>CADWAE010000466.1:7890000-12890000 GCA_902982915.1 Phalloptychus januarius | reverse complement strand
AAAGTCCCATTGGAACAACAACTGAATAGTGGTTTGCAGCACAGACTACAATTTGATGAGTAATATTGTGGAGTTTTAATATCTCATAATCTAGTTACATCTGAAGTTAATGCTATTAGGTACTAAAGCAGACATGTCTGAGGACAACCCTGCTGGAATTTACTTAATCTGATCAGACTGTTTGTGAAAGCTTTATATTAGTTTTTCTAAGGCGACTCCAAAATACTGAAGCAAGTTTGTCCTCCACTGGCTTTGTTTTGTCATCACAGCTTGTGTGTATTTTATTAAGTGACAGGAACATTGATAAGCACATGCTACTTAGTGGCTATGGATTGATTTAACTAAGAAAAAAAGTGCCGTATTATCAAATGCACTTAATTACTCATGCACACTAAGTGGTGTGCATTAAAGAAGCTTCTTGCTGCAAAGGTTTCATTTCAGCTGTTGTCTGTTCCTTTAGTCCAATCATTTGTCTTTCAGTGGCCACATTTAAGCGTCCATTCAAATGTCACCGTAAATGGCTTTAAATATTTGTTTATTTTTTCTGGTATTTGTCAGTGTGTAAATTGTGGCCCATTTTATTCTTAAACTGTTTGATCAGATCACTATGCACAGTGACTCTCATTTGCTCTGACATTTTCCCTTGTACTATGCGGAAAGCGTTGCCATAATGTGTTGCCATGTGGGAAGAGTCATGAAGCCAGAGGCTACCAGCCGAGCCACTCAAAGCCAAAGTCAGAGCTGCGCCTGCCCTTCATATGCGCCCACAACACACACCCATGAGCCCACAGTACATTTTCAGCCACTGACTTTCATTGCAAATGAGTGTTCTGTCAATGTTTCCAGGCTAAGAACACTGCTCTCTTAAAAGGGAGTTTGCATCATGTGTTTCACAGACTTATTAAAAGTAATGAAAGCTGTGATCTATATTCACTTCACTCCCCTCTGTGTTTTCGCCTAAGAAGCAGGTTTCAACCCATAAATTCACGTTTATATACAGTAGCTAGCGCCTATGGTGCATGAAGAGAAGGTTTTACTCCTACAGGGGCCAACATTTGGCAGCCTCACTAATGGGTTATGGTCCACAGCTCCACCTGTTCCAATGAATTTCTCTCCGTGGATTAGACTGTGTCACGTGGGAGGAGGCAATTGGGAGGTAATGGGGAGGTAGCGGTTTGTTAGACAGAGGCCATCATCCCTGATTTTAGGAATATTAATCTGCCGGCCATTTAAAAATCAAACATCATCCCTTGTTTCTCTGAAAGGATGGGGATGTGGGGTGGTGGTGGCAGCCAGAGGTTGGAAATTAACAAAAGGGTAGAAGGAGGGAAGCAAAGCAAAACAGGCCTGACAGCCCAACTTGTCGTGCTTTTCCAGAGGATGTGGCTGCGTCAAATATGATCATTTCTTTTTTATCACAACAGACTGACAGTGTAGAGAATTCCTCTGGCTATTCTATTCCAGATGGATATCCCTGCACATTAAGCAAACTCTATTATGTACAAACACGATTTGACAGGTTATTATTTTAGGCATGAAGATAGAAGGAAAAGTTGCATGCATATAAACTCAAGGGCAGGCCAGACCAATAATTTACCTTTCATCCTTGACTTGAAGCCTATTTGATACATACATTTTCATTTTCAGGCCTTTTGATGAGCTGTGAATTTGTGACAGCAGGTTTATCGCAAATCTATCATGATAATTGTCGTATGCAAAGTGGATATGGAAAAGAGTGAGACATATTTATGCACCACCACACAATTTCATTTCATCCGTTTTAACACCATCTATATACAGTAAATCTGGCATAGTGAAAATGTGTTCTGTCGAGCAGAGGCAAGGAGAATATAATGTCGGAGGGGGATAGTTAAAATGAGCACAAATGCAGAACGGAACTAGGATGCTTCCCTCTAATTCTTCAGTCTTCTCTATTTCTGCAGGGTTTCTTTACATACAGTCTATAGCGAAGATTTTTTTCACCTTTTGACATGAAACAATCAACATATGGTTTTCAAAAAGTAAAATAGTGGTGTACATTTGTTTTCAACCCTCTAGAATATCTCTAGAATATTCTTCTAGAGACATCAGATATGTAGATAAACTCAATTTTGTGTAATTCAGTTTGGTGAAAAATGTATTTGATGTGCCAACAGATTTCTCTTACTACTCCAGTAGAAGGATTCAAATGAACATTAAGAAAATGACTACAATTTCACAATATAGCATTCGTTCTGCAAAATAGCATAAAAGTTTGAGTTAGCTAAGAGTAAAAGGTATGTTCAGTGATTTGAAAAATGTAAAGAATGAAATTATCAAATGAGTGTCAGCAGCTAACTCTGAATCAGACTCAAAACTGTGAAAAACAAAATTAACGTATGATTGCATAGAAGAACACACATGCAGCACAGGAAATATGCAAAACGTGGTGCTTTGGTTTTATGCAGAACAGTGTGTTGTATAAAATGAATGCCATACATCAGCCTGAACATATAATCCCAACATTGAAACTAGATGGTGCAGCGTCGTAATGTGGGGATATTTCTTTTTAGCATCCATCCATCCATCCATCTTCTGCCGCTTATCCAGGGTTGGGTCGCAGGGGTAGCAGCTTAAGAAGGGAGGCCCAGACTTCCCTCTCCCCAGCCACTTGGGCCAGCTCCTCCAGGGGAATCCCGAGGCGCTCCCAGGCCAGCCGAGAAACATAGTTCCTCCAGCGTGTCCTGGGTCTTCCCCGGGGCCTCCTCCCAATGGGACGTGCCCGGAACACCTCACCAGGGAGGCGTCCAGGAGGCATCCTGACCAGATGCCCGAGCCACCTGAACTGGCTCCTCTCGACACGGAGGAGCAGAGGCTCTACTCTGAGTCCCTCCCGGATGGCCGAGCTTCTCACCCTATCTCTAAGGGAGAGCCCAGCCACCCTGCGGAGAAAACCCATTTCGGCTGCTTGTATCCGGGACCTCGTTCTTTCGGTCATGACCCAAAGCTCATGACCATAGATGAGGGTAGGAACGTAGATCGACCAGTCAATCGAGAGCTTTGCTTTTTGGCTCAGCTCTCTCTTCACCATGACGGACCGGTACAGCGCCCGCTTCACTGCAGAGGCTGCGCCAATCTGCCTGTCGACCTCCCGCTCCCGCTTCTTTTCAGCAGGGATTGTTAAACCAACCAGAGTTGATGGGAAGATGGGCAATGAGTAACAGAGAACAAATCTGTGAGAAAACCTACTAAAGATTTGAGACTGCTGCAGATGTTCACCTTGTGACAGAATGGGTTGTGTCAAAGCAGGTCCATTGTGTTAGAATTGACAAATGTTTTTACATCACTACTTGTAAAAATACAAAAAAAGAGAAGCGGATTAGATGCACTGGGTTTAATTATAGGGGCAGCAGATAATAGTGGGATGAATATAGTTTTTTATTTATAAAAATAAATGTGTCAACCATTTATCATTTTACCTCACTGCTGTATAATTATTTAAAGCAGTTTATCACATAAAATTCCAATAAAACAATTTGAGGCTTGTAAGGTATCAAAGTCTGAAAAAGTGGAGTGAAAGGGGCCTGAATGTTTTTGTAAGGTAGTGTACACTTCCTTTGGATACATATTATCTCAGGATGCTTGTTTACTAATGGAGTCCTTAGGTTGCAAAACTGTGTAACAGGTGGTTCTGCTGGCCTCTTGTGTGTGCTCTCAAGTGCTCTCCAGGGTGAAAACTTGTCACATTTACTTACACCCCCCAGCCTCTTCCCACCTCTTTAAACACAGCATCCCTTCACATTTTTTTCCGTAAACAGGCCACTTTAGCAATTTCATCACTACAATTTCACAGTTCAACCTCCTCCGGTTCTCAGCAGTATGCAGGCACATACTGTATAGCCTATTGCTCAAACAAATATTCATAGGACAACCCAGTTTACATCAAACAACACTGGATATAATAATGTATGAGTTTTAATGGAGGCCTCAAGAAAAGCAATTTACTTGGGTTACTTTTCTTTTTCAGTTTTGATTGTGCATGCAGTTTGCATTTTATCATGCACCGTGCATATATACAGGGGACAAAAATGCTAGGATTGAAGAAAGAGCCTTTTTTGTTAGCCCCATCTCTAAGAGCTTTTCTTAGCAAAGAAAAGTTTTTCCCCCTTTCAACTTCTCAGTTGAAATATGTGGGGAAGAAAATGTCATTCCTGCTCTGCATCAACTTTATGTCGCCATAGGGATATTCTTAATCGTGTGCATGCTCTTCGAAATGCTTGCTGCGGGCTTCGCAATTATACATCCTGAGCTCCGGCATAAAGACATTAAAGAGACATCTGAGTTTCTGCAGCCACATATTATGTTTTGTGATAAAACATAAAATAATTAATTTTATAGTGGAGTTTCTACTCACCGTAGGCTGTTTTAATGTGACACACAAAAAATCCTGGATTCTGTGCAAAGCTACCAAGCAAACAAATGAGAAATATTCGTAAGAGACCAACCTTTTCTTTAATCCAGTTTCTTTCTTATTTTTGTTCCCCAAAAAAAGGTATGATTTAGTTTGCATCTAACTTAATTTCAGACTTGCAGAAACTGGTAATATAAATGACTATCATCTCATGGCTGAAATGTAAAGAAAAACTTTTACATCCAAAAAAGTATTAACACAGTTTCTAATGTAATATGTATGCAAAATGGTCAGATTACAGAGAATACTACCTGTTGTTAATAACTGCAGCTGGTTAGTAATATTTCTACAGAAGAAGAAAGTATATTTATAGGAATCCAACATCTTGTTGGAAAGAAATGATGGAAAGGTAAAAACCTTCAGAAGCTGGCTCACTGTCCCAATATATTCACCGCTGACAGGATGCTGCAAAATACAATCACGGAAGTTGCTTTAAGTCTGAAGCTCTGAGTCTTTGCATTTCAAAACACACTGGCGCCATCCTGCGGCAGATTTTAATAGTTGCACCAGGTGGAGAAATTTTAGTGTGTTATTTCTCCTGGTACTTATGCACAGTGAAATGTTCAAATATGAAGAACAGAAAAAAACTTTTAAGGGTCAATATCTTTGTTTTATTTATGTTTTTTTAATTCTTCATCATGGTTGTTAATAATATTAGGGATCATGTTCATTTAAAGAAAATTAATCATCAAAAAGTTCCTCTGTTTCAGTAAATCAGGCAAAAGGCAAAGCTCCTATATTGTACAGATGTTTTTGCTCACAGCCTGTTAACTACATTTCACATGGTCATTTCTTGTCATCTTAATGGCTATGGCTCACAACTTATCGCTGTGGCATGACATGGAGGTGATCCTCAGATGAGCCATCATGCGGCTCTTCTGAGGTGTTAAGGAAGACCGTGATGCTTCAAGAGCATCCTTCAGCTCATCTCAGTTCTTGAGTTTGGTACCTTTCATCTTCCTTTCGACAATACTCCATCCCTGTAGGATTTAGTTCAGATGAGTTCATGGACCATTCAAGTAACATAGGCTTTAAGCAAGGCCTTGGTACTTTTTTTCTGCTTAGCAAAGGGAAACATGAAGTGCTCAAAATTTTTTTGGTAGATGGCTGCTGTTGTAATGATCCATCAAGCAGCAGGAAAAGGCAATATATTAGGTTTATTTGTTTGTATACCTAATATGAGGCCTTATAGAGGTTTTCAAAAAGTACAATTTTAAAATTGATATCATTTTCCTGCAGAACATACAGGTCATTTTAGTAAAAGTTCATTTAAGCAGTTTGGAAATGTATCTGGTCATAATAAACACAGATGAATGAACACCATTTATCACTCTTATTAACTACCATCCTATCAATGTATTTTAAATAAAAGCAAATACACAATGCTATATGTTTTTGTTTTTAAATATTTGTGCTAGAGTGTTTGTGAAACTGCAATAGTTTTTCTCTAAGTTATCATACCACAAAAATCTCATTTCCTGCAATGCCTACTTCTTCTTGCCATTTAGAATTTTTATTTCTTAATTACATTTCTGAAAAGGATTTCAAGTCCCCTCAAATGTTGATTAACGACTTTGGAAACCACGGGTGTAGGTTACAGCAGGGCACCACATCTCCGATCTTTCAGAAAAATGTTTAAAGATGCAAACTACAGATAATATTTTCTGTGTCTCGTAGCTGCTGGTCTTTTTAATTGAAGAGTCGAGTCTAGAGTTGAAACCAGATGTTTACAACCAGATGTTTACATTATATTAAATGTATTTGCCTGGAAACATTGAATATAATTTTCCCTGACTGACAGTAAATCAGACAAAACTTCTCCTCTTTAATATCAGTTAGTGAAATTATTTCTATTGTAAATGAAGTATGGAAAAATAAGCTGAGTTGTTGGGGGAGTTTTAAAATTACTGTCCTTAAAATCAGAAGTTTATATAAATTAAAATTAATTGGAAAAGTCAATTGTAAACCTCTGAAAGGTTACTTGGCGATATTAAAGCTAAATGGAGTAAAGGTAACACCTTTAAATACTTTGTGAATTTGTGAAAACGGACTGAAGCTGGTCAAAGAACAGTATAATCCACAGTAAAACTATTCATTTACTTAGACTAAAATGGCACTCAGAGAGAAAGAAGCCACAACTACAAAACCAACAACATAAAAACCTTACAATTCGCAAATACACTCAGTGACACATATTTCCTTTTTAATACATATAAACTCTCTCAGGATTAAAATAAAATGTTATTATATTTGTTGTTACATTAAAGATTGTGTCAGCCGTAGACTGTGTTCACAACGCACACGAATGCAACCCGAATTTTTCTTGCAGAGTGAACAATCCAATTTTGGTCTTTTCACCCCCTACAAATCCCATATGTGCCACATCTGGTGCTAAATCGGACATGTATCCGACATCTGAGTTTTCAAAACGGTCATGTTGCATTTTGCCGACTTTTACACCATTGATATGAGACATAGAGCATAAACTCCACTGGAAGAAGCATACATTTTCTTAGCTTCCTTCATCTTGTTATGATCTTGTGACAACATTGTCGTCGCCCATCACTCCACAACTTTAAAATAGATCTACGCACAGCGGCATCTATTATTACTTTTGTAAACAGTGTGCTGCTGTGTGACATTTATGTTGTTCTTCTGCACATGCGTGTCACTTTGGGGTTGTAAATCTTTCACACAGAAGTCGAATTGCCATCACATTTAATTAGTAGTATGAATGACTATGCAAAAAAGAAAAAAAAATCATATTCAAGTGAAACATTGGAACTTTGCATCAAGACCTACCGTGTGAAAGTAGCCTTAGAACACCAACTGTGAAGAATGGGATTGACATCACTGTGTTGTGTGACAGTTTTGGTGTGGGAGGCACTAGAGGATTGTACAAAGTAGAGAGCTGACACTTTATTTACAAAGTGGCTTAAAAAAACAAGAAAGCCAATGTTCTGAAATGGACTTCATAAAACCCTGATCTTTTCTGTGTGTAGAGCTGAGAGGGTGTGTGCAACCATAGAAGTCTCAAGAACCTGACTAAGTTACACCAGGATTGACCAAAATTCTTGCAAGCTGTTATGGAAAGTTTGTGAAAAAGCCCATGTTTGTGACTATTATGGAAAGGTTGTAAAAATAATAGTGGAATTGCTACTATTTACCAATTCCACTAAATAGTAAGAAAATGTATATAAATATGAAAAAGGAAGTCAATGATTCTCTACCCTGTATAGATTGCTGTTTGCTGAGTAAAGGCATTTGCTGCCTTTACTCATATACTGGCAGTAGAGTACATGAGGTTGTGTGGGTGATTGGCATTATGCAGCACAAATAGAGTTGATAAATAGTTATTTGGCATCTAAAATGTTACCTTGTTTGGTTATTTATTGTGATTCATTCGGTGAAATGATCACTAGCTCAATGAAGCCCTGCAACTAAAATTTACATTTGCTCATTATTCACGGTTGCTGGCTGTGATTCATGGGCTGACCTTCCTTCGACCAGGAGCATGTTGTTACGGATCAATTCATATTGAGGCGGGCTCTATAGCTCATGATAATAACTTATTGATTACAATGGTCAGTACAGGAATTGTAAGAGGCGTTGTTGGTGATTTGCTGAGTGTTGCACCAATAGTGGAAAAAAAGCTACACTGAAAATTCGAACCTGAGTCTGCGTTATTGAGATTTGCAACTTTTCTGGTGCTCAGCTCATTCATATCTCCCCAGTGGCAATCTGCTAATTCCAACTGAAAGCCGATGGAAGATGAACACCTTGTGGAGGAGTTGATTTATGATCAAAAATTCAGTTTGAATGCTTTCCATGTAAATATTTTCTTTTCACTGCAATGCTGATGCTAGCAGACATCCTACTCTCTTCTCTTTGGGGGCTGATGCTGATCTTATGTAGCATCTGCAGGAGACTCCTTTGGGTTTCAGCATGACAACCTGCCTCGGTGAAGGCCTGGTAATGAGACAGACTGTGTTGATGCTGTCTACATGTGTCAGAATGATGCATCACAAGTGTTTTAAGAGCTTCTGTTCACTCTGATTGTCTTTTACTGTTGCTTGACAAGAAGTGCAACCAAGTTCCTTTAACTACACTCATACATTTATCCCCCGCATGCAGTTGTTTTAAGCTTAATGCTGTGACTGAAAGCTTTTACATGGTTTTTGAAAATCTCTGTTCTTTGCTAATCAGATTATGTTTCTTATTTATGTAAGAAACATGTTGCAAAGCTAGCTTAGTGTTAAAGAAAAAAATATATGAATGAATAGAGAAGAAAAAGCACATTGTATGAGTTGTTAATTTTCACAACTCATACAATTTACTGCTTTATGTTGGTTAGAATGAAATTACCAATAAACTGAATCTTTACAGATTTTCCTCTATTGTGGTGTTCTTTACACATTAAGTAATTATGTTTAAAAGCAATTTGCTAGTTATGTGGAAAGGATTTGAACCACTCCACTGAACAGATTTTATGGCTCTCTGCCTCTCTGCCTTCAAAAGTCATATTATGGTTTAATAGGGACCACCCTAGTGTAATTTAATCTTTGTATAAATCCAACTGCTATGTGAAGGCTTCATAGGTTTGCCAGACATCCCTTAAAGAATATCATTATGAAGACCAAGAGCTATAGGTTAAAATTACTGTTGCTAAACGTGTAAAGCTGGTAGAGAACATACTATAAAAAAACTGGAAGTTCTAATTGCGGTTCTACAAAGTATTTGCTCAGGAGGAATTAATTGGATTGTGTGCCACAACTTTAGGATTTTTAGCTTTAGAATAAATTTAAAAATATAAAATAAAAATGTAATTCTTGATTCCATTTGTTCACTGTTTGTGTAAATCTACACAGACATAAAACCAATCAAATATTTTAAAGATGTCTATGAAACATGATAAAGTTTTAAAAAGTTATTTTGCAAGTCAATACATTTGTTGACAACATTTTTGTCTTCATGTTTGCAAAAATGGACCAAATGTTCCCTCTCTGTTTTTTGTTTTTTTACCCAAGCCCATGGATAATGCAGTTTGTGCCTCTCTAAAATGCTATGACACATAAAAGAGATAAAAACTAAAGCACTCAGCAGTGCGTCTTTGCTGTGAAAAGAAAATATTTATGATGTTTGCTCTGTGAGGTGCAGACCACAAACTGATCTAGGGAGAACAAGGGGTCAAGCTTGATGAGATTGTTACTGCCTGGAAAAGCAGGATTGCAACAGCAATCTCGGTGTAACGATGGGGCAGGTGGAAGACAAACCCTACTGAGAGCAGAACTCTGCATTTAACTTGAAGCATTCTTAGTCCATGTGAAAACAAGAAAACATTAAAACTACTGTGCATATTGGTCACAAAGAAAGTATGAAAGTATTTGTATTATTCAGTTACTGCTTGCCTAGTATTTTCCAATTATTATGTTATTATGAGTTATTATGCTTAAAATAATGTTTAGCTCTTTCTTTGTCTGTATTTATATTTTTGCTCTTTATTTTCTTTTGGCTCCACTGCAGCAGCAGAAAGGAAAATTATTATCTAGGTCTCTTTGAAGTGAACTAAACTGAATGAGATAGAGACTGGACAGGGGAGGAGAAAAGAAGATTTTAGCAATTAAATCCTTAGCAGATAATCCTGACAAGTGCTGAAGATGATACATTTTCCTTTAAAAGCCTCCTAAACTTGTGGTGCTATCTTAGTGACAAGTGTTCTCGAAAGCCGATGTTGTGTCAGATGAATATGTGAGTAAGAAAAACAGCAAACATTTTTCCCACATCAGAATTATGCTATTTTATCTTGCTTTTATTTCCTTAATCAAATTTCATTTAAAGAGCATTTCTCATGCTGTCTACTGTACAATTCCAGAAATCTAAAAGAAACTAAAAAATATAATTTAATCAAGCCAGTTATATCGATATAAACCATGATTGCATTTTATTTATGATGACATGTAAAATAATAAACTCTAGAATAAAAACATCAACATTAAACACCAAGATTAAATAAAAAATGCCATAGAGCCAAACAAAGGTGGACTTTCTTGAAATTTGATAAACAGGAACATAGAAGAAACAAAAGGAAAAATGTGAAAGAAAATGTAAGGCTTAAATATATCAACACGCACTGGTATTATTCTCTGTGTGAGACAAACAATTAGTCATGTGTTCTTAATGTGACTTCAGTTCTGTGATTAGAAGAGGTGGCCCCTAATCTAGCCGTGGCTGCACCAACGCATGTAAATTGGCATGTTGGTGCTGTTAATTAGGCTGTGTTCCTCCAACACTACAGTGCACATTAGGATCAAACAGAACAACAGTAACATTGTTAACAACTCGCTCTGTAGGAATTAAAGGGAGATTCACCTCCAATTAAAAATACCACGCTTTTATCTCATTTGAGACAAGTGATGTAAATTATCCATGCTTGAACATGTTAGAGTTGGGACTTCTTTTAAATACTCAAAATGGATATTTGTGCTTCCTTATTCTGTGTTTACTTATTTTATGTTCTGGCTTTATGGGAACCTACCTCCTTTGATTGTCACTTTTCTGCTATTGCACGAGAATATCTTCATTGAGGGACAGGAATTTCAATTCTGTTCTAAATTGTGACCCGAGCTATTAATAAAATCAAGGAGGTCCATTTTGACGCATTCTGTGAACTTCGTTATTTTCAACAAACAAAAACCTTCAACCAAGATTGTGACCCTGTGATTAGAAGAAAATATGACATCCTGAGCAGAGAAGTAAGGCTAGCTAACAATTCTGATCTGTAGGGTATTCATTCATCACAGAGCAATGTTTTTCAGCATTACAAAGTCAAATGTGTTGATCTCACTGAGCAATGATTCAGTAGGAAATTTTATATGAAAGAGATAAAAAAGCTTTGTTAAAGATGGCAATAGTGATTCAGAATCAGACAAACAGACAATACCAGTGGGTGTTGAAGTGCAGTGTCACCGCAGGTCAGTTGCTAATGGATCCGAAACAGCTGTTTCACTAATAAGCTTTGTTTACAAATACACCAGCTTTTCTCAGCAAAAAAGACACAAAAAAAAGAACAAGGAAAGAATCATTTTAAAAAAAACATAAATTTTCTTAAAATATTAATTAGTAAAATTAGAAAACTTGTTGACCAATTCTTTCAAATAAGGATTGGGATCCTAATCAAAGAGTCAGCAAAAAGCTCGGACAGATTACGACTGATTCATAATCTAAAACTCTAACATGAAACACTTATGACACTTGTTGACAGAATGGCTCTTGGAATGGTAGGGCATATGTCAAAAACTGCTTCTACTTTTTCTTTGTAAAGTTTCTAAACTTTATAAATGTTCTTGAATTACTGGTTTCAATTTCAGTTGGAATTTCTTAGCAGCTGAACTGAGCTGCCCTTTTGGCTTAAACAAATGCAGCTCTGCTTCTTTCAAAAGCAAGAAGACAGTCCAGTTGCCCTCTGTTCAGGCACCTGCGGCTACATACGAATAATAATCGAGTTATATTTGACATAATGCAGACACTTATTGTGATAACTA
This sequence comes from Phalloptychus januarius, assembly GCA_902982915.1. Taxonomy (NCBI): domain Eukaryota; kingdom Metazoa; phylum Chordata; class Actinopteri; order Cyprinodontiformes; family Poeciliidae; genus Phalloptychus; species Phalloptychus januarius. The sequence continues at coordinate 12,878,009 of CADWAE010000466.1, read as the reverse complement.
TGAGATGCTCACAGTACTAATGTCAGTAGAGGCCACAGAAGGTGACAACATAGCTTTAGTTGCGGGAAAATAAAGATGACTGCCCTCACTATAATTGTAATGTTATGTGTTATACAGTTAACAATAATATATGTTTTTTTTTGTAATTTAAAAATGTAGCGCGTTTATGTGATCATGGAACTACATGTAGTTGTATTCAGGGCTATGAAAGACTGACACTAGTTTCAGCTCTGATTTTCAGCCCCTTCAATGATGCCTTTGGCTCAAGTTAGCCCATGTAGAAAATTGAGTATGCTCTCTGGGTGATTGAATAGGAGTAATGAAGCTTACATGGAATGTGCCCTCTCCCTACAGCAGCAAACAGTGGGATCTTTTCAAGTTGTTTTTGTCTGACAGCACCATAATCTCAAGGTCCCACAAGTGCCTCTGAGATACAGAATGGGAAAACATAGAGACGAGTCAAGGAAAACAAAATAACTTAATTTTCTGCTGGCTGACCTACAGATAAAGAAAATCTCAGTACATAATAATATATATTTTAAATTTGTGTGAAATGATAATAGCCAAGGTGATACAGTGACTGGTGACGAAATGTTAACACTTTATGTGAAGCTATAGTGATGCTGTGTTTATCACACTGAAATACTAAAGGCTCGAGTGACTGAGGAAAGAGAAGTGAATTATGCCTGAGCTTAGTAAACAGAATTTACTAGTGGACTCAGACTGATAAAAATCACAATGGCTGGAACTAAAAGTTTAAATTATAATTGGACTTCACAACCACAGATATCGAGGCAACTGCAACTGGCTTGTAATCATTTAAACCAATGATGATGCATTTCTTGGGGATGGATGAAGGTGGAATGTCTGAAGCAACAGGAAGCCTCACACAATTCCAAAGACCCATGTGAAGATGCCAAGCAGTTGGTCAACACAGTCTCTCAGGCATGAGGGTAGGACATAAAGTTAGGTCTCTTGTGATGCTGAAAAAGCCTGTTTACATCTTCCTCAAACATTTGAAGTCCAGGCAGGGCCTCTGAGGAGAGGAGGGTGGTTGGTGGATGGGGAGCTTTTGAATCAGAGTTCAGAGTTGGTGAGAGCGGCTCCTTTCATACCCGAAGAGAGAATACAACTCACTCAATCAGGCACATGGTATGGCTTCAGAAATATTTGAGGGACAGCATCCCTAGAGGATCATAATTACAAACCCTTGCCTTATCCAAATCCATTATGACTTCATTAAACATGTTTGATTTTAATGCTTGCCTGCACATCTGTTTGCTGAGTGTTAGGAGAGATCTCATAGATTACATCACAATTACGATTTTTTTGCCATTAGATCCCTGCTGAAAACAAACCAAACAACATGTTAATTCTGGCCTGGTTTAGCCACCATGTCTGACATTTGACAGCTTTTTGTTTCTCTCGGTGCACAAAGGGTCAAATTAGCTTTTAGGCACACCATCCCCATTGGCCTCATTTCTCTCCAATGAAGACGAAGCCTTTCAAGCGTCCCATCTTTCAGGAGATGGCTGCTAATTTGGCTTCTTGTCAGAACTGTAGCTTACATAACATTGCACTTCCCTCTCGTAAGCAGGAGACTTTTGCTTTTGTAGAAACAAAAACAAAATTTACTTAAAAAACTGATCAAATTATTCTGCATGAGACAATGTTTCTATGACAGATACTTTTTATTTGATACATCCCTAAAGTTACAGAGAAATATGTTAGCTTGTCGGTTTAGCAATTTTATTGATGAAAGTCTATAAGTGGATGTTGATTCATGGCATTGTCCACTGATTTCATTGATTTGTATGTTTGGATCTAATGTATTTTACTCATATCTGTGAGTCGGCAGGTGTCAGTGTGTGTGTGTCGTGTTTACACATCAAAATGACAAAGATGTTCACCGAAAGTGTGTACAGCTGCGACTGCTGCAACAAATATGATTAGACATAGATTTTTCAATTAGGGCTTCATCCATGTAGGTTCTATTGGGTTATAAAACAACCAAGGAACACCACAGAGTTCCTAATCATGACAGCAATCATAAACATGCATTTGTTACCAAGTCAGTAATAGTCTAAAGTGGGAGGCAATAAAATCCCTCACATGAATCTACACAAGATATCATATCCTAGGTAATAAAAAATAAACTTAAAATAGATAGTGGTGTTGTTTTTTGGTTCCCAGTATTCTTAAATCAAAATAAGAAATATGTGATGGCACCATTAAAAACAACAAATGTTGACCGTAGTGGTTTGCACCCAAGGCAGATAAGACATTAGAATATAACTAAATAATTGCAATACAGAATAATAAAGCATAAATAACCTAAATCATTAAAAAAGAAAATACAGCAGACTAAAATCACAATATGGTGCATTTGAAGTAAAATGCAAAGAAAACTGATGGGTATTAAGCTGTGATTGTCCACACTGCAGTGTGAGTGTATTATGAGGCAAGCTATTGAACAGGTTTAGGGCAACCACGTACAGAGATAGTGCAAGTTTATTTTTATATTGTGGCTTCCTAGTGAAACTGACATGTCAACTAACACAGTTAGACACAGTTAGACCACTTAATGTTTTGAGCTTAGAAAATAAAATATAAAGAGTCTTGACACAGACCACTTAAAGAACACTGAAACAATCTTAGAAAACATGGGTAACTTTTTTCTGAGTATATAAAACAGTGAAAAGGGTTTTCTTTGGCAGTAGTTCTTACTTAGTTAAAACATGATTTCACAGCTACACTTATTATATTAGCCTCTCTATCGGAAAGGGGTAAAAATATTAAACCCCAAATTGCCTCAAACAGAATGACAGTTAAGAAGAGATCCAGAGGAACAAGACTGTCAGAAAAACTATTATTACAACCATTCTTAGGAATGTCTTTTTAATGTGAAACTGGACAAAGGGATGTTTAAAAGACCTAATGAACAAAGGTAACTTACTACAAAGATGACACAATTTATTATACGAATGTTATGTCTTGGTTTAACGATACTGACCACGTGACATTGCACATCTGAAACTGTGAGCAGTGGTTTTAAATTTATAATCAAGCTGATTTATTTCAAACAGAAATACAAAAATGCAACATCTAGAGCCTTGTCCCTTGAATTCGCTCTCCCTTGCAAAAGAGAGTGGATACTGCATCAACAAGAATAAACTGACTCAGCTGCAATTTAGACACATACAAATCTTAAGAATTTAGGCACAATTTTAATTAGTACAAGAGGGGGCTCCTCTGATGTGTACGATGCCTGGAGGAACTATTTCAGTCGAAACCAGGAATATCTCATGATACTGAAATGCAGTTAAACGATTTATGTAAGTCATCAATAATTAAATGGATATGCTGTGCAGATTTACATTTTGATGCATAATGAGCAAGCCTAGTGGCCATATTTACTTTTGTAAATAAAACTGTATGCATGCATAAATTTGGTGAATTTTGGCTTTGATTTATTTAAGCATTTCAAATAATAAATCTCCCAGGATTTAAATCAGTTTGATAGTCTTGTTTACGAAAGGACAAGCAAAAAACGCTCAGGAAATAAATTCGGACTAAAAACTTATTTATTGCTTGAAACATTTTGAAACATTAAAACAGAAATTATGTGTATTCCTTAGTTTGTGTAAAACTATATGCTCCTCTTCTTAGCTATTAAATTCACTTTCAACCTGAAAGTCAATGGATTTCAGGATTTTCAGTCACAGATCTGTTGTGGTAAATATTCAACCCAATTTTGAAAAAAAAATCTGTGTGCTTTTATCTAAATAGATTAAGTGACATAAAGAGAGAAACAGCTCCCAATTAAGCTTGTAGTGGTAATAATGCTTTAAAGGAGTAAAAATATTTAAAATTATTCGAGCCAATAAACTGCAATAAGCTGCATTAGCTCAGATTTATTGCATAAAGCTTTTAATATAAAAAATCTAATCTAAAATACATTTTCTTTCAGTATTCAGCTAAGAATGCAAATTATTTACACATTATAAATGGGTTACAAGGCCACTGTAAAGTTGTAGTGGAAGAAATAATGGACTATTTTAACAGGTAGTGTTCAGAAAATAATTATTTAGCACTGAAGAATCCATTCAGTATACTGCTACTACTAAAATGACTTCCAGGCAAGTTATTATCACTCTGTATGAACTGTGATGAGATCAATAATAGTTTTTCAAATAGAACATTTATCAACAAAATTTAGACAACCTTACAAGATCAAGCAACAAGCAGTTATAAATATTTGATTGTAAAATTCAAAAACATTTCATTTCATTTCAAAAGTTTGAAGTCCTTGTCATGAAATTACACATAAAGTACCAGAGTGACCAGAGTTTTTGCAGGCTGTGTCAGGTTAATCTGAATGTCAACTTCCTCTATGTCCTCATGTTGGCCCATGTGGACCATGTTCTACATAGAGCTTGTGTGAGGCAATACCTAGGCAAATATTAGCATATTACATTTATTGACACATTAAAACCCAAAGTCGGTTCCTTCCAGAGCAAGGTCAATAATATGTTAAGGAAATGTTTCACCACAACAAAAATATCCTAGTATGTTTGTTCAGTGCTTGCACTGCTGGTCATTGTTCAACATCACTGACATTTCAATTAATTTATTTATCCTTAAATGCAGTTGAAACCTGGATATGAATTAACATATCTACATAAGATTTTGTACCTTAAATATCTTTTTTCTTGTGGTAATTATTTGTATGTTTTTATATGTTGCTAATGGTCTTGGTGGATTAAGAACAGCTTGGTTTGTCATCTTTCTCTCTAAAGAGCTATCATATTAATGATTTAGAAAAACATTGAGGAAAGGTTTGGGACTTCTGTCCTTGAAGCGTTTGTCTCTTCATTCCCTTTTGACCTGCAATGAGAGTAATGTTTTATTCTACAGGCTTGTTATGCATCAGTAAAACCTCACATTCTAACCCTCTTTACACCACCAGACTGTTAAAAATGTTTTTTTTGAGGTTAATCCCTGAAGGGGAAAAAAGAAGGTGCTGTTATACATGCTATGTCATATTCCATAGATGATTGTGTCTTCCTGGTGTTCTATTATGTTATTCCAAATGCTCTAATTTCAGAAATGTATTTAAAATATCCACACTAGTCTAAACTACAAATCCATATTAAATAGTTTTTTAGATTTTCTTTGCCTGAGGTTTGTTTATATTTTCCTCTTATGTAATGACATTCTGAAATTGCTTTTGGAGAAACAACATGTCTTTTAAGTTTTTAGATTTGCACAGTTTAAATCAAATTCTCATTTACGCCGTTATGCAAAGCTCCTGTTATAGCGTTCAAGCTAACTGCCTAACTGTGCTGACACCCTTAGATGAAAAGCATCCCCTTTAACTCCGCCCCCCTAAGGAGCAGGCTGTTTAATTCCTGTGAGGGGATGATTTGGTATCCGCCCAATAAAGCTGCTGGTTGCTGTTCCAGAGCACAATGTGTCGCTCCTAGCTGCACTTCTGCACTCAAACAACCTGCTTGCCACAAGCATTAGGACTTCAAAAGTACAGATGTAATCAAGGAATTGGTGTCTCTCATAATTTGACAAATCACCAGGACATATGAATGAAATTGCATCACTGACAACAGGGACAGAGAGAGACAGAACACGTCATTGCATCTGGTAAGTTTTAGCATTCATTGACTGCTATATTAAAATATATTTGTTGGAAGTAATATGTATTTATCTTTAAAATGTTATCTTAAGATTTTCCTTCTTGTACACTAGCATGTCATTTGTAAATTTTGTTTAGCAATTAGAATCTATACTTTGATATATTAATTACATTTTAATGTGCTGATATAATAGTCTCTCTACACAATGCTTAAAGAGAGACATTCTGCAAAAGAAAGTGGGTTAACTTTTTGGTGGAGTTATGTTTTGCCTAGAGGCAGCTGTTCTGATAGGGCTCAGTACATTCCCAGTCACATGCAGCTATCAGGAATATACAAGTAGGATAATCATTTTTCTCATTGTTGTTTTCGCCAGGAGGTTTCTGTCCTGCTCTAGCCGTCAGAGCATAATGGTGGCTTTTAAAGGAATCTGGACCAAAAGCTTCTGGAGGGCTGTGTCAGGAGAATACCTGGCAAGCTTTGTCTTTGTCCTCCTTAGTCTGGGTTCCACTATCAACTGGCATGCGGGGAAGGAGAATCCACCCCCGGATGACTTGGTGCTAATCTCCCTTTGCTTTGGCTTCAGCATTGCCACCATGGTTCAATGTTTTGGCCACATCAGTGGCGGCCACATAAACCCAGCTGTCACTGCAGCAATGGTTATATGTAGAAAGCTGAGCCTGGCAAAAGGCGTGTTCTATGTGGTGGCTCAGTGCCTGGGAGCCATCACCGGAGCTGGGATTCTCTATGCAGTTACACCTGCAGATGTTCGAGGGTATCTCGGTGTGACAATGGTAACAACTAAAGCATCCTCATTGTCCAATGTGTTTTGTAACATATCTAAGTGTTACTCATCATTTTAAACAGAATATTGTGTTTTCAAGGTGAGTTCCAAAATCTCATTAGGACACGCGCTTCTGGTGGAGCTTCTCATCACATTTCAGCTGGTCTTCACTATCTTTGCCACTTGTGATCCCAAACGCACAGATCTAAGTGGTTCAGCAAGCCTAGCCATTGGATTTGCAGTAGTTATCGGACACTTATTTGCAGTAAGTAACTTTCACTATAGTTTAGCTCAATAACACAAAAATCAACGCAGTAGTAATACAATAAAACAGCATCTGACAGGTGTGATAAAGTACAGATGAACAGTTTCTGGAACTTTCCACAAGCCAGTTGAATAACAACAAACTGTTTTAAAGATAGACATGGATTCTGTCAATAATTGGGGCAAAAATTAACTCAGTAGAAAGGCTGATGGTTCCTTAGCTGAACAAAAACAGGTATTCTCAGGGTGCAATTTGTCAGTCAGTGGTAGTGTACTCTGAAACTCACATCCATGTTTGCAGATCTTTACTGGAGGCTGCCATTGCATGGCAACCAATCTCCAGAGGCTTCTGAACCCTGCAGAGCAAATGAATGTGCAGTGAAAAAGATGCAACTCTAACACAGCTTTGCTTGTTTAGCAAATGTTGAGTTCACAAACCTATAAGCTTTCATTTTGGTTCAGTATGAGTTTGTATTTAATTTTATAATATTTAATACTTTAGATAAAATCAATGGTTATATGTGTCTTTTAGATTCCTTATACAGGGGCCAGCATGAACCCAGCTCGTTCCTTTGGGCCGGCAATGGTCACTCTTAACTTTGAGAACCACTGGGTAAGAAGCAACTGTTGAATAAAATGATAAGACTTTTGTAAGCAAATATATTCACTGTGACATTTGTCAAATTATGTTCAACAAGCTCTCTCCACACTTACCAACTAGCAGAGGTTTGGAAAACCAAAATAGTGGAAAAACAGCAGGGGGCAGTAAACATGCATGAAGAGATTTCAATATGTCTACATAAACAAATTACATAAATGTTGATGCAATTTTCTATTTACAGTTTAAGAAAACTTAAGAATTTTCTTCATCTGGTGCGAGCATTGGTCATTCTCTCAGAGACATCAAATGCACAAAATAATCTTACAAATGAAAAAAAAATGTTACAAAAGAAAATTGGTACAAAGCGTTTTTTCTTTGTTTTGTTTTTTTAACCCAAGTAATTAATTCCCATTAAGCGTTATATAAATAAGTTGGTTTCACATTGTGATTCTGCAGATTAAGAGGTTCTGTCAAAATAGCTCTGTTGTTTAGTCACTGAAATGGTTCAGTTTGAAAAAGTAGCAGTAGCTCCACCAAGGGGAGTTGTAGGTCAATGGGCCACGGCTTCTGGCTCTCCATTAGTTTGACTGACTAATATGCTTAATATTAATATTTATTTCTATTAGTATGACTTTTTTTATCCTTCATCGTTCTCCTTTTTTTTAATCTCTGAAACTTATTCACTTCTGGTCCAGAGCTCAGTCCATCCATGGTCACATATTTAGAGAGTTACCATATTTGTATGCAGATATATTAAAATTAGAACTTACAGATTATTGCTTTGTTCCAAAACATCAAAGGAAGATTTTTATTAAATATATATATTTTTATAAAACCTAAAAGACCAACTTCTGTTATAAAAGCACTCGTAAATAGAACTGGGAAATTTATTTTATTGATTTAGATAGATTGATTCATTCTATTGGTGGCCCCCACTTTAGCATCCATTAAAGGGGGAGGCCCTCTTGTTTATTAGATATTCTCCTGGTGACTTAAAAATGTTATTTCCCTCAACCTTCACTAAGCAATTTGTTCAGAACTGTTTTGTTTATTTTGAATCAGAGCATGAAAGCAAACATTAGATGTAATGATGTTTAATATCATGCCAATACCATACTACAGAATTCAATCTCCAAGTTTATTCTTTTTAAAAACTAGCATCCTCATATCATTTTTTCTTCATAATCACATAATCACTTAAAATGCCTACAGGTTTAAACCTTAAGTGCTATAAAGTATTCCCTGCACCATATGTTAAAGTGTAAATCAAATCATATGAAATAGAACTGATTGTGTTCGGCACATGCAAGAACACATGCAGAGATCACTAATTAAACAGTTTGCTAACAACGGTTTCCTCTCACGTATTACTGAAGGTGTACTGGCTGGGCCCCATTCTAGGAGGAATCTTGGCTGCAGCTTTGTATGAATACCTTTACTGTCCAGACCCTGAGGTGAAGAAGAGGTTGAAGCAAGTCTTTAAAAAAGATTCAACCGGGAAGTACAAAGTGGTGGAAAGTGAGGAGACCATCATAAAACCAGGCTCCGTCCATAACATCGATCTGACAGAGAAAGTGGAGAAGAACGATTCTTTCCAGGAGCCTTCTGGAGAAGTACTGTCCTCTGTATGACTATCACGTGCACTGGAAATGGAGACCAATTTGTAAAGAAGAATGGCAATCAAACTTTGCTGTCTCAATCTCGAGCATGTCACCCTGCAGAATTTAATTTCTGCCAGACTCAAAACAAGGCTGTATTACCTTCACTGTCATATAGTTAATGCATTACAGCTAAATCCTCGAAATATCTGCAGTCAATTCAATACTCCTCCCCAAAAACCTTCTGAATTATTGTTTCTGCACACAATGCCCCCTGCTAAAATGACAGCCAGCAGTGCATTGTGGTAGGAAAATATGTGTCCAGGGGGTCAACCAATTATGTGGGGTCATCCCATGTATTGGAGGAGTGAGGAAGAATATGCAGCCTTGTTATTTTTGGATTAGTGTCACATTTGTTCTGCCTTCTGAATGTGTAATAAAAGGCAGGATTGTCCTTGTGATCATTAAGCACATTACGGATGTGATGCAATGTAACACAGCTCTGACAAGCTACATGGGCAGAGCTGTATTACAGAGCTCTCCATTTTCAGTGCATTAATCAGGGAAACAGCTTGTTATGCTTTCTGCAAGTTCATCTCCACTTCACTGTCTGCTGCTGTACAACTTCTGATGTCTTTTCCTTGCAATTTTTATTTTCTTTATAGATTAAATGTATTTTTTGTAGCGTCTTGCCTGACTTGTCGTACAGAAGCATTTCTGGCATGAATGGGCAAGTACACATATAAAAAACACCATACTTCAAGAATAGAAAATGCAGCAACTTCATCTGTTTAATAGTTATTTTGACCTATGTAAAAAGTCTGCTCAGACCAGTTGTTCAGGATGATGAAATGCAGCTTAGGCTCCTTCAAAAAGAAAACTGTGAATAACAGTAAACAACATTCAAAAGATAGTTTGCAATATTTTCTTGCATTCACTTTTCCCAAAAAAAGCAATGTGTCCACTCCTCTTTTCCTAGACATGCAAATAAAAAATATAAATCTTATGATGGAAATAAGTTGTAGATAACTTCTTATTATAGTTATTGCTTGTACTGGCCAATGATAAATTGCTGCCCTTGGTGGTAACTCATGTCACTCATTATGAAATCTGCCACTGGATGTATAAACTGTTATATCACCTAAATGTTTAATTTATAAAGGTGCATTTGGCTGATTGCTTTTTTTCTCAGTTGTTTTGCAATTTGAAAGTGTAAGATGTTATTAAGTTTTAATAAAAATAAAATTCTGGAATTATCATGAATTCTTTTATTATTTTTTTTTCTCTTTAATGGGCCATTAGTAGAAATATGCTTAAAACAAAATGTAAGGAATTTGCATTTGGTTAGTTTCTTTGTACAGCAAAGAATTATTAAGCACAAATGTCTCCACTTAATGTGCAAGTGTTTTTGCAGAAAAGGTACGTTTGTGCATTCCAATATATATATATATATATATATATATATATATATATATATATATATATATATATTCCCTCACAGAAGGTACTAGGCACATGGAAAAAAAGCTTTCCAGCCTAGTGATGGATTGAACCCTTCATTCCTTGATTATCCGTCCCTATTGTCAGATAAATGTCCACTTTGTGGGCTCTCGGAGTTGCCCTGCTGAGAATAGTTCCATTTTATCTCATTCTATCAAAAGAGGGCCAAGGAAATGATACTACTCTGTGATGGGAAATAGAGGTGATCTGTTATATGTCTGCACTTAATTTCCTTTGCTAAAAGTGGAGGTGCTCTTGAATTCTTCTCTCATGGTGGACCCTCCTGCAAGCTGTCTACATGGTGCAACTATATTACATTCGCCAGCTGAGAATAGCAGTATAATTTTGATGTTAAATCAAAATTGTTTTTTTATTCCCTCATGAATCAATTCCTTCCTCACTGCTTCAGTGTAGTCCATGTGTGTGGTACTATAGCCTCACCTACTGGCCGAGTGGGTGCATTGCCTGAAGTGTTGTGATTTCATTTTGTCCAGGTGAGGGCAGCCATGAGCCTTCATAGAGCAAGGTTGCTTTTCAGAGTTGGGTCGACAAATGTTGGTTTTATTCATTAGTTTGAGCTGTATTCTGTTTGATATTTGTCCAGACATTAATTCACAACTACACAGGCAGATTAAGCGCTGCATTCCAACACAGAACCCAGCAGTCAAATGGGACAATAAGCAAGTCAATCATGAAACTCTCTTTTTGGTCAGCCTTCATGTTCCTGGAACTAGTTCAATTTTGGAACAGTTGCTAAGACATTTGAAGGGTGCATATGTTTAATCAAAATGCCTGAACAAAAATGTGTTCTCTGTATGTTTCTGTTCTTCAAAATTAAAATGTGTACTAAACATTAAAAGTGTTTCTACAGCATCATCCTCTACTTGCATTACAAGCTGCCTATCAGGATTTTGGAAATGGAGTGTGGCAATGCTGAATATTTACTGAATGTGCCTTCTATTGGCAATGCAGAGTGAAAACTTTTTGGAATTGAAACTGTTCACACGCTCTGAAAAGGAGAGAAATGTGCATTGCGTCAATCAAATTGTGGAGAAAACATCAGACAAATGTCCTCAGAGTGTGCTGACAAATGTCCCATAGGTTTTTGCACTCAGTGAAAATAGAAAACCTGAATAAATGTTACACAAAGTACTAGATCAATCATTGTTTTCTGTGTTTGATTCCTTGCTAACATACCAGAACGGTTCATCAGCAAAATGTTGAACAGAAATCAATTCTTTTAAAATCCAAGAGAAACTACAATGTCTTTCAGAGTTATTTATGAACATTGTAGTTTTCAACATTTGGTCACAACCGCAAAGCTCAATGTATTTTTTTGTATTTTCCATTTTCAGCCAGATCAACAACTAATAATCTATAAATATGAGGTACAAAACACACTTACATGATTTGAATATTATTGCAGAGTACACTGGCGGATGTTCAAAGTGTGGGATATTGCTTGGTAATGTAACTCTCCTTTACGTTTCGCCACAAGTTCATCCCTGACTTTTCTAATGTGTTCTTTGTCTTTATTAATGTTCACTAACAACTCTCTGGGGTCTTCTGAGGCCTCTGTTTACACTGAGTGGTAGGTATACACTCATGGACTATATTTACTAATTTTGTGACTTCTTAGGACAATTGTTTAGAACTGGATTTTATGTAGGAATCACAGAATGAAGAGAATAGTTAAATATTTTTCTTTTGTTGTTATTTTTAGAAAAACTATGCATGCTTTTTTACTACACAAAATTATGGCCTAGCTTATGTTGGTCTAAAGCATAAAATATTAATAAAACACTTTGAACTTTATGATTGTGCTCACTTAATCTGTTTTAGAGCAGGCAGATTTGTGGGAGTTGAAAACTCCTAATTTTCAGCCCACAACAGAAAAGGCAAAAAAAAAAAGATAAAACACACACCTTAAAGATCATTAGCAATTAATATTTGGGGATTCGTGGAGAAAAACAGCGTTAAACACTTGTTTAATAATTCATACTATAAACAAGAAAGTCTCCCACTTCCTTAATAATTTAGACGTAAGCTAATGTTGATTTATTCAGGAAGGTCTCTGCCACCAGCGCAGCCTGGAGTGCCCAAATTTGAATTAAAGTAGGACAGTAGCAGGCGAGTCTGTAATAACATTTGTATAATTTTATTATTGCTCTGGGCTCAGTTCATTTCCTCCTCCAGTAGCTGCGTGAAATTGTTTGATTCTTGAAACTGCCTTGAGTCTGCGGCTCAGGGGTTGGAGGGTGGTACAGGAACAGGAAGGCATGCGACACTCTCCCCGTCTGATGCTGTCAGACACAAACACACACACTCACACACACACACAACTCCACGTGCATACACTCATGCAGAGAGAGCAGGAGATAAATAACTTTGTTATTCTGGGTTTTGTAATACTATTACACTGGCTCACTTAATAACTTGAGCTGTCTTGAGAAAATGATTGATATTCTCACTTTGTCAGCTATGATAAATATTATACTGCTTCTATTTGAGGAAGCTAGGAAAAGGAGTAACTCATGTTGTTATCATGTTGTTAAAATATGAGTTTGTATTTTTATCCATTTTCAGCAGAAAGGTTGAAGAAATTCAAAGAATTGAGTCAGCTTGTAAAGAGGTTGTTCTGGTGAGCCTACGGCGATTTTATTGTCTTTTTACAAAAGAAAGTTTGATTTCACTTTCTTCATGACAAATTATTAAACTCCATAAGCATGTGTGAGGGGGTTAAAAAGTTATCAAGTCCTATCCTATGATTTCCAGTTTGTGGTGTACCATATTGTGATTACGCTCACCAGTGATTGGACTATCATTTCCGAAACTCTCATTTACAAAACTCTGATTACTCCGGCACAAACAATCAAGTTTGCGAGGTATTAGCTCGTGCAACACACACCTGAGACCCCGGCGGTTTTGAGTCGCAGAGGGAGGGTGGAGAAGTTCTGATTGGTTTCCTCGAGGCTCTGCTTCCAACTTCCCACCCGCACGCATTCCCTCACTCCCCCTTTTCCTCCCCCCTTCAATTCCTTTATGCAGAGCAGCCCAAACTGCAGTTTGATGAAACACATTTGTTTGACTTAACTCTTGCCTCGCCATCGCAGCTAAATCTCAAAGGCCTGTCGGTGTAATGTGGCCCAAAAGCAATTGGGTTAATGAGAGGATATATGTACAAGTGTGGGACTTGACCTGAGGAGCTGTTTTCCATTTGGGTTTGGTCTGCTCATGTTATTAGGGAAACCTTTATTATTGTTGCCCTCTAGTGGGAACCATATAATAGGATTACATTTTATTAGAGCCTCCCAGCATTACCCAAGCACCCCCCTACCCACCCACCTCCTCTTGTCTCTGCTCCCCTTGTAGAAGTGTCACTGACTCCTCTGTCCATTGCGGGTGGGATGGTTCCATTTGGGGCTGAAACAGAGCCAACAAGTGGGGAAAGCAAATTATCCAGCAGAGACGGACTTTTAAGAAACACCTGTGCATGTTGAAGTGAAATCATTTGGTCAAATAGTACAGTGAGACACCTCCAGCAGCAGAAAGACTGTATGTGCAATGCAGTGACAGCATGAGGCATGCAGTACCTTGCAAAACTATTCATGCATTTTGAATCTTTTTCACATTGTGTCACCTTACAGTGACAAACTTCGTTGTGTTTTACTGGGACCTTATGTGATAGACCAACACAAAGTGGCGCATAACTGTGAAACAGCAAGGAAAATAATACATGGTTTTCAGAATTATTTATAAATAGAAAATTAAGTTATTGGTGTTTGTATTCATTCCCTTTTACTCTGTTCCCCTAAAATCTGGTGTGACCAGCTACTCTCAGAAATCCCTAAATTAGCAAATAAAAAGCATTAGAACAACAAAGAAACTTACCAAACAAGTCAGGGATGAAGTTTAAAGCAGAGTCAGGCTACACAACATAATCCCAAGTTTGAACAACTCACAGAGATCTATTAATCTATCATCCTAAAACAGAATGAGAATGACATAATTCTAAATGTGCCAGAGCATTTTTCTATTTATGTACTCGTAAATAGAATGACAGGAAGCAAGGAGAGCTTTAATCACCCCAGTGGCTCATGATAACTCTGGAGCAGAGATCAACAGCTCAGGTGGGAGAATCTGCAAATAGGAAAACTGTTACTACTGTTCTTAAGGGGAAAAGGACAAAAAATTCAGTGTTAAAAGAAAGTCATTGGTGCTTTTTAAAGTTTACCATAAACCACATAGAGGACACAGCCAACATGTGGAAGACGCTCTGCTCAGATTGGACCAAAACTCTCCTCTTTGGCCTTCATGCCAAATGCTTTGTGGGAAAGAAATTTAACTCTCCACATCACATTGGCAACACAGTGGTAGTCACTATAAAACATGGTGAAAACATAGTGCTTCTCTTCAGTGGGGAAACCAACTAATGGTTTCCCCACTGAAGAATTGATGGGAATAAGATTATAGGGTAATTGGAAGAAAATCTATTAGTGGCTACAGAAGTCTTCAAACTGGGCAGAAGCAGCAGGACAACAACTATGCATTCAACTTGAGCTACAAAAGGCTGTCATAGATCAAAGAATTGACGTGTTAGAACGGCCCAGTTAAAACCCGGGCCGCAATGCATCTGAAAATCTAAAGCATGGCCTTTCTAACTCCTATCCATCCCATGTCTTTGCTTCTCCTAATTTAATAAAGAGGCTAATCTCTCCTATCTCTAAATCCATTACTGTTAAACCCTCCATGATCACGATACCTTCACTACAAAATAGCAAGAGCTGAGCTACACTCTCAAACGCAAAATTTCTTTGTGCCAAAGATAATATTTGACAAACAATTCTGGCCTAAAACTGTACAAGCCTGAAGGGCAGAGTGAGTCAGGATCTGGAACAGCTTCAGCACTTTCCCTTTATCCATCCCACTCCCTTATATAACCACAGGCCATTAGAGGGGTGTGGTGAGTGTAGAGCAGCAGTTACTAACAGGGTCGCAGGCAAAACCAACATCTCTACCTTACACAGACTTTAAGCAGAAATGAGTCCAAGCCATTTAAAAGCAACTACACAGATACTATGCTTACACATAGCTGTTTACGTATTAAAGGACAACTTTAAGAAAAAAAGAATACAATCAGTGTTTGCTTATATAGAATAAATCCTGCTTAAACTGCGCACTACAACTAGAGGTGAAATGCAAAGTCCAGCTGTGTGTAAAAGTCCTGACTTAATGTATTTATATTTTCCATGAAAGGAATCAGACGAGCAATATCTCTTCAGACATTCTGAAAAGTTTTAACATTTCTTTTCATTTTTTGGAGAGGAAGGGGTGTGAAGTGGGGGAGAACATTGGCAGATTTTTTTGCTAATTTTTAGTCCAGTTTTCTAATTTGTTGAGTCACTTCCAGAGTCCCTAAACAAATCAGTTTAAGCAGTTTTATATTTAATATTTAGACTCTGAGTGGTGGCTTGACATAAATATGCAATTTATACCAATATATCTAAAGAAAATTTAGATAATGGTATGCACGAAAAGGGCACTTAGACATAGACAAGATTATTCTCAAAAAGTTGTTCCTGGACATATCGATGTACAAAAGATGGAGCAACTGAATGATGCTGTTTCTAAAATGTTTTAAGTGTTTTATGAAAATATTTCTCAAAGATAATTTTTCAAGCAACCAAAATACAACTTTTATAGTTGGACATTAGTGGGAAAAAGCAGAAAATCCTGTCAAGAAAAGTGCCCAAAGTTTAAAGAAAAATACAAAGACTTGGAAAACTATTGATTAATAGCACTATGTAAGATTAACAGACTGTCTTAACAAGAGTTAGGAGAAAAAGAAAAGCTGAGTTTTGCTCCTGTGATTTTTTTCTCTATATCTCCATCTTTTCTCATTCAGAGTAGGAAACTTTTACCTTCTCTTCAAATCTTAGCGTCATCATAAACTGTAACGTAAGGCGTTATCTGCTCAGATTTGATCCGCTGCTTCTTCTCTGTGACATTGCTGGAGGCGTTTTTTCAAAATTTCAGCAGGCAGAGTGAGTTTTCCAGGCTTGGTCTTTTTTCCTTTCCAAGCCTAAGTATTTATAACCAGATGATGTCATTCAGGTCAGGCGATGTCTGTCTAAGCAAAACTTACATCTGCAACTAATCTGGATAATTTGACCACCAAAGAAAAAAGAAAAAACCTTCAGCCATCCACCACTTGCATGTTGTAGTTGTTTTAAGTTAGCTTTAACAGAAGTGAACCACTTTGCTTTTATAGCGACTTTGTAACAATAACAAGAGACTGCTATTGTTACGAAGTCACATTAAAGTTCTCCATCATTTGCATGTGATGCATATAAGAATTTCATAAGGTTTGTGGTTTTCTTTGTTTCTAAAATGGATAATGTCTGGGTTTAAAACACTCATATGGCTTAAATCAAGCAGGTTTAATCATGTTGATGGTGTAAAAACTACTATCATTAGTTTATTTTGCTATGCAATCTGCTTGTGAAAAGTGGTAATATTTGGATAATTCTGATCATTACAGTTAAATGTTCTAAGCATTTATTTTTGTCATCTGCTTTGATCTACCAGTCTAATGTATTTTCCAACTATTCATTCCTACTTTTTTAATATCCTACTCAAAAGAGCACTAAAAGGTAAAATGTACTTGTAAATATTTGTCTTACTAGGATGTTTTTAGATCTTTCATTGTGTGTTACAGCCTCTGTTTTTGAAGCAGTATTTTAGAGATAAGTGTGTTGGACTGGCAACCTGTCCAGGATGTACCTCACCCCTGCACCAGCACCAGCACAAAAATGCTTCAATTGAAACCATTCAATTTAAGCTTTGATTGTAAGTAAAAGGGAACTGCCCAGAGCATGCCCCCATCCATCTTCTCATCAACTCTGACTAGTTTCCCTGTCCCAGTTGAAGAACATCACCCACAGCATGATACTGCCACTACCATGTTTTATTGCAGGGTCTTCATTACCCTGAAGACATCACCCTGTCTTAAGGGTGATGTTCAGTCTTAGTTTTCTGCCACACAAAGTGTTTCGTACATAGAACAAATAATTAAAATTGGGCTCATATCCCAAAGATTCTTCCATGTTTCCTGTTTCCCCCTACATTTTTGGTATCAAATCTTAAATGGGACTTACTTTGGCATTCATTCAACAATTGCTATATTTTTATTATTATTTAGGGGCGTCGGCCTAAAAGAGGCACAGTACACTTTTCAATTCTTTATTTGCAATTAGTTTTGAAAACATTGAATCAGATTCCTTTCACTTCAACAGTTATTAGCAACTTTGTTTTGCATAAATCTTATCAAAACGCAATGAAGTTTGTGCTGTAGTTTTAGAGAGTAAAAAATCAACTTCAAGGGGTATAAAAACCTTTGCAAGACAGTTAATCCGCATGCTGTTACATGTTTTAAAACACAAAGAAACAATAGTTGATCCTCTCAACAGTAGGGGGCGTAAGAGGTTTTTTTTAGCTTTGATCCACAATGAATGGCACTGAAACAACTAGAATGTAAAATCTGTCCATTCTATGGCCAGATGTGCGCCGAACACAGCAGCACTCTCAGGTCAGACAGAATAATTATCATGTTGACTTAAGAACGGTTTTAAACATGCGATTCCTTTAATGTGTCCATCCCCGGAGTAATTCTAAAAAATCCTCAGAAGTGCCTCAATCTTCCTGAAATCATGCATGGTTGAACATTTGAAATGAGCTCGCACATCACCCCCAGGCACTGATTCAGACTTGATTGAGGAAAGGCAAGCTGCAAGTACTTATTTATACAACTACGTCATCTGGAGGCTGTCCAGAAGGAGGAAAGCAGCTAAAAAGATTTCACAGGAGAGGCTTATAGGGGAGTAAAAATTCCATTAACCACATTCCATTAATTTAATATGCTGATGCTGGACTAATCAACAAGTTGTCTGCTGCTGCATTGTGTCTTTATAGCAGAGAGGGGGCAAAAAAGAAGTAGATGGGTTTGATGTTTGAGAGGAGAAAAGGGGAAGAGGGTGGAAATCAAAGTACTCCACCAACAATCTATATAATTATCGTCATCTCCTGCTTTTCCTCTCTGGCAAAGAAACTCTCCATCCATTTGTAGAAATCGCCCAGGGGAGCGTTACATCAAAACTAATCATAACGATTAAAATCAGCTTCTCTGCAGGGAGGAGGCAATAGGGAAGTTAGAGGCAGGGGGTGAGGGTGTTGTAAATATAGGACAAAATATATATTTTATATTATTTATAAGAACATAAACTCGAGAAAAGACTAAGGCACCACTGCCGTAATCACTTCCATTTACTCGCAGTTTTATTCTGCATATTGGTTTAGACTTGGGCAGAGACATGAGCTAATTGTATCCTGATCTTTGCCTGGAGGGGTTTCGGGAGCCCTGGAGCAAGTATTCTCTGTATTTTGTTCTGTCTACCTTAGCCAAGCTATTGCATTTCTCGCTGGTGTAGGAAGAGAGGCAGATCTCAGGCCAAATCGGAGGAGGGAAAAAAGGTTCACAAAAACCACTTCATGTTTCAGGTAAGCGAAGATTTATTTCTGTTTGCTGTTATTTCCGAGGCTGGGTGGACTGGGACATCGAGGCGCAGCAGCTTTTACGCATGTGCCAAGCGATTCGAGCCGCACTAGTTCTTAAGAAACATTTAACCACTTCCTGGCTATTGTTCCGTGGTTAGAGGGCGACGAATTTATTCGCATGGCAACAACAACTAAAGCAACAAACGGGTTGTCGGTGCGATCTCGTCGTGCGAAAATGTTCCGTATCCAAGGCATTAATTTGCTCCTGGCGCGTCTCAGCTCCCGATAATCTCCCCGTCCGTCTTCCTTGTCACCGCTCCGTGAACACAAGTTGCTCACAACTTAGTTAAACGCAGTTTTGTGTCGTTTAGGAACGACGTTTGAACTTTGTTGTATTTTTTTTCCCCCATCGTGAAACATTTCCATTTCCTGACTGCCCCAGATCGTGGAATGAAAGACGCCATTGTGGAGTAATTTCGCCGCAGGCGTATTTGTTATTTTGTATGACAGGATACAAACGTCAGTGCAAAATATGGGAATCATCCGTTAATAAAAAGCAGAGCTGTGTTAAGAGCTGTAGTTATGTGGTAAAAGGCAAATATGAGAGTCATTTCTGTTTTTTTATTTCCGCGTTGTGTGTTAGTTCTCATCAGCAAACGTTGACTAAAGTGGTAGAATATTTGCGACTAGCACGAGAGCACTTAAGTAATGTACTAATGTACACTTAAGAGCACTTACTGTAAATACGGTTTGTTTTTAAAATACAGATCATATTAAAAGAACAGCTGAATATAGGACGATTTAAATATCAGTGAGAGAAAAAGTGAAGTAACACCAGTTCCAGAGTAAAGAAACACATGACATTGAGATGGTGGCTTATGAGGACCAATCACCTGATGGCGCTGTTTCAAACCCATAACACATGAGGCCTACAGTAAGATGACTGCAGTTTATGTTGATCACTGAAATTATATTATAGAATACCAACTCTGATACCGTATGCTATCTGACATACCTGTCTCATATACAGTTTCGATTAAAGGGATCATAAGGATCAGTTTCATTTTAAGAAAGTGCTTTTTAATTATGGATTTGAACTGATATTGTTGCTGTGTTGGACTTAAGAAACAACTGTATACATTTGAAAAAAATAACAATTCTGTACAAATATTTTTAATTTATTGTGGACTTTTTCTAAATCACACAGTTAAAGTGCCTAAACATAAACATTATATAAACTTCCAGTAATCTGTGTATAAAGGCACATTAGAAAGTTGCATTTCAACCCCACGTTTTCTATAGATATCAATGAATGCACATAACTATGGCTGTGCATTCAACTGTTATGAGAATTTAAAGATGTAATTTACGATGTTTGGTTTCCTGGCAAAGACTTGACTCTTATGCCTCAAACATTTTCAGTAGGGTGAAGGTCAAGAGTTTTGATGAGCCAATTTCAGAAGTTTAAACAAATAGCTAGAATAATAGTCATGATGTATCTTTCTACCTGATCAGCTGATCCTCCTGCCACCAGGATAATTTCCAAACTATTAACACCACAGGAATGCACCTTTATATTTATTTATTTTTTAATAAGTGACACCTTGTTACCAAATAAAAGTTTAGTAGGCAGATTTTGAGTGGATTGGCTGATGTTCTATGTAAAAAGAAAAAAAGTGCTATTTAATCTCAGTGAAAATAGGCATGTTTGGACTCTGTACCACCTTTAGCAGCAGTATCATGATGAAGGTCTTCATGAACAAAAAGACAACCTCCTACTTTGTCAACACAAAGTAAACAGCAGTAGCTAGTTCAAACTTGAACTAGTAACTACAGGAACATTATCTGAAACACACATCAAAACTAGTCTTGGAATGGATAAAGCAGGCCATGGTTATGCTTGGGGAACATCCTTGACCATAACCCTGTTAAACATTTGTAGACTGTGGGGTGCAGCGGTGGCACAGGGGTAAAGCACAACCCATTTATGAAAGCCTTAGTCTTCCACGTGGCCATTACATGTTCGAGTCCTGGCCTGATCCTTTGCTGCATGTCTTCTCTTGCAACATTTTTTCCTGTCTGACCACTGCTAAAGGCCACTAGACCTGACTATACTGGTTCAACTCAATAAGCAGACCAGTTTAAAGGAGCTCTACTTGTTTTGATTAGAGCAGACAATCCAGGCAGAATTATACCAGGCAGGACCTTGTTAACTGCTAAAAAAAAAATTATGATCAAGGATCATCATTCTAAGCGACATTTATCCCAATACTATTGGGCTTGTTTTATATGTTTGATCTTGTGTTTAAAATAAGGTTACAGTTTAGAAATGTCAGTCAAGACTCAGTCAAAATAAATAAATTAATGCCAAAACTAATGTGAATATTCTTGCTGCATGTAAACTTCTGGCCTGTACTTTATCTCTGCCACTCCTGTGCCCTGGGACAGTTTGATTTGTGCCAGTGAACATGCACCACAGTCTGCCATAGCCTGCAGCACTGGTTGGACTTTCTTATCTAAGATGTCATGCTGTTGCACAGCTCTGGTAGATCCACCAAAAATATTGTGAAATACGAAAGCAGTTGAAAGAGAACTGAGGTTTTGTCAATCCTTTCTGATTATTATCGAAGCAGTCACATGCGAGTCATTTAAATGTCCACCTTTAAAACTTTGTTTTTAAAACTTTATTTTAAAGGTGTCATCAATTAATTCTCTATTGCAGTTCTAAATATTTTAGTAAGGAGATTGATTTCAAAATGTATGTTATGCTCTGCAACATTTCGTTGCAGAAATTTAATACCACCTTCAATACATGCCTATTTTTCATACTGGGGATATGCCACCTATAATTTAAGAGCAAAACATTGCAACAAAACCATTTTATGACCCCCCCCCCAAAACTTGTTTTTTAAATGCCATCACAGAAGAAACGTCTGCCTTCATTGCTCTACAGTAACTTGTCCAAAGTTACTATACCAAGCTTCAAAATCTCCTCTAGGCCATGTTGTTATGATGCTTTGCTACCTGTTATTTTGCTCCCTTTACAACAGGCTCTGACTTAAAAGTGAGCCAAAACTGTGTAAGCCGTGAATGTGTGTGGACATTTGAAACAGATAGCTACAGGCAACAGAGCAGAGACAGCCCATCCAGATTATGTAAATACTGGTCTGCCGTGCCTCAAACTGAATGTTAATGCTCTGTTCTGAAATGCTAATTATGTGTTGTGTGATATGTCAAAAATAGAGACGAACCGCATTGTTGGAGAAACGACTGAAAAGTTCATTTGTTACTCATGCAGCTCCTGAACGGCTGCATGATGACTCTGGTTGCCTTGCATCATTCTGCAGTCACTGAACAGCTCTAATGTTTTTTTCCTAGAATTTTGAAATTGTCTGCATGTAGTACATCTGGACACATCAGAATGTTATTCCAGTAATTCATCTGAAAAAGTGAAACTCCTATTTTTCTGATTCATTATGCAAATAGCAATATATTTCCAGCATTTCATTTATATAAATATAGATTGTGAATTTAGACTACTATGACTTACAGGCAGTGAAAAAATAGCTTCTTAGAAAATTAGAATATCACATCAAATATAAAAACAGATTTTAATTTTTGAAATATATTATGACCTACTCAGTTGTACATTAGTCATTTGAACACTCTGTTAAGATGGTAAGCCTCAAAAGATCATTGCTAAATAATTTGATCATATAGAAAGGGCTACTATTAAAACATAATTGTGGAAAGTTTAGTGGAAGGAAAAAGTAAAACCTCTTCAAAATTCAGAGAGATATTCACAGGTTGTGGGCTGTGCCTGGAGTCAATGCTTCTGAGCTTCATGCAGATGTGTCAAGTATATGGGCAACAATTGTCAATGTCAGACGTCTTTAGCATCTGATAGATTGTATTATGTCATCCAATTTGCAGCAATCCCTAGTCCTTAGCATACATGTGTTGATACGTAATGTTTGCATGAGGTTTGCGCATTTTATGGTGCAATAAATATGAATGAGTAGCATGAATGACACAAACCTCCATAGCTTTATTCCTGACTGTGAATAAGGTAAAGTGCTGCTATGGCTGTTATCTTCTACACATACTGAGATTTGATCTAGTTATAGATCCTGGTAACCTTTTGACCTTCGAGCTGTTCTTAGGTTGAAAGTGTACATGAGACAAATGTGATACAGGCATTTGCTTATGAAAAGGTTGACTACATGTTGTTTTACAGTATTTCCAACTGATTTTGTGATATAGGAACTTATTTCCTCAACCCCCACCTGCCACCCACCCAAACGCCTGTTCTTTTTCACTCCCTCTTCTTTCTCCCCTGCAATTTTCCATAATGCCTCACAGATTTTACACTCAATCCACCTTTGCGATGACAAGGCTTTGAGGAAATCCAATTCCACCGAGCTGTTTTCAGAACTTACTCTCCACAGGCACACACAGGCACACTTCTGCGCACACACACTTCACCATCTCCACAAATTAGTCAGGGAACAAATTACCTGCATTCTGAGTGTGATCCCACGCACTTTGCCGGCTGCCTTACACAGGTCCCCTTTTGAAGAGCAGCCATGTGATTTCTCTCTCTTTCTGCCCCGCAGGCCCCCTTGCCTTCTGCGAGGGATTCTGGAGTTGAATTTTAAAACTATGTATGGCTGCTGCCTGCGCTTATCAGCGCGTGCACAAGTGGCATGCAAATCAAACGAGGATCACACACCGCATTGGAGGCCTACACTCAAAGGCAAGCTTAATTGCTAATTGGGTAGCTAGGTGTGAAACCCACACTGCCAATGAGAGGGAGGAATGTGGATGTTTTAAGGCCAGTGGTTGAACTAATTAATTTTAATCTGAATAATATTAAAAATTGCGGATTCCCTACGTTTTCTGTAAAGAGGAGAAAAAAACAGCCAGTAGAAGGCTGCAAAAGTTGTTTTAACTGCAATTGGATGTGTTGTGGTTTGGTTTTGTGCAGTGTGATATCATAACTGGGATAGTTTTTGCAATGCTAGAATGTGGACTGGAGGAATTCCTTTCACACTGCAGTCTTCATGCTATAGCCCTTCATTTCAGAAGAAGAAAAGTTGAGTTTAGGTCTGTCTTCATTTAATGGCAGATGGCTATTTCTATGTAGTGTGAAGCATTGTCTCCGGTGTCACAATATGTGTATTTGTACACAAAACTAATTCTCAAAAACAATTGGAGGCAGAGGGGCTTAATATGGGTAATATGGTGTAGTACATATGGGTCTCTCACATTCAAAGGGCAGCACTGGTGTCAAAAAAGAAAGTTCTGTTACCCTGACCAAGTTTTCTATTGCTTTTTGTAGGTCCAATCACTGGAGATGTATTAATCCTGTGGGTTGTGCATACTCGAAAGCACCGTAAGAGCATGTGGCTGTGCTTAGGATAGAGTTCATGGAGTTCATAATATTTAAGTGCAATGCTAAGGTAAAGTGTTATTTAACTGGTTTTCCAGGACACTTCAAGATTTGATCTTCTCTTATTAAAAAAAAAAAAAAAAAAAAACATATATTGGTCAAATTTGAATTGGAAACAGTTTAAATTATGTACTGAAGAGAAACTCTTTATAACAGCCTGAGATTTAAGAACCTTTATGTGTGAAAACACTGACTATATATAAAGTAAAAAATGTATTAATTTTAACTGATTGACTCAGGGCTCTTTCTGATTTTGAAGACATGAATCCAAATGTGGATATTTTTCTCAAAAGAGGTAGTTCACTTTTAATTTAATTTTAAACTGTCCAAACAACAATAATCTCTGTTCAATGCACAATTGTCTGGTTTGACCAGAAATTTTAGATTGTGACAATTAAATATTGTCTAGTTTTATTAATAAGCAGTAAAATATCTTCAGTTTAGTATTAAATATATTACTTTTGTACCTGAGCAGTATTAGCAAGCCTAATGAGCAGTCTTTATCAGTTTGTGCTGTCACAAAATCAAACACTTAATTCTTTCTTTATAGAAAACATCTACTAATGCCTTTATAACCTTTAATTACAGTTGCATAGCAATGGTGCAAAAACTCCACTCCAGTGGGTGGCAGCATTGCACCCACAGTGCAGAATTTTGTCAGTTGCAAAAAACATACAGATGATGTATTGACAAAGTAAAACATTTGTTTAAAAGTAATGGATGACAAGACAAAGGTTAGTACCAAAATAAGCCTTAAATTAATTTTCAGACACACCAGTAGATGTTTATAGATAGATAGATCCCCCTTTAATCAGAGGAAGCTTGAACAATATTACAAAATTCATGGGCAATCATTTAAATATCTAGGTGTGTAAAGCTGGTATTTCCATTCCTCTAAAGACTGTAACTGCAACAAAAAGGTATACTAGACTCCAGCCGATTGAGTGAATGCAACTCTTTTCATATATTTTTACTTCAATTTCACACTCATAAATTACAATATGTGTTGGTCTGTCACACAACATCCTACTCTACACTAAAGTTTGCACTTGTGACAAAATTTGACAAGGTTCAAGGGGTATTAAAACTAAAACAAGGAACTCCATAATTAAAGATTATTCCACTAGATATTATCTGTAACCACAATCAAGAGGGAGTTTAAGATAAGACTGATGGCAAGAAGGCTTCCCATACATATCGCATTCTCCCTGTATCATTGCCATTTTGGCCCCCTCTTGGTGGCGCCACTGGCCCAGGGCCGGTTTCATGTCAACAACGCCACTGCTCAGAAAATGGTTTCATTTACCATTTTTTTTAAAAATTGGAAATCAGAGGATAGAGTCCAGGATGTTGACTCTGTGTATTTTTCTATAATACATTGAGTCCAGTCAACTAGATTAATTAAATTAATTAATCTGTGACACTGAAAAGAATCAGGGCAGGTCGAATACGAGACTGCTGGTCAGTGCGGAGCATTTTTCGGCACGCATGTCTATGGATGAGTGTTGGCTCTGTCACTCTTTAAGCTTTGCACATGGAGAGACTGTTATCTTGACTGAGGCTTTGACCTGCTGCACAAAAAACAGCTGCTGAACAATGGGGCAGCAGCTTGAGGGCAGGAGGGCACAAACAAAGCTCCAAATAGGGCAAAGGTCAGCTGTGGTAGGTCCAGATGTGACTCTTGGCTGGACTCTCCAGAACTGCATGATCCAGCT
Source organism: Phalloptychus januarius (assembly GCA_902982915.1). Taxonomy (NCBI): domain Eukaryota; kingdom Metazoa; phylum Chordata; class Actinopteri; order Cyprinodontiformes; family Poeciliidae; genus Phalloptychus; species Phalloptychus januarius. Next base: position 12,851,894 of record CADWAE010000466.1, on the reverse strand, counting down.
CCGACAGGCTGCGTTTGTTCTATTCTGAAAATGCGACGCGCATACCTGCCACCGAAACAGCGACAGCCCAAAAAGAGCCGCGGGCGTTACAATGCTAATGTTGTCGGGGGCTTTGACTTCTCCCAGCCACTGCAAAGAAGCCGCTCTGTGTGACAGGCTCGGCGCTGCCGCTCTCTCTCCCGATCTGCCGCTTTTCACGCCCTTTTCGCACATTTTTAGCAGGTGCGTTTCAAGAGAAAAGAAGAAGAAGGAAAAAAAAAAAAAAGAAAAGCCGATCTCCTGAACGTTTTACGTAAGTAGTGCATGTAATGGACGAAACGGATATCATGGACCTAACGCATCAGAAGGCGAAGAAGCGACCGCGTCCAATCAGTTCGGTGGATGAGACGGTGCACGCTTCGCTCAAGCGGCTGCCGATGCGAGCAGCGGAGTGCAGGGAGCCCTCCCTGATGTTCGCTGTCAGAGGAGAGCCTGTCCCTGCAGCGTCTCTCAAGCAGAATGACCACTCGGTGACTTCCTCTCCAACCACAGTGATGCCAGCACAGGTAAAACAAGAAAGAAAGAAAGAAAGTCCAAAAACCCTGAAGTTTCTCAGAAGGAACAAAGTAATCGTCGCCTCACTGCTCCTGAAAGCTTTGTAACGTTTTATTCTCCTCGTTTATTATGAATTGCGCACGTATTAAATTTTCTTTATTTTTTTCTTTTAAACTTCCTTCACCGCATGTAACCTTTGTAATCCACCTCCACTCGACTCTTAGAGCTTCATTTATATTTGCCTTTTTTCACTTATACCCTATCTTGAAACTTTTTTTTATGACACCAAAAGTACTTTACTCCTTGTTGAAATTAAGAGAAATCTTCTGTTTAATGGTGTTTGTAGGTTAACCTGAAACAGTTTTGCCCCAAAAAATCCTATTATGGCTCTCAGATCGAGAGTCATTATTACTCTCTTTCATGAGAGAGAGAGAGATTGATGCTTCAAATTAATTTGGTTTTGGAGATTATGGCCCACAGGAGAAGATGCTTGTAAGATAGTGGCAACATTCAGGTCAAGGTCAGGCTTCTGTATCCTGCAGTTACAAAAATGTCTATTTTTTCACTCCTGGGCTCTGGAGCGTGGAGAACGAGTGTGTTTCCCCAGCTTGCTTTTAAATTGCATCTTGATTTTTGGAGGCTTTTTTTTTTTCTTTTTGAAGAAGTGAATTCACCCGCTTGTCTTTTTTCCAGGATAATCGCTCCAGCATGTCCAGACCCATGATCACCCGGTCACCAGTGTCTCCCTTGAGTAACCAGGGCATCCCCACACCTGCACAACTCACCAAATCCAACGCCCCTGTGCACATTGACGTAGGCGGCCACATGTATACCAGCAGTTTGGCCACCCTAACCAAATTTCCTGAATCCCGGTGAGTCTCCATTTCCATTCCAGGTCTAAAATGAATGCAACTTTTCCAGCTTAGAGAATGCAATGAAGCTTTGTGGCTTTTTTAAGACAGCAAAGAGTAATAGAGAGTAGCCTGTTCAAGTCAAAGCGTGTTTGGCACTGTCGTAATTGTCTCTGAGTTTAATGTCAGCTTCTTTAATGTTTAATGTCATTATGTGACAGTCAAATGTCACAACTCCTCAAATCATGCATGTATCTTGGGGAGGCATTCGGAAGAGATTGTGATGTATGAAATATGTGGTGTCGCTCGGCTTTTAATCACTCAGGTGCACACCGCATTGCATCTTCTCACTTCTTACACTCGCAGTCTAGAGTTGTTTGAGAGGTAAACAGTTTGCAGGAGCTGGAAGTGCAGACCGCAGACAAAAGCAACTTGGTTATTCTGACAGATGTCAACGCAGCAGCAAAGAGCCAAAGGCCATGGAGCCATCTGGAGGCCGGGAGGCCACGCTGTCGCTCCGAGACCAGGCCTGAGGGTGACTGGCGCACTGCCTCAGGCAACCATGCACCAGCTGGCCCTAACCTCTCCAGACCACCTCTGCTATTAATATATCTTTCTTTCTTTGTTGTTCTACCTTAAAAGAAAAATCCACTGTATAATAAATAAGTCTTTGAATCTTTGTTTTTAAAGATAGAATAAACATATTTTTGCTAATCTGTACATATTGTCCTTCTACCATCTTCCCACCTTCCCTTTTCCCCCTCACTCCCCGCCTCTCTCTGTGCAGAATCGGTCGTCTCTTTGATGGCACAGAGCCCATAGTCCTGGACAGCCTGAAGCAGCACTACTTCATTGATAGGGATGGACACATGTTCCGCTACATTCTCAACTTCCTCAGGACGTCCAAGCTCCTCATTCCCGACGACTTCAAAGTGAGTGCATGTCTGTTCTCAGAAAACTGTAAAGTCCCATCAGCCAGTCAGCAGTCCTGCAACTTAGCGTGCACAATGCCTGTGCCACCAAACGCCTTCGGTCTCTGATGCTACATGAGCTCCTGGAAACGACCAAGAGTGTAAAATATAAATATCTACCCAAGGATCTCTCCAAACAAAAAGCTCAACAGTATTCATCTCCACATCAAGGGATGCTTTTCAGTCAGGTTAACGTGAAACCTCATTTCACGTTTCAGTCACAACACATGATTTAAAACAAAGTTTTGTTTTAAATCACATCTTTTTTTTTCTTACAAAACCAATTATCTTCTATGCAGGTAAATTAGCTCACATTCTCCCATGACAGACTATTTCTGCAGCTCAATATATGTCCAGCTGCCGAGTGTCCATCGACACTGACTCCCTCACTCTATGTGACACATTAGCATTCCTTTTTTTACTCCTATGTGTCATTTACTCAGTAATTACTAAACTTGCCCTGGGAGAAAACAAATAAGCACATGATCTGTTGGACTGTCCAAAGCGCCATTCAATCAGTGGAAAGTATGCCAGTTAAAATAAGCAAAGGCTCAAGTTCAGGCGGAGGTCATTTTCACATTGGGAAAGCTTTAAGAGAAGCATGTGGGAAGGGACAAAGCAGGAGGAAAAAGCATCAGTTTCACCCTGCATCTTGATGTTAGATATTTTGTCGTTTTTGGTTATGGTCTACAAGATACATTTTCTGACCACACTCTTAACCTATCCTCCGCAGGACTACAGTTTGCTGTATGAAGAGGCCCGATACTTCCAGCTGCAGCCCATGCTTGCAGAATTGGAGCGCTGGCGTCAGGACCAGGAGCTGGGCCGGGTCTCCCGGCCCTGTGAGTGCCTAGTTGTGCGTGTTGCACCTGACCTGGGCGAGAGAATCACCCTCAGTGGCGACAAGGCCCTGATCGAGGATGTTTTCCCAGAAATCGGTGATGTCATGTGTAACTCTGTGAACGCTGGATGGAACCATGACTCCACACATGTCATACGCTTCCCATTGAATGGCTACTGTCACCTCAACTCTGTCCAGGTATAGGATTCCTCCATACTTGTAAGGTTTTAATATCTTTGATTAGAAGTGACTCTAGTTTCTCATGTATTACCGAACACCCTGCCAGTTGTACTAGAAGACTAGTTCAAAAAGTCTTCTGTATGAGATATTTTTTTCATTTTAGATCTGTCTCAAGACCTGAGATGATGATCTGTTCATTCCGCACTGTTCTCATTGCACTATCTTATCTTTTTTTAATCTTACCAAATCATAAGAAAATCCTTGAAGAAATTTGATTCTTTGATGAGTTCATCAAAGGACCAATTTATTGAGTCATCGCTGTACATCTTCCACAATCCTCACTTCCCTGTTGTCTGACTAGAATATTAATTTTGACTTAGCCTTCAAAGCTGGTGGATGGACAGTTTTTCTTCAGTCCGAGTAGCAACACCGGGTTTTCTTTGAACTCGGTGTTGGTAGTGCCTATCTGTTTTTTTTTTTTTTTCAAAAAATGGTTACTTTTTGAAAAAGTAACCATCCACAGGTAAGATCTAACCATATTACTGGTTAGATCAGTAATATGCATGTATGTTAATAATAACTGCCCAAAGAGTAACTGAGAACTTTTCATGCATCCATAATAATCCTACTTTTGTGAAAAAAAGATAAATTTCTGTCTGATAACAGTCAATAAAGATAGTACAGCTACCACTACATCTTATGCCCACTGCTACTCCTCAGTATCAGGCAAAAGACAAATACATCTGAACTTTTATCCACTGCTACTGTTTTGCTGTCCTGGCCTCAGTACAGTTGGTATGCTTGCAGCAATAATATCTTGGATGTACACTTGTGGATTTGGGGAAACTATGACATTTTTATCACTCAGGCCAACAAAGACCTTTGCAGATATGCAAGGTCCTTAAATGCATAGACATTTAAGGACCATTTACAAGAAAAATTGTTCAGAAATAAATGTGAATGGAAATAAATGCTAGAAATAATCCAAGACTATCAAAATATTTTTGTATTGAAAACCTAAAATCTCCAACTCCACTGCTAAAACCAGCAAGAATTTGGCAGTAATTCACTATTGTGATTTTTTATTAATATTCCACTGATTCATTGATGGTAATGTCCTCAAATATGCATCAATAACTAATGGAAGTGAGGCATTTTAGCAAAGATTTCACAATGATTTGGACTGTGTCTTCTTCTGAGGAAGTGAAATCTCCACCTCCTTTCCAAAAACACACAAACAAAAACCCGTCTCTGAAGTGTGTGAGTAGTGGAGAGCAAGCAAGAGAGTGAGCACGCTCCCTGGCAGGTTGTCTCCAGGCAGGGCCCATAATCCTGTTTGGTTATTAAAGCACGCCGGCGGTGAATGCTGTATCTGCGGCTAATGGAGGCAGGGAGGCGGAGGGGCGATGGGGGAGGCTGGGAGAAGGAAGGGGAGCAGAGAGAGCTGCCAGCAGTAGGGGGACCTTTGTAGTTTTGGCGGAGGCTTGGGCCTGGGGCAGGACTGAGGAAAGGGGAGGTTTTGCTCAGCAGCCCACACTGAGCCAAGTGGCAGAGAGAAAGCCTCACTGCTCCCTGGGGCCTCTTCGATGGAATGTGATCCTACAGCCCCCCCGGACACGTCTGTAGATGTCTGCAAGGCTGCAAGATCAGAAACAGCTACACACACACTCAAAGACAAACACACATATACACAAAAAACAATGAAAGGGAGGCAGGAGGCAATATGAGAACCTCTTTGTTTGGTGAAAGTCTTGTGAAAGTCTCATCCCAATTCCCATCACGAGCCGAATGTTGCCACAACTTAGACCCAAAGCTAATTCCAGTGGTAGAGTTGGCGCAAAGACAAGAACATATAATTCTTTTGGGCAGTTTTGTGTTTCTTAGTCTCATGGAGGCAATAAAAGGTTAAAGATGACAGCCATGTTTTGGCATAATAATTTTAATTGACTCCTGCCAGTTTGTTTTTAACATACACTCAACGTTCGGCCCTTCACATCATCCACAGGTTCTGGAGCGTCTCCAACAACGCGGGTTCGAGATTGCTGGCTCTTGTGGCGGAGGCGTGGACTCATCCCAATTCAGCGAGTATGTCCTGAGGAGGGAACTGAGGAGGACAAGTCAGCGAGGACCCAATTCAAACAGGATAAAGCAAGAGCAGCTGGACTAGAAACCTCCAGGGCAGCAGGAGGTGCTAGACTTTTCTGTAGCAGCCAAACAATCAGGGCTGCAGAGCTCTCTGGACTCTGTTTTTCTGCATTTCCTTGTTGATGTTTCTGTTTTCTTACACTTGAGAACCACATAGAGAATAAAAATGAAGTGCAACAGGAGATTTTTGCCATACGAAGATATGAGGCATTTGATAACTTTGAGATTGCAAAGACATTTGTGATTGTCTAGTTCCCCATAAACCTGTTCAAAAAGTATTTATATATATATATGCTGGATCCCCAAACAAAGTTTGTTTTAAAACTTGCAGCCTACATTAGGTCAAAAATTTGATTTCTAACATACTCATATGAATTAAAAGTCTTTTATTGCTGAAGTAGTGTGTTGCATAGCTTGTCGTCAGTGACTGTTTTTGTTGTTTCACTAAGATATTGAATGCAGAATTTTTTTTTGCCCCCTTTGAAAAATGAATCTTGTGTTGCTTAGAGAGCCGAATGTCTCAAACTTTATCAACATCTATGTTAAGAAAACGCATTTTTAACAAGTGACATGTACAGAAAATTCAATGAAGTTGTGCTTTTGAAATTAGCCATCGAGGACGTTACAAACACAGTGGAAATGAATATTTTTGTAAATTATTGTGGCACCATTTGCCTCACAGGATAGTCTGAACCACCATTCCGTGTGATACCTTAGGACTTGTTTCATTGGAATCAAATTTTTCTCAGTCACGACCTGTAAATTTTCATTGTATGTCTTTGTGTTTTTTACATTGAATCTTTTTAAAGCAAGTTTCTTGCCTCAGTCATGACTGAACAGATTAAAAGCTTATTGTACTATCCAAACTGAGATGACTTGTATTTGTAGCACATCTTGATATGAAGTTCGATATAAAGTATTTCTAAGATTACTGAAACACCTGCGCTCCTTAGATTTAAGGGGAATGTAGAGTAAAAAAATGTGAAATAAATCTCAGCTAAAGTTGTAATATTGTCTGTTTTTCACTTTGTGTGGATATCTTAGATACATTTCTTTACATCTGTTGGATCGTCCCAAATGTCGCAAGTTGTAAAATCAAATATGTGAGGTTAGACTTAACCGCTCATCAATCATATACGTAAAGACGATATAGTGTTTATGTTAGTGCATGAGGTGCATGAGGTGCAGGGTACTTTTTACTTAGCTATACTGAATAAGGTTGACTTCCCCACGCAAGCACTGTCAGTTGTGTTTCCACATATTCCTGCAGGGCCAAAATCCAAAGTGAAATCCCACACAGAGCACTGTCGCCTTGTCTCCGTCCCTTTTGGCAGAATCTCCACTTTCTATGACTATCTGCAGTTTATGCTATATGTCTTCCTTTTAGGGCTCTTTGTCCCAGATTTCTGTTAGAGCTGTCTGATATAATCATGAGGTGCAACTGTGGCTGAGAGTGTTATTCATAAAAATGAAAGTGTATTTTCTTTTAAACATTTGTAAATCCATAACAATCAAAGAAATGAGATCAATGAAACTATTTAGAGCAAAGTTTTTATAACTTGAGCATGAGTTTTAGTAAAATTTTAATTAAAAATGATCATTTGTCAGTAGTTATAAAGCAGTTGGTTTTATAGTCATACTGGAGAAAATACTTATATCTTATAAATACCTATTCTCATAGTCTAAAATCTATCCATTTGCATAACTAATGCAGTGTCTAAATCAGCCATTGATTAATTCATCCATCCAGTTTTTAATTTGTTTTTATCAACCTTTTTAGAACTGCAGGGAAAGATAACTGAAAAGGGTTCAAGCCCTTCTTAGTAAGTCTAAAATGTTTTATTAATTCAATAAAAATAAAGCTTTTCAAATTTAAGAAGACACTATACATTTCACATAAGCTCCTGTGGGCTGCACTGTGAAACAGTGGTTAACACAGTATCAGTTTTGGGTTTGAATCCTGGGTTCTTTCTGCATGGAGTTTGTATAATCTGTACACCAATCTGAAATCAACAGGTTTCACAGGGAATCACAGATATCCCTCTACTACACAACACTTTACCCCTACTGTGATCAAAGTACACTTGACTGTATGGTAGTGGTTATGGTATAGTGTGAACAGTAGTTCTTGATCATCAGAAGGTTGAGTTTGGCTCCAGCTTCCTCGTGGAACATGTAAAGTCTCCTTGAGGAGAGGGGTGCTGTGGTGGCGCAAGGGTTAAGCACACCCCACATAAAGAGGCTTTAATACTTGATGTGGCCGTTGCAAGTTCGATTCCCAGCCTGATGACCTTTGCTGCATGTTTTCCCTCTCTCTCATTACCCTACTTTCCTTTCATAGTATTTTCAAATAAAGGCCAGTAAAGCCAAAAACCTTTTTTAAAAAAAAGTCTCCTTGAGAGAAACATCAAATCTTAAGTTGCATACTGTTAGTACATTCTGAGGGCAATTTGGTAAAAATAACTGGTGGTACATTTATTATGTAGAAGAAAATGTATACATAAGGTCAACTTGTTTATTTTAATATGATACAGATCAACTCTGACTATATGATTTGATGGAATTGTATTGGTTGAAAGTCAATTTGGCTCATATTGTACACATATGGTGTAACCAAGAGCAGAGTTAAGATTAGATATTTCCATTCCATTATTTGATTATTTTCCTTTTCCATTATTTCAGACCTTCAAATCTGTACATTTCATTGTGGTCTATCATGAACATAATCTTATCCAGCCTGATCACTTCTTATTTCCTAAATTTTAGCCAGGTTGAAAAGAAATTTTAGACATTTTCCTCTCAGGATATAGCCTGTTGGAAAGTAAGATAAATGGTTTCAGTCCTTTACAGAAAAAAGGTCTGGAGGATGTAAAAAAATAAGTTTTATATCTTTGAATGTTGCTTTCTGTCTAGTCCTTTTTTGCAGTTTTAAAAAGGCAGCGTAAGGCGTAGAGAAAGTGGACACAGCAATCTTTCCTTCAATCTGCAGGCTTTGCTTACTCACCACTAGTGAAGGTCAGAGGAGGGATTCATTCACCTCATCTTCAGATCGTCACTTTCCTCCAGTCTTACAGACCAATGTAAGCTGTACCTGCTGTTCCTAACTGTATTCATGTATGTGATTCTAAACTGTACTCTGGATTTAGTCAAACTATTTTCAGCTTTTTCTCATATTCTGTGTTGATCTGTAGGTAATATTTTGCACGGTAGGTGCCTCCCACCTTTATTGAAAAAGCCTCATGGCCATCTTATGCGAGCAAGATAATTATAAATGTAACCTATGGCAAAACAGCTAAAAAACACAACTCCCACATCTCTCCCTTGCCATTTCTCACTCTCTTTCTACTTCTCTTTCTTTCCTTCCCTCCCTCCCTCTCTCACTCAGCCTCGGGAGCTGATTTCAAATTTTCAAAGGTATCTCATGGTGAGCCTGGGAGATTGAAAGCTCATAAATACCTTTATTATAATATAATGGTCACATATTACTACCCATTATTTCGAGGAGAAAAATTGGTTCATTTGTGTGATGAATGCCATCACAGAGGTCTTAAATGTTCTTAGATGGACAGTGGCAGGGAGAATAATACCTCAAATGGGCACTCACTGGTAGATTGATATGTCACAGTGACTTTGCTTGACTCAAATAGATTCAGGTCGTCATATTACAGAGATTTTACTCAGCCATACATGCTTTTTTGAAGCAGTATTTTTGTCAGTCATGCAAAAGTGGAGGTGGATAGGAGTGTCCAGCCTGCCACAATTACTCCAAAAAGACATCCACAACCCCCCTGTTAGAACAGAGAACACAATCTAAAGCATTCAAGCCACATTTGCCTCAGTTAGAATCAGTATTCATGATTCAGCTATAAAAATCTACAAATATTGCATCCATAGTAGAAAGGCAAAAGCCACTGGTGGCCATTAAGGATACAAACGCCTATCTCACATTTGCTAAGAAACATCTTGATGACTAGGAAGACCTTTGGTAAAAATGGTTCTGTGGAATAACAAGACAGCAGGGGAACATTTTGACTAAGTCAAACATGGCGGTGGTATTGTGATAATCTGAATCTGCTTTCCTGCTTTGGAATTTAGATTACTTTCTGTAGTCAATAGAAGTATGAATTATACTTTCTACAAGAATGTCTGTCTATCACCTAATCACCTTAAGTTCAAATTCAATATTGGTTTGATGTTGTGATAAGACTTTCCATGTCTTCAGGATTTAATCTATGCTGCTCACCAGGATAAAGCAAGTGCTGAAGATACTGTGCATGTAACAAGATCCTGTGTCATGTGATATAGTAACACTAAAACACTGCAATATTTTCTGTCTGGCAGAAGTATGTGTTTTGAAGCACTGTGAATGGCAGCAGCATTGATAATTTGACTCAGTTTGGCAAAGTTAGCATTAAAGAAGTTCCACTCAATATTAAGATTTTTGTGTACCAGCATGTTGGTTTGCTGGTGGGGAAAATAGTAATAAAAGACAAACAAGACGAGAACTTCTGATTTGTTTAATGTTAATTGTGTTTTTGAAAGCACAAAAATAACTAATTGAATTTGTTTTTGTGTTATAATGGAGAAATAAATTAACAGGTAGGTGATGTTTTATTCTGCTATGAATTTGAATGACTGTAAGATTTGTCAAAATTCACAAAATCAAAATACAAACCCGAGGTTGATAACACTGTTCTATCATATGTTTATATTTCATTATTAAACATTTTTGTTTTAAAAATAGGCACTAAGAAAGATCATACAAAAAAATATTGGCATTAGGGATAAAAATAAGGAGCAAAGGTCCTGTTGAAAACTGTGGAACTTGGACAGTCAAACCTGAATTATTAAAAAAAATTAACAGTGCGAGTTTTAATATTTTTAAATGCAACTGCTCCTTCTTTTTGTATGACTTTTTATCTGAATAAAATGAGATATACATATTAACTGAAAAGTTAAATAAAAAATGTTTCCCTGTGATGGCTCTTTTTGTTAAAAAAGTTTCTTGTATTTTCATATGTTTTCTTTTTTGTTTGGTTTTTTTAACTTCCTGTATACGTGTAAGCATGATAAATGTACACAGAAGCTTAATACTTGTTTTCTTTGATTTTTAACATTAATAGGAACACTTTCTTCATTCATTGGGCTGCAATATGCGACAGTACTTCAAATAGGGAGTTTAAGGTAGTACTGTGCAACATCCCATTGCTTCCTATTGTTTATTTATCAGTCAGGCCTTGAATTATGTCTCGCTTGCAGTGAGGAATTTTAGACCGGACTATAGTCGCTGCAGGCCCATTGGCATACACTGTACACTGAGAGGGAATCATTTATATTCTACTCCAGAGGTAACAGAAGAACATGAGATTGGGAAACAGCTCAAACACCACTCTGCTTGTGAGGCTTTAGGCAGAAAGAACTCAAGCTGTTTTTTCTACCTCCGTAGTACATTCAAGCAACTTCTGATTTTCTTTTTCCAGTCTGTCTAAAGAAATCTCTCAATACATAGAGCGTGCCATTTACTGTTATACCTTCATGCTCGGAATGTTTACTCAATTCTGTACGGCTCATCGAAGGTGTAAAGGAATGCTGGCTATGGTGAATTCTTAAGCAGCAGTAAAAATCAGACTAGTAGAAGCTTCACGTAAAATGCTGAAGGTACCACATTCTAACCAACGTTGAACAAAGCCTGCAGGGCCTTTTCAACACTGAGATAATTGCAAATTTAGCGAAAACATCAGCAAACCTGCCTCCTCCCTCATTCTTTTATTTTTCTTCCTTCTCCCTTCCTTCAACTGAGAATTAATAGTGGATACCTTACCTTGATTAAAAGGTCTGAACTATACAATGTTGTTCAACAGTCGCGAGCCGAGCCTCCCCCTGCACCAGCTTCTCACATGGGTAGACCTGCATGCAAGGAGTGCTCTAATGATTTTGGAGCTCGCCATTCGAGGGCCACCCATCCATCATAGTGGTAAGGCCAGCGGCTTTATTATAATACAGAGGACAGACATGCTCTGAGGCTATGTGGGACACAATAGAGGTCTTTCAACAGACCTATAAATACATGATCTGTCAGACTTGCTGTCCTAAGGGCGCTCTCAGCCAGGCTCTAGCCCTCTGGTTAGCCATCACTTATGCTAAGATATGCGCTGGCCCTCGGGCTAAGGCTAAGGCTCAGTTCATTTCAGCCCCTCATCAACCAGCACATTCTACCTCGAGCCATGAGAATAAATAAGAACAAGATGAAAAAAAGTGATTCATTATGATGGAGTGCAAACCTTCACCAAAACAAACAAATCGAAGACGTGAAAATAAACAGTGATAGCCAGCTATTGACTTTTTTTGGCAGTGTCTGATGAGTTGTTGCTGAAATAACAGAAGGGTATTTTGATCTCAACTGTGCATTGCACTATGTTGGAAATGCTAGACACATTTGTTACATGCTAAGATGTTGTTTTCTGACAACATAGATGCTGAGAATTCCCTAAAAAAATCTTTGCAGTCATGTGAAGTGTAAAAAAAAAATAATAATAAAAGACTAATTGGTATGTGCCACTTTGAAGTGACACACTTGCCTCCTGTCGGTTCTTCCTCCAATATCATGAGGTGTTAGTGTATTTTAAGTAATGTGCAGCTCCTCCTCCTGCTGCTCCTCTCCTTGACTTATCTCAGGTGAGAATCACTTTTTCTCTGTTGCCTTCAAGCTAAGATCAGCAATCTGGGAGTTGGGTGTGTTCTTTTAGAGATTAATGCGGATGGAAGCTGTTGCATGTTAGAATAATAAACAGGTGAGCACTTTAACTCTGCATAATTCTCTATCTTGGTGCCACCTTAATATATTAAAATCTTATTCTTCCTTCTGGGCAGGAAAGCAGCAACAGATTATGTCCAGGGCACGGTGAGTGGAAACCCAATGACAAATCCCACCACTCTCACAACAATGATCACCTGGGCATGAGGTTGCTATTTATCATAACTTTCACTGAATCTTGAAGTTTTAAAAGTGTGCTAGCAATGTAAACAATAGGTATTGCTAAAGTGCCGGGTAATTTGGTAATCTCGCATTCGTATTGGGGCACACTTAGCTAAATGTGCAAAAACTTATCTTTATACCCTCAGGATAATATGCAACACCTACAGGTTAGTTTTTATTGATATTTAGAGTGCTCCAACCTCACAAGAGGTTAATAAAATCTGTTTGCAACTGTTTCCTCAGTTTAGAAGAATCTATGTAAACAGAATGAGGACAGTCTTGATGTCAGCGTCAACATAAATCCCAGCATGTTTATGTCTGGCAGTTATTTAGCTCTAATTAATTACCTTTCAGATTGTTTAAAATATATTGCCATGGATATTGGCACATGAAAAATAGAGGGCTAATATTTGTGAAAAAATTTAGTGGATTTTGTGGGAAAACAATGTAATGTAATGTCTTTGAAGTAAGTGTTTCACTCTTGGCATGTTTCTATTCTGAATAGAGGCAGTATGTTGGGATCAAGGTTGTGGAAATCACACTGTTCTGCTTCTTTTATTTTTACTTGAGTCATGATATTACCTGCTTGATAATATCAAGCAGGTAATATTTGCAAACTTACTTGATAATATCAAGCAGGTAATTTTTTTTACTGTTTTATTTTTTACCTAAGGATAAACTGACCATCTGGGAATGGAACTGGAACATTCCAGACAAATCAATTAGAAAGTAGAGGAAACCACCAGTTTGTCTTTCTTATTTAAGTTTGATATTTGCAAACTTACATATATATATATATATATACAATATATATACATGGTAGATGCTGTCATTATTATCCAAGTACATTGAATTGTTTTACCTACAGCATTTAAATGAAGGCCAATATGCATTAGAGTCATGAGTCATAAAATTTAAAATATATCCAGAACTCTTTATACCTGGCTAAACGAAAAATAAATAAATAAAAATGCTTTAAACAAACACTTTTTAAATAACTTTGCTAGGCTTATAAATCTGGCAAGGTTTCCCGGACCTTTGGAAGAGAAGTATCACACATACTCTTCCACATAGTCACTCTCCAGATCTGCCTGGAGTGTTGGTTGATAAAAAAGCTCAGTCTTACTCTCATTTTGTGAACTATAATGGTTCCAGGTGTGTCAGCAGTGCCTAGCAAAGTCCACATATTCATGATGGCAGGGGTGGACAGGTTTTTGCTGACATGGCTCACAAATAATTAGTCTGTGTATATAGACAGCAAATAAAGGTTGTAAGTGAAGCTCAAAGACAGTTCTCTTCTTTTAATTTTTATTAGTGTGAAGAAAAGTCTTGACTTCAATGGCACTGAAGGGAGGTGGGTTGGATTTGACTATATTTTTAACTTCATTGAACTCAAGGATCTGTTGCCTGTTTTCAAATCAATCAATTAAAGTCTCTTAGTACTTTTGTGTTTGCATTTTTGAAAAATTTGATTTACCCTTAAACAGAGGTAGCTGATTGTGAAGCTGTGTCATAACTTACTCAACTGAAAGAACAGACTTTCCTGACTTCTACTTTTAATTTTACCTTCTGGGACTAGCAGGGATTTGTATAGATCCCTACTAACCAGGTAGAGGTTTGTGTTAGCCATGGCCTCCTCTCCTGATAAATCTTCTTCTCAGCTACTTCCCCTACATCTTTTTCTTCTTTCTCTTTTCTCTTTCTTCTCCTCCCCCACCTCCACCCAGATCTCTCTTTGCCACAGCTGCTGCCTCTTGGCCTCACCCAGAGGCTTCAGGAGGCTTCCCAGCACCCTCTCCTTTCCCCTGCAGCCAAGAAGGAAAAGCAGGCAAAAAAGGAAAATAAAACTTGAGGCGCACCACACAAGGCCATCTGGGTAATCTTGTTCAAAAGGCTTGAGGTGATAACTGCAATTTACACAGGCAAAAAGAGAGAAAGGAAGAAAAAAAAAAGAACAGACCTCATTTCCATACCTACCAGCCTCAAGGAGATTAAATTGAATAAACTAAAAATTAGAAAAGAATTACAGTAAAACCAATACGGAATATTCAACATTAGTTCATTTTGTCCTTGTAACACCCCCTCTTTATGCACACATCTTTTTTTTTTTTGCTTTCCAAAGAAAGAGAACAGTTGAGTTGACATGAAGGTACCATGGACAACAAGCTAAGGCACACAACGGCACACACTCACTGAAACACTTCCACTTAAACACATCCAGGCACACACAGCCAAGGGGGGAAGCAATATTTGTGATGAAAGCAAATCAAACTGAAATCCAACATGTTAAAGTCAAGTTGATTAGTGTGAAAATGTAAAAGCATCCTCAACTGGCATATCCCACAGTCATGAAGATATGTTAATTTGCAACTTAATGGCTGAGAGCATAATTCTTGCTTATATAAACCTTGAAAACGCACTTGCATTTCTGAAATGTGCCTTAATTTAATGAAGTAAACACCACCACAAAACAATAAATGCCCCAATTAAAGAACAGGCATGAAGAGAAGTGTCTATTTCCCTTTTTGCCCCTGCGGACATATGTGCCCGAGCGTGTCTGCGCACTTACCCACACGCACAAGCATATGCATCGTGTGCAGCTCATAAACATCTTGCCTTTGCGTATCACATTAGCATATGTAGCTTGTTCTTTTAGATGTAGGTTATCTGGTGTGAGATCGAGGCTGGATGTTTGTAGAAATCTTAGTGAGGCAACTGAGCAATGTGTATCTTTGCATGTGTTTGCTGAGACCTTCTGTCTGTGTTGGTGTACAGCTATGATGGCATGAGGTAACTGTATAATTAATCTATAATGTAGTCGATGTTACTATTCATAATTGCATGCATGTTGCTGAAACATATTGTGCATCAGAGGCAGGATATGCCATCTTCTATTCTTTCTTCTTTCTTTTCCTGCCTCTGTGCCTGTTTGTCATCTGGCCTGCTTCGCGGCCCCGGGGGGCATATCCCATCAGGCTTGCTGTGCTCCAATGTGTCCCGACAGACCTGATGTGATCTGAGTGGCTGACGGGTTTTGTCCCTGCTGCCCGCTGTCTTTTCACTTCCCTGCTTCACTCACACATGTGCTTTAAGTGTAGCAAGCAACCTGACGAAGGCTGACTTGAGTTTGTACCTGTGTGTGAACGTTTCCAGTCACTTCACGTGTGATTGTGTGATCCGTGTGAATGCACAAAATGCAAGCAATAATTTTCAGTTGGATCTTGATTTCCGGGGTGATTTACAAGCAGAACAAAATGTATTCTTTACTTTTAAGATCTACTTGAATGTGTGCATAAATATGAACGTTCAATTATGTAGCCCCGCTGGAGAGAAACAATGCCCACTTGCTTCACTAGCCATCTAATACACACACACTCGCACCAACACGCACACACTCAGAAGCCCGGGGGGGATGCGGTAAGAGTGGGGGTTGGATACCATGAGACGAGGGCATCAAACTGGGGCTTAGGAACAGAGATATACCAACTGGAACCTTATAGCTACAGGGTGTGTGTCTGTATCTATGTGTGTGTCTGCTCCTGTCCTTGTGTTAACACAAACTCACACATATGGCAGAAGCAAGTGTCACACTGAGAAGGGGAGAATAGGATGAGGGTGTGGGGGGCTGGTACAGTTTATGGAAGCTCTTTGTGAATATGCGTGTTTAAATATAATCTAATTGCTCACAAGTTGAGGACAAAATTGTTTTGCCTCTAGGTTGGAGAATGTGTGGCGCATGAGGAGAACCGAACCCACCAATCGACTCTCCTGGGCAAGGCCAGGATTTTATCCCATGAAATCCTGGCCTTGTTTTTAATAACAGTTTTGATTATTAAATTATATAATTTCTTTTTCTTTCTTATTTTTTGATTTGCATTGGTACTGGTGAGTGGCCAAAGGGGACAATGACCACCTCTGAAAACTTGCTTGGTCGTCTGAGCTACAGTTTTTTTTTGTTTTGTTTTTTATGGAAACTTGTATCTCAATATATCAGAAAATGTTTTTATGCTCTTCGTCACACTTCTTCCAGATTCTGAAACCTTAATTTTCAAATTAAATAAAGGTCTTACTTTTATCTGAGAAGAGGAGTTTATATCTTTTAATAAGAGTTCAGACTTTTCTTTCCTTGGCTAACTAAACACACTTTTGACATTTCTGGCTGAGGGGTGGCTTGACACAAAGAATGCAACAGTTATAGCCCATTTCCTGAATACATCTGGATGTGGCTGCTTGAGTTGCAGTTCATGACATATGAATTTCTCTCAAGCTCTTGATCGGGGTTTGATTCTCCAACCTTTTAACAATGCTGCTGTCTCTGTTGTTTTCTCACTTTTTTCCTTCCACCCAACTTTTCATGAATAAATTCAGGCACAATGCAGTGTGAACAGCTAGCTTTTAGCAATAATCTCTTGTGGCTTACCCTCCTTGAGGAGTTTATTAAAGTTTATTAATGACTATTGAACCAAGTTCACATTAGCAGCCTCTCCCATGATTTTGATTATGCTTTATTTATCATGGTTATTACACAGTCAAATTTGGAAAATATGTACTCCACTGTGGCACATTTGCCAGATTAATTGTAGCTTTGGAAAATAACAACCTTTGAGCAGTTATTAAACATACTTTTCAACAACCAATATATCTATTTTTTCATAGGTCTGATGTTACTGCAACCTTTTCCATAAGGTTGAAGTCTTACAGAACAAAATTACTTTCCGGGATTTTTCTGTGATCTTTAGATGTAATTCTTTTAGTCGTCATATTTAGATTTCATATTTTCTATAAAATACTTTGGATTGTGATGTTTATGAATGGTCCTACAAAAACAAGATTGCCTTGTCTTGCCTCATAAATAAAATTTTTTAAGTGTGGTCATCACTTATTTAGATTAACCTGCATCCATCATGTTTTAGCATATATTTGATAGAGTAGGATAAGTGCTGCATAGTGGCACAGTTGGTCATGCTGCTGCCATGCAACAAAAAAGTCCTGGGGTTGAATCCCAGCCTGGGATCTTTCCGCATTGAGTTTGCATGTTCTCCCTACGCATGCATGGGTTCTATTCAGGTACTTCAAATTCAGCTAAAGTACAAGCATGGTTGTCTGTAATATATGGCTTTGTGATGGATTGGCAGACTGGTTAGGGTGTGCCTTGCCTTTCACTCAATGACAGCTAGACTTAGGCACCAGCAGCCATATTTATGCATTTGTTGTTTGTTTGATTGTTTTCGCATATACCACATATATGCTTTGACGGAAAAACCTAATCCTACCATCCTACTGATCTGAATAAATAACTCCTAGTTAGCTCTTAAAAGTGGATTGTGCCAAAGAGGCTTTGGTTTAAAGGTTCCATTCAGAAGCAAAAGGCGCATCACGCTTTAGCAATTCAATTTGAAAAAAAAAAATCAAGGGGGCTTTTATTGATATTTCTCTTCACACTTCAGGCACAGCAAATATTATGCCCTGAGTTTGCAATAAGGTTTTCTTTTTTTCTTCTTTTCACTTCTTTATTTATTTTTTGATCTGTGATTAACTGCTTTAGTCTGGATCACTGTTAGGTATTTGACAAAACTCCAGCATGTCTCATGGCCAAAATAAACCCCAGCATAAAGGATATAGCTGTAGAAATGGCTCAAGGAGGACAGTGACAAAGCAATGCGATCATTCTGCTTGTCTCCAATCAAGCGGCACAACTCATTTGCTTGAACTCTGCAAAGACAGGTGCTTTCAATCACTAATTTCCTCAGTGACCACCATCACTTCAAACGATGGATGACTTGCTTAGTTCTCACCGTGAAGCTCAAACTTTTTTCCACTTGAATAATATTGCAGCTGTACTGCTTTAAGATGACATATAAAGTTGGGCATTTCTGACATGATGTTTTGACACTGTCAACTTGGAAAATTCTTCCCTGGAAAGCCCAAGGCCATAGCCGCCATTTTAGGGGGCACATGTGACCCTTAATGCTGCTTTGCGATCATTCTAACTGACTCGTTGACAGAAAGGGAAGGGTTGCAAGAGGCCAAGCAGGTCAGGAGTCACTCGAGTCATGTGACAAAACCCCAAGGCGTTGTTGGGAGTGACGGAGAGAGACCAAAAAGCAGAGCTGTGGTGTAGCTGCAAGCCTATGGGTGAAAAGGAGGTCAGTGGCCACAGGAAGCGGAGAAAAATTGCCCCAAGCTACTGCCCTTAATGAGAGCACATCCCCTGAGGTGTGTATCCCAGCAGCCCAACTGCCACATGAAAAACTCCAATTTATATAGAGAGCTGCAGGCACGAGGGAGTAGCCATTTTCATGGTCCATTCCCTAAGCCAGGAGCCATCTTGTCAGGTAAACAAACCAAAGTGCTGAGATGTTCACCTTGGTATGAAGCCAGAATTGTTTTTTCATTGCTTCAGCCCTGTCTTACAATGTATATACTTCAAACAGAGCACTTATGCATGTGTCATAAAAGCATGGTAAACACCTTCAGAAACTAAACAGTGGAACTCCTATAGAATGACTGGTAGAGTTAAATCAGTAAAACTTTTAGTAACTTATTAGATTAAGAACATTTGAAATAATAACTGAGAGCACTGCCTGAGGATGGAAATCTCATTAACATGATATTTGAGTCCTCCTTTCAGTACATTTGTGTAAAATCGCGGCAGTGTTCAATTATCACCGCACTTTCACCTCCAAGGCTTAGGGTGGCATGAACCCCCCAGAGAAATGTGCCAGGGCAGGGGCGGTGCCACGTGCACATGACTAAACACATGCACACACAGACTTCCATTCACTGAGCCCCTCCGCCCCCTGAGTAACAGGCTCTCTGACCATTTGTTTCTTACAGTCAACAAACAAGACAAGACCCAGAGGGCTGCTATGGCAGCGGCGTCCCATTCTCAAATGAGCCTGAGCACATGAATCACACATTTATCCTCTCAGGTCTACACATGCCTAAGAGATCATACCTGCAAAAGGGAGCCTGTGAAGTCTTACATATATTTTAAAGAAAATGTCTTTCTACTGGCTTTCATAAGAGGAACTATGAGCCCCACCTAACTTTCTTTCTTTCATCTGTTTCCAATCTTCCTATTTGCCCTTAGGCTACGTCCTTGAGGCATGAGACTTGGAAGCTTCTGTTTGCTCTGGAACCATTTACTGTGCCCTCCTCCCTCACAAGAAAAGGCATAGTGCCTGAGGGGAAGAGGTGCAACTTATCCTACCTGCAGTGCTGCGCCTCCACCCAACAAACCTCTTAATGGAAGTCAGAGACACTTTTCTGAAAGGTTTGTGCTTATATGAGCCTCCAGGAGAATGAATAGACACAGATTTTAGATTCTAACATTTACTTAATCAAGGATGAGAACATTATTGTTAAAACATAGGACATCCAGTGCCTCACAAAAAATATTCACAGCCTTTGATCTTTTCCATGATTTTTCCTGTCATAACCACAACTTTAATTTATTGTGTTGGGTTGTTATGTGATGGAAAAACACAAAGTAACACCCACTATCAAGTGCTAAGAAAATTATATATTGCTATATAATATATATTATATATACATATATATATATAGTGGGGTTGTGTTTCTGAAGGGTTCAAAAGTTTGTTTTTTGAGGGTTTGTTTGTTAGAGAAGTTTAATGAACTATTTTCATGAATACTTAATAGCTGTTTTATTTGTGTGAGTCATTAAAAATATTGAAAAAGTTGTCAAAATATGTCAATCATATTTTATTTCCCTAATGATATTGTTTACAATTGTGCATGGCCTATACCCAAAGGTTATTTCATATTGTAAGTAAGTTTTTTCCTTTGATTTTGTACAATGTTGTGAACAAATTAGAACTGCAAAAGAGTATATGCTGTAAAAATGCAAAACATTATTTTTTATTAACTTGGAAACATTTATCTTACTTGCAATAACTGAATATTTCAAATGGCTCAACTGCTAATGTCTTGAGCATGTCCAGGTTATCAGTAGTGTCACAAAGTAATGACTTTTTTGCATTGGAAAACACAGAAACTGTCATAATGAAACATGGCAAAGCCATTTGACTATCTTGTTCAGAAACAATGGCGTCAGGACTTTTCATTTTAATAACACTAAAACTTGCACTCATTAACATAAATAGCTGCTTTTGAAAAACTAACTATTCATTTTAAACAAGTGAGATGCTTTTGCAGGTTATTCACTACATTTTGCAGCTTGAACTAGTTGTTTTGAGAAATGGACTAACTGCTATGCAAAGTGATGTGAGAAACACACCAATGCAAATGAGAAGAATTATAATACAATACACATTACTTTTTAAGACTGAAATACAAGGTTTCATATTCAGTCACATTCAAGTCAGATTTTTGAAACAAAGAAGACATTTTGGATAGAGAACAAGGTTAAAATGTTCACTGAATTTCTGGTATACTGTATTTTAAATGCCAGCAGTTAGTGCAGCAACACCTGGAGCCACCACTTACTGCTGGCAAATTAAGCTCAACAGTAATACAGTTGGGCCTAATTTGATTAAATTTATGTTATGATATATTGATCACTGGCTGAATGAAACCTATGATGTGTCTATGATTTAAAAAAGGAAATACCTCTACAGGCTCTGCTTTGCAAGAATAATTTTCTGTAAATGCTTTTGTACTTTAAAACACAGAGATAGATGGACAGACAATATTCTAAAACTGGAATGGATAAAGTCTGAATGAAGCAGTTGTATAATAAAGACATCAAAGTACAACTAAAAAAAGTATCTTTTCTAATGTACAGAAAATAATATGCAGACATACGAATATATATACATATGTAAGTATCTTGTCTTAGTTGGAGGCAAAACAGAAGCCTTTCTTTTTCAGCCCTCCAGCAGCAAACCTGGCATTTCCATTTCCTCGTTGCCTACGCAACTGTTGAAACTGCTGTACATGCTTGACTTCATTTTTGGTTTCATTTTATTTTGAAACGGATTGACACGTGGCGTGACAGAGGACAAGGGAATAAGTTTGGAAAATTGGTTCTTTGAAAACGAGTTTTCATTTGAGCAGAATGTGATGTTGAGGTGTGAAAGAGCTGCACTGAAGAAAGAGGGTGACGAAAAGGTTTGGTTTATCAGTGGCAGCATTCCAGTTACTGGCATTTAAACAAAAATATAGCCTATGATGGAAGAAAAAAGTAAGTAGGTGTATTATAATCTGGTTACTTTCTGGTTTGCTATTTTCACAACTGGTCGAGACTATCACCAATGGTCTTCAAACTGCTGAACCTGGCTAATAAATGTACAAATAGCTGGAGGATACTAAAAAAATAAATTGGTTAGATTAATGTCTTCTGTCAACAACTTGTAAATAACCTGCATTTCATGTTTAACAATCCAAAATGTATTTCCTGCCAATGGCCTCATGCCCTACATTTAACATTAATGAAGAGAGCGGCATTAAAAACTATATTGTAACATACAAAAAAATACATTTTAATGTTGAGAAGTAGAAAATACATTTTATGTTTTAAAACTCCTAGCTAAGTCTTAACTGAGCAATTTTATTGTCTACAAACTGTCGTCTTCACCTTGCCTGTCACATTTTCTTTTTTATATATATAGTAGTCTAAAATGAACTTACAGCTGATATTTAATATTGCTGTATGAATAAATAACTGCCGTTAAATGACACCTTGAGTACCTGGAAGAGATGCCAAGGGCTTTGAGAAAACAGCAGTACTTCACATCCTGTGAATAGTAACAGGTTTGCTGCCCACACATGAAAGCTCAGCAAGCAAAACGGACACATCTGACTTTCACATAAAACCCAGTGATCTGACACCCTCCAGCAAAGGAGTGGGCTTGTCTGTGCGTTGTATCTATAAAGCAATTGGTTTTATTTATCTGATTTATTGCTTTGTTCTGTAAATGGTTACACTCTTTTATGTTAACTTTCTTTCAATTTCTTGTGGCACTATTGTTGCCATACCCTTAACTTGGGTTCAATTAGCACTATACACACAGCTAACATCTATTGGTACCCCTAGTAAAGATGCCTTTAAAGCCTTAAAATCAATAGATCTTTTACCTCAGTAGCTGTATCTCACAGTGAGTTTTTTTAAGGATTTGAGCAAATTTATTCACTTTGAAGAAAAGCAAAAATACACATTAAGAAAAATTATAACTTGGAGAAAATCACCAAAGCCACACATTTCCTTGTCACACTCTTTTTGGACTTTTGTTATTTGTGTCTTATTTTGTGCTTTTGTTTTGTACTCAAAGCATTTCATGAATTTTAATTTGGATTTGTTGCTAGTTGCAATCTACCCTGCAAACCTCAATTCCTGTTTTATTTTGGAGATCTATCTTAATTTTTCATTCATTTTATTTATTTCCTGCTTTCTTCAAACTCCTGTTTTTGAGTTTATTTTCACTATATTGTGTTCAGTTATATTCTGATTATTGTTTAATTTTCTGGGGTCTAGTAATTAGCTTGATTGTCTGGGATTGTGGTGTGGGGGCTGTTCTACAGGAGTCTGCAGTCAATTTCTTAGTTCTAGTAAAGGGAATTCTTAATGCTGGTTAATACAACACACCTTTTGGGCAACTTCATTCTCCTGACTCTGAAGGAACAGTTTGAAGATGGCCCCTTAAGCTTCAATGTGGCTGTGCAAAAGTTAGATATGTGTGTATTTTTGTAAGATAACAGTACGTTTTCTGATTATAACTATAGGCAGTCACGTTCTGTGGTTCTGGAGAGTTTTGTGGTTACTCATCATAACAAATGGCCAAAAGTAAAAAAAAAAAAATAATCCTTCCATCAGCACAACATCCAAAACTTTTTCTGGCAAAATCAAAGGAATTAAAAGTTTTAACACTGAAAACATCCCAATTTATATAACAGAAGAAGGCCTGCAAAAGGCAGGTTGCTAGTTCGATCCCCACTCCACCTGCCATTGCCGTGTCTTTGGGCAAGACACTTCACCTACCTTGCCTGTTGGTGGGGGTCAGAAGGCTCCATGGCGGCGAACCCACCTGATCTCATTCAAGATCAGATGTGTTCTTCCATCTGGTCTTGAATGAGCCGAAGACAATGGAAGGTTGGAAATTAAGATGACACTTGCACTTTTTTTTTTTTAGGGTTTTATTGGCTCTAGTGGCCTTTATTTAACAGTGAATGGACAGGAAAGAGGGAAATGAGAGAGGGGGGAAGACATGCAGCAAGGGTCGCCAGTCCGGGAATCGAACCTGGGACAGCCGCGTCGAGGACTAACGCCTCTGTATGTGGGTTGTGCTAAACTCGTGCGCCACCACAGCAGCCCATGACACTTGCACTTTAACAAATTCATGCTGTGTTAAATTCATTTCCACTGCAGTTTTAGAATCCAGGGTTAAATTTGCTCACATTTGTTTTTATTTATCACTGTTTACGGAAGAAGCATAAGCAAACCCACCTTATAGAACTCTAAATACACAGTAATCCTTAAACGACAATGCACAGTTGGAGATGATTGCAATATCATAGGAATCTTGCACAAGCTTTACATTAAGCTTGTATGAAACCAAACCAAATAAAATGTGCAGGAAAGAATGTTGCATTATATTTTATGTTTGTTTATGAACAAACATAAAGTATATGTGTTTATGAACAGAAGGTCAGTCAGTTCCTTTGTTGGCATTCATATAAAACATGCTAATATCTTAATATTGAGACTACTGTTGCTATATCTGTCATAACTCTGCTAACAAGATTTGTTCCTACTGTGAAATGACAGAACTTAGAAAGGCATTGATTAAAAAGAATGTCTTAAACCAAAATGAGTAATAATGTGTTCCCGATGGACTGTGAATAGAAATGCCTACATGCAGTATACACATACACACACAAAGTTTTAGTGCTTAGTTTTGATTCAGCTCTTCATTAGCCACAGGGCCCAACTCCGGTTAGCTCCAGTATTAGGCTCAATTAGAACAAGATCCAATTAGAGGGCTCCTTTCCCCTGGGGCAAGGAGAGGCAGGAAATGGAGACTGAGAAATGTATAAGTCGACAACATGCGGACACAGCCAACATAAACAAACTTACTTTGTTGATCTCTGGTGTTGCTACGCAGAAGTCCTATGGGAGTTAAAGCCCTGCTAGTCTAAGCTATGAGATAAAACAAAATAAAAAAAAAGCCCTGGAGCGAAACATGAACTCTGTGAACACAAGGGCTCCGACACCATGAAGGGAACGTCTGGGCCCAGAAAATGAAAAGCCCACAGGCGTTTTCCATTTACAGCTAAAAATCCTGCACTAGCTTCTAGCCAAGGTTTGTATCAGGCTCTCAAAATGAACACTAACACTATAGGAGGAACAAATGAGTACTTTTTCTATTGTCGCTCTATTAAATCTGCCGGTTAATCGACACATACCTTACTACTGATGGAAATCAATAATCTTGAGTAAGATAAAAGGGGAGAGAGAAATAAAGAACAAAAGCAATAACTGGTGAAACAAAGGGAAGAAGGAAAAAAGAGAAGATAAAGATCCAACTTTGTGATTCTCAGCTGAGTATTTCTGTCCTCCTATCCGTATGCTTTGAGGTAGTGATGGCGGCAATGTTTAGCAAGCTGTTTGGGCTTGCCCTTGCCTCCAGCTTCTTGTGTCCCTCCCCCGGGCGCCATGTGAGGGAAATGGTGTGTGGTGCGAGGGCAAACCTTGACCTGCCTGTCAGGAGGCTGTGCATGGAATGAAATGAGCACAAACAAAGCAAGGGAGAGGAGAGAGAGGAAGGGTGTCAGACAACAGCGGAGGAGGTATATTGCTTTACTTGCATCACAGCTGCACTCTTTTTAAGCGTGTGCATGTGCGTGTTTGAGATCCAACTCTGTCTCACAGGGCACAAAACCCACATCCATGTCAGAATGCACACATCTTCCTGATTGGGAGCGCTCAGGTGTTGTGGGCGGCATCCTCGCGCAAGGCAAAGATGGAATGTGAAATGTTGCATTTGCCTTCATGTTCTGCCAAGTTATGTTTTAGGGGCAGATGGAAATCCCATTATGTCACATGCCTAACTTGGCCCCGCAAACTCTGAAACTCATTTGTGAAATTGGGTTCAGATCTTAATGAGTTGCAAAGTGGTTTTGGTCTTATAAGTCTGCAGTGCATATATTTGTAGTGGCACAGAAAGTATAGCTGTACATCGGCTCTGAACTCAGGTTTGCTGACAAGAAACTTGCAACTTGAAAAACTGAAATAGCGGTGCTTTCCCTTCTATGTACACTAGTGGTTGCAGTTTGAAATTTTCTCATATTGTTTACTCAATATCAATGGATGTCAAACTTTTTATAAGTAGTTGTTATGTGAAGAAAAGAACTGTTTTAAGAAAGTAAGTTAAATCAATAAATATGCAGCCCATATTTACTCAGAAGTTGAAATTAGAGAAACAGGCTGGGAGTTTACTGACCCAATCAGTGACTCACTCAGAAGTAGTTGGGGAATTTGAGGACCGGGTGGGGGACCTGGGGCGCTCATGCTGCCCCACACAAGTTGCCACCCTGGGCAACTGTTTTTTTCATCTTTATTCTGATGATTGGGCTCAAAGCAGATGTGCTCACTAAAAATCCACTGTAGCTGGTTTTATGAAGTAACAGGTGTGAAGTACAGAAAGTTTCATCTTGCAAATAATTGTGGCAGAATTTATTCTGAGTACCACTGGTGGCAGCCAGAGTACCACCAGTAGGACTAGTTCTCACAGTCCCAGAACCATGGCTCTAAACTAGTAAGTTGACTTAAATGTGTATCATATCAGCCTACCTACCTGTAAAAAGCCCAGTGAAATCCATTACATACTTTGAGAACAACTCATGAATGGAATAATTAGCACAGCATGCTTTTCCGCCTGGCTGGAAGTCTCTCTCGATAATGAACAAAGGAAAGGAAATTAGCTTTTGTCTCATAAAGTCACAACTTCAAAGATCCCTGCCATTGCATTAATACAGCCATAGCCTGCAGCAGCGTGAAAGAGAATAAAATAAGCACCCTTACTCAGACCCCATTCTCCATCAAGGTCGTTCTCAGGACAAATACCAGGTGTTGGGTCCTTATAGACCACACATGCTGCTCTGACTGAAAAGGAATAATTAGATATAGAGGAGTTTACCAAGTCTTCTGGTGTGTAACTATTTCAGTATATCATCCTTCTATGTAGCTGATGTACAGTTAATCACACTAGATCGAGGCTTTGGCCCAGGGCTTTCCCAGCTGTGCCCTCCGCGACCTGTGAAGGCTGTGTTGCCTAAGTGCTTTTCTAGTCAGCTACCCTGAGGAGTGTGAGTGATGCACTGATCTGGTGCTGGGTCATCTGGCTGAACTAGCATTGCTACATTACAGCACATCAACAAAGGTCTCAGCAGTCCAGTATCTGCAGAAAACCTGAAATGCTCCATGGAGGTTGGGAAACATTTAAATCGATTTAAAGAGGTTCAGTACCAAATGTCTTACATAGAGCAAAAGGTTTAGATTTGAAGGTACTAAGCTGTGTGACATGTCAAACTCTGAATCGAAATAGAAAAAGCAACTTTCAATGTGTGCTAGCTGTAACAAAATGACAAAAGCTAAAGGAAACAGTACTGATGACCAGGGAAGGGCAAGTGTTGTCCAAGGCGCTCTCGCCTCTCCTATCTACTCCTTTATCTGCCAGGATCAGTTGTTAGTGCTGGCAGTTTTCCTTTCCTGTCCTCTGGAGAGAGGTGGCTCTCAGCTGGAGAGAGCTGCCAGAGGCTATGCACTGTTTCCATTGTGTGGTGAGACACACAGAGGCATTGAGATACTCAGTGCAGGTGTGGAAAGAAGGTAAGGCAGGGAACACACCTTAGGGGGTGGATTCTTTTTTATTCCAGGGAAAAACTTGTTTTTGAGGGACCATTTTAGTGCTGACACATTTGTTGTTGGGAGGACTTATTTACTTGAGGTACGCTGTACCGGAGGGTGAGAAAAGGCACTCAGGTGGAATGGCTTCTCTGTTATTTGTTACAGATGTAGGCTGCCAGAATTAACAGAAGTTTCACTGTTTATTCATTATAATAAGACCACGAGATTAACAATAGTTAATAAGGCATTAACAAATAATAAACAGTTAAGGCACTACCAAACTTTTGCACTACGGCTTAACTTTAACCCCATTGTATTAATTGGTCACATTTTAAATAAAGATCAGCTGGTTAAGGAATAATCAGGAACCAAATAGAAAATGATTATCTGCTATTAAGTGAGTCTGATCATTTCTGATTGAATTTACTAAAGCAGAAGATAAAAATTAAATAGTTTCTTTCCTAGATTTTAGGAATTAAAATAAGAAATCAGGCACTGTGATGCCCCATGTTAATGAAGAGATTGCTTGGTTGGCACAATCTATAAATTATAAGAAGATGAAATTGATGAGTGTTATGATAATTTACATCAAACAAAGGCAGTAAATATGACATACTTGATATAAAAAAAACTGCTTTGGTATTCTTGAATACCCATAATACGACCTCTGTTGTCTCTTTCTTAGTTACACTTGGCATAGTGATTTCATGTTGAGCTTTGGCTCTTTCCCCAGTGAATTCAATGTCTGAGTTTTTGCTACCATTTACTGTGGACTTTGTTAGTTTTCTTTCTAGGCAAAGCACTACTGTGTTAAGCTATTTTTATTAGCATCACTGATACAAAGTCAAGGATTCAATGCAATAAGCCAGGCTTCCTCAGACACAGCGTCCTACCATTTTTTCATAAAGTAATCAACTGGATTTGATTGCATAGTACAAAAAAAAAGAACGGGAATGGACTGTGAATGACCTAATCAGAATCTGGCAATGTGATTGCACCACATTAGAATATATTAAATTTTAAATAAATTTGGACTAATTTGGATTATTTATCATCAGTATGTGAATTTGACTTATCTTCTAAAAGGTCTTGAGACTACATTTGATGTAGAATAGTGTTATGTAAACAAACTAGAAATTACAGATACTTTCACAGTTCATTTTCAAGAAAACTAACTACATAAAAGCACCGATTTTAAGTATCATTTGTGATGTGCCAGAGCTATTTGTCATAAATATGAGCAAGACCACAGGTTTCCAAATTGTGACCCAGTGGCCATTTGCAGCACTTGGAATGAATTTGTGGAGCCCTCAACCAGAAAAGAATAATGAGATGAATCCTATTTGCCACTAAGGGAGTTGATGCAGATACACATTTAAAAAATGTTAGGGTGCAAGTTTGCAGGCTTTTCAAAAAAGATACAGATAAATTAAGATATTCTTGAAATGGAAAATATATTTGTAATTTATCTACTTTTTTCTTTTTCTTTCGTTTGAATATGGTAATAAACCTATGAAACTAGAGTACATTGTATCAGCTGGAACAGAGCTGCTTTCAATCACAAAGCCAAATTACTTATTGAATATTTCGTTATCCAGTAAAAACAGCTTTATTTGTAATCTTGTATTATCTGTACATTACATCTGAATTCATAGATAAATAGTTAATTATCATTCTCAAAATAATCATAGTATGTTTGCTTCTCAAATAATTCATTGTGTTTAGTGGTTTGGGAGAGCAGCAGCGTGTGCTATGATGAGACATTAAACTAGTTGTTGTATGAGGTCGTATTTCTTGATACGCTCACAGGGTGATTCCTCACATAAACACAGGACACAACAACTCAAAGCCGATAACCTCCTCTCACACTGGGAGGTTTTATGTGAAAGTGGGCCTTTTGCTAACTGTTAGTTTCAAAACTGACAGGCTACAAGACACCCTTTGACAGGATCTATTCATCTCTAGGTGTCAGCTGGAGAGAGGAGAAGGGGAGCAAGGGAGGGATTAAAGAAACAGGGCGGAGAGAGGAGGTGTGTGAAGCGAGATGGAAGACCAACAGAGAATAAATGGGAGACTGGTGCGCGTTAACAGTAGGTGAGGTTTACCTTTAGCTTTGAATCATTTCTCTGATCATCCCTGTAGCAAATTTACGAAAATTCATGTAGCGAGTGCTGATGTTTTCATCACTTTGGTTTTAATTATATGTCTCGCTCAGCATAGTCTTCCTTCTACCCGGCTAATTTAGATTGAGATCCTTCCAGGCTTTCCCCTATCTTTCATTTCCCTCCCCTCCTTCTCTCCTCTCTGCATCACATCAGCCTCTTTGTAGAAAAAAAAAGAGGAAGGAGGAAAAAAAAAAACCTTCATGTCTGTGACTTTCTTGCCCTCCAGCGTATGAAGCCCTCTTTTATTTTGATCATCGCAGCACAATGGATTCATGCCATTCTGGCAACTTTATTCAGTATCAGCCCAAATTTACATACTGCTTAACAAGTTTGTGCATGACTGTTGATGCCTCTGATCAAAGTGCTTTTGGAAATCTTTCTCATCTGATTTTTCTCCCTCCCTTACCGTCCTTCATTTCAAATGCATGCTGCAGACAGGCATCTTTAACTCAGGGGCAAAGAAAGGTAACCTTACTGCTGCACAAGCCCAAATGTCATCCAACAAGAAGGGCTCATGTCCCGAGGATAAGGATAATGTAATCTAAGCAGTATACAGTGTATGAATGTGTGTCTTTGAGTCTGTGTGTCGCTGCACTCGCCTCAGTGTTTGTTGCAGGCTTGGGTTTGGGGGCGTAGAGAGACAGGGGATGACAAAAGTCAAAGCAGTCATGTGTCATTTTTGCTGCTGAAGGGCTGGGACCTGCCTGCGGGGCTGTCCTCTCTGTCAGACGCACTCAGATATCTGTGCTGTCTCTTTCTTTTGCTCTCTCCATCCTTCTCTGTCTTTATCTGATGCACGCCTATATACGCAGCTGTACGTCTGTGCCCTAATGTGCAGCTTAATGTTTTAGGAGCAATAAAATCTGAGATGAAGCTCCGTTTTACAATAATATCTCAGAAAACAGCAGATGTTCAACCATAAAAACTCACTTTCCACATGCAAAATCAAATGATTGTTTAAGGTTTTTTTCTCTTTAGAAAAGGAGCGATGTGATTTGTTCAGTAATCCAAAGTGTAAAAACCCAGCATTAAATCAAGTTATAAAAGGGCCACACTTCAAACCAATGGTTCATGAAATTCCCACAACTAAAACAAATGGGAAATCACATGAAAAAGGCATCCAGTTTACTATGGACACTTGCGTACATATATGGCCACCAGAGTAAAAAATAGTACTGCACACATTAAATAACCGGAAGAGAAAAATGGATACAAAAAAACAATGAAAAGAGGGTGTGGGTGGAAAGAGTGGAATCGTGGGAATGCAAGATTGCACCTCCCTCAGGCACTCAAATTATCCTATGGGCCGATGGTTCCTCCTTATGCGTCGGCTGACATTTTCCTGTAACCCCATCCCGAATAATGCTATGTGATGTGTGTGACTGGCTTCTGCCACGGCCCTGAGAGGCCACAAACCCCTGGGGCTATTTGCTTGTAGCCTGCAGCACCCTGAGAATTGTTTATTTTATCTCTGTCTACCCTCCCTTTTTCCTTCTCTTTTGCCTCTCCATCTCATTTAGTCGTCTCTCCTGTTCTCCCTGTCTAGGCCAGTGGTGTCTACTTTCAATTAGAGGAGGATGCACTCTCAGTATTCTTCTGGGAGACAAAACCCACTGACAGGTGACTCTTAAGGGGTAACTCTAAACCAAGCCTTTAGTCTCGTCATGCAAACTGTTAATATTCCGCCACCTTTCAGGGGACACGCAGGTAATGACAACAGAAGATGCTGCCGGTGTCTGTTACTCAGCTGTATATGTTTCTCAGTGAGATAAGACTGGAGGCAGCGTTCAAGAGGAAAACAGTAGAAAATCAATGTGTGCTGCAAAACTGTGAGCTAGGGGAAGAAAAAAGAGAGATTTAAGGACATAGAAGATAAGATGTGTGATACGAGATAATAGACTGATATTCAAACTATAGCCCTGGAGCTAGAAGTTAAAAGAGAACATTAAAAGAAAACATATTTGGATCACTTATAGATGTGTAAAGCCCGTATGAGCCAATATGTGCAAACTTTGCTTCATATTGATGCAAAGCCTGCCACCCCAAGGGCATGAGAGGAGGCAGCCCAATTTGCTATACACAAATATAGTGCATGTGTGTAACTGTCGACATGTGACGCGCAGAAAAGGGACAGTGTTGAGAGCGTAGCCTTTTATGACCCAACACACTCTGACAGCTCGGCCATGGCTCGAGGACACGAGCAATGTTGCTTTTTCATCTGACAATTTTGAGCAAAACAACTCCCACTCCATATATTCAATTGTTTCGGACTGCCAGTGAGGCTGTGAGCTGAGGAACAGAGACAAAAACATGTCAGCGGCCAGTGGATTCTGCTCGCTGTTAGCTACAGGAGTCACACTGTCAATCTGCAGGACGGGAAGTGAGAGAAAATGTAAGCGATACGATAGTCGCTGCTTTTATGCAACACTGCCCTCTTCTGGTCCACGAAGTGAGGAGCAGAAGATATCAATCCTGAAGCTTCCGGAAATAAAGTCTATTAGAATCGAAAGAGCGGGAGACGGGTTGCCTTGCAAAAATGTTTTTGTTACTTGAAGATTTGTCATGTCACAGTCAACCTAAAGGTGATTTTGTTCAAGGTTTTTGTGATAGACTAACATATCGATTCATAGCTGTCAAATTAAATTAAAATTATACATATTTTTTTAATTTAAAAATAAAAACCTCGAAATTGTGCCATACATTTCTATTTGGATCACTTTACATCTGACACTTGTAAATAAATTGAAGAGAAACTAGCTATCTTCAGAAGTCACTTTAATAGTAGGTAGAGTCTGTGTAACTTGATCTGGCTGTAAATACCTCTGAAATTTGTTAGAAATCATTAGTGAACAAATCACATAGAAAGACTAAGGAATACAACACAGCTCAGAAATAAAGTTGTGAAGTTTAAGGCAGAGTTAAGTTATTTGACAAAATCAAATAACTTAATGTTATTAACATTATCAAATATCAAATAACAGTATATTATGTCTCACTTACTGTTGTTCAATCTATCATGTAAAATATATATAATGTACATGTACAGCTCTGGAATAAAAATTGAGACCACTGTACTGAACCCCTATCAAAACCCTAGTGTTATTCCACCAAATATTTATTTCTGAACTCAATATTAGTATTAGTCTTAGCCTTGTACTTATACTAATATTAGTATTGTTGTTTGAACTTGTTTTCTTTGCATTATTTGAGATCTGAAAGCATTGTATCTTTTTTGTTATTGTGACCATTTCTGATTTCCTGCAAATACTAAATTTTTGCTTGGAATTTCAGACATGTTGTCAGTAGTTAATAGAATAAAAAAAAACATGTTCATTTTACTCAAACATATACATATAAAAAGTAAAATCAGAGAAACTTATCATTTTATCTTAATTTTTCCAGAGCTATATATGCTTTTTGTTTTTTTTAACTGCAAACCTACCAAGGCATAGCAGTAACACCAAAACCAATAGTGTAAGAAAAGGAATAGTAAGAGATGCAGCCAAAATATCCATGGCAACTTTGGAGGAGTTGCATAGATACACAGCTCACCCAAAATAATCTGTTGCTATGACAACAATTAGCTGTGCACACCACAAATATGGGCTTCATGCAAGAGCAGCAAGAACAGTTCTATTCACAGTTAGCCTCCCATCATGCTGGGGCACAGCAAATATATGGAAGAAGGCATTTTTGTGCTGTAGTGTCAGACTGGGTGGTGGTTTGCCTTCCAATAGGTCAATGACCTTAAACTTACATGTCATGGAGTCAAAGTCCAGGTCATTATCCAATTGAAGATCTATGGCAAGAGTTTAAAATATATTTTCATAAATGCAGTACTTTGACTGAGTTTGAGAGGCTGCACAGAAGAATGGGCAAATATTTCACTTTTTATATGTGGTGAAGACATATCCTAAAAATGTACAGTTGTGGTTGTAGCAAAAGACGGTTCTACAAACCATTGACCTGAGGACCAAATACAAGCCCAAACCATAGTTTATATTTATGCTCTATTTGAAATCATTTGTTGCATAAAATCCAAATAAAATCTAGACGTTTTCCACTGTTTCCCCTTTGTGCATACAACTGGCCTACACGATGCATACATGTGTGCAGAAATAGTGCACTGTCGACGGCTTGCAGGACTGCGTAGTCTTGCTTGGAGAGTGCATGTCCTCAGGCCTGGTTCCTCTCTCAATGACCTCTGGTGAAGCCATTATTTTCTGCATTAATGATGAGCAGCAGCCAGTGATGAGAGAGATGGACTTTGTCCTAAGGCACAGCAGCACTGATTGCAGGCAACAACAATACCAGGGGAAAAAAAAAGAAAGAAATAAAAAGAAAACTCTTTTCCATAAGCAGTTCAAAGGACAAAATCTTAGCAATAGCGAGAATAAGCTGCCCCTGGTTTATTGAGAGCACGGATCAGATGATTTCTGTAGCTAGAGGATTACCCAGGATAAAGCTAATCCCACGTTACCTACAGCCTTCTTGGTCATCCATTCATTCCCTTCAAACTAGTGGTGGAGCATTAAAACTAAATTTCAACAAAATAGTGATAGACAATTAGTGTTTGAATGCATGTCATAAATTAGCACAAAACTAATTGCCCCAGGAGTTAATGACAGCATGGTTGGGAACTGATCAGAAGCCGAACTGATCCATATAATTAGCCCAAAACCAAACCCCCAACAACTCCCAAACAAGACAAGTGCAGACGTAGTTAAGGCAGCCGCTCAGGAAATCTTGGCTTGGGGAAGATGACTCTAAATGAAGGACTATAGCATTCACCATTATGTCTTTGGTAGGAGTCAGAGGGAACCCCCGGGGCTCTTCAGCACAGCACGGCACAACTTTTCAAAGGGCTCCAGATTAAAGTCACTGAAAGTTCCCACTGGGGTCTGAGGCCAGGATCCCATTAAGCAGCCCAACCACACCGCCGGCCATAATTGTGTCGTTGAGAATTCAGAGCAGTGGTTGCTTGATAAGCGAATTTAGGGTGAAATAAAAAAAGGCAGGAGGCTTAAAAAAAGAAAAAAGAGGGGGGGAGAGGAGGACCATTATACCCTTCATTCGCTCAACCCTAATTTGTTTTAAAAGACCGAGGGAAAGGTGAGCTCTTTATGAAGCAATCAAGCCTACACTATTTTCAGCTGTGTGACAGAATGCTGATAGGTGGGAAATACTTTATCACAACATACTGCCATTAGGTGTCTTATCACGGTACTCGCCTTACAGTAGTCGGTATAGTGGGTGAGGATATTCTCTTGAAGTTTTCTCTTAAATAATTGAAAGGTTAGTGTTACAATATCTAATCATAATGTTATTCAGTTGCACACCAATACAACTCATTGAATCAGTAAATAAAAGCACTTAACTTTGAAAGACATAAAAAAATCCACTTTTATTGATTATTTGGTTTCATTGTGGTTTTCAACATCATGTAGAATGTAGTTTTTTGAATTTTCCAAAGCCTGGCAAAAGATCTAAATTCAAACTTGAGAAAAGAACATCTAATATACACAGTAGCAGTTAACTGTGGACAAGCAGAGTTTGCATTAATGGATGCATCCAAACTTTATCTTGATAGGAACTGGTTCTCTTTCAATTTGGTGCATCACCCAAAAATGCTTGAAAAAGTTTAAGCGGTGTCTGCAGCTCTCAAGTTAAGATTCAGCTCAGCAAAACAAAACAAATGAGTACATTCTTTGAAACTAATGTATGGAACCCAAAGATACAATTGTAATCCAAGTACAATAAACCAAAGATCATGTCAAAAGTTTTAAGTGGATTTTTTCTGCTTTTTCTTCTCTGCCTCCTCTTCCTTTTCCTTTTCTATCTCGGCCACCAAGGTCTCAATTTCCTTGGATTCCAAGATCTGTAAACATAAAAATCAATTTATGCAAAAGCTAAAATAATAATATGCAATATATTATCCAGATTAGCTGAACGGCATACCTTCAGTGGCTGATTTCGTCTAATAACAGCAAGTTCAATATTCTTTCCTCCTGACTGGACAACCTGTGATCAATTAGGGGATAATTAGAATATTATTGAAGGAGAATCTCCACTTAAGGGAAAAAGAATATCACTTAATGGTAAAACTGTGCAAAAAATACCTTTACTATCTGAACAGTTAATTTCAGATAAAGTCAGGACTGTTTTCAGTTGCAAGTATATTTCTATAAATCCTACAATTTTTCCATTAAAAATTTTAATAAGTCAACAAGTACTTTTTCTAACTGTTTTAACATGTAGAAGATATTTTATGAGAACACAATATTTAGTGAGTTGGACTATTTGTATTGTTAACACTATTATGAAGTTGTATTAGCCCTCATGTTAAAGGACTACCTCTGTTTCGGCATATGACCAGCTCAGATCTGCTCCATTTCAAATTGGATGGATTCATAGATAATTTACATGTAATAAATCAGACTCAACAAATATGGGGATAAAAGTGAATTCAACACTAAACATACAACCTTTAAAAGTAGAGTAAATTATCAGTGAAACCTTCAATTTTTTAATAAAAATTCATAAAATAATTGAAAACCAATACAAGATCAAAATTCCAGTGTAAACCCTTTGTCTTGGAAGACAGGGCTGCACAATATCAGAAAAATATTAAATTGCAATACAACTGCTAAAAATAGTCATTTTTTCTCAGATGCTACAAATATACAACAGGTGGGAGGCATTAAGACAAGTAAGAGTTAATCAGTTTGCCAAAATATACCAACATACATAAATTATTGTCTGATACCTTAAATATTAAATTCTATCCAATAATGTGTACAAGCAGTTCTTTGAAAGTGCAATATTGCAATTCTGAATATTGGAAAGATCTGTTGGAAGATGAGGAGGAAAAAAAGTAAAATAGCCTTCTTTTATATTTGAATAATTTACCAGTGGACCAATACCTCAAATTAAGTGTTGATCTGCCGTATCAAAATATTAAAGATACTAACCAAATATTATTCGATGTCATAAAAAAAGAAGAATTGTTCGTAAATTCAGAATTGTATTTTCTAATCAGTAAAGGTAGGACTAGGTCTAGAAACATGAATATGCTATTTTTTCTTTTGTTCTCCCTCCCAAACTGCATAATTTAAAATTACACTTCAGGTTAATTTTTCACTTTAACATTTTTGTCATGGAAACGCTCAGTGCAGAAATTAAATGATGAGAGAGCAACTTTAGTAAAACAAGCTGATGCAAAGGTTTAATTTGACCTTACCTCAAGCAAAGCTTTGATAGCCAACTTGATGGCCTCATTGTCCCCAGCGATGGCTTCCTCTGTGTAATTCTTCTCCAAAAACTCCCTCACTGTTTTCGCGCTGCGGCCAATTGCATTTGCCTGAATATTTTTTCACAAATTTGGACAGCAAAATCAACAGGAATTGTTTTCAGACCAGTACTGTCCTTGTCAAGCAAGGAAAGAGAACACCATTATGAATATATATATATGTTTTTTTATATTAAAAAAAACACTGACCTTCCAAGCGTGGTAGGTCCCGGATGGGTCTGTCTGATACAGCCTTGGGGTTCCATCGTAGTCAAAGCCAACAATTAATGCAGAGATTCCAAACGGCCTGCGTCCATTGCTTTGAGTATAACGCTATTAAGCAAATAGGAGGAGAATATACACAATAACTAAATCATTATCTGTCATTGTTCCATTGTTACTTTCCAAAATCTGTAAATTACCTGTTTCAGAGTAGCGATGTATCTTGTGATATATTCCACTGTGACTGGATCCTCAACTGTTAGCCTGTGACTCTGGCATTCAACCCGAGCTCTGTTTATTACAATACGGGCATCTGCCGTCAGACCTTAAAAACAGAGCAAGAAATTAAACCACTAATGCAAGGAGACAGTGGAAGAAATTATAACAATCATTTATATGTCGCCCTAATCTTAATCCAAATATCTATTTATCATGCCAAGCATGCATTATCTATGTCAAAAAGGAAAAATAAAAAATTATTTCTGAGGTACCCGCAAATGCCATGCAGACATGTTCATCCAGTGCACAGATCTTGCGGACAGTTCTTTCTTCCTGCAACTTTGCAACGGATTTCTTCT
This sequence comes from Phalloptychus januarius, assembly GCA_902982915.1. Lineage (NCBI taxonomy): Eukaryota > Metazoa > Chordata > Actinopteri > Cyprinodontiformes > Poeciliidae > Phalloptychus > Phalloptychus januarius. The sequence continues at coordinate 12,814,316 of CADWAE010000466.1, read as the reverse complement.
CCACACCAAGAACGACAATATCTTTACCTCTGATTCCAACCTGAAGACAAGAAACAACATATGCTTATTACTAAATCTTTTAGAAACAGCAAATATTTTATAGGTAGGGGTTCACATGTGATGCAGAGTAAATCCAAAACACATGTGTTCAACCAGTTTAAAAGACTAACGATGTGCTTCAGTAAGGAAGTCCCAATAAAATTGTAGTATAATTAATGACTTTTAAAAACAGCCAAATTAAAACATATTACTCATCAGTATTTTGTTTTTGCAAAAGTTTCTATACAAACAGATAAATATTTTCATGTTACTACATTTTCTGACTCAGTAAATTTGTTACATTGTTTCATCAGCTGTAATCGTTTTCAGATCTGCAATTACAGTTGCTCAGTTTTCTTAGTGTAAAAAAAAACTAGTAAGTAGACAACTTTTTTACACATCTATAAAGTCTTTCAATCATATTTATGAGAAGGATTTTTAAAAAAAATAAAGACTTAATGTCTTAAAAGTTTTAGGTTTGGTCATTTAGAAAATAAATACCTTATTTATAAATACCTTAAACCTTTGTTGCATCACTTTGTCCAAATAAGCAACAGCAATAACTTGTTGATCAACATTTAGATTTGTATACCAAAAGGAATAAGAATCCTGTTGGTATAGAGGATTTATACCAAATCCTTTATACCAAAAATGATTGAGTGATTGAATGATTCATGTTCCTGTATATAAGTATGTATAGAAGTTTATGGTATATTCTGTGTAGCCATTATAAGATAGACTTATTCTGAAAAACATTTCTCAATACTATCTTACTACACGCAAAAACAAACGCGACCATTATTTAGCTTCATTTTAATATTTTTTAATCACCGTTTCTTTCCGTGTCTCATTATTCAAAATTACATCAAAATCGAAAGTACTGTGAGAGTGACACAGCGACAAAATGCTAACAGTGGTGATTTTCAACTCCATGAGCATCTTCTCTACTCTATTACCAGTGCGATTAAAATAAATCCTCTTCAACAAAAACATTTAGCCACAATAAAATTGAAAATGTAAAGGACAATGTCAATAAATTACAGTACAGAGCAAGTAATGAGTGATTGCTAGCAGCTAGTTTGTTGGCTAATAGAAGCTGACCACGTTAGCTTTAGCATCAATTCAATTTAAAACACTTACTGCGGTGGAACCTTTCTTTACAGCTTCTTGTGCATACTCTACTTGAAAGAGATGACCATCGGGGGAAAAGACAGTAATTGCTCTGTCATATCTTGCCGCCATCGCACTGCAAGACAAGATGGAAGAGACGAAAAGGAGGAAAAACTAAATCTAATGATTCAGCTAGTTAGCAACGAGCGGCTCAATTTGAGAATTGAAACTGCGCATGCGCGTTATCCATGAACTCCGGATGCTAAAAATGGTAAAGGCCGCGTGAGTGTCAATTGTACGCCAGTGACGCCGCCATTTTATAAGTGGCATCTTTTAGTTGAGCGTATAAAAAAACATATATCCAAGTTTAGATATATGTAGACGCTCGAGTAATATATTCGAATGTCTGTCTAACGCTCGAGTATTTCATCTAATTTTTTATTGCAACTAAATACGTGTCGACGTTTCTTTATGTTTTACATCTCGCGTGTAGCAAGTTAACACAAGTCTGTCAACAGTTAGTAATTCATTAACATCTCAACGATTTTCTATATTTTTCGAAGAAACTACATAAGTGTATTTTGAGCATACTGTGTTCGCAATGGTTTTTCATGTAATAATTGTTTTTCATTGTGTCTCAAAAATCAACAATGAATGCAACCACGTATTTCTGACTCTTTATATGTGTTGCATGCAAACTTTATTTTTTGTGTAAGTGCCTCCAAAGTTGAATTGCTTTACCATGCGAACTTGCCACCCACAACATGACGGACACAGCAGCCTCGTTTCCAGGGGCCAACATGTCTATAGGGCCAACAACGCCCATGCTTACAGTATCACACATACACTACGCATAGAAAAGCTACGATCCCACAAAATTACAGTTCTATTTCTTACCAGTTCTATGAGTGCCTCGCATAACAACTACGCTGTAGATCCGTGTATGATGTGAAAAAGAAAATTATTTATTTATTTTCTTTTTATTATTAATAATTATCATATATAATAATATACTATTATTATTATTATTTCGATTAAAGTTTGACAGTTTCCCCTTTTGTGTTTTTCTACTCTTCTAAGTGTAGACTGATCCACTAAACGGTGAAGGGGGATTTTAATTAGATAAAGTCAAAAACGAAATATTCGCCAAGAAAACCAAGTATTTAATATCTAACAATTTATTTACGGTAAATGTGATTTTTTTTTAGTTACAACACAATGGAAATAAAGATTGACAAAAAGAATTGTGTTCGAATTTCCCGTCACCCCCCAAAACGGACCGCTGCATTACGAAATTGCACCGTATTGAGCGCTGTGGGATCAGAGTTTTACCGATTTGTCCTGTGTTAGCCACTTGGGGACTTTTTATGCTGTAGCTCGCTTTTATTCGTAATTTTTATCACCATGTCGGTGGCTTTTGCACCTCACAGACAGCGAAAGGGTGATATAACACCCGCTGGAATACAAAAGGTAATTCATCAGTTTTTTTCCCCCGCGGATCATTATGGAGGCTTCGGTTTGAGACGCTGCTGCTAGCTGTTGAGATTGTCTGTGTAGCAGTGCCCATCTAAGTCCAACTGTGGGCAGATCGGTAACACTGTTACACGACCAAAGCGCGGTGAATACGAAACTCCCTAGAAGCAGGACGCCGTATGTGCACAGGGAAACCAAAGTTAACTTGTCATGCTAATGGAAAATTGTTCGTTAGATGAATGAAGGCCTTTGGTTTTGTTAGCAATGCACAGCTAGCATGCAAGACACGTCTTTGTTAGCGAGAAACGCACGCTTACATTTCACAAAAAAACTCATCTCTTTGTCTTCAACTACAACAGAATAAACAACAGAAAGCACAACTCTAACGGGACTGGACTATACAGTGCTATTTCGTTTTGTCTTAAAATAATGAGAAGTAACATAGAAGTTATATTATCCGCTTTTTACTTTTTCAGTTACTTGATGAAAACAACCAGCTGATCCAGTGTATAATGGACTTCCAGAGTAAAGGCAAAACAGCCGAATGTTCTCAGTAAGTTTCCCAAGTTTAGTTTCTTCTGTACAGTTGAGTTATTTAAACGCGAAGCATTAATTAATCTCGATCTACCAGTTATCAACAGATGCTGCACAGAAATTTAGTGTATCTGGCTACGATAGCAGACTCCAATCAAAACGTACAGTCTCTCCTCCCTGCTGTGAGTATTGGTCTCGAATAATTAACTTCTGTTTTGTATAACTGTGACTTCCATGTTAATGTTGCTATATTTAGTCAATGTCTTACCTTTGAGGTCCTTTACCAGTTATAGACAATTTGAATAACTTGAATAACATTTTTTAAATGTTTTCATTTCTGATTTGTTTTTAAATTAAAATTAAGTATTCATTCATTCTTTTATTTTTTAGCTACTGTTGTTTTCTAAAATTCCAGGTTGTAACCAATACACTGATGTTTTTATGAGGTTATGGCAACCTTTTAAAAATTAATATTGTTTAATTTCATTCTGATTTTAGCAAATTATTAAAAAGAAAGTGTTTTTATGTGTTGTCTCCTTTCCAAATTTTTCTACCTGTATTCAATGTATATATTTTTATAAAACCAAGGTTGTTCTTTTAGATCTATTAAAATATAATAATGTTGTCATTTTTGTATGTCTGTAGCCTTCTATACGGAAGCATTTGTAGGCAACAATCTTTTACAATGTTTTCCATTATACTTGATTAGTGAGAACATTCTAGATTTTTTTTTTTTTTTTACCAGATTTTCTTTCCAGCAGTCATTATTTTTTTTCAGACAACTGATGTGTGTTTTTTGTGGTATTCACCTACAGCCACCCACTCAAAACATGCCCATGGGCCCTGGTGGCATGAACCAGAGCGGACCCTCTCCCCAGCCCCCTCACGGTCACAACATGCCCTCTGAGGGGATGGTGAGCGGTGGCCCTCCAGCTCCCCATATGCAGAACCAGATGAATGGACAGATGCCTGGTAAGTCCCCTGTCTCAGCAGCCCCCATTTCTTGTCTTTCTTTTTTTTTCTTCCACAGTTTCTGTCTCACCCTGAGTTGCCTGGCAACACCACAGCACTATGAGGGAGGTCGTTCGGCTGAAGAATGATGTCACCCATTCGTGCTGTGGTGGGGATCTATGATGTGATCTCTGTTTCTGATTCTTTTTATTTTTTATTGAAAACACTTTGTTGACATGTTGTTTCTGACCGTGTTGTGTGGAGGTAAGTCACTTTTCTCAACCAACAAACATGGAGTAATTGGAAAGCAGTACGCTATCACAAAGCAGCAATCACATTCACTCCCATGTAGTTTGGTTTCTTTTTCTTTCTAATGATCTATGAGAGAAAAACTAAATTATGATTTGTGAAAGTGTTCTCTATAGTTGCTTTTAGAGGTTGGTCTACAGTATCTCAAAAAAGCAGTTGGGATAATAAAAAGGTTGCCAGTTTAATCATGATCCCTTGTCTTTACATCTGCCAAAATTCAGGATACAGGATATCAAGTTACTGTGATTTATTTATTTATTTTGCTCTGTTCTGTTTTCTAGGGCCTAATCATATGCCCATGCAAGGTCCTGGTCCGGGTCCCAACCAACCTCCAAACATGCCCAGCGGCTCCATGAACATGCCCCCCAGCAGCCATGGCTCTATGGGTGTTTACAATCACGCGGCGCCCTCTTCGCAGGGCATGCCAGCTCAGAGCCAGATGAACATGACCCAGGGTCAACCTATGGGAAGCTACGGGCCTCGACCAAACATGAACATGCAACCCAGTCAAGGTGAACAGATACAGTTTCCCTGTTTGGCTGCATTGGTTTAAAACTGTTCATCGTTTTCATTGGTGTTTGCTGTAGGACACATACAGAAAACACCACGCAAAAGTATTCATACCTCTTGAACTTTTTCACTTTTTATCATGTTAGAACTCCAAACCTCAGTGTATTTTATTGGGATTTTATGCGAGAAGCCAACACTATTGGTTGATAAATGTGGGGAAAACAGAAAATGATACATATTTTTCAAAAACGCAATTCTGATGAATACTCATGCTGTGAGTATTCATCAGGCACGTAGAAATTTTTCAGTTATTGGGAAGAAATATGAGAACTACTTGTTAGAGGTTGCAGAAGATGAAGTTTTACAATGGCATGGCAGTGACTTTTAACTGTCAGATCTTCAATGGGGTTGTTAAAATGAAAACATTTTCCAGTATTATTTGCAATTGAACATTCAGATCTAAATTAAGTTGAACATTTTGGGGCAAGACTTTAAATTTGACGTTCACAGATGCTCCCCACCAAATCTATTTGAGCTTGACCTGTTTTGCAAAGAACAGGTAACATTTTTACTGTCCAGACTTGCAGCTATAATTACCCCAAAAGATGATTCTACTAAGTTCTCACCCAGAGTGGATATAGAACATCTGAAATCACATATTTCAGATTTTTTATTGCTAAAACGTGTGGAAACCATGTACTACACTCACAATGATTCATAATCATACACCACTGTGTTCTGTCAGATATGACAAAATGTGAAAGTTGAAGATGAATAAATCAATTTATTCAATGCTGCTTTGGATTTATGCAATGCCTGTGTACTCCAGGCCCCATGATGCATCAGCAGCCTCCATCGCAGCAGTACAACATGCCTCCGGGTGGTGGTGGACAACACTACCAAGGGCAACAGAATCCAATGGGTATGATGGGCCAGGTCAATCAAGGGAACCATGTCATGGGACAGAGGCCGATGCCACCCTACAGACCCCCGCAGCAAGGTATTCCTCTCAGCCTCTCTTAGGTGTGCAAGTTGTGAGTGTTGGGTCTTTCTTCTTTATAACCCCTTCCTTCTGCATTTCTTCCTCCTGTTTCACTTGGTTTCTTCTACCCCGTCCACTGTAGTTCAGATATCTTGATGAGAAATGGGTGTAAGTTGAAAGTTTTCAGCCTTGAACAAAACAAGGAAGCAGCCAACAAAGAGCTCTCCAGTGAGAATAAGCAGCAAAAGAACCCATCCTCTTTAACCTTCCCCTTACACAAGGCATTCAACAACACCTTGAATCTACCTGTGTATATGTTGTATGTAGGACCCCCCCAGCAGTACCCAGGGCAGGAAGACTACTATGGGGACCAGTACAGTCACGCAGGACAGGGAGCCTCAGAAGGTAGGAGAACCCTCCAGTCACTTGGAGAAGATGTTCACTGAATTGACACAGACCAATAAATTGTAATGAAACTGAACTGAAATTTACAGTTTCTTCATTATTACCCTGGAGAATGCCCTTTTTAATATGGTGCTCTAAATCTGAAATCATAAAACATCTATGTTTTAGAGGTTCACGCTATATTGAGAAGGTGCTGCGTTTCGTCACCGAGTTAGAATCTATGCAGAAATGATATAAAATGGTCACTTTTTGCCTTCAATTACATGGCATCATACTTCTGATGCTATGGACAGTTTATTCTGCGGTTTGTTTCTAGTAATGTTTACCAAACAAATTATTAATAACCAGGGACATACAGAAGTGCACCACAAGTGGCGTACAAACCGCGAGCCATTGTTGAGTAGTATGAAACAGTCGGTGTTCTCCAGCTTGTTGGGTGAAGGGTTGTTATTGATGCACTAGTAACCATGCTAGAAAATAAGAAGTATGAACCTCTTTCTCTTTGTCCTGTTAACATTTACTGTTGTTTTCCTCCTCTACTCACCAACCCCTTTCATTTAACTCTATAAACATGTTTCACTCTCTAAAGTAGTTATGTGAAGAACTAAAAACACGACTTCCTAAATTCCACTCTTTAAAATCTGACCTCACTGTGCCATGCTGAGATTCTCTGACCTCTAAATAATTAAAATCAGAGTAGATGCTTCTAAGTTAATTTCATTTAGTATTGCTTATACTATTGTCAAATCACAAAATAAACAGTTTTTTTTATTACTTTTAATTAGCTACTCTTAAAAAAATCAATAATTACATATTCACTTAGTCACATATTCACACCTTTAATTAAAACTTAAACCATGACATCATCGTCGAGGCTTTTCCAAGTTATTTAACAGCTCAGTTATGTCAATATATGTTATGTGAATTCAAAGAGTTGAAAAAACATTCTCTTTTTATACAGAATGTGTAAATACCAAGTTTCATTTGTATTTGATGTTGTAATGGTGACTCGTACAAAAAGAAACAGCCTTCCAAATATACTGGGTAATTATTTAAACAGTAAAGCAGAATTTGATTGCACTTTGCTACAACTATGTGCATCCTATTTATCTACATGTGGTTAACAAATCATGCTGGTACTCCTTGAAGGTAATGCACAGTATGGTCAGCAACAAGAAGCATACCAGCAAGGTCCACCACAACAGCAGGGTTACCCTCCACAGCAGCAGTACCCAGGTCAACAAGGCTACCCACCACAGCAGCAGGGTTATGGTAAGTTCCATACTTTTATCTTCAGGGGACATATTTGTCCTCTAGGAGGCACTGTCGGTTTTCTGATCACTTTTTTCCCTCCCCAATTATATTTTTATAAATGTTTTAAATTAACAATCCAGATAGATTTCAAAATGTTTTCAGAGTTGGAGATAAAACCTGTGTTTTCCATCGCATTAGTGTTGCGTGTTAATTAATAACCTACATCTGCTTTTTTTTTTTTTTGCATTACTGCTAAAAAATATATATATATATTTGTTGCTGTGGTTTACAATCAGAGCTCCTTTGAAAAATATTACTACCCCATGCAAGTTCACTGTTTATTGTATTTTAGCAAATACTTTGATTTGTGTGAAATCTGAATATTGTTATGGGACTTTGTAATTTTCCCCACAAAACATACCAGATAGATCATGGATAATGTTACGGTGTTGTGGAAAACAGGCTGGGTTAGAAAACAGCCAAGCTTTGAACATATTGTGGAGTCCAGCCATCAGATGAAAATGAGATGAAGCATGTTTACATGCAGCATGGACATCTAGTCAATGTTTATGTTGAGCAGGAAGAAGGGAGCTGGACAGAGTTTATTGGAAGATGGATTAAACTAAATGCAGGCCATTCATGGCAGAATATGTGTTAAAGATTGGGCACTAGATCAGAGGTTCAATTTCCAGCACCACAACACCCTTAACATACATTCATGCAATTACATGACACTTTATCTTGCTTCTCTCTACAACAGTTGACAGTTTATTAAGTTTTTTTTTAATTTATTAAAATTCCTGTGCAGCACGATTAGCTATTATGGTAGAATGTAATATTTTGAGTTACTTGATTTGTTGTGGTACAATTAATACTTTGCAACTTTTTTGGATAAGCAGAACTTTCCATGCTCTGTTATAGGTTGACCCATGATTCCCTACTAGATTAGCCAACATGATGATATTCACAGAGCTTTAAGAACTAAATCCACCTCACCATTTTTAGAAACCTTTGCTGTTAAAGTTGACTTCTTGAATCTCTTGAGGCATGCTTCCTCATCACATTTTTTTTCTTTTATTGGAACCTTCCACCATTTGGCCTGTATCTTAGCCAAAGCTCATTTTAGTAATGAGCTAGCACAGAAGCAGAGGCTGAGGTGAGATTCATCTGGCACACACACATGCCTGCTCTCGAAGGCCCCCACAAGGTTATACACAACAGCATAAGGCATTACGAGCGCCTAACGATGCTGCGTGGGCCTCATTTGACTTCAACCCTCAGTCCTTCACAGCAGTTACAGAGCTTGTTGCAGTGTGCAGAGGCTGATGAGATGATTTTTTTTTCTTTTAAATGAAGCTTCCTCCTCTAATGAAGACCAGCAGAATTTCATTGATGTCTTCTTGCATTAGTGGACCACTGCCGGACTTTCTTGCCCGTTGCAGGTTCGGCCATTAAGGAGACAACCTAACTAAATAGGTTCAAAATGTAGATATAAATTAACTTATTGGCACTAGGGTGTACTAGGAATATATTTAATAGCAATAAAACTGCTGGAAATTTTAATGACAATATTGGGCCCATCTTTGTCTTTTGTTGCTATCCCATATAGTCTCTAGCACCCACTATAGCTTTAGCTTCTCACTTCCTAAAGTCATATATCTGGTCTAGGCATTAAAGCTGCAATGTCTAACTTTTATACAATGTTTTTTACATAATCCTTAACACTTTCATTATTTTCTGTATAACAGTATAACATGAGATGCATAATCTGTGTGAAAACATTGAGCTCCTCTGCCTTTTCCTTGTGGTCCTACTTCCATCTGCAGAAATACATCTCTCCCAGTTTGACCCAACCAAACATATTCACTGGCAATCAAGCTCGTGCATATGCTGCTCAATCAGAATGCTTTTATTGTTATTGTATAGAGTCACAACAAAATTGTCATAATTTCAATGTACAGAGAAGCAACTTACAACTTTAAAGGAAGATTACTAATATATTTAGGTTAAGATATTAAGTTCAATTATTTGTCATGCCTAATGTTGACCCATTAATTAAACCAAAATACCTTTAAAGGTTGAATTTTTCAAAGCGTTAAGACACCCTAAGTTTGACTGGAATGTACTTCAGAACTTTAAGAGATCTTAAACGACTCTGTTGCTATCAAACAAATCTGTTTAAAAACTAAATTTAAAGTGATGGCGTTAGCAGCATCTACAAAAGTTTTTTTCAGCCTACTAAAGGAAATTTAAGCGTATCTTGTTTTTAATTCATTCTGCTGAATATTTATTTCAGGTCCCTCTCAGAGTGCCCCAGGACAGTATCCCAACTACCCACAGGGTCAGGGACAGCAGTACGGGGGCTACCGTCCCCCTCAGCCTGGACCTCCACAGGGCCAACAGCAGCGCCCGTATGGTTATGACCAGGTGAGTATAGCCAAAGGACTAAATGGTCACAGAGACTTGTTTGTGCATCAGGATTAGTGTTTTTCTTCTTACTGTTAATGCCAAATAATTATCAATGAAATGAGAAAACATTAATAGGTAGTGTGTTTTGCATGCTGTTGTCATTTTTGGTGGTTAAATGTGTTCTTCCCAGTGGAAGTTATGTGTTTAGTGTCTTTTTACTCTCAATTCTCAATCTTGCTTATGTTTTGTGGCGTATGTGGAATCCTATTTCAGTGATAAATGAGGGCTTTAAAGAGGATTCTTCCTTCTACTTGATGCAGCCTGCGTCAGTGTTTTGAAGGGGGATCGATTTGCTGCCCTGTATTACCTGTGGTCTTATGTGGGGACCACAGCTGCACTTTGATATCTTTATCTTTGAACATTTAGGGGCACATGAGGAAATAAAGAAGCGGGGATTTGAACCCCTGACTAGCTCTATAAGAAGCAAAGGTAATGGTTGCTGTGAAGACCTCAACGTTAAATCTAGACACTTGACCACTTAGCCTTAATTTGCATTTGTTATGTTTCTTCTGCCTCTCCTCTATCCCTTTCAGTCTTTCTTTGTAGTTTTCCCTCCCTTCCTATTTTTTTACACTTATTTGTTTATTTTTCTTTATCTACCAGGGGTCGAACTGTAAGTAATGAGGTCTAAGAAAAAAAACATACATGGTCTGCAACCAAAGGCTGTGTCTTTGATCTACTTTAATTTGCAACAGTTAATTGATTAAACTGTATTTTAAAGGGGTGTAGCGGTACATGTGATGATCCTAAGTTTGTTGGTTAGTTGGGCCCTTTTTAAACTACAAACCCAGGGCACATGGGACATTTTGTCCGTCACATAAGTTCCCTTCTTCATACTTCAATCATTACCAGACCCTTTTCATTGTGTTACATGAAGGTTACGCTTCAGGCCCAGATAAGGGTTGGTATTACCATGTGTTTTTGCTAATTTAGATAAAAAGTAGACTTCTCTAAACATGACTATTTACAGATGGTATTAAAATCTGTCCTGAACTGAAAATTGTCAGTGTACCATAGTCTTCTGAAGTAAAAGTTAAAATATTTTTATTGTTTTTGTGCATTTTATCAGAGTTTGCAGCAGTTGTGGAAGTTATTTCTGTAGTTTGTACAGTGGTATTGCTAAGATAATTATTAAGAAAAAATTATTTTAAGCATTTTAATCTTTTTTTTTTGAAGTTCTGGAGAAAAATGAATAATGTTCATTTGAAACCAATAATTATGTGTGTTGTTACACCCCTAACATTATAATTGTTATATCAAAGTTTAAATTCATAGTTTCTGTTTATACCAAACGCATATTTCGACCCCTGTTTAGGAATGCATTTAAATAGAACTGTTAAAACATATTTCTTCATAGCCTCCTATTTTTCAGAAGTAATTTTTGTGCCCAAACTTGATATGTTAAGTTAGTTTAGTGCTTTTAAATTGTGAAGTCATGTTGCCACCTGCTGGTCAATGTCAGTCAGTGCAGATATATTATTAATCATGTTTTACAGAATAACACTGCAACTTGAGATGTTTCTTTGCACCGTGCTGAGCGTAGTTTAAAAGCTCAGTAACATGTGTCTGTCATATTTCACTCTACAGGGCCAGTATGGAAATTACCAGCAATGAGAAATGGTCACAGTTTACCTACACAACTCCTCTCTGATCTCTGAATTTTGACCTCTGGTCAACTGCTAAGCAGACAATAATGATGGTTTCAGCTCAGATCCTCCCGGACACAAACATGCTTATGAATACAAGATATGTTTTCCCCTTTTTGGGCTTTTTTCCTCTCCAGCAAAATGTATCCCTGTTCATCATGCACATGTCAAAGTCGGTGACCTTGCTCCAGTGTCTCAAAGCAGCAATGCCTTAAAAAATAAACAAACAAATGGAACTGCCTTATCCTCTAGCATTGCAGAGTGAGGAATGTGGCAACAAAGATTTTTGGACACCAAAACTCAAACGTCAAATTTTCAATGTGTTTGAGTGCATCAGTTTTCTGCCCTTCAACTCTCTAATCACAAGAAGCAATAACGTAGGGATTTGCTCGGGGGTTTGAAAACAAAAAGATGCACCAGGCGAACTTCCAGCTAGGCCAATGGTACATGTCTCAGTGTATGTGATAATGTAAAAAAAAATGTTATTTTGTGCTTTTTAGATCAAGCTAACTTTGTATAAGATGTTGAAAACTAGTACTAAGCCTGTGTCGTTTATTTTAAAAAAGCGTATGTGTCCCTCTTTTTTTTTTTTTAAGCTTTTTAAAGATGGTGAATCCCATACAGTTTTCTTTCTTTGTTATTGAATTGTATGACTAATAAATTAGATCTGCAACATATGTGACATGGACTCTGTATAAATCAATATTTTATGAAAAATGCCATAGATAAAATTTCCTTAAAAACAATGTGGGCAGCGTAAGACAACCCATAAAAACTAAAGTGTTAAGGGAGGTATTTTTCTCTCTTTTTTTTTTTAACCACAGTACCTGAGAAAATAAGGCCTTCTTCCATTAACAGTTGTTCTCAGAGAGGTAATATGTATGTAGCAGATTGTAAATTAATCTCAGTTGGGAGTCATTTTTTTATTGTTATTTTCTGAAAAGATCAACAGCTTGTTTGAAGAGTGGTAAATGGGAAAGGCCAACATGATTTATTTTCTAAGATTATTTTTGTTTTTATTAGCCTGTTATTTGACAATGCTGGAATCATGTCGCCCCCTTTGAAGAAATGTCTGAGTTGATGTCATTCAAGTAGTGTTTTGTGTGAATAATGAATATCGTTACTGTCAAATATGTAACATAATATGTGAAAATAATGTTCTGAAGTGGATTCCTTCAACACAGTAAAGACTGGTTGTGCAGTTTTATATCACTGGCTTGATATCTGTATTATGGTGCATATTTTATTGATCCCATATGTACAGCAGCGTAAAGATGAGGAACTGACTGTCCTCTGATATTGTTTATATGGCTGTTTTAATATTTTTCAGTCTGCACCCCATTCAAGTGGAGGTCACATAATGTGTCTTGGCAATGTGAACTGTACATTCTAATAAATTGGAAGAATCTTTAATATATTTTTGTGTGGATTTTTTAGCCCCTTGTTTGAAGGATGATATGAATACATTGCTGCAGTTTTCATAACTCTTAAACCCTTTCAGATAACATTGTATGTTTTATTGTGTGATTGACATACACAGTGCCAATTGTGAAGTGGACGGCATTTTTTACATAGCCATGCAAATATAATCAGCCTGCTTTTGCTTTGAATAAAATTCAGTACAGCCACCTGCTTTCAGAAGTCAGCTAATTGTTATTAAATACAGTCTAAACTACAATTCACTTCAGCATAAATGTAGGCCTTGGTGAGCAAACAGCATTCTGAAGTACAAGGAACTCTAAAGGCAAGTCAGAGTTAAAAGGACAAAGAATGACAAAATTACCAACACATGACCTGAACATGGAACTGATCCCTGGTAACTGCAGGAGAAGCAAAGGTACACAGCTCTGTCATCAAAAAAACTACTAATTGTATCCTCCAAAAGTATTGGCTTTATGAAAGAATAGCAAGAAGAAAGACTTACTCTTTCAAAGGCATGAAGGGGATGCAAACATGTGGAACAAGGTGCTCTGGTCAGATGAGACAAAAATGTAGCTGTTCGATCTACAGCGCTGCACATCACCCTAAACACATGGAGGTGGCAGCATCATGCTTTGGGGATGGTTTTAGCAGGGACAGGACAGCTGGTCAGGGCAGGTAGATAGAGGAAAATACAAGGCAACACTGGAAGGAAACAGGTCAGTGGCTGTAAAAGGTCTAAGACCTGGAGCGTTATACCTTCTCGTGGGAAGACAAGAAGTATACTTCGAGAGTTACAATGGAACAGTTGAGGTCAAATTGCATTTGTGTGATAGAGTGGCTCAGTAAGATCAAGATCTAAATCCAACTTGGAAAGCTGCAACTGACAAATGCTATCCATTCAGTGTGTCCATGCAAAAAATCATGAAAAGACTGTTCAGCCTTTATGAGCAAAACAGGTAGAGACATACACCTGTAACTGCAAAATAAACTAGTGCAGTAAATATAGGGAATAAATACAAACGCCTACTGCATTTTAACATTTTTCTTTCTGTGAAAAATGTGTTGAATACTTCAGAATTATTCTCTGCTTAGCATTGGTCTATCACAGAAAATCTTAATGAAATGAGACCTATTATGTCAAATTCACATTTTGCATGTTTTTGTACTTCCATTTAAACCTATTGCTTCTAGGTATAAATGGCAGTCCAAGCAATAAACAAATAAATAAAAAATAAAAAAGTTTTTTCGCAGTCATTGGATTTTAGGGTCCGGAAAACGAGCCATTTTAAAACCCTGTCCATTATGATGTTGCAGTTGGCAGGTGCTGCTCCTCACCTGGAAACCCCAATCAATCCAGTCTCCTCACATAGTAACCCACGCAAAGCACTGCTTTTGGTCAGCTGTTTTTACTGGTGTATGTGCAGTACAATGGCTGCTGAAAAAGACAAGCGTTTTGTTGTTGCTTGTTCAGACACCACTGCTGCATCGTTGATGGCTGAGCACTTCTTCTGGGCCTGATTCAGGTCAAAGATGTACAGTTGTACAATTGTGCATCTGAAAGGAGCTCAAAATAAGCGGAAATGAAAAGGTGAAATCTCATTATCTGAGAATGATTTTGCAAAAAATGTAGTGAACCTGTTTTGTATAGCCCATCCCAACGTGGTCAAAATGGAAAGATAATAGGCCCATTTAAAAAACGTGATAAAGGTTTCAAGTATATGAACACTTGAAAGAGCAAAAGCATTCATCCTGTGGCAGATATCATAAACAAGATGTGCGCTATTGGTGCTGTCATAATGTGACAGTATGATCTAATTGTTTTATGTGGTTGTGAGTTTCCAACTGATAATGACCCTGCCCTGCTCAGCAGTGGTCTGCTTCGGCCAGATGCATCCAGAGAGGTCCAGAGCACATTTACACCCAAAATTACCTTCCGTGCCCCCTCTTTCCTTTGCCGCTTCCTCCAGAGAGGTAGAGGGACTACCTGTCACTTTGGGGGGAGTTATGCAGATGGTACAACAGATGTGTGGCCGAAGCACGTGACGAGAGAGCTGCGTTTGGTGTTAAGAGGGCCACTGACTTGGTACAGATGGTGGAAACGATGATGTGAGCGATAAAAGTGCTGCAAGGTAAAAAAAAAAAAAAGAAAAGAAAGAAAGATTTTAACTCCCACCATACTATACCTGTTCACTGTACCTGTATATGTTGATATTTCATATTTACGTTTGTGTTTCCCTGCTAAGATTTAGTGGCATTGCACCATCACCCCATACCACCCTGCTGCTCCACAGCTGGCTGCCCCACCCTTCCCAGCTGCCACTGGGCCTCCCCCTGGCCCGGGCGCTTGGCAGAGCCGGCGTTTTGGGCGCTCCCCCACCAGTCCTCCCTGGCAGCTGCTGCCCTCAGCTGCGCTCCTGCAGACGGTATTGGGGTCGGACAAAGTCACTCCTCCTGCGACCGTGTGTGAGGCCGTTGTGGGAGGATGAAGAGGAGGCATGGAGACTCTTGGCTCAGATGAAAGATTCTTAAATTTAAAATGTTTTGATGAATGCAAAGCATGGAGAATCAGGGGCAAGCCTTTTGGAAACGTGTTTGTCTGTGGCTTCTTAGTCATTTTATATATTTATGTCTGACAAAAAGCAGAAAGCTACAAGTACTGCAAATGCAAATAGTGAAGTGGCAGCATCATTAAAGGGGATGATTATCTTGTTCAATATTTTGATAATTATAATTCAGGGCACCTTTCAGAGGAGGCACCTAACCGCTGAGGAGAAAATGACATTGTGATCATAGCTGGCAGGCAAGATGTGATCTCTCTCTCCCTCCAACCAGCTCTCCTTTTCACTCTTTCATACTCACACTCTCGGTGTGACAGAAAGTCTATGGGGAGGTATAAGAGGTAGTTATGGGGGGAATGCAGCAGCCTCCACAGTTTAATTGGAGATGTGTCACACTAAATAAATGGTGCAAAAACAAGCGCTGACTGGAGGCTTGAGGGAGGGGCCCTGGGGATGCAGCCTGTTTTATTGGGCAGGAGCTTTTGCACCGCTCCAGGGTGAAACGGGACTGTGCACTTGCAGAGATGCCCCCCGAACCACTAAAACCAACGTGCCTCCTGAAGACCACCATGGAGGATAAAGACAAAGGCATTCTTTCTTTCCTTTTTTGCTCTGCAGAAAAGCGCCTTAATGGTGGTTAGAGGAAGGTTTAAGGGAGAACATGGTGACCTGGTTGTTTTCTCATTCAGTGAGGGGCAAATCTTCATCCTCATCTGTAATTTCAATTTCTGCACAGGGCCAGACAAATCTATAACCGTAAAAACAAAATCTTGAGCAAGCACTGTCTGCACCACACAACTACTAGATCCTCTTTATGTCAATTTATGTTTTTAGAAGAAGGCAAATCACAGCCTCTAGCCAATTTCATTTCTATGTGTAATCCATATATGACCTCTAAGTAACCAGGAGAATGTGTTTTCCAATATTATATTAATTTTCATATAACTTTGCTCATGCAGTGTGTTTGCACCTTAGATTCCAGAGTTCATGGCACAGGGGCTTGATTTACCTCTAGTATGTGCTGCAGTAATTGGATGTGACACCATTCTCTCTGTTCTCCCCAGGGGATATATCAGGAATCTGACTATTATGGACCTAGTCATGAATATGTCACGACAGCTGCAAACAAAGGCTCTCCATTTGGATAAGGTTCCTCCTCAATACATGTTGTCTCTTCACTAATGTGTATGACACATTTGCTGCTTATTTAGTTTCAGCTAAAGCAAAAATAAATAATCAGCACTCATCATTGACTTGCTCTATTTAATTACAAACTAAAATATCACTGAAGAATATTTGCGTTGAAAAATGTTTGTCATATTTAGTTTTAGTTTTTTTTTTTACAGAGACATTTTATGTAAATTTTCAATAAATAAATAAATATAATACAGGTTGTCAAAGTGCAGTTTTTATCTGTTGTCCATAGACATGAATTAGAGTCAACTTGTAATTGAGAATTTAAAAAGCAAACCATCAACTTAACATTTTCTTAAATAACAAAGGTTAAGACAGTCCTCCAGTCCTACAACAGGTTTATTTCTGGGTTTTTTTTTTTTCATTTTTGATACATGTAACTATTTCCAAATCCAAAGGAAATTTTATTTCATTTACTAAAAGAAAAGGTTATCCAAACAAACTTTATCTTGAGGACAGGTGTCTCAAACTCCAGTCCTCAAGGGCTGGAGTCCAGCAACTTCTATAGGTCTCTCTGCTTCAGCACACCTGGCTCCAATATTAGCTCATTAGCAGAACTCTGTAGAGCCTGACTGCATGCAGGTGAGGCAGTTTAGCCACTTAATTCAAGTGTATCGGACAAGGGACACATCTAAAGGTTGCAGGACACTGACTCTTGAGGACTGGAGTGTGAGGCCACTGCTTTATGTTTAAAATGTATTACCACCTAAACCTAATAAATGGTTCTGCCACCCATAGCAGCAAAAATTAGAGTGAAATATTTGCAATAGCTGTCAATGAGTCTCAATTTATTTAGCCCTACTAAATAAATTGGGGGTATTCAAATAAAATATTGTGTTGTGAACTTAAACTGCCTGAGTTTTCAAGTCAAGCTTCCAAAACAGCTTAAGTTCACAACACAGTATCTTATTTAAATTGAATCTGCCACTTCATCTGTATTTTGATCCATTCAGAGATGCACTTTTCATTGTGAAATCTGTTCTCAAATTTCTTTAAATCATGGCATAGTATGCTGCTTTTTGAGATTGTGCCTACTTGTACAGGAAGGTCTGGATCCTTAGCTATTGAGAAATTAATGCTTACTGAATGTGCAGACTTTGTTTTTTTTTACTCAGGCTGTCTTTATCTGAAGTTAAAATTAGTCTGATAATGTGAAACATTAAAGTGTGACAATAAACAATGTAATAAAAAATGCACAAAAATATAGTTCATACAACGGTTATTAAAACCCCTGCAGGGTTGAAGGAGGGTTGGTTGTCACTTTAACATTGACGTATGGCTCAAACAATGTCCTGTCAATAATAATTTATCACAAATTTAGCAGACACATGCTTTACAGTTATGTGGGTAAGTTGTCATATCAAATTTTAAAACAACTGAAGATATATTTTTGAACCACAAATACACAAACATGTTGATACCCTAGTAAGACATAGTTTTGCATGCAATCGATGTGCAGTGCTTCATTTAAATCCTATTGTTTGTTGAGAGTTTTAACCATCAATTCAAATTTAGTGTGGTGTTTTGTATGCGCTATGGCCCCCAAAAAAGTAGTCTCTGGGTAAAATAGCAGGTATGCTGATATCAGTATTCCCACAGCCTGCATAATTGCTGTAATTTGCTTTCCCTTTGGGTAATCTGTAAACATGGCTGTTTTGATGTTTTTGGCATCCTCCATTGGCTGAGCTCTCTACTCCTCCAGCAGAGCCCCCATCCCAGCCCAGGGTGACACAAATAGATCCTTCCCCAGAAGGTGCACGTAGTTCCACATGGGCACAATCAATATAACCCAGTCATCGCTGGAACTGTAGCGGTATTAAAAGCACCCCGTAAGCTGCCTCTCACCACGCCGGTATTTTAGGGAAATAAAGCTATTGATCTTCTGGGACTTCTGGCAGGGCATTAACCTGGGTCCACAAATTAGAACGTGCTCATCTGGACACATCTGCCTGCGATGTTGCAAAAAGGCCTGCCCTGAGGAGAGAGGAGGAGAGCTGTGAGGCCTGCTGCTTTCAGTGATGAGAGGAGCGCTACACGACGCCCGTGTCAGAGCAGGGGAGGCGTCTGGATGCCCAGGACTTCCATTAGAAGCCCAGGATGGTGGCATGGGTCGATGTTGTAAGGTTTGGTTGGGGGTACTCCATCTCAGATCAGTGTGGTTCCTTCCCACTGATGTTGAGGGAGAGAGGGGGCTGACCCATAGTAAAGCTGAACCACTAACTGGAGGGACAATGAAAGAAAGGCTTGCTGTTACCACTGTTTCACCAGAGCTGAAAAATGTTTCTATATAAAACTGAATACAGATTTTTAGTTTCACAAAAACATATAATTGCAGATTATTAATAAAGACTGCACAAAAATGTAATTGTCACTGACTCATAAAGTCACTGACTCATTAACATCTAAAACTGACAGAAAGCTGCAGTGTCAGATTTTCAGAGTACAAGCAGAGAGCAAAACCCAGAACTACACTTGATGTACACTATAAAACTCAATGACCCGTTTTACTCTGATGGGTCTTTTTGGTTGAGCTGTCATACAAATACAAAAGATTTTTAGGATTGTGGCAGCATTTTTCAAACTCTCCCATTTCTCACACCAGCTGTTACGGCGGTTTTTGAGATCAATAATGATCGAAATGCCTCAGTGAATGATGAGAGAAATGAATAATGCCTTTCTCATTACATTTATTTTCAGATGAACCCAGAAAAACAGCAGAAGGTATCGGTGGGAAGGTATCGGTTTGCCCACTGCATTGTACCAGAACCGAGCGGAGGAAGCTTAGTGTTTTAGTCCAACAGTTCTTCCTCACGACCTCGAACAATTGCTCCTCAAAACTATTCATCCTGCACTCTAGTCCAGCTCCTGGAAGTTGAATATTTGGGCCTGTTTCATGTAACGTGAAACACAATATGTCCCATTCTTAGTATATATTTCAGAAATTTGATGGTGAACTACCAGCTTCACATGTAAGCATTCAGTTTGTTTAAAACAGAAAGAACAACAGTTTAAAGGTTCATGAAGTAGTGTACCAGAATCAAGTTTTTGAGATGGGAGTTGTCTTAACACAGTCGAAATCTATCTTAGCTCAACTTGGACTCACTGAAAGAAATCAGAATTTACTCTTATTCACCCTTCATTGTGACAATTTGAGTTGCATCTTGATTTTACTCTTACTTGAAATATAGCAAGTTGCATCTTTTTGAAGCCATCTACTGAAAATCAACAAACATTTGCCATTATTTGAATGGCATGTTCTCATCTTATCTTTCTCATTGTTAAGAGTAATTATTAAAAATGATCCCCTGAATCACAGTATACTTGCACAGGAAGGAGACAGGAAGTTGTAGATTGTTGATTAAAGTTATATTTAAAAATGTTTCAGGTAAACTGAATTTATTGGAACTATTTTGAATGTCTATAATTATTGATTTCGTCAAAACATTATTTTTCTTAATGTAGGATATTTTTCTGGAGCTAGAAGTTCACATCTTCACAGATTTTGGATGTAAGATCATGTTACTAAAATAATTAATTTATCTTCAAAGTCACATTCACCTGTAAACGTGAAGGGTGCTGTATGCTGTTTATTGAAGTAATGTATTTCTCCTTACAACAGATTTCACATGCTATTTGCATGCACACTGAGACACTTTTGGAAACTTTCCCCCTTTCCTCTGCTTGCCCTCACTGTGGGAAGCTCGGAAGTTCTCTGCCCCAGTTCTCCATGTCCTTGAGAGTTGTGCCTTCGGGCCGGGGCTGCTGGGGTCCCGTTGTGCACAATGTGTGCTTCTCACTCAGGCTCCCGCTGTACTCCGCCGCCCCTGCATGGCTCTGGAGAGTTGCCAAGCTCTGAGGGGTTGTCGGTGATAGGAGGAGGAGGAAGAGGATAAGGAGGAGGATGAGGAGGAGGCGAGTCAGTTTGATTGTTACAGCAGAACACCTCCGAACATCTCACTACCTTCCCCCATGGATGGCAGCCTATCTGATATATAAATCACTCTCCTGGATTGGCTACAACAAATGGTGGGGAAGATGTTATGGATAACCAAACTAATTGCAAACACTGTGAAGTGATGTGCAAATGACTGAGGGTCATGTTTTCCACACTGCTTTTGCAAATGGTAAATCATGGCGAGGTATATTTGAATTGAGCATAATGACGTCAACAACACTGTTGAGATTTAAATGAAGCACAAAGAAAATAAAATTTGTCTTGGTATATTTTAACATGAATTTACATCACATTCTGACTGAACAAACAAATCCAGGTCCATAATTTGTAGCTGCATGTTTTGGACTAATCTCCTTATATATTATTTAGCACCTTTGTGCTGTTTTTCCTTTTTGTAATTAATATGGATATTGGCCAAGAGCAAAGATAAAGATCCATTTTCTAATATTTTGTCCTTGGATTGAGCTCTCAGGGAATTCACCCCCCTTCTTCTCTTTCGTCTCCCTGGCTAAGGCAAGGGGAATTGGTGGGATGAGAGGCTATTCCCTAAATAGCCCATGGCAAGAGGTATCCTGATTAGCATGCTGCCTGCTCTCTTGCAGCAGTCCTCCAGGCCACCAGCACTATCACTTATGTGCTGTTTGTATTTGTAGTTGATAGTGTGTGCTGTTATAATTGGAATGAGCTCAGGAACCTCGTTTGCTTTTGATCCACTGCCAGCCACTCAGAGAGCTACTGGGCCACAGCTCTCACCTCCACACTCCCAGTGGATTATGGGAAACTGCAACGCTTATGTTCTAAAAAGCGCCTGACAGCATCTCACTCAAGGTCGAACAATGCAACAGTGAGCGTGGGGAGCAGAAGAAAAATTTGGAGGAAAAAAACAAGTTTAACGGATTTTTGATGTGACTCTGGGATTTGAGGTGGGAACGTCAAAAAGACATTTTAGACTTGTGAGACTTCGAGGGAAAGTGGCGGTGGGGTAGTTTTGGGTATTGTCGATACCACAAAAATGTAGACTATAGGGATTTCCAGCACTTTGAGACCTGTCTAAATCTACATTTTTACACCTTCAAACACTGAGAATCTGTATAGAACCATACAAACACCAAACTCTAGTCAATAATGCTAATATTCAGTGTTTTATTAGGTTTCACTTGAATAGCATATTCCTGACCGTGACATTGTAAGTTGGTTTACTGTATAATATTTTCATGAAAACAGTTAATAACTTAGACATGATGTCATATATCTTCAACTCTAGTATAACCTTCAACCCAACCAAGTCAGACGTAACTACATCAACCTTTGTGCACAGACTCCGACCCCTTCTTTGTTTTCGGTGTGTCTTTGTGACTGTTGCATATGCCAGGCTTTTATGTAACTCATACAAACTCATTACGGTTTGGGTCATGAGTTTGTGCCATTGAAGATGTTTTTAAAAATGATGTTATGTTTATGAGAAACATTTGGGAGAAGAAAAAAAAAAGATAATTTTGAAAACACTTTAATTTGGATTGTGCCTAAAAACCCTGAAGTGGATGTATGCCTAAGTAACAATCACTTTTTCAAGTCTCACTTGGTCACCATTGATTACTATCAGATGAAAAGGATATCTCTGTCACTTCTGTCCATCACCACATCTGTCATTGCAAGCACATCTTGCCCAACACTACTTTATCCCTTCATCACACCCCAGAAAAGAATCACAGAATCGCTGACCAGAAAACAACCTCTGTTCTGCATTAGACAAAAGGTTTGACTCTCTTCTCATGATATCCCATTCAACTCTGTCTTCACAAAGCTCTCCCTCGTATTCATCAGTCCTTATGAAATCCATCATCAGATTTCACTGTGTGCACCTAAAAATTTCACAACATTATTTTGGTTGTTTTATTATTTTAAAAATATTTTTTAACAGTTTATTCTATTTTTATCCAAAAATGGGCAAATTATACGTTGTTTGCATTTTGGCATGTAAATCTGCCTGCATGCATGGCTTTTATGAGGTAGAGATGGGAGCAGTAGTGGCAAGGCGGAACCTTTGTGAAGGGTTCGTTGCTTCCAGTTTGGTTTTTAGGGCGGACTTCCTATTTGCATCAGACGCAATTTGAATGCTAAAGGCAGTACGTAGGTCGACGTTGTTGAATCCTGTCTTACTGCTCTTCAGGTCAGCACACGGTAAACACACCAAAACTACTCTGTACGATGTTGACATCTTATTTGATCAGTCAAAAGCACTGTTACGTTTCCTGTGCAAATTTGTGCTAATTTGTAAGTTTGATCAGCCGAGGTTTAGATTGGCAGGATGTCAACCTGTGCCAGAAGTCTCACTGGGCTAAATGATTGAAAAACTGTGGTATCTTACTATCTCCGGGTTTTAGGAGTTTTATTTTGCTTTTGTTTGAATAATATTCGGTGCATGTTGTTTGGTGTCTCATAAATTAGCTCAGAGCCTTAGCTTAAAGCTTCTGAGCCTGTATTCTAACTGAAGTTAAAAGTAGAGAAACTATTTTTCATGAAGCGTGGGAATTCAGAGGTTAACGTTGCAAGAGGTTAATGCCATGTTAAATTGTTGATATTTTGTAAGTCTTGTAATTCCATTTGTTATCATTACTAAGTTAAAATTGGTGTACATTTTGATGTTCAGTTAATATACAGCTAAATATATGAATCTTTATAAAAAGTTATCCTTTTTAAAACACTATACCTTAGTTGTCTTCATCTAAGTGAAGGATGGTAATGTGTGAAGTTAATTACTTGTAAGTAAAAGAAACAAGGTTTACAAAACAAAGGTAAAGTAAAACATTAATATTGTACACTGTAAAAGGTTTGTTGTCTAGCCAATAAATGAGACGCAATCTGAATGTTAAAGGCAGCGCTTTGGTCGTCATTGCTGAATCCCCTTTTTCTAGTCTTCAAATTGTACACATCACAGATACAGCAGTAAAAACTGGGACCTGTAAAAACTGCCCCCTTAAAACCTGTGCGTACTTTCCAAGTCTCACAGAATGACATTGTCCATTCCATCAGCTTGAGTCATTCATCCACCTGTGGCATTGGTAGGCAAGCTTATTCAGTGTGACTGATTGTGGATTGCTGTTGACAAAGTCGTGGATGGAAAGATCTCATTGACTGGGAGGACTGTTGCCTTGGCGACCTTTCTTGGGTGTCCCACCTTTTCATTTTAGGTGAAATACTTATTCAGGACTGTCAGCCCTCACTTCCTTCTTGATCTTTCAAGACACCCTCTGGCAGCCGTCGAGGTGGGTGATGTCGGGAGTCCGGGGGGTGTTTTGTTGGTGTGGTGATTTATTCCTTGCTATGGATTTCCAGGGTTTAACTAAAAGATGCAGCTGAGCTTGGAGCTGCAGGTCTTCGCTGGAGGGTGGAGCTAAGTAGGTCTGCTTCTTCACCTTCAGCTTTCTAACAAACCTATCCACCCTCCAACGCTTTCACTGTTCCTCCTGCTTCAGGCCTCCATTGCTCTCATTGTTCCACCAAGTTCCAAGCCAGCTATGCTCTCCATCGATCCACCTACTCCAAACCTCCAGATGGACTGTCACTCCAGCTTCTACTCATTCATCCCTGTTGTTCATTCACTCTAATTCACAGTAAACCTCTCCTATCTTGTCACCTGCAATAACTCATCTATTGCTGCATCCCATTCACCCTCTTGCTCAAAGTGTTCCCACTTCCCAGAGATCCCTGAACCAACCAGACCAAAATCTCCTCATTTTTATTTTAATTGTTAATAAACCTTTTCAATCTTTTTCTTTGTCTCTTCTGATAAAAGTTTTTTCTTTGCTTTGATTTTATATGGAATATTTGACATTTGTATTCTGTGGGAGTAGTCAAGTCCTCTTGGGGCCTCCCATTGACCAATTTTGACTGACAATAAACATATAACTGGCACTCTTAGTGAGTTGAGCTCAGCTTAAACATAACAAATTAGTCTTAAAGAAGGAAAAAATTGTGAATGTGATTTATTCCTGTAAGTACTATCAATTACTGTAGATATATTGACACAACATAGCAGTGCTATCTAGACTTAAAATGTGTTCCATAATAAAAACATTCTCAATATGCAATGGAAGACATGCATCCATTAACTCTGCTTCCCATAGCATTATTTATACTGTCACCATAATTTCTGATATGAAGATTACTGGCACATGATGGATTATTTTTTTGTTCATTTCCTTTCTCTCTGTGACATGTCTACAATTTGACTTGCTGGCTCAGCTCCTTTCTGGAGTGGACTATCTCCAGGGACTTATGGGAGTTTGATTCTCCCCTGTTGCCAAATGCCAGCAGGGCAATGAAAAAGGATATCTGAAACTCCTACGTTCAATATTTAATCAAGAACACGGTTACATTTCCTGTTTGATTAGTTAAGAAAATTCTACTTGTCAGAGTCTTTGACTGCTTTGGCAATATTTGACCAAAACATTAATATTCCTCTCTGAACGGGGAGCTTGCAAAAAAGTATCTCATCAAAAGTGCTAGTATCATAATTGTGATACTTATAATTCCTTGTGGCCAGCACAGCATCTCTTTCTGCATATTCCTTTTTTTTAAAGAATTACCAGTATTTGTTATTAATATTATTATTATTAGTAGTAGTAGTATTAACAATAGCATTGATGTTGCTGTTGTTTTTTTATGCTGTTAACACTGTTCTCTTCAATTGCCTCATTAATATCAATGTTTTTGACCATGAGTCCATCTCCCCTCGTAATCACAAAGGACTGCTGGGATCCACCTGAGAATAACCCTAATGAGTTTGTTCCAGGAGGGCATTACCACTGGATAAGTACAAACACCTGCTAAAATATTGGCAATTAGGACATAATTAGTGGCTAATGTATTTCTAATCCAAAGTGGGCCAAAGATTTGTCTTTTTTCGCAAAGAATCCCTTTTTTTAATGTTCTCAGTTGTTATTGTTTTCCTCAGGTATTTGTATCCCGAGAACATTGACTAAGTGCCCTAGTTCATCATATGCAAATGGCTTATTAATTACACATGCATTATGCCCGTATTCAGAAAACATCAAAGGCGCTGCAAGTCTTCAGATGGTCCCCCTCTGTAACCACGCTCAGGTTACAAATGCCTGCATGTGCACTTTCCTGCATGCCTTTTCAGGCAGAATGACTACATCCTCAATTAAAAATGTTCACAGGAACCACTCTCGCTTCTTGCTGTCTGATATTTGAAAAACCCCTCCGGTGGTTGGCGGGTTGTTTGCTAAATTGCAAATAATTATTTAAGTCAAGATTATGTAGCATTATCAGGAATCGGTAATTTTGATTGTGCCTTTAAAAAAAAAATTATACAAGTTTTCTTTAGTAAAGGGGCAATATGGTCCTTTGAAGGTTTGGCCTTCTAGGTTAGATAAAAAAAAATTCAGCTGAACAGCTACATATTAATATTCCTGTATCAATAGCTCAATTTGAAGTGGAGGCATGTCGTTCAGTTTGTCTGCATGTTTGCTCTCTTTATTCTTCCCTGGTGACCTCTCTGTTAACGACTCATAGAGCAGATGTCAGACTGTGATTTATACAACCTATAATGCCGCACATTGATTAGCAATAGAGCTCTAATGGGATGCCAGTTCTCGAACTTGGGTTAAAAGCAGAACAAAAGGAGGGGAATGAAATGGATTACCACCTTTGTCTTTGTTTCATGTCTTCATGCATCCTATTACTGCATGAATATCAGCAGTGCAGCCTTGTCCAATAAGATGGTGGAAAAGGAGCAAGAGAGTGCAATCACAGAAACCCTAGGCAGAGCTGTGTTATCAGTCTCATGTGGGCTCTGACTGGGTGCTATAGCATAATTAGTACACCACTCACTTGGATGATAAAATGGGTAACAGAACGGTCCTCCCTTCTTGGTCTTACCTGATTCCAACATCTTTATTGATTTAATTAGAATAATCTTTGCATTGTTGGTGTACTTTCTTATTTTTGTTGGAATGCAAAGGAGATTTTCATGGACAAGGCTGCACTTCATCTTTCAGTTAAATACATTTTTATTTTAGACAGTTTTTGAAAGTTTATAAGCTAAATTTCTGAAACAATCTAAAAAAAATTGCAATGAGAATCTGTCCTGTTACGCTAAATAAAAGTGTGCATACTCACAGTTCTTGTGTACCAAATCCCTCTTATTTTCTTTATAGAAGTGTGTGTGTACATCAAAGCCACCAGGTGGGGCTAATTCTTTCTATTGCAATCTGCTTATTTTTGTTCAGATTCGTATAACACAAAACTGAGGTGTTATTCTGCAACGTTGTTTTTGTATCACACCTCCAAAAGCATCATTTCTCATTAGGAGACCAAACTGTTAGCTGTTGTCCTCATTACTAAAAAGGTAGAGTTCTAACCCCCCAAAGGTAACTTCATCAACACTGGAGACAAATCTATCTTAGGTGCTCTATTTATATTTCTGACTCAGTGCCACAAAGATTTATTCTGCACTGCTGTCAATCCATCTCTCTAATGGGCAGTGGCAGCCTTTTTAGTTTAGATGGCTTGTATCTGTGTGTCTACATGCACAAAACTTTAGTACTATTTTGTTTCTATCTCAGAAGTGCGCACAAAAAACAAGCACCTTGAAGTCGCATAGCTGGTCTCATCTTTAAAGAGTCATCTTTAGATAGCGAGCTCCAATGTCATGTAATTAAGATGATAAAAAAAAGCCCATTTGCACTTCCATGGGTTATTAATGTGGACTAATGATGCTCAGATCAGCTATAAGATGTCTGCTAGTTATGGGGTTAATCTGCTCATTCTTGCAGTCGCCATAAAGATAAACATCTCCATGTAGAAATGGGCTCATGATAATCCCCAGAGAACTTCATCCTGACATCATAAGAAAGTTTGAAGGAACAAAAATAAAACTGCTGCGGTGACTTGCGTGGTCATTTTTGCAAATTTCTGCATACAAAACAAAGCAATCTAAGCAATGTTGGAAATACATGGTGGTGCAGGATGAGATTCATCCACAGATTTAAAACAACATTTTGTGCTGAATCCAGTGGGGTGGTAATGATCCATCCAGCTAATGGGACTGGACAACTGGGAGAACGAGGGGGACTAGATAAAAAATATCATTTTTTTTTGAGAAAAGACAACTTTTTTGTTATAGCTCTAACAAAAAACATAAAAAAGAATCGTAAACTGGCTTTAAAAGAATGGTAATCCGTGTTAAATATTTAAATCCAGGTTTAACTCCTTCATGTATGAGTTATAGCATTGTTTCTATAGTACAGTAATTCTGGGGTTCTAATAATTAATACCGAAGTACCAAGGAGGCTTTAGGTCTTGTTTTTGCGCATGGAATAAAGTTTAATAAATATTAAACTGTTTTTTCAAGACCAAATGAAGTTCAGACTCTTAAAAGCCACTTTGAGCACAGGACATAGATGTATCTGTCCTGTGAAGGGGATGTGAATGGGAAGAAAGATTGAATCTTAATTTAGATGCATGTGAGTTTTTAACATAGAATGGCACTTTGTCAGTTTGCCCTTTCATCAATTTATGCTCCCAAACTTTAACTAGGTGTTTCCATGTGACCAGTTTTTACTTATATTTAATATTTGGAAACAAACCATGTTTTTACATCTAAACTTAGTTAAAATTTAAAAGTTGGTTAAGTATATTTGATTTTTATTTACATTGATGATTATTCAAAAAGTGCTAAAATCTCATGAACTTTTTATGATTTTCTGGAGACTTTATGTACTGCCTATATCCATTGATTGGGGTTCTGATTCCTTTACACATCACTGATCACTAGTATGGTAAGCTGTGTGTGGGTTACTGTTCCTTGCAGTACACCATCAGTTGATTTTAGAAAAATCCTTGAAATCATAAGATGCCAAACAGGCACAAAACAGACAAATCAGGCAGTAAAAATTGTGGCATGTTCAGAACAAAACCTTCTAAGACAAATGACTCCTTGTAATATCGGAAGAAGAAGTTGTGTATATAACAATCAATAGCAAAAGTACAAAATCTGGAGGGATAAAACTGAACCAAGTCCTCTTAAATTCAATTGAAAAAAAAATATTATTCCAGAGGGAAAGTCAAGTTATTTTAAGTCAAATTATTTAAGAGTTGTAGTTAATGGGTAAGTGGATCTAAAAAAATCTGTTCTGCAACAGCCATTAGCACTTTGAGAGGCAGACTCGATTTAGATGAGAAATACTGCAACATTTTCATATTGTTGTACAAGATTTCCTCAAAAATACCAGAAAAAATGCAAAAGTAAGTAATATGTAATTGTGACAATCCATGTAAGCATTTATATACAAAATTAAAGAAGAAACATATTTTTCTAACCAATTTTAATTCCATAAACTGTGACAAATAGTCAGTAAAGGATTAACAATTCTATATATTGTTGTATCTCCATTAAACTGAATGTGCAAAGTTTTTGCCTCAGAAGTTAATGTAATGAGCTGTCTGCAGTCACTAAGAGTCACTGCTGACAATTTTATATGTAAAATTTTAATGACTTACAAGTTTCTAACGTAGATGAAGCCATGAGGAGCAAGCTGAGGTCTGCAACAGTCTTAGGGAGGCAGAAGGCCCCAATAATACATCAAATACGTAAGTGTCAAGCCTTCTGATGACTTTATCATAAACGCTGTGATCATTACACTGTCATTAGTTAGCTGACTCGGTTCCACCTCGTTAATGCGCACAAACAATCCGAGGTGCTGGGGATAATGTTGTGTGGTGTTGGTGGTGTTTAATGAGGGTCTGCATTTGCATACTGGCCTCCACCCCCACTTGCATTCCCATCTTACTCTCATTTATAAAAATAAATCACATTAGAACATCACCGGCTAATAAAGTAGACTGCAGCCCTCATCCCACGTGCTGATGATCGCCAAGATTCGGTTGCAGAAAAAAACATAAAGCAGCCTCTGAAGATTAGAGAAGACCGATTATAGTGAAGAATCCTCATACGGCACTGGAACATTCTTCATATTAACAGTGAGCTGCTGAAGTAAATTATGCCATTGGTTGTGCATCCAGTAATCAACTAATTTATCAAACTATCTTCTGAAAGTTGGGGCAAATGTTGAAATTCAAGCTTATGGAATAATGCAAGCTCTCATGGAGGTAAGATTTAATGAAATATTGCAAGACTGAAAATACGGATAAATAAGAAGTGAGCTTGATTTTGAAGTAGTTTTTAATCTTGATTGCACATAATTGTACAGGATACCACCTGAGGGGAGTTCATTTCACTGCCATTTCTGCATCATTGAGAGGCTTTGATTTAGTGGAAAGGAGATTATGCTTTGATTAATAAATGCTTCCGCTAATAGCAAAGGATATATTTTAAATCCCAATAACTAAGGCTGCTTTATATTCCTGATACCATGCGGTGTTTGACTATAAGCGTCGCCGCTTCAACTAGAGAGGTCAAAAGCTGCAACCATAAAGGAGTACTTTGTCTTGTGTCCGTGTTCTATTGTGCACCCCAAGTCCAAACCCACTAAATAAACAGTGTGTTTCCTGATGCCTAACGGTGTGCACAGTCCATGCACAGCTGATGTCAATCCACCCAGGACTACCAGAGGCCCCACTTTGCTCACTTACTTACTCTTTGGCTTGCTCCATCCTTCCTTCATGCTCAAATTGACACTTGGTGCAGAGGAAGGCAGACGGGGGGTCTCTTCGCCCCGCGCCTCCAGAGATGTGGCCCAGCTGTCAGCCGTCTAATCCAGTCCAACCTCCCCCTGAGCCAGGCAGGAACTCCAGGCTGCTTCCCCTCATCCTCACGCCTAGAGGCACAGCAAACAACTCAGCCTTCCTCGGCACCGTGCATGGCAAACCGGGAGGGGAGCCCTTCTCTAGTCAAATCGCTCTTAACTGTTCCTCATAAATCAAGCTCAGCTCTTTGATGGCACACTCCAAAAGACTTCTGATTGTGTTGGGAGAATAACATTTTAGTAACCTTGTGTTTATATCAACTGATCATGTCTGGTGCTATCGACAAACACAGACACACTCATCACTGGCATGAATGTTCCAACTTTATATTTGGAATTGGATGATGTTACAACAAACTTTTTCAAACACCTTTAAAGCTTGGTGCCCAAGGTTACATTTCTTTCTCACCTTTCATGACGCCCCACTTCCTGATGATTATTGCATGATGATCAAAATCATCATGCAATATTTCTGGCTGGATATTTTCCCAGACTTTGTAAACCTGCTTTTGCTGTGTGTCTGTGATCATTTTAGAGCTTGATCATCGATTCTGTCTAAGTTTCAACTGTTTATTGATTTGAATTGAAATGAAAGAATAGTCAGTCATCCTGCTGTATAATTCCATGTTATGGCAGGATAATAGATCCTCAGAATGATGCTGCCACCATAATGCTTCAGCACTGTCAGTACTTTCAGAAGACTCTTGACGGTGAACAATCTAATTTACTGAATACGACTGTAAAAGTTTTACTTACTTATGACTGTGCAGGTTTTAGGATGATTAAAGCAGGCTTATGTTAAACTTCAAGAATTCTGCTGACTTCTACCTTTTAAAAACTTATGGACAGTGAGTATGTTTTTGAGGAGTTGGATTCAAGCAGAGATGGAACAACAACAGCCTCATATCGGTAATAATTAAGTTTAATTAATGAAAAGACATTTTTCAATAGCCGAGAACCCAGACCCCCTTTACAAAGTAAACAGTAGAGGACAAGGGGCTGGTTTTTACCAGGTTAGATAAGTCAGATTCAGAATTTTTTTTTAAAGTTTCATATGTTTATTGTCCAAGCCTTAATCAAATCTGCACTATTTAACTTCTGTGACTTCAATGAGAGTTGAGTTGGTTTTTCAAACTTTAGTTGCCATCTCTGCTTGAAGGACATAAAGACTAACTGTAATTGTGACTTGAAAAGCTGTGACTCTGTCCTACTTCATGTCCAAAATTATTATTGTAGTAAGACATAATAATTCCTTCTGACTGTCTCTGTAACACATGCACATATAGTAGGGACTCTGTGATACCATGCTGATTGTAGCAGAAAAAGTTTCTAGTCAGTTCTTTTAGAGAGAACAAAATACAGACTTCATTTTAACCTTACACTTATTACGGCTTTCACTTGAAGCTTTAGAAATAGTACGGCAGAGAGGAGAGAATATTTTTAAATTTAGTTACAAGTCTGAGAAATTGTCTAATACATTATCTTGTCATCCAGTAATTTTCATCTATCTGAGCTCTATTCATATACCACTGTTTTAAAATCATAAACTGAATTTTTAAAACTGCATTTATTGCTGTTACTTTGGAAAGCTTAAGGCACACTTGTGTGTTTTCAGGAGTGTTTGTGTACCTTTGTGCGACTCCCAGTGGCATTCCCAAAATCAGTATTCCTGTAGATGTGTTTGATGTGTTTGAAGCCACGTAGCATACCTTGGAACATGACAGTAAACATGGCAGAGGCTTTCCCTCAGTGGAGCAGTGATGCACGTCACCCCTTCAGAAGTCTGTGACGGGTGTACAAACCAAACCCGCCGGGCCACACCGCCTCCTGGGATTCTTCCTCACTTTGCCTCGCTCGCTGGCTGCGTGTTGCTGCTGATAATAATTCCACCACCTCCCCTTTTTCTTCCCCCCCAGCCCGGAAAACAAAAGAGCAAACTTAAAATGAGTGACAAGCAAATAAGAGAATTATGAAACATCAGCTCGTGACAAGTTATGGAACCCGCTTAACTGGTTATGTGACCCAGCAACAGTAGATGTCGTGATATATTGTGGTCTAATGTTTTGTCTGTGTTTCATCCCTGGAAAATCACTAGTGTATGTTTCCTGCATGCATCCCTGGGGAAATTAAGAGGCGCACCAATGTATCTCAGGAGGATTCCCCTAAGAATGAGAATAAAGCAGGCAGCATGAAAGAGTAGTGTTGGTGTGAGGGAGTTATTGGTCTGGCAAAGGAATTGCCAACACATCAAAATAGCACGGGTGTTGAACAAGACAGAAACTTGCACCATTTACACCTGCCAGAGAGAGAAACAAGGAGAAAGCACAACTCTGACATGAAAAATTTCCATAACCACACACACATCCGCACAAACGCACACACACGACATGATGTCAGGTGCAAAAGTTGAAGCTTTGTGTCAGGCTGAATTTCACAAAGTGGCAGATACAACATGTTCACATGACAGGGGCGCTTTAAGTGTTATTTTGGGGGTTGTGAACATAAGTCATTTGTATACAGAGGTGCATTTATATTGTCACCATAGGACTGCTTCGAATGAGGATGAGGACACATCTGAGTGCATGTAAACTTCACAGAAGAGACAACATATATACTGGATACCAGCTACAGACAGAGAACTGACTGACTTAAGTTGCTTAACTTTTAAAAATCCAAACAGCAGTCCTCAACTATAGTCAGTAAGTGGTGGATGTCTCCTGGCGTCAGTCTCAGCTGCTCTGTCAAATCCAGAATTCAAATTTAATGGATACAGTACTTTTCCAGCATCACTTTTACTTTTGCATTATCTATATTGAGTAGGTTTCAGTCAGCAGTATTGTTAATCAGTTATTATGGATAAACAGAAAGTTGTTATATTTCATAAAAAGATTTAATATTCTCAAAATACCACTAAACATAAACATAATCACATATATAGAAACAATGAATGTCATATGCAAAAAAATAAATAAATACATGGCATGGCAAACAGTTTCAACCAGCATCAAACAATCAAATTTATACTGAACACATCTTGTCATGTAATTTGATCATTTGACAAGATGTGATTTGATCCTGAATGATTTTGTTGTGGACAACGGTTTGATATACTTTAAATAACTCTAAAAATATATCTAGTTTATTTAGAATATTCAACTGTAGTCTGGAATGCATAATAGTGTTTGTTATTATTTGGATTTTGTATGTGTTTCTATCCGTTAGTCAACCTAACTTTTTGAAAATCAATTCAGTATTGATGTGGGACACAATGATCACAGGAAAGACCTTCTTAAGTCATAATTACAGGGAAACTATGAGGATGCCAGAGAAAAGAACAAGTCACACAAGAACTTTTTTGTGACTGGGCTGGGAGAGAAGAGTCAGTTCACTGGAAGCTGGATGAAAATAAAGAACAGATGAGATGGGGAAGCTGAGGAGTATTTTGTAGATGAGATGTTGCAGAAGGGAGAAGGGTGGTGGAGATGAGTAGAGGGGGATAAGGGGTGTGAATCTAGGCCAGTGTCCAGACTCAGAGCACCAAAGGCCCCCAGTCTCTGGATGCTCCGTGTCAGCCCTCTGACAGGAGAAATGGGACTTTAAGACAGAGTTTTCCACCACCAGACGCTCCCCTTCTCCTCTGAAGAATATCACCCCCTCCTCCTCCTCTTCCTCCTGCTCCTGCTCTTCTTCCTTGACATACTCACCAGTCAGAGTTTGAGGAGAGAAATGCACTCGTTACAATAAGGAGGGCACATGGCATGGGACCTCAGGCTTTGAGTGCCGCCTCCTCCACACTCTCAGTAGAATTGGGATCTTTCCTGCAACTACAGAGCATCTCTAAAGCTGATGTGCAGTAAATAGAATTTCTGAGGAGATCTCAGTCTGCTGAAGTGCATGTCCACACAATATGCTTCTCAGCT
Organism: Phalloptychus januarius; assembly: GCA_902982915.1. Classification (NCBI taxonomy): domain Eukaryota; kingdom Metazoa; phylum Chordata; class Actinopteri; order Cyprinodontiformes; family Poeciliidae; genus Phalloptychus; species Phalloptychus januarius. The sequence goes on along the minus strand of CADWAE010000466.1, from coordinate 12,779,854 downwards.
CGTTGCCCAAATAAACCACATTTATTTGTCATGAATGCACAATTCCCTCAAAACAGAATTTGAATATTCCTCCTCAGTTTGTCTCATCCTTTCGTTTCGGTGAGTTCGACTTGTTCTCTCCTGTTCCACAAATACAGCAGATGTATTGTCAGACTTAATCAGGTGGTCTGTTACCTTGGCAATTAAAGCCTTGTTAGAGATATAAAACCTTGAAACTCAAATGGAGAGTCCCCGGTGAGTCAAATCACGGAGCAAATCCTTAAACCAAACAACCTTCCACTGGGAACACTTCTTCTCTGAGGATAGATGTTTAATTATGTCTGCGTGTTTGGGGGCTAAAGGAAGGAAAAAGTGTTGCACTCCCTTTTGTTTGACTAAAAAGCTCATGAGTATTTATTGGAATTAATTAAAGTGGCAATCAGTGTTTTCTTTCTTCTTTATTTTCTTGGATGTCAAAATATTGGCTTAATATCACATCTGTGAGGCACCATACTTTGAATTCAATGAGTGAATTTTTTGTAACAGAGAACAAAAATTAGATTTTAGTCCTGTTTTTTTTCTGATCTAACAAATTAATTTTTAAGATATTGCTGCTAAATGTGATTCATTTATCATTTATTCCCAGCTGATGCAAAAACACCTTTTTTTTGCTAACTCTCTTTAACTAGGCCAACCATTTTCCCTCATGAGCATCCCTTAAGAAAAAAACATAATGCTATATATTTGAGCAAAATGAAGAGATAATTTATCATTATTTAATGATGTTTCAACCACGCTACCTCACACATGGTGCAGTCAGCGACAACAGATGTGCAGGATGTCATCACAGAGTCTCAGCATCTCTGCGTGCTAAGTCCCTTTGACCCATTCTTTAGTGTCCAACAAGACTTGCTTCTCCTTTTTTCCTTTCCTCATGTTCCTTTTTTAGTCTATTTCTTTGTTCCCCTCTGCAAACAGACCTGACAAACTTGGACCTGTCTAAATAAGGGTATGTGTGAGCAGGGAGCAGAGGCCTTCACTAATCAGCACATAGCTGAGACTCAGACCAAAATTCTGGTCAGGTGAGTCAAATCGCTGCCTGCACTCCCAGGCTCATCTTTCGAGCGAGGGTCAAATCAGCTTCATCCTTTATGTCCTGGTTCCAGATTCAGACTGCAGTCCCAAGTTGCCTGGCCTCCATCTCTAGTTGCTGGTGCCTTCCTTGTGGCCGCTGTGGGAGAAAACAGTGAGCAGCTGTTCTATCATGGGAGTCTCCTGCATGCACCCTCTGCCGCCCCCGAGAGTGTTGACCTTTTCCTTTAATTAACGCTTTCCCAACTCCCGCCACCACAGTCCAGGGAGAGGTTTTTTGCAAGTGTAAGAGAGGCTGAGGGGGGAGTTAGGGGAGCGGGAGAGGTGGTTGATGGGTGGCAGCGGTGAAAGGTGAGAGAAGTGAGGAGGAGGAAGGATAAATAATGCCTGCATGGCCTGGGAGCGAGAGTTCTTCTAATCCTTTGGAGTCTGTCTAGTCCACATGTCTTCAGACAACGTCAGTCATTCTACACAGATGACTGTTTTTCAGAGACAACCCTAACATAAATTGGACGTGGGTGACAGTTACTCTTAATTTTTACAGCACAGTTATTGACACTTTGAAACTGAATTCATCTGTTTGAAAAGCTTAAAAAGCTGATCTGACTGCTCTTGGTTTTAAATGTTCACTGTGCCTTGCAAAACTATTTACAGAATTTCATAAAACTTTTTTTTACATTGCCCACAAATGTCAAAACACTCGATTGAGATTTTATAAGATAAAATATGACTTCAAAATTTGTACATAGAAAGGTATCTCCATATCATGAACATGAACATAGTTCACAGGGAGATGACACAGGAAACTCTGATTAAGTTTCTAAATTGAATTTTTTGAAGGCCTTCACACACTGAAAGCCCTAAAACAACTAGTAGGAAAATATGTTTACATTGTCTTTAACTTCGCAGTCACACACCGATTTGTAGTGTTTTATCACATCTAATTCTAATAAAACACAATGAAGTTTGTGATTCTAATCTGACAAAATACGACCAAGTTCAAACTCAATAGATACTTTTGCATATATCTGTGTGGTAAATTATACAGAGTTAAAGCCTAAAAATATTCATGGAAACTCCATAAATTCCTCATATATTTATTCATTAATGTACAGATAATAGACTGTTTCTGCTTCACTGATGTGTTAAATTCAATGTGAGATCCACTGAACTTGATAAGCAAACACTTCTTGAGGTGTCAAGCTCCTCGTGTAAAATGCTCTGTATGATGAGGGTCTACATGTCACAGCTACGTGTTGCAGCATAGTTACTGTACCAGCAAATATGGTGGTGAGCACATTTGATCTCGTCTCAATGTGAGGATCTCTTAATGAGAGTGCGGTAATGAGCAAGAAAAAAGACCCATTTTAAAGTGAAGATAGGTATGCTCTATGTTCCTTTCATCTTGTGAGGTAGTGCCAAGTGGAAAAATGTCCATCTTCCTCTGGGAGGTTTTTATGTTCATCTTGGCGCACGCTAATGTCCCCAGAGGATCCTCTTTCTTGGCATGTTTATAGTGGTCACCATTTGCTGTATATGGGCTGTGGAGGTCAAAGCTATTTGTGAAGGACATGAAACCCCTAGAATAGTTTTATCACAGTATGACACTGTCCCATATCACTCTTTACACAATTATTTAAAAAAAATAAAAATAAACAACTTATGCTAAGCTGGTTTAAATGCATAAATCTACTATCTAAACATGTTCTGAACCTTAAAAGGAGTCAGCTTGTGAATGTGTTTATTATTGATTGCAATTGCAAGAGTGTCTTGTAAAAGTATTCTTATTGTTTGGACTTGTTACATTTTGTCATGTGAGAACGACAAGTACTGATTTATTTTGTTGGGATTTTACTTGATAGACCATCACAGAACTATTCCTCTTATAAGAAAAATATATATTTTTAAATTGCACCAAATAAAAACACAACATGTTTGTTATTCATTCATTCTGACATGAATATGCGTGGGCTGTCTATGTACAGCAGCTCTCCAGTCTTCCCACGAAATCTGGATTCTGGACTTCGACTGGGTCGTTTTTACTCTTCACACTGCTGCCACATTTGTATCAACTCTGACCAGTTTCTTTGTCACTACTGAAATAAATCACTCCAACAGCATGATAGCTCCCCACCATGTCTCTAAATATCACCCTGGTGTGCTCAGGGTGATATTTAGTCTCTATATCTTCCATGTATTGTGTTTAGTTTGCAAACAAAAAAGTTACTAGCCATGTAGTGCCTCCTACATGGCTTATGGAAAACAACAAAGATTTCTTATGGCCTCTTTTAAGATTCTTCTAAAAAGAGAATAATTTATTTTAAGAAAGATTCTTCTCAAAGGTCAGATTTGTTGAGTTCCTAATAAAGGATGTCTGGTCAAAAGATTCTCTCACCTGAGCTGTTGATCTCAATATTTTCTCCAATCTTTTGGCTGCTCAATGCTCTCCAAGCTTTTTTCCAGTTTATCTGAATGGGCCTGTCAACAGTAGGTTTGTAGTTGTGCTACAGCCTTTGCTATTGCCTTACCATGCTTTGATTCTCTCATGACAGTCTTCCATGAGACAATTAAATCTTCAGACATTATTTTTTAACTCTATAATTGCTTTGAAATTCTCCTAATCTTCAATCCTTGACCTGTTCACTGTTTTCTTTTGTCTTCATTATTGAGGTGTTCTCTGCTGGATTTTGAGAGTGAACAGAAGTCAACTGGACAGCACAAATTTACATTTTTATTTACTTTGTGGTTAATTGACGACATAAATGAAAAAAAGCTCAAGATATATGAATGCTCTTGCTACATTTTAATGTAAATAAATGGTAATTGCATGTTGAAGTTACACAACTTACTCTGTTGTCACCATAGTAGAGCTAACATTCCATACATCTTACCATTACATGAAGGATATATGTGAGTGCAACATGTTCTGACCTCAGTTTCATGATTGAGTAAGTCAGAAAGGAAGCTGCCAGGACCTTCTCCTCATGAAGACCCAGAGCAAGGGCACTATCTCCCCAACCCCATAGATCAGCCAGGCCTGAATGTCAAAGTGCACAGCAGCCGCCTTGGTGCCAGGAGTCCCCCCTCTCACTCCCTCTCTGGCCCAGGATCTGCTGTCTGGTGACACCACTGTGCTAATGACCTGCTTTGGGATTTGCTCCGTGGGGCTCCTTGGCTTGGGAAGATGGAAGTTGCAGATTTCCAGCTGGAAGGTCACTGTGGACGATGACCACTTGCGCTACATATTTTCTGTTTTTGTTGACGTCCTTTAAAATGTTACCCTCAACTGTTCCTGACATTTCTCACTATTTGCACCATTTCTTCATATAGACAAACTCTGATTTTGCTTGGACTGCATACATATGATAATTCCTATCTCCAAAGTCTAATTGCGCAACAATTTGGATAACAGTGAAGTTGGAAAGCAGAACTCACGCCTTGCTTGCCAAATCTAAAGCCCTCCGATTGTTAGCTCTCCATGTAATTTTTGTTCTTTTTTTTAATCAGTTTACGGTGAGTAGATGCATCAGCACTCAGAGGCCAGCGTTTTCAGTCACTCATACTCTTTACTTTTTTTTTCTCTCTCAGCCTCAGGAGTTTGGCTCATTGGAGCAGAGTGTGAAGCCTCCGGAGGGGGCTCTTCTGGTGTTGGAGGCACCTCAACGACCTCACCCATACGCAGTGTGGGTGGCATCCAACCAGGGAGGCACCACAGACTGAAGACGGTGATGCTCCTAGTGGACTCTCCCAGGATCCAGCCTTATTCTGGGGTCATGCATTCCAGCAATCTCTGTAATTATAAGCAAGTAAAACAAAAAAAAAGTTCAGTCTTCTGTTTTTCTCAGAATGAGCTTGCCTCACTCCTCAAGGGAAACATTCACATGTCTGAGTTTCAGGAGCTGGGTTTTAATGAGGCAAGTCAAATGTGTGTGTGTGGTTACATGTCTGTGCATCTGCCCTCTTCTAAAGATCATAATTGACCAAGTATGCTTTTAAGCCATCCTTTCTCCAACGTCTCTTAGCCTATTCTGCTAAATAGCCTTCAGTTATTGTTATTTCTACAGGAGATGTATTATTGTGATTTAAACTTTCTTTGTTTATAAAAGTTTATTTATTACTTTATTTTCCTTTGGAGACCATCTGAGCCAAATGGACAGAGGGTGAGTGAGGGCACAGGTCAGTAAGAACTACTGAAGGAACCAAACACCCGAGGGCCTCAGATTCCACTGGGAAACATTTCACCCTGCTGGGAGGCTGATTGAAATCTCCAGTGCTGCAGCACAGACTTTCTTGGTGTGGTGGTTTAAGGTCTGACGAAAATGAAAAAAAAAATGCACACATAACTGTTCATATTTTCTTTAAAAATGAAAAGCTCTGAAAATAAGACCGCCTCTGCATTTTCAATTGTATCTCTGGCTTGTAGCCACAGAAGGACAATAAAATTAGGCTTTTGCTTATGCTGTTTATGAGAATGAACACATCACAATGAACACATTTTGAAGGAGCATAAATGCACATGCTGATATAAATTTATGTGCTTTGTTTTGTTATCTTTGCACGATTCCCTTTCTGCTATTTCCGCAGAGGTAAGACTTGAGAAAATAACATTTTTGTTGATTTTTTTTTATTTCTTCCAAAAATTTGTACTTTTTATTCTCCTTTCCATATTTATAAGGTAAACCTTGAGGGGGAAGTCATGTCAGGCAGTTTTCGGAGCATCATGAGCTGCCTTCTTTGCATGAGGTTTATTCTAGAGGTTCTTGAAAGAGAGGAAAAAAAAGAAAAACTTCTGAGGGAGAGTGCACTTTTACTAAGAGATTTGGCTGCCTGAGCTGTGAGCCGACTCAAGCCTTGCATTGTCACTAATGAAAGTTGCAAAGAGCCCTGGAGGACTGCGGAGCAATGTTTGTTTGTGTTTGAGAGTGTTCAGGAGATATGAGTGGGGTGGGGGTGGGAGAGGTGGGGTTGGGTAAGGTGCCAAAAAACTTTGGGAGATCTGTCTGACAGAGCGCCACGACGCAGAGCAGGAACTTTGGAGCATTGTTAAACATTGAAGTTTCAAGGCAACCGGGACCTCCTGACAGATTTCCTAGCACCTACCGACAGATGTTTTACATGTTTGTGTTTACCAAGTTTACTGTAGTTTGTGAGGGGGCCGGATTTACCAAAGCGCACCATGTCAATCTGTGTCACACTTGTTTGTATTGATCTTTTGCTAATGTTTTGCGGCAGCAAGTGGGTTAGGGAGCTATTTGAAAAACAATAGGTGCAGATACAATTACAAACAAAAACCTTGACATCACAAGTAGGTCATAGGCTCTAATTTATAACACTTACATTTTATGTCTGTCACAGGTCTATGTGCAAAGATAAAACAAATAAGATCTGTTGAAACAAAAGGAAAATAATGACTGTCATCCTGTATATACAGTCCCTTGCAAAAGTATTCTTACCCCTTGAACTTGTTGACATTCTGTCATGTTATTACCTCATACTTCAATTTAATTAAAGTGATTGGGATTTTTTGGTGTAAGACAAACAAAAGAAGTATATGATTGTGAAGTGGAAAAAAAAACATGCATCATTTATTTATTTTTTCTATAAATTAAAATATGAGAGAAAATGTTTTACTCAAATAAATCAAGCCCTGTAGAGTTAATGCTTTGTAGGACCATCTGTCATTGCAAATACAGGTGTAGCTCATTGCACCTTTGACATTGAGTTTTTGTTAAATTTTTTTATGAAAATTTTTTTTATTTCAGTTCGACCAGGTGTAGGGTCTTTCAGTTCTTAAACAGATCTAAATATGGACTTTGACTGGGCCATTCTGACAAATTAATGTGCTTCGATATAAGTCATTCCATTTAAACTCTTGCCCTATGTTACTGAAAGACGAACCTCCTCAACAAACTCAAGTTCTTTGCACCCTTGAAAATATGTTCTTTTAGGACTGCATTGATCCATCATTGCATCAACTCCGACCGTCATGCCTAGCCGTTCAGAAGAAAACCAAGATGAAGATGATTCTAGATTTTAGAAGATTGAAGTTTATCCATGGCCTTCTCAGCTTCAAAAGAGTGGAGGTTGCGTGGAGGTTGCCCAATTCTTCAAGTATCTTATCCGCCAAGAGGACGCTAACACGACAGCAACGGTCGCGAAGGCACTTTAAATACTTCACTTCTTAAGATGCTTTGAAGAGCTGCTGGTGAGTTTCTATTGGTCAGTCACTGACACAGTACTTGTGTACCATAGTCCAGCATAATATTGTACTATGGTATGGTATTATGCTGGACATAATAGTACAGTAGAGAACAGTTATGTTCTCTAATGTATTATCTTATCTTGTTTTATCTGCTTTTCTGTCAACAGATTCTCCAAGAGCTGTGGATCTTTGTAACTCTCCAAGAGTTACTTTGGATCTCTTGACTGATTTATGATCCTGTTAGCTTAAGTTTTCTGAGATTCCTTGGTACATATGCAATAGTGCCTTTCATTTGCCTTTTTCATTAAATAGATGAAACTGTGTGAAGTGTTCAAAACTTTGGATGTAGTTTTTTAACTTTTCTTCCAATCCAGAAATATTCATGTTGCTCCATCACATGAAGATAAATTAACATTTTGGGATGCTTTCTCTTCACTGTAGTTGCAGTTTCTTTTACATTTTAATTCCCGTGCCATAACTGCTTATCTTTGATATCCTTAACGGTATAAAACCTCATTAAGAGCTGGAAGGAAAAGTGCAGAGATACCCTATAGAACAAGACCAAACCTAATGTGTACTTACATCATTAACTTTTACAATTGCAGTTAACTTTTATGGTGAATTTTCTTTTCACACAACTATATACGGCAAAAGAAAAGGCTATCAGGGGTTGCTGTTAATTTTCCTTTGACTACGGCGGCACACACTTGGAGTTGTCCTTTTGACTTCTTCTCTCCTCTCCCCAATAGATCCGCAGCCACAAAAAACCCAACTATTCTCTTAATGAGCCCAAACAGAAATGCACTGCCTGTGATTTTGAGATGGGGCCTCTGGCAGAGGCTATCGCCAGCCTGCAGAGGGGGGAAAGAGCAGAGCGAGAAGCCCACCGGGGGCTCCTCTCTGGATCTTATTTTCACATCGTGGGGCATAGTATTGGGGCTTGGGCAACTACAGGCAGGTGAGGGGTATAGGCTGCTGCAGTGCACCTTTGAAGTGTGAGGAAAAGAAAGAATGAAAAAAGAAAGACAGAAGAGAGAAAGAAAGAAAAGCTGAGAAATGAAAAAAAAAATTATATAAAATATATCTATCTATGTAGCATAAGTATATTTGTTTTCATATATCATAATTGTTTTTTCATTGACAAACATTTTCCTCTATATAAAGCTCACTCAACATCCCTTTGAATTTCCATACTTTTCTATTTCATACATGCAGCCCAACAACCGCACAGAAAATGTCTTTCTGCTTAACCATTTCTACCAGAAGGGGGACCAGTCCGTCTGCCGTAGACGGAGAGTGGCCGACGGCGAGCATGAAGGCAGAAGAGACGCCAGGGTGAGCAAGCCGACTCTGGGTTTAGAGTTCGACTCCGGATCCGGGGACCGAGCGGATCCAGCAATCCGCATTTTGCCACAATCCCTCGGATTTTAATCATGCCTCTCTGTCTGTGTGTGAGTGCAGGCAGGCTGACAATGATTTCCTCAGTGATTACGTACAGAGCGAGTCCCTGCGGGGTAGGGGCCCCCTCTGGAGCCATCCTGATGGCTTTGGGGGCCTTGCTTCCATTTTCCATTATTATGTGGACTACCGGAGCGACAGCGCAGTCCAAGACCTTGCAGGTTTGTGATGAGGAGGGAGCTTCCATCTTCTCTCTGCTTCTTCAACCTCTTTTAAGAGCAATTTAGACGTAGACTTAGATCAGATTCCCGAACCTAATTCATGATTAGCTGACCGGAGGGAGAAAAGGCAAGAGTCTGCAGTAGTTTTTATGCTGTTAGGTGGATATGAAGTAAAAAAAAAAAAAAAGTGTGATTATCATTTTTTCTGTTTTTATTTTTTTATTTTTGTGGGGTTTCGTTGCATTTTTTGAGCTCTCGCAGGAGGCGTTTTGCAGATGTCTTTCTAACGCGGATGCATTTGAGATGAGAAGCGAAAAGCTTATAGCAATATTCCGCTTTTCATCTCTTATCTGAGCGATCATCATGCCCACACGCGTGTGTGTTTTCCCGGAGAAAGGACGCGGCATGACGGGATCGGCACATTCTCGCACTTTTCCAGCTCAACTGTAAACACACCGATCGGGGCTAATTGGATTTTATAACATTCCACCTACTCATCACAAAATAACAACCAAACTCGCGTCCACACCGCGCGGCCGCGCACGGCTGGAAGTTGCATCTTTCTGTAATGGCGCGATTTTTCAGCCAGAGCAATTTAGAGATATCATACCTATAGACTATCCCGTCCTACACTGAAATTTACAAGGCAGAAACTGAGCAACTTCAGCTGGGGGTTTTCTTTTCTATAGGATGTCGCGCCGCAAGCAAGCGAAACCAAGATCACTGAAAGGTAAGTGATAAGCCTGTGTGTTTTTACTGGCTCTCTTAAAACATTTACTCTTATTAAAGGAATGGAAACGTGTGTGATTTCCATTTTTTTACGCATTTCAGTGTGATCTTCTATAAAAGAGCGGTAGCATACGGGCTTTATTGGAGAAGAAAATAATAACAATATACATTCTAATTAATTTCTAAAAAAGCATATCGCCTTCAGTTATGACTGGATTGTAGTGACAGTTAAAGTGCAAGGGCAGGGCAATGGAGAATGTCAGATAGAGAGAGAAGGAGAGAGAAAGAGAGAGAGAGAGAGCAACAGCGGAGCGCGACGCTGGCGCACATCTGGATGCGTTAAAGACGCTCCAGGTCGGAACTTGAGCCGTCTGATGGAATGGGGGGGCTGGGTCACGTGATCCACCTCTGTCTGAGAAACTAAGGTGGAAACATTTTATATGTGAAGGGAAAAGGGAAAGACTTGTGATTCCTTTCTCTGCGTGCGAGGACGGATGTCTATATTAAGAAAATTTAAAGAAGGATCCATAAAGTTAAATTCTACACATCTGCATTATTTATAAGTTAGATTATGCAAATGTGGAAAAGTGGGGGGGGGGGGAAATCTACTCTCTACACACTATTTTCCTTTCATCCCCCTTAGGCTCCTTGGCTTTTACACAGTTGCAATGGTTTGCAATTTGATCCACCATTTGTCACTGAGTGAGAAAGGGGGGAGGGAAAGTGAAATAGAGACAGCAACACAGAGCAATATGCACACACGCTCTTCACACATGACTTTTCTGAGTTGCATATTTAGTGTGTTTGTGTGTGTAAAGGGGGGTGGGGGAAGTGGGGTTCTGCTGAGTTTTGGAGTTTGAGCTCCAGTTCATCTGGCAGGCATTGTATTTTGCTCAGCAAATAATTGTCCACAATTTCACTTTCTCGGCTTGTGGTCTGTAGACCCTCTTTTCCCCCTTCTTTCTCTCATTCTCTCCCCCCATTTTTTCTTTCCTTTCTCGGAAGTCTTCCTCTCAAAGAAAGATTACATGGTCTTGTGGTAGTACATCTATGCAGACACCATTTTAAATCAATACCTAGGAGAAATATGGAAATGTGAGTGCACACACATCTTTTTCAAAAATCGTCTCCGTTTTGCAGTAAACAACTCCATGCAAACGTGCTCCTATTTTCTCAAAAACAATCGGCACTGACTGGTTTCTCTTCTTCGTCTTTTTTTTTTTTTTTTTGCTAGGTGGTGTGACATTGGTTATCCTTAAAACAAATGTCTTTTAAGCATAATTGTCTGCTGCCAGCATTCTACAAGTGTGTGCGAAAATATTCAGGAGAACATCTGTTTAGATTTGTGCACATCGACGTGTGAGACAGAGAAGGGATGTGGAGTGAGCAAATCTGCATGCAAATGAAGTCAGAGTGATGACATTGTTTGTATTTGTCGTTGTGACCAAAAATTGAAATTGGGGGGAGAAAAAAAAGGGCTGTTACTTTTGCGTCTTCATTTCCACTGCCTTAGCTGAGACAGAAGTGCAGCGATATGTCAGAGATATTTTACTGTTTTTTGGATCAGACCCAAGCCAAGCCAGGCAGATGTTATTTATTGTTCTTTGTCTATGTCTTTCCTCAGGGACTGAGATGCACTCATACAGATGTACATAATAATTTAACTTGTCATTTCCTTAAATTGTTTCTCTCTTTCACACTGTTTTCAAAATAACCAAAATTAGCGTCTTATTTCTAGACTTATCTTCCGGAGAGTCTAATTTTATATTTGCGCTTTTACCCTCCATATATTCCTGTCCCATGCAGACATGTGTGAGCCTGTGTCTGAATAGCTGCATGGTTTCAGAGTTCAGGTTTCAGTTTCTGTGAGTGTTGTTTTAGGGCAGCGGTCAGTGTGCTCATAAAGAACGCGTTGTCCAGCAGAGTGCAGAATAAACAGGTGCAAATGAAAGATGCAGGCATAATGTGTATGGATACCATAGACGTAGTGTGCCTGTAGAAGAGATGACAAAATAATGCTGTGACAGTTGGCACTATCCCTTTTTTTTTGCTCTCCGCCCCCCCTTGCGTAGCCCTCCACCTCCTCCACATGCATACCCACTTTCTCAGTCTTGGCGGCTTGTGGGAGTCAGAGGTTATGTTTTTTGGTCCCATCGAGGAAAAGGGCAACATTACAAGTCCCGTTTCAATTAAGTCTGAGAGACAGATCCGGCTACGTTATTGCTTGGGGGAATAAATGGCACAGGACGAGACCATACATCATTCGCTTATATGCAAACACTTCACCCCGGCTGCTGACATTTACTCAATCCCGAGCCTTCCACGTTTCTCAACTGTAGGCACATTGTAATTTTGTTTTGATGTGCAGTGGCTTTGGGTCAGCACTCAGTGAGCAGTAAGGGAAGGACGATCTCGCTCCTGAATCCTGCACGACCACTGCCACGTCGTCTGTCCTACAGTGCTTCCTGAATAATGTCAGCCTGGGTTGATATTTTTATTCCGAGCACAAACGACACTCCCAGCATTCACCCATTCATTGGCTGAGAGAGAGAAGTTTGCAGGTCTGTCGTTTGCATGTATAAATGCATTTTCCGCACCATTTACTGCGAGTGCAGCGATTGTCCTGAAATCAGGCTTGTGTCATTTACACCTTAAATATTTCATGCTTTTTCAGAAGCAGAAGTCTGCTGCCACGTGAGTGAACTCTAGAGGATTGACGTTCAGTAGTCACAGGAAAAAGAAATGCATTATCTTAGCCGCTAATAAATTCTTCATGTGTCTGATTTGTGAATGCTGAAACAGATCAGAAATGTTTCAGTTTGTGCGCGAATCAATCTTCTCACTCAGTCTTACATTAAAATGAAATATTTTGTCACAAAAAGTAAGTCAAAGAAAAGTGTTCTAAAACAGCAAACTGTGTCTAATAAATTATGATTTTTAAAAATTTCGCCTGTGAACTCAAGTAGATATGAGAAGCAGGGCTCTCATGGAGCAAACATTTTCCTAATGTTAAATATTTTACGTTGAAATAACTCCCAAGCTCATCTAACTCATATAATGCATGTAAAATGTTTACTGTGGGTGGTCATGAATTACTATTGTAATTAAGATTCAGAAATACACTAGGTTTTTTTATATAGCATTTCTCATCTTTCTCATACTTATTAACGGTTGTGTCATCCTCAGCTGCTTTAAATTTCAGTCCGTTCACAATTAATGATCTGTGGCATAACACCCATTAACGCTTTTCTAATGTGACACAAAAATATGGTTTAGAATTATCATTAAGGAAATTATGATGAAGCCATGGAAAAAATCCCATTAGCACGCCTGTCAGTGTTCTTGACGTGCGGCTGAGTATGTTGGACCCGGGTGCCGCGGGAGCTGGCCGATATCTGTCCTTTTTCCGTGGCATGTGTCGCTCTTGTTGTCATGGCTTGTCTGCCACATGGAGACACTTCTGAGTCAGAGACAGTGACTGATTTGTACCACTGCTGTTTCTGATATAATAGTATGAAGATGAATGGCATTAATATTTTCTGGAAGCTGAATTTGCACAACATGCATAATGAGATTATTGATTCATGATATTTAAAAAAAAAAAGAACTGGCAGAAGTGGAGTTGTTCTCTTCTTTTTTGTACAATTTCTTTCACACAATATGTGAAACAATATGTGAAAGACTACAAATATTATGCAACATAATCAACATGCTTTTCTGCAGCAAATTATTTATGACACTAATCACCAGTTCAAATAATGCTCATTAAGAAAGTTATTCATGTGCAGTGCGTGTCCTCCTCCCTCCCTTCTCCCCGGCCCTAATTGAGGAGGGTTGACCTCTTGACCCGAGCTAAATTGAGTTGTACTCCCCGTGGCGAGCGTCTCCTTCCCAGTCAGTCAGGGCGGATTACACAGCCATTGTGTTCGGCACTGTATCGTCCTCCCTGGCTGTAACCAAGCAGATGAGTCACGCATATCCAGGAACACACTTCGGGGCTGTTTAAATGTCTGCGAGTTTCTCCCCCCTAACACACACCATACAAAGGCTTACAGGCACAAGTATGTGGGGATACTTGTGGAAAAAGAGCATAAAACATATTCTCTCTTTGTACATCTTTGTGTGCTTACACACACACACCCCAACCTAAATCTATTGTCTAACACGGTCTGATATTCTTTTTTTCCGTTTGGGTATTTTGAATAAGTGCTCTTCGCATCTTTTCCAGGCTATTTTTCTCTGTATTTGTCCTGTTTTATTTATTTATTTTTTTACATATCAGATAAAAAAATAAATAATAATAAAAAAAACAACATTTAACCGTAAATATCTTGAGGCTATTTAACACCCGTTGCATGTATTTATAGTTAGTATGTTAAGTGTTGCAGAACTGCTTTTTTTTTCTGCTGTAATTTTTTTAAAATTAAAGTTTCTATGCCCAAATTGTCCCAAGTGTGCTCAATGCTGTATCAACAATGTGTAGCACAATGATTGCAGCCTGACGTTGCCTGAGTGATACACTGTACCTTGTCAAACATTAATTAACTGATAGCAGCGATGAGTCTACAATACTGTGAACTAAGTTTTACTCAAGTCATTACAAGCCAATCATAAGCTTAAGAACATATTAATTAAAAAGCCTCTGTTAGTTATATTTGCTCTGTTCTCTCTGTTAATCATAGTCCAGCTTGTTAAAAACATCCCTTTACTTGACAGCTTACCCTTCGTGATCGCTCCAAGCTGGCTATTAATTATCAAGCAGCCAGGTACAAATGAGAAAAGCGTTTGCGTGGCGGTGGAAGTTGTTTACTTTAAATGGCAAAACTTTTAATAAGTTCACAGTGGTGACAAATCATCGCAAACTGCAGTAATGTTTAAGTTCTTATGGCATTGTAAGATAGAATTTTCTGCCTGAGCTCCCTCATCTCGCCAACAGTGACGGTAATCAAAACAAAAACTCTAGCTCCCGCCACCATTCTCTGATAGAACGGCGGGGGATTTATTAGGACCCCCTATCTGTAGCCCATTTAAATGATCCGAGATGCAAGGCGCTCAACAGTGCTACAGAAACTCATTAAACTCTCAGGGCGTCAGTCACAGAGGCCTCTTTTAACAGGACAAGTTTTCTCCGAAGGCTGAAACAGCGGTTCTGAGGGGACGCACTACCGCATTGGTGTCCAACTAGGACTATGTCACCATTTTTAATTGATTGAGCTAATTAATTGTCTGACTTTTGACCAGTTGTTTTGCATATTTTCCATATGCAGTACATGGACGCATGAAGGAAATCTTTCCAAAAAGAGCATGTAAACGGTTATTTTCTGGAAGTCATCATGGTCTGGCAAGAAAACAGACATCTTCTGTTTTGTGTCTCACAAAAAGCAATTCGGCTCTCCTCTTCATTTTTCCACTGATGTTTGTCACCCTGCTTGACACGGACTCTTACTCCCCTGAGAAAAAGACTTCTGCCACCATAGGATCCCCATCTTAATTATGCAAAGTACAGGATATTTTGTGCAATTTTAAAAGTGCGCCAATTTCTGCTTTGGCAGTCACTGCCATACTCCCCTACTGGGAGGTCCTGTCAGTCCCCCCCCTCAGCTCCCTTCCTCTTTGCCCAAGAAAATGAAAGGCTAGAAAGAAAGGACATAATGGAGAATGCATTTCAACTGCAGGGGTGGAACGCAGAGGCGTATGAAGTCCTCAGTGAGACCCTCATTTTACATAGAACAGGTGGGAGACTCTTTTGTTCTCTTCCCGCTGTTAAAATCCATTTCGTTTCTTGGGCTTGACATGCCACAAGAAAGTCTCACCAGCTCTAAAAAGGCTCCAATTTAAAAAGGTTCTGCCTTTAACTAAACACAAGTCATGTTTTTCAAGGCTTGTGTTGTTTTCAAAAAGTCAAAAGTGACTTAGTTGCCATGCACCTAATGAGCAGAGTCTCCATCAAGCTACCTCTATATCGTCACCCTCCCTGTTAGAGTAAAAGCACTTTCCTGCTGCTTTGTCACTTATGACACAGAAACTTAATCTTAACTGGGTATTTCATAATAATAGAGATAGACCAATAAATTGAACAGAGACAGGACTCGGGTACTTTTCCCTTTATCAGGTTTGACTAGTGATCAAATCCAGAAGTGTTTTAAGATTTTTATACCTTTTTATTCTGTGCATAAAAAACTTAAGTTTAATAAAGTTTATATCAAATACAATTAATAAAAACATTTCATAAATGAAGTTTAATAAAAACAGACACAGGTATCTTAATGAATACAGGAATGCCCTTGTACCATTTTCCTCATTTAATAGAATCAAAACTCCATAAATGGACCTATAGCAAATATTTATTTTTGATGTGTCACAGTCAAAGGAAGTAGGCGGGTCGGACCTTAAAGAAAGTCAGCAATCGGTATCGGCAAGAAAACTGTATCTGTATACTTTTAGCATGTGCGTTTTGATTTCTGTGCTCTGGAATCTGCTCTTCCGTCTAATTTGTGAAACTAGCATGCTGCTTAGTCGTCTTACTAATGTAGTCATCAAGGTATTTTTTTTCTCTGACTTAGTCGATGTTGATATCGGGGGGTGGGCGTTCCAAGGGAGACGTTTATAATTCATCACGTCATTACCTAGTCCAATATGTTATTTACGTGTGTGGCTGTTTGCCTTTTTGCCAGAGCTCATACACTTGAAAGGCTTGTGTGGATTCCCAAACCACAGGTTGAGCCATCGAGAGCATCTGAAAGCTCTTTTAGTTTCCATATAGAAGAAAAAGAATCAAAAATCTCAATTTGTCAAAGTTGTTTTTCACTGTTAACTGTTTCTTTCCTTCCATTCCCCCCCTCTTTTCTTTTTTTTTTCTGGCAGTAGAAGACAATGTGACAGAGGACCAGCACAGTCCTGGGCAGACTGCCATTCCAAGCGGTAATGCTCCATTTCATATTTCATCATTTTCGGCTGGAAAGTGGATCATGTGTCTGTATGCGTGTGTTTGTGTGTGTGTCTGTCTGTAAAACCTTAGTTTGGACAAGACTGATGAAAAAGTATGCGGTTTCCTGTTTTTACGGTTTTCATGGCATAAACTGTATGGTTGCATGTGTTTTTCACAAGAGAAAGGCAAAGAGCGGTGATGCATCGTCTTGTGTGTGTGCGTGTGTGTGTGTGTATGCCGGGTCTGCATGCATACATGCCAGTGTGCCCATAGCCGTCCTTGTGTTTCTGTGTGTTCTCGCTGTCTTTTTTTTTAAGACTCTTTGTTTCCCAGCCCTCTGTATGATGTAAAATAGAGCTTCGCAGATGAATGTGTCCTGTCTCCATGCGTGCCATTCACAGTGGCCCTCCAGGAACAGAGCGGTAATTCAGGTCAGGCTAGCAGAAAGCCCCCTATGAATGAAGTCTGCTTCTGATGCACCACACAGTATATTTTCATTTCATTTGTCTCTGGTAAAGGTTAAGTCTCAGGCGTGGTTATTTTAAACCCGATATGGATGGTTTTGCCCAGCAGGCTGGGGACCACGAGTACACCTAGGCTGCCACATTAGTCCGGCATTTACCCATAGCTCTCTGAGTGCTCCTGTGCAAAACACTGAGGCTGTGTGCAGCACTATAAATACTTGCTTGGCTCAGCTATGTTTGATCTTTTTAAAACTTTTATGTCTAAGGAGTTCTGGTGTAAAGAGATCTCATGCTACAAGATCTTGCGATATTGTCACATCTATCCACTTTTCCTCAGCATGCAATCAAATACATTTATATAATTTAATTAAATTGGCCCCAGATATGAAGGTGATTGCTGTGTATGTGTTGATTTTCATTTTCAAGTAAGACAGGAAGTAGTTCTTGAGTTTTCTGTTGTGTTGACAGAGTTGACTGACAAAAGTACACTATTGGTCTGACGATACTTGGTTTCAGATGCATTAAAAACCTGCATCAGTATTTGTCTGATAGAATTTTGGGTACTGAATATCATAAACATTAAATCATGTACAAACAATATGTGAGTAACCAATGGCACTTAACAATGCTAATGTATCGTCTGCTTTAAAGTTTACAATTGGGATTAAACTTAAAGATTAATTCAGTTTTCTTGATAAGTCTGGATTACACTTGATAACTTCCGGTTTGAAATATAAAATACTAATTTAAGTGGAAGTGGATAATTCCACACTGCACACGTTTGTATGCGCGTTGACCCTGAAAATATAAAGCATTTAAATTTTTTTTTATGAGCTTGGACTGCATTTGGTTCATTCCAGTTTAAGATTAAAATGTGACCAAACCTGAGCTGGATATTTCTGCTGAGAAATGCTTCTTTAAAACAGACTAATTTCTGGAACCTGATTATATCTCTTTTATTGTTGCCACCACGTAGAACACACCATTATCGTCCCATTCTTTTTTTTTTTTTTTACCACTGTATTGATAAGTCTCAGTTGGTTCTTTTGTGAAAAGGAGCTACTTTTCCCCCCCCTAACCCTGGACATAAGAGACTAACTTGCCTCAGAGATCTCCTGTCATCCAGAGCCAAGGCAGAGCTAATGAGTGTGCCTGATTACAACGACCCCCTCAGACACACGAATCTCCCCTCTGACCATCCCTCCACCGCTTCTATCTCCAGAGTGAGGGGAGACAGCCGCTGCATGATCGATGTCTGCCTGTGGAGAAATCAGGAGGGCGCACAAATTAATTTCTCACTTTCCTCATTTGACTTCATCTGACTGATTTATTTTGTGCATGGATTGACGAACGGTCAATGAGAAAATGAGCTGTTTCAAGTGGAAAACTTTTAAGTTGCTGTCAAACCCGTCACCCGCAACTTTAAAAATGTTTCGACACAGGTAATCAAACAGCGGTCGCTCCAACTTACAGCTGAAAAATATCAAGTTGAAAAGCAACAGAAAGGGCTCACCTGATTTTTCTCCGTCTGGCACGTTGATGGACAGTCCCACAAAAGCCGTTTGACTTCTGACAAGCCAATAGCTTAATCAGACAAGGTTTCAAGAGCTGCCACTGTAACTTGTGGACTTTTGTGACTCTGCAAGCTTGCTGCAAGTCCTGCATCTTGGCTCTCATTCATATTTGATAAGTAGCAGAAGCAAAGTATAAATTCTAACAAAAGAGACTCCTCTAACAGATAGACACTAAAATGTATAGTACAGAGAGGCAGGAACAGCTTGATGTCTGAGATTTAATGAGGCAGTATGCTTTTTTTACCAAGAGAGTCTGGGGCGGCTTAAGATCTGCAGCTTGGCTGTACCATTGTACAGCCTGTGTGCAATTATGCCACATGCTTTGTCCTTGTTTTCCCGCCTTTCCCGGACTCTGTATTACTTCTTTCTTGCTTACTTGTTCTTGGTGAAGTGAGCCTGATAAGGCTTTTTTTCCCTGTAAGGTTGTTTCACCTCTGTCAAAGGAAGGTGGCTGAGAACAGTTGTAGAGATCTGAAGTCTTGGCTAGGTGCTGTAGTGTTCAGACTAGTGTGGTGTCATTGTGCGGCGTTGGAGACTCTGGCTCTGCTTAGGTTCCGACTGCCCACAGATCAATGTACTGCAGGGCTCACTACAGCAGGAAGAGGAAGGGACTCTTTCACTCCACCACTTCAGAAAATCATACTCTCTATTATTCATTTCCTTTGATGTTTTCCTGCACTAATGGCATGGCAAGGCGCTCTGTTCAATATTATCACTCCCAGTGAGGGAGTTGGTAAGACAGAATGAGAAAGAGCATTCGGTATGTTCAAATGTTGTTTCTCATTCAGCTTCTTTGATTTCCCCCTTTCTTTGTACGCTTGTATCACTTTTGTGTGTTCAGGTTTTACTGGTGGATGATGCCTATTGTATACCTGTGCTTCCGTCAGTCAGCATTCTCTCTCTCTCTGCGTTGTCTTCTCTGTTTGATCTTACCATATTGTAATTATTTGAGATCTGTATCCCTTTCCTCTCAGCTCAGCGTGCCTCATAATATGTTCTTTGAAAAATGTACAGCAATTTTTTTTGTGCTAAATAATAAACCCAAATTATAATGTGTTCAGAACAGTTAGAGAAACAGCTCTTGACGAACACCTATGCCATCCTACTTTTACGTTTCCTCGCATCTGAATATTAAGCTGTCCTTTAATAGGAACTTGGAGTACTGGGGGCGGGTAAAACCACGCACATCAACAATAAGACCCCCCCCACCTCTCTACATCTTCACCGCTACAGTCTTTCTATATAAGTAAACTCCTAACAAACGCTACGAATTTTGCAAGTTCCAAGCTTGCAGCGTCGTCGCCCGGATGATGATGTTCTTTAATGATGGGGGGAATGAGTCGATCTGATGAAGAGTCCTCTAAATCCCATCCACACAGAGGAGGGTACACTCAGAGGCACATGTGGCATTAGAATGTGGTGTGACCTATATATGTTGGGTGCTCAGCAGAAGTTTTAGATTTTTAAATAATGAGGTGCCGGCAAGCCTGTGAAGGTTATTCAATCTTAATGTCCTCCTATTTCTGACAGCCTCCCTCACTCTGATAAAGAAGTGCGCTCACCTTTGATCAGGCCCGCCGACACGTGTCGACAGAAGCTGCTCACTGGTTAAAATAAATTCTTAATTTGAACTTGGGGGTGGGTGGTTGCAGGGTGGTTTGCCAGGGAGAGGAGGAGGGGGTCGTGAGATGAGGATCTCTTGAAAACGTTGGAAGGGGGGAAATGAGTGGATCGGTGCACTGGTAATGATATTTTTGACACCATGTTCTTTCATTGCACAAAGAACGCTCCATCAGGGTTTAGTCTGATTGAGGCCAACATGCTTTTTTCTTCAGGCATCTGAGAACACAGCCCTCAGTGGTTTTATTCTTCTTTGTATATTGTGCCTAAATTTGGATGAATGCAAAATCAAAACAAAACATCCATGAATCTATTCCTTGTTTTAGGATCTTGATGCTTTTGTCTAACCTTTTCGCTTAGGGTCAGACACAGTTCTATCCCAAGAGGTTAAAGCGGAAGATCTTATTCAGAGTTAACTTTTCTGATTAGGATTCTGTTGAGTACAGCCTTCACTGAAGCGTTGTGTCATATTTTCAGGCATGAGACTGAAATTCTTACAGTATGATAAACATACTACAATGCTGTGTGGATGGAACCACAATTATAACACAAATGTTTAAAATAAAATATTTAATCTGATCTAATTGCTTTATGGATATTAGAAAGAATTGAAAACGTTTGATTATTACAAATTTTAGGTGACAACAAGGACACCTTCCAATCTCAATAAGAAATTACCAGTGGAAATGTGCAAAATGTGGTCTAGCAATTACAAGAATGGTTTTATCGCTGTAATGGCAAAAAAGATTTTCCACCTATGACTGAAAAAGGTGTGAATAATTTTTGACATGACAGCTAACATTCCGGGCGAGAGGCGGGGTCACCCTGGACAGGTCGCCAGTCGGTCGCAGGGCAACACAGAGACAAATAACCATGCACACACATGGAGAATTTGGAGAGGCCAATTAACCTGACAGTCATGTTTTTGGACTTTGAGAGGAAGCTGGAGTATCCAGAGAGAACCCATGCAGGCACAGGGAGAACATGCAAACTCCATGCAGAAAGATCCCGGGCCGCGAATCGAACTCAGAACCTTCTTGCTGCAAGGCAACAGCTCTACCAACTGCGCCACTGGGCAGCCCATTCATGTATGTAAAGGTGCAATAAAATTTTTTGTGTTTTACCATATTTATAATAAATAAATAATTTTTCAATACAAATCCTACTACTTATAATAATAATAATAATTAATAATAATGAATAGTAGCATAGCCTTTAACTTAATAGGGACATTCTGGTTTAATTATAAAAAAAATATTGTGCCTATTTTCATTTAGTTGCATGAATACAAAAAGCTAATATCAGCTGTCAGCCAGTTTGTGTGGTCAGCTGTAGTTGGTTGCTTAGCCAATCCTTGTTTCAAATATTTATCCTACTTGAAAGCTAAGAGGAAGTATATAAATAGTCTTTCAGCCAGCTTACCAACAGTATGCAGCAATTGATGGAGGAAAGACAGTGCTGTATTACTTTAAGCTCTATAAAACCAGAGACACCTCTAGCCATTTTATCAGTTTCTCTGTCTAAATAAAACAACTTTATACCTTTGGAAGATTATGACAAAAAACTGTAGCACTGCTAAACTTTTTTGTAACTTCATACCTATAACCATCCCATGTCTACTGATTT
The DNA here is from genome assembly GCA_902982915.1 of Phalloptychus januarius. Taxonomy (NCBI): domain Eukaryota; kingdom Metazoa; phylum Chordata; class Actinopteri; order Cyprinodontiformes; family Poeciliidae; genus Phalloptychus; species Phalloptychus januarius. The sequence continues at coordinate 12,758,021 of CADWAE010000466.1, read as the reverse complement.
TATTGCCTTATTTAGTTTTTCCGCTCCATTCCTGTGGGTTCTTGCCCTTCCTCTTTCCCTGTGGTCAGTGTCTCCACCTGTCTCAGTGTGTGGGCCAGACAATGGTGGAGCTTCCCTGCCAGGGACCACAGATCCCCAGTGGGGCTAATGGAGCAGAAAGGAGAATATCAATTAAAAGGTTATAAATATTTAAGAGCAGAAATATTCAATAATATAAGGGTGGGGGGTCCAAGAGACTCCTGAAGTCTCAAAGATGAAAGTTGTGGCATGATAAATGTCACCAGGCACCACAAGTGTGCACATGATTGATGGATTTTGGACTCAGTGAGATATTACATAGCTGTAAAGATGTCAATATCCATTCAGATCCCCACATTTTATGAGCCAAAGATTAATGCGCTTTTAGTTTGGTAAAGATTGGAAATTCATCTGTAGAAATCTTTTTGGTGAGATCTTCATTATCCTCCTGTGGCCCTAATACCCCACCCCCACATGAATAATTTCTTAGTTACAGCTGTTATCCTTCTTTGAACTGCTTTTATCTAAATATGGATCAGATCAGCAATTGGTCTGCCCTCTCTCTGGTCCTTCTACACCAGTCATGTCATTTTGATTCTAAAAATTAACACAGATCTGATTTTAAAAAAAAAACCCTGAAAATGTTGCACATCTTCCCCCAGTATTCGGCATATGATTGTCAGCCATTCCAAGCATGCCGGTATTGATCGACTGTCCAGCCTGCAGAGACTGGTAGAAGAGGATGTCCTGATCTGATGGATTACTGTATGAGACCCAGAGGCACAGGAACCTCAGTATTGATGTGGCTCTTTAATCCCTGGGTTGGACGTGACCTTGCCCTGTAACCTCAAACCCCACAACCACCCCTGGAAAACATACATACTCAACATCAACTTCCAGTTTCAAACTCACCAGCAGTTTCTTGTTAGAGTTTGTACTTCCAGATACTCCTCACACTGGCGCACTGGAGGTCATTCTGCTCTGTCTTACAAACTGACCACTGGGAGTCGCAGCTGAAACCTGTTACCTACAAGAAGGGAACAACAATTGGAGTTAGTTCAAATTTGCACATGCATGAAGATATTCCTGTGGTCTGTTTTTTTATTTAAGTATTTCTCTCAATTCCCCTTTTCCGCTGATTGTCAAACAGAAATAGCAGTATCACAATTTTATGATGGTATCAGCCACACATACAAACTTATCCAGAACAGTACAGATCCAGCACATTTCTAAAGCATGTTACTGTGTTAGAATGACTCAGTCAAAATCAAGTCCTAAATCCAATCGAGGTTTATAGATGTGCAAATCTGGTAAATACATTCCCCAAAAGACTTACAATGATTGTTGTGAAAGGTGTTCCTGCACAGCATTGACAAATAATACTTTTACTTTTCAGCTTTTTTTTTCAAGGAAAATATGTAGAATATTCTTTTTGCTTCACAATTATCTCCTACATTGGTTTGGTAGAGGGCAAAAAAAATTGTAACAAATTATATGGAGTTTGTGGTAAAAGTGTGAGAAAATTTGAAAATCTTTAAGCATAGGACTACTTACTGTAAAATGCTAGAATAGAGTCATCAGTAGTTTTCCCTGACAGAATGAGACTGTAATATTAAATAAGTGAATGATTCATGAATAGATTTGGGGAAAGAAAATCACAAGTCATAACCTTCTCCGCAGGCTGCCTGTGAGAAAAAAAATTATATAAAGTGTTCAGTTTTCAGTTTATACTACAAATGCAGTCTCTGCATGTGTGGATGAATCATAAGTCTATATTGTGTGGCTTTTGGCCTCAGTCAGAAGTGTTTTCCCAGGAGCAAGAAAGGCCTACGTCTGTGAGGATTGGGTTGGGATTTTCATTTTCTTGAAACACCTTCTGTTCTGTTCTGCATGGTCCCACCTGGGACCACGGCACTGATATTTTTAGAGGGCATGTTCCGAGAGCCTCAGTCGCCAAGAGGGAAGGACAATGGAGGGTGTGATGTTACATCAATACTTGGCGCAAGTGGGGGAAAGGAAAAATCCTGGGTGGCCTTGATGAGTTCTGGAACGCCTTTCCTAGAGGAATTTCACAATATAAGAGAAGGAGGTCTTAAAATGGTTCCTGTACAACCCAATATATGAACGCCCACACCTGTGCATGTCGGTGCCACACACTCTTTGCCCTCAGGTGCTGTTAACAGTTTGCTGGATGAAAGAAAAAAAACTGGCTTTCACCTAATGTTCCCCTGCAGAGTTTCCAGACAAGCAGAAGAACACCTTCATCAGTGGGGCTTAAAATGGCTGCTGGTAAAGTGCAAAGGTTCTTCTCCCCAACAAAATATAACCTGGTTGACAACACTGTTTGTCTGAGGGTGCCATCTTTTAATCAGATTGGCTTAAAGATATTTCTTCATTATAGTGAGAACCACAGATTTGGTGAGTAATTTGAAAGATGGTTACTAGTCCTGGCTCAGGGTAGTCGGTGGCTTACCCTTGGCGATGCTGCGCACAAAGACAACAAGAGACAAAACTGCAGATGGATTGAAGAATATTGATGTGCACGACCCGCGGCTGCCTGCGAGCAAGGCTGAATAATTTAAGCAAGTGTGTTGTGACGACAATCTAATGCACAACAATCTCAGTTTTTGCATTTTTTTTATACCAAGCTGCACTCCGTATATTCACAGTACTGGCTTTGTCTGATGCTGGTTGAAGCAGCTCAGCACTCGCTTGGTGAAATTTCATATATCTTTGGTCCAGCCAAAAACTGCAATCCCAGATTTATTAACAGCACATATTCCCATCAGTCTAGTTTCATATACTAAAGTTTTGCTTGGGTGAAGCAGGGCAAACACAACGTAAAACCATTTCTAATAACAGGGGTGTGTGTTTGTGTGTTAGATATGAGTGTGTGCCAACTTCTCTGCTTGTATTTTTCTCACTCCACCTGCCCAACACTTCTGTTATGGCACAAATGGTTGAGTTACAGAGGTTCAAATTGAACCTGCATTTTTATTACAGCTTTTATTATTGTTTTTATTAAATCCAGAGTCTAGAAATCCATTTTATTGTCACCCAGAGGAAGCTGTAGTACCTCACTGTATGGGTCACCCTTCTGACTATGTGGTACTGTCATTTCCTGTGGCTCCGTAGATCCAGAGTGCACCCTCGAGAGGGTGGCAGAGGATGGTGAGGCCGGGCATCTGAGGAAGAGGCTGCTCTCTCCAGAGGAAGGAGAGGAGGGAGAAGAGGAGGACGAGGAGCCTGCACTGCACAGCTGCGACAGCTGCCGGCAGGTGTTCGAGTCGCTGAGCGATCTCACCGAACACAAGATTAATCAATGCCAGCTGACAGGTAAACAACGTTCAGCCCACCGAGCCTCCCCTCCACTCTGCCACTCAGCTCTTCTCCCACTCCCACTCTCGCTCTGTGCCTTCAACAGAGAATATGCCACGCTATGTGTGTTAGTTCACTGCACTAAGGGGAGCACAACACCAGATTTCTAGTTTTTCTGGTAAACATCCACCAACAAAGACCTTAGAACATGTGCCATGTTATTTATATGCACCTTACATGCTAGAAGATGGCACACACATAGGCCTCTGTGAATCGTTATAGTATGAATATTTACAGTCTGGGCCATAGCCTTGCTTGTTTCACCGTAAATCCATATATGTTTGTAATGTGGAGCTGCTTGCTGCAGATCCTCAGCTGAAAACAGTACATCTCTGTAAGAAAGTCCCCCAGTCAGCCCCTCTGTTAGTACACTGCAGTAGTGATACCTTGTGGGGCCGAAGAAGAAGGATGCCATTGGCAGACTCTGTCATTGACCTGTTGATGGATGAATAGGACTATAAATACACTGACAAGGTGGCAGACAGAACTAATGATGTGAACTGAAGGTTTCTATGTGCTTCTCCTGGATTTGCTGTCCTCTTTTCCACATCCTGATGGGCCTAAATTGAGAGATGCCATCTGAGTCACACTCAAAAACACAACAAGAGGCAGGACACGAATGTTTGAACCTTTATTTGTCGTTTAATAAAAACTTAAGGGTTACTCATGAGAATCTTTGCTTAGTCTGTGTTCTGTTTACATTCATGCGCAGTTTGGTTTCAAATTTTGCAGCCCACAGTCAGCCAACCACAAATTATAGGTTAGATATCCCCAGAGCATTACAAAGATTTTCCATCATCTTCAAAACACTCTCAAGTCTGGTGTTTGAGTGTTTTTTTTTTCCTTTTCTTCATAGTTTGTATGAAATTGAAGGTGTTGTTTCTTCTAGCAGAAATGAATGCATGCTCATTGCATGTTAATTTGTGGGCCTGCCTCTGGTGTGAAAAAAGTACCAAAAAAGTGTAAAATTAAAGAAAAACTCTTATCCCCTTTTTTTTCTGGTTGGCATGAAACACAACAATTTGGGTTTGAGAAAAAATTGTAATGGAAGACATCCTTTCAGCCATTTATGTTCCAGATTATGACTGGCCAGCCTTTCTGACCTTGAGATCTATTTTTTTTTTCATCAGCTCATAACCACAAACTTCAATGTATTTTATTTATTGGCATTTTGATACACCAATACAAAATAATAGATAATTGACAAGTAGAATAAAAGGGATACATGTATTTTTATTAAAGTATTTAAAAAAAATTAAAGTAATAAGTATCTTTTTTATGTGTTTTCCAGGAAGAGAGTACAATTTTATAGAATAATCAAGTAACTGATAAATACAGAACATATATAACAACTGAAAGAAACAAACATAACTTAAAATAAATTTGACTTTCCAGTTTGATGCCTTGAAAATGGGCCTCTCTCTGACATGAAGCTAAAAAAATCGATTTTACATAATACCCTTCTTTTAACTGTTTTACTTGTAATAAAAAGTCTGGTGTGCAATTGCCCCCTTTGCACTAACACCTCGATAAATCCAGTAAAAACATATGCCTTCAGAAACCTAGTAAATGGAGTCCATCTGTGTTTAATTTAGTCTCAGTTTTCCCTACTAAAACATGGTCACCTACCTGAACTGACATGCTCGGCAAAGAGAGGATCATTTACTTAGCCATTCAAGAGGCTCATGGTAACTCTGGAGGAGCTCTAGAGATTCACAGCTTCTTTGGACAACTATTGATCATGCACTCCACAAATCTGGCCTTTATGGATGATTGCCAAAAATTAAGTCATTTTTCAAAAGAGAATCAAAATAAGTTTTGTTTGCATTTTTCCATCCACAGCATAGGGGACATGACATACAAGTAAAAGAAAGTGATCTGATCAGATGTCACAATTGTTCCTGTTCTATGTACAAAATACTGAGGAAAAATAGCACCATCTCTACAATAAAACGTGGGAGAGATAGAATGTCATGTTGGGATGCTTCTCTTTAGGTGAACAGTGAAACAGGTCAGTAAACCTGTATTGAGACAATTACATGGCAAATCTGGAAGAAATCCTAAAAATGTTTCAAAAGAATTGGCACAAGGATGAGGGTTAATCTTCATGCAGGACAATGACCTCTAAGCAGAGCTTAGAATTATTTAAGTTTGCAAACCAGTTATTGTCCTTCCACTTTACAACTACACTATGTTTTCTACCATATAAAAATCCCAGATAAATGCACGAAAATTCAAATTTGTATCAAGACAAAACATGAGAAAGTTCAAAAGGCCTGGATACTTTTAAAAGGCATTGCAAAACATGAAGGACTTTATGCAATAGAAATATAAAACAACTTTTTGTTTTAAATGAAAGGAAAATCTTTTGTTCACTGCAACATGTAACAGTGGTCATTACTGACAGTCATATTTTTTTCTATAATTAAGCCCAATCTTTTGTAAATGTCAATCTAACAGACAAATAACTCTTAATTGCTCAATGATAGGAAGGAAAAAAAAACATCGTTTGGATAAGGGCCCCTGTGGAAACTAAACAAAAGAATCTAATTGCCATTAGGGTATTGTGATTGTGCAGAAACACTCTATTAGTATTCAAACACAGCAGGAGAAGAGAAACTTCTAGATGGCATACTAAGTACTTTGAATGTGTGCGTATGTGTGTGGGGGTACTCGTTTGTGTGTTTTCAGGAATATCGAAAGATTTCCTACGTGGCATTATGTAGACATCCATGACCAATTAATCAGCCTTACATCAAGCCTCTGCTCACAGATGGATGCTTTATTAGATCCATTTTCTAATCAACCACCAGCACCTGCTAAACTCTCCGTTTTTTACTGTTTCAAATGTTTTATTTTTGGTAAACAAATTGCAGAGCTTGACTGGAACCAATCCACATTTTGGAAATTTGCATGCACACAGAACTTTTGACTATACAGTGTGTTACTAGAACTGCATGTGACCATTATATGCAGGCTTTTCCTCACATATGGCTTCTGTTTCTTATTAAGCTTCACCCTTATGCTAGTAACTAAAAGCAAGAAGATGACATCTGTGAGACAAAACAAATTAAATAAAGTCAAAACATTTTCGAACTGCCTGTCGACCACACCCGACAAACAGAAGGACAGAGAAAGATGTCACATGCAACCTCGATCAATGGCAGCCATTGTCTCTCCCTCCATCTAGCAGAGGTGTAACACCTTTCCATGCACTTAAGCTGTGACCACTGCAGTGCGCTAAGGGAGCACATAGGTATGGATTGCCTGGTGTCCCCGATGCGATCGGTGGTATTGATCGTGCTAATGCTGGACTGCGGAAGAAGGCGAGAGGCTGAGAAATGGAGCAAGGGAGAAGGAGGGAGAGGGAAGCAGGGAGAGAAAGTGCTGCAGGAATGTGTCCCCAGGGAGCTCGTCTTGGGCTGGGGCAGGGCTTCAGGAATGCTCCCCAGGAGATCGCAGTGAAGGCTAGGGCAGGGCTGCAAGAATGTTACTCCAGAGAGTTGAGAGTGGAAGCTGGCTGGGGCAGGGCTTAAAGAATGTTCCCCCAGAGCACCCCTTTAACTCTGGGGCAGAAGTGAAGGGAGTTTTGTGGGGGTGGGGGTGGAGAGTTTTCCTCAGGCTCCAGGATGGCTGCAGATCAGGTTTCCGTGTGGGGATCAGCATCCTGCCGACAGGGCTTTAGGCTGCCCTAGGGAGGAGACAGGAGGCTGGAGGCATAGCTATTCCACAGGCCTTTCTAAAAACATTTCACAAATGCTTTGTCTCTGTATCACACTGACTTAGTGGATTATCTGTACTACCTCATATTGTTGCAGATACTTCACAAAGAAAGAGAAACAGTATCTGTAGTTTGACTTTTGCTCTCAGTTGGTGCAAGACATGTTCATATGCCAGATATGAGATTGCGACGGCAGTCAATGCAACCTACCCTCAGACCCTTTCACCTCATCTCATTTCCACGTGTTTACTAGCAAGCCCACACTGTAAATAAAAATAACACCTCTTGCTCAAAGTTTATTTTAAAAGATTGCATTTTCGGCATCATTTCTTCAATCCCGACTCTCCAATGGTATTTGAATAGCCAAGCGCACACACTGGCTGTCAGCCTGGTGGCTATTCTTTCATTACGGGTCCAGCTCCCTTGAGCAACACCTTTTCTTGTGTCCTTCACTAGAGGAGGGGCATGGCCGCCCACCCCCCTCCCTCCCCAAGAGAGATCCTTGCCCTGCTATTTTAACCCTCTGTGAGATGACCTTTTTAATAAGTGTCTTTCTCTGTTTTCCTGCCGGCCACTGTGCGAGCAAACAGAGCATGTCTTCTGCTTCCCTCAGATAAAGGAATCAATCAGAGAGGGTGCGAGAGAAAAAAAAAAGGAGAAGACAGATAACTGGGCCATATATGGATTTATATTATGCAGATTTCCCTTTTTCCACATCCCTGTAGACACTGCAGAATGCATTCAGCTTCAATAAGAAAACATTTTCAGATTTATGAGAAAATACAAATGAAACACTAATGCTCAGTGAGAAACAATAATATCCCAGCACAACACAGAAGATGCTGATTTGATTAGAAAAGTTTGGATATAGATAAAGTCTCTATTTGTGATGTGAAATATTTACAGTGCTGTTGAACTGTATTTGTCTTGTGACATATTTCTTCCATTTTTGACTTTTTTTTACCACCAGCAATTGTTTCAGGTCATCAAACAAAATGTTATCTTTGTCAAAAATACTGTGAGGAAATACACAAACCAGCTTTCAAACAATTATTAAGGGGAAGCAATCCTTACCAACTTGGTCCAGTGTGAAAAAATACTTAGCTCCTGTTTTGCCACACTTGTCAGCAACAGGCAGTGAGTCCATTTTTGCATCACTGTGCAGAAATTCTGGCTCACTGTACACAGAATTGTTTTAATTCTGCCATATTGGCTGTTTGTTGAGCTGGACTTGCCTGTCTTTGACCATTGTCCTGAATTGTAGGCCACGTAAACTTGAGCACAAACTGGTCTGGTAACAAACTGGGGACCAGACAATCTTCCTCAAGATGTACTGATAGAGAGTTCATGGTTCTGGCAGCTACAGCAGATGTCCAAGCCCTGAAGCAGCAAAGCAGTCACTGACAGTCCCACTACCAGAACCATTTTTGACTGTCATTATAATTTTTTTCTGTATTAGTTTTATGCCAGACATAATCAGAAGCACAGCTTAAAAAAAAAGTCATTCTTATCACGTTGGCTCACAGATATCTTTCCAAAGGCAATGGTATTATCTGTGAAAGTGAGACGGGTGCTTGTGTTCTTTTTGGCCAACAGTGGTTTTGGCTCTAGAACTCTCCCTCTCCAGATTACATTTTTCCTCAGTCTGTTATTGCTGAATGTCGCATATTGAAGACTGACCTTAACTAAGACAAATTATTCCCATCTTGCTCCAGGTTCTTTTTTGCCCACCTGGATAAGTTATCAATAAGTTCTTAGAGGAATTTGATAATGAGCAGAACTCCTGGGAATGCTCACCACTGTTCCATGTTTTCTTCTTTTATAGATGACTCTTATTTATTACAGTCCTAAAGTTTTAGAAATGACTTTGTGAACCTTTCAGGACTGTCAGTGTGTGATGTGTTGCATTTGAATATTTTTCAATCTACTTCAAGCTGTCAGGGAGGCTCTATTTTCTGAGTACACAGATAGTAGTCAGACCAGGGTATAGTATGTGAAACTTAATTTTCCAAAAACATGGAGTTAATCACAGCTAACTTATGATTTAATATGTCACCTCTATCCAGATTGATTTGGATAGCTGACTAACAAACATGATTTGAAATGTGCATTTTGTATGAACTAGTTATCTTTGTATTATATTAAAATGTGTTTGAAATCTGAAACATTTTAAAAATAGTAAAAAAGCTAGTAGACTTCTTGCAGAACTGTACATAGTTTTGAAATAATTGCAAGCCACAACAAAATTTTCAAAGTATTTAGATGAACTTGCATTAAGTTTTTGGGCCAGTAGCATGGAAATATCAAGTAATAGCCTCAACTATGAATAACTTTCTGTCAGTACATGTTTTGTATTAACTGTTTCCAACAGGCTTTTATTGGTTGTGTTTCTTCCCATTTTCTAACTTCGCATATTGATCCAACAGCTGCTTTGTGGCTGTCAAGAAGAATGTGCCAAAGTGCGTCGATTTTTTTTTTTTTGCTTCAAAAGGGGCTCACATAAGAGAAAAGCGACATGAGCTAGACCTGATTAGCCGAACTCTGAGCCGGCACCGTTCATCAGAAATTCTGCTGTGTTTTTGCTGGGGCGTCTTGCGACATCCCAGTACAAAGAGCAGCGCACACTGATTACAAGGCTTTGAAAGGAGGAGAGGCGGTCAGGGGAGAATAGCTACTTCTGGCACAACGCAGCCACTGAAAAGAGACCTCATGCTAGAGTGAGCTCTTACAATTGGGCTCGAGTTTTTTTATTTTTTTGCCGTGTATGTGTTTGTGTGTCAGTGTTGTGGGGGTAAGGAAAAATAGGTATGGAGATACAGCAAGTTAAAAACAAAAAGAAGAGGAATAGAAAGGTAGTATTAAAGTAGATGTTTGACTGCATGGCATATCCTCTCTGTGTGTTCCCTGTTGCAACACTGCCAGTTACGTTAACAGGAGTGTCATTAGGAATTCAAAGCATATGCCCTCGTGAGGACGCCCTCCTTCTCTTCCCCCGGTGCTTCACATAGCACGCATTATGCACAGTATAAAGTATTTATTGGTCTTTGTCAGGCTTGGGCTGCATATCCAAAATAAGAATAGAAGAGTTTATAAAGCACAAATGACAATAGCCACAACCGCAACTCTTGCTCACACTCGGATCCACCTCATCTAGCGAGATACGTCTCTCACATGTGTGCTTGTTTAATCAGTCGTAGGCTTAGGCATGCAAACACACAAATATCACAGAGCACACGCACTCCCTCACAGCACCTGCGTGCTTGCAGTTTGCATTTTGGATGACACATAATTCATCACATTGGGGGCTCAAGACATGCTGGGCCTTCATCCAGTTGACCTCTTTCTTAAGTAGGTAGCCACAATAGCAGGGAGGATGTGTGGACAAAACAGAGATAATTCCATGTCCTCAGTCAGAGCTCCTCTCAGTGGGTGAAAATCCTGTATCAGGGTCACTATTGTTACCCCCCCTCCTATTTAGCATACCATTTAAACTGTCGACCAGTTGTATGACGACTGGCCCACCGAGCCGTTGTCTTGGTGTCTTGGTGTCTCATGCGCTCTCTATCTCTCCCTGGCCCTGGCTCCGCTTGCTCTTTGTTCACTTTCTTCCTCAGCCTGCAAGTCTTTTTCAGCGGCACAAGCAGAAGAATGGCACATTAAATCTTAATAGGACTGCGTCTGGCCGTGTTGAATTGCAGAGCGTGTTAAGCCGGCGCTTTCCTCCCCCTTGGCACACGCTCGTGGAAGTGGAAAACAATTGAATAAAAGAAACCGCTCCCTCCCTCTGTAACACAAGTGACTTTGACCGCACTGCTAAAGCTATGAGACTTGAACTGACTCCCACTCACAAATGGCTCTAGATTTAACTAAGAAACTGTGGGATAAAGAAAATTAGTACTTTTCCAAATGAACAAATGTCAAAGGTAGATTGCAGGGTGTACTTGATCATCAGCATTTAGGTCTAGGCCTGTTAGCAGCATCAAAGAGGACAAGAACCCGGATATGGTAGGAAAATGAGTGTATGAATTGCACTGAGTGCAGATGTAAGTATTAAACAGCCGTTTGCGTCCAGGCCGGGACATTTTGCAAATGCAAAGAGTCCAGGCCTGCTTTGTAAGGCAGTGAGAGGTAGTAATTAGTCATTGATGAGTTGACTGGTTGTGTGTCCACTGCTCAGCACTGCTAGGTGGGGCTGTGGGAGGTAGATAAGGCCAGCGGTGGGCTTATCTCTTCGAAGGACAGAGACCAGGCCTGCCAGGCAAATCCACCCACTGACCAGCTGCATTTTATTAACAGCATCATTAATGCCAGGCAGGTTGTGTGCGGTGTAATGGAAGACATAATGGAAAAGAAGGGGAAAAAACACAGAATGATAGAAAATGTCTCAATTTCTGCTTGTTCTGCAAGTCTGAAGTACATAGGCACCGGTTGACCTGTTTTGAGATTTTGAAAGGATGGAGCTTGCGGAGATGTTTACCAGGTAGGCAGCCAGTGGAAGGGCATGAAGAGGGAGCTTGGATCTTACCTCTGGGTTTTGCTCACTCGCCTCTGGGTCCCCAGAATTCAAATGATTTTCTTTTTCCTCTTTCAAACATGGGATTGCTCACCAGAATAATGATGAAGCTGATACAGAGAAGCATAACTACAGACAAAGAAAAGGCAAAAAATGTATCTTAAAAAAGAGGTGGACATTTCCAGGCAAAAAAAGTTTTTTGTTAAAGGTAGTTTTCCTATGTTTCTATCTATGAATATGCATTGTTTAGTCAGTTTTCAGTCTTTTCAAGATTTCAATGTGTTTTTTAAACTCTTTGTATGCAGAACAATACATCTTTATTATTATAACTTATTTATAGCGATCTCAATGTAATCTGCTAAAATTGATTTTACCTAGTTTTTAGTTTTGTGAATAACTTCCTTCAATTAAAACTTCATCAAATGTTTAATGTTACACATCACATGCAAACATACCACATATAGACATACAGTATATAAACAATATACATACATAGTTGGGACAAGTTGAGAGAAAGAACAGTTCTTGACCCCAGAAGTAAATGGAAAAATAATTTGTATGAAGAAATGTCTCTAGTCAACACCTATTCTCAGACACCTAGAAGAAACATTTACAGACATTTGAACCATGTTTGTTGATACCTCTTAATGAAAAGGTCAAACGATTTTGCTAATGTCTATGTGGAAATGTACTGCACATTGATCCCCATAGGGCTTTTTCCTTAGACAGGTTTTGCCAAACTCACCAGTAATGGGAGGAAAGAAAGGCGGGAGACGAGGGTGGTGGAAAGAGTGACCAGTCCGACAGGTTTATGTCTCCCCCTAGGCTGAGTTCGGTGGAGCGGGCCCACAGGAAGAAGCAGAGCCAGCTGTGACGGCATCCTGCTTGCCACTGTGGTTTTGGAGCTTTGGGGTTACGCTATCGCCGACTCAACATTTCCCCCTATCCTGTACCCCTCCCAGGGGTTGTTTTTGTTGGCCAGGGGGTGGTGTTTGGGTGGGGGCCCACTGCTGTGGGGGCTCTTTAGAACAGCCACTCCTCTACTTGAGGATGTAGGGAGTTACAGTCAGCAACTCACAAGGACAGATATCATGTAAAGAAACACATTTGTTCCTTAGTGCTAATTGCCATTTTCAGACTGGAAGGTGTGTTCATAAATTCAGTTTTATGGGCAGGATGGGTGTCGTTTCAGGTCTCCAAGGCCACCAGCTGGGCTGTGCTTTGGCAAAGGGGAAATCATGTGTCGGTACAGAATGTAATGGTCTGACAGTAAAGCTATGTGTTTCAAGTAATACAAAGATGTCCTTTTAATGTTAAAAGCAGTAGACAGTGAGTGGTGCAGCTTCACTTAGAATGTAAAGGTCATATAATCTATTCCAGTTCCTACCCATCTGTCTGATCAGTCATTCTGGAGGAATCAATCAAATGGATCAGAGAACCTCTTATTTTCAACAAGTGAGAGGAAATTTTGAGAAGCCATAGAGTGTGCAAACTTTGTGCATGCCTATGTGATAAACTAAGACATTAAATTATTTGATTTCATAGTAACTTGCCACCTGTGGTAGCTATTCTCTAAACAGACCACTAATGTAACATAACCAAAAATACGTGCTTTGACCATCTCTTCATATGACAATTACACTCCATATAAATGTGATGCTTGAGTATGTATATATTAAGTCATGTCCCCAAAATCTATCATAACTGATTTTACAGGCAAAAGACACTGTGTTGTAGTAAACAAAGTGGTGATATTTATATTAGACCATAATGTACCCCCCAGCCAAAGTATGATGCATCTTTCTCATCATGAATTTAGTTTGTCGAACATACCCCACAAACAAAGTCAACAGACAAAACCGTCTTGTGATTGGTTTTTAATCCAATTGCATTATTATTCAGGCCTCCCATTGGCCATTCATTACTCTCACATGGAGCTTGTGTGGGTTGTTATCACCCAATCAGACGCAGGACTGTATTCTGGAGAGCATGCTTTCGTTTGCATCCTTTAAACCCTGTGAGCTTTCCCTCTCTCTTGGTCCGCCAACGGAATACCTAATTCCAAAGTAAACTGATTGCTCTCTCCAACAAGATTACGTTGTGATGATGTTATCCAAATGAGACCACTACAGATGCAACCAAGGTAGGCAAGGATGCTTACCGCAAGTTGACTGATCAGCATGTTAAGAGAAACAAGGTTGGGGAGGAGGAAAAGAAGAGAGAATGAGGGATAGAAATCGAAAGAGTGTGATAGAGTTGTGTGCGTGGGGGTGCGGTGGGGGGTTAAGCTGGAATGTAATTTGCTTCTCACCTCAGGCGACTGGGCTCTGAGGCCAGTAAATATGCAAACAAGCTGAGCTTGGCCATCAATATGAAAGCCCAAGATGATTACTAATCTCTACCAGAGAAGTAGATTGAGATCTATCCCATGCAACATGAGGGGAACAAGTGAGGCCAAAGTCCAAACTTCATCTCTATGTTGGCCTCACTTAGTATGCACAGTTAGGTATATGGATGGAGGCTGGCCTTCAGTTTGGTCCTATTTGTGATGCATACAAATCTGCAACCAATAATGATATTGGTGTCTTAAACCTATTAAAATGTTTTAAAGGAACTAATCATGTAACTTCTCTGCAACTTTGGACCTTAGTTTCAACTCCTCTCTCTTTTCATCACATAGTCACAAGTAGCAGTCTGATTTGAGCTCTTAGATGTGCAGCATTGTGGTTTACCAACCCATTGTCATTCCCTGTCTGTAATCAGGGATAAAACAAACCTATGGGACATGGACAGGTCTGGAGTCATTAGGTGTGTGCGTGGCTTATCCAGACAGCCAGATAAACCAGATGCCTCAGGATGGCCAGGGGTCATCTCTCTGTGAGAACATGTTGTTGATGTCCTTGTCTCTCTTTAGCTCTTCTTCTCTGTCTGTATCCCTTCTCTTATTCCTCTTCATCATTCCCTTTCTTTCTTTTTCTCCCTGCCTTGATTGTGCTGTATAGTCATCACAAACACAGAGGTCCATGTTGGAGCTTAGCAGTCGAAGAACCTGTCAGCTAAAGGGAAGGAGGAAAGACAGACCAGGGAGTTGTCTGTGGCCCTAGGTTGGATGCCTGAGGGTGTGCTACGTGTGGAGGATAGTTAGTGCAGAAGGACACACTGCAGTCTGCAGGTGAATCCACTCGTTTTAGAAGACTTAATGCATTTGAATCATCTCCTCTAGGGGGAGGTGTTATGACTTTCTTTTTACAAAAGAAACCTTGATATAAAATGCAGCAAAAGTTGTGTTTCTCTTCTCTGAACGTGGCAGGAGGACAATGTACGCAAAATATATATTCTAAGAAGGTTTTCCCAGTGCTGAACATAATTGACTATTCCCTGTACTTTAGAGTGTGTTTTCAGCACTGAGCCTTACCCTCTGCAGAGAGTGCACAAGGCTTGAGGATGTTTACCTGGCATGGTGCCTGTTGTAGCTGCCCTCCTGTTGAGGGAAAGCGGGTCAGGCTATAGCTTTGTGTTTGTTTGTTTGTTTGTTTATTTGTTTGCACATGTAAGCATTTTCATAGTTTTTTATTAAATTGTATTTTGATGCATTTAGGTGCTTGCAAAGCAAAAAGGGAAATCATTAAGGTAGAGAGAATTTCAAATAGGAAGCTTTGATTTTGTTCAGGAGAATTAAACAGTGTTATTTGAGGCTGTAGTGGATGGTTGGCATCCACAACTATCTGTCAGCTCAGGCATCAGTCTTCAACCTTTCTATCCCTGTGCTCATTTACTCATCCGTTCTTTTATCCATTCTCATCTGTGGCCAAAGGGCCATGTCTCTTTGTGGCCCCGATAATCTTGGCCAATTTCCTCTGCAATTTATTTCCCACCCAATCACCCACCTGGTCAAGCAGCATCAAGCTCCTCAAGGTTGAGGCATTCATCTCAGCAAGCCCCTTTCTAACAATCACATTTGCTGTTTTTTTCTCAACTCAAGGCTTAGATCTTTTCTTTTCTGGGTGTTAAAGTTTCAGTTCAGTCCTGCAGTAGGCCAGTAACTTCTTTTTTGCACATCCCTGCTAGAGGCAGTAAAATGGAGTCAGTTATGTTACGAAAACTTACAATGTAGGGGAGGACAATATAGCTGAAAAATGTATAACAATATTAGCATTTCATACCAATTGATATCAATCATTATTGATTCTCTTTTTGTTTTAAACATCTGAAATACTGTCAAACTGGTGAGGTGACCATTCCTGTTTTATCCAAAGTTTCTTCTCAAGCTATCGTACTCATTTTCCCTTTTGCTCCACATCATTAGTTTTTTATTTTTACACAGCTATGAGGCATAGTGATTACATCTGAAACTGCTGCATTGCATTTTACTCAACAGGTTGTTGCTAGGTAACCAAAGAGTGAGTATGTTCGTTGATGCCACCCACCTGGCTTAGCTGTGTATGAGAGGTTGAGCATCTGAAGCCTTTCCTCTGCCAACATCCACCTCAAAGCTGTGTAGTCCAGGATCGGAGTTCAGTGAAATTATTGAATATTCTATTGGACATATTTCTAGGGATCCTGATCATGTGTCTATCACAATCTTGGTATTGTGATAGACACATTATTGTGCAGCCCAAATAATTCACCTACAAAAATTTGACTGCAGAAATTTGTCTGCAAAAATTTACCTTCAAAAATTTGACGCCAGTGTGTTGGGCTTAGGCTTGTCTTTTAGCAGGTAGCTAACTAGAAGTAAAAAACATAATACATATTTACATAGAATAAAAATTCTGTTGTAAATTCAATGTCTAGACAGAGTCAGATTCATATAGTTTTCCAACCTTTTGAGTAATGTCAATGTGTGCAATACTGCAATGGGAAAGACACTGCCTGGATGCAATATTTAGTAGATATTATATTTTAACTGCCATTCATCCAAAATAGTCAAGCAAGTAATTTTATTTGGCCTATAATGTAGACTTTCCTGTCACCTGATAAGGACACTTATTGGTAAATGTCTGATTCCAAAAGCGATCAGACATTACGATGTTGAAAAAGGCTTTTTATTAGGCTGCATAAGTTCACGTTTCCCTTTGTAATTCATCAGTCATATCAAAGCCCTCCAAAATTACATAGAATTTGTTTGTTCCTGCTTTTAAACAAAAATGACACTGATAATAATCATCCCACCTAGAAAAATCAGATCACATCCTGATTTGCAGAACAGTTACTGTGCTGAAATGGTGCTGTCTCTCACTGGGTGGATCTTTATCATACATTTTGTGAGTCATAGAATGCAGAAGTTCTGTTCATCTACATGCTGATGCTGACCTCATCTGAACTGAGACATGAAAAAAAAATCAGTTAATGAAATGTTTTGCTTCAAATCATCCATTTAAATTTACTCACTTAAACGGCTCATTCATGAATGACACAATACTAATTAGATGTTAGCCTCTGACCATTCAAAGGATTTATTGTTTTTTTAAATTTACAGATACAGGACGGAAAATAACAACATAGGACCTCACTTCAAAGATCCGAAATGTCCCTTTAACTGAGTATTTACATTAAAATTCTTAGTGCCAGAGGTTAAAAGAAACATAAAGTTGGAGCAGAATTGTCATAGAAACTATTTGGTACACATTGTTTGACTTAACCTGTTCCAAACTCTTCTCCATCTTGGTTTCCTTATCATCTTCAAATGCACTCTCTTTCTTCCACCCTCCCTCTATCCTGTCATGGCTCCTCAGTATTCTGCTGCTGTCTTGTGTGGAGTGATTTTGCCCAGACACGTCTGGCTCTGGGTAAAGTGCAGTCCCCGGAGACTATGCTCCGCAGCCCCCAGGTCGCTAGCACCATGAATACATTATGATCCCCATTTCCATCCTGTTGCCACGGCAGCACTTTTTGAGCCGCAGGGCGATTAAGACATGTGCTGTCGATACCCTGATAGGAGCAGAAGTTGGATCTGGATGCCGGCCTTTGATCAGATTTCATCCTCCCACCTGCTATTGCGAGGCTTGGTTACAGGAAGAGATGGGAAGGGTATTGGGATTTTTTTTTTATTATTGGTTTGACAGGCTCACCTGGTAAATATAAGCATACATACATACCTCTTCCAGCACTACTTTTTTCCCTCTGCGCTTTATCTCCGTGTTTCCTGTCTGAACTCCCCCCTCTTTTTCATATCCTCATTTCCTTCGCTCCACCCCATCACCGCAGTTTAGCTACGGCAGCATTATACGCAGATTCGCTTTGCTCTATGAAATTCTGTTATCCTCACAAAAGAAGCAACTCGCGTACCTTTTATTGTTTCCTTTTTTTCTTTGGGGGATGATGTATAAAACATGGTGCCTCAGGTAGAGGATGTTGGGTAGGAAGCCATGTCCCCCTAAATGGCCAGCCGTGTGCATGCGCCTAACACTTCACTGAGCAATCTGTCAACATGTCAGCAACACATGTTTTGTAAAAAGCCTCTGGTGGGAGCCAGGGGAAAAAAGGCACTCCTGCCAGACCAGAGAGGAAATGCTTTTTTCTCCTCTATGCAGTGGATTTTCTATTGCTGGTGCTGTGTCCCACGGGCCCCCCCACCACCACCCTTTCCTCCCCCACACGCACACCCGTTGTCTGCACTTCAGAAATTTGAACTGGGGACCCTCGAGGGGGTTTACAGGGAAGGTGGGGGTAGGCTGGGAGGGAAAAGGCTCCCTCTTTTTTTTTTTTTTCAAAGCGTATGAAATTGTGAAGGTATATTGTGGCAGGTCCCCAAGCGGTCTTTTCTAATACCTGAGTTTCTGGCGAAGCTGGAAATTACCAGCGGCTCCCCCGAGGGACGGCTTTATCCACACCAGGAAGGAGAGCAGAACTCAGTGGGGAGGTTACTTAATGCATGGCTGAAATAAAAGAATTTCTGAAAGACAGAGGCTGAAAAGCTACTTTTTTCAACCAACCCCCCTGCTTCATTCCCGTTCCCCCTCTCTCCTTTCCTCCCCAGAAGTATAGTTTACTACTCTCTGCCTTCTCTTGAAGGGTTCTAGTTTAATAAACTTTCAGAGGATCCTGCTGGTGCAGACAGCTAGACAAATACCCTTGTGTGTTCTCTTTTGTCGAAGATACAGCTTTTTGTTATGTTCTTGCAAATTTGATTTCTCCCTCTGTCTTTCTTTTTCTCCGCCACCCTCTGCCTCTCTCCCCTTCTGCATTTGTCTTCATCTCCCTCGTCCTCCTCTTGCTTTCTGTCTCCCGTTCTGATTCCGCACAAACACACACACGCACACAAAGTTAAACTCTGTCTCTTGTGGTTGGGTTTATTGTTTGGTCTGTCTGTTCGTTCTCTCCCCCCTCTGTGCTCCCTTTTGTTTTCTGTATGTTTTGTTGTATTGTGCACAGAGCCCGAGATGCAGATAGAATGCAGACAGTTTGCCAAGGGTGAAAACTGTATATAAGCACCTCTTGGTATCTATTTAACAAAACACATTAATCTATTTACTCATGACCAATTGGATACAACTCCACCCACAAAGCAGCATGAGATATTTCCCATTAGGGATTAAAAGCATAGTATTTTGAAGGTAATTCACCCACGTATCAACTTTGTTATTTTGAGTCTCCTGAAATTCAGATAGCCATTCTCTTCAGTAATCAGCACCTTTTATAAAATATTTATAGATAATTAACCTTGCCATGTTTCTAACCTCATAAAAACAACAACATAAAAATCTCATCCATGTATAAAATGCCTCTTCTCATTCTCTCTGTCCACCTCCCCCTCTACTGTTGGTAAATAATTCAACCTCTTCCCTGTAACAAGTGCTGGCCTTAATAGGGAGCAGTACCTGTAGTTGGGATAAACAAGCCAGTCGGCCTCAGCAGTGAAACAGAGGGATTTGGGCTTCATGAGGGCAGAAGAATAAGTCGTTTCCTTCTGAAAGGCAGAGTCGACTGGCTGACATTAATTAAGCCCTATAGGATAAAGGTTATCTGAAGCCTAGCAAAGCAGAGACTGTGCATGCGGGATGCTACGTCTGCCGAATCCTAATCAAGACTTCTTATTAAAGTGACATGTACGCGGTTCAGTCATGTATGATGTCTGCCGTTGTTGTTTTCCCAAATCTTGTTTGTTTATGGCAGACATACAAACACAGAAAAATTATCTGAATTTCACTGAATAGACAAAACATCTTGGGCCATCTGTTCTTAGACACAGATGTTTACTGCTAAATTTAAACATAGTGGTAAAAAAAGCATTGCAAATAATTTTGTAAGTGAATGCTAGATTTATAGTCCCCAATACTAAAGTAATTGGGAATTTTCTAAATTTTTTTTGTGTTCACAACAGTTCAAAATATGTTTTCTGACTCAGTTTCTACTTGGCTATTCGGTTTTCCTTTTACTAAAAGAACAACATTCAAGATACACCTACAAACTTCAATATGTTTTGAAAATTTTGTGTGATGTATTAAAAAAGCGCATTATTATAAAGTATTGTAAAACTGCACCATACATTGTAATTGTACCACTATAGCAATAGCATTGGACATAGTTGCAACAAATTGAAATTTTTCATTTAAGCACAATGTACTTGTGCTCTTTGTGCTAGGAATATATTTGATGCTTGATGCAGCAAAAAATGTTTTACAACATTTTAGAGCAAAAAATGTTCTAGTAAACTGGAACATAGATTTTCAAGTCTTGCCTTAGATTCTGGTTGGATTTAGGTGTGGGCTTTGACTGGACCATTCTAACTGTATGTTTAGTGATGCTGTGCTGCTGGAACAGGACTTATGCTCCCTCTAATTCAATTTATTTCCCCATTAATTCTGGGCAACTTTTTTTGTTTTTCCAGCTTCATACAAAAATGTTTTGCATTGTAAACCCAAACTCTAACTACTGAGAAACAAGCATGAGCAGCACATTTTACAAGGCTATAATGAAAGCTCTTAACTAGTGAAGTTCTGTATTTCCACTTGTTAACAACATATATCCTGTTGCAACCTCTATGTGAGGTGTGTATCATCCAGTGGCAAACTAAACACATCGCTTTCACGCTCTGACATGTCAACCTATATGCACAGCAACCTTAATTAAAGGTCACCTTATCACCTTATAATATTCTTTTGAAATATAAAATAGCTTAGTGAGCTGCCAGATGAGTGACACTGGATTTATTACCATTTCATTGTGCACCACTTCTGTATTAGAGACAGCAACAATAGCTGGGCCACACTAATGGTGAAATAGCAATGTCTTCTCCTTTCATATACCGATAACGGCCGGTGTCCTCTCATCTACAACGGCACAGTGAAAAGTAATTAGCTGATATGGATGTTCCTGTCAGTGATAACTGATATTAGGGGACTATTACATTCACTCTCCTGAATGATGGTCCTTGAAATTAGTTCATTGCAGTAAGATTGCCACATATAATATCACAGTGGAGTGGGGCGGGGGGAACGATTGCAGCATCCACAAAAAGTATCTTAAAGCACACTCTTTAATCCTGTTCTTCTAATAATCAATAACTTAACTCTTATATTTGACTAACTCTCTTAATATTACTTTTCATGCAGAAATGAAAATGAAAAGCTTCCAAACGCTTTTCTCAAGTTTTCTTGTACTTAATAGTTGGTAATACCTTAGAGGATTTTTGTTTGGCAGTCATAGCAAGTTTCTCTCCTGAGAGAGACATAAATAGCCTCCCAGGTGGTGGCATGTAACTAAGTAAATGGTTAGTAAGCCAAGATGTGCAAAGTATATGTAAATAGGAAGAAAAGTATGTGTTGATGTGTTGGTGTGAGAGGAGGGCATTCATGACGGGATTTTTTTTTCTACAGTAACCCTGAAAGTTTTTTCTCTATGCCCATCAGCATGAAAACTTTTTAGTAAAACAGTTCAGGGTAAAGGATGTTTTTTTTCTGTTTTGTCAGCTGATAAATAGATAAACAGGAATAAATCAATGTGAAGTGATGGATGAATAAGTAAAATGCCCTGTAGTCATTTGTCTGGTTGTATTCAGGCTTCATATTCTAACCCTACCCTGCAAATGAAGTTCAGGATGAGGGGCAGCGAACTGCTTCGTTTGGTGAGGCGCCTGCCTGTTACTTAGCATGTATGGTTGTGTTAGTGGTGTTTTTTCTACCCTTTTTACTAATATGATTCGACAGTCATGAGCTGCCTGAATAACAGCAAAAAAACAATGCAGCAAACAAAGCAAACCCCTGAATGTGTCTGCCATTTGTGCTTGCATATGTACGCACATGTCGTGAGTATTCTGGCACAGTTACTGGGCCAAAGCAGAGCTGGTCTGGGGCCTGGCCCATTCTCTAGAGACCAACCCCCTTTTGCCTCCACTTTCTCCACCCCTTTACCCCTTCCTGTGCAAGTCTGTGGACACAGTCTGAGGCGACAAGGTTGCACAACAGCACTCTAAAATCCTCGCTATACAAACACGATCATTAAAGAAAACACAGTCTGTCATTAGGAATCTGTTTAAGAGGGGAAAATAATTAGAACGACTGTGATAATTGTGTCAAGGGGGAAATAGATCAGACGTATTATGGGAAGAACCAGAAAATCTTGCCATAGCTTTGCTACTTTGCTGTTGGTTCATTTCAACATTGATCCACCCTTCCATCTGTCATTCTTTTCCTTTTCTTCAGCTCCTCGTTTCTTTCTCTCTTTCTGTCTCTCTTTCTTGGATTCAAGACTGGAGGAGCCTTCTGGCTTTAAATGCAGAAGGGATGAAGATGTTTATTCATCTGGAGGGTATTAGAGCCATGATTAAGGACGGGAGGGAGCTGTGAGGCTGATGCGACGTCTGCATTGCTCATTCGTGGACCGCGTTCGGGAATCTGGCCAACAAGCCAGGAAAACGAGAAATGATGCAGGATGAAAGAAAGAACTTGTAGTGAAATTTGATTCTCTCGGGAAAGGACAGACGTTTAAATTTTCTCTGTCTGACGCACACTTGCTCATTCTCACTTGCGCTCCCAGTCCTCGTAGCTAAGCTAATTATTAATGAATGCGGATTCTGTTGAACCTTGGAGAGGTGTCAGCACTGCAGTCACTGAGGGTTAAAAAATCTTGACATTTAAGACAGGGATGCATGAAAATACATCGTCTTGCTTGAGTTGATGCTTGTTTTTCTTCCCCTCCTGCTCTGTTCTCCAGTATGCATGTTTTCTTCTCCCTTCTGGGCTGTATCCAGTTGTTTTACCACTGACAAGCTGAACTGCTATTGAAGAAATATCAAATAAAGCCAGAGTGTATTCATCAGTTGAAGCAGAGGTCACGGGTCATGAAGCAGGGGCATGACTTTCTAACATAAGCTAATACTTAGGCTAGGGTAGGAGGAAGTTGCTGTAGTTTTTGGTATTAATGTGACTTTCATTAGGCTTTTGTGTGATTTGCAAAGTAATTCCCTCACTAAGAGTTAAAACATTTCAGACCAAACAAGATTTACATTTCTATAAAAAAGAGTGTTTCATTATTTATTTATTTATTTATTATTTTCCTTTGGCTTTGACCATCTAGAGCACCTTCTTTTATTAGATTTCAGAGCAGTTACTTTTTCTCACTTAACCTGTTTAGTTTGGATATCTTTTGTTTCGCTTTGTAAAATATGTAATTTGAAAACTACTTGTTTTTGCCCTTGTCAGTATTAAAATGTGTTTGACTAACTGAAACGTTGAAGTGTGACAAAAACAAACTGCAAGGAAGGAAATACTTTTTCATGGCACTGTGTATTTGCAATCTAACTCAAACTTGAAGTTTAGTCCAAGTTTTAAAGAGCATTTAAGAGAATTAAATCCCAATTTCCAAATTCACTTAGCCTTTTGTTGGGTTTTAAGTAATAGACGGCATCTGCTGAAACTTGCAGAGCAAACCCTATTTTAATGAAGCAACCATACTAAATAGTAACTCAGCATATTTTCATGCACATTTTTTCCAAGCTTATCACATAAATCACATTTTCTTAAGTAACTAAGTGTGTGGGCAAACATAAAAAAAGCATCAAAGTAAACCCTCTTGTGGGAAAATACAGTAGGAGCTAGTAGATTGCAGAGCTGCAGCTTCCTTCATAACAGCTGACTGGCTAGTTGACTGTCCACTGACTCCTGCGCATAGTTTGCTGCAGTGTTGAGGGAACAACGCATGCAGTTGAAAGGCCCCTTTCTTACTGAAGCCCAGCCCAGACCAGTTCTGCCCGGTCCAGTCCTGCCTGGCCCAGCGCTCCCTCAGAGCCAGCTCTCGCAGTGAGTGCAGGCGGTGAAGAGGCATGCTGGGGGACAGATTGTCATCCTCCTCCTTCCCCCTGGGAGGCTCACTGTGGCTGCTGGTCTGGCCAAGACCAGAGGAACAGCCTCCTTCCTGTTTGTGCAAAGTCCACCTGAAGTGGTCAACTGTCCTTTCCTCTACACACCAACAGCCCACTCAGTTGTAGGAAAGATACCTCAACTGCTACACCTCCACTTGACTGCTCCATTGAGGACCTTCAACTGAGTCTTTGCAGAACCTTTAGAAACTGAGCAATAAAGGCATTTATTTCTATCTACATTTTTCAAGAAAATAATTTTACATTTCTTAGAAATTACAGTGTCTTTCAGAAGTTTCATTATTTTTACCCTTTTCCACATTTTGTAATTTTCTGAATGATCTGTGATAGACAAACTGAAAGTTGCACATTAATATTGATTCTCATTGATTCTCACTCATTGATTCTCCCAAGACAATCATTGGGCTACAGCTCATTTTGGGTATGTTCACAATTGCGTAGAGTTGCTTCTTCCCATCAACTCCGATTAGCTATCCTGTCGTTGCTTAACAAAAGCACCTCTATGGTTTATAGTGGAAATTAGATATTCATGGTTCAGGAAGAGATTTGTTTGCATGTTGATCAAAATGTACATTTCAGTTTCAACTGATGATTCCACACCTTCTGCATGTTTGCCATATATGACTTTTGCAAACCGCAAACTGAAGTTCTTATAGATTTATTTCAGCAATGGCTTTTTCCATGCTATGTTTCCATAAAATTTTGATTTGTGAAGAGCATGACTACATAATTGTCCATTGATTTTCCCTCTTGAGATGTACATCTTTGCAGCTCCTCTAGAGTTACCATCAGCCTTTGAACTACTTCTCTAATTATTGCTTGCCCTCACAGGCTTGTTGTATTTGGTTATCGAATATGTCTTGGCGACATGCTTGGCCGAATTTCCACATTAACACAAATATTTAGCAAAACTGAGATTTTCTGCTGTGTTTACAGTCGCTGTCAGTGAAATCTTATTGAGAAACATTTGATTTTTAAGACAGCTTTCCAAACTGAATATATCTAAAAGAATCTGTTTGCGACATATTTGGGAGGACTGGATTTCATGCATGACCACAACTGCCTTTTGTGAAAGAGACCACATAAACAGTCGAGCTGCTTTTGTTTTGATTTTGATTTTTTGGTTCACATCTGTCGTGCTTTGTCCAGACTGCCCTCCGAATTCAAATATAAGCCACAAAGTGAAATGACTCAGTATAAAGTGACAGCATCTAAAGAACATAAACTACAATAGTTTTGGAAGAATCCTTTGAATCTTTGGCTTTAGCTGGGCACAAGGTATTCTTTTGAATTTTGATGTTGTAAATGTTGATGTTGTTGCCACTTACTGGAAGAATTGGTGTAACAGCATTTTTGAGCGAATCCAAGAGACAGTAGCAGCTGCAGCTTGTTCCATATAAAATGAAAAAAACAAAGAATTGAGATTGAACTTAGACTTAGCAATTTACTTTTTACAATCTTTGTCATATAATTGGTGAACTACAGACTGAAAAAGCAAAGTTGCTTTTATGACTAGTCACAAAAGCAACTTTTGTACAGAGCAATATCTAGCCAATTAATAACATCCATTAATAAGATGTATGTTATTAATTGGGTAGATATTGCTCTGTATTAATTCAAAAAATTGTTTAAATTAGCTCATAAAAGTTATTACTTCTTATGTCAAAAGAATAAATAATAACTTTGTATTTATTACATTAAGTCTAAGGACAAGCAGCACAGGATTTGAATTCTCAAGGTAGGGTCATAGACAGGATAGTGGGCATGTTTATGATTTTTATTTTTTTCAGTCAATTGAGGACAGAGATTTGACTTGGATTTGGAAAAATGAACTGTGAACATCTCTGCTATGTAGTCACTGATATTTTTCAACGCAGGGACACAAATACTATTAAAAAATGTCCTGAGGGTGTTGTAGCATGGTGTTGTAGTGGATTAGACATGTTTAACCCAGCAGATAGTTCTCACTGAAATCCATATATAATTCAAACACTGTAACATTATCAGATGTTCAGCCTTCCATGCTGATAAACATTACGTGCACTGATATTTGCGATATAATCCTATTTGTGTCATTCTATCACAGAAAAAAAATAACAGGCTGGTACTGTAAAGGATGACTGGCCGGCCTACTTTTCTTCCTCTGGCCTTCCATTTGTCTAACTTTCCCTGGATGCCACTGGGGCACTGAGATTTCTGGGACAGTGACCAAGTGCTCCTGTCTGAGCTGGGGGACGTGGGTAATGTGGACAAAGTGGTTGACAGTTTGCCGCTTCCCCATGGTTGAGAGACAGAGCCATGAGGGCCAAAATAATGGACACCCCCACCACAGAGTCAGAGCAGTGCTTGATGTTTCGGCTCTTCATGTCAGGCCCGGCGTGAAAATATCCCCGCTGACTGCAGTTTGGGGACGTGAGCAATTCTCCTTGAAGCTTTGTGTTGTCTTGTGTTTTGGACGTACGTGATGTTTGGCCAAAGTAACTTGCTGATGAAACTGCGGGAAGTGGGCCCCTATTTCAGCCAACATTTTTTTTCCCAGTATGTCCACTAAGAGACGGCATCCCTGTGCACGGATGCTCCAGTTGTCTCATTCAGCCCCTCCTTCTCATCATGTAGCTTGGTGGATTTGATTGATCTGAAGTAAAGGGGGAGAGGGACCTGACATTTCCCAATGATGTGTAAAAACATATTGTGTTTGCTAAAAAAAAAAAAAAAGAAAGCGAGAGACAGATGAGGGTACGCACACACATGCACACGCATGGACACAGAGACTACACAATATCTGTGGCTGGAAATTTTATTTGTTTGTTTATTTATTTGTTTACAAGTTGCAAAAAGTCCTAACTAGCCACCTGCCATCTTTGCTTACAGCTTCTGGAAATAATCAGTGTTTCATTTTCACTGGATTTGATGTCTTAAACTGGGATGTACCAGGACCACTGTGAGCAAATCTCTAAGCTGGTTCTCTTCCAAAAAGATGTGCATCCTCTGAGCTCAGTCCTGATACAACGGAGTGATTTGCTCGTCTGACTGGTATCAGTTCCAGA
Source organism: Phalloptychus januarius (assembly GCA_902982915.1). Lineage (NCBI taxonomy): Eukaryota > Metazoa > Chordata > Actinopteri > Cyprinodontiformes > Poeciliidae > Phalloptychus > Phalloptychus januarius. Next base: position 12,731,025 of record CADWAE010000466.1, on the reverse strand, counting down.
AAAATCAAAAAATCAAAAAATCTCCACCCATCTCTTTGTCACAGACAGTGTAAGGCATCTTAGCCGATGTGAAAAATCTCTTTTGCCACCTCCGCTATTAGATCCTAAATGACTGTGTCACAATCAGAGCCATACACACGACAACATTCTGTTCAGACACAGGCTCCTATTTGGGCTTCAGAAAGGGAAAAGTGTGGAGATGACACATGCGTTATCTCATGGGAAAAGGCTCACCATTTTTCCCAGTAACTGTAAAAAGACTTCCCCTTCCTCACCCACCCTGAATGTGAAGCAGGGTCATGGTGTTACATCAGACAAGTTGTCAGCTTTTTGTTTATTCAATGAATCCCCCACTCCCCAATGTGCCACAAATGCGCTCACACAAACGCTTCTCTTATGACAACCACCACATACAGATCTCTACTACAGCACAGAACGAGATGAGGTTGGGCGCATAAAAGGGTGGCCAGTCTTCTGCTTTTGGAGGTGCAGTTTTCTCTAAAAGCAGCAAATGATTTGTAGTAAATACATTTTCTGATATAGGTCTTGGACCTTGATAAGAGTTTACCTTTGTTCAGTTGTAGAGACATAATCTGCAGCTTTCCAGCAGTGATAAGCCATAATAATCTGCTTCCAGAGTCACAAAGATTTGCTTTTCTAAAGCTTTGTCCTTAAAAAGGTGTCCGAAAGTATAAAACTAAGTCCAAAGTTATTCATATCCCTGGCAGATTGAGGTCTGAAAGATTCGCTTAATTTGACCAATTCTACCAACATGTTTTTTCTGGTTGGAAGTGATATAAACATTTTGAGTGGCCCAGTTAGAGTTTCAAGCTGATTCTGATAGAGCACCTGTGGAGGGAGCTAAAGATTAGGGTACTGGCAAGGAGGAGTTTAAATTTGATTGATACTAGTGGAAACATGTAAAAATTGGTCAGCAATTACAAGAAGGACTCAATTTTTCCAGGATAGAAAGATTTCTCGAGAAAAAAAGTCCACTAAAACAGTCCAATTTATCTTCAAAACTGCTATTCCTTTTATATTGTTTTACCTTTTCAAAAAGGTTCCTAACAGAAGTAAAGCTCTTAGATGAGTGCAAGTAAATTTATCTGCCAGGGGTAAAAGTAATAATTTAGCCATAAAAAATAAAGTACTTTAATGTTAAATTTCAGGAATACATTTGGAATTGTTTTTATTAAATAGAGGTTATTATTATTATTATTATTAGTAGTAGTAGTAGTAGTGGTAGTAGTAGTAGTATTTCAAACTACAAATAATTTTTCTTCTAATTTATAATTATACTTTGTGTTGGTGTATCATGCTAAGACACTTGACTTTCTAAGGACATGACTTCATTCTGTTTTGAAACAGCTTTAGAAGAAAATAACATTGTGGAATTAAAAACAGAGGATCCATTTTTGTTTTAGTGGTATTCATTGTTCTTCTTCTTTCTTTTTGTCTTAAATGGCTAAAACATAAAGCACAGTATATGTCTAAGCTAAAATCAATTATAGCACTCAAGCTTTCAGACAGTTATGCCGCCATGCGTAATACATACCAAATGGGAGAAAATGTCATCAGGATAAATAATGACTCTATCTCTTGAAAACACATATATATGGATATATATTTACTTATATATAAGTATATATATGCGTGTGTATGTGTGTGTGTGGATGATTTTCAAAATATTTAATTGCATAAATAAGCATTCCTCAGGGCTTTCGAAAGCTGTACCGCTGTGTACTAAAAAGGCAAACTTACCTTTTCCTGGCATTAAGGATCGTATTTGAGCAAGACTATTTACTTTGGGAGAAGGTGCTATAAATGAACACAGAGGAAGTGGAGCACAAAGAGTAGTTCAGACTGGTTAAGAGGAAACTGAGACCTGCGTGTGAGAAGAAAATTTTTAATGTTTTTTCTACACCACAAGAATTAGGAAATAACTAATTGGCGCAATACTACAGATGTCTTCGTCATGCAGTTGGCATCACAGAACCTGCAGACAAAGCGTGATTTTTATTTACTTGTTAGACAGTTTTTAAGCCCTGCAGCTTAGTTAGCTTTTTCTTACTCTTTTAGTTAATACGGCTGTGACTCATTTTTCATCATTCCCTACAGCATCACTTTATATCAAGCTGTTTTGTTCCATATAGGAGACCGTAAAAAAAGTAGGGAGGGGGGTAGGGACAGAACTCCCGGAGAGGGACAAGCCTTAAGATGGAGGTCTTCCTCCCAGGACGTGACAGGCTGTTGGCTGGAGGATGCTCAGGAAGGCCTTGGCAGACCAACAAAGACAGCCCTTCAGCTGCCGGGTGTAGTTTTTCAGGCCCCAGCATCCCCTTTGGCAGCAGCACAGAGAGCGCTGGCGTGCACAGGCCCCCAGCCCGAGAGACAGGGAAGTAAGGCCCGTTCTTTTATTTACTCAGGCTGCTGCTAAGGCCTGGGCATTTCTTGTCTGGGTGAAGAAAGAAAAGAAAACAAGTCTCTCTCTTTCTTTCCTCTTCTTTGTCTCAAGAGGAAGATTGTTCTTTCATCTGCAGTTGTTCACACACTTGTTTCGGCCACTGCTTTTTCTTTCTGTGGATCCTTGCGCATGACATGTGTGCACATATAAGTTCAGATGTGAAAGTGGATTTTGTGGAATAGTAGATGGTGTGCTGCTAATAAAGTTGGTGTGCCTGTCTGTATGTGAGACAAAGGTAATATGTTGCCTTTCTAATAAACCGTTTTCTGTTTTTCTTTTGAAAACAAGATCGTGACATATTCTTTAAGACGTTCATCATTTATTGGTAGAAATTAATTTATTCAATTTTCACTTCATTTGTATTTATTTTATTGTTTAGTAACAAAAAAGGTCAAAACCACATATTTGGCACACTACATGGTTCTTTGTGCTGTCTTCTCATGGTCTTTTGGTTGTTATTCACAGGGTTTTGCTTGTTATTCCTCCAAGAGGCTTTTAGGTTTGTCTTGCATGCTCTGATTGTTTGATGTCTTGCCAACATTTTTTTAATCATGTTTAGGTCAAAGGAATGTGAGGGATATGGTGAAACCATCAGCTTGTGCCCCCTGAGACTGCCCATTGTGAATATGAAGTTGCTTCTTGGAACATTTTGCTTTTGTAAAATCCATTGTATCTTTCGTTCCATTCAAAAGTTTCTTAGGTTGTAAAAAGATTCATGTTTACACATAAGTCAATATATGATCTTTTTTTTCTTTAAAGGGAACCTGTTATGAACTTCTTTGTATGTTTTTGTACTTTCATTTTAGTCTATTTTGCTTCTAGAAACAATCCAAGGACTAAAAACAGCATCTAACATATCTGTTACAAAAATCCCCAGATTTTGACAGCACAATCAGTGGGCCTTCTTCTCACCTTGTAAACACTCCAATTCGTTATTAATAGGCTAGCATGTTTCAGCTGACTTTACCACTGTATGGCCTGTACAATGGCTGCTAGAAAAGACAAGTGTTTTGTTGCTGATTTACCATTCAGAAACTGTAAACTTGTACTAAGTGACCAATCATTTTTAGTTGAACTTCTTTAATTTAAACATGTCATAAAAAATATAGTGTTAAAAATATTACTTGGGTGTTAATTGACTTTGTGGTTGCTCCAAAGTCAGAAAGGAGGTTGAGAGGAGATCAAGTTGCTGCCCCTAAACTTTGAAATGAGTTTTTCTTTGGTTTTTAACTCAGCTTGAGGTGTTAGCTTTAATGTCTTAATTGTTATTTTGTTTTTGTCTGTTTTTGTTGTGTTAGTGTAAAGCACTTTGGCCAATGGTGTTGTTTTAAAGTTCTTTATAAATAAAATTGTATTGTTTTTTATTAGAACTTAGGTTATCATCTACTCATTAAGTTGTGGATGCCCAGCAGAGCCAGATGAAAGTTGATAGAGTGACGCATGTGTTGTCTATACGTTACATAGAGATTTATGTAACGTATTATTGTTGGATGGTTAACAATTATCAGAAATTGGTAGAGTCGGGAGGAATGGGTAAGGTTTCATGTTTTGTTACAAACAACTGTATATATAAGTATATTACTTGTTAATTTAAACAAAAGAGGTATACCAGTATGAAATATGACCACATCTAAGACACAAAAAGCTAAATTTGTTAAATTTGAATTCAATTTAGACTTTGCTAGTCTTTATTGGAAACACCAGACCAGCACTGAACCATATACCGTTGCACAGTTGGGTTATGCTTCAGAGAAACTCCTGTGATTTATAGAAAGAAAATCTTGGGACTTTTGGTTCTTAGCACTGAAAAGCTCAATTTTGTAGTGTGATGAAAGAAAGTAGTTGTAAACTAGATACATTGTAAGATTTTAATAGCAGTATTGTTCACTCATTCCACTAGTTTGGGGTTATTTGTGCCATATATTTCAAGTTTGCTATAATCAGTTTATGTATCTAAACATCCTATTTTTATTAATTTAACTCAAGAATTGTTGCTGCTCCCCTCTGGCCCCTCCCAGACGTTATTTTATTTATGTGTGTTATTAGAGTAAGTCACTAAATAAATAATGTACATCATGTAAACAAACATCAAAATGGAAGAAGGTTGTCCTGACAGCTTTGAAATGTCTCTAGGCAAATTCATCCTCATTTAAGGCAGTAGAATTTCATTTAGCCTTGTATACAGCCCCATTTATTTGTTTGTTTTATACTATTGTCTCCAAGCCAATATGTTTGACTGTAAGGCATTGGCTGAGGTCATTTTTTTTGCACTGTCTTCTTCTTCTGTACCCTGAGAGGCGCTACGAGATAGGGCAGATCCGCCCCCTCTGTGGAGGAGGGCATCGCACTGAGTCACTCATCCTCCCTCAAACCACAGAGAAAGAAAACATTGAGACATGGATGGGAGATAAAGCGAGTAAATAAGGCAAGGTTCGCTCCTTGAGTGAGATGTGTGTGCAGAGTGGGCGCCCTGCCAGGGGTGGGAGGTTTCCGGGAGGGCCACGGTGTGGAGGTGGGCTCTCAATGTGCCGCTTTCAGCAGTTTGGAGGGGCAAGGGAATGGCCTCCGACCCCATCTGTTTCCTGAAGATAGGCCCTGATGGGGGTAAGTGCTCAGAGAGGGCATGATATCCTGACAAAGGGCAGATCTCACAGCAAAAAAACAACAGACATGGAGAGCGAGAGAAAAAAGAGGGAGAGAGACTTAGATTTCTCAGTTGAAGGAAAGTAAAATGGTTGGATCCTGGAAAGAGCTTATGCTTTTCCCTCTCATAAATCTTAGCAGTTTCCTCTTGTTTTTCCCATTCCAAGTTATGGCCTTTTGACACAGATTTTTTTCTGAAGGGGCTGGGATTACGTTGTTATTTAGGTAAGGAAGTTCACAGCATTTAGACTTCAGCAGCGGGAAGAAGTGGTCTGTAACCCTTTGAACCTTTGGAAAGCAGGAATCTATGTTTTCCATTCATATCAGCATAGACTGAGACATTGGATTGGAATGTTGGTAAGGAAGCAATTTATGTAGGGAGACTTTAAAGTATTTGTAAAAAAATAACAGCAGCTGGTTTTTTATATATATTTGGTTGGTTTTTGCACCTGTTCGACCTTGAGTGGGGTTTTTAGCTTCTACGTTTCCTCTTCCCTGTCCTCTCTGAATTTACCTCCCTGCTACAGCTGATGATTCTCTCAAATTTGCACTTACCATACAAACAAAAATGGTACTAAGGCTTTTTGATTTTGGATTAATTATATTTTGACAGGATTTTTTTTATGAAGAAATTAAATTTTACACTAAGTTTTTTTCATAATTGTATTCTAAGTGGCAGATTTTCATTCTTTCTTGAAAGAGGGATTTAGCTATTTTTTTCCTTCCTATTGACTTAGGCCTTTTTGATGGGCTTTTGTTTTTCTAAAGAAATATTCTAGTGAGTGTTCAGGAATAATAGAAATGTTCTAATTTACCTCATGCAGGGCCTACATCCTAAAGTACACCGATTGTCTTGTGTTGGCTTTAAATGTCAGAAAGATTGTGTTTTGAATCACAGTGGGCTAAGCCATTACATGGCCACATACAAGGTTAATTGTAGTAAGAGTATTTCCACTTATTCTCTTCTCTAATTATATTTTTAAATTGCATATTTAAATTTTACTTTTCAGATAACACCTAAGGAGAGGCATTGTTTCAGCTGAAGCCGCTGAAGAACAAAAAAATAAATAAAAATCAAGTGTACTATAAAGAAATCTAAATTCATACACCTCTCTCACAACTATGACAAATGACACCATGGTGATCTACCTTTTCTATTCAGATAACTGAACTAAATCTAAGAAAACACTCTGCTAATGCACTTTTTCTGTTTTTTTCCCATCTACTTTTTGTTTTTACTTCATTCTATCTTCTTCTCCAGATGGTGCTGATCTTGAGGATGACCCATCTTGTTCTTGGCCAGCATCATCTCCCTCCAGTAAAGATCAGACTTCTCCAGGACACTGCGAGGACTATGAGTTTGGAGAAGAGGAAGGTGGCCCTGGTCTGCCGTACCCGTGCCAGTTCTGTGACAAGTCCTTCAGTCGCTTAAGCTTCCTCAAGCGCCACGAACAGAGTCACGGCGATAAGCTCCCTTTCAGCTGCACGTTTTGCAGCCGCCTGTTTAAACACAAGCGAAGCAGAGATCGACACGTGAAGCTACACACTGGTGATAAGAAGTACCATTGTGGAGAGTGTGACTCCGCCTTCTCCCGCAGTGATCACCTCAAAATCCACATGAAAACCCACGCCTCCAACAAACCCCACAAGTGCCCTGTGTGCCGTCGAGGCTTCCTCTCCTCCAGCTCCCTCCACGGCCACATGCAAGTACATGAAAGGGGCAAAGACAGTGGCAGCACAGGCTTTAATAGAGCTGATGAATGGAAGCTAAAAGAAACTCGGAAGTGCAGTCGGTGTGAGGAAGGTTTTGATGTCCCAGAAGAGCTACAGCGGCACATCGCCGAGTGTCACCCTGAATGTTCTCCGTCCGAGGATGGAGGCCTTGGGGCCACCCTGCAGTGCATCTACTGCCATGAGCCCTTCAGTGATGAGGGCACTCTGCTGACCCACATTGACCAGGCCCACAGCCGGGACAGGAAGGGCCACACCTGTACCATCTGCTCTGAGCACTTTTTGTCTGTAGAGGACCTCTATTCTCATATGGACATTCACCAGCTCCCAGAATCCAGTAATCATAGCAACAGCCCTTCCTTGCTCACTGTGGGCTACACTTCTGTCTCTAGCACCACTCCTGATTCCAATCTTTCTGTTGATAGCTCTACGATGGTGGAGGCAGCAGCGCCTGTGGCCAAGACAAGAGGAAGGAGAAAGAGAGCTTCTCAGAACACATCTGAGTTAGGAGGGAGATCCTCAAAGCAGCCTAAAATCTCCTACAGTTGCATTTACTGCAACAAGCAAGTATTCTCTAGCTTGGCTGTACTTCAAATTCACCTTCGAACCATGCATCTGGACAAGCCTGAGCAAGCTCATACTTGCCAATTTTGTTTAGAGGTTCTACCCTCGCTGTTAAACCTAAACGAACATCTTAAACAAGTCCACAATGCAGAAGATCATGCTGCCCTGTTAGCCAGCCTGCCCGATGCCCTCCTTCAGTGTAACTTTTGCCCCGAGGTGTTAAGTGACCTAAATGCCCTCCAGGAGCACATCCGCTGCTCCCATGGTTTTCCCAGTCCTGTTGCCAAGGAGAGCAATGCCTTCTTTTGTCCTCAGTGCTTCATGGGGTTTTTGACTGAGGCTACATTAGAGGAGCATGTTCGTCAGACACACTGTGATGGAGGAAGCCTGAGATTTGACTCACCCTTGGCTGTAACTCCCAAGGAGCCTATTGTAGAGGTTTATTCCTGTTCATATTGCACCAACTCACCCATATTTAACAGTGTTTTGAAACTTAACAAGCACATTAAGGAGAATCACAAGAACATTCCTCTGGCTCTGAACTACATCAACAATGGAAAGAAATCTTTGCGCACTCTCAGCCCCTCTTCACCAATATCTGTGGAACAAACTGCCATGCTAAAACAAGGCAGTTCTGCCTCACGCACAGCCAGTGAGTTCATATGTAACCAATGTGGTGCCAAGTACACAAGTTTAGACCTTTTCCAGACTCACCTCAAAACTCACTTGGATGGTCTACAGCCTCAGCTCACTTGTCCCCAGTGTAACAAAGAGTTCCCCAACCAAGAATCCTTACTGAAGCATGTGACAATTCACTTCACGATTACCTCCACGTATTACATTTGTGAAAGCTGTGACAAGCAGTTCACTTCAGTGGATGACCTGCAGAAGCACCTCCTTGACATGCATACTTTTGTGTTTTTTCGCTGCACTCTGTGCCAGGAGGTCTTTGACTCAAAGGTGTCTACTCAACTTCACCTGGCTGTAAAGCACAGCAATGAGAAGAAGGTGTATCGTTGCACATCCTGCAACTGGGACTTCCGACATGAGACTGACCTACAGTTGCATGTTAAACACAGCCATCTGGAGAATCAAGGCCGTGCTCACCGATGTATTTTTTGTGGAGAGTCCTTTGGCACGGAGGTGGAGCTCCAGTGCCACATTACCACCCACAGCAAGAAGTACAACTGTCGTTTCTGCAGTAAAGCCTTCCATGCCATTGTCCTTCTAGAGAAGCATTTAAGGGAGAAACACTGTGTGTTTGAGGGAAAAACCCCAAATTGTGGCACTAATGGCTCTGCTGTAAGTGGTGGGGACGGCCAGCCTAAAGAAGACGTTGAAATCCAAGGTCTCCTAACTAATAGCCACGGTCCAGGAGCAGGTGGAGGATCTGTGGTGGAGTCACAGAACAGCCATGATGGAAGTGAAGAAGAGGTGGACACAGCAGAACCCATGTATGGTTGTGAAATATGTGGAGCATCTTACACCATGGAGTCCCTCCTCACCAACCACCAATTAAGAGATCACAATATCCGTCCTGGTGAGAGTGCAATGATCAAAAGAAAAGCTGAAATGATCAAGGGCAATCACAAGTGCAATGTCTGTTCCCGTACCTTCTTCTCTGAGGCTGGGCTAAGGGAACATATGCAGACCCACCTTGGGCCTGTAAAGCACTACATGTGTCCAATTTGTGGGGAACGATTCCCTTCTTTGCTTACCCTTACAGAGCACAAGGTAACCCATAGCAAGAGTCTGGACACAGGCAGCTGCCGCATTTGTAAGATGCCGCTGCAGAGTGAGGAAGACTTTCTCGAGCACTGCCAGATGCACCCTGACCTAAGGAACTCTCTGACAGGTTTTCGCTGTGTGGTTTGCATGCAGACAGTGACCTCAACATTAGAGCTCAAGATCCATGGTACCTTTCACATGCAAAAGACAGGTACTATGTCCTCCAACCAGCCTATGAGTCGCAACAATGTCATCTCTCAAAGCCAGCAGCCACACCACACTCAAAAGCTTTTTAAGTGTGCCTCTTGCCTGAAAGATTTCCGGTCCAAACTAGATTTAGTGAAGCTGGACATCAATGGGCTGCCTTACGGACTTTGTGCATCTTGTGTGACAGCCGCTGGGTCCAAAAGCTCCAGTCCAACAGTTAATGGCGGAAGGCAACAGCAGCAGCAGGGCCGGGCCACAACTCCTGCAACAACTGCTGCGTGGGTTCAAGGGGAGAGCTTGAGTCCTGGAGATGGAAAAGGCAAGGGTGTTTCTTCATCATCCTCTTCCTCTTCTACATCTTCATTGTCTGCCATCAAGACACGCTGTTCCAGCTGCAATGTGAAGTTTGAGACTGAGACCGAGTTGCAAAACCATGTCCAGACGGTGCATCGAGAACAAGCAGGGGATAGCAACAGTGGGCAGCTGAAGACCCCCCAAGTGTCACCAATGCCGAGAGCCAGCCCCTCTCAAACTGAGGAGGTATTGCTGGTCATTTTTGTATTCAATTAGATTAACACTTCTAAGGTTAAGCAACTGACTAAGAACATATTTTTTTTGTGTCACTTCATCAAATTTGTGAAACAGCTGCAATTATCTGCTGATTAAACCTGTCCTTGATTCCTGTTTTTATATTCATAGAAGAAGACATACCAGTGCATCAAATGTCAGATGGTATTCTACAGCGAATGGGACATCCAAGTTCATGTGGCCAACCACATGCTGGGTAGGAAAGAATTATTTTTTTTCATTAAATGGATAATCTGTTCTATTTCTGCTTCAGCAGCACTTGTGTAATTTATCAGTTTGTCTATAATATGACATATGATCAATCAATGTGGCCTTCAGTTATAAAATGTAACTGTTTTGCAAAATGATTTTCTGTGACTGTCATTTATGAAGTATGCAAATCAGTAAGGAAAATTTTCCCAATTGATTTATAAGAATATCAGAAAGATTTTTGGCCACTTTATAAAGGATGAATCATATATTAAACATAATGATTAAATACTGAAATATTTGACCCTGTCTCATTCAGGCTTACAAGTGCCCGGATCACATCACCAAATAGGTGGAATTATTTTAATATTTTGACCATCAAATGCATCCCAAGTCTTGTGCTTTCATTATTTTTCGAATTTCATCTTCCCTGCATGTGACTGGTTTTGCATGCTTGTGGAGGAGAAAATCTCAATTCAAAATTACTCTATAATGCTGACTATTCTATTTTCAGTACCAAACAAACCCTTATAAACCTGTTAAAAAATACTTGCAAAGCTTTTGACATTTTTAAATAATTGTCCACACACCCATACATTTTTTTTCCTTTGCTGTTTTCGTTTAGCGTATCTATTTGATACACCTTTTTACATCAGCACTCCTCCTAAATCTGTTTGTTGTTGGTACAATATTTTGTACCATATTTTTGTACAAAGTGCATTTAAATGCATTTAATCAATTGGAAATTGAATATTATGTTGTATATTACAAAAGATATTGCAAATTTATGCCTACTCTCTACAAGATTTTTAAATTGTGAGTGCCAGTGTAAAACCAGTCTCCACATTTTCAAAATGTCTTCACTTTTGGTTGCCATTTGTATGCAGGCAGAATAATTTGTAGAGAGGAGACAATTGGAAAACAGGTTTTCTTGCCTGCAGTAAGTAGGCGTCTGAATTCCGGTCTCACGTTCCTTTATTCATTCATTTATTCAGCTCGTTTGGCGGCTCTTTCATTACACTGCATTATCTGTTGTCTTCAGTGGGGGAGAGACTCATTGATCTGGAACCAAACCGCCTCTCTGTTTGGGACACGCTTCTAGGCGCAGGTGAATTTAAACACGGTGGGCAATTCTATCAGGACTGGTAGGCAATTCTATCAGGGGCCCACTGTTTGTGCATAAACAATCAGAGGCATGTGATTTGTGATTTTGATTCTGCGGCGTATTTGCAAAAGAGAGAGACGAGCTGAGGGTGTGTAGGTGTGTGTTTTGTATTCATCTTTGCGATCTGCTCACCCACTAGTCTACTGGGGGTGCCTAATACAGTACCATGCCAGCATTAGTCCTTTCTCTCGCAAAGGCAGTCACAGAGCACACTGGGAGGGTAGAAAACAAACCCCCCTACTGGCTATTTTATGTCTTTCAGCTGCACAAGCACACAGTTCCCTCATAATAGTGGAATTCAGAGAGCTTAAGATAACAGGAGGATAGATGATTGGGTTATTGTCTGATGTCTTACTTCTATGATATGCAATTGCTTAGTATTCAAGATGATAACAGGTTTCATCTGACTTCTCAAAAGGTTTCTCTTTGACATATTCATTTTGTGATTTGTAAAATATGGAAAAACAAAGTTATGGAAATATGAAACAAAAGTGAAGGTGAACAGAGTAAAGCCAATGTGCTTAAATCTTATGATGTTTTAATAATAATATACCATGATAAGATAGTTGCAATATTTTTTTCCCTTTATTTGGCCCGTGAAGAGATTTTTGTTCATACCCCTTCTTTTTTTTTTTTTACATTTTGCGATTAAACAGTTAGAAATATCAGTGTATTTCATTGGAATTTTATTTTAAAGATAAACATAAATTGTCTCTTAGAGTAGTAGTAGAGTAGCCCAGAATATTGCATATTTTTCACAATTTGTTTCAATTAAAAATCTAAAACATTTGGTGTGCATGTGTATTTAGTCCTAGTGAGTCAATACTTTGCAATACTTTACTGCCTTTTGCTACAAGTCTTTTGGAACTTGTCTTCACCATCTTTGCACATTTGACTTTTTTTTACCCATTGTTCTTTAAAAATAGCTGAGCCTCAGTCAAATTGCATGTAGATTGTCTATGAACATCAATTTTCAAACCCTGCCACAGATTTTCTAATTAATTTAGGACTGGACTTTTAGTAGCCCATCACATTCTGGCTGTATGTCATTGTCGTTCTCAAAGGTAAACCTCGGCCCAAGTTTGAAATGTTTGCAATCTCAAACAGGTTTTCTTCTAGGATTGCCATGTATTTGACTCTGACCATATTTCAATCAATTTTGACTTTTTCAGTGCCCTGAGTAAAAGCACCTAAACAGACTGATACTACCATCACCATGTACTATCTTAAGGATGGCTTCTGCAGTATGATGTGCTGTGGTTTCCTCCACAAAATGTTTTGCATGTAGACCAAAAAGCTTGGTTTTGGTTTCCTTTGAAAAGAATATCTTGTTCTACATGTTTGCTGTGCCATCTACATGCTTTGTGGCAAGGTGCTAAAAGCAACTTCCCATGACTTTCTTTCAATATTGGCTTTATTCCTGCCACCCAATCATGATGACCTGATTCATAGAGGGCACAGCTAATAGTTCTCATTGCCTCAGATACTTACACATGAGTTGTTGAACTCTGCACCTCCTCCAAATTTAACTTGGACTTTGGGGCTGCTTCTATAAATGACGTTCTCCTTGCCCAACCTGTCAGTTTAGGTGGATGTTCATGTCTTGATAGGTTTGTGGTTGTGCCATACTCTAAATATCTTTATCTTTGACCTGCCACGTCTCTTGATTCTTGTGACACTCTTCTTGGGTCTTTATAGAACAGTATATTCACTGAGTTTAAGTTACGCACAGGTGGACTATATTGACCTATGAAGTAAATAGGTTGCACTGAATTTTATTCAGGATTATTAGTGTATACAAAACTGAATGCAAATGGATGCAGAAACATGGACAACTGTGTATAATTTTTTGGTGTAAAGCTTTCACTCCAAAATAATATGCTACTTTGCTTTGTTTTATCCAGTAAAAACCCAATGAATTGCATTTATGGTTTGTGATGGCAAAAACTGAATACTTACTGTGAATACCAGTGGTTCTTTAAGTGCTGACCATTGTTAAAGTTCTGGTCTGTAATCACTACAAAGTTAATGCAGAGCCAAAAGCAAATAAAAGTCTAATTTGGAAAAAGCTCTAAATACCTTCTCCACAGAAAAAAGGGACACTTTCTCCTTTTAATGGCCATCTGCACAGGAGAGAGGAAACAGGGGGCTGGGGTCATCTCTGCTCAGCTGTCAGCGTTATTAGCGTAGGTAATGGAGCAGACGCTGGATTCATAGGGGTGTTGTTTTCATCCATGCCCTGCTCCATGGTGTCAGTTCACACTGATAACTCTATATATAGTGATGTGTCGTGACATAACTATACTACTAAGTGTATGGAACAACAGAACCCGAGCCTGTCTCAGCCAGACATTCTTATTAGCTGCCTGTGTAATACAATAGTGTCTCCAAAGCAAAGGCCCCATTAGGGCGAAGTGGTTGTAGCTACCTCTTCTGTAAGACTGCCAGTGGATTTTGATGCATGGACATTACGCTCGGATGATGACGGTCCTGGTTCAGGCATAAAGGGCGGATCTGGAGCTCAGCTACTCAACATTTACTATGATAATGGAGGTAAATGAAAGGGAGGAGGCCACGATTCCAGAGGGGATGTGCTGCAGATCGGCCCCATCCAAGCCCGTGAACGGCCCCACATGTCTTAAGATGGAGGCTGCAGCCTACCAGGGCCCAGATGGATCAGTACACATTTGCTGTACAGCTGGTCGCTCTGTTTGGGGACCTGGTGTGATACTCCTATGGAGAAAAAAATGATATCGCCACCATCCAAGGAGCAATTTAATAGCAGGCCAGAAGACAGCTGGCCACTCTTTAGTTTAGAGTTTTTTTGGCATGGCACACTTACAGAATCGAGGGTGTCCGATTTTTCTCTAGAGACACACAGATTTTTACAGCTTTCAGCTGTTGCAGTCAGTATCAATCCTTTCAATGTCTATTTTTTTCCTCCTGATTACAAAAAAATGTTCCATCAATACATTTCTCCATTTTGATGCACACTTCTGCAAATGTTTCACAAACTCTGCCTTTTTATTTTGTTTTTTAAGAGGTCTTTTGAAGGTCTTTGACTGATACAAAACCCTGTTTGGTTTTATCAGCATGCCATCATGAAACCCCGTTGCTTCACTTTGACCCTAGTGTAAACTATGACATTTGGGCCCTCATGGGGGGGCAAGTTTGGCCCATTTATCACTCTGTTTCAAATGTCCGTGTGTGGATTTTCAGAGCCATAACATGTTTTGATGCTTAGGTTCATTCTTAAAGTGTTTTAAAGGCAACAGGGCCTTTGGAGTATTTTTTTTTAATTATTATTATTCTTTGTTTCTTTCCTTCTTCCTTTCTTTCTTGTTTTTCTTCTTTCTTCTGTCCTCTCCTCATTTTGCTCCTGCCCACTCTCACCAGCAACTGCCAAGGTGGCAGCACACAGAACAGAAGGGTGACTGTAAACAAACAAAACCAAACTACATCCTGGAAAACTGTTTTCGGGGTCACCTCTACAGAATTTTTTTGGGTTGGTGACAACGGTGAGCTCGAAGCCAAGTCAGGGAGGAGCCCTCTCTCGCAGAGAGGAGCCGGTGGCCTGGTCAGCCCAGGCGAAGGGGGGTAAGGGGGCACCAGAGGGGTGGAAAGGTTTGGGGGCGGAGAGGGAAAGGCACATTTGCTGTACAGCTGGCCGCTCTGTGTGAAGCAGGCACTGTGGGCCGTTACAGAGCTGGAGAGGAGAGCGAGCGAGAGGCCTTTAGCTCTCCTCTGTTCTCCTCCTCTTTTCCTCTCTGTTCTCCCTGTCCACTAGCTCCCCGTTTTCCTCTGTCTCAGTATTTAGCTCTCACATGTTCATATTAACTGAGCTCCAACCTGGCAAAGCATACTGTGTTGGCTGTTAGAGGAGAAACCGACAGGCGGCACACAGTAACAGTTTTTGAAGCTGAAAGCCTTGTTTTGTCTCTTGCTAAGGGTTTTAAAATTATCCTTGACACATATCCTCTTGTCTTGGGCCCCTGGAGCAACTTGGCCTGTTGTATGTTGATTATATGGTTTCCATCACTCTGTGTGCCCTGGTGGAAACAAATTTTTTACCCCTTTTTCTTACTCCTTATGCATAAGCAGAACACGGGATTTCTTGCTTTGTTTCTTTTCCTATAATCATCTTTGATTGGGCATGTCTGATGGTGTTCCCACAGATTCTAGGACTCATTCATAGAGGATAAACACATGTAATCTGTTAACAAACATGACGAAACAATCCTCGTTTGACTCCTGGGGGGTGCTGGATCAGAGTCAGAACTCGATAAACAACACAACACAGCACAGGAACAGGATCAATCTTATGAAATAAATAAGAGAATGGGTTTGGACCAGCCACTGGAAACAAAGCAATCCATGCGTGCCATACACTGAATGTGATATCTCCCTGCTTTTATTAATTGGTGATTAATAACGCCTCTCTGTTCGTTAGCACAGTCACCTCCCGTGCAGCCAAGTGTGTTGCTGCTAATATGCAATTATGTGCACCTTACTGCTCGTTACATTATACCTCTCCCTGACTAATGTGGGGTCCATGAGGAGAATAGAAATCAGACTGAGTTGAAAAAAAATAAAATAAAAAAAAACAGCCATCAATAAGATTCACACATTCTTTGTGTTACTCGCAAGGAAAGTAGGATAAAAAGAGTTTCTTACAAATTCCTCGATGTAACCAGGAGACTGCATTAAAAGTTTTACAGCTTTGCAGAGACTCTTCCCAGTGTTTTTGTTGTAAAGTAGAGGTAATTGACATCACCATGGGGATGCTCTGTTGCTAGGCCAGACAAGCTGGGTCTGATGTGGTCCTTATCTATTGATTTTCCTGACATTTCACCGCACCTCACAGACTAGGCCAACATGTGAGAAAATATCTGATCCTCTCAGTTCATACAGCCTGCTTGTACAAACTCTGAGCAGGCGCTCGCTGCCCCTTGCTGCATTGCAATTGGTGGGTAGGTGTCGCAGTGGCGACTTGGGGTTGCTTCCTCATCAAAAGGTGTTCATTTGTGGTCATTTCTTTAATCTTCACACAAGTTAAATTAGTGTGGCACCTCTCTGAAAAAGGGCTGTTGTGTGGTTCTAAATATTCTTTAGAACTAAAAGCTAAATTGGTCATTTGCAAACATATGTCTCAACATGTTTGCAAAATAGTTGTTTTACTCTAAAAATAGCTAACCTTTTTTTTCCTGAAGTAACAACTTTAAAAAGAGTATAACATAAAACTGCTTAGACATAATCCGTTCACTGACAGAAAATAGGATTAGATTTTTGAATGTCCAGCCAGCCAATTACCAACGAGGGCCTGTTAAACTGAAAACCTTCTGATTTCGATTACCAGGTGGTTTCTCTGACCATATCTGCCTAAGACTTTTACAATCTCAGTAAAGTCTCTTCTAGACTGTCCTTCTTCTGATATCTTTTATTGATATAAAGAAGAGATGTCTCCTTTAAAGTGTTAATGCCAACCCTTGTTCTAAAGTGAAAGCCATAAATAGTGGATGATCAGAATTAACCTCTGCAACGCCCCTTCTCCCTGTGGTCTCTGAGGTTTCACCAAGGGCGAAGGTGTGTGTGCACCCCTGTTCTGATGGGGTTGCTTAGCAGTCTGACTGGAGGGAGGGCTTATGGGAGAAGTGCAAACAGACAGCCCTGCCTTAGTAAAAGGTCAGAGCTGCAACCTATACCTCTCAAATCCCAGTCTAGCCCTGATGGGACCAGGGTTCCAGGCATGCCTAGAGATGCTTGTGGTAAGGGAGACATCCAGAGAGCATTAAGCGGTGTCCTGCCATTGAACTGCATTGCTTTTAGATGTTTGTCAGCACCAATAGTGGTGTGACAAACCTGATCTAACCTGGTGTTGGGCCTATTACCCAGTGTGTTTTTGAAATTATGTTCATGCCATGACAGTAAAGGCTATCATATGCTGCTGAACAGAAACAAATTTCAACATTGTTCCCAAAACTGTAGTTTCATAGGTGTGGAGTGGTTTGTTTTAAAACACAAACAGACTCCAAAAGAGTCTGGCAAAAAGAAAGTTTAATTCTCTTTATGGAGCACAGTGGTGGTTTTGCAAAGTACCATGTGACGAATGACCATCCTCATCAAAGTTTGGCTGTGTGAATGGTGGGCAGGGGAGGAGAGAGAAGGGGAATAGGGCTCTGAAAGGCCCCCCAGCGTCAAAGCCTTAATAATCATGTGAGCAGCGCTGGACTTCATTACCCTCCTGTTCGACAGGCCGAGTGCCAGCCTGGATTGCTGGCTGGCTGTGGCAAGGTCAACGGCGGAGGAAAAACCAGTTACTGTGTTACTCTGGAGCGGAATGGAGAGGGGCGGCCATCTGTCAGCTCAGGCCTGCCATACCCGCAGAGCAAATGGACACGGGCGGCCAGAGGAGAGGCCACAGACACCCATAGAGCTAAACCCAGCGAGCATAACACTAAGGCGTGGACACGGGTCCAGCCAAAGAAATGGGCCTTGATACCACTAAAACACACATATATGTGTGCACATGGAGAAGATAGGGCTATCTGCAAGAAATTTGGCAGCAGGTTGTGTCTATATTTATGCAGTTTTTTTAAGCTTCAGCACACTGTTGGGCTCCCACTGATTTCCATCCAGATGGCAAACTATTTGTTAAAAAGTTAACAAAAAGTTTTGTGCTTGCCAACATTTAATGTGTTTAATTAGTTTTTCTTTAGAGAAACACTGAAAATAAGAGGATATGGTATTATATCTTTTGACTTTTATTTTTTCAATTGTGCTATTTCTAAGTTTAGCACCTTTCTATAGCTGCTTCTATATTTAATGTTTCACCTTGCTGGCTTTTTGTCAGCATCTGAGTTACACGAGTCCGCTCTGCGAGGACCTTTACGATGCCTTCTGGCCAAAGTGGAAGAACCTTGTGGAATGTTCCAAAGCTCTCTAATAGGTTTCAGGTGCTATGGGCTGCTAGCCAGCCCCCCCAGCCCTCATCAGCCCCTCACACTGTGAGTCTGGTGTGATAGGATCCAGCAACACCAACACCACTTCTCATATAATAGGGTAATTTTACAAATTGGACTGTTGTTTTCTTTAAAATCTTAGTCTATCATGTCAGTATGCTCAGATGCTCTGACTCTGGCTGTGTGAATGTTGTGTTCCATTCACACACCATTGATTTTTCTCCAATTTTTATAGGTGTTTTAATGGTTTTAAAACACCTATAAAAGTTGTTATTCCACAACTATAGAATAATAGTGTGGTTGTGGTGGCTGAATAGCAATAATGCAAATTAAGAAAGCACAAAGGAATGCACAAAACACACAAAGATAAAAAATAAATATCTGGACACATATCACTTTTGTATGTCCAGGATTTGCTAATTGTATATATATATATATATATATATATATATATACATGTATATATATAAATATAAATACACATATCAAGATATAAAAATAGTCTCCCAACAAAAAAAAAAAAATATCTGATGCATTTTGGTTTAGTACATGGGTTTAAATGACTATAAATTGGAAGTATTATGGCATGGAAGGCTAACGGGAGTACAGATTGGTGAATGAACCTAGAATAATCTCTTTGAGAGCATTGTCCTAGTCAATTATTTATTTAGTGCTCCTTTTAGTTTTACAGTCTGCTCATTACTTTTGGTAACTGTATCAAGTCACAGCCTAGCAGTCGATTTGCATGATTTTTAGTTGCAGTGTATATTCTGTAAAACGGATACAAATGTTTTCTTAATCTCCTGATATTTTTTAAGAATTTTATCTGCAGTTCATTGAGTTCTTGTTTGTGCTTCTTATATTTCAGTTTCTCTCGCAAATGATGTCTGAGATTAGACAGTGCAGCAATTTGTTTCAATCCCAGCACAGCTAAAGTTCCTCCTTGTTTTCTTCCTGCACCAAGAATACCAACCACCCCCCAGCTTGAGAATCAACATACTCCGGAAAACAGGGAGATGGTCCTGGGCGATTCCCCTTGCCTTAATGGAAATCACACAGGAACTCCCTGGATGAAAGCTCTATTAGTTATTAAGGTTTAATGTTGATATCAGTGGTTATGTGTTTACTGGAGTGCACAGTGTTGCTGATGTGGAATTGTGGGAGAGGTGCAGATTTAGTAAGAAATTAGTGTACACCCAGGATTTAATTAAGGGGATCTGTTTTCATCTTGTTAGAAAGAGATAATGCGAGTACTGCATGCATTGTGGGTTACCATATTAAATGCTGCTTCCTGTAAACGACATAATATTAACTACAAAAACGATGTGCAGGTTAGAAAAGATTTGCTTTCTAAGCAATTTATGTTTGCAGTCAAAGTTAGCAAAAAGCTATTTTTTGGGAACATTTTCCCTCTTTGTCACTTTTAAATGTTTTTTTATCTCAATGAAAAATATAAAAAGTAACTTCAATTCTTTCCATATTCAGTTTCTGTCTTGACAGCGGAGCGTGAATGCTAAAGCGATACAAACTCTTTGTCTCTCCATTTGTCCCTGCCACAGCGTAGAGAAACCTTAAGCCACTCTCTCTCTCTCTGATTAATCTTTTAACATTTATAATTACTAATTAAGTTAGTAAGAGACTTTTAATGTAGTCCTCCTTCAATGGGGAGCAGAGAGGACAACAGATCATTAGCTTCAATAATGAACGCGGATGAGATGGATAATGGCCTGTGATAGGTGAATACTGACAGCTACATCAAATAAGCGGAGTATGTGGGAAACAATTCATGCACCTAAGCACTTATAGTGTCATGTCAAAATATTCAAACTTTTTCACATTTTAAGTGATTGCAAACCTCTCCCGTATCCAGTGTATCTTATGAAAGTGAAATTGTACGTCACACCAACTGAACTGGTCTTTTCATCTTTTGAAAATAAAAAATACTGTGGCTGAACTGAAATTACTGGGCTAGGCAAGGAGAGTATTAGTCAGAAACGATGCAGCCAAGCCTATGGTAACTCTGGAAGAGTGACAGAAATGAAAATATCTTAACATTTGTTAGTGGTGCACTCCATAAATCTGATCTTCAAGAAAAAGTGGCAACAAGAAAATTAATGTTGAAAAAATTTATAAGTCCAATTTAAACTGCACCAGAAACCTTGACGGGTGCACAGTAAGAGTATAAAAGAATTTTCTTTTGTCATATGAAAAAACAACTTTTTGGCCTACATGGAAAAACTAACACTGGACCTCATCCTGAACACACCATCCTGTTGGTGAAACATGATGGTAACATTATGCTGTGGAATGCTTTTCTTTTAGCAGAAATTGGCAAGTTGGTCAGATGTGATGGGCAGATGAATACAGTGTGATAGTTCTGGAATAAAACATATTACAGACTGCAAAGAACTGGAGAATCAGGAGAAGATTCACTTCAGAAGCATGCACAATTTTTTTGACTGTCCATGACATAAAGTCTCAATGAAATCCACAAAATGTTGCCGTCATAACATTAAAAAAGGTGAAAAGCTTCAAGTGGTATAAATACTTTAGCTAAGCATTCAATTTGGATTCACCATAAAGCCAGACAAGGTGGAGAAAGCATTTTCCAACCCCCATCCCAAATCTTTCATAAATAATTAAAAATGATCTTTCTATTAAATTATGTTGGTGCTAATGTACGTACGATGCAGTCTATATTGAAAAATATATAGGCTGCCTATAATAAGTAGTGGTGTCAAACTTAATTTCAGGTACAGATTTTATTATTAGATTAATTCACACTGGTTTTATTGAGCCTCCCTAATGTTGCTAGTGTATCTCATTATCACATTAGTACATTAGTGTCTGTATTATCCTGGTGGCTGTGAGTTGCTACCCATTAAAACAGTCATTCCATCTCAGTTTTGTTATTTTTAACTTTTATTATTATTATTTTTCTTTTTTACCTTAACGACAGAGCTACTCCAGTGCTTTCCCACTTTGGGGAAGGTGCTTATGCCATAATGATTATTATCATTAAGAAGATATTAATGTGCTTAGTGTTTGCGACCCAGCTGCTCATCATGGCCCCAGCTACACACGGGAGGAAAGCGCCTGCCAAAACGGACAGCGCTTCTCGGCCACCGCCCACCTGTCCAGAGGTTTCAGGGTTAGCAAAGGTCATGGATACATACCTCCCTGCCCTCTGCTGAACAAGCAGAAGGATAACTGCACCACAAACAAATTGGAGTAGATGAACTGTTTTGTGAGCTTCATTAAGCATTGCAGCAGAGTAAACTGCAAGTGAATTTAGTCATCTTCCTGTTATACAATTTCAGCACACACGTTAATTATAACCAAGTCACTCTGCTGGGTGGGGAAGCACTTTTTCCCCCTGTAGAGATTCATGCCACATAATTATAAATTGGACTGAGGTCTTGCTATTATTTCAGGGCTTTGCAACTAAAGAACAGAATTTTAGCACTATATATGTTTGCATTCAGGTGGTTTTATCAGTAACATTTTTCCTACTTGCATTCATCATATCGCTTTTTTTTTTACATGGTAAATCAAATGTAATGTGATTTACACATTTACTTGTATTTTCAAAGTCTCACATACATAGATATATTGTGTGTGGCTGAAATTCCTCCAGTCTCTTAGTTTCAAAAAGCTGCTTCATTAGGGCTGGAAAAAGAAGCCCATAGTTATATTTAATCAAACAAATCGGTACTGCAGACCAACATAATCAATCACAATCCTCCGCCAATACACAGCATTCTGTAACTACCAAGCTGGCTCTGAAAAAAGTCAATTATGGCCCTGTCTCTGCTCCTCTGTACAGTTTTTGCAATTATTTTCATCATGCAAATGTGCACCGCATTCTGCATATATTTCACACATGCAATCTTTTCCTACTCCTGGAGTTGTTTTTCTTTTTATGCTGCCAGTTCTTGTATGATACATGGGTTGTACTTTAATTTTTTTTGGAGAGTTCAGTGTGCCATCACTGAAATAATCAAATTAAGTATTAATGATTTTTACTCTCAGACTAACAATTGCGTTACTCAGTGGGCTGCAGACAGCGATGTTGTTCATATTTCATATGGTTTTTGAGTCCATATGGACCTATACTCACTTCTTCTTTTTGTTTGAAATCATTCACAGTTCGATTTAATTCCAAGTGGTATTTTCCCTTCGTCTTCCTTGAGTAGATTTATTTAGAGTGCGATTAAAAAGTATTTCTAAGACTCTTACTCTATAGTGTTAGCCCTTACCCTAAAATGGAGATAATGTGAAACAGTGTTGAATCTTCTCAGGAACTGCCAGTTCCTCATGGATGACTGACTCATCCACAAGAAAACAAAACATCTGGGAAAAGCATAATTTCTCCAGGCCTTGCTTGTTTAATTTAGCTCAGTGTTTACAATTCAACAGTAAGACAGAGATTGGGCAAAATCTGTGCATATGTGGGAGAACTTGAAAGTGAAAAGCACTGAACACAAAGGACTGTCTCACTTTCCCCAAAAACATTTAGTGAACATGAAGACTCAAAGGAAAAATTTTTGTGAACTCACAAGACAAAATCAAAGATTTTTTGGAAGGTATGTATCCATATACATCTGGTATCAATATAGCAAATTTCAGGAAAAAAAATATATTTTAAATTGTCAACCGTGGTGGTTATAACAAGATTATGTAGGGCTGCCATGTTGCTTCACAATCTGAGTTACGTGAACTGAAATTTGCTCTGCATTAGGAAATTCTAATGGAAGATGTTCTTTAATTGGTTTGTGAACTTAGGCTCAGGACAGTCTCTCAAAACACACCAACAACTCCACCTCTGAATTACTGAAAACCAACCATAGAGTGTTTTTTTTTGTGCCCCATTCAACATCTGGGCATAAATTTGATTGGGACATTGAGGCATGACCTTAATTAAACTGTCAGCTTATGCTCGAAAGCTCTCCAATCAAGCTGAATTAAAACTAAAAACTGTGGCTACAAATTCATCCGCATGTACAGAAATCATTGCAAGTTACTGCAAAAGCTTGATGACAATTGTTGCCACCAGCGACCAATTGCTATTTCCCATAGGGCCAGGTTAGGTCAGTTAGTTTTTCCCATTAATAAACAAAGTTATCATGGTGAGTCTGTTGCTTTTATTTACGTTGTCTTTGTAAAAGATTTAAGTTTAAGTATTTTATTTGAAGAAGTTAAGGTTTTAAATGTTAACAAAAAAAAAGTTATCTTTAAGAAGGTAAATACTTTTCACTGCATCATATGCACATGCAGAAATCCATCACTTGTATAAATCAATCTAATCAATATCTATCTTTTTCCCAACTTCTTGTGTGTTAATTTCTCAATTTTCGCCTCAGTGTTCATTCTAAAACACAGCAAACATGCTGTACATAATACACACACCAGGAAACACACGAGGTAGCTCGGTTGGTGGGGGCCACGGCTGCAGCTCTTCTGTGCAGTCCCAGAGTGGCTCCCGGGGCTCGGCTGCCAGTTGTTTGCCAGCTTCTCCGGGTGGAATTCATTCAAATTAAAGCGGTGGAATGAGGCCCGAGTCCCAGAATGCCTCGTCCCTCTCCTTCATCAGCATTCCGCCGATGAGAGTAATTAAAGCAGAAATTAATTCTGCTGTAAGCAGAGGAGCCACAGAATAACTGATATTAGAGGCTGGATGATGAATGCTTGGCATCAAGGGAGGTCTCAGGGGAGGGGAGGAAAATTCACAGATCTTTCTTTCTTTCTTTTTTCTCTCTTTCTTGCTTTCTTTCTTATTTTAGTTTGTTGTTGGTTGGTAATTCTTTGGTTCAGATTACCTGGTTCTGATTTTAATTTTGCTTCCTCTTGCTGCTTTTACATACTAGATGATTCTTTATTTTTTATTTTTTTCATCCTTCTGATCCTCTGTGGGAAGATTTGTCTTTCCATCTTGTTTCAAAATTGCAACAAATACCTAAAGACTCTGACAGTGACAGTATTTCACATTCTGTCAGCACTGATCGTTTCCATTTTCAGTCAACAGGCATTTTGGAACATATTGATGCTCCAAATGTCAGTGTACCATTGTTTGCCAACACAAGTTAAACTGGACACTCCTCCTAGGGTAATTTCTAGCCCAGAGTAACACATTTCATAAAAACACCCTGCCAATTATATTCAGAGGAGAGTACATAAACATATTAATAAATCAGAGTGTGTATTTACTATTGAGCAGTCTAAGAACTAAATATTGTGTGTTTTTTCCAGGAAGAATGACTTTGTTCCCTTCCTAGGCGTCATTAAAGATTGAACCTTGAAGCTCTCCAGATGACGTGATATTCTACCCATGATGATTCAGTGATCCTTCAAGTCCCCAGACGCTTTTATTTTTGGAACGCCAACTCCTAAGCGAGAAGAGTCACAAGACAGAAAGACAAACAAGTGAACTCCTAAAACACAGAGGCTAGATGAGATTTTCAGTGTTTTCTGCTCCCAAGAATCAAATGGATTTGAACAAAGGTTAGATCTCTTTGGGGCTTTATGGTAATGTGATATACGGTGCTGCCATGGAATTTGCGAATGCATGTCTTAGCTCTGTCTGACTCCAAGGATGGAGTGAATGGTAATTATGCTGACCTCTGCCCCTCCCTCTCTTTCTCTGCCCTCTGGGTAAAAAGCCTGAGGAGGTAATAAACAATAGATAGATTTGTCTTGTTTGCAATACAGCTGCGCTCCTAATGACACGTGAGATCCGCCTCTGTTTTGAAAATAATTCACGCCAAGATCTGCAGGTATTCAAATTGCATTTTTAATTGGTTCCGCACAGGAATATCCCAATCAAATGTAAATGAATTGAAGCTCAACCAGAGACTTACTGACTGGTATTAAGAATTTAGCAGGCTGGCAAAAGACCTGAAACACAGAATTAATGATTAAGTTTGGCGGGGGGAAAACACAATTGCGGTGAGGATGAAAGCCAAGAGAGCCAGCCACAGACCTGTTGATGAGCCCAGTTTAAAAGAACATTGAGGATCTTACAAAATATGCTACCATTTTCCAATGATGAACACAGGGAGCTTTTCTTACCTTTCTTACTAACCTCTTCACCTTCTATGATAGCGACTTGCACTTTTTGAAGTTTTACTCTCGCTGTAGTTTTTTGTAAAATTCAGCGATTGGCTATTTTTTTGCAGTAATTTTTTTATTTTTAAAGATAAACACTTATTATCCTTACTTTATTTTGTTCTCCTGTTTTTCTCATTGTTAGAAGTGGCTAAAAGAAATACGTCCACAAACAATGTAATATTTGTATCTCAGAAAAATGTATTGATGGGCCATTGAATAACAATTTTTTGACAACTTAGTGGTAGTGGTACAAATTTGAAGAGAAAAAAAAATATGCTTCAATTACATTCATTACATTTATTTTAAGAAAGCCAGTAGTTGTGTCACAATAAGATGATTTTGTTTAAACTATTATTTTAAAAGTAGAATCTTTCAAAAATTTCCAGTATGAGACAGATTTGTAACAACATATCAAGCTCATGAGACCAGATTATGTTTCACAATAAGAAAGATTAATGTATCACAACTTTTTTTTGTTAAGAAGGAATGCCATTATTTATGCAAGTGATAACACAATTTGTTAATTTTATTAAAAATCTTTTTAATGAATGCTAACATCACATTGATCAAATATTACCAAAACAAATTGCTAAGAAAACAAAGATAATGAAAAGTAATTGGAATCACTTATTGAAGCATGAAGATGTACTGGCTCCTTCCAGCTCCAGTAGTAGTACTAAATCATAACATACTCCTAACCACAGTCTTGTCTTCTTTTAGCTTCCCATTTTCTCGATCCTCTTTTACAGGGATGAAGTGAATCACCATGCAAAAATAGTAAACACACAGTAAAGGTATTTTCTCTAAATAATTCAGCAATCTTGAGTCTTTTTTAGACTCAAGGTTTACCTGCGGTCCTTTCTAAAAGCCTGCTACTTAACAGCAGTTTTCTGGGAGTGTATCCACAGTGGATCATATTGCCGTAGCGCCTGATGTCTTCCTCTGTCATTCAAGTAGGTATGTAGTTATGAGCACCAAGGAGACATCTTATTTTATGTTTGTCTGCTTGATACTTGCTCCAATAATAATAATAATAATAAAAATATACTCAAAATGAAACCTTGGTGTAATGATGACCTTAAACACAATGACACCTTTTCCCATAACACTGCCCTCTCCAATAGTCCAGAACTCCCCTAAGAGGGCTTACAGCAAAGTCTAGGAGGAACCAAATGAGAGAGAAATCGATTACTTTCATCTCTCTACTGTCTCTGCCCCGGCTGAATTACTGAAACAAGATGCTGCACTTAGAGAAGTCTGTAGAGAGCTCGGGGGAAAGAAAGAGAGGTGGGTGAGAGAGAAACACTTTTAGGGACATGGGTGCCATTTAGACGAGGACCATCTTCTCACAGAAAGCCACTAAAAGCAGCGAATGATCCTCTTCCTGTCCCTGGCTGGGAGGTGGT
The DNA here is from genome assembly GCA_902982915.1 of Phalloptychus januarius. NCBI lineage: Eukaryota > Metazoa > Chordata > Actinopteri > Cyprinodontiformes > Poeciliidae > Phalloptychus > Phalloptychus januarius. The sequence continues at coordinate 12,704,274 of CADWAE010000466.1, read as the reverse complement.
TAGCCTCCTGTGGTTAAGTGTATACAGAGCTTACATTTGGGTTTGAGGTCAAAGCAAGATCATTAAAAGAATATTTATTTCTGAACCCCAAGCATGCATCATTTCATTTGTGACTTCAGTTCAGCATGTCACTGGTGCCTACATGGTCATGTAGGCATTTTGATGCTCTGCAGCCTTCATGATGTCACACCGTGTTGTTTAGCATCAGCTCTGAGTTTTATTGTCAAAAGTACGAAGATAAAATTGAAACTAGTTTGTCTGGCAGACAGAACACGGTGCTTAAGGGACCCAATCCATGTAAGTGCCATTAAGTGGAAATTGCCGTTCACATATTCCAGTGGTTTGATTAATTATGCTCTCTCATGTGTTTTGATAAAGGCCAAATGAAATATGGGGAGCAAATTGCATTGTGTTTCTGTACCCTGTTACGTAAAAGCAGTTTAATTATTGACACATGTTTTGCCACCTGGTAGGGGAAGGGATGGTCGGACATGAATAGGAATCATACAATGAATGTTACGAAAGAGTAAAAATGGTACTTGAAATATCACATGTTTCTGTATCTGAGGCTTGGTTGATGCTTCTGCCTTTGCACTGGCTCACACTTCTTGTTGAATCAGAGCAAAGTGCAAGAATATGGCAACGTTCTAAAGGAAGCATTGAGAGTAAGTGACTGGACTTTGAAATTCATTTAACTTTGTGAAGCAGGATTTCTTCTTGAAAGGTCTTCTCTGGCAAACATGGAATTAAGGCAATATTTTATGATAGCTGTGTAGCCTCTCTGGGGGATTAAAGGATCAGTGCAGCCTTTGTGTGATTTCTTAAGATAGCTCTTTCTGATCAGAGGAGCGGCTTAGTTACAGACACTACTTTGAACTCAAAGAATCAGTGTAAGACAACAACAAGCAAATTTGCAGCTTTAATTCCTTTCCCCCTCTCTTTCTTTCTTTTTTGTCTTTGTTCTCAAAGTGTTTCTGAAGAGCAGCACCCTCTAGTGCCATGGAGATTGAAAGACAACAATGTGCCTTCTGTTGTACTCTGTAATACTTAGAGTGCACTTCATTCTGTATTCTACAGTGTATGTGGAGGTATTAGCTCATAAAACCCTCCTACTGTTGTATGAACCGACTGACGTCCCTCAGCTCTATATGAACAGCAGGGCCCTGATACTCAGTCCCAAGCTGTTCCTGTTTGCCCAGAACGATCAGGCCTGGCCTCATGCTCCCTACCTGATCTAGTTGACTGGGCTGTGTAAGTTAGGTAGGCAGTCCCTGTCTCCATTCCCCTCCTCCCTCCCAATATGCACTTGGATGGGGGCTCAGGCTGCACCTTTTGTGTTCCACAGGGATAGGGGGCCAGATGGAGGAATTTGATTAACCAGCAGTGGAGGACCAAATGTTCAATTGGATACAGAACCAGTTGGAAGACGGGAGTGAGCGAGGGATGAGGCTGGGGTAGAGAGAGAAATCTAAAATGGCTGGTCATGTGCGCCGGCCAACACTTTTCCAAAGGGGAGCCCAAACAGACACTGAGGTGTAGTAATGCAGAAGCCCTTTTCCAAGTACCAGCTGGGCCTTTTAGGAGCCTCTATCCCCACAGCAGACACTCAGCAGCCTCCAAGCAGCTTGACTTTACCATATGTGGAACTTTTTTATGCTCCACCTGGTTTCCCCAGGGGTCTTGTGCCGCTGGGATGCTGGAGGCAGGTGAATTGCTCTTAATGCAAGGCACTGAATCACTGGGCCAAATACATGAGGGAAGTGCCTGAGGAGTGGAGAGGAATCTGTAGAAAGATGGACTGGCACGACCTTGGTTCTTGTGCCTGCTTTAGCTAAGAAAAACTCATAATATGTCATCATGCCTGTACTCTGTGCACACCTCTGTTTTGGTTATGTTAAAACTTTATTATTATTATTTTTTTAAAACTAGTGCTTTTCACTAAGCACTTTGTGCTGTTCTCTATAGCATTTTCACAGTTGCAATTATTACAATTGCATCTTTGTTTAAAGTGTTCTGGAACTCAGGGCCCACTGTCCTAATCCTAACCCTTTGTCTTGTTTTAAGTGTTTCCCTACTGCAGCACATTTGACATAAATGCATGGCAATTATTAAGCTTCTGCAGCACTTGATGACATGCTGAGTAGACAATGCAGTTCTTTGAGTCATGTGTGTTGGGACAAAGACACATTAAAAACATAAAGGACAGTGGCCCCTGGGGAAAAGAACTAAGAATAATTGGTGTCGATCAAAGAAGACTGATAACCCAGTTAAACTACAAACTCTGTCAAATATCTGACAAAAAATTGGCAAAAATATTAACTTCCTGTGTGAAAACCTTGTAGAGACATACCCCAACAAACTTCCAACTATAATTGAAACAAAGGAGGTTTTGCAAAGTGTTGACTTGGATTGTATGACTGCAAATGCTTGCCACACTTTTTCAGATGCTTAGCATACTTTTTTTTCCCTTTTTTCACAATTATGTGCTAGATTTTGTAGGTGTGTCACCTAAAATTTCAGTAAAATACATTCAACTTTGTTGTGGCAACATTATAAAATGCAGAAAACTTGAAGGAGTAGTTTTATGAGATGTTATACAAGCGTAGCTTTCTCGGTCCAGGCCATCAGGACAGCTACTGTAGGTCAGCTGAGTGAGATTTCGGCCAAGATGATGGGGATGTGGTCACTCTCCTGCCTGCACCTGTCTTACTGATTCTATGGAACAGAGCCAGAGGTCAGGGGTCACCACAGGGGGCTGTCAAGGTCAAAGGTTTATCACTCTCCAAGGGGTCTTGGAGCCATCACTCAGATCCTGCAGTACACACGCTCTGCCCAGTCGAATTTCCCTCTTCCCCCACTTTTTCTAATCCTTCCAAATGGCTCAGGCAAAACTCCTGACAGCAGCGAGAGAAACAAACTGTGGGGTGTTGAGCTCTAAGCCATCAGCTGGAGATTTAACTTTGAAAAGATTCCCTTTTTACTCGCTGCCCTTTCCACCAATCTGAGGGCACACCAGAGTCCAAGCACCCAGAGCAGCTGCCCTCTGACCCTGCCAGCGGTTGTTGGTTTATTTTGTTTGGGCATTTGAGAGGGAAGGGGGCCTGCTTTTGACAGGTCAGGCAGCAGGACTTGGATGAGGTCTTTAGCCAAGAAGGGCCAGAGAGGGAGAATTTCACAGCTCGAGAAAAGACACACAAGTTACGCTGGGCTAGCTTTACAGCTCCAGCTCCAGCATTATACCCATGATACTGGATTAGTTGTCATATTCATGGAGACATGTGGAAAATGGGCTAATTTGGGGGGCCATTCATGCAAAGTCAATTCCATCATGCAGGCAGAAATTCCTCGATACCTCTGTTTGTGCAGCTGTGCCCACTTCTCAAATTACACCAACCCCCTTCACAACCCTTTATGCTCCCCTTTACTTCCTTTGAGCATGCCAAGAGCCTCACACAGGTCTTCTACTTATCAGGGACTAACATAAGAGATTATGAAACATAAAGGGGAGCCATGAGGTAGAACCACGGTTCTTCCTTGGGTCGGTGGAGGGGCGTGCCATATAAGGGGCAAGCAATGAGGCCACATCAAAAAGTACTAACCATCAGGCTGTAGCACCAACTTTGACAGACCGCAGGGAACAGACCTGCCGCATCGAGTCTGTCAGCTGTTCCAGCAGTTCAGTGCAATCGTGGGCGCCCCCTCCACTGGGACTGTGTTACTGAGGGCCTTTCTTCTCTGCTTCTGTTTTATTTTGGGGGGGAGGAGGAGCGTTAGGGAGGGCAGGGTTGCAACTCTGTGTGCAAGAGGGGGTTTTAAGGGGTATAATTTAAAGCACAGAGGGAGCTTCGTCTCTCCATCTTATGATTTGGAGGTGAAGACAAGCGCCCTCGGGGGCCCCCTGTCAGAGCTTTTGGGCGCGCTCAGTGCAGACTTCAATAAAAACACACAAAAAGAATTCCCCCACAAGGGTGCCTGGCTGAATCGCTGACGCCAATGTAAAAGATTCAGTTTTTTCTGTGAATCATTTAGTACACGACCCCAAGCTTGCCAGAAAACGTGACAATAACAAGGAACTACTGCTCCGTCCTCTTCATCGAACAGTAACGGGGAATAGTTGCAACCAACCAACGGAGAAGGGCCAAATGATTTCTTTCACACCAGCAATTTCACACATCGATCATCCTCTGCCACTCCTCCATTTTCCTTCCTCTACTCCCACCTCTCATTCCCCCCTTTTCTTTCCTCCTTTCACTGTATTCCTGTCATGACAAATGTCAAACACAGTCAGTTAGGAGTGTTCGTGTGCCTGTGTGTGTGTTTTTTTTATCTTTCTCTTTTTGGCAAGCAAGATGTTGCCAAGTCGAACGTGCGCTGGGACAAGACTGCTGCAGAAGCATCACACTGGAGCATCAGCATCAGATATTTCTGTGAAAGTAACAGAAATGTTTGAAGGTGTTGTCACAAGCTCACAGGTTCCTGCTGTTTGTGTGCACCGGAGGGAAATGGCACCTTCTCAGCCCTTTTGTCTCCTCCCTCTCCGTTGTTGTTTTTTTAAACTTATTTCTCTGTTTGGTTGTTATCACTTTTTACTATGGTTAAGAATCTCAGCATGGCTGTTTTTTGTTGGTTTTGACAGTGGGGGTCGGTGTTACAGTCGGAGTTAAAATTAGAGGAGTTGTTTCTCTGAGCGACTTGGAGACATGTCATCTTCTGGAAGCGACGGGGAGTCTGTCAGTCACAGCCATGGTGTGTTTTAATCATCTCTGTCCCACTTGGTGGAGCGCTGACGGTTAGAGTGAGGGTTCCCTCCCCTGGACAATACCAGTGCGCTAGAATCTCATATTCTCTGATGTCAGACACAGCAACCGGTTAAGAAATATGAGACGTTTTCTTCCGCAAGTTAATCCTACAAATTCAATGGGGGAATCAAGCGACGTCTGGTGAATCTGACGACGTATCACAAGCGTGTTTGAAAGGCTTTTGTGATCTTTCAAAGGATGTGACAGCTGGAAAGAGATTGGCAACAAAATAGCGGGAGTTTGTCACTATATTAAGAGAATGAAGTAGATGGAATAATCAAAACTTATGATGTGTTTGAAGCTTAATGAGCTGGGGCTCCCCCCAAGCGAGCAACAATAGCAGTGTTTTGTAATTCTATAGCCATTTTCACAACACACCAAGGAATTAACAATATGCATTTATTTTTACATAAAAGTGGGTTAGACTGCATATTTTGTTTGATTATGTTGCAGCAATGACAGCAAATCTTTCCTTTCAGCTGCTCTGCGAAAACGAACAACCTCAAAGCTGAGAAGCTCTGGGCCAAAGTCAGACTGTCGAATCCCTTAACCCTCAATCAGAATGGGCATTTCACTACAACCTAACCCGTCTTCTGCATTCCTTAGTCTTAATGATGCAGTTTGTTCTCTGACAAACCTCTTAAAACTTCACAGAACAGATGAATTTATACTGCCATGCAGTAATAAAACGGTGAGCTTCTGAACACAGTTTCATTGAATATTATGTTTGGTAAAGAGACAAAGGAGAATAAGCATGCTACAACATTTTTTTACATTTTTAACATTTTTTTTAAATGTGCATTTGCAATTTTACATAAACTTTAAAATAGTTTACTGATTTTAAAGTGTACATTAAGTAGCATTAAGCCACTTAGCATCACTTTCTTAAAATGATGGCCTAAGTCATTTTTTGCCAAAAGTCATTTTTTAAATTTGCTTAAATCATCTTTTGGAAAGAAAAAAGTACTAAGAGTGACATAGGCCATTATTTCAGAAAGAGGCTTGTCTTTGTATAAAAGTTGAGAAGTTCACTGTGTCTTAATACGTATGTGCTTATTAAATTAAAAATAAAATATTTGTTTTTAGTGTTTTCACACTTTACTTCTTATCTTTTCTAGAATGACATTTTTCACAAATGTGTGTCAGCTGTGCTTCAAACAGAGGTACTTAGAAAAATATCCCTACAAGCTCCTGAGCAATTAGTCCAGCTGCCCGCCTTTGTCCACCTACCTATTGTGTTCTTTGTAAAACACTATTCTCTTACACCTCCACTTACTCCATCCTCTGAGACAGGGCTGGAAATCCAAGGCTCTGAGTTGAACCCACAGTTGGTTTAAACATAATGAAATGTATGTCATGTCTCTGGCTCACTCCCTCTGGCTTCTCTTCACCCCTGTACCTCCACCCCACTGCAAATGCACCGTCTTTGACAGGAAGGCCTCTGTGGCTTCTGCTGCAGTGATCTTTAGCCCCTTCATGTCCCACCGACTATTTAGGATGTCCCTGCGATTTGAGGGTGGACTCAACCATAGATGCACGCTTCATAGCATTGACTGCACAGCAGAATAGAAAGAGAGAGGGAGGCAAAGTTTTGGACAGCTATACCAAGCCTCTAAGAAATCATGGCTGATTAAAAAAAACAAACCTCTTGTTCTAGTAATAAATTGATGCTACAGTATCCTTATTGTAAACATCAGCGTTAGTAGTGCTTACCACATTCATGCATGGGGCGCTAAAAATCATGGATATTTATTCTCTAGTTTCTACTTTTTCATCTATTTTGTCTCTTCTCCCCAACGGTGTACACATAATAGAAACCATGGCAACACAAATCAGGTGCAGTTTCTGGAAAAAGGACACAAGCTGAGCCATTTCAGATGATGCTTATTTAAATTTCAACATATATTGACTCAGCTCAGTATCTGTGTCTTTTTTTATTTTGTATCCAATCTGTATGCAGATGAGACTGAACACGCAAAGCATCTGTATGTATTTGTGTTTATGAGGCTGCATATGTGGTTTACCTAAAGCTTTGGAGCGTTCGGCTTTTTGTGTTCCCTGGCGCACATACGTGCATGGACATGTGCCGGTGCATAGATATCGCAGCTCAAAAATGAGTGTGCATGTCCACTATATTAGACAGAAGCATCTGAGGGGGGTGCCCCAGCGTGTGTGTACTGCTGTCTGTTCAGAGCTCTCCGCGCCAGCAGGGTGCGCCATTCCAATTTACCCATCAGCCGAGGAGGCAGGGGGTAAAAGCGCGGGGCATCGCTGTCGGAGATTTCACATTCGAGGGACAAGATTACCTGTCAGGGGACCCCTGTGTGGAGGTGATGAGGGAGGGTGACTGCAGGGGCACAGTGTGGGGGAGTTCAGACTGTTTGGGGGGACAGGAGGAGTGCTGAAAGATGGGGAGGGAAGCACGACTAAAAACCACCCTGAAATCCGTGGGTTCTCTGTTTTCTGGGGAGCATAGCTGCCAAGTTGCACATCTGTTTGACACCAGGCGCTGTGGTATGGCAGTCAGGGGCTGTCTGTCCTGATTCACATCTCTTCGCTCTCTACTTTGTTGCGAGAATCTAAACCACTGTTGGAGCTCTGTGTCTGCAGAGAAGCTTGCAAAACATTTTCTTTCTATATGAAGAAAAAGAAAACCAAAAACACAAAGAAAGCATGAAAGGAAGATGTAGTGTAACATTTTTCTCTTGCATGTGCCTCTATACTCGCTCCTCTTGAATTAATTCACATTTGGAGCATTAAAATCACATGCCAGACTACTTTTTTATGCCGTTTCATGTGATAGACTAAAATAAAACACTTAAAATAATTACCAATAACTCTCTTTTTTCACATTTCAGTGACCAAACTTTAATTTCCTTTACATCTTATACATTTCCATCAGTGACTACTTTTTTCCCTATTCTGCCTTAAATGACAGACATCTGATATGCAAGTTAAGGAATTGTTTTGTTCTTGATTTCAGGCATGAATCTCTGATGCTTTCCAGAGATACAATGAGCCTCTTGGTTGCTTGTCACATTATTGTGCCATACTTATTTTATTTGTCTCACCCTTTAACACAGAAAAGGGTGAGACGAATACAAATGCACACCTTATTACAAATTTTTATTTGGACAAAATGTTGAAAACCATGAATCTGTTTCCTTACATATAAGTCTAAGTTTGTGAGGATTGATTATATAATATCTGTGCAAAATACACAAAGTGGAAAAGTTAAAGGGGTATAAATGAAGGGGTATAAATACTGTTAAGTGTTAAGAAACTCAGTGCTTGAAACAACAGATTGAATCGTTCCTTAAAGCCCACAGACCCAGCTTGCTCTCATCTGTGTTCGCTCTGCTTATGTTTAAGTGTCAGCCAAGATAACTAACGCTGCTCCAGAGATCCTTGAAGTCTGTTGGGAGACGGGACATTCCAAACTGCAAACCTCATTCTTTACCCCATCTCTGCTGCCATTAGTTAATTATATGCAGGTGTTTTCCTTTCTCAGTCATTCTTGTTGTTGTTGTTGTTCAAGACCTAATAAAATGTAGCCATAAGAACAAAAAGCCAGAAAGGCGGCAAGAAGAAAAGGGGGGAGATGGTGTGGAGGAAGTGGCTGAATGTGCTGTGTGAAGCAAATTATTGCCCCCATGTAGATTCATCAGTTCTCCCTGCTGGATTAAGGAAGGGCCTTTCTAATGAAGTTCGCCCCGTCAAAATGAAGGGACTAATTCTGATTTAGCTGAGGTAATGAACTTCCCCTCTCCTAGTGAGAGCAGCGCCATGGGGTGAGGAAAGAGGGGTGGTGGTGTAATAAGAGGAGGGGGCAAAGCAGAGTGGCAGCAAGAGAGAGACAGAGGCAGGTCGAGGATTGAAGACAGGAGCGATCCATGGAAGGAGGACAAGATAGAGCCAGAAGGAAGAGTGAATGCAAGGGAAGAAAGAGAAAAAAAAAATTATGCAAAACGGCTGTCTCGTATTTGCTGAGATGTATTAAATTTCCAGTGCGGGTGCCTGTGTTATATAAAATTATGTTAATGTCTTGTGGCCCGCTGCGAATGGCGGCTTGCTGGTCCTGAGCATGCGTGGCTGGCCGCTACACGGAGCGCGCTCAGTGGGACTCAGCTTTTCTATTAAGGAAAACCTCTAGACACCTGATGATGAATTCTCTCTCACCAAATGTTCCCCCTTTTTTGTGTCGAAAATATGAGCGCTTCTCTAAATGACTTTGGAGAGCCTGGCATGGCGCTTGGCGGCCCGCATCTAGCAGGGGGGAAAAAGGGTTTAAAGAAAGGGGGGTAAGTGGAGGTGAGGAGGGGGTTGGGGGGGGTCCCTTTGCATCAGGCTAAGGGAGTCAATTAAGGCAAGCACTGATAATTATAAGCCGGCAGAACGCAGGGGCTGGCTAATTGTACAGTGTTCCATGCCGTGAGCCCAGCCAAGGGGCCGTTCCTCAACACTCTCCTTCCTTGCTCTTTTGTGTGGACTGCGAACCCCACAGACCCCTCATACCTCAGCCTGACAATGCCACAGTGAGGCTTGCAGAAAGAAGATGTAAAAAAAAAAAAAAAAGGAAAAAGGTCCAGCGTGTGCCCATAATTAACATTTTACATTCAGGCCACTCACTCTTAAGAGATCTAAATTAAAGTACTGCCTCGTTTTGTTTTTTTAAAAACTAGTGAAAGTTTTATTGTTTCACTGCTCACTTTGTACACCAACTTTTATCCAGTCTTAGAAAATCGGGGCAAAGAGGCTTGACCTTTACTTCCTCCTGAACACAAACAGGCCCTCTAGTTTAGAATAGGTATGTGTGTGGAGTAAATTAGAGCATTTCAGTGTAGTGGTATTTTTTGTGTGTTGCTGTAGGGGGTCCAGCACTTCATGCAATCCATCTCAGGCAGCCTGCATTGTTTGTCCCCAATGGACCTCCGTACCTGCCTGCAGCTGCTGCGCCTACATATCATTCGTTAGCACGTATTTGCCTCTCACCTTTGTTGTTCTGGATCTCTCCCTTCTCCTTTTTTTTCTCTCTTCAGCCACAGTGACCTACGCACTGTAAAACTAGTCAGATGTTTTAGCTATGGTGTCAAATCATTTTTTCCACTTTAAGCATAAAAAATTATTTGGTGACATGTAATGAGGGTTTTAAAGTTGCAAATAGCAGTGCAAGTTGTTGTAATATCAAGTTCTTTAGCTGGATCGCTTCCCCAAGGGCTATTCGTAGCTTTTGCTCCCCCTAATGATTCTACAGCGATCATTAGCAGGCATTGTTGTTCTGAATTTGCCTAAAATTATCACAAAGCTAAGGCGGGATATGTAAACGTGACTTGTGCAAGTAAATGCATATTTAACACATCCCAAGGATCATATTGGAAACACTTTGCCGCCACCTACTGGACAAAGTCTGGCTCAATCAAATACTGAACTCCTAGAATATATTGAGATTAAAAATCCTTTCATAATTTAGGGCTTGTTTGTGAAACAAACAAAAATATATTTTTCATGAAATTGCAAAAAAACTGTAAAGAACTGAAGAGTTAAAAGAACAAAATTATCATATATTTTTGCTTTTTGACAACAATCTGAAATGCTAAGAAAATAATGTAATTCGTATCCATTTGTTTGCATATTCTAATAGATTTTAGGGTAAAGCATTTCTTAAAACTCTTCAAACTAGACATCAAATTATTTTTTGTGCTGTTAAATGTCTGTTATCTGTGAAAAACTTAACACTTGTAAGTATACTTGCCAGTGCATCTCCAAGTCTAACCTTGTCTTCCTCCTGTACATAATTAATTAGACATCAGGGAATGATAAACCGGGATGGAAATTGGACTCAAGATGCAACCAATTTTTTTTCATCCAGAACTAAAATTATAATCATTTACATTCACTTGCAAGTATACTTATAGGATGACAAGTAAAATATGAAACACACTTAAGATATATTTTAAGCACATAAGACATAGTAGTGATAAGAATATTTTTTTTAGGACAAGATAAGCCAGTGTGATAATATAACAGGAGAAAGTGATGCATTGGACATCAGCTAAAAGTCTAAAAAATGATCTGTCCTGCCTGACATCAAATAGGAAGTGACTCACAAGTCTCTTCTCAGCTGTTTTTTTTTTGCACACTGCCGTCTTCTCTTCCCTCTGTCCTCCTGCATGTGACCTGGAAATCGATCTCAGCATGCCAAGTTGAACGATGTCTCAATTTCTAGAATAGATCCAAAGAAGAAAGGAACAATGAGTTGAGTGAGCATGAACACCAGTATCGTTTTGTGGGTGCTCTTCCAGCACTCATAGTATGAAAAAGTTATATTTTTTACAATAATTCTAAAATGTAAATTTCACAGACACTTTTAGTACTCATGTAAAAGAGATAAAAAATTAAATGACTGGTTAGTCTTAATCTTTTCAAGCAGAATGCTTCTTTAGAGAAGAGAGTTTTCTGGGATCCTCCACCTCAACAAGAATTCATTTTTGTTTTAGCTAAAGTTTATTTTGCTTTTAGTTGATGAAATGCTTCATCAACTAAAATGATGAAAAACAAAAAAGGTGTTATCTTTTAAGAAACATTTCAAGGAAATAGTTATTAATATTATTATTGATATTAAATTTATTGTCACTTTACTCTCATCAATACAAACAGAATGCCTTTGGATGACAATATACATTCAGCTGTTAGTTTGAAACACATCTATCTTGAGATAACAACATATAAAATATTAAAAATAATAAAATAAATTAAAATGATATTAATTCTAAGATCGGTAAAATTAGTATACTCTTGAGTTTGTGGCAGAAATCTTAGAAACAATGAACGAGATTTAAACTTTAGTTAAGAGAAAAAGAGAGGATTTTATATAGAATTTTAAAATTGTACTTTTCTCTATATTGTTTTGTCAAAATATGTAAACTGTTTCAGATTTTTATTATTATTATTTATCTCGAGAAAGTTTTTTAGTTTTTTTAAAAAGAACAACTAAGAACATTTATAATAAATAACAAAATAAATAACCTTTTAAAATAAAAAGAATGGTTGACCTGTTATTCTTTACTTAAAAATAGAATAAAAATAAAACATGGTTTATGTTAACATATACACACATACTCGCACACACGCCTACACACACACACAAATTGTTTCAAATAAAGCCAAGAAATAATAAAAAAACATATGTTATATTTACTCCATAGAAATATTACATTAATTGATGGAACATCATATTTGCAAAGGACAGATCTCTGTTTATTTCTTAACACCTACTGTAAATTTAACAGCAGAACATGTGCTTCTGTCTCTGCTTCTCTTCTCATGTCTTCCTGTCCTCGTTCATAACATCTTTATGCCAGTAAACAGCGACACACTGTCATCATTACTGTGTTGTAACTGATTATCACCTAAGGAAACGGTTTTCGTTCGAAAACTGCAGAGGAAATAAGCCACATTGTTTGGCGCACGGAGGCTGTGAGAGCCTTGTGAGAGCCCACACCATAGTCGCGTCAGTTACGTTCCGGTGCTCTTCGTGCTACTTCCTCTCAGAGAGAATGAGTAATGCAGAGACATGTCCAGTTTGAAACACTGGAAGACTATATACATTAGTTCTGTTTGCAGTAAATAAAAAAATAAATAAATACACATTAACAAAAAGAGGGGGTTTGTTTAAATTAAGAGGCATCGGTACAATATTTAAAATAAAAAACATCTCCACCATTTGACTTGGTCAATGAAAAACAAGCCAAAAGGGCTGTAGTGAGTCTACAATTCATTACATTGTAATGCAAAGCTACTTTTGTATGTTATATGTGGTATTTGTTTGGTTTGTTTTCTAAACTAGTTTAAAACAAATCTGAATGTATGTATTTTTATGCCATTCTGAGATTGAATAAAGTCTTTATTTGTTTTAAAGAGAAGTCAGGGTGGGAAAAGAGGAAGGCTTTCTATGGAAAAAAACAGATAAATTTACGTGGTATATTTGTGAAAAAGGAGAAAGTGTCCTCATGATTTTGTCCCTCATGTTTTGTGAAATCCAAAAGGTGTTCTACTTGGCTAAACCCTTTGTAACAGTCGTTGAAGCGTTACGCATGTTTATCTCAACACAAAAACCTGTCACTTTGGTGTTTCTGCCTCTGGCCTGGTAGCCAGGGGAGCTGTGAAGCGGCTAATATAGGCAGAGCGCGCCTGATCCTAGCAGGGGCCTAGCCCTGCTCTGATTAGCACCTCCAACGAGCTGCCATGCATCAGAGCTGACATTGTCTCAGAGTCTCGTTCCCCTACAATCCTCTGCTCTTGCTGTGTGAGGGCGTCACTGCTGACATGTCACAGCCTCACCCCTCCTTCTCCCTCTGCAGGTTGGAAATAATCCAAAGTTGGGATAGGATCATGAGAGCTTCACTACCTGGGTTACCTTATCTGTACCTTCCTCTCGCAGAACAGAAAATGTATTTTACATCCTTCGTCTTTACAGCACTAAAGTTTATCCTTTCCTAGTGCAGTCGTCCTCCAGTATTCTCCAGTATTTTCACATTTATGAATTGACGCATGTGACGCATCACATATCCCTTCCTCTGTATGTCATATAATGATATTGTGATACATTTTGTAAATTAGGACATTTTACTTATTATGTCACAATGAAAGTTTTGATACTAGAAAGTTAATATGGTTAAATCTAAAGAAATGCAAAGCGAGCTGTAAGTTTAGTGTCATTATGCTACAAGGATGTTGTTCACACCTCAATCTTTTGTGGCCTAAATTTGCTTTTCTTCCAGTTTTGCTCCTTCCATTTTGATCTGTCCATCTTTTCTTAAACCCTGACCAGGACTCCTCTCCCTATTATATAAATGCATTCAGTTTGTTTACTAATGTAACTATCTTTATTTAAGGGTGTAAAAGTAAAGTGGACTGACTCCAAAGGTACATCAGACCTTTTAAATTATTATTTGTAATTAATTAAAAAAACTATTTTATTTATTTTTTTTGTTCTGCTTAAAAAAATGTCCTACTTTGTGTTGTGCTACCCCATAAAAGAGTCAAAATAAGATGACCTGGTGCTTGCAATCTTACAGACTGTGAACAAGTTGAATGTGTGCAGATAGTTTTGCAAGACAATGTAAAAAAAAATTATCTAACTTGATTCTCTCTGCTCCTCTTAAACTGTGGAGGCAGGAAGAAGGTATTAAAAATGTTCTCCCGTAGGCACCAGTTCTCCAATCAGTTTTGGTCCAGGGGGAGTCCATCCCTTTGAGTTCCCACCTACCACCTTCCCACCCCCATACTCTGCATTCCCCCGGTCCTTAATGGGCCACATAGTACTTCTGAAATGAGCTCTTGCCTTATGAGCAGAGCTTCTACCTCAAGAGAGCGCACCACACGGAGGTGGAGTCAATTTGTATTCACCCATAATTCCCTGGGCCTTAATCACGCAGATTTTCCCCCCATTATCAGTTAATGGATAGTTCCCGTGGAGAGAAGACGAAGTAAACCCACCTACTGTTTACAGGCCCGAAGCTTTCTCTTCTGCTGCCATCCAGCATCCTGCAGTGGATTGTGTGTACAGCAGTGAGTCTGCTGAACAGCAGTTCTTGTTGGTTTATTAACACATAACTCCAACATCAGGCTGAAAAGTAGGAGACAGATGGTGAGGCAAAGGCGGAGTTCCTCATAAAACATGCTCATCCAAAGCAGGTATTCCTTTCTTTTATTGCAACGTTTGACATTTTAGATACTCAGCCTCGCTCACGCCTGTTAGTGTGAGAGGACAAGCTTTGATCGCTATGTCTGCTCCCTCTCCGCTTCTCTGAAACAGCCCATTCAAGTCTACTAAATATTCTCAATTTGTTCTCCCACTTGTTTGCTCATTACTCTCTGCAAAAAGAAGTGCCCAGATTGATGTCCTTAATATCATCTACTCTGGCGACGCACAAGCAACTGGGGTCCCTCTAATAGTGAGCTTCAGAGAAGCGTTCACTGTGCCCCAGAGAGGAGAGTAAATCTAAGTATCAGATTTTTCTCGTGGAAAACGAAGCGCTCTAATTCAAACTGCTTCTCAGCAGAATTGTTTAAAAGTAGTGAGGGACAGTGGTGACTTTGGAACAGAATAAGATGAGGGAGATTTTTTAATTAAACAATGCCCCTGCATTGTACTTAATTACACACTATCATCTTAAATTAAGGTTGCCTTTGGTTACTTTATTTTTAGTCTGTTACTCATCATTAGATAGTTCTTTCAACCTTTGCAGTTCTTTGCAAAAGAAATTGTATGCCATTAATTATTTCACATGCTGTCATAATTGACAATACTAAAACTAACTTATTTATAGCTTTTATATTAAAAAATATAGCTTTATTCTTTGGCTAATTTTGATAGAAGTAACTGTAGATGGGCTGAAGTGTTTTGAGCTGTGATTTTAATAAGGCAAGATAATCTATACTTGCAATGACAGGAGGAAATCCACATGTTAGATGATGTAAAAGACTTGAGTATACCCAAAAGACAGTGGAATAACCAAAAACATAGCACAATGGATTGCTTTCATTTCAAAAGGTTCAAGCACTGTGAATACTTTTGCAAGGTACTACAAGCTAAAATTAACACACTATGCTCAATAAACTCTGCCTACCTCAATTTTTACTCTGCTAAACTAAGAGCCAGATCTGCAAGACCCTGCTTCCCAAACAACCTTCAACAGCACGTAGTTCTCTGCCTGGATAAAAAAGTAAACAGCACAGAGAAATAGAGACCATTCTTTGTGAAAGTAGTTTTCCCCTCTCCCTCTCCTGTCCTCCACATGGGAGAGATATTAGGCGTTTGTGTTTTAAGGAGCTGTGAAATACATAAACCATGAGCCCCAGGAACGCGAGACCCTGTGGATATGCAGATGGGCTTACTTTGCTGGTGTCAGGGATGCTTAGAGGGAGCAGACGCAGGAGCAGTTCTCATCTAAAGGATTTTCTTAGGAGTGCAGGGGGACAGGGTGGTGGCAGCGAAGAACACCCGGGAGACTCTGAAAAACAGAGTGGGAGGAGGGAGAGAGAAGGATAGAGAAAGAAAGGGAGAGAGAACTGACAGTCCCCCGTGGCCTTGTAACTATATCCAGAGTCTGCACGGTGCTCTAAGAGGGGTGGGGGCCCACACAGGGCCTTGCTGATTGGGCAGGCCTGGAGAAGGGCTGGGGGGGCAAAAGGAAGTGACCTCAGCCCAATGAGGCAGCTATAGGGGTGAGGAAGCTGACTTCCTCCCTTGGCTCTCACTAAGAAACAGGCTGCCAGCCTGATTCAGTCTCTGCTACTTTGCGGAATACAAACCCAGTCCTGAAGGCTGCATCAGTGACTGAACACAGCTTAACCTACTCTGCAATCGCTTAGACTAACTTTATCTGAATGCTTGTCCTCTGTTTTCTGCCCAATTATTGTTGCTTCTTAGATTTGCTGGAATTATGTAGAATTTAAATTCACCAGTATAATTGTTGGGTTTTTTAAAATAAAAATCAATAATTGCCTCCTCATGGCATTAAGTTCTGTCCATTTACCTTTTCATTGTTTCTTACCTCTGTAGTTTTGGTTGTAATTTGTCTGTATGCTGTGCTTTTGCATTGCATACTTTCCAGTATAAACATGGAGCTGTCAATCGTTGGATTTTGATGCATCAATCCACACCCGCCCCATAGACATTTTGTACCTTTCTGATGGATATTTAGTACCAGCATTCAATATGTCATCTGGTATCCTTCTGCATTCCTGAAACTTCACATTCAGGCCACCTCTCACCTCTCAAAACCGAACAATGCATTATAATTCAAATATATTTCAACAATTATCTATATTTTATGCTTCTTCGGTCAGAACAAATGTGGTTCCAAATTAGACATTTTTAATGTTAATCTGTGTAAAAGTTTATATCTAAAACTCATCAGAAGTATACGCTACTTAAGTATAAGTGTAAATATGCGGAGAGAAATTAAGTATTGGCCACAAAGTTCATACTTCCAATGACACGTGCCAGTGATTATTCTGCTCTATATACTATTTCATTTGAAACATGACAAAGTACCACTTTTTCAAATATCAAATATGATTGTCGAAATCACCAAGCTTATCCTGTAAAAGTGAAGTATTTCATCTTCCTACCTCCATTTTCACCTCATGCACCTGCTTACAGACACAAACATACACATTTGCTCGCACAAGGTCAGTCATGCAGGTGCGGAGTTATCTGCATAATGAAACAGGCCAGGTCTCTAAAGGGATGGCATTGTGTATAAGGGTCAAATGAGGGCTGCGCATATGGTGGAGGAGTGAATCCGCGTAAGCTGCAGCGAACTTGACCTCAAGTGTGCACATCCTCACACAGATAGGCAAACAGTGGTGATCAAAGAGAACAGTGATCCTCTTGCACGGCTGCATGAATGCACTCGCGCTACCCTCCCCAACCCACCTTCTCCCCCGCCGCCCCCTGCCTTTTGCTGATACCTGGTGCTACACTCAGATGCACATGTAGGGTACAGAGTAACTCATCTGTCAAATACATGATCACAGCAAACACAACACCAACTCGCTCCCTTTTGAACTACTTTGATAGGTTTTTGCCTGTCAAGCAGAGATGTCTGTGAGAACAAGGTGATATGTTTCCATGCAGTATACATATTATCAGAAGCTCAGTAGAAAGTATATACTTATGTTATTCAGAAATTATGTAAGGGAAAATCTGGCAAAAATGCAATATATTCCAAAAGTTTAGTATGTATATACTTTCTCAATGTTTCTTCCGTCACTGCAGGAAATGTTTCAATTTCCTTCTTTTGCTGGAGTATTAAGGATCCTTGGGCTCCAGTTGCACTCACCATCAAATCCAAGCCAAAGAAACTGTGATGGCAGCTATTTTTTTTACAGATGTCATTACTTTGTCTAAAGCCTTACTGCGAACACTAAAAAGGAAAATACAAATGTGGTAATAAATTGATAAAGGGAAAAAAGATTGCAATAATAGCCCAATTTTATATCCTGCTGTAAAATATAAAAAAGGATTACAAATAAGATGTTATGGTTGCTTTGTCTCATTTTTAGTTGCTTCATTCTACCTAATTTGGCAAATAACACACACAATAAACTTTCTGCTTGGACACGGCCATGCACAGCTGTTTAGCTTGATTATGTATACATGCTCCCGGTACCCAGGGCCTCTGTGGTGGGCAGTGGGCTGTGGAGACCTGGGGATAAACCCTGGATGAGCCCCTGAGGTATCCACCCTACCCCCAGACCTGCAGTGATGGGCTCTGCCAGGAGTTTGATGGTGCACGGTCTGGCCCTATGGCAGACTGTAAAGCACTTTTATTGACACAGTGGAGAGGAGCACTTTTTCTAGAAATCTGAGTCAGCCGGTTGCTCCAAATAAAAGTGCACAGTTTACAGTTGTGAAATACATTTAAGTTATTGGTAGAGATTTTGAAATGTATGTGGATTTATGTGTCTGTAATCCAGCAGTCACACTGCATCCAGTTACATTTTAACATGTTAACATTATAGCACCAAAGAGTGCACTATCTTGATTTGATGGTTTATTATATTATATTTCTTATGCAGGATATTTTATCAATGCATGAAATTAATAAAACAAGATCTTCAATGTCTCTTATGCCAACTCTAGATCTAACTCCTCTGAAGAGTCAGAGTGCTAAAGAAATCAAGTTGATTAAAAAGTAAGAGCATAGCAGGAAACCAGGGGTTGATCTCAATTATTGTAGCCATCACTATATTCATCAATAATATAATTTTAATGTGATATCCAGGCCTATTTAAAAATCAGACTGGAGAGTGATGATATTAAGATATTATTATAGAAATATCTTCTTAACAAAAATATCCTTTTGAGTGGTAATTCTGACTTTATAAACCTCAAATCCTTTTCCCTCTATCTAAACCTCTTTAGTGTTATTTTAATTTGCAAATTCTAAAAATAAATAATAATTTGTGCAAGTTAATCATAAGATGACGTACACCACAATATTTAGTGAGAACAATTAAGATCCCAACTGGTTATTCAATTTATGTCTGATGGGACAGGGTCACATGTTCTTTCTTTTTCCTCTTTGAATCATGAAAATCTCAGACAGGAGAAAAAAAACTGTTGGTGTTAGGGTTAAGACCAGAGTGAGACCTTTTGCTGCTCCCCGGCCATTCATGCTCTGTTTATTTTTCCACTCATGGTTCTCTGTGTGTTTGTGTTGTTTCTTCTCCGCAGAGGAAGGACTGAACCATGAATGCAAGCTCTGTAGTCAGTCATTCGACTCACCGGCGAAGCTTCAATGCCACCTGATTGAGCACAGCTTCGAGGGCATGGGGGGAACCTTCAAGTGTCCAGTCTGCTTTACAGGTTTGCACAATACCTTGAAGACAAATCCTGTGAATTAATGAAAAAAAAGAAAAAAAAAGGGAAATTTGTCATTGTTAACTTTGAAAAAAAATTTAAAAAGCAAGTACAATGTCTTGACCTGTCACATGACAGCCATAAACTTTAGTTTATTTTATTGGGGTTTCTATCGGATAAATCCATGTCCACATCTAGAGAATAAAGATTTTTGCTAAATTCTTTTTGAAAAATCATATTTGATTGAGAACAACTAGAAACCATTTAAAAACATTACCAGAAATTCTCAGATTAGGGTCCACTGATATAGTTGTATTTTTAGGAATTTTGTCCTACTGGAATGGTGAACCTCCACCCCAGTGTCAAGACTTTTGCAACTTTTAACAGGCTTTCTTCCTCTATATAAGTTAATCCATTGTACCATATGTTCTGAACAGTTTCTATGTCCCTGCTGAAATGAGACATCCCCACTCCATGATGTATTTGTGTATTAGTTTTCCTCCAAACACAACATGTTGTAAATACGTAGCCCCAAAAGAAAAAAAAATCCTCACAATGTTTGCTGGGTTATCTGTAGGACTTCTTGAAAACTTCGGACTAGATTGTCTGCCTTTCCACTTATTTCTCTTCCATCCCATATATTTCACTTTCTAATTTAAAAAAAATAAATACTGCAAAAAATACCTATCTTACCACTTCACAATTATGTTCTACTTTGAGTTTTTTGTCACAGAAGAACCCTATAAATTACATTGAATGTTGAGATCTTAATGTCAAAAAATGTGAAAAAGTTCAAGGGATACAAATACTTTTTCAAGGCACTGTAGCTTCTAAACGAGTCTTGAAAGGTCAAGCAAACCAGCCGTATAAAGCTGATAGCAGTTTGCACCATGTGGCTTTTTGTTTCGTCAAATTGCCTCAAAATCAAGGCCAAAGAAGTGTCACAAGGTGAAAGGGGGGGAGAAAGAAAGACGGAGGGGGCTAAGACAGTGTGAGCTGAGGGGATATGGGGGGGATGGAGGAGTGGAGAAAGAAAAGGAGATGTGCTAATTGTGGATGGCAGTGGTGCTGATAGCTGTAATGATCTCATCTGTCTCTGTGCGTGGAGGTGGAAGGACCGGACTCCTCCTGAGAGAATAGCGCCCTCCTTCAGTGTCGACAGGGTTAACTATCTCTATAATGAAATCTGCAAAGTCGTTAACTTCGGCTCTTCACTCTTTCTCCCTTCTCAGCTCTTTACTCTTCCTAACACTTTTTGGGTCCAGCTCATTTCCTCTTCCTACTTCCTCTAACCCCTCCGCCGCCCCAGCTTCATCCATCCATCGCACAATAAACTCATTTGCCTCATGTCTACTTGTTAGATCAATTAATATCATTACTTACCATTCTGCATCTTTTTGTCTTCCTGAACTTCTTCATCCTCCTCAGTTCACAGCTTTCCTTCCTTGCACTCCCCTCCTCTACTCTACATCACTGTTTTGGCCTTATGCCTCTTTTAGAAGAAGCCTATTGATATTTCCCCCCCAACCTGAAACTCCTCTCCCTCCACCCTCACAGGGGTCCAGGCATTTAATATACAGAGCATGCCTCCTTCATCTGAGCCTTCATTTTCCAGCGCCGGTCTTTGACAGACAGGTCTCCCCACTCCCTTAGCGTCCATATCGATCACGGCACATGAGAGAGAGGAGGGATAGAGGGAGAGAGAGAGAAGGGGGGGTGCTAGGAGGAAGGGAAAAGGAAGGAGGTAGAGACAGACAGAGTGCCCCCTCAGGACAGCGGTCGCGGAGCAGACAGACAGATGGGCGAAGAGGCCTGTGGTAGCCGGGAAACCGTGCGGTGGAGAGTACAGGATGAACTGAAAGGCCTCCCTCTGTTGGGGATGCGGGGGACAGGCAGGCCGAGCTGAAGTCGGAGCACTTGGAGGGAACAGAGCAATTGAGAGATTAGCTGACAGCTGTCCTTGAATATATTTCTTCTTCAAAATAAAAGAAAGAAGACATTTGTCCCTGATTTAGCTGGACATAAACTTTATTTTAAAACTTTCTAACTGACAAAACATACAAATCCTCCAGGGTTTCTAAAAATCTATTTTATTTTTAACAATTGGACTCAATACTTTATTTCCATACTCTGGACGTCCATGGACAGATTTTTACAGCAGTTCCTTGGAAAAGCCTTTATGCTGCTTATGTCTTTATTGGTGAGTTATGTGATAAACCAACACAATGTAGTTCAAAATTGTAAATTGAAAGAAATGTAAGACATGGTTTCCATACATTTACACATTTTTAATGTGAGGCATGCATGTGTGTTCAGCCTACATGAGTGGTACAAATTTGACAGACTTTGCAATAGTCCTGCCAGTTTACAATGCAACATTTCTTATAATTGATTAGTAAATAGTTAACACATTTGTTATTAATCAAGAAAAAACAATCATGAACTATTAACGTGCCTTTGTTGAACCAAAACAGAGGAGTGACTGTCTTTTTGCCTGTTAAGTTGTTTATAGTTATTTTACTTGACTTGTTCTGCATGAAGTATTTTGGTTTATAAAAATATTGTTAGCCATTCGTAAACGCACATGTATGAAGACAAATTAACTTATTTTGCAAAGTAACTTTTGACATTTTGTTACTTTCACAAGGCCATCTTATTTTGCATTCACAGTTGATTGGTTGTTTCCAGCAAATTACTTGAACTATACCAGAACTACTGCATGCCCGGGTTACTAAAATAGATTATTTTCATAGATTTAAAGGGTGCCTTTCATAGACGGAATGAGTCCGGACATGAAAGCAAAACTTTGATCAAACTAGGTGGTAGCAGGGCTGTTGAGCGCGCTCGTTTAACAAGGTTGCTCTTTGTTTAAAAGCCCATTCCCCCTCAGTGCACATGTTTCAGTTTGATCTGCCCCCTTGTGACCCAAAACGCAGTGGGAGGCAAAGAGTGATTGTCATTCTTTCTACACACCTGACTATCCCCAATCTAAACTCTTGGGAGCTGAAGGGGGGTCGAAGTAGCGAGAGAACTGCATCACACTGCAAAAAAAAAAAAAAAGACTGGAGAAAAGTATTAGGGAAAGTAAGTTAAAGACAGTAGATAAGGACAGACGAATGTAGAGGAGAAAAGGAGACAAAACTTAAAGGGAGCTGAGAAGGTTGCAACTGGCAAGTTTGGATGTGAGATGAAAGGAGGGAAGTGGAGGAGGAAAAGAGAGCTGTGTAAGGGAGGGAGGGTAAATGGAGAGAGGTCCATAAGCCCCTGGATGATGAGAGAGAGGCTGACTCTCCCAGGACAGATTTGACAGGTTTCAGAAGTGGGGGAGCCTGCAGCTAGAAGTGTCTGCCTGCACCCTTAGGAGCTGTAGGGAGGGCTGGTGTGGAAATTGTGATTGGGAATATGTGCTTAAGACAAACAAAACAGAAGAAAGTGTGTCTGATGAAAGTCCTGTGTGCATGTGTGTGTGTGTGAGCGCAGTTTTTTTTTTCCAACTTATGTCACCACATGAGGAGCAAACTTGAAAAACTACAGGATGCACTGCCTTAAAATCCACACAAGTGTGACAAATAAGGTAGTTTAATTAGCTTGTTGTTTAGTTGCAGCTCACATGCTGCTGCTATGTGAAGGTAGGTTCATGACAACTTAGATGCAGAAGAAGAAAACAGAGGACTAAGCTTTAACTTGGAACTCACAGCTATCTGCTTGCAGCTCTGCATCAACTCTCAATTTGTTTGTTTCGCCTCAGAACCCTCAGAAAAGGTTTCGTGTTGTGAGTTCTCAAATTAAGCAGAAACGAGCACATGTAGGCTAGATGGACAAATAAATGAAAACGAGAACGGAAGAGGGGGGAAAAAGGGATAAACTTATTTTTTTCTCCCTACACAAACAGCTTAGTATTGGTGCAGTGCAGCCTGCAGAGAGCACCACCCTGCCAAAATAAAGATGAGCTGGGGCCTGTAGTAAAGGAGACGTCTGCCATGCGCGGCCCATGAGATCTAATCAGAGGGCTTAATATCCCCCACAGCGAGAAGACCTTGGCCCCTCAGCCCCCTCAGTCCTGACACCCCTGATGCCCAGCCCGGCTCAGCGCTCTGTGCAGCTCTGTGCAGCTTGGCTCTGCTCTGGCTCTGTGGCCAACAAACTCCACAAAGTTCGCTCTCTCCTCTCTCCCCTCTCACATTCTCAGCAGGGAGAGACACAATGGCCAGCCGTTGATCCTGTTTGGATGTGGTTTTTTGGATTATTTCTTCCCCGTTTCTTTCTATCCTCATTTCAACCCTCCAAGAAGAGATGTATCCCCCCCCTTCAGCTACTTCGGAAGAAGCAATGCAGTTGTACATTTCATCTTTCTCATACTGCTAAATGCCAAAACAGGGTCCCATCTTAGTGCCTTTTAGCTCATCCCTTTATTGCAGTACATTTTTACGTGTTTCATGCCAATGTGACAGACAATCACAATAGACAGGGGGACAAAGCTTGATTTTTATGACATAAAACAAGACATGTAACTTCTGCAACTTTCTAAGCACTTGCAGTGCCATGCAAGACTCTTAATACCTCTTAAACCTTTTCATAATTTATCACATAACAATTGCATGGAAGCATATTTTTACATGCACAAAGTAGTGCATTGTACTTCTGCATGTTCATACATGGTTTATGGAAAACAGCAAAGATGAAGAAACAGATACTTTTTACCATTTTTAACAATGACTTTCTCTTTTCCATTCAGAAAGATGGGTCAGATTTTTGGAGTACAAAACTGAACAATGTCGACAGATTCTCCCACATTAACAGTGGATTTCTGTAGGTTCTTCAAACTTATATTAGGGCCTTTAGCAGATGCTCTGATGAGAGCTTTCTGTATTTGTTTAAGCTTTATTTAACCAGGTAAATCAGTTGAGAACCACTTCTAATTTGATTTTGTTAAAAGCTTCAGTAAGGCAAAATATGCCAAAACAATTATATTGCAAAAATATTCTAATAAAAAGTTTTAAAAACCCTGAAACCTTTGTTGCACAAAATTTGTAAAATACTTCCAACGGAATTCTACAAAAATCCCAGTCATAATCAATGATTGGAAACTATTGCTTGCAAGTGTTAATGCAAATAAAAGTATAGGTATTAATGTAAGAAGGAGCTCTGCATGAGCAGAAGATGAGGCAGGGGACCTCAGAATTTTATCCACAAGGCCCACTGTAGCACAAGACGTGTGTCTGTTTTGTTTGTATTTTACCCAGCATGCCGTGTGTTGTACTCTATACAGGCTGGTGTAACTGCAGCTTGGTAACTTTTGGAGGTAGTTGGTGGCTCTGGATTTTATTTATGGGCATCAGAGTAAAAGGGGGATAAATATAAATGCTCAACATACTTTTTTAATTTGTTAAAGAATTAGAAAACAATTTAGATTTTTCTTCCACTTCACAATTACATACTGCTTTGTATTGATCCGTTTTGTTAAATTCCAATTAAATAGTAGTTTGTGGTTGCAAGATAAAATGTAAAAAAATTCCCTTGATGAAACAGCAACTCGTATACATTAAAAAATACCCTTTTTTAGCTATTATTAGCCCTACTATTGCTTAACTAGGCCATTGAAACATTTAAAGCATTTTTTTTAACTTTTAATTAGCCATCACTTTCATTTTGGATATCAATGAATGTCAACCGACAACTGATAAATGCAAAACTGGTTATAAATTTGCCCCTCATTGTACCAGAATTGCATGTTAACAGTGAGCAACATCCAACTTGACATATCAGTTGTGTTTGGTCATGCCATATAGTATTTGAAGGCCCCCCAAGTCTCAAATCCATTTTTATTTTTGCTGTATTGACTTTTTCTTCCTCCAGCCAAAGACATAATGAAGGCTTCCTGCAGCTGCTTTGACCTGCTTCTGTACTGTATATGCAGACAAAAAGCAGCTGAAGGAAAGGGCCATTGTTTATCAGCACAATTTCTTCTTCCAGAGCACAGATTCCACACGGAAAATTGTTGTCGTTTTTGGAGCATAAGGGAGAGCCCAAATAAGTGTTATAGCTGAGGTCTTAACCTGGAACCGAAATGTTTTGTCACCAGTCGTAAAACTGGCACTTATGTTTATCCTCATATTGCTGTGGTTGTTAGTCTCAGAAATGGGCCATGGAGTTGCTGTTTGTTCATTAGAGGAGGTTTGTTCATTTGTGGTTAACATTGCTGCCATGTTCCACAGACAGCTGCCACCTAGGCATTAGCAGTCTGACAGTGTCCCCACAGCGTGTCTGCTATGGATCTAAACTTTTATTTCCCAGGTCAGGGAGTGTGACATTCACCGAAGCCGAATGTTTCTCAACCTTACACCGCTCAATAATTAATAATCGCTCTCCCAGGTGAGCCCGACTTCTTACATGTTGAAGTTGTACATCCACGGCATGGGGCCATAGTGAGCCTTAAGGCCTTCTCTCCGACAGACGCCTCACCTTTTGTGGCTGTTTCTTTTCTTCCTCTGTCACCCCATGGCTGCCATTGCATCCATTTAAAAATAAGTTATTTTGAGTTGTAAGAAATTCAAATGAAGCCCCAATGTGCTAACTTTTTCACAGCAACCAGACCTTTGAGATTAGAAAGCCATCTTTAAAGCACAGGGATACGGGATAACAAACGGTGTGTTTGAAGTGCTCCTTGGAGGGTGTACCAACACAAGTTGCTCAGGCACACACAGTCACATCCCTACTTAGCTTTTTTAATGTTGACCGTGGCTTAATTAAAGCACAAATGTATAGTATGTGTTTTAAGCTCCTGCGAGTTGTGTGTTTATATGTTGGTGAGTTATAATCTGTGCCTGCATAAATAAGTAGTGGAGCTCCATGAATATTTATACTGTCAATATACTGTAATTAGTGATGTAGACTAATGGAGGCCATGTTTTGCACTTGAAGCCATGCCAGTTTTTGTGGTTGTTTATTTCCCGGCTTGTTGTCCCCACAGCAATGCTAAATAAAGAGCATCATTATTCCCCAAACGTCATGAATTTACCAGCTTTAGCACCAGAAATATGACAATTATACTCCATAGAAACTGTTTTATCCCAACCAACATGTAGTGCCAGGCACATTTATTAGCACTCCTGGTAAAGAGAATTAAAAAGGCCTAAAAGAAGTTAATCTTTTATTACAGTAGCATAATTTCATATAAACATTTATGAAAAACCCCACCTTTAATTTGAGTACATTTATTCAGTGGAGTAAAAACTCACCCATTGAAAGCTACCAGTAATTGTTTTGAACAAATTCACCGGTCCTACAACTTAGCAGTATCCGTAACAATTGCTTGAAAAATAAATGTAACCAAAGCATTATCTTTAATTTATACTTTAGTTTCTCAAGACAATATGTAGACTTGCTCCATGCAAGTGGAACTGAAACTGTGTCTTTGACAAAGAAGTACATCCTGCCTGCTGCTAAGAACGGTGAAGGAGCTATAATTTGTTGGGCCTATTTCTTTTTTAATTAATTAGGTGTACTTTTGTTGAGAATCATATTTGTGCTTTGTGAGGCTTTGGTTGCAGTGGCCTCAAGTCACAGTTCTTCAGATTATTCCAACATGGTTCACCAAACACAGAATCAACCTTCCTCTTATCATTACCAGGTTTGTGCAATTAGACATGACAGCCACTGTGTCTGTAAAATGTCTATGTAGTCATTTATTTGTAATTAAATCATTTTCTTCACTGTTTGAAAAATCATTATTCTGTTTTGTTTAGGCAGATGCACTTACGGTGTTTTGTATTTTGATTAATCAACTAAGTGAAGATGCATTTACAATCTTTACTTACTATTCCATGTTTTTTTCTGTGCAGTGTTTGTCCAGGCCAACAAGCTCCAGCAGCACATTTTCTCTGCCCACGGACAGGAAGATAAGATCTATGACTGCTCACAGTGCCCACAGAAGTTCTTCTTCCAGACAGAGCTACAGGTGAGCTTTTGAACCCTGGTGTAGCCCGCCAGGAAAGACAAGCAGAGCCAATCACCGAGCTCAGCTCCACAAGCACTAAACACAGGGCTCCGGCTATC
Organism: Phalloptychus januarius; assembly: GCA_902982915.1. Classification (NCBI taxonomy): domain Eukaryota; kingdom Metazoa; phylum Chordata; class Actinopteri; order Cyprinodontiformes; family Poeciliidae; genus Phalloptychus; species Phalloptychus januarius. The sequence continues at coordinate 12,677,046 of CADWAE010000466.1, read as the reverse complement.
CTCCTCCACTCCGACTGGGACAAGCGACTCAGAAGGAATTATTTCAGTCTGTTTCCAAAACTCATTTGTGATGTGCAGATATGATTTGATTTGCTTATTAGACCAGCCGAGCACTAAAATATCTGGAATTAGAGGATTAGCGGAATGCTCATTTTTGAAGAGGTAATTACATACAGTGCAGAGGCAAAAACACGGCTGAGTCAATATGCCTGCATCTCCTCTCCTAATCACAGAGGAGGCCTCGTGGCTAAATATGAGCTCTGTCCTCAGGGAGTCGGTATCTGCCCTTCAACAAAGTTACTAGTTGGACTTATGAACTCGCAATGTTAGAGAGATAATCCATTTTCTAGCAATCTTTTCCTCTGCTCCTTGGAGAACCTGAAAAAATGAAACAGACCTTATTATATTATTTCACTGTGGTGGTGTTTTCGAGCAGCTCTGTTTTGTTTGGGGGATTCTCTATTGTACACTTCTCATATCCAGATCCCTTTCTATTACCTTTTTGAAACCAAATCACTAAAATATGAACATTCTATAATTGCGGTGTTCAAAAGTGCTGAAATTATATTTTTCTTAATTTATTTTAATGTTGTAAAAGAAGCAAAAAAGCTCCTGGATCTTGGATTATGCAGTGCAGCATTGTAGCTGGTAGCCAGAGGAAGTGCCCATTGATTGGGAGTGATTTTCATATTGAGATTCAGGTTGTAAACACATAGGTGTGCGTCTGCCAGGAGGAAGGTGAATGTGATCATTATTTGCTGGTCATTCCAGCAACGGGAATATGAATAAAACAAGTCCTGATCCACTGACACGTAACTCTGCAGCAGGGAAGATTATATGAAAAGCCTCAGCAGCACCCCACCCATTGTTAATGCCTTTCAGTCACATCAAGCCCCCTTAATTTGTCACGTTTTCATTTCTCATTGGTACAAGTGTTTTCTATATGGCATGGGTTGCAAGAGATACCTGTAAACAATCTCAAATAACCTGGGGATGTTTTCCTACTTTTTTTTTATGTTTGACATTTTCAGGAATGAAGTGATCTCCACCTCCCGGAGGTAATGTTTCATGCATGATTATATTGTTTTACTGCGTGTGAAAAGACAAGTGCAGTACATGAAAGACCTATAGCATTCTGCTGTGAAACAGGGCGTTATGAAAGGAGAGCAAGAATGAGCTTGGGGGATAAGACAATCATTATCTTCAACCTGTTCCGTGATCTTCCGACAGTCCCGTGTGAGCGCATGATGACATGATCTCAAACACACGTGCCGTACATATAGATACATGCGTTGTTTCTTGTAAAAGCAGATACTTAAAAGAAATTAAGTTGTCACGTGGTGCCCTTTTAGAGGTTTAACTCGCAGTGCTTTGCAGCAGTAATAATAGCTATTGTTCTTATTTTGTTGTGCTGCAGCCACAGATCTTTAAATATTTATTTGGGAATCCTTAAAGAATACCTGTTAGTTTCTGTAAAAGAGTTGAAACAGCAGGTGGGCATTCACCTTTTGGAAAGACAATTACCCTGAACATACACCTGGAGCTATTATAGAATAGTTTGGATATTTTGATAGTTTTGATTTTTGGATCAACTTCTTGTATTGAAACAATCTTGTCAAACGGACGAAGAATTGCAAGATTTAAAAAGTGTACATATTGATGCCATCTATTGTGCTTCCACAATCGCCACCATGTTGGTGGCAGCATGGTGCTGTAGAGATGCTTCCACATAAGACCTGCTGCTGTGGAATGAGGGAGATTAATACTTATGCAAGTCTTGTTTTTCAGTTTTTTTCATTTTTTATTTAGAAAGACATTCTTTTTAAAGGTTATATTTTCCACTTCACAGTTTACGCTGTTTGTGATTGTGACTTGACAAAATATGAAAAAGTTCAAGGGGTACTAAGATTTTTATGAGGCACTGTAAATTTTGTTTTTCTGAACTTATGAACTGCTTATGGATTTTATTTACATGCATAGCTAAAACTTGATGAAATATGAAATAGGCCTTATGTGGTTGTTTTTGTCTGCCATTTGCCAACCTTTACCCTTCAAGATATCTGCCTGATACAGGGCGCTTTTTTTGTCTGAACTGGAACTTTCCTCCAGCAGAAGAGAATCCGTTCTTTGCTTGGACTTGAGTTTGGAGTCTCTCCCTGATCCTCTCTGGCTCTCTGGCCCACTGGCTGGCTACCTGGGCCCCCTCATCTCTCACAGTAGTGGGAAGGGTCAAAGGGCCATCGCAAGCTGGGGAGAGGAAGCAGCAAGAAAACAGAGAGCTGCCATGGCAGGTAAAGCAAAGCAGGGAAGATATTTTATTAATTCGCTGCTGAGATCCTGAAACAGACCAAAGGCTGTGACAGGTATCCAGTGCACCACTTCGCATCCTCCCCCCATGAACTCTACCCTGTGAGGGGCTAGCCAATTTTCGCCAGCCTGTCGAGATGGATGATGGGAGAGCATCCATCTAATCAGCCCTCCCAGGACCCCCCGCCCAGTTGCCCCCCTCAGACCGACCAGATTGACTCACTCCTGGGTCTGCGTGCCCCAGAATCCAGAGTCCAGTGGAGAAAAACCTCTCTTGCTCTTTTTTCTCTATTCTTCAATTTCTCTTTTTTGCCATTTTTACCTTGACAAAAAATAAGCCGTGCGATGCATAGACCTCTGCTCCACCTGAAAGTCTCCAGAGGACTCCCCGCTAGCATCGCAAACTCTTACACAGCCTCAACTTTGCTTATCCCTTTCTTTCACCAAATTAAAATTAAATACTGAGTAAAGCTATCATTTTGTGGGCAGCCTTGCTGCTTGAACAGTCTCTCACTGACCACCTGAATGACAGAATATCCTCTCACCCACTTGACCTTAGTTCCCCCTTCTGTCCATTCATAAGAGCCTGAATGGCTCTGCTAAAGAACACATTGCTGTGTGGAACTGCCCCTTTTTGCAGTTTTAGATGCAGTTACATTTCGCATGGCTTCAAAGAACTGAGCCACCAACAATGGTGCTGGGCTGGATTAATTAACCAGATTCATTAACTGATAGATCCACAGCATCAGTCACAGCTTTAATCTAACATTTCTCAGCGTGCAGCTCATTTGTATTTGTTTGTGAACGTCCACATAGGCTTAACTTAAGTTTTGCACTAACTGCTGTATGGCTGAAATCAGGCGGATTTTCTCTCAATGATCCTCTAAAGATGAGACAATAAGGTTGATGTTACTCAGAAGCACCAGGTTACATTTTCCACACAAAATTCCTTCGATTCTTCTGAGCTGCTGCGTCTTTTATTCTTTCTGTCGTCGGATCTCTTTAGGTTTTTGCAAACCACAGAGTATTGTAAGTCTTGCTGTGATCGACAAAGAAGCGTTACGATCTGGGTGCTCAATGACTTCTCCCTCCCCTCAGACGCCCGCAGGACACTCACCTTAATTGGAGTATCTTTTTTTCGTCTTAAAAAAAAAAGGATTCCTTCAAAGACAATCCAAAGCACCCCAGCCTTAATGAGTGCTGAAAGTGACAAGAGCACATTTGCATCATTTTCTACCACCCCCCCCTCACAAATGAGATTCTCCGCTCCCCGTGTGATGGCCATTATTGCCAAGCTGTGACCAATTCAACGGTTTTAATTAAGCATATTTATAGGTTTCACGGTCACCAGGTCAGCGTAAACAGCTATGTTTGTCATAATGTCTGTCCCGGGCAGAATGCAGGGAAGAAAAAGGGAGAGATGGATAATCTGAGAGAGCCCAGTCTGCAGCAAAAACAGCAACAGAGTGGGTTCTTTGAGCATTAGAATGCATTGAATTACTTTTTCTTATTTTTCAAATGACAGCTCCCTAAAATGACATTTTAGACACTTCCTTTCTTTCCTTCCCTCTGCCTTTCAAAGCTGTTCTTTAGTTTGACGCAGGAGACCTAATTCCCCAGAAGTTTTTCTATTATTAATTTTAAAGTATGCCCCGGAAAAATGCCCTAACTGCCCCGAGTCCCTAATGTGTCATACAAAAGCAAAGCTTTATGCATTTGTCCCCAAGTGGCTCTCAAACACCAAATTTTTCCTGAATGTCTTGATCTGCCAAGTGTGACAGCTCTTCACACATTTGAAAGTGGCAAATATATATTTATATTTCCTTTCATATGACAACTTGTTTTCTTCTTCATCACCCCAGGTTCTTGGAATTCTGGCACTGTTTCAAACAGCGGCACGGCAAAATAAAACAAGAGCGAATTAGGGGAAAAAAATAACTTGTGAGGCGCAATCATTAATATTTAAGCTTATTTATAATTACGTACCAGTCTGAGCGCTGTTGCTGCGTGCTGTAAACGAGCACATATACCGCCTTAGATGGCTTGTGATGTTTATCACAATAGTTGTGTTCTACTTTTGTAGGTGGATCAGAATTAGACAGCATGACAGACCTAATGATCCTGGGAGGATATTCTCTTTCGCACTGCGTGTATATATGAGATTGTGTTTGTGTGTATACATCTGTGTGCATCCTCTATGTATTTGTCTTTGTCTCCATCTCTCTCAGGGTCTGATATGTGCATGCAAACACAATGTCTGGAGGGAGACATGACAAAAACTCCCAGAAGCCTTTGAGCTCCTCTGTTTTTTGTGTCTTTTTTTCCTCTGTTGCACCATTGGGGAAAGTTAAATCCAAACAAAGAGGAGACGCTCAGTGTACTGCGCTCGAATCCATCACCGGATCCTTTCCTCAAACGTGTCTCTTTTACTTTACTTGGTTGACTTTTTCAGCAACTTTGATAAAAACAATTTGAAGCATTTCTCAAGGAAACTCATGCAGTTTTAATTTTCCGTCTGTAGTGATTTGATTTTCAGGTTAACAGAATGTATCAGAGGACACAGTAAGCAGCATCAGAACAATGATTCCAGCTGGAATTTGGTTGTCATATTTTACAAACACTGAAGTTTTACTTTTGCCATTTGGAAAACAGGATGTCTAGAGAGTCACAGACAAACATGGACATTTTTCCATTAAATATTTTTTTATAGTTTATGAAAATAACTGTACGCATAACATAACATATATGCTCACAATTAGTACATATTTGTATTTTCAAACTTCATTCCCTATCACATATTAGACTCCAGTTTTTACCTCAAGTCTGGTCAAGACAACAGTTGCATCATTCTCTTTTTACAGCAACTTAGCATGAAGGTGCTGGCTGTTTTTTACTTTAAAAAAGTTAAATGGTGCCACCTGTGCTCCTTTGTGTCAGAGAATAGAAGATAATAGGAATGCAAAAAAGAGGGAACATCTTTTCCAGTGCAGATGTATGGATGTTTGTCTGTCTCTACAGTACACAGAAAGAAGGAACTCTCAAGTGATTTGAGTCCTCCACCTCCACCTGTCGCCTCCATTCCTTCTGCCTGCAGCTAATGCCAAGTCAGTTAACGCTTAGATGGATGGATTTACTCTCAGAGTCGCCGGGTTCGTCTGTTTAACTTTTTAACAGCTTGTCAAATTTGTTGGACAAATTGCATGCAGTTGGCGATCTGGGTTTGAGTCCACCAAAATTTTGTCGCAGAGAACCTTACTGAAAAAGATGGTTCACCATTACAATCAGTTAGTCTTGGCCTTGGGTTTGGTCTCCTTCCTTTTTAGTCTTGGATTTGGTGTAGCTTCCCTAAAAGTCTTAGTCTTGTTGTCTTGATATGGTCAGTTCTTGACTCGATCTAGGGTTATTTGGATTACAACAGCAGCTTACATGATAGCTTGACTTAGACTGAGTCTGAGTCTAAGTGAAGAGTGAAGAGTTTACAACATGAATGTAAGTCAAGTTTAAAGTTTTTGTTTTTATGACTTAAGTAAAGTTTGAGTTCAAGTCTGAAACCTTAGTCAATATCTCTGGCTAAGGGTTAGAGCAAGAGAAGACTGAGTTTAAATGCAGCTGAGACTCAGAAAAGACTAAGACTTTTGACAATGTCTGATCTTGAGTCCTACACCAATAATATAGACTCTCAGTTAATAAGCTCCATTTGTATATTTTTGTGTAAAAGGATGTATTTCATTGTTAACCAGGGATCTTCAATGGTGGTGGGCTGTTATTTGTTTTAGAACAACCTGTTCATGTTTGCTGTAACATCATAAAAATTAGCACACTTTAATAGACTGTGTTATATGAACAGTATTGTATTTCGATATTTGCTTTCATGTACTCACTACACTGAGTCCTGCTCAGTATTCAGTACTTATTTATTAAGAGAGAAACTGTTCTATTACATCTTTTTGGTAACTTTATTTAAACATTGTGCAGTAAAGAAATCAACTAAATCAAACATTTTCAACAGCTTAGATAGTTGAAATAAATCATTTCTGTGATGAAAATATTCTGCTTTATGTATAATTCTTGCAGCTTGTTTTGGTGGTGGTAGTGTGATTGTCTGCGACTATTTTTCAGCTTCATAAACTTGGGTACAATTGGGTTATGCAGGAGTACTGTGATTCAAATCACAGCAGCAAGCACACCTGGGAATGTTAAAAAGCTTGCAAAGCAAAAACACCCAACAAATTAAGACTTTGTAATGGCCTTTTTATAATCCAAATTTAAGAATAATTTTGATGCATTGGTGTGACCTTAAGCTCATCTTCCTTTTTATCTGTGTTTTTTACATGTTCCATATTTAAAGCCTACATGGTCTGTACCATGAGAAGGAAACATTTGCACCTACACATGTGAGTTGGAACGATTGAGAAATCCAGTGTGGAATTTTAGCAACAATGGCAACAACTTGCACATTGAAAATGATCTGTCAGTTAGAAGTACTTTGTTTTTTGTTGTTTTTTTGCCTTGACTGGTACCGAAAACACTGGAAAATAACTGTTTCTCTTTTGTAGAACTGTGGAAAATCTTTTGAAGGATTTTGCCCACATCTATGATCATATCTACCACTGCAGCATCAGTTGAAAAGCAGGGGTGCACTCTGAAATATCCCTAGTCAAAGTCTGTCCCTGACTGAAGTGGTTAAATGTGAAAGTAATTGTGTTTTGTTTCTGGGACTGACATGCGGAACCCCATGGACCCCATCTCCCTCCCAGTGACAGGCAGAGATCCTCCCCCCTCGCTCTGTCTAATTAGAGGATGTAGCCCAGGGCTCGTGTCCCAGGAAGACCCATCCCCCTCCCAAGATGGTTCCCCTAAGAAAGCCCTTAATTGGGTTCTTTAGTCATAGACTTCATTTTGGCTGGAAAGGCATCTGTGTGTTGCTATCACCTCACAATACAGTTTGTATCGCTCTCTTGTGTTTTTTCTATTCCTCTTTCTCTCCCTTTTTTTCTCCCTCTCACTGGCCTTCTCTCCATCTATGCTCCTCTCTCCCTCTCCCCCTCTCCCACTCTCTCCTCACTTAATGAGGCCCCATAATAACACAGCAGTTGTGCAGTTGTTTTGCTACCTCAGTCAAACAGCAGGATCACTGCATAGTGTGTTTCTAGTACCATTCACTTGTCTACTTAGACAGGGTAATGAGTATCATTTGGAGGTACAAAAGACCCGGCCCACAAAAAACGCGGTTCTCCGTCATCTCCGGTTACACCTCAGAAGTGTTTGCTCTGGGTGCTTAGATGTCTCAAAGTGTTTCAAACGTTATGGATTCAAGATGTATTTTTATAGCCGCTCAGTGTGACTACATGGAATACAGTGAAATCCATTGCTGTTGTCATCTCCGTCCTCGCCTAGTGCTGTTACAGTATGACCATGACTCCCTGGGCACCTCGCTTCAAACAAGACTGTCTGTTACCAAGGAGACTGGGCTGGTTGTGGTGCAACAGTGTTTTGGGTCAACCCTCCCTATGGTCCGATAAGTGATGACTGTGGAGAATGCCAGCTGCTGTCTTATTTATTTATTTATTTGATTTTTTTTTTTTTTGTAATATCCATTGGCTAAACTAGCCAGCAGTAAGCCTGGCCTGGGGTCAGAGCAGGGAAGGATTACTCCCTCAGTGGATTGGTCGACAGTAGGGAAAGCACAAAGGAAGGACTGAGTCGATACTGGACAGCAAGTTCAACGCACCATTAAAGTGCCAGAGAGAATGCAATACTCGTGTCTTTCCCTAGTTTTTTTTTTTCAAAATAGCAAAAAACGTTTCAAACTATATCACGAATCTCACACAATTACTCAGAATTTTGGTCATTGTTCCTAGACAAAAAACGTTTTTAAGTGACTTTCAAACTTTCAAAGACAAAGCTAGTTCATATAAATATTGCTGCTGACTGAAAGCTAAAATATTCCCATCACACTATTATATATTTACCTTGAAACTCGGTGACATAGGAAAACGTAGAATGATAGGAAAATAATGCTCCACCATTGCCTCCAGACGCTGTAGCATAAACTGGTTGATCACCTCACAACGATGTGAGGTTGGCCCAGATTTTTATTTACATGTTAAAACATTTTATTGCAGGTATATTGCAGCTCTCATGGACATTCAACTGTCTTCCCTGATTTGCAGTAATTATAAAATCATTTTGACACCGCACAAAAAATAAAGTACGATTCTACTTCATATGTGGTATTCAGAATGGGAACACACACCCTTCAGATGTGACTTGAATCCTGTCATTATGTTTAAATCGATCAATACTACACATAAAGCAGTGGTTACAGTGTTATACTCAAACACTACCTGAGTTCCTCAGGTTGAGGAACTCAGTTGGCCTAAACATTATTGGCATAATGCAATCACCAAATAATAATATTCAATCTTGTAGATAATGACATGTTTCACAGCTTTTCAGCTTCTGTTATCTGGTATTGATTAACAATCAGCTGGCCACAAGCATTGTTTGCTGCTTAAAGGTGCATTAAATTCCAACTGTTTGAGTGCAAAAAGATTTTCTACAAAAACACAGAATAAAACTGACAGGCGCTCCAGCTGGAGGAGACTTTTACAGTGGTCTATAGACACTATTCTGAGGTTGTTTGTAAAATATTAAAATAATTATTATGCTCAGTTAAGACCTGGGCCTGACACCAGCCTGAAATAAGCACTTTGATTGGAAAATTCTGTGTAATATTGTTGAGCATTTAGTTTTTTAAGTTAACATTATTTTATGCTTTAAATGAATTAAATCATTCAATGCAATGATAGAGGGTGTTTACAAGTCTGTCTTAGAACTCCCCATTGTCCAGCAACATCTAATTATATACTTGGTGCATGACTGCATACACTTTCAGAGGCAATAGTCAAGGGGGCCATTTGTTTTGACTATGGATTGATGTTTAAATTTTCAGAGTGATATAAGCAAAAAATAAAACATTACTTTCGAGTAAAAACTTACTGTGCTAAAAGGTGTCTTAAATTATACTCCTTTAACATAACCATTATATATATATATAGTATTATATATAGTATATGTGCTTTGCTGGGATTTTAACCAAGTCAAATTTATGTTGTCCTCTTATAATTTCCCTGATAACTATTCAGTCTGATTATTACCTTTGTATTTGTTTTATTGTTGATTATGTCTGAAATTAATTCAGACATAATCATTTTATTTCTTGTAAAATAAAATATTTATTTGTGCATTTTATAGCAATATTTTCCAAGTATATTCAATACATAATTATGAATAGACTGCCTAGAAAATAGATAAAAAAAATAATAAAGTCTGCATAATGGGACACACTCCGGTCTATTCACTGGTTAGCTCTGCGTTTGTTTAAAGTGCAAACAGCTTTATTTGTTCAAGAAACCGTGAAAAGGCCATGGCTTAAAAAGTCATTATTGCACAGTCAGGTCTCCAACCACTCAATAAAACCTGGCTTTAACGTTACACCGGGTAGACAGAGCAGACACAATGCACTTAACATGTGCTCAGCAGGTATTACCATATTGCTAATCAAACTTTGTTAGCGTGACAATTAAGCTTTACATCTCGCTCTCTGTGATGCTGGACAACGAGAAGATTTTCACTAATACAGCAGGATCAGATGAAAGGGAGCTTCAGTGTCTGAGTCCAGTGGCCTTCCTCTGCAGAGCTGATGCAAGAGATGCACCTCTGTTGCCTCACTGGAGACCGGGTGCTATCGATAGAGACCAGAGCAATGGGGAACGACATAAAGAATGATTAGTTAATAAATCAGCTCCCTAGCCGACTTGCTCTTTCTTGGTTTCTGCTCCATTCCCAATCGTTTCCCATTATTTTCTCTCTCCCTCCCCCTCCTCTCTCTGCAGCAGTATTAAATCCTGCAGACACGTTGCACCTGTTTGCATGGGTACACCAGACCCCTGCCGGGTGTTCTCCCTCTTCTTCCACTACCCCTGAGGGCGCTGCAGTGGGGTGATGTAATCAGATGAAAGTGTCGGTTTAACGGTGGCATGGAGCCTGAGATGCAAGGAGAAGCGAGAAGAGAAAAGATGGGCTCGCTTCTCAGAAGGCCGAAGCGGGTGTGCCTTATCGATCAGCGCAAAATTTAATTTAGTGTAGAATTGAGTTGCTACGGTTTACCTGAACACTGCTGGTAACTACAGCAGGCCTATGTGGCCAGCAGGTGGTTGAAAGGATCGAGGAGGAGATTAAGGGTTGGATATAAGGGAGGGAAATGGATGATAAGGGGAATGGCAGAGTTTCAGGGGAAATAGAATTGGAGTTAGGATGAGAGCTAAAAGGCTTAATGGAGGGCATCTAATCCTAAATTGCTGCGATTCTAGTGTGACACCATTAGTGACATCCTCTTTACGGGTGCAGTGGACATTTTGCTCATTTTCTTACAAAAAGCAATGAGTGAACTGCATGTGTGATATCTAATTTGTGGCTGCACACTGTAGGTATTCGTTGCACCCAACAATTGCACAGAAGTAACTTGAAGAACTTGACAAAGATGAAGATTGGAAAGCAGATTTCCTCCCTCACCCTCCTTTCCACTCCTTTGTACTTATACCCAGAACAGTTTATAGCTGCTCTGCAGAGTTCAATATCCACAGAGATAAAGGTATCAGTTTCATTTCTCTTAGCGTATTTTTTTTCTTCTCCTTTTTTTCTTCTATTTCCCTTTAGTCTGCATGGCTGCCACAGCCACTGAAGTCGTTTAACACCGTCCTTGAGAAAGCCCTCAGTGGAAAAACTCCTGGCATGTTTAAGGAAAAAGGTAGAATGCAGTGTGTGTCAGGCAGAGCTGGGACATTCAGAGCGGGGGGGGGAGCTGTTCCCCAGAGGGGTTATTTTCCCCTCTAATAGCTGTTACGAGCCCTACATTATATCCAAGGAGCTACATTCCTTTGGGGTCCAGACATATGCACACTGACACAAACACACACACACACTCCCACCTAGATGGACTGGCACATTCACACAAAGGCATGTGCATTCAGTTGAGCACAAATTTTCTCTGTTTCTCTCTTTTGCACACACATACACACACGCAGTCAGTTCTAGCCGCTTTGCTCTCCCCCCGTGTCAATATCCTGCCATTTGAAGTCACGTACTGCAGGGGCTTCTGGGAGTCACTGAGGAGCCAGGCTGACGGGTAATGGGCCGCATTCATTAATAAGGTTGCCGTGCTCCTGTCCCTCCTCAGCAACGCCAAGGATGTCTTCACCGGAGGGGGGGTTGGCAGAGTGTGAGGAGGGAGATGAGGTGAGGTGAGGAGAGAGGGAGAGCATCCCATGGGGAGTCTCCTCCCAGACTCACTTAAAGGAGCTTTATTTCAGCAAGAGAGAGGGGAGCGGAAGGCAGGAGGAGCTGTCCAGGAGCCGCCTCTTTAAAAAAAAGGGGCCCCGGCGAGCCACGCTAACCCGTACCAGGGTCACAATCCTGCTCCCTATCAAACAGCTTATTACCCCACCTGTCGGGAAGTAATCGCCCCAGCTAAAAGGAAAGCTGTCGAGGTGTTTAAATGCTTTATGCGGAGGCAGCTGAAAGGGTAAAATGGGAAGGAGTGAATTCAAGGGGGGCCTAATAGGCATCTCTCAGTCCTGCCTCAGGGATTGTGCACCAACAGTACTGAAGGTGACTGCTTTGGTAAACCACCTCTCTAAGGTTGGGCAGTAATATTTAACAGTTACTAAACCAAATGCTGATGAATGCACTTTTATCTCTTAATTGTGAACTTACGCTCATCAGGTATTTTATTATAAACCCTTGCTAGTCTCGAGCTGATCTCCAATTTTCCCTTCTGAACTTTCTGTATCCTGCATGTCGTAGTTGGTTCAAGGCCCAGTAAATTTGGCCCAGAGATTTTGGTCCAATTTGACTGGATATCTTCAGGATTTACTGCTGATTTGTCAGCAGCAAATCCATAATGTGATGTCACATGATGTGATGTCACATTTCCAAAGTGTGGTATTTGGGTTGCACCTTGGTGATTGAGGAGACTATTGGAGTAAAATAAACTTATTGACATGTTCAAGAGACCCATTTGAGAAGACCCATATCTTGCTGGTTGTAGCTATCATAGCATGGGTACACCATGGTACTCAAAGTAGGTTGTGGTGTGTAAAAGATTCTCAAGTGATGTCAAGTCTCACCAGCAACCTGAAACATTAATCCAATGTAGGACGGATTCATGCTTTAATGTTGCTTAAGCCAAATTCTCTCATAGATGAAATTCCTCATCAGACCAAGCACATTTTCCAATAAATTATTATGTGCTTTTAATAATCCTGTGAGAATTGTTGCCTCAGTGTCATGTCACAGCTGACATGGGTGAAACCTGTGGTCTTGTAGCTTATCTGCTTTAAGTTTCAGTGTTGTGTTCAGAAATGGTATCCTGCATACATCGGTTGATAAAGCATGGTTGTGTGGACTGCTGTTGCCTTTTTATTATCTCCAGTCTGTCAATTCTCTTCTGAACTAAACACTGCCATTTGATCCACAGAACCACACAAATAATATCCACTCACTAGATATTTTCTTTTGTGATCCATACTCTATATGCCCAATTTTGCTTTTTGTTGCTTGGTTTGAACTTTCAGAAGTTACCTTCTCCTAAACACCTAAATAAATAGAGTCACTGCTATGTGATTGGCTAATTTTGCGGTTTTTGTTAGTAAGCTATTGAATGGATGGATCTAATAAATTGGCCAGTGAATCTATGTGCAAAATGAAAAGTGTCCGCTATGATGTTTGTTTGCATGTGCACGCATGTGTGATGATGACTCTGTGACAGGTGTGTCTAGTCCATGCCAGTTTACGGAGTCCAAGGCCATGTTTTAAACAGAGCGCAGCAAGTGGGGCATGTAGTTTGCATTAAAGGGATTAGCAGTCACTTCAAAAGATGACCTGGATTCAGCCCACCAGGGACACCCGTTACACACCCCCTGGTCCACACTCCCTTTAAAGAACCTGGCACAGCTGCCCCACTACAACCCCACTCTCAACTGTTTGTGTATCTTTGCGTGTGCGTGTGTGTGCCTGCATGTATTCCAGAGAAACATCGTAACAGAGTTATATCCTCACCTTGTGATGGCGTCATGGTTAATTGTGCCCCAATACATATTCACAGAGGTGTGGAGGATCAAATCATCAGTGGCCTTACCTGTACCTCTTGACATTTTCTCTGCAGGGTACATGGGTAGTGCATTTAATAAATGTAGACACCTGCAGGGAAGATGTTCTATGTGGTGTGTCAGAGTCTTGTGACGGATTTGTTGCCATTGGGGCAGTGTTTGATTGACATTGGAATATTTTCTGTCAGTGGTCTTAAATTATAATGTTAGACAATATCTTACAGGAGTAGTTCACAGTATTTCAAGTGATGTTGATGTAGACACAAAATTATTTTTTTTGTATTGATCAAGCAAGTCATTTGTTCAGTGGTCTGTACTTTACACAGCCCCAGTGAACCTTTTACACACCTTTTCTGTAAGAATCAATATTTCCGATCAAATTATCCACAACTGAAATCCAGACATTTGTTTTGTCACTACAAGGCATACTGTTTAATCTCAGACTCTTCTGGTATTTTCATTGTGTTTAAATTCAGGTTAGTTTTTCCCAGAAACTGAAGCTAACAGGTAGTAGAGGGGCCAAGACCAATGTAGCTTCTACTGTGTCCAACCCATAAATATCATAGTAGTTTATGTGAGTGCTTTTTTAAAAAGCAATCTTGGTTTTGACTGGCATTTACAAAGGAGGCAAAATATTTTTACAAAGGAAATGGGAATAAAAGGCAGATTACTTTGTTAAATATACCTATCCACAATTAATATAAATCCAGTATGGCTGGTCTGAGAGGCACCAGGTCCAAAGCTAAATGTGTCCATCTTAAAACTCATTCTCATTGGGTTTTTACAAACTGTATTTCTTTGGTCTTCAAACACTTATCTTGTTTGACCAAAAGTTATTCTAAAATGGTTGAAGGTCACTTTGGTCTATCTCCCTCTTAGGATAGCTGTTTATTTCATTCTCTGTCAGCCTGTCTGGATTTGTACTAAATCAGGATGCCAATACTTATGTGTTACAGGAGGGAGTTCAAGCTTTTGATTTTTTTCTAACAGAACATCACTTAGCAAAATTCAGAACCTTCACTTTGATTTTCTTGTCTGTGTGTGTTCAAGTTAAGCATGCATTTATTTCACATAATCATGTATTCCTTGTCTTTTTGTGTGTTTTTTTGCAGAACCACACATTGACTCAGCACAGCAGCTAACGTGGCAGAGCTCAGTGCCATGACCAAGAACAAGGATCGCATGACGCACAGAACCAATCCTGACCGCCAATTACTGTCGGCGTATTTTCCCACTGACTGACTAGTCCTGAGCATTCGATTCAGCCACACCGCCAGAAACCACACCACAGAAGAAGGAAAAAAAGAAGAAACAAAAGCAGAGAAAGAACATAAAAGAAGCCTTTCTGTTCTTTACTAATCATTGTGTCCAAAGTAAAGAAAAGGCCATCTTGTTTGTACATAGACTTCTTTATGTGTTCCTTATCTACAGGTATATTACAATCTTATACAGTATTTGCCATTGTACAGTTAAAAATGTTTGTCTAAAAAAGAGTAAAGAAGGGAAAAAATATCATTAAATCTGTCAAAGAAAATGTCTTGACCCATTGTGTGAGGAGGTGTGCCATTACGAGCACAGGACTCTTCATCACTGGCACTCCTTCGTGCTGTATACAGACACGGTCAATCATGTAAGGTCAAAATTTTGAAAAAAAAAAAAGAACTGAATTCACCAGCATAGGCAGATATCTTGTCTGTGTGTCTGTCATACAGTAAGCATGGCTGCCGGAGGAGCAGCTGTGAATGACGGCGCAACAAATCTGCACTGCCTGTGCTGAAGTTCATGCGAGAGATGGGAAAAACTAAAAACAACACAAAGAGAAGTAAAAAAACAGGACAGGGGACAGACGGGATGCTGATATATGCAAATGCAGTGACACAGATTTGGAAAAGGCTAGCTCCTCTGGTTGGCTCGTGAACAGAGGCGTGACGCTCCCATGTGGCTCTCAGAGCGTGGGGAAATCTCCGGCCCACTGATTCAACCTGTACATTTCTGTTATTAATGTTTACTGCTTGTTGAAGCCAGAAGATTACTGGAATTTTCTCCTTTTTTTCATGTTTTGTTATCTCTGTGTATTTTTCACAATTTGAATTTAGGGCATGAAGACTGAGCGCAATCTCAGACTGTCTCGGGGATACAACCGTAGTTCTAAAACGCCGTCCCTGGCTCTCCTGGAGAGTGTCCACCCAACCCTCTTCCTTTGCAGCATCTCATTGCCCACTGCTCAAACTGGAAGCCACTGTGGCACCATATAAAACTCCTGATCCATCCTGTATTGTAAATGTTTTGCATTCATTGAACCTGAGATGCACTTTTGTATGAAACTTTCATGTTTTGACATTTTGACTGAAAATTGTTCGTATACAGTTTACAGGAAAACACGATCTCCTGCGGCAAAAAGGAAAGTTATCTCTGATGTTATTAAAATGTATTGTACAAATATAGAGTTCTGTATTTGGCAGACCTCATTTTTTTGTGTTGCACATGTGATGGAAATA
Source organism: Phalloptychus januarius (assembly GCA_902982915.1). Classification (NCBI taxonomy): domain Eukaryota; kingdom Metazoa; phylum Chordata; class Actinopteri; order Cyprinodontiformes; family Poeciliidae; genus Phalloptychus; species Phalloptychus januarius. Next base: position 12,661,070 of record CADWAE010000466.1, on the reverse strand, counting down.
ATAAAAACTGTATGAGGAAATACCTTTAGTGTCGCTTGCTTTCTAAAAGCTTTGTGTGCAGGAGTGTGAAAAAACAAACACAATTAACCCATCAGACAAGACCTATGACAGCGCAAGCACAATTATCATCCAAAGCTTGCCCCTTTTTTTTATTGTATCAAATTGCATCCTATTTTTCCTCACTCCCTCGTGGCAGTCGCTAACGAACATCTGAGCATCTTAAGGGAGGTCTTTGTTATTAATGACTCCATTACCCATCACCCTGTGCGGTCCCATTCTACACACCCTTGCGTAAGGCCTATTTAGGGAGCCTCCAGCGCTCCGGGGGACCTGGGAAAAGATTCTCCTGCCTTCGCTGAATGGGACATTAGCATCTGTCTGTCTCAGCAAATGATACATCAGTGGTGACACAAAAAGCTGCCTACGATTTGTTGAAGCTTTCACTTTTTGCTTTGAAAAAGCCTTGTTCTGAAGCTGACAGTTTTATAACTACTCTATAACAAGACACAAGAGAATTAGATCAATAATAGACAAACTGGAACCCCACATCCATATCAGAGATGGTACATCCCACCATTAAACTGTCACAGGATATGCAAGCTGGGCATCCATTAAACAACTTTGCTAGCATCTCCCTTTGCCAGCCACTTTTAATAAGCTTCAAGGGCATTTGAACAGATCCAGAACTTTGCTTTGCCAGAGATGGACTGGCCCACATCATCCATTACATTAAATTGGGTGGTGGCCTCCAGCTCATATTTATGATTTAATTAAATTCACTTGTGAGGCGTATCAAAACCACTGCGGCCTCGCTTTTAGCGCCAGCCTAAGCAGCTCAACGCGCACACACGTGCATGGCTACATACATTAGTGCGCACACACGCGCCGTGTTCCTGACACACGCCCAAGTGCGAGACTTTGTAGGCGCTTTGGCAGAGGGTTCTCTAGGGTTCATTTAAAGCAATATAATTACACAGCTCCCAAGTATTCTTCCATCAGAAAGCAGCAGAATGGATGGCTTGTTCAGAGATAACTCAGCCTGGCTGATCCTCTACAGTGCCGTCGCACTGCACATAACCTTAATGCAAGTGGCACTTAATGTTGCTAAGAGCCTGGCCAATCCTTAATGAAACTGGCCAGTGGGGCCAGATGTTTGGGAGTAGCTGAAATGGTGTTGTTTTTATCTTAGATGTGTTCAAAATAGCATTTGTTTGTTTGTTTTTATGGGATATTTTTTTTAGACTTAAGAGCCACATACCTGCAGTCCTCTCGAGGAAAAGCAGCAGTCTGTGTTAAGACTTTATTAAAGAAATATGAGCTCCTGCTGAAGCTGTGCAACATGCTGCAGTCCAGAAAGGTAAAAATGTGGCCTTTCATCCCTTTTGAACAAATATACATTCAGTGCTTCTCCCTTGTGTTCCAGTGTCCTTGCTATTGCTCTTCTTTGGTGCAAAATTTAGTTTGGTGAAAACTCCACATTGTTAGGCTGTGCATTCCTCTGGCTGAAGGAGACCTCAGAGATCTCTTATGGCATTCAATATGTGCGCCCAAGCATGAGATCCAGCTCCATTTGGCTGGGAGATCCACTGGGACCGTCTGAGGTAACCTAATCTCTCACACCGGCACTTCACATCCACAGAGCCATCTTTTCACTTCAGAACTATGTTAGCAAAATGGACGTCTCAACTCGACTATGTAGCCCCATCAGGATGTTTTTGATGAACGCAAGGTCTTTGCTGTTGTCTTATGGGCTTTCCTTGGGTAATTTTGAGCATTTTATCTTTAAAATGTGACAACAGCAGCAAGTTTTACATAATTTATTTGTTGTAATAAATAAATATACAAGCATGCTTCACTAAGGCATGCACCAGATTTCTTCTTTTCAGAAAAAAAGAGACCAGTGTGAAAGGAGCAAGGTGTCAAAGAATGATCAGTTACATAAAAAAAAATTTAAATAACTAATTTTACAAAGACATTTTAATTATAATAAAAACATACAATACATGAAGGCTAAGTTTTATCTTTGGGGCCTTTGTCAGCTCTGTTATCCCAAAAAATAAAACTGAGCCAAAACTCTTCATCAATCAGTAAACATCACCTTCATCACTTTATATATATGTATGTATATATAATGTGTGTTTTTGTAGCTACTGCTTTTAGGAGTTTATGTTTTGCTTTTTCTTTCCACAGTCCTATTCTGTGATTGTCTGTTGACGTTATTTTACTCTTCTGAAAAAAAACCGGCTAATTATCAGATTTTAAATTTGAAACTGAATGGTAATCTTTGACAAGTAATAATTTATTTTTCATCAATGTTTTGTAATCTAATGGTGCAATACATTCACTTCTAATCTGGGTTGTAATCCATAACAACTCAGTTCTCTTCATGGACAAACAAAAACTCTCTCTTCCACTGTACCCTCCTCTAATGATCCCCATGTCTCCTGCACTGGGAGAACTGAAGGTGAGTATCACCCTCCAGTCATCTCCCTCTGCCTCACTAAGATAGACACCTGAAATAGACAAGCCACTCACCCCCTTTTTTTTCATTTTACTTCTAGTATATGTGTGTGACTGGATGGGGGAGGATTTTCAAAAATGTATTAAACTCCAAGCAATGAAATATAGACCAGGTGGGGTCAAATTCCCAGTAACTCTCTTGGCTCCATGTAGCCAGCTCAGTTTGGTGTGAGTGAGGAGGACAAGGGAAGAGTCTAACAAGAGGAGTGAAAAGGGAAAGATACTATCAATAATGCAGAGTACGCTGTATGGGGCTGAAGGTAAAAATGGAAAATACACTGATTTACACTAGATAGAAGGGCTTGCTGAATTCTAGTCTGTCCTTAAAAGTTTTTAAACATGGTAGAAGTTTGTACACAATGACTATTTTTACTACGTATTTCCTTTATACAGAATGTTTTTGAGTAAATACAAAAATCAACTCTGTAATCACAATTTGATTTGTTAAGTGTGAAAGCTATTTAAATCAAGCTCCCCAGAAATAACCAAAGCAGGACCTGTGTAGAGATATAAAAATGCCTAAAAGATCTCATAAATAAAATGGGACAGGAATAATCTTTAATGTCTCTAAGTGAGGAAATTAAGCTTTGCCAGCAACAAAGTGACAGAAAAAATGGAGGCATGCAGTTTCACACAAAGTAAGTTTTTTTTTAAAGAATTTATTAAGAATTAGAGACTGTGCAGTAAAGGCACGTTTACTATACAAGGAGAGAAAATATTGTACAGTTTTTAAAAATAGTATATTTAGATTTTTAAAAATGTGCAAATGAGTAAAGTAATAGGATAAATGACCCCAATCTAAATGAGTTCTAGAACCAATGAGGAACAAAGTCACCAACACTTATCGGTCCATACAAATAATACAGGACCACATTTGCATCACTTTACAACTTAAAAACTGCTTTGTGTAAAGATCTGAAGCATCTAAGAGTGACAACAAAGTAAAAAGACAAATCTGCAAGGGGTAAACATGATTTCATGTCACTGTACAGCCATTCATCCATTGTCTATTCCCACTTATCCTTGCAGGATCTGGTGCTGATCTGCAGAAGTCATTACAGCAAGAGGCAAGGGACCTTGCACAGGTCAGCAGTCCATCTCAGGGCAACATGGAGACACACAGGACAAACGACCAGAAACAAACACATTCACAAACACACACACACACCTAGGGGAATGTAGAGGGACCAATTAACTAAACAGTCATTATTTTTTGACAGTGAAAGGAAGCTGGAGTACCTGGAGAGAATCTTGCATGCACAGGGAGAACATTCAAATTCCATGCAGAAAAGACCCCAGGACCAAACCCAGAACCTTCTTGCTGTATGGTAGCAGTGCTATTATCTGCTCCACTGTGAGGCTTAAATAAAACATTGCCTAATTATTTTTGTCAATCAAGGGTTAATTTTATCCCTCTGCTCCATCAATTAATTCACATATCTCAACAATTTCCATATCTTGTCACATAACAAGCAACTGTTGCACATCTAAAAACTGAAATGATTGTATTGTGGATTAAGCTCAGTCAGATTGGCTGCAGAGGATCTTAAAATATCAGTATTGCCACAAATTGTCAATTGGTCTAAGGTCTGGATTTTGATTGTATATGCTTTGGTCTACATCATTTTGTTATGGGGTTTTCTTATCCTGTTTTTCGTTCCATCCAACTTACCATAAACTCCAAACAAGTGGCAATACTGAGGAAAATCAAGCCCACAGCAAGATGCTGCCACCTCTTTTCTCATCATGCTCTCCCCTCCAGCACTCCCAGTCTCCTTCCCCACAGTTCAATCACGACTCCTCCTCTCTCTGTGCATCTTTTGTATTGTAAACAAGTCACAAAAGCATGACAAGGTCTCTGCAAAATGTTCCCCTCCACCTCCCTTTTTCCTCTCCCAGCTATTTGTTATTGTCTCCTCGCTATCGTGCATGAGTTTGTCTCCATCGCATGTTCTTTCTTCTGTTTTTCCTCTGCGTCAGAAAAGCAAAAGTTAATTAAATATGGAACGAGATGGAGCAGCATCTCTTTAAACCATCATGTCATTAAAATGGCATCCCTGGGAGATCAGCTTAAAAGGAGCCGGAGAACAATGTCTCCTCAGTCGGATATTTATGGGGCTGGTTATGTAAACATGCTCTCTTTATTCGCTATGTATATTTCATGTAATTATCACTTTTTGTAGCTCTCCCCCCTTGAGATTCATGGAGGCAAGAAGTTACTGGGGGAATGTCATTAGAGGAGACTATTGTTACAGAGCTGCTGTGATGCTGCACAAGGAAGAAAGGTAGATTTTCATCCTGGTGAAATCTTTTATCTATATTTGACTTCATCGTATAAAAATCATCAATGTCTTTTTACATTGCATCTCCAGCTAAGAAAGAAAAAAAAAAGCCCAGGCCTTCGGTTCCATTCTCTGCAGTTTCCTGTCTTTAATAAAAAGTACAGCATGGTACAGTATTTTGTTCTCCTCCCAGCATGCATTTGATCTAGACACCAGGAAATTCACTGATGATTTTTCAGTTTGCCAAGAAAACGTTGATGCCTCTTTCTCAGCCTGCCCATGACTCTGTCTATTAGAAGCACTGAAGATCTGGAGTGAATTAGATTCTTTTTGCAGAAAACGCGAGTCGCTGGTGCTCAAAGGCCTGGCGCCAGCTGACGGGAAGCCGCTAATTAAGAGGGCTGGAGAGCCAGTGGGGCACCTTACTTAACACGGGCACCTGGGTTTCACATGAGGGGGGCTGGGTGTCCATCACACTTTGCCCGTGTTGCACAGAGAACTCTGCGCTCTGTGATGTTGCTGTGTTTTTACACATGCTTTTTCAAGCTCACACAAAACGCTATTCTTCTTGTGCTTCCTCACTCAGCTGGGGGCCATCGCAAAGAGAGACATCATTGTGTTGCATGATGAAAATATACATGTGAAGGTGCATTTCCTTTAAGTCGGTTGCACTTAAATACATCTGCAGCAAGGTGAATGCACACAATAAAACCTATATGCACACAGGATTTAAAGTCCCACATGCAAAACCTAGCGCTCCTCCTCTTGCTATTGTTCACCGAGTCTTCTTTGCTGTAGGGTCAAAATGTCTTTAACTAATCTAAGTGGCTTCGACTTAGGGGACGGTATGAGGTCTGCCATGAGTTCTGTCATTACACTTTCGCGCACCAGAGGCAGATACAGCTCCCGACCACCACTGAACCTCTCCGTATTGCCATCCAATCCGACACCACAGATGCAGTAAACCTAAGTGAACCGCAGTTTCGAAAGTCGACAGCAATAACCACTGCAGAATTGCTTTTAATCAACGTCTGAAATGAGGGTGACTTGAAGCGTCGCCCCATGCTGATTAAATGTAATTGTTTAATTGCCAAGTGCTGGGAACCCATCCTAAGAGGATTCCAATGGAATTATTTAATCTCTAGTCAGGAGGTGCACTGCAGGAAAAAAAGAGGAGGAAAAACAGAAGAAGTGAAAAGGCCAAAATCTAGCAGGAATAGTCTTTTTTTTTCTTTTTAAGTGTGTCCCTGATGAAATATTAACTGTGGTTTACATTTAGTTGGCTGAGAGAGTGAACAGTCTGTGCTGGAACTTCAGCTTCTGAAGGGGTCACAGATCTGACCTCTTTCTGCGCAAAGTGGTTTGATCTTGTCTGCAGGTTCTTTTCTATGTTTTGCCAATATTCTGGAGTAGTGCAAATGTAGAATATTGTTCTGTTCTTTGTAGAAGAGAGTCCAAGGACGTAAAAATGCCTTCAACCATTAGCATTCAAATACAGTGGTTTCAGTTTACATCTGATACTTTTAATTGAATATAATCCGATTAGAAGTTAGATTTTAAGATTAAACAGATTATCTGGGACTTTTGTTAAAAGATAATGAGCAGTTATTGTAAATATATTACCTGCAGTAACTCCATTTACGTTTTTTTAGTATAAATCCAGATTAGTTGGCTATGGACGTTGAAGCTAAAGACTAGTCAACAACCCAAATTTCAAAACCCTCACAGGGGTTATGCTAATGTAAATTATGCTAATGCTGAATTGAATTTTGAACTGAAGTTATTTCGGTGATGGTACAGACGAGAACATCACTGAAGAGAAAAACACAAAAAAGCCAAGATCTTATTTTCTTTCTGGTCCTACTTAATCAACCTTTACCAACTTCATGCTTACATTAGATAGCTATTTATCCGGCTGATAAATATATATGAGAAATGGAGGTAGAAGCCAGGGATCTGGCTGAGAGAAACAGTTAGAACATAACAACTAATGTATTTTGACTCAAGGGAGTCAGAAACACTGGTCAAAGTCATTTAAGTCCTCTTTCTTTCCCAATTTGATGCTCAGTTGAGCTTCAGTAAATTGTTTTGTCTGCTGCTTAAGGACACTGAGTTGATGCCATATGTTTGGCTGTTTTAGCAATTGAACAAGTGTACCTAATAATATGTCTGCTTGGTGTATACCACTGTGTTTTTCTCCCTGTAAACATTTGTAATGTCTTTATAAAGAACATTACATGAGGTGCTTTGTCTCTTTCCTCCTATTGCTGGGTGTGACATCTCTCAGAATTGCTAATCAGAAGCCAGGTCCAACTAAATTAGATCTATACAAAATAAAGTATAGCATACCAAGTATACTAAGAGAGTCCAACAAAGTGCAAAGGAAATGCAATAAGAAGCTTTAAAAGAGGTTTATCTGATCACAGACCTGTCTTTGCTGACTGGTCTCTATAAACCTGACTCTTAGCAGTAGTCTTCTGTTTGGGGTCACCCCCGGGCCCCTTAGGATCATTGCCTCTGGTTATAAGCCTTGACCAAGAAGAGCAGGATGAAAAAACAGGCAAACACACACTTCTTCACATGTCTTAATTATTATCTCCCATTGGAATTTCCCTTTGCTTAGACCAATTTAAGCTGGCATGATCCCCAACACTGCCTCAGTCAGTGGCCAATAAAATTGGCACACATGCCATGACATTTCAATCTATCATCAAAATCAATAGCAGTATCCCCCACTAATATCACTGCACACAGTGCATAGAGAAAGTGCGCTTGCTGTCACATTTGAGAGTAAACCCAGCTTTGCCATTCTGCTGATGACTGCAGTTCTGTCAACCCCAGGGAAATGCGCCTGCATCCCTCCGGTCAGAGCTGCACTGCTGTCCCCCTCAACCACATAGTGGGCTGAGCCGGAGTGAGAGGTGGGGTAGGGGGAGAGCGTAGCAGAGGCCTTGTTCCCTGCAGCTGTGCCCTTATTCCCAGCACCTGACCAGGGGGCCAGATGTGCACACAGGCAACAGCAACAATTTGAGCAATGCAAGTCCCCTTTGGGACCCAGACACCTGCAAATGAATCCTCAGGATCTGACACAAAAGCATAATTACAGGCCTAACAAGTATGCATCTGGAGAGAGAAATGTTTAATCTTATCAAATCAAGCTTACATAGACAGAGGTATCGGAAAACAGTTTTGCACTCTCAGCGTTTCATGCACACATCAAACAAAAGTAGTATGCATTTGGCACAAACCCAGAAACTATAGGGCACTATGTGGTCATTCACAGTGAAGTGCTGAAATCCATTTTAATTATTTCCTTCCAGGCTTTCCACAAAATCCATCGGCTAGTGTTTGAGATAAGTGTGTTGATGAAAGTCTTCACTAGCATTCCTGTTAAACAAAAATATATAGATAAATATATTTATATTTTAGTAAGAGATCTTTCATTAAAGCCAAGTGGATAACATTTAAATCATTTATGTGTATTATTGTTAAAGGATAAGTTCAAAGCATTCAACTGCAAAACAGCTATTCAGGCAGTTTATAACATCAGCTGAAGCGAAGAACATGCCACAATATCTAAAGACCATATGGAGGATGCTGCAAGAATACAGCCACATGTGATTATTGTCATTTTTGTAAAAATTAATACAGTTTTTCTTTTAAACAACAAATTTACAAAGAAACATCAAAGTAAACCCGACAAAGCTAATGAAAAGTGCTAACATTTTGAAAGCTTACTTCAATACGTTATTGCACAGTAAAGGTTAATGATGACATCTAGTGGTACAAGAGGATATGCACACCTTTTCATACTGTAAACTGTTTCAAAAACCTCGTACAGTCGAATATTTATTTCTGATGAATTTCAGACAAAGAAAAAATACATTGATGCCTCACATAAAATTAAAGAGGCTCATAAACCTCTAAAGTCAATGATTATGAGGAAACTGAAAGTATAGCAGCAGGAACACAAGAAGTTTTGTTTGACAGTTCATTCCATCTTATACACTTTCATGTAGCGACCACAAACTTCTGCATAGTTCATTGGGATTTCATGTAATATGTTACAAAGAGCAGATAACTGTCCAGTAATAATTTTTTGTCAGTCTACAAGACTGCTATTTCTGTTGTAGAATAGTGGCAAATAATACAATAATATTAAAATAAAGGCTAAACGAAAAATTTTAGATAAAAGCATATCCCTATTCTTGAATGGCCCAGTTAAACTTTAGAATCCATCCAAGACAGGTCTTAAAAAAACACTGGTTGAGCATGTGCTGTAATTGTAGACGTAGCTGGTTCTACAAAGCACAACACTACTAATTGTCACCTTGTGTTAGTCTATCACATTAAATCTCAATAAAATACACTGAAGCTTGTAGTTGTAGAGTGACAAAATGTGAAAAAAGTACTGTGTTGTTTCCTTCACTCTTTGACAGCAGAGGGTGATATTGGCCTGTTATGGTCCAGTTTTGGCAAGGATTCAATGTGGAGGACAACACGTTAAAATATTATTTTAAAATATAATTTTTATGAAGGCTATATAGAGCATTTTCTACTGATACGGACACTTACACAAACAATAAATAAATCAACATATTTCATGACTCCATTATATATTTTTTCTAGAACATATGGAACTCCTAAGATGTTTCTTGTTTTGTACAAATGGAAAAGAACTACCTAAAAGGTGCATTTCCTTCTGATAAATAAACAATATTTACTTTTGTGAATATGAACATGACAAAGTATTCCCTTCCTGTTGAATAAAAAAAAAAAACAATCAAACACTACAAAATGCAGTTGGAAAATCAATTATGACCCATATGACAAATTGTTGGACACAGATTATTTTAATCTGCTTTCAATCAATTATTTGGCACATTGTTGGTGTTTTCCTGTCATTGGCCAGGGCGCAGTGCAGAAGACGGTGGAGTTGTGTACCGCTTTGGGCAAAGGATCTTGCTGAAGGCCCTGCGGAAGCTACTGTGGCACAGTGGGTACAGGAATGGGTTAATAGCTGAGTTAAGCCACAGGAGCCAGAAGGTGACCTCATACCAGTGATGCTGGATGCAACGCCCTCTGCAGGCAGCACGGATGATCATCAGTAGGGTGTATGGTGCCCAGCAGATGGCAAACACACATACTATGATGGCCAGGGACTTAGCAATTTTCTTATCCCTGGACAGACGGCTAGGCTGAGCAGCCCTGCTGGTTGAGGGATCCAGTTTACCCAAACAAGGGGAGGAGGTCTGAGAGTGGAAGGAGCCTCTTCCGGGCAGTTTTATCCCAAATCCCCAGTTATGGGACAGAGGGATGCCTTCTGTCTGGGCAGAAGCCGGCTCACTTGCCTGAAGCTGATGCTGAAGTTGGGCCTCCCTATGGTGGCGCCTTCTCCTGCGTATACTGAGGTAAATGCTGAGGTTGAAGAAAGCCACCGAGATGAAAGGAGAGAAAAACTCCAACATGGAGGCACTTAGTAGAAAGTACCAAGAGTAATAGAACTCTGCAAAGCACTCATCCTTTGGCACGCGGCTTCTGCCCACCACCAGCTCCCAGAATATGATAGCTGGCCCATACAGGACAAAGGCCAGCACCCAGACTGCAATCATCTTGATTATGGCTTGGTGAGTCATGCTCTGTCTGGCTCGATAACTTACCTGCAGGAAAATAAGCAGAAATCAGAAAAATTACTTGGATAAAGATGCAATTAGTCCCACTGTCTTTGGACATTACAAAGATAGTTACAAGTGCCTTCCTTTTGTAACCATAACAACAATAATATATGCTGTGTTTATAGTAATTGATAACATAAAGTTGTTTTTTTTATTATCATGTACTAAAATCATTTGTAAAATACTGATTGATTTTCTACAATTGATTTTGCACCACCATTGTTGGTATAAAATGTTTTTAAAATAGATGCAGATGATTTTTGGGGTTGGGGGTGGAATTTCACTTTACTAGTTCAAATTGGACATTTTTTATTTGTAATATGTTGAGAAAGGAAGGCTAAAAACAATAATCTCCAAAGCTCACTGGGACAGAACTTCAGCAAACAGACGCATCAAGTCTTATGCTCACAGTGAAGCATGGCGGGAGATCTGTGACGCTGAAGGCCTGTTCAGCATCACAGGCAGTGGAAACTTTGTTAAAGTCTATGGCATCATAAAATAAATCTTTAAAAGATATTTGATGAGCTTTCAGAGAAAAATGAAAATGTATTGTCCTCATGTCTGTTAGGATAAAGGATAATGGCAAAGGTAAAAGGCAAAGGTAATTTTATTTATATAGCACATTTTCAGCAACAAGACAATACAAAGTGCTTAAGAAGAATCCTTTTAAAAATATAGCCAAATTAACACAGAAAGTTTTCCACACAGAATCCTCTCAAGTAATTATTTTAGTTGAGCTGAAGAGAAGAGAGCATAAGACAGGACCCAAGGCTCTGAATGATACAGAGAGATTATGCAAAGAAGAATTGTCAAAAATTACTCTCTGTAAACTCCAACTGGGTCAAATGCTGCAGGGAAACATTAAATGCCATCCTGTAGACAAAGGCAATGTACTACCAATTAACAACAGGGGTGCCAGCAATTCTTAAATCAGTGATTTCCTACAAATAATTATTTCTTAACAAAAGGACATATGCATGATAATGTTCAATAAGTTGCAATATGTGCTTGGATTACGCTTATTAGATTAAAATTACATTTTACATTTTTCAAGCAAATCAGAAATCCACATTTCTGTATTTTTTTATTCATCTATAGTAATAATCATGTCTTGAATGTCATGTTTTCATTAGCTGTAATCTAATGATCTGCAATAATCATAATTAACAGCAAAGGCTTAATTAAAAACATAATTAAAAACAGCATCTGTGCATAATTAATTAATAGCTGTGTAAATTGAGTTATTAAAATAAACATTTTATAAAAATTCAAACTTATTGAATATAATTATACATCTACATTAAAATGCTCTTCAAGGTTGTTTTCAGAACAACCTTAAAATAACTAGAACAGAGATGTACAAGTATGAATCCTGCATGAAAAAAGAGAAAAGTAAGGATAAAAAAAACATTAGAACTTTAAGCCACTAAGTTCATAAATCATGCAATTAAATTGATCATACCACAGAATTAAGAGCTAGATTTCCCAATAATAATAATAAAAAAGATTGTAAAAGCTATATGTTAATATTTGAGTAACTTCACAACTTAATGAACTATTAAAGGAATTTTAAAAACCTGCTATATGGCAGCTGACTTTTGACTAATAAACATTGACCATGGATTATCAACACAAACCATATCCAACAATCCAACACTATGTAGTGTTTAAAAGTGTGTGAATGAGTATTAAGTCAATGAAGCACCTCTCGTGACCACTCGTCGTCTCTCTCCGCATCCCTACTCAGCGGACAGCAGACTTTAGAGCCTCTCCAGTTCCTCTGAAAATTCCTCACTGTGCTTCTTTCTAATTAGCTTTAGTGCAGAGAATATTAAACCTGGATCCACTTGTGTTTGTACAAATTAATTTGTACCTGACTCCAGGACCTGCTGCATGTCAATCATCTGCTGAAACCAAGAATTATAAAATTACATATATATAGATTTCATTTTGAGGTTGAGGTTTTGCATTGGGCCTTTTGCAAAGAAAAAAAATCCCAATAAATTACATGTGACTTTGTGGCTGAAATGTTTGAAAATGTGGCAATATTTAGGCTGCATGCATACTTTTGCAAAACTCCAAACCTTAAAAATCAGTCAAAGACTGTGTCTAATAATCCTGTCAAATTAATATTAACTCATTCCACTGACAAAACTAACAACCAAAAGATGGTTCCTCTCCAAAGCTGTGAGATTTTGACAGTTCTCTCTCATGCCAGCTGCGTGTCATCTGACTCCACCTTTTCTTTTCAAAGACAAACTGTGTCTCTGACTGCTGACAGCCCTTTGTCTCCCAATGTTCAGAGAGAAATGCTTTTAGGAAAATGTTGGTCGGCTGAAGGCGGCCTGTGCTTGCAGCGATTGATCTCCAGGTTAGAGGGACCAAGGTATGGAGGAGGACCTCTATGATCAAAGCTGTCTAATTAAAGAAGAGGCTCACTCTATCTCTGGTGTTATTTGTATTCATTGCTCTGATGTTAAGTGTTTGCCTCTGAAAGGAGACAGAGCACTCTCTTTGTCTCCTGTGCCAAGCATCATCCCATCTTTTGAGTTATCACTGAGGTAAATAGGATACAGTCATGCAGGTTACACATGTCCAAGATGCAGAAGAAGAAGCTATATGAGGTGAAAGGATTAAATATATGCAAATAATATTACATATATATGTTTAAAACATGGGTGAAAAAACAAACATGTAAAAAATGTTTTAAAAGTTTGTCATTGCCAATGATTTGTCATGATTTTGTTTATTTCTGATGGCCAATCTTTTCCAAAGTCAAAATCTGACTTTTCTATTTGCGTCATGAGGGAATAACTATAATTAGTGGTGGCACCAGGCCTGAAAGGGTCAGGAGTTATTAACCTTCACAGATGGGCACGTTTGGGAGGATGTGGTTGCCGTGCCCCAACCACTGGCCTTTGAGTCTCGTCAGAAATAATATAAAAAACATTGCACACGAGCAATGAATATTCTGATCAAAAGATATTTATTGGGTCTGAACAGGTAAAGTGAATTTCTTGAAGAGGAAGTCAGTTTGGTTTGACTTTTTCCCTGGTTATTTTCTTCCTCATAAGACGGCTGACTTTATATATTGCCCAATGAAAAGGGTAGGTTTCTGTAGAAAATAAGACAGTGATAAGAGGATTTCAAAACCCTCTTTGCCTTTATAGTGACAGATATTCTTTATATTTCAACTGAAGAAACAAATTTGTTCAAATGAAACAATAAAAAACATAGATGTTGCTCACTCCTTTCAAGTAATGGTTTGTAAAAGTAAATTTGGATTCACCTTCAGAATTCAATCTTCTTCAGTAGGAATCATTTTGATTCCAGAAAGTTTGCCAACCTAAACATAATGGAGCAGATGTTTCAAAATGTCTTAAAAGTTGATTATTGACATTGAGTTACAGACCAATTGTTTGGATTATACTGTTGTCATTGTTGTTTGTTCTTGAGAAGAAGAGAGACTGGTCATCCATCCTTTATAATGATGACCCAATATTGGTGTTGCCAAAGTTGTCCAGATGCTTAAAATTGTAAAATCTTTTCAGGTGTCCCTTTCCACACATTTACTGGCCATTCCAAAAATATGCTTTTTTAATTAATTCTGTTCAATGACTTGCATATTTTCATTACTTCATCCCTCTTGATTAAAAAAGAAACAAAACTGTTTCATCACTTTTCACTGTGCATACAATATAGTGAATAGTCAGTGTGGCTTTTGTGGCAAATAAATTGAGGCCAAAAGTTTAACTTTTGGTGTTTTGGACAATAAAAAAACACCAAGATTTCAGGAGATTTCAGCCAAGTAAAGATGTATTATTTGAAAGAAAAGGCTTTTTTTGGATCCCCACTCCATATTCCTGCAGCTTCTTCAAAGTTACTATTGTCATTTTGGCAGCCTCTTTTATGAGTTATCTAGTTTTTTCTTCAGTTTGAAGAAATATCCAGATTTCTAGTGTCACCTTCTTGTCTCGTATTTTTTCCAGTCATGAACGATTGTCTTCACAGTGCTTTGGTCAATAGATATTGTGCTGCTGTTATTTTCAGCACCCTTATCCTAACTGGTACCTTTGTACAATAAGATCACCTTGACTCTTTGGAATCTCTCAATGAACTATGGCTTCAGCTAAAACTGCAAATGGGGGAAACATCTTCCAAGTCAGCTGAATTCTCAGGTTAATCAGTTTCACTATAACTGATGGCAGGTAAAGTGTGCACATTAATCCAAGCAGATGAATTTAACCATTCTATCATACCAGACTCCTTTGAAAAAGAGGTTTTTAATCTCTATGTTTTTGGGGGGGTTTTCCTGGCAAAATAAAAGGTAAATAGAAGTACCCCAACTGGAATTTCTGTTTTGCAGTTGAATTGTACAGAGCATGTATCACATTGAAACAAAAAGTTTTGAAATGACCTATCATAGTCTCATTTTCACAAAAAAACTGGACTGTGTAGACTTTTTTAGGTCAACTTTAAATCATACATGTGGCCTGCCAGATGCTGAAATTCACCTGGCTGACTTTAAGATATTTAGGAACAGCATGTTCCACTCACCGCTCTGGTGACAGAGAGGAAACGGTCATAGCTGATGAGCACAATGCTGAAGACAGATGCCGAGCAGAGCAGATAGTCCGTGACCAGCCACAGCTTGCACAGCCCTCGACCCAGCGTCCACCTGCCTGTCAGGATGTAGGGGATATAGACTGGGATACAGAACGCCCCTACACAAAATTGGTGAAGAATAGAACCAAAACATAAGGCCAGACAGTATAATATGCTCTTTTTTATAGCACTTTGTAATGTTGATATAAATGTATTTATGTCATTGTAGAACAAAATATACATTTTCAAAATTCATAGGATAAAAATATCCTATGATAAAATACATAAATCATAGCAGCAGAAGGCATGTTGTTGCTAAAATAACCTCAGTGACTATTAGTGTCGAAATATGTCAATTTTTAATTCCATCCCCCATCCACCCAGCAGCTGATAATGACTGTATAAAACTGGGGAACACTGGGCTGATTTGAACTATTTAACGAACTGAAAGGATTCCAGAACTTCATTTGGCAGGCTAAGGAAAAGTACACACATGTAGCCTTCATGCAAGAAACCATAAAAGTTTACTATTTCCTTATTACATCATCTGCATAGGAAGATTAGAAGACTGAACTCACCTACTAGAAAATCTGAGATTGCCAAATTCAAGAAGTAGTAATTGCACTGTCTCCTCAAACTCTTGTCCACCTTAAAAGCTAAAATGACCAGCGCGTTACCCAGAACTATTACCACGACCAAAGTCACCATCATCACCATCAGAATGACAAATATGGGTCCTGAGAACACGAAGCTGCTCTGGATTCGTGTTGAGGGATTGTCAAAATAGTACCCGCTGGAGTTGGAATCAGTGTGTTCCTCCGACATGGTGGAAATCTGAGTCGTTAGAATCCTTAACAGGCAAGTGCCAACAAAAATAATAAACCAGCAACAGGTGGCTGGTGGACGAAAACTGCGATCAACACCCCCATATGTGCTCCGGAAGCTCCGGGCTTCCCGACGAAACTGAGCACAGTGCTCGGAAATATCCACGAGAGAGCGCAAGACGCGCTTCCATAACGCATGCCTGGATACCTGATGAAGTTTACGCATGTTTGGCAGCAATACCTCTACACCATTTGCAGTGACAGGGTGGCATCAAATAGCATCATTTGCCACTCATGCGGGAATATTGTTGCTTTTCAGCATCAGAAATCCAGCTTTGTAATTCCCCGAATGTAATCGTTAGTATTGAGGATAAATATTCTCCCCTTAATGACAAACATAAATATGGCTGTTAAGAATATATGAATCATATAAAACAGTGTCATTGTCCATTGATACTGGCATTTCAGCACAGTGAAAACCCTAAAGTGCCTAATCTGTTTTATTCAAATGTCAGCCTCATGATGTGAATCAACACAGCGGGATATTCCACTGTTTAACAACCCTCAGACATATTTCCCTTGATGAAAATCTTCATATTTGATTCGCAGACACACATTTGTTCTCTCTAGTAGTCACATGGGGTATGAGATAGATGGCTATCTCGGCACAGGAAATCCAGTTTTAGATGTTGTTTGAACTTGAATCAAATGCCAATAGAACACAAGTTATAAGATACTCAACCAGGGGAGCATTAGCTTATTAGGTAGCTATGTAAAAAAACTGCATAGATAATTTGTTTCAAGCCATCAAAGAACAGATAAAGATAGATAGAGTTTAATGTACTATAAGAATAAAGTTGCCACGTCAGAAAAATAAGAAACACCTAACCTTCATTTTTTTAAACTGCCTTTTTTATTGTGCAATACAGGTTTGTGTTAATAAATTTGAATATTACAAAAGTTTATTTCAGTAATTCATTTCAAAGACAAAACATTTGTATGTTGTTGAAAGTCTTTACAGGTGTAGTAATTCAGGAGTTTACCTCTATCTCAATAAATGGTAATATTACTCAACAGTCAGGAAGTCAATTCAAAAAGTAAACCTCATATCGTTTCATTTCTGACATAAAGGCAATTCCTCAACAGTTTGTTGAGGTTATTTTCCCTGCAAAATAACCTTTTGCAGGGAAAACTGCTAAAGATCCTAGCTGTTAGTGTTGTATGAAAGCATGTATAAAATTAAGGTTGAGTGGAAGAAAAAAGTTCAGTAGAAAAATGAGCACACAAAATTGGGATACCTGCCGGCTTGAAAAATTATTTAAATAAATTTAATTTAAGAGCTTTGGTGAGTGGACTGCACCCAGTGAGTCCTTCAAGAGTTACAACAGCAATTCTTGTTTGTGGTAACAAATCACAAACAAGAGTGGTTGTTATATGGCAGTATATGGGCAACAAGTATCACATTTATTGTATTGACCTACTTTTGAACAAGTAGGTTAATACTAGTGGTTAAAAAAGCACTTGAAATATTTGTGCAAAGGTGAAGGATGTTTCAGTTATACACGATGCATTAGTAATGTACAATGTATGTCAACTCTAAAAAAAAACAAACTTCTATGGTCTCTAACAACTCTTGCTTTGTCTGAACATTTCCGCACACTGGAATTGTCAACTTTTAAGACCGACAACTGCAGACAGGTAATTTATTAGAAAAGTGAAAAGTGAAAACTAGAAAGTTTATATTTCTGTATTAGAAATCATTATGAAACTAATCCTTTTTCGGCTGTTTTGTGCAATTTTACCTACGTACATCTGTATTTAATATTTGACCCATTAGAAAAATGCAGCAACTTTCAAATAAATTGGGTAAATGTGAAATGAAAAATACAAAACTAAATTTAAAGTATGATACAAAGAGTAATGAACACATAAGCATGTTATAAAGCAAGTTAAAGCAAGTTAAATGTATTATTTGGCCAGTTAAAAGCGACAACCGATAAAAGAAAAAAAATTATATATCACACCCTTCCTACAGCAGATGGCAGATTGCTTTTTGTGTCATAAATATACAAATCTACATCACTGTATTGTTACTATTTGATAATAATAATGTCTTTATTATTGCTTTTTTTATTTCCTCTGCTAAATTAGATCTGACTTCTTTCACAATACAGAGTTGAGCTTGATTTTCTTTTTTTATTCCTTCAAAGTGAACTCTCTGACAGCCCAGCTTTTTACCCAAAAGAACTATGTGACACTATTTATTTTGTTACCACAGTGCACAGTGAAATCTTGAATTCACAGGAAGTCCTTTAAGTCCGCGAACAGGGGTCAAAGAAAGCGGCAGGACTCTGCATGAGAACACTTCAAATTATAGTTATTTTCTCACAGTGACAATATCTCAGAGTTATTTCTTGCACTGTTGTAACTCAGACTAATGTAATTTATGTAACTTATCTGAAATCAGAACCTTTATTTGTTTCAAATTTGTTGAAGTACAGTATATTCAAAATATAACAAGATTTTGTATGTTTATTACAGATAACTTTGCTATTCTGTTTGAGCCACACTGGGCCTTTTGCCTCTCTGCAAATACATAAATAATAACCTGAACTGATTATTTTCTTGCAGTTCCTTCAAAAATACTAATTTAAAGCAAAATTGTTTATTTCATTTCTCAGGCTCTACTGGCTCTAAAACAGGATAATAAATGTGAAATCCCCAATGTTTCTTTTTAATTCAAACACATAATTTGTATTTGTTGATGTCACAGAAAACGACTGAGCTGTGATGGTAATAACATTTTACAAGAGTGTCATGAAATTAGGACAACTGTTTTAGACATTTTGCTCCTTGTGATGTGCAAAATATAATCTCTTAAAAAAATTGCAACAAATTCTTAAATGTCATAAATAATAGGTAGGTTATTCCAGCCCAAAGTCTATGTCAAATCAAAGATCATGCAACTAAGTGTAGCAACTGCACTTTAATAAATTATTTTTTTCCTGGTGAAATTCATCTCCAGTGGAGAATTTCTATTCATCTTTCAACAACAATTTTCTTCTAGTGTGAAATAGGATAAAGTAGTACATACATATTAAACAGAATCGGTTTTGGGGGAAACAATCAGTTGAACAGGTGCAGCCTCTGGATTTGAAGTCCAAAAGCAGAGATTTATTTAAATGTCGAGAGCACTCAGAAACAAAGCTGTGTCACGTAGGATCCACAAAGGCTTTAGTGCTGCCAATTATACTGAGCCCTGCTGTGGCTCTCTGCCACTACGCTGCTCGAGTGTTTGTGTTTGGGTGCTGGCTTGGAGCACAGATGCTATCATACTGTGAGTATGGCTTCCTTTCTACAGTAATCACGGTTAAAATTCACCCATAACCTATCCGGTGCACGTCTTAAGTCACCAATTGACAAAAGCTTTGAAGTGGTTTCTTCAAAGATCACAGCGCATGTTCCGGCAGCTTCTGGAATATGCCGTAAATCCGGTGCTACTGGAAAAACATCTGTAAAACAAACATCCGGTATAGATCTCTCTCTTATAAAAATGTTTATTGCATATAGACTTGGTACATGGCAGAAAAAAAATAAAAGATTCCTCACATATTTCTCTATAACTGCATTAATATAAAGTAAATGACAAAGATCAGTGAAACCTATTTTTCAGTTTACTCTGACACGTTCCCCTTTGAAGTTGAGGCTTGATATGAATAATTCATTTGAAAATGTATATTAAAGAAAACTGGAAACAGTTGTCACAGAAAAATTATATTGGCCTTTTTTCTTTCAGTTGTCTTTTCACACTGTCCTGACATTTCATCACAATATTTGTCCAAAGTCTTGCTTTACATTTTGGTATTTCTTTGAATATGTGAAGCCTGGTGTGGATCAGATTGTTGTAAAAAATTATGACTTTAATGCATTCATTAATGTTAATGCTTGCATTCAGTGGTACATTATCTGATTATTAGGTTCACACTTATTGCAGGGTCATGAGCGATCAATGGACGAGAGGCAGGCTTCACCCTGGACTGGTCACCAGTCCATCACAGAAGTTTTAACATTTGGCAATTTTGATGGGAAGTTAAAAGCAACTATAAGACCAATACAAAGGTTACTATGTCAGAACTTTGAAGGCAACCAATACAGTGAAAAATTGTTTTACTGATTATGTAAAATTATTCATTTTCAGACTGAAGGAAAAAAACAGCTAAATGCAAGACCAAAGATTCACACCTGGAACATTTGTCTGTCAGAGGAGATAAAAGGATGAGAGAGGAAAAAGGAATGTCAAATTGAAAGTGATTATATTGTTATTTTTGTGCAGTATAGGCAAGAGAAGACCAATTCAAAAGATGTTACCGTGAGGTTGAACTGTCAGATGAATCTATCAAGTGAGTGTTCTGGATAGCAGCAAAGCTCCAATGACAATGCTTTGCAAAGTGCTCTCTCTTGAACTCTTTCAAATTTATTTTGAAAGAGCATAATTACAAACTTCTGCAGACTTCCGTGGGATTTTAGCAAATGATTATGAAATGGATGGAAAAGGAGACATGCTTTCCAATACTGCAGCCTGAGCTGCAGTTACATAGTTTAGATCTCTGCACACACATTTTAAAGTGGCTTAGTTATAGTCCAGACTAAAATCCACTTGTAGCAAAGCTTAAAAATTGATGTTCATAGATTCTCTAAGCCTCTCTGGCTGAGCTTGTTATTTTGTATAGAAAAAGTAGCAATAATTTCCATCTCAATTTGTACAAAGATGGTAGAAACGTACCCCAAAAGACTTATAACTATAACTGGTTTTAAAAAATACTGACTCAGTTGGACAGAACATGAACGCTGCTTCCAGTTCATGGAAGACTTTTTAAACAGAGTACAGAAGGATGATCTGCAAGGTGCAAAGGGAAATCAAAGGTAGGAAAAATACGCTTTGAGGAATTTTTCAGAAATAGGTTTGGCCAAGTTACAAAACCCATGAATTGACAATCTGGTTATGAAGGTTTGCTTTGCCAGTCTTTTTATGTGTCAAAAGCAACATGAGTTCATGGGCCGCAGGTGTTTACAGCAGCGAGAGAAAGCCAACTACACCTACACAGTGGAGTTAAATGAGTGAAACAAAGCAGAAAAAACATTTTTAGGCTTCTTGGCATGAAGTTCAAAAAATCATTACCATGTTATTAAAAGTATTTCAACTTTTGCTGTTTTTACCAAAGGAAGCCTGACTAAACTTAGCTTTCTCTTGGTTAATGTGGAGCCATTATACAGAGAAATGTCACAAAATATTCATTTATTTAAATAACATATTTATTTAAATAAAAATAATAAACTTAGAAAATAGCTATGAAAATACAGCATGAACATGTTAAACCTGTGTTTATTTCCATTTGAATAAAAGAGAGTTATCCCTTGGTAGTCTTAGCCTTCACAGCACAACAGAAACATCACAGTTTACATAAAAACAGCGGATCACTAACCAGTGAGTTGAACTCATCACTGGGCTGCTCAACAACCTGTTTGGCAGAGCTGTTTGTGAGAGGAAGAGCGTTGGCATTTACTTGATGTTGGAGAACCACAGAAGCTCATTGACATGCTGTGGGTGTGCCTCATCGTGACAGTATTTGTTCACTTGTTAAATTTTTCATCTCACCCTCAAAAGCTCCTAGTGGGTTAATTAGCTCTACAAGTTTGCCCGTCACCCAAATGTGTTTTTTCATTTTTATTTTTTATTTTTAATCAAATCAATTAAAGCTTCACCTTGCACTACCCACTGCAAATTATCCTTGACAAAATATAAACAAATACGTCAACACAGTTTTAGCTGTAAATCTACTTTGGATCTGTAAAATCTCTTTAGCTTATTGTGATGCAAATATGGTGGCTAAGATTAGATTGTTCAAGTTTCCTCACAAATGTTAAGAGATAATTACAGATCTTAAAACATCTTTCCCATTTTGCAAGATTAGATTGGGTTACTACTCTCATTTTTGAATAATACTCTTCAAATGCAAGAGCTTCATCATCTTTTGACAGTTTTCTGAGCTATTCACTTGAAGAAAGCACTGACAATAACAATGTAACCACAAGGTTATATTTGAAGAAAGAGAGACAATGAATATGAGAGAACTAAAACAATGGATTTGTTATGATCCACAATTGAAGAGAAAACCTTTTAATTTGACATTGTGAAGCCTGCAGCTCATGTTCCATTATGGGCTGCAGGCTTTCTTTTCATATTTTAGACCTGGTACACCAAATCTAGAAAATTAATAAAGAAAGTACTGCCAAAACTTGTATATTCACTTATCCTCGGCAAAATAGTTTTTTAAATCCTTCCTAGTCTAATATATTCCTTCAGGAATAAGAACGAGCATAAAATGGGAACAATGGCATTTTTATTCAGGAAAAATATTTCTAATAGTGCAATTAGTAAATATTTATATCAAAATATGAATGGTATTTTTTTCAACAGTCACTGGAAGACAGCCGGAGTACATCCTGGATACATTTCCAATTCATCACAAGGCAACAGAGACACACTGGACAAGCAGTCATGCACTCACTCATACCAAAGGGTAGATTAGATCCAGGTTTCTGGAGTGAGAGAGGAAACCTGAGTACCTGGAGAGAAGCCCTGCGTTCACAAGGAGTGAACATGCAAACTCTATGCAAAAAGGCCGTCAGTGTGAGATTTGAACTCAGGACCTTTTTTTTTCCAAACTGTAGATACACAGTCACGTTTTTCAATAGTGTGCTAAAGTCTTAATCCTGGTTTGCCTGGAGTAAAGAAAAGGTTTGCATATATGTCAAAAGTATCGCAGTCATTGATACTTCTATATATTTTTTTTCTACATGCCAATAATGAAGAAGAAGTTCTTTATATGTGAATAAGAGTCATTTTAGATGGTTTGGTATCTGACGAGGATCCCCCATGGCCACCTCCCTTTGGCATGTCTCACTGGGAGGACACGATGGGGAAGACCCAGATCTTGCTGGAGGGAATATGTACTGTATATCCCGTCTTACCTGGGAACACTTTGGGATCCCCCAGGAAGAGCAGAAAGATTTTGGTGGGGAGATTTTTAATAAAAAAGAGAAACAGGCAAAACCTGTGGCTGAAAATGTAAGAAATGTTCCTGATAAATAAAACTATAAGTACACAGAACAGCGTTGATGCTTGGAATAAGCACAAACATGTGCATCTTCAGCTCATTACAGCGAAAGTAATCAGCTTGCTTAACTCATTACCATCAAAGATGTGAGAGAATACACAATTTTTCCAAACACTCCAGTAATTATTGTCACAACTATTTTATCAGTCAGAATCTCTTTTTGTCAGATCAATTTATTGCAGCTCCTGAACTGCCATGAAACGTCAATTTAAATGCTGCTCATGTATGCAATAGACTGAGATCTAATGTGATTCTGACTGATCAAATATAATATTTTTTCCTTGTTGAGCAGTTAATATCAGGCATTGTCTCCAGTTAGATTGAGATGCAGATCATGTGTTGATGTGGGGAGGAAAGATGGACAAGAATTACTAAAATGGCAGGAACATTAAACAAAAAATGGCAGCATAAATTGTTTCCCTAATGTGTTTTTTGCAATTATCTTTTTTTTTTGTCTTGACAAAACATCGGCTTCTAACGATTTCAGGATATGTTTATTTGGTCTGGTGAATTTTAATCTGAATAAACTTTCTGTGCAGCATTTGATATCATGGATGAGATGCTGAGGTTCTTGGGGAAATGCAAAGACAACACCATAGCCAACAGAAATCCTAAGTAAATGTGATTTTCACATAAATGCCACTCTGGGTGAGACCCTCTTTCTCCACCAAATGTACAATTCATGTAATGAGACAAGATGGCACAAGCAAGATTATCATAAATAGATCTCACAAAATCTTCTGTGTTTTGTGCTTTGGGAGGTAAGTCCAAGCTTGACCAATGAGCTGATGAAACCAGATATTTCAATAAACTGCATAAAGAAACACATGTATTGAATTTTTTTTCTTCATTGTTTGATATTGTAATCATTCCTATATTTTCTCAACAACAAAATAACAAGAAAGCCCCTCTGCAGAGGAAGAGTGCAGAGTTCCTGAAGAAGGTAGTTACACAGACGAAACTTTGACCTCCCACAGCAGTCTAGGAACTGATAAAAAGCACACAAGGGGTGGAAGCCATCTTGAAAGCTGAATTATTTTTTATTCAAATCTGGGGTGAGGTCAAGGCATGGTAGGATGCAAGGAGGGAGAAGTCTTGCAAAAGAAAGAAGCAGAAAAAGAAGGCAAACCAATCATCCAAATGAGATGAGAGATATAAACAACATCTGCAGAAAACTCAAAACATACTGTATCAAAAGACAATGAGTGACAGTAAGAGTGTCCATGTCAACCCATTTGAATTTACAACTAACAGGTCAATTTGAGCCTTACATGGCGGGAGATGAAGTGAAAAAATACAGAACCATTTGTGCTGATATTGTGAGTGACCAATCATCAAAAGTGTCCCTCTTGGCATATCATGAATTTATCTCAATGAAGAGACACTGGGAAAATATAGTCTGACCCTGGCTCAAATTTTGTGGGCGCCAAGGCTGTGCTTAAAGAACTGTATGCAATTTTAAGAAATCTGAATTTCAAAATAAAGTTGAAAAAGAAATTGGACTGAGTGATAATAGAAGATCCATCCAGGAGACTTTCCCCACAGAGAAAAATAAGGCTTCCTCTCATATCTGGTCTGGAATTGGTATCAAGCAGAAGTGGCAGGGGGGGAAAGTTTGGCTGGCATGGGTCATAACCAGTAGCAAAACAACAGAAACTTTACACATTTTATTGAAATCACAATACGCAATACAAATTTGATCTTTTCTTAAGTGCTTTTTCTGCTCTTGGACACAATTGCACCCTAGGGGGTGAGCCATATTTCTCATATCAAAAACCAGTGCTGACCACAATAAACTTGGGATGTTGTTCACTAAAGAAAACAAACATGCACATTGTTAAAAGAAGATCTTTTGTAGCATGTTTTCCATAGAGCAAATTGCTTCACCAGACAAAAAATTTGAAAAAAATCCTCTTCACTTTACTCTGAAACACTCGACTACACACTGTTCATTTTCTCCTACCTTTTCTCTATTCAATGTAGTTCTGTGTCTGTCCCTGAAATGGCCCTGCTGGGGATTCTATCTCCTGATTCCCTTTGAAGCAGTGGCCTCTCATTGCCTCCATTATCTTGTAATTTGTGGGGGATTATGCTTTGGAGCACACGCAGTCCACCCCTTGCTTAAAAACTGTGACAGCTTACGATAATTGCCATGCTAATTAGTAGAGACTCACCCAGTGTGCCTCCATCCCTCACTAGACCTGATATGATGAATACACTTTGACTCATGTCTCAAGTAATGTTTCCATTATATATAATATATATATATATCTATATATCATATATATATATATATATATATATATATATATATATATATATATATATATAAATATATATATTTATACATATATACAGAGAGACACATAGAATGTATGTCGCTTTTCATGGTTTTTATTGTCAAAATCTTATGAATGCTCTTCTATATAAATGGATTATGCAGTCATAATGAGTTAAGGCACAGATAGCTGGGTTGTTTTATAGCTCCATCAGTTGTCTCACATTGCTTTACAAACTGCAATAATAAAACACCCTGACTTGAAGAGTAAATCCATCACTGGCTAATGCTGCCATGTCCATTCAGACACAAATGGTGGCCTTTCACTGGCACTGCTTGTGAATTTAATTCAGTCTCAGAATCTATTCCATTAAATGTTTATCTTTTGTCTGCCTCCTGCAGCTCCATTGTGCATTAGCATTCCCCACTGACAGTACTCTGGTCAGTGCAGGCCTGAGAGGTACACCTCATCTTTTTACGGGTGACTATGTAACTTATCTTTGAAGCTGCCTCTCATTACTGCGTGCCCTCTCATCACCTTTCCCTCACAAATATGCTCATCCCTCCTGAGACCTAAATGCTAGAAGCAAGCTCTTCAAAGCCACACACAGACACTGACCTTCATATCCTAAAATAATGTTTGTTGCCACTGTTTTATACATATACAGCCCAGAATGTCTGGAATGGCATTTAAAACAAAAACAGACTACTTTTACAAAATGATGATAAAACTCTTGACTAACATGCTTGATTCACGGATGTTTTACTTTTCAATTTAATGTTACCATCAATCTGGCAGAATTATCATAACAGGTTCTGCAAACCTGAAATGCTCCAGCAAATGATCCGACTGTGGAGAAACGTAATTTCATGGAGTTAAATTTGATTTGTTTTACAGAACAGAGAATAAGTTAAATTCATGCAAACCCCAGTGTGAAACAATACGATTTTCTGAAAAGATGTACTGATAAGCCTTACAATTAATGACATTAATGATTAATTTCATAATATTTGCAAAATTTAACCCTGAAAAGTACTCAAAAATATAACATCAACATGTGTTAAAAAAATCTACTATTCTAAAGTGAGTTCATTTATCCGGCAGGACAAAAAAACTATGTTTAGAAATAATGATTTCACAAAATCATGGCACATTTAATGTAACTAATCTAAATAAATGTAACAGAAGCATTTTATTTTATTCTTTTTTGCAACTGGTCATGGCTCTCTCAGCCCCTCTATTCCCTCCCAAAATAAAATTCTGAAGCACAAAATAATTACAGCAACAAAGCATTTTTGTATAACTATTATTGTTGAAGAAAACCTTCTGAATTCTTTGAATAATTGATAGACTGAATAAGACGAGATGAAAGTCACACAAGAATAAACTTGATATATTATTGCGTTTATTTTCATACCAAGGTTCAATATTGATAATATATCAATATAATATTGATAAGTTATTTTAATAACTTATCAATATTAACTTATAACAATAAGTTATTTTAATAACATCTTTGTTAGATTTTTATTTGTTACAATGATAAAAAGGACATCAGAATTTTTACACAGTGATATATATGGAGAATGATTTTTATTATTATTAGTCTATGCATAAGACATGAAGAAAAACAAATATAGAAAAAACAAGGAGAACAGAATCTGAAGTGCCAATGTTGGAATGTCAAAAACTGTGTAAAGAAACCAAATATAGTGCATGCACAATACCACTACACAAACAAATATATCTTTATTTTTCTCATTTCTCTCTGCCTTTGTTTGCCTCTATGTCTGTATAAGTAAAACAGATATATATATACATATTCTGTATAAAAGAGAAATGCTGATAAGATGCAGGTGCAGACATGGGAGAGTTGTAATATAACAGTGTATTGTTGCTCTCTTTCAAACAAACAAGTATATGTAATATATGTACTTTTTTAGGAAGGGAGAGATGTTTTTAATTTCTGTAAATAAGTTTTTAAATTTTGCAAATTCATTGCAATGATGCAATTGTTTTGTGGATTTCAAATGAGGATATGTAACCATTTTCAACATTTTCAGCAGCATTTCCAGTTACCCGAAATCTATGAATAAACCTAGATTTCATGATAGAAAACATAATTTTAGGCATCCTTGGTCTATTCATCTCCTATTTTGATCATGAATATAATTTCTCTATCTGTGATTTTCAGCACCAGTGAAAAATAGCCCACTGATTGCCAGGCTCATTATCATTGTAATGGTTAGGCTATGAAAATCAGTCATTTTTCAAATAGAAAAGAAAAGTCAAAGAGGTAAAGATGAGGAGAAGACTGAAGAGGTGGTGGAGTAGCTCCTGTTTCTGTGGCAGAAAACGATTCTGAATGTGGCATGCTGCATTTTGAAGGAGCCCAGGTAGAGCTCCTTTACTCTACCAGTAAGTCAGGGATATATCACAGAAACTGCAGCTTGCATAACTAAAAGATAAAACTCACATTTTTTGAGAATTTTAAATACATTTTAACATTGTTTGCAAAGGCATGGAACAAATTATGACAGACACCTTCAAGAATATTACTTATTTTAAAAGTTTTGAAATTTTAAGTTGTTTAAATTATTAATAAAATTTTAGAAAAAAGTTATTTTAATCAAGTCTTAATCATGCAAGCATGGTATTCATATAGCCTAAATTCAATATGCTTATAGGGATTTCCAGAATTCTTGAGAATTCCTTTAATACAAAAGTATTAAAAGTAGTCAAAGAAAAAAACTGCATGGCTTAAACTGCATAGCTAAAACTTATGGCGGTGGTGTGCAAGATTTGTTCTCGAAGAAAAAACAAGTTGAAGTTTATCAAAAAGAGTATTGATGTCCTGTAAAACTGAACTCTTTGAACACCAGGAGACAGGACATATTTGGTATTAAGGAAATGCTGCATGACACAAGGAGTTGCAAATCTGGGGAATGTATTTTGTGTGTGTTCACCTTTAGCTAAATCATTTCTTTCCCAGACACAAAGAAAAAAGAACTGAATATTTAATGGCATGTCCTATTTTTTCCCCAACTGTATGAAACTGAATAAATATATTGTATTGATTTATTCCAAGCTACTACATAATTTTAAAATAACACACGCTTCTAAGACTTTGGTATTTCGAAATCAAACCAATAATGAGAAATGATTTGCATGCAAGTATAGAAATCAACTAAGGTTGCACAGTGAGACTTCAGTTGTGAGGTACAGAGATTAACAATAAAGTAATAGCTGATGTTTGATGTAACCCCAATCATTCTAAGGTATATCAAAATGCATCGTATTGTGGAAGAGGTTTTGAAGAAGAATAGAAGAATTCTTAGCTCAAGACCAAACCCCTTTCCAAATATTGTGGAAAAAGAACTGTTCTGTGGATGTGAAGACTCATAGAGATGACAGAGTTCTCTATTTTAGACAATTAAAGTATCAGTGGCCGAAAGCCAACGAAGCTTTGAAAGCTGAGTATCCAATGGCAGCAGCAATGTAGAGCTGATGTGCAAATTTGGTCTGGGGTAAGTGAAAGCACCATTTACTGACACCGATAGCTAGGGGGCTTTGGGTTCCTACTCAGTTCGTCCATTGGTCTGAAGATGGAAACTGATGCAAGCATAGCCTTGGTGCTGAGAGCGGAAAATAATACTTTGGGGAGCTCTGTCAGAGACAAAGAGAAACAGTCATCCAGGAAGACATAATGAATGAGGTTTGAGGTTTCTGTGGCAGAAAGGAACTTCTGCACCAAGGGAGAAGAAAGACATAATGACAAAACAATTTTTTAGGGAGAGTCATCAGAAAAAACAGAGGAGGGTAATGGTTCAGCTCACCTTTGGATAACAAGACAAACTGGTTGGACACATAACAAATTATGTTAGTAGTTTGCACGACTGGTGCAAATTGATCCACAACACACTCGGTTCTCTATGGAGAGCTTGCTAAATTATATCCTCAATAGTGTGGTTGAGCCTCCAGTGGTACATGATAGTTTGGCTGTTCCATGTCAGAAGAGAAATAAAAAGAGAGGGACTAGAATGTGATGATCTGACAAGGAAAGTTTTGTTGCAGTTACATTTGGGGAAATCTAAGACCGAAGAGATTAACATGGCAGTTTATTTTAGCAAGCGGGGTTTTTTAAACCACATGTATGGATTTACTGAAACTGCGCACAAATTGGATGAAGCTAGAGGCAATTTGATCATGGTCTTGAGGATGTAGTAAAGGAAAGTACATCAAAATAATTTAACTTTACAGTTGTTTTTTTCTAAATAACAGGCTAAAGCTGAATATTAATAATATTTGCACACCAACAGAATAAAATAATCTGAATGTGATGGAGAGTTGAACTAAGGTAAGTATCTAGAGAAACTCAATACTCTAGAAACAGGCTGTGGATTCTGGGCTGCCTGAGATTATTCACACAATAGGTGGTGATGATTGAGCTCACTGGTCTGGCCTTCATACCAACCTGATTCCATCTGCCTTAATTCCACTTTCCTTCTCAGTGAGCTTGAGCTCAGTGGCCTGGAGAACAGGACAGTGAGTCAATGTGGTACAACCAGAAAACCAATCATGGAGGTAAGTAAGGAATGCATTTAACTAATGCAATGTTGATATCGACCACAATCAGGATAAAATATATAAGATAAATCTAAACAGATTTCACAAAAAAACAAAGACAACAGACACAAAAAGTGAGTCCTAAACCGTAGCACAGGTTGAATTACCAACGTATCATTGACTATCACTAATGTTATTATGCAAGAAAGCTTGATGATTTTAATTGGTCTCAGGTGAGACTGATGCTCAGCAGGAGCAGCTCCACCCTGACAGCAAGGAAGCACAGCGGGAACGGAAGAGAATGAAGAGATAAGACACAAACAAAACATAACCGCTTGAGCATCATGACAATGTTTTATTATCAATTAAATAATTTTTAGGGATTAACTGATATTCATCACAGTGTTGCGTATATCATTTATAGCCATGTTCAATTAGTTTTAATATTATTGAACTTTTTTTAAATTCCAGTAACCAATTCACTTTGTGAAACACAACATATAGCATATTTACACATGGAATGTGTGATTATTTTCCAACTACAGCTAAAGACAAATTAAGATTAGAATACTACATCTGAGCAATAATTTAAAAAAAAATTAACACAGAAATATGGACTTTATGAAAAGCAAGTTTAACGACTGATTAGAATTTATGTTATGGTACTTTTAATTTTAAAAACACGTATTCTAATTTTTTATTATGATTTTAAAATGATTGTAAAGCACTATTTTTAAATATATAATTGTGGAAGAGAATTTAAGTAATTTTTTTCTGAGAATCTATTACTTTCTTACCTCTCTTTATCAAAATACATTGTAAATTGTAACTTATATGTTACTTATATCTGTAAGCAGTGGTTTAAGTACTGCCAAAAAGTTATTTTAAAAATAGAAATCTACATTTTGATACACAGTAAAAGCAAAACAAATCAAAGACAAGACACCAAAGAGAGCTTGTTGGTTGTAACTCACATATTGACATTTCTCATTATTTTTTCTTAGTCTGATTTTAACAAGAGGCATCTGGTCTAATCTTTATTTGTGCCTAGTTCATTTCCATTATTTGTTTTATGATTAACAAAAAACTTTTTTTTATTTTTGTTTTTTTGGATGATTGGTCAGTATTAGCCACTGTAGCAGCTCCATTGCTCAAGTCCACCTTAACAGCTGCGCGGTCACGTGACGGAGGTTTGTCAGCTGATAGACGCTATCTAATTTCGGCAGTAAAGTTTTCCCCCCCTAAAGCAAGCTTCTTCTCGTAAAAGCTTGCTTAGCATTCTTGCACACATTTAGACAGATTTGTAAAAAAATAATGTTTTAGTTGTACATCGACTATCTTGTTTTGATTCTCGGAAGTGCGTCCATGAATCTTGAGTTAACTTTTGTTGTGAAGTCTAGTGATGGAGGAAAACACCCAAGATCAATTTCTTCTTTTGGCTAAAGAGGGCAATTGTCCTCTCATCCAAAAGCTGCTTCATTCAAGGAGAGACAAAAACAACTTGCTTGACATTAATTGCAGATGTAAGTGGGGGAAAGGGTGGGGAAGTTTAATCGCTGCTATAACTTAAGATGTGCCTTGGAAAGTCTCAGTTTTCCTCATTTTCGTTACAGCCAAGTGTAAAAGCACCTTAGGATGGACAGCACTTCATCTGACCTGTAACTCTGGCCACAGGGATGTTGTGGAAGAGTTACTCAAGGTGATTTTATAACATAGAGTAATCTGTATTCTTTATTGAATGCACTCAGCCATAGAAATGTACCACAATGGATGCATTTGCAGGCAGGGGTGGATGTAAATGTGCAAGATGACATTGGTGACACCCCTCTACACAAAGCTGCATACACAGGAAGAAAGGTATGAATATCTTATTTATCCACTGACATTATTCTCAGTGTCAATGGACACTAAGAATAGTCACTGTCGAAAGGCTAGACATATAAAAGTGTCTAGCTATATATATGCTGGATATATAATTTTTTATTTTTTTATTACTCTGAAGGAAATTGTTTTGCTGCTGCTCCGATACAATGCCTGTGCCAGTATAATCAATGGTACAGCTAAAATCCCCAAAGACGTCACAGATGATGATGAAATCATTACCATGCTGGAGGGTATGAAATCATAGTTTATATATATATATATATATATATATATATATATATACACACACACACACAAACAACAATGCCTGATGACTTCTCATTACAGAAGCTCAGCTGTCTTTGTTCTCAAGTGCTGTTTGGTCTGTGCAGCTGCAGAGAGGAGGGAGATGAGGCGACAAGAGGAGAGGCTTCTGGAGGCTGCTAGAGAGGGGAATCTCTCCACTCTGTCTAAATTGGTTAGCATCTGACCTTTCTTGGAACTTTTGAAGAATAAATTGTTAGTTGAGAGGGTGTTTTCTTACTTAGATTATTGACCTATTTCAAACTTGGCACATGTTTCATGTATGTCATTTTTTCAGTTTTTCCTGAGATCCTCAAACAGGAATTTATTCAGATTTTATGCCATTTTTCTAATGGTGAGCTTTAACTGACAGCATGTCTATCATCAGGGTTGCTAAACCCAAGATTTTGCCTACAAGTTATTCTTGGTTTGCTCAATCATACCTTATCAATGTCATTGTACATTTCAAATGTAATAATAAACATCTCAGTTATTTATACGTTTAGTGAAGGTGAAATTGCTAAAGAAATGAATGTCAGACTGTTTTCAGTTGTTCACTTTCTTCTTTCGTCATCTTATTTCAAGCTCAGTGCTAAGGAGGCTCCTGATATCCACTGCAGGGATTCAGTCGGAAACACGCCGCTGCACTGTGCAGCCTACAGAGGGCAGAAGCACTGCATCATAAAGCTGCTGAAGTCTGGAGCCAGCTCCAGTATCAGCAATAATAACAGTATGCAACTAATCTTGTTTTCATTTTTAAAATTTTGGGGGAAGTATTAAACATTGTTTTGTCTCTTTTAAATACATCTTTAAAAGAGATATGTATTTATTTATATTGCTGGTCTTTTTCAGATCAGACCGCTCTGGACTTGGTTCAAACTGATGAACTCAAACAGGTGATTGCAGGGTATCAAAAAAAGGTAGGATAAAACAATATTCAACCTGCAGAAAGTCCTTTC
This sequence comes from Phalloptychus januarius, assembly GCA_902982915.1. Lineage (NCBI taxonomy): Eukaryota > Metazoa > Chordata > Actinopteri > Cyprinodontiformes > Poeciliidae > Phalloptychus > Phalloptychus januarius. The sequence goes on along the minus strand of CADWAE010000466.1, from coordinate 12,628,016 downwards.
TTTCCAGAAGGGACAGGAAAGATGACTGACAGAAATATGGATAGTATTGAACACAGCGCATTCTGGAACAAAGCCTGTTGGAGGCTACAAATGATATGAGTAGCAGGCAGAGTTTTCAGCTGTACAACGACCCTAAACATAAAGTTAAGCTGCATATAATGACTTGGATTCAAACACATTCATGTAGTAAAATCTCAGAACTAAATTGGATTGATTTAGTTTTATCTGTGGTAAAACGTGAAGGTCAGTGTTTAAACTTGCACATGATTTCACTTCTGCTGGTAGAGATGCAGTCAAAAATACATGCATCAATAAATACAGCTATATGTTGTTTCTATAATGCGTTTTATTTTTTGGCCTATCACAATGAATTGTACTGAAGTTTTTTGTTGCAGTGTGATATAATGCAAAAAAATTCACAGCATCTGAATTCTTTAGTGTTTTTTGCACCAGCCTGATGCACTGCAGCTCTATGTTTTAATAAAGATTCATTGACCGATAAATAATTACATTTGGACTTTAATTATATCAGCTTTCCTATTAGCCTCTTTTTTTGCTCCATAATTAAGTGTTAAATACAGCAAAGTAACTGAAATATTTTATGCACTTTTTTTAATTTTCTTTAAAAACTGAGATTGAAGCTTCTTATAGTTTTCTAAAGACTTTATTCTGTGCTTTAGTATTTTTTTTTTCTAATGATCGGTGGGGATGTGAAGTCAACAGATTTTCCTTTCTATTTCTGCTTGTATTCTCTTGGGCTCTGGCAATGCAGAAAAGACTTAATAGCTCAGCAGTCTGTACTCAGGGCTGGATGTCTGCTCAACCTGGCTTAGCTTTAAAAATAAGGTTTTGTATACTAGGTTCTTTTAGTAACAGTGCTAAAAGAAAATGCTACACATTAAGCAGTCAAATGCTTTAGATATGTCTGTAAAAACACTATTTGTTACCCATTTGGAGAATTTTGTTTTTCAGGGTGTGACCAGTGAAGTGCAGAAGGTTGAGGGCCCTCTTTGGAAGGTACACAGATGTCAAAGTGAATTCTAATCTGCTCTTATTTAGTCTAACATCCACAAATTCAGTGGTATACAGCCACAACAAACAGCTGGCTAGTATTGTAGTGGTGCCCCTTAAGTTGTCAAAACAGCTGCTAACCTAAATGATGTTAGCCAAAGACCCCTGGGTCACTTTTAGGAAGAGTTTCAACTCAATCCAGCCTGTTAGATCGCTTTTAAGATTTATCATAGCTAGCTTAAAGTATTAAAGCTAAAAATCCCACAAAGTATAGGAAACAATATGCCTGGTCATGGTAATTAACTTTTTCAAGACCAATTTAAAAGTGGACCCAAAAAATGTATTTGAAGCAGGTGATCTATTATTGCAAATTTTTGTGTAAAACCTAAGCTGAAGCTAAAGTAAATACCAAACAATAATATAAAGTTTGGTATTTACACACAAAAGTGTGATTTTGTGTGAGCTGGACAGTTTAAACACTGAATTTACAGCAAGGAATGGATGCAATGTTTGTGGCTTAATCTAATTTTATCACATTTTATCAGTTTTCTTTATATCTATATTTGCGTTTCACTTTTTCACAAATATTAGTTTAACTGTATATGCTCATATTTATATTTGAAACCAGATGTTTAGTAGCAGTATTCACCAGTTTTTCTTTTTGCAGTCTGATGTTTAGTCTTAGATCGTTGGTGGGTTTACCATATTTTTTCTTTAAAGAATATATTAAAAGTACCTTAAATTAGATGTCTTTAATTTAAGTTAAAGACATCTAACAAATCTGTTCTATTTTTCTCAGATGGGTGATTTGGCTGGATTTATACCTGCTTGCAATTCACTGCTGGACTTATCTGTTTTATCTTTTGCAGAGTTCACGTTTTCTTGGTTGGCGATCTTACTGGGTGGTAATTGAGAATGGAAAAATCTCCTGGTACCCCACACAGTGAGACACCCTAGTTTGAAGCTTGTATAATAAACAGGTGTATTACAAAATATTTATCTATAACTCTGTAAAGAATGGCGCTGAGGGGGAATTGCAACTTCTCAGAATTATTTGCAATTTGTTAGTCTTTTACTGTCATTTATCTGTCTTGTAGAGCTGATGCACAGGCTGGAGTTAGAAAACAGGGATGCAAATCTCTTTTACAAGCCTATTGCATGGTGAGTAACAGAGGTTAGATTCTTGTGGTCCTCTATCATGACTATACAAGCAGTCTCATGGAAAACATGCTTCACTTGTGATCACACAAATTGCAACACTGTTTTTGACTTTTTTGTGTGTTTTGTTTCCCAAGGTGAAACCATGGGATCACTGCTTCTTCATGCTCAGGTGCATCGATGACACTGTGCATAATTTCAAGGTGCCCTCAAAGATGGACTCCATGGCAACGAGGAAGGCGAGATAAAACACTGTCTATATTGCTGCAGTGCTACTGCTCCTACAAGTATAGTTCCATGAACAGACTAATGATTTAAAACTATTGGGATTTGCTTACACAGAGATGGGTGGATGCTTTGGACGAGCATGCATTCTACAGCGCTCATCACTTCAATAAAGAACAGATTGTTTTCGATGCAGGTAGTGATGGTAATGTGGAGATGAGAAATTTGACACAAGCTGTTCAGGTAAGTGAGCTCTGTTGGACAAAATTTCTGTGGGATTTCTGATTGCGGGTTATAGATAAAGTGTGCCTCGAGTTAAGCATGCACCTATTTTCGCTCCTCCTTCTTCACTGAACCTTAATCATGAGCTCACAACAAACCTGTTTTTGTTGAGAGCTGCAAGTGGTGCCTTTGCTTAATGCAGTTTCTTGTCCTGTGCTTTCACAGTCAGCCAAGGCCTGCCAACATAAACTGGAGAGTGAAGTGTCAATATTTGAGTCCATGGTGAAGAATGAGGAGCATTCTGGTAAGAGGCAGATAGCAATTTCTAATGCATGTAGCATCTCCCCTAAAAAGGAAAAGAAATGGAAATTAGTTACTGATTAGTTACACATACTTACAGCACATCTGTAAGTATATGCTTACAGATTGAGCACATATAGTGCTGAGCACATATAGTATGAGCACCCTTACAGATTTATTGTTGCTTTCCTTTTTGGGGGGCTCCTAAACCTTTCAGATTCTCAAAAATAATGAGCATCACACAAATTACCCAAATACTTCATTATTATATGATAAATTGAAGCATTCAATAGAAAAATAAGATCTCTAAAAGCAACATATCATGCCCTTACCTAAAGAGAATCAAGAATAGATTAGAAAGAGTCATTGACATCAATTATTCAGGAAATTGTTGAGTAGGTGACCAAAAATATTCCAGGAGCACATCAACAATTGAACCAGCCAAGGACAACAACTAAAACATTCAGGTCTCACTTGCCTCAGTTAAGTTCACCAATTCATTACTTAATAAAAGAGCTTGAAGACATGCTAGTAAGTCTGCAAGGAGATAGCTCAAATGTTACATTTTGGACTCCAATCTATTTTGAATGCCACAACATGATGTTAAACAGTCCATTTATGCTTGAAACCCTCCAAAGGGGCCAAATTAAAAACGCAATGCAAAGCAATAAGTTACACTTGAAACACTTGAAGCATTGGATGGCACACCTACATTGGACAATAATTTTTTTTATTTTCTTTACATGTGGTCAAATTCATTTATATAGCTTTTTGCACTTAATTAAAGAAACCATATCATTTGAAAACTAGTGTTTAGGCTATACATGTTATCCATAAATCTATATGTATGGATGATCCCTCAGCATACATACTGTATTTCATGTGTCCCTCAGATGATGGGTGAGAGAGAAAATACTGATTGACCTCATAAGCATCAATAAATTCACCCATAATTCTCCAAATAACAGCTAAAAAATTTTGATATAATTTCATTTAATAATGGACATTTCCCAAAAAATTGGTCTCGTGGTGCACTTTGTATCACTTGAACACTATCTTAAAAACAATGGGATGAATTGCATTATTATTTTAGAACATGTCATCATAAATTTAGTTTTTTTTTTTATCTTAGGTATGGCTGCACATCTTCTATTTAAAGCCAAAGAGACCAGCAACCTTTCAAGTAAAACTTGTGATGTTCTTCAACTGTGCCTTGAGCTGCTGTCAAAACAAGAAGAGGTAAGGATAACAACTCATCATCTTAAAGCAATTGCCAAAAATGATTCTGCCTTCACTTCAAATGAGGTCTACTGGTAAAATATAAAATCTAGCAGCTGTTCACAGTAAATAAAATCAAGCATTTTAATAGTTCAATGCAACTACTATTATAGGTAGTTTATCTAACTTAGCCGCTGTTAAAGACTGCAGACTAAAAATTGGTCAAGTGTCTTTATTATTTAGTTGAGCACCATTTTGTTGACTTGTTGAAAATGTGACTCATAGCCAGACACCAGCTTCTGGTAGGGTTTGTCCCATTTAAATGTTCAATGATGCTCAGACTTCTTCTATTTTGGCCACTTAAAGCTGCAGGTTTCCAATATAGGCAGAACCAAAGCAGCCCAGTCTACAAAAATGTAGGGCCTTTACTATTTTTTTTGTACCTCTTTGCCTTTTTGCTCACATTTTGAACTATTCTTTTAACTTGCCCATATTTTAACATTTAGTGTAACCTCACTGTGTGTCATGCAGAAGTTTGTTCTGCATCACATACCTTGTGGTTGCAAGTATGTTGTAACTACAAGGTTATGTTTAGTTGCACCAGGTGTGCCTGACCACGCCTGATTTGCAAATATGTGCTCTTATGAAAAATTCAGTTCAGTGGATTGAACAATTTTGAGACGGCAGTAGTCACTGCATGCAGAAATGAACACTGAACTTGGACAAAAATCCATTAAATACTTTTTAAACTATTCAAACTGTTCTTGTTAAAATTAAAAAGATTTTGGATGTTGCTAGTGAACATCATTTGCAGTTGAGTTGAATAATTTTAGGCTCAACCATTTTTGTGTATGTAGATTTTTTTTCCCATATCCAGTATCCTCGTAGCACCTTAAAGTATTATTAACATTTTATTGTAATGCATTGTGACTTCCACGTTGAATCATTGCTGTGGCTCAATGAGCCTTTATGAATCTTCATTTAATTGACTCTCATCTCTGCACTCCATGTCTTGTTCTCTTATTGGCTGATGATGCTATACTGAATGATTACAAAATCCTCAGACCCCTCCTCCCTTACGTTAGCGCTCTCGTGCCAATCAGATTTGAAATTTGTGTGTGCGCGTCCACCTGTCTCAGTGCCTGCTCTCTGTCCTTGAGGGAGTGGGGGGAGGGAGCGTTGTGAACGATGTGGTAATCACTGGCATGTCTGTAGGAAGGATATGGGAGAGATCTGCATTTCTGCTTAGGTCTGCACTCGGCTTACTGATCAGCGCAGACACGCTCACAGCGAAACCCTCAGACTTAGATCCTCCACCCTCCTGCTCACAGGAAAGGCTGTGCTTGTACTGAGTGAAGGAACTCATGACGCGGGTTTTCTGTCTCACCGTTTGAAAACAAACGCTCTCAGACAAGCGTGCACATGCCAAAGCATCTGAGCACAGGAGGGCGAAGAGGCAGTGTTGGCACACTCATCCATCATCTTCACAGGTACAGGACTCTGCTGTTTTTCTGCAACATTCTCAGCTTTGCTCATGATTGTCAGCTGGAAAACTGTGTTTACTGTGGGCTGGTCCCAGTAGACTTGGCATGAGGTGTTTGAAGTTTAGGGTGGATATTTTTTTTTCTATGTATTTTTTGTAGTCTTGAGCTTTGGTCTGATGTGTGGGCACAGCAGAGAGCTTTTCATCAGTAAGTGAAGGTTACTTCTGTGGATTTAATCATCCATATTCAGCATGACAAAATTGGGTGGTTCAGAAGTGCTGCCTTGTGCTTCTCTGCTCATTTCATCTTTTTTAATGAGATCAGGTCATTAAGTAATGCATTCAGTTCAAGTAGGAGTCCACGCTGGCTTGATTGAAATTGCATTGGAGACTTTTTAGGCACTGTTTTGCTTATTGATATGCTTCTTTGGTTTGAAGTTTTTTATTTTTTTCTTTCCACCATCAATGGCCATGTTGTGGACTGATGGTAGTAAAATAAATGATCACATTAATTTTAGAACTGATATAACAGCATTAATCAGACACAATCTTAAGGGAGACACATGTAAAAGACTAAAGTATGAAATTGCTTAAAAAGAATAATTATGGAAAATATAGAATAAGAAGCAATTCAGAATCCAATCATCTTAAGTTAGGGGAAACTGGCTGCCAAAACAGTTCACAAAAATAATCAGCCATTATCAATATAAGGGGGCTAAAGATATTCCCTGCTGTCTCCACAGCAGTGAAAATCTTTAATTAAAACGAGAAAGAATATGTCTTAACGAGCATGCAACATCCACTACTCTACGGCTCTAACTGGATTAGATTAAACATGACAATATAACCGGATTAAATTTCCTCCACTGCTGAGATTGCTGGTATTAAGCAGCATTAGGTCTAATCCTGAATTTTTATTGTCACACCACTGATGGATTTCATCATTAACCCACCTTACATGTTTTTGAACACAATACAGAGAGGCAACACTGACCATGTGGTGTTGCGCTTCCACTTCTGGGAATGGATAGGTTGTGGAGAGACAGCACTTCTTAGTTCAAAGGGTTTCGCAGCAGTTACAGTCGTGCCTTCAGCATTGTGGATGTGACCTATTTCAACAGCTGCTGCAGTGTGCTTTCCCCTGCAAGTACATGCAATTTTTAGTCTGGATTATTGGTGAATATATGACATTTAAGATGGAGATGATCCACCAGTCTCCCCAAAAAGAGTAGAAACAACAAATTCTTCCTTGATTGGTTTTAATCATTGATCTGCATGTCAATTACTGAAAAAATATATATATACATATTTTTTTTTACCTATTGATTAAATGCATCAAAAATGACACCACCATTTCTGTTCCATCATCTACAAACAGCAGGAAATTTGATGCACTTTAGGTACCCACTAAGAACATTATGGTTTCATGCATACACTGGGGAATAATCTTGAAATTCTTTCATCTATTATATTTAAAAATAATACTTTTTTCAAACAATCTGTAGCACATTTTGTCTGTTGTATCCTATAGTTCTTAACAAAGTTGTTATACTTCAGAGCAACCTGATGATCATTATTGCCTCATGAGAAATCTGATCTGTGCATCTCTAATAAAGTGGAGACCTTTTTCCTATGGTCTCATACAAACTGGTCCACAAATTTAAAAGTCCCAGTCAGAAACCTTCCTGTGTGTTTTGACAGCCCTCAGTGATTTATAGGCCCAAGCTTTCCAAGTGCTTATTTGACAGTACTCTTTCACAACTGTGAGGGAAAGAAAATCATTGAGGTTTATAGCTTGACAGCGTATAATGTTCACATGCAGATAAGCTGACTTGTCAGTATAAATTGCTCTAGAGGTATAAGAATAGTAGCACTGTATCTTTCAGACAGAGAGAGATTTTAAATTGGTTTTTGCAATTTTTGAGACAGTTGAGTGCAGCTCAAAAGTCCTGGTACTGCTATAAACTTAAGTTTATTCTTTATTAACGATTCACCAACGAGGGTTTTCTAGGCAGTACTAATTTCTAGTTTTCTTTTAAATCTGACCAACCAGTTGTGATTTCAGCCATTCCAATTTTTTTGTTTGTTTTTGCTGTTGAAAATGAAATCTCTTTGTTGCCCTAATGGTAGAACTCAAACTAGGGATGGTGAGATCAGTGAGCAGACTCAACTTCAGTGTCCAGGAGGAATGCTGCACATATGAAAGGAAGTCAAAGTTGCTAACATAAGCCATTTATTGGGCATCCTGACAATGTGCGCCTCATCAAACCAGTGTCGTGCACAGCGCTGTGCAACCCCTGTGAACATTTTTCATCAATGTTTGAACACAGAAATGAAGAATTGTATTACAAATATAAGCATAAAAATGAGGAAATCTGACTGTTTTGTTGACTTCCAGCTGAAAAATACTCATCTTGAAATGCATCTAATTCACCACATTTTGCACAAACGAGGAAACAGATTTTCCCAAGTCATGTATCAAAACATATGTCCCTAACTTCAAAAGTACATCAAAGGGCATATTGTGATGGGAGTTCTTAGTTGATGAAGGGGAAATTGTCATTTCATATTTTTAGGCGACTGATCAGAGCATCTCCAGACACTACAGTAATAACTGTCAGGCATTACCTAACCTGACTGCATTACTCTGTTAATGCAGTCAGAGATTCTGTTAGGAATCTCTAATCCTGAGCAAGAAGACTTTACTGGGTTCCCCAGTAGTTATGTCTTCATTGTGAAAAAAACAAAAACAAAAAAAGTATAAAATCTGGTCAGATTGGATGCCGATGTGTTAAACAAATTTATATCCTCATAATAATCTACTAAATTTGTCTGGTGAGGTATGCGATGGACTCAACGTTATTGGTTGGTCATAAATTTATGATCAGTAGGCTGTACTGTTAGCATAACATAGCATTACAGTTGAATTGTGGTAATTTTGCTTTAGAGGTCTGCTTTCCCTTCAGCAAAGAGCAAAATAAAATTTCTTCCCCTCAGGGTGTTGGCCAGGGAGCAGCATCCCTCTCAGGCTCCAGCGGCAGCACGGAGTCTCAGCCAGGCTTAAAATAGCACAGTTTGTGCCTAGGCGAGTGGATGGAGGGAGCATAAAGGAGCTGGCTGAGATGGTGGTTGCACAACAGTGGATGGGCTCTTGTGCCAAGTGCCTGGGACAAGCAGTGTTAACACCAGCTCCTACACTGAGAGATGATTTACATCACCTCATCCCACTTCTGGAAAAAGGCTGTGAAAAATGGCCATTGTTTGTTCACATGTTTTTTTCTTCATCATTGGTGGTCAGGTTTTTCACACAGCCTGAAAGTTTTCAAGGGTGGAATTGGTGTTTTATGTCTGAATAAGTGTGGAAAAATATTGGTATTTCCAGAACTTATTCTCCATGCAGTTGTGTAAAAGATTCATCTGTCCATCTATTCTGTAACAACTCCATCCATTTTAGTAATTTATTCTTCCAATCAACATGTGTTTTATGATCAATCTGTCTTTAATATTTACGATAATCTTCGATTTGTCCGCTTGACTAGCCGCTTGTTTCTTTACCCATTTTTTTCCAACCGTTTTCTATTCTTCAGTTTGTACATTCTTTGATCCATCCTTTTCATTAGTTTTTAAGTCCTTCTGTCCATCCATTCCTTCATCAATACTTCAAGTCTATATCTGTCCATTCATTCAGCCAGCAGTCCAGGGATCAATTTCTACAATCTATGTCCCAATTAACCCATCAGTCTTCATCTGTCAATCCATGTAGTGTTGACTGTGCATCTTTTCACCCACTCATCTGTTCCTTGATGTATTCATCCAATAATAAATCCATTCTTCCATCTATCTTTCAGCCCATCTGTGATCTATGCAATTTTTTATTCCTTCCATTCATCTGAGTGTTCATCTGTATATTCTTACATCCATTCATCTTCCTGTTTGTCATCCATCTATCTGTCCATCTGTCATTAAGTCTTCTGAAAGTTTACTGGTTCATCTTGAAAGCTAAGGTTGAAAAACAAAGACATTGAATTCTGCTTCCCATACATACATTTTAAAGCTGTTATCAAATGAAGTGTCCATTCCAATGCTTCTGATGCAGCTGAGAGGAGCAGGAAAGAAAGAGACGGCTGTAGGTGTTGCTGTTAAATCTACAGTGTTTGCACCACACAGCTGTGGAAACATGTGTGAATCAGCTTCTTCCACTGTCTAAAAAAAGCAAAGCAGCAGCATTGCAAGGCTGTTGGCTTATACCACAATGGAAAACATGTCCGTCTTAAGTAATTATTGATTATACCCAGGTTTTTCTAAGATGCGTTGTGAACAAATCTATAGTCTAAAATTGCTAAAAAAAAACACTGTTTGTTGTCTGTGGTCCTCAATATTCAAGAAATGGCTAGACAAATGGTCTCTAAGTGGCAGTTTTAGAGAGGCTAATCAATACTCCCAGTAGTATAAGTGATGAGGCTGAACATTTTTAATTTTAATCGAACACTCTGGCCAAAGTTTGCAGTCCCTGATTTACTGTTTGATTTTCAAGCTCCTCTTTCTCTGACTCATCCATCTTGCTGAAGGTTACTTAGGAATGGAAAGTGCTCCATTCTACTTTATCCATGCATTAGGTAAATTGAAGATTTTTTTAAAATTATTATTATTTGTAGTAGATAACACATTATATTTAAATGTTAATGGTGTGCTTGTTTTGGATTTTTTTGTCCTGTCTCTGCTTTGATTAGTAGAGGATGCATATCGGCAGCAGACAACAGGAAACACTGATCTTGCGTGTCCCAAAAGGACTCGGCTCAGGTTGCTCTGAAAGGACACTTGATCCTGGCCTACAAAGCTTTCTGAAACTGGGGTGTATATTTCCAGCAGGAAACATACACCCCATCTATCTGCATGTTTAAAACAATAAACTTACCAAAGGCACCAGTTGAAGTGCCCAAATGATTCAAAAGACTGAAGCAAAAAGACAAATGTTGACTTCTTAATCAAAAACCAATTAGAAATTCAAATGCTGTGCTTTGGTTACTGTTGAATGACTGCACTTAAACACTGGATTAATGTCAGTGGAGCAGATTATTTTAGTTCTCCCTGCTGGTTGCCTGTCTTTTATCTCTCTGGTGGTCCGGTGCTTACAGGTGTGGAGCCTGAAGGTAGAGCAGGAAGAGGAGAAGAACAAAGCTCTGACAGAAGCCCTGCAGACTTTGGCAACTGAGCACTACGAACTCAAGCAGTCCTTAAGTAGGAGCAGGAGGTTGTCTGCACTTTGTACCCCTACTGAAGATGATTTCTATGATGCTATCTCAGGTCAGCAACCTCTTACACAGGCTTTGATTAGGGAAACAATGATTTTACTTATATCCATGTTATAAACTAATCATGAATTGATCATAATATTATCTGGGAAATGCAAATTGTGCTAGCATAAATTTGATGCACATAGTTTCAGATGTTGCCATTTTTTTACATTTTGCAGTTTATCTTAATTAATTTTAAGCTGAGGGTGATTGATGGGGACATTGTGATGATAGAACAGAGAGAGTAGTGGAAAAAACATGTGGGTCAATCATAATATGATCATCATAGTATTTAACAATGTTTTGCCAATGTCATGTTTTTCTAACATTGTGCAGGTCTTTCATACGTTAACATAATTGAATATGTTTTTCTGAATTCAATCAACTGTATTTGTATCATTCTTCACTAAAATATTTCACTAGCACAATGAGACTGAGACTGAATATGAACTTTATCGCCATAGCATAATGTTGTCACCACCATGCTTTTCTGCATAGAAGAAAATTAAAATGTAGCCTTGTCAGCCTAATAAATCGTTTTCCAACACCAGTACTTTCAAGGAGTGCTATTGTAGTAAATTGTAGCATTACCTGTCTTTATGTTGACTGTGGTGTGTCTTGGAAGGTAAATATACCATCAGAATCTCATATTTTCCTGAGCCTAGTGTGTATGAAGGCTTTCATTTTAAATGCTCTGCTTTTTACATCTTCCTTTAAAACCTATGTACAATAAACATATTAATCATAATGGTTCAGGGATATATTATCTTAGATAAACATATTCCTCTTGCTGATAAATGCTTAGGTGATCTTCTGTCTGTTATGTGTATGAATACGTTTGAAACCACTGGCAGTGCTGTGCAAAGGAGGAGAAGCATCCAGTAGTTGGAGACTAAACAAAGTAAGAGGAAATGAAGCCTCCCTGTGTCCTCCTATTGGAACATAATCCTCAGGTGGGGTTTGGCTGGCAGCTGCGAGGGAGGAGAGAAGCTCGGGCTCCAGCCCTTTTTGTTTTGGAGTGTATGCTGTTTAATCAGCCCACAGCGGGAGCATGACTGAGCTGACTAATAGAAACTGTCTTTACAAATGTTTGGTTTGAGCTGCCGCCTGTTTCCCACCCTTCTCTCTACTCATTCCCTTCATCGTCCTCATCCCAACAGAGTCTGAGTCGGAGCTTTCTGTGAGCGGCTTTCTGTCTGTGGCCAGCTACTCCTGGGAAGAGGACGAGGGCAGTGACACCCCTCTACAAAACAGCCTCCATCATCCCAGCGCACACAGGGGGGCTGCCGGTATGTCAGGGGAGGGTAACGATGGCAACAAAGCTGCCCAGCACAATGGAGTGAGGAAGCACAGGTAGGACACGCTCCAGTTTGGATGTCACACTCGTTTATTGGTTTAAATTTTCTGCAAATTGAAGATTTGCAGAAATCTTCAATTTGCAGAATTGAAGATTTTTTGTTTCTAAATATTTAGAGCAAATTTCAGTACATTATATAGAGTATCTTGCCATTGTTAGAAGACTCATGACCTGACTTTATAAGAGTGTAATGCCAGTTGTCAGAGTTGGCGTAATGAGATGCCGCCTTTCCACTCAGCTCTGTTTTTGCAGTCAGGTGTTTTGTTTTTTTTTTCTTGTTGTTTTTTTCCTTGGCTTGAACTGATCCACAGAGAATAGTCAGTATTTTTGTTTTTTCCTGAGCACTGGCTCTCCAACTGAACAACAATTTTAGTGGTGGTTATCAAAATTTTAAATTCCCTACAGATCCTGGTTCTGTTTTAGTTCCTGTTTGCTACAGTTCATCTCTAAATAATTCAGCTTGTGATGGTTGAGAAAAAGCTCAAAGGATCAGCTAGTTCCCTTTCTGAATGTATGCTTAGCTGGTATGTATTAAAGATATATCAAGTTTCTGTTTATTTAAACTTACTCATTCAGAGAGACCTGCCCTGCTCGGCTGTTTGCTCTGTTCTCATCTTTATTATAATTAGATATGTTGTTGAATTGGTTTAAAAAATGACCAAAGACTCGTTCTTCTGATGATTGATCCAATCCCAAACTTGATAAGCTGTAAGAGGGTTGTGGAACATCCTTCCTTTCATACATCTTGTTTCTTCAATTTCTTTGTGAGAATTCTGTTCTAGAGAAATAGATAAATTCCTTGTAATGCTTAACAGATAATTAAACATTAATCAGAAATTAATGAAATAAAAATAAATCTTTAATTACCTGGTAAATAATTTTTTATCTAAACCAACTACTACTCCCACAAACATTAGTACAGCTTTGTAAAGATGTGCTCTATATTGGAAGCATAAAAGTCCTGCTATTATCATAATGAAAGAAGCCCACCATGCTTAAGTACTTCTTGGAGTCAAGGGAACTGGAACAAAAACTAGGCCAGAAGTATATCCAGTATGCTTCACTGCTCCTTTCATCGTACAGATGGAGCAGAGCCCCTCCTCGCTCTCTGCATCTCTGTTTATTTAGCAGAAGTAAAGGCTTTGTATGTGCTTAGTTGCTCTAGCACTCATTTCTGAACAAGGACACCATCTGCCTCCATTCAGCCTACCTGTAAAACAGTCCATGCTACAGACATCAGCGAAGCTATTCAAGCAGAAACATATAAGTTTATGAATAATGGCAAAAAATGGCTTAGCATTCGGGCAGATTAATTAAAAGGGTTCAGAGCTAGTATTGAAAACTCAGCACACAGCCACTCTCCGCTGAACATCCATTCTGGGGTTCTGCATGAGGCTTGGTGTCGTATAACCTGTTTCCCCCAAAATGGCGTCTCAATTTATAGTGCAGCGCACTGTTTGCATTGCTGGCTTATAACCAGCACAGTTACACATCTGCAGCTGCCAAAACAATATGAGGATCTGGGTGTGTTTCACTCAACTGCTGCTAAAGTGGAGAAGTAAAATAAATGGATTGCAATAGTTTGAAGTTTTTGAAGTAATATGCTGTCTAGATTCAAGTACCTTTTATTTTCTTATTCCTTTCATTTCTACTTGCTTTCCACAGAACATCGCTGCCTGCACCGATGTTCTCCAGAAATGATGTGAGCGTCTGGAGTATTCTGAAAAAATGCATCGGCATGGTGAGATGGAGAAAAATCAGCTTTAGTGTGTTTTAACCTATTTAGAGCAAATTAATGCAGCTTTATATTGGTTTGAAAGTAGGTGTTGAAAAGTGACTATGTGGGTGACTGTGTCTCAGCAGAGCACAGATTTTTTTATTTTAATTTTTTTTTTAATATATACCATAGTTTTAGGGAACATAGGAAAATATAACAATTCTTATAAATCTGTAGTTTTCTGCTGTGTTTAACTTGGGTGCATAAAGTAAAACTTTTTCTGTGGTATGCGAGTCAATTCAAAAATAGTACAAATTAGTCCCAACCAGCAAAGGAGTTAATGCAGGTGGACATGTTTTGTTTTGTATCAGAGCAAAAATTGTTACTGGAAAAAAGAAAAAAAATTGAAAATGATCAGTGTAACATTGTCTTTAGTATTTTATCCACCATTATGGCAGTAGTGTCAAGTCTAACTTCACTGCCTACCAACAAGCCTTCAGTCTGCTTTGTGAACACCTTGCTTCTTTAAATTAGATTTTGTTCCCTTTATATTTTGATCATAGTTGTTTTTCTTTGTTGAAAGTGCTCTATTTACCTTGAATAAGAAATTAACATGCACATGCTATGTCTTCACTGATTAATTAATACAGAAATGGTACATAGTCCTGCTCATATAATTCTTAAAGTTGAGAATCTTCCAGAGTGGTTAAAATAAACTCATTAGTGTTTCACTGTGAGCTAATTGTGTTTGTTTGCAGACATGGACATGGAGCTCTGCTCAACGGTGATTTGCAGTCATACAAACGACCCACTATCTACTACTAATTAAACTGTTTTGTTCTATATTCACACATTTTGTTCTCCAAGTGGCATTTTTTTCTTGTTTTTTTTTTTTACATTAGCTAAGAAGTACACAAGTTGTGCTGCGGCAATAAAAGCAAATCTTATTTCCTTCCATAAATGTACTTAGTGAAGGTATAATGTGTCAAGGAAGGAGTTTATGCTCTTTTTACAAGCCTTTTGATATCACAACTGCTAAATATCTCCAATTTAGCTTTGTGTGTGGGCTAATCAGAGAAAATAGGATACATTTTTTAGACTCTTCACATAACAGAACAGATCGAATGTGGGTTCCTCTCAATAACTTATGTGTAAAATTAAAACAATCAATCTCAAACTGTTGTACAAGTACCACTGGAGGTACTTGTAATTGGGTGCCTGATTATATGGGAAATATGTTACAAAATATCTAGCTGATTGGTCATTTATTTACATATTTTTTTATTGTGTCTGGTAAATGTTGAATAAAACTAGGTTTTATTCAAAAATAGTTTCTGGGACAATGATGCTGTATGTGGCAGGGAGCAACAGACATTTGCTTTTGCTCACATGTCACTGCTGCAGATCAATCACAAATCTGAACCGCCTGCCACCAACACCCGAAAATCCAGGAGAGATTTTTACCATATCTTACCTGATGTAAGGTGAGCTACAGATATGCAATGTGGTTTGAAGTATTTAGAAAGCTGATTCAGATTCTGCTAATTTTTCCATTTAATGCCTCATGGCTGAGAACTGTCAGACTGAAGCGATCATGTTTAGACGAAGTGATATTTTTTTCCTAAATCAGACTGCAGCACATGGAGTGAGGTGGATCAAAACAATTCTGGGATTAAGGAAGGTGGGGCTAAAATGTGGAAATCATTTCTAATAATAGATTTTTACTTTGTAGTTTTACAAACAAGTACGAGAATTTAAAGCAACTTTCTAAATTTGTCATTCTGGGATGAGGGAGCCAATAAACCTAAACAGTCAAAAGGTTTTGCTTCCTACAAATAGTTAGAAAACCTCAAGAAAGTGAAAAGGATGAAAGTGAACTGAGATGTACCCATGGCTGTTTTTGCTGCATGTAATTAGTTCTGAAGAACTCCAACAGGTTGGGCTTGAACATCAGAAACCCTCTTTTATTTACCACTGTTTTTTTTTTATTGGCAGTTCTTGATGTTAGTGCACATTAACAGCGATGTACATTTCTGAAGTTTATGCATCCAGAATGCATAGAAATTATAAACATCAAACAGGCACCTACATGTGGAAAAGATTGTCCAGAAATTCAATTTTTTTTAACCACAGCTGTTAACTTGGCATTTGAATAATTTTACTCCAAAAAATTGAGTGGGAAGAAATCAATATCTTTTTTTGTGTGGGTACTCGGAAAAGTAAATTTTTGGTGAGGTAATGTTTAAAATCCACTGCCTTAAAGTGGTAAAGCACCGCCATGTTGCTATTCCTTCAATGTCTTTTATCTCCTCAAACTCTCTTCTGCTAGGAGTTGTCAAAGATCGCCATGCCTGTGATCTTTAATGAGCCTTTGAGCTTCCTCCAGCGGATCACAGAATACATGGAGCACACCTACCTCATCCACCAGGCTAATGCTGCTACAGACTCAGTAGAGAGGATGAAGGTAATTTAAGGACGCTGTTTGTTTAAATATAAATGTGTTAACTTTAAGAAGATCCTGTACATTTACTTTAATGTGCATCTTACTATCACCATCAAATAGTGAACTGATTTGTTTCTCATGAAAAACTGTTCTGTAGTGTGTTGCAGCTTTTGCTGTGTCAGCTGTAGCGTCACAGTGGGAGCGGACAGGGAAGCCCTTCAACCCGCTACTGGGGGAAACGTATGAGCTAGTCAGGTATGACCAATGAATGAATGAGTAGTTTTGTTGTTGGTAGAGTTGCTGTTACTTTTGTTATTCTCTTGCTCTCCGCTAGAGAGGATCTGGGCTTCAGGTGGGTGTCTGAGCAAGTGAGCCATCACCCCCCGATCAGTGCCTTTCACGCTGAGGGCCTCAAGGAGGATTTTCTCTTCCATGGTTCAATATATCCCAAGCTGAGGTTCTGGGGAAAGAGCATAGAAGCAGAACCCAAAGGAACCATAACTCTAGAGCTGCCCAAGTGAGTTCAGTCTGCTTCCCTAATGGTTGAACATCATTGTGTTAACTTTGTCCTCACTGTCGGATGTTTAATCTCTTCAGATACAATGAATCCTACACCTGGACAAACCCTACCTGTTGTGTCCACAACATCATTGTTGGTCAGCTTTGGATTGAGCAGTATGGGAACGTGGAAGTGATGAATCACAAGTAAAGAAATCCCTCCGTCTTTCCAGTGTTCTTCATGCATCTCTTTGCAAAGTCACTTCCCCAATTTATTTGCATGCAGGATTTTTTTCCTCTGTGCTCTGCATGTCAATCTACTTTTAAATCTGTCTGACTGATCATGGGAGAAAAACTGGGACAGCTGTCATTAGAATAAGGCTGTGTGAGCAAGATGATAAATGTTGAATGAACTCTTGCAGAGTGAGAAAAGTGAAAGAGAATCCGTAAATAGGCTGTTGTTCTGTTTCAGAACTGGAGAGAGGTGCAGCATGACATTCAAACCCTGCGGCCTCTTTGGAAAAGAGCTTCATAAAGTCGAAGGATACATTCAAGACAAAAGGTCTTAATTCATTAAATATGAATAAATACTTACCATATTGTCGGATGATGAGATGGTTTATGATGCACAGTGTTTTTGACTATACTCATCTTTGTCTAAAGAGTTTTTGTTCAGCAGCTCTGCTCTTAAATAACAGATGGCACCAGAAGCTGTGGTTTAATAACATCAGTTGTTTTTATGTTTACAGTAAAAAGAAACTCTGTGCCATATATGGCAAATGGACTGAGTGTCTCTACACAGTCGACCCCACAAATTTTGATGCCCACAAAAAGGCGGACAAAAAAAACTCGGAGGAAAAAAAGAGCAACAAAGAGGTAAGGGGTCTCCCCGTCTCAAATGCATTCTCTAATTGGTTGAAAGGTTTTTGGTATGAGGGCAGATGCAAAAGATGGTGACTTTTTATCACCATCTTTTGCATCTAAAATGCAAAAGAAGGTGCAAAAGTAGTTGCATGGATTTATTTTGTAAGCAAAAGACATTTCAGTACTGTCTATCCAGGCCTAATATAGTACATTTAATCTCTTATTTTACAGCAAGGAGATCCCTCTATGGCTGCAGAATTCACATCACAAGAAAAAAAGAGACAAAAATGTTTGCAGCTTTCATTAAAACATATCTCTGTTATGTCTGTCAATTACAGTCCCTTCTTATCTCTGCAGTTGCTTTCTGCTTCTACTTAAGAGCTTGTAGAAAACATCTGGGAGAAACGGTTCCGCTGCAGCCTGGCAACCTTGTGTCTTGTTGCTAGGCACACTGTTGATGCAAGATGCTAAGATAAAACTGTCTGCTCTCTAGCAACCTGCCATTGAAAGTAATGTACACAATCAGCAACATTCCTTACCTTATCTGAGCTATACGTATATAGGTGATGATTTAGGTTCCCTCCACTTGGGATGACCAATTCTTTGCTGTTTAATGATGTTGAAAAGTTTGTTAATTTACCTGTTTCAAGCATGGTACTTGAAACAGGTAAATTAACAGTAGCTGCATGCTGCTTGCAGCTACGGTCAGTAATTAACGGTTAAAACGGTCAGTTTTTCAATGACCGCAGTGAATGCATTAAATGCCCTTGATTGCATGAAGCCTAAAGCCAGATTTTAATGGAGGGCCCACCTCCTGTTAGGACCATTGGTCACTCCAGCAGCCCGAGCTCTCAGTAACTTTCTCAGTGCTTCATAATTTTTCAATTATTCCAGTTTAATCGATTAAGTATTGAACAAACAAGTTAAAAATGGCTATTTCACAGATTGTAGTTTGCTTAAAAATCACATTGGTTATTTCATTTTCATTATGAAATTAATACCACTTGGGATTAAGTGATCTTTTTCTTCATCTTTCTTTTACCATTTAATTTTCATAGTTATCCTATGAAGCTTTCCATTTAATCCAGACTAACACATGGTGCTTAAACAAGGTAAAATAACCTGATAGGATGATTCATCATACCTATTTTTTTTTTCTGTAACCTAACTATGAATTAATGCTTATTTTTTATAATGTTTATTTATTTTTTTGCCCTAATATTTTTTAGCTGGTGACGATCCTTTGTCAGCATTGTAGTAAATGTATAGAGGAATAAAGCGCCAGGTCTTCCTGTTGATGTGTCACTCAGGCCTGTTTTACCTGATTAAAGATACAGTGACATCAGAGATGTCCTGAACTCTTAAATATTTTACCATTTTCTCTCTATTTCTCCATTGTGTAGGACAAATGGTTCAATTTCTAATCACTGAGCTGCCCTGTGAAATCACTACAAAAAAAAGCTAAATTGCTTGAAAGTTCTTCTATATGTTTAAATAAGTGACTTAAGTAACTAAATTTAAGTTATTTCTCTGACTTACACATGCCCTTCAGCAGTTATGCTAAGTGAGCACACTTCAGTTTAATGCGTTCAACAAGAAACCACAGAAAAAGGTCATAACTTGCTGATTTATTTAAAACCAAAGTTATAGTGAGCAATAATGGTTCTCCTGGCTCTGAAAGTATCAATTAGCTATAAATTAGGACACCACTGACTTTCAAGCTTTTAATGTCTTCATCAGTCTGTGCACAACCTGTGCATTTCTCTGCCTGTCATGCGTGAATTCTAGATTCCTTGCCCTTAGCGGCTGCATGCATCACTGGTACCTTAGGCCAACTCTGATTGTTTGCATGTCTGCTTCCACAGCCTCAGAGCAATGTTGATGAGGAGTCAGAAGAAAAGCCTCCACCTAATGCCGAGACAGTCCAGGTGATCCCCGGAAGCGAGCTCATCTGGAAGATTGCACCTCGACCGGAAAATTCAGCCAAGGTGCCGAATAGACTGAGAGAACTTTTTAAAACAAATGTAATACTAAGATATTTGAGCCCAACTGTGTATCTCTGTTGCAGTTCTATGCATTCTCCACATTTGCCATGCAGCTGAATGAGCTGGACAAGAGCATGGAGGGGGTCCTTCCTCCCACAGACAGCCGCTTAAGGCCTGACATTCGTGCCATGGAGAATGGAGATATAGGTACTGTGTCGGACCCGACCAGATTTTTCTGTGCTTCTACAACGATTTAATTGCATCTCTGGAGGCGCTGAATTTTCTGCATTCATGTGTTCTAGATCTGGCAAGCTCACAGAAGAAAAGACTTGAGGAGAAACAGCGCACAGCCCGTAAAAACCGCTCCAAATCCACAGAGGAGTGGCGAATAAGGTTGGTTAAAAATACAATTTACTCACTTTACTGGTATTGCTCGCTTTCCATTTTGGAGTTGATTTAACTCACCGTCTCTCCCATGTTGTCATCAACTATCTATTACCATGTATTTCCATTTGCAATAATGTGAAGGAGCTCTGCACTTGCCCCAAGGTTTGGTTCAAAGATTTGCTTTGATGTCTGGGCATGGTTTGCTCTGATGTGAAAGTGCTACTCTGCAGCGCCCTCTTCAGTATAAAATTTGGACTGCACCTTGTGTTTCAGTGATATTTGCTTTCAAACGGAAATATTTACTGCACTCGGGCGCATCTTACATTGGAATAAGAATGTATTTCAGTTACTCATTTTAAGCCGTAAAGGTAGATTCCTTTCACACTTGTGGATCATAGATTCGGTGATCCATCCATCCATCCATCCATTTTCCTACACCCTTTTCCCTTACTGGGGTCGGGAGGGTTAGATTCGGTAATATATTTGCTAAATCATTATCAGTGCAACAAAGATATGATAAATTTGTTTCACAATTTTAAAATGAATTACTGAAAGGTATTAACTTTTCAATGATTTTTCTAATTTTGATATTGAACTATATTTACATAAATTCCTTCCTACTCTGTGGAATTCGTATTGCCTACTATTTTCCTGTGTTTGTGTGAAGTTGAGAATTTGTTTCTATTATTTGCCCCCCACTCAGAGTATATTGCTCATTTGAACTATAATCTGTTATCATCATGCAGGTGGTTTCAGCAAGGACCCAACCCACACAACAAAGCTCAGGACTGGCTCTACACAAAAGGCTACTGGGACAGGAATTACACTCAACTGCCTGACATTTACTAAATGTAAAACATCATCAGATACACTTATGGATTTCCATTTTGCTACCTTTGGACATCTGCTGCTGCTCTGGTGATGCATTACCAGCTCAACAATGTGGAGTCGGTATAGAAAGGGATATACGGCTTGTGGCTCGGTTTGGGAGGTAAAACAGTAAATCTATGTGAACAATCAAGCACAAAAACTCTATTTATTGTGGCTCTTAACCACTGATGTAAAGGTAATAGCATGTAGTGGAACGGCTACAATGTATTTAGAACTATTGCATTAGGTAAATGTAGTGTTTAAACAGAAACCTTAGTTCAACTCAAGCATGTTCATTATTTCTAGTCAGTCAGGAGAACATTTTACTCATCAGTGTCGGTGCAGTGAGGCGCGAACAGCCCTTCAAGCAGCTTAGCCTGAGCTCATTTTCCCTAAACACAGCTTTGGCACTGATTGACACTTGTTCATGCATATTATTATGCAGTGCAGAGTTTTACAGTAGATAACCGAGATAGATTTGCCTCTTTCCCACATGATACAGTGAGTGGTACAGATATGTAGTGTTTACATGAATGTGATAGAATATTTTGCCCTCTGCTTGTGAGAAAAAGTCACTATATTTAATTGTAATGTGTCTACATATATCCTGATAGACGTGTGCTTGCAAACTATTAGATTCTGAAAGAGAATGACTAATACAATGATAGTTTGGTTTGAAAAATAAAAATGATAAAACATGCTAAATGTGTTGTAACAGTATGTTTTAAGGTTAATGCACTACCTGACCCAGTGGCAATGGGTCCCTTTGCCCGAGGAAAGCAAGGACAGCAATCTGCACTTGTGATTAATATGCTTGCAATAGATGTGCTACTGTACTGATATGAAAAATATTAATTTAAATAAAGTTTAGTTATCAACTGGCCTGGGATACTTCCACTCCCCCTGGACAAATAGACACAAACAATGGAAGATGGATGTATATGGACAACTAGCTAACATGTAACAGTAGTGTTGCACATTTCTGTCTAATTTCTTCTTGGATTTGTATATGATGCACCAACACATAGCGTATGGTGTGCATTTACATTTTAAACCCAAGAAGTCAATACTTTGTAAGGTCAACAACTCAAGCTCGGTCACATTGGAGGGACAGGATGTGTGAGTATCACTTTTCAAGTCTTGCGACAAATTCACCGTTGGATATTGATCAGATCTTTGACTGGGATATTCTGTCAAACCAATACTTTGCTCTAAGCCATTCCACTGATTAAAGGGAACCTCCTCCCGAGTCAAGTCTATTACCATACTTGTATCCACATTTACATCAGCTCTGACCACTTCCCCGGTTTCAGCTAAAGATAAGCATTGTTGCAGCATAAAGCTGCTACCGCCATGTTTCACAATGGGGCTGATGTTTATTCAGGGTGATTCACTTTGCTCTCATCTTGCTGATGCAGATGAATGCTCTCCTTGGCTGTCCTGTCTGTTCAGGTGAGCATCCATGTCTGTGTGAGCTGGCAGCTGTTCCACCTTCCATCACCAGAGGATAGATCCATGAGATATTCAAAGCTTAAGATGCTTTCATCACTCTACCTTTTACATGTCTCAACTTTCCTGCCTGACCTTCCTGAGATGTTCACAAATGTTTTCGAGCAACAAAATATTCAGACTTAATTAAAATCAAGTGGACTGCTTAATAATTAGTTGACTTCTGAAAGTAAATATCTTAGAGGATTTTATTGGCATTACATCACTTATTCAAATTCCCCACTGTATTTTGGTAGATGGCTTTTCAAAGTATAAGACTAAAATCTTGCATTTCCTTCCACTTCAAAATGTACTATTTTGTTGGTGTATCTGATACAATATATTTCTAATTTACAGTCAAGAGAATATTTTATATACTATTTGACTGCTTCATGAGTTGTAGAGCATTTTCTTTTTTGTATAAACATTTCATATGCTGCTTAATAAAACAGTTTAGTTTATAAACGGCGTACCAAAAATATCCACATCCCTTTATGTAGCACTCTGTCAGCTAAATTTGAGTGTCCCTTTAAGTTGATGTCACCTGACTAAGAGTCAACTCAATTGTGCATTTACTCTGAAGCTAAGTCATGAAGTTATGTAAATCCGTTGTCCGAGGTTCCATAAAAACATGACAATAGAATCGAACAAATGTAGCTTTTTAAAAATCATGCCATTTAATCTTGTTTGAAGGAAAAACTATACAGATCCAAGTTAATACTTTATAGCACCCAAAGTATGTTTCTAAAAACTCGATATTTTGGGATTTGCAATCATGATACATTAGTTTGTAGGCATTTTGTCAGTTTATATTCAAAGTGTCTCATAAAAACAGCAGCCAATATGAAGAATCTTAACTTATTTGATTAAAATATGGCATTCAAGCTGCTGTTTGTTTTTATTACTGCTTTCCTGTGATTTACAAGTTTTTCTTTCAGTTTTGTCCTTAGACATTTTCCTGATGATCTGCCGTGAGAGGCCCACATCTGAATATTCCCATCTCAGTTAAAGTTTCTTAATAGCCATAGAAAATCAACAAAAAATGTAATCTAAATTGAAATCCCATTTAATAACATTGTTTTTATTAATCATGTAACAAATACACAGTAAAACCTGTTGACAGTAAAGATAATTATTGTGCATTTAAACCACTTAGAAGTGGAACAATCTCTGCACATTTACTAAATGTATTCAAAACATATTTACATAAAAAAAGAGCAAATCTCCAAGTCGGACCAGTTACTTATGTCTATGGATTAACAAACGTTTTTACAAGAAACCAATGCTAAGGTCATATCCGCATCAAGCACAATTAGTTAATATGTTTATTTGAATAATACTTTATATGTGCAGTCTCTCTACCTGGCATTACTTGCTGCTACTCAAGCAGCAAAAAGTCTCATAAATATGTAGACTTTTTGACCCAACAACCCTCTATCTTTTAAAATAAACCACCCACAATGTAAAAAATGAAACTAAAATGTGCTAATGTATTGTGCAGTACAGCAACAGGTCTGTAAACCTAAAAGGTTCCTCCGTGAATCATTGTTCATGTTCCGTGGAGGCGTTTTGGCTCATAACACTGTAATAAAAACACAGTAAAACAATAGGGTTCACACTTGTAATCTGATTCTCAGGGAGCCATTTTGTTTAAGGTGCTGATCAAACATCAAGGCTGGGCTGGGCTCATACAGGCGAACGCAGAGTGAATGCGTACATGGAGCCTGTTCTCAAAGTCATAGCCGGCGTAGTCCTCCTGTATAAAAAGATCCAGAAAGAGTCAATGAATAAATTCTCCCTTCATCTTCATAGCCTGAACCTTTACCGAGCTTCTGCATCAGCACAAACAGATCAATGCCCCCGCTGGTCAATCAGCTAAAAGCAGATACATTACAAATAGAGGAATACAGAAATCTGACTCCATTTGTGTTCAGTTTAGATGTTGGTGCATCAATTTTTTTGTAGCGAAAGAGAGCGAGAGATCTGTGCTTAATGTTAGCTGCTAATACAAGAACACAGTCAATGGAGCTGCACGGGATAAAACTTCAGACGGATGAACTGCACCAAGGTCTGAGCGAGCAATTAAAGTCATTTGAAACATGTAATACCGGATGGTAAGAGGGGACAGATATTCTGGGACACATACCATAATTTTACAATAAAGTATTACTTTAAGATAAAAAAAAATAAGCAAGAACATTTTGGGTTGTTTTTTTTGCTAACTCGTTTAAGACTATAGTCGAAATGAGTGGAAAGAAAAGAAGAAAAAAAAAGCAGATCAAAAATCCAGTTGAAACAATGAGAATAGTGTTACATTGTTTGGACTAAAGTGTAAATATTAAACCAAGCCAACACTGGTGAGAGGATCTGAGTTAGACTCACTTCCCCGTTTCACAAGGCAAATGAAGAAGAAACAATATACTTTAGAAATTTTCTTAGTAAATATGCATCCCCCTTACATCCAGATGAGAGCTTTTATTTTGGTTGAACAGGGTGATGAAAACCTAAGAATAGCTTCAGCAGATCACTGGCAAACATAAGTACCGGTTGCGCTTGCTTGTTCATTTGTTCCTTATACATTAGAGGATAAATTAACAAATATATTTTTATTTGCTCAAAAAGTATATAGATACCATCACATTTTTTGAGCAAAATTATTTGAACAATTTGCTTCCCACTAATTTGCTATATGGGCCAAACCATTCCAGTTTTCAGGGACAATGTGACTTGAAACAGCATCTGTTTTAATTCAACACCAGATCACTAAACCTGACACCTGACTTCAACTCGAGTCGTGCAAAAGCAGTCCTGTTGATTTACAGCTTTATCTGCTCTTTTGTTTCCAAGAAGCAAATCCTAAACATTTCTTTTTAGTTTATTTTCAACTGGAATATTTCATTGGAGATTTTTCAAACTGCTTCTTCAGTCAATTATTGGACTCACTGGAATATGAGTCAGATTACTTTAACTCCAAAGACTTGTTGAGCACATGAAAACAACTGGCCTGCATGAAACTAAAGAATTCACAAAGCAAAAGAGAAGTCAAAACATTGAATCCTTCGAGTACCTTAGCCTGAAGCAATAGCATTCGGCCCTTCTCTGCAGACTGGGGGGAGGAAAAAAAAAAGACAAAATAAAAAATTCATATCATGTGACTTCGAATGAGATGCGAGAGAAGACCTCACTCCATAACACACAACCAATCACACACAGAATCTATACCTCTGGGGAATTTAGCAGGACACAGGCCAGTTCATAGCAGGAGTAGGGCTGCACATAAGAGTTGCACTGACGTCCAACCTCATCGCTTGCAGCCAGACGGAAATACTGTTGGGACATGATTGCAATTTCACGCAGGAAAGAAAACAAGGTTAGCTAATCAGCATAATATCCATTTATAGTGAGCTTTTATAAGTGCGTGGATTAATTAAAACCCTGTTCAAGGAGCTATTAAGTGAAGCATGCTGGGAATCAGGAAAACATTGTATTATTAACTACAGATATACCTGCAAAGCATCTTTAGTATTAAGGAGACATCTGCTAATGGCTCCAAGAAGCAGGTTTTTCAGGTCAGTGGATGACGGATCTTCAATCCCCTGCAAAACTGGAACAAAAACAATCACTGTGCCTCTGCTGCAAAATCAAACAGCGACCGGAAGACAGTTCGAGAGGCGGGAGTCCCTAAACCAGGTGCCATAGTTTATAGTGCTTACCATGAGTCATTGTCTGCAGCTTGGCAGAGGAGCAGTTAGGCAGGGCTTTCCACAGATACAGAATCTCAATCACAGATAAGATGCAGAGCTCTATGGATAGACCTGGGCTCCGGAGCTTCTCAGCCTGAGGCGAAATAGGAATATTTATGAGTCAGTGATTTTTATTGCAGTTCAAGAAACGCAAAGAGAAAAGAAAACGAGCCAGAAAAATGCTCACCCTCTTCAAGGAAAACACCTCTATCTGATTATTCTTGCGTTTGAAAAGTCTTTGAACATCTTTAAAGGTTGCAACAGCGCCCTCTAGATCACCTGTGGCTCCTTGGCATACTACAAAACACGGCAGATACTGTCAGTTAGAGGCAACAACAACAAAAATATACTTACTTATTTCACAAATAAGTTTTTTGTGATAAAATGGAAGACAGTGAAAAGAAAGGAATATATTACATAGTTTTCAACATGTATTTTTATTTCAACAAATAAAAATCCAAAAGCAGCGATAGGTAAAGGTCTTATTGACTCATTGCCACCCTTTACTCTGGCACCCCTACTTAAAATCCAGTGCAACCTATTGCCCTCTTTAGATACCTACACATTGATTGGAATCCACCCACGCATTTTCCCAGTAATAACACCCAGAACTCAACACACAGGCAGAAAACCGCGGTAGTGGCAGCATCATGCTGGAGGGGACATTTTTTTATGTACAGACTAGCTAAATAGAGTGGTTCAGAAGATGGACGGAGCCAAATACAAACCCATCCTGGGAGGAAACCACAAATGCCTAGTCAAAGCCCAAACACGAATCTTACTGAAAATCTCATTTACAATGTCAAAACTGATCTTTAAGGAGGCTCTCTGCAATCTCATTGAGTTTGAGCCTTTTTCCAAAGAAGAAATGAGAATTTCTCTATGCAGACAAATGCTGAAAGACTTTTGAAATTCTAATTGCAGCTAAATGTGGTTCTATTGAAGCTTCAACTCCAGGGAGCAGTCTGTATACAAATGTTTGCCACATTTTACAGATTTTTATTTCTAAAATAAAAACAAGTCTGCATTACCTCCCGTTAAATAGGCGTAGTAGCACTGCGACCAGCGAGACTCCGCCTTCAGTCGCTCAAACGCCCTGTAGGCTTCTGAGTAGTTCAGTTCAATCATGCTGCACCAACCTGAAACATTAACCCAGAGGAATTTAGAAATTACAACAAAACATGTCCAAAACATGGAGCCTAAAAACCCAGGGAGGAAAATTATTACCTATTTCATATAAACACACATGTTGAATCTCCCTCTGGTCGGAAGCCAGATTTAAGGCTTCATTGAAGGAAGTCAAGGCACTACTGATCTGGCACTGGAAAGAAAACAAAGTCATTTCATAGTGCGAGCAACAGTGAGGTATCTCAAATCAGAAGAAATTTACAAAGCAAATTTATTGTTTTGTTTTTGTGTGTCTTTACCTCAAGGCGTTGAACTCTTCCTTTAAAAAACATGAAGAGGGAGGAGTTCGGATATGTGGCCTCCCTTTGTTTAAGTATGCATTTTGCTTCCATTAGGCCTGCTTGTGTGTCTGAGCCGTCTAGAGCAAAGAAGGGCTGCACCACCGTGTGGTACCACAGCAGAGCCAGGCTGGAAAGAGAGCAGAGAATCACAGCTTAACTTTTCTGTATTTGTCATTTTGATGATGCCAACTCACTAAAATGCAACTGATTAAGATTAATTTTACTTTTTAAATTCAGGTGCAGGTTTATTATAAACAACCTTATTCTGTAACTTGGGAGACTACACTCATGACTTTAATAATAAAAAAAATGCAAGAAACTGAAATTAAGGAATTATTCAATAATACGACATTGTAAAGCGATACCACAGAACTTGAGTCAGCTGTTTTCTTTCCTTTGTCAACTCATTTTGCTTTCATTTCTCTGTTTAGGAGTTTCCATCAAAATTCAATACTTCAGTTTTGTGGGGGTTTTTTACATCTAGTATTCATGCGATGTATTGCAAAAGTATTTTTAACCCTTGAACCTTTCCACTTTTTATCCCATCACAAACAACAAACTTGAATGTATTTCATTGAGAGTTTTAAGTGAAACACAAAGTAGTGCGTCCCTACGAAGTGGAAGGAAAATGTTATTATTTCTGTTTGTTTAAGATCTGAAAATAATCTTTGTACAAGTCCATCTATCATGTGAAGGTGGCTTAGCTGACAGACTGGATAAAGACAGCATTAATCAGAGAAGCAGCTTGGAGTAAGACTAGTAAGACTAGAGGAGCTGCAGAACTTCACCGCTCAGGTGGGAAAATCATTTTACACTTTATATCATTCAGTTAACTTACAGTTTTTTTTTTTACATTTTCTTGAACGTGTCAAGTTACAATTAAAATGACAGCAATGCGAACAATAAACGTTCCAAGGAGTGGGTTGAAGTGTAAACTTATTAAAACTCACCCCTTCTCCAGAAACATCACAAAATGATGTTGCTGTGTACTACTGTGAATTGTAAGACACTTTTCAATTTACTTCTGCTGTAAATGCACACTCTATACACAACAAAAATGTACAAAAAAGGAAAAAAAAACAACAACGATGAGCAAGCTTTGAGAAGTCGTCCACTGCTGTCGACGGCGCTGATTAATGTTTTCTGCTGATCTGGCCGCAGGTCAATGGACATCAGACATACTCTGTGTACAGAGTGTGCATTTACAGACAGTCTGTAAATGCACAGTGTCTGTAAATGCACTCTTGTGTGTACAGAGTGTAAATGTACACTCTGTACACACAAGCCTCTTTTGTGACCTACATGTGTTCTTCACTGCTTGTGATCAACAGCTGCCAACATGAAGTGAGGGCCGAAGTCACTCCTGAGATTCACGTTGGTAGTAACTACTCTGGACTGTTGGACCTAATACAGGATTTAGGAATAATGTGAAAAGCCTGCATTAGAATCACAACAAACTCTGCTCCCCCCAGGAAATCCTCCACACATATTTTGTATTGCTCAAGTGAATGGTTCAAGATGTAAGCAACACCTTTGGTTCTGTAATCACAGATGGATATTTTAGATGAGTGTTACTTTACTTCCACTTCACATCTGTGTGTTACTCTGTATTGATGTATCACATTAAACCCCAATACCACACCGATTTTTGGGGTTGTAGCAAGACAATATTTCACCAAGTTAAAGGGGCATGAATATTTCATAAACATGCTCACTCACATACTCACGTAGCTAATGGGGCCTTCATGTCCTTACTTTCACTGGCATACGTAAGCGCAGAGAGGCCTTGATCGCGGTCTCCAGGGAAGCCCAGCAGGTTGACTATCTTCAAAAGGTGAGGCGGCACCATGGAGATGCACAGGTGGAAAAGGCCATAGCCAAAGCTGACAGATCCCTTCAGTCGGTCCAGAACCTCTGGGCTGACACCGTCCAGTCTCTGAGACCGGCTCGATCCGGGTGAGGAGGATTGGCTGCAGCTGGAGGAGGCCGAGGTGGATGACAAAGAGGACGACGCTTGCTGTTCAGAGGTCCTTCTGTTGGCCTCTTGTAGGTGTGTGATGTCATTGTAACATTTGTTATACATCTTCCATGCTTTGCGGAGGATCCAGCCTCCTTTGATGTACGCTGGAAGGGAGTGTAGCTGAGCTGAGTGAAACTTACTTTGGTATTTTATATACAACGCAAACCTTTGAAATTTTTTTCTGCTTGTTACCTGACAGCTCTTGCTTTATGAAAGACAGAACTGCGAGGTAGACCTGGCAGTCTGCAATGATGATCTGCCGCTGCAGTCGGTCCACAGCAGCCCTTCCCGACCTCTGGGAATCCACCTGCTAAACCACATCACATTTATCCACTCTGGGTTTCGGGCAAACAGCAAGAACAATTCGTTGTACATTTGTCTACAAAAATTAAACTCAGATTCAGGTGATTACTCACACTCCGCTTTATCTTGTTTTTAATGGTTTCGATAACGCTGCCATTTTCACTCTCACACAGTCGCTCCGTGGATTTGAGGTCCTCAAAGGCCGTCTGCATTTTCTCCTCTTCAAATGTCATTACAGCATTCTGCACACAAAACACACCCAGATTAATCTTTGTAAATGCAGAACATTTATGGAAAAAGACGACAACCCATGCCTTTGTAAAAGTGAAGCGAAAGAGTTTGCCAACTGCAGCCCAGAAAGCAGAAATTAAAATTAAAATTCTAAAATTGTTTTAGACTTTAAGCAATATAAAACGGCTGATTTTTACGTCGCATATTTCACACAAAATTTCTGCAGATCTTTATGGATGACTTCATTACCTTAAACCTCTTGTGGACTTAGCACATGAGGAGGAAACGTCGGGGTTGTCCCGTCAGACCGTCAATTTCCAGAACCACGCACAAAAAAACTCAGAAAAGCGCACAAGGAGTCAGGGCAACACCGCCGGACCGCACACAGAGCAAAAAACCTGCAGGGTCTAAATGACCCTGTTTCTCTAGACAGTGGCAGAGTTAAACAAATAATCACTTTATCCAAAGCTTCCTCCTGCATATTTGTCCATGATATTTAAGTGGAACATAACTCAGTTTTTTTTTTAGTGACTGAGCCCAATGAATGACAGATGCTTTATTAGCATTTTGTAACTTCTCTTCCAAGTTACAAATGTGAATCTTCCTAGGGCAAAATTACATGTTGAAGTGAGAGATTAGGCTACTAGGTAGCATAAGCAGCATAATGCACTGCTTATGCTACTTCGTGTCTCCTAGAGGACCGCATTTTACTGGCATTGTGAGTTGCAGTTTCAATAATTTCCAAAGCTAATGTACTGGGAATATCACAGTCGTAGCCTATTCTTCCACCTCTTTCCTGTTAATAACATAGCCAAAGCTTATTGCTGAATGTTTGCTGTAAAAAAACAGCTTGATTTACCTAAAGAGAAGTGTAATTATTTTCAAACTAACCCAATGGTTTTTAGTTAATGTTTTAAACTATGTATGCACTGCAAATCAACTGACTTGATATGCATGCACTTAATTTAACCCAGAAAATTCTACAGTCCATTAAAAGTAGTAAATAATTTAAATCGTGCTTTATCTTTTACTGTATGTTTATATAAACATCTTGATTACTACTGAGCTTGAAAAGCCCTTAATAAATCAAAATTTTGAGGTTTCAAAGTAAATTGAGTCATGCATTGTATTTGAATGTCAGATTTCAAAACACAGAAACTACATATATATATATATTTTATATATATATATATATATATATATATATATATATATATTTCTATTATTTAAAAGCTCTTCTAATACTTTTTCAAATTAAACTGTTTTAAGGTCAAAATGAAAGTAAAATAAGAACAGAGATCTGAAACTAAACGACGTCATGCTGACAGAACAGTACTTACCAGAAAACTCACAAAACTTGCACCAAAACTCATCAAAGGACTGTGGTTCCTTAAAGAGAGAAAACAGAACATCAGTAAGGGGTTTTGTAATCATTATTACAGCAACAAAGTTTGTGCCAAGTCTGTTTCAAAGCCAAACAAAACACTACTGTGATTCCGAAGAAAGATATTAACAAGTGAAGACATATCAAAAAGCAAATACCAAATGCATCATAAAGCATGGCAGTGTATGGCTTACTCTACCTGGGAGTCTTTCACTTCCCTCCATGTTTTCTTACTTATGCTGTCAAAGCAGGATGGCACTCAGTGCTTAGAGCAATTAGTGGGAGTACTGACATTTTGCTCTTCACCAGGGGTCAGGACACATAGGGGCAGCCTTCTGTGACATCAGCATGTCGCCTTAAAGCATACTCTTCGCTTTAGAAACTAAGCTCTTATCATGACAACACAGCATGGCAGGAGAATGAATACAGTCTAAAACCAATAATGGATTATACTAAAAGTGCATGAATAGATTAGTTTGTTCTTGTTTATTTTTAGCTTTTCAACTCTTACATGGGCTCATTTATATCCAACAAAGTGTTTTGGATCATTCCAAAACACGTGAAAGGCATGTTAATTCATGGAAACTTTTCAGTTGGGACAGGCATTTCAGGAATGACAACTTGCTAAACAAGCAAACCTAAAAACGTGTATGCTAAAATAACTACAACGCCCCATCACCAAACATAAATCAGCCATTTTATTAATCTATTACTATTTTTTCATAAACAAGTTGGTCTGAGTATTTTCTTGGGGCATTAATCTAATCCAGTTTATGACCAAATCATAAGGTGAAACCCACCAGACAAGAAGGACAATGATACTGGCGCCTACAAAAACACTAAGACAAACATAAACACACTGCTTATGCTACTTCATTTTATGAGAAATAACTAAAAAGATATGCAGTTGGTGGTTTTAACCTGAAAGCTGCCTGGAGACCCACACAGACCTGTATCTCTTGAAGAGCTCATCACTTTCCTTGAATCCGTTGTTGAGCAGCATATTGATTCCGTTCAGAGCCAGCTCTGCGTCGTTTATATGCTCCGTCTTCTCCTCCTCGGAGCTCCCGGGAGCTGCTGCTGTTGGGTCCGCCATTAGGTCACCTGACACCGCCGCCGCAGCTGGAGGTAAGTACCCGAGAGATTCCGTGTG
This sequence comes from Phalloptychus januarius, assembly GCA_902982915.1. NCBI lineage: Eukaryota > Metazoa > Chordata > Actinopteri > Cyprinodontiformes > Poeciliidae > Phalloptychus > Phalloptychus januarius. The sequence goes on along the minus strand of CADWAE010000466.1, from coordinate 12,595,193 downwards.
GAGGGTGCGGTGGCTCTGGATAGTTTACTCACAGTCAAAACAGTCTCAACCCGTGGCGCAGCTCTGAACAGTCGCTGTCATGTCTGTGTTGTTTACATTAGCAGACTAACAACCTACAGAGGCGACATAAATAGCTGCAAACAACTGAGAGTGTGAGCTGACCGTTGTTTTGTCTGAAGGGTTGCGCCGCTGTGTTCCGTATTCTGCCGCCTGTCTGACCGCGGGTTTGTGTTCCTGTGGAGACAGGAAATGTGCTACATTCAAGTGCATCCGGAAATACCATTTTCTTGGTTAGACCATAGAAAACCTTCAAACCACTGTCCTGTAAAATGTAATGACAACATCATCATCATCACCAACCAGCTAAGCGCTGCGAAGGCCTATTGTTTTTCAAATGTTTATTTTTTTAATTTTTTTATCCTGACAAATGAATTGGCTTTTTGGGGGCTTTATCATATTCAAAAGCTCACCAAACTTGGCGGACGCATAGAGCCCGTGTAAAATTTACGTATTTTAAGGTCGACGCAAAAATCCCCAAAAAAGTGGCTCAACGGCGCCCCCTAGAAAATTTCAAAAGACCCTCCCCATTGACCTTGGTTAATCGTAGAGACATGAAATTTGGTACACTTCTCCCAAAGATGTACAGAAAAGAAACACAGAACTCTTATATCTCCTACACAAAAACTCACAGAAGTACCAAACTTTCAGTGATTGATGTTGGATTCACTCCTTCCATTCCACTAGGGGGCTCTATGGTTTAGATGGGTACGTGAGTTTCCAAGAAGAAAAAAAAGAAAAAGAACTGGCTGCGAACGAGGAGCATGGTCAGGTTGCCACGAGGTTGAGATTAATTAACGAGCAGAACGGGCAGTGGAATCATCTTACCGATATTCATGTGTGTTGCCCAACGTGGTAAGTTGTGTTGTAGCCAGTAGGCTTCTGTATCCATGTTTAGGATTGTGTTTATTGAATATTAAGTATTAAGTATTGACGTTTGTTTGTATTTTGTTTTACTTTATAGTTTGACCGGCATGACCGCGTAAAACACTCGGCAAATAAAAAACAACAACAACAATAACAACGTCTGTCTTATGTTCTGCGTAACATAAAGTCAAACACGACGGCTAATCATGTCTGAAACCGAAGATTCTGCCGGAGAAATAGACCTCGCTATGCTAAAGAGGAAGAGAGGACAAGCTAAAGCGGCTGTAACTAAGATGATAACATCAGCAAACGAGAAAATCAGAGAAAATAAGCCAGAAGAATTAAAGTCAGTGCTGCAGAGCCTCGACTTAGCCCTTGCACAGCTTCAGGAGGCACATAAATGTTATCATTGTCAGCTCACTGATGATATCGACAGAGAAGAATCCGATGCTTATGAGAAGCTAATCTTAATAAACGTTCATGATATGCGTCACGAAGCTCTAGCCTGGCTGCAAGAAGAAGATGAAGCTAGTGTTAATCCAGATGTTGATGAGGAGTCAGATGTCACTACACAAGTAAATTTGTTCAGTGAATCTCCAGCTGATATAAATGATGAAGATTCCACATCAGCAGAACTGGAAAGAATCCAAGCCCTAAGAAACAAAGAGAAGGAAGATTTTGAGTTGATGCTTAGGCTCAACAAGGAGGAATTTGAGCTGGAACTTCAGCGACTACATCACAAGGCTGAACTGGATGCGCAGATGCTACACAATCAGCAAAAGATGCAAGCCCTAGCAGCTGATCTTCATTCTACACCTAAAATTGGTAGAATTCCTACTACACCACAACCTTCGCCATCCCAGATGGCAGATGATTCGATCTCACAGCTGCTAGAGTTCTCAAGGCAGCAGTATCAAGCCCAAGTAGACGCTCTCAGGCTCCCACCAACAGATCTGATCAAGTTCGACGGTGAACCCCTCCAGTATTGGAAGTTCATGAGGCTTTTCACCGCGATGGTAGACAAAGAGTCGATTCCTGCTGAAGAAAAGTTAACCCGTCTGCACCAGTATACAGAAGGAAGGGCTCGAGATGCTATTAGTCACTGTCTGTACAATCCCAATCCCAGCGCGGGTTTTAGGGAAGCACTTGACCGACTAAAGTCAAGATTTGGAAATCCTCATTCCATCTCCCAAGCTTGGGTTGAAAAGGTTTTGAACTTTAAAGAGATAAGAGACAATATACAACTCAGAGACTTTGCAGATCAGCTGAGAGGTTGTAAGGACACGCTTACTGCCATGAAATGTGAGGAAGAGCTCAGTGGCCGCCGCACATTATTTGAGATAATAAGCAAGCTACCATCAGATCTCAGAGCGATGTGGCTAAATAAAAACTATGACATCACAAAGGAAGGACATCTGCCGAAACTCAACGACGTTGTCAGCTTTGTGGAAACAGAGGCCGAAAAGAGATCTGATCCAGTCTTTGGTGAGTTAATTAGCTGCAAGAAACATAACAAACCAAACAGCTTTACATCACCTACCAAAGTCTTAAAGAAACATCGTCAAGGTTACCCCACCACTGTCAAAGCAGCTGCGGTCCATGAGAATAAGTCTACACGTACCAAGCAGCCAGCTTATTTAAAATGTTTCAAATGCTCAGAAAGCCATTTCTTAAACCAGTGCCCAGGCTTCAGAGCACTAACAGTTCCAGAGCGTCTTAAGTTTGTTCAAAGCAAAAAACTGTGCCAAAACTGTTTCATGATTGGGCACAGTGCGGAGATTTGCACACGTAACTGGGTGTGCAATGTGCCTGGCTGTGGACAGAAACACAACAAATGGCTACATCCCAACCACACCGACGGTCAGACTACTACAGCAAGCCAGGACATCACTGATGACAATAGAACTACCCAACAAACGCAACCTATCGGGTTACCTAACGTCACATGTGGGTTCGCTGGAGCTGCAAATGGTAAAGTTTACCTATTGTTCCCGTGGTTGTTAGGGGCAAAGCTTCAAACATTAGTTCGGTTACGTACGCATTACTCGATCCTGGAGCTAACACTAGTTTAGTGTCAGAAGAACTGACCAAGAAGCTAAAGGTCAATGGCAAGCCTGCAAGGCTAGATCTTGATACAGTAGGAGGAAGCCAAGAAGGCTTATTTACTCAAAGTGTGGATCTTGAGATTGACTCTCTGCACAATGGCAGCATCTACACACTTAATGGTGTGAGAACACTTAAGAAATTAAATATCGGACTTAGCTGTCTTGCGACAGCTGACGAGGCAGCTAGATGGGATCACCTAGCAGACATCCCTATTCCCAGCCAAGTCCAATGATGTGCACCTGGTCATTGGACAAGATGCTCCTCGCCTTCTCAGAGCTGAAGAGTACCGCGTAGGAGGTGATAATGACCCTTATGCTACTAGAACGGTACTATTGGTGGGCCATAAATGGACCCATTGATTTCAAAGAAGTAAGGAAGGCTAAGGCTTACTTTTCAAGTCAGATCAAAGCCTGCAAACACAGGTGGAAAATTTTGAAACTTGAGATCCCGCTCAAGAAAATAATCTAGTCAATTAATGACCACAAGGGATTAAACTGTGGAAAACTCAGCTACCAAAGAATGCTCGCTTATTAACTTTAGACATACCTTTTAAAAACAAAGAAGTGAGGCTGCCTAACAATATCAACTTAGCAACACGAAGATTACAACTACTGGAACGTAGATTAACAAAGGACCCAGACCTGAAAGACAAGTATGTTAAAGTGATGAAGTCAACCATCGATAAAGGATATGCAGAGGAAGTCCCAGCCATGTCGCTTAACCACAATGACAGCAAGGTTTGGTATCTTCCACATCATCCAGTAACTCATCCTCACAAGCCTGAAAAAGTGCGAGTTGTCTTTGACTCGCAGCAAAGTACGATGGAGTGTCTCTCAATGATGTCGTCCACCAGGGCCCAGATCTAAAGAACAAATTAATAAATGTGCTGATTCGCTTTTGACAAGGTCCTGTTGCTATAATGGCGGACATCGAAGGCATGTTCAATCAGATACATGTGACTCCAGAACACAGAGATGTGCTACGGTTCCTGTGGTGGAAGGACCACGATCCTAACAATGAGGTAGTTACTAACCGGATGACATCCCACCTCTTTGGAGGAGTGTGGTCTCCAAGTGCAGCAAGCTTTGCATTGAGGAGGTGTGCATCGGATCATGCACATCAATATGATGCAGATACTACCTCTACTGTAGAAAGAAACTTCTATGTGGACGATTGCCTGAAATCTTCAGACTCACCCCAACAGGCCATCCGTCTAGCGGCTCAGCTGATTGACCTACTCATGCAAGGAGGGTTCCGCTTGACTAAATGGACAAGCAATTCAACTGAGGTCCTACAGTCTATACCAGAGGAGGAACATGCGAATCAAGTGCCATTGTTGGATCTGGATGGAGATCCATCTTTGGAAAGAGCTCTGGGGGTGTTCTGGGACATAAAAGATGACTGCATCACCTTCATCATCAAGGTCAAGGACAAACCCAGCACAAAAGAGGCATGCTAAGTATAATAAGCTCAATTTATGACCCCCTGGGTTTAGTTGTCCCATTCATTTTAAGGGAAAGGCACTGTTTCAGGCACTATGTCGCTTAAAGCTAGGTTGGGATGAAACCATCCCAAGTGACATTGCTGAGCAATGGGGCCGTGGTTGACGACCTTCCAAAACTCTGTAGACTACAGGTACCTGATGTCTCAGACCTGAGGGTTTTACTGCAGCTTCAGTCACCATGCAGCTTCATCACTTCAGTGATGCTTCTGAATTGGGTTATGGTGCGTTAGCTATCTTAGGGTTGTAAGCAAAATAGAATCTACTGTAATATTGTTCTGTCTAGGAACAGGCTGGCTCCTGTCAAGCCAAGCACTATTCCAAGGCTAGAACTGGCGGCTGCTGTGGTAGCAGTACAGCTTGATCAGAAAACCGTCAAAGCTCGAGCTACCCTCCTGGATTCTGTCTTCTGGACAGACAGCACTATTGTCTTGCATTACATCGAAGAAACGGTATCAAACCTTTGTTGCCAATAGAGTTTCACAGATCCGAGAAGTCTCACAAGCCTCACAATGGAAACATGTCTGCACAGAGCTAAACCCTGCAGATGATGTTTCGAGAGGACTGTTTGCTGAAGAACTCACTAACAATGAGCGCTGGCTCAAAGGCCCTGCTTTCCTGTGGCAGAAAGAAGAGTTATGGCCTTGTCAGCCAGAACTAGGAAGCTTACCTCCAGAAGCAGAGGTAAAAAGGTCAAGTCAGACATATGCAATGTCTTCTAAGCTCACCATTCAATCAGGAATTGACTGTTTCATTCAGAAGTATTCCTCTTGGTACAAACTGAAACAAGCTATCGTATTGATCCTGCGAGCCAAGAATGTCCTTCTAAAGACATCTGGACCCAAGCTTTGTGCTCCAATAACACCAGATGAAATGAAAATGTCAGAGATTGCTATCATTGACTATGTTCAACGCACTCACTTTAATTGTCCTATAAAAGGAGAACACATCAGGAAGTTAACTCCAGTACGACTCAGTGATGGATTACTTCGCGTTGGAGGAAGGCTCACCAATGCTCCAATAGCTGAAGCGGTAAAACACCCAGCAATGTTGCCTCAAAATCACCATATTGGCAAACTTATCATATGGCATTTTCACAAACTCACAGGTCATTCTGGAGTCGAAAGGGTACTTGCTGAGATTAGACAATTCTTTTGGATTGTCTAATCCAGAATTAGACCGCACAGCAGTGAAGCAAGTCCTAGCACAGTGTGTACCTTGCAAAAGACAAAAGGCTCCAGTCAGTACACAGTACATGGCTGACTTGCCCATTGATCGTGTGACTCCATGTGAGCCACCTTTCACTCACGTCGGAATTGATTATTTTGGGCCTATTACCATCAAGAGAGGACGGTGTGAGGTGAAGAGATATGGCTGTCTGTTCACTTACCTAACTACCAGGGCCATTCACCTGGAGGTGGCGCACAGTTTGGACACAGAATCATTCATAAATGCTCTTCAAAGGTTTATGGCACGTCGTGGGACTCCTCAATTGATACGCTCGGACAACGGGACGAATTTTGTTGGTGCCCGTCATGAATTGCGGAAGGCTCTGGAGGGATGGAACCAGCAGAAGATCGAGGATCATCTACTCCAGCGGGAAACGCAATGGAAGTTTAATCCTCCTGCCACCTCACATATGGGGGGTGTATGGGAGAGACAGATTCGTTCTGTGCGCTCAATTCTCATGAGTGTTGCAGGACAACAGGCTTTGGATGATGAAGGATTAATGACACTTTTCTGTACCGTTGAAAACATCGTTAATGGGAGACCACTTACAAGGTTGTTAGATGACCCTAGGGATGGTCGACCTTTGACTCCCAATGACTTGCTACTGCTGCGGTCAGAGTGTACTCTGCCTCCTGGTCACTTTGTGAAACAGGTTCTGTATCGTCAATGTTGGCGCCGAATCCAGTATTTAGCAGACATTTTTTGGGTTCGGTGGGTTAAGGAGTACCTACCCAACCTGCAGCAAAGGCAGAAGTGGAACCACCATTCCAGAAACTATCAGGTCGGAGATCTTGTACTGATCCTGCATGAACACACGCCTCGCAGTCAGTGGCCTCTTGGTTTGGTCACTGATGTCAACTTTGGGGCTGATGGTCTAGTCAGATCAGTGCAAGTAAAGACTCATAAGGGCATTTACACCCGTCCAATACACAAGCTGTGTTTGCTAGAAGGAAATATGGATGAGTAGATTTACTTACCTTCAGCTTGTGTGGGTTTCTATATGTAACACATATTTTTTTTTTGAAAGGTTTCTCGTGGCGAGGTTAAGGTTAGACAGTTATCTAAGGTTGTTATGTAAGTTAAGTTTGTCGTTCATCGATTTTTCTGGGATGAACATCTGTAGAGTTCATCGGGGCCGGGATGTTGGATTCACTCCTTCCATTCCACTAGGGGGCTCTATGGTTTAGATGGGTATGTGAGTTTCCAAGAAGAAAAAAAAGAAAAAGAACTGGCTGCGAACGAGGAGCATGGTCAGGTTGCCACGAGGTTGAGATTAATTAACGAGCAGAACCGGCAGTGGAATCATCTTACCGATATTCATGTGTGTTGCCCAACGCGGTAAGTTGTGTTGTAGCCAGTAGGCTTCTGTATCCATGTTTAGGATTGTGTTTATTGAATATTAAGTATTAAGTATTGACGTTTGTTTGTATTTTGTTTTACTTTATAGTTTGACCGGCATGACCGCGTAAAACACTCGGCAAATAAAAAACAATAACAACGTCTGTCTTATGTTCTGCGTAACAATTGATCATCATTAGGTGCCCTACAACACCCAATCATAAAATTATGAGATCAGTTAAGCCACGCCCCCTAAGAACAGGAAGTGTTTTGTTTCACTGTGAATGGTTGCTATCTGACCCATTTGACCTAATCAGCATGAAACTGTCCATAGACAAAAGATATGCTGGTGTGTTGTGGATTCCAACCCCAACCGGCTTCAATGAAGCAGCTGGGCGTAGCGCCGTGGCGAATGACCCGTAATTCCGTTGCCATACATTTGGCTCTGAATTCCACAATTTCGAGCCGGGCTCCACCAAACTCGCCGGGATGGATCATAATCCAACCCCGGACAGGATTCCATAACAATCGTTGGTGGGCGTGGCCTAAATTCTAAACAGCGCCCCCTAGAAATGATCAGCCTACATCTCCTCTCTGCGCGCGGACAGGCGGGGGGAACTTCGCGAGAGCGTCCGCGGTGCGGGAACCCCAATGGCCGTTCGAGGCTGCTCGCAGTTTTAATTTTTATTTTTTTAGTATTTGATCCCATTTCTAATAAACCAGAGTGGCTCTCTGGTTTATTTTTATACACTATCAACAACTGGTAAGAAACAATTCAGAAGTGACATGACTGATGTCTCAAGTGTCCGGTGGTGCATAAGGGCTATTTTAGATTTTAAAAAGGAGTACATTTCTGAATTTAAAAAGTAGAAAATTTTCTAGAAAAATCTCCTAAATTTTCTGAAAACTAGATTATGTTATTCTTTAAAAGAATTCTAGCATTTTTTTTATTTTTTTTAACCCTGACTTTTCCAAGTTTTTTCTGGACAATTTTGAGATTAATCTTAAAATATAATTTTTTTCTATCCAAATTTTAACTTTTCAAACTTATAAATTTCTCAGTTTTTTTTTCTTCAAATTTTTTAAAGATCCTTCTCAGATTATAATGATTTTCTTTTCTCACCAATTTTTGACTTTTCAAACTCAGAAATTTTCACATTTTTCTGGAAATTTCTATATTTTTGTCTAGGAAATTGATTAAGTAAAAAAAAATTTAAGGGGTCATTTACTTCTCTTTCTGTCTTTTACATGTAGAATAGCCCAATATGCAGACAAACAAATACAGCTCAATAAATCAGAGCTTCTTCCATCCAGATTTGTCTCTTGCTGTTCCTGTGGCGAACTCCCTCACCTTCCTTTGCAGCTTTCCCTCACCTTTCTGACGGGAAAGCTGCCTGGGGGAAGAGTTTGGAGGCAAACGTGAGTCATCTGTTCAGCTCCATCCTTTGCAGCATCTATTATTCACCGTTTTCTGTCTTCATGCGTCAGTAAAAATATTTGTCCTCGACTTGATTCTGCAGGGGCCGTTGTGGGAATGTTTCTCACTATGACAGGCGTCACTCAGAACGGGAGCCAACCTCAGCTCTGATGGAGATCAGGACTAAAGGACTATTGAAGAAAAGAAAAGCAAAGCTGCATCTTTAGCAGGACTGGAGGCAGAAAACGTCTCGGAAGGACAATCTCTTCCAGATTTACTCTTCCAGAGTAAATTGGATTTATGGAGCTCGCATAGAAAAAGATTTTTAGATTTTACTTCTGTGGGAGACGACAAAACTGTTTGAAAATGACCTTTTACACTTCATGCGCTGCTTTGACTAAATTATTTCCTTTTTTCTAAAGTAAAGAAACACTAATAAACCAGCTGATAATACTCTAAATGCTCCTCGGTTCTCTTCTGAATTTCTGTGGATTTCCTGTTTCTTGCTCTGATTTTGTGACATTAATTATTAAAATATTTTTGGAATAATTACCAATTGGTTCATCCTTATTTCTGTTAGCGAATATTTCATATTCAAATGAAGGGTTAATATTACAATTTAGTAAATCTCATTTATTTAAATTCAAATAAAAACAATTCACTCCATATTTATTTTTGATTAAATGTCAGACTTTAATACATAAGCATGACTAAGTAGTCTTTCTTTTTAATTGCTGAGTTGACTTTATAAGAAGCATTAAATTAAAAGAACAGCTGACATAAAGAGGAGTATAAACTTTTATTACATTATTTCATGGCTTTAATTTGCTGCAATGATGACTTTGTCACTTTTGCATATACTGTCGTATATTTTAGTACGAAAATACTTTCAGGTCTGATGGAAACTGCTTGTTTCAGACCTTTCCTCAGTTAAGCACACTTAATTTATTATTTGATTCAAACAAAAAATGTTTTCTCATGTATTTAACAATCTACATACATTGGATGGAAAAAACTAAACAACTTTCTGACTTTTCATTGACTTCTCATCAGAAATGATGCTCTCTGCTTCCTACCAAAACATAAAAACAAAAAATCCAGAAAAAAATAAAGACTTTTATCTGCAAAAAATTACATTTCAAAGGCAAACATATTTGCTCTGAATGAAGACGAGTGAACAACAATGGAATATTTTTTTTTTAAATTGGGAAAATGTGTTAATGTTTGCATGTTCTCCTTGGGAATTAATGGATTTTCGGTTGACACATAAATAATCTTGGATTATTTACTTTTAGATTAAGATGCACAGGACTGAATGGTTCCTGCAGATGTCAGAGTTTAAATAAACTCACGTTCAGCAGGTTTTTCAGAGATTTGCTGGATTTTGATTCACATTTATATCTTATGATTAAAAAAAGACAAAATACAAACAAATCTCAACATCACAGTTTAGATGCTACTATTCATTTCATCAGAGACAGCATTAAGCGTCCTGCAGGCGCTTCTGTCACAGGAAACATTAAAATCAGTAGAAAAGCTAAGTTTCTCCCAGTTCCATCTCCGTGGGATAACCACAGACGAAACCAAGTACTTCAATGGAGTTGCTGTGTTGGATTCCGTTTCCACCTGCCGTCTGATGGGTCTGCTGAGGAACCCACCAGCCGCTAACAAATACGGTGCGGTGCGCTCAAGGAGAATCTGCTTCGGCTCTACCAACTGTCAGACGCGGAGCAGGCCGATCGCTTGCTCTCTCTGAATGGCTAATGCTGCACTTTTGGCCCATCCATCCCCTGATGCTCCGGTGGCTCTAACAACTGATGCCTCTGATTATGCAGTTGGGGCAGTTTGTGAGCAATGGGTGGATGGTGCCTGGCAACCCCTTGCTTTTTTTTAGCAGGAAACTCCGGGATGCTGAAAAAAAATATAGCTTTTAATAGGGAACTATTTGCCCTTTTTCTAGCAACACGCCATTTCCGCTTCATGTTGGAGGGTAGGGACTTTACTGCTTTTGTTGACCACAAGCCTCTCACTTTTGCTATGGCAAAGGTTTCTGAACCGTGGTCAGCTCGGCAACAACGGCATTTATCTGCCATTTCAGAGTTCACTACTGACATTCAGCATGTAGCTGGCAAGAATAATCTGGTGGCTTATCTGGAGCAAGGGACAGACGACTGTGCATTTAGGCGTAGACTACCTCGCCATGGCCACAGACCAACTGACTGACCAAGATATTCTGGCCTTTAAAGCAGCTGAGTCCAGTTTGCATTTAGGGGAGGTCTCCTTTCATGAGTGTGGCGCAACCCTTCTTTGCGATGTCTCAACTGGCAAACGTCGGGCTTTGGTCCCTACTAGTTGGCGTCGGCGGATTTTTGATGCAGTTCATTCCCTTTCACACCCGTTCGTCAAAGCTTCCGTTAAACTGGTAGGGGCAAAGTTTGTGTGGCCAGGACTCCATAAAGATGTACGGACATGGGCGGCTTCTTGTTTGGCTTTCCAGCGTGCCAAGGTGCAATGGCACACTAAGGCTCCACTGGAGCACTTTCCTGTTCCAAAAAAGAAGTTTGAACATGTGCATGTGGACTTAGTGGGGCCACTTCCACCTTCCAGAGGTTTTACCTACCTCCTGACGATGGTGGACAGAACTACTCGGTGGCCGGAGGCAGTTCCGCTGTCATCAACCACTTCGGTTGATGTGGCTCGGGCATTTATTTCCTCCTGGGTGTCCCGGTTTGGTGTGTTTGGTGTGCCATTGGACTTGACCTCTGATATAGGTCCCCAGTTCACTTCGGAATTGTGGACTGCAGTGGCAGAGAGCCTTGGGGTTAAACTCCACCATACTGCTGCCTACCATCTGCAGGCCAATGGTCTTTGTGAGAGGTCCCACCGTACAATGAAGGCTGCATTGCGGGCCTCTTTGGTGGATAATCATTGGATAGATCGCCTGCCTTGGGTTTTGTTGGGCCTGCGTTCGGCCCCAAAAGAGGACATGCGGTTTTCCTCAGCTGAGTTGGTGCTGGGCCAGCCCTTGGGGATACCAGGGGAATTTCTGCCGGGTCCAGGGGATTCAGTTGATTCCCAGGGGAGTAGAACAGCTCTAAATGGGGAATCTAGATCTTTTGCCCCGTTGGCAGCACATCACTGCCTTCCACAGGTGTTTGTGCCCAAGGACCTAATGTCTGCCAATTATGTATTTATTCGCCATGACTCACACCGTTCACCACTTCAGCCTCCTTACGATGGTCCATTCTGTGTTTTGGAGAGGGGACCTAAGGATTTTTTGGTGGAGTTGGGGGGTAATCAGGAGAGTATTTCAGTGGACCATTTGAAGCCAGCTCATGTTTTACCAGGGGACCCAGTTGAGTTGGCTCAGCCACCTCGCCGTGTTCGTCCCCCAGTTTCTTTACCCACTCTTCCTGTCCTTCCCTTACAGCTGGTTTGTCCCCCTCAGGTGGACAGTTCAGAAACAGTCGATCAGGAGAGTCTCTTTCAGCTTCAACCCCTGTCCCTGTGAAAAGAAGCCGTGGTGGCCGACTTATTAAGCACTCTAGACATTACCCTTAGATATTTCAATGGTTTTGTTTGTCGCTACTGTTTCGTTTTTCCTTTGTGTTTTCTTTTTTATATTTGTGATGTTGTTTCACATCTTATGTGTCTTTGTGTTTGTGACATTCTGTGTATCCAGGGGGGGCCTGTGTGGCGGATACAGTGTATATATTTCACACCAAAATGTGTGCTTTTATTGTGAAGGGGAGAAGGTTAGGTTAGAAGACACCAACTGTTATGCTTCATTCTATTTTTGTTTTTTGGTTGGAAGACATTGAGAATAAAGCAAGAGACAAGTTACTCTTTCGTCTTTTTCTTCTAACTTCCACAATATAGATTTTTTCACAAAAATATGTCTTAGCGAGGAGATGAGACAAGCAGAGACGGAAATACGTGTTAAACTATTAAAAGAAAACTTCCAAAGTAAACTCAGATGACCCAGCTTTTACTAGCATGTGAACGCACCATCTACACACAAACCTAGGAGGCGTGAAATGAGTCTCAAAAGTAGTTGTGCACTCCTAACTGGATCTGTACGTAACTGTAGTTTTGTGTGTGTGTATCTGGTAACTCGTGCACTTTCTCAACATTTGTAGGCATAGGAAAAGATTTATTTTCTTTTCAAGGCTTACAAATCATATTTCACAGACACAACTTTCTTCTTCTAAACATAAAGGTCTGTGTAAATGTCGAATGCGTGCATGCGTGTCCCCCGGCGGACGGACGGGGGAACTGCGCGAAAGCGTCAGCGAACCCCGCGGTCGCCAGGTTAGGCCGGAGCGGCGCTTCGCTGCGAGGGCCGTTCAAGGCTGCTAGCAGCTTTAGTTATTATTATTATTATTATTATTATTATTATTAGACAACAAATTTGATTTCATCTGTGCCTCTGCATGTTTTAGTAACTGGATTTTCCCATCTGAATTTAAAACTGGGGTTAAAACAGTCAAAACATTAAATCACAAGCAAAGAGCAAAATAAAAATTTTGATAAATGGCACAAAACACAATAAAAAATGTGACCTAAAAATATGACTCCAAAATCATCACAGTGGAAACAAATATGTGTTCAATTTTTGTTTTGTTTTTGACTATCTATTGATGCAGTGATGGCATAGTTACTTTTAAAAACTAATTTTAATCGGATTACTGATTACTCCTTGAAAAAGTAATTTAATTAGATTACTAATTATTCGATTTTCAAAGTAACTAAGTTACATTAAAAGTAACGTTTTAGTTACTTTCAGCAGCTGTTGACAATAATGTTCCACCACCTATGAAAATTACATTGAGCTTTGCCTATACTTAATTGCAAGTTATTGTATGATGGTAACATCATCTATGTGTCTCTGCATAAAAGGTTTAACTGAAGGGGAGATTGTTTAATGGTTACAATAGTACAACAACAACAAAAAAACCATTAATACTTTGTCCATGTTTTCCTGTGTTCCACTATTGTCTGGAAAACTAAGTAGGATTTTAGAGTTCTTTACCACTCTTCCTTTCAATTTAATGACTTATTTACAATGCCCTAATCATCAAAAGTTTGTAATTAAAACCATGTTATAATATGCATGTTCCTGTTCAATATACTGTGTTAAAGAGCCCACAAATCTACGGATACGTAATAGTAATAGTGACAATTTAAATAACAATCAGACAGACATAGAATAATTACTAACTCCTTGCCAATGTACAAAGATAAATTCTTTATTTAATCAAGGATAAAACTTAATGTTATCCTTGACGTTTAACATTATTGCCAATGTTTATCAGATGTCAAATTTAATCTCCAGAAAAGTTTCCTTTTGCGTTAAACATTGGAGATAGAGTAAAACATTCCAGATACGTAGCAATAATGACAATTTAACCTTATATAACCCTAAACATCAAGGACAAAGTTAAGCACTGGAGATAAAATGAAAAATTGGAGACGACAAGTACAAGGGGCCAGACTAGGCCTCGATGAACACTGACGCAATTTCAATCGGATCCACAAAAGTTTCAGCCATAAGGCTGGGCGTCCACTCAGACTCAGCATCTTGGGAGATCAGAAAATATCATTTTTAATTCAGGTCCCAAAGTTTAAGAGTATCAGGCCAACGCGCTCTCATTCATTTTGCAACATTTTTCAAAAGGAACAAAAAAACATTTACATTACAAAAGAAAATAGTAATGCACAGTGATTTGGGTAAGTAACTTTAATCTGATTCCTTGATTTGAAATAGTAATGCGTTAGATTACTTGTTACAGAAAAAAAGTGGTACTGACATCACTGATTGAATGAGGTGAAAATATAGTACAGATGCAGTAGGAAACCTTTAAATACAAGAGAAATCATGCATGAAAAGAAAATCATACCAAATCAACTTTGCACACAAGTTGATTTGTGAAAAACCAACTTGCATGTTAATTCAATACCTTTAGATTTTAAAATAAAAAATCAAATAACTACTTGTTTTTATGCTATTCTGATCACATGATCACATCCAGTTACATATATCAACTAAACATATATCAATAATTCAATTAGTGATGGTGATACGTATTTTTGAGATAAGTTTTACCTGCTTTACCTCACAATTTTAATGAAGCTTTGTCAAACTGATCAAAGGAAATGCAACATGAAAGACTTAAAAAAATAACTTACCACTTTAAACACAAATCAAATAATCTTTTATTGCCACAGGAACTACAAAAACAATGATGGAACAGGTTTACAAATCGGTCATCACAAGGCAGGAATGCACGTCCAAATGCGTCCAAGTTTATAATGCATTCTTATAACGCATTTCTTAACAATTGTGGTATGAATGTAAAAACAGAAAAGTAAACACCTGTTGGTAAATTTAAACATCTTTAATACACATTTAGTTCTGTGCTAAATTGTTTGCAGGTCTTTTGTAATGGTCCCAATTCATGACTGACCACAGTTGTGAAAGCTATGTTAATGTCATAAATTACAGATTATTTATCAGAAAAAAATAGAATAAATAGAAATTAAAATTCATGCTTTTTTATGGTGTGAACAATCGACAGAGAACATCATAATTTTCATGCAAAAGGAATGCAAAACGGGAAGGTAACGCAGATCAAACGTGAGGATCACAGGTGTTTTAAACCAGTTACAAAGCAGAACTCTACATGCAGGCAGGTGGAAATAAATACATCATAGCTTGGAGACCCCTGAAACAGCAATGACTTAAGCACCGCAGGTGTAAACATAATAATTCTAGGATAGGATTCTAGGATTTGGAGTCCAACAGAGAAAAAAACTACAATCGACAACAAAGCTAGTAGTTTTCATTGCAACTGTAGCACCATCTGAGAAGGCAACATTTATTTTCTTAAAGTGCTAGGTTTTTGATAATGAATTCCCCTGATCAATAATCACCAGTCTGTTCAGTAGCTGTTCAGTAGTTGGTTTGATAAAGAATCAGTGGAGACATGCATCTGGTTGTGTTGCAGTTAGGAAGATTGTCCAAGAATTGGTGCCATGATATACGATTTTATCACAGAATAAATATAGAGCAGCTAAAATGATAAACCTGTAAGCTGCTGCTCACAACCCCCAGACACATTCTTTCAGACACACACCACACATTCTGACACACAGACACATTCTCTGTCTTTTAACCGATTGCACATAGTTGGTAGAGGACATGGTCCCAAGGCTTGCTCAGCCATAACTGCTCAGCCCGGACACTCTTTGAGGTTGACAGGGCCAAACACGCCTGATGGCCTGTGGAAGGAGACTAATACGTCACTGATCTTCATGTCCTGGATACATCCCACAAAGGAGGATTTGACAGGAAGCGTCTGCTGCATCAGTGTCTCTGTAAAAACAAATGTTCAGGTAGTAAGCAAATTTGTGCTAACTTTGCTAACTTTGTTTAAATACATGATAGCTTGTTCAAGGGTTTGCCTATGTTAAACCCTAAAACAAATTCATCTTATATTTTAATAGTATATTTCCACTAACAATAATGTGAATTTTAGCTCATTTATGTAATTGAGAAAATAATCTATATTAAACAATGTGCATAACTTATTTCCAGAAAATAAATGTTTTTCAATTACTGTGCAGTTTGCTGATCAAGCATATGCATAGTGGATAACAGCCATCTTATTCATTCATTCATTTATTCAAGGAGTTGCACTATGTGGAACTTTCTAATTAATTATGGTTGTGGAACCATTTGACAAATTATTTTTGAACCAAATATGTATCTATTATATTGTGCAGTATCTAACTTAACTATATAAATTCTTCATTTTATGTTTGGTAGAAAGTTTTCATTTATTTATTTGAAATGGATCTGGTGGATAGATCACTCACTGAAGTGTACTAAAGTTCAAGAAGAAGACACTGGTCATGTGGACAACATCTCGTATATTAACTTGCAAAATGTTTGTGGCTATTATAAATAATCTTAGTTCATCATCCAGCCTTGTTTTTCCAATTTCAGGTCCTAAAACTTTTTAAATGTTGCATGTATGAATGACTTTAGCTGAGTAGCTTTATTCCTTTAGCAATGTTATGACTTATGAAGATCAGCATACACTGGCATTTCTTGAATGGAATGGTCTGTTTGCTTTCCATTTTGAGGAGCAATTGACCCCAGATTCAGGTTAAATTTATACTCCAGGAAAACAAGTACTTAGGTAGTTACTTTTTAAAATTTATATGTATTGTTAGGGGTGTCTATTATTGTGCTACTAGTTGCTTTGTTGGAAAATCACACAAACAAATAGATTATTTCTTGTTGTTTTAAGAAATTATTTTAAAATTATGGTAGTGTATTAAAAGATAACTATTCTTAGGCTTTCTTACACGTATGCTAGTCATATTTCTTTTTTTAATTATTTATAATTTATTCTGAAATTAAATTGTGAACCTCACTAAGCTCAGCTTTAACAAATTAAGAACATTATGAACAGTGATACTCACCAGGAATGCCACCGACATAAAGATGATCTTTGGTCGAAGGGAAAGTAGAAGGTGGTGATCCTATCTTGTAGTTGTCCAATGTGTCCACAGATAGTTGTATAATATGGTTTCTCTTGATTACTAGGAGAAAAAAAAGGAAAAGATTTGACGCTAAGTAATTACAAGCACATAAATAAACAAATACTTTTTCACTGAAGTGCTTATATTTTTACCAATGTAGCAGCAGGTATCATAGCTTTCAGCTGAAAAAAATATTAACCCTTTCTGGTAACAAGGTGACTCCTCCATTTCAGATGAGTTAGCTTTACTGGTCTTAACTGAGCAAACAAATTGACTAAGGAAACTGCTGAGGCTACTAAAACCTGAAACCAATGAGAAAAACATCAAGGTCTGGATGAACAGAGGTCATCTCTGCAAATTTATTCTGAGGAAGTAAACAGATTCTAAAAATAAACACTAGGTTATTTTATGACTGAAGATGCTTTAAACTTGTTCCTGACTACAAATCCGTTAGTTATCATCTGAGAATAATTATTATTGTTTGACGTTTGTGGTATTAAGATGAAATGAAGTTATTGTAAACAAATCTATTGAATAACATAGCATCACATATGGTACAGATAAGCATTTTCATCATTCAGTACAAATAAAATAGTACTCTTGACATGTTGAATTCATCTGGGAATCTTTTGACCATGACCAGTGTTTCAAAGATGTATTCATAAATACAAGAAGATGGTAAAAAATGACACCCTAGAATTATATGTCATGACACTGCATAAATGTGCAAAAAAATATGTTTTGCTACATATTCAATAAATATTTTCTTTGTCCTCCTCGTTGTTGATCTAGGTTAAAAACATGTGACTGCATTATTTCACATTTGGTTCGATATTTGTATTGGGTATTAGTACAACGCTAAGCTTTGTTTCACCTGAAATTTTATGAAATATTCCATCACATAAAGAGGTTTTTGGCTTCACTGATGTCATGTACTCTTTCTCTCCATTTCCCACATGCGCCACCACCTGCAAATAGAAACATATCCAAATGTCTCACTGTTAACGCAATACGAGTAAAAACAACTTAGATAATGAAGGTAGAATAAACTGACTTTGAATCCACCCATTTTAAAACCAAGCCAGCCTAATTTAGAGACAACCTCTGCTGTGCATAAAGAGATTGGCAAACATTTAAGACAGTTCTATGCCAGCATAAAGCATATAATTATTCTCACCTCTCCTCTGAGCATATAGATGCTGAGAAAGTGGCCCGTTGTGTTTACATCACTGGTGGACTTGCTGACATGAAGCAGGACTCCAGTCTCACTGCGGGGACGTATGTAAAACAGCAGCTCCAGGTCAGAACCAGAAACAAAGGCGTTGTCTGAAATACAGAAAACAAATGCAGATCATGTGATTTACAAAAAAGTAATGGAGAGCAACTAATGAACAGAAAACCATTTTTTTGAGTTTCCTAGTTTCTAAATATTAAATAAAACATTTTTCTAATATACTGAAATATGTCCCTAAAAAGGTTAAATCATAAGTAAGATAAAAAGAAAAATCACCATCATCTAATTTACAGAGTACTATAGAACAACAACACTTCATTTGCTCAAGTGAAGCACCAAAGGTGTTCTTTTAAACAATAGATTAGAAATAAAAGTATGGTATTAAGAGAACACAAAAGCGATACACTTACTGATTACGACATGTGCTCCATTTCCAGCAAAATACACCCCTTTTTGTGTCGGCCCCTCAAAGCAGGGACCTGCACCATAGTTTGACGATGGGTTTAACATCAGTGCTCCATTCATCTTAAAATTACGCACACAGCCGGACACACTTTGCTTTGGCAGAGCCTTTGACTGAAAGTAAAAGTGTATTTGATTAAATTAGCCACAATTTTTCACCAGAAATGTTAACTGAATTTTGTTGTGTTTTGCTACCTTTAACTCTTTCTGAAGGGATTCTGGCACACTGCCCAGGTATGCAGGTAGGAGGAACTGCTGCATAGACTTCAACTCAGAGTTAGTCAGCTGACCATCCTGAGCTTTGATCCCATCTACAACCAACCGGAATTTCTTCTTTTCCAAACTGAATATGACCTACAGACAAATATATTCATCACATAATTTGCTTTGCAAAATAGACTGAGTGATACAGGAATGGCTGCTACAATATAGCTGAAACTGAATATAAAACAGTAAGGAAAAAAAATACACAACTTTTTTGTCATTCTGAAAATCAGATTAAATGTTTGCTGTTGTTCATCTGAGATTACTAAAATTATTTCTATTTCTTAAGAATAATCAGAGGATTGATAATCCAAATAACAATGGCATGTTGGTTTGCTTCTGGTGTGAAATCAGATCTTTTGTGAATTTATGGGGAAAGAAATCTGCTAAGCTATCAGGAGGAATAAATGCCAGTTTTTTAATCCTTTACTGTACCCCTTTGCTTTTCAAAACTATTTACTTATGTATAAACATAATGGGAATATCCAGCCATGATAGTATTTAGATATGAGGCAAGTTCTGTTCCAAGAAATTAATGTTTGTTTCCAAATGTGAGCATTAACATCTGAGAAAAGAAAAAGTCTTTGTTAAATTGTTGGCTGAAATTGTATTGGTAAGCGAATGTAATTATTTGTAGTGAAATACCAACAGGAGCTGAAAGGCAAATCAGAGAGGAATGACATCATCACACTAAAAGCGACATAGACAGATAAAATGCTATTTTAAATTCTTAAGTGGACAAACATATTTTTTTCAAAACATGTCTGATTAAACTAAAATCGGCCATTATCACCTTCCCCCTTACAGAAAATCCCATAAATTTTGTAAAAATCACATGAGCAGAATATGTACCACATGCGAAGTGATGAGTCACATGAAAAACGACAGTTCATGGCAATTTTGAAAAGTTTCATGGTAATCCTCCCCCCCCAAAAAACAAAACATGATTCCTATTTTTCATAAGGATTCCACATATTTCCTCCACATATGATATACATGTGTATCACATATTTCTACATGTTTACATGTGAAAAAACTTGAGAGCAGAGCACAGAAAAAAGCTTGTGAGAGGAGATCCTAAGGGATCAACCAATGCTAAACCATGTCAAAGACAATTCTGTCAACTACTAAGAAAATAGTATGTAAAGTCCATCCATCCATTTTCCTGCACCCTTTATCCCTTACGGGGGTCGGGAGGGTTGCTGGTGCCTATCTCCAGCTGTCATTTCGGGCGAGAGGCGGGGTACACCCTGGACAGGTCGCCAGTCTGTCGCAGTATGTAAAGTTTTATCCATTATTATACTGGTATTTGGCAAATGCAAATAATTTGAGTAATCCCACCTGACTTAAAACAGAAAAGATTATGACTTATTTGATTTCACCCATGTAGAGGTAAGTCTTTTTTTGCAGCGCATACAAACATCAGGTTTCAGCTGTAAATATACGGAGGCTTGTATGCAGTGATGTATATTTACTAACCGAATGCCACTTTCCATCATTGTACTTCTCTCTGTTGAATATCTCTCTCAGTTTTCCCACAGAGAGTCTGATCCTGCCCTTAGACATGTACAACGCCAGATGAGACTGCCCTCCTCTGGTCGCTGCAAAGAATAGCAGACCTTCAGGAGACCGAGTCCTGACATCCAGAGAGAAGTGAGGCCTGGATAGGATAAAGGACAAAAAAAAACAATCTTCTCAATTACAGCCCTGGTTTTTATTTGCACACTTGGTATTCATAGATGTGCGATCATAAGGAAACTGGCCACTCACTTGGGTTGTAAGACCTGTAATGGTAGGCTGTAGCTCAGGCTGCTCACAGGCCCTCCCATTCGATAAGCATGTTTAAACATGGCTGGGAATTCACAGACTGAGGTGCTTTCATTTATTATTTGCGTCACGTTATCCTGAAAAGCAGCACAAAATCAAAAAGCCTTAATACAAATTAATATTTGAATTCCTATCAGCTGCAGGTCTCTGGATGGCTCCCGCCCTGCTGGGAAATAAGGCAGCAAGCTTTTGAGTTGCAAAGATTATCATAAAGATGTGTTCTACCAAATATGAAGCTTTTGTGACTTTAGATTTAGATTTTTATTTTTATAATAGGTATGCTTTGTCAGTATTATTACTAGGGTATGTTTTATTCCTGCAATTTTTGAAATCTTAAATTTCAGAAAACATTTTCCCAAAACTAAATAATCTTAATTGGAAATTTCATGCTTGTATTTGGGCAATAAAATAAATCCCAGTTTACTCACTTCACAATAAAAGTCAGACTAATGGGAACTTTCTTTTTATTCTCATGTAACATTTATTTAAAAAGGATTCAGCATTGAAGCCAGCAAAAAAATGGGACAGATTAAATTTATTTAATTAAATTTAAAGCTCTTGTCAATTGGATTTCTGAAGTGATTAATTAAATTCTAGTTGATCGTTGGTAGCTGCATGTTTAAAATGAGAGATGTTGGGTTTTTCAAGCTGATATGTGTTTCAATTTTTCTTTGAGTTCTGATCGACCAACTCCAGTTTTTTTTCTTCTGTCGACTACAGCAAATAAAAGACCAAAAATATTCAGCAGATCTCTTAAAATAGTAATTTTGCATCAAATTACAAACCCTGCGATATTTATTCGATTTTGACTCAAATGAAAGAAGTGCATCAAACATGCTGTTGGTAGGAGTTTTTAGTAGACCAAATTCGTTGGAAGTTCTTTGCTTTTACGCGTCTGATTAAAATGTATTCATTTTTACCTATAACCTGCGTATTACACACCAGTCAGTCAATGGATAACTGGCTAATTGACTAGTGAAAGTCTATTAAAAAAAACTCAAAATCAGATTTTATTTGTCATCCATTCACTAAGTTAAATCATAGTAAGAATTACAGTTGGTTTTCATCAGTGAACGTACTCAGTTCCTTTATCACCAACTCACTAGCATTGATTGTACCAATCTAGCTCATGTTCTAAGAAAATTAAAAGTAAATACAAATAAATGAGCCCATGTCCCCCTCTTTTATTGTGACATCTATTTCTTCACACTTTCATATAAAGCTTCATAAGAATGAACTTTTCACTCCTAAACTTTGTATTACCTGATTTTTTTATTTGCTTCACCATGTGTAGCATGAAGTGGCAGCATATCATTGTATTTCCGTGAACCCAGGCAGCTGCTAACTCATTATTCATGTTATTCAATTATTGTGAATCAAGGTTAATATAAGGCTCCAAACCAAAATACCATATTGTTTACAGTGAGAATGAGCAAGCAAGGACAAGGGTGATTAGTGGAATCAATGTATTGTAGATTTGATTAAAAAAAGATAATCCAGAGGTGAGAGTAAATAAAAGCCTATATATTTTTACCTCAAGGTGAGGCTTATGTGAGTAATCCTCTTGCTTCTTCTCAAGGTTCCTGTTTTGTCCTTCAGTGGATACTTATGTAAATCAGTACTTCCAATCATTCAGTCTTAGGACTATTATGTGAATTCTGTTGTAATCATCTTATTCTTTGCTTTCTCTCTAGATTTTTGGGATCTAAAAGCATATTTAAAATGTGCCGATTTAACCATTTGAATTGTTAAAGGACCTTCACTGCTTCTCCAATTACCTTAATGAAGGCAAAAAAATACCAACTGTATAGTTGCTTTTAACTTGTGTTTTTTTTCTATATGCCTGTGCTCCTAAAACCCTCCTAAAAACAACTATTCCTGCAACTATCACTTGCAGGAATAGTTGTCTTTAAATCTTTGCCATAGGGCTAACTCAGTTCAAATAAATAAGCCAAAGTCTGATGTTCTATCTGGTACTACTGCAAACTAAAAAGTTGAAAATGCCTTTTGAGCAACACAACATACTCACACTTCACCCCTAACATTTCAGTCGATGCTGTTCAGTGTGCTTGCACTTCATTACTGCAACACATTTCTTTGAGAATTTCTTTTCTTCTGATATTTCTGTGAATTTACACACTTTAGCAGGTGTCTCTGCTTCACCATGGCTTCTTAAGCTAAACTGTTCAGCATACATTATTCACACATTTAGCCGGAAATGCAGCTTCATGATTATTTATTATTCACACAGATCAAAGAGTGTTAGAAAGGTGATTAAAAAGGCGATGGAAGCGGCTGCTATAATCAGCTGTGATTAGAGCACTTTTTTGGGGGGCATTATATAATCAAGCATGATTTTATGTATTATTAGTGAATTAAAAACAAGGTGCTTATGAATAACTTAGCAGGATTACATGGAAGAAAGTGAAGAGACATATTTCTTTCAAGATTGTTGACATAAAGCAAGAACACATATAGGATGGACAAAGGATGAAATACAATACACTTGTTGTTTGGCATGGTTACTGAAGCATTCATACACATTTTTTATTGTGTAGAGTATACTGTAAATAAATGAGCTTGTGCAGATGCTAGAGAAAATCATAGGAGTACATCATAGGGTTAGATTCATGTCGTCATCTGCAGGTTTTGGTCTCCTTCTTCTTCATCTCTAGAAAATGAGGCAGCAAAATTTAATACAAATCATGTCAAGTTGAAAAAAGTGATAGTAAGAGGAAAATGTAATTAGATATGATTTCTTTCATAAGAAAGGAAGCAAGCATTAGGTCACAAATTATTAGGTAACATCATAGTATCCTCAGAGGAAAAAAATACAGATTTAACAAAAACACATATTCTTGAGAAAATGTAAAATTATGTCAGTGCATAACATCAACTTTTTGAAAGCTTTCTCTCTCTATGGCTGTAGACATATATTGAATTGTTTTATTGCACAAAAACCTTTTTAGCTGAAATTTGTCAAATGAATGTCTGATTGATTTTCGTAACCAATCAGCCTGACAGACTATGCCAGAAATTCAGATTCCCATTAATCCAAGATTTCAACAATGACCCAAATTTTATACCCAGGTGCTTTGGAGTAGCAATGCTGGTCAGAACTGGAGCACATATGGCAAGCTCTTACCCGAACAATGATAATGTCAGTCAGTTATCACTGTGGTGAGTTACCAGCAGACTGGACTTTTCATGGAATGCTTTAAAATCCCTACATTGGTGGCCATTTACTAAATCTCCAAGCCACTGCAGCAGTCAGCAATTATTCTGACTGCTCATTTACTGAATAAATCACTGTAAAAATTTCATCAAAATAAATTCAAGCTGCAGTATTTGCTTTCACTACTCTTGTCCTGAGTGGTAAGCACATTTTGGACATTCTGTCATCATTCTTCAGTAACTTTTGGATGAATTCTCAGTTGCTTTGTGCTTTTTTCCACAAGGTTTTGATTTCCTTATGGAAGTGGAAAAATTATAACTTACAACAATGATCAAAAGTAGCTTGAGGATGTACTGTATGTGAGTGGAAATTATTATTGGGATGTACTGCCAATCTGGCATTTGTGTTTTTATGTAGTTTTGCTTTTATGTATTTATTTATTTATGGATATCTTGTTCTTGTTTTTGTACTGCAGTTTTGCACCTGCTTTCTAGACAAATTTCTCCTGCAGGAGACTAATAAATTATCTTAACTTAATTGTAAATACAATAGGATAAAGAAAGGCTGTAAAAAAAAAAGAAAAAAACAACAACTATTATTTATACCTGAGGTCCCCAACCCTGGTGTTTGGGGAAAATTGTCTTGTAAATTTTACATGTGTCCCAACACTAGCACACCTGATTCAAATGTGTTATATACTTAGCATGCCTCCAAGTGTCAAAGTGTAACTAAAACATCGTAGTTATCCATTCATTGAAGCCAGGTGTGCAGGAACATATGCTGGAACTGGGCCTTGAGGAGGTGGGCTGGGGAACTCTGATTTATACCCTTCAGTTTTGGAATAATGGAATTAAGTATTTTCTGACCTGGAGTTCAATTGTGCATAGATGTCAAACCTCACCTTTTGGCTGAAGCGGTCTATCAGTTGAAAGGGATTGCTGGCAGTGCACGCATCTATCTGGACATCTCCTGTAGGTTGGAAGTCATATAGGTTTGCAGGCTTGAACACCTGGGCTTGCCTGAAAAACACAATCAAATCACATACAGATCACTCCTTGGAAAAAACACGGTACAACCCAAACCACATAAATTGAACTCTTACAGCTGAAGTAGATTACTTTTACAAAAATATATATTTTTTACATATTTGTTAAGAACTGTCATAATGTCATGCCAGTATTCTATGAGGCAGACAATTTGTGAAAAAATCAAGTTCCTCTGCCTTCTCATTTTGGACCTTATGCAGAGATTTAGCACTTGGTCAAAAACAACCAATCAGAGCCAGGAGGAGGGTCTTAGCACTGTCCACCACCATCATGCTGCTCACACCCTCCCTCTTGCTCTTTACCGCACACAGCTGAATGCATAGGCTAAAAAAATGGTCTCTAATGATGGTGGAGAAACAGTTTTTCTGTAGCAGTAAGTTGTTTCTTTGCCATTAGCATGACTGCAGCAACCCAGTAGTCTTGAGCAGTACACAAGTGTTATTGACCACACTAAGACCCTCCTATTGGATCTGATTGCTTGTGTCAGTCTGGTAGCAGCGTATTTCTGCAGAGAGCAGTAGGACTACTGGGAAGAAGCGAAGGAACACATTTTTTTCACAAACTGTCTCATGTTACACTATTACAACATAGTGACAATTTTAGCAAATATGTAAAAAAAATGTTATTAAAGTTACCTACTACCATAGTGTTAGTAGGCACAGTAAGAAAGAAAAATTACCGAGTGTAAAAGTTGGAAATGCAGCCTTTGAAATTCTCTTTTCCAAGCCAAATAGAGCCCTCTGTGTTAGGTATGGATATGGTGCCACTCTCTTCCTGACCATAGTCTTCATCATCGATCTGCAGAGCAATCCTTAAGAAAAAGAAAAAAAAAATTTTTGCAGCAGAAATGTTTCTAAATGTAATATTTTTTCCTGAATTGGATTAAATGTTATTTTATTTTAGGTTTTAAAATAGTAAGCCTGAATAATCACAGTTGTAACTGAAGAACTACACACTTTTCATCTATTTTCAGTATTTCAGTAAGCGTTACTTGGTTTCTTATTACATTCTTAGAACGTGAGAAACACATTTTTATTTTATACCTTCCTTCTTTTTTGGTGGCAGTCACATAGTGCCAGTTCCCATCATTGTACTGTCTGTTTGATTTCCATTTCTTGGTGTCAAATTGCACAATCACATAGCCATTTTCCATTGCAATGTTTAACTGGTTTTCCTGGAGGACAAAACCATAATAAAGATTTAATTTCTTTTTGCAGAAGCATATTAGAAAAGATGTTTATTAAAATAGAGAGGTAAATTTACCAGTTTTTTGCTCTGTAAAATAATGCCCTGGCTCTCTGTGCTCTTGAATCCGAGGGACACAGCATCGTCGTTTTCCAAACTGAAGTCTTGGATGTCTGCTTTGAGGGAGCTACTCAAGTTGAACAGTGCTTTGTATGAACTCTAAACAGAAGGCATGACACATATGAAGATACACGTAAAAAGCATTTAGATAAATTCCTATGTGGTTTACAGTAGCATCAAACTGAAAATAAAAATTCCTTAAAATAAAACTTGGATACACGCAATCATAAAATTGTCAATGGACTAAGCTTTTTTTTTTACCAAGAAAATATAAAATAATCAATCCCAAAGACTTTACATGTCATGCTCTTAGTAAGGCAAGCATATGAGGCCCTTTTATGATCAAAGTCTATGAAGCAGATCCCTTTTCTACAAAAGAACGACCATTATTCATTGTCACTTCAGAAAATCAAAGTGAAAATGTCATTTTTACCTGCATAGCAGAAAATTTCCTTAACTGACCTAGAGAGCTTATATGCTTCTACACTAGAGCACAACTTCGTATGCTCTTATCTTGAAATATGTGAAATATTACAAAAGAAAACTAAATAGGCAATCTGATGAGACTTATTTGTCAGATTAAGAGTACCTTTAAAAAAAATTCTAATCTTAAGAAGGTATATCGTTTTTACTGATCTGATATAATATTCTAATCTTAAAAGTCATGCTTCCATTAGCTGTATGCAAGAAATAATCATCATTAATACAAATAAAAGTTCTAAAACATCAGGCTGTGTGAAATTAATCTACTAGTATGCAATGTGTTTCAATTAGAGGCAAAGTTACTGAAATAATTGAACTTTTCAATAATATTCTAATTTATTGAATGAATCTGCACTCTTCCTGACAGTAACAACAATATTTCAGCTGGTCTGTGTAAAATAAGGTGAAAGTCATACCAGTGAATCCTTCAAGCAGCCTTTGCTGATTCCCACGGGTTCATCGACCAGTCTAAAATTGTTGTTTACCTTCAAATCTTTCAAGCATCCCTTGAATGGGAGAGTGTTTATGTCCCATCTTTAATTCAAGAAAAAACAACAGGTTAAATACAGGACTCATTGAAACAGGATGGAAATACACAAAAAAATGCTGATAAGGATGTACCTTTTTTTGATCTCTTGCGTTACACCGCCAATATAGAAATCTTTAAAGTTGCTTAAATCATATTCACTGAGTGTGGCTTCAACTTTTGTGGAGGCAATAACATTTATTTTCCCAGCCCTAATAATTATCAGAATATTCAAAAAATCCTCTGGAGCCTAGAAAGAAAAGTGAAGAAAATACAAATAAATTGTTAATTTTGAAGGGAATATAACTCAAAGGAAGACCATCCAAAAGAAACACAAAAAGGAGAAAATCTTCCTTACTGGGAACACTTTGTCCAGACTTGTAGACGGTTCTGAGATCAAGTTACTTTGAATAACAATGTAACCCTTCTCTGCAATCACCATTAAGTACTTATTCTGTCACAGAGGAGAAAAAATAAGTTGTGGTAAACATTATTATACATTGTAATTTAATTAGAAATGTAATTAAATGCTAAATTTTTCAACATCACAAAGATTCTTTACCTCATCTCCTGTGAAGAAGAGCAAAGCATTTTCCGTGCTAGACTTGACACTTAGGGCAATAATTCTCGGTGGATCGCTTATGACCACTCTGCCATATCCAGTGCCTTCATAATAGTCTGAGTCTACTGGACTTACAGTTCTAGAAGGAACCAAGCAGCAGACAGAGAAACAATGTAATCAAATTCTGAAAATAACACAAAGACTCACTGACGTCAAAATGGTCCTTCAAATTTGTAGTTTCAGTACCTCT
The DNA here is from genome assembly GCA_902982915.1 of Phalloptychus januarius. Taxonomy (NCBI): domain Eukaryota; kingdom Metazoa; phylum Chordata; class Actinopteri; order Cyprinodontiformes; family Poeciliidae; genus Phalloptychus; species Phalloptychus januarius. Next base: position 12,566,993 of record CADWAE010000466.1, on the reverse strand, counting down.
TGCAGGGACTCTCAACATTGATCTGTTCTGCTTTTTGGAAATTGTAGAGACTTATGGCCTTCCTGTTAAAGGTGTAGAACTCGATGCAGCCCGTATATTTTCTCAAACCCATAGAGGGAGGAGGCTGAAATGAAACAGAGCACAAGAAAGAACTTCCAATGACTATTCTGGACACTAAGTCATGTGTAAACTGAATGTTGGTACATGTGCTACAGCTCCTCACGGTGAAGTTGGACGGGTAGCCTCCAACGTAGAAGACTACGTCATCAGGACTCAATTTCAGGAGGTTCTTGTTCTCCCCTCCTATAATTGATTTTTCAAAGCTACTCTCCTTATCAGCTGGTCCAGAGGTTATGTCTTTGGTCAGTTTGAGCTCCACATCTTGGTAAATTCTAAGTCATAAGAAAGAAAAACAGGACTTTATGATTATTAAATCTATTCATCTTTCTATAAAAACAGAAAGATTACACTATGGCGATATCTACATATCGCTACAGAGCTGACTTAATATAGTTGGAGAACCTCTTTGGAAGTGCTTTCTTCATATTACTGGTAATTGGAAATCTATGCAAAAGACCAACATAAAGTCTCTCTGCATCCTACACAAACATCTCGGGACCGAATATTTTTAGTGTCGACACTGCACAGTGCTCCACAAAATTTAAAACTTGCCATATTACCTAACACTGATTTGAACTTCTTCATAGCTTTATCCCTGACCTATTTGGTGTGTACATAATGTTCATGATGCTACTTATTTACTAATGATTTCAAATCCGTTGAGGTCTTTATGAAACACCTGGATTGATACTGAAATTACATTATGAACAGATTGGCTGTATTTACCTAATCAGTGACTTCTGAAGGGAATTGGCTACATTGGATTTCCATTTGGGTTATCAGAAGACAAATGAACCTTGGATTTTCAGGTTTAAATTTATAAAGATTTTGGGAAAACATTGATCATTTTCCTTGCACTTCTATGAACTTTGTGTTTGTCTATCACATATATTTCTAATGAAATACAATTAAATTTGAGGCAAAATAAAACAAAATGTTGAAGAGACACTGTAAGAGCAGAGCTGAAGTAAGGTAGTTCACCTGTGCAGATCCACTTTATCAAATGTGGCCGGCTGAGGGTTGGAGGTGGAAATTAAATCAGACTCCAGCTCGTACTCCTTTCCATTCAGTTTGTACAGACCGTACAGGCGATTTTTCCTCAACACCATACCTATGTAATTCTTTGAGGACTGCAAAACATAGTTTAGTTAGTCTCATGAGCAAAATTACAATCTAAAAATCACCACAGATATTTATTCACTCACGTCTCTGTTGCCAAGGTACAACACAAACATGTCTGCAATGTCTCCAGCTTGTCTGCGCCTGCGTTTTCCGTCTCCTCTGCTGATGGGTCTCTGCAGCGACAGAGACAGGGCTGTATAGGCCTTCAGCTCATCGAGATTCTTTGGTGGGCGCAGCTCGACGTGACCATCCCCAGCAAAATGCATGGGGATCGCAATCTGAAGAGGAGACAAGACAAGATGTTATGTAGACATGTAGACCTAACCTTGAATTGTTAAAGAAATATATTATACAACTCTGAGAAAGTATTTGCCCCCGTACAAATTTATTTTTTTCCCCCTTAGAATTCACACAAAATTATTCTGATTTATTATGATATGTCAGAAGGATAACTTTAGTTAATAAAAAAATCCAAATAAAACCATCAATTCACGCGTTAAAAGAAATAAGCTATTCAAACCATACTGACCCTATACAAGTAAGAAAATAATTCTCTCCATGACATAATAAGTGGTTGTGTCATCCCTGGCAGCAACCAACGCCATTTTGCATTTGCAATAATTGCTAATGAATGTTTCAAAACATTGTTGACTCTCTCTACTTTTTTTTCCAAGCCAGTTGAGTGTTTTGAAGATGTGGCATAAGATCATGCCACATCTTCTTTAAGTCTAGATTTGACTAGGACACTCCAAAACCTTCATTTGTTGTTTTTGTGCCATTCAGAGGTTGGTTTCAGCTCAATGACATTCACAGAATTCATAGTTCAAATAAGACAAATACACCAGGTTATTATGGCTACAAATTAGTCCCAGAACATCACATTACCACTGACATGTTTGACTGTCAGTATGATGTTTCAAACACTGCATTAGTTTTATGTCATACCTAGAGGGGCATGCACCTAACAAAAAGTTCCACTTTTGTCTCAAAAGTCCCCAGAATATTTTCCTAAAAGAGTTAGGGTTCATCTAGACATTGTTCTTTTCCCTCTTTAAAAAAATGCAATCACAATTTGAAAACTGTATTTATAAATTCTGTCTGGTATTAAAATTTAATTGTGACAGCAAAACAAAAGCATAAGAAATCAGACAGGGTGCAAACATTTTTTATGAAACTGTATTTGCATGCAAGGGAGCATTTAGAGAGATTGATTGCACGCACCTTGTCAGCTGCATCTCTGGCCTGTTCAATAAGTTCTTTGATCTTCATTATGTTTTCAGATATGTTACCGAGGCCTGAGAACCCGGAGGTCAGGTTTTCAACTTCAGAGATCTTATCGGTCAGTGACGGAATTGTTTTCAGCAAATCGTTTACTGGGTTTAAAAGTTGAGAGACAAAAAAAGTTAAATGTGTGAAAAAGAGTTCTTTTACATTTTTATTCATACAGAAATATATTTGGTATGACCATTATCAAGGTAAAGGAGAATCACTTCAAAAGAATCAGAAAACTCACCAGACCGATCCGCTTCATCGAGGTCATTGTTTAGATTGGCATCAACAGAAGACACACTGATCTTATTGATCTCCTTCTTAATTTTATCGAGTTTGTCCATAGTGTCGGCAGCTGTGTTATTGGCTGATGCTGCTTTCCTCTTGGCTTCCTCAATTATATCCCCAATGGCATCTGATTGGGAAAAAAAAACAATGCATAGCTATTATAGTAGACAGAAAGGTCTTTCTCAGAAAGACATAGTATAAAACCTTGAGGCATAATGAGGTCTGTCTCAGGAAGTGCTTTGCAGTTCCTGTCAGCATATGACTTTGTCTGGTGAAGTAAGTTTATGCTGCTATTATGAGTAGTGGAAGTGCAAATGAATGCTTTAAGCAAGCCCTTCACTTGAAGTAACTTATTCAGTTTTTGATCTCTTAAAATCTTATAATCCGTACAATGATAAAACTTGAAATTAGTAAATCTGGACATAATAAACAGTTTTATCTTTAATGTTTACTCTATTAGTAAAAAATAAACAAAACAATAGAAATTTTGAGTTATTTTTAAATTATTACTAGGAAATCTTTCCTACTCTTCATAAACTCAGTATTGTGAATAAATTGTTTTATGATCTGGATGCATTGTTATAATCCCAATAAATATTTTTTGCACTGCTTCTAAATAATTGCTTGGATTTTTCTCTACTCCACCTCTGTTGGTTTCATTTAATTGTTTCTGAACATCAGAGAGGGTGTCCTTAAGATTGTCTTTTTTTTCTTTTGCTTTGGCCAGACGATCTTCCAACTCTTTGAGGTCACTTGCAGTGTCTGCAACAACAAAAAATAAAAGCAAATAAGCTTTTTTTTTTTTTTCCAAAAATCATGCATGGAAAGTGTGTCCAAATACCCTGGAGTTCTTTTTCTGACTCTTTGGCCTCTTTCAACAGGGCACTGCTCTTGTCCTTTAGTTCTTTGGCTTTATCTGTGAGTTTTTCTTTGTTTACAATCTAAAAAGAAAAATAAAGAAGAACAAACAATTTCCAAAATGTAAGCTCCTTTGTTCCACATTTCATCTTTGCTATGTCAAGTTTGCATGTTCTGTTCATGTACTGAATTTAAAAACTTACATTAAGGGCACTATCTGCAGCATCTTTGGCCTCCTTAGCTGCTGTCTCTGCGGCTTTAATGGCATCTGTAATGTTCTTATAGGCGTCAATAGCATCCTTTGCATCACGCACCTTGGGAAGTTCACTTGCCTTCTTCATAGCACTATTGAGATAACATGGTTCTTAGAGATTTTTACAACAATATTTTCAATTATGACTGAACTGTACTGTTTGAACTTTAAAATCAACTATGGAAAAGACAGAAGACACTTTAGCTCTGATTAATATGCCTTTAAAACAGTAATAAACTTACTTTTCGATTTGTTTTGCCTGCTCCGATAGCTTCTTTGCATGCTCCTCTGCAGCCTCCACAAGGTCCTTCTTTGCTGCTGCCTCTGTGATCTCATTTACTTTCTTGATCAAGTCAGTCTTGGCACCATCCAGCTGTGCAGCTAGCACCTCAAATTCCTGCAGAACAAAAAGGTAGAGTGTGATATACATTGGATTACAAGAAACATGGAATTGTCACTGACTTTGGTTCAGGTTGACTTGGATGTCCTTTAAAAATAAAACAATACATTTTCTTAACCTACATGTCTCTGGCATTAAAATGTGTTTGATGATATGAAACATTTAAGAGCAAAAAAACCCACAAAAGAAATAAATCTGTTAAGGTGTCCAATACGATTGGCAGCAGCCTATGACTAGTTAGCATGTTAAAAACTCAGAAGTAGATATGTAAATGCTCAAGTTTACAGTCATTCATTTTGTCGGTTGGTATTTATGGCTTGATTTATAGACAATAATTCAGGAAGATATGTTGAGCATTTGTGAAATTTACCGTCTTACTGTCCGAGAGCATTTTCACCAGGTTCTCTGTCTTCTTCAGTTCATCCTCAGCCGTAGCTATTTGGTTCTTAACAGTTTCCTGCTCCTTCTGTAAGTTATCAATACGTTTCTGCAGAGAAATCATAAATCAACTGAGTTGGTGTGTCGACAACTGTATCCTGTGAAGTATCTAGTACTGTCTGCAAAATACCATTGCAAATGACAGATGAATGTTGATTATGATTGTTCATTATTTCTATTAACGAACAAGAATGTATGATTTGCTGTTTGATTACCTCCATGTTTTTCAGTGTCTCTGCATTCAGACCATTTTGGGTATTGGCTTTTTTTACAAGGTTTCTTGCTTCTTCCAAAGCTTTCTCCAAGTCCTTCAGTTTCGCATTGTAGTCCTTCAGCTGGCTACGGATCTTGCCTGCTGCAGCCTCATTCTGGTCAGTCTGCTTACTAAAATTATTCTTGATGTAGTCAAGCACTAGAAGTTAACATCAGAGTGCGGTTTGTCAGTGATAACGTATGACTTATATTACAAATCACAACTACTCTCTTTATGCTCATTAGGATATTCCGTATGGGGTAACTTACATTTAATCGCCTCAATCCTCTCTGTCTCAGCAGCTGTCTTCTGAGAGGTGAAGTTTCTGTCCTTCATCTCTGTCACCATGGACTGAGCCTTCTCCAGCATTTTAGTCAAACTATCAGCAGGCAGCGAATCACCTCGACCGTCATTCTTCAGCTGAAAGAGTAAATCTTCAAAGTAGCAGAACACCCATAATGTGAGTAGGAGGCCATAACACAAGGAAATAAAAGAAAAGTGAAACACAGCATCAGAAGAAAATGAGTCTTTTGCTTCCTTTTACCTTTAATTTTCTCAAGCATTTTTTTGATCTCTTCTTCGAGGTCTTTTGCCCTTTTGTTGGTTTCTTCAACATTGTCCACAGTTTTGTCAGCTTCTCCAGCACTCTTATCAGCCTAAGTAAAATCAAGTTACAAAATCACACATTTACAGACCTGCTCCTTAAATTGCATGCTGAAGCAATCATAAAACATCAGACATGTTTTTGAAACCTTGTCTTTCATGGATTTAATGTCATCTGCAAGGCTGTTGGTGTCTTCCTCAAGCTGGTCCACTTTGGACTTCTGCATGTTAATGGCAGTGCTGAATTTGTTGACAAGAGTCTGCAAAGTCAACACACAATGTCACATCTAATGTCAACGTGGGATGTGCTGCTCTGTGAGCAAGAAGACGTAATTCAAATGGGTGGTGCTAAATACAGAAGAAAACCCATAAGACGTTGAGAAGGACTTGGTCTATCTTGCAAAAACAGATGAAGACATGAGCATTACCTTAGTGTCAGACACAGTCTTTTCAAGCTTGTCCAGCCTTTCCTTTAAGGCACCACTGATGGAAGCATTATTTAGTTGGGCCTTAATCTTTGCCAGCTCAAAGTCGAGTTTTTCCAAGTCATTTAGTAATGTCTGAGCACAACTGTCACATTCTGAAAGAAAAACAGAGGACAACAGAAGAATATTACACTTCAGGTATTATGAATGGCCTGAGATACCATCTGAACTCTGAGATTACTTTTCTTTTATATATTCACCTTGACAGAGCTCATCTGTGTTTGTGTCTCCTGGCTCCAGAGAATTCTTGCAGACTGAAAGAAGAGCACAATGGATTTGAATTGCAAACTGATTTTAAATTATAACATATTTTAAAAGGAAAGAATGCAGGATCTAACCTCCATTCTTCGGATCACAGCTGTTTCCATTTCCATTGCAATTACATGGCTTGCAATTTCCTCCTGGTCTCAGCGGGTCACCATAATAACCAGGAGCACAACTGCATAAGAGAAGGCATTAATGAATAGGCATCAAATTGGAAAAAAGCCAGCAGCATTCCTGTCTGCACGCTCTGGCTTACTCACTTCTCACACCTGACTCCCGTGTAGCCCGGTTTGCAAGAACACTGGATGTCTCCCTTCACGTCTCCGCAACTTACTGCAAAACTGACCGGGAATCAGAGGGATTACACTGTTGTTACCGAAATAGTTACATTAGAAAACAGCAAAGCAGTAAACTTAAATTTCTTTTCACCCACCTGTTTGAGGATACACTAAATGGGCACGGACACAGTTTGCACGTCCTCTGTGCTGCGCTGCCAAAATAACCCTCTTTGCAGTGCTCACATCGGTCCCCAGCAGTGTTGTCCTTGCAACTCTGAAAATGTCAGAACGCATTCATTAGTCGTTAATCAGCTATGTCTGTTTGGTTTTGGCCTGTAAATTTGTGGCTGCATGCACAGGCACAGTCTTGAGAGTCTTGCATAACAATTTATCAACTGGAACTCCAAAGAGCAAAAAACTATTGTATCTCTAAAGAGAAGAATAAAAGAAAGAAAATTGTTGGGAGAAATTTAAAAGAGGATTTTTAATGAGGATAAAAAATCATTCCAGTGGTAACAAATAGATGTAGCTGTGTGCACTGAAGTTGAGAGGTCTTGTCTGCTACTAAGCTTTAGCAAAATCATCCAAGTTCAAGTGATCAATCAATTTCCCAAAAAAATTTTGAAAAGTTTTGACCTGTCAAATAAGATTTTAGCTGCTATATATTTTTATTTTTCTCGTTTTAAATGCTTCTTTGAAGTCCTCCCTTCTAAGTGCTGTTAATTACGTCTATAAGACGCAATAAAACTGGGGTTTAATGTTGTTTTAAAAAAAAGGCAAGCTAACTTTGAAATTTCAAAAAGACTGCCAACATTTCAAAAGCCAATGTGTTTTGAAATGTTTTGGACTTTCGGTGAAAGTCGAAAGTCCAAAAAGAACTACTTTTATATGTTAGTCTTCAGCTGCAGCTTCAGCCCCCTTCTTTCTTTACCTGATCTAACATTGTTTGAACACTGTGCTGATATAACAAATTGATTCAGAGCGTTCTTCCCGCAGTAGCAACTTTACACTAAAAAGTGTTTTTTCTTAGCCTGACTTGGTTAGGCTTAAATTAGGCGCATTCATCAATCTGGAAATATTGATTTTGGGTCAGCTCAACTGAAAACTGATTCATGACAAAACAGATGTTCTTATGTATTTTTTTTATGTTGTTAAAGTCCATTTACTGAGTGAAATTACAGTATCTAAACTATTAGAAAACAAAGATTAGGTGCTAATCCTGTTAATACCTTAGCAAATTATACTACGGTATTAAATTATGCCACGGCTAAGCCAGAGTTGGCCAATTCAGAGCAAAAGTTGCTTTCTTGATGTGAAATTTCTTACCAGGCACCTCCCTGTTTCATCTTCACACTCGTCAGCCAAACCGTTGCACTCACAGGGCAGACAACGGCCAATACTCAGCCAGCTGGTCTTTCTGTAGAATCCAGGAGCGCATTTCTGAAAGAGAAAACAAACACCAAAATAAAGAGATTATGCATCTTCAAAGTATTGTTCTCTAATTCTTTATAGGAATAACACTGTAGAACTCCTTTCACAGCAAAGGAAATATATACTGGCAGTAAAACGGACTGGAACATCGCAGTTCAATTCATTAACCTTAAGGTTGTTTTGTGAATACAATTGCCAATAGTAAAACCATTAATTAATTGCCTCTATATTGAATATCATGTTAAATTACACATAGATTGGGAGGTTTTTCCACTGCGCATAGCAATAAACTTAGCCTGAATTTTGCTTCATAACATATTAACAGAGGAGCTTGCCCTTTGCTTTTAGAGATAGCAGTCATTTAATCACTAACACTCTAAGGATGAAAGACAGCATAAGCAGCAGAGGTGAAAAAACATTCTTTTGCAACTAAATGCAGAATAGATTTTTACCTGAACCTGAAAACTAGCATCAGAAACTGACGGATACTGAATGACCTGTCCTTGGTCATGTAAGGACGGATATCTTATCTGCTGAGCTGTCTGGCTGTCAGTCCTCTGAGAAAATCTGTCATGACGTCCAGTATGGTGGTGTCGCTCCCGTTTGCCAAAAGGTCTGGGTCCGGCAGAGCAAAGACCAATTAAAGTCCAGCATATTAGGACCCGCAACAGAACCCCTCTACAGCAGAGCCTATCCATGCTCATATCTGACTTTTCCTGTGTGAAATAACTCCTTGCTCCCAGTGTTCCCTCTTAAACATGCACACACTGAGGAACACTGAGGACACACCCCGTTTACCTGAGTCAGCCGGGCAGATCAGCATGAGTCTACTTGATGTATTCAAGCACTTCCATGCAAGTGTTTACATGCTCGCTCGCTCTCTCTCTCTTTTACGTTCTTCTCAAAAAATGCACATACACAATAACATAATCTTAGTGGCTGGAAACAAAGGAGACTGGGGGTATGCATGGACAGGTCTAAAACTTAGGACTGCTGGTGGACTATATGCCTAAAAGAATTTGAAAACAATGTCTTTATCTTCATGGTTGTCAAAGTGTGCTATCTCTACCACTGGTGGTACTTAAGATGGCTTTAGTGATGTTGACAATAAAAATATTTAATTATTTCTAAAGTAAACAACAATAAAAAGACATATTCCCTGAGATCTAGTGGACAAAAGTGAAGAAGTGCTAGCAATCACAACACATAGTCACAATAAATATAAACTTACAATAAGACAAATGCAAGTAAAACAATTGCACTTCTGTAATGTGAATATAATGGGATCTATTATAGTCTTAAATACATTCAGAGGTACTAGTGTTCTAAGTTCAATCTCTGATTATAAACTGTTTCATGAGATTGGGGCAGAAAAGCCAAAAGATTTAATCTCCTGTTCTGTTCTGACATGAGAAACATTAAATTTAAAAAGTCTTGAGACCGGAGGCTGTAGGTCCTGTTGTTTAAAGTTAACAAAGATGAACGATAAGGTGCTGTCACTTTAATAATAGCTTTGTAAATCAAAACATACCAGTTGCCAAGACAGGCAGATATGCAGAAATAGACATTTTACCTTAGTTTAAAGGGACAGGGGTGAGTTAGGGCTTCATAATTTGTAATAAACAGCAAAGCGCCATGACACAGGCATGTGAAGACGTTGAGCATATCTGTTCATGAAAAATACATCACCATAGTCAATATCTGGAAGAAAAGTTGACTCCACCAATTTCTGTTTTACCTTAAAAGAAAGGTAGAATTTAAAATTCAAGTAAAAGCTTCAGTTATTTTATTTTACTTATTTATTTATTTTTACAGCAGACTGTAAAAATAATAATACTTGAACTTAGAAGCAAGTTTAATTTGTTGGTCATCACTACTAGTGACGATGGAGTGGTTTGACCATGAGCTGGGAAATAATTAGTCAGTTTCCAAACTTCATACCAGGATTTAGTTTTTACTTTGTAGTAATAAACAGTCCCTTTAGATAATGTTTTTCTTCTTTTCTTTTTTTTACTTTGCATTTACTTGGATGGTATTTTGCTATGAATATTTCTGAACTGCTGCTTTAACTTAAAATATAACTTCCTGAAATATTTGAGTATAATACAGAATGTACAAAAATTTGTGACTGAAGGCAAAGTCAGACGTCTTTAGACAACACGATCCAGACACTCACTTGTGAATCACTCCCCACACACACGCAGCAGACACACTTGGGTGTTTCAGCTGTAGCTACAGACAAATGCTTGTGTTGGAGAACACTCAGGTGAGCACACTCAAGTTTATGAGTAACGTTATGTTGCCCAGAGACACACCCTGCGTTTCAAGGCAAGGCGCCGTGTCATAGCACCTCCGGGCACATATAATCAACTTCCTTTAAACATGCCCAATCAAACACAGGTAGGTTTATGGAAACAGCCTTGCAGGAAAAAACATAACACGTTCCCTTGTAATAATGCCTCTAATAAATCTACAGGAATATTACTTGATTGAATTTCTTTCTTGATTTGGTTTTGTGGGCAGAGCAGCAGAAATATGAATGCAAACCTGCTTCTAAGTGCTCTTTAAAAAGTAAACCAAGTTAATATCAAATTAAATATCAAAGGCAAAACAAAATAATTTTTCTTCCAAAGCAATCATATGAAACTAATACTCACATAACTAATTACTGGAAGCGCTAACACTGTCTGGGGCTCCACAACGTTGCTGCACTGTTTTCAAAATGTGGTATTTTCCAGCAAATTCCTCTGCTGATAAATTTTTCCTCCAGGAAAAGGGTGTGACACTTTGTTCAGACATGTTAGGACACTCCAAAAATCCAGAGGACCAGATCCAACTTCTTAACAAGACAAGATGACAGTTCAGCCCCACCCGGTTTCCCAACCGGTTTCCCACCCTTCCACTTGTTTTGTTGGTTTTTGTCTCAGTCTCTTCTTAGAATTAGTTATTTTAAAATCTGATGAAAGTCAGATATTCCAGACATTTGTTCATTTTCATCTTTTAGCTAAACAGATGTTCTTCAGACAAATCACAAAGGACTTAAAGGATACCTTAAAATATATCAGTCAAAAGAGGGGTCCAGATTTAGTCTTCGAATTATATATAGTAAACAAATAACGATCAAGTGAAAGCAGTTACCAATAATTAAAGAAAATTGTGGATAACTATTTTGCAAATTTTGGAAATTGTAAAGCTTTCTTCAAAACTGATGGAAAAACAAGACAGAAACCTGTGAAGGAGGCTGCCAAAGTGTTGAAAGACAATGTAACACTTTGTCTTTCAGTACTAAATGTCATCATTTCCATTTAGTACTCTTTGTGCACTTACTATTTTGTTGAAAATGTAGTCTAAAACTAACCTTTTTTTTCTCCTATTGAAAACAACCAGGTCTGACAATGCACATCACTGAAAGCACACAAAACCTAAACTGAAATACGGTGGTGACAGTATTTGCTCTAGTGTTAATTTTAATAAAACTGAAATTATTTTTTTACTAAGTTCAATGAATAATAAATTGTTCCAAATGCAAGTCAGTTTTGATAAGAAGGGAATTTATTTTTAGCGTTGTATACATCCAAAAAATATAATTGACTGACTTCAAGAGATAAAAATCCAGAAAATCCAGAAATCTAACTTGCAGAAAATCTGGGATCTCCCAAAATGGGCAGTGCACAAGACATGTCCTCACAATCTGAGATATTATAAGGACATATGAGGAACATTTTTTACTTCACCAAAACTACCATTTTAAGAAGGTGTGTAAGCTATTCATACAATACATCCATCCATCCATTTTCCTACACCCTTTTCCCTTATTGGGGTCGGGAGGGTTGCTGGTGCCTATCTCCAGCTATCGTTTCGGGCGAGAGACAGGGTACACCTCGGACAGGTCGCCAGTCTGTCGCAGGGCAACAGAGGCAGACAGGACAAACAAACATGCACACACACACTCACTCCTAGGGATAATTTAGAGAGACCAATTAACCTGACAGTCATGTTTTTGGACTGTGGGAGGAAGCCGGAGTACCCGAAGAGAACCCGTGCATGCACAGGGAGATCAGGGAGAACATGAGAAAGAATCGAACCCAGAACCTTCTTGCTGCAAGGCAACAGCTCTACCAGCTGCGCCACTGGGCAGCCCCTCATACAATACATAAATTAATGATTTATATGAATTATAAAAAAAAAAATCTACTCTTTTAACTAATCTGAAAGCAATGGCATGTGAGCATGCAAATTGCACATCTTTATGGAATTTGCATGCTTTTAATCTGAAATCATGGGGCTTCTCACCTCACAGGAGTCTCCGCTGTACTCAATGGGACAAGAGCACACTTCCACAGTGTTTGCTGGACCACCGGTTCCTGAGTCTGTCGCCTCTTCCAGGCCCACCTCCCCCAAACTGAGTCGCTGGGTCTGAGTAAAATACAGGGCTCTGATCCTCAAGTCCACCAGGCCTGCTAAGACCATCATGAGCTCCTGTCTGGACACAGGCCTGTTGGTGCCAGCATGGCGCCAGTTTCCCTGCAAACAATAAAGGTATCGGGTCAAATCGAAACAACACTGTGGAGTAGAGTGTGATCAAGAAAAACATTGAAAGTGTCCTACTGTGTATTGAAGTCTGAATCGGACGAGTAATATATCCTTTATCATTTTTGTTTGATTTTTGTTCCACTTCCAGTTTAAAGTTCAACATTTAAAAAACATTCTCTAATTTAGGACCAATCTGTATGACCCCAGATTGGTTAAACATCCGATTGTACTAAAACTCCATTCTAAAATACTTAAATGCATCAAACAATATAATATATTTAACCTCCAAGAGTTGGACTCTGCCCTGGTGCAGCCTGTCTGGAAGGGGAGACTGTGAAGCCACATGGATCAGGCTAGTAGCCTGACCCTAAAGGAGGAGAAATAATAAAGAAGCAAATATGGCTGAGTTTTATAAATTAAAACAAAAAGCAGTTTAGTCAGGCTGAAGTAATGGGACCATTACATACAGTCAGCAGAACGTCTGGTTGTCTGTCAATAAGAGTCATGCCCTCACTTGGAATCCCAAATGATTTGGACTGGTAGGTGAGGAAGCCCCCATAAGATGAAACCTAAGAATTGGTAAGGAAGAGTAAATATCTGTTAAGCTATTTGAATGAGATTTCAGAAAACAGACTAAAATTTCAGGGAAATGCAATGTACATGAAATAATGGACAATTTCCCTGAATTTATATTCGATTGTACAAAAAATATTAGGTCTGTTTTTGCTGTCAATCAGATATTAATTCAATACCTACAATGACAATTAGTGTAAATTTAGGCATGATGGTAATTAGATTCACAAAATTTCTTTGCTAATTTTAATAATTTGTAATCAGTGTTGCAAACTGAATTATAATATATTGAACAATCATTGGTGTTCATCCTCTAGTGTTTCATATAAATCCCTTTCACAATAAATAAATATTGCATTATTTGTTGTGAGATATGTACTTTTATAAATATTATCATTTTCATTGTGTTATTTTTATGTACTCCCTCCATTCAAAGTTGGATAATGAAAATACATGCACAGAATTATTGTTTCTTAATATTAGTATTACACATTTCCATTCCTTAGTTGCCTAATCTCACTAACACCCAAAATTGAAAATAAGTTTTCAAATTTGGCCATATGTTGTCTACTAATGTCTTCTACTAATGTAGAAGCCTAAATATATATTTTATTGCATAACCTAGCTCAAGGTTAAGATTATTTACAATAAAAATATCCTCTACCACCTGTAGTTCACACTTCGTCCACCAGATTGTTATCAAGCGACTTCTAATAGTATCTCTAGAATGAGAGGCTTATAAAGCAACATTTGTAATATTCACACACTCCCTGACTGTACGGAGGTATGGTGTTAATTAGCTTCACTAGTCAATAAAGGAAAATTTACATGTTAAGTTGAATTGTACCAATTAGATATAAGGTGAGATGATATACTGAAGATATATTTTCAGTATTAAAACACTATCCATTTTCCATTTCCTGTGTTAAAGCAACAGCACCAGCATTGTGAAATTCAGCTTTTCATAGATACAGTGTTCCAGGATGAGCTGACTTACCCTGTCTCCCAAGTAGGACTGTGGCGCCACCCAGTGTAGAGTTCGAACTGTAGCAGGAAGCTCCTGAATGTCAGCCACTGCTGTGTTACTGACGGCGTTCAGGACTGAAGGAACCTCCACGCTGTCGGGGCTTTCCAAACGCCAGCCAAGCATCTCAACAAACTAACAACAGGACATTTTAGGAGTTTTAGTTATAACTGGCTCACTGTACTTTGATGTTACAGACCAGTGTTTCTTTGGAAGAAAATAGACTATGCTTGGGCACAATCTTTACCTTTCAAAAAGTTTAATATAAAATTTTAATAAAAAGTACCATGGCATGCAATGATTTGTTTTATTGTTGATGTTGTTCTTCTACAATAACTCTAATTAAAAGTCTAATATTGCAGTTCTTACAGACTTTCACTCAAAAATCTCTGCAAAGCATGTATGCAGTTTCTGGAGGTAATCCAACCTTTCCTCGCCGTTTATTGGAGCTCTGACACTGGTTGGTCGCTTCAAAGCAGAAGCAGCGGGAGCAGCCGAGGAGGTTCAGTGGATCAAAGTAGAAGGAGCCTTCCCGGCACGTATCACACCTGACACCGTCAACGTTTTTCTGTCAACATAACAGGAACAGGAATGTATAAAAACTAAGGTATAAAAACTGATTTAGAAACTCAGAAGTTTCTAAATCAGTGGTTTGTTGAGCTGAACTCACCTTACAGAGACACCTGCCTGTGTCTGGGTGGCACACATCGTCTGTGACTCCTCCCTGGTTGCATTCACAGGGCAGACAGTCAGGAAAGCGATAATAGCCCTGAGCGCAGCGATCACACTGCCGGCCTCCGATACGAGGTTTGCAGCTGCACAGAATACACAGAAGCATTCAAAAATATGTATAATATATATACATTTTAGTATTCTTTATTATGTGTTGTCTCATCCAACTATTTACTCTTGAGATCCATTGACTCCGATTCAGAGAGTAAACTCACAGTCTTTGTTTACTCTGAAATATTCAGGTGAGTTGTTCTGTAAAATTTACATTTTAGCTCCCTGCAGCTTTCAGCTTTTTACAAGGACATTCCCTCTAATTCACTTGTTTACATATTTTACTTAGTGTTTAAGAATGCGCATCTAAAAGTTTGCAAACATAATAACTCATATCAACCATGCACTGGTTACCTGCACTGCCCAGTATCAGTGTCACACTGAAGCCCTGCGTTTAAATTCACTCCGCTTGGAGAGCAGCCGCAGTTCTCGCAGCCCAGTAAAGGGTGATAGCTAAATGTCTGATGCTGGCACACATCGCATGTTGGTTTCACTGTCTGAGGAGGACAGATGCAGCGTCCAGTCACTTCATCGCACAGTCGCCGTCCGCATTCACATGCTGCAAAATGACAACAGGAAATACCCAAAACATTAAACTGGGATGTATTTGCTATGTGTCATCAGATGTTTGAGCCAAAAGCTTAAAATCATTCACGTTTGCAGTAGGGAAATCCATAGTATCCTGTGGCACATTTGTTGCACTGCCTGCCGATAATGTGCTGCCTGCAGGGACACTGTCCTCCAGCAGGATCGCACACGGACCCTGTTGAGCCGGACTTATCGCAGTCGCAGGGAAGGGCTCCGTCGTTGTAAGCTGCAACAAGTGCGCGGGCCGAATCTCTGCAAAACTGGGATGAGGTTCTAGGTCTGCCAAATGACAACCATACATAGAAAAAAAAAAAAAAAAAAAAAAACTCCTTTAGGTAAAATAACAGTTTAATACTTGCCAACTAGGGGGACCATTTATAAAACCCCTTCCAATATTAAAAGTCGTTTCCAAAG
Organism: Phalloptychus januarius; assembly: GCA_902982915.1. Taxonomy (NCBI): domain Eukaryota; kingdom Metazoa; phylum Chordata; class Actinopteri; order Cyprinodontiformes; family Poeciliidae; genus Phalloptychus; species Phalloptychus januarius. The sequence goes on along the minus strand of CADWAE010000466.1, from coordinate 12,551,016 downwards.
TCATTTGACCACCTTAGAATATTAACCATATAAGAAATAGTCAGATTAAAGAGTTAATAGTGAATTAAGTTCAGATTACAGATATTCAGATAAATACACATATTGTACAAAAAGATATGTAGCTTTTTTTCACTGTCTGACATTAAATCAGACAAAATGTTCTGTTTCTTATAGAATTTCTATTTGCTACATGCCAGAATGATAGGATAATTATACTGATATTTTTTATAGATTTTTATTTTACTTTCTACAAATTCAGATTTTCACATGCATTTTCACATGCATTTCTTCCACATACATGGAAGATTACTATGCCATCATTCATCATTCATTAAATAAAAGTAATTTCTGTAGTCCTAACTGGCACAACAAGAAACATTTTCTCTAATTTAAAGTCAGACAGTAAAAAAAATGTAAGCTGTTTATCCTAGATTGGATACCTACTCAATATGGAAGCCTTCACTTGTGCATTGTTTTATGAAATCTGCAGACTTGTCAAGAGGTTTCTCTCGCAGGTGCTCCAGAGAGTAACCACTATCAGGAACCAGCACAATATAATCCTAAACAAGTAAAAAAATAAATAAATAAAACACCAAAATGTATAAACAATCCATCCTGCAATTGGGCACTAAATCATTTTTTTAGTCACATACATGTTTTTCCAGTGATAATTTCAACAGACAAAAATAATAAAATATTCTGAGCATGCAAACAAAGCTGAACCTGCCCCCTGTCTACACAGCCTTGATGTTTAGCTCTTATATAAAGCTTTGTGGGGCTGCCAGGTAGAAAACAGTCCCTTCATTGTTTTTGTTGGAGATATGGCATAACATTGAGGAGAAAGGACCACTGCATGCCAAATCCACCACCTGAGCTACCCCACTCTCTGAAAACCTGCAGATTTTATATGTGCATGTCTTGCAAACGTTGTTGATATATATTTTTTATTTTCTTCTTGAATGTAGGGATTTACTCGAGTCACTGTAAAAAATAAATAAAAAATATACTGACCAAAACAAGGGTCTTCCCATGTGGCACGATGACAGAGATGCTGGGTAGCTGCGCAGAACTTTCGTAAAAGTCGAGAGCAATGCGGCCTTCGGCAACAACAACCTCTCTGCAGCCTGAAACTGCTGGGCAGAATGTGGCATTTATCTCACCTGGAGGGGAAGATAGTTTCTGAGTTAGACAATATGCTGCTCAATGATCTATTTCTTTATTAAACTCTTCTATGATTTTAAATCTCTAAAGCACTGGGTGGTCTTGTATGTAATCTGATTTTAAGAGGGAATTAGCAGATCACTGCCAGACAAAACTCTAATTATAAATCCAAACTATTACATTTAATTTGATCAGATTCAAACTCTTTCTCAAAATCTCACCTTTCCACATATGACCTGCATTTACTCGCACTTCCACCGGGAAGGAGACGTGTTCAGGCTGATGGTAATGCACCACAACAACATACCGAGCCGGAAGAGGCACCGCTGGAGTAAAACTGATCTCAGTCTAGGCGAGACACCAGAATTTACAATTAGAATCCTGTGAACTGCATATCCAGGCAGGATGATGTTCAACATGATGACGGGCATGATGACGGGCAGATCAAAATATTTGACACAGATACCTGAGGGAATTTAAGTACTGTCCCGTCACTCTGAGGCTCGTGGACAGAGAACAAGCTGGACTGTCTTCTCCGCCTCCAATCTTCATTCTTGCCCCTTTGGAGAGCCACTGCAAGTGTGGATGACAGCTGTCCATCACGGGTGGCATACAGAACCCAGGATGAGGACGGCTTGTCAAACCGCCGTTGAACACAGTGTCGACTGTAAACATCAAACAGCAACAAATTATTAAGGTAAGTTCTGTTTGCCAAACCCTAGTGCAGAGCAAGCAGGACTGCCAGAATATGACTCATATAAAGCAGGGATGCTCATTGAACAAAGGGCTGTGATGAGAGCTGTGTTTGCTCTCAGGTAAGTTCCATTGTTCGTATGTGTTTACATGTTTTCCATATGAACATTCAAGTCAACACCAGAGTTGCACACTGACAGCTAGAAGATCTGTGACATCAAAGTTGCTTATTAGCTTTAGAGTGAGTAAAGTCAGAATGAAAGACGTTCTGGAGCTCATCTTTAGTGTAGGAACCTTGGCCAAGTTGGAGGAATGCTTGTATTTACACCTGGAGAACAGATGTGCAGTTCTGCCGTTGGGTCTGACCTAGCACCCAGCATGGTCCAAATTATAACTTACAATCATGGATGTTATGTTGAAAAGCATGAACCATGTTTTTCAGCAACATGCATGACACATTTAATAAAAATGATATTAAATGTAGGTTGTATGACCTAAAGTGCTGACCTGTCCTGAGTGAAGCGACCATGAGTGGAGACACACAGCACTTTGGGCTCCACATACTCCAGAGAGAAGTCTTCTGCTGGCACTGCATAGATCTTGTACTAAAAAGGAAAATAGGAATGTTTACAATATTATGTTGATTCTTAAAACAATGAAAATAGGTAATTTTTCTACATGTCTTCAGGAAACAAATTTCCTCACCAGAAGGAATGACGTTGTGGAGGTTTGCAGAAGAATCTCCATCCTGTGAGACAACTGTAGCATGGCCACTTGATTTCTGCTGTCTACTGCGACACTCCGGCACAAAGTGCTGCACGGGTTAGTAAAAAATTTGATTTTAATAAAAAAAAAATTAATTTTTCCTTGTATAATTTTTCATTTGCCTCCAACTTTCTAACAACATTACAATCACAAATTTCTACTCATTTTATTGGGATTTGCTGTGGTAAGAGAACGCAGTCAAGCATTAATATGAAGTTGAAGGAAGCTGATTTGTTTTTAACAAATTAATAAAAGAATAGTGCCTCCAATAGATTTTTCTTCCAGGATTTTCATGCATTCACATCTATTCATATTATCAGGACTCTGATCAGCTTATCATTTCCCTGCTGAAGAGAAGCATCATCAATGCATAATGCTGCCATCACCGCTCTTACGTTGCAGGCTTAACATTTCTCCTGCAAATTGTGTTTTGCATGCGGACCGGGATGTCATATTTCTGCTTCATCTGAACGAGTTTCTGTTTCTTGAATAAGTTTTCTATTTCCCTAAATGGCATTTTGCAAAATGCAAACAGCAGGTTTAGGGTTGTGCCACATTGATTCATGTATAAATGATTGATTGTGCAGCTCTCCGTAACCTTACCCTGACTTTAAACATCTCCACGACTTTATCCCTGACTGGCTGCTGTGTTTCTTGGTCTCACTGTAATTATGATGTTTATGTTCTCTGACAAACCTCTGAGGTCTTCAAAGAACTTTTATACTGAGAGCTGACTACTAACAGATGAAGTCTATTTACTAATCAGATTACTCCTGAAAGCAGATGGATTTTGCTTAAGAGTCTGAAATAAAATGCACGTGGCCATGTTTTAAAAACATTTGTGTAAAGCAATTCATGTATCATTGTCCTTCCACTTGATAATTATGCACTAATATGGTGTTGTACCATAATAAAATGTGGAAAATGTTATGGGTTACAAAGAGTTTGCAAAACACTTTGTTATATGACACAATAATTATCCAAAAAATGATCACAATTCTGATGTTAGAGATGTTATCAAAGATAGAAACACATGACTCACTTGAAAACACAACTATAAATATTGGCTCTAGCCATGATCTGGATCCCTGATTGTCCTCTGATGAATATGTTGACATTCTGGACAGTGTCCATCTCACTGGCATACTCCAGAATGAGGGTATAAAGGCCTGAGTGCGGCACACGAAGACTGAGCTCCAGTCGAGACTAAAAGACACAGAACATGCATGATATTAAGAGATCTTATAAGATGTTATTTGCTCCAAATGTCCTCTTATGAATTTCACTTCAAAATATGATTGCCAGATTAGTTTTGCATTAAGTTTAGAGTCACTGGTGTGAGTCTGAACCTGTCTCCCGTTGAGCGCTGCCATGTCTGGGTGATCTGGAGTGGGACGCCGCACACGCGCCTGTCTCCTCTTCCTCCGCCCACTCCGGGTGGACAGTCTGCCCTGTGTGGCGAGCACAGAGCTGAAACCGTCCATGGAGATGTGCCTGTACAGCAAACAACTTAAAAAAAAATATGAAAAGAGAACAGAGATGACTTCATTATGCTAACAAAGACAAGGTTTAAGAGAAAGTAAGGGGATAGGAAGAGGATTACTTTTCATCCTTGCTTGCAGTGTGTAAGTATGTGCACGGCTGAGTGACTTCTTCTTTGAGCAGAGAGGCTTCATAGTAATCTTGAGGCAGCAGCACTAAATAATCCTAAAGTGGGAAGATAAAAATGTCACATATTTCATTTGGGTCACATTTAGCAAGGCTTCCATATTCTGACCACCTTGAACTGTTAAACACTTTCTCATAATGTCGATGTCATTAAACAGAATTTGACTTGTTGCCCTGTGATCAACTGTTGACCTACCAGGCACATCTTCTTTTTCTCACCAGGTAAATGTTATCCAGACACTTACCAGAAGAACTCCCTCAGCCCTGATATGAATAATCCATTTCCCAGGATTTAATGCATAAGGTTCAGTGAAGCCCTCTCCTGGGACGGTGACAAAGGATGGGGATGAACTCGGAGGAAATATCACTTCCTTACTCTGAACTTCCCCTGCAGAGCACCAAGCACAGATATCATAAACTCCAGCAGAGGCGACATAAATACTCGGAGAGCTAATAAACCATTTGCTCGCATAAATGTCAGGAAGGAAATGTTTTAACTTCTTAAATGATGGGTTAGATTTTACAGCTGGATGGAGGAATGAAGGAATGAATACTATGTCAGAGGCAGTCTTACCTGCAGTGCCTCTGCTATTTGTAGCCTTGATGCTACCAGTCACACTGACGCTGTTGGGGTTAATGAACCGCAGAACCACATGGAAAAAATTCTGCCACCCCTCTTTTGGATCAACATGCACTGTTACCCTGGCTTCACTCTGCAGGGACGACAGTCACACACTGATTCCAGTGACACAAGTTTGGATAGACAATGAGTGAGTGGCGCTAGGTGGAGAGATGAAAGGCAGGCGGGAAGATTAAGCAAACAGAACGGGTTAATCAACAGACAGCGAGCGAGGCAAAGAAAGCAAAGCGGGCCCCCTTCACTTACAGTCACAGCAAGACTCAGAGTCAGGTTCATCCACCACCAAGATCCAGCCTTTGACTCGGACTCTCCCCTTGTTTTGGGAAGTGGAGTAACGCAACATAATGTGGAAGGGTCCAGGAAAGCCAACGCTAAGCATTAGAATCACCTCCGGCTGAGGACAGAGAGTGTTAGTTCTAAGAGCTGATGCTGATATTCTTCCACATCAGCAGTGAAAAAACAGGACACCGAGTGATTATTTGTGCACAGGCAAAAGCAGAAAATGTATCGTGAGACCAAAAATCGCTAGTGTCTGCTGTAACTGTCACATTTAGATATACACCACATACAAAGCAGCAAGGAGAATGGGCGAACCTGTGCAGGTGACATTACTGCATAACCTCTCCAGCTGAACTCTGGGAACTCTTGGGGGTTAAAACCAAAGCGGACTGGTCGAGAATTTGGTGTTGTGCCATCCTCCACCTCAAACTTCAACTGGTGCAGAGATGGGAAAAAGTAACCAGGGACAGGCCTGGTGAGAGTAAAATGACAAATATTTTCTCACCCTTGGAATATTTACAGATTTTATGACATTACAACTGATATAGGTTAGTGAGATATTATACTAAAACAAAGTAGTACATTCTTGTAAACTGAGTGAAAACAAGTTTCACTAAATATTTTGTAAATTAAAAACTTTAATTTAACCTTTAAAGTGTGATATGATATGAGAATCTTTTGACATGCTATTAGTCATTCTCTCCACAAATCTGACCTTAACAGAAGAAGAGTGACAGCTATTGTCAGAAAAAACTCAGTGATTCCTATATGCAGTTAGATGTGGGAGAAACAGCAAATATAAATGAGAATAAACTCTGGTCAGACGAAATGAAAAAAATATCTTTAGCTACATGCTTTGAGGAGGACAACTACCCTAAATATACATTTACAACTACAATGAACAGATCGAGTTAAAAGTTTAATCATGTGTTCGAATGGCCCAGTCAAAGTCCAACAAAATGTTTTTGAAAATGAAGCTTTATTGCAAAGAAGAACACTGTTCTTTGCAATAAATCACAAAAAATCCCAATGAAATACATTGAAATCTGTGATTTTACCATTTAAACAAGTTCAAACAGCATTAAAACTTTATCAATGGCCTTTACATTTACCAGAATGTACTGATGCTGTATTTCATGACTTTTTTTTTAATGAAACCATAGCTTACTCTGCACAAGTACGGCCAATTACATTCTCCCTGCACTGACATTGTCCAGAGGTCTGATCACATGTCATGCCAACAGCACCTCCTAAATCACACTGACAAGCTGAAAGAGAGAGAAGACGAAATTAAACAATTTACTTAAAGAAAATAACTCAACACCAAACTAAAAAACAGTGGCTTCTGGCAGAAACATTTTATTTTATAAATCAAAACCCTCGTTCATTTATTTACCAAAACTAATTGAATGAAAAATGGCCTTTTTTCATTCATGAAGTGAGCTAAACTAAAATGAAATAGTTTGTGTTTCTTTTATATTATATTTTTTCTAACACTTTGTAATGTATATGAAACTCACTATATCCATATGGCTATCAATCCTGCTTTTTTATGAATGTACCATAAACTTCAGATCTCTGCAATAACTGCATGCAACAGACAATGTTGCTAGTTATATGAATCTGGAAACAGATTGGAAACAAATTTCTTTCACATTAAGAGTAAATGGTATATTTACTCTTAATGTGTAAATATTAAGAGGAAGAATTTCTTCCAATTCTACTTATAGTGTTTAAAGGTTTAGAGATTTTTGATTTCCTAAGCATTATTTTAAGAGCTGCCATTTGGTTATCATATTGTGTTTTTATCATGTAGAACACCTTGAACTAATGTGCTATACAGATAAACCTGACTTGACTACAAAGAACTGTGGGACATTCTTGTCCCCCTTTCCTATAATAAAGGATAGCCCAATGCATCATTTGTTTAAAGAACTCATTAAATTAGCTCTTTCTATTTTTGTAATTTGATTAACTTTTTTCCAGCTACATTATAACAGAAACAAAATGAAGTGAATGGAGCACAAACATATGGAAAACTGTTTAAAATTTAAGTGTAGTTTCTACAATGTGTTGATCTGTTTTATTTAGGGAAAACATACAGACATGTTACTATCAGCATATGAACTATTATAAGATGCCATAAATTCTTTACAATGTGGACTGTAATTATTTTGTTTTAAAATAACAAAAACCCTATTGTACAGAAACTTTTCTATTATACACCAAAAAGGTTTAAATGCTTTTTATTATAGCTCTGAATGAGAAAATAAGGAATGCCTGATCAAAATCTGACATTGGAAGTCAATCACAGAATATCTATATATAATATATATATTGTTTGAAAACAAATTGCCTCACTTTAAGTGCTGCTTTTAGAAAATTGTGAAAATCTGTTCACTGCTTTTACTCCCGCTTTATTTGCTACAAAGCTTTGTTGAGTGAAATAGTTTTTTCCAGGCTATTTCACTCAATAAAGTAAATTTAAGAAAACAGAAAGGCAATCAACAACAACAAAACCGGTTGCATTTATTGTAACTGATCCTCGAGATCTCTTTGATCTCTTTGCTTTGATTTCCAACTCATTCCTTCTTCGTTCACTTTATGCGACAAAATGCTGTTTTTTGTGATCACGCAGATCTGACGTCATACTTTCCAGTTCAAAGAGAAAGCCTACAACAGTTTTCTTTTCACATGTGCTTCAACAGAATGGGGTATAAGAGTGGCATGTTATGTTGATGCCTGATAAAGACATTTTACCTTGGCAGCCAAAGTAGTTCTTTTTTTGCAGCAGAAAGTATCCGTCTTTGCAAGAGTCGCATGCATGGCTGCAGACATTTGGCTTACAGTGACACTGTCCACCTCTCTGTAAAAACACATCAAGGAAGAAAAAGCTATTTTACATCATTGCAAATGCGATGTTGTTAACAGCAATGTGTACACAGAGAGGCATGGTGTCTATGTCTGTGCATACTTTTAAATATACCCACCTGCTCACATTCTCCAACACCGCTCAGTGTCCCTTTCAGATCACACTGACATTCTGGAATGAAAAGAAAAAATAAGACAAGCTAGGGTAGGGGTTGGGAAAATGTAACAGGGAAAAATTGTGAATAGGCTCTGATTACAGGGTTTTGTAACACTCACAGGTGTAACACAACAACCCCAAAGCCCTTCAGCTTCAAAGAAATGGAGGTCAGAAGGTTTTAGAGAGCTTTTTCATTCACTGATTGCAGCACATAAAAAAAAAATCTCTGAATGTCCAGCTACTTTCAACCAGAGGCATACTTCAGATATTAAAAGTGTGTCTTGTGTTTTCAGGAAGTGTGGCAGAGACCTTACTCAAGCAAGAGAGCAAACCTGTAACATGAGAGCAACTTCTGGAGAATGCTTGAAGTTGTTTTTCAACATAATGGGAGCAACGTTATCTTCCCCATGAGAGCTACACTTCGCTGACTAAAGCACACTTTTTGCACCAGTCAAAATATGGACGAATCTAAAGTGAGCAGGAGATGTTTTAAAGTATCATCTGGTAATAAAATGTCACATTTAATCTTCGGAATGTTCCCAGGAATTTGCTCATTTTGTGTGTGATTCTCCCGTTTCTCCCGGAGAAGCAGAAAATCAGTCTGGCCTTGGTGACAGCAGCATATTGACATATTCACTACGTCAAGCGAGTGAAGGCTCAGATCAGTATCTTATCAGGCTTCTTCTGGCAATAAAACAATCCGATGAAAAATGTGAGCAGCGAACAAAAAAAAAAATATTTCTGGAAACATATATGTAACTTTGGAGCCCTTTTTTGCAAATAGTACAAAAAATAATCATTTTGCTCTAGATTCAATGCCAGAAGCAGCTGGTGGCTGCAAATAATATAGACTTAGTTAGTAGACTTAGCATCTGCTGCCGTAATTGGAGTGAGATGTGGTTCCATAAAGTGTTGTTTGACAAGGGCTGAGCATACATGTCCTTTGTGTTGATCAGTCATATAAAAATCAAATAAAGTTAAGTTAATGTGTAATGTGTAATGTGAAGACATGTTTGAATACTTTTGCAGTCCATTAGACAACAGTCCTATTTTCGGGTTTCTGGTTACCCACCTGTGCATCCACGAGGGTTGTCTGCAGCCAGGTTCCAGTAGAGAGGTTTACACCTGTCACACAGCGTTCCTTCTACATTGGCTCGGCACTGGCAGATGCCCTGAAAACAGCAGATAAGAAATCTATGAGGTGTTGAGACAGGCTGCTGCTGCTGTAGGCCGGGTTACATGTGGTCACCATCATACAGATTAAATCAGTCACGAGGGCCTGCATACTGTGTTACACAGCAAGTGTTGTGAACTGAAAATTGGCTTTTCTCTCACTGTTTGAAGAGCGGTGTGTGTTGCTAACTTTATAAACAGAACCACTAAAGCAGCCTAGCGTTGCTTCGTGCAATTGTTGTGTCTTCCGTTTTGAGAGGGAAGGAAGTCTCTTTTTCCGTGTTTGATTACATGAGCCTTTCATGGGAATAGCCTTACTTTGTTGTGCAGTTTAATATCTGGGCCAAAGTTCATCCATGTTATCAGCCGCGGGATAGTAAATCTATTCAAATTAAATTCACCACCCTGGGTTGGGCATTAACCAACAGAAACTTAATAAATAGAAATTCAGTCTATAGCAAGTAGGTTACCGTTAGAGGATAGGGCACTTCGGATCCATCTGGGTTACAAACACTGATGGAGTCTGAAAAGTAAAACAGATGTCCTCAATAGAAAATTTAAAATAAAATAACTCCCATATAAATGCATGGAAAGTTATTACTGAAAAGCACCAACAATCTCCCAAACTATATTATTGTTAATTTAAACTGCATCTGCTAAAATCTTAAATGTTTAGTCTATACAGTGGGTTCACTTGTGTTTACCTGAGCACTGGGGAAACCTCAGTCCAGATGCACAGCGGTCACACTGCTGGCCCACCACACCTGGCAAACAGAGGCATTCGCCTGATAATGGGTTGCATCCAGTTCCATATGAGCCTTCCGACGAACACCGACAGGCTGGGGATAGTAAACAAATGAAATTTCAGCTGCAAATACTTTTAAGATTCTTCTTAAGATGTTTATTTTATTAATTACCGGTATATTTTGCTATGTGAGTCCCAGTTGTCAAATGCACCATTCAACATTTAGTTTTTATAAGACATTTACATACATTCATCATTGGCATAAATCTAAAAGTAACCTTGGACTTTTATGCCTTAAAATTGAGCCTGCGTCTCTTTAAGAAGCTTCTACTCTTTCTGAAACTTCGCATCTCATAAAAACAACTGGTTACTATCTACGTAGTTCATGTGACAAGCTCAGCAGACTTCCAGTTCCATCAGGTGTTTGCTAATTGCTGCTGCTAGTCTGAAGGAGCTAAATAGGTTGCTCAGGAGACTGTAGCTCCAAGGAAGATTCTGCAAACATGCATGAAAGAATCAACGCAACACTCCAGGTATGTTTTAGATGAAGGAATTCAAATATAAACAAAAAAAAGTACCATGTTTTTTCAGGATCAAGCTAACAAAACTTACCAGCACAGTCTGGATATCCGTAGAAACCTGGTGCACACTGGTCACACTCACGGCCTTGGTAGTTGGGAAGGCAGTTACACTGACCATTTAAACTGCACACACTTTCAGCAACCCCAGCTCCACCACAGCGACATGCTGAGGAGAGATACATGTCATCATATCCTAAGTGGAGATTTATTCAAAATATCTCTACAAGTCACATTGCTAGAAAAGATCCAGACTTCCTTCTAAGGTTTACTATACTTCATGTTATCCTTTGGCTATCTCTTTCCAAATTAAAACTAATAATATCAAGATTTTTCTAGGGATAAGGGTCCTCTCACCCTGACAGCTTGGGAAGGAGTAGTGTCCAGGTTCACAACGGTCGCATCGCTCCCCCTCCACGCCCCGACGGCAGAGGCAGCGCCCATAAACATCACATATAGCATTCACTGTCCCTCTGTAGTCACAACTGCATGCTGCAGACAAATACAGTGGAAACATTATTTTCACAATAAGAACATATTCCTCTGCAGCTGGAGACCCAGCTACTCAAGTTTGCTTTACTTTTATGTTTGGCTTGCACAACCCCACTTGGTGTTGTTTGTGAATAGGCTTGGCACTAAGAAGCCACCAGAGAGATTCCCACTGTTTTCCTTCCTACTGAAGTAGTAAAATCTGCTTCATAAAAGCAACACTCAGTTCGCACAATAAAAGAACTGATGGGTTAAAGGATTATTTAATGTTTGTTTATGTTCTTTGAAGAGTTGGATAACTAAAAATGACAGAGGTTAAAGGGTTTTCTTAAAATTTTGGTTCCCAGCTTGATAAAAAAATCTAAACAGGGGCTATAACTAATATTAGCCTGGTGAGTTCTCACTGGAAAGCCCCAAAGGATTGGTGCTATAATAAAAGGGCAAATCTTTTTGGACCATCCGAGTGTTATGCTCATTTTATCTGCAACCCAGTAACATGTTAGTATCCCAACGCTCCCTGTCGCAGGCGTCTAAGATCCAAAACCAAAATCTTTCCAAAGAGGCCAAAGGTGGCATCAAGTGTTATGTTTCTTGAACGCACATCAGACTTGATTGTTTGAAAAATAAATTAAGTATATTTCTAGCAAAAATATAGACAAAATAATAACTTTGTCTACGAGGACAGTCTGGATATGGCCCATGTTTTGATCTTACAAGTTTAAAACATGTTAAAAAAAAATCATTTTACAAAACCTCCCATTGTTACACCGTATCTTTGACTAACAAAAGACATCATCACCACACCGCCAGGTGTGTTCTTAATCTCTTAAATTAATGGGAGTGTCTAAAATTTACCAAAGTAATCTAAATAATTCTAAATGTGAAATATTGCAGATTTTGGTTCCAAACTATATTAAGTATATTAAGTATATTCTAACTGCGTAGAGAAAATAAAACTGATTTACAAAAATTCAACATAAATGGCCACAATTAATCCCAAACATGAGAGATATCAGGTTTTGATGAGATTCAAGCATGACCTCACACATTTAAACCTCAAGCTAAATTACCTCCAACCCTTCTTATTAACATTTAACTCAAGAGCAAATTTAATAAGACATACTGGTACCTAACAATACCCTCCTGCCCTCCTTTTTAACAATTTAATCTCCCTCTAAGTGAATGTGACTAATTAAACTGTCCAATAAAAAAAAGCTTTTTCAAGATACTAGCAGAGTCCCTATAAATACAAAAAAATTTGGATGAGAACAAGCAATAAAAGGATTTAACACAGCCCAGCCATGAGAACATCTCTTCATTTTAGGTCTAAGCGCACTTACGTTGACATCTAGGAGAGTTGAAATAGCCTGGGGGGCAGGCAGTGGGTCCTACACAGGGAGTGAAAACAAGAGGAACAGCTTAAAGTGCCTGTCAGACTCAACTTTGTTGTGACAAACTAGAAACTCAACTTACCCACTATGGGGCCTGCAGGCGACTTGGTGGTCGTCAGGTACACAGAGTAAGCTAGTTGCAAAAGAGATACAAAATAAAGCCAGAAAATTATCACATAACATTGTCTTTGTTGATTCAGAATTATGACTCAATAAAGATGTAGACTTCTGAAAATGCAAACAAATGTCAGCTAACTTCCTAATATTCAGCAGAATACTAAAATATGAATTCCCCTCCAGGATTTTAAAATACTATTGATTCTGCTTCGTGTGCATTTGGGTTGATGACACTACATGAGGCCAAGACTTGAGATGATCCATAGAAAACCTTTTCTTAAATATTAAGGTTTTTGAGTTGCATTAGAGATAGATAATTGGTAGAGTATGCAAGTTTGGAGTATTTAGATAAAAAAAAAAAGAAAAACATGCAAATGGGTAACTCAAAACAGTACAAAAACAGACAAGTTGGAGTATTCCTTCAGTGAGGTCACCAGAGGCATGTGTGAATGACAGCTTGTGTTTTGGAATGGTAGATTTTAAGTTGATTAAATTACAATTTAAACTGCAAAACAAATACAATTTCTTGCCATATCATGTTGTTCTATAGAGATAATAAGACTTTTAAGCTAATCCTTCAGAGAAAATTAGTTTTGAATGTGTTAGGCAACACATAAGAACGATGACAGAAACAGTAAAAACATTATGGAGGCTTTCAACGAAGAACTTAAACCTTTTAACCCAGAATTCTGCTGATAGTGTTGCTTAGACAAATTTTATGCTGACCACAAGAGGAGAAAAGATTTTAAAAACAATTCAACAGAAAGAGAGGAGACAGTGCTTTAACTTTACTAATTATTATATATTCACTCTACAAACAGAGTTCTTTTACTCTCTGCTTTAAATGTGTGATAATTATCATGTAATTTCAGAGCAACATTTGCTCATCCTTCCCTTCTAATGCTAACCCACAAAATGTGCAAATATTGATGCATGCAAAGACTAAAACAGCAGATAAATATCTCAGGGAACCCAGACGGCCTCCTAATGACTGTCAACATGTTTAGTCTGGTTTGACATGCCTCAGAGTCTGCACATAAAAAAACCACTTAATAAAACTTCAAGAAACTCTTTCACATATAAATGACGATTAAAAGATAAGCTAAGCATCCAAAGAACCTCAGGCAAATTTGCAGAAGACAGGTTTGCTGTGTGTCATAAATGACTATTATGATTGCACTTTTAAGGACGTGTTGAAATTCAGACATTTGTTTATCCTGGGGCCCCACAAACGCTGTCATGTGTCAGTGACAGAGGAAACACTAGATGAAGCATTAAAAAGTTACCAGTAGAGATGAAAGAATGAGTGTTATCTTTATGTCTTTGCAGGCAGATTAAGCTCTGTTAGGGAAGATCAGCTTGATAGTAAGGAGGAAATTCTCTTGCAGATTTCAGTATCTATGTGAAATGTCAAATTTGTTTCTCGTTTTCCAACAAAAATAAACTTTTTTCCTGCATGGAAAGTGGTGGAAAATGAAATGCTAAAACAGACTGCCAAGGGCATGATTTTAGCCATAAAGGAAGGATCTGAAGTTTGACTTGTTATAACATCATTCTTCCATTTACTGAAGGTCAGTTAGAGGTCTGTGCAAAACATGGACTATAAACTATATTTGGTGAATGCATTAATTTTCAACGCTCAAAGTGAATCTTTAAAGCTCTTCTTAATGATATTAAATTTATTTCCATTTATAGTTGACACTATTTACTCATACATAGCTCACATGTTTCACATTGATGTGTATAAATATGTCTTTTTTACTGACAAATAAGATTTATGTAAAAAATGTTTAAATTATAAAGAAAGCTAAACTCACGAATGCAGTCAGGGTAGCGATAATGTCCATCAGCGCAGCGATCGCAGTTCTCTCCTGCAAATTGTGGTTTGCAGATGCACTTCCCGGACCCCATCTCACATCCGGCTGTAATCCTTTCATCACAGCTACAAGCTAGAGAGTGCCAGAGATTTTTATTAAAAATAAGTAAACATCATCAAGTCTGAACATAAAATCATCTTTCACTGCTTTAGAGCAATGTCACGCAGTTAACTCAAGCAATACACAATTATTCACAAATATTTTGGAAACCAAGTGTAATATACTTCACCACACAGCTCCCGGTATTTTATCGAACATTAGAGAGGGTTTTTGTTTTTTTTCCACAATGTAAGACTTTAGCTGAGAATATGTGCTTTGCTTAGATTTGACAAATATTGAGCTTTTCACTAAAGTAGATCTGGTATAAAACAGAGCAATAATATGTTGAAAATCACCTCATGCTTGCTGTGAAGCACAGTAGAGTAGCTGTGATACTCTGGTCTTATTTCTACTTGTCTGTGAAAGGCCCTAGGAACTGACAGATTTTATGGTATTGTGACCTATTGGAAATACCAAGATATTTTAAATGAAACTAAGATAATTATTCCAAAAATTTTGGAAGCATTCACGGGAAATAAAATCAAATTATTTTCTAAGCTCTCTGACTCTCTTACCAGACATGAATTGTACAGGCAACCTGTATGGTGAGCTGAAAGGAAGAGAAAATGAGAGAGGACCCAGGAATTCCTCCAGGACCCCAAGATTCAACATTGTGAAAATGTATAGAAGAAAATGTCCTGATGTAAGTTCTTACACAAGTTACTCATTGTACAGGTAGTAATTTAATAAAAAAAGGTTTTTAAAGTAGGTTTACAAGCATTATTTTTGCAAGCAGTAGCTAAATGACAAAGTATTTTAGTTTAAACACAAAAGATACAGCTTTTGCAGTTCACTTTTCTGAGTGAAAGAGAACCACTTGGCATCCCATACTTGGCAAAGTCCAAAGACAACTGTCAGCTGTTCTTAGTACAAAGAACAGCTACAAAGCATTCCAGTAAAGTAAACAGCGGTAAAGCCCATTTCAGAGATAGTAAAACCTGTGGTGCCAGTGTTGCTGCTCTGTTGCCTTTCTTTGACTAAAACTCTATTTGGGCTTCACTTGTTATTCTGCAGATCACATGCCATCATGTGTGGACGGTATTTACTTTAAACCAGCATTAGTACAATGTGGAAAGCTCTGCTAACGTGCTCATGGTATCGATTGGAGCAATGAGTGGATTTGAAGAGTAATCTACAGCATCACATGGAGGTCTTGAGATGTGTGTCGTGACATTTGATAAAACCCAACAAAAACACAGGCAAGCCACTCAAACAACAATAAATGTGTCTTTCAAAAATGCATTTACTTCACCCTACATCTGTATTAACTTTTCTATCTTGTATACTAAATGTTAAAATATTTTAACAGATTTTCAGTTAATGTCACAGGTTTGCTGTTTTATTCACTATTCAATTTTGAGAGGCAAATGAGCCACTGTAAGAAAAGATGCATTAGTTTGAAACTGAAAATTCAACAAGATTTAGACTAAACCACACATATACTAACATTATATTTACACCATTTATTTTATTCCTACCAGCTCCTATACCAACATCTATTCATTTGTGTGTGAGGATCATTGTCCTCACACACAAATGTGAGGACAATGGTCCTCAGAGGGATGTCTGTCTTGTAAGGACAGAGGGATGAAAATAATTGGTGTCCCATTTGACATTTTCATGAACAGTCAAATATATTTAAAAATACAAGTTAACCAAGCAGTGTCACAACCCGTGTCATTTTTTATGAAGATATTTGGCAATGGAAATTATCCTAAAAAGTAAACAAATATAAAGCTATGTTAAGTCAAAAGGTTGAAGACATTATACTCACATATGCATCCAGTTGGAAACTCGGGAGGCACTCCAAAAGGTCTGTAGAAACCTTCAATGCATCTCTCACAGTTTATTCCTGCAGTGTTGTGCTACAGAACAAAAAATAAATAAATATTGTGCATTAGACAGCTAACAAGAAAAATTGTTTAGTTTTTACACATGAAATCTTCATAATTAATATTTCCATTGGGGGTAAAACTTATTTGAATAACTGAGGCAATGTGCCAATGAGACACAGATCTAAGCATTCCTTGTCTACTAAGGAAAATTTAGTCTTACAAATTAGGGAGCTAATCATGCAGCATGCTATTCTTCACTGAGAACTACATTGATATATAAACAGGCAAGTTTGATATAAATTTTTTTCTTTTATTTCTTTCACTGATAAAAAGACACACACATGCGCTGACAAGAATCAGTTTGAACTTGATACACATTTCATACCTGGCAGCCGATGCACACTCCTCCTCCACTGTACCTGCCGAAGGTGTCCAAACTTGCTCTCCTCTTTTCAACCTCTGGGTCGTAATAACAGTCGGAGGCATGGGTGAAGCACTGGCAGGCTGAGGTGGAAAGCCCCGAGACAGACAGACAAACACAAAATCAGAGCATTTATATTTGCCTCCCACTGAATTAGCTCCCACATGTGTTTAAACTTCTAAAGCTTACAAGAGAAATGATAAATGCTATATTGCTAATAGTGTAATCTCTTGCTGTGTTGCACGCCTGGGGCTTAATAATTTTCAAGCATTTTTACTGGCAGTCTACTATTGTTATAAATCCAAATAAATTAATTTGTGGCTCCACAAAGGCCACACAGTGCCATGCAAAGGTATTCAGACCCCTTCAACTTTTTGACATTTGACACGTTATAACCACAAACCTAAAAGCATTATATTCAGGTTTTTTTGAAAAAGACAAACCCGTTGCTTTGGCCTAAAAGACTGAAGTGTAATGAAAAGAAAATAAGCGATGGTTTCAAAACATTTTTATGATGTAGAATCTGAAAAGTGTGGCATGAATTTGTATTTAGTCCCTGATATCCTACACAACTTAAAAAATAGCAATAATCACAATAACAATATATGCAACATCGCAATCACAAAGGACAATGTGCATGCAATGTTTAGTCACCTTTAGTATTTCAAGTGTCAAGCATTGAAAGTTTGTTTGCCAATATTACATTTGGTCACCTGGATAGACTTTTACAGGCTTTACTTACAACTGTTATTGGCATTGCAGTATTTTACCACAGATGTTAAGTAGATAATAAACAGAGTACATATTTTAATCCCAGCATAAATATAGTTGTCCTGTGACAGAATAGTAGTGAACAAACACAAAGTAAGACACCAGACAGGTTAGATATAAAGCAGTGGATTAGCTTAAACCTCTTATGGAAGAATAGCAAGATGAAAGTTATTTTTGAAAGAAAAAAACAAAGTATCCTGTTTGAAGTTTGCAAAAATGGATATGGTGAACAGAGTAAACATTTTAGTGTTCTGTACCAGCCACTTAATATATCCACAGTCCGCTTGAATTAGATTCCAGCAGGTCCAGGCTCAGATGTCTCCCTGGATGGATCACTTCAGAAATGTTACTATCTAGGCTGGGACAGGCCTGCACAGCTTAAAACTTACCAGCCAGCAAGGTAGGCAGACGAAAAGCAGCTATCATGAGGCTAGTTTCTCATCACACAAACAATATGTGGAATGTCCTGTCGAATCTTCACCGACACAGACTACATACAATACCATATCAGGGCATCAGCAACTAGGATTTAATATCAGAGACAAGACAACACTTCAGCCCACGTCCGGGGCTGTAATTCAGGAGCCAGCAGCATGGTAGGAGCAGAGTGAGATATACCTTACATGTCGGATAAAGCACTGCACAAAAAACACTCACGTTGACAATCGTTGGGGCTGTCAACAGTTGCAGCACGCCAGGGCTTCTGGTTAAAGCCTGGGCAGCAGTGGTCACATGACTCGCCGCAGGTGTTGTGTTGGCACTCGCACTGGAGTCTAAGGAAAGAGGACAAGATAGCAGTACATAGTGATTCTGTGATGTTTGACACCTTTGAGACAACAGTTTAAGCTGCATATCACTGACACATTATCACTATGAAGTTATGACAACCGTGTTGATTTTAACACAGTATTTTGGCTGGAAATGTGACTGATAATCAAATTATTTCGGTTTTAGGGCTTGATTTGGCCCCAAACTGGTAAAGCATAAATAATATGGGGAGAGGTAAGATTTCTGAAATATAATATTACCATCCACAACAATGGTTTCTAAAGAGCAGTTTCTCCCAAAAGCTGTCAGATGTTGTCCATCCATTTTCCTACACCCTTGTCCCTTACTGGGGTCGGGAGGGTTGCTGGTGCCTATCTCCAGCTATCGTTTCGGGCGAGAGGCAGGGACACCCTGGACAGGTTGCCAGTCTGTCGCAGGGCAACACAGAGACAGACAGGACAAACAACCATGCACACACACACCTAGGGACAATTTAGAGAGGCCAATTAACCTGACAGTCATGTTTTTGGACTGTGGGAGGAAGCCAGAGTACCCGGAGAGAACCCACGCATGCACAGGGAGAACATGCAAACTCCATGTAGAAAGACTGGGGCCGGGAATCGAACCCAGAACCTTCTTGCTGCAAGGAAACGGCTCTATCAGCTGCGCCACTGGGCAGCCCCTGTCAGATGTTGTGAAGTACTTATATTCCTTTTACTTTATAATTTTGTCTTTTAATTTACAACCTTTTCTAGTTATAAGTTAAGTCCTTTATTCAGCTATTCAATTTGAATAAGTTATCTTCAAACTAACTTTTTTGAGTTTGTAGAACAAAAAGAGTCTCTTGTGTCACACTGAGGGTGTGACAGGAAGACATAACCATTTATGATTGATGATGATCTCACGTTCATTATAGAGCAAGTATTTCTCTAAATCAATAAAATGAATGGAAATATATTGAGTTAATGAGTGGCTGCTTTTTGGCAACAGAGTAAAATGATAGAGCAGCATTTTACCTACAATGATCATTCATAGAAGTAGAATTTTTATTTGTATCCACTGGATTTTTCATGGTTGGTTCTCTCCATTCTCAGACTCCCTGATTGTGTAACATTTTCTCTTTGATTATTCTGCAGTAAGAAACATTCCTTCCTAATTATCTCACAGATTTATGTGTTCCACATGTGGGATCTCCTCCCACACTACTTTATGATAGCAAAAAGTCTCAACATAGAACTTCATTATGAAATGAATAAAGGCTCTTTTTTCCTGCAGCCGTGAATCATTTTTCTTGATTGCATCATTAAAAGATTTGAAAGATGAGGTTAGCCTATGTGACTGTGGTCTATGCTTCTTTGTTTTCAGCAAAAATCCATGCAACTAAGTTTGTCTTAAAAAGCAGAAACCATAGTCCACTAAGCTATATTAGCAGATAAACATAAGATTTAAATTCACATTTGAAGTTAACTGTTATAGAAGATGTAAATAAAACAGCTTAATGCGTAAAAAGTGAGAAGTAAAAAAGTGATTTCACCCCCATAAAAATGAGCAACAAGGCTGAAGTTTGAGAGTTTTACAGACCTGTTTGGGTTGTCCAGATTTCGACCAACACCACAGACCTGGGCATGGCCATGGCAAACACAGCGTCCACCGATGCTGATGTCTTTTATACTATAAAAATACTATCAGCAAATAGAGAAATGTGAGCACCTGCACAAACAGGTAGATCTGTCACATTTGACAAATTTACCTGTGACAAAAGAGCTCAGGAATTCATGGGATGAACTGACTTAATATTTTCAATAGATTAAAACAAAAGTATTTTCCCTAAGATGACATGTCTTTAAGGAATTTCTTCTTGAACACGTATCTTAGTGTTTTGTACCAGCCACTTAAAATTTGTACTGTGCTTCTTTTAATAGCCTGCTACCCTGAGCTACCCTGAGATATAGCAGAAGTGCTATATCTCACACTTGCAGACTGAAAGAGCTTTCCAAACCTATCCCTATCAAAAAAAAATTCCAAAGATGACTTGTCACTCATCCAGACTTAGTTCTCCACAAACCCTAATGGGTGAACAGAGGAGTGTGACTGTGTCAGCAAAAAGGAAGCTGGCAGGCAGGAGGTATAAAACTAAACTTTGTCCAAATGGGAAACTAAAGGATGCCAACATGTCACCTGAGTGTCAGGTTGTACGGTTTGTGTCTTACCCTGCGTGTGACGGTGGGGTCTCTCTGCGCTTTGGAGATCAGGTGGCCTAGCAGAGTGCTGGTGCGAAGAAAGCGCAAGCGAATGTTTGTGGCCTTCGTGAAGTCACGGAGCACTGGTGAGTATGTGAAGTTTTTGGAGCCTGGTCGGCCATTTATCAGAGAAACCACAATCTGGAAAGTGCAGCGTTTATTTTCAGTGAATTGTTGTTAAAACTTGTCAACTGCCTGGCATTTGTTACCAGAATATTTCATATTTCACCTCTCCATTCTCCAAAGGTATGATCCGTGAATACTCTGTGGTGCAGATCTGGTCATCATCATTAAAAATACGACCATTGGGTTGTTTTCCGAATTTTTCAATACACTCCCGTTTTGAATCTAGTGAGGTGAAGAAAAAAAAATCAAAATGTTATGGCTAAATTATTGGAATTTTTCATAAAATCACAATTGTAGCAGAATACCAAATATCTCAAAGGTGTTTAATTATCAAAAATGGATCAATTCTGAAATAAACTAAATATCAAGTGTTCAATGTCCATGAAATAAGTATCTCTATTTGAAATTAGAATATAAGAAAGTCAGAAAAGTGGAATCTATCAGAGTGTACTCAGTTGACATATATAAGAACAATGAAGAGACTCAGAACCTGTTGGAGGAATTACATGTTTCCCTTCTGATTAAACAAAACCTTAGAATCCAGCAGAATGAAGCAGAGAGTGTTGCTGGAAAGGGGGAATCCATGAGTTTCCTGTACCTCTTTCCAATAAGACAATTTTTACAATATTTCACCCATTTAGTCTTTATCGCACATTGTTTCCATGAACACATTGTTAAACAACTCTTATCTTCTATGTCAGACTAAACTAATTAACAAGTAGTTGTGCAAATGAGTCACATATTAAGAATATTAAGCACAAGGATAGAGCTCAATTTTAATTTATTAACTAATATTCAGCCAAATCTTTTTCAGAAGCATGAATATTTTAAATACTACTGGGCAAAATCTCAGAAAGATAAAGATAATGTAGTATAATAGGTAATAAATCATTGGAAGTAAAAAGATTGCTGAGCTCAGAATAGGCCATAAATTTACAGGAATTTGGATCAAGTGTACTCAAAGTGAAAGGCTGAGAGTGAAAACCTAAAAAGTCTCTCTGTAATAGCACAGAGAAATATTATAATTTATAAGTTGCAAGGTAAGCAAATAGAGCTGTGAGCAACATTTTTAAAACTAACTGTAGAAGATTCCTCCACATAAGCATCTTTTATTTCTATGACTATTTTCCCTTCGTTATACAATCCAGGTTTTACAGTAGAACAGTTGTCAGAAATGCAGCAACACTGTCAAATTCAAGCCAGCATGTCTGGGATCCCTAATTCACTCATTGTTGGGGATCTCATACATATTTGTAGAAAAGATCGCCTATCATGGATACAGTTGGTCCTCTTTTTTTCTGCATACTTGTTTTTTCTGTCACTGTGTCTCTTATTTTGACCGCCAAGTACAAAAATCTCCTGAGCAGAGCTCACAGACAGCAACCACAAACCCAGAATGAACAGCACTGATCTCTATTCATATTCTGACTGTATCATGTAATTTCTTTCTGCCTGCTCCTTATAAACAGCCTGAGGTTGACTCATTTTTTATGGCACTGAAAACAACACAATAAGTTCATGAAGCTGGAGCAACATTTATCTCAGTATGTCCACGCTTGAGTAACTGGAATATCACTGAAATGTGTTGAGTAGAATGATCAAAAAGTCATATCAAAACAGAGATCTAACAATTGAGACAAACTATCTGTCAAGAAAAACAGATAAAGTCTTCAGAACTTCATAGGTGTAAATGCAATTTTTCAATTCAAATCTACTTTTAAACATGTACATGGCATTGATTTTAATGACGTATTGGACTGAGACTCTGTGAAAGTAGCAACATATTTTTAAATAACTAAGACGAGTATTGAGCAAAAAAAATAAAAAAATAAAATCCTGATCACATCCCTTAAATAACTATTACTTCTTCAGGCCTAAGTCTTTACTTAACTTGATATCAGTAAATACTAGCCACTAACCAAGGTCTCACATTAGAGCCAGGCTTAAGTCCTGAATATTAATCCACTAAGGTCAAGGATCACAGCAGAAAAGGTCTGAGAAAGGGAATAAAAAGCCACATTGACTCTTGTGTCTTGAGGATTTCTTACCTTTTATTTCAACCGTAATAAACCTTTTATAACTCTGAAAAATAACTGCAGCTTAATATAATTTGATTCATTTTATGTGGACTGGTTTTTTAATGCACGATGATGAAATAACATAGGGCACACACACACACAAAGTGAGGGAAACAATGACAAACATTTCCTGTCTTAAATCATCTTAAGCAGATAATCAGTGTGCATAGATTAAGCTTACACCCCTAATCACACATATATCCATCTTCACAATTTTTTTTTCCATGGCAGACAGTTTAACTTGTCACTGCAAGAAAAAATCTGGGCATTATTAAGTTAACAGCCCTCTTTTTGGCTTTTATAATCATGGGGTTTGACTGTACTGCATCACTTGATGGCTTTATAATATTTGCAACACTTTTGCTCTCACCTTTGTAACATATTAAAATACCAGCAGAAAAAACATTTAATCCACACAAAATCACTGTGTGTCTTTGATGCAAACTTATGAACAAGTTTTTCTTCTGTTGATTTAAAAAGAAAATGTTTTACAGAGAGGAAGTGAAAGTGTGTAAATATTCTTTTAGTCAACTTACATTACAGAAAACCATTTTTTTAAACAGAGGGATTTACACTTACGAGCAAAGTACTGCCAAGGGGTAAACTTTCTCCCATTGTCCACAGAGCGCTCCAGCACCCATAGGTCAGGACGAGGTGAATTAGCAAACTTGATTAGGACGTACGCCACATGGAAGAGCTGAAAATCAGAGCACAAAGAGGCGTCTAAACAAAAGGCACTCACTGCTCACTGCTCGGAGCGGATTTTGGCAAAAGCCTCCAGTTTCCTGAGTTGCACTGACTCTACAGAGGAAAGGCTTGGCTTTGGGCTCTACCAGTATTCTTATTTCCGTTCTTGGAAGGAAAACAAGACGTTCCAGTACAAATTCGTCATAGTTCTTTTAACTTCTTAAACAACAAATGTAAAAATAAAAGGCTTGAACTGAAACAGTTTCCGGTCTTGAGAGCGCTGTTTACCTTTAGCATTCAGCCAGAGCCTGGCTTACAGGAAGGAGCACTTATTAGCAAGGAGTGAATGCAACTTCTGCAGGTGCAACCATGCTAGTGAAAAGACATTAGCTAAGCCCACCTGATTCGAGTTTGTTCTCTGAAGTCTTTATCTCAACCCCTCATCAAAATATAGAGTCCATACAAGGGCAGAAGAGGGGGAGTCAGTGATTGTTTCTATCTGACTCCTAATGCTCTCTGAAGTGCATTTTCTTTGCATTTCACCAGCATCATTATGAAGCACTGAAAGGGATTGGCTTAAGGTTGATTGGCCATTGTATAGCAGTCAATTTTGTTTGATGTTCTGGGATTTGGCATTTCTTGTTGTAAAGCCCTCCACGTGACACAGCAGGTGTCACGTGGAGGGCAGTGACCACGCCACTGCTACGTTCTGTAAGCCTGAGATGCATGCAGATTGTCAAAATTAGTGTATAGCTTGGTCTCGAGACAGGGTGCTGTGAGTACGCATACTCAGTTTTCAGTTGATGAATGGAAATTGTTGTAGGTAAAATGTGGTGCTCTATCTTAATAAAAGACATTTCTACAGGCTGTCTCTTTTGAGAAGGATGAAGGCAGGCCCACACTCGTCTAGCATCCCTCAGCGCCAGAATGAAAAGCCCAGCGGGCATTTGAAATATTCAAGTATCCGTCTTTCCTTGCAAGAGGCAAGGAGTTGGGCTAAAACTTCAAAGAAAAAGAAAAGCATGGCAAAGCTCGGCTTCGGAGTCATTTACTCTTTCAAAATTACCCACAATTCTGGATGAATTCCTCTCCCAATCCTGGAAGTGAAGGCCTCAAACTTAAACTGCTTTTTGGCTGTTGCATTGTGAGCAAGTTCAGGGATCAACTGCTAAACTGGGTGTCCATATTTATCATCACAATGTGAACTCTAGCTCTTACCAAGTAAATCATCCGGTTCCAAATCAGGAGCAGACCTTTATCAGTCTTGAAGCCCTCTCTGAATCTGACGTCTGAATGACATGTGTTTTTAAATTAATCAGGGAACATTTCCACCCACATGCAACAGGATGTGCAGATAACTAAAAAAAGACATGAATGGCGTGCATGAGAAGTTGTCTAATAATAGAAGAACGTGACCTACTACTGGCTTGTCTATTTTGCTTTGGACCAAAATGAAGTTTAGTTCACAAGAGCTGTGATGACATCAAGAGAGGGCTTGCTGGTAGTAGGATGGAGGAGGGTAGAGAGACAAGGTGGGTAGCAAAGGGGTAGGGGTGGCAAGAGACGTGCTGGCTGGCATGCAGACCCATCTCAAAATTCCAAACATAGCAACACATTCCCCCTCTGGTCTAATGACCCCAAAACAAAGCTTGGCACTGCTTCCAGAAGCCCATCACTGACAGCAACACAGGATTGAAAACCTTTCACGACACTTGTTGCTGTAAAGGAGATGACGAAAATAGATCTTTTAAGCCACTTTAAAATGTACACAGCTTTGATGACTTAGCTAGTTGAACTTGTTTGTTCCTTTATGTAGCAATATCTATGTTGGACCACTCATTCCAGAACACTCTTTGTTGTGTGGAGGAAAACATATATGTTGTATTTTTAAAGTATTGCATCATCTGCCTACACACACATATGAACCTGAGTGGCAGCCTGGTATTAATCCATGGAGTTTAACATGATGTCAGCCCAGAAGCAGAGGTCTGTTACAGCTTTACAACCATAGCATTTCCAACTCTTATAGGAAGGCTTGCCAGAAGCTTTAGGGCTGTGTTTATAGGAATTTATGGCCAGTCTTCCAGAAGCACATTTGTCAAGTCAGACTTGATTTGATCCTGGTTATTAAAAAAATGCAGCCAAGTTTAGTGCATTGTTCAAATAGGATTTAAAAGGTTTCTATCTAAGGAATTGAGTCCTTTATTCTCCTACAAATCTCTCATGCATGGAGTGTCAAGGGACATTTTAGTTGAAATTGAAACCATAAAAAAAAAAAATCTTAATCAGTTTTCCTATTGTTCTTCAAAGAGGATAATAGTTTAAAAACACATTTATTCTAAAACTGAAAACCTTATAACTCTACTGCTGAAAACAAATAGCTTTTCTTGTCCACAAACCTTTCGATCATTAATATGTAGATTTGGTGTGTGGCCATTCATTGACATCAACAGAACATATTGAACAATTTTACTGCAAAGATAATCTGTGAAGGAAAGATGTATGAACTCCAGAATATAAAAAGCTGACGAAACAAATGTAACCGTAAGTTCCTGCCGTGTCCAAAGTCAGTCCTCGAGGGTCAGTATCCTGCCTGTTTTAGTTCTTTTCTTGGTTAAACATGCCTAAGCCAAGTGAAATTTCATTGGCTGGCCCCTACAAACTTTCTGACATGCTCCAGAAATAGCTGAACCATTTGGATCAACTGTTTTGCAAGACATGGGTATATTTTGATTTATAAAATGGACCACAAAGGCAACATCTACAGATTAAAAAGCAGTAGCCCCAGAGTGAATGGAGTCTTGGAACCCCAGAGGTGAGATACTGGAACTTATTGTGAAAAACTAACAATTCTGGTCTTTATAGATGAGGGCAATTTTAATCATAAAAGATCTGAAGTTTTGTGTTAAATGCGTTCCTATTTTCTAAAACTAAAACATTTACATATTATATGCTGTAAATAACATTTATACAAGTCCATTATATGGATACATAGCATGATCTTCTTGTCTTGGAAGAATGATCCCTGGAGCATGTCCTGGCACGTCTTTGCTGTCTCTCCAACTGTATGCTGTCAATCTAAACACACACTCCTGAATTCTGTCCAACACATTTGGAGAGGAGGGCCTTGAAATATTGTGATGACATGCCATGCACCCTCAATGGAGGATTCCATTGTCATACAAGACTTTAAACACACTGACAAGTTTGTGGCTAATAGACTTGGGAAACACTTGAGCTGAGCCACTGTTTACCCAGCATCCACAGCAGCTTTGGCTGTCAGTGTTGCACAAAGAGGTTTAGCATGAAAAAAGGTCAGGGGGTTAGCTGTGCCAGCTGTAGACGGCCTTCCTCGCCTTTAGTCTTGCTTCTTAAATTCCTGACGTTGGTGCGCCACATTACTTCATGCAAGGGGACTGAAGACAACACGTAAAAACAAGAGAGCCATCAGTGTCCCACAAGACCAAACACCATTTTTAAAATTCCACATTAAAATTTTCCTTCCACATTTCATTCATAGCAATGTGAAATTTAAATTTGATACACAACACACACGCATCACTAAATAACTCAGTTAACCCTCAACATTGTCCTGTTCATGAATCGGAAAACTAACTTCTGACAGATATTCAGTCAGAGTGACATGTCAAATCTGACAAGTTATATGACCTCCAGCTTCCCTCTAACTTATTAAAGCAGCAAAGGAAGAGCTGGATCTAAACAAGGCCTTACATTAACTTTGTCTCATTACTTTGATCCAATCATTTCTGCCTCGTTAATATGTTCACTAGAAATGCATTTGTATTCAGGCCCTTTTACAATGACACCACCGAATGAACTGAAGGGAAAATGCAGTGAACTCAACTGCCCACACATATCCACTGATTAGACAAATGGCTTCCACCAATGCGTAATTCAACCTTTTGAATTACGCATTAATCTGAGAAGAAGTGAATACCCCATGGTAATGGAGGACATGCACAGATCTGCAGCCCCGGTGGACGAGCTGTTAATTGTACACCTAAGTAATCTGGCTCTTACTAGAGGAGTGGTAAGAGCAACACCTTAGTTAAACAAATACTACAAGAAGTTCAATTTAAGGTTTACCACAAGTCTAATCTATAATTTGTGAAAATGACAGATGGCCTTCAGCTCTTTTCGTTGTTTAATAAAATGACTGTCAAATACAGATAATATTTTATAAACGCGATCCCTGATCCAAGCTGGCTGAGCTTGAGCGAATCTGCAAAGAAGAAAGAATAGAAATTTCAGTGTCTAAGTATACAAGCTGGGAAAGACATACCACAAAAAATTTGCCGGCTGTAATTAAAGCTGCAAAGTGCAGGTTCAGGAGGCTAGATATGTTGATCTATTATACAGAAATATCACCAAAACATAGTGAAGTTTATGGATGTGACATGATAAAATATAAGAAAGGTTTAAATGATATGACTGGTTTTGCAAGGTAGCATAATCTATTTATTGT
This sequence comes from Phalloptychus januarius, assembly GCA_902982915.1. Classification (NCBI taxonomy): domain Eukaryota; kingdom Metazoa; phylum Chordata; class Actinopteri; order Cyprinodontiformes; family Poeciliidae; genus Phalloptychus; species Phalloptychus januarius. The sequence goes on along the minus strand of CADWAE010000466.1, from coordinate 12,522,901 downwards.
GAACAAAATGGTCAGCTATGACCATAACCAGCTATAACGTAATCCAAATCGGACTTTTTAAAATCCATCGTTAAGACAATAGTTTATGCAACAACTATTTTTTACTCTATTATGAAAAGGGAGATCTAATAACAACAGATTTTTTTTTTCTTGCTCACACAAAAAAAAAGAAAATAGAACGGAAGACATCCGTTAATCCCTAAGTAATGAAAACAACATACTTAGGGAGATAGTGTTAAAAACGTTGAAGAAATTGTTATAATCTTGGAAAAAAAAACTTCTCTATAAGTAATTTTTTTTCAATTTTAAATTTTTTTTTTCATTTTTAAACAGTAAGAATATAAATACCAACATGTCATTTTAACTTTTTTTTCACTGTTTTCCAGGAAAAAATAGAAATCTGTTTTGGCTCTTCTCCAAACAAAGGCTTTAATTATGTAAAACAACAACTCAAAAGCAAAATGTTATCTGTTTTTAGTTGTTTGGGACAACTTGGCCTCTGTCCTGGACTACAGGTCTAGACAAAAGCTTACCATGCTGGATCATTTTAAAATGTTTATTCTAGCATGAGCTTTTGGAAATCAGAAAAGCACAAGAGGTAAAAACAACACTAATTGCTTTCAGTGCAGATACGGTATGTGACAAAAATTCTCAGTGTCATAGATAGCAACAGAGTCATAACAACTACAACAAAGTCATCAGAGGTACTACAAGGATGACTGTGACCTAACCTTTGATTGCACTATGAGACATTATGTGCACAAAACAACACATCCATTCGTCTGTTTTCTGTAACTGCTTTGTCCCAGTCAGGGTCAATGGGCTGGGGGAACTATCCCAGTAGTCAATGAGCAAAAGATGGGGTGGGGAGTTCATCATGGACAGGTCGCTGATTGTTTATAAAGGAAACACAAAAGCACATGAGACAAAACAACTAAATACACTCACATTCCCACCCAGGGTCAATTAAGAGTCACCAATTAACCTACTATATATGTTGTTGGAGTGTGGGAGGAAACAGGAACACATTTAACATACACAGGCAAGACATTGTTCTAAAACACCATGATAGAGTCATATGGACAAAGTCAACAACAAAATTTGGGTAAGCTGTGGTGTTTAGATTATACTCATAGTGTTTAGATTGGTGTTTAGATTATATCCAATCTAAACACCACAATGCTAAGCACCAATAAAATAGCCATATCATCTGTATGTCTCAGCTATAATCAAATATTTTTTTTTATTTATTTATATCTTCAATACATGTTTCTAATTTAAATGAAGTTTATTGTTTTGCCTGTTCATTCACCATGGGCTCCTATAACAAATCTAAACCAGGCAAACTCGACATCTTCATTTAAACATGTATGCATGGAATATCAAGAATAGCAACAGCAAAACATTTACAGAAATCATAGCAATGACACAGTTGGGCAGGGCAGCAGTGTTAGCTCTGAAGAGGGGCTTAGCTCTTCTACAAATTGAAAACCCCTGTTCTAATAGTCTTAACCAAACCCAAGCAAATTTTTTTATTTATTTATTTTTTGTTTTGTGTGTTTAAGACTGTCGCCTTACAGGTCTCTGGTTCAAGCTGAGGAGTTTGCATGTTCCTCTGTGTCAGCGGGAGTTTTTTTTTCCCTGTTGTGCTGGTTTCCTTTTACACACCAAAGTTGTGTGAACTAGTTTGATTGATGATTCCAAATGAGTATGTGAATGTATGGCTGTTTCTCTTGTGTGTCCTTATGTTGATCCTGTGATGGGTGATGGATGGGTGACCTGTCCAGGTTGCACCCCATCTCATGAACTGTGACCCGCAGGACAGGCTCCAAGCCTCCTGTAGCTCTAAACAGAGCAGAGCTCGTATGGAAAATATTACTAACTCAGAGAGCTTCCAGAATGCTCCTAAGACGATACACTTATGCCTACTTTCACTGCAGTGCCATCTAAGGAAACAAAGATCATTCCTCTGATTATCTGAAGATATTATGAAAAGGAAAACGGATTTTGGCCCATGATTAGTAAACCTGCCCCCATGTCTTTTTGAGAAAGAGTCAAGAATACTCTTTCTTAACCAAGGCATTTATTTTTGTCTTTTTTGAGATTTTTTTAATGTTTGAATAAATACAAAAAAGCTGCTGGCATCAAATGCAACTAGCATATATATCTATATATATAGATTAAACTAAAGAAACTTTAGTTGGAGTTTACAACTGATTCACAGTTGACAGTTCAACATGCTGAACTGTCAACACAAACAGAAACACAAGTTTTTGTGTTTGAAGACAATGTTATTTTTTCATCAAAATTTGTAATATATTTATAATATACATATTATATATAATAATAATTTGGCATTTTAGCAGTTTTTTCTTTCATTTTTTGTTCATGGCTATAGTTTGCAAGTTCTTTTAATTTCCATGATTGAAATGGAAAAATATGTCAAATGTACAAGTAACAAAATGAGCACAAAGCCCTGGAGAGTCATCCGACAGTGAAAAGTGATGATGTTCAATTTGGAAATCCAAAATTGGGTTTTGACGCACAACATAGTAAAGGGTCTAGTTCAAATTTGAGTTCATGAAGGTAAGATTTGTATGGTGATTTGTCTAGTGAGTAGGACACCAGGAAAAATGTTTCCTAAGAAGCTTGAATAATTAACAAATAATAATAAAATGAGTAATAAAATTAGTACGACAACATATGAATACCTTCTAAAAAACACAAAAGCAAATTTATACACCTCAATCACAACTGTTTTTTCCAGCTCAACATGTTTAAAAGAAGCCCAATTAGGTGAAAACCTATCCAATCTGGCAACACTGGCTCTGTAGTGAGTCTAATGATCGCCTAAATCAATGCAGTGAAAAATGAGCCCCAGCAAAAAAATCTGATTCAAAACAGTAAAATTCTTGCAACATTGATACATGTTGTAATTTCAGCTTTAGTTCTGACCAGCAATGTTAATCTGATGTCCATTGATGTGTGTTGGCATGGTTTTTTGTTGTTGTTTTTGTTTTGCTTTGTAAAATAGTCTACTTTATGTTACCAAGTCATTTAGTGTTTCTGCAAGATGCACCGCTCAAATTCTAACAGTCAATCTGTAATCAATTTTCTTTGTTTGGGCCTAAAAAAATCTTGCCAGGCTAATGCTAAACATGTGATGGAAATTAAAATACTGATTTATAATCAAGCAGCAGCTGCAGTCTGATGTTCTCTCAGTCATTTGGCTCAAACACCGAGAAGAAACAGTTACAGATGAAGCTTATCTTTGTGGCTAAAACACACCAAGGAAGTGTTTAGAAAGAGAAGTTATTGATTTAAAAATATCTGCAGACATCATCATATGCTTTATATCACGCTCACAAACGATAAATGTGACAGTGTCAGTGCTGGCTGTTTACTTCATGCTCAAGCAATGTTTAGTAACTATTGCATAGATTGCAACGTGTTCTCTTTTTTTCCAAGTTTTAGTTGATTTTTTCTTTAAATCTAAAATTCCAGTTTTTCTCAAAACCCTTAAGCAAAAAGTGTTTCCAATTCACAGATTGTTTCCATGGGTGATTTAACTTACACATCACACAGTTTCTGTGTCGATGATCTTAATTGCAAATGTGCTCACTACACCTTTTTTTCATGTTAACAATAAGCAGCCACACATCCTTTCGGCAAATTATGGTTTATTATGGTTGTTTAAAACTCTCTTGCAAGGCTTATAATGTTAGTCTGCAATTTCCGATATACAGTTTTTAAAACTGCAAAAAAAATAAATAAATGACGATGTGATTCCCTTCATGACAAATCCAATTAAACCAAAGAGTCATTCAGCTCCAAGAGTGTAAAACTACAGCTGAAAACTAGAAATAACGTCAGAAAGCTTCAGCTAGCTTGATGAGCTCATATCAAAGGAGAAGTGGCATCACTTTCTGCTGGATTGAATCAGTCTTGCAGACAGAACATTCTGTGGTAGGGTGGAGTGGAAGCATCCCCACCAACACCCCCACCCCATGACCTCTACCTCACACCCCCAACTTTGCAACAATGCAATGTACAACTGTTTGTCTGCATACAACAGGTGGGGCAAAGTAGGGAGAAGGAGTGGGGGGAGGTTGTCTGGTATATTTTCTCTGTCTCCATAACAGAATGTATGTGGTAACAGCAGAACAGTTGGCTAAAAGTTACAAGAGAAATGCATGTAGGTGTTACAGACTCATTATGACCACACATGTTTCTACTTGTTTGCACTTTTCTTTTAAAAGCTTTAGCCTGCAGCTGCTCGAGAACTTGCACTTCATTGCTCCTCTGTGCTAAATGCTTTGTTAGTAAATGTATACAAAGCCATGCAAATTAATATATAGAACTGGTGTCAATAACTATATTCATTATTAAATTCTTGGTTAGTAAAATTTGCTTTAAATTCTTTAATATGTGAAATGCATTATTTTCAGGTGACCTAAGCTTACAACTTGATAAGGGTGCGCTATTTGAGATACACCTTTGTCAGATAGGTCTCGGAAAATGGTTGCTCTCCTAATATTTCCCATTGCATCAATGACTGTGTCAGTAGACCTGTGACCAGTGGTTAGAACTGCCATGTACCAATTTATGGCAAAGGCCTTGAAAAGGTGAAAAGATCCCACATTAACCTCCACAAACGTTTCCACTCTGCAGCTCCTGATTTAGGTGGAGCCTCAGTCCAACAGACAAACGTGAGGCGCTTTTCAGTCCAGACTGCAAATGATAAACACACACAGTAGCTGTTCAGGGGGAGCAGTAAATATCTACTGCGTTGGCTCGCCCTCCCCTTCAGGCTGCCCCACTAAACACAGTCACTTACATCACCTCACTCGTCACTGCAACAATATGTCTAACAGCCAATTTGGTGTCTGGGCTGAGCCAGCTGCACTGTACCTGCAAATCAATGCAACAAATCACATGTCTATGGCAAGACTGACTGGATTTTCAGCAATAAATTACTTGTTTTTGGCTCATGCTCTCATGCTTTTGGCTCAGATAGATAGGTAGGTAGGTAGGTAGGTAGGTAGGTAGTGACCTCCAGTGCACTAATATAAGCCAAGTGCAGGAAATGCATATTTCTGGATTTGCTACGTTACTGCGCATTTCAGTAAAAACGAGACCTCCAGTGGTGCTAACACTAATGATTGTGCTGAAATCGAACCGGATCCTCTGTTTCCTGCTTGGTGATGCTGATGCCAGTAAGTTGTTGGTCAGGGAACACAGAGCACCTTCTCTCATTTAACTTGCAGCACACATTTGCTGATGCCATTTCGAAATTAGAAAAATCACATTGGAAGACCAGAATGTTACTGCAGTTATAGTAACAGCACATATACAACACATCAGGACCTCATCCTTATTGAAAGGCCCACTCAAAGTCTTTTCTTTATGTTTTACTATTCTTTATTTTAAAAAATATGGGTTAGATAATTATCTTTTGTCTTGTTTTAACTATCTTTGTTAAAACAAAACTACCTCTATTTTCTAATATTTACAACTGCGGAAATTATGCAAATAATATGCCATTTTTTTACCCTGCTTGTATATGTTCATAATTGTTTTTTGTTCTGCCACTTTATCTCCACAAAATTACACCACCTTTCTATTTCTACCCATTTACCCTGTGAAAAGAGAGCGCCAGGTCATTTTCAATGAGGCTTTAGGAGAACCAAAGCTTTGTGACAGCAAGAGAGCACAGAAAGGTTGTCACACAAAACCTGCTTTGGAGGATTCTATGCACAAAAGGGGGCGACAGTCGCAAACAAAACATTCAAACCAAATTTGGTAGGAGGTGCACCCCTGAGAGAGAGGATTAAGTTCCTGGGGAATGTCTCAAAAATTGAGTTTTTCAAAGCTTTGTTGCGTGGAGATTGCAGAGTTGTGAAAAGAGTCGAGTTTGTCCGACTAACCTGGCTGTCAGAATTCCCCTCGAAGTTTATTACACAATCCAGTCAGGGATTTTACAATATTTACATCCTCTAAAGTTGAACCAATGTCTTGTAGCCTTACCATGGTCGATTTATATAGCAAGTAATTAGCCAGTCATAAAAAGAAATTTATGTATTTTGGAAACTAGCCAAAATTTAGAGCCAATAAAAAGTCACAGTGAACTTCAAAATGATGTTAATCTTTTACCTTCAAAATAAAACACCAGTAGAACCCAATGAACCTGAATCAACAAGTTTCAATACCACAGTTTTAGTCATTCTTCTGCTTTCATTCAGTGAAACCAATCAGTTTAAACTCATCAAAAAGGAGACATACAGCAGCGAGCCCTGGTATGTTTGCCTCACATGGTCTACTCTGGGTTCACTCAGGCAGATAAGCACGTGTGGTCATGGCTCCTAAAATACATTCCCAAGAATAAAAAAAAAAACTGAGTGAGCGACTGGCAGTCTGATACAGGGTGTAAATGTTAAGTAGAACAATGGCTTACCTACTGTGCCCTGTAAATAGTTTAACAAGTGCTAAATTTTCCAGGAAAAGGACCAGGCGATTTGATGCCTGTTCAATTAATTTATTAAATGGTCCACAGATATCTGTTAACCATCTTTAGATGTGGGAAACGTATAGAGGTAATGAATCCTGCTGTTTCTGAACTTCTTTTTTCTGAATGGGGCTTTTTCAATAAAAGAAAAAAATGCATTTCTTTTAAGGTCAGAGAAAGAAGACAGAAGTCTGTGCCAGATAAAATACAAAGTCATTTCCCATTGCATGTGCACTCAGTAGTAGGAAGAAAAGTAGAAATGTTAGCTTTTCAGAAGCTGCCCAACGTACCTCCACAACAATACTTTTCAACGAAGTTTGATAAGTTGCTGCAATTTCCTCTACAATGTGTAGGCTGAGGACCACAGAGGTCACTTCCAGATTGAAGAAGGGATTTGTCATGGGTCATAGGTCAAAGAGCAAGAAGGCACAAACAGGGAGCAGCTTGCATTCTCACATTGGCAGTTTGTAAAGAACCATTCAAATTGAAGGAAGTTAAAAGACAGATCCTGTCACTGGAGGAACTTATTGTTGCACAGAAAATATTCTAAGACACTTTAATTTTATATATTGCTTTGTAAATCAAAAATGCAAAAACAGTCTGACCCAGTTTTCTTTAACTTTTTTTAACAAGTACCAACATAGTGAAAACCACATATTCCAAATGCCATCGGTATACACATTTTGGTTGATGGATATAGAATAATTATTATGTCTTGTTTTTACTCAAAAGTAGAAATTTCCAAGTTCAAGATTGGAAAAATGTTTTACTTCAGAACATGTGAAAGTCAACATTTTCTCACCTGCCCAAACTAATATGATAATATATTATCACATATCATTCTTAGTGATAATATAACTCTATCTTTCTCACACAGTAAAAATGTTGCTGCAGTGTACAAAACGAAAGGACAAAAAGCAGAGATGTACATTGTTGTAACTTTTAAAGCTGGTGCTAGTTAGCCTCGTCAATGACTTTGTTTTCAAAGTTGTATTTAACATGCTTAAACCAATCTGCCATTCCCAGATTGGTTTACTATCATCCAACACACTTTTTAATACAAGTTCTCGAATTATTATCCTCAGATGCTGATGAAGCAAAGATCAATGTGCTTGAACAACTCATCTTTATGGTGTTGATTAATTTCTCACCACAATCAGCTCCTCCATATTTACATGCAAATAATCATTAACTAAATTGTATCTGACAACCAGTTAAGAAAGCCAGTAGCAAACACAGTATATTCTTTCTCTGAGTGAAGGCAGATTTTTCTTTATAATGGTGTTTAGCAGGGCAGCTCGAAACATTTAGCACTAAATTCAACTGATACTTGATAGAGTGACCAACAGTCAGCCATTTATTTGGTATTCAAGGGGTTCGTTAACAGAAAACTTTGTGCTAGGCTATAGATGAAATGCTCCACAATATGAGAGGAATTTCAGACCTGCAGGGAGCATGATAGGGCACAAATATCAGTTAGAGAAAAGAAAGAACACTAATATCGGTCTAATTATTACAAGGCAACTATCCAAACATTTTTTTGCTAAAGCAGGAGCTTGAACTTGCTAGTAGTAACACAGGACAAGTTCTATGATCAGGATCAGAGATGTAAGTACACACCTGAATAGCATTTCAGAGCAATCCATACCAGCGTAACTGAGATACTTAAGGGTTACTCACAAGCAAATATGTCATACTTGTGTAAATATATCTTGAAAAAAGTTTAGATTTGGATAAGATTATTTCAGCTGTAATTTTGGCAGAATGTGCTTCAAACGACCTATTTTGAAACAAAGAAACCGGAAACAACATTGTCAAAAAAAAAAAAACACCTTTCTTTGAGCCGCACACATTTAACATAAACATGCCCTCTACCACCATCTGACATATCTTCTTGGAGCTACACAGAGACCAGCTGAACAGCCACCTGCATTTGTCTTGAAAGGAAACCACAGCACCTATTCAGGTCTGTCTGGCCCACACATTTTCATTAAACACATCATTTATCCTGTGGGTTTCAAAAGAATCTACAAAGCTATCAAAGAACCACGGAGAACAGACAGACATTTGACAGCTTTCTTAGATAACATGTGAGCCACTGGAAAGGGTAGTTAAGCCTCCAGGTTAATTACTGAATATTCAAAGTTTTGTCACAAAGAACTGTAGACTCCAACGTGTTCTACTGGAATTTTATGTGACAGAGCAACATATGTAATTTTGAAGTTGAAGGAAAAAATAAACAGGGTTATCCAAATTGCTTACAAATGAAAATCTGAAAAGTGCATCAGTGCTCAGCATGTTTTTCTCTTCTACCGCTAAATAAAATCCAGTGTAATGAACTACCTCCAGAAATCACCTTATAAGGAGATAATTATATGTACATAGTGTAATCTTATTAAGTCCAGTTAAAATCATAAATGCACCACATCATGAAGCCCAAGGAACACATTAGAGGGGATAGGTATAAAATGTGGAAAAGTCTAAGGTATAATGTATAAGATATAATGTCTACTTTAGTAGTCAACTCAAATCTTCATCTAAAAATGTGGAAAGTATAGAAAAACTGCAAACCCGCCCATTGCTGCCCACATGAACTGACTAGCCGGAATAAGGAGAATATTAATCTTAGAAAAAGCCAAGTAGACCATGGTAACGCTGGAGAAATAGAGTCAAAGTTCAGGTGGAAGATTATTAACAACTATGAATTGAACACCTCATCTGGTCTTTTGGAAAAGAGTGGTTGCAAAAAAGCCATTGAAGGAAGAAAGCCATAAGAAGTGGCCAAAGATTAACTACATGCCAAACAGAATGTGTGGCAGGTGGTGGAAAACTAACATTGTACATCACCCTGAATCCGCCATCCCCTCCGTGTCATGTGGTGGGGATAATGTGGGGATGTTCTTCTTAAACGGATACAGTGAAACCAGTCAAGATTAAGTGGAAGATGGATGATGCTAATGACCCTAATGTAGCACCTGCAGTAAAATCCCCAAAAAATACATTGTCTCCTGTGGTTGTAACACAATAAAAATGTGTTATTGTGTTACAACATTACAAAAATGTCTTATGTGTTAAAAAACTGAAGAAATCAGAAGCCTGTTCATTAAGACACTGGCATGCATTCTGCCTACTTTAACTCAACTTTGGCATTAACAAATATCTTTCAAGTCTGATGTTTCAACCAATGATTGTTTTTCTTCTCACAACATTTGAGCAATATAATAGAATAGGTGGCAATAAGAGTCTTGCTCAATGCATTTAAAAAGTGCCAGTTATATATTTTTTGGTTATGATCAATGATGGGGTGAGTGTTGTGCAGGAGTCACAATCACAGATCTAGTCACACTCTTTTTTTAACACACTATAATGCAGTAATGTTGCTTTCCCTGCTCCCAAATAAACTGAGCATTACCACGTATTAAAGTCAGACATCTCTAAAGGCCCTGCATGTGTCCATCCTTTTGTCAGGGCACACTATATTTAGCAGCACAGGATTTAAGCACAGCTCACGCTGGCTAAAAACAGAAAACAGAAAAGCCCACACCCATTGTCAGACACAGTGTCCACAGGGAGGCCAGAGGTGTAGAGGGGGGCGCCTTTGTGACTTGTCCAAAACCAGTCAATGTTCCCTTGTCCACCTGCACATCTGTAATCCGATTCTGCATGCTTCTGATTTCTAATCCAGAGACAGCAATCCTTTCTTTCCTCAGAGCAAATAAGTGAGGGTGAGGGGGCAGTTTTATGGGCCTCTAGCCAAGCTCTTGTAAGAGACAAGGGTTGTGATGGCAGCAAATTCTCCAGCCAAAGGGGCGTGAATCTGATTCCTGGCAAGAATCCAGCATGATTACTGCTTGCTGAGGTGATGAAGCTCAGACTGAAAACATAATCATGTAACACCTGATGGAATACATGCACTACAAACACTATGAGTCAATCTGCATGTCCAAAAGCATGCAGATGTTCCTATTTCCCAGGGAGCTTGGAAACAGGAACAAAAACACTGCAAATATCCATTCAGAAGGATATTGCAAGTAAAGCTGCTTTGCACAGATGCTACAGCTCCTTTCTGCAGTGCTGAAAAGTCCAACAAGCATGTAGACTTGTCCACCACTGTTATTATCCACACACAGCAGGAAACATCTAGAAAAACAAATGTTTGTGCACATGATAATCTTACCTGCCCAAGGTCCAGGGTAACATTTACTTCATTGTACACCATTCCCCTGGACAGAGGCGGGCTCTGCCACCACCGCTCTGTCCCATCAACTGCATTGGTGACCGGGTGGGCTTTGTTTGGATCCAAAGAGTTGCAGTAGTCACAAAACTGACCCTGAGAACACATTTTTTTTTTTTCATTTAAGGGCCAGGAAAAGCCAACACATCAACTTCACAAATGAGGTGGAGAGTATTAATCATGTGGATCAGGAATTCCTAAGAGTGGAATTCCTGTGAGAACTCTGGAGATCTGCTGAAAGAGGCTTCCTCTAGGAAATGTGGGAAACTAAAGTGTAAAAGTATTTCTGGCAGTTGTACAAGTTGGACAGGGCAAGGAAACGCTACAAATGCTCCCTGGGGTGTAATAAAGGCTACAATGCTTGTCTTTACCATTTGAATTTAACAATAAATATACTACTACTAACAATAATAATAATGTGCTTATTTGTTTGTGTAATTTGACAAAAGCAAACACTACACATAGTTATATATATATATATATATATATATATGTATATATATATATTTATTTATTTATTTATAGATTTATTTTATTCCCTTACCTGTATATTTTGAGCAGGGAGACCCAGAGTTGGTCCTCCGACAAGCTTACAGTACAAATCAGCTCTCGGTGCGCCAGTTCCATCCTGTCCGCAGGTTGCTGTTGCAGATATTCTGGAGCCCTCTGCGAGGTTGAAGTACGGCGGATTCAAACTGAACCCTGTCAAGTCATTAAAAGCCTCTTGGCCGTCCGCGTCCCTGAGAAGCGTTGTCCAAAAGGTGAAGAGCAGCGCAGCCCGGAGATGAGCTCCTATCCTCCGCCGCGGAGTGTTCTCCATCAGAGATCCTTGTAGATGCTGAGCCATACCCGCCGCTTGAGTGGAGGAGCTCTCGTCATCTGGAGCTGTCCATGAAATGTATTCCTTTTTTTTTTTCTTTCTTTTTTTACTCGAGAAGATCTTTCAGTGGATCTGCGCCTTCGCTAATTTTAGAGTCTGACAATGGCTGAAGTTTATGTCCCAGTCCTGGAGGTGTGCCCTCTTTTCCGGCGCATATCCGCAAAAGAAACGAGGCGAGTTTTCCTTGTTCCGAAATAAAGTGAGCGCGTCGCTGCGGCAGAGTTCTCAGGTGTCAGGCTCTACGAGCTCAACTCCTCTGTGCGCCGTGAGCGAGCTGGGGCCAAAGGTCTGTCAGCACACTTAGCACTGCCTTCACTCCCTCAGCAGAGACACGTGGTTCTGTTTTCTTATTGCTCCTGAATAACAAGCTTACCTTCACTTGTTCGTATGCTTACCTTCTGGTCGTAGATTGTTAGGCAGCACTTCAGCTCAGACTTTATTTTATCATCGGAATGAATGAATGTCATTTTCTGATTTGAGCATTCACATCCTCAAAGTGGATGAGATCAAAACAAGGAGGACCACCTGGACCACCTGAATGGTTCACTGAAGATCTTTCATATATCTTCATATATGGTTCACTTCATGAAATCAACCACGAAGTTCAGGTGGTCCTCCTACTACTGAACAGCTAGATAGTTGAAATTGGACAATATTGGGTTCCAAAATGTGAAATATCCCAAACATATCAAGTGAACTAACACTATGTTTATATGTTCTTGATCTCATTGCCTTGACCATACGATATGTACATAAAAGTTTGCTTTGTGTCAAAAAGAGCAAGCTAGATGGCTGAAACCATGAAGCTTCTAACTTGGCAGATAAAGGTATGGAAATATCAGTGAGGTCCAACGTTCATCTCTGAGCCAGAGACGAACGAACTGTTCTTTAAAAATCCACTGAAGTCATTCATGCCAGCCATAAATGTATGTAAGGTGTGTACCAAACAAATTTAACTATATAAATAATAAAACATTTGAAAATAGCCCTGCTGGTCACAACTTTTAGATTTTTACATTTAAAACACATCTCTCTGATAATATATTTTTTGGTCTCTCTTATTCATTTTACATTTTGCAGAAACGGAGATTTAGTGTAGAGATTCAACAGGCAGACATGACCCTCAAACATGTGTACCAAAATTATATGAAGGCGTCCTCTAGTGGATTAGATTGTCATTACATTGTCTCAAGTTTTATACTTGGTTTCAGTTCTTGCTTAGTCGCAATGTATTTGGGTCACCGTAAAAAGAACTTTTGTTTACGTAAAAACAAAACAAATGACAATTTTGTCTGCCATTTGTCGGAATGAATACTTGAAAGCAACTTTAAAATATGCTGGGACTTTAATAGAAACATAGCAACTTTCGTTTAGAACTTGCATATCAACAACAAATGAGTTTCACAGTGTGACTCATTGACAGGAGTGCTCTCAGAACCAAGTATTTCTACCATTCTTCTTACAGGGCAACCAGGCTGAACGCATTATGTCAGCGACGGCGCAGCGATAAGCAAACAGGAACTGTTCAGCGACGCTGATATTGTAAACCAAAGAAGATTTGCAGGGATTAGTTTATCAATCTGTTCTACTTAGATGGTCCACTCCACATGGAGCCAACAAATCTCCAGGTAGGATGGATGACTTTCTGAACGACTGGTCCGGGAAAGCTTCCTGGTTTCGTGTTGACGTCTGCGTGGTTGACAGAATGTAAAATCCAACTATTGTTCACTTGGTTAATCTTTTTCTTGCGCTAATTTATAACAGAAGTTGTATTTTATTCGTGCCATGCTCTTGCTCCACTGCAGTTTCCTGACAGATCAAAAATAGTTTTTTTTTTTACATCAGGCTGATAGATTAGAATAAGGAATCTGATACAGCTACTTAGATGTACTCGGACAGTGTTTTATAATGGCAACACTTTTACTTGTGGCTATGTATTCTACACAGCAAATCTCTGTGTCGCTCCTATGCTAGTTGAGAGCTACATTCTTCCTTCTGCTTATTTCTCCACACTGTTCAACAGAGGCAAAGCTGTTTAGTCAGAGGCATATTTAGAAATATTTCTTGGTGTTTATACATAAAGTCATTCCCACTGCAAACCAGCTTTGCTTGTTTGTTTGTTTTCTCAATTTTTCTTTACTCAAAGTTTAAGTTCAGTTAGCATGGATTATGTGAACACCATTTTTTTTTATAACAGATTCCCAATTAAATGAAAAACTGGTTCCTAACTGGATTATTCTAACCTATCGTGGGCAGTATGGACATTATAGTTCATTACCACATTATTGCAATTAACTTAAAAGCATATTATTTGGAAATTCATTGTAGTAATAGATTGCAAGGCTGTGATTGCATGTCTATATGTCTATGCACTCTAAGCTAGCAAACACAAACACCACTCTGATATTTATTGTACAAAACTCTGATTATATATGTCAGATTTACTTCTGACATATGTATATATAAGACAAACTGAAAGAGGAAAATGGGAAGACACCAATTAGTTCTGAAAGAAGATATATTAGGAGTGCATTAATTACTGTTTTCTGGCCCATCCCAATTTTTGAAAAACCTGACCTCCTAATTTTAATACTCATTTTTTTAATGACTAACTCAATCAGTGCATTCCTCTGATACATAGAGGGTCAGTGTGACAGAAGATAAGTAAGGATAAAGCGAAAAGGAGAAACATGATCTACAGTGACAACTCCACATGTATAAGCTAAAAGATTTATCATGACTGAAAGAAATTGCAGCTTTGACATTACAAAACAACGTGTAATTAATCTCTTGCTCTTTCAGAAAGCTATTGCTGTAGCACAGAAAGCTTCACAGGAGGACCAGGCTGGAAACTACGAGGAGGCCATTAGATCTTACCAGCACGCCGTCAAGTATTTTCTTCACATTTTGAAACGTGCGTTGAAATGGTGGGATGCATACATAACTGATGTCATACAAACATTACTATGTTACTGGCATATTATCTAGGTAATCCTTAATTCGTCAATGCCATTGCTTGATTAATACTTGTATCTGATTCTACATTCAATCGTTTTTTTCTTACAGTAGTTAATAATACGACAAAAGATATTTCATGACAAGTGTCCTTTTTTGTGATGCTTATTTTAATTTATTTTGCTCTTTTTAGGAGAACCTCAAGGGAAAGATGGTAACCAGAAGATTAGAGATACGTGTAAACAGTATCTGGACAGAGTGGAACATCTACAAGCATATCTAGTGAATAAAGAGGTTATTAGATTGCATTTTATTTCATGTGAACATTATTGTCTGCGATGAAGAAGTAAAAACTATGTTTTGTATTGGTGATAGGTGGTCTGAGTATTGTTAAATTTACCATGAGGTAAGAACATTAACCTGTACACCTCCTGTCTCCGAGCTCCACCTATAGTGTTTCGCTCCAAAATAACAAGAAAACAGAATAGATTCTTGTTTGGTTTAGAAATTCACCTAACTACCTCTAGAAAGTAAATACTTGTATTTTTGGAGGGGAATGCCCGCAAATGATCACTTATCTTCAATCTGCTGTTGTAAAATAAAATGAGATTGTTTTGTTGTCCTAAAGGAAAGGGCGTTGTTGGAGCGACGTCTTGACGTCATCACATTCCGTTCACGCGAACATCGACTTTTCAATGCGGAAGTAGCTTCCCTCATCTGACTCCAGGCGATCTGACAAACGAAAACAATTCGGCTCTAAACCTCGATTATCGAGCTGGCAGTTTACATGTGCGGCTGAAATTTGACATAGAGTGTTTAAAAGTATTTTTTCCTCGGTGTTGTGGTGTTTTTGTGGAATATCGAGCCAGTGATTTAGCCCTTATGGCCAACAATAATTTACAGGTAAGTGTTGCAACCAACCCTTGAGCTTCGCTAAAGCGCTCCGGCAACCTTTAGAAAAAAAGTTTTTTAAGCCTAAATATCTCTACTTAAAGTGTTATTAATATTGTAATCCAGAAATGTGAGGTGATATTTTAACTTTTTGCAAGATATTGTTCCTTTTAAATATGTTCAAAGTGTCTAATGCTTGTAACAATAGAGGCTAATTAGCATGGCTAGCTAAATTAGCTGACTGGTCGATGGTTAATTTGAGATGAATAAAGTGACCAGCTGTGGCTGACATCATTTTTATATATTTGCTGCGACGTTTCTGGCACTGAAGTCTATTTTAATGCTGTTGTTGAGCTTTTACACACTCTAAAGGAAGCTAATGAGGTTATCTTGACAAGCTAACAGGCTTTATGTGGCCTCATAATACATGCGTTTGATCGGAGAACATACTGGATCATTTTAATTTCGATAAAAAAGTTATATATTTATATATATTTTCCTTATGGCCAACATATGTGTGTGTAGTTAATATTTTCCGTTTAGCAACGATAAGGAAATAAAACAAAAGCTTTGAAAGTTCGTCACAGGATCCTATTATGTATGTGATGTTGCCTAAAAAGACATGTATAGCCGTAAATCTGATCTAAGGAGCTTATGGCAGTGTGTTTATAAAGTTTACCTACACATTAAGTCAAGTCATTTTTAGATCCTTTTCAGTATCATGTTAATTTCTGCTTAATTTACAGTTGTTTTTTTGTATATATTTTACATTGTTAGTTTCATAAATCTGCTGCTATGTTTTTCTTTTAACATCAGTACAAGCAGGTGCTGTTGTAATTGAGATTGTTTTTTAATCCTCTCTCTATTATTTCAGAAAGCGATTGATCTCGCCAGTAAGGCAGCTCAGGAGGATAAAGCTCAGAACTTCGAGGAGGCACTGCGTCTCTATCAGGCTGCTGTTCAGTACTTTCTTCATGTGGTAAAATGTGAGAGAACATCTTAAAATTAATAACTGCTTAGCAGGTCAGGAGTTACAGCTTGATAATTGCCTATTTTAGTTGCCAATGTTCTGGAAAATTATGTATTTTATTTTGGAAAAAATGTTGTCATATAAGAATCTGGGTTGCAAAACATTTTTGCTCTTTCACTAATTTTTTTGTTTTACTTTTGATAGTTTTTTTTAAAAATAATTTTTTGAATCTTCAAATTCTCTTTGACCCTAAGAAAAAGATAATGTTTAAGAAAAACATACTATTTGGAATTAATTTATTGTGAAATTTAATAAGAAACATTTTATTTTAAATTTCTAAACAAAAGGAAAAAATAGAAGTGGAATGAACCTCGACCATGATGAGACTAATTCATTACTTTCAATATTTATGGAAAATGAAAATACATTAACTCCTCTTTTTCTATTACCTTTGTCAGCTTGTTGCTATATAATTTCTGTCAAATATTATTTGCTATGAAATGCTAATCTTAGGAGATACTGTGGAGATGCAGGTTCCAGGCTCCCACATCAAATGGACATTTTGTTATTGCATTAGCAGTAATTAAGAAATTATCTAGAATCTTCACATAGTTTTCTAAAAAAAATGTGGTTATTTGACCACATGGATAATAGCTACATTTGATCTATTTTATAGGTTATAATATCTCCCGTTCCATAAGATTGACTGGCCCAAACGGGATCAGAATTAATATTAAATTCTTACAAAAATAATATAGAATTTCATTAAGCATTAGGATAGGCAATGGCTCAAGTAATTTTATAGGTTTTTTTTCAGACACTAAGAATAAAAAAATGTTTTTCTTTTGTCATACTAAAGTCTGAACTTCTTTATTTTCCTATCTTTTCTGTGAACCTCTGACAGATGAGGCCCAAGGAGACAAAGCAAAACAAAGCATCCGGGCAAAGTGTGCAGAGTACCTGGATAGAGCAGAGAAGCTGAAGGAGTATCTGAAAAAGAAAGAAAAAGCCCCTCCTGCTAAGCCTGTCAAAGAGTCGCAGTCTGATGACAAAGGGTGTGTTAATGGGTGTGATCTGTGGCTCTCTGTGCGTCTTTTGTTGTGCTATTCATGCACATTGTTGGAGAAGATGGTTTATATTCATAAATATAATAATGTGATCAATGTTAACCAGGATTTATAATACTTATGCTATTGTGCCCAGGAATGAAAGCGATGAGGGGGATGATCCGGAGAAAAAGAAATTCCAAAATCAACTCTCAGGTTTGTTCGGAACAAAAAAAAAACATTTTGTTTCTGGACAAACATCCTATTTATACTTCCTGGTGATAATTTTATACATTTCCTTTACAGGTGCAATCGTTATGGAGAAGCCTAACATCAAATGGGACGATGTTGCTGGTTTAGAGGGGGCCAAGGAGGCTTTAAAAGAGGCTGTTATTCTTCCAATCAAATTTCCCCACCTATTCACAGGTATACTTTATTTGAAAATATGTTTCTCAATAGTTGTCTGTTGAATAATTAATGATTTCATTATAGTAATTTGTAGTCTTAATTAGTTCTTTATGTAATTGTCAGGAAAGAGAACTCCATGGAGGGGGATCTTGCTCTTTGGGCCTCCTGGTACAGGAAAGTCTTACCTGGCCAAGGCTGTGGCAACAGAGGCGAACAACTCAACCTTCTTCTCAATCTCTTCATCGGACCTTGTCTCCAAATGGCTAGGAGAGAGTGAAAAGTGAGTTGTAGACATAGAAACTCATAAAGTAAAAAAGATACATTTTTCTGACAAACTATAACAAATAGGATAATCTAGAAATTGCCTCAAAGAAGTTGCTGTTTAAGTGTCTAAAACACTTGATTTCACTTTGCAGGTTGGTGAAGAATCTTTTTAGCCTTGCGAGGGAGAATAAGCCTTCAATCATCTTTATTGATGAGATTGACTCATTGTGCGGTTCAAGGAGTGAAAACGAGAGTGAAGCTGCTCGCCGAATTAAAACAGAGTTCCTGGTTCAAATGCAGGGTGAGTGTAAACAGTCACTGCCGTCATCAATGATTAATAAACAGAGATTATAATGAGTATTTGTCAGGGTAATATAATTTATAATTGTAAACTCAAGATTTTTTAGCATTACATAATATACATTTGTTATATTAGTTATGAGGAAAAGCCTCTCAAGTTAATCTGGTCACTATTCAAAAAATGTTTCATCTATTTTCCTTTCAAAAGATTTTAAGCATTTGTTTCTTTGTTTCATTTCCGTTAATGCTACAAGTTTCAAGGAAGTTATGCAAAGTGGTCTAGTTTTTTTTTTTCTTCTCCTTTTTTGTTAAAGACACGTGTCCTTGCTAAAATAACCAGAAAAAGCAGTGAAAAGGAAAAGGGGAAGTATACACTTTGCTCTCTTCCTTTCTGGATGAATGAACTGCTAAAATTTGTGCCAGCTGTTTTAGTGAAATGACTGTAGGCTGGCAAGTTTTATCTGAATTCTAAACATGAGTTTACAGATATATGGTTGAAACAAAACAAAAAAAATTAGGAGATACTTTCCAAATAAGAAACATTCTGAAACAATGTTAAAGGTGCTAGTTGTTGTTTTAATATAAAATGCCTCGCTGGTTTATTGTTTATTCCTGGTTTTATTTTAAAAATGGGTTGTGATGGCCAAACTTTTAAAATTCTATAGTTTCAGCAAGTTCCAGTAATGCAAACATTGTTCATAATAAGTAATGACATAGTTCTTTTGAATATGGAAACTGCTTTGTTTAACAAGTTTCTAATCTGTTTGAAGCTTCAGCTTTAGGTGAAGTGAAGACATGAAACTCCAGAACTAACTCTGATATTGTAATAAATTCCTAAATGTGGGAGCTTTAACAAGCGACTGAAACCAGACATTTACATATACTCTAGAATAAGAGAACCCGAATAACAAATTATCCAAAATGTTTTCTGTTTTAGCCTGTTATCTAGGCTATCATCAAGCTAATTCATTTTTTGCTTAATGTAAAGTTAATATATAATTTTTTTTCAGGTATGTTTATTTTCTCCAAAGTTAGAGATTTGATAACTCTGACTTTCAATAACCTTGGAAAACCCAGATGGTTATGTGATGGCTTTGTAAGACTTTGATTAATTGGTTAGTTCAAAACAATTGAATTAAATGGAGGCATTCCTGTAGATGGATTTTACTATAAAGCTTCCTTCTCTGATGTCAGGAAAGTCCAAAATAATTATGCAAAATATCAGGAAGAGAATTGTTGACTTCCCCAAGACTGTCATCGTTGAGTACAAATTTTCAAGATTCCTTTTGGTGCCAATTTCACAACCATGTCTGTGCAAATCATTATTCCAGTATAAACCACAATGATTGCTCTTCTTCAGGAAAGAGGCTCTGTGTACCAGAAATGATTGTTTTGGTGCGCATCAACCCCAGAACAAAAGCAAAACACTCAGAGATTGTCATTATCCAAAGTTAAACTGGGCCTACATGGACTTGAGCTGAAGGGCCACTCGAGGAGGAAGAAGTCATCACTCATAAGCAGCATAAAAAGCCTAACTACAGTTTGAAAAATCCCTGGAGGACAAAGAGCTTCAATTTTGGATACATGTTCTGTGATCTGATGAAACTAAAATTTAAGTGTCTGGTCATAATGAGGATTGGTACATTTGGAAGTAAAAGGTCATTTGAAAACTTGAGAATTGGAAATGTGGGAGTGGCTTCCATCTGCAAAGTGTGATGGGTGATTGCCTCTGGAAAAAACATCTCAAGACACCAACAGGGAAGTTGTATGTGGCTTTGATCTGTTTTATTGAAGTTTGTGTCTGCCTTACAGGTGTGGGTAATGACAATGAGGGAGTGCTAGTGCTGGGAGCCACAAACATCCCCTGGACTCTAGACTCTGCCATTAGAAGACGGTAAATGTTGCGAGATGTTTTGAAGTTATGTAATATTCAGTTGTCATCATCCTATTCTCAATGCAAATAAAATAATCATTTCAGATTTGAGAAGAGGATCTACATACCGCTGCCTGAGGAGCATGCCCGCTCCTTCATGTTCAAACTCAATCTGGGCTCGACCCCCAACAGCCTCACTGAATCAGACTTTGTAGCTCTGGGGAAGAAGACAGACGGTTACTCAGGAGCAGATATCAGCATCATCGTCAGAGATGCTCTAATGCAGCCTGTTCGAAAGGTCCAGTCAGCAACCCACTTCAAACGGGTATGTGGTCATAAGGCTCCTGTAAGGTTTAATCTAAGTATATAACACATTAAGAATAAGCTCACAATCTTTCTGTTGTTAATTTAAGGTACGAGGTCAATCCAGAACTGATCCAAATGCCATCATTGACGACCTTTTGACTCCATGCTCTCCTGGTGATCCCAACGCAATTGAAATGACCTGGATGGAGGTGCCTGGAGAGAAGCTACTGGAACCAGTGGTGTCCATGGTAAGAAAACTACTACAGATGTGTTAATTGGAGATGCACTAATCAATCATCTAGATTGGAATTTGTCAAGTTGTTTTGATTTGCTCTGAGCAGTAGTCAGCATGTCCTGTGTTGTTTTTTTCCTGTTTGGAAAATGCATCAATGCTGAGAACTCCACCATGTACAGCCTCCTAATGCCACCAGTACTGTAACTATTTCTATAAATGTGCATTTACTTTACCAGCTGTATTAATATAATCCTATAAAAAAAAACAAGACCAAGGCAACTTAGGTACTTTACTGCTCGAGTTCAGAGGGAGGTGCTTTTGCATTTGCTGAAAAAAAATGCTGATGAGTTAATGTTGCGAAGTTAACAGCTTGGGGTGCTGTTGGGGGGCAGGGGTTAAGCACAACCCAGATATGGAGGCCTTAGTCCTTGACGCAGCCATCGCAGGTTCAATTCCCCGGCCTGGTGACCTTTGCCGCATCTCTCATTACCCTCTTTCCTGTCCATTCACTATCAAATAAAGGCCAATAAAACCTTAAAAAAAATCTAACAATATACGTGTTCACATGATTAAAAATGAAGTGCTACTTATAAATCTCTACACTCCTAAAGGACTTATTTTGAACCATTTTTTCTTTCTCCTCTTAGCCTGACATGCTGAGGTCTCTGACCAACACAAAGCCAACAGTCAACGAACAGGACTTGGAGAAACTGAAAAAATTCACAGAAGACTTCGGACAGGAAGGCTAGGTCGGACTCAAAGAGCCAAACCAAAGCAATGAAAGTGTGATTGTCTCTTTACTGTCTTTGACCTTTTTTCTCTCTCTCTCATCCTTATTCTCTAAGCCCCGTGGGTTACCTAAGTACACACTTACAAAGGGTGGAATTTTTTTTATGTTCATTCCAGTCCAAAGAAACTCAAAAGCTTGCTAAACATAGTTGTCTTAATTAAAAAACATAAAAGAGCCCACATTGGAAACTTTGGAGTTTAATTTGGTGTAAGTACTAGAGCACTAAAGTATTTATAATCAGAATATAAAAACAGGTAAAAGAAAGCTATAAGACATACACCTTTATTGCAAGTTGGGTACTTCACACTAGAACTTGCATTTGTGTTTTGGTTTTACAAGCTACTTCCAACTCCATTATTGTTTTTCATAAACCCTATTTTAATAAGGTAATTTGTATGTTTTATACCCAATCCTGTAGATCAAGGAATGCGTAAGCCTTGCACAGTGTAAATCAAAGATGTTCTCTTCATATGTTAAGTTTTGGAAGTGAAACATCCTTGTCTAACAGTGGTTGCGATTATAAAATTTTAAGACAGACTTGGATGCAAAAGCCTGGATGAATTTTTTGATGCAGTTTTGAAGGAAATTAGTTGCAGGTAAATGTTTTTTAGTCATTCATTATTTCAAATTAACATGGGCCTCAAAAAGTATCACCACTGTGGGCAAACCAGCATTATTTCACCATTCCTGAAGGACCTAAAGCTTTGAATTATTTCACAACTCAGTAAGGCTTTCTTCCTATAAACAACTGTACATATTCATTTATACTAAAAGGCTTTGCTGATGATCTTTGAAAGCTTGAAAAAATCTAGGCCTCATTGGAATAAAATATATTTGGTTTAAGCAAGATTGAGAGGTCAAAGGTGGACATTGATGGCTCAGAGAAAAGGACCTTGTGTATGACTTGAAATTACTTGCATTTTTGAGCTTACACTTCAAATAGCCGTAAGTGGCAGTTTGCACCATGTGCCTTTCAGAAAGAAATGCATGTTTTTTTTATTGGTTTATTACTAAATTAAGTCATACTTCTAATATATATCAAGTGCTTTGTCACTACAACTAAGAAGTGTACAATGTATGTGCATTTCATCGATGCTCTTTTAGAGATTGTATACAAATGTATTCTGTTGCTGTTGAGATGTGGAAACTGTCTCCTGTAATTTTTTTAAAGGAGAATGTCTTATTTTACAGTGTATGTCTACACATTTATGTAACCAACTCTTGGGCCTTTTCTTGCGAGAACAGGTAACTGATGCATCCAATGTTTTCTTTTTAATTTCTTCAGTGTAAATAAAAGTTACAGCTATACGAAATGGTATTTTTATTTAATGCACTGCAAAAGGAATTTGTATAAGTTGTAGATTTAAAAGCTAAAGTTGTGCACTCCTCAAAAAAGAACACTGCTGTGATATTGCTATTAATTAGACTTACAGCTATATAAAATCCAAAATTCTCTTTTTCAAAACAGAATTTTAAAGAATGCTTATTATTCAATTTCTAATGCTAAGCTTTAATGTTGCCTATTAAAGCTTTCTGAAGGGTGGTCTTCTGAGAGAAGTGTGTGTGTGGTTGTTTATAAGGTTTACCGTGCAAGGACCACCGCTGAGCTGAATATGTTGCATAGCCCAATTATTTTAAATAAAAATACATTTATTCTGTTTAGTCAGACTTGAACGGCAGCTTAATAATCTTTAGCCAAATAGTTGTGTGTAAGAATGTTTCTTGTAAAGGTTTTTGACTTACAGATACTAACTTTTTCCAATAATATTTTAATATTTTTACTTGGGGGTGCACAGATAAATCAACACCGATATCTTTAATTTTCAGAGATCAGCAATCTGCCCATACATGAGAAACCTTAGTAAGGTCTGTAAATCAGTCACTAGTCTTTCCCCCTTTTGCTCTTTGAGAGAGGCTTGACTGACAGACCTGCCCACCAAGTCATTTCTGAACTCAACTCAATAGTTAATCAACTAATGTCAACGACTTTGTTATATGTTCTGACAAAAAAAACGGCATCCGTATGTCAGCCTCTTTAAATATCGGTGATACTTAAAGAGGCTGCAGACAGCGCAGCACTACTTCATTCTATATTGACATGAAATTAATCTTTATTTTCACCCTAGTCTGTTGGAGCCCCCCACGTATCACTCGTCCTGGTTCCAGGCTAAAGTTCAAAGTGCCTTAATGATGCGTTGCATTGTGGGAATTGCTGTCTCTGAACTCAGGAGCCAATGTTGAAACATTCACCTTAGGACTACAAGTACCAAGTATGACCGTTTACTGTACACAGTTCGGTTTGTTTTAGTTTCTACGGACAGCGCTTTGTGGTAAGGGGCTAAAGTCCAGAACTGCTCGTTAACCTGGCCGTTATAAGTCTTTGACCAGCTGCCAAAACCTAGTGCGACCCCTCCCTAGAGGTCTACGCGTCACCAGCTCCCCCTTCCAAGGGCCGCCGCTTGCCTAATAGCTGTTATAACGTAGCGGAGAAACTGGCCTGCTAGCTAGCAAGCAAGCTAAGGTTTCCCCCATGTCCTCTGAGGAAGCGTTCAGTTCACCGATTGCAGATTGGCTCTTCGTCCATTCCTGGTGGCTGCTTCTACCGTTCATTATGTTTCTTGTCGTCGCTGCCTTCATTGTTGCTTTTGTGTTATTGCTGTACATGATATCACCTCTCATAAGCCCCAAACCTCTGAAGCTGAACGGGGCCCACGTCGTGGTGAGTACCTCTACTTCGTTAACGGTAGTTAACGTCCACTCTTTCCTTGAGAGTGCAGCCGTCTTCAGGCTGTAACATCAGTTTAACACAGTACATAAAAGTTATTTTCTGACACGTCCGCTGCTACGGTCGGAGTGCTTTAACGTTTCGACTCGTTTCTTATTGCCGTATATTTTTTGGGGGAGGGGGTGGGGGGGTGTAATTATGTAGCGGCACGCCCACGACAAACACAGGGTTATTACGTAGGACGAAAAACAATCCTTGAGTTTCAATATTTTCCAGGTCTGTATAAATGAATATATATAAAAAAGAAAACCGAGCACAATATACTTGTATCTTTGTTGCTCCAGTACGAATTCATGGTTTTAGAGTTACTGCCAAGTTAAAAGGAAAAAAAGGAGAAATTGCATCAATAAGCTTAATTCCTGCATTAAACCATATGTTCTTAACTATAAATGTACAGATCATTCTGATACCATGTCATAGTTTTTTTTTTTAGTTTTGTCTTTATTGTAACCAAGGGAAACATTTTCTAGCCTTTGTTCTCCCAGCTGATCGGCTGTGGGCAGCAACATGTGATACTGCATAACTATGTTCTTTGCAACTCTAAAACCCCAGTCATTCTGACACTTTCATAAGCATTTAGTGGATTTTTTTTTTTTAGCAAAATTTTAGCACTGGCTTACTTTAATGCCAGTACCATCCTATGCCTACTACAAACAGAGAGGTCTTGCTAATAACTTAGCGAGATTCCAAAGGGCCATGTCACTGGCTTCAATTCCTCTAGTTCTGCTCTCAGTGTAGGTGTGTTTTAGGTCCCTAACAAGCTCTGAAAGTGATGTTTTTCTAATCACTATATTCCAAACAGAATGAAAGAATCAAACAGTGAAGCATGTATTGTCACATGATTTGCAGAAATATTAGAGGAATAAATTGTACGTTAGTAAATGTTCTGTGCCAACATCTTGAATATATATTAGTAGTAACTGTCCATTTGGAATGAGCTTTCTGGTTATTGCCCAGTAAATAACATGCAGTTCATTTAAATGAAAGTCTATAAAGATTCCCCTTTCATCACTTTGACTTTTGCTGTGAATACTCTGCTACTACATCTTCTCTGCTTCCCTGACCTTTGCATGTTGCTGCTGTATTGATCAGGTGACAGGAGGCTCCAGTGGGATTGGGAAAAGTATTGCAGTTGAGTGCTATAGACAAGGAGCATTCATCACTCTGGTCGCTCGAGACGAGGTCAGTGCAAACATTTAACCAGTCCTTCCAGTCCTCCATAAGCTCTTATTACAGTCAACTCGTTTAGCTTTTTTGTTTTACGTCAAACCATGCACAAGTAAAGGTGAATTTATTCCATGCCAGGTGGACGATCATGCACAAAGGTTGATTTAGTTTTTGCTTGACATTTGGTGATCATGTGATATAATTATTGTTCTTGAAATATGTTGTTTAATTCACTTGATACAGTGTAAGCCAATACATATGAATGGTATTACAGTTGCTTTATGCTAAGCAATTTCAAAAGCAATATGATTTTTATAATAGATGAATTACATACAGCATTTCTTCTAGGAGAAATTGCTAAGAGCAAAGAAAGAGGTGGAAAAATATGCCATCAACGACAAGCAGGTATTTTTATCTTTTAAAATCCAGCTTACAGTCTGATCATTTTCATCATATTCATTTAGAACCTCACCTCTGATTTAATTTTTAAATCTCGTTCTCTGCTCAGGTGGTGCTCTGCGTATCGGTGGATGTTTGCAGTGACTACACGCAGGTGGAAAATGTGATAAAACAGGTAATGTTACCCTCCTCACTTTGATAGGACATATCAGATTCTCTTTATAATTTAGAGTAGCGTTATAAAAGTGGGATTTTGTTGCTATGCAGGCTCAGGAGAAGCTTGGGCCTGTTGACATGCTTATAAACTGTGCTGGAACAGCCATTTCTGCAAAGTTTGAGGAAATTGAGGTGGAGCGCTTCAAGGTGAGTTCCAGTGACTTCTAATCTTAAAAGGTTAATAGGATCATTTAAAACTTATTAATTGCAAGTAATATTGCATATTTTACACACTGAAAGCAAAGTGAAATGTGAAGTTGAGCAATTTTGAGCAGAAAATGTTCTTTCTTTGAAGTGCTTGGCTTAGAGGAGTAGTTTTTTATGATGATCTTTTTTTTCCTGTTCAGAGGGATACTTAGTGTTGCTAATCCATTCAATAACATAGATCTATAAAAAAAAACGACTTATAAAAGAAGCATTTGAATAAAACCTATTATTGTCTTGTTATTTTATAAAGAAGTAAATCACTACAGCTGTTAAGCATGCACTTCAGTACAGGCCATTCTCCTGCATTAGATATAAACTTTGGCCTTACGTTGTGTAGGAAATGATGGAACTGAACTACCTGGGCAGCGTTTATCCTACACGAGCTGTGATAACCACCATGAAGGAGCGAAGAATGGGCCGCATCATGTTTGTGTCATCCCAGGCGGGTCAAATCGGCCTGTTTGGGTACACTGCCTACTCTGCATCCAAGTTTGCTCTGCGTGGCTTGGCAGAGGCACTGCAGATGGAGGTTTGTTTACTTGTTTCCCCCCCACTTATTTTCTCTTCATGCCTATCAGACATACAGCAGCTGAAATTATCTGCAAAATACAGGTAATTTAAATAGTTTAACATATTTTTATGTTTTAGGAGATTATTTTATGTTAATGTAGGAGGGGTTTAAAATGACTCCCAGCATAAAAAATTCATAGAAAGTTTTTGCTTTTTTTGTTTATCATGAAAAGCTATTAGTGTAATTTATATTCTGGTTATGCTACTATTTATTTCCAGGTAAAGCCCTACAATATCTATGTGACTGTGGCATTCCCACCTGACACAGACACTCCACTACTGACTGAAGAGAACAAATCAAAGGTAACTTGATCTTAAATCGTGATCTGGGCTAAAGATCTGGTTACAGACACATAGTTCCACTGAATGGATTGTGGTATTCATTATTGATTAGCATTATGGATTTAGCAACTAAAGCGATAGTAATTTCTAATTTCTCACAGCTTTTGCTTTTCATTATTTTCCTTTTAAGCCTTTAGAGACCAAATTGATATCTGAAACCGCTGGAGTTTGGCAGCCTGACCAAGTGGCCAAAATCTTTGTCAGGGATGCGGTGGTAAGAAAATCCTTTCAGCTACTGTGGACTCAACTTTAAAATCTATATTGTGTTAAAGACTAAACTAGTCTGTTGTTTTTTTTTTCTTTTGTCTTTGCAGCAAGGAAACTTTCACAGCTCAGTTGGCCCAGATGGTTATATGCTATCAGCTCTCACCTGTGGAATGTCACCTGTCACCTCCATCACAGAAGGCCTCCAGCAGGTACAAACATACACATACAGGTGCTGCTCAGTAACTTGAAATTTTTATGAGATGTAGATTTATTTGAGTAATTCAATTCAAAAAGTTATTTTTTCATAGATAGTATAGATGAATTACAAACAGATATATATTTAGCATTTACTTTTGTTAGTTTTGGATTATGGCTTTTGTCTAATAAAAACCTACAGTAAAGTTTTTAAGAAAATTAGACTAAAAAGTGATTTAAAATAATTTTTTATATATAAATGTTTGCCTACTGCAAAAATATCTTCATGCTTTTGTTTTCATGACATACATTCAGTGCTTGCCAGAAGAATGAATTACATCATTAGCACTGCATGACGTAGATGTGTTCAGATTCTGCTGAGGAAGTCCAGGTTGTTTTAAAAGCAGCACTGAACTTTCATCCATTTTTGGGTCCCTCATCTTCCTCTTGATGATACTCCATAGATTATCTAGGCAGCGATACTGTGGCCATTAAAATCAGAAATCTGTAGGTTTGGTGAGGTGGGAAGGTATCAAACTGCTATAAAGTGAATCTATAAAGCTTATTAGCAACAGGAAGTATGCAGTCCTCTTTAATTTCCTGATAGATGGCTGACTTATTGCACTTAATAAAACACAATTAAACAACACTGGCATATCTTACTGAGGAAAAGGGTTTTGAACCAATGAGCGCTCAATACTCTTCTTTTCCTTTTTACCTTAGAAATGCTTACAAGAAACGTGACATTTGTAGCCTCTGTAGCATGACTCTGCCCCACATTTGAGAATTTTCTTTACTTCACAATCTTCTGAAGGTTGCAGCCATCCCTGTTGCTTTTGCTCCTTCTTTTCTACCACACTTTTTCCTTCCACTCACTTTTCCAGTAATATATTTAGATAAAGCACCACATGAACAGCCATCTTTTTTAGCAGTCCCTTCTTCAAGATGACCCTCCTTCTGAAGAGTGTCAGCATGGCAACTGTCAGGTCAGCACTTTTCCCCATGATGGTGCAGGCCATAGAATGACCATGAACATTATGTGTTTATATTTTCGATTGTGTGATTCTAATTTAATGTGAAAGAGTTTCTGGGTCTCATTAGCTTTAAACCATAGTTGACAGAAATAAATAAAACATCACACACACTTGTGTGTCGAATGTAAATTATGTATGAGTCTCAATTTCCGAATTCAGTTACTGAAATAAACTGTTCAGTGATGTTCTAATTTATTGAGATGCGACTAAAACATGACCTCAAGCATGGCAGTTTGCTGAACATGTGGTTATAACTTTGAATGTTCACACAGATTGTCACAATGGGGTTGTTCCGAAGTATCGCCCTCTTCTACCTGGGGAGTTTTGACAGCATCGTACGCCGCTGCATGATTCAGAGGGAGCAATTGAAAGCAGCTGACAAGAGGGAGTAACCGCAGCCTTAAAGTCCTCACAGCCCAGTACTGCTCCTCTTCCTCTGCAGCTTTTTCCTCCGTCTTTACAAATGTACACAGTTGGGTGGGAATGCACATACAAGCCAAAAGTTTGATACCAACTATGAAAAGAGCAGAAAAACATAGTGTATTATGTTTACTTTCTGGTGACATCACTTCTCCTTAAAGTTTAAGTTTTACATTCTCTGCCCTCTTTGAACAGAGAATATCTTTGTTTAAACGTGAATTCCTTGTTTTAGGAATGGAAAGGAGAAGGGGCAGACTAAACATTGCAGTTTTTATAATGCGTGATTCCTTTGAAGCACTGAGTCACACCAGTGCTTTTCTTTTTCTTTTTTTTTCCTCCTTGCGTACAGAAGCAGAAGACAGCTTGACTAGTTGTACCAAATATGGCTTAAAATTCCTTCGAGCGAGCTATAATGTAAAACAGAAAGTAAGCTGACACTTTCAGTCGTCTTGTTACATTATATCACAGAAGTATCTCCACTTTATACTGAGAATTTTACAGTTTTCACTAAATAGCAAAATAGGTTTTGTACCTCAAGTCTTTGCAGGCAAAGCGCCTTCCCTTTTTGACTGAATGACCTCTGACTGAAACTCTGGGGGTTTTTGTTGTGTGATGTTTTGTCTTTGTGCTTTATCTGTGTACTAAGCTGTGAAGTGATAGAACTGTATTCTTGATATCTGAGTGAAAGGGTTTGTTTTTTTTTGCAATGTTTCTGATCTTGGAAATGTAAAAATCCTTTCCAAATTATATTGATGTCTATATTTGAAATGCAGTGAGGATAAGAAAAAACAAATAACTGTGGGTGAACTGTGTGCATGAATGTGTGTGTTTTTACTGTGACTGAGCCAACCCAGAGAGGGTCAGAAAAGCCATTTGATTTAATCTTCTTGATTATTAAGACACTAAATCTTTTCTTCATCATTCCAGCTTAGAAAAGAAGCATTTTTGTGCGAGTTGAAGCCATGAAGTCGTAGGTAGAGTCAAGGGAGAAAAGCCAGCACATGATTTCACTTTTCACCTGCACAAGCTCATCCACTGCACCCCAAGTCTGATTTATTATTATTTGTATGTGTGTTGATGCATCCGAGTTTGGATCCTGTGGGGATCCGCTGTCTGTTGGGTTGTTGTTGAGTCAGGTCAAAACGTGACTCGCTGGTTCGAGTCCTGTCTCTTTAGGTCCACTGACAGCAAAGTGATTTGTTTTTACACAAAGTCCAAAATATCACTCAGACAGGCAGCGTCCCTGTGAGTTTGGACCAGTAGTTCTACAGTTGATTCTAAATTTCCATCTGGTTTCTGTCAGGCCTTGAATAAACTTCTATCTTTCCAATTCTTTCAAGCTACAGAGACTAAAGAAATGCATCATAGACTCTCACAGTCTTCCTTTAGCCCATTTTACAACGAATGTACCTCCATACCAACATTCAAATAAGGCTTTTGGATTATTATTTTTTTTAGATCCAACATTTGAATGCTAAAAGATGTTAAATCTATGTTGCTGCTCTGTTGATCGTCGGTTGTAGAAACCATGGAGTAGGGCTATTTGAGTCATTCTGAGCAGTGACAGCTGATAAGTCAGAAGCTATCAGCTGACTTATCAGCTGATAGCTAACAGATCTAACAGTGTGACTTAATCAGAATATTTTTTTGTTGCCTGTAAAATTCTAGTTTTTTCTCTGGATTTCATCAGTTTCTGTTATTTTCATGATGGGGAAAAAAAGCCTTATTCAATCCAAGATATGAACGTGGGAATGGATGACTCTTTTTTTGATGATGTTCTCATTTGATATTGGTTTAAAGGCACTCTGCCCTGCATCTAGACATCATTTCATTATTCTGCATGTATTGCTTTTTAAAGTTCTACTCCCCCCCCCACCTCCAGGTAGCAACACATAGTGAAACATGTAGCTTATGTAGAAGCAGTTTTGTTTGAACACCTTTAAGCTATGCAAATAAAGCCTACGCTTACAGTATGTTTGAACATCGGTAAAAACTGAAGCTTTAGTCTCCCCAGCTCCTCGATAGTGTTATCAGTATGTTCCTAATCAGTGAAAGAACACTGAACATGAAAGTCATTCTGCACACTCTTTTGTTTTGCTCTTTTTTTTCTTTTTTGTTTGTTTCTGCCAAAATGATTTAACACCTTCACCTTGTGTGCCATTGAAAGAAGTTTTCAAAAGTGGAACGTTCTTATGTCTTATTTTCTTACATGATAAAATAAATAATTGTATTGAAAAAATAACTAATTGCCTAAGTGTTTTAGTTTTACTTCTTATTCTGACTATTGCAGTAAGACTTTAGAGTAGTGTTGGAGTACACCTATGTGGGGTAATGAGATTTTACATGGTACAGTGCCTTGCAAAAGTCGAAATACCTCTTGGAACAAAAGTAGGGCATATTAGTGAAGTGGAAGGAACATTAAAGATGTTTTTTTTTTTATTCCAAATAATATACTAGAACATTTTGCCTATTTCTCTTTGCAAGCTATTTATAGCTCAAATAAATTGGATGAGGAACATTTCTAAATTGAAGTGTTAAGGTCTTGCCACAAAATCTTAATTGAAATTGGGTCTGGACTTTGACTGGACCTTTCTAACATATGAAAATGTTTTTATCTGAACTATCTCTGGCTGTAGTATGAAGTGCACTGTCCTGCTGGGATATCTTTATTTTGCCTTACAGGTTTTCTTCCATTACTGTCCTTTATTTACGTGTACAGCAGCAACCATTTTCTCATTCTCTCTCACCAGCTTCAATGATCATTCTGAAGAAAAGCATTGCCACAACACGATGCCTCAGCCACCATATTTCACCATGGGGGAAGGTTTGTTCAGGGTAATGTGCAGTGTTAGCTTTCTGTCACAGAGGTTTTCGTGACCATAAAGTTGATGACCAATCTAACTTCATGGTCATCTAGTTAGATGAACATGAAGACATCTAACTAGAAATTGAAAATATGATTTTTTTTGTGACTTTTCCAGCAGCAGCAGTGTCTTGTCTTAAATGAAGGATAACTTTTTAGAGTGAATGTCTTATAGTTGTCACTATGAAAAGATTCTCTCACCTGGGCTGTAGGTCTCTGCAGCCCCTCTAAAGTTACCTTGTGCCCATCCTGTAAGCTTAGGTGAGCAATCATGTCTCATTAGGCTCACAGTTGTCTCATATTTATACCATTTTCAGATGGATTGATACTAAGCTACTCTTGGTAAATGTTTCCCAGGAGTAGCAATTAATTGTAACAGAATAGCAGTTAAACTTACAGCTATTATATTTGATATTTCTGGTGTGTTTCCTGGTCATCATCACCAATGTTGTCAAAAAAAACTTGGGTCTTCACTGAGAGTTTATTACGTATTAAATTATATATTGATCAACTTTATTTAGAATAGTTGACATCTGAAGTGGTTTGGTTACTCTGGATTTTATGTGTTTCAGAATAAAATGAGTTGTATATATTTCCAGATTTTATTAGCATTTCTTTTTTTAATATCTTTTTACTCCACTTTTATTCTCAGTCATGCACTACTTATGTGACCAACACATAAGTAGTGCAAAACTAAAATTGCAATAACAAACATTGAATTTTAAGCTCGCAACGTGCCTAGAAGTGCAGAAGTTCAACATTCTCGCAAGCGTAAATGGGGCCAAATTTTTAGTAAATTCTTTCAACCACAAGGGGGAGAACGGACTTGATGAAAAGAAAGCTGGATCGTTTTCTCATGCACAATTTTAAAAATGAAAGGAACGTGTTCTTACGGAAAGTTGGCTTTTATAGCATATACATTTATAGTGCAATACTTACACAAATACTGGCTACAAAAAAAGGGTTTTCCCCCGCTCTATGTCGGAGACTCTGAGCTGACGTCAGTGAGAGAGAGCGGCCCACTGGTGGTGGGCTGGAGCTGCTGCTGATATGTGGAGCGATCGCTGAGGAGGACCCAGTCCGACCTTGTCTGACTCACAGCCCCGCGTCTGCTCGGCTTGTAGCGGGGTTAATATCCGTTGAGCCGCCGTGGATCCCCCTTCAGGCGCGCACAACTTTGACTTCCATTCATATATTTTTCTAATCGCTGCTCATCTTCGCCTGGGGGATGTGCACAGGAACAAGCAAACTACTCCAAGCTCTTCCGCATATTGGATCTCTCCCCAGCAGTGTCCCTGCAAGGATTCGGGAAAAGAAGACTCCTGCTAAAACGGAACCGGGGATTTTTTGAGATCCAAATAATTTTTTTTCTTGTCTCAAATTAATTTTCTGAGTTTATTAAATATTTTTCGCCTGTAGAGTGGAATAATTAATTGCGTTGCTTAGATCTCAACATAAACCCAGATCTAGCCGAGGCTTTGCAGTGGGGTCGAACAGCACCGCACAATTTCGATCAGAATGCATTCTATTTAGGGCTCGCTCTGATTTACACTAAGTGTCACATTTAGGGATGGCGAACGACTACAATCGCAATATTGTGGAAAACTACATCTGCCATAAACTCTCCAAGCGGGGATACGTGTGGGGATTTAACGGAGTCCCGGATGACGACGCTGCTAATAACGGAGGTTTAGGTGACCATTCACCGACTTTGGTTCGGCGCTGCCGCGATGCAGGACCCGGGCCCGACAGCGACAGCGACCCCCACGGCCTTTGCAGGCGGATCTCGCAGTCCGACCCGTACGCAGACATCCACCGGGTCCTGCGCGACGCTGGGGACGAACTCGAGAAACTGTACCAGTTGGACTTCGTGGAGATGTCGCAGCAGCTGTACCTCACCAGAGACACGGCGAGGACGAGGTTCGCCGAAGTCATAAACGAACTGTTCCGGGACGGCGTGAACTGGGGTCGGATTATCGCTTTCTTCGAGTTCGGAAGCACGGTGTGCGTGGAGTGCGCGTCCAAAGAGGAGATGACATCGCAGGTGGACAACATCGCGGAGTGGATGACGGAATATTTAAATGGACCTCTTGACAGCTGGATACGAGATAACGGGGGATGGGTAGGTCTGATTCAGCCTCTTAAGCGCTTTGCAGATTTGTTGCAGCGGAGGCGCAAAAGTCCTCTTTTAGGTCTGAGTGCGTGGGTTTGAAACCGGGCACTGGCCGAGATCACAGTGGGAGCAATGTGGCTTTATTTACGGCTCAGAACCGAAAGTACACGTGAGGTCGGTCATTAATAAAATCATCCTCAAAGATGTGCATGTGACGCACCTCAACGCGAGCACGGCCTTTCCTTTTTGAGCTTCTGATTGGACGACCACGTTGGCAGTTTAAGTCCTCGCGTCCAATAAGAATTAAGGGATAGGTCACACCTCCCCACGCTCTGAGATAAGTCCCTCCCTTTAACTCGACAGCCAGTTGTAGACGGACAGCTGTCAGGAAGAAAACCAAGAATAAAAAGAAAAGAAGAAGCGAAGGTCTAAATGAAAATTTGGGGAAGTAAAAGCTGATTTAGAATTTAAGGAGTTTGACTATTTCAAATTTTTTATTTTGAAAGAAGAGCTTCACCGTAGCTGCTTTGCAAACCAATACTTAAAAGAACAAGGCTGAAAGTGTTGTGCAAGAAAACCAAACATAACCGACAAAATGGTGAAGTGAAATGACGAGCGACTTTTTGGAACATATACAGCCATCTGGTGTGGCAGTGAGAAATGGTGCATGAGAGAGGGCAGAGGTTTAGACAGATGACATGAAGCTTGCCCGTTTAAAGGTACAATAGAAGCAAATCCTTAAATTAATTTTGAAATAAAATGGAAGCCAGTGAAAATAAGCAAAATTGTAGAAATGTGCTTATGGTTGCTTGTGCCAATTTTAAACAATGAGTGGCAACATTTTTAAGAGACAGAGACAGAAGATGACCTTATTCCAAAAAGAAGCATCTGCATTCAAAAATAAAGCAAATTTCTACAAAACGGCATCAAGTGACAACCGCTACAAATACAAATAAAAAAGTTGTGCACTACAAATGGATCCTTGATTGTACACCACTGATCAGGGCAGGACCGGCTTATTGATTTTCTACAAATAAGCACGTTATATTGGTTAAGGCATTAGGTAATAAAATCAAGGAATACAGTTCAAGGTTTTATATAAATAGTATAGGATTTATCTTTCACCACCTCATCAACTGGAAAAGGTTCATTGGGAAGGGATGAAAGTTTAATGCATTGGGCCAAAGCAGAAGGACTGTTCTGAGTCTCCCAGCCAAACACACTGAGTAGGTGCTTATATGAATGATTTTGTTCAGAATTGAACCTTAAAGATGAGGGAAAATTGTCTACTTACTAATCTCCTCTTTTTGAATTTGTTCCTTCAAAGCTGGCCCATTTTCAATGCCCATCCCACACCACCTTTTACAGAGCAACAGGATGGTAGAACTCTGTTTTTCACAAGTAACAACCAGGTTTCTTAAAATAAACACTTTGGCCATCAGAAGCAGGTGGTCCAGCACCTGTAACACCTCATTTTTGCCCTTGCATGCTGCCATGTATGGCATTAGAATGTGTTTCCTGCAGGGTGAAGAGCACCAGACACATGTCAGCACACTGCATTCTTCTGGTTAATGTGTTAAAGTCTCTGGGTATCACTGACTGCGTTAGGTTGTCGAAGCACTACTAAAGGGCACATGAACCTTCTAAACATTGACCTTCTCCGCGTAGATGCACAACCTGTTGGAACTGTACATCATGCTTGAGAAAAATGTTTTGCAAACTGTCCTGCAGCTTCTGTGTGGATAGTGCAGAATATGCAACTTCTACATTGCCATTAAACCAAACTGTAATGAATTAGCCTTTAATTAGTAGAGTTGCTCATTATAAGAACATATCATTTGTGCTGCATGGCTGTAATAGCTGGAAGCTATGGTAAATGGGATATGTATAGATATACATGTGAATGTGTGTATGTGAGAGGGAGAGAGAAAGAGAGTTTGAAGATGAGCGGCATCAATGATTCATACCGAACGTTTCATCTCAAAGGATAGGACCGTTTAACATTCCCCTTGTGTCTGTCTTGCCCCTGGAGGTGACAGGTTTTGCCAAATATCAAAGGCAGGCAGTAGAGGGAGGGCCCTGCAGGAACAGAGAGCTAATCTGCAGCCACTGTGTTTAACATGCAGTCCTCTGTTGTGCATCCAGGTTTTTTTTTTTTTTTTTTTAGACCTGTGTCTTAAGGCCTAGAGCTGCATAGATGCCTGCCTACAATCCCTGGAGTGTGTGCCCACTGTACAATAATGTAGGTCATCATAGTCTGTGTTTTACAGCTGGGTGGAGATGACTGTGCCTGCATCAGCTGGGGTGGGAAAGAAAATAGCACCCTTTAATCCACAGGATTACTTAGGGATTTTTATTATGGCACATGTTTGGGGTTATGGTCGGTTTGAAAGGTTTTATTCTAATCAAAAAACAGACCTTAAATATGTTCAACTAAAGCTAGATTTGACATCCTAGATAGATCAATGTTGATGTGGATTTGTATTTATTTGAATGCTGGGAATTCCCTGAGGTGTTTGATTTGGTTATAACATGTCCTATAATAACTGAGACACACTCTGTGCTCTTGATAAGGTCTGTGAAATCTGGCTCCATTTATTTTATTTATTTACTTACTTTTTGCTTGCTTGCTATAATTTTGAATGTAAGAAGTCCTTATATTATTTTGCGCATTACAGAGTCTTATTTCAAGGCTTCTATTTTGCACTAAAGACTGGCACTTGGCATCGGTTAACTCCTAGTCTTAAATGACTTTGAGTCTAAAAAATTTTTTATCATGGTGTTTTCATGCTGTCTCAAACCAATGTGATCCTAAAAAATTGTGAAATAGTAAATTTATTTATTACCAATAGAAAGTTGCAAATACGATGGTAACTTCAGCATTGATTATCTGCAGCATTGTTTGGTAATATTTTCTCACAGAGCTCACAAATCACTTATATCTTTTCTGCAAATCTGGGGTCCCAAAATGCTGCCATTTTGTGCCTGATTTTTCTTTTTTTCTGCCAACCTGCAAGGAGTTTTTACAATTCAACTCTATTATAGTAAAGAACACACACATTAGACGAACACACATTACTGGTCTTTTTAAATTGCCATGTAGGACCATTTATTTATCCAAAGAAGGATCTTATCTACTCAGTTGGTGACCCTGTTGTTTTAACTGTCAACACAGCAGAACATCAAATAACTACTTCCTTTCTTACTTCAAAAGAAAAGTCTCAAATAGAGATGAGTGTCAAGCTTAAATCAATTTATCTCTGATTCTCATAGTAATAGCTTACACTTATTTTAACAAAGTCATATAAGCATTTTGCATTAAGTGAGATAGAAATACATAAGATAGATAATATATTGTGCCCACAGTCCAATATATCTCTGAGAGACCAATAATTTGTGAGATATCAGTGAATATAATTCATTGACTTTTCTAGTTTATTTTGTATTTTTTTTACATAAAACTCAAACCACATGCTTTTCTTTGGTTGTTTGTTGTGTTGAGTCACAAAATCAGCTGTTTAAACAGGCAACATGATGACGTTTTTTTCACGGTAGGATATGCCTGAACACCCTCAGAGGAAAAAGGATGTGACCTCAGTCTCCTTACGATGTGGGCAGAACAATGGCTTCCACTGTGAGAAAATAATCTAGCATTTGTGTTGGAGCCGACATGCTTATGTTTAATCTGATGTTGGGTTTCGCCGGGGGGAGATGACCTAATTGTGAGGAGTGGCTCTCGGTGCTGAGGTACACACAGGTCAGTTTTAGCCACCATCTGCCAGGTGAACCTTGCACTTGTGTGTTTTTGCTCTGTATAAAGAGTTTATATATCTTCCAAACAATGAAGACATTCAGTAAACATGGTTAAATGCCTGTTTAGACAGGTTGTACTTATGGTCACATTCAGTCATGTGTGCTACTGTGTAGAAAAAGTGAATGTTGTGTTTGCCATCCTCTACAAATAAAGGCGTGGGACCAATCAACACATTATGGCATTTTAAAATACAAAAGTGGTGTTGAAATAGCTTTCAACAGCTTTCTGTTTCTTGTTGTTGTTTTGAAAAGTTGTATCAAAAATAGAAATGCCCACTAATAGTTGTTAAGTCTGCACACAGGAGTGAGTCAGATGTACCTTTCATTGAACTAAAACATGTCCCTTAGAAGTGACAAAGCTCTCACTGTATTTGTTGAACCCCGTTGAGAGTGAAATTGCTCCCATTCTGCCCTGATTACTTCCCACACCCCAGAATTTGAAACAAGGTCCCTTTCTTTGTCCCAAATATTTAGTTAAAATTGTGACCTTTGGTTGGAGGGAAATTGCATGTTCCAATTTGAGCTCAGGCTGCACACCTGTGTTTATTTACAGGCAGTAAATACCGAGTGATTGAACAAAGCAGCCGAAGACGGTGTCCGAGTCCAGAAATTACATGCCTGACCTGAGACGTCTGACTGGCTGCAGGGGCACGCGTGTGCACACCCCTGCATGCAGACACACACACACACACACGCAGCTATGTGCCAAAACGAGCCTTTAGAGGAAAACAGTAGTTTCACAACAGTTAACTGTAAGCAGCTCAGATTAAGAAAATGTGTTTAGTTCCTGATGGGAAATTGCTCAGTGCTGATGTTAAGACATTTTTTTCTGTTGTATTTTGCTATGCTCCCAGATGCAAGAGTCTTTTGGTCTACTTGGAAAAAATGACTATTGATGTACAGCGGTAGACACTGACGATGGAGAATCAGCCTGCAGGGGAGGCGTGCTTATGAGTTTAAATGAGAATTCTGCCACATTAAAATTTTGCAATAATATTTAGGTAATTAATTATTCTAAATATTGTGGTGATATCCCAACTGTTTTATTATTACATGTACAGTGCCTTGCAAAAACATTCATACTTCCTCAAATTTTGACACATTGCAACAATGCATTTTAATGTGATAGGCCAACAAAAAAGGAGCATGTAATTGTGAAGAAGAAGGAAAAAACATACATAGTATTAAATTTTTTTAAAATACACATCTAAAAACTATGACATGCATCTGTATTCAGTCCCCTGAGTCGTTGTTTTATAAAACCATGTTTTGCTGTAGTGGTTACAGGCCTTTTGGGATATTTGCCAGGTTTGCCAAAGAGGATCATCTGAATAGACCATCTTTCAAATGCTTCTTGTGTTCCATTCATAACTTGTGCCAAAATGCAAATAGTCCCTTCATGTGTAGATTGAGATTAAATTTCATGCTGGTGGATTCTTTTTACCAATCGGGCGACTTTGAAAGATAGTTTTTTGCCCTGGATCTAAGTGAGAGGTATCAGACTAAATGTATGCAACACTTTTTAGATTTCTATTTGTAAAACAAAAATGAGAATCATGAAACATTTTCCTTCCACTTCACATTTCTTGATGTTGGTGTTTCTCATAAAATACATTCAAGTCTTTGGTTGTAATGCAACAAAGTGTGGAAATCTTCAAAGGGTATGAATACATTTGCAAAGCTCTGTATCTGTGTTTAGATGTTCCTTCTCATTTGATCTGAAACACACTAAGATCAGATGTCTGTCTTACCAGGTGGCCTGTTTCTGCCTTTTAAATTCCCTGTGTTACAGGTATGTGTCTGTGTTTGTCTGTTAAGGGTAGACAATATAAGCCTGGGCTGGGTCCATCCTGTGGGGGATTCCCTGAGCAACAATCTGCTCAGTGGTGGGTGGGGCCCGCATGTTGCTATGGTATAGTGGGCCTCTTGCCGCACCCCGTTGTTGAGACTATGTGGGACAGAGAGGAAGTCATTAATCTCTATATACGTGATGTGCTGGCAGAGGGGAGACAAAACCTAAACAAAATAAATCATAAAAGAAGCATACAAGGAAAGGTAGAAATATAAAATTCCTCGCTGAGATCTCTCTTCTTCCCAGAGCTGCAGAGCCAGTCTGTTTAACACAAGTCAATACTAATAAAGGCTGCAGTCATGAATTGTTCTAGGCGATACCTTGCTGCGCTTTGAACTTTTTTCCTTAGAAAAAAAAAAGCATTGTACAGACAATGAAAGGCCTGCTACATCTGAAGACTTATGTTTTCCAGTGTAATGAGCTCTCTAAGTCATGACTGATCCATCCGTTCTAAGCTACAAATCTTCTCTTCTCCCCCTGCGTACTGTCACAGTCGGTTCATCAGTCTGGACCAGCTTTATTAGTAAGATGCACACAGTCTTGTTTTCACCCATCTGAGCTCAGAGCTAAATAAATACTCAAGATACTGACAGTTAGTGCTATTTCCTACCCAACCATTTAGTTAGCTTCCCTATATATGTTGAGAACTCTGTGCTTGGAGAGTCTGACAACATTTAGTTTTTCCAGTTCAATTTTGACTCTCTTTCTCTTAGAGACTTACGCACCACAAGAGAGCTCAATGTGGCAAGAGGGAGCCAAGATTTCCCCCTGTGCGGTACCCCTCTTGCTGTGCAGGCCTTGGTCGCTCACCATCTGCCACTGTGTTTACACCCATCAGCTCGGCAACTGTAACCTCAGAAACGTTTCCTACAGAGGCAGGGTGCTCTGGGCTCTAACTGTTCGAATCGGTCTGACAAGAATATATTCTTCCAGTAGCAGGCGTCTAGAAATCTCTCAGAGATCTACTGGATGCACAAAGACCTTTTATGCCAGCCTTCAGCTCTGTGTGCGGAATGCATACAAAAGCAAGGTTAACCCTTTACTGTAAGTCCTGAGACTTTTGCGAAAAGATTGCTTGACTTGCAATGGGGAGTAAGTGCAAAGTTGCTTTACAGTTTTGGAATAAAATAAATGTTCTTGTTGTTGTCAAATGTTTTTCACTTTTCCACAATTTGTCATATTGCAGCAGCAGATTCCAATGCACTTAATGGGATTTTATTTGATAGCCCAACACAAGATAGTGCATAATTGTGGAGTGAAAGGAATATTTTTTACTAATAAAAATTGAAAATGTATGATGAACCTTTCTGTTCAGTCTGACACCCTGAAATAAAATACAGTGCAATCAGTTTCCTCCAGAAGTCACCTGTATGAAGGCTTTGAAGGATTGTTACAGAGCATTATTGAATAACCAGCATTTTGGAGATCAAGAAACAGAGAAGATAGGTCAGGGAGAAAGTGGATGAGAAATTTAAAGCCAGGGTTAGGCTTTAAAACGCTTTGATCCTCTCACCAACCACTCTTTAATTCAAATCTGACTTTCACTGAACAGTGGAAAGAAGAATCAATTGTTCACCAAAACCAGAAGAAATCTCATTTTTAGTTTGCAGCATGTCATGAGAACATGACATGGCCTACATGTAAAGCTATGTGGCAGAAAACTAACACCATTCATCTTCCTGAATGCACCATTTCAACTGTAAAACACAGTGGTGGCACGGTCTTGCTGTAAGGAAACTTTTCTTCAGGAGTTGCTGGTGAGACATTATTGGAAGAAACATTAATCTAAATATTAGTCAAATCTAGAAGAAAACCTTTTAAAGGCCTACAAACACGCATCATATTTTCTTAAATTTTTGATCTGCAAGAAAAAAAAATTATGGTTATAATATCACAAATGCTTAGGAGGTCTAGCTACTTTGAAAAAGCAATGTATTAATCCATTGCTTAATGGATGGAAAGAGAACATGTAGTTCTCTTTCTTTGACTTTCTAACTTGACCTACTCTTTTAACCAAAGATTTTTTTTTTAACGATGCATAGCTTGAATCTCCGCAGGTCATTTGTGGCTTTTCAGGATGACTCAACATTATCATTATACTGTAGTCATGCAGCTACACATTTTCCTTTATTGCGCTTTGTGTTTTCACTAAAAAAGTTGGTATGTCATTGAATCTATTCTTTCCTCTACTAAAAAAACCTTTTTGTTATTGACTGCAGCATAAGCCAGTAGCATAATCAAACTCTTGCTGTACAGACAGATATGTTTCCCTTCATGTTCTGCAACCTTTGTTTCTTGAAACATGCAACACTTTTTGGCCACTGCATTCAAGTAGTTTTGTTTTAAGTATATCAGTTCATGGAGCATGGTTCCAAATTCATCTGGTTTCATTTTTGATTTAACAAATATGTTCCCATTGGTCTTTATAAGAGATCTACAAGCAGCTCTAAATAGACTTTTGTCTTCCACACAAAAATCTTGAGGTTTAAGTTTCCTTGCTGATATTTCTTAAACAGATATGAATAATTTCTCTTACAAGTATCAAAAACTTCTTCTGAAAGTAAGATAGATGTTCAACAGATGTGTTCTCTCCACTGGTGAAAGCTCATTCACCTCTGAATGCTGAATTCTTGAAGCATCACATTCTTCATAGGTATGACAGGTCTTCATGTTTCAGAAAATGTGCTTTATTATTCAAGTTTAGAGGCAAGCAAGGTTATATTTTTGGATATGCCAACATCTGTGGCAGGATAAGAAGCAGTATGGCAGCAGCTTTTATAATTTGAACTGAGTTTGTCTGTTTTTGGCTCCATGGTAGTTGGCGCATAGCCAGAATGTCTGGGTTTTAAATCTCAGATGGTTTGATTCTTCGATAGATTTTTATGTTCCATGAACAGAAATGTGGTTTTCTCCAGATCCTCAGGTTTGTTCAAAAGTTAAAAACACTTGTTAGATTAACAAGTGATTCTCAAGGTGCTTCAGGAGTAAGTCTGCCTGTTTCTTTTTCTTGCGTGTTGGTCCTATGATGCCATCAAAGTCCATTAAGGGTTTAAGTAGCCTTTTGACCATTAACTGATTTGATAGGCTCCAGCTCTCACAACTCTGAACAGGACAAAGCGACTACAGAAACTAGATGAATAGAATAATTTTTATGACCACAATTTTGTTAGTCATGCTTTATTATTGTGAAAAATAGCTGAAAAATATTTTAGACCATACAAACATGCTGTCTCTCCAAAACA
Organism: Phalloptychus januarius; assembly: GCA_902982915.1. Classification (NCBI taxonomy): domain Eukaryota; kingdom Metazoa; phylum Chordata; class Actinopteri; order Cyprinodontiformes; family Poeciliidae; genus Phalloptychus; species Phalloptychus januarius. Next base: position 12,479,819 of record CADWAE010000466.1, on the reverse strand, counting down.
AAACTCACTGTTTGATAATGCGGTTTACTGGAACAAAGGGTCAATCAGGCAGCTTGATTTCTCCAAATCATCCTCATATTATGCTTGTGCTTCTGCGTCATGTTTGCTTCATCTTTCTCATTCCACACATGCCGAGTGTTTCATAAATGTTCCAAAAGTGTAGGAATCACTGCTGCGCGTGAAAAACACCCAAACAACTCGATTATCTCAAAAAACACTGGGCTGTCACAGATACTGTGATAAAGTGATGTGGGTTTGTTTTTTATTTCCATGACCTCGCCTTTCCCCTGAGAAACCTCCACCCCATCCTGTTGTGTGCTTATTTCTGGGCCTCCTCTGGAGAACTGGATGAATGTCTGTTGGGGAACAGTGATTGTAAATAAATAATGGAGATGTAATAAAGGCTTTCTGTTCTGAAGGTTCAGTTAAAGGTTTAAGCCGCTTTTGTTTTTTTTTGTTTTTTTCACCAGACATTCCTGTCGGTAGTGCATACTTTTAAGAATGCTTGCTGATGCAAGGGGTTTTTGAATATTTGAAGTTTGAGCAAAAATCCCCTTGTTATTAATTATAGATTTCAAATAAGATTTACGATTGATGAATTATGTAGATAAACTTGTATAATTCTATTTCCTTTAAAATAGAAAGCAGAATAGCCATCTGCTTTCCGGTTTTACAAAGAGCACATGCCTGAGCTATTTAAAAACCCCTCTGTACCACTCAAAGCACACACTGATGAATAATATATGGAAAAGAGAAACCCAGGCACTAAATGCATCTTCCACAAGTGGAACTATAAAGTCTGTCTCCATCTCAGATGGGGTATTACATTATTTTTTTTAGTCTCTTTACCTGTGACTGTCTCACATAACAACTTTGAAAATGTATAAATTTACACACATGCCTCATGCATGAACAAACGGCACACTAATACCCGAGACGTGACTCTCAGTGTCAGGTGATGCTCCAGATCCTTGAAAAATGCAGGGACATGTGAGAGGCCTCTAAATATAGCTGCATTACCATCACTTCTCTTGTGTGGTCCTGTAATTGTCATGTTGCACACAAACCCCTGACCTGTTTGCATCCGTGCGATCTTTCCTGCTCACATAACAAACCTGCCACTGATCTGCATTAAAAAATGTCCCACTGAGCAATATGAGACGGCAGATAAAAGAGTTTTTTCACCTTTCCTGTCAGGGTTGGAGCTGGATAATGAGCCGCCTACTGAGACACTAGTTGACTTTGCCACAAGGCACGCCCTTGTATTGTGCAGCATATCAATATAGGGCAAGGTTAAACTGTTCCTCCCATTCTTTCACTATTGTTGATCATCTCAGGACAAAGCGTCAAAAGTACTTTGTTTTCTTTTTGTTTCATTTTTTTGTATATAAAAAAAGCACCATGATGGGAATATGAACTCCAGCTCTTGGGGTCTTATAGAAACATTTTTCTTTGCAAATCGAAAGCATTTTTAGGTATTCTGATATTCAATTATTTTATTTACTATAAACACATTTTTCTCCAAAGTATTCTCTTATGCTGATGACATACTGCAGCTCTTAAGTCATACTGTTCTTTGATTAGGAGAAAAAGGCAAAATTTCACACTAAATTCAATTCATACAGCATCAGAGATCCTCCACCAGGTCTAATAAGTGATATGAGGAGATTTCATACTTATACAACAAAACCCAAAATTATTGATGCACTTGGCAGGTTTTCTCTTTCACTTATTTTAATTCAACCAAGAAGCTCATTTTTATATAAATTCAAACAGAACCTCTCAATAGAAAATAGAACCACATCTTCTTTATTACATCAAAAATGGCCTGTTAAAAAATAATTTATGGTCCTATTAAACATCAATAATGGAAAACTCTTTGATTGGTATTACTACTGCAATCAACTCCTTATAATTTCGGACCAGCTTGCTGCATGTTTCCATTGATATGTGGATATCAATGGAAAAGTCTTTGTGGTTGAAAAGTCTGCTAGCTTTCACGTAATCTTCAGCTCCATCCAAAGATTTTAACAGAATCAAGTTGGGACTCTGGTTAGGCTTACCTGAAATGGTAATAACACTTCAAGTCAGAAGATACGTATATTTTTTTGTCTGTTTGTATAATTAAAAGTTTATTATAAGACCAAATCTGCAAGGGCTATGGACAATGACTTGAGATGCTTGGAGAATTGTTTTCACCTCACCACGAGTGGTGGCCAGACAAACTTCCAGTCTTGGATGCTGAAGTTCCAGTTATCTTAAGCTCAATAATTATTGCCCTGACTGTAGACATAAGCAGTTTATATGAGAATTACAGGATGGAAAGACAGGCAGTGATTTAAAATGAGCAAAATCGACTAGTTAGAGTTTGCATTAACAGTTGCAGGCTGGACAGTGATGCAGTATTTACCACTGTTGCCTTGCAGTGAGAAAGTCCTAGATTCAAATCTAGCTCTCTTTCTGCATGGAGTTTGTTCTCCCTGTGCACGTGTGGCTTCTCTTTGTTCTTCAGCTTTCTTCAGTAGTCCCAAAACATACATGTGAAGTTAAATGGTTGCTCTGAGGTGCCCTTAGAAACGTAAATGTGTGTGTGTCTGTGTTCATAACTGCATTCACAACAATCTTACCTGATTTGCAGGCTAGATAAGTGGGTTGGTGGATAAATAATATTAAGGTAATGAGTTTGTGTGATGAAAACAAAGAACCATTAATTTCTTTAATAAAAAAGAAAAAAAACTCTTTGCACTCAGATGAGGTCATCCTATCTGGTAAGATGAAGCAGCAGAACCATCAGTCCTACAAAACTAAATCACATCAAACATCTAAAGAATTTACATCCATATCAGCAATGTGGAAACGGGACTTTGTAGAATCTGGTGAGGAAGATTTCTTGGATATAATGTTTCCCAGAACTCATAGTGTGTATCTCTGCAGCAAATCTTTTCACTCAAATGGAATTTAAACCATTGTGGAGTGACTAAGTGTTTTAAACTGAAGCAGCCCTAAGCTCCTTGAACAATAGTGACGTCCAGAGAAAAATAAGGAGAACTCATAAGTTGCCTCAACCCTTCAACAGTCCATTGATGGGCATATTCTAGTCTGCATGACCTAAATCTTTGGTAGAAAACCACCTATTGGGAAAATGCGTCAATACAACGGAGCTTCTTGCGTTGGATAAGGAGACCTTCAACGAGTTGCATGAGACAAACACCGAGCACGAGGAAATCTCCACACTACCAGGACAAAAGAATAGCAAAAAGTTTGAATGATGACAGGTACAGAGAGAGAGAGACCTTCTTGGTGTCTGTCCTGAAAGAAAAGTCGGGAGCGTTGACAAAGAAAACAACCATCTGCCTCAGTGCATAGATAACCTGAGGATGAAAATGACCGAGATTCTGGTAGAAAGGAACAGAGAACAAAGTGGAGATGGGGAAAAAAAGAAGAGCAGAGTGGGATGTTTTACAATTATCCCTGGAAAAAGAACAATTTCATGCAATGAAACATTTTGAAGAGAAGATAGAAATAAAGACATGAGACTCCAAGAAGTTTCAGAAGGAGAGAGAAAGCAGGAGAAAAAGTAAACAGAGGGCGAGGAAAGAAAGACATTTAAAGGCCAAAGCTGATAAAGTCTTTAAATATTTGAAGGCTAAAAAAATAGCATTGCAGACAGGGAGGACAGTTTTGGAGGAAGAAAGCAAGAAAACACAACAGAAAGGGGATGAAAAAGTACAACTGCTAGAAGAGGAGCCAGTGGTCATGAAGGTGGAGGCTGCAAATTGCAAAGTAAAAAAAAAAAGAAGTGGTACTGGAGAAAATTAGTAATTTTCTCAGTGGAAGGACGAGAACTAAAAGAAGCTGAAAGAAAAAAAATAGAAAAAGATCCACAAATCCTTTTCTCCTTCTCTCTTTTACCCTTGAGATCCACCTGCCCCATCCCCCCTCTACCAGTCACCTTCTCACTGTCTGCTTCCCAACTCCGCATCTTTATTTCCACCAACTGTTAAGCTATAAAAAACAGTTATTGGTGGGTTTGTCTTTATTGTTTACTGTGGTATTATTGTGTTCCTAAGATTGTTCTACACATTGAATACGACTGAACTTTATTAGCATTGTGTGCTAACATGCTATCAACATGTTTTTCAGTCGAAAACATCCAGCATATAAGACTGGATCTGACAAAGACAGATAAAGGCTAATTTATGACTCATATATTAAAGTAACATTTTAATAATCACTCTTCTATTTCTGGAAGAAACAGAAAAAGTGACTACAGTAATAGATGAGAAGTTTTCACATTGTTGCATTTGAACTGGTCTAAATTTACAGTATTTTGAACTTAAGTTGACCTACACACAGTCTAAAAGACAGAAACAAATTATTCTGTTTTTAAAGACCTTGTGTTACATTTTATTGTTATGGAATAGATCATTATTTGCCTATTTTTCTATTTTGTTTATTTTAGGTCTTGCAGTTCTAATTCTATAAAGTTAAGTTAAGCAAAAACAATAAAGTAAAATCTAAAAATACATGAGTGAAAATAAAGAACATTTTATTTTCATTCATCTTTACATGATTATGTTTGTATGAAGACAGAAAGTAAATCATGTTCAATACATTAACAAAGTGCAAAAAGGTTTTCATCATGTTATTAACAATTAAAAAAATTATGAAGGTTTTTTGAAGAATTAGTTCTTTTATAGTATGGAGTATAAGTAGCCGCTGGGCATGTACATATATATTGATTAAATGTTTAAATCTCTTCTGTCCATAATGTTTGCAGTCTGCAACGTTTTGCTTTAGGTAAATACAAGAATTCGAATAGATGTTTGTCAGGACAGATTCTCAACCTTACATCATCCATATCAGTATGAAGGCCAAATAATGCTGAATGAGTTGTTGATGTCAGTTTTCTGAGAAGTGAATGTCCAAACAAGTTCACTCAGAGGTGACAGTGAGCGATGCAATCAGACTCCTAAGCCGTGTTTTTGCAAATGTGCATAATTGGGCGGTTGGACAATGACTAAGCTAAAATGAAGTATTTCAAACGGTTGCGAGAGTATACTGTTTGCTCTTAAAAGAATATAGTTTGGGTTAGAAAACGTGCGTCTGAACACCATAGAACATATGTAGCTGGGTCGGAAGACAAAGCCAAAGTAAGGATGATGCACATAGATAACTTAGCTGAAATCCACAGAAAACTGAAGATAATTTAATACAGCATTTTAGTTTGACCTTTATTCAGGTTAAGACAGTTGGAGATTGATAAACTTGTAGGAAAGAGAGATAATTACAGATTTATACTAAAAGAAGGAAAAGCAGAATAAATGTGATAACTAAACTGTAATGTACTTGCTTATTCTTCATGTTGCTTTAATTTTTGCTAAAGAAAAAAAAAGACTATGAAGTTTGAATTCCCAATGTTCTTCTTCTTCTAAATATTATTGCTATTTGTTATTCATTATTAGCTCTATGTGCAAAAAACTGTGCAACTAAAAAAAAAAAGATCTAGTCAAAGTTTGAAGACACGACGGGTTGAGACATAAACGTCAAGTCGGGTCAGCAGGCGAAAGGAAAAACATTGGCACGACTTAAACAACAAGGCAGCGGACCACTGGAAAGTACGTTTGCAGCCATTCAGTCGATGTTTCATTGGGAAAAAAAACAAAAACGTTGCAACTTTAAAGTAAAACTGGGATCTTCTGCATGGATGACTACTAATCCAGTGTGGAAATATATTTTTGTGATTTGATTAGAATAACCCTTTAAAATTTATAAATTTCACACACACACATACAAAAAACACACACAGACAAACACAGAAGCGGATGCAGTAGTGCAAATCAATTATTTGCTGTCCACAGAATAGCTATGTATGCACACATACACCCCTACACACACGCACCCGTGCACGCACACGCACACATCAACAGAGTGTGAGCACAGAAGCGGATGTGGCGGTGTGAATCAATAATGCTCTGTTGTCACAGGGTGACATGTGAGCCATGGCAGGGAGCAGATGGCCCCGGGGTGCCTAGCTTCCTGTTAGCAGTGCCATTCGGCCTCAGCGCAAACACACACACACGCACACCCCCGCACACCCACACACACACCCCCACACACATCCTCTGGGACTTCCCAGTGCAACTAACCACAGCACTGGCCATTAACAAACAGAATGCCATTATTGGCTCCTCTCCATACATACTTTGCTGCCCCCCCAGTCACCCCTAGCCCCTCTCTGGAAAAAAAAATAAAAAAGTGACAAGAGCCAGATGATAGTAAGTAGGTTTCTCTTCTCATCGCTAGAGGTCTGGAGTAAATAATTCTCTGCTCCCTGTCCCCAATGTGATTTTTTTTTGGCTACAGTGCAAATACCCCACAGGAAATCGGATCTGTTTCTCTCAGCACTGAGTGAGGTCAGCCGCTGCTCAGATATCAGTTTGTCTATGTTGTATTGATTGAGTGCTTCCGACGTTTGGTGTCAGGGTCTTTGAACAAAGACTCAATTAACAGCCAACCAGTGACCATGCAGGTCGCACACAAAATTCATCCTGCAGTTAAAGTCAACTTTGTGGGACGCTTTTTATGCTTAGGGTCTCATTCAAGCTGGTGGTGCACCCCCAGAAAAACTTCCATGTTCCTGCTGAAGAAAATCATCGCTGAAGCATGATGCTGCCACTGTTGTGATTTACAATTAGGATGTAAATCGGCGTGCAGTAGCTTTCATATTCACATTCTCATAAAGGACAGGAAGTTAAATTTGGTTCTCATCTGATCAGAGCAGCTTCTTCCATGAGTGTGCCGTGTCCACCATCCTTGTGGGCAATACCAGCCATGTAGCCATTGTACTATGCCTTTCTGTCTATGTTCGTTTTAACATTCTTTCATAAAGTCCAGATGTGAAGGGATACAACACTCGATGTTTTTCTGTGAACAGATTCTCCAACCTCAGCTGTGGACTTTCCCCTTTTTGGATGAAAGACAGAACAGTCGACTATGAGATGATCAAAGCTTCATAGATCCTCACAACTTTATTCGTCTCCTGTTGGATGTGTGTCCAATAGGAGAGGACACACATCCAAGTTTTACCTTTATTCAGATTAAGACAATGGAGATTGATAAAGTTGTAGGAAAGAGAGTTAACTACAGATTTATACTAAAAGAGGAAAAGCAGAATAATTGTGATAACTAAACTGTAATGTAGTCGCTTAATGTATTCATTTATCGTCACCAATGTTACTTAAAAGCCCTCAGTGGTTTTCACAGAGCAACTACAGAGAACACATGGTGTGTGTGTTGTACTAGATTTTTTGGGGTGTATCAGAGTAAAAAGGGATTGATACAAATGTGCCAAACTGTTCACATTTTTATTTGCTAAAATAATTAAAAAAAAAAACATGCGCAGTTTTCCCTCCACTTTTCAGTTATGGGTCGGTCTGTCACATAAATGAATAAAATACTCTGAAGTTTATCGTTATAACATAACATGCGTAAAAAATATAAAGAGTATGAGTGATGCCTTCTAGGAGAGGGTGAAATCTGGTGTTGCCAGGGTTTTTTATTTTACCCTAACAGACACATGCAGTCTATCCAAAGGGGCAACCATTAATTGGTTGTTGGGCTGTCTCAGAAATAATGACAGATACCTCAAAGAAAATGTGGATCTAAAAACAGAAGGACTGACAGGGAATCTTTTTCTTCTAAGAGCTTGTCATTTCTTTTATTTAGGGTTGTGTATCAGTCATTTTATGTCAGATTGGATTTTTTTATAACGTCAGTATTTATGTCGGGCGCCATTTTGCTTTATTGGGGGATTTTTTGACTTCTGTCTAGACAAGGCTCATGTCTGTAAATCTAACCACCAGAACGTTAATCAACTCTGCAAATTATCCTATAAAAGGCCCTTTTTTAATCTTTCACATTTCAAGAGGCTATGTGGTAAAAAGGCTTCAAAGAGTGACACCAGTAAATGTACTTCTCAAGCTTAAAATCCACAACATTTCAATGCTCTGCTGTTAAAAGAAGACTCCAGCTGGCGCTCTGTCACATTTTTCAGCCGTTGTGCGAACCCATTTTCTGATACCGGCAACCTGACCTTCAGGGAATCCAGGTTTAAATTAAATGAGTCTACATTCCTGCATTCCAGGGAGGAAAAGAGGGAGAAAAATATTCCTGCCTGAAATGGATGGACTTTAGAAGGAGCCTTTGATCAGTGGGTGCAGCTAAGAGGGCCGTGGAGGGTGGGGGGGATGAGAGACGGAAGGGCAGGCAATAACTAAAGGCTTATGAAGTTATAAACAGGCAATCTCTTATTCCTTATTGCCAAGTCGAGGCTGATGGCTACTTTCGTAGAAGAAAAAGTTGAATGGTTGACAATGGGGTTGGCTGGGTAAATGATTATGATTTAGTTTGAGTTAATGTTGAAATGAAAGTCAAAAATTAATGCCAGAAACTTTGGATGAAAGTTGCTTGTTAAAGTCTTCTGACTCGAGCATCATCTGATCCTCAGCTGATCCATCTGCTGACTAAAAAGCAGATAGATATACTTGTGAAACATCCACATGGGCGTTGCACAGCACAAAGTAAAAATAAGCAGGTAAACATGTAGTTGAAACCAACTGTTTGCATAAACTGCATAAAATGACAAGCTTTTTCTCTCACAGTCTTATATTTTAGAGCAGATAAGATTACCGACATTATTTCTATTTGGAAAATGCCATGTTTTACTCTTGATAAACATCCTTAGTATTTTGGACAAACATTTTGCATGGGCTTCGTAACTCAGGTTTGTAGAGCAGATGGCTCACATATGCCTTTATAGATCTGTCCCATTTGTCTGTTTGGAAGATTTATTTATGCCATAACTTTAATTTTATATTTGACGTCAATAGATGTTTCTTTGATATTTCCTCGTACTGCAAAGTGTTTCCTCCAAATATAATTGTGATCATAAGGGCCAAACATTTAAACTTTTTTGCTTCATCAGACAAAAAAGACTGATGAAGCAGCATGAAGCATGATGTGAAAACTGGAATCAATTTTTATTTATTTTCTTGTTGGTTTTAGAGTAGTGGCTTTTTCCTCTTCAATTGACCTTTCAGTCAGTACATGTCCGCAGGACAAAAGCTGTATCTGAACAGAATAATGACCGGACAGGTATTTTTATAATGTATGTAAACATCTGGTTTCAACTTTGTATTTGAGTACATTTTATCATAAAAAATAGAGTTTGGGTCTTACTGTCTGAGTAGAACCAGGCTGCTGAGCGGTCTCTGATAACATTTTTCCTTGCTCATGCTGGATAGAGATGTTCTTTCTCAACAAAAGTGTCACAGACCTCATTTGTTTTCTGCACATTTTCCCACTGGACGATCACTGTCACAACAGACAAGCTAATTGTAATTCATCAGGTAGGATGTGCTTGTTTCCTTTTGGTCTTTGCACGCAGACAAGGAAGGTCACACGGCTCTGAGTGAGCCAGCCTGTTCAAACAATTCGCCTGTTTTTTAAAGCCTTTTGCACAACAGACGCAGCTCTCTGCACGGCCTCAGAGTCACATTGAACTGGAAATAGATGGGAGGAAAAATGTCATTTGTCTCTGCACCAAACTTTTGCTTTGGACTCAGATTGCTTCATTGAAGAGAAATAAACCTCAACTATACTTATTTTATTACATAATCATAATGTGTTGCATAAAGCTGAGCTTTTTGCTGCTTTTCTCGGTCCGGGTGACTAAAGCTCACTGTGCAGTTGTTTGTCTCTGCACATCAATGCATTCCTGAGATTCCTCTCCCCCAGACTAGATGAAAATCAGCTGGTTGCCTAACAGAGGTCAATGAACTTTTCCCCAGTTTTCCAAGCCTTTTATAAAGGAAAAGAGGGGAAAATCTGAGAATTTCTTCTAGAAGAGGCAACAGTCAATCCTAGGACCGACTCAGGGTACATGCTTGGATTTCTCATTTGGAAAAGGCTCTCCTAGAATATCTTCCCCGCCTCCTCTTTCTTTTAACATTACCTCATTCTGATGGAAGTTAGAGAAGTTTTGTCATGCATTTCGCAACCGCAGTCTGACTGTGAGAAAGCTTTCTGTCTTGTCTCTCAGCACCATGTCCGTTTTTAATCTGTCATGAAAACAGGAATAGACACCAAATAAAGTCAGAACCTCATTTCTGCGTATGGCCTTGCATCAATTGTTAGTCAGATTTGTCATATGCCTTAGGATACTTATGTCAGAATTAAAGTGTTTGTTTATGTCCCCTGTTCATTATCAAAAGCTACTGAGTTCAATATCAACACTGATCCTACAATGGTAACTGTTAATGTCAGATCAATAAAAGGGGATTTCTACAGTCATTTTCAAAGTGAAAGAAAAACAGATGAGATATTTGGGAATTTCCCCAAACTCGATTATCATAGGATGTTCATCATCTTTGCAGAGGTCTCAGGTGAATAAAAAATTAACTACATCTCAGAGGCAACAAGGCATGTTGAATGCTCAAGTCAGTTGTGTTAAGCTAAAAAAGCAAGTACATTGAACATGTATGGCTTGTTTTTAAGGATTATAAGAGGAACATACAATAAATTATTTGCAAAATGACAACCAAACAAATATTCTGGAGACCAATTTAGTTTTAGTTACAATCTAGCCGCTTGTAATCATTGTTACTTAACTTAGTTCTAATCATAATTAGTTCTAATCATAATTGATTAGCTCTTGAAATTAAAAAATGACGTGGCAGAGGAAGACAGGGCTGCATGCAGCAGCTGTAAACACTCTTGTTTTGTAACAAAAGGGCCTTTCTGTGTGGAGTTTGAATATTCTCTCTGCGTGGCTGTGGGTTTCCCCTGGGTACTCCGACCTTCTCCAACCGTCCAAAAACAAGGATGGTAGGCATATCAGCCTCTCTGTATTGCCTCTTGTTGTGCATGCTTAGTTCTGATGGCCTGTTGACTAGTCCAGGGTATACTCAGTAAGTTATAATAAAGGATGGATTGAAGAATACATGTTAAAGGACAGGCATTTCTTGTTGATCCCCAGGTGGAAATTAATTAAAGTCAGATTTTGCCTTAAAAATGATACATATATAACTTTATTTGAAACAAATTTATTTAGATTTGCTTTTGCAATGCAACTTCGAAAAACAATATTCTAAACAGGACATGCATTGTACACACAAATGTATCCATAAAATCAAATATCATTAATCAGTCATTCAGTCTGAAACTCCAAGTTAGCACAATTTCCAAAATGACAATGATAAATCCCATGTTACTGCTAAATACAGTCGTTTAAAGCTTTGCACATTTTGAGTTAAAAAGCTTTAGCGTCATTTGAACTCCAAATTAGTCGAATGACTGAAAAAACAAGCGACTCCAAACTTGTTAGAAACAGGAAATGTAAAGACTTTTATGACACTCTGATTCTTATCTAATGTGAAAAACAATATCCTCATCTTTATCTGTCCAACAAAGAAACTTCGACCTGATAAGATTTCATTTCCCTGTAAAATGTTTGTCTCAATTTCAGTGTAGGCCAATATTAGTCCATAAGATGAAACCAGAACAAAAGTGTTTGCCTCAATGCACAATGTTGTTTTTTATTTAGAGTCAGAGCATAAAATCACCTTACTCCAATTGTCAAGGTGGGGAAGTTTTATATTTGGCTCAATTTGCAGTTACAGGACCTGGGCACCCTGCAGTCACCGAGTTGACAATGAACTCCTCTGTGTGCCAAGTTATTCTGCACTCAGTCCAAACAACAGCAGAAGCTTCAGTTACTTTCTAACATACCTGTCTACAATAACTGACACAGAAAACCTAAGAACTGTAAGAAGTTTGACTTAGTTTCAACACTGACTTTCATTCCAGAGTTTGCAGGAGAAAGCAGCTTTTGTCTGTGACTTTGTGGAACATTTTCAATGACCTCCGCCTTTTCCTCTCTCAACTTCAAAGGCAATCCTGTGGGAGTCGTACCTCTTACGCACGATTGTTTTCACTGACATTATCAGACATCTGAGATCGTCTATCTGCCCCCGTCCCAGAGTGTGGTCTCGCTCATTTACATGGGCGCACAGAGAACAGAGAAGAACCTGAAACCGGGCCCCTGTGTATTCGAGTCACACAAACCTCTCAAATACCTTGCTGCTAAAGCTTTCATTTCGCAGATGACTTTCCAAGACCTCTCCTGTATGAAAGAGGAGATAATGGGAGGCGAGCTTTGATGTTAGGGTACTTGCTCCTCTCCTGACAAGATTAATCCTCACCTGGATGATGTTACATTTACCTTTGTAGGGGAAATTATAGGAGCTATTCAAGAAAAAAAGCAAATAAGTCTAATTTCTGTTAAAGTAGTTGTTACAGATTCCTTGTGTCGTATCCCTTGAATGTTTGTATATTTAATCCCATTAAAAGCTCTAATCCTAATGCATTTTAGGTCAACTTAAATGTGATTCAACAACACAAAGTAGCAAAGGAAGGAAGAAAAGCAGGAAGAAAGGAGAGAAGGAATGAAAGAAGAATTGAGTCAAGTTTATTTCAGCAACATCATATAAACACAAGAAATGCATAGCATCCCTTACAAAAAAATCCCATGAAATTCGTATGTGATCACATGTGATTCCCATTTCCCACATGTAAGTCACATATTTACACATGTAAAAAGTGGTATGAACCACATGTGATCACATGTGATTTCATGGGATTTTTTTGTAAGGGATTACATTAATAAAAGCCTCTGCTGTTGCACGAGAGGAAGGAAGAATGGAAGTAAGAACATATTTCCTGGATATTTATTCAATCCCTCGAAATAAAATCCAATGCAACCAATTGCCTTCAAAATGTCGCCTAGTTTGCAAATAAATTTGGCACCTGCATATTACTTAGTGTTGGTACAAATTAAGCCATGGTCAAAAGAAAGTTCTGTAATAAACAAACATCCTGAATGTCCCATCTTTGTAGGGAAACATGTTGGTGACAGTGTGTCATGCTGTGGGAATGCTTTTTTTTTTCTTCAGGAGGGACGGGGAAGCTGGTCAGAGTTGACAGGAAGGTGGAAGGAGTGAAATACAGTCTGGGAGAAAAACCAGGTATAGCATAAATAAAAGACTTGATAGCATCTTCTGCAAGGACAATGTCCTTGAAATGTCCCAGTCAAAGTCCAGAATGAGATGAGTTTCAGCTATTTTATTAAGAATAGCTAAAACTATTGGAATGCAAACCTGAAAGGCATGCAGCTGTGACATCAATGAAATGTAGTTGTACATGGTTTAGACTTCCACCTCACCAATAAGAACTTTGTGTTGCTCTTCACATAAAATGTCAAAGAAATTCACACACGTTTGCAGATGTGACAAAATGGGGAAAATGTTCCTTCACATATGAACACTCTTGCAAGGCACTCCCTGTGGGTCTCAGATGATTTGATTCAAAACAAATAAAACGTCTCTTAGTTACAGTGTCCGCCAAACTGTAGCTTTGCCTTGATGAGCCCCCTCTTTTCATGGAATTAGTATGACTACATGCTTGGCTTGCCTCAAGTCTTTCCCTGGCTACGTACACAGACTCTGATCTAACCATACTTGGGTTGGCTTGGTTCTAAACCAGACAATGATGTCATTTGTGCAGCACTTGGTACAGGAAGTGACTTCACACTGGCTGAACTGTTGAGGTTCCTTCAACAAAGACTGTCTTGCCCGACTGAAAAACCTCTTAAGGCTGAGTAATCCAGTTACATCAGAGCTACTAAACATGCCATTTCTATCAAAGAACTCTGTGTTTTATTGTACATCGGGGAGAACATTCACAAGGCCCTTCTGTAACTGGTGTGCTCCCACACATCCCAGTCATGACTCCATATACAGTAGCTGTTTTTGGCTCACGCTCATACATCTATTTCTGGAGACGTGGTTGTGTGGTCTTGAGGGTCAGTGGATCTTACTTTTAAGGCTTGAGGCTGCATGCCACCTTATGGCAGGAAACGAGTCCCTCCTCTGGATTATATTTCTTACTGGAGAAGCAACAGGCCACCTGGGAAATCTGCTGGTTCCCACGGTCTCCATCTACGGTTCCTGTCAGGCAGAGCAGCTCACTAGAAGGGGCTCGCAGGCTTTCTTCACGTGTCAAAATGAGATGAGCTTTGTTGTGTGTTTTTTTTTTTTTCTGCAGGCAGTAATCCAAAGCTGATAAAGCAGCTCTAATGTGGAAAGGTTTTAACTGGGAATGTAATCACTAACTCTTTTTCTTCCACTCAGTGTTTCAGCGCAGTTGAAAAGGGCCACTTTCAATTACAAAGTAGCTCTTTAAACAAGTGCTCCTTTACATTCCCAGTTGCAACATGTGAACAAAACTGACCAGTCTGGAAAGTGTTCCCCCCTTATTCACAGGAAGACGATCAGCTTTTTTTTTTTCTTTTCCTGTTACACTCAGATTAAAGGCTACAAACTCAGATGAGGTCCTCACCCAGCCTTCAAGTGGCAGACATCCTGTCTGTACTGGAAAGCCACTCATGCACTTTAGAGGACCAGCATCCACACAAACACATGATGACTCAGCTGCCCTTTTCCACCCTCCCTCTGCTCTCGGACGTCATCTGTGGCCTTTTAAATGGACCGAACAGGGGGAGGTGAGAGGTGTTTTATTAGATTGGGAAGCCCTGAACAAGGAGCTTTGATGAAACTTCTCTGTATTTATAGCGGCACAGCAGTTGCTCGGCTGTTGAGTCCCTTCCTGTTCCAAGGTAGCCGGATAGGCGGACATCCACTGAGGAGGAAACGTCCTCTTTTAGCTGCCATGTGTATTTTTGGGGCATTTTTTTTGCCTCCTTTTGTTGACAAAAAGGAGGAGGTGGGGAGGATATCAGACTGATTGCAAAAGGAACTGAGTCACAGATTTATTGAGGGGGGAAAACAATTGTCTATTTGTAGTTTATCCTCTTCTTTGGCATCTCAGCCGTCTAGAATGGATAAATGGATAAATCCTGGCCTTTGATGAAGATGACAGGGAAACCAAGAGAGCAGATTATACAAACCCTATGCAGTTTATTTCCCTACAAGCAAGGTTTATTCTCAGGCATTCATTTCTTGTTGCCAAAGATGTTGAGTTAAAATCAACACACTGAACAAAAATTTGTTAGCTCCTGACTTTGAGGCCCAGGTATGTGCATTGAAGATATCTATCACCTGGCAGTGCTCCACAAATTGGAGTATTTAACTCTGTCTTTAACAGTATAAATAAAATAAAGATAATACAGCATCTTTACAAGCATTTATACCCCTGTACCTTTCCAAATTGAAACAGACATAAATGTATCTAGTAGAGATTTTCTATTACAGAATAACGCAAGTGACACATATTTATGGACTGAATGGAAAATGATAGAAATAAAATCCAAAATGTGAGCCAGACATTTTTGTTCAGGTTGTCCAAGTCAGTGGTTTGTAGAACTGCCTTCTCTTTTTTCTGTGTTGGAGGTCTTGGAAAGTCAGACTGTTTTCCTGACAACTGTCCAAAAAGTACAGTGGGTCTGGTTGCCTTTACTGTGTTGCGATAGGATTTTTTTCTACAAGGGGAAGAATAATGAATAATCGCCTCAATTGCACAAATTAAAACTCAGAAATGCAAAAGCTCCTTCTGTTAGTTTATATATAGCAACAAATGTGGATGCATAAGAAGTAAAGTTAGTTGAACCACTTTTAAAGTATGTGTTTACCAACTTTCAGACATTGATTTTTTTGTATTCCTTTTTACTTTGAGACTGCAAAGTTGCTTTACTAAGTAAGCAGCAGAAGTCATCAGGTCAGGACTCGAACTTGTGGCAGGTCTAAGGGTCTTGCTTTACCTTGCGCCATGGCAGCCCTCCAACTAATTCATATTTTCAGAAGAAACGTGAAAACCATGTGTATTTTTCTTACTTTTGACAAATATCCACAACTGTGTTTATTTCCAAAAGGTCAAAGTGTGTGATACCTTTATAAATATGCTCTATGGATCTGGAGTAAAAACCAGAGCCTCATGTGTAAGGTTACTACTCCTGTTTACCTGGCAGCTACAGACAATGAATAATGGAGACAATAAAAAGGACGCAGTGTCATAAGGAGTGTGGGTGATTTACTGGCGATCGTGTTTCATGTTCCAGCATTGGAAGCTCAGTCCCACGGGAGAGCAAGCTGTTTTGTAAACACACAAATGCTGCCGCCGCTGCTGCTGACGCACATTTGAATATTTATGAGCCTTTAGGGTTGCATCCAAACGTCAAAATAGCTTCTCCTTTTACGTCTGAATGTAATGACTGTTGGGAGTGTGAAACCTGAGTTTGCAGAGAAACTCAAGAAGCCAGAAAACTAACAAGGTTTTCCATTCCTTATGGTTCACGTCATGGTCTCTCTCACTCCCTTCTTTTTTTTTTGTTTTTTTACAAAGGCTATTATTACTTTTATCCTTTCACGTGAGGAGAGGTTAGTGCCTTTGTCGACAGCCTCTAGCACTTCCAAAGGATGTTGAGATTCAATGCAAACATTGTTTTGGACATCTGCAACTGGAATTTATTACTGTTCCTTGTTTTATATTTTTAGGGTAGGATGGCTGCTGAGATGTTTTTTAACATTATTCATTTGTAACTTTTTAGCATTTGTGAACGAGACCAAAATTTAAATATAATCATGTCACCATGAGCAGCTATTCAGGTAATCCAAATATTAAGGGAAATATTAAATGCACATTAACAACTTTAAAATATGCATTTACATAAAGAAAACAAGTAAACAAAACAAGCGCTTGGCTCTTTTTGTATATGTGCATAAAATACAAGGTAATCGCCTACCACAAATTGTGAAAACAAAAGCAAAGTGTAAAATAAAAACCCAAGAAGTCCCAATTAAATATGGAGATGGTTTTCTCCAGATATGGGTAGAGAGATAAAGGCAGACACCCCTCTTTATAAGACATGTATAAGAACTCATTTTTCCTAAATTCAACGGTGTTACTCAATTGCTTACCACTACTCAGACACAAAGTTGTTTTTCTTGTTGGTTTGAAAGTTTGAGATTCACACTGAAGGTCATGGCTTAAAGCACCAACAGAACCTCATCATCTGCAAAAAGCAAAGAGGAAACCTGCATGAAGTTCTGTCCATGATTACCTCAAATAATATCTCTGATGAGGGGTCATACTGGGCTCATTGGAGAAATAACTTTCGCTATGTGAAGAAAATTCTCACACAGCTCTTGCTCTGGTCGTAAAGGAACTGGATAGCTTGTAAAATGGATCTCAGGACCCCATAATCCAGCTACACCTCCAATAAAATACATGGGGACACGGCTCTAAGCCCTCCCAAGGTCAAGAATATGTTTGGATTGCATGTTCAGATCTCCAAGATAACCTTTGGATGGCAGCGAGTCAATTCATCTGGAGTTTACAACTTGGACCAAGTTGTAAACCCAATGTACACGTTGCAGTTTCATTCATTGCTTCTTCCATTTCATACCCAGGAACCTAAATCTTGGTAGATCAATGTCTTTTTCTTTGTTGTTAAATATCGTTGATGGAATATGAAGATGGAAAGACATTAACTGTCCAGAGTTATCCAAATGACCAGAACACTCTCAGAAAGTCTTTAATGGTAAAGATTTAATGATTTAATTATTTCCAAAACCGTCACAGTCTGAATTTAACAATTAATTTCTAAATATTTGGTTCAACTAAAAAGGAGGCACAGGAATCTGAGGCATTGTACCCCATAAATTTCTATAAAAAATTACTGTCTTGCATTCTTGTTTTGTTGAACCAAGATAAAGTCAAATGAAAAAAATTATCTTGCCAGTTGGTTGATTAATTAATGGTCATATCTTGCTAAACTGATCTACTGTATTAGCATTGTCCTCTGGTTTGATCCATTAAAGTTCTTTGCACAGATGATGTGTTTCGCTCCCCAGTGCACTTTGTCACCATTTGGCTGCCCGACCATTGTTTCCACGGATTGCAGTATTGTCACAGGTCAGCGAAGGGCTCTCTGTCCGCTGCTGCAAGCTGTTTTGTGGCTGCTGACACAAGGGGATTCATCGGGTAATGAGTGTTGCAGCTAACTCCATCGTCATCTCAAATTTTTAGCTGGGGCCAGTCTGTGAAGGGCTCTCTGGGGAATTGATTTTATTTGACCTTTTTCAGACAAGCAGCAGCTGACAAGTCACCACTCGTGTCTAGTGAGGGATTTCATTCTTTTTTTTAAAAATGTGGATAATACTACTGAGATGAAGCTAAATTTATTAATAGATATGTTGATCTGAACTTATAAATTATAAGGACATTAATGCTTTCCTGGCATTTTCCCCCCTTTATGCCCCTTCTTGGAACTTCAAAAGGGAGTTTTGTTTGACTCTAATTAGGTGAGAAGAAGTCTGCAAGAAGCTCATTAAAAAAATCAAAGAGGTGCCGAGGGAGGCAGCATGTGCAATATTGGCCTATAAGTGTCCTGCTATGTGAATGGATTGAAAATAAACAGAACATGCGGGAAAGCCTGGTACAGTGGCGGATATAGCAGCGGAGCCACAACAGGCTCCTTAATTACAAACTGAACTTTAACCCACATCCCTTTCACTCTGTCTCCTCCAGCCCACAGAAACGTTACAAAATAGAGATGGCCACCTAATCATTTTAACAGCTTGGGTAAATTACTGCTTGGGTTTTCTTTTTTAACAGCTAGACAAGCGCGCAAGATGAATCATTGTTATCCGAACAGGTTGAGAGAAATTACTTTCAAAAGCACAGCGAATACCCACAGGAATAGGCAAATGTTTGGTATTACTGTCGCCCGTGAGACAGCATCTGACCAATCCGAGGAAGCCGGCAAAAGAAAATCCCTTTGTGTCCACGAGGAAGACACCAAACAAAACCCAGAGGTGTCGAGCATGTGAAAAACAAATCAGAGGTTAAGGACGAGATCTGTCCCGCTGGTGGGAAAAGCAAATTGTGTGCGGAGCTTCTTGTCTGGGTAACCATGACACATGAGCGGCCTGTTTCCAGCCTGTGGAGAAGTGTGGGACCCCATCAACTCCTCACAGTTGTGTCCATATGAGTGTCTCAGAGGGTTTCATTGTGTGTGAAGAAAGGGGCGGGATACGAACCTGGGAAGGCATTTTTCTTCTTGGCTTCTTGCTCTCTGTTGGCTGACTGTGACCTTTTAAAAGCCACTGATCCAAAAAATGAAGACTCTGAAAGGCTGCTGTTTGGACTCTATCCCAAACGCACACCTGCTGCTGATGCTAGCGGGCTTTGCCGCAGGAGCTTTTGTTGTAATGCAGATGTAATTGTCCTGTTCTTGTCCCTGTCAAATTTCAGTGTGCTGTTCACCACCTGCTTATCACTGCTTTTTTTTTTCAAAGGCTTACATTAACATAATGCCCTTCGGTGCAGCAGGAGGAACAGGGACGGAGGAGAAAGGGAAAGCTTCACGGTTTGTTTGTTTTGCTTCTTTCTCACATGGCTGCTGGAAACATTGCCGTGTGGGTGAAAAAAGTTCCAGGAGCTGAAGTGGAGCATGTCTCGGTCCCATGATACTCACCTGACATCCCTCCCCCTCTCCTCTGCCTCAGCTTCCCTTCTCTCCGCGGAGTTAGTTTGGAGTCATTACCATCCGCGCCCTTCTGGGACTTTATTCACACTCCCATCACATCTCTTGTGAACCCCTTTCTATAATTGGCTTTCTTTTGTTTTAGACTTAAATAGAATCTATGGCGACTGTCTGTGGCCTCTCAAGGACATTCATCATGAGCTTGCTATTTTGTTGAGCCGTACTGGTGGTCAGTCACATGCACACATGCTGGATATGAGTTGTATCCTCAGTAAAGTGTTATTTTAGTGAAGTAGGTGGGAAGAGTATTTCTTAGCTGAAGGTGGAAACCTAAGATTATCTAGTAAAACATCCATCCATCCATCAAAATTGGCATATGATTCTGTGTCAAATATAACAATAAAGAATAATATATTACATTTATAAAAACTACCAATTGTTTAACTATTTGCTAACTTGCTAATTATTTGAGGTCCTTTAGCACTTTATAATGATTCTGCCTTGAAATTGAATGATATAGTACATCTTTATATTTTTTTATTCTTTTATTTGTTCTTTTTTCTTCTGAAAAAGTCTACCTGGAGTTAACTGTATTTGTTTTAAAGACATAGAATTCTTTAAAACACCTTCTCTGTTTGTCAAGCTTGTGAAATATTTACCTTAAAAGTATGGTGACTTGTGCTGTAAGGAGGGCTTTGTAAGTTTTTGCTGCTTTGAATGAATGAAACGTTTATGTGTAACAGCGGTGCACCATCAGTTTGAACTTGAGTTTAATGCTGAATGGTTAGCAGTTTGAACTAAAGTGACCTCTCATGTATTGATGATTACTGAATAACCCCATTCCCTCTGTGGCTGTTAACACGCTGACATTGGTATTTTGGTTGGGTAATTAAAAAGACCCTGTTGCACTTAAAGATACCAGAGGGCCTAAGCTTGCAGGATTCTGCTGATTCTTCCTCCCTTGTGTCATCAGACCCCAGCCTCAGGAATGCCACAGAATGGGAAGGGAAACAGGAAATACTTTTGTCTCCCCACAGCACTTCGGTCTCCTTTTATTAGTGTAGTCTGTTCTTTTTTATTTTGTTCTAAGAAATCCTGTACTACAGCCATAATGGATTAACCTTCATGAATAGCATCAAGAGAAAAAAAAAGTTCTCCCAGCAGCACAAAACATAATCACTGTAAGCAAACTGACATGATTATATTGATAACAAATTCCCACGGGAACTAACACAGCAATGTTGCAAAGAATCAAACTTAACAATTCACCATTGTTCACAGACGGGTCAGATTACAGCTGAAAAGAGAGACATCAGATCGACTCACATGTACGGCTTCGTCATGTAGCGATTCATGTGGTCGACCTTGTAACAAAAGAAAGAATACTGAATGGGTGCTGCTGGTATTTCCTCCCATAAACCTCTAAAATGTAGCCTATTGTACTTTGGTTAAAGATAATCTGCCTTGGAGTGTGTGTGGAACAGCAGAGAGCTTAGCACCATCACTTCCTGTCCAGCTGTTCCTGCTGTCACTGCTTATGAGCAGACGTCTGTATTTCCTCATCTGAGACATGCTGTGGAGGCATTCGCTCCACACATGCACACGCTCTTAATTTGCAGCCTGCCTCTTTAAACCCCACAGAGTAACAATATATTTTTATGCTGGGGGTGTTATATTGTGGTGACTCCCATGTTTGGCTTGGCTGGAGCCTACTTCTGGGTACCTCTCTTGGAGCCTGAGTGTAGGCGGGTGTAATGGATCTCTCTTTAACATGGGTGTAATAACACTCTATTTCCACCCATGTCTGGTTGCAGCAGGGGATTTACCTTTTAAAGGGTAATTTCACATAATTCTGAAAGAAAGAAATCTGTCTCGCCTACCTTTGGTGCCATTCGTACAAGGAGGTTTTGCTTTTCCTGATTATGAAGACTTCTGTTTTGTACAAAAGAACTGAATGAAGCACCAAAAATAGCAAAAAATGATAGATAAGCAAAGACTTGCTCCTGTGGGAGAACTCTAGAGCCGTCACAATCTTTATTAGAGGGGGGTTATTATGTGTTTTCCAGGCATGTAGTGCAATCAAGTAACTGTTACCTTCAGTTGTTAGGAAAATGCTTCAAATATATTTCCTCACTGATGTGCTTTTTCTTGTAGTTGTATTTAAGTGTGCAACTGGACCAAAGACGATGAGAGTATGGATTGCCTCATACTTTGGTTAAAGTCTTTCATTTTCCATCTGGATTAACCTTCGTATTCTGTTTGTGTCTCTTCCAGGATGCGTTTGTGGAACTGTACGACAGACAAAAGGAGTCGGTCTTCAGCTGCTACTGGCCGTCCATCAAGACTGTCTTTGGCCTGGCTGCGCTCGGAGCGGCCAGCGTCACCATCGGAGCGTACCTTGCACAAAAGTGAACAATATATTTCTCTCTTTCTCTTTCCATCCTGACTCCTCCAGGCTCAACTTTATTTCTCAGCACCGTCCTCCTCCGCCTTTTTTTCTTGCGCCTCCTGTTTTCAAAGATGCCCCTGACCCCCTCAGAGACAACCTTCAGACTGAATCTGGCCCTCTTCAAAGCCTCTCTGTGAACGCTTCTTTTCCTCATGCCCCCTTCTGTCAAAACAGACACAAATCAAAAAAACAGCAGAGGGAACCAGAGGCGCGGCCCATAGACGCATCTGAGGAGCAAGAAAACCAAGCTGACTGCGGCTGAGGAGGAACAAGGAATGCACGTCTCTTTTCTTTAATTTCTTGCCTGCTTCTGTACTAGTTTATTGCATGAACGTTTGAATGGTAGAGTATAGACACAAGCCAAGTGCAGAAGTGTGGGACCTGTAGTAGGAGGACTTGGTGATGAAGAAGCAGCAGACCCCAACCCCCAACCTTGTTATAGGATGAAGGACCCTGTCTAAGCTGTGGACTCCAGTTACCTCCCTACAGCCGTCCTTCAAAGAACTTCTGCAGAACAGCTGCTCAGAGTATGTAATGGAAACAGCTCACTTCAGCCAGCACAGCGTGTGTCTACTGTTTTCACTTCTCACACAGCTCAGGTGAACACATTGCACCACTATACACTCTCTCTCTTTCTCTCTCTGGGTCTGTAATGGAGGAAAAGGAAGCCTGAGCTCAGCTTGGCTGAAAGCTCCTTGATTTTTGTGCTGGGTTTTTATTTTTCTTGCATGCCAAACCAAATAAGGAGGTGGGCGTGTGCGTGTTTATGTGTGTGTGTTTTCAAGGAGCATAAAATATAGCGTGAAGGTATGTTGCTGAGTGTCCTGAGGAAAACGAAACAGTCGAGCGAGAATCAGTTAGAGGTACAATAAATGTTGCTTTCTTCGGCCTCCAACATCTAACCGGACAATTTAAAGAGCTCATTCCTCAAGCAGTGTAATGTGAAGTAGACCACCCGCTCTGCTAGAATTATAGCTTTACTATTAGCACAAACAGCTCAAGAGTTTTGTGACTGCTCTTAGTTCTCCACACAGTGTCCTTTTGGGGTCCGATTGCCTGGTCTCGCCCAGGTTTCAGGCGACACGTGTGTCCTCCAGTTGCTGCCGCCCCGCAGTAACTCAATAATGAATCCGTTCTGACACAGACAGCTGTTGATGTGGACTGACTGGGAAATGTTCTCGCGTGGCCACATGTGACTGGGTGGAAATCAAGTCAGCAGCATTTCGGTCGTGGGACTCCTGGTCATTGGAACCTGAGCTGTCCCCCCCTCCCTTTTTCTGTCTGGCCTCCGAAAGCATCCGGGGATGGATTTTTATTCCTTTCAGCCTGTTTTATTGATGTTCGTCTTGTGTTGCAGTCTGATGGAAAATTCCAAGTTCCCCAAATTTTTTGGGTTAGACACGTCTTCCCAGCCTTTTAATGGAGTGGGAATTTTAATTTTCTGTCTTAGAAAATCTCCAGTTTCTTTGTTGCATGGATGAAAGTCAATCGTAACACAATAGATGCCCATGATGTGTAACTGTATTTATAATACGACAGGCTACAGAGAAGAAATAACAATAAATAAAGCTACATTTCTTTAATTTATTTCAAGGTACAAGATTACAGACTTTCAGAATAAAACTAGTCACTTTTATTTTCCTTTTTCTGTGGAATCACACTGTAAACTACATAGTTTCCTGGCTGCTAATATAACAATGTGTAGAAATTAATCTTTGTGTTGCGTTGATGTCGGCTTCGAGGCTGCTATTCTGTCAAGATTAAAACTATTCCTCACAGCTTAAACTGCCACAGATTCACGGTATACATGTGTAGAGAGCTGGAAACCAAAGTAAACTTGTACTGGTCTTTAATTTAAAACGTATCTGACAGAGAATACAATGCCCTGCAAAGCTTTTTTCACATTTTGTCAGAATAAAGTCTGTTTTTTTTTTTTTTTTGGATTTTATATGATTGACCAATACAGAGTAGTGCAGAACAGGAACATTTAAAAAAAATCTAAACTGATGTGTGTTAAATTCAGTCCCTTTTAGTCTGATGCCAACAAATAAAACACAGTGTAATGTCAGCAGCTGTTCTGTAGACTTTGGTGAACAAACATCACGGAAATCAAGAAACACTCCAGACAGGTAAGAGGTTAAATTGTGGATAGCAGGATTAGCTGACAGGACAGCATTCAACGCATTGAACGCCTCATAAAGCTCTCCTCAATCCATCATCTGGAAACAGCAGTTTGACCTGAGTGCAAACCTACAAATATATCCAAGTAAACTGGAAGAGCATTAAGCAGAAAGACACTGAGGAGGCTCACTGTCTGGAAGAGCTGCCTAACAGATGCATCAGAGCATCTGTTAGCAGTCCGTGCTAAAAATGTAGCTTTTGAGGTAGAATGGCAAATTAAAAGTCACTGTTGTAAGTAAGTCATGAGAAATCATGTGTACAGGAAACAGAAAACCTGTGGAAGATGAGACCAAAACTAAACTTCTACAGCATGTGACAGAAAATGCACATCATCTTTTCTTTGTCAAGCTGCAGGTGAAGCTAGTTGGAGTAGATGGTAAGATGGATGGAGTTAGTGTATGTCTAGCCTGGAGGAAAGCAGGTTAATACCGGGGTGGAAGTTCACTCTCCAGCAGAACAGCAACACTAAAAGTACAGTCAGAGCTGGGATGAAATAGTTTAGGTGATACAAAACGCTATGACGTCAAAACAGTATCATTAAACATCAGAGTGGAAATGTTATCCCCAAGGTGAAACATGCTGGGGGCATTGCATCTGTATTAAGGTCTGTATTTGTATCTGTATTTGACTGAGCTTGAGCTATATTAAAAAGGAGAAATGGCCAAATAATAAGATTTTACATGTTGAAAATTGGTAGAGACAAGCTGAAAAATACCAATTACTGCTGGGGAATACAAATGCACAGGACACTTTGAAAACCATGCATCATTTTTCCTCCACTTCCCAATTACTCTCTATTTTGTGTTGGCCTGTCACACAAAATCCCAATAAAATCCATAGAAGTTTGTGACTGTTATTTGTCAGAATGTGAAAAAAAAATAAATCAATGCATAGGAATGCTTTTGCAAGGCAATGTGGCTTCAGCTCACCGAGAGGTTTCTGTGTAGTGTAACTGTACTATAGCCGCTTCACTTTCATCAGCTTCATTCTCACACAGTAACTAATGTGTAAAATGTCAAATGCCAGACCTAAACTTCCTCTTTTTTACCACCACAGCTCACAGAGTGATGCGTGTGTTTGTATGAAACAGAGGGCGATTCCTGCACAGGAATAGAAAGAACTTTAACAGCAATATACTGTAATTTTTATAACCTCTGTGCATATATGAATGTAGCACTCTTGTTTTTTTAATCTATACAAAAACCTGTAGCACTTATTAAAAGAGAAAGTGAATCGTGTTCCTGTTGTTTACTGCTATATCCACAATAAGCTAGTGGGATCATATTGTTCCTAATAAATCAGATTTCTCCAGCAGATGCAGTCTTGAGCTCCGTGTTGTGTTTGTCTTTATTGATTCTCAGCTGCCTCTCGGAGCGAAGTCAACAAGGCAGAGAGAGAATAAGAGATGTTCAAAGGTGAGGAGCGGCGCATCAGCTACACTCTTTTGATTATCTGTTACATCTATCACAGCCCTGCGTGAGCCTGATCGTGTCAAGGCGACTGTCTCCTTGTGAAGGACTGCAGCAGCAGAAGAAGAAGCAGCAGCCGCAGCAGAAGCAGACATCAAAGCTGTCCCCAAACGCTGCTGCACTTGTCAGCCTTCCCCTCCTTGGCTGCTAAACACCAGAGTGCAGAGATACCCCCCTCCTCTCCCGCCTCCCTTTCACAAATGCCCCCGGGCCAGGTTTTTGTACACCCTCTTGCCTCTGCTCTGATCACACTTGTCTTCAAAGGCTGCGGACCCTCTCGCTGCTCGCTGGAATCTGTGCAGATCATGATGCAGTAAAACCTAATGTTGAAAGAGTCAAGTGGGCACAAGAAAATGAGGGCCAAGCAGAGATTGGAAAAACTGTGATGGGTGTGTGTGTGTGTGTGCGTGTGTGTGCGCAGAAATATCCCCGAGGAGACCAACAGCAGAGGAAAGTTCATTTGGAGTGAAGACGCCCCTCTCCCGCCTTCCATCCCTCCTCCACCTCCTCTCCAGCTCTCACCATGCATATAAAATGCATGACTTGCTCTGAAGAAGAATTTTAAATCAAGTCCTGGACTTTCAAAAGCGAGTCCGGTGTGAGTGTGGATGGT
Source organism: Phalloptychus januarius (assembly GCA_902982915.1). Classification (NCBI taxonomy): domain Eukaryota; kingdom Metazoa; phylum Chordata; class Actinopteri; order Cyprinodontiformes; family Poeciliidae; genus Phalloptychus; species Phalloptychus januarius. The sequence continues at coordinate 12,453,546 of CADWAE010000466.1, read as the reverse complement.
GAATGTCTGGGTATAGAAAGTGAAAAAGATGGGCAGTGAAGAGGAGGAAGATGTGGAGGTTGCAGAGAAGCTTGCCCCCCTCTGCACCCCTCCCATCCCTGCCTCTTCTGCTTTAGGGCTACAAGGTGTGAAGGAGGCTTTCCCAGAGCTAGATATCACAGGGGAGATTGGGAGATCAAAGCAGATTGTCAGGAGGAAGCCTGGTCCAGTTTTACCCCTCATTTGGTAGTCCATCAGATCCTCGCTCCCTCCTCACTTAGAGGCCAGATTAACAGCTTTAAAAACTTCCTGTGCAAATTTCTTTAAATAGGTTTAAAACACGCCAACACACAACTTGAAAATCATTAAAATAGTACTGAAATGTAAATACTGAAAGTGAAAGATGTTTCCCTACACCAAGACAGGATCAGCTATCAGAGGCAAGTTTAGCTGCTGGAGGTGTGTACTACAGTGTCACCTTGTGGCTGCTGCTACACACACGCGCACACACACAAGCTTGCATTTTTTTCATATTATGACTTTGTATTGACTTCCATAAATTTTAGTAACTGCATTTATGCCAACTATAGCTAGTGTATTCCTAACCTCAACCAAAACTTGTTAGATGAAATGCTGTCACTAGCATGCTGACTATGACTAGCATGTTGTCTAACATTGACTAAATTTAGTCAGTTTTCATAAAATGTATTCAGAATCATTTTAGCTAAAACTTTAGCCCTCTAATGTGGTCCAAGTAAATTAATTCATGTAATATGCAAATAGCAACGTATCAGCTAATAGTAAATAAAAATCTTTTCATAAGCAAAAGGGCTATAACTAGGATATTGACAATGTGTTAAATTTAGCATAGAAGCTTTAGCTTTTAAGCTAAAATGCTATTGTGACCTAAACAATTGTGTTGTTGGGAATTTTGTGGGTGTGTTTATGTGTGGGGGCGGTCCCTGTGGGAGGTGTGGCTTAGCTACATATGGAGTGGCTTCGGCCTGAAGAGCCAGGCAAAGTTGAATATGGTGTTGCCCATGTGTTCAGTCTGTACGGTGTTGTCTGCATGCGTCTTCGCCCGGACAAAGCATTGTGGGTATGTTGTTTTGATTTTTATTGTACATCATTTTGCATAGTTTTTAGTTTATTGAGATGTCATATTTTGAATGTGTACTGTAAAGTGATGTATCCCTATTTTGTGTGTTTTAGTTTTACACTTCCTGAAAATTAATAAACCTGTGGAAAAGATCAACCGTCCTCAGAGTATTGATATAAGGAAGAGTTGAGCTCTACTGTCGAGTTGCATTTTTACATGGCGAAGGCAGTATAACAATAATTGTCAGGTTGGCCAACATTAATTCACTGCAGAAAGATTTGCTTTAAGTCAAAAAATTTCTTAAAATGTGATGAGATAAAAGTTCTGCAAGTATGCAACTAAGTTGCTAGCTAAAATATGACTTTAAAATAGGATTTTAACTAGCAACGTAATAATTTCAATCTGTTGAGGTTTAGCCTTCCTATTAAAAAACTAAACACTTGCATTGTTCGCATTAGGATAGAATAAATTATGACAGACAAAAACAAAATTTTTGTTTTGTTAAACGTTACATCTATTTTTATTCAGCACATACAGTCACTGTTAAAAGCATAGTCTAAACATGCACCAATGCTTAAGGTTATCAGACAGAAATTTTCTGCCTTCATGTAAAAATAGCAAATCAGTCAACTATTGCAAAACAGCATAGAATACCAAACTTTGAGTTCCTGCTCCATTTATCTTGAACAGAACATTTTGAGATTCCCTACCAGGGTAAAACTGTGCATCCAGAGCTTATTTTATCATGCAATCCTTTAGAGCATAAATTACAGATAACGGTCTGTGTTTAAAACAAGGATGGAAGAAAAAAAACAACAGGAAAATCTAAAAGTTCAACAGTATTCATCTTTCAGTGGATAATTACTCTTTGGGTTGACAGATTAAACACATGTCCATCAAAACAGCAGGAACATGGAGGAAGGGTTAGGTTTTTGTGAAGAACTTTAGAAAATGACTTAAATGTGTCAGCATTGTTTTGACAAATGTATTTTAAATTGAAAATAATCAAATGCCCTTGAGTAAGTTGGAAGCAGGGTTGGGAAGAGGCTTAGAATTAAGGTTGAAAGAAAGGTCAGAAGGATATTCGGTATTAGAGTGGAAAGGAGAGTTGGAAGGAGACGTGGAAATAAGGCTGGAAGGGGGTTTGGGAGGAGGGTTTGAATTAACAGAAGTAGTTCAAAGACATGCCTAGTGTGTCTAGTAGTTAGTATTATACCTTTAAACCAGTTTCTCAATTCAGGGATCGCTGCCCTGCTTATTTTAGATGTATCCATGTTCCAAACACCTGATTGACAGCCGCTCTTAACCACTTCACCCCAAAACCTTACAGTTCATGCAACCATCAGAATTATAGAACATATTTGTATAAAAAAATGGTAAAATTTAACTTGTTAAATTGAAATAAATGCTGTCTGTTTAACAGCCCTTGTCCGGCAGCATAATAGCCGGCCAGGCCTGGTTTAATCCGGAGGACTGCGTGCCACGAGGAGAGCTGAGAGCTCAACGGCTTACGTTTTGGTAAAGACTTCTCTGCTGTTTGTAACTGGCGAAGAGTCGGTTCTGTGAGAGAGATGAAGATCCTGATCTCACATGATAATCGGCAGGAGAGAGATGACTGGTGGGGGGGGAGGGGGCGGTCTGTGTGGGGTGTCTGCCAGATCCAGCTCCCTGGCATCAACACCTAAACCGTGTTCAAGCTGTGAAAAGAGAAAACTCTGAGAACACACAGCGTGACGTGTGTGTCTTCATTAGTTTTTGGAGGCTGGTTAAATGTTTCTCAACATAAAAAGCTTAAGTTACTGATTTGGCCGCTTATTGGTGCAGATGACTGTATGTAAAAATATATACCAAATAATTTAGAGTCAGGTTTGGTTAAAATGTATGCATAAAAATAAAGGCCATTCAAAACTAAAGAACATTATTCCGTTTTTTTCTATTTCATTTCAAAGAAAAGATTGTACTTTTTAGGGATTACATTTTTTACACATTTGATGTTAATTTTATTTTTCTTTATATAGAACCTCTATAATACTTACAGTCTGAATGCAGGAGACAGACACCAGTCCACCACCGCAACAGTATGAGGTAGCATAGATAAAGTACATAGACTGATGTTGTCCAATAGACCTTGGACAACGACCAAGGATTTCATATTTCTGCTCCCACTAACTAAATACAGAAATCAGTAATGTAGGAAAACGACTCAGCTTTAGAGTACATTCAGTGTCTGTTTATTTTTCTGCAGCCAGAAAAATAGAAAAAGTAAAACAAACATTCATTCTGCTGAAGTGTAGTTTGTCATGCTTTGCACATTTACAGTACATGTTGATTCAATACAAAGTTTCTCTGAATTAGACATATTGCCACAATATATTTACAAAAATAACATTAAAACTGAAGTATCTTTAGACTTGTTAACACATTCATAAAAATAAAGCTTTCTGTGACATGGTTTCTCATTTACAGAAGATGGAGATGAGTCCTGTTGAAATCCAGATGAAACACACAAGCAGCTCCACATGTTTGTGTGAAGCCTCCAAACAACTGGGGATACACTGTAAAAATGTCTTTAAACCCCTAAAAATACATTTTAAATCTTAAATTTCCATTAAAAGAAAAAGCACTCTGAAGTCATGCCGACAGCAAGAAACCAAGCCAATGCTCCAAAAATGTTATGCTTCCTCTTCTTGTCTGATCTTCCAGAAATCCTTTCATTCGAACAAGTTTTTTAATAACCCAACTAAATGAAAGACAGCCTCTGGAGCCTGGGGTTGAAAATATCTGCTATGTTTTTCTTTATTGCAGCAACATGCTGAAACTACAGCTTTCATTTGAAACCGTAAACTCAAAAGGACCACAGTGAAGTGGGGTGTGAGGGACGCAAAAAGGCACAAATAACTGGGGATTCAGCGTTGTTATGTTGGCACTGCCTATTATTCTCCTAATGACAGCAGTCGTCCAATCTTTGTGGATAGAAATATAGCTTTACAACTGCAATGAGTTGCTTTACGGATACTGAAGTATGTGACTTTAAATCTGATGAGAGGTGCGTGACTGTAACTAGTTGAAGCCCAGATCCATCAGAAAACATCCTCCATTTCCCCATAAGGTACTCATCTGCATGTGTTTGCATATACTTTATAATATATCTTTAATGTGTTTGCATCTGCAAACACATTAAAGATAAGACATTAAAGATCAGTGTTTAAAAAAACTGGAAGAAAAGAAGAAAACTAATTCCTCAGTGCAAAAAAAAAAAAAAAAAATCCACTTCACTCAGCTGCATCAGGCCTTTCAGAGCCGCTACATCCCCACTGATGGCGACGGTCTCCAGGACTTCCACACCAGCTTCACACGATCAACCTTAAACTGTAAGTTCAGTCACTTCCATTACAAAAGCTGATGCACCACAAACTCATTCAGTAAGATTCTCCTCCTTACAGGCATCTGCAAAGATAACAGCAGAGTAAAGTCATTAATCACTGCATCAGGAATCTTTTGTAAACAGTTAAAACTTGTTTACAGAAATTAAGAGTTGTGCAGGAATCGTACAACATGATGTCAAAACTAACATGCATTTAAATGTTGGACACACCAGTGAGGCAAAATATTAAAACCACTAAAGTAACATTGTCTCAATGGTGGCTGATAGATGTGCTATGGATTAGATTTTACACTTGGTGGTCTGACTTCTCTCAGAACATCATCTGGATGCTGATGATGTTCTGTTTAGTTTCAAAATTATTCCAATTTTTTAACTGGAATAAGCTTTTTGTTCCTTGTGTTTTTGGGGAAAGTGCTTGTTTGGGCAACATGTTTCTGCACAGTTAAACAGGGAGGGGTTCTGCAAAACTAGACCTTTGTGGAGAGAAGACATGTTTGGGTAAAGCAACCTTGAATTTTATCAGCTGGAACTGTATTACCCAGAACACCTTAACCCTCCCACCCCTAGATTCATGTAAATTGGACCTCGACTACAAGTGTTACTCCTACGCAGCCAATGTCTAGCAAGAGTTTAGTTTGTGTGTTGGCCAAAGGAAAGGTGGCTCACAACGTAATAAAAACCTGCGATTCTCAGAAATAAAACTATAAACTTCTATAACTTAGCTGAAGTCACGCATTTCATGCATTTCATGAACTTTCTGGTGGATTTATAAGGAATTTAAGAGGAATTGAAGCTCAGATCGGGTTAAAAACCTGGATGTCTGCAGCTACTTCACAGTAGTCACTCTGTGAAAATACATCACATTATATTTTTATTAATTCTGCACATTCCTAAAGGATTATACTTTTCTTTATGTGTTTTGGAAGATAAATTTGCTAAAATATTCTAACAATGACTGGAAACGATATGATATTCCTTGTGCTCTGCTCCCTCAGGCTGCCGAGACGATCAAAAGCAGAGATCACTTGTAAAATATGTTGAAGTTAAAAGTCAAGAGAATATATAAAACTGTAGATGGGTTAAATTTGGGTAGCTGGAGCAGAAAGCAAAAACAAACAAACAAAAAATGCTACCTATGAGAAATGTTAAAACCCTCCTTCACAAAACTCGACCCTGAAGCTTCAGGGCAATAAACATTACCACCCCAGGGCTGTTTTCAGCTAGCCTAGTCAGTCTTTAACTGCAGCAGTGTAAAGACAGATTTGGGAAGTTGGCTTTAAAATGGATTCTGAAAACTACAGTATAAAAAAATATATCAGAAAGGGAAACATGGCTAGAGGTTTCCCAAATTTTGCTGGTGTATGGAAACTAAAATCCAAACAACAATGAAATACTTAATATGTTCCCACTAAACCTAAGATAAGAAAACAACTTTTATAGAGGAGTAAAATTTTAGAAACACACCCATAATAAACCAAACATATAAATACATTTAAAAGCTAAGCAATAACACTGTACATTAGGTCTGATTACACCAAACCTTTCACTCTTAGTGGAGGCCCAAACACTGCAGTAGGTTGTAAGAACAGTCGATGGATACTGTGCCGAATTTATGAATTAATGAGTGGCTGTGTGTACGTTTTCTTCGAAGTGCATCTCACCAACTCTGATCTGCTGGGGGTTTAAGGCCCAGATCCAGAGCTGCCCTGTAGAGCTGGTTAAAACTCAGCTAGCTTGTTATTTTCTACCCAAGCACATCAATACCAAACATGCTTCGCATCAAAGAGCCGTCTGCGATAAACAAAACGCAGCCATGGACAGTACAAGCCAAAACCTCCAGGAGCTGAATTTTAAACACGAGGAATAGTTATTTACCAGGTGAAAAACTACCAGAGCTTTTTCCTATTCTATGTTTTAGTAAAGTGCAGACAGTTGATTTCTGTGTAAACGAGCACTGGTGCAGAAAGTATAATCCAGCAGGACAGGCAGAAAGTGGACAAACATCATGCCTTTTGTGGGCTCTGTTCAGCCACGAGGCAAACAGGTGCTATTCCTACCTGGGGCAGGGTTAGAGGATTGGTGGGTAGGGGAAGCTCAGGGTCCGGGGCAATGAGAGAGAAGGGGGGGGATTAGGGCTACCAATGCTGAGCATCTATACCTGCTGGGCTGAGCACCAGTGCCTGGAGGATGTCTGAAAGGGAAACGATGCCCTCGATACTGGAGCGCTCATCAACCACCACCAGCCGATGAACCTGAAACAAACACGAGATGCAGCTGAAATCAGTCCTCAGGGTGTTCCTGAGTAGCTAAATGCACAAACAGGTCTTTGAGTCTCACTTCTGCTTTGACTATTCTGTCCACAATGGTCTCCATTGTTTCCATTTTGTGGCACTTAACAACACCTTCGAAGTACTGCGAGCGATGTTTCAGAGCCTGCGTCACTGTGATGTCCAAGTTATTGTACGTCTTCTCTGCGGCCAAGTTCTGCACGCAGACACAATTACGACACAAGAGAAGCGGGTCAGCATGTAGAACTATGCATTTCTTCAAAAACAAAATGTGCAAACTTACAATCACATCAAACTTGGAATAAATATCCACAACTTTGCCTGCAAGACAAAAAACATTAAAAAATTAGATAAAACCCTGAATTATAAATAAACGAAAGGATTTTTTTGTGATGGTTCATTGTGATTTTACCCGAGTCATCCACCACAGGCAGAGCAGACACCCGCCTCTCCACAAAGATATTTAGGGCTTTAATGATGGGTGTGTCTGGGTGGATGAAAGCGATTTCATGGTACGTCCCGATGCCGAGCTCTCCTAGGGTCTGCTTCATGAACGCTGGCTTTGGCATTTCACACACCTGGGAATTTTAAACACGCACCTCAAAAATTTGGTTTCTTGGAAAGGCATTGATACATGTTTTATATTATATATCAAAAGAGAGAGAGAAATAGAGAGGTCTCTGTGTAATGAATAACTAAAGAAAATTTACTTAATATTCTGATATGCCAGGATGAATCTAAAGACTTTTGGTCAATTCCCACATTGACCACAAGGGGGAGCCAAGCATATGAAAATGAGAAAAAACTTGTAATGTTTACTTTTCACCTAATTAGGCCTTACAGATTATAATCTTGTAAATTCATCTAAAAAAATACAATGACTGAGAACATTTCTAAACTCACAAACAGCTGGAGGAACTTTAGGATCCTCTTGTGTGTGAGAATATAAAGTGCATTCCCCGTAACAGGGTCGATGACAGGCAGGCGGTGAATTTTATTCTTGATGAGGGTGTACACTGCATCAAACAGACTGCAAAAGCAGAAAACAAAGAGACGTGTCATGAGAGCAACAATCAAGAGGTTCAAAATAAAACCAATGTGTGAAGTTTAAGAGGATTTTAGAAAACCTTGCATCCGGTGATATGTTCACAAGAGGTTTAAACGTTGCTTGAAGATAAACCTCTGAGAGGAAAGAATGAGGCAAATACTGGATTATTAAACTCCACAAAGATCAGAAGATTACTACTGCGTTAACAGTTAGAGAAACTTGCCTCTCCATGTTTCAAGCTTGTGTTCCTCTAACTCATAAATTTGCACCTAAAAAAACAAACAAAACAAACAAAGCTCAGCCTGAGAAAAAGGTAACCAAAAAGTAATATTTAAATATATGCTGATTAAACTCACCATTGGTGACTTATAATATCTGTGCAGTATGATGATGAAATCTGTGATTGTCAGCATTCCTGCAGTGAAAACAGATCAAGTCAATAAACACCTCAGAGGAATGCCTGCAGGCATCATGCAGCTGGAAAGAGGGCGTGGTTTTTTAGCACAGCGCTGGTTCCTCTTTTTGCTTTATTCTCACATTGACTTGACATTCATTATTCATCACAGGCAGCAGAGCTCAAACTCAATTCACAACTGGCTCCTCTTTTGACTCCAGAGAGCAGACAAAGATGCTTCTTTGACATTTCTACACGATATAAATGAGACATCTCTGCACTTTAATAGCTTGGGATGGCTTTAATGTTCTCTACTCAATAAGGAGACATGCTCTGTCAGCCATGACTGCTAACACACAGCGCAGCCTCGTTGTTTATTTATGGAAAACCAAAACAGCAATGACATTTTACGTCCCAGTAAAAAGAAATAATTAAGAGATCACAATGAGGCGTAAATAAAATATAGACCTGAAGACATAAAACCATCTTTCCTTTACATTTAAGAACTGCACTCAACTGTCTTCATCCAACAAACTAAAAGAGCTAAACCCACTGTCTCCATTGAAAGTAGAAACAGAAACAGAAAGTAGAAAATTTCTGTCTCATTTAATTAAATTTAATTCAACACCTGAAATCATTTAAACATGGTTTAATGCAAATCTGTTGACACATTTCATTGTACTTACCCACAAAGCTTTGCTTCTCTGTGTCCCATAGAGGAGCAGCTCGCACACCGTTAGCCACCAAGGCAAAGAATGCCTTCTTAACCTGCCAAGAAATGATAAAGATTAATTTTCTAATATAAACACACTGCCATCCACACATATGTCACATGCTGGTCACTTTGTCTATTTCTCATTTTATTAGTTTCAGGTATGAAAAGAATCCATTTTCAGGTTGAGCCCAATTGATTTACAGCAATTTTGTTTAATCTCCTTCCAGCTAGAAGATTTGGCTATGTGACTAAATATAATTTAAAAACAGGAGGTTGTTCAGATTTATTTAGTTTGTGAGGAGTCATAATTCTTCTTTTCCAAACCCGCTTGGCCCTATTTGAAAAAGAAATTGCTCACTAAAAACAACAATGGCTCTTCAACCTTTAATATCAGCAACTTCAATCCAGTGTTCAGAGTACTGGCATTGAGTCTGCTGTGTCTTTCCGGAGGAATCCTGGTTCAGTTTTCTTTTCTGAATTGCTTTACTTGATTTTTGAACATATCAAGTCCAGACCTTGATTATGTCCCTTAAAGGTGGACTTGCTGGTCTGCAATGGATCATTGTTCTGTTTCACAACCTAAGGTCACCAACTTGTGCAGGAACATTCAGGATTTTCCAGGAAAACAAACTAACCAAAGACTTATCTACTCATTCTATTATTAAAGTAAAAAGGGCAACTGTTCAATATAATAAACATTTAATGTAAACATGTCAGTGCATCATGACAAAACCAGTCATAAAAACAAATTAAATGGCAAAATAAATAGTCTAAAACATGGGGCTGAAACATAGTGCTTGGTCTTATGGACACAAGAATTGTGTTTTTTATGCCTTTGAGTTGATCTTCCAACACCTTCAGATACGCAATCTCAATCCTCAGTGGTTAAAGATTGACAAGTCAACGAGGTCCTACTCTCCTTGGATTACTGTTTAACGGCTTCATGGCAATACAGCGAAACATTTCACAGAAATTGCTCTAAGGTAAACTCATCGCATTTTGCTGAACATTAACTAACCCCGGAAGTCTGTTTTTATTCCCAAGACAAAAACTTCAAAGCAACGGAAACAAAACTGGTATTTATGGGGTTTAGAGTACACATTTCAAGTCGGTAGTGTTACGGATTTTTAAGTTATCTATGCGTTGCTTCCCTTTCATTTGTTATGGTTTTAGAGCCAGACCACAACAGTAGAAAAATGTACTAACTTGAAGCGCTGTGTCAAACACGACCAGCTTGGAGCTTGTGGGGACGATGTCGTAGCACTTGTGGGATTTCATGAAGCGCATGTAAATATCACTCTCGGGTTCAGCAGCTGAAAGAAAAATACTTTGTAAGGAAGGTAAAATCTCCTGAAGAATGCGTAATGACAGCTTGGAAACAACGCATGCACGCACGCACACACACACGCAAAACAGTCTAAACAGCCATTACGAGCAAACGGACCACTTACAGCCACTTTCCTGCTCCAACTTACTGATAATTACCCACTGCTTTAAATGTCAATAACAAACAAACAGTGGAAAATCTTGGGAAGAAAAAGTCCTTGTGGGGGGCCTCCGTGTCTTAACAGTGAGAGTGAGCAACATTAAAATAGTTTTTCAACTGATGACCACACATAAAACTACTAACGTGACTAAGTGACAGACATGCACATTTTTTAATGAAGTTTTTTCCATTTTACAAGATTGTAAAACATTTTGTCGAAGTTAAGACATTTCTATTTCATGAAAAATGTTAAATGTAAGCAGTCCTAAAATATACTCCCTTATTTGTGTTACTTCAGCTCACAATACATTCCTATTAGCTTCTTTTCCTTGTATTTTACAGAGCTTAAATTCTATTTTAAAAATGGTACTAGGCAAAACTGTAGACATAACTTGATGGCTGCATGTAGAATGTTTTACAGCTGGGTTTCTCCTTGTTTTGCTACTTTTGTTGTACATCAGGTTAAATATGTCACCTGAAAAATAACCTTCCACACACCTGTGCCTATTGTGTCAGAATAAGGTAGATAGCATCTGATTAGTGTCCTTTTTAGTATGTGCATTTGCATTTTTCTTGCTTTTATATCAAACTCTTAATTTTTAGGAGATTACTTGTATTCTGTATGAATGCAGCTAAAGGCTTTACCCATACGATGTGAGAATCCTGCATGGATGTTGGAAAAATCTGATATTGCCAGGGAAGCTAGGGGAGACAGAAATGGAACAGGTTTGATGCAGAACTGCTGCATCCACTGCTACCTCTGCTGAAAATAATCAACCCGACCCAGGTCTGACTTAGTTAGGTCAAGCTTGAATTAGGCTGACTGTGCTTAATCTCCCCATAGGTGCTTTTATATTCAATAAATTAGAATATGTGCTCTGATGAGACTTGTTTTGTTGGTTTAAAAGCACCTTTTGGAAATCTCTCATCAGGTATTAAACCTTTTTTTTTTTTTTACTAAGGATACATTTCTGTATTAAAATGTTTTTCTTTTATCGATTTGATGCAATAATCTAATTCAAAAGGTCATGTTTTCATCAACTGTGGACAAAAGGTCATGTTTTCATAACTATGACTTTACAGAAATAAAGGCTTTCAAACATTTGGTGTTTAACTCATCCATATAAATGTGTTTCACTTAGTGATAAAGTTCCTGGAAAGAATTACTTTCATTAGTATTCTAATTTATTGAATGTATCTGAAGTTTGTGTAAGCTAAATATGTAATTGTTCAAACTGCATGCATTGCCTCCTGTCCTGTCAAATCTTCTAACCCACCAAACCATGACTCATACCTGCAAGGGTTAACACCTTGCAACTCAAATATGTCAGAGCCTATTGTGGAAATCAGTCCAGTCATTCATCCTTAATGTTTACCAATACCAGCTGATCCTAATTCTTCCTGTTGTGATGTCATTGGCACACATAAGGGCCAACTTGGTGTTATTTCCATGTAATTGAACCCCATATATTTATATATTTATTTATTTATTTATTTATTTTTTTTACTCAGATGTGTTTGTATTGGAAGTCTAAATTTGTACATAAAATAATACTGGTTAGTATCTTTAAAACTTCAACATACGGTGTAAAAATATATTGTAAACAATTCTGAACAGACGATTTACAATATTCTTTGCATTAAGACCCTTTCCTTTTCAGCCTGGACCAACACATGAAACTGGACACAACTGCAATACCTGCTAGATCCCAACACTTCGCACCGCCTTAAGGCAAATATTTACAACGTCAAAGTGGTGAAGAGCAGCGCAGGCTCAGCGGGACACTCACCATCATCATCTAGTTCAAGTTTCTCCAGCATACCTTCGAATAAGCCGTAGACCTGTGGGAGAAAACAGGCAAGAAGTTGAGAGTAAGGAGCGCGGCAGCGGGTCAGTGCACAGCCGAAAAACTTTGCAGTAAATTGGGAGTGAGCAGCAGGCTGACACCGACTCTCCCTCCCTGCAGTTTACAGTAGATCAAACCGACTGAGGAAAAAAAAAGGAAAAGAAAAAAATCTCCCAGCAAGAGCAAGACAGCTGAGCAGACAGCTATTGCCTCAATGATACTTCCAAGTGTGCTAAATACAAGCAGACAACCTGACAAAAATACATCTTCAGCAGCGCGTAATATTTTGAGCAAACACACCCCCTCTTGAACAACACGCAGTGGATCCGTCCTGATCTTTTTGGTGCAGCGGGGAGCGGGGCCGCTACTGTTCACAGAGACCTGTGTAAATTAAACTCCGAAACAACAAACCATCTTTAGACGTCGTCCAACGCGTAAAAAGTCAAAGGGAGCTCACCAAATGGGGATGAGCGAAGGACGAGGCGAGTGGAAAAAGCAGGAAGCTCCGCGCTCTGACGACACGCCCCTCCATGCAGGACAACCTGGCTGTCTGGCCATATTAGGAAATCCTTCCCGTTGCCTAGCAGCAAGAAGCTGGGGATGCCTCATCAAGCGTTCATTACTTGAAACAAACGCGACTTAGATCTACGAAATATCTTCCCGATAGCTTAGCTATGACATCATGTAATACAAAGTGGGTTAATTAGATCTCTTCCAGGTCCCAGCTGCATATGTGCTGCGTCATGCTGCGAGATTAGCATACGCAAAGTCTGCTTGGTAATGCACGTTTTCCGCCCTATGTGCTGCCAAGCACTTTCACAACAACCCTCTGCAGCAGGAGGGGGAAGCTTCCACACCTGCTTTGGGATGCTCCACAGTCTCCCCAGCGGTGCTCCATAATGATGACACAGCACTTCTCCAGCCAAAATCTCCCCCTGCATTCTCATAAATCAGATCCCGCTGCACCACGCCAGGCATGTGGCCTGCTTTGTACTACAGCAAGCCTCTGGGAGGCACACACCCATTCAGCGAATTGCACTTAAAATTGAAAATGGTGAAAGGTGAATTATAACATAACATTATGATTTTTTTGAGGTGGCAGACAGGAACCATAAGTCTTCAGGCGTTAATAGTGATGAAATATTGATTCACCTTGGTTGGCTGGAATCCACCATCACTGCAGGCGGATGGATTGAGACAGCTTTTTATTTTATTTTAAAGCCACAAGAGTCATCAGTAATTCCTCTTTAGCCAAAGGAGATAAGATATTAAATACTGTGTCAGTCTGTCAGAGTCCAATTATACCTTAAAGCTAACTCAGTCTGAGACGAGAAGAGAGCACATTTGAACTGTTCTAAAGCCTTGGACTTTTTCAAATGTAGTCACACTGCAACCTGTAGTTTTGACAACATGCCATCAGTTTTATGACAAAGAAAAACCCAAAGTATCTCAATAAATGCAAAATAAAAATCCAAAAAATCTGGGACGCATCTGTATTCAGCAACCCTGAGCAGAATTACAGCTGCAAAAACATTTGGGATATGTTTCTACCAATTCTTTGTGAAATTGCTTTAATGCAAAGCATCTCTGAATATGTACTTTCAGCCAGTCTAACACAGTACCATTGGCTGCATGTCTCAGACGGACTGACTTTACTGATGTATTGTTCTGGGTTTAACTCTATCCGCCTTTCAGTCAACTAGACTCTGCTGAAGAAAGGTATGCCCACACCAGGAAGCTGCCACTACCATATGTCAGCATAAGGCTGATGTGTTCAGGGTAATGTACAGCATTAGTTTTGCTCATCTGAGCACCTTCTACCACAGGTATGCTGTCTCCCCTGCATAGCTAGGGAAAAACTGTAAGCAGAACATCTCATGACTTTGTCATGCCATGACAAATAGTCACAAGGTGTCCTGTTTGTCAACAGATGTCTCTCACTTGAACTGCTCTCAAGTAACAGATATTGAGATTTGCATTGGCGGATTTCACCGCCACCACTGTCTAAATAAACTTTTATGAGTCTGAGGAAAGAAGCGCATGAGTCATAGACAGGAAGCATTTAAGGCTGCTGTTGTGTATCCAAAAGGGAGAAGGGCTAGAGTAAACATCCCATGACCCATGTAGGATAATTACTGCATTTATCTCACGCTGCTTTCTCCAAAACTTACAAAAGAGTCCTTTCCATCTGATTTTAGTTTTGACCTTTGGATGTCACAGATAATTACAAAATAATTCTGCTTCATAAAACAGATAAAAGACGGCCTTTGTGAAGTATTCATTTTTCATTAGCATGACTCACATGTTGTGAGGTAGAGATGGGTGGCACAGGACTGGTTGATGGGATCGGGGGTTTGGTGTAGGGAAGGCTGAGGCGCTGTCCTGTGTCCGGGGGCGAGGGCAGGGAACGGGCTCGGGTGCTGGGCTCCAGGCGTTCTGGGCTGGGGCCGCTTTGCTGCTGGGCCTCCGGGCTGAACACAGGTTGACTCATTGCCTGGGTCGGAGTGGTGGGAGGTGTGGAGAGCCCAGAAGCTGCAGAGAGGGAGATAAAGTTCACGACAGATAAGTCATCTTATCTTTCCTTTCTTTACATTTGTACCCATCTTTTTCCTTAAAGCAAAGCTGGCTGACAACTGTTTTCCTCAATTTTGGGAGATTGGTGATCAGCTGATATCTGTGTGAAGCCGTTTTATCCACCGTTCTCATCGACCTCAGCAAAGGTCTAAAATCAACCATTCTCCTTTTCTGCTTTGAGAGAGGTTTGAAATTACTTAATTAATGCAACAATGCAGGTGAGCAAGTGGCTCTGCTGAGATGTCACTCAACTATCTGTAAGTATAGTAGGAATAGCACTCTGTGAATGGCCATTTTCTTGAGCTGTGACCTTTGTGGCTTTCCGTGCTTGAGGAAGGTGTCAGCTGGACATTTGTCCGGGCAGCAGTTTTCCCCATGACTGCTTTCTAACAGTGCAATTGTCTGAGAAACATATTCATGTTTTCATTAGTTGTAAGCCAAAAATAATCAGAAGAAACATACGTAAATGCTTGCAGGCTCAGAATGGACTTGAGTAAAATGAGTCTAGTTTTTATAAATATTGCTAACCTCACAATCTTCTGCAAAAGCAAGCCATAAAATGTCTACCTAACCACAAGTTGGCGCTATTGGTGTATTTTCGTTCTCTGCAATATTTGACAACTGGTCTGATTAGGTTTTGTCTATTTCTTACAAAAACAATAAATTTGACATAAACTTTAACTAAGTCTGAACAAAAATAATCTCTACTTATTCAACCCTATCTGCTTAAAACAAATGTTGAAATATTATTTTATTTAGTAAAACCTTTTTTCCCTCCAACTTTTTTAAGATCTCCTTTGCATACCTTTTTCTCACGAGTCACCATGTATCCACAGCTGATTTTTCATACCTTCATCTAAATCAGCAGAACTCAGACATTGTTAAATAAAAATATATATATATATATATATATATTTTAATACAGTTTTAACACAGCTTTGGATGACAGATCTGGGTCAATATTAACTTTCTATTTTAAACACTACTTATTTTATCCATATTAAAATTTTTTCTTTTTGGAAAATAATTGTGCTACAACAACAAATTGTTGTTTGAATGCTTTTAGCAATAATATAATGTTTATAATGCATATTAGCTAACTGATTACTTGCAATGTTTTTCTTTAGAGCATCAACACTACAGTGTACTAGCAGCTGTTGAAACCTGCATCCTCCTGATTGTTTTCACAAAAAAATCTGCCATAGGGAGTTCAAAGGTCAGCTCATAAACAAATGCAAGCGAGTGCTGTAAAAAAGTGATCAATAATGGATTAACTGAGCATAAATCGCTTCAGGGGGAGATCATGCCTCCTGTTGTTGAGCGAGCCATTTTAAATTCCCATGCAACGGTCAGCTTTCTGTGACGCAGCGGCTTCGTCAGATTGGGGACGTTTATCACATGGCAGCCTGCATGCTCTTTCACACCAGGCCTGGTAAGCTTGCATGGGGCGACATGCGACCCTCATGTTGCTACGGGTGCTCCACTGTGACATATTTCTGAGACCTGACAATAAGCTACGATGTGGGCTACACGGTTCACATTACAAACTCTTCACCCTGAATGAATTTTGAAAGAAACTGTTTAAATGAGAAAAGCTGAAGAAGGGGAGTTTAGTTTTAGGTGTAAAATAATATTTAGACACAAACATACACATAACATTAAGTCGAGAAACAGTCAAAGCAGACCCTGATTATTTTCCCTTTTAACACTATCTCTTGACATTTAGTTGGCGCTCAGCAGGCCTCTTTGGTGTGCCCAACTTCCGCTGTGCAGCCGTCTTTTTTTAGCCACGCTGCTGAGGCACATTCCACAGGAGCAGATAACAGCGGGCCTGAGAGCCCTCTCATCTGTCTGGGCAATAGAGGACAGTTAGGCACCAGCCGGGAAATGGGACATGGATGCATTGCTGCAAAGAATTTATCCTGATCCAAAGCAAATAAACATCTGATTTAACTTTAAAGTTATCAAAGAGGAGGTCAATTCTGACGCAACTAACTGCACAGAAAACAAAAGAAGATCGGACAATGATTTTTAAGGTTGAAAAATAATTTTTTAAAAATCAAACCAAGGTATTATGCTTTAATGTTGGTTGTTAATTAAAACTAACAGCAAGGTATACCTAATACAGATGAGCACTGTGTTTCAGCTTCTCAAACATATGGAAAGTTGATTATTTTAATGAGGGGAAAAAAGCTTGGATGCTTAGTTGGACTAGAAAAAGTCATAAAACAAGATTAGAATTATTCTGATAGCAATGTACTGTTTCAAATAGAAAATCAAATAGAAACATTTCTCAAATCAATTTTTTACAAAATATTATTTCTGAGTTTCTTTGACAACAAACCACAAAAATTGCAATCGAAAAAACAAATGATCTCTGAATAAAACTATTAGTGAATGTTAATGCTTTAAAGTCTTTAGCAGCTCCAATTTAAATCACAAAATCTAATTTGGTTGCAGTTTTGCATTGGTCTGCACCCAGGCTGTATTAACATGTTTTAAAGCAACGATGTGTTAGTGTAACACCCATAAAAGTGGATCCTCTCAGCCCTTGAACAGTCCTGACTCTTGGAGCAATATGAAACTTACCATTTGAATTCAGTTCAGTACTGAGGCAACTAAAGTTCCAGTCATTTATTTATCACCCAGTGAGCAAACATCTGCAGCAATGTTGCACAATGAATCTCAGCCGTCTAAGAAGGGTAACATTTCTATGCACTAGTTAAAACTGGGCAAAGAAAGGAGGGCATCCTGTGGCTCATTGGTAATAATTTATATTTGTATGTCAGCTACACTAAATCACTTCCTCATATTAGAATAAACATAAATATAAAAACAGCATCATAATCAGAGATTTTCAACAATCACTTAAAAAGTCAAAACAGTATTACTAAGACGTACCAAGATGCTTTCTGATAGGCCACAATTAATTTTCACATGCAGAAGATGAAGTCCCAAAGGATGCTGTCCAACACTAGGAGGAATGTGGGTTCTGATTCTGCAGTGCAGAGGCTCTGGACCAAAGGACTGCAGTGGCATTGAGGCAAGACACTATTTCTTGTCTTCTTTAAAGAGATTCATTACAAAGAGTATAAAATTTAAAGGTTTTATTTTTTGCAATTTCAATGATTACAGCTTACATAAGAAAGAAAATCCAGAATCTCAGAAAACCAGAATATCACAATAGACCAATCAGGAATAGATGCTTTAAGCACAAATGTCAGGCTTCTGAAATGTATGTACACTTCTAATCACTCAATGCTTGGTTGGGCCTCATCTGCAAAAACTACTGCATCAATGCATCATGGCATAGAGGAAATCAGTCTGTGGCAGTGCAAAGGTGTAGTGAAAGCCCAGATTGCTTTGATAGGCACCTTCAGGTTATCTGCTTCACTGGCTCTCATGTCTCTCATCTTCCTAATGACAAACGCCTATAGATCTTGTATGGGTTTCAGATCAGAAGAATTTTGCTGGCCAATCAAGAACAGGAACACGCTAGCCATTGAACCAGCTTCTGGTATCTTCAGCAGTGTGGACAGGTGTCAATTCAAGGTATCCCCAACACCTTGAATTAGATTTCCGCTTTATGCCAGAAAGACACTGTTATCTTGTGACTTGGAGCTGTTTTTTCTCTGAAAAGTAAACAGGAATTGCAAAAACAGGCTGGATTTTGGCCTTAACTGAGTAATAATTCTATGAAAAAACATTAATGAAATTCCACAGTGATCACTGTCTGATGAGGTAACTTCTATGATACTTCTAATTAATGGCATTAACAGTGAGACACCAGAAAACAGTCTCAACAAATCAGATTTATCAAGCCTCACTGACTTGGTTAAGACTTGGCTGCAAAATATTTTTCAAAAAAAGTTCCACCAAAGATTATTTTGCTTTGTTCCTCTTCTCTTGAAGACCTTTCCTCCTTAATTTTTCTTTGCAGCAACTCAAGGTGGAAAACCATCAAACGCCTTGAGAGATAAACCAACTCTGTTTCCCCACAACGACCAGCAGGGCAGATTAAACAGCTGTGCAGATTCTTCTGTCAGCAGAGCTGGAAAAAGAGGATGGTGAGAACCACGTGTCGAGAGACCAGAAGGCCATTCTGTGTATATTCTTTAAATAAATATTAATCTGAAAGGGTTCTAAGATATCTCCTCCCTTTCCTCCATGACTGCAGTTTAAACTTCCTGAAAATGTCAAAGAAAAAAAAACTCTTCAAATGAATTAACTTTATAAAAAAAAGACTTCATTCAAAAGCTAGGAGACTAGCATCACCCAGATTTGAGACTGGGTGATGTATGAACAATAATCTAAAGAAGGTGATATTTCCCACATACTTATGTGAAAAAAGCCTGGGACACTCCATTAACTATGTTTTATTTTTACAAAAATATTTTACATATCAATGTCTAATATTTTTTTTAATCTCTAGAAGATGTTATAACATCTTGTTATAACATCCTCCATCATGGTGGCTTGGCTGTACAAAACCATTTCACTTTCTGCTGTGAGATGTTTCAGGGGTTGTGCGGCCCATTTCAAGTAATCCCAGAATATCTGTGGATATCTGGGCTTTGATTCTGCCAATCCAGGGCTTTCAATCTTTTAATTCTCAGCCAGAGTTTGGTGGATTAACTAGTAGTACTTGTCTTGAGTAATTGTCATGCTGCAGAGATTGTCACTTTTTCCTCAAAAACCCTCTGATACACATTAAGACCTCATGGTGGAATTTATGATGGTGAGTTGACCAGATCCTCCTGCAGTAAAGCATCTCTGAACCCTGACATTTCCACCTTAATGATTTATGGTTAGTAGGAGTTTTTTTTCTGGGATACTGGATTTGGAATCTGCCAAATATCTCCGTTCTGGTGTCCAAGTAAATAAGTTTCAAACTAATCCGTCCATAGAAGTTTATTCCAGAAGTCCTGGACTTTGGCAATGTTCTCTCTGGCAAACTTTAGTCTGGATCTTGTGTTTTTCTCAGAGAGGAAAGAGTTTTCTCCCTGCACAACTTCCATAACAGCTTAACTTACTTAGTCTCTTTCTGGTTGTACAACCAAGCAGGTTAATATCAGCAGAATTGGGCATGTTGGCAATTGCTTTGGGCGTCCTCCACTTGCACATAATTTTCCTATTTCCTAATACCACAATTTTTAAAAATCTTTTAGGAGAGTCATAAGATGGTACAAGCCATTTGAAGCTGGAAAAACAGTCACAATTTCCTATCTTTTGCCAAAACAGAGGCTGGAATTTTGAGATTTGCCTTTTATAGAAAACTTAAATAGGTCCTTAAGTCAGTTTTTTATTATTATTTACACCACTTCTTTTTTCCAGGTATCATTCAAAATAATATTAAATATCCAAATGTGCAAGAAAAACACGATGCAGGCTACTTTACCCAAAAGCATCTACTTCATCTCGATATGACAGCTTATACTCTATTTTAGTGGCGTGCTCCAAGTGGAGCAGCTATTCTGAACTCCCCTCGGATAACGGGACAAAAAAAAATGACATTGAAGGGACATGAAGTAGAGTAGCTATAAATTACTCTGGTACTAGAAAACGGATTAATTGATTTCAGTTTATATATTTCTATCAAAATCCTACAATGATGGCTATGATATTTAATCCAAAAAACTACAAACTACAAACTCTGCAGCAAAAACAAAAACTGCTGACTGTCTGGACCGCATAGCCTTAGCTTCATAAGCTTGTGTCCCAGTAATGTGTTGCTGATGCAGATGCATGATGGCACGTGTGAAATTAAAGATGAGCTGCACCAGTGGAGCCTCCACTATATGTGTTGCTATAATGGTGATAATGAACAGCATTCATTACCTCTGCAATCTGCAGCCTTCTTGTCTTTTCTAAGTGATAATAGGATAGAGATTGAACCGGATTAGAGTGATTACAAGAAGTTGGCTGTTACTTTGTGCGAAAGTTATTTCAGCATTGTTCACATTGACCAGCATAAAAAAAACCTGCCAGAAAAAACAAACAAAAGCTGACAACTAAAAGATCTTGCTTAATGCATCCGGACTGACGCAGGAATAGTTGTTTTTTTTTAGCAAAGTGTCAATCAAACTAAGATGACAAGGAGTTATTTGCATTCCTCAAAGATAAAAGATTTCACTTTCAAATGTTGCAATATTGAATACATTCTGTTTGCATCTGCTCTTGTTGCACATAAAAGTAGATCTGCAGATAGTGATTCAAAATAGTTTCCATTGAGATATTGATGTTGCTGGTTATTTTGTAGCCTGTAACTCTCTACTCTGGTGCTTTCAGCTAATACAGTTCTTAGTCCTGATTATCTTGATTAATAAACACAAGATAAAACAGAAACATTCATAGTTCAGCGTACAGATGAGGCATAAAACAACAAAATGAAATTTGTTTGTATCAGTGAGTCCTTAAACCACATTTAAGACATTGTAGCTCACTGCTGACTTACACTGCAGCAGTTCTACTGATGCCAAATACAGCCAGCATAACAGCAGACTTAGTTAATGACAGTTTATAAAACTTTAACACATGAACAGCAACCCTGATGCTCAATGTTAAGAATACTTAATGCAAAATGTAATCTCGTGACATGAGAGACTCACTAGATCAAGAATAAAAGTCTCTAAGAAAGCTGGAAATCCTATCATAGGTGAGACAAGTGAGGAGTGTGAAACGTTACCGGCCAGACACGAAGCCTCGGACGGATGCCTCCCTTCTAGCCCATCCTGCTCTTTTCGTTTCTTGCTCCTCCTTAGGCTGCCAAACCGCTTCATGGAAAGCAGTGGGTGGTTGGTTCAAGACTCAGTTTGGTCATGACCATCTGCATCACGATGGGAACACACTCTCAAAACTGCCCCAAATGGAAGTCACTCCATTTACTTTGTTTTTGTTCTGTTTGTTCGTTCAGAATAAATCCAGATTAGTAAAAATGATGATTGATGGAATTAATTAGAGAAACTCTCCAACATATAAGATGGCGTGAACAGAAAATAAGAAGGAGGAAGAAAAAGTAAGTGCTGAGCCAGCAGGAGGTGGTATGCAGGTCATGAATTCAAAATAAAAGACAAGAATGTGAAAGCTGTAAATTCCATAGAGCCAGAGTGATGCTCAGATCAGGGTGCCTCTCCTTCTCTCTCAGAGGTGCTGGCGCTGTAAATTGTCAGGTGCAGCTGTGGGTGGCATCTCTCTAATATAGCAAGTCGATCCGCTGCTGTAAAAGGAGGCGAGTACACGCAAAAAGCCCTGCCGATTGGCTGAGACGGGCCGTCTCCCCGCCCTCCCTTTTCCTCACGGAGTAAATTCAGCACAGGAACATCTGCTTCGCTCAGTCATCACGTGAGGTCACTTCGTCAGGCTGCTTCTGGGGGTAAACGCATTCATCTGATCTTGCAGGTTAGCACAATGCGGTTGCCCTGCTCGGGGACAGTTGTGCGGTTCGGTGTCTGTAACCTGACCTTTAAGAGTGCTGAGACCAGCCCCCCTGTCAGATGACGGCAGCGGTACATCCCATGCTCTGTCAGCTGATCAGAAAGCTGCAGTTCAATACTAGTGCCCTCTCCTACCCTCTACTGATGCCCCCCAACTGCTCATAATAGTTCAAACTGGGCAAGTATAGATTTCAATTAACATGTTATGCAAGGGGTGAACAGCATAACTCTGGAGCTCAAATTTAATCGATGACTTATGCTTTTAGGATTTTATTACACTCCTAGTAAGTATAAAAACTATCCAGATATTAATACCACAGGAAAAGTAATGTTTCAATGTGGGAGAGATTTCTCCTTAGCTAAAAGAAACATAATAATACCTTGTAAGGATTGGCGTGCAAGAACGAAGAAGGTCAAAGCTACCCAGTTTCTTTATTTACTGACAACAAAAGGTACATTGGCAACCAAAAGGGAGAGAGAAGGAGGGGGGAAAAACTGTACATGGCTGTGAAGGGAGCTCCTAAGAGCCTGGTCACTTCCAGATAAGGCGATGGAAGAGCAACAGCAGCAAGAGGCTGACAATGTCCAGGCGACGGGGAAACATATTTAGAAACAGACCAGAAAGGGGCAACATTCTGGTCATATTTGAATAGATACAAAATGATCCAAAGACAATTTTGTTGTCTGCTGAGTGGCATGTGAAAAAGATGCAAACTCTGGTGCTTGGGAAAAAAAAAACCTTCTCTGGTGTTAAGAGGAGGTGCCATAGCTGTCTGGAGAGAGAACTTAGAAAGTGACTTTGCTATCAGCACCCCCTTGTGGTGAAACTAAGGCATCAACAAAAACTTCCACCTGATTTTCAACGACTTGGAAAAGAGAAAAGAATTTCTTGAGCTTTTCCACATTTTGCCTTGTTACAAACACAAGTGACAATCTATTATTGGTATGTTGTAGGGCAGCCTGAAACAATGTATTATATAATTATGAGGTGGAAGGGAAAATAAAAACTTCTTAAGTGTTTCTTTCTTATGCTGCTTAACTTTACTCTGATATCTCTAAATAAAAAGTTCAACCAAATGTAAACAGAAACCACCTAAATAGAAACTAGAGTCACACTTTTTTATCTCAGCATAAATCCAGCTGTTCTGTGAAGGACTCAGAAAAGGGAAGACAGCAGTCAGCTTAGGAAAAAGGCTGTGGAAAAGTTTAAAACCCCAAACTCTGAACGTCACCAACCTATCCATCATCTGAAAATGGAAAATGTTTGGGAGAGTGCAAAACCTCCCAAAAAATGACAATACCTGAAATAACCAGTCAGGCAAGGGGAGTGTTAGTCAGTGAAGCAGGCAGGGTTCATGAGGCCATGAGCATCACAGAGATAAGAAACACACATTTCAGTCTCTAGCGTAGTTTGTAGAGACAAATGGCAAAAGACTTGCTGTATCTTTAACTGCATTAAACATCTTTTCAATTGACTCAGTGAGGCAGAGTACAAATACACACCACACTTTTCAGATTTTTAAATCAGAAAAATATTTCAATCCTGCATATCATTGTTACGCACTACTTCCTGTTGGTCTATCACACAAAACTACAATGAAATACCCCAAAGTTTGTGGCTGTAAACTAACAAAATGTGGACGAATTCACTGGTTGTGAATAGTTTTTCAAAGCAATCTAGAGAGACATTTCGAAATGAGCACTCACTCCGTCTTTGACATTCGGTTTAAATCTCGCTTTCCACTGATCATTCAGAGATTAAGCTGCATCTCAAAGCAAATCACACTAATAAACCCAAGCTGGTCCCTTTGGAGGAGTGAATCAGCTGGAGTGCGTTCTTGTGTTTACTTATTTGTTTTTTGTTTTTTTTTGGTTTGCTTTACGATCAGTGGCGTTCTCCAGAGGAAGCTGAGCATGATAAGGTTTGGCCCGAGCTGAGATGTTCCACCAGCCTCTGCCAAACTGACCCTCTGCGAGGAAACACAGAAGAATGGGTTCATGTGCGCGCCAAAAAACGCATGACTCATTCGTGTAGATGTTTGATGCAGCTTCCAGCAGGGCTGTTTCCATGAAGACAAGGCTGTTAACTGTTATGTAACGATAAACCCGCAAATGCATGGAGACACGAAAGCTTAAAGTCTGCCAGTTAGGTCTGTGCTTCATAAAGCCAGGCCTTGTTCTACCTACTCAGTCTCATTTCTCCCTGTTTTTTGATTATGCCCTAATGAGCTGCAGTAGTAGCTGGTGAATGCACTTTGGCAGGCCTCAAATGATTCAGATGCCAAACTTCATAAAACAAACTGGCCTTCAAACAGCAAAGACAACCAATTCCTTTTTCCTAGAGAAAAACTGTTGACGACAATAACACGGAAAATCTCTCCTCATGTTAGCCGTCATGAGATTTCTTAGCTGCAGAGGACTACAGTGAGAAGAAGTGGTTTTGTTCTTCTTCGAGGTGAACGTTTCTTCTTTCTAGTCTGCGCCACTACGTCGAGCAGTGCACAGTAGACAACGGCAGGTTCTGTATAACCTCAATCACAAGCAGCACCTGGATGTGGCTTTAACCAGCGCAGGAAACCCAAATAATGTGACATAAATTTTCCCAGTTGAGTCGAACTTCCTTTACACTTCTTTCTCCTTCATGAAATCAGTGTTTTGCTTTCAGTGTTATAAAAATAAGAATGCGCCATTTAATGAACAAGCAGAGCCTTCATTACGACTGTGACTTATCCACTTACCTCTTCTGGTTCTGGAGAAAATTTTGATGCTCGTCGATGTGGAATTGGACCGGAAGATGCCAGTGAGGCTGAGGCGATGGGGGGCGACTTCTGATGGGAAGGATAGGGAAAAATGGTTTTGGGTGATGTTGAAACGGACTTTGATTGCACTGGAGCGGACTGGGGCGTTGTGGGGATGCTGGCCGGGTTCTTTGCAGAAACCCATTTTGTGGGGCTGGCTGAGCGGATGAGACGGTCCCCCTGAGAGACAATAAAAGAAGAGACAGCTTTATTCTCCTGCACTTAAGTGAATGTGTGGTTCATTATGAGTGAGAGGCCGCAGAGCTGCTCGGTACACAAACAGCAAAGTAAAGGACGAAAGTGAAGAAAGCAAGAGTCAGGAAAAGATTTATTGTGAAACAAGGTCTGCTGATGGCACATTTTGAGTCACTTCTCCTTTTTACACAGGCTTTTGTTTACATAGCTACACTGTAACCGCTAATGGTGCCTCATAAAAAGCTGTGGTACAAATCTGAGTCCCATGTGAAACATGTAATAAAGCCCAGATTCTCAGGTTGTGAAATAGGTAGTGTTAAACACTTTAGATATTGGATGCAAATATTAATACTGACATGTACACAAATGCACAAAGTATCTCTAGTCTGCTAGCCTGTTGTAAAAAATAATTAATCAATTAATTGTATATAATAAATTGAAATTAGCTTGAACATTTCCATTCTGATTATCATTTTTTGAAGGACAATTTTGTCCATCAAATAGACATTAGAGTCTATTTCACTTATGATTTTGGTTGTGTGGTTTTTATTCCTGTTTTCATTGTAGATTTTTTGTTGCTGTGTTTTATTTTGGATATTTAAAATATCTTTCAATTCCAATTCAAAATGAATGTTTTTATAGATTGAACTAGCATTTTTTTTGCCATAATGAATTTGTTTCTTGAACCATTTTTCAAAACAACATTATCCTGTATTGCAATAATTACTCAGGCAAAAACTTGTTATTGTGACAGGCCTACCAGTCTAACATTGTCTCATTTAATCCCAGTACAAGTCCAACTGTTTTATGAAGACATCAGATGTTTGTTAGAAGAACAAAGAGCACAGTAAACAGGACATGGATAAAGTTTTGAAGACATTTATATCAAATTTAGGGAAAATAATAAAACACCCTCCAGATTCAAACATCTGATAGAGCACTGTTCAATCCAAAATAGGGACAAAGTCTAGCACAAATACATTTCTGTCCATCAAAACTGACAGGTTGAGCAGGGACATTAATCAGGCTCATGGTGCCTCTGGAGGAGCTGCACATAACTACCAGTTATGCTGAGAGACAGGCTGTGAACTTAGTAACTACTAGTAAATCTGGGTTTTAGTCAATGGTGACAAAAATAACAAACAGTATTATTTCAGAGAAACAGGAAACATGAGAAGAGAGATTTTCTAGTTGGATAAGACCAAAATGTAACTTTTTGTTCAAGATGCAAAATGCTGTGTAGTGGAAAATCTAACTCTGCATGTTCCCCACCAAATACAAACACACCATTCCCAGGTGAAATATGGTGGTGGCAGCATTATGTTGTGGGGATGAGGTAAATACAGGGAAACCCTGACAGAAAACGCAGCAAAAGATTTGACACGGTGGTGAAGGTTCACAGTTCAACAATCAACAGAGCTACTAAAGAACTGTTTGCATAAGAAATATAAAGCTAGAATGGCCTTGAGAAAGACCAGACCTAGATCTAATCTTTCTATGTTTAAGATACTTGCAAAGATGAGGGAGCAAAAATTTCAGTCTGTGCAGAGTTGATGTAGACATACCCAGAAGACTTAGATCTGTAACTGCATCAAAAGGTTGTTCTAGAGTTGACTTATGGAGGCTGAATACAAATGTATGCCACACCTTCCTAATTGTCATTTTGTACAAAGCCAAAAAATAACAAAAAAAACATTATTTTCCCATGCACTACTTTGTAGAGGTTGCACATAAAACTTCAATAAAATAAACTGATGTTTGGGGCAGAAACGTGACAAGAAAATAAAAACAACCAGTTATATGTATTTTTTTTACTGTGATGTTGTGTTTTTGAAAAAATAAAAACTGTGCTTTAGAAGATCCTTAAGGTTTTGGTTCATCAGAACCCAGATCTCTTTACTTGAGCTCATATTAAACTAACTGAACATCTAATAAACTCCATCTTAATAGAGTTTTGTGTATAGTTTAACTTTATGTGATAAAAAGGAGTTCTGTTTCTCGAAATAGCCAGAAACTATGTTTGGTAACACTGGTTTGCGGTGTACTTGAGACTTTCCATTTAGCAAAAAAACATAATTATGTCTATCTTTATTGTAGCGCTGTCTGGTGACCAGAAGGTAAAAAAATAGAGGCTTAGGGGTTTGTTGGTATTTGAAGAACACTGAAGCTGTGATATTGTTGTAGTAATAACCCTGAACGATGTAGTCATGTTATGTTTTCCAAGAATATTGCCCACTTGTTGGTAAAATAAGATAGACTAATGAAAGATTTGCAGCACCTGCAAGGCTGACTTTTGTCATTTCACTTTATACACATAAACATGTTTTCTTTCAAGCTAATGTTATCTCTCCTGCAGCTGAGGGGCAGACGGAATAAGCTAAAATCTACTCTCTAATCTGTAAACAGGCTCTGCTCGTCTTGGAGCAACCAGACATAACATCCAAGTAAAGCCCTTCTTTAAGCTGCCTCCTGTAGATATGACTTGGAAATAACCATGGAACAACTGGAGTCAGGACAGATTAAGAACAAGATGAAGGTGATAGCACGTTTACCCGGCACTGATAATCACATTGCATTAATCTGATCGGGCTTAGAACTAATCAAAGTGACGTCCTTCACTTTATCAAAGGAGCATTAAAATATGACCATCTTGAAGTTCTCCCAGTGAAGACTCCATCTTGTTCATTTGTGGCCTTTTTGATTTTCCGTATTTTAAATCTGAAAAGCAATTTGTGTTTATTGTCTCCACGTTGATGTGAAAAGCAGCATGCATGTACACAAAGGCATGTTTCTTAAAATATGACAAGTATTCCACAGAATGCAATGCATTGTGACGTGAGTGTATTGTTGGGAGGTTTTTTTTGGCTTTGCCCAGAGGTTTATTTTGATTGTGTTAATCTCTTATTGGCATTTTCCTCTGCAGATTAAGAAATAATAATGCTACTATTAATATCACTAAAATGTTCAACTTTCCTGAGCCTGTATGACTCATAGCCTCGGTTTCCTGCTCTAGGCCAACAGGAGTGGCACTCCAGGTGTTGACAGCCGGTGTCCTGCAACTTTTAGGTATGTCTTTGGTCAAACCCACCTGAATCAAGTAATTAGGTCTTTAGTAGAACTCTGGACAACTTGACTGCACGTTGAGGTGGTAAGTCATCCATCTGAGTCAGAGGTGTTGGACAAGGGACATATCTAAAAGTGGCAGGACACGGGCCCTTTAGGAACGGACCTCAACGTCCTTGTGGGAGGTTCAATGAGTTGTGCAATCAGAGATGGTATTCTGTCTACTTAGAATGTATTCAGTGGCTATTTCAGCAACTGTTTCATTTGTATCTCAACTTATTTTTCTCTGACCTCTGAATACCAAAAAGGTATTTTCACCAACAAAATTATATCATATTTTTTGAGGATGACTTCCTGTAATCTTCATAGATTTTTGTGCATAAAAAATCCCAGGAAATCCGCAGTTTCTGAAAAACTCGGACCAGCCCATCTGGCACCAACAACTGTGACACATTCAGAATCACTTAATCCCCTTTCTTCCTCATTTTCGTGCTCTGGGGGAACTTTAAGCCGTAATCGCTACTTCTCATGCCTAAATGTTATTAGGCGAATGTCTATTTGGGTGATCAAGCAATTAAACTAAATAAAATGGCTGGTTAGTTTCTAAAATTTTTTAAAGAGCAGCACTCTAATTATACAATAGACTTAAACTGTATGAACATTACATTTCAGTCTAGCTCTTTTTTTGAAGTTTTCCTTCACAAGGTCAGTAACATCTAAACAGATGGAGAAACCCTTCACTCTTTGCTGTGTAGAGACCAAAACAAAACATGAGAAGTGGAAGCCAGTCGACCAGGAGACGGAGAGGGCCTCCTCCTCCTACCACTGCTTCTTGCCTGCACTGAATGAACCAACAACAACTCATTAACCATTTGTTGGCCCTGATGCCCGAGTATGTTAAAATACATCTCAAGTAGGGAGGAGCATTTTTACTGCAAATAATAAAGTGAAACATTAACGTTTTGATGCAGTACATGGAAAAAAAAAACAGATTACCTTTAACAACCTGCAGGAAATAAACATGTAGATGGTAAAAGCATATTTTTTATGACAAAGTAAATTGAAGAAGGAAGGGCAGTTTTGTTATGTTTGTTTGGTTCCTGGGCACATTTCAGCCTGACCCAATAATTTGGCAAACTGGAGGAATGAGAGAGCACACACCCATCTTTCCTATTTGCCAACACATCTCAATCTCATATTGTGCAAGAGCTTGTTAACGGCAAGCAAACCAGCCATCACGGTTTAGCTTTGATAATATTCAGCACTCATAAAACACAAGCCAGCACAGAGTTTTATCTCTGCTGCACATATATTCTACAGATAAAACTACAATATGCATCTTCAGGTAGAGTGAATGGTTATTCTAATGATGAACAGAAGCAGACAGCATGGATGGCGCTGTTTTTCGTTTACTAAAAAAATCAATGTGCTGTATGCGCTCGAGCTGCGCCTGGACACTGTGGGCGTGATGTTACTGTAAGCCAAAGTGAGCTGGCAGAAAAAGAAGATGACCTAGTGTAATATCCTGCTTTTCCAAATCCACATTAAGTTATTCAAAGCCAAACAAAAACATCAAAACAGACGCCATAAATCACCGGCAGAAGAGGGCAAGAAAAGTGCAATCTTGAGCAAACAAACAGTGAGAAAGCGATATACAAAGTGTGTCAGAAAAAGGATCAAATGTACCTTCTCAAGGCCACTTTTGGTTGAGGCACTGGTCTCCAATTTAGGGGCAGTAAAATCACCAAAGTCCTGCACAAAGCAGAGATTTGTGTGTCAGCTTCCTGAGAATACAGCAGAGTAAATAAAGTGCATGTCTCAGCATGTAACATGATGTGTTCATTGGCAACATAGCCTGTTTTTCTACAGAATAGATCTAGACCTGAGGGTGTGCTTGCAATCACTGTGGAAACCTTTGCGAAAAAATGCAAAGGGTTAGGTGTTACTCCCTTTAGCTGAGACATAATGCTGCAAAGAAGCAACTTTGTTACAAAGTTTTAACTGGCTGGCAATTATGAGTTGTTTTCTTTTAATTGTCATCCAACTTGAGGGTGGAAAAGTTCACATAGCACTGTGTAATTCCAATATGTTGCACCAGAGTGTCACATTCATAACATTACAAGGCACTGGAATGTTTTCCCCTTCAACACTGTAGGAGTACAAATATATAAAAAAAGATAAAAAAATTTTTAACGGCCATAACTTCTGCTTATCCCCACCCTCTGAGATAGCAACTGTAAAAACTGATAAGTAATACCTGTGTATCAAGCCCAGCTAATAAAATGAAAATAAACAAAGTCCGCACGTAACATTGATCATACTCTATAAGCTCTGAACTGGAGAAGAAGATGAATAAAAAAAAAATAATAAAAAACTTCAAATAAAGTAACCTTTAGTGTCCTTGTTTTGGGAACTGTGGGTTTTTTAACCATCAGAAAATGACATACAAAATAATAAGCAATTATTTTATTTTTGAGGGGGGTGTGTGAGTGGGGCTTGTTGTCAATAGCGATGAAGAGGAATTAAAATTTGTTTTGCATTTGTTTTTACATTTCAAATAATAATATGAAATCACCACCAAGGAGAGGAGCATTTCCAGACAACCTGCACACAACTTAAAAGTATATTCTTCACCCCGTGACGTCACTGCCCATATATGGCAGTGAAGAGCGTTGTTTTGTTTCGTTTTTTTTTCTTTTTTACATAGGGTTCAAATGTTAACTGTCCCTATCCAAAAGTCTGAAAAACTAGCCATTTTTTCTCCTCCACTTTATATTTTGATGTAGTCTATTTTTTAAAATGTGTCACATGAAAAGAAAATCTAATTAAATTTGATCTCAAATTAAAATGTCATTTCTAAGAATCTAATAATCCGTTTTCAAATACTAAAAAGAAAAAAGTTTGCATTTCAAATTAATATATTGTATTTTGAAACGATAATCCTTTAGCCATTTGCTTTGTTTTTGTACTCTGACAATCGAATTCAAAACACTAAAACAAGCACGGATAGGTTTCCTCATCACGTCCTGGAAAATGTCATGGATGTTTCGGACAAAGCAAAAAACATTAAAAAAAAAAACCCATAAAAAAAAACATTAAAAAAAAACATAAAACAAAAGCAAAATTGCGTTTTATTTGCACATGTAAACAATTGAAGCTCCGTAGTGGGAGTTGCCTGCAGTGACATCACAATAAATGCTTGCAGTTGCAGCTCAACCTACAAGTTAGAAATGCTTTAATGAAATTCTGAAGCAATGCAGCGATGCTTCTGCACAAACTGAGGCTACATTTTACACAGACTAGCAACATATTTAGTGAAAGCAAATAAACCGATGAACTTGGAAGGCGTTACTCAGCGGCGGAATGCAGCTGAAAAAAATGCACAACACCTAAAAGTTCATTAAAAACTTCATTGAAAGTATATTTTTAAATTAGCAATAAAAACAAACCGGCTAATACTTCACCGACTTACTGGCATGTTAATCCGGAGACCTTTCTTCTTTTTTGGCATTTTCTTTGAGCTCTCCTTGCTGGACTCCATCAAAGTGCTTCCCATTTTGTATTCTTCTCGTTGTTTTTAAAAAAGCAAAACAAAAATGTGTGACAAACCTCCAAACAAAGTAACCAACTGGTTGTTTTCGACAGCAGAGCCTCAGTCAGCCGTGCCTACTTTGACTTCAGCTGCCCCCTCTACTCTTTACTACCACAACACCAAGCGAGGAGCAGGCTCGTCCACCAGGAAGTAGGCTCGGCTGTGAAAAAGAGGCAGGGCGCACCTCATACGCCACATTGTTTACAGGTGTTCTGGCGAAATCTGTCACCCAGTGGAAATGCGCTCCCTGCTGTGTTTCCGGGCCTGATTCCAAAAAGAACACAGGCAGCTTGTCCCTGCCTTTTTAAATCAAAGCTGAGGTAGGAATCATGCTTTTGTAACACTTTAGGCTCAAGCGCTCAGTCACCTGTCGGTGAATCAAAATGGACCATATTTTTGTTGTTAGTATTTTAAGCAGATTTACTCCTTAATAGAGTAAGACTGTGACGAAGTAGCAGGGTCACTTTGAAGCGCCTTTATTAAAATATGTGTATTTCTTTGAACAGTTTTTGTTTTATAAATATTGAGGCAAAACCGAGGGCACACTGCCAGGAAATTATTTTTTGACGGAAACTAATTTTGACATAACACCGCCCGAGTCTAATGTAATTCCTCACCAACAGATGTCAGTATGATTCAGATATTCATTAGATCATGTGGCCATGCAGGAAACATCAAGGCTAGATTTTAAAACAAGTTGATAAAACACATTCGCTGCAGAGAGCACAATTTGCAATAATTTCATTTTATGTTTTCCTTTTTATTGCGTAACTTTGCTGTTTGCTGTTGATTTTTTAACCTTGGTTGGTTGGTTGGTTTTTGTCAAAACCTTGTATTTTCTGTCCTTTTTTATTTTAAATTACAAACACAAAAGTTCTCTATGGAGTTCATGTTTCAGCAAAGTACATGCTTTTAAAATGGAACATATTGCAAAAGATGGATGTGTGAATAATGGACACAGTTATGGTTGGATGGATAAAACAGACAGGGATTCATCTGAAAGTGTAAATGATTTTTTTTCTGCACAATTTTATTTTTGCTAGAACCCCGTTTTGTAAATATAATTCAATGACAGTTTCTGGCAGGGTTCCTGGAGAATCTTAGCTCCTCTTTGCCTTCAATTTAACATTATACTCAGGTATTGTGCTGCCACCACCTTTTTTTAAAAAAAATCCTACCAGAGATTTTCAATAGATTTCTAGTTAGGAAAATTAGATGACCACCCCAGTATTTTCCAGAACTAGTAAGTTTCAGATGTTTGGGGTCATTATGTTTAAAGCCTCAATGACACCCAAAGTTCCAGCTCTCTCAAAGCACATGCCATGTTTTGATACTTGATGGAATTCCCTCTCATGCTGCAGGTTTCCAGTCCCAGAAGATCACTGACCACCAACACACTTCACTGTAGGCAGTGTGATCTTTTCTGCATGTTCATTATTCTTCCTCCTACAGACAACCTCTGATTTACTGACAAAAAAGTTTCAGTATTGATTCATTGTGCTGCAGAAAGAAATCCCCAAGATCTCGCTTTCTTATTTATATAGCTGTGAGCAAACAGAAGCTGAATTTTCTCGTGCTTTTAGTCAGTAGTGATGCATTTCTGGAATTCAAGCTCTTCAGTGTTTCACTCAGCCTCTGAGGTTTCATATAAGAACGTGGAACCTGAGAGGCTGATGCAGGTCTTTTGCAGTCAAGTCAATGGTTTGGTATCCAATTCTAGGAAAACTCAGGGTCCGTGTTCCCACATCCTACTCTGTGCAAGCATCTAAAAACATTTTGGACAATATCCCCGACTTTCTAACATCAACAATCCTGGATTTTAAGGTGTTCAATCTCAAGCAAACCTTAACGCAATTCAGACACATTTTCTTCCTTGGGTTGAATATATGTAGATGAGCACAATCAACAGAATTTAGTGTTGAATCCTTATGTAAATTCTCACATTATTATTCTTAACTAAAGAAAGCCTTATTTTTGGGATTTAAGAGAATAATTTCAAATTATTTCAATACTAATGTGGCATGAAAATGATTGTTAATTCACTTATAATTCATCTGGAGAACTAGTGATTTATGAGCAATGGAGAGGTCCTAAAAGTGAGCCTCTTAAAAACAAATGCACAACTTGTAAACATGTAAAATAGTTTATTTTTGTAAATGTTTCTAAATTCAATTCCACAAAATCCAAACCTCGTACTCTGTACACTTCAAAAGGCATTTTCAAAAATAAACAACAAAAAGAAGAAAAAAAAAAATCTTGACTACTTTACACGACCAAGAAAATGTAGCACAAACACACTGGCAGGATAATGTAATATACAAGAGAAGAAAAATATCCAAGAAACAATTTTGTTACAACCATTCATTGAGAAAATATATACAATTGAGTTTTCAGAAAGTTAAAAAAATACATGCCATATACATTACAAGTTCTAAGACTGTCTGCAAAATGTTACAGTCGACTTGAAATTGTGCACGCAAAAACTCGTCTGTTTCTAAGCATGTGACTTGTGAAGTGTCAGTATAAGAAATATTTTTGATTAAGCAGAACTCCGTTTCTGTCCAAGAAAAGGTAGAACGACAGTCGGTTCCACATACAATTCTCTCTGTCGCACACTGGTTCATCTACGTTACATGATTAGATGTTTGCACCTTTTCCCCCCGAAAAAGTAAAGTAAAAACACTTTGCTGCTCTTGTTTAAGATAAAAAGTTAAAAAGTTGTTTTTTTTGGGTTGTAACTCCTAATTCACAGTTCTTTAAAATCAGACCTGATTAACAGCAAACAGATCACATTGATCCTTTTTCTTTTCTCAATTCTGTAACTGATAACTCGTTAGTCAACAAAAATATTTCTTTCGAGTGGTCAAAGTATGTGTAAGTCACAAAAAACACTACGCTACAATACCTTACTTTTAATACAACAAAAATACTTTGTGAATTATTGTGGTTATTTTACAAATTCTGTACAGAATAATCATAATATATACTCTCAAACTGAAATAACGTCCATCTTAAATAAATTTCAATGACAAATAAAAACAAACAGAAAAAAGAAACGATTTTAAAAACACCCAAACATCAAGAAGGTTAAGGTAGTATTTGGTCGGTTATTCCTATAGTTTTCTTTATATACATTTGTACAAAAGTAACAGCATGTCATCTTCAATCTCCAAAAACAATAGCCTTCTTTAACTCAATCTCATCATTTTGAGAATAAAATTCACTCACTCAGTAATAAATACAAAACCTCTCAAATTCCACACAAATCACATGACGGAGACCTATGATACAACTGACTCATGGAATCAAGTATTTAAAAGTTTTTCTGTGTGTATGTTTTTGTTTCTTTTCTTTTCTTTTTTTTTAGTGCAAGTTAATATTCCCTTCACGGTATTCATTGCTGTACATTCCTCATTCAGTGATGTCTACATTTAGTCTAACGGCATACATTATTATATAACAAAAAGGGCCTGCCCTTAGTTAGCAGTAAGGCCGCACCCTGCACAGTGCTTTCTCATTCGCTGGTGGATTCTGCACCCCCATGTACACCACAAATATACGAGCAGATACATACAGACAGATGGAGGCCTTGTGAACGACAAAAGCCTCTTTTACATATGGCACAAGTCACATCCTGCTACCGTGTTGGATTTCTCCTCCTCCAGACAAGTTCCCCCCCCTCTCATGATCCTCATGAACTAGCCTTCAACCCTTCTGTTGATTTTTAAAAAATGTTATTTTGTTACATCAACTGCAGAGTGGAGCTTTTATTTTTCCACTGTGCAGAGATCATGACACTCACTCGCTAAAGCAAGGAATGGTTTTGATGTTTAGCTCAGTTAATCCACTTCCTGCACTCAGGAGCTCGGCAATGGCAAGCAATCTTGTGCTGGCCTTCGGTGGCGTCGAACTGATAGTCAAAACACAGCTGAAAAACAAGGCAGGGAAATTTGTGACTGAGCTTTAACACTGTATTCGTGCAGCAGCTTTTGGATACTCACCTCTTCTCCTTTTTCAACTCTCCGAATACAGCTGATGATGATTTTGTAGCCTCTCTCAAATGTAACCACCTCGGCGACACAGTTAGGGGCGCAAGAATGGTTGATGTATCTAAAGAATAAAAAATATATTAAAAAATGTCTGTTTTTACACATGGTTCCTAAAGAATCTTCACATAAGATCTCCACACTTCTCCAAACTCAACCTTTCAAGCTCCCAGTCCTTTACGAGTATTTTCTAATACTGAAATAAAAACTCCATAAATGGAGGATCATTTTACACTAGGTAGATTTTAAATATGAAATTAGAACAGGAGGAGGGCAGGGGAATAGAGTCTAAGGTCTGCAAATACAAATATATTTTTTTCCATTCTTGCCTGTACTTAAGTCTTGGAAAACACTGACTTTTTTATTTGAACCTTAATGGAGAGATTTTATACGGAGTACAATTGAAACCACCTGTTTTCAGTGCGTGGTTGTAGGAACATTAGTTTGTGTTACAACCGAGAAGCGATCGCCACTTCCATGCAGCACATATTAGCCAAAAGAGATGTATTTAAAGACGTTCTAACCTCAGATAAAGTTTAGTGTTACACTCATGAGATAAATCAACACGATTTGTAGTGGCAATTAATTCAAGCTATGCTTTACCAAGGAAGCAAACAGAGAATGACCTATAAACTGTCTATAATAAT
Source organism: Phalloptychus januarius (assembly GCA_902982915.1). NCBI lineage: Eukaryota > Metazoa > Chordata > Actinopteri > Cyprinodontiformes > Poeciliidae > Phalloptychus > Phalloptychus januarius. Next base: position 12,416,957 of record CADWAE010000466.1, on the reverse strand, counting down.
GTCATGAAGGGTTTGATAAATATGGTGTATGTAAGTTCCGAAAGCCCACTGCTAAAACCTGAGCTTTTCCAGCTGCTTTTAGAGCAAAAGAGAGAAAATCTCAGCTGAGACCGAAACAAACTACACTGATTATTTCTCAGTGGTCACACTTTGAAACATAATTCAGACCACCCTAAAGTCGGATGAACTTTCTAACATTTATAGACTTAAGACTATGCTGCATATCTAAAAAAAAAAGCATAAATTACACAGGCTTAAATGAACATGTTTACTCTCTTTGCCACCATACTAAAGTAGAAGTCCACACTTCATGCAAATATTTCCAATAAAGTTAGTAACTTTTCTTACTCTATGTTAATGAATACCTTCATAAAATACTGATGATAAGTCTGACTGAATGGGTTTAACGTTATGTTTGCAAACTGCCTCCCATTCAGGGCTGTTTTCAGGGTTAATTACCACCATGGCAACCTGATCTGTCTCTGGTTCCAGCAGCTGAAACAGCCAGGTTAGAATAACAGCCTAGTAAACTACTTTGTTCACTGGAAATGGTTACTGCTGTTGGAGCGCACCAACTGTACAGCTGCATCCACATTTAGGGCAAAACTTTAGCAACATCAACTTTCACTGTCTCTAATTCTGAAATTGTAATTCAGACACACACACACAGGAAACAAATGCAAAATGGCTCATCAAAAATCTAATACCAAACAAAAAAATTTATGAAACTAGCAGGTTTTTGATTTACAGCTATATCGATATAATTTGATAAATTTCAGACCTTGCAAGCCCTCCACTTTGAGTTGCATCCACAACATGCTCGCTGTCGATGCGGAACATGAACACTGCTCGGTTCTGCAAGGGAATATGAAAATAAACTTATTTTCAATTAAAGATTAAGCCAAAATGCGGCTTAATTATGTAGTTTTTTTGTCTTACCTGAGATCTGTAAACCTTCGCCTTCCTGATGGCGACCTCATTTCGGAGGACAGTTCCATTGTACTCGATCACCATGGTTTGCTTTTCGATGTCTCTAGCAGCAAACAGCCCCAGGCCCTGCGTAGATGTCATGTTAGCATTGTATTACATTGTGTCTTTAAGTGTTTATTACATTAAAAAAAACAAGATTTAAAAATTATATTTAAGATATTTTCTATCTCAAGTAAGATGCATGTAACTATGTCAATCCAATAACGTTTTTTCAATTCTGGTATTGGAGATCAGAGCTAGTAGTCCAATACCTACCTTACATGCATGCAAAAATTATAAGTGTTACTTTGGATTGGTTTTTAGTCAAGTGTTCAAATCATTGTTCTCCAGCCAGCCTTGTTAAATCTATATTTATGAGCTAGTAGTTTATTATGTAATTTCCTAAACATACTAAGAAAGGGCTTACATTAAAACTTGGTCAAATAACTTCATTTTTTTTTATTTTGTAAATGAAAAATAAGGGTGTTATAAAATGGATGGATGGATGGAAAAATAAAACAAAAATCAGTAAGTGCCCTTATTCTTTAGAAAGTTTACAGTTTGGATGCCAGAGTAATAAAGTCTGTTAAAACTTTTAACATTCTCTATTGTCTTTTTTTTTAAGGCACTCATCCAGATTTGTACAATTGTAAAAGCAATTCAAGACGGTGCAGGAAATCTGTAAATTTAAAGACCTCACAAAAGCCCTATAAAACCAGAAGCTTCAATGAATCGTAGTTCAGTCACCTGAATGCGGGAGCAAGCCAAATACACATTACTTCTCCACTCGCTCTTCATCCAGCGGTACTGGGAGGACCTGGGGTGCACAACGGGAGTCTTGCTGTGAGGAACACCGCCTTCCCCTTGTGCCACATTTTGATTCGACCTGGCACTGCTGCTGGACACAACCTGTGGTTGAGGTCTGCATTTTGAGGCAAAGTGAGAAAAAGGAGTCATAAAAATGCCAATGCTACAATTTTGCTTCATTGAGTTCATCCTGTAAAACATTCACACTATTGTGATTCTGTTGGTATTCTCATATGCTTAATTGACATTCAAGTACATCTGCACATTTTCCATTTCAGCCAATTTACTTTTAAAATACTCGGCTGGCGACAGGCTAACAGGCCAATGTTGGCAATTCAGCTGATGCCAATATATGCAATACTGCAGCAGCTAAGGGGAATCAGCAACATTCACAGAAAATGTTATCTTGACATTTTGTGGCATTTATCACAATAGTTATAAAAACAAGTATTAAACTGGCTTCTCTTTCACTGCAGACAGAGGTTCATAAACACAATCACTGCTATAAAATTAAACTGTATCCATTGTTAAGTAGGCTATTTCAGGCTGGCAGAAATAGCCTACTTGATAGTTACATTACGTAGAGTGACTGTGCCACTAAACAGCACTCATTAATTGGATTTAATCATACTGAAATAATATATTTAATGATGGTGGAAAGAAAAAGCTAGAATCCCGAATAGCTTCTGATCATTTTAGAGTTAGCCAGAAACATTTATAGTGATCACAATAATTATTTTCTTCTATAAAAATTTACCAAAATTAGCAAATGTTCATTAGCTTTAGCTACCTTGCTATTAGCATGTTAACATTTTAAATGTTTTTTTATAACTACTAGTTGGAGCCTTAAATTCCTACCTTTAGCATCCTCCATTTTTCCTACACTTCAGCTTCTACAACACTTGCATGTTTTCCCCTCAACAAATGGGAGTGGTTCACATAACTTACCGGAATCACTCTGAACTTTTGCTGGAAATATATTTTCCTTACTTTATTACAATGTTGTGTATCATCCTTTTGTTTCAATGATGTGAAATGCCTGCATAACACTGGGAAATGATGCTTACAAAGCATTTGTCACAGTGTTCTATGTGCTCAGAATCCACTAACCTTGGCATGTTGGATGCTTGAAACTGACAGCTTGACCTACTTTCTGACTGACTGATTTGGTAGATCAATGTCTGACCACTTGGGGGCACTGAGAGAGATTTGAAATTTTAACTAAGATGACCAGTTGATCCCTAAATATGGTGATGTAACAAGAAAAGTAGTGTAATAGCAAAGGGCTGAATTCCACACCCTTGGTCTCATTGTTTACCCACTATTCTGTATGGAAATGCATGAAAAGAGACGTACATACTTCAAAGATTTAACTGAAAGTTCAACACAATCTCTTTCATTTCTTCAATTTTAAACAGGCATACGCAGTTACCTTATCACCAGCGATATGTGGGAGGAGCTTGTTCTTGGTTCTGCGCGTGCACATCCCGCTGGATTGAACATGAGTGGTAATTCCACTAGAGGGTTGCGCCCGTAACGGAAAGAGTACCTTAAACATGCCTCCACTCCTGGGAGCTGGAGCAAAGCAGCACAAAGATGAAGGATAAAGTTTAGATGTTTGTCTACATTTTTAACTCTTAAAGCAACAGAAACACACATTTAGGTACAAACCGATTCAGTTATTCTGGTGACTGCGGGGACTGTGAGTCCAAACAGATCCTCTCCTTTCAGATACACAGGAAAGAGCCTCAGAGTGCCAGACTCTGCTCTTTTGTCAGAAACTGGACCAAGCACTTTATCCCAAACTCCTAATTGAAATAACAAACACAACCTGCTTAGGAACAAACTAAAATCAGAAAAAAAAGTTCAGAAAATGACAGTTTCTTTACCTTTAGGAGAGGTGTCCGTCAGGATCAAGTCTTGGTAGCCTTGTTCAACGACTCTGATTGTAAATTCTGGAAACCCGTCATTGTCTTCAACTGAACAGACATAGCGACAACGGCGGTTGCCATGGCGCATGCTCCAGTAAATGCGACAAGCCTCGTAGCCAACGGGAAAGATGGTGGTCGGTGAATGGAAGGCAGACATTTGTAACGGGGTGAGTTGTCCTATTGCATGCAACACCAAGCTCCCTACTCGAAATGTGTAACCCAACTCTGGCTGCTGCACGGCCGTAGCAATCTGTCGCACTTCGTCTCTTTGAACATAGACACGTCGGAACACAGCAAAGCAGCGCAGCTCATGCTCCAAGGCTTGCCCTGCTGTTCCCCGAGGCCTATGGGCGTGACAGAGCATGGTCTTGTCTTTGAAGAAGGTGCACTGGGCTTGCAGAGCACAGGTGAAGTGGTAGACGTTGGTACAGCGCAGGCGGTGGCAGCCGCTGGTGGCTCCGGTTTGCTGGCAGTAGGCGCAGCGTATCGTCTGACCGCGGCGCAGCGCGAGCTCCACGTTGATGAGGGCGCCAGCTTGCGTCTCATACACCTCAGTTGACCAAAGAGCACAGTTTAGGTGAACCCATACGTCAAGGTCTAGATTTAGCAGTCTGGCGGGCCCATCAGTGATCCCGTCTCCAAACTGGTGACAGAAACAGCAGCGCCTCTTATCTTTGAGCAAAGTCGGAGGACGCAGGGATGCTCCTAGTTTCTTCAGAAGCTCGTCGATCTTATCTTCCTCTGGAAGCTGCGAATTCATTCTCTGCGGTAAAACCACCTGAACACTCCACTTTCTCCAGCGGAGACCCTTCTGTCTCTTTCCCTGGTGCCAGCCATCGTGGGACCTTGGCCGGGCCTTAAGCTTCACTGTCACCTTAAGGGCGTCGACTTTGGTCTCAGACTTGGGTGTTTCTCCAGCTGTAGGGAAGGGGATGGGCGGAGTAGATGGAGGAGACATTTTGGGCTGAAGCTGGGCAAGGCAATGAACGTCCAATGAGGACATATTGTTGTTGTACTGATGCTGAGTTTTGCAAAAGCTCTCGCTTTGGTCAGAGGCAGGAAGAAGGGACATAGACTCCTGAAAATGTCAGAGAAAATACAGCAAACAGTTGTTACATGGACCAAGCAGGTTTGGACTGCCTGGGTTAAAACGATACAAACCTTTGTCTCTGTGGTGGGTCTGGAATGAGGGGACGATGAGGAACAGTAGAGAAGGAAACAGCTTTGACTACAGAAGACCAGGTTTTCATCAGATCTCAAACGGCCTTCATACTCCTAATATAAAGCAAAAAGATGAAAAAATTGAATACTTTACCCAGCCGACAGATCTGAGACCTATTTAACTTCAGCAGGCAGGACTAATATTATAAAATAATATGTTCAGTATTACTGCAGAGATGTTGGCCTTCAGTATGAAAGCAGATAATATTTTAGATTCAATAAAGCTTGCATGGTCAATCAATGTGCCCTTAGACCATCTACATTCAGCTCTTAAAAAAAACATTAAATCAATGTGAAGCAGCTTTTTGAGGGTTTTTTCTATCAGAGAGCTGAACTCTCAATCAAGTATTTGGTTGTCAGAAGGATATATTATTAACTCAGACAGCACTGCTGAGTTTCAAAACCAAGCATGATATATGTATTAAATTTATCACCGGAAAAGGGAGGGGAAAAAAACATTTAAAGTTAGTTACATAGCGCAGCACTGAACAAGGTTGAAGGTTCATTTTTGATAGATTATGCATATTTTGTGTAGGATGAGAGTTGGTTTGGCACCTTCATGCGAGCAGGGAGATCTTTGATGGCTTTCTGAACTCCATTTCCCAGAACTACCACTTTACAGTGGCAGCACCAGTGGGGTTTACATCCAGGACTGGCAGGAGTCTTATGGTCAGCTCCTCGAGCTACAGCAGCACCTGAGGCAACAAATATTGACTTTTGAAAATGCATTCTGGCATCAATATTAATCAACAGCAGAGAGGGTATGGGTAAGTGTATATATATTGTTCTGTTCTATTTTATTCTATATTCATACATCAATAAGCAGAATAGTAGGCAACTTTCCCAAGTGCTCATCAACATTTAGTAGAGAAGAAGATGGAATCAAACCCATAACTTTCTGACTGAACACAGCCACCCAGAGTTGCAAAAACAGAAGATCTATTGTGTCACTGTGACACAAACATTTGTCATAGTGGCACCACCTTCTACGCATGGTGGTGGCATCGTGCAGAAGGTTTATTTTCTTACAAGTAGAGCTAATGAATTGAACAAAGCAGCTGCGTTCTCCAACAGAATAATGATCGTAAATGCACAACAGAAGTAGTTTTGTTTTGGTCAAATGGCTTTCACTTCGAACCTTTTAAAATGTGCTGACTGTGCTTTAAAAGCAGGTCTGTTTCAAGAAGTCATTTTCAGTGAGCTCTGTTATTTCTGATGAGAAAAGTGGTCAATTATCCAGACCGAATTATGCCAGGAGTTTGCTGCTTACAACAAAAAGGGCCAGGTTTCTCTAGAAGATGGTGAGAGACTCTATACAAATCTGAGTTTGTGGACTTACAGAAGTTCACCATAATTATTGCTTAAATTCTGTTTGTCGTGATCAATCCATTTAAAACGTTTCAAATACATCAAAATGATTAAATTGAATCTAATGCTTAGTGTGAGTAAACCTCTTCTTGGCACTGTTTGCATTGTGTAGAAAAGATTCACATAGTATCAATATGTCAACAAAAAAGAAACTTTCAGGATAAGAAAGAAAGCAGTGCAAACTGTCACAGCTGCAATTCACTCGAATCATATTTAATTGAAAATGTTTGAACTTGTTTGACTACTCTGCACATCACAGAGTATTTTTGTTTATAAATAAACAAAATTTAATCACCTTCAGGTTTAAAAGAAAAAAAAAATACACACAGAGAAGTGACTGCTGCATTCTTCCACACAGTCTCATTACATACAGCTAAATTAGAAATGACTTTTCAATAACAGCACTCTCAGCAACACTCTTGCTTAATTTGGTTTCACTCCCTCACCTGGGCTGTTGGGATGGAAATGGAAAGGATGTGGCTGCTGCTGCATCATTCCCTGTGGCCCGGTGGGACGCATCATCTGTCCGGGCCGGCCGTGGAGCATGGTGTGGTCCCCCGGTCCATGGAAGAACATGGGAGGCCGCGGCTCCATCCCGTGGGGACCCATACGAGGGGCCATAGACAGAGGAGGCCTGTCCGGAGTGCTGCTGACCTCATAGCTGCTGGGGATCTTCACACACAGGAGGTCTGAAATGGCCGCTACCACACCTGTGATGTTCTGAGAGAGAGACATGCATATATACAATCAAATTTAAATAATTTTATCTTTTAAGAATCATAAAATGTTTTAACAAATATAAATATCTGTTTTGAAATGTCACACTAACCCTGAAATTATAATTTTACCCCTATAGTCTCAAAACTCCAAAAGACTGGAACTTCAATTCTGACCAATGAGTTTGTGATCGTCATCTAAGCAGATTATGACTAGATCTGATGATAATATTTCAGCTGAAGCAGCCATACAGTCTTACCTCAGCTGCAGCTGGTCTCAGTGTGATAGCAACAGAAACCAGCCCTTGTTTGGAGTCATTAGTCATGGGGCCAAAGGGGGAGCCAAAGAACATCGAAGAAGGTTCAGTCTTGATATCCTGCAGTTTGATCTCTGACCCTGAAGAGTAAAAAACAACAACGGAAAAATGAATGAAACTGGGTCCAGATAAAAAACAAACTGCACAAAATGGTTTAGAAGCTTGAGTTCTGTATTAAAACTACCTCATAAATTCTAATTAATTATGACTGTTTGATTGAATTATGTAGGATGTTGTGGGTGTTCACCTTTCCCGTCAGGGGCAGGCAGCATGGGGAGCACGGGAGACAAGCACGGGGATGGTGGTTCTTCCTTCACCAGAGACAGGTCTGGGTAGCGACTGATCTCCATGCCAACCACGCTCTCAGGAGATGAGGAGGGAACAAAGCTGTCAGGTGAATCCCTGTCCTTGCACAGCTCCTGTCCTCTATTACTGGTATCCAAAAGAAAGTAACAGTCAAAAACCGTACAGCCGAAGCAAATGATCCACTTATAAGTTACTGTTATTGATTTGATACCTGAGCTCCTCCTGGTTGTTATGAGGAGGGGTGGGAAGAGAAGCTGGAACATCCACAGTTTTGGGTCCTTGAGCGATGGCCCGGGCTAAAAGATCCTCCTCAGCTCTAAATGGGACATGGAGTGGCTTGGGCACCAGGCCTTTGGAAACTAAATTAATGGAAAAATAACTTCCATATCATAGCAATACTGAAAACATTATTAATTAATGGTAAAGTACTTGGAGAAAAAGGAAAAACAAAACTTTTTTTTTTCCCACAAAGGTGAGGTGATTTTTCTCTACATGTGTAAAGCTGATGATTACCGCTGCTGCAACTGTAGTGAAAGATTTCACCAAGTATCAATGTAAAACCTTTTCCATTTTATATTTGTAAAACCTTTAGCAAAAGACATTGATTTTTCCTTCCACTTCCAAATTATGCACCACCTCAGCACGCAAATACACTGACAATTGTGGTTGCAATTTGATAAAATGTGGATATGTTCGAGTGGTATGAATACTTCTGTTGTCCACTGTGTATATAAATAATTGGTGCAAATGGTGAACTGAGACGTAGTTGTCTTCAGAAATGTAGCTACATGCTGCTAAATGCTTACCCATGGCAGCAGCTTTGCTGGCCAGCTCTTCAGTCGTAGCAAAACCATTGATCATTTTCTGTCGATTCACAGGTGGTGGGGTTGGAGGGAGAGACGCCGGTGGTGTTGGTGGATTGCTCAAGTTATTCTGCTACAGATTCACAACCAATGCAAAGTTAGCACATATTATGTTAATGCACTGAATACAAACTCTTGTATTTTAAGTTTTCTACAGTAACGAATACTCACCTTATAGGCCAATTGGGAGTAATAATCTGAGACTCCATCCAGTGAGGCGCTGCCAAAAGTACCAGACAAAAGGTTTTCTCCATTGAGCTGGCCACTGCCGTAGGGAGCAAAATGGGCAAAGTTCACTCCAATCAATGGTTCCATGAGGGGGAGCAGGGAAAGCTGCTGTGTGAAGACAAAGAAACAGAACAATTGTGAGATTAAGGATAACAATGGACATGGGAGCTGTACATTTAGTTATTTAAGAAAGAACAAAGTTTTACTGAAAAGACAGCAAACTCATTTAGATATAGTTTTCCCTGCCACTCAACTTTCTATCAATGCGCTCAGATGCAGCAGTGTGAACAGAAAGCTGCTTTAGCAATCACCTTTTTTTGGTTCACCTTTTGTTGTTTACAGTCCTTGAGGAGGAAGTCGGTGACAGCTGGAGTTAGTGTTCTTTAAGCTACAATCCAACATGTTAAAAATATGCCTAAAAACTCATTTGTGGGATTTCATAGAGCTAAGCCATATTCATTAAAATTACCAGAAAGGCATATTTTAAATTAAACATGTCACTTTGTGTGCAATTAATCTATGGAACTTTGATTAAAATCAATAAACTTTAAAATTATTTTCTGATTCATTAAAAATACAAATTCAAAACTTTTTTTTCAGACAAAAAAGGGACTAGAAGAAAGAAAACAGTACAGCAGTCTTACTTGTTTGATTTGTGTCATAACGGTGTCAGGACCTGAGTGGATCAGCTGCCTGTCATCTCCTTCCTTCTTTCTCTTCTTGTAGCGTGCAGGCTTCTCTCCTCCCTTTGGCGGCCTCTTATTCCTCCCTTTCTTCTTGTCTTGTTCAGGAAGCAGAGAGCCAGGAAACTCAGAGGTTCCGTCAGAATAGGCCTGAATTTGGAGCATAAAAACAGTTGCATTAAAATTATAGTTTATTTCTAAGAATCATATATAAAGGTCAAACAAAGTGCATTTCAATTTAATTTAAACAAACACTGACCCCGTTGCTGTCCATGGAGCTTTGCCTCAGCAGAGTTTTGCAGTCGGTGGCCTCCTCCTCTGAGCGCAGGCTGTCCTCTGACCTCTGCTGTGACAGGCCAGGTGGAGGTGTGTTCTTGTTCTTCAGCAAGTGTTTCAACAGCTCATTGCCAGCCTCTCCCTTGTTTGGACTCTGTCCAGCTGGGAATGGAGACATGTTCCCTTTATTCCTTTCTTCCTTCACAGAGTTCATTTCTGAGCTGAAGGACCCATCACATTCAGTGGCATCGGTCTGCTCCAGCTTTATGTTACTGAGGATCCTCTCATGCTCCTGAGCCTGCTCCCTCGACACGTCTGATGCTGGGGTGGGATGACCAGACTGTCCACCAGAAAGTTGCCTCTCTAGCTCTGAATGGCTGGGGGTGGACGACCCCAGTAATGGAGACCTGGACAGGTCCTGATCGCCAAAGAGGTGAGTGTTTCTGGTAGGGGTCGAGGAGGTGTCAGAGACGCAGGGCGTTAGGGGGGCTGTGAGGTCTGAGTGTGGAGTCGAAGGTGTCTTGACTGAATCTGCATCATCATCTTTCTTTTTTTTGCGGTTTCTTTTCTTTTTCCCTTTTTCATCTGGAATGATGTTGGAGTACAGTTGGATAAGAGATTGACCTGAGCCTGGAAAGTTGGATGGAAGCGGCGTGGCAGAATCAAACGGAGGACCCTCTCCGGGCATCTGAGGCATCATTCCTGGTCCACTGAACTGGCGGGGCCTTGACTGAGCGTGGGGGAAGTTAGGTCCTGGTATTACGACACCGTCTGGCCCTACACCTGGCCCCGTGTCTGGGGGCATCATCCCATTGCCCATCATCGGTCTTCGGTCACCCTGAATGAACGTTCCAGGCGGTGAGCCCAAGCTGCGCTGCATGGCCTGCTGCTGGGGAAACATCGGTCCAAGTGGTTGTGGTTGCTGCAGTGGTGGCCTCTGAGGTTGCATGAAGTCTTGCGGCAGCTCAGAATTGAAAAACGGCATCTGAGCGAGAGGTGCACCGCTGCCATCTGGAGCTATCATCCCTTGCTGCTCCATTTCCATGCGATGCTTCAGAGCTCTGTGACGCTCCACTTCCTGCATGAGCTGCACGCGCTGCCTCTCCTGCTGTTCCCTGAGCCTCTCCCGCCTCTCGCGCTCCTGGAAACCTTCGCTGAAGGGGTTGTTGTCGTCAAACTTCACACCACCCGCCTGCATCGGTTTAACCGCGCCTGGCGGGGCAGGTGTGCCTTGGGGCTCAACGGGCATCTGTGAGTGCTGAGAGATGTTACCGACTGACATTTGAAGGGGCTGAGCTGAACCTGGCGCAGCTACCTGAGGAGGCATCATGGGAGGCATCCCAGGTCCACCCAGAGGCATTGCAGCCCCAGAATGCCAGCCTGGCGGCGTGTTAGGCATCCGTGGTGCTGCGTTTGGTTGGGCAGGGTGAAGAGGCATCTGCATCATGGGGTTCATGGGAGGCTGGACCATCGGTGGGCCGCCAGGAACCATGCCGTGATTGCCCGTTGCTGAGTGAATAGCGGGCATGATGGGTGTCATGTTGTTCTGCTGCTGTTTCACTCTGTACTCTTCGATAAGCTCAGCGTGCTCCTTTTGCTGCTTGCGAATCTGATGAAAGATGAAAACGGTTTCATCAGCGTGATGAAGGATGCAGAGTTCCCTACATTGTGCTTCACCAGACTTATAAAAAATCTCAAATATTTTGGTATTTCTGTCAATGTCTGGTTAATATTTAATATAAAAAAATATTCATTATAAACACTGCAGTATAAGTATAAATATGCTACAAAGATATATACTTAAGTAGGAATGGTAAAGTTTGCCAGACTGTAATATTTTTGAAGGCTTTATATATTGATTAAAGAGACTAAACCTACAGAAACCCCAGACCGTAATAAAGTGTAGATAAATAAATGGATAGAACGATAAAAAAAACAAGTGAATGTTCATGGTAAATGGAGATGTGGATGAACAGAAAGAAGAATGAACAGATGAATAGCTGTTGGAGAAATGTATGAAGGAAAGGATGGTCTGTGATTTAAAAAATAGATAGAAAGAAATAATGGATGTATTAACAGGTGGACAGAATGGATGAATTAACAGATGACTAGCCTGAGACATGGATGAATCAGTGATAAATATCCTGAAAGGAGGGATGGATGGATGAGCAGATGAACAGACAGAAGGGTACGTTGCTTGATAGAAGGCTGGGTTAACTGGAAGGTTGACTGAATGGATGGAAAGTTAAATGGGCTGAAATTGGTGGATGGACAGACAGATTAATACATAGATATACTTTAAAAAGAAAATGTATAAGAGATTGGTCAGAACTGAAGCTCGTGAGCTGCTCTATTAGAGGGAGGTGTGGCAACTCTGATTGCTGCAACCAGTTTAGACTCCTCATCTTCAATGGGACGAAGCCTGAAATATTTTTTCCGGACCTGGAAATAATTAAATCAAATTCTAATCTTTGACCAACTGAAGACTGTGCAGAAATCCTGGGTGTTAAATATACATGTTATAGATGTTTTTAGTTCTTACTGTTAGATACAAGTTTTTTATTACACTATATGGAATGTTGAACTCACTAACATTTCCAGGAGAGACATACTGTATATACTGTGTCGTACTATATGCTTTTTTGTTTGAATTATTCTGTGTGGATACTTTACAGGTTTGACAGAAGAGAGAGACTGTAGCTATACTAGATAAATAAATCAATATCCAGTCTTTGACAATTAAATGCTTTTCTTACAGATAAACATATTTATGCTGATGGCTACCTGCATATAAAGGTCACACAGAACTCAGTGGTGGAGCTCATCAAGCCTTGAATTTACCTGCTCCAGTTGCTTCTGCACTACACCCTGCTGCTCTGTGACATGTTTGAGCTGCTCAGCATCCTCCTCAGGGAACTCTCTGCCTGCCTTCTTAGCAGTTCTCTGCTTAGCAGACAGGGCTTTCTTTGACTTCCTGTGAGCTCCGATCTTCTCTTCTAGAAACTTTTGCTGCATTTGAAGTAGTTGCTGAGTCTCCTGAAGCCACTCCTCGTACTGAGCCCTCTGAGGGTTGTCTGATGGAAGAAAGATGGATGTTTTCTTAGCAAACTTGACAGCAGAAAAAACTAATATCTTTACATTTACAGTCATAACATATCTTCAGAAAAATGATGCTTCACAAAAAAAAAGTCTTTGGAAAACTTACTGACAAATCCAGGTCCAAAGTTTGGAGGATTTGGTCTTGATACTTGAGTCAATTTGCCATCCTGATACAAACATTGACAAAGAAATGACTATACTGACAACACACACTTTGGATATTTTCTTTAGAAAATTGTTAATTACCGGTCCAATGACTTGTGGAGGGATGGGTGTGCTTTCAGGACAAGGTGGTGCAGGACCAGGAGGGAATCTGTGAAACAAAAAGGTTATCATAAAATGCTTGTTAATGTTCTTGTCTTAAAGCTGGAAAATGTATTAGGCAGCTAATGCCAATCATTGAATATCTCCTTGTGAGAGTAACCTTTTTACTATTATGAAGTACAGGTACATCTTATACTGCAGCATAATTGAAAAATATATTTATTTGATAGCTGAATTAAAAAAGTGAAACTCAGCAAAACCAGAAATATAGAGAGGTTTTTATTTCAAAAAGATCTCTTTACATCCTTGGTTAGTGTTACTCTTTTCAATTGAAGGTAACTTTTTTCCCAATTCTATATGGGATTTAAATATCTCACTCTGTGTAACAAAACACAAGCTAAACTGTTTGAACTGACTTAACCCTTTAAAGATTTAAAAATTTATTGAGTCACACCTGTAATTATTTCGATTTCAGTATGAATATTACTGCTGTGTAAAATCACACAGCAGCCTTTACCTGTTCATCACCATTGGAGCCATCCCCATGTTGTTCTGAACCATGACTTTATTGATACCTTTTAAGGCAACCATCTTGGCTTTCATAATGGGGTCAGTGATTGCATCGAAATCTGCCAAATAAATGCACAGTCAGATATAATCAAAGCACACCGGGTCAACACAAAATCCTACAAGTGTTGGTAGAGACCCTACCAATGTTGGGGAAGAAGGTGTCACTGGAACGTTGTCGGATCATGGCTTGCATCTGACGCTGCTGCTGTTGTTCTTGCCTTTCCTGGTCAAGGAGGTCTTGCAACAGGAGGGGCTGCTCCTCCAGCAGGAGAGGACGCTGTTGCTGGCTGTGCTGACCCAAATTCTGGTTCAACACAGACTGCTGGGCTTGGCTTAGACCCGTCTGGTCTACTCCAACTTGTTGGTCGGCTCCAAAGCCAGAAGCAGATAGCTGTCCTACAGTGGCCGTGTCTGCAATTGTTTGACTCACTGTAAGCGCGGAGGTATGCCGATTATCACCGGCTGGGTTCTGTTGGGCCATGAGGTTACCTCCCTGACTGACAGAGTCGATGATTGGATTTAATGACTGCTCCTCAGGCTGCTGTTTAATGAGTAAACTAGAAAGGACTGGGGTGGAGTCAGAGAGCACTCCCTGCTGCGATGATGGGTTTTCAGGTCGTTGCTGGTCTACCACTTCAGGTGGCCCTTGACAGTCTTTGACCTCCGTTTTAATTTCCTGATCTGGTGCCAAGGAATCAGAGCTGTGATTCCCAGGTACTTCCGGCTTAAGTTCAGAGGTGGATTGCTCGCCTGTGGACTCTGACTTTGACAGAGCAGATGCTGAACAAGATGAAGGCTCAGTTTCAGGGATTGCACTTTTAGGAATGTCCGTAGCTTCAGCGTTATCATCCATGGGATCACTAAGATCCAGTTCTTCATTGAACATGTCTTTCTTGATATCATCCAAGTCGGGGTCTGTGTATGCAATTATGTCAAATTTGCCAGATGTTAGAAAGTCATCAAGGTGTAGGTCATTTGTCTCCAGATCCAGGTCTTTACCATCCTCTGGATCCAAATTGAGATTTTCTAAGTCAGCATCAACCAGATCTTTGACCTCCACATCTTCAAGATCTTTGACTGCCGAGTCTTCTACGTCTAGTTTCTCCTCCACGGCTTCATTGTTGGTGACTGAGACAGCCTCAGACTGTCCAGTAGGGGGTGCAGAGAGGATGATGGATGATGTCATATTCTGGGTCTCATTTGAAGCAGGTTGGCTCATTGATCTCATTAGAGGAGCTTGTTTGATGGCACTTATTCCTGGCATCTGGGTTTGCTGATGAAGATTGTCCAAACTGGCAGACAGATGCAAGTGGCCAGACTGACCAGGAAGAGAGTCCACCATTTTAGGCCCCTGATTCAAAGGGAACCTGGAGTCATGTGGTCCGGGAAAGCTCGGCAGCCTCGGACCCTGGAGATTGGGGTCCATGCCTCCTTGCATGGCTCCAGGTGGAAACTGCATGCGCGGCCTGTTTTCTACAGCTCTGTGTCGCAGCTCGATGAAATGCTGACCCATGATATTGTGTTGCTGCATAGGCACGCTGCGTGGTGGGCAGTGGTGAGGCATACCCATAGGGCTTCCTCCCATGCCTTTTGTCATCTCGGTGGGCATGGGCATTCTCATCTGTGGAGGGACTTCCTGCATTGGGTGTTCCCCTCTGAGGAAGAACTCTTGAGGGCCATGAGGACCTAAAGCTCCAGGTGGAAATCCAAACCTAAAAAGATTGAAAGATAAATAAAAGTGTAAGCTTAGCATTACATATTGGATTTTGAAAAGACTCTTAAAAAACTATGCACAAAAAAATTGCAACTCAAACCTTGGTCCCTGATGTCTTAAATTAGGATCTCCAGGATGTGGTGCCCTCTGGATTTGCCCATCATTAGGGAAGCAGACTCGCTGATCCCCTGGAAAATTTCCAGGGAATCGTATTGGTCCTCTCATGGGTCCTTGTCCAGGATAGGGTGGAGGAGGCCTGTTGAACATTTCCCCTTGTTGACCAGGGCCCTCGTGGGGCCAAGGTCGTGGTGTTCCCGGGGTTAAGTTGCCAGCAGGATCCTGAGGGCCCCTCTCCTGTCTGTTGGCAGTCCTTTGTTGCTGTTGCTTGAGAATTAGCTCTCTAATTCGTTGTCGCTACAGAACAGAGAAAAATAAAAAGCATTATTAGGACATGAAGTGTTCAAAGAATTTTTTGAATGCATATATATTTCATTCTTGGTATTTATGGCATTGCCATTTTTCATTATGGATATTTTTCCACATTACTTACAAACATGCAAGTACTTGTATTTTATTAAGAAAATGTAAGTTTTCTTAATGTTTTAAGAAAAAACATTTTGACAATGGATTTTTTTCTTCAAAAATAGAGATGATTTATTGGCAAAAATTTGTTAAAGTATAACAATGCAAACTCCAACTTTTAATTTGAGAACATTTATTCACTGTAGAAAAAGTACATCCCCAGACAACTTTTTATGCCACTAAAAACTGCCTTAAAATAGCAGTAAAAATATATATTTACATTGAGCCTTAAACCTGTTTTGTTTAGCTCTAGAGGCTAAACAAAACAGGTTTCTTACATTTTGTTTCTACAAAATCATTCTCATATTCTGACATTTTTTACCTTCTCAGTTCTGTCTATTTTGAGCTCCTTTCAGAATGAGCTGCTGCTGGTAACGCCCCCCAACTCAAACTCGCACTTTATACACAATTCTACAATTGTACAACTGGACATCTTTCACCCTGAGTCAGACTCAGAAGCAGAAGAAGTGGAACCTCCAGCACAACCATGAAGGATGTACCATCTGTTTCTGAATGATAATAAAACACTTGTCTTTTCCAGCAGCCATTGTACAGTGCATACAGAGGGTAAAACTAGCTAACCAAAAGTGTTCTTCTTCTAATAATAAAGAGGGAGCAGCTCCATTTTGGTTGCTGGGAAACCAAAATGTGAGAGACTTATTTCTTTTAGCCAGTAACAACAAAACTGGATGAAGACCCATATTTATCTCATCATTGAACACATTGGGCAAGATCATAGGGTACTCCAGCTAAAAGTGCCAACGTGGGGGTCGGCAAGTTTCCATATCAATTATTAGAGGTCAATTAATGCAACCAGTTATTTGCGAGTGCTACCAGAAGAAGGCATTTCCTGTCTTACTATCAAGTATAAAAATGTGTAGTTTACAAAACTCTGCTAGGATTTATCTTGAATGAAGAAACAATGATGGAGCTTTTCTACAACAAGCACTCCAGCTGGGGTTGTTGTAAAACAAAGGAGAGAGTAGAAATGCCCTTCATGGCCCTCAGTACAACAGCATCTGGTCCCTCAGTAGAAAAGCATGTTGGAAGGCAGTGCCTTTGTGGCCCCTTTCCTCTTCCAAATGTACAGGAAATAGAATGGATGGCAAAAAATGATGGTGTCCTAAGCCAATAAAACTGAAAATGTATGACTGGGTCTTTCAAAATGATCAAAAAATAGAAAATCAACCTTCTTCCAAGACTATCAGAGTTCCTAACCCAGTCTTTGCATGCCCCAACTTGTGAAATGTTACAGCAGAATAATATCTGCTGTCTTATTACCAAAAAGGGGGTTGTACAAAGGAGTAAGAGAATATGTACCAAAAATTGTAATAGTTGTCTGACTTTATTAAAAAACTATTATTAATCATTAAATTTTTCCTCCACTGAATAAATACAAATCAATTTTTTTTCCTAAAATTTCCAATGTGAAATTATGCAACCACAATGAAAGATTTGAAGGTTTTAACACATCTTCACCAAATACATTATAATCCATGACAAATCTATAATAATCTCCATTTATTATGAAATTTACCATGTAGCTACAGGGTCAAAGAGCAAATCAAACAGACAACCAGTACTTGCTGTTGTAGAGTCATCTCATCAATAAATTAGATAACTCCACAACAGTAGGAGCTGGTTTTCCATGTGACAGAAAAAAAAAAAGTATTTTTTCTGGAGGGTTTCAGTTCTGGGGTACCTGTTTTAGTCTCTCCTCCGTCTCAGCAAGAGCCACACCTTGTGATTCAGAAGATGAAGCAGGCATTTGTGGGTTGTTTGGCATTTGGGTGGGATCTTGGGGGCCCGCTCCACTGTTACCCACAGTTGTCTGATCTTTTATTTCCATTTTCTCTGTTGACTGTGGACAAGGCGCCATGGGCACTTGTTCAAATGGATCATGCCCAGGAGTCTGACTAGGTCTTGTGGAAGGTGACTGGCCAAATCCATCTTCAGAAACTCCAGGGTGTTTTGGTGTGAGAGAGTCTGGATGAGGGAACTGCTCTTGAAGCCTGGTTTGAGGAGGTGAGAAGGGATCTTGACCTACTCCTGGTCCTGGCCTTACCATAGGTCTGTTATGCACATCAGAACCAGGCCTTGGGGTCCCTGGAGGTTGGGCATAAGGGTCATTTACCATTGTTCTGAGGGCTCCTGGCTGTGAAAACATGTCATTACTCCCTATCCTAGATGGCCCAGGTGTACTAGCAAATGCTTCTACTGGCCCCCTTTGGCTACCTGGCGACTTAGAGAATCTTTCTCCCACAGAGGGCCGTGGAGTACCTGGTGGATGACCAAAAGGATCCATTGAATGGGAAGGGGACATTCGTTGTCCAATGTGGGGCTTATGAGCAAACTGGTTCATCCCACTGGGACGAGGAGTAGCAGGAGCCTGTGAGTAAGGGTCAGAGGACGGACTAGATGAGTTTGATGATTGACCGTAGTTGTCATGAGGACGTGGGGTGCCTGGTGGTCGAGCATAGGTTTCAAAAAATGGTCGAGGTTGAATGTTGTGTTCATTCATGGATCGTTGGTTTCCTGCAGCCTGCGAAAAAGGGTCTGGACCTGGCTTGTTGGGAACAGGAGGCTGGGCAAAGGGGTCATAAGTAAAACGATCTGGCCTGGGGGTGGATGGTGCATGTGCATAAGGATTTCTAGACATTTGAGGAACTGGTCCTGACTGAGAAAATGGGTGCCCCTGAGGGTGATGCTGACCCATTCGAGGTGGACTGGTGAAACTGTCATTTGCTGATGGTCTTGGGGTATGGGGAGGATGTGCATAGGGGTCATTTGGTTGATTTTGGGAGAATCTGTCAGTGGGATGTTGACCTGGTCGATTGAAGGCATCCTGAGCCTGAGGAGGGGGCATTGGTGTTTTAAAGAGAGGAACAGCTCCAGATTCATTACTTCCAGGTATTGGTGCTATTAGAGGCCTTGAGTAAGGGTCAGACAAAATCATTCTGTTCTGGGCCATGCGCTGATAGGCATCATTTCTTATCATGGGCCTCGAGTATGGGTCTCTGCCAGGAGAACCCATTGGCGATCTTCCTTGAGCTGCTTGACTGCCCCTGGGTGGTCCTATGGGTTTTAGAAAGGGATCCATTTCTCCTGTAGGTCTGGGTGTATCAGGAGGTTTGGCATAAGGGTCATTGCACACTGATGTGGGAGAACCAAATGATTCATGTGCTGGAGAGGGTCTTCCTCTGTCTTGCGGTTCTGTCAAAGAGGTGGGTGATTTACCTGACTCCACAGACATTCTGCGACATGAATTTGGTCCGAGAGGCGGTGGTCTTGGGGTCCCAACCATTTTGGCATATGGGTCCCATGGAGAAGATGGTCCAGAACCAGAGGATCCTGGTGAGAAAACTTGTGGAGATTGAGGCTGGGATGATTGACCAGATGGAGGAGGAGGGGGAGGTCGCACAAAAACATCCTCTGAAGGACAAGATGTTGGAGTTGCTTGTAGTTGTGGCCTTGCAAACGTTTCTTTCGAGTTTAACTGCTGCATCGGGGAAGAGCTGCCATTACTGGGCTGAGAGGCTGGACTCTGGTTACCACTGTTGGTACCATCACCCTCTGATTGACTGGTAGTCTGTTGTTGATGTTGCTGTTGTTGCTGCTGCTGTTGCTGGAGTTGTTCATTTTTTACTTGCTCCAATTTCTGTGTGGCTTCAATCTTGGCCTGTTGCTTGCTTTTCTGCCTCATTTGCTGTCAAGACAGAACACAGAGAGAGAGATAAGGAGAGATTAGATTTCAACAAAGATGCAGAATTTATTCTCATGCCAAGAATGAACTGGACCTACTAACCACCAATGTCATCACGGTTAATGCGAAGGATAGTGCAGATGTTTAGGAAGCGTTAATAAACGACCACTTCTTAGCTGTCTTTTTATAAAGTGGACCTGGCGCTGCATTCTCTGACTTCATTGCATACACTCTTACCTGTCTAAACTTCCACTCTTGTTCATGCTCTGACTCTTTTGGTTTCAAAGGGTCTTTAAAGAGGAGATCTGTGTCTAGTGGTATGTTGGGATCAAACACCTCAGGGGGATGTTGCTGCGGATGATGCCTCTTCACCGTCTCATTCGACATCTGGACTTTGTTGATGCGCAGGGCTGCTCGGTTATCTCTTGCCTTTTGCTAAACAGCAAAATCAATCACAGTGACAAATACAGGCGTTACATAAGTATTTCATAACTATGGGTCTGACAAAACAATTCTCTGTAGAAAAGGTGTGAATTGTATATGAATTAAAGCACAATGATGGTGGTTCACACAATAAAACTGTTTTAAAAACCAGTTTCTATGTTATACAGTAGTACTTTTAGATATATTAGGTCCTTAGCAAAATGTTCTTTATCTACAAAGAAAAAGGATGGTTGCTTTTTTTAAATGCCAAAAGGCAAAGTTTTATAAGGTTTTCCACCAAACTATGTTTTTTTTTCCTTTCATTGTTTTTGTTAACCATAGACAAGCAAAGACACTGGACTGACATTGCTATTCAGATTAATAAGTGCCAAATAAAATGGGATGTAGTCCTTTTGAACACTTTAATTTGTTTGCTGTTTAAACAAAATAAACAAGCTTGCTTCAAGCAAAGGTTAAAAATGCTGTTTTGTGTATCACTCCAGGTCTATTCACACCTCTGAAAATTTGCGTCTCAATTTTGTATCAAGCATTGACATTATAAAACCACTGCATTGATGCAGTTTCTCTGTTTGGGTGGCTGCATCAACATCCTAGTGTATGCACCACTGTCCATTTATACTAAAAATAAAGATTAATGTAAAGTTTTTAGCAGTAGATTGACTTCTAATTAAGGGCTGCACAATACATCTGATCCCTGTTCTCACAATTATAGATTGAATAAATATTAGTAGACTATACATAAAGTTAAATAACAGAACTAGCACAAAACTATTTTTTGACAATTTTTCTTCCAAAAAATATTTAAAATTCAGTAAGACAGTGGGAGATAATGACTGTCAACATGTCATTTTGCTTTTTATTGTTCAGCTCCAAAGATGACAGGACAAATAGCTCATAAAAAAGGAAGCGTACTCGCCCTTTCTCTGCTTGAAACTACGGGAGAAGGTTTTCCACTTCAGGCAACAGAAGCCAGTATGTTTTGGATGTGTCCTTGGTTCAATACACTTCACTCAAGTTATTGGTTTATTAACCACAGATTCTAATGAATTCAGCCATTTAAATCTGCTATTTGCTATGTGAATGGATTACATCTCAAACATGCAGGATACTGGCTCTTGAGTCCTGGAGCTGAACACCCTTAGACAATTTGCAAAATTACAGAAATCTGCTTTATAAAAGTGAGTATGAAACGCCTTCAAGGCCAGTAGAAGCTTACGGTCACTATGAGACATTCACAGCAGTTTCTCTACTCAAACCTCAAAAGTCTAAAATCATGAAGGTAAATGCACGAGAGAAAGCACAGTCTTAATCATCAGGGTAAACTATACCAAAAATATAGCAATTTACTTATGCTGAAGATAAGAGGTTTTATTTTTTTTTACTCTCTTCTGAAGAGTCAAAGGTTTGACTGGATTATTCACTGCCAAAAAGCAGGAGGCCAGAGACAGGAGAGGGATCTTACCACATATGGGGCCCTGTCTTGTGAGCTAGCTTTCCTCCAAAGTTTAGCAATTTGCTTTACTCTTGTAGACCAATCTGTTGGAAGAACAGAGAAATTAAATGCAAATTAAATAATGCAGTAGCAAAACATGCTCAAATAAAAGATATTAAAAAAAATAATGTAGAAAGATAAATTATAACTTCTGAAACATCTACTAACCCGGATATTCTTCTTTAAGGTTGGGGAAATTGATATTTGTATATAGGACGGGCGCAACAGTGGCAAGCTCCCCTAGCGTTTCCTCCTTCTCCCACTTGAGTGTGCTCCTTTGGGCGTTTGACATGGCTTCAGTTTCCCCGTCAGGCAAAGACCCGGGAGGTGGAGGGCCAGGGCCGTGGGTAGAAGTTGGCCATGGACCAACTGCCTCTCTGGCCATCTGATTAAATTTACGATCCCTGCAACAAAAAGAACAGCAGCTCAAGAAATATCATTCAATGTCAGAGACAACAAAATAAGAGCGTTATTAACAGCAAGCTGTGTGTTACCTTGGATTGTCATTGAAAGGCATACGGTTCAGAGGGGAGAAATTTTCCGGGATGCAAGGTCCTGTTGCGGGATTTGCAGGGAAGCGTGGGTTTGGTCCCCTCACACCATTGATCATTGGCATCCTTGGAAACATCGGGTTACCTACACACATAAAAGACACAAATATGAAGCATTTATTGTTTTAAAAACCTTTATGTGATGCTTACATTCAAATAAATACAAGATGACTGAATAGTGTACCTGCATTATGATGAGGCATACCAGTGCCAGGCGTAGCAGGGAGGGGTCCTGGGACCTGAGGGTGAGGCACCTGTGGTGGAGGTGGTTGGCTCGTGCTTGGGCTAAGGACTGCAGTGAAGAGATCTTCCACATCCTTACCCTCCAGCTCTGGAACAGAGTGGCAAACACAATGTTGTGCATGTAAGTAATATCCCTAATCTATTACATCATCAAGTAAAATTTTAAATACTTTGTGTCGAGAAATAACTTCTATAATATATTTATAATGGTTTTTCTTCAAACCCTTCAGGTTCTCTTTCTTTGCTAAACACTGAACTGCACAAGCAGGTGGGCAGAAATGTTAAAAAAGTACCAACCTGGAATTTTGTAAAATTTACTGAGAATTGATTCTGAAAAGGAAAGGAAACAAAATCATAAAACATCATTATTCAATTTGCCACTGAAGATTCAGATAAACAGTATTTTATGAATCAGACACTGCGAGTGTTTATGAAATTTCAGAGTTAAAGTACATGTCAATGCTGTCTAAAATAAACATAAAAAACAGCTGTTTTTGAAATGGAAACTATGCTAACCACTAATATGGTTATGAGTGGTTTAGTGGTTATAGTGATGCTAATGTTATTTTCATAAGTCAAATTCACAAATCTACATTTCAAAAAGCCTCTCAAGCCATAAGATTAGAAAGCATCTTGAGGAAGAAATGCTGCCTGTGTTAATTAACTGGTGATATGTTTTAGTCTTAGAAATTTATCTGACAGGAAAATCCTGAGTAATCATCAATTGTGTGTTTTCCCACTGACCATCAGTGACCATCTTGTCTAGCTCTGGGCTAAGAATGCCGTCCAGGGGTTCTTCTGGGATGGTTCGAGGCGTCCTTCGGCCAGTCTGAGACCCGGGCGCTACTGGGGAGCCGTCTGCAAGTGGCCCGATGTCCAGTCCAGCTGTGGAAACACAGACAGACAAACAAACAAAGATGTAACACAAAGGGGGAAAAAGTCATCACAGGTGTTGCTTTTAAATGAGTGAATGCATGAGAACTAGTTTAAGTAGAAAGGCAATTAAAACTAAACTATTTAAGAGTCGAGCTTAGTTTTTACAAAACATCTTTACACTTTTCACATGATGAAAAGATTGCTTTTGAAAATTATTTAATAAAACTCGTATAACAAATGTATGCACTGTAGGAGCGCTTAAAATTAGAGATTGCCACAATTTTCATTCCATAAACACCCCACAAAATGTACTGCATAGCTTTGTGTCAGGAAGCCAAAGGCATGAAGATAGAGGCCCTTTACTGAATTCAGAAACTAAGAACATTTGTCAAGGCCCTTCACTCTCTGCTCATTTTTGAATGCTAGGACGCCCTTGTCAGTCTCCCCCCCCATTTTGAAGAAATCTTCTTTGAGCCAGATATGAATTCATGAGAGGATATTTGAAGGCTCACGATCACAAAGACTGACACACCAAATACATTTGGGCAAAAACCAAAGGTGTGTTAGACAGATACTAAGAAGCTCATGAGTGTTATTGCAATCTGAAATGGCTGAGAGAGAGGAGAAAAAAGAAAAGCTAGGTATGAAGTCACTATAGTGCTTAAACATGCAACAAATTTATGCACTGAAAACAGAGACACACACTGCAGGAGAAATGCACTAAAGCAGAGAACTGGAGGCCAAAGCAACCCTTACCAAAAGGAGG
Source organism: Phalloptychus januarius (assembly GCA_902982915.1). Classification (NCBI taxonomy): domain Eukaryota; kingdom Metazoa; phylum Chordata; class Actinopteri; order Cyprinodontiformes; family Poeciliidae; genus Phalloptychus; species Phalloptychus januarius. Next base: position 12,392,968 of record CADWAE010000466.1, on the reverse strand, counting down.
AGGTGAGCTGTCAACCTTGAAGGGGCAAAAATCAAGACCTACAAGAACCCAAAACCAAGTGAAATAAAATGGTGAAGACAGAACAAACAAAACAAAAGATAAAAACCAAAACGAACAATTAAAATGAGGCAATAAAGCAAATCACAAAGGTGAAGAAAGTAAAATAAACATGTTCCCTGGGGATATTTCTGTATAAGGAGTAGTAGAGGATTATATAAACCCATCATAGGTGACTATTAATATATTCTGTCACTGTCGCTGCCTGTGAGATATTTGACGCACCAGAGTCACCGCTTGGCTTTCCGAGCATTCCCAAGATGTCTGCCCCAGTGTTCAGAACATCAGCTAGATCAACTAATGGTTCCTCTGTCGTCTCTGCAGATGAAGGGAAAGAAATAAAAGGAAAAAAAAGGAAAACCAAAGTGTCACAAATAATAAATGATGATGAACTGACATGAGGGATCTTGAGCCGCTTGCCAGGATGTCGCATGAAGAACTTGTTGTTGATTAAACCTCGGATGAACTCAAATTTTCAAAAGTCCTTTTCCCCCAAAAGAGGTCATAAGAATATTTGACTGACATTGAGTTTAATGTGATAAAAAAATACAAAACAGGTTGAAGATAAGATAGCTGAAGTCTACTGAAACAGCAAGTCACAAATGTTGACAAAAGGACTCAACAGGTTCAATTAAAATGTTTGAAATCAAGTCATAATTTTCCAAAATGGTGCTTAATAGATCAGGGCTGAAAGGTCTGAAGCTTCTTTTAAAGCTTCACTTAAAATAAAATTTAAAAGAAGCTTCAGTTGGAATCCAGTACCATCAAGCATCCTTCAGTAAAGTCCATAAGATTAAAAAACACGAAACACAGAAACATGATAATCTTAATTTCTGTTCCTTGTAAAAAGTTACTGTTTAAATGTTACCATAAAATTAAGGTTGTTCCAACTATTGCCTGCTCAAAAATTGCTCTTCATTGTTGCATGTAAAGAAACCTATAAGTAACAGTCTAAAAAGACAAAACTCCTCTATTCTTAACTAATTAATAATTGAATCTCAAAAAAACTTTCAGGATTCAACAGAAAACAAACCAATATATAATTGGAAAATGGACACAGGCTACCCAACTGTAGATCTACAAGAAATGACTGTCCGCCTAACTCCACAGATCGCTAACCAGATGCTCTGGTCAGAAGAGACCAAAATTCAACTTTGCCAGCAAAATGTTATGTGTGTAGGAAATTAGCCCTGCATATTATTCTGATTTAAACACATTATCCCCATAATGAAAGTGGCAGAATCATGCAGAGGGAATGGTTTTGCAAAGTGGTATGTGAGGGCGAGAAATTGGACCCATTTAATGGGAGGCAAATCCTGGAAGACAGCATATCAATGGCTTCAAAACACTTGAAAACTGAGCTTTATGTTCCGCCAGCAGAGCGCAGGCAAACATCCAGACAGAGCTATAGGTGACAGCAGCTCAGTCAAAGTCCAGAAGTAAATTTAATATGAATTTGACACAAGCCCTGAACCTGAGTGACCTTGAGCTTTCTCACAAAGAACAAAAAAGAAACATTTCCTTCTGCATATGTGCAAAGCTGGTAAAAACTTGAAACTGTAACTGCAGTGAAAGGTGGTTCCACAATCTCTTTGTAAGAAAATGTCAACTTCAAATCATGCATTAGTTAGTTGAGCAAATAAAATCCCGATAAAGTACATTAAAGTGTGTGGTCATGATGCAATAAAATGATTTAAGTTCAAGCGTTATGAGTAGTTTTGGAATGCCGGAGAAGAGAAATTTGTCATTGAAAACAAACCGTTTTCTTGATATATTCAATATTTAGCCTGCAACTATGCATTCACTGCGTGAATTACATCACCACTAATCACTTGGAACAAAATTATTGTTTATACATACGTGGTGCTGCCGGCCTGGAGGGAATGGATGCTGCTGATGCACTTAGCAGAGGGTCTGATGTTGAATCCAAGAAGCCTGCAGAGGGCTGCTTCCTCTCCACGTAGCTTTGCCCATCTTCCAGTAAGCCTGATTCGACCCCCTGCTGCCTACTCTGTTTGCTCTTGTCCAGTAGGTCCTTACCAAAGAAAGCCTCCTGAGAAAGACAACAAACAGGAAGAGTCAACGCCGATAAAAAACATAGGAGGCAAATGATTAGGTGAAATGATGAGACTGACAATACAAAGGAGAAAAATAGCTGGAAAAACTTTAACAAATGTACAACAAATAGAAGTAAAACTAAGGTAAAAAGATTAGCACAATTATTTTTTCTGGTCAGTATTAGAAGAAAGTATGCAACAAATATTGTTCTGCTGTACTGCAGACAACAGGCCCTTGACAACTGAATTGAAACTCTAAACACAGCAAACGTTTTGGCAAGCAGGTTAAATAGAAAATATGCCTGGACCACAAAAATGAAATTATAAAAATATATTCATTTATATTTTAATAAAAAAATTTATACTTTGTCTTGTAACCTACATTTGCAATTTAAAGAACGTTTGAATTTATGTATTTTCCTTAAGCCCCCGCATCAGGGAAAAGATTCACCCTAAAACCTATACATATATCTGCCTCAACCATTTGTGCTAGTGGGCTAAACTTGGATTATTTTTGAATTGTGGTCAAAGGCTGCACATGACACATCTACCCCCGGGCTGCACTTTGGAGAACCCTCCTCCAAACCATCAGTCACATGGTTCTGACCCCTCAGGACCGACCTCCACTAATCAGCTACATCCCAGCTATCCTCAGCTACGTAGAACAGTGCTCACTGCTGCTCTGAGACGCTAAAACTCGACGTGTTATCTCAATAATTAATGGAATCTGCTTCACTGTGTAAGACTTTTAGGTTTTCTCCTTAATGTGGTGGAATAAAGAGTGGCAGTGACAGCCACCACTGGCTTAATGCACATCACCTATCGAGGTTTTGGGCAACACAAAGTGACACTAAGATACTGGCTGGGGACAAGCAGCCATCTACAGTTAAGCTTTTGTATGTCAATTCACAAGAAAGAAAGGGACCATTTAAAAAGTTATGATAGTAGACAAGCATACTCTACTCAGAGATACTTTAAGATGTTCCATCTTCTCCAAAAAGCCCACTGAGGGGGTTGGAGTGCACACTGGCAAGTAGTTTCAATGCAACTTATTATGGTTTCCCTGGCTTCCCCAGAGGTGACAGAGAACGAGTTTCAGAAAGACACAGCTCAAAACAGACTGACCTTTTTTCCATAAAACTGTACATTTGAAAAGGAAAACAAATGCTAAATTTACTAACATTAAAATCCACCTTTTATCTAATTCACAAACTCATATAATATGGAATGTATTGCTTACTTAATCAATATATTCCATATTACACACTCATTAAACTACAAATGAAAACCATTTCCATGAAAAAACATATGGAATCCGACTCTGGCTACATGGAGGCATAAACAAACAAGGCTGAGAAACAAACAAACCTCTTGATTTTATTGAGAAACACAAAAGCAACATTATATTTGCCACGACAATTATGTATTGATTTCTACGATTATAATAGTTTATTATTTTTCTATAGTTCTACTACAGAAATATGGCATGGAATTTCCAACATCATTCTATACTCAATTAACTTATTTTCCATAAGATCTGAAAAATGGGCCAGTAAATATTCAAACTTGTCTAGACTTTTTGAGACTGTGTAGGAAACCTTGCACATGAACACCACCTAAACTTAGCAGGTTCCAAAGGCCTTTGTGCAGAATGTGATACGTTTTTCAACATTAATCTGCTACTGTTAAACACAAACTTGGCCAGAATAGATACAAATAAGACAGGACATGAAATCCAGGACAGACAACATAAGTTAAGAGAGTAGCTACTTGGACCAAAGTAAACCTTTCATTGTACTGTACAATTAAGGCTGGGAGATGCAAGGAATATCTAATATCCCAATATGTTTTTGCTATATCATGATACATCGAGTATACATCGCCAGCGCCATGTACAATATTCCACAACTATGGCACTTACTTGTAACAGATTGAAATATAGAAAGAGTTAATTGAAAAGAATTATACTAACAACTAAAATGACTAGCAACCCTCAAAAAAAGCATTTCAAACACTAAAATTATAAACTAAAATTACATTTGATTTGAATCAAAAACAGGGTGAGTCTAATTTAAAAATGTGCAGTCAAAATTAACAATGATCAGGCATATAAACTGATAGCTTCTTAATTAGTCAGACTTTCTACAGTTTGCTGTTTAACAGACATGCTGCAGAATAAAAACAGTACTGGTTGCTGCATCTTGACATGCCAAGCCAGGTCTCTACATGTAATGAGCCGTAAATATCTTAACAGCCCAACTTATTTTTACTGTGAGCAGAGAACAGCCTAAGAAGTCAGCTGACCAGCAGTGCACAATGATATAGAATGAGAACATGTGGCTCTACCATGCACCTTATACAACTGGAGAACATGAGCATATTATGTATTTAAAAGGTTAATAAATACATATAGAATACACAGATAAGTGGTAGATATAACCATTTTTAAATATATCATTACATACTCCAGATAACTGACCTGCAGATAGGCTGGAAAAGCTTCTTCCAGCTTGGTCTTCTTCTTCCTGTAGCGTTTCTTTATCTTTTCTGGGACCTCTTGTCCAGAGGGCGTCTCATCCAAAGGAGTATTTGGCTGGGCTTCTGTCCAGCCTGAAAACAAAACATTATTTTAGAAATTTCTGAGTCCAACAACACAATTTTAAATTATATGCATAATTTTGGTGCATTGACCTTCATCTTTACCGATGGGATTTTCTGACACAGAGCCAGACGAATCTTTTCTGCAGAGGGATCGCTTCGCTTTGCTTGGACCTTGGCCTGGCCGGCTTCTTTGACGGACCATGAACCCCCCAATGCCTGATAACAAGCAAAAAGAGATTTGCTTGCAAACTTACATTTAAGTGCGATTTTTCATTTCAAAACTGAGGCTAACTAGCTTAAAGCCTAGCCTTTATTGTCTCTGTTAAGTGGCAAAATAATGCAGGCTTAAAAACACCCAACAGAGCCCTCTGTGCATCTGAGGCCGTGAGATGGCAGCACATCTCTGCAGCTACAACGCTGGGCATGTACTGCACCATTTTATGCTTCAGGAGAGCTGTCTCCTTGGATCAGGTGCCCTACCCGGTCGGTACGGTTTCCTCTTCCTCTTCTTGACGCCGTCGGCCCCTTTGGAGTCATCTTCCGCTGGCTCTCGCTCCAGGCTTGAGTCAGACTTTGTCTCGCAATCAAGGAGCTCCGCCTCTGTAAGAGGTAGAGAGAAGAGATGATTAGTGACAGCCCAGCAGCTGAGAACACCCCAGTTAGGCCCCTCAAAACAGTAACAGGGTCAGTTTCATCCAAACCCCACTCTGTAGCAAGACATTCACCTGATTAAACTTCAATTCCACAAGTTCCAAGAGTAAATATCTTTCTATTAAATGTACACTGATCAAAACAGACCAAAGACTACTATAGTAAAGAAGTGAAATTTAAATTAGTTACATTGAGCTAATATATCACCTGCTTTTTTTAAAGTGATTATTTCAGACAAAGATTATTGCAACACCACAAGGTCATTACTAAAGAAGCTGGCGATCCACAGTGTGTTGTACACAAATATATTAGTGGAAGGTTGAGTGGAAGGAAAAACTGGGGCAAAAAGTTGCACAAGAAACAGATTTCGCAACATGAGGACTGGGAAGAAAAACTCTAAGAATTTCTGAGAAATTCATAAGGTGAGGACTCTGGGTGAAATCAGAACCTTAACAACAGACAGAGTACAATGGGCAAGTTCACTTTGTTAAGCCACTCATGTAGCAGAGAAAACATGGACAGAGCTCCAATGTCCACCTCTCGAGTGAAAGTAAATTTTACCTTTCATTTGAAAACAAAGTGAAATTAGAGAGGTATGGCATACAATTTGCTATCAGACGTTTAAATATATGATGTTTCACCAGGCAGTGATGATTTCAGCACCAATGTGTTTTGCCTAATCCAAAGACAGTGTCGCTATTTACCATGGAGCACTTTGTGTTTCCCACAGCTTTTGTGGTCAAGCTTTGTGAAAAGTGATTTTATTTTTCAGAAGGACTCAGCACCTGCCTCCGCTATCAGTAGTACTAAAACTTGCTTTAATGACTACAGTGTCATTATGCTTGATTGGCCAGAAACTCTTCAGACTTGAACACCATAGAGAACCTGAAGACTCCCGTCATGGGGAAGATATGAGACACCAGAATCAATAATCAAAATGAACTGAAAATTGCTACTAAAGGTACCTGGACCTCAATAACAGCATGGCCATGTCACAACGCACTGATGTATTTTCTGTAATATTCTATTTTGCTAGACACTGAGTCATGGGTCTTCTTTATCTACAATCTATGAATGAACAGAAATAAACACTTGAAATGTATTCTCAGTGGAAGAAACCTATATAATCCTAAGATTAAATTCTTCATTTGAATTACAAAAATATCTAAATTTTTAAAGATACTTAATTTCCTCAAATGGGTCAAAACTGCAGGATTACATGCAGGTTGTATGAGATAACAGATACCTCTGTTGTCCTCCATGTCTTCATCTCGAGACAGTTCTGAGAGAGGGTCCACGGGGGCCTGAAGCACGGCCACGCTGTTCTGGTTAATGATCTTCAGCTTTAGCTTTGGTTTGGGTTTCCGCCGTCGTGACGCAGCAGCAGACAAGCTCTGGAGCTGACAAAGTCCTGACTCTGTCAAGCAAACACCATCCTGAGTGTAGGTCCGAGACAGATCTGAACAGAAAAACAGCAAAACCGGTTAAATACTTCAAAAATAAATATCCATCTCCTTTGGGTTGCTTTAAACTTACCAAAATCTTTAGCTTTGGAAAATGTCTGTGTCACAAGTAGCGGCTCAGTGATCTCTCTTGTTTTTGTTATAACTGCAGTAGAACCCAAAGCACAAAAGCAGTTCAGTAATTTAACAAAATAATTATTAAACATGTGGCAATAAAAACAATACATTTGCTTTAATAAAAAAGAACATTGTGCTAAATCACTTCGCTCCCACCTTTTGTGGTCTTAAATGTTCGGCACATTGTGCAGTCAAAGCTGCTCTCTGCCGCCTTTTCTACATCATCTTCTGAATGAAGATTCTGACAAGAAGCATGAAACCATCTGCAGAGAGAAGAAGAGGTTCAGATAGTTTCCAGAGAGTTACTCAGGGTTCTGCATTCCTTCCATGACAGTTCTGCAGGAACAACACAGACCTGTCACACTGGCGGCACTGAACAATGATGGTGCCCTCGCTGTAGTCCACCAGGCAGCCTGGGCATGATGTAAGGCTGGCACAAGGAGCACACTGGGTGTAATTATTTTGCCAGTCACACCTCAGTCCTGGAGTGGTTGCACCACACTGAATGCAGGACACACACCTGCAGGATATGGGAGAAAAACAATGGCTATTTAGTCCAAATTATTTCCAAGAGGATAGAAAAAAAAAAAAAAAACAACATTAGGCCACATGTGTTAAATTAAACAATTATTCTGTGTAGCCTTAAAGAAAGCACCACAAAAAAAGCATCAATTGGGAAAGAGTGAATTTAAGTAAACCGGAATGTGACTCTGCAAGGGACCAGTTCAATTCTAATTTAAAAAAACTTACTGCTTGAAGCCCATTAGAGCACAATGATCAAAAAGTTACTCACCACTTGCACTTCCAGCTGTCCTTAGGAACATTCTGCAGAGGAGGGTCCAGACAGTATGTGTGATAGCTGATGTCGCAGTCGTCACACAGCAACAAGCGCCCAGGATCTGTGGCTTGCCCACAAGCCTCACACACCGTACACTCAAGACATCGCCAGCCTTTACTGAGCACCACCTTGGTGATCTGTAAACAGTAAAGCAGAAACAGACACATGTTCTTTTAAGATCTTTATTCTATGGAAAATAGGAAATTGACAAATTTTTGACAAATAGTTTGACAGTGAGCAGTCTTATAATGTGGCTTATGAAAAAGCTGTGAGAAAGAAGGGATAAAGAGAACAAAATAAAGAAAAAGAAAAGAAAGAGGAAAAGAGAAAGAAAGAGAAGTTTGTACATGAGCAAAAGAAACAAAAAACAAATTTAAAAGGAAAACCACAATGAGAGGAAGATGGATACATGGGGGGATGGAGGTCCAAATCAATAAGAGATAGAACTCAAGTATGGAAGGAGCAAAACAAGGAAGGAGAGACATTGAAGGAAAGTAGTCAAGACATGAGTGAGGAAGTAAACAGAAAGGAAACGAGGCAAAAAGAAAAGTAAGGCAGAACAATGAGAAGGAGAGAGTAACAAGGAAATAGATGAAGAAGGGGAAAAAACTATACCTTTATTCCGACACAGAAGGGATGGTAGCACTGGCCGCACTGTACACAGGCCAATAAACGTCCCTCTGCACCGAGACCGAAACTCCCACACACCACGCACATGTCCTACGAGGAAGACATTTATGAATAAACTGATTTCAGTGCAATGGCCGAGTTGCGGCAGTAAGTTTCAGAGGTCAGAGTAAAACAAGGCTTGGTTATTTCTATTTTTGAATAGAAGAAACTCTAGAGGTCAAATTTTTATTATGAGGCCATTTAGCGTGAATACTGAAATTCATGGTCAGAAATTTCAAATTAAAATCAGAATGAGCACAAAACAGATCGGCACACATACAAACCTGTTTTAGCGTGAAACTGTCATTGCTGGAGAAAATTACGACAGTGTTGTGCATCGCATTTTCCTCCTCTTCTTTGAGTGGGTATTGTGTTTCTATTGCAGTGACCTGCAAATAGGAAGGAAAAAAAAGCAAAAAATTAACATAAATGGGACAGTACAGGCTTTAAAAATATTTCATCACCGTCAAATAATACTATGTCATTTGTTTTTGCTACAAAACTGAAAATGCACAACCTTTGATATGAACATCATCACTGCTTATAAAATAGCTGTCATTTGCTAAACGAAGTATTTAGTAAAGATCATACCCCAGGGTTGATGCTGGGACTCACTCCGTTTTTCCCTCTGGCTCTGCCCCGTCCAGCTCTGCCCGACAGCCCTGCTCCTCTCGGCCTCCTCCTACCAGGAAAGCCTGATCCTCGACCCTACAGATGAACAAAAAAAAAAAAACAAAAAAAAACACCAAATGGTCAATTCAGTCGAACCATGCAATCACAATTCATCGTCATACAAACTCAAAACTACAGGCCCGAGCTCGGCCTGATTGCAAAAGTCTGCTTCTTTTCTGAAACACCTCTTTGGATGCCCAATTCGTTTAGCTAAAGGTGCAACTATTAAACAAGATGCTTCTTCTGCAAAAGATTTGCTAGACAAAAAAATATAAAAATTTTTAGCTCAACAGCTCCATTTGTAGTTCATTTAAGAGACTATGTATTGCAACAACTGAGGTTCGTAAAATTAGGAGAGCATTATATATATGCAAATTGTTATACTGAGAATTTACTCATTGATGGGACAAAGGAGCGACTTTGCACTTCTTCAATGGTTCACGAGTGATGTGAATGTCATGGTGAGGGGATAAAAGCAAATTGTATTTATGATGGGTGACACATTTAAATCAATATTAAACACTGATATTACATATTGTATGTTTCCAAGGAAGGAAACCTAATTTTAACTTGACACCACTCTGTGCTTCTGCATTCAATAAAAATGAAGGCAGCAACTGTTCTTCAAATTAGAACTGCAAAACGTCTACTAGGACTTTACTATTTATCAAATCCATTGTTCCTACACAGCATTTTACATGTAAAAAATATTGTGTAGGAACAAAGGATGTTAAAATTTTTTTTAAAAAATCTATGTTTTTCTCTGTTCTCAGCCCTTCATGGCCATTTGTTAAAATAAACTACTAAAGTTCACCATGAGTCTGTGGAGGTCTCTCTACAGTAGACAGTCATTATACATGAAAGTAAGAAAAAAAAGGGAGAAAATAAAGAAAAGGAGGAAGAGTGGAAAGAAGGGAGGAAGAAGGAAGGAAACTAAGCAAACTCAGTTAAGCTAAGCTAATAAACCCAGTCTGGCTAATTAACCAGAAAAAAATAGCTGGTAGTGTCATTCTATGCAGTAAAATAGCAGAGCACATAATAATAAGCACATTTGTTTACAAATGTTCTAGTGAATTTAGCAATTATTAATCCCATAATTTGCGCTATTCTTCAAACACTCTGTACTTTCTCTTAGGAAAAAAGGCAATTAACACTTAAGTACATGAAACCTCTAAAGCACCTTTTAATCACAGTGAACGTCAACACATTCAACCTATGTGGAACTAAAATAAATGCTACATCCATTATTATAACCATGTTTCCGTTTTGACTAAATCAATCAGATCATGTTTATTAGTAAATTCTTTTTTAGTGGTACATTCAATTTTAGCATAAATGCACTCTTTTCATTATATTGACATAATCTCATTCACACCATATCTAATGACAAAATGGCCTCCAAAGCGCAATTTCAAATAAAATCTGGTGTCCTCTGCCAGAAACTGAAAATGGTGTTTCAGCAGGATAATGAGCCAAAACAACAGAAATAGTTAATCCGACATAAAATCAACGTTCTTCTATTGTCATCTCAGTCCGCAGACTGAACTGCTATTTTTCTATGAGTTAAGTATGACAAAAAAAACAGAGTAAAGAGTGAGTAACTCACATGAGAAAGCTACCACTGCTAGGTGATTTTTTTCCCAGTTTGTGGTTCTAAACTGTTACAAACAACAACCAAAATTCTTGCAAACAACAGTCTTAATGAACACTAGTTGACAGTTAACAGCCATTTGTATTCAGTAGTAAAATAGATCAACAGTCTTATTGCATCTTGGACTCCCACTCCCACTGACATCCCTTCCCCCTGACATGAGCACTGAAAGGACGGCTGTTGCAACAAGTAAAGCCTGCATAACTTATCAGGTAGACGAACCTCAAAAGCAAGCTCCCTCCATATTCTTCCCAAAATGACCAGAAACATCATTAATTTCCACCAATAAACCATACATTGAACACATTCTGGCAGTAAAAGGAGTGACAAGTTTCAGGTACAAGGAAGCTCGAGATAAATCCTTCAACAATATGCAGAAACTACAAATTAATAAAAATTTTAATCATAGTTAACACAATATTTTTCTAACATTTAATAAAAAGTCACTAACTAACAGAGCATAAATTAATGCCAATGTAATGCTGATATTATTTGTTGGTGTTGAATCCCGGTTGATTTGCATGTCTGTTAGAAAGTGACTTCATAATACAGAGCGATTAAGAAATTGAAGGCAGGTTTTTCCTGTACAGGTTTCACAGTGCCTTTGGCAGATTTCCCTCAGAGGTTCAAAAGCTTGACATGACTGTGAACTTCCATCTGCTTGAATCTCCGAAAAGCCTTTCCTAAAAATCATTTTGGCCACATACTTCAAATGTCTTTTTTTGCCAACCCAACGTCATTTAACCCTGAACTGGAACTCTCACAAAGGCAAAGATTAAAAAGGAAACTGTCTAAAATCCACCAAAATGTTGTACCATTCTTACAGTTAAACATTTTAATTTAAATAAAGGCCCAAAGGTTTTCTCAAGCTGAATGAAAGACTAGCAACACAGCACTGCCCTGTCCCACCTGTTGCTGCACATTGCCAGGCAGCTGTGCTGAATGAAGACTCAACAGATTTACCAACGTTAAGAAAAATGTAAACATAGCTGTTTTGGAAAAAAAAAAAACTCTGACTGTTACAGATAATACAAAAAATGATTAAACCATACTTGGCAAGGTACGAGCAGAGCATGCTTGTTAAGCAGCCAGCAGCAGACTGGCTACTTGAGTAGATAGCCAAACAGAAACTAATACATACTTGCTATATTTGTGCTAAACTATAAAGTCTAGAACAGTACACAGGAAAATAATACTGTGCAGTCAGCACTTGAAATGTGAAATCATTTTTAATTGATATTCATAAGTTATTTTAGCTCCTGCCTATGTATCAAAATGACAAATAAATGTTAATTATTATAACAGTAACAATGGTTATTATAATAATGTTTTTGTCAGTAGCATGACACAACGGTATTTTTTCCGCTCAATGCTGAGTAGAGATATGTAATGAGTATATTACTCCTTACACTTGTTTACAAAGGAGCTACAGAAACACAGAGTGTACAGTTGACAAAGGCAGTCTGAATTCAGTGCTAAAGTGATTATATAATATTTTGTGAAAAACCTAATATTCTTGTTCACTGAATTCAACTATAAAATGACAAATATTTTAAATCTTCTTCCTCACATTTTGAGTAAACACATTGGTTTCTTATGGCTTTTCTTACTCAAAAGTGAACATCATCATTTATTGTTGGCTACTTTATAGATCAGTGAAGCTCAGGAATACTCAGAGCGAGCATCACAATAGAAACGGTCAGAGAGGGCAGCTGCTGCCCTGCCATCTCTGGTGAGCCACTGTATTTACCACTCTGATGCTCCAACTGGGGCTGCCATAAGACTGCCTGGTCCTTGGGTCCCAACCCTCTGGCTGGTCTGGTGACCAGAAAAAGGGTGAGCACACACTGCTATGGGGGCTCCATGCACCCTAAGGTAAGAAGGGATGGGTGAGAGAGTGAGAGGGAGTGAGAGAAAGAGGAGGGAGGGAGGAGGGCGACAAAATGCAGCAACTTAAAAACAAAGCCGGCAAAGAAACCAAAACATACAAAGAAGGATGTTAAAGAAATGTGGTGAGGTTCTCATATAGTAACTTTAGATTAAGTCGATACACATTCATTTAAGGAAGGATCTTAAAAGCCAGAACATCTACAAGTTATTAAGTGACATGATGAGTTAAAGCTAATCCTCATTTTCCATGCGCCTAGTTTAAAGAGCAAAACTTGGACAAGCAAGTGTGTTAGTTGCAGTTTGTACAGAAGAATTTACTAGCATTAGCATGGCCTTATAAAGTAGAGAAGGGTGGGAAATAGACCTGTTATATTTCTTTATGGCAATCATATGTTTGGCATGCTGACAAACAAGCAGCTGCATTCGCACAGCAAAACATCAGCGCATTAGCCATGCTTGACTAAAGAGACTGATTTATGCTTTTTAGAAAAGATTTTCCCATACTGGGTGTAGTAAATTAATTTGAGCCCTGTAATGCTTATTTAAGAGTTAAGATATATTACCTCCAGAAAAAGAAAAAAAAACTTTATTCAACTGAACTAGCTCTCTTGCGCTCGCATCATTTATAACATATAAGCAGCCAATGGCACGAATCAATTAAAAATATTTTTTGAGAAAATTCTATGTTCAATATGAGGCAGGCTTAGGACTCCAATAGCAAAATAATATGAATATTTGGTGTTTAATCTCCCTCAGCCACTCATAGTATATTATGTAAATAGTAAAAGTAATTACTACTGCTGTTTCTGATTTAATGGTTGTTCATCCCAAATCAGACAATGACACAATGCATGTTTATGACATGATCGTGAGATGCATAGAAAGACAGATGATGATGATGATGATAATGTCTGTGGTGGATACCAGTAGGGAATGTTAGCAAAATATCTTCAATCCACAAAACCTCCATCTCCTATAGGGATTTACACAAAAAAAAGACTGTTCTCTTCTTGCGTAATTTTGAACGCAGTGTTACAAAGGTAGAAGAAAAATAGTCACTTTTGTGCTTCACATGTGTTGGCCACTGTAAAAGGTAAAGGTTATAGACAAAAACAAACAAGTTCTTATCCCAAACCTGAAGCTACTTCAATCACACAGAAACCAGTGACAGAAAAACTCTGATCATGTTACAATGAGCATGACCCACAGGTAACACACAAAGAGGTAGTGAACTAGGTGCAAGTACCTATTATTAAAATTCAAATACGTTTGAATTTTTATCTGTAACAGGGAATCAGGCAGAGTGTTTCCCACTGTGCCAATGAATGGTAGTAATCTCATCAATTAGCAGTTCGGCGTCATACCTGTTTCACTCGAGGCCTCCCAGGAGAAAACTTCCTCTTTGTGATGGCCGGTTTTCCCATGCCGATCTTCGGCGTGAACGGTATGAGGTTTGTTGTTGGTATTATACTGCTGTGGTCGCTCAGCGTGGGTAGGATCTGGGTCTGTGACGGGTCTCTGAGAGACATCCCTCTGGCCAGAGGAGAAGAGTGTGAGGGAGAAGAGACCATTTCAGCCAATCTCTCCACAGCTGTTTTGACGGGTTTCTCCTCTAAAGACAAACCAGGAAATAACACATTGGGCTTGCTGTCCAGTGTAGAGTTCATCTCCTCTGATCTACTAGAAGTTGAAGGCTTAACAGTCTCTGCCAAGTTCATGTGAAATACACCCTCATTCTTCTCTTTGTTAGGTTGTTTAGGAGCAGTTTCCAAGAGAGAAGCCTTCACTACATCCATACTTGAAGTTTGGTGTAGTGCGACTTCCATTGGTTGTTCCATGAAAGTTACTGATGTAGTACTTGGTTCTTTGGTGGTTGAGATGATGGCCTTAAACTCCTTTGTGCTAGGGTCGACCGTGCCCTGCTCAGGGCAGGCCTCTGTATTTGCTGGCTTGATTAGCAATGTGATATCCTGCGTCTGTAGCACCTCAATGGGCTGCTGGGCAAGAAAGGGTTCCTGGCTCGGAGATGACAATGACGCAGAACTTTCTGTAGACGTGAGCTGGGGTCTAGCTGCTGGTTTTGTTTCTGTAAAAGAGTAAAGAAAAGTTCGTGTTAAGAACATGAATGTATTTAGCACAGTATTTATAAATAAAAGAAAACTGAGGGGCTTGGAAACCAACGACACTATCAGCTGTAAAATCAGTCATGTTCGCAATTAATTAAATTGAAATCTACAAACCTGGGTTGAATTCTGCTGTAATTTTGTTGACAGAAGGTTCAGTACTCTGCATCTCAACCGCATCTGCTCCTGCTTGGGCTTCTAAAGTGAGTAACAGGAACACCGTTATTAGTTTACAAAAACACTTCAGTGACAGGATCATAGCACATTGTAGAAAACCACCATCAAGCAATTGGTGATTGGAACCTTTTTTTTCACTGCCTTAACTGGCCCTGATAAATGATCTGCAGGCCGAACACTAAAAATCCAATTATTTTCCAATCAGTGAATGCACCACATGCTGGAGGTACCAAATTGTTCTGGTAACAGGAGTCTTTAATGTAGAAGCTTTTGCTGTGTTAAATAAAGGTAGCTATTTGATGCAAGTTGCTAAAAAACTTAGAAAACAATAATTCTTACATTTTTTTATCTTTGTCCTGAAATATTTGTGAAATCCTGCGTAACACTGGCAGCTCTCAGACATTATAAAATCACTGTATTTCAACACAGATAATTAATCGTAGAATAATTCTTAATTTATCCTTACTGTGGAAAACAACACTATTGTTCTCTGTAGTTCTTCATGTGAAATCAAAATTGATTAAAATTGATTTTAATCAATAGTGTAGGTCTCACTATTATTGACAAGAATCCTAAGGAGATGGATAACACCCACAATAACCAATTGAAAAGTAAAAATAAATAAATAAACAAATAAATTAGAAACTACCTCGGACAGAAGCAACTACTGTGCAACTGGTTGCTAGTAGGAGACTACTGGTCAGAATGCACCTGAAATCATTGTCTTGCTTTTTATCAAACTGCTATGCCCTTACTCTAGTTTTTTTATGTCCCATGTCTGTTTTGTTTAAAAGCTATCAATTCATTTAACTTGTGCTATATGAATAGGACCAGTCATCCCTGGCTATCAGGAATCCACACATCGAGCCAATATTCTGCCAGACAGCATCTGACAGTACAGACAGCCTAGTCTTAAGGAGGCTCCCACTATTTCAATCCACAAGTTCCCATGTCACACTGATCCTGACACACGCATGCACCTGCTACGCATCAATGCCAGGGAAGGGAGTAACCATGACAACCAACATCCCAGGGTCTGTGTGCTCTGGGCTCATGACTGTGCAGCTTGCAGGTGCTCATCCGGTGCTCATGCCGGAAAGTAAATTAGGAAGATGGGTCTACAACCATCTCTTGCCATCAGCTATTGACCAAGCTGAACACACATTCATTGTAATGAACTCTTTCCAATATTTTTTACTCACTGAATAAGCAAACTGAACAGTTTAGATTGTTACATAACTAAAACTTTGCAAAAAAATAAAAAATAAATAAAAAGCCTAAAGTCAGGACTAACTTGCGCATGCAGGGCAGATTTAATGGCATCTATTAAACATCGATTAACCTGGAGCAGTGCTAAAACTGGCAGTCAAACAGCTCAAATAAAGAATTTTATTAAAGTACCCATTTGGGCGTATGCCAAATGAATTATAATTGCAGCTGTTATCTTGTTTAATGTCATATTAAATTCCAACTATAGCAATTCAACTGAGGTTTGCATGAGCGAGAATCAGATTTTTACATTGTGAGTAATACCAGTAGTATCTCTACTGTAGTCAAAATTACACTGCTAGTTGATTACATCTGATACAAACATTATTTAAATTAGTCCAAAGCATTGATTCAGCTACTTAAATCTTATTGCACAGATAGAGATAACACAAATTGCTATCTAAACAGTTGAACCCTTTTCTCTTGTCCGTCAATAAGAACACTAGAAAGCGGTTTCATAAAGTATACAAATATTGGCTATTGGTAAACAGTTGAGATAAAATAGAACATCAAAATACGTCATTTGCGCTCTGTAATGTCGTCGCTAGAATCTGATGAGCCTGGTGTGTTATTAAGCAGATTAATATAAAATAAAATTTGTAGATTATTACTAGAAAGTGTAGCCTAACGTAGAACTGCGCAATACAGCAAAAGGCAACAGTCATCACAACATCACGGTTTTCAGTACAGTAATAGCAAAAGACTGTTTTGTTGTGGGCTGTTATGTTTTAAATGTTGTCATGCAACAATTTCTATTTGCTAAATGTCAGAGGATTATGTACTGTAACACATCCATACTTTTAAACAATTTGAGAAAGCCTTGCTGATATTATGATTTTATGACTTTGTGCTAATTCAAAACCACAACAGTTATTTGGAGGCACACTTTAATGTGTTTTAAAGCAACACCTCAAATACACCACTTTCTTGTGTGACATCATGGAAAAATTAAAAGCAACCAGCTGGGATTAGGTAGAGAATTGTGTGCCTCCACAACTCCGGTTCATCCTTGGATACAAATTTCCAGATACTCGAAGTTGCCGTGTTTATCTGCTCCAGCAATTATGCAAGAATAAACACCACGGGAAATGATACGCCATCTTAAAGTTTGAGGAGTCGTATTCCGAGTCCCAGAGACTCTTTGAATCCCCAGAACAAAAAACAAAAGGTGTTGGCTGTAGCTGAGAACAGTCATTGTTCACATTATTAATCCTGTACCTTTGTGGAAGGTCACATGGAAAGAAGAAAGCTATTATGGCACAGGGAACATAAAAAACTTGATTACTTTTATGAATCCACGGAGGCACAAAGACATTGACTTTTGGAGACCAGTAGGGGTGCACCGATTTATTGGCCTGCTGATTTATCGGTCCCAATTTCCTTAATTTTGGGAGATCGGTGATCAGCAGTTTTCTACATATGAAGCCGATCTTATCTACCAATCTTATTTAGCTTGGCAAATGTATAAGAATCAATCACTGTCCTCTCCTGCTTCCTGTGAGACAGGTTTGACTGACTGACCTGCCCACCAAGTCATGTCTGCACATTTACAATTAACAATAGAGACCCAACTGTTGAATGACCCCTGAATTCAATCCCATAGAAAATTTGGGAGCAGCATTTAAAAGACGTGTGTGTGAGCCAGGTAGCATGCAAACCCAACTCAGCGGCACCATTTCTGTGAAGAGGAATGAGCCAAAATTACAGCAAACCAAGAAGCCTGAGGAAGGAGACAGTTGATGTGATGAACTGTTCAATTCATCTGGCTGAATGAGCTCTACCCACAAATATAATAAACACTTGCAAAATAAACCCATCCTTAATTAAGATGCCCCAAACCGGCCTAACATATCTCAAAAAAGGAAAAGCGGGGAAAGCTCCGTTTTTCCAGCCAAATCTAATGTGGATATTGTAAATGACCAGAAGTAGAAAAAGAGTGAGCATCTGTGCCTAGTGTGCAAAACAAGTAGACAGACTGTGTGAGTAGTAATGAATGAGCCAGCATTGCTTCAAGGCAGGTTAGCAGACAGGGGATCCGTGATATAATCATAATACTCTCATCCATTCTCTACAGTCAGTTGAGTGGGCTGCCTCAACAAGAGTGGGCAGGATAGTGGGCTGCCACTGGCATCCCTAACCTAGTTCGCTGTACATATTTGGGGAGGAATTTTGCACTTTCGTACTGGCTGACCCCACTTGGACCAGATTGCAGTGCAATGTACTGTCGAACCATATGTGTTGGTCTTAGTTTTGGAATGAGTGCAGCTCTGAAATGACTCTTGGTGCAAATAAGATTATGGGCATGTGGGCTTCTAACAAAAATTGCACATCCATGTACAAGTCAATACAAAAATATAAATCTTGACTGACTGGTCAGTTTCCCAAAATTATAAGGCAGGTTTATCATATGTCATTTTCTAGTAAAATACAAGTAAACTTTACCTTAATGAAAAGTTACTTAGTGGTTTAACTGAAATCTACACTTTTGACATTTATTACTTACATATGTTTCTTAAATTAATACAGAAGATGAATCTTTCATTCTTGCTCAAAGGCAATCCATCCCAACATCCCTATACATTAAAGGGAACCTATTATAATTCCTTTTAAAAAAACTCAGGATAGACCTACGGGCTATACAAAACATTACACTTCTCACACAATCATTCTTGCATAGGATTTCACTTGTGCAGTTCTACCCATTTTGACCTCTGTTTACAATGAGCTGTTTAAGGGCCTCCTTTCTCTTATGTAAATAAGTTACTGCTGGCCACACAGCAGCAGTGCAAGCGTAGATTCTGTTTACACCCACACTTTAGACACATGAAAATGGCTGCACACAGATGTACAATTGTACAGCTGTACATCTTAGACACTGAGTCAGATCCAGAATAAGTGGGGGCTCCTGCACAACCATCAAGGACTGAACAAGTCAACAATAAAACACTTGCTTTTTCAGCAGCCATTGTACAGCACATACAGCAGTAAAACTAGCTGACTAGCTCTGCTTGTGTTCATAGGAAACAGAAAAGTGCCCACTGACTGACATCAATATTGGTAGGTCTTTTAAATGGCTCATTTTCCAAACACCAAAACATTAGTTTATTGCCAGAAAATGGCTAGTAGTTTTTTTAAACACTTGGATTGTTTCTAGAAGAAGTAGAGACCGTGAAGGAAGCACAAAAATTTAATTGTACATAATATATCCTTTTAAAGTAATTTAAAGTCAGAGAATTATGAAGAACAACACTGTTTCAATCTTGTACTAGTGGGACACCATATGGTAGTGTGCGAACACTCAGATGTGTCCTTGAAAATAGGGGAGTGTTTCTTTCTGTGCTGCTGCGGTACACTCAACTCTCCTTTCAATTATTTTATCTTCATGAATAGTAACTTTCACACAATTAATGCTAATATTAAAGTACAGACTGGCATTTCTCTGAACTGCATCTCTGTGGCCAGCTGTTCTTTGAATGACTTCTCAACCACAAACTCTGGGTTTCATTTTCAATCACACAACTCGAAGCTTGGTGTGTGATGTAGCCACTGTTCAGCATATTCAAAAACACAAAAATTTTTGGGCTTATCTTATACGAATTCAAGATTATTTGATCAATAAAGAGAAAGGGAGAAAAAGATAGAGAGAATCAGAGACTAAAGTGTGCATAATCTTTTGAACAAAGACCCACCAGGCTTTTGGTCTGGCATGGACAACTTCTCCTCCTGGACGGTGGCCTGAGCAGGCTCTGGATCAGAGTGCAATGGAACAGCAAGTAATTCCGGTTTGGGATCATTGTGCATTTCAGGGGACAGCTGAACGCGAGGTTCAAGGTCTTTGTGCTTTTGAGCCGGCGGTAGGCCAGTCTCAGAGTCTATGTGCATGGGGGCTGGTTGAGGACTGAGCTCTGGGCCAATGTCCATGTCCTCTGCCTCCAGCGCCTGCTCTGCAGCAGGAGACCTGCAGTTGGAGCAAACATAGTCCTCCCTGGGGTGGATTTCTGCTTGGCCTGAGTTCTGACGCTCACATTCCAGGTGTAGCCATCTGACAGGAGTGCAAAGGAATTCACAGGATTGTTCAACAAATATTTCTAAAACACAAATGGTAAACAAAAGGCTGAGCTCCTTTTGTTTTTTTTACCTTTTACAAGTTTGACAGAGTAGTAAGTCTTTGTGATGCTCAGGGTCCAGGATGCAGGAGCACATCGGACAGCACAGAGCAGGGTCCTGGTTTTGGACACAGTTCTCACATAACAGACTGGTGTGGTGCCATTGTCCACTGGTTCGTGTTCCACACTGGATGCAAACCCTGCAGTTCTGTGGAGAAAGTGGCATCATATGCTAGAGCCATTTAGACCAAGTATAGTACAAAAAATAGAGTGGTCATTTCATTTAATACATATATGCAAGGATTATTGAATCCTAACTCTACCTTAATTATATCAATAGTTTCATTTCCATTTGTTTTGGCTTTATGCTGAATCTTAACTAATATATTTCACTTAAAAGCGCCATATCAAAAGATACAGACAAGTTGACAGAAAGACTGAAAATAGGGAACAGCAACAAGCTGCTGTTTTAAACCTGGAATAATTGTTTATAATAAAACCTTTTTCAGAAAAATGGGAGTTAAAGCTTGGGGATGAGGCATGGCATTTTTTGCTATAGTCCATGAGAATGAGGAATCTAAACATGAAAGTGTGAATATGTAGACAAGATGCATTTGAAGCTCAAAAATATGTCGCACAGATTTTAAGCCTGTATGTTAAATTTGATATGTATGACATGCCAATGATGAAAATACGAAGTTTCTCGGAAAATTTGGTTAGAAAATATTCTTTAAAAAACTTTACCTAATTTATTTTTAACATCCACATAAAACTTGTTCATGAAATGAACAATCACACAACTTTGTAGTTTATGAGACCAACTACCCACACAGCTTAACAATGTGTTGTTTTTTCTTTCTAAAGAAAAGATCCTGCAACTCCATTCAGCAAAGACGACGTCAGAGAAACATCGCACAGCAATGAAACTGGAAAGATGACTAATTGTTTTCGATCTGTATGTCAGAAAGACCACACAACTCAGAACAAAACTGACACACATATGGAGACAGGCGCTCATGTTGAGCAGTTGTGAGCATCAATGTTCTGTTGGCTGCATGCTTCTGTGCCGAGTCAAGCACAGAAGCCAAAATGTGGGGGAACTCTTCACCTGCTGCTTCCTTCTCTGTGACCTATTCCAACACAACACTTGTGGATGTACACGCAAGTACACTTTGTACTATCTTTTGGCGCTGAGGCTGAACTGAAACCTTTAAGGGATCAGCTGCTCCGAGTCATTTCTTTCACACACAATGTGCATATTCCTTTGGGTCTAAGTCACTCTGCCCAGCAACAGAGCCTTGGTGTATTTATTTTCTTCCCATCTACACACACACTGAACACAACATGACTCTGCAAAAAAAAAAAAAAAAAAGAAAAGAAAATGGAGTGCCATTATGTAGAAGCAACGATGCAAATCGCTGTTTTTAATAATTTCATAGTTTTTTAATAATTTCCCATTCTGACAATGGGTATCAAGTTTCACTGCTTTCATTACAGTTATGTCACAATTAAAAATAAATTATTTTTATTAGTCAGGGGATCGAGAAGTTTAGGATGGCTCCTACCTTACACCTCCACCCATTGGTTGGTAAAGAGTCGATAGCCGGTTGCAAGCAAAAGGTGTGGTAGCCTTTGTCACACATGTCACACACCAGCATTTTAGTGTCCTCTCCTGGGTTCCTACAGGCAATACAGTAAACAAAATGTGAAGTTATATGTGTAAGATTTGAGACGTCCTAATCAGATTCAAAGTATTTTCTTTCACTGAGTCATATTTCAAAACTTCACTAAAATCAGGTATAGACGATCTGCATGGACATTGTGAGTGTGTGCCACTTTATTATGATTTTTGGGTCGAAACACAAACCGTTACAACAACAGACAAATGCTAACACCAGTTTGGGAAGACATGAATACAGAAATACTGCTTTAGATTTTTGCAAAACCTTCTATGAAGCAGCTGTTGAGACTTTATTGCCATCACTGATTGCAACAAGCTCAAAAGGTTGTTTACATTCCTGCTGTTGCAAATTTTTAAACAACTGAATCAGAGAGTGTTTATATCCTATTATTTGCATATCTTAGTTTGCTGTTTTCTATGCATAAATATACAAGCACCATTTGTACATTTAATTTTAAAATGATCCAATTCGGTTTCACATTTCTTACAACATATTTGAATGTAACTTCACAGTATTTTTTTCTTATGCTTTAAATGTACCCTTGCTATTTTCGTTATGTTCTTTGTGTGAATCTGAATGTTTCAATTTACCCCTCACTTTACTGTTGGTGCACTTGAATTTCCCCACTAAGGTCCAATAGAGGACATTTCTATTCTAAACTTGCAGTACAAAGCATTAATTAATGGTTGGCTGGCTCTTTACAAGCTTAATGTTGATACAAAATTTCAGGAAATGTTGAATCTTGTGAATTAGACAGTTTATTGCACAAGATATGATAAAGTGTGTTAAACACTTTAAAAATCATTTGGGTTATTTTTATGCAAATATAAGACTTAATCCTCAATGAGCTGTTTATATAAAGGTCAGAGGTTACATGAATCAAGCTTCAGGGTTAAACTCCCAGTTAGTTTTTCACAAGCCACAGAGGCAAACAAAACAACGTGCATCATGCCTGGGAGCGGTGCAGAAACTAAGAAGGACCATCAGTGAAAGAGACAGATTCTTTGTAAGGCTTCATTTTAGGTGGGAGGTTAAAGTGACTCACTTGCATGTCTGGCAGACTTTGCACTCTGGGCACTGCCAACCTGCCCTTTTTAGAGGGGTCACTGCTATGTCCAGGCACATCCCGTGGTAATGCAGACCACAACTGGTGCAGAAGAGCTGGTCTAGTAGGTCCCCTGGGCTATCGCACAGCACGCAATTTACATCGTCTACAACTATCAAACCAAACACAACAGGCACATCAGTAAATATCTAGCACATGATGTTCCTTATCTAATTATGTCATTTCTTAACTTACATTTGTGAATTGCCAATTCAATATGTTCTGGGCAGTGGAGTGAAAGACTTCTAATATCTTGAAATGTCCCAGCTGCCCCTGCGCAGGGGTAATGGTAGAGTTGAGCACATCCTTCTGCACAGCACTTAATGGAGGCTCCAAGGCGCTTACAGTATGCACAGTGCTGTGGAGACGAAGAAAAATAACATCTTAAAAACAGTCTGAATGGTTCTGTCAAAAGTTAGCCCTTCAGAAAGACCCCAGGATTTTACCCAGGCGGTTTGACCCCAGGTTTGTTGAAAATTTAACAAAATGTGATACATTATTTCTAAAACGTATTTAATTTTAGGTAGTTATTTATAAGTTGTTTATTTTAAAACGTTATTATAAATGTCAGGGAGGGCTTAACCCTACTAGCCCATTTACACCAGCCGTCCCTGAATTACACCATCTTCATTAAAGATCTTGACTAATACTGATTTTTAAAAAAGGGAGGATGGTTTAGATCCTTCAACATTTCTGGAAAAAAAATCTGAATCTGGATTTTAACTTTAAGAGCAAACACTTCCTATTGTCCGCCAACTCCATGACTGTGAACTAATAGCCACAGCAGAGATCAAGTGGCAGAATTGCTATTCAGCTGCTGGACCGATGGGCTGCAAACAATCGAAGAACTTTGAGCAGGAACACTGCTACCAGACACAGCCAACCAGCTACGAGAGCCGTGTGCTGCTGAGTGGCATGACCTTTTCCATTTCACAGCTGAGAGATCCACGCTGCCTCTCTGACCTTTACCAGTCAGCCTGATCCAGCCACTTTTCTGTGCCTCAATGAAGCAGTCCCTCCCTGCTGCCTTGGTGCATTAAGACGGTGTTAACACCCATTAGTCTACAGATGTTCTCCCTCCACTTACCTTTGTGCTCCCTGAGTCAATGGCTCTGTCCACGTTAAGAAGAGATTGTCCCTCGCCCTCACAAACACCGTCAGACCACATGGCACAACTCTGATGTGCCCAACATTGCCCTAAAAAATTTCAAGTGATAAAATATAAGAATAAAAACCTCTAAGGCAAAATCTAGCAATCAAACGAGGGTCAAATACAAAGTTTCATTAAGAGCAAAAAAACAAAAAGAATGCTTGGTTCAAAAAAATGAAGTTATCACCAATCCTACCTGACTCAAATAGAGACTGGACTTTGAGACCTTGTGGAAGGCCGACGTGAGAAAGCTCATCCCAAAATCGATTGGCAGGGTCTGGTTCTTCATGGCAGGTTCCAGACCCACTGGGGGGAGGAGGAGGTGAAATTTAATACAGAAAGACAGTTTTAAAAAATTCAAAGCAAGATAATTATATGTAGACTTTCAAAAAGCTGAAATAAGGAGATAAGAAAACTGAGATGAGGGGAAAGTAAAAGGCCATCTATTGTAGTGAATGAAGAGTCTGGTTGTCCTGAGTCATACAATGATTAAAAAGGATGTTTCTTTAAGTTATACAACACAGAAAATAAATGAAAAAGGATTAGCTTTTCAAAGGGACCTTCATTTCAATCAACAGACAAAAAAATAAATAATTAAAAAGATTGTTTTTGACAAGATTGCACACTCATGATAAGACGCCTTATTGTTTACAGCCTAATTATGTAATTATATTCACTTTTATTCTTACAACTGCACCGTGTCTGTCCATCATGCTAATTAAAAAAACAACATAAAAGGTACCTACTGCCTGGCAGGCAGCCAGACCAAACCACTCTATGCTGATGACAATATTAGCAACTGAGAAAACCAGAATTCAGTTATTAAAGTCACCAAATATACTAGGCTGTTGTTCAGGAAAGTCGGAGACAGCAGTAACCGGCCATTTGGAAAATGAAGATCCAATCTCTCTCTCTAACAATATTCAGTGAAGAAGAAGTTACAGAGGGAAGAAGACCACTGGGTAACATAGCGTAATCCCTGCTTCTTTAATAACCAAGTGTGGTGTTTCACTTTGGGAATCACCGGTCACACTGAGGCAATTCCCATAGTGAAACTGACACCAAAACTGAAGTGGAAAAGTAAGATGAATTATCTTTTCAGGCACGGATGGCGTGTTAGCGGATTCTTCAGACTGCTACTTTTTGAACAGGGAAAACCTTCAGCAGATAACAGAAATGCCGAACATATTATAGCAACGATACTCAATTCTATCCTTAGAAGAGCCAAATTCTGTCAATCTGTCACGGGAGTCTTCAGGAAAGTTGAGGAATTTTGATAAAACTAAGGTTTGAGGGTTTTAATTGCAGATACTTTTGCCCAATAATCTATAAGGCTTTACTATAGCTTCATATTTTCAGTAATGCAGAGGGAAACAACTCTGTAGCAAAAAAAATACATTTTAATGTTACAATATTTTAAATTCAAATAGAAAGATTTTTTTTTATTTATAGCTCAAAATCACAAATTTAAGTTTGATAGCGAGATTTGTGGTTAATTCAATTAATTTTCTTATTATAGAACGATGATGATTTTGGATATTAAGAAAATCAATAAACATCACTTGGTCACAAAAGAAAACCTCCAGTACCACAAGGCATTAAACCTAACAACAGTTGTGTACCGGTGTGATTTAAATGACTATTTAAAAGTGGCAAATATCCAACAGGAAAAAATAACATGAACCCTTCAGATTGCTTGGATAATGAGTTTTCTTTATGCAAATGGCCCCCAGTCACCTCATCTCAAATCCACAAGGAAAAAAAAACTATTACAATGATGCAGGACCAACTGTGCGGCACCAAAGTGTCAATGTTTACAAAGTGGCAGGAAATACATTCAGCATATTGTAATTTAAAAGTATATCTAAAAGGTAAAATATACTTTAATCAGGATCAAGATGTGATTAAAGTAACTCCTCAGCTTTAATTTTTTATACAGTCAGAAATTCAGCTGCTTTCTGACAAACAATTTGCCTATAAAAGAAAAAGTTTTTAGGATATGTTCAAAACTTTTGAATTTGGAAGCAACATTTACAAACTAATTACATTTTTTGGTTTGTTTTTCTACCTTTCCAATTAAAACAAAAACATTTCGAAGATGGGCTTACTTGGTTTCCTTCTCTCCTGAGGTGTCGTCAACAGCCGCTTTTGGCTGAGCAGTTATGTCGCCATCACTGCTGTCGCTTGTCGAGCTTTCCTCACCATTATGGCTGACGGGTGTTTCATGCTGAGATGTGGTGCTGAATACTTGTAGATCCCCCTGACCCAGAAGGCTACGACCACCACAGTAACAGAAGGCACAGAGACGCTCCCTGAAATCAAGAAAACATCAACGTTTAATGGTAAACTTACTGCGAATAAGTACAATAAAAACAATGCATGTCAGTATGAATTTAAACTTTTTCACTTCTGGCAAAAGGCATTTAAATGGCTCTCTTTTTCCACTGTGAACCAAAAAACGTAATAGTACACACATCTGGACATGAAAATGTTTCAGATTTCTTAAGAAGAAAGCCATCGTTCAAATGACAAAGCTGTGTTGGTAATAAGATCCCAGCAGATGCTGCTGATCTGACCTGAGTCACTAACATCAATGGCACAGACACGCTACGAGATTGATTACAGCCTTTAACAAAGTGACACCTGGGAAGAGCGGACTGCATCCGCCACCTGATGACTTCCACACGTGTGTACACGAGCAGGGCAAAAACCAACATTCTTCACCGGACAAACTACATGTTTCTTTTATCCACATACATATAACCAATATTAACTGTGGGTCAGGCAAAGTTTAGTGTTACTGACCTGCTTTTGATTTCTCCACTTGCTGGGACAGATGGTCCAGTTGAACTCTCTGCTGGGGGGCTCTGGGCCAGAGGGGAAGGGCGTTTCTCCTCCTCTGGCGCCTCAGTGGTCTCCACTTCCACAGTCTCCAGTGGCTGGATTTGTGTTTCTGCAAAAATAAACAACAAAACAAAGAAATTAGTTTGTCAAATATCTGCCAATAACTTATCATGGTTTACAAATATACATATTAAGACATACCAATTCTATTGTAGGTTCATTGCACTCAAGTAAGAATTGAGGTCAAAACCTCAAGCATTGATTACAGCTAACCCACAAGTGAGGCACAGAAAACATTTCTAAAGTAGTAATGCTTATTCATAAGTCATGTCAAGACTGACAATATCCTGTGTTTATTACCATTACATAATGACTCAATTCAAAATTATAATAGTAAAGGTATCACAGACAGTGTTTGGAACCTGAAAATCTGTATTATTACTTAGGGAAACGTTTAACTAGGTCAGTGAAGAAAACATTCAGTGACATCATGTGAAATTTCACGCTGACAATTTAAAGATCTTTACATCCAAATAGCTTAACGATCAAGACAGTTAAAGAGTTGTGCAGGAAACTAGATAACAGTTCTTGACATTGATATTCAAATATCTTTTAAATACGTTTCAATAAAGAACAATATTAACAAAAGGTTATTTCTGTAATTTATTGAAAAGTAAAACTATGTTCATGTACTGTACAGCTTATGCACTCAATACTTGGTCAGGGCACCTTCTGCTTGAATTCCAGAATCAATGCAGTGACAAAGAGGCGATCAGCCTTTGACACAGCTGAAGTGTTTAGGAAGCCCAGAGTACTTTGATAGCAGCCTTTAGCCCATCTGCCTTATTGGGGCTGATTTCCTCCTTTTGACTTTAATCTGGACAATCAAGCACAGTGTCTTTTGGCAGCCTGGGCAAACACCAAGCTCTGCCAAGACATGAAATGAGCAGCTCCACAGAGCTTGTCTGCAGAGGGAAGAATGAATTTCTCTAAATTCCCTAGTAGACGGCTGAGTTTGACTTTGGACTTGATTAATCACAGTGGGCCAACACCAACAGATGACATGGCATCCCAAATCACCGATCCAGTCCTTTGTCTTTTTAGGCTGGTTAGGACATTTCTGGTTCCGTCTGTGGCTCAGGAGTGGCTTAACACATGGAATGTGAGAATTGTAGCCCATGTCCTGAATACGTCTGTGTGATGCCTCTTAAATCTCTGACTCCAGCCAAAGGCACTCCCTTGTGATTCTCCCATAAACATTTAAATAGCCTCTCCTTCATGATCCCCTCAAGCATACAGTCATCACTGTTGTTTATGCACCATTTTTTCCTTCCACTCAACTTTTTATTACTATCAGTTATATCGGTTATAACTTAGTAGTGGTTATAACTGCTAAGTTATAATTGTTACTGGGCTAAGCATTGCTTGATTTAAAAAAAAGAAGAAATCGTTTGAAATATTTTTTAATACACCAGGCCTTGCTGTGATTCTAAAAAAAAAAAATGTGTTCCTTAAAGCTATAGCAACCCAAACAAATAATGTCTGTGGTGCTTATTAAAAACTCAACAATCAGAAAATGGAAAAGCTTGGTCTCTTAAGTTCAATTTCCCTGTTTGCCCATTTGTATCCAGCCGGGAGATGCAAAGTGCAGCGGGTATAGCTTATCATGCAGGGCCGGTCCAAGGTTATATGGGACCTTGAGGAGAATTTAGGGGCCCCTCTTCCTGCTAAGAACATCAGCATGTCAACGTGGATTTAGTGAAATCTGGGAGGGAGAGAATCTAGTTTAATTGGTTAAGCTTAAAAGCAATCAGTGATAATTGTTATTTAATGGAAACCCAGACTATGCTGGCATCGAGCACTCTGAACAGCCAGCATCCAGTACCAATCTGTGGCTTAGTGTGGAAGGGGTAAATGTTGAGAAACTGAATTTAGGGTATTCATAAACTATATTAAAACATAGCAGAAATAAATGTTAAAAATATATCACTGAATAAAAAAAGCTCTATGATGCATTTCACTTTCTAAATAAATAAATGTACATTTTCAAATGCATTCTAATTTATTACATCACTATATTTCTTGATTTTTTTAAAGCCCACAGTCAGAAAAAAAAAGAAAGAAAACTGCATACTTTGTTTTGTTTGCTAAATAAAATATGACTGTGGTTTGAGGTAAAATTAAAGACAAGCCAGTTCACAGATTCTGAATTTCCCAATATCTGAGGCACGGCAACAGCGAAGCACCAAGATGTATGAGAATGGAAGGCCTGGTCATGTGATGTGATGTACACATAAAAAAGCACATAAATGGGTCTGAGGAGACTGATGGGATTTTAAAAAGCTTTTAGAGGGCATTAGCCTTGGGCTCTTTCCCACTGCACCTCAATGCCAATCTCAGAGCAAGAGGAATGATGGAAGTGGAGAGAGAAGAAAAAATGCACACCCAATGCAGCATCGCAGTTCCATTTAAACCCTTTCAATTATAGCCCTAAAGACGAAGCAAGAGGTGCTAAGAAAAAGCTCTCACTCAGTTCTCCTGGAGAGAGAACTGAGTTACCTTTACTGACACACTTCTTGATGCACTCTTGGCAATGGGCTGCCTGGATGCAGAAGCTTACTAAAACCAATGTGTACATAATAGATCAAGAAGGGGGACTACAAAGTCTTACCTGCATCCTGAGGGTCTGTGGTCTCCGTTATCTCTGTACCATCCATGCTGTCCTCCTCATCCACAACAACCCTTCCCCTGGTGCGACCCCTACAGCAAGGAAGAGACACAAACAAACAGAGGAAATCAAAAGGGGAAAGGAAAAAAAAAAACAGAGGTTGGCCAATGATGTGAAGCTGATGGTGTGGTTATGAATCAGTTAAATATAGCCACAGTTTCCAACGTGATTTAATGGAGGTAACAGAGCCCAGGGCAAGGCAGAGGCTGAGTAGTGACAAGGGATCATCATCAACATGAACAAGATGGAAAACACCACAAACCACCACTGAATGTATCCACATAAAATATTTCCAGTAGCACAGTAGAAACATGTAGAATCAAAAGACATCTTTATGTATAATCCACAGCTAGTTATAAACAGAATTATTCTATTAATTTATAATGCACTGCACCCAAGATACAACCACAAATACGACAAAGCTGGGTAGGCAAAAAGATAGTAATGTGTGTCTGTTTAAAATGCATGAGTGTGGGCACGAATGTGATTAAAATGCACCCTCATGCCCTAATTAAATATGAACAGATATCAAGCAAGCCACAAGTAAAAAATATGTAAACCTTTTGAATTCTAGTTACTGAGACAAAAAACTTAATCAAATACAATTTGCGAAGACTATTTTACAAAGGCTTTTGCTCAAGGTGCTGTTTTAGTACAGTTCTAGTTCAATCATTTAGCAATAAATATTCAGGCTTTCAATACTTGATCCATCTCACCACTGGTCTCACATTTTTAATTCAAAGCAAAAAAAGTACTGCATTGTACAAGTCGCCCCAAAACACTGTCTAACTTGCCTTCCTTCACAACAAACATGACTAATTAATATAAGGTAAACGTTAACTGTTCTGATGACTGATGGTGATTGACACTTGAACAATATCAATAGAACTTATGTTCAATAACATGTTCAATAATGTTATTTCAAGTGACTTCTCCTCTGAAGAGGCCCCATTAAGTTAAGTTTCACACGTATAGCCACATTTTGGTAAACTTAAAGTAAAACCCATACACTTTGCACTTTAAGATGATGAATTGAGCAATAATTTGCAAGCCGTTCAAAGTTTTAAATTTTCCCACAACTTCATATCCCTGAGGTGTCTGCTGTTTCATGGTCTTCATGATGATGTTGGCACAATAACATTCTCTAGCAATCCTCTGGGGCATAGCAGAACAGATGCATCTACACTATGACTGAGGTTGTTTCACACCCAATAGCCGGTAGGTTTGACTAGGGACCAAAATTCCAACATTTGATACATTTTCTGACATTGCTGTTTGCTTTCACACTGATCCGTTTCAAACTAATGTAACCCTTTGCAAAACCTGTTTGTCTTCCTCGCCTGTGGTAGCGCTGCACCAGGAATCCCTGAAGGAAATGGCAAAAACTCTGGAGAATGAGTGCAATTTCCTTCCTCACAAAATGTAAACAAAATTGGAGTGCCATCAGTTTCTAGGATTTCACTTTTGTAAAAGACCACAAAGCGTTTCTCCTACTAACGCTAGACAAACGGCATTGTTTTGTTTTGATTTAACCAGAATGCCCTGCGCTATAGTTACCTTCCTGCTTTGGGAACGGTCTCTGGTCCGCTTGGTATTCTCATATGAACTCATTCCGCGCCGGAGTTCAACTGAACCCAAATGAACCGAATTTTCTAGGCAAACAAGCTAGAGTTCAACTAAAGCCGACTAAACAGGGCTGATGTGAATGCACCCTTGGCTTACACGTGGATGGACTATATTTACCAACTAGGTTACTTCTGAAGGTACTTGACCTAAGATTTATTTAGAGGTATACGAGTAAATGTAAAGGTTGAATAAAATGCACAGCACATTTAAAGAGATTTATTTATGAAAAGTTTCAAAAACTAAGTTACTAACAGTACACTATTTTCTGTTGATCAAGTAAAGTAACATAACAGATGACTCTGGTTGTGGTATAATTGAAAGTGAAAAAACAAAACGAATAGGTAGGTGTATAGTACGTCAACAATACAACACTTCATTTTGCATATTAGACTTTAACACTCTAAAACACTTCTTTATAAATAGTATAAATACCCTCAGCAACTACCACCAAAGAATCAGCCAAGCTAATTCTGGAAACACCATTTATGGTAACGGTGAGAATAAAGAGACGACAATTATCATAAATACAACACTAAAAATCATCTACTGTTATTAGCATGATGTATGGAGAGATCAAAAACAGTCCAAGTGAGAGCAATGTTTCTTATGTGGCCAGGGAGATACACAGAATTAAGAGTGAGAAAAGATTGGGGGTGGTGGGGTAATCTTCAGTGCCACTGGAGAGAAAAATCGCAAATGGCTATACGCCAAATCAACCCCTCCCTCTAAATGACTTCCATGGGAAGCAAACCTTAATCACAAGAATGACAGAAGGAGCCTCAAGGAAACTTTGTCTGAAAACATAATTACCAAAAAGCTTGAGTCATACCACTGAAAATGAATATCTTGGTGAGGTTGAAACTCCCATTATTCTGAAAAAAATTTTTAAAAATTACACACAGACAAGTCAAGTCCATCTGTGAACTTTAAAGCACAATGTTTTCCTCAACATGAACACGCCAGTCAACTTTATTTCACTAAGATTTTATTGTATATTAAAGTTTCTTTCTAGTGTTATTGTAGATTTAGTTTGGTTCAAATAATTTCAAACATTTACTGTAAAACCACTAATTAGTAACTATGGTAAACAGGATTTGAGTATTTTAATTTTGATATAGGGATCTTCAAATTTATTGTAACACAGACAAGACATCTTTCCTGCCCACAACCATCACCATATACAATATCTATTTAATTAAATGATTTACAACATTTAATTTTCTTCTGGGATCAATAAAGTATTTTTGAATTTAAATAGAAAAATAAATATTTCTGAGGCATATTTCTATTGCAGTGAAAAATATTAGAGGGAGAGTACGATTTATTTTCCAGGCACAGAGTACCATTTTATAGCATAATAATTAATGTCCTATTTTACATTCAGCTGTTAGAAAATTAGCAAAATTGACTTCATATATTAACACCTTGAAATTGGGCTTCTCTCTTAAAAAAACGAATAAATAAAGAGACAGAGGTCCTTTAGGAAGTCACACAACAGTGCTCCTATATTAACCCTTTAATAACTTTTTAAACCAGAGTCTAACTGAGAAATATCTCCTTAATGAGCTCAGCAGATGCACAGTTCCACCAGGTGTTTGCTAATTGCTGCTGGATAGTCTGAAGGAGCTGAGTGGGGGAGTCACGAGAGAGGGCAAAAAGTTTGGTTTGGAAACAGCAGCTCGGAGGAGGAGCTTCATCCTCAAATGTGCAGCCATATGTGGCTTAACATACTCAGGTTTAGTTTAGCAACCTGAAATATCGTTTAAGAAAAAAAATCTAAATTTCATCACAAAACTAGACAGTGTCCACTTAAAGTTATATTTTCGTATTCCAGTTATTGTTTTGATCTGTATTTTATCCACTCTTAGAGTAACTATAAACTTTTGCTCAATCCATTTGTAGCTTATCCAAAAACAAACCTCACACATTGGAGTTAACTGCAATTATTTTCAGTCTTGGTGAATGTACAGACATTCCGAGATGTAGGATATGACATTATCTTCCCTTGCAAGTATCATAACGCCTATATTATTACAGTACAATATCTGTAATCAAAACACAAGAACCCAAACTCGATATTGGTTAATAGACAACCATACACATATATTATGTTACCTAAAACATTTTCATTGGCTTTTAGTAATTCAGACTCACACAAATTAAACACAAAAAATAGACTTCCAATCACTATTGGCTTTGTGCATTAAAGGTGTATTAAAAAAATTAATAAATGAACGTAACGTCACAATTTACCAGTAATCATAATAAAAATGACTGGATCCTACTGTAGCAACAACTTGTCAAAGGTGCACTAAAGAAGAGTCTTGATGATGATCATGACCATGATGATCTTCTAGATCTTGACAATTGATGCCATAGTTGTGTGTTGATGTCCAAGTATTTCCATTTTAAATTGCCATCTTTTTAATATAGCCTCTGTGTTTTTCCATTTTGCACACTGCTCACAAATCCTCCTTAGTTTTTATCAGATGTAATCTGCATGGATTTTAATTGCAAATTAAAGCAATACAAATTTTGCTACATAAAAGAAAAAAACAGTATACAGTATGCCACAACGTAGTAAACTGTGGTTATATTTTTATATTTTTACATAGCCTCCCACACAACATTCAGCTGTAATTATATATAACTACACTGGAAGCATCAGATTTCAGTGTTCAGACTGCCAGTTATTTCACTGAAAAACACTCAGGACTAGGGCTCAATCCTATATCGTGCACAAATCCCCCCCACCCTCCCACAGTCCCACCACAGGGAGAGAAAAAAAAAGGTGAAAATAATGCTGTGGTAAGTAGTCCCAGCCAGCAGTGCTGCCTGGAAAACCAGACCAGGATCATGCTGCTCTGAAATGGACCGGTCAGCAGATGAAGCGTGGGCAAATCTAGTAATTTCCAACAACCAGGTTTACGAGAACAATGTCCAACATCCTCCTTGTTACATGTTGTACATTTTAAAATGTGAAGTGTGTTTCCGAACTGCAGATAAATGGCTTTGAGATAGAGCAAAATCTAATGCTCCACAGTTATAATGACCACTGGGTTTAGACAATGGAAGGTTGGACAGACATGGACTTTGAGCTTAATGTACCTCCAACTTAGATGGCAACAGTGATCATTAAAAGTGGAACTGAAGCAGGTAGATATTTGCTGAATGGCAATTTATTTTCAGACGATCAAGATCAAGCAACTTATCTCTGTTTAAAGTTGTCTTTCCACTGGGGCATTGACACATCATCTGCATGCTTACAGATTAAGCAATCCATTGGGAACAGGGTATTAAGATTGATTGAGAGGACAGACTTAGGAGTTAAGAAGCTAGATGACATCATTTTACAGAGCAGTCCTAGTCCATAGTGTGCGCTATGATAGTCAGAGACAAAACCCTAACAGGACCTGATGTGAAGCATTTAAACTGGAATTACTGGAAATAAAGGAGCTACAACTCTTCACATGAAGTTCTAACAGCTTATATTTACACATTCTTGATACTATGCAAATCACCAAATCACAGCAAAAGCTTCACATTTTCTGTAGTAAAGTATATTTGCTTTCAAAATTCATATCACAAGCATATCCAGTGTGTCAAAACGTGCTACCCTGTCAAAGATCAGTATGAATTTTTTGAAAGCTTTTTCCATAGCTACTTATTTTATCCCATTACAAACTTATGCAACCCACACATGCAATACAATATTTCTTTATTGTCAGATCAAGCCTGAAAATTGAAGTACTGCATGTCTGTCCCAAATGGTTCATCAAGACTTAATGGAAACATTGTCCAGAAAGAAAATTTAATCTATTATTATTTCCAGTAGTATTCTATAGAATTCATGAAGGTAAAAAACGAGAGCAACCACATGGCTATATAAAACATTGGTCAATCTGCACTGTAATCTATTCCAACATTACTTCATCCACACCAACTAATTGGGAGACTTCCAAAAATACAACAAAAATTAACCACCAATTGAACAAAATATTGACAGTAGTGCTAAACTGTTTGTCCATTTGACACAGCGGCTCCATCTTTTTGATGAAAAAGCCATTTTTAAGAGGATCTATACGCAAAGTTTCTTCTTTGAACACTGGTAGTACAATAGACACCTACTTTTTCTTGCTTTTAGCAGTTGATAGGGGTGGTGGTTGTGGTAGGATGGCGGCCGCAGCAGCATCCTTGCGCGGCCTGCCACGTGGTCGCTTGTCTGCATTGGCAGGACTTCCTGTGGACGTGGCCCCTACGCTGCTGGATGACGGCGAGGGTCCCTGGTCAGAGGTCTCCACAGTCTTATCCTCTGATGACATTCTGAAACAATAAGAAGTGGAAGTTAGTTTTAAAAATTGGAAAATATATAATTTTCCATATATATGGAAAATATATAATTTTCCATATATATATTTGGCTTCCAAATATATGGAAGCCAAGATTCCATATATTTGAACCTAATTTTATTTAGGTCTAAATATACCTAAATATATTTAGACCATTTGAAAATGACCAGATTTTCAAATGGTGTGTAAAAACATAGCAAGACAAGCGGCAGATAAAATAAATCTATTCACACAGATACAAGCCTCAATATAAAGCAAAGCAATGTTTTTGCCACTGTGTGGTTAATACATATCACACAATACCTCAAAAGCCAATGAACCAGGAAGCTTTACCTCTCTATAAATTTTCACCATCACAAATTTTAATGTTACTTTGAGGATGCAAAAAAACTGTGAATATTTTTTAATGACTGTCATTAGATTTGGTTCATGCTTTTACACTAATCTCAAACATCCAGTTAAGGGTTTAAAGTACATGCACTTAAGCATAATGATAGAGTGTAAATGATTGGCATTAAAAGACATTGTGTAAAAGTCAACATAATTAGGCAGTTTTCATCACCACTGCAACACAATTTTACTAGAGATGCACCAGCTGGCAACTAGAATCTGACAATTTTAGGCTTCATCAGCTCCAACAGATCCCTGGCCTGACAAGTGAAAATTACAGAAGTAATTCAGGCTCACAGTAACAACGTTTGGGGTGGATGTTCTTACAGTTGGAGGAATTAAACCTTTGTCTGTTTCTGTGAAAATAAAAGAAATGCTTACACAGGTAAAACACCTGTGCTTACCTGTGTAAGCACAGGTTTATGAAGGTATTTAGGAAAAACAGCATGATGCATTTTGAGACATGTTTGTGGTCCCTACAGGCTGTGAGTGAGTATAAAACTAAAGGTAGATCAAAATATAAAAGCTTCACCACAGAGAACAAGATGCACCAATTAGGCTCTTACTATATTGTTTATATTTCAGCGTTCATTCCTCAACATATGAGGTCTCGCTTATGTATTCAATAGATTTTAATCTCAGAGATATTCTTTTACTTGGATAAATTAATAATACCTCCTAGATTGCTTTACACAATTTCTTGTTTTCTGAGGAATCTAATCTAACTATTTCTGGATTAATATCCAAGAAAGGACTATAACATATTCAAATTAATGCATGTAAACTTTGTTTTAATTCAACTATGACATGTAATAAACATTGGCTATAAAACAAAATAAATTATAAAAATGTAGCAGTTTTAAGACCAGCAGAACATGAAGGAACTTGTCCCAGTTAGTTGGAAATGCATTTATTCCTAAAACCAAAGAACAATTGTGAACCAGTTTCTGCATGTGCTCTATACCTCAGTGACAATTACCTGTTCAACAACAGAACCTTGCCTAAAAAGGGCTATGCAACAAGATTCTGACTCTAAAAATAGCAGCAAATCTATAACAATAGGAGTGAAAAAAGAAAATAGCCAAAGTGTTGCAGTGGTTCAGTCAAAGTCCAGGACTAAACCAGACTGGATGTCCAGGAGGCTGTGAATAAACAAACTCAATGAATTGAGGCAACACTGTCGAGACAAAATGGGCTCAACAGTGGAAACTTCAACAGGAATGTGAAGATTATAAAGTTGATTTCAGAAGCTGCTAAATCTATGGATGTGGATCTTTTTTTTTTCTTTTTTTAGTAAAATCTAACAAGTGAAAGAATGTACATACTTGAATTTTACTATTAAAGTGTATCTGTGGGGTACCCCTTCCCAAATGCAGACAAAATTACACTAATTTAAACATCCATATGCAGATTAGACAACATTTTGAACATTGATGGCGACCCATGAAGCAATTAGTTTCTGTGGTCTATGCAGTTATTTACATTTCTTGTCTACAGCTCATTAGGTGACCTCACAGGTCTCTGGTCAGATTTACTTCTGAATTTTAACGAGGCAATTAAAACCTTTAAATGTCCTCTCAAGAAGTAATTTTGCTGTTGATTTTAATTCATGTTTGGCCCGCAAAATGATGCAAAATTAAATCAATGTTCTACTTCTGCTTTATATAAATAAAAAAAAATCTACCTCAACAAAGGTGATCTCAAAATATTATATGCTACCACAACCTTTTACTGTGGGTTTGGTGCACTTCCTGTGATGTGCAATGTTTTTCTGCCACGCCATTTGGAATAGACAGTTCTCACAATACGTCCCTCCAACATCCGGGTGCTCTGCCGCCATCTTGATAGTACGTTAGTAGCTCTGCACGTCATTGATCACACATAAGACAAGCGAGAGGGTTGGAGATTGTTGGATTCAAGGGTGTAAAAACAAATGTGATAAAACAATGAAGAGAACTTTTTATTACATCCCAGGAAGATGAGCAAACTCTCTGTTGCTAAGCATCAAGTGTGGACTAGTGTGGCTGGGTATTATACTGAGTGAACAACAGCCCTCTAATACAGTCAGTGTATCGAACAGATTACTGTAAAAATGCCGTTTGGAGGCAAACCTGCAGACTTGTAAGACAGATTCATTTGCACAAATTAGAAACAAAGTTGTAAAATCTAAATGTGCAAATATACATTCCTTCTTGTTTAACACCAGAGCTTGAACAGAAAAAAAAACTGCTGCTGTACTTCAGCACAATAACTGCATGTACTTTGATATATGCAA
Organism: Phalloptychus januarius; assembly: GCA_902982915.1. Classification (NCBI taxonomy): domain Eukaryota; kingdom Metazoa; phylum Chordata; class Actinopteri; order Cyprinodontiformes; family Poeciliidae; genus Phalloptychus; species Phalloptychus januarius. The sequence goes on along the minus strand of CADWAE010000466.1, from coordinate 12,354,478 downwards.
TTACTGCTTATGTCAGCATATTTGCAAGCATGTAATGTTAATAAAACAGTACTTGCTTAAATTTACATTCCAGTTAATTATAATGTGTCACAAATAGCAGGTAAAGAAGGAGGCCATAGATGATGGTTAATACTCAGGCCTACTGCTTGCTATTAATGTTTTTTAAGGGTTTCTGGTGCTTCAACTTACAATGTGCGCAGTAGAAACAGCCTTTTGGAAAATGGATCAACTTTATGCTCTTAAAGCTGGAGTACATAACTTTTACATATTTGTGGAAACTGTCGCCATGTGACCTTGTGGTAGTATGGTATGAGATAGAAAATCTGTGAAAAATCTAGCTTCTCTGCCTTCTCCCAGTGCTCCCAGTGCTAACAGGAATCAACCAATCAGAAGCAGGAGGCGGATCTAAGTGCTGTCAACCACAACCTCGTGTGGCACAGCTCATCCTTTCCTCCTGCCCCACTTGCTCTCCTATAGACTGCACTAAGACCTCCTACTGGCTTTGATTGGTTGTTTTTGGTCAGAAGCGGTGCATTTCTTCTGATGGCAAGGTAGTCTGTCTCATAACATACTGCCATAAGATGGTGACAATTCTAACAAATATTTTTAAAAAATCCTTAACAAAAGTTAAATGCTGCAGCTTTAAAATGCAAATATATGGACTCGTCGTCACAGAACATCATCCTGTCGTTACTGTATGGCTGTCGGCAAACATAAATGATTTGTTGACTGTTTTCATAAGATGTGCTATTGATAAAAGCTTCTGTATTAACGCTGTTGGTAATGCTGCTCCTATGTCACAATGTTTACCTGTTGACTATCAAGATGGCACATTTCTGGGTTCACTTCCTCCCCGTCTGGTCTTGTGGGAACTGTCTATTATGGTCAAAATGTTCAATTTGGGGCACATTCTCCTACAAGCTGTTACACGTCCTTAACCAAGACTGGAAGTTTTCCTTGAAAGAAAATAAGTCTTCATTGAAACCCTACTCCTTCCTTCAAACGTAGACAGTATGGTTGGTGTCACATGTAGAACACAGCCAGTACTTCATGCAAATCCTTTTGGTGTTTTCTTTTTAATTTCTCTAAAATTCCGATATCTTGAAAAATAGCTTTTCTCCAGAACACATTTGAGCTTTTAGAATGTCTCTTTATGTCACTATTATTTTCTCTACTTTTTAAATTCTTGATGGCTGCTTTCACAATGCCATAATATTTATGTAATCCAGTATACATTTTTACTAACTTTTACTGTACAATAAAATTATTTTGATGCTTAGCAACCTTTAAATAAAGAATGCATAGCTCAAACCATAATTTTTTTTTTTTTTTTGATTAGGCTAAAAACATTTTACTACGACTTACCGCTCAAGATTCGAAGAATGAAAGCCTGGGACTTAACAGTTCAACAAATATTTCATTATCAATGTTATTCTATTTTTGTCTTTTCCCTTAAAATGTACTTTATATCGTACAAATAGTGGGAGTTTTCAACTATAGAGAACAGTTTAAAAATGCCAGTTTAAAAAAACTGGCATTTCAAACACTTTGAGTAAATATGTATTACAGGAATATGTTCTATTCAAACTAATCCACTTGATTTTTGTGATGATTACCAGAGATATTTGTATAGCGACATATTCAGATATGGGTCCATAATACGTAATTAGTTATTCTGTAGCAAATATGACCTAGGTCTTTAAACATCCTAACCCATAGGCAGCAATGATGGCCAGGCCTCTGTGATCTTTAAAAATCAACCAACCAAACAGAAAAAATTTCTTAAATCTACTTAATTTTAATAATGTTCAAATAATAAGCGTATTATTTGCATGCAGTCTTCAGCAGACTTTTTTTTTACTGAAATATGAATGAGGCCAACAACTTGAAGGTTGGTAATGCAACAAAGTTTTCTTCAGCATAAAAAAAATGGGCAGCCATGAATATTTAATACTTATTTTAGCTATTTAAAGAACATTTCAAATGAAAATGTGCATTTCAAGAGTATATAATGCTACATTAGTGGCATTAACCTGTATTTCACAAGAGACTGTTGATATGTTTGGAGCCCACTTGTTCAGCCAGTTCGCTATAAAGTCCCCTATGTGACAAGTGCTGGCCCAACGTTGTATCTATCCTTAACCAGAACACAATTTCTTAGTCACAATGTTCATTTTATGCATTCTTTGTCTTGATTAACATCTTTTTTTTCAAAGGATTTTTTTGGCTTTAATGGCCTTTATTTTAAAGTAGCTGGAAAGGAAATGGGAAACGAGAAAGGGGGAAGACATGCGGCAAATGTCACCAGGCCAGGAATCGAACCTGCGACCACCGGCATGAGGACTAAGGCCTCCATATGTGGAAGCCTTAGTCCTCCACATATGGGCGCAGGGTCAAAAGGCCCCTGCGCCACCACAGCACCCCTGATTAACATATTTTAACCCAATTTTATTAGTAAATGTATACAAGACCATGACATACAGCTCTGAGCAACACCAACACTAGTGTTTGATTTTGTTGCAATTAAAAAAATAATAATTCAATCCAAACCTTCAAAGGTAATACATATGATCTAATGTTTTCAATTGCAAAATATGAATCTCAAAAATATTCAAAAACACACCAGTGACCCATCTTCAATTTAAACTTGTTGTTTGAGGATATTTTTTTCATTTCTTTGTCCCATCTTCATTATTGCTTTGATTTCCAGGAAAGGCTAGCACAACTTTTGGCTTTCAGGTCCTTTTTAAAGGAAACCAACTTCCTGCTTAGGTATGTTTCCAACTACATTGAATATTAAGCCTATATTGCCTAAAAAAAAGGAATAAAAAAATAATCAGAATTAGCTTTACTGGACAAGATTTTGTAAACAAACAAGGAATTTGGTTTCAGCTTCACATGCTCACAGCATAAAGACACCAAGTATAAATGTATAATATCTAGAGGAAATAGAATACTGTACAAGTCTTTTTTTGTAATTTATTTTAAAAAAAGCTTATATTTCACTGATCTTGCATTAAGTTGTTTTTTAATACGCCATTAATCTCCCATATATTTTAACCTTACGTTGCATTTGTTTGTTATTATAATCTAAATTGTAATTTTACAGTGATGTGCACAATGGCTTTGTTAAAAAAGGATATTACACTTTGAGGAATATAAATTTTCAGAAATCACCTTTCAAATTAGGCCAAGTGTATGATGCATCCTGGCATCATGTGTGAAAAGCTTAAGAGACAAAATGATGTTGGTTGACCACTTGTCTTAGAGAGGTCAACAAAAGTAGCCAGAGCAGAAGTTTAAAAAAGAAAGTTCAAGCAGCTAAAGGACATACTGACCAAAGCCAACTTTGCATCAATTGGCACTTTATGATTAGCTGACTTTAAATTTTACCATTACATAATTAGGATCAAATTACACTATTGGGGAGCTGTGGAGGCGCAGGAGTAAAGTACAACCCAAATACGGAGGCCTTAGTCTTCAACGCAGTCGACACAGATTCGAGTCCCGGCCTGATGACCTTTGCTGCATGTCTTCCCCCTCTCTCCTTACCTGCTTTCCTGTCTAACCACGCTCAAATAAAGGCCGGCTGAGCCAAAAAAATAAATCTTTCAAAAATGTTACACTGTAAATAACTGGATCAGAATGCGACTATATGGACCGTGTTAGAATTAATCAGATTAGTTAATATTAAATTTAAAGTAAAAATAATTCCATAACTGAATATGATCAGGATCTGTTTTTAAAAGTACTACAGGCATTTGTGGGAATTTGGTGCAATAGATTCATGGAATTAAGCTACACATTTAGGTTTTGAGTACATTCAACTCTTTTTACAAAACACATAATGTAATCTGTCAATCTGTGCTGCAGTACAGACTAATATTACTTTTCACATTAATAAATTCAAACTTGGCCTAAAATAAACTTTTCTAAAGCAATAACACTATAAACGAAACACTGTTGCTAAGGCAGTGTTACTTTATATCCCAAATATAGTAAGACCTACACCAATGACTCTGAAATGGAGTCGTCTGGAATTCATGTTTACTTTGTCATGTAGTCGGCCAGGTGGAGTCGATCACCACACCGGACATTTTTCGTTTTGCCAAAGAAACTGACAAGAGTGAAAGTTCAAAGTGCTATTTATTTAGCATTATTTATTTTTCAGAAGTAGCATGATGTTGGGTGGGGTAAGGTAAAGGTCGGTCAGGAGAGTCTGGTCCGCATCACAAAAATGATGGCACCTCAAGGATAGGATGGCATGGGAAAATAGAGATACTGTTTTAAGGCAGAATCTCTTTATAGGACTCTTAAATCACTGTGCGTAGTGAATACATTTTTCTTATACAATTTAATTACTTATTATATAAATAAGTTTGTTATCTGAAAGGTTTTAAATGCAACTCTCATTTGTACATCGTATTACTGTGACAGAGTGTAGAGTAGGAATGCTAACTCAAAAAAAAAAAAATACTATGAAAGTCAGCTTGTCAAACTTTGAAGGAATGTGTGAGATGCAGGTGAGGGGCTGAACTCCAGCAGACATGATTTTTATTGAAGTACAACTTCCCTACTAGTTTGCTAAAAACGAACTGAGGCCCAATTCAATATCTTGCCAAAGATAGTCAGTGCAATAAAATGGAAAAAAACAAAGTTGCCTGCACTGAAATGAAGGTGGTTTAAAAAAAAAAACCTGATTACAAGACCGACCTTCTGAGTGCAAACAGAATCACTACAGAGTAACAGGTTCTTTATTGCAGTACTGTAAATTCTCTCAAATATCTTTTTTGAAACCATTTATTAATTTTTCAAATCCCCAAAGGACATAGTCCAACTAGTTACAAAAATGCTGTATTAGCTGTTATATGCCCAAGGACAGAGCTGCCTGAATATTTTGACTTTATTGTTTAGTGGGAACACGGTTTAATCAAAGTACTTGGAACTATTTCCAGGGTAAACCAAAAAAATAACAAAAAGGACAGATTAAAAAATTATAATACTAGTCTTTGCATATCATCATCCTTTTAATACAACAATGTGCTTCAAACTTCTGACAAACCACATTTTGTCAAAATGTTTTATTCTTTTTATGAAAGTTGATCCAATAACTAGCACATACCAAACAAGATTGTTTTTACTAAAGTGCAATTACATATAAAAAAGGCCAAAGTTTTCGGTTGAGTAATAAAGCAATATTTTACTTAAATGTTTCACAATTTAGCACATCAGCTGTGATGTATTCTCTGCCGTCTCTGCTGGAGACAGATGGTAAAAACTGAATAAGAATGCTACATGAACTATGACACTGTAATAGCTCCAGATTAAAGTATTTTTGCTTTACATATAAATGTATAGATATAAAAAAAATAAGCAATCAATACACACACACACACAAACACACGAGTCAGACAGGAGAAATGTGTACAAATTTGACTGTTACTGCCCACCGAATCATTTTGGTGAAAAGTGGGGTTTGTTTCCAAAACAATACAAACAATGAAGTATTACTGTCGCAATAAATATTTTTCTCATAATGGTGAGACCACAACAAATTCAATCTTTGCTAACTGAACCAAGAATTTGTACTATTTTGAAAAAAATTAAAGCTCAATTTTCATCACTGTTTTACACTATATTCTGACAAGATTCCCTTTTTTTTTTTACTTTGACATTTGAAGGTGCTATGCTGTGGCAAAAAGTGTTGTAAACTGGTGTGTTACAATTACAAAAGTATGCAAAGGTTTTACGATTTAAATGCCTTAAATATTTTGAAGATATCGTTCCAATGGCCTAGTCCTTTTAACAAAGGAAAGTACAGGGTAATCGGAGCTTTCACTATGTGGAGAATGGAGCAACGCAGTGCCGCCCTTGCCCCACATGTTGCTGCACAGCTATGAAAGAAACAGTGAAGTTGTGGGAACAAATAGATGGACACCCATCACCTTCCTTAATGGGATGCCATTTTCATACAAGACGGGTGGTTTGCTGGCTACCGGAAGAGCTAACCCCATTAATAACCCAACCAGTTATAGCTCTGCAACTCTACTGCTATTCAGCACAATAAGTACTTGAAAACCCATTTGATGTTATAGATTTCTATGTTTAAATAACATATTATTTTAAAACAGGTACTTTTCCCCAAATCAGTCATTCAATTACAATCTCATTTGTAGATGCACGGGGGAGAAGATTTCAGGGTACAGGTCATTTGCCCCTTAGCCATCTCATACAGATGCATTTTGGTTGTTTTGTACCCAACTTTTTGTGGGGTATTAAATGTAGCTGTCTAAAACGGGACTGCTACATACCGCCTGTACATACCGCCTGTACACCAATTTGTATAACCCAGGGGTCCTTTTTGTACCCACTTTGACAACTAAGGATTTCAAGAGGTTTTCTACAATCTACAATATGGAAATGTAATTATCTGACTGTAATAAATATTCCCTAGTAGCTTGAGGCCACTTGGAGCTATTTTGGTTGAATATGTGGATATAATCTGTGATATTTCATAAGTGTCAACTTGCCCAACAGGAATCAGAACCAAAACAAATGGAAATCGCATAAAGGCTGTTCAGGAAGAGTACTGAATACAAGTAGGTTACATTATACTTGAATATTTTTATGACCCTTTATGCTCAAATGAACATGTTTCAAATATTTTTGATCGTGTTTTAGAGCTAATAAAAATTCAATTTCTCTGGAAACTTTAATATGGAAGATTGGTGTAAATCGATAGCTCTGCTGAAGTTTTAAGGAAGCCCAGCTTCCTTTAATGTCAACTAATTTAAAAAAATTACCCTTTATTTTCATCTGAAAAGGATAACTTTGGACCGTTTGGCAACAGCTCAGCTCTTTTTTTCCTTCGTTCAGATAAGACTCTTTCTGAAGCTGAATGCAATTCCTTGATTGGAATTTAGGATATGTCCTGAAAATGTTGCCGTTTTCTGGCTGAACTTCTCCAAAACAAAAACTTCTGTAAGATTAGTTCTAAAGTTATCTCAAGGATGTGCACTATTTTCTACCAAGATTTTATTCTTTAATTTAACTTTCCAATAAGATGGTATACAATAAAATGTCAAATACAGCACTCTCAACAGACAACTTCTTTGGCAATTATTTTTTGTGGCTTACCATCTATAGAGATGGTGTCAATGAATGTGAGCTGGACAACAGCTGATTACGTAGGCTATGACATAACATTTTTGTTTTAAAGACATTTCTTTCAATTGGTTTTAATATTGCAGTATTGTGAGTAACTAAATTTTTTGGTTTTGTTAGCTATAAGTCTTAACAATCAAAGCTAGTATAAATAAATCATATAATAATTTGTTACTAGAACAAATTTACTTTTCAAGTATATTCTTATTTGCTGATATGTACCTATAGACATTCAATAAAAAACAAACTGTAGAAAACAGATGAAGTGACAATATATGGATATGAAATGAGATTGTAAACTAACGAATGGGACAAAATCACGCAAAAATAAACATTAGAGAAAACAAAATTTAATTGACATCACGTTATAATAAGAGACGTTGAAAGAGCAATTATTACACAGCCAAACCACCGTCTTTCACAGCTGGATTTGCCTCCATTACTCCCCTAGACAAGTGGCTAAACTCTATAAAACATTTTTACCTGGTATTTTCTATAGTTATTACAAAATTATTGACATGGACATGTTTTAAGAAACAGGTGGTTACTACCCAGATGCACTGTATGGAGACAGTTCTGAAAAATGGCAGGATTACATATATTTTCGAGTATAAGTCTAGACAAAAAACAACACTAGATGTGAATATATCGACATGCACTGGTGGGACATGCAATGCATAGATTTTTTTAAGCGGTTTTAGGAAGCAGAGGTGCAAATTAAACATGCTAGCGTTAGCTTTTGTTAACCCACATCTTGGGCACAAAGCAGCTGCACAGGAGCTAACTACAGCTAGAGCTAGCCTGTTGTGTAGGAACTCTGTCGCCTTTCCACGGTCTTACAGACTAAAGAGACACTGACATCGACCAAATGTAGCTAAAATTGCGAAAATATAAATGGATCCACCATGTCCTAGCCACCCATCCACAGCTGATTGGATTTAGTTTCAGGAAGAGAACTCTGAAAGGAGGCTAAAGGAGCAAACAGGTTACCAGTGGATGCAGATAGTTCACCAACTCATCCGAACTACAACCCACAACAAAACATTTCACACGAACGCGATTTTCTTTACGTCTCAATAGATCGGGAAACATAACATGTAACTTTTTTTCATATAATCAACGACCAATCGAAAAGAAAGCAATGATCCGGAATTGTGCCCAGCACACAAAGGCTCGGTCTATTCAATGGAACGGAACTGTTCCAAAGAACTACAATGCCCCTCTAAAAGTGAAAATGCTACATTACACAACGACGCTAAATCTGATTTCAACTTCTCTTAGACAACTTGGGATCGTTGTGTATGGTTGTTCATGTATTACACTGTATGAAACGGAATAAACCCCCGTTTTCGGTTTATATAGCACCAATGGACCTTTCCATTTAACGTTCCGTTCAATAGTCTGAGTCATGAAAAGCCGAGGCGGCGACAAACCCCCCCTCCCCTCCCATCAGACTGGAGGATGATGATGTTGGCTCAGACTCACTTCAAAAAGGTTAAATTCATTACAGAAATCAAGCTAACAGCGAAAGGAAAGAAAGTTCAGATTACATCTTACCTTCCAGCCCTATGGACAGAGAATTATCCTCTTCATGTCCCAAAATACTGGGGGGATGAAACGTCGTACTTTTATTTGCCAGCAAGCTAGCGAGCTAATGGAGCTAGCTAGCCTCTCTCCAATGAAACAACACTGCAGTTCTCAAAAATGCACAGCACATATCATTATATCCCAGCGTTGCAATGGTATTCCCAACTTTGCCCATTTGATGGAAAAGCAGCTGATGTAAATCCAAAGGAAAAGCACTTCGCTGGCTCGCTCATTTGCGGGGGATCACTTTCCTTTCTCCAATGACAGCTGTCGAGTTCGGGTTATAATACAGCTAGTTGCTGTTAGCCACCCAAGTCTACGGCCAGCAGCAATTTCTCCACCAACATACAAAACGCCCTCAAATCCGAAATTCAGGCTGCCCTATGAGCCTGCTTCCCGTAAACTTCAAATGCGAATCCTCGGGGAAAGTATGGCTGCGGCTGAAGCAAATGTTGGGTACGGACCGCTGGCTTGGCAACTGGTTCTATTTTCTTCAGCTGCGACAAGCTGCGGGACCAAGCGGCCAGTTAGAAGACTCTCTTAACCAGCCTGCCACGCAGTAACAACCGGCTCCAAAAATGTGCAAAAACAAACATTGGCTTCCCTAAAAATGACACTCAGTCTGCCACACGAACCGAGTAGAAATATCAGCAATAAACATGACAAAACCAAGTTGAAGATGACGCTTCGGTGTACTCTATAACGGTGGCCATATCTAATGATAAGTGGCACCGAAGCACAGCCCCCCTAGGCTCCCGACAAAATAGACCCACCTCCTCCAAGCAGAACTACACCGGACGATTATTTTTAGATCGATTTAATGGTCAAAAAATACGCCTTTCAAATATTTAGCAAATGTATTCATCTATCGATAAGACGAGACAGCAAATAATAGGAAGCAGACCGTTTCACAATTTCTTCAAAATACTCTCTGACCCTGCGGAGTGATATGGGCATTTAGTAAATAAAATAATGGCATGGGAAAACGTGAAAAGACGGATTGTGGATTTCACTCTTATATGAACTGGACTGCGAATAGTTAACGCTCCAGCTCATGCAAAAATATTCCAGCAGTAGCTGCCAGAAGAGAATCCAACTGTCGGCACTGGTGAATACAATAAAGCACGCAGGGGTTGTTTTTTTCGCGACAGACATGGACGTTTAAATCACGAACAAATTGGGGTTCAGCTTGCTCTCTTGTGCCTTTTCTTCCTCTCTGTCCCCTCTACACACCCAACCCCCATTCACACACTTACCCTTACACATTCACGCACATACACAGCAGGCATTGCATTGCAAGTAAAGGTAGCTTGCAACCAGGCAGACATATATAGGCTGTATACTCTGTACATGCAGGGGTTAACTTTCGTAAAAGTCCCCAGGGGTTGGCTTTCAGCTGCACATTATATGAGCTAGAGCGGAGGGTGTTGTTTATTTACGCTCATTTTACTCTTTTTATGGGCTCCTCACAACCTCACACACCTCTTTTTTGAGTTACCCCAGAAGAAAAGAATATTATAAATACAAAAATACACAATTTGTTTTAGCATTGAGCTTAGGCATCTTTTTTGCCAAACTAAGAGCTCCCCCTACTGGTTAATACAAGGTAGGTGAATAACATCTTTCGATGCAGTCCCTCATAAAATCATTCCACTCAACTTTTCAAAATTTTGCCTCGGCAAAAAAGTGTAAACTGCTACATCACGAGTACATTCACGATATTAGTGGCAGAAAATTACCACTGTACATGACACTGAACATCATGCTGTGGAAACTGATTTTTTTTTTTTTCAGAATGGACAAGGAAGGGTGGTCAGAGTTAGAGAGGATGAATGGAGACAACACAAAGTAATCCCGAAAGAAAAACATTTGCAGAATTTCACAGGCAGTGAAATACTTGAGACTGTGTTGGAGATTCACCTTTTAATAAGACCAGAACCTTAAACACATAGCCAAAGCTACAATCGTGTAGTTGAACAAAGCATACTTCTGTGTTACAATGACCAAGTCAAAGTCTGGATCTAAATTTAACAAATTTAGGTACATTTTTTTTATCTTTCAGTAAAAGTTTTTGTCTTCAAAATTGTATTACTTTGCATTGGTCACATTATGAAAATACTAAAATATATTGGAGCTTGGGGCAAGTTTATCATATTTTCAAAATGTTAAAAAGTTCAGCTGGACATGTAGACCTTTACAACTTTATTTATTTGATAACTTTATTATAACATTGTTTAATCTTCTTCAACTATAGATGAAACACAATTAACAAGAGCTGTTATACTATAGTATAGCTCAGATGACAGCCCCCTTTCATTTAGGAGTCACAGCTAAACAGAAACATCAGGTCAGCATACCTAGGCGGGCCCTATATGGGGAAAAGGAGGGCAGACAATATGGGTCCCACATGGGTTTGTCCGCGGTTTCCATGGTGGCCCCACATGGGTTTCCCCATGTAGGGCCACTGCCATGTAGGGCCCATGTAGGACTCATGTCGGAAGAAAAGTAAATTGCTCTTTTCTAGCCTTTTATTTTTTTTAGCAGTATCTCAGTTTGGCTCATTCATTTTTCTTATAAGGAAAACAGCACTCACATCATTACTTTAATTTGTAAGGTTTTAGTTGGGGTGTAGGTGTGTCTGCATGTGTGTGTATGTATATATCAGACTCTATTAGTTACATCAGATGTCAAGTTGCTGGTCACTAGTGTTTCTTGACTCTGGACATACTGGTATCACTTTCTGAGTTCTGTTCTGTGTGGTAGTGTGTTTGTACCACTAACAAGCACTGAACCAATTTCTAAACCTGCACTGAATAAAATAGAAATAAACTTTGTTGGCTCTCAATGGGAACATTTAGATGAGTCAGCAGCAAAGTGACAAGCCAAAGGAAGTATACATTTTCACACAATGTAGTGTATAAAGTAAGAAAAGCTAGGAATTAAAGCTCTGTTACTTATGTATAAGTAAATCACACTTTTATGTGTCAAATAAACAAACAAATTTGAACATAACACAGAGATAGCTTGAGTAACTACAAAAGACATTTTTACAATAATTTCACTTATTAAGATAAAAAAAAGCTGTCCAAATAATAATAAAAACAGAAATGTCCCATATTGTACCACAGGGAGAATTTCTGGTGCACAAAACAACAAATTAGCGGGCAGCCAAAGCATGTAGATTCATACAAATATAATAATATAAGATATATAAAAGCAGGACAAACAGAGTAGTCATCAGTGGAAATTTGCATCATAAAATTACGTGTAGTTATTCAAAATAGCAAACTTTGTTCCAAAGGAATATGCAACTGAGTAGGGTCATTTACAAATGCACAAAATGAATAAGTTTGATACTGAGCTTGTTTAAATACTAACAAAAGAAGATAAGGAAACTACAATTCTGATTCAAAGTTTGAAGGAGGATAGACCGATAAAAGCAATGGAATTCTCCGTTAATCCCAAATGGGATATGTGATGTAAAATATAAAATTTGATTGTATATAAATAAATCTTCAAACATGTTCTAATTTCTAAAGCAACACACTGAATACTTTTTTGTATATATTTAGAGTGCAGTTTGGGTTCACAGCAGACAGAGGGCAGTATGGCTCTACTTTATACCATTGTGGCAACAGAAGCTATTATCACATTACTCTTTGCTATGTAATATGAAAAATTAGGCCAGGCAGTTCCCTGTCCAGGTCCAAAATCCTTCTATGTCTTGTTTTTTTATATATATAATTAAAGAAATAAGCAGTGGATAGTATGTGCACTTTACTTCTTTCCTATTTGAGAGGCATGTGTGCCAATATTTGTGAATTGTGCAGTCTTAATTAGAAGCTAGCAAAGACCCGTGATGATAAAGATAATTTGCTTTTACTGAACTGTACTTAAAAAATTTCAGTTGCTATTTGAAATTCAGGTGCCCAAAAGAGTTTGTACTATTTTAGTCAATTGAAGCAATTGTTCATGTTTGAGAAATAACATTCAAGCAAATTTTGCTTTCAAAAACAAGTCACTTCAGTTCAGCTTGCTAAAGCACAATCATTACACCCAGGTATCGTAGGTAGACACTCAAGGAACTCTTTTCAAGCTGCTGAGTCTAATTGATGCCCTTTGGCCATCAGCAGTAAGAACATTTTCAAAAGAATAGATGTGACTGAGAGATTAAAAAAACACTTTGTTAGGATAATAGGCTGCATTTTTGTGGCCTTGCAAGTCATCATGTGGGTGTAAAGTTTTAAAATGCACTGACTAATTTGTTGATGGTTGTTCATGGACAGTTCTAGATAGGGACCAACAGGGGCCTAAGCCCCTGTAGTGCTGGTCCTTGCCCATGTTGTAGCCCTATGTATTGAAGAGATGATGGCAAATCAGTTTCTTATGATAATATTTGGATGACACAGAAATCATAACTAATTGGATCAATTTCATTTCGTACCTTCACAGTTATATCTTAACAAGGATTTAAAAAAATTGCACTTTTAGACCTGAAACCTGCAGAGCTGGCTCACTTAATATATTAAAGGAAGAAATATTGCTCCTTCTTTTTCTTTTCATTTTTTTGTTCTGTGCCCCCATGAAAATATATTTAGCCTGCAAGCATTAGTTTGACTGTGTGTATTAGAGACAATCCAAAATAAAGCTTTATGTAGTATCATAATTCCACCCCATAAGGAAGGATGGTTTAAATGCATCAGTAGAAGCATAGAATTAATACATCATTTATGTCCATGTTGAGAGAATAAAAGTCTCTGAGTGGACTGTACAAAAATGTAAAAACAAAAAGAGTAGCATCTTGAAAGAGTATCTGCCCTTAAACAAGAAAGAAAATTCTGGTAACATTAGATTCATAAACCACAGATTGTTTTTCATGTTCATGTCTCTATCTAATGGGTGTGTTTTAGACATGTATTACTAATGGTACTCAAGGTAGGGTAAAAGGCAGTTACAGAATAAAAGGCCAGCTGCCTGCTGAACAGATGATAATATAATAAAGGAGTCAAGAAATATGAAACCCTATGCTGGTTGAGCTCTTTGTGAATAGAGGAAAATGTGTGGTTCAATTCTGTCTTCATGGCCATGTTCAATAAATCTGTAAATATATGTACTGATGAGACTTGTGTGTCAGTCTCATGTTTAACACCTTTAAGCTGGTGTTAAACATACTTTCCATTAAGCCCACACTTTTCTGTATCCCAAATGTATTTTTTATTGGTGTGAACATTGGTAGAAGAAAATGTCTATTTTATTAACTCAGTTATTGGAATAATGCTACTTATTCTCAGTCAACGTTCTAGCCAACAGCTGACTTACTACTTTTCAGCAACATGTGGTGAAAACCCTCCATTTCGAAGGTTTTGCACCCCTTAAAATTGTTTTCAATCAATTCCACACTACAGTCGCAAATTTTCATGCCTATAATTTGGATTTAAACCTTAATCTAAACGTGTCTATGGGTTTATTTCATGAAGGACAGATTTGTAGAGAGCAGGGACGATGCTTCTGTCAACAGGTTCTTCTACCAGGGGTGATTCTATTTCTTGTTTTAGATTATGGATCAGACAGTTCTCTGTGACATGTGCAAGGCTTGGCATGTGTATAAACACAAATGGTTGTACCTGATTTTATTTTGTGGAATCATATTTCACCTTTCAGACTTTTTTTCTGAAAAGTTGAGAAGTGTATAATTTTCCTTTGACATCAATGCTATGAGCTACACTGTCTCACAAAGCCCATGAAAACATATTCAAATTTAAGGTTGCAATGTAAAAAAGCAAAGAATTTCAAGGGATACGAGATGTTTTGCAATTATAAAAATGCATATTATCAGGAAGATGAGTCATTAGCTAGATAGCAGAGCGTTTTTGGTTTGAATTTGCGGAGCAGCACAGTCTGACTGCCTGTGTTATTTACGTAGGAGGCTGAAGGACCCAATCCTGACTGAGACTTTGAGGCTAATTTTGATGTGTAATGAACTGAGAAAATGAGATACTGGTGCAAACTGCTCACAGAAGTCAGCACCGACAAGATGAGGAAAGGAATAGGGCTTCAGAGACGAAGCCTTAGCCTAATGTTATGCTCTTCTTCATCGTGAGAATTGCTCCTACTTTCAAGTATTAGCAGACGAATTACTCCTAAACAAAAAAACCCTACCAGATCTCAGCATAGAATTAAGAAGACGTCATGACTGGTGTAATGTGGAGATGTGGGTGGGATTATATTACAATATTCCTGGATTCTTGCGAACATGCTGTGCAAAAACGCAGATTAAGCCTAATCGGTTTCTTATCCTGAGGGGTTTATTTTGGGAACATCATCAAAAATGTTAAATTTTGTGGATCAGATTATTGATTTTTTTTGTATAAGCAAGTGCTTAGTGTGGACTTAAAATTATTAAATTATTAAAACATAGAGAGGGAATGAAAAATGCTTAATTTACCAGGTAAGTGATCATCAGACACCAACTAAACCAAAAACTGGTTTTAATGTCAACTTCTGATTTTGTGTGACTATTCCTCACTTGATCTGGTTGGCCTTACACCAACCAGACCTAGTTGGTCTGGTTGATACAAGGAAGATACAAGGAATATTTTCCTTGTATTTTCCAAAATACAAGGAAGATATTCTTTCTTTACTAATGAAGCACATGAAAATTAATCACTTCTCTACAGAAAAAAAAATGAAATTGAAGTTGAGAGGGTTTGATACTCTTCTGGCTTATACACAAGCTTTAAAGAAAGATGTCTCCTGAGTGCAGTGATGAACAATTCTATTGCCCATGGCTGGAAGAGCTAATTAGAATCTATTTATAATCATAGGGGAACATATCCAAAGAGTTAGGAAAGAATGGTTGACAGAGGGTGTAGAAATGGCGGTTGTTCTAAGAAAATTTGTGAAAATGGTGGCATATTGAAAGGTTCAGCACAGGATGACCAGGTTTTAGTCAAGACTTTCCTCCTGGAGGAATACGACTGCTGTTTACTGGACACTCAAGGTATGGATCGTCAAGAAGGCTGTTTAGCTGATTTTCAAGGTATACTTTTCTGGAACGTTTCATGACGTCTGAGGCTGGGTGTTATGCAATCATCTCATGGGACAACACAAAAAGAAAAAGCAAGTCATAGGGAAAAAAGAGTAAAAAAGAAAGCGAGGAAGCAAATAAAACCGTTTTTTGCTTCATACTTTAGTACCAACATTTTGCAATACAATGCAGTACATATTAAACAAGAGAGACGAGAAAGACTAATTTCCTTTTTTCTCTGAGTCTCTCTGGCTTAATTTTCCCTCAGCACTTTCATCATCAAAGATTCCTGTGAAGAATTGGCTCTTCTTTAGGATTGCAAAAATACATCTAAGTTGCTGGCTCTCTGCTGGCTGCAGCTTATTGTTTATGCAGTGATGCCGTTAAGAACAGAGACAAAGTTCACTGTGGATCACCCATCATCTGTTTGTTTTTAATGTTGTAGGCATTAAAAGTCTTAGAATCACAAGCAAACACCAAATGGTTTGGTGCTGTACCTTAAACAAGGATTTCCAAACTTTTCATAAGATCTGACAAACACAAATTCCAAATTATTTTATTCAGATTTTATGTGATAGAGCAACAAGCAATAGCCTAGAAGAAAAACTGATTTGGGGATATAATGACCAAATATCTTTTTACACTTAGATGACATAAACAATATATTTTTTATATTAAACCACCCTGAATAAGGGCCTGTGTCCAGGCTGTGGGGTCAAGACATTCAAACTATACAGAAAGAAATGGGGAGAAAGGTAAAAGAAAAAACCCAAAGTGCTTGAAATAACATAATTATATTTAAGGATAAAAATAGTATTTACTAAAATAGTTCAGTACTATTGGATGAGAAGAAACATTTAATCAGCGTTTAAATGGAGCATTCTGTCAATAAAACATGTTGCTGACCTGTAATGCCTCTACCTCTGTCGCAGTGTAGAGCCACTGTGCCCTGCTCCAAGTTTTTATGTAAAAAAACAGTAAGAAAAGCAGTGAGCTCCCACACATGCATCCCCAAGAGGCCCTATTAAAGTCAAGGTTAAATCCCATTCTGCGCTGTCTCACACTTCACACTAACACCCTCTCTGAAAGTTCTCTAATATCAGGGATCCTTTGCGGCACTTGAAATCCTTAGAGACACACAGACATTGGTATAATACTACTGGTGGTGCTCTTGCAATCCAAGGTGAGCTTTTTGCCCATTTTTGCCTGCACACTATCCTCACAATGACCCACCATTTTCTTTTCTTAAGGAAAATAAAGTATTTCAGACTTTTTTTGGCTTGAGCCTATTTCTTTTCATCTCTCAAAGTAGACTTTTTTCATTTTGAGGGAATCAATCTTCTGGGACTCACATGTGGGAGTTCAGCATTGTCATCTTTTTTGGTTGTTGTTTGTGAAAATAAATAAATAAATAAATCTGCCTCAGAGACTTTGTGAGAAATGTCATGTAGGATTGTCTTGTGTTTTCAGAAAATTTCATTTGTGACATTGCCCATTTAATGCAGTTTTTTTGCAAATGCATTTATCAGATGTATAAATCAGTCAAATAATGTGTGTAATTTCTCAAACCCGATAGCTGTGGAGACGAATTTATGGAAAGCATACTTTTAGTGTAATCCTAGCAGAGAAGGGAACTGGGCCGTGACAGAGCTGTTGTTATGTTATGTTGTTCATAATGTTGATAAAACTATCATAAGATGTTCCATAACACTTGCTGCTATTTAAACTGATGTGACCTTTCATGAATATGTTCAAATGTTACTGAACATTTGACTTTTCAGCTTTTGAAACATTTGAACATCTCAGTGTGAAATCAAAATCTTCTGAATCTGTATTAATGCTGTTGCTTGCAAAGCTAGTGGCAGTTCCAAAGCTTTGCAAAAATGATTTCTAAGATAGCAGAAGACAGAGTAGCACAGACTTGCAAAGTGAAAGGAAAATCTTTCATTGGTCAAATGAGACCATAATGGAACGTTTTGGAGCAAATGGGCCATATCACTCTGATTCCTGCATGATAGTGGCAGCATCATGTGATGCAGATGTTTTCTACGGCAGAAATATGGAAGCTAATTAGAGGTAAAGAGAAGATTCAAAGTAATCCTGCCATATACAGGCTTCATATATTACATTTTAGCTAAATTGCTCAAATGTGTGAAAGGCAACTTTTGTAAAAAGGCTATATTTTTTTAAAGTCACTCGAAAACATACCTTATAGTTGGTTTCAGTTTTCAAGCTTTCTCATGCATTAAACCTAATACTGTTGAAGCTGTTACACACACTGTTTCCATAATGAACACTGAACCATCTAGTCTTTATGTTAATATTCTACTGACTTTTTTCCGACTGCTAATTAGAATCAATTAATGAAAACTGTTGTGCTCATTTCCCTGTTTTGCTTTGTGTGACAGCAGAAGGAATTTTTTTTATGAATAATCACACATCACAAGAAAAGAAGGTGGATTTATCTGTGTTATACAGCCTGTTGTCCATGAAAATGAGCCTGCAGAATCGCTGAATATTCACACAGTGCACTAGAAGTGTGATACTGAATACCAGACAGGAAGAATAGTTTGCTCATATTTCACCTTTCACACTGGTGTGTTATCTACTTACAAAGCAATGAGTTAAAGCGTCGACTTGTTTTTCGAAGTGATTTCCAGACATTTATATTTCTCTCATTACCGCTCTGAACTGGGCAATATGTCAGACACAATATTGCAGATTAATAACTGTTGTATTTTTTAAAAATATGAAAACGTGCCTGAGTTATTCCGCACGACTCCATGTTTATTATTATGCATGTTGTTTGAACAGGACAAGCAGTTAATGGAAATTATGCCTTGTGGATTTAATCGTTGGAAAGAGAAAAGTGAAATGCTGCCACCAGGCACTTAGCAGAGTGGGGAGTTAAGGATGAAAGAACAATTTCTGTAATAATTTGTTCATCTGGTTATGAAGAATGTGCTCTGTGAGAGATGGACGAGTTATTCTACTAATAAATGTGCAACTCTGATTCATGCAGAACTGATGAATGTTATGACTTTCATGAATGACCAATTAGGTATGATTCCTCATTGATGCCTATTTCTAGTGGTCAGTGGTTGGAGGCAGGAGACACTCTGAACAGGTTTCCAGGCATTATAGTAACTTGCGAACAGTAGAGAACTTTTTTTTACATACATGTTCCCATAAAAACACTGGTTGTTTTTTTGCAACTGCTGGTGGCTTTTATCATGATGGTATGTCATAAACCAACACAAGCTAGTGCCCATTGTAAAGGAGAACATAAACAATACATACATTTTAAATGTATTGTGAAATTGTGGCACATTTTATTTATGTAACACCTTTGAGTCAATACTTTACAAAAGCACCTTTTGATTATATTGTCTGAAAAGTAGCAAGTATTAATCTCTATCATTCACTGTACCAGCATAGGATTTTGAAGCTCTGTTTAATTGTAAAGTCACTAAATTTGCCTCAGAGACTTTGTGAGAAATGTCTTGTGTTTTCAGAAAATTTCATTTGTGACATTGCCCATTTAATGCAATGAGAGGTTTGACTTTCCAAACCTCTCAATAAAATTGCTTTCAAAATTGTTATAGAGGGTATATGTGCATGCTAACATTAACATTGATTTTAAAAACATGCTAGAGCTTGCTAAATTTGTATTTGCACAGGCTTGTGGATGCCTTAACACAGAAGTTCCCAAACCGTGGGGCGCGCCCCCTAGGGGGGCGGCTCGGGATGGATGAATGAAAAACAAAACGATGAATGCTGTGTGTGCTGGGGGTGGGGGGTATAACAAAGACTCTCTAAGGGTTTCTCTACCCTCTACCACACCCCCTGACACACATCGTATAACAGGGGGCGCCAAAGACGGACTCTCTCTAATACCCCCCACCCCCGTTCACACACCGTTTAAATGACAAGACCAACGTCTAACTCTCCCTATTGTAATCCGCATGGGGGGCCCAGAAAGTGTTTGGAAACCACTGGGGGGGCCTAGGAGAAAAAGTTTGGGAACCACTGCCTTAACATAAAATATCAAAGTTACTAATCAGCTTTCTGGATTTTTGGAATCTTCTCGATGGGTGCCAATCTAATGTCAGTAAGGCCTAAAAACAAAATGATTAGTAAATTATCAGGGTGTTTTGCTCAAATCCAACTGCTGCTCTTTCAGGCTCAGTTTCTGATTGCGGACAACTCTGACAGTATTGAGGGTCAAAGTACAACCATAACCTCATCCGTTCTCCAACAAGATGAAAGCTTGGCATTGGGGTATTGCTTGGTAATTTTCATTGTTGCCCGTTTCTGCCTGCATTGGTATTTTACAGTCTGATAAATGGCTCTAAAATATTATTTTTAAGGGTCATAAAATTATATAATGAAATAGGAATAAAATCTGAAAATCCTTAATGTGTTAAAAGTACATATGTAGTTTTTCTAAGTACAAATAAGTCTTGCTCATTTCCAGAGATAAATAAAAACAAGCTTAGAATTGATAATTCAGCTAGATATTATATGTGAAGTCCTAATTTTTTTTATTCTCATGATCATAAATGGTTTTGAACAATCTTGGGAATAAAACAAGGAATAAATAAGTGGGTGAAAACAATTTCAAATTGTAGTGTGGAGCTGAATGTGAGGCTGCTGAATAAGTCATACAAACCCGGAGTCCTTTAGGGGATTGCTAGAATTCTTTTTGCTGGCTTGCACGGGATCACTTCAAAGTTTGATGAGGCAGGTGATGAGACTGAGGCAACACGCATCTAACAAAAGTTTTTCTTGTTTTTTTTATCTACTTGAGGGTAACAAAAAGTAAAGTAACAATCTTTTGTTGAATTCTATATTTATTGACCTGATGTAATGACTGACACACACACATGCACAAATTGCATGTGTGTGTGTATATACATACATATATACATATGTATGTATATATTGTATATAACTATAGCCACCCAGAGAAAAAATGATGAGGAACCACAGGGATTTGATTCGTCAAGATCTCTGGGAGGAAGAAGAGAATTTTTGTTTGGTGAATCACTGAATTTTATAAATTATGAATTGAGGTTTAACAAAAAGCAATGCTTTAGGTCTCCTCTGAGCCTCAAATAAACAGGTCAGAAAGTGAGTGGATTTTCATTTTGGGGGGAGGATATAGGATATTAGAAACGAAGGCACAAAAATATGCTTGTTGCCCTGTAGCATCTCCTCTGTTTTTACCAATGCATTCTAGGTTGAAAAAAACTTTTAATTTTGCTGTACTGGTAACACACAACCTAATGTCTTGAGGCTCTCTTTGTTTGACATTTTATTTCAAAATGCACCAAAGATCTCTGGAAGTCACATAAACACATAAAAGTATTTTGCCAGTGTTTGGTTTAGATTGATCAAGCATCTAGTAGTTTTTTTTTTATAGAAATGAAAGCTATACAATGAATAAAATGTTAATTTCTTGGGAGGGAAGCCTTTCTCTGTCACAATTCATGATGGCCAAGCCAGTAGCAGGACTTAATCAAGCAATCGCCATGATTTTCAGATCATCAATGTTATGGCCGGTGGCCTTGTAGGTTTTCTTTTTTTTCTTTTTTGTACAGCTGCAGCTCCCTAATCGTCTGCTGGGAATTGGAAGCAGGCCTCATCCTCTGATGCCACGCCCCTGGGGTCTACTGCAGAGCTGATTGGATCCCCAATCTGATACCACAAAACGTCCAGGGTGATACACAAAATAACTTAATCAAACAAAATTGACTTTAAGTTCAAAGTAACCAAGGTTAGACAAAAACCAAACTACAAAACTCTAGTGGAGATTGAACAGAAAAAAACTCTCAGGGACAAAAGTTAACAACACGATTTCAATTTACAACAAAGCTCACAAAGACACAGCTACAAGCAGTAGTCTTCACTCAGACAGAGATGGCAAGCTGTCTGCCCAAACAAATCAGATCAGCTGCGCCTTGTCCCAGGAATGCTTGGGTTAAGAAGGGAGGCCTCAGCAGGGATTGGTGGAGGTATCAGATTGGGGATCCAATCAGCTCTGCAGTAGACCCCAGGGGCGTGGCATCAGAGGATGAGGCCTGCTTCCAATTCCCAGCAGACGATTAGGGAGCTGCAGCTGTACAAAAAAGAAAAAAAAGAAAACCTACAAGGCCACCGGCCGTAACAATCAATGTCTAACCTATTAGCTGTCTTAAACCTCCATGGACACCAACTGAGATACTTGTGTATTTGTGGTGGTACCACCACATCTTCTGATTTTGCTTTGTGGATTCAGCTCAGATTCCCCAGGATCAGTGTTGCCAAGTCTGCGACTTAAGGCGTGTGTTTTTTCTAAAATAGCGTTCAAATCTTGTGAAAACTTTTTTTTGGCTTGTTTATAAAGTTGCATGTTTAAGCTTAGGATTTTGTTTGAGAACGCCCATTATTATCTCCAAGCTCCCAACAATAAAGCAAAACCCTAGTGGCAGGTAGTTTGTCCTTCCAGTGCTTCTGCTTTGGCATCTGAAACACACACAAAAGTCTCAAGTGACGGGGAAACAAGTGGCAATGCAGTGTGAGAATGAGTTGCAGTAAGTGCTGAAAATGTGTAAAAACATATAATAAAGAGTAGGAAAAGCAACGCATCAAAAGACTGGATCCAACGTCAGATGGTTTCTCAAAGTGTCTCAAAGACATTCTGCAAGTGTAAAATACTATATTTCACTATATATTTACAATACATTTTGCCATTCCAATTTAATTCAGCAGGCTAAGACAGAGTGGAAAAAACAGTGCACCTCCCTCTTTCATCTGATACATAATATGTACTATTCTTTTGATCAGTGTAAAAGTATGCCATTCAAAGAATATAAAATGTTTATTTTTTTAACTATAAAAATATATAGTAATATTTGCTGTTGCTTATGTATATTTCTGCAATAATTGTATCTGTTTATCTTTTTTAATAAATAGATACAATATGTTGGGTTGCCATGCATTATAAATGTAATTATTAAAAGACAAAAGAAACCAAAGTATTACACCAGC
This sequence comes from Phalloptychus januarius, assembly GCA_902982915.1. Lineage (NCBI taxonomy): Eukaryota > Metazoa > Chordata > Actinopteri > Cyprinodontiformes > Poeciliidae > Phalloptychus > Phalloptychus januarius. Next base: position 12,331,668 of record CADWAE010000466.1, on the reverse strand, counting down.
ATTCTTTTCTTCGTAAATTATTTTTGCAGTCTGGTTTATGGTTTTACTTCATAGATACAAACATCAGCAAAATTTTTAATTTTGGCTGTTAATTTTAGGGTAATTAGCTCCAGGCAATATTACAATATTTTTCTGTGAATTTTAAAATTACTCAGATTTTTACAATAGATTTCTGTGTTTTCTACATTTCCTGGCTGCTAAAATCACTTGAAATATTTATTTATTGAGTTACTGTAATTTCATGTATTTTCTATGGTAATTAAGTGCTTTTTATATTACAATCAGCAACTGTAAGTATTTTAAAAATTTTTACCATAAATTTACAGATTTTCTTTGCTGTGTTGACTTACGGTACTTCCATGTATTTTCTACGGTAGTAAAATCTTTTGGATATTACGGTCAGAAACTGTTGGTATTTTGTACCGGGAAATTTACAGACTTTTTTTTTATACAGTGCTGTAAACATTTCACAATCTCTCATGTTTGCCCCTTCCATACTACATCTCAGAAAACTCAATATGGATGTTTGTTGTGCAATGAAATATTCATAAACACAATACTGATTATTCCTAAATCCCAAATATCATTAATCATAAACCACAAATCACCTCAACTTAAAAGCTGAATTTCTGGCTTTTCAGAGTGTAGTTAGATTTGCAAAGGTAAAGCAACAAAGAATCCACAGTGTTTCTTTACATTCATAATGATGAATGGCTCATTCTCATTTCATGAAAACAACAAAGCACCCAGAAACAAAAGGTATTGATAGTGAATAATTGTCCTGTGTTGGAAGATGTAGACCTTTGTATATGTAGAACATTTCTGTCAACATGAGTTATTTTGTTCACTTTACCCTTTATAATTCCATTCCATAAAGTGAACTCAATGCACTGCCAAGGTGATGCATGAAATGGGTGTCCACAGAATAATGAGATGGAACTATGTCAGAGCTTTGTGAGGGGATCTGATTGGAGTAGAGATGACATCTTACCGCCGTATAAATATTCCCCCTAGAATGAAACTCATTCAAAAAGGCATAATAACACTCAGAACAACATCTACAGCACTGTAGGCCTCACTTGCCCCAGTTAAGGTCAGTGTGCAACAATACGATTCAACAGTCTGAAATGGACTGGGCAAAACTGGTATCTATGAGAAATTGAGCAAATGTGTCAAAATTAGTCCCCAGAATCACTTTTATGAACATTTTTGATTGCAGTTTTACCTAATTGTAACAAAGGTGGCATAAACTGTTATTCATTTTACATGCATTGCTTTTACTTAGGGACTTGTTGGTTTGAACAGATTTAGTTCCTTTAAGAAATAAAATTTCTGCGTGATATTAAATTTAGTTTGGTAATCAGGAACATTTTAGTGGCCCAAAAAAAAAGCAAAAACGGAAGACATCTGTGAGGGAGAAAATACTTTTCACAGCACTTTGGAGAAGCTGACAGGATTACAGCTCAGATGAGAAAATCGAGAGATTTTGCCATGAAATATGAGGCTTTCATGACAGCCACTCTCTCGGTGTTTGTACTTTGTTCATGTTGTTTGGTCTGCTTTTAAGCGCTAAACATAATCATTTAAACCCACATAAATCAGATCTCTTCCAGGCTTATTTTGGGTCCTATTCGTCGCCTCTCATTGACAAGTGGATAAGTTCTTGCATGACACCTTGTATAATGTTGAATTGTTGGCTCATTTTAAAGATTAATCCAGGCCAATGTGTTCCTTGTGGGAATGTAAAGCGACACAACCACACAATGACATGATTTATTCCCCAGTCACAGTCACTGAGAATTCCTGACTGTGAAGGGAAGTTGTCATCATTTCCATGGGTTATTGCATCTGTGAAAGTCTTGACAAAACTTTATAAAGACATTCAGCTGATTGGCAACAAAAGCAAATGCAAATAAGCATTTTTATTCAACAGTGGCACATAAGCACTTCCATATTTTAAAAGAGAAATGCTTCCTTCTCTGGTCGTGCCTGATAAGTAAGCTCTCTCAACACCCATGTCCAGATCCATTCTGCAATAAATAGGTTAGCAGAAGAGGTTTTACTTCCTGCAGATATTTCAGTTCTTATTACACTAATGCACTACAGTATCTTTAAAGGCTTCTACATAAAGAGCCACATTATTTCTTTAGAAACTCAGAACATAAAGTCTGTAAAGTTGCCCTGTAATTACGGATTGGTTGTAGGTGGTAAATAAGACCTCTATGGAGATGTGCAGCTGAAAGACAATAGGAGAGGAAGTCTACATGTTACTCTTGACCACAGGCTTGGATTAAATTGCAGGAAGGTCAGAGACTTGGCCCTGAAAACTGATGCAGGATTATTTCTGGTGTGTTGGTTGACTTGTAGTATTTGATTTCACATTTTTAAAGAGAGTCTTGATTTAGAGTTTGTAAGAGAAGAAAAATTGTAGAATCCATATACTGCCAGCTATGCAATTTAAATTAAAATAAAGGTAGAACTAGTAATTGAAAAATGAAATGAAATGTCTAATTATGAAACTACTCTATTAACAAATAATTGAATTCACCTGAAAACCCCAAAGATGTCAATACTATTTCTGATTCACATGTTGCTTTCTACAATTTAAAATGGTGTTTGATAAAGAATTGAACTTTGTAAAAGATTGAGAACCAGGGCTGACATGAGGTACTGACATCAAACTTTATGGCTGCTAGGGCATGCCTACATGCTTAAGGGCTACAGGATATGTCTTTTATAGATAGGTGGTGCTTATAGCTTAACTCGGAGACAGGAAAGACGACATGCAGATATGCTGCAATGGATCTGAATTTTTTTGGAGTTAATTCCCAGACAGCTCAGTAGCTACCACTGAGCCTTGCTGTGCCCCATCCTGGATGAAACTGAATTCACACACAACATGCCAAGGAAGATCTTCATAATTTGACAGTTTTGTTGCAGAACTGAGAAATTGAAGTCTGCCCTTCATATTTTTCTTAGAGAGATGATCTTTATACTCTTAAAACATGACAAGCTTAATGGTGGAGACTGTGAATTAATATATGCTGGTTGATTATTAATTGATGGATTTAAATCAATTTATTTAATTTCCAGAAACCAAACATTTTTGCCTCCTTGAATGGCACTTTTATCCATTTTTATTCCATCTTCGCAGTTAGTATTTAAAAAGACTGAGCTTTGACTATTGACTTAAAAAAAGTAATTAATTGATGGATGAAAATAAAACAGTTTTCACCCGACCTTTAAAGATAATGTGTATTAAATATAAGGAACCTTTTCTCAAGATGGATCTTTAGAAAGTGACTCACCCGTTAAAGTGCTTTTCTCCAAGCATTGCAGGCATTACATGACCTGTGCGTCAACAGCCAGGAACGCTAAGTACTTCCAGGTAAAAAGTGGGAGTGAAAATGACAGTTAAGGACACTGGCATGCTGTTGGATCATTCATGTGAGCCCTTTGTCAGCCAATATGTTGAGATGTTTTTTTTATTTTTTTTATTTTACCAAAGCCATGGTTTTGTCCAGTTGTTAAAGTCTTTGCCAAGGACAGGACTTGGTTTTCCACATTTGTTTTTTGTTCCCCAGATGTTAACAACAAGGCATCAAGTTCATTAAGTCAAACATTTTGAAGCAAAACCTTCTCTGCTGGTCCCAACAGTTCCTGTGGTCAGTGTTGCTGGTACTTTAATGAGAAAAAGGGAAGACCCACAGGGAAAGAAATTGGATTTTCAGCAAGGGTTTAATGGTTGATTTCTTGTTGGAGTTTTAAAATTGAAGCCGGAATAAATACCTCGCATTTAGGAGGAATGCATTCTGATTGCAAAAATAATGTTTGTAGCAATTGGATTTTTGATTTATTAATGTTAAAACTGCAGCAATTAAAATTTTTTTCTAGAAATGGCTTTTGAGCTGGCAAATGTAAAAATATGTTTCCATGTTCACTTCATAAAAGCAAGTAACATACTTAGTCTCAGGTAATTTAAGGTCTTTTGCAGACACGGAGACATGATCTAATGTATGCAGGAGAAGGTTCACAGTCCTCTCTAATCTGAAAGAAAATGTGTTACTGATAGCAAAGTCATGAGAGTTCAGCAATCATTTTAATCAGAACTGGGTGGATATCATCTACTTTCAGTTACACTTGTCAGAAAAACAAATTACTCACATATATCAGCAGATATAGTTTAAAATCTGTTTCCCAAAAATGTGTATTCATTGACGTGTTGATAAAACTGCAAAAACAAAGTCATAAACAAGAGCAAGAGTAAAAGACATAACATTTGTCATGCAGATGTGCCCGCTTCTGCCTCTTCCACTCGATTTAATCCATCTGAACTCCCAATTTATTTGTGTTCTATGTAATTCAGTTCCTGGTCTGAAACCTCTACTCCACTTGAGCATTTCCACTACAGTATAACAACTATAATTGGTCTCCTGTGGTTTCAGAACATCCTTCCCAGTTCTTCCATTAACACCGCCACAGTGCTGCCTGGCTGCTGTCCATGGTGCTGATCTGTAACCGATATGGATTGGGAAGGAATGCTTTCATGCTACTAAGTTCACTGTCCCATATCATACACATTTTGATACCTCCAGCCATAACATTTATGATTTTTTTTTCCCTAAAAAAAGTTTAACAGAAAAAGCATACATTTAAATGCAAATGAAAGTGTGATAAGTAGAACATATGTATGCTCACAAGTTCCTGAAGTGATTCCTGCTTTCCAATCCAATCTTTAAGTGTTAAGAGGTATCAGTGCACTTTATGTTGTAGCAATAGCATCTGCATCATGTGTTTCATGAATTCTACTGAAGTATTCTTCAATTACAGCACAGATCGCTCAGTGTATGATGGAGAAGTTGTAGGAGTTTGCACGTTGTTGTGAACATCTGTGTGGGAAAAAAATCTGATCTTAATATCAATCATATTTTTCAAGGACATGTGAAGATTCATGATTTCTTTCATGCAATAATATATCTGTTATATCTTACCTCTTTAAACTCTCCAGCCCAGGATAATTAGTATTTGGAGAAAGCACCACTTTTCTTCCTCCAGCTTAGCTGAATTCACTTACTTTGCTTTCAGCAAAGAACTCTTCTGCATCCTCTATCTCATTAAGCTCCTGGAAAAATCCTAACCACTGTGGGGCTAAAAGGTGACACAGTTTTGTCTTTAATCACTAGCCACGACTAAAAGCTGCTAATTACCTGCTAAACGTGGGAGTCACTGTAAAAGAAATGCAGAGGGTGAACGCTCTGCACACAGAGACGGATACTTTTTATCCAGCTTTAAATGGTTACAGAGATATTGATGTTACAAACATGAGTATATTTGCTTCCACCACAGATATATATGTAGGTAGGTCAGATCACCTATAAGCTATCAAAAAAACAAACAAACATCCTGACAACATTTTCTTGCATATTCTTGACCAATTTATGTAGAGAAGCTGAGGCTCATTATCATAAAATAGTCATTTCTTCTACATATATATAAAACAACAACAACAACAAAAAATGAGTAAATTAGCTATAATGTAAAGTCATTCAGAAATACTTGTCCTAGGAGCCAACAAAGAGTAATTCAGGCACATGCATCATGCTTATCAGGCATTAAGTGGAGTGGAAAAAAATTCAGCCACTCTACAAAGTGAACATTGTTGGTTATTTATGCTGCATGTAATGTTGAACTTATTTCTATCAGAAATAGAATCTCGGAAAAGCATCCAGTCCAAACCCTTGTGAAAAATGTGACTACTAAGTAACAGAAGAGTTTATTACTGCAGCTGCCACCATGTTTCAAACACACAGTAGCTATATTACATTTTCAGATAAAATTGGTGAGAAAATTCAACCCTACCTGAAATTCAGGCTACCGGTGCCCTTATTGAATTATTATTATTATTTTCGTTCTTGGAGATCTTTACTTTTGAGGGGGAACTTTTGGGTGCGGCGCAGGCACAAAACGCACACAGCTACCTGGAATGAGTTTGCGCATACTTTGATTTATCATTGGACAACACTTTGAAAAAACGTCCCTACAGGTGGGTGGTACATCGCTCATAGATGGACTCCTCTGACTGGTAGGTGGGTGTTGCGATTCTTCTTTCCCGTGTACCTCACTGTGCAGGTTTGTTTGTTTGATTTTTTTTACAGAGGAAAAGCCACAATTTTTAACTGGCTTTGTGACCGTAGGGGTGTTTTTACGCGAACCACTGAAAAGAAAAGAATGCGAAAGAGAGAGATTGGAGTCCGAAGTGATCATTCGGGCGACTTGTGCTGATTATTCTTCTCCTGCAGACGGGTTTTTAGAAAGGACCATGAACTCATCAGCAGGTGCGGGGAACTACCGCAGGGGATCCCCCAAAGGAGACACGGTAAGATGCATATCAATTTAGCTGGAAATTAATTTGTATGCATTAATCTACGATCCATTATATGACAAAAAAATTGCTGATAAAGCGCTACCCCGAATGCGGGATAGAAATGCAGCGTTGAAACAGTTTTGTTCATAAAAGACTGTAGGAGATTTTCTGAGAGTAATATGTGCTGGTATGAAGGAGTAAAAAGATTTTATCTTCACTTGCCGAAACGTTTTGGTTGCGATTCAGCAGAAAAAGGTTCTGTGATAAGATGTGTGTAAAAATCGCTGTCTGGTGTAACTTTTTCTAAGATTTAAAAACAAAACCTTAATTTACAGCTTTACTTTTAATTTATGTTCATGTTAGTAAATGATGGAAATTTTCAAGATTGTGCAGCTTTATGCCTCCACGGAGGTATACCTTTTTATATCTCCGCCTTTCTTTTGACCCAAAATAAACCATAACAAATGAACACACTGTGAGAAAAACGATCTTTTTTCCCTTCTCGTGTTTCCAGTAATGGTTCAGCAAAGCTCTCCTATAATGTCATTTCCAACTCACGAAATGGAAGGTAACTCATATTACACAGAAGTCACATCGATTGTCATTTCAAAAGGGACAAAATATGCTGACACATAAAATCAGGTTTCTTTCTAGTGATACTCTGGGGAATCTTTATGACAATGTCGTCTGGTTGATGTCACTACTCAAAACTTATCATATGTTATGGAGAACTGCTTTTACAATACTAATGTTGAAAAGCTTGTTTTAAGTTGTATCTTTTTAAAGTTAAAATATGTATATCCATATTTACTAATATTAATGAATTTACCAATAGAACAGAATAGGTAAATTGTTGTTTTTCCACTTAATTCATCATAACATGTATTTTTCCTTTAACTTGTGTGTTTGAGGTTCTTTCGTGGCTTTAGTCTCTTAGTGCCAAGTTGTCTTTACTAAGATGTTAAAGGACTCTTTGAAGAACAGTTCAAGTAAGAGTTAGCCTGCCCTCTGCTGGAGAGACAACGCCGTTATCAGGCTTTCTTGCTCGCTGCACAAACCAGATTGATATTTAACCACTTTCAGCAGAAACTCCGCCCTCACACCTATATCTGGTCACACCACTCACAGCTTATGCCACGAAATCCCTGACTTCTAGAGTTTCTGAGACCAATTTCAGTCTTCAAAGATACCTTAGAATATTCTTCCATAATCTCCTGTCAATTTGCATAGAAAAAAAAATTTCATTAAGTGTGACTGGGATTTCTGGACAGCTCAGCCATCTCTCAGGACAGAACAGCTCCTGGAATAAGTGCTTGAATACATTTCTTAAATTTGTTACGCATCATTTAGCTGGGGTTCTTTGCAGAAAAAGATAAGAAGAAGAAGATTATTATTACCAGCTTATATAAAATACACCCACATTAATTTCCTTTGGCTTCCCCCCCCCCCCCTTTTATTTCCTCTTGCTTCTTACATGATAAAATTAAACTGATCTGGTAATGCTGCTGCTCAAAACAAAATCAAATCTCATTACTTATTCTGTTACATAAGTAACTTATTATCTGTCATTAATTATCATCACAGGGTGAATATCAAGCTTCAACTGAAAAGTTTTGAACATATCCTAAAGCTCTTTTGGAAATCAAGAAATCCAGTAAAGAAAAATGTATGAACACATTTAATGACAGCATGTATTTGATAAAAAGCCAGAGGAATCTTCCAAAAGACATAAAAAAATGAACAAAGCATGTGTGAAAAAAGCATCATGTTAAAAATGATTTTTACCCTTCTTAATATTTAATGCAAAAAATTCCATTGGCAAGTTAGTAAAGAAAACAGCAATTGGTGCAGGAGATATTAGCCAGTGTGCGCCTCTTGGTGGCTTAGAGGCGCACCATGAGCAGCTGCCATTCGTAGCATGTCTTCCATCTCTCTCTTTCTTATTTCCTTTCTATGTGGTTTTCAATAATAAAAAAAAAACACATAGATCAAGAAAATCTAAAAAAAAAAACAAAAAAAAATGCAGATAATTGATTTGATCAAACTTATATTCAGTTTCAGCCTTAATCATTTAGTGTACGCATATAGAAGTGGTTTGGCTGAGACACAGCAACATTGCTGCCTATTTTTTAAAGTATAAATGTTTAATAGGTGCTTGTACTGTGGCCTATACTATGGATGCAAATATTTTCAGTTTGAACTCATTTATTTTGACTAACACCACTGATGATTTATTTGCTTTTTTACAAATTCACTTTGATATGAATTTTTTCTATTACAGGTAAAGGAATTATTACTGTAGATAACACTCACAAGACATGTTTGCTGTTGAAGCTAATAAACCTGTAGCCACAACCTTCGGTTTAATGTTTTTAAAGTCATTGTTTGCTATTTTTGTATCAGATCTTGCTGAAATTATTGGCTTTATTTTGGATCTTCAAAATAAAATACTCTTCCTAATTTGTTATTTATGAGCTGTCAGTCTTGCTGGATGGAGGACAACTTGACATTTTAAATGGCTACGGGTTTCCACAGGGATTTTCTCTGTTTACGTTTATTAAGAGGCCAGAAGGCATGAGTCTGGAGGCAAAGCCGGTTCTGTTTTACTGTCTCATATTTGGGCACAAATGGCTTGCAGCACATATCTTTATCAGAACATCTACAAGGTTTTGCTAATACTTTGTAGCACTTTTTGGCTCTGGGTTTGGTAATTTTTGCATTAGAAGAAAAAAGAAACCTTGACCACAAGTTTAGTTTTTAGTTTTCAGTCAATGTGCATCAAGTCAAGAGTGGCTCAAGGACTCAGAGCCCTGAGCTTCTCTGGGGTTGAGCTGCACTGACAGGTTTTGTATGCAGCAGTGTTTGTACCAACGAACAGCCTTTCAAAAGCTTTCAGCATTCATCATGTGAGTCCTCAGTTCTTCTGCATTGAACCAATGCAATTTGAATGTTTGTATTGCTTTGTAACAGTATAGTAACCATTACAGAATGACTCCTCTTCCCTCAAGTGCACGTAAACACAGCGCTTACTTCGATACCATCTGCCTATTCTGCCCAATGACTGCAATGAAAGTGATAATGCAGCCACGAAAAATAGAACATTGTTGAGTGAAATGAAATTTGTAGACAGAGAAACAATCAGGGATGCGTGGTAGAAAGGGACAACACCACTCAACAGCAGTCATTTGTCACCACTAACTGCAATGCTGCGTTTTGGCTCCTTGGGGAGGCTCTGGCACAGATGAGAGCCTTGTTTACAAAAACTTTCCAGGTTCTGCAGCTCCTGGCTACCCTCTGGCACCTAAGGCTTTTAATCCCAGACCCTATCATGCTCCTGCATTGATCCCGGGGGTGAAGGTCTTCTTCTGTCCCTGTCACTTGTGACAGATGACCAGATAGTTGCTCATCTTGAGGGTGGGGGGGTTTGAGGGGGGCTCTTGCATCTGGATGATACAAACACAGCAGAGGCTGATAAGCATGCACACTTCGACTCATTCCTATTCTGACAAATGTCGATGTGTTTTCTATTCATATCTTTGCACCACTGCCCTGCCCTGAGCTGAAGCTGGAGAGCATACTAAATAGAGCAGCATCTTTGGGTGGAGTTTTGGCTGCTTGGAGCTTCTGATTCGATTAGCAAGGGAAGGGCACACCAGTTTGCCTGAAGGTCAAGACTGGGACAGGACTGAGGACATATTGGAGAGTTCTGACGTTAAAATGTACACTCGGCACAAATTGTGCTCTCAAAATTGACAACAGCATACACAGGGGAACTACATTTACATTTCTGAATAGCTTGCCTTTTAAAGTCGTCTTAAAGATTATTGGTGTTTAAGTGGTCTATTTTTCTTGTTTAAAATCCATACCATTCCTAACCTTAATTCACACATTTTAGAAAAAAATCTAGATTTGGGATTTTAGTATTCTCACAACACTAAATACTAGTTCTTGTGTCTTTAAAGGACTAAACTTGAAGCCTTAGGTAAATCATTGAGAAAGAGCTTTAGCCTTCTTCTTCTATTATTATTATTATTATTATTACTACTGTTATTATTATTATTATTATTATTTGTTGAACTCTTTCAAGCCTTTTAGGGAAGATATATTTGGGTCTTTTTTGCCCATTTAGATAACTGTCTATTTGTACCTGCTGTTTTTCTTTTCTCACAAATGTATTTGTTTCCTTTTCAATGACTCAGTCAAAAATAAAAATGCCACATGAAGGTGTTAGTCTAAATGTAACACCTGCCTCTAAATCCTTAGATTTAGGAAGTGATAGCTTGTTGTAAATGCAGCACCTTGCAAAAGTAGTCACACCCTTTGATTTGTTTTTATCTTTTTTATTATAACCACAAAGTTTAGGATATTTCATTTTGCTTTAGTGAAATGTACTTTAGTGAACACAACATTTTACATATTTGTGACATAAAAGAAGCTTTAAGTCTTTCAGATTTTCACACATATTATCAAATGGATTTACTGTAATTATGCTTTTATTTAATCGTTCTATTGTATCTCTGGCTGTGTGTCTAAAGTCGTTGGACGGCTGAAAGATGAATCTCCGCCTGAGCCTTAATTCTTTTGCAGCCTCTAAAAGGTTTTCTTCCAGGAATGTTCTGTTTCATTCACTTTAACAATCACCCTGACAAGCTTCCCTTGTCCCTTTTAAAAAGATAATACTCCCACAGCATGATGAAATCACCACAATGTTTGCCACAGAGATTATGTTAAGGGTAATGTGCAACGTTAACTTTGTGTCACACTTTTCCTTGCAGGCTTCAGCTCAGCTAAACAAGAAAACAAAGGCTGAATGGCCTTTAATACTTTCCTTGCACATGCTTTCTCTGTAGACTGTCTACCATGACTTGGTGTGTCATGGTAGACTTGGTGTGTAGTCTTGGTGTGTCATTTTGAGATCAAGGTTTGAACAATAAATCATGAAGCTGTGATTATGTGGTTGTTGCTTTAGAACCTAAAAATGCTTGAAGCATTTCCATAACTTTATTCAATCTTTGTGAAGCTGTGACGAGATTAAATGATGCTCATGCGGATTCCTTATACCGATTAAATGGACTGTACCAAAAGCAGGCAAAATAAGTATTGAACAATTTAATGTTTTTCTCATTTGATATATTCCCAATGAAGCTGTTGATATACAATTTACACTTAATGTTGGGAACAATTCAACTTACCCCCAAATACAAGGACATCAAATGAAATTAATCCACAAGTTGCTTAGCCTTGTCTTGCCTTGCCACAAATGATGTTATCTGTTAAAAAATGTACACAGCTAATAAGTATTGACCAAATGAAGAAAGTAATAAGACAACTTTTAAAGAAAACGGAATAGAAAGTCATTTGCTTCAGGCAAATCAGTATCAGCTGGCTTAATAATAAATGATGGACAACAAAAGGTTTTCTCATTACCAACAGATTGCAGAGTGGTGTGATTGTTGAAGTCAAAGAGACCTTCACAAAATGCCAGTGGTAACAGCTGCATTTCTGGATCACTGAATGTTCTAGGGGATGCATTTTGAAAGAACATAGTTTCAGCAGAAATCAGGCACCCCACATAAGTTTACTAACAGAGGACTCAAAAGAATCATTAAAAAGTTGAAGTAGCCAGCAAGAACACTCAAAGAGCTTCTGAAGGACTTTGAACTAGTTTGCTTCCCGTTAAAACAGCTGGTAATGCACTTAACCACAATGGTCTCTTCGCACAATCACAGTATAAGACTTGCTGAAGAAAAAGGCCGTTAAAGGCTGGTTAAAGTTTGCTGTGGAAAAAAAAGAAAAAAGCTGTGAACTACTGGGAGGTTAGATGAGGCCATATAAGTTGCCATTGCCATACAAGGCTTTCCACAAAGTATTTTATACATTTTCCACAATTTAAATTTTTTTTGTAAATGATTACCTTGATTTCTTTGTCTGTGTGGATTATGTGGGTTGCTCTGGAATTATTTTTATGTCAGAGGCATAATTACGTATTGAATACATATTGACATATTCAGTATGCTTTTTACATTGTCTTGCTGTACGTAGCATTTTTCTGCTTATATTGAGAGATTGCGTAGTGGAGCAGTTTCTATCACAGTGATACTGACTACTCAAAGCTCAAGGTAGATCAATGTCAGTGCACACTTAATTTTAGTCTTTTGTTTGTAATAAACAAATAAATATGCATAATGTTTCCTCCACTTTATACTCTGCTTTGTGTTGGTAACTCATGTCAGATATCAATAAATGAAACTGAAGTTAATTTAAAAATATTATAATGCAAAAAAAGTTCAAATGTATATGGATCATTTATGCACACACTTTGATGCTTTCCATTGGTAAAATGCATAAATTATGCAAAAGATATCAATGTACAGCAAATGTTTTGTAGGGAAAACACAAGGACTGTCCTAAAAGGAGTGAAAAAGCATCCAAACTCTAAAAAGCTTTCTAAAATGAACTCATTTAAGTGCTATTTTTTAGGTGAGGTATGTTAATAAAAGAGCAAAGCATTTTGAATCTCTAAGTGGTAGAAACAGATTTCTTTCCCATATATATAAGAATTCTTAAGTGACAGCAGCTTCTAAAATACTTTGACAGCAGCTCAGACTGTGGGAATCAGGAGAAGGACTGCAGGTGACGACGAGGGGCAAAAAAACAAACACGAAGAAATCCAAGCTGTGAATTGTTAATGTTCTGTCAGCATGATAAAATGGCCCGTCACCTCCATGCATTGGAGCAATAACCGCGCTGACCTTTTACGCTAATTGCAATTAAAGTGACTTACTGTGAGCTGGCGATATTCATAATCATGGAAGTGTGTGTCAGGGCCGTTAATGTGGCAAAAATGAATAAAGAGGATGACCAAAGCAGAGCTTGTTTAAAAGGCCTCGGGAGGGAACGCGGCGGCATAAAATCAGCTTGTTACCAGCGGTGGCTCTAAGTATAACCACCATGTCCTGTATGAACTCGAAGACTTTATTATTCCCCATACAGGCAACTGGGCAATTACTCTTTGTGATGAGAACCTAATCTCTTGTGGTGTGCATGCAAATAAGAACTTCAGCTCATCTTTATCTTGTCTTTACATGACAGCCTTTTTTTACACAGAAAAAGAAAAGCGCAGCTGTTGCTCGTTCTATTTTTTTATTGTCTTATGTTCTGTGATTATATGGCCTATCTGTAAATACGCAGGGTTATTTATCAGCCGTAGCTGCTGTTGAGTGATTGTTGTAGGTGTTGGAATCAAGCACGTAAAATATGAACCCATCAGCCATTAGAGATAAACTGCTGCAGCTGCGGGAGGGAGATTCCTGCTATAAGTGGGCCCATGAGCCACGGTGGAAAAGAGATTTGGCTGACTTTTTATATAAAAGTATTTATGAGGTGCTGTGAAACCCCAAGCCAGTTAAGGGTATAAAACATGCCGCTATCCGTGAAATAAAAAAAGTTTGGTGCCTCAAACTTTATTGTAATTCACTTTTTCACTGAGTGATTGTGAAGGTCACGCTGAAATAGTGAACATTTTGCTCATGACCATAACATGATTCAACTTCTATATAGAAGTGCTAAAGTCTAGGTTGCAATTTGCAATATGAAAGGACTTTAATGTCCCCACTTTGGTGTGTGTTCTCTTGTTCCAGGTTTATTTAATGTGCAAGCAAATGGCTAAATGGCAGCATCAGTATGAGGAGTGATTTGGTTTCTGAGTCCATTTCTGCTGGGAGTGAAGGAGAGTGTGTCTGAGTGTGTGAAGGAGAGAGAAGCTTTGTGATTCACCCGTTTTTAAATCCACATTTTGAAGGGCAAGTGTCCCATCTCAAACTCATAAAACCTAAAAATTTTGAAACAATGTAACATAAACAAGTTATAATCACCCACTCCATTGTCTTCAAACCAGATAGGTTATTTTAACTCCACGCTTTAACAAGAAAAAATATATTTTATAGCCACATCCATGTCGTGTCTGATGTACTACAGTTGTGCACAGGACACAGTTTTCTTATAAAAATAAATTTTAACCTGAATATTTGTTATGGATGTGTAGCTGTTTATGTCCATCCATCCATTTTCCTACACCCTTGTCCCTTACTGGGGTCGGGAGGGTTGCTGGTGCCTATCTCCAGCTGTCATTTCGGGCGAGAGGCGGGGTCACCCTGGACAGGTCGCCATTCGTCGCAGGGCAACACTGAGACACACAGGACAAACAAACATGCACACACACACTCACACCTAGGGACAATTTAGAGAAGCCAATTAACCTGACAGTCATGTTTTTTGGACTGTGGGAGGAAGCCAGAGTACCCAGAGAGAACCCACACATGCCCAGGGAGAACATGCAAACTCCATGCAGATAGACCGGGGTCGGGAATCGAACCCAGAACCTTCTTGCTGCAAGGAAACGGCTCTATCAGCTGCGCCACTGGGCAGCCCTTAGCTGTTTATGTCTTACACAGTAAACAAGTGTAAGTTGTAGTTTGCTACTAAATTCATCTAAGTAAGAAAGTTTGGTGAAGAACACATATTTCTCCTGAAAGTCTCTCAGTTGTAATAAACATTTTGCTGCAGGTTCAGGAAATAACTGGAAACTTCAGTTTTTGTGTTGTTTATGATTGTGTTGTTGCTTCAGCAAAGCACTTTGTTGCCTTCAGCTGGGAAATGTGCGATATCAATGGATTTTACTTACTTTTGTTTGTCAACTTAATTTGCTGTAGTCTATAAAACCAGAATGATTATGCGGTGAAAACTGAGAATTACTAAATCTCTGCATGGCTTGGTAACATAAATTATGGCTATTCTGGTCACATATTTTATAGGGAGGAACACCCTAATGCATGCCTGTGAGCGTCAAAATAACAATGCTGTATAAAACCAGACCAGAAGTCATGTTAAACTAGTGCAATGGCATTTCAGATTACAGATTTTCCCTCAAGCTGTCTTTTTCACTACGGGGCACAACATAAAGGCTTTTAAATACGTGCATAAAATGTTGGTTTGTTTGATTCTCTAAGCTTCTGCTCTCACTAGCTTAGTAGGCAAGATTTTTCCTGACTTTCTCCTCTGCACTGGATAAATTGCCATATAAATCTTCATTTTCTTAACCTATATTTGAGCAGGAGAATTTGCTACTACTACTTTCATCGTGGACACCCATTGTGTTATGTGCTAATATCCAAGTACGGCATCGCATATGAAGTTATGATTCTCAACTTACTTGTGATCACAACTTTTCCTTTGTGCTTTCTTACATTTTTCTCCATTCTATGCATGTGACTTTTTCCTAACTATGCTCAAGCTATAAGCCTGAATGTAATTAAAAGTAGTAAAAAATATTGATACATGCTCTTGAATGAATGAGTTATCAGTACTTATCCATGCAGCCTCCAACATTTCCACTTTCCAAAGAGCGTAGGAGGTTAGGAGAGAGGCAGAGTGATTTTTGAGTTTTCATTAAGAAACATTTGTTTCTTCATCTCTTAAGGCGGTGGCATAATTTTAGATGAATGAGGCGCTTAGTCAACTTCATCCCTGGAAATTTCAATATACAAGACATAAATGCAACATATATAAATCAGATGTGTTTCCTTTGCCAGGTTCCTGTCCTGTAAGCATGACTTGATGAGTGGCTGTGTGTGACTGGGAGAAGGAAGAGAGGAGGCGTGTTTTATGATGTGGAGGACAGGCGGCATAAATATTACTTGTGCCTAATCAAAACCCAGCTGCAAAACCGGCTGAATTGATCTGTTTTTTGATGTGCATACACCAGCATTTGGAAAACACAACAACCAGGACGTGCATACACAGGGGGAAAAATGCAGAGTAAGCAGTATTGGTTCTGATGGTTAGAGCCCCATTACTGTGTTTGTAGAGGAGAGGGAGGGAGAAAGAAAGGCTTTCTCACATTGAACTCCATTTTGTTCTGTGAAAACTCTTGCTAGGAGAGTTTACGAGTCTATGTGAGAGTAAGACTGAAAAAAGAAGAGGAGTGTTGGGTAGGGGTCGAGGGGGGGGGGGAAGCAGAGTAAGGACCAGAGAGATAAGTAGTGTTTGGAGCAGCCTGAGCAGATGAGATGGACCCTCCTCCTCTTCCCTCTTTCTTATCCTAAACCCGTCAACGCCCCCCCTCCCTTCTGGTGTAGGCAATGCCAGCGTGTGTGTGATTGATTCACCCGGCGTAGAGGAAGGAAAGTGTTGTGGTTGGGCTTCTGGACCCCTAGGTCATCCCTTCCTTGTAAGCTGCAGGGGAGGGCTGGAGTTGAAGAAATAGAGGAGAGAGAAGGGGTGGTGTCTCAGACACCTCCAGCAGCCCCCAAACTTCACTGCACAAAAGGTGGGAGAGCAGGAAGAGGGGACTGCGATTGGCACTTCTCAACATGTCCGTCCTCATTGCCACCCAGCTGAAGATAGACACCAGCACTTCTTCCAGAAGGGTAAGGGGCCCTTTTAGCATGCACGGCACGCTGTGGGGGAATGTCTGTATTTATGGGTGAGTCTCCTGCTGCTGACGAAAAAGGCTGCTGGCTGTTTTTGATAACAAGTGGACAGGCAGAAGGAGAGCGGTGGGTCCCGGTGTCCCCCTTTCAGGATCCTGATTGACAAAAGCTTGTTGTTTAAATTTGCTTTCCAGTGCCGACTTCTAATAAAGGCTTGGTTACATATGCTGTGGAGAACACCTACCGCCTCATTGTTATTCTTTGTGATACCGCCACTTAATGATTTGAG
Source organism: Phalloptychus januarius (assembly GCA_902982915.1). NCBI lineage: Eukaryota > Metazoa > Chordata > Actinopteri > Cyprinodontiformes > Poeciliidae > Phalloptychus > Phalloptychus januarius. The sequence continues at coordinate 12,314,585 of CADWAE010000466.1, read as the reverse complement.
CGAGGACTGGACATGTTGGGCAAAAGTTGCGCATAGTTGCACGCATGCATTGAATGAAAGGATTTGTGTAATACAATTTTTAAGACATTAAAGGAAACATTAAACCACACTTTCAATCTTTGTTTTGAGAAATTTAGAATCAACAGTGGTCTCCTTTTGGCAGACATACAGGGTGTAATTGATGCACAGAGGAAGTTTGGAACAACAAAAGAGAATTTCCTCAAAGTGTTTTTGCTGTTGCTATATAAGCTTCGAAGCTAAAAAATCTATCTCAGACAGAGCAGCAGTGTGATATTGATGGGATTTGTTTATATCTGAGAACATATTTTTCAAGGCACAAGGGAAAACCAAAAGAGCTGTTTGCAACTGAAAAACCAGGAGATGCAGAATAGTTCAGATTGTGTCTCACTCTGACAATACAAGCTTTTTCATTTCATTCATCACAAACACTTTCACGGCCATCCCTTGGTTATGCATACTTCCTTTCCTCACATATGACAAAATTATTTTTTGGGGGTTTTTTCTGGTCGCTCTCTCCATCTTCCTTAGTTTTTCTTCCCCCTCATCCACCACCATCCACAGCTGTCGCCTGCAACTTCGCTTAAAAAAAAGCCAGTCAAAGTCTATTCGTACAACATCAGCCAGCATTAAACTCCATTTCCTCGCTGACTTATCTTCTGCCATTTTAATTTGGGCTCAGTGCATAGCTCCTATTCCTTTGGAATATGTTGCACTTATCCTGCGTGGAAGATAAGATTCCAACAGGCTACATGCTGATACAAAATAAAAAAATACATAAATGCACACAGGGCTTAGAAAATTATGGCTTTATTGTGAGTTATAAATATCATCTGCTGGAAAATCTTATTATTTTCATTAACTTGCAGAAAAACTTTGTTGAAATCCTTACAAAATAATAAATCTCCATGTTTGTGGGTTTGTATTGCTTGAGTAAGCATGTCATTATGCAAACGTGCATTTAGGATGCTTTTTATTTGCTCATACATTAGAACTCCTGTTTTAGTTTCATAACTGCTGCTTTATATTTGCCTTTCAAAACTATCACATGCATTTCTTTTGGATAAATGGGCACGTGTCATTCTTTTTACATCTTTTTTTCTTTTTGGTTATCTTCAAGCTTGTAGCTCACAATAGTTGTATTTCCTTTCTTTAAGAAAAAACATGAGTGCAAGGAAAACAAGTGTAAAACAAACATTCTCTTTAAAGGGATCTTATAAACAAAACACTGAAATGTGATATATAAAAAGGCAAACAAAAGAAAAGTAACAGCAAAGTCTCCAGGTTAAATGTGAGTACATGAGTTAAAGATTTATTTGTCAAGTTAGGAAGAGAAATCAGGAGAAATATTGTCAATGAGGAGTCTGTTGTCCAAGCAACTGTCCACTGTCACCACATGCTTGTCCAGAAAGAGTGAATGCTGCAAATCAATGACTTGATGCAATCTGCTGGATTTTCTAAGATAGTAACATCTTTGAACCAATTTGAATAATAAACTAAAAATGACAGCATTGTTTTTGATAACTGGGATCAAATAGAATGTAGAATTGGATTGACTTTTTTAAGTGCATTGAGAGGACATGAATTGTGAATTGGTACAAACCAAATAAACTAAATTGAACTGAATTAATAGATAAGGATAGTATTTAAAAGATCTGTGGCAGATGTGATTTATGCTCCTGTTCTGACCAGGTTGTGTTACTCTATTAGCCAGATGCAAGCAGTATAGTCTTACACCCCCAACATTAGTGAGCAAAATAATTGTCATTAGCAATTCATGCTACGATTGTTTAAAACGCAGGAAGCAGCTCATTTTTTTCCACATATTTTGACTGTCTGTCTTTTGCAAGGGTTAACCCACATTACAGTGATGCAGCTGTGAAAATATTATCTCTCAGATTCAATAAGTCAGTCTGCAGTTCATTTTGCCACAGCAACAAGTGTTTTAATTCCTTAAAACTAAAGCTTCAGTGGTGAATGGAAAGGGATGTTAAAATGTGCACATGCAGACTTTGTTTATTAAGCTTAGACACTGAGAAAAGTGTAACTGCTGCAGCTATTTATTATGGGAAAATGGGAAAGTTTGTACAGAGCAGTAATTGATTTATTTGGAAAAGTTGCTTATGTCAGCAGATGTTTTATTCCAGAAGACATACAAAAACTGGCGCCCACAACCAACTACTGCGGTCACCTCGATGGTCTTGATGCTGACTCATTGCTAGAGCCATCTAGCCATGCCACAAATTTAGCTTAGCCTTCTGCGTTTACCCTTTCCTTGTATTGTGATCTTTGGGTTAAAGTTGTAAAAAGCAGACTGTCTATGGTGGGTGAGAAGAACTCTTTCCTTTTCACCTGTTTGTTTCACAAATCACATCCACTTCTCCAAGCACTGCAGAATCCATATGGAAGGTAAGAGAGCTCTTTCCATAATTTTCTGAGCTCCCGATAAGCAGCTGCACATCCTGTTGACACATTTCCATTTGAGAGGTGTTTTTGTCAAGAAAATAATTTGAATTTGTGGAGAGTAGGGCTGTCGGGATTGAGATTGCGAGCTGTTTATATTTTTGCACATAATGTGGTTTTGTTGGCATTTTTGAAATAAGCAAGTAAAAAAAATCATTTCTTTAAACAACTGACAGTTGTACTCTGTTCTTACACAATCATTAATAAAATTAATTATTTGTACCATTATGAAGAAATAGGTATTAAATTCTGACAATTGGACGCAACTGACTTCACAATTGAAGTGGATTTATACTCACTTCCACCAAGTTTGAGGGTAAACTGGGGACAGTGTGAAGATAAGAGCCCATGTGTCCAGGCTGGAGTACAGAAGAAACTATAATCCGACACACAGGGCGAAGGATGATAGAAAAAAAAAAGTTCTTGCCACGGTTGGTTCAGTTCAGTATTAAGGAAAATCATTAGAATCCACCTAATACCAGATGGAAAATTGTGGAGAAATGTGATTATGGTGGGGTAGAAAGCCAATATATCAGCGACGTGTAGCGAGAGGGTTTGGTAATTTTCTTGTTCATCTGAAGGATGTTCAGAGGAAATTAAATATTACTATAGTCCCTGCAGACACGACCTGATTGATCTGTTTTCTCCTCCCGTCTAATTAATTTGTGTCATTTTGTTGTGTTGAGCTGCATGCAAATCAAAACAGGCCAAAGTAAGGTCATTTTAGTTTCATCAATGCTCCTGTTGTAAGTGTATTACACTATCTTGTGTTTTATGTCATTGGATATTGAACATTGCTAATAATGTTTTTAAAGTTTTATAACTTAACTTTGGCTGCTGTTTATGCAGCAGCCTGCATATTATCTGTCATTCTTTGGAGCATAGTTAAAGTACATGAAATTACCTTATTCTTCATAAAGCAATCAGTCTCAACATTAAAAATTGCTCTCCTAATTTGAAAATTCATTCTACATTTGCAGAATCATTACTAAAGTGAAGACATCAATTTTTATTTCATTTGAAGAATAAAAGAGAAGTGGGAATAAATAATTAATCTAACAGTGATAAATACAAACATCAAAACTAATTTATACAAATGTTACTGTAAAAGTTTTTTTCTTAGTGAAAAGGTTTATAATTTAACAAGAGTTTTTTGATCTTTCAGGAGTAAAAGAAAATGGGTTATACAGCTTATTTATTTAGCCCAATAGAGAAGAGAGAAAAGATGGAGGAGGAACTCAAAGTTTTAGAAACTCCTGGACCTGTCGGCATCCAACACCAGAGCTGCCAGGGAAAAGAATGGAAATAATCTATAATTCAGTTCTTAAGTTACGTTCAATGTCGATGGAAGAAAACAAAATCTTATACAGCTTTACACATAAACAGACATAAAGTAGCAGACAATGCAAACAACATCTTCTGACAACAAATCGTGGGTTTTTCTCAGCTTTCATATAAATAGAATGTACAATAACAAAGAGCAAAGTAGAGAAATAAAAGACTTCCTTCACTAGATTTAAAAGTCTGGCAAGGGAATTTTTAGGTGAAAGAAAGCAGTATTTTATACGTTAAAGGTCAGATCTAAGTTTGTTTGTGAACAGTAACATGATCACACACCATCATATTATTTCAAGAATTATAAGAAAACTTTACTGTTTTTTCATTCCTGGAGTGGATTTCCTGGTAACACTTGTATGAATATTTCACTGCAACAGAAAATTAACTCACCCCGGGGACCTCATTGTATTGAAAAGCCTCATAAAGCCGTGACTTGCCATGTCATAAAGCTTTTAGACCTGCACCTTATCACTCAGATTAAAATGCATCTGGTGTGTGCAGGAAATTTAATTACACTGTTGCATAGGTCGTAGTTTGTTCCAGCTTCAACAACCGCCGTCGGCTACCCGCAGAGGCATTACACAAGCCACTGCCGTCGTCATCTTTATAGCTTTTATTACAAGCCTCTCCAAATATTCCACCACCCGTAATGCAGAACTTGACTGCAGAGGTGTTTGTGAGAGGACATAGCTTCAGCTGGCTGTTCCATCTGTTACAAGGCGATAGGGAAGTCAAGCTGAGCTCTGGCTCCCTGGCTCGGTCCTGAGGGGAGCGTTAACGCAGTCAGGCAGTTCACAATAGCTCCCCAACAAGGTGAGGGAGATTGGAGGACATCTATCAGAGAGGCCGAGGTGGATGTCAAGTGGCTCGGACCTATTTCCCAGGGGTGCACAGGCTTGAGAAAGGCATTTATGAACTAGAGGAACAAATAATGACAGGGAACAGGAGTATGGTTAGGGGAGACAGCAGGAAGCCAAAAGATGTTCAGTCCTCAAAACAACACAAGCATACAGAGAAATGTATACTCTTAGATGCATCAAAGGGAAATTGGTTTAAGCAACAGGAAGGGAGGGATGACAGGAGGATTTGTTGTCATTTTTCAAATGCATATTCTGTATTCTATACCCATTTCCTTTTATTCGGGTTACATTCATTATTCAATCCCAGAATCAGTGAGCCTCACAGAGCATGAGACGACTCACCATCTATAAGAGAAAATTAATGGAAACTCCCGCTTTGTTCACACTTCAAAACAGAATATTTTCATCTTCACCACTGCACTTGCTCCATCTCAATAACCCCTTCTGCGAACGATTGCAAAGTAAACTTGATTTCACCTAATGGCAGACCCGCAGCAGTGGCATTCAACAAAAAGTCTTTTGAGTTGCTCTTTAAGTGCGGCTTTTGAAGTTGTGCCCCCGTGAAGATGACCTATTTCACAGAAATACAGCTCAGCTCAAGTGGAGTGATAGGTTGTGAGCCATCACACAGTGAGAGGCTGCCTGGATGTTGGCCTGGGTCATTCATGGCAGGGATGGGAGAAATGTTAACATTTTGACCCCAGAAAAAGCCCCCGTTTCCTTTCCATGTAAAAGCCGTTATTAGAAAGCTACATCGAAGTGAGCCTTGTCAAACATGAAATCACTTGCAGTATTGTGAGCTGAACAACATGCAGGTGTGAGCTGACTGAAATGACAACAGATGAAAGAGATGTATGGAGCAATTAAAGGATGCCAACAAGAATTTAATGCAACTACAATTTTATATTGGCTGACATACACACGAGGCAAAAATACCACTTCTGGTTATTTTGGGAGGATATTTGATCTCTTCTTTGCTCTCATAGGACTTGCTTTTTCTACAGTGCTATGCAGAAGTATTCATACTTTTTTAATTAAATAGCATTCATCATTTAACAATCACAAACTTGATATATTTCACAGCCTCTTAGCTGTTTTTTTTCCTGCATTTAGCTCCAGCCAGCTTCCCATTAACTTTGATCAAATTCCTTTTGCAGTGATCTGCTGGACAGTGTTAGTTTTCCACCAAACTTAACATGTATTTTTAATCTCTTCTGATTGGCTTCTTAGATTAATGCTCCATGACTCGTCTGCCAGTGTAGATGCATGCAGTGTATTAGTAGGTTTAGATTGTGTGATACTCTTTCTGTTTTCACATGATGGACTGAACTCTGAGATGTTTAAAAGGGCATTGTTAAAGGTTGGGATATTGTTTTAGGCCTTAAACTTGACTTAATCTGCTCAACATATTTGCCCTGGTCTGTCTGGTGTATTCCTTAATCTTCACAATGCTGTTTTGTCACAGTTGTGCTCACAGAAAAGTTGTATTTAAAAGAGATTAATTGACACTCATTTGTTCCCCACGAATTAACTGACTTCTGAAGGGCATAAATTATTAGATTTAAGGTGCCTGAACATAAATGCATGCAATACTGTTCATATTTTTCAAGTGAAAAGTTCTGAAAACCGGGCATCATCTTGCTTTTTTGTTCCTCAACTCAGTGGTAGTTTGTGTTGATCTATCAATTAAAGTTCTAAGATTTTTTTATTTAAATTTTTGTGGTTGTTAGGCAAAACGACCAGGTGTGTGATCACCCCACAGCGCCACAGAGAGGCACTCGAGCTCCGTCCTGTGGGACTACATGCAATCATTGTGGAGAAGGGGGTTGGGGGTAGTCGAGCCCCCTCGTACGTAAAAGCATTAACAAATGACATTTGTTAACAGAGCATTTAAATGAAAGCGCATTCAGAGAGACCGCGCACTCTGGGTGAGTGATTGCGCGTTCGGCAGCGCGCAGACCCCCGGCAGCAAAAGCTGCTCCTCTCTCCATGCAGGTCACTTCTCATGCAGAGCGCGTCTGGGAAGAATACCGCCAGGCTCTCTCTGCGTCCTTCACACTTTTTTTCCCCCTCCCTCCCTGTGCATAAGAGCAGCGATGGAAAATTAGAGCCAAAAGAGACGAATGATTATCTTCGGCTCTTTTGTTTTTCTGGACAATCCCTCCGGGTCTGCTGAGGATCGAATATCTGATGGAAACTCAGCGCTTCCGCCTGCTATCTGGCTGTGAGGAGGCATCAGGAAACTGAAGACAGGAGACAACGTGTTCTGAATACAAAAGAGGGCAACTATTGACACCTTCAAGAGACCATCCGCCGTGCGCCTGGACAAAGGGGAAAGGACGTCTACAAAGGATTCAGTTTATTATCGGTTCATCACTTTGTTTGTCCTCTGCCAATACCATCTGTGGGCGCCTAATAATAAGCCAAACATTCTCATCTTATCAGAGGTAAAACTGCCTTCCCTTTTGTCTTTTTGTATCTCCTAAAGCGCTCGAAAAACTAATGCAAAACGAGCAACGCAAGACTCATCTGCAACCCTGCCATGCTGTAAAGTGTTTTTAACCTGGTTAAAAAGAAAACGTAGCACCGATATGGCTTCGCTGTATCAGAGATTCACCGGGAAGATCAATACGACCAATTCGTTTCCGCACCCACCTGAGGCCAGCCACCTTCTTGGAGGACAGGTCGCAGACGAGGAGAACGGAACCAAGTCATCTCACCAGGGAGCCGAGGGCCGAGCTCACCTCCAGTACAGGAAAAAGTGCTTACGGGAAGATGAGGATGTAAGACACTTGTTGTTTATTTGCACCATACCGATAGATTATAATGATCCCAAAAGTGCTTTTGTAGGTATTTTTCTTTTAGAAAGTCATTGAAACTGGTTTTGAAGATAAGTCTAAAGGTCCTTGCATTGTGGTTTGTTTGAGCGATTACTTTGTGTGTCTCAGTTAAACATGGATACTTTCTTATCCAAGTTACTTCTCTTTCTATTTGTTGCCATTCTTAACATGTGCACATACATGTGCATTTTCCCGGGATTTGTGATGATTTTGAGTTCTTTGTGGTGCTGACCGTGGTCCTGAAGCTGCACAGTACTTCACAGTGGCTGAAATCTCTTTTTGTTACATCACTCTGTGATTTGTTTGGAAAATATGGGGCATCTGGATTATTTTTAACACTAATCCACCGGGCTCAGGCAAAATACATTTGATATCCTGGCGTGTGCTTTCTGAGATAACTTGCACTTCTGAGAAGCAAGTGCACCAACATAAAAGGGCCTTGTGATCTTCCGCAGAGCAGTGTGTGGCTTTGGCATGTATTTATTTTAATAATAACTAAAGTGATCTTATGAAGACCTTTCAAACAGAGTTTGGATCAATAAAACAAATGACAAGGCTGAATATTCACCTAAATATAAAAAAATCCAGATCGGTAATCCAGTTTACAGATTACATAGACTAAAAAAAGAACATGACAATCAAAATAAAGGTAAAAACCAATACTAAATAAACTATTTCAATAATCATTGCAATCATTACTAGAGTGAAAACATGACAGCAATAGATGCTAATTGTTTAAAGTATATACAACACGTTAAACAACGAAACAATAAGTTTTACCTAAAAAACATCAAGTTACCGTTGATGTACATTTATAATATACAATGCATATGTTGTACATGTATTCAGCCTACAGCTATAATTGGATTATTAATTTGGATGTAGATGTCATTACATCCAAAATTAAAGTAGTTTAAAATCTTTATATTGTAAAAGTGAAATTACCAGCTGGCTTCATAAGATGCCTGCAACAACCCTTTGAACTTTTATATATTCATCTTCAGAAAAATGGTTAAAGATCAGTCAGACAGGCTGAAAAAGGACTGATGGAGCATACAGCTAATAGTTGTCTTTAGTTTTAGTTTTCTAATTCACCTGACATGTCTGGTGTGTTATTTGCTCTTCATGATGCTATTTGCTAACTAATCTGTTCGAGAAACATCTGAGGCCTTCAGAGAATAGTTGTGTTTTTACTGAGATTAAATGTCACAGAGCTGCACTCTATTTACTAATCAGGTGAAGTCTGAGGGCAAGTAGTTGCTCTAGGCTTTCCTTTGGGTTGGCTGTTTATATCAGGGATATTCATACATTTACAAAGATCTGGATAATGTTGTTTTTATCTTAGACAGTACTAAGCACAATATAAAAATAACCTTTTAATTAAATTTTTTTATCAATCAAAATTTATTCTTATCCAAATGCCTTTTTTGTAACTTTCTCTCAGGTTGGTGGAGAGCAGAGATATTCACTAATTAACCCTCCCTGGTATCAACCAACAAACCAAAACTGCAGAATGTTTTTGGTTTGCTCTGCTTGTTTGCAGAGAAAAAAAGTTTCCTGCCTGGAACAAATATGTATCTTTGATGCGCCTTTGATTTATTCATTCCTGTTAGTCTAGTGAGTAGGCTGGCAACAGACTGAGTACTCACACTCTGTAGTTGTCAGTATCAATAACAAGAAGAACAGCTTAGCTCGACACAGAGGCAAAAAAAAAAGGAAGATCCTTTCTCCACTCCTTCAATGCTGGCTCATTAAAACTCTTTTTTTTTCCTTTAACAACCTCAAGATTGGATTTTACAGCTGTTATAGCCCTGCTGGACTTCCAAAATATTTCTAAAGTTTAGGCTGCTAACCTTGAGGTGACATTCACTGCTGAGGTTCCCTGGAGTTGTAGTGGAGCATGAAATTGCCTTGTGCCTTCAGAGATGGGGAGTCCATTTCATGGAGCTCCATTCCCAAAACAGGTCTTGGTTAAAGCTTTTAGACCCCGCTGCTGTTGTCATTCATACTGTGGATGAAAGATCAGAAACAATAACTCAAAAGATGTCAGGATTCACTTTTCTTTGGTCTTAATTTAGCCCTTTACATGGTACGCTTAAATGTAATAACAGCATTTGGAGTTAAGGACACAAATAAAAGAACTTACTTTTTGCAAGCAGTTGTGATATTTTATTAATGCATTTGTTCTGGGCTTCTGAGAGACTTTTTATGTTTGTTGTGAAATTGATCAATTGTTTTGATTATTTGTATACAACCATCAGGGTTTGGTGTTAAATCCAGAGTCACAGATAGGTTGTACTTTACAAACAGTTTATTTTCCTCCTCACTTCCTTTTCTGCAAACACAAACCTAATTAACTGCCAAGCCTAAAGGTTAAACATTGAGATATTTTGCCCACAGATCAAAGCCTGAGGGGTTCTGACAGGATCCTGCCTACATTAACCTTTCCTGTATGGTGGGATTAACATTGGAAAATGTAAACATTTCTGTTTCTTCACAATTGGGGCTGATATTTGAAACCCTTATGATGGAAGTCAGTTTCTGCTATGTTTAAAATGTATTTGTACCCTCAGAGATGTTTCATGTTTTATTTTTGTTTCACATTTAGATGTTGTAGATCATCAGTTTATCTTGGTCTAATGTCATAAACTGATGAAATAGAAACAGCTGTTTTCAAATTTTAATTTAAACTAAATGGCTTAGACAAGAGTGTAACTTTGCCACTCGCCTAAAATGTTCGCTGGAGATAGGCACCAGCACCCCTCCTGATCCCACTAGGGACAAGGGTGTTAGAAAATGGATGGATGGATGGATGGATGGATGGATGGATGGATGGATGGATGGATGGATGGATGAATGAATGGATGGATGGCTTAGTCAAAGCATGGATTTAAATCCAATGAACATACTGTTGGATGATCTGAGATAGACCTTTTATGCTTGAAAACCCTCATTTGTAGCTGAAATAAAAACAATTTGGCCAAATTGGAGCAAAATTCTTCCACAGTGATGTAAACATTGTTATTAATGATGGCTGATGGCATTGGGAATTAGTGGTGGGGATTGTTTACTTTACTGCATAGTGCTAGATTAGTTAGATTAGCTTTCTCCCCTAATAGATGGAATACTTTGTTTGAAAACTGCTTTTTGTTCAGTCAGGTTGATTTTGTCTGATATTGAAATAGTTTGATTATATGATACATCAAAAGGAAGATTAAAATGCAAAAAGAGAAGAAAAGATCCAAATGTTTTTTCATAACACTGTATAAAAACAATTATGCATCTAATTTTTCTTTCTCACCTGTTTAATCACCATTCTTAAATTAAGTTCCACTGAGAGAATAATTAGGATCACTTTAAGACAGAAATAAACAGTAGTCAAATAAAAAAAAAAGGAAAGAAAAGTGAGAAGTGAGCAAGCGATATATTTTTCCTGCCGGTTTGTTGTGTTAACTTAATAGAAACAAGTAGGCTCATAAATCATATATCTCTCCTTTGATCATGTGCTAAAAGTCTCTGACAGCTTGTGTGAACATTACTGAATAATATTTATTATGCTTTTTTCAGTCCTAATTTCCCCGTGTTTGTATTTTGTACATGAAACAGTCTTTTTTCTCCAAAGACAGCTCCAACAGACCTCTTGCTGCTTGTGACTTAATAATGACAGCTGTGTATCCATGTGTAACTATTAGTAGTCATTAGTGAAAGCTCATTTCCCTCAGGACCACCTTATTGTCAGGGTGGCATGCTGCAAATAAATGACTTGTTTTCTACCCCAAGGCTGTTGTCTTAAACAGCAAAATTATTCTGGAGAAGCACTTTAATCTCCTCTTTTTACCTTGGCTGTTATTGTTGCTACAGTGATACCTGTTTGATGCGTCCATGTTATACAGGAATCATGAGGATGGGATTCAGTTTGAAGGGTGATCCTTAGTGCTACTGCATCTCCATGTAGCTGTTTAAAAAGCAGGCATATACACCTAATAAGTGTGCATGCTTCATTAAAAAACAAATAGTAGAGAACTTAGAGCCTCGGCAGAGTCAAAGGGGGCTAATTAGTGTGAACCATTTCTGATCTCTTTCTGCAGAGGTGTGTTGAAAATCCATTAAAAAAGACACTACCTTATGTTTAAACAGCACAGAATGTGGTTGAAAGGTTCACATGAAAATGTTTACTGATCTTGAATGTGGCTGAATAATTGTTAGACTTAATCGAGCTTTGTTCAGATCGGGTGTATACAGGGTTAAAAGTCACATTTTCAACACAGTTTTCTTGTCTAAATAAAGATAAGGACAGATTGAATAAAAATATGTTAATGGACCACAACCTGACCACATGGTACCAGACCTCAGCGCCACATCCAGCAGGTTGGAGGCCCATGCTATGACAAGGCTCAACTACCAGATGCTCAGCGATGCTCGTCTCTAATCTGTGAAAGGTTGTTTGATTTCTTCCTGGATACGAGTGGCTGAAAAGAGCTTTATCCAAAAAGATTGCTGGACTCATTCTTAGGGTGAGAAGGGAGAGCCGGGAGTAGAGGCATCAGGTGAGGTGAATCAGGCATCTAATCAAGATGCCTCCTGTTCTCCTCCCTTTAGAGGCATATACCATCGGGAAGAGCACCAGCAGATCCAGAACTCACTGAAGGGGTTTATATCCAATCTAGCCCAGGATTTCCCTGCTCCTGCAATGAGCTAGACAGGGCTGTTGAAGAGAGGGATGTCACCCCAGTGATCCAATCACAGGTGGATAGACTGATGGATAGACAGGCAGTTTACAAATTTGGAAACAGAAACTAATGTCTTGTTTTAGATCTCTGTACTCCCAATGGTTTTTTTTAAATTATCAATAGTAATGCATTCCTTACTCTCTGAAAGTGTCTGTCATTTTCTAATCAATGCCAGTAAGTTGCATATTTAGATTATAGAAAGACAAAAATAACAGAATAATTGTAAAATAAGGTACTGCGAGTTGGAAATTATGAGTAAAAGAAGCAAGCTACAACTGTAAAGACTGTTAAGATTTAAAAGTGAAATTTAATCACATTGCATGAGATCGCCCAGGGCTAACACACGCGCTCTATCTCAGATGCACACTCTGTCTATCCTCATATGCCTTCTGCTCAGAGATATTCCAGATTTGAGCGAGAGACTTTGGCCCAGTTCCAGAGTCTCAGCTCAGGTCTGTGCTTCCTTTGAGATGTGCAACTGAGATAAGTCAGGCAGACAGAGCTCAACAAGAGCAGCCAGATAAAGGAAAAGAAGGCAGCAAAAAGCATTCGGCTGTCCTTATTATCTCGACGTTGAGGTTAAAAGTTTTCTTCAGGTGATGACTGCTCACTGAGGGCTGCACTAATCCAGAATGATCATCCGTCCGGAGACGCCAAAGCTCTCTCAACAGTGCAGGGAGGGATGGTTGTGCATTTTAAGTATGTAAGATGGATGCAAGCTAGGAGTGATGGTGGCTTTTGTTGTGCATAATTGAATGAATACAGTTTTAATTGAAAAGTTATTGTCTAAAGTAATATTAATTCTAAATATGTAGAGTTGCTTGTTTAATTTAAAACTAATTACATGTTGGTATAGATTATTTCAAAGTGCTATTTTTAAATCAGCAATGTAATATGATTCATAAAAGAAAACTTTGACACATATTGACAGACATTCAGAACAACTCTTTTGAGCATATATGCATTCAATTTGGAGACACTACTTGGGAGGGAGAAGAGATTGCTCTGGCTAACTCTGAAAAGTTCATAAGGACATTTTTGAGTGACCTGCAGGGACAGCAGTCGCTGCATGTGACAGGTCAAATCTGTGTGTTCCTGTGCGCTAAACTATGAAGCTCAGCAGTGTTTAATTTAGTGCTGCTTCAAGCTGCTGTCAAACTGCCAGGATTATATTATAAACTATATTTTAAATCTCCACAGTCCGTCCTGGTATAATAATGTGTTCTCAGTAAAATCTGAAACGTATTTATTCATCAATTAATTTAAAATGGTACTGGATTATTTAACAAGTCAATGCAAAGAAGAAAGCCCAAGAGTTGCTGCCTCGCACGTTCTAGGTTTTAATTTTGCCCGTAGTATTTCTGCATGGATCTACTCGTTGTGGGTTTTCTCCAGGTACTCTGACTTCCTCTCATAGTCCAAAAACATTCATGCATATGTAGACATGCACTACATATGCATAGATATGCACTCAAGTCTAGTACTCACAATGTAAGAATATTGGAAGTATTTTATGAATAACACTAGAAATTGTGATTGTGCTGATTGCGATCCTTCAGATAAAATCTCTACTCTAAGCAGATAAAAAAGATTTCTCACGTTTTCTAATGATCTTGTGAGTGAGTCCGCCATCAGACAATCACTGAAGAACAGTGCTGAGAGTGACAGATTTGGAAGGGAAAAGCCACCGCTGTCTAAAAATAAGTGTGCTGCTCAAGTGAAGTTTGATGAAGGCACAACAAGACAGAGGGATGTTAAAAAAAGTTCCTGCTGTCAAAATAAACAAAACATTTTACATTTGGACAGCTTATCATAAAAGAAGACAAAACACAGAAACCTAAACATAGCCATAAAACAAGAGGATTAGAAAATCTGATCAAACAAATAATTTAGACTTAGATTTACACCTACAAAAGTAAAACATGTTGCTTTGCAAAAGTATTCACACCCCTGGAACCATTTAAAATGTGCTGTTATACACCCGCAAAGCAAAGTGTATTTTATGATTGTTGACACAAGGTGGCACATCTTAGTGAAAAAATGAAAGGAAAAAGAAGCATGTTTTGAGATTTTTATGTACAAAACTTAATTGAAGTGCTGCACGTTTTTATATTCGTGCATATAAAACATGCACGAATACTCTGGCCTTTTACACTCCATAGTAAAAGGCCTCTGGTGTGTCAGAGGCCTTTTACTCTGACACTCCAAAACCATCAATCATCAATTACCAAATGAATAAATAGTGCCCACCTGTTTGTAATTTTATTTCAGCTCTGAAAGCCCCAGATGTTTTTTAGAGAACATATCTGACAAACAACAACATAAAAAAAAACATTAAAAAGAAGACAGACTCACCCAATAGGTTGGTTGTGAAGCTGTGGCTTATAATCTCAGCCTCTCAGAGCATTGCTAAATTAATCTAGAGACAAAGGAAGGACTGTGGCTTTAGTGTAAAGCTATCAAGACAGGCCAGTTCACCTAAACTGACATGCTGGGTAAGGAAGAGCTGCTGAGAACCACAGCTCAGGTGAAACTGACAATTGTTATCTATTAAGGAAGAAAAGCAACAAGAAACCCACAGTTGAAAGGAAGTAATAAGAAGTCTACAAGCCTCGATCAATAAAGAGGAAATAGTAAACATGTGGGAGAAGGAGTTTTGGTCAGATGATAACACTGCACATCACCCTGAAAACACATACTAACACATACTGAATACATACTAACATACTGAACACGGACGTTGGTCAAAACAGATGGGAAGCTGGACGGAAGAAAACCTACTTGAGGTTGCAAAAAAAGAAATATATAAATGCTTGAATTCATATATATCCTTTGAATTTATTTTAAAAATAGTGTATCAGTTCCCCTTCTGTTTCCATTTCTAATTTACTTAAATACAACCCCTTCAAAATATCAAAAAATTACTCAAAAGGTCATTTTTCTTGTTAGGTCTTTACAGATGAATTGATGTAGTAAGATAAGCTGATGTGAAAGAGTAAGAGTGAGGTGGCACATATTTGTCTCATGTTGGTCGATAATAGGTGGTGAAAAAAAGATCAACATTAGAAATCTTATTTTTTGTATACTTAATTTTCTTGTACAAAAGAGACCCGACTTTTTAAACACCAAACAAAAAGTCAAGACACAAAAACAGAGTATTGTGCTTCGGGAAAAGTGGCACGTACAAATCCAAATCTGAAATCAAAACATTAGAGTTTACTGAACATTTCAGCCAGTCTTTGGTAAAGGCCACCGAAGGCAGACATGCTGTCACCCAGTGCAGCTGCTCCCCGCAGGACAACAAAGCATCCGCAGCAGGACTTCCTGCTCAATGTTGCCATGGTTGCAAAGGTGGGGAGGGCGAGGCTGTGAGCCCTGAGGACTTGCAAACACACACTCAGTATGTCTTTCTATCTTCACTAGGACTTTGCATTGACTTCTATTCATTCTTTATTTATTTCTATAGCCTAACTCTCACTCTTATCCTTACCCTAACCATCCCTACTCCTAAATCCAATGTAAACTCATTTCACACCTCAGTCTTAAACCTAATTCCTAACCCTAAAACAGCACTTCTCCTCTTTGGTCCCCAACCTGTACAGTCGGTCCCCACAGCGTAGTATGTGTTAGGAAAATGGTCCTTACAATGTATGAAATACATGGCCATTTACATACAGACACACATGCACACACACCCCCCCACACACATGCTGCAGTTTGCTGGTGGCTCAGAATGCCATCTGGAGATGACACAGCTTTCCCCTGCTTGTGTCACGGCAAGTACCATCCCCAGACATGATCACATGTGGGATTTTTTGTAATAAATCCATGAATAAGTATTTGCTGATATATGCTCTCTCTTCTTTTCATGTGTTTTAGACCCCGCTGACAGACTTATTCACTATCGATCTTTGTTTTTTGGGTCCAGAAACATCTCAACAGGTTGTCCATCCCCCTGCCCAGCACCTCTGTGCTCTGGTGACACGCCATCGATCATCCTTCTCTCTCCCTGCTCCCCTCCAGCCGCTCAGCAGACCTGTCAGCAGCAGCTCAGCAGGCTGTCTGTCTCTCTGTTTAATGTCTCTCCATCTCTTTATGATTTACTGTAAGATTACGCAGGCAGACAGGTACTATCATTCAGTGTTTCAATGCAGTAAACGTCTCTTTATCCACTAATGATGGTGAGCTTTATTCTCCTGTGGTACATTTCCTGCTCTTAAAATCAAGTAAAATAACATTGTGAGGTGTCATTAAGCCTCCTTGTGAGACTTTTAGATCAATTTAATTCACCTTGCACTCCGCATGCCTGTTATTATGTTTCATTTATGCTTCAACTTGCTTGAGCTGGTTGAAAAAAAAGTCTTATTTTGTCCATAATCATTTGCGTCATCTTAATGATTCCAGTCAGATCTGCTGTTCCCTCTTTTGTAGTTCACCTCTTAGAGGATCGTAAAGATTTCTGCTGCTTTTAAACACTTTAATTCTGCTAAATATGACCCAGCTTGCTTCATGTCATTATCTTCTCCTATTGTGTCCGTGTCAGGTTTTTATTTTATAACCTCAGGGTGCATTCATTTTTGAGATAAAGCTAGAGGAACCACATTAAATATGACATCTTGTGCCTTTTGAGTGTTTCAGGAGTTTGCACATCAACCATTAGAGTGTATTTGTTATATGAATCCTGCCCTTCACAGTAAGAGATTTATTACATGTACATCTTGTCTCCGAGGATGTTTTAGATACAGGACGCAATTTTTCCAGAGCTACATGCACTGTGTCCACTTTGCCACTAGAGACTGTTGTGTTACAGTCAATGGAGGACTGTGCACTGTATACAGCATCAGCAGTGGGAATATTCCTCCCTATTATCTTTATATTACCCTCTTACTCCAACACATAAAGAGTGTTGCTGTCCCAGATAGCTTCTGTAAATAAAGTCATGTAATTAAAGGATCCAATATTGAGCCAGGAGAAAAGCGATAATGTCACATCTTGAAGGGATTGAAGAAAATTATGCGATCATGAAGTCACTTCAACCTGTGGATACAGAAAACAATCTTTTTTTGCCCAAGTCACCAATACGGTTCTCAACTCTGACAAGCAGGTGAGAGGCCAAGCCACCATATCGGTTGCAATGAGTGTGACAAGAAACCAGAGAGCAAGAGGTGCAGCAGCACATCATGCTTACTAATCTTTGTTTTTCTAAAAAAAAAACACACACAAAAAAAACAGGAAGAATATTTTTTGAATAACAGAAAGAGAGTGAGAAAAGTAAATTTTTTTCAACAACATTTCTATTGGCTAGAATTACAGCAGAGGCTGTAGCTACAGCGTCTCTTGAGTCCTTTCATACTTTTTTCCCCTTCTGGGCTGAGACCAGGCAGCAGTAATGTGTTGTGTCACAGTGGCAGATTCGCTTATTGGCCCTGGCATAATATTCCCCCCCAAAGAGACACACAGATGCACACAAGCATATGACTGAACTGAGACATAGACACATTCATAGGCTACCAACGACATTAAAGATGGGCAGGGATCTCTTTGCAGGTTTTCTTATCTTAATCTTTGCAAGACTTTAAAACCTGACAGAAATTTTAATTTCAGTGTTTAAGAAAATCCTTGTAGTTCTTGAGAAGAAGGATAATAACACTGAAATCAACTGCAATAATAAAGTTGTGTGCCGATGAGACGGGCCCTAATCTAGTTAGAACATGATACAGGAGTTTGTTTAATCCCATTTCATTAAAAGGGTTTTAACTGGTACTTAAAGTAGCAGCAAATTCTGTACACAGATTGAGACAGATTTTAGAAATTTTATTTATATTGCTAAATAAAAGCGGAAATATGTTAAAACAACATCAGTTGTGAGATTTGTCTGTCTAATTATCTATCTAAAGTATTCCTGAATCTGTAAAATGAACTCAGCACCCTGGAATTTCACTATTATCTACTTTTTGGATCCCGGGTAACAAGTTTAGTTTTGGTATTGTGTTTCAGGTCTGCCTGTTGGTTTAAATGATGTCACCGAGGGCCCTCTTCTGCCTCAAGGCTCTTGTTTTAGTCTTGTGATGAATAACACATGAGAGGTTTTCATGCTGCGTGTTTGTTGGACCCATGTGTGTGTCCTGCTCTTCAGAGGAGTGATAGGATCATGACCATTTGTCCCTATTGCCATGAAGGTGGGTTTCTGGCTGTGGTATTCTGCTTTATCTCCAAGCTGTTCTCTGTATCTACTTTAGCAGTAGCGTGTTGCATGTATCTGCTTTTACCTGTGGGCTTTCAATTCGAGGACAGGCACATGTCAGTTTGAACTACTTTTTTTGAAGACTCAGTTTGTATTTCATCACCTCTGCAGCAGGAAAATAATCATCTCCAGTCGATATTTCTCTCATGGATTCCTCTGAATCCTGGCTCAGGAGTCTGAACGAGACGCGGAGCTCATTCAGGGGTGGGTCACCTCACTCCGAGCTGGCAGCCGAAGTGTTCAGCATATGGCTCGCATGAAGCTGAGCAGAGATGTGGGAAATAATGACTGTTTGGTGGGGAGCACTGTTGAGTGATTCAGTATTCTGAGAGCTGACAGGATGTCAAATGGTATATCCACCTAAAACAGGAGCGAAGAACTGCCTGGATTGATGCTTTTATGTTCATCGGGTTTGTTTTTGCATTGCTGGAATGTATTTTCTAAATTCGCCCATTTGTTTATGACGGTATTGTGCTGCTGTGACATTGTCATTTGTAAGTTATGCAAAGTCAAATAAGATGTCCAAAGCTTATCAATTCAGTTAAGTCCTCTATACCTTGGCCAGAGGGTCTGGATGGCATAATCTCCATGTAAAGCTTTTATTTTTCTTTGCCCGATGGCAACAATGTTTTATGAAAAGTTTTTCAGTGATTTTTTTTCCCTTAAGAGAAATGTTCTGCCTTCTTTGATTTTTAATAATTTATAAGCCAAAGAAGCTTAACATGGAGTTGTCACATCACACGGTGTATTTATCATTCCTGCAGAGCCTTGCGGGTGCAGATCGTGTGTACAGTTTTGTGACACCTTACGGGTATCAGCTCCTCAGGGACACACAGGCTGCCTGCATCAGCACGTTGAAAGCCCTGCATCCATTCCAGCCCCATAAGACGAGCTGCTATCAGGACAGAGAAAGTTGGCATTGTGGGGGAAAACATTGCTGGCAGGGAAAGTTCAGGAGAGACTTTCGACTGTTTGAAATGCTCCATAAATTGGCAGAAGCTTTGTGTGTGGTGTATAATGCTGATCTGTGCTGAAGGCAAGATGCAGCTAATGGCCCAGGTAAGTGGTTCAGTGCTGATTGTTGTGGAGGGCCTGAGCGCTCTGGCAGCACTCCTCACTCTCCTGTCGGCATTGTGTTGCAGGAACGAGTACGAGCGGCAGCAGCAGCCACGATACGTCTGATATTCCCTCAGTGATCCGACCTCCTCCTCTGTGACTGCGGAGGTGTCGGATTTTATGCTCTTTTCTGGGGAGAAGCGGGGCAATGTTGCAGTTAGGAACAGGCCGCAGGGACAACACGCGCATGAACACGCAAACACACTTTGTCTAATTGCGCGGAGTGTGGATGCTGATGCTGGGGTTACGCTTAGTGGTCTCCTGAGGTGTGTCTCTTTTGTTACTTTTTACCTTGTCTTGCTGCTTCCAAATCACACGGCGTTGCAAGATGAAAACACACAAGTTGTCACGGGTGGAGAGACTCTGGAAGGTAAGTGCTAATTCGTTTCAGGTATGTGTTTATCATTTGAGCCTCTTTTTAATTATATATCTTTGCAGTTTGGCATTGAGGGACATGTTTAGCTGAAACTTTTAAAAAATGTTGTAGGAGGTTTTGAGAAAGTGCTTATTAAGTAAAGTGTTTATTTAAATATTTAGCTTTAAAAGAGCTCTGATGATATAATGAGCACTTTGATGACAGCTCCCATTGTAATCATTGACACTGGTGGGCACCAAATTATAGCCTGTATTTGTTAAACTTGTCAAATGTTAAGTTTAGGTCTTTCTGATTATGTATTGTAGGACAAGTTTGTGTTTTAATTAATTTGTTACTGCTGCATTGCTGTTTTCGACTTAGTTGAGAGACACCGGCCAAACGATTAGGTACACCTCAGTATTACTTGGTTGGACTCGGTTTTGTCTTCAGGACAGTCTTAATTTGTGACATCGATTTATCAAAGTGTAGGAAGCCTCTCTCAGAGATTTTGGTTCATATTGAGATTATATTTGCTGTCTCCATATGCATGAAATCATATTCCACCACAAACTGAAATGACTCTATTGGATTTGGATATGCTGACTGTGGAGGGCATTGGACTGCAGCGAGCTCATTGTCATGTTCAATATTCTTTCGAAAATGGTGCATCATCTTGCTGGAAGTAGCCATCAGAAGTTAAATATTCTGTGGCTTTAAAGGAATGAACACGGTCAGCAACCAACTCAAGCTTGGCATTTAAATGATGCTCTGCTGATGTAGCACCAAAGTGTTCCCACACAATTACACTACCTTCATCTGTTTACGCTTCTGACTGACAGAAGGACCCATGTTTTTGTGTTCTTTACACCAAATTCTGCCACTACCATCTGAATGTGGCGACTGAAATTTAGACCCACTGGCCCAGGCAACACTTTGGTAATCCACTGTTTCTATCATCGTAAACTTATGGGAATAGTAGCCTCATTTTTAGCTGACAATGGTGGCACTTGATGTTTTTATCAGCTACTCTAGTCTATATTTTTCAAAGTTTGACATGTTCAGAAATGGTATTTGCATACATGGCATATGAATAGTGGTGATTTGAGCCCTTTCTATAACCTTGAACCAGTTTGCAATTTTTTCCTGGAAGTTACCATTGCATGTTCAAAGTCACTTAAATCCTCTTTCTTATCACTTAAATCCTCTTTCTTATCTATGCAGTTAGACCTTGTCTAAATGTCTAACAGCACTAAGCTACTGCCATTTGATCTGTAGATTCACTATTTATGTCATTTATGTTGCAGTGTTAGATGGTACACAATTTTACATGTTTTGTTTTTATTTTTCTAAATATTCCACTTTACAGAAACATAAAAAGTACAGCTTGTGGTGGGATTTTGCCAAGATCTGCAGACATTTTGCTCTGGAGTTCTTTCCAACTGTGACTAAAAAAAGTAGTTTAATTTTATTTGTTTAAACTCTATCAAAAACAGTCTCTGAGATAAACAAAAAAAATAATAAAAGCGTGTGAAAACAACTTGTTTCAAGGTTCACTATCAGCAAAGCTGTTATCTGATTAAAGATACAGTAGTCCTGGTATCAGGTGTTGGTAGACACACTTTGAAGCTCTGCAGGGACGGATATTTTACCAAATCCTGGCAGGATCCCTCAGGGAGCACAGGGTGACAACTGTGGCTGTGTCTGATTTCGATAAACTCGAGCTGCAGCTCATGAGCTGATGTTGATTCGGTCAGGCAGCCCGGGCTGGAGATATGCATCTGCTTTGACATGAACTTGAGTTCAGAAAAGAAACACATAAATCCCCACAGAACTGGCAACATTCAGGCTGCATCAGTATTATCTGTTACTAACGCCAAGTAGCGCTAAAGAGTTCCCAAATTTACTCGGCATTTAAAAAAAATATTCACATTAAATATTGTCCGCATGATTGTGTTGGACACTTTAACAAACTTGAGATCTAATCTACATTAATTCAGGACATCTCATGAGATTTATATTAGTTGACAAACATTCATACTGTATCTCTGTAAATAAGTGACATTATCAAATAAGTCTCTGCAAATAAGCAACACTTTTGAAGTGTTGCTTATTTTTGCAGAGAAAACTTGCTTTCCGTATGTTGATTTTGTTATAAACTTTGAGCAGTATTGTGTATATATATTTAAACAACAATATATCTTGAGTGTTGCTTTGAGATCCATCAGCTTTAAGCTGTACATATATTAAATTCTGTGCTGCAAGTGTTAGATAAATATTTAATGCAATGCATATTGTGTGCAAGAGAGCTGATGCAGCAATAGCTGCAACTTTTCCACTGTTCATCAATGCTGCTCATCAGCTTATTTTGAATCTGTTTTCTTCAAAGAAAAGCAACTGTGGGATGATTGTAAGATTTTTTTAAAACTAGGATTCTTACTGGTTGATGATTTTTAAACTAAAATGTTTGGTGGTTTTGAGAAGTTCCCTGCCTGAGCATATTTTAATTATTATATAGATTTTAGATAAGTTAATTTTTTTTATATTGTTGGCATTGTATGTCTGAATTGTGTGCATGATGTTTCAAAACTTTTTTCAGATTGATAACTTGGCAAAGTACTGCAGTCACAAAATAAAGCATTAAAGTTTCTCCCTCCAGAAACTTTTGTTATAAGAACAATCGGTATGAGCAAGTAGAAGGAATCTGCCCCTTTAAATATTTCTTTTGTTTTGGCTTTTTTAATGTTCTTAAATGTTTTATATCATTATGTTCTTAAACATCAAAAAATGTTTAAGAACAGACAAATTACCCCCGGTAATCACACAAAACACATTTCCAGAAAATCATGTAATTTATTAGGGAAAAAGACATCAAAACTAACTGGACCCTATGTAAAAAAGTAGTTGCTCCATTTGTTAAAACACATATTAACTACAGTTAACCACGTTATTTTTGAAGCTGTTTTTGCTTTCTCATTTTTCCAAATTTGAACAATATTTTGCATATCTTCAAAAGTATCTTTTTAAAACCAGTTGATATTCTGGTTTATTAGAGACTCATTTCTTCCAAATTGCACAATAAAACTAAAAAATGATTGAACCTGATTGTATCTTCCCTTTTAATTGTCATTAAATGTGTAGATGGAAGACAAAAGTGTAAGGATTTTTTTTTGTTGGTTTTGTTTTGTGTATGTTCCCAGTCAATTGAGTCTCTGTGTTGTCACATTTTTTGCTCTTAATTATCTCCTGCTGTCCCTCATTATCCTGATTACTCCTCTGTGTATGTATGTAATCCCACCTGTATCTGTGTTTCCCTGTTGGTTCGTAGTTGTATGTCGTGTCATTGCTGTCCAGTTGTGTGAGTTTCCCATGTCAGAGCTACTTGCCTGTTGCTCATTTGTGCTGCTTGGACTTCTGTTCTCTTCGTTACTATTAACCCATAATTTTCACCATAACGTGGGTCTACTGCATCATCCTCACCAACAACAAACCACAAGGAGCAATAAAAACATATGTAATTTTGTGAATTAAAAAAATATCTATATGGATTACCAGAACTAATAAAGAGATGGACAGAATAATTAAATCTTAACTAGATTGGATCTCTTTGTTAGTCAGGATATCTGAGGAGACCACAATAAATTAATGAAGCTCTATTTATGCATAAGCTTCCATTTGCTATTAAACTATTCTCCAGTGTCTCTCTATCGATAAGACTTTAATGGAATAAAAGAATACTGATATATTCATTAAACCTTTATTTTCCTTCTAGCAAACTGAGTTTCTGCAGTTATGACCTTTGCTACTTTATCTTTTGTAGCTCCCAGTTTTAAGCTGCTGCTGATTTCTGCTTTATTGCTTTTCACAATTCTGATTGGTTTCCAACTAAATTCTTAAACAGCTGCCAAATTTGCCCACAACTTGAAACTTTCTTTTTCTGCTTCAATCTTACGACCCTCTTGTAAACTATTGATGGCCACACAGAAAGTTTATGAGGCTTGTAAAGCCGGTTTACGAGGGCTGGATCTGCAAATGATGCTCCGTAAACTCATTCTGACTCACTCTGCTTGTCTCTTTTTAATATGCATCTGCTGCCTGTGTGGGATCCTTAATGAACAAATTTATAGCTTCCGTGTTGGCAGCATTTTCTCACTTTTCTTTTTAATTATTTCACTTTCGCCATCGAACATCTTTAAGTTGTTGCCCAGTGTGATCGTTTACTGTCTTCTGATTGTGTTTTATTTCAGGGAGTTTACATGGGTTTGTTGGCTAATAACATCATCCAACATCAAAGATACTTTTTAAAGAATGAAGTCAGGACAAACGTGGAGATATTTGGTTAAACACACTGAGTTGAAACGAGGCACAATGACGAAAGTCTTAATTGATTATTTGAAACATATTTTGTTTCTGTCAGTTGAAAAGAATACACCCTGCTTATTTTTTTTGCACCCCAATTTATTGTTATTGAAGTGACTATTATGGTGTTGTTAAAAAGACAGTTGCCCATTTACAGACTTCTTTTGTTTTTACTTTTTTTGCGACACTGAAATGCTTAAACGATGATTTAATTTATTAGAGTAAAAGAGCTAGTCAAATGAATCTAACCTTGTGTGAAAATATAATTGCTTTTCTTAATTGCTTATGAATTGAGGATTTAGAACCACACTTTTAATTACTCAAATAAAACCGGTCTGACAACATTAAGAATGCTGGAAGAGCTCAAAACTAACACATTATAGCCTTATCTAAAGAAGAGGTGCATGCTGAGCTTGCCTCAGTTAAAGTCTGTGACTCAACAATACCATAGCACTTTTCAGGTAGAGCAAATAAATATGTTGTGTTCATATAACCAACATGTTTGTGGTGGTGGCAAGCTATAAATGAAACTTCCTATAGTTTTCTTCTTGAGAGTTTTCTAAAGAGGTCATTTTGTGGACTGTACAACTTATTGTTGTCTTGTTGTTACATTGCCCCAGCTGAGCTGTGCATCTCTGCAGCTCCTCCAAAGTTAGCAATGACCTGCTGACTGCTTTGCTGATTATCGCTCTTCTTGCCTGTCGGTGAATATTGTGTAGGTTCTGTTAAATCAAAGCGTGGGACGTTGTTTAATCACTTAATTCACGTATTCAAAATCTATATCCCTAAGCTATCTGTTGTATTCCCCATTGTTTATGATGCTGTTTGTTCATCAGTGCTGTTTACTAATAAAGAAAATGGATGTAAACACAAATGGGGTGAAATACAATTATAACTTTAAAATGTAGATACTTTTGCAAGGCGCCACAGAAACAAGTTCAAATAACCGACAGCTTCTTTCTTTAACCTCTGGATGAAGATATCTGTGCTTCTCACTGCACAACATCTCTCACTCTTCCAGCTTCCTGTGCAGCTTTTATCCTGTGAGCTCTGAGAGCCTTAGGATGGTATCTTCCATGACTATTTTACTGCAGGATGCATTATCCTGGAAACGCCAGGGTGTGTCTTTGGGTTTCATCTGGAGGCGACTGAGATTCTGAATTTATAATAAGGACATAAGCTGCTTTGAGGTGAGATTAAAAGTTCAACCTTATCTAAAACCAGAAAAGAATGAGGGTCTTGACATGCTATAAATGGACTGCAGGGATTGTGTGCAAAAATTGAATAACCTCTCCAGTGTGGATATTGACAGTCTACTTTAGAAAGTTTCTCTTATAGCTGTTTTCCCCAAGGACACAGTTTGTCCTCGTAGGAGTCACTTGCACCTTTGGCATTAGTTTATGTGTATGTTTTTCTGCTTTCTTGTGTGTTTTGTTGATGAAATCAAGTTTGACCTCAGAGACAAATGTTGTATTGACTCAGCTTTGGCCTATGGAGGGCATTGGGATTGTTGTTTAAGATTTATAGGGTCATTCTTTTATTATTGTATGTGAAAGATACAGAAATTTATTTCAAGGGACAATTAGCAGCATACTATATTGAACTGCAGTGAAAGCTACTGTTTTCCTGAAAACAGTAGCTGAGACAGACATAAATAAGACAAAAAAGGCTATAAAGCAAACTACTATTCACAGAAACCTTAAGTTCAATATTGATTTATCTTGACACGCACACACACACACACACACACACATGTAATATTATGTACTAAACTGTTAGCTGTGACATCAGGTTAATCACATCCCAAATCAAGACAACTCAATTTGACAAGGTTCAAATTCATCAGAATCTAATTAATATGCATACATGGACTATTCTGTTATTGTCCGTGCATGAATTGAGACTATAAAACCTGTAGTTAATGAGGTAACATTTGTGTGTAGAAGCGCCTGCTGTGAACCCACACTGTGTGGTCAGAGGTTGTCTCAGTGCAGGTGCAATGCTGGTTGTTGCTGAGCAGCAAAATCTCACAACTGTGAGAAAATAAAATGTTTTCAGATGCAGCCAGAGTTGATAGATAGGACGGAGTCAGTATGACCTAATGTGACCCGAAAAACATACTGTGAAAGCAACACTGGAGTCTTTGAAGGTAAAGAAAGAAGAAATGCTTTGAAGTTAAAGCTGTAAGGACTCACAAACAAGTAATGACTGAAAAACAAAACTGCAGGAAAAACTTGTGAAGTGAAGTATCAACAAAAACCCACTGTTTGATGGTCAGTTGATTTAAGCTATCGGGCATGTTTTTCTTAAAATGAATAGTGTAGCGTAGCTGTGTTCTTTTCAGTTACAATTGTACACACATAGAAACAGTTTCTACATCATCCTTCATTCCCTAAGCAAGGCTCTGCAACCTGTACAATCTAAAGCTATTAATGCCTCTATTTAAATAAAACTTGTCTAGAGACCCAAATGTTTCTGTAGAATTTGACTAAAACTGATGCTGTCATGTGAATGTGATGTTCTTATTTTAAATGTTTTCATTTTGCAAAATCAGTTTTTTGAATTTCATTTTAAAACAGTATCTTTGTATTTGCTACATTTTAGCATAACAAAGTTGACAGCTTTACAAAACTATGAAGTCAGTTTTGATGATTTCTGATTATTTTCCTGTTCATAAATTGCATTTCATTCATCAACCATATAAACAGAGATGTTTTTGTGTAAAGAAAATGTTTATGTTGTAGTACATGACATTTTAAAATGAAAAGCAGAACAAATAGAATTCAAAATTATTTAAAAAATCCAACAACTTTTGGGAGCTCATAAGGTGCCATTTTCCTCTCTTGGTTATTAGAATGTTGTCAAATAACTTACAGATGTCTATAAGTTGCTTTGTTGTTATAGTCTCTTATTGCACATTAGGTTCAGTTTATTTGTTTAGCTTATCAGTGTGGGTAGGGCAGTAGCCTTCATCTGACTGAATCAATGAATCGGGATTTTATGTCATCCTCAATTTGCTTTGCTCACATCTATTTGATGCATCATGCTGGACTCTCCACTCCACAGGTTTCTGGCACAAGAGGTGGTGCAGCTGTCAAGCAGCATTCATTCTGCCTGAATCATCTGCACTTGTGGACATTGAGCTCACCAGCAAGGATGATCATTTTGGAAAATCCAATTCAGCTGCTGCTAATTATAGAAATCCTGCTTGGAACTTTTTGAGCTCATCTTGGTTGGTGCACGATTTGGATGTTATTAGGAAAATATGATTATGATTAACCCATAATCAATTATATGGATGCATTAAAGTTTCAGGTTATTTACTGACAATATTTGTTGATGCATCACACCTGAAAAATGTTGCCTGTATATCCAAACAGCTTTGATATAAAAAAAAACTGACACTAGATGCTGATTGTTATTAAGCAGCTCTTGTGGTTGCATAAACAGAAGTGATGTTCTCAGGAACTGATGGCCACAGTTCCTGGGTGGTTAGATGCCAGTTATAATGCAGTGATAGTTTGGAAAGCCACTTCTTTCAAACACCAAGCAAATCCTGGCTTTATTCTCACCAGAGTCACAGATCATCAACTTTATGTCCGGTGTTACAAGATGACAAATGTCCGTATTTGGTTTAAGCAGCTTTAGTCCAGCTAACAATTCATTTTGTACCAACACTCTGAGTAGCCAGTACTGGTGCTCCCCCTGGAGGCAACACCACTAGTAATGAGTAAGCACAATTCACTAAAATCCATATGATTTATTTCCTCATTTCTCCTCGTTTTCTGCTTATGGTCAACTTGGCAAAGTGTCACCCTCCTCCTTTTGCAGAGGAGCTTGAGATTACCTGCTTTCTTACTGCATAATATAGGAATAACACATTAATGGGACATGAATCTTCCTCTGTGAGACCCTAATTTAAAATAAAAGCCCCAATTTAAGTAAAATACACCATTAAAAAATAAGCATTATGTGCTTAAAGATAGAAAAGCATAAAGTAAAATAGACTTATATTGTGCATATATATATATATTAAGTAAGCATTATATGTTTAAAGTTTTATCTTTACATTTAGTTTGTCTGTAAAGTTATACAGCGCTCCATTGCAACTGAGCAGGCTTGCCTTCCCAAAAATATCTGTGAGGATAAAGAAGGGATTTTAAGAGGGGAGAGAGTTACACACAGTTAATTTATTTTCTATTGTATGGGTGTGTGCACATATGTGTGTCCAAACAATTTTAGACAAGACAATGCTAAATTAATTGTTTCCCCTGGAACGTCCTCTCTTGGTAAAAGACCAATAATCAGCCTGATTAAAGACTCCAGCTCTTGTTAATTACCCATCTGTAATGTCCAGACAGTGAGAAAGTAGCTCTGCCTTCAGTCTGGGAACTTCTCTGTATTGAATCACTTTGCGATGCACAGAAGCGTGTGTATTTCTTTTTTTTCTGTTTTGTTTTCAGCCGGATTGATGACCTGAGAGTACAGTAACAATGTGCGATGAAGTATGAGGCCCGGCCCACTTTGCATTTTAGTGCTTCAGCTGTGATTTGCAGTGGCAAGAGAGAGACAGAGAAAGAGAGGAACTGAGAGAAAGAGAGAGAGTTAGATGGACAGCTGCACTTTAGTCAGAGTGAGACAGGTGTTCTGCCAGTCGGACAGCTGAAGGAGTCACGGCAGGCCAGAGGGCGAAGGCGACATGACTGATGGCTGATTTGGCTGCATTGACAGCCGGCAGAGTGGCAGAGGGGGAACAGATTGTTCCTAAATCAACAGCCGTCACGGATTGATGGGCCTCTAAAATCAGAATACATTATGAGTGGTTAAAACGTCACTCAGGCTGATGTACTTTTATTTCCTTTCTTTGCGTGTTTTAAAGTCAATTTTCACGCTGGTAAAAGGGTCACCCTGTCTTGTCCCAGTTTCACTGAAGTCCAAACAAAATCTAACAAGCTGTGATGGAGCCAAGATCTTTAATCTCCAAGAGTGCAGCACAAAATTCACTCTTCATAGAAAAAAATGATTGTCATCACTTTGGTGCATTTAACTTCTGCTGTGGGAGAATCCTTGAGATATATCTAGTGGTAAACATTTATGTACTGGACCAATCATTGGTTTGTTCCGGTCTCGTGTTTAAACCTGCACGCCTTCAACTCAGACTGTCTCGATGCAGTTGGGAAACGCTGGATCACATCTACTCCCATTTGATCATCTTGACACCAACTCTTGCATAGTTTTAATATTGATCTTGCATGCTTGGCTTTGCATTATTATAGGGCTGCTGTAGTTAAAGTGCTGATGTGCAGCATCAGTGGATGAGCCACGGAGGAGCCTGATCTTTGAGCACTTGTCTCCTCTAATATCTAAGCACTCTAGGATTATGTGAGGCAACAGGACTCTTTCAGTGGACGTCTCTCAGGTCAAATCTGGATTTTCTTTGAAGTAATTTTTCACAAATTTGATCAGAAATTATTGCTGCATTTAAATGTTTTAAATCCGTAATTTGATATACATGTCTTGTCAATTTATTTTCTTATCTGAAAGATTGAACAATGTCATTAAAAAAATTTGAGCATTTTTAAAACTTAAGAATTTTTTACTAATTGAAAACGCAGGAAACAAAATTCCCTTTGCTTACAATGTCACTAAAACATGAAGAAAGGAGAAGATTGTATGTGTAAATGTAGCAATAGTTGACTTCCTCAACTCTAAATTGTTACTGTGTTGTTAAAAAGAAGAGATGGCACAAGCACATTTTGAAACGCTCATTGAATAATAATAATAATAAAAAACATTCAGAGGACAAAAGTTAAACCAATTCCTTCTCTTTTAACAGTAGTTTTACAGTATCTCTACTCTACAGTATCAGCATTTTCAGAAACAGACTTGCAGTTTATTTATTTATGTTGACAATATGAAAAGACTTTGGTAACATTAAGCCTTTCATAATCATAATATAGCTAGCTTCTTACACTTTGTATTCCCTTTCATTTCTTAGAGTTTCTTCCAATGCCATTTGATAGAAGCACAGTGTAAAATGCTCACCATGATATTTATGAGAAAGTCTGAAATGAACACGAGTCTTCAGGTCAAATAATCAATTTATAAACTAATCAAGTTTTTACACTGACTTTATAAATGTCATAGATGCCGGGATAATTTTTTTAATACCAAAGTGGAAAATCATTTCAATATTCCATTGACTTTAACTACCCTTAAAGAGCAGCAAATCTAATATTCATTGCAGCATTGGTTTATGTTGCATTAGATTGCCCAGGTATTGATGTCCTTCATCGCAGTCGCAGCATTGCCCTGTCTTTATAATGGAAATAAAACTCCTCTGTGATGTATTTATGCAAACATGGAAGGATAATAGTTTTCCAGAGGGCAGCTGATAAGCATCACTTTTCCAGGAAATATGTGCCAGCTTTTGTTTAGATGTGCTGCTCTTTTTTTTTTTCTCCCCTTATTCAGACTAGCGACTTTGGCTGCAGGTAAACCTAAGCAGGGAGGTTTCATTCCCCATGCAGAAATCTTCTTACAGCTGATAAAATAAGGTTTAATTTGTTCAGATTTCTGTAATAAACTAAAAAGGACAAAGCACACTCTTTTGTACCTCATGTTCTTGTTTCATTTTAATCCGGACTGGCATAAAGATGTCAGATAAGTAGTGATCACTGGGGGGAGCTAGCATACAGTAGAAGACTGTCAGGTTTATTGGCAGTTACATAAAGAGCTGAAAGATACTCCCTTGAAAAAAGAAACTTTACTAGGAATGCATTCAAAGCTCAGCAGTTTTTGAGCTTCAATAGGATGAATTTATTTAACAAGGTCTGTCTGAAAAGGCTTCATAAAGTAAGACATACTCAAAAAATATATGACGTAAATACTGAGTGAGTACTAAGTCGTTGTAAAAAGGTGATACAGAGGTGATGCTCATATTCCCCTGTAGATTTTGAGTTAATCCATTTTTCCTCAAAACAGATCCAATTATGAAAATTTCCAAGTGAAAATTGTCACCATTCACGCCTATCTAGCATGTCGTGACAATCCTTATGTTTCCCCAGTCTTGCTTTTTGTTTACCAGAACCTGCCTCCTTTCTTCCGCTCTTTGGTTTCTTGCCTTCCTTGTTATTTAATGCCAGATTTATTTAGACTTTTTACCTCTTTAAGATCTCCAGACTGTGAGGCGAGATTTAATCTCTCACTAAATAACTTTTGGGAACATGTTGCTTTGAGCTCCAACAGATGATAAAGGCAGAGAAGTGACCGTCACACATAAAGGATTAAACAGGCTTTCAAGCTCAGGAGGCAGTGGAGCTGTTCACAGCAGTGATGCTGAACTTAGTCTTGGCAGGGAGCTGTTCCTGGACTTCCCTGCAGGCCATGAGATGAACTGTGCAACCAGTGTTGGGTTTTGTGCAGTCAAGTTTAAAAGTGTTGTTGTTGCCAAAACATGGTTAATATGCTGCATTTTGAAACTATATCTATACATACCCACAGGGCAAACATAGGCTATGAAACTTTGTAATGGTGGAGTGTTTTTCTATTGTGTTTTGTCTTTTATGCATCTGTGTTATGATCAATTTAGCTTTCTGTAACCCAGTGAAGTGTGAAAACAAGGAGAAAGCAAGGTGACTTCAAGGCCAGCTCAAGGCTGAGTGGGTCCCTTGATTTCGGAGCCACCTGGAAGTTAGTTCACTCATGGTTTCCAGGGAAGCTTAAGACATGGCATTTCATCTTAGCTTGTAATTTTTTTTTATTGTAGTTTAGTTTCAATCTGTTATATAAGATATTTTCACGTTATTATTTAAATTATTTTATTGCATTTTTAAATAATTTTGTTTGTGTTTTTTCTAAATAAATTTTGACTGGTCTGGTATTTGTGGTTTTTGTTCAAAGCACCGAGTCACATTTAGATAGGAAAGTGTCTATGTAAATAAACAAGCCCAGCTCCCACCACTGCTTAATTACTTGAGCGGTTTGCATTTAAAACAGAATCTAAAAGGTTTAACTAGTGGTGCCCAAACTACGTTCCTTAAAGCACTGCTTGTGACCATTGTTAAGACATTTGTTAGCTAAATGTTATACTTTTTGTTGTTAATTAATAATACTTTTATTTTTCATGTTTGAAATCCTTTAGTACATTTAAAACATGGCTCATTCTTGAAATGTTCACTTTTTAGATTTGTATTTGCAAGATCTCCATCATTTTCCTTTCACTTCACCACCGTGTGCTAGTTTGTGTTGGTTTGTAGCGTAAAATCCCAATAAAATACAAAAAAGTTTGTGTTCATAGCCAAAAAAAAGAGAAAAAAGTGGCAAATACTGTGACAGTTTAAGGACTCTTGGTGGCCCCCTGCTTAGCTCAGGGACCACAAGCGACGACTTAGTCTACTTACGCCTCAGGCTGGCTCTGGGTTAGTTAGTGCTAGAAACACTTTCTAGAACCATCCAAGGCACCAGGAATGTGTTAATCAGTGCTGAGTGGGTATTTTAGATGGCAGAACAAAGAGTTACAGTTCATGAGGAGTTTCTAACTAAACCCCTCCAAAGTACACAGAAGTTCTGGTGGCTGTTATTCATTATTATTTTATTATTATTTTAGTTCACTATTATTCTGCAGATATACACTAGTTCTGAGGTACATTTGCCTGTGGAAGTTGGCATTGTTTAGGGTGATAGGGAGAGGAGCCAAACTTATTCTCTGCAAAGGTGATAATCTTCTACAAAATGCACTGCTTTGCATATGCAGAAAAAATGTCCCCCTCAGGTTGATACCCAGCATTTTCCTATGCCACTGTTTCACATCATGGACTCTCTTTTTTTCCGTATCTGAGATTGTTTGTTCCTTTTCCTCTAACAGATGACTGGTTCAAAAGGCTAGGAGTGCTGCAGAGGCTGTGCACAACTTCTGAGGAAATACTTTCACTAGCAGGAGAGCACTTTGTGTGTGTATGTGTGTGTGTTGTGTGCATAGCTCAAATAAGCAGACAAGCTGTGCTAACAGGGATGTGGATTGTGCATGCATAGATGTGACACATTCTTACAGCACAAACAATGTTTTAGAACTGGAACTATTTCTGCTCGATGTGGGAGGACGGTAACTGTGCATCTCCAGAGCCAGGCCAGCGGCAATGCTTTGTTTTATTGGCAGACAATACAGCAAACCTGTCAGGAAGCTGTGGTTGGAAATGATTCTTTGCAGGTATATGCAAATCTTTATCTCCCCAACTTCATCAACTGTATGGTATAGAGAACATTTGTTAATTGCAAATACGTTCTGACTTCAGCAACTCTACAAATCCCACATGAAACAAACCACATCAAACACACAAAAGCATTTTCTTTTTCTTGCATTGATTCCAGTTTCCATTTCCTGTGTAATGGTCTTGCCAGTAATGAGTGCCTTATAATGATCTGATACAAGCTGACAAGTCTCCATATTATCAGTTACTGCAGCTCAGAGCTGAGCAGTTGCAAATGAATACTGGTATAATTTAATATAAGCCCAAGTAGAAGGACAAAACCTTGGACTCTCCATACTCAAGTGGAGCAAAAAGAGGAGGTGTGCCAGGCAGTGGCTCAATTTGATATGAGTAATGTGGCTCATCACACAGGGCGCTATTCTATTAGGGGGCAGATACATTCTTTTAAACAAAGGGATATTTTCAGCAAACTGAATTCCAAATGGGTTTTCTGTACATATATGAGTTAGCCAAAGTTAATCGAATGCTTCACACAGGAAGCCTTTACCACTAAAAAGCTGTAAAGGCTTTTATTTATAACCTAACAATTGTGCACACAATGTAAAATTTAAAAACCTGTACAAATAGAACCTCTTTTTCAAAGATAACGACTCAATTTTCAGCAGCTTTTTTTTTTTTTGCCTCGGAAAGGATTTTACAGGCGTCCACTGAACCCGAGTTGCGCTCAAATTGACGACTTTTGAATAAATCCATCTGATTAAATGCCACCCATTTCCAACAACAAACCTGAAAGCAGTTTTCAGTTTGCAGCCAGGAGTCAGTGATGACACCCTGAAAAGGTAGGTATGCGCTGAACCTCCTACATCTCAGCGCCACGCAGCTTTTCAGCCACATCTGCTGCTGAACTCTGCGCCCACGGTCTCTTCATTATTTTACCAAATCACTGGATCTCCTTCGGCACTGCGAGCGGCTGCCTCTCCCGCCTCCTGTCTCTCGGTGCGTCGGTCTGTTAGTCTCCACGCTCTCTCTCCCTCTCTGTCTCCATCGCTTCATTATTTTGCACCTGCAGGCAGCAGACGTATTCTCCTCTTTCTCCTATCCCTAAACGTCTTTTATTCACCGCCATGACTTCCACGAAAGACGCGAACGGGTCGGGAAAAGCGGCTCAGCAGCAGCAGCAGCACGAACAGGTGAGTCCCAAGTCGCTCGCTCAGTTTGTTCGCCTAATTACGCGTTTAGCGCTTGTTATCGCTTATTAGCGACACATCGCAGCTCTGCCGCAAACTGTGTGTCCAGATAAGCTGCAGATATTAAATTGGTGAAGGTGTCACCACTTTTCCCTCACATGTTTCTACTTTTATGATGTTCAGACCTGCTTCAGTTTGGATGTATGCAAGACTGTTAAACTTCCGCATCAACATCTTTCCCCGCTCCATCATCCACAGATGTTTTTATAAAAACAGCCTGTTGTTTGACGTTACAAAAACTGTGAAGTGCAGTGGTTGTTACGGAGAGGTTTGCTGAGATAAACGACACATGAAAATGAACATTTCCAAAAATCAATTGCAGGAGAATAAACTTGCTATATTTTGTGTTATGCTGTTTTTACTGTTGCATGTAGTTGTAGCAACTCATTCGCTTAATTGCGGCGGTAATCAAATACGCAACATCATAGATTAAGTTGCACAGACGTAGATTAAAACTTAGATTAAAATGCTTTTTAATCTAAGTCATTCTTTCTGATGGATTAAAGTCTTGTTTTTTATGCCAGAGAAACTGCAGGGATGTTCTCTCCTGATTTATGAACCCCAGAATCTTGCAGGGATTGGCTCTCCCATCTGTTGCTGCGCAGTGCTGGTCAGCTGCCTGAATAAAAACTCCTATTTCCTATTGACATGAGAGACCTAACTTATTGTTAGAAATGTTTCCTGTCAGTTGTGGTGAAATGATAAAAAGCATTGTCTAGTAGCAACATTTTCATAAAGCTAATTTCACTGCCATGACAGCTTTAACTCTGCCTATCATGTTATTGACAGAGTTAAAGTTTTATTTAAAATATTTATCAATGAAAACTAAAAAAGCTTGCACAGAGAAGCTTTTTGGAAGTGCTTCTTGGTAACACTGACCAATAAGCCACCTTAACATATCTGTTAAGCAGTTGGGCACACGCTAGCTACTCCAGCAGTTAGTGAGGCTAAAAAACCAGCTAATATCAACTTTATACTCCCAGCGTTACTACATGAAGAGCATCATGAAAAATAAATATAAAATGTTGTGCAGTAAGCAACATTTTTCAAGTGCATGCATCAAAGTCAAAATACCTCTAAATAAATATTACAGAAAACTTAGATGTTTTGATCAAGCTTTGAATTTTGTTGAGATTTTTCTTTTACTTTTTTGATATAAATGAAAGCAGTTAGATGTGTATTTCATGTCATTTTTTAGTTGAAAAACATGGCAACCATGATGTTTCTACTCAAGGTTATCTGGCCAGGAAAATACTATACTGCTCCATAACTAATTGCACTTTGTGTGAGGGAAGAGAGGAACAAAAAAAGGACAAAGCTGCTTGTAGACACCCAGACCACTTCTGGGTTTACGTAACTGTGCTTCTGACACTCATATCATAATTTAGGTTGAAAGGTGTTCTATAAAAATAAATCCATGTTTGCTCAAATGTGGATGGAAGCCCTTGACTATCGGTTTAGTTGTGTAATTTATTATTTACCTCTAAAATGCATTACAAAGGCTGAAGTGAGAGCTTTTCATTACAGCAACTGAATGCGGATACATTGAGAAGCCTTATCTGCCTCTCCAATGTTTCATTGTGTGATATTTTGTTGTTGTTTAATTTAGTGGATGATGTTTTCCCTATTATTTCTAAATATTTCAAGCCTAAAATGTTTACCTTTGCTTCCCACTTGCACGTTTATGAAAGCAGAACTGCAGAGTCAACAGCAGCGCGACTGATCCCTAACCAAATTCTGATAAAAAATAAGGGAGCATGAGCTCCTTTTGAAGCTTGAAAGAAAATCGAAGCAGAAAGTGAGATGCACACAGGCTCGTCAGCACATCAGGGCGGCAAACACGTGATCCTCAGTTGTTATTCGGCACAGGCAGCAATCATTTCTCCTCTGCTAAAAAGGAACCATATATGAATTTTATATCTGACTGACCTTTGTCCTCTCTTGTTTTCTTCCAATATGGACAGTTTGTATTTTGCCTGAAAAACAGGCGCACTCTTTGGTAATATCAGTTTCAGATACCTTCCTGTACATATGCTCTTTAATTATGCAAGGGCAGAGAGATAGAGAGGTGAACATAACAATGCCAAGAAAGGAAAGCAGTGGTACATTTGTTAGTTGAAGTTCCTCCTCCTCTAAGTCTGCCTGCTGTCAGTGGGGATTAAACAGCAAATCAGTCCATTCAGTTTCAATCTAAAGAACATGTGAATGAAGGATTTCACTTTTCTTAGCAGCTGTGCTATAAACTGCCTCTAGCATTGTTGCAGATGATGTCGCCACAGCCGTCCTAAAGCAGTATGCTGTTGCTCTAATGTTGAGTTTGTTGTATGAAAACGCATCTCCTTAATTACTGTACAGAACCCTGTTCAAAGCACACTGATTGTTTTGTTCAAGGTAGCATCAAAACAAACCTGTTGGCTGAGCTTTGGTACGACATGAACAGTTCACCCCACTTCAACACAAATATGCCATCATTAAATCCACTTTTTAGTTCCATTTTTTTCTTCTTCTTCTTCTTGAAACTTTCATCAAGCTACATCTGTGCACAATTATTCTGAGAGTATAATAGAGCTCTTATCTTTCCTGTAACTCAGAGTGGGTTTAATTTTCAGTTACATATTTTTCAGGAATACATTCAGCCGGGGAAAAAAAAAAGAAAAGAAAGGTGGAGGAAAAGCGAGAAGCGTATTTCGAACTGATCTATTCTTCGGTGATTCAGCTTCAGTCGTGTTGTTGTGCACTGCGGTTCTTCTGATGATTAAAAGATACGACGGCAGTTTTGTTCAGACGCAGGCGGTAATTCATATGCTCTGAGAAAACACTTTTTCCCCCCTTTCATTCTTTCTTTCTCTCATTCATAGGCTGATTAAAAGCAACAAATCGGGAGTGAAATGTGAGTGGCCGTCTGAATTTGTCATTTATTTGTGGACTTGAATGTCAAAGCAATATTGGGCTCGCTTTGGTTTATTTCCTCGTAAGGAGCAAAATGACTGCATGTCTTCCAGTTTAATCTGAAGAGGGAAACAAAATAGTGCAAACTGAAAATTTAAATGATATTTTCTCTTTTGAATCAAAACCTTGACCAGGTTCAAGTTTCTTATTGAATATGTCTATTTGTTCCTTTGGCAGAATCAGCAAAGTCTTTTATTTGTATTCGTCATGAAATGGATCTAAATCTTGAAGAAAGATGTTTCATAATTAGCTTTTCTATTGTGTCTACATTGTCTCTCATGTTTTCATGTCCACATTTATCCCACTGAGGCTATGGGGAAGAATACCACAGTAGTTTTTACTTCTCCATTATTCCATGCAATTATTCAGTTTCTCTAATTCTATTTCAGAGCTTCACATACATTTCTCTTGATGGATGGAGGCAGCTAAAGAAGACATAGCTAGGAAGAATATACCATTGCCTGAGCTACTCTGTTTAGACAAAACCAGGGCAAGGGAAGCTGTAATTTTTACATCTGAGGTTTATGAAGTCTTGTCGAGTAAAATTACAAAAATGTGGAGCATATAAACTTTTACGTCCACAAACGCTTCCTTGGGCAACACACTGCACACTGTAAAAAAATGCCACTCTGTGCCACATCCCTGAGCACAGTGTTTGCTAATTGCTGCTGTCACAAGGAGTTAAGAGGGGTTTTGAGGGAGGGGAGTTCTGTAAGGTGGAAGCTTGGCTAAAGATTGCAGCTCCAAGGAGGAGCTTTGTGGGAATATGTGGTGCTTTGTGAGAGCAAGCATTCAAGGCATCCCAAGTGGCTGCAAGTGGAGGTTGAAGAATACCTCAAACAAGAATCAAAGCAACACTCCAGGTATGTTTTGATGAGAGACTAACACTATACCATGAAATAAAGCTCATAAAAGCTTATTTTGGATAATGCCTCGCCTTTAAATTTTTACTTTTAAAAGCTTCTCAAGACACTTAAGGCTATTTCTTATTTTAAAAATCCTCTAAATGATTGGACATGAACAGAAACTGTAAGGCTGAATGAGGTGCAGATAGATGTTCCTATGCCCTAACAATAAAATCACAGGTGTCTCCTCTCAGTCACCATTCCAAAATGTTTTTTAGGGTTTGTCCACAGAAACACTGGTATTTTGCACCTCCTGAGATCTTGTCAAATGACACAAGTGGATTGGAGATCTTTGGCATGTGCCCATTCTGGCTTATTGTGCTTGAAACCATTCATTGACTGCAATGTCATAGACTGTGCAGAAAGAGATGTTTTTCAAGCATAAAGGAAAAAGAGATCTTTTTGGGGAAAAAATATATCCAAAGTGAAGCTGGAGCCATGAGGTGCTATTAAAGCCTTCCCTCTTCTCCT
Organism: Phalloptychus januarius; assembly: GCA_902982915.1. Taxonomy (NCBI): domain Eukaryota; kingdom Metazoa; phylum Chordata; class Actinopteri; order Cyprinodontiformes; family Poeciliidae; genus Phalloptychus; species Phalloptychus januarius. Next base: position 12,275,484 of record CADWAE010000466.1, on the reverse strand, counting down.
TTCTATAGGCAAAAAAGTTAAATAGTTTTGAATATGGAACTGTTTCTTTCTTGGATGACAGCTTAGGAGTCCATCGCATTTTAAACCTCACATTGCTGTTTCAAGTCCTGTGCATTAAGACTTTTCCTTTGTTCGGTTTAGATGATCTGAACCTCCATATTGTGGAATACTCTGTTTTGGATGTGTTGCTCTTGTTGGTGTACTGGTACTTTCACTTTTCTATGATTCTGTGTTGCTCATTTCAATGAATGCTTTGTGCCGATGCTTTGTGAACACACTACCGGCTGTTGTCACAAGCTGGCAGTTAGGAGAACCTCGCTCAGTCATTGTCGTAACTTGACGTCCTTTACAGGACAAAGAGAAAAGAATAATTTAAACATTCTAGGTTAGGGTAAAATATTTATATGTGACTATTGAGGTGGGAGTAAAGAGGTGAAGTTTGTTTTGTGACAATGTATCTCTAGGGATACAGTAAGCACTCCACAACAAGAGGGAGGAAAATAAAACAAAACCTGTAAAATTCTTTTCCAGACATTTTCCTGTTGCTTTAATATTCATTTATTCCACATAGACTGGAATGGATTTTCTTGCCCATCTGTTTTGAGGATTCTTTCCAATCATTAACTTCAGCAGAGATCAGTCTGTGAATCGATGTGCTTTCATTATTGGCACACCATGTAAAGCCTGAGAAGTCACCCTTAGCTGTGGTTTCACTTGTAAACTGCAAATAACTGAGAAATTGTTTGTGTAACATCTCAGAGGAAAAGAACAATGTTTAAAACAGCAATTTGTCATATTTTAGATGTGCATAAGAATGTAGTCCCTCATATCCCTTGGGGGTTATTATTTGATGCCAGTGTTTCACTTCACTTGGCTTCACTGTCATTTCACTGCATGAATTCAAGCTTCTAAAACTCTACAGTCACCACCACCTGCTGCTAACCAGTGGAGCCGAGGACTGCTGCACAAATGAACGACACACTTTAGAAAACATTTAGGTCTCATGAAAAACTGAAAAGTGGGAAGAGATGTTATTGTTAAATTATTTTGAACATCTAAATTTTTTTTTCAATAACTTTGGACTTTTTCCTCCTAAACTCATATGGAGAATCATTTTTGAGTCATTTTCCAACCCCACTATTAGTGTGTCTTCATAAAGACATCTTTTAGTCAAAGCTTCCTACAGTGTGTGTCTACTTCTCTTATTATCAGTACCAACTTCGGTGGTCCCTTGAGTTTTCCTTCCCACACACTTGGTAAAGTTTCATAGGCACAACTTTGCTCCTTTGAGGCCATCCATAATAAGATTGCGGCGCTCACAATATTTTTAACTGAGACGCACTGGCTGGGTTTAATTTAATTCAGGATTGTCAATTTAGGGAGTAGCATAGTTGACTGGAAGGATTTAAGTGTCTGGATCACAGAGGAGAAAAACATCTCATCACTTATTAAATAATTTATTTCCATATGAGCTCAGATAATGGCATAAAAGCCAGAGGTCTAAATGATTTAAAAATATTTTTGACATGTTGTGAAAGATTTATTCCATGCATTTGCAATGCATCTCCTTCTCACTTACTGCACTACATTTGTGTCACTGGCTAACACCACTCCATTACCTGTAGAGCATAAAAAAATATGAATGCCGACGTCCAGGTGACCACAATGGGTCGGTGCTGTGATGAAGTCCAGTGAATGTGAAGAAATAGCAGTCTGGGTTTGGTAAGAATAACAGTTCAGAACTGGTCAGGGTCAGGGTCAAATCATTTTCTTGCAAAGACCACTACAGATTTTTGTCATCTAAATGTGATGGAATGAGCCAAATAGTCGGCACCAGCTGGGATGAATCCACACATGCCACAAAGAAAACCAAGTCCAGGAGTAGTTATTAATCCAGAGTTTACGTAATCCCTAATTATGAACTCTGCTTTTGCCCACTTCTGCTGGTCCGGTTAGTTTTTCTGGTGTTCAGCTGAGTTAAATTACCCATCTTTAAACAACCAGTTATTCTTGATAATAATGAGTATTAATGATATGGTACCTGTCCTAATAATGTTAAAAAATTGCTTCCAGTATGCAGGGAGTAGATGATGAGCATACTCAGTTTTGCCAAAAGCTTTCACAAAGTGAACAGATTACATAAAAGAATTTAAAGGTATTATGTGCCTGAAAGCAATAGAGGAGAGTGACATAAAAGCTATAAAACAGAAGGCTTTTTTGCCTTCGTCACCAACTATGTAAATTTTAATAATAACATGGCACCCATACTTGAGAGGCAACAAACCAGGTCAATAGTTTTAATGTATCATTTTATGAGCGGTAATATTTTACTGTTAATTGAAAATATTATAGGTAGCCAGTAGGAATAAATGCAGTGTGTATTTCTCTATTTTTGTCTTGGTAAAAAGCTCCCAAAATTTTGTAAGAAATCTGAGAAAGGAGTCCATTCTACAGTAATCCAGGCAAAAATGACAAATATATGAAGAACGATCTCTTAATAAGTACCTAAAGTCCCTTTCACCTAATGCATACAGAATCATTAAACTGCTAAATTAGTTGTATTTATCAAATAGTTTTTTCTCTGTGCTGTTTTTCCAGTCGTACTGCACTGCCGGGGGAACAATGGCATAATAAATTTGTGGGACTTGCTTCATTAGAGAACTTTCTGACTGTCCTTTTGAAAGCTGATCTTCACCACCTGAGCCACATTTCCTTTGCCTTTATTTAGCTTCAATTGAGTTTGTCCCTCTGAGTCCGACTTTCCAAAAGACCGGACAGTTAAATCTACAGACAAGCTGATGCCCGGCTATTCACGAAGCAAAAGGCAGGCTGCATAAATTCTTAATCTCACTCATGAATGCACATAATTTATTGATGCCGTTCCAGAGAAAAAGTTTATCCCCAAGTCTGCAGACTACTGCTTTGCTCTCGGGTTTGCTGCTCCCAGACAGTGACTACATTACAGCAGAGCTATATATCATGTGTCAAGTGTCCTGTATCTTTAGACAGCAGCGTTTTGCCTTTGTTTCCAGTGTTCCTCTTCTCTATTGTCTTGCTGGAGTCTTTGTGAGGACTTTATCTCTTCAGACCCCATGCTTCCTCCCACACTTAACAGCAATATTAGTTCTTGCTGTACTGTTCACCAGCGGACTCCATCTTTACTGCAAATTTGACTCAAACAACTCTCTTGGTTCCCTTGGAAACCAGGTGCTCAGAGATCAGGAAAGATCCATTTCACACTTCAGCAGAGACAAAGAGATGGTTAGACAAAGGGGAGGTAGGAGGGAGAGAGGATTAGACAGAGTGAGAGGTGGGGGGTAAAGGAAGCTTGACCTTAAAAGATGTGACATTCTTTGAGCTTTTTTCCCCAAAAAACAGAATGGAAATAGCAACAAATAGACAGAGAGAAATGTTGTTGACTCTCCTCGTGGGATTTGTCTGTCCTTTGTAGCTGTCAATGCTGAAATGGCCTGGATTTATTTAGAAGCGTTTGCGGAGAGGAGGTGAAAATGGCTGTTCTCATATATTGATGCGCCTCCTGTTGTTGTAAAGCACTGACGTATGCTCTTAGAAGACGATGGCCAAAATGAAAATAATTGAAAACATTTCACACTTAAACTTAAATATATCAGGTCATCAAACTAATTTTCTTACCAGCCAAAGATGATAGAAAAGGTGTTTTCAAAGCTGTGCAAACCAACTTTTCCCTTTGTGAAAATATACCTGTTTTTTTTTTTAAATCAAGGGTTAAAAGATTAACCCAATCATTTTGCCTCAATTTTATGAGTCACACCCAAGATTAGCGCCTGACCTGTTCGGCTAAGAAATCAATTCAGGATGAACGACAAAGTGACATAAGTTAAATGATTCAAAAAAGCAAAACACAATGTCCTCCATATGAGGAAATTGAAGTAAAAATGACATCAATCATCTAAAACAAAGTTGGGATTCACAGATGTTGCCACCAAGGGCGGCACCTCTAAATATTAGCTTTAGTAATACTTTTTCACAAAGCGCCAGCTTTTTTACTTTCATTTGAAAACTGCATATGTTAAAAAAGTAAAAACAGAATAACTCTGTAAGTCGGCAAATAATCTTTCAAGGCAGTGAAAGCTGCTTAAATACATCTGAGAATGTAAAGATGGATTCTGTGTGCCTGTTTGGGATTATTCTGGAAACAATGCTAATCTTTTTTTTCATACATTTTTATGTGAGTGACTTCAGCCTGAATTTGGAGCTTTGTTTTAGTGCCTGAGTAGGTGGGTGAAACACTTTATATTTCACACAGAGATAAACCCCTCTGCACGGGCAAAGCAATCAGAGTGTATGTACTTAATAACAGCAGACTGTTTGAGAGTAAAGTGCAGTTTTAAAACACGCTCTGCTACTTTCTAGTCTGACTCCTACAAGCCCCTTTTTCAGAATTTGAAGTAGAAAGAGAGAAATTGGGTGAATCATAAAGAGGCACATTTGTCTACATATTTTTTTAGATCATATCTGTAAGAGAGAACATGTTGTGTAGCTTTTTCTGTGTTTTCTGACAGTGATTGGGTTTTCAGAGAACATTGATGACAAACCAGATTCATATCCACACTGTGGGAGATTTCACCAGGACAGCTGATCAAAAGTGCAGAAAGTGGTCACTGTCAGAAAACTGGGTCACCTCTTCACTTATCACCCGTTTAGCTACTTTATTATTCTGCTTTGTAACACCGTAAATGCCAGGAGCACACATGGGAATTATAAATATATGCATCAAAAATGGCAAAGATGCTTTAACTCTTGGACTAGTATGTCTTTTGCACCAACAAAAATAGAACCACCCTCTTATTTGCAAGCAAACATTTTCTGAAAAAGAAAGCAAGAGATTCATGATGTTCCCCCTGCAATCATTCCCACATAGGAAAGGATTTCTTGCAGAGACTCTGTACGTTATTTTTCAAATAAAAGCTGTATTTATAAAGTAAGTTGGATTTTTTTGTTCTATTGTGTAAGTGCATACTTCGGCACTTCTTTGTCATTTTCTTTGTATCTTAAACTCAGTTTAATTATGTTCAGGTAAAATCTGACAGTTTAGGAATCCTGATTACAATTAAAACTAACTCTAACTATACTAATAGACATAAACTCATCTCCATAGATAATTACTTATTATCTTAAGCTTCCTTTAAAAGCAGCTCATTTTTATGTCCAAAAAGTTGCAACTAGCAGTGCAAACGTACAACATGGTGAAGAGGTGAAATGACTAGCAAGTGATTTTGTAAAAGATAATGAAAATGTGGATGCTTTATTCATTTTGAGGTGTAATCACCAGCTACATTTACCTGGAATTTGTTTAAAGATATATTTTATCTATCATTTTAATGTTTTTAGACACATTAAAAACTCAATCAGAGAGCTCAGAGCAGAACTGAAAGTTTTTCATGCAAAGTGATTTTACCTCACCTTTTTTTATACTACTTACCATTTCCCCATCCACATTTACAGTCCCAGCTTATGTCTGTTTTGGAAACAGAGTAATAGCAAGTAGATCAACATATCATATAATACACAGGCGTAGTGAACTGGACACCTCTGCGAGGATGCACTCCAGCTCTTTGTCACTTTTAGATCACAAGACAGCAGAAGCAGGAACAGCACCATTATCTGCAAACCTGTCAAAGTATCGGGAAATGTTATTTCTAGCACAGGGAGAGGTCGGCATTGGTATGTCTTACCCATCAAAGTATGATTTCGCATGGGAAATAGGATCATTTAAATCTAGGATGTTCACCTTATTCTGAACACATTTTTCCTCTGCCGCAATAAATCAGCTTATTGATGCAACTGCTGTTTTCTATGTGTACACACTGGCTCCAGTATTGATTTGCTTTGCTGTTAGGCAAACTGCAGAGACAAGAGGTACAAAGGCAAAGAAAACACAGGATCATTTTTAGCATTTAATTGAAAGTAGCTGGCAGCATTGCATTTTGGAGGCTTCAAAGTCGCTTGCAGCGAACGCTCTCTGCCGAACAGTTGAGCTGTCTCATTTTCACGTGTACATGGACCCCTCGTTAACTTGTGGACAGTTCGCTGAGCTGCCCCATAAGCACTCTCGCCACGACAGGCAGCCGGAGACCAGGCCTAATTGGTAACATGGTTATGAACAGCTGGACCGATACGGGTGGCTGGAGCTCCTCAGTCTCCTCAGTATCTGTGAGCAGGAAGATTAATGTGGAAAGTTGCTGTTTGTGCACACAGATCGTGACCTCTAATTTAAAATCCCCAGACAGAAGCCTTCTAGTTAAACCTTACATTTTATTCTGAAAGTGTATTTATTAAACTATTGAGTGGATATAGGTACAATTATTACAAACTTGTTTATAAGCAGAATCAACAATTTATGATTCAATATTTAGCTCAGGTGTGATGCAGACATTTTTAATGGCCTGTTCATGGACTTTGAGAGCAGGGTATGTGACCTCTTTCCTATTTGGATACTTTTGTTTTTGCCTTATCTTAACATTCTAATTTTTGTCTTATTATTTGGCCTAAATCCAAACTCAGTAGTTTCCTTGTACACGTGAAATCCTGCCTAATGTTTCCATATTATATAAATTCAAAATGTCATCTTCCAAAAAGACAGACATCCTGAACAATTAATATGATCAAATTCAAGTAGCTCATCTGCAGCATCGCCCAAAACAAAGTCCGGCACGACTCTGAAGAAACTTTAGGTCAAGTCTCTCTAAAGTTTAAAGTTTCAATAGTAGGAACATGTGGATGATTTTATCGCTTGATGGGAGAATTATGATTAGGCCTGTCACAACAGCACATTTTGCTGGGCAATAGGTTGTCTGAGACGTTATTGCCATGAATGTTGTTTTGAGACTATTGCTAACTAATAGCATAAAATGGTCTAATAATATAGGTACAGCCTCTCAAAGGTCAATAAACTAATTTCTAAAGAACATTTAACACTGGAACTACAAGACATTTTAAATCCATTTTAATTAAGCAAACCAAAAACAAATAAAATTAATTATAAAACCTTTGGAAACAAACTTGCCCTTCAAAATATTTTCAGAATTAGGATCACACAGGGAAAAAAGGCAACACTGCCAATGAGGACTATTATGAAAAAAAGTGTGTCAAATGTACAATATATGATGGAAGGGTGGAGGAGTAATAAAATATTTAAACGTATGTTTGGAAAAAGTCATGCAGTTCCGGTCCTAATACAAAATAAATGACTAAACAACAAAAATCATCAACTTCTTATTGTCATTCTATTATGGAATTTGTATGGAAATATTGAATGAAAATGCAATATTTCCTGCAGCAAATAACCTTTTTTATTAACCTTGTTTTTTTTTTTTTTAAAAAAAACTTCTCTGATTTGTGACACTTTGGGGAAAATTTACTGGATCCACTTTGGAGGCAACATGTTGCTCCTGATCAGGCTACTGGTCTACTGAATGGATATGTAAATGAAGCAGTGCAAACACCTAACGAGGGTTAACCTGATGAAATGAGGTTTTAATGCATTGTAGGCAAAAATATGGAGTCGTTATTGTCTGAACTGTTCATTAGAATCCCAAGTCTGGTGCCCAGCACACCCAGGATGCTGAGTTAGACACAGGAGCTCTTATCAGTGTTGATTTATAGTCACCTTTTCACTTCCCACTGGCAGCTTCTCTGGTACAAGCATAAGGCTGCTGCAAATCAGATGAATGTGGGTGTGAATAGCTGTACTTTTAGGTTATTAGTGAAGTTATATTTCTTCTAAAATGATCTGTCAATTATTGTAGGCTATTGACGATAACTAATGAAATCACTGATGCAAAAAAATTACAAATGACATTTATCCCTTTAACTGCAAACATATGTTGACAAAAGGAATAAAAGGGTAACCCTTATTTTACTGCTAACATTTAAGTTAGCAGTAATTTAAATGTCTTGTTAATCCGTGCAAATATGACAAAGCACTGAGAGGATTCAGGACATTTTGAATGTTCACAACATTCGTATAAACTTATTAGACTAATGTCTTAGCTTTGACTAGGCCACTCAAAGGAACTTAAATGTCACCCTAAGCCACTTTAACGATGCCTTAGTGGTATGCCTACTGTCATTTTATATTGTTTCCACAAGATGACACTGCTATCACAGTATCACTATGCTGTTTTTGAGAATTGTGTTTTGGTATTGAAGACTTTCAATACTTTTGGTACCAAAAGTTACTTTTGGTAACTTTTGGTATTTACTGTGATATCTTTTTTTTATTTAAGGCCAGTAAAACATCTCACAAAGATAATTTAAAATATCCATTCTGTTTTGACCTCTGTTTTTCCACAGAGGTCATCTTTTGGGATCTTTCTAGGTTTCAGGGTAATGCCTCTGGGAAAGTAAAAGAATTTCCATGTCTTTCAATAACCCATCCCAAGTATTTACTCTTCAGGTGTTTGACTCTGACCTGCATTAAGAAGTTCTTCATCTTTATTTTGCTGCTTGATTGATTTCCTCTTCCCCCCTCACACAATGACAGGTGAAAATCTAATTATACCTTGTGACATTTAGATTCCCCACTGGTGCAGTCAGGTTTTGTTTTTTTTGTTTTTTTTAAATTAGGTGACCTTGAAAGGTGAATGAAGCACCAGATTTTTATTTAGGGCTTCAACGGAAGGAGGATGAGTTTATGTGCATGCATTTAAGAAAAAATGAGTTCAATTTAATTTGGAGTACCTCGTTTATTTGTTACATTCTTGAATGAAAAGTCATTTAATCACATTTTTTATTGTAACAATGCTGTAAGAACAAAAGCAGGACTTGTTGGTTAACATGGAACTGGTCTGTCTATCATTTATCAGAAAACTATTCTTCAGTAGGAGGTTTTTATAATCTATCTACAGACCACAAATAGCAGAGTAATCATTCAAGAGTGCCACAAGCCTGAACGTTGAGTAAATTGGCGTTTAGCTCTCATCCACTGCTACTTAGCAGACCATCTGTTTCAAATGGACACAATATGCTTACAAGTGGTTGATGGTGTGTGTTTGTGCCAGCGGAATCACACAATAACAGCACTCAGATTGCCTCCATAACCAAAAAAGTTGAAGACATATGCTTTTGGGTTTGGGCCAGTCATCTTTGGCTACCAGTCCGCCGCCTCCCACATGTCTGCTCTTAAAATGTTTTCTGTGTCCTGTGGATTTTTCCAGTAGATGCGCCTCAAACAGTGCTGATTAGCTATCTACCATCTGCTGGGCTGCGCGAGGGGAGCGGCTCATTATTCTGCCCGTTGCGCCTGCTCTGAAGCCGTCGCTCCACTCCAGCTATCAGGCAAAGCTGCAGGGACTCCTCGTACGCGAGCAGCAGGGAGCGGCTCGATGATTGCAGAGTTATAGTGCACGAAAAGTGGTAGAGTTGTAAGCATCTGTCTGTCAGAGAATGGGCTGTTCTGCGGCCAATCTCTGCTTTCCAGCTGCGGCGGCACAATATGCTTGCATCTTATGTGTGATGAGATGAATTTTAAAACACCAAGTGCATCCAAGGACATCCTGAGACATTATGTGAGATAGATCATCATGTCTGTTGAAAATGTTATGTTTGTGGAAGGGCTATATTTTACTTTTTGTGATGCTACTCACGGCTATTTTAAATATCTTTATTGTCCATTGACCTTCTAGCCTTTGTATTTATCAAAAATAAAATCATGCTCATAATATATTCATATTTACACCAATAACTATTATTGAGCCTTTCCAAGGCATTGCAGCTGTACTTAAAAGAAGAGTGGGTTTTCTACAATTTCATGATTAAAACACAAGAATGTGTTTCATGTTCCATTGTTGCTAAAAACATAAGAATCTACTGAGGACAAGGAGTAAATCTGGATAGGACATATTCCTCTGGCCACAGAGGACAGCATTGAAACTATCATTTGGTTTATGGTCTCTTTATGATGCGACTCCGATTGTCTCCTTTGCTTCGGGTTTGTGGAAGTTCTTCACTTTGGATTTAGAATCGGGTTGTGATTCCAAAGAGCGTGCACCCGAAAGGCTTTTGGAAAAAAGCAATGGACTACTGAAGATGGATGGGAAACATCATAATGGTGTCTTGCAGAGCTTATTCAAAGTAGACAAGTTAAAATAGTGAATGAGGCATAACAAAGAGGGTGATTAATGCTTATTACATAGAGTAAGAAGGCTGTGAAGAATGGTAAGCTTGATTTAAAAAAAATATGCAAGAGTTGAAAAACACTAATTTAAGTAGTATTTTACCACAATACCAGGTGATTGTATGTGCTCATCTCTGTTTGTACTGAATTTTGCAATATTTTTCTGAACTACTTCAACAGGGAAGATGCAACTGCAGCCTGAATAGTCACAAACACATGTTCTGTTAAAAAAAGTTTATTTCAAGATAGGTGTTTTATTTTCCTTGAAAATTGTTCAAGGATTTATTTTGACTGAATCATTAAACTCAGTTGACCAGCTTAAGCAGTGTGTTTGTAACTTCTCATATTTTTGTCATTTTAGGACCTTGTGGGTAGCGCGCCTCCTCAGAGGAACTGGAAGGGAATAGCAATCGCCCTCCTGGTCATCCTGATCATCTGCTCTTTGATTGTCACCTCTGTTATCTTACTGACACCAAGTACGTATCACACAGCAAAACTCCTACACTCAGTCAACATACTTCCTTAAAAATAGTACCCTGTTTTATAATGCAAGACAACATGACCTCCTAGTGATGCATATAAATAGTGTATTTTTACATGTCATTTACTTGCATTTCAAGCTTTTTCGGAGGCACTTTCTTGCTTTTTAAATGACAACAAATCTTGTGAGTTTACGCAAACTGCAGGAAAATCTTCTCACTCTTCAACCAGACATGATTATTCGACATCTTTTAATTGCACTATTTTATCACGCCGCGCATCAGAGTTTTACCTTTTTACAGCATGTGAGAAAACATAAGGGAAAATAGAGGAAACACACTATAAATTTTGTTTCCTGAGACGTGCTTGTATCAGCTGGTGTGATTTGCATTAAAATATGTCATTATATCTGCTCCAATTCTTCCCACCACTGCAGATGAACTGGGTCAAATTTTTAATTCAGGATATTACCATAAATCTATTACTGACATTTAGACAATTAGTTTCTATACTGCGTGTGCTCTAATTGAATTTTTCTAATCGGCAAATGATGCATACAGGTTCAAATGTACTGACTTGCATTAAGTGACCAAATATGTGTAGTTTGGACATTTTATAAAAGTTTCATTAAAACTAATCAAAAATGTTAGTCTGAGATACTTAAAAAAATGTTGCTCCAAACTTTAAATTTTTCATTTGACTACATATTTCACACCATTTTACATAAGCAGTGTTGGCCTCGTTTTTTGCCTTGATGTCTGCAAACCTTCAAAATAAAGTGCGTATTGTATTCTTTCACAGTTTTTTTTTCAGAAATATCAAACTTTTAGTTTTAATTAATATATTTATGGTTTTAAAGTAGTAATTTGGTATATATTTGGTATGTTATGAAAAAATATTAAGATCATCCAGTTTTCTTTGAGTTAATGTGTTAACTATGGCTTTCTGTTTCTCTGGAGAACAAATCCAAAACAAATGCTTCTAAATTCAGCTCAGCCAAGTTAAAATCAATTAATTCATGCTCATTGTTCGACACAATAACAGTCTGGGCAAAGTTCGGGGCTCCACGTTGAACTAATTGTTGATTTATCATGTTTTTCCTCCAATAAAGCTTAAAGGTATATGTATATAGGTCATAACATAACTCGCAAATTCGCACATTGATTACGCCATTGCCTGGAATCCATCATATTCCCTCGTGTATTTGCTTATTTACATTGTTCCATATTTTATTGTCTTATCACTGAGATGTTATGTTTGCAAGTGAGGTCATTTTTTTGTATTACCATCAAGTAAGCAATGAGGGGATTTGACATGAGTTTGTTGTTTGACCTTTAAACTTTTATTTTACTGTCAAAAACACACAGCAATACTGAAGAATTGTCAGATACTGAAAGTCCAAAAACTCCAGCGGCACATGCTGAATGTACATCTTTGATAATTCTGCAGTCATAAAATCTGAATAAATTCAGGTGACTCATGAGGGAGTTGAATTACCACAATGTTACTCTTTAATAAAATCCTGATTATATTAGGCACATTAGAAGTCAAAGCAATAATGCAGTAAAGATTTATTTTAGAGCTTTAGGCACATCTAGTTGGGCCAATAAATATAGCTACACTGTAATTATAATTCAAATTGTAGTTAAACTTTAGACCTTATGAATTAATAGTTTCTTAGAATATAATATAAATTTTAAAAAACAAACAAAAAAATATTTTGCATTATGGGATTAAACATTTAAAATGTTAAATAATTTGATTAAACTGCAAGAAAATTATCTAATATTGTTACTGAAGGTTAAAATTGTGAAAACAACCAGAAAGCAGAGTGTTTTTAGAGCTGTGATAAAAAAATGAAAATGGTCAAATAAAAAACAAAAAAACAAACACTGTATACACTAAAAAGGAAGGGATGTTTATTTTTTGATACATGCCGACTGTTTTGCTACTCCAGAATAATGAAAATGTTAAATTTGTGAAACATTCGTAATTGCCATGTAACCATGGGGACAAGATGAGACACCTGTTCAGCAGCATGAATACACATGTTTTCCTGCACCCATGGCTGACTTTACACTCAGCCCTGCAGCCTGCAAACTAACCTCATATGATTTGTCACGGTAGCAGCATTCTGCAGGCTCCTGCAGCTCAGGCAGCTACTTTAATTTGATGACCCTCTTCCAGCGGGGTGCGTTTTTACAGACAACACCATATCTTTGGATATGTGCTGGTTTATGCACAGAGACAGGCTCATCGTTTCACTGGATAAAAGGTCTTTTAATGTGCAATGCCATTCATGCCTGTATTAATTGGGATGATAATGCAGTAACAGCTCCAGCCTGATGTCAGATCCAATTTTCCTCTACAAATCAGCCTTCTCATGCTACCCTGTCTTTCAAGAGCAGAGAATTTCTCTGATTTCTTTTATGCTGATAAACACTTTACAATGCTTGACTTGGCTTCACACATTTATTGCTCGCAAACAACTTGAGGCCTGTCAAAAGGTTTTAATTATCCAGTTCCAAAATAATACCAGGCTGTCAGTCTTGTGATAGCTGTTGTTTCTAAAGACAGATGCAACAGAAAACTCTGAAAGACTTTCACATATTGGCCTTGTTTCCTTACTCCTGGCCTGGCTCCCCCGTCGTCTGCTCAAACTGCAGTTCATCTGCCAGCTTCAGGTCTCATTTTGACCTTTGGGTTAACAAGGCGCTGCCAACCTTCTGTTAGATAGAAACCCCAGCATGCGAACAACTACTCACAAACCAATTGAGCAAGGCCAGGAATTTCTTTTTCTCTTTGCATTTTGCTTTACTTTCTAAGTTTAAGGCAGGGAACAGATGTTAGAACTACCGCGATGTCTGCGAAGTAGCAGATTATGCTAAAGTGATGAAAATATCACAGCAGCTTGATCTTCTTAAGTTTTTTTCTTTGAAAATTGTAAACATGGTTTGCTGAAGGAAAGCATTTAGAAGTTGACCTCAAAATCAACTGGAGCTTTTATAAATTCTAGCCAAAGTCTTGGTTGTTTTTACTGCGATAAACCAACAGACAAAGAGAAAAAACAATGGTCATGTGTTTTAATTAAGCCAATCTGTATGTTTGATTTCCACGGCAGAAGATTTTAATATGTCCATGCTTATTTATCTAACTCTGATGCATTCGACAGGTGAAGATGACAGCCTCGCTCATAAGAAGAAAGTAACAGTTGAAGACATCTTCGGTGCGGACCTTCGAATCCATGACCCAGATGCTAAATGGCTCAGTGGTGCGTATACGGTTCAGCTTTGACATTTAAAAACTGACTTCTTTGTCAAAACACAACCCATACTCAGACAGTTTGACATTTTCCTTTTCGACTCACAATGTGCCGTTGGTATTAAAATCTGACACATTTTTTCCAGAGGTGCAGCTTCCTGAACATCAGGGTGGTGCGAACCAGCACTGATAGGAGCGCATGAGTAGTGAGATTGTAGTTAGTGCAAATTTGAAACTCACACAGGATATTTTAATCATTTACAAAGCAGAGATCAAAATCAGATAAACTCATTTGCGTCTAGATAAATTTAAAGTAGTTCAGGCAAGTGAACACTAACAGTGTGTCTACAATAATTTTTTTTTCAAATTGCATCTGTAGGATATGAACCACCGATGAGAACTAATTCATTTAAAAAGCTGCAACAGTTTAGCTTTGTGAGTGAAAATGAAAAAGTTGAACTTTCTTTGTTTTCAGCCTCATTAATTCCAGAACAAGCATAGTTGAGTATTTAGTCTCTCTGCAGGTAATACTGTTTCTTAGTCATGTATCTGTGACTATTTGCTTTCAGACATCAAATAAATTCAGACATAATGCAGACTAATTTCAGCTGCAAGTTTAAAGAATTAAAAACAGTTCATCATAACGTGCAAAAAATGATAAGCGCTGTAGTTTTCCTGTTGTTTTTCTGAAGAAAGAGCAGAGATTATGCAGCTCATCCATGTTGGATTAGGAAATTTAGCATCCCCTGGTGTTCACTAGAAAGATTGCTCCATATTTTTTTAAACCACATCATGGTGCTTCTTCTTTCGTGCATTTTCTGCAGACAGCAATAAACAATGTTGTTTTAATAAAAAGATTAAGATTAATCTTGCTTAATTTCATTTAGAATCCAAAAACTTATTTCAGTTTAGCAAGAAAAATACTGCGAAAATGCATTAAATACTCCTTCAGTTATTGTTTCTGGTAAACTTGTATCTATGCTTAAGTTCCATTAAATTCAACCCACGTCCCAAAAGTAGTAAATGGGATTCAGCCTTTCTCATGCACTCTAAAGACTTTCTGCCACTTTTCCACCGCAGCCAATTCTCTAAAGAGAAAAGACTGCAAGCATCTTCAAACACACTGGAAAAAACAAGTACATCAGTTTTTGTTGCTTTTAAGGAGTAGCAGTTCATTTTTAAGATGGTGAAACAACTGACTTTTCTTTTCTTCTATGATTTCTATTACATTTTGATATTTTGGTCCGTCTTTCTTGAGTGGAGGACACAGGAGAGATGAACTGCAGTCAAATAAGAAAAAGAAATGTTTTTATGCTCTCGCTAAAGGAACAGCTAAAGATTCACAAAGTAAAAGGCTAATCATTATTGAGCACTGCATCTGTCTTTATTTGACAGCACAAACTTCTTTGTCTTTTTATTTTAATACCTCTAAACACAATAAGACCCCTTAACATTTCTCCAATTTAAATAAATGTCACATAAACAACTCTAATCCTCTACTAGTTTAGAGCAGATGAAGCCAAGACTAATTGTAGAATCAACACACACAGCAGACTGAAAACAAGCCTAGAGCAGCAAGTGTGTTTGTGGACGGGGGAAGAGCAACATCATTTAATGAAACAAGCTATAGCATTGTAGCTAAAACCACAGCAGGAAATCAAGCCATTAAGTGGATTCACTAAACAATAATATTTGCTGACACATTGAGTTAATTTATCTGTATGTTTAGATGAATTATTTAGTAATCTGACTCTTTTTCATGATGATTGTTTCCTTTTTTGTTTTATTCTTATTGGACAGTTCAGTTCAGCAGCTGAAATTCTCTAAACTTCTCCAAACGTTTGCAGCAGCTTTTAGTCCAGACTGCATCGGTTTAACCAGTCGAGCCTCTGAAATTGATCAGAGCTTAGTGCAATGTTTCCAGCTGTTAACTAGAAGTTTTTTTTAACTTAAGAACATATTTAATAAAACCTTTGAAAGGGCACAATAATAATTTACCAAAACTTTTATTGGTGAATACCTTTCCTATGTCACCAGATCAGGTTCCTGTGGAGTTGTTAGCAAGTCCAAAGGAAACAGCTTTAACTCATTTTTGATTAGTTGATTATGTTTTCTATTTAACACCGGGTTCTGTTCAAGTTTGAGGATCATAACAAGTAAAGGCGATATCCTAAGCAGAATACATGTATACTTTAATTAGTGCAGTAAGGCAGTGGTCTGACAGAAAACAAACAAATAGTATTTTGTTATATTTTGCTTTTGTTTTGTTTCTTAAGATTTATTTTTGTTTTGCTCATGCCATGAAAACTAAGGCAAATGTTTGGTGGGGAATGTTGCACCTGCTGCACATTTGCATTTAGTGAATGAAAGGCACATCAAACTGCATCTTGTTGTAAGTTAAGACATTTTTTTACTTTCTGTAACTGTGAAGAGGGAATGTTTACACTTTATGACAATTATGTAATTTTTATCAACATTTTCCAATATTTCAAAAAGTATGTCATTCAGAACCTACTAGAGATTTTGTAAGTTAATGAAGTCGTTATAGAACCACATTTGAAAATAGCTGTGTTGTTCAGGAATGAATGAATAAGACTGTTACATGATTAGTGACTAAAAAAAATATTCAAGTCACTTTGGAGTTTTGATATTTAGATTATTCAGTTTGGATCAGGTCCGTCCTACTCGTAGCTTTTTGCATTTTTCCAAATGGCAGACTTTAGTGATAGATGGAATTCCTCACTCTTGTTTTGGTGTCACTTCATTAAGTTTTGTGGTGTAGCATAGAACTAGAAAATTCCTGCAGAAATTTAAATGGGGCCTGCCAAAGTGTGCCTGTCGATTTGGACCCAGCATTCTGATGCTAAAAGTTAGCCTCAATGCTAAGCTTGACTAAAAAACTTACAGAGTAGCAGGTGGAGAATCACAAGAATGTTGACTAAGCTGGACTTTTACCATTCAGTCTTTTAAAACTTACCCATAAGCTAAAATTAGCCAAAACTCTAATGTTAGCATGAGTATTGCGAGTAGCTTACTGGGTATCACTAGCATGTTGTCCTACATTCACCTCCTTCCTTCGGAGCATTAACCTGGGAGTTAAAGATAATACAGCTAATTTAAATTTTCAACCCGAGTAATATTTAGGCTTTTATTTTGAAATTTTCAGTAAGCTTCATTATAAAATGGCAACAATAATCACATGTGTAAAAGTGGTTGGGAGTTCCTCCATGTTTTTAGTTCTGACAATTAACTCATCCCTCTATAGTCACTTAGTGCTCCACCAAATTGTAGTTCTAACCTTCCATCTTTGTAGTTCTCAACGGCAGCTGTCATGCAAGTCAGACACACAGGGGGAGACAAAATTTTATCTGTTCAAACCAGTCACTTTTTCTGACAAAAGCAGTCCGAAGAACTGCAATCTGAAAACCGCTTTAAGCGTCTGATAATATTCAATATTATTAATATAACATCAACATATAATTACATTGCATATGTTGCATATATTATATTAATATAACTGTATTATTAATATAGTATTGTTACGATTAGTTCAATAATAAACAATATTTAATTTCCCTTAGGAATCAGTAAAATAATTTTAAATGTATACATTAGTGACTATAGTCAGTTACAAAGGTAAATTAATGTTCAAGTCAAATCAAAATGTTAAAATTAAGAAACCCACACAAACAATGGATCACAGTTGAAGTATATATTGAACATATGTTAAAAATATCTAAAAAATTTTTCAGGTAAAGTTTACAATGAACAAAATTTACAAAATTTAAAGAATACAATACATTTGATTGAGAAATTGACGCCTCTACAATACAAATTTTTGCTATCTTTTTTTTTGTTTTACATGTGTCCTGTCTGGCCGTGTGGCACTCAGGGTTGTTGTCCGAGTGTCATGGTGAGACCAAACAGATTTTCTTTCACAAGTCAAACATTTTGGCTTTTGCCATGATGATCAACTTGTTATAAATGAAAAACAATTTTAAAACTATATACATATATACAAAAAAAAAAAAAAATCACTATAGGTCTTCTCCGAAGCTCTGATTTGGTCAACTTGTCTTTAGGGATCCAATCTGGTGTGACATCACAGACTCTGTAGTAAAAAAAAAAGAAAAAAAAAACAGACAAAAAAAACCGATTAATATACCTGATATTTTTAAACAGCTATTTTATTTATGAATGAATACAGTAAAAGTTCAACTTTGGTTAAACGAAGGTTTCAGAATGATGAACATTGATATAAATACCAACGTGACCCAAGAAAGGGCAAATATCCACTGGATTCCTCCTATCAAAGCTCGATATACATCATTAATCTCAAGTTAAAATAAAAACAATTAGCAAATGAATTAGTCTTTTTTTTATGTACTTACCTGATCAGAATTCACCACCTGCCATCACCACCCTGGAACCCGCGTGACATCTGTAAACATTGAAAAATTATTGTCAGTGGCAGCAAACCCATCTGAGTCCAGGGTATACAGTCAAATATACACATTCATGGACTCTTAAAGCATTAAACATGCAAATTATTGATTAAATCAGCTAAGCATCTATCTAGTACCTTCCGGCCACCATGAACCACGAAGGGGTCAAAACGAGGCGGAGCAGCGACCTCACCAACCACGACCAGCCGGGGGAGGGGACGTCTCACCACAGGGGGGGAAGCCATCCCAGGAGGGGGAGGAGCCAACGTCAGTGGAGCAGGAGGTTTGGCTGCACTTAACTCAAATTGCGAGCAGACCGCCGTCTCAAGCAACTGAGAAAGTAAGTCCATTCCACGATGGTCGCTCAAGTGAACCTACAACAGATATAGAACACATTTTATAAAATACAGTACGCCAAAAAATTTAAATTTTTAAAATTACATTACAATTATAAAAATCAATTCAACTTACGCCATCCCTGCTCCACAAGTTCAGGCTGCTCAACGGGAAATGTTCAGTGACCGGCAGGTACCAAACACCCCTCAGAGCAGCCACGCGCTGAAACTCTTGCCGGAGCAGCTGTTGCACACTCTCCTCCACGTGAAGGCGTGGTGGAAAGTCCACAACGACCACCTGTAGATCCAAATAAATAAACCAAATGAATATACACCATTTTTTCAGATATATTTGATCATGAATAAATGCACTGGATAATATACTTACATTAGCAGAGAGGTTGCAGACGGTAAGCAACAAAGCGTCAAAGTCCACTCCGGCCTCGACGAAGGTCCTGCTGGTCAAGTTGTTACTTGGGGCCAGAAGACAGATCACCTCGGGGGGCCGAGGCAGAACTGCATCCAGCACCTCAAGCCGCAACTCTTCCGCAGAGGCTCCGGGGGATGCAAGCACCCCTAAGGAGAAGTCGCCCTTTGGCATGGTAGAATACCCATCCACAATAGCACGCAGATGGGAATCACCAACCAAAAGAGCAAACTGAAAAATAAAAACAAACATTAAGTTTCATGATTGATTTCATCATTCAAACAAAGATTTGTGTACAAGATCAACAAGAATAATTACCTTCTTCTCCAGAGCCTCGGCAGAAGGTAGAACCAACTTGCAGCTCCGTCTGGTCACCCGGGAAGCTGGCCACTTCTCCACCCGATGGCGACGCCCCGTCCCACGGCCTGGTTAGAGACAGGCAGTTATCAAGATTAGGATTTCATTCCTATGAAAATTTAGCAACAAAACAAAGATTTTATCTACTTACGTGACCCAGCAGAGGTCGATGGCACACGGGGCTCCTCCTGGCCACCCTCCAGCAGTCGCGGCATCTAAAAACATAAATAAAATTAGTTAAAGAAATGACTTATCATCCAACAATAAGTAACTAAAATATAAAATGACAGCTATATACCTTCTTCGGCAGAGACTGAGCGGAGTTCCAAGCGCTGGGCGTGGGTGGCAATGTCCCAGGCTGTAAACACAGAAATGATTATAATCATGCTTAAAGTCAAAACTACAGTAAGAACTACTGTCAGACAAAAAGAATTACTGTAATGTCTAATTTATCTACCTTGGCGACGTCCGGCACACTCTCCAGCTTCCTCCATCTCAGCTTCCCAGCCTCGGAGCGACGTCCTTTGCGTGGCATTCTGTAAAAGAATTTAAAAGAAAAACCTGGGGGGGAAAGCTGATTATTTAAAGAATATTTATAGGAATGTGTGTGTGTGTGTGTATGTGAATGTTACTATGTGGCAAAAACTTATGTGTAGATATAGAGGTATCAGTATAAGTGGATTAAGAAGATGGTGTGGTGATGCAGACGTGGGATTCGCAGCAAGTAGCAGTGGAAAACTTCCAAATCGCAGCGTCTCGCACAGGTGAAAAGCTGTAATAAAAAAGAAAATACATTTCAATTAAAAAAAAGGACCGTAAAAATATATTTACTATAAAAAATTGGGTTAATATTTTTTTAAATACAAGGATATAGTTCAAACTGTTCTGAGGCTTCTAAACAACATTTTTTTTCTATAGTTTTATTTAAAACAAATAAGAACATACATAAGGACATTAATTAAATGAGAACTTCAAAACACACTTGCCGCTGAAGCCACAAATTAAACTTAGTCTGATAATTAGGATATGGCCATGAACAGCAACCATTACCTGAGCACGTGGCAAGTTGCTCTCTATGAAATGTTAATGTGATTGGTTTCGGTTCTATTTAAATGGTTTGGAACTGCACAAACCCACTGACTGCAACCCAAACCGAAACCAGTTTAGTAGAACCGAAACCAATCACATTAACATCATAAAGAGAACAACTTGCCACGTGCTCGCTCAGGTAACTATTGCTGTTCCTGGCTGTATTCTAATAATCAGACAGAGTTTAATTTGTGGCTTCAGCGGCAAGTGTTTGAAAAGTTTAGAATTTGTCATTTAATTAATGTCCTTATGTATGTTCTTGTTATTTGTTTGAAATAAAACTAAAGAAAAAATAAATAAGTAAAAAAAATTGTGTTTTCAAGTTGCTCGCTAAACAAAAAGACAGTTTCTGTGATTAGCGATATTTGTCATCGCCTACAGACAGATAAGGAAACATAAAGAATTTGGCTAAAAAAAACTTGAACAAAGAACCCAAAATGGTTCATATGTGTTCGTTTCATTGTGTGGCTAAACGGAAGAAACCCCGTATCACAAGCAACTGAGTCAGTTAAGGAGCTAACTATGCTAGTGGGGGTTATTCCAGGTAATTTCTGCAAGTCACCATCCCTCCCCACAATAGCTGTAAGTTGCAGTAAAACCATATTTTTCCAGCATTAAAGTTTGATAGTTGGTGTTCTCACATATTTTATAGCCTAAAAACTCTGAGGAAAGCCGATTAGCAAGTAGCTAACATGGAAACAAATGGCGTCTCCAGATTACGGCGGAATTCGCCCTCAAAATTCACACAAAGCCTCGTGGTGAGCTAACTAGCTATCAGAGCCACCATGAACTATTCCACAGCAGTTAAACGTTTTAAATCAACCACTTTCTCAAAGAACACATTACATCTAACAACTTTAAGCAGGTATAAAAATATTGTAATCAAATAAAACAATGAAATACTATATTTTATGGATAAAGCAGAAACACGTCTTACCTTGACCGTAGCAGATCCAAAAGCTGAGAGTTCCAGAACGTTCCAGCGTCTTAAGAATACGTGTCAGCCAATCAGAGATAGAGATTGTTTCCAGCCAATCAGAGATTGAGATTTTCCCCGTGTATGACGCGGAAAATCTCGCGTCATAAACGGGAGATTTCCTTCTGCTGACCAGTCAGCTTAACAAAACAACAATTTTAAATAAAAAATGCACCAAAATAACATTTTAAACAAGAAGGATCCAGTCAACACAGCTGATTGCCAGCTTTAGCACCTTACATCACAGATATGTACAAGATGTTACGTTACCCACGCAGGCATTTTCAAGCGCATATGACATATGCTTTTGCTGACTAGTCAGCTTCACACACAGAAAAAAATAGTATTTTAAAAGATGGAACAAAAAAACAACTTTTTCAAACATAAGGAGCCTTTCATCACAGCTCGCTCAGTTATGTAACAGCACAGCTTTGCTTTGCAAGA
Organism: Phalloptychus januarius; assembly: GCA_902982915.1. Classification (NCBI taxonomy): domain Eukaryota; kingdom Metazoa; phylum Chordata; class Actinopteri; order Cyprinodontiformes; family Poeciliidae; genus Phalloptychus; species Phalloptychus januarius. The sequence goes on along the minus strand of CADWAE010000466.1, from coordinate 12,253,511 downwards.
TAGTACACTGATCTGAGAAAGACAAAAAGTAGTAAGAGAAAAAGATTTTAAATAGATATGAAAATACTGATGGAAATAACAGGCGCACTAACCTAAGAGAAAAATATGTTTTTTTTTTTTTAGAAATTTTCAGTAAGCTTTATTATAAATGGCTACACTAATCCTATGAGTAAGTGTGGTTTGGCTAAATCAGTGATATAATGCAAAACATTCTGCCATGTCTGTTGTTATAACATTCTGCTCAGCCCTCCTCTATATTAAGTGAGAGTTCCACCATCATTGTAGTTCTTCACTGCCAACTTGTCCCTCCTCGGTAGTGAGAGTTCCGCTATCACAGTAGTTCTAACCTTCAGTCATCATTGTAGTTCTAAAGTGGAGCTCAGTCCTCCATAAAGGTGGAGGAAAACTTAATATTAATATTATTATTGCTACCCTCAGATAAATATTTAGGCTTTTATTATAAAACTTTCAGTAAGCTTTATTATAAATGACCACACTAATCCCATGTTTAACAATGGTTGTGTTAAACCAGCCATATACTGTCCAAAACAGCAAGTAGCTCTGAATGCCAGCTTAGTCGTCCTCTCTAGTAACTGAATGTTCCGCCATGTTGTAGTTCTAACCTTCAGTCATTGTATTTCTAAAGAGCAGCTCAACTGTCATGTGAGTGAGACACAGAGGGACAGATAGAATTCAAAAGGTCTGAGAGGAATATTCAGGCGTTTAAAATGGACCTTTTTGTTATAAATGGCTGTCATTTATAACAAAAAGTAACTGAGTAACTGTAGTTCAGCCATCATTGTAGTTCTTAACTGCCAGCTCAGCTCTCGTCTCTAGTAACAGAATTATGCCATTAATGTAGTTCTAAAATTCTAACATTCTGCTCAGCCTTCTTCTGTAGTAAGTCAGAGTGCCGCCATGATGTAGTTCAGACATTCTGGTCAGCCCTCTGTTTTAACTGAGTCTTTGCCATAGTTAAAACTACAGAGATGGTGTATTTGAAGTCCTAAGTGTGCCCGTTGGTTTGGACCCACCATTCTCATGCTAAAGATTAGCATCAACGCTAAGCTTAGCTGCACTATAGTCAATAGCATGTGCAGAATCAAAAGCATGTTGACTAACATGGACTTATGCAATTCGTTATGTACAAATTAGTGTATAAGCTTAAATTAGCCAAAAAGCTCATGTTAGCCTAAATGCTGTCACTAGCATGTGGGGTATCACATGCATGATGTCCTTATTTGACTTACTCCATTCAGTATACTAAACATGGCTAATAAGCGAGAAAAATAGGTAAAAGCTGTTTTTTTAGGAAAAGGCTAATGCTAATTAGCTAACTAACCTGAGAGAAAAAGATAGTAAAGGATGTTAGGTTTAGCACCGCCTGCGGCGGTGCATTAATCTCAGAGTAATAATTGAGGCTTTTATTTTTAAATTTTCAGTTAGCTTCGTTTTAACTGGCCACACTAATCCAATATCTAACAATGGTTGGGCTAAACCAGTTGTAATAAGTTCAAAAGAGCAATTACTTGATGTGAAAAATGTAACGGCTTTTATTTTGAAATGTTCAATGACCTTTATTTTAAATAATCAAACTAATCCCATCTGTAACAGTGATTTTGTTAATCCAGCTATATAATGCAAACATCAGCAAGTAGTTCTAAATGCGAGCTCAGTCCTCCTCTGTAGTAACAAAAAGTTCCGCCATGTTTTAGTTCAAACCTTCATTCATTGTAGTTCTAAAGAGCAGCTCAACTGTTTTGTGAGTGAGACACAGAGGGAGAGACAGAAATCTAAGTGCTTGAAGCAGTTAGTTTTGTTATAAATGGTGACACTAATCCTATGAGTAGCTGTGGTTCAGCCGTCATTTTAGTTCTTAACTTCCAGCTCATCTCTCCTCTGTAGTAAAAGAGTTCTGCCATTAATGTAGGTCTAACATTCTGCTCAGCCTTCTTCTTTAGTTCCGCCATGTTGTAGTTCTAAATGACAGCTCATCCCTCTTCTGTAGTAACTGAAAGTTCCGCCATGTTGTAGTTCTAACCTGTTTAAAGCAGTTAGTTTTTCTAACTGCTTCACACTAACCTGAGAGAAAAAGATAATAAAGGCCCGAGAGGAATATTCAAGCTTTTATTTTAATAACATTTTGTTATAAATGGCTACACTAATCTTATGAGTAACTCTGGTTGGGTTAAAACACTTATATGGTGCCCAAAACATTCTAGTTGTTACATTGTGATCAGCTGTGCTGTGTAGTAATAGACAGTTCTGACATTCTGCTCAGAACTAAAGAGATGACGTTTCTGTAGTTCAAACCAGCTGCTCTGCCTGCCTCTGTGTTCCGTTGCTATGGTGATTAGTCCTCTGTCAACTGTCAGAGAGAAAGTGGAGAAAATTCTATCAACCTGAGCTTTGATGAAAAAATCAGCACAAACAGATGCTTCTCTTTCAGGATCGGTAAAGCCGATCTGAAAACCGTTTGAAGCGTGAGGGAGATCGATTTCTGTTCTCCGATACTACCGCGATTCATATCTGTTGCACAAACACAGAAATTACAGCAACGAGAGAAAAATGGCTGCGCTGACCTCTGAAACTTTTCAGAAAAGTCTCAAAATGAATGGCTCAGAGCCTGAGTAAACCTGTCACTTGTTTTGGCTCTGAAGCATCTTGACGGAAAACCGTAAGACCTAGAGAAATTTTGAAGACATTTTACGGGAGCAGGCATTCGGTGCAATGTTTTGACCGACTTTCAGAGCAATCGAGCGATATTTGTAGGCATGAGGGCGATTTCAAAATAATTTTTTTGTCAAAAATCCACTGTTTTTCTCACTCTAAAAGAGCGGCAGTTAATGTCAGTTACACTCTGTTTCGTTTTTCGTTTCGGCAGTTGGTAATTTTGCTCTTTCGACGCTTTTTACGTCGCCGTTTTAACTCCGATTGCCAATAAAAATAATAGCTCCCCTCCCGGGATCGAGCTGCACGTTTTGATACCACTTTTGTGGGTGGGCTCGCAGCGGTACGAGCCGCATTCCGGTTGACGTAAGAAAAATAAATAAAGAGACATTCTATTGGGTGTAGAACAATAGGTGCCTGCCATGCAATGCATGGAGGCAGTGTCTGGCTTGCTTCGCAAGCCAGACACTGCTCTCCTTATGCATTGCTATGGGCAGGCCCCAATAAAGAGACATTCTATTGATAGAAGAACAATAGGTTTATTTTGTATTTTTCCTTTTTTTTTTTTTACTAATTTTTACTATCTTCATTGAGAGAAAACACAAAACCCAAGTCAAGTTGGTTGTTTGTGTGCACATGCTTGGTAAATAAAGTTGATTTTGATTCTGATTTAAATGCCCTGCATGTGTTCAGGTTTAAAACACTATCTGAATCACAGACGCTACACATCAATCAGGTTCTATAAGGACTCTTTGAAGAAACAGAGATGATAGCCCTCATTTCCCTGTGAGATTAATTATTTTTTAACTGAATTGAACTGAACTGACCCCCACATGGGACCTTCTTTAAATATCTTAAATGCTCCGATGAATTAGCACTAGCAGAAAAACACAAAAACAAGATACTTAACATGAGTATGAGGAATTACTTTGTCTAATTGGTTTTTTAAACAGGCATTTTCTTTGGACTAGCAGTGCTCAAAGCCATACAAAACATCTAGTGGATAAAAAGCTATCATCAAGGAGCAACTTACCTTTGTTAATTTATACAAATCTGTAACGCAAAAACAAAGAAAAAAATCATCATTCGTCTTTATTTTGTACTGAATTAATCCTACTACTCTATTGTGCATGTCTAATGTGCTTCTTTTATTTAAGTCTCATGTTTATTTTTGCATTATTTTCATAAATCAACTGCAAACATTTCAAATATGTTATTTGCTGTCATTACTTTGTTGAAGCCCTTATAGCTTAACTTCTAATACCTTCTGCTTAAAATCAACCTGCATGTGTATGTCTGATTGCAGTTGAGAGATGGCATGTAATGAACAGAACCATCTGTCCCCGTTTCCTGCCGAGCAGATTATCCTGTGATTACTTACATTACCTCCTTATTAACATATAATTACTTACATTCTCACGTGTCTGCGCCCTTCATTTGCAACTGTGATGAAAGCGCCTTCAGCGTCTTCAGCACCTGACGAAACTCCTGCAATCAATTGTGTGACATTGCACTTGTCATTTAAGTTAATGCAATCAGCATTCATTTGTTGCTAATGACCTTCTGATAAGAAATCCGTCGGGACAGCCTCTCACTCGGGCGGCTCTCATCAATATTTTGTGGACTTCATTCACAGCGGTGCGTAATTGATCCCTGTTGCTCTTTGATCACTTTCTGCCTCTGAAGTCTCTTACTCACCTCCGAGTTTCTCACACACTCCTGGCTCCAAACACAATGATTCAACCTTCACATTGATCTCTAAAACAAAGAGGTGCTGCCGTCTGTCTTTCTGGCGTTCATGTTTTTGAGATATAACGGAATATATAAAAAAGAAGGGGGCCCGCAGTGGTTTCAAGCCCCATCTATTTTATTAAAATATGGTAAAAAAAATATTCTTCCAAATAAGGCAAAAAATATGGAAACTGCAAAAATTTCACTACTAATTAGAATTTGCTTTTGCCTTTTGTGCAAGGTACTACAGCTTGTTGGAATAATTCAAGAAACAGGATTCCTGCAGATGTAGCTTTGTGGTTGCTGTTTTAAGAACATCAAAGGCATTAGAGATGTGGAGCATGGTTGGCTCTGGCTTTTTTTTATTTTATTTTTTGCAGAATTTGTGTTGGAAAATTAATGCCTATCCCAGCACACTTCATACTTTACATTATCATTCAATGTCTAGGTCATGATTCAATGTGAAGACCCTACTGTTCTGTTTTCTTTCTGCACAAAGAAAACTGGCCACAGAAAAAAGTGGCAGCTGTGCAAATAAAAATGCTTATCAATTTTACAGCCAAATTATTAAGACATGAATACAACTAATATTTTGTTTCGGTTTTAATTTCTGCTATAATCCAAGTGCTTGGAATACTGTCCTATCTGTGGTTTATCTACAAGGATAAAAGCTTTTCAGTCAAGCATGCTTAGATATCATTAATATCTACCTTCATTTTCTGCCATCCATTATATAGAACATTTCATAGAATATTACACAGAGCATGCTCTATCTGGTTTAGTTTTACAGCCTTTAAATAAAAATATATAGGCTACCCCTGTTTTGAGCATGAGCCACTCACACACACACTTGATAAATAATGAAGATATCTTTTCACAGGCAGGCATTTTAATTAAGAGATGCAATTAATCCTAGTTTGTAATCGTTAAGGTCTAACAGGAACACACTTCAGAGTAATGAGTCTCTGTCTTAGGTATAAAAGGATCAACTCTGCTGAGACATATCCCAGAGATTTCCCTGTGAAATTGAGATGTTTTCGGAGAAAAAAAAGGTGTAAACAGTGTGTTTGAACTGCACCGGATGGCTGAGAGGCAGTAATTAATCAGAAAACCTCATGAGCTCCGGAGCATGTTAGGTGTCCAGCATCAGTGATGGACCCAATTAAGTGAGCCAACATAGTTACTGACCCAAAGTTATCTTAATAAGACACTGATTGGGGATGCCAGTGATTTGAGCATTCATCAATGAAAAAAAAAGCTTCTACCCTGTTTGCTAGTAACACAACATATTACAGAGTACATAACTAACAATATGAACTGTACCAGTTTTAAGATAAAACTTGAATGAAAGAAAAAGGAGCAAAATTACACTAAGCTTCATGAAAACCATTTTCTGACTGAGTTCAATGCCTCGCAGAAAAAAGGGATTGGACAAAATTAATACTCATGTTGTATCATGTCTGCATTTCTAAGTGTTTTGTTTATTTCCATATAGTTTGGGAGCCATTGTTAATGGGACTGGAAAGTGTCACTTCACCTCTGCTTTACTCAAACAGTGTTGACTGAGCCAGGTTCTCTATCTGTGGTTATATTTACTGGATTTTTATTACAGTAATTATGTTTGTTTATTGTTCAGCAATCAAAAGGATTTATACTATCGATAAAGAGACAATTAAATCACAAATGAGTCCTTCAGTGTGTCCTAGTGATGATAAAGAATGTTATACTATTTTTTCTTTTAGGCCTTCAGTCAATAAAATATTGTGATTATCTATATAATCCAACAACTATTGGAAATAAAGGATCGCCTTTAACCTTTAATCTTAATAAACAGTGAAGACTTGTTTAACATAGTTTTTGCTAAACAACTATGGAAAACGTTGGATAGTTGGACCAAACCAAAGTTGTTTGGTCCAACTTTGATCCAAATCTGGACCAAACAAAGTGAAATAAACTACTATAGAAATTACTAGTGGAGTCATGAGATTCAAGTCTCTAACTGTAATGTCTGATTTCTAAATTGACAGACAAAGACCTTCTGTATCGATCAAGGGATGGGAATGTTCTCCGGCTTAATGTTAAAACACAGGAAGAGGATACTATTGTGCCAAGTCAGCTATTTGTGAGTATGCCTGACTGATACTGGTGGAATATGTTGCAAGAACTTGTCTTCTTTAAAAATATTTTTTTTTAAAGTATGAAAAAGAAAAAAAGTCTACTGTCTTTTGGTGTAAATTATGGCACAGCTGCAGTATAGCTTTTGTGAATTTGAAGTAAGACCATTTAAGCCGGGTATTGACAGAGGTTGTAGATGGTTTTTACAAGGCTCCAATTTGTTAACATGGCATTTACATGATAAAAAAAGAAATGTTGCCACATATTAGTGTGTGACAAGACCAGAAGTTATGTTTCCAACTCTGGGTGTTAAACAAAAACAAATGTAACCGGATCAGTTTGTATATCAGTCATACTACACACTACAAACAGCAACTTGATGTTTTAAAATGATTATATTATCATTTAAAATATATATATACATATATATATGTATATATATATATATATATATATATATATATATATAGAGCGAGAGAGAGAGAGAGATGAAGCATAAAGTGCTAAATTAAGAAGACAGTAGTGCATATTCTTCATCTCTGTCAAGTTACATCTTGGTGCTTGACCGCTCTAAGATGTAGCTCATACTACTCCACTCTGCAAAGTGCACCTTTTGACTTATTTTTTTCTTTTTACAACCACAAAGTTCAATGCATTTCATTAAGGACTTTTTGTAATAGATCAATAAAATGTAGTGGACAAATGTGATACAAAAGGAAAGTGATTTTCCATGGTTTTCAACATTTTTATCAATAGGATCTGAAAGGTTTTACAGAGACCACCTGTCATTAATTTAATTTCAGTACAGCTATCCTGTAAATGCCCACGTTTTACTAAGAACATTAGTAATCAAGCAGCATCATGAAGACTGAGAGACAGAGCAGGCAGCTCATGGAAGAAGTTGTGGAGAAGTTTAAAGCAGAGTTAGGTTACAAAGCAATACCCCCTGCTGAACATCTCGACAAACACTGTTCAGCCCATCATGAGAAAATAAAAAGCATGACATAACTGCAAACCTACCAATAAAAGTTTGTCCATCTAAACTTATGTCCACAGCATGAGAAGGAAAGCGTTATGGTCCATGGTTTCTGTGGAGTAGGTGGATAGGTCCACAGTTTAGTAAGAGGATCTTATGCATTGTACACATTTATATTAAGAGTTTAAAGAAGAAATCTAAAGTTGAAAGCAAGCCAAAAAGTTATATTTGCTTTATTTTAGCTTTAAGTACATTTCAAACATTTGGAAGAAGGGGTTCTGTGCAAATAAGTCATGAACTCAACTTTTTTCCCCCCACACTGAAAAATGATATATGCAGCATTTTCTTCACCATTTAGACAAAATTATGGTGGCAGCACCACGTTTTTCTCCAGCATAGACAAGGCAGCTGGCGAAGGATGAAGAAACATAAAATGAAGCTAAAAGATAAATTGCTCGAGGATTGAAAGGGCATAAAACTATGGTGGAAGTTCACAACAACGCAAAATATACAGTCAGAGCAAATGAATACTTTTCATCAATCTGTTGTGACTGAGTTTGAGTTACTTTGGAGAAGACTTTCAGCCACCAGACGTTCAAAGCTGCTAGAGACATGACCTCAAAGACTTGTTGCTATAATTGCAGAATATAGAGACTGCATAAAGTAGATGCTCACATGCAACTCACACGTTTGCTTGACTTTTCTGGATAGGTCTGTATCAAAAAATCCCCATAGAATACATTAAAGTTTGTGGCTGTAATGGGACAAAGGCTGAAATATTTCAGGGGTAGGAATAGTTTTCTAGTTTATATTCTCTCAACATTCAGGTTTCCCTTCCTGTCCCACACATTCAATCTATTGAAGTTCGGCCATCAAATATCTGGGCACGTAATCCTCATGTTTTAAATTAGCTCCACAGTCAGCCAGCCTCAGTTCAAGAACTGTCTGTGAAATCTATGAAGTGCACTCATGCAGACAAACCGGCTCTGACAGTTCCGGATAAAAAAAAGGGATAATCTGTTTTCTGAATTTTTGAAATTTGTAATAAATAACACACATCAACAACGTTCTGCAAAGTGGTGAAAATTACTCACAAGAAAAATCCATAGTTTTAATATGACAACAGTTCTGAAAGTAAGATTAATCAAGCCTGACTACATTAGTTGTATTACTAATGCTTTATTTTTTAAATCTTTTTCAGGAGAGGTCAAAAGCTGCCAGATATCAGTTGTCTCCAGACATGAAGCATGTGCTGTTTGCCTTTGATGTAAAACCGGTAAATAAATATTCATGATAATAAATATTAATGATGCATCCTATTATATTCAGATTGTGAGGTTTTGCCAGTCTAATTGATTTGGTTTGTTTCAACAGATCTACCAATACTCGTATTTGGCCAAGTACATCATTTACAGCCTCGTGACACAGTAAGAGTCTCTGTTGTGCTTTTTTTACTCCTCGTTCTTTCCTTCACAGATCTCTGCCCTCAATCTGACCTTCTGGCGTGAGTTCACTGGCATCAGCCACATTTACCTGCTCTCATTGCTACCTTCAGGGACCTGCTTTCAGCTCAGTGTGGTGGACTGCATTGTTTATTGCCTGTTTTAAACCCTGAACCCATCTGTGTCTGACTAAGCAATGATTGTGTTTAGAAACAATGTTGTGGATGATTGACTAGAGGAAGGGAACAAAGACAATTGATGTGCATTGTTGATGTGATTAAGTGTATATGTAAGTGCAGGTTCTATAAACTGTTCTCTTCACAGGGAGTCCTGGCCTTTAAATCCCCCTGAGGTGAATGAAGCTGTCCTGCAGTATGCTGGATGGGGACCCCAAGGCCAGCAGCTGGTAAGCAACTTAACCTGCTGATTGGTGGCACTGAGATGGAGACATGTCAAAATATAAAATAGTAGATATTTGCAATGTGTCTCAGTTGAATTGACAAATGCTTTGGCAATAATTAACACTTTGTGTTGTATAGCGAAAATATTATGAGCGATAAAAGTTGAAACTCTGTCTGTTCTGACCTCCATCAATGTCAAGCAGTTTTATTTTTACATCACTCATGAGCTGGTCAGAGCCACAGAGACAGATGGCATTTCTGTGGCACAACTACATAGTCATAGCGGCTGACTCAAACAGAGCTCTTTGGCTGTACTGCCAAATGTTAGTTAGCAGTACAACCTTATGCAGATTACTGCTCAGGTATTCACATCCCTTCACATTTCACTTTTCATCCACAAACTGCAACGTGTTTTAAAAAGGTTATATTTGATGAATCAGCACAAAGTGTGCATGATTGAAGAGAAGAAGTAATATAAGGTGTAATTGTTTTTTTCTACCCAAAAAAAAAAATTGATAATATTTGGAATCATCTTTCAGCTTTAAGTCGATATCCAGATCATTCCACTGAAGTTCTGCTTGTATATTTAAAATTAATTTACTGCAGGATAAGTCTTTTGCCGCCTCCAACGGGTTCCTCACAGGATTGCCCCATTCTTGGCTACAACCAACGTCCCATCTATTCTTATATAATCTCGTTGTTCTTGCTGAAGGAAAGTATTTCCACTGAATGATGTTTCCACCTCTTTGCTTTGATCTGTCATTATGGTGAGGATAGTTGTTATTTTCAGCATAATCTGCTTTATGTGTCACAAATTAAAAAATGTGAATATTTACTCCCAGTGTTCATTGTTATACTGATTTTTTTTTGTAATGTATATTGTGGCCGCAGTCATTTGTTGCCCTTTGGTGTAGTTTTGATTTGAGGTTTCTTTAGTTTTCTAGTTAATCTCCAATAATGCAACATATTTCAAAACATCTTTAAAGCACACATGAGCTAGGGAAAAAATATATAATATATATATATATATTTATCTAAGTGATTTCCATGCTTCTGAACAATTAACTCTATAACCCTGTATATAACTCTAATATAGTCAAAGAATCCTAAACCACGAATGAATCCTTAGTATAGCAGCATATTCCTTTTAAATTAACATTTGAAAAACGCTTTGAAAATGTTGTACAACCAAAACGTGGAGCCATAGAAATAGTAAATTGCCTGCTCTTGGCTATGTACCACAAATAAATTACACACTAAATTGTAGCTGAGGGGTTCTAATATAAAATGCCATTTTATATTAGAGCAGCTTTGGATTTAGTGTTGGTACCGTAGGAAGCTGAACTGAAGCTTCTTATTAGTTCCTGATCTTACAAAAAAGGTTGCATTAGATGGAAAAGGTGTCATTGTGAATTACCCTTAACTAAAGTACAACAGATTTTTAAATATAAAATTCAGTTATGTCTGTAAATTCAACAGTAGCAAACAAGTGTCTCTAAAAACATTCAAACACCTAATGAATGAAAAAAGCTTTCAGGGCCTTTTATGGTCAGCTACATATTATTGGCCAAATCTGCCATTCCCTCTCTTAGGAAAATTAAAACAACTATCAGTTCAAACTGCTGTATTTGTGAAAACAGTCACCCTGTTTGAATTTTAGGGTTTTGGCTGGGACATAAAATTATCCATCTGGTGTTAGTGTGGGCGTTTGGAAGGATTGCCAGGAGAAAGACTCCTCTTTATAAACAGAACATAAACAGCATTTTGGGTTTGCAGAATCTAAATGCGTCACTAGATCGTGTCACTTCGACCAGTTGGGACATAATGCACATGTATGGGAAAAACAAAAAAGTGACTCTACACAAATGCTTAATATTTGTTATGCAGCCATTTTATCTGGGAATCTTAGATTCAACAATGAACTCAATATTTTTGAGTCAAATTTAAAGAACGCCAGTCTGACAGCTGAAGAACTTGGTCATGCACCACAACTACTCTATGCAACACAACAGCTGAAATAAAGAAACTCTTTGTAACAATGGACCAGCCAAGTAGCATCATACTACTGCCACTTCAGAAGCACATCAATTACAGCAGTTCTCATTTGAAATTTTTAACCTCACAACGATAGGGAAGTGCAGGAGAGCCCAAAACAGCAGAACATCCCACCCAACACAGCAGCACCATCAGTTTTCCATCAGATTGAACATATGCCTGCAAATATTAATGAACCAAAGCTTTGTTGTGATGAAAAAGTTCAAGATTCATAAGCAACAATATGAGAAGGCATATGGAAACAGCTAGTCTTGTTAAATGTGGCAAGTTAATGAATCATCTTTTAGTTTTTGACATATAGCTTTTTTGTTTTGCATTCATATAGTTTTAATGACAGAATGGAATATAAGTAAACTTTCAGACACTTGAGCTTTACTTAAAAGAGTACCCAGAGAGAACTCATGTGTATGCACTGGGAGAACATGTAAACTTCATGCAGAAAGGTTCCTGGGCAACAGTGATACAAATGTGCCAGTGTGCGGCACTTTCATGTTATATCAAATGAACACAGTAAATATCAAGCTGTTATGAAGACTAAAATTTTAATTTTTTCTATCTAAATGCAGACCACTCCGGCTTCCTCCCGCAGTCCAAAAACATGACTGTCAGGTTAATTGGCCTCTCCAAATTATCCCTAGGTATGAGTGTGTGTGTGCATGTTTGTTTGTCCTGTGTGTCTCTGTGTTGCCCTCCGACAGACTGGTGACCTGTCCAGGGTGACCCCGCCTCTCGCCCGAAACGATAGCTGGAGATAGGCACCAGCAACCCTCCCGACCCCAGTAAGGGACAAGGGTGTAGGAAAATGGATGGATGGATGGATGGATGGATGGATGGATGGATGGATGGATGGATGGATGGATGGATGGATGGATGGATGGATGGATGGATGGATGGATGGATGGATGGATGGATGGATGGATGGATAAATGCAGACCAGATTACAGGCTTTGCATTTTATAGTTTTATCTACTGAGAATGAGCAACATGTTTAACGCAAAATAATTTTTTTATAATACACTTACATGTTTATGTTGTATTTTGAGTATTTGTTCGATTTAATCCTGTCGATTGCTTATCTGCATATTTATAGTGTAGTTTATTATTTATTACTTTGCTATTGTCAGGAAATTGTCTAATCCTTTTAGGCCACAAACTGCTTCTCTGGAACCAAATCTTTCTTCTGTGTTTTGTGTCTCTGTGCCGTTTTAAAGCTTTACATAGCCCATTTGAGAATATATTTGCAAAAAAGCCACAAGACAAACTCAGATTATCTTTTGTTATTTATAACAAGGCCTCTGTGGTCCACTTTGAGTCTATTCCTACATTCAGTACATCATGTTCAGCTCTACATTGATCTGGTAATGCTGTGCAGTTGGAAAAAGACTTTCTATTTTATCTTACTTCGGATGCATTTAGACCAAAAAAAAAAACAACCAGAGAAAACAGCATAAAATAAACAGCTTATTGTCGTTTCTGTAAAAAGAAATTCTTTTCCCCTAATAAGATTCAAAAATAGCAATAAATTGAAGCATCTATTCCTCATCTATTTATTATTCCTCATTTTTGCATTCCTATTTCTACTGTCTTTAAATTAGTTTTTTTGTATGCGTTTCTTTATCACTCTCCCATGTTTCCTCAGCTCCATTTTAAAGCATTCTCTTCTATCATAATTGTTCTTATTGGATAACAGCTTAGATTACAGATGCATTTCTCTGAGAAAACATTAACATTTTGAGTGTGATGAGACTCTGTCTGCTGGGAAAGACAGTAGATTCATTTACATACGGTAATGGTACACCTGATTGTTTCTTTCAGAGAGCTGTAGCTGCAGCTCTGCTCTTGATTTAATGAGCCTCTGAGGCTGTGCAGGAAAACAGAGATGAGCTCTTGTTTTTTGTCTCCATCTGACCCGGAGATGTCAGACATGTTTGCTTTTTTCCTCCCATCACAGTTTGTGAATGTAATGATTTCCCATTAAGTTTATCAGAACTGGAGCAATTCATCATCAAGTGTTACATCAGTATATAAAAGCGAGGTGTGTGTTTGTGTGTGGCGGTGCGCAGTGAAGCATCAAATGTACGGGGAGATGGATCCTGCAGTGTTCTCCTCATTAAACGTCTAGCTTTTACTCTACCATGACACTGCAATCAGAAAAGCCAGGTCAACACACACCTAAAAAACAGGTCATCCTGACACAGCAGCCAGGATCTTACTAAATAAAATCAAAAAGAGTCTTGTGAAAATTGAGCATTTCACACCTGAATTTGAGGTACATAAATATCAGTCAGAAATGTGAGCTCCTCACCCATCTCTGATCTGTTGCTACTTTAATCTCTGTGCCTTTAAGAATTGAGTCTTTTCAAATCTTTAATTCATTTTTAGTTTTCTCTTGTTCTTATAAAACTTAAAAGTCTTTGAAAAAGTGAATGCAGAACTAAGGGAATAACAACCTGTTTTCCAACTGAGTGTAATTCCAGATTTTGGTAGCTTTTTAACCGCAGAGAGCTTCTTGTTCTCGTTCAATCATCTGGTTTTAGTTCAACGAATGTAAGATGATATCTTGAGCTTTGGGATTGCGTTAGATCGTGAAAATTGACCTGGAGCTGTTTTGCAACACAAGCAACCCAGCAGCTTTTCTCTTTTTACCATGTTCTATATTGATTAGAGAAGCACTGATGAGAATGTTGATGACTTCCAACTCTGATTTTTTTTCATAGCTTCGACCTAGATTTTGGCCTATCACAGTTTCTCTGTGAGAGCCACAATGTAAAAGCCTTCCTGCTTCAACATCATATGCGGTAGTGAAACATTGTAAGACAAGCGTTTGCTAAAGTTGACAAATTTAACATCATGTTAACATTCAGCATCGTTAACATTAAAAAACAGCAGCTTCTATGTGTATGTTCATGATCTTTAATTCAGATTTCCAAAAGCTATCAACATGAGTGTCCAGATACATTAAACAGAGCAACATTGCTGTACACCGGCTGGCCTTCCTGTTATCAACTGATAGTTTTACTCTCCCTGGCTATCTCTAACAGTCTTAATGAACTGCAGAAGTGTCTTGACGTGTCGTAGAAAATGCAGTTTCTTGTTTAATAGCTTACTGCATCTTTGTTCTTCCTTTGACTTCAAATTCAAAAGTACCTAAAAACATTGATAATAACTAACCTTCGGTGTTTTTTCCTCCAAAGTATCATACTCACTCAGCAGTGAAAATTAGCCGATTCTGGTCAACACTCAACCTCTCTATATTTCTCTAATTTTCCATGATTTGGTCTTTTTTCCCCTCTTCAGGCTATAATCCCATATTAGCCCAGGCTGTTTTTTTTTGTTTTGTTTTGTTGTCGTGTTACTGCTAATGTACTAGCAGTTTCCCACAAAACGTATACTTTCTGTACATTTAGCTATAGTTTTACATTTAGTAAAATAGACTGACTGAGAAATAAGGTGCCGGTCTTCCAACAGCATGTCCTAATTTTAAGCAGCCTACCAGTCTGTTTTGTCTTTAGAGATAATCCGTTTACATAAAATCCCTTTAAAATTTTTGTAAATTTCCTGCTGTGAAGAGCATATAGGAAGTATAGAGAAAGGTTGCATTTCTGTTAATATTAAGATTAACTGCATATTGTAATGTTGAGCCAGTCAATGGCTCATACATTTTTCAGCCCTTTTGTCAACATCACTAATTTTAGCCAGTTTACTTATATTAAAATAGAAACAAATTTCTCTTGTTTTGTCTTTTTTTTCTCCATTTTCCAGATCTTCATTTTTGAAAGCAACATCTACTACAGGGCAACATTGGATACCCGATCAATCCGACTGGTTTCAACCGGTAAAGACGGGGTCATCTTTAATGGTCTGACCGACTGGCTTTATGAAGGTAAAGTATCAGTCTGTTAACAATTTGGAGACATTTGTGATATGAAAATATAAAAATTATACAGATATATATTGAATAAACACCAAAAGCCTATACTTTAAAATGAAGTAAAAAGAAAGTAACCACTTTTTATTATGTTTTACACATAATAAGAATCTGTATTTTGTATATTTTTTAAAGTGCTCCTGTACGCCTAAAAAGCTTTCAGTGCTTTTAGAAGACCAGTAGTAGAATTAGCTTTGTGTTCGTTCATTTGAGTATTAATTTAACTTTTTATAGAAACACCCCAAGTTGTGTAACAAGTTTATTCAGCTTATTGAGTTTTTTTAAATTCCTTTCACAATATTTGTCAAATCTTTGCTCTCATTCCTGTTCCATAATTTATATGTAAGCCAGTCTGCTGTCAAAATATTTCCATCCATTTCAGCTCAACAAAGTGGGCAAACTATGAGAAAACTGAAAAAAATTTTTGTAGCTGCTTCCATACAAATCCTACTCTCTGCATGCTCAGCAACCACCTCTTTCTTCATCTGCCTTGAGTGCTGAATGATTATGATCACTGGGGCTCTTCCAGTGGAAACAGAAACTTGTTTGTCCATAATCTGCATCCTTGTTGACATGTGCTGTATTTACCCAACAACATTTGAAACAAATTTTTAATTGAGTCTTTGGATTCGTGCCTCTACCCACAGCAGCAGCCTCTCCCTGAGGTGAACGGTGTGTTATGTGTGCATGGTTTGATCTGAAGCTGCACAGCTGGCTACATTTCAGTGCGCCTCCTTCCCTTTACCTCCCATCACTTGTCTTTGTGTTCAAGTACTTTTAATTAATTCATGTGCACAGTGTTGCAATCTCATCCAACAGATGTTAAAAAGCCAGCAAACTTGTAATGTGAGACATTTTCTGATTACAGCATATGTGGGACAGACGTTCTAATTACAAACTCCTTTGATGGCGCTTTCTTTACAAATGCACTGAGAATAGTAATTCCATTTAATTCATTTCTAATAAAGTTCATGCGCCTTTTGTTCCGAGTTCTCAATCCAGAATTAATAACTTGTAGTTAATTTCAAAGCTATTAGGGACGATGATTGTAAGTATAATGTAAATTGCAGTTATTTTGAAGAAAACTTTGTTACAGTGCATGAACTTGAGACTAAATTAGATTTTTCTTTCATTAGATTATGTCTGTTTCAGGCAACACAACATGACAGATGCAATCAATATTCTGAGCGAAGGAAATATTTGGCTTCTTAGTTTTCCTGCTGCTTTTTATCACAAGGATTTTTAACTGGAAAAAGGCTACTTTTATTTTTACACAGATTTTCTATGAATAGCTGCTACGGATTTAGGATGAAGCACACGTGAAAAGCTTATTGAGATCTTTATAAATACCATAACATAGAATGTAACAAATATAAGAAATATTTGAGACATAATGAAGAGACACAAAACAATTTCATGACACTTAAAAAACATAAAATATGACACAAATTTACAACAGTGGCTAATGAAGAAACATAAAAATGACTGAAAAATTATAAAAACTGCAAAAGAAATTGCCAGCATCTAACAATAGCTAAAAAAAGTTCGAAATTCTGAGAAAATCTTCAAACATATATGCCCAAAATACATGCTTTTATTACTTACTACATAATCATTGCTACAGTTTCATTACTTTTCTTTTGATAAAACTACTGGTTAGAAAAAGCTTATTATTATGAATGTCCAGATCAATTTCTTTGTCCTGGATAATAATTTGAGTCAGCTGAGATGAGGTATTTTCAAATACCAAGTCTCAGTACCAAGTTCAGTTCAGTGTAATGTTTGACACCTTAAACAACACAATACATGCCACCTATTTCACCCTCTAACTGCAGCTTTCACTTTCCATTTATTTTAAGTTACTGTGATTTTGTACGAGAGTTTCAGGTTTTCCAACACAGCATTGCCTAAGTTTTAATGTTCTCACAATGCCTTGTCTTGTTGTTTGTTTTGTTTCAGTTGAATTCCAGGTTATTGTTTGAGAACAAAACACAGAAAATGTTCTTCTCCTTCACAAACTTAGTACTTTGCTTTGAACAACATAAAGCATAATAGCTACTGTTTCAGCTGCTCTTTGTGCAGCGCTACCCTGCAGAAATAGCTGGCAGAAAATATCTAAGCTCATAGAACAGAACCACTCACAGCTCTGATATTTACATTGAAAGCGATAATATATTGGCAGATCTCTGCCTGTTTTTATGATGTGAGTGTAAAAACACTTTGTTTGAAGGAATCCACATGGGAAAATGCTTTGCTATGACCAGTCACTCTCACAAATGTACAAAAAGCCCCACTACAGATGAGGTTGACATACAATCCCTATCAGTCTTCATTAACAGATATCCAGAGTTGAGTTAAGTCTGGGCCTCTGATATGGATCATTTTTAAAAGCTTTGCTTTTTGCACATCCCTCATCTTAATCCATTCTCCCAAAGCCACTTTTCTGTGTACTGGCTACAGCCAAAAAAGGTGAAAAGCAGTTTTGAAGTCACAGGATATCCTGCTGATCACTAAAGAGAAAATACAATTTACATGCTTGGAATTGCTCTTTGAAGTTTGAGATCTTTGTTGTGTCAGCAAATTTTTCTGTTAAACACCTGCCTCCAAGCAAAGAATTTACATGTGATCTCTTGGGAACAGTACTCAGCCAACTATAATCTGTAAACCTCTGATGTGATTAGTGTTAGTAATTAGTCCTCCGTTGTCAAAACAGAAATCATATAAACTAAACATTACTTACACTCCTGACTGACGGATGAACACCACTAAATTCATAGAATGGAAACTGAAAAGACTTTTGTGATGCCTCTGAGGTTGGAGAGAAGATGAAAAGCTGTTTTCTTCTCTGCTGTCTGAGGCTGTCATGTAAAGGAGGAAAAGCAACACCATCAGATGTACAGCAAACGCCTTATGTGAACATATTACAGAGTGTGTTAGGGTTCAAAACATACAGTCAAACGGCCGCCAAAGAATAATGACTAACATTAATGTCATTATTCATGCACTGTTTTGTGCTCAAATGGAGTAGAAAGAGCTTATTTCAGCCACGGGCCTTGAAATTCCTTCTGCTCTCCAACAAGCTCCACTCAACCTTAGAGAACCTTAGAGTTAGAAATCTATTAAACGTACTCAGTGTTCAATGTTTTCCTGAGTCCACTCTGACCTCACATTTGGAGCAGTGTCAGAAATAATTATAGACTGATGACAAACATGACCGTGCTGCTCACCAAGGCTGATCCAATCATTTTTACTGAGAGAAGGTTGTTGTTTGGAGCTCCACATGTAAGTGCAGTAGTCTGTTCCGTTCTGGGGTCAAAGTGCTTTTAAAAGAGTTCTTCTGCCCCCTGCTGGAGGAACTGCTGCACATCGGGGAGTAACAGAGGATTTTGTAAAGGGATTTAGTTAATTTGCATGGCAGGCACCAATTGTTCTACACCTAATAAAATGTCTCTTTATAGTTTAGTTATTTTTCTTCCGTCACCGTTAATGCGGCTCGAACCGTAGCGTGCACCCCCACAATGTATGTATCAAAACGTACACATTGATCCCGAGAATTCATGCGTTTTTACTTATATTGGGATTCGGAGTTACCATGGCGACGTAATTCGCGAAAAACGACGCACCAAAATCCAATGTAAATCAATGGAGCGAGGGAAAAAAAATTATCCTAAAAATGCACTATTTTTGAGGAATTTCTGTGTTGTCATGAATTCACGCAGAAATGCCGTTCAAATTTCACTTTGTAGATACATCCGTGCTCTGTTCAGAAGTGAAGACAGCACATAGATAAGAATTACGGTTTGTCCACAACTTGTTTCTAAGCGAACAAAAGTTTTTGATTTTTTGTAAAATTAGACTGTAACTGAAACCAACTGTCGCTCTGCTAAAGTGAAGAACGGCACTCTAATTGGATTTTAGAGTAATTGGTTTGGAGTGGATTTTTGACCCCAAAACTGTCATGTTCGAGGGTAGGCTTCTGACCCACATGCAGAATCAAACACGGGAAGCAACAGTAAGTTAAGACGTTTATTATAGCAACACAATAATCAGTGTCTTGCAGGTGGTTCTTTTGGATCGGGTTCTGGAAGCGGAGAGAGGGGTTAGTGATTTGGCCAGAGGAAGACTGGTTGTCAGAGGAGGACAGCAGGTGTGTTAGCTTACGTCTTCGCAGAGGCTTCTCACAGGAGGGGGGAAGGTGCAGGATGGGTCCAAGTGAGTTCCGAGGTGAGTGTCTCCGACAGGAATGAACTCAGGCTGGAGCGGGCAGGCAGGTGAGGGTTGGAGCTGCAAGTGGAAGATTGATCTCAGAGTCAGGCTACTACCTGGAAACGAGAGACAAAGACTGGATGAGAGAAGCGGACAACAAGCAGAGGTCTCCTCAAGAAAGTCACAGTGTTCACAGGAGAGAGTGTCTAACGGGCTGGAGACTACCGTCACAGAGTAATCATCCGGCGGAGAGGTCAGGTCGAGCCGCTCCTTAAATCCTCTCTGGCTGATGACCCCAACGAGCCGCAGGTGCACAGCTCTGCTCCAGGCCACTCCCAGCAGGGAGCCGATGGGAAGAGACGCACTCAAAAACCTAGATCCTGACAAAAACATTTTTTAACTCACCCTCATGCCCACAAATGTCCCCCTATTGGTATTAAAGTTAGTCATGACATTGATACGCATGCCTGCTCCGGTAAAATGTTTTCGAAATTTTGCTAGGGCTTACTGTTTTCTGTCAAGGTGCTTCAGCGCAAAGTCATACGACAGGGTAATCTCACGCTCTTAGCCATTGATTTCCATACGTTTCTGAAAAATTGCAGAGCTCAGCGCACACCATCTTTCCCTCATCGTTATTACTGTGAGTAAGGTAGGGATATGAATCGCGGTACTATTGGAGAAGGCAAAAAGCCCTCTTCAAACAGTGTTCGAATACGTGTCCCGGTTCCCAAACGGGAAGGAGTTCGGACTGCTTTTTGGACTCAAACTGGCTGGTTCAAATAGATAGAATCCTCTCCCCCTGTGTGTCTCACTCACAGCTGACAGTTGGCAGGGGATTAATTACCATAGCAACAGAACACAGAGAAGGGCAGAGCAGCTGCTTAGGACTACAAAGACAGTGTCTCTGTAGTTTTAACTAACACTCGGTTAAAACAGAGGGCTGAGCAGAATGTCAGAACTACAATGATGGTGGATCTCTGAGTTACTACAAGGCTGAGCAGAATGTTACAACTTCAGACATGGCGGAATGTTTTGGGCATCATATAACTGATTTCACCTAACCACTGTTACTCATAGGATTTGTATGGCATTTTAAAATCAAACAGATAGAATTCTGTCTCCCCCTGTGTGTCTCGCTCACAGCTGACTTAGCAGAGGATTAATTACTTTAGCAACAGAACACAGAGAAGGGCAGAGCTGCTGATTAGGACTACAAACACACCATCTCTGTAGTTCTAACTATGGCGGAATACTCAGGTAAAACAGAGGGGTGACCAGAATGTGAGAACTACAAACATGGTGGGGCACTCTGTCACTACAGAGGAGGACTAAGCTGACATTCAGAACTACTTGCTGTGTTGGCCAGTATGTAACTGAAGGAGCCTGAGCAGAATGTTAGAACTACAAACATGGCAGAATGTTTTGGGCATAACTGATTTAACCAAACCACTGTTACTCATAGGATTAGTGTAGCCCTTTAAAATGAAGCTTACTGAAAATTTCAAAATAAAAGCATTCAAATTTTTCCAATCAGGTTATTGCTCCTTTGTGACAGGTTTAACCAAACCACAGTTACACGTGGTATTAGTGTGGCCCTTTAAGACAAAGCTTACTGAAAAATTCAAAATAAAAGCTTCAATATTCCTCCCAGGTTATTGCATATTAATATCACCAAGTTTTGTGTAGTTCTTGCTTGTTTCAGCTTTTATTCTTATGAGATGCTAACATCTCTTGATGTCTATATTTAAGAAGCATCTTTTAAAATCTATGTATAAAACTATGTCAATTTATCAGAACGTATTAATTCTGTAAGAAATCGTTTTGCTTTGGACAAGGATGTCACTTCTAAATAGGAGTATCACACATAGTTTGTTTGCCTTTTCTCAACTTTTCCAAAAAAAACAAAAAACTTGTACATTTCTTGACACTCTCTATTCTTGTTTTGACAGAGGAGATCCTGCAGACTCACATTGCCCACTGGTGGTCTCCAGATGGACTCCGTTTGGCCTACTTGACCATCAATGATACCCTGGTGCCAAAAATGGAAGTTCCATATTTCACTGGCACACCATATCCTGGCAGCCAGGACTATCATTACCCAAAGGTCAGACTGGAGCACAAACCATCACGACTGTTATACAGTTCAGCAAACTCAGGGTGGATTTAATTGATTTGCTTTGAATAAATGCATGAGATGAAAGGGAGGTCAAAGAGGGCAACTTGTAGCTGTCATGATCCTCCAGAGATGTAAACCTGCAGCATAACTTTCACAAACAACAAACAAACGTGCCGTCTGAGTCTACAGACTGATGCAAGTGAAAGGGACTTTCACAGTGTGATAAACGGTGCTATTTTGAATCCCTTTGGTTCAGGAAGTGAAAGTCCTACCCATCTTTCTTTTTTTTTTTTTTGAAAAATATTTGATGTCTGACACCTCATGATGACACTTCATCCTACGCAGGATGAAGAATACTTCATCCTGCGTATTCTCTCAGTTGAATACTCAGGATGAATGTGTAAACTGAATTGTTCAGTGTGTGAGTTAGACTTCACAAGCGGAAACAATTAAATGTCTTAGAAACAAACTGTCTCCTTCATTTTCTGTTTGATAATTATTTATTACAGCTCTTTATGTAAGTGATGGGTATGAGGGAAAATTGTGATCAGCTGGATAGAAAAAAATTCTGTTTTTGTGATTTAAAATAAAAAATATTAAGAACAAAGTGAAAATCATATCTTGAAGAAGTTTCTATCTGTTTGATGTTTCAACATATCAGTCTCAGATTACAAACTAAGGCTAACCTTCAGAATCTGGTTTTCTTCTCAGGCTGGAGAAGAAAACCCTGTAGTCCACCTGTCTGTGGTGAACCTCCATGGTCCTCTGCACACAGTGGTGATGAAGAAACCTGAAGACCCTCGGATAGGGTAAGTGACAGAAGGATAACGCCTCTGTGTTTGTGACACAAGTGACTATCATCGAAGTAGTTTGTTAGAAGGGACGGAGGCTGTCAAAGGTGTGATGTATTCTTTTCCAGGAGGGAATATTATATCACCATGGTGAAGTGGGCCACCAACACCAAGTTGGCTGTTAACTGGCTAAACAGAGCCCAGAACAACTCCATCCTCACGTTGTGTGAGACCACCACTGGAGTCTGCATCAAGGTGACACAAACTATGACACATTTCTGCTGCCACTTGTGTTCCTTTATCATAGTTCACTGCTTGTATTGGCAATTTATTTCATCTCCATGTCTTCTTCTCTTTTGGTGCTGTAGTTTATTTTAAATAAAAACCTCACACACTATTCTGTTTAGAAACAGTCATTCAGTTGAGTTTTTTTTATTCAGTAATTGGGCCTAGAAATGAGTGAAACACAATGCAGTCCAACACAAAAACCTCTTTAAAAAGACATCAAAGTTAGTTGAGTTTTTGTGCCAAAATATATCCTTTTTTGAACCCTGATACAAAATTAAAAGTAAAGTATGGAAATTTCTGAAATTTTTAGCAGACAACAGAAACCTAAACATTTAACAGATGTTTAGGTTTGTCTTGCAAACCTAAACATCAAATCCTTACTGCAATTAATGTAAAGCTTACATTCCAAATGATCAAATCTTTAAATATTTCATTCTATATTTACATGATTCTTTTGACACAGTTGCTATGAATATCCTGTTTGTAGACTATTTTTTCACAACAGTGACGCTAGCAGATGTAATATTAATACACACTTATTTTTCTTATCATTAAGTTGGATACTGTTCCTTAAAGATGAGAATAATATCCTACCAGATATTTATCAAAAATTATAAGTTGTCTTTTTGCTTTGCTTAGTTTTTTTCAAATTTTATGCTGCATTTGTGACTTTACTAGTTTTATTTCACTTTAGTGAGAGCATTAATTGCCCTTATGTTTGTAAAGATTGTAAACTCCTGGACTATGAAAAGCAACATAATTTCTAAGCTTTTCTTGAATCACAATTCAGCTTTTTACTCAAATTATCACTCCAGGGCTCTTTGTAAAGAGATGAATGACGAACATATTTTTATTTTCACTCTTACAGTTTTTTATGAGCAGGGTTGCGTGGGTTTTTGTGTTGTAGTTTTATGTTCTGACATTGTTATTCTTTCTAGAAACATGAAGATGAGAGTAACAGCTGGCTGCATCGACAGGTATGCGAAGGACAAAACCCCCTCCTGCTTTGTGCCAAAGTAGTTAGTTATGAAATGCTCACTCTGTTTATCTGAAGAAGTATATAGATATTAAATTCAGAGCAAATGTTTTTCTCAACTTACTTCTCTCATCTACACAGAATGAACCTCCACTGTTTTCTAAAGATGGACACAAGTTTTTCTTCACCAGGGCAATCCCTCAGGGAGGGAGAGGGAAATTTTTCCACATCTCTGTGTCCACCTCTTTGGTAAAAGTGCAGGCATGACTCTCAATTATTGAAAAATGTGGGGTTCAAGAAAAACATCTTCAGTGTGTTGTTATTGTTTAGCCTAACACCAGCACAGACATCCTTCATTCTCTAACATCTGGAAACTGGGACGTCACAAGCATCTTGGCCTACAGTCACGAACAGAACCTCATGTAAGTAATACCTCTGCACATGTAAGAGCGCTGGTTCTTCAAACTCACAGTTACTTGACATCTCGATGATTTTCAGATATTTTCTGAGCACAGAAGACGACCCAAAGCGACGGCACTTGTACAGGTAGTATTCTCATAATAGCCGTCTGACTGCTTTTTGGAGTTTCTGGAGGGCCATATTAACAGCGAGTTATCCCACAGCTCTGACACGATTGCTCCCTTCAACCGCTGCTGCTTGTCTTGTGAATTCAAGTGTGGTTATGTGGACGTTTCATTCAGTCATAACATGGAGTACTTCTTGCTCAGCTGCAAAGGTAGGAGACATTTGCATTCAACCTTCAACCTACAGTATTTCTGGCAGAAAAAATCCACAGGATTAAATCTGTATTCAGTGGAAAACTCGATAGATTTTATTTAGTGTCAGACTGATGGTTAAAATCAAACTGGATATAAAAAGGTAATGTTAAGCCAGCTTCTTACTGACTGAAAATAATTTACTATCTAATTCTGCGACAACTCTTACATTACCATAGCTCAGTGGTTCCCAAAGTCGGTCCTCGAGGCCCGGCATCCTGCATCTCTAGTAACAACGTTTTCAGCTTGTCGATGTTCTTCTTAGACCTTCTAATGAGCCATCATTCGATCCAGGTGTGTTAAACCAGGGAGAGAACTAAAACATGCAGGATGCCGGCCCTCGAGGACCCACTTTGGGAACCACTGACATAGCTGATGACATTTACTATGTGGATGTTTCTTAAAAGACAAGATGATAAGGGTCAAAGTATGTTGCTTTTTATACAAAAAAAATTATTTACTTTGTTAACCAATTGTTGTCTCATTATTATTCAGGTCCAGATATACCAAGTGTGGCAGTTTACAGAACAAGAGACAAAGAGAGTAAGTTTTTGATTTTCAGAGATAATAGCTGACTTTTAGGGCTTCTGTTTGTAGGAAATCAGCTGAAAAATTTACTCCAGATGATATTTTTCACAGTTTGCTTTATAGCCAGCAGGGTTGATGACAGCTCTGTGTAAAACATGGTATTATAATGGCTCAGACTGAATAACACTAAACATTGTGTTCTTCGTGATTTTATTTGTTTACGTTTGGTCTCCAGCAAAACCCAGAATGCCTTCTCTGAATAATTGAATTTATGTTGTTATTAAATAACAGACAGATTGTTTTCACTAAATAGGTGACTTCAGAAGGGATGTGACTGGTCTAGATATCAGAGTAAAGGTGGCTAAATATAAATGCATTGCACAGTTTTCAGTTTTTATTTGTTAAAAAAATTAACTCTTACATCGTTTTCTTTCCTCGTTACAATTATGCACTAGATTGTGTTGAAGTTCGGCGCTTTAATGTTACAGAATAGGATATATGTAAGGGATGTAAGTTACAAGGTATAACTTACATCCTCATGGTTTCTTTAGGCTGATCCGATAAAGGACCATTTGGGACTAAATTCATTGAGCAGTCATCCTGCTTCAGCAGAACATGCAGGATCCGCATAAGCTCCATACTGACTGAGAGCATCTAACTTTGCATCTAACTTTGATCTGCAGAGGTGTTTGATGTGGAGACAAACAAGAGACTAAACGACACGTACAACAACATGCAGATGCCGAAAGTGGAGAATAAGACCATAACCATCGATGATTACAGTATGTGACCCTGTGCACAAAATGTGTGTGTGGTCATTTCGTGGGAAGCCCACTGACCGTGTCCTTTCCTTTGTAGCTCTGACCATGCAGATTCTAAAGCCAGCAGGGTTTACAAGCACGGCCCACTACCCTCTACTGCTGATAGTGTGAGTGTGACTTCATCGGTTTGTTTCTTAAGGATTGAACCCCTAAGTACTAATTGAAAATTACACATTAATTTAACTAACGTTGGCAATTCTTGGGACCATTACTGAAGAATTAATTTTGTCTAAACTACATTTGGAGAACACGTTTGACATAACACGGTCTTTATTTTATTGCTAGAACAGATCTGTGTTGTAAATGCACTTTTCATGCTTCTGATAGTTTGTGACATAGCTGAGTTTTTAAAATTTTCTGCTTTGTACATTTTTCCTGTTCCATCAAAGCATGTAAAATGTTTTATAGTGTTGCAGTGCCTCCAACAATGAGAGCCTTTTGCCTTTGGGAAAGGTGAAAAATTTTATCTGTGTAAAATATTTTGCTTCTTGTACAAGGTTATCCTCTTTCTCTTAATGAAAAACAGTCTCCCTTGAAAGTGGATACATAGAAATGTGCCAGTTTAATTGACACATCTCAAAACAAAGTATGAGAACTGACTCAAATTTCACTGAAGTTCAAGTTGTCACTTAGAGAAAATTATTTTAAAAGCTTAAAGGGCTTTACAGAGATGAGAGCTATAATAAACCTTTCTTAGATACAATCTAAGATAGATGTTATGAAATTTCTCCAGCACAAGGCAAACCACGATGCTTAAAAAGGAAGATATGAAGAAGATATAATTCTAGATTTCCAATATACGTACAAAATTACAGAAACAGAAATTACAGAAAATTACAGAGATAGTGTTTTGTCAGATAGAAACACTATGTCTATCTGACAAAACTATGATTGTTTAATTGAATATCTTTGTTGGAATACATTTAAAGACAAATAGCTTTACAGCCTGAAATTTATATAAAGAGGCAAGTGAAACATGGATTTACTAAATGCTAGTATCTGTCTAACTGCCGTTAGTATCTTACCTGGAGCAGATTACTCTTATAGCAGCTTAATTTAGCATAAAACCAGATTAGTTGATTCTGGAGGCTTAAACTTCTAGCTAGTCCAAGACAGACAAAGTTCTAAAATAACTCCTATCTCAAAAACTTCATGGCAAAATTCTTCTGCAAAATGTACTTTTTTAAGCTTTATATCATGTTACCATCAAAAACATACCTGGAGTTGCTTTGATTCTCCCATGTCATGTAATGGCAGCCATTTGGGGGAGCCTAAATGGTTATTCAGACAAAGTGCTGCATATTGACCCAACGCTCCTTCTTGGAGCTGCAGTCTCCAGCCTTTTTTTGTTTCAACAACACAGAAAGACACAAGATGGAAAATAATCCTCTGGCATCAGCATCCCACACATTTGACACTGTAGAATACACAATGCAATCCTCAGATTAAATCAGTCTTATCCATAATTGCCCAATAATATTACTTGATCTCACCCCACACTTTGCTGTCTGCACCAAAGAAGATTTCCACACTGCATGCTGGCTTGACCTGATGGTCTGGTTAATTGGGCTAATATTTATTTTTGACTACTTAATGTTGTCAAATAATGTAATAATTTAAACCTAGAAAAAAAAAACAAAAAAAAAAACATGGATGTTCTACGACATTGCAACCTGCATAATAAGCCGGTAAATGACATTTCTTCCCTCCCAGTGATGGGACACCTGGTGGGCAGATGGTGACGGAGCAGTTCCAGGTGGACTGGGCCACGGTTCTCATCAGCAGTTTCAGCACCATTGTTATCCGCTTTGATGGCCATGGCAGCGGTTTCCAGGGCACCAACCTGCTCCACAAGGTCCGCAGGAGGCTGGGGAAGCTGGAGGAGAGGGACCAGCTGGAGGCACTCAGGTGAAACTTTTACTACTAGTGTGAGTGGCTGTAACTCAAGGGCCTGGCTATTTTCAAGCTCTCTTCTTTGTCTTTTTTTTTATTCGTTTCAGGTTCATATCCAAAGAACCTTATATTGATAAGAATCGAATGGGAGTTTATGGGAAGGTAAAAGAGGAATGACATTCATGTTAAATGGGATCTTCATGCCGCTTTCATTGAACTAAAAGCTTGCTCGGTGCTTCTGTGTTTCTGTTTGTCCTTCTCTTTTCAGGCCTACGGCGGATACTTAGCCACAATGCTTCTGAGCTCTGAAGAGTTTACTCAGCTGAAATGTGGAGCGGCTGTCTCACCTATCACAGATTTTGAGCTTTATGGTATAATTTTCCAGGGTTTTTTAAGAATAGAGTTGACATAACCTTGCAAGAGCTTTGATGCTTCTTGAACAATTTCACATTCTGTCTTTATTGTGTCCATTATTGATAGTCCAACAAGTAGCAGAGCAGTAGAGGATGATGTATGAAATTTGATTTGACCATTTTGCAAGGTAAAATCAAGGTAATATGGGGAAATAAATAAATTAATTTATTAATTTATTTAGTATTTTAGTATTTGGTGTATTTTAGTATTTTGGCTTTTGACTTACAGACTGAATGCATTCTCATTAAGGAAAGGTTCCAACTCTAAATTCAGTTTTATCCAGGCCTTAGGATCAGTTTCAATACAGTTTTTATTCGTTTTTTGTGGGGAATGTCTGATGAAAGGCGTCACTCCTGACAAATAAGAAGCCAGTTTCTGCATTGTTCCATTTCATGATGTTTGTGATCTAGAGAGCAGAGCTCTATAATCCTTAACTACTTAGGTAGTTAAGAATCCTTTTGTACTCAAAAGTAAAACTCCAGAATATTAAGTTTAGAAATGTCTGCAATTTTGAAATTCATCAAAGTCTGTAAAACCGGATTTTGTCCCAAGAAATTCTGAAATTCATATTCTTCTTTCACTTTAAAATTATGCTCTATTTTGTGTTGGTCTGTCCAATAAATTCTCTATAAAATAAATAAATCTGCTTCTGATAAAGTGTCAGAATGTGAAAAGGTTCAAGGGCGTTATTATTTTCCTAAAGCATAAATGTTTTTCATCTAATTTGTTTTGTTTCCCCCCAACATTGCAGCATCTGCATTTTCAGAGCGTTACCTTGGTCCAAAGACAGACTCCAGAGTATATTCGGTGAAGTGTTTTAATATTTACAACCCAAATTTTACCACACTTATATGTGCAAGTTAACAGCTGATATTGATTGAACTTCAGATAGATTTTTCTTTTTCTCTCCCCTAGATGGCTAATTTGGCTCACAGAGCGGGTCGGTTGCTGGAGAAACAGTTCCTAATAATTCATCCAACAGCTGATGGTATCAGATGTATAATTATTTGTTTATGATTTAACATTACAACATGACAAGTGATAAGAGTCTGTGTTTCTCAGTCTCATGTGTGTCTTTGCTCTCGTTCTCTCCACCAACACAGAAAAGGTTCACTTCCAGCACACAGCAAAATTCATCAACCATTTAATCAGCGAGAAGGCCAATTACACTCTACAGGTGAGCTGCTGTCACTGTAACTGTTTGTTTTTATGAAAAACATTTTTTGTGACAATTTAATAGTGACTAATTATGCTGCACTTTTGACTCATTGTTTTTGTGAGTATGAGAAAATCTTTTCTCTTTGGCCACATCATTCTATTGATGGATATGAGTTGGCACCAACTCATATCCATAGATTGAAGAAAATGCAGCTGCAATTGTTTGATCTGGACTTCTTTGGTCCTTGCTAACTTGAAACTGTTTTTGGTGGCAGGCTTGTGTATTATTATTTCTGAACATCCTGAAAAATGTATTTCTGGTGACAGTTTGGGTTTCTTGCAGATGTTAAATCTCCAAATTTGACTACCAACAATTTTTCTTGACGTGTAGATCATAAGTCCTTGTTTTTCTACTGTAGACTGAATCACTGCTTAAGTTTAAATATTTCTTGTCTGATCCTGTTTCACAGATCTACCCAGACGAAGGCCACTTCCTGCACAGCGAAGGCACACAGCAGCACCTCAGTCAGTCCCTTGTCAACTTCTTTGAGGAGTGTTTCCGGGAGCCAGAGACACCCAAGGGTGAAGGCCAGGATGAGGTCGAGGAAGACAGTTAAACCTGGGCCCGCCAGGCAGCCGTGGCCACCTCCTTTATCTCAGCACAATATGCAACAAATCTTTCTAACCTAAAGTCTACGCCGCCTGCCGTCCAATCTGATTTTAGCTCTATTCTGAAGCACCTGCATGTGCAAACAGGGCGTCGGCCCCGATCTCCCTGTGCTCAACTCACGCTGGCTACTGTTGAAGAAACCGGTCAGACAGAGGCTGAATAAAACTCCGATAAGAACAGCTGTTATCTTTCCCTGAAAAGCTGGACCAGTTCTCCCTCTGGTGGACAAACAGAGGACCGACAACCCAAACAGGCAGGATAAAACAAGTGCTTTGCAGATTATTCCCATGAGAAGATATAACTTTTTGATGGCTGCCAGTTTGTGATAATCTTGCCAACTAAAATTATTGTGTCCCTGGTTATTCAGAGTTGTTTTTCAGATTCTCTGTTTAGTGTCTTACTGTGTGTATGTAAGTGGATGCATCAGTCCATAGTGGCTTTAGAAGATGAAGGCACAATGTTTAAAGCTGTTACACTCAAAGATTGTATAAATAATGAAGTTTTAATACTTTAGTTGTGCCCACATTTCTCTATAGAGCTTTTGTTTTTGTCACTGTGCCTTACTGTGGGGAAGATGTTCATGTTAGGAGCCCACACGACACTATGAAATGAGGAAACATGGTCCGAACAGAGCAACAGAGACGTCTATGGATTTAACTTTTTGTTTTGTTTTCTCACATTGGAAAGAGCGCCATATAAAATAAACAGACAACGGTATATTACAATCCCACATATGTAACCATTACTCAGTTTGCAGTTTCCCAACATTAAACGTAATTTTCAGCATTTAGTAAATTCTTTGCTGTATGTTCTACCAAGTCGTTCCTCCTCACTTCATTTCTGTTTGTATTGTCTGTGGTTTCCAGTCAGCTGCTGTATAAAGTGTATAAAACTGACAAAGACTCCATGTTATATGTTCAACTTGTATATAAAGCATTTTGAAATGTATTTTGTCCTAAATTTGTTTCCTAAATCTAAACCAGGGGTGTCAAACTCCAGTCCTCAAGGGCCACTGTCCTGCAGTTTTTAGATGTGCCACAAGTACAAAATACTGGAATGAAATGTCTTAGTTACCTCCTTCTTGTGTAGATAAGTTCTCCAGATCTAAAAGTTGCAGGGCGGTGGCCCTGCAGGACTGGAGTTTGACACCTGTGATCTAAACCAACAGACTAATGCGTACATCAATAAATAAAGCATCTTACTTGAACGATAAAAACTTAATTTCTATTACATTTATGATTAAGAACAGACTTTTAGTTTGAAAAGGGCTTAATTTCACGTAAAAGCAAAGTTGATGTTTGTTGTGGCCCTTTCACCCTGGACCTTTTCCACATTCATCCTTGTTGTGGCATTAGATTACATGTAACCATATTCCATCTTCTTATATCAGTCTCTTAACTTGAACAAGATTACAACTGTTTTCCATGAGCTCCCCAAGTAAAAGAAAAAAATAATAATTTTGGGAGATTTCCCAGAATTCAGAATGTTTTTGAATTTGACACATTTAGAAAAAGCAGCAAGTACTTACAGAAACAGAAGCCAATTTCAAGGCATCAAATTGCAAAGTCAAATTTCTTTTAAGTTATGTTTGATATATGAAGCATTTTTATACAAACCGAAGGCATAATGTGTGTCATTATGCTAGAAAAGGACACACATAAAATACATAGTACGTCCTACAAACTTCTTACATGATTAAGGCTGATTAATTTTAAACAATTGAATACAGGTTGAAAAGGTTTTTACAAATCATCACATTCAGTTGTTTTACACAATGTCCCAACTTCAATGGAACTGGAGTTGTATCAATGTTATAATTCAAGTTAATTTAAATTAGTTAATTTTCCCCATTCCACATTTCTAAAGAAAGTTCTCTAATCATCTGTCAGAAGTTTCTATCAATCAAATATTCATATAGCATTAATTAGGTTTCTATGTATATTTTAATACTAAGAAAGGACAAAAATAAAATACTGCACACTTGAATTTCTACCATAAAATTTATTTCCAGTGTTTCAGGAGTCTGTGCACATTCTTCACAATCTGAGGAACATCATATCCATACAAATAACACCAGTCAACGAATTATCCCTCCTCCGTCTCCACAGCGAGCCTCTCTGCACAGAGAAGTACCAAACTGCCAGCAACACCCACCATCATCATCGTTTTACAATACTGTACTTGAATCCTGTGAGCTGATGGAGGTGCAACGTAAAGCAGCTAAAAACATGGCATTATTGTACATTTAAATTACTCTTTCTTAATTGTCACAAAGAACATTTAAAGTTCAAGTTCCGTTAAAACCAAGAGATGAAAAACAAGAGGATGTATAAAACTTTTAAGACCAGAGTGGAATGCCTAAAGAATGGAAGCTCGGCATTTTTTCATTACCAGCAGAATGACTGAGTCGATGATAAAAAATAAAATAAAAAACTAACAAAAAAAAAAACGTAATTCACAGCAACATCTTCAACAAAGACAGTATGGCACCCTTAACATTTCAATGTGAGGCACTTTCTTTTTGTAATTAATCGTTTCTTTTCCTGATTGATCCTCAGAACATTTCATTTCTGCCGCTCATTGAGAGATGTGTGAACCATTAAATCCATCAAGTCTAAAAGCTTAACACGTGCATCAAAGGGATGTTTACTGCTTTTCTCCCCCAACCACACAGCAGGAATGAACATGAACCATATTAACTATTTGCATAAGTCCAGTGTCTTCTGGTCACTTTTATACCCTTGGAAAGGCCCCTTTGACAGCAGAGAGCTTGTAGGCAGGCAGTCGCACACAGGCTGTACCAAAAACACACTTCAAGTACACAGAAAAATAAGAATATGTACACTTTTGAATGAAAACAAGCATGTAAAGCTTTTAGTCAGTATTACAGCAAGCATGTCTGTACATTCTTCATTTGGTTACCGACAGCCTCGCTGACTTTAAACATTGTAACTTTCTTAACACAAAAATAGTTCCTCTGCGATACTAAAAATCTGTACTTTTTTTTTAAACTACTTCCTATTATTCTAAGTCGGATCCTCCTCATATCCTTTCAACGGCATCTTACAGCGTTCACTCATCCTTCAACATACTTCACTAGCTCATCGCTTCATTAGCAACAGGTCCTTTTTTTTGACTTATTTTGTCATTAAAAAATGAGAAAATTAAAAAGATATAAACATTTGTTCCATGCCTTGTTCAGAGGTTAGATAAATGGTTCATCTGTTTTTATAACTGCACTCACACCTGGTAGAAGACACACTCCAGACAACGTTTGTAAACATGCTCATTCACCAACATTGGTCACGTGACAGAGAATATAGAGACAGGAATACACTTCACACACACACCTGTCACAGGTACTGGTAGAACCGCGAATGGACCACCTGGGAACTGGTGAGTTTATGTGGGTGAGCGGTGGCTGACAGGCTCAGATTTTTGCTCTGTGAGATTTCTCCGTTGAACGCCTCAGTCGGACCGCGCGCCAGCTCAGAGGAGGACGAGGCTCCGGAGTTCTGGGAGTTTGAGCCGCACAGCGCCCCGAGCTGTTCTGAGAGGTCCAGGCTGACCTCTGGGTTGCTGGTGCGGTGGCGCTCGCGAGCAATCCAATCCCCGATGGAGAAGTCCTGAGAGCTGCACTTTGGTTTAAGCCGATCTACAGCTGACAGCTCTGAGCGCACGCCGACCGGCTGTGACCAGTCCCCGAGAACGGACAGCTCTGCGAAGTCTCTCTGCCCGCCCATCGTGTGTCTGCGCCTGATGTTCTTTTTCTTCCTGCGGCCCTCTGGAGATCGGCTCCTCTGGCTGCCCACGCCGAACATGTCGTCCACCGACATTCTCAGGCGAACCTTCAGTCGGTCGGTTATCTTCAGCTTCCACGCCGGCTCCGTTTTGTCCAGCTCGCTGCGTGATGACGAGCTGAGACTCCCACTGGATCGACCTTTTGCCGAACCCACAGCCTGCGACAACCTGTTGGGTTCTTTGTCGTCGCGAGCGCCGTCCAGGGAGGTCTCGCTTTCAGTTTTCTGCTTGCTGGATTTCTTCCTGGACAGTGTGTCACACTCGATGAGCCTGTGCGACGGGAGCGGTCGGGTGGACTCCAGAGGTTCGCTTTTCTCCACTTTCCCGATGGTGAACACAGACAGGTCGCTCTCGCTGTCCGTCTCCACAGGCCGGCCCTCGCTGATGAGCTCGCTTCTCTCATCATCAGCGTCTTCCCCCCCTCTGCTCTCGGTCACAGACTGCACTTCGGGACTGAGCGTGCAAGTCTCGGCTCCGGTCAGGAACGTCATGGAGGACGTGGTGGAGTAATCCGAGGTGATGGAGCAGACCTCGGCTCCCAGTCCGCCGGGGCACGCGTCCACTCCCAGAACCGCGGTCTTGTTCCTCCTCGCTCTGGGCACTGAGGCCTGAGAGCTGGTGCTGTTCATCGTACCGAGGTCCGACACGGTGTCGTCGTAGTTAGAGGGCGGGTCTGACAGAGACGACTGATGAATGACCGCCATGCGGTAGTTGAGGTTTGGGGAACTGGAAGGAGAGGCGTATGGAGGCATCTGATGGCCAGAGGGAATGTGCTCTCCAGGGAGGGAGGCAACCGACTCAGATCCTCTCCTGATGGTTTCCTCTGAACTCTTCCTGTACTTGTCTTTTTCGCCGTCTTCGTCCGTCTGGCCGCTGTCCTCCGTCTGGCTGACCTGGGACCACAGAGGCCGCTGACCCTCCTCTGGGAGCTCCTTTTTGTTGAAACCAGAGTCCAGGTCGTCGTCTGAACTGCTGAGTTGAGATTTTTCTTTATTCTTCTTGCGTTTCCGGTTGGCGAAGATTGAGGAGCGCAGCATTTCTTTGCTACACTGATTCCCTGAAATCCACAAGCCCTGGTGATAGAAAACCAAAATATTATTATAGCCTTGTCTGAGTACCTATTAATTCACACACAAGGGAGAAACTTGTGTGTGCAGATGTGAAACATCTGCACATCTGCATTCTGGGGCTTGAGAAACCACCCCAAACTCTTGAATGGGCTTTGTCTCCCAATAATCTCCTTGACAAAGGGAATCAGTTTTTACTTTCGCTCAATTTTCCACTAATACATTTAAATTAATCTGTCTGAAAAGCTATGTTACTTCACAATGACCTTTTGTGGATAACTTTTCTGTCAATGACAGGTGGACAATTATTATTACAAGCAGACATACAAAACATGAGATGCACATTTCTGCTTTAAAACAAATCCCTGGTCAAATTTCATTTTTTATTTTTCTGAGAAACTATCAAACGACGCAACAAGAAACACCTGAAATGTACAAGATTGACTTTCTAAATTAAAAGTATTGACGTATTAAAAAAAAGTTTTTACCTTGGATTTATTGGAGTCAGGACATGCCGTGTCTGCACAAAAACAAGACACTCATCAGTAAAATAAAGGAGTTTTCAATGACAAAAACAAGACACTTGAAGCAGAGATTAAAAGAGACAGGATGGATATAATGAGAGCAGCTGGACAAAAGCAGATGACACATTTCTGATTGAAGAAGACGACACAGGAATAGAATCAAGAAGTCAGCACTTAATGCAAAAAGTGAACAGAGCAGCAGAAGGTGCCTGAGATGAAGGAGAGGAGGTGAAAACCCGGCAGTAAACGACACAAAAAGCAGCTCATGCTCATGTATCGATGGAACGACGGCACATCGGGGACAAACACGGCAGTCACAGAGCATCACATGTAGCCACCGACCAGCTGAAGGCATTCTTTCCCAACTCAAGACGTCACAGAGGAGGGGGAGTCAATGAGTTTGCTCTAACTGGGAAATTTCAGGTGGCCCTGAGTGTATCGGATCGGTGAGTGTGTTGTGAGCGATACCGCTGAGCTGGTGCAGGGGAGCTTCGATGTAACAGATTTGTCTCACTCAGAGAACTCCTGCAGTGAGCTTACACATGTAGTCTGTCACTAAAAACAACATAAAAGGCAAAACAAAAGTGTGCAGCAAAACTTTAGACCTTAACTGCAGCTAACGATGAGAAGCAGGCTAATAAGACTAATATGCCTTTCCAAACAAGTACTTACAGAAGCTTTGGGCGGCACAGAAACTATAGCAACTCCTGCTTATGACTCCAAAAAGCAACTAAAAAGGGGATTCAAATAAAGTCTAATAATTGACCAAAACACCTTTAAAGGACTACGTTTTACTTCATAGCATGTAAAAAAATATATATATTTTTGCACTAAAAAGCCACAAGATAAAAACCAAACTAAAATAAGAAAATCCTCCAAATGCATAATATGCCTAAAAAGTGCCAAAATATGTAACGATCATCTGATCCAAAATTAACCAGTTTTGTTTTTCTTGATTGGTTCCAACAGGTGATCAGCAGGTTGAATAGTAAATGTTTACAAACTGAAAACCCACTTTTTTCTCTCCATGAAGTCATCAATATGTTCTATTGTTGTTGTTTTTAGGTTTTAAAAGGTACAATTAGTAAAAAAAACATGCCGCTTTATGCATTAGTAGGAATAATCTGGAAATCTCTTAACTTTCCCTTAGATTCAGTAAAATTCTCTCTACCTAGAAACCTGCAGCATTTTTTCTTTTTGTCTGATCAATGTGCTTTACTTTTCATTTTTGAATTAAAAATGTATTAAATGAACTTGTAAGGCTTACAGTTAGACACGCACCGATAAGTCTGACAATTTCCAGTTTGACTTTCAGTTTGTCAAGTTGATTTTAAAATCTAAATTCCATCTAATCAATACAGTCAATGTACAATTGCTGTTTCCAAGACTTTTTCCAAACTCAAACATCCAGAACATTCAGTCCTTTAAGGCTATTTTAAGATAGAAAATGCAAAACGTCAAGATGTATTTATGGTAGTTAGTACAATAGAGTGAAGAAGAAGGAAACAAGAAAAGAAGAGAAGAAGAACTAAAAAAAGAAAGGAAGCACACAAAGGGGGCAAGACAGACGGAAGGAGAGGGACGAAGAGGTGGTGAGACAAGAAAGGGCATGAGGGAGGAAGGTAGGAAGAAATGAGTTACAAAGAAGGAGAGAAGATAAAACAGCAGGAAGGAAGGAAATGAGAATATATTTAGATATAAGAAAGGAAGAAGGGAGTTTGATGCTGGACTTATTTTAATCTGAAAAAAGCTGTTGAAGTTCAGCTAAATAAGCTGCAGGTTGAACAAACAGCAATGAATGACCTGGACAGCTCCACTGAGCCTCAAAAACCATTTCTTCTTCTAATCAAACTCTGTGTAGGGGTCACAAAACAACAACCTAACTATCAGACGCCAAAAAAAATCCTAATGTATTTTTTCCCTTTGTGGTTTTAGGAACACAATAAGTGAGTGACGTGGTTCTCCAGTTACATAACACAAGGAGATGAGGTGCTGTACAGCTAGGTGCATCTGTAGTCAATGAAGTGAAGTTGGGAAATGTAAAACAGAGACAAAAATGTTGAAATAAAAATACCACAGACAACAAATAATATAAAAAAGGCGGAACCTAAAAAAAAGTTTTAAAAAATCTACATGTAGAGACAATTTAGCCTCCATCTACATGCTCACGGTCACTTAATGTGCAACTCGAACGCCTGCACACCTCTGCATCAGTTAGTTCGAACTGGGCTGGGATGTGGCTGTATGAGTGGTTTGTTTGTGTGTGCTGGGGAACATCCAGCTCAGTCCCAACCCCACGACCCCGCCCTCAGACATCATGACAGATTATGCCACATAACCGGAAGAGAACCTGAGGTTGTCCGTACCATGCTACTTGTCCTTGCGATCAGCTTAAAAGACAACAAGAGACAGCAGAAGGGCTTTCAGAGAAAGTGCAGCAGCGTGGCTCTGTATCCCCTCAGTTTAGGGTACTGGTTTAAATATGAGATGTGCACAGCACAGGAACAATGACAAACATCGACTTCTCTTTCTTTCTTTATCTTTTTTTCCTCCTTTCGGCCAAATTTAAAAGAGCTGCGGGTTACTGCAGACTAGGCAGCTACACTGGGCACAACACTCGTCCTTCTTCCTACAGTCCCAGCTGTCCATCACTGACAAAACAGAGTCCATCAGGGACACCATCGAGTGATAGACGCCGCCCACTTGGCCTGTGTCAAGAGTGGGTAATGCGTGAGTGCTGGACAAGGATAAGGGAGGAGAGAGAACACACTATACACAGAAGGGCACAGGTCAGAAAGGGTTACAACTTCCATTGTTTATGTTTTTTTGTCTCATTCAAGATTTTCTTTGGGAAAGAACATGCCGGGATTATGCGAGAGATGATGAGGAGGGGAAGAAAAGAACTGAAAGAAAAGGAGTCGTCATTCAACATAGAAAAAGCACAGGGAGAAAAAAATGACTTAAGCACAGAAAATAAAGAGTAAAGAACAGAAATAAAACTTGGACAAATTCATATTTGGGCTGAAATAATAATAATAATAAAAACTAAACAAGAAACAAATGGGGACAAAACAAAACAGATTTTAAATTAGAAAATAAATCAATAAAAGAAGCTTTGCTGCAAGGTGTTTCTCAGCAATTGTTCAGTGATTAAGCTTCTTGATGGTACACACTGAAAAATGACTGAAAAAACTTGCTGTAAAAATACTCACAAAAACAAAGCTGATGTTTTTGTTCTCACTAAAAGTATTTAAAACAATTAAAAGATGTTTTATAACATTCAGAATTCAAATCATCTATCTTACTTGATACATTTCTATCTGCTATTATAATGCATACAGAAAGAATATGGCTGCTGAGGGGAAAAGCAGCGTCTGAGTTACCTGAGACTTCACCAGATGAGGCAGGAACCCGGCTGATGTTAGTGAGCAAGTGACCGATATTTGGCACAGGCTGCGACTGCACTGTGCTCTCCTGCTCAGCGACAGTCTGCAGCATCAACAATGGAAACAGAAGAAGAGGGGAAAATTATATTCAACTGCATTTCATTTGAAAGTAAGTCTAGTAAGAGCTAACTGTGGGTTCAGTGATTGCAAACAAAACACAAAAGCTATTTCAGGCCAATGCTCAGAGCTGTTAACTGCCTCGTTACACTGGATATAGAGTGATAAATAAAACATTTTGTCACATTTTTCAGATTTTTTTTAATTGCAAAAACATCCTGAAATCGTGTATTTTTCATGCCACCCATCAAACACTCATCGCTTTATAATAATCTATCACATAAAATTAACAGAGCACCAATAAATCATTAATTTTGGGAGACTGGTTATCGGCTGATACTTAAATGTGAAGTCGATCTTATCTCCCTCAACAAAGGTCTAAAAATCAGCCACTGTGCTCTTTTGCTCTGCAGTGAGAGACGTTTGACTGGCAGATCGGCCCACCAGACTGCAACTGGTGCACCCCTACATAAAAGCAACAGAAACTGCAGCTGTAACGTAGTAAAAAGTGAAAAGGTTCAAGGAGTGTGAAAGCAAACTACCACTTACAACAGGGTCTTCATTGCCATCTTCCATAAAGAACCAGTCAAACTGCTGGACAAGGTTCTCAACAATCTTGCACTGGTCTGG
This sequence comes from Phalloptychus januarius, assembly GCA_902982915.1. Taxonomy (NCBI): domain Eukaryota; kingdom Metazoa; phylum Chordata; class Actinopteri; order Cyprinodontiformes; family Poeciliidae; genus Phalloptychus; species Phalloptychus januarius. The sequence continues at coordinate 12,214,031 of CADWAE010000466.1, read as the reverse complement.
CATGTGATTGACCATGTCGGTCATGTTGCCCTCTGTCGTTTTGACCAGAGTTGGACCGAATATTATTGCCAGGTTGCGAGGCTCCATCTAAACACACCACAAGATAAAGACGAGTCAGGTTATTTGATAAAATCCTTAAAAGGGTCAACTCAGTATCTGATGGAGACAAGCCTGACCTTATTCTGTTCACAGTTATCAGAAACCTTTTTTAGGTGAGCGCTAAGGAATTTGAGAGTTTCAAAGTGATGAATGGGTAATTCATAGACCTGTAAAAAAAAAAAAAGAAAATAGTTTCAGTATCAATCAAAACTTAGTGCTAATGCTAATTAAATTCCCTTATGTCAGAATATACTAACCAGCCTCTTGAGCTCCTTTAAACGCTCCACTGAGTCTTCTGTTCTGCTGGCTTCAATAAATTTATTATACTTTTCTGAAAATAGGACAGAAAAGAACAACTCGGTTCAAGCACAAAAACACAGTTATTACTACATTTTGACTTTTATCATCTTACCGTTTGTAAACAGAGGGTCTGGAAGTTTTCGGAAGAATGCCTTTAATAGACTGCCAATCACATTAATGTCCCTCCATTTCTGTAGAGATTTATAAAATCAACAGAGTTGCATTGCAGCAGGTCTCACAGAGGATAATATGAGACAAGCAAGCTGTCAGTCACTCACATCTTCCTGGATGTCAATGTCAGCCATGCCTTTGGTGTTGAGCTCCTCCTGCATGTTGGAGATGGCGGCGTTGTTTCCAGGAACTCTGTAGATTCCGGTGTACTCCAGTCCTCGCTCCTCTAAGACTTTACAGCACACCTCCACGAGCAGCGGGACAAACTGCACAACAATCAGTGGGACATAACTCGCATACTTCGACAACAACGCAACAAGAGTTACACTAAACAAACATTTAAACCCACCTTGTTACTTTGAGCAGGTGGACAATCTTCAAGACGAACACCGAAAGTGATGCCAGCTTGCTTCTTTTCAAATGGTTTCTTCATGATCCCAGCTATGCCAATTTTCCAAGCTCCCCTGTCTCGAGGTGGACTCGATTCATCTGTAAAAGGCCCCAGAAATAAATGAGCCATCTGAGATAACGGATGTTCTGACCACCGTCAATTATCCTGGTGATGTTACCTTTCAGCGCCCTGCGATCCTCTCCTGTTCTGGGTGAATGAGCGCTGTGGCTCCGGCCTTCTGTTTTACCTCCTAGGAATGCTTGCTTGATGCTGAGCGACTGCCGAGAGGACTTAGGGGAGGGCTCTGCTCTGCTGCTGGGAGCACTGATCAGAGACAAAGTTAGAAAGATTAAAACAAAGATTTCATTTTTGTTTGGCATTCAATTTAAACAGTTATTTCTTGCTCTAGGTGACCACTAGGGGGCAATGCAGTGCCCTGTATACCTCATCATGTTGTACTCTTTTATCTTTCTACTGATCAACTCCTGGCTGGCAACAGAACCATTCTGTAAAAACAAAAGAAAATCAAATGACGACTCAGATCATGTAAAAAATAATCATATGATAGTTCATATAAAAAAATAGAAAAACACACAAAGAAATGATCTTATGCCCAGATTCTGTACATTTTCTGCTACCACAGTTGTGACTGGCGAATATCCAGTAGGAAACTAAGAAATCTGATATTTTTCTGATCCATGAACATCAGGTTGCATTAACCCAGAGAGACGTCTGGTGTGAAAGCTATCACCGACTGAAGCATTTTCAAAGCCATTTTTAGTAATAAGTTAAAGTCAGAGGAAGCATAAAGCTGTAAAAGAAAAATGTCAACCACTCATCAAGGCTGCTAGAACAGCATTGGACTTTAGTGGGTGTTGGAAATTTTTTAAATCAAGACTGGACACAGATGATATTGCCAAGTTAAAGTAAGAAAAAATAAATAAAAATCAAATAAAAGAATGACAACTACAAGTCAGCTAACATAAAAATGTACGAGATAATAATATCCAAATGTTAATTTTTAAAACTTAAAAGTATTTAAAGAGCATAAGAGTTTATGCAAATATTTGGTCAATTTGACACTCTGACATCTTTAAGATCTTTGTGACTTAAATTTGCGACATACAAGAATTACAAAAAAATAACTTGGATAAGTTAATTTAATAAGATAATTCAAAACTAATAACTAATATTAGATAAAGTAGAAAGCGTGTGAATGGCCAGGTCTTTTAGTTTTGTCACAGTGTAAAGCAAAAAAAAAAACAAAAAAAAAAACACCTGAATAGATCGACGAGATTCCTAATAAATTTGACAAAAAATGTGGATTCCTCAGGAAAATGTATTTCAAAGGAAGCAATCAGTGAGAAATATACATATTTAAGAATCAGTTAAATGTCATTTTAGGCCCCATATAGAAAATCTGGTCAATATTGAGGTGTTTACATTTCAGACTTTAAAAATAGTTTTTTGGTCCTTCTGGAAACCTTGAAATGATTTTTAAAAAGTCTGATAGTCAAAAGCCCTAAGTCTGAAACTCTATGTAACTACAGTCTTTTCTTGTGCAACGAATGAATGAATGGGTGAACGAACATCCTTTTTGGCCAATGATGAACAAAGACCACTCCAAGTATCTAACTGAAAGAAGTCTTTGTGATCAACTGAGGCTATTGTCACGTTTCCCCTTCACACCCCGTCCTTTTTCTTTCCACTCAGGTAAAACAGGTTTGAAACCAGATTTTATTCAAGTCACTGTTGACCATTTTATGAATGATGCTTTTGATCCTATCCCATCACTGATCTGTGTTTTTGTTACAGACATATTTGTTTCACTGTGCAGTAAAATCTTATCAGATAGCTTGTTTTTGTCCTCCATTAAACAGCTACTGCACTCCTCACTGATGACAGCAGTGGAGGAAATAATGACAGCATGAGGGTCAACTCATCAGATGGTAATTAATGATCTGACTTGGCAACACACACCAATACAAGAATCTGTCTACCCACACACACCTCCTCATCCAGGTTACTGTTTTCCTGGATGACCTTGATCCATGAGAGCATGTCTTCTCTCCCCTCTGCCTGGAACAGATACTCGCAGTCTGAGGTGGTTAACCGCAGCACATTCTTGCGTCTCGTTTCGCTGTAGGAGATGTCAATCAGACAGGCCTTGATGCTAATTCGGAGCGGGTCCTCATCAGACTGGGATGCGACGTGAGACAGGGCATCCTTCTTATCTTTGTAGAGGGTCAGGGTGTGGCCTTGTAAAATAGCATACATTTGTTTCCAGGATCTCATGCCTCCACCAACACGCTGCAAATTGAAAGGCAAAGAAATACTTAAATGTCATATTCTGAGTAATGAACAGGGCTCATAAAGGAGTGCTTGGGCATGACGGAGTACCTTATTCTTTTCTGTGCTAAGTTGCCTGAAGTTAAGAAGCCCTTCTTTGGAAGAATCAGCAAATACATCTAAAGAAGACTCTCTACGAGATCCAGAGTCCCCAGTGGGTTTATGCCCGTCCAGCGTCTGGAAGAGTGAAAAATAAAGACATTTTCTGGCATTACTTCATGACAGCAGAACATGACATGAAACAGAGTCAGAGGGGAGGATGACATACAACAAAGATTTGCAGATAGAAATAGACTTATCCAAACCTAAAACAATTGTTTATCAAGTCAGCACAACAAAGACTTAGTATTAGAAAATTACAGCTTTTTGAAATACAATGGAGTGCATTAAAGTTTATAACTTTGAGCCACGCATCAAACGGTTCTTTAGGCTCCTTACCTTTCTGAGGCCTCTGAAACTGGTCGTATGCTTGCCTGAAGATCTTTTGCACAGTGATAAAGAAAAAGGCAAAGTCAGACTAATATGAATTACCAAAGACAGAAGAAAAAATCTCAGCATGCACTTACCCTCTTCTCTCCTCCTGATAGTTATCCAGACCCTCATCATAAGACTTTGATCGCTCTGTTTTACTAGCAGGGTCTGAGTCCAACAAAGCACTTCGCATAGACTCTGAACATATATGGTACAAATATGAAATTATGGTTTATTTTTCAACCCAAATGTCATAAAACGTTTCATTAAATCCAGGATCAATATCATCAATAAAGACAAAACAGTGATGTGATATTACAGTAAAAAAAGAAGAAATGCACTATTGTTAACCATAGTGGCAAGAGCCAACCCAATGCCATTTACCTTGGTCATGTGACAGCTGTCGATGAATAGTAGGACATGGTGAGCCTTGACTGGAGGGTGCTGTCGCTATGGATGGTGCAACAGATATCACAGCAGAGGGAGGGATTGGAGCAGCCTCTCTGTCAACACTGGGGCTGACCGGCTCATCTATGAATCAATAAAATATTCGGTATGAGCATAGAGAAGCAAATTAACTTTGAATCGTTCTGTTCTCCAGTACAATGCATTTCTATATACTGTATATGCCTGCATTACAAAAGGGCATTGGCTCTTAGACTCACTGGGCTATCCAGAAAAGATTATTACTTTAGCAATTATCTGAGGGAATTTCTCAAGGAGGAGAAAAACAGCAGAACAGATAGTTTTACAATGCACTTTTTAATTAATTAATTTTAAGTATTTCTATTGACAACTGTTGTTGGGCTCTTTAGGCCTGAAACAGCTAAAAGTACAAAGCTGTTCTCCGTAGCCAAGGGGCTTCTGGAGCTAAATTTAAAAGCAACTGTCCTAGTTCCTGCCTGAACCCAACTTTGTAACTGGGCATAGAAATAAGGATGCCACCATCTCTCTAACAAGGCTTCTACCGAGGCTATTTTTAAAAGTTATATCCATCATTGATGAACTCTAGGGGGTAACAATCTTGAAATTTCTACTAAGAAAGCAACCTGGAGTAATTAATAGTGATGTGCGATGAAGTAGTGCTTACAACATGATTCAGTAGAAAGTTGCCTTTGCAGAACAGAAGTTTTACTGTGTCATGAACTACTAGGCAGGAAAGTGTAAGTGTGATTCAGAATTAAAGACTTAACAGAGAGGTAGGGTATCCATGAAATCATCCCAAAAAATATGAACCAGATAGAAAGAGAGAGACTTTAAGACTGACAGAACAGAAAGCAAAATCTGGGCCTGTTGACACATGAGCCCAACACATTTAAATTTGGATTCACTGCAGCAGAACAGAATCCTCAAATGTCTTTGGCTTATCCATGTATTTCTGAGCAAAGACGAGTTGTTTTTTCTGATGCTTTTTAGTCAGCAGTGGTGCAAATCTTTGCAACAGACATGGAGTTTAGTAGAGACTGAAATTTCAGTGGTTGCTGCCCCTAAAACTGCCGCAGGTCTTTTGTTGTCAGTTGAGGGTTTTTGACCACCTGCCTCCTCAGGAATCTGATGAAAGTCATTGACAGCTTAACCTTTTCTGCCATGTCCCAGAGGCATAGCTGCTGTTCCTTTAACTTTAAGAAAGCTTCTCAGGCGATCTCAGAGAACATTCAGATCCTTTGTCATGTCTTTTCTTCATCGTGACCTTGTACATTTTTGGCAATGATCACTTTTATTCAGAAGAGATCATACTCTATTCATGGGTTTGAAAGATTTTCATATTTAGGACATGAAAACCTAAAACGTAATGGGTGCTGAAAAATCGTAGGTGCAACAGTATAACTCAAATTCCCTCAAAACTGATTTTAATTTAAGTTCTTAATTCAAAATGTAGTTTAGTACTGCAGTCTTAAAAGGATTCAATCCCTTCATGACAAGCATCTTTAGCATTTAGTAGAGCCTCAGTTTCACCAGTTTCTGGCACAAGGTTCCTGAGGAATCTTCCCTCATGCCTCATGAACAGAGGCCTCCAGTTTATTTAGATTTTTGGGTTAGCATGTTGCGACCACCTTTTTCAAATCCCACCAGAGATTTTCAGATGGTTATGCTGACGAGTCCAGTCTGCGTATTTTTACTTTTCAGATTGACAATTACTGAACATTTCAAGAGGAATAAAAATGAAGAAATGTTTATGTAAAATATCTGTTGAAAATGAAGGTGCTCGCTATGTGCTTTAAGACGGCAACGGCTTAGCCACAAATGATATGTAGTAGGAGCTCTTTTTAGTTTTTAAGAGAGAAGTGTGACCTACAATGATATGCGTGAGATGCTGGATGGCTTGTTCTGTACTATGGACAAGCCCTCACTGGGAAAACTAAAAGGCATGAAACACGGTATGTCTGGAGAGGGAGGCCGACTCCGGCTTACTGCTGAATTCAGGACAGAACTAAAACACGACTCTTTCTGGCTTAACAGAAGGACAGACAAATATTCATTATGCATAAGGGATAACAGATAAAAGTAGAAGGAGGAAACAATTAACAGAACTATATGGGATATTTTGAAAGATAATTTTTGCAAAGATATTAATTTATATGTTCTTTTAGCGTTGCAATTAATGTAGTACTTTGCTCACACCCAGGCAAACACGGGCGTTAATATATAATTTTTTTTATATTGCGAAATCTTACAGTGTAAAACAAAAACAACCAGTAAAATTTTGTCAATATTTGAATGTGTACTCTGAACCCCTACAACTTCGTAAACACTCAGACCACAGTTTCTGAGATCCCAACAATTTAATCACCGCAGCATCCATTACTCTGCTGTTCGACCACTATGAGTTCACTGAAGAGACAACATCCAGGAAAACAATGCATTAACAGGGGGGACTTCACTACATTACAAACACCACTTTACTCTGTCATGGTTAATTCAGAAGCATCTCAAACCCACTCTGAACGTCTCAGCCTGATCAATAACATCTCCCTATAGAGGCTAGTTTACTTCTGAATCTCCTAAGCACATCAAATAAAACAACTATTACATTTAAGTTGTTCATCATATGTCTGTTGAAACTCTTATAATAGCACATACAGCGTCATTCTATTATATGTAGCTATAGTCCCAGTTGCCATGCCAATGTGGTCAGCAAGGCAATAAACTGATTACTGTCTTACCAATGAATGGAATGGCGTCCAGGGACTCGTCCAGGTTGCTGGAGCAGGAGTTGTGACGTTGCTTCTCAAGGCGGCGCATGTGTATCTCTCGCCGAGTATCATTTGGAAGCCAGCAAGCCGCCACATCTGCCGTAGAATCTGCTCCTTCATCGTTCACAGCCAGGATGTAGGAGGGGTGCCGCAGTGGACTAGGGTTCTTTCCACCTTTAGATTTCTCCCTCAGAACCACCCCAGGTTCTGAGGGGCTTTGACCGTTCATCTGACTTTGAGAATCTTGGTGGGCTGTTTTGAGGATGCCAGGCCTCTGAGGGATCTCTCTTGTAGCAGAGGATGACGAAGACCTGATTCCAACTCCTGTTGCATCTCTGCCTACCTCAGAGATCTGTATGGTTTCTGACCGCAGCCTGTTCTGACCTGGTTGGCTAGTGTGACCTAGATGGTGTGCTGGGACTGAAACTCTTTGGTCGGTAAAAGAATGTTCAGTGTTTTGCCCAAAAATCATGTCAGACAGCCTCGGTGAGGAGCGAGCCTGAAGGGAATCTGGACTTTTAGAGAAAAAAGAAGGGTTTGGTGGTCCTCTCATCCCGCCGCTGTATCCAGGCCTGAGCATCACCTGAGCGTTTCTGGGCATCACTTGTCGGCTGGGTCTTGCACCTTGGTCTGCCCTTGGATACCCTGCTCTCCTCTCACTGGGCCGAGACAGCTCAACAGATTCAACATAGTCTATGGAATGAGATCGAGCTTTTAGAACCAGGGCATCTTGGGACACACTTCGAGGGGGCCAGTTCCTTGGATTGCTTATTTTCTCTGAATTCCTCATCCGGTCCTGAGAAGCACTGCGTGGGGCAACCTGAAAATGGGGTGGAAGTCCGTGGTATGACCGTTCATGGGAGGTACTCCTGCGCCGTATCCCTTTAGGAACCCAGTCTCCTCTGGAAATGTGAGAAGCAGCTGCGAAGGAGGGCTGACCTGCAGTTCGCAAATTGTCCAACCTCTCCTGAATTGTCCGACTACCATGGGAATGGATTCCTTTGTTGTCAATGTACTCCCTGTATGTCTGGTAGGTGCGCCAATCAATGTTCTGATGGTTGCCTGGGTAGTTAGGTGCTTGACCTACAAAGGGAACCATTCCAGGACCGCTGGGATAGATATCAGCCTTTCGAGGGAAAGGATACTGGGCCAGTGAGCCCGGTCTTCCCCTAACATAGGCAGGGTCCATGAAATCAACCCTCTGTGCCGAAACCACACGTCCCATGTGTGCCGAGTTGGGAGGAACCACCACAGTCCTAACGCTGTCATTGCGCATGCACACCGCCGTTTGGCTTTTGGAATATTGGCGAGGAGGAGATGGGGGCACGGTGATTTCCTTGCGATACCCATAATCAAGAGATGCTGCTGGACCCCGGCAGACCTGCCCCGATGACTCTGTCGCCTGGGCCATGCCCGTGGGCTTACAGTCTACTCTGGGGTAGCATACCACTGGTGGGTCAGGGATGTGACTAGCATTTCCACTGTAGCTATTGTAGCCACGCAGGTAGGCATCCTGGGAATAGGCCTGAAGACAGAGCAAGAAAGCCATGTTACAAGAGAGGCGCACAAACAGCAAGTGGGTGCGAGATTAAACAGTGTGGTGCTAGATGCTTAAAGACAAGTCAAGTGTGATATTGGAAATGTTACTGGATGCATGTGTAGGCAGTGCCTGCTTCAGTGAGTGAGTGGAGGCGTTTCAAACAGCTGAGCAGTGTCAAAGCTCTTCATCTGCTCCTTATTTAGAATTGACTTGGTAATACTAGTGAATAACACACTATATACTAAAGAAAAAAAACAAAAGTTTTTTCTAAACAGCTGCTCATTTATAATTTTTTTTAATTATAAATGGTAAGAATATTCTCTGCCACTGTTAGCAAAGACACAGAAATACATTCTGGTGGGGGGAAAAAAAGTCAAAATACAATCCAAATAAACACATAGATCACAGTTACATACCTCAGACTGACAGACTAACTTCTTACAGGCAGCAGGATGCCGAGGTCTCATACAAAGTGTGCTATAATTATCTTCCCTAGGTATTATGGATTAGTACAAAGTCTAAACTATTTCCTTGGCGATCCTAGCAAAATAATCCAAAGTAAGAACTTTAAATTTAAAGGTTAACAATATCTATTTTTTGCTACTCAAAACATACTTACTAAGGACTAAGCACTAAGGAAAGGTATGAGGACTTTGGCCCTGTTACAGTACAACCTTACAATAAAACTGTGTGAGCCACAGCAATCAGTGCTAAGCTAAGTTCCTCCCTTTTTAAGTATGACTGTAACCAGTTCAGAGGTTAGCAGCCTTTATGAAACTGATGACATCCAACATAAAAAGATGAAGAAGAGGGCGAGGCTTCACTGAGATTACAGCTGGATGCCAACTCGAGTTTTTAATCTAACAGGTACTGCAGGCACAGTGCATCGGGCATGTCTGCAGTTTAAACATTTGAGCCATTGGCACATATTTGATCATAAACATGAATCCAAGACAGCTGTGGTGTGGTAGTAATTTACAACCATTCGAAAGAAATCCTGGGATGCTGATGACATGCATGACACAGGCAAAATGATACAGCAGGTACGACATGTGGCAGGTACCAATTGTACCCTTTTCTTACCAGATTAGTTGTTTCTTTAGAGAAAGGCTGCCATTACAGCAAACGAACACAAGAGCATTGAGGAATCATGGGAGAAAAAGATGACAGCAGAGTAGAAAGCACATATTGTAAAAAAAAATTACTGGTTCCAAGAGCATAGAAGATGAATCAGCCATAGCAAAGCCTGGGATTGACATGCTAAAAATACACTAGAGTTGCAGCAGCGGCACACAAGGATGAGAAAGCAAAGATGTATCAAGGGTTGCCACGTTACAACCTGCCTGTGACACTCTGTTCTGGTCGAGGTGGCAGAAGCTGAAGCATGGTTTCCATACTGCTGTTACGTCTCCATGACTTCATCCATCTTCAAACAGAATATTACGCTAACTGAACAAGGTGTCTCCAGTCTATGTCGCCCTCTCTTTCTCTTTTTCCCTCCCTGCTACTGCTCACATGACAGAAGCAGCAGCTGCTGATTATACATTCAGCTGTGATGGTACAGCTCCCCCTCCCACTTCTTCCTCCTCCCTCCTTTTCACTAAGCGTCAACCTGTTTGAAACACAGAGCAGTCAGCTGATTTTATCCTCTGGTTTAAGCTCATCATTCACGCTTTCCCCTCCGTTTTCCCTGCTCACTATTTCCTCTGCTTTATAGCGGACTATTCCCTCCCTTTTCTGCTCCATAAATGTTCTAGTCTCTCTCTTTGCTAAGCAACTGCTGCCCGTCTCCAAGCTCTCAGTGCTTGCTGCCGCCTACAGTGTCGTGTCTCTCCGCTAGCATCTGCGATAATCCTCTGTTTTTTTGCAGAAAGATCATAGTTTGCTTGTGTACACTACAGATATTTTTGTGTTGCCGTTTTTCATTGGCTGAGAAACAATGTGGTGAGAGGTATCACAGCACACAGCGTAGGAGAGTGAACTGCATAAATGACTACAGACAGAAAAAGAAGCAAGCCAGGAGGAGGACTCTCAGGGAAGAGGGTGGAGTAGCAGTGAACTGGATATCACAGAGGACAAAATGAACTTACTAAAAATGAAAAATGAAATTGTCATATACAGTGCTGTGAAAAAGTACTTGCACACTTGCAAATGTCGCTCTTTTTTTTGCTTCTTCTCACTTAAATGTTTCATATCATGAAACAAATTGAAATAGCTTTATTAAGGGAAAAGTTATTAAAAGCCTGATCCCAAAAGAAAATATAGGAGTGTCAACTTATTGACTCATGTATTTACTATTCATGATTCACTTCAACTGGGAAAACTGACTTCAATTTTACAAGCCCACACCTGATAACTGCCAGATCTGTAGAATCAAAAAGATCACGTCTGACAAGATCTTGAAATTCAAGGAAAGTTGAGAAACGTATTTACATCTATGAGTGTAGAAAGTGTTACAAAGCTATTTCTAAGGCTCTGGGACCCCAGCAAATCAAGGGGAGAGTTACTACTTACAAACAGAGAAAACATGATCAGAGGTAAACCTTTAAAGGAGCGGATGATCAACCAAATGTACTCCAAGAATGCATGGACTCATTCAGGAGATTGTGAAAGAATCACAACAAAACCTAAAACACTGAAGATGTTGCTTAACTGACTGATGGTCAGAGTTCATGATTCAGCAACATTAAAGACAAAGTTACAAGGTGAAAACCACAGCTGACCAAAAAAACACAAAGGTTTGTTGGTTTGGATAGCTTTTCCCCTGAATTAAAGGCATCATAATTGTTTTATTTTATTGATCAACAACAAAATAAAATTACAATGTATAATGATTATTTAAAGAAACAACCCCCAACTTCCCTTAGGAATTAGTGTTCAGGAATTCAAACATTTAAATGTAAAAGATTTGGATAATGAACTCAATAAAGTAAAAATATTTCCAATATCTAATATTTTAGAATAATGAATAGAAAATAATTGAATGTGTGCTTTATACAAAAATAAATATTTATTACAAAATTACAAATTACATGTGCTAAGTAGATGTGGTCCTTAAGGACACCCAGCGACATATACCCATCGAGCAAATAGCTTCCCAATTTTATTGTAGTGTTCAAATCAAAAAGCCACAAGCAAGACTAAAAAGCTCTTAGAAATGGATTTCTGTGCAAAAAGAATCTGCAGTGGATTTACTCTGGATATGCAACAGATGAGAACATCTTGATTTAGCAGAATCAATAGTAGCTACCTACGGCTCCCTGCAGCATGCATAAAAGATTAATAATGAGATTTTAAGCCTGCTAAGGTAAGAGGGTTTCCCTCTGTGACACTTGTGGGGACACGCAGTGTTCATGGCATTGCATTTTTAAGGTTACTTTGAACTGGTGAAGAAAAGCAAGAATATTTGCCATGAATATTAAGATTAGCCTAATTACTAAAAGCACCAGATTAAATATGAATAAATTGTAATGTTCAAGCTGCCATAATAAGCTGCTAATTTCTGAAGAAGTTAAGACAACTATTTGAAACACATTTATTTATAAGCAACAAAATCACAAGCTGAAAGTGAAACCATTTCAATTGCAACAATTAAACAATTAATTGTAGATTATGACAGCATATTAATGTTTCAAAGATGTTAGCAACCAACTAAAAATGCCATTTTAGAGGAATAGAAATGTTTGATTTCTAGTTTGGAGCTACTATAGTAATTGAATGATTTCGCAAAAAGAGCTGAAAACTACGGGGAGCCTTTTTGTTCAACATTTTAAAAATACTGTTATTAATAAATGATCATTTGACTGTATTAATTGGATAAGTGTCCCTATAAAATGAAAACAAAATAAATATTTGAAAAATCTATTTTTAAATGTGAAGATCAATTTTCTGAGTTTTATTTATTTATTTAATTAAACAATTATTTATTTGAGTAACAATGTATTTTCTTTCATGATTTCATGTGTTTCATTTTATTGTGTCTTTTAATGGGATATTTGCTTTATTTTGAATGAAAACATCTTACTTGGAAATCATGAAGTCACACTACCTGCAGCACATGCAGCAATGAGCTCAAGAATGTATTTGATTAAAAATTTTAATTCCTAACTTGAACTCTTGCAGAAGCATTAACTTTTGATTTCAGAGAAAATCTTTCATGTGGAAGCAAGTCACATGGTTGCTACAGTGTGGGTGTAAATAATGTTTAATCAGAGAAAAAATTAGCTTAGAAATTTAAAACATTAAGAGCACTGCTTAAAGATTTCTGTCAAGGTAAAACATAACACAAAATGGTATCAACAGATATGGTATACGCCAGCAAAGCAGTTCTACAGAAATAAATTAATTTTAAAAATTACATTATATTCCAGCTACTTGTTTACGTAAATCAATGTTGCTTAGGAAGAGTGAGCAACATTGATTGCTTACTCAAGCAATAACAGTTGTAAGAAATGTTATTGCAGTTCATACAACTGCAATAACATTTTGAATGTTGAGAGCAGCTCATATAAAACTGGTTTTGCAGTAGAATTTCTAAATTTGGAATGGCTCTCCAAATGTGCGCAGCAAGCTGAAAGAGACAAGATGTTCTTCATGTTCTGACCAGCAACATGTCAGCAGCAGCATCATCGACCAGGTATGATTTCAGTTTAATCAGTACATGCAGTAGTAGCGCCAGCAACACTGAAGGGCAAATTTTTACCATATTGCCCAGCAAACGGTGGCTAATGAAGACCAAAAAGGCATACATTTCCTGTAGTTTGTTCAGATGTGGACCAAGATCACCTCAGAAAGGGCTCTACGCCCAAATGTTTGGTCCACACCAAAGTTTGCTTGAGTGTATTCATGCCTGCACAGGAGGTCCGGATCAAAGAGGGACACAAACTCAGGTCTGTCTAAGGCAAACCGAATGCTGGTCTTATTGATCGCTGGTTTCTTAAAGCAAATTTGACCTCCCCATTTTTACTTGATAAAACAAAAAATAAAAAAAATGAAAATCTATCGGTGTGTTGCAGTTTATTAACTTGGGTAAAAACTTTGGACAATACTATTTTTTTCAAGTCAGGCAGCTCGCTAAATTTCTGGTGCAGAAATTTAACACATAAATTTAATACAGAAATGTATTAAATATATAAAACCTTTAACATAAAACCCAAGACCTGCAAAGCTGGAATGTACATTTTATCTCATATTAATGTCATCCAAATGTATTTTTGTGATGCATCATCCAGCAGTGAATTTAGGGCATTTCCACAGTGGTGTCAACTGCAGGACAGAAAGTCTCTTATGGCCTGATTAGGAGGCCCAGATAGAGAGCACTGATGGGACAGGCTGGATGTCTGGATCTCATGACTACTGCCCCAACATAAACACTTTAAAACTAGAGCAGCTCCAGGATGGACCAGAACTTATTAGAATAAAAAAAACAAACATTTTTTTCTTCACAGTCTTTTAGGATATGACGAAAAACTCAATCTCACCAGTTGCAGAATGTCCTCATCTTTTGGCATCACACAAAGCTCAAGAACATCAACACTGAAAAAAGGAAAGGCGAGCTTTTACACAGAAAAATTAAGGCAAATGAACCAAAATAAATCAAACTCTCACCATCTTACCTGTCTTGGATCAAAGTTATCACCTCAGTATAAGCTTTTCCGATTATGCTGGCTCCATTCACCTTCACTATTCGATCACCTGTTCAACAACAAAGGTCTCATTCAAAAGTTTGCAAGCAGTGTGCCAAGCAAATAAAACATTTGGAAGATGCACAGAAAATCAAAAAGGAGCATAAAAATCAACAGAAACTATACATCTACTGGCTGACTAGCAGATTAGCAACAGTACAATGAAAACATGGCTAAATACACCTCCACTTACAGTCTTTCTGCCTTTGACTGGAAATGTACAAACTTTTAAAAACAATCTGAAAATAGTTCATGCTGACTGAGTGTTACCTGTACAAAGGCCAGCTCCATGAGCAGGACCGCCTTCCTTGACTTGTTTCACAAAAATAGTGTCCATTGGTTCTAATCTATTTCTCTGCCTCCCTGGGGAAACACAACAATCAAAACTAATTATTCCAGTTGCTTAAAATGCTGACAAATTATGATTTAAATGTGCCTATTTTTTTATATTGTAGCATTGAAAAATATAAACAAACCAAAAACAATATGTTAAAAAAAATGCCTCATATGCAATAAATAAAACAAAAACAGTTCAGTTGAGAACTACAACCTAAAATAAGATGGTGCACTGGGTATTTGTTCGGGATAATTCTTGTCTACTGCCAAGACAGACAATGAGTCATTAATAGAGTCAATCTGTGGGGTTTTAACGGACGCGGATCAGAATGACCAAACACAGAAAAACCTGTTTGCTCATGCTGCCCGTGTCTCCTAGCAGCTGCATTGCCACGAAAATAAAAGGAAAAAAGAAAGAAAGGAGGAGAGGGGCAAAAGAAACTAAGGAGGAAGAGTGACAGAGTGCTCAGCTGCACACCTCCCACTCTTTCCTTGTAAACTGAGAAATAGCTGTGGGCACAGCCAGAGAGTGGCTAAAATACTTCCCCAGTAGTTAACATTCTGGTGGTGAGTCAGCACACACTACCTCGCTAAGTCCAGCAGACGTGAACTCGAGCATGAGATCACATGATCCTTGGTGGTTGCATGTGCCATTTAAAATTTATACAATAGTCAATAACTTAAATAAAGAGGAGAACAAACTTACAAACCAGTTACCTTATTAAGAGTCACATTATTTGACTCCTATAAATGAACCAAATCATCCCACGGCCTGTTTAAGCTCCAAACCAAACAAACTTGTGACCTTATTTTGTACACTTTAAACACAACAGATTAATCACAAAGAATCATATCATGGGAATTCCCATTACATAATAAACAGAAAAGTCTCCTATTAACTAAAGCTGGAATAAACACGCTCCCTCTGGTGGTGTGCTTTGGAGCTGCAGCTCCATTTGTTCAAGGAAGCTATTCTTGAACGAACGTGTGAACAGACTCTGCCACCACAAATCACAAGGAGAAATAATTCAGAAAAAGAAACTACTTATGCTATTTCTTCATTCTCATAAAGTATAAATAATGAAACACTGATGTCTTCTTCACAATTTGGGTGCTATTAAAAAAAAACAATGTTTGTGTATTTATGTCTGTTTTCACATAGAAATCCAAACAGAAATATAATTTCCCCACCAAAAAGCACAATTGTTTTCTTCTCACATTCCAAACAAATCTTTCTCTGATAGTTTAAAAGGACTTATTAGTGGAGATGTGATACGTTTATAAGACATACCTGCTTTTAAAAAATAGAAAATAAGTTGAAAGTATGCCTTCAGCATGTAAATTGATCATTCTTGTCTACCTGTACAAAGTTTTGCTGTGATAAAAGTTCAATCAGGAAGTTACCAGTAAGCAAATGTTAGATAAAAAAGGCTTAACTAATTTCCACATTGTTAAAATGAAAAAGATATTGTGAAAGAAGGAAGAAAAGTGGGCTGGGAAAATTAGAATCTGCCATCTGTGCATAAATGAAAGATTGACTTTACAGTTACAGGAAAAGGGATATAAACTAAAACCAAAATACTCATGACTGTGTCACTGTGTTAGGCCTGCCTAACAAACATGACATCAAGTGAGCCGTTTAGGTTTCGGGAAAAATGACTCATGGGCTCAAAGCAGAAATTTACCTCCTCCTGTCCTCTGTCTCCAAGTCCAAATTTAAATTCAAATCATACCAACTTGTATCTTGGAATGGGGAAAATCCAAACTCTGACTGTGGTGCGTCACCATCAGGTATATGGTATACTTCACTTAATAGGAACATCTTTTTATTTGTGATATTTCATGTGACGTCATCTTGTGAATTACAACAAGTGAATTCAACAGACTATCCTCTGCTGATGTCAGCATAGACTGGGACGAGACTCTGTGTAGAAATACTACAAAAAATATACATCAAAAATCAACATAAGTCTATCTGCTTTTATCTGTAACAAAACAGTAACAAATATTTAGTCCTACTGTTGGAAAACATTTTTCATCCGAGTTATCTTAGCTGTGGTGATTATTTTGATGAATAAACCTAAACATTTTAAATCATTAGGATCTATTCTTGGATATTAATGTACCCAAAACAAGGCTATATTAAATGTCTGATCAGAAGGGCTGTCAGCTTTGGGACCTAGTCTCTAATTCGCTGCTCAAAAGACAATCTGGTTTTAGCTTTTGAAATCAGTTTTTAAAAAAAGTGTCATCTTAAAAGTTGTCGTCCTAGGGGTGTACCTTTAGTTTCCAGATAGTACCTGCCCAGGTTTTCTCTGATAAACTACTTCCAAATTGCCAAATGTATCTTTTTTGCGACTAGATGAAAGGCTTAAGAGCTTTCTTGCAGCCAGATCACCAGCAGTGATGAAGGCGTAACACTCCACACACCCCTACATAATTCTAGTTCCTCTGTTACTTTCTCCAGTGTCTTACTGAAATGATTCCTAAGCTGTATAAACAAACAGTATGACAGAATATTTTAGAAACGATAGCTCTTTAAAAATTTGGAATACTTTAACAACGGCCTGTTCAGAGCTTCACTTGTTAGAATAAGATAAAAATGATGTAAAATGGTCAAACACAAAAAATTCATGGAAAATTCACAGCTGCTCTTTTTTCAGCACTTTTTTTTATGTGTTACAAAATAAAAATACACTGAAACAATGAGAAGTTGGTCACTGTAGCACAGAAACAGCTACAGAGTGGATGGTCGTGGTGTCATTAGAAGTCAGCGCACTAACTTGGTTGTAAATCAGGGCAGAAAGTTTAAGGAGTTTTTCTGCTTACCTCTGCGCCCACAATCTTCTTCCTGTGAATGCACAAAGATACTCAGCATGACTGTTGTGCTTATGGCCACATAATTTTGTTCATCTGGATTTTTGTTGACTAACAGTAATAAATCAAAGAAAAACTCGACATTTACCGGGAAGCAGTGCAGGCTCGACTCTGGCGGGTACACGATGAAGTGCCGCAAAGTGAACCCAAACCCCAGGGATGTGCGGCGAAGGCGCACGGTTTTGGGCCTCGGCCAAGCGAACGGCTCCTCTTCTGTGGAGAACTGAAGAGGAGCCTGCAGTGCAGGACAGTCAGCCAAACTTCGCCTCTCTGCAGAGTCATTCTGTACAAAAAAGAAAGACGTAGGAATTATTGAGCATAAAATCTGATCTCTTAAGACAACGTTCTTCTGTAAATAAGAGCTAAAAGGATTAAAAACTGACAACAAAACTAGCATTAGTAAATACATTTCAGGATTAGCATGATGTTTCTTGTTAATTTGTTGCATGCTAAAGCTGCCAGCTTTTTTACGAAATCAAACTCCTTCAAGCTATACCAATAGAACATGTCACTGTCAGTTTTTCTATTTGCTTTACTGAAGTTGTAGTTGTTATTTAATCAAGATAGAAAGTCTCCTCTAAGAAAACAAGCTACAGCATGCTTCAGGTGAGCCATGTTAGCCATAAGGTAACTTCTTAGAATTCTTTTTGGTAAATCCAATTATATACATCTTGTTTTTTCCTCCCCACCTCTTAATCTGTATGTTTTTTGTTTTTATTTTAATTACTCCATCAAATGTTCATACTTGATTATGAATGACCGCAGAAAAAAGATTAAAGGAGTATATAAGATTGCAAAACATTCAAGAAAATAATTAAAACATATGCAAGTGGAACAGGATGATGTCCGCTCCTCCTTCGTCCCACAGCAGAAAATACTTTTTATTTGTTTTGTGGATCTTTGAAGATGAAATTCAAACTTTGAATATACAGTTGTGTTTTTATGGTCAGTGTGTAATAGTTAGTTAAATAAGTGGGATGGAATAACAACAAGAGTAATGTTTACAGTCAGTTCCCAGTTGGAACAGAGCACGTCAGCTTTCAGGTTTTAAGAATACACACTCCTGTGTTTGCAGTCTATTTATATTCTCACACCTTTGATGTTTCATATGTGTAGCAGCAGCAACAAATGTACTCAAATTTCCCTGCAACTGTATAAGTTCAGGAGTATCTTGGATGCTAAACCAAAAACAAGAAGACTCCCTCCTCAAACCCCCATCAGTTCCAACCATTTCTCCCAACCCCCAGAGGGACAGACCTTTCCCCACAATGTGAGGAATTTGATGAGCTGGCATTAATTGTATCTCTCTGTCTGTTGCTGAGATATTTGAGTAAAATGTCAAACCCAAAAATGTGCAACATGCTGCAATAACTGAGATCACAACCAAAGATTTTACTAGAGGTTTACCTGCTTATGAACATGTAAAATCTGCACAAACATGTTTCAAGGAAATAAGTCTAAATATGTTTCCCACCTGTTCCAGCTCTGACAGGCAGCAGAGAATAAGTCAAGCACATTGAAAAAGAACAGTCTGCGTGCAGAAACTTAATAAAAAGAGAACATTACTTCTCACACTTACTGAGTTAATGCAAATATAGTTTGTGCCTGGAGGTGAGTGCCGTGTCAAAGCAGGTTTTAATAAGCTCATTGCAGCCTAACTCGGATCTTGCAGTATTTCTGCTTTTCAGCAGCAAAGTTCTGAAAGGAACAAACCCTTTAACCCAAAGTACACCAGAAGTGATAAGTTTAGCTATAAAGTATATATGAAGGAGCTCAAATGTGCATGCCTCTGAACAAGAACCAACTGTACTGCTAAGTGGCCTGGGAAAAAAGACCTGCAGGTGCAGCTGCCATCCGTGTGTTTTGATGAAACTAGCAGAACAGGTTTTACTGTGTATAAACAAGCTTTGTCTATTCGGCAACTCTGGCACTTTCAGATTTAAGCTTGTGCCTGTTGGATCCCCGAGTGTCTTTAAGAAAGAAGACAAACACTAGTAAAATTCATCCTTAAAGTAGTGCCTGTGATGAGGGTATAAACCAGCAGGATGTCAGAAATGCCTGCACCGATGCCCGACACGTCTCCGGGGTACGCTGGCCCTACAATACTGGATCTGATTTAGATGGCAGTGCAGAGGGTAATTTCCACTGCTCTGATCTGTAGATGCGGACAGACAGGGGCAGTGGGCCTCCTCGCAGACACATGCCTTGAAGTGTTAGCATTGCCACTTGCAAAGTTAATACTGTTGTGACATTCCAGGTCAATAAATTCCAGACCTGCATTTCTCCTGCGGTTTCCTCTTGTGTTTAACTGAAATAAAGTACAATGGCTATAGTTAGAGAACATACTGGACCCCTGGGAAAACCTGAAAGAGCAGGCTGAGACGGCGAGGCAAGAGGTCAAAGGAAAATTTGACAAAAAGGAGAAAGCTGACTGGCTACAGAAAGGAGTAAAAGGAACTCAAACATCAAAAGGACACACCTCTCCTTTCCCGTCCACAAGTGAATGCCTTTCAGTCATTCATGAATCGCTAGAATGCCAGAATGATATTTGTGTTGGGTGAGGCAGCTGGGAGAACATTTGTCCCTCAGCTGGATGTCTCCTGAAAATGAAAAGTGATCTGCTCTATGTCAGGGTCACCAGGACGCCACTCCACAATAAACACACGTTCTGGTGAAACCATTCTTTATACTTCTAGTAAAAAATTTCAGATGAAACTCTCAATTTTAGGTAATTCTCTAAAAACACGTTTTTTCATGTTTGAATTACAGTGCAACAATTACAGACCTTCAGTTCTTGTAAAGCTGTGACTTTCAATTTCTCTTTGGGAATTACAACAAGAGTTTAAAATACCATTTTCTAGCTTCTCACGTTAGTAGTTAAATGTTTATGAAAAGCTGAAGCAATAACACCGAGACGTGTATAACTGAGGAATCACTGGACAGAGTAAAGGTAAAATGATGACAGGAGTTACACATTTAAACTTCCTTTAGTCCCCTACAATGATGTTTAGCAGGATTAGCATGGTTAGCAGTGGGAACTTAATCATGAAAACTTATAGCATGCCTTTTCGTCTCTTTATGACATTTTTTAAGTGCATGAATGCTGAGGTTAAAGAAACCTGGTAAGTGGGTCAAGCAAACATCTTTATGTTAGTTTGACAACATTTACAAACATTACATGAACGCTTGGTTAAAACAGAGGATATTAGGCCTCCAGTTTTAAATACATATTGTAAAATGTTAAAAGACTACATGTTAATAAACTTGGCTGTTTTCATAGCTTGCCTGAACAATAATGAAGGAATGATGAGTTAACTGTTTGCGGCACTGTACTTTATACTTGCATTTAAAAGAACTTTTCAGAAGTTAACAATCTTTGTCAAATGCTTAATGTTCCAAGCTAATTCCTCACCACATGCGGCCTTTTAAAGAAAGACTGTAAAGGCTGAGATTGACGGAAACCAACCACATCAAAGCCACTTCAAAGAATTGAATGATTTACTGAACATACACAGCTGTTTATACGCCACACATTTTAGTACCCAAATACAGGGCACACTGACAAAAACACAATTTCCATTTTCCCCTTAATTTAAAGTCTTACAATCCTTTTGCATATACAAAAGCTCTGTTGATGTTATTCAATGACACATTATCACGTCACATGACATCAGACCTAAAAATGCCACAACCTCAAAATGTGGAGAAACTTGGTTCTCTGTTGGCTGCTAAATTCTACGCCACATCCCAGTCAAACCGAGCACCACGCTGTGAAAAGCCAGTGATAATGATAGAGAGGGCAAAGCAGGGAGTCCTTCACGTTTCAGCCTTGGAGCTCCAGACAAGGTCAGAAGCATCATTATTCATGCTACATGCGTCATATACAGCAATGACAGGACTTGGGACTTTTATTATTAGTAGCTCTAAACCACACTAATTTATTTGTATTTACAAAAAATCAAGAAGTCCCACTGAAAGCATCAAGTAAACCAAGTCCTGCAGGTCTAACATTTCCGTTAGACCTGCAGGAATTTTACAGAGTTTACTAAATTGGCACAAATTTTCAACTTGAAATGCTTCACATGCGTGCAAATCATCTTTTAAATGATCCAACTCTTAAGATTCATTAAGAGTTAATCTTAACGACCTAACTTATTCTGAATCACACTGTGTTTGAATCACACTGTGTTTCAAACTTAGTACATAGTTTAAACTCGCCCAGTTTTCTCTTGACCCTAACTTGCCGTATAAAAAAAAGGAGACAATACAAAAATATTATTCTGAACATAGTATCAGATAAGAAGGTGTTGCATTTCTTGTGTCATTTTATAAAAATAGAAAGTGTTCAAATCATCTAATACTGATCTATTTGGATCAAGTGGGGAACCTGCCACAAAAATAAAACGTGTCAGTGTTTATCCTTTTATCTTAACAGATCAGCAAACTCAAATATTTACTCCAAAGACATGGGTGTGCTTATTTTTCCAGGTGTTATTTAAAGACTTAAATTTGCACCTTTCTATATGAGCAGAAATATTTTCTTACAGTATTATTACCTTCAGTTTTACAACTCATTTCTGTCATATTTTCGCTCTTTACAAGCAGTGGTGGAGCTCTCCACCACTGCAGTGCTTTTAAAGACCACTCACTACATTGCAAAAACAAATGCAGTAAATGGTATTTTGTTTTAAGTAATTTAAGAAAGAAAAAATCACTATCTTGGAGATGTTTTGAATAAACGGATGCCAAACACGGATGATAAACATTTTTTATTATGGTAGATAGAGGCAACATTTTAAATATCCAAAAACAGCCAAAATCTGTTTAGATCCACAAAGTTTAGAACTATTCAGCAAATGTAAGCAGTGGCGTGACAGGGCGGTAAAAAGCACAAAAAACACCAACTTCTGCCCAATGACCCGAGGAGCACGCCGTGCTCTCCTTATCTGTTCAAGGCCACCAGCTCCCGCATCTCTCAGTAACATTTACACACAGATCTGATTCATATCAACATGAAAGTATCATCTGCTTGTTCCAGCACACAGCTTTGGTTTCATATTAGCCTCTCTGTCCATATCTACTATAAACTACCTATGCCTGAAACAAGAGATTTTGCACAGAATTACCATGAATGGTTGATCAACCATTCCCATGGTAGAAGTTGCATCCTAAGTTGTGTCGCACATGAGAAGCCAAAAAGGTGCTGGTTAGGGTAGATAAAGCTGAAGACATGTTATTTCTTGTTACTGGAACACCAGATGGGAAATTACATGTTTCATCTTTGGGCTACTTGTTCCTGGCCTCTAGCAGAGCTGGGAAAATCACACATTTATTACAAAAACTGGATATTCTTCCGGCTGCCCAGTGGCGCAGGTGGTAGAGCTGTTGCCTTGCAGGAAGAAGGTTCTGGGTTCGATTCCCGGCCCCGGTCTTTCTGCATGGAGTTTGCATGTTCTCCCTGGGCATGCGTGGGTTCTCTCCGGGTACTCCGGCTTCCTCCCACAGTCCAAAAACATGACTGTCAGGTTAATTGGTCTCTCTAAATTCTCCCTAGGTGTGAGTGTGTGTGTGCATGTTTGTGTGTCTCTGTGTTGCCCTGCAACAGACTGGCAACCTGTCCAGGGTGTACCCCGCCTCTCGCCCAAAATGACAGCTGGAGATAGGCACCAGCAACCTTCCCGACCCCAGTAAGGGAAAAGGGTGCAGGAAAATGGATGGATGGATGGATGGATATTCTTCCATTTTTTATTTGTCATGCAGGCTGGACACAGTGATAACTAACCAAAAGTTATCACTGTAGACTAAACAAAAGACAAACGCGAACACTGTAATATAAACAATTTAAGGTGGAGCTCTGGCTTTCCATGTATTTTATAATGTTGATAAGTAATTAGATTAAAATTAGAACATTATATTAAAAAAAACTTCAACTTCTGGTTCAGCGATTATGTTAATTAAACTAACATCAGCCTACATTGGTTTTTGCAAAAGTAATAACTTACTAAATCTAATTCTAAATGGGAACTCATGCTATGTGTAGCATCACAACATTTACAAAAATGACCAACTTATATCTTTACCTGAAATCTAAAGATAAAGATATCTTGGTTAGTTAAAGAAAAAAATGGCATTGCAACAACCAAATTGACTGACTGTTTATTAGTGACTTGCTGTGTCAGCTCTTTCTGCTTAGTTCGTCACTAATGACTCACCATTCAAGATTTCATGAGTTATGTATACCAGAAGGGAAAAGCATCACAGGCAAGTGTTTTACTTCAAAGAGTTGGCACAACGAGGAAAAACTGAATTACACAGGCCATCTCTTCTGTTTTCTCCAGAGAAACTGCAGTCACAACCTTAACACAACAGGAAGTAAACGACTTCTTCTATCCAATTGAGGGTAAATTTGCCCTTCCGATTGCCATCAGTTAGCCATGCGATGCCTGCACAGAGGCTTCTGTAAAAGACAGCCATCCCAAATGAGACAAACAATGAGATTTAATGAAGGAAGCTAAGATTGCTGGGACGAGATTGAGGGCAGAGGGAGGTCAATATCCCTCCTACAGTTCTAAATATGGATTTGGACTTTCTAATCTACAAGAACCAATTTAAGTCGCTGTGCATTTCTATTGTTCTACTGGAAAAGGAAAAAGTAGGTATAACTCAATATGAAAAAGCCAATTATGAGCAGTTAAAAGTTCCAGTTGAATCATAAAAGTTAGCTTGATTTAGTAAATATAATAAAGCAGCCTAAAAAAACAGAGATGTCCAAACAGTAGCAGTTCCAACAGCTCCTAATCTGAAGATCTCTGTGCGTTGTTTAAATACCAAACACTACTCAGCTGATAAGCCAGACAGACACTTTAGTGTCAGTCGTTTTATTTTTCCCATGGAAAAACAAGACAAATTCCTCAACAAATGTCTCTGATACAGTATCATCAAAGATAATATTTTTTCAAATCTTATTCAAAATGAAATGAGAGCATGAAAACTCTCAACTTTAGAAAGTCGACCAAACTGAACTGGTATGGAAAAGCAGTCAGATATTTTTCTGTGAGCCCACATAATGAAGTTGTGATTTTTTTTAGGACCTTCATTATGTTAACAAAGTTATCTCTTGAGAGCTGCCAAACTGAGCGTTGCTTTGTTGGAGACATCACGTCTCTTACTCCTTGTTTACAGCTCAGGCAAAAACATGCTTTCTACTGGGGAAAAAAGGCATGTCGGAACCTATTCTGACTGACTTCTATCACATTTCATTTCCAAAGCATATTTGTAAATTAGTTTATTCCTGGGAAAATTCTTGAGTTATTATTTTATCCACAATTTTCATTTTCAAAACTCCCCCTTAACCAACAGCTCCAGGGGATTTTCCAGATCAAAATTAGCATGAGTAGGTTAAGGTGGTAGTTTGATTGGAGAAACGACTAAAAGGAGGATTTCCTCAGACTGAACTAAGAGCTTGTTTTCATGCTATTACAGAGCTAAATCCAGCGTTCTGAAATACACTTATTTATGCCTGTTCCATTTGTGTGACGGGGTCTTCTATTATAAAACTTCACATTTTCAGTTCACTGACAGCAGTATTCTGTCTGTAATTGGCTATAAGAACCAAGTCTCTCAAAAATCTGTGACTTACTTACCAGACCAGCGATCAGGATATTCACCACAATATGAAAATTTGAAGCAGGTGACACTTTTAGAGGAGCAGATGGTGTCCCTGTCTGGTATTACAGGGGCTACATCTTAAAAATGTGAGGCTTAAACAAGCAGCTGCACTGTCGTTCTGTCTGCTTAACTCCATAAATCATAAGCTTAAATACATTTTTAATCTAATTATAGTGCTTCTTTTCAATGTGTTAATCTTTATTGTAGACTAATTTAGTTACAAACTTGTAGTCGTGTCTAGATTTTTAGGAGTGTTTTGTAACATGATATTGGAAAATCTTGTAAATACTGCGATGATGATGGCGGTTACGATTTATGTCTATTATCTTCTTTCCCCTCTTTCTCATCTGTGCTTCTTACGCTCCGTGACCTCTAGCATTTTGGGTAATGTTATTTGTGTCCAGTGTGAACATCTGCTGCTGTGAAACTCTGTCCAACTGGTTAAATATTATGTTAGCATTAAAAATGCTTTGAATGTATTAGATAAGAATTATTGCACTCCAATCTGCCCTTTGAGAAATGAATATTGCACAAAAATATAGTGGAATGATGATATATTTGTAATTAATTGTACTGCATCAGTGCCTTAAGGGGTAGCTTTAATTTTGGGTGTTAAGCCTCAAAATGTCTTTCTTATTCTAACTTTTCAGTTTTCCAAAAAGTTTTTAGTGCCAATATTATGTTTTTTCCCATCTCTGCCCCAATGTAACACAAAACAATAATGAAACTAGAATAAATAATCAGCATAGAGATAAACAGTAAAAACATCTTAATAAATAATTCAAAATAATTATTTTGAATTAATTTGGTTTGAATTATTCAAAAATAATTCAAACCAAAACTTGCATCCACAAAAATCTAACTCTCAATACTAATGTTAGCACCAATATATTATAAGTTTCTAATGGTAACTTCTCTCACCTCACAAAACGAAGACCTTGCTTGTTGTTGCTCATCGTCTTCAAAGGTGGGAGCCCAACGTGATGCCATCATTCAACCTCAATGGAGACCTTGCTGTCCGTAAACGCCCACATTGAAAAGCTCCCGCAAAATCCAAGAAAAGATGGATTTATACCTCCATGGTGGCTGGCTCTCCTAGTCCATCTATTATAGAAACATATTACAAGGTTAAGTATTTTGTTTACTTTATTAAACTTCAAACTTAAGAATCCACTGTACAGTTCTGAACAAGCTGTTCAGAACTGTCTCAGATATTCCAGGTCTCAATATCTGAGACCTGGAATGGTCTGGTTCCCGGTGAGAGACACTGAGAATAAGTGTATTCATAAAGCAAAACATCTCTGTTTGAGATCTCAATTTATTATTAACTGCTAGTTTAACCTGTATGAAGAAATATGTAAACAATTAGACAAGAGATGCACCAGTCAGCCAGCAATTGATTGAAATTGGCAGAATTTTATTGGGTCAGCTTTCACAAGCTTAATCTATAAAAATAATATAAAATAGGCAGATGAGATATAGGTTAGGTGCACATTTTGATCCATCAATGGGGATAATCTTGGCATTTATTATTTTTTTATCGGAACCAGCAGCACATTTCTCTTTTATAGGTAGTTGTGAAAAAACAAAAAAGTAGTCAATAACATGGTATATGGATTACATAATCAGATTACAAAATCTGTTCCTGTAATTACATCACATCTTAGTTAAAAATCCAGGAAACTGTCTAACAATGAACTAGCACACCAACAGAACAATTTCATTTTCTGTTTTTCAGCATGTTTAAAAGTATCATTGTGACAACAGAAGGGAAGATTTGCTTGAATGTTTAGTCTGAACATGTTTTTCTGTGTTTTTTTCCCAGAAAGTTGCAAATTAGTACATTGTAACCAACCTATTTAATTATTTCATATGTACAACTAAACAAAAATCTAGTAACCTATTCAAAAGTAAAGACCAATATTAACAGCGTTATTTTAACTTTGATTAAAATAAATAAATAGAACAACTCTACATTGGGATCGGCATCAAAACGTATTAAAAGAAAATTTCTGGATTCATAGCAGGTGTTATTATTTACGTACATTACGTGAGCATCGGGAGCCTTTTCATAAAATATGCATTATGATACTGATCTCAGGTCCAAGTAATCTAACCCAACACAACCACACATCATTGAACATGAACTAGGCAACATATATAGCAATATTTAACCCAATTGTTAAATAAAAACGCTAATAGGGGGAAAACAAAACATGGATGATCAGGTCAGCCTAATGAATGACCAGCAACAAGTGGACTACCAGACAAGAGGCAGGGCGGAAAAAAACATCGGATGACTTTTAAACTACTTTACATATTTAGAGTGTATAAAGTATAAGTTAATTTTGGTTGTTATCCTGTCTCCAATAACAAAACGACAGTTTTGTATTGTTAGGAACCTTATCGTTTTTGTCACTTTGATCGATGGAGTACGAATACAGCGTGTCGAGCTGTTGTTCTCCAGCGCTCAACAAAAGACGCTTTGGATTTGTTACTATTCACAAGTTACCACCGAGAAAAGTTAGAAGGTACATATGAGACACCATACCACAATTTCGCGATTTAGTATACAGCTACGCGTGTCTGTGAATTGAGAAAATAAGCAAACAACACAGCTGCGGCAACAGGCTGCTAGCGGTTAGCATTCATGCTAACATGGTTGGAGTTAACAAAGTTACCTGTGTAGTTGAGAAGCGTCATAACAGGAGCCAAAGTGAGGCAGTGGTTGTCCTTAAAAGCGAGTAAACAAACTAAACACATCGTGTGTGAGTTTGTATTTTTTCAGAAACCGTCCAAAGAATCCATACAATGTCAGTATTATCCCGGTGATTAATCCAAACCCAATGAGTGGAGGCGCATGGTGCAGTTTTGTGGCTGGAGGTTTTTTTTCTTTCCAGCTTTCCCGACTCCCTGGGAGTCCACCTTCAGTCAATAGGGCACCCTCCACCAATCACAGGCGGCGTTTCATTTGGGCGACCCAATCAGGTATGGGTTTACGGAATTTAGTGGTTTCTCTGCAAAACTTTGTTTTTAACCGTTCCCTCAAAACGTCGAAGACATTTGTCAAAAAAAGGAAAAACGAAACTGAGTGCCAATACACACTGGCGTGCTGTGTTAAAGTTCTGCACAAATGCTTTGTAACCACAAACCGCTGTAGTTTCTACACACAAGGTTAAAGAAGAAATCACATGCTGTGGTTCAGTGTGAGGTCGAGTTGGGTATTTTGATGCGGAAAATGTCTTCACGCATACCGCAGTGTATTTAGATTTAATTTCTGATCAAAGAATAGCTACGATTAAAATTATATCTCAACCCAAGAGACAAATTGTGCGGGTTTAAATCGGTACCCCGTCTCCCAGGGCTTGAACAAATGTTCCTTTTAGTCCTCTCTAACATAAGGGGCCACCTGTTCTTGGAGCTGGCAGCTTTTGTTGCAGAGGTCGGTTCAGGGAGGAGACTTTCATTAGGCTGTACTGTCCAGCCAGTTGTGCTTTGTAGTGACTATATGTTTTAAAATCTGTTTTTAAATTATGGGTTACTGCGAATGATATTTATTTTAATAGCCTCCAAAGATTGGGATAGAACGTCATATACTTGAGAAAAAAAAGCCAAATAAGCAATTATAGGTTCCTATACACAGTCTGCAGAAATATAGAATTTATACAGATGTTTTCCAGGCTTGCATAAGTATAAAAAATATCAATTTGTATTTGTATTGTATTTTGACCCATCCAGCATTATAGTCCAACCTCTGTGTAAATAACTGCAGTAAATTCTTGATTGGCATCAGTTTACTGTTCACTTTATAGTGGGGATTCTCAAAATATTCTCCTTAGCACTTTTGGTTGTTACTCCTTAATAGAGCTACATAACAGTTGGCATGTACAAAATGTCCTGCGAGTCTGAACAGTGATATTTGAACAACAGTTTGAGAACCTTGCATCTAGAGAATGTGTTAATATTCTTCTGTTGAAGGATTTAATCAAGACATTATTGTGTTCAAGCTCAGTTATGTTGAAAGGTCAGTCAGTTACCTGTAATCCCCAAAAGACCCTATGAGAGCCAAGAGGAAAACCGTTTCGTCCTTCTGGCACTTCATGTTCCCAGCTTAGACAGTGAGAGTCGAATGTCAGGTGTAAACAATGAGCAAAGTGACCCGAAGCATCAAACCCGCTTTTGTTCCTTTTACTGGTTCATATTTGGGTCATCTCTTTTTTTTTTCTTTTAAGCCTCCCTAGATTATTAACTTGAAGTTTTATGTTCTTGCTGCGTCCAAAGAAAAAAATAAATAATAAAGCAACTGAAAAAGTTTTTGTCTAACCAAAGATGTGGGATGTTCTGAAAATACTCAGACATCCTTTAATTATTGTAAGCCAAAACATATCCATGTTTTCAAGTTAATTTCCTTTTACATACAGTTCCCCATCATGCTTGGCAATGTTTAAGGGAAGGCTGACTAAATCTCCTCTTGGGATTCATAGTTTTGTCAAAGCATAACGCCACCAAAGTACACTACCTCTCATAGGTTCAAAATAATACAACTAAAGTTTTGGCGTGGCTTAATCCAAGACCAGACTTTAAATTGCAGTGGCTGTTCATACTCACATACCCTCCACTGTAACTTAATGCAAGCAACTCTACAAAGAAGAATGGGCCAAAATTCATATTGACAGCAAAACAAAAAACTCCCTGTTAATACAAGCACTTGATGGACTGCTGTTGTTGTAGGTTCAAGGGCCAATTACTTTTTGATACAGGCTAAGATTGGTATTCATAGCTTTTTTTCTTAAGTAATAATTCAGAAGCTGCATTTTATGCATCTTGGTTTGATGATTTGACACGTACCACATGACAAGACATGCCGTCTGTCTTGCACTCACCCAGAATATTATGTGGCTGTCTGGGTTTCCCAGTTTCCTCCATCTCCTGGTTTCTCATAAGTGAAGAACAATGAACATATGGACCTTAAGTTGTGAGAACTCATTGGAATGTTTCTCATTTAGTAGCAGTACACAGAAATGTTAAAAGAAATACTTAATGCACAAATTACTGGACCCATTTACTTTTCCTCCAGTGCATTAAAAACTACCAATGTGCTTTCATATCACTTTTTTCTGGTTACCATTAGTCACATTACTTTCACATTTGAAATATTTTTATTCCCCACACCCAATATATATATATATATATATATATATATATATATATATATATTACAATTTTTAAAACAATGTGTTAAAAGAAACCAACTCAGACACTTGGGAATAGAAAATATCTGAGGTAGTTAGGACACTTTTGACAATATTACTGTATGTTGTTAGCCCCTGAGCATAGACAGGAGAGTAACTTAATAAAACTGTAAAAAAATGAAGGAAAATGATTAAGCGTTCATATTGTACTAAAATATCTTATACTTTTCATTGCAAATGTTTTCTTTCTTGTTTACATACAATATTACAGCATACAAATCCCTTTTATCAAGTCCTTATTCAAATATAAGCAGCTTTTTGTATATGTAAACTAACATAGTGTGACTATTTCTTTATATTAAAAAAAATATAATCACAAATACTTATGTGTTGCGCTATTGAACTATAAACATTTAAAATGAAATGTAACCACAGCTACTCTTGGGGGTTAGATGCGATCACAGCCATTTGTCAGAGAACTCCAGAAAATTGTCTGAGTTTGCTGTAGAAGGACATCCACATGACAGAGCCTTCTGTCACCATTTGTCTTCAGACCTTATATTTCTTCTTTCCGCTTTCACTAATAATGCAAATGTGCTTTGAAAACAAAAACAGAAAGAGAAAAAGCACAATCAAACTCCAGATTGTAAGCCAAAAAACATTCAAAACAAAAGTGTATTTAGTGATTCATGTGTGACAGTCAGTGCAACTGGACTATTATTCCAAGGCCTCCTGCTAAACAGAGTCTTTGTTGTCTGAAATGAAGACTTACATTGAGGTCCCTAAAATACTCATTGTAGTCCAAAGCATAGCCGACCACAAAACGATTGGGGATCTCAAAGCCAACATCTGAAAGAAGTGCATTGAAAAGACACATTTAAACTGAAAATGTTTTCTAATAGTCTTAAAGCAGAGACTTATCGCTACAGTAAAATGTTTTATCAGTTATTTACAGTCAGGAACACAGGCTAAGCTGTGCTGAACTCTCTTCACCAGCAACCTGGGGAAACAAAGGCAGATATTATTTGACACCATCTGCGCCAGACTGCTTATTAAAATGTCATAACTGAAAAAAGAAGTAGTTTGGTCTGTATGTGTCTTCACTGAAAGTGAGAAATTTGGTGAGTCGATAAAAAAGCAAACGCTCTTTACCCTGCAACTTTGATCATTTTGGGTTTGAAGGCTTTTACATGCTGTAGAAGAGTCTCCATCGTCTTTCCGGTGCCAACAATGCCCTGTGAGCGGGAACACATACAAAAACAACAAAAAACACTTGGTTGGGAATAAATGCCGATGTGGAAATGCAGACAATGATGAGTTTCACATCACAGTGAAAGAGAATCTTCTGTGTCTCCCTGTGCTCTTATTACACAACAGTTAACGAGCATCAATTTCACTTTCCCAGAAATCATATGATATTTTACACAAACACTGATTCACCATTCTTTTGCTGGTGAATATGATGGCCACTTGACAGAGACTAAAGAAGATGAATGTTTACAGCAAAAGATAAAATGTTTGACATACGCAATCAAAACCACATGTCCAGCTTTACATAAGCTATTTAAATGTGGTATGTTATGCACTCCGTCAAAGCAAAAGTAAGAAAAAAAAAAATCTGTTGCCACTGTAAAGTTACATGATATTAAAAGGGTTGTGTTTATAACAAATTTTTTGCAAAGATTTTGTTGGTGAATTACATATGTGGAATACCATAATTTTGAAGACATATCACTATGTGCAATATCACAGTTTCCTTAAAGTGATTTTTAGTGCATAGCTTTTAGTCTTTTCATAGCATGAAAAGGCTAAAGGTTTTTTTGGTATAAAGCTATTTTGTGACTAGGTCTGCTGACATGTGAATTCCTTTGCTACTGAACAGGACTCTAAAGATGCTCCCACTAAATAGTACAATAAATGATAGAAGACAAAATAGAAACGCTGTCTTATCATTCAGTCTCTGATCTTTTTAAGCAATCATTATGAATTTCGTTAACTATGTTGTTTTTTGTCCAGTAGACTGATTCCTAATATAGAGCTGAGATTTTCTGCTTGCATGACAAAGTTAGTGAACATTGTCTGAAAAGCAGGCCTCTTGTTACTTGAATATAGGTCATGCAATTAAAGTTTTCTTCATGTTAAAACCCAGTTTTTCTGGTAGGCAAACTTTAAATGGCCCCTCGCGACATTGGAAAACAGTCAGTACAGTGTATCTACAATGAGTCTATTTTGCAAAATGGAAACAGTTAAGTACAAGGCTGACTCACCTCAACAATCAGCACGTTCTTATGAGAGCATGTTGGGGAGAGGAGAGAGGAAACAGAGCAAACAATGATGCTTGATTAGAAGCAGATTTTTTTTTTTATTTTTTTTTATATAACACACACATTTAGCCATGACACAAAGCATTTTAAAAATACTATGAATCACA
Source organism: Phalloptychus januarius (assembly GCA_902982915.1). Classification (NCBI taxonomy): domain Eukaryota; kingdom Metazoa; phylum Chordata; class Actinopteri; order Cyprinodontiformes; family Poeciliidae; genus Phalloptychus; species Phalloptychus januarius. Next base: position 12,181,328 of record CADWAE010000466.1, on the reverse strand, counting down.
ACAGTAAAACATGTTTGGTTCCTTAAATGAACAGAAACCACACTCAAATCTAAAAGGAAAGAACATTTTTTTTAGATGACTTAATGCAGAAGTAGTGAAACATCAGCAGCACCACGCCCAATCACATGTTCTGACCCTCGATTAGTAATGCTTTTATTCATTGTCTTAAATATGCATCTGTCCTCAAGATAAAGACTGAACCAGGAAAATCTCTGCATCATAGAGATTGGAAATCTTTTCATCAGCCATACTAATCTGGATGTCAGTGCAATCGCTGAAATTCTGCAGATGCCTGTCTAATCAACAGAAAATTTGCCACAAATCACAATCTAGGCACAATCTAAGCTTTACTTCATCTCATCTAGGCCAGGAAGCAAGTTACATATCTACAATTTACTATAGTTTGCTAATAAAAGGTTCATCCAAGCATGTAATTCTGCTTTGTTTACATCTCCTTATTCCTTATCCTTAAATTTGTCCTACAGGCTTATTTAAGGATAAGTCTGAATAACGTATCCTTAAATAAAGAACCTATGAGAAATATAAACTAATGAAATATATGTAAAGTAGAAAGGGCCTAGGGGAAAAGTGAAACCACCTATTTAAACATTTCACAATTTCACAGGTAGCTCTCACCAGTAAAGCTATGCTTTCTTAAGTAACAAAGTTGCAGCTACATTTTATTTCCAGACACATGGAGTTTGAGAACTTCACACAAACACTTGACATACTGCAAGAAAATCATAAAACAGTAAGTCAGACTTACTACCCAATGTCCTTTTCCGTATGGTGGGTATCTACAGTAGACTGAATGTGGCTACAGGATAGACTCCTGTTCAGCAGAGGGAAAAGTCGAATGTGAATAATCAAATGAGGTGATGACGCATTAGATCGGCACTCTAAAAATAGGTTCACTAACTTATGAGTGTGGTAAAAATTGTTGATGATTCATGAACATGTTCAGAGATTTGTAATGAAAATATTTGCAGAGTAGCTAAAGACACTGGTGCAAATCTCTACATCCAATGAACAAAAGCAAAATGGAATTGCAAATTGAATTTAATGTATATTTGTATATTTATTACGATTGGGATTGCAGTACAAGCAAATGAGCTGCTAGAGGGAATCATGTAAAAATATACTTCCATATTTAAGAAGCAAAATTCTGTTTTTATTATTAGAAAATAATAAAAACAATGCTTAGAGACCTAGATTTAGGGAAATTAATGTTTTGTGTCTGTTCAGGTACAGAACGTCTTAGGAACTGGATGCTTTATAAAGGAGAATGTTTCTAAAAGCTTTTGAGTAGAAGAGGTGCAAAAATAGAAAACCCAAAAATTAAGATTCGTTGTTTTATACTAACCTTTTGTTGGTCTGCAACTTATTTTCTGTTACATAAAAAAACTACTGTGATTAGCACTTTCACACAATTACTAAATAAAATACTAAGCAATGAGTAAAATAAAGATACTTACCTACAACAGAATTGCATGTCCATTTGGATTTTATTTTTATACCCATTATTTTTTCTCATTTAGACACACTTCAACCACAAACATCAGTGTATTTTATAGTGACTTTAAATGATCAAACAAAAAAGTAGAGACTGGGTGTGAAAGAGAAACACCAGACATGGTTTTCCAAACTTTATTCAAGCCATCATGATTTCATATTCGCCCAAAACCCAAATCAACCCATCCTTTGTCAGTTTTGTAGGTATGCAAAACTCTTTTGAGGACACTGAAATATTTTGCTAATTCTTTTCTGAAAATAAATAAATAAATAAATAAAAATTTAAATAAGACTGGAAGGAAAGAGTTTGGAAATATCAAATGTCAAATCTTGCTGCAGAATGGCTTTGGGTCTGATCTTTGAATAGGCCACTCTAACACATGATTAGTTGTTGAGTTCAACAATTCAATTGTTGCTCTGACTGTACAATCAGGGTTATTTTCTCGTGGCATTTAAGTCTTCACCCCAGCCTGACGTCTACTGCAGATTAAAACAGGATCTATTCCAGTGTTGCAATGTAATTTATAAAAAACGTTGGTCAGCTTCACTGTCTGTCACTGCTGAAGAAAAGTATCTTTACTGCATGATACTGCATGATACTGCCAGCACCATGTTTCACAGGATAAAGTAATCATAGCTATGAACAGAATTAATGTTCCACCACAAATATCTATGTATAATATGTAGTAGTAAAAAATGTTACTTTGATCTGGTCTGATTATTGCACCTCTATGTGTTTGCGGGATTCCATACATAACTGAAAACTGAAACTAAAAAATTTTATTTCTTTAAACAATGACTTTGTTCTTGCCAGTTTTCCATAAAGGCCAGATTTGTGGAGAGTGAAACTAACAGTTATCCTTTCAACAGATTCTCCAACTGGAGCTGTGAATCTCTGTATCTTGCAGACAGGCTTTCTTTGTGCGATTTTTCAGTCTGATTTGGCAGGTTTACAGCTGTGTGAATGGGACGATGCATAAAGAGCTTGAGACTTTGCATAACCTAACCCTGTCCTGACTTCTACAGAGTTTTATCTCTGCCTGCTGTATTCTTAGGTCCTCATGTTGTGTTTTTTTTTCAAAGAACAGCTCGATTTCTATTTTGAATAAAATACCCACAGCTAGAAGCTGTTTATTAACTAGTTGATTCCTAAAGCCTTTGGTTGCACTGAATTTTATTTGGGAGTATCAAAGCAAAGAATGCATACTATGCCTCTCATATTTTTATCGGTAAAAGTTTTTAAAACAATGCATATTGCTCTTAAAATTATTTATGTGCATATTTGTATTGGTATATCACAAAAAATCTAAGTAAAATACATGGAAGTTTGTGGCCGTAACTATACAAAATATTTTTATTTTAATCTTGTTGTATGACTATGTTTGCAATGTGTTTCCAAAAGTGTAAATAAATGCAGAGAAAGAGCACAAACTATTGCCCACAAAGGGACAAATACGTTTTAGATAGTTTAGGAAACAATCTTGCAACCTCTCAAAATAGTAGTCTTATGATCAGCCAGAGTGGACAGCATTGTCCAAGAAGACACTTTAGGAGATAGCGTAGAGATTATCAGAGCTTTGTAAACATTCAAGATCCACTCCAGCTCAAAGGAGAACCAACTGTGATTACGTGACAACAAGACAAGCAGCTGTGCAGTGAGCCTGAAGCAACAGAGCTACCATCACCCTGCTAATCTACATACTCACTGTGTCCTCACATTTTCACCAACTCCACACTTTGGTCACACTGAGATAAAGTGGAATAAATCTTTAAACAGTTGGTATCTGATTAGAGCTGTCTGACCCTGCCATCTTTGATCTGCTTCATGGAACCATCTTGTCAGATTGAAGAAGGAGCAAATTTAGAGGAAAGGCTGCCCTCTTGAGGTCACTGCGCAGTGGCTCAATAAATGTCATCTCTAGACAACTTTGGGTTACTCTGCCTTCTAGCAATGCATGCATTTGGTTAAAACATTTTTTTCCTCCAGTGATAATCTCAGTGAGAATTTTACCTTTCCAGCTAAAAAAGACAGGTCTTCTGCTCCCAGTATGTGAAGATCTTCTGTCGACTGGTCATTCTGCAGAAACAAATGTGTTTTAACATAGGGTTAAGCACCATTAAAACTGTATAATTCAGAAATTAAAAGCTGAATTGCATTATTTTTGTCTTCATATTGCAAATTTATTGAGAATAAGAATAATCTCCAGGCATAAAGCAAACCAATTGATAAAGGAACTCCACAGTCATATCGGCTACTTGTCTGATTTTTTTCTCCCACGTTTGAACAAAAACATCTGAGCTAAAGCAAGACAAAGATCCCACTGTCATAATGCTGACAGCATAACACACACATCTTCTGACTAAGTCATGAGACACAAACCCATCAAGGCTGATAATGTCAACCATTAAAGCAGCCTCAGCATCCTTAACAGAAGCCATTTGAGGTCAGTCTGTCTCCAGCAGCTTTGCTTTACTGCAGCAGAAAGAGGACGGACAGGGGCGCTCACCAGGTAGCTCCTGAGTCGGATAAAGTGGACCCTCATGGGGATCGTGTGGTTGGAGTTCCGGCTGAGAGCCTTGATCCTTTCCACCAGGTCGGCACAGAACTGGTAGCCTCCTTTTAGCACACACAGCACAACAATGTCATGGTCACCGAGGTCATCCATGATGTTCCTAGCAAGACGTTCTGTCCTGCAGAAAGAAACGAAAGAGAAAGATTTAGAACTTCTCCAACTTTTTAAGGTCAAAATATCCCTGCCTCACTATTAAAACTAAAACTGTACTTTACTGATAATTCAAAATTACAGCAAGAGATGTGCTCTACCTACATATTTAGGGCATGTTAATTATGTTACTATAAAATATGTTATAGCATAGTTATATGTTTGACTGTTGAAGTTACACTTTCCATTTAGAAAAAGTTTTTAATTTCAACTTTTACATGTATGAAAAGACCCAACCTTTGATGTGGAGTACAGCACATGTTTTTAATATGCATTTTAGCTAATTTTGAATGAACTGAATTACCATATTTCTGTTATTTCTCAACCAGTCCTTTGTATGCACACCTCCAAATTGCGCCTGGGAGACCGATTCTTACACGTTCTCTGTGTGAAAGCTGTCCTTATAGGACCGAGGAGATCAGAAAGTGGTTCTTGATATAATTTTACATCACTAAAGAGTCCAGGAGAAGAAGATGGCACAAGGTCCGCATTTGTATAGCGTATCATCAAGTCAGAGGACTCCAAAGTGCTTTACAATACATTGACAGGCTGATGGCAACAGCCAAAATTGCCCTGGAGCTGACTGGCAGAAGTGAGGGTGCTGTACAATCTGAACCAACACCAGTAGGCAAGAACACAGTGACTGAGACGAAGCAGGGGTTTGAAAAGGGAACAGTTACGTTAAATCAAAACGTCACAGCTAAATACTTTGGAAACAACAAAAACAGAAAACTTTTATTGTTTTATTAATTCTACACTTAAGCTACAACAGTTTTTATGCATTAAACATTTGAAGGACTTTAGTGGTACATTTGATCAGATACATCATTAAACATTAAATATGGCAGATATCTATCAGGCTGTATGCAGCAATTGAGGAAAGTACAGAGGTAAAACAGACAGCTTTCAGTTTTGCTTTGCAACTGTTCCTCTATTTTTTCCCCCATTTGTTTCTCTTTAAGTGTGCACTTAACACAAGAAAGAGAAGCAGGAAAGTCGAGCTCACATAAAGTGTATGATATACCTTTGATTTCCCCCTGATGACTAGTTAGTGGTCACGTCAGACTTTCATGCAACCTCAGAGCAACCAAAGCAGTGGGGGAAAACATGCGAGGCGAAAACTTGCTTAGGCCGCAGGAATCTACACAGTTTCAGTCGTGTACCTGTCCATGATCACGCCATGTGGAATGATGACACAGTCTAAATCTCCGGAGTAATGAGCCGGGTAGTTGAAGAGATCTAAACTGTAACCTGGCCAGTCATCGTTGATCTGAGAGGAGACAGTCAAACATACATTATTCTGTGGAGTACAGTGGAGATCACAACTTATTCACAGAAGCTTCCACGCTGCAAACTCTGCAGCAGAAACGCCCGCATGCCGCTTTAGTTTAAACAAAAACCAATCTACACGGAGCGCAAAGTTTTCTGATTGCGCATAAGCCCCTTGTCCATTTCCTCTGAAGTTCTCTTATTAAATTACCACAATCCGCTCGCTTCGTCTATCGGCCTGAGCGTCAACTTCTGCCATGTTTTCCCGTCGAACATAAGAAGGGTCTTGTCTGAGGAAGGTGGTGGTGCAAGCCCACAGAGGGGTTTGGCACCATGATGAGAGAGGAGGAGCATCAGAATCAGGGAATGTGAAGCCTGTCGTGAAATCACCGCGCCACTAGAGGCGCTCTAACACAACACTTTTATTACAGCAACATCAGGATGCGAGGTCTTTTTGAAAAGGAGTCAACGTTTTGTTGACTGGCTCAGGTTTAGCAACTTTGTTTTCAGAGATAAAAGCTTCTTTTCTGTTTTTGTGGAAACACTTGTGTAATTAAAAACCACAACTACCAAATGGAATTTAAAATGAAATCTCAAATATTTTATTGTTTTTAATATAGATGAATGAAGAAAGAAATAAAATAAGGAAGGGTTACAGTGCTTTGTAAAGCAACTCATAGCTGTTAAACTTTGTCTGTCTTTTGTTTAAATCACACACTTCAGATGATTATTTTTTATGGATTTTGTTTGATAGATCAACAAAAAATGTTGCACTGTTATAAAGTAGAAGAAAATGTTACATGTTTTACAAAGAAAAAATATAAAAAGTTTGGCATGAATATATATTTATTCTGAGGCCGCCAAATAAATGAAGTTTACCTTCAGAAATTATTAAATTACTAAATTCAGTCTGAGTATATATAATTGTATCTCAGCATAAATATAGCAGGTCTTTGAAGTCTAGTTCAGGACGTTAGGCGTTAGTAATGAATAATTTCTTGACTGCACAGGTCAGTGAGAAACAGAGCCTGGGTGTGGTTGGTTAAGTTGATACAATTAATCCCTGATTCAACAAGGAGAACAATTTTATTCTGACATTGAGTCAAGTTGGCTTGTATAACTTGAATAGATTATATAAACATCTAAAAAAATCATTTAGTCTTTAAGCAGGAAACATTTGGCTGATATTAACCTCTGAAACATTTAAGTGTGGCAAAAAAGCAAAACTAGAAGAAATCTACATTATTACATCTACCACTAACACTTACTGCCTGCTTTAGTCTTTAGAGTTTTTTATTCTCTGTCATTTTAAGTTTATTGCATGTTAGAAGCATCTTGGAAAGAACACTTAGTCGATTTGTCTTGCTACAGTAAGCAGTTTTATTGTTGTTTGTAGTCTGCAACTGTGTTTTACTTTCATAACCTTCACTTAGTAGATTTTTTAAATCTACTTGGTGCAACCCTCATTTTCTGCAGCTGTTTTTATCTAGTCTTAGAAATAATTTTTAAATCCGTGTTAGATTACAAGTTATTTTTTAGTCTTCGAAGTATTTTTTTCAATGCTTTAGTTAATTTTCAAACTTATTTTGTGTTTTTTGCAGTTCAGATATGGTGTCACCAAACCATCACAAATATGAAGCTGTTTCTGATAACATAATGTACTATGAATTGTTACTTTATTAATCTGCACAAACTTTTAACTGACACAAAAACTATAGGGCTACAGCATAATTTAAACTTTTGTCAGGATTACTTATTTATTCCATAACTTAATGATAATGATGTAAAACATATAAGCTCTTATCTGGTAGAAAAAAATAATTATTCTGGTTTTGACTAAACACTAAATATTCATGCTTTTTCTTGTACACATTTGCCAGGCTGCAGAAAATAAACTGTCTGAAAATATAAAACATGTGAAAAGGAAATGTATGTTTTTTTTAAAGGAAATTGTGTTACCGCACTGTACAATATAATCTGTGACAGTGTGTGAATGACTGTATTTTCGATAGACCACCCTGGAAACTGTGTGGACAGCATGTCCAGCAGCAGCAGGGTCTGGGTTGTTGTGTCACTACACATTAGAGAGGTCTGCTAGGCGCTGTTGAAAAGGGAAGACAAGGTGTCTGGGCCCTTCCACCCATGCTGCTCTATGGAGACCGCCTTTAAACAGCAGTGCATTGTCATCTGGGGAGGCAAATGTCAACAGCAACATTAGATTTCAATCACCCTGCACATTCTCACCACCTCAAAGGGAACAAAGAGGTGTTAAAACTACCCTGCGTGACCAAGTCCCTCAAAATAGGATGAAACACTTCCTCGCTGTTCAAGTGATTTCACTTCATGTTTTTGTTTCAGATGCTGAGCTGCGGGCTTCTAGCTGGAATAATCAGGCTCATCTGCAGCACTGTGGTGCTGAGCGATGCTGCACAAGCCAGAAGATGTTTTTGGGTGAAGTCTTGTCAGATTGTTTTTGATGCCCTCTTTCTCTCTGCTGGGGAGAGCAGGCTGGCTCCTCTGGTGCCCTCAGGGTGCAGGGGAGCAGTCTGGCTTTGGCATTTCACACTCGCTCAGCAGTCAAAGCCTGTGACCGTCCGCAGACTTTACCGCCAACTGCTCCCTTGCACCCTCGCCCGCATGTTGTTTGGCCTATTACGGATATTCAGTTAGTATGAAAGTAATTCTGGCAGACATGCAACTGTCCGGGCAGATAACGTCACAGGTCTGATTTGAATACAGGATATCATCATTTTTTTCTGTCTACACTTCATACACTTCATACAGAGATCAACAGCAATAATGAAAAAAAAAAACAACTGACAATCAAAATAACATTATTAAGACTTTAATACAATTCAGATGCATCTGTGAATCTGAATGCATCTGATTGTTTCCAGTTTGTCCTAGGAGTGTCCACTTGAAACTGATCCAGGATGAACGTTAGCATTAGTCATAAACAGGCCATATAAAAAAACTCTTAATAGATAAGTGTTTGGATTGGGTTAGTCTTGTGTCTTTCAGTCTTTCTTTCACTCCAGATTGCTTTGCTCCACCCAGGATGGTTAAAAAAACAAATTAAAATTTTTGTTTTTTTAACCATCTTTAAACCAACTTTAAACCATCCTGATGACAAACCACAGTGAAATCTATTCTTAGCTTAAAAATAGAATAAGACAATATGATACTGGCTTCCACCATATTTACTTTAGCTAAGTATGATGCATCCTAACATGCTCTTTTATCTTTATTTTATAAAAGCAACTGGAAATGCTGAGTCTCTTTTGCAATCAGATATCTCTAACAATAAAGGGGATTAATCTGTGAAAATGGCATGTATGTTAGATTTGCTTTGCTTTCTTTGAGAAATAAATCTAACCTAGAGCGTGTTATATTACACCACCTAACACGCTTTGTTTTTGTTCTATAGAAACTTTTTTTAGAAAACATTTGAAGAGAATAAAGCTGGTTCTCTTATGTGATCTTAAACAGAAATCCTCAGTTTATATTTTCGAGTGGACAAGATACAGAATGAAAACATAGAGAAAAATGTGCACAATAAAATCCTATTTTTACGTTTTGAGTAATACACTGCTTTTGTTGTATTCCAGGGACCATGTCGCAGCGCTACACAGATCGCACATAGTAATTGCAATACTTTTTGTATTTTTTTTTTTAAAGAAGACAATGTCCATCTATAAAAACTGCAAACATACAGATAGTTTTGGCAAAATCATTTTTTATAAGCTTAGCTTTGAACTTAGTTTATATGTAACAGTCAATGTAATTTAATTAGCATAATTTCATTTTTTAGAAACAATACATAGTGTCAATAAGCAAAAGTTTAACAAAACAAATTCATTGCTTTTTATGTGGGCTATGCATAAACCTCACTATTAAAAAAATATTATTTTATTTACATTTTTTTTTATCATTACCTGTTCTGCAGGTTTCTTAGCTAACTACTCCAATATCTCCATTATTTTTGGTGTATTTCAGTGGAAGTGTTGCAGTTCCTATTAAACACCATATTACAGAACATTTTCCTTCATAAATACGCTTATGAATATTGTGGCATTCCATTCTTAATACCTTGTGATTAATATAAGAAGCATTATCAGCTTAATATCTTCTAGGAAGCTTTTCACAAGATTTTGTAGGATTGTGTTGATACAAATTTATGACCAGATTGTTGGATTAAAAGGCCTGACTCACAGTATCTGCTCTATTTCATCCCAAAGGCTTTTGATTAGTTTGAGGGCAGTACTGTGCAGGCCAGTCAATTTCGTCCACGTCAAACCATCCATTTTTTGTAGACCTTGCTTTGTGCACTCATGCGCAGTCATGTTGGGACAGGAAGGAACCATCTCTAAACGGCTCCCGCAAAGTTGTAAATTTCATGACAAGACTCACAGTTGTACAAGTGGGATGCTACCAATGTTTGAACTTAGCACCTGAGACTGCACATTTATTTTAAAAATGCTTGCAGTAGCTGTCTGCATAACCATTTACTTCAATCATTTTACATGTGAATGAAGACATTTCTAGAAACAATGAGGCGCTTACAAGGTACATCCTCATTTCATCATGAGGAATCAGCATAGAAAGAAAAAGAAGCAGCTCTATACCTGCACTGTAGTACATATTATTTTAATGTGTTGAAAACCCTTTGCAACAAGGCAAGTCAAGCACAACAGGTGCACATAAACACATGTCGAAAGTTCATGAGCTAAATCACAAAAACAGAAGACCAAAAAAAAAAGTAGCATGCCAATAAAATCAAATACAAAAGTATAAGTCACACAACATAAAAAATAACTATAAACAAGGTTGGGCTGCTTATAAAACACAATTATTTGACATAATATCTTGTTCAATCTCAGATGTTTAATGATTAACATTTGCTCATAAATGTCATGTTTGTTTTTATTTTTGCTGAAGTACCAGCTGAATCATGTAATCGACCAAAGGTGAATGCGCTCCAGAAGGCGTAGTTCGACAAAATGGGAATGTACTCTTCTTTACATGTCCATCAGCTGAGCCGTAGGTCACACCTCTTTATGTAATGATAATCAGTGACTTAATGCGCGGAGAGGCTCCAGAGCTGTGCTTAAGAATCAGGCAGAAGGATCCACTGTGTGGAAAAACTGCTTGGAAAACTCTGTTAACATAAAGATGTCCCTGTATCAGTAGATTGGGTCTCTGTGTATTAAAAAATATATTACAAACAATTATGACAAACTTTTTTTCCTGTTTAAATGTATATTTTAGTCTCCTCAATGCACCACTTCTTAATTTTTTATTCCATGTAGATCAGCTGATAAAGAAATAACGCAGTAAATATTTGATGAAATAACACACTACATGACATGTCAAGGTTTTGATTTGGTTATGTGAGCATTTTGGTATCATCAGACAGAGAAGACAGCAAAACGTAATGTGAAAACATTTTCTCAGAGATTTAAAAAGAACAAGAGCTGTACAGTACTGCAGACTTTTTTTTGTTTGCATCTGCCTTTGTACCAATGTGCTGCAGAAGCAAAGTCAAGACTGTGTGAAAGACTTTCTGCTGATATCCCTTGCATCTTAATGAACGATGTCAAGCTTGTCTGTTTTGATGACAAGTATTTATTTTATTGTTTTACAGATAACATACTTCACAGGGTTACCTTAGAGGTAAAATCTCCTGACAGAACTCAGTTTTGACTTGCCGGAGACAGAGGGGGAGGATGAACATACTTTTATCGAGCACACATTGTAAACAACTGAGCAATATTTAAGTCTAGATGGCGTACCATGGAGGTGAGAGACAACAAAATGTAAGAAGATGTGCCTCTTGTTTGCAAAGACAAAAGTTTCATTTTTACAAAAACAAATAATGGTCACTGACATTTTTTTTACTCTTCTTAGTGGCTGAGAGGTAGAATGAAGTATTTTCAGTTAAACCAATGGTTTTATTCATCTACTTTATTTGATCATCTCATCATATTGAGTGAAAGCATTACAAGTGAATAAGGAACCCCAGCCCTCTGATTATCATGTGAAAGCTGTACAAACCCTCTGCTGATTGAAATGTTATTGGATTTTTCTTGTGAAACTTCTTATTTGTATCCCAAAAGTCTGTTGTTATAGGCTGAGAAACATTTTTCGTTCAGGGCTAGGATTTCACAGGACCTCGCCGAAATGTGGGAAGTGAATTCCTTGGTTTTAACACTGTGAGGAGCAACGTTCGTTCATGTTTTGTTTTATTCTTCGGGGATGAGGTGTGGAGATGGAGATATTCAGTTGGAAGTATCTGAATGGACGCTCCCGGGTCCTTCTGTGGGCGATGTCACTGACGAAGGAGTTGGAGCATCTTGCCAGCCGCCGTTTGTCTGTGAATACAAGAGAAGAAAAGAGCACAGTGAAAACTTGGAACCAAAGGACACAAACACAGGAAACCAAAGGAGACAAAGAAATGTACATTTTCAGAGATTTGAATTCTTTTCAACCTATTCAGAAATTCCCTTACAATATTAATCAAATAACTTATCATTTAGCAGGTCAAGTTTTAAAGGCAAAATATACAAAAAATAATCAAGGAAAAAAGAAGGAAAAGAAGAAAGGAAAGGTGGACCAAAACTGTTTTAGGAATCTATTGTTATGGATTCCTAAAACAGAAGATTTGTTTGTGTTCTACTGATCACATATTCTCAGAAATATACAATTTCCTTGTTACACAGACAGCTAGTTTAACAACTACTCTATAGCAATTTTTCTGCATTACATCCGCAGCTAATTTGAATATGATATATACAGCATATTGGATATTGTCAATCCATGACTTCTACTGTTTCTGCTATGTTTGTTGCTAAAACACTAAGGCACAAATGGAAAGTGTTATTAACTAAAACTTGAGGAACAATTGTTCAGACAGAATCTAAAATTTAAAAAAATGATTCAACAGGCTCTCTCTGAACTGGTGTATTAACAATAATACTAGATGTTTTCTCAGTCGCTCTCTACAGGGATGTAATAGATAAAAGATAAGACGGGCCTTTAGTGTGACTGTGCTACCAGCTACCAGCGATCCTGAAATTGGATGAAGCTCGCTTCTGATCGCCAACTCTGACAGTTTTCGCCACAGCAGGGAATGGGACTGCTTCCTAATTGGTTCCCGCAACATTCATAAGAGCACTGCAGCACCAACTTTGAAATGCTTAGCAAGGCTTGACAGGTTTCTTTAAATTCTTCCTTCAGAAATTAAACATCATGTATTTTTATTATTATCGTAGAATATGTGAAATTTATGCTCAAAATGTATTCCTTTGTGGCAAGTTCAGTATCAACATTGTACCCCAGGGAGGATATTTGTTTTACAGCCAGACATTTCAAACATACAAAAACAACATAAAACTCAAAGATAATATTAAAAACACACAAAGCATCTGGGCAGCATGTCATAAATACATATATGATGGAATTTAAAAGTCACAAATTTAAGGTTTATATTAGTCCCACCGTAAGACACCATAAAAATTGAGACATGCCTGCATTTTTTAGGAGTAACTTCTCTCAGATTCAGCAGATTGTGATTCCTGTCAGGATTTTCAAGAAGTAAATCCTCAACTTTAATGTAAGCATGAAAGACTTCGTCTACAGCAGATCACTGAAATGCTAAGAAGCTTTAAAAAATATTTCTGTGCCACTTCTCTCACTTTCCTTTTTACGCGACTGACTTAATGTGAGATAAACAGAGGAGATGAAACGCAGAATACACAGAGCTTTCTTGTATCTTGAATATACCCCTGAGATGCTTGATAAAAGAATAAATTATCACAATAAAATGCATCTCTTTAAAAATGGAAGCCATCTCAAATCGCGATAAAAGGTCGACTAAGGACCATTTAGGACATTAATTGCAATTTCCACGCTATTAGTGAGCGCTGGGAATGTGCTTTGGCAGCCTCTTATTTCCAAACCCTGTTATTTTGCGTAAAGACCGTCTGTCATCTCATTCAGAGAGAAAAAGAATAAAAAAAAAAGCACATTTCCAGTCTGCAAGTGAGGCGACACCCACCAGCAATTTAAGGGGGTGTAATTGCTGTTCAAGGATAAAGAGAGAGAGGTGAGCCACGAGAGCTCAGTCAGTAAATTGTACAGAGCAAAAAAACACCATTTGAGCTCTATAAATGTTAAACCTCATTCATACAAGCTGTGCAAGCATTTTTCGTTTAAAGTGTTCTTCTTTTTTTGTGTTTATCTAAACTTTTATTTTGATATTGAAGTCTTAGATACGGAGGCTTTTCCTGCTGCGCGCAGGTGTCTGGTTAAATTGGATTTGGATTTATTAGTTTCATTTTCTTCTAAGGATTACAATAGATAAAAAATGTAGCAGGCTTTTTGATAGAGGAAGTTTTAAATCTAATTGAAAATAAAAATATATAAAACTGTCCACATTTATGCATCAATCTTTAACTACTGTCTCAGCTGCCCTCTTTTATTTGCCAACAAAAGCTAATATTTTATGTATCAATAGCCCCTTTCTGGATTGTGCATACAAGATAATAAAATAAAAGGAGGCACAATATTAATAACTTGTCTGTAATTCTCGTTCATGTGTATATGGAACTAGGTTAGTTGCATCAAGCTGTATTAAGGTTTTTAGAAAGTTACAGTTTCTAATTTGTTGAAATATAACTCCTTTCGAAGCCATGTCATGAAAAATGCCAGAATGGCTGCAGGGAGCATAAAGTAGAATAGTTAATAAACCAGCTAAAACCAGCTTGTTGCATCTGTGTAACTCTGTAAAGAAAGTGACAGTTTTCTGCACAATAACAACTACTCAATTCAGAAGGTGTTCAACATATTCATTTAAGTCTATGTATCAGAATTCAAATTACAACAAATAATAATGATGGATAAAGCTTAATTATAACGTAAATATGTTTCATTATTTTGCAGCAGTGAGAATAATTGCTGCATGTTAAGCATTTTTTTAAGTATTTGTGTAAATATTATGATATTATAAACCAGGTTTTACTTAGAGAGACACCAAATGTCTTGGTTTTGTCTTTTGCATGAAGATAGTCTCAGATTACATTATGTGACTCGCAGCCAGTTTTTACATTTAACAGCAACCGCGTCCAGCCTGTTGCGTGTTGCAGCAAGTAGGATGTATTAGCACTCCTATTTTAGCAGGAGGCATGTTGCGGGCTTGGCTGTCAGTGCTGCTGTTCCTGTGGATGACTGATCTGGCCAATGTGCTTGGACTGTTCGCCCAAAGCCCCGCTCTTTCTGTCCCTGTGACTGTCGTATCGATTCTGGTCAACCCCTGCGCAGCCTGTCGCCGTGGATCTGCACGCTAACACGTAGCCTCCAGTGCTGAGCCTCCTGCTCAGTCCAGCCCTGTAGTCCAGAAAGTAGCCATCGGTTGCTAGTTCCAATTTTTGATTGGGTGATTAAAAGGTTCGTCTCAGATTCAGCAATAAATATATATATATTTAAGCTTTTTTGAGAAGCAAATTTAGTGACTCTTTGAGAGATGATCATTGGTGAGAGAATTGACACCTTTGTTCTTTTTCTGTCTGGTGTCAAACAGTCTAGGAGGATCTGCCTGGTACCTTATCACAATATGCACCCAGATTTGAACACTATCATGCACATCCTGCCACAAAGGAATCATTTCAGAGCAGAACAGCAAAGGGTATGTCAGGAAGAACAGAGGGAGATTGTTTACAGGTCTTACGTTGATGCCCTGCGGACTGTACATCTGGCTGGCTGCGAGGCTGTCACTGTATCCTCCGGTCTGGCTGATAACATGGCGAAGGGTATCCACCTGGAACAGCGGGGGACACAGACAAAAGGGCCCGGTCAGACAAAAGCTCTGTACAATAAAGACAGCGATGTGCAAGGAAAGGTCAGTCTGATAATAAAAGGCTATCATAAACAAGAAAAGGTTACAAACAATGAATCTGAATGATCTGGCTGCTCATACAAGCTCTGCAACGGAGGAAGCAAAAGGACAAAATGATAGAGAGAAACCAAATATTAAAGCATTTGTAGCTGTTGGTAAATAAGTCATGAGTGTCAGAAATTAGGAGTTGCATGCAGACTGCAGTGAGTTCTCCTCGCTATCTGTGAAGGCGTCTATCAGAACTGTCAGGCAACCTGTGGTGTTCAAGCTTATCTGCCAGTCTTATTTTTTTATTTTAGTTTTTGAATCATATCAAATTGCAAGAAAAGATTTTGCTATTCATGATTTTTTAAATAAGAAAATAAGAACTCTGCAATATGGGTTAAAAAAATTCAGTGGGATATCATGTTACTAAAATAAAAGACACGACTTGGTTAGAATTTAATGTAATTGAGAAATGGCTGTTGCTCAGTTGATAAAAGCATTAGCATTAAATCAAGTAGTAAGAGCTTAATTTCACTCTAAGATGTGCACAGCTTCTCGCTTCATTATAAAATGCCATTCTAACATGCCTAACTTTTTACATGCTTAATATAAAGGCAAACCCAGAAGACATCCTTATCTCATTTAAGGCTTGTCCTCTTTGCATATTTATGAGTGACCTGAAGCATTTGCAGAGCTGATCAGAACTGAAAAGAAGTGGTGCAAACGATGCTAAAAGCATCAAAACCACAAAAAGATACCACCGTGGGTGCTGATTTCTTAATCTGTTGTGAAAGTTGTAACACTGTAATGGTCATAACTGTCCACTTGGGCAAGGTCACAGAGCCACAGTGCACCAGTGGCTATGTGAACCCGTGTCAGGAGTGCTGATGAGTCTTGCAACGTTTCCAAAACTGTCTGCCGTCGTCTATTCAGCTGCTTGACAATGCTGCTATCTACATTAATGCACCGCTGGAGGCTAAGGGCAACCTCGGACTCAGTGTGTAGGTCAAGCTAACGTGGGCACCCCCAGATTGGTCAACGACTGAATAAAGTCTCGGAAATTTGATCAGTTTTCGCCTACCTGGGACTGTATGTTGGCCCCAACCTGCCCCCCTTGGTACGAGTCCCCATTGAGGGACTGCACACTCATGAACAAGTCTCCGGAGTTTGACATGTTAAAAGAGGCAGCAGAACCTGAGAATACAGAGAGGCATGGAGGAAGACAGAAAGCATAGGGGAAAACAGAAGAAAGGCACAGAGAAAGGAGTTAAAATGATCATGCTCAAGCAAAACAGCATTAAGTTGGTTAGTGTGAGAGGATGGGACAGAGCTGAATAAACCTTACAGATTTCTTGTTTTTGGTTTTTGTCACTTTAAATGTTTGGCACAATAAAAGCATAAAAAATTGTGTTTTCAAAATTTTAAGGAAAACATTAAAATAATGTCAACAAAAAGTTAAAGTACATACTGAGAGAGGACATAAATATCAAGAGATAAAAATTTCCAGGGATTTTCATATTACCATATTTTTCAAATGTTTAAAATGACTTTTTTTTTTTTTTACAACTTTTCTTACTGTTTTGTAAAAAGCATAATTAGATCTATCTTATGAACTGGCTAAAAATATAAAAATATATATTTATTTATTTCATAAGTGAATCTAAATAAAAAGGTGTGATTAGATCACCTGGAAATTCAGCAACATTGTTCGATATGTCCAGATAGGCTGAAATGAAAGACTTCGATCTTTTTACTTTTAAGTTTTTCTGTGTAACTTTGCTAATCAGAGACCAACCAACAAGCCATATAATTTCTGCCTTGTTTAGCATTAAAATTACAAAGCATCTTATTGCTTATTTTGAGCTCTTTGTGCACCAGCCAACCTAAAAGTCACAGTGACTGGTAAAACCATAAACGTCTACTTTCCTCAAAAAATCCTTCTTTGTGTCATGCCTCAACTGTTCTCTAATTAGTTTCGATGACATGTTTCTTTTTTAGCTTACTTCATGTTGTCAGGTTTTATCTGAGTGATTTTGTGATTCTACAGGTCTGGCAGTAATCAGGTCATTGAACTTAATGTAGTTAATGGCAGTTATTAAATACTTTCCGAAACAGAGCCAGGCTGGTTTATTTACCTTTGTTAACCATTAATAAATAAAATCATCATTTGAAAACTGCATTTCACTGTGATAAAAAAACCAAAATAACAAAAACGGCAGAACAAATCTTTAACAGCACCGTAGATAAGAAATCCTTTTCAACAAAATTGCACATGACAGGCGCTGTAGGTCAGTAGGTAAAGAAAAACATCCACCAACAACAACGAGACAGATCGTCATTGCTAAACTGTTTAAGTTAAAACAAGGCTTCCAGATTATATTACTGTTAAATGTCTATGCTGCTAGTGTTTCATTAAGGAAGTAATAATTGATGTGCAGGAAGACCCAAAGAATCTTCTTCGTTCTTTAATGGACCCCAGCTCCCCAGATGTAAAGAGAGCATCAGGTAACTTGATTTCAACGCCCGGTCCTAATCCAATACAGTTGCAAAGTCTCTATATGACAAAAGACTCCGCTTGCCCTTAGAGCGGCTTAATGGCATACATGAGGTCAACCGGACAGGACGCAGGAAAAAATTAACGTCCACGAGACCGAGAGGTCAATAACGCAGAGAGGGAGACAGAAAATGAGACAGACTGTAAAGGCAGAGCAGAATGAGACGTGTTGCAATGACAGACAAGAAAGCCAAAGCAAATCTGGGTTAGTTCAAGAGAAAAGAGCCACTGCGTCAGTCTGAACAGAACCAAAGACTGAAACCTTGAGCTGCGGTTTCAGGGTGAGAGTATAAACTCTGTGCATCCATATTCTCTCCCATACATTTATTTTTTACTAAAGCAAAATACTGTGAAATGTGACACTGAAGCTCACCTGCTGAGTTGGGAGTTGACGGCGAGTTGGCCTGACTGCCGTGAGCCGACACACTGGTGGCGTTGACGGCAGTCCTGGCTGCGTACATGTTGGCCTCTTCTTGAAACTTGCCGATGTTTTTCTTGTATCGGATTCTCTTATTCCCGAACCAGTTTGATACCTGTTACAACAGCAGAGAGTGCCAGTGAAAGTTAACTTGGAATATTAAATCATTCCTTAGCTTCATCTTCTAAAAATAAATTACAGGAGCAGCTTTGTTAAAACTATAATTTGATAAAACATTATCATCTGATACAGAATTAGATAATAAAGCATGCAAATTTCTAGATGTATTCAGAAAGCCTATCAACAAACAAAATAACTTCATCTTCATCCATTTGTTTTGATCACTATTTGCTTAAAAATGCACCGTCCTTATTTCCAAAAAGTTAAATATGCAAACAAAAATAATTTAATTATTTTCTAAGTGTTCTAATTTAACGTTGTTTTTTTTTTTTTTACAGGTAAACAGGTAATTTTGATAACATCTTCTAAACTGAATAAAATATTTTAGTCATCAAATCTGTTTCTATAAATACAAATTGTTAAATTTGAATGACTTTTCCACAGGAGTAAATGCAGCTTAAAACAAACAGCAGTCCACTGCAGCGTTATGATTCCAACATGAAAGGAAATTGCTTTATGTTCCGGAAAATGTAGTAAGTCATGTAGATGAGGTTTCTCTGGTTACCTGTGACACGGTGATGCCGCACTTCTTGGCCAGCTCTTCTTTTGCCTCCTCGCTTGGATAGGGGTTACTGAGGTGGGAGTAAAAGTACTCGTTCAGGATCTCTGTCGCCTGTTTGTTGAAGTTCCTCCTCTTTCGTCTGGAAAGAAATAAAAATATATGTAAGAAAACTTAGAAGAATATCTGTCTTGCAAATAAGTTATTAAACTATTTTATTCTCTTGAAAAACTTCAAAGTTTTTTTTTTTTATAAATGCTTTGCAACTGATCCATTTCTACTCTATTTGTAGATATTTTGAAATGGTCATTTGCAATTACGTTGCAGGATTGTGGCAAAAATACTTTGTGTACTCTGTTTTTGTTTTCCCAAAGAAAGTATTTCTGTTTCACTGCATCAGAGTTTAGCCGGGTGTTGGTACCATTAGCTGTTTATACTCACTTAAACTGTCTTTTTCATAGAAACTTCTCATTTCTCAGTGTATCTGTGCTTAGCAGTGTTTCTTTACCCTCCAGTGCACTTTTTCTTATACCTACTTTTATGTAATTTCCCTTTGAGATTAATAAAGTATGACTGATTGACTGATAGTTATGAATTTGGACATAATTTTACTGTATCATTAGATGCAGTTTGCCTTGTGAAGTGCTTTGTGGTGTCATTTGGCATCTCATAAATAAACTAATTCGTAAAAACAACAAAAAATAATGCAATCCATCAATAAATGTAAAGCTAGAAATAAACCCATATTATTGTTGAAGGTGCTAAAAATACATCTTCCATTAGAAAATAGGAGCAGGTTATGCTGCACTAAATCATGATGACACACAGACCTGGCATCAAGAAAGCGTGAGCGCAGGATCATGACGGCCTCGCAAGTGCTCTGCTTCAGCTGCATCTGAATGGAGCTGAATTTGCGGTGGATGATGCTGACCATGCGCTCAATCTCCTTGGGCGAGATGGGTCGTGTTCGAGACTGCTCCCTCAGCAGGTTCATCACATGGGTGGTGAACTCATTGCACGCCTGAATGAACAGACAGACAGGATTCATAAGAGAAATAACTATCACAGAGGCTCGACAGCTTCAGACAGAACAAAGGGGTGAAATTGGATTCTGGAGAGGCTGCGCGGTCGCCCGATCGCCCCGAATTCACGTGGGCAGCGCTGACAGTGAAACAGCAGTGGTGTTAGAGGTAATAAGAATAGTCTAAATTAAAGCAGCAGACACAGCGCCATGTTTCAAGGCAAACAAATGTGGCAGCGGAGTCATACAGTGGAGGCAGTAATACTTGTGGTGCTCTGAATATTAAAAGCACTTCTCTTCAATGGAAGAGAAGATGTGACAAGTGAGGAGAAATGTAAAATGACAGCAGGCTTTCAGTCCCGTTCACGTTCAAGAGGTTTAAACTGTCTCCCTCTCTTCTCACTCCATCTTTCCGTCTACCTCTGTCTGTGTCTGAATCAGTCACTGGATATGACTGCATTCAGAGTCAAGGTGTCTGTTGCTTGTCAACACCAGGGTTACGTCAGTCAAAGTGATCCGGCGAGCAGCCGTTCTGCTTGCACACACACGCGGCAAGACACTACTCACTCATACCAACGCGGGGTGTACATAGCGCGATGACACAAAAATGCTCAGGTGTATATCGACTGTGACAGTTAGCGATGACTAGCCTTCCTCGGAGAAGATGACAAACCCAGAAACGCTTTGACTTCCAAGGGAATGACAAGACGTTACAGTCTTTGGAGGAGAGCTGGTGTGTGACTGATATAATGGCTGCTTGCCTGCTAAAGATAGCGTCGCTAAAAGCTTGGCTTGTCATGAGTTGTCCTGCGAGTTCTCATTTCAAAAGTATCCCACTGTTGTACAAAGAAAACGAGTTCCACAATGCATCCATTGTTTATGTGAACTATCTATTTAGATCTGAAGATGGGACTTTTGTCCCGACTTACAGCACAGGAAAAGGGGAGACCAGTTTTGGACACTAAACAGTTACATGCTCATGAAACTGAGTCACAGTTAATTTAATAAAGTTTAGACATTACCTGTGCCAGTTTGGTTTGAAATCATTATTTGGAATCAGAATATTATATTTCATCAAGCTATTGCTGAGATTAAAAGTACCTTGATGGCTTAAGTGTGACAAAAAAAAGCCATAACAGAAGAAATCTGAAAGCAACTACATTTTAATAATGATTGCCAATCTAAGTAGGAATTTTTCAGCTCTAGCATCAAACTCGCAGGATTTCATTGAATTAAACCACTCTTTGATGGCTTCCTACAGTATACAGTGAGCTTCGTAATAGCTATTATATTATTCAGGTCCCTCATTTCAAGTCCTATCTTGTTAAATTCACACCTTCTCAAGATGAAGCAACTGGTAGTGGAAAATGTACCTTGAAAGTTTTGATTTTAATTGCCTGAATGTACCATTTTCAGCCAGTGAGCCAGTTTCAGCAGCAGATTTCTTTCACACATTTAGCCTTCCTGTGTGAGGAAGGCTAAATGTGTGATAAATGCTTTTGGCAGGGCTAATTGCTTCCTGTCCTCACATGGTTTGTACTTGTATTACACAATAAAAATACTTTAATACATTAGTCATAGCTAGAAATCAGTCAAGGAAACGAAAGTCAGTGGACAAAGCCATTTTTCCATCGTCTACATCCACTTGTCTATGAAGGGGGTGGAGGGTGCTGCCTATCTCCAAGGACTACAGAGACACACAGCCATGCAAACGCACACACACACTCAATCACAATAGTGGTTTTAGACTCTGGGGGGGATCCAGAGTACCTGAAGAGAACCCACATACATTGGACTCTGTATATATAGTGCATTTGCTCTATCACTCAAGCACCTGTAAATTTTATTATGTTTATTCCTCTATCCATTTCTCTGGTGTTTTAACATTTAACACTCGTACAGATATAAAAGAAGAAAATAAATTTTTCCTCCTACAAAAAAAGTATTTTGTTTAGTAAAAGGGAGATTGGATACATTTGTTTCTTTTTAATGAGTTCAGTAAAGACCTAAACAAATATTTATGCAATAATAACTGTGTTTATCTACAGCAGATGATTCTTCCTTCCATTGCTTTCAAAATTGATGCAACACTAGAGCCTGTTATACTGCCATTAAATTTGAGACATATCAAAAAAATATGTATGAAGAACCTTCAAACGTCATAACATTAATTTTGGATCTGATTCAGAGGCTAAGAATAAAAGTTTAAATGAAAACGTCCTTTGGTTGGGAGGGTATTTTCTATAAATGGATTAAAGCATCATCAACATGGTAGATAATCTTATTAACTGAAGTTCACATGCTTGTTTATTACCTTAAGTGATGAGAGCCAATGATATCGGGTGTGTTAATGTTATTCTCTCCAGAATATATGCAGCAAAGATTGCATATGTTGAAGTAAAACAGTAGTATAATGAAAATGAAGTGAGTCCAAAAGTCCTTTCAGGATGAGTGAACCCTTGTTGTGTTTCATCATGTAATGAAGACTGAGATCACAGTTTCCCACCTGTTCGTATTTCTCCAGCTCTGTGTGGTAGATTTGTCGGATCTGAGACAGCTTGGCCCGGTAGTCGGAGTGTTCTGCAGAGTTATCTGCACCGACGCCGCCGGTGGCCGCAGCAGCAGCAGCCGCGGCCGCAGACCCGCCACCTTTCTCCGGTCCAGCCACACCCTCTGCCAGAAGCATGTTGTCCAGTCGCATCAGCTGGGGATCTGGAGGCTCCTCCTCCTGGGCGCCGCGGATACTGAGCACTGCAGAGGACAGACACGACGAACATGACTTTAAACACACATCTTAAAATGAGCTGCAATAGTTTTATGCACATAAAAAAAAAACTGTCCCTGCTGTTGCAAGCTCCAGGCTGAACTTGCTGAAATATGACTGTCATTATTAAAGTTCAAGCCTGTGCTATAAAAATCTGCAGCTTCAGAGTCTGCAAGACCATAAAAAGGAGAAAATTTCATCAATTCAATCTATAAATTCATTTAAAATGAACACAACCCCTTACCGAGAGCTCATCTTTTTTTCTCTCTATATGTACAGGCTACATTTAGTCTTCAGCTGATGGGTTTTAGCAGAAAACACATTAATACGTCATGCATGATGCATTGTAGTTGATTAAAAGCACATAGCTGTAATAGAGCAAAGAAGAAATAATTAAATAACTGCAAAACATGATCTAAATATTAAAAGGTAAAATATATAGATACAGATACCGTGCGAGAGCAGAGTGGTAAACAGTTTAAACTTAATCAGAGGCCATTAAGCTAATCTTATTACCCAGTTATCAAATGCTGATTCTCTGACCTTATGAGATGTAGTAGATTTTCATAAGACATAAAGTCTCAGATCACATTGTAACATCAATGTGTACAAAGGGAGAGATTTGAGGCAGTGGTAGCGTTCAATGCTTGTTTTTACATGACAAAACATGTGACCAATCACATTTGGCCACTTGGGTGGACTATCATTTGCCCTTTATGGCCACACCTAGATTATGGATCCTGAATCTATATTACATTTTCAATAAGAGTAAAACCTTTAGCAGATAGCAAGAAAGCTGGACAATGTATAACAAACTGGGCTGCAGCTAAACTGCAAGCTTTCAATCTCAGTCTGTGTTGGACTTAAAAATGTTGGCAGCCTTTTGGAAATGTCCCTGTTAAGAAAATCTACATCTGTTAGAAAATACGCATGGTGGCTCCTATATAAATAGGAAGCTAACAACAATATAAAGTGCGATTTTATATTTTTGATCAAACCCCTGGTTACAGCAATGCCTTGCTTGCAGTTTGCCACTGCAAAATATTTTTTATGCTATCAACTCCTGTTTTATTATTTCATGTAGAAGTCCCTTAAAATGGCATGTTTTGTTGTTTATCACTTTTTAACTATACCACAAATTGTTCCTAATTAGAAAAACAGATTTCTATTTCTATGACAATCTGAGGAGCACTTTTTTGTTTCCAAGGAAACCTGGTGTAGCAGTTTGTTTACAAATAGTTTTGAACAAAAGGTAAAAATGGATCAAAATAAACTTCTTGTGAATAATAACAAGGTACAGACACGGTTCTATTTATCTGCACAATCTAAGCAGGCAGGTGTTCCACCACCTCTGTGGAAATTGTTGCTGTTCTGCCTGTTTCAGCCACCAGAAGGCTCCCTCGGTAAAGAAGCTGAGCATCATCCTTTCCTCTGAGACGCAGAAAACAGCCGACCAGGTGCAGCCCTCCATTCCAGCCACTGTCTTCAAGGACAAAGACGCCACACTTTTTAACAATGCATCTCTCCCAGTGCCAGAGTACACTCCGCATGTCTCCTGTCTGATGTGTGTAGACAGTGAGGGTGAATGGCAGGATGTGTGACAGAACAGCAGAGCCATATTGCAGCTGAACAGGCTCAGGTCGCGGCGACGGCTCCTTTGTAAGGAGGATGTAAGGCTCGGTCGCCCTGTGACCTTTCTGCCGAGCAGGGGGTCCAGATGGATTCCAGGGCCGGCACGGGGAGCTCCCACCTCTTTTCATCTCGCCAACCCCCTCCTCCTCTTTTTCTCCTTTCCCTCCCTTTTTCTCCTCCAGCAATAACATCATCCATTCCCATCAGCTCCGAAACGTGAGCAAGCTCCGCTCAAGAGGCAAATGTCAATGGCCATCAGACGGCTGGAAAAGGTCAGGAGTTCAGAAGGGGAGCAGACGCGTGTGTGGGGGCGTGCATGTGTGTGTGTGTGTGTGTTTGCGTGCACAATGGTAGATGAATATCTGGAAATTTTTCATGTGAATCACACCGGCGGGAAATTATAACACTCGCCAATTTGATTCTGACAAAACAGTCACAGCATCCCAACCAGAGGGGGAATCTAATGAGCCTAAGAGTGATTTATTCATTCCCTCCAACTCCCTGAGTGCACAACTAAAAGCATGAAATGGATTAAATAAATACAATTAATAAGGAAAATCAAACAATCCACTGTGCTGTGGCATAATTACCCTAACCACAGCCATCAGCTTTATTTATTCCTGTTCAGTAATAGCAATGAAATCGATTAGACCTCAATGCCACTCGGAGT
This sequence comes from Phalloptychus januarius, assembly GCA_902982915.1. Classification (NCBI taxonomy): domain Eukaryota; kingdom Metazoa; phylum Chordata; class Actinopteri; order Cyprinodontiformes; family Poeciliidae; genus Phalloptychus; species Phalloptychus januarius. The sequence goes on along the minus strand of CADWAE010000466.1, from coordinate 12,156,209 downwards.
GCTTCGCTGTGAACTTTGCAACCACAGACTATACATTAACGTAATCACCTGACAGTGGGAAGTGGCCTCTATTACTATAAATCATGTATGGCACAATAACACCAAAAACCTTTAATACACATTTTATAGTCTATTGTCGCGACGAAGAGGAGGAAGGGGCGGGGGGAGGAGGGCTCTCTTACTTCATCAGTCTCTGATTAGTATCTATAAAAGGAAGATGGCCATCATCTCATCTTGATCATTACTGACAGGCTTAATTGAACAATGAGAGGACACAATTCCCCTCTCCATCACCAACCCCCCTTTACCTCGCTTTTTCTCTCCTTTTCATTTGTGCTACACTCTTGTTAAATTCCTTTTTTAGAGATGTGGGCCGCCAAACCCAAAAAAGGCAGAAGCGTTAAAAAAAAAGAAACATAAACAGCTTCGGAGAGGCTTCCTGAATAATAAATGGGCCTCTAAGAATAAGCCTTTTGTTTATTTACTGATTAAATTAATTCCTGCTCCTGTTTTATTTCCTTAAGAGCTGGCTTGTGTCCACTGCTGACTGTTTGCAAACAACAGGCACAGCCAGGGCGTAGTGTTAAGATTGTAAATAAACAGCGATCAAGGCACCCACTCGTAAAGGGGAGAGTCGAGGCGCGCCGGACACATAACATACAGACAAACACAAAACATGTTACCCAGATATGTGGTTCTGAACAAACGACATTTTCTGTGCCTTGTGGGAGTATTTATTATAACCCTTAAAATCTTACAGGTTTTGTTATTACAATTACAAACCTCAACACATTTTCTAGTAAAGTCTGGAAAGTGTGGCGGGCCTCTTTAACTCTGTTAGACCTGAATGAAACCCAGTGTAACAAAGTGGTTTTAGAAGTCACCTAAACAGTAGTAAATCTATCTGTATACATTGCAGCTAAGTTAAGATAAAAGTTGTGGAGAAATGTTAATGGCACAACTGCAAAGGAGCTGCATAGATCCACAGTTAAGGTGGGAGAATCTGTCAAATATTGTTGTGGATTTAGCATCCAGTCTCATGAAAACCACAGCAACAAGAAGAAAGCCAATGTTTAAAGAAAGCAAGAAGAAGAAGAATGTTTTTTTTGCTTACTCAAGACACACACAGAAGTGCCTCTTGTTTTCTGTGGGATGTGGGAGGAAGAGTTGTGTCTTAAGACTTTACATCATTCTAAGCACACAGTCCAACATGGTGGGGGGAGCGTCACGATAACACAATGTCACGATATCATGATGTCACGATTTCACGATATCACGATTTCATTACGTCACAATTTCACGATATCACAATTTCATGCTGTCACGATGTCGCCGTGTCATGTTTCGGGGCAACTGGTCAGCCCATATAGGGAGATGGATGGAGATATTTCATGATGATAAATGATATATTTCCCCTTGAAATACAAAGGCTTTTTTGCAGCCTTTATAAAGGCTGCAAAAAATGTGCAACTGTGGTGGAGGGACAACAACTCTCAACTTATATACACACCTTCAATGGAACCTGTTCATGTTATACACTGGTCTAGCCAAAGTCTTGACCTCAATCCAAAACCAAATTGGTGGCAGACTTGGTGCTCTCCATCCAGTCTGGCTGAGAATGAACTATTAGTTAAAAACTGGCCACAACTGCAGTCACAGAGATATAAAGGATGTTGATGCACACTGTGGTTGCAGTAAAAGGTTGATCTACAACGTTACTAACTCAGAAGGTTGAATAGAAATGCACAGGACACTTTTCAAGGTTTCATTTGTAAAAGAAAAATAAATGACTGAAACCCATGACTTACTTTCTTCAACCTCAAAATTACGCGCTGCGTTTTGTTTTATATCATACAAAATCCTAACAAAATTCGGTTTGTAGATGTGATGTAATAAAACATAAGTTGTAAAAGTATGTTGTTTTTGCAAGATTGACAAATCGTCCTGAGCCCACATGTGGCTCTGTGAGCATGTTTAAATAAAAACATGTTTAATTGATGACGCTGAAGTATTCTGTCACAATTACGCAGATTTAAAATCAAACAAGGCAGGAGTGATGTCCCTGACAGCCTTGATGAAAGTTTATCCCCTCTGCCTCTAACTGGCAGCAAAACACTGGACTGGATCCATTTCCCATCAATAAAGTAATGCAATACACTCTGCAGGCTTGTGGTGCAGATATGTGTGTGTTTGTGTGTCCTTTCTTATCCACATCACATGACCCTAGAGAGGACCAGGCAGTGGCTGCGCTCCCTATTGATTGTGTGGGCACACGTCATCTAAGGTTTCAGCAGTTAATAAATCAGGCCCTCTCCTGACACAAATCTCTAAGTGTGTGCGTGTTTCTCTGTGTGGGCCTGTCACAGAGCAGTCAGCAGGAGCGAAAGCGACAGCCACATGATAATGTAACATCACCACCATTCATCCCTGCCACACAGCATTCTGAGACAAAACAACAACAACCTGGGAACCAGAAAAAAAAAAAAGCAACGTGATTTACAGCAGACATGACAAGTATCACTAATACAAACACCCTTCCCCTCCCCCAGCTCCTTCCAGGAGTTCAGCTCCTGTCCTCATCTGCATTCGATACAGTCCCAAAAAACGCAGCAATGTGCAGCACGCCACGCTGACCGACAAAGTGGAGACAACCTGCAAATTCTGTTCACAGCACTGAGAATGCCAATCAAGCCACTGTTAAAATTGTTTATGTCAAATATCAAATTTGCAGACATTTTGAGCTCTTGATTTTTATCATGCATAGCTAAAAAATATTTTTTAAGTGCTTGTAAATAGTAACAGTAGCATCAGTTTGGTTTTTCAAAGTTTCTTCACAAACAGACAAAAAAAGACTGATTTTATTTTTATTCTATATGAAAAGCCTGAGGATTGCTATGTGCACAGGGATTTTCTGGTTCACAGTATTAAGGTCTTAAAAAGATATAGATCAGTTTCAACAATACAAACATTTCCAGTGACCCAAACACCAATGCAAACCAGAGCAAAATGTATAAATACAGAAATTAATGAGACTTCAAGAAATGTTCTAATCATTTGCTGTGTGAAAAAAAAAATCTGTTTCTGAAGCAAAGACAAAAATACAGATTTTTATCAAATGCTGACCTTACAGGAATAAAACCAATAACATCAAGACAGAACAATGTGATGCTTGGAAGGTGCCACAATTATAATGAAATGCTAGATAACTCTAAATGTAGGCTGACCTACATTTAGTTCATCCCAAAGTGTGTAAATATAAAACCAATAGCAGACCTTCACTCAGTCACACTAAAAGTTAGTTTGTCTGTGCTTTCTTAGCTGCTTCAGTTATAAAAGCATTTTAAGGGGAAAAAACTGTTAAATTGTAAACAAGGCAGGATTTTAGGGACAAATGACAGAAATATGCTGCATTTCTCTTCTGCTACTGAAACACAACAAACAAAGAACAAAAAAAACAGACACCTAAAACGGTTTTCCATTTTTCAACTTATTTACATACAGGCTGCTTGGACTAGATATTAGGTATAGATAGGTAAATATAAAGACATTCTAACTATTAAACAATGAAAAACCTTTTAGAAAACATTGTAAGAACCAAAATGTTTCTCCCATCACAAGGTAATGGGAAGCTGTACAGCTTCAGTACGCGAGGGCAAAGTCATAAAGTACCTCTAAAGCAGCTTTATGTTTTATCAGCCATCTGAGTATCATGTGCAGAAAGGGGCCAGAGTTGAAGTGTTGTATCTGATACTGTGGTGAGGGGATGGGGATTACCAAGGACAAGGGGAAAAAAAGCACCAAAGAAATAGTAGAGAGACAGGCCTAGACGAGGAGATGTGGACGGTACTGGCTGGGAGGGAGGAGAGTGATGGAGGGAGAATGAAAGGCGAAAAATAGAAATGGAATAGGAAAGCGAGGTGTCAATTAAAAAAATGAACCCCGATGCATTTGGGAGGTGACAGCTGGTGGGAGACGAGCTGACAGGCGTCACATTAGGCGGATTTGGTGGCCGCTCCCCTCGTCCCCTCCTTTTTTTTTAGCCCTGCTTTCCCTCTGTCTCTTTCCCTTTCTAGCTTTCTCCGACTGGCGATCGTCGGTTTCTCATGCGACAGCAGTGGCGGCAGCAAGCAAGGGGAAGAACTCAGCTTGGTGTTTTTCAGAACAAGTTCCCCCTGCAGCTACTCCTAATAACGGTAATTATCGTCATCATCTGAGGCTTAAGCAGGCCAGTTTGAGGCCTGAGGGGCTGGCCTGATAATGAGGCAGCCAGCGCCAGAGGAGAAGACCATTCAGAGCACCGCCCCGCCACCAACGCCAAACACCCCCTTTTAAAAGCCTTCATTAAAATAATTCATTATTCAAAACGGGCAATATATTAGCCCCTGGCAGTCGGTCTTTCTAAAGGTGTCTTAAAATATATATATCTCATTGATTGAATCAAACTCATGCTCTGCTAGTGTAGTTTCTACCAGCTTCAGGCTGTGCTGGGAACAGCAGTGGCTCAATAACTGAGGAGCTGAGGAGTAGTCACGAGCTTGGAGGCTGCAAGCAGAGACACAAAGACATCCCAGCAGAGAGAGAGAGAGGAAGAGAGAGAGTGTGTCACTGTGTAAAGGAAAACACTAAATACACAAAGGACTGGTAACACTCTTCTTTAAGACCTGGAGATTAATGATTCACAGTCCAACCATAATTTGTATGCATGTTTTATTTGCAGGTGACAGTGGACAGACAACAGCAATTTTGACTAATTTTAAATCCTGCAATCTGAAATAATCCTTTTACGAAATGGACAGGTGCATAAACAGGGATTTATCTCTGCTGTGTTCTGGTTGTGCCACTGGTACCACTGGTGGTCTATTGGCTGCCTATCTGGTTGTACTCAGAGGAAATCTTTACACTAATTATTTTTGCAAGATACATACAAATTAATTAACGATGATAACCACCAACAGCTAAAATATTATTTTTTAAAGTTTATACATACTGCATTTGTTTCATCAGAAACGTCTCAAAAGACAGGCATGTGGGGAAACATGAAGAACTCCCTGTTTGACCCGAAGGAGATGACAATGGACCAGAACACTTGGTTCACTTGGTTGGACAATGGATCAGAACCAAGTGTTCTGTTCTGGTCTGGTCAGAACACTTTGAAGTCAAAACTGCAAATTGATATTGAACACAAAATAGTTGTGAATCAGTTCCAGCTAAGGAAAGCAGTCAGGCATTTGTATGTTTTATATGGCATTGTTGCCCTGCAACAAGAAGGTCCAGGGTTCAAATCCTGGGCCTGAAGTCTGAAGTTTGCATGATCTCCCGGTGCATGTGTGTGTCTCACTGGGTAATCCAGCTTCCTCCCACTATCCAAAAACACAACTGTTGAGTTAATTGGTTATTTGGTGGATTGCTTAGGTAGGTGTTTGTTTGCAGGGTTTTTAGTTCTGTGATGGACTAGTGACTTAAAGTTGGCTAGAAGCATTGTTCTAGAATAACAACTCTTCAAAGTCAACTTTTTGACTTCATTACAGTTTGATCACTCAGAAATTTCTGCTTATTAAAATCAGAAGATCAAACAGCTAACAAATTATTTCTCTGCTCTGCTACCATTCATGTCTATTCCAGCTACCTTTTATTGCCATATTTCCTTTATACCTTAGCCTGTATAATACTTTTTATAGCATTGTTCTTTAAGGACAGTCATTTTTAAGACTTTACTAAAAAAGGTGTAAAAAAAGGGATATGTACCGCAGGGAAGAGCATTTTCATTTTTTCAAACCGGACAAAAACAAAACCTCAGTAGAACTCAGTGAACATCTGGCTTTTGTTCGTTCCAAGGTTGAAGCACTGTACAACAGTCATGGGTGTTTAACGGCTCATGGAAACATGACACCCAGGTGGACATGGGCATTTTATGCCCATGCAAAAGAACCCCAATAGTAGTTCTTTTTCTGCTATCGGGAACAAAAATCCTCGAATGGACACAAGTTTTTTCTGCGTTGTTCTGCAACCTCTGAATCATTTGTCATATCAGTTTTAATGCCCACCTGCTTTTTCTAAGGACTTAATTCATGAAAGGCTAAAAATCAACCTTTTTTAAAAAAAATCCACCTACTTTAAAGTTTGAAAGTGATTTTAAATGCCAGTTTAGGTTTGACCTAATCAAAGAGCCAAACTGGTAGAAGCTTGTCTAAGTTGATTAACAGAGATTATTTACTGTTTACTAGCATCAAATTCATTCATATGTTCAGAAAATAAATGCCAGTCCAAAGTCAAACGACAGCCAGCATAAGGATGCTGTCCTGGACAACAGTTGGTAAGGACATGATGTGTGAAATGTTGGGAGCCCAGAGGACATCGCCTCTGATAGTTAATGTCCTGCCCTAACTGTTGTCCGACAAGTCGTCCCCACGCAGCAGGACAAACCGTGAAACAAAAGGTCCGATAAAACAAACCGCCCTCGAGTCCCCTCGGTGTGTGTTCCTGCGCGTGGCACATTTCATAAGGCCCCGCTCTTTGACTGTTGATGAGTTTATGCGAAGGTAATTAACAGTAATTAATCCTTAATTACAGCAATTAGCAGAGTCGCAGTAAATTAAGCTACATCTGGAGGCATGGCGCAGGGGCTACACGAGTAGGGGTGGGCTTTTTGTCAAGTGAGGAGGCAGAGGCTATGTGACGGAAGCAGACCAGGTCTGCTGGGATGTTATAAGTTGCCATCCCTGCTATAAGGTGATCTGCTGGGACTTCTGATACACATGGGTAGCTGATGGGTGCAGGGTCTGATAAACATATAGAGCAGATAGAGAACTTGGTTCATTACTGAACAGAATTGCTCCATCTCTGGGAGAAAGGCTCCCTTAAGCTAGCATGCAAGGACACCTGCCATATGGCCGCTCATAGACAGCAGAGCTTGTAGTTCTGCTTCACTGTGCTCAGTTTCACTCGACAACATGTGAACATGAATTCCACATGACCATCAACAAAGAGCAAACGTGGCTCCCTCTGTTTTATAAAACTCTCATTACAGCACCTTGTAAAAGTATTCATAATCCTAAATGGGGATTTTTATTATTATTTTGTCATGATGGAAATCCAAACTTTTGAATAGGCTGTTGGGGTTTTATGTGGTAGCCCAACAGAAAGTACTACACAACTATGATTTTATTTTATTTTTTTCAATGACTAAAATCTGAAAAGTGTGGAGTGCATGTGTTGAAACTCCTGATTCAATACTTTATAATCCCAACTCTAGCAGCATTTACAGCTCCAGGTTTTGCATGGCTACAACTGTCCATTTTTCTTTACAAACAACTCAGGCTCAAACAGATAGAATAGATTGCATAAACGATCACCAATTTTCAAGCTTTGCCACAGATTACCGGATTTAGGTCTGCTATGATCTAAAACCATCCTGTTATTATGACTTTATGTTTACTCTCATTTACAAGGTGAAGCTGAACCTCTGTTCCAAATCTTTCACAGCCTGTAATCTTCCAGGACGTCGCTGTCTTTAGCTTCATTCTTCCTCCCATCTACTATGATCAGCCTCCTCGACTCACTGAAGGAAAACAGCCCCACAGCATGATGTGGCCATCGACAGGTTTCACAGGTTTTCACCACACATAATAGCACTTTGTGACAGTTTGATCTCCTTCCACGTTTGCTTGTGCAAAACTCTGTGTGAGACTTCTTATGGCTTTCTTCTTGCTTTACAAATCTAACTATAAAGGTTAGATTTGTGGTGTTAATTCATATATTTCCTGTAAATAAATTTTCCCACCTAAGCTAAAAATGTTCACAGGTTTAATGATTTTGTAAGGCACTGTATTCATAGAACAACCAGTGAGATGTTGAGGCCTGGTGGGCAGAGTTCATTAAGAGTCTTATTATTAAATCTGTAGTATTTCCTACTAGTAAGGAAGACTCTGAATGGCTACTTAGATTATCCTGAGATGCATTTTATATCCACTGGGAGCAATATCTTCCACGATGACAATGCTTCTCTCCGTAAAGCACAAGTGGTCACTGAGTGCTTTAAAATGGCATGATAATGATGTTAGCCAAACGACATCTGTAAATAGACACGATCCTGCTTTCCTTTCTATATATAGAAAGAACTGAAAGTGAGAATCTATGAGTCTGTGCATTACCCGTGCATCAAGATGTCAAAGGAAGGAACATCTGACCCAGTTACTACAACTAATAGAAACCCTCGGCTGTTATAAATGTTAATATTTGTTTTTTTAGAAAAATGTCTTAAAGGTCTGATAGGTTAACTACTGTCAAACATCCAGACTGAATCCCCTCTGAGGCCATAAAGACTTCCACAAAACTACAAAGGAAACTTTTGTAGTCTTGTGACAAACTGCAGCAAAGCTAAATATATTAGTATTTTATATACTAATATATGTTTAGCAGCGTAGTGGGTCTTGCAAAATTATTTTTTGGGATGAAGGTTAAATCTGCAGGAGCAACAAAGTGCAGAAAGGACAATTTTGAGGTACTTGACCTGAATTTCTACGTAGCACAGGTGCGTTTAGGGTTTAACCATTTGCTTCTCATGTCCCTATATATGTTTCTAAACTGTAGTAAATTTTATCTTATTTACTCACTCACTTTATCTTATTTGCTCACTACAGTTTAAATCCAAAATATCAAGTACATTTTACTAATTAATTGAACAGAAATTCAAAAGGTTGTTAAGCTGCCATAATCTCAGCCCACTAGCACCTCAAAATGATTCTCATGCATTAAAGTGTCAATAAAGAAAAGCACAGTGGGTGTTATTACTCATAATTAATTATTTTATGGTTTAGGCTTGATGTATGCTCTGTTTCTGCACCTTAAAATTATGTTGCAATTAGGATGTGAGAGCTCTTATGTGTTCAGTGAACTTACTGGTCCATCGCTGCAGTCAGGAGCTATTTTTGTCAATTAATCTTTCCTTTAATTTTAATTGACTAGCAATTGGTTCCTAGATAAAGCATCAGACAGTTAAACACATTTCAGTGTTTGGTTTATCTAACAAGCAGATTTTTATTTGACTTTTATATTCCAGATGTAAACATTTACTGTAAATTACTTTATTTTATGGATTTATTTTTTTGGACTAAATAATTAGACTGTATTTAAATAGCAATAGTTGTTTTGCAAACGTCAGTAACTGTAATCAAATATTTTGTAGTACAACTAGAAGTAGGTTAACTTACAAGATAAATTATATTTAAGTTACCTAATAAAGTATTCAAGCAAATGAAACATATATGTAGCATATTTAGACCAATGTGAAAACTGCAATAAATAAGCATTAGACTTTTTACTTTGAAAAATGGAAGTCAAACATTCTTCCATATTTTACATTCTATTTTTTTATTCTACTTAAAATGTTCTAAGGCAACAAAATTGGATTCAACACATTTTTAAAACTTTTCAAGAATCCTCACCCACAGGGTGTCTGGAAATAAACTACCATATTAAACTAACCTGAGGGGACCCTAAACCCGCTAAAAGAACTTATACATCAACCTAATCAACAGTGTTGCTCAAAGCATAAATATCTTCAATTTGTCATCAAGAACTAAAGTGTCTTGTTGAAGTGTGTCTTCTTACAGGTAGACTGACTGGCTAAGTGTTTAAAAGGTTACAAAATGGCATAAGCTTGATAGATTTACTTCAGCAAAAAAATATAATCTCCGAGCTTTTGAGATGGAGTTTACTGTCAAGAAAAAATAAGTCAGACTGGTTTAGCTCTGCTCTAGAGTCTTGTGTTATTTAATATGTTTTCACAATGAGAGAAATTCCTGTTAGTTGTGCTACAGAAAAACACACTAAAGATGATCAGTTTGCTTCATAAAAATAATGCAAGCAATCACAGCCTTGGACATTTTTTTGCTTATGACCAGAAGGGTGATGAGTTCTGGCTTTCAAAAAAAATTTGGGGTAAACAATTTGCTTAAGCAAACAAAGAATGTAAAAAATAAACAAATTCAGTTTGTTTTACTCCGTCACACCTGTCCTGATGCGGAAATAATGCAAATAAAATTCAACTGGAGATTGCCACAGGGTGAGAAAAAGTTCATGAGAACACTGTGTGAATGCAAAGGTGTGTTGCCTCTGTGTTTGTTGGAGGTGGGGCAACGAGTTAGAGTTGTAAGAATGAATATGACGATGCAGAGCCTGCAGGCAAGAGAGTGAGATGTGGAGAAAAACAGTTGGTGTGAGCGAGAGTGTGTTTACAGCAGAGGTAGTGGTCCAAGCAGTCTAAGTGGCCTGGCTGGCAGGCCTACCACTCTACTAGCGGATAAAGCCTAAGTCATTAATCACAAGCCTATGGGATCGTCCCACTGTAGCAGAATACTAGGTCAGAGGGAGCTCCTGCTGTCAATCAGCACTAAAATGTGTGTGTGTGTGTGTGTGTGTGGGTGTGTGTGAGAGAGCCTGAACGGTGTGGAGCTGTAAGTGGGGGAATATGTTTTTGATGAGAATGTGTCATTCTGCCTCCAGCATAAAAAAAAGGCGCATAGCGGTGAGGAATTAATGCATTAATGCATGCACCAGTGTGCAAGTGCTAGATGTCATTTACATGATGACTTTACATGAAGTCATCCGCTGGAAATGAAAGCAGAATTTTCTGCCCTAAAAGCTGAAGCTTACAGATAATAAAGACACTGCAGCTCTGTTGCAGGAGAAAATACTGATATACTAGCCAGGCAGTCCTGTGCACTGGGAGCTCACGCCTCAAACCGTTATGTCCCATCAGAATATATGACACACATATGACAGAAGGCTGTAGGATTCAAGTTCAAACATTGTTGACATGCCATAAAAGATCAAAATTAAAATTTCCCCTTTCTACTACAGGCATGTGCAAGAATGAGTGCCTTCCAATGTTTTAAAAAGCCCCAGTTTCAAACACATACAATATTCAGACATACCTTTCTTATTAACCCTGTCACCATGTTGTGGACCTATTTGCCTTTCATTTAAATGTTTTGCGAAGACACAACACCATAATAAAATATGAATGCCCCAATGACCAGCTAAGACAAGCTTTCAGAAACTTTTTCTAGCAGCTTGGTATAGAGGCTATGTGTGCCAGATTTGATCATGCTTTGATAATATCAACACAAATACCATTCAAATAACACAGCAGTGACCTGATAGCAGTACTTAATCTCACGCCACTATGAAGACGCTTTACTCTCCTCAGGATGATCGATGCCTAAAACCACAAGTGAAACGGATGGCATCATTTACTGTGTGATTGATTTAGCTAATTATCTGACTTGGGAGCACTCACAGAGCATTCAAATTTAATTCATAGATTGCCAGTTGATCCTTTAATATGAAAACAAAAATTAGATAATAGGATGATGTAACAGGAAAGTAACGCACAAGGTCATGACACAGCAGAACACTGCGATTTCCACATCACAGTTTCAGAACGGGAGAGAATAAAAAATATCACATAAGACTTGTGTATTTTTAAGTCCCGTCTTAAAAAAAAACAGGACTTGTTTTTTAAGACTCCATTATTTTTCTTATGTCTAGACCAACATACTTATTTATCAAAATGCCAAGAACTGAAAACAACTGCAAGAAAGCCAATATAAAGACATTATAAATTTTCCATTACATTTAAGGCAAATAAGGTTGGTTTGAAGTATTTCTGGTTGTGAAAACCATCATGCTTTTTTTTTTTAAATAAAAAAGCCATATACTAGTGTTGTTTTATAAAGAGTGAAATACCTTGGGTATGATATTCTGTGCAATAAACATTTAAAAACTACAACTGATTTGCACAGCTGTTTATTCTAACTTGTTGCTCTTTGTATTAAAATGAAAATAATATCAATAATATCAACAAAATAAACTATGTATTATTTTGTAACATTATAAGCGATTGCTGATTTACAGTTTTTATCAGGGTATGCACAGTTTGTTCCAGACTTTTGTGCTAACAGTGATAATTATAAAACCGTGCATTTGGTTACAGTAACACTTAATTTCCTTTTTGGATCAATAAAGTATGTTTTAATTTGAATAAAACCTCACCTTTTTATCTTTAAAAAGCCTTAACAAATGAAAAAAACAGAGCAGGTTCAGTGATGTGGGTCAATCAGCGAAGCAATTATTAGATCCAGATTTTAGACAGAAATGTTCAACTGAGAGCACAAAAAGCAGGTGTCGCTATTGAGCTCTGTCTGTAATGACACACATGTGAAGATAGGCAGCATGTGTATCATTGCAGCTTGGTGAGGTTTTGGTTTTCTGTGCTAAGACTCTGCACTCAACTCAGACACTCAGACAACACGCAGCACTCTTGTTGATCCTGGGCTCAGCTGTGTCTATATAATGAGGTGTGCAATAGAAGAGCAAGGATGTCCTTGTCTGAACGGATTGATAGATCAGCATGCTGGATGCCATGCATTCAGAACATAGAGTATCCAGTTTCTATATAATTATATTGTAGGGAAGACACTTTACTTCTGAGCGATATTTCCACAGTTTGACTGGCTCCTTTAGTGCAGATGGCATGGTAATACTGTGACTTGGAAAGCTCTGTTACTCTGCAGCAGTGAGAAAACACGGTAGCGATGGAAACTGGATTAAATGTTTCTTTTTTTCAGCTTTATTTGGATGTCTACTTAATCCAGCACTGCTACAGAAAAGGAAATAAGAACCTGAAGACAGAAATGACAGCCTAAACACCAAAATATTCATTTTCTCTATGACTGTACTGTAATGTGATTTGTATGTTAAAGCTGTTGTCTTTTTTAACAGAATGTTACTGTTTTGTTTACTATGTGAACAAGAAGTCACAAGTTAAAACAGACAGTTATTTAAAACAATAATTATCCTAAATGCAATAATGTCTTTGAATGAATGATGCATCTCTAAATTGCGCAAAGAATTGGCAGTTTTGCATGTAACACTTACTTTTTACGTGTTGCAAACATGTCCCGTGAGCTTATGTTTTGTTTTTTCAACAATTGTTTTTTTTTTTTGTACACTGCATGTAAGCTAAAAGTCACTGTGACTATGTTGGTGCTGCTTCACTTTAGAAATGAATGGTATCTTCTTGGCACTGTTCCATTAAGAGCCAATGAGTAGTGCATGACTAATTGTAGTTCTGTGGACACATTGTTCCACCTAAGATGTAGATCTGATGATAAACTGCATTGCTCTATGAGATGATCTAAGCTTGGAAATGTGTGTTATAACCTAACTCAGCTTTAAGCTTCTCCACAACTTTCTCCCCCTTCTATGTTCTGTGTTCTTTGGTTTTCATAGTGTTGCTTGTTCACTAATGTTTCCAATCATTCTTCACAGAATGGCCAGATTTACAGTAAATTACACACAAGTGGACAGTCTTTGCTGATTTGGTGATTTATGAAGTAATTTTGTTGCACTGGATTTTATTTTGAGGTCTGAGACTAAAAATGGGCTGAATCTTAAAAGTGTTTTTTGTGAAAGATCTAAAAACATCCATCCTCCTTCATCAATTTTCAACATAATATACGGTTACAGGTTTTTGGTTGTGATGTCATTTACAAGGCATTTTATGTTTTTGCCTCCCACATCAAACATCTAACTGCGTAACTAAGAACAACCACAGAGGTATTTTGATGCTTAAAGCGAGGTTAAACATTAACAGTTCATCAGATGTACATCTAACTTGATATATGGAGTATTTTCTTCTATAGGTTCTCCACTTTTAAAACTGGATCGCGTTGCAGCTCCACCTCGCCTCTTCCTCGTCCCCCTGGGTGAGACAACACTCGTATTCTGTCGGTCAGCTTCTACACACCTGCATCCCCAGCTGGACCACTTTCCACCTCCACCCACCAACAACACACCCCAGTCCCCCCAATCCCCAGCCCCCAGCTCTACAGCTCTCTACTCCCAGCTGGCTGGGCTATTTATAGGCGCTGTTTCATTTCCACACCTGCAGGGAGGCAGAGTTGTCACAGTGGGCCCACCGAGCCTCTGTGGAGTGCTGCATGGGAATGAAAATGCACCTTGCTGATGCAGAGACTTATTCTTGTCACTTTCTCCCAGCAACCCTGCTTGCCGCTATTTTGCTGTGCATGTGCAGTGCAGTATGTGGTGCAAAGATAACGTGCAAAAAGGAATCCGTGTAAATAAGATTCCCTGGTGAGGAGTGTGACGGTTATTGACATGGATGAAGCTTTTGAATAATCAGGTAGGTGCAGGTGCACATACTGTAAACAGGTGGGTTTGTTATCAGTATACAGTTGCTCACAATAAGCAGCATTGACATTACTCCTTTATATACCCAATTAACTGTAACCAGCAAGCAAATATGCACAAAATTCGCACATATAGAAGTTGCGATTTATTTGCCTTTCCTGATTTTTTTTTTCTTTCTTCTACTTGCCATGCCTTTCTACTTTGGGTCTAGTGGGCACAGGATCTAGTCAGCGGATTACATTATCAGTCTGACCTAGTTGCCAGCTATCTCCTGAGACCTGAGGAGCCAGGCTTTCTGCACAGCCTTCCGCTGCTACAACTCGCACACTGTGTAACTTTAATTTATCAGGGGGAAGAGGAGGGAGAAATGTGACAGGTTGACAGTTCTCTTTGCCTGCCACTCCGAGCGCTCCCTCTCCCCGCAGTTTGCTGGTTAAAGGGTCCTCGCATACAGTGCATTACAGAGAGCGGCTTTTATTCAGCACCCAGGTAACTCATCAGCGAGGTTGGAACCCTCTTATTAACGTTAACATTTAAGGTGAGACCTGCAAAGGATTATGCGTGGCACAGGATGTGGGCGAAGAGCTTTGTTCCCAGACTGAAGGAGCAGAAAAGCAAATATGCTGTCGTACGTAATTACACTTAGTCACCGCCGATAGTAGTAGAAGTATAGATCATTCACTTCAATAAATGTGCCAACGCTTAGGTGTAAAAACGCAAGTAAAGGTTCAGGATTGGAGATTTCATAAAAATTCACAAGCATGATACATTTTTCAAACTGAATTATCATGGACAAAGTAAAAGAAAAATCTTTATAGCATTTTGAAAAATACACAGATTTTTGAAAAGGCCTCTCAAAGTACCTACATGTGGGAAACTTCCCTTTGCATTGCTCCATTCATCAAGGAATTTTGAAAAAAAGGGCCTTTAGGCAGGAGCATAATAAAGTTTATCCAACAACAAAGGATACAAGAGACGGGTGCTTGACATGATTTGTTCAGTATGTAGCCGCTTTTTACAGATGGGAACATCTAATATCTGTAACATTTTATTTTTCTTTACTGCACTTTATATTTTATAACAGCTATGTGTCAATTTGCACTTACCAGGAGGCTGTTTCATACCAGCTTTTGCAATCAAGGGTTTACACTTATTTTTTAGACATTATTTATTGTCTAGTAATAATAATATCTAAAGGGTGAGCACTCAGATTTTTTTTCTGATTATACAACACATTTTACTTGAAATAAAATGATAAAGAGAAATTGGCTGTAATTGAAAGTTTTCCACCAAGCAATAAATATCTTAGTTGAAGCAAAAGTGACAATTGAACATTTTATTACAGTGTATTGTCATTTTCATTTTTCATAAAATATTTCACTGGATAGCAATCGTATGGTTTAATCACCTGGGTCCACCATCGGGGTTCTCAAAGTGTGGGGTCGGCATGAGAAGACACCTCATATTTTTTCCTTTATTCATTTTTAGAAGCAGAATACTGAATAGTGTTCCTCTGCAGGAACTCGGGCTTGTTTCTGTGTTCAACAATTTGGCATTTCATTGTCTAGTCGTCCAGCCACATGTGGAACAGCATGGACTAAGTTTTCTGCCTCAACAGTTTTGGAGCAAAGCGCGTTTCCACAGGACTCATCTGTGTAATAATGACACTGACGCTGAATAAATGTTGCAAATGCATGAAGAGAGGTGGGCAGAGATGTTCTCGAAAACCTCAAATGTTTGAGAACTAACAGTTTGCATGTTTGAAATGGGAGCATAAAGTAATGGAAGGTATATTACTAATAGAACAGGAAGTAAAGTTTAAAGCGTGCACATTCATACCTTGATCTTAGAGCAGTATCCTCATCTCAGTTCACCAGACAAAAACATATTTTTAAAATCACAAATCTCAAGCCACAAGACAGCCCTAGACTTAATGGCTATTTTTAGCGTAATTGTTTTTCTACTTCTGTCCTTCCCTCCCACTGTTTACTTCACTGTTGTTTCTTGTTCCCTCTGGGATGTTTAATGTTCTTTTAGGAGCTTTGGCCCCACAGCATCTTACATCTATTATTTTCCTTTTTATTTGCATCTTATTTTGGTTATTTCATATTTCCCTTTGGGATAAATTAGCTGGATAGGACTAAAGCCCCCTGACTCATCGGGCCCCTGCAGAAGCATTTAGTAATCAGTCTACGGTAGCAGAAATGATGAAAGATATTAAAATGCAAGTTGCAGTAAATTCACCCAGTTGCTAACCACCAATAATCGTCCTTTATCATAATTATACTAAAGCACAGACCAGCATGTCTTTTTGCATAAAATATTAGTAATGTGGCCTCCATACTGGGTAATAACAATAGAGTTCCACTAATTTCAAAAAGTCAGTCATGTGGCAATTAGTCTAGTTTGGAGTGCTATTCTGAAAGAACAAAGGACCTCCAATCACGAAGCAGTTTTCATTGGTGGAATAGAAATTATGACACACTCAGTCATGTGAAAGCCAGCACGAAGGCAATATGCTCAGAGAACAAAAGGTTGAATTAATCTGCCTGCAGATTAAAAAAAAATAAAGTTTACAACAAAGGGAGCACTGACACCCAGAAAAGGAAGAAAAGTTCAGCGCTGAAGTGATTCTTTGCGACTCAAACCTTGAAAGAGGAAGGACACAGCCATCCAGGAATGAAAGCGTTATATTTCCTTCTATCTGAAAAACGTGGTGATAAACAGACAAAAACAGCTCGGATAATTGAGTTGGGATTCACAATCAGAGCCATCCAAAAAGAAAAAGAAGCATCAGTGGCTTATTTTGTAGGCGGAGCAGATTTGAACATGCACAAGAGAGATATAGGCTAAACACCTGACTCTTTAAGGTTTTTCACTGTTTTTCCCCAGCTGGTGGGAAAAAAAAACAGCCAATATGGTTTTTCTGTGAAAAATTTGGGGGTTGGAGGTGGGGAGAGAAGTGTTGCTGCCAGATTAGGCTACGGTCTGTGCCAAGGTTATAAACAGGCTGTTATCAGGCTTCCAAACAGAATAATCCTCCCTGTATCAGCTCCCAAACATATGGGGCCACACAAAGCAGCCACAGCCACTGACAGACACCCCACTTTTAATTACACAGAGGAAGGGGGGCAGGACCTCTCCATTTTCTGGTGGTGTTTTTCATCTGGAAGCTGTCGAGGAAATACATTTATTCTATTTTGTCAACTAAATTAGATATAAAGAAATTTGAAGGGATGATTGTTAGAATGCAGAACCCCAGTCAATTATTCAGTAGAGAAGCCGCACCAATTTATTTTTTGAAAATAAAAGCATGCCATGATTTTTGTTACTGGATCTTTGTTTCTAACTTATTTACTTTTAACAGCATGAAGCTGAGATTTAAAAGTGAGCAAATTAACTATAATTCATGGGGAGGTCTCTGAAAATTACAGACCATCCTAATGAACATCAATACAGCAAAGTGACATAATGCCAGACTGGCCTTAGGCACTGCGTGATTCAAATAAAATTGACATTGTACTTCTATTAATGTATTGTTGTCTAAATTTAAAAGGGGATCATGTGATGATGTTAGATTGTGAAGGACTAGAACATGTTGACAATCTGTCAAAGAAGGAAGATCACAGAATTTCAGTCATACTGACCAATCAGAGAGCTTTAGAGAGCAGGCACATTCACCCATTCACACTCACAAAGATAAACACATTTGTACACTGGTACACAGATCCATAGTCAACTTGGTGTTAAGTGGAAGCAGAAATCAGACCTACAACCACCTGATTGTACTCCTCCAGAACTGAGCCGCAAATGACTCTGCAGCTCATCCTGTGGCTCAAGAGATAAAAAAGCTACTTTGTATGTTTCGCTCAGCTCATTTATGCAAGAGTCAACCCTGGTGATGAACCAACACATAATTATCATGATGCAGTTTTTCCTTCTGCTTACATACCTCCCTGTCATAAAGTAATATACTTTACCTCAGTGTTGTTGTCTTTGTTTACCTTATAAATATAAAATTGTTTCTACACATAGACAAAGCATTTGGAGACAACATGAATTTTCCTTCATTAGTATGTCAGTGTAATTAATGAATGTTGTGCTTTAGTCGTTTCTGATAGGTTAAAAAAGTTCTGGGGTGTAAATTTTGCCACATCCTTTTCTTAATAGGTTCTCATATTGTGTAATAAAATCATGATTTTACTGAAAAATAATTTGTAATACAATATTTTTTCCATATCTCCCATATCTGCCAAAGTGTCCAATCTGACATTCTATCAGAAAAATATACCATTGATATATTTTTGTTGAAAGTTGCTGTTAAAAAATAAGATCAATGCAACATGGTATTTGTGGCCCTATTTCAAACATATGAGTTAAAGAAGAAATTTCTGAATTCAGGAAAGCCACGTCAGTCTGCTCCAGTCAGCGCTGCACTGCTGGAGGACTTTCCTCCCATCTGAAAGAAATAAATTCCAGTTTTATAGACTGCATACAGATTTTAAAGTCCTGTTCAATAAAGTTTAAATGTCACAGAGGTGTAATAACGGGGATCATATAAAGGCTAAGCTTCAAAAAGCAATGCAAAAACGACGGCGTCCCGCTCAGCTTGCGCAGTAAAATTTTATTTGGCTGAATCGGCCAATAAAAGTGGGTTTTTGAAGGTTGTCAATGGGGTATAATTGGCCCGTTTTACAGGAGCGATCATATTTCTCAGAAGCTTTTTTTCTTTTTTCTTACGGCTTGACAATGTGTCGTCTCGTTAGGGATGTGACTCACTGAGCAGTCTCCAGCTAACACAGAAGGGGCCGTGCAAAAATGGACACAGAGCATGTAAATGACACCAAAAGATGAACAGGCAGCTCTGGTCAACAGTGCTGCAAACCTTTGTGTGCATGTGTGTCAACTCACATGAAAGATGGAGACACACAATAACAGGCCACACTTTTGGCAGCCAAAAAAGAGCCCATTTCACACAACCCCAGATAGCGGAAGAACTGCAGACCTTAATGACGTCCAATCTTCTCTGTCACGGTGGAGTGGAAGCTCACCGGGGCAAAAATCGAACGCCGGCTCAAAGTGCTGTTAACCGGCAGCAAAGACTCCATGCTGACGCAAAAAAGCACACCTTTACTTCAAGCATTTCACGGAAACTCGCAAAAGTCTGTCATCTCTTTCTTTGCTCACAGTAAATAGTTTAGAGGGCTGCTGCTGCTGCTGCTCCGGGAAGATGGACGGAAATTCCTAAACATTTAGCCAAACTTTGGCTGAAACCACTTCTGAGGAGAAATATACTTAGACAAAAATGATCACTTGTAAACAATGCAAGAGACCAAAGACACAAAGAAAAGAAAAATTTCCAAAACAATAATTTAAAGATCTAAGGAGTGTTTTTTTCCCACTCTGTGTGAGGTTTTCAGCAGTTTAGAGAGCAGAACAATAAATATGCATCTGGATCTTTTTAATAAAAAATTGTTAATTTTTGTGAAAAACTCAATATTTTGAAGGCTTTGATACTTTTTTTCTTTTTATTGATTTCTGGCTCTAGTAAATTAACTCCTTGTAAAGAAATACACCATAATTATGGAGCAACTGTGGCTCAATGGGACAACTGTGGGGAAAAGAGGTCTTCATGCACCTGGAGGGCTGTAGGTTCAATTCCAGCTTACACATGTCAATGCCTCCAAAGCCAGGCACTTAACCCTCTGGTGTCTCTAGATCTTCTTATTGGCGTCCAAATGTGAGTGTGAATGGCTGAAACTGTACTGTAAAACCTTTTGAATAAAAAAAAATGTCAAAGTTCATTAATGAGTTAAACAAGAACGACTGCACCCATATGAATGGGGCATTGCAAACAAAAGTGTCTCTGTTAGGAAATGGCAGTTTTACAGTGTCATGGTATGCAGAGTTTTTATATTTTCAAAAGTGCTGAAAGTTTCCCCTCACATGGTTTGGTCTGTTCACAGACATGTTGAAGAAAGTGCCGGCGTGACTGGAGTTTTATAGAGCAAGACGGCACTCCCTGCCACCCACCTGTTGATACCAACTTGTATTTCTCCCCCACTTACAAGAAAAACAATTTAACAATTTCTAGTTAAGAAAAATAGAAATAGCAATAGCTTGGAAACTAAAGAAACACCACTCATCTATTTTATTATGGTAGCACTGATTTATTACCACAGTTAGCATGTCTGTCGACCTTTCACTGGCTAAATGTTTTGAATTACATACACAAAAATACTGCCTGTGTTTTTATATCAAGCAGAAATTGAATTAAGTAGAGATTGATAAATCAAAAGTGTGTGGAAAATGCATCAGCCACCATTAAAAGCCTGAAGTGGTTTGAGGTGAATTTGCAACAACAGTCCACAAAGATTTAACAGAGGCTTGCTACCTGAGCAAACAGCCTGATTAATTTACTAGCTGCTGTTACTTTTTATATGTACATTTCTCTATTAAAAGTTTAATAATGTATAATAATAATGTTTAATAATATGTACATTATACAATTCAGCACAATAATGACATTTAGTTGAAAACTACAACCAAATTTGGCAAGTGTTCATTCTGAAATGTTGCTTATTTGTATATTAAGACAAAATAAATGTATTGGAAAATATAACTACAAAACCCAATAGGTTAAAATGTTTTGCTGCAAAGGGAATAGCTATGTTTTTTTCTGTTTTAATTAAAACTACATAGATTATACTACACAATTGTATTTTATTTTTTGTAACAACAATGATGCTATGAAAGATTGTCATGTCAAAATCTCATTCTGGATCATGACTGTTACTTAAAGGAAAAGTACACTTCAAGAAAAATGATATAAAAAGCATCAAAAGGGACCCTTTTTTTGTTTTTTGATTGCGCCTTTAGCTTTTTTTGTAATAATGTCACTAAATCAGGATTGTCTGATCTTTCTAATTAAACAAAGCTGTAATTACTTTGAACTACCCTGAGATGTTGATGGCTTTGATTCTTCTTCCTTTTTAAGACGACGCCTCTGTCTCTAACAAATTAACCGCTTATGAAGTAATACTCAATCACACAAAGAAACGGTCAAAAAGTTTTGTTTATGTTATCTTTTGCAACCCTGAACAGGATGAAGCGAGTATGGAAGCCGAAAGGATGAATGAAAAAAAAAATATTACAAGGGGAGTTGTGAGCCGGAGAGACTGTTCAAAGAATAAAAATCAAACAGCCGATCCTCTTCGGGAGTGACGCTGGTGGCGCTGCAGTAAAAACAGACAGACAGATACAGTGAATATCTCCACACCCTTTGCTCTGACAGGAGGCGCCGGCGGAGTCGGGGGGGTAAACGGACTGCGCCGTGCCGCACAGCAGCCCCTAATGATCTCCCCTCTGTTTCGGCGGACTGAGAAAAGCCATTACCTCCCGCCACATTACCCTGCCATCCCTCACATGGTGGATGGCTCCTCTCTCCCATGAGCACCTTGCTCCAGTCATGGCTGGCAGTGCTCACCTCCTTACCGCCTCCACCTCTACTCCCCACCCCCCAAACTCTCCTCTTCCCTCTGAAACCCCCAGCTCTATACATCACATTTAACACTTTGACACTAACAGTCTATAATGTTTCTATTCTACAAAATCACTCTGCCAGTTCCAGGATAGCGGAGCCGAGTGTGAGGAAAATAAATACCACTCTCAGCCAGTGGCAGTAAATTCTAAAGGAGGAGGAAAAGTACGAAAAAAGGAGCCTCTTATACACTCTTCACTCGGCATCTGAGGGGCCGTCTGGCTGCGGCGAGGGGTAATTTCAATCGATACGCATTACAGCAGCCACTGACAGCAACAGCTTTACATGTATAAAAAAAAAAAAAAGAACATACAGCCATATTTTTGGGAAAAGTCAACGCTCCTTTTGGAGCACTTTATTGCTTTATGAAAGAAACATTTCACGGCATTAAATTATTAAAATCAAAAAGTGGCATGAATAAATAAAAACCCGCCTGAATAAGAGATGTGACAAGACAGAGTTGAGGCATGACCTTTGAAAGCGTCTCAGTGTCTCAGCAGGCGAAAGTTGTGGGATATGTTATGAGAATGTGGTTTAAAAAAAAAGGGAAAAATAGTGAAGATTTAAAAAAGAAAAAGCGTAAATGACGCACGCCTGGAAGGATTAGTCTACTTAAAAGAAGCACCCACACCTCACTGAATTACAATTTCCTTCTTTCCTCTTTAATGTAAGTGTTTACTTGGGCAAAATCCAATCATTTCATTCTCTCTGAGTGTTTTTCGTGTATATAAACAAACATTTGCTCGACCTCGCTGGAGTATTAGCTTTAATGTATCGTCAGCAAGCCCTGCTTTGAGGGGGCATTAATTTCAATTCGCCAATTTAAACACTCCAGTTTGTCGCAATCCTTCATCGCAGTAAGCCACCAAGTCAACACACACAATGGGCCTATTTTTCAATCTAATGGCAGAGCTTACTTGCCATTAGTGGGGAAAAAAGAAAGAAAGGAAAAAAAATGCTTTTGCCTTTGAACAAGCCACTCAAAATGTAGGCCTGCATTTCAAAAAGAATTTGAATAATTAATTACAAGTTAAAACTGACATGAACCCAGAAAAACGGGGGTGGAGATGAGAGCTGGGAGCGGGGAAGTATATATTTTCTGCCCTGAGGCCAGAGGATGTCTCGTCTTAGAGAGCTGGAAAATCCAGTCTTTCAGGTTGGTGTGTAATCTCCAGTGAATCTAATGAAACAAAGTAAAAGATAACGCCACATTTCATCACGTCGGAGACAGAGTACTTCCTTTAGCTTGCCCTGAAGGTGGCAGGAATCCATAATGTGAGGAAATCAGTCTTTTTACGCAGTTGAAGAATCACAAACCCTGTTTGACCCGACTCTCTAGACGGCTGATTTATGAGCAGATCGAGTCTTGAGCCAAAAGCCTACACCTCTCTTTCAAATGATTTATTCTGAAGAAGCCCATATTTTTTGATTGAATGTTATGTTACAGAAACAGTTTTAAACTAAATGAATGGTCACAAAAACAGTAACAACTGATGTACACAGCTGGGAAAATAGGCATTGAACATGTCAAGTAAATACATCTCAAAAGGGGACACTGATGTAAAATTCACATCAGATGTTGGTAAGAAACCAACAAGTAATCCACACAAAAATATAAAATAAAATATGTCTACAAGTAAGTTTAGTTGTGCTTCATAAAATGTAATAGTATAAGGAACACCAACTGAACTCACTGCAATATATTTACTCTATGGAAACACAATGGGCGAGAAACACTTTGATCCATTCTTCCACACACTGGTCTTAAAGTCTTCAGCATTTCTGATATATTCTGTTATATGAAATCTAACCCCATTACTTACTGTTCAGATTTACTGTTCAGATGTGCAGCTTCAGATCAGAATTTTATTGGCTCGTCCAGATGATCTGTTGGAAACTTCTTCATGGTTTTTTTTGGAGTCTTACGATGTGTGCAAAGAAGTCTTTGGAGTTGAGTAAGTTCCATAATGTTTTGTTGGTAAAACTGTACAGGCAAAACCCAGATCAATGTAGAGCAGTTTGTGAGGAGTAGAAGAGACAACTCTTCTTCTTCTTTCGACTCATCTCGGAGAAATCTCAAAAAGATCACATGGCTGCAGCTGATTCATGATGAAAGGATGTCCCTTTCCTTTTTTCAAATTGCTCATAGGAACAGTCATTAGTTTGGAAATATTTATTTAGCAAAGAGCATTGCCATATTTTGCAGTAATAAGATGATGAAGTCCTCAAGAAGTTTTCTTATTTTATCCATTATGAAATGCTTCCTGTATGATACCTTGCAAATCAGAAAACAGTATTCAGACCATCAATTATGACTAAAGCAGATTTATAA
The DNA here is from genome assembly GCA_902982915.1 of Phalloptychus januarius. Taxonomy (NCBI): domain Eukaryota; kingdom Metazoa; phylum Chordata; class Actinopteri; order Cyprinodontiformes; family Poeciliidae; genus Phalloptychus; species Phalloptychus januarius. The sequence goes on along the minus strand of CADWAE010000466.1, from coordinate 12,132,123 downwards.
TAATTTGCATTGATAGGGCAGATGATTACTCACTAAATACTATTAGGTTCAAGCTATTTTGTTGGCTTTTTGGGCCTTTGTGTGTTACTTACTCCTCGTTTCCTTCCACTTTATTATGCATAATCATTTATCATTTATACATCTGTCTTGATTTGCTTTTATTTCTGAACTATTTGGCTTTTTACCCAAATATGGTGTAAAGTTCATGTCAATAGCCCCATAAGAAACATTGTTCTATACTTATTTCTCCTGCCATATTGGGGGATAATGAGACACTTCTGCTACCAAATGTTTCTGTCTTCTCATATATGTCAAAACCACACACTTAGAGAAGTCACCCCTTCCCTGACTTGTCCTTGTACCATTCCTTCGCAGTGAGCTCTTCTTTATTATTTAATTAAGCCACTGCGGCCGTTACATTAATAATTGAGTGTGAGAAGAGACCCAGGGCAGCCGCAGGCTCTGGCGCATCGGGCTTCCTGGTGAGGAGTGTATTAAAAATGTGTGTGTTTATGTCCCCAGGGCGTCTGTCCTGGCTGCATAAAATTGAATTGGTTATATCTAATATATCATCCCCTAAGGGTGGCTGGGTGGGTGAGGAGGAGCAAGGAGGGGGGTGGAGAAGCTGGGATGGTCGCATCCTGCCAGTAGGGAATGAGAGTTTCAGAGAGAGAGAGGAGGGAGACGCATGTGGCTGTGACGTTAATGTCCCTCAGAATCAAATCGATGGCTGTCCGAATCCTCATTGAGCATAGCCTTAAGCTAGGAGGCACAAGACAAGCCCAGAACCAGATTAAACCCACTCGTTACTGCAGTCTTTGTTCACTTCTGGAGTCTGCTGATGCATTCTCTGTATCGGTGAGAATTGGCTGGAGGATTTTTACTTATTTATATATTTTTATTTTTTTTTTTTTGTTGTGAGAACGGATTACAAGCAGATACCAAAAATCATGCAAAAAAGAAATAAAAAAAAAGAAAGAAAAGCTTACGGCTCTCATGTGGATACTAAGAGGATGAATGCTGGTGACAATGTGAGAGTGTGAATGTAGAGGCAGGAAAAACATCGCACATGATCCCCTCCTTTTCACTAGTCTGAGAGGCTGGCTGCAAATACCCACTCCCTCTCCCGTCTTTCTTCACCTCTCACTCTTATCTTCTTCGCCCACCATCCCCTCCCCCCCTCACCCCTCGTCCCCCACCTGCATATCCAGCGCCTTTATCCACCTCTGCACCTTTAAGGCCTCCAGACTCCGGGAGAATAAGCGTTTTAACACCACCATTAAGGTCAGGGCCTAAATTATTGATCTGCCGCCTCTATCAGCATAACGGTCACGTAGCCAGTATCACAATCTAACCCCACCGCCCTCGGCCAGCTCGCTGCAGCTCCCTCAATTAGAGAAAGATTCTCATTACGAAGGGAGACAGTGAAGGCGAGAGTGCAAGAAAGAAGCAAGGTGGAGAGGAGGAAGTGGGGTGGAGGGGGGGGAGGTCCGTTTCATATGATGAAAAAGAGGGGGACAGCAGGCAGCCTCCTGCCTCCTCCTCCCCTTGAAGTCTCCCATCATCACCCCCGACTAGACCTAAAGCTGACAGGTCTTATCCTCACCAAAATGCAGGCGATAAGGCAGCTGTAAAAGAATAATAAAAGAATAATGCATGGAGGATGAAAGAGGAAGGCAGGCAGAGAGAAATGGGGAGAGAGAGAGAAAGAAAAAGAGAGAGAGGGAGAGAGAAAGGCAGGCCAGGGCGCAGCAACATAAATAAAGATGCAGCACGGCCGGGGCTGGATCTCCTAATGAATTCGGAAGGTCCTGGATCAATAACATCAGCGCGCTGACGACACATCAGAAATGCCAAAGAAGCTCTCTCTGCTTTGAGCAGAGCTGGAAGAAAAACAGGCATTTGCTTGTAAATGTGCTAAAAATGACCCAAAAAAAATCCAAAATGAAAAAAATGGCCTTCATCAAATACATCAAAAATCCCTCTCTGCAGGCAGACTGAGATGGCATGTATGTGCGTGTGATGCAGATGCTGCTGCTGTGAGGAGCATCAGGAAGCAGGAAGCAGCCCTGATGCTTGGTAATGGGGATGATTTCCACCTAGGAGATGAGGTGATAGTGGTCGTGCTATCACTGCCATTAGTGGTGGCGATGACAGATGGTTTCTTTGTTTCTATTCAGATTTATTTTCACGGCTGTCAGTGGAAAAACAACGCACTGAGTACATCATTAGCCAAAGCAAATAGCCTGGAATAAAACAACCCTTGACATATTGGTCAGACTGAACGGTGTTAATGCACATTTTTCCTGCAAAAAATTCCAGGTCCTGCTGGTAGATTTTAAAATACAAATACAAAATATCTGTCTGAATTTATGGTTACATATGCTATGTTTGAGGCTTTAAATATGTAACCTGAAGCAAATCCAAAACTGAGAGAAGTAGGGAATGGTAAGACATAATCAGAGATGGATTATCACAGGGAAGGAAGGGATGACGAAAGGAGAGACAGAGCAAAGAAAGAACACTATGAAAGAAATAAAATCAGATAACAGAATGAGTAAGGAAGGAAGGAAGGAGCACAAGCACAGAAGGAAAAAGGAGGTACAAAAGGAAAAATGAATTAAAGGAAATAAAGGGAAGATGAGTGGAAAGACAAGAGTGAAACAGGGAATAATAAACAGGAATGAAAGAAGGAAGAGAAAGGTTGGAAAGAGGGACATAAAGACTGATGTAAGAAAGAATATAAGGAGGATTGAAAGGAAGGAAGTTTGGAAAAATAAATGACAAAATAAGAAGAAGAAAAGGAGGAAAGCAACATTTGGCCAGTGGACTGGGAGTAAATCCTGGAAATCCAAATCTTTTTCCATGCTTACTTAGACCTTGGAAAAAAATGCTCTGGTCATATTCCATACTTTTTTTCCAGATTGTGTAGAAATCCTGTCTGTTTGCTGTATCTCAGATGACTGCTTGGGAAATTAGAGAATCTGTTAGGACATGGAGAGCCTCTCAGAAGTGGATCAAAGCATACGTTGACTCGGGCCACGGAAACTTGCTCTTGCTCCCCTTTCACTCATATACAATCATGGCCTAATGGCATTCCATTAACATAATTGCCAGCATAACTAGTGTTCCGTGTCTGAGAGCCATTCCCAAACTACACAGAGAAGAGAAAAAAAAAATGAGAGGAGATGAAACTGAGCCAAACTGGGACCATCCCCAAAAAACATATTGTGGGTGTTCAAGCTTCCTCCTCGCCGGCTTTTCAAAGCTGCATCGCTTTGTGGAGACCCCCTGGGAAGAGTCTGGCATCTCAAGGAATGTGATGCCAGTGTGTGTATGTGTGTGTGAGGGCACATGTTTGTATGCAGTGCAGAGAGCGGTGGGTGAAAGAACTGAGCTTCCTTCACATGCTTGTATCTGCCTCAGCGTTCAAAGATTGAGCCCCGGCGCACCAAATGCAACCTGCCAGGCGAAATGAAATTCCCATTATTTTTAATTAATCCCTAATTAAAATATATTACTCCACAGATTCCACAAATCTCTCTTAATATGTAAATGTGGCTAATTCAAGGATATTTACATATCATTAATTAAGGCAAGCGCATTCTCTTAGTCTAATGAGCTGTGGCCTGGGTCTGCCAAGGAAAACTAAACGCTGGGCTCAGGAGTGAGTAAGCAGAGCCACGAGGGGACCCCTCTGTTGACTCAGGACTATCAACCACTGATGCCCGGGTGAAAGCAGACAACAACAACATCTCCGCAAGGCTCACAGGAAAACCTGACCCCAAAGCTACAAGGAAAAAAGATTCAGGTCGAATCTTTCATTTTTTTTTTCTTTCTTCCTTTTTTGTGGCAGATACTGGAGAAATGTGTAAGTGAGCCATCCAGACTTGCAATCACCGTCATTAGCACTATTACTTTGTCCACCCACACTCACACACAGTCGGTGCAGCAAGTTCACGACCTCATCTGGAGAGTCTGCTGCATGGACAGCTAAAACAAATATAGAGGAGGCGAGCTCGGGTTAAGCCTCTCGGTAACTCCAAATGCGGCTGGGTCACAAATCACACCAGTTTATTCCCAGTCTTAATGGAAGCCACCTGATGTGGCCTATTAAAACATGCCATTTTAATGGCTTTGGCATTTAATCAAATGGAAACATTCAATTTTATCAGCACAGCATATTTCATATCTGACTCTGGGATCTGAAGTAAGAATATGAAATAACTGTTTGAACAATGATTGGTTGGATAGTTTTGGCTGCTAATGAACCTGCAGGTGTTGCGAGATGAAAGGAAAGATTGAAACGCTAAACTGAGACTCCACTCAGGCATCAGATTAAAGAACAGACCAGTTTTTTCTTTTTTATTTATTAAAATATCTGCTGAAGTCAGATGTGTTTGATTGTTTTACGTCCTTTGAGGATTACACAGAGCTCTACACTACGACATTCAAATTAATAACATTGTATTTTCCTGAAGAACTATAGAAAAACCAGCTATAAAATTTCTTCAAAGAAAAAATGTCTGAGCATATTAATCTACTTTTGGTCACGCTCGAACAAACCAGAGGGTAAAACATTCAAACGGCTCCTTTGTCTCTAAAATAAAATGCCTTGCAAATGTGCACACTTTAACTTTCCTTTTGATTCTAGAAGATATATCAACACAAAGCTTAATTCCTGAAGGATGTGTTGAAAGAAAACAACACATGGTTTTTGCAATTTTTTTACAAATAAAAATCTAAAAAAAATGGTCTGCATTTGCATTTATCCCCATTTTGTTGTGCTACCCTTAAGTAAAACCCAGTGCACTCAACTTTCTTCAGAAGTTACACACTAAGTCAGTAGAGTCTCCATGTGTGTAACGTAATCTAAGTATTGTTCCCCAGCTTTTTTAGGGAACAATACTGAACAAACAACACAGGTCAAAAATAAAACTGTGAAGAAATTTAAAGTGGAGCTTTCAAACAATATTCTGAGATTTGAAAACCTGGGCAATGGCAAGTTGATTTATGATAAATGAAAAAACACTGGAGACTTCAGCAGTCATGCATTCCTGCTTTTGGTTTATTGTAAACACAAGTCCAAGATGTACAGGAAGTCGAATAATAATTTTAAATACCTGCAAATCATTCCCTGTCCGCTAACAGGGATTTCACTGGTCACTGGTATGCAGAGTATGAATATCGTATTTATATATTTATCTGATATTTGTTGCTCGATCTCCTCGCAGTTCTTTGCAATATTGATATTGTGCAAATTTTAATCGATAAATTTGCGGCAACCCTCTTAAAACATGACCAAACACTGAAACTGGTACAATGAGTATTTTTCAAAGAAGCAGGTGATAGGCCCATGGTAACTTTGGATGAGCTGCAGAGAGCCAAAGCTCAGGAGGAAAAACAGGGCAGATGTATTTAGAGAAAGATAGAAAAATTGCCATTGCAGTTTTCCACATGTTATGTAAGGGATACAGAGAAACTTTTCTACCCAAAATGCACTTGGTGATGTCACATCATGTAGTCGGACTGACTTTTTTTGTTTTTAATCTGCAGTGACAAAGAAGCTGGTCAGGATGATTTATAAAGGATGAAACTAAATACAGGGCAATTCTAAAAAAACTGTTTTATTCCTTCTTTGTAGCTATGCTTTTCTTTGTGTAGTTGTCACAAAACTGGACATTTTTCTTTTTGTCTGAATTATTTTAAAAGGGGGCAGGATATTTTAGAGATTTTTGCAAACTGCAAAAATTATGTTCACGCACATATTTGCACATGCAAAGAAATCAAAAATATTATGGAGCAGAAGGTAAGAGGTTGTGACTAATCCAGCAAGTAGTTTTTTTCTCAGCACTAAAATGTAAAAATCCTTCTCATAATTGTAAAAAGAGAAATAACCACAAAAAACTTGCGAATGTGCTAGGTTATGTTTTCCTTATCGGTGCACAGCAGTGCACAAGTAACGTGTTATTAACTGCCCTACCAGCTTCTTAATCATGAAAGTGGAATTTGTGAAGCAGATCCAACCATTTTTTTCCACAGTTGTTACACGGATAATACTCATGAATATTATGTTGTATTAGGGTGGTTTCAAGGAGAGTCGGGAAATGAGCTGTGGGTGCAATGTTCTTTGCTCATCCCCCCTTGTTCTCCCCTCTTTTTTTCCAGCTGCTCTAATTTGACACCTTGAGCACAAGAGGGGTTAACTAGGTAGGGGAGTCCAAAGACAAAGCAGGATTCATTAAGAACAGCAACTCCTCTCTTGCCTCAACCTCCCTCTATACTTGCTAATGACATCAGAGGTGAGCAGAAGAGCCAGGAAGGAGAGAAAGACCGGGGGGAAGAGTAGGAGAGAAAGGGTGGAGGGGGATTAGAAATGTTCACAATAAATGTATTTTCAGCGGAAGTGAGTTTATAGCTCAGCTCGCACAGAAAACGCTTTGACTCAACAATCTCGGGAAGGCCTTGTTTGCCTCCCAGTGTATTTCTGCATCCTTTTAAGATTCACAGAGAGGTTTCAAAAATTGCTGTTTTGCTCCTGACAGTCCTAATGCACTATGATGGCACACCAACAACCGACTTCAGACCTTTGAGAAAACCCATTTATGCCACACTTTGTAGGTTGGGTGGAATGCAATCAGACCTTTTCAACATTGTTATTACCACGTACCGGCGCGGTAATCTGTGGCTGAGGAATTGGCCGGCTAATGGCAGTTTCGCATCAACCATCTATAGGGACCTTGCAGACAGGTAAAGTGGTAGTTGCAGGATATTGAAATGGCCAGTGCCAGCTGGGATGAAAGGCCTTTAAAAAAAAAAGTATTAGGAACTTATTTTTTTCTCAAAAGGGGGGCAGCAGAGTGCTTAAAGATGAGGCAGCTTTATCTTTTCAGTAGCTTAAAACATCAAACGCCTCGCTTTCCCTCGCAGCCACCAAAGCTGCATCTTGACTTTAAATCTGAATGAAGCAGAGCTGCCGAGTATCATAGAATCGTTGAATATTCCTATGACGACATCGATTAAGATTAACCTAATTTTTCCTGACTCCTTGCTTTCTTTTCCATCATCACAATGTCTCCACCACACTTTGTGGTTTCTATTGTAGTCATGAACCCCTCAACCAAGACTGAGCAAAAGACAAAGGCCTTCCAGTAAGTCCAAGACGAAAACTAAACAAATGCAAGAAGATTATTTAGACAGTTGCTGTAATCATAATAATGTAGTTTCTACCGCAAAGGTTTATAAACACTATACATTTTTAAAGTTGTCAAAGTTGAAAACTTTGCTTCTGAATGTAGCTAGTCGTTTCACGCTAAGGTCCAGTAAAAAAAAATCCAGATGAGACCAGAGAATGAGCAACACTTTGAAAATGTCGTCTCAGGACTGGCTACAAGCAGCAGGACATACATCAAGTGTTGGTAGTGAGGGCAGAGAAAGTCCATCTAATCAGCCAGGAAAAATGATTGCTAGGCAGAATTTGCATGTCTGATACTGAATACTAAACACATATTATAGGATTCAAGCAAGTCTTTTCGATAGTCATATTACACTCATTGATAATGCAATTTGATATATTGTGTGGCTTCAAAATTACATTTTGGAAGGGGGAAAAAAAAATCAAGCTGAATTCCAAAAAGAAACCCTTCAAATGCTCGTTTCCATTTATCTAACAGAGACCTTTTTAAGAGCAACTCTCTGGCAAACCATCTGACTCATAAATCCAATTCAAGCCTATTACTGAAGAACTTTTAAAGCTATCCTTCATTAATGTTAATGGGGTTTTTTAGTGGAGGCCAGTGGTAGTTAGGGCTACATGGCTGCTTTCCCAAGCTTGTTTAACAGGCACCAGACAGAGATGGATGCTTCTCGCAGTCCGATAGGCTCTCCGAGCCATCTATCACCCAGAGGACCCACCCACAGAGCTGGCGTTCCATAACAAAAGGGCAGGCAGGAAAGCTCCTGACTGACAGCTCTATGTGTGGCGGCTGATCAGACAGCAGACAGGGGATGTGGTAACCCTTTCCTGGCCTCGTCTCTCTGTAAAATGAGTTGTGAAGAACAGAGCAAAAATAACGAGCGAGCAGGGGAATCAATCAATATACAGACACGTGAGATAAATGAGAGACTCAAACAGACACACACAAAAAAGCTTCCTTAATGCTGCTGAGTAGGTACAAAACTAATCAGGCAAATGAAGCTGCCCGAGCAACATAAACTCTGAACGGAGTGCTGTGTTAAGGCATAAACAGTTATTATCACAAAGATTATTACCCTTACACCTCCAGACTTGCTAATTAGCACAATAAACAGCCATGCTCTAAAATGTATGAGGAGAGCATGCAATAAAACCAGCTGCAACATGTAGATGCCTGTGCTGCACACTGAGACACAAATAAGAGGCTGCAGCCTCTAAACTCCAGCTAAAACACATTAAAAATAATAACATAAGCACATAAACTGCTTTGCTTCTGTTACAGCTGTAATCTTTTTACGAGAGGGCACAGTTTCTCTCAGGACACGTATAAATATATATGTATGTATTTTTTTCCTTGAAATGTAGACAAAACAGACAGGGGAGGGGGAAGGAAGCAGGGTTCAGAAAAGACACACTAAATTTGGACAGTAAGTAGTATCACCCCGTCGGCGCGGTACACCGCACATTCGCAACGCCCCATTTAACCGCACACGGCGCTTCCCTCTATTGCCTTCATTTGCATACTTCAGCGGGGCCCTGACGGATGAAGACGGATGGGGCGAAATCAGCCTCACTGAAACAACTGTTTTATCAAGGTTAAACTATCCAAGAAGCTCTTAACCCCCGCGCCTTTATCGCACTACAGTTCTCCCAATATCAATCTATCAATATGATCTTATCGGAAGGCGGGGCGGCTGAAGATGCTCTCCGTAAACTCAAGTAATAGGAACATAAAGGAGTTTTATGTCTTTAGGGGCAGAAGACTGCTAAACATGGCGCTGAAGGACATGTACAATAAAACAGGCTGCACGGTGATGCCGGGCGAGCCAAATAAAAAACATAATGGAAGAGGAGGACGAGTTCGCCTTTAGGGGTGAAAGATGTGCGTGTAGCAGAGAGGTTGTTGGTTCAAATCTTGGGAAGAAGTCAGCATATGTTACATGTAACATTCTGAATTCTTAACAAAAAGTCTTAACAAAAACTTTCAATGTTTTTAAAAGCAGCCAAGATGTCTTGAAATACTGTGTTTGTGCCATCTGGATCAAGCATAATGCAAAATGACAGATTCTGTCCTATCAGTTTAAACTATCACACATGCCTTCCTATTTTGGGAGTGATAGTATGTAGCGGTTTTCTAGGCAGTCTATTTGTGTTCAGCAGACGACCACATGGTGCATGTTTGTATTTATGTGTGCAGAGATGCACACACAAAGTGGTTCCAAGGGGAATCACATAAGCACTTCACAAAAAGCATAACATCAGAGGTAGAAATGTCAGGAGTTAATCAAATGAACGCTCGGAGGATTTCCACATCATCTTTAATCTAGAAATAAGATACTTTTAAAGCTTTTGTGTTTTTGTTAATAAGAAGTCAAGTCAGATCTTATCTGTAGGGGTCTCTTATGAAACTCAAATCCTGATTCCTTGTTTTTTTTTCGGAACTGACTCTAATTACATATTGGGAATCACATGGTTAGATTTGAAGAATCGCAGCTGTTTTTTAATTAGTTTTCCATATAAAGTAATCTGTTTCTTATCTGTCTGGATGATATCACCTATTGTGCATCCTCTACTCCTCACTTTGTCGTAGGAAGGGTGAGATATGAGAAAGTTTCCAAGAGTTTGTCTGAAACTGCAAAAAAAAGAGATACATTTAGCTATTTCTATGGTTTAAAGTATTAAAGAAAATATCCAACTGACCAGAGCCTCAGCAAGGCATCAAAATCACTTTAAAAGTAATAATCAATGTGCTACTATTTTACCAGCAGTAGGATTAATTGTCTACATTTTTGTCCGTCTTAGGAATTTAAATTCCTAGTTATTGATGTGTCAGAAACATTAGTTACCATTTAATTGTTTAAACAAGCTTAGGGAGCAGGAGAACAATATTTTCTGTCATTTTTGTCTGTAAAGAAAAACATCTCTAATTTATAATAAAATTTACAGCTGTGACTGCCAGTATTTTACTACTGTATAAAGACAATAACATTTATATGGGTACATATATCCATTTAAATACGACAATATTCTGGCAACCATGGCTGCAGGTATATTACCAAAAATTAGAGACTTTTTTACAGTGCACAAGACAAACGTGAACAGAATAAACATTGTACAAGTCTAATTTTCAACAACTGAAATCATAAAAGACCTCATACAAGTTTTAGCAAAATTCTCTCCATGAAAACATCTTTAGCTGATGCAAGATTTGAGTTGATGAAGACCGCATCTGTTTGAATGCAAATAAAGTAATATGCCTTTTAGATGCCAACTTTTTAAGGGAAAAAAAAAAAAAATGTAATTTTCTTTAGGATCAATAACGTATTTTTTAATTAAACTGAAATATAAATGTATACAGATGCAAATGCTACATAGCTTTTCTAAACATGAATTTTCCTCTGTAAATGGACATACAGGACCTCTGACGACCGAATCACCGTCCTGAGATCCTCTCAGCCATGGCTCTGATTCATCAGGAGGTTCCACGTGTTGCTGCTATATTTGCGCTGTATCTTCTACCCTGTTATTCACAGCATGCTGCAGCAAAAGCAAGGTTTTGGAGAAGCACTTTGTTCTAGAGCAATCAACAAGGTGTGCGCAATGTGGGGAAAAAGTGAAAAGCGCAGCACTCACCAAGCAAATGCGTTGTCAAATTTAGCTTAACTATGAGGAACAACAATGTTATGGCACTTTTCCTAAAAATTTCAAGCACAGGCAGGAAATACTGTGTATGAACCGATTTATTTTTACAGCCCTGCAGACAGCGGCGCCAGTTCAGTCAGCACATTTAAAGCCAGTTGTGTGCAGGGTGCCAGTGCTGGCAGAATTGGTGGGCCAGTTATTTCCACATACAAATCGTCAGGATGCCAAACTATCTGTTCAACCTTAGTAAATTACATGTAATTCTTGCATTTAGAGTTACCACTGTTGCAACTTTGTTAGCCTAGTTAAACCTGTGTAGACAGAGCTTATTACAGCTATCCTGCTAAGACTCCTTTGGAAAAAAAAAGTTTGTTCCTGATGGAATGTGGTGTCTTATTTTACTATATTTTAAAGATCTAGGCCTTTTATACATATTTATGGCATTTTGTGCCCTCACCTTAAATCTGCAGTATGTAACTTAACTTATATATATATTAAAAAAAAAATATATATATATATATATATATATATTTTATATTTATTAAACAACCAATCAGAGCTAGGAGGAGGGTCTTGGTGCTGTCAGTCAACCTCATGTACATGCTACTCAATGTGTTAATAGCAGAGAAACAACTTGCCTAGCTGTTATGAGGCATGTACACAAGTATGATTGACATTGCTAACACTCCCCCTGGTTTTGATTGGTTATTAATAGTTAGCACTGGGAGCACTGTCAACATAGTGATAGTTTCAACAAATAAGTACAACCCCCCAAGAAAGACATAAAATTGGATTTGAACATCTCATAGTCAAATACACAAGTTTAAATTATCCTGATCTGAATCGGAGACAAGAACAACTGAATAGCACATCTGTGTTAGCAATGCACACATGCAATACAACATCAAGTGAGCTTTTAAAAAGTAAAACACCTAAATGTACCACGTACATTTTCCAGGCAAATAAAACTCAGCCTAAATCAAAATCTGGCATTTTCTTTCCATGTTTACTGAATATTTCTGAGGAGTGCAACCAATTAAAATATTTGGCTATAACCTCAGGTAATTTGACAACACCACACTATTCATAGCACATTACAGTTCTTGTAATAGTCAGCTGATACATAATATGACAAATGAGTACACAAACATAAGAGCAAACCACCTCCCCTCCTAACTTTTGATCTTTGAAGGGTAAAAACCCCGTTAGGAGTGGCTCTGTAATAAATGAACAGAAGTATATAATTTGCTGATTATGCTCAAGTAGAAAAAAGAAAATGACAGCAATTAACATAATTTCAGTGGGAGTTAACTGTCCAGAACTAACATCGCCAAAGGCAAGCTGGCAGACAGCAGGCACAGAGGAAATCCACAGCTTTCACTCTTCGGGTTGGGGATATGGATATATTACAGAAGCGGAAGGAGGTGTTGTGTTATCAATCCTTGTTGGTGTTACCGGGGTGATGGTTTGCATTGCAGAAAAAAAAACACTTTGGATTCAAAAGCCGAAGAATGTAAAAACAAGATCATATTCATTAAGCTTTCAGATTGATGGCAGTTTAATGACTAGAACAAACAACATAGTGATATGAAAAAGCAAAACTTTTTTTTTCCCAAAAAAATGATCAAGCTGTTATTCGAGGTAATTCGAGGCTCTTATCTAGCTCGCCAAGAGGGTTTTAACACTGCAGGCCATCAGACCATACCCTGACCTCTGTTAACATTCATGATTTTGCCCCACTGTGCTAAATGCTACCTGTGGTGTCACATCTGCCCTGGGAAGTGATCCAAAGCTGCAGCATCCAGTGTCTCTTCGGAGCCCCGCAGAATTAGCAGCAACGATCCCAGGAGACAACCCGCCTGCCAATCCCTGCCCCTTCCAACACAGACTCTGACACAGAAATAGTAAACACCGCACACCAAACTTGAAAATTGCAAGCATGAGACTGTTTGATTCCGCAGCCACAAAATAACTCTTTGTGTGGCTAAATTTATCATCGTTCTGTGCCTCAGTGAGAAGAGTCTTTCTCTACAGTTCACTATCTCCTCTCTGTTTTTTTTTTTGTTTTGTTTTTTTCTTGCCTGTGTTTTTCCTTCCACTGAAAGTACTGAGGTTACCGAGGCTCATCTCTGGCCCCTTTGTCTCTCACAGCAACTGCAAGGTTTATTAACATAAATTAGAATAGCTCGCCGAGAGAGTACCTTGTCGCTACGCGTTACCCAAGGCAACCTATCCTCCATTCTCAATCCACCTGAGCGTGTGTATGTGTGTGACTGTGCATGCATCTGAGAAAATGTGTGTGTGTTTGGAGAAGAAGGGGAATGCACTCCCTTGCATCTAAATGTGAAACTCCCTCTGAAATGAGGGAGACATATCCACACCCATCTCTCCCCTGTCCTGATTAAAATAAATGGTGCTATCTGCACTGCATGACTCACTACACCATGGCATTACTATCAGTAATTGAAACATCCAATCACGACTGAGCCATCAGCCTTGCTGCTCTTTCCCATCTGACTCTGTGGCACCTGATTGAACATCCGACTATATGGGATGTAATACACGATATGCAGTGCGGTTTATACAGAGGAAACCTGAAGAGAGAGGAAGAAATTCCAGGAGGAAGTTTGTGATTCTTTTTTTTAAAATAATTTGTATTTAGCGTGGCATAAGTAACTGTGTTCAAAGCATATGTAAATGTGTGCATCTCCGTGTACCCCTCAACATCGTGAGCAGATATCCAGTGAGAGCCGGCAGCCTCATTGATTGGTGTTGATTCCATCTGGGCAGCGAGCAGCGACTGACAGAGGATCTAAGCCGCTGCGAAAGGCAACCATTAATCTTGGTCCTGTTTAAGCAGCATGTATTAATTTGTGTCATTTTTACTAAGTCAGCCAGGGAAGAGTGCTCGCCGTCTTATGTTTGACTGTTCATCGAAGTCGGGGAGTGTTGGTGGGGTGGGGGGGAGAGGTCTTTTGTACAACCCAACGTGCTGCCAACACGCCACTTACATCTTAGTGGCGACGAGCCAGACAGCCCACCTCCATCAAATTACACAAGCATTCATGAAGGCATATGTAATTTTTGTGGGTCTGATTATGGGTAAACACACAATTTTAATTATACATTTTTCAATAAATAATAACCTACATATTACACCTTTTTTTTATTGTCAAGGTGTACCAAGTTTTTAGAAAAAATATTGTTTCATATTCATCATACTATACCTAAAGTTATTTTTTGAGTGAAATACCATCAATAGTACACAAGCAATCAGGGTTTTCTCTGGCTATATGGACCACACCACACGGCCCCTTCCCTACTTGTTGCTGTGCACTGGATGATTACAGCATTTTCCCTTGCTTATGAGACAGAGGAATATTTCAAGTTCAATAATGTTATGAAAACTAACAGACCACCACTGAACACTCATGTTAAAGTGATAAATTTTAAAACTATAGTTGGGACGCTTTGAGAGGTAGATATAATAAAAATTAAAAGGTTGTGGTTTGGAAGAGGCTACAATTATACATGATTAGGTTCCTACAGTTTAAAGTCTTTTTAATAAGATGCCAGAGAAAAGCTGCAGGAGTTTTTCCTGCTTCGTTCAGCTGTAGAGGCCCTCCCCTGCTTCTTGCTGCACTCTCCTGTTCAGCTGGTTGAAATTAGGTTACTATTGTTATCCTTTACTTACAAAACAGGCAAATATTTGCCCATAAAATGCACAGTTATTGCATGTAAACCACAGGAGTGACACCTATAACTCCAAATGAGAAAACACAATCAGAGGTGAGCACAATAATTTTAGTGCAGTTCAATAAAGAGCAGAATGGCAATAAGCGCTTTTAATTAAAAACTACAAAAAATGTGCAAATATTCTATATTTTTAAAAAAATATATTGAGAAGGACAAAGAGTGAAATTTAGCTACTTTCTTAATTTCTACATATTTACATTGCTGTAAATTGTGGAAATAAATAACAAAACATAACAGTAAAGTAATATTACAGATAACACTCTGACTGTAATAGTCAATATGTATGCTACATTATTTTAAAGCCAGTAGAAATAATGCTGTAAATTTGCTCAAGGTCAGTATAAAATTGAAACCTCAAACTGACCCAGACCAACGGCACAGGTTTCAACTCCAACAACATGAGAACGCATGCTTTGACTGTTCAAACTGTGAAGTGCAATTCCACAAGTCTGTGCAAAATCCAATCAAATCCAAACAGCACCAATAACAAAAAAAACAATAACTGAGGCAATTGAATTGGCAATAATGTCACCGGAGCTGTTGTGTAGACACTAAAAGCTGCTCCAGAGATAAACATCCGATAAAAAAGAAACTTCACTCCAGCCACGGAGCAAATTTCCTCTCTAAAGCGATTTTATTTTCGATAAGTGGGAGGGCATTCTTAGTGTAATGGATCCAAATATGATCAGATGCCAGAAAACTAAGAACAGGGTTGTGTGCAGGATAAGAGCCCAATGGTCAGAACAATCAACACTGCTGGATCAGATGACCAGAAAGACAAATACAGTCAAAATATACATAACTGTTTATTTCATGCATATCAACAACATTTTTAGGACCTTTATTTTGAAGGAAGAGTAGAAGCAGATCTTTGTTTGACCTGTTGATGAAATGAATATAATATAAGCACAGTGAAAATGCTGCGTCTGGCTAAATGTTAGTCTGTAACGAGGGTTAGTTCGGAAGCTGTTTCAATATACTCAGAAGCTTTTGCATCACATCTAGTCCAAAATCTAAAATATTTTAATTGACCAAACTTCAAATGTATACAATTAAACTTACAAAGATAATATTTTTATACACAAACTATAAATTCTTTATACAGGTGTATGAAAACCTTCCTCTGCTACTTAGTAGAGGCAGGGAATTATTTTCATTATGAAAAATAATTATTGTGATCAAAAAGATGGTTTGATTGTTATTTTACTGTTTGAACAATTTTTCCACTGTTGATTTCATCAGCAATAAAGGTGTTTATGTTTCAAGAGATGACTGAATGCAAATAATGTGGACTGTTTAGCACCCAAGTTACACTAATGAAAGCAACTGTTGTTGTGATGCACACTTTTTAATAATGGGCACATTGTATTTTTATAGCAGTAATTGTTCGCTTGAGGCTTTGACTGCATATAGTGACAGCTTAACAGCCAAACAGACAGATGAATTTTTTAAATACCTTTTATTGTCACTTTTATCACCATCGCAATTAATACCGCAACACATCGTGATAAAAATCTAAGCAATGTCACAGAATCTTGACTTTATTTTTCTTAAAAAATATTGCTAATGTCTCACCTCATCTCATTCTTGTGAACACAATGCGCAGTAATAAAACAAATCCCAGTAATAAGGAATTGTTTAGACATTTGCTAATATAGCAAAATAAAAAAAAATAAAAGAAATGCTCAGGTGTTTGTAAATGAGCACACAGGTACTCTGTAGTTATACATCGCAACACTGAATATGACCACTCTGCAGCCAGATCTGTTATCACGGCTAATTACTACTCCCACCTCAGATATACAGGGCTGTAATTAGCCTCTTAAAACATGATTAACATGTCTCAATTAAGCCAGTCAACATTTGCATAATATATTAGCTGTCCTAATTGCAAGTGAGTTTATGCTGGAGGACAGGAGAGCGGCTGAAATACTTGCAGGTTTTCCTGAAGTGCACGGGTAATGAAGTACGAATATAAAGTGAGACATTAAAAAAAGTACAGCAGATTATTTTTATATCCTGTAGCTTACTTTTAAAGCTACAATCTGCACATCCTCCGTAAAAATATATCGCATGGGTATTATCCCTCACTTGGATGAACATTTCTGGTAAGAGGTTCATATAAGCTCACAAATCAGAGCCTGCTTTTCTCAGATAAAAAAAAAAAACTTCACTCTCATTTTGAAGTTATTTATTTTGAGGTTATTTATGAGAGAGCAGACAAAGTCCTGCTCGGTCTTATTTCCGTGGAAACTAAAACACGAAGGGGCTGGGGGTAGTGGAGGATAAACTGCTGCTTCTGCACTTCCAAGCCAGGGACAGATATACAGTCTCCCAGCTAGCACGGGGAAACCAAGGACATAGCCATTAGTTTCAGGACAGCGCCACATTGCAGACTAATGCCTCCATCTGTCACTGGATATGAGAGGAGAGTAACAAAGAGAGGCAACACTAACCCCTGAACTCATCATGGACAGCCGTGTCAATTAAATACTGAAAAACAGCAGCACTGGGAGCCATAGTGACCAGTTTATCCACTGTTGCACAGGAGCTCAACGAGTACCTCCATCATCGTTTAGTGTTGATATTAAAGGAAATGCTGGAAATAGCCATTTGACATTATCGCAATGCACCTGCAGGTTTATATCAAACCTATTGAGGGAGTCACCGTATAAATTGCTTATTTAATTGTCAGAAAAGTGATAAATTAGTAAATGTTTGTTTAAATCTAAATTCAGTCATTTCTAAACAAAGATTTCTAGTTTTTGTTCTCTCTTTTTCCGTTTAAGCCAAACTTTCCAAGCAACTCTCAGGATTATGTCTAATTATTTATAAAGGTACCCAGAAAACTTGACATGGATAACCTTAAAAAAAATGTATGATCACATGGTATTTACAGACAAAAAAAACTCTGACAGTCTAGTCAAATTAACTGTTACAGTTATGGAACATTATCAAAAACGTGTACCCTTCCGAAATGTAGAATAAAAATCTGCTAAATTTAGAAGCAGCATTCAAGTCCTTATGCTCTTCAGAGTAACACAAATATAACAAGCCTGTTAATTAGTCAGGCTGTTGGCTCAGGGAGCCAGCAGTCAGCTGCTTAGCAGAAATGTTACTCGTAGTTTAATAGTCTGATACCTTCAAAATATTTCCATAAAACTGAATATGTGAATATGTCTTCATTCTAAGTGAGCTAAAGGTGTGGCAGCCTCATTTCATTCAGCTGATCTGCAGTGTGCAGCAGCAGATGGAGGAGGAGGACATTAGTCTACTGCATCTTTTCGGTCACTTACACATTCTCTTTGACATTTGGCTAATGAGAACTTTTGTGTTGAAATGCATAAAAATAATTACTAAATGAAATCTTCAAAAATCTTATAGACATATTTACTAAAGCCTTTGTGATCTTTTCTGGAAGTGGAAGTTAAAGAAGCTTTTTGTTGTTTGTCCAGCAATATAAAGACATCATCTTTAGCCAAGATTGACAAGCATAAGAAAAAGCACAGATGCTAGTCTTACAAATGAAACTCTATTCCTCACCTCCCATTGAGATATTGTGTCTGTGGTTCCTCATCTCAGTGTTAGACAGAGGTGATGACATGGTGTAGAGTGTATAATATTTCCAGTTTGAAATCACGATTATTCCGCAATCACAGCCGTTTTGTCTTGCATGAAAACAAACTTGAACTTTGTCTTTGAGAAAGCGTCTTGCAAGTGCACAGTCTGTCCTACAGGAATGCTTAATGACACTACAGATTGAAATGTGTTATTTCCATCCACAAGTATAGTACTAAATATGTAATTATGTCGTATTACTGTCAAATTAGCCAAAAATACAGGATCTTTTGCCTTGCAGGTGTATCATAAATGTTTAAATCTGGTCTGTTGCTCACCAGGTCATTAGAACTATTTTGAACATTTAAAGGAACGGTATGGCCATTTGTTTTTCTTTTTACTATATTGAAACTGTAACTTTTTAAAAACCATTTTGTTCTCACTACCTGTAAGCAGCCCATGCCTGCGCCATGCTATTAAATAGTAACAATTCTTGTCTGCTTCATGTGGAAAAGCATAATATTTTCAACTACATTCCCATTCCTGTAAGAAGCCTTAAAGAGCTCCTGTTGCTGTGAATATCTAAAATGTTTTGCCTAATTAGCAATGCAGGCTCTCGGTAGGACTGCTGTTAGCAGGACAGACTGATTCAGCAGGTCTCTAGCTTTGATAAGTTCAAGCGGTGTAATGCATTATCCGTCTGATCACATTAGTCATGCAGGAGCTCTCCATCTGACCCGAGTCTGCATGGATGTAATGTGAGGCCGCTGACACAGAGAGGCCTGACGAAATGAAACAGTCCCAGGCCCGCAGATAGACAGAAACTGGCGGTGGTGGTGGGGAGTGAGCCAGCCTGAAATCTGACACCCAGAAACACCGACTTGGTGTCTGGCTTCTCTTACTTAGTCAACCTGTACGTGCCAGCTTCCCTCACCGTAATGGTTCCAAGCAAACAAAGACACTTTCCAGCCCTAGTCACAGGATATGAAGCAGAGCGCAGGAAAACAAACCCGAGTGCTTTTAGCAACTTCGCTTACAATGCCGATAGTTTTAAGATTAAAAAAGGCAAAGGGCTCTGGAGGGAGGGAGGAAGATGTTTCCGTGAAACACGACCTTAGCTGCCAAAAGACCGTGTCTAAGTGAGGTAACGCAAACCTTCGCTGTTGGTTTTCTATAAGCAAGGCGTGTGGACCTGAGCTTGTTTAAGCTTGCTAAATACTCCAACGCAGTGACACTGCAGCGACCCCGGCACAAATCAAAAGGGGAGCGAGGTGGCGCGGGGTCATCAGTTAAGGCTTCCTCTGTCCACTATTGGCATGCACTCGCGCCTTGTTTGTCAGCTGCCTGCCAATGGACACTTCACTGCGGCAATGACACATATTGCTGCTGTCGACGCTCACACCGCCGACACAGAGCGAGGAAGAGGCGCACATGGCTCATACATGCAGCAAATGATCGCTAATGTGGAGAAACTCTTCCTCTCTTTGGTAAAAGGTTGAATTGGAGCCGCCGTGCTCGTCATCTCTTCTCGGAGACACTATGACTGCAACAATGTAAAAAGCAAGGAGAAGCTGACTCTTTATAAAGAATATAAAAAAGTCTTGACAAATTACAGGCTGTACTCCACTCGCATACACTGCACTCAGCACATTTGGCTGTAAATGCCATGGTGAAGGTTTGAGTCATTTTCTCTGTCACTGCAGTGAAAGGATTTTCAGTTTCGTCTGCACAAACCCTCCTATAGGCGAAGATGAGCCACAGCTCAGCTCTTCAATTTCAGACAGGGGGAACTTTTTTAGGTGTCTCTGGGAGTGTGTGTGTTTACGTTATTCATAGATTCTAAATGCTTTTCTTCATAAAGCTGGAGAAGACATCAAGAGATTTGTGATGTTTAGGTTAGGTGAATGTTCGCTGAGTAAAACAGAAAAAAAAGAGCAAAGCAATAAAAGAAAAAAAGGAAAAGCTCTTTTGAAACATGTTCATTTCCAAACTTGGTACTAAACATAGGGGAGGACAATTTGCAGTCTGAGGGGAGCCTCTCTCCTGTCAGAAGCTTGGTTGCCAAGAACGGTGGGAAGAGGGGAGAGGCAAAGGGGGAAAAGCCAGGAAAAGGTCCAAGTCACTTTGTTCTTCTTTTTGGAAACGAACTCTGGTTGAACCCAGGGAGACGCCAGACAGTTTACAAAAAGCCAGGCATTACTCTTTCACTTTTCCGAGCCTTGCAATTTAGGAGCGAGGGCCCCCAGCCTGCACTGTAGCTTCCTCCGCAGGGGCCTGCACTCTTTGTAAATCTGATGAAAATCTCAAGTGTCTACATGTTTCCCCTCTTGTTTTTAGAGAAACCTGTGCCAAACCCTGACTCATACGGATGAAATGTCAGCGCAGAGAAGTTCATGTTATATTAATGAAAACAGTATTGCCTCCATGCGGCTCGGCCCCTGTGTTTATTCTCAGCCATCTCGCACGGCTGCAACGCGACAAGCCAGTCGACAAAGTGACAAGGCTCCCTCTCAATAACCTCGCAGACAGCCTCAAAGTTGTGCTCTCAGATAAGCTTATATTGGATATTTTGTTTTATTTCCTCTCTTGAAAAGCGCCGCTTTGCCACGTCCCTCTGAGACAACTTGCAGGCTTTCATCACATGAGCCGCTCTCCTTTTTTAATCTGCTGTTAAATTAGTGATAATTCACACATTCCTTTTAGTGGCTTCGACCCTTGTCATGAACATAAACAGAAAATACCTCTTCGTGAAAAACAGTTCACTTAGCACGCATCAAGCCCTACAGAGAGGGGTGAGGAAGGCTAAAATGATAACACTGCAGCCGGTTTTCTACGCTTTTCACATATATTTTATGATACGTTGTAGGTAAAAAAAAACAGGATGTGGTATTTATACAGCTGAATCCAATTATTTTAAAAAAGTGATGGTGAGACACAAAGATGGTGCTGCTACAGCCAAAAGCTTCTCATCTGTGTGAGTCCTTACCTGTTTTTTCCTTTATTTCACACAAGACGTTGAACAGAGCAGGTTTCATTCGATGGCAATTGAGTGCGTGTTTCCTAAAAAGAAGACAGCACATCAATAACCAGGTCAATACTCAAGCAAACAAACATTGACATCTATTATTATTATTTTTTTTATTTCTAATGTGGTCATTAGAAATAAAACACAGGAGCAGGGTCAAATTATGCACCAATTGTTCAGTCAGAGATCGGAATCAGCCAATTTTTCCGTCATTGACTTTAATCTGTGATCAGCAAATCAAAATTTCACTTTTTAGCTCTTGTTTTTTAAACTGCAGGAGTAAGGTAAAATATACACAGAGTTATCTAAAGACCAACATTGGTCAATGGTCCCTTTATCCCTTTATGGGCTCTAACTGGTAAACAATAACACATATATATATAGTAGGAGCATGGCAAAATATTCACCATCTGGAAATTGACCATCAGGTCAAATTTAAATAATGTTTTTAATTTTAACATTTCAACAAGAACAAAAATACTGAAGCAGTGTAAAATATACACAATTAAATCCTCCATAGATTCAGAGATTACAAGCAACCAATTTCCCTTCATTGACTGATTGATGATTGGCAGGTTAAATTCTTACAAATAAAATCAAGACATTATTGACACATTAATGTCTTGTAGTATTTTTTTTTATTCTCTTTTGCAATTATACTACCACCATTAACAAAGAGTTACCATGTTATTCTCTTTTATGATGTATGGTCAGTAAAATTTAAAAAATAAAATAAATATCAGTGTCAGACAACTGCGAATTGAGTTTATAGAATCGGCAGGTTACAACTCAACTAAAACAATAAATCGGCACAAGCCAGGAAAAGCTTATTGGTGCATCTAAATAAAACTCATTTTAGAATTAGCTGTGCTAAATATTGAAAATGTAGATATTTTTATAACACACTCAAAGAGCAAAATCTATCCAGTTACATCCCACCTCTAAAACATTTACATGCTTTATTTCCTTAATTTTCCGTCTTTATTTTTAGTGCTGGGTGTAAACCACAGAAGAGGATCTGCATCCTGTTATTATGGCACAGGATTACAATGTAAGCTCCTTTGTAACAATTAAGCCAAAAGACTCTGAGAGTAACTGAGCTGCCAAGTCCCCTCATAGATAAAACGGGTCTGTTTTTCTTAATCCGCAATAATCAGACGCTAATTAATAAATTCAGATAGGAGATGATCACACAAAAGTTGTCAAATTATTAAATCTAAGTTTTTAAGGTTTTGTTTAGTCGCTTTCGCGCAGTCTCGGCACTTCAGTGGGCGTTATTGCTTTCATTTACAGGCAGTTCTGTTACAAGCGAGTATTATCTCCCCCCTTCCGCTGATATTTTCATCTTTTCCCATAAATAACGCGAGTGTTTTTAGTTGCGCCTCACCTTGCCTGCGCTTCGTCTAAGCTTTGGTCTGTGATGGTCATGATTTGCTGTAATATGTCTCCGATGTCCTGCTTTCTTCCGTCTCCGTCGGACCCCGCCGTGCCATCCTGCATATGCTGCGCCAGGCCGGGGTGTCCGGCCATGCCTACCCCGTGGGAGTGCATCAGCCGCGGCTGCTCGTCCATCCCTGACCACGGTCCCCGCTGCCTCCCCTCCAACTTTTTTTTTTTTTTAGCTGTTGTTTTTAATTTGATGTGAAGAGGAGGGGGAAAGGAAGAGAAAAAATCCTCGGGAAATTCCTCTGGATTCCTCGCGTCTATCTGAGCCCAGACACTCCTCCTATTTTCCTTGGTAAGCTTTTCTGGATTTGGGAGGAGGGAGACTGACAAACCCTCTCTTCTCTTCTCTTCTCTTCTCTTCTCGGCGCTCTCTCTCTCCCTCTCCCTCTCTGACGGTCTGTCTCCCAGCTGGTTTAGGTGAAATCTGATCTGAATCGCTGCATTTGGCTGTGGCCACTCCTGCACCGCTACGTTAGGGACGAAGGAAAAACAAGATTGAACATTAAAGGTTCCTAATCTGATTAAAAGTGGAGCGCGTTGTGCTCCTCCGCTATAGGCTGCAGATAATCGGGACCCCGATGCGCCAAAAAAGCGCTGAAAGTATCAACTTGCCGGTGAAGGATCTGAGCGCAAAGTGGCCCACCAACTGTTATTGTTTCGCTTATGTCTGGTAACTGACTCATAATCAGAGTATGGGATGAAGAGCCTCCGCCCCCTTCGAGCCACGATTGGAGAGGAAGGAGCGCGCAAGTCCCACCTCGGTCCTCTCCGAAAGCGTCAATCATTCTCCTGGTGGAAGGTGGGACACTGTAATAAACATTAAGAGATGTGACCGGGCCGGGTGGCAATGCGGTGATGGATAGAGAGTGAATATGTTGCCTAATAAATAATTGTGAGTGGCAATGGAGCTCTGACCCAACAGGGCGGCATGGTGGTGCTTGCAAAAGACACTCTGTCAGCCAGACTATATATTTTCCCGCTGAATATTTACATTCGTATAATCAGTCAAAGGAATAGTAAATCAACATGGATTTATTGAAACATGCCGCGGTTTGTGAAGAGCATCTCATGAGCCTTGAGTTGTAACAGAGACCCACAACAGGCATCACCAGTTCATATACCCTTTGCCATTCACAAACAGGGAGGCACTTTAAAAAAGTGTGTACAAGGGCAGCAGCCTAGGCACCCAATAATTTGTGGGTCCTCACAAAAAAAAAAAATTTAAATGGATAATTCACAAAATAGTTGTTGTATATTTGTTAGGGAAGGAAATATACTAGAATTAGGTTGTAATAGTATTGGCAAACTTTAAGTCTTCGTGAAGATGATACTGGTTGTGTTGATAAAGCTGATTTTGTATACTGACTGTATGTAGTTGAAGGAATTTGGAAGTAGATTGTAATGTTTATCATTGAAGAAAAACAAGACAAGAATCATTATTTATCAAGATAGACAAACTTATTGAAGATTTTTGCAAATCTTAAACTGCTATGACTGGGATGAACTTAAGTAACTGCTGTATTTGAATCATCACCTACTTAGGGATCGTTCCCCAATTACATGAACGACATGGGTAGTTCATATCTCTTAAATATGAACTACCCATATTTAACAATTGGTAGTTTAAAGCAGTAATTGTGTTTGTGAGGTTTGGAATGTATTCAGTAAGATATATATTGCCAAAACAACATATGAAATGATGAAATACTTTATTATCATAATATCGCAATGACAATAAAAGGAAACTCATAATGACCAATCCTTCCTATTTTGACAGTAATGGTGCAGTTTTTACAGGAAATTCAGACTGACCCAGGAGGCTTTTCCTGGGAGGAACAACACAATCGCCTCTCACTGCACTTTTTCTGTGCTTCAAATATTGCATCACAGTAACCTGTCAAACATAGAAACAGGTTACATTTCTGTGTTTTCAGAAGGTGGCAGTAATGGCAAGGTTGCCTGTTTGGATAAAAGGAATGTTACAGCTCGTCCTGAAGAACAGCAGCACAGAACCCTTTTCTGGTTCAGATATGTGTGAGATAAACAAATGGAGTAATCAGGATTGCTCCATTTTGTTTCATGATGAGCATTTTTAGCAACAGCAAGGACTGACCAAAATAAAAATGCCTATATTTGATGTAACGAGGTGAGTGTTTGTATTTCTAGAAATAACAGCTGAAAAATACATCGTGTCCTTTGAGACATTCGTGGATTTACTGGGTTTACAGGAAAAGTCAATTTTAGACCCTACTCACCCTTTGGCAATCACAGCCTCTTAATTGGGAGTTTCTGGAAACTTCTGGCTCTCAAGTCTTGATGCGTTTGCAGTCAGTTTCAGAAACGACAGTCACTAATTAGGTGCATTTAATCAGTGACTGGTAAGTTAATTAATCTCATATGTCCTCCCACTTTGTTAGATTTGTTTATTTGTTTGGGTTTGTGTCACATTAATATAATCAAAGTAATGTTAAAGTCTTTTCCGCTTTGCCATCATTTATTTTTTTGGGACTTTCATGAGCCAAAAATGCAGCCAATGTTTATGAAGTTGAACGCAATCTCCTGAAAGCCATGCAGCGTGATATTCAGCATAATCAGCATGGTCCAAGACCTCAACATAATATTTTGCTGGCAAAAAATATAAGAAAGTGTTGGCAACAAATAGTATAGAAAAAAATCAAATATTCATGAGATTAAAGTGTATTTAATGGAAAATATGGTTTTTAACCTTAATCATGTGGACACATCAGAAAGTTCAGTCATTGGCCTTAACAACATAACCCTCTCCTTTTTGTTTGCTTCACATAAATTAACCAACACACACACAAAACATTTAGGGAAGGAAAAAGAAAAATAGGATGAAATTTTCACCTGTCAAATTCGTTTTGCATACATTTCTTTGACTTTTTTTGCTTTTTATTTTTCTGGGACAGATTTTTAGTCTTTAATTATCTGTAAGCCATGGGCAAATATTTTACTGTAAATATTTCTTTAGATGTATAGATTTGACAATACATGCATTAAGTACACATGCATTGCCTTAAAAACCTTACATTTAGTAGACTATTCACATATAAATTAAACATTTATATATTACTGAATCATATTCTGAAAAGTTAGTAAATTTAGTCATGCAAAGCTTTTTATGGTAACACACGTCAGCATATTCAGACATGCGCTAAAGGTCGCTTTGGCCAGAGATCAAAGACTGTTTTCTGCGAGATTGAGTTTTCTGTCATCACAGAGAAATGACTTGTTAAACACAAACAAGACAGGGAATGCTTCTAGTGTCATAATTGTTAAACAATCTAGAAGCCATCAAGCATTTGTATTTTAAATATTTCATAAAACACATTCTAGAAAAGTTGGACAGGTTTCTTACCATTTTTGACTTTTAAAATGAAGAGGAAAAACAAAGACAGCACAAAATTAAAAAAAGAAAATTAATACATTTGTGAGAAAAGAATGTGAGCAACAACAAAATCCTTTCCTTGTTAGTTACATTCTGTTTTCTGTATTCTATGCAGATGTTGGATAATAAACATAGAATGGTACGACTACGTTTAAAGTTTTTAGAAAACTCTAATCTCTCCTGTATCATTTCTGGCCAAAGTTATTAAAAAAACACTATGGAGGCAAATTGAGTTTCAGAACAACATATGATCTTAGTCCAGTAAAAACAAACAAGTACTTCTAAAACACTTGTGTGCAACAATGAGTCAATGTCAGTCGATGTCAGAGGTTGGGTTGTATTTTGACTAATGAAGGCTGGACGTAGGGAGGAGAGACGATGAGTGTCTTGAATATAAAGAGCTGAATACAGTTCCAGTAACTGACCACCAATATTAAATGTCAAATCTGCAGAGTATTTTCAATATAAAAAAAAAATCTAAAAAGGTTACAAAATGTGTAATCCTATTAGACCTAAGTTCTGCTCTAATGGGAATTTTTGGAGGTTTTCTTAAAGAAATGTCTCAACTGTTTATAAGCAGCAGAAAAGATGTTAAAATTGCCTGTTGGACACGTGTTTATTTTTGTTTTTTTTCACCTGTCATCATTAAAAAAATAGGAGTACTGACATCAATTTTCTTTTTTGCCTTTGTTTTTAAAAAAAGCCAGTTCATAATGTGGACACAGTGCAGTTATGTGCCTCAGAGACCGGCCTGCGCCTTCTTTCACCGGGCCGACAGAAATCGATCAGTCAGTTTTCTCATTACGTGCTGAATAGGGAGGTAGGCTAGTAATTGTCACAAGGGGCAGGGTGAGGTTGAGGGTAGTGGTGGTGATAATGTCTGACACTCAGGAGTGGGAAGACGGTGCAGCACAGCCCTGAAATGGACGTCTGCAGTCCAACCCCCATCCAGCTTTATCTTCTTCTAGGTGTAGCAGGGTCGCGATGTGAAAAGGGCTCTCTAGTAGGTCTTTTACAGATATAAATGTGCTAAAAACGGCCCCACAGACGTGATGACGAGAAATTTCTCGATACATTTTACCCAGCTTTGTGACGCTCCCTCAGGTTCTGATCCGTGAAAGCGTTTCCAACAAGCGCTCACCCTGCCTTCTTAGTTCAGATTTAAAAATCAAAACAGCATTGATTATTGTGAAATATGATCTAAAGAGCTCGTTCTTTTCACTTTAAATTCAAATTTATTCCAGTGTAAGCCAATAAACAGAAATGACCTTACTACTTGGATGTTGGCGGAAAAGTAAACTCGAAGCAGAATAAATAAAACCTTGTTTATGACTCTGATTGCGGTATTTCAGAGAAAGCAGCACTTGCACCCTTAATGAGCAAGGGGGGAAAAAAAAATCATTTGACATTGCATATTTTCTCTCCGTTAAAACAGAATGTGTTGCTGAAGCATTAATATCCTGATAAAAAGTGGGATTTGATTTTAATTGCAAATGAATTTTGATGTAAAAAATATGCCTATAAATAGTGCATGTTTTTTTCCTCCAGAAGCTCCAGAGTTGTTCTTCAGAGAATAAAAATGTTAATGCAGAGCATGTCGGTATTCCCAACAGAAACGCAAACTAGTTGAATTTGTGGAGTTGTGTTTACCAGCATCCAGCGAGGCTGCTCTGATGAAAACAGAAAGAGGATGCACCGAGCATAATCAGGCATTTGTGACTGGAAAACAAAATGTAAGCATTGTATACACATGGCTTTGCAAACATATCCATAGTCTTTCATCTTTCCGTCATTTCATTACATTATAACCCACATTTTAATGTATTTTATTGGGTTCTTATGTGTCAGAACAATTAAAAGTTATGTGATGGGGAGGAAACATGATACATGGCTTTAAACAATTTTTACAAGTAAAACTGGAAATTTTTAATTCTCCATATAAACATTCCGGAATAAATTCAAGTGCAACCAGCTTCACATGTTGGTTGCACTCAAATTTATTTAAGCACCACGTGAAGTTTTCCCCGAGTTATTTAGGGCAGTGGTCCCCAACCTTTTATCACGAATTGGCAATTTTTCTGCGGCCGGGTTCTTTTTTTTTTTTTTTTTTCCTTACTACAATCTTAGAACGTCACTCACGATAATCGTAAGCAATCATCCTGCCGTGTGTCGTATGCTAAGACTGATCGCGTCCAGTTGGTCGAACGTCTAGCGCGCTGACGTAGATCCCGGAGGGGAATCAATCTCAAACAACTGCCATTCGCAACGAGTCCGGTGGACATCGGAGATGACACGTGGAAACAGCATGAATGTTTATTCAGCATTTCGTACAAAAAATATCCACAGAAATGATAAGGAGCGGACACAAGGCTAATCGTGCAGTCATGGCTTGACGCTTGCACTAGTTATATACATTGCATGCAGATTGTAGTTGTGACAACATTATTTTGTACTAAAGCCTGCTCACACGGCAAGATTAGCTCCTGTTATGTGGCTGGACACACAAACCGATCTAAGCTGTTGTACTTTTATTGGCTCTGTGGTCACAAAAGTTTTGAAAATCGGCCGACAATCCTAAAATCATGCCGTGTGAACCAGACTTTAGACTCACAAGCTGGACTCCTCTCTTGACAACTGCCCTAACGCTCTCTGACTCTGGTCGCTATGGTAACGTTTACACCTTCAAAATAAGATACAGATGCGCCACAAAAACGAACATTTTATTTTCATTAAAATTTTAACCCACGATAACGACAGATTAATAGGAGCCCTTAGCTTGTTTATCTGCAACGAGACCGTCCCATCTGGGAAACAATGACACCGGAAGTGTCGCTTATGCAGAGGGTGCTTGGTCTGTAATGACGAAGCAGATTGAAGCTTCATTGCCTCATTAGCGAGCCGCTGCATATCATGCAGAGCGGGCTTGGAATGTGGGAGTCACCTATCGGTGCCAGATAGATCCATTCTCCTGTCTCTACTCCTTTTCCCCTTTTCCAAAGAAACTTTCCAAATACATCATTGTGGGCTCAATGTTGGCGCGCAAGACGTAACCGACAGAATCCGGTTAAAGGGTTTTCAAAATAAAAGATTCTCCAGACTCAAATAATACGTAAAACGAAAAATATTTATTTCTTGTGCAGCCCGGTACCAATTGGTCGACGGACCGGTATCGGGCCACCCTCCAGTGGAAAACAATTACACCACACATAAAGCCAATAATAGTTCAGACAAAAGCTTATTAATGTCTTGGAATGTGTCAATCAAAGAGCAGACCTAAATCCGGCATACAATCAGCAACAAGAAATTAATCTTCACCCTCTACATCTAATATATCTGATCTTAAACTACAAAGCGAAAAGAGGTGCAGGTGTAGCTGCAGCAAAAGGTGGTTCCACAGTACACACTGTTTTCAATAGTAAAATATTTTAGCAGAATGGATGCTTTCCTTCTGCTTTACTACTTTGTGTTTCTCCGTAAAATGAAACAGGAAAAAAAGTAATAATAAATTGAAATTTGTGGTTGGAACATAACATGTATCAAATGCATATTTATGTGTTTTAAGCTGTTTAGAAAGGATAAAGCGTGACTTAGCCAGAAACACCGAAAGCAGTTCTTGACACTTCAGGATTAATAAAACACTCCACAGTTCCTATTCTAGCTGCTGGAGCAGGGTCAAACAGCTCCTCCCAGAGAGAGCTGCAGGTCAGAGCAGGGTAAGTTATGTATGAGGCAGGAACACACCTCTGGAGAAAGCAGCGACTGCCTGGCACATCTCTCCAGGAAGTAACCTTGATGAAAAATTCAGTTGTTTGCAGCTCCTGTTGTCCCTCAGGCATGAATAAAGTGGGGCCCAGACAGCGAGGAAAGACCTGGGCTCAGCTTGAAACTACTCACTGACCCACTGTCGAGGAGCACACACAGCGGCTAGCATTAGGAGATGGGCATGAATTAAACTTTAATCACGCCTCAAATAGATTAAGCGACAGCAGCCGAGTCAGCATTTCCATACACTTTACTTTTCTGTGGTTGTCCATCTACTTTTGAACTCTTGCAAAATGAAACTGAAATTTGCCTCCCCAGTGCTCCCCTCAATTCAGTTTTGCATTTAAAGAATTAGATTTTTTTTAAAGACGTATAAATGATATGTATTTTTGGACTTACTTTCCTAGTTGGAAGCATCAACAGTTGATCAGTTATATTTAGAGATACCATGTGAATGTTATTGGTATTGCAGGGTTGAACAAATTTAAATCATTTTCTATGTGCCCATTGCCAAATACATGGTTGAAAAGTAAGCAAATTTCTAGATTTAATCATATTTGTATTTGCCCATTTATTTGGGCTGTTGATTGGTGGTGGTGTGGAAGCATTCAAACTGTTTTGTAACATTTCGCAGCCTGAAGTTTTACAGCAAACTTCCACAAACAGTTTGTGAAGATTTAAAAAAAAAAGTCAATTGTTGAAAGAAAACATTGTGCTTTGCTCGCAATTGTCATTCTGTGCAAATCCTAGAGATTTGCATACTCACCGATATGAAATATTCAATGAATCTCACGCTGTAGGTGAGGTTTACTGAAGTGAAGGTTTCACAAACCTCCAAGTGGCACTTTTATTCATGTTTCTGGTGTGGAGGATGCCGCTGTGTCTCTGTGCAGCTGAGGCCGGGTTGGGGTGAAGGATGACTGATGTGAAAGGGTTGACCTGTCACATAGCATTTGACTTACTATCCTTGGAACATAATAAAAAGGGGAGACAAATGTCGAGTGATACAAGTGATGCATCCTCAAACCACATATCCACACAGAGAGAAGGATGAGGAGATGAATGGTTTATAATAAAACCAAAAGCCCAGCAGCCATTCTGTGCATGGCATGTAAAAATAGTAAGCTTCTGATTTTCATGAAAATACCAGTCACTGGTGATTCTTGCTGTGTGTGTCGGCTAAGGGATTTCCATGAGTATCTCTGCTCTTGCTGTAGGGCCCCTGTAAGCCCTTGGACCTCTTGGCAAAGCGTGGGTAGCGCCTGGTGGGGGGAGATGTGACGGATGCCGGAGCCTCGGAGCCTGCTCGCTGCTCTTTGAATTTTCCCAGACTCATTTGCATTCATAAAGAGCCTACTCCTTGTCACAGAGTGTTTTCTGTTTTAGACTGCCTCCAAAAATCCCGCGTGACTCTTGGTGGGAGTGCGCCGGGAAAATCTGACTGTCAAAGACGACAAGACGAATGAATCCTTGTGTCAGACGCGTGTGGCTTCAACGATGACAGATGGAGGAGAGCTGTCCCTCCGTCGATCGGCAGGCTTCATTTTGGAATAAATAAATCTGAATTTCGCCCCCGCCCATAATTACAAGTGTTGCTTTATTTGACAGCTCTCTGTGTTAGTTGAAGGCAGTGTGTCTGCTGATGTGTTTGTGTGTTTGGTGGGTGGTGGCGCTGACCAGGTGACAGCTTGATTTAATTTTATGGAGGCGGGAGTGGCGATGTAGTGAACTGGTTTTCAATCGTGACATTTTGGGCTTGCGTTTTAATCAAGCATCACTGTACACGTGTAACAGCGCGAGGATGCAAACATGCTATCAAAACCGGTCGTTCACAACTTGTAGGCCTATTCTTTAACAAAAATGCTTCATTTAAAAGAATCAAGAACATTTTTATGTGTGCAAATTTTTTCAAAACTCACTATGTAGTGCTTGCACCATGTTACATTGTTTTCATTAAGTTTCTGTATGCCAGATCTAACAATGTTACCATAGGGAAGGACAATTATGCATGGTTAAGGTGTCCAGAAATGTTTCATTTTGAATTATATCAATCAGTTCAGGGTTGACCAGTGGAAATACTTGCCTAAGCAAAAAATCGTGAAATAATGTTTAGTATCCATGAAAAAGAAATTCTCAATTCAGCGCCAGCGGTGATGCAATTGATCAAATAACTATGTTTGTGTCATTAACTAGACATGATGCTCAGCCATACTGCCTTACAATGTGCCCAACCCAGTCTGGCATCCTTTGACTGGAAATGAAAATGAACAATAGTGTTGTTACTATTGAGTAGTGTTGCCTTTATTACTAATGGCCACTCCATATATTTAGTAAAAGAAAGCTAGTGCCATCAAATTAGATGTTTTTAGATGAAAAATAAAAACAAAATTAATATTTATTGAATATTTTTTTTTACATTTAAAAAGAAGGGCTGCACAGTGGTGCAGTGGGTGACACTGATGAACAAGAAGGTCCTGGGTTCGAATCCCTGCTTGTGATCGTGCATGGTCCCTGTGCATGTGTGGGTTCTCTCTGGGTACTCTGGCTTCCTCCTACTGTCCAAGAACATGAATGTTAGGATAACTGGTCTCTCTAAGTTGCCCTTAGTTAAATAAGTGTGTGTTAATGTTTTTTAGTCTGTATTTCTCAGTGTTGCCCTGTGATGAAGTACTGGCCTGTCCAGGGTGCACCGTGCTTCTTGTCCAGTGGCCCCTGGAGAAATACACCAGCCCTTCCATGACCCTGCAGGAATAAGCAGGTACAGACAGTGGAAGGATGTTTTAGAAAGTGAAACCAGTATGAATATGAAAAAAATGTCCAACATTAGGTCTATCCGAAACATATAAAAGAATCGTGACTTCAGTCTTCAGTAATATCGCATGCAGCAATGTAACACCTGAACCAAATGTATGCACAATCAGTTTCTATTTTGGGCTTGCTTTCTTTAAAAACAAAAAAGAAAATGGGCCAATAAAAATTGGCACAGCAGCAGACAGAAACCACGTGAATCGATGGGTAATGGAATCATTATTAATCTTCATAAAGAGTACATTTTAGAGAAATGCCACACAAGAACAATATTTCAAAACAAGGGTTGCTTTTTCTGAGGGAAGCCTTGATTTTACACATGTGCTCATTCTACATGGAAATCAAAACAAGGCTTTGAGGAGCTTATTGTTTCTTTAAAAAATCAAGAGAAAACAACACAGCAAGTTGAATGTCAGCAACAAATTCTCTAAACCTCAAAGAGCACCGTTCAAGTGGAGGATGATAAAAAAGGAAAACATCTGCTGAGCCGAGGACGGTGCCAGGACAAGACAAAGCCATGTGTCTGGCAGGCGGATACCTACACACATACAACGCAGACACACATGGACACGAAGCCAACTATTCATCCATGCGTGCATGCTCAAAAACAGGCTGCCCACAAACTTGCAAACGAGTAAAAAAAAAAAATTGAAGCAAAAAAAATTAAAATCCCCACCTCCTTCCCCCCACACACATGCACAACCTTGCATGTAACATCCTTTGTGCCAGAACTCCAGCACAGCAGGGTGCATTGAGAGCGGAAAAAGAAAAGAAGAAGGTAGAGAAAAGAAAAGCAACTTGGATTTGGTTGGAGAGATCACTGTTCAAACAAGACTAATCTGCATACTCGAAGGCTTAGAAGTGAATATGCATGAGAGAATAAAATGCTATGCCTCGAAGCAGACCACCCGCTCTCTTTGGATTATTGTGCCCACCTCCGAGCCTTTTATCTCCTTTTTGGCAAGCGATCAAGCTGATTTAGTGCACACTTGCTGATGGCTTTGCACAACAACTTAGGAGATGTGAACCTGTTGAAAAGGAAGAGACAAATCAAGAAAAAGAGTGATTTGTGACCCAGAAATTTCAGCACCATATGTAAACAAGTCTTCCTGGAAGGTCTATTTGCCCACATTCTAATTTAATGTCTCATTTAGTTAAGTGTAACCAAAATAAACAGAGAAATAAGTGAAACAGACAAAATGAGCATTTGGAACCAGTGCACAGTATTAAACACAGAGCTATGATGGCCTATCAAATATTGAAGAAATGTCTGCTGGAACCATGAATTCACATTTCAGACAGACTTCCTCTAAGACTGTCCTCGCCAATGAATGAATATTTCATTCTGGAAAATAGAGTGGCCCTGAAAGGCACCATTACCAAAACCTAATATCTGAGGAAAAACATTCTCCACATTTAGCTGAAAGTTACGATGAAATGATAAGAGTCGTCCATGCATAACACAATCTGATGGGGTAATGTATTGGCATCACATTAGCATGACTGCGTTTGACCGGGCGTCGTCGCAAGTGTGAAGGTTTTCCCCAAATGATTCAAATGAGACACTGCAGAACTCAGAGCACATGGGTTTTCAATTCATCATCCCACTCATTTTTGGAAGGAGAAACAATCGTCAGAAATGTTTAAAAAGTCTACTCACGACAAGACACTACGTTTACATGCAGAACAGCAATCTGGTGCTTTCAGGCTCTAATCTAATTTGGAGCAATAAAGGTACATAGTCATTTTCTTTTTCCTCAGCTAAGCCTGGAGCCAGTGCAGAGGTATGAGATCACTTTCATCTGTCTGTTGGTCTGGCTGATTGTTGGCAATGTTACAGTTTTTATGTAGCTAGATTTGGTGAAGTAGTGCAAGTAAGAGCTAAAGTAGAACCCAATGTAGTTAAGAGTTAGATTAGAAAATTCACCTCAGCATTTTCATGTATCCTGGGTTAACATTAATGCCATCAAAGTACAAAGCTCAATGATGGTGGCCCTCCTCAGCAGGATGCCCATGAATATCAAGGGAAACAAAACAAGGAGGTGAAGGCGTTGCTTGGCCTACAAGTTCCCCAGAAACAAACTAGTCCAGGCATTTGTGGGATGCATTGAAACAAACCCCATTCATGGAAAATGCCCCCTGCAGCCAAAAGAAACCTTCTTATTGTTTTGACACCACGAGGGAGACCAACGTAATATTTGCAATGTACTTTAAATGATGTGTTGGTCAGATTGTAAGCTTTCTGCATAAATCCATATTGGTCTGAAGCTGAAAATCACATAATGCAACGTTCAAAATCAGTGAATTTTGAGATGGTTTTTTTTTATGAAGTCTAATTTTGTGCCAATTTGTATTAATCTAAAAGCTTAAAAATTATACATTGAAAACTTGACAATATGCATAAAAGTATATTAGTTATATATCAAAAATTAAAATGTCTAAATCCATCTCAGGTATGTATACATTTGGTCTTATTTGGTCTATACATTTAAGCTTAAAATTAATTTAAACAATTTCAATTAGCAGACAGAGATGCCAAGTATTCAAGACAAGTCAAGTTTACTTGTATAGCACCACTCAGCAACAAGGCAGTTCAACGTG
The DNA here is from genome assembly GCA_902982915.1 of Phalloptychus januarius. Classification (NCBI taxonomy): domain Eukaryota; kingdom Metazoa; phylum Chordata; class Actinopteri; order Cyprinodontiformes; family Poeciliidae; genus Phalloptychus; species Phalloptychus januarius. The sequence goes on along the minus strand of CADWAE010000466.1, from coordinate 12,096,921 downwards.
CTTTACATCACATAAACACAAAGTCAAAGAACACACAGTCAATGACTGAAGCACTCCATTTTGTCAAGTGCCATCAAGTGTTCAAGTTTTCAGACAGATTTTTGCCAGGTCTTGATGGTTTTGAAAAGCACTTGGTTTCTCTGCATGTTGCTAACTTATGTCCAAATATTAAAGGGGCTGCATTGATATATTAAAGCCTGTATGTATAGTTTCAAACATGTTGCAACATAAGTAATATTACATTAATGCCAATTCTTCTGACCAACATTTCATGTCAGTGTCTGTATTCAGCCTTTTTTTTGTTTGGGCTGCATTTTGCACGTAAAGCAGGCAAAGGTTATCAATACCTTCTTGTTCGTCTTTTAATTTTCCTTGGCACGAAAAAGTAAGAAAAGGAAACCTGGAGACAGAGTTATTTTTGGTGTAGAAATAGTTAAAGCCATTAAGATGTACAGTATCTCAGCCCTGACCCTGTGCCCTCCTAGGTATCCCTCTGTGCAGAATTCTTATTCTCTACCAAACTGACAAAGTGTTTTTAATCTTTTCTTTCCCTCTCTCTTGGAGATTGGGGAAACAAAAATCAATAGCTCCTGGCAGGCGATCTAGCAGGCTGGTGAATTACAGGGTGTACGCTGCTACCAGAGCGCTGCATCACAGGGACCTTGGAATGAGAGACCTTGGAAGAGGCATCAGAGACAGAAGGGGTTGCAGGGTCACTCTGGGTCTGCAGTCTGAGGAGAGGGGTATTTACTGCCTCCACCGGCCAGCCGCCATGAAAAATAACTGCCATGCAACACACAGGGAGGGATGGCAGAGGTGAGAAAAATGGAGGGAGACAGACAGAGAGATGAGACACACACAGAGGGGCGAAACAGAGAGCTTCTAGGTGTGTATATGAGCAGTCTTGGGGGAGTTCAGGTTGATGGGTGTGTATCCACGTTATGTGCTTTATGCAATGCAGGTAGGATGTCAGGAGGAAAACCAATGCTTTTTTTCCCCCTTCTCTCCCAAACGGAAAATGATTCATTAGCGTTTGGTGATTTAGAACGTGGCAGCGCTGGCCGATCAATATGCATAGGCCCATCTGCCAATACGTGATTTCTGCTGGTAATTAGCTGATGTGGGCCAGTGGTTGTGAATATTGCCTGGCAACTGACAGCCTGGTTGTTTTCTGTCAGCACTGTCAGGGGTGGGAGAGCATGCACAGGTGATGCTGATCAATAAAATACAGCAAAACCCACAACCAGACCAGATAAATACAGATATCTAGCATGATAAAACAACTAGAAACTTCTGTATTTATATGTTAGTGTAGGAACAACTTAAATTTATACAAAATAATTTTGCAAATGATGTATTGCAACAGTTCAAATCTTAAAGGCATAGAGTAAAAAGATAAATTTTTCATTATGCAAGATTTCAGCATCTGAGACATTATCAAGAGAATATGTCAGATCACTCAATTATACAGATTCAAGACAGCTGGCAGCTAGACAATTAAGACTGTTCAAATGATAATGATGATTATGATGAAAAAATATGTTTTAATTGCTTTGTTTTCAAATGAACAGATTTTTATAAGCTTCAGTGGTTACCAGAAACCATAAGTTTTCATTAACCACATATGTGTCTCTACCTTATCCAGCTCAGCTGACACCACTTTTATCAGTGCTTCTGAATTAAAAACGCAACAGTATGTCAAATATATTGCTCAAATATTACTTTACATGTTGTCAGGTAATTACTGTGGTCAGATTAAGCAGAATGAATGGATCGGAAATCTCTTTGGAGAAATACTTTTTGACCTTTACACTTCATGATCTTTATCACAAAGGAAGACAGGAAATATTTGTCAACTAAAAATAAAGATGTCTTTACATACATATTGTTACTGAACTTATTAAAAACTAGTGGTTATCAAGGGTTTAATGTTCTTTCAGGAGAATAAAACAAGTGTATGGCCTAGTTTTGAGTTGCAATATATTCTTATCTAAACGGTTGACGTAAACAGGGAGGATGAAATTAATGTCTCAAAGCTGCCTTAAACAGTTAGCTTTCAGCACCAGAACCACCACAACAGATCAGTAAAAGAATGCCTTGCTTCATCAGATCCTAATTGTTCAACTTTGGCAGAACAAGCTTGCATGTCTGCAAATGTGGATCCACCTTTTTTCCTGGCTTGTGAAAGGTTCAGTTCTGCTCCAACAGTGGTTCTGTCTGTCAGAGACGGTTCTCCCACTGGTGGGTTTTCAGAGTCTCTGCAGGTTTCCTACTTTGAAAAACTTATCAAACCAAGTTGGACATATACCCAATAGATACTTCTTCACTGGAGTGACTTTAACCAGTTTTGCCTCTGTCCTCTCCAACCAGATTCGACACCATTAATAGCTCCTACCTGGTTCTTCACCGTTTTTGGTAATCACTTCAGGAGTAGTTCAAGCCGCGCCAAGTGCAAACTGCATTCGTTGATTGACCCAAGAATTACGTCACTGCATGAGAGACGGCCTTTCACCGCAACTTCTTTTTGCGCATTAATACTTTGAATGACAGACTTTATTAAATGCACCGCAACCACAATGTGTCCACCGAACTGCACAGGTCACTGAAATTATATGACATGATTAATATACACTAATATTACACCGCTATTACACATCTCCAATCCCACATAGTTTCGCTACCAACATCTATTCAGCAAGGTTTAATAATAAAGAGTGTTATTAAACTAAAATATTTTAACGTATATTATATAATTGTATAACTGAGTGATCTGACATATAACGACAAAAAAGTTCACAAAACAATGTATTTTGTCCTGATTAACTGCCAAACAATAAGTTGTTAAGACATTGCAGACGGCAAACTAAAGTCATTTATGAATATATTTACAAGCTGCCTGTAATGTAAACTAAAAACATGAAGTTATACAACAGCTTAAAAATAAATTAAATAAAGCTTACCGTAATCTTCGATTAAACACATAAAACGAAACTTCCACAGGTGGGACGTATTTACAAGAAATCTGCTGCGTACGCAGTATGTGACGTAGCATCAACGTGCGCACGCGCATTCCACAAGGTAGGACGGATTTTCGGGAATTGTGTTCGACTCAATTCCGATTTTTTTTTTTTTACGTAAGGCGACCTATATGCGATCTTCTCATGACAGTCTGAAAAGCACAGGCCGGATTCTTTTCGCGTGCGACCCATATCCGATAAGTATCCGATTCAAATGCGACCTAACGTCCTGGACGCATTCATCCAAACTGAACCTCACTAATACTCAACAAATCTCACTGCGCCCTAATACACACAAGCGGGAAGAAAAACAACTATGACGGACTATCTGAGGATTAAGTTGTTAATATGCTGCTCTGGTCGGACAACAACTTCAATTGTGTAAGCTATACTCCACCGTTAGCCTTCATGTTTACATCCGCATACACTAAGCACTTCTTTTTATGGCGCTTGGCAGAACACTGAGAACGCTGACGTTGTTGCGCCCTCTACTGCGCATGCGGGACACTTTCAGGAGGTGTTATTTTCACCAGACCTAAAGTCCAGCAAGGCCATTTTGAAAAGCTCTGGGGAAAAATGTTTTCTGTTGTTTAAAAGTCAAATCTGTAGTGTTCATGTCCACTGAATAATTTTAGTCACAAAAAAATCACGTGAATCAAAACTATTATTTCCACACACTAAATAAAATATATAATATTTTCTGCATTAGAATAATTTGAAACAAACCGGCTCAGTCCAAAATCTGAGGGCCAAAAGTCTTAAAAACTGAAAGGAAAAAGTTCTTACTAGGAATGACAAAACTACTACAAAAAGCTGAACAACAACCTTGTTCAAAGTCTGAAGCAACAAATGCTGCAGGTGTGATTTGAGTCTTTGTCAGTTTGAGTCTTTAAAAGAAGGAAATATGTTTGTGTTTATGGGCTTATTGTGTCAGAGATTTATTTGATTTAAAAACCTGGCTTTTTATTTAACAATGAACCGAAAAAAAACTATAGAATATCAGCTTACCTTCGAAAAATATTTGTCACACTAGTTGACATTTATGTATTTATTAGAGAATGGTGCTGCTCTGTCATGTCCAGTTTTGGTAAGAACTGGACTTCTTACCAAAGTCCAGTTTTTACAATGCAAAGAGCATTGTAAAATGCTCTTTGCAAAGGCTCATTCTACGTTTCTGACCCTATGCAACCAGGTTATATCAATATTTTGTTATGATTTTACAAAGTCTATTCTGTCACCAAAATACATACCTTATCAGACTCTAATCTTGAATTTTTTTTCCTGAAATTGTTGCCATCAATTCAAATCCCTGGTCTTCATTTCTTCCTCCATATTACTTAAATTAGTTAAATTATTTGTTCTCTCTCTAATCTTTCCAGTTTTGTACTACTCTTCTGCTTGAGAAAGTTTGGTTTCAGTTATTGTGAAAGAATAAACAGGAAATGTCCAATGCAAATTAGTTCTGGAAACACAAAGATGAACTATGAAAAAATATCAAACAACAATATGAAATTGTCTGATAAGTCGTTCAGTGTAGCTGCGCCTTTGATCAAGTGATCATTTAGATTTTTTTTAGCACTTCCACAACTTTTGCCATGCTCTCATGCTTCTCTTCTTTTCCTGCAAGAACTCTCATGATAAAAGAGCTATCACCCTTAACATGCTTTATATTAATTGCTGGTCTTTTGGATCTTTCTGAAGTGACTCTGTTGCAACGACATATTATGCAATCTGGCAACTTCTGTCGCATGATGTGACATGAGTTAAGATTATGTAATATGGAGCTCCAACAATGTAACCTGTTCCAGTACAAAACAATGGTTTAAATCGCACTATGTGCTGGGCTCTAGTCATGCTCAAGTTTCTTTTTATTTGCATTTTAATGTTGTTACTGTTAATGTTATTGCCTCCTACTGGTGTGGCATTGGTATTACAGCAATTCTTATTGGAATCATGTTTTTTCAAAGAATGGAGAAAAAACATAGTGTTTTAGAGTAGCATCCAAGATTGAGTTGAGTAGCTGGGAGGACCTGATGCAGCGATAAAATTCAGTCTGGTTTGAAATTCTAAACGTGTTTCATTGGATTGAGTCATATAAAGTATGTATATCACGTTTTCCTCTGTTTTACATTAGCATTTTGCAAATGTGCTACCTACTGGAGCTCAGCCAGCATAGACACACTTCCAAAGAGTGTTGGAGACACATTTCCATTGTTAAACAACCCAAACCTGGACAGAAAATTGGGTTAATATTGCCAGGTGATGTCATCATATGCCATTTGCATTCAGCCTGGTACCGGCTGGTGTCAGCCCTCTACATTTGTTTGCTTCTCTCCTACAGTGAGTGCTCACATATAGTGTATTTTAATACAGCCAAAATTCCCATAATGCTCCTCTCATTTACATATTTTTCAGTTTCTGTTGTCAGAACCTGAAAGCCGGCCCATTAAGACAACACATTAACTCATATTACAACAGAGTCGCAAGTCATTTCTAAACTTTCGCTTTGCTAAAATCCTGAAGCTGTAGCAGCTGTGCTGTAATTTTAGTTTTATCTGCTAGTAAATTAGGGGAGATATTGCACAGCCCTGGGTTCAGTAAGGCTCAGGAATATATTGCATTCGATCAATAAAATGTAGATAACTCCTAATATTTTTGTAGACCTTTTGAACTGGATATACACACTTATGAATGCACTGAGTTAAGTTCTATAAAGCCAAAGTCTACTTTTATGTTGTTTTAATGTCTTTTGTGTGATATCACAGCTGTTAAATTTCTTTAAATCCTTTATTTTTTCTCACAATATGTGTCCAAGTTCACAAGAATGAGAGCAACATGCAGAGGTATTGTGAACCACTGCAGAAAGATGCCTCCTTGTCTCTCACTGGCATTTGCATATTAGAGTGTTTTCTGGGGAAAATGAGCTGTAGAAATTAATTCAGGATTAATTGGTGCCTTTATCTCGTTAGGACAATCTAATTTAGGGGATGATGGAATTGTTTAGACTCCCTTTTGCATAATTGGATTGCGGTGAATGGCTGTCATTACCGTCTTTTTAGCATCGTCTGTGGGCCCCCTCTCCCTCTTGCAGGCCCCAGCCTCATAAAGAGCGATCATGTGTTACGCCAGTGTTTTGCTAACCCCTGGAACACACCAAACACACTGCAAGAGGCAAGCATGTGGCTAACCACGCTGCAGTGATTAACTCTCTTTTCAGAGTCATTAGCGTTACAGCACACTGTTATGGGGATTTCATAGGAAGCACACAGGCATGTGGCTGACAACACACCGATCTCTGACAGTTACAGACTGCGATTAGTTTGACGTCTTGGTCAGAACCGTTTTTTGATTCGTGGATCTTTCAGCCTCCTCTAACTCCAACTGGACGTGACACCTGAGAAAGTTTAGTACGTTTTGTGGGGCTTTTTCCCTCTCTGTTTTGACTGGTTTATTTTGACCCTTTTATTGCTTCCACAATATCTCAGAGCCAGTGTGCAGAGGGCTGATTCTTTTTTTTTTCAGCCAGGGATGGAAATCAATAGAAGAGGGAGCACTGCTCATGTAAAAGATCACTCGCTGGAATACCTGATCTTTTCACTCCAACAACATTGATGTAACTATGGAAACGAGTTCCCAGGATGAGCAGGGATGAGCCTATCAGCTAGCGAAAAGACTTCTTTATATCTCTCCTAGCCTTTCACCCACTACTACATGGCACTACAAGCTTGTAATTGACACTCCGACTATCGTCATTTTTCTTACGGGCGAAAAAATAAAAAATAGTGTAGATATTATTCTGTGGGCTGCTCTCTGGTAAACAAAGCAGGGAGAAATCTAATCTATGGTGCTGATACTCGGGCTGTGCCAGGCTAATTGAGTTGATGTAGTCTGTCCCTGGAGGAGCTGGACATACAGTAAAGACAGACTCCATCATATAGCTCTGTGCTTGCTGGAAGTGACGTGAGTTTATATTGTCAGTTGTCAACGGTGGCCATGCACACCAAACGGCTGCTTTCTATTCAGCTCTAATCTTATTACTTGCATGCTGTTAGAAGAAGTGCGCGGCAAAAAGAAACAATACGCTACTCTGTCTTCTCTTATGTCCGCCGTCACTTTCTACACCCTCCCTCAGTGTTTTCAATGCATACCATGTCATGTTTTGATGCATTTTAGTCGCCCTCTCCCCCCATGTTCCTGCACCATTTCCATTATTTGCATAAATGCAGCCTAACAGTATTAAGTATTCATGCGTGTTGGAGAAGGTGGTGCCTGTCCTTCAGGGTAAGTGTCAGGCCCCGCGTGCAGCACAAGAAAAAACCCCGGAGAGAGGAGAACATTAGGATCCATCAGCCTGACAGACAAATCATTCTCTCATGTAAACATAAATATGAGGGTATGTTTCCATCGCCATCCCGCTATCTGTTGCTAGGCTACCTTGCATTAAGCAGTGTAGCTGTCCCTGTTCATTTTGCTCCAGGGATTCCAGCAAAACCATCATATAACCTGCTGAGTCTTAATGAGAAGGCCTGCTCATATGAGTGGATATGAACATGGTGAGATGTGAAATTTATTCAAAACCCAGGATTTGGGCTGTCTGTCTTTCAGCGCAGAAGCGGCGCAGAGATGTTTATGAATTTGAAGTGTTTTGGAAAAAGGATCTTTGAGGGGGAAATATTTCTCTGCCCATGCACGCACACACACACACCTACACACACACACACCTGACACAAGAAAAGGTCACAGCAGAGCAACACACATCTGTGCATGCACGGACACACACAGTAAACAATATGTGCCGCTGAGCTCCATAAAGGTCATTTGTTGTTGAGAAATCACTGATCCCCAAAAGCATTAACAAAGTCAATTAACTGTTCTCCCACAAAGAAGAAAGAAACCCATCTCCAATAAAAATAGAGCGTTGTCCAGGCACCCCCCGCAATTACAGCAACTGCGTCCCCAGATAATTACACGCGGCGTAAATGGGGAGAGAAAGACGGCGTGAGGCAATGGTCACTGAGAAGAAAGAGCAGGGAGATGAGGGAAACCAGCGCCAACAGCTGGTGTGAATAGATTGTGTGCGGGATGAATTAAAAAGTTGAACCTTTTCCCCGGCTGTATTCAGATGTCTGCCTCCGGGTGATTAATCATGGCCGTCAGGACCTGTAATCCCTTTCAGCGGCAAACAAACGCAGCCACTGTCCTCTCTTCTCTCCAAGGCACCTCGGGCCCAGGTCCACCAGCCCGCCTGCCTGGTCACAATACCTTAAGCACACAGGAGCCACCCTAGGGAGCAAGGAAGTGTGGACACACTGTAATCTGCTCCAAACATGATAGGGTGAACAAAACCCCCAAATTCAACAAAACTGCGAGGGCGTCCTTTACTGGTTTTGTGTTCTACATTGAGGCACTGAGGCGTTTGGCACAAGTGGTGAGAAGCAGCAGCTACATCTGCAGCAACTTTTCTTTAAAGCATTGGGGGCATTTAGATGACTTTTAAATGGTGACAGGATTCCATGTGACAGGGGAACTTTAGTTCATAGTGATATCAGCGCTAGAAGCTGCTTTAGTTAGTGAACTTTGTCATGTTTTTACATCTGATTCAGTTTAGAAAACGGCAACGAGAAAATGAAGATCCAAAAAACAGCAAGAAGCCCAACAGAATATATGCCATCACCATAAAAATAGAAGCCTGCTAACAAATTCCCAATCATATCCCCCATTTCCTCTAGAGGGTAACACTCAAGACACAGAAACAGCATCCAGCAGATGAGGATAAAAGTTGCATTTTCTCCAGAGATTATTTCTTGGCATTTTTTAATGTTGACTGTGAGGTGTTTCATTTAAAATAAAAGGTACAGCACATGAATGTTATCTTTGCAGTTTCCCCTGCTGACAGATTTATTCTGTTTCTGCTATTTCATTATCATAGAAATACATTTAAAATTAGACAAAAATAGCCCGGATTACAAAGTCCAGTCTAAGCCTTGAGGACTCCAGAAAACCATGATGCCAGAGTACTCACAAACTGCCAGGACACCTCCAAGAGCACATACTGGGATCATTCAAAAGGTCTCCAATGATCTCAGAACCTCTGAAGCACTGCAGGCCTCTTTGGTCTTAGTTGAGATCAGTGTTTATAATTCAAGAGTAAGAAAGAAACCAAAACTGGCTTTCAAGGCAGAAGACAACTGCTGGCTAAAAATAACACAAAGACCTGTCTCATGCTTCCAAACAAACATATTTGCTATTCCCAAGACTTTGGGAAAAACTATTCTTAGGACAAACAAAAAAAAGTGTGACTCTTTGGAAGCTGTGCATCCTATTTTTATGGTGCAAAACTAACAGTATTTCTGAAAAAAAAAAAACTGAACGCTGAACCTGGTGTCAGTAGTGTGAAGTTATGGGGGCTGGTTTGCTCCTACAAGATGCCGTAACTAATGAAACCAAGAATACTGCTCAAATATCCTGAATAAGAATTTCCAGCCATCAATTCAGGATCTTGAGCTAAAGCGTATTTGGGTTATGTAGAAGGATGTTGAACCAAAGCATAGCAACAAGTCCATCCATAAAGTGGTTTAAATAAACATTGAATATAAAAGAATTAAAGGGGCCTAGTAAAAGTCTGGACTTAAATCTCTCACATTACTCGTTTGACTGGTAATACATTACAACTCTTCAATGTGGTAAAGAAGAGTGAAGAAAACCTCCTTCACAATGATGAAAAATACTCTTTGGTAGTCATTACAAATGTTTGATAGCAGTTAATTCACGTAGAGCCTGGTTGGGTTTTGATTATTTTGCCTCTTCATAAATTAAATCATCAATTTAAAACATTCATTTGTATAATTTACTTTGGTTATCATTGTGTGATACCAAATTTGCCTGATAATTTGAAACATTTAAGTGTAACAAAATAAGCAAAACCAGAAGAAATCTGTGAGGTGGAAAATTTCCCCAGCATTCTAAGTGCTAAAAGTGCAATAATGGAGAGCAGTCCCTCCCCGCCACCAGTTTCTTGTATTATCAGAGCTGCTTTTTAAGTACTTTGTCAGGAAGTCAACAGAAAAAAATTATCTTAAAAGCAAAAATCAGCACTTACATATAAATACTAGTGGAAAATCAATTTTAACTCAAGTTCGGCATTTTTTAGTGCTTGTGTGGTTTTTCCAACTGAAAAAAGAACGACCCCATACCAAGTATAATGTATATGACCTCTGAGTAATCATGTAAAAAAAAAAACTTTGCATTAAAAACCCTTTGTATGGGACAAAAAGCAAATGTCAGTGTTCCCACTGAGTAAAAGAGACCCTTTTATTAGTGTGAAAGGTTGTGAGGGTAGTAATTCAGCATGGCTGTGGAAGGTGGCGTATGCTGGCAGCACAGCAGACTGTGGAGAATGGGCTGCGGCCGTCCGTTTCCAGAGCCTTTGTATGCCTCTGTTTGACCAGGCGTCTCCTCGTCCACAGGAGCACAGCTTCAGCACATCTAGCAAAGTGAACAAAGCAGCCATTATCAGCTGTATCTCATTCGCAATCGCTCACACCAGGGACAAACAGCGGCAGGACCAGCCTCTCAACTCCACCGGGCAGGGAGGCAAAGGGACTGAGACGGACATCGATGCAGACTGGGAGGTCCATTAAACACACAGGCGATACCTTAACTGTGGGCAAACATATTCACAAAGGCAAGTAACTCTGGTTGCCACAGAGATGAGAGAACACAGAGTTCAGCATCGGCGGCAGCAAGAATAGGGTGGGGTCAGAAATCATGAGGCAGCGCCAACTGAAAAGCCTCAGCAAAGTGGCAGAAACTCTGGCTTACTTTGCATCACAAATGCTCTATACTTACATCACCCATTCAGTTGACAAAGTGAGGAATAACTACTCAGTCACTTACATGTGAGGTTTCTGAAGAAACTACTCTGTTTGAGTGAAATGTTGCCAATGCTTTATTTTTTTTTAAATGTGTAAAACCCTGATTATTAAACTGATGGGCAATTCCTTTTTCCAAGACAGCCAAGTGTTTATTGGCTAAACTCAGATTATTAAAATAATTATAATCAACCCTGAATAAGATTGTTATCAGCTGATGGTAAAAAATTACTGATTGTATTTTATTACATACTGATAAAATAAACATTCTGTACCAGTTCTTGTATATTAGTGTAAGTTTAGCCTGAAAATATTTTTCAAGCTCCTGGAGACCAGCAGTCTGTACTTTATTAACAGACCCACTTTGCCTTTGACTTCAGTAAAACAAACTAAATTGTAACATTAATGCTTTCTGTGATCTCCAGCATCTTGGGAACTAGAATGTGTTTTAGGTGTGAACAAAAACTGACTGCAGTGACACTCTGGTTATCTGGATATTTTGTTGTGAATATATGACCAACAAATATTGTGAAAATCCTTTTGCAACAATGGATTTATCACCTTCTGCACCTAAGAAAGGTGTCTGTTTTTGCAGCTATTCATTGATCCAAATTTTCTAAATTTCAATGTTTTGTGTTGTTACTCTGTTGATTGTATGGAATTGAATTTTAACCTGTCATGTTTTCTAAATTCTTTCAGTAAAGATAACTATATTAATGAATTTTATTCACTTATGCAATGATGATGTGCACAGTTAAAAACTTGATCTTTTGTATTAGAATTATAAACACTGCACGTTTTTTATTCTAATCCTTGAAGTGAGGTAATCCTAAATTACTCAAATGCTCATTTGTTACATTTTCTGATTTGTGAGCACAATTTACATTTCATGAATATTTAATTTTCACTTTATAAAATGCCTCGGTTTTCTCCACTATATTATTATGATTTGTCCATCTATCATTATGTGAAAATCCAGTATACTATGTAACACACGTGCAATCCAACTGCAGCACAATGACTTTGGGTCACCACTATTGAGAGGTTCATGAAAAGCAACTAGTGTAGTACTCAGTATTTAAAGAAAAGAGGTTAAAAATCTGCTGATGAAATTATTTGTGAAGTCAAATGCTTTGGCAGTTTCTGGCACATGCTTTGCTTTGTATCCGCACTGACAATTTGACAAAGCTTATGTAAATAAACCACACCGCCAACTGCCCTAGCACTCCTATCCCCACATTGCAGGTTTTCTGAGGAAACTCTGGGGTCTCCTATGATTTGACCTTATCCAAACTGGAGTCAAGTAGCACAATGTACACGCTCTTTGAAATCTTGGGGTTTTGTATTTATCTTGAGTTTTTGATAGCCGTAATGAATTTTTCACCACCTATTTTTCAAATCTGGCACCCTCTTTTGCTAATTGTTGACCCTGTGGTGTGTATTTTTGAACACGAGATCAAATTTAAATGCCTCTTGAACATAATAAATTGAAGATCATTTATACAATAAAACCCAAGAATTGACATAGGGTGTACTTTATTTTTCTTACCAGGCCTGTACATCATATGAATGAATAATAAATGTTGACATAATATTAATACTTTCATCAAGTGGATCATGGGTTTGCATACACCGAGTTGTAATGGTGATTGAATGCTCTAAGCCATGCATGCATAGCTTTTCGCGAGATCTTTCATTTACTTCCTTCTGCCAAAAAACATGCTTGGTAAATTCATTGGACCCTTAGAAGAACCTCTAAGTGTTTCACTTGTTGTCCACTGACCACTGGAAAAAGGCAACTGCATCACTGCAGCCTGAAAATGGATAGATAACAGTAAAAAAAAAAAGAAAATGCATTCCTGGATTTTTTCATTAGTTTTAAAATATTCTTTTAATCAGCTGAAATCAAAGGATTTAAAATAAATGAGTCAACTAAATCTTGCCTTATCAATAGAAAAACCTAAAAAAGACTGAATAAAAAAGTCTGCCATCCATGTAGCTTCGTACACACTGAACAATGTTTCTAATTCTCTGCATAAATTGTGAAAGTGCAAATGTGTGCAGTGAAGACTGAAAAGCTGAAACACGTGGCATGAAATTGTTTGTACATTTTCATATACACAAAGAAGAGTTTACATGTTTCTGTCAGTCCCCTCACTGCATCGTAATCTGAATGCTATAAATCCAAGTGACTGATCCAAACACAAACTGACGTTTGCACAAACAAAACTGAACTAAATCAAACCTTGTTCATATTCTATGACCCTGTGTGGTTTTGTCCTCTTTCCCATACACCGAGGCACTCCACTGCCATGCGAAAATACTAAAACATAATATCATAAATTATAATCACGTTATTGACAATTTAACAGAGTTGAGATTTTGCCTTTTGACAATGACAACAAGTGGAAATAAACTTCAAAGCCATTTGGGCCAAATTAAATTGGACATGTTGTCTGATGGAGCAAATATGCTTGAGTTAATACAGAGTGCTGAGAAAATTGGCAACATTCAGCAGGTGTTTGTTGCTTTCATTTTTCATTCAGCACGAACTGCATGTGGTGATTTATAGCGTGTTTCTGCATCAGAAGCATTTTCTGCTCCTGCCTGCTTTCTGACTCTTTTTCACTTATAACCAGCAAATAAAGCCTGTCGATACAATCATCCCCTCTAACCTCTGAGTCTGACAGCATGTCTGCTAAACACTTCAAGTAGAGAGGACTCTCGCTTTTTTTCCTCCCCAATACTACCTCTGTTTTTTTTTATTCTTTCTTTCTGTAAATAGCCCTTACTTTTCTCCACCTGCTTGAGCTGCCGTGGCCTTGCCTGAATTCTCTGAATTCCCAGCCCACTGTGGTGTATCCGCCTGGAAATAACGCAGATGCTAGCAGCTGAGAAGTTGCAAAAGAAATATAACTATAAATGAAAACACAGGGAAAGTGATGAGATGAAGACGTTCGTTATGGCAAATAGATCTCTGTCAGACTGCTATAACATCTTTGTCACTGATTATCAGACCGGGAGATTCTCACAATCTCTCATGCACACACGCACACAAGCAATCACACCTGGCTCAATAAACAGAAGTACGAGAAGAGCTCAGATAATACTGACCTAGATAAAGAAATCAAATTAGTGTTTTGGTTTAAAGAGAGGGGCGTCACAGTCCAGGTGAGCTGAATCCAATTTAGTGACAGAAAAATGAATTGGGTTTGTTTTCTGGCAATGGCACATGCATTTAAAAATCTTTATTTGAAAATAAAATAATTTCTATAAATAAATAAAAAATCTTTCTGCAAAAGAAAAAGACTCTCTACAGTCTCCCTGAACAAAAGAAAGACTGCACGTGTAAAAAGATTAAATAAAACATGGCATTAAATTTCATTGTTACCAAATACAATTTATATGATAACAATAAAATATGTTATAAAGTCTGCTGCCTTTTTTGTTGATGGTTTAATTTATTTTATTTTAATTTCATTATTTTTTTATTTAATCTGACTGTTAAAATGAAGGTCAACAATTGGATCATAGTCAAAATTACTCATTTTAATGAAACAGAAACAATTGACAATATAATGATATCAGCACTAATAAAGAGGAGGAGAAGAAGAATTGACTCATTTATATTTAGCTAAAACCACATAGTCTACAGAAATGTAAACTATGAGCATTAAAATGATCTCATTGTATCAGTCAGAAGAAAAGCACAACTACTTACACAGTACAATATACATACATAACAGAGCACAGTTAAGAAAATATAGAAAAACAGTGTTGTTACTAAAACTGAACATTTCTACAAAACCAAAGAATAGACAAGACGTCAGCCAGGGAGGCTGCCAGGACCCTGGCAGTACTTCTGGAGGAGCCACGGGTGATTAGCACTGCTTGGGTTCTACATGTGACAGCAGCCTCCTCTAGTCTCTAAAAAAATCTAAATTTGTGGAGCAGGATACTCAACTCCAGCGTTCATGAGCCACTGTAGCAATTTTCTTTTTATGCAGTTTTGTTCCAAAATGTGAATTTAATTAGTGGCACATGACCAGGCCTTTGCAGATGGATGAGATGCTGAGAAGGTAATTCAGCCTTTAGACTCAGGTGTGTTGGAGCTGGGATCTGCAAAACTTGAGTTGGACAGTGCTGCTGTGAAATCACCAGAAGAAACAAGAGCTGTCCTGACAATCAGAGAGATTTGGAGGATATATGTGAAGCAGAGGGAAATGTTTCACTAAACCAAGATATGGAAAACAATTAGACTGAAATTGAATCAAAGCTGATCCAATAGACTATTAGTTTAATGGTGTGCACACTTATGTTATCAAATGTTGCATTTTTACTTATTATTTATGTTTTCTTTTGGTTTCTATTCCTGTGTACAGGATGTGTATCACACTAAAGTGTAGAAATATTTGAAACTATTTTGATATAAATTATTGCTTTACTAATAATTGTCTTAATCAGTATAATTATCTATACTCATTCATAGCTAAAGCTTAACTCCTACTAATCCCATGATAATGAAAATTAAATAATATAAAAATAAATGTTGAACTTCACCATGCTTGTATTATAAAGCAATGTTCTACAGCAAAGCCTTGTGTTGTGGCATTCAAGCGGATGCAGCTTTTGACATGAGCCGCCCACCTCGCCATTGTCACAGATTGAGCTCACCCCTCCATGGCAACGGTGCCTACTGACAACAGCCATCCGCCTCCAGTCAAGAATGTAAACACCACCAATGCTTAAATAACCCCTGAGAAACAGAAGTAAAATGTGTTGACCTCACTGCAGATTCCTCCTACCTGTACACTGCCTCTGCCTTAACTGATGGAGAACAGAAAAGACTCCAAACTCGACTGATCTCTGATTGGAAATCATTGTTACGATGTTCCAGGTTATCAAAACAATGACAAAGAATGAAGGAACTGAGGCCAAATTAAAACTAAAGGTCTGGCAAAAATATTAGTGGTTCAGAATCTCTCATTTAGCATTTTGGGAGACATTAACATAGTTTTGTCACTTTTGTTTATTTGAATTTTAAGTATGTGCAAAGAGCTGAAAGTTGGCAAAGAAAATTATTTTTCAGCTCAGCTTCTTGCCAACAAATCCAGAGGGAAAGGCAGAAATGGGAATTGGGAGTGTTTGAAAATGTACAACTTGGCACAAGTTTAGAGTAAGAAGAAAATGGTGTCACATCATATCTGTGTAAGCCGTGTTGCCTGTTTCAAATCTGAAACAGTATGAAAAAGTGCCAGTTTAAAACTTTATATAGACCTTTACAGCCTGGAAATACATGTTAACAGTAACAGTTTTTTTTACAATAATTTTCCACAATTATTGACATCCTGGTTGTTATAATTAGTACTCCCCCATTTTGAAAAAATTACAGTGCTTAGAAATCTCCTTTTAGTAGAATCTCTTTAACTCTTCCAGGATCCCAGCTGTTGTTTAATGCTCCGTTTTCTCTCGCTCGCTCCACAGGATTTTGGACTGACAACTGAGATGGCCATGAAAGGTTGATTTGATGTGGTAAACAATTTCTATATTTATTTGGTCTCGTGTTTGTTACCCTGCTGAAAAACTCAACGATGACCAATTGGAAATTTTCTGCTATTATTTAAAATGTTAACTCTATTACAAGATTCACTGGACCCTTTTGAAGAAAAACAGGACAATAGCATACAGTTTCACCAATGTACTTAGCAGTAAGTCTGGAAAGAACCAGGCTTCTTTCCACAAAGTCATTTCTTTCTTCACACTAAACCTTTCTGGCACATTTGTCATCAAAACAATCCTAAGGCCAGTAAAACAGACAAACATGTTCTTTTATGTCTGGTGGCAAGAAAAGGTTCTTTACAACCAGGACATTTCATACTTCATAAGAATTCAAGTGCAGAACTTTGACAGTTCTTTATAGTGTTAGGACCATGCCAACTTAAAATTTCAGACAACTGCAAAATTTTTGTTTGACACAAAAGAAGAAAAAAGGTTATGTCCAGATGACGTGTCAGGAAGCTGCAAAAACTCCTGAAACGAAGCCAAAAGAACAGAACAATGTTCACAGAGCTTCAAGAACAATGTTGTGTTCTTGCAGCTCTGAGAGAGAACACATTTTCAGTCATTGTAAGCTTCTTATGTTTCCAAAGGCAGAACATAAACTTTTCTTTCTGCCATCTCAATCTGTTGGCACGAATAAAGCATCTAATGGTTGGTATGAAGACTTAGTGACCCTAAGATGCCAGTCTTCGCTGCAGTTCTCTTTGAGCAGTAAGCTTTGAGGGCTTTTATTTTTCCCTCCCTGTTCTTTGTGTGGTGGCAAGATAAATATGAGTCCTTGTCCAGCCAAGTGGTTAGAGGCAAAAAGAAATGGGCCTATGTGTCACGTCAAATTTATACCCCAGGTACACAGAGAATCATGGATTACTAAATTGAAGTTCTGAGACATTTTGATCAAATTAAAAAAGCAAAGGACAAAAATAATGCAGGAGTTTTATAAGTTTTATCTTTTAACATGCAAATAATTCTGGCACTCTTGATAAAAGCTGCTCTTTTTTTTTAAACTTCTGTAGTATTTTATTCTCCACCAAATAAATGTAGTCAAATTAAAGATAAGGTTATTCTAAAATTTTTGATCTGAGATTAGGCCTTTGCTATCAAAAATGTTCTTATTTACAGCTTTTCATGTATTTTTACTGGGATTGCCAGTAACTGTGAAAGACGATGAAAGGTATGAGTTAAGACAAGAAAACAGCCAAACTGTAAAATGAGTTTATCTAAATCACTGAGTCAGATCAGGGTAAACATTAGCACCACAAGGCTTTAGAGACTGTTTTATTATTTTGAGTTGAATATGTAATTTCTCTTTCCATGTTTTTAGCTTTATGCATCCAGCAGTGCAAACGTATTTCTAATTATGATCAGTAAACTGTTTTTTTTTGTCTTTTTAACTTATCGTTCAAACTTCTATTTTGATTTTCTTTTATGTCAACCAACAATATAATTCTTGACTTATGAGTCAAGAAGGATCAGATGAAATTTTCAGTTTTGATTGTTTTCTTTAGACGCCATCTTGAAAATGTTTTTTTTTCTTTTTTTCCTCCTTGTTTGAAATCTGTGCTTGAAATGTGTAAGAAAACAGAACCCCTGATTCCACGTCTAATTTATTTCTGTCCAGACAGGAGTTGGAGTGCAGGGAGGGTCTCAAGCACCAGGATTGTTTTTCTTGGGCTCTTTGGGGTGGGAAAGGAGGATCACAGGGTAAGGAGTCAAGGGGAGGACAAGGTGACGGATTGAGCTGAGGCGTTAGGTCAGCACCGTGCAGCCAAATCAAACCCCAACGTGACCCTCCCCACAACCTAACTATGATCAAATACATCATCCGGCTCTGTCAACACATGTGTCCAGCTGGACGCCATATCACTTCCATATGTGCGTATGAGGCCTGTCTTTGCAGCAACACACATTAACATGCTTATCAGCACAGTGCTCACAGCAGATTGCTGACAAAAGCACCATTTTAGTTGGAAATAATGGGCTCATGAATTCAATCTGTGAGATTCAAAAGGTCAGCATGTGCAAAGGAAAGCATATCATCTCAAAAGAAAAAAAAGGTTCCTCAAAAAGGAGCTTCAACAACAGGACGCTAATTGGAAACTGGTGAACACGAGTTTTTTTTTTAATAATTCAGTACGTGAGCTCATTGTACATTAGCCAGAAAATTAATGTGCGGCAATCATGACTTGTCGCTATTGGGATGAGAATTAATCTACGGCAATCACTTGGTTTCAAAAGAAATGTACAACAAACTGCCTGATTTCTTTTCTTTTCACTATTCCTCCAACATTCATCTGCAGAATTTTCAATGCAGGATTCAATTATGTGGAACACCTGAACAAACAATATCTCGCAGCCAATTATTCGGCGCCTTGGAAACCATTGGCAAACAAATTAGCAATGTTAATGTGAGAGAGCGTCTTGATATTTTTGGCTGCGTTATCTCACAAAGGGAACCGCACCACCTCACCTCCACCTCCCCTCCCCTCCCGCTCCACCATTTGGGAGCTATTGTTGACTGATGAATTAAACAGGTTGGATTTGATTTGAGAGCAGAAAAAGGAAATTTCAGGTGTCAGTCTGCACCCTTCCTCCTCTCCCTCCTCGGGCATTTTTGGCATTTTCTGTGTTTGTTATTGTCAGAAGCTTCTAGGTCATAAAAGAGGGATGTTTTTGACTGCAGACAGCCGTATTTCAGCTTTAGCTTGAGTGCTGCTATTCTGGTTGACATTTCGGCTTCCAGACAGAACAATGAAAAGTTACCATGAGGTATCTTGGCAAGCTCTTGCCCTGCGTATTGATTGGGCAAAGGTCCAACGTTTCCCAACTAAAAAGAGATTAAAATATCAGAGTTGTCTGAGACATTTATGGAGTCTGTGACCTCAGTCGATGCTTAAGTGGAGTACATACATCACAGTCCATCACTTCGAGCCGTGCAGAGTCTTGAATAACACTGACAGAAAGAAGGTGAAAATTCAGCTGCATCTTCATGGGCTGAGAGAAGGATTTATTTTCTAATCCCAGCTGCAAAACAAGCTTAGTTGCTTTTTTAAATAGTAAATAATAAAAATATCACACCTTGTCTTTGCATTTATAGTGCAAGGAAAATTTGTTTGTTCCACACTGGAAAATTTCATGTCATTAAACAAATTTTAATGAGAGAAATCTAATTGGAATTAATAATAAAAGAGTAGTTTAATTATTTTAATTACTAAAAGAAAAAACAGCCAAGCCCTTTGTGAGAAAGTGATAGCCCTCTAAGCCTAAACACAACAACCAGCATCAAGCATGGACAATACAAGGCAAAATGTCTTTTACTTCAATATGGAGGAATTTTGTCATTTTCTTTGAAGAATCTCAATCAACAAAAACATTGAGTTTGATTATTTCTTTGTTTTGCCGTTCACAGGTGAAAGTGCTGCAGTGCTTTAGATAGTTTTTCTATTGGATTAGCATGGTTGAGCTTATGGTCACAAACCAATGGTCAAACATTATCCTTTGAGATTTTCTGATGCAGAGCAGATTCATGTTTCCATCAATGATGGCAGATTGCCATGTCCTGAAGCAGCGAAGAAGCCCTGAACCATCACACTGCCACCACCATGACTGCCTGTTAGCACAATGTTCTTTTTGTTTTACGCCACAAATAACTGGAGATGCAAATGGACTATCTATATATTTTTTGGCATAAGTGTGTCAGATCTGTGTTTTTGTTTCTGGTCGGCGGAGTTTTTGGGCTTGAAACTCTCCATGGAGGTAATTAAAACCCTAAATGAGGTTTGAGTGATTTTAGCCTGGTCTGCTACTCTGAGGAAGATTCACCATTTTTCTCCATGTGTAGATTATGTCTCTTTCTCTTCATGTTATCAAACAAACTTGAGTGAGTTTGAGTAGTGCAACAAAATGCATTGGTTGTTTGGAAAGCTTTTTTTTCCTGTCATAATTGAAATAACCTTTGAAAGTTGCTGTTTTTTATTTACTCAGGTTATTACAGATTGATGGTAGAGTTAGTTTGATCATGCACTCTAGTGCTAAGAAAAACCAAAAGCAAATGAAAGAGATCTCACAGCAAAATAACGGCTTAACACCCTGAGCTGTTGTCTTGGATGCTCCTTTTACTCTCGCTGTTTTAGGTTTGAAATGGATGAGAAAGATTCAGTGGGAAAGACAGGAGGACAAAAGTGTGAAAGATGTATATATCCATTCAACACTGAAGAGGACCTTCATTACAAAGCAAGCAGGTCCTGTCAACGTCTTTTCATTACACGGTCCCATATATCCACCCCTGGTGTCCAAGCGGTCCGCCCTGTCGCCTGTCAGGAACAGGCACTCTCGGGGAAAGTCTTCCTATCTATCCGATTCCCTCTCGCTACGCCTGAATCCAGGCTGCGAGGCGGGAGAGGCCAGGCAGAAAGGGAGGAATCGTGTTTGCCATCAACAGCTCAAGAGAGTAGCATGGCAGCAAGATTGATGACACCTTCGCTGAAAGTAACAAAAGAACTCCTGTGCACGAGGGCCCGCTTATGGGGCTTGATAGAGTTGTCATCCTCTTAATAAACAGCTCTGATATGTCAGCGACAGTGGCAGCAGTGACTGTACCACGCTCACCCACCAAGCCATGGGTAGGACCACCTGCTGGCAAAGCAACACACACATCCATGGCTGAAGGCCCCTGTGGGCATCAGAAGGCTTTTACAGGAAGAGTTGTTAATAAATGACAGAAATGTCAATTTCACTGCTATACAAAGCAACCAGCAGTTTTCATTTGTAAATGGGATATGAAGCATGCTTTGCCTGAATAGTATTTATTCATTTGTAAAATGGCAATGATTATTCTGGTTTTAATTCTGATGTCTTCAAGGACGATTTCAGAATTGAACACTGGGTAGTGCTTGTTGCAAACTTAGTGGTGTTTATTGAGCATCTGGTGGCTCCTGGTGGAATGTATCATGTTAAAGGATGCCTGATAGCAAGGATATTAAATATGTACACAAATGGCTTGCCATAGATCACAACTAAAGCTGCGGTATTACCTAGTAACTCTACAAACTACTGTTTATCCCGATTTTGTGGGGTGATGAGAATTACTTTAGACATCAACTCTCTTTTTTTCTTTTGTACTGAGCACAACATCGCTGAGAGGGACCCAGAATAAGAAGAACAACATGTGTTTGTATTATTATATAGTAAGTGATTAGCTTAAGCTCAAACTAATGTTTTCCACAGGAAACTGACATGCAAGAGCTTCATACTGACTCATTCATATTTTACGACTCGTTGTGTGGCGTAAAACTTGACCCCGCTGCTTGATTAAAGCTCAGTTCTAACAATACATGTGTTTTATCATATTATGTGTCTCTCCTTTTCTATTAAACACTTCCAAAACAGGATCTTCAAGTTTCAGTCAGCTAAGTATTTACCAAACTAAACAACATGGATTTCATCTCAGAGAAAAAAATAGATTATTCAATAATTAATGCCTACAGATTTCATGGAAATTCAAATTCTGAACTGGTTTTTACACTGTTTTCTAATTCCTTATTTCCAGCACCTACAAAATTTTACCAGCTGGTCATTACTTTCTTTATTTAATAAAATGTATTTAAAAATTAGGAAGGAAAAAGTGACACAAGGATAAAAAACACAGCATTATAATTAATAAATCAATTTACAAGCTCACATGAATCTGGTGATTATAAATCCACCTGTCATTCAAAATAAAATAAAAACATACACACATTGAGTAAAAGCCATGTGGGGTCAGAATGACACCAAATATTCACATTTTAGTTATAAAGTCTGTAAGTTCCAATATTCTCTTATTTTTCACTAGAAACATTGTTGTCTCTGCCATGATTCAATCTGCAGCACACTCCCCACTCGCTGTATAATACCTAGTTAAAGCCAGCAGGGTGTGAAATGGTGTTTGGAAATAAATGAAACTGACTATGAAACAGTGGAGTCGGGAGATATTGCCATGTCAAAATGACAGACAAGTCCTGGAATGGAGCAAAAAAGTTATTATCCCCAAAGAACAGCGAGTCTGGATTAAATATAACCCATGATGTTTCATGCTGCTCTGCTTTCAGCCTCACAGCTACATGGCAGAGAGAATAAAAGCAAGAATATCTGGAAATGTACATGTTTTTACTCATGTTGATTTTTATTTTAAAAATATTAACAGTTTTTAATGTTACCATGTCAATAAGTGTTATTGCAAATTGTTTACTTTACACATGCAATTCTGTGAGCAAGCGTTAGAGGAATCTGATCCCTTGAAGCTGGCCGTATACTACTGGACAGATGAGTAACAGAGGACATGCTGGACATTGGGGGCAGCTTTATTAAATTTTAAGGTGGAGTCTTGTCCCATGTCTTAGAGGAGGAGAAGATATATGCCAGTGGAGAGAGTGCAGAGGTTAGAGCCTACTTGTTAAGAGAATGAGTAGGGTGGAGGTGTAAACCATCACACCACTCATTTTGCGCTGTGAGAGATTCAAGTCAGGGCTATAAAGAAAGAAAATGAAAATGTGAAAAATCAATAATCCTGAGTGACAGAGGAAACAACTAATCTGAACCAGGTCAGTTCAGAGTTCCTTTTCTGTTAGACTTGGATTAAACACTTGTATTTTAAAAATCCATTAATATAAATGGGGAGTATAGTCTTTAAACTTCTAAACCAGATCAAAATGTCCCCTGTTAAATGTAACATTAGCAGCTGCTGCCCTCTGCTGGAATATAAAATTACTGCATTTTAATTTCTCAAATATTTCAATGACTGACGTTGACAATCTTGACAGTAAAGTGAGCAGAAATCAAACAACTATGAAAATATTTGCACAAACAGTCTTGTTAAGCTAAAATAGTACATTTGGTCCTGCTATCTATTACCTGAAAATGTGTTGTTTTTTTTACCTTGTATTTAGAATGTGTTCATTTTTGAAGATTTTGCTTCCTTCTGTGATTATTGCTTTTTTCTCAGTTTATGTCGACATCAAAATCTTCATAAGATTAAAATTGTGCAATATTGTTTTCAGGTGATGAATTGAACAGTGCAGGTAGACATTTTTGATGACCAGGACAAGTTAGGCTTACAAAGTTCTGGATCCCCATTTAATCATGACAAAACTGTGTTGCTGTTTGCTGTGATGGATACTGCTTTGAGATTATTCTGATTGTGTTAAATCCAAAATAATTTCAATCAAACCTAATGTGTCTTGGCTACTTTATCGTGACAGCTTTTGCAGTCATTATTTCAGTTTTGCACACTGCACAAATTGTGCACAAAAGAGCAATTTTATTCAACATGTTACAACAAATAGTTACAACTTCACAAAGCACACTTCGTCCTTCGCTTAGTGAGAGTAATCACATCATGCACACTGTGTGATAAGACTTGTAAAAACACTTGCGTCAGATTCTCGCAGTATCAGCAGATCCTCTCTAAGCAGTGACGTGTTCAGGTTTAAACATCTACAGCCCTGATCTGCAAGAGTCAGAGGTGCTTTAGTAGTTTTAATAAAACAATCATTCTCAGCTTAGTCAATTAGATTAAACATTTTTAAACAATTGAAGCAAATTAGAAACTAGAAACAATCTTCCCTCATCCATATCCAAAGATTTACAGCTTTGCAGAGAGATGCTTATTGGCTTTAAGATGTTTGCAACACTGACTGCTTGTTGAAAACGTTCAGTTATTTTTTCATGAATAATGATTTATAGATTTTAACTAAATGCTTGCTTGTGGTTGCAGTGGTGGGATGGTAACATAAAAAAATATATCAGATGAGATATTTAACTTTGCACTCATAAAAACAATCAAAATTCATAAGATGTAAACATACATATACCGTATTTTGCGGAGTATAGAGCGCACCTCACTATAAACTGCACCCACAACGGTTTTTTTAAAAATCGGACACGTGCATATATATAAAACCTCCTTAATTTTGGAGCTAATATTTAACTTGAAATACTTTTTTTACCTTCCAAAGCAGCAAAATGCTCTCTTTAAAACATATTGAAGAATGTTTTCTTCAATAATGCTTTTATTTAAATGTACGTTTTTTATAGGACAAAAAATATCAGCAATTTTGCTTGTAGAACAAAATCATTTTGTTTGCCTTGTTTCCTCCCACATGAATTCTTTAGCATGGGTTGGTTATCCTCTTTAAATATTAGGTTTCACGTGACAGAAACCTCCCAGCAGACTGGTGAAGCAGCTTGCACCATGCCCTCAGGCAGATTTGACACTGACTAATCTGTGTCAGCTCGACATCTTTTGTCTGCGCTAGTAAACACAAAAACTCTCAGGTTCCAACGAGAGAGCTTTAGAGCAGTGATATGGTGCTCCTGATCTAATTTAGTTTTTTAAAAGGGGTAAACATAAAACAATCCTTTGTATGTCTATGAAGACATTTCTCCTCTCAATCGTCTTCAGTTCTTGTAATATGTTACAAGATGGGATTAGGTGAATGAAACATTGTCTGAAATTTTAAACAGCTCAACGATGATTGACCCAGATGACTCAGAGGGGAAGAAGAGTAGGTCAACTGTTTACATCACTCTGATGATCTTGTCAGCACCATTGTTCCAACCATGGATTATAATCCAGCAACAACCCAGTTCATTATCAGAAATGAGGGAAAACCTTTACACAGAAACAAAAAAAAGAAAGTCCAGTTGCAGCTTGCTGTAGTACTCAAAGAAGGATCATCTTGTTTCAGGACATGAAGCAAGAGACACATTAACTATGTTTCTGTGGTTCACTGGAGTCCCAATGCTTTATGAATTACTTTGGAACTCCTTCCAGGCTGATAAATATCAGCGGCTTTGTCCATGAATTACTGTAGGTCAGGGCTTGATACTTTGCTTTTCAAGTCTTTCAGCCAACTTCATGTTGTCAGACAGATTCTGCTCTCATGATACCTGGACTCAACTGTTAACCATTTCAAATAAATCTGGTAAAAGTTTGGTACGCTGAACTGTTACACAAAGCTACAGGTGAATCATAGTGTAATCTTGATTCTTTTGTAATGACTCAATATTTTTGAACAAACATCTGTTGAAACTTATGTGGACAAACATGAAACAGCAGCAATTGCCTGTAGCACTATCTGCAAGTACTGCATGGATGAACAAGTAAAAAATTAAAAGGACATGTAAGAAATGTTACATACTAATTAAATACTAACCTCGTATTTACTTAGTTGTGGAGGAGTAAAAGCCAAGAGGCTGGAGTGTGTGGTAGGTATTTTTAAACACTCATTTAATGTTGTACTTTGACAACTTCTGCAATTTATTCTCATCTTCATTCAGTGCTCTGATGCACTCAGTCCAGGAGGTGGCAGTGTATGGAAAGCTAAGTGTAAAATCCCCTTTGAGAAACACCAATAAGTATTATGATGTACAGAAAGATTATTGGGGTTCAGACTTAAGTAGCACATGGATGAAAACACTTTTTTTTTCTTAAATAATAATATATATGAGACAGCCAGGATTTGCTTATGAATGCTTCTGTTTAAAATAAGCAAATGTGCTTCCATGTAAATAGAAAAGAGGAATTAGTGTGGTGAATTCCCCACTTTGAATCCAGAACAGAGTACAACCAGAGGCATACAGACTGAGAGGAAACGGAAATGTCCACCAGAAATGTCTGGTTCTGTGATAGTCTATTATAATCTCTTCTGCTGCAGAAAAAGTCAGACTAAACAGAGTCATGACTTTGCTGCAGAAGTTTTACTCGTGAGATTACTCAGAAATGTTGTTATGTGGGTTTTGATCATGCATGATAAGTTGACTAGTCAATTGATTTTTAATTTTTTTGCTCCAGGGGTGTACAGCAGTGATTTTCAACCCTGGTCCTCAAGGCATACCACCCTGCATGTTTTAGGCCTCTAATGTTAAGATGTATTATCGCCATCTACTAAGCTGGAGCGTGGACCAGAGTACCTCCCTTTAACCTAAATTTTTATATATAATCCTGTTTCCTTCAAAGATTGAATAACTGCTTTATTTATTTTATGTTTAATTAATATCCTATAGGACCATCTTCCATTTGAAGTTTTTAAAGAAACAGTGCCTGCAATTTAAATTTAATGTCCTTTAACTCTGATTAAACATTATAAAACAGACAAAAAGTGTAGTTTGTTGTCTTTGAGGAAATATATTTTCTCCATTTAATGGGATAGGTGTTGAAAACACTTCTTTGTGCACAAAATATTTTGTTTACCTTGTGGAGAGTGGGTATCTTCATATGTTTATCAGAAAACATATGAACAGCTACTGTTGTTGTTATAATACCTATAAATCCTTTCAGAATGAGCTCATAAAGTCTTGTGAGAAAGATACCTTATGAATTGCTAAACCTTTTGAATGTCAATGAATGCACCATAGAATACCATACACTTCTCATAACTTCATTTGAGTTTAATAAAAACTAAAGTGAGGGACACATTTTCTAGTTCCTGAATTTTCTTTTAGGCACAAAATTACAGCCACCATCAAAGTACTTACAAGGCATGTCTTTCATTTTACGTAGGCAAAAAATAAAATGGAAGAAGTCAAAATCAGCCCTTGAATACAACCAGAATTTAGGGAAAACACTAATCAGTGCATCTCTATACAAGACGATAAAGTACATAACATGACAGATATATTTTTAGATAAATGTATTAATTCATCTTATGTTTTTTTTATTCTCATATTCGCGTTATAAAAATGTTAACTGCACCTGTAAGTTTCTATTGCTTTCATTATATAACTTTTAATTAAAAAGCAAAAACACTGTCATACTAATATTTGCCACATGGTGTCGCCTTGGATTCATCAAATCCTTCAGCGGACTCCACTGAACCTGCAGCTGGACATTTTGTTCCACAAAGCGATCCGTTACTAGCACCGAATACCAGACACTTATCTTTTTATTCTCCATTTATCCCTTTAGATTGACTTTCTTCATAAGAGGGGAGCTCACTCTCTGATGAGAGATAAAAGTTCAGGTGCTGCTAGGGAGCCTTGAGGCTGTCCAATCAAAGAACGGCGCGCCCTCCTCTCTCGCGCTCTCTCCGCCCAGCCGACCAATCACAGAAGTGAGGCGTCCCAGTTCCTGCTCTTATAAAAGTGGCTCGATCTAAACCGGTGGTACCGGAGAATGAGAGAGATACTAAAGAACCATCATCGAACCACACATTGGACCTGCCAGTCCTTTAGTTTTTATTTCAATTTTCTTGTTTCTCCAGGTATGGTTACACCTTTTTCTCTTATTTGGCAGTTTTGTTTAATTAGTCAGACTGGGAAGTTAAAACTGCGGCAGACTTTTCATTGTTACATGTATTATTTCGGTAGTTTTTATTCAACTTGTTTTCTGTGCTGTAGCAGAAGGTATTGGCTCTGTTTCTTTGTTGTAGACTTCCACTGTATGTTATTAGTATTTAATTTTAAGCAAGAAGGGAATGATGTAATCATGTCACTCTCTTGCAGTCAACAATAGTAACCATCATGATGGCAACAAGATGCAGAGCAGTAATCAGTTAAAATGGATTTTCTGCGAGTTATCTTATTTACGCTGTTCTCGTCTCCGTCCTAAATTTATTAGTCAGCATCTGTGAGAGAAAATCGCCCCTTCTTTTGTTTACCAAGCGGATAAAACTGGAAATGTGCCTCTTTTTTCCCTTCCACATCCTCAACGTGTTTTTCAACTCCCCCACCCCCACTCCCCTTCTAGAAAACCAAAATAACAATAGTGCTGTTTTTTGCGCCCCCCGAAGCCCAGCTAGTTACGCAACATGTGATCCATCTCTGCTCATCTCATATATTTACTCTCTCCTCGCACTCTCAGGTGTGTTATAGTATCAGTTAAGATGGCCACATCTGCCAGCGCCAGCTTGAGTAAAACCATCAAGCAGCAGTATATGGAGCTCCCCCAGGGGGATAAAGTCCAGGCCATGTACATTTGGGTTGATGGAACAGGAGAGGGGCTCCGGTGCAAAACAAGAACTCTTGATTTTGAGCCCAAAAGTATTGAAGGTAAGTTTCAGTTTCATCAACCTATTGAAGCAGCTGTGCACATTGAACCCAGTGACCCCAATCAGAGTATGACAAAGTGTAATAGTTGCTCTTCTCGTTTTCTTGCAGATCTCCCTGAGTGGAACTTTGATGGCTCCAGTACCTACCAGGCAGAAGGCTCCAACAGCGACATGTATCTGATTCCTGCTGCCATTTTTCGCGATCCATTCCGCAAAGATCCCAATAAGCTGGTCCTGTGTGAAGTCCAGAAGTACAACCGCAAACCTGCTGGTTAGTAAGCAGTATAACAATCGTAAAAGTATTTAAAACAACTTGTACAAAGTTGATTTTTTTTTTTATATTTAGAAGATACAACATTAAGCAAATCAGTCTTCAAATACTGTTTGAACTGTGTGAATACAAAAGTTGAATAATTTGCTCAACCTAATTCCCTTTCTGCAGAAACCAACCTTCGCATCACATGTAAGAAGGTGATGGAGATGGTGGGAGACCAGCATCCCTGGTTTGGTATGGAGCAGGAGTACACCATTCTGGGCACAGATGGACATCCCTTCGGCTGGCCGTCCAACGGTTTTCCTGGACCACAAGGTGATCAAGTTGTCTGCTTAGTTCTGTCTGCATGAAGGCAACATGGCATAGTTTCTTAATACTTTGTATCTTTGTAGGTCCATATTACTGTGGAGTTGGAGCTGACAAAGCCTATGGCAGAGATATTGTGGAGGCTCATTACAGAGCATGTTTGTATGCCGGAGTCAACATCTGTGGAACAAATGCAGAAGTGATGCCTGCCCAGGTAATAATATGAGCCCAATGTATGCTTTGACGTTTGTCTTGGTTTTCCAACTGGGTTATGAAATGATTGTTTGCTTGTGTGTTTTAGTGGGAGTTTCAGGTTGGACCATGTGAGGGGATTGACATGGGTGATCATCTGTGGGTGGCACGCTTCATCTTGCACCGTGTCTGCGAAGATTTTGGTGTTGTGGCATCATTCGACCCCAAGCCCATCCCAGGAAACTGGAACGGTGCAGGCTGCCATACAAACTTCAGCACAAAAGAAATGAGGGAAGACGGTGGACTAAAGTGAGTTGGAAACGCCATTTGAACCTTTTTAAGAGTGGTTCTAAAGTTGTTATATCTGACACTCATGTTGCCGTTCTACTTTCAGAGCTATTGAAGAGTCAATTGAGAAGCTTGGAAAGCGTCACGAGTACCACATACGTGCCTATGATCCTAAAGGGGGTCTCGACAACGCCCGCCGCCTCACTGGCCACCACGAAACATCAAACATTCATGAATTCTCCGCAGGCGTGGCTAACCGTGGTGCCAGTATTCGCATTCCCCGCAGCGTCGGCCAGGAGAAGAGGGGCTACTTTGAAGACCGACGCCCGTCAGCCAACTGTGATCCATACGGTGTGACCGAAGCTCTGATCCGCACTTGTCTGCTGAATGAAGAGGGCGAGGAGCCGACGGATTACTAAACCCACAACTCCAAGACTGACTTTTACCACCCTCCCAAATTTAAAATATACTAGTACTGTATTTTTTTTCTCCCACTAAGATGATTTTTAACTTACAATGCTAATGGTTTAAAGTTGGCTGGTCAACTTGAAACAAGGTAATGAGATACTTGGTAGTTATGAGCTGGTGATGTCAGGGTACACCTCTCCTTGTGTCATTAAACAGGGATTGGCTTTTGTAACACTGTTCTTAGCCCATGCCATATCATTCCCTCTTTGTCTGTCTGAGACTAAAACAAAGTAAAGCACAAGGACATTGCAGAGTAGAGCAACTATAAGGCTGGAGAACTTGTGTAAAATTAATAAATGTGACTAGTTCTTGTGCTGTTAATATGTGTTGACCTGATTATCCAGTCCTCAATGTTACTAATGTTCTCATTCTATGAAGTGTCTGTTTTTAATGATGTTTGATGTCCTCAAATTCTGGCACATTTTGATCAACCTGTATGGTACACTTGTAGATGTCCCAGACATGAGTTGTTATAAAGTGGTGGCTCTTTCCATAATGCCATTTGTAAAGTTTCCTCAAGGAGTTTTATCCTTTTGTTAACTGCAATATATTGTAATGCACCTGATTTGGTAAAACATCAAGTTTACTGAACCTGGTGATTTTTATTGATACATTTAAAACATTTATTTTTATCACAAATACATGTGTTTGAGTCTTGTATTAAATTGTTTTATTTGGGATATGCCATGCAGATGGCAAGATTTAATGATGCATTTCATAAATATGTTAAGTAAGGCTAGATTAAATTTTTTTTAAATGAAGAGGATGCTCTACTATAGCTTGCCTCCTTCAGATTTTATAAAATTTTTTTTAGCAAAGCTGACCATGAAGCATCCATTCTGTTGAACATGACAAACATAAGGAAAATTGTGGTTTCAAGTAGCCATCTAGAGAGATGCAGACTGGTCTGCAGATTGCAGAGTATGTATCTGCTCCAATTTGCTGAAACCCTTCAAACATCCCACGCTGCATATCTTTTAAGAAACTAAATACACAACAGCTAAATTAAATGCACCCAAAGGTAACAAGTCAAGTTTAACAGGCTGTACCTTCTTGTATTCCAAAACAATCTGTGGCCTCAGCTTGGCATATTTCTAACCAACCGTTCAACGCCAGCTTTGTTCTCACGGTTGTTTTTCTTTTGTCTCCTGTGGGTGGAAACTGGATAGTGAGGCACTCATAATTATTAGACTCTTTCAATGCAGTGGCTTGAGGACAATATCCCTGTCAGTTCTCTGCTAAACTCCTTTACACTGATTGTTACGGGTGATAGCTCTGACTTATTTTATCTGTTACCTGGTTTTAACCTTAGCTATTACAGATATCTGTATTTCTAACATGGGCTTTCTTCAAGTGATACAAAGTCTAACCTAAAAAAGTACCTCAGTACTCTGTGTCCTTGTATCTGTTAGCTGGTCTTGGACGTTGGTGAGAACTTCCTTTTTTAATACTTGCATGAGACATAAACATGCATTTCTGCTGTGCTCCCCCTTCCAGAGGGAAGGGCTACTGACTTTGTTTCTGAGACCTTTCACCTACATCCCAGCTGTTTCACACAATAAAGTCGTTAGTCAGTGCACTGATTAGCTCTCACTGGACAAGCTAACCAATCTCAAAATGAAGGGCTGGTTCCTGTGTAAGGAAAGTCAGCTGGACCAAAGCTAACCGGTGTTCTTTAGCTTTTGTTTTGTTCTTCAAGCCATGTTCTCCCCTTCACCTATTGTGCACATGGCTTTGCTGAATTCCCAGACTATCTGCACACACATGTGCCTGAACAAACAGGCATTACACTGAGCTCCAAGCTAATAGGCTTCTATGGTGCAGTTTCAAAACAGACGAGGTCAAAGCGGAGATTATAAACTCACCCATGAAGGGAAAAAAACTGCAAAACTAAATGTAGACTCTGACAAAGATAATACACTACGTGGCCACTTTATTAAGCACATCTTTCTAGTTGCAGGTTGGACTCTCTTTTGCCTTCAATTCTTTGTAATAAATATTTAAAAATATATCTGTAACATGTCTCATCTATTTAAGTCCTTGTTGACATGATATCATCACCTAATTTCTTCAGATGTTTTAGCTGTGCATTCATAATGCATATTTAGTGTTCCACCATGCCCAAGTGATGTAGTTGCTGTATCAGATGGACATTTGGTGAGCATGGCCACTGTGAACGCATGTCAAGAAACCAGTTTGAGATGATTTGTGCTTTGTGAGGTCACGCATTGTCCTGTTGGACGTAACCATCAGAACACTGTGGTCATAAGATGACTAAAGCATTCAAAGAAAATATGCAAAGATAATTTTTCCAAATGACTGAGCTACCACCCTTCAGCCTGAACCACTGACACAAGGAAGGGTGGATCCATGTTTTCATGTTGTTTACATCAAAGACTCGTAAGACCAGGCAGACAGGGGCAACATCCAGTGTGTTTTTCTTCTGTTGTCTCCCCTCTGCTTCAAAATTCAATGTGTGCGTTCAGAAATGGGCTTCCTCTCAGTTGTGACAAGTAGTTTTTTGAGCTACTGTTTCTACAATCTCCAGCTTACTCATCTCTGATATTATCAAGACATTTTGTCTGCCACTAACTGCCACTTTGGATATTTTATATTTCTTACCAGTTAAATAGTTTTGTGTAAAAATAGCAGATTTTTACACTTCTTCCCCACATCTAGACCTTGAATCTAACCACTACAAGCCACCGTCAAGCCAGTTTTCCCAGTGTAACTTACAGGGTAGAAGGCACAGAGGGACACAATGTTCACTTTTCTAAAACCATTGTGTCATCTGTGTCCATGTTTTTGTGTGCCTGAAAGCATGAAAATGTCAGATTTCAAATAACATCTCTTTTCCAAGATTCAAAACTGTTGCTCTTGGCTCTCTGTTGGCAGCACTGTTCCCCTTGTTTATCACTCGGGTGCTGTAACCGCCAACCCAGGATGTGGGGATCACCACCCTGCGACGATCTGTGAAAGCGACTCGCTGACATTCAGTCACCAAGTAAAATCTTTCCGCTTCCTCGCTTTTGAATCCGAAATAAGGGGGTTCTATTTGCATGCAGAATCCAAGCCTCTCTCTGCCTGGGAAGCTCAAACGAACGGGGGAGACACTGGACAAAGGATGGAGAGGGATGCTGCCCTGTTGCTATGACAACCACCAGAATGTACAGGCTGGATCGTGGTTGAAAAAATAAAAACACTGAGATTATGTAAGGAGGAAAAACATGAAATGGGGTCTAATAAATGGAGCTGCACAATACACCTCTAGGTCATATATGGCTTTAATATTCAAGTTAGTTTGCATTCATTCACACTACTGCATCAAACACCCATAATCTTTCAGAAATCTTGCATATAAACTAAGCAATTTTGAACAAAACCTAGTGAATATCGTATGCACAGAAATGTGATTTAATAAAGACTTTTTACATTGTAATGTCCTTGCCAGTGAATGTCCACCAAAGCGTCTGCCTTGCCACTGCTGTGTTGTGTAACAAATCACACTGGTTCAAACCAGAATGGGCTCTTCTCTGGAGTACACCGAACAGTAGAGGAGATCTGCACAGTAAAGTTATGACTTGTAGAGAATGAGGGAGTGATGAAATTTGCAGGAAAGCTTTGAAAGAAAAAATGTCTCCTAATTTTCTGCTCCTAATGCAGAGCAGAAAACAGGAAGGAGATGAGATTTCTAAATTAGGGTTCAAATCTGTTTTAAATAAAATAGAAAATGTTGTATTTATTTAATTGGGAAAACTTTAGGCTGAGTCTCTGATGAAAAAAACTCATTCTCAAATGTATTTTCACACAAATTGAATCTATGCACACTTGTTCTTGTGATTTCTTACAAAAACTTGTCTGCAAAAGCAGAAACAAAGTGCTTAAAAAACACAATCTGTTTGAGTCACTAATACGAAGCACACAGCTCTTGTAAGATAAGAGGATCTGGATTGGCTGAGTGGGGAAGCATGACAGAGCTGAAGATAAACGCTGTTTAGCCACTCATCCCTACCTGGGCTGTGATAGGTCCTTTGTTTTGCACGACATAGTGGTACAGTTTTGAACGCACCGCTTGCACCTCTGACACAGTCTGCCTTTGTTTCTGGATATGTAGGGACCAGCGGATCATAGACATGTTATTTTTAGTAAATAAGGTGAAACAGAGGTAAAGAAAAGAAGGAAATCTACTGTCCATTTAAAGGATTAGAAAAAAAATCCTAAACTGTAAAAGGTGGTGACTACATGTTCTGGCACAGTTTCCAATGACCCACTTGGACTGCAGGGCTGAATTTAAACTCCTTACACTTGAATAATCTTTGAATAACGCAATCAGCCAACCAAGCAAAACAAAACTTTGTGTTTTTGTTTTGCTTTGTTACTAAAACAAATAATCCATTGTCCATGCAATCTGAAATTAACCTTGAAGACATTTGACATTCTCTGTTCATTAATTGTTCCAGTCACAAAAACTTCTTTCCAGTTTCACCACAGTATTAACAGTTTGTGCTCTTGGGACTTGAATAGCCTGAATGGCCAGATATCAGTGCTTCCACTTATCAAGTCGTCTTCCCCTCCCCCGACGAAATCCTGCTGGTTCATCTGCAGGGGGTGTGCCTTCCATTCACACCACAAAGGATGGCCCTCACTACCCCCCAGACCTAAGTCCAGCTTCTGGTAATTTTCCATTTCATAAAAAGACACCTCCACTAAACAAAGTAGTGCACCATTGTGAAGTGGAAGAAAAATGGCTCACATATAAAAAAAAAAGAAAAAGAACATGTAAACACTGTTTTACACATGCCCAGTTCTCTTTACTCTGATAACTCCTAATTAAAATCCAGAGCAACCAATTTTAATGTGAAAATATAAAAATATTGAAGCACTGTAGATCTGAACAAATCATGACACATGGCGGTGGAAGCATAGCATCATGCCATGTTCTGCGAGAACAGGGAAGCTGGTCAGAGTTAATTGGTAGACGGATGAACATAAATAAAGGGAAATCCCAGAAGGAAGCTCATTTGTAAATGCCGTGAGTGTGGAGAGGAAGCTCATCTTCCAGCGGGGAGACGCTGGAAGATGAGCCTAAACTGTTAGTTTAGACTCATCTTCATCTCATCTTCATCTACTTTGATCAAAAGTACTTTTGATCAAAAGAATACTTTTGATCAAAGTTTGATTTGTCAAAGTCCAGACCTGAATTCATACCATCTGACTAAGCTTGATCTATTTTTCAAAGTAGAATCCGACATATTTTCAATATACCTGAACATTTATGTCTAGTTGAAATACCTCAAAGGACCTGCAAACTGGGGTGGGAAAAGTATCCCATAATTGTTCTTAAATAAGTGTAGCATCACTTTAAAATAATTTTACTCAAGTAAAAATAGAAAAAGCTTTTCAAGTACAGAGGATCTAATCAAGAGTAGAGGAGAGACAGAAGGATAGAAAAGATAGATATAAAGTACTTATAGAAAAATGAAACTGGCTAAAAGAAAAAAAAAAAGGTATGTGAAGGTCCAAATGTTGATAAGCTGCATTTTGGAAATAAGACAAAAGCTCTGACTGGTGCATCTTTAGCATTAGAGTTTTCCTGATATATTCTAGGACAACAGGACAAGATTGTTTGTGATCTTTTGTAGAAGTTTTACATTTTACAGTCCAAATTTGTGTTTATTCGGTGTTATTTCTAGAGTTATTTGTAGTTTTTGCTAAATGTCTTTGCATAAATATGATGGGTAAGGAAATTTTTTGTGGTGACGAAGAAAAAAAAACCTTAGTCTAGTCCAAATGTCATGACCATTCTGTGCCATTCTAAATTTTTTGCAAATGTTGCAAACTTCATAGGTTAAGCTATATCAGATTATTTAATATAAAAAACTAGTCTGTTCTCAAAGTAAAACCAAAAGTTATATAAACATCCTAGAGTGGAGTCATGGGTTTGGTGCTTTAATGGCTGCACGAGACAGTGAAGCAGATGGCGTGACTTAGGATGTAAAAAGGAGTCAGACTTCAGTAAATGACCCGGTCATAGACCCCAAAAAGCTAATAAAAAACTGGACAGTGTGTGTTCATGTGCGTAAGTGTGGCCTTGTATTTGCTACAGTGTAAGCATAATTTTTCAAACAAATACAATGTTGTGAGGACGTTCTGCTCCTTATTGGACCCAGTCCCATAAGATAAGGTGCTGTTTTGAGGAAAAGGAGATGGTTCAGAACCATTGAGTGAATTGAGTTTAGGTTAGATTTAGGATTAAACATCTACTGGTTAGGATTAGGTTCAGAGTAATATCATTGTTAGGCTGCAGAAATGAATGAAATTGGAATAGAAGTCAATGTTAGGTCCAAAGACCTACACTACGTGCTTATGTGGGTGTCCGTGCATGGGTGTGTGTGTGTGAGAAGGCGTGCGTGTGCATGAGTGTTTGTGGAGGTGAAGAGTTATAACAGCTGATGTGGTGGTAAAAGTTAACTATAAAATCTTCGGAGACATAAACTTATCTGTGTCATGACACACCAGACAGCCAACTTTGAATTTTGCACAAGTCAAGTGGGATCATTTTCAGAGATTGTTAGTAATAAGCTGAGCAATTTACTCCTTCTATGGTCTGTAAAAGTCTCATAAAGATAACTAAAAAGCAAGCTTTTTTTCTTAAAACCATGAAAAATTCCTCCTGATACAAAATGTTCTTGGCTTGTTTTAACCTGCTATTTGCTAGGGCCTTTCCCTGTTTGCTTCCTGGAGTCAGATCCTGCCAGTCGCTATCTACTGCTGTGCAAATAATAAAAGCAATCAAGTAATAAATATTACATGGAGAAAAGAAGTACTGGCTTAATAAGGGAAAGAAAAACATACTGATTTAATGTAGTAGATAAGCACAGTAATGAACAGTTAAAGTATTTGAAAACTTCTCTTTTCTGTCCTTCATCATGTACTTATTATAAAAACAGCAAACACTTTTACAGATGTTTCATAGACCCTCATAGCATAGCAAGTTTCTGAGCCAAAGTTTCATCCTTAAAACACTGCTACTGCTAACACTGTTGATATTACATTTGCATAAGGATGCTCAATACACAACCTATTGAAATTAACATTACGTCTCTTACCTGCTACAACAGTTTCAAATTTCTGTTGAGGCCAAAAGACAATCAGGATTCTACAATTCAATCAATCAAGTTGGTATCGTAGTGACCTCTGACATCTGCATACTTTAAAACTTACTACATACTTTCAACATGATAGATAACATTTTTAGTGATACAATAAAGATATCAATGTGGCCTCATGCCCCTTTTATTACCACTACCTTACATCACATTACAGTTGAAACTGTAGGTAGTTACCGTAAAGCTCTACCCAACAGACAATGAGGTCCGAAGTACAGTAGCCTTCCAAGTCCTTTTGATCACAGCCTACATTATCTCGACATATCACTGTCCTCTTCACATGTTGTGAACATAACATCTTCTGTAAAATGTACAGCTCCACACTTCCATTTATTTTTCCAGTCTTCCTGTACTTATTTCCTTATAATACTTGTCTTTCTACCACACTTTTTCCATCTTGCCACATCATACGGAAAAACATTTTAAGTAAGTGTAAACTTGAGAATGTAACATTTTGTCTGGGTCCTATCGTGCATTTAAAGTATGTGTCTCTTGCTGAGCCTCTCCTATTCTGAATAAATGCATGTATACTGAGACCAATCAGATGACATTTATATTGCTGTCCTGCATCATGAGGAGGTACTTTAGTCTCCTGTCTGGTCACAAGGTCATTTAACTTTTCTTGCATTAATTTGAAGCTCAGTTGACCATCTGGGATTTAAATTCTGAGTCCTGTGACTTTCCCCAAGTATCCAGATCACTGGTTAGTGCCATGAGTTAAAGCATCCAGCAGACTCAGATGGTCAAAGCATTTCCATAGCATTGAATGAGATTAAGAAATGTAGTAATTGAGTTGAGTTACAAGTTTGCAGTAGTGTACATGAAGTTTATAAGGTGTGTGAGATTATTTGGACAGATGCAAAGATGTTTTGATAACTGGTGATCAAGTTCTGTTTGCTACAGGTCTATGTTATAAGTTATTTACTTACCTTTATTTAAATTTACAAAACAATGTTGCTTGCTAAAGGTTGTAAAAAAAATAAAGGAATAGTGACATAATAATTGTATCTCAGAAGTATTCTCAAACTTTTTGTTAAGTGGTAAAAACCATTTCAGAGATTAAAATGAATTTCAGCCACTACTCTGCCATCCTGTGCAAACACAACACAAGGAAAGCGGATATTGAAAGTGGACTCAACACTGTAAAGCAAACAACCTGAATAAGGTCTGTTTGTTATGGTGAACAGGCAACTCCTCAAGCTCACAGCATGACTGAGGCAGAGAATGCAAACAAAGCTGCTTTGTCTTTAATTGCTCACCTTCCATGTCATACTTGTTCAGAGTTCCCATGAAGACAACTTAAAATTGTCTGTAGTAACGACATAGAAAATGATGGTTTCCCAGGACTGGTGCAGTTGTGTTTTTACTTAGGGAAGCATGTGCCTGTCTGTAGTGGTCTAATTATAAAACAGTGCAACTGGGCGACAATAGATTCATCTCCATGTTGTTTGATTTGATTTTATTAACCAGATATGACAGCCTACGTTGAGTAAACCTGGTGCTGATGGGGCAGTGTGGCTTAAAAGTTCCTGGAACTTTTGAAATTATCAAATAGTTCATCGTTGCCTTTGTAATCGGACCTCTGCGTCGTTAGCATCACAATTAAAACAATGTAAAAACATTTAAACTATTCAATTATCGACTGGGAAAACCAGAATCACACGTCAGCTTGCAGTTTACAATCGTCATCAGGGTTAAAAAAAAAACAATGTCTTATCACTTCCTGGTTAGTCATAATAGGTGTCACCAGCTGTGCGTCATTTCAAACAGCTCAGCAAGTTAAACAAACCCAGGAGATCAGAGAACAGTCAGCAGCTTGAATAGTTTCAAGAAACCTCAAATAACCTGGGACTGAAACAGACTCTCATGACACTCGAGGTAGTTACATTAGTTCTGATTACAGAAATCAAGATAATATTTTGAAACATGATTTACTCTTACATTGCTTTTACTTAAAATCACCCTCCCACCACAGTTACATAATCTCCAGGATGTATAATGTCTATGTGGTAGCAGATTACAAATAGATGATTTACCTTGTTTAACACATTTGTATCTACAGCTGCTGGATTTTGGACTCTTTCATCTACCTGTTATGTCAGTTGGTATTGAGGTCATACAAATGGCTTGAAATTGTTCCAATGTAGGTAACATGATGTAAAAGGACAAACTCTTACACAGATTACCACAATGAATACAATACATTAGAATACCGTAAAATGGCTCAGTTAAACGATGCTTTTATTTAATTTTTATGAGAATCTCTTTTAATCTCAGAAAGCACATTCAGTCAGATTGAACTGATAACATTCTTTTCGATGTAAGATTATTTTTCATATCAATAGTTTAAAAATAGAAATAGCCTGAAGAGCTTTGCATGATCAGGCCTGTGGCGTCACAGGTCTGACACGCCAAAATCTGTTCTCATTGTCTCAGTTGTATGACGTTATAATGTTTTCAGCCTCATGTCTTCCAACCCGTCTTCTCATAAATCCCTCAGGTCTTTCCGCCTCCCTTTGGATGAGAAACTGTTGCGTGTTTGGTCAGCATTCATGGGTGTGTTTGCTTATACAGAAAACAGCCCTAACAACCCAATCTCCAGAAGCTGGTTTTTCAGGTTTTTCAGGTAGTTTTGAACAACAATTGTTGAGGCTGAGTGGAAGACTCAAACATTAAACTCCCCCTGCTCAGTTCTGATCCAGTGCAGCAGGCAAACGTCCTACAAACTCTTCCTCAATAACATGGACAATAAAATGAAATGTTGCAATTCATTAA
Source organism: Phalloptychus januarius (assembly GCA_902982915.1). Taxonomy (NCBI): domain Eukaryota; kingdom Metazoa; phylum Chordata; class Actinopteri; order Cyprinodontiformes; family Poeciliidae; genus Phalloptychus; species Phalloptychus januarius. The sequence continues at coordinate 12,056,979 of CADWAE010000466.1, read as the reverse complement.
TCATTATTTCCTCTTACTTTTCTCAGGAACTCATATTAGTTGTTCCTCTTTGCGTTTACTGCACTACTGTAAACCACACATATGACAAAACTCCATGACATTCACTGCAGCAGGAGGTGATTTCAAGGTGTGTGCAAAACGAATGTCCAGCATTGACTGCGCTTCAATCGCTCATCTTCGACCATCTTGGGCCCTTTACTCAGTTTCCAATTGTTGTTCTCATTGAATTGATTTAAGTCACAAATACACATTTCTTTTTGGTAATTTTTTTTTCATAGGGTTAAGGCTACTCTGCCTTTATTTAAAAAATTAATAAATAAAAATATCATAAACACATACACAGTTATCTATTCATAGACTGAGGGAACATTTTACACCCAACTTTATGGAGATTTTATCCAAATTATTATCTGAATATATCAATGTTTTAATCAATTTAAACTCATAAAATAAAAATTGCTCTGTTTTCCAACTTAACAGACTCTGCTTTTCTAAATGAAGCAGAGTCGCCACAACACAAATTCAGCAGTCACCAGCAGAGTGACTGTTCTTTCAATCTGTCCTACTTTCAATTATTTATGGTGAAAAAAGTTAATATTCTCGGAAAACGTAAAGAAAATGATAAAAATAGCACATAAATCACTCATTCTGTGCCTAGGCCTCCTTCTAACCCTGAGGTTTAGGGAGATTGTGCGAAAGCAATGCCTCTTTCAACCCTCCACGCTACAAACAGCCATACGACGCTGAGCTCCTGAAAGATTAAAGGCTGATCATGTATCTGATGGTGCCACAGCAAGTTTCTTACTGCCATTCGTCTGTTGCAAGGGCCTAATCCCAGCAAATCCTTTATTTTCCTCAGTACATGCAGCACATAGACACACACACTCACACGCACTGGTGCTAGCCAAGCTGTGGCACAGAGTATCACAAATGAATAAATAAGAATAAAGACTCAAAACTGCTGTGTCGGGATTCAGGATTGACGACATCACAGCGGAGCAATTTGCTTTTAATCCGCAGACAGTAATCAAAACAGAATGATACACAACAGACAGGAATGACGCATTTTCCCATAAGGCCGCGATCTCGGTGTCTGTCTGGGACGTGCTCCGGGTAATAGGATCACAGCAGCAGAGGGCAGAGTTTTTGGAGAGGTCATGAATCAGCGGGAGTGCAGCAGGCAGCTGAGACACTAGTGATTAGACAGATGCATGTCCGTGTGGAGAGCATGATCGGCGGTGTGGAAAGAACAAAGCTGACTTTTGTAATTGTAATAATCATAATGCAACATAAAATAAACTCTCATGGTTATTTATTCACTTCTTTCGTAATATGAAGCAAGAAGTTCTCAAAAAGACACATTTTGAACACAAGGATAATAAAGTTACAAAAGTTACATAGCGTTACAAAAATCAGGATGTGTGGAATAATTGTTCCATTTTTACTGCTGATGGAAAACTTTCTGACTCAACATGATGTTTCAAACTTTGTAAACTTTCAAAAAGTGTTTCATTTTCTATTGGTCATAAATCAGTGCACATCAAGACAATGTGACAGAGAAAAAAATTCTGCCTGATTCAGTCTTTGATTATATTACATACGATATCATTCATGAGAGGATTTTACAAGACTAACCAGTCTGGTTAAGGTGTGTCACTGCACAGCCACTGTTGACTTGCTCAGGTTACAACCTCACTCAGATTTTGGGAATTTTTATTTAATTAAATATTTTACAATTGGAACTGCTCTTTATCATTTGCAATTATCTTTCCTGTTGTCATGACTAGTTTTATTTAAGTGCTTTCAAAAAAGAAACAGAAAAAATACTCTCTCCACCAGAATTTACAACTTTAACTGGATTCATTCTATGTAACATTGGAACGATAAAGAATATTTCTATTTTATTTTATTCTATTCTGCTTACAATATGTCATCTATTAATGTGACCAAACAAATAAAATTTTGTTTACCCTCTCCAGAAAGCAATAATCACAGTAAAAGGCTTGTTTCCTGTGGTCATTTTGGGTTTCTCCTATAGGACAATAATGATTGGTTGGTTTCTTTTAGGGCACCAAAACTGTAAGAGATCACTTCAGATTAATAGTACCATTCTTTTATAAAGTAATTTGTTTGTAAAATTTCCCTTGAACTCCTTTGCAAAGTGACACAAAGCTGTCTGGATGCCAGCGCAATGACAAATTATAAAAGGTGACTTCAACTTTTATACAGTTCCTTGTGAAATCTCTATATTTTTGTTTCCTTTTAACATTTAACTAATGATTCACATTCACTGGAATTGAAGTTGTGAGTCAAGCGTTTAATTTAAGTGAACGATTTCAGAGAGTACACAGTGTGTGCACAGTTTCATATCATTAAGTCGATCATTTCCATGTGACGCATTCTCCTCTTCATGGAAGTATTTGTTGAATGATAAGCACATTTTTTCAAATTTACTTTTGTTTCACTGGTTTAGCTGGTCAGACGGTGAAAACAAAAACACAATAAAAACAAAAGCATAGCAAAGAAAGGTGTGAGGTGAGTGGGTGAGTTTTTCTTGTTTGTTAGCCACACGAATGCTCCATGTGACATGCTGTCTCTGCGCAATTAGGCAGGTGCATTCTCACTAAGACAGGGAAAATATATGGAATGTTCAGAGAAAAAACCCCAATGTTTTTTATGAATGACAGCATTTCTGGGTACTGAAAACAAGATAAAACAAGGACACACTGACCACCATGTTGATGTGTTATGATGGCGCAATGTAATGTTTACTGGTTTTTTCTGTGTGGTGTTTTCTGTGACTTTGTATTTTTTGTGTTTTTATGATGGATGTGGAGAAAACAACATGGGAAAAAAGTTTCCACTGACCATCCTTCAGTTGTTTCTGAAGTATGGCCAGATGTTAATTGAAAAAGGCATGCAAGGTCTCACAGCTCAGAAAATGTTCTTAATGATGGAGTCCCGATGAGTTCAGTGGACTCCATCATTCCTAAATAGAAGAAATTCTGAAATGTCTTCTAAACTAATCGATTGGGGAAAAACAGATGAAGACATACTATTCTGCTCTTTAAATGGGAAACAGAAAAAAGCTTCTAAGATTAATTTAGCTCTTTTTAAATTTAGTATAAGCATAGTTTGTGATAACTGCAAGTTTCTTTACACCTACATCAGTGTGTTCTCTCCTTAATGTTAAAATCATTGGACCTCAGTGCGCCTTGTGTGGCTGAGCCCTGATACAAAGGATCATTGCAGGTCATTTTTTAAATTTATTTCTCCCCTCACGGGGTTTTATGTTTTTGCAAGTGTGAGATTGTTGTTGTCTCGCCACGACATCTCAGAAACGTGGTGTGACTTTGGCTGGACAAAGACCACCTGTATTGTGGGACAAAAGAAAAACATCCCAGAATGAAAGAGAAATTATATTACACATTTGTCAGCTAATAACTCCTGCTCTAACAACTCAGCATATATGTTTAGTTATTAATGCATCTACAAATTATTTGAACAACTGCGTAGCAACTGAGTAGTAACAGTATTTAATACATTTCCAATAAATAAAATATGTAACTTCAGCTCCCCTGTAGCTTGTCTGACCTGTTAAAATATCACGAGGTGGAGCCCAGTGAAACCGATGTGAGCATTGAAGTTAGGGATTGCCCTCCAGTGGTCAGAGGAGAGCCAGTTTTATAGAGAAGGATGCTGAAAATTATTCATATAATCAAATATTTATCATATATTACTAAATACCTGCTTAGCTCTTTTATTTCTTAAAGCACCAATTTAGAACAAGTGTCATCTCAAGACACTTTAAAAGACTAACAGATCCAATTTATACAGAAAGAAATAGTAATTTTAAACAATCTACATAAACAGATTTTTCTTAATTACATAGCTTCAAAATTGATTCTCGGTCAGTTAAAGTGAAGTCAGTTTCTTTAGTGGTTTACTATTGTCATGACCATGTATCTTTGCAAGAAGTGAAGCTTTGGGAAACTATACAAAAAGTCAAAGTTTGTGTCTGATGTAATGAAAAACGGCTTCATCTTGGTGCATTTAACGGAACACATCTGGATCCTCTTTGTGGACATTTCCTTTGTAGCTACGACAAAAGTTCTCAAAAGTTAATGTCGCTCAGATGGGGAACGTTTAATCAGATTTTATGCCAACGTATATTGTTTCATTCAAGAGGTTTTTATTTAACTTCAAGCAGAATATCTCGAGACTTGCTCTGAAATACATGAAATCACTTTGAAGGAGGAGAGATTTTCTGAGTCAGAAGGAAAGGATTTAGGAACAACCTAATTCCAGCTGGAGGCAAATTCTTTATATTCTTCATCTCCACAACCCACCACTGGGGTCTTCATGTTTCTGGAAGAACTGTTTGACCTGGATGTACTTTTTCCTCTGTTTTTTCCCAGTCTGTGTCTGGGCTGGCTTCCTCTGGGACATTTTCACATCTCCTTTGTTCTTCTAGTTCCCTTAAGACAGTTTTCACAACAGCACACCAAAGAGTGTTTTACCCCTGCTTACAAAAGCTGCACTACTTCTTTAAATGATTTAATGGCATGGTTTATCACAAGGTCTACACATCCCAGTTCACGGCGTGTCATTTAATCTGTTCCCTCACATTTTGAAAGCCTCTGAACAGGTGAGCGCAGACTGGTGCTGTCTTACACCGTCAACCATACAGCGTGTCCCAGGTTGAGCCTCGTACCGTGGGAACTACGTTTGTGAAGAGCAGAGCATTGTTGCACACGAGATGTCAAGAGGGACAGTGGAATAAAACAAGAATTGTGCTGTTCCATGAACCCGATTCATTTGTTTGGCACACAGCAGCCTGTCCTTGTAACATCACCCGAGTCAACCCAGACCTCGTTAGGCCAGAAGCATCTGATTGTTCTTCTCTTCTGGGTGCAACGCTGAGTACAGACTGAAGAAGCTATTATCCTGGACATCCCTACTGCACTGACATTTAGCGGAGCCCTCTCAATTAAAACCTGCATTCAAAGCAGACAGATGGCCTCTTTATGCGTCCTAGGATGCAAGTTAAAATCTCTTTAATGGTTTACAGTGACACCTTTCTTCTGTAATGGGATAAGTTCAAATGACAAATAAGGGTTTTATGAGACTTAAATTAAGTCAATGACCTGTGCCTTGTTTTTGTTTCCTGTTTTTGAAAGTTTATTACATTCTGCCAGATCACAATAAAATTTATGGAAATTGGTTGTGTACTTTTTTTTTTAACTGAGTCAGCTCAGATCCTCTTTGAATGTGCATGTACTTGCTGACATGCAGGTTCAGTTCTTGAAGAGAAAACCTCGCCCACAACTAAAGTTGAAATCTAAAATTCATGAATCATTTTTACAGGAATTCACATGTCTAGCAGGGGAGAAATTATTTTGAAGGAATGACGCAAAAAAAGTGGTTAAACTGCATGAGCAAAAAGTGAGCAGGGTGTTTGTGGTGGTACAGTAGGTGTGCTGATCGGTTCTTATAAATATTGCTGAATGCAAGATAAACAAAAGTCTAAATTTGGAATTCTGCAACAACCTGTGCATTAAAATATATTTTCTTGTAAGAGTATTCACATGTACATTTTTACAGTTGTCACAATACATCTATAGACATTATTTGTACTTTATACAACAGACAAACACAGACATATTTCACAAATAAAAACCTGTAAAACTCTGTCTGGCATTGTCATGTTGTCTTTTGGCACTGGGCCAAAATGAACCAGGAACTACAGAAAGGAGACGGTTAAAGGCAGGATTAAACAGGAGCAAACAGCAAGGAGTGTGAGCAGGAGAATGTTTTAAAAAGTGAGAGTGAATGCTGGAACAAAAGACCTGGGCTGATTATCTAATGGATTGCAGGTGTGAGATGAGACAAGAGAGGCAGACTGAGGAGGGAGAGTAAGAAACCAATGAAGAAACTGACTGCAGCTGGGAGGGGAGCAAACGAGGAGCTTAATAAGGTAAATGACTAGCAGCTGGAGAGGGGGAGTAAACAGTAGACTGACACAAGACAGGAAGGAAGGACAAACAGGCAAAGGAAATAATAACTGTAACTATCACAAAGAAATGAAACTAAGAGGAAGGGTAAAATGATGAAAATAGCTGAACTACCAGAGGAAACAAACATGGAAGAAAAATAAGAACTCAGTATGGAGGTGTAACGGAAGAAAAGGGTCCAAATAACTCAGGATATGACAGCCATGTTTATTTATTCAGCAGCAGCAATCATTTGCATTCAGAAGACAAACATTAGAGAACAAACAGTGTCATGATGACCACTGGTCAGACTAGGAGCATGGCTATGTTATATAACAACTTCCTAATATCTCACTGCCCACTGTTCAATCCATCATCAGATAATAGAAAGTGTAAAGCACAACTGTAACCCTACCAAGACACAACCATGCATGAAAAAAAACAGGCAGAGCAAAGAGGCAATAAATTGGAGACGAAGTCAAGAGGTCCATTTTAATTCCAGAGGAGCTGCAGAGAATCACAAAATATTGTCAAGCAACCACACAGATATGGTCCTTAGGCCATAAAATCTAATTCATAAGACTCTTTCAGAGTTCATCTTGTAGGAGATACAGCAAACATGTTGAAAAGGTTTACAGCATCATGCTGTGGATGTCCTTTGTCTTCAGTACCACCAGAAGAACGGGTCCGAGATGCAGAGGAGATGTATGATAATAATAAACACCAGTGTAAAAAGTAACATAGAATAAAAAAAATCTGAAATTTTTCACATAGAGGAAAGATCACAAATCTTATAAAACAGTTTACTGTTTATCTGTTTATCACATAGTAAGTCAGGAGGTCACATTACCTTGTGTTTTTAAATGGAGATGTTGCAGAAAGCCTGGAGTACATGCCCTTAACTTGACAAAGATTGTGCACCACAGTTAATTTGCCACAAGGTCAAGATAGCAAAATTTAGAATGACTAGTCAGAAAAACCTAATCAGAAATTTTGCTGCTGGATTATTGCATTAGCTCTTACATGTAAAATAAGTAACCTGTATGTCATGCACCACAAAGCAGGACTAACACTGAGCTCATAGATCAACACTAAAGGGAGGTCCAGGTTTAAACCACAGAATTAAATCAGATTAAAATTTTAAATCCTGTTGCTGCTTTTTAGCAGTGAATGTAGAGCCATGCATAGTCACGTTTCAATAAGTATGATTTAAATTTGGGGGATTTCATGTTTGAATTCATGACTTTTATGCATTAAAAGGCAAAGTGGTTGTCAATAGATATCCAAAGCCATCATGAAGCATGAATCGAACAAGTTCTGACACCATGACATTCAACTTGGAAGGCCTTTGTACAATAATTGGGACAGGCCATCCTAACTGTTTATGTAAGAGGCGCCTGTTTATTCATAGCGAGTTCAGTTTGCGTGAAAGCCCCGCCGGATCTCAATGGCTCCATTATTAGGCGAGTGGTTAAAGCCTCTTTCAAACTTCAAACATAAGAAGCCTCCTGCTCATGCAAACTGGCCCAGTGAGCTGCAAATAAACTAAAGTAATCATTCTGCGCTGGCATCAGTGTGGGGAACACAGAGGAAATTTCAACCCAGGAGGCCTGTGGTTCATTACTTTCCCCCCCAAACCTTCTGCAAGTTCTCCTCTTCCTTTAACTTTGATGAAACACATGATTGTTTTTTTTGTTCCGGAAACAGTGGATTCCATAAATACCATGCAACTCTGTTTCATCTGCAGATGTAGCGACTCTGAAAAGTACATGCGGTTGGTCAAGAGCTTATTTTATTCCCACTGACCTGTTTGCAGGGTTTTCCATACGCTGAGTCGCTTGAAAGAGAAACACACACACAGCTGGGTCATTGTTCTGTGCGTAAAGCTTCATTAAGAGCGGATGACTGTAAGCCTCTTTCACTGTACTTTATGCGCTGGTAAACACTGAAACAAGTACAGCACAACCTAAACCGCATGTTTTAACCTGGTAGAAGCTGCACATGCTGGGGTCAATGCTTCACACCTGTTTCAGGATAAATTCAGAACAATGTTCTGTGGCCTCAACTCCTTCTTTGCATTGTAGCCTGCTGTTTCCTGCTTTTCTGTTTGCAACAACCCCCTCTTTCATGAAAATCTTAAAGCAAACATAATCCTCATGCTGATTAGATTTTGCTTGATTTACTTTGTACAAAGTAACATGATAACTCCCCAGTAAGCACATGAGAAAACCTGTTGTAGTCATTGCTGCTACACCATCACTGTCTTTGCAATCAAGTTGATTATTTTCACACAGAGAAATAGATCTAAGAATTAAATAACAGAGGGCATTCATTGCTTGGTGTGAATGAGATGAGTCTTTATGGCTTGTTGATTAAGCTGATCTCACCATCATGCTGGCTGTGTCACAAGGCTGACCATATGCCAATCACCGGGTAAGAGCTACTGACACTGGGCACATTTATCCTGACTAGGAAAGCCTTTGAGCTCAGCTGAGAGGAAAAAGCTCGACCCGGAAAGTTGATTTTTCTTTTTGGAAGCGACAGTGCCTTCCACTTATGTATAATTTTCTCAATAAATTGCTTTAAATTGTTGCATAACTAAACTAAGATGCCATAAGAAACTTTATTTAATTAATTTTACATTTTTATAACTGTAAAAATGTTTTCTTCCACATTGAGTTTCACAATGATTGTTCATGAGGTGGAAAATGAATATTGAGTATACTGAGAACAACTTTATTATATGGTCTTTCATTTTTTGTTATCCCAAATATACATGATTAACTCATTCAAATTTTATTGTTAAAGGTGTAATTACCCATGTTAGCAGTATGGAGAGCAAACAAATGCCAAATATGTATCCCAGAATAATTTCTGAACAAACATCTATGATCATGAAGTAGATTTTTATTCAGGATTTAAAAATTTTTTTTATCTTGATTCAAAAAATTAAACACAGAAGATGATTTAATGGCTATTTATTATCTACCATGCTGCCGTATTAAAAAACCCTAAACAATGACATTTTCCATTGGGTCAAATAATGTGATTTATCTCCAAAGTCATGTTTACTCATTTCTTTTTTTAAATATTCCATTTAAATCTTTATATATTACGTTAGATAATAAAAGCATATGAAACATTACATTACATTAATGTGACCAAATGCTTGTAGTTGTTTTTTTATTGCTATGGAAACAGGTCTATATATTGTCTTGTTGACGAAGCAACCGTCTCCAGAAAAGTTAAGACATCCATCAGTATTTTCAATTGCCAGTTCAATCCAGTTTGTTTGTACAGATTTTGTTATCCAAGATATCACTGTATAAACCCACTTTACAAGTAGGTTTAATTCACATATAAAATCAAATTATATTCAAATTCTCTACAGATCAGTTCAGCTGAAAGCAATTCAGCTCAGCTACATATTCATGTTCAAATCTAATTACATGGAGGACAACTTGATTCTCATCATAAAACAGTGCAATCAGTGTCAGTTTATCTTTTAAAAGAAGTTGGTAAAGAAAAAAAGGTTGCTGTCTGAGGAAGCCCGACTGAGTGTAGCAAGAGATTGATGTAATATTTGCAAAATCTTTAATCATAGGAAGTACAGTGACAGTGGAAATTAAAGGCTCCGTTTTCACAGAAAGAAATCTTAAGCAGAACCAGTACAGTATGAATTGTTCTTATGGGGGTATATTTCCATGACAAATAGGAAAACAGAAAGCAGAAAAAGGATATGGAAGCACTGATTTTGGAGTATTGTCCTCTAAGCACACAGAGGAAATGTGTGCTTAGAGGACACATTACCTCTGCGTGCAGTTAGCAGTTAGCTAAAGCTGCTAACTGAACTTTAGCTGCTCAGTTAGCAGCTAAAGCTAGAAGAGAAACACAGTTAAAAAGAGAGGACTGGCTTTTTGAGATACAAAACAAGGAGAACATGGCTTGTCTAGGGAACTTCTCCTTCAATGTCTTTATTCTGGAAAGTCAAAAACTTGGACATACAGAGGCATAGTCTCAATGTAGCATAAAAAGTTAAGGGCAGTAATAATTGCAAAAACTCTACAAAGTAGAAGTAGGAGAAAATAGTAGTGAGAAAATGTGGTTTATTTGTCCTCCAGCAATCTAAGCGTACAACATCAATATAAGATTCATCCATAGCTAAGAAAAAGAACACTGTTTTGTCCTTTTTGAGGGTAGAAAATATGACAATGAATATACATTTTCCAGAAGTGTGTATTGTGTTTTATTATGTTACTGCATGAGCAAACTCTTACACTAAAACCAGTTCAAACTATTTTTGGGTGGTGTTTTGTGCTCCCTACAGTAGTGGTGTTTGACTTCTGGTGTCAGGTGATACAAACAGACTTTTGACTATGCACACATGAAGGGAGGAAAACAAAATAATCCTACAGTCCCAGGAAAAAATCTGGTAACACAGCACTGCTAAAACAAAAAGAGATAACCTCTAACATACTTCCTTGTAGCAGCTAATTTAATTCAAGAGCAGGTTAAAACACGAACGTCAACGGTTTTTTTCATTTTCTCAATAATAATTTAGTCATTTGAATGACTCATTAGGCGCTGAGAAAGTATTAGGTTTCTTTAATATTGAAGTTAAATCTTTTTTAAACAAAAACAGCATAAAAAAATATGCTGGTTTTTTTTCTTAGTCTTAGGAAACTAGCCTTCGTTTACTAAGACTAAGACTTCGTATCCAAAACCTTCTCTCCTCACTTTTATAATCTGACACTCATTGTAAAACAAGTGCTACCACTGCTTCCAAACTGTCTGTCATTTTTAATCATTACCTAGTTCTTATGCTTACATTTATGTTGTTATCTTCTTCAATTGAACAAGATCAAAATTTACCATGTTCAGTGTCTACTTTCAGATTTCCAAGCAAACAGTTTCTGGCACGTGGTGAAACTGAAATGACTGTTCTTCATGAGTCAGCTGTGACGTCCACCATGAGCTTGCCAAATAGGAGGAAACAGCTGTTTCCTTCTGCTGTCTGACCTTTTCTTAGGTTCACTAAGCGATAGTATTCCACCCACACTTTTACCACATAGCTACAAACATGAGCACTCCAATTATAAACATAGTGAACCATATGTCCATGTATAATGCAGTTAATACATGGACAAAGTTAAGCATGTAATTTAAAGGAAGTTACTGCAATGACGGCAAAGGATCAAGAGATAGGATTCATTTCAGACATTTGTGTTGAAATAGTGTTTTTTTCAGCAGTATCTAAGTTATGCATACTAATGTGAGGCTTTGTTTAATTTCCTTCTTCCTCTCATTTTGTTTGTCAGTATGTGAGTATGTGCCACTGCAAGTATTACTAAGTTTTAATAAGCTAAGGAGGAGCACCAAGACTCTACTCTGTCACATTTAAAAAACAAAAAATACATCTCAATTCTACTCTGGTGTTACCTTGAGGTCCAGTTGCTTTATCCATATTTGGTTATTCTTGTTGGTACAATAAATATTATTGTTAAATAATGTTAAGTAACATTTCCAAGTGTGACAGTTGCTGACACTATTCTTCTATGCTAATTCATGCATGCATTCACTGTGCTTTTTGTTGATACACAAGCTCAAGTGTTAGAACAAAGAGTCAATCACCCAGTCACATAGCAGTAACTCCATGCATTCATACATCTAGATGTGGTGAAGTGACTGAAATCCATACTGAGCAGCAGAGTGTAGTTGAAGGGGAATTTAAGTGAGTTTTCAAACACAATCATCTCTTAGGTTTGCAGAGAACGCTCTGGAGATGAGAAGATGTCCTGCAAATGGAAGTTAAAAACAAATTGCCCTGTCATCTCCTCTGTCATCGTCTGTTGGGGTGGTAGCATCGAAGCCAGGGAACTAAAAAGGTTCAACAACCTGATAAAGAAGGCTGGTCCTGTTCTGTGGACGACTGTGTAACCTCTGGAGATGAGGATGCAAAGAAGAATGTTACATAAAATCAAAAAAATGATGGCCATCCCTCCTTCATGAAACTGCTTGGCAACAACAAAGCATTTCCAGTCAGAGACTTACTGAGATCTTCTATAGTGCAGAATTCAACAGGAGATTTTACTGCCCAAAGTCATTAACTTTTATAACAAGTCTTTGGATAATATGAGTAACAAGAACATTTAATTTCCATTTGGCATCAGTAAACTGTTTTCAGTTTAACTGAATTGACAAATTTTACCACAAAAGAACAAAAAATCGAGGATGAAGGAGTAAGCAGCAAGGTGCACATAAAACTAGCAAGGTGCACATAAAAAACGCGGCCACTTACTTTGTATTTGTTACCGTATTTAATGTCTTTCCTTGTTTTCCCAATGTTACAGCCTGTCTCTATTTGTGTTGGCGTGGTTTCCAAGGCTGCTGCTCAGCTTACTCAGTCTGCCCACCTGCTTTTAATAGCCTGCAGCGTACCTGCTCTGGCCTTGTAACTATCTCCCGCCACAGAGTTGTTGCAGGATCAGTGATGTTATCATCAACAAGAACATTGGTCATTAAAATTAATTGTTTAATTTTTTTTTATAAAACAGTTATTACCAGATTTTCCAGGTGTCCTAGATTTAGTTGCAACTCAGTTTGCAAAACTCTAATATAGTCCATAAACATTGCTTTATCAAGCTATGCATTTTTAAGTCTTTACAATAAAATTTACAATGAAAAATGACTGTAGATTTCTGTGTATCTGTATAACAGGATCTTCTGTAAGGACCCATCACTATGCCTTTCAGCCATCATTAACCTGTCAGAGCTGAATAAAACAAAGTCAAACCCTTTGTTTTAAATTTTATTTAATTTTTATTTAGTTAGTTATTTAGGGACATAATATTTATTGCATGCCATTAGTGAAAGAGTTCAGAGTGACACATCTGAAATGCTAATGAGGTTCATGTAATGCTGAGGAAATGTAGCAGAACAACAGAGCTTATATATATGTAGAGTTTTATGTATCAGATTGGTATTTGGTATTGGAGAATGTCTGTCAGCCAACTAGGAGAATAGCTGCATTAACAGAGGTGCTCACACTTGCAGATGATTGAGATAAGTGTATTTGATTAGCTCAGCCTGTGAGCAACTTACCAGCTTGACTTTTACATGAACAATAGGAAAACACTGATGGGCTGATCAGACTAATGCGTCCCCACTTATTCAACCCTGAGTAGCTTTAAATATGTGTTCGTACCTGGCATGCCTCCAAAGCTGTATAACCATTTTAAGTAAAGATGTAGCTTTGTCACATTCTCAGCTGTTAGCTAAGCACCATGCTGTAGGACAGATAACACAGATAGGAAAGCAGGTATAGAGGACAGAAGAATGGATGGATGGATGGATGGATGGATGGATGGATGGATGGATGGATGGATGGATGGATGGATCTAGGTCATCTTCAGAAATGTTTTTTGACTTCACCGGTTTCTCATTATGTCTTTAACCCTTCAGGATGTGGAAAATGTATTATTGGACCTTCTGTCATCTAAGCCACTGCTATCATCGTCACCATCCTTTGTCCTGTACATATCATACACCATAGCAACTACATACATTTTGAACTGAACTCAGACCAATGTTTAAGCGCCCACGTATTCATTTCTTATTTCTTTGTCTTATTCTTTGAGTTAAAAGTAGGGGCAGAAAACAACCATACAGGACATCATAACATTCAAGTCAGCTGTATATCACAGACTGTTGGAACAGAATTAAAAGGACACAGTAAACAACCTACTTGTTGTGGCAACAGAAAACAGGCTGAAAAACATTTTACAAGACAGTAAATTGCTTATTGTATAACTCCAAGAATAGGTTTGCCAAAGAAAGGTGGGACAGATGGGACAACCAAATGATTGGTTGTAATATACAGCGAGCACCGTGAGGATTTACAACCAGAGGAGGAGGATTATGTTTTATTACACATGCCGTCACTGGTTGTAATCCACTTTAACAGGGCCTTGTTTGCTGACATGCAGCAGATAGGACACATAATAGAATTATTCAATCAAAGGGGAAAATTGGCATTGTTAACCTGTCAGAGCTGAATATATGCACCATGTCTGGCACCATAATAATAATAATCACAAAGTGGATTTTAATTGCTACTCTTGATTTACAGGTCTGCTTTTGTTCGTCAACTATGGTCCGGTGGTCTGAATATCTTAGATAAGAGGAAGAGCCCTAAGGATGCAGGGTTAAAGTAGAGTTTCTGCTATTCCAAGGAGACAGTTGAGGTGCTTTCAGGTGGATCCAAACAAGAATCCGATCAGAATGTCTCATGGATGGATGGATGGATGGGAAAAAAAGCAAAAAAAGAACTGGAAAAATCCAAAAAGACACACTCAACAAAAGATTGCTTCCTTTCTGCCTCATGTGATGTCATCAGAGGCTTGTGTAGCTTGATTTTTTTAAGGACAACTTTTTCTTGATTAATTAACATTTGACTAGTAAACTACAAACACATAAAGCACTGGACATGTTGCTGTAGATGATCATTTATCTTTGGATTGATTTTTGCAAAGTCTACCTAGCAGCTTTAAAATCTAAATATCTGTCTGCTTTTGTGAAGTCGCAACACAAGAAAATAGTAAAATAAAAACTAACTGCACCTCTGTATTTTCTTATATCACTGCAATTACATCAAGGACTTTAAAAATCAACATTTCAAGTTTTAATGATTTCTCCTGTATTAGAAAAAATACAGCTGTGTTGTATTTTTGCCCCAGACAGACGTGCTGCTGCTTCTGTTATCATATGTTCTGACTTATGTCAACAGAGCATAAATTCTAAAAGATTATTTTGGAGGGGAACAGTGCTCATGTGATCACAACGAACCAGTTAAACATGGCCCTTGGTGTTGACATTGACAAATGTGCCAAGAAAGGATCCAAACAAGACACTATTTCTAGAAAAACGTGCTGGATTAAAAGAAGAGAAAATATTTGAGAGAACATGTTGCCTCATTTGTTTGCTTTGAACTTGACATTCACTCTCTGGTTAGCTTTCAGGTTTATTAGGGGAAGTAAACATACTGACCTCAAGTTTTTGTTGGGGGTGTTTCAACGTGACCACGAGAAACAATCACACTGCAATGAGGGGGAGGACTTGCGACGACAATACCGAGGCTGTCCCCTGCTGGCCCCAGGACCACATAAAGATCTGATTATCCCCTCGCTCCCCCCTTTGCTCGTTGGCTGGTCTTGCGATCAGACAGTGGACTCAGTATTTCCCTTCCTGTGCTGAGCATTGGAGACTCTCCTGCGGTTTCTGCACCCACTGCACAGCACTTTAAGCAGAGCTGTTGTTTACAAGAGCCACTGTGGGAAAGTCATTAAAGTGTAAAGCATCCCTCTTTTATTTGTTTGCAAAGGACTCCTGGAAGAGGCTTCCCCTAAAGGCGGTGGATGGTAATGAGTGCTGACACTTAGTGGGCCACCCCTGCGGGGCCATGTGTGACGATAGCCGCTGCCATGGCAAACTGATTCTCCGATAGAAAAACCAGCTTGTTGAACACACAGTAAGAATGGCTTCCTCTCTTCAACAGGTGGCCAGTGTCGAACACCAGCTCCAAACTAAACTGGCCTTTTATTCCTGCAGGAAAAGTGCTCATTGTTAGTGGTGCCATGTTATTGTCTGTGAAACAAAATACCTGATACATAAGGGCTTAGAAGACACTTATTTAAATATGGTCATTTGACTCCACTGATCATATGGTACATATTAAGCAGTGCACCTGACAGTGCACAAGTAAGCAGAAAGGGATGTCTCTTTCTTTCCCCAGTGAGAAGAGTGTCCTTGCAGGCTGTTATCAAAGCATTAAAAAACCAAAACCATTTGAACAGACTAAGACATTTAGCAGTGGTGAAGGCCCATAGCAGAAGGATGCCTTTACTGCAGGAGCACAAGTCCAGATTATGCATATAAAACAATTAGAGGTGAATCAGCCTTCCCTGAAATGTGGAGCAGGGAAACCAGTCTGAAGCGGTATGCTGTGCAGGAGTGTTTTTTTTTTCAATCATGTTCCTGTATTTCTTTGAACAAGCAGGGGCCTCTGCTGGAACTGAGTGGTACAACATGTTGTTTACCAAAACATTTGTACCATGGGAGATCTCGGTTACAGAGAGCTGAATTTTCAAACATAATCCCTAAGACACTTAATCTAACCAGTATCTTGTCAAGGGGTAAAGTCTTCTCAGTGGTTCAGATATGTGCATTTTTAGGGGTTACACAGTCATCACAGTGTGTTATTTTGGTGTGGAGATTTTTGAAATTGACTAGTTTGACAAGTCATCACCCTTAAATATTTGTTCACCAATGTTCTATTCTGAGTATGCGCATTGATTTTCTAAGATAAACAGATGGTCACGTGCATGAGAGTAAACTTCACAGAATCACTCAAAGACAGCATGTAGCAAAGCGAAACCATCTGCATATGTATGCACAGAGGTCGAGTGTAACTGAAACACCCAAAAGCAACATTGATTGACCTAATGGCTACATGTCAGAAAGAAAAATTGATCGGAAGGCTCTACATTGATGTTTTCCCATGAAGCTAAATGGTTGCTCTGCTATTGCCATCTATTCCCAAACCTGCACCGTTGTCCTTTTTGTCCATTAAAAGGCCCATTTCAGAGAGCCCACGTATAGATTGGTAAATAAAAAGGATAGGTTATGCAACTGCCAAGCCACTTGAATATGTTGCCATTTAGCAAGTGTGAATAGAGGAATTAGGAATGGCAAGGGATCCATTGTTAGCCCTGATTAATATGCAAGTCTCTGCAAGAAATACCACAAGGACACCGGGTGGTTTTGATCACAGTCAGCAGGGCTTTTTCTCCAGGTCTGTGGAAAAACTTCATTCTACTCAGGCACGGGAGAAGAGAGTTTGTGGACACTGGCTAAAAGAGTCCTGCAGCCGCAAGTCCAGTCTGTACGTGGCACACAAAGTTAACCAGAATAACCCCAGCACCCCTTAGAACTAAGCCAGCTTTGTGTGTTTTATGATCAAATCAGGTGTCCAAAGGTAGATGGAAAGCATTGTTGAATAAACACATCCCTGCAAGGCTGCAGAATGCAATACAACCTGAACACATGCTTACAGTTATTCATTGTACACTCTTTAACATCCTTGCTGACCTGGAGAATATGCGCGTAATGAAGTGTTTGAAGCCCATGGTAAATGCAGCTAATTGATGGCCTTGTTCAGTTCAGTCTGAGCCCAGGGAGTCACCCTATCCCATACATGCTCCCTCTGCTTCCACCCAGTCTCTCTTTAGAAGCGGACTGAACTGGGTTGGAGTTATATAACCAGTGTCTGTTCTCATAGATCCTCAGCAGCTCGTCTTCCCCTAATCTTTTCGGCTTGATTGCACCCTGCAGCCCCCTCCCTTCTTTTGCAGACTCATTCCATTCAGTGTTCCCGCGTACAAGCACATCAGCACAGGAGCACATGAACGGAGCATCTGAATCCGCCATGCTCCGGTTTGGAGTGGATTTGATCCACAAGTGCAGGTGTCAGTGTTTGTGTGTCTTTTTAGCATCTGTGTGGGACAATGGAGAAGAGGACTTGCAGTGGATGCATTTGAGAGTAGGTATCTGGGATTCCATATATAATGTGTGCAGGTTTTTTGGCACACACTGTCTGAATTATTATTACAGCCTATTGAGTAGAGACACAAGGTGGATGAAGTGTCTTGTCCAAGGACATAATGCACAGGCCGATTATTCAGAATCAAACCAGCAACCCACCAATCATTTGCACCATCATGTTACTGCAAATGACATAGTCGGAGCATTGACCACAGCCCCTGCATGCTCACTTCCTGCCCATACTCCCAGGTTTCCACTGTTACTCAAACTCACAATAATAAGGAACACACTGTAAATGGAGACACACTTATCTTAATAGGCTTAAGATCAGCTACATCCACATCTGTGTGGAACCATGTAATATCAGCTATGTTACTTCCATATCGCCAAAATTCCATCTCCGTGTTGAACCATATTTCTTTAGTTTTGCATAGTCTGTTTATGCTGTGGCTCTAGTCCAATTCATTTAAAATAATGTGTTTTATGTCACCATTACACCGTGTGGAAAAGTTCAGTTTGTGTCACTGCAAGGTACGGCATGTTCTTTTAATTCGCTGAACAGCTCCTCCTAGCATTGGGAACATTGCTGTGTTACAAAAAAATAAACAGCAAAAAAAGCTCACAGTGCATCTGTTGAAACCATTTTTAATTACCTGTGCCATTATGCAGGTGTGCCAAATAAGTTCTTCAGAATTTGCAAATTACAACCGGGAAGTAGGAAGTCTGCATTCCCGTCCTATATAACTATAAAACTCCATTGTTGTCCATTGAAAGAATGTTTTGATAATTTGCGAGAGTATGACTGGCACTCCTTCCCTGCTTGTAAAATGAGTTTTAAGGGAGTCTGAGGGCAGGGTGCTCTGGAGTGCTAAAGTGTGACATCCATCTGTCCTTCATTTTGTGATAAGTAAGGTAAACTACATCAGTTAACCATGGCACAGCTCCCTGATCTTTGCCCACCAAATCCATAAACATAAAAATGCCCTACTTATTGCTGTAGGGAGTAAACTCTCCAGCATCAAGATGGCTAAATCTTCACTGTGTTTTACAATCTGTTCATTTGAAACTGAGTACATAGGACAGTGTTTGGCAAGCATCCTATAAGAGGTGTCTATTGGAACTGGGACTTGCAATGAAACATAAAAGCAGTTTAGAGCAGGAAGTGGGTGGATTGATGACTTTCCAAAAGATAAATATTTTCTGACACAGCATAGTCAAAGCAAATCCCAATAAATGAAGTGGATACATGACACTATCTGTGTCTTGGCTGAGTTTCCTTCCTGGCTCCTGCAGTCACAGACAAGCCTCAACCCACCATCTGCTTTCTAGCACTACTTTGGACAAGGAACCCAAATAAACTGCATTGGTGTCAAGATTACAACATCCTATTTTAAATCAAATGTTCTCACTTCATGCGTATGGATTTATAGTGCCTCACCAAGATATTCATACCCCTTGAACATTTGCATTTGGACATGTTACAACCTCATATTAAAATGTATTTTATTGGTGTTTTATCTGATGAATGAGGACAAGGTTTTGGACAACTGTCAAGTGGAGTGCTAAGGATACAGAGTTCACTATATTTTACGAAAACAAATTTGAAAGTGTGCAGTGCAATTGAATCCATACCCCCCAAAGACAATTTATAAATTCACCTTTCACTGCAGTTACAGTTGCAAATCTTGTGGGTTATGTCTCTACGAGCTGTGCACATCCAGTGACAGAAGTATTTGCCCATTCTTTACAAAATAACTCAAGTTCAGTGAGACTGGATGAGTACGCTCTGACATCAATAATTTCTAGTTCTCTAAGATTTCTAATTTGATTTTAGGTCTGTATTTTGATCAGGTCTCATGACTATGTTTTAATCTAAACCATTACAATGTTGCTCAGGTTGTAGGATAGTTGTCTACTGAAAAGCTAAGCTGAGCTGTTTCACAGTCTGAAACAGGTAGTTTTTTTTTTAGCATCATCTTGTATTTTTCTCCATCTCTTGCCTCTTTCTCCATCTCCTTCCTATGCCCCTTTGAAACAAAGCATCTCCACATCATGATGCTGGGCTCACAATGTTTCACAATGGAGATCCTTCCTTCAGGGTGATGCGCATTGGCAGATTTCCACCCTTCACGACATTTTGCAAGTAGGGTAAAAAGTTAAATTATTGGTTCATCTAATTGGAGAAACTTATGTCACATGTTGTGGCTCCTGTTTTGCTTGTACAAAACTTTAATCTTCTTAAGTCTTATGTCAACAAGTATTTTCTTCTCGCCAATCTTATTCATATTTGTATTTTTCATTTGTACTCAGCTGGTTTCACTTAATTTTATTTAGGATAAAAAGAACTTACACCAAGCGTGCCACAATTTTGAGAATTTTATTAGACGAAGAAAAAAAAACAAAAAAAACATCTTATTTAATTTTGTAAATATGTGCTATCTTTTTTGGATTTTTCACTACTTGAATAATATGCATTAGAGTACATGTAAAAGGGGTTTGAAAATATTTGCAATATAGACTTTAGAGGAGGTCTAAAGTCTGTATTGACGCATTTTTACTGAAGCATTTTTAAAGCTCTCCTCCTCTATTTAATTTTGTCTTTTCTGATTCATTTTAACTAGGACACCAGGAAATTCTCTGCCTTCACCACTTCATGTGCAAAGAAGAGATTTGTCTGCACAACCATCTTAGGGCAGGGAACTGGTTAATTCCAGATGGAGCTGCACTGTCATGTTTTAAATTGTACACATCGGGTAAACACATCTGTAGTGATTAAACACTTGTAAGAAAGAAATGGGCTCAGAGATGTTTTCATTGAATCACAATATGTCCTCCAGCACAGCTTCAGTCTCATTAATTTCCAGTAAGCACTTGTTCTGATTTACTGGCATTTCTCTGCAGGTTGGAAAATGCAGGCAAGTTACGCAAGGTTTGTTGCAACTCAAAGATGTGGCATTAGCGCCCTCTGGTGGCAGTATTTTGTCCTCCCGCTTAAACTCTTCAGAAAAGCCAGATGGAGCTCATGTTGCACTCTTTGCTCAAGGCCATCTTGATTTAATGTGTTTATAGAGGAGACAAGATTTCTTGTCCTTCGCACCACATTTTCAGCCAGCCTGCCTTGGCTTTTAGCACCAGAAATGTCAAACAGCACTTAATCATTAAGATAAGGAATCAATTTGCCATAGAATTGATTAAGAAAAGCTGACAAGTTATCTAGATCAACTTTCATGTTAGAGCTCATGTAAAGCTTGTTGCAAAACCTTTGGAGAAGCCAGTGAAACACAAAAAGAATTGCTGCCATGTCTTTCTAACTTTGAATGTTGTCACATTCAATATGATGCAATTCAACTAATGATGAATGAAGAAATGTAGTGGAATATTCTTGATAAGTAGAGTGAATATTTAAGTAAGAGACAATAAACGCAAACATACAGTCAAGGAAAGCCTTCGCTGGGTTTAGTGAAAGAAAATGAAGCACCCAGCAAATCATCAAAGATTTGAATAAATTTGGCAAGCAGATTCAGACCATTCCATGTTTTGAAAATAATTTATGCGAAACAAAGTGTTATTTCATCTCTTTTTGTGTGTGGATGCATAAACACATAAAAAGCAACAACATACTAGTTCTAGTATGAATTTTATGTCAGCTGGCCCATTTTGAAATATATTTCTTGAGATGAATTGTAATTGTTTTCTCCAGTGTAAAAAAAAGTCACATCACATCATTTCACATCAAAAGGAGAGCAATCTCAGTGAATTTTCAGTGATACGTCACACATGCATACCTGGGATTTTACTGAAAGAGCTCTTTTATTTATTTCTTTTGTACAATTCACATTTGGAATAGTTATTTTAAATTATAAACCTCACAAAAATAGTTTTGCCCTTTACAGCTTTTTTTTCCCAACAACTTCTTATGCTACGTAAAATAAAACCACAGACAAAACACAGACAATTCACGAGAATATTTGCATCTTCAAATCTTTTGTTTTTCCAGAGCATGCACAAAAAAACACAAGTTCGGTGCTCTAACTTGGTATGAAACTGATCTTTATCAGGGGGAAAAGAAGTCATTTTGATAGACAATGTTACAGTCGTTTATGATCTAGTTGGCTTTGATTGTGTGTACAATTGCTACTCCAAATACACATCTTAAAGGAAACATTTAGGCCATCGGCATGCACCATGAAAAATCTTCTGAGTCCAGAGCAACATAGAGGCTTTCTCGGGAAACTGCAGTTTGCACATTTTAATTAGCCCTCATTGAACTGATCCTGAAATTTTCATCTAAGGCATCTTGTCTTTCAAAGGAAATCCGGGGTTTAACATCTCCTGTGATCACACAGACTTATGGCTGATAAGAGGACATCACAGTGATTGGGAGCAGGTGTAATCTCAGCTTTTATACTCTAATAAACCTGGTTTTGCAATGTTGTAAATAGTACGTAACGGTGAAGTGAACTTCATGCGTTCACACAAGTCTAAATTGAGCCCCACAATAAGTTTAACAACAGAGAAACATTATCACAAGGTTTGAATAATGAGGAGAAATACAGTATTCACAGTGTTAACTGTTGTGATGACAAAAGCTACAAGAATTATGCTTCCAAAGATTTTACAATATGCACCGATTAACACTGAGTTAATATACTGCAAATATACTTGCTAAAGGTCTTGTGGCTAGAAATTAGTCTCTGTTTGGAGAATGTTGCTTTGGGACCCCTTTGACCTATAAAATTGTATGACCTTAAAATAAGTTCAGCGATTCAGCAAATGTCAGATTTTTCCCATGTCAAGAACAGTTTCTGACCTTTCACATGTAATTCCAGATTAAAAATGTGATCCAAGTTTCCTCTCAAACCCTCTGAAATCTCTGCCAACAATTGAGGTCAGCAGTGACTACAGGTGCAGAGAAAAAAATTTCTTCCACTTCATTTCTGCATTGAAATTGTTCATAATGCCCTGGATTTAAACAAATTTATAAGGGAACAGCACAAAAGAGGTAGGAATTTTGCAATTCCAAAAGCTTCAATTCACAAGTATGCTGATGTGTGTTCAACATTGCATGCTAACAACGACATATTGCATGGAAAGAGAAATCAAAACCACACTCTTCACAAATTTATATGGCATTATGTAAACTAGAGCAGTGATTCCCAACCCTGGTCCTCAAGGCACACTGTCCTACATGTTTTAGATATTTCCCTGATTTAATGTGCCTGATTCAACTGATTGCAGTTCAGCAAATGCCTGATAATCAGTCATAGATTGAAATCAGCTGGGCTGAAGCAAGGAAACCTCTAAAACATGCAGGCTAGTGTGCCTTGAGGATAAGGTTAGGAAACACTGAACTAGACACACAGTCAGTCCCAGCAACCAAACTCAGAAGCGTATGTACACAACTAGATCTCTGGATTCTATAAAGGTGTTTCTGCTTTGCTAGGTGACCACTTCTTCTCGTGGGAGGTTGAGCCTCACCTCCCCGCCCGCTGCTGCAGAAGCTGAGTACATTGCCGTGGCAGACGTGCAGGAAGGGCCATTGGTCTCCATGGTGAAGAGCTTGCAAGGTCCCTGGAGGGTCACATCAGGGGCCTCTCGTTCTGGGCTGGAGGCTCTAGATGATCCAGCAGAGGATGTGGGGCTCAGCTGCACAGCTGTGGTGTCCTGCAGCGTGTGCTCGCTGGTCTCTATTTCAAACGCCGCACCACCGGCCAGCCCGCCGTGTCCCATCAATCCTGCCCCCCTGCCGCCCACCTTAGAGCCTCGAGAGCTGCTCGGGGGAGGGAGACGGCTGCACACGCAGCAGGCGCCAAAGAAAGAGAAGGCCACCAGCAGCAGGACGGGTCCAATTATGATCGGAGGGTTGGCAGAAGGCACCAATGTGCTGAAGGCGAATGCTCCCACTAGGGTGATGTTGAGTCCTGCCAACATGATGCATAGTCCACAGGCACAGCAGAGCGCCGGAGAGGGAAGGCCTTGAGGACGAGACTTCTTCTTCTTGGGCTCGTTTTTAGGCACAGAGGTGCTGTTGCTCCTGTCAGTGATGACCATGTTGTTAACCTCCGGGACTTCTTTTGTCTATCTTCTATCTTTATGGGCAGAGAATAAAAACATAAATTGCCTTCAGCACCGACTATAACACATGTATTCTCTAAGCTCATAATACTTTAATCTAACCACTGCAGTGTCCTTCCTGGGAGTTTATTTTATGGATCACTGAACACTAATCATTCATTGCTGTGTTGCTACAGAGCCCAGCAGAAGTATTCATACACCGTGAACATTTCCACATTAAGGCAAGTCACAACCCGACACTCTGGTGTGTTTTACTGTGATTGTATGTCATGCACCATCAAAAAATTGTATGTGATTATAAAGTGGAAGGAAAATTACGCAGTATTTTCTTTCATTTTTTTTCTTTATAACTAAAAATCTTAAATGCTTGTCACACATTTGTATTTATCCCTCCCAAGTAAATGCTTTGTAGAACCACCTGTTGGCCACTTAATGTGCATTCTAAAAAGGTCACTAGTCTTCTCTAAAAAACCTTTGAGGTATTTTTATCTGTAGTGGAAATAAATTATACACAGATATATTTATGGGACGTCTGAAGGCATTTGTTTGATGGCACTACATTTTCTTTAGGGGTATACTGGAAAAAGAAGAAAAATACAAAGGAATGTCAGAATGAAAAATGCTGAATTTGCATTCTTCTGTAAAAAATTGAATAAAATAAAAACTGAGAATCCTTTTTCAGGTTTGTTCCCTCTTCACAACTACATGCTACATTAATTTAGCAAGCTCCATAAAAGACATTGAAGTTTTTTTTGTTGTGATGTTCAAGGAGTCTGATCACTTTAGCAATGTACTTTATATTTTGAAAACAAAGAGAAGCTATAAGCACACATGTAGTAAAAAAAATATATTGTAACTCAAAAGATGCAAGCAAGAAACAGTGACCACTGTGTGCTTCATATCAGTGACTCGCACTCAAACTGTAGTGCTGACATCCAAAGCCTGCATTACATAATCAGAAAGAAAGCCTGATAATGCAATCCTGAAATCATAAACCAATCTCCAAGATATTCTCAGTAAAAATCTAGTTTCAAATATCAATTCTACAATTGAATTGATTAATTTCAGACATAAAAATGAACTGAGATAGACAAACAGCAAATGTGTTGAAGTAAATAACAACATGTAATTGTTCCTAACAAAAAATTAATAAAACATGCTTTCTTCTCAGCTGCTCAACGACTGAGAATGATTGACAAGCATTGAAGTGTATTAGCTCTTGAACTTAAATATAATCAGAAGTGTAGCTGCTACTTCAGGCCAGAAAGGCCTGAAGTATTCCAGTTTGCATGTATTCAGCATTCAAAGAAGAGTATGTCGTCTTTCATATCTTGTGCAAGTGTGAATTGGATTTTGTCAAAATGTATGTCCCAAACATTATATGTTGATTCTATGTAAAAATAAACAAATCTGAATAAATCCTTACCCATTATGTCGACCCAGTAAAGGTGCTTCCATTGTTACTCCATTAGATTTTCACGGTGATCCCCCGTTTCATAGCCGCATGTAATTACTGACACGCTAAAAGGCTGCATCAACAACAAACCGATACTGTGCATCCTTGCTTTCGTTGATCTTTCTTTTTTTTTTTTCAACCCCGAGCTGCACAAGTCATGAGAGGAATTCAATCAGTGGCACAGGAAACACCGGGCAAAGCTGTGGGGTGTCAAATCCGGCAGGAGACAGAAGATTATTTAGGTGAGACGGCAATTCTTTTGAGCTGACTCGCTGCTCCAGATGTGGATCGGAGGAGAGATGCTTGTAGCGCCTGACAGGTCACGTAAATGGCGGATCCACACAGTGTGTCCGAAGCATCTTCCTATCTGACTGGGTAAAGGATTCATGTTTCCTTAATTCATATCTGATGAGTGCCGCGCAGAGCTTATGCCCTCCTCTGTGGACCGCTGGATGCGATGAGCTGGTCTCCACGTCAGCGATCCATCCATCAGTGTGTCGGTGTATGGCAAGCTGATTTACCACATAATTAGAAATATCATGTGGTATAAATATATATATTTTTTCTTTATATATATATATGCGTGCTTGAATACGTATTTAGATTCAGGCTCTGAGACACATTAATCTGGTTTTATACAAAATAAAGAAAAGGCTTATTTAAAACAAGTAGATGTATTTTTATGGGCTTTAAACAGAATCTAATTTTAAAAACTCCCAAACTATCCGGAGGATTATTAAATCATAGAAGATTTTCCGTACCCCACCCAGTGAAGTGGGGCTTAATGAAGATGAAGACTGTCGAAGCCTGTTCTTGTCAACTTGTCTTTATTCTATGTGTGTCTAATATACTTGATTTAGATCTTGCACATAAAATGTAAATCTCTTTGTAGATTTTCTTGAAAGGGAAATGTGATTAAATGAGCACTAAAACAGCTGCTGCTGCTCAAGGACCAGCTTATGCAGAAATGGAGGAGGAAAGCTAGGTGAGATGTTTTCTTGTGGATTTTGAGATGACTTTTAAAACAAATTTAAATTTGAAAGTATTTATTGCAAGCGCATCAGTACAGAATAACTTCAATCAGAGGTTAATTACTTGGAGAATCCCAATAATTATCAAGAGATGCATGATATGAATGTCATACATATCAATTCTTTTTCATACACAGAAAAAGAATTTAGCATAATGTTAAGTTAAATCAAATTTATTAAAAAGCCGATCTGCTCCAGGACACATTAAACTAGTTAAAGCTAATAATAGTCCAGATAATCTCAAATTACTGAAAGTAAAATAACAATGAAAAGAAAAAGATGATGGTTTAACCTGATTAAAAGCTTTTTACTTAAAGGAGTGTCTTTTGGTGTATTTTAGTAATCCCCATACAATGCTACATTGACATGCTTGAACAAAGCCCTGAATACTGTAATGTTCTTCACATGCGTATTCATGGTTGCCCTTGGTGACACAGAAAGATTGTATGGTGAGGCATTCTTGTTTGAAGTCTGACAATAAAGCTGATGGCAGCCATTAAGGCACTGCTGGATCCTCAGGTACCTGTTGGTTAAGCCTTATCAACATGACTCTGCATCATTCATCCTCACAGCACGCTATGTTTTATTGTGAGACTGCAGCCTTCCTCCCATCAGCACCTTCCAAGCAGCAGTTGTTCTCCCTGCGTCATCCTGAATATGTGCATTATGTTGCACGGTGGGGAGCAGGTCACCCTGTGAATGTAATACATGTCCTTGTTTTTGACAACACATGCATTTGCTTTGCCTTCATGAGCAACTAACCTTCAATTTAATTCTACTCATGCAAGCACCTACAAATGAGTTTCACCTCCATCACAGGTTTCGAAATGTAACTTTAACAAATCAAAAAAAAAAAAATTACATTATGGATTTAGTTTTTGTAGGTTTATTAGACCACATCATTTATATAAAAAGAGAGAACAGTAGTCTGCAGTTAAGCTTTAACAACAGTTGTATAAAGAATACTGCTGCCGGGGAGAGATGTTGGTGGAGTCATGTGACATGATGACATCACGGAAGGTCTTGAGCAGTGGGTAACTGTTTCATTTTCTGTCTCGATAAGACATCTGGCATGTCTGAAGAAGTCCTGCAACAGACCAATGCATGAGTCATGCTGGCAATGAAGGTTATGTGGTGGGTGTCAGTGTGTGGCAGAACTGAAAAAGGCAAAAAGAGAAAAAAAAAAGATGCATAAAGAAAAACATATCAGAAGAAAATTGGGTTGGATGAATCTGTTCTACACATGTTCATTACTTTTCAGTGGATTTGTTGATATTTAGATAACAGTAAAATGTTTGAGCATTGGTCTATGGCACCTATGTGTTTCAATCTATTACAGCTAGTTCAACATTTTTATCTTACCAAGACTGAGCTCATTATTTATATGTAAGCAATTGACATTGGAACACATGTCCTAGATGTAAGACATACAAATGGTTAAGCTCATCCAGAGTCTCCTAACAGATTCGTATTTCTCAAGGTACTCTTGCCTTAATTTTCACCCCCAAAACCAACATAATACATGTTAGTTAAAGGGTCCATCAGGACACCGGTGTCCTCAGGGAAGTTAAAGGGTTAAAAATATCTTTTGCAACAACCTAATTGTAATCCTATCATGTTAATTAAAATTAACAGCATTTTAAGCTTTAAAGAAAGTCTACAGATGTTTGGCCTGTCTAGAGGTATTTGCACATGTGTGATGTGCAAAGAACATGTTTCTTTAACAGGTCTCTATATACATTCGACAGCTATTTTGTTAGGGACATCTGTCCAAGTGCTTGTTAGCAAAAATAGCAAATCAGCCAGTCACCTGGCAGCGACTTGCTCCATTAAAACATCCAGATGTTGTGAAGAAAACTTTCTGAAGTTCAAACTGTGCATCAGAAGGAAGAAGAAATGTGAAATGGGAACGTTGCTCAGAGAGTACTGTATTTCAAAACCTGCTGATCTACTGGAGGCAAAACTTTTTCTCCGTATTTCTGGGGTCCAAGTATTAGGAAGATGTACCTAATAAAGTGGCCAGTATGAGCATGTTTACTTTATATTCAATTCAGTTAATCTTTGTTCTATTTTCAGTTCGTACCCCTCCTCTGGATTGGGCTCAGCAGCTGGTCCTCCCTCCACAAAGGTTCCCATTCGACTCTTTGAGCGCTCCAGTTGCAGTTGATTCTGAGTGCCTAACAGGACCACAGGAAAGAAGACAGAACACGCTGCAGTAATGAGTTTAGTATCACATGCCGCTACAGCTGAATTGCACTATGGATTATTTTACAGTATACTTACAAATTTTACAGAACAAATCTTACTAGACAAATATGGTAAAATTCTGGCAACCACAGAATTGTACTATATAAATAAGGATTTTATTGTATTTATACAGTAAAATCCATATAGATATGGATAAATACTGTATTTGTACTGTACATTCTGGCAACCACAGCTGCCGTATGTTACCATAAATTAGAGACGTCTCTTTTTTTTACAGCGTAAAGCCAAATTTGTGGAGTGTTTATGTTTCCACTCAATTCTTCTATGTACTGGATCTCTACAGCTCCTCCAGAGTTACCATAGACTTCTTTGCTTCACAACTCTGTTTTTTCACCCCTGAGGCCTTTGTAGAACAGCTGTATTTTTGTGAGATTAAATTGAACACTGGCTGACTCTAATTAGGGAAATTATGAAGGCAGTGTGTTGCACTGGATTCTATTTAGGAACCTGGAGTAAAACAATGCATGTCACATTTTTCACATTTTAATCATTTATTGTTTTCTGCCTACTTTATATTTATCTCCTATTTTGTGTTTGTCTGTTTCAAAACTTAAAATACGTAAAAAATTAGGCAAAATGTGAAAAAATCCTAAATACGTACTTATTAGCTTTCCAACGAATTTGCAGATGTCAAAATTAATAATAAATGCA
Source organism: Phalloptychus januarius (assembly GCA_902982915.1). Taxonomy (NCBI): domain Eukaryota; kingdom Metazoa; phylum Chordata; class Actinopteri; order Cyprinodontiformes; family Poeciliidae; genus Phalloptychus; species Phalloptychus januarius. The sequence continues at coordinate 12,027,907 of CADWAE010000466.1, read as the reverse complement.
TGTGAACTAAGATCCCTGGAGTTTCATCTGCCTCTGTTTCCACTCACCCTCTCGTCTCAGTGTCTCAGCTGGTTGATCAGTGTTAGCTGCAGTGGGGTGAACTCTGAAGTTTCCTGGAGAGATAAAAAGGCAAAATAATATTTAGATGGAAAAAAAACTCTTGTATATTTTAATAAGTGAGAAAATAATCTAAGCATGGTTTCAAAAAAACTTACCAAAAGATGGCAGGATGTTGTTAATATTCAGCCAAGCTTTTATGAAGGGGTAGATTGAAATGAGCAAGCCTGCAAAGCAGAAAGTGGCAATAATGTTTCTGATGAATGGTCTGAAATTGCTTCATAATTTGCATGTTGCAACCAGTTAATTTATTTTATGAAGTAATCTAATTGCTTTTGATGCCTGGAAGATAGAATAAAGTCTGAAAAGTAAAAGATGGTCTATTTCACTTTGACAAAGATGACTGGGAATTTTTCATTATTTATCAATCCCAAAAGTGAAAGCCTTCCCAATAATCCTTACATCTGGTACAGTGCAAGATACTTCTTCTAGTTCAGATCAAAGTTCAAAGTCGCATCTGAACGCAGGGTTTTGGCACCTTTCTGTAGACCTGCACTCCCATTCAGCACCTTTATTGATTTTTCTTATTAGTCTAAAGAGCTGGGATTACAGCCTGGCAGCTCCTGAGGGTGGCTGTGATGCATGTCTGCGCTTAAAATGTCATGAAACTGCAGAAGGAGTGAAAACAATCTGCAGAGAACACTCTGTTCATACTCATTAGTCATCCTGTGTGTCGGAGGCGGCATCGAGCCACACAAGTCCCAAAAAACACATAATTAGGACGTCCGCTGCTCAACCGCACAAAATTCTGCAAGAGTGAATGTATCAGTCACGCTCAGCACAGATTTTATTTGTGAATGCAGGTAGCTGCATGTTAGCAAGACAAATTAATTATTAAAAGCTGATCAACTTCTCAGCAAGAATGAATTTCTCATTAACTATGCATACACATGCTGATGTTGTCTTCCACAGATCACAAGTGCTGCCCTTTCCTCTTTCTCTCCAGGAAACCAGTCAGAGCAGCTCCTCCTGCTATCAGCTGGTTCTGGTTACAGTCTTGTATCAAATGAACATTGGATGGAAGAAGTCACCAGTTGCAGATCTTAACATTTCACTTTTACATCAATGCATTATGCATATTATATATCGGGTGAATTCAGCTAATATCCTGCCATCGTACATGTAAAGAATCCTCCTGCGTAAATCAATCTTAGAATAGATACAGCTGTTCTGTAAAGGAGAAATGGAGATAGTTCTTGGAGAACATCAGCAAACAAAAGCATCAGGAAAGCCAAAGAACATGGCAGACACACCAGGAATATTATTATGCAAAAGTTTAAAACAAAAGGATATGAAACAAATTTGCACTTTTGAACAGTTTCATATGTTTCAATGGCCAGAGCCTTGACAGAATGCATGCAGTCAGACAGAGTTTGGGCTATTTTACAAAGAAAAATTAACAAAATTACTACATCTCAAACTGTGTTAAGCAAGTAAAAACATATCCTAAAAACTTGCAGCTGTAGCAAAACGTAGTTCTACAAATGATTTTACTCCGGATGTTGAATACAGAAGGAGACCATGCTTTTCAGATTTTTATCTTTTAAAAGGAAATCCTAACAAATCAGGTTAGGAAACTGCAAGATCTCCTGGGTCCGGTTACTTAGTAGAAACAGTCATTTTAAAACAAACAAAATAATTAATATCAGAGTGCTACAAATGTTCAGCCATCTATTGAAAAAAAAATAGTTAGAAACTTCTTTTATCTTTAGAATTTTCTAAATAGTTTTGCAACATCTGCACATGATAATCTGGAAAGAAAACAAAAACCAATGTATTTCTCATTCAGAGCTACAGACTCTCACCGAGGCCTCCAGCTCCCAGAAAGATTCCTCCTACAGCATCAGCATCACATTCCCTGGACACCCCGATGATGATGCAGCCGGCAACAATGCCAAACAGGGCTGAGCCCACTCGTAGCCCATGGTACTGCCCGATGCTAACAGGGTTCATTCAGCAGGTGGAGGTCCCCCACCTGCCACACTCACCCACACACTCTTTTACAGCCCAGGTAATAACCGGGGAACCAAAATCTGCCTCAGCTCAGGCTCTGACTTCCACCAACAGCCACTCCCATACTTGTGCATCGCTCTCTCTGACACAGAAACACTTTCCCTGGTTTAGACTGTTCTCTGTTTCACAAGGGATCTCATGAATCTTTAAAGTGGAGATCTGGTTTCTATTGCAGCTGGAAATTAGAACAGTTGACGAAGCCCTGACTCGTATGACAGGGAATTCTGCCTTAAATCTGATCGCAATCCTCGACTAGAGCATCTGGTATCATGAGCTCTGTTTGTGGAAAAACACAGGGAGAGAGGAGCAGGAGGCAAAGAGAAAAGGCAACAATTAGAGAGCTCGCCTATGTGTGACTTCTATGAGTTGCTTGTGAGCTTGAAGGGAATGTATAATGAAAGGTTCAGAATCCTCTGTGGCGGGGCCCGAGGCCATCCACAAAGGCATGCAGTTGCCATAGGAATAGCATATCCATGGTAACACAGTGAAGAGGACGGTAAGCAGGATTAACACTTGTTGAACAAGGTAAATTAACTTACAGCACTCTGTGGAGGAGAAACAGTCACATTTTCTCCTCAGGTCAATTCTGTCTGTCTTCATTCAGATGTCAGGATTTATCATAAATTAATGTGACTAATATGAAAAGTATATGTGTGGGTAAAACTCACACAGGAATCTCATGGCATCTCATTATCATCAAACTTTATAAATGAGCTTATATGTTCACTTGTTTTGCTTACATGGATTTAGTACACAGTTAACAGTCAGTGGAAGTCCTGCAGGACCTAAGAACAGCAAAAATCCTAATTAAGGTTGATTGAAACTTGCTGCAAAACAGTATAGGGATAACACATATTTTTTTTGTTTGCTTTTTTGCTTCAGTCCCAGGCCAAACACGTGGGATTAATTTGTTTTATAAAATGTTTCCTGATTCATATGAAGATTGTGCTAAGATGATAATCAAAGAAAATATTTGGTTTGCCTTTTAAAATGTAGCCTGATATGCCATTACAATTATGGAATACTAAATCCAAGTATAGTTACAGGAATAAGTAACTACACGCCTGTAGCTACATGTTCAAAATCCATGAACAATATTCGGAAAATTAATTTGAAACAGCTCACATCAATAGCATCCTTTTCAGACACAAAAACAGCTGCGTTGGCCGGGAATCGAACCCGGGTCAACTGCTTGGAAGGCAGCTATGCTAACCACTATACCACCAACGCACGGGTCTTCAAAATGCAACCCCGAGAAATTCAATCAAGATGTGTGTCGTTTATCTGGTCACTATGTCTGTAAGCTTTGTTTTCATTCCTTTTTTCAGTTTTAGCGAGTCTCGATTGTTACACAAGAATCACATCGCAGTCTTGTATTTCTAGCGTTAGCAGTGTAAACACAATTTCCATTGTGGCGGAACTAAACTTTTAAACAAGGGGAGTGTATGTAGCTAAAACAGTCTCATAATTCAACAATGCACATTTCGAAATTCACAAATGCATAGGAGATTTCACTTGTGAAACTTGTTCTGAGCATTTGTGAATCACCATCTGTGCATTTGTGAATTATGAGACTGTTTTAGCTCCATAAAGGGTGGGTAAAGATTGAAAATAAATGTCCTTTAGCTTAGGCTCAAACCATTAGGTTTTTGAAGAGAAATATTAGTGGAAATGTCAGTGTCCAAATGCACAAAGCTAACAGACACAAAACCTTTATTTGGTTAGGTTAAGCCACAGCTATTAATGTATTCCACTTTGCATGACAATAACTATTCACTTAAAAAAATTATTTGGCCCGTACGGGGATCGAACCCGCGACCTTGGCGTTATTAGCACCACGCTCTAACCAACTGAGCTAACCGGCCATAGCACTCGTTGGGCGCACGTCTTTAAAACTGAATCTGTTATCTATGCAATAGGAAGGGATCATGAGGATTTCAGGTGGTTATTTTAATAGGCTGGATTGCTTATCTGAAAAGCCCCGGAGTTTCTTACAGGAGGCTAATGAACTGCAGTCACAGAAGAAAGCAGTTCTTAGTTTAGGTATGGCGCAAGTAACGCGCTGTTTGGCCGCTAGCGAAATTTCAGGGGCTCTATTTCTCCCCCTTCATAAACCGTCAAAGTGCATTTTGAGTGGCATAAAGCGACACATTGACGTAAAGAGAAGTCAAAACGGTGGAATCAATCCTGTGCTCCACCTACGATTAATGTAAACCTTTTTAAAAAGTGCGGTGTAAGTGATTCGCTCCAAGGTAGCCAATAAAATATACGACCCACCAAACTCTTTTTTATACGTCCAGTTGGGTCTCAGCTGCTCATAAAAACAAAATGCTTTAAAAAAAATCCTGGCTGATCTTTGGCAGTAAATAAATTGCTTTTGATGATCTCTTGAAGTCACAATTTAGATACAGTATACGATACACGGTGTCGTGTGGGACCTCGTGGCGCAACGGTAGCGCGTCTGACTCCAGATCAGAAGGTTGCGTGTTCAAATCACGTCGGGGTCAATTCTTATTTTAAAGTATTGCTTCTCCAGAGTCACCTACACTCGTGTAATCCTTTATTTTTTTCTACGTGCAGTGCCATAGTCATAGAATAGGGAGCAACACAATAAGCATATAGAAAGTATGCTATGTTATACTTAAAATTTATGACAATAAAAATATGTGAAATAATATAAAATGTTAGGAAAAATGGCAAATGCAGATTATACAACACTACTGAAAATCAGCCAATGGAATAAAGTTTGCTTTTGTATATCTATGCAGAAACAGACAACTTCGTCGGTACTAGTCTACTATCAACAGTGCAGAGAGAGCGACTTCCAAAAAGAAAAAGAGGGCTCGTCCGGGATTTGAACCCGGGACCTCTCGCACCCTAAGCGAGAATCATACCCCTAGACCAACGAGCCAAGATGCTGCAATTATACGCTGTATCACACCACAACTTTTGACTGTCCGTACAACGGCAGCCGTTGATAATTAAATTTAATCATATTTAAGTTCATAGAAAACAAAGCTACATGGAAGGAACTCGCCTCACAGATAATTAGAAATCTATTATATCTAGTATATGGAGCAGTGTACTCAACGATTGCCTATGCAATTCTGCTTCTGATCAGACATTACTCTGTTGTATGTCTTATTTTTAAATAGCCATTTTATATGTTTAATTTACAAAATCATGATTGTATTCAATGCAACTTTTTTGTGCTTCAACTTGCATCAAACATTAAATTTTTTCCACATTGTGGGGAATTTATTAATATTTTTGATGCATTTTTGTTTGGTTTGTATATGTATTTTTAGAAGTTAAGAATTAAATCAAAAACAGTCAAATCAATAGATAAATTGATATATTATGGGGGAGGAAAAACTGGGGAAACACAATTGTGGTGAGTTAACACTGTTAAAAACAAACACACAAGCAAAAACTTAACACACTAATACTAAGAATCAAACCAAAAATAGAAATATAAAGATATTTTAAATAAAATGTAAAATTCTTGTGTACAGAACAATAAAATTGGTGGGAATGTAAATCTTACAGCTAGATTTAGTAAATATTTTTTAGTTTTTTGTTTTTTTGTAGTAAAAAAAAACAAATAAAATTGTGTTTTTCTTACAATTATTATTATTATTATTATTATTATTATTATTATCATTTATGAATGTGACCCATTTAGGGAGTAATCGTTTCCACTTTGTACTAGTCAGCAAATCTGTCCACTGCATACGGGTTTTTGTGTAATGTCATGTGACCCAGACTCAGCCATCTTGTGGAAAACGAAGAGAGAGAGCCACTCAACAACACGCATACAAACCCTGAGCTGTCACAGCCACCAGAGGTAAGACAGCCAAAGTTTCATACACCAGCCAGGAATATTTATACATTTGACTTAAGTCCCGTATGAAAGAGGCTTGTTCTTACGACCGAGAGCTGTTTGGGGGTGCTGTTTAAGCTACCATGTTGACTTGGCCTTGCATCATCGAGATAGAGTGTGTGGGGATCCGGGTTAGGTCGCGCTGGTCCGGTACAGCTTGACGAAGAAACACCGCTGTGGATCCAGGCTGCTCGGGAGGGCCGCGTGCAGCTACTAGCTAGTCTGTTAGCATGCTAACTTCTACGGTTAAATATATAGATTAACTTCCAGTACAGTGGTGCTCGTGCGAAATATATTAAAACACGTAAAAATTATATTGAAATAATTATCAACGTATAAATACTTGTGTATGACAAATGTATACTTTGCCACCCTTGGGCTAAAGAACCTTAAGCTAACGTGCTAACACAACTGGCTCTCGTGTTGGTTGGAAAAATACATTGGGGTAACAGTATGCACCTAAAGAGTACTTTAACTTCAAGTGCGCGGCTTAGTTATAGTTTATATATTATTGTACGCTCAGTTTTTAAAACAACGTGATTTACGTCAAATAAAGTTTTCTGTTGAATTGTTGAAGCTAAAAACTTAACTCTTCTTCTGACATCGCAGTGAGGGTTATTTCTGTTTAACCTTTTAAAGCAACTTTCAGTGTTCAAACCGAGCGTTCCCCTTTATGGTTAACTGCAATCTGATGTTAAGCAGCTGGATTGGTCGATATGGCTGATATTAAATAACTTTCGCTTAGGGGCTTAAGTTTATATCATAAACACGAGTAATAAAATACGAATTTATCTTCTTCTTCTCTCACGAACTTTGAGCTCTTCTCAAAAGTGTATTGCTCTAATAACCGAGTTGTCTTTTGTCGATTTCAACAGTTTTTGTTTTAAACCGTTTCAGTCATGTCATGCAAAGTCTGTGAAACAATTGATTTATGTAAACATTGCGAAATGAGCACAACATGTGTGTAACTTCCCATAGATGTTTCTAACTTATTTTGAGTTGGTCTATTAATTCTCTTTTAGTGGGGAAATGCACTAACCTGTCCAGGATTTCATATGGCAGTAATAAACATTTGTGCCTGCCATTTGAAGAAGCCTTTATTGGAGGGGAGTGCTTTGCTCTCAAGCTGATGTAATATATATGACTATTGTCAGTTCATGATTTTTTTTCATGGAGTGAAACCTTATTTGCTTCAGATAAAGGCACCTCTGTTATCAATTGCAGGTAGTAGACCTGCATTGCTCCCAGGGAAGCTTCCTAAAATAGCAGATCGAAATCTTAAACTCTTTATTCTCTCAAGATATATGGCTTGGGATGAGCCATATATCTTGAATGGCTAAAATTCACTAAAACCAGTAAGCTGGTATTTAAATTGTTACCCAACGTGTCTTAATCTTAATAAAGCTTTACCTGACTTTGATGAGTACAAGAGAATTGTTTTGGGATGCATTAACTGTTACATTTATTTATAATGAGAAAAATATCATTATAAATTAAAGAGCGTGAATACCCATTCTGATAATTGATAATTGTTTATCAAAATATGGTTAATGGTTATTTAGAATTATTGCAGCAGTTATATATACAAGATTAAAAATCACTGTTATTTCTTAAACTATATCGTTCACTGTTGTCTACACATGAATACTTTTGAGTCCCAATCTTTGTACTTGTTAGAAATAAATGGATGATAAGCTCTTCTTTTTCTTTACATGTTTGAAGAACGTCAAGGAAAAATGGCCGAAACCCAGACACTTAACTTTGGACCTGAATGGTAATTAAACAGGCATGAATGGTTGAACATGATGACAGTCGTAATTTTGTTTTGTTCTGACATGAGTATTCTTTTTGATGCTCCTCCAGCTTTCTCATACATGTTTAATCTTGCCCACTGCTGTATCTTGTTATTTTTTTTTGACCATTTTGCCTAACAACATTTTCTATCCCTGCAAGGCTCCGTGCCCTGTCTGGAGGTGGGGGCGGCGGTGGTAGTGGAAGCACCAATGCTGTTACTTCTCCCCCACTCTCACCTGCATTGCCAAAGTATAAACTTGCAGACTATCGTTACGGGAGAGAAGAAATGTTAGCACTTTATGTAAAGGACAACAAGGTGAGTATTTTTGCAGTATCTGTAGCTTTTGCTCTATCAATGTTGATTTACAAATGTAAGGATTTACATAAAAATGTTAAGTCCATGATGAGATGCATGTTTTCCTTAGTTTAGCATCTTTTAGAAACACAGATGTCTTTTCCTCTCCTCCAGATCCCTATAGACCTACATGATAAGGAGTTTCTACCCATATTGCAAGAAGAACCTTTGCCGCCTCTGGCACTCGTGTCTTTTACGGAGGAAGAACAGGTAGGAATGCAATAAAGAGGCCTGACAAACACTCACAACATTCTGACCAATCACAAAATAGTTTTTCAAGAAGGTGGAGGGCGGGAAGTTTGGTTGGTGAGAAGATGAGGTGGACGACATGAGGCATAATTACACAATTTTCATCACATAACTGCAACAATAACAACAGGTGTCAGCGCTCTCAGCATCATTCTAAGAAAGCAATTCAGGCTAGACCAACTTTAGGCCAGTTGACAATTGGGCTGCTTCAATCATGTCGATCACCTTCTAATAATAATAAATGACGTTACCTATAATAAACTTTGCTTACTTTAGCTGTTAAGTTTCTTAAAATGCTAAAGGTTACACCTCCTTTTCCCCAAATGTATGTGTGTGCTGAGTTTTACCCTGAATAGCTTTTCAGAATAGATGCATGTTTGATTTATCAACTATGTGAATCTGTGTGCTTTGCTTTTGGCATTGTTATTATAATGTCATTACCTTTGTAAGTCTCTTTATATTTGACATTCTGAATGCAGATCAGTTTTTTATTGTAAAACTACAAATTATACTTTTTACACAAACGTTTTACAATATATTATTGAGTGCAAACTTTAACATATTTATGATATGTGTTGGATATTAATGTTGATTGCAAATTTTAATTTTGTTTGTGAGAAACATGTATTGTTTAGGCTCATTCATAAGTTAGTCATAAAGGTATGAGCAAAGGATCAATATGTAGAATTCACCGTTTGCTACCCTTCCCCCTCCCTCTCTTTATGTCTGCAGAGAAATTTTTCTATGTCTGTAAACAGCGCAGCTGTACTCCGGCTGACAGGGCGAGGCGGTGGGCCCATAGCTGGGGCGCCAAGAGGCCGAAGCACATCTAGAGGGAGAGGTAGGAATTGAACCAAGACCATATGTTGTTGTGTCAAACCTCTGGGGAATAAGTGACTTCAAGAGCAGATGTAAGACACATATTTCATTTGTTGAGCTGCTGATCTTGTGGGGCTTCAAAGAGAAAACAAGTGTAGATAGTTAAGATTCCTTTTGGCAGTCCATCATTTTCCCCCCACTTTGAGGCATGGGGTGTATCAGAACCCCTCTCTAGTTGTTGTGCTTACCCGGCATACCTAAACCTCAGCTGTTTGAGCTCATCAGTCCCTTGAAGGACTGACCTTCCTTTTAAACACAGTGATTTTTTTTTTTGCCACAGTTACAGAGCTTGAAGCACTTTGCCCCGGTGGTTTCCGATTTGAGAGTGAGGCAGCCTATTTGTATCAGCCTAACTTTAGTAAATACACTGCTGACCATCAGAATTTAAGCTCATGTGCTCTTGACCAATTAATAAAAATAAATTGACTTGTAGAAACTAACAAGCAGCACATGTGTTCAGTTTTGCTCTGAAATCAAATGTGATTTTGAAGGTGGAGTTTGTCACAAGCACCACCTGGCGTACCGGGCGATGCCTACTAGGCTGGCACACATTTATGGGCTGGAAAAGGAGACAGAATCAGGGAAATTTGTCATCGGATGAGGAGAGAGACTTGACCCAGGGGCAGATTAAACCTGCAATGTGCAATTCCTTGCTAAATGTCTTGCAAAAGACTAAAATGTCTTTGACTCTTCAAGTTTTTTTTTTTTTTGGTTTAGCTGTCAGGTTGCACCTTGGCACTGTCATTGTCATTCTTACTTGAAGTTTGTTTGTTATGCAAAAAAAGGTGTTGGTGCAAAACCCACAAGAAAATGTTGGTGGTAGACCAACCTCATTCACTTGATACATGCATGTTACTTCTCTCTACAAAGTTAAAAAGTAAGGATATTTTCATGCGTTTTGGTAACAAACAATTTAAAGTTGTTGTTTGGCAAAGCAGCTTCACTTCATATGCACTACGTTTATTTTCTGCACTCCACCCCATTTATGATTAAATACATTCTGCTATCTTTACTTCTAACTTTTAGGGCGGGGAAGAGGTGATGGAGGGTTTTACCAAAGAAGTTTTGACGACGTGGAAGGTTTTGGTCGTGGAGGGAGGGAAATGCATCGCTCTCAAAGCTGGGAAGAAAGGTATTGGAACATGACTTTCTGGTGTCAAGTGTTTGTGGCAACATTAAGCATTGTTTTGACCAATACAAATGTGCAGTGAGATTTGTTTTTGACTGGTCTGCTCCTTTTTAGTGATGACTTTTTTTCCACCAGGGGAGATAGAAGATTTGAAAAGCCAGGTCGAAAAGACCCAGGTTGGTGTCACATTCTGTAGCTCAAATAATCAATATGTGTATCTTGGCATACAAACTGCATCACCAACTTGTCTTTCTCTTTGCACATATCAGAAGCTGCTCCTGGGCATTTTCAGATCAATCACAGTAAGTGTGCTTCACAGAAATTAAAGTTATTAACTGGAAATTTTGGGGTAAATTACTTGTTGCCTATTGTTTAGTGTTTATATTATGATTCCTGTTTAATTTCTGCCTGGTCGTTTTGCAGCCCGACCAGGCACCTACGAGGATGGAGTGACAGGTCTACCCAGGAAGCACGAGTTTACGCGTTCAGAGAGTGAGAACTGGCGTACTTCTCGTGATGATCAGAACGGTGAGGATGATGAGGGGGGCTGGCGCCTGGCAGGTTCTTGTCGGGACAATGACCGGTGGTGCCCCCCAAGCCCAGGTGGGCGCTTTAGGAACCATGTCACCTATACATTTATCTTAGATGAATCATCTTTCATAAATGCATTGGTGGATGATGTCCTATTTGTTTTATGACCCTGGACTGATCATTGGGTGAAAAGTACACTGGTGTCAAAAATTATATACTTACATGAAAACAAAATTTTTGAATATCTTGCTTTATTTTTGAAAGTGTAACTTTCAAACAGTATTCCACGACTAACATAAAACAAAAGTCATCAGCAGAGTTACTTTTTACTATGGATGAGGACTGATGAGGATTCAGTGACACAGATTCAATTAGCAATCTCACTGTTATCTATAGATCTATTAACTTTATTTTCGTTTAAACCATGTGATTGTTTTGTTTTTTTCCTAGATGGGCCTCGGTCTGCAGGGTGGCGGGAACATCCAGACCAACGTCGGCGCTTCCCATTTGACGCCAGAGAAGAGGAGCGCGGCTACAGGAGACCAAGGTCAGGCAGCGGTAGTCTGGAGGACGAGCGAGACAGCTTACCAGAGTGGTGTCTGGAGGACGCAGATGAAGAAGCTGGAACGTTTGATTCCTCAGGAGCTTTTCTTTCTCTTAAGGTAAGATATGAAAAATGGTTAAATATTTTCTTCCTGTCATTTCACATCTGAAAATAAAATATCAGTGAGGTTTCTGGGATGATGCTGGTGTCAACTTTTGTTTAAATATTCTCTCTTTTGCTATCAGAAAGCGTCAAAGGAACCGATCCCAGAAGAAGCAGAGCTTGACTTCAGACCTTTGGAAGAGTGTGACGAGGGTCTGGAGGAGGAAAATATTTTACCCAGGGAGACCAAAGAGACAGAAAAAGAGGCCAAAAGAGAACCTGATCGAAAAGGTCAGTAAAAATAATCATCACTTTAGATTTAGTTTTGCCTTTACATAAACTGGTGCATTTAAATAAAAATCTGCAAGAAATTAGTTTATTTCTTTAATACAAAATTTATCTTCCGATGCTACATTTTGTTCTTATAAAAAACATCTGTCTGAATTGTTGTTTTGATTTGAAAAACTAAACCAGAAGTTTAAAGGGTGAGAAAACCAGAAGTTTAAAGGGTGAGAAAACCAAAAGCTGCTGTTTTGAGCTGACTCAAGTCGACCCACAATAAACCAACTTCTCCACCTTGCCTCTTGTCTGCTCTGATCTCTTTTATTGGAGCGAAACGAGCCTTTTTTCTGACGCCATTTGTCTTTTTGGGCCATAACAAAAGTAAAAATAACCGATTAATTAATTTGTGCTTCTTTTAATTGTTTCAGATTCAGCCAGAATGTCAGAAGACAGTCCGACTCTTGGTCCAGCCGTGGCTTCAGCAGTCTCAGAGTCGCAGCCCCCTCAGAATTTGTCTCCAAACCATCCCAGCAGAACAGACGAGACTGAACGACCAGCTGAACGCCATCCGCCCCGGGAGCTCCCACCAGAGCCCTGCAAAGCACCGCTTCGTATTCCCATGTCTAGCAGCATCCTGGAGTCGCACCCCATGACCCACATTTCCACCACCCTTCCCGGTGGGACTTTATTTCCTATAGAAAATAAACTGCTTTCTGCACACAGCCTGCAACTGACATTTTCTGCTTTTGTCTGTTTCATGCAGAGGTTTCTGCTCCGTCATCCACTGTTCATCTACCACAGCAAAAACCTATTGAAATCCCTGTGGCAATAAACAACGCTTTACCCTACACATCAAATATAATAGCACCTATAAGCAGGCCCACTACGGTGACGCATGACACTGATGAAGATGAGGGTCTGAAGCACTTTGAACAAGTAAGTTTCCACAAATTCTGCTGGACGTTATCAATTATCTGAATAATGTCATACTACAGATGTGTATATTTTTGGCTGAGTTAAAATGATATATTCTTCTTCTCCAGGAAGCAGAAAAGATGGTAGCATACCTCCAGGACAGCGGAGTGGATGATGACAGGCTTTCAGCAAAGACTTCAGAGAAGCCTAAGTCTGCGGGCCTGCCACTTACCCATGAAGCTGCTCTCAAGTGGTTTTACAAAGATCCACAGGGGGAGATACAGGGTGAGAAGGCAGGGAGCTCGATGTGCTCTACATTTCAATGTCACATTCTTTCGCACAACATGTCTCATTTGGTCCCCCGACACGCTTTTACATCCTCAGGTCCGTTCAGCAATCCCGAGATGTCTGACTGGTTTCAGGCTGGTTACTTCACCATGTCTCTGTTGGTCAAAAGAGGCTGTGATGAAGTGTTCCAACCTTTGGGAGAGATGATGAAGATTTGGGGGAGGGTGCCCTTTACTCCAGGCCCCGCTCCACCACCACTACAAGTAGGAACCGATTCAAAATCCAAGTGACTCTATGATGTTTTACAACATTTGGGAAGTGATAACTTGAAGCCTGGTTACAGCAAGCAGAAATAAGGGATCAAATCAGCTGTTTTTCTTGAACAGTCAAGCTTAGACTTGAATTACCAGGTTGGTAATTTTCATTACCAACCTGGGAGCTAAATATAGATTATGTGCTTGATTTCTCATCAGGCATTATTAGTTGCTTGGTTCACAAATGTTATTTGACCTTTTCATTCTGCTATCTATTCTTAGCCACAAGCAAATTGAATTGTTTTCTATCATTTTTTACTAATGCAGATAAATATGAATGCTCTCTGCAGCCCCTCTGCATTTTATAAATGTTTACAAATGAGGGATGATAGTATCTTGTAAACCAATATTTTATGCATCGCTGTCAGAGGCTGTTATGCTCCGTAGAACAATGGGTAGTTTCAACATCGAGCTTGTTGGGGAACAAGAGTTTCCAGGAACTTAATTATGCAGCTCTGTGGTGAGTCTAATGTTAAACCAGTTTGATTTGCTTGAAGGCTTTTCAGGTTTCGTTTTTTTCACCAGTACCAGGCAGTGACCTGTAGATGGCATTAGAGTACACACAGTTTCCCAATACATTTTTATGAAGCAAAATTGTTTTGAATGTACTGTTGTCCCATGATGTTTTTAAAGGTATTTGGTTACATTTTCTAGCTTGAGAGTTTGAAATATTTCCTGAAAGTGTAATATTGATGGTAGAAATTAAAACAATGTAGTTGAACCTTCACATAAGGTCTTTGCTTTGATCTCAATCAGAGCATGCCACATTTTAGGCTTTCTAAGGAACATGTTAGGACTGCAAATAACTTATTAATAATTTATTCTATTTATTTTCTTATTTATTTTTTTGACACTGTTGTGATCCGTTTTTATTTGATCCTTCTCTGTGTTGCAGGCTGATGGCGACCAGGAGAGGTTAAAGAGGCAGCAGGAGCTCACTGCTCTCAACCTTTACCAACTGCAGCAGCTGCAATATCAATACCTCCTCAGGTATATTAAGACTCTCTGCATGCAAGCAAATTTGTTGTTCTCTTTCTCCACACAAACATCTGTATTTCATTTTAAACCATACAAACTATAGACCAGTGTGTGAAACAGACAGAATTCCCAGTTGTTGAGTGGGTTAAGGTAAAAGCATAACAGTGAACACAGTACTTGTTAGGCCTTGTCTGGCTTTACTTATAGGCACAACAGAGGACTTCATACAATCAGTGTTGCATCTTCTGTTATGCCTGTTGGATTAATGCTGCTTTTTATTATCCTGACCCTCCTGCTTCCAAACTCCCAACTACACAAGTCAAACAAAGCTTGTCTCTGGATTAGAACTTATTCAACGTAATATAATTGAATCCTTTACCATCACATGTTAAGTTATTCAGTTCCTGACTTTGTTTCCTCTTTCTTTTTGTCTCTTGTTTTGCTCCTGAACAGGCAGCAGTATGCCCAGGCCTTGGCCCAGCAGAAAACTTTAGTTCTCAACTCAGCTCCTGTCCAACAGCAGCAGCAGCACCAACAGCAAATCAACATGCTTCTGCAGCAATACCAGGCTCTAAAGATAAGGTTGGGAGCAATTACATTTAGTAAAACAAATACATTTTGGTAACACTTTGAAGGGATGCAAAAAGTTGCATTAAAAGTGCATTGAAAGTATCAACTTTGCATTATAAGTGTCATTATTTACCAAATGACACTTCATGACAACAGACGATTCCCTTCATGTTTATGACAGTATTATGTCAGTCTTATGCTGACCCCTTCAGATAAAGTGCTACCAACATGTTCAGTTCCCTTGTTCTAAGTCCATAATTAGCTTATGCTCTTCTGCTTGATATCTGGAAAACATAACATTGCAATGCTGTTAAATATTGTGATGATAATATAGATTATGTTTAACCTACATTTTCCTTCTTGCTTTCTTTCTTTTTAATCATCACAACACCTTCACCGTTCTCCTGCGCTTTCTGATCTCACTCAATGAGACTTATATCAGGTGTTGGTGTAAAGGACTGTTAATCTATGTGCTCAAATGCAAAGTTTTAACACACAATCCCTGAAATATTGTAGCCTACTAAATATTGCATCCAATCAGCCGTTTGTAATTGCACTAATTCATTAGTGACATTAAGATAGCAGTTACATGTCTGGCACAATTTTCGCTGCATTGATTTCCTCTTTTGTTGCCTGTGTTTTTGTAGTGCTTCTGACACTCTTCTACCTCCTGTTACCCGATCCCTGTCAGTCCCTGACTCGGGTTCGGTGTGGGAAATGCAGAATCCCTCTTCTCAGGCCTCCTGCACACCAAACCTCCAACAGGCTGCTACAAGCAGTGAGTTTCTGTTTTTGGTGTTTGGCTATATTTTCTGTTGCAGAAACACATCAGTTACATAGATAATTTTTTATTACTTGCACGCAGCATGGGAAGGCAGCAGTGTATGGGATTTGCCTATAGACTCAGTGGCACAAGCTCCAACTATTGAGCAGATGCAGCAGTTTGAGAAGGCAAGGTCTGCAAAGGTAAGCATCACCTCATCAGGCTTTACTTAAAGATCCCTCAATATTAATTTTAGACTAACATGATTTTTCCCAAGATGTACTATTTTGGAATATGAAATAACACTCCTCCACATTTCACCGCTTCTTTACTCAATATATTCCAGATATTGTTTTCCTGCACAAAGGTGTAGATAATTCTGCTGACTCTAAATAAGAATTTCTTGCTGATGTTAATAAAGCACACATTTCAAATGCTGCGCTTCAACTATGCCAGTTGCCCTGATTTATCAAAACATGTTGCATTGTTGCTTTCTCTGTTACATCGTTTGTAATCTGAGTGTTTGTTGCAACAAGAAATCTCAGATCATGGACACAGGCTTATGTGGACGTGGACCTTTGGAGGTACAGGCAGAATGGAGTCGTTTCAGAGTATTTGTTCACTCTTTAGCAAAATGATGTTAAGAAGCAAAATATTTCTTATTCAATTGAGTTAACTTATTACAGAGCTGTTCCAGTTCTGCTATTACAGGATCTCAAATTCAACGGGAGACGTGGACAGAAAGTAATGCTGTTGTCTGCCTGCCTACTTATCGGAGATGACAGGATATTTAAAAGCAAAACTACCTTTAGCTTCTGAAATAGCAAATGTCTCTACAGCAGTAACTCAGCTCAAAATTTCTCACAAAAGTCACTACTGTCTTTAAAATGATACAGTCGAAATCTGGAACAAGGTTTCAGCTTGTGTGTGTCCATGGACACAGGAAGAAGTGTTTATTTGGTCAAGCTGATTTATTATTAATTTATTTTTAATCAGGAGTAATGGGTGAATGTTAAGTGAATTTCTCCCTACAGCTAGTCATTGTGAAGTGTTATTTAGAAAGGGACAATGTATAGATCAAACATAAATGTCACCACAAGCCAAAATCTAGAAGCACTTTTAAAGAAGCAAGCTTGTTGCTCCAAAACCATAACAATGCAGCTGCTCTCCATGCCGGGGTTTTCGGTGCCTTTTCGGTTCCTTTCATTGTATCATTGGTGTCCAATGAATTCACATGTGGACCAATGGAGATGGGTCTGCCTTGGCTCACTTGCACCAAGTCTGTGGTTTATCAGTCCCAGGACATTTTTTATTTCTGCAGCCTTAAATGACTGGCCTTGCAGCAACTGTTTTTCAAAAAGTTGCATCAAATTTCTTTTGAAGTTTTATTTTTGCTATAGATGGTCTTACAAAAAAGTTGAATTGCTGCACATAACCTTCCCAAAAAAGACCAGATTTTAAAGTACAAAACATTAACTATGTTAAGTTCAAAAGAAGACTTCAGTATCGGTCATTCAAGTTAACATGGACTGTATACACAATCCTACAGGATATTTTTAGAATGTTGGGCATAAAAAGGCAAATATTATCATTTGCATCAGACATTTAACTTACTGTCACGAAACAGGAAGTTAAAATAAAAGGGGGCTAAGATGTTTGGTCAAAAATAGTCAAGTTGGAGTGAATTTGTCAGAAAAGAATAAAATACAGAAAACGTTGGTCAGATTTGCAGACAAGTTGTGATGACAGGGGTAAAGTGAAAGTCTACACAAAATATGTGAATGTTTAGTGCATTTACTTTAATAGTTGCAATTGCACCGTCTGGTTTATGGCCAACAGAGAAAGTGTTGATAATCACCTTCGATATGATCTACTGAAATGTTTTAATGAGCTTTGATCATACTGATTAACTTATGTTTAAATATGTAGTTGGATCTGGAGAGACGGGAGGCAGAGTTAAGAGCAAAACGGGAGGAAGAAGAAAGGAAACGTTTGGAAGAGGCTCTCAGGGTTCGACAGGAAGAGGAAAGGAAACGGTTGGAAGAAGAGGAACTGGCTCGGCAAAAACAGGTGGAGCAATTTAACTGTTATTCAAATTGAGCAAAGTCTAGGAGTAACTTTTTTTAATGGCACTGACTCAATGTTGGATCTTTAGGAAGAGGCGCTGAGGCTACAAAGGGAGCGAGAGGAGGCACAGCGCAGGCAAAAAGAAGAGGAGGAGAGGAAGGCGCAGGAGGAAGCTCTCCGGAGATTGGAGGAAAGGCGGCGGGAAGAAGAGGAGAAAAAGAAACGGGAAGAGTTCCTTCGGAAACAGGTAAATAAATACATTCTCAAAGCAGTGATTTCCATAAAATTGCTTCAATAAATTAAGTTCTCTCTTCTTCATCAGGAAGAGGAGCGTAGAAAGCAAGAAGAACTGGAGGCGTTGAGAAGGCGGGAGGAGGAGAAGAGGCGAGTGGAGGAGGAGGCCGCTGCTGCTGCTGCAGCTCTTGCACAGCAACAAGAGGAGCAAAAAAGAAGAGAGCAGGAGGCCCAAAGACAGCAGGAGCTGCAGAGACAGAGGCAACAGCAGCAAGAGGCCCTCAGAAGACTGCAGCAGCAGCAGCAACAGCAGCAGCAGCAGCTCGCACAAATGAAGGCAAGGACTCACTGCCAACATTAGTGTTAAAAACTGAACACAATGGACCTAAATGTCCATTTTTGTCCTGGTTTGCAGCTTCCATCATCTTCTAAGTGGGGACAACAGTCAGCCAATCATAACCACACACAAAATGCCTTGTCACTGGCCGAGATCCAGAAACTAGAGGAGGAGAGAGAACGACAGGCGTGTGAGGAGGTAAGACCGACCATGATGTTACACCCTACCTCCTTTTTTTGTAATTCTCTGTATTTTTAGCTTGAAATGAATATCCAAAACAAACTTGTGTTTGAGAGATTGCTGATTGGCAGCTCAGTGTAATACAGGTAAAGAAAGGTGGAAACACATTGGATCAAAATATGAGTAATATGTTTGTGAGGAATGCAGCACTATTGAGATTTGGACTGATATTCATTTTGCTGTTATGGATAGCAATATAAACTCTTGAGACCATGAAAAATGACCACGCAGCTGAAAGAGCTCCTCTGCTTTAATTAAACTCCCCACACGTCTTCACTGCATCACTATTGCTGTTGTTATGACCAAACAAATACCTTTTTGCCTCCTTAAATGGCAACAAGATAGAAACGAAACATCGGTTGTTAATTTTAGTAAAGTAATGTTTATGGGATCGATATGTTAGAAAATGTTAGGCAGTGCTTTATATATATTTTTTATTTTACTGAAGCCATGTCAGATCATTTAAAATGAGATTTTTCTGACCTCGGCAGAGACTGTACTTCAATAATACAAGGAAAATATCTATTAATACTGGTGAACGTTGCAATGTTGATGTACGGATTTAGAACACTCATAAATTAACTAAAAATCCCTCAGAGCGATGCATAACTCTTGAAATTTTGATATTGGAGTGTGATTAAACATTTTGTCTAAGGGTGCACTAACTGCAGTTTTCTGATCAATCTCTGTTTATTGATCTGTAAAAAACCTGACCTGCCGATTCAGATTTTTTTATTTTTGCCTGAAATGTTGTAGTTTTGTTGCAAATACTCAACAGGGTCGCAAGAAACCTGTTGAGAAAAAAAACACAAATTAACTTCCAAGGATTTGAGAAAAGTCGAGCATGATGCCATCAGGAACTCGCTATCTTCCAGCTCTCTTATATTCCAGAACTGCACCTTACCTTAGAACAGCTAGAAGTACAAGATGTTCTGATCTCAGAGACATGGCCAAGGTAACAAGACGTAAAGGAGAACTTATGCTCAGTTCTTAAACAGGAAGAAAAACAGTTAACCTCTCTGACCACAATCTGGGAGGCTGTGGTCGCTGCTGCACAAAAGTTTGATAACCAAGTTTACTTGAATCAGAAATAACCCTACATGTTTTAGTTTAGTTTAAGCTACAACACCCAGACAACTCCCTATGATCACCTCAGACTGTGGAAGCAGAGCGACATCTCAATTTCTCGAGTAATAAATTAATTTTATGTGTGACCTATTCTTGCTAAAAACACTTTTGTGGTCTTCTCACCCTTATAGCAGCGACGTCAGCAGCAAGAGCTCCTAAAGCAGCAGCAACAGCAGGCGCTACAACAAGCCCAGCAGTCGCATGCCAAGCTCTCTGGTTGGGGAAGTGTAGCCAAGCAACCCGTTATCACCAAGTCTTTGCTGGAGATTCAGAGGGAGGAGGCCCAGCAGATGAAGCAGCGGAAGGAGCAGCCACACCAACAACATCCCACCGTCACCCAGCAGACCCGAACTCAGAACAGAACCGTATGTAACGCAGTCGATTACACCAAGCTTTAGTTAGTGATGTCATCAGTGCCTCTTTCTGTACTGAGGTCAAGTACTAAATCAATCTCCATGTATGTTTCAACACACTGACATTGCATGCATGTGTAGTGATGTAAGTTTTCCTTACCTGCTGTTGAGTCACATTGCCTGCTTTCTGCAACCAAAAAAAAAACATGTGGTTTCTTGCATTTTAATTAGTTGGAGAGCGACAAGAGGGGCTTGCACAACTGTTTGCATACTTGTATTTCAAGTTTACAAAGTTAGTCGTAGTGATTAATCACAGTTCCAAAATGTGATTAATCTGAGAATATTTTTTATTCTATTGATAGTAGGATTTAATATTATTTCATACTATTTGTCATGACTTCACTTGTTCAAGCTTTGAAGTAGTAATTAATGCAAATTGTATTTCCCTGTAATTTCCTCCAGGAGATTAAAATAGTCGGTGAAGTTTGTTGCTTCACACCTGGTGCACGTCTCCATGTTTGTAGCAGTTTGTGGTGTTTGTCAAAAGGAAAGAGCATGAAGATTATTTAAATATGAACATGGAGGTTATTATTTTTGCAAAATGATACACGGAAATCCAAAGCTATCTCATAGTTTCACACCTCTAAAGTCAAATGTTATAGTTAGAATTGTGTTAGTGGCCACTTCACACATAGATTTGTCTTCTACTGCCAGTTGTTGAATGCAGGCAGATTTCATCATCCGCTTTTCAAAATTAGAACTGCTGTTCGTCTCAGATGAAGATGTACAAAGGTTATGTTCACATTTGAGGGTTTTTTTCTCAGCATATTGTGCACCAAGGTCAACCCAAGGTTGAGTTTAAATGTAGTTTAGTCGGGTTTTAAGCTGAAAATTCTCAGGATTTTTAGTACAGTGAAGTTGATTATTATTCGGCACTTACAATGTAGCAGCCAACTTATTCAGACCTTTCTTTAAAATGTAAAGGAAAATATTATGAAAATATTTTAAAGATTTATTGCTGGTGACTTTGCCCATTTCTAAAAAGAGTGGATCCAATTTCTCAGTCAGACTGCTGAAAAGTCAAATTTCATGTTCCGGCAATCATCAGCTCCTGCTTTTAGTCTCAGACAACTTTGTGAAAATATGACATAAAAAGTGAGATTCATGTTGAAAATCATTGTTGACCTTAAAGCACCGTGTGTCTCCTCACAGACATCGCTGAGTAACTCAGTTTGGGGGTCTGTCAATACCAGCACCAACTGGGGCTCTGACTCCAGCAGTATCTGGGGCGACACCCACAACTCAAACATGGGATTCTGGGATGAGGCCATCAAGGAGGCCGTCCAGCAGCCTCCCCAGACCAAGAAAGGCAACACCCAGAAGAACAACAAAGGCAACGCCAACCTCAGGTATTTGTTTAGGATGCCAAATTAAAACATTGTCTTAGAGCTCGTGGTGAAAAAACATGACCGATTTATTTGAAAGATATGAGTAATACGCACTTCTAATAGTGACTGTTAATATGACAGTAACCCGATGTTCTTTTGTCCTCTCCATGAAGTAACTCTTTGAGTGGGCGAGCCAGTAAGAAGGTTGACGAGGAGGAGAAGCTGCTAAAGTTGTTCCAGGGTGTCAGTAAGAGCCAGCAGGACACATTTATGCAGTGGTGTGAGCAAACCCTGCACTCGCTCAACACGGCCAACAATCTGGATGGTAAACCCTAATTTCTTTCTTTCAGGAAATGGCTCCAGCCACACCTGCTGATGCACCTCTCCTGGTGGCCTGAGTGACGAATAATTGTGCAATTTGTCTTCCTGCCAGTTCCAACGTTTGCATCCTTCCTGAAGGAATTGGATTCTCCTTATGAGGTGCATGACTACGTCAAGGCCTATTTAGGGGACACTCCCGAGTCCAAGGACTTTGCCAAGCAGTTCCTGGAACGTCGTGCCAAACAGAACGCTAATCAACAGAAACAGATGCTGCCGAATCAGCAGCAAGCCAAGCAGCAGCAGGTAGAGAAGCCTAAACCTTTCTTTAAAGATCCAATAACCCAAATGTTTCATTTTGTCTTTTGGTTTCAAGTTCCAGACAAATTGTCTTACAATCAAGTCAAAATCTGACATAATCAGATGTCTTTGTCTGAGAATAGTTACTCATTCAGGGTGACTCATTCCAAAAGACTAAAGCGGCCCTGTTCAGCTAAAATAAGCATTGCATGCTAAAACATTTTTTGCAATGTCTCATAAAAAAGCTAAATTTGTCATTCAGATTAATAGATTTTGTTTTTTTTAAATCTGGCTCCTACTAGGTATTTTTTTATTATTATTATTTTGGAAAAAAATACTATAAACTAGTTAGCAAGAGGGAGACTGTTTACTGATTGAATTAAGCAAAGTCAGGAGGTTCCGTTTGTAATTTTAAGGCACCTCCAGGGTAATGATTGGGATCTCGTTGGTCTGATGTTCTGTTTCTGTTCAAGGACTCTGTGTGGGGTGGAATGGGATCTTCAGCCATCTACCAATCCAACCATACAAGTGGCCAGCAGCAACGATTTGAGACGGTCACCTCAGGGAAGAAGAAAAAGAAGCAGAAAATGGTCCGAGCAGACCCAAGCCTTTTAGGTGAGTTTAAACGTCCAGCTATTAAATTAATAAAGCATCTCCGTTTTATTGCCATTGTGTACTAAGTCTTCTATTCTTTTTATTTTATTGTCTTTCAAATGTTAGGTTTTTCTGTGAATGCGTCATCTGAGAGGTTGAATATGGGGGAAATCGAGACCTTGGAGGACTTTTAAGGGACTGCAGCCGAGCAAATCCCAGTGACTGTATCCAGTTTGAACAGCAGCTGTTTTACCTAAACCCCAGCCCTCCGAGTTTCCAAAATAATTTTTCTTTTTTTGTTGTTTCCCATCAATCATCTTCTTTTTCTGCTGTCTTGCAAACTGACATATAGCTGGAGCAAACTGGTGAATGAAACTTCTGCCAGGCCAAATCTGCACTCTTCAGAGCTGCTGATCTCTTTTGGCTTCGGTTTGATTTGGAAACGCTTCCTACAAAAACTCACTCAAAGAGATGACAAATTTGGCCTCTTTACTATGTGGATTTTGTTTTAGGAGGGAATATTTGGATTTTATAACATGTTAAAGGATAAAAAAAAATACTTTTGTTTTATTTATTAAAAGCCCCACTTGGCCCCCGCCTCCTGTCCACCCTACCCTCTCCCCTCATTTGTCCAGCTGGTTGTTCATGGATACTAACGGCGAAGTAGAGCCCAAGGATTCATGCCCACTTATGTCCTGTTTTAAGGACATGTTCAAAAGTTCCAACTAGTTATCTATTTCTTGTAAAATACTAGGCTGTTAAAAGAGTAAACTTTCAATTCTGCATCTGTATTATAATATATGAGAAGGATCTGCTGGAGTCATACTTTTTTATTGCAGTATGGAATAATAAAACAGTCTTATGTTTGGGCTGTTCACATCTGTGTCTGAACTATTCAGTAAAACCTCAAATATGCAAATCACCACACTACCATACATGACACTTGTAAGGAAAATGGGAATAAATGATTCAGTACTGGTAAGCATACACAGTTACTGTTACAAGTTTATTTCGGCCTCATTAATAATAAGCATAATTTATCACTCTCTGCTTTAAAATTTATCTGAGGTTTAAGTTCTCCTCGGTAGGGGGCCCGATTGCAAACCTCATGAAAGAAAAAAATTATAAATTTTATGAGTATAGTAAAAATCCATAATAAACCATTAGATATTAAAACAAATATAATTAAGAATTCACCAGAGGAAGACCTTCACGGTCTGATAGGTTCCTGAAAAATCGGATTGAGATAAGTTGGGACATCTTACTCATTGAGTGAACGCTTCTGATGAACCGGACCGGTCTGCCTTGACCTGCAGTTCTGAACGTCCCGCTCCTCAGCTCAGTGGGCGGAGAACCTCTGCGTGACATTTGTTCCAGCCAGCCTCAAGGCCGTCGTTCCAGGGACACAAAGAATGTTTTCATCTCCACACAGGTGTTGAAGGTTTCTCAGTTTTTCTCCTTGGACACGCAGGCAGTCCAAAAACCATTTTTTGCTTTCATATTAGAGAAGATTTGGTGAATAAAACCAACACAACTAATAAGTAAATACAAGTTTTTGCCACATCTGTGTAAATGACATAAACAGATTTTTCAGTATTTTGTAAAAGTTTTGTTTTTCTATCCAGAGAAACGTAATGCAACACATCATACAATACTATTACTGTCTACTTCAAAGTCCGTGACCTGCACAGGCTTGGCAGGAAAAATATGCTTTGACATCTGTTTATGTATTTATGTTTTACAAAACATTTTCTATATTTTCATTACATCATTGAGTTTTAGACAATCTTAAGATTACTGATGTCGCCACAGAGCATTTTTCATCAGTCTTTAAACAGTGCTTACATCTTGAAATTGATAATTCAAGTGTCTTCTAAGTCGTTATTTGTGCATTTCTTAAAGCTGCTCATCTCATAGAGGTCTGGTGTATTGCAGAGGTAAGACTGAAGGTTAACATCAATGCAGCTGTGTAAGTGGTACACAGTTGAAGGCATGGAGTTCCTCAGTTTTCCTGATTTTATTTGATTTGAAGGCATATTAGTCTTAGAGTATTTAAGCTTCTGATTTTAAAGAATAATGAAAAAATTTTTTGTACCTTGCATTTAGCAATAAGAAACATTTTTTGTAATCCTGACCTAAAATGAGAGAGATTTAGGGTTATTTGCCATCAGACTGGGACGACAGCTTCTCTTTGTAGATAATGTATGTAAATATCCAGTTTTAACTATATATGTATGTGTAATCTTAAACTACTTGGTTGTGAAGTTGAAAATGCTTTTCCATATTGTACTTGCTTAACATTAACCGGCTCCTTGCTTCAGATGGCATTTCTCTTGTGACATTTATTTTCACTGACGGTTTGTTTCCACACCCAGATTAGTTTTGGGGCGTTAAGCCACAATGCATTGTCACAAACAGCTGATAACATCTTAGGAAGTAAAACTAATGTGTCCATTGGGTTGCTTCTAGCAGAGGAAAGGAAAACCACCCACTAATATGCTCTCAGTTGTACTGACAAAAACAAATCACTAGTCTGCTGACACCTAAAAGTCAATGCAAAATGGAGAAGCGGTTTATTTATGTAAAAAAAAAAAAGTAGCATTGTTTCCCAAAATACACTGATTAAAAGTTAAGGTAATTACTAATGACTGATTACTAATTGCCATATTTTGAAAAATCTTTAGATATTTGAAGTTGGTTTTAGGTTATGTTGTAGTTTTGTAATGTAATGTTGTGTATTACAAAACATTATGTATTTTGTAATACTAAGCGTTTTACTTTTTAACTTAGTAACTAAGCCACTATAACATTGTTTTCAAAAGCTGAAAGGTAGATATGTAGTCTTTAAAAAATAGTGCTATTCCCTAATAAATGCAGAAAAGTCTACTTTACTTGAATTCTGCACAAATCATTTAAACTACTCAAAACCGAGAAGCTTGCCCATCGTATTCAATGTATATTCATGGCCAAAGTCAGAAACTACATTTGTAAACTAAATATGTGTCAGAACTTTAACCAGCTTTACTTTAACAGACCTCCCAAAAAGGGATCGCATGTATTCGGCTGTATCACAAGTTTAACTGTAACACACTCAGACAAGTAAAGTAAGAGAATCTAACAAGCACAAAATAAAAACACAACAAGCAGATACTCCTAAAATGACATCAAATATTTATGTTGCTGCGACAGACTGGCAACCTGTCCAGGGTGACCCCGCCTCTCGCTGGGAACGTTGGCTGGAGGCACCAGCACCTCCTGACATCACAAAGGGACAAGGGTGTTAGAAAATGGATGGATGGATATTTATGTCGTAGAGTTTTGCTGTAGTGGATTTTAAGATGATCAATAACATTCACAAATCACTTTCTACTTGCCACACATCTGAACTGCTGATTGAAAGTATTTTTTTTCTTATTGTGGTTCTTCACCTCAAACATGGAGAATATAATTGTTCCTGTTTTTTTGGTCCTACCTGCTTCAAGTGTGTTTTGCTCAGCCACCCCAGTGCTGCCAACATTTACAGGACAAGAAAGCTCTGAAGTCGAGCTGTGGGTCGACCTCACTAAATGTAGTTTTCAACCACTCACATTGCACTCTTTACTTCTGCTTCCCTTTACTCTGAGGAAAACATAGGAGACAGAGAAATTATCTTAGGTACAGATTGAGAAATTATCTATAAGAAGTTACAGTTACACATTACAGAGTGGAAACAACAAAAACTTGCATAAGTAGATATAAATATGATAATTACTTTTATAGGGTTTGACATTCAAAGATGAATAACCGAAAATAACAACTGCTATTGACTGACTCTTGGTCAAGTGTCTTTTAGCTCAGATGTTTTGTATCTGTGTTAACCTGTTTATGTACTATGGTATTACCTAAATTGAGTTATTATAATGGATAAGACAGTGTAGTTTTGAGGAAATTAAGTTTTTCTATCGTCTGTTGCTGGTTTTTTTGTCAAATACATCTGTTTCGACGTTGAATGTGTAAAATTTTGGGTAGAAATCTTTGTGATTTAATCCGCACACACTCATCTGTCCTGATGTTTACCCGTTAAACCGAGCGGTTCATTCAGAGGTGTTTTGGGGTGGGTTGGCCCTGTGCGTTTTAACAGAGTGCACACTGTCCAGACTGTCCTGCACACACCTAATCCCACCTCTTCTCTCACCGCCTTAGCTCAGGACTTTTCTCCCTTTACGACCCTCCTGTATTCCTCTTTTTCTCCCCTCCTGGGTCAGCTACTTGCTGGACGCTCCGGCCTGAGGCGTTTTGAAGACGCTCGACTATCACAGTTGCCATGATTCACAGCAGCGTCTGCAGGGTGGTCGTGGTCCTCTTCAGCCTCCTGTCAGTCCTTGCACACACAGGTAGACCTTATTTTTGTCATTGTTTCATGCTTGTGATCAGGCGGGATCTTGTCCTTCTTCTGGAAATGCTAAGTGGAAAATGTACCAAAAAGACATAATGGTTTTACTTTTTCAGCCCTTTAAGAGTTTGCTAAGTTTCTTTTCTCTAAAACTACAGGTGTTTTTCTTTAATTGCTGTTTTTAAGTTGAAGGTGTGTGTGAATTTTGCCCCTTTTTTCTTACTCCTCTTTGATTCATGTGCCCCTTTACGTGCGTCGACAGAAGTAAATGATGTGGTTGTTAAAGCTGTGAAAGCTGCTCTGTGATAGTCAGGATGACTCAGTTGCTTTCATGAGGCCTGATGTTCGTATGAAGCTTTAAAAAAAATCACTTCCCTCTTGCTCAACCTGAGCATAAGTGATTCAGATTGCCACCAGTCGGTATTTTGGAGACTTTTATGACGTGGGCAACGTCCTATGCAAACGTTGGTTCACATAGGAAAAAGTATTTTCTTTATCACGTCACCCTAATAAAAATGTAAAGAAATATTAAAGCACAGCAATGAATGTCAGGTCATTGTAAGGGTTGAGATGCCAGTGGGATAACAAGGAAGACAATGTCCTCTTTGTTTGATATATCTTTGCAAGTCTTGGCAAACAATCTCATTTGTGATAGATAGAATCAGTAAAATTGGTAAGTTTTTGTTTCTCATTTACTGTCTAACTGGAATTTGTTGTGAGTGCCACAATTGTCATGTGCACAGATGGCTGCCATCCAGTAATGCCACGGGACTTGACCACAATATCTGATACAGTGTGACTTCCAGCCTCATCTGTTGATTCAGCATGCGGAAGAAACCGACATCTTGTATATGCAATAAAATCTTAGGCAACATAATTTCCCAAGTTTCAGCTGTGATTACCATTCAAAAAGTCATTTATCACTCCATATCTACATATTTAACAAAGTAAAATATGAGCTATAAATTCCATATTTTTCCATGGAAAAGTTTAGCACATGTGGTAGTTAAAAAAAGGTGAATCAAGGGGACAGACGGTGACGGCAGTTCTATGTTATGGATGTATCACCTGTACTTCCAAGGCTCTGTAAGGTTAGTTTTCACACACCCTTGTCTGGACTCTTGGTCATCTCTCTGGCCTGTGTGAAATCCTGATGGAGGAGCCCAGATGTACCAACAAATGGCTTCCTGTGTTTCCACTGTCCGAGATCCTCCTCATTTGGTGTCTACCAAGCTTTAACCATTAGTAACCTTTGATTTGTAAAGTGGGACAGAATGAGGGTTGCATCGAGAGAGTGCAAATGTAATGGGGAACCATAGAAAGCCATAATCTAATCAGAAGAATGTTGATGATCTACTTTTTGATTTTTGATGATCTACATAACAAAATCACCAAGCGCTAGATACCGGTCTCATAATCATATGTGGGTGTCTGAAAAAAAGTACTGTATACGTGGAACATAATCCCTGTTAAATCTGCAACTTGCAGTGCTTTTGCTGAGATTAGAGAACCTGTGCTGCACAACAACTCTTTAAAATATGTCAAGAGTAGATAATGTTAAGTAGTTAGCATAATGTTATGAAAAGTAAACATTTATAAGCAAAAAAATGAATTAATTAATTTTGAACAATCTGAAAAGTAAGCTGCAAGTCATGATAAGCTAGGAGCTAAGTTATCAAGAGAGAACATGGACATGTCTAAAATTGCTAAATGGAATAAATAAACAACTAAAAAGATGCACTTTAAAAACTACACACAAAAAAATAGCCAACCAGTTTAAATTAGATACCATTTAAATCACCTTTAAACTTTGCAATTATCAACTATTTCTCATCTTTTTTATATATGTACATTTAAAAATAAAAACAGTAGTTAAAAGCAACCGTAACATTTAAAAATGAGTACGGTACATTAAGATATAGATACATAAACATAAAGAAGTGCTTGAAGCCAAAAAACATTATTTCAAATTTAGCAATGAATGAGTGAGGGTTAGCTAAAAGAGCTACCAAAACTGGACTGTCTTACAAAGGATTATGAGCAAATAATTACCTTACTGGACAATAATCCAGCTCTATTTTATTAATACATAGCACATAAACAACTTTAATACAATAAATAAATGACTGCTGTGTAAAATAATTTTAAGCTTCTGAATTCAGCACAATGTTGAAAATAACTAGATAACCTGCTGTAAAGATAGTAAAATCACTAAAACAGAGTCAATTAAAAACTAGCCATTTGCTAGTTGCCACTGAGAATGAGGCATTTTTAATACATCAAATTTAAAAAATTGCAATTAATAATTTAAAATAGTTTAAAGTTACACAGTTAGGCACATCATAATTTTGTGTAACTTTGAAGCATTTTACATATTGTATTATATCTATAATATTTAATAGGTTAATTTGACCTCCTGCTGCGTGAGTAATGACATGTAGAGTCGATGACACATTGAATTAAATGATTATTTCACCACTGAAAGCTTTGAGTAAACCTCCTCTCATAAAAACAAACAGCTAGAAAGTACGAAAAACAGAATTTGATTAATTTCTTTCACGCTTCCATTCAATCACAGAGTTCAGAAGCCATTTTAACACACAGGGTCTATTTAATAAAAAAATAATAAAAAAAGAAGTTTGTTTGACATGCAGTGCCGAGGCTATACCTGCTTTTGGCCTGTCCGGCTGTTACTGGTCCGTTTGGCCGCACAAGCTGCCTTTTGTGTTGTCGGCTGAAGGCCTCATTGATGGCTGAACTGGCCAAAAGCCTGGGCCTCCAGACCTAAAGCCAGCCGCAGGACAGGAAGCTGCTCAGAGCTCAGAGTCAACACGACTGCATCAAAAATACTCACATCAAAAGTTGAGGTTACGAATGTTAGCAGATTCCCCGTCTGACATCTCGTTTAAAATCTTTATGCCATTGCAATCGCACAGTTCCTCCATTTGGTCATGACTAAGGCTCTGAATTATTAGAAGATAAAAAGCGAATCCGTTTAACAGTAAATACAGGCTGAATGCAGATATATTTTGGTTATGGTTGTTCTGGGATGTGTGTAGTCAAGAGCTGAATAAGTTAATTACTTAACGTCTGAATGGGTGGGCCTTCTGAAGAGTTCAGTTGGCATGATTAAAACTTTTCCACATTTCCCTCGGAGTTTAAGAGCAAAGTTGTTCTAATGTTCGTCTACTGCAGCGATGGTAGACGCCACGACCAAAAAAAACGTTAAGGTTTATCTTGACATTTTCATAGGCATAACTCTAACTGTTGCATTAGGAAACATCAGAATGTGTCTCAAAGAAACAGCTTTTGATCCTCTCCCACTGAAGTGTGAAAAGTCGCGTGTTTGAACCAGAAGAATGTCAGACAAGACCAAATTTTTACGGTTAGAAAGAGAAAGAGAAGGAAGGAAGAAGCACAGAGTTTGATGCTTTCGCCGTCTCCAACAGTCTCCAACAGTCTGTTTGTTTGTTTGCTCGGAAATTTAGTGGAGTTTTATAAAAAAAAGCAACAGGGTACCTGTGGGTGAACTTGAGAAACTGTCCATCCATTACAAAAACACCTTTATACTCAGAGCTCGTCTAGACAAGAAACCGACTGTTTAAAGAGTTACAGAAGAGGTTATGGAAGCTGCTGTTCAAACCCAGAGCTGACAAAAAGGCCCATTAGCATAAAGATGCACCTCATGATGAGTTCTGCAGATAGCTGAACTGCAGAACTCATGAATCGTCTGTTGTCATTCTTTTTTTCCACCTTCTCTGTGCAGAGACAGTGTTGGACCCGGCCTTATCCAGCAGGGACCACCAGGATGCCATGTCTGGAGATCCACCAGTGTGGATCACTGAAGTTACAACCAAGAGCCATTTCCTGGACAACCCAGTACAGACCTACACCTTTGATTTTGAAGACTCCACACAGCCTCCGATCGTGGATGAAGATGAAGGTTAAAAATTGTATTTATTTTTTTAAATGTATTGATCCAGCATAGAGAATCACTTTTAGTTCCCTACATTGCAGTAAAAAAATATTAATCCTTTACATTTCTTCTTTTCCTGTTATGTCACAGTTGGATGTTTAAGGCCATCACACACATTGTAACAGACAGAAATATCCAGAGTAAATACAAAATCCAGTTTTTAAATTACAACATAATTTATTATTAGTGGAATAAAGCAATCCAAACCCACCTGACCCTATGTGAAAATATATTTGACTGTCTTGACCTTATTACAGGTTGTGTCACTTTTTGGTGCAAAAGCTGCCATCAGTCATTTGCAACGTGTCTTTTACATCTCTGTGTAGAAATATGTAGTTGGTCTACTATTCTTTGAACAATCATCTTAATTAATTTTTTTTGTGTGTTTTGTGTGACTTCTTAGTCATGGAAACGAGGCTCTGCAACACTTCTAATGTTTTCTCAGCTGTTTTTTGATCTCCTGTTTGAGTTGTCAGTGTGGTGGTAGCCAGTTAGTTTTGATAGCTTTTTGTCCGTTTTTATTTTATTCTTTTTAATTATCATTTAAAAATTACAAGTTAATGTTTGTGTCTCTGTGTGTTTAGGAGTTCTGGGACCGGGGGCCATCACTGCCATAGTTGTTGCAGTCTTCCTGGGAGCATCAGTCCTCCTCGCACTCATCGTCATCACAATCAGGAAATTCACAGCCTCCTAGAGGGAAAGAAAGCGTCTCCCTTTTTGTATGCGTGTGTGTGTACGTGTGTTTGTATTGCATGAGTGTTTGTGTCTCTGTCTTTTGTCTTTCGCATCAAACCCTGAGCTCGCCCCCTCGTATTTCGTTTTGAGATGAGATGCTTTGTGCCCTGAAAGCTAGAAATTGTGGCAGGTCCGTCAACTAAAAATAAAACACCCCAGTTGCTTCTCGGCGTGGATGAATCATAAATACTGGCTGGCTCTACCAGTGCTTATCGCAAGATGGTGCATTTGTCGGTTTTGCTCTTTTTATTTTTCTTGTAATTATACTCATAAAAGTGTCTTAATTGTTCTCCATAACTTCTTACATATTTTTCACTTACAGTATCTTGAAATGAACACTGTTTGGCTTAGTTTTTCAGGTTTCACAGGAACTTTGTGGCAGCAAACAAGAAAACTCAGAACAAGTTTAGACATTTCTGTCCTTTGGAAACAGAAAAAGAAGAGAACATCTCTTTTAATCCGTCTAGGGCATAGAAATAGTGGACTGGATGTTCTGTAGAGTAAATATAAAGTCAGACTTTGGATGAATGTTGTGTTCAAATTTAACTCCTTAACCTAGTATTTTTTTCTATTTGTCTCAGAGTTTCTAGCCAAACATTTAGATGTCAGCTACTTATTTTTCATTGGATATATAAAAACAATGAATGATGTTGACTAGTGAGTGTTTTTTTTTACATATAACAAGTGAAAATCAAATATTTTAGAGAATGTTTAGAATTTTTTGATGATTCCCATTTGTTTTAATTCATTTAAATGTATTAATTAGGTGTCACGGCATTATAAATACAAAAGTACATTTTAAGTTAAGTAGCAAATAAAGAGTAAAATGAGTATAACACTAAATCATTTTTCAAGTTCAAGGTCAACATCTTATTTATTTAACACTGATTTACAACATATGTCATATCACTGAGGCAAACCGCTCCAACTAATTTCCAATTATCCAGAAATATAGGGATAAATATTGTCCAGTCAAATGTAGTTATATTTAGTCTGTTTGATTGTACAAAATGAAATATGTCAACAAGTGCACAAAATATTAATCTGAAAGAAAAATGCCAAAATGAAGTAAATGAAGTGTCAGAATTTGGATGAATAAACCAGAACATTTGCAGTACCCTGTTCACAGCAGCAGACGGCAGTGTGCTGAGCATGCTCACCTCAGTACCTGGACGTTTCTTGGCTTCTCTTGAAGTGAAGATAATTCTCAAAGTGGCTGTCAAAGTTAGGATTTTTTCTCTGTCTACTTGCTTTGGGAAGCTCAGACATCCACCTTTTGAACAGGAGCGCAGAGAAATTCTCACACTTAAAATTCAGTCAAGTCATTTCAACACTTGAAACCAGGAAACCCTCAAATATAATCACAGTCAAAAATCTGCCTCTGCAACTTTTCGTAGTCACTTTCAGCTCAGAGCTCAGTCATTCCCTTTGATATGGGAAGCTGCAGACATGTAAATACATACATGTACTCGTACAGAAAGTACAGTGAGGCCCTCTTCCGCACTGTATCACTCATTTCTGTGAAAAGATGAAGGTAAAACTGAGCAGAAAAGAAAAGACGAACTAATACACAGAAATATCACATGTTTAAGGCTCACATGTTTCAATATTAACAGAACAAAATAACCTATGTAGAGATAAATTCCAGTTTGAGGAAACATAGAAACAAAAGAAAACAAAAACACAAGCATAACAATTTATAGGAAACTGGTGTAATTTACTAACAACCAATGTTTCCTCAATTTTATATTTCCAGCTTTTGTCTATTTTCTTCACAGCATTGTGCTGTTGAATTTCAGGTAATACTGGCATGTTGGTGCTTACAGTCAGGTGTTCATTTCCTCTCTTTAATCCAGCCTAAAACACCTTGACTTCAACGTGCTGGTTGAGATAAGTGCTTGGTACTTCTGGTCGAGCTTTGTGGTTTTCAGTGGAAAGTGCGCATATGATTGAATGCTTTGGAAGCTCCTTTTGAAAATAAACAGCGATGTTGTAAACAGCTATTTAAATTATAGTAATGTCCTTTTAAGAATAATTATGTTTATATATCTATACACACATATATATGAAGTACATTTTCGTAAGATCTCCTTCTTCTCCAACAAGGAGTGGAAAATATTCACCAATTGCGTAGCACACATTTTACAAAAGACTGAAACAAGAGAAAAGTGGCGCCTAAAACATATTTACTGGCATCTACATTTTCCATCTGTGCAGTCAGCTTGACCTTTTTGTCATTTTGCAAGTGATCATTTACATTGGCAGCACTGAATGTGGCAGTTTAAGACTTGCTGGACAAGTTCAGTTTTAAAAAAACACACACATCTCAGCAAACATACATGGGTGGCATGACGCAGGAAGTGGTGATGAAACAACAAAAGGCAGAAAGCAGAAGCTGTCTGGCACAGCAGAGACATTCAGAAAGAAACAGCAAAATTGCTCTGCGACAATCATGAGGTAAGAGCAATACTAGATTTCAAACTTTCTACTGTACAGGTAAAAACAAAGCAGGTAAAAGTCTTCATGCATAGGACGGCTGTTTTTATCTGCTGGAGTGTTTTAGGAAGGTAGACGGAAATGTTTCTTTTATAATTAGTAAGAATTTACATGCAAAATACTTAATGTAGCTAGATTAATTGTCTAAGAAATTTTGTTAATTTATATCTGAAAAGTACTCAATCTTTGTCACCTTTGTCTGCTGCTTCTGCAAGAGTAGTTTAACTATGGTTTCTAATTCTAACCATTTATACTATGTATCCACCACAAATAAGACATGCATTTATATTAGACCTTTTTGTTGATAAAATGTTTTACTTTTCTTCTTAGATTAAAAATAACTTTATTGTGTGATAACATGACCTGAGCCACTGCAGTTGGCAGCAGACTAGTGCGACGTTAAAGGAAATCAGTCCCTCTGTGTATTCCACTGTCAGTATAAAGCTTGGCAAGTCTCCTAGTGAAAACACAAAGTCCTAATTATGGTTCTGCAGATTCGTAACGCTGATGTCTAGGTGATTTCCACCACAAATTAGAACTTACCTCAATCTAGATCTCTGTTACTCTGATTCAAAATAACACCACCAATCTAGATGAAAGTAGTAACATGTGAAAAGTTCCCATGCTTCGTTGTGTCTGGTCTTGATAGCAGAAACACAAAAAGCAACCCTGCAGCTCGCATACCCACACATCTGAGAAGTTTCAGTTGCCTCACTGGCGTGGTTTATGTTTAATGTTCAGTGTGGGAACGGAGAGTAATGACAGGAACGGCACATTCATCTCAAAGATGCTTTCACAATGAAATGTTTAGTTTGAAAATACTTGGCATGGATGATGAAATTCAACCAAAACTGTTTCCTTGCAGCAACATCAGCAGCAACATCTGTCCAACCTCAGAAGTGGACAAACAAATGGTATACGTGGAGCTGGTCATCTATATTCCCATATTCATAGGAGGGATGATTTTTAACCTGGGAGCCTTGCTGGTTTATTGCCGGTACCTCCGAAAGTGGACTGAGTCAACCATCTACATGACTAGCTTGGCTCTAATGGACCTCCTCCTCCTCCTGCCTCTACCCTTCAAAATGCACGCTGCGTCTCACAAATGGCCGAAGGAATTCCAGCTCGCTTGTTCATTTCTGGAAAACCTTTATTTTGTCGGAACATACGGCGGTATCTACATGATCATGTGCATAGGTGTTGATAGGTGGTTGGCAATATGTTACCCATTCAAAGCCAAGCAGCTGCGCTCCCCCAAAGCGGCTGCCATTACCTGTGTGGGGATCTGGGTTCTGGCATTTGCTGCAATCTTTCCAGTCACCTTCAACTTCAGGACCAAAGTTGATCAAAAATTCCACTGCTTCCATCAATTTTCAGAAAAGGGCTGGAGTCCTAAAGTGATCATCTGCTTGCAAATATTTGGTTTCTTGGGGCCTGCGCTCATATTGGTTTGCTGTACAGTTCAAATCATCTGGACCCTCCAGGAGTCCGGCCAGAGGAGCACCAAGAGCCCGGCCTGCGTGAAGATCATCTACAGCAGCCTGTGCGCTTTCTTGGTGCCGTTCACTCCGAGCCACCTGGCCATCTTCCTGCAGTTCCTGGTGAGACACATTTTACATTAACAATATATGTGAACTTAGCCATAAAGCGCACAAAATAACTCTGATTCTAGGCAACAAAGTTCAAGATTTGTCTATAAACTTGACAGGTAAATACCTAAAATTAATCACATACAGAAGATAATTTTACAATTGAATAACAGCTGAAAAAGCTGCCAATGTTTAATTGAATCAAGATTTGGTTCGAAGGATATGTCAAACAAACTATTTTATATTAGCAGACAAAATTAACGTTTTGTTAACAAGAAATGTTTATTTTCTTCACCACCTTATTTCTTTATGACAATCCAGTAGACTTACAGCTTTACTATTTTACACACTTGTAAAATGACTCAGTCTTGGGTGTTTTCTTGTTGTGACGTTTCAAAATACATCCATGCAGGCATCAATAGCTTTTGATTCTATTTGAAAAATAGTTATATATCTCAACGTGACGCTTGCTTTTGGAATCACACTTATTTTATTATGGGATTCATAAAAGCACATAAATACATTTTATGTAACTTAGTGGAGATTTGGTATCAGTACAAAAATAGCCATTAAATACATATGAACTGTCAAACTCTAGATCTGGTAAATATATACAAATTAAACTGAACACTAGCACTGTGTGATATTTTTTCAAGATATTTATTTAAAAAGGACATTCCTCTCTATAGTATTAACTACTCATGATGCCACTGTAAATACAGAAAAATGTATGAAATTATGTGTAAATTCAAAAACATATAAAGCATCATATTATTCAGTTGGATATAACAATATTCAACTTTTGCGCATACCTCCAGGTACACCAGAAAGTGATTGAGGACTGCAACTCCAGGCAAAATATAAGCATGTTTTTACAGACTGCTATGTGTCTGTCCAACATCACCTGTTGCTTGGATGGCCTTTGCTACTACTTCATAGCTGACGAGGTGAAAAAGACGAAAAATAACATCAGGATGTCAATACTGAGCCAAAGGAGAGTAAACTCCAGCACTTCAGAGGTCTGAATGCTTGAGACCGACAGCTAAATATAGGACTAGTGACAACCTGGGTCATGTTGTTTTTATTTTTGTTTTGTTTTGTTGTTTTTTTTTAGCTGGGCAGTAAAACAAACTGAACAAGCAGCTCTTGAAAAAGTTTGGCAGGCATTTGAAGCAATGGGAAGTGAACCAGGTCAGCCTGCAATGATAATTAACCACCGAGCTGGAGCAGTAAGCCACTTGATGCATCTGTAACCTCAAAGAGCGCCAAAAACAGGCAGCAAAGAAGAAAACTTCCACTACAGATGATGAAGTGTTGTTTTTTTTTTTTTTAAGAGATGGCTGAGAAAACCTTCTCTCTCCCTGATGAGAAACTGACTTGTGGTATGATTCATTTTAAATCTGGCGCAAGCGGTTCGTTGCAGAGCTTTGTTGTTTTGATTCTCAAGAACAGCAGTCAAACAAAAAAACAACAAAATTCTTAAAAACAAGACCAAAGAATCAAAGTTGATAAATATCAAACAATGTTATTTCATTTGATATGCTTATTAAACTTTTGGTTGGCTATCTAAATGAATACATGTGCCATAAAAAGAAACAAGTAATTCAAGTGGGATAACGATATCTTGTTCAATATTTTACAGAAATAACTGTAGATTTTATTTTATTTAATCTTTTATGTAAATTAATGTGTCAAAGGCACACTAATAAAAGCATCTCAATATTTATTCATGATGTTCCACGTCAACGCCAAAATCATCATATATGGTCTTGATAAACATTAATGCAATAAACATTTATTGATGCTAGCTGGTTGCTAACATTAACCCTGTAAATAGTAATTAAAACATTTTTGACTTTATTTTTTATTTCTGCTCATTCTGTATATTCCAAATGGTTTAAGTAGTATGTCTGATTTGTACAAGAAATAACTGTGAAATTGAGCCTTAAATAATTGAGAATATTGTGTTGGGATTATAAAAATATTCTTAAATGTTTGTCTTTTTGGAATAAATTTTAACAGAAAGCTTTGTTTCTGTTCATTTCTAGTTAATTACAAAATTACCATCTGATTGAGACAGAGTAATAAACAAATAATGAATTTATTATTAAACTCCTCGAAAATTATAAAAATATGTCATTTTTATTTTAAAAGAAAAAGCTGGTGCAGCAATAAGAAAATTACGATAAGAAATTCATCAATATTTTCATTGTGTTTTTTATTTAGTCTGCCAGCTTAGTGAATTTCATATGTTGCATGTTGGTAGTTATAAAATTAATATGCATATGTTAGAATAATTCAATTTAATTTGGACTTTTTAATTTAAAGTTTTTAATTAAATAGCTAAAAACTATTTGTTGATGGCAGTCAGTCTTCTGTGTGAGCTACCGGATGGGTTACGGATCGGTTTCATAAACATTTAGAAGAAAAGTTTTAATTTGAACAAACAAAAATGCCCTAGATGACAGCTTGAGATGCCTACCAGTTTCATAAAAATTAAAATACTGTTATGCGATCGTAGTTTAGAAACAGTGGAAATTAATTACAGGGCTAATCTGAGAACACATTTGTACCACAAAAAAGTATTTTAAAAAGTCAGATGTAGTATTTCTTCTCTTCTGCTTCATGCTAACCACACAGCATTCACGACAAAACACAGTATTATAAAATGAAGTAATGACAATACTTAGAAATTTACAGCCCTTGATTGGGCTTTCTTATTATTAAACATGCAGAATACATTTCTCATAAATTATTTATAAAAGCTATCATATCAAATTCAGGGTTCAAAAAAACAATTTGACTTTCCAAGAAGGCATGGATTTTAAAATAAATTAGCCACCCTTTTTCTGAAACTCTTACTGAAGCAACCTGTAGTTAGGTGAATGTTAAACCCTTCAGTCAGCAAACCATCGAAGCCACATGACAAATGTACAGCCTGCGATGGGAACCACAAAAGGTTGTTTTTCTGGCTTCTGTGACTACATTTCACTCTATTGTGATCACACAGCGCCCTCAATATGTATGGGGTAAAAATGAAAACAAATAAATACATGTTTTAACTACAGCTGCATATTTGGGGGAATCCATCCTTTAATTTAAGAACATGCTATTCAATAGGGGGAAAATCAGTATAACTGGAGTAGTTTTAAAATGCTATTTTACTTTTTAACATAAGTTCAGTTCCTCTGGGTTATAAATATAATGAGCCAGAGGTTCCTTCTCCTATCCACTCTCTTCAAAATGGGAGGGAAAAGAAGTTAGTGTTATTCAAATGAGGCAGATTTGAGTTGACTTTTGTGAGTTAAAAATAGTTATAAGAAAGTCTCCATCCATCTAAACAGTCACACATTGACAA
Organism: Phalloptychus januarius; assembly: GCA_902982915.1. NCBI lineage: Eukaryota > Metazoa > Chordata > Actinopteri > Cyprinodontiformes > Poeciliidae > Phalloptychus > Phalloptychus januarius. The sequence goes on along the minus strand of CADWAE010000466.1, from coordinate 11,988,716 downwards.
ACAGGGTAAAAACATTTGAAACAGTTGTAACTGTGTCAAGACAAGCTGCATCATGACACATTTATCTGAACACCATAACCGTAAGACATAAAATGAAACAAACTAGGTCCAAAACAATGTGACAAATGAATCAATGAATCATCAAAGTGTCACCAGAACTGCATCCCCTTTTCTTTTGGTTACCTTCACTCGTCCCTTGATCTTGAATCTCATTAAAATGTCCCATTTAAAAATGATAGGCTCCTTGAAAGAGTTTCTCAACACACGTGATTTAGTTGTGTAAACAATTCATCCACACATCCTGTACACAGGATCCTGTAGACAGCATCCCACATTATTTTTAGTCTTTTAATAACATTTTGCAAATATATTCTAGAAACAAAAAACCTATCACATTTGCATTTTTTTAATAACTGACTCTTAAGTTTTATATTCTGACATTTTCTAACATAAATTAAGTGCATTTTAATTTGCTTGCTTTCAGGTAATCAGGCATTTTGACATTTATTTTATTATATTTTAAATAGGCCAGTCCACAATATATGTCTGACTACACTAAATAGCGTTTTGGTGTTTTTATTCTGTGGATTGGTATAAATTTTAGCAACATTTTTGGATACAGGCCGTTATGACTTACTGGCCACAGTGGCAGAATGTGGAGGTTGGCACAAATTGTAGAGTGATAAATGGACTGAGTTTATCTAAAGCCTTTGTAGTCAAATAAGCCAATCAAAGCACTTTACACCAGAGTCACGTTCATAAATGTGCACAAATTTGCCCACTGTTGCACAGATCATCAGGCAATGTCGGGTAAAATGTTTTGCCTACGTTGCACATCAACATGTGGCAGAAGGAAACTAGAACCAGACCAACAACTCTGAAATTAAAACTATCCACTGAAAAACAGTCACTTATTGAGAACTTTGCAAAAACAATTCTCAAAACCAGACAAAAAGTGTGTCATTCATTTGCACCTCAAAGCAGCTTTGTGTTGCATTTTGACTTTCTAGTAAATGAGTAATGTGAGCCTAACAGTTCAAGCTCCTTAAGAAAAAATATATATTCAAGATGCTCAAGTTAGTTTTTGATTCAGAGCTTCCAATTTGAGAATAAAAATAACGGCCTTTTTAAAAAAATTTACTAGATATATTGATTTGCTTTCAACAAGACATTACAGAGGCTATACTTAGAGTCTTTGAAAGTGCAGCTCACACCACTTCATTTCTGACTGTGCCCATAAAAACTTGATTTTTAGATTTAGAAAGCCTTGTCCCTTCACCTTTCAATTAGATCACAGAGACGCCTATTGAGAAAAACTGGGCTAGAAGGTAAAATTAAATTCAGTCTAATAGAAGTTTTTATAATTGATTTTTTATGCTGTTGTGTACATCTTCACGAGGAAATCCTAAATGTGCTTCACCGGTAGTGAGAAAACTCCAAAAGACAAAGAAAGTTTGATTGTTTATTTTTAAAGCAGCGAGATCTTCCAAGAGAATTTAGACTGTACAGTCAGATAAAGTGTCAAAAACAGTGAAATATGGGCACATATACATCATAAACACACCTAAAAATGTCATTTATGATAAGACTCGTCAACAATATAGAGAAAGGAAGTTAGAAAGAACGGAGAGGGGGTGAGAGCTAAAGACAAACAGCTAAATCTGAGTGAAGAGGAGGAAGAGCAAAAAGAAGTCGTTTTTTGCCTTTGATATCATCTACAGTAAGTGATCTAAACTATAAAGCACTCTTCAATATAAATATTATATCCCTCACAACTACGTGTAGCATCACTGACTGCAGACTTTGGTTCCCTTTGTCCCTCTACTGCACTGCTACTAATTACAGTCTAAAGCCGTATATAACCCAAGGAGTAGTAAAGTGTGATACCAAAGGAAAAACAAAAAAACATAAATAAATGATCTCTCACAAAAACAAGTCTTGATAAAAATCTATGCATGTAACAATGTGATATTAAGAAAATTTACAGTATATATATGTATATTGCTTAGGAACAATCAGTTATTTACACAATTCGGTAATGATATAAACAAGCAAAATGAACATCTTAACTACATGAGGTATGTTTTTGCCCTTTAAATGAAATTTAAAAAATGACCAACAAACAATTAACAAAATAACAAAATGAGCCTGGTTTTCTGATGAAACTGTCACAGACTGACTCTGATTTGACTGAGATTATTATCTCCTGCTCTACAAGACAAGCCACAGATAAATCCAAACACATCACATGTACAATCTGAATTAAAAAGTAAGACATTAACAATAAAAAGAGCAAAGATGAGACAAAAACTCTTAAAATTAAACTAAAGGACAACATTTTGCTCTTAAAGTGCAGCATAACGCATAAGAAATTCAAGAGGTATGGTTTGAAATTGGCTTCAGTGTCGGATGGCTGTGATTTCCGCCTCAGATTTTAGAATCGGTCGCAGATGACGGTCTCGACCACAAAAGTGTTCTCAAAGTGACGGATTCTGTGGCACCTCTTTGTCTCACGCCTCTCGATACCTGGAAGAGGCACAGACAGAGAGAGAAACAAAAGACGGGTTGAGAAAAATCTGCTCAGCACTGAAACTCCTCGTATTACTATTGCTGCTGGCATGCCTCCGGTGCCCTATTTGATTCAGCACCAGTCTCATCCATATATGTACTCAGGGGGAAGTTTGCTGCATCATTTCTAAAAGATCTCACACCAACTGAGGGACGCGATGCCAGAGTTATCTTTCATGCGCATCACTACCTCCTCCACAAATGTGTGGACGTGTCCACTGCACTACGAGTGACTCACGTAGCAGGAGGAAGTTCCCAGGCTGTGCCCACACTCAAAAAACACACACATAAAAACACACACAAATGTCTGTGACAGGAGCGAATCCACACTGTCTGAAGGGCTCAGAAGGAAGACCCAATTTGGTTCTGGTTCTGGTCACTGCGATTCTCCTACACAGCAAATTTGAGCTCTCTGGTGCAGATGGACCACAGTGACCCCCCCTAAGCACATTGCATGGCTCACACTCTCACATTGTCTGGTGTTAAGAGAGGGTGATAACTAGGCGGAAGTGACCCGGGCAAATACTGCGCATAATTTATCGCAAATTCTCACTCACGTTGGCGCTGGTTGCGACGTCTGAGGCGGTACGTCTCTTTGCCAAAGCAGAGTCTGTGGATGAAGGGACCCAGCTGCCTCATGTTCCTCAACCTGCCGGTCACAACCATCTCCTCTTGGACAATGTACGTCTGGGGAAGGTACGTCCCCCTCTGAGATGAAGAGACGAAGCAGTCAGTAAAGAGGGAACACAATGTCCTTGCACCTCTTTGGCAAGTGTTAAATCAATTGCAATGCTCACCTTGACATTAACAAGCAGCTCCCACAGACTGCGAGGCGGCATCACAGCAGTTGTGTTCAACTCAGTGATGTAGCATTTGTCCAAGGCAATGTCATAATAAGCTGTGAGGCCCTGGAGTGAATCAAGAAGAAATATTGTTTAGTCTTAAACACTCAAATTCTGCGAGTCTAGATAAGAGGATGAGACTTTTTATTGCCTACCCTCTGGAAGTCATGGACGATATCTGCTGGGTCACTGCCCCCAAAATGAGGCACGGGAACACTGATCTGCTCGTAGTTCTCCTCAAGGTAGATGCCCACATTCTCCTCCAGTTCTTGGCGTCCTCTCAGGGGAGCGTACACAGAGTCCTCGTAGATGACCCGGCAGTGGAATAAGCTGTCCTCTGGGATCTGCTGTCAGATCATGAAACAAAGCTGAGTCAGCATGTTTTATTTTCAGTCGCATTGTCCAGTAGGTAGGATTCCAGGTAAGATTTGTTTTGGGGGTTTCTTAACTCGACTAACCTGGGACATAAAGTAGAAGCGATAGATGTAAATGGAAGGCAGCACCAGTCCCAGTGTGAAAATGACAAGGCCGATCGCAAGGCAGCACAGGCCCACTGGAAAGGGTTTTCTGGGCTTCATGGGAGGAACCAGCCGCCCCTGTAAGGGAAGAGGAAAAGACGACTGGTTAGACAGCAGCTCTGTAAACTCACACAAGGCTACACTTTTGTTCTACAATCGAATCCCAGATGACGCAAGAGCACACAGAGCCATGCTCTTCCTTATAGAGTCTGAATTGTAACAGAGTTAATTCTGACAAGAGGCAGTTGCCAAGCTGCTAGTCAGGCGAGGAGATCTGGTAGACGTAGGAAGGACTGGAGTGAGGCACGCCAGATGCCCGCCCACAGTCTCTCGGCCAACCTTCTGCCTCTCCCATACTACTGTTGCCATGGAGAGCGGAAGCGGGGAGAACAGATTGTGCCAGCCTCTGACGAAGATGCTGGCACGTGGCCGTCTGGGTTTATTCTTGGAGCCCTACTTCAATGCTCCATATTGTCTGATATTATATCCCGGCTCACCAAGTGGTATTAAAAAAAAAATAATAAGGATGGTTGCGTAGAGTAGAGGGGTCCCTTGGCATAGGTGGGGGCACGTATTAATAGACTGCGTATCGGCTCTGACGCCTCACCTCCTGTCTCAGCCAATCAAAACCCACTCTGCCTCTGACATCCTTCAGCTGACGTAAACAAACAGATGAAAAGGAGTGTCTTCTCTGATGACTGATACGTCATTGAGTGGTTTTTACAGTGCAAAGTGGGCTGGGAGAAGAAGGAGGGATTGAAAAAGACTATTCAGTGTCTGATATCTAATTATATTCAACTACTGGGACAAAGTGAAGAACGGAGGCTGAGAAATGACAGAGCCAATGTGATCTATGTATCTATCTATGTATCTATGTATCTAAGTTTCTATCTATCTATCTATCTGGTAGATTTGACATGTTTCCATCTTCAGTTCCTCTCCTAAGCCTTTCTTCTTTATGTATTCATGAATTGTTTTCAGTTTAACTCTTGCTCATTGCAAACACATAGCATATGTCAAGTATATTATGAATTATACTACACCCAAAAGACTCTAAATACAAGGTAAAAACATTAATTATCTCCCTACTCATCCTGATGGGCTCAACCCCTGCAGGACTGAAATGGTATAACATGCTCCGAATGGCGCAAATGCTGCAGGAATTGCAGCATTTTTTTGTTTTGTTTTTTGTCTCTCTTTGTTTCCTCAGTTTTCTTTCTTGAGGTAAAAGTGCAAATAAGAATTGGAAGATATTACAGGTATTTACTGTATGAAGGACTGTCAGTCACATCCATCTGTAATGCACACTTATACAGACAGGTCTTTTTTCTGCAGTGTCCTCAAGGCTGGCCGAATGAGATGATGTAATATCAACATCCTCACTCTGACTCTAGCATCCACTGACCCATTATGCTGCTGCACAATGTACCTCATTGCCTCAACAAAACAGCTGCTGCAACCTTTCAGTCTGTTGCTAGAAATTGTAAAATTTACATAAAACGCAAAAAATAAATTAGGGTTTTCATTGCATGCTAGATTATGTTTAAATATAGGCACATTAAAAGATTAAAGGTTTAAAATTAAATCCTCTTACTAGTCGGAGAACGCATGACCAATCACCATGTTACCTAGTTAGTTACATCCTGTGCAAAGGAAAATCTACTCTTGTTATCATAAAATAATCATAGTGCTAAAGAAAAATGCCACAGCTTGAAAACAAAAGAAAGATAAGATGCGCAAACTCACGTGAGCCTGGGGTAGGGTGATCTTGTCGACATCCTGGTCTTTCTCGGGCTTCTGCGCCGAAACTGACTGGAAGGTGATCTTCACCATGTTTTGGTTTAGCTGGGTTTGTATTTTTTTCTCCCTTTGTCTCCTGCCTGGTTGTGGTTCTGGATCAGCTCCGCGCTTCCATCCACAGCACCGGGAGGACTTTATAGCGCCGGTGCAGCCTCGCCCCCGGGAATCTGTGACGTCAGAAGAGCGTCTTCTCTGACGTACGAGCGCTGTGTGGGACCGAGGGAAAAGCCTCCTCGTTGGTTTCAACATAAGAGCTGGCGCTGCTTTAAAATGTTCGTAGACAGTACAAAGTGCACGTAAATAGTTTAAATTAATGCATTTTATGAGCTGGTTCGCATAAAACCCGTTTGAAATCAATTTCAAACGGGTTGAAATTGATTTTCAACCCGTTTTACAGTGAAAAGAATACATCTTAAAGCATTCCCCAGACATTAAGCTACATCGTGCTTTTACTTTGAAGTCGAAATCCCAATATGGTAGTGTATTCCGCATTTTATTTAAAGCTGAATATCCTCCCCACATCTCTGTTCCGAACACTATAGTCCGGAAATGTTGTGATGTTACAAATTGGCTCAGCCAGCAGCTACGCTGCAATAAAGTTATCAATAGGTTGTTGCTACAGTTGATGATAATATTGCAGATAAAAAACGGTATGTGTATAATAATCAACATTATACTGGCTGGGATGATTATATCATTGAGCAATTTAATAAAAATCAGTGATGACTTATGGAAACAACAAATAGAGGCTAAATCAGATGATACATTTGTATGCTACACCTACATTTCTTACTTAAAGCATTCCCAGCAGGTAATCTGTGATCTGTGACACAGTGGGCATCACAAGCCATTCATGTGCTATGGTATATCTCCTTTGCAAATTGACTATTCATGATTACAGTCAGCTATTTACCATATGCACATGTCACAACAATGGCCATGTCACATGAGAACTGAGAAAGTCCTCATTTAAATAATGAGAAGTTACAAAGGAAATGTTACATTTCCTTAATTAAAATGATAGTTCAAACCTATAAAAAAAAAAAGCTCAGTTAGCTTTGATCTAACAATATCTTTAAGGATGGTCCTTCCTCTGTCCAGGACTTGTACGGGTGTAGGGTCAGGAAGAGGGCAGCAAAAATCTTTGCAGAGCCCTGACATCCTGGGTACAAACTGTTTTGTCTTTTATCTTCAGGTCTGCACTATACTTGGAAAAATTAGACAACTTCAATTCCTCAGGCAGTTTCTCTGACATGCACTTAAAAGTTAGACTTCCCGGATTACTGCAAGGCATATTTACACTATATAAACATGTTCTCCTCTTTTGTAAAAACAATGTACATGTGAAAAAAACTTTTTTAATTTCCCTATTTTATTATATTTTAAATGCCTTCATAAAGTGCAAATTAGTCAAATTTCTTGTTTGTGTGCAAATGTGGTGAATAAAGCTGATTCTTGATTCAGATTTTGAATAGTGCAAAGGAGATTAACCTGGCCAGAAATAGTTTGCAATGTTTTATTATTTAAATAATACCATTTGTAAAATGGTAAAGGTATTATATATATACCATTTATATAAGGCACAAATCAGATTGTTTTTTGGGGAAGCGGGAGTCAAATGATCTGAATAGGGCCATTCAGACTGACATAAAAAATGGGCCGCAGGTGGGCAAAAATAAATAGGCACAATTTAATAAGCGCTTAGCCATGCAACTAATGCGGAAACTGATGTTGAATGTTATTTCTTAAGAGCAGTGTGCAACAATCTATCTGTAATTGAACATGTGCTTCTGAATGCATAGTTTATAAATTACTTCAACCCTTTTAAAGTTCGACTACTAACTTGGCTCCGTGGTCCAGGACCCCTGTTGATAAAGGGTACTGGCGTTACGCGCCCTCTCTGTCTTACACCCAGTTCATCCATTTATATGTAAATGAGCCATACAGCCTCAGAAAGGCCCCTCGGCAATAACCACCCATTCTCTGAAGGAGTCAACTACAGCACGGCCATCTGTCCCCCACTCGGACTCTAACGGCTTTTTGGATCGCAGCCTCCTGGCCAAACCTCAATCATGGCTCCAATACGCAGCAACACCAGCGGAATAAGTGGAGGCGATAGCGAAATCCAATCTGACAGGAAGGTAGGATATGGAGATGTTAGTAGCTGCGACAGAGCGTAGAAGTGAATAAACATGACCTCTCTATTCTTCCTGCAGATGAGGAAACCTCTCGTGGAAAAGAAAAGAAGAGCTCGCATTAATGAAAGCTTGCAAGAGCTCAGGATGCTCATCGCAGACTCAGACGTGAGTGAGCTTCTTATTTAAATGACCTCACGTCGATGTGTCCTAATTGAGTTAATGTAGCTGTTTTTCACTCACAGTTACAGTCGAAAATGGAGAATGCAGAAGTTTTGGAGGTGACGGTGACGCACGTAGAAAGCATCCTGCAGAACCGAGCACAAGGTAAACCTCTGCTGCTGTTTTTAGGTTGACCTTTAGCCCACAAAAATGTTTTGGACCGAACGAAAACAGCCTGTAAATAACTTTGAATAACTCTTCTGCGAAGAAATATAATTATTATTATTAGCTGATAAATATTCTCATTAGAGACTCTCAACATTTGAGTTGTGACCAGTTGACAAGTACAGGGTCTTGAGATCCTCCTAAGAAATTAATGTAAATTCATGAATGTATGAATATACAAATGTATGTCAAAAACAATTTTAGCTCACTAACTTTATATAAGAAAGAGTCGCCCTCCAAAATGAAACATGACAATCTGAGACCAAATCACATGATATTTATTTATATGTATTTGTTGTTAGAAATTATGCACGGCATGGACAAAGTCATGTTTATCCCTGTAGAGTATATTTTCACAATTAAAAACATTAACAAACATGATAAAGTTTGCAGTGTGCTTTGCTTTACAAATGAAACATGCTGAAAATATGGAAAATAAAATTTTCTCATCTGTGATCTGAACCTCACATGGGGGAGCAAAGCTATATGCTCACAAATCAAATATGAAACTATGAAAAAAGTCTGAAAAGACCTTAGATGTTTTCTGCTACACACCAGAAAACATCTAAGGTCTTTTCAGACTTTTTCACAGTTTCATATTTTGCAGAATTAAAATTTTCAGCCTTTGTTTCCATCTGGAGTTACTGTGCCTAGCTTCTTCTGGTGCATACCTAAAACTAATGATGTCAAAGTCTGATAAAATGAGATATGACTGTTCAGACTTTAGACGCTTTGAAAATGATTAGTATCACACATTGAAGAGGCACAAATCAGATTGTTTTTGGGGAGGAGGGAGTGAAATGACCTGAATAGGGCCATTCAGACTGACATAAAAAAGGTCTATATGGGCCACTGGTGGGCAAAAATAAAATGAATTTGGGTCACATTTGCCCAAATTCATTTTGGTGAGCATAAACTAAGAGATTAATAAATTGATTTTTTTTAATTACTCTATATGGTTTTGTTGCACCAAAGTATAAGCTATAAACCCAGTTTTGCTGAAAAAACTAACAATGATAAAAAAATATGTATATTATAAAAATAACATTTTGTGTTCTTTGGTTTATCATCAGAAGTACTCAAAACCCCCAGTTGGTAAAATAAAGCTCTTGTTGATAAAGTGACGTAAAAAAAAAAGGACTTCAGCACCAGTGAAAGTCCTGCTTGTGCTTGGAGCACAAGCAGCAGATTTGTTGGTAGTAACACTAATGATGATGTTTTTCAAAGATTTACCAAGATTCCATAATGTTGCAACAGATTGACTGCATTATGCTTGTGTACTCAATCTATAGTTTGGCTCAGATGCTATTGAGACCGCAGTGGTTGCGTAATTTGAAATTTAAAATAACATTGTGGCTGCTGTATCTCTTTCTCCAGAGGCGGATTCTCTGAACAGGGAGGCCAAGGAGCGTTTCGCTGCCGGTTACATCCACTGCATGCATGATGTGCACACGTTTGTGTCCTGTTGCCCTGGAATAGACCCCGCCATTGTATCTGAGCTGCTGAACCACCTCCTGGAGAGGATGCCCCTTACTGACGTGGAGTATCTTGATGCAACCAAGCCAGCCTGTAGCAGCACTTGGCCCAACCCTGAGAGCATGTACACGACCGGGGTGTCCCCGGTCACTTCCAACACCTCCACTGATGACCTCAGCTCCGACCTGGAGGAGATGGACTCGGAGCAAAACCAAGCATCCTCCACAGAGGAGGTAGCTAGCCAACATGTATTGTCTGGTGTAACTTTCTCAAAGTCAATGTGGAGACCTTGGTAAAGAATTTGAAGAGGCTTGTGTAAACTAGATGGCTTTTGGTTATTGTTAGAATGTGCTGGACAGGCTTTAGTTCACTACAAAACATACAATGTCTCTGACAGTGGTTCTCTTGTTTATTAATTACATACCACTTTGGTAATTTCTCCAAGTACCACCATCTTGTTAGGCTGTTTAACACAGTAATAGAACAGAACTTGGATCTTTTCAACTTGCTGGACTGTGTCATGGACACAAAATCATTCTCACTTATTGGCACTGCATGATTGGTTGTAAAATGTGTTTTAAATACATCCTCCATTTTTACACATGAATTCACATTTCTGAATTTAAAGTTGAAACATTTTTAAAGAAAGTTGAAATCCCCAATGGTAAAGTCAGTGGGTGCTTACAATCTCCAACCTCACGGTCCAATATGGCTGCCCTGACATTAAATTTAGTACGACAATTTGTGTATTAAGCTAAGCTTTTACAATGCTGTACAATCTTTTTTAATTACCATTGACAACATGACAACATTTTTAATGAATAACAGCTAATGTGCTTGCATTTGCTTTTGAAAACCACTATGGTCAGTCCAACTATTACTAGTCTTACATGTACCATATTTTGAGAACCATATGTCTAAGACTATGACTCTTACACTGTTGAGTTGGTGGTATTGACTCTTCATATAATTGCACTTCTATTTAATTGAATCACTGACTCACAGAGTACTGTATAGTGTGAATATTTTCTATACCAGACTAATTGCAGTTAGACATGCAGGATGAGTCTGGACTCTTATTGCTAAAACTAGCAATCCTTGTCAATTAGCACAACAGCTAGCACTGGTTTTATGACATCCTACCCTCTCAAAACCTACTAACAAAGCATTGTGCTCCAATAAACATTTTCAATTTATTTCTATTTAATAAATAGAATAAGCTAAAACAGCAGTTATGTCTGACTACTTCTTAGCATACGCCTGAGGACTTCTTTATGAAATGACAAGAGATTTATCAACTAAACGAAAGACAGTTTTTGGGCAGAGGGGGAACCAAATCCTCAGCATCTCCAACATACTTTGAAATGCAAATTTCAACCAAATATATGGTGGAAATGGGTTATTATTTATAAAAAAAGACTCAAGGAATCAAGATCCTTGTCCTGTTCTGTTCTGTTTTAAAATTATTGTAATGTCATTACTTTAAAATTGTATTAAGTCTTTAAAAAAAACCTCTTCAGCTAAGACATAAAGAAGCTCTTTGTAAAATGTATCAAAGCTGCTGTTGAAGTATTTAATGTTGTAAAATATAATACAGAATAGTTGCAGACATCATTGATATGTACATTCTGCATTTAAACGTGTATAAGTGTGGAATTCTCCACCTTAATAAGGTGGAGAATTCATTTGTAAATATGTACTTGTTAACATTTAGATGTTCATCTCCAGATACATTGTTAGTTAAATTATTTCCTCTTTGGAAAGTCAAGAACTGTTTATTTATAGTGCATTAGTAAGTTACCTCATCCAGTTTAAACCTTCCAATAAATAACTTTTTAAACAAAGAGCTTTGTGGACGTTCTATTTATGCACCTTTCTCGCTCCAAAAAAGCAACTTTTACACAGAAGGATCCCACTAACCACCCACCCTCATCTGTTATAAAGATTTTTAGCTATTACTCTGCAGTTGTGAGCCAGTTTGTGTGAGCACTCCCTCCCTCTCTCTCTCGCTCGAAGATTTCTTTGCACGTCGTAGGCATTTGTGAGATGTGAAATGAGTAATGGTTCCTTTTATAGGCCTCATTCTGAACTTGTCAAATGGGTTTTATGGCTCTGTTTGAGCTCAGCTTTTATATGTTTTTTTTAAAATACCTTAGATACACGGATGGTCATGAGAATAAATTTCCTATAAACACCAGTACTGAATTGTACTGAATTAGGCTATGATGCCCTTTGGGCATGTATTCAATTGCAAATTATTGAACTGCTTCAAGTTTCTAATTGTGTTTCTGCATCGTAATGGATGTGAAGGAAAATGTTACTGAGCTGTTCAAGATTTCAGATCAACCGGTACTTCTGAGAAAGCTTTGAGTTCATCTTTGGTCTCTTGTCATCTCCTATGCTCCTGTGATATTCACCGAGTATCAGTTATTTTATAGTCAGCGGTCCTAACACTTCTACCAGCTCTTCCGATTGTGACAATTTAGAAAATGACAGGAGAAATATTAATACAATTAAATATTCCTTCTACAGCACCACTGAAGACCTTCCATACATGTAGAATTTTTTGGGGGGGAAGGATCAACACACAGTAGGATGCAGCTGTAAATTGGAAGGAAAATGTATTTTACAAATTAAAAATCTGAAAGGGGGGCATTTATTTTTGTGTGGCCCCTTAACTTACCACTAAATAAAATGAAATGCAGGAGATTGGCTTCCGCCTGGTATAAAAATGGTTGTTAGTGAACACTAGTGAACAAACAATATCAGTAAGCTTCCCAGATAGATCAGTAATACAACATCCTCAAAGATGGTCTGTTTGGAAGAGTGGCAAAAAGGAAGTCATGAGAAGTCCATCTTACTGCAGCTAACACAAAACTATCACTACACACATTACCCTGTGTGTGTGAACACACACACCTTTGGTGAACCATACTAAGACAGGACAACCTGTCAAGAGGCTGCAAAAGACGTCAGTTTTCAGTAGGATTAAACTAAACAGCGCGACAGCTGGTTTAGATCAAAATATATTCATATGTTAGAATATATTTCTAACACAACTGTATTCTCAATACAGTTGAGAATATTGAAAACTGATATGATATGAAAAGCTGGTATAGGCTTTCACATAAAGTTCCAGTGCATTAAAGAGAGCAGCCACAAAGTGACAAAACATAAAAAGCTCCACTGCATGAATACTAATATAATAATAGCATAATGCAGTATTTACCAGACGGAATACTGGGAATGATTGGCTGATTGAAGAATGTTTGGACAAGTCTGAAAAAAATAATATTAGAAGAAACGCGCATTCTTTGTCACGCAGTATTTGTAAACATGCAAGAACATATAACCCAAATTAAAAAAATGCAAACCCCCCCCCCCAAAAAAAACAGTTGATGTAATTCTTGTTTATGTGAAACAACTACGGTTTCACTTCATTGTTTCAAGAAGAAAGAACGAAACAAAGAAGACCGGCTTTGCAGATCCGCAGATGTAAATAAGTGCAGCAGGCCAGCAATTTGCACCTTGTCCTAAATCTGTAACCTAACATGCGGGGTAGAAGGTGTGAATGGCGTTAGTTTGGTTAAAAAGTAACGCGCCATCCTTATCAAGCACTTTACAAACTCAAGCTATCACATAGCTTGTTTATTTACGCCACCAAAAGAATGCCTGAAATAATAATAATAATAATAATAATAATAAACCTGGTTCTACTCCACAATGTTTTCAGATTCAGGCTACTACCAAATCCACACTTGTATTTGTATGAAATGTGAGGTGTGAAACACGGTGAACAAGGCCGCTTTGATGTGGAGGATCTGTCACGACTTGACAGCAGAGTAGTCTCCGTAGCTTTTCAGTCATCGATTTGCAACAGGAAAATGTAAGACACAACCACAGGACAGGAAAACTTTAACATTATACATGCTCTGTCCTAATCTGAATACGAATTGCAGCGTCATTGGCGCATTCTTTTATATTAATGCATTTTATCGCCATGTAGCGGTCACTCACACACACCACTTGAAGGTCTGTCGATCAAAGGCCTTGACAAATATTTAGTCAAATAAAAAGGTGCAAATTTTTCATTCAATTTGAAAATTATGCACACCTCATTAATCATTCTGTTCTTTCAAAAGAAATACTCTCAAATGTATTATTATTATTATTATTTATTCAGGCCATATCTAGCAGAGAAAGTGATTTAATTAGAGCTAAACAACAAGTTATCCTGGTTTGGTCAATTACAATTATGAGACGTCAACACAGCTGTGTATTCTGAGTAAAAAGTTAGTCTCGTGACATTGGTTTGAGGAATGTTCACCAAACTCCTCACCTTCATCTCTGAGACTTTTTAAGGGAAACCTTAACTCCCTTTGAGTGACCCGAGGGCTTCTTCAGTGAGATCAAAGTCTGGGCTTCGAACAGGAGTTTCCACTTCTTTGCTCTTTGACCAGTGGAGTTGTGGTATGTTTAGCACCATTTCAATGTTTCCAAGTCCAGTTCTGTCACAGATATCACACTTTCGTCCTTGACATCTTTGATGGTAGAGTTTTTGGTGTATTCAGTTACTTTGTTAGCTAATAACCATGACACTTCCACTTCCATTCTTCACAGTAACGAAGAATTGATATGCAGTGTGAACCATTAAATGTTATTCCAGAAGTTCAGGTCTTTGACTGAATTTTCTTTAACTTTAGGCTGACAGCACAAAGGTTTCCTCCTTGCACAAATTCAATAAATGAGGAACTTGTTCAGTGTCTTTCAGATTGTACAGACCTGCGGTCTCACATTTGTGAGCATCTTTTTGTCATAACATTTGGAGGCTTCCTAGGTTTTATTTAGTGTCCTGCAGTCTTCTATTGCACTGAATTTGCTTGGACAACCAGCCCTGGTGTTTAACAATATCTATCAATCTTTTAATTATAGCAAAACTTTTACTGTTTTATCAATGTCATACTAACAAAAATGTGCATCCAGGGAAATAAAAGGCAACGTCAGTTTCACAGTGGATGTGAAACTGACGTAGGTAATATGCAAAACAATGTTGTTTGAATTAAACATTTTATTCCAAGAAAATATTTATTTTCATTGAACAAGAAAAAATAAGGACACAAAAATGAAAGGTGCTTAATAAGCCTGCTGAAATAGCAGGCAGACTAATGACACAATCAGAAAAATTACTGAGAAATAGCATGGATTCATGTAAAATTAGAACATAAAAAACCCAGGCATCTTAAGTTTCTAAAATAACAAACCTTTCAAGTTTTTGGCTTAAAATGAGCTGGTGTCATCTCTTACTCTACCAACCTTATCCACTGTAAACAACCACACAGTTATTTTTTCCTTTCTGCCAGCATTAGTGTTCTTGGTCCTGTCTGTTTTTTTAATTTTTAATTTGTTTTCTAAGAAATGCATTATGTAGTTTTCAAAAAGCATTTATGCAAAATATATACATATGTATTTACTCAAAGATTTTTTCAAAAGTTAACGCGACGTCAGTAAAGAAATAAGAATTTCACATCTAAAACAATTGATGCATTTCATAAGATATAAATAACTAAAATATGCAGAACCCACATCACGCAAAGATTGGTAACAAATGGCTCCGAAGAAAAACAAAATATTTTTGAAACATTACAACCGAGTAAAAGCAGCATTGTGCACATGCTCAGTCATATCCTGTTAAAATATTCTGATCAGCTTAATAAATACTGCAGTACTGCATGTGCTTTCAGTAGGTGGGATATGGTTTCTACTTTATGGCATTTCAGAAGAAAATATTGCACATTTTCCTTCCATTATTCTCATTTCACTACCACGACCTAGCTTGCTGTGAGCTTCAATAATGTTCAGAGTGCTGGATAAACAATCAATAAAAAACAAATCAGGCTGACATTTGGTGTGGAGCTTCTTAAATAATTAAATAAGGTAAAATATATTATGAATAGCTGGCCTTTATAGTTGGAGCAGAAGACCAAATCTGGCTGGTCTTCTGCTCCCACTGTTGCTGCAGACTCAACAGTTGGAGCCGTGTTGTCAGGTGCAACCCTGGAAGTGATGTAGTAACATGTGGTCAGGTTTGCTGGACCGCCTGTTACTCCACCAAAGGCAAGAATCAGAGCATGTTTTATGTTGGGGAGAAGGGACTGAAGTGATGGACAGCTTAACAGGTTTGAATTTTCCAAAAATGAGTTTTAGCAATTGTAGCTGCTAAGAAAAACCAGTAATTCTTCCTTTTAGCACCAAAAAAGTGCACATGTGTTCATTCAGTACCTTATGAACAACAACAGAACGTAAGTAATCTGTTGCTAAAAAAAAAAGAGAGATCCTCCACTCCTTTCTCAACTCACCTAACTTAACTGGGAACATAACCTGAATTCTGAGGTCATTAACTGTCTCACAGTCTGGCATGATTTTGCTTGGCATCAGTTGTCATGCTTTGAGCATGATGATGAGCATTGTGCTGTTCCCTTGTCACATGTTTTAGTTCCTATAATCAGTGCATGAAATTCTTTCAAGGTGCCACACTGCGATATGCAAAACAAGGCAAATCATTAAACACAAAGTCACAAAGCCCGGCCTTTATCCCAGAAGCAACTAAGCGACCCTGCCGAATGCAGCTAAAAATAAAACAAAATTGATCACCGCATACGTTCACATTTTACAAATGCACAGATTGTACTGCAACGCAGAGCAAAACGGCTCAATTAAGGCAGCTTATTCTTTACAGCAGAGCAGCAGTTTCTTTAAAACTCTTGTTGATTTGCTTGTTCTGCCCGTGGGCTGCAGCTTGGAGGAGGACCTGAGTGACAGGAGATCATGGCAGAGGTTAAAGGTTCGCCTTTGAGCCTCTCTGGGCAGCACTCCTCTCCGGTCACTGCATCACCCAGTCCCAAATCTGGCTGGTCTTCTACTCCAACTGTTGCTGCAGTCTCTGAAGTGTCACACCAGGTGCATCCCTGGAAGTCACAAATGGGTTTAAATCCTAAATTAAGGAGTGAAGTTTAGAGACACAAAACATATAAATACAGGAACGGCTGATAATAATCGTTTTATGCACCAATATCTAAGTTACAGCTTTCAGCTGTTTTCTTGTATTGCTTTGCATTTGGCTCTTTTTATTTTCTACTTATGTGTCTCAATTTATGCCACAAAAATGACTATAAGTACCACAAACTACAAGTTGTAAAGCCATATATGTAAAAAAAAATACATATATGATTAAAGCTTTTCAAAATTATGCCAATAAGAGCAATATGTGTTCAAATGAAACAGGAGGTTTTTTTCTACCTCAACATTGATGGCTTTGGGTAACTCTCCCTTCTGTATCCAGGGATGAACCTCGCACAGCTCCTTCCTCTGCTCCACTGAAAAGTGGGGCTGGCACTGCTGCAGCACCCTTATCTTCTCATTGTCTTCTTCCAGCACTCTGTCAATGTCCCTGGAGGACACACAAAAAAAACAAAGTTGTAAAAGTTGGGTAAGCAATCATTCTTCAGTTTTCTCTTACTTATACAGTGGCAACTTTCTTGTCAACATATGTAAAAATGTATTTAGATCTGCAACATACAGGAGCATTAAAGCTGAATATTAAGTAAACTTTGCTAAAGGATGAGTAAAAGCTTTAGAGAACCGTTGTGGTCATTCCGTGAAAAACAAAGACAAAAGGTCTAGTTGAAACAGACTATTTCCATTTCTTATGGTTTATGACAGGCTTCTTAGCACAGGGAACTTAGCGCTCCCTCCAGATGACATTAATGTAACAGCTTTTAGTTGTTGCAGATGTAAACCGTTAAAGCTGGCATTTGTGTCATGCAATTCTGCATTGTTTTGCTGCAAAATGTCATTAGAAACTAAATCCTTAACTACACAGCTGCATTTGATGGCCAGAAGATTAGGGATGTAGAGCTTCTACTTCAATCCGCCCTTTACTCTTTGACATGTATAGTTACTATAATGTTATTTCATATATATTTCATCTAATATAGTCAAAAAATGTCTAATGAATGTACTGAAACACCAAAGGGAACCTCTGCATATTTTTGCTGCAGACATTTATTCAGTAACAATCTTCTTTTGTTGATACATTTGTACTAAGAAATCATTACAAATATTTACTGACATCACCTGTTTTAAATTACATGTTTATTTCATACATTACATTTTTATTTGTAACATTAGCCATCAGCCTTAAGCGGCTTAAGGTTTTCCCCAACGTTTTTTTACTATGTTGTAGATCAACTCAGGAATACACACACAGAATCATTACAAACGAAGTTGACATAAGAAAACATAAAACCATGAACAACTTAAAACACTCAAAATATCAGAATCCCATTTTTGTCATAAGTGAGTAAGTTGCTGAAACTTCGCTGCAGTGAAAGCCAACAAAATTTGAGGCTCATTGAACCACTGTCAGCATTAATATTGGGGTGCCATCTACTGGTTAACTAATGTCACTACAGCAGGTTTAAACGATCTTTGAATCTAAAGCTGACAGGACAGAGAGGAATGCTATGAACAGAATTGGTTCCATGTTAATCAGATTCATGTCCTACTTTAGATTAAACACTGTAATAATAGAATGAAAATGTAGAGGAATATTGTGTCATTTTATTATTGACATTCTATCTGCAACTATTGTGAAGAAAAGTAAAAACATCGTCTTATTTTGGACATGGTCAATATTTAGAATGTTTCTGTAGACAACTCTGAAATGTTTGGGCTGTCAGGGTCTATTAGAAGTCAAAAGCTTGTGAATAAAGTTAACATGAAGATTTACTTGTTTGAAAAAAGCAGCTGAAACTTTCTAACGAAGTTTTTGTAGACAACCTTTATTTATTCTGGCTGACTCTATATTGCTAATTTGTCCTTAGAAATAAGAAAAATAAATACATTTATTCTCCTTAGGAATCCCAGCCTGTTCTTCTTTAGCAGTTCTTTCACTTTTAGTCAGATTGAATGGCCTTTTGGCTTGACCTTCATCTTCAGCTCACTCTGCATATTTTAAGTCAGGTCTTTGTGCAGGTCAGTCAGTGGTGCTCACTTTAATTGTCTGGAGATAATCCTTTACCAGCAAAAACATATGTGTTGTCATGTTGGAAGAGAGAGTGTTAATCTTTTTTATTTTTTGCAAAAGTAGAGTGTTCTTGCTCCCTTTTAATCAATTTCTTTGCAGAGATCTATTCATCTACACATTTGTTACAACAACTCCTGACCATTCAGTTGTTACTGACATCTCTCACTAGTTCTCAGGGTACTCTCCAGGGTCTCTTAAATCTTTTGCTTCCTGCCTCCGCCAGGCTTCGCTTGTGCTCTTTTCTACACATTTCTAGATTAAACTTCTCACTCTAATTCTTGACATTTGGAAACAAGGTGACAATTAGTTTCTCCTACTGCTTATTGAACAGCAACAATCCTTTTTTTTTCTCAAGTTCAGACCAATTTGTTTAGTTCTTGATCTGATACTTTATCCAATGACAGTTAGTATAATTGTTAGTCTGGTCTCTAACCAGACTAAGATAGTTTTCTGTGCTAAAACTATCTATTGTAACTTCACACACATCATGACACAACAGTGGTTTGTGCAAAAAGGTCAGTTCTAGAAGGGGTAATAATTTCAATAATAATGACTTTTTGTTTTTTGTTGAATAATTTCATTTATGTATGTCAACCAAAAATAAACCTATAATGTTTGAAAAGACCAGTACAACATATCTGAAATAGCTCTTTTTTTTTAAACCAAGTTCTCAGTGCCACAATTATGGGTCTCCTGGTGATAAAGTTTTATTCAACTACCTTTTACCAACAGGACAGCAATCAGTCTCCTGCTACAACATTATGGAAGTCACCTGGTATGCATTTGTGACTTTCTGTTACCTGGATACATCTTTTGCTATAATCAAAGAACTACACCACAAAGAAGAAATTAAAATGTTCGAATGTTTCCTTGCATTTCTAATCCAATCAAAGGCTGTTTAAGTTTCAAACCACAGTGATAACAAGAACCTCCTTCCTACTCCTCGCTGGCTGCGCCTGTCCTTGGACTCACCGCGAGGGCAGCTCATAGGTCATCATGACTTTCTCATCTGTGTTTGCCATCAGCAGCCAGACGGGGTCCTGCAGGACACACTTGAGGAGCTCCGTCTCCGCTGGTCTTTCCTCACTGCTCCTAAGGAGGCCTTTGGGCTTCTGGCTGCTCTGAGATGAGTCCACACTGCCAAAGTATTTACTGCTGTTGTTGCTTCCTGGAAAAAAAAAGCCAAGCACCACATATTTTTATCACAAACGAGTTAATCATAAAAAAAGCCCGATATGTTGACTTTAATGTATTCTCTGTATGCTGCAATTGTTTTAGCTGCCTCCCCAGCTGAGGGTGCGAAAAATTGTGTTTTTGTTTGCTTTTCTTTGAAGCTGACGTTTGAATGCAGACCTGAAAAACTGCCTGATGTCCCACTGGCTGAGGCGCTGCTGGCTGACGTCCTGCTCTTGGACTTCCCGCTTGCTGAAGTCCCAAAGCCGTTGGAGCCGGAGCCCATGGAGCCGGAGGTGGCCGAGCCGGTCCCTGAGCAGGAGTCCTCTTGAAGGATGATGTCCAGCATGTCGCTGGATGTTGAGATGATATCACTGCTGTTACCTTCATCGCTCCTCTGCAAAAGACACACATATTACAGCACTGGCATTAGTAATGCTCCAACTGTCATGCACAGTACTGGGAATCTGTTCCTGCTTGACCATGACGTCGCCATCTCAACTGGTCTTTTATACCACAGCCGTTTATCAATTTAAAAAAAAAAGAGCAGAGATTTTGCCACTGCAAAATTACACTCTTTTAATCTATGTAGAGTCTCTTCAATGCACAGAGACCATAAGAACATGAAAGGGATTTTGTTAATGCATATTTGTTGTTTTCTCATTTCTAAAGTGGATGCAGAGGAAAGAGTAAGGTAACACAGCGAAACTGAATTAGTACTGCAAAAAAAATCATCATTATCAAAGCATCACTGAACATGATAGAATATTACAAAGAACTGTGTGGATTGCAATAAATATTAGCTAATAATATGAACACCATGCATTCAGTGTTTCGCACGGTGACACTTCATCATTGAAAAGTTTCAGAAAGTAAAGAGGTGGTGACTTTTTGATTTGATTGCAAAGACAGACAACAGCTGGAAGCACCTAATTAAAAATCCATGTTGATAGGACAAATTTATTTTATAGTTAGTCTAGACGGCTCATTATTTGGAGTGCATTTTTGCTCTGAGCTTAAACTGGAAAGTGACCAAATACTACTTTGTCATCCACTTTCTGTTCAATCCACAGATGCCTTTTCCTTACAGAAGTGGCAAAAATTAAACACATTCCAAATCATCAACACATTCTGTCCAATAAATTCCATCAAAAAGCTCCTGGTAAAATGGACAACCTCCCAACAAGGACCTTTTTCTGGGTAAATCCTCCAAGCTGACCATTTGCTGCAAACATCTGCATCAAGCAATTTTAGAAGCATTTATCATATTATTCAACATTTATACAAATTCCCAATTAAAAACATGGATGTCTGTGAACATTTCTTTAAGGCTCTGTGCTTTGGATTTAAATTTAGCCTGGATCGTATTTCACGGTCAGCTTACAGAAAGAAATGCTATAAAGTCTAAATACAGCTGCAGTCCTACAGAATTTAACTGTTTGCAGTTTTTTGTAGTATTTTTGCTTTTAATACTTTCTGTCTTAGCTATCTGTTGAAAAAATTAAAGCATTACAGGGTAAGAAACAAGTGATGTGAACTTAAAAAAAAATAAGCTTTTACAACTGACATGGAATCTGGAAGGAATGGGATTCAAAGAATGTTGAGTTTTTCTGAGGATTTGCCTACCTCTTTGCTGCCAGCCCCAAGCCTAGACCACACTTTATCCCAAGACAAACGCTCACAGACACAGGATGTGGGTTGGAAATACAAGGGTCCAGGTGGACCAAGTAGACTGAGAGAGGGCTAAAGGGTGTAAGGGATAATAGTATCATTAACACCCAAAGCCACAATTCATCTAAGGAGTCTTAACTCACTTGATTTTACACATTGCAATACAAATAAAAGAAACTCTGTCAGTTTATTGTTGAGAATATGTTAAGAATCCAGGTAGCGGTGGGAATAAATCCCTAACAGCTCACTATATTGGGGGGGACATCATTTTGAAATTTTCGGAGGTCACAAGTTATAGAGTCTTTCTATAACTTGAATAACATCAGTCAGAAACAATGCAAGACTTGAGGACAACACAATGACATAAAACAACTTTTCCCTCTCTCTCTTTCTCTCTGTTTACCTCTTTCATCTCCCTCTCCTTTGCTTTGCTGGCGCTTGCTCCTTTCTCCCTCTCAGCCATGTTATTCCCTTGTCCTACTGAAGCATGAGCCGCGTTGTCCTGCCTGTCCACAGAGAACTCCAGCTCCAGCAGGTTCAGGGGTGAGCTGCAGCGGGACTGGAACAGAGGTGGGGACACCTGGCCTTCACTTTCAACAGACTGCGGTGTGGAGGAGCAGGAACGGCCTTCCGCCGGGGGCTTTGGGGCCTCAGGGGAGGGAGGGATGTAGAAAGGTGGAGACAGGTAGGATGCTAACGTTGGGTTGAGCTGGTTCTGACCGTTAATGAAAGGTGGGGTTGCGAAGGCAGCGTGGCTTGGGAAGGCAGTCTGATCAAAAGGCTGCGCTTGCATTGGGACACCCCCAGTGTCAACCTGGTACACTGGCACTGGGGGTGCTGGGTGTCCAATTAAAGGGTGTAAGTAGTTGGGAAGCACAAAAGCCATAATAGGTGTGACCATATGAGAGGTTACAGGGGCAGACTGAGTGACTGGGGACAACAAAGGGAGATGGGCAGCCTGGTTATCCCCCAAGTCTTGTGGTGGAGCTTCTGTGCGTGACAACACAGAGTCTGTTCTGGCGTAGATCTGCATTGGGTAGCCTGGCAGCATGACAGGATATTGTGCAGGGAAAGCGGGCTGTGAGGCATCAGATGGAGACAGTGGAGTCTGCATGCGGCTCTGGTTTGTCTGAGGACGGGGCTGCTGCCGCTGTCGCTCCTTGTGAGGGGCAGAAGCAGTGTTTGGAGAGGTGAGAAGCTTTGCTCTCTTGGTTTTGGTCTTCTTGTTTCGTGTTCCTCGGCGAGGTGCCAGCTCTGGTTTCTGACATTCCTGCTTTCTGGGCTGAACGGTGTGTGCAGCTGTAGATTGATGATGGAAATGTTTAGAAACAAAGCAATTTGAATAAAAGTAATTATTTTTGGCTTCTGACATTTGAATGTGTAATCTATTTACATTTAACCAATTAAATGGTTACATTTAATTCTCTCCAGCCAACCTGTTATCACCAACATCAGGAGAGTCTCTATAACTGACCATCATTTATAGTTAATACAACTATTTGTATTTCCCAATTTGAAATAATTACCAATAAGAAGTCTGCTTTGTGGAGACATTAAGTTACCAGATAATTAAAAGAATGAATGCAAATGAAATACACTTGCAAAAGTATTCACAAGACTTGAACCATTTCTCATTTTGTCATATTACAACCACAAATCAACACTTGGTCAACTAATCAGAGCAGGGAGGAGGGCCTTAGTGCTCTTAGAAATCATCCTCACGTATGCGCTGCTCACAACCTAACCGTTTCTCTCTGCTACACCACAGATGGTTCACAACAACAGAGTCTGCTCATACAGATATTAAGAGCTTGGGATGTTGTTTTTTTCCCCTAAAGCCCTTCCACCTTCCAGTGTGTGGTGAAGAATGTCATGTGCTCCTGCATCTCTTGTCTGGTATGGCAACTGCTCTGCTGAAGGTGCAAATTCTGCACAGAAGATGGTGGAGAGCACCATCTTCTTTGCAGATGGTGCTCCCTTCCATCTGCACAGTGGATGGTTTGTCACCATCCACCTGACAAACACACGGCCCATGTGTGCCACAATTGATTTTGCAAAAAAAACCAACACAAAGTTTAGGAAGCTAACTTTTGTCTTCCCCTTTACAGATGTGCACTGATTGTGCAGGTCTGCCATATAAAATCTGACAATAGATCTAAGGTTGTGGTTCTAGTCTTGACAAAATGTGGAAATGTTTAAGTGGAGTATTTTAGGAAAGTCCTGTGCATCTGAGAGCTAAAACTAGTCTGACAGGCTATTTAACCGTGTTGTTTAGTGGTACCAGTGATGGTGCGCTCATCTCTCTGTTGGTCCAGGGCCGGGGAGCCGTTTGCTTTGTGGGGAGCGAGTCCTCGAAGTTCTCGAATGCGACAGAGAAAGGCCTGCTCCTCCTTCTGCGTATGAGCTGCCAACACCTGCTTAGTCAGACTCAGTTTCTTGTAGGACTCCATCTCCTGACTGGGAGGTGAAACTGGACGAGGAATGCTGATGAGCTGGCTGGATTCTGGCATGTCTCCTGCAACAGGTACATCCTCTGTGATCTCTGCATGGATGACAATGAGATAGGGATGTTTACTTGCTGTATTATGTGAAGAGAACTATTAACCATCTGCAATGATGACAAACAGCAAAAGCAACGACGAGTCGATAACAGGCTTGCACAGACGCAGACACCAACAGGTTTTCTGACATTTCACAACTTAGCTGCTCATAACCAAAAGCACAAATGACATCTAAGCAACAATATGGATAACCCTAAGTGGTTTTCGTACTAAATATGCAAAACTCTAACCTATAATTAAGTGCTAAACAACATATAATTAATTTGTATGATGTCAGGATATCATACAAAAGCAGAAATCACTCTATGGGGTATCAGGTGCTGGAAGTTAAAATAAACACAAATGACTGAACACTTTGGGTTTTCTGCTGCACAATAGAAAGAAAAAAAAATTAAATTGTGACAATATTTACTTTATTTCAAGATCTCGTTTTAGATCTTTAGAAGTATTGCAGAGCTGCATATATGCACTCTTTGTGAATTTAGATTTTTTTTGTTCATGTTACATTGTGGCGAGTGATAATGACTGGTGACAAGCTTCAGAGGGCGGGATCATTAACCAGCCAGCAAGTCTTAAGACAGACTGAATTTCTTCCCAAAGCTTGAACCGTAACCCAGACTTACATGTACGTTCCAAGCATTTATCTCAGTTCCTATTAAGCTGTAGAAATAGGATGAAGTGGCACGACTATCTGACCGGTAATGAACATTTTAAACATCTAAATCTGGAACAACGTAAGTTTCAATCTCTCCTAATAAGGTAAAGGAAATATAATCTTTCACAGTTAAAGAAATATTGCTAACACATCTACCATTATAATGTGCAGTTTGGTCCATTTATTACATTTAGCAATTTCTCAATCATGTGTGGATAAATTTGGATTTTGATACCTGATGTGGATTAGAAAGAGCACCAGCAGAAACATGTCTGTTCAGGCAAAAGGAAACAGTTGATGTCAGCTTCCTGCCAGAGTCTCCCATTTCACTGAGGGGCGCTTTAACAATTCCTCCTCATGACATTCAAAGAACATTATGTACAACAGTATGGATATATTTGCCACAACACAATTTGCTGTTGTTTACTTGGTTAATCTTTTACTTATCCTGTACTCTTAACTTGTCCACTGCATAAAGTAAATAAAAATATATATTAGAGGCTCTTTGTATTTGAATCAGTATGTAGAGATCAATGTTGGTTTTTGAGTAAAGATTATAAATCTAATAAATAAAAATAACGCACAAATAAAAAAAAAACTGATATCAAAACAACAGATCATCTCAATGTATCCAGCTGATAAATATGTAGTGTACATAGGATCAGTTTAGCTAACATTAAAAACTGTGTGAACCTGGAGATAAAATGAGCTGCCAATTGTGTTATTTAAGATTTTTATACTCCTGTCACATGATTGCATATCTGCCTTTCTATGGGTTTCTATGGTCAGTCATGGCTCCTGCATGAATGGTGCCTTTAGCAAGCCCCTTTTCTGTTATCCCACACACAACAAACATGCACCAACTATCCTGATCAAAGACCAGATGGATGGATGGATTAAAACACGAGTTTTATGAATTAGAAACTGTTTTTTTAAAGCATCTGTAAAAAGCATTCAATAAATTAGTCCAGGCTTTGGTTCAAGATTTTTACTAAAAAAATCTAAGGTCTAAATCAAAGTAGCAAAAATTGTTTAGTCTGTCCAATTAATGTTTTTGTACTGTACAGGGAACCTGGTGCACCAGGAAACAAGCCATGCACACAACGCAAAAAACATGCAAAGTCCAAGATCTTAGGCAACAGGTCTAATTACTGTGCCATCATTGTTGGGTAAAAATTTTTTAACCCAACAATAGCAAATAATCCCATATTACAATTTGTAGTTGGTGAGGATTCACTCAAATCAGCATGCTAAAATGCTTAAAATGGTTGATATGGCAGGGAATTGAATCTGTTTTCCATTAAATTCAGCTAATCGCTAGATAGCCATTTAGGGACACTCAGAGACCATTCATCCTAATAATTGTCAAAAACAACAAAAATTCTTCATATGAAGGAATTTTCCACCAGATGGTCCTCATGAGTTCAAAGTTTAACTCATATTAAAAAATGGTTTCAGATACACCAACATAAGTAGGAAGATATGAAACAGTGTGACAGCAGCTTTAGTCTTCAGTTTAAGGCCAAGATCATTCTGGTGACAAAGACTGTGTATATCCTGGAAAGTTTTATGAAAACTAAGGTACAAAGACAAAATAAATATCTTTGTGTGTCCAAGGAACTTCCAGAGACAGTGGTATCTACACATGCATGTTAAGATGCTTCGTAAAAACATGCTTTTTTATCCTCTCTCTTATGCAATTTACATAGCAAAAAAATAGTACAGAAATGTCTCAAAACTACTGACACTAGGGGGCAGAATGTTTTGAGGAAAAAAGATGTAACAAGTAAAAAAATGACTTATTACATCACCAGCATATAGATATTCTTTGTCACCAGAAGTGTCACCAGTAAACATGTTGAGCAATAGAGAGATTCTGGCTGGAGGTTTTTCTCTCCACTGTACCTGACTCTGGTTGAGGTTTCTTGTCCCCAACATGCACTATAGTGCTACTGTAGCTACATTGGCTGGTAATGGACACCACACTTTCTGGTTTGTTTGGCACTGGTAGGGGCATCGAAGTGCCCACTACCGCAGTGGCGGGGTCACTGGTCTTTTTGTGAGGATCATCCAAAGGAGAAATACCAGACTGATCCTTCGATAAGGTTGGTTCTGCCAAAGAGAACAGAGAACAACAGCTGCAGATAAGGCACTGGCATTTGAAAGACGGCTGAGAGAGATAGAGAATGAGAAGTTCACAGGAAAGAGTGTGAAATCCTCAAAAGAACTTCTTGTGTTGTTTGGAGAGACAGCAAATCTGATCTGTTGGTTGGTCGGCAGCAGCACGTACCTTCAGAGACCTGCACAGCATGTGACTTCTTCTGTTTGTCCTCGTCAGAGGAGGTGGTGTTGGAGGATGACTGACATTTTCTCTTCATGATGACAGGAACATTATAGCTCTCCAAGTACCTGCAGGAGCCAGTCACAACACTGATGTCATGATCACGAGCTAGTTAATGGTAAAATTAAGGAGAACCAAAGTAACATATTTTTAAGGTGGTTCATGTTTGGGTTTGACACTTTGTTTCATTGCAGGAGTGTGGACTAGAACAGGTCAGAGAAGATCACAGTTCTTGAATTTGATTTGTTGATAGAATGTTTCAATGTGTTTTACTGGGAGAATCTTTTTGGTAAACTAAAAGTCTGAAAGTTTTAAAAGCCTGAAAGTTTTAAAATTAAGGCTTTTTTGCATTATTTTTCTTGCAGAAAAGAATGAAAATGTTCATTCTTTTTCTGTGGAATGAACCTTGGCTTGTCAAAGTGTCTGTTTTTGTCTGTATACCTGATAACACTATCTAGACAGCTGATTTGCTGATAGGAGTAGACAGTCTGATCATTGAGGCCCAGCTCCTCGTGAAAAGCGACTCGACTGTCCGCAGCAGTGGCCTCCCTCCAGCAGATGGGGGGAGCCGAGTCTTTGAGACGTACAACCGCCTGGCTGCTCTGTCCTGACACTAGCAGAGACAGACCAAAAATTAGTTTCTGAATAAAGACGTAAATGTGACAATAAGTGGATTATTTAAAAAATGACTTACTGCTATTGCTTCGCTTGAGTTCTGATTTTGCCGTCTGCTGCTCTTGGTTCTTCTGAAGATGAATTCCCTTACAAATTTCCTGAAAAGTACGCTTTGGAAGAAATTGTACTAATGAGTTGATCCCTAAGCTCACTTTGCAGTTAAGTGGTTTCAGGGATTTAGCAAAAAAAATGTGCTGTGAAATCAGACAGGTATTTGCAGTTTTACTCACAGGTCTGTTTTTGTTACTCTGTTCCCCTTCCTTTTGTTGACTTTTTCCTTGTTTGCCATTGTTCAGGCTCTCACTAGAGGAGGAGGTCATGCCCTGAAGGTATTCGTTGCTGTTAAGACTGCTGTAACCACTCGACCCACTGTTGTGAACCGGCTGATCAAGGATGGAGAGGGAAGAAGAAAATGTTTAAAAACAGTAAAATAAGGAGATGCTGACGTATCTCAAAATGTGTCTTTTTTCCACCCAAATTATTGAGTTTTAATCTTTTTAGAATAGTGCTTGTTTTATCTCTATAATCTATATGCCATTATTTAGAAAATTAAAAGTCCAAAGAGAAACTTCTAAAGATCTCCAGAAAGCCTGATGAACTATTATTCCAGGCTATTTTAGAGGATTAAAAGAAAGTCATTAGATTTTGCACAGTATTGTTAGGTGGCCATCGTCTTTCACCTGCAGCAAAAGTCGATGAATCTGCTCTGTTATTTCCTGGATATCCGAGTCCATATTCTTCATGTGACCCATGCATGAGGCTGGAGCCATGAAAATGTCCTCATTCATTGGGCCCCTGGTGGAAAAACACCACAACAGTTAATAACTTAAAAAAAAGTTAAAACTCTGATAAAAACTTTTCCATACAGAGCTTCAGTAAAAACTGTCTTCTGTACAGGAAACGAGCAGTACTCACATGCGAACTTTATGCCTCCCGATAACAAAGGAAACCTTTCTGCTCCAGGGGTTCACGAAGGTGGACCAGCTGGTATCCAGGACGATGTATTCCCCATTTTGAGCACAGAAGCGGATGGACGAGTGGTCGAATGGTTGCCCTGCATACTGTATGACTGGAATATTAAGGTAAGAAAAATTAAAACTCAGATCTGGACGTACGCATAGCTGATGCTAGATCTGTTTGATCTGTAGACTCACTTTTTCTATGAATGGCCAGCATGATGGGCCGGTCGTTAGGATGCAGGTGGAAAAGAAGCGGAGTACCAATGAGGTCCTGGGGGAGGTAGCCAAGGAGAGGAACAGCCCTGACACACAACATGAAAAGATTATCTCTATTAGTGTTACATATTTAGTATTTGGAATATAAAATGGCCTCAAGTTTGTTTTTTTAGATTTTGTCACATTACAACCACAACATAATAGACTAAAACAAAGAAGAAGAAGAAAAGAACAACGACGAAGCTGCTAAAGATTTGTTGTTGCGGGATGAATTTTCCCCCTTACAGAAAGATAATGACACTAAACGTGCAACCAGAGCTGCACTGAAATACTTCTGCACCTTCTTGTTTAAGCTTGGTCCAGTTAAAGCCCAAACCTAAAACCTTTCTTTTTCCTTTCACTTTGCTACTTTTAAAAGTAAAGGAAATTTGCTTTTGCAGCTTCTTAGTAATTTTTATAGGTTTCCTGATGTATACCTTGCATATTCTTATTTCTTACTTTTACATGAGTTTTTTTCAGTTTTTTTTGATAATCTTCATTATTTTTATTCTTCCTATTTTCAGAACTGTGGTTAGTGCTTGTTGTTTTTAAATAAGCTTACAATAAGATTGGCTTGACTATACTTTGTGCTGTTCTATCACATTAAATCCCCAAAAATAGTTGGTTTACAACCAAGTTTTTGGTTGTAAACCGACTAAGTGTGAAAATCTTCGAAAGGCATGAAAAGATTTGTAAGGAACTGTAAATGTACACAAAGTGTACTGAAGCCTCACCTCTCATCCACATCCTGAAATACACAATTTGGAGTGTGTGTGGTGGTGAAAATGCGTTTATCTGGTGGAATCCTGGGTGCTGCAAACAAATTTAGGAATATAATTGAAATTGTTGATATTTCAATAATAATAATAATAATTCAGATATCTGTATGCTAACATTCTGGTCAGAGCAGCATTTTCACCTTCGTATCCAGAGTGAACCCTCTCAGCCAGCAGGAGGCAACAGAACTGGTCTTCATCATGAGCCGTGTCCTGCACCTTCATCAGATAAGGGGTCATGCGGAACGGATAGTACCGCAAATCACCCTCGAACTCGTTACCGCCACTGAATATCAGAACAGTAATTTAGCAGTGAGTTAAAAACAGCATGTTTCAGTCAACTACGCAGTAAACCTGTCTACTCTTAGTTTGCAAATGTAACACATGGGGGCAGTATTGAGCAAATTCTCACTTCAGACGTGAAGAAAATAAAAGAAATCAAAATTAAATTTTGGACCTTCAAAATTAGAAAAACTCCAATCACCTGAACAAATGCAATTCTTTTTATTTTTTTGTGTTTCTCTATAAAAATGCTTCTTCCAGGTTAACCTAGAAGAAGCATCTTATTATGGTCTGCATGAATGTGACCTCATATACAAAATGAGAAACATCTGCAATGGAATTAAATGCATGAATAAAACCAACCAACAGATACGAGCAGCAGATGGCCTGACGTGCATGAACTGATGAAAACGCACCTGATACGACAGAAAAAGGACTTCTCCTGCATACAGTCAGAAGGAGACGGATCTGAAACAGGAAGAAAATAACACCTGTAAATTCAAAAGGAACACGATCCAAACAGGATGCAGCCAAAAGCAGATGCATCAGGTCTGAATAAATGCATCAAGAAGCAACATTCAGAAACTTGGCCCTGCACACATTGAATATGTAATAAATGAAAGAGGGTCAAATACATAATATATTTAACTAATCTAAAGCTGCAGCATTTAGATGACAAATTGAAGATTTTCTAAAGTTATGAATGTATATTTTAATTTCCTATGGGTCTCTTCAATTTATTTGATATTCTTTCTCTAATCATGCACTTTGAACAAAAACCTCAGGTTGTTCTAAATTATTAAAATTTATATTGTCCTCATATTCTGTCATGTTACAACCACAAGCTGAGTAAATGGTACATGGTTTTCAAAATGTTTTGCAAATAAAAATCTAAAAACATGCATTTTTATTCCGTTCCCTTTATTCTGATACCCCGAAATAAAGTTCTGCACCACCAATTGCCCTCAGAAGTCCGCTAATTACTAAATATTCTGTTCTATTCTATTCTGTATGTGACAATAAGTTTGGAAGGCATTTTTAATATATTGAAGAATATTTGGGAAGAGACATGTAGCTCTTGGTACCTGCTCCAGTGCACATGCTCCAGGAGGGCAGGCGGTACGGGGTGGTGAAGCTGTAGAACGCACTGATATCCTGCGGCATCAGAAACTCCACAAACTTAGAGTCTTTGAATGCATCTCTTTTACAGCTGAGGATGGAGGCAGCCTGGTCAGATATATAGATGATTTTTCCTGTGCTCAGGGACACCGCCACTGCAAAAATGTCCTGTAGATGCCAAAAAAATACTTTAAACCTGCGACATGCACCATTTGGGGGCGGGAGGATTAAAGACCTGGTCTTACGTTGCTTTTGAGGGTGTACTCTGAAGTGATGTTGTCTATCTCCTCTATGGTGTAAGAAGAAACATCCAGGCCAGAGGGATGACTGTCATTGACCATCATCAGCTGGTAGTACTCCTCATTCGCTGAAGGAGAAAAGATGCAGTCATTTTGTCCAAATTTGGTCAACATACAAGACAGAGAGGATTGTCTTCCAAGATGCCCACAACACTGAAGCTAAGGACAATTTTTAATAATGAAAATGATAAAACGTTTAATAACTGAAGAACTGTACTACTGAAGACCTACACTGGATAAATAGTTGTTTATATGCATGACATCTATATATATGGAACTAATTTTACAAGCCATTACCTCTGTGACTATGTGCAAAAGATGCTCTAAATTATAGCTTCACCTTTTTCTCAGCTGAACATTTCAGAAAAGACTTAATGAATGAATAATGGCTGCATTCCTGTGTTTACTCATAAATGTACAGTGAATTACTCAAAAAAAGAACTACAAAAACTCATAAACAAATAGAAATTGTTGATAAAAACAAGCAGAAGCACGGAAAAGGCAGAGAGGTTATTATCTGCAACAAACCTTCCACTTGATTCACACAGCGCAGGGCATATTTCAGCGCACTCAGTGTGGTCGACTTGCTGTTGTGCTGCTTGTCAGCTGGTACATGGCGTTTGAGCTCCTTTAGCGTTTTAATCACCTCCTTCTGGTTCTTGGCTTTCGCAGACTCCTGACTACTGCAAGACGGACAAGTAAACAACCAAGAGTCACTCATAGCACTAATGAAAAGGGACTCTTACAAACAGACTAAATAAAGATGTTGATCCTGACAGCAGCGGTGGTTGTTGAGCTAACCTGCAGCCGCTGGATGAAGGGTTGTCCTGCTCCGAGCTCAGCAGACTGTAGGCATTGGAGCTGCTGGGAGGAGATGGGCTGTGGGAGTTGGAACTGTGCAAGAGAGAAGGAACATTTTCAAATTGCAACTTGAAAATGGAGTAAAAATCACTTCAGTTCCAAAGAAGAGATTTCATGCTGATGTTCAATCAACCAGCTTCCCAACAGTTCCAAGTAAGAAAAGGAAAGCAATTAGGTACAAATCATTCTTCTCTGAAGTACAAACTTATCACACGTTTTTCACACGCATCTGAGATACTCAAGTTTCTTTCAGTGAAAAAGGACAAGTGTCCTCATTTTCACAGTCTGGGCCTGTTATTAACTCAAGCTAAAAGAGGATCAGCTGTTTTTATATGCCTTTTGTGAATCCTGGAGCAGCGCCCTTTGAGCTTCGGATCCAATTTTGCACATTTAGCAGCCAAGTAACAAAACAAAATTCACACTCTTATCCTGAAGTCTTTGTCATCTACTTGAAGGACCCAAATTATTTCCCGCAGCTCAATGGCTGCACAGCAAGAAAACATCACTGTGGTCAAGTGTGAGGTCAAAACACAACTGGGGGCAGAGAACAAGCAGTGGACAAAATCTCTGCTTGTTCTCTTGGTGCTCAGATTTAGAAAGGTGTGCTTGATATTTTTTCAATGCAGAGACTCGCCATCAGTCAGACTGATGGCGAGAAATCAGTGGACAGCCGAAGAACATGCGCAACTTAGAATCTCAACAAAAATATCTTTTTTAGAGACTATTTTTTTTTTTAAATGAAAGTAAGTGATATATTATATACAATCAATGCACACATTTAGGTAGGTTTCAAGTCTTTTTTTTTTGGTAATTTTGATGAGAACAACCAAATGTAATCTCTCGGATAATTTGAATATTATCTGAATAAACACAAGTGTTTTTTAAATCTTATCATCCTCATTTTATCCTCTGTTTTGTTTTTCTACATTTTCATTTACAAAGAAGCAGCAAGAACAAAAGTCTATCATGTTCATTGTTTATGGTCCATTTAAAAATAGAAGATAACAACAGCTGTTTTTAAACCAAAGTCCTTCTGCTGAAGTGAACTAAGGAAAACATATTTTCATGAGAAAAGAAATTTTTATGTCTGACAAAAACAGGATTAGTTTGAGCTCAACTACAAGAACATTTGCTCCATATCAAACAAACCACAATCTTCATTCAGTCTCACTACCCTCAGATATTAACAGATCTATAAGAATTTACTATAAACAGCTCTAAGACAGCAACTCATGATCTCATTCTGCTGAGAAAAAATCTGGAGCTCTGCTAAAAAAAAAGTTCTGGAATAGCCATCACCATTTAAACATTTCCTGTTTGTGTTAACTTAGTCTCTCTAGGAGCTCTGTACCATGTATCTAATATAAGGGGTGTTAACCCAGAAGCTTACGATGAACATCAACACCACATCCTGCCTATATCTAGCACACCTGTTCAAAAATAGAGCGAATTGTTATTCCTGGTACAGGTGAGTCCAAGTTCAGTGTAAGCCTTTAGTTCCCAGAAATGTCACACATGGTTTCGGTCTGAACACAAGCTTGAGAGTGCAAAAGTTCTTCTTTTCAGCTGACACTATGGTGAATCTGAACAGAAAACAGCAGAAACTGGCAACTACAAATCAACAACTCTGCCCTAATTGCCTGTTGAACACTTCTTATAATATACATAAAGAATTAGCCACCAGATTTAGAGCAAGACTATTAGCAGCTGTCTGAGAACCTGACTCATCTGAACTAAAACCGAACAACTATAAATAACCCTGATTACCTGCTCAGAATAGGTAACATCTTCACAAATAGCCTTCCTGAGCCAAAGAAGGAATCTAATTCAATCTAAATAGCCTTCTGTCCTGCACAATGCAACAGCTGGTTTTAGACTAGACAGTCTAAATATGTCTTAGTGTCCAGTAAGCTAATTGGTATCATGGCAGGGAGTCTGCAGGTCAGGGAAAAGTTATATAAAGAGGGTGAAGAAAGAGGCAGAGTAAGAGACTTTTCCATCGTCCTCGAGGAGCAGAAACACAAAATGAAGGTCAGAGGACACTGGTCTTGTTTAATTAAAAATCTTCTTCTGACGGAAGATTTTCTTCTGTCAGAATTCCTTTATGGACAGCAAAGGTATTACGTTTAAAAATGGCAAGGGATTTTTTCCATTTGTCTTTCATGGGTTTTTTCTCACTAGATGTGATGGGAATAAATCAAAAACACATCTATCAGTAAATTAGCTGAATCTATTCACTTTTTGCTTCCTGTTTCAATTCGTAATATGATCTTTTTTCAATATCTGATTTGTATCAATTGATCCCATGGCACTGAAAATCAGCTGACCAGACTGTCTATGTGTATCAGAGGAAATCATCTTTCTAACATAATGAGACCTTGATCAAAACCTTACAGACTGACAGAGTCATTAGGTAAACTAATACACCTGAACAATGTGGAAACATTTTTAAGCTGCAATCCACTGTAATTGTTCTGCCTACATTCAGAAAACCTGCAGGCACAGAGGAGCTCACTCAGTAAAGCACTAAGCAGCATTTATATTGCAGTGATGTAATTCTAGATTTGTGTAGCATTCAGCTTCTGGGAAATAAAACAGTGCAGTCATAAAAGTGCATGACTTATCAGTGATCCCTGAATAAACTCCAGAAAGCCCTTGCCACTCGCACGCAAGCTTACCAATATATGTCACAAAGGCGATGTTAGGACTTTGGCATTAACACGTGATACTCACCTGATCAATTGGCATATTAGTAATAGGAGACATGCTAGAACATATGGTCATTTTAAGCAACAAATGTATTTTCTTTATTGAAACAGGGACAGGATTATAGGTGCCCTGCATGCTTTAGATTAACAAGCCAAGCAGGTTCCTGATGAAGTTAGTAACAGAGAAAATTAGTCAAAAATTTGAATCAGGTGTGGTAGATGGTTTAGCTTAGCATGAGTTCATCTAACATGTGCAGAACATGGGTGTCAGATTTAACCACTTTCAATCTACAACAAAGCTAAGAAAAGAGGCTTTCAATACCTTTGTAGTTTTTAAAGTTGGTAAATCTCCTTCCTTTACTATTTGATAATTCAGATTTTCCTGTCTTGTTCTGTTTGGTAGAACCAATGCATCAATTTTGTTTTTCTACTGATAACAGAAGAAAAGTAGCAGATGTACCCTGTGAGTGTATTTTACCGTGTCAGTCTGACCAAGTCATTTTTTCACAACTGCAGACCATTTTTTCCTGGCATTACTCTGACACTGCAGCAAGATGATAAGAATCTATAACATTAACTGAGTTAAAACTTTTATGAACTGGCTGTTCAAACCACAAGTTTGACTAATTTTACATAGATGAACTCAAGACAGAATTTAAGGTAACAATAAGGTCAAAATAGGCCAGTTGACAGAGTCTTTTGAAATAATACCATTGGTAACACTTATTTTTCTTGTTCTGAGAAAATCTGCAGCAGGATGTGGCCTTTATCTACTGACTATCAAAGGATGCTTGAGAGAATTGTGAAATATGAGAAACAAAGTGAGCCGAAGCAGAGCAATCCCTCTGACATGACATGACGTGACAAGGACGCAAAACATGCTAGTAACATGAAGAGCTAACTAATTATTAAGAAATGAAAGATCCTGGGTCTCGTCAAAGAGCAGATCTTAATCCCATTGAGACGCTATGGGATTAAAGCAGGAAGTACATGCAAAAGTCAAAGGGCATCTGATAACCTTTTAGGGAGAGGATGTGGTAACTTTTAGAAAATACATCATTGTTGAAATATTTAGTTTAATAGGTTAATATTTGGTTGTAATTAAATTACTTGCTTTTCCAGAAATTAGTTTATACATACAAATCTATATTAAGAGAGTAGGTAAGTACAAAAACATTCTGAGGTGTACCTCCTAAAACTGGAGGATAAAAATGTGGAAAGTAAACTGAGCTGACTCAGAGTTGGCAGACACGGGAGCGATGTAGCAACACCAAACCAGAAAGAGTTATGTGGGTTTTAAATACGTCACTCTGTCGGCTGACAAAGAGTTAGATGCCAGAAGGGAAATAGACCATGGCGGAAAAGGAGCGGTTAAAAAAAAAAAGCCTGGATCTGAAGAAGCAAGGGCAGGTCAAAGAAAGGCAGAGCCTAGAGTGAGTAAAGACGTCAGAGCTTGCAGCTGGGTTGCTCCACCCAGAGCTAAACACACACAAACAGTGCATTGCCATGGCAACAAGGAGTAGGAAAGCGTGACATGGCCCCATCTGGTATTGAAGAAAAGCCAGCTTCTAGTCTTCAAGATGACATCAATTTGCTTTTCCTGCTGGTTGATACAGTCATGTATTTGTTCCTCTGCTCTGTATGTTTCCTGGGCAAGCTGCATAGTGTCTGAGGCTATTCCTGGACATGATGATGAGAGGAAAATAATATTCTGAAAGTTTTAAAACTTTTTTCTTTTTTTTTTTACATTAGATTTAACCAATTCTTATCTGTCAGAAAAAAGGTTCAATGTCACAAAAACTCATTAAATTAAAGGTGCTATCCAAGATTAGTTTCAAAAGTTGAGATTTCTGAATAAAAAACCTTAAAAATGTATCACTTAAGGATCAGAAAAAATACTTTGCTCTCGGTTAAGCATTTGCAACAGAGGAGAAAATTGATGCATGAACTTATCTGTTTTCACAAACCTTGAATGTTGATCCTAGCCTGTTACCACATACACGCACTAAATGTTTTTAGAGATTATCACCTTTGAATCTATGACTTGGTTTATATGTCAAATTTGACAGACAATCTTTTATTCAATCATTCTGGATGAAATTCAATGTTCAATGTGCTACATGACTGCTCCTTTTTGTGTCAAAACTGTGAAGCTAAGGCAGAAAAACATTAAAAATATTTCATTCACTATGTGAATGTGTGTGTGAAGCAGTGCAATAAAAAAACACTATTTACCATAAAATAATGTTGTTTGACTGAGGTTACCTCTGCTTTTCCAATAAAACATTGGAGATACAAGATAATCTCAACATGTAAGCCAAACCACAGCTCACGCTTTCCAGACAAATTTTTAAAACGTGGTTTCGACCAAACTGCTGCCAAAACAAGCCATCCACTACTTCAACCAGAAACCAGATTAGACTCGGCTGATCTGGCTGGAAGCTAGCCCCAAACTATAAAGTGATAAACAATTTTACATAGTTGCCTTTCAGCAATGGATGGCTGAATGTCATCATACCTTGTTATAATTATATAACAAGGTATGATTAGGATATTATGCTGCTAAAATTCCTCTGTCCAGCAATGAATCTGGCTTAGACTGGTTTAAATTTGATGACAAAAATCTAAATGCAATACACAGTATAAATTATTCTGTTACTTTGTTACTTCTCTGTTTCATATCAGAATGATTAGATTGAAAAATTTTTTTTGTTTCAAATTCTACTGCAAGTACCAAGAAGCTTTGGTATTTTTACCCAAAGTTATGTGACTGCGAGAATCTCTTAGCCTATTCTGAGTTTTGAAAAGTGCTCAGCTAACAGTGATTCATTGAATGGAGTGCCCATTTACAAGGCACCATTTAAAAATTTTGTTTATGAAGGGTCGATCATGGAGAGAAAATTTTTACTAATACTAATTTTTAAGGTTAAAAGCTTAGTGAGCTTTGACTCACTCTACTTTTGGCATTAGTTAGACCCAACAAATGCATTCAGTGCTCACACCTCCATTCATTATGATCCATTAAAAGCACGGCAGGACATACTGACTCATTTTTAAATAAAATGCCCTTGATATGCTAAGGGTAATCATGACAACAAATGCTTGAGACATAAAGGTATTTAGCATAAATTCCCCTATTAGAAATCACTAGAGTACAATTAAGTAGCAGAATATTTAATTTAAGTGGTAAAACATTCCTGGAGTGTTAATTATAAGCAATGGCTGTTATCTGACCTCTATACATGGATCTCTGTGACTCTTGTACTATTTTTACCTTTTTGTTGATCTACTGGCTAAAGCCTTACTTCAAAAACTGAAATGTTTTTGGCACTGCTTCACAATCAATGATCAGCCTATGGTTAGAGGTGAATGACTGCGTGGCTAAATCCCTAAACCTAATTTTGCATTTGTCTTTATGACAAAGATAAGGTGTGTACTGCTGCTTGTAAACTGCTTATTATGTTTGATAAGTAAACTATCCCAGCCACTTCTGTTAAGGTCCCGCTGCACAAATAGCTAACAGGAAAGTTTTAGAATTTGATTTAGGAGAGTGAAGTTTTAATGTCAGTCTCTTTGTGTTGAATAGCAAGTGATGACTTGATTAAATTTTTTTAGCTTTATTCAGGAGTGGGAATTAGCCAGCTGATATATCCAGCTGGCTATAGACTCCTACAAATGCAGTATAATTAATAGAGAAACCAAATCTGAATATGGCCTTACATTCTTGACAAAAAACTACCAATCTTACACCGACAATGGCAATTTATTCAGCTCATTTCGGGTGAGAGAAACCAGACAAGGTTTTGTCTTCTGTTTTGCCAAAGGGATCTGGTGATTTTGCCCTTTTTGCCATTTAGAGTGAACATTTAGAAGCGTAGGACAAATGGAACTATTGACATGGACCTATTCAACTTTATTAAAGTTAATATTAGTTTATTAGTTGTTCTGTGCTCTAAGAAGCATCTGACTAACGGTTTTGTTATCGAGTAATATTGTTCACATTCGCTTCATTTCAGGACATTCCTATTAAACTTGTAGTTGTAATTGAGTTGAATGTGCTGAAAAAGGCCCCTGTAGCGATAGCTCTTAAAGGAGACCCCATGCTGTTTATTTACATAAGCATTGGTTGGTAAAACTATAAGTCTGTAAATGATTATTTAGAATTATAATGAAGTCCAAAAACATCCAATCACCACAGTAAACTAATTTCTTTGATGAACATCTAAAAAATGCCTTCATACATCTTACACCTTCTTACTTGGAAATTAAGATTGGAGATTGGAAAACTATTGTAAGTGCCTTGTCTTTTTTTACATTTTAAATAAGAAATTACAGTAAAGGAAAGAAAGTTCTGCCATGTCTTACCTTTTGTTGCTGCCTGAAGATTCTAGCAATGCCGAGTCTTTACTGCGGCTGTTGGAGCTGCCCATTGACTCGTGGCCATTGCTGTCATTCCCATGACTCTCGTTGCCGTGACTCTCATTGCCATGCGATTCTGTCCCGCTGCCACTGGACCCACTGCTCTTCATCTCTACGTCCTCTTCGGGGGACAACCGTGAACGCGTTGTCTTGCGCACGTTGCGAGGAGAGAGGGCGGGGTCCTGACCGCTGCTATCACTGCCCTCAGAGGGCAGTCCAAGGTCAGGTCTGCCCTGGGCATAGCTGCCCACCCAGCACATCTGTGCCATGGGTCTGCACCCCGAGGTGCCGCTGGAGATGGAACTGCTCGAAGCCGAAGCTCCATCCCGATCTGCCGGAACCGGCAAGGGATAGGGCTTGGAATCTGAATCGTCTGACATCAGGAGGAGGTCTTTCCTGGGGTTGTTTCAGCTTAGGTAGAAAGCAATTATCCCATTGTCAGAAGGATGACAACTGGGCAGATGAAAAGTAAATGAACTGATCTGGGGAAAGAGACCACATGCGTTAAACATGAATGAATCTGTTTCTATTCACAGTTTTAAATATTTAGGAAAAACATGACTTAACATCCAGTGAAGGCAAAAATTATGTTTAAAAACTTATAAAAGTTGCTAAATTCTTTGACATGAGTTCCAGACAGAAAATATTTTTTCTGCATTTGTATCCAGTGGTGCCAAATAGTCAATGCTATGATGATTTTTCAACATAAGTTTGTGTCTGCCTGTACATTTGAACAACTATATAAATATAAGAGAAATAATGTTTGCACAAAGTTAAAAACAGAAAAACATTGCACCTTCAAAAGGCTTCTTTCTGCCTTTGGTCTAGTGTCATATTTGAAACATTGTATGGTTTGACCCTGGACCCCTGGAAACCCTGTTGGATGCCTCTGATTTCCTATGAAAGACTCTGGTCCAGACAAGTTGCCCTTTAAGAACAGCAGGTCAGTCCAATCTTAAAGGGATAGACTTGTCCCTTTAAGACTCTCTTAAAAGGATTTTCCAAGGATTTACATCACCAGGGAAAGTTATATTTACGGAAAAGTAAGTTTTTACCAGTAAATAGCAAAACTGATCTAGTCAAGCCTTTAAAATGAACCCACACTTTCCCCATTCATCCCCAAGTTAACACAGTGGAATGCTCAAGACTTTTTGTGTTATATAAATAATGACAGAGTGGAATGTCTTACGTGTTTCTGTACAGTTGAGGTTTGATTGAACTATTTCCCAACACTTGCTACAAATCTGGTCATTTTTATCCTGCACAGACATGAAAACTAAGACCTCAAAGAGGGTGTACTTTCTTTTTACCATAACTGTATTGTGACCTCAGCTGAGGATGTAAGGATGTAAGACAGCAAAGCAGGATGTCAAAATACTCCATTCAGTATCAAGAACATGCTTGGTTACAGAGAATGGCGTATGCTCATTTATGTGGGAGCATCATCAGTGATGCTGTGTTTACATTAAAAACATGGAAAGCTGTGCCTGAAATATTACACAAAGCACGTTGTCAATGGAAGGTCTATAGAGGATGGTTTGAAAACCAATCCCAAGGGAACTAAAAAGAATCCCAAAAGTTTATTTAAAGCTTTTGACAACAGACTAAGCAACGGTGAAAGGGAGGAGTTGAATATTTGATGTTTTCCAAACTTTGCACAACTACCCAGATGGCCACTATAACTGGCAGTGGATAACTAAATGATAAAGATAAAAGCACAGTTTTTGACAATTATATATAGTTATTTAACAAATTGTGTTATACAAGAATATGCCGTCAACATCTAGCACAGCAACTGGCATTATATTTAAATGTTGCTGTTAAATTTCAAATAAAACACATATCTAAAAATAATGCCTCTGATCATGTTGGATACATTAAATGTCTGTGTATAACTTTGTCCAAGCTTGTTTTTACAACTGACCTAAATTTGGAGAACAGTGTGTGAGGATTTCAGAAAACCTTAATAAATATAAATTACTTTAGATTGATCAACTAATCCATAATGGTCTGTACAATCCCTACAGTGGGATGTTGGTAACTAGTGAAAAATCCTGTGGTGAAGCAAAAGACAGTAGCATAGATATCAATAATTAACACTTCTGTAGATCTTATCAGATAGCTGTGCACAGTGTGACACATCATTGACCTGCTGCATAGTTGGCTCAAGTCCTGCATCTGAGCTGCCAAGTGAAATAGGTCAGCCTTCAGTCAGTAAGTAAATGATCAATCAGAGGTGATGAGTCTTGCAAAGTGTGAAAAGAAATGGCTAAATTTGAGTTAAAAAGTTCACCAATGCTTGTCAGAATGGAGCAAGTCAGAACTGAACGCAGAACGGTAAGAAGAAGCAACAGCAGATCTTTAAAAGATTAAAAGTGCAACAGAGCAGAGAATAAGAAAGAAAAACAAATCTACAATGACGTCTTTGGCTAAACCCAGAATGGGCATGCAGAGACAAAGCACAGGGATCCAGACACAATAGGAGACATGAAAGCAATGCACAAAAGTTTTAAACCACTCCTCTTTGCTTTCAAGGAGTCAGAATTTCTTACAAATGTTTACAGTGGTCAATATCAATGGTTATTGGGTCTTTGCAAAGGTCAGTACTATTCTTTGGAATTTAGCTGCATTTTGACATATTTTCTGTCCAGTACTTGTACATGACCCTGTCATGGCAGTTTGCAGTGTTGGACAAGTGAAGGACAGAAGAGGAATTATGAGGACAGAGAATATCTAAATACCAACACAATGAAAATTACCTAAAAATCCTGAGAGACCTGGCAAAGGGCCAGGGAAACGCATCCTCTTCTGTATGCCAGGATTTCAACGTCAATATTGAGCTTGTTAATGCTAAAATC
Source organism: Phalloptychus januarius (assembly GCA_902982915.1). Classification (NCBI taxonomy): domain Eukaryota; kingdom Metazoa; phylum Chordata; class Actinopteri; order Cyprinodontiformes; family Poeciliidae; genus Phalloptychus; species Phalloptychus januarius. Next base: position 11,946,293 of record CADWAE010000466.1, on the reverse strand, counting down.
CAATTATACAATTCAAACTCTACACTGTAAAAACAAAAAATGTATCTAATTCTTGTAGAAAAATGGTAAAAACAGCTGCCGGTGTTTTACTGTAAATTAGAGACGTTTTTCTTTTTGTTTTATTTTTTTACAGTGCATTTCTCAATATTTACATTTCTCAGCAAAACAAATCGGAACATTTTGCCTTTGTTAAATGCTGACTGTAGTTAAGAGTCTAAATGGCCAGTGTAAAATGAGCACCTTACTAAATTGTCTGTAATCTGTAGACACCACTCTCATGGCTCATTCCTTGAGTTCAGCTGCTGAATCTGAGTGATTCATAGGTCACAGCTAAGAGGTTAAAAATACCTGACAGAAAATTTGATAAAAAGCAGTATGAAGTCATATATCTCAAAATAATTTCAAAAGACAAAGTCTGGCTTCTTGGACGCCAATGTAGGATCTTAACATTTGGCCAGAATGTAAGTGAATTTTTCTATGCTTTTTTGGGGATGAATAAGAAAAGATGTTGGATGACTTCCAGTGTTTGGTGGAACACTGCACAAAACCATAAACTAAATGATTTAAGCAACAGTGTGGAACAGACATATACAAAAGAAAGAGATCCTGCAAAATAAAACAAGAGGTAATGTTAAATGAGAATCAAAAATCTGAAAGAGGAAACTAAAACTATCTGAACATGGGACTGGAGAACAAAACAACAATATTCAGGCCCTGGTGGAGTTTATTAAACTACATGATATAAACAAAATGTGACATCAGAAAAAAGAAACTAAATCTGCAAAAAAAAAAAAAAAGAATCTATGATGCAGCGCTGAGCTCACTGTGGTTAGGACCTTAAAAAAATCCCCTTCACAAAATGCAATGTCTCGGCCCATTCCCACATGTAACTTCGAGACATTACTCACAGAATGTTTCTGCACAGAGTGAACAGGCTGCTCTGAACTTCATAAAGCACTTACTGAGCTGGTTTTTACCAGTCAGAAAGTGCAACTGAGGCAGCAGATGCAATTGAAAGTCTAGTCCAAAGATGAAAGAGCCATCTGACAATCAGTCAAATCACAAAGTCCAAAAGATTGTACTAGTTACCAATGTGGGAGATTCTTTATTTATTAGCTTAGAATCAATCCAATTCAGGTGATTGTGCAACAGCAGACACTACAAACATGTTTCAACTTTTAGAAATTACATTAAAATATTTCTGGACAATCCTCTGGGCATTTTTATGTCAAGAGAGACTGCTAACAAGATACCTATAGATCAACTATGTTATTTCTTTTGTAAAGGAGACTGTTTGTGTCCAATACACCTGTGCACTAAGGCAAAATTTACTTCTTCTCTGCCAATAAATAAATTCCATCTGAGCAGCTGCAGAGAAAGGAGGAGAGGACAAAATAATCTGGCTTTCCTTTGTCCCTATTGGGAATCCACTGATCATTTTAAAAACTAATCACAATGGACTTTGCTTCCCAAACCACTTTTTCACGTTTTTTTTTATTTCTGCAGAGTCATCAGACTCTTCCTCATAATGTAATCAGCACATGGACTGACTCGATTAAATGATGCTTCTTTGGTCAAAGGGCGGACCGTCTGGCTGGCGCTCTATAAAAGCTATGACGTACATCCGACATTAAAGTAGGGTCAATAAGACACAGGTGTCTAAAACCGCAAGATGGGAAAGATAGCACAATTAGGAGGTATATTACACTATATGGTCAATCTAATCCAACTGAACACTTGTGGTGGTTAATAGGAACATTTGGCTGATGTAGAACTTCAAAATCTATTTAGAATAGTATGAGAAGTCATTTAATTGTTAAATGATGCAAAGCTTCATGCAGAGACAGCACAAATCCATGAGACATAAAGTTATAACAAGTAGGAAGATAAAAACTGTCAGACAATTATCCTCTATCTCAAATAAAAATAGTTCATGACATTTTTTTATCCTTATTTTCTAAATCGCTGATGTTGGAACATTTAACCTAAATCCAACAGGTTAACATTGACAACATTGATAGTCTAGATGGCGAAAACACCTTGATACTCTGTTCAACAATGATCAAGATAACATGAAGAAAATTAAATCCTATGCAAAGTCAAACTCACCAAAAAAAAATGTATGCACTGACTGTAATCAAATAACTATATTTATTTCAAGCACATGAAAGTCTATTACTCTTAAATTGAATTTTGGACTTTTAATCTGCTGAAAACAAACCATGGCACTGTTGTGCACCTAACCTCAGAGTTGCCCTCTGTTGTAATACATCTTCCATAGCGACTGCCAACCTAAATATTAGTTCATGTTGGTCTCTGGATTCTTGAACCCAAAGTGTAGCTAAATCAGAGGGCATGCACAGGCTGGCAAGAACTTGTCTGGCCTCTCAAAAGGTTGCATTAGCACTTTAAAACACTTTAAAATGTTATTTTCAGGAACAAGTACAGCTTTGAGAACATAAATATGCTCATTTAACTTCTCCACTCCTGATCTTTTGGTTTTGCCGCTGCATGTTCGTGGAGAACTGTAGAGATGGCAACCTTCCCTCTGATTTCAATTGTATGATAAACAGATATAAATAACAGATCCCTTGTCAGATTCTACTTGCGTCAAACATCTTGTCTCCTCCCACTCCATTCATGAAGGCAAACTGAAGTTGGCTGCATTATTCTGCAACCATTAACAAAGTCAACCTCAATCTGAGGTCCGTATTTTAAAGCCAGGCAAAGAAAAATGCTGAAGTACCTTTCTAAAGTATTCACAGCCCTTGACTCTTTCCATCATTTCACAATCACAAACCGAATAAACACAGCCTAACTTCTGAGAGAAACTACATTTTATTCAGAAGTATGGAAATAAAGAAGACTGAATGCATACCAGTTCACTACACTGTGTCCTTAATTTATGGATTCGCCTTTTCTATTACTTTGCTTCTTGTTCTTGTAGAATAAGGTAAAGTCGACGCCTCTACTTTAAAAATAGTCAATATCTTGCAACAGGTGATGATGAGATTCACAAAACAAACCTGCAACTTTTAAACTAGGACCCACCATGGGACGTTTCTTGATTATATTATAATGGGGGAAATTTGTAAAACTATATAACTTCAACTCCCCTACTCTAACTCTTTCTACATACCATTCAGCCATTTCTTTAGTAGGTGAAGTAGAGATCCAACCTCACAGCTCACAAAGCAACACTAATGGGGTTTCCTAATGATCCTGGGACCATTATGACATACATGATGCTTTGGTTGCTTACATGGGTATGATCCTAATCTTAATTCCTGCTGGAAATGTCTGTTCTTCTGCTGTTTTTTGCAAGTATAAATTGTTTTAATACTTTCTAGAGTGTTGCCAGTTAAGTTTCAACTAAAACATAGTCCCTAGGATACCTTTGACACCTACGGTACATGTCTGCATTTTACTACTGTGGGCTGGTAGATATTAGCAGAGAGCAGCCTCCACCTGAATAGCGTGCAAAGCTTCCCACTGCATTTTATCTGATTTAAGGTGAGTGAAAGACATGTGGCGCTGTTATAACACTTTCAAATCAGATTCAGGTTCAGTTCACTTATCTTTCATCTCTATGGTAGTTAAATGCCTGACCGAAGAGATCATGATCACATTGTGGCGAATTGGATTAAACCCACTGTAAGACTGAAATGTGTCAAAGCTAAAATGTGGCCGACGCTTTTAAAGTCACTCCACTTCTATTGTTCAACCTACCAAACATCTATATCTATACTATTTGTAATGTAAAAAATATTCCATGATTTCAAAACTTTAACTTTACAAATATTATACATCCTTATGTGATCCAGGCTCAAGAGTGAGTGAAAGATATTAAGATACAATGAATATGAAAATAAGAAAATATGACAATAATTTTCGACATCCTCTTAACCCTTGCTGTACCTTGGGGGCAATGGTAGCCTACCTATCTCCAGCAACCAAGTCACAAAACAGGGCCAAAATATCATGAATGGACTCAGGCCAAATAACCATAAATTCATATTTCTGGATCAAAGAAAGACATTGGAGTAACCATAGAGAATCCACAGAGAGAACTTGCAAAATTCATGCATGGCCTGACTATTTCTACATACTATAATAAAAGACTAAAAATATTATATATACTATAATTATAAAACACTAGAGGTTCCGCACCCCACCAGCCCTCCCTTGGGACTGTCCCTGTCTTCTTTAAAGTTGTAGTCACTGTGCTCTCACTCATGTAATTACAATGAATGAATGGTTAATTCTGCCAACCTCCTTGTACTCAGCTCCTCGTACCGCATATTCCCTAATCGGAACGGCATGTGAACTTGTGCCATGTGCAACTGCAGCATAACACTTTATATAAGGCTCCGTACCGGCGTTTTCATGTGACACTGACACCACAGAGTTCACCTATCCACTGTATCTACTGAGCTCCAGAAGGGACTCACCGCTCCGGCCACTGTGCCAGTTTTACTGCTTCAACTTTCTTTCTGGATGCATTCACTCGCCGTATGCCAAGTTCCTTAAAGCCCCGGTCAGCTGCTGTTTCATCCTGCAGCAGGTAAAGTGGGTACTCCGTCAGGGCTTTCCAGCAGTCAAGAGGGCAGACCTCCAGTTAATAGAGGTGTGACCTTATAATGCAATACCCAACTATTTATTTCGTACGGACAAATAATAAGCTTCACTCACCTAACGGAGGGCTTCGACTCTATTTTCTCCGGTGGTTCCGTGGAATAAAATTCTTGAAGATGCAGCTGCTGTTTCTGAAGGATTGGGTCCGTCCGCTCCTTCTGGGCTGCTTTCACAAATTTCTCTCCCCGGCTCCGGTGTCCACGCACTGCCCTGGATCTCCAAAGCAAGCAGTGACCTCATTACAAGCCTATCGTCCACCCCTTCCTGCTGCTCTTCTCCCATTGGTCTAAATGAAAGCCAGTCATCGCCTCTCCGTAATTCGGACCAATCAGCGAATCACGACGGACAGCATAACCACCGCTCCCCATCGTGATTCGTCCTTTCTGCTGCCAGTCGTTTTATATAAGGTTGTGACGGGCTTTTCACATGGAAACCCACGGTGTGATAAGAGAGAGCAAATCACTACGAGGGAGAGAGAAGCTGGTGAATGAAGCAGTGGCCAGGGTTGGCTCATAACAGCTCAGAGCGACCGGCTGTTATCTAAAAGGTTATACAAGTGTGTGCATGGCAATGTGGTGGGGACTGTTTGTGCGCAGTCATTCACGTAAGCAAAAAAGTTTGCCTGAACAAAAATGTGATATCTATCGAGCTCTTTTGAAAAGTGTTTCCAATTTATATTCTTTCTTACGTGAAATTAATTTAAGTGATAATGCACGTTGTTGTTCACAGAGTGGTATATGTTAGGTCTGCATGATGCTGGGGAGGCGTATTCTCTCACTAAAATAGATGTAAAAGGTTTTTGTTTTGGTGCTTTAGATTAAGATTCGGGAATCTGAGCTCCGTGAGGAGTATAGTAAACACAGTGAAAAGGAATTCAGGGCATATGTCGTATAAATTTCAATGACGCATAGTTGAACAAATACAGATGTACACGTGAAGCTAGGTACTCCACAGGAGACATGTGGAAATAGAGTTTTTAAATTTTAATTGTAATAATATAATTATACATATTGTCTCTAAATCTTGAAAATCCTATTAGAATAACCCGAAAAATGGTCTATCCTGTTTTCTAGGATTTTTAGCTTCTTCAAGCCTTATTTTACTCAAAGACAAAAAAATATGTAGATTTTTGCTGCAATGCAGGTCCTAAATGAAGTAGTGAATACTAATTTGAAGACATCATATAAAATAGATTAAAAATGTAGGTGTGATGCAAATTAGCAACATTCGGAATTATGGGAACTAAAGTAAGTGAATATATTTCCACTCAGGTATATAGAATATTGTATTGATGTTGTTATTTTTGCCAGGGTTCCAAATGCAAAAGTTATTACTCTAACTTAATAGCAGTATTTCAAATTCAGCTTAAGAGGGAGATTATCCAAACACATAGTGACATTATGTAGGGCATAACCTAAAAGCTGTGCATTTTTGATGCACATGACAGTTATTGAGGTCCACCTCAATAACATAAGGTACCTCATTGTGAAATAGAAGAACATAGTTTTAATTTGTTTTAAATAAAATGTGAAATACAAGTCTGCCAGCTTTGTACAGAGAAATGTCACATTGAGATACAAAAATTATCTTACCAAACATTGGATGATAATTTCCATGAAACCCATTTATGGCTTGGAAGCAACTTGATCATGCAGAGGAAATGTTTCCTTTTTTGATGAAAGTGAAAGAGTCAGAGTGACGCAAAAGTAGATGTACGTGGGCCGGGCTATGACCAAGTTCTCCATGGAGATGAGGGCATCCCCAGCAGTGTGGGGGTGGAGGGAGACAACAGCCATTTATGATCACTAGACCTACTGGTAGTGCTCCAACAGCCCACTGAGAGATACAAACAATGAGTCAGTTAAAATTGTTCAAGTTGGATCCATAAAATATTGACGTTAAAGCCTTTAGAAGTGATATGTCAGGGTAATATGCTAAAAATACTGTGATGAAGATTGGTTTTCAATTTAGTTACAATTTGCTCTTTTTTAATATTCCTCTACTTTATGAAATATCTAAGTAAATTTACTGTGTTCATTCACTTCACTGTTATTTTTAGAGCAATTGTTGGTGTTGCTGTTCAACTAAACTGTGATTTAGAGACATATGTTTTTGTGTTCTTGTATAATGCAGTGTTCACATAAGAACTGTTACCCTGAAATGAGGGTGCAGTTGTCATGACACTTTTGGAGTCACCAAATCTCCATAGCAGCCGTTAAATACTCTCTGCACACAAAGTGATTGAATGGGAGTGATGCAAGAAAAAAAAACAATGTTTCTTACCAAAATCGACATAAACAGCTACCCTGTCCTGCATGTTTTAGTGCTGCACACCTGGATTAAATGAAAGGATGACAGGTGGGAAGGAATTCATTTGAGTTGTGCTGGAGTGGTAAATTTTGCCATGAAAGCATAAGTCACCAGCTTACAAAATTTAGCAGGCCACAAAAATTCATATAAAAAAATTGTATTTAACATTAATCATTTTTATTAAACTTTTTTAACAGAATTTTTAACAGAATTTTTTTTTCTCTGTAACCTTGTGAAATGTTACAGAAGATACCTTTATGGTGAAAGGATTTATTGGGGGGGTTACTTTTTGCTGCTGCTAATATCCCCAATAAAGGCCTTATTGTCTAAGTATTTTACTCAATTGCATGTAAAGACTAGAGTAAGGCGATGTTTAATTCAACTATAAAACAGTAGAGATTGCTCCAAAACCACAAACCAAAGGCACCGCTGGGCCTAATTGTCAAAAAGGTTTTTTCTTCCCATGCTTAAAAAAGGGGCACATGAGGTAAAGCATGGATGAAAAGAACAATAAGTTCTGCCTTTTATCTTTGATGCTAAATGTTGTAATTATATTGTAACCTTTAAAAAGCATAAACTTTAAACTGGAAATAAAACCATTCTCCTTTGAGCTACTTTATTGCTTAGAAGACTTTTTCACAAAACCACAAAAAGATAAGTCAGAAACACAACAATAGATGATCACACCAGTTTAGAAGCTGTGTGTGCGAAAGAGCCCCAAATAACTCACTGGGGTTGTGTGGGCAGTAGCAGAGAGAAGCTTACTGCACACTCCCACAGGATAAAACATCCTGCAGTCTTTGCCTCCCACCCTCACATTAACTTGTGCTATTTCCACAGTTTGAACGTCATTAGCACAGACCCCAGAGGCTGATATTGAGAGCAAATATCCCACTGGGTTAAATATGCATGTCTTCCTTGCGATAAACTTCTGCCAACTCCTGGTCTTTCTTTCAAGCTAGATAAACATTGAATTGTCCGGTTATCTGACTCAACACCCCCAATATTTATTTGCAAGCATAATGATGTTGAACATTGCCTGTAAGCACAAATTCACCTGTAAAAGGACAAAATAACCATATTGGATGGGAATATATTCTCAGTGAATTGTTAGCCTGACTCACAAACTCAAATGTAAGATTTTCCAGCATAAAATGTCAGCAGAATTTCTCATTCAAAAAATGTGTGAGTTCCTGGATGAAACTTGGATAAAATATCACAATTATCTTCTAAAATTAGTTTGATCTTTTCTGTGGAAGCTGTTGCCAATTATGCTGCACCCTGGACGCCCTGATAGAGATGTTTAATAAACCTTAAAATAAATATTTGTCGCACTTTTCTAAAAGTTAACATGGGAATGTTTTATCCTCTCATTATTATCCTGCTCAGTGAAGTGGAAAGATAAACATAGATCCTCTCATAATCTCAGTCACAGTTATTTTAAGCTTTTTATTATTGCTATGGTTGGAGATATGGAGCAGTTTAGGCAGGTAGCTATTCTTGGAGCCATTCCTTGACTTTTCAAGACAACACACATCTGACTTACATGGAGTGCCTGGTTTCATGTCTTCCCTATTTTCAATAGGAACAGGCTTCTTTGTCATGATGAATTTACATCCCAGGAAAACCTGAAATGATCAATTTCTAATTAAAAGTTAATTGAAAAAGGATCAACTTTATGTTAATAAGATGTATTATCAGAGGATAATCAACCTGATAGTGTAGTCTAATATTAAGAGATTAACTTATTGTAAATCAGCTCACATATATTTACAAGTGGGCAAGAATTATAAAGGTTTCATAGTTTCATCTTGGTGTTGCAGGTGTGAAATTAAATTTTATATATTATACAAACATCATCAGAGATCAAGAACCATGCTGAAAATGTGAAAATACTGTTTTAAAATATATTTGTTATTAATCCCATCATTTAAGGAAAGAAGAAAAGTTGTTTCCCCATAATACGTGCAATCCATCAGTAAGCTATCCTTAAGAGAACTGGATGTATGGTTATCTTTTAGAATTTGAACCTTGTGCTTATTTTATTAATAACTTTCTGAACATTAATAATAGGGTTACAGCATTTCAGCATTTTGTGATATCTTCATTAAGTAGACACTGATTGATTTTGTGATTACAGTAATGCTATTCTTTGTGCATAAGAGACCGTTCTTGTTTACAAAATGAGTACAAAGTTCTTGCTTAAGCGTGGTTGTGATATCCCCTTATAGAGTTCTTCTCCGTCAGCAAACACATTTCCTCCTACATCCTGTTTGTCAGCGAGCTGCAGGCTGGTGAGTATACACGTAAATGAGAAATGTACAATTCTGGTGCAAAATTGACGTAAGCCACAGATGGGTCTGTCTGTTGATCAGAGGATGCATTTAAGCTCCTGCCAAATATATTTGCTAATGAGAAACTGATCAGCCAGGTTATTTTCCTTGTCAAGTCCATCCATATGGTACAGCGACGTAAACCTGGTTGTAGGAGCTGGTTGAAGCAGGTACGACTCAGGCAGGTCGATCAGAAACCTACATCAAATAAAATGTATAAAATATTAAAAGTGAAAATCATAAATGGGTCAAAGCATGGTCTTCAACCTTGCATGTTTTCTATGTTGCCCGGCTCAAATGTCATTTAAAACAGTCTGGTTATCAATTCATTATGACTTCATTCATCTTGTTTTTCAATTGTTTGAGTGCGACTGGTTTAGTCGCATTAGTTTGAGGGGTTTTGGTTTTATTGTTCTTGCTGTTAAAGCAGGAATATCAGTTTTTAAGAGATAGGAACAATATGTATGACACATCTATATATTTATTATTAAATTCATTTTTAGAGATGGGTTTTCTAGCCTAAAAGAAAAAAAAACAAGATCAACAATTTACTACTCTGAGATAGATTTTTTATGTATTGATTGGGACATTCCACAGTGTATTGTTACATAAGTATGATATTATAAGTCACAGTTTTGCCAATATTGGGTCATTATCCACATTCTCCATCCATGCATGTGTGTATCCCTTTCAGTCATCGTCGCAGTACCATCCCACTTTTAAGGTATCTTTGCAGAAACAATGAGGGTTCCTGGGTCTCCTTCTGTGTTAAATCTGTCTTTGTTCCTGGCTTCTCATAATAATTATTTTTCCTCCTGAAGGAGAAGTAATTGTTCATAAATAAGATGTTGTGATTGCAGTACTCACTATCTATGTTGCATTTCTTCATGAATATTTTCTGCAATCTCAAAGTTTATTGTTGCAGATACTCTGTCCAATTAGACATTTTGGCTGCTGTGCAAAGAAATGTTTAAGATGCATTTCTCAGAATTGTTTCTTTCTTAAAACCAGCATCAGCTTTGTTAACTACACATTCTGTTTTATGTTTTATGTTTAGCTGCTTAATGTTTTATTGTATCCTGTTTTCAGAATGAAGAACTTTTGTGGCCTTCAATTTGTATGAGAAAGACTAAAAATAAAGATGAATTAATAGACATCACCAAATCTGGAATTTTTCATGACCAGTCATTGCTAAAAATGAGAGTAGAAGTTAGGCTTGTTAGCATGCAAATAAATGTAAACTCATTTTTCTGAGTTGTCTTGCTCTTGGGTTCAGCTTGTCCTCTGTCCTTCTTGGCATCATCATTTAGCTGAAATCAGGATGTCTGAAGCCTCCCACAGTCAGGGAAGGAATCTCTCGACACCTTACAACTGCAGAGATAATGGGAAAGTCTTTGTGATTGCAAATTTTTTTGGATGTGTGAAGCTAAGCCGGCACCTCTCTTGTTCTGTCTTGTAGTTGAATAACTGGTTAAGATATTTTGAATGTGGAAGTTGCATCCCCTAATAGGGCATACCTCAGTCTGTTAACTCTCTCCCTCCTACAGGCAATTTTTCAGCAATGCGTGGGCTGGTGACAATACACGTAAATTGTGGTGCAAACGTGACGCAGGCCACAGATGGAACTGACTACTGATCAGAAAAAGCATTTCAGCTTGAGCTAGAATCTACATGCCAAAGAGAAACTACATCCAGTATGTTCTTATTTTGAAGAAAGAAAAGACTGTCTTCAGCATCCACACCCTCTTTAAGAACTTCTCAGATGTTGACATGAAAGCAATAGAAATACCCAACTTATGTGCCAAATCTTAATATTGATGAAAGAGAATACGAAAATATTTTGAGTGTGTGCTTATTTATTTTTTCCCCCACAGATCTATTTTCATTGAGCTGGTAAAATACATATTGAACATGTCACCTTTATATTAGTTTAAATGAGGTCACTGACATAAAATTCACACCAAATGTCAGCAACAACCCAGACAACCCACACATAAAAAGTAATTAAAGCAAATCAGTGTTCAGATTAAATTAATGGTTAAAAAAGTGAATAACAGAGAAAATGCATTAAATGTCAAGGTATAAATGTGTAAAGACAAAGAGAGCCCAGAAACCACAATTTTAAGCTTTTTTGCTATTTGTAAAGGAATCTGCTAGTTTGTTAACTGGTGGCCTTTAAGGTTTGTCATAAAGTATTGGAGTTTTATGGTTAGCAAAGCAAAAAGATTTTCCCCAAAATCTTAATGTTTCAAAATATACAGTGGTTACAGCTGCTTTTCTAAACTTCTGAACGTACAAGTGAGCGCTGTTAGAGTCATAATCCAGAAAAACAACACAGTACATGAGCCAGGTGCCCTTTGTAACATTTCTGGTGCAAAGAAAGTAAAATTTCAATCAAGAGTTGTTCAAAAACCAGACTCTCAAGCAGTTTTTGAGGGTCTTGAAATGAGCAGGTGCAATTTTATCCATTGAAAATTACAAGAAATGGACTCAACACAACTGCCTCTTTGTATTCTGTTGATGCAGATGCAGAACTGTTGAAAAAAAATCCTGTTTTAAAGTTAGAAGCAGAAGATTTGGACAAGCTGGTAAAAAAAACAACAACACAAAACTGAGACAATAGTTCCAAACACAACCAAGGGGACCAGATAAGAAAGTAAAACTGTTCCAGAATGACCAAATCACCTGACTTTGATCCAACTGAGAATGGAAAGAACTGAAGATCAGAGTGCATAGAAAAGAGCCCCAAACACAAACCTGTAAGATTCAAATACTTTTTGTAGAAGACACAGTGAGTCGAGCTCACACATTAAAAAATATGTTTTTCTTAAAGTTGGAGAAAAGGCACTTTAGATGAACGTATTTAATACATTACTTAAGTGGGTTCAATGAATGTCTTTTTTCTTTTACTGATAATTTCCACAGGGACTAATGGCTTCATTCATTTGCATTTGTGGGTTACTTGCGTTTTTACTTTAATCTGGTCTGAACTTTGCATACATTGCTCCATTACAAATATTTATATTGAGGAGAATTGGTTGTAATTTTCAATTGGCTGTAGTTTTTACTGTATATCCCAGCTTAAAGAAATAACAAAGTACTTAAAAACTTCACTTGAAAGAAGGTCAAACTCTTGAGGCTTTCTCTAAGTTAATTTTAAATGATTTGTAGAGAATAGTGCACATAAAGACGAGGTGGGAGTGCTATAAAAACATGCTTCTTGTTTGCACACACTTATTCACAGGTTACTATGACAAACAAAATATTAGGGTAAATGGTGATTTTAAATTCTTGGAGTTTAAGTGTTGAGGTGACGTTCCACCTTTGAAAATGGGAACTACTCAAATAAAATACATGTATATAAAAAACACGGCACCAGCTCAGTAAAAGGTCTCAATAAAATGTACAAGGATTAAAGTGCTTTTCCATTATCAATAAATCTCATCAGCATCCGGAAGTGAGTCAGTTGCTCTCCCTCTCTACTTGTTGGCTTAGTAGGTGGAGAGAGCTGCCATTCATCCAAACTGAGCAACCGGAGGCTTCGAGGGAACAGATGCCAATTTGTTATTTTCAAATAAAGTTCATCTCAAGCCGCAGAGACATACAAAGAAAACACAAAGCAGTTCATAGCATCTTGATGCTCTTAGATGGGGCCAACCCTGCTGCCATCTGGGGATACACTCTCTCTCACAGGCTGTTTGTCAGAGACGTGTAGGTGGGTGTCAGTACTCAGCCAGAATGAACTCATGGAAATATCGTCAAAGCACACGTGGCATTTGCCGCCAATGGCTCTGCTTAATCAGTTGGCAAAATGCCTTAATCACCTATTTGCTGATGTTTGTTGAGCAAAGAGAACATTCACACACACAAGAAAAAAGTCTTGAATGAAGTCATCAGTACATGACTTAATATCTTTCTATTCACTGTAAATAGATAGAAGAACATCATTTGGAACTAAACTGTTCATTTTAGGCAAAAGAGAAGGTCAAGAATAATACCACGTTCATCTGGGCTCATTTAGAACAGGCGAGGGCATCGCAGGAAAGCTATGATGCAATCTACTTGGATCCTTTGGCATTTCCAGAAATTTAAGTGGAGCAGTATTGTGTCACTTTATAGATCAACAGTTATAAAAATGTAGTATATATCAAGCATGACTTAGAAGAAATTTGACTTCAAATGTCTTGAAAGTGGGCCTCTGTCTCTTTAATAAGCTCCTCTTTCCAACACTCCGTCAGCATGTCAACTCAGTAATGTTTCTGGTAAGCTCTGCAGAACCAGGTATTTGCCCATTGCTGCTGCCGCTAGTCTGGAGGAGCTTTGTGAGGGAGGGTGCTCTGTGAGGCAGAAACTATTCTGGAGACAGCAGCCCTGAAGAGGAACTTTGTGAACACAAGCTTTTAGGCAGCCTTGAATAGCTGCTGTGGGAGCATGAAAGAATCAAAGTAATACTCCATGAGAGTTTTTGATGAGAGAGTAACATGTTATAATACAAAGCTCAAAAAGTCCATTTTACACAATACCAATTCCCATCCTCGGTGGTGTACCAGTGTCTCTTGCACCACTAGTTAACCATCATGTCATATTTGCATGGACTAGGTTTAAGAAAAAAAAAAAATCACTTATTTTTCCATGTATGACTTGCAAGACTGGCATAGCCCGAGTACATCATTTTGTTGATCAAATAAATCATTGTTTACTAAATTATTAATTCTTAAAATGACATTGATAATGAAAGCAATAATAAATTGGTTACTTTGATTTTCCCCATCTGTACAGTGTCTGCTGCATTGGTCCTCTCTATCCCCATTATCCCAAATAGTCCAACTTTTATGTATGAAGACGACTGAAAACAAGTTGGATGAACATCAGCCAGGAGGAAAGGCTACTTGTTAAATTTTATAACTTTTAAGACCATGTTCGAGAACAATTACACCTTGTACTGTTTGTCTGTACAAAATTCTCATTAACTTAAACGTCTTACAAACCAAATTAATTAGCCACATCAAATAGTAAATATGTCAGCATTAGCCTAGCACTATAGCATTAGCCTAACACGTTACTGTGTGTTATCACCACAGTAACATCTGTGGTGATAACAGGAGTGATTCCATGGATGAGCATTGTCGGGCCGAGGTTCCTACTTCACAAATCTACTTGACGAAGGTAGCCATGACAACGACTTGTATCGGCTAGTGGGGGGGCATATACATGAAACGTACAGCTGGCTTAGGAAAACCATACCAACAAATCAGATTGTTCACTGCACTAATGTATCCATCTGTCAAATGATAAGTATTATTGGCGAACATTTGGGTACCATCTTGATCCTCACTTTCTTGTCTTGACCTTGTCTCATTCTTCTGTGAACAATCTTGATCTGCTACCCTTGCTCCTCATCTCTGCCAGCGCATCGCCACCACCTGGTCCCAAACCACTGTTTGGACCTGAGCTGATATCCTAAGTTCCTTAAGCATCTTCTGGAGCTTCATCTCATCTTCCGGCAGTGTACCACCCGCCTATACACATAGCAAGAGGCAAAGTTTTGTCTGGTTCCAGGACCGGGTTTCATGAAGGACACCGGCCAGCTGCATCAGGAACAGGGAGCAGATGTTTACATATCGGTGAATGTCTGGGTGACGAAGGTTCAGAGGCCACAAGTCTACAAATGGTCCGACTGAGCTTTGGGGGCCCAAGACTTTCTCCCGACAGAACTGATTGAAGTAACGAGCCAGAGCCACATTCATTCCCACTTTAACAGCATCTGCAATAATAGACACATATTCCTCTTCCTGAAGGTATTTAGGTTCTTCAGGCCTCTGTACAATTGGAAAGAAGAAGGAGCTCTGCAGCTCAGAGTCTGTTACTGCACACACTAAATCAGTGCCAAAACTTAATGATGGGAGAATTTGACTGGCCATCTTCAGGTGTGCAATCATCATAAAAACCCAGAACAAGAGTGTTTGGTCTCATCCTACCTAAAGCCATACCCGACAAATGTAAAGATTTTTAAAATAGAGCGGTTTGATCCTACCAAAGCCTGAGATGAACTGCAGATTTTGAACTCCATGCCGAACCGAGTCAGCCAAAGTTAGGTTCACAAACGGCTTGATTTTTAAATGATCTACCAAAGACAGCCAGGAATCATAACAGCTCTGCAGGGGATCAGTTGGCAAATCATCTGCACAATTACAAAATACACAAGCGATAGAAGCATAATGACAGACCTTTAATTACTGGAAAAATCTGTGTGTGTTCTATCTGCTTTAGAAGTTACTCAGTAAATAACACAATCCTGTTTTGATCTTGGTGGTTGGAGCACCAAAAATTTGGATGTGGTACAGTTTGCATCATTCCAGTGACATAACAAATGAGGTATACAAGACATGATTGTAGTTTTCTAGTCTCAGCAGGAAAAGATACCATGGTTACGTAATTATATCTAGGACCAGAATGACCCAAAGATGATTTGGTACCTCTCTCAAACTGATCTGACTCTCATGCTGACATTGTTAATCATGTGGAAATATTGATATTGGCACCCAGCATTTTATTGAAGAAAGCAACAACTGAGCAGATAGAAATGAGTAATTTGAGAAACCCTATTTTTTTCTATCCTAAGCAATAGATAATAAATAATTACATATGCCACTCCAAATCCAAGCCATACTTTTGTGAGTTTAGATGTATGACAACTCATTAATGCTAAATCTGCTGAAAATAAAGTCAAGAAAATAAACAAGATACCTGAAGGCATGAGCGTCCAGAGGAGCAGCATAAATGTTATCCTGGCCAAAGCATGAATGGAAGTAATAAGGAACATCATTACCAGGCAGGCAAAGATACCCAGAGTACAGGTGTGTCATGTGGAACAACAGAAAAATGGTCTAAAACATAAAAAATCATTTTTGATACACTGTTCAGGCAGGTAAATCTCAAAACAAATAATCCCTGCAGCCTCCAGTACCAGTACCTGAAATTTGGAGCAAATGCACATTCAAGTGCCATACAGGCCAGATTTACAGCAGCATGCACCAACAAGAAGAAGATGGTTACAATGCCAGCTATGGTGTTCAATTTGCCAGCAAATAGCACCACCTAGTGGAGTGAACACACAACTTCAGTTTATGTGACACCTTCACAATTGCTGGAAAATACAACTATAGTATAACAGCTTAAAGACATTTGCTTAAATGAAACAACTGAAGAAGATGCAAACATTTAGTTTTCTCTCGGAGTGGTTAGATGTTAAGATTAGTCATTTTATATCTGTTTAACTTCAATAATGTTTGCTTCTTTATTCAAGTTTTACTTGCATGTTTACTTCAAAATAGGCATCACCAAATGAACTACCAAATTTATTCAATCATCCATTACAATCAATGAGCAAAAGAGAAAACATCTATCCGATTCTTTGAAACACATTTCCAGTCTTTCATAGTTCAAGTTTTTGAAGTCCTTCATAAGAGTACATAATTTATTCCATCATAACAAGACATACTACTTCTTACATTTTAACTGCCTCGATGCTGATAAAGTGCTATATAAATAAAACTTTGTCTACGTATTCAATTAACTGAAATCAGGTATTTCAATTACATCAATTGCCATATGTGTATAAAATCCTGCACAAAGGCATGCAGACTGCTTCTACACATATTTCTAAAGGAACGGGTCACTTTCTGAAACTGAATTCTAATGTGGTATTGGAACATTAGAACACCACATTAGCACTAATGTGCTAATGTGCACATTAGCCACATGCACAAATCCAATCAGTTTAGAAATGTCCTTGCTACCAAATATTCTACAGCCAAGTGTTATTAGCATTATAAGAAAATGGAGGCAACTGGGAATGACAGCAACTCAGTGATGTAGTGATAAGCCTACACAATCACAGAGTGGGGTCTGTGATATGCATCTTTTTTAAAGGTTAGAAATCCCCGTTGTCCTTCAACAGATGGACCATGAAAACAGTTAAGAGGCCCAACCATCTGTCACAAACACACAAAAAGTAGGGTCATATATGGGGTGGCCAATTCTTTACCTGTGTACTCCATGTTTTGTAGAACTTATGGATAGTTGTAGGAGATAATTCAAACAATTCCCATAAATAGTCAAAAACATTGCCTTAAAATAGAGATGTCCACCTCTTTGTTAGGAATAAAAATATGGATTGGTAAATGGGATTAACTCTTAAACCATTACCCTATAAGCTAAAGATTTACCTGTACAAGAAACCAGGAGATAAGTACAGAAACCTAGGGGTTTCCACTGTGAGATGTTCTACTCGCCATCGCCAAAACACCACCTGTACAAATGTGGAACATTAGGAAAATCTCTCATATTGCTCATCATCTAAAAAATCAAAAACAACTGAGTCATTGTGCACTCATGAAGCTGAACAAACAATGGAAAAGCTTTTTTCCTTCTAAGTGAACTGAGCAAGCCATCTGTTGACAAACGATGCCTTCCTGATTAAAATGCCTGCACCATGAAAATCAGTAACAAGTGACATTTTGTTACAATAAAGAGCAAAGCCAATTTTAAACAGATGGATGAATATTAAAATGCTTAGACAAGCACACAAGAGAAGCCTAATTAGATAAACTAAACGATCAATGAATAACTTGAGGATAATCAGCCTGCTTTAATCACCTCATTTTATTTATATGAGCTCATCATTTCTACCAGATTATTTTAATTCACATATGCTGTAGATAAATCAGGACATAACATCTTACTTGTTAAGAATTTATATCCTGTGTATAATAAGACCTTAAACTCTCTAAGGGTCCAAAAATGTGGTTGGTAAACTCTGCAAACAATTGAGAATATAAAACAGCAGAACATGTTTTATATTCTCACCCAGCAAGTTATCTTTGGCCAGAGCATCAGGATCCTGGAAGCTCCTATGAGGTTACTCATTGCAGCAGACATGGCGGAGGAGTAGATACCAACTGTCACCATGGGAGGCCATACATTGATACCCCCCAGAAAACTGTAGTCTCTCTGGAGAAGGTAACTACACATAACCCAAGAAGTATGAACAGTCACATTTTTGTTCATCTTATTTGACTATAATTAACCAAAACAATGCATTTTTTTTGACAAGTTATTCCATTTTTAGGAATATTTTGCAGATTTGTGTGTAATTTTTCTCTGACTGGTCACAGGATCCTCCAGGCAGCAGACTCAGCAGATTGTATGTGATGAAGGTTGTAAGAACAGCTGCAAGCGAGCCTCTTGGGATGGAGTAGCTGGGGTTTTTTAGATCCCCTAATAACACACAGGAAAGGCTTTCTAGAAAGTAAAAATATTCACCACCATTTTGTAATAGTTTGGTTTTCACATAATTTGCACACACCATCTTAAAAACCCTTGGATTGTCCGAACTAAAACTGGACAAAATATTTCATACATACATTTATAAAGGTGCATTTTGTGCACACAAACATACTGTGCAGAATTTTTTAGTCTCATTCCTTTATATTTTATTTGCAAGGAGCACATTTTTGAGGTTGACACTGATATACAAGTTGCCCCATGGAACGCCCCGCCCCCCCAAAAAAAAGTGAATTTAAATTTTTTCCTGTCGCTTGCAATTGTTTATTGTAGCTATTTTGTTTTGATATTCTTAAGACACGTCTTCCTGCTCATCTACTGTGTTAAAATGGCAACAACAAATTCATTTTATGAATTGTTTAGATATTAAAATTACCCATCAACTTCTGAAATTTGATCTGGGATTTTATTGGGGCACAAAACATGTATCCTAGGATAAATGCAACAGGAACAGTGTTAAGATAATTGTCAAAATGGGAGATGGGTGTTAAATTAAATACTTCATTTGGGACTGTGAGTGGCTCCTTAATAATTCCCCCTTTGTTTCATGAGGTAATAAGCTCCGATTTCACTGATTAATAGGCACCAACCAAAGAACCACAAGTAATTCTAGTCTAAATATTGAGCCTAAAGGACATTAAAAATTCTCAGCTGGGTGGATGAGATCTTCAGGTTTCAAGTCTAATCAGTGAGAACAACATTTTGAGTGGACTAAGACGTTCTTGATTGTATAAATGAGTGTTTGACTTGAATTTGCTGATGAAAAAGTTACAGTAACTTCATCTTTCAGCCAAAGTGTTGAAAACAATTTAAAAGAAAAATAACAAGCTTTTTCATAAAAGTAGCATCCAGTTGCTGCACTGGAGCTGCTTTATATCTTTATAATAACATGAAATCTGGCTGCTGATAAAGACGGTATTTTTTGCAATGTGGCGTCTGCACTTTTAAACAGTATAATATTTGACACGTTGGAGCCTGCCATGATTCCAATGCAGCCGTTGAACAAGACTGCCAATACTCGGGCAAAACTCATCATGCCACCAGTGGTGTAGTCAACCGTGTAATTAGCTTTAAGGGGTAAAAACAGGTCAGAGATTGTTTTTAAAAAAACAAGACGTGTTAAATGTACACTGCATCTATCAAAAGAAGGTTGTAAACTTGTTTAACACTTACAGAATAGGTTTCCCTTCAATGTGCAAAGCCAGAGGCCGTATAGTTATCAGTCCTGCTTGTATTAATGGCTAGAGAGGTTTCTGGTAGAATCACCACAGAGGGCCCAACAATGAAATAACTAATGAAGATTGAAGCCAGAATGGTCAGAACTATAATAAAAATTATAAAGGTAATAGGTTGTGGTAGATTTGTTTCCACTACATTTTAATGAAATTGTCACAAGTTTGTCCCTGGTTTTATGGCTTCTCATTTTTTTCAGTACAGATGCAGAGGCACACAATGCACTGTGGTTGATGTTAAAGCTTTCTGCTGCTTTTTTCAAGTTTTGTCCTGCAAATTTGAAATGGAAAAACAAAAAAATGTACCAGCCAAGCTGTGACTAGTGCAGCAGAAAATCCCCACAGCACAGTGGAGCTGGTATATCAGGCAGGCAATGTATTGATTTAGCTGCTTTTTTTTTTTCTTATTACCATAATGACCCCTTTAATGAACTTATTATTTATAAGCAGCATACAAATAAATTACAAACCTACCCTCACATATCTCAAATGTTCATGTAAAGAAAAGAAAAGAATCTTACCAAACAGACTACAAAGCACAGAAAGAGGAGGATGGTGCCGTAAAGCAGGCAGCACCAGCATCCCGATGGCAACATCTTATGAGAACCTGTAAAAGCTGCAATGCTCTCTAAGAAACAGAGAGAGAAAGCTTTAAGTGCAAGCAACACGTCAAGAATGTCTCATAATATTAAATTAACTTTACCTTCTGGTACTCCAAAGGTAAACATGATGGCCTCCACCAAACCTAACAGAGCGTAGCCACAGACATTAGCAAGAAAAAACATTATGCTAATACTGCCATCAACTCAGGACCCAGGGTTCGACTAATCATGTCTGGAATTGAAATAAAGGAATTTTTTTTGTTCACAGGAAAACAAACAACCTTACCGCTCATATGACAAAAATGATCCAATGAATCAAACTGTATTAATCTATATTTACATATCTATATATAAGGTATATAGATATGTAATATATATAGGCAATATATCTATCTATATATATATAAATATGTATAAACATAGATAGATATATATGCATGTATATGTAGACATCTATCTATCAATATTTACATATATGTCTCTTTCTGTACAGACAGACAGACAGATAGAGCTTGTCAGTGCTAAAATTGTATAACTGTGGCACTTATTAAAAAAACTATTTATACAAAATTGGACACATTAAGTCAACAAAATAACACATGCATGGAGACTTATCAGAATGATTCTCTCAGCATAAAAATATGCACTGCAATTTCCTTCTTGTTGAGGAAAGACTACGCTTTGAGTCACAAAACTCAGACATTCCCAAAAGCACTGTAAGGATTTTTGAGAATCCAGGAAGCCTCCCAGCAGAGGAAGCTAACAACACATTTGAATCCAAAGCCAACAATTAGAGAAAAACCCATGAAAATCAGCACACAGCATGTGTTGAGAGGCTTGGTGTGAAAGTGACATAACAGCATGTGTAAGAGGAAAACCCCAAGGATTTAATGTTTAAGACAGGCGTTAATTTGATGGCAAATAAAGTTAATTTGACCAGCAAATTGGTGTTAACCCTCAGCACTTATGAGGCTACTTACATGTCGTTTGTCAAAGCAAAGACATCCTCTTACACTCAGTTGAAGCTGTGCAACTAGTCGTTGAGGTTGATTTTATCTAAGGTTTTCTATCGAAGTCCCACATCCTTTTTCTGTTGGGTTCCTTTTGACCCTCACGCCCTCAGTGAGAAACCTAAGCTGTCTCCTCTCTTTTCCTGGTGCTGGGGGAGAAGAGATGGGAATATTATCACTCAAATAGAAATGAAACAAGCAAGTCTACAAGCAGTTGATGTTTTTATGTGCTTACATACTGCTTTATTTTTTTTTCCAAGCTGCCGCATGAAGCTCAATGCAGGATGATTGAATTGGTGTGGGAATATTTCTAGAGCCAGAACACTCACTCAGCAACTAAAGAGGCAAGAAGGGAGAAGCTAGATAAACAGATGCTGTGTGTAAATAAACAGCTTTCTTTGAGTCTTCCTTTGAATAAACAAAACTTTTTAAGAAGTTGTCTCAAAGCAACTTCTCTTTACATGTCTTTACAAAAGAGATGTATTCATCGCCTTTCTGGCAGCTCTGTTGCATAGAAACTGTATAGGTTCAGCCTCAGTTTTCCACACCTCAGAGGCTATAGCAGACAGAGTGGCAGGAGTGCTGGATGGACCCATTTCAATAATCTGTAGATCCAAAAGTCAGCCTTATTACAAGTCCATTAAAATACTCAAAGTGCACTTACTGCTAAAAAGCCATGCCCTGCTTGGTTGATTCCGATGAGCTCACATTAGCTTCATTAAGTGATTTATCAGGTAAAAAATTGCTGAGAGTCGACTGTGATGTCTCATAAAAAGGAGCTGTGTCCCTTTTGTCCTCCCACCACTTGATTTCCCACCTTCTCATTTGGTAGTGGGAAGTGCGAGTGTTATCTGGACTAAGAGGACAACGCTCTCCAACTTTCACTGACTGAATGTTGCGGACTGCAAAATGGCATTTAGCTTTGAATATTTTCCTGTTTGATCTTCAGGAAACAGAATGGTTGCTAACATTCTGTTAGCAACCAGAATGTTGCTAACATTCTGGTTGCAACAGAACCAGAGCTGCCATAAGATCTTCTCAGAACAGCTGGAGAATATTTAGTGTTTTATAAAGATCCTGCGCCCCTACAAAAAGAAATCACTAGTTTGTGTAAAATACACCCATCTGCAACAATTAGTAACAGCATGTGGTTGTGTGACATGGCTTATTTGCCTGACTACGCAGTGAAAGCAATTTTGACATTTGAAAATTGTATACAAGAAAAGTTAGTATGTGGTATTGCCTTCAAACTGGACATTTTGAACTTTGTGGGGTGTTAGTTTTTTCCTCAAACTACGAATCACCCAGAATGCTCTATCCTGAAGGTGAAACATGGAGGGGGCAGAGTCATTATGTGGGAATGCATTTCTACAGCAGTGAAAGGAAATGTAGTTAAATGTTGGTGAGAGCATCAATTTTATGGAGATGTTTTGCCTCTAAATGAAGCTGCAGGATTGGGGAAAAAAATATTTGAGTTACTATTTACTGAAACCACGATTTAAAGAGATTAATTAACGCAGCCATGCTTTTGGACTGTGGGATGAGGGTGGGGTACCCGGAGAGAACCCACATATGGACAGGGAGAACATGGAAACTCCATGAAGAAAGCTGCCTGGCCGGGATTCGAACCAACAACCTTTACACTGGGTGACTCATTTAAATTCTAATTAAAAACACAATTAAAAGTCCTGTGTCATTTTGCAGCTATATCTTTGCAGATCGGGCAAGGTGACATCACTGTCCTCCAAAGCTCGTTTAGTATCCAGCCTGGCAGCATTGATCGTCTAGAATGTGAATCTTTACCCGGCCGGAAACATGCAATCATACTTTGGGTGTTAAAGCCTTCAGGTCGCAGCTGGAAGATGCAGAGACTCCAATTCAATTGGTATGTAGAGGATAAAAACTGTCAATGGCATGAATATGATAATAAAAAAAACATGAGAGATGCACATCTATCCTAATCTCCACACACTTGTTCATCGGCTTCCTGGACAGTAACTGAGCCCATGCTTCTTACGTCTTTCGTTTCTTTCTTTCTTTTTTTTTTTTTTTTTTTTGGCGTGTGCCCTTATTAAGACGCATGACGCCCAATTCAGACCATTAATAGTGCATATGCGCTGTGACACGCAGGGAAAAGCGCACCATGAGCCAAATACAGATGTTCTCTTCCTCTCACTCATATTTATGCAGACAATCCCGGCTGCTGTTAATTGAGACGAATGTGCGCCGCGCCTCCGCAGATAACGAGCGGAGCGAAAGGATCTCTGCACACACAGGGAGAAGAAGACTGCGGGCCAAAGCTCTGACTGTACCCGCATTGCATCACGGACACGACACCCGGTGCCCCGCTGTCTTCCTCCCACCTCAACAGGCGCAGATGAGGAGACTGTAGCGTCTTATCGCATAGTTTTGTAGACTCATGTCGCCGCGCTCTCGGTCACAGCCAGCCAACAGATGTGCGCCGCTCCGGAGGCGCAAAGCCGGTGATTTTTACGCGCCTTTCTGATAACTTTGGCGCGGCAGTATTTATGGATTGCGCATCAGTGACAGGGCAGCCTCTGGGATCTGCTAATATTTCTCCCTCAGTGGAGTTTTGTGTCACCACCGGGGGTCACAAGCTGCCGGATCGCGTTATATTTTGTAAGTGAGCGCTGCAACCTGTAGCTGTGCGCCTCTTTTTATTCCAGTCAACATTCCGCTGAGGCGCAATGGAGGGACGCAGCTGACGCTTTTGAATCCCCAAACTCGAGGAGGAGACTGGAAAAAAGAGCAAAAGCAGCCCAGAGGAAACAGTGAGTACACAGCGTCCTGACTGGCTCTCCTATTTAGAAGTATAAAATCCATCCAAATGTTTCCTTAACTTTGTCCGCATCTGGCTCAAGGACAAATGATAATTAAAGGTCGGTTAATGCGTGATGTTCAGATTTTATTTCGTGATTTTTTCCCCTAACAGTTTGTCTATCCTGCAGACCACAGACTGACCTAAAATTGAGTAACTTGACATTAAAAATAGACAGACGGTGGTACATGGGGTACATGATGATGATGCTCTAAATTAATTAAAAGGTCTTTGTAACATAGATACACAGATAGATGGAAACAGGCATAAAATAACAAATTAATACAATTCTCTTGTCTTAAATGATCTAGAATTTAAAAAAAATTCCCTTTTTCCAGCATGATTTTGTTTTCATAATATTCTAGGGGCCCTGAAGATGCATCTCTGCCTGCCCTACTAGGAAACTAGTAAAGTTTATTAACCTCAGCTTGGAGATGTGCCTGAGTTTTTGCCCAATCTCATTCAGAAAAGGTGATGAATAATGTCCTTCTACTTGTTGCCCTGGAAAGGACCAGCTGCAGCCGAACAACTGTTTAATCTCTTAACCAACCAAATGTATTTTTATCTGGAGGAGTCCTTTACAAGATTTTAGTCTTTGAAGCTAAACAATGTCTGAGTGACCAGATGCACTAATTAAGTATGTGAATTCACATTTACAACTAACAGAACAGGAATAAAATGCCTTGCAAAAGTATTCATACATGCAAATTTTTCTTTACATTTGGTCAGCAATGATCTACATGAATCTCTTTGTGTTTGTGCAGTCAAAACCAGAAGCTTAGACACACTGGCTAAAAAGACACATGGAACTTTTTTCTCACTGTCTGAAGTTAAATCAGACCAAACTTCTCTTGTTTTAGGTCAGTTAGAATTCGATTTATTTCTCTCTGCTAAATGCAAAAAGCATGCCACAATACTGAGAGAAATGATAAGTCAGAGATTTAGTTGCAAATGTCTTCAAAATCAGAAGTTTTGCATACATTTTGTCAGTATTTGCTGGTTTTTGCTTTGAACTTGACTTGGCTCAAATGTTTTGGATATACTTCTACAAGCTTTTCACAATAGTTTGATGAAATTTGGATTAGTGAACTGTTCAGGGCGTGCTCCGCCCCTTGCCTGAGGGAGAGTCCACTGGATGGAGGGGTGAATTCTGACCCATTCCTCCTGACAGAGCAGGTGTTACTGAGTACAGCTGGTCCACAACGTCTCTCTATGCCAAAACATTGACTTTGTTGTTCTGAATCCTTTTTGTAATCACTTTGGCTGTATGCTTAGGGTTACTGTCCATTTGGAAGACCAATCTGTGCCTGAGCTTTTAATTCTCTGACATATAATTTATCTTATTATTGTGACTTTTAGCAAATAGAAATGAGTTTTTGTAACTCTAACCTAGTTATGACAGTTGATCATATTTGACTTCAGAAAGTGATACAAAAAATGTGTATGTCTTTTATTTATTGTATTTAAACTTGGTTTTCAACCATATGTAGTAAATCAACACAAAGTGTTTTGTGGTCTGAAACAAGAAAAACACATGGCTTTTGAACATTATTACAAATAAAAAATTCACAGGTATACTTTGCATTTGTATTCTGCCCTCTTTACTGTGAAAATACAAAAATAAATCTGGTGCTACCAATTACTCTAAATAGTAAACAGAGTCCACCTGTCAGTAAAGTAAATCCAGATGTCTTGTGAAGGTCCCAGAGCTTTATAGGGAAAATTAGGGAATACACAGCATGAGGAAGGCAAAGGGGCACCAGACAGGCAAGATATCAAGTTGTGAAGAAATTTAAAGTGGGATTATTTCATAAACAATATCCCCAAGAAGAACTGCTGACATCCACAGCTCAGAGGAAAGAACCTGCCTGAAGGAAATATTTTTAACATTACTAAATGAGTGGCAAGAATAAAACTTTTCTTGTTGAAAGAAAGCCATATAAAGTCAATTTTGCTGTTTACTATTAGATATGTGTGTGCAACATCAAATCTGATTTAGATGTGATGTTACACATTAATGTTTTACAAGTTAAAAAACATAACTTTTTAAACTGTACACAAAATTATGAATGTAAAAAATTCATAATTTTTTATTATGAATAAAAAATCTACATTGATTACTCTAAACATAACATGCAGTTGTAGAGAAAGTTTGCATTGACTCAGTTTTTAGGTTTTGTTTTTGTAAGAAAATGTAGAAAGTGATGGATAATGTTTCTTCTCTTTAACAAATAAACACAATGTTGTATTGATCGACCACATAAAATCCATATAAATACATTGAAGTTTTGTCTGACAAAATGTAAAAAAAAAAAAATTTAACTGTTAGAAATACTTCGCTTGAACTTTAACACTGTCTGTCGTACTGCTACTTAAATGAAGCTGGCGAAACTCATTATCTTCATCGAATATGGGCCCAAAATAATCACACAAAATAGGAATGAAATTGAGTTTCTGATTGCACAGTCAGGTCTAAGTGGTTTCTCAGCTCCGGCTGTCCTCTGGTCCCTGTTCTGGTTCTCCACTTGTTGCTTTTCCAAGAGCTACTCAACTGCAGCCCGTCCTGACAAACTGTTTAATGTCTTCACCACTAATATGCCTTTGGTCTTCAAGGAATAAGATCTTTCATCCATTAAAGGATCACAGAGGTTCAAGAGTGTAGTAAGGCTTCTTGTGTGAGCTTTGAGGTTTCTGAAAATGGTTTCTGCAGGCATACATGCACCCTTTCATTCAAAAATAGCCTTTTTGACAAGTAAGCTAAGCGATATTACATGTTTGAAGTCCCTGTGAGCAGAAAGTCTCAATATGAGGACTGAATGTCACCCTTCTAAAGTATTGAATGCAAAGATTTATAAAAAATTTTTATTTAAATTGTGTTAAATTGTTGTTAATGGTGCACAGTCTGCAAATGATTCAGGAGAGCTTTATTCAACTTTAAGGATATATATGCATGAATTAACAAGATCCTGAACACCAGTATACACCACATTTTATCTGGGCTCTGTCTTTACTTATAGACAGTTTGATATTTTTCAGTCTTTATCTCTCTTCAGCTGATTTATGACTCTTTTTGATCTGGAAACAACTGTACTCTGCAGTAATCACGTCTATGTCACTTTTTCATAACATTTTCATTGCGTTCCTTTGTCAGTAATATCTGAAATGAGATAAAGAGGATTCAGCCTCTCTAAAGATGATTTTTAACAGGCAGAAAGAATGTGAAGGGCCTTTCTGAGAACAAAAATAACCCTTTTCTTCCATTTTTATTAATGGAAGAAAATTCAGATTTTACATCACTTAAATTCAGCCAGTTTAATTTACTCCAACTTTATTGTACAAAATACTGAAGGGACTTCTCCCAGTAATGATGGTGAAATGCAGCTTTTCTAGTGTCCTAAATTTAAGCAGTGGTATATGAGTCAACCACACCAAAAAATGTTTGTTAATAATGAAAAATTTTCATTATTTTGGTTTTGTCAATACAAATGTGTGGGGTACATATATAGTGGGGCGCTTTTGATTTGACATGCCTAAGTAACATCTAGTGAAATAAGTTTCCTTTAGTAGTCGCCAAACTGATGAATTGAGTCATCTTCAATGTCAGTATATTTAAAGTTCTTTGAAGACCTCAGAAATGGTGTTAGCTATGTAAAATATTTTAAAGAAAATACAGTTTGAGAAACAGAAATACCCAGGCGTAATGCTAGTTGAAGCATTATTAGCTGTTGACACTCTATTGCAGCTCCTTCATTAGCAAAGCAGCTAATCATCCAGGTGCTGCACTCATTTTCCTCGGCACCTAATGGCTGTATTGCCAAAAGATGAAAAAAGGTAGTGCTAAAAATGGTTTTGACTGTGAGTATTTTAAGGAATATCTACTGTTTAAACTACTGTAGGTTGGTATAAGTGGACATAGATTTGTAGAGGAGATCCCATGTTAGTGGATTTTAGCTATTACAGCGATTAGTCATGCACAGCATTAATCTGGCCGTTAAGGTGGAGTAGCAAGAACAAAGGTGTTATTAAAAGAAAGTTATAGTTCTAGTTAGCAATTTGTCACAAACCATGTAGAGGACTCAGCAGCCATGAGGAAAAAATAGGTGTTCTGGAAAGATGGGACAAAAAAGCCTCTTTGGCTGACAGCTAGAATGAGAAATAATCAGTACTTGTTCATCGCTATATCAAGTCTGAGAACTCCAAAGTGCTTTATGCTACAATCAGTCATTCATTTGTTCATGCACACATTCACACACTGATAGTAGTACGCAATCGGTGTCACCAGGCCTTCAGAACACTATGAACCACCAAAGCGGGTGAAGTGTCTTGCCTAAGAACAACATGGCAAAGACGGACAGAGCAGAGGTTCAAACCAGCAACCCACCAACCCTCCTGAGCCACCGCTGCTCTTGCATTTACTTCGCCGAATGTGGCAGACAATAAACACCTTCTATCTCCATCACCTCACCATCACCAGTGGTGATGCCTGGAAACACACACAACAAACGGCATGCTGAAAGGCCACAAGCTGGGACTCAAACCTGGGGCTTTCTTGCTTCAAGACAACAGTGCTACTAACTGCGCCACTGTTAAATCACTTTAGTCCTCTCATTCTCAGTAAAAAAAACAACTAAAATATTTGTCTGTGTTAAGATTCAGGCAATTATGGGAGGCCCCCTGGTTTGACTACAAATGAATATTTTCCAAATTATTTCGTAGAAGGGTATAAATAAGTTTTATTCATCTTGATTCACATTTTCAATAAAATATAAATTGTTTACATACATTTATTTTGTAATTATTTTCTTTCATAACTGGTTACATTTTTATATTGTTTCACTATATTGCAAAACGTCTCGTTTCCTGGTGGAAACATACTTGAATGACAATAATTTTAAATATAAATCTGGGTATGAGTCATTTTCATCTTAAACACAGGCATTGATATATGACTCCCAATTACAGGCTAGCCACAACCCTTATGAATTAATCATTCTCTTTGTTATCATTCATGGAGTGACTGAAGTAGGGAGCAAAATACAGCTGTGCTGCTCAGAAATACCACTCCAGAGTGTACTGTAAAGTGTTTTAGCAATGTCACCTGGATGCTGCCTCTGCATGCCCAGGTCCAGGAAGCATTAGTGTAAAAGTCCTCTAACAGCTGCTCCACAGAGAGAGAGAGCGCAGCGGAGTAAAGTGGAGGAGGGAGGCGGTGTTTCGCAACTAAACTGCATCGCTGCTGCGAGCCAGCAGCCGGCTGTGCCTCTCATCTGGCTCACACACACACATGCCGAGGCAGCGGTCCTCTGCACCACGCAGACAGGCCGGTGGTAGCAAACCTGTTACACACCGCTCACACGATGGCAGCGAGTCGCACTGAGTCCTCCCTCCTCTCCTCCACTGAAGATTAATTAGAGGAAAACGGATTTTTTCTGCCTCTCAATGAGGATTTTGCAGCGATGGTGAAGGGCAAAGCAGAGGAGCGGACGCTCCAGTACCAGCAAACTTTGGTGAGTTTGGGGTTATGTCATGGATGATGCTTGGAGTTGCAGGTCGGACATGTTGGCTTACATGGAGGACGGAGGCGCAGCTGCTGCCTGCTCTGCTCTGTCCTGCAGGAGGACGGGGACTGTGCTGCTGTGTGTCATCTCACCTCTAGGACATAAAACGTGGAATGCTTCTGGTGGGCTCTAAAGCAGATGCAGGGGTCCTGTCTGCTCTCCGTTCATTCACCTTGATCCACAGGTGTTGCATCACTCTGCGTCTGCCTGCACCAACATGATTAACTCTTATCAGTTTTCACCAAACCATGTCAGACACATTATTCAGCCTGCAGGAATGCATGTATTGCTCTCCACAAGCACCTTATATAAGCCCTAACGAGGAATTAATAGGATGTTAATTTCCCTCTTTCTGTATCTTCCTCGTACATCTATAGATCTCCTACTTCTGCTCCACCCCTGCTTCATCTGATCCCGCCGTCATCATCCTCTCAGTCCTTCCTGTTTGCTGGTCTGGCCCGATCCATGAACTAAAAGTAGAATGTTTCTGACTATTAATTGCTTCATGCACTAGTTTCCCCATCCATGTCACTACAGGACTGACAGTGATACCCTGGAGCTCTTTATCTATATTCAGATAAAGGGACAGTCATACAGACAGACAGGCAGTCAGTCAGGCACAAAAACCTGTGGATTTGTGTCATCCCCCATTGATTTATGTGTCTGGGACAATATATCTGTGCCATCTTCTGTGTATCTTTGTTATTTGTTTCTGCATGCACATATTTATACAGATGAATACAAAATTTTCAAACATTAGATCTATTTGTCGCTTTCTCACAGCCGTGCCGGGCCCCTGATGAACACGAAGATGTTATTCCCTTTTTGCTGGTGTGAAGATCGATGTCATGCTGTGTTTCTCAGTAAAAAGATCAATAGCAATGTAAAAAGGCAGACTGTGAAGATTGGAACGTGTTGTCTGTACACCCCACCTCTGACTCTGGCCATCTTACTCTGATCAGTTGATTTATCGTTAACTCTTTACGGTCCTGTTGCCAAAAATAGCCTGCCGCATGTGTGTGTGAGCGTGTGCGTGTGTATGCATGTGTTTCTGTAGCTGAATGCTGGTGCAGTAACAGTGCTATTTATCACATTTCTTTCCTTAGGTGAAGCAAAGCATCTGGGCTTTTTTTTTCCTCTGCAAACCCAATGAGATTTAGACGTTGATAATCACCCACCGCAAAAGCCACGGGAAGAAAAAAAAAGGAAAACATTTACAATCTGATGAGTGATGATTTTCTTGGAGGCTTAGCTGCAGCCCAAAAATTGGATTCTGATGTTGACAAAAGGATCTTTTTGTGTTTTATTGTTTGCCCCCAGAAAGACTCAGACGATATTCAGTCTTTGTTATTTGCTTGGAGTTCAGAAGAATGGTGCTGTGGGCCTGATGAGCAGGTGTCACAAAACCCCTTAGTGGAAAAAAGAAAGATTTATTTGATAAACCTTTCAACAAGGGAGTTACGGAAACACAATTTGTCTTTTTATAGCTTGTTTGCTTTCTAATTACTTTCTACAAATGCAGTAATAATTATTTTTGAGACAGTGAGCCAGAAATGGTGTAAACTTTGAAAACATTTGAAACAGAAATGAATTTTATTAGCGTCTTTATGTTGCCGGAGTTTGACAACCCTTACAAAAAAATCCCATGAAATCACATGTGACTTTCACATGTGATCACATGTGGTTCAAACCACTTTTTACATGTGTGAATGATGTGATTATGTGACCCACATGTGGGAAATGGGAATCACATGTGAATTTCATGGGATTTTTTTGTAAAGGAACCACTGCTGTGATCAACACAGACTCAAGATTTGATGGGAGCAGAGGACACAGGACTGCTGTGGTGGCTGGCACTGGTGTCCTCAAGATTAAGGTGTTAAAATAACTGTGTTACCATATGTTTTTCTTTTGTCCCCAATAGACTAAATTTCAGACTATTATGCAATTCAGACTATTATGAATTGCATAATAGTGCAATTATTGTAACTGTATTTAGAAATATTTGTAAATACATTCGACATTGTTGTTCCTCTGACTTACTTATCGGCCTGTACAGCTCTTGAATAGCAGTCTCTATGGATTGGTCAAGTTTAACTAGCAAATGATATTTGACACAAATGACTCTAATCAGTTGTGCTTGCTAGAAAACCACAGACAGTTGTACACAAGTAGAAGACAGTTGTCATGGACAGATTCAAATCACGAATAGGATATTTGTACTGGCATAAAGTAATGATTATGACATAACCATCAAACTAGAAGAGCATTCTTTTGAAAATCCAAATCTCTATTGAGCATAAATTGAAAACTAAGTTTGCGTTAACTCTCTCTGATCAGTGATCGTTTGTGGAAAAAACTGAAAGATCTGCTTTATTTTTTATTCTTCTCATTAAATGCATTGAAACTAAGAACTCCCAATGTTTTTAGTATGTAAATGTGTCAGACAACAACATGACCTTAGATGCATATTTTGGAAAAGAAATCAGAGTGTATTGGCAAATGGTTTATGAGACCAGTCTCATGAAAGAGACTGATCTTGTAATTCTTTTGTTTTCTGTTGGATTAAAAGCAAATTATGCTAACTAAAAATAATAACTTTATTTGTCTTAGTTCTTACAAAAAAGTTTGAATTAGTCAAAATCAAAATTATAAATTTGTGCAATCCAGAAGATGCCTCAGTGGTAGATTTGTGTTATCAACTATGATTGCAATTACTGCATAGCTGACCTTTGCAGATATCTTAAATGCATCTTAAGTTAAAATTGAAAACCTTTCAGTTTTAATATTATTAAGAAGCCTTCAGATTAGGTTGATGTTTTAAATCATAAATCTGAATCGGATGTATTGAAACCCATAGCTTGTGTGAGAACTTAAGTCCTCTTGGGAGGAGCTGTTGGCCTTTAGGATCTCAAGCAGTTTTAGCTTAGCTAACATCTCGGACTGGCTGTGACTTTGGAAGTAAAGGCCATATTATTTGCACAAATATCTTCTCTAAATGCAACACTTCTATGCGGTCTGGATAACTGATTTATTGTGTCTCTCTTGATGTCATATATGTATGGCTGCATCTGCTGTGTTTAGTCAGGTCAAGGGCAGGGCATGCTGGGACATCAGTCAGTGATTGTCTGCTTCATGTCTCCTGGGATGAAGGACTGGAAGTTGTAAATTAAAGAAGCAGCAGGTCAGATGCTGACAAGACAGGAGACAAACGGATTGTGTTATGGCAGTTTTGTTTCCAACTGTTTGATTTTTTTTTTTTATTGTTTAGTTTTTTTTGTAGAAGCTTTTCTCAAAGATGTGGGTGGTTAGGATGTGTCATAGGATTTGCCTGAGTAGCTACGTGTGTTTTCTGTTTTCAGGAGCGTAGGCAAGGTTGTCCATGGGCATTTATGTGAGTAAACGTGTGCATGCGTGTGTGTTGGAGTGGGAGGGTATGTTTTGCACCCACACATATACACCTGCCTACACACGCAACCTCGTACAGGATATCAGTGACATCAGGCCCATCCAGCAGCGGGAGGCGGGAGGATTTAGCTACTGCGAGCATCAAAGTCATCATCCACCTGAGAGGGAGAAGCCACTCCCTCCTCAGCACAGGGCACTGCAGCACTGCAGAAGTGTACAGTACATTCAGCACGCTGCTGTCTTTAGACGCACATGTGAGAATGTTTTCTCCGAGCGATCTGCTTTACGAAAAAGTCACACACCACTTCTAAGACCAAGTTCTTCTTTTAAATCTATTTCAGTCTTATTTTAAGCCATGCCACTGCATCATTTAGCGCATGTAGGGATTAAATTAAAAAAGATATGCAATGTAAATGGACCTAATGATTTGTATTGCTTTATTCTCAACACTTGCAGATGTATATCAGCATGCAGTGACTGTGTATACAGATATTAACACACTGCTTATAGTGCGTTTTACTGAAACTAGACACAGATTGTCTCCGGAGCAGTGAGCCAGCACTGTGTCCACAGAAAACTAGACTCAGCAGTGTGAGATCTGTTCCTTCTCTTTGGATTGTTTGAAATGTGTCACAGACCAGTTGGGTTGGTAAATATCAGCAGGCTGTTTGCAGTTTACTTTGGTGTCTTTTAAAGAATTTGGTCTCTTAAATTAACCAGCGTTGCTTTGCTTGTCGGCTCCATAATTCAGGCAGGAGACTATTATTTTCCCCGAAAGGAAAGTTAAACATTGGAATAGGGTTTAAGTTGCACATTGTGTGTATGCATTTTTAGCATCTCTGTTGCTGTCGCACAAAAATTGCTGTCTCTTCAGGGAGGTTTAGTTTCTCCCTGTCAGCACTCTGCATACTTCTTCCACTCACACACACACACAAAGAGTTTGGCTCAATCCCAGTCCAGACCCTGTCACTTCCCAATTGTGCTGTTACCTGCACACGCTGCTGAATGATCTTCTGCAGAGACTGCAGAACAAAAATAAAAAAATCCTGAATTGGCCTAAATTGGATTCTTTTCATTCAATTGTGTTCAGAACCTAAATGTTTTAATGTAGTGTTTCTTAGTCCTGGTCCTCAGGGGTCACTGTCCTGCATGTTTGAGATGTGGCTCTGCTTCAGAATACCCAATCGGAGTGATCACACTCCTCAGCATGCCATCAGAAGTCTGCTGAGTCAAATGAGTGGCAACAGGGAAAATCTCGAAACATGTAGGGTATTGGGTCTAAGAAACACTGTTTCCATCCATTTATATTCTTTGTTTAGTTTCCGTGGAGATGCTGGGTGGGCTCTGGTGTTTGTCTCTTGGAGTCAATAGGTGAAAAGTAGAGTGCACTTTGGACAGTTCACTAATGCCTCATTTTCATTGAGCTGTATGTCTTGGTTTGGTCTCGTTGGTTTGTTAGTTTGTCTGTCTGGCTCATTCAACTGACCCATACTGCACTATTTCTCTGCCCTCTTCAGTTGTAGGACAATGGCACAAGTGAAGCTACTAGTGTCACACAACATAATCCATTGATTGGGAGACAGAAAAACGAATGTGTCACGGTTGTCATTTCATACTTTGTCCAATTCATTTCACATGCAAACTAATTTGGGTTGAATTTTTGTACATGTGAATTAACTGGTTAGTTACTGATATCTGGTGTACATTTTATGTCAAGAGCCCCATTAGAAATATATTTACAAAGAAGAACCCTAACTTTTTCAATGCTTATTTTCTCTGCTTCATCACATTTGTACTCACATTGTTGCAACAGAGGTGGGAAAATTTAATCAGAAAAGGTGGAAAAATATTTGAAATTGCTTAGAGGAACAGTTTAAGATTGACAACATTTCAACATTTACCTGACTTTAATCAAATGTAATTTTCTCCTCATACTTTAGAATTTTTTTAAGCTGACTTCACAAATGTAAATTTCATTGTTTCTCTGAAAATAAGTTCTTAAGTCACTGTTGCAAGTCAAATAACAAGTGAAGCATCTCAAGGTGAATGTGGCTCCGATTGTGCAGGAATCATAAGAATTGGCAGTTCAATGTCAGTGTGTCCTAGAGAAACGTACTGCTGACCTGATGTGCTTTTGATGGGCGGTGATGACGTCCTGTGTGTGCAGAGCATAAATGAAATGCAGCGATGTGTGAAAATATTGAACAGTGTAACAGAGTGCAGCACTTGCACCTCGGATTTCAGTTATTAAAACTGCTCCACTTTTAGACTGATTGCGTTTTAAATCTTCGAGTCCCAAACTGACACATCAGTTTGTTTTTACCAACCTGCTACTGCTTTAAGCCTGATGCAAGCATAATCTCTGAGTTGATGCGCGTTAAAAATCTAGTTCTGTACTTGAGCATTTTTGACACGGTGTCACTATACCTGCTTGATGGTTCCCCCTCTCCTCTTCAGCCTCTGTGCCTCTCTAATGTTATTACTGTGTGCTGCTGTCGCTTTTCTCTTGTCCTGGTTCCACACTCATGCACGTCTCTGCGTGAATGGGTCGAGACTGAGCATGTCTATTTCGCTGCATGTGTGAGAGAGACAGCTCTGACTCATGGGGACCCATTCTGAAAGTGGCCTCCACTACCTATATTAATTCAAATGTGGAAGGCAGGATGACTCACATTGTCACTTCCTCCTAATTCAATTTTCTGTCTTGCTCCTAGAGGCTGTATGGTTCAGATTAAACAGTGTTTTTAGTAGTTTTTGTAACTCCACTGGCCTCATCAATGAATTCTCAGCACGAGTTTAAGTAATCAGACAACCATAATCATATCAGATATGAAACATCCATCAGTCTACCTGCAGAGATGAGGCAGAAAAAAGAAGATTAAAATCATCTGATGAATATTTATTATTAAAATCAACAGGGATGAAAGCTTTGGAGGTTTTTTATATAGATGTTTGTGTCAGTAATTGCTCTTTTAGAATACATTACTTTGTAGTGACTTGGAAATGGCTGAAAAACTGAAAACATTCTGCTCAACCTGCATAGTCTTGCAAAATGATTCATTATTTTGAATTTTTCAGAATTATGTTAAGTGTTTGAAATGTATCTTGCCTGGAGTTACAGTATGCAATATAGCAACAGAAAGTAGAAATCATTGATACACACTGTTCAGATTTTCTACAAGTACAAATGTGAAAATATCTAGTTTATATAAACCCCTTTGGATGGTATTAGATATTAATTTTCCATTCTGCAGCTCAAAAAGTTCAATATTGGTCTCACCTCTTCCACATGTTCTACCAGCTTTCTTTCAACCGTTCAAGTGGTTGTAAAATCATTAGATTTTCTCATCTGAGCTGCAGATCTTTGTATCGCCTCCGTAGATGGACTTCTTTTGTGGCTCTCTGATTAATACTCACTTTGTTGGTCTGTCAATTTAAGTGGCAAGGGTGTATCGTAGCCTTTGAGACATTTGTATATGCCTTAAATGTCTGTACAATTTTACATTTGATCTGTTTGCTGGGTTTTGTGAAATATTTATTAAAAACTAGAGCTCTCCCTCCCCTAATCAACTCTATATTTGTGTAGGTCTAATCTCAATAAAACATACTGAACCACATTATTGTAGTGCAACAAAAGGAGTGTGTTAGTTTTTTAGGATGTAAAATGTCAACTCAGGCAGAGTTCAATCAGTGTTTACTTCACTTTGTTTGGAATGGAAATATATTTTTGAAACAAAGAGAGCAATAGATGACACTGAATACTGGAAACCTCAAAATAAAAGATAACATTGTAAAAAGCCAACAGAGCAAATAGCAAGGAGATTATAGCAATCAGCTGAACACACTAATTAGTCCAAAAATATTACAAATCCATAGTCTCAGAAAGCAGATTGTCTGACTTAGCAAATGTGACACATCATGAGATGTGGCAGTGAAGTGTGGGGTGGGTTTTGCTTTTTTGGAGCTCAGTGGACATGCAGTACAGTCTTCTTGTTAAAACCCAGCAGGCGATCCAGAACAGTGCTGCTGCACTGAGAGGCTTTTTGGAAATTTGTCCATGAAAGATAAATAATAATGTGAAGACATTTCCTGCTTATGGAGCGGTTTTTCCAGATATTACACACAGGCCCATTAAAAGTAATAAAAACCATAACAGCCAAAGGTTTAAATCCATCCCGGGCCTCTGTGGCCCATTTGCTTTGTCTGAAATGTAGAATTGTCCTTGTTGGACAAGATGTGACTGAAACACCTTTTCACTGAGCAAAGTCCATCTAAATCCTCCTTTGCTTATACAAATGAAAGTGCATTTAAATCTGGCACTGCTCTGTTTGAATGTACAGACTTTACATTTGAGAAATAAAGCAAAACATAGTAAAGCAACAGTAATTGAACAAAATGAAATTTAGTTGTCCTTTTACTCTTATCAAAGGGCTAAAGAAACAAATACCATGAATTAAGTATAAGTGAACCAAAACATTTTGTAAAAATGCTTTAAGATCTTTAAAAGCCAGTGTTGCATTGTGGTTTAGCTTACATTTCCACGAGGAAAACCGAGAGCGGCAGGGCTGCTTTTAAGGACGCAGCCCTGCGTCTCCACGCCAAGCCATGGATTCGACCACGCAGAGCTTACGTGCAGCGGCTCTATTTCCCTCCTGTAGATCGATAGCCTTCAACGTAAAAGCTGCGTAATATGAACTTCTTCGTGTTGTTTCCATGGTGAGAGGGTATGAGTCTGAAAACATTTCTCCATCGTGCCTGCTGCTAGCATGTGCCAAATGAAAGTTATCACTTTCTTCTTTGATTTCCAATTTTGACTTCCAATGATTCACTTCCTGCTACAGAGCCCCCTGGTGGTTGAACAAAAATCCACAGAAAAGCCGCAATGACTGTGTGGGAAAAAAGTGGCGGCTTATAGTCCAAAAAATACAGTAGTTGACTTTGTAAAATTCAATTAAGTGTGCAGCACAAATAACCAAATACAATCCATAAATAACCACAGTTTAGGGACCATTTTCACGACATCAAAAACACTCAGCAAAACTGTCAGACTATCTCCACAATTACGCGACCCACATCTTTCAGTGTCTGCAGGTCACTGAATGTAGTGATTTGCAGATGCATGCATTGATTGATGACTAAGCCTTGGAAAAAGCAAAAGGATTTTATATTCATGTGGATTTTCATTTCTTTTGACTCTTGAGCAAACAATATTCTAGTGATCTAAATGCTACATAAAGCAAGGCCCCCAGAAGGACAGCCAGAGCTTGTATCTTACATGGACTTGTGTGAAAGAAGTCACAGGCCATCTGGAGCACAGCCCCCTGGGGGAGCAGCAGGTGGGACTTTCTCTGTGGGTTAAATGAGCTGTTATCTATTACCAGTCAACCTCACGTATGACCAACTCCTGCAGCTACAGCTGTCAGTTTGCTTCTCATAACACAACACGAGCCACGCATGCAGCTTTAATAAACATTTATTAAAGCAATAAATATAAACATTTATTGCCAAGGAGAGCCCAGACCTTTAGCCTTTTACTGCAATATCATAATTTTTCTAGTCAACTTCATTTTATTTATCACTTTGCATGGAAAAGGTATAATTTCTTTTGCATTTTGTCACACCATGCCACAAACTAGCATTTGAAATAGAAGGAAAAGTATTAATGGTTTTTACAAATGTATTTTACAAATAAAGTGTGAAATGTGTTTATTTTCAGTCCCCTCTTCTCTGATATGGCTAAATAAAGCTAATGGAGCTTAACAGACATTAATTAGTCAATGATCTGATCTGAAAACAGGAAGCACACCTGCAGTTCAACCAATACATGGCCATCCATCAAACAGACAGATCAGGTGAGAAAAACATTAATTAGAGAAGAAGCCAAGAGCCACATGGTAACACCAGACCAACTACAGAGATCCACAGCTCAGATGGGAGAAAATGTTCTGATGTCAACTTTATTAGTTATGCAATTTATTAATCTGACCATTACGACAGATTGGCAAGAATAAAGTCAATGTACTAAGAAAGCCATAAGATACTTCACTTAAAGGTCACCCAAAAGAAACTTAGCCTGAAAACCAGCACACCTTACAGGTCCCTTCCTCTCCTTCTCTCCTCCACTACAGCCCTCCCTCCACGTCTCCCTCACAGCGGAGCCTGCTGAGAACTCAAGAAATTATCAATTATCCTGTAACGGTTGTTTCTCCGCTATTAGAAGAGCTTCAGCACACAGACAATCTTGAGCTTGAACAACGGTGCGCACTGAACAGAGGAAGTGTGCGAGCTGATCTTTGCAGTGAAATCTCAATAAAATGCATTGTGGTCTATTGTTGGTGTGTGACAAAATGTGAAAATATACAGACATTAGTTCTTAATTTTCTAACACTCAAATATTAAATGGTTTTAGAATGCTTCTGTGAGAAAAATTTGAAGGTTTGAAAAATTCTCAAAAAGACATTTTAAAAGTACGAAAGTATTTGTATTGTTTCCAATTAACATTGTAAGGCATCATTAAACAATCTGAAATTTATTATGGAGAATTTAGCCAAAGGTGCAAACCTGTACTGGTAACAATAGTTGATATATCAACATGAACAAGGAAATATCTTGAGAATACTGAGTGACCTGAGTATTTTCTAGACTGGTTCATCACACAATTGAAATATTGACTTTTGTTCAGACAAGTCAGTATCCAAAATGACTTTTGGCAAAGACATGATGCAACATGCT
This sequence comes from Phalloptychus januarius, assembly GCA_902982915.1. Classification (NCBI taxonomy): domain Eukaryota; kingdom Metazoa; phylum Chordata; class Actinopteri; order Cyprinodontiformes; family Poeciliidae; genus Phalloptychus; species Phalloptychus januarius. The sequence goes on along the minus strand of CADWAE010000466.1, from coordinate 11,906,289 downwards.
ACAGACCAAAGATGAAAAGAGACCTGACTGTTCAGCAACAGGCTTTTAGATCCACACTCTTTGATAAAAGCCCGTTCCTTTGGTTGATTTACACTGCTTTGATGGCAGATGTAACGCAGAAAAGGCTAAAAAGAAATCTTAAGTTGATAACTTTTTCAAGGTCCCCTATACATTATTCAGCAGGACATGGCAAACAACTTTCTGCTGAAGATGATGAAAGTATTACAGGAAAACAAGAGCTAATCCAAAATATTGGAGAGCGTGTCCTAAATTGGTGGGATTTATGTTTTAATGAGTAATTGAAGATTACTGAAACCAATCAAGAAACAGACTGAACTTGTACAGTGTGCAGTGAGAACTGTAAAAGTAAACTGTATAAGAAGTGAAACAGTAAAAATCGTTTGGTTTCTGTGTTTTGAGTCAGAGCTGTGTGGCGTATCAGATGTTAGTGTTGCTTTGCAAAAAGAAGTTCCCAGGTTTGAATCGTCTTTCTACCTGGAGTTTGCATGTTCTCCCTGTAGATCTCTGGGTTCTCTCTGCAGCTTTTACCACAGCCTGGCAATATGACTGTTCGGTTAAATGCTCTCTTTAGATTGCCCTTGGGAGCGATTGTGCATGTGCACGGTTTGTTTTGTTTCTTAAGTGACTGTGATTGAGTGGCAGCCTGTCTGGTGTGAACCCCAATTCTCCGATACTGTAATATGAACGGTTAGTCTCCTATCTGACTGCTGTGTGATACGACCCTTGAGAGTATGAAGATCTAAAAGTGGAATCTTCCTGTAGCAATCTGTAAATCATTATATTTCTTCTGCTTAATGCACACAATTTGTGTGACCTTTGAACAGTGATACTGAAAAATGTATCCTGTGTCAGCTTCTAAAGAATGCTGCTGTAAACATACCCATCACTGTTACCTGCGTTTAATTGGTACCTAGGGCATCATTCCAGGGACCAATTACACACATTCAAGCAGAGCATGTGGCCTATTATAATTCATTTAGATTGACGTTTCTGCTTTCTAAATGTGAATCCAATATTAACTCTCATTTAACCCTGCTTTTGTTATTGCCTCTCCTGCAAAGAGAGCTATGCAGCTCTGCAGCCGCTCAGTGTCTGAAGGCACTTTGACATAAGTGAGGAGGCGAGAAGTGAGCAGCTAACCTTTAAGCTGGCAGAAGACTGGTGTTCATCCTCCTGAGCCAAAGGCAACTGTTGATTCTTTGATAAACCAAAAACAGCCACTCTCTCATCTGGTTATTTTAGATGTATGCTGTATGACTTTCAAAACATCTAAAGGGCACACAGGCTGACCTTTAGCGCCAAGTCCCTTATAATGGACTTGGCGCTCCATTATAAGGGAGCTAATAGAATATTGGCTCTGGGTTCTGTGTCGGATGACTGTTGACTGAGACAGAGGAAGGAAAACTGGAAAGTTGTTGTTTTGGCTCCGAGCTCAACAACACTCACGGGGAGCATGACTGTTTCTTTGTGAAGAAAACCTTTAAGTGTATTTTATCAAGGCAGGTGCTCAGAAACTACACTACTGTAACTCATTGCAGATATATTACTGGCTTTCCATAATGTCTTGATTCAGATTAAGACCTTGGGTAACAATTACCCAAATCAAAATTTCAAAGGATGCCTTCTTTCCTTAAAAGTTTCCTTTAAAGTTGTCTTGATCAACTGTTCTGAAAGGCTTTCTTGGACTTTAGCTGCTCTTTCACACACTTTCAGAAAATCAGCAGACTGTCTTTATAGTAGTTCTGTTTACTTGTTAAACTACTTAACCAATGAATCATTCAGCCATACAGTGCAGAAATTTTTTTTTTTGCCCTTTTAGAGATTTGTTCCATTTTTGCTTTTCCCCCCATTAAACCTTATAACTGGTTGTGCCACACTTGGTTAAAAATGTTTGCTATTAAGAGTTGGCACTGTTAGCCTATTTCATTACTCCAGAGGAGAGTTGCTTTAATGCAGCAACACTGGATGGTTTTGGAGCATAAGGAGCAATGCTGCAATCAAATTTAATTAAAATCCTTAATTTGGTTTTTTGTTGTTTTCTCTCCCATCCCATGTGGTTGGGGAGAGGGAAATCTGGGCCTTTCTACTTGGGTTGCTACCCCCGTGACCCGACTCCAAATGAGCAGAAGAAAACTGATGGATGGATGTTTTGTAGCCAGTGAGAGGTTGACTGCAGTGTTGCTTTGGAATCCTGTCCTGCAGCATAATCCAAGTGTGCTTGAGTTTATTGTTATCAAGTAAGGAATGGATATTTGGCTTCAGTATTTTTCTTTTGTGACTTGTTGGATACATTTTTACACTTGAAGAGATTCTGGTTGATGCCACATCTTGAAAAGTTTGCCAGTCCTTTATGTTTTTGTGAATGATAGGTCACTGTGGCTAAAAAACAGCAACCAGATACACAGACATTTTTTCTCATCTATTAAATATTTCTACATCTTGATTTTCAAGATCCTTTAGTCTACTTCAAGTCATCAGAAAGATTTTGTTTACATGATTTATTTATTAGACATGCGGCAATAAGTAATCCTGGTTGTAAAATCATCATGTTGTCCATCCAATCACAAATACCATTTCTTCCCATTTTAGCAGTTTATATCCTCTTAAAAAAATACCATCTTGATACATGAATAATGTTTGAGCATTATTACTGAATTACTTTGGGGTTCCTAACAGTTTCCAGAAAGCATGACACACCATAAATGTTTTACTTAATTTTTAAAGGCACAACTATCTTTTTGTGAATAATTGCTTTAGTACATCTATTCCTGTCAAACTCTTACTGTTTCTCTGGCATTTTTGCAAACAAAATGTGAAGACATTCAGTATTTTAGCCAAAGGCAACTTGGTGCCTGAACATAGCTAAAAGCACTTCATGGCAATTATTCTCACTGTTGACATTACATAAGATTTTACGAAAGGAAATTTTTATCCCCCCGTGTTCATATTTTCATTTGAGCCTTATGTAAATTCAATAACCACAGGAATCATAAGATTGGATTTTAAAGTTGAAACCAGTGGTTCAAATATTCTGACCTTTACTTCTTTGCCTGTCTGACATTAAATCTGTGTTTGAACAGATTAATATGGAACCTTGAGGCATCTGGAAACTGAAGATGAACCAAAGTTTGGAGATGCACAAGTTTGGTTGTGGAGGACTTAGTTAATTTCTTTTTGATGTAACAGGTTCTGTCTTAAATCACATTTAATCTAGTTTAACTTAGATGTTAACCTGTAAAAAGCTTATAAAGCCATGACATCATCTTTGCTTTCCAAAATTAAAGTAATCTCAAAAGCACTCTTTTGATGTTACTAAAATATGGTATAATTTTGACCTCAGACATTAAATAGAAACATTTTAATCTTAGGCAGTGAGCTGAAAACTGTTTAGCATACAGTGTATATAAAAGTAATTTGTGAACAGAAAGAAGCAAATTAAAACGTCTTAAAATCCTGTGACAGCACTACATCTCTGCCCTGGAGTGATTAGAGTAATTTTAGCTTTGGCAAAGGGTTAATGACTTTCATATGAACAACATAAAACAGAAAAATGCAAAGATCTGAGCGAATCTATAACAGAGTATTTCGACTTGTGCAATAATTTAACTGTGAAAGCTTTAAATTTTACTCCAGATGCTTGTTCACTCAGAAGCTGCTAGTTATTCACATCTAGTGGCAGGCTCTAGAGAGTGTTTGTGAACTTTAGAGATGAGGCGTCATTACCTCAATACCTTCCAGCAGGACAGGAGTTGCAAGAGGAAGGCAATCAGCATCCTGACATCCTTTGCTGCTCTGCTTTCCCCTCCTGCACCTCTGTTCATGCAAGCAGAGAGAGTTAGGCTGGTGGAGTCGTGATGCCCATCTCAATGAGGCAGGGAAAACAAAGGGAGGTGGAGCACAGCAGTAAAAACAGGTTACAACACGAGAGTCAGAGGAGCCAGATCCTCCCCTTACTTTTGTGGGTATATGTTAAATTCAGTGGAGTCCCTGGATTAAGCTGCCTCTATGTTCCTTGGCAGATTAGAAAGGAAATTGTCCCGATGCAATACCTCATTTGAAGTTCTACCATAGAAGAAACCTTGTGGGTTTGTGTGACATTGGCAACAAGTAGTAACCCAACAACATTTAATGCAAGTTTGTATAATAAATTTTTGCTTTTGGCAAATATAATCTCAGTGGGAGCTTCCTGGATTTATAGGGAATCGTCCCAGTGCTAGTGAGTGGGAGCAAATGTGTACATTACCATAGCAGCCCACTTTGAGTCAAAGAACAATTCAGGAATTAAAATGCAGAAGAAAGCAATGACTTTCAGCCAGATTTATTAAAACAGTTCATATAGCACTGAATGGATCAAAGCTTTTGTTGAGATGTGGACTTTTCAAACAGGATCACTTTGCCACTTGAGACCAGGACTTTCTGGCTGGAGGGGACCTTCTCCACTGCAGTTCTTCCTGTAAGAGCAAATATTGAGATTTCTGCAACATTTGAGGGACTTTTAGACGATTGTTGCAGCTGCCAGAGCAGCAACTGTATTCATAAGACTGGAGATCAAGGTACAGTGGTTTTTTTTTGGGGTTTTTTTGTTTTTTAAAGAGGTCACAAATTTTCCCCATAAAAGAAACCACCAAGTCCTTCTTTAAAGCAAATCAGCCTTTCTTTTGCCCTGCAATGTAGAAAAGTATTCTGACAAAATTTGTCAAGTCAGCATCCCAACTCAAGGGGCATTTTAAGTCATCCCAAAAATTAGTTACTTCTGGATTGTAAAATAAAAGGTTTTAGTTTTAAGGCCTCCATTATGTACAGAACCTGTAACTTGAACCAGGTTCTCATCACTTCCACAACATCACCCAGCAGCTAAAGTTCAGAGGATACGCACTTTGTCTTTGGCATTGCTGTTCACAGGAGTTTTCACTGCTTGGATAGCATACAGCTGTTGCACAATGAATGAACACCTGGAAGTAGGGAGCACATAGTCAACTTTTGACAAGTATGGTGATGTCATTTAGCCATGAAAGCAGTCACATGTACCATATCTTTCTGAAGAGTGTATGTATCAGAAGTCACAAAGGTGAACATCCGGCTGATGAAACGTTTGTAGTGAGTTGGATACTCGAGGCCAGAAGAGCCATCCAGAGGAATCACGGTGGTGTGATACCGGTCATCCTGGTAGGGACAGCTGCACACAAGCAAAGCATACTTTGTAAGTACAATTAGGACAAGGCCAATTGTTAATATGAAGACTTTCATACCCATCCACTAGAAGGGCCCACTGTGGTACACTTTGAGGGTTTGGGACTGAAGTGGCCCAGCAGCGTTCCAGGTTCAGGACAATGTTTGGGTCAGATCTCCCCAACAGACGGACCTCAACATAAACTGGTTCTCTCAGAACTTTAGAGATCGGGTAGTCAGAGGAGCTGTAGAAGGAAGTGTACGCTGCCACATCTGCAATCATATCAGTTTGATTAGCTTTACCTTACTGAATCTTGTATGGTGAATTTAATGCCACATACCCTCAAGACATCCCCTGGAGACGCACTGGCCATTGCCCAGTCTGAGCTCCACTCTCAGGGGTCCTGCAGCAGCAACAGCTGCTGGAGGAGGAACAGGGTTCACCTCCATGACTAGAGCCTCCACAGTTGTGCCCAAGTACCGACACTGGAACAGCAATCTGCAGGAAGATGAGCCTACACGTTCTGTTAAAGTGTTTGCATCTTGCAAGATGATTCAAAAGGCTAACAAATTGAAATGCTCTCAGAATATAGTTAAAGGCTTCACAGGTCAGTGCTATCCTAAGTATTTACTGTAGACCACATTTAAATGTGCTAGTAAACAAGTCATGCAACTAATTCAAGTCTAATACCTTTTTAAATTTAGGACAAATCCTTGACCAAGTTCATGCAAGCAGCAGTAAGCATTTATTGACTTGTATGCATGTTACTACCTGCTGACCTCATGTGAAGGGAAATTGAGAAAAAGTGAACTTACTCAAAATGGCTGTCCCTGGTGATTGAGCCTTTGGGTCCAATTCCCACCTCATATGAAGATGCCATATGGTTCTCATAGACCACATAACCCTCATCATTCTGCTGCAAATAGCAATACATTAAAGCTTGAGTCATACCATCCAGTCTGTTAAAACTTCTCTGTAGGTGGCAACAGCACTCCACAACTAAACAGCAAATACCAGTTCATACATTGATATTCAGTTAGACCGTTTAGAAGAGATTCATGCAGTTTTTAAATTGTGGACCATAAACACCTTAAGCATTGTTCCACATGCAGTCACAGGAAACTGAAAGATGGCAAAGGCAGAGGTGCCATCAACTGGTCCACAGAAAGCTTCATTTGACTCAAGCAAGCTGACTGAGGTGACATCCAGAGGTGGCAGAGTGGCTTCCCTGGCCACAACCACCACAAACTGGCCATCCCTGGTACACTGTACAGTTACTGGGTAAGAAAAAGTGCAATAAATGAGTGTTTTATTACAAAAATTAAGGTAGAAAAAAAAGTGAAGTTTTTGACATATGCATACCTGCTTTCCCATAGTAGCACAGGTGCCCATCAAAACAGCAGTTAATGTCTTGACACTGATCAGCAGTGATACCTGGAGTCCCACACTGAATCTTCTCAGCCTCTTCCAGGACACATTTATCAAATGGAGCTGCAGGTGGGGGCACCTTTGACTGCTGCTGAGGCTTCTGGAAAGTAGGCAAGAGCTGCTGTTGCTGTGGTGGGTGCATCCAATACGTCTGGGCAGAAATACCACAAACCAAAACACCAAGCAGACACTTGAACAGCTCCATCAGGATGTACAGTAAACAAAACTGGAGATGTAGGACACACTGTTCTGTCACAGCTTTTGTACACATCTGATTGTGTACACTGAGCTGTGCTCCAGCTTGCTTGGAGCTCCGCCTCTCATCAGGAGTTAACGTGTGACAGGCCTGTAGAGTTAATGAGTGAGGATCTGACAAGTGAAGCTTGTTGTCTGGGAACTCATTTCATGACAGGAGCAGAAACTCTGTGGATTTTCTTTTGAGATGAATGTGCCAATTAGACTTTGCATTGAGGGAATTTGCTTCTGTGTAAAGATAGGCTAGAAATCCTGCAATGCAATAAATACAAAAATGTTTAAAGAAATTTATATATGTGACTTTTATTAATATATTTCATATAGTTTCCATCATATTTTGATTCAGGACAGATAATGTTTCCAATGTATTTGCCTATATTGAAAAGAAAAACCATATGACTGTCACTTTTTTAAGCTTGCGGTCTAAATAAAACAACTTTTCATTGTATAACATTTCTCTGTATTATTTAGCCTTAGTTTGGTCTCAGGTTCCTCAGTGTTTATGTAAGCCTGTTGTCCCGCTGTGAGATGTCAGTTTTTAAATACAAACCCTGCTGAATCATATCTGCCTCCCACCTCTATTACCTGCACTAAGGTGTTCATTTTTTTCTGCATTACATATATACAGATGTATGGGCGTTACACCCAGGAGCTGGGGGTGTATGCCAAGGAGGAGGCGGCCCGCCTGCGGGATGGAGGTGTGCGGGACGGCGGTGGCCTGAGGAGGAACACCAGCGTTCGAAGCCGCACCGCAGACCTGCTGGAGTACGAGAAAGATCCCTGTGCAAAGTGCCAGGGTAAGTGATGGTCATTCAACAGGCCTCACACCTGACACAAAACTGTGTCAATGTGGAAAACCCTCCTGAAGGTCAGTCCAGCACTGCACTGCTTTTGCAGTGCTTGAAACAGCCTTTTATGGCAGATTGCAGAGCTCCAGTAGACATGCAAGCAGCGTGAAAACACTGGCTCCTTGAAGTTACGGCGGCGCAGCTACCCGACACCTGGGAGCAGGGGAGGATGTGAGCAAGATTAAAAGTGACTGATCTGAGCAACAACCTGCAGCTAACAGGGGCTGTTTCAATGTGTGCACCCTCTGCTGGCTGCCAGTGACCCGCAGTGTATTTGTCAGTCCACGTATGTGGGGAGATACTTGCTTTGCTGTGTGTGTTTTTGCTTTGGTGAGTTGAACTCTGATCTGAACTGTCAGATTATTTTTTTTGTCTCGTGTTCCCAGCTGAAGGCAGATAAGGGAGTGGCACTGCCAAAGAGAGCTCCACTTCAAACTGATGGATTCACCAGTAACTGAGTGGCAGGAGGCAACAGGAGGGCAAAGATGTTGTTGTTTTGTTTTTCAAAGAAACACCTTATAGATTTTAGTTCATAGGTAGGAGTGGTAACTCTCCTTATTTGCATCATTTTAGGCTATATATGTTGACCACATTAAGCTTCATCATACCATGCAAATAAATGCATTATTGTGTAGGTAGCTTACTTAGAAGGACTCACAGTGGATCTGTTCATGTTTTATGAACATAAAATAAGACAGTTTAAAATTGACAGTTTATGGATTAATTTTGCCTACAGTGTATCTTACTAAACGTAGACATAATTAATTGTGAAGTACAAAGGATGCTTCCTATTTTATGCAGAACAGCGCTGCCACAGTTCCTTGACTATAGAAAAATATGCTATATGAGAGAGGAATCTCAAATATCAGAGTCCTTGGGGACTTACTGGGTTACAGCCACTGCATACTAAAATAAAAAGTGCACAGACTTTATCTGCAGTATTTTTGTTTGTTTGGAAAAGTCTTTGTATCTAGTTTCACAGACACACATAGAAAGAAACATAAAAAGGTGTTTACAAGTTGCTTTTAAAATCAACCTACCAACCGTACTAGTGACGTTATTGTTAAAACTTATTGTTAATGTTTGTTTATCTAAAACTATGCAACCTTTGCTTAACAGTTTTATTATTAAATACTATATGTTTGGGTTTATTTAAGTGCTGTGCAGTTACACAGTTGTTGATCCTGTTGCATTGCAGCCAGGTCTTGGGTTCTTGGATTCAAATCATGGTGAACCTGGATGGAGAATGCAGGTTCACCTTGTGCATGTATGTTCTACAAATATTCCACTTTTACATCCACAGATGAAAGTATGTGTGATAAGTTATTTTGATTTTATACAATAATTTGCCCTTCAGTTGTCTGTGTTACCAAATGATTGACTGGCCCCGGTTGCCTCTTGCTTTTTGCCTAGAGATTTTGGTCACTGGCTTATTGCATAACAGATTATTTTTACTTCTTTTCTCCTTTCAAATCACTGCATATTTTTTTTCCAAGAAATCTTAATCATGTGTCCACCTGTCCACACTTGAGAAGGTGCACACGTCCATACTAGCACCAGAAAGTTTAAACATTTTCCCCTTTTAAACCAAAAAAGGCTGCAATTTGACAGTTTATTGTAAAGCTTGAAGATGGCAATAGAAACATTGTTAACCTTATGGTGTTTAAATAACACAAAGCTTTTAGTTTTAATATATTAGAGATTCCCATGATGCACTCATGGGAAATATGTATATGTTTTATGTTTGACGTCATAAGGGATGCGGGGAACTGCTCGGGCCGTTTATTTAATGTACTGCAGTTTTAGGAAATGCATCTATGTCCTCTCATTCTGTCTCTGTGCTCAAGGGAAGTTAGTTAGAGTTTAATTGTTTTCTGTTTTGCGAGATTCAATAAAACTTGTCTAAGTAGAAAAAAGGTGTTTATGACTAAACCAACTCACTGATCTCCAGGATCAATTTATACTTCCATCCCCTGTGACTTTAGTGGTCTGATTAAAGTGTGATTGATTGCACCACGGGTCCAAACTACACTATATCAGTCCAACCTCTCTCATTCTCTGTGAAGCCGACCTCTTGAAACCTCCATTCCCGGATCAGCAGCCGCTGATTTGTGTGCGCTCTCTGTCTGCAGTGTGCGCCCATAGATCAAGTGGTGTTTGTATTTTTAGATCCATCTTCAGAGATACTGCCCAGCCGCTGTCTTCTTAGGTAATGCACACAGAGAGGCTTCCTTCAGGTTTATAGGAAGTGGGCATTTCAGTGTTCTCCTCTCATGCATCTGTGTGGGAGCGGCATCTCTGTGGGTGATGGACTTCAAATGTAAGAGCCTTGTTTCAGATCATTGGCTGCGGCTCCTGAACGAGGCGGCCTACACACAGAGCTACAGGCCTGTCAGAGAGCTAAAACCACGCACCTCGTTGAATTTATTTTGACTCACAAAAGGATTTTTTTTTTTGTTATTTATGGCTGATGTGACTCAAAACTTAAGTTTTTTGTACTAGTGTATTATGTTTCACTCATACACACAGTATGAGTGAAACATTCTATCACTCAGTGCCTGTTACGCTGTAAAAATCCAAAATAAGTTTAATTCTTTATTATTCCAATGTCTATTGATGCGGTGCAGGGCCAGGGGAGATAAAAAATTTTTCTGGCTCTGCGGATGATCTTTATTAGGAGTAGAAGACATCTGCGAATGCCATGAGTCTGCGGATGTGAGTGCGAGCCAACAAGAACACGGAAGCATGAGGCTTTGCAGGTGCCAGACACTGTGTTTATGTGAACAACTATTTTTATGAGGACTGGAGGGAGAACTTTTTTTTTTTCATTAAGTGGGAAAATTCTTGCCAATTTCTTTTGTTTTCTTTCAATTTCAATCCTCTTTTATACATTAAGATTCTGTTGAGGACAGATCATGTCTGTTTAACGTGGTGGAAGGTGTTTTATATTTTTGCTTGATGGCTTCCATGTAAGGCTTTGTGCCAAGAATGAGAGAAAAAACATTTATGGACATTTCTGCAGCTTTCCCAAAATGAAGTTAATGTTTAACTCTGAAAACATGACAGCAGACTATGATGATAATTGTTTAGCTTTTTACCCATTAGGTTAGTGTTTGGTTTGTCTATGTCTGCTGGTCTAGCTGATTAAGAGTGTTTGCATGTTAACTCTGCTTGCTTGTGCATTCTCTGCTGGCAGCTGTCCATTCAGCAGGCGGCCTGACGGCTGAGCAACTTGGCTTTAACAACCTCCATTGTGTTCTGACTGCTGCATACACCAAAAGGGGGCTGCAATGTTTGCTTTTTTTTATGTCCTTCAGACACTTTGTGTTTTCTGAACATTTTAAAGAGTTTTGCTGCTGAGAAGTAGAGGTGAACATTTGTTACAAATTATCTTGTAAATCCCCACAATTGTCACAAAGACACAATTTCTTTCCCCTTCCTATCCTAAAAAACACATTTTGACAATGAAATATTATTTTAGCAACATGAAGGTATTCCAAAAGAGGCTTAGACCTAAGGAGGCTTTTCTATGTTGCCTGCTGTGAAAGCTGACCTAGAAATCATGAAAACCTGATGGACATGAGAGCCATTATAGCTTCTCGTGTCAAAATTAAGATTGCTGAATGTTCACTCACTGTTTCAGTCCTGACTTTGTTCTGATAGAGAATCTGTGGAGGGAATGGTGAGGAGATCTTCCAACCTCAAAGATCTAAACAACATTTATTTAAAATATGAGTAAAAACCAATGTTTTGTTTTTATTTATGCTCTTTTTATAATGTTGCTCAGCAGATTTATCCCGTTACATTGAGACTCCTATCTCATTTCTTATCAGAAACAAACAACTTGCTAGAACAAAGATTATCTTGTAGATGTATCTATGTCTTATTCTGATCCACACATGTGTTGTTCAGACCTTCTTCTGTGTTTTATGTCCTCAGATTTCTACTTGGTAAAAGTAAAACAGGACATATTAGCAAAAGAAAGAAGTTCAAGGTAATTCAACTGAAGCAGTTTTAGGAAATATGGATCTTTCTGTGAGTTAGTGGCACATTTTTATCTCCTCTAGGGATCACCACATCGATGAATGCTCTGGATACTGAAGTGAATTCCAGGCTTTGGCTGTTTAACAGACAGCCAAAGCGAGGAAATGAGTCCAGTGATGCTTCTTTTAGTTGACCTAGCTCAGATTTCTAGATTGTATTGTCATAAAGTTTATAACTATGACCTAACTTATATTGCCACATTTTGAAATAGATTAAATGATGCTCAATCATCCATGAAGAACTTTGTCTCATGATCTTTATTTTTAGCTGAATAATAAACTGATCAAAAAGAGTTTGTTTTAAATTGTACTGGGTTTATTTTTCACAGAATCTGAATTATAGTATAAAATATTTTACAAAAATGTCAAAACTGAATTTAGTGTCTTCACTTTTCTTGAGAACTGTAAACAAATTTAAAGATCTATTATCATGTTGGGTAGTTTTGTTTCATGGTTTTGCTTTCTTTTTTTTAAGAGTTTTGTTTTAAACTTTGGTCCTGTTGATGCTTTAGCAAATGATTTTTGTTAATGTGTGGTTAATAGAAGAGACTAAATCTGTCTTCACACTTTCAGCCTCTAAACACACCAGCTTATTCACAGAAAACCAGATAGTGAGTATCCAGGATTTCTCAACATGAAACTGTGAGAAAAAAGAAAAAAGATGTGTTAGGTTTCACAGGGTTTTGGGAATTTATTAGCTTGGTATGTTTTCCTCTTCTTTTTTTTTTTTTTTACAACACCTATAAGCAGCGGGTATAAAAAGGTATTAAATATGCCAACATTTTTCTGAATTTAAACATTTCTATTCACTTTAAATTCACACCAGCTGTCAAAAACAACCTCAGTAATTCACACCTACAATTAGTTTAAAAGTGGCATACTTTAAAAACTAGAAAATTCCTGAAGAAATTTTATCGGGGCCTGCCAAAGTGTGCCCGTCGGTTTCTGATGCTAAAAGTTAGCATCAATGCTAAGCTTAGCTACAGTATAGTCAATAGCATGTGCAGAAGCAAAAGCATGTTGACCAACATGGACTTATGCAAATCTGTATGTTGAAATTGGTGTATAAGCTAAAATTAGCCAAATGCTAATGTTAGCATAAATGCTGTCACTGGCATGTGGGGTATCAGTAGCATGATGTGTGTATTTGACTTACTCCAGTCAGTATACTAAACATGCCTAATAAGCAAGGAAAAAAGGTAAAAGCTTTTAAAAGGACAAGGCTAATATTATTTGCACCGCCTGTGGCGGTGCACTGACCTTAGGGCAACAATAGAGGCTAATATTATGTGCACCGCCTGTGGCCAATTACTTGGCCAAAAGAGCAAGTAATTCTAAATGACAGCTCGTCCCTCTTCTGTAGTAACTGAGAGTTCCGCCATATTGTAGTTCTAACCTGTTTCAAGCAGTTAGTTTTTCTAACTGCTTCTTGAGAGAAAAAGATAAAGGCTTGAGAGGAATATTCAGGCTTTTATTTTAGTAACATTTTGTTATAAATGGCTACACTAATCTTATGAGTAACTCTGGTTGGGTTAAAACAATTATATGGAGGCCAAAACATTCAAGTTGTAACATTGTCTGTCATTGACTGTCCTCTGTACTAAGTGAGCAGGTCTTCCTTCCTCTGTGTTCCGCTGCTATGGTGATTAATCCAATGTTGAGCTTTGGCCACCAATGGTTGTCGTTATGTCTGATGTTTAGCATTCAGTGTTATCGTGGCTGTTTAACTTCATTTCCAATGTTCAGCATTTAATATCCAGGATATTTAACGTTGCACCGACTTTATTTAATCAAGGATAATGCTTAACGTTTAGCATTATTGCCAATGTTTATCAGATGTCAAACTTCATCTCCAGAAAAGTTTCCTTTTGCGTTAAACATTGGAGAAAAAGGAAAACATTGCAGACACAGTAAACATCAACTATAACCTTAAACGCCAAGGACAATGTTAAGCACTGGAGATCAAATAAAAAATTGGGGGACAATGTTAAACATCCTGGACAACTTCAAACATTGGCGTTAACATTGTCCCCCATGATTATTATCGTCTCTTCTCATCTCAAAATAAATCTTCATGTTGAATCTCCACATTTAAAGAAACTCCCAGGATTTTCTGCTTTTATTCATTTTTATTTTAACAGATTGTGAGAACATCCTTATAAAGGCATTAAAATGGTCACATAATTCCCATGAATGGAAGGGAAACAGAATAGGTGAATAAAGGGAGAGAACCAAGTTGGATGGATGGTCCCATTTAAAATAACAACCCTGAAAATAAAGCCTGGTGGCCCGCCAGGCTGATAAAACGCTTGGAGAAACTCTGACTTCTGTCTATAGCGCTGGTTGTAAGCGGGAACCCCATCTATATCGGCATCTCCAAACTGGAACCTTCTGTGTTTATGTTTCTAAGTGATCTTTGGGCTGCTCTTGGTCCGATCCCTCTTCTAGGATCTGTTTGCCACAGCAGACCCGACCCAAATACAGCCATGAAGCCTCTGACAGCCCTAGGATCACTGGGACACTCAAACCCCTCCACCACGATAAGGTGGCAGCCCATGGAGGGGAAAAACAAAGGCAGAATCAGTTCCCTTCTCTGACCTGAACTGATCTGGGGAGAGGCCAGAAGGTGGCGCTCTGATGTTCCTAGCAAAACACTCAGTTTAGTTAGAAACCAAGCCTTTTCCAACTAAAAGTTTAGTTAGAAACTAAACTGTTTGTGTTCTCAGTTATTTTTCTCTCCATAGAAGCAACACCTGGTCTGGAGCTGATTGGCTGTGGCTGCTTCCTGGAGGACATTTGCTGACATGATGCTGCCATCACCTAACCGTTCTCTCTCCTTTTCACTTCCATGAACATGGAAAGTTCTCCTGATAAGTCGACCTGTTGTATCCCCGCGGTCTCCTCTCAGCTCGAGTCGGTCGTGGCAGATGGCTGCTGGTACTGAGCCCGGTTCTGGTTCTGCTATTGGTTTGCTCCTGTAAGAGGAAAGCTCTTCCTCTCCACTGTTACAACATGCATGCTCTGTATGAGGGATTACTGTAAAGTCAACAACTCAACACAAGCGACTTGCTGTCGCCCCCTCCTGGTCAGGAGGAGTGAATGCTGTAAGTAATGACTCCATACAATCTACTGGGTTTCATTTGGCACAAACTTTTTAACTACTTTAAAATTAAGTGGACCTAATGAATTGATAACTTGGATCAATAGTAATCTGACTAAATTGAAATGACTTTTTGTAAAATGCCTTGAAAACAACATTGTTGTGAATTAACATAATTATGAAATCTACTTGAACTTTCATGTATTGGTTGTTGGGATTTTTGTTTGTTTTTTTATATTGTTTATTGGTGGGGTTTATTTATTAGTTTGAAAGTTCAATTTTATGTATTGCCAATTCACAACAAATGTCATCTCAATGCACATTGAAATAATTTTAGTTCAACCACATATACTCCAATTGCTGCAGTTGATTATTAAAGTAATTTAAAAGTTTGTACCAAATGAAACCCAGTAGTTTGTATGGAGTCACTACTTACAACCTTCACTGCTCCTGACCTGCAGGGGGCGACAGCAAATTGCTTGTGTTGAGTCATTGACTTCCCAGCAGTCCCTCATGCAGAGCATGCAAGTAGCGACAGTGGAGAAGAAGAACTCCCCTCTACCAGAAAGAAGCCTCCAGCAGAACCAGAACCGGGCTCAGTACCAGCAGCCATTTGCCATAACCGACTGGAGCTGCGAGAAGACGGAGCAGAGACACAACAACAAGTCAACTGATCCAGGAGACATTTCCATGTTCATGGAAATGAAAAGGAGAGGGAGAACGGTTAGGTGATGGCAGCATCATGTCAGCAAATGCCCTCCAGGAAGCAACCACAGCCGATCAGCTCCAGACCAGGTGTTGCTTCTATGGGGAGAAAAATAACTGAGAAAACTAAAACAGTTTAAATAATAATGTAGTAAAAACAGAAAATTACAAAACAGCAGCATAAATACTGACAGATCACAATAAACCAGTCTAAGCCTTCTCATAACCAATGCCATAACCATGGTAACGCTAAAATGATGCAAAGACACATTCTCAAAAAAAAAAATAAATCAATAAACATTAAATTCTAACATTGACACTGAAGTTGGAAGACATTTTAAATATTGAAAATAAACAAAAACAAAATTAATTATGAAGTCTTTAAACAAAATTGTCCATTTAAAAAAAATAAAGAAAAATGGCTTGATGAGGCCAAAGTACCAGACCGAAGACTTATCCAGTTTTTGGTAGAAACAAAAACAAGATGATCCAGGAGGATTCCTGAAGGACAACAGGACAAGTGCAGGTTTAAGGTCAAACCCTTAACTCAGAATGAAACTGTAAATTTTCAAAAACACGCAACTATCACTTAAATAACAGCAAAATACCTGCAGCAATTCTTGAAGAAGACTACCAAGACTGATGGTCGAGTAATTAAGGTCATTCATCAGCAGAGGGAAGGGAGGGTGATGATGGGGGCTTCTTCTGTTGTTCAATGGGGATCCAATGAAGGATGAAATCCGAGACGAAAAACCAGATGATCCAGGAGGATTCCTGAAGGACATCAGGACAGGTGCAAGTTTAGGGTCAAATCTTTAAGAATGAAACTGTTACTTTACAAAAACATGCAACTATCATGTAAAATAACAGCAAAAATACCTGCAGCATTTCTTGAGGAAGAGTGTTAGGGTCACTGAGGTCATCCATCAGCAGGGTGGCGATGAGGTTTTTTTCTGTTGTCATTGGGGCAATAATCCAGGAGGGTTCCTGAAGGACAACAGGACGGGCACAGGTCTAACCCTTTAACAACTCAATGTACAGTTTCCAAAACCTCACACTTGTAAATATCAGACAGCAAAATACCTGCAGCATTTCTTGAGGAAGATTTCTGAGCCGGATAGCGTGATCACTGAGGTCATCCATCAGCAGAGGGGGCAATGAAGGCCTTTTCCGTCTGTCACTGTCGGGAGCAGTCAGGGAGTGGATGGGTCACTTGAGGACCTTTCCCACCAATGAGTCATTGGTCTCGTTGGTTTTTGTTGCCACTGCAATGGATTCCATACACATATTTAACTGAAAAATCTAAGTTTGGTTGGTTAGTTTTCAGACCCCATACCCGTCGGCAGGGTTCGTTTCCACACAAACCCGACCGAAGGGCAACCGACCCCTTACCCGTCGGCAGGGTTCGTTTCCACACAAACCCAACCGAAGGACAA
The DNA here is from genome assembly GCA_902982915.1 of Phalloptychus januarius. NCBI lineage: Eukaryota > Metazoa > Chordata > Actinopteri > Cyprinodontiformes > Poeciliidae > Phalloptychus > Phalloptychus januarius. The sequence goes on along the minus strand of CADWAE010000466.1, from coordinate 11,889,283 downwards.
CCGACCCCTTACCCGTCGGCAGGGTTCGTTTCCACACAAACCCGACCGAAGGATAGCCCAAGCCCTTTATCCGGGCTCTCTTTGACACCTTTACCCTTTTGTAACCAAGATCAGAATTATCTTTCAAATAGCCTACTGTGTTTTTCTTTGAGGAGCATTATGCATGTAGTGGATAATGCTCCACTCCATGCAACATTTGTTACATTCCTTGAACTCATCCAATGACTTGAGGAGTCGCTACCAGAAGTAGCATGCCACATTTCCTGGTGCTGGATTCACACTCCAACCTTTCATAGTCCGAGACCATCTGGCATCTTCGGAGACGTCGTTCCATCTCAACAAAATCTGTTGATCAACTTCTATATCTTCCCGGTCCATATACCATGTCTTCTTCCCGGTCCATATACCATGTCTTCTTCATCCATATACCATATGGATGAAGGCCATATACCACAAGGCCTTTACCAACCATAAGCTCAAAACCATCATATCCCAACATACACACTGAGGATGCATGCATTATTTAAATTGGTTAAAAGTTAAGCTAAAGCAGTGGCTTGCACTGAGGGTCCTACCTGGGGACAGTGGAGAGGAAAAACTTCCCTTTAACAGGGCGACTTTCCAAAAGAAGTTAACACTGCCCCAATTTAAATTTGTTAAGGTATACAGGTAAGCTTAGGCAATGCCTCATAATGAACATGCATGTAGCGACAGTAGAAAGGAAAAGCTTCCCTTTAACAGGAAGACTTTCCAAAAAAAGGCACAAAAAAAAAAGACAGAGACACCGGTTATCAAACATTGGTTGAAAGCTATGAAAGCTGGAGCAATGCCTCTTGTTGAGGTTGCATGTGGTAACAGTGTAGAGGAAAAACTTCCCTTTAACAGGACGACTTTCCAGAAAGCATAACTTCCCTTTAACAGGAAGACTTTCCAAAATAAGATTAACACTGCACCAATTATGTAAATTCATTAAAAATAAGCTTAAGCAATGCCTCCTACAGAGGATCCACGTGGTAGCAAGAATGGAAAATCTTCCCTTTAACAGGAAGATTTTCCAAAAAAAAAAAAAAAACAACTGCAGTTATCAAACATTCATTAAAAGTTAAGCAAGCTGAGTGGAGACTCATACCAAAGATGTATGCTGTGACAGCATAGAGGAAAAACTTCCCTTTAACAGGAAAACTTTCCAAAAATATTAATTAAAACTGCACCAATTATTTAAATTCATTAAAGGTAAAGTAAGCTTAAGCAAGGCCTTCTACTGAGGATGCAAGTCATGACTGTGGAGAGGAAAAACTTCCCTTTAACAGGAAGAGCCCTCCAGCAGAACCAGAAGATGGCTCTGTATGAAAGGCCATCTATCACTAACCCCCAGGGGATTTGAAAGGACAGAAGAAAGAGACAGAAATAGAAAAATAGCTGCTCCAGGAGTGTTTCTACAGGAGAAAAGAGCATTAGTCGCAGTAGAAGCTCCTTTGGTGGCTTTATCTATGAGAAACAAAAGTTATTTGCATCAAAAGGTCCGTCAGTTGCTTAGTCTGGGAGAGAAAATGCGTTATAAACAAACTTAAACACTGAAGTGCAGGTTCTAGTCTATCCTCTCCAGAAGGAAAGCATGGAGTCCAGCTGAAAGCCTGCACATAATGGTGGATTACAGTGTGAACATTACCTCCGTCAGCTCTGGTCTGTGGCTCCAGGAGATCTCTCTGTTGTCCCTCATGGTCATCCAGAAGAAATGAAGTCGCATGACGAAATTGCGCGAGGCCACACGTTGTTTTGGCCCAAAATTTTATCGGTTTTCGCTTTTAAATTGAACGTAAATTAGATTTGTTTGAGTTATTAAAGTATGGACCCTAAATTTCAAACTAAATATTATATAGGTACAAAAAATAAAAAAAATACGTATGCATGTTGAAATATAAAGACCTAATTTTCACCCAAAAGCATATTGGAAAGATAATTATTCTAATGTGAACAAAGCCACATTATATTAGTACTAATAGGTATGTATGTTTTTATAGTGATATTTACAAAGCATAAGCTTCATCACTTCCTACAACCTCCAAACTGTATTTGCCATGTCCTTGGCAGCCATCTCTCTTTCATGACAACTGACTTTAAGCCAGGAACTTCAGATTGTAGATATCAGATAGATTCTAGTTACACCTAAACCTCCACAGGTCACAAGACCACAGAAACTGCTTCAAACAGCACTAAAACCCCAAAGATAGAAGGATTTAAAACAGCAGAATCCTTCTCAGCTCATTGACTCTCAACGGAGAATCAAACCAAACCAGCAAGCGAGGCCTAGCGTTGGCCTTCAACAAACAGCGTTTGCATCCGCAGCGTAGCAAAACCCGCAACAGCTCCTACCCTGAGATGTCTTCTGGACCCGCCATTGGAACAGTTCTTTGACTTAACAAACCTTTGACGGGTTGGGCGGATCCGCCAGGCACCTTGTAGCGTTTCCTCAGCTTGACGGAAGCGATCCTCAGCTTGATTGAAGGGATCCTCAGCTTCATTGAAGGGAATCCTCAGCTTGATTGTAGTAAATCCATAATCGATCAACGTCTCGCTCCAGACGTCATTATATCTCTTCGGATGTTTCAGGGACGCCAGCAAACAAACAAACAGCCGCCGAGAGGCCATGGTCGGGTCTCTCCTCTTGTGTTGCTCTGTTTAGACACAGAAAAAATGACTTCACCAACGTCATTAGTGGAAAAAGACAAAAACTTAGAAGGTTTCGGAAAAATAACTTACCGAATAACAAACGCAGCGACTTCAAACATGGCGCTCCCGTGGCCTACTTGCCATCACTGCTCGCAGGTCGAGTACAAGACGCCAAAACTACGCCTCGATGAACACCGACACGATTTCAATCGGATCCACAAAAGTTTCAGTCATTAAGCTGGGCGTCCACTCGGATTCCGCGTCTTGGGAGATCAGAAAATATCAAGACCGACGGCGTCGTGACTCCATGCGGCCGGGTGCTAGCCTCATCTTTTAATTAAACGCACCTGCGTCATATTTCTATCCAGCGTGGCGCATGCGCGTCACGCTCATTAATAACAAAAATGGCGCCAATCGCCACTGTTGCCAGATTTGGCATTTTCCGGTCCAAACATTGTAAAACTAAACGTGTAAAACCTGCCCAACTGCAAAGAAACGATACGAATCTAAACCTATAATAAAACTCACGTTAAGCACAATATGTTTTATTCATGACCTATCCTTAATATATTTTTAGAATAATTTAGAGAAGCAGCAAAATTTAACATTTAATTTTTATAATGTAGGACTGAAGATTTTCCTTTTTAGGTTTTCAAAATGTACATTTTTCTAAGAACAAACTAATACAGTTTTAGAGAAATTTTGAGAAACAGCAAAAATGTATTTATTTTATTTTTTATATATATAACTATATTCATAGTTTTTAACCCTAAAACTATGAGGGATAAACTTACGTTTTATATTTTCAAAGCTTAATACCAAACTTCTGCTCCGGTAATGTACTGACTCTTATGGAGAGTGAAGAGTGTCAAATAACAATAACTTATGTAATAAGTTTAACTAAACAATTAATAACTCAATCAGCATGCAAATGTAAGCACTGCCTTGACCTATTTTTGATTTTAAAACTACAAAAATCGATTGACTTATTTTTAAATCTTTGTTTTTACCTCCATCAGATTATAAATTTCAAACTTTTGTTAGTTAGAAGTGCAAAAGGAGCTCCAAATCTGAAGGTTTTATGCAGCTGCCGCATTGAGCTCACAGCAGATATTCTACCTGGTAACTAATGACGTTCTCTCTGCAGAAGCGCCATGAAAAAGAGAACATCAGGGGAGCAAAGAGGAGAAAATATTTTTCACTTCCCCTTTGAAACTGATTTTTGTTCAACATTATTTCATTCAATTGTAACATGTAGTTTATTGTTAAAGTCCAGGTGCATCTCTGTAAATTGGAGTACAGAAAGTACCAATTTAATACAAAAAGTTCAACTTTTAATACAGATTGATGGTGAATTAAGAGCTTGTTATTTTTTAAGGCTTACAGTTACTGACAAAAACAAGAATACAGCTCCTCTAATATTACATGATAAAAAAAGCCTTTTTAAACACAAAATAACAGTTGTTTGGCAAAAAAAAATTGAAGAAGTTAGGGTAAACCACTAGACTCATTGCAAAAGATGAGCTGTTCACACAGTTCTGTATCCAAGCATGTTAATGGAAAGTTGAATGGAAAGAAAAAGTGTACTTCCTTAGCGTCTCAGCAGTCACAGGCTTATCACCTGTATACCATACAGCTTTGATTCAGTAATTAAAGCCAAATTATGTCCATATACAACATACTTTTCAGTAGGCCATTCATTTCTATATTCATGTAGTATTCTTTCATTAACTGTAAGTGATAAGTGAACATTTACTTTGATTTGAATTATTGAAAACTTTATATTTTTATCTACTTAGATACACCTCTACTGGACTTAATCAGTTCCAATATCTTTAAGGACGATAAAAACATATTTATTACAAAATAAATAATCTTCAGTTACTATTACTGCGCAAGACAGTGCATTAACCTGAGATCAAAAGATAGTAAGGGCTAATATTATTTGCACCGCCTGCGGCGGTGCATTAATCTTAGAGGAATATTTAAGCTTTTATTTTGAAATTTTCAATTAGCTTTATTTTAAATGACCACACTAATTCAATGTGTAACAGTGGTTTGGTTAATCCAGCTATATAATGGCCAAAAGAGCAAGTAATTCTAAATGCGGCTTATAGCCGGCTGCGACTTATATATGCATGTTTCCAGGTTTTTTTTTTTTTACTTTGTGGGTGCTGCTTATAATGAGGTGCGCTCTATAGTCCGGAAAATACGGTATTAGAAATAATTGAAAAGAGAAAAATGATTGCTTGTCCAGTACTTTTTTGCCTCTGTAAAAGAGCAGCCCTGTGTTACACATTTCATTTAAGTACCAAGCACTCCCTTCTTTCTCAATCTTATCCAATAGAAAATTCCGTTGAGGAAACTTGCTCAGTGATTTATTTTTACATTCCCTCTCTCTTTCTTGTTTGCTGTCATTAGTGTGTGCGTCTCGCTGCCAGAAGTTCCTGATCTCACGGGTGGGAGAGGACTGGATCTTCCTCATTTTGCTGGGGCTGCTCATGGCTCTGGTCAGCTGGGTCATGGACTACGCCATCGCCTTTTGCCAAGAAGGTAGGAAAGAGACATTGAGCCTGAAGAAGATATAAGTTTGATGTCTGAATGATGGGCTGCCATTATGTATTAAGCATTAGATCTTAGGATGTCAGTCCTCATAACAAATTCAGTCATGGTGACGCTGGTCACAAATTTGTCTGTTTCAAAATCAGTTTTGCTGCTTGTTGACTTGATTTTTGTTACATTTCTCAGACATTTTTAAATCACATTCACTTCAGATTTACTGTTTAATTATTTGTAAGCTTTTTCAGTTTTGTTAAAGCTGATCTTTAATAGTCACATGTCTGACGTGTGGGTCTGCAGTCATGTATGATCCAAGACTGCTTTCAAAAAATAAATAGTCCACTGAAGAGAAGTAAAATTATCATAAAGTTGAACTTTTTAAGTCTCACTCCATAAACAGGTAAACTAACAATTTTATTCTTAACAGGAAACAAATAACATGCAAATTAGATTAGAATAAAGTTATTTTTAGATTTTTAATGACTTTATGTTTTTATTTAGTTTCAGACTTATCTGGCTTTTCCTTCCCTGTGTTTGTGTTTTGTTTTTTTTGCTGATTCTCAAGAGAACTTAAATATTTATAACCAAGCTGGAAAATATGAAGAAAACATCAAATTCATGCAGTTAGTTGAGATCGAGAAAAAAGTAAAACTAAGAAACAGAGATGCCGGTTGCCTAGTTTTCTACTGTTTCATGCCAAGATGACGTGACTTATGTGTGTGTCTGTGCAGCACAGAAATGGATGCATGGTGGCCTGGACAGTAACATGCTTCTGCAGTACATTGCCTGGGTCTCCTACCCAGTGGTCCTCATCACTTTCTCTGCAGGATTCACTCAGATACTAGCGCCTCAGGCTGTTGGTAAGACAGATACCATTTATGCACAAACATGTATTCATCCCTCTAATTTTCAGTCATTTTTTTCTGTGTTTGACTAATGTAATTGGCTCTGAAGTGCACAGCGAGGGCTCCAAGGACATGTCCTGCGAGTCACTACAGTCAGAACAGTCATAAAATGTACCGCTGATGAGATGTGCATACACAAAACCATATGAATATCAATCAGCTCCCCTCCCTCCCATTCCTGTGCTCTTCATTTCTTCATCTTATCCCTCCTCTCTGTAATTGCTTTCTTTCAACTCATCTTTTCTCTGCACTCCATCATCCCACCTGGCATTTCTTTCTCTTTCTCTCTTCCCACCTCAGGTTCAGGCATTCCTGAGATGAAAACAATACTAAGAGGAGTTGTTCTCAAGGAGTATCTGACTTTTAAGACCTTTGTGGCTAAAGTCATCGGTCTGACCTGCGCTCTGGGAAGCGGGATGCCTCTGGGGAAAGAGGTAGAGAACCCTTTTCTTTGTCACTCCACATAGCAGAATGTCAATCTGAGAAGGGTTTGTTTGTCTAAAGGGGTTTAAATGATATTCCCACAGGGGGTAAATGCATCATTCCTCTCTCACAGTTGTATTGCTTTCATTAGTATCTTGTTTGGTGACATTTGTCTTCACCCTCCCTCACAGGGACCCTTCGTTCACGTGGCCAGTCTATGTGCTGCTCTCCTGAGCAAATTAATGGCGGCGGTTTTCGGAGGGATTTACATGGTGAGCATAACAGACATTTAAAAAACCTAAAGCTTTATTCACTTCCTCAGTGAGGAAAATAAAGATAACACAGTTGGAGACGCTCTCTGGATTATCAATTATTTTGGTAAGGTTTAACACATTTTCTGTTATACATCAAGAAATGTTATTTCACAACATTACAGGTGCCACACATATTGTCACCCAATGTACTTAATCTCTTTAAAATAAATATAACTTGGTCATTTTTGCACTTTTTTTAAAAAGTGGATCCAGAAGAACAGAAATTTTAGTCAAGTTATTTATATAGCGTTGTAGCACAGCTGACCAGTGTTTTACAGAGTAAAGGTTTAACAACTGAATAACAAAAACTATTAAATTAGTCAATAAACAGCAAAACAAACATCCAGATGTCCTGCTTAGCTAGAGTTCAAACTTATTGAAAAGAAATGTGTTTTAATTTGGACTGATATTTGCTTAAAAGTTTGTTTGTTTCACCTTAGAAACAAGATTCATATTATTAATTAAATAAAAATATATGCTGACGGAAGCATTATGCTGTGGGGTTACCTTTCTTCAGATGAAAACAGATTTTTTTGTGAAGGTGGATGAAATCAAACACAGTCAGGAATCAGAAAATAAATGTTATTCTTGACATTGTAATTTTTTTAATATTTTTTTTTCCTTTCAGATGTGATTTTTTTTTCTTTTTCTTGCAGTTGAATTGTACAGAGCATGATTCAATTTACAAAAACTTGCCATTTCAGCAGGTATCTGGATGTTACTTTAAATGAATGATTATTAGATCAGGCATAAAGCGTCCTGAAGTCAAATCTGAATTAATGCTTGGTTGGTATGGAAAATCCCACAGCAGATGGCATTATTTTAGGTATGAAACAATCCAAACTGAAAATTATAAAACAGCAAAGGAAGAGAAATGATTAGTATCCCTGGTGAAAAACTGATTTTATTTGATCAATGAAACTTCTAATTTTGGGTTTCATATCATAGACACAGAGCCCTTCAGTTAGCATAGAAAAACAAGATCATTCTGATTTTTCTCAGCAGATAAAGAGAAATAAACATGCAGGTCAGATTTCTTTTTAACAAAAAAATAAATGTTTTATTTATGACAGAAGAAAAGAAACAGAAGCTATTATTCTCTGAAAAAGTATGTGATGCTTCTTTGACCTTCTGCCATTTCCCAGGACACACTCTTACCTCCATGCACATGAAAGCTCAACCGGGACCTCAGTCTTTTTCTGCACTGGATCCTGGGCTGGGATTCTCCTCGCTGCACACAGACTTGACAGTATGGAGGAAGATACACAGCTGACATGCTCAAAGGGGGAAAAAAAACAGACAGCGCAGTTATAAAAGATTCAGATTGTTACAGCTACATGGACAGTATTCCAACATCAGTCAGGGAAACGTTGAATGAACCATAAGTCTGCTGAAGTACATTCACTCCTTGTTTGATTTAGTGGATAAGAAAGTCACATCTGCACCTTTGTTTTGTTCGTACTGCTGAAGGAAGAGCCCTTTGAGGGAAGCAAGGTATGAATGCACAAGTCAAACAGTTTCTCCGTTTCCGATTCCGTCAACATTGATAGTCCATGTTGTCCGTTTTAGGAAGTGGGGCAAATTGATGTCTTCCCATTCGTTTTTGCTGTACTGTGTGTGATTCTGTCCAGTGATCAGTCGCGGAGAGGCATCATCAATATGCGTCTCCTTTACTTTGGTCCAAACATCTCATTATGTCATTTTTTAAAACTCAATTCTGTGTTTCCATTGGATCTCCCGTACACCTGCACTTCTAGAAACAACCCAAAACGAGCAGATTTCAGAAGACTGACACTTGATACTTTTGAATGTTTTGTGTTTCTTGAGTTAAATTTCACCATGTTTTGTGGCATTTGCATGCACGCATGCACTGACTTGGATCTGCAGGTTTGAATGCGTTGCTCTGTTTGTTTTTGTATATGTGCATATCTTACTTTCTTTAATCAGAATGAGCTGAGGAACACGGAGATGCTGTCGGCTGCCTGTGCTGTGGGTGTTGGCTGCTGCTTTGCTGCACCTATTGGAGGTAAGACTCAGCCACTGTGGCCTCTGACTGAACTTGATCCAGGAATGGTAGATAATTGCAAAAGTTAACTGGATGAAGAGAATGTTTTGCCCTTTTAGTTGTAGGAGTTGTAAGCTAGGCCAGCATATTGTTGTAATTCTTTCAGTCAGTGCAGATTCCTGTATCTCCACAACTATCAGCCTGACTACCATGCAAGCTTACATGTATATTTATGTTTCCCATCGTTCCTTGTGGGACATTCCATGTCAACTCAACCAGGAGTTCCATCTGTCCATCCATTCATCCGTCCATCCATTTTCCTCCACTCATCCGAGGTTTGGTCTTGGTGGCAACAGGCTAAGCAGGGTGTTCCCGACGTCCTTCCGTCCTGCGAGGCTTTCCAGCTCCTCCCGGCGTTCCAAGCTCCAGTGACACATGTAACCACTCCAGCGATGTCTGACTCAACCCTGCAAGCTCTCAGTCTGCCCAGAAAAGCTGCAAAGAAAATATGTCATTTACAGTGATGGCATAGTTACTTTGAAAAAGTAACTTTAATCACATTACTGATTACTCCTTGAATAAGTAACTTAGTTAGATTGGAAAGTAACTAAGTTACATTAAAAGTAGTGTTGTAGTTACATTCAGCAGCTGCACTCCACCACCTGTGAAAATTACATTGAACTTTGCCAATACTTAATTGTGAGCTATTTTATAATGGTAAAATCAACAATTTATCTCAACTTCTAAGGCTGAACTGAAGAGGAAATTTTTCAATAGTTACAACAGTTATCGTTGTAACCATTCAACCAGTAATTATCCAGGAGGAGCTCTGAGGAGGCTCCTCCTGGATATCTGAGTGTAGAATGCCAGGTCTTTAGTCACTCTACAAGGAAATTCAATGTAGCTATTGTGCTTTTAATCTCATTTTATGGTTCGCATTGAAAAAAGCTCAATATGACAGACAGAATGGTTCTGTTTTGACCTCCAGCTCCCAGCTAAGTCTGCTCCACAGTGAACTGCAAATGTTTTAGACTCTACACCAGCTCACAGATCCCAGGGTACCTCAACCCTCTGGCTTGCTGATGCTCTCCTCTCCACACTGAAGAGTGCACTGAGATTTTCAGGTGCTTACTCTCCTCCACGCTACAATATCAAGCCCAGTTCAGGAGGGAGACAAAAGAACAAATGGGAGTCAGCAAGGAATGTCTATAAAAGTTAGTTAGGTAGTTAGTTAGTTACCTTTTAAGGAAAAAACTGAAGTATTTTTTATAACATTATTAATTATATCACATATTATAGAGATACAGACAGTCATGCTTGAAGTTGAATTTGTAGATGTTACAGAAATGGTCTAGACACAGCTGTTTAATTTTTTTAATGTGTTTCTATGTATGTGTGTGTGTTGACAATAATATATGTTTATTTTTCACTTTGCATAAGAATATACACAAACTACTTGAAAAGAAAACATTATTTTGAAAGAAATAGAAACAAATCTTTTTGACCAATTATGATGCCTTTATAAAGCATTTTTTATGCATTTACATAATTTTACTTAAATATTAAAAGCAACAATCAGAATGTGTGTTCATTTTGTCATAATATTAGCTTAAAATATACTGTGAATATGTATAGAAAGTTTGCAAAGGAGAAGCTGACATCAAATTTTACACAGTGGGTCCCGTTTCCTAGTTTTGCCAGGTTCTTGGTCTTAGTCACCTGATTCCACATTAAGCTTAAATGGCTCTAAAGTGGATTTTGTTTCAAAGTATATAATTTCCATCATGAGCTCGTTTACTTGGTTAGACATGTTGATGAAAGCTATAAAAAAGGTAAATAGTGAAAGACAAAGTGGTAAGGTTAGTGATCAACATTTCAATCAGACATGGACATGATGAGTAACAACATCACAGCAACATAAAAGTCAGTCTAGAGATTTATCATCTGGGTCATTCGTTATATCTATTTGTTGATGGACCTTGAATTTTCTTCTTACTTCTAGGTCAAAGCGCACGCTTCGCCCACTCTCTGATTAATGTCAAGACTTTCTAAACTTGAAAAATCTGGTGGATAAAATGTTAAAGTGATGAATCATGTTTGGTTTCAGCAGCTGCTCTTCTTTCAACAGCGTGTTTTCAGAAACAGATGGACTCGCCCACTCAGGGAAATATTTGAACTTTGATTTCTTTTCTAAGCAACGAAAGAAGTTCAGGAACTGTCCTCTGACATTATTTATAAAACTGATTTTAAATATTGGAAATTACTTTATCTGGCTACGGTCTCTTTTGGTTTATTGAAATTAATATGATGCTTATTCTTTTTATCTCAAAATATGCAAAACTGGACAATCAATTGAAATAGCACTTTCTTTGTCAGCAATTTCCCTTACCACAAGGCTGAATTGTTTTAATCAAAACCTCTTGATATCTGTTTTGTTTGAGCTGATACTTTTAGACAGAGAAAGACAGACGGGGCTTGTTGGGTTTTTTTGGGACATGATTGACGCGTTGTCTCATTCATTTACAGATCTGAAATAAACTCACAGTTACATCAGAACAGTTTGTACCGTTTAACGACTAAGAGATTTACACCATTTATCCAATAACCAATAAAAATGTAAGCAATCTGAAGTTGGTTGTTTATCATATGGTATTTGATTAGATAGGCAGATGTTCTGTTTTATTGGCTGAATGAACGGCTAAGGAATAAGGAAATTTAAGTACTTGCACCACAGAGTGGCAACTTTGTGGAATCATGAGGGTGATTTATCAAGCTGTAGGTACAGAGCCTTGCTAAAGTATTTCTAACCATTGTACCTTCTCACTTTTAATTGCTTTTTTTAATCTACTGACTTCCACTTTATGGGAGTTTTATGTAAGAACAACAATGTTTTATCAGTTTCTAAAATAATGCCCTTTTTATGCAACACCTCTGTTGTGTCATCATCATTGTTATTTTGCACAAAAACATAATAGAGGAAAAAATAAAATGATAGGATGATTTGAGAAGTGATAGGAAAAGGACAGTTTTAAAAATGTTATACAATTATATTCAGCCTCCCCATGTCAACACTTTGTAGAACCATGTTATGCAACAGTTCAGTTCAAATGCATGTCATACTTTTCCTAATTTTATTTAATTTTTTCTTTGACTTCCAAACTATTTACTATGTTGTTTTTTCTCACATAAAACCCCATTAGAAAAAAAGGTTTGTAGTTTTAACATGGCAAAATGTAAAAATCTGTAGGAGTTTCAGTACTTTTGCAAGGCCCTGTAGTTATTTCTCTGTGCTAAAATATGTGATTCTCTCAGTGTACATTTGTGCGTTGCAGGTGTGCTGTTCAGTATCGAAGTCACGTCAACGTTTTTTGCAGTCAGGAACTATTGGAGGGGCTTCTTTGCTGCCACCTTCAGTGCTTTCGTGTTCAGATTGCTGACTGTCTCAAACCAAGAGGAAGGTACAAGAGACTAAGTATTACTTTGTTTACAAATCTTTGAATACGTGTGTGGCTTTATCTGTGCCGTAGAGCAGATCTGTAGTACAAACAATGGTTCTTATATGCATTTTGTCATTCAGTCATAAAAGTCAAGCTGACAGATTGTCATTCATGGCTGCATGCTGTCTGCAGTGGAGTGAGAACAATCTTCTTTTCCCCAGAGACCATCACTGCTCTCTTTAAGACACGCTTCCGTCTGGATTTCCCTTTCGACCTTCAGGAGCTGCCGGCGTTCGCCATCCTTGGGTGGGTGTGTTTCTCGGGAGTGACTCTGCATTAAACAGTATTTAGCTTCAGAGGATATTTCAATTTTATCGAGCCTTCCTCTCCTACAGAGGCCATTTTGCCGCTTAGAATTTGAAGGTTCATTTTTATTCAAGGAATTTGGCATAAAAGAAACTTTGAGAATAATGGACCTGGATCAGCCTATGTCACATTAGTTGGAAGCTAAATTGTTCTGAAAATCAGGAAATTGCAATAATGTCCTCCCGTGAGAGAGCATCCAACAATAACTGATCTCACTGAGGTCTGTGGTTGTTTCTGCTTTAGGAAACCAGTCATGTCTTTCTGTTTGCAGGATTGCTTGTGGGTTCGGGGGAGCTCTGTTTGTGTACCTGAATCGACACATTGTGGAGTGCATGAGGAAGCAAAAGACCATTAACAAGTTCCTGCTGAGGAAGTGAGTATCGGATGTATCTGGTCCTGGTTTCTTTACTTTATGAGCACCAATTAGGCTCAATATGCTGCTGCTGAAGGGGCTATAAGTACTACTCTGTCATAAATCCTTATAGGACAACATCAGAAGGTGAATAAAGTGCAAAGACAAGACAAACAGCAGTTACATCCTAAAACCAATGACGACACACACACACATTGTATTTGAAAAACAGACAAACTGAAAAGATTACCCTTAGTGAAAATGGCAAAAATTCACAAAAAAATACAATGTTTATATGTTTTAATGCTCATGGGTCAAACTCAAGGCCTGGGAGCCAATTATGACTCATCATATCTTTTTATGTGTCCCTCTAGAATCTGCAGGGACATCAACAGCAGTGTCTTTAAATATTATTGTATCTGTCAAATAAAATTTGTTTTTATCTGTACACTGCTAAATTATGTAAGTATGAAAAAATGTTCAACATTATGTGATTTTAAGAAGTACTGATCAAATGCAGACAGTTGTTTATTAATATTTTAATGTTTTGCTAATGAGTTTTATCAATACATTTTTGCCACAATTGGCCCTTTGAGGACAATCATGACCTTGATATGGCCCAAAATGGCCTAACTTTGCTTTAATGTAAGTAAATAGGATTATATGACTCAATATATATGAGTATATAAACTAGTAGGGTGTTGCTCAGGAGTCTTCCTCTCCCAACGTTGCTATTGTGATTTTTTTGTTCCTTTCCACTCTCTGACCGTAAGCCCCCATGCTCTTTTTCACTTATGTTTGCCGTCCTCCTCCTCACACTGTGTGTCACAGTCATAACGTTCCGGAGAAAAGTGGGTGTGTGAATTAGGCTAGTTTGACACGGGTCAAAGGTCATACATAGAGCGGCGAATCAACTGCTTACACACGGCGTGAAGAGCACCCCCATTAATGACCCCACAGTCCGTCTCTTCCTGTCAGGCGCCTGGTGTACCCCGCCCTCGTCACCCTGCTGGTGTCCACGCTCACGTTTCCTCCTGGCTTCGGGCAGTTCATGGCTGGACAGGTGAGAAAATGTGTTTACGCCATTCTGACAGGAGGAAAGCGCGTCTTGTTTGTTGTGAGATAATTGATGGACATTTTAAATGAAGTGAGAGTTGGTGTCAAGCTGAGTTCCCTCGCTTAATACGCTGTTTAGCAGCTGATGTGTTTGCCCAGATGGTAGATGTTTGAAAAATATTCATGTTGACATGAACACTTTTCCTGAGCTTTTGATGTGCTGTTGGGTCTAAAAGGTATTTTTGTTCAGTAAAACCAACATGTAAAACTCTAGTTTTCTTACACTTGTGATCATATGGTTACATACACTGCATTTAAAAAGATATAACCCTTTTTTTTCCTCACTAATGCTAACCTTTTCTGTTTTAGGCCAGTTAGGATGTATAAAATATTTGTATTTAAGAATTAGATATTTTTCAGATGTTTACACACATTTTCTTAGTGTTTGGTAACATCTGGAACTTTTACCCTTGGATTAGCTTGTTGGCATCTTACCTGATTTATTGTGTTCAACCCAGGATGTCACAAGCGGTGTGTACAATTTTTAAGAAACAAACCAAAACAATTTTTTTTAATTCCTTTTTATTACTTGTCCATTAAGCAAATAGAAATTATTTAGTTAAACTTATCAAAAAGGGAGGAAGTAGGAAAGAGAGAAAGAAAAAGGATAGGAACAAGGCAAACAATGGATAAAAAAAGGATGAAAAGAGCTTCTATGTTTTGTGCTCAGAAAGTTGTCCTTGCTTATCGAAATATTATTCTTGTTTAAAACAAAATTGCAAAAAAAAAAACCAAGCAATTTAAATGTTCTTTTGGAAATTTTTTCAAGCGCCACATTTCAAGGTTTTTTTCTGTCACTCTGATTTGCACTTCGTTCTGACAGTTTTCCTGTTTGTCAGTTGACGCAGCACGAGTCTCTGGTTGCTCTGTTCGACAACCGCACCTGGTGCCGCCAGGGTGTAGCTGAGGAGTTTGACTACATCAGCCACCATCATGCCTGGAAACACCCGCAGGTCAACGTCTTCATCACGCTCATCCTCTTCATCGTCATGAAGGTGAATACTGACTGCTTTTGCCTGCTTCCATATATAAATGTGGGCCTTCAGCATGAGGCATATTTTCATGAAGTCACAAAGCTTGCATAGCATAACTACTGGCCATATTGGGTCACAAGGTATTCACAGCAAACTCAAACCTATGTATAATAATTAAATAAATTTTTTCACTCAAACATTTCTCTGTATTTCAGTTCTGGATGTCTGCTGTTGCCACCACCATGCCAGTCCCATGTGGAGCCTTCATGCCCGTCTTTCTTATTGGTGAATGAACAGTCAGCATCTTTCCTTTTTGTTCCCAGGGAGCTCTTAAGAATGAATGGCATTCTGTGTGTGTTGTTGACTGACAGGTGCAGCATTTGGCAGATTAGTTGGTGAAATCATGGCAACCATGTTCCCTGATGGCATCCACGGAGATGTGTATCCTATAGTTCCCGGTGGTTATGCTGTAGTTGGTAAGTTGCTATAAATCAGCTTTTATCTCCTCCTAGTTCCTTCTACTTACAATTTTATACTCATTTTATGTAGCTTAGGTGATTTTATTTGCTGTAGCCTTGGACCTTCAGCAAATTTTAATCACTTTGCAGGCAGCAAATGTTACGTAGCAAAACATCAAAACAAGATTAGTGCAATGATTTCTGTTAGAATCCCCCCAAAATAGTAACATTTTAACTAAATTAGCACATAAAGTAAGAGTAATAAAAGTCTGTTTTTCATGTATCTAAAGGTTTAAGAAGACAAATATGTATCTGGTTTTGCTTTTCTCTGTTCAGGGGCTGCAGCGCTCTCTGGTGCGGTCACTCACACTGTTTCCACCGCGGTCATTGTGTTTGAGTTGACCGGTCAGATCTCCCATATCTTGCCTGTGATGATCGCAGTGATTCTGGCCAACGCTGTGGCACAAGCGCTCCAACCGTCCCTCTACGACTCCATCATTCGCATCAAGAAGCTCCCATATCTACCAGAGCTGGGGATGGGACATCACGAGTGAGTTTGGTCTTTTATTTATTTTTTTTCCTTTAATAGTCCTCATTTGTTTTGACTTCATTTATATTTTTGACCTCTCTTTCCATCACCAAACTAGTAACTTCTCTTCCATCATTTAGGAAGTATAACATCCGTGTAGAGGATATCATGGTCCGAGATGTGCGCTTCATCACCTTGAATTCTTCATACAGAGACCTGCAGGAGATGCTGCTGACTGGGCATCTAAAAACCATCGCCCTGGTTGAATGTAGAGGTTTGTTCTCATTTTTCTTTTTCTTGTTTGTAGCAGTCGGAGGCTCGGCTTTTGTTTTGTTAGAACATTTGTATTGTTTTCAAGTTAAGAGAGAAGTTTGTATTATAAATTTGGACAGCATCAGAGCTATTTTCCTTCTGATGATCTTATTTATTATTAGTTGCTACAAACACATCCAAAGCTTTTTGAACTGAGTTTCTAATTTGTTTCATTTGAACGTCTTCACTTATCCATCCATTTCTTCTTTCCTTACCTCCTCCAGATCTATTTTTTCTTTTTCCTGTTCTGTTCACAAATCGATTGACTATGAAATTACAATATATAACCCAATGTATGATTTGTTTATTCTCAAAATGCTGCTGAAAATAAATGTAGAGGTTTTTTTCTCCCTTTTCACGGCCTTTTCTATTTTTTTCAATGCACATTGTGTTTTTCCTTTATCTTTTTTACATTAGAGAATATTAAAAATGGTCTGATCTTTGTCAGATTTTTAATTGTTTTAAATTATGTTTTAAATCGCTTAATTTATTTGTAAACATGCTTTGAAAAGCTTTTTACAAAACTGTGTCAAGTCCAGCGAGCCACTCTAACAGGATGACAGTTCCTTCTGTTTGTCAAAGCTGAGCTTGTAGATAAAGCAACATGACCTTCCTGCTGCTGCAGACAACTTTCTGTTCTCCAGCCTGACCTGAACCTAATTCCCTTGTAACATTTGCTGCACCGTTGAGCGACCACTTGGTGCCGACAGTAATTAGCTCGGTGTGTGGTCTCCATCTCACTCACTCCTTCTGTCCCTGCAAAAAATAAAATATCTGTAATGCCAGGTTGCTTGTTCAAAAGGCACAAAAACAGAGAATTGCATTTTATGAGCCAATACGGAAGGGTTTCACTTTTTTCTGGTCATTTAATGCATGACGGACTGATCTGGTCTTCGTCTCCCTCAGACTCCATGATCCTGCTGGGCTCCATAGAGCGGCTGCAGCTCCAGTCGCTGCTGTCTCTCCAGCTGAGCCGCCAGCGGAGGCTCGAGTACCTTCGTCAGCTGGCCCAGGACAACAGTGCTCACGATAACCTGCCCAGTCTGACCTCTGACAGCACCCCCAGCTCCCCTTGTGCCCACGTTCACCTCAACAGTCCCACCAACACCAGTGCTCGCCAAGTTGTCCGCTTCCTGGTGAGCACCCAGCAGGTGTGAGGCGTCCGGGGCGCCGGGGCAGGGTTGGGATGAACTCAGGCTTGGGGTGGGATGCAGCAGTAGACTAGAAGTAGATCAGAGACAGCATGAGTGAAGCACAGAGCAGTAGGTAAAGGCACAGCTGCAGCTTTTGGATTATCTTTTTATATTTTTTTTGTGGTGGTAAGTTTTTTGAAAAACATACAAATGTGAAATATTAAAACTTTTCTATTAACATCTCTCTTTTGTGTCTCTGTTGTCTGTGCCTTTACCTGTGCTGTCCTGTTTGTTTCTATGCATGTGCTTGGCCGATCTGTGTGCGTTTGTCTCTCTGTGTGCATGTATCTGCGTCCTATCTCTCCTGTTAATGTGTTGTCCGTGCAGATCTCCACAGAGGAGTCTTCCTCCTTCAGCCCAGTGGCTTCCAATGCTCAGCTTCCTCTGAAATCTGCCTTGAAAACTGTGTCGGCCATCAGTGACGCAGAGACGCCAAACAGTAAGTGACTCAAACAAAGACGTACAGACAAGAACTGGAACATGTAATCTTATGCCTTACGAAAGTATTGACACTTTTTAGACGTTTAACAGTTTGTCATGTTATATGCACAAACATTTATTGGGTTTATTGCATTTATGTGTAGACATAACCTTAGCTGTAAATGGAACAAAAAGTTGTCTTTCAAAGTTTTGACTTGGGGTTTAGTACAAATGCTTTTCAGATTTGTATCTGAAATCTTGAAAACCTTGACTACATTTCCTCTCTCTTCAAAGTTCTGTGCTACATTGTGTTATTCTGCCTCATAACTCAAACATGCTTATCCGTTTGTGGTTACAATGTGACAAAATATGAAGAAGTTTAGGGCTATGAACACTTTTCAAGGCACTGCTTAACATTTTTAAGCAGATTTAATGAAATAATTTTTTTATTCCCCACCCGTCAGGCTCACAGTCCCTCTCCTGTGCGGATCCAGACAACGAGTTGCTGGAGGTGAGAAAAGCCGAGTTTACTGAGGTGTGAGGTTTCTGTGGAAGGACGAGTGTGACATGTGCTGTGTGGGAGGATGCGCTCTCTCTGAGTCCGTGGCTGGTTGCTGTCCTGTTGCTGTTGGATAGGACTCACCCAAAGGCACCAGAGCTTTGCAGTGTAATGTCATTCAGTTCTTGTTGTCCTCAGTTGGTGACTGCACAGCGCTCTCACTGTCAGTCTTCCAACATCCTACATTTCATTTCACTTTAGTTAGAGTTCGGCCAGAAGGGGAGCCAGGCGTCGAGGCAACTATGGCTTTGTCTTTGATTTCTTCAGTTTCCCACATAAACACAGGATAATTTGACAATAAACAACCTGGAAAAACTCAGTCGTTAATTTGGCATTTATTCAGCAGGGGTAAAAAAAAAATGCACTCGACATGTTCTAAGAGAAACAGACCCAAAGCATCACAAGGAGATGAGATGCTTTTAAATATGTGCATCCTTTGTTTGACACCACACCTTGTGAGCTTCTTACAGAAAAGAAATCAATCTTACATCAATCTGACCAAAGCGCACAGGTCCAGTTGAATTCCCTGTAGCACTAAAAGTATTACTATCTCCACATGGTTTTGTGATGGTAGATATCTTTTCTTGGGCTGCCTCTGCAAACAACTGATTACCATGCAGATAACATCTGAAACCTTTTCTGACACCAACATCTCTGTGCCATGACTTTTTAACAATAAGGGGTTTTTTTGAGCTCACTCACCAGCCTCCTCGTTCCCTGGAGACAAGATCACCTTGGGTCCTTGTCCGCCCGAGTGGACAATAGCTAAGAAAAATGGGTCTGTGTTTCATGTTCATTAATTTATTCCAGGGACACCGAAAGTCATGAAGTAATTACTCAAAGTTTATACAAACTTTGATCAACCTATAAAACTAAAGTAAAAATTGCAAAATGACTTCTATTTTCCCCGTCTGACTAAGATCTACTGAAATAAAGGATGGAAACTGAAATTGAGAGGAAGCCTCTGCAATAGCAGTGACTGTTTATTTTGTGAAGGTAGTAGTTTATCAGTAAATAAGTCTTTAATAATTTTAAAGTTTTACTATCAAAAGAATATTTTTATTACATTTTTACCATGAGAAACATTTAGATTTTGCTTTCATTTATTATTAATATCATTATTAATAATAAATTAATAATATATAATGATATAGATATATATCATTATATAATGATATATAATAGCATTATGTCATGCATAGTGATACAATACTAATAATGAAATGATTGAATGAAATAAAATGATTATTCTCTGGTTACTATTTGGTTCAAAGTCACTACTGCCATACCATAATATGTTGCGTTTCCTAAATCAAACACTGAAACAAATGAGACATACTTTTAAATTTTATGAATTTAGTTATAAATTGAGCCTAGTTTTTCCAAAGTGGAACAGAAATAAGGCTTGCCATCAGTTTGATGACTCAAACGTGTGAGTTTAGTTTTCTTCTCCTCTTTGGCCTTCATTTGTAATGGGAGTTCATCCTTCTGAAATAGTTAACACAGTTTCTTCTGTAACAGATAGGATTAAAAACAAAATGTAGGATGATTAGAGCATTCATCCTGGCTGTACATAAAACATTAAAAAGAGCTGCAATAAAACCGGGCGTCTCGTAAAGACCACGTCCCCTCGTCTGCATGTGTGGTGCAGTAATTACAGCCTTTCAGTAAAGCTGTGCTTACATCACAGAGACTTCTTCCCTGCAGAAGTCTGGCTGCCGTGTTCACCGGGTTAGAAACTGTCCGCTTCATGTGAACCTTGTGTTAATCTTGTGCTGTGATGCCTTTTCTCCCCCGGCTGGAAGAGTCCGGCCGGGCCGGCGTCTCCTGACAAAACAAAGCCCAAGCCCAAAGGAGTGAGGATCTCCATGGCGGTAAGACTGTCTGCCGCCTAGAAACTGTTGCTAAGTAACTGTTGCCTTGCGACGTGCGCATAGTAAGTGCTGGAGCAAAAATATTTGTGGTGCTCAAACCAAAAGCGTCAGAGTGGCTTTTTGCAGAGAGAGAGAGAGTGTGTGTGAGATTGGTCAAAATGTTTGTGCTTTCAGATGTTTTCACTCTAAACTTGTTCAGTGTGACTGTGCTTTTTTTTTTTACATATTTCTTCTCTTGCATTAATAAAACTGTAGAGTGATTTTCAACCCCATATTTTGTCATTTCACAACCACAAATGCAGCGTTTTATTTGTGATTTAGACTAATACAAGGCAGTGTATACAAATAAATGTCTGAAAGAAATATAAAGTCTCTTTTACAAAGATAAGATGCAATGCAACAGAGTGCATTTAGAAGTTGATTGAATGGTGAAAAGTGTTATTTTGTTCACCTTGCCTTGTTGCTGCTTCTGTCCAAAATGGTGGTGGCAGCAACGTGTCGTGTGGATTTTTTTCTTCTGTAGAGACTGGGAACTTTATCAGAGTTGCTGGGACAATGGATGGGAGTAAACCTTGAAGAACACTTTGTTACAGTCTGCCAAAGACTTGGGACTGGAGAGGTAGCTCTCTTCCAGCAGGATAACAATCCTGAACCTACAACCAGAGCTGCAATTAAACAGTTTGTAAATTCAAGAGTATTAAAGTGTTTGAGAGGCTCAGACACAGAGACCCACCATCTGGAGAAGAATGGCCAAACAATCTAGTCTCTTGACGTGGAATACTGGTAGAGAAACTATAAAAGATTTGGGATGCAGCTGCAGTGAAAGGTGGTTCTACAAAGT
Source organism: Phalloptychus januarius (assembly GCA_902982915.1). Classification (NCBI taxonomy): domain Eukaryota; kingdom Metazoa; phylum Chordata; class Actinopteri; order Cyprinodontiformes; family Poeciliidae; genus Phalloptychus; species Phalloptychus januarius. Next base: position 11,867,976 of record CADWAE010000466.1, on the reverse strand, counting down.
ACTTACTCAGCAGGACTGACTATTTACAAATTATTTGAGTCTTTGAGTTTGCTACATAAAAATCCCAGCAAAATACTTTGATGTTTTCTGTTGTTTTATGACAAAATATGAAAATGTTATTACGGTGTGACTATGTCTGAAAAGGCACAGTAAAACACATTACATATTTTTTTTTATCTGAAACTTAAACAAAATTGAAAACAGCTGCTGCCTTGTAATGTGTTTTGATGTGTTTTTCCAAGTTATACAGTTTTAAAGATATTTATATAAAAAAAACACTGACTGTCTAACTTTTTTTTGTATTTTTAGGAGTCTTCTGAAGTGGAAGATTGCATGTCTCCCTCAGAGGTGAGACTTAAAAAGTCAGAAGGGCTTCTATAATTCAGATATTTAATACAGTTTGGGTTTTTTTAATTCTGGTTTCTATCCTTCTGTAGATAGCAGAGTGGGAGGATCAGCAGCTTGATCAGCTGGTGGATTTCAAGAACTGCAAGATTGATCCCGCCCCCTTCCAGCTGGTGGAGCAAACGTCTCTGCACAAGGTACAGAAATAGCCAACAACCTTTAATACCATTTGATTTAAATTTAACTGGCAGAACTGTAATATAAATATCCAGGAGAGGGTTTGCACTTGATACGAAGCCTGTAGAAACGGGTGTTTTTATTTCCCCGAATGTTCATAACTTGAGCATGTCTCTGTGTTCTGGAGGAAATCTTTAACTTGCTTCTAATATTATTTCTGTATAATGGCTATATTTGCTTCAACAGTTTCAATTTAGGTAAAAACAGTTAATCACCTTAAAAAATTAATTTTGTGATAAATTATTCTAAACTACACCTATTTACTGAGGTCTCTGTAAATAAAATCTGTGAAAAATCTCTTAAGCACACATCAGTGGAAGTGTGGGACCGCCTGATCTGACTCGGTGACCATCTTGAAAGCCAAAAATACAATGCTGTCCCGTCCCTGCGTGACAGTTCACACAGCCCAGATGCAAAATGCAAATGAGCTCTTTCAAGTCTGTATTCAGGCCATGACCCACCTCTCCTCCTCACCCACAGACTCACACTATCTTCTCTTTGCTGGGCCTGGGTCACGCCTACGTGACCAGCATGGGACGGCTAGTTGGAGTGGTTTCTCTCAAAGAGGTTCGCATGTGATTTCTGACATTTTTCAACCCTTATTTGTTTGTTTTAAAGCTACTTAACTGACAATCTTCTCTTTTTTTCTGTGCTCCCACTGGCTGTGCTTGCTTCCTATTTTTCCTCCTGCCTGCTTCTCGGTTTCTGCAGCTGCGTAAGGCCATTGAGGGCTCGGTCACAGTGACTGGAGTGAAAGTACGCCCTCCTCTGGCCAGTTTCCGTGACAGTGGGAACAGCACCAGCGTATCTGAGGTAACAGAACTACACAAGCTGTGCATGCGTCACAGAGGGCTGACCTTGCCACGGGAACCTAAACCTCCAAACGCGGCGAAAAAGCTGGACCTTTCGTTCAAAGACGTCCCCGTCAGCTTTACAGACAAGACTGATTTGCAATTTGAAAACAGTGATAACCAGTTGTCAGACCTCGTCCTTCAAGAAAGCCCCTCATTCACCGAGGACCAATCAGAGTTTACTTTTGACTGTAGCCCCTCTCACACTGAGGAGTCAGAGCTGGGCTGTGACCATGACCCCATCGACCCCGCGCCAGCGCCGGACGAGGTGGAACAAGAGCACCAGAGTCCGACTCTAAACGCGGACCAATCAGAACCTGGGGGAGAGGGTAGCACTGTCCACACCAAGGACCAATCAGAATGCTAATCTAAAGCTTATCTATACAGTCGCCTCATAAATGTATCTGTTTCTTAAATTTGCATCAGTCCAGCCTAGACACTTGTGTTTCTAACCCAGTGATGTGAGCGAATGTGTGTTGATAGGGGAGGGTCAGTTTTATTTTTTTATTTTTTTAGCCATCAACAGGTAATTTATGAAAGACCAAATATTTCTGTATTTTCAAAAGTGTCCACATCAAGGTTTGTTTATCGTTGGAAAACATGGATGGTCCTAGGCATATGTTGCAGAAAGCCTCCTTCCCCCTCGAGTGCTGCTGATACAGTTTGTTAATGAGAAACACGAAATCAGAAGGTGTGAAGTCAGAAAGCGTAAAGCACAAGGCTCACAAATCACAGCTGAACAGCTAAATTGAATTTTGCTGACCACGTCACATTGTAGGGAAAAAAAACAGCAACTTGGCCTCAACAGGGAAGAAGACAGCTCTGACTAAAAATAGGTGTGAAGTGTCCATTCAGGAGTATTTATATTGCTGCAGGGGAGCAATGTTGAGTTGGTAGAGAACCTCAACAAGGACTAGTTAGTGGCTAGATTGGTTCTTGATACAAGTTCCTCCTGAAGTAGCTGGATACTTGTGAGATTAACAAACCCCGGATCACAAAAAGATCTTCTATATCACAGTTGTGGATAAAACTGTTTCATGATTCTTCTAAAGATTTCAGGTGTAATCTTTTGCTTAAGTAATTGGCTTGAGTCATGTGATTGGTTAAAATAAGTCCTATTGATTGAGAGTAAGCAAAGGAACGTCTGCTAATGCAGTTGAGTGACTGGTTGAAAAGTGGCCACATATAATCAATGCACAGGCACAAATATCACCCCCTAAACGTATTCTTACATTATTATTTGTCACATCACAAGTACACACTTCAATGTATTTTATTGGGATTTTAAGAGGAAAGAGGAAAAAAGAAATTTTAAAAAATTAATTTATGAAAGAAATGTTTAAAATGTGCCATGTGCCCATTATGGTGCTATACAACACTAGCTTTGCATATAAATCAGAAAGATAAGTTTTGCTCTAATCTGACCAGAGGCCCTTCTTGCCTCCTATGGTGGCAAATCAAAATTGCAAACAGAACATTTATTGGATTTTTATTTCTTTTTTTTTGTTTGTTTTTTGCTAACAATTGCTTTTTCCCTGACGCATTTGCAGCATGGCTGTATCCTCAATGTTTAAAATACATGAAACACACCTGGTCTCTATTTTATAACCTGGAGGCATGTAAGATTTTATTTTTAGAAATGAGTTTATTAGACCACACACATTTACATATCTTTGTATCCTTTCCCTTTCAGTTCATAATTATGTGTTAGTCTATACTGGTGTCTTAAAATCCCATTAAAATCTATTAATGTTTGTGGTTGTAGCAAACAAAAAGTGTTCATCAGAGTGCATGTGTCCTATTTTATGAAGACAAATAAAAAATGTTTTGTTCTTTTCTGGTCTAAAAATCCGGTAAATACAACATCAGGTCAGAAACGACTCATAGCACATTACACATTGTCAGAACTCAGAACCACTGTGTGAATAATAGATCCACCATTATTCAGTGAGCACTAAATTTAACAGCAGTACCTTTCAGCAAATGTCTTTTCTGTGACCTTCGTTCATTATCATTTGCAGGCAATAGTTCATGCTCAGCTTCCGGAGCATTTTATTCAGGTTGAGGTCTGAAATTACGAAAAACTATTTCACAATTTACACAGTGTGCTAAGATTTTGGTGCAGCTTTCTGATGTAGATTTTCAAAAATCAGTGTTCTATAAAGTGAAATATTAATTCTGTGACAGATAATTTCATATACTTTAACTTAGGATCTTTATTTCTGCATTATGGTTCTCTGCCCAGGGTGGTATTGTCTGGGGCGTGTCATATGCCTATGGTTCTGGGTTAAACAAGCCCACTCATCTCTCCTCCAACACTGTGCCTCATAGTTACAGTGAGGAGCTTTGTGTTCTAACAAAACATCAGTGGCCTTATTAATGCATTGTTCCATAAGTCTTGTGGTTTGTTTAAATGTAAGAATCACAAGAGGTTGTTTCATTATGAAATGTTTAAGAAACATTTATTTATTATACAAAATATGTTTATTTGTTTACTTTTTCAGCTAGTCTGGGACATTTGAGAAGAAGCAACATGCTGTTACTCATCATTTGCATTTATATAAAGCAGCATTTAGGCATTTACAAAGCCTAAATGTTTTTGCATTTAGGCTTTGTAGATATGAATTTATGACACTATAAGATGTTATGAGCCGTTAAGTTTGAGCTGAGGCTATTAACCGAATTTTAAGACCTGTTAAGGACTAAGCGATGCTTTATTATGTCCTCCTAACACAAAAAAATTTGATAATGTCCACACCGTTTTTAGGAAATGTCACTTAAATGATAATATGTGGTAAATGTGTGGACAAAATTGTGCATATTTAGATCTAAAGCATCCATGGTGACTGTAGTTACGTCTGTTCCACGAGCACACGAAGCCCCATTGTCTAATTTTAGAGTCCTTTGTCGTTGAAGTCTTTCAAAGGGGATTTGTTGACATGAAGATATAACAACACCAGCTTTACAGTTTTATATTTGTGTGTGTATGTGCGTGTGTGTGTTTTAGACGTCTGCAGGTATGAGCGACCAAAATCTTTCCATAATTAAATTTGGTCCAGTCTCCTACTTTTAATTCGTCAAAAACAAGATCCTGTTGAGATGAAGCCAACAAAAAGTACGTGAAATTATTGGCTCCTGTGCAAATAATGTTGGCTAAAAGCTAAAAAGAGCAAATAATACTGAAAGCACAGAATGACAAGAGAATTATTGACATAAGCACACGACGTTGCTGATCCAAACTACCTATGTACGAGCAATGCACAAATCTAAGATGACTAATAATAAGATGTGTTGTTGGTTTATGTGTCAAATGAAATGCAATACATTCATGTTATTAATAAAGCAAAGGGAAATTGCAGACTGTATTATTTAAAGTATATTGTCAACAGCATTGGTCTTTCTTTTGATATCAGATACTGGTCTATGGATCAGCCCCCAAAAATGTATTTCTAGTATCTGTTCAAACAATGACAAAGGCAGCTTCCAAAAATCCCTGCAGCTTGGCACAGGGTTCCAACTTAGCAGTAAAGCACATTGTAATTACCATCTTATACCAGTTGCTGTTAGAGCCTTGTTTGGCGTTACAGCGGCTGACTCTGTAAGGACGACATAGAGTCTGTTTCATCATCCGAACATCTTCTGCTGCTGTATGTGAGTTTAAAGTGCATGACTAATGAGGGGCCTAGTTACAAAATTTCCAGGCTGCTGTACAGAGCACACACACACAAACACCGACAAACGCTCCTCGGTGTGTGGTCGGTGGGTATTTATCATCTCTTTATAACAGAGTACATTCAATCCAGCCTGAGCTCTAAAGGAGCAGTTTAACTGCTGTACAAAGCCTGAAAAGCTGTGTGAATACTGCTGATGGATTTCTTTTAGCTTCAACTCATTTTTTTTTTTTTTCAATCATTTGTGAATTGGCTGCAGGAGGCATGGGCCAGTATGAGATTTTCCTTTTTTTGCTCCTGGTAAAAAAAAAATACATTGGTTTTAACAATGTGAACATAAATATTTTCACACAATAATTCATACCATTGTCTAAATTTGTTTACGACCATTAATCCTGCTGCTGCCATACAGGGAGTACAGGGGCCATAAAAGCCAATGTTATTTAGATGTTTATGCAGAAACTGAAGAATAAATAACTGCTGAATTTAATAACAGTTCTCAAGAATTATTATGGAAGTCTTGACGTCTTTTTTTTTTTTGTCAGACCAACACTGGAAAACTAACAAACTGATTAATTATTCAGGCTGTTTGCTCAGGTAGCCATTCTATTTTACTGCTGGCTAACAAAAATCCGGCTCTTTGCTTGTGAGCTGAAGATTCAAAACAGCATTTTCTTCATGGAAATGACAGATGTTAGTTAAATTACCACCCAAAGACCTTTTACTTTTATCACAACTGAAAAAAATTCAGCTGAATTTGACTTTTATTAGTAATTTGACAAATTAGAATGTAGATGGGCAGATTTTCTTATTCTTAAATGATTTTTGACTTACTGCTAATGAAAACTTTCAATTAAAATGAGAGTATTATATAGAACAAAAAAAGAGTAACATTTTTACTTGTAGAAATGTCATCCTAATAAAAATTAAGTCCAGGCACTCAATATTTCAGTGCTTCCTACTGTTGAATGGAAACTGCAGTCAATGGAGGCGATCGGCCTGTACTGCTGCTGCTGTGGTGTTAAGACCCCCAGATTGCTTTAATAACAGACTTCAGGACATCTACATTGGGTCTGGTGTCTCTCATCCTCCTTCTGACAGTTCCCTAAGGAGTTTTGTTTGCTGGCCAATCAAGCACAATAAACTATGATCACTTTGGCAGCTATTGGTACTTTTGCTACAGTGGGCAGGTGCCAAGTCCTGCTGGAGAGTAAACATCAGCCTCTTTATAAAGCTCATCAGCAGTGTGAAGCATGAAGCGCTTTAGGATTTTCTGATATCTGAACTGCACACAGGCAAACTTTTTCCTTGCACTCCTGTTTCCATTAACATGTTTGGATACTGACATTTGGTGACTTACTCTTCTTGTTACCGAGGCTGTCAGTGACTATTAACTGGACACTGAATTAAAATTCACAAAGTTGTATTTCCTGGATCTAAAGGAGATATTACGTTATACTTTTTGAACAGAATTGGGGGAAATTGACTTTTTAATGCCATTTTATTTTATTGCGATACATCCGTAAGGGAGGGAAATGTTTAGCAGCCTTCTTCTGAGAAGCTGAACATGAGTGTGCAGCAACAGGTGGGGATGGGGCTGCATTACTCTATAAGCCATAAAGCTGGAGAAAAACATGCATTCCTGCATTTTCTCTGACATCTTACTAAAAGTAATTAAAATCTTGAGAATGATCAGATGTGAAATTATCACAGTTTTGTAGTATTTTGAAATCTTGGTATACCTGGATATCAGATACTGGCCCATGCATAAGCTGCAGCAAACCAGATTTGTTTGTTTTTTCTCTGTGCAATAAATGTCTATCAGTTTTTGGGTCGATATGGAACATTCAGCAATGCTGCTTTATAAGGTAATGTATAAGGAATTAATAGTAGAGAGCATCTGAGCTAATTTGCAGCGTATCTAGTTAAGCAATAAGTCTGTAGTATCTCCCTTTATATGACACTGGCCTGTAAATGCTTTGTACATACAGAAATAGACAGATGAGGAAAATCTACATGCTGATGTACATAGGATTGTGCATTTTGAACTCAACTATCATTGTTATTTTTCAGAGAACATGAAATTGTTTTTGTACATGAATGAATAAATTTAAAGAAAAAAAATGTCTAAAATAAAACTGAGAATTTGATTCCTTTTTCCCCCCGCAATATTTTGCTTTCTCTATGACTGAAAAAGTAAGAACCACCAGTGAATCTTGTTTCAAAAATCATGTTTATATACTGTATGCAGGACACTCGTGCTTTCCATATCAAACCCATGTGACACAGGATGAGCTGGAAAATAAACCACACTACAAAACATCCATAGAAAAAACAACAAATGAACAGCACATGACTCTTCACAAAAATATACAAAACTCAGTTTGAACAACAGCTTTACATCCTGATTAAACTCTCCAACACATGTACTGTTTACGGCAGCGATAACCTGTGGGAGGAGATCAGTAAAAGGCCTGGAGGGGTGACGGATGAAAGGCTTCCAGAGGAGGAGAGATGGAGAGAAAAGGGGAAGAGCAGATGAGAGGAGGTTCACAATGTCATCGGACTAGATCTATGTCGTATCGGAATCAACATCGACTCAGAAAGACATAAACATGGACGATACATCACAACAAATACTCCTTCTCCTCCTTCTTCTCCTCTTCCTCCAACTCCTCTTCGTCGAAAGACGCCACTCCAGAAGACCCCCGGTCAGAGAAGAAGCCTCTGGGGTTGCAGTGCCACACCCGCACCTCATGAAACACGCTGCCTTCCTCCTCCTCGTCTTCCTCGTCCTCCTCTCCGGGGGACTCGGAGTGAGAGGTGGAGTAGCAGGAGTCGAACCGGCTGCTCCGATTCCGGGGTCGCCACTCTGGCTTGCTGTGGATGCAGACCTCGCCACGCTGCTCCTGCAAGGGTGTCAGCTGCTCCACCAGATCGTGCAGCCGCTCTTCCTCTTCCTCCAGGAATGGACACATGCAGTCGCTGCGTGAAGAGGGCGAGCCGCTCTGTAGGTCAGGATCAGTCGGAGGCCTGTCTTGGAAAGGGCCGCCGCTGCTGACGGAGCCTATGGGACGAACAGACTGTTGCACCTCGACGTCTTGGGTCTCAGGCTGGCATGGTACTCCGCTGACTGGCTCGGACATGGCAGCGTCTGAAAGAAGAGCAGACAGTCAGAACCTCTGGACATGGGTGAAATGAATTATGGGGGAAGAAAACAGGACGGTGAGCGCTTTGTCAGCGGTGATGAATGAAAACAGCGAGTGTTATGGAAGAAGAGGATGAAGATGGATACCTGGATTCTCTGTGGATAAGTTGCAAGTCTGTCCGTTGGTGTGGGATTCTTCATCATTGAAGTTCTCCTCCTCATCATCATCTAGTGACGCCCAGGCACGCAGCTTTGCCTCGGCAATTGCAAACTGTTCAGCCACTCCTAGCAGGAAAACAGGTTTAGCTTAGTTAGACATTGTGAGCACAAAACCACCGAGGATCATCAGGTCACGACTCCTCTGGGTTCAAATCTAATTAAAGCTTCCTGCATGAAATCTGTTGATGTCTGACAACGAGTCTTTTACATCAGTTTGGAGGAATGTTGACCCACTTCTCTTTGCGAAATTTTTTAAATAGCTTAAAGTTGTGCAATTTTGTAAAGTGTAAGTTAAAGGATTCATTCATTCACAAATCAATTCCCACTACTTTTAACTTTATAAGAATCCAGATTGCTCCATAAAACAACTAGTCTAACATGTAAGGAGAAAACAGAACAACCTGAACCATAATTTCTGCTTTCTTTTTCCTGGTAATGTGTTGCTTCTACATGTAGGTCCAAGATCTAATAAAGAGGGAAGAAAACGTCTACAAAAATGTTTAAAGTCTGATATGAATAAGGAATGTATAATTTATCTTTACACATCTTTTACACAATTTTGTTTGAATCAAAGGCAATGTCTCTCAAGGTCGATATTATTAATATCGTTTAATCAGAGGAGTTCATGGTTATGGCTTCATAAATATCAATACATTCTGTTTGAAATTTCCCTCAGTTACCTCGGAAGTGGCTCAGACGCAATCAGCTGCCCGAAAGAGGGAAAGCAATAACTGTCCCGGCTTTCTGTTTGAAGCGCTCACGGTGAGGCAACCTTTTGGCATTTTGCTGCGTTAATTAGGCTATCAAGACAAAGAGGCTTCATAATGCGCGTGATGTACACCGGCTTCGTCTGCTCCCTGCTTTCCTCCCCCTCACATTATCTCCTCATCAAGCTGCAACGATGTCACCAGCGCCAGAAAGGATGAGTCACAGCAAAAACAACAAGCGCTGCTGTACCGTCGGTGGGCAGCGAAGTGTTCTGAGAGTGTGTCTAAAAGGGCCACCATCTGCCGTCAAGACAAACCGGTGGCCGGGGTAGCCGGCGGCTGGGCGGGGCCTTGCGCGTGAAGACAGAGGAGTTTTGAAGGGATTAGTCTCATGACAGCAGGTGGACGGTGGTCACGAGATGATCCTGTAGTTAAACCATGCTAAGTAAAATATGCACATATTTACCCAACCAGACATGTGACTGTAACTAGCAGTAATCCTAACTGTGAAAACTTGATTTAAATTGTAAAAGTTTCTGTGGGGGCGAGAAAGGAGAAAAGGGGTGAATACCTGCAGCAAACCGAGCCTCCTTCTCCCCTTCAGTCAGACGGCAGTAAGAGTTGAACTGGGAGTGGGTGCCTGGTGGAGGACCTGTAGGCTTCGGCCAGCCTTTCCACTCTATGAGGTGGGCGACCCGGCCCTGGGCCAGGGAGGTGGGCTTCGTCACATGGTCCCTCACTGCCTGAGAGATGCCTGGGTCCAACGGAGGTGTAAAGGTCAGCGCCTGATCTTTAAATTTGCCATTTAACAACAACATTTGGAAGATTTAGATTACCATTCAATGAAGATCTGGCGAGCGCTGCAAATTCATGGATGCCGACTGTTTTCCTGGAGTCTGCCGGAGATTTCCCCGACTTTGGAATCATTTCACGCTCTTCGAATTTCACCTGCAAAAAAGAAACATGACATTCCATCGAAATGTGCCTCGAGTTCTTCGCATTTGTGCATGAAATTCAGCAGCCATTTCATCTTCCTACAAGCAGCTTACATCCCCCAGGATACCCACTACTGCAGATTTTATGATACATTGTATGAATAAACACCTGAAAAAAAAAACAAAACAAAACTTCAGTGTGAAGTTCTCCTACCTCTTCCATTCTTTGGCTCTCCATTCTTTCACTATTCCTGATGCTTAGCGTCATTGCGGACACGCAGAGATGGTTTCAGGGCGCCACAAACCCATACAACTAAACATCACCGCTCCGCTTTGCTGGTTTAAACCACCAGTCAGACAAACAGACAGCAATGCCCTAAATTTGCTGCACAGATGCTGCTAAAGCCACAGTAAGCCGGTGAAACCCGGTTCGAGTGGTCAGAGGGCTGGGGCAGCAGTCTCCATTTGACTGAGGAGACATATGGCATGTGGGTAAAGCAGTTCCAGCCGAACGCGTTTACCACAGAGCTGCTGATTGAAACCGATACTGCTGCCTAATGAACTCTGTGCCCTCAAAAGGCAAGCTCACATGTCCAACTGGATCAGTTGGACAAGACGGGTTCAAAACATGTCCCGTTTCTGTGTCTGGGACCTTTAACAAGCAAGAGACGTGTAGCCCGAGCAAACATGCATGACTTAACAGATATTGTTAAGCAGATTGGCTCCTAAAGGAGCTAAGAAGGAAAATCTTCCCGGTGGTGGTAAAAGGCTTACACTGAAGTCAAGCATGACAGGAAATGCGAGCAAACAGGCAGGCGGGGATCTTGGGGAGGAAGTGATATGAAGGTGGAAACTGTTTCTGCAGCTCAGATGACAGTCAACGCTCCCCAGAGGAGAGCTTAAGCCTGGAAAACACACCCGTGAGATGACACTCCTGCTGAACGCTGACAAACACAGGGGGGGCGTGGCGCTCCGAAAGGCTCCCTCCTGAGATTCAGACGCACAGATTTCAGCACTGTGGACAGCGCAACGTTTCAGTGAGGATTGCTGTAGGCCACATGAAATTAAGCTTCATTTGCATTGCATTTGTATGCTTCCTACATATTTCGTTGGATTTATCTTTACTTATTTCAGTTTTTTGCCAAAAAAAGAGAAATCGGAAATATAGACTGCAGAAGTGCCAATTTCAACTACACCCTTCTTCCTAAGCAGATACTGTCTCCTATGTTTCCCTGCACCCATTGAGCTTATGAGTTTGTGGATAGTTTCTGCTTGAATTTCTTTGCAGGATGTCAGAATACCTTCCTAGAGCAGCTGTTTTGATATGAACTTCATCCCACCCTCAGATCTTCTGCTTGAGGAAAATCCAATGGTTCTCAATAGGGTTGAGGTCAGAGGAAGATGGTGACCACACCATGAGTTTCTCCCCTTTCATGCCCACAGCAGCCAATAACACAGACGTATTCCTTGCACCACATCCACTACTCCATCTATCTGGACCATCCAGGGTTGCGCAGCAGTCATCAGTGAACAAGTTGTGTGTGCAAATGCCTTTCAGCTCACATTTATTGTGCTTGATTTGTACTCAGTGTTAGTCCTTTTTGTCAAAGGACAAAAAGGACTATTTTCACATTTTTCCCCAGGGTAATTTGTGCCAATAAGGAAGGTTTTTGGAAAAACAACCATTTAAAGAAATGAAAGCAATTTCAGCAGGGCAGTCTGAAATATTAATTTTATTGTGAATATTAATTCTGTCATATTTTCTAGCAGTTAAGTGTTTTTATTAGTTCTATTTATATATTCATGCCATGTTCGATTGAAGACTGTTTTATTTTATTTACAGTGTTGTAAATTTAATTTGTTACATTTCCACTTGTTGAGGAAATCTTTCCAACTAGAACATTAAAGTGAGTGTTTTAATTTAATGCCAAAAATATAAATATTTTTAAATGATCTTTATAGCAGCATATTACATTTCATCACAGAAGAAACTGACTTTTTATTATTAATATAAATTCATTACACTTAGACTGAATTTAACATTTCTTTCCAGCCGTTTAAAGAGTGCTACTGTTTTATCGACACAGAATAGTGGTGGTGGAGTGCAAGCTCCTTGTTTTAATGGTGTTGAGTAGAAAAGCACCAAAAGTCAGGTTTATCTTGCAGTAGATGAGAGCAACTAGAGAGTCAGAATTGCTCTGTCAGATTGTCAGTTCTGACTTTCAAAGTTCAAAGCATATTTTTCTTATTCCATAAGACATAAGAAGTGCAGTGATATTAACGAGACAAACTGTGAGAACTTGCTTCTCGACAGGCTGTTGTGAAGGCAGGCTTATTTATTAAAAACTTGGATCTCCAGACATCAGCTCCTTTAACGGTCTTTAAAGTGACAAAGCAGAGAAGCCTATACAGCTCATTCGTATAATTGAAACACTTAACATAAACCAAAAGTTCAGAAGATCTGGAGGCTTTCAGAACCAACGTTCAATAAATAACTTTTTCCACTTTGTGTCATGAGCAGCGGGCCAGATTGCTGAGGTATGTACCTGTATAATATTATGATATGCATGGTAAGCCATGGTTGCAGCTGCTCGAAAAGGTATGCTAGGCTAATATTAGAGAACAAGCAATTCCCATAATGGCAACACAACTGTCAATATAAGCTATATAAGTAATATGAGGTCATGTTTCTGAAGAAAAGTTTACTTATTGAATTCTTCAGGTCTCATAAAGCACACAGACCAAATTCTCACACCTTCAGCTCATATATGCAAATTGTCAGTGAAGCAGGGAACTAAATCTAGTTTGGTAATAAATCCATCAATGGCCGTCCAACCGTAAGACTAGGCTGGTGTTACTAGCGAGGTGAGAAAGTGACAATGTTTTGTTTTTTTTTTAACTATTACTAAAGCAAAAGCAGTCACAAGTTTTAAAATGAAAAGGTACAACCTGTCTGTACCACTTACATTTATTTTTGAAACTGAAGTTTTCAAACAGCTTTAAGTGTTGTAAACATGACGTCTACACATCACTCCCCCGAATAATCATCATTGGACTTTGACCTGGTGAGACATAGAGACGTGAAGAAGCAATAAACCAGCATCAGTAACAGAGACTTTTGTAGAGTTCCTTCTGTGTGGTATCTGGGCATCACTCTGTTCTGCCTCCAGAAAGGCAGACAGGAAGTTAGCTGATCAACTACTGCAACCATCAAATTGCACTGTGTATGTTTGGGTCCAAGGAACCATAAATGAGGGGCCCCATCATCTTCTTATATCTGGCCCTGCACTTGAAGTTAATCAAACCTTACTGAATGATAAAGAAAGTACATGAAAGTCAATGTTATTTTTGGGGAGGGAGGTAAAATAAAACATCTCACACCTGCATAACATATTCATACTGTGGAGTCTCTCTTGAATCCTCCCACTGCAGGTTGCCAGCTCTCTGCATCTGATAAATGGAGCTAATTAAAGCCAAACAAACCAGACTTGTGGCAGTGACTGCAGCTAGGAGGCTCGGGTTTTCTGGATTATTTCTCCCCATCAATCTTAAACAAGCATACTGGATCTCTAAGACAACAGCTGTCTCGTCTGGCACCTCTGGACACTGTGATCTTGACTTACATGACCAACAAGTGGGAGGGTGAAGTCGCTCTGCCTGCAGCTCTGTGTGAATGAAGCGAGGCTGCAGTGCAGGAGCCACACTTGTTGGGGTGTTTGTTTTTTTTCCTCTGGAAATGGTGCATTCAAGCAGCAGAAGCGATACGCTCACAGCTGAATTACGCACCAATCCGCCATTGATGAGCGCAAGTCTGTAGCCTTCAATTATGACCGAGTGGGAATTTAAAAAAGAGAGAGAAAGAGGGAGAGAGAGTGGCGCCAATGGAAATAGCAGCCGATGTGTTGAAGCCTCTGAAGTCTCAATCTGCATACCAATAGCTTTGAACCTGCACCAGATAAACAACCCCTGCCTCTTAACGACGCTGCTTCTCATTCCCATCACATTCGCTCCCCTTGTGTCTTTCTCGGCCACCTACCTGGAAGTCGGACCGCGGCTCATGGTTTTTGCGCTTAATTGTCTCCCAATCCGATCAACAGATGACACCGCGGTGGGGGGGTTGTCCTCCAAGCTGCGGGGCTCTGCGGCTGAGCGGCGACGCTACAGTGAAGCCCGAAACATCTCCGTAACTCCAGGTTCACGAGCTGCACTACATCTCCTACTCACGCGCACCATTTGTCGGCGTGTATATGGGTTACATATAGGCTGAAGGCTGTCCAAATGTCTCGCGACGCCGAGCGTCATCAAAGCAAGGCGGTGTCGACTCTTCACCGCCCCTCAGCCCCCCACCTCCTCTCTGTGCTGCCAAGAAGATCCAGCAACCTGCAGATTCAGTCCAAGAATCACTGCAACACACTGCTGTGTCGTGGTTTCATCAGAGGGATTCAGACATTTGCAGTCGCACAGTAAACAACTGGAAAAAATAAATAAATAAAAGACGCGCAGGATGTAGCATTTCTGTGGAAAATTACTGACTCCTGAAAGGTCAATAAGTTATAAACATTGGCTCTTTTTGAATGAGCATTTGTGCAAAGACTTCTAAAAGGAAAGAAAAAAATGTAACAGAGCATATGGAAACTTTTGATCTTTCCTGCTCACCAGAGCTTATCTTGTAATGCCTTATAAGCTTAAAATAAACTATGATTCATGCTAAGAGGTGGGATACTTGAAAAGGTCATTTGAGATATATGGGTCAATCTATAAAATAATAAAATTAAAAATTAAGAGGTAGAAACCCGTGGTCTTTTTCCAGGCTTACAAATTTCACATACTGGTGTATATGGGTATAATGAAACAGAAGTATTTTTCTTATTGCAATAGTTTAAAAGAAATGCTAAACTCTATATTTGTCCAAATGTTCAAAAATAAACTGCACATCAGTCCCTTTATCACTTTATTCATAGTAGAAATGACTTTTATATATTTATATACATTTTATCATTTCAATTTAACTTTATAATTATATGGAATAAACCAAACAAAGTCCAAAAAAAAGCAAGAAAAAAATGAATTCTGGGCCCATTCAGCTTTTCCTCCCCTCACTTCAAATGGCCTGCTAGATTTAATTAGACATTTTCAAAGCATTGAGCTTTGAGTCTCCCAACATGACGTTTCCCTGACATTCATAGATGCTGTTCTGCTGCTTGGTTGGATCGTTCTACGGTTGTAGATGCGTCACATTTTCAGTCATGGAGAAGCAGTGTATGACACAGATGAATGGTTTTGGTATGTTTGTAATGTGCTTCACAAATGTGAAACTGCAGCTGTAAATATATCCCCAGAGGACATACTGAGAGTTCGGCCCTATTAATAACATCTAATAGCTTAACTGAGGTTGCTTCTGAGAATGGAGCAGGCTGTGGGGATTGCAGATTTGGTGAAGATGCAGGTTACATATTATGGTTGATTAAAACAACCATGAAGAAGGGGTGCTCTGGCAGCGCACAACCCATGTATGGAGGCCTTAGTCCTCAATGCAGACATCACAGGTTTGTTCACCGGCCTGATGACCTTTGAGACTCAAGTCTTATTACCCACTTTCCTGTCTACCAGTCCATTGCAGGGCTCACAGTAGACAGTATTCAGAAAATCAGCATATATCGATTTAAAAAAACAAATTGGCAAGAGGAAAACCAGAAAAATGAGGAAGAAAATAATTCAAATGCACCAGAGAATAGATAAAAGGGCAAAGACTTGCTAACTGATCAGTTCTACAGTGATAGGTCTACATTTACCAGTGATACTTCAGTAAGTGCCTTTGTGAAGCCTGATTTAAAAAAATGTTTCACAATTTGCCACCTAAATCGTAGTTAAAATAAAAACTACAAAATATTTACTAGGCTGATGTGGTTGGGGTTGAGTGTGACATCATCCCCAAACATTGAATTTAATCAAGAAAACACGGCAGGCTGAGAAGCTCAAACAATGGAAACGCCCCTGATATTTTTTCCCCTTTTTCCATCAAGTCGGCTTTGAACCTAAACACACGTGACCTGGAGGCACTTGGGTTTAAGACCAACAACATTAACATCCAGATTACTGGACATTATTCGGAAAACTAGTTCTAGTGAGATAACCCCACTAGAAAAAAGAAAAAAAAACAGGAAGTGCAGGAGAATTGTGGATTCGAACTGGTTCACTGTTGGCAAAAGCTGGTCAGGCCGATGCTAAACAAAGGCGAAGCAGTTTATCAAGTACTTCCAATGATGTGATAAACTGCACCCATAAGATAATATAAATCCCTACACTGCAATAGCAATTAAAAATATGACTGCATCATGAATATTTAGTTAAAAGTATAAACTTTTAAAGATGTTATTGGAGGAGATGAAAGAAGCAGTTAACCAGACCCAGGAGAAGTGGTCAAGGTTTCACAGCCACATCAGATTTAGGATGCAGACCTGATCACTGCCTCCTACTTCTGTAGAGTTTAATGTCGCTTGGTAAAGAAAAAAAGACAAACAGTAAACATTAAGACACATTAAACACATTTCAAGACAAACTCTGCACAGCAACTTAATAAGTCATTTATTGTAATGTTTCTGTCACCTCATCTTTCCAGTTTCCGATGCAAAAAGAAGCAATCATTTCTTAAATAAAGAAAGCAAAACAAAAATATTTACAAAATTCAAATAAAACTAATAATCATTGAATTATCTAAAGCACCTCTCTGCATCTGGACAACTGTGGTTTCTGCTGGAAAAGGAGACACTGCAAATTACATCAGAAATTCATAGGTTCTGAAAAATAAAACAGAAAAAAAAAGTTCATCATCATCATTATATATTTACAGAAAGGTCCTGAAATGAGTTTCCACTTACAGTAGAAAAGGCTTTCGGATCACTTCTGTGTTTTTTTTTTAATTTATTTTATTTTTATTCCCTTTCCCCCTCCCCCTTCGTATACATTTAGTTTCATCAAGTCGTTTTTTTTTTGTTTTTTTTTAATGCAGATTTCAAGTTTCTAACGGTGATTGGGTCGATAGGTGTCAGGTTAAAGTACAGAAGAGGTAAAGATGAAGAGTCAGTCAGTGTGGCTCACTACCAGGGATGGAAAAGGATGGCTTAGAGGAAGCATTAAGACCAACCCCCTGTAGTCAAAGTCAACATCAGTTCTCTGAAAGCTCATGATAGGAAACAGGAAGAGAGAAAATAGACAACCTTTGCATTAAAAACTCTCCATCTGTATAATTCAGTTTCAAGTCCTCAATGTCAAACATTTAGTCCACTGAAATTCTTAATTGAAGCACACTCCAGTCATGCTGCACACTCCAGTAAAGAGAGAGAGAGGACCTGTGAGTTAGATCCGTCCATGAGTCAGGGAACCCTCCGCACCACACACACCCCGCGGTTGCTTCCTGCAGGTCAGAGGATATTTAGGCATAATCGTCTAGGAGAATGAAAAAGCAGCCAGTTGGTTTGTGTTACTGTGACAAAAAAAGAAAAGAGAAAAAAAAAAGAAAAAAACAGTTTTGTAGTGATGTGTGAATTCTCACACGTCATTAACAAGCAGTCCTGCTGAGTGTGTTTTCAAGTTTATTTCATGAGGACACTTGCTGTGTAAAGCAGGAGAGGAGGGAAGGGAGAAATGATTGTTTTCTGAGTTCATCTCTCAAACAAAAAAAAAAAGAGAAACAAAAACAAAAAGAAAAATAAAGATTTATCCTCATTGAGGATTGATTTGAGTCTGCCACTCTGGGCTAAATATATTGTCTACTATTCGTCGCAGTTTCCTGCTGAAACCCCTCCCAACGCTCCACGTCTTGATGAAAGCAGGATTTCGATTCCTCAGTCCTTGTCGGACTCCTCTTCGGCGTTGCGGAGGAAGGTGAAGAAGCCGGTGACGGATTTCAAGGCTACGCCTTTGCCCGTTTGCTCTGCCGGATCTTTGCAGGACTCCCACTTGTAGAAGACCTCCTCGTCGATAACATCCTCATCGTAAAGATTGTTGAAGAACATCAGCAGGAGGCCTGAAGGAACGGAGCGCAGAGATCAGCATCAACACTTGCATGGCAAAACAGTGATAGCGCTTTGTCACCAGACTGATGCAGGTGGACTGAAAAGCAAACATTACAAGTAACAGCCGCTTTCTTTTGTTAGAGACAAAATGGAGAAAATATATTCGTCTTTATGCGAAATGTCGACTTAAAACTGTCAAAATAACCTAAATGACCATATTTATTGTCTGTACTCTTAACGACGCTTCACTGCAAATTCAAAGGAAATAAAAACTTACTTGCAGGCTGCTCCATGTGCACCATTAGAGCCTGGAGGGCATAAAGGGCCTGAAGCGATTTCTCCTCATCACAGAGGTATTTCTGCAGCAGACTGGCTCTCTCTTTGATCTGGTTCTCATCCACCTTGTACGGGTTGTCACCTAAATTGTGATATAAAAAAAACAAAAACATAAACATGTATCTTCTTACAAGTGCTGCTATTCTAGAGTGTCTCTGCTAAGAAGGCCAATAGTGGACTGTCGGAAATGTGCTCAAATGCCACCTTTAGGTATATGTGTGAATCAGCCAATCGCAAGGCAGCGACTCAGTGCAATTAGGCGTCTCGATGTGATGAAAACAATTTTTGCATGTTGCTTCAGATCCACTTACATATGATGGCAGACTGGCACACTGATGTCATCAATGCTCGCAGAAACTGGCTGGAAGCACACTGCTGCTCGTCGAGATTGGCCTGAAGAAGAATCAAAATATATTATTGAAAAACAATCACAGCTACTACAGAGACGAAGCAGTGGTCGCAATGTTTACATGATGAACAACATTGTTCTTCCTGAAGTGTTATACTAATACCAATTAATAAAAAATGAAAAAAATATAACTTTTTTTTCTCTCGCTACATTCCAAACCACACACCTCAATCCAGTCTCCGATTCGCTGGTTGTCGGCTTTCTCCTGAAGGAGCCGGTCCAGCTCTTTGCTGATTTCATCTCCACTGAGGATCTGCTTCCTTCCAGCGTCCTTCGACTCCGTCTCTTCTCCTGTGGTAAACTCCACTTCCTGAAATGCACACCAAGTGTAAACAAGCTTGAAAAACAATGTTCAGCGACTTGGTGCTGGTTGTTTTTATCTTAGTTTGTTTACATTTTCTTCAAGTGCAAATAGATCAACAGCTGAGCTTGTAATTGATTTTCAGAAGATATTAGCACTATCAAAGATGTAGCAGAAACTTGGCTCAGAAACTACACATATTGGACGATCAGACAAAATATGGCTTGTCATATCATACTAAGATGTCTAAAATCTCATGCGTACCTGATCTGTGACAAATTTGTTGACATCTTCATCCTTGGACAAGAACTCATTCCAATTGAGTCCGGCTTCTCTCCATAAAGACCCAACCTTCTCATGAGTCTAGCAAGAAAAACAAATTGAAAAATGTTTTAGTTGAGTTTGGGAACATTTCAAAATGCAAAGTCTCTGCTTTTAATATTTGTGTACGTACCATTCCTTTGCAGAGCAACTTGATAATCTGTGCCAGCAGCAAGCCAGCCTTCCCCAGAGGCACAAGAGGCTTCGAGATCTCCCTATAGACAGTGGCAATGTATACATATTTCAGCTTTCATAAACGTGTAGACTGCAACAATATTTAATTATTCTGTGCGTTGGTTAATAATGCAACAGAAGGAAACTCAAGCGAGGGAAAAAAAAAGTTTAATACGTTATATTTTGATTTAAGATGTGTGTTGAGGCCTCTGGCTGGAAAGATGCGACCTAGATTTCCATCTGATGAATCCTCTTTTATTCCAGGTGGAAAATTATTCTTAAAATCTAATTGTGTTTCAGCCATAATTAGAAATCTATAATTTATGTTAAAATATGCTAAGTAACAACCAGACAATAGCTAGTATTTATAAATTCTAGTGCACTTACATCTTAAGCCAAATAAAGGATTTGGAAAGAAAGATTTCAATACATTCTGTATTCATTATATCTTGGACATTTAATGTTTTCATTTTGATTCATTACAGAAGAATTTAGTTGCAAATGATACATTTGATATGCCACAGGAAGTGAATGATGGCATTATTCGTACCTAAAGAGCTGTCCCATAGGGATGCCCCGGTCATGGAGCATGGGAGTAATGAGTTCTGCCAGGTAGAGCCAGATGTGAGGTATGTCTATGGCCATGTCCTCTGCCACTTCCAGGATCTCTAGTAGCCTAAAAGAGAACAGACACTCTTTATTTTCACATCTCCAATTCTACTGCAACGCTGAAACTTCCTGTTGAGACACAGGACCTCAATGACCTCTGCTTACCCTTGATAGTACTGCTGTACGGGCAATGTCCCTGCCTCTACAAGTCGGTGTAACAACAAACCCATGCGCTCCCTAGCGAGGGTGCTGCGTTCAAGTGTCGACTCGAGACCACAGCTCACAAACGCGTATAGCAGAGAGGCACTATTTAACTCTGAAACACACTGCAGCGCCTCCTACAGGGCAAGAAGAAAATGAAAATCAGAGATGGAAGTACTACTAACAAGAAGTGCGCCTGACGGAACATTTTAGTACCTTTATGTCATTGATGTGGAGGTACTCTTCAATAATGGCAGTGGTCTTTTTCCTCACCTCCTCTTCGGTCAAGGCAGGTTTGGGAAGAGAAGCAGGAACACTTTCCCGCTTAACTGGACATAAAACAAGAGGTGAAAATAAGCTGATGCTCATCTTTTTTTGTCAAACAGACTACCACAATGTTCTTTTTAATTCTTGTTCTAGTTCCTTAACCCAGATACCTGGAAGGTCTTTGCTCGGATCAGTGTCCCGACCACCTTGGCCCCTGCTTCCTCTGTCATGGCTTCCCCTGTCCCGACTGCCCTGGTCCCTGCTTCCTCGGTCCCGACTGCCTGGAGCTCGGCTTCCTCTGTCCCGACTGCCTCGGTCTCTGCTTCCTCTGTCCCGATTGTCGGTCATGCTGGCAACGCGGCGCACAGATTCTGCTGTGGCCCGGCTGTCTCCGCCCCTTTCGCCACGCTCCTGTGATTCCCTGCTGAAACTTCTCTTGGAGAACTGGTTTCCGTCCTGTCTCTCGCTGCGAGCAAATCTGTCGTAGCGATCCCTGTCATGGTCATTCCGGTCTCTGTCGCCACCGCGTTCACGGCTGTCGCTCGACCTTGAAGGAACGGATTAATATACTTTAGACATTTCCAACATGTTAAAAGGATTTAATAATACGGCTGTACATTTATTCTGAGGGCTAATCGCTTGAAACAGAAAACTAGCTGAGAAGAAAACAGCAGCAAGGCAATGAGGGAAATTTAAGGAGGAATGCGCTGCTTCTAATGACCTCTGTGGAACTCGGCGATCCGTGTCTGTTGATGAGGACATCGCCCCGGATTGCTGCAGTGCTGAGAATCGGTTCAGAGTGCTGGTGGCTGGACGTCCAGAGTCTAGAAGAAAAGAAAAAACGTACATCAAAAGGCCAAAATCTGAAGAAAAAAAGAATTACCTCAAATCTAAGGTTCTTGTAGTTTGGCTCATATATGTTTCCCCACAGTAAAACTTAAGCTCTTTTCAAGCATTTTCAAGGTTAGCTTTTCCAGCCAGCACAACCATTTGGACATAAAAACAATTCAAATGAACTAAAGACCATTTTAATTCACCATTATATAATTTATTATTATTATTAATAATGTTTTGTGATAGCACTCTACAAAGTAAACTAAAATAAACCAACATTTTATGTTTTGAAATTTCTCTCACCCTATGAACTTGATTAGTCTCAGAACAAAATACACATTTGACAAAAATCCTGGAATTTCAAAAACTAACATAATATAAGACCCGATGTGCTCACATCTGGTTTTTTTTTTTACATTGAACAAATCTGCGTAAAGGTATATCACATTCCTTCTCAAATTAAGTGCATAAGCAAAATTGAAATAATTAGTTGACTTTCTGTACTGAGTCTATTCACCTAAATGATTATTGCAACTTTATTACAAAACTGTGCAGACAGAATGTCATAGGCTTCAGAGAAATCAAGCACTTTCCGAACCTTGAAAACACTCCAGGATTTCAAGCCTCCCTGTTATAGAGACAAGTGGCTTACCTTGATCTCCACTTGCTGGTTTAGCTCCACTTCCTCCGCTGCTGCCTTTTCCCCAGCTTCCCCACATGCCTTTCCCATCCGGAGCCAGCCGCTGGTTGTTGAAGTCCAAGGCCCCAGGCTGCAGGAACACAATCGAGCCGCAGTCATGAAAAGAAGCTTCTCAACATTTACTTATACAAAAATTGCAGCATTCCAAAGTGTAACACATCAGAGGATAACGGTTTTACCTTTGTGATCTTGCTAAGGCGGGTGATGTCGATGGGTCGGTTCTTGGAGAGGGGCACTATGTTCCAGCCCTCGTCCTGAGGCTGGGCCGCCCGGCCCCTCGCTGGCGTGTGCGGACCCCGGCTGTCCTTCTTTGTCAGCAGCTGCTGCTGGACTTTGATCTGTTCCCGGTGCTCCTCCATCTCTGCCTCTTTGTGGATTTGGTCAATTGTTTTGGGACCCTGGTCTCCTCTACGAGGAATCCAGTTATTCTAAGAGTCACACAAGGAAAAGAAATAAATAAATAATCAGTACCAACACTTATTTATGAGCCACTTTACTGCAAATTCTATTGTCATTTACCTTTCTTAGGTCCAAAACATCTTGCAGCATGAAGCGGATTCTGGACGAGGTTTTCCTCTCTTTGATGATCTTGTCCATCTGGTGGAAGTACTGATCCATACGAGGCTGAGAAAGACACAACATTTATGGCTTTTGTGATGATACAGGAAGAGAAATAATATTTTCAGTGACTTAAAGTATTCATACCCCTTGAGCTTTTTCATATTTGCTTTAATAATAATGCCTTTAATCGTGATTATTGAAATACTCTTAACTAATTTAGTAATCAATTTATCCTTAACTGGAATATACAGACTCAAAACAGGCCATTTGCTCAAAGAACAAGAAACTCAGAGCTCACACTTTACATTTAAGATAAAGGAAAAAAATAAAATAAAAATGCTCTATCCAGAACTCCCCAAATGGTCTGGTTTTCTTCTTCACCTGGTTCAAATGTAAAAAAGAAATCTCCTTTTAGCTACCTTCTGCTATCCAATTATTACTAGTTGGATAGCAAAGTAGTTCTATGTATTCCTAATATAGTATAACTAAGGCTTACTTGAAAAATCAGCAGAATGTGCCTATTTCCTTATCCGATTAATCGTCAGAGTAATTGATGGATTAATCGATAACTAACATTATTGTACTTTTATAACCACAAACTTCAATGTACTTTATCAGGCTTTTATGTGATGGAACGACTAAGCAGCACACTCCAACTAGGACTTCTGTTCAACAATTACTTCATTACCACTTTTCCATAAAAGGACAAATTTGGTAAGGGAACAACTAACAGTTTTCCTGCTGATAGATTCTCCCATCCAAGTTATTCTGAAGGCCATTGTTTGTATTTAGTGGTCTGATGGTAAAGGGGGTTGACTACAAATGCACATCAATGTCAAGGGGTAAAGATACTTTTGAAAGTCTTCTCAGTTCCTCAACCCATCATAAATTATCAGTGGCCCAGACACGTGGCACAAAGAAACAGTCATCACAGAAGACTATTCGATATCACAAACTTCCTTCTGTAGGCATTGATAACCAACTAACCTTGGCCTTCTCAAAGTCCAGGTCTTTGCCAATGGTGGACAGCAGTCTGCAGAGACACTCCAGAGATTCTTCGTCGTGGTTCTTCAGTAGTTTGACCACACAGTCGTGCATGATGGCCTCCGTCAGCATTTTCAGCTTGAAGAGCTCGCCGATGAACTTTATGTTACCCAGCGAGCGCCTTCGAGCTTTGTCTCGGGCCTCTTCCAGTTCCACCCTTAAATGCTCACGCTCCTCGTCCTGCAGAGGAATAAGCAGGCGGTTCGCTTGTGCTTTCATAGTCACAAGATCAATTTTGTGCAAACAAATTAAGAAAAAAAAAAAACATACATTCTTGGAAGCTTCCATCTCTTTCTGCTTTTTC
Source organism: Phalloptychus januarius (assembly GCA_902982915.1). Lineage (NCBI taxonomy): Eukaryota > Metazoa > Chordata > Actinopteri > Cyprinodontiformes > Poeciliidae > Phalloptychus > Phalloptychus januarius. The sequence continues at coordinate 11,843,787 of CADWAE010000466.1, read as the reverse complement.
TCAAAAATCTCATCATCGTCCTGGTCCTTCTCAAACTCTTTCTGGCAGCGGTTGAGTAGAAGTTTGCGGAAGTTCACATAGTTTCCAGGTTTATCCGGGGCGGGCACTTTCAGCTGGAGGGAGGGCAACAACCAACCAGAGGTTGACTCGATTTAAAAATCAGCAGTAATTTGGGGATAAACAATGACATAAAATAGATCATTTCTGCTCTTTCAGTTCCTCAATACCATCATGAGCATTCAGTGGCCCAGACACGTGGCACAAAACTTGAGTCATCATTAGAGCAGTGACGGTGCGTACAGCACACGACTCACCCCTATAAGGCAGCGGCACATGTTGGCGTAGGCTACGGAGAAGTTGGGCTCTGAAATGGCCTTCTCGAAGATGAGGTCGATGGTTCCCTTGAGCCTTTCTTCTGTGTCTATTTTCAGCTCCATCACCTGCTTCATGAGCTCCTGGAACTTCTGCGGGGTGAGCTTGTTCAGGATACTGCGCAGACGCTTGAACACCTCATGAGTCTTCCCCTGCTCGCCGTCAGCCTCTTCGGGGTTGTTGTCTTCGGGCTTTATGGTCGAGGGCTTCCAGGCGTTCGCAGCTTTGTTGAGCTGCACGTTGTCCGTAAGAGACCTGCTGTTGATGATGATGATCTTCTTGGGTTCTTTTCGCAAGCTCTGCTGGGAGCGATGCGACCCAGAGGGCTAAAGGTACAAAACAGATATTTAGAAAGTAAGTTTATTTTTGAAATACAATGTGAAGTTGCAAGAATTCTGAATGGAGGAAGCTGTGATTTTTAATAACCTGGGGTCGTCCTGCAGATTTGCCTCCAAGACCCCCCAAAAATGTCGGCGTGAAATCTGAACCTGCACTCATCAGTCGACTTGGATCAATAGGCCGCAGCGGAGTCTTGTTTACCTGGCAAAGTAAAGTCAACTGTAACATACTGGTCATAAACCTGCAAAGATGAGTCAACACTCGTTGAAATTTCTTCTGACTTTATTGTCCACCGATAAGGGTTGAAATTAATAGTCAAATTAATTGTGATTAATCGACTGTTGAAATAATTGTCAATTAATTTAGCAATTGATTAACTGTCAACTGGTTATATACAGACTCAAAAACGTCCAACTACTGAAAGAACAACATATTCAGAGCAGCAATGAAGCCAAAATCTTCACAATAAAAGCCTTTTCACAGTATAAAGCCATGAAGCTACAACGTACCTCGTCTAGGACCACGTCGCTGATGACAGGCAGACCCTCTGGTTTGTGCATACTGGCGCTGCTAAACTGGAAGCCCAGAAGAAACTCTCTGTCATACCGCTTCTTTGCTTCTGGGTTTATTGGCTCCCCCAGGTCTGAGTAGCAAACATTGGAGATGTATCAGTAAACTTGATTCACAGTAAGCTTGATAAAGGTTTAAACTGGATATGACGGCAAGTAGTACGATCAAGAAAAGTGCTGCTTGGAAGAAGGGAAAGAAAATCTCTACAAAATTTCATTAGTGCTCATAAATAACCTTCTTTGTACTGGTATTTCTGCTCAGTTGGCTCGAGTGTGGATTTGAGTTTGTCCGGCTCAGCATTCTGCTTGTCCTCTTTTTCCTCCCAGGTCTCATCTATTGCTTCAGCGGGAGGCTCAGCTGGCGCTGGAGCACTGACCTGGACTGCTGAGGGTTCAGGAACAGGCTCGGCATCCGGCTCCTGCTAAAACATATCGGTTTAAGTTATAAAACTGGCCTGTTCTTAAAGTTGCGTTATTGTCAGTAACATAGCAGCTGAAGAGAGACTCACCTCTTTGAAGGCATCCAGAAGGCCCCCAATGGCTTTTTTGTTGAGCTCTTTCATGCTCTTCTTCTTCTTTGGCACAGATGTAGCAGCTACAGACCAGAGACGAGTAATTGAACAAAACGGAAGAAAAAACCCCCCAAAATAGCCTGTTTGGTTTATTCTGTATGCAATAAACTTTTTTCTCTCAATTTCCTCCACATTTATTGGACGTCTGCATGATCTGTTCTGATGTATAATGGAGAGCAGTAAAAATTTGTATTTTATTACAACTCATGTCTTCACTGGCAAAAGTTTCCCCTTATAACAAACCAACTTCAGCAGTCTGAGCAGATGACTCAAAGACGTCACACTCTTATCTGTAGTTTGTGTTTAAATCTGTACTTAACAGTAATAAAAACACATGGTGGTAGTAAAGGAAGAGAATCATGGTGTTTTAAAAATCAATAGATTTCACACCCAAGACCCAAATACATATCCTCACTGATGTAAAATGACCCCATCATCTACCTGGAAGATCGCCAAACAATAACACTGATGGGGCTGCCTTAAGCTTAAAGAGTAAGACGCATTGTAGTAAAAACCAGCACATATTCAATCAATAACTACGTTCCAGTAGTGGTTTGACGTACATAACAGTGGATCCATTTGACTGATTTTGTTGTGTTTATTTTTAAGACATATTGCTCAGCTCCAGGGCATCTCATAATTAAGGTGAGAAACAACAGAGTGATGTTCATGGGTGGTAGTAGAAATAAGTTCTTCTAATACTTTAACTCTCAGGACTTTTAGGGGGAAATCAGGTGAACATGTTTAAACCTCTTGTCTTTTACTACCAACAATAAGATGAAACACAAGTGAGAATCACAACAATCTCACCATGCATAGTAGTTTCCTCTGGGCATCTGGCAGAGGCAAGAGGAGCATGTTCAATTTTCTTCTGCGGCTGCTCTTCCTCCTTCGTCTCCTCCTCCTCCTCTTCCTCCTCTTCTTCTTTCTGTGCTGGTGTTGCTGATTCCTGAGATTGAGAAGGGTCGGGTTTGTCCTGGGGCGTAGTGTCAGACACTGGGACATCTTCAGAGAGTTCCTCAGTCTCCTGAGGAAGGCCGTTGGAAAGAGGAGACTCAGCTGGATGAACCGCTACGGGTTCTGGTTCTGAGCTCTGGTCCGCATCCTGGGCCTGTGAAGCAGCAGGTTCTGGTACAGCGAAGGGCTGAGAGACGTCGCTTGATAGTTTTGCAGCAGCATCCTCTTTCACAGTCTCCACTGGGGTAACTGCAACTTCAACGGGGTTTTCTGACTTGGCTGTCGGTTCCTCTTTTTCCAGTTGAGCTCCTTCTGGCTTCACCTCTTTCTCTTCAGACGCAGCAGCCTGCAGCTCCTCTGTTTTCACAGGCGTCTCTTGTGCTACTGGTGATGCAGAAGGTCTGACCGGAGCATCCACTGTGTCACCGGCTTTCGAGCTGACCGTAGTTTCTGCTTCAGCAACACTACTGATACCTGCTGCTGTTGATGGGAGGGAAGGCGGAGACTGCCGCTCCTTTAGCGACGGGGAAAATCTCTCATCTGCGGCTGTAGCGGCCACAGATTGAGTTGCTAATTCAACAGGCGGAGTAAGTTGTCTGTTTACTTCCTGTTTGGCCTTCACCACAGGATCCGTGTTGGCCGGAGCAGCAGGTGGAGGGCTTTCAGGGGAGGCAGAAGGCTCCACAGGCTCATCTGTCAAGTGTGAAAATAGAAAATTAAAAAAATAAAGCGTGCTGACAGGCTAGCATTTGTTTGCTAGTCAAACTCAAATATTTCCTCACCTCTTCTTGTCACTACAGCAACAGCCTGTGGGACTTCACCATTGGTCTGGGCAATACCTACTTCTACTACAGATGCCTACGATCAGAGACAAACAGGGTTTTAAAGCAACGCGTAGGATAATACAGCTAATTTACAGTGGCAATTTTTATTCTTTTTTCAATCTATGAATAAAAAGGAAAATCTTTCAACTTTTGTGAATGGGAATTCTTCAGACCTGCTAATGTAGTTTAAATAACTTTCTTTTCCACACTTTCATATGATAATGCTCAAGAGATTAATCAAAAAATAAACTCAAAACTCATTATCTGATCAAAAAGAGCATCGTCGATAGACACTCATTGCATTAAACAACATAGTTTCTCAATACGTCACAATGCAGAGTGGAGATAAACTAATTAATGATGAGAATTCACTACTTCGACATTTAACCAGGTCTGATTGGTTCTTTAAAAACTGCCATGACCCACTTATCTTGAAAGCTGTAGTTAACTAGTTACGGTTATTGCAAACGAGACTCGTGACTGCTGTGCTGGAAATTGGGAAAATGTGAAAACGTGAGCTAGGTTCATATTTTACCAACAACTTTCATCCTTCTAATCAGGTGCGGGTCCCAGACAAGCACTAATGGAGGTTCAACTTGGTGCACCAAAATAAAACTGGAAATGAATATGAAAGTGAATATGAAATGTAAAAATAACTTAAGGAAATATGTCTGTGGTAAAAGACAGACAGCACATGTGACCAAAATCTGTTAGTCTCTTATAAAAGAGCTATGCCATAATAGATTTAGGTGAGTATTATTAGTCATGTTATCTCTGCCTAATAACTAAATTCTCTGTGGGGTGTTAAGAGCTTTATAATACTCTTAAACATTCGTTTAGAAAGTTTAGAGTTGACTTTCTAAACTAATAACTCACCTGTGGGGGAGTTGCTGTTGTGGTAGATCTTCCACCTGACATGATCTCCTTGGTAATGTCACGCCCACCTTGGTTGGGGTCTCTTATCGTTATCTAGCAGGAAGAAAATCAGTAATGTTACTTCCTAATATACGCTGGCAGTGTATAATAATCCAGTCTCTTTTGTGCAATTGTTGCCACACAACACCACGGTAATTTTCAGGTAAAGAGAGAAAGTTCCACGCAGACAGAACAATACAATTTCTCTCCATTCACTTTTTTCACAGAACGTGTGCTGGCCTTTTGCTGGGAGACGCTACCTGTTTGCGTTCCCTCTTTGGCGGGGCTTGCGGCTGTGCGGGTGCTTGCTGGGGAGGCGGAGCTTGTTGTTGCGGGTTAATCATCACTGGCGTTGGCTGGACTGATGGAGAGTACTGCGGCTGAGCAGGATAATACGCTCCCGCTGCTCGGAGAAACAGATGCACAGTTGGTTGGCAAAGAGATTTCAAAGTGGATTTCAGTTGCGCACAGAACTCATTTAATACATTTTGTACTACTAACAAATAATACACATGCATTACACCCCAAAGTCCCTATTTAAGACCTGGTATTTTTAAAATAGCAAGTCTTGCAAGTAGCAAGTCTAAAAGAAAACATGTAGGATGTAATTAGAGACAGGAAGTGCCACAGATTATTGCCACTGAAGCTCGCTGACCACAAGCGCGCGTACACTACTCACCGGGGTAACGCTGGGAGGTGAGAGGAGCACCGTGGAGAGAGAGACGGCCATTCTCTCGCCCGCCCCCTCTCCCCCCACCACCCCGCCTCTCCCTCGCAGCAAGAGAGGGCTCTGAACCAACGCAGCAAGGAAAAGGGAAAGGGGAGTGAGGGGCAGGAGGAGGAGGAGAGGGCAGGAAGAGACAGATGCAGTATGAGTTAATGAGAGGATCCAGAGGAAGCAGGGTGTTAAGAAGGTCCCAGGAAATGACCAACAGTTTCATCCTTCCTGCTCACAGGAAACTTTCTATGTATTTTTGGAAATGATTGGCAAAGTGGCTGTAGAATTTTGACACAGTGGGAAATAAAAGCGATAATTTGAATATGTAGAAAGAATACTTTAAGAACAGTTTTAAAGTTTTACTGTAGCCTGTCTAAACCACCCAACTGCTTTCTGTTCTGGTTGCATTCCCTTCATGTATAATGTTGAGGCAGAAACAGCCAAACAAAAAGATATTATTGACTGATCTGCAACATATGAGTTGAGTGAACCTAGTCAAACTGATGGCATTTTTTTTTCTTATTTTATTTCAGGGTTTTGGATCTAATTTTTATTTTTCAGGCTTTAATGCAGTTACAGTACAAGCCAAATCCCATACTAGCCCAAGCATACTTATGCAATTATCTATCATGTAAAATATTTACATAAAATATTTTGAAAGTACATGCTACAACACACAATTACTTACAGGTCTGATATATTGATTTGAAAATTTAGCGCCTAAGAAAAGTTGAGTTAATTGTCCAACCAAATGGCATCTAATTCAGATTAGATGCCATTTAACCATCTGAGGGTCTGCAGACTCATCTGAAACATGAGCTTTAAAGTCATTTCCTGGGACCTACAAGGAAGTGTCAGGTGACTGCAGATAGAGAAAACGGACCAAAAGCAGAATCAAGCCAGACCACGTGCAACTGGCACTATAACACTTACAACAGTATTATAACACAGAGAAGCACCAGAAATAACAAAGAAAACAAACAAACAAAAAAAAAAACAACCAAGCAAAACCATTAAAAAAGCAGTGACAATTTCCAGACAAAGGGTAGAGATTATAATCTATATATTGCAGATAACGTGGGGGGCTTTAGTAACTGTGATTACATCTCCTTCAATGGTAAAGCTGAAGGCTGTGCTTGGTTGTTGGGAGTCAGGGTAAAATCCTTACCGTAAGCAGAGTATTCTGCAGGACTAGTCCCAGGATAGAAACCTGTGTTGCTGTTCACAGAATACTGTTGGGTAGGAGGCATGTATGGAGGACGGTACTGCAGAAACAACATTAAGAACCAGTAAAAAACCATATCCTCAGAAACAAACTGAACTCTGCATCATAACAACAAATGAAAATCTTTTTCAGATGCTCAAAGATACTTTGCATGTTAATAAATGACAATGTTGAAACTGTTTCTCTTTTAAGAGTTTGTTATTTGATTAAAGAGTTATATAATCAAACTGTTAAATCTCATGTGAAAAATAAGTGATTTGATATACTAAGAGTTTGCTATTATTAAATTTGACATGTTTGGGTCTGAGTTATTGACACCATGCAATTCATCCAAATAACAGCACCAACTAATTCACGTATTTTGCTTTAAGGGCTCACTCTTCATTCAAAAACTTAGAGCATGATATGTTGTATATAAATTTTAAAAATGGGAAATGATCAATTTGAGTCTTTGGCCACTAGGTTTTATAGAGGTCGTGTCTGTGGTTTTGTGGTTGCAAACAGGATAATGGGTCAAATGCAGTGCACAATTGAAGAGCTTCTACCAGGCTTTGATAACAGCCAAACCAAGACAACCCACCAGAAGTTTAACTGTTGTCTTTAGTTTTAAATGCTAGATTATAAATATCTCAAACTTTTAGCATTGCTAAAATTAGTTTTAATATTAATTGAAGGGTGTGTTTTTTTTTCTTACAGCAGAGTGGGAGTAGGTGATTAAAAATGACTTTAACCAAAGCCGGTCCCAACACAAAACCCAGCTGATGGCTAATAATTAAGTCGATTAACCAACCTGTCCAGGTGAGATGAAATAGCCCTGAGAGCCACCAAAAGAAATCTGCTGCTGGGGGATCATCATCATCTGGGAGCTGGTAGGGTAGACATGCGCAGGTGCAACAGGCCGAGGGCCACTGCTCGTCTGCACCCTAGGACCGCTGGCCATAGTGGCTCGACTCTGATAGTAACTCTGAGATAAAGACGGAAAGTAGAAAACATTGGAAACAAAGCAAAACAAATTTAGAAAAATGTCAAAAATCTGCTTGGTGTGCATTAAATTTCCCCAACTATGCTATGCCTTGCCCATTTATTCACATATGGTGAGAAGTTTTTGCTTGGTGCACTGGTCCTATTGCACATACATGGAAGCAATGCACTCACAGCACCTGCTAATTTCTGGTTCTACACAGCTTATTCAGTCTTGTTTCCCTGTCAGGTTATCAAAGTTAGGAGAGCAGGGGGGGAAGAGAAAAGCGGTTACCTGCAATGCTCTGTATCCACCCTTCAGCCGCACAACACATGACCAGAGAGCAAGAGAAGGAGTGAGATTAAGGAGAAAATGAGGACTAGAGACAATGAGGAAGGTTGATACTGCAAAAACATTTAAAAAAGCGATGGGAAGGCTGTGATGGGAAGCAGTATGTCCCAAAACCATGGTGACAGATAAACATGCAAATCTGTGGAAAGGCCCAATATCAAGGTGGATAAATAATTTTTAAGGTGTTTGCAGAAACTGGTGTGAAATTACAGCAAGTAATTAACAATGTTTCAAAATGTGTGTTTTTTTATCCACCGTTTAATCAGCTTTTTTATCTTTGTGGTTTAATTCGCAACAGTGTTCTCAATGTCAATTCCAAACTTATCTATGTTTTTGTTAAATGACAGCGAAACAGCTACACTCGAGCTCCGAATAGATATTTTACACAGTAAATGTAGAACTGAAATTTCTACATTTCTACAAGAATATCTCAGCAGCATTACAATGTAACATATTTACCTTTCTAAGGTTGTTGAAAATCTTTGCAGAAGCTCAAAGCCAGGTAAATCCAACTGTGGAGCGCATTGTTACAGCTCATTACATCTGGTCTTCAGTTTGTTTATGATTGTGAATGATCCATCTGCCTGTGACTCCAGCTTCAGATTATGCGTGCAAGGCAAGCCGTTTAGGGGCTTCTACGCCGACTGAGTCACCAGCTCCATTGCACCCTAAAACCCATTTGTTTGTTCTGCATTTCTCACGCAGAACTAACCACAGGCAGCGTGCAGCTCCACATTTACCTCTGAATCATGGAGTCTCATTATTTTCTTTAACTGTTTGCTCCACTCCTTGCAGTCCGTCTGCACCCACGACATGTTCTCTTTTGGACGATAAATTTATTTTATCCTTATGTGAAGTTGAAGTCAATTTTGCGCAATTATGCCAAGTTAACTTTTAAAATGGACCAAAGTTTGAAACAGTCTGGGTCTTTTTCCCCTGGTTTTCTGCTCATCATCTCCCGACTATCTCAATCACACTTAACCTAAACAGAAACATGTTGTGCAAAAACAAAAACCCATCACCTGTGATACAGACTGTGTGTGGAGAAATATGTGAAGCTATAAACGAAGAACCGATGTCAAAAAATTCACCTCAGGCATTTTTTCCCCCATTCTAATCATTCCAGTTATATTTGCAGTTCCAATTCTAACGAATAATCCATCAAGTATTAAACTTGACAACCAGAGCAGCTTTAATATGTTGGACAGACGAGCACAGGAGAGTCGTGATAGAGAGAGCGTGAACTGGGATAGTAAAGCAGTAATTTTACTTAATAAAAGACGAACGTTTGACATTATCAGACGGACAGTAACTTCCTGGATCAAAAGCTTCTGTCGCAGTAGAATGAATAACCAAAAACCTGACACTGTTTAACTGCATGCACTGAAAGGAGGTTATTATATAAATATCAAAAGGTTCACAGTATAACCCCTAAGTTGCTTTTATTTTAAGTGATTTGTACACATTTATCTATCCTAATGAACAGAAAATTTATAAAATCCCCCTGCAGGGCTAATTTTTTATTATAAATGGATAATAAAAAATTATCCATTTATATCCATTAATAATTTTTTCAAAAAAAAAAACAACAAAAAAAACGTCTAAAACAAATCCACTCGTATAATGCATAAGCTACAGAAATGCCAGCAGTCGCTTTGAGTGATGATCTATGCTCCAGGAGCCGTGAATTTGGCTTATTATAATATTCCTGACAGATACTTTAAACATTAAACCCTCACAGTGAGATGATGTTATGACTAATCATCCAGGTAAAGATGCACTGATCTTGTGCTTTGCTATCAGCGTTTTAAAGAAAGATATACTAACTCCCCTTCAGAAGACACCAGGATGACAAGTCAATAAATGAAACTGCAAGGGTAAACTACTGCAATTAGGTGAACCGGATTTGAGATAATGGACAAAAATATGTGCCGTTATACCGTAAGGGATATTTTTCCTAACTCTATAAGCAGTTAAAGTGGAATCCAAAACTATTTTTATCTTGCATATTTTGGTAATGTAACCAAAACTCACATCGAAATCAAACTGATGAAGACAATACAAAATCTGTGGATTCATAAAATTTTATTTTTTTGCTAATTGTAGCAACAAAAAAAACCATCTTTTGACTTTGTAAAAAGGTAATATAAACTGTCGTAAAAAAATATCTCATTCTGGCATTTAGCAAATTGAAAAACAATTTTTTGTAATCTGATTGACCTAAAAGTTAGGCTAGTTTAGGAGAATTTAATGGACAGAAAAAGTTGACAAAAAAGAGTTTTATTGATGGTGAATAAAATAATGGATCTGCTTTTTAAACATTGTGTTACCCTACTGAACAACTATCAGCTGTGGTGTGAAGAAATGCATCTTAAGAATGAATTGTCAGTGAGAGAAAAAAAAGAAAGAAGCTAAAGAAGTTTTGGGTGAAATTCTGAAAATGTGGTTGTGAGAACATGCATTACACTAATGGCATAGAAGGGATATAAGGACAAAGTGAGAAGAGTTAGTACCTGTTGGTGTAAAGTACGAGGCCCTGTAGCAAACTGGGAGGACAGCAGAAAAAGAGTAAAGAGGTCACAACAGACATTGAAGGCTTTTACACAAACACTAAGCCAAAGCAATGCAGCAAAAGAAGCCATGTCAGAAGTCCAGGTGAAAGAGCGGGGAAGACTTCCGGCGCATCACATTAAGTCCCAAAACCTAACCAACATGAGTAAATACCTGTCTCGGCTGCTGTGCGGAGTTCATTTGTGGAGGGGTGGCAAAAACAAGAGAAGGTGGTTGTCCAGAGCCGTAGGCAGCCTGGAGAGGAAAAAACAGAGTAACTTTTTTACAGAACTCCAATTTGCTCAATCAATGCATTCCATCCAGAAGGTAGGCCTCACCTGGGTTAATCCAGGGGATGGGGAGGGATTTGGGACAGAGGTGGGCCCCGTTATAGGTTGTGGTGGTTTCATTTCACGTTCTTTTATTCGTCTGCATTAGGGTGGCTGTGTGTTGCCAGCCTTTGACAGAGAAAAAACAAACAACAAATGACAAATATTTCAACATTTAAATAATGTGTTTAAAAAGGTTTCCAATTAAATCACGGGTATTACAAAAATAAACTGTCTGAAACTTAACAATTCAAGGTGTGGGTGCAACATGTTACCCAATTATATTTGCAGCAACGAACACCACTGTATGGTCACATCTCTTAGTGTGGCACCACTAAAGCAAAGAGGGTGTGGTCTGTGGGTTTTGCCCAAGATAAAACCACCACCACCTCCCACACTTGCATATTGCGTATCCAAAGCATTAAGCAAAATCACCACTTAAAGTCAAAGAAACATTAATATAAGTACAATTTAGGTTTTGTCCATCAAAATCTTTACAAAATACAAGAAGGGGCATACAATGGCAAACGGGGCAAGCTACTAATTGGTGGTGCTACTGGTTTAAAGACATATTTAGCTGACAGAGTATAGCTGACATTTCTATTTTCCAATAAGTTTAAGAAAATGGATACCTCAGGTCAAAGAGCATTTACTGTGTTAACAGTGTTGTGCTACGTCCATGTGGGCAAATAAGCTGTACAAGTACCGTAAGTTGATATTAAGGTCAATGAGCTTTCAATTAAACAAAAAAAAAAAGTTTAACATCAAAGATCGTACATAACAACAACATGAAGGAACTGCAGAGGAAAAACTGAGGTCTCGAACAGACATGACATTTGGACACAGGAACCATCGTTAGCTGCTAGCTAGTGCCATGCTTTAGGGCTGTAAGCCACAACGCTACCATATGGCTGTGAAGCGTGCAGAGGGTTCGCACGCTAGCCGGCGTGCGAACCCTCATTAAAGATGACAGTGTTCAACGAAAATATTATTATGTCTTAGCAAAGATGTGGGTTAACATGAATTTTACCGATCCGCTAGCGTGGCAGGCGCTCGTAAATCGTAGCCACCAGCCTGCGTGCTAACGTTACGTGTCCCACTACCAGACATTTTCTGTAGTTACGCTACGTGGCTCAGTCCGCATTTAACCCCGGAGTACATGGTGTTCAATTTGGTACGTACTAATAATGGGCGACACGTTTTGTCGGAAAACGCGAGAACGAGGAAACAAAGTGTCCCCGAGTAAAGGAGCTGACACGTTCTGGTTACTGTGGAGCTATTGTTGGTGAACGTCAGCTAGCCGTTTAGCGCTGCCAGTGATATGAACAAATTAAACAGGCCCAAAAGGCTCCACGATCAAATGAACTCATCCAATCTGTCATTCAATCATGCCCTTAGCAGATAATTTCACTAGTAACTTCGGATAAGACAAAGCTTTGCAACAAAGGCGCTGTCTGCACACATTATATAATAGGGTTACACCAAACGAGGTAAGAAGTAACTGATGAAAATAACCGGTGAAGATTAGCCACCAACTGTCATTTCAGCGAACCTCGAGATAACTTAAGTCAAACACGGCGAACAGCAGCTCACAGTATAAACAAAATTAATAAATGTTAAACTGAACTGACTGCAAAGGTTTTTCTCTGAAATAAAGCAGCATTCATCTACTCGCTACCCAAGCGTATGGACTGACAGCCGGCAGGGCCTGTTCAACCTGCATGTCTTTGACAAAACTAATACCTAGCTCGAGTGAACGTAAAGCTAGCATCAACAAGGCTAACCGGCCTAATTCTTACCAGGTACCAACAGTGTCAGGGTTGTAATTTAGGAACTTGGGGTATCAGCCTCTGGTCAGTCTTCTGTTGGTGAAAGTTTGTTTGCTTGTCCTTGCTGCAACAGACGAGTGAAGCCCTTCTTGGCTATTGACTTTAGCGAACTAGTTGGCTAACCGGCAGATGGGGTGAGTGCTACTGATGTCACTTCGGTTTAAATCCCAGGATGTTCAAAAGTGACAGTGGTTTAAAAAATATATAATAATATCGCTCTTCGGGAGTGCTATTGATAATTGCGATAACTCCCAAATAAGCCTCTGGACTGGAGGTCCATGATCAAGGCGTCGATGGTGACGGATTGCCGGTTAGATTTGTACTCTCTCGTACGACAAGGCTTAGAGAGAGGCCATAGTGCGATGTTTCTGCTGTACGGAGCCGGTGCGCCTCCAAGTCGCATGGGTAAGTTCCGGGGAAATTACATTTTGATGCCGGTTCCTTGGTCATGTGACAGTGGAGAGTTGATCATTTGAGGAAGTGTACAAGAAATATCCATACTCTATAAAATGAAATAAAAACGATAGTAGAGGGCTAAAAAATTAATAAATAATAGCATAAAGTAAAAATGTTTTAGTCTCAGTAATGGAGGGTTCAAAGGACTTTGGGTTTGGTTCTCTTTTCTGCTATTATTTATTTTTTCCTCTTCTTTTTGTAACCATTGAAATATACAAAATGCTGCACCATTATAGATGCAAAATTATATTTAAAAACAGAATAAAAACAAAATTTACATGAGACAAAAAATTTTCACAAAATATTATGAATATATAATAATAACAATAATAATAATAATAAATGTTATGAATAACTACCAATAAAAATGTTGATAGTGAGTAAACTTGGAATTATGCTTAAAAAGTAATCAAAGCAAAATTTAAAAAGCAAAGTAATCCAAAAAGTTAGATTAACAATAATCATTTTATTACATGACGTACATAGAGAAACTCTAAACAACCCCACAAAGAGTTATTAAATTACTTGTTTTACTTGTCCAACCAATTAACTAAACTGCAGAGAACTGTAACTCTAAAGGTATGTGAAAACATAAATAAAAAGCCCAAAATGTTTCAGAAATGAACTGAACAATATGTTTTACCTTTAATATTGTACATATTTCTATATTCAACTATTTGCAATTTCCCTCTGTAAATTATACAATTACTGATTTGTCAAATTATTCTAAAATTGTAATGTTGTGTTTCATAATAATTTGCAGTTGAATAAAGCAATAATAGTAATAAAATATTTTAAATATATATTTATTTATGTCTTATTTCAGTGTGCATCACTGTTTTATTATACATAAATAAGAAGGAGAGTCTTTCAGAGTATGCCAGGAGATGAGTGCACAGATTGGATAACTTGATTTTATAAACCTGAGGACATGGAAGTGATTGGAACGACTGAACTGAATTACTTTGAGAGTGACCTGGGATGTTTGCCAATAAAGTGTACATGCATTCACCTAAATCTTTTAAGAGGTGGATCAAAGTTTCTAGATCGACTTTAATTTGTCAAATCCAAACCCTAATGAGTGTTCAGCAGACAGTTTCTCTTTGCCAGGATTAATTTGACGACACTCATTGAATATTCAGGAACAAACCACAAACAAGGTTTAAAATAATGCAGTGAAGGACATTTTTCCTTGGTCAAAGACTGAAAGGATGGACCTCAAAAACATAACTCATTCAAAACGTTCAAACACAATTTAAATGTTCACTTATTTAGACTCACAATTCAAATTCCTTCAGGATAAAAGTTTTATGATCAGCATTACCAAAATGTTCAAATTTCAAGGAGTTAAGGGAAGACTTTCAAAACTAGGAACTCAGTGCTAATTGAAAAACATGTTGGAGTTAGCATCCTGCTGTTTTGCTAATGCACAAATGGGTGGAATGATGAAGTTGGAGGACTGCCTCGTTTTCTTCAACTTCAGATAAACTCGATAGTGAGACGGTTAAAACTTGGACATCCTACAGAAAATTTTACCATATATTAAAAATATAAGCTTATTTGAGTGAATAATGATGTATAACTTAAAAGTGTTAAACAGAAATCACACTGTCCACAAAAAACAGGTTTGAGAAATTTTATTTGGGGAAAGTCAGGCACTGAACAAAGCAAAGTTGAAAATTGATTTGAAGTTTGTAATATTTCTGTGCTAATTGTGCATTTAAAAAAACAGGCAGCAAAATCAGTTTGAACAAGGTGGTGTGATTTGGGAGGTTGGGTGTAGGAAGTGTAGTTGAATCACTGATGTCCAACTTAGGTGGAAAACTGTCTGTGACACTTTTAAGGTTGCTGGCAGGTATGGAAAGTGCAAGATTTCTCCAGATCTGTTGAGAGGAAAGAAATGAGTGAGTATATATTGAAATGCCGAACAGAGATAGATTTCACAAGCAATACATTTTTGTTAATAAATTGTAGTCTATTTAGTCCATCTGAGATTAGCACAAACCTGAAGCAGTCTCACTGCATTGTCTGAGTGAAGTCATGGCGTTGATGTACTCTTGTCCCAAAAACTGATCATACGCTTTTCCTGCAGAAACTTCCTGGAGACATTTGGTGGAGTCCTTGAAGAGGAGGTTCTTTCCATTGGCGGACTGGAACATTCTGAATGTAGGATCACTGCCACTGGCTCCAAACTTGGTCTGTAAAGACAATGCAAAATTAGGTTTTCATAATTGCTGTGTTTTACTGTACTGTTTCATTAAGTTTGTGCTGCTACTGACTTTGAGAGCTGCAACTTAGGTTTTCTAATCTATACTCTGCTTTAAACAAACTCAAGCAGCCCTCCACCGCATAGAACAGACTGTGCTTCAAAAATAATATATTGTAGGATATAAATATATCCAAACATCACATTAAACGTGAAGGAACAGTGGTTTACATATGGCTCCATATGACCTCATAGTATCTAAATACATCAGAAGAAAATGTTTAGTTTTTTGCAAACACACCAAAAATTCACAGTTAAGTATTTTAAAAACGAATAACATTTTCATTGTGCTTTGAATTAATTAATCAGTACTGTTCCTGCACAAGCAAAATACAGAATGCATTTTATTGTAAAAAAAAAAAATAACAAAAGAACAAAAAAAGAACAAGAACAAAAACTACAACAAAAAGTAAGTGCTATTTTCATTTTTTTGAAACAAAGTGTCAACTATTCTGTGAATATTCAAATCTCTTATCGCTTATTATGTGGAAAAAAAATCCAACAAAATTCAGTCTTATACATTTGAAACCTATAATTGCCTTTAATGTTTATCACTGACCTGCTGGTCTTGTAGGATGCGGACCACTTTGTCACGAATATCAGGCCGAGTTACCACAGCGTGTGCTGGTACAACAGCCAAGTGACAAGAAACAAAGTCCCCGACTGGCACTGGATCCTTTCCAGGGCAGATCAACTGGTAGTCGTCAGAATTCACACCACGAGCCCAGTCAGGACCATTACCTTTGATGAGAAAAAAAGAAACATAGAGGGATGCAGAGGGTTGCTGAAATTTTTCAGCTAGCAATTCAGCAAAGAGACAGCGCATAATCAGGTCAGTTAATGTATCTTACCATTACTGTTTTCTGAAACAATTGAGTGTTTAATGAAGGCAACATCACCAGCACCCTCTACCAGACATCTGCAACAACAAGCCATAAATGATTTTATTCTAAATGAGTTGTTCCTGAAATAGATCTCAAACATTAGCATGAGCAAAAAAATCCCAAAGGCATGCAAAGCCTTACAGGATCACTGCTGGGTCCTTGGTACCTGAAAGCTCCAGCATAGCCGTAGTACTGCTCTTCAGCACTGGCTTTACACTTGGCTTCATCTCCCACAGCTTTGCCGCTGCCTTTACACTCCCGGCAGAATGGAGAGTTGGCTTCGGCTCCGGGGGCACAACCGCTGGAGAAGAAATGAGCTGTGGAGGATCAGAGGATCATCCATCAGTTGGACTAAGAACCTCCTTTTCAATGAGGATTCTTATTATGTCCACAATGAATCCCTCCATTGAGTTTTCTTGTTACTAGAACAAATTGTGTACCTTGTATTTAAATGTTATATAATCACTTTGTATTGTACTTTTTCCCAGTTGACTGTTTCACTTACCAAAATTACAGTCGTTCGTCTGGGCATAGATATGACCCATGGGGATGTTCCAGCCAGCTGTCCTGCCAACGCCTGTGTGGCAGGATTTCTTTCCCTTCAGATTTGCCCAGGTCACCCCTGAAGACTTCTTTACCACAGCAACAGCATAATAAGAGGAAGCAGTGTCTGTGAAATCAAAAGGAGATTGGTTCTAGCAAAAACCAATTTACAGCTGTAAAAGTAGAAAACAAAGATAGTTTTAGTACCTGGAGAAGAGCCACACAGTTCTGTGGAGAGACAGAGAAAGGTGAAAGCATTACCGGTTTACCATACACAACACAAAAGTTTTTACAATCTGTCAGTCTTCATGTATATCCGTAGGCATCATACCTTGCTGGTACTGCTCCACCATGGCAGGAACCAGACCACACTTTCCAGCGGTGTACACCTGTCCACCGTCCACTGCCATTGCATCTGCCTCTTTGCGCTGCAGGACATATCAAACAAAGCGCACTTAGAAGCAAAACAAAAACATTCTCCCTTAAAATAACGTGGAACATATTTCTTTCTGTTTGTACCATGATCTTCTTGAAGCACTCCTCAACGGTTGGGGCGTTCTGACACTCAACAGAGGCAGTGTCTTCAGTCACGCTGTTGATACTCCACGTGTCGCACTTTGCAGTCTCAGCATGGCCGACAGCGCACCATCTGATGCTAGTGGATTCAGGTCCTGTGCTCTGCTCTGGAGAAGGAAACACCGTGTGTCAGACATGGCTGATAGAGCTGATAGAAGTGTGGATCTTATTATTTCTATCACTCTGATATTCCCCCTTTTACCTTTCCTGAGGGAGTGGACGATGCTCACGTAGTCAGCACCCAGATACAGAAAGGAGTCTGTGTTTGGAGGAACTGGCACCAGTCTCTGTGTTGAATCCTTGAACATCAGATCCTTGGCAGGGGCGTACGCCTCAGAGGAGAAGAGGTTGAAGTTCTGAAAAGCAAGTGAGTCAAATCACAATGAAAATACAATTTGAGTCAGCTGATTAACATGCCATGATTCCTTTGTTCCTTCCTGCTATAGGAGGAATTCTCTTCTCTTTCCGCAAGCTGTTTACTTTACCTGTACTGCATTGAGGCTGTTCCGGATTAATTCAGCCAGCTCTGGATCCTTGCGAGTGATGACAGCATGAGCAGGCACTCTGGCCAGGTGGCAGGTTTTATAGCTATCGATGGGGGCTCTAGAGTCATCCTTGCAAAGCAGCTCATACTTGGACTTCTCAGAATCTAAACAAGGGAAATTTAAGAAATCTTACTTGCGTTTATCTAAATACATTTTGAATTACAATTGTGATACCACATTTGCACTTTAAACGTTAGAAAATTTGTATGTTGATTATTTTTTTCTTGTAAAAATGCCTTTTAATGATAAAAAGTATACCCATTGAAAGCTTTTTATTGTGTTATTTCTCTTCAAATGTTAATACATTTGTAGGACAATTTAATTTGAGAGTTGAGTTTGTATCCATGACAAACTTGCTAAATCCTCTCTGCTAATGGCAAAATGTTTGTTTTGCTATTGGCTTTTGTTTTGTGTCTTTAATCGGATTGGATGTTTGAACTTTGAATAAACAAGATACATTAGCAATTTAACAGTTTGTTCTTTCAAATCAACAGGGCACAAAGGAGAAACTACAGAATAGCCTGGCACATTCTCATGCTGGTCACCAGTGTGGTCACACACTGCTGTGGGATGAAATATCAGAACAGCATGCACATGCTAATCCAACAAGAGTTCAATGGGGTTGAGTTATGGACTACAGGCATTTTTTGTGCAAAGCATATTATGCATGTGGTGCAGATGTGCTTGGCTATTTCTCCTTTGTATTTGATTTTACAGGCAAAATGTATAAAAAACAATATATAAAACTGAAACAAAATTGGATCATAAGTTAAAATTGAATACATTAGAGCTGAACAACATATTGAGATATGTGACACTGACCAGGTACAGTGAGGTGTTTCACGAATGCTACTTCGCCTGCATCTTCTGCCAGACACCTAAAACGATAAACAAGTGAAAAAAGAAAAGTAATTGTGAACGACAATGTAACCAACTGATGTGAGACGAGTATTGATAATTTGGCATTGGGAATATGTGAAGATACTATCAAATACTAACTGGAAGGCTCCGGAGTAATCGTAGTAAGGCTCCCTTTGGGACCTGGAGCAGTCTCCCTTGCACAGTTCGCACAGCTTGGAGCCCCTTGTAGCCCCTGGGGCACAACTTGCTTGGAAGAAGGTGCTCACCGCTGAAAAAATATGCCCATGAGTTAGTTAACAAATACAAACAAAAACCAGCACCTTTTCAATTCTGTCTAAACATGTCTGAAAACTGAAAAGTCACATTTAAAGCCATTACAAGGTCCAACTTCTTTAGTTGGATCTTCATGCTTTAAAGTCCAAAGAAACTAAACTTTACATAAATGTAACTTTTCAATACATTTTCACATATTAATTTTCACTAACTCGTGCCCTCTCAGACTTAAAAATGAAAAGTCAATGGTATCAACTGTCTTGGTGCTGTATCAAAAAGGGACCAGATTAACTGGTCCCTTTTTGACTTTCTCATACAACTAATTTTTTTTCTAGCTAACACCTAAATCTTCTTAAAAATTGATCTCAAAGTTTGTTACATTTCCCCAAATTGTAACTTAAAGCATACAAACATACTCTGAAAGTGTTTGCTAACTTTTACTTCAGGGCTAAATTTACAGGAGAAAAATGAAGCCCTCACCCTCCTCAATGGGTTTGTCCTCAATGCCAGTCCACTGAATGATTTCCATTGAAATCAGAGTTCCAATGGGAATGTTCCAGCCGGCAGATTTCCCCAAACCGGTGTGGCAGGATTTCTTCCCTCCAAGGCCCCTAATGCCAAAGTTGGTTCCCTTCTTCACCACAGCCACAGCGTAGTAGCAGGTGTCGGAAGCTGAATGTGTTAGATTAAAAACAAGAAGAGATTAAAGCGATCATTCATTAAATCTGCTCAATTATGGCTAGTAAAAGCAGCTGATAAATATACATACTCTCGCCGTAGTCTTCGGCAAGAATAGGGTGGAGATCATAGTTGTTCAGTCCTGCTGTGTAAACATCTCCTCCATCTACTGTGATTGCATCTGCTTCACTTGCCTGACAAAGGGGGAAGGTGATGTGTTACTTGTGTAAAATCTATTTCAGTATTTTTTTAAGCCTGTCAATAGTCTTTGCAGGCTGTATAATTATGACAGAATATACACAGCCATTTGTTTAATGTCATTCTTGTCATTCATTTCATTCAGCAATAACAATGTACTGTTATTATTTGTAGGGGATGGATGCCTAACTGGACCTTAGTTTAACGCTGATTTTGGAGTAAAATTGAAATAGGCTACAGAGCAAACTGATAACTTTATGTTTTGAATAAAACTTTATGTTTTAATAAACTTTATGTTTGTAATAATTATAAATATATTTAATATTTTTATAATATAATTAGTATTATAAAAACATAAACATAAGTAGTAATTGTAATAATTACCTTACTGTTTACTCAGTGATGTTGTGATTTTAATGAATTACTTTATTCTTTAATGCTTTATTTTTTGTAAATTATTTTATGTATTTAGCAAACTGGATATTTTACATTTCATTTGTAACAATTGTAATTTTGTATTTTGATGTTTATTCTGTGGTTTGGATTTTAGGACTTTAGTTTTAATTTGAGATGATTCCTCACAACATATTTTAATTTTCTTAGGTTCTAAATTCCTATAATTGTTTACGTATGCTTAAGAAATCAAGATATGTTGTTTTAACTTGTTTTAATCATCTTATTCCTGTCCTGATTTTAGCTCTGTGGATGGTTTTGTTTACATTGTAACATTTGTAGTGGGCTTTAAATGCACACATCCAAGCCTTGCATGACTGTTTGGTTACTTCCCCTTGCTATGTCAACACTCCTTAGGAGGCTATGGATGATGCACAGCTATTGCCATTTTAATAAGTATTTATCAGTATCAAAACCATAGCAATAACTGTTCAACAAGTGGCAGATTCCTATCTAGAAGCAAGTAAAAACAATCATGCATTCATGTACACGGGAGCACAGAAGTGATGCTTAGGTTCTGAAGAGAGTATTTCTCACTTTAATGAGCAGTCCAGATAATTTTGAACTGCTGATGGTAATTATGAGTAAACATTGCATAAAATGAGTGTTATGTCCTCACCTTGATTGCTATAATGCAGTCAAGGGTGCTTTCCTTTTTCACACAGGAGAAAGCAGGAGCTGCAGCTGCAAGGTCCGTGCACTTCCGTAATTCTTGGTCCGACTTTACACACCATCGCACCTTCGCAGCCGGGGCCGCGAGTACGGCAGCTGTAAGTAAAGAAATATTTCAGTAAGGATTAGTCAACCGCAAATTAAAATGACATTTTTTAATTGTAAAGGTCTTTTACCAAGGCATCCAAGCAGCACCACAAGGAGGAGAGGCTTCATGCTGGTGAACTGTGGGGTCTCCTGACAGAGCAGAGTTCCTGTAAAGGGGCTTTTATAGCCGAGCCGACCGGAGCTGGCCAAGAGATAAAATCCCACAGTTTGCTCAGGTTTCCTAATGTGAGGGCGCCTGTGTACTTTGGTGTGCTGATACACGAGAAAACAGAGGCCTGACCTAAGTTTCCACATGATGGAATTTCACATCGCTACAAATCAGTTCAGATAACAAAAGTAACCATGCTTTCCACACATCTGGAGAAGTGACTGTCTTTTTTTTTTTTTTTTTCTAAAGTTCAGTTCACAGGATTTAGATTTTTATGTTATGTTGATGATTTAATTCTAATCCACCGTTCAGATGGCCTTTGTGATCAAAACAGTGAATAAGCTGATTAATTGACTTGGTCATCGCCTTTACTCATCGGGCAAAGTTTATTTGTTAGGGACAAAACAAGCAGCAAATTGTCATCAGGCACAAAAAAAGAAATCTGTACTCTTTCATCACAGATTTTATATATATATATATACATATGGGTTTTTTTCTGTTTTGCTATTTGAAAAACTTTGTGATAACTTCCAGGTTCATTTAGTCACTTTTACATTTTCCTGAAACAGTTTTACAAATATGTCAAATATATTTTACAACATCAAACAAAGCTTTAGAGCACTATTTATTCATTGCAAAAAATATTTACTCTCATTTGAACACATTTTATGCTGCACACACATTTCTTTGGTTGAATCAAGAAAGACTTCACAAAGAAAACCAAATAAAAAAAAAACATTTTAAAACACTTTATATGTTTATTTAAAGTTGTGATTTGTACCAGCTAACGTCATGCTTATGAAGTCAATATTACATAATGTGCCAAATAAAATATTGCAAAATCTCTTTTGCAACGTATTTCATGCAATGGTGCAAATTTGGAAAATCAAGGATCTTATGCTGCACATGTAGATTGATCATCTTTGTCATTATTTCAGTAACTTCACATCAGATAAGAAGGATCTATGGTATGTGACAATAATCCATTTATCTTCATAACCTATATAGCTAGATGCTTTAGTGCTTTTAGTGTTTGTTACTTTGTGCATTTTACACATTTTTTCATACCATACTTGAGATTTTAAGCTAATGGAACAATAAGTGTTATCTATGTCTATTTGTCAGCTTTAGTTTTTGCAAAATCACAAAATGAATGCAGAAAGAGGAAGATTACCAAAAAATAATTTTACCTTTACTTATTTTAACGCTTTCATTGAAATTACAAAGATTGTTGTGAACTTGATGCTTCCACAACAGTTGGGGAAAAAGAAAAAAATAACCTCACATTTTTATTGAGATAAAGTCCAGACACAAGTAATGCTGAATCTGTAAAACATAAGTAGCTCCAATAGGAACTACAAAGAAATTGGCAAAAATAAATATAGTTATCTTTGAACACAAATAGGTTTTGCATGTTTTTTGTAAACTGGTCAGCTTGTAGGGAACGTGAAGTACCAGTAAGTATCACAAACGACAAGAAGCTACAGACCAAAAACATGACGCTGCAAAATGTTTTATTATGTACTAACAAGATATGTGAAAACAGGCATCCGGACATTATATAACACTTTATTTGGATAGCTTTGTGTAGATAAGAAGTTCTTTTATTTTGCTGACTAAGCAAAGCATAAATTTGGGATACCCTGAACTTCATCCTGTCATGACTCCATCCTCAAAAGAGACAGCATTTCTTTTTACTTTAGTGGCACAAAGTGCAACAATCATATTAGTTTTAGAAATTCAGATTTTTCCTTTGAAATCAAATTATCAGTTGATGTAGCTGCAAAACACAATAAAACTCATAATTAGGCTCTTGGAAACTAAACAGCTTTCAGCAAAAAAGAAAGAAAAAGTGCCATAAAAACATATATACGCCCATGTATATGTATATTTCTATATTTCTCTTTTTTTTTATTTCAAAGATTAAATTGTTAAAGTAGCTTATCGGTATAAAGTCTTGGCTCTACTGCCAACTAGTGGCTACTTGCGTCATTTAATAAAAAATGAAAAATCAAATCAAATCACAAGTGTCACTTTATGTGATGGCAAAATTAAAATATATCCACAAAGTTGTGCTTGACCTATGTGTTCAGTAACTTTAACTTTTAAATGATGGTTTGAGGAGAAGGAAGCCTTTGGAAAATCTCATGCCATTTGCATGACCGACAAGCAAAATCTAAAAATTTGAAAAGTGGCCAAAAGAATCCAAATGAGCTCCAGAACGGTTTAATTACCAAGAGAAAATGAAACTAGCAAATTTTGTGTCACTTTGTTAAAATATGTAACATGGGCTAAGTAAATGTGTCATAACATCTTGCAGTTTGTGCTTGTGAATACAATTATATTTTTGCTTTGATTATATTCCATTCTTTCTGTCATAGTAGTACAAACTGGTAAGTGATCATATCATTTGTTTAGAAAAATACAAAAATGAGGTCTTCAAACAGTTCTCTAGGACCTCCAGTCTACACGGAATCATCAGTGGAAGTGAAAAGTAATTTCATTTAGAAACTAACTAACTACCTGATCTCAATATGTAATAACATGCTCTGTAAGTATGACATGGATGGGTTTGAGAGTTATGTCATATCTAAAATTAAGGAATTGAAGCCTTAATTTTAGCAATAACAAAGGCAGTCTGATTTTTTTTTTACTTTACAAAGCTGGCTGAAGACTAAAGTCGTTTTAGGATGTCAACATTTTATTTTGCTTTCCATCTGAAATTTTGTAAGTTATGGGATTAAAATACAAGCGGAATTTGGACTTTTGAAGGATGACAAGTTTTCTGCAGCACTTTACCCAGTAGCGAGCTTTTATCTGCAGAAGGTCAGACTTGTTTGGCTAGATACAGTCTAAAGTGCAGCAGCCAATCATTGCCAAGTGACTTTCAGATGATCCAATCTGACGCCACCAACCAATCAGAAGGGCCTGTGATGTTAACCTTTGATACTGACAAATCGGGGTGTCTTTAATGCTTCGTCTGGGATACTTTGTATAACCAGTCTTTTCTTTTGTCATGACTGTGTATCATTTAGCAAAAAAGGAGCAAAAGTAAATAGATTTTTTTTTTGTCTGTGTTGAAAGTCACATCTTAAATTGTTGTGGCATTTATTCTTGTGTGGTTGCTTTGGCCCTTTCTAATCATATTTTCTCTTTGTTCCAACATTTAGTCTTCTGTTTGGTCCTTAAAAAAGGGCAAAAAGCATCCAAAGGAAAATCATAAAATAATCCTTTGTGACTCACAAATGTTGTGTAAAATAGTGGCTCACACCTCTCGGTAGATTTTTGCAGTGTTGCAGAAATTTCTCTGCCCGTCCAAGAACACATCCCTCAGTCCTGATCTGTCTTTTGCAGATGAGTTTGTATTGCAACCTCACAGATGGCTCTTACTTGGTGAAATCTGTGCTGACACTTCACTCAGCACTGCAATGATGGCTCATGATAACACAGTCAGTAACATCAATGTGTTGTGAAAGATGAGAGATTGACATTTACCACAAATTGCTTAATAACTTTCTACACAACCTGTATACCTTGCACTTTAGCTACACTAATGTTGTACAATGAGTTTCTACAATGAGTTCTCATTGTACAACTGTTGTGTCAGTATTACCACATACTGTCACAGCACATTATTTTATTACCTATAAATAATAATGGTTTTTTTTTCTTAAGTCTCATTCACAGGAGCCAACAGGACTGAAGCTGGTTTTCTAAATTTGGCGGAGTCCAGCATATTCATATTTTTTGCATTCATGCTTTTGCTTTTAAAAGTACTTGACTTGTTTATTAAAAGTTTTGAAATCAAATCTCTAATTTTTTTAATGATGAAAATTCCTGACTAAATACTTGCTATTATATTCTGTTCTCAATGTACCAAATGAGTGTAGATATGATTATCGATAAGTCTGTCCATCTGGATTTTGATCTGGACTTTGGCTAGGATATTGCAACACATAATTGCGCTTGAATCTGAACCATTCCTTTGTTGCCTTGAGTGCATGTTAGGCAAACCTCCATGCTGGATGCAAGTGTGTTATAGGCGCTAACAGGTTTTCTGCATAAATTTTCCCAGAAAATCCCTTCAACAAGGAAAAACTCTCATTATAAAAGAAACAAAAAAAACATTGCACTTTCAAGAGGTAAAAAATATGTTTTCTGACAGTTTAGCCAGGCATTTGTTTAAACTGTCATATGTTTTGTGTTTTAAATAGCGCAGTTTAATGAGTCAGATTGAACTGTCACAAACTGATCATCCTAAGGTCCACCCATGATAACAGCTCAGAAAGACACTTTTCACTCAGAAATCACTGATCGAAGCTGCACATAAAGTTGAGAACAAGCACATACCCTCACCTCTTATTGAGAGAGCTGAAGCTGAGTGTGAATCTATGGATGAAATCTTTTTACAACCATTAATATAATTTTATTCAAAGACCTTTTTCCCCCCATTTGAGGACTGTTATGTTTATCTAATTATCTCCAGAAAGAGTTTTTGTCATGATTGATGTTGTCTCATGTTCCCTTTTCAAGTATAAAATGAGTAACTTTACTTTGAACTCAGATCCGAGATCTGAGTTGGACATTAACTTCTATTGATTCTTTCTCAGAACCAGCTGAAAGACTGAAATATGACCAAAGGCAACAGCTTGTTACACAACCAGACAACCCCCTTACACACACCAGCTCTTATTGCTGCTGTCCCTGCAGCCCCCTAAAACTTCAACACTTCAAAGACATTTAAAACTATCTTTACTGTAGTAATATAGCAGTAATTAAGGCTGCCGAATCATTTGTATTTCAAATATAAAGAATGCATACCATACATATAGTGTTAGTAAAGTGCCATAGTTTAAAAAAAATTCTTCCTTTTGAAGGTGCCATTTTCCCCCCCACTTTCCACAAAGAGCAGGAGGTGAATAAAAGCACGTCTCAAACTGTAACATCCACACAGAGAGGGCAGTGAAGCAGAGTCAATGCACTCATCTGTTTGTGCAGCTGCAGGACTTTTTTCTGTTAACTCTAACCTTTGCCCCAATCTGACTGATTGTTGATAATATAGGTTCTGGCTTTTATTAAATGGGAAAGTGTTAACAAAACAAGTGAATAATGATGACTGGCCAATGACAAAGAGAGACTATAAACAAACCTGACCTTGTTATTAAGCTATTACTCATCTTCTGCAGACTGCAGGGTTAAAACGGTAGAGGGAAAAAGAGCAGTTTAAGAAAGAAGATGGATTAAACATACACCTAAAGGAATAGTTTCTGCCAATTAATGGCTCTTGTAAGCAATCACCTTTACCATTTCCTTAGGATAGTTTCTTTTTATCCTTTTCTGCAGAGGTACGTCTGGAACTTTTTTGTCAAGCTACAAACTTTGACTTTAATGTGAAATGAAAAAAGATTGAAACATGCTTAATTTAAATAAACATTCTCCACAAATAAAAATCTCAAAAGTGTGGCATCCAGCCAACAGCAGCTCCCACTCAAATTACAAGTCCAAGTCTTCTGGAGTATGTATTTAGCAGCTTTGCACATTAAGCCACTCAGATAGCTCAGTCTCATTAAGACTGGATGCAGCGTCTCTGTGAACATTAGTTTTAAAGTTTTGCCACAGATTCCCACATGACACATGACTAAACTTTGATTGAACCCATTCCACTGTACATCTGACTGCTTGGGGTTACTCTCCTGCGTGAAAGCGACCAAGCCTCTTCCAATTTTGTCCACACATAAAATCCAAATGAAATAAACTTTGAGGTGGTGGTGTGACAAAATGTGAAAAAGTTCAAGGGATGTGGATACTACGAAACATCCAAAGAGTACAGAAAAAGAAGATTACAATTTAAGGGCTAAACATTAACAACCTAGGTGATTAGGGATGCAATTTTAGGATGATCAGTCTGAGAGATGAGGGGGAAATTTCTTTACAGAAATCTTGGGCATGCAGAGCAATTCAGAAGAGCGTGCTTTACTTAGATAATGCAACAAAAGAGGTGAGCTTAAGATGAACGATATCATGTATGTAATTAAATTTTAGAAGTGCAAGTTGAACAACATCTGGTATTCGTTTGACTAACAACCCTCTTCTCCCACTCGGCCTTATCTGTCTGTGTGCAGAGAAGGGAGGGTATAAATTTCTGTACTGTAAGCTCAAAGAATGCATACAGAGTTACTTTGATGTGTTCTTCCCTCTTGCAACTAGAAATAAATCACACTGAATATGGCTGTGTCTCTCATCATTTATAAGAAAATCCACAAGAGAATTAATGTTTCCCATTAAGCCAGTCTTATATCACACAGTAATGAAGGTTTGTTCATACTCAAGAAAAGGGAATTTGTTCTCTCCAAGGGCTGCAGGAATAAAAGACATCATTCTGCTCTTGCTGCTTGTTCCTCCATTACCTGGGCAGAAATCTCCGTATTTGATGTCTGAGACCAAACCCGTACAACCTCTGCAGCAGGAAGAACCCATGAGGACCTCACAGGAGTTCTTCTGAAGTATGACATGTCCTGACCTGTTTTTGACACTCAAAAAAGACATGTTTGTTATTGTAGAGTATGTATTCAGCTTTAGCCTCAATCACAGTTTTATGTCTCTGGAAGCCCCAAGCTGATTGGGGCTTCCAATCTGCTTCCATGGATTTAGCTCCATTCCATCAATCGCTTCTTTAATTTGGAATTTCCCAGTTTCTGCAAATAGAAAAGAAGGAAAGAAAGCAAACATTTAATCAGAACATTTGTCACCATCATGGAAATGATCAAAGTGTTTTGGTTTACACCTGAGGCATATTTAATTTCATGGTCAAACAAAAAAATTATTTACACTACTACTCTAATGAACATGTTACTTTAACTATTGTGTTTAAGTTCTTAAAGTGTTTTATAAAGATACTTTTTTTTTCTTTTAAAGCACATCTCCAATTTTATCTCTGGTCAGACCAGCTTTGTAATGCAAGCTTAATAACGGTCCAGATTTCAGAGTGCCCTACATAAATTTGCTAGTTTTCTTCACTGGAACAATTATGTTTTAAACTTACATTCTTACATCAGAGCAGGCACAACCCTGTATGTGGCTCCTAAGAAAATATGATTTGAGGGATCAGTTCTTCCTATTATTGGGGCCTGCCCATAGCAATGCAGGAGAGCAGTGTCTGACTTGTTTCCCACTATGATGCTAATGTCTTATTTGTATAACCCACACTTAAATATTTAAGCCACATATATTCACTTTTAAAAAACTTTTCAGATTCTGAGCTTCGATGAATTCAGCTTGAAACAGACTTTACAAGCAAGAATCTCCTCAAACATCTCACGGCTGAAAGTGGGGAGCAGTGTAAAACTTCCTTTAGGCTAATGTCAAGAAACCTGCTTCACTACAACACTGGCTACTAGAATAGAGCATAGGATGTCCTAACTTTTGCCTCAGCTACACATCACATTTTGGGTTTAATAGGTAAACTAAGGTTTATCTTTATAGTTGAAATCCAGTCAATTTCTTTTCTTGAGGTACATAAGAAATAAGATTGGACATCAATTCATGGTCAACCCTTAATAGAGGCCTGAATACATAATGGAGCGTCCAGCTCCATTATGTGAAAGCTGCATACTGGAAATTTGAACAATCAGACTGCACACATGGCAAGCATACAAAACATGTCATATGTCTAATAAAAACATTCAACAAAGGTTCTCCAATGAAACATTTATGCTTGAGAGAGCTGAGCTTAAGCAATCTTCATTGTAAAATGACTCAGGATTGTTATTGGAAACTGCAGGTCACACCAAGCAGTACCAGCAGTAGTCGGTCAGAAACTAAGGGGAAGTTTTTTTCTTAACGTAGGATGATCTGAAACTTATTGTGTGTGTGCATCTGTGAGCGTATTTAATATTAAAAAACTGTTTGATGAAACATGATACTAAAAGCATCGGTGAAAGCTTGTGACGGATAAACATTCAAGATTGAGCCCAGTACCTGCAGTGTTGCTTCAGATATTCCTGCAGTAATGTGGACTATCAGCCACATTCCAGTCCTCGGTGATCGCTAAGGAGGAGCTTTTTAAATCACAAAAAACAACTAATACAGCTTTGGACTTAAATGTGAAGGTTGTCGGTAAATCCACTCCTACCTCTGTTCCTAGATTAAATTATGCTTCAGACAACAGTCTCCACAAGATAAAAACATAACAGCATATTTACTCACTAGTTTTAAAACCTGTATTTTTATCTTAATAAGCAGTTTCCACATTTGTTGGTGATTTTTAAATTTACACTTTTTTCATAGCAAATTTTTAAAATCTAATTTATTCCTTATACAACCACCTTGGCATTGGTAAAATGATTAATACTTAAAACCAAGCAGTGTCCAAAAGAAGAATAGATTTTTGTTAGTTGGATATCGAGTCTCCCTATAACGTTTCTTGACACATTAGGCATCTCTTTAGAGTTACATGTTTAAAATATTTAAATATTTAAGAAAAGATCAAGCAGAATGTCTTGGATTTTGGTGGTTATATTTCAATATGAGCATGTTTTTGTTGGCAGCATATAAAAAAGAAACATCGACTACTAAATGTCAGTCTCACTAATCTGTCTCCGCTCGTCGTAGGTCTGACTGATGAGCTCTACCCCCTTCTTTTTTATTCCCTTCTGCGATAAAAAAAGACATCTTTATTTTACTTGCAGTTTTAGGATCTATTCTTCAAACACTTCTGCTTTCCAAGTTCCAAAATTCGAAACAATGATGGAGAAAAAAAGAAGAATGAACCTCCCTTTACTCGTCCATGTACAGAAAAAAAAGAAAACAAGGAAGAGCTAGAAAATAAACTCTGACATTTAATCTACATTTTGGGAAGTAAAAGTATTTTTGTACAAGTCTCTGGTGGCCCACAGTCAATTAGTGATCTGTTATCCAAGGTTTTATGAACAGGTGGAAACAATGTGTATTCTGCTCTAATGTGCTGCATTAGTCCAGAATAGACATTGTTTAGAAAAGAAACTGAGTGCTGATATCTGAAGCACCTTACTGGCCAAATTTTTGAGCGTTACAAAGGCAATAGACTGTCAGTGGAGAGGTCAGTATTTAGACAGTCCAGGCGGTCCATTCTTAAACATCAGCCCTGTCAAAACAAGCAGAGTCTCCTTCAGAACTGAAGGTTGGCCCAGGTTGTTGATGTGTGATTTGGTGAGGTCTGTTAGAGATACAGAAGCAGAAAGTGGATGTTTCCTGGATGACTAGTTCCTCTCCTGAACAAAAACAGTCTCCTGTGGACAAAGCCCCGCCTCCAATAACGTGATGTCATAGTCCAAGTGGGCGAGTTTTCTCCTGGGGAAGTTGGTGACGAGTTCAAAGCGTTCGTTAGGGTAACCCTTGGACTGGACGTGTCTTACCAGGGCCTTAAAAGAAAGAGAGGAACAATGTTAGATAGTTATAAAAATTTATTAACATTTCCTGAATTTTCTTCTATAACCACAAACAAACATGTCAATCGGAAAGATGAGAATCTTAGAAAATCAATTTTTAAGACAAAATCTCAACTGAATTCAGGTCTGGATATCTAAACCTATGAATGAGCTTCTATCCAAGCCAAGAAAGTGTTGCTCTGTTAATGACTGCTGTGCTGATGGAACTTTGTCTCAAGTCTTTGCAACATCTGACAAGTTTTATTTTCAAAAGGATGTGCACTGTTAGGTTTCCACCACACAAGGTGTTTTGTGTGGTGGAACATGTTTAATGTGTCCCCTACACTTCAAACATCCTTATACTAAAAAGCAAAATACATTGGAATCCTCCAATATGACCAAACATTGAATAATTTATAGGACATAGATACTTTTATGCGTTATTAATAAAACTGATTGTGGATTGAACTCACCAAAAGTTTAGCTTTTGAAGACAAGGAGATCTGCTCTCTCTGCCCGTCTGGGTAACGAAGCATCAGCCTGGCTTTGGGGCCTTTGCAAAAACAGAAAGAAAAAATAAATGTTACATTTGTTTCTGCAACAATGGAGTTTGTTGTCCAACCTGACAATACTTTTACAGCTGCAAGTATAAACAATGGTTTCATCCAGGGTTAAACTAATATAACATAAAGCTTAATCACAACATTATTAACTTGGAGGAGAGATAAACAAGTAAATAAAAGAAGGATACAAGGGTAAAAAACAAGGACTGGACAGAGAGAATGAAAACAAAGAAACAAAGGTGGTAAGCAGGTATACAAAAGTTATAAGAAAAAGGCATAAAAAAGGAAATAAGAAATGTCTAAATTTAAAACACTGAATAAACAAAGACTGGAAGTACCATTTTCTACATGCTATACATTTTAGTTTTTATATAATCCTTCAGACTTGAAAAAAAATTTAAATGACTCCTGCTCGTTTGGTGAAGGAATTCAAAATTGGATCTGATAATTAAGTCAGAACTGGGTAGGGGATCTTTATACAAACCAGAAAACCAGAGTGGCTTCATAAATGTTGGACTAAGTAGCCAAAATACCTAGTATTTTGACTAAAATATGTCAACTTATTCAATATGATAAGTTGACATATTTGTATCCACTAGAGGGAGTCTTAATATAAAGAAACACGTCTACAAATAAAGAATGTCTTACTATGTTTGCTGCTAAGGCGGTACAAACTATCAGAAGTACAAATAAGCTGAGTCAGGCCCCCAACTTTTCAAAACAAGATTCTGACTTAATGAATTCGATTAATTTTTAGATTTCTTTACTTGGAGCTAAATTCAGACTTCTGAGAGCGATATAGTACACAATCATTCTGGAACAGGCCTTAAAGTTAGTGCTTCTCCGTACCATTGTCATCAGGACAGTCCACATCACAAGTTGTGGTGCTGATGCTGGAGGTTGTAGCAGCTTTGGCTTGAGAGGCGCAGTGATTCCCACCAGAGTCCGCTTCAGGCGGAGCATGAAGCGGACTTCGAGCTGAGGGCTCCAGGTGGTTCTTTTTGCTCTCCTCTTTTTTGTGGCTGTGATTGTTCTCTTTGTATGGAGATTTTCTGTGGGAGGAAGTGGAACTATCGGGATGTAGACGCTGCTGGGCGGTGGCGACTGTAGCGCTCGGTGTGTATTTGCTTGTAGAACTTTTCTCTTCGTGTGGTGCTGGTGTTTCACTGTCTGAGCCGTCAACAGAAATGGGTCCCTCGCTGTCCGAGAAAGGCTCTGCGTCGGATTCGTCCTCTGATCGGGGGGAGTCGGGTGCTTCGGGGACGTTTGACGAGTCATAATGGGTCTCCTGAAGCGACGCCCGGATCGCCGCCTCCAGCTGGCTGTCTTCGCTGGCGTCGATCAGACTCTCCTGGAGGAAAAAACGCAGTGAGCAGCTGGAGAAGACGGATCAAGAGGCAGTAAAAATGTTTTTTGTTGTGTTATTTAATTTGTGAAATGACTGAAATTACATCAAGCTGATTCTGTTCAAAGCAAAGAGGAAGCTCCTAAATGGTTGCAAGCCAAAAATATGAAATATACAGAAAAGAGAAAAAGATTGAGCTGAATGGGAAGCATGGCGCTGAGGGGTGAGATCACACACTCACTGAGCGCGCCCGTTTGGCAGGAGGGGCGTTGCAGGTGGGGCCGTCGAGCTGCCCGTGCTCTGCCAGGAAGCCGGTTGCCTGCTCCATGAACGATGCCACATCCAGCTGGTTCCACTCCACCATTTTTTGCCCTGAATTTGAGGAGGTTGAAATTGCACCTTAAGAAAAATATTTTATATTTAAAATAAAGAGTCCTAATTACATAAGTTACGCTTTCTAAGTGACTGGATGTCAATCTATGTTAAAACTGTACATGCTAATGACTAATTGAGATGTTTTGCTATTCAGTATATTTTTTATGTGGGGTTCACAGGACATCCTACTCCTGTGAGAACACTCTGCAGCCCTGAAGAAGATGTGGCCTTATTTACTCCTGTATTTACAAATGGAAGTTAATTTGGAAGCTGTACATGTCGCCATGTGTGCATCAACTCTGAAATTGTTTTGCATTCAGAGCGAATAAAATTATAGTTGGCTTCATTTTTGCAGTAATCTTCATAAACACTGATGTGTTTGTTTTGAAGGATTTGAATTCTGGCCAAAGCTGCTAGCAAGTTAATGTGAAAAGCTTGAAAGTGGGAATGAAGACAGAGAGTTGAAACCTGCAACTTGGGAAAAACATACAGGTGTTCAATACAGCAGCGGTCACAACATCTGCCATGCTCGTTTTGTTCACTGTTGCATTTCAAGAAAATCAGAGTATTAAATCATTTAAACGTTCAATAAATATTCATCTATGCTTCTCACCCGTACGTGGATCAAGAATTGAAATGTAGGGAAACTTGTTGAGCTTGTAGAACTGGATGTACCGCTGTCCCTCTTCACTATCATGATAAACCTGCCAAGATAGAAACTGTACTGTAATGTGCAAACACACAAAAGAAAAAAAATAAAATAAATGAACTCAGATGTGCATGAAAACCAAGAAAGGAACCAGATTTCCTCTCCTGCTGGTGACAAGCTACAAAAAACATGTTCATAGATTTTATAACAAGATTATAAGCATGCTGGTTTTCTCACAATTTCTGTTCAAACATGTAAATCATACACTAATGATAACAGCAATGAAACTGACCCTTCGATGATGAAACTATTAAGCTCTTACGGTCAGTTCCCATAATCTGCATACCTGCCAAAATATAAAGTGTTCTCGGATGATGTTCTTCACGGCATCGTTGCTCCACACGTCTCTGTTGAGGCACTGGCAAGCAAAGTCCTGAACATTTTGTATGTTGATCATGAGCCACTTATTTTCAAGCTGTCCACAGTCTTTTGCCTAAAAGACACAGAAAACAGTCAAATACCACCAAATATATTTCAACGATTTAGCTTATCAATTTTTAAATATGAATTTGGGAAAAAAGGATACACTTAAAAATTACTTGAGCCCCATACTAACTGACCCATAAAACAACTATTGCAGAGAAAAACCACTGGATGTTTTTAGATAAACATATCTTTTCTACACCACATCTCTTAAGTCAGCCAGAGGATTCATAACATAGATATCCAGTTCCATTTCACTCCCAGTTTAATGAATAAACAACGATCGAATGAAATGGCAGTCTGCCGGTTTTCACTTGGCTTCCCATGTGTGATCTAAACAACCATTGTTAGAAATTACACAAAAAGTCCAGTTAAACCGAAGAAAAGTGAGGTGTAGAGTGACTCCTCACCGTCTCAAAGCTCCCTTTGTGCATGAGCTCAATGGGAGGACGGAAAAGGTCTGCCAGAGTGCTCAGTTTCTTGTCCACTGTTCCACCGTTACGCAGCTCCTGTTCCTGACGAACTTTTAGAGCAAAACATTCCAAATCCTTATAGCAAGTTAACACAATACAATTGAAAGCTTAAGAAACTTTATAGTCAACTCCTGCCAAGAAGAATTCAACTGTGAAAAAATATTTTAGGATATAAAGTACATACTCGTTTCTGTTTGAAAGTCTCGGAAACCGTCAAATATTGACCGAGCTGGCCGTCTTCGCTTTGGTACTGAAAACATGAAAAAATAATAATAAAAAATGATTTAAATAGCTCTAAGGGACAATATTCTGTACAGTAGGTTGAAAAAATAAGAACGTTTCCAGTACCTCCAAATAGAGGTTCAGGCTCCACTAAAATGTCCTGCTTCTGAGGAATGGGTGCTCGTACTTCACTGAAATATTAAACAGCATATCGATAAAAGCAAAACGTTACTTTTAGTTGGCACGTTTTCATTCCGAGCCTTGTTCTACCATCTCAATGCAATAAAAATCAGTTCCATTCTGAAGCTAAAGACACAATTGGTTTTACTTCAGCCTGTGGAGTTAAAACATAAGCTCACTCTGTAGGGGGCGCTCTGCTGCTCGATGCTGCTGAACTGGAGCTGGTGCTGGGCTCCTCTGCCATCCCACCTCCATCCAGGAACATGGTAACCGCCATCTCCAGGTTATTGTTGCACGCTTCCAGCATATGTTTTCCAACACTCTCTGTGGCCCCTAACACAACGACAACAGCCAATCAAATTTATCGCTGTCATAATACTGTAGAGAGTATGAAACATTTTACTGTTCAGAAAATCTATTGAGAATTAATCAACAGCTAATTTTACTTTCTTACATTATTTTAATACATTTCCAGAATGGCAAATGTTCATTTTAAAAACATTGATAAAAGCAAGAAAAAGAAATGTATGACAGAGAAAAGCCATTAAATTGTAGATGTTTACAATATTAGGGAAACAATTTTAATGAAACACTTTGCAACTGACCAAATAATTGATTTGATAATGGATGTTATGGCACTCTGAAATTTATTACAATAGAATCACACATCATTGTCTCCTATATTAGTATGTTGAGCTGTCTGACTTGTCCACTTGTAGACAGTCATACGTTTTAAATCGACAAGGCGATTTTGAGACACCTGTCTTAATAACTTCAGACCTACATGATGAACTTTCACCTCCAGTATGCCTACACTTGATATGCATTTTAGTGAGAGACGTATTAAACTCAAAGGTTGAGACATAATTATTTTGTAAACAAAGGAGAGCAATAAGTAAAAATGTGTTAATTGGAACAGACATTAACAGAAAATTTACATTTGCTTCACAATTACACATACTTTTTTAAAATATTGTACATATCTAGTCCAAGGATCTCCTCTTATTACCTGTAGAAAAAACTATTAGACTTTCTTTAAATGCTAAAAACAAATAAACAAAGATAAACAATTAGAATATAAAAACAGCAAGATATTTATTTTATTCTGATCAATTTTGTTGAAAACACTTATTAAGTATGGGCTTTGGCTATTCTTAATCTGTACTGCTGTCAGTCTTTGCCAAACACTCTTGGAAATATAAACAACTTTTTGTTATGATTTTTTTCACATATGAAAATCCTGTTAGTATGTGGAAGATTGACTGGGGAAAAATCATGTACATATTGCCATGTCTCTAACGTAACCCTTACAAGTTGTCTTAGGAAAAAGAAGGGTTCTGTGACAATTGAAGGTTGCCAAAATCGCAGTTGTCGGGAAGGACAACAGGAGCTACAACGAATTTTTTAAGTCTGACGTTCAAATGTTATTGTGAAGTGATAAGCCAGTTACTGCCTTAAACTTCATGTAAAATATGCACCCGGCTTCCAAAAATCTTAAGGAAATCATAAAAACGAAAAGCCCTGGTTATTTCATGCAAGTCACTCGAAAAAAACTGAAATGTATTTAAATCATCTATGTCAAAAAATATGCTGTAAGCGAACATATACAACAAATGGATTGTTTCAATAATTGTTAAAGCGTCAAAAACCCAACAGCCAGTCGAAGTCTTCCGCCTGTACTGCGCATGACCGTTTCACTTTTCAAGTCTGATGGCCCCTGTTCTCACTCTACTCTCCTCTCCTTCAATAAATAACTTAAAACTGAAACACTGTACATCATCTCAAAGCACTTAAAAACTATTTCGTATGAATATGCTGACTGTCTAAGGCAGACGCGGTATCTGTCCAAGTATTTTAAGTGTCGGCGACGGTTAATATGACAGTAACCCGACATGAGGCCGGAGATGAAGAAGGGGAATGTTCTACACCCGACGTCCATTCCACACTCACGGAAAAGAAGCCATCGAAAGAGCAAAAAAAAAAAAACACTGTCGAGACTAACAATGTGTTGAGTAATATCACTTTAACAGGGAAACAAATTGTCTGTTGAATGAGTAAGAAATGCAATTTTCAAAGCAAGTAGCTGTGTAAATCCTTTACATGTAATTTCATCATAGTTTAGCTAAAAACTGCCTCTGCTTCTCCACTCTGCAAAGCATTGACAGCGAAGGAGCAACAGCGACACTAAAGCGTCCATTTTCCTTATCTGCGCGTTGATCCATGTATTTTGTGGACAGAGAACTAATGCCTTATCACCCCCCAAAACAAACTATTATTTATAAAGCTTAATGTAAGCTTATTTTTACCTGTTATTGCTGTGAATTGTTGTATTAACCCGTTCACCCCCGGAGCTGAGGTGTCTCCGAGCGCCGCCATCTTACCGCCACAAACAACAACATACAATGCAGCGCATGCGCTTTGTGGTCTTTTTCGTCTGAACGTCTAGTGCGGCGCGAACCCGCTACAGCTGGTGCTGCATTCTGGATCATGTAGTCATAATCATATATGTGTTTAAGGCATACAACGGACTGTAAAATAAATAACCATCACTAAGAGTATCTTTATATAGTTTCTTGTGGTTCTTATGGATTCATATGATTGTTACACAGATTGTACTGCCCATGAAATATAAACTGAAATGTTAATGTAAACTAATTAACCTGAATAACCTTATTATTCAGGTTAATAAGGTTATTAACCTGAATAATAACCTTATTCAGGTTACAACTGTAGCCTGAATACAAACTAGAGTTGTTTGTAGTCTACAAACAACTGTAGTTAGTTTGTAGACTAACTACAGTTGGTCTACAACTGCAGTTATTTCCTGATTCCACAGCGATATAGCCTGAATTGTAGCTTAGGGTTGGATAGCAATAGCTGAATACAATCACATAATTTCATATCAAACTTTGAAAAGGTACTAGTCATGACAAGTACAGTGAATGAAACTACATATTTTCTTCTTAAGTAGTGTAACTTTATTCTTATTTGCATATTACATTCATTTTGCGAAGAGCATCAACTCATCAGTTCTGACAACAAGGAGCTGAAAGCAGTTTGTTTTAATGCTCCTATTTGACCAGTGAGGTTTTGTTCTGTTCCTTTTCAGAATCTCACGCAAATATTGTGCTGCCTGGCACAAACACAATAAAACATCACTTTACAAAGGGAGGGTGAGGATGGCACAGGCCACCTACATTATGAGATGTCCAGTATTTACAAACATTGTGGCACTTCCAATTCAGCTTAGTATTTCTTTTTAAAACTAAATTCAAATTAACAATCATATTAGTAATGCGTAACATTCTTGTAGATAGTTATATGTGGTTATATAGCTGCTATATGGGCTTAAAGTTTTAATAGGATATCTAACTTTTTTTAACATTAGGTTTTAAAAAGGCAGTTGCTTCCTTTGACAATCTGTTGCCATTTAAATGACTTACTCTATGGTGTAAACTACTTTTATCCTGACATTTTTGTCTACAAAAAACTGTAGGCTTTAATTTGACATAGATATTAGATGACAGGAAAAAAAGTGAACTTAGTTTAGCACTTTAATATTTTTCTGATAAATTATTCTGTGATCTTTAATCCCTGAGGTGTGACATCTTTTTATTTTAAAGATGCATCACTAGTCAGTTGTACCAGGGAGTTATTCAGGAGCACCTAAGACTTATAAACAACAAACTTGCCAGATAATGTTAGATAGATTTGAGTGGTCTTGTCATTATTTGATCTGAACAAACCTAAAGCAACTATGATTTGTTGATATTCATAAATTCTAATAGTAGACTTTTCATACCTAAATGTATTTGAATGTTTTTGTGCCAACGCTGAGTTTATTTTGCATTTGTAAACACTTTTTGATCGGTCCAGCCATTAGAATATACATTTAACTCTGATACAATCTACATTTTATTGTCAGGTGTTTGAGTAAAATGAATGAACCACCTGGTGAAAGTAAATGTGACAAAGGGTTATAATCAGAGGCTGTTTCAAGCTTTAATGCCTAACAAAAAATGTGACGGTACCATGGATACCATCTGTATGGATAGTTTTTCACATTACCATGAGTTTTACTTTACTGCGGGGGTCTTTAATCAGCATTTAAACCTATTTCATAAAATATTTGAAGGAATAGACAAGGCTGCCGGGCAACAAAAGTTGTCCCTTTGTTACGATGTCAGTTTATTTAAAATGATACAGAAGTAAAGAATGTTGTTCTTTAACAGACTGCATGAGCCACTATTCTAGCCTGCTTTTAATTATCAGGTGTTTTAAGGCTTCAGTTTCTATGTTACTATTATCTAAATCAAGATGTTAAGTAAGCTGAAGCAGAAATCAGAAAATCATATTTGTTGATTAGATTGTTTTCATCTTCTTACAATTTCCCTTTGAACGTTTGATCTTGAATTTGTCTTTTTTTCAGGTTCAGTTATGCTAACAGCATCGAAGTAGCAAAACATACAAACAAACAAACAAAAAAAAGAACTCTCGAAAACAGCAATATCTGTCTCCCTTTCCACTAATATAAGAACAGTGCAACTTCATTGATGTGTTTGGTAAGAACAATTCCTTATTTTTCTGACTGTATCCCACATACAAACAAATTTAAAACAAAAGGGGAAAAAGAAAACAAACAAACTACAAAGTGCAGAAAAAACATGAGGAAATGAGCATAGGATAGTTTTCCATTTTCACCAGTTCCGCCTTAATAAATAAAAGCTTGAAAACAAAAGCATTGATTGAGGTTTGCAAGAGTGCATACATGCATACATGTATGTTGAGTGAGTTCTATGCTGGAATGTATATCCGTTTTGGAGTGACATTATGATATCGTGAAGCCAATATGTGTGAGGAGGTGTTTTTAGTGGGCAGGGCAGGCAGAGAGGTGAAACACTGAGAGGTTTGGCAGGTGGCTTGTACACTACAGCTTAGAAGCGAATAAAGGTAGCGTCGATCTGGCGCACAGTGGGCAGTGCCAGCATGATCTTTCTTCTGTACTGAGGATCTTTCTGTAGAGGGTTCCGCTCCAAATACACCGTCTCCAGGGACTTGGTGTTCTTGAGCTCGTCAAGATCCGACCAGTTGTCTATCTGATTATCGTTCATCTGAGGAGAGATTCAAATACAACACAAGCATAAGTTCAGAAGTTTGACTTTTAGTTACTTTCTCAATTTGTATCATAAGTATAGCAGTTTGGAGCTTTTATTTTGGATAATCAAGTCAGTGTGTTCACATCAAAAATGGCTTCTGCTAAAATGTTCAGGTGGAGTTTTGGATTGACACAGGATCAGGGTGGATGGAGGTGTGGGGTTTAGAGATGTAAAGGTAAAATGATGTAAGGTAAAATGAGATTGGAGAGTAAGTGTAATCAACAAAACAAGAACAGCAGCAGCATCAGAGACTAAGTGAAAGAAGAGCTCTTCCAGTGACTGTCTAATCTGAAGAATGCCCTGATCAGCAGAATCTGATAAGATATTGAGGACAAAGCACAAATTGCCTTGTATTTAAAGCACTGAGTGAACTCCTTTGGTATAGAGGGACGAGCCACGAGACATTCAAGCATGTGCTCCTGTCAGAGCTGTCAGGATTTATGCCACGCGCCTTCTTAACCGTCACCGTTTCAGCTGTATGCTCTGAAACAATGTTCTGAAATGGACGTCTGATGATGCTAGGCCTTGCTTTCACTAGGACCATGCACACAGTTTCCCCTTCCGTTTTCTGAGAATATTTCTGTATTTATATATATCCTTCCTCTTGTTTTGGAAACAGCAGCTGGTTTATTTGTTGGTAATATCCTATGATTGTTACATAGTCTGAGATTAAAACAATCCAATAAACTTTGTAGAATACATTTACCATCACAGGGTGCTTTTGTTTAGAGGTAAAACTCTGGCCCAAAAATGTTCTACAGTAATAACCTTCATTTGCATTAGGGCAAATGCAAAAGGAAATACGGGTTTCAGCTGCCCAAATATGTTAGTTTTATGTTTCAATAAGCAGCAGTAACTCTTAGTCTGTTTACAGCGGACACACAACTCGGTTAAGGCATATCAGGTTGATTTTCCAATACTTGTTTCTTGACATGTTAATTACATAATCAGTCATATTCAATAAATTAGAATATGAAATACAATAAGGCCGTTTTTAGAAAAGAAACTGAAAATAATGCACCAAACCGTGTTTTACCACTCAGTCAAAACAAGAGGCTAAAGCCACATACATTTTATCTGAAAGCTAAATTGTAAAATATCCTTAATCTGAAAACAATCCATACCCAGAACTCCTGCAGCTCTGTCAGATGGCTGACATTCTCAATTTTCTTTACTCGATTGGCAGCAACATCCAACGTGGTGAGTTTTTTCTGTAAAAAAA
This sequence comes from Phalloptychus januarius, assembly GCA_902982915.1. Lineage (NCBI taxonomy): Eukaryota > Metazoa > Chordata > Actinopteri > Cyprinodontiformes > Poeciliidae > Phalloptychus > Phalloptychus januarius. The sequence continues at coordinate 11,802,543 of CADWAE010000466.1, read as the reverse complement.
CAAAAAAACATTAAAGAACATTTACAAAATGCTAACCAGGCTGATGGGACATTTGTGTGCCATTAACAGTCATGTAGCCCTGGTTGGTAAACAGAAGCTTGCATAACTCACGTTGTTCTCCAGGCCCTCTATGACCTCAATGCCATTGTGGCTCAGATAGAGTTCTTTCAGGTTAACCAGGTTCTGTAGTCCCTCGATTTTAGTAATCCGGTTACTCTGCAAAGGAATATGCAGGAAAGTGTTGATCACTCTTCTTTTAACACCCCTAAGGTGGTAAAAATACTTTGTTTGCAGGTACCTGGATGCTTAAAACAGTCAGGTTGTGTAAACTGTCCAGATTCTGAAGTTTTGTTATTTTATTGGTTCCAAGAAACAAACTTTGCAATGACGAAAGAGCGTCTAGGTTCTCGATGACCTGCAAATACAAGACAACAAGATAAAGATGTGGTCAAATTAAAGTCACATCATGTTATTTTATGGATGGTTTAAGAATGTAACTTAAACAGACTCTCTTTGACTTACCCTAATGCGATTTGAGCCTAGCTCCAACATTTCCAGACTTGTGAGGTGGTCCATGTTGGAGATGGCGGTGACTTTGTTGTGAACCAGGAACAGTTTTTTAATTTTGGTCAACTCCTCCAAATTCTCTACTTTCCTCAGAATGTTAAAGGAAACATCAAGCAACCTGTGGGTAGATTGTAACCAAAAAAATAACTTCAGTCAACATCAGATAGGTATTTTGTGGTTATTTTCCTCTAACCACACTTACTCTAATTCTTTGAGGTTGCTCAGGTTCTCTAGTTTGCGGATCTGATTGTCATAGAGATCTAGCTCTCGTAGCGAGCTCAAGCTCTCAAGGTTTTCTATCTTTTTGATGAGGTTCTGTCTTAAGGATAGTGTCTAGACAAGCAGAGAGACAACAAAGAACAGGAAAAAAAACATAGAGCCATTTTGAAGAAGAAAAAAAAACTCCCAGAATATGATCTATTTTTATGGATCAAAAGAGTACAAAAATACACTCATTTTTGCATCCTGCACTCACACCTCTACTTCCAAAATCAATAAAACCTAAATATCCAGCTTGCTTACTTTGGCCTTCTGTAGAACTTCCAAACCTTCGATTTTTCCAATACGACAATGAACAAGATCAACATCCTAGAAAGTATAGAAAGAACAATGTTTGCACAAGACATTAAAAGTATGAATTTATATGACAATAAAATAACAGGCAAAACATGCTATAATGAAAACATCTTCTAACCTCTTCTTCTGGGTCCAAGGTTATGGTGTCCATGTCAACAGGGGACTCTTCTTTACCTTCATAGAGAACAAAATTACACTTAGGAAAAAATGAAAAGGCAATGTAATTTAGCATAGAAAAATTCAACCTACAGGAGCTGGTTGGCACGCTTTTAACCAACTATGTGATTCAGAAACACAAATAAATCAATTTCTGGCTGTTTATGTGGGAGCAAAGCGTGACTCACTTGTACCTGCGGACTGACTTGGGTCCATATCGCCGTTGATGCTCCTTCTTCTGGTGTCATCATCACCAGACTCTTCAGACTCACCTCGTCGGTCCACTGACATAAAGAACAAGATTTATTTTACTGCAGAGCAGCAGAGCTTTTGTATAGATACACATGATAATCTGTAGGATAATTTACATGTCATTCAATGCCAATCTCCATTTCGATTACTGAGCTTATAGGTGAATCTGTGGCTGCTGTCGTTGCTCCAGTTGGCTGCAGTGACAGCTTTTTATTTACTTTGTGGATTACAGTTTTGAGAATAGTCAAAGAGGATGCAGCTATGCCCAAAATATCATTCGTTGTCTATTTTTAGCGACAGAGCTGAAGCAGTCAGAAAATTGAAATACTTTAACAAGTTTCATTGTAAAATGAGTCTGCTTAGAATTTATACTTTCAAAAAGCTGTAGCTGTCTTAACATGTAGCCCTCACAGATGAACCTAGTATCAGTTCAGGGTTCTACTGGTGATATTTAAGAAGAAATATAATGTTTTTGCCTTATAACTCAGGTGAAAATGTTGCCAACATACCTACTGAGAAGTCAGAGGACGGCTCGAGAGGCATCCAGGGCTGGCTGTAAGCTACTCATGACTATTACATTTATTATGAGAATACACGCTGTGCGCTTTGTAGCCTGCACTGGTTAAGTGTACGCAAAAGTTAACACTTCGTCCCAACAGACTTCAAATAGTGGCTTGAGATCACTTGATGTAATGTGTCGGCAACATTTCGATTCTTACCAATTCGTTAACGAAGATAAGCTGTTTCAAATTTGCAGACTCAACAGAGTGCTAAACATGCTAGGTAGCTCGGCAATTGACTAATGAGCTAAAGAGCGAAAATCGAAGCATGTTAAAACAAATACAGTCCGAATAATACAAGTATTCGTGGTTCCTACAACATTGCACTAACATATACACCAACAACCGTGCATAAACACAAACTGGCCAGATGTTAAATAAATAACGTCAGCTAACGCCTTGTGTTAGCTGACAAAATCAAGATGAAGGTCTGGGTCTTACAAGAATAACGGCCCGCCCAGACCGCCAAAATTAAACAACACACAGCCTGTTTTAAATAGTTTATACTCTCCCCAAACAGTACAGCCACATCACGATGACTTCTTTGAACATTTTTATACTCACCTTCCATTTCTTGATGCTCTCCAACAGACAGAGAAGCCATGTTTCTTGTAGACACTCCTGACAACCGCTTGGCCAATCCTGTGGAAGTTGTTGCTACACTCGAACAGAAGAGGGCGCTGTTGCTAGAAAAATCCCCAACCCGATGAGTAAACACAACAGTTCTCCAATTCTTCTTATTCTGTATACTTTTATGTTTGAATTATTACATGTAAGTGAGGGAGATCATTTAAAAAATAATTACATTGCCGTTTAAAGGTATTTCTACACGTTGTCACATTAAAATATCAGAATTTAATATATATAGGAATGTTTTGATAGAGACCAGATCAAAGTACTTCAAAGTTGTTAGTTGTTTTTGTTGTCACTTTGACAAATAAAAAGCTTAATATGTACAGTTGTTTTAGGTTGCTTGATTCAATACAGCATTTCTTTTTGTGTATCAACGTTACACATATTTATCAACTTTACATACATGTTCATAGCGTCCAATATTTTTTAAAAGGCAATTTTATTTGTAACCTTTTCGTAGCTTTACCGCTGACCTGAAAGGTCAGCGGTAAAGGGAGGGATGCCCCTTGAACTCAGTGATTCTGTTTGTAATCTTTAGCAAACCTATGATGCCTTCACTGAACAGATGGACATATTATGAGATGCATTTACAAACAGTTAGAATGTAGGTGGTTTACTGCTTTGTCCTTGTTTTAATCAGGGGAAGACAAAATTCCTAACCATATCAACAACCGTAGTTACGTCAGTAGAGTATCAGTCCATTTGTAATCATTTTCAAAACTCCTTCATAATGATCAGGATTAAAAAAATTTTAAAGTTTGTGTAGAAGGAAGGAAAAGCTTCCGGATATTAATTCTCTTTCTATTATTTGTTAATATCTCTCCAATATACATGCTGTTTTGTTGCAAAACAAAAACAAGGTAATATTTTTTTCCTGAAATAGTTTCAGATAGAAAACAACCTCTAGCGACATTATGTGTGTATGTGGTGCACTAACATTTGTTGTTTTGTTTTAATCAAGAGTAATTTTGTTTCATTTCACAGGGTGTATACAATGTCTTGTATACAGTGCAGGTTAGACTATCAACTCGAACATTGCACAATATCTCTCACTGAAAGATATTCGTGCTTTGGAAGCAATTTCTAATTAAATCTAGGTAGAAACTTACCACATATGGCTCCAAAAGACATTATTTTCTTGTAAAATATGTTTTGTTAATTTTTGACCGACCAACACATTCATAACTTTTCTGTATTCAGTTGTTTATCACATTGCTTTAACAAAATGTTAGTCTAACCGATTTCTCCTTGACATAAAAGCTTTATCTTTAGTACAGAACATGACGTTTGCTCCATATTGTCACTGTCCTGTTGGAGATGATGGATTATTGTATTAGTTTGTATCCTTTGCTCTGGTGGGATTTTCACAAACCTGTTAGAAAGATTTTCACCAGACTTTTTTGAAACTCTGAAAGCAAGATTTAATTAGTAAAGGGTAATTTAGTCATTCTGTAAAACATAAAACACATCAAGGGAGAGCAACGGCTAAATCATAAGTTAAGGAATATTGATTATGCAAATATGTCAGTATAAGTTTCACCGCAACAACGTGAACAGGATAAGATCTTGCAGTCAGTAACAATATAATAGAACAAAAGCCTTCCTGAATTGCATAAAGCTGAACTGGTTGCCTTCTAAAACACATTATTCTCCCACATCACTTTGTTTATATAGGCATTTCCCTTCTGCATAGCTTCCCCTTTTAGAACACGCCTGCACAAGATCGAGGCTCTTACAGTTGTGCAAGGCCTAATGAAGACATTAGGATCCAAACTAATTCTTCCTTCAGAACTTTTCCTGAATACCACTGGAATGATTATAATGATCTTTTCACAGCAAAAAAGAGCTTTGCATATGAAGTTAAATTTTTTCCCCTGTTTTTACATGTTTTTTCTGTGGCTGTTATTCCTTTAGAAATCCTGTGACAGGTTTGCTTGGCATTTCAAAACAAACTTTACATCAATAAATGAGATTGTGCATGAGTAGTTTTTAATTCTTTGATGGGTTTTGATGGCTATCACCTATAGGCAACAACTGGTTCAGGGCTAGCACTAGCACCAGAAATGGGAAAGAATAAAGATGTCATGTACTTATTGTGGAAAATGTCATGTTTTACATGTTTTATGTATACACACACAAACAGAACAGCACCTCAATCCATAAGATAGGAATATATACACAAGTATTGCTCTTAGAAAAAGTATACGTGTCAGAGAAAAAAGATCTTTTGTAAACAGCTGGTTTTATTTGCCTTCAAGCAAGAAAAAAGAACAAAATTAACTGTGTTGGTTTTGGGAAGCAAACACTTTCTAATCCTCTTCTTTGTTTCTTTCAAATATTTCAGAAAAGAACTCCTCCAAGCAATGAATCTTTGGTTCTCTCCGAACTCCTCCTTTTTGCTTGGGGCTTTACCCATATCTCTTTGAAAAACCTGAAAGAGCCAAGAACAAGTTTGTGTTATGTTACTGTCTTATCTTACTGCTTTAGCATTGAGATAAGAGTTACAATCATCACTTAAGCTTAGAAAGTAGAATAATTAAAAATAAAACCATGTATTTGCATGAGAAATAATATTTTTTCCTTATAAAGGAGAAAGTTCCTCTACTCATTTTCATCAACAAAATACTTCATCTACAATGTTACAAAGAAATTAAAGGTATCTTGGATTCATATTAACACAAAATATATGTTGTATTAACTTTAACTCTTTCAGTTCCCTCAAAAACATGCATGATTAATACTTGAAGGCAAAGATAATTTATTCTACTTAGATTTTGCTTTTACCCGCCACTATCTAAACATATCCATGGGAGGTTAATAATTGAAGGTAGGACAAACCAGAACAGCTAAAGAAGACTTTACCCACTTCTGAAAAACTGGGAAGTTCTAAAGACAGATATTTAAAAAGGAAGCTCAGGATTTCATTGTTTTTTGTTTGTTTGTTTGGTTTTTCTTTCTTTTTTTTATGAGCAAAAAAGCAAAACAGCAATGTTCTTACACAATGCACAGCATCCTGAGGTGGATGATGACGTTTAATAGTGGATTAAATTTTTGTCAGCAAAAATTTAATTGCTATGTTGGTAAACAAAATGGAAATGTTGCCTCAATTTAGAACTTTGTGTAAATAAAAGCTGAGGTTTCTCACCAAGCCCAATTTTAAAATCCATTATGGCTGCCACTTGATATGTTTGTGTTTTTGACATCTCCATAATAATAAGTATTTCTAATATTCAATCTACATATTAATTGTTGTTTGAATACATAAATTGTAATATTAATTGCTGTTAGCTTGTATTGCAAGAAAGCTTGTCGCGTAATGACAATGGGAATCCTATTGATTTAGCAAAATCAGGTGAATTGAATGCATCATTATAATAAATATTTTTTCTGCATATTGGACTTTCAAACGCTGTAGGAACAAATCTTTTGAAGGAGGCTGCACAGTCGTGTATGTGTGAACAATGTAAGAGAAAAAAATTGCCAGAAAGCAAATTTGAACAAATATGTGGAACCTCTGATATATGGTGGCATATATCAGAGGTCTCTGAACATTTTATTGTCCAGAGACAGTAAAATGTTTTGCAGGGTGCCATAAACAAAGCACAGGAGATAACCCACAACTACCAGCACTGGTACCTTCACCTCTCAATGTACTTCAGGAAAGAAATATTGTAAAGGTCAGCTCACTCTGCAGGACTATACAGGCTTCGTATTTTCAAAGACAGAGAAAGTTAGTGGACCGCTCTAAATAAATTGTATTTTGTGCAAAGAGTCACTGCTCACTTTTAGCTAAGCTTTCAAAATTGGTCTTTGTGACCCATCTTTAGTTTTATCACCTCTTCGCTATTCAGAGGAATAAGTGAACCTGCAGAATCCTGAGAGCCAATAGGAGCCGCGCGCAGGGCTGCATTAACATAATGTCTGCGTTGCTGAGAAAAGGGGCGGGGAACGTTCTAATGTTGTCAGTCTCTGCATGTCAAGCTGCGTCTTTTAAACGTTGTAGCTGATGTGCTGGACTGATTCTTTACGCTCTTCTTAAATGGCTCAGCAATAATCCTACCTATCTTTAACCTGTTAGACGCTTCTAAACGCTGAAACTGTTTAAATTGAGACGGACAAAGAGCAGTCGCCACAGATATGCGTTTCTTTACTTTTGTTTTGATTGTTTTGAATCATTTATCGAGCGCCCTTCCTCTTCACGTTGGTAAGAAACTTCACATCGCTTTTCATTCGGTTAAGATAATAAGCTAGAAACTTGTGCTAAATCTTTCAACTGTTTAGAAAATGTTTTACATGAGACATGACTGGGTGGGGCAGATGTTAGGATATTCCAACGACACCTTTTTAAAAATGACGGCGGCAACATTTGTTGCGATTTTGTGCAACAAATGTGTGCGGTGGCGTTTAATGTGTTTACATCAGACTCAGAGTTCAGTTCCGGAAACAAACAAAAAAACTACCAGATTAATGTCAACAAGGTAAAGTAATCTGCAAAAATGGTCAAATTGTCATCTGTTCTGTTTGACTCACTGGAATAATATGATAGAGATGCACTTCATTCTAAATGTTGCTTTCCTTAGAAAAAAAGGAAGCAACAAAGAAGTACTGTGGGAAGAGTATTAGGAGCTATAGCTATACACTATATATGCATATGTGTATATACATATATAAGACTCCCTTTGCCTTTGCTTTTTGTTTTTACTCAGGCAGTAAACATGCAGGAAACATTGAGTTCTGTAGGTTTTATGTTATCTATTGGGAAAAGGACCTACATCTAAAAAAAGACAAGTGCCAAAACTGCAAAGGCACAAAATTGCAAACTCAGTACCTCGCGAGGTGATCTGTTCATCTGTTAGACTGGAATAACATGATACAAATGCAATTATTTTTAAATCTTGCATTCCTTAGGATAAAAAAAAATACATTTGTTAAAGCTCCAGTAGGAGGAGCCTATAGCTTAGGCACTATTATTCAGAATGTCATTAGGTTTTGCTTTTACTTTTTGTTTTGACTCAATGTTGAAACTAAAAATGAAATGTATTTGTTAGATCACAATAAAACACCTGAAACTGTACTTTTCCCATTTGCCAATATTAATCAGTGAAATGTAAATTTTTTAACTTAGTTACTTTTAATCAAGAGCTTGTTTCAGTGCTTACATCTGATTTTCCCTTTTTTTTTTATCCCTTTCCTTTCAGATGCCATCATAGTTCAGATCCAGCAGTGGGAGGTGGTAGGAGCTCAGCATGTCGCAGAGCAAGTTTTGCTCAATGGAATTTCTCTCTCAAGCCCAAGCTGGGAGGTCCAGAGCATAATTAAAAGCATGTCCGCCAGTGACCTCCTACCTCATGGAATCAACAGTAACCAGACTTCAATTTTGAGTAAGATTATCCTGATTTTGTGCAAACCAGATAACTATGACCTAATCTCATAATTATCTGTGTATGTTGATACTCTCCCATTAGGAAATCATACTGTTCTTCGCTCTCGGGAGTGCATCATAGAGGGCTCTCGGCTCCACTTGTCCGACCGGGTGTTTTGTGATGGCAAGGTCTTCCTGACCTTGGAGCACAACAACACATGGACAGCCCATATGCCAGAAGCAAAGGCCTTCAAAAACCTGTGGGACCAGGAAGTGGAGCATTCAAAGATTGAGAGAAGTCGTCTGCAGGAGGGCTGCATTCAGCTGATGAAGGAGCTGAAGCTTTCAGAGGAACAGTCAGGTATTGTTTGTTTGTTTAGGTTTGTTTTTTCCAGACATTTTTTTAGAGAACTTTTGCAGATCTTTTTTATTTATCTCATGCCCTGTTATTAGAAAACTAAGTTGTCGTGGTGATTTATAAAATGCATCTTTCCATAAGATGGAGGTCATTTAGTCGGTTTGCCTTTTTGTGCCCTTGGAGTTTTACCGCCTGTCTTTTTCAGGAATAAAAAGATCCCTTTAACAACCAGTATTATAAAACCTATTCAATGTCTCATCTAAAGAAATGTGTAGTAGAGCGTAAGCATTGGTTTTAGTTTTGCTTGAGTAAAACCGAAACCAAAAGCCCTGATGATCGGAATCTGAATAATAGTTCCTAAACTACAGGCTCCTCTTACTATATCTTAAACTGTAGTAGCACCTTTTAAGTAGCATTTTTTTATTCTAAGACATTCAACATCTAAAATGAGCTGCATTTCTTTCATATTATTCCAGAATAAATGAGCTATTCACTAATTATTTTGCTTGCATCATCTTGGTTGCTGACATTAATCTGGTACCTTTTTGTTGGTTTCATAGAAATATAATTAAACGATGTGGTGCTGTCGTTGTGACTGAACTTTGAGTATGATGCAATCAAATGAAACATCATCACACATCTGATTTTATGTCAGAAAGTCAGGGTATTCAGATGTACATGGGTTGAAAAGGTACAAAATGGAAGTAGGAAAGTAGTTACTTAAGAGTACAAACTGGCATAGTCTACCATTATGCTGTTGTTTGCAATCATAGTCATTTGAAATGTTGTTTTTCTTCTTCTCTGTTTAGTTCATGGAATTGCTCTACCCAGATTTCTGATCCCTATCTTTGCTGTGACGGCATTTTTAATGCTAATTATAGGGACCATTCTTATCTCAAGAGGCTCTGGTGAGTGAACAACCTTTTTTTTCTTTCATTTTTTTAAAACTTAGCATAATCATGATACAGAGAAATACTATTGATATTCCCATATTGTCTGCCAATGTCTGCATGCTTTCGTCTTGACTTCATTTTCGAGTCTGATGACTGCTAGGTTCACTAAATACACCGCAGTTTGAGATGTCTCATCATTATGGTCTTCCATAGTTCAAGGAAATGTAATATCATGTGCTTTGTCTTTGTTCACAATCTGTTTAGGTCTAATTCACCCTGGAGGTAAGAAAAACAAAACTCCTACTGTTTTCTCTCAAGTTTCTGGATCTTCAGCTGACATTCTTAAAAGATTGATAAAAAAGTTAAATATTAAATGAACTAAAAAAGGAAAGAACACATAGCCTTTGGACGAGTATGCTCTACTTGATGCTTGTGGGTTGGTCATGCGGTTTTCTTCTCCATCCTAATTATATATGTGCAATGTGACCTCAGTTGCCCCTGTGTTTTGCTTGATCAGCAAGTTACATAAATTTAAGTGGGTACAGAGATGAAAGCTTTTTGAGCAGGTTGTCTGCTAAGTATTTGCATTTCTTGTTTGCTAATGAAGAAATAAAATGGGACTGATGTTCTATTTTTTTTATTGCAGGGGTGATCGGCTCTATTATCCATTACCCCAAAGATATACCTCAGACCGCTGGTGAGAAGGAATGCTGTTACAGAGCACTGTGACTCAAAACGCTCATGAATACAAAGTTGCTTGTGAATGGTTGTTTTTGTCATGTTATGTTTTTCTTCATTTTTGTTTGACATGCTTATTTTTTTAAATATAAGTTACTTAAAGAAAAATAAGTGTTTAATGCAGTAAATTGTTAACATTCTTGTCAACACCAATAAACTCTCCACACAAACCTTGACATCTTCCTGAACACCCAATAAAAACAGTGCAAATTAATCCAAGCTCTGTCACTGTTCATCAAAGATGTTTCAAAAACTAATGGTATATTTTTGCTTTTTTAAAAAGGTGTATTTTAAATAACATGCACTTTTTTTGTACAACACTGGAAGATGTTTTTCTTTAACACTGTATTAACTTTATGAAAATGGTTTATATTTAGTTAAAGCAGAATATTTATGCACAGTCAAAACAACAAAACTCTCCAGTCACTTTCGGTGACAATATGTAAAAGGTTTATGAGCAAGGAAAACATTTTCAGAGTCCAAATTTAAAAGTTAATCATTTATGCAGTGTTCCCTACTTATGAGTGAATTTTAGTCGAATGTTGGTTTTCTTGGACAATGGCTGACAGGCTGACAGTGCTAACACACACAGGAGTACTCTGAGAAAATGCATGGATTGTTCTAGTATTTAATTGCGAGGATGAAGGCAGTATAAAGAATCTAAAAAGCACTTTTGTGGGATTCCAATATAATTCATATTTATTATGAAAAGTTGGACATTAGAAAACCTGAGATGTTGAATGTTAAAGTTTCTTCATGGCAAATTGTTTTCTTTTGTTTCTGCATTGCCACTCAAAAAGCAGTCTTTTTGTGATTAGTAACAATACATTAGAATATAATTTAGAAGTTAATTTCAGTTATTCAATTAATGTAGAGTTTTCATATGAAATTTTAACACCATGACTTGTGTTTTAAAAAGGTACACTTGGTAAAACTAGTAAAAAGTAATTTTCTCTCAGTTTTGTATATTGACTTCATACGGTGAATAAAAATCTACGTTTTACTCATAAATGATTAGAGATGGAGTTTCTTATTAAAACAATCATACAGACCATAATGTAATTAATTTAATCTTGAATTAAAAAATCAATGAAACGTTTAAAAATATTAGACCACGCACTGTTGAAAACAATACATATTGTAGGTTTTATTTTTCGACAGAAATTCTCTCTACTGCTTTCCTGTGGTCAAAGCCTGTAGTTACACATTAAAATCCATTTGAATTGTTTAATAATGAATTAGATTAATGATTAAAATATGAGCGATCCTTATTTAGCTAGAGGACAAAATAAAATAAAAAGCTAGACAACTATAATAAACAAAGATGTTTTTACTTTTACCAGAAACTTTCTCTACCGCCCTCCTGTGGTCGCAGCCGGCAATGAACCAGCTCACAAGCAAATGCTCAGATGACCGTTGGCGTCCAAACAAAAATGAAAAGATTGACGGATGAAAAAGCCAATGTGGGCACAAATTTAAGAAATTATGCAATACACAACCTCTTGTTTCTACATTCTGGTTCACATCTTTCAAAAAGTAACCAATAATAATAACTAAAAGTCTATAGTAAATAGTTTTTTTACACAAGTTCTGAACAAATCAAACCATAAAAACGCTGATGAATGCAGAATGCAGACCGCTTCTGTATAACCAAGGTGAGCGTAGCCTCAGCGCCTCTAGCCAAACTCCATTTCAAATCTGTTGGTTTTAATACTAACTGACCTGTAGGGGACACACACACACTGGCCTGCTCACACAAATATGTTAATATAGTTAAGTAAAGTGTTTGGCTTAATTTGGCTTCAGCTAGTGAAATGCTTCTCCACTTATTTAGAAGTTATGTGATTATTTTTTATTTGCAAGCTATTTTTCTGTTGGGAAACCTTCTTAGATGAATTTTAAATAAAGCATCTTATTTTACTTCTTTTTACACCTTAAAAATTCAAATCTACTCTGTTCCTGACATCCCACTAGACCTAAACTCAAATCATCCTCTATTAATCATGCTGGACATATAATCAAGCAAACAATAGGTGGCGATAGAGTTTAAGAGAAGTGGTTCGTCTTATAGACGTTAGCGGCCCAGGAAACAGCAACTACCAATCAGAACTCCGCATTTGTTCTCTATACCCTGGCAACAGCGTCTTGAATGAGCCAATCACAGAAGTGCGACGTGGGATTTAAATCGTGTGGCGTCCTCTGCGCGAAATTCAAATTTCAGACAGAGACGAGAGCAAGCGACAATTCCACGTTTTTCCTGTAAGCACAGTTTGTATGTTTGTGTTTAATCTATAAATCCGATAATTAATACGTTTTCTTTGTGTTTTCGATCAGACGGTGATTCTGTTTCGACATTTTTGTTTTGAACAGGAGGCTAATTATGTTAAATTTCTTTCGTGTTTTTATGTGGGTACACAAATGTATCAAAACTACATGTAACCTGGTAGTGTTGGGGGATGGGGGGTGTTTGTTTCTTCGTTTAAGTGCCCTCTTGAATCAAGCTGATCTAACGTGGAGATTTATCACTAACATTAGCATGGGGTCGCCAAGTATCAAATGTAAAACGAAGATCAGGTTACAAATATGACACTGTTTTTTTGGGGGTTCACGCTCAGGAATGTTAAAACCTGGCTGAAATGGCGCAGTTTGGATTTGAGAGCGACATCCACAGCATCCTGAAGCTCGACATGCCGATTACAAACGCTCCCATGGCGAGGTGGCAGCGAAAGGCCAGCTCATCAAATACGTCCGGCCTGAACACGTTGTCGCCTGGAAAATCTGCTAATGTTTCGCTAAGTTCATCTAAAACTCCAACCAAAACACCAGGTAATTGAAGCATTGTTTTTATTTTTGTACAGAGTAAAAGAAAAGTGTCAATGAGGGCATTTGTAAATGTGTGTGTAATTTTCTTAGGTAAAAACAAAAAAACCCCGTCAAAGATGGGAGGCGATCGCTTCATACCTACAAGGAATAATAAACAGATGGACGTGGCAAATTTCCTGCTTACAAAAGAGAATGAACCAGCTGATGCAAACCCTGCTTTGTCAATAGTATGTAATCTGACACGTTTCCTTTAAAACTTGATGTGGAATCTAGGATTTTATTGTTCAGTTCTTTGCGTATTTATAGGAAAGCCAGAAAGCTTGGTCTGTGACACTGAATGGATACAACATTGAAGATGCAAAGATCCTGCACCTAGGAGGGAAACCACTGAATGCACCAGAAGGTAACTGCATGCAAGCTTGGATTTTTAAAGCAATTTATTTCCTTTACTTGCTACAATTTCTATCTTTATTTTATTTTTATTAAGGCTATCAAAACAACTTGAAAGTCCTCTACAGTCAAGTTTCGACACCCGCCTCTTTCAAAAAGACCAGATACATATCTTCTACTCCTGAGAAAGTCTTGGATGCTCCTGGCCTTCGAAATGATTTTTGTAAGAATATCTATTGCATCTTCCAACAAAACATAAATCATCCTTTTATGTCTGGGATACGTTAGTCTCCCCCTCTCTGTTCCAGATTTAAATCTGCTTGACTGGAGCAGTCAAAATGTTCTCGCTGTGGCACTTGACAATAATGTGTACCTCTGGGATGCCACTCAAGGAGACATCACTCTACTTGTGAAGATGGAGCGTGAGGAAGATTATATCTGCTCTCTATCCTGGACCAAAGAGGGAAGCTACCTGGCTGTCGGAACCAGTGATTGCAAAGTTCAGGTAAGTGTTGCCATTGATGTGCCTTCTAGGCAACGTGCTTGTCAATACGTGGTTCAATGTATGCCTTTTTCTTTTCAGTTGTGGGATGTTGAAAATCAGAAACGCCTGCGCAGCATGACTAGCCACACAGCAAGAGTTAGTTCTCTGAGTTGGAACGATTACATTCTTTCCAGGTATAGTTGCTCTGACACATGAGCGAACCTAAATTGGCCAATTATCTAGAAAAGGAGCTGAAGTAATTCTATTTCCTTCTGTATGAATTTTTTTTTCCTGTCTTCTCTCAGTGGCTCCAGATCAGGACACATCCACCACCATGATGTGAGGGTGGCAAACCACCACATCGCTACACTTGCTGGTCATTCGCAGGAAGTGTGTGGCCTCAAGTGGTCACCTGATGGGCGATACTTGGCTAGTGGCGGCAATGACAACTTGGTGTGTTTATGGCCCCGCGTGCAGGAGGGAAGTTCCAATAGTGATGGACAGCTAATCCGTCGCTTGAGTGAACATCAGGGAGCTGTCAAGGTGAGGCTCTTCTCTGCACAGTATACTCTAAGCATTCTTCAAACATCACTGGTATGTAATTTTCATATAAGCAATACCATAGAAGTATTATCCCTTAAACTCCAAGATTTTGTCATGTATCAAAATTTTATGTTGACATGATATTAAATAATTGTAAAATTTTTCAAGAGCTGTATAGATTCGTTTGACATTGACTTGAAACACAGATGAATAGTTTTGAAAGCTATTAAATATGTATTTAATGACTTGAGCTGTTGACTTCTTTACTAAAGTATTGTTACGCATTTCCATTAAAGGCTTTGGCCTGGTGCCCATGGCAGCCGAATATTCTTGCCTCTGGTGGCGGCACCAGTGACCGCCAGATTCGCATCTGGAATGTCAACTCAGGCTCTTGTGTCAGTTCTCTTGACACTCAGTCACAGGTAACTGCGCTTCTCTAAACTGTGACGTTTCAATGTGGTGTTTAATTGTGATTTTCCTAAGTGTACAATCTGTTACAATGCAGATCTCATCACTTGTGTTTGCGCCGAACTACAAAGAATTGGTCTCTGCACATGGCTTTGCCCATCACAATGTTGTCATTTGGAAGTATCCCTCACTTGGCAAGGTTTCAGAACTTAATGGTAAGTGAGAAATTTGATTTTACCTATGTCTGATAAACGATGGACAACCCTAAATGCAGAAACTCTAAATCTTTACTCGGTCCCAATTAGTCCACTTGTGACAGGTGCTACAGTTTTGGTATTTTCTTGATTTCCATTTTGGCATTTAATAAAAGAAATCTGGTCTGGAGCTCTTGACGCCTAAGAAACTTATTACAACATGCTTCATTTGAAAAGGGACATCACTGTTTCTATATAAATTTGCTGATACTTTGAGTTGTACATTTGTGATCACATTATCCAAGGAGCATTTCTGACACTTTCTACTGGAGCAGTATTGAACAAAATGTTGACTGACCATGGAGAAATTTTCTCACAATCTTGTATATTTTTTTTGTTTTTAGGCCATGACGGGAGAGTTCTCAGTTTGGTTTTGAGCCCAGACAATGCAACTGTAGCAACTGTTGCTGGAGATGAAACTATTCGCCTGTGGAAGTCCTTCGAAATGGATCCTGTAAAGAAGAAGGCTAAGGAGAGGCTGGTTGGTTCAGCTAGCAGCGTCATTCATCAGTCCATCAGATAAACCTCCCTTGTTTTTTATATCATAGATATTTTTGATTGTGCAATTGTTTAAACTGAAATGAAGCTTTCCACCCAGTGGCTATTATTGGGGGCTTTATGGATGTTTACTATGGGTAGTTCAGAGAATTGGTAAAGTATGTGGGGGGGATTGTTTAGCTTTAACTTGAGTTTTATTGGCATGTTCCTTGTAATTAGTGAACTGAGGTTTTCATGAACCATATTTATCAAATGTGTATAATGCATATTGCTTGGGTTTAATAAATTACATGTTTCCAGCTGTGTTTGTGTAAATCTGAGGACCCATGTTCATCTTAAGTGAGAACAAGGAAAGGGAACTGAATCTTTTACTTATTTTGTCCCGTGTCTAAAATGTGTTACGTTTTTGCTGAAATACGATACTTTGAGATTAGACTAATTTAAACACTCCAAATGCATCCGATGGGTTTCCTAAAGTTTATAGAGGTTGTATACACTTTTTTTTTTTAAATCAAGGAACTGGGACCTAAAGTTCCTGGCATCTTCTAAGGGGATATTAATCTACTTTCAGTTGATGTCTTATAAATTGCCACTAGATGGCTCTATATATCTGTGAGATGGAGGTAGACCACTGAAAGTAAGTGCTTGAAGATTCAGATCACCAGTTATGATTAGTGAGATTTCTAGGATTCCAAAACCACAAACGTTATTCTTTCGTTTTCCCCCGTAAATTCGGCTTAATATAGTTTTGTCTCAGAAATATATATTTGTTGTATATAAGATTTTGTTGCAGTGTGTGAACTTGTCAAACACATTACTCTAATGTGGAGCTGCAGTACAGTCTATGTAATATGGTTTGAATTTTGCTTTAAATCATATTGTCACGCATCAGTTTTCATTTAGTCATCCTTTACTCAAGGATGACTAAGTCATCCAGTAAGGGATGACTTGAGTTACTGAGATTTAAGAGATTACTGAGTAAGAGATCTTAATTTCAAAACAAGAAGACAGGTCTGTATGTTTAATGTTTAGCCATATTTTGATTACAGATAGAATTTTTTGCTGATTCTGATTTGGGAAAAAAAATCTGGAAAAATTATTACGTCTGTGAGCTACAGGTTATGCAGTGATGCACCGGGTAACCGGTCTCAGCGACAGAAATAGACATTTTCCCACCTTTGGGATAGTTTATTTCCATTTAAGTCAAAAGGTTAGATGTCGAACTTTATATTTTATGACAGTAACAACTGCAATAAAAAACAAAACACAAATATCAGGTTTAATTTTACAGCTGTCTGCACTAATCATTAAAGCCTAAAAATACTAAATTGATGTCATGCTCTGTGTGCCAAGAGATCGATGAATACACTGTCTGAAAAAGTGTATGGAAGGACATGTATAACAATGTATGTGGCACTATTAAAAGGCAAAAGAAGCATCAATACTGTAATATACAGTATAATATTTCCATAGTTCTTCATAAAAAAAAAAAGATGTGGCCTGTTGCTCACCGAGTGCACATAATCACTGCTTTCTAAATAAAACAGACCTTTATCTAAATTTTGTTTTATTTCAAAAGATAAATAACAAAGGAGAAAAATAGCCTAAATATTTGACATTTACCATGAAACACTTTTGCATAAAGGTCATACTAATATTTACATGTGTTTAGTGGAAACATTGCCATACTCCCAAGCAACAAAAGGCGACGTTAGCCGAACAGTGCCGCAGGTCAAGCCTGAGTTAAAGAATACTATCAGTGACAAAATGAGCACCAATTTCCTATTCAGTGTTCATCACAGTAAACAGCTTCTGCAACAACTTACAAGGTGTTGCATTCAGAGATCAGTGGCAAAAACAGTCTGCCAATCATATCCCACAGGGGTAAATATTTAATAAAATTAGATTATATACAAATTATGTATTCTAGAGGTAGCATATTGAACTCTTGTACTCAAATATGCTACTAAATATTGATAGGTGGCATATTTGAGGTGCTAATATCTAACTATTTATGCTTCCTTCCCCCCCCAAAGTCATTTAAATTTTCTTCACTTTCCCCATGACTATATTTCCATTTTCACAGGGGTGAGCATGTCCATTTGTATGGGGTTTGCCATTCATCACAATGTGTCCATTGGTGGAGCCGTTCTGGTTGGGGTTGCAGTCTGCAACTGGAAGACGGTTGCCCTTTATGTAAGCCTGCACCCAGAAGTTGGAGAAGAGGAGGAAGAAGAACATGCCGTACATCCAGATCAGATGGATCCACAGTGGCATCTGATAGTCGCACTTCTCCATGAAGTAATACTGACTAATGTGAATAGAGATCAGAACAAACTGGGTCTGCAAAGCAAAGAGGGAAACACGTGTCAGAAATAGGCGGAACAAACAATACGCATCAAGCTCAGTTGAATTAATTAAGCCGTGTAAGGCTAAAACACACCAGCTGGATGGCTGTCATGTGCTTCTTCCACCACAGATACTTCTGAAAACGAGGCCCTGCAGCAGAGAGTCCGTAGTAGGTGTACATGATGACATGGACTGTTGCATTCACCATAGCATGGAACGATCCCATTCCTCCAGCTTGGGAAGGGAAAAGCATCCATTTGAGTTGGTTAATTTTATGAAAAACGTTTTTGTTCTTCCACAAAGAATTTCATTGTTTTGGGAATTGACTTGTACAACAATGGAAACCAATGTTTCCGACTGGTCAGTGTGTAAAGTGTGTGTCCTGGGTCTGCAGCACTCACCAGGCGTCTGCGCAACACCCCACCACCAAGACCAGGGCATGAAGGAGTGATGGAAGACATGGAGAAATGTGATCTGGCTTTGCTTCTTTCTCAGCACAAAGAATACCTTGGGGGAAGAAAAAGAGAGCATACTGTATCAGACGCAAATTATGTTGCACATATGAATTTTCTGTGCGTGCTAAAAGTGAGATAGAGGGAAATGGGTGATGGGATGTCCTTACTGTGTCGAAGAGTTCCACGAACTTTGAAAAGTAAAACAGCCAGGCGACTCGGACCATCTGCAGGAAAGAAGATTGTTGCAGGGTCAAATAGCTGTGATATTTTGCAAATCAGACGTAATATTACTTGTCATATGAGTGTTTTTTGAACAATATAAAAACATGATTTAACAATTTTTTTGGTTGGTGTTAAATGGGATTGCGGCTTTTTATTAATGTTCAAGGCTAATCAAGCCAAACCTTCTATTCCAAACCTTCACAGTTTAGGTCTTATACATTCTCTAAACTTTTAAGGGTGTATATTATTTTTCACACCAATTTATTTTTCTCCCCTAATTTGTTTATATTCCTCTGTTAGACTCCAGTAAAGAATAAAATCAGCTTAATTTGATTTTTTTTTTATTTTTAGACAGCGTTAAAGTCTTTTAGTTCACTTTTTAACGTGTATATATAGAAAAAAAAGCTATTTCATATCATCAAATACTTGTATTAATCCTCACTAAATTAAATACTAATGATGTTAAAAATCTCATAATTGTAACTTAGACATACGATTGTCACTTTTGTACTCTTCTACCTTTTCCTGGATAGCTGGGAAAAGCTATCCAGGAATCAAGGTTTGCCATGATTTTGGGGCTAAGCGTACAACAGCAATGTAATGACTTACCCTGACAGCTTGTGGGCTGGTGGTGACATCAATAAGATCACATTTCCATGAGAAGGTAGTGGCCCATCCAGACATCATGAACTGAATTTGTAAGAAAACATCAGCAGATAGTCATTAACCAACTGCTCGCTTTCATTTGAGGCAGCAGATCATCATTTTTCTCTCTCATTCTCTTTTTTTTTTTTTACCTCATATACTATGTAGGCATTCAGCAAAACCATGCTGAGGTTGTAGATGATCATGGCTCGGTTGAGGCCGAACGGCTTGCGGTTGGCCATCATACGTGGGCCGACGTACAAAGAGAAAACGACATAGGCCAGGAGGATGCTGGTCATCTGCAATGGGCTCTGCATCAGAGGGTAATCCTTCACTCTGGTATCTGGGGAAAAAAAAGAAGCAAACATGCCCTTGTCATTTTTTCATTTGACCAAATCCAGGCAAATGAGGATAGATTCGTGGGAAATCATTGCTGAACATTTTAGTATTAAAAACTTTCAAGTTTCTACCTATAAGTGGACATGCCAATTACAGATATAAATCAATTAAAAACAGAATTAGGAAAGCACACACTTACCAGTTCTGGATATTATGTAACCATGGAGTTTTGTCATGCTTGAAAAAGCTTCCCGTAGCATGGTGACGGCTTGCCTTTTGCTCAGCCAAATTTCTGGGAAACACAAAATAGAAAAGATTCTATCCTAAGAATGGGGAATTGAGGTTGTCAGGAAACATGGATCCATATGCCTGCTTCCCTATTGACTGAACAAACAAAAGACAGCTGCTCAGGCTCGCCATCTGCCCTGGAGGTGAGCCTGAAACTTGCACTATAGAGACCTTTTAAACAAATACACAAGCAGAATGTGGACAAAGAGTTTCTGATTCAGATACAAGTTGCTTTTTCAAGCAGGGAGGTTTTAAGAAGGATTGTGAAACATCTGAACATTTGCTGTATAGACAATGAAATAGTCATAGCTGACAGAGCAGGTAAAACAGGTGAGGTGAAGGACTTGCCCATGTGGCTACCAACGAACTAAGGCATAAGGCGGGAGCTTGAGAGCTGTTTTAATCTAGATCAAGTTCCTTTCTTTATTAAAACACAAACTTGTCTACCCGTAAAAACAGAGATGGTGAGAATGATACACAAGTTTAGATTTTGTCTTTGTAGCTCACCTAAAAACAAGTCTTCAGCAGTCCAGAGCGGGCAGCGCTCAGTCCAGAGGGTCCAGCAGATCAGCAGTGAGAGGGATTGGGTGAAAACTACAGGCACACAAAGAGCTAAGTTGTGAGTGAGTGTCAGCCTCCTGCCTCCTTCAGTGGTGAAATTGTTGCTCTAAAAAACTAAAGAGAAAATAAATCCAACAGTAGCTGGAAGTGCCGCTCGGTGAGAACCATAAAGGAGTTACTGAAAGTGGCCGATCTGGTGTGATGACTGTGGAGCTTGACTCATTCAACTCAATTTAAAGCCCCAAGGCTCTACTACAGACCTTGCTAGTTTCAGAACCACACCCTGTTTCAGTGCCATGCTCCACCCTCCTGTCCTGACTGAGTCTGGCTGTGATTGGGCTGCTTCATGAATGGTGATGAAGGGGATGGGGTGACAGAGGTTGGAAGCCTTGGCTTGAGAAACAAATGCCCACAGGAGGATATTCTCTTTATCAATAAGTAATCAGATTAGGACTTAAAGGGCCCCTTTCTGGATGGTGAAAATATATGTGCTGAAATTTAAACAAGAGTTACAACTAAAGTAAATCTATTTTTCCAAATCTGTCTCTCTGAAATGAATTGGGTTAAAGGTCAAATCAAAGCGAGCCATTTAACAGACCAACGTGACGTTTTGGAGTTGTCCATCCCCTCTTGTGCTGTAGCCTCAGAGGTGGGGTTGCTACCAGGCAGGTTCTCCTGCACCTCTGGTTTTACCTGTTTACCAGGCGGGCGAGATGGGCGTCAGCTCTGGATGTTGCTCAAAATATCCTGTGCAGTATGTACCGTTGATGCGGAGGTGGACTGGAATGACAGGCATCTGAGAGAGAAGGAGAGGGATGAAGGAATGGAAGTTTGGAGAATTACAGGAATGTTTACTGTTTACATATTGTGAAGCACGTGATGTCCGAGTCCCTGACAGTAGGCATAAAAGATTTTAATTCACTTAATGTAAAGCAGACTTTTTTATATGAACATAGTTGTTTACATACATAGCATCAAACAAATTGTATTTATTTTTTACATCCTTCTTTGGTCAGTTAGAGTTTCAAAAAATATTTCTTGGTTAAAGGTCAAAATATAAAAAATATCTAAATTCTTTTACATACGTGATTTCTAAAAACTTTAAAACAGATGATGTCAGGGCTTCTGTTTAATTCACAATGTAAAGCTGCTTCCTTGTGTGACGTCATTTGAAAGTCAAAAGAAGTCAACCATGATATCAGTAAGAAGACAGAGGACAAATAGTTCTAGTTCATCTTTAGATGTGATTAACAAATGACTTAAGATGCCGTGTTCATCTGTTCAAAGAATTATACAGAAGTATTTCAGCCTGGGAATGCCCAACCGGTTTTAGCAGGAAATGGTTTGAACCCATTTAAGTCACAGATATGTGGTTTTGAAAGTAAAAGACCTTATGAAGCTGCTAATGGAAGGAGATAGCAGAGTGTCACTATCAACAATGAAAGAAGTCCTGTAACAACTCTGACTGACAGTGTTGATACAGGACTAAAGATAATTTCTCTAAAAATAACTTCATAGGCCAGATTATAGTTCGCTAATAGAGACTTGTAGGCTGATGAAACTAGAACTCAAAAGTTTGACCATAATTATTTTTACAGTTGGAGGAAAAAGAGTGAAGCTTGTATGGTTTAGAACGAAATCCCAACTGTATGAATGTGGCAGCTTGATGCTGTGGGGATGACTTATCACAGGAGGGAGAGTACGTCACAACATAGATAGCATCATGAGGAAAGAACATTACTGGAAATATTGAAACAATATTTTAACACAAACACAAGCTCTTAAAGCTTGGGTGCAACTGCATCTATCAGTGATAGCAAGCATAAATGAGAACTAAGTCAATGTTTTGGACTCAGTTCTATAGACTTTATAAAGGCAGAGGTAAAAAGGAGTGAGAACAATACAGTCTATGGATCCGACTCAGTTAAACCAGTTCTGCCAAAATCGATCAAAACAAACAAAGGATCATTTCATGTTTGAGGAAGGAAACTGAAAAGAAACTGTCCAGATCATTAACTTTATCAAGCAGTACCACTTAATAACAAGCAGTACCACAAAATACACCAAATGTTTCTTTTGAATAATCCAATAAAAAAAGCCTCTCTAAAATAATTCTCTCTCAATCTTCAGGCATTTAACAAATAGAAATAATTTATATTATGCTATGTGACTGAAACAGAAACATTATGTCTTCTTCAACAATAGTTCTGTGTTTGATTATTCAGGCTTTCCTTAATCAATTATTATACTTTCCTAACAAGAAGTCAGACTTCCTTCTCATATTTTAAATGAGCATCTTTAGACAGTATGTTGTTTAACAGCCACAACGTTTTCTTGGAATTTGATTAAGAAATTGTAACAGGTGTAACAGAAGTGGGGCACATACCCCAGTAAAATTGGCCTTTCGATGCCTCCGAAAGGAAACATTGACAAGTGCCTTCTTAATAATCACTTTAACGCTCAATTTTATTCAGGATTTCAGTTTCACTCACTGATGTTTGAATGAATGGAAAATGAGATGTTGCTTACATGGCTGGTTGTAAGTGAAGCCTTTTCTTTCCAGCACACTTCTTCTGTTCATTCATGTCAAGAAAAATTAAATGTGATTACACAAGCTTTTTTCTGACATGCATGTTAAACAACCAGTCAGGCAAAAATGCTGGCGTGGTAGACCTGTGGAAGATTTGTGCAAAAAAACAAGCCAAGAACAATGGACATTTTTGTCCATTAAAATGTACAGAGTATTTTAATGGACTGTTTCCTCATAAAGGTTTAAGAAACTAACTGAATAGAAATTTATTTATATCATTCTGAGCTTTTTTCTTGTTTTAAAGAAAAAAAAAAGAAAAATAAGTAAAATAAAATAAAATAAAATACACGAGACAAAACTCAATTTGTTTTTCTTCTGACTGCATTGCGTTAATTTAAATAAAATGTTTGTCTGACTCCAGAACCCAACTCCCCAGAACCAGCACAACAGAGTTGCATTCACCTCAGCAGCCCTGAACAATGAATGGATGGCATCCTCGAGATATGCTGGTTGCTCCCAATTAGGCTCACTGTGAGAAATTGCACTGAATAGTTGCCCTTCAAATAAACTTAAAATAAGATGAAAACACAGATGTATAGACCTGTGCGTGAGCATGTGTCTATATGTTAGTGTATGAAACTCCTGTTATATAACATCACGTTCACATGGCCACCATTGTGAGGAATGGTAGCCAAGTCAGTGACACTAACATCCAAGGAATCCAAGGAATGTATTACTCTGTGTTGCTCTTTTTTGTTGTTGTTGCATAGTAATATGCAATGGTGTGCTGTCCATTGTGATGAAATACTGCAGTTTTTGCAATTATTGCAAAGTTTCAACTTTTGACTAAAAGTGCTTATGCATTTATGTATGTGTTTATTTAACTGACACAATACACAGGAAATCTTATCAAAATATTATTGGGAGATGAGAACTTTCTGAATTTTCAAAAAAAAACAAAAACATATTTGGTATTATTTTAAAAGGTAAACACCTTGTTAGTTTCCCTCATAAATCAGCAACAAATCCCACAAAGTCAAAAAATTGGTTTTTGGACTTTTTTGTTGAATGTGAGTGGAATATTCCATTTGCATAAGGATTCACACATTCTACAACTTGGAACTACACTTTGGTGCAAAACTGCAGCGGTCCTTAACCGGTTTCCACAGTCTGAGCACACTTGTCTGTGCAGCACTAATAAGCACTATAAGAATTACAGCTGATATTTCCCAGATGTAAGATATTATTATTACTAAATATTCATGACAAGAAGATATAGTTTTCTTCTCCTAATTTTGAGTCTGTCATAATTAAGTGACAAAGAGGCATGCAGCATTAGTAGACAATATCACAATTTAGACATTTTTCATTCCACTTGTTTTTTTCTACACTTGTGTAATAAAGGACACACCAGTAAGTATCTGCATAGTATTTTTGTATTTTTTCATTCTTTGTGTTATTCAGCACCTTTTATTTATTATTCTGAACATATTCACTCATCAATGAATGATTGATGATTTCTCCTGATTATTTCTTGACAACAAACACTATGACCATAAATTGGTTTATTTTCATGTTTCACTATAAATTTCTTACATACAGTAAGAAGAATGTACCAGTTCAAAAAAGTTAATAACTATTCTTTTGAGAAATGTTCCAGATCTATTTATTATTATTATTATTATTATTTATTTATTTATTTATTACTTGTGGTAATATTTTGCAATTATCACCACGAGAATTTCTTGACCAAAAGTTGAAACTTTATTCTGTTTCCAATGTTGTTGCTTCATGTCATTTCTGAACATTGAACAGCTTCCAGACACTGCAGATTGGCAACAGTCTTTCAAATAACAACTTCCTAGTTCATGTCACTGAATTGCATTTATGTTTTTATAATTTTGACTTAAAGCATCTGGTAAATCTACTATTTTAACTCGGGAATCAAGGGAATAAAATTATTTTATACAATAAACATCTAAAAATCAGTCTTTATTGTTTTAGCTTGGATTAGCATTAAGACAGTGAGCCTAGTACAATCTTATCTAACATCTGTGCTTACAGAGCACCAAAGTTACATCTGAGATCACTTCCAGGGCTCTGTTTGCCTGCTTCAGCCCTGTTTTCAATCTTATTTAAGACAGTACAATATTGAAAATGTGAGTTTTCTTTTCTATTAAAGGCTCTGTTAAGGCCCTATTATGAAAGACAATGCTGCAAAATCCCAAACCAGCATAAAATGACTGGTTTCAAGCAATAGAAAACATCATAGAGCACTCCTTACATTGACCACTATTCCCAATTGGGCTTGACAAGTCTCAAAGGACTTGAGAAGTTGTAGAAATAACTTCACACAATGATCACATCTCAGATGATGTGATAATCTCAGATGAGATGATATGAGATGATGTGGTCATTGTCCTGATTGCACCACTGTAACTTACTTGTCAAAGATCTGAACACAAATAAAAATAAGCCAGTCTGACTCCTGTCCTTCACGTTCAAGAAAAATACACATTACTATTACAGTTTCCACACGGACTGTATGTGAAAATCTGTTTTCACATCTTTACTTATGAATGTAAACAAAAACACGTGGGAGTAAAACAAGTGGAGTGGCTTTCTTTATTGTCCAATGCTGTCTTTTGAAGAGGATCATTCTGAAACTGCCCGGTGACATGCTAATTAGAGAAGAGGAGACTTGCTGGGCTGGAAAAAACACTAGAGAAGCCTTTTAAGTAACTGAGCTGTGTTAGTGAGTTTTCATGTTGTAGTTTCTTTCATCTTGGAACACAGTGTGCACTATGGCCTTTTGACATCAGTGAATGATAGAAAGTAAAATTTCTAAACAAATTGAAGTTTCATTTTAAGAATCTTTCCCTGATATGATTTAATTCATAGCATTACTTACACATTTTCAATTACTTAATGCTTTCAAAAGAAATACTAACAAGATGTCTTTTGGTTGTAAATGTAGAAATAAACTGCTCCTGCATAAGAAACTATCATTAATATTTCAGAGGTAATCATGTTATATTAGTTAGTATCTGCAGATGTTTATACAAATATGAGTTGCACAAAGAAACATTTCTCTGAGGTTTAAAGTAAAGAATGAATATAAATTAGTAGCAAAGCACTCTTTGTTAAAAATAGAATATTAAATGTCTGGGGAAAAAAATACTCAAAAATCCTTGATAATACTCCAGATTTATTTTATTAAAGAATGTAACATATTGTGTAATACAAAGAATACAATATTTACAATATTGTAAATATATTGCATTTTTAATACAATTGTTTAATGCAATTTAAGGAATACATGATTTACAATTTAGCTCTGTCTTAATAATTCAGTCGAATAACATGTTATTGGGTACTTCTCATTCTCCTTGGGTTAAAATATACAAATCATTAGTATGTTAAAAAATATATTTTTCACATGTCTTTTATCTGAATTCAATTTCATCTGTAATTTCTAATTGTCGAACATTTCCCACAGATTGAACTGAACAAAAAAAAAATAATTGTAACAGCGACACTCAGTGGGTGAAAAGGATACAGTCAACCGAATGACGTTGGTTCAAAAGCTACTTATTTTTGTAAATTTACTTTTATGGAAGAATGCATGGAAGTGGATTCAGAGATTAAGAGATGGGCGACCGATTTGCCAAATGTAAAAAAACAAAAATAAGAAATTCATAGTTTCCAGCTATAGAAGGTGCAGCAAGTGGGCGTATTTTTTTTAAAAAATTATGAGTCTATATTATTGCAATGAACAACACTAACAAAATGAATAATAATAATAATAAGTAAACAAAGGTTCCTTGTTTGAACCTCACCCTAACTAAATATGTATGTAATACTTAAAACCTGTTTTCAATGACCAAGCAGTCTTGGAATCGAGTCGGGACTGGAGAACTAAATCCTTCGTGCGCACTCATCAGGCTGCTGTTTAATCCGCCCAGATTTGTGAATGAAAGTAGATGCGTTTGTTTAAAGTCTACGCTCCTGCCGGGGTGATGCGACTCAAGGAGAGGCGGGCAGCAGACGTCCAGGTCCGGGCTTCTCCATGCAGTAAAAACAGCGCACCTAGTGGGCGCCAATGGGAAGGTGGAACAACAGGTAGGCGTCTTCTAACGGCGGCTCTCATACAGTCAGCTCTGTGCACGGAAACAACTGGACCGAACCGAAATTGATCCCAGGATCCGAACTTCACGGGGTGGGAACCAATTAATCTGGATAACATTGGAGGTTTTTACGCTTACAGTCGAGTTTTTTTTTTTTTTTACAAGTAGAGAGAACCTCAAGAGGTCCGAATTGAAAGGCTTCCCCCTCAAACGCCTTTTGAAATCCGGGATCAGGTCAAGTCATATCAGGAAAGAGGTGCATGAACTGCTGATGGTAAGAGTAAATCTTTCAAATGCAGGGTTTGATTTCTTTGTCTTTTCGTCCGCATTAGTTAGCATAAATGTTTTAATTCCTAGCCAGTCTTGCTGTCTCTGTCCCAATAAACGTTATCATGCTATCACTGTTGCATAATGTAGAAAGTGTTGCAATATCTTGACTACTCACTGTGTGACTCAACAATAACGCCTATTCTTATATAAGTTTCCGGTTCCTTTTAGTTCCTGTATGTTTAAATATATGTACATTATTTTTAGTAAATACATACAATTTTTTATTTTTTTTAATTCAGCTCATGATAGTTGTGTTTTTGCTTGTTTGTTTTTATACCCTTCTGGTTATATTTTTCCCTTCTGATATCCTCATTCTTATCTATCCTCACAGAAGCTGTTTTGTCCTCATCCCTGAACTTGGCTCCCCTCTGGGAGGAAAACCAGGACATTCTTGATTACACAGCTGATCTCTGAGAGGTCAGACTTTCCCTGACCCAGATCCCTCCGGAGCAGGACATGGATGTTCTCCGGCGATCTTCTACGTTCGCCTCGGAAGTCCTCGATGTCTTCGACCGATCGCTGACTGAGAAGGAGCTGGTGTCTCAGTCCAAAGCACTTTGCAGAGACTATATTCTATCCAGGCTCAACCAGAACGGGTTGGGTTGGTCCAAGACTGAAATTAACTTCTCTCCCCCAAATGCAGCGCTCGCCGAGATTTCTCTGGTGCTTCTTTGTCTTGGTAAGAGGAGTTTTGGATAAATGAGCTTTAAATCTGGCTGTTTTTGTAGAGGGCCATTTATGTATAGATGGACCGATCCCAGAAATTGGAATTGGCCAATTTCCTCTTGATTGGCTCAGATCAATACATAGAAATTCTATTTTTTTCTTTTTATTAAATGCATCAATATATGGACTGACCAATATGTCTTTTGTTGCACTATCATGAGTGTAGCAAATGATAGATAATGGTTAAGGTGGTTAAATAATGCACAAGCGAGGATGCTCTCATAATCCCTTCATTTTATGTTGGTTTCAGAACTACTACTTCTACTAAGAAACATCCAGCAAACCTTTTGACATGTATGTGTTTATAGTCCTTTGAAAAAAAGATTTTGCAATCTGTTAGACCTCAAAAACCCGTAAATCTGTGTCATCTGATAACTTTATTTACAGATTTATGTGCATCTTATCTGAAGTTGTCTCTGAGCCTTTTGACACTGCTCTTCTGTTTTTTAGCCACAAATGTAGGAATAAACTAACCTTGAAGAAATTAATTTGAAAAAGAAACCCAGTATTTTCTTAATAATAACAGTAGATAGGATAACAACATTAAAATCAGTCTCCTAATCTTTATCAGCCAGAAAAAATAGAAAATGCATCCTGTACATCCTAAGGGGAAAACTGTGAGAAATAACATGTGTAACTACAACACATAATGCATGTGAGATGCAAGAAAATGGACTGAACAGCCTTTCAGACTTGAATATAAATAGATTTTTCTCCCACATATTTTCTATCTGCTATTTTCAGACATAGGCTTGGAGAAACGGATGAGTAAAAGACCATGTCTGAATCTTCTCAGCTTCTGTTCTTTCTATTTACATTTCTGCACGCAGTTTTATGTTTAGTTTTGCCGATTTTTTAAATTTTACTGCCTGGCAGTGTTTTCGTCTCTTTCATGCCGTTTTAATGTCTTTTTTTTCCTCCCTAACAATCTGGTGTCCCTCTCTGTCTCTTGTTCCTAGGCGATGAGTTGGAGTGCCTACAGCCCAGTCTGTACAGGAACGTAGCGCGGCAGCTTAACATTTCAGTTGCCATGGAGAACGTGGTTTCAGATGCCTTTCTCGGCGTGGCAACGGAGATCTTCGCAGCAGGTATGCCATGACCCTGGAGGAGGATGAGGAAGAAGTGGCGGTGATGATGATGATAATGATGATGATGATTGTAAACACACTATTTATTAAGTGTGTAGGAGCTCTGCCAGCACAAGAAGTGACTTACAGTTGAGATTACAGATGAAGGCTGTTAGTGTGTTTTAACACTGGTGACTCTGCAGTTTTCCTAGTTTGTCTCAGAGGGGCTTTCAGTAA
Organism: Phalloptychus januarius; assembly: GCA_902982915.1. Lineage (NCBI taxonomy): Eukaryota > Metazoa > Chordata > Actinopteri > Cyprinodontiformes > Poeciliidae > Phalloptychus > Phalloptychus januarius. Next base: position 11,773,172 of record CADWAE010000466.1, on the reverse strand, counting down.
GAGAGAGTGGGTGAGTGGATAAATCAGTCATAGGTGGAGGGGACATTATCTAAAAAAACAGACGTATGTATTCTAACTTCACAGTTAAGAAACTTGTAAAGTTATACTTTGCTTTGGACTGGAAGAAAAAGTTTCTAAGTTGGGTTTTACAACGTGTTTGCCTTGACAGAAAACATGAAAGAAATTCATAGGACTCTACAACACTCAAAAGGAACTGAATTCTTTTCATTAATGGCTCTTTGTTTGGTTTTAATGCTTAGAATAAGTTTTTTCCTTCTTCTGACTGTTTTAGGATTGAATTGTACTGTAAAATCCTTACTGTCAGATGTCTGAATGGGGCGTCTTTTTTTCTTAAAAAATCCTTTTAGTTTTATTTAGTGTAATACTGTGTGTGACCTTAGAAAGCTAAATAGCCTCAGCTTTCCTTTAAAGGCGGTTTTAGTTTTCTAGGACCAAAGTGGTCCCAGAGGAGGATGCTTAATTGTGATCATAATTTTTCAAGCCGATCCCTTTGTAGATAAGCGGCTAATTAGTTACAGTTCTTATGTAATCCTAAACAAAACCATTTTCCCCGCTAATTTATAATGCAGCCTATTGAATTATTACATAACTACTCATTCAGATCTTGAGTTTTTAGAAGGAAATGGAGATCACTATCTTTTTATTATGGCGTTTCCTCAGCACACACATTTTTCTGACTGTTATCTCTGAAAGCGTTAGTCTTGTGAGACATTTTGGCCCTTTTAAAGTTCTCCATCTGGGCATAGTTTGGCTTTTTTCTTTTTTTTTTACCAGATATCTTTGTTCAAATTTAAGTCTCAAAATAGGACATCATCAACAACAAACACATATATATTACCCCCACATTTCTTGTTGATACGAATGTTGAGTTCACTTTACATGTTGATATGATTTCTGGGTTCTCAACAACAGATGTTCCTTGTCCACTACCAAAAACAGTGCTGACATTTTGAATTTTCCAAATAAAACAATTCCATGTTCTTTTTTTATAAGCCTCGGGGATAGATTAGAGGAATCTGGCTGCCCTGTGATGAACATGCAACATTTGGCTCGTTGCCTGGATGTGCCAAAAACAGACTTTCTTAATATAATTTTCATGCCTGTGCTCTGGCCGAATGTTTCCCCCACTCTGATGTCACAGGGCTGTAATTTGTGGAAATAGCGTGGGATTCCTCTGAAAGAACAACAAACTTGGGAGCTTGAGTTGCACTTTGCCTTCTGAGATCAGTTGAGAACTTTGATTAAAATAGGAAACGCAAAAAAATCAGACATACTTTTTTCTTTCCTTTTGCTTTAAAAGTTTATTTTTATCTTTTAGGTATTTGTTAGCATTCTTCAGCCCAAAAAGAAATTGAAGCAGCCTTCTGTGCTCTGTTGTCCTTCAGTAAAATCAACATGGCTCGTCTCTCCTTCATTTATCTTCTTCTGCCTCCCACTCCTGTTCAATTTCTTTCCGCCCTTCTCTTTTATCCCTGACAATCTCGTGTCTATTCTCGGCCCGCTTCTCAGCAGGGACTGAGACATGATGTGCTCGGACAGCGTGCATGGACACTTATCTCATTTAAGCTCACCCACGGCTCTATCCCCTTATAGCCACCGTCAGACTCTGCAGGTCAGCCCCATGGAACATTCATGACAAAGCAAGTGGGACCAAAAGAGGCCAATGACATCAGCCTTTAGCTGCATTCCTGATGGCTGTTATGAAAGGGCCAGCTTCCCTGAAAACTCTTCCTAGAACTGTCCATCTGGCTGTAATTGTCCTTTCAAGCAGGCTCAGTTTGTAGTTCTATGTCAAAGTATTCACACCCCGTTTGCATTACAGTCTTCATTGTATCCTTTTGAGATTTTATTTGATAAGCCAACATAAAATGGAACATAATTGGGATGGGAAATGCTACATGTTTTTCTTTTTTCCAATTCTGTCTTGAATAATACTCAAAGAATAAAAATCTGTGAACTGTGGGCTGCATTTTTATTCAGTTCTCTAAACCAATACTTTGTAGACCTGCCTTTCACTTGCATCTGCAACGTTTCTGGGCATGTATACCCCGCTTGTTTTTGCAAAATAGTTCAAGCTTCATCAGAATAGATGGCAAGCATCTGGATAGTAGTCATTACTGGATTGTAGATAGTTATTAAGTCAATTGGATTGTGGTCTGGACTTTGGATAATTATCTTCCTTCTTTAAATTAGCTTGATTTAGGTCTGGCCAACTTCCCATATCACCTTGTTTCACCTGGAGTATCATGTGTTTAGTGTGATGTGCACTTTTTTTTTCTTCACACATCGAGCTTTGTTTGTTCATTAGTAGAAATGAATGCTGCAAAACATAAGAAAGCTCTTGTAAGAACAGAAACAATACAGATAAATAAATAATTGGTTCTCTAACAAACCTCTTAGGCCTTCGTAAAACAACCGCTTTTACACCAGGATAAAATTACACACAGGTAGTCTCTGTTTTGTAATGAATAATTAGTTTTTTTCTGAAGTCAGTTCTTTGCACTCTTTTTTTTAATTTCATCTAGAGCTAAAATCAAATGCATGGCACAATTTATTGTGCTTCTTTGTGTCCTACTAAATCAAAAATAATGTTTTGGTTATTTTTGATAACCAAACATGGTTATTAAAAATGTGGAAAAGCTTACGTTATGTTCTTTTCCAGCTTTTAAGCTATGGTCGATGGCATCATAATCCTTACCTCTTTAATTGACAGTAAGGCTGGTGGTTTTTATAAGACCTCTTATCAGTCACATTAACCCAAATTACTCTGGTTTGTTGACCTGAACCTGGCGTTTTTATTTTTATTTCAGTTCAAGGTTCAATGGCTGCACAACATGAAAATTCAGAGGGAAAAAGAGTTATTGCCTGGAAAGGATGGCTAATGTTGTAAATAAAGGCTTATTGATTCCTGTCCAGAAATTCAGCTTCCGTAAAGAGGAGGAACTGATGTCCTTTGTTTTGTGCACACAGCACAGTGACTCTAAGAGAGAATCGATATCGTTAGCAACCAGAAAATAAATATTTAAAGTAAAACATCTGGAGGCAAGGGATGAGATCAGCAGCAGGGTTTTCTCAGGTCTAGATCAGTTCAGTTTTGTCTGTATATACACAGTTAAAATTAAACCTACTGCACTAATGTCTTTAATGTTTTATTTTTTTTGCTGTAGGTATAACATGGGGTAAAGTGGTTGCCATGTATGCAGTAGCTGGAGCCCTGGCAGTGGACTGCGTCAGACAGGGACATCCCACCTCAGTACACATCATAGTGGACAGTCTTGGACAGTTTGTCCGCAAATTTCTCGTTCCCTGGCTGAAGAGACGGGGAGGATGGGTGAGGCTGGGCTTTTTTTTTGTAATTTCTCTGAATTAAAAACCCGATTCAGAAGCAAAACTGCAGCTTAATAACTGGCCTTAATTTGCAAACCCTAAAGGAAGCTGCTAAACTAAGAGATGTGGATTAAATCAATTAAACAACTTTATACTACACATTTGATGCACTGCTCTGCCGTCTTGATAAATTATTTATATAGGACTGAGAGAAGATGTCACACTGTTTGTGAAGGAGAGGAGTCCTTGTAAAACATCACTTTATCAACCATATTCATTTCATATAGCTACAGTATCCAGCTAAGTTTTTATCCAATAAAATCAAAACTTGACCTATTTATAGTCCCATCCCACACCTAGTTACCATACAGTTATTTTAGGGGTATTTTGTAAGAAATAGTAAGACAATGAGAGTGACTTTTAAAGACGTTTAAAATCTAGAAAGTCATTAAATATTTGGTAATTTTGAGAAAGTCTGAAAATGTTCATATGATATAACTATGCAGATTTTTTTCCATTGTTTGAGAATCAAGGATATTTCTATTCTTGTACTTTATTCTGGTCTAATAGCAGTTTCTTGGTGCATGTAAATTTTTACCACAAAGATGTTGCAAAACCCAAAAAATGTGTAATAACCTCAAAAACTATCAATGAGCACTGTAAAAATAAACTTTACAACAAAAGTTTGGCCCAAAGTGATTCAAAATGCCAGGAGATATAGGTTTAAAATCTTAAATTTAAACAGCATTTGAGAAGTAAAGAACTTTTTAAATCAGCAAATTCCTGCCATCACTTTTTAAAATAAACTCCGTTTTCCATTTCCATCAGGCAGAGATGATGAAATGTGTGGTGAAGATGGACTGCACTCTTGAACGTCCCTTGCTGTCATCAGTGATGGACTCCCTGAAATATTTTCTTACTACTGTGTACGTCTACATCATGAAGGAGCAGTGAGCTGGTGAAAATATAGGACTGAAATCTCTGCCTTGTCGATGAAAGGTGAGATGGAAATGCTCGCTGTGCGTGATGAGGATTCGGCTTTCCCGGCACTTTCCTTTGTGTTGCTGAATGGTCACTGACAAATGTTTCATCAGCAGTGTGTCATGTTTTGTACAAGCCTGCGAGTTGATTACCCTTCTACCAAAGAGTAGTCACTTGATGTTTTCAGTGGAGAATTGAGGATAATCTTAATATTTAACAGTATGAATGTTATTTTTCACAACGCGCTCCATCTGTTGTATGCTTTTTCTCACTGTTGATCAAATTGCAGTAAACACTCCTTTTCTGATTTAATGTGAGGCTGTTTTTACTCCCGATGTTCTGTGGGAGATTTGCTCTTTTTAGAATATATGTTTCCAGAGGAGAGTTGAATGTGACTTCTGGATTGATGCTAAGCTAGCTGGAACATTACCTGAGAGGTTTCTGGTGGCTGCTGAGGATAAGATTTCACCCTGCTAAGTCCACTTTCTCTGAGCAGTATTTGGCTGTATTGTTTACATTTCAGGAGATGAAACCATTGTGCCAAAGCACAAGCTGCGTCTCCCTTCAAATACAGCCAAAAGTAACGATGTAAATTTATAAATATTTTTTCAATTTAAACAGAACAAACCTTTTTTTTTTCTGCCATGCCCATTTTTTTTTTTTTTACAATTTTCAAGTGACTTTCACAAAGTACATGTGATATTTTAGCTTCACTGACTTCAGTTTTTAACCTGTATATTTTATTTATGATTTTATTTAAGATTTTTATTTATATTTTCGGTGATAACCAACAATCGATTACACCACAGCATAAAACGTGCCACTATAACAAGCACTTCAAGATGAATGTGTGTATTGGATTTAAAGTTCAGTGTTATTTTTGAAATTGTGTCTGCTCTATTTTTTTTAACACAATAAATTTCAACAAATGCTTACGAATACCTTTATGGCACTTTATTTCGGTTCTCAAGCTGTTTCTAATTTTATAAGAACTTGATGAGGTTTCAGAGTGGTGCCTAACCATGTCTCAGGAATTGAAAAGTTCAAAGATTAATGTAGCATGAAACTAAGAAATGATTTCACACATCTATGGTATGAAATGGGGTCATTCCAAATGCAATATTTGATTCAAATACAGTAAAGTTTACCAGCTTGTCAATAATATTTTTACAATTGATCTGGTCCAATAAGGCGAAAGCTGTTGTTGCAGACATCTAGTGTGAATTTAATGACAAAGTTCCCATTAGAAATATTTAAACTGAGACAAACATTGGGATGTTCAAAAATTTGTCCTCAACTGTGTTAGTTACATACATGACTTTTCTTCACTAATGCTTTTCTCTGGAGGTCTATGCAGCAATTTTATTTTTAAAGTAGACAACATGTAACATATGGCATGAGGCTATTTCATTCTTTTGATGTGAATGTTTTTCTGGCAAATTTCAGATGTCTGTTGGACTGACTGCTGCATATTGTTATAGTTATCAGTTCCTTCCAGTGGCTCTAATCTCTGACAGGAGATCACATCCAGTCAGAAAAATAAGCCAGAGTCCCCAGTGCAGGTGTATTACTGGTCACATTAACAGCAAGCTGTTAGTTATTGTATTCTTTATCACGTATGTCACAAAGACCCACATGGTCTGAAGCACTCACCACTGTTTTGCAAAAGAAATTAGTAAGACTGACTCTGGTTTTCTATTAAATATAGGAGTTGGCTGAAATTATTACCCGTTTACAGTTTGTAAACTCAAACTTATATGAAAAGTTATTTTTGGTGGGATGACTAATAACATTGAAAAAGAAAGTTACAAGCTCCAATCTCTGGTTTTAAATTTAAAATACTAATTCTTCTGTCCTAATCACCTTTGATACAGGCTTAAAATGAGTGAGTATGCATGTGCAAGGCCTCATTTCGTTTCCTAATTTAAGTTTGAGTTATCAAATTTAAAACGTTACTGTTTTAAGTTTAATTTTTATTACCCATCAGGACCATATAGATTCAAAACAGTGACATATTTAAATGCAGACAATGTTTAAAACATTGACAGGCAGCAAAGTAAAATGCATGACAAACAAACTCCCTGAGAAATTAAAGGTTTCTGAACCACATTCCTAAAATGTTGCTGACAGGTGTGGGATAAAAAGCAATAGCAGGGCCACGGCTGGTTGGATCAAGATGACCGGCTGTAAGTGATGTACAAGTGCTGAGTAAGCGGCTGGTTGCCTGTTGCCATGAAAACAGTCTGTTCAAGCTTCCCGTCTGGTCGTAGTTGCAAGACTCTGCGAATCTGAAAGAAAAAAAAAAAAAAAGAAAATTAATGCAATAATCAAAGCAATAGAAAACAAGTTATGTGCTATATAAGGAAAATCTGTATTCTCAAAGCTTCCATAAGCTTTCAGAATGCAGGAATATCAGATCATGTCTGGGTAGAAATGATGACTGATCAGTTGTACCTGTTGTACATGGGGCTCTTTGGCAAAAGAGATTCTACCCAGGCTTTGGGACTGCAGCTTGAGCTGCTTTTCTGTCAGCTCCCCCTCTTCAATCTCCACCAGACCTACATAAAAACACAACAACCACAACAGCCTTGAAACAAGCCATGTGAGTATGACTATAGTGAAGGCATAAACAAGGAAAAACAATAGATGAGGACATCTCTGCAGACAGAACACATTTGTCCTGTGTTGACAAACTAAAAACTGTAAATTCAATGACTTGAGAGCAAATAAAAATGACAAAATGGCCATTTTTAAAGTTTGTTTACATGTCTGTGTAACAGGCTCTAAGTCAGAGAAAGTCATACCTGTCATAATTGCTGCAGAATCTGATTCTGCATTTCAATATAATGGCATTCATGATTTCAAGTTTTTAGGAGGTTTTTTTTATAAAAATCAGAAGAACACATAGTAGCACTACTTATCAGAAACTTGGTTACGTTTAGTTGATGTCTACCTGAGTTCTGTGCGATAATGAAGGCCACTCTGTTTGTCCCCGGCTGGATTCGAATAAAACCGCATTCTCTGTGAAGAGGCTTATTGGACTCCGCATGAAACGCATTAAACCTAAACAAAACAGTCAGAAATGAGCTGGAAATATGATGGAGTACACAAAGAAATAAGTTTAATTCTCCTGCTCTGCAGGGATAACGTACGTAAAGTTGATGACTGGTTGCCCAACATGGCTGAAATCTAGTTTCTCAGTGTATCGGAAAGATTCTATGGTGGGGAAGGTTCCTTCTCCGGGTTTGTCGCTCTTCCAGGTACCCAGCAGCCAGCGGAGCGGCTCGAGGATGGGATTCAGCTGCACTGCTATTGAAAATAAACACACACAGGTCAAGAGTCCACTCTCAATAAAACCCTGGTAAACACTACCTGTGTGATGTGATTTTTAATTAAGCGAATGTGTGTCCATGCTCTTTATAAAGCAGAAAATTATTTTGTTTGCTTTCAGTAAACACAGCTCAAATGCTAGGGTTAACAGAACAGGATGAGCTCTCAGTAAATATGTTCTACAAATTTCCCACTGCATAAAAGCATAGAAGTACTTTTAACAGCAACTAGAAACACGCAAAATGATGGCAGCGATGCAACAGTTAAATTGAAACGTAGGGGTCCCCAAACCAAGTCTGGATACAAGAAGCTGAACAAATATGATACAGAAACACACGCAGTTCCAGTGTGAAATATTTCATTAAAATGATTGGACGAAATAGTAAACAAAAAACAAGGGGTCTAATTTCAACATCATAATGAAATCTGACAACAACAACAAAAAAACCTTTTTAGGGCAATTAAAATCCACTTCCTTCAGAATTTATATACTAGTCTGAATCCAGAAGATGGCAGTAGAGCACCGCATGACGTTGATGAAAAACACTCGAAGAAGAAGAAACCTATGGAAGTAAGACGACTGAATCCAAATAAAACAAAAAAGTAAAATTAAATCTACCAAATAAAACAAGCATCGTTTTTTAACGATGCTTGTGAACTGTGCATGTCACTTGACATGCGCAGTTTACTGTATACATGAAGCGGGGGTGTCTGTTTATGTTAAACTCAAATGCATGCACAAAAGTTACCTAAAATGCAACGAGAAATAATAATTAAGAATATTTTATAAAAATCAGTAATTTATTTAAGAAAAAGGCTAAAGATCTTTATCAGTCTCAGTGACAGAGATGCCGAGTCACTGTGACAAATCATTTAAGCAGTAAAACAAAACTCCTTTAACATTGTTTCATTTATAGTTTAATCTTAATTTAAACATGACCTCGGGACTTACCGTTGTCATCAGTGGGAGACGCCATGGACAAAATTACCTTCCGGACGTAGAGTACGAATCCTAACAAAGGACAGAAATATAAAGCGAAAGGCGCAAAGAGGTAGGACCTGTTTTGACGCAGCACCGCATGGAGTCCTGGGAAGTGTAGTTTGTCGGAGGTGACAAGGCGCATTAGATGACAAACTAAATGAGCACAATTGTTAATAATTAGTTGAATTAGAATTGAGCTAACCAAGTTGAATATGATTTAAATGTTAAATCTCCAAACTTTTGACTCAAACAAGTGACAGTCTGTTGCTTTTCAAGAAGTTCTTTGGTTTGAGTCCCAACCAAGGATTTTGTTGTAATTAATTTGCATGATTTGTACGCAGGTGTGAGTTCTCTCAAGGTGCTCCAGAAACATGACTTTCTTTGGGTGCACAGTTGAGTCGCCCTGTAATGAACTGCTGGCCTGTCCAGGGCGTACCTTTGCTCTCATCCGCCAACTACTGGACATAGGCACCAGCTAACTCTGTTCCTGCAAGGATGTTTGCTTGAGACATTTAAAAAAAATAGAAAATTTCAGCTTTTCCATTTAATGACACTGGAGCATTTAAGTATTTCAGAAAACAGACTTTATTAACATTGTCAGTACACTCAGCAAGACAGCTTCTGCAACTTTATTTTAATAATAGCAAACATATAATCCTTAGCATTGAAAGCAGTAAGAGATTTCTGCACTTTATTCAATGTTCCAACCATGTTGGATATATCTTATGAATGTGTGCAGAGTCAGTGAGTTCTTAAGCCTTGCTCTTTTTGCAGTTCTTCAGAGCATCTGCCAGGGCATGCAATACCTTGTCAGCATTGGTTTTCTCGCAGTTGTATCCCATCAAGCCGATTCTAATCACCTAATTAAAACAGAGAGTGAATTAATGCCTGCAGTGACTCAGTAGAAAACAAAAACTTGACACAAGTCTTTCAAAACTGCTTCTGATGTAAGTATTTAGATGTAATCAAATTTTTAAATATACATGTTAACATGTCTGTTATTTTGTATCTAGATAGAAACAGATCTAATGTGTGTGATGTCAAATGTTTGAATAAAACATGAAAAGGATATTAAAAAGAATAGGCACTGAATTTTTATTATGTATATATAATTTTTTTTTTCAAAAGATTATCACCTACTGTGGGGTCTAAATGTCATATCTCTTTAATGCCCTGTAGTGACACTAAGGATGAGACCGTTGCATGTTCACACTTCTAAAATGAAACCAACCATGCCGATGGATGGACCGAGTCCTCCTGTCATCTCCATCTGGTGGTTCTTCATAATGTAGGTAAGCATCTCTCTCCACTCATAGCCTTCGGGGATGAATATGGTGGTAACAGAAGGAAGCCTCAACTCCTGCATGAAACACATCATGCCAAGAAAAGTGTTTTAAAATACTTTTTGACACAATTCCAGCTGATTTTAGTGTATTTGTCCCATTTTCTTACTTGCTTTCCTCAAATGTACGTTTTACAGTTACGAATCAAGCAAAAAACAAAACAATATATGTTTCTGAGCTTTTCAAATGTCTTACTTTGTCAGGGATGAAAAGCTTGAGGCCTAGGTCTTCTAGTCCTTTGTAGAGGTAGGCTGCAACCTCTTTGTGTTTCCTCCAGGACTCTTCCAGCCCCTAGAGGGAGACAAATATTGGTCATTTTGTAGTTTTACTTTCAGAAAAATAAAGGACATAGCTCATATGGTAGACTAATCTTAACTTCCATTCAGGACAACCAGCAGATTTGAGACCAATCATTAGACACTTGAGGACTATTGACTATTGATTGTTATACTTGGCTTTATTTATTAAGATCATAGTTGGCAGATGCCAAAAAAAGTAAATAAATAAAAAGAATTAATGAAAAGAGAATTTGAACTAAGTACAGTTTAAAGTCTAAAGGAAACTCTTAAAGTGTTAAATTCAGTTGATGTGGTAAGGTGGAAAAATAGTGAAATCTCCCTTTACCCTTTCAGCAAGAATTGCCAGACTCTCTCTCAGTGCAAAGAATCCAGAAACAGGACCAGTATGGTGATATCTAAAACCCAGAGCAAACTATTATCTCTTATCAGTTATTTTTGTCTTACAATTTTCAGTCAAAGACTTTATATATTTTAAACAAAAGGGAGCACTTTAAGAATAACTACATAAAAAATTTATCTTTGTTTTGGTAAGTGTTTACAAGATATAATGCAAAACAGAAAATGCATTTTATTTCGTTTGTGCACATCACCAAAATGAGGAATTTTAACATCTCATTCATTTGTTTCTTTGTTCTGTAAATGTTGAATTTCCTTTATCATTAAATGAGAAGCAGCATTTATAACTTACAATTATACATCAACTGAAAGCTAAACAATACAACACAAGCAAAGTGTGGTAGTTTTCTGATCATAAGCTTTAAAAACTGAACCAATTTAGTAGAATACTGTGAATTACTTTGTTGGTACAAATAATAAAAAAGAATTACTCACCCTCTTGTTGGACTGCCATCACAACCCCAATAGTTGGACAAATGTTTCATGTCAAAGAGATATGATACCGGCTTTGTTTTCCTGTTAAACATCTTGTCGCTGTGTTGGGGGAACAAAAATAAATTAGGCAGCTTTAATAATTTGTCTTATCTTACCTTATCTTTTCTTTTTTTTGGCTAGACATTCAATGTTGCACAACAGTGTCCAGTCTTACCATGCTCTATCATTAAAAGAGATGGGTGCTGTGCCAGGAGGTGCATTAAGAGCCTTCTGAGAACCAGTGTACAGGATGTCAATTTCTTTGAACAAAATAAGAAATGTAAAAATCAGATAGACGCCAAACGCTGAGCAGAAGTATTATGATTTTATTTGTTGACCTACTTTGTTTGTCCATAAAAATTGGAGCTGCTCCAAGTGAGGCTACAGCGTCAACTAGGAAGAGGCAATTGTGTCTGTAGAACATAAAATATAGGGCTGTGAGAAATATGGCATAATGTGAACATATTTCAGTTTAAAGATAAGCTGAATAGAAACCTACTTTCTGCAAATGTCTCCAATGCCATCCACCGGGTGGCAGAGGCCAGCAGAGGACTCTCCGTGTGCAAGAAAAAACAAGACCGGCTTGTGTTTTTCTATGGCCTAAAACACAAAAAATGGTTTAAATCACCCAACTCTTCTTATTCTCGTGTTCTTATTCTTCAATGAGCCCGAGTCTTCTTGAAAACAAATCAGATGTTCAGTTATAGTCAGAGTTGTGAGACATAGTCCAAACCTGCTCAATTTCCTTATTGGTATAATATCCTCCTGGTGCTTTTACCAGTGTGTGTACATTGGCACCTAAAGACAGAACAAACAAATAAAAAATCATTTCATAAATTAAACAGTTATCTCAGAACATATGGATATTATTTATATTTTAATTGAGTTTCAGTTTCAGTGTTGATGGAAGGGGGTCAGTGATCAGTCAAGTGTGTGCGTAAAGCCATGTAAAAGACACCCTACCCATTCGTTCCGCAATTTCAGCTACGCGCTCTCCCCAAATCCCGTTGAAGGTAATGAGGACGCTCTCCCCTGGCTCCACAACATTGAACACGGCGCACTCCATGGCTGCGTGTCCGGAGCCGCTCATTGATATGGTCACGTTGTTCTCTGTCTGAAAGGCGTACTGGATGCCCTTTTTGATATCGTTCATGATCTGTGACACGAATTTAAAACGTGAAACAGGCTTTTAGTTCGACTTGTCCGATGTAATTGAAAATAGAAGGCTATATTCATCTGCGGTGACAGTGAGTGTGCGCTTCACCGACTGTGCGTAATTACGCACAACTCTGTTGAGAAAAAAGGCTATATGTCTAAGTTGTTCTTATGAAAAATAAAAATCTAGCACTTTAGTGGAGATAATCAAGGCTAGGTCGCAACCGACATCATTTCTCCAAATAATAAAACTGTATCAAAGAGCTCTCACAATAAATAAAATGGAGCCGCATCTTCAAAGACCAAAATGCTACTTAAATGAAACTCATTTTCTCTCAACAAACCAAATCTGAGATAACTGAATCCTACTGATTTTCAGTACAGTTACCTCATACATTTCTGGATGCAGGTGACCAATGATAGGCTTGCTTCCTGCAGCTAAGACCCGTGGAGGAACGTTTGAGGGCCCCGGACCGAACAGGTAACGCAGAGGCACTTCTAGCGGTCGCAGCATGCTTTCGGGCGGCGGGATAGAGATGGAGGACACGGAGCGCTCCAGACGCTGCAGCAGCGGCGCACTCCTTGCAGCGAGTGGACCGTCGAGAGCCGCTGCCGCCAGCGGAGCGAGCGACGCGCTCCGGCCGAACAAAGCCCGCTGCATAACAGCCGCAGTCCTGAACCAGAGAAGCCTGTAGGGGTGGAGGTCACTTATGAGAGATGCAGAGACTGAGCCTGGAAGTGAGTTTGGGTGAGCATTTAAAACAAACAGGTCTTTGACCTGGTGGGTAAGGGCGTGCGTGCGTCATTTTACGCAACAAAGTGTACGACAGTAAACTGTTATAGTAAGAGAACAGGATGCTCTATGAACTCTTCTGTTTATATTGTAAGGGTTTTGGTAAGTCAGGTAAATAACATTGTTTGAGCTTTTTACAGAGCAAAAGTATTCACACCCCTTGAACTTTTACACAGTTTACAACCAATACAGCATCTTTTCATGGAGTTCTATATGAAAGACTACAAGAACGTAGCTTGTTCTTGTGAAATGGAAGTAGAAAACATGTTTTTTTTAAAAAAAAACCATTTTAACTAAAAATATCTAAAAGGTGGGTTGTAATCAATACTTTAAAGATGTTCTTGGAGGATTTACAGCTTAAAGTGTCCAACAAAGTACATCTACTTTGTTAGTCTACGGACTTATATGTCTGCACATCCTTCTTTACCAGATATTCCAGGGGCAAGTCACACCCAAGGTTCTCAGTTGGACGTAGTGCTTGAATGCGGAATATGTGTTGATCTTTGTCACTCCACAGTGTCCTGGTGGAAAGGGTGAAGTGTCAGTGTTTTGACACACATTGTGTTTTGCATCTACATCAGAAAGTTGCATTTTGGTTTAATTTGACAATAGCCATGCCTTTCTTCTTGCCATTTTCTCATGAAGGTCAGGTTTTTGGGTTGCACCACTTCTTGTGGATCTTTTCAGCTCCTCCAGAGTTACAATGGGCCTCTTAAATGCTTCTCTATTGGTGGATGACCAAGTATTGTCAAGTTTGCTGGCGTTCCATTCTCTTTCCATTTTTAGATGATAGTTTGAAAAGTGCTCTAATATAGTTATGGCTTTGAATGTTGTTTTCCAACACACTAAAGATCTTCACAACCTGAATCCTGGTCTTTCTGCTATGATCTTCATGATGTGTGATCACTAAAGTTTTCTAACAAACCATCTGAGGCTTTTAACAAAATAGCTGTATGTATACTGAGATTAAATAAATTACATTTATTAATAACGTAACTCTGGACTTCAGTTTGTTGTGCTGGCTTTTATTTAAGAGTAAACAGACTTCGTATAAAAGTATGCCACCTCTTCAGATTTCTAATTTCTAAATAGTTTTCAAAAACCAATTACTGCTTTGGGTTATTGTAGTGATTAATACAATATAGTGTATGGATGTCTTTATGTAAGGAATGTCTGTCCATGACCTAAATGCATGGACAGGTCTAGTTTTGGCGATACATTTCTGGTTTAGATCTGCAACTGTTGAAGCCAAAGTACTGCACTTGGCAGCTTCGAACCGGCTGACGGGGGTTTGTTTGAGGTGATTTGTTGACTTTGTCTGTTTCGTCTGTCACAGCAGCCTTTGCAATGTTTAGAGGAGCCTCCTCTCAGAGAGCCAATCTGGTGTCTTGGTTGAGGAAGTGGGGCAGGCCAATGCATCCACCCACCAACCCATATAAAGGCATAAACACACAGCCAAAGGCACTTAAAGGTCTTATTTTATGTTTATGAGCTGTGCAAAATTTTAAAACGATTTCATGATTTCCACTCTAAACAAATTTCCAACAACAGTGTTTCATTATGTTTTATTTAAGAAAGGAGAACATGTGATCATCATTTTCATTTCAAACTTTTGTTTGTGCATGTTTAAACTGAAACCTCACTAGCATTATGTTGTAAGACTTATTCAAATTTGAATGGTTTCGACATCAGTTCCAAACTTCACACCATCTAAGTGAAATATTAAAACAAGTCTGTCAATTTAATACTGTACATTAGCGTAGAAGTCTGGGTGACCGGGTAAATAATTACACAGAAGTTAAATAAGTGAAATTAGTTTTTTTTTGCTTTCTCTAGATGATATACTTCAGAGAGAGCTTCCCTAATGTTCAATACCTCAGGAGAAGAACAGCTCTAGAAATATATAAATCAGTTATATTAAGATTACATTTAGTTAAGGTTCCAACTAATATTATTCTGACTTCAACAAGGTTTGTACTTTTTAACTTTAAGTCAGTCTTTGTTGTGAGGTGATGATATTTACAGGTCACACAATTCTGTTTTGTTCTCCTTGTGTGTTTCCTGTATTTTCACATCATATAACAGCTTTTATTTGTTTATTATTATGCCCACAACCTGCAATAAAATATCACTGAATAATATTGCTTTATTATTTTAGTGAGGGCAATTATCAATGTGGGTTATGTTCCTGAAGATTGCTGTTCTGTTTGACATGCCTTTAATTAATACACTACATGTTGTGTTAAGGGGATTAATCACAGATAAAGTAGCAAAGGTATATGAATCTAGTCAGGCTATTTAAGTTGTAGCAAACTTCTCCGCATTAAAGATGACGCCTTATTAATGAATTTTTAGGTTTAATATCAATGCCCCTCTTAACTTAAAATAACATGTACAACTTAACATTCATAAACTATAATTAAACAAATGCACAGTTGAAGTCATACTGTATTTAAAAAGTGTAGTTACTTAAATCGTAGACATACTTTGTGCTTTTATCAAGGGGGTTGCTAATATCAAGGTACATCTTATAAACTCTGTTACAATTTATCTTAACTGCAATCCATGTTCTGAGATTGCAGTTAAACATCCTTTATGATTACAGTTAATCAGGAATCTGTCTCTTAAAAATAAAAGCATCAAATCTCAAAACAGGAAGTTAACCATAGATAAAGATAAATTAAAGTGAAGAGCACCCTCATACCACCTGTTGCAATATTATGTATAGCAAAATTACCTCATGAGACAACTGAGACATGGACTTAAAGAAAGTGTTCATGCTCAACAAAATCTTCCTATGTGACTGAAATTTAAACAGTTCTGCAAAGACAAGAATTTCTCATTGTCAGTTATCAAAAATTATTGATAGCAGCTGATATGTTACGGTTTGAATGCACCTTAGTTATCACATAGCGCTATAGGTTGGACTGGATTTGGTCATAATTTTAAAACAGATATTTTTGTATTTAGTCAGGCTAAGTCTGATATTTAAATTTGAAACATGTAAAAAGGAATATGTTGGGGTGTGAATGGTTTTTCGCAGCACTGCAGCTCTAGTGAATTCCTTTTAACAACAACAAAGGACAAAACCTCCAAATGTAAAATAAAATTACCTACAGATACGAGATGGAGCAGCTTTGTATGCGAAGAGAATGCAATTTGTGGTGCTTCATTTCACCTCCTCTCTCTTTGCTCGCTGATGATGCTGATGCTGATCTCATCAGCCCCTCCCAGCATCCCTGGCACAGCTGCGCCGCCATTTTCAGCACCCTCAGAGCGACGGAGTGACGGCGCACTCCATCCTCCTGTTTATGCGTTTGGATCCGCGTTTTCCTCCTGCCCACCCCATCCCTTGTCTCCCACTCCTGTCTCTCTGTCTGACGCACCACTGTGTTCAGCCCACCCGGCACCGCTACTGCTGCTGAGGCTGAGGCAGACTCCCCTCTCCCGGTTTCCCCGGCGGATTATCCATGTATGGATGCGCTGAGGGAAGTGATGCTGTAGGTTACCGAAGACTGAGAGAAAACACAGACCACAGACGGAATTCAAGAAAGAGCCACCGGAGGATCCCGACGCCTTTTTGAATGGATTCATCCTGTGTGTTTTTGTCGAGTCGGAGTTGCTGAGGTAAACCACAGTCCTCATTATAGCTTTATATTTGTTATTATAACAACATCGTGATGTTTCTTTTTCTCCCACTTCTGTGTTTTGTGAATGTTCACGATTTCGCGAGCTTTTATATACGAGACGCTGCGTCAGGGTGGTCGACCTTTTAAATGATTAATACCAATATAAATATGACATCAACCCATATTAGATTAACAGTAAAAAATAATATACATGTAAGTCCAGTATAATGATGTGACCTCCTTTCTGACGCAGTGCCGGATGATTTGGTGTGTGAGCTGTGTCCATGTTTACGCGGCCTGTTTCTGAGGTGCGGCAAAGCAAGATGGAGGAGACGATATTTACATGGGCACATTTTCTCATTTTCTCATTTTTTCAATAAACGGTGCTCTCAAAATATCAGATATATCACATTATAGCGTCCTATAGTTATTTTTGTCACCTTTTTTGTTTCAAATTTTGATCAGTTGAAGAGAGCTTAAAATATATTGTTCAACGTTTATTGTAATAAGGGGGATAAAGGAGGCCACAAAAATATGTAAAGAATGATAATAGTCAAAGATAAGTTCATAAGGGTGTGTTTTGGGACGTGAAACCATTTTTAATGGTGCAGTTTAATAACAAGGGCCTGAGTCTTGGTGGGGATGTAGTCCAAAGAAGCAGCCATTTTATTCTCCAATAGGAGAGATGATGCTGTTGAGCTCCCAGCCAAATAATGACCCAGCCATTTAGACAGAGTGTTTTAGAAGCTGTGCATTTCTGTCCCAGTGGGGATTATCTGGCTGCCAGCAGTGGAGAATTATGTGTCAGTTAGCAATTTGTGGCTAACTGAGCTTTTGTTCCACTTATATAATTCAATCCCAGCCATCTGTTAATATTTTGGAACAGCTTGATATGAATATTTTCTAGAAATAACGCCATTCCTGTTATTTTGTACCTGTGCAGGTGCCTGGTGTGTGTCTATAGCCAAACAGATCTCCAGCTCTTCCGTTGACACACACACACACATAAGCCCACCTGAGAGATGGCGGGGGCTTCAGTGAAGGTGGCGGTGAGGGTCCGACCCTTTAACTCCAGGGAGATTGGAAAGGACAGCAAATGCATCATTCAGATGTCAGGGAACACCACGAGTAAGTGTAACATCATTTGATATGAAGACTTTTCACATTTCTGTGTGTGCCAGTTTAACTTAGCTCCACATTTACTGATCTGTATTATTTATTTTAATGTGAATGAAACTTGGAGGATAATTATTATTGCTGCAATAATTATTGAAATTAAAATAAAAAAACTACTAAATATTTATTTTGCAAATCTAATGTTGGTTCAAAAATTGACTGAACCTGGATTAATTTATCAGAACAGTTGAGTTAACGGTTTGACTCAGCATGCGAGACCTGAGTTAAAGTTAACTGGTTATCAGGCAGCAGGCTAAAGAATTTAAGGGAAACATCTTATTCTGATCTTATTCCACCCCATCATTTCTTATTTTATTCCCGTGGAAGAGGATTAGTGAGTTCTGATTCAAAATGGCGACTTGTGAGTAATGATGAAGCTCCTTCTAGTTTATTTTTTCTCTAACCCAACAAACAGTATCACAGTTTTTGACCTGGTGTTCAGTTACCACTTCGTCCATGTGCACTTAGATCATTTCATACTGATTTTGTTATCTGTCATTTAATATTGGTGTTTGCCAGTATTTGTCTTTCTGCTACTTCATTCTTCCATTTCTTTTTGTCTGATCTGTTAAAGTGAGAGGATTTTTACCAGACATGTTAGGACTAAGATGTAGAACTGTGTTACAATCAAGCCAATAAGAATTTAATAAAGAGATGGTAGAGAAGGACGGAGACTTTTCAGAGAGTCTAGCTGCAACATTTATGAAAAGTAAATAATTTGTTGCCATTTAGCCCAAAGAATTTTAATGTGTGGGAAGATGCTTGCATACCATAATGATTTTTACCTTAGACAAATTGGTATTTATGCAAAACCATCAAGAAATGAGATATAATTAATGAAATTTTCAGTCAGGATAAAAACAATAGGCATTCTCCCTTTAAGTTTTTTTTAGAAGTCTATATAAACTTCTAAAATAAGTTTTTAGACATACAAGTTGTACTATTTTCCCAAGCTGTTTTGATTTCATATTTAATGGTAATCAATGATGAAGCCAAATAGTGGAATGTGTCGTTAATATGACATTTAAAAATTCTTACAATATGAAGTTGTATAAATATTTGTATTTGAACCAACATATATATTATTAATTATAACACACTTTGATTGAACTCAGTACCATTCAGTTATAAAGATACACTTCATCACCCATTAGTGATACAATGTTAAAATGTCCCAAGGGTTACAGCTGCAGTTTTATGTTACAAATATCCATAAATAGATTATGTCAAAGTGTTTCAGTTCACAGAGTTGCAGACTAACTATTGAAACGAGCAGTATTAATGTTTTTTTCCAATCTGCTAGCTCTTGTCCTGGTCATGTCTATATAAAGAAAATGCTGTGAAAAAAGTGTTGGCCTTGTAAAGATTTTTTTCTGTTTTTGCTTTCCTGTCACATTTTTCTGAACATACAACAAATTTTAACTGCAGACATAATAGAAAAATAGAAAAATGTTTACCAAGGCCTTACATCAGAAAGTAACAATCTCATTAACTCCAACAACAGAAGTTCAGTTTATTTTCACTAATCACATGCGGTTAATGTCAGACTTGAACACTCAAGAAGTCATCTACAAAGAAAATGTCTCTCTTGCCGACTTGATGATATTCCTCTGACCTACATTGAGCTCAGTCAAGCATTTCACCTCAGCTATTTGTCTCGTAGGCATCTCTGCTCTTCAGCTACATATAACAGGGCAGCGAGGTTGGCACCATCTTGGCAGCTGCACAAACAAACAAAAGCTTCAGTCAGTCCTGAGGCGCGACACTGTGTGTGTAGGATGCAGTGGCAGAAACGTTTCTCTGGTCTCATCATGCATGCTGCTAGGATTGGGAAAAAAAAAGGGCCTTGTTGTTCTGGTCCGTTCAACAATCAGCTGATCTAAAATGTGTGTGAAAGAAGGAGAGCCTCAGCCTTTTGTGGTTTTTGGAGGCTTTAATTTGCCTCATTAAAGCCAGAAGATTCTGATGGCTTTAACATTTCAGAGCTACACCTAGCTCTGAAATGTGCCCTTTTTATAATACAAGTGCTTACAGCCATGTCCTCCCTGATGTTTATCATCAGCATTGTGTTTCTTTCAGCTGAGTGCACAGTTTTTGGGGGCAGTGTTTGTGCTATATTAAGCTTCCCCACAGAGTGTGTTACAGTGGATTCAGTTCACTGACAAAAGAGTACCTCAGTTCATGATTCACCCTGCACTTCTCTCTTCTAACAAAATGAAGTGAACACACTGTGCATCCTTGACATTTTATGCTAAACAAATAGAGAACCAACAACTTAAATTAATATTTTAATTACAAAGCAGATACAACTAATATAAATCTTTACTTTTGCAGTTTTGTGTGATAGAAATAGAGTTGGGTTTTCTTTCTGGTGAATTTTATATTTTAGCTTTCTTTCTGTATTAACCTTCGACTGGTGAACTTTGCGTAAAATAGACCTGGGCCTGTATTTTGGGGTCACATGAGTGATGTAAAGATTATGTTTGAGCATTAAAAATCAAAATAATAACATCATGTCATGCAAGGAATTTTTAGAGGAGTATGTCAGAAGTAAGAGCACAACGAAATAGATTTATAATCAGTTTTACCTGAATGAATTGAACTCTTTTTGTCATACTGCTTATGTAAAGTAAAATTTTTGATAAATGAAAGAAATTTAAACCAATCTGCATGCTTCTTACTAAGCTGCTTTGCTTTTTTTTTTTTTTTAGCTATCCTGAACCCAAAACAGCCAAAAGAAAACAAGAGTTTCAACTTTGACTTCTCATACTGGTCACACACTACGGTAAGTTATTTAACTGCTTCCACTGTATAAATCCATCTAAAGCAGGGAAATGGAAACATATCAATTAAACAAAAAAAGAAAAAGAGATCATCAACTTCTTAACTTGACTGCTTTCTTGATTTTCTTTTTTGTCTGCAGCCTGAGGACATCAATTATGCATCTCAGATGCAGGTGTACAAGGACATCGGAGAGGAGATGCTGCTCCACGCCTTTGAAGGCTACAATGTGTGCATATTTGCATACGGACAGACAGGAGCTGGCAAAAGCTACACCATGATGGGACGACAGGAAAAAGACCAGCAGGGGATTATACCTCTGGTAATTAGGAGCACATTTATGGCTGAATATACAACACAAGTTCATGGGTGGTAAAGCACAATAATTAGGCTTCATCTCTGTCATTTGATTGGGCCTTGGAAACCTATAGGAGCTTTGCACTGACACACTTTGCTTCTCTGTCTTCTAGCTGTGTGAGGACCTTTTCACTAAGATCAATGACAGCAATAATGACAACAGCATGTCTTACTCTGTGGAGGTGAGTGATGAAAAACCCTTCATTTTTTTTTGATGTCATATTTGCCTTTTATTTGTACTTATTAATTACCAGACTTAAAACGTTTGGCAGGTTTTAAACCATTACAATTTAGTTTTAATGAAGCAAAGCACTGGGAATGAAACCAAACTGTTGTACCAATGCCCTTATACACAAGGTGTGTCTAGAAGTATTTTCTTTTAGATTTATTCAAGGGGAGAAAAGTGAAACGTATTGCTAAATTACTTGCATGATTTGTCAGGAACAAATAATAGCATTTCATAATTTCTCCTTTCCTCTGCTTTTAGGTAAGCTACATGGAGATTTACTGTGAGCGTGTGCGCGATCTGCTGAATCCCAAGAACAAAGGAAACCTGCGTGTGCGAGAGCACCCCCTGCTAGGACCGTACGTCGAAGATCTGTCTAAGTTGGCAGTGACTTCGTACAATGACATTCAGGACCTGATGGATTCTGGAAACAAGGCCAGGTAAAGACTTGGAGGCTCAGTTGTTGCCAATTGTTACCACATTTAGTGCTAAACAGCTGATGGGTCCATAAAAGTGACAGAAATACTGTCAACAATCTCCCTTTTTCAGGACTGTAGCTGCCACCAACATGAATGAGACCAGCAGTCGCTCTCATGCTGTCTTTAACATCATCTTCACACAGAAGAAACATGACATGGAGACAGACAACACTTCAGAAAAGGTCTGGACCCAAAATGTTCTGCAACTCATCTGAATATAAATGCATTAATGTCAGCCAGAAACCTCTGCAAAAACAGTAAATCAGTCAACAAATGCACAAATGTATGTATCTCATAGTCCTGTCGTAGTTCTCGAAACTTTATTTTGTACACATTTTATGGTTCTACAATATTTCCAGATTGTTTTGCAATAATTATGAAATGTTTATCAATGAATAACATTTCTTCAACTCTAAATTCCTTTTTATTTTACCTGCACAACATATTTTCAGTTTCACTTAAAATCAAGGATAGGTAATTCCTTTCAAATCAAGTTTTAATTTTCGTGCATTTCTAAAGTTGTATCCAGTCAATCCATTGAATTCCCCCAGACAAACGACAACAAAAAAGAAGTGTAAACTTTAATATGTCACATTGCAAATATAATTTTTGCATTTAACGAATAATTTTGCATGCTGTACTAACCCTTTGGGGACACCACAAGGATCATCCATGTATTATGAGCAGTTTTCTTTTTCATTTTTCTCATTTTTGTCTTTTGATTGTATTTGATTATTTGATAGGTCAGCAAGATAAGTTTGGTAGACTTGGCCGGCAGTGAGAGAGCTGATTCAACTGGAGCTAAAGGGACGCGACTGAAGGTGGGAGGAAGTTGTTTTTATAAAGATTTTTTTACGCAGGACTTTACTTAGAAGAAACTACAGAAAGTACTTCAAGTGTCTAAAATGCTTATTCTTGTTTGTGTGTTTTTTGTAGGAAGGTGCAAACATAAACAAATCTCTTACCACACTTGGAAAAGTCATTTCTGCTTTAGCTGAACTGGTGAGATGATGCTAACATTTTGTTGCTGGTTTATTGTTTTCTGTTGTTCACATAAAATTTACTTGTATTTCCCTTTAAATTCATAGGACTCGGCTCCAAATAAGGTTTGTTGTTTTGCTAAGTTAATATGTGTTTCATAATAAAGTAAAATAAAGTTATTCCTTGTAGTAAAACCACAACGAATATATTTTTTTCTAAACAGAACAAGAAAAAGAAGAAAGTGGAGAGTTTTATTCCTTACAGAGATTCAGTTCTGACTTGGCTCCTGAGGGAAAACTTAGGTATGCAAACAAAAATATTCATTTATTTATTTTTGTCGGAGTACAATAATTTTTTGTGTTAATACAACTTCATAATATTTTTTGTTTCAGGAGGAAACTCTCGCACAGCCATGGTGGCAGCTCTCAGTCCTGCAGATATTAATTATGATGAAACTCTAAGTACTCTTCGGTGAGGAAAACATGACAGAAGCTCATTTTGATTGATGACAAAGTCGCAACCCAAACCTAAACCTGATTTGCTGAAATGAAAATTGTAGCTTTACTTTTCATCTGTTCAGAATTTTTGCTGTTATTGTAGATGTGATCCATATCTAAGGTCTAAGTTGAGCGAAGTTCAGGGGTGTTGATGGTCTCTGTTCTGTCAGGTACGCTGATCGTGCCAAACAGATCCGCTGCAACGCCGTGATCAACGAGGATCCCAACAACCGCCTGGTCCGCGAGCTGAAAGAGGAGGTTGCTCGCCTCAAAGACCTGCTGTATGCGCAGGGCCTGGGAGACATCATCGAGAGTGAGTCTCACACACGGAAATACTAAAATCCAACTATAGAAAATGCACGTACTTTGAGCTGGGCGCCTCTGTGCGGAGCTTTTTTCTCCCTCTATTCACTGAACACCGGGGATTAAGTTGGAACGTGGCTGTTTTTGACACACAGTCTCTCTTCTCCTCTGTCCTGTCAGCGTATCGAGGCACCGTTCCTGCCATCACTGGTTTGAAATGTGTGTTTAACTTTAGCAAGCCTGCGCTTTGCATCTAAATGAAATAAAAAAAGTGTCCTATTCTATCACTCCAGAGACAAAACTTACAATCCCAAGAAACTATTTATGATGTCACACAAGACCCCAAACAAATAAAGTTTATTCAGAGGATCTGTAAAATTTACATCTTGTTGTTGTAATGTTTGCTCTCAGAAATTTTGCAAAATGGCCTCCATTTTCCCCCCATCATTATAGAGATTTTCTTTTTTTCCCCAATAGGATACGTCATGACATTGACAAACATGACCCCTGACCAGCTACTTATGCATGTCTTTACTAAGGCATGCAGTTCTTTGTTGCCTCTTGGTTAAACTTGTCTGTTACTTTGAATACCAGCACAAAAAGAGAAAAAAGGTGCCCTGAAAGCATGACATTGAAGTCTTAATTCTAATTAATAATCAGACCATTAGCAAGACTGTAAAACAATCAAATGCTCACTGCTCTTTTCTAATATGTGATCAATTTTTTTGCACTTCAGAATTATGCACAGTCTTGTGTTGGTTTATTCATAAAAATCTCCAAAAATACATCAGTTGTTACAGAATTTTTTAACAAGGAATGAGAATCTGCTTCAATAATAAGAGAAAGATTAATCTTTGTCTTTAAGTATCTTTATTCGAAGGCAAAAGTGTTCGAAGACCCGTCTCACTGAACGCAGTCAGGAGAGCCCTGAACAACACACGTCACATCGTAATATAGTCACAGCAAGGCAAAGACCCACCAAAAGTCTGATCTTATCTCTACTGCCAGATGGACCAGAGACAATCTTTACCCCCAGCTCACGAACTATCCCTCACCTCTTGGAGGAGATGATTTTATTGCAGGAAAGAAAGCCAATAAGGACCTCAGGAAAAGCTTCTAATTCTACTCTATCAGTTATTCATGGGTGCAGGTCAAACAAGGGTACAAACTACATTCCACACATCAGTCCTTTAAGACAATTGCCAGGTTAAACATTTCACCCAAGATGTCTTCAGGTCTCTTCTGCTATCACAGCTACGGAAACATCTAAATATTATTTGGAAACTTCTTTCATGGAAAAACACATCTTACAGAAATAAAAAAAACACAGCAGATTATTCAGTAAATAAATGGTAAAAAGTATCATCAGTTCCATCAAAATCAAATAAGGCTAAAACAAAGAAAACATATTTTCTATTACACAGCTAATGATTTTAACTTGACAAAATGTGAAAAACTATATATAAGTAATCACATTTCTTAGTATGGTCAATCATTTTCTGACAGCTTTCCTCTGTCGGTCTAAATTCCAACAAAACCAAAATGACAGATTAATTTTATTTCCTCAGCTTTTGAGATTTCAGTGTGTCCTGGTAGTTGTTCACAGTAACAGATGCTAACCAAGAGTGCTGCAGCTTAAAATGGCCTTTTGAGGCTTTTTTCACCATTTTTCACTGAGTGGGAAGATGATATTTTGATGACTAGATCTGCATCCTGTGGAGATCGTAGAAGTGAAAAGGCTTGCAAACTTAGGAGCCATGCTTTAGAAAAGCTTAAACCAACAATCTTTGGTTTATATATCACATGTATTTGGTCTGTATGTATTGAAAACATATGGCTGTATGGTTTTTCTTCATGTTTGTCAGTGCTTGTCAGCTTGTTGACTGTGTGTATAGTCAGTTTTTTTCACATTCGGTTTCTTTGACATTTTATACTTTTGTTTCTGAGTTGATCTTTTCTCACTGTCTGGAACGGCTTTGATAAGCAAAACAGCTTTGCTTCTTGGGTCAGTTATTTGAGCTCTTCTCTCTCTTGTTTTTTTGTACTCCTTCCTATTGGTCCTTTATTTTGTCTCTGCGTGTCCCTCTCATTCCTCAAACATCTGGCACTCGCTTCCCCTTCTGTCCCGTTCTTGTTTGTTTTTCCTCGCACTCTTCCATGCAACGCCTCTCTCTCTGACAGATCTGTGCGATTACAAGAACTTTGTGAACAATCGCCAGGCTGTCAATCAAAGGGGTGATCTCTCCACAGTGACCAACGCCATGACAGGAATGAGTCCCTCCCCCTCGCTCTCTGCCCTGTCCAGCCGGGCCGCCTCCATCAGCAACCTTCACGACCGCATCTTCAGCCCGGCCAGTGAGGAGGCGATCGAAAGGCTCAAGGTATATGGGTTGAAAATAAAGCTAAAATAGAGAGTTGGAATTAGACTATTTTCATAATAAACTGTTTTTCTTTTCCATCCAGGAAACAGAGAAAATCATTGCAGAGCTTAATGAGACTTGGGAAGAGAAACTGCGCCGTACTGAGGCGATTCGCATGGAGAGGTTTGTCTGAAATATTAGCTGTAATCTTATTTTCTGGTTCTCAGTCATCCAATAATACTTCTATGAGTTATTCTCATTTTCCATTGACAGTCCTTATAGATATTACAAATGTTCATATGACCTTAGGATAGAATACATAAATCACATTGATAATGTTTAGGTCTGCCCACTCCTTTAGTTTATGGTAAGTTATCTGGATAAAGATTACTTCCTCTTCTGCAACTGTAATTTTACCATATTTATAACGAGCAGAATAATAGTAGATCATAATGCTGAGTTTGTCATTGATCTCAGATTCTTGTAATGCTCCCATCATTTAATCATTCACTGGAAAATGATTATTAATTGTATTTCTGTATTTGTTACATTTCCAGCTTCATAGATTAGAGTTTGAACTGTTAATATCTGTAGAATGAAATCATTTGACCAAACACCCAACAAGCCTCTGTAATAGATGTATTGATATAGCATTTAAAACTCTTTTTAATATTTTAAACTTTGTTTGCTTGCTGCAGAGAGGCTCTGCTGGCTGAGATGGGTGTTGCTATGAGAGAAGATGGGGGAACTGTTGGTGTCTTTTCTCCCAAGAAGGTAAGATATTTGTCAAAGGTAACTAATAAAATCTCAGTGCAGCATATAAATAGTGTCTCTTATACTGTGTAAAACTGTGTTAAAAAGCTTTTAATTTCATTTTGCGATAGAATAATCTCACACTAAAAAAAATAATTAGATTTCATTTGAATATTTTTATTTAGCAGGCAAGAAAATTATATGTTTCATTGTATATGTAATTAATAGCTTAAATATTTTTCTTATAAAAGGAAAACATTAGCAGTTAAAGTGGTAAATGTCACAGAAATAGTTGTATGCTTAATGATAATGTTTTTGGTGTTGTAGGGTTAACTTTTTAAATACTAATTTTAAAATAATTGTCAGAAAATTTAGATTTTTATAACTTAAAATGTTGATTGGATACTTTAACCAAAATCACAGACATGTCTGTGTTCTTTTGTAATTATGTAATAAACCTCTCAAAGAATTTTTTTTAAGACTAAGAATAAGCCATTATTGGGTCTTTCTCTGAAAATAGTGAAAAGACGAATGAAAACATCTTACAAAACGTATAAAATATATTGACTCTAAACGTGCCTCCGTTGCAGACGCCTCATCTGGTGAACCTCAACGAGGATCCGCTGATGTCTGAGTGTCTGCTCTACTACATCAAAGATGGCATTACCAAGTAAAACTTCATGCATACCCATTCTAACATCAAATTAGCTTTGTAGAAGTTTTCACATTTTTAATGACTTTACCCTCCTTCAGGGTTGGTCGCGAAAATGCCAAAACTCGACAAGACATCGTTCTTAGTGGCCACTTCATTAAAGATGAGCACTGTACCTTCAGCAGCACAACAGGCCTGCAGGGAGAAGGTAAAAGCCTAATATTCCTGTACTGCTTAAGAAAACTACATCTCAACTGTTTTGTTAAAGTGGTAAATCGGATGGTATTAATTGTCTTCTGGACCAGGATGCGTCATCCTTGAGCCATGTGAGGGGTCAGAGACATACGTCAATGGGAAGAGAGTGACCTCTCCAACTGTTTTGCGATCTGGTGAGAATCCATTGTTATTATTACAATTAAAAATGACTAGTTAGTAAGGCATTTCTGTTACCTTCAATAAAAATTGCTGGTGGGATTAAACGTTTTGAGTGATGAAATCCTACAGTTTCTGTGAAGACGGTAATAAATTTGTTTTAGAAGTTGGAAATTTCATATATTAATGTGGATTTTCTTTGTTTTAAGGGAACCGCATCATCATGGGTAAAAGCCACGTGTTTCGCTTCAACGACCCAGAGCAGGCCCGCCTGGAGCGGGAGAGAACGCCGTGTGCAGAGACGCCGGTGGAGCCCGTGGACTGGGCCTTCGCTCAGAGGGAGCTGCTCGAGAAGCAAGGCATAGACATGAAGCAGGAGATGGAGCAGAGGTGAGTTTGAATGACCACCCTTTGGTGCAACACTGTTTGTTTTGTGCAATGCTTTGTAGCATATCCTTCTATATCCTTTAAGCATTTCATTTCAAAAGTGTCTCTCTGAAATTGAATCTTCAAGGCTTCAGGAGCTTGAAGACCAGTATCGCAAAGAAAGAGAAGAAGCCAGTAACCTGCTTGAGCAGCAGAGACTGGTGGGTAAAAACTCTGATCAATAAAAACCTGGACTTCCTCTTGATTCCAGATTCTGTATTCTAACAAGGTAAATGATCAAACACATTTCATGGCGCCTTCTAGGACTATGAGAGTAAACTGGAGGCCCTTCGGAAACAAGTAGACTCTCGGTACCTGGAGTCACCTGAGGAAGAGGAGGAGCCTGAGGAGGAAGGTGATAATGTTTTTGGATACAGCTAGACTCACAACATAGTCACCCCACTGTCAGGCATTTTTTGATCAAAGTTGACCCTTGTTTTTTTTTTTATTTATCTACAGTGCCGTGGACGAAGCGTGAAACTGAACTGGCACTCTGGGCTTTCAGAAAGTGGCGGTTCTACCAGTTCACCTCCCTCAGGGATCTGCTCTGGGGAAATGCCATCTTCCTCAAAGAGGCAAATGCTATTAGTGTGGAACTAAAGAAAAAGGTTTGTTATCTATCATTGTTTGTAACTGTGCCGTATTTTTTCACTTCTTTTTAAACTTCTTAGTAAAGTAAAATTTTCCTGCACATCATCCATTGCCAGAGTTTGATTTCATGGGCTAACTTATTCTAAATTAGCACGGCTATCGTCAGTGAGAAGGGAGAGGTCAAAGGTTTCCTCGGGCTTCTAAAAGTATCTGGCAATATGTGAAATGTGAGTTCATTTTGTTGTATGTTTACAGGTGCAGTTCCAGTTTGTCCTGCTGACAGACACTCTTTACTCTCCGCTCCCACCTGACCTGCTGCCTCCCAGTCTGGCTAAAGAGCGAGAGAGGCGACCTTTCCCTCGAACAATAGTAGCTGTTGAAGTGCAGGATCAGAAGAACGGAGCCACGCATTACTGGACTCTGGAAAAGCTCAGGTGGTAAAACATAGTAATTAGAATAGTTTGATAATTATTTCTATGCCAGGAACCTCCCATTTGTTCTTCTTTAACAATAACTGCTCCTGAAGTTAAAGCCATTCTTTTTTCATTTAACAAAAATGTTTGCCAATAGTGACATCACTGAGCTGATTTCTTGTGATTCTGCTGCCCCCTGCAGGCAGAGGCTGGACCTGATGAGAGAGATGTATGACCGAGCTGCAGAGCTGCCCAGCAGCACAGTGGAGGACTGCGACCACGCCTTGACCGGAGGGGACCCCTTCTATGATCGCTTCCCCTGGTTCCGTCTGGTTGGCAGGTTAGCTACCTTACAAATAATGATTATACTATTTATATTATTATATTTGGATTGAAGCTATTAATCCAGTTAATCATGATAAATTTATTATTGAAATAATCAACTAATTTAGTGATAGATTAAATATTAACTGGAGCATAAAGACTCAAAAAAAGGCCACTTGGTAAAAGAAAAACACACTCAGAGCAGTTCTTAAGCCAAAACTGTTGGGAAAAAAATATACATTTTTAATTTAAAATAAAACACTCTTCCTTGTCTGTAAATATGTTCTCCCATTAGAGCTTCATCTGAATCCAATTTTTTATATATATAAAACAAAACAAAATTGCTCATTGGTTAATCAAAACAATAGTAATCAGATTAGAACTACACTGTGCTGAAGTCAAGCAGGAAGTGCTGAGTATTTTAAATACGATTTTTATCTTTGTATTTAAAAGGGAATTGCACTATGTGTCTTCTGTATCTTGTAATGTTCTAACATTATATATGAAAGGTTTAAGTGTTTAAATAAAAACCATGAAGAATTTGCCCATTTATTTATCCGATTAATCAATTGTCTGAATAATCGTTTTTGTTTCTACTTCAAAGAAACAAGTAGAAACAAAAATCTGTCATCACTCCTCTCTTCAGGGCTTTCGTGTACCTGAGTAATCTGCTGTATCCGGTGCCTCTGGTGCACCGCGTGGCCATCGTCAGTGAGAAGGGAGAGGTCAAAGGTTTCCTCAGGGTGGCTGTGCAGGCCATATCAGGTACACAGAAAGTTTGTAGTAAGCCAAATGAGTGACATATTTCTGAAATGATTTTCAACTTGTGGTCTGTTTGGTCTTGAAGCTGATGAGGAGGCCCCTGATTATGGATCTGGAGTGAGACAGTCAGGCACTGCCAAGATCTCCTTTGAAGACAACCAATTTGAGAAGGTATTTGTGATGATTTCCCATGTTGTCCTTCAAAAGAGACCATTACTCGAAGTGAAAATCTGACAACTGAAACTACACGCTTTTGACCGTGAATGTTCAAAATATAAGGGAAAACCTACATCAGTTTTACCTTGGTTTAGTTTCAGAGTGAGTCGTGTCCTGGAGGTTTGTCACACTCCAATACCTCCCAAGAGGAGCTCAGAATCGTGGAGGGAGAAGGACAAAACGTTGAGATAGGAATTTCAGCAGATGAGGTTAACAACAATACCTGTGCAGGTGAGCTGTCCATAGATTTTGTTAAAAGTGAAAACCCTTTCTCTTTTAACATTTTTACCAGACTCCCAATCTGACAAAGTCAGATATTGAGGTTAACAATAAAATAACTAATAGCGTGAAAGGATTTTGGTGTTTCTACCTTTGTTAGAGTCAAACTCAAGACTGGCCTCTTGAACTTTAATTGTATGCATCTGTGCACCATTCAGCCATTCAGGAGCCTCCTTGCAGCCCTGTGAAGAGCTTAGGTCTGGGTCTGGACCTTCCACTGGAGCTGTCTCCAGAAAAGGCTCTGTCACACCTGAAGATCGGCAGCACCTTCACCTTCAGAGTCACCGTCCTTCAGGCCTCCAGCATCTCAGCAGAATACGCCGACATTTTCTGCCAGTTTAAGTGAGTTAAATGGTTGTTTTTCTAAAACAGCTATGAATTCCTGTTCTTAATGACTGATAATACATATACTTATGTGTGTATTAGATCAAAAAAATATGTGTGGTTTCATTTTTTCAGTTTCATCCATCGTCACGATGAAGCTTTTTCAACTGAGCCACTGAAAAACACGGGCAGAGGGCCTCCACTCGGATTCTATCATGTACAAAATGTAAGCAGCCAACAATGGTGGGATCTGAAAACTAGACTAATTCGTGCTTCTGGAAATGAGCCACTGTCTGGTGAATCTACTTGAATTTTATTTCCTCTCTTTGTTAGATCAAGGTGGAAGTGACCAAGTCATTCTTGGAGTACATTAAGACTCAGCCCATCGTCTTTGAGGTGTTCGGACACTATCAGAAACAGCCGTTCCCTCCATTATGCAAAGATTTGATCAGGTCTGGAGGGAATTTGACTTCTACTTCTACAGTTACAAATGATGATGTAATGTCGCTGTGAGAGTACATATTTATTGATAGTTTGCTTCCTCTTTTTGTTACTTTCAGTCCACTGAGACCCTCCCGGAGGCAGTTTCCACGGGTGATGCCATTATCCAAACCAGGTCAGTAGAAATTATCTTTAGAGAATATAATATAGCATTAATTTGTCTGGAGTAACATATTTTTGAATTATGAGCTACTTTACACAGAGATCTTGAACAACTTGGACAAAAATATCAAACTCCTATTTTTTAGGCTTGTGATTATGAATTGACATCCAACCCAGCAACATTTGACACCAGTTTAAACACGCAAAAAAGTTAATATTGAATTGTGTCACATAACAGAATATATGACCCAATTTACTGGTTTTGTGGCAATCTGCCATTGGAGATTTCAAACCACTTATTAGTTCATTTGTATCAACAACAAGTTGTTTTTTTCTTTTAGTGCCAGCCACAAAGCTCAGCACGCTGACTCGCTCCACCGCTGGACCTTGTCATGCCAAATATGATCTCATGGTCTTCTTTGAGATCTGTGAGCTGGAGGCTAATGGAGAGTGAGTCCACTGAAATTTAAATAAAGAATTAGCTAGAAAATGCATTGTTCACTGGTAAATGCAACTGTTCAGATGTGTTTAGTTGATTTCTCTCTTTCTGTTTCCAGCTACATTCCAGCTGTTGTTGACCACAGAGGCGGCATGCCGTGCCATGGAACTTTCCTTTTACATCAGGTTTGATCAATTTCCATATATTTCTTTATATTTTCACCCTCAAAAATACATATTTTTGTAGTTCTAGGTTAACTTTCATAACTGAGACAACCATCTATCTATCTTTGACTCCACAGGGCATACAGAGAAGGATCAGAGTTACCATTGCTCATGAAACAGGAAATGATATTGAATGGAAGGAGGTGAAAGAACTTGTTATCGGTGAGTAGCGTCTCTGTTCAAATTAGTTTATTCAAAAAGGCTTCAATAAACAAATCAGGAAAAAAAAAGTTTAAAAGCAACAAGTCTCATCTTGACATGTCATTACAGGTCGCATTCGAAACACGCCAGAGGCTGACGAAACCATCATTGACCCCAACATCCTTTCTCTCAACATTCTCTCCTCTGGATACTTCTGGCCAAAACATGATGACAAGTATGACTTTGGGTTTCCCCCACCTCCTCATAACAATTGCTTTTTTTTTTCATCTCTGGTATTTTAATATTCAACAACAAATTTTTTCAACACAGATGAGCTGCTTTTTATTCTTTTCTTTAACAACATAACAATGTATATTTTTACAAATATTTAGCTTTTGCTGATTTGCCAAATTTGCTGAGTTTTATCTCTTAACAGCTGCAACTAAACAGTTTTTAATTTATACTCTATTTTCTCTTTTTTTCTTTAACGGCAGCGTTTCATTGGGCGTTGATCATAGGTATAATTATATATTTTTAAACGTTTTTTAGAAATATTCTTTTTGATAACAAAATATGCTGACAATAGATTGCACTGTTGTTTAAAGTAGTATTAAGTTTTATGTTTAATTTTTTTCTTACTGCAGGACCTTCTATCGATTCGAGGCGGCATGGGATAGCTCCATGCACAACTCTCTGCTTCTGAACAGAGTCACTCCATACGGAGAGAAGATCTACATCACTCTCTCAGCTTATCTGGAGGTACAATGGCAGCATT
This sequence comes from Phalloptychus januarius, assembly GCA_902982915.1. Taxonomy (NCBI): domain Eukaryota; kingdom Metazoa; phylum Chordata; class Actinopteri; order Cyprinodontiformes; family Poeciliidae; genus Phalloptychus; species Phalloptychus januarius. Next base: position 11,739,988 of record CADWAE010000466.1, on the reverse strand, counting down.
ACAGTAACATCTTCTGAACTACTCACAAAAGGGTTTAGTTAGCTGTTTTTTATGAGACATGGACTCATTATTTCTGTATTATTGTCTTTTATTAAAATAATGAAGTATCACTCAAATATTTTTAACTAAAATGCATACTATAATCAAATATTTTTATTAAAGCATAAAATTAACTATTATTTTTACTGTTAATAAAATGATAATGTAAACAATGTAGTTTATAGATATTTTGACTTCTGTTCACCCTGTTAAGAAACATTTTGGTAGTTTTTGATAAGCATAAATTTTTGGGCAGAATATTAGAATCAGAATAATATTTATATACATTTTTGACTGTTCTGCTCTTCAGAAAAAACACAAAATATAGTGTTCTTTTACAAGGATGTACTCATTTTTGTCAAAAGACATTATGATATAGCATTTTTCTTACTACAGCTATAGGAGCTATCACAGGAACTCCCTTCAAATAATCTGAACTAACCCTTTAATAAGTGCGATGGCTTGGGCTCCATTAGTTGCTACACAATGAATGTACATGTTTTTGTGACTTTAACAGCATTTAAAGTTACCTTAGCTAGCTAGAGCAAAAGGTTGTCTTAGCCTTCTTTTAGCCAGCTGTCCAGCAGTGTGCAATAACAGCAGGGGAAATAGGCTGTGTTGTTATTCTTGGCATTACTCTATATCAGCTTTGAAGCGCCTGTCTTTAAAGTTGGGGCATATTTCCATGCCTAGTTGTTACAAGAGATGGCGAGCTGTCACTAAATATCCATTGCAATTTATTTTAAAGTGAAACCAGGTTTTGGTTGTCTAGGCTAGCAGCATTTGTTTATTAGTCGTTACTTCTTTTGTTTACGTAAATTTTTTTGCTAATTATTCTGCTCCTCCAGATGGAGAACTGCACTCAGCCGACAGTTATCACCAAAGATTTCTGTGTGGTGTTTTACTCCCGTGACACAAAGCTTCCAGCCTCCCGATCCATCAGGAACTTCTTCAGCACCGGCTGCCTCAGGCCCTCGGAGAGGTACATATTCACAGATAAACAGTCCAGTTTAGCTCATGGTCTCATAAACGGCATCTGGGAATCACGTCTTGAATGCTGACTTTTTTCCTTCTCAGTAATCGTGTCACCGGAGTTTATGAGGTCATTCTCTGCCACGTTGCAGACAACGGAAGTCCAGGTGATGAAGAATTAAATTAAGAAAGTTATCCGTGCAAAAGAAAAAATATATATTTTTCATATTTTTAAAAAATAATTTTAGTACTAAAATCCTCTTATTTATCAATTCCCTTTATCAGGAATGCAGCGTCGTCGCAGGCGTGTTCTTGACACCTCTGTGGCATACGTGAGAGGAGAGGAGAACCTGGCAGGATGGAGACCCCGCAGCGACAGCCTCATCCTTGACCACCAGTGGGAGCTGGAGAAGCTCAGCCTACTGCAGGAGGTCCGCCGTAACACACAATAAGAACATTTAAAAAAGCAAAATGGAAATTTTCTAGCATTTCTTTAATCCTATTTCATTTAGTATTTTCTAACACTCTATGACTTGTAACATCAGTACATACCTTATGCTGAAAAGCTTAATCAGAAGTAGAAGATTATACAAATTGAGCATATTTTATTTTAAAGATGGGGTATTTTGCTACATATACAAATTCAATAACTAATATTTTTGGTGGCAATATCCTCCATAGAATATGCCACTCTTCTTATTATATTTTGTAGTTACAAGATTTTAACATGATTATAACATTTTATTAACTGCACCCTTTCCCTATTTGTCTTTCTTAATATATTGTGCAACTAAATATATTCAGAAGTATGGAGCCCCTAAGGAACCAGTTCAAAGAAAAAAATACACAAACTGAACATGAAATCAGTAACTAGGTTTAGATATTGAAAGAATGCTTTTCTATATGTTAATAGTAGTTGATAGTAGTTGATTGCAGGTGAATCAATCAACTACTATGAATCAAAAAAGCCCCAAATAACTTTTTTATGTTTGTTTTGGTTTTAGGTGGAAAAGACCAGGCATTACCTCCTGCTGAGAGAAAAGCTTGAGGCTACTCTGCAGGCGGGGCAGGACGCACTTTACAAGAGCAGCGACATTTGTGACTTTGCAAAGAGCCCCGTCCTCAGCAGCAGTCCAAGCAGCAGCCCCGCTCCTGACAGCCCCAACCAGAGGCAGAGGGAGCTAGCTGCTAAGGTGACTGCTAAAGCTCTAGCTTGCCTCCTGTTTTGCTTCGGTCTTTATGCATCCTGTTACTTATCGAATGCTGTTTTTGCTGTCTTTTACCCAGTGTCTGCGCCTGCTGATGCACACATTCAACAGAGAGTACAGCCAGGTGAGCAGCAGTGCCAGTGAAAGCAAGGTGAGCCCCAGCCTAGGCCCTCTAACCTGACCAGTTAGAGTTTTATCTTCGCTAAACATTTAAGCTTTGAATACTGTCAAGTGTCCAATCACTATCAGCTAATGTATTTGCATCCATCAATCACACTATTATTTAACAATTCTTCCTTATTTTAACACTTGACTTAGCTACAGTTAATATACTTACCTCTCTTAAAGGAGCATTTTATAATGCGAAGTAGAATAACGTGGAGTACATTTTGCGTCTAGTGGAGACAGGAGTCAGATTAAGTATAGTAATTCATATTTTACAACATAAGTTACTAATGTGAGACGACGTCCAGGTGAAATTACTGGACTTCTGCTGTGACTGGTTTTATCAAATCAATGTGGTTTGATTAATAGTGAATTATATTTATTTTTGGTCAGGATTCTTACCAGACCCATGTGCTTTGCGTTCAACACCATCAGAAAACAAAAGTAACACAGCCCATTCCCAGCAGCACTTCAAGCAAAAACTTTATCATGAACTTTTACACCATAGCTCTTTGCATGTGGTTGTAATTAACTTTGCCATTAGCCAAACCACATCTGTGGGTCACCTGAATAAACGAGGCAGAACATTGGAACAGTGCCATTACTGTCTTGGGACATTAAAGGTGCTTGAATGTGCAGACCAGGAATCTCCTTACAGCAGATTAGTCAAATTTGAAGATTAAATCTGGTTTCATAAAACCATGTCCTATGACTTTTTTTCTAATCCATCCCCTTGTCAGTTCCTCTAACGTCATCCATAAATAACCTTCCTCTTTACACACTAACATATTAATATGACAAAGCTGCATACTTAAAAGATGGGGCTCATAGATATACAGATTCACATTCCAGTGGTGGTTCTTATGTACATCTTAAAAAGCGACAACAAAACTGATCAAGATGTTCTCTGAATGCATGTCTCTGTTGTACTTGTTTAAATGTTTGCTGATATGTTTTGTCTCTATCTGTATTTGTCCCTCCTTTGTTGCGATTCCTTGTTTTCCCTTGTGTGTGTGTGTGTGTCTGTTTGCGTGTGTGGGTGTGGGTGCGTGTTTTTCAGCTTTCAGAAATGTCTGCGTCACTCATGAGGGACTCGTCCTCCTCTGGCCTGAGCACACTTACTCCCTCCTCTACTTGCCCCTCATTGGTCGATGGCCATTTTGACATCCGGTAAGTAAAATCCATCATGATCGTCCTTTTCAACACTTTGGAATGAAAAAGTTTCGTTTCAGTGTTGGTTTGTTTAATAAAATGATCTATTTTTGTAAACGTAGTTCTTTCACATGATTTATTTTGGATGTTTGAAAGAATTCAGTTATTCTAGACTAAAATATGCTACGACAGACCTTAAAACATTCTAGAGATGCTAGTCTAGGTTTTTAATCTCTGTTTATGTAGACTCACTGAACCGAGTTCCGGAGCATCGACACCGGACCTGGACCCGTTCAGCCCAGTGGACAGAAAGAAAGCTCTGAGAGGATACACCTTTGTCCCTGACATACAAGAGATTCGCGTCAGGTGGGCAAACAATCAGGCTTTGATTCTGTATCCCTGTGAAAAATATTCAAATTGTGTTAATTAAAACACTAAGCATACTTAGTTGCTATTTTGAGTCATGAAAACCCTAAATAACCATTTATTGATTTTCTTCTTTGCACATTCAGCCCCATCGTGTCAAAGAAGGGCTACCTGCATTTTTTGGAGCCCCACAGCAGTGGCTGGGTGAGGCGTTACGTGGTCGTGCGCAGACCCTATGTCTACCTGTACCGCAGCGAGAGGGACAATGTGGAGAGGGCTGTCATCAACCTGTCCTCAGCCAAAGTGGAATATAGTGAAGATAAACAGACATTACTGCGGGTATGTGTCAACATTTGTTCAAGTATGAAATAAACAGTCTCGGCAACAGAGTTTAGCTGTTACAGAAAATGAACTTAAGTAACCATTGAGAACATATTTTACATCTGCAGACCCCTAACACATTTGCGGTGTGCACTGAGCATCGTGGGATACTGCTGCAGGCCGCCAACGACAAAGAGATGCATGACTGGCTGTACGCCTTTAACCCTCTGTTAGCTGGTACCATCAGGTAGGTGGTGGCGCTAGAGTTAAGCTACAACTTAAAGCATCTGGCAATGTATCTGGCAATTACTGAGTCCATTTTAGTCAGTACTAAGATTTTTGTAATTTTTGTTAAAACATACAAACATTTCTTTGAACTCATTGGACGTTAACCAGTAAAAATATCCCCTAACATAATTAGCCAACATGATACACATGACATACAGCTCTCCTTTCTTTCTTCCTTTAGGTCCAAGCTCTCCAGGAGAAAGTCAGTCCAGTCGCTCCCGGCTGCTCAGCGGATCTAACAGGTGAACCAGCCTTGAGGAACAGCAGCAAAAGAACAAGCAATCTCAAAAGCTCATATCAGCATTCTCCTCAAATAAACACAAAGCTTATAGCAAATGTTTCCATAGATATGATGACCAGCCCTGTGTCAAGAATAACTCGATTACTCTGTCGAGATCCCAACCTTGGTCTGTTTTTGCAGTCACCTCCTCCAGCCTTGCATGATATGCTCCCTTTTGACCTTTAGAAGAGTTTACAAGGAAAACTAACAACGCAAAGCTGATTATTAACTTTTTTCTGATGGACCTTTGGGGCTTGTTCTGAGTAGTTTTAATGTACTGGTAGGAATAGGTTATCCGTAAGACTACCCATTTCCTGTAAAGATATGTGGCCAGTTCCTCTTTTATCATTACTAAAGATAGGTCCTTGTAGTAAACCAGACATTTACCACTTACTGCATCAGAAAGGAAAAAGGAAAGCGTCAGCCTGAATTCTTCTCTATGTAGACCTGTGTACAGTGTGGGGATGATGGTTTCATAAACGTCATACATATACTGTAAATTACCTCAGTTTGACTCTGCTTGATGCAGCATGAAATTCTTCAGATGGCAAAGAGGAAAACTGCTGTTCCTCATTATATTAGCTCAAAAGTAGCATGAGAAGGGATCTGAAAGGACGAGGGGATGTTCTTCTTCCTGTGTGGTCTCATTAAATAATTTTGTGAAAACTGGATTCATTGGCTCAACTAAGGTGAAAATAATTCACTATAAGGAGAGATAACTTTTGTCCCTGCCTGGCATTTTGGTATGTCTTTGTTTACTTCAAGCTGTTGTATATTTTCTGCACTGTTATTTATTTATGACAAGACCACTGTTTTGTTGCATGGCACTTTATCGTCTTTATTGAATTAATGCATTATTTACTGTTTTATTTTAACCAAAGCACCGTTCTGTGTCATATTCTATTGCGCGTATGTGTCAGCCGGTATATTACTTTACAATGCACTTTCTATATTGAAAATTTCACTTTTATTTCTAATGCAAAGGAAATTGATTAAAAGATAAATATCACCCTGAAACTTACAAAGAAAATAACAAACCAAATCAGGATTGTCACAACCTAAACTTCATAAAATGTGGTTTTGTCACCTGTGAAGATGACTAAGCAACATAGATTTTCTTAAGTTTTAAGTTTTTTTTTATTTATTTCCAAGCTCATTATCTTTTTATTAAAGCTTCATATTTAATAGGAGAAAAAAATAGCTAATCAGTTTGCCTTATTTCTTGGGTAAGTTCACATGCTGATGCTCACAGAGGTTCCCTCCTTAGGGAACACTGATCTCATGATTTCCAGTTTCTATTTTACCTACAAATAAGTATCCATGAATAAAAACAGAGTAAAGCACTTATTTTCTCAATTAGAGCTGCAACACAGACTAAAATGCCATACTTTGGTGTAAGAACTTGGACCTTTGACTGGTGTAGAGTGCGTTGCACCGTGTAGTGCCTCCTTCTCTTCACCCCATTCGCTCTAATTCTTCCCTCTCAACTTTAAATAGCATTGCTGAAGCTAATTACAAGTGACAAAAAAATCAATTCATGATTTATATCAATGTTTTATGGGGTACATATTATCAAACAACCCCTAAGCACTGTAAAAGTTTTGCCTTTATAAGTAGACTTGTTAGCTTTTGAACAACATTATAGATTAAATGCTTTTAATCTGTTGTAGATGGAGGCTTGTGGCAGAATGTGGGGCAGTATAATTAGCTGTCTGTAGCTATGAACTTTGGGTTCAGAGATTCTTTATTGTTGTTGATACCTTCCTGTATTTTACCAAGATGGCCCAAAATATTATTATGAATGTGTCAGTGAAGGACAGATTTAGATGTAACACAAAGCATAATAGATTGACATAAAGCATCTTTCTGAATAAAGCTCTGGTCAGCCAGCCAGTCGTCCACTTCAATGTAGTCCTTGCTTTCCTTTTGTCCTGCTAGGACCAGATTCCGGGTAAACTTGATTTATAGTCAGCAAACAAGTGAGTCTGTGTGCCACAGGTCAACCAACCTGTTGAGCAATGCAGCCTAACACTGTGAAAGCTGTCTGCCTGGTCATGTTTTATAATATGACGTGTGTGGCATTTAATATTTGGGACATCTTGGTATAAATCCTTTTGTATGTTTTTCTACATTTATCTGGTGATAGATGGAACTGATGCGAGGTTTTATTTAATAAAATTGTATGAACAGAATGTTTGTTAGATCTGTTTTGCACTTGTGCACAATGCATCTTTATTAGTTTCATTGTTATCAATCTATTTTTAACTGAAAACCATTGACTTGTTTTCAAATCTGTTGTGGTCATAATCTTAAAAAAAATTATTAAAACTCATTTTGCTTCAACAGACAAAGCACCACCACAGTTCAAACAACAATTTATTTTTCAAGCAGGCAGTTTGCATTGCTTCAAGTCCAACAAGTGCAAGACTTTCATGTAAAAAGTTTTGAGATTGAAGCAGTAATTGTTTAAATGATATATGAGTTGATTGTTTATTATCTGGCTTGCTTTATCACAGTTGAGGATCAAAGCATGCTGGTTCTCTTTCCTTCATTGGATCTTGTCCTTCTCTCCTGCCTTACAGCTTGCTAATGACAACAGCTTTCCACTCCTGAAGTGCTGCTTGTAAAGTATTGTCATTCATGATCCCTGTAACAAGTAACTGGAAACCTTCCTCTTGGCTCTGTCTTGTATATAAATTGAGATTTCTGTGTTGGGTCTTATCACACAGATGGTATTTACTCATTTTTTCCTCTGTGTATCATCAAATTGTCTCCTGCTTTGTCAAGTGTCCAGTCAGAGTAAGGAAAAGTGACCAGGGTTTTGTTTTGTACCTGTTTGCTCAGTGTGGATGAGGTCTTCATATTAAAAGTAGGGGACCACGGGGGACGGTTCAGGATATTTTACTCTTGCTCGGAGTCACTTGACAGAAGCAGATCTCAGCCTAAACACAGTGCTCACGTTTATCTTTTGAGTGTTCTGGAGTTCTTTCTCATGTCTGTGAACACATAACGGCAATTATCAAAGGAATAAAATAAGGCAAACAAATAAATAAATGAGTGTTGAAACTTATGCACAATTTGTTTGTCCTGTGTGTCTCTGTCTTGCCCTCCGACAGACTGGCGACCTGTCCAGGGTGTACCCTGTCTTTCGCCCGAAACGATAGCTGGAGATAGGCACCAGCAACCCTCCCGACCCCAGTAAGGGACAAGGGTGTAGGAAAATGGATGGATGGATGAATATAGTTGCTCACAGATTAGGATTAGACCTCTTTGAACTTTTCTCATTTTTTTTTTTACTTAAAGTAGATTATCCAGTTAAAAAGAATACAGAAAATTATTAGAATTACAAAAAAAATAATTATTTAGATGTCATTTAAATGTCCCCAGTCAAAAAATGGCTTACATATTTTTAAATATAAAATTCCCTGATTTGTATTAAAAGTGGTGAAATTCTTCTGTGCAGATTATGTTACACCAAGCTCATTGGTCTGGTATAATATTTTTTATTATGATTGTGTTTTCACTAGAAAATCAATATAATTAACAGAACTAAAGGTGTGAAAAGACCAGTCCGTGTGTAATTAATCTATTTAATGTTAGTCCCAAACAAACTAACTTTTATATAATACAAACATCTAAAATGTTCTTTGTTTTCAGGTTGTCAAACAAAATGTCTTAAACATTGAATGTCTCTAAATGATTGTGTTTGGGTGGACAGATCAACCCTGTTAATGGATAATGGCTCTTCTCATGTCTGTTGCATAACAGTTTGTGCTGTGAACACATGGGCTAAGCCTTTGTGAGGCTTTCTCTGTGCAGGACTTCTATTATTGATGACATTATCACCATGTTCTCTGCTGCAACACAGTAACACTAAAGTCCCATTAACAGAGGTAAGAAAACCTCTGTGGACACAAAGAGGCCCCAGACAGAGGCAGGGGCCGATGCCTCTCATATTTCTCTTCCTCTATTTGTCTCTACTTCATATCTACATATTGTGCTGTTTTACAATGGCAGCACATTTTTGGATAAGTTTAATTATAGCAGTTGGTAAATCGGATCCGGTAAAAGAAAAAAAGTTTCAAGCGATAGAAAAAAATTGCTTGTGATGACAGTGAAAGAGAGGGGAAAAAAGGATTAGAGTAACTAAACTCTGTAACTCAGTCATTATTTAATGAGTACTGTGCAAAATTCTCCATCCATCTGTTAGCTTTTGAACCTTTTCTTTCCAGGTTAAAAGTATTTCTTATAACCCTTCAAAATATTATCCAGCAGTGTACCTTACTGTAGAGGCTCTTTTTAAATTACAATAGGATATTTGACTGCTTATACAATCACTTTTGCAGCTGATTTCTTTGAAATCTGACCATTTTGAGATCTATTAATTTTTTAAGATGATGTGGTGACTTATGAATCATTAAGGCATAAGATAAGTGTTGTTTTATAATTGAAAATCTAGGAAAGAACAATTTTACTTTACACACTTTGTTATGAGCAGACAGCCACAACGAACCAAATTGCTTCCATTTCTTTAGCTGAACATCTTAATATTAGATATATCAGTTTGCCTCACCTGCTACAGTAGTGCAAATAATATCATTCTATGTATTGGAAAGCATAAGGACTAGACAGCATAGTCCAAAGGCCTAAGAAGAACTGTGATAGTTTTGAATACTTCTCAGGTGGTTTTTCTTATGCAAAACTATTTTGTTTAGTCAAAATCTGACTCAATATTATTTAGAAAACATACCAGATATAAATACTAATAAAACAAATATTTGTATCCAATACATAATTTCTGGTGATGCACTGCTGTCCTTCTTTCTGTTCATCACTGTTTTGACCGACAAAATGGTGTCCATAGCTTTCTGATTCTGAGACTAGTGCCAGTAGGGGTCGCCAAATCGACAAACCAATGGCAGGTGTTGGGAAAGACATACGGTACTACCACCTTTAAGAGGCATGCTGCACTAATCATTTACCCTCTACACACACACACACACCATTTAAACCTGATGGTGTGTGTTCAGAACTCTACAGCATTTTATCCCCCACATACATTCACAGAGCTATCGCTTCTATACCTCCAGGTCCCAGTCATCCTATCCCACTGCTTTAATTATGCACACTCAGAGGGCCCCCCTGACTGAGGTGTGGATCCAGTTGATGCTGCTCACTGGCTTTATTGGTTATTGGCTTCTACAAGGTAAAGAGCGAGGCATGTGTGTTTTCAGCTGAATGTTTCTCGTGTTAGTTTTGCATGCTGTTGGCATTCTTATTACGCTGCAGGGGAGCAAAATGTAAGTGTGAATAGAATTTTGCTTATAATTATCAGTGGAATGTTTATAAAGTTGCTTATCTTTTTGAATTTTTAACCAATTAAAGGTGAGACTTTTCTAAAAATAGTTATCTAAGTTTCCATTTAAAGAGGTTTTTTTAAGATAGGTATACTCAGTGTAAAGTTGTTTTTTCTCATTTATCAAATTACTCTGCTTAATTAATCTATGTAAAACAGGATACCTGCACTGAGAAATTTAATTATATGAAGCACTAACACTGTAATGCGTACAGCTGCCAGAATAATGCAGTTCAACATGTGGATAAATCAAAACATTTCTTGAAATAGATAATATGTTTGGATTCAGTATTCAAACGAGTCTCTCAGTTGCTCCAACAGGCTTTCTCCTGCACTCTGCTGGGGGCTACTACACATCCACTGTCCAGGCTCCAGTTTCACCACTTCCTGTCTCAGTTTCAAGCACTACAGCCTATGTCTTTACATGAACTCAGTGTGTGTTTGCAATCAGACAATATCTATCTCCTGGCTGATTGTCACATTTCTGCAGCATTTCCTTATTTGCCTGTTATCTCTCTTGTCTTTTCAACAGAGGGGCTGCTGCTTCTTGGATCTGCCAGAGTGTGAGATCAGAGAAGAAGAATGGAGAACAATAAGGTGACCATTGATCTGAAATAAAAATCACCTCAGAGGAAGGAAAATGAAATGCTCCAAGAACTGGTTAAATAATTGTATTAGATGTAGGCCCTACTGCTACGTTGCATTGAAGATTAAAACTCAAGTAAGGTAGCATTAAAGGAAGATTTTGAAACCAGAACATACTGAAACAAAACCTGCAAATTTGTAGGTAAAAACAAGTTTTTAAATTGCTTCAGCTGTCTTTCAGAGCATTGTTCAAGCCTACTGTGTGTGTGTCTCCCCGGCAGCCAGTGAAGGAGGTTCTCCCCCTGCCTCGCCACCCCACCCCTCTTCCTGTGACCTCCACCTCTCCAACCCCTACTGCCTCCTCGAAAAAACACACCACAGGGTCCATCCAGCAGATTCAATTGGCCTCCTCAGGTAACGAGGCCAGAGATATCTCTATACTTCTGCCAGATTACAAGTTTCATCAGATTTTATCTGGATTTTATGTGATATACCAATTCAAAGAAGTTAATTTTTTAAGTGAAGGCGATACCTAATTTTTTTTTCCCTCTACAAAAAAAATCTGAAAATTTGGCATATTCATGAACTCAACCATAACCACTCTGATATACACAAATAAAATCAATTGCAACCAGTTATTTTCTGATCTCACCTAATTAAGTCTGACTTTGCAATTTCATAACTTTTCTGTCAAAAACTTAAAGCATCATGACAAGCAAGGAAAACTCTAGCCTTCCTATCTCAGTGGTGAAATTGTGGGAACATTTAAATCTGTGTTTGATTCTAAATTAATATAAGTTTACAACATCTCAAATAGAACTGCTCAACAATAGGAAGAGTATTGTATGTGTCCAAGCCTACCAATATATGGTTGCCCACTCAAGGCTGGGACAGGTGAGCATGAATCAAAGATGCAGTGAACGGGTCTACGGTAGCTCTGGAGAAGTTGCAGAAATCCACAGCTCAGCTGGGAGGATCTATCAAGAGGACAACTATTACCAAGTACTCAACAAATCAGATTCTGATACAACAAAGAAAATAAGTTTGAAATTATATATTTTCAAATATGTTGTTCACATATTTAAAAACAGATGTTCACACATTGCTCTAAGCCAATCTCTAAGCCATACTTGTAAAACTTTAGGATTTGACCTTTCACTTTTGTTATATATTTGCTTACAGTGGTGACATCCTTCAATCACCTCAAGCCTCCAGAGAGAGACCTCACGCTAATGTCTCGGATGAAGCCTATTAAATCGCTGAAGCATGCCGGCTTAACTGCAGTCTTCACAGGACAAACTGTGAGTCGTGGTGGAGTCTTCCATTACACCTTCCTAAAAGTTCAAACTATTCTGAATAAAAATATTCTCTTTCCATAAAAATCGCAATAGGAAACAAAAAACATTGTTCTGCATTTTATTTGAAAATTAAAAGCTTTTAATTTAAATGTTCATCTCTTAAATTTTTTAAATGATTAAAAGATGTTAGCAAATGAAATGAAATCAAAAGGGAAAAATTGCAAATAATAAAAAAGGTTTGCTGGTGCGAGAGGGGGTTAAACCCTGGACAGGTCACCAGTGCCTCGCAATACCATGAGAATATTAGTCAAAAATATGTATTTATTTTTTTTGTCTGCTTATATCTTATCATGCATGGCAAAAAATCCAGATATCAGTGGCATCACTCTGTGTTGTGTCATTGAAAACCAATAGTGGCTTGACAGTGAGGAGCTGCAGGAGGAGGTACCAAGTGTCAACATGATCTTGGCTGACATTGACTCACTGGTGCCAACCCATGATGAAATTGGACGCCCCATACCAGAATGGAAACGGCAGGTGATGGTTCGGCAGCTCCAGGTCAGGATGCAAGATGAAGAGGTAGAGGAGGCACAGGTACTCCTTCATTGTTTTGTGTGGAAACAAAAACAGAGCACAATGTTTTAGAAAGAAAACAACCAATAACGTGAATGTCCAAAATGGTAAATGCTTTTTAATTTGACAATCCTCGAAAGACGATGACTGTTTTTTAATGCAAACAGTGATGTTTATATACATTTTGAGTGAAACATATTAATGGCTTTCTGTCCAGTGTTGATATCATTTAGAGAAACTACAGAAAAAATACTATTTGGATGACCACATGGACTTTGGAGGTCTGAAACTATTGAGCTTGAAGAAAATTGCAAAACTCTATGAACTCTGCACAAAATGTGCTTTATCGACCTTCACTGTGATTTTTTGTGTTTTACTTTCTGGATGAGTTGCTGTTGCTTCTAATCCCAATGAAGGAAATTTTACATATGGACTTATTGCACTGGTGGCTTCCTATCTTTCAATGCTGAAATTCACAGATCTCCCATTCTTTAACAAAACAGTGTGCATAACACCTGAATTTAATGATTTGGATGTTTGATCCAATACTTTTGTCAACATAGTGTATGTCATCAGATGTTAACTCCTATTATTATCATCTGTACTTTTGTGCAAAATGCTAAACTTTTACTTTAAAAAATAAATCATGCATCAGAATTGTGATTTATTTTTATTTTTTACAGAATATGTTGAATGGCTACATGCCACTGGATTCCTGGAAATACTCCCAGACTCACAACGCCATCTTAGGGCCCTTTGGTGAACTTCTAAAAGAGGAAGATCTGGTTTACTTGCAGCAGCAAATTGAGTCTGTTTCTCTGCAGAAACGCTGCCAGGCTTATGAGTTAGAGTTGACCAGGTTAACAGAGGAGTTAAAGGCAATCTTACCTGATCCTATCGTCAATATTTCCCTCAACAAGAAGATTCTACAAAGAATGGACACTGAGGGAAAAATGCCCTTGACTCTACCCGTCTGGTGTGATCGTGTCTCAGAAATTGTCAAGAACATGTCTCTGCTGGTGGCCAATCTGACTAAAACACAGAAAAAAGAAAGTGAGTGGGGGTCGGTTGGAGGAATGGTCGAAGGTATGAAGAGTTTGCAGGAAAATATAATTGCCTCTGAAATTGATTTGGACTCGAGATTGACGCAAAATAGCCAAGAAAAGGAGTATGCACCTGCGGGGACATCCAGTGGATGTAGGATACCCCAAATAGGGACGGCATCTGCTTTCAGCCATCGCTTGGAGACCAGCAGCTGCAATAGAGAACAGAGAGAGAAGGTGGAGAGGGAGATCCAGAGGTCTGGTGTGTCAGTAAAAAACCTTAGGTCCAACTTTGAGGGTCAGATCGGAAGTATATACCCCTTTGCTGGGGTTGTACATGGAGCACAACGGCTGAAGGGCAAGAATTGGTTTGGACCATCAGCAGGAAGCAGTGATGAAGTCAACACACACCTTAGTGATGGCGCCATTAAAAACTGTGAAGCTGTGATGGAGACCACCAGTTTAAGGAAAGAGCGGATAGTTGTGTTATTCCTGAGTCACTGGAAAAAGTCTGCATATGCCATTTCAATGAGAGCAGCAAGACAGAGACAAGAAAAACCCACAGCATCAGAGAAAGTGTCTCCAACTCAACTGAAACAGAAACCCCACTCTATGTTCCGGTTCTGCCAACAACGAGGTGCCGTGGATAAAATGGTCAACTCCTGGAGGAGTAAGCTGGAGTTAAAGTACACTCCAAAATCCCATTTGGTCTCCTCACAAGATTCATGTAACTCCCATGTTACCTACTCCCCAGAGCAGTTCCTGCCAGAAATGGATGGAGTCGTAATGAGTCACGACAACTTGACCCTCGACCTCTTCATGCTGGGTTATTTCCATATCTTAGAACAAGACCTGTCTGCTGAGGAGAGGAAAATGAGACATCTCCTCTGCTTTGAGGTTTTTGACCATGTCAGCTTCTTCCCCTGGGAGAAGGTGCGGGATTTCCACAAGGCCGTTCTCCAGGAAATTCAGTCTGGGAGGCGGCAGTGGAGCGACGGCTTTGAAGACCTCAAAACTCAATTCTTTGGTGAATCGACACCATGTCGCTGTCCATCGTCATTGGTGCCAGACTTTAAACCTGTACCAAAGGTTATAGTGCAAAATGCAACTCCAGAGGAGAGCACCAGTGACACCGACGTTTCCTGTTTCAATAATGAGGATATATGTAAATATATCGATCGTAGTTTTGCTTTCTGGAAAGAGAAAGAGGCAGAATTGTTTGACTTTGAACACTGAGCTAAAATTTGATGGGATTTCTTTTTTTGGACAAACGTATATTGAAGAACTTGTTTTCAAAAAAAGATGGATCCTAAATAAAACACAGAGAAAGCATTGTTGATGAACAGTTATTACAAACAAAAGTTACTGTGAAACTTCAGTATTTTGAAGAACCTTCACCAATTCTGCAAACAGAGAAAATGCATTTGAATTTTAGATTTTTATACACCCAATATCCAAGATGTCCAAGGTCTTTTGTTAAACAACCCTTTCATGCATAGTGGTCACTGCAGTGGACAGTTATCTAAAAGCCATTTTCTTGTGTTTCATGTCAATTTTTATACACATGGACCACAAAAGTGGACACCAGTGAATTATATAATACACTATCAACAACTGGCCACCCACTGTAAGTGCAAAAAATATTTATTAAATCCAATATGGCAGACAAACAAAAAAGCTACTCAGGAAAATCCAGTACCTACTTCTACTTTAGAGGAAGTAAATTATTACACAAATGTGTAACAACAATTGTTACACATTTGTGACATTATGTAACCCCTAAAGACTAATACTAGTAATGTATTTTCCAAAATAACAACTTTGTATTTGGAGAAAAATACAACTGATCACTTTGACACAAATCTTTGACACAAATTCTAGAATTTATTTATGTTTTTACTAAATTTGTTTTCCCACCTTTTTATGCCTTAAGAAAATAAAATAAAAAATAAATCTTTATATAAAGAATCATAATTAATGCATGGAAGGGTTACCTGTAAGATTATATCCCTAGTTATATCACTTAGCAAAGAAAAACACTGCATTAATATACAAGACAAATAAAGAACGATATTTTAGCACATAAAGGTTGTCTTAATCAAAAATGTATTTACTGTCTACTTAAAGATTGTTATTTTCAAAAGGAAGGCCCTAATTTTAACTTGATAAATGAATTCAGAGCCCATTACCTCATATATCGGGGCAGGCGACTATGTCAACTGGTTTTTCATTTCTATCGATGACGTTTTACTTCCATCGTGCTTGTTCGTTTCGTTCCCATTTCGAAGAAGGAAAATCATATCTGAACACGAACCAAAAGGTGAGGGATTTGAAAGAGGTGAGGTCACGCATGCGCAGACGCTACCTAAACTGACAGGACGAAGCTGAGCTGCATTCCCACCATTCTGTGAGGAGAGGAGGATCCTCCTGCGCACCCATAGCCGAGAGAGAGAGACGCAGGCCGATAAAGAAGAACAATATACATAAAATACATATTTAAATAAAAATCTAAGTTAGGCTTTTTATCTGCCACCATGTCAGCCGGAGGAGATTTGGGGAATCCCCTGAGGAAATTTAAACTCGTGTTTTTGGGAGAGCAAAGCGGTGAGTCAGTGATCGGTGAGAGGTTTGGACGTCGAACATGTGTGTGCATGACGAAAAATACGTATATAATCATCATTTTTTGACATGTGAAGAGGTTAAACTGAATCCAGAAGATGTTGGCCTGGGTGTATGTGATGCCGATGTAAGTGCTGGCAGTGGGACCAGGATAATTTGATTAACGGAAGACAAAAAGAAGAAGAAGAAAAAAGCCGCATACGCGTAAATTCAACTTATACATCAGGAAATATGATTGTGAATGAGCGGATGTGTATTGTCCTAACTCGTAACATAGCAGGCGAAATGAATGGGGATGTTTTGATGTGCTGCAGTGACCGTGAAATATCTTCCTTATTTTTTCCCTTTTTATTTCCGTTCCCTTTTCCTGACATCCCACATGATTCTTACGCATGAAAACATTTCAAATATCTCCCCCTGGTCAGTTTTCTGTAATTTTAGATAGGATAAAAACAGTCTCCCATGTGTCAGTTCGGGACACACCCTAGACTGCCGATGTCTGTAGCATCTCCAAAGCACGCAGTCTCTTGCTCTGTCCCATAAATTATCCCAGAAAAACAAGAAAGGCTTGACATCGCTGAAAGATTATACTGTGTTATCAATAATCCTTTCATTTAGGGTAAGAAGGTCTGTGATTTCATGCGATGGGATAAATTCACAAGAAGATCAATAAAGGTTTAGTGCCTGAAGACGTGCTCAGATATTAGACACCAAAAGTGGCAGCAAAAAAAAGTCAATATCCTATAAAAAACAATGATAAAGAAAGGATAAAAAGCTCTGATGTGACAGTAGGTCTATGATTTTCACCGTGATGTCTTAGTGTGTTTGTGGGTGTGTGTGTTTTATTTCTATGGGAGAGTGTGTCGACTAAAAGCATCTATGTGAGTGTGTGTTTGTGTGGCCTGTACTGCAATGTTTGCTGTCCATGGTGCTGAAGACAGGCCTGGTGTGGTCTTTCCCTTCAATAAGGCTAAAAGGCTGGAGTGTTAAGGAGGCCTGCTGAACATATATGCTTTCCATCCACACTCCTGTGCAGATCTGACATAATCTGTGGATTGACGTAAATGAGGATGGAGACCACTTTGGTCCATTTATTTATGTTCCTAAATATCTTAATTGTTCAAGTAAATGAGATTAGTTTATTTCAGTTCACTTATTTGATTTATTTAATGCCGCTTCACAATTAATGTAATCTCAAGATATGTTACAAAAAAATTATCTAGTTCATATCCAGAAGTCATACACTTAGATTTCAGTTATATAGACAGGTTCAATAAAAAGCATTCCTTTATTTTATCTCCATAATGAAACACTGCAGCCAATGAAAATCCATTATACCAATTGGTAAAATATAACAGAAACTCTGATTACATCAAGACTTGACTACAATCCTTCATCTGTATGACAAGTTTCATGTGACAAATTCTGGTAGAGCAGCACTATAGCAAATAGCAGCCATCATTGTAATATCAGTAAAAAAATAGATGCCAAAGCACAATTTGGATGCAATATTTGCTATTTGCTGTGCATCAAAACTTTGTTTTC
Source organism: Phalloptychus januarius (assembly GCA_902982915.1). Classification (NCBI taxonomy): domain Eukaryota; kingdom Metazoa; phylum Chordata; class Actinopteri; order Cyprinodontiformes; family Poeciliidae; genus Phalloptychus; species Phalloptychus januarius. The sequence goes on along the minus strand of CADWAE010000466.1, from coordinate 11,722,178 downwards.
CTATGTATTTGGCTAGTCAGATAGACTTTCAACACCCAGAGAGTAATAGGGAAAATGGAGGCTACTTTCAATCAATATTGTTATAATTCTCAGCAATAACATTTCAGTGTCACGTTTTCTTGATATCATGCAGGCCTAATTTTGTTTTCTCCTGTTACTGCTTTATAAAATGCTGTCTCAGAAACAATTAGATGATAGGAGTGTTAAGTAGCTATAAGTATGATTTGTTCAAATGTCGAAGAAGAGGTACATTTTAAATCTAATATCCATTAGACTTGAGATGGTGTTTTGGCTCTGTGGTACAAGGATACAGTAAGTAAGGCTGAACGCCCAACTCAACTTTTGTTTATAGAGTGCTAAGCCTTGAAATTAGCAATCACTTTGCTGTCAGATTTATGCAGAGTACAATTTTCTATGCAGCATGTAATTGTGTTTATGTTACATCTCCGTTAAAGGGTTTTTAAAAGGTAGTTCTTGCCTTGTTTATTTCTATGCCACTTCTATTTTTTTTCTAATTTTCAGGTAGATTTTTTGTTAGTTTTATTCATTTTCTTAAAGCAGAGATGCCCAAGATCAGTCCTTGAGCTCTCCCATGCTGGAACTTGTAGGTGCCTCCCTTCTCCAACACACCTGAATCAAATGAATGGCTCATTACCAGGGCTCTGCAGTGCTAAAATGCTGATGAGCCATTTAATTCAGGTGTGTTGGAGAAAATTGCAGAATGGTAGACCTCAAGGGCTGAGTTTGAGTACCTCTGTCTTAAAGAGATCTTAAGTCAAACTTAAGATCTCTTAATGTTTTTCTTCATTGACCATTTGCATTTGTCATTTTATCGCTTTGGAGGTTGTTTTTCACCCAATAAGCTGAGATTAGCCTATTGGGTACTTCCAGAAAGTTCCTGAAAGGAGGACTACTTAAAATATTCATAAAGCAAAAATAAATCACAGACCAATTTATTTGAAATTTTTTCTTGAGAAACCTTTTCAAATGTTAGCTATTCTGCCTCTGACACATCTTTCGTAGAACTGCTCTATTTGAAGAAATAGTTTGATTAAACATTTTAAATGGTACTGAGTGTTTTAGCTAACAAAACCAACTTATGTGTGTTTTGGTTTCAGTGGGGAAAACATCTCTCATCACCAGATTCATGTATGACAGTTTTGACAACACATATCAGGTGAGGCTCAGAGCTCAAACACACAAGTGTAACATGTGACCCTTCTAGGAAGTATTGATTGAGTATAGATCTGGTCAGTAAGTGCACTTCATTATTGATGATGGGAAATTTGTTTGCGCAGGAATAACGCTAATAAGTGTTATAGAACTGAAATGTAAACTGTGAACTAATGAATCATATTAAACAACAGCATTGTGACTCAATAGGTTTGTTATAATACATTCAAGTTTTTTTGAATAATGACCAAACTAAATGTACTAAATTGTATCATAGCACTATGATTAATTTTTTTTGGCAAAATCTATTTTTCTTTTTGTTTGCTTAGTTGATTATTTCTGTAGATACATAAAAATGACTTTACTTAGAGCAGTAAATTGTGTAAAAACTCTGTTTTTCGCTCTTTCTTCTCTCATAGGCAACCATTGGAATTGACTTCCTCTCAAAGACCATGTACCTGGAAGACCGGACAGTAGGAAATTCCGATATTCATTCTGGAACTTGCATGTAGAAATATTACACTTTTAGGGTTTTAGTATGCCAATGTCATTGAATGTCCTAGCTTCTGCTGTGTTTTGACTAATCTTTGATTTGATTTGCTTAATCGCTGCTCTCGTTATGCTCTAACATGATTATCCGAAGGTTATTTCTCCTAGTAAAAGCTTTGGAACATTTTTCTTCCCTTGCAATAAGCCATAGTCATGGATCATCTTCTTTAACTTGTGCAAATGCTATTTCTGTCGCGGGATATTATCCCCTGCCAGCCTGCACGAGCTGATATGGGCTTATCCCCCAGAAAAAAAGCCTTTACTTGTGTTTAGCTTGTGTGAAGTTTAACGGTTTATTTACAAACAGCTGCTTAGAGAGAGTATGTTTGCGTATGTGTGTTGTGCGTGTGTGTGTTATGTGTGTACGTGCATGCGTGCCGGGGTGGGTGCGTGCGTGTGTGTGTGTGTTCTCATTCAGGTAAGGCTGCAGCTGTGGGACACAGCTGGACAGGAGCGTTTCAGGAGCCTCATTCCCAGCTACATTCGGGACTCTACAGTGGCGGTGGTTGTCTATGACATTACAAGTGAGCCCATGTTGATCCTTTTTTTAAATAACTAAGTGTTTTCCACACTGGTATTTAACGTCACAGCGAGACATCGACTCGAAATTGATGCTTTAATCTCCCCAGATGTAAATTCGTTCCAGCAGACCTGCAAATGGATCGACGACGTCAGGACGGAGAGAGGAAGTGATGTAATCATCATGCTCGTGGGCAACAAGACAGATCTGGAAGAGAAGAGGTAAGCACTCTGTTTTGTAATCAACTCCAACATTTAATTGCGGCTTAAAAAAGGCTGTTGAAAGCAACGCGTCAGAACTGAATGAATCAGCCTCAGATGTCGAGTCTGGCTGGATTTTCCTGCAGGCAAATCACGATCGAGGAAGGAGAGCAGAGAGCCAAGGAGTTGAACGTCATGTTCATCGAGACCAGTGCCAAGACAGGCTCCAATGTCAAACAGGTGATCCTGGCTGTTTCACCATATTTTACCGCATTTCAGTTGCAACTTTAAAGCAAATTCACAGGCAAAGACAATTATAGCACTTCATAGAGATGTAATTGATGGTAAATAGCAACAATATCTGATATCTCAATATCTATTAAGATGCATGTGCAAATGTAGGTCAAAACTAACCTGTAGCTTTTATATTAGCCAATAAAAATCTATTTATCTATCTAACAACAATGACTAGTCAAGATTTGTTTTAGTCGTGTTTGTATTTGTTCACTTACATTGCTTTGCCGTTCATGAAAATAAAAGAAAAGAAAGAGGAAAAAGTGCAGTTTATAATGGATGCCCTATAAAAATTCTTGCTGAAATGAATGCTGAGCTAAAATTAACATTTTTACTCTATGCAGAAAGATCCTAAGCTGGGATTCAAACCCAGGGACCTTTTTTCTAATAGTGCAAGTACATAAGCAAACAAACAAACAAAAATAAACCCCTATCATATTTTTTTTCACATTTTTATTTCTTTGCAGCTGTTTCGTCGAGTCGCAGCCGCCCTACCTGGGATGGAAAGTCTGGACGACGCAAACCCCGAAGGCAGTATCCTTTACAGCTTTTCTGATCCGCCGTTTTGAGAGCCAAGCGTCTCAGAAGCCGGCAAGCTTATTTTTAATCTTTTAGTGGCTGCTGGCAAAAACACGAACAGACAGGCAAGCCTTCTGTCTATACAGAAGCATCCGCCATTAAACGACTTATGCCTGAGAGACAAAGATCGCACAGAGCCAGGAAGAGGTTCTTGATGCAGGGGTTTGGCACCACATAGTGGCTGTCAGAAAAGTGACAGCAGGAGAGGAGAAGGCATTTATGGAATAATGTCAATTAATTGATGAAATAGGGTTTAAAATAGATGCTCTGTTTGATTTATGTTCATTTACCATTTCATGCTATTGTATTTGGATAGATTTGACACTGATGTTAGAAGTCCCAGTGTGTTTTTCTTAACCGAACCTTCCCAGTGATTGACATCAAGCTGGACAAACCAGCAGAGCCCACCGTCCCGGAGGGCGGCTGTTCGTGTTAATGCAGAGCTGTTTCTGGATGGCTCCCCTCACACCATAGGCTTGTTGTGTTGCTTTATACTGGTTAGCTTCCAGATGACTTCTCTAATTGGATATAGGACCCAGACCTTGTATCTGATTGGACAAATCAAATGTTATCTTTCAGTCTTGTTCAGTTGTAAGATATTGTATACTTTGTCAATATGTAAGACTGGAGGAGGAGAGAAAAAAATAAATAAATAAACATCTTGCGTTGAAGAGGAACAACAAAAGAAGAAAGTGTGGGAAGAAAAAAAATAAGAAAAAGAAAAAAAAAACGAGAAAAATGGGGTGATCAACAGAGTTCTTTTCGCTGTTATGTTTTGTATTTTTTATAAATAAAAAGGGAAAGCACCAAAAATGATGCCTAAACACGGAAGGGGAAAACGTCGGAGGGCCGGCCGTTTCTATTGACGGCCGAACATGTTTGAATGTCTGCAGCACGCATGCACGCTGATCTGTTCTTTGACCTTTGACCTGCCTTCCAAGGTCTCTGTGCTCTGGAAGGAGGCAGAACATCTTAGAATGTTTTATAGCATCTCTCTATAGCATCTCATGACAAAACATCTCTCATTCGATATTCCCCACAAGGGTCAAAAACTTCCAGTAGGTTCACCTAACAGTAGCTGTGAAAACGTGGCACTCTTTCTCTCTCTCTCTCTCTATCACACTCTTTCACACTCTCTTTTGCTCTTTCTCTTTTATAGAACAAACTGTACTATGTTAAGAAAAAAAAATTAAAAAAGAGCTAATAAAACACAGCTTACTGTTACAACCCCCTGTCCCTCCAAATGACCCTCTGCCATTCCTCTTTTCCTTCCTCTGACTCTCTCCTTTCAGTCTCCCTGTCCCCCCATCCTGGTAATACACATGTAACAACCCACTGTAATGCACTGCACTGTATATAATAATGTAATATGTATGTTGTGAACGTCCCTCTGTAGAAGTGGTCCTTGTTCACCAGTATGAATAATGTAATAATGTTTAATGATTAATAAATTACAGATTAAAGGGCTTCACTCTCCTAACCATCTACATTCATCTGGTAGCAAAATGGTGTATTTCCTTTTTATTATTTATATTTCTACAACATATTTTATTGGATTGAATATAATAAAACATAGAGAAATGTGTCTTATATAAACAAATAAAAAAAATTAAAACCGAACAGAACACCACAGATATCACACACCTTCCAGGAATCAACATACTGTCTATTTAACATGTCGACTCAACATTTTGATGGTGATGGTTATAAAAAAGGATTTAAAACAGTTCTATTTAGTTTTTGAGATTCTGTGACGTTCTACTGGAAGGCAAGAGGTGATATTATGCCCTTTGGTATCTTAGACAGTCAGAGAATATCCAACTTTTGCAATTGTAATCTTGCTGTAATCTTGAAAAGTATTTTGTGACACATAGTAATTCATTTAAGATATGAAAATATCTTATCTTGATGTGGAAAACATTTTTTCCACATCAAAAAATAAATAAAGATACAGAAGCAGCTTCACTTTTACTTTTGTATGGATATGATTCAATAGAACTTACCTCAGACCATAGAGGAAACATTAAAACCCTTTTAAAAATCACCAAGGTAAACACTAGAAAGTTATATTAAATAAACAAATTAGTGTGATAAACAAAGATTAAGCTTTACTCTATCACCTGCTGAACTTAGTGTTCCTCACTCCAGATATCAACTTAAACAAATCTAAACCGCAATATTTACACAGGCATTTTTTGTCTCATTTGAGAAAAAATAAAGTACTCTCCGGCTCCTGAATGATGAGCAACAGCTGGACCATCAGCATAGCAGCCAACCGTTCATGTAATCCATCAGCTAATTGTTTACAGTTTTGATTTGCTGTTTCCAGTTCACTGGAAAGTGATAATTAATGCTGAGCTCAATGTGGTGACTCAGAGTCTACAAACCTGATAGTTGAGGGGAAGTTCAGATGGAAAGAACCTTTTAGGAGGAAAACTGTCATTGTAAAACAGCATGTTGCCTCACCATGCTCTCCTGGTGTAAGAGGACAGGTATTCCCCTGGATGAAGACGGTTGGTGTCATTGGTGGACAACTAAACTCCTCTGAGGTCTGAGGAATGGTCTTCTTCTGGTACACCAGGTCTGTGGTCTCATAAGGATGTCAATTTTACTTCAGCTGCGACAAATAAATGTGTATCCAATACGGAAATTAAACATACTTTTGCAGGAAAATGGAAAATAGTATACAATAAATAATATTTCCTGGCGTTCTTGATTGGGGTATCTGTCAGAATTTCATCCCTTGAATAGGACACGCCCCCTCCAGAGGGGTGAATGTACAATCTCAGGCCTGGTCGGCTCCTCATTGAAGTTCTCGTTTTCACTTGAAGCAGATCATGTCCAGAGTGGAGGTGTTCAGAGACTCCAACCTTCGCTCTCTGCTGCGCGAGCTGCGTACTGACATAGCGATGGCGGTGGATGACCCTTTTCCTATTGTGTATGGCTTGGCAGACAAAAACATAATCACAGAACAACAACTGCAGGTAAGCAACAGGAATATATGTCCAAACTTTTATTTAGAGGTGAAATTCTTTAAAAATGTATCTATGTTTGTGGATAATGGCATTCAGTTGTTATTTGAATGATGCAGTGTTTTGAAACCCACACACTAGAGCATTTTGTTTTCTCTAGGATACTCTTAAGAAGGAAGTGAGTGAGGGGATTCACAAAGCCATTTACTCCCTGCTTTCCTGGCTGTTGGAGCAGAGCAGATCAACTCTTCAGGCTTTCTGGAGCAACCTATCTAAGGACTACAACATGGACAGCTACCCCAAGCTAAAGGCACTTCTCGCAAACCTGAATACCAGTCTGTGAAGTCCAATTTCCTTGACAACATTTCCTTCTCATAAAAGTCTTGTCTTGACCTCATTTGACTTTGACCGGTTCATTTGTTCTGCTGATTCTGTCTGTTTAGGACCGGATGCTCCACGGTCCAAAGCTGAAAACAGAACTTCTGGAGGAGTAAAAGCTTCTCACAGCAAGAAGAGGAGCCATGAGGACAAGGGAACAAATGTTCAGCATTCAGAGTACCATGCTAAGACAAGCGATGGATCAGGTCATCTTACTTTCTTCCATGTAGTTTTTAATCCAACAGCATTTTTCCAGTAAGCTTATTGAAAAGATTAACTTATCGTAACTTAGATTTTCTGATCTTTGCACCAGTGAGTAAAGTCAAGTTGTATAGAGTGAAGAGTGAAGCGCGATCACTGCAACTACCATCTGGAAACAGTAATACAATACATTATTGATTAAAATGAATCTGCATTGTTTTTATTTTATGTCAGAAATATATAAGAATTGTGCTACAGGTCTGCAGGTCGTATCTTCCTCTGTTCAGAGAGGCGTAGCCCTTTCCTCTTCTTCATCTTCCTCCTCTTCAGATCTTCCATTCAGCCAGGATAAAAAAGAAAACATACAAATCAAACAGGAGCATACTGGACTGGATGGTAAGACATTGAAAAACGGACATTGCTACCTTTTAAACTTTGATTAAACTGCCTTGTAGCATTGGGAGACATTACCAATCTTGTAAAGTGAGAAATTGGTTTCAAGATGTACTGTTGTGCTGTTTCTTTCTGTCTACATGAGAAGATATTTGAGGCAAACTGTATTGTCTTGAAACAGGCTCCATCAGAAAGTGCATCAAAGGTGCTGAAGGTTTTCACTTGTACAGTTTAGCAGAGAAGTCCCATGAAAAGTCCAAATCTGCGAGTGCCAGGTTTACCCACCAGGGGGAGGCAAACGCAATAATAGTAAGCCATCGATGTTGTCAGTGGTGCTCAAATGAACGATGCTGTTTTATTTTTCATCTGATCTCAGCGGTGTGCGTTTGTTGGTGTGTATAGATACACTCTAATGATGATGAGTGTGCGGTGTGTAAGGATGGAGGGGAGTTGATTTGCTGTGACGGCTGTCCTCGAGCTTTTCACCTGACCTGCCTCAACCCTCCACTCACTTCCATACCGAGGTAAACAGTTACAGAGGTAAATGTGAGAAGCTTTAAGATAATAGACATTTGATTAAAGACTTTTAAAAGTAAAATGCATGTTGTAATTCACAGTGGCTCTTGGCAGTGTGAGTGGTGCTATGGGCTTAGAGTGAAAAAAGAAAATGCTCTACAGCTTGTCCAGGTGTGTATATAAAGCCTTTCATTGTAATATAACATTTAACACTGTCTGAAAAGAATATGAGTTGACTTTATATAAATAAGGGACTATTTTTCATTATCGACAATGATTATATTTATAATATTCCAAAATCTCTATTCTGTCAGTCTGTAAGTATCCACTTTAATTTAGTGCTTTACGTAAGGTGATGCTCTGTTCTTCAATTCAGGTTCTCCCCACTCAGCCTCAGCAAACCAGCATAAACACCACTAACTCCATCTTAGACAACTCTTTCTACCCTACTTTATCATCCTCCCTCATGAGTGTCACAGCCTCTATCAAAACATCGAATAGCAAAAACCAGGTGAGGAGTTTTACTTTATCTTTCCTCCACCTTCAGATCTTCTTTATCCTTTCTGCTGCTTCTTGCTTGTTACATATGTGAACTGTGTGTCCAGTGCTCAGGTGGAGAGATGGTCACTGTGAGGGAGGTGTGTGGTGTTTGTCACCTTGGAGGAGATCTGACTCACTGCCTTCAGTGTTTAAAGCATTTTCATGCACATTGCCACTTTTCCAAGTAAGACAACTACTTTTTTATCAATGACATGAGAAATATGCCATATTGACAAATACAAAAAGCCTTCTAACTGTTTTTGCACCCTTCATCTTCATCTTCATCTTCAACTTCATCTTATTTTGTTATGTTGCAAATACACTGCAGAATACACTGATAACAATAATATCTAAATGTTCTTTTGAGTCCTGGTTTCATGTTCAGACCACTTATTTGGTGTTTCGTGCCCCATAATGGGATCATGTCCCTAATTTTTCAGAACCATTGATCATTGATTGGTACTGTGCAGAGCAAATTTCTTGGAGCTCCCTCTCTTTCAGACTAGTATTGATCAGCCATACCAGTATTGCATTCAGAGTGTTTGTAGAGTCGATTCCCAAGTGCTGGCTAATGGATTACAAATGGTTTTCTGCAAAAGTAACTCAGGGTCAGTACTTTCAGAAAATGATGTTAATTATAAATGAAATAGAGATGTCCTTTTGTTGCGCTACATTTTTGATATGGCCTTAGTTCTAAAATTAACATCAATCAAATCATATAAACTGGTTTTACATAGACCTTGATGTAATAAAATGTGTAATATTTTTGGAACTGTGTTTAGCTTGGTGATTTGGAACAGTTTGAGGCTCCCTGACTGCAATGCTCAAATTACATATTGATCGAAGGAAACCTGATACACTTCAATCTGAGTCACTTGTGATGTCTGTGTGCTTCAAAGGGGAAGATCCGTCTGCGTGTCCTGTTCTAGACCCTGGGACAGCTCTGCAGAGAAAGAAACCGAGCCCAGAGGCATGCAGGTGTGTCTGCAGACCTTTACAAAAGAAACAAAGGAGAAGAAAAGCCTGCACATGCTGCATTGTAATCATTGTACTCTTTCTGGTTTGTGTTTAGCTTGCACCTTCAGTTCAGAACTCATTCAGTCAAGATCAGAGCACTTCCTTTTCTGAACCAGTCATCAATAAGGATGAACTGGACTCCATCTTGGGAGATGTAAGTGTGGTACATAACAAATGGAAATGGAGAACAGTTATCTTCTCTGATTGATGCTTTATTTCTGCTGTACTTTAAGTATATTCTGATTTGACTTTAGCTTTAATAATGATTTATTATTTAAAAAGCAGCAGGATTGACTGGGGATGAATATTAGACTTGGGTATTAACTGGATGCATTTGCAGTTCAGTTCAGTTAATCTTGAAGAACACATCTTCTTGAAATGACAACTGGATAAGTGCTCGCAATATCTCATCTTTCTACTTCTGCTCGTTCTGTCGCAACAGAACTCCATTGACGGCCTGTTGCAGTGGGCCTACCACAACATCTCCAGGCCTGTTCCAGACTCTCAGGGATGCTACAAGTGAAACACAATTATGCTCTCAGGATTATAAAAACAGCAATGATAAATTAACCTCCGGGTAATTGAATTCAAACAGAATAGTCACTCATAAGTTGCAGTCTTTCTCCCACTTTACTTCGGAAATAAATGTTTTATGACAGGCAGTTTAATTTTAAATTGTTTTATCATTATTTTCCCTCCCACTTTCCCCTGTGTGTTTTCTGTACTTGTGCCAATAATATATAATTATATGACCTTTGAAAAAAAAATTAAACTAACAAATGTTGTCATCATACCACAAGCCAGAATGCATTTTAGAAGACTTTGGTGTGATTGAGTATTGCAGAATTGTGAAGTGGAAGTAAAATATTTCCAAAGTGTCTAAGATCAGACGCTCCAATTGGATGGAGAGGACCTTTGAAAATTAGTTTTCAAAGGCCATTTAAACATATTAAAGTGCTTTGACCTAAAACACTGTATATCTGACTGCATGTTTAAGGTTCTTGTGCTGCTGAAAGTTTTTTAGAACCTCTAGCCCACAATCTCTAGGATTGACCGGTGTGTAGCACCATCTATCTTCCCATCCAATCATGCCCAGCTTTCCCCATCCCTGCTGAAGAAAATCATTATCACGGTATAAAACTGCCATTGAGAGACAGCATTTTCAAGATGATGCAGTTTCAGTTTTTCCTTACATGCAGCATTTTGCAAGGATAAAATATTCAAGTTTGGTTTCATCAAATCTGAAGATTGTGTGGATGGTGGGAAAAAAATCAAGGTTTATAAAAAACATCCTATGCTGAAATATGTATTTGTGGCTGTCAGAAAATATTTATTTTTATGAAATAAATAAATAAAATGCGCACCATATGACAAAGTTATTTCAGAAATGTTTGAAAGAAACAGACGTTTTGCGGTACATATTGGTTCTCTTTGACTCAAGCTGCAATCCAGCACATATTAACAAGCACTTCAGGGTTTCTCTGTAGTATCATAGGACTAGGGTCAAAACTCACACAGACACACCGGGAATGGACTTTCATCTGCTAGTGTAACTACTGCAGTCAGAATTTTATAAAAGCTTTTATCTTTATTTTCTGTTTGTTGATGTTGCCTAAAAGGTTCCTAAATGCTACAAGCTCTTTCTGTCTGCTGACATTCGGACACCAAAATCTCTACTTCCTATACTATCAGGTAGGTCTGCACAAACTACTAAACCCAGACCAACACTTATCTAGTACATCGATGGAACAGGAAAAACAATGAAAACGTCCAAGATTTTTAACATTATTTCTGTTTCAGATTTGCACAGTACACCAGATGTTTTTAATCCAGTGAAGTATTTGCCCTGAGAAATTCCTCTGTTTAGCAAGAATTCCTGCTGGACTATATCACATAGATGAGGAATGTTGTTATTGTCATGCGATTCGTGAAGTTTAGTACGACCGCCAGTAGGATGAAATTTGGACAAGAAGCACAAAGATTTTTTTTTTCCTCTTGGTATTTGGTTTCCATGGCTCCCAGTACCTCCAGGCTCAAAACAGAGGATGATTAATATGCTTGGTGCTGCGCCTCTACACATGTGCAGATTTGTTTGTTTGTCAGCACATTTATATTAAATTGCTCATGCTGCATCTTCTGAAAATACGGCTTTCGTGTGAAAGTCTGCATCATACAAAAACAAAGAGAGTAGCAAGCGGGTTTTTCATAACATAAATTTTATGCAAAGTCAGATTGATTCATATCATAAAGCACTTTCTCAGTCTTCAGATTTTCTATCCACGCAAATCAAATACTGTAACCAAGTTAATTTAAATCGGAAACAAATGCTTATTACACAAACTAATAAAACACACAAAAACTGCTTTCTTTACTTAAGCAAAAAAGAACAAATACTTTCACACCCATTTGTCAGATGGTGACTCCCATCTGACAAATACAACAAAGCACCATCTGCTGGATTTCTCTGTGCCAACACCGTCAAGCAACCATTACTGCATGATAAGAGGAAGTATTTCCTCTGACAAACAATGTTTGTGTTGATAGTGAAGTGAAGTGGGAATTACCCAGATTTTTTCAGAACAAAGGGAACAGTCCTGCATATAAAAAAATCCCAGAAATAACTGACGTGAGGAAGCTTAAGGGATTTATTTTAGGTGAACTCAGTTGTTGTTATACCTCAGTTATCTTTGTTTTCTCTCAGTTTTGTTCATTTGAGTGCATTATTTTGTGACAAATAAAGGTCCTTGTATCTTGTGAATGAACTAACTTTAGATAGCACCTGCTAAGTCATTCTACTCTAGAACCACATTCACCCAGAAGTGAGCTCATATCCTTCCAGTCATCACCTGTTCCTCTTGTTTGTGTTTTGCTGATTCTGATTGAAGCTGATTGAACACCTTGTCGTAACCTCTCAGTCCACTGCAAAGAACTGTTGACCTCAGAGGGAGTGATAACTAAAGCACAAATCTTCTTAATGTTAAACTAATGAACTGGTTAACAAAGTTCGAACCACAGATGCTGACTCAAGTAAGATTCCCACTCCAGTAGACTTGGACTCCTGGTCTGAGACTTAAATCTTAGCAAAAGTAAAGTAAAATCTCAACAAAGAATTGGAGAAAACGTCAGTATGTGAGCAAATGACTACAGCTGCTGCCATGTTTGTGATGATGATTTATGGAGGCTCATAATAATCTGTTGATATTAACTGTAGCTTCACAATAAAAATCACATTAATGTCTCTCTAAAGGAGAAGCATTTGTACTGCCCTTATTTTTCTCATAGAATACATATATATAAACATATATATCATTATCTGGAGCTTATACAAATGATATGTGCTGAACAATGCTACATTGTAGTCTAGATTCTGGTTCATTACCTTTGTTGCATCATCTCTACTCCCCACTCAAAATATTTCCATTGCGTTCATTCATGATGTCTAATGAGGAACAAAGGCTAACTGAGTTGTGAGTCAGTAGTAATTTTTCTATCACTAATGTATTGCCTCATCATTTTAACTGCTGCTCCTCCTCTTGACTTGACCTACATTTTATCTCACTGATTCATCAGTGGTGACAAAATGTAAGTTGTTTTAAAAGTATGTGCCCACGTTTCTCAGGGTTCTTATGTTTAGACAGTAAGTGAGAAGCTGTGAAACCCCTAAGAATAACAGTAAGGCAGATATCTACAGTGTTTTATTCTTTTGTCAGTCAGTGTGAAGTCACAGGGTCATGTTCCTTAAACACACATCCTGTTACAATGGTGTTGGTCAAAACCGGAAACTCCTAAAAATACATATATAAAAGGCGAAATTCCCATGTTTCAGGCGTCGTTTAATCATTTTATCTCAACTCCCTCCAAGTTCTTTTAAAGACCGTTCCCAGAATTGAGGCAGGGGCTGGTCTGGTCTCAAGTATTAAAATATACATGACTTACTGGCAAAGGTGCTTTCACTCTTTGTTGAGGGCAGGAAGTAGTCTGTGAGGGTCCCACAGCACTGTTGGTGTGAAGCTACAAAGCAGGAAATGCCAGAAATTTGAGCCACTGAGTGAATTTGTGTGCCAAAAAAACCAATGATTAATCTTTAATCTTTATTTTGAGAAGAATCTTTTTTTTTTTTGAAAATCCCAACATTTAACACAGAAACCTTCAACACTTCTGAAGACTTTTCTTAAGTATATACTTTAGAACGTTTTAACTAGTAACGCATAACTCTGTGTTTCTTTGGGGCGACGGTGTGACATTGAGGCATTATTCAAGAGGAGAAAGACAGGTTACCTGGTGAGAAAAACATACACTATACCTTATATAGTGTTGAGGTATAGTTACATAGATTGCATCATACTAAGAATGTGATGTTACTCACGTTAAAATATGCGTGTGAAGGGAAATGACCCATAATGCTTTATTGTATGAAGTACTTCAACATGTAGAGCATGTATCATTTTTCTTAGTTGGATCGAAATGAGTTGTAAAGGTCTGAATAGCGAGCATGTTCATTCAACCAGAAAAGAGTCAAAAGCTGACTTATTGTTCTTAGGGAGGCTTCTGTGACTTTCAGATAATTCCATGTTTGAAATTTGTTTTCAACACATAAATTCTTTATTGTCATGATTTAGAAAATGCTTGTTTACATAAACTTTAGAAGCACTGTAAGACTTTGCTGGATGCCTGTGGGATTGAAATGAATGTTGTTGTTTTTTCTGAACCTTTGCTCCGCTGCTTGATTTAGTGAGATGGTCCAGTGCCAACATTCCTGGGTTATATAAGAGCGGTCCGAAGTCAGAAAGGTCTGAGATCTTATTTTTCTTTCAGAACTCACTGAAGTTGATCAGAACATTGTGTTTAGATGGGTGTGAAAATCTTTGTCAACAGTCCATAAACACACACAATGCCAGTTTTGTTTCAGACTTTTTCCAGTTTGTCAATGCACTTTCTTCTTCTTCATGCAAATGTTCCACTTTTCACTGTATAGCTGCTTCTTCTGTCTTCCCCAAACTATGTTAATTATTTAGTTCGACAAACATCTTCCTGATTTAAAGTAATAGGTACATAAAACCCAGTTACAGCAGTAGCAGTGGTCAGACTTTATCTCTGTTTCTTGCTCTGCATAGAGCCACATGGTCAGCTTTGAAATAGCCTGAACCTGTTTATAGAGGAGAAATCTCATCCAACTGCTCCCCTGTGTTTCCTCTTGAGAAGTCCAGATAATGACATGCTGGCAAGACAGATTGCAGGGTTGCCAGTGGTATGAAACTGTAAACACGGCAGGGAAGGCTTGTTAGGACATTCCGGAAAAGTCCTCAACTGGGGGATTCTTGGAAGAGCTTGTCGGGTGTTTGCATTCCTGCTTTGGGACTACAGTGCTAACAGGGTTTCTGTGATGATAACTATCAGTAGTGTGAAAAGTGCATGAAAGCAAATAGAGGACACACAGCATTCCTTTACACAGTTTGACCTGGCTCTTATTGTCAGTCCCACTTAGTACTCTATGAAAATTATATGTAATGCTGAAATATAAGTTTAAGAAAATTTGAGAAAAAAATTGGCTCCTACTGACCTTGAGCAAGTTATCAACATATAATGTCTCACCCTCAGTCTTTCTATAGTTGGCAAACGAGTCCCAGTGCTAAAATAGAATAGAATAGAATAAAATAGACAGTCAGAAAAGGCAGGTGTCAAAAGCAGTAAGTTAATATAAGTGGGACCATGCATATGCCCAAAAATAAAAATTTATAAATATAAGAAAAATGACCAAAAGACCATACTCAAATTAATCTCTCTCTCTCTTTCTCTCTTTTGCTCTCTATACGCCATGTTCCAAATTATTATGGAAGTGATATTTTCTCAGATTTTCCTAAATGGTTAATGCAAATGATGGTCAGTATAATTTTCAAGCCATGAACTATTACAGTATAAATCAAATTTTACTTAACAAACCTTCTAATGAGAACAGTATTTTTTTCAAAATTAAAAAAACTCAAAATGCACTGTTCCAAATTAATATGCACAGCAGATTTTTTTAAACATTTTATGGATTGTAAAAAACTGCAAACGGTCACTCTTCAAATGTTCAGCATTAATTGGTCACATTTGAAATGGTGCATTGTCATGCATGAAGACGATTTTGCTATGGAAGGTATGGCTCTTGTTTTTGAATCATCAAAGAAAGTGATCAGTCAGTTTTGTGTTGAAACCTACTACAGCAGACTCATCAGAGAACGTCTGAAGGCGGGAAGTTGATGGAAAAGTCTGCAATTCGGAGGGTGAAGAGCTGTTTCCTGTCTTCTTGTCAAAAAATGTGAATAATACCTCAAAGCCACATTTTTTATAGACAGTTCAGTCAATATTAAGGATAAATATAACACGTAAGTTGCAAGTTTAGAGACCAAGGCATTAGTTTTCAATGCAATAACATTGATCTTTAAAATAATCTTGTTTACATTTTTTGTTACATTTTTGTACATATTATAATGTAGTTTTGTCTAAATGGTTATGTAAGATGGCTTCAGATCACTGACAGACTGTAAACGTGGAGATAGCGGAAACACATGTAACAGCAGCCAGCATCAGAAATGTGTTACTGATTCTGCTTGTTTTCCAATAATATCAAGTGCACAGCGCAAGCACAGCAGTTCTACAGACAGTTTTATCTAACTGGGTCAGAACACAATGTGACTTTTCATTGGCTTCACAGAGATTACTTCTTTGCCCTTCCATATTCATATTAGCAATGACTTAAATAACCACAGAGTAGATATTTTCCCTCTGGTTTCTGTCTCGGCACTAAAAATAAACCATTTTGTAAAAAAATAAAACAATGGGTTTTTATTAGTTCACACAATACCGAGTCTGTGTCAGTCAGACTTCAGCTGAAACCATTTACATATCTCACAGCTGAATCATTGCGACTTGATGGGGCAACAACAGAGCTGGAAGTCATAGAGGCTGTTTTTCCAGTCAACAATTTTAAAAATCGTTTGATTTACACAAAAGTCTTACAGTAAGTTGATGAACAAGCTGCAAAAAAGGAGAAAATTGGTTTATACTTATCCTGAAAATGCGGCATGAGAATAATAACTGCTGCCTATAAAAGATAAAACAGTTTAACTAGAAATTACTATCAAGTCCAAGATGTTTTATGTGTCTAACTATTTTTAAAATTATTTTAGCAAATGTATGTAAGTGTTCAGTGTTGTTGAAAATAGTATTTCCATGCAGGAGTAGTGCTTTCATTTCAGCAAAAATAAAAATAAAAGTTTTAATGAAAGCAGATCATTGCCTGTTTCAAATTTTAAATACATGGCATCACATTGCTATATCACATATTGTACAAAACTGAAAGGCTTTATTTCACAACTTGATAAGTATTTATATTGTACTATTAAAATATATTGTTTTAATGTGCAAAATAAATAAATCTAACATTGTAATGTATTAAAAAACATAATTTTACTGTTTTCTTTATTTAATTGAACTTATTCTATAAAATATGACCTTACTTAAGTACCATCAAAAGTTAAAACATCCCTGTTAAGATTCCAGGTTTTGTTACTGGAGACCAGGATAAACCATTTCAAAATGTTTTCAGAAAGGACACACATGAAAAAAACTATTTTAAAAATGTTCACTCCAACTTTTCTGGCATTTGTCGGGGCATGTTTAAGTAATGCTAATAAAAAGTTGATTTTTTTCCGGTCTTTCACAAAAGTGCACAATAAAAGTGGAAATGCTTTTTAACCACTAAATAATGCTCGGTATGTGATCCTACATGACATAAATAGACTAGAGATCTTTTCTGTCAGTACTTCAGAATAAAATAGTTGAATTACTAATAAGCCCTACACTGTCTGAAGAAAGCTTTAATGTATGCCTTCTTTTCATTCCTGCATACACCGTTTCCTTTCAATATAGAGCTCAATTGGAGCGTAAAAGATCGTTCCGTCACATTCAACACCTTCAAGGCAGGCGTGTCTATCAACTACCTGCTCAGCTCTCCATTGTTCGTCACAGACTGCTGATTCCTGCCATAGGCCACATTCTCTTCATTGCCTCTGGACTGATGGAAAGCCCCTGGTACATTTTCAGAGCTGCTGAACTCGAATGCAGGCATGCGGACACAGAGCCCCTCTCTCACCTTCTTTCTGCAGTGCCGCAGGCCAAAGCCAGCCATCAGATCACATGCTATGTGCAGCCTCAGCAGCAGAGGAGCACTGCTATTTACTGGGACCATGTGTGTGTGTGTATGGGGTCGAGTGTAGGGGGGCCAAAAAAGTCCAGGTCCAAATGAATGACTGGCATCCTGGTGACCTCCCAGGATGGCATACAGCTGCTGGTCAGGACGAATGTTTCAGGACGGGTGTCATTGCTTTTTTTCTGCATCAGCCAACTGCAGGAGACATGTTGTCTCCAAGGCAAAAATCTGTTCACACCTCTAAGGAGCAGCTGTGCCAGGTTTTACAAGTGGACCCCAGAGCAAAATCTCAGAGTGAAGATATTATTACAAATTCTCCTGGAAATTGTTTTATTATTCAAAACTGGCTTTTATATTTCAAAAAATGTTAAATATTTTAACAGCTTTTATATAGCAACTAAAATCAAATGACTAATTAAAATAATCACTTTTAATATCTAACAAACTGGTTGTAGGTATCTTCTGTTGCTTAATTTTATGTTCTATATTACGTGCAGTGTAACCTCTGGCAAAAAAAAAAAAAAAAAAAGAAAATACATATAAAACTTTAATTTACAGAAATATTTGGGCTGAAAGAAGCAAAGAAAATGAGGCAGAAGAAATTAGTCAAAGGGAAAAATGGAACGAAGAACATTATTACAGTTACACTCAGCTATTTTCCCCCAGAGCCTTATGAGTAATGTGCCTGAAATCAGAGGCTAGACACTCAGTGTTGTTATTCAAAGGGAAAGTCAAGTTGCTATGGTATTGTAAACATGTACATTTTATGTGCTAAGGAAGGTGAATTAGTTATTTCTCAATGAAGCCAAATTCCTATCAAGTCAAGAGCAGCTGTTGAACATCTTTCAGATCATTTAGGACTTCAAGGTTTTGTACATTTCATTTTTCATTGTCCTGAGGTTCAACTTGGTCACATACCAAAGTAAACACTACTAGAGCAGTCTGAGGGTGTGTCATTTTGCCTGCAATGGCTTAAAATTATGGGCTTAAAGCCACAAATTTACACAATTTGCAGTCTCACTCTGTTGACCTTATTTATTCAGTGCAACAACAGCATGATATGTTGATTCTTGTGAAATGTATGCTTCCCAAAACACTATTTTCATTTGTTTTACATTTTACTTTGTACAGGGCGTCTAGACCCTTGGGTATTAAGAAACAATTGTTTGCATAGACTGTTGAAGTTTTACATTTTATCACATCACTTTATGTAATTCACCAGTTTGACACTATGAAGCTTACTGGAAATGTAAACAACAATTCCTATGGCAAAGAGAGAAGTACTGAGCTGTACAAGATGATTATTAATGTTAATTCAACATCTGGAAGCATGGCCAACATGGGCTGAACACCTCCTCCACTACCATTGTA
Organism: Phalloptychus januarius; assembly: GCA_902982915.1. NCBI lineage: Eukaryota > Metazoa > Chordata > Actinopteri > Cyprinodontiformes > Poeciliidae > Phalloptychus > Phalloptychus januarius. Next base: position 11,703,281 of record CADWAE010000466.1, on the reverse strand, counting down.
AACAAACAAATTGACGTCATTCTTTATAACTTCTCCATTTGTTTCATTGGATGCATTGAAATTCTATGGGAAAAATCCAGCTCAATGGGAGAAACCCCAGACAGAGTACTGAAGGGAGATGAAAATAGAGCAGAATTGCATAGGGTGGCAGTGGCCAGGCTACTATTTTATAGATCTTTTTCCAAATTGAAGCCACAGTCATTCATGGACACAGTTATTGTCCATGTCACTTGATTCCAGCAGCTGAAAGCACTGAGTTCAGTGAAGCTAAGTGCAATATCTCAAATATCCTGAAAGGTAAGCAAAATGTGGAATTTCCAGTTACACAGAGAAAACTTCGGATTGCTTAAGATGTGCAATAAAATTCTAGTATTTTGGAAATGTTTCTCTTCTGTACAGAACCCTTTGACAATATGCTTAAAAAATGCTCTGAAAACTGATGCCACCTCTTATAGCAAATATGTAGTGAGTAATGTCTCTGGTTTTCATAGACTTATGTTTCAAAACAAACAGTGCATATTTTTTACATTCTGAACTATTAGTATATCTGAGAATTGCAACTGGCACTCACAATCCAACAGATTACATTTTGGGCATGTATGAGATATGACCACATCTGTTTTAGCAGCAGAAGATTTACTTCATCTGAGTCATGCATTAGGTCTGTTTGTCTGGAACGTCTGCAGATTCCTTCTTCTCTGCACCAAGACATGCAGTAACATGCTGTAGCCCTTGAGCAATCAATAGCTATTTTATTTCCTTTGTACAAGTGCACAAGGTTTGAAAAGGAATTCATGCTTGTTTCAACATAAATTCACATGAAAACCAATATCAGCCCTGGAAGCAATTCCAAACTGCAAAGACATGGGAAGCTTGTTGTCAGCGTTTTCCTGTGAACCGGATACCACCACTTTGTCCATTGTGTTTGTGTGAAAAAGGAAGCAGAGCAGGGTTGTGAGATCCAAGAAGAGGAATCCATCTCACTCTTTCTGACTCATATCAGTTACATTCCTCACCAATACCACCCTATCAGATGACCCCGTCTAGCTTTCCCACCGGTTCAGTGTTGTAGCAAGCATCCCGTCCTGTTAGAGCTTTAAAAGTTTCTGTCTCGCGACACGTACACTCATGAAAGACTCATGCGGTGTCTGGGTCTGAAAATCTAGTGCAGCAGACAGAAATCAAGACAGGGAGATAATCAATGAGTCAAGAATTTAGTTTTGGGAGTTTTAGAGTAACGAAAAAGTTACTGGTCTGACAGAACTTTAGTTGGTCTGTTGCATATTTAAACATTCTCAACAATTTTTATATAAAAACAGAGTTATAGAGCCTTTTATTTAAAGATCAGTTGACTAATAAATTGGATAACTGTTGCTCAATATATAAGATTGAATATTAAAAAAAGAAGAAAAAATCAAAGAACACTAGGTTCCAGTGTTTTGACCCTCATGTGTAGAAAATTATGATGCTTTTGAGAAGCAGCCAGTCTCCCTAAAACGGAGGCTGGTCAAAAACCAAAGCTGAAACAAAACTTGACTTGAGGGCCTAATTTCTGTCAATACAATCATGCAAAAGATACTTCAGCAATAACTAATACTACTGACTGTTGATTAGCTTCACATTCAGCATTTAACACACATCTGAGTGCTTGTCTTAGTGCTTGTCATCTGACTGCTGGTCTTATAGTTAACTGAATCAGACATCAGACAATTTATTGTTGTCTTTTCATTATCTATTACTTATTGTTAATAAGTAAATAATAAGTAATAATAAGTGACCTGAGTTTTTGTGTGATCTGAAAAACTTCAGTCTAACAAATAAAAAAGAAAAATAGAAGAAATATGTGATTAGTCAAATACTTTTTTCTTTGTCTTTTATTTGCTATGTTTACAGCACATTCACTTGTCCTCCTTTCCTGTGTAATTTCAAATCAGCAGTGAACCCTAAGCAGATGCAAAGTTAATTTATGCCTCAGGCCAGCTCTGTATTGAAGCTTCAATAGGCATAAACATTTACTGTATTTAGCACCAGATCTGCTGCACAAAGGTGTCTCATATTTTCTGTAAATGCTTCTGTATTTTCCCACAAACTAGATTAACATCATGAAATATAGGTTTAGTTAGGCTCAAGGTTTCAGAGGCCTTAGACAGACAGACACTCAGAGGATTTATTTTGTGGTGTAGCATTTCAAATGTTGATCGCTAATGACTTTTGGAAAGCATCCATAATTCTCAAAGGATCAGCCTCACATTCCTTTGGTAGTTCACAGGAAGTGTGCTACAATGGAGGACAAAATGACCAGAGGCGTTGCCCATCACCAAACATACACACAGAGAGTGAACAGAGGAAACAGTGAGTTGGTGTTAAATGACATGAACAGGCTTTTTTAAAAGCTGGAGACTGGCTGTGCTGCTTTACAGACTCTGGATATGGATGGGGGAAACGCGAAAACCATCCACTTTGCTAACTGTCCTCTCTCCATGCAGAGCTACCCACAGAGTTTTCTAATTCAGAAGAGTCTCTTCAACAATACTGACCATCAGAAGGCATGATGGGAATTTTTACTTATTTAAGAAGGGCTGAAGAGCCATTTGCATGATAGTGGTCACCATCAGCAGTTCAATGCTATCTCAGGGGGCTTATAGATTTTAGGTCTAATAAGATAATCAGCCGGAGGCTAGTTGCTACATACAACAATTGATTGCTTTGGACTGCTGTGCTTCGATTGCACCCATTTTCTTTACCAAGTCAGCTGGAGTTTACATTTTAATTTTGGATGGCAGTTTTGGAGGTTGTAGGTGGATCATGTAACAGTGTGATAATGCTGTCTTTACAATCCTCCATTCAACACATTAAGATATTAATCAGTCAGTCCTTATTTGGAGAGCTCGCATAAGTATTACTGCTAGTTTAATTTATTGCTCTAAATTGCCCTAAGAGTTGAGTGTATGCATGCAAGAAGGTTGTTAGGAAAAGCAATCCAGTCGATCACGCACAAATACTGCAATGGACTCGCAAACAAGGTGGATGCAGCCCCAAGTAAATCATATAATAAAAATCAAACAAAATTGGTGCACTAAATGCAATTGATTAGAATCAATATAAGTTGCATCCTAAATTACTTAAGATATAATAAGAAAATGATGCCTCACCATGGGTTTTGAGCTTTACCAGAAGACTTGGTATTATTACCAGAAGACCATATTATTTCTGGGAAAACCATAAAGCAGAACATTTCTGTTATCTTGTTTAAACTCTGAAAGTATGTATTCAAGTGTCTATGTTAGACAGAAATACACATGATTAGCATGCTGTAACAAAAACCTCTGCAATGTAAAGAACCCACCAGTCAGTCACATTTAACATCCTTAACATAGTGCTGGTTTGGTCTTATCATGTTGTAAATAGTCCAGACAAACATTTTGACTTTGACAGAAATGAAGATCTGTTTTCTTCCTACAGGTAAGAAATATATCTCTCTGAGAACACAAAATTGGATGTTTCTATAACTTACAAATGTCAATGTGAGCTATGGCTCTGCCCTCTGTAACTGTTCTCTTACTTTGATGTGTACCCTCATCTGAGTGATGAGAAATCATCTGTAGGTTTGAGATTGGGAGAGTAAAATCAAACCATGACATCCTTTTTGCTGCTACACTTTATTATGTGTGCTACAAAGAGTCTATTTGGCTTGTAGTTGTGGCATTTAAAGACCTCAAATTCCAGAAACAGCCCACACACACATACACGCACACACACTTAAGCAATCTATGAATGACAGCCCTAATGTAGATGCAACAGCTTACCCAAGAGTGACCTGTGGTGAAAGCCACAAGACTGGATTCCTTCAGGCCTATTTCCTTTATTCCCTCTATAACACATATAACAGCTGAAGCTACTTTTCATCTAAACATTATGCTTGCAAAACATGCTGTTGGAATAAAAATGGGTGCACTTTACAGCCTATAGCATTGTGTAAAAAGAAACCATCATGGGTCTCTCTATATGATTGAAGCCTACTGATATGGTAAAGATGAAAAGCCAAAAAATAATGTGGCATTTCAACAGCTAGTCATTTTTGAGACACATTTCCAGGAACGTTCCTGGTAGGAGCTTTGGTATTCTGCATTTTTTTATGGATGAACAATTGCAGATGACAAACTGACTGGGCACACAGCCAAATAGTTTTGGTAGAACTAGTGTAAGGCAAAGACTGTTAACAAACTAGACAATAAAACTTAGCATGCATATTATGAAAAGGCAAGATTTATCATCTGATAATCCTGTGGGCATGTTAAATGAAGGGTTTTCTTGTAAACATTAAACTTTGCATTAGATCTAAATCAACACAAAAAGCAAAATCAAGTTGTATTCCAGAGGAACATGATGCACTCAAATGGACAAACCTGACAAACTGTAAACAAGCATTACGATTGTAAAATCCATCTGATCACTATAACATGGGGTATTCTTAGCATTAATACTATTAAGTTTTCATTAATTTGAGTTGAGGTTAAAAGTACTATAACAACTATTTCCACTCAAGATGTTCTACTTCTGTAAAATAATAAATCCAGTCCTTCCAATCAGAATCTCTGTCAAAATCAAAAGTCACTTTGGTTGCTAATTAGCAACCAATTGAATTGAGCCTATTACTAGGCTCAATTCTTGTCTCTAGTAATGCCATTGGCTTCATACCTTCAGAACAAATCCAGCATCTTCTTTACTTTAGTGTGCCTTTTAAGCAATTTTGTAGCCCTTCAGGTCCCTCAGTGAAAATTCATAATTTAACGCTAATCACTAACACTTTATCAAGGAACAAACAAAACATGTCACTGAACTGTAAAACATACACTTTTAATTTATGTTTTGCTAGTTTGGCTGCAAATAATTTAATTAATGTGAAATTAATTCATTGATGATATTATGTGAAATGAAATGTTTTCTGCTTTTAAAACAAAGTGGCCCGTGTGCTTCTTCTAGCGCTTTTTTAGTGGAGTCTACAGCCAAGATGTTTATTTTGAGGGAATCGGTTCCATAAAATACAATTACTGTCTTCCTCTCTTTCTCTTTTAGATTCTCTTTGTTGCCTTTTTAATTCGTCGTTGGCCTAATAAAGCGCCGCGCTGCTCTCCTCCTCCTCCTCCTCTCGTGTGGTTTTTTCTTTACGCTTTTGATCCCGGAGGGACCTCGCGTTTCACATTCCGGGCATTCCTACCTCAGTCCCTCCTCGGTTACTTATTATCGCCGCCTGGTCTCTCCATAATCATTTCACAGCGAGAGAGGAGCGCGGCAACATGAGGCGCGTTCAACTCCACTAAAAACCAAGCGGAAATATTGGAAATACTTTGGATTTGAATTCACTTCGAGCAGAGGGTTTTCTTATCATGAAAGCGTGAGCTGGTAAGAGAAGCTGCTGTGTGTGTGTGTGTTTTTTTTTTTATCAGAACAAAAGTCGCATCGGGGCGTTGATAAAGAAGCTATATTGTTGTTTGAGACTGAAGAAACGTGTTGAAATATTTACGCGTATTTATTTTGTTTGATATTTGAGCCGTAGGGCGGAACTATTTCACAACGCGGTTTTGTCCGCTTTTGCTCCACCATGAGAGGAATTTTTGGCGCATGAAGTTTCTGCCTGTCATAAAAAAATCTCACCATATCGCACAGTTGTCGCTGTTTGAATGCTTTCTTGTGGCTACACAGTTTCTATTCTTTAACATAAATGTATGGCCACTTTGTTATTACTGTTTCTCTTATGAATAGTTCTTTAATTATCTATATGTTTCCCCTCTCAGGTTCACAGCTGATTGAAAACATTCCCACTTTAGACTCAAGCTGCTGTGCTGATCCTTCTGGAGAGAACCTTGTTTTACACTGTACCATGTCGTCCACTGAGGAGCCGTCTGGCACGGTCCTACACCGGCTCATCCAGGAGCAGCTCCGCTATGGAAACCCCACAGACGCCCGCACCTTACTGGCCATCCAGCAGCAGGCCCTGCGTGGAGGCGGAGGCAGTGGAAGCAACAGTGGACCCAGCAGTGGGGGTGAAATGAGCAGGACCCCCAGATCTTCTCTCGAAAGCCTCAGTCAGGAGGACCCACTGCTTCCCCAGCTCTCAGCGAGGCAGGAGCCGCAGGGCCAGGAGCACCAAGGGGACTACCATCACTCAGAAAGCGGCTTTCAGCTGCACGGAGAGAAGCTGCCAACCTATGAGCAGGCCAAAGCACATTCCCAGTACCTGTCCTCTCACTGGGCCCACAGGCAGCTCCATGAGGGGCAGCTTGTGTTGCATGATGGATCCTTCCATGAAGAAGCAGATCTGTTGGAGCCAAAATGCAGCCACGTGCGTTCACTCAGCGAGCATCTCATGCAGATGTCTCTGGAGAGACGAGAGGCAGCAGCCAAAGCTGCGGCCATCAAAATCAACTCCCACAGCTACCCAGAGCTCCCCTACTACAACCCACAGTGCCTTCAGAGGATGGGGCAAAACGCAGACAAACGCAGCCCACCCCCAGAATACAGCAGCCCCATCCAGGATCAAGGTTTTATCCCTCACCAGGTCCAGGAACAAGTGCAAGCTCATCCCCAAAGGTAGAGAACAAGAACATTGTTTTGCATCACTGTATTCATGTTTTTGTGTGTTTTAGAGACTACTGTAGCATTGCATCACATTATTGGTATTACTTCTTAACCCGCCCAATACTTGCCTTTGTTTCACATGCGTAAACACATACTTATGAATATGAGTCACACTGCAGCCTGCATACAGAATTAGATTTCGAAATATTTTCAGAGGAGCAAATCCTGCCCTCTAGATGTTTGCAATGTTTGGAATACAGCAGCAGCATAATCACAGATACTTAAGTAGTCTCTGGTATTCTGACTAACACCATGTCCCACATTTAGAGTCTTACATTCCCAACAACCACTGGAGCCTTTCTGCTCTCTGATTAATAATAATAACATGGTTTTTAATTTGTCTTTCATTTAAATCAAGGATCTTTTTTTCTCAAGTCTTGTACTTCTTTGCTGCTAATTAAATTAGACAACTGCAAGGCAACTAGACTCGTTTAATCACCAAACACATTTTTTTTAAAATAGATATGTCCAGTCTGAACAGCCAGGAGAAGTACCCAGCTACAGCACATTCAACAGCCTGCCACCTGCTGGCTTGGAGGAACCAAACCAGGTGGAGCTCCTAGTGATGGAGAATGAGAGACTCAGACAAGAGCTGGAAGCTCACAGGGAGAAAACTGGCCGCATTCAAAAGGTAAGAAGCCTAATATACTAAAATCAAAAAATGACATCTCAGTTTAAAGAAAATCACTCATTAAAGGGCCACACAGCATTCTTGCTCCCAACCACCTACATTTGAAACACAACTCCAGCAGTCAGTTGCCTCCCTGATATCCAAGATATCTGGAGAAGTGCCACAGCCGGCGCACGCCCCCTCCTTTGGACAAACATATGAGATCAGCAGCTGCTACTGTTTCTTAATGCAAGGCCACAAACAGAGGTCACTGTCGGGTCCTGTGTTTGCATACTTCTTTCATTGTGTAGTTGACACGCTGGAGGCCCATGTGTGAGTCTGCTTTATTTTCAGGCAAGCCATAGATTTCCAGGATAACATTGACCACGTCACACCACAGTCATTTAGCTGGATAATGGGCTAGAGTGGTAGGCTGGGGTTTAAAAAAAAATGGTAGTAAAACAGAGTCGACTGTTTCTTTTCTCATCCAATTGCATTTTTTCCTATGCTCTTGCTTTTAAAAGGCTCTCTTCCCTCTCCCTCTGTTTTTATGATCTCACCAAACCTTTAATATCCTTGTTCGGCTTGTTTGAAACAGCCTTGGTGACACTCGACACCTCATCCAAATCTTTGTAAAAATCAACTCACTCTCTGTTAGTTATGTCACATGGCTTTCGCTGTGCCTCAGCCCTAAAGAATGATAATTGCCAGGGCTGGAAAGTTTTCCCCGTCGGGCCGCAGCCCTGAGTAAACATGCCTGAGTGACTGCTGTAATGGTGGGTGTCTCTTTGCCGTTTCCACAGCCCAGGCTCAGGCATGTACACCGGCCCTGCTTGGCAGCTTTCCCAAAGCCATGTGTCAGTCTTTCTTTATGCGTATTACCTTGCATGCTCCTGTGTACGCGCGGGCACACACACACCTGGAATTGCAGCTATCAGCGTTCAGGAATGTAGATATAAATCAGTCTAAGAGGGAGTGGTGCAGGCTTGATTTCCTTCTCAGAATCACACCACACACACACACAGGCACACGGTCATGCGCAGATTCCTTAAAACTTGATTTAAAAATATACCTAGTTCCTACTTAAAGTTATACCACTGCTACCTGACCGCCCCACATTGTCCTGTAAAGCATTGAAAAACATGAATTAACATTCCAGATCCTCTGGAGCTTGCATTTTTGAAAGCTGGGCTAACCAAAAATGCCTCCTTTCTTTTTCTTTTTTCCCCTCTCTCCTTTTTCAGCTGGAGCAGGAGATTCAGCGCATTTCCAAGGCTTACGAGACACTGATGCAGGGCAGCAGTAAGAGGGAAAACCTGGAGCAGACACTGAGGAGGAGGCTGGTGGCCGAGATCAGGAGGCTGCAGGATTTCAACAGAGACCTCAGAGGTATGAAACACCCTATATCATACACAGAGAGGCAGGATGCGGCACCGGATGCTGTTTGAGCTAACTTCAAAATGTTACTGCGTCACAGAAAACCTGGAAAAAGCCAGGACCCACGTTGCAAAAGAAGTAGAGGTGGCCGACCACAACCAGCACATCATGGCCAAGCTCCTTGAACAAAGTAAGTTTGCTATTTTGATTTCAATTTTTTTTTCTATCGGCCAATACTGATGTGAATGTCGATATATTGTGCATCCCCAACTAAAATTGAATGAGTCACAAAATAATCTGCAATCAATTTAGGGTAGTAAAGTCCATGTGGTTTGTCTAATTCTTTGGTGATTCCATGGTCAAATAAATCTCTGAAATGGCTCTTTTTATGTGTTTTCACAATTAAACAAAGAAATCCCAAACTGTTTTAAGGAATCTTTTTGTTTTTCAATTTACAATTATCCCATTCAGGACGGGACAGGAAGGGTTTCTGTGGGGTCTTAAAATGTATAAAATGTGTAGTGATTTCAAGGTTAATGCTTACAAATCCTTATGTAGGTCAATATTCCCCAAAACAAGGTCTTAAATCAACTTTAATGAAATCTTTCATGTCCACAGTTGCTCATTTATTGCGTGTTTCATTAACTTTTTCAAATAATTAAAACTAACCTACTTATTATTATTAAGTTTAAGTCAGAAAAGGTTAAAAGTGTGTTCAGAAATTAGCAGAAATCCAGGCATGTTTACATTTCTTTAAACTTGAACTTGAGATAATCAAATTTACTCTAAATTTGTTAAAAACAAATTTTTCTGGGGTCTTGCTGCTAATTGCAGCAACTAGCAGCAATTAGCACTGCTAGTTGCTGCTAGTGGTGGTGTTTGTGCTGTACAAATCATAGGTTGATTCATAGGTTGAGTCCCAAAAGTCCCGATTTGAAAGGATTAAGGTTTCCTCTGTACCTCAGTGTGACATAGTGCTCATACCTTTGATGTGGGACTCACAATGATTGTAATGATTGATTTACTCCCCTATAGAAAGACATACGCTGGCAGTAACCAGATGGCCTTTAGTTGAAATTTTACATCCTTAACCAGAGCCTCTTTTAGAAGCACGATGCATGACTGAACTAGATTGCAGCAGAGGGCCTCTTTCTGGAGCTTTTTCACAAAGGAATTTCACTTGCATAACCTTGACCGATGCAGCTTTTTGCAAAAGGAAATGAAGTGGTAGGAATGAGCATCCCCATGCCCCCACCTGTTGAGACTGTAATTTATGGTGTCTGTTTGGGAATCTGGACTCAAGCAGAGCACTGGTGTTTGTATGGCCTTGATGAGGAATGTCTTGTGCTATGTGGGTCAAAGGGATGGGGAAGCTCCCCCCCCCCCCACTTCCCCTCTTCTCTTCCCTTTTTCTTTTTAGCATTCCAGAACTGCTTCACTAAATGAAGAACACTGGGCACCATGTTGCAGCTCTGGAAATTATTACGTGTGTTCTGGAAACTGTTTCTTAGAAAACTGCAGCGATCAGGCTTTTTCTTCGTCGTCCAGCCTTCTGATTCCAACTTTGACTGATGCCAATAATACTTTATTCCCCATTCAAAAAGAGAAAATGTGTGCTGCAAGGCTTCTAATAGGGGTGATCCTTTCTAGTCCAACATAAGATTAAGGATTTTCTAACTTATGCATCAAAGTATAGGTTCCTAGTTTTAGAAGGTTTGTTTTTATTAAACAGAAAGAAGTACATCTTACATATATGATGGTGGTTGATGTGTTTATACCCTAAAATGGTTAGAGTTTTGTTGCATGCAGTAATAAAGAAAAATCACTAGATTAATACATTTTTCTCCCGTTCTGTGTCAAGGCTCACCTTTCCATTCTCAATTTGTTTTTCAGATGAGGAGCAGAATGCTGAGTGGGAGCGTATGGAGCGGGAGATGCAGCGCCTTCGAGCGACAGTGGAGGAGCAGAGCCTCAGGACAAAGCGGCTTGAGGACGCCCTGGAGGCGGCTCGGGGACGAGGGCGTCAGCTCGAGGATGAGCTGAGGAGGAAGAGAGCGTACGTGGAGAAAGTGGAGAGGCTCCAGAGCGCGCTGGCTCAACTGCAGTCAACGTGCGAGAAGAGGGAGAGCCTAGAGATGAAGCTCAGGACGAGGTTGGAGCAGGAGCTGAGGAGTATGAGGGCGCAGCAGGTAAACCTCGTTGCCAAGCACAAGTGACTGAACACGACATTTCTGATCAGTAAGTTTTAAAAAAATATTCCGTCTGTTTATTGCAGAGGCAGTCTCAGCCGCCGGGATTGACTGTGAACTCGCTCCAAGAGCGCCTGCGTGAGCGCGAGGAGCGGATCCTGGCTCTCGAAGCCGACATGGTGCGTTGGGAGCAGAAGTACCTGGAGGAGAGCACCATGAGGCAGTTTGCCATGGAGGTGGCTGCCACTGCTGCTGCTCAAAGGTTCTTAACCTTTTACTAATGTTTAGTTGGATTGATAAGCTTCAGCTTATTCCAGTTTGAAATTTAGCAAAGAATGATTTTATATTTATTTATGTATTTTTTCAGAGACACCACCATCATTAACCACTCACCCTGCCACTCCTCTAACAACAGCTTTAACGAGGATCTGCCACTTCCCGATCACAGGAATCAGGAGATGGAAAACAGGTAATCAATCAGAAAATAAGGATGAAAGTGATTTTTGCTTTATGTGTTTGTTTTTTTTAACTTATATTATTTTATTCCTTTTTCACGTCAGAATTCGAGCCCTTTACGCTCAGATACTGGAAAAAGATGCTGTGATAAAGATTCTCAACCAACGGCTGCATCAGGATCAAAGTCAGAAGGATGTGCAGAATCTTCGAACAAACCTGGTGAACACGGTGGGAGCTCCACTCCGGCTGGCTTCTTCCACTCCCTCCATCAACACAGCTTGCGCCAAGACTGAAGGTCAGAATCATTATGAATCTTTTACAAATTACTGCATGTTTGAAAGGCCGATGCTGACATTTTCTGTGACGGGATCTTTAGGTAAAAATCTGTCAGACGATCAGACTTTGCCAGTCCATCAGTTCTCTGCCCAGTCTGAACCTTCAACGCTCGAAAAGCAGCCAGAGGAAACAAAACCTACAGAGGAAACCAGCACAACTAAGCTAAGCAACGGTAAGCAGCCAATCAGAATCGCAGCTTGAAGCTGGAACATCACACATTATAAAGCTAAAACTCAAAATGCACACGTCCAGAAATTTTTGCCTCACTTACATTGATTAACCATGGTGAGGATTAACCAGCTGGTCACATTGCATCAGTGCAGGTCACGCTTTATAATTTGTGGTCTGTGGAATGTGCATGGTTGGGAAGTAATTTGAATCTGTTGACTGAGCACATTCACCAGACTGCTTCCTGTGACTGTGGAGAATTTTCTTTAACCTTTGCAGTCAGTGCAAAACTTTTCCCAATCTTCTCACCTTCAAACGTATATGCAATATTTCTCTTCTTCTTCTTATCCTCCAGACAAGGCAGCACCCAAGAAGATGCTGTCAAATCCCTTCAGAGGCCTGGATGATCTAGAGTCGGAGGCGGTGGAAATCTTCATTTAAGCCACAGTGATTTGGATTCTGAATGAAAGGACAAAAAAAAACTTTTGGGTATCTGTGAATACTGCAAGAAAAGAGAATTAGGCAAATATGTGAATGCATGAAAGTTGGGGAGTTAAAAGAGGCAACGTTTGAGAAAAGGACTGCTTTTTTTTTCACATGTTGGCAGCAGAGCTGGGCTCTGAACATCTTTCTCACACTGAGCCAGTAACCTGCAGGCGGTCTGCCCGGCACACTGAGAAAAGATGAATCCTCTGAGGTACTTGGACAGTATTGTGGATTGTAATATGGCGATATATTCTCACAGAGTGTATGCCATGCTATTTATATAAATATTTCTATCTATGAATATAAAAATGCTGCTTATCCCCTTTATTAATATTCTTAATTTTATTATTATTATCTATTTTTTTCTTTCCCCACTAAGTTAATGAGCTATATTATCTTATATGGTTTCCACATTCCCTAAATATTAATAATTTCAATTGTTCTTGTTGAATATTCAGCAAGGGGTTAACTTTCTGACCTGTGCTTCCTCTCTTCTTTTTCTTTTGTGGGTTTAATTTTGAATAATTGCTTTCCCATCACACTGATGATCTCTTTTTGGAGGTCTGCCCCGATCTCATTAATTTAAACTGATAACACATGATCTGAAAACCTCACTGTTCATGTTTCTCCAGCCTGAGCTGCTGGTTCTGCAAAGGTGTTGAGATATGTGAACAATGAGGTCCATAATATATAGAGTGTGTTTTTATTATAATTATTTAAACTGACAGAGACCTGGTGTTGAAGAAGTGTAGTTTTGGGGATGTTGTGTGATTTTATGAATTTTTTTTTTACCCCCTTCCTCTCAAAAGTATGTTTGCATGTGTGATAGTAGTGAGCGTGAGCCCTGATGTGGTGATTCTGCTGGTTTGATTACCACTGAGGGGCCAAAAAGGTTAGTGTTTTGTTTACTGTAAGTTGCAAACTAACATGTTAATTAATTTTATTATATATTTTATAACAGATGTTTGTATTATTTTAGATACAGTAGTGCTCTGAGCAAGATGCCAAAGAGTTATTTTGTAAGTTATGTGCCGACAATCACGGCCTTGTCAAGCTGTAAAGAACCAATCATAGATTGAGTTCAAAAACAGGCATTTTTTTGTGAAATCAACTGTTGAATTCATGCAACATTTCATAAAACAATAAATGTTCCAATAAACATTAACTGACTTATTGCATTTTATTCCACACAGTAAGCACCGGTTTTTACTGAGATGTTAATAAATCATAATTTTCTCTTGAAAAGTTTGTTTTCTACCACCCCTGTGTCAGTGTCAACTATCCTCTCATTCCTGCCCTCTTGTTCCACCACTGCAAAGAGCTCTCTTCATTAATGAATACCAGAGCCGCATTCTTTCGGGTTCAACTTTCTCGGGTGGCCTGTTCTCTTGTTCTCTTCTTGCCATGAAGAGCAGGCTTGACATAGATCACATTCTCACAAGGACACGCAACTTTATACGAGACAAAAACAGGTTTGCCAGATTAGCCTCTAATGCTGTTTGAAATTTCTCATGTACCTTTGCTAACATTTCACATTCCCAAAAGCTTTTATTGTCTCCAATTCAGCTCCCTCTCCACCTGGAGGTGTGTATGAAGTATTATTGGACATGCCACAGGATGTAATGAAGGGAGGATAGAGAGATCTGCTATCAGTGTCCATTACCAAATGGATATCTCTGATCCACACTGAGCCACAGATTTAGAGTGAAACCAGTTTGCAGCAGCAGAGACGCCAAGACTTCAAAGAGCAACATGACTATGGGAATGACTGAGATGTGGACAATTAACATAACGGTGCCATAAGTGCACATAATAAAACTGTAATGCATTTTTTTACATAACAAAGTTTTCAGCACATAATGTAATGATTCTTGACTGAAGATGTATGTTCATGCTCTAACAGCGCTCACAAACATTTGTGTATAAAGGATGAAAGGTTGCTTATGTACCCATAAATAAGAAATAAGAATAAATGTTGGGTAAAGCAACCTAATTTGCTTTACCCAACAAATGTTGGAACATCACCTTATTTGATGTTTCAACATCAAATAAGGGTTAATCTGGTCTTGGGATGATTTAACTCTACAAGAGTTTGGCACAGTATGTTGTTTTAAGTCAGTGGTTCCCAAAGTCGGTCCTCAAGGCCCGGCATCCTGCATGTCTTAGTTCTCTCCCTGGTGGTACTAACAACCAGGGAGAGAACTAAGACATGCAGGATGCCGGCCCACAAGGACGGACTTTGTGAACCACTGCTTTAAGTCTACAATTCTGATACTGTTTTACATGTTAAGTGTAACAAAAAAGCCAGAAGAGAAGGAATCTGTAGAGGAGCAGATTCCTGTTCACAACACTTTTCATTGCCTCAAACAAACCAAAACACATTCACAACTTCAGCATCCTTTCACAAAAATGCTGAAAAACATTCTGTTTGAAAGTAACAGGGATATTTTCAGTCTCTACTTTCATGCTCAGGGTTTTATGATGGGTGAAAAATTACAATTCTTTGAGGATTTATTGTTATTGTTGTTGGAGCACAAATGCCAGCATAGGACACTAAACTAAGCAGTACAACATAATTTGTATGGCTTATTAACAACTCCATATCATTCTTACTGATTTCAGCAAGATATGAAATTCCCCGGCTGCTGAGCCAAATAAATAAGAGCAAATTGGTCGAAAAAACTGCAGAAGAAAAAAAATCAAATTTCTTGGCTGTATAAAGGAATCTCCCACCTCCTCCTGATCAACATTTACACTCCATCTTCCTGCATCATACCAATTCTGGGAAAAAGAGCAAAACGAACAGTCGAAACATGTCAGCTGCCTTTCGAATTCACAAAGGAATGTTGGCAAGTTTTCACATTGTTGTCAGTCACTTGGCCAGATAGACGTTCGCTCTAAGATTAATGGCATAGCATACCATCAGTTCCTCCTCTGTGTTTTCCCATACGAGCTTCACTGTTGAAAGCATCTAAAACATCTCAACAGCTCACATCCTCTCTGCCCTGGTCCAGGCTTGTTTAGTTTTTTTTCTTTTTTCATCAGAATTCCTCGTCTTCTTTTCCAAGACACATTGTAGTGGGTTATGGCTTTTTCCTCAATCCATTGTATTGAACTTTAAAGTTAGACACAAATGTTTGGGGTATCAGTTAAAGGTCAGACATTGGGTCATCATTTCTGACATATTTTAGAAAGCTTCTCTCCCATGGGAATGAAACTCCTTCAAAGAAGAATCTTAAGTATTTAGGTTCCAGACACCCAAATGCCTGAAAGACAAAATGTGAAAAGGGTAAAGTTTAAAGGTTAAGTTTAAGTTTAAAGCAACACAGACTTAGATGACGGTAGTACATTTGAAACCTCTTAGGTCAATACTTTTCCCATACATCAACACATTCATCACAGATTTAATCTTAGTCTTCATTTTAAAAAGTTCAGTATTTAAACTAGACTGGGATATTTTCATTTGCCGTCATACAAATTTGAACATGACTCATGAGTAACACCTTATTCTTAAACCAAAGGGTTTACAATGATCTTGGTCCAGCAAATGGAGTTTCAGTGGTTATTTGCACATACAAATCACTTGTTTTAGTTTAATCTCATCTTTTTATTATTCTTAAGGTTTTGTTTACAAATATTTTTCAATCATAGTAGTATATTATTTAATTCCATTAAGGAAAAAAAAAAAGAAGTCAACATCTCGGTAAAAATATGTCTTGGCTGTAAGAGAACTTAAAAAAAGGAGCACAGAGAACTTAAAGATAATTGGCGCCATCTTGTGGCTTTGACTGTAATTAATTGTAATGACTACCTGGACGTATTCGTTATAATAATAATAACAATAATAATAATAATAATAATAATAATAATACGTTTTATTGGGTCTTTACTGTTCATTCACTTAGAATTGAACGTAACAGCGTTTTGATGTGCAATGAACTTATGACCGGTGTACGCTTGACAATAAACCATTCGTACCCTCTTACGAAACTCCGCCCATCCGGCTATCGACCCAAACAGACACCGCTAGCTAATTTAGCTCGATGCAGCTGCGAGGAAAATGCGGCTTCCTACTTTAACGTTGCGTATTTGAAACATTTCTCACGGGGTTGCTTAAGTTAGAGAAAACGAAACGTACACCAGGGATGTGCTCAGTTGCTGGATGTGATTCGTTGCGTCGCAGTGCGCAGCGATTTAAATTACCAGAAGATCCGGAGGAGAGACTGGAATGGGTCATGTTTCTAGCTAATGTCAACAAGCAGTGTTTTAAGGAGTCATCGTGGACTGATATCTCTGTTTGTAGTGAACACTTTCCAGACGACTGTCTTGTTAATGTGAATGACAGAGTCCAGCTGAAGCCCAGTGCTGTCCCGTCATTGTGTTTAAATATGGGGGCTGAGGAGAGCTCTGACTGGGAGGTAAGTGTTTCCTTCTCAGCTGGAGATGAGGTGGATTTTACACATGAAATCAGTCTCAAGTTTAGATTAAAATTGTGTCTCCAGGTTATGAGCACTGCTGACATTGCTGATATACAATGTCAGCAGATGTAATTGCTTTGCTCTCTCCAAAGGGCCTTCACTTTATCTAAAAGAAATAGTAAACATTTAAAGTATTTTATTTTTCCTTTTCCTATTATGCTTAAAATATAACAA
This sequence comes from Phalloptychus januarius, assembly GCA_902982915.1. Lineage (NCBI taxonomy): Eukaryota > Metazoa > Chordata > Actinopteri > Cyprinodontiformes > Poeciliidae > Phalloptychus > Phalloptychus januarius. Next base: position 11,686,368 of record CADWAE010000466.1, on the reverse strand, counting down.
ACCGCATATGCTTCTCGCTACAGGCTGCAATAGAAGATGCAACCTCCAACATCATCTCAGAGGTCCCTGAGATTGATGCTGTTCTTGATGAGGAGAGTGACCCTAAAGATGAATCAGTGGAATCAAGTGATTCGGGTGAAATGGATTCGGACGAGGACTGGAAGCCAGCGCGGGGTGTTTTCCCTGTGAAATTATTTCCTGCGAAACAAAGCAATGATTCTGTAGATCATATTGATTACTGCGATTATCTTTCACTCACCCCCATACACAGCCAACTCTGCACAGACTGTGGAAGGTTCTTTGATAGACGAAAACCTCATACATGTGAGCACAAAGTGAAGCCTTATTCCTGTTATATTTGTGGGAAAAGATGTGTCAATGAGGTGGCTTTGAATTTTCATAGCAGAATTCATAATGAGGACTATGAGTTTAATTGTAAATTCTGTAATGTTACATTTAAGTTAAAGGCAGACAAATTTGCACATGAGCAGATCCATATAACCCAAGGAAAACCGTACAAATGTCCAGACTGTTCAGAGACTTTTGCCACAAACAAGGAGCGCAGAATCCACCTGGAAAATCACAGAGGGACAATAGAGTTGAAATGCCGCTTCTGTGGGGTTGAGTTCTTCCGTGCTCTCTCGATTCAGAGACATTTATTGACCCATACTGGAGCAAAACCATACAAGTGTTCAGTTTGCCAGCGTGGCTTCAACCAGTCAAGTCATTTGAAGTCCCACATGCGCCTGCACACTGGGGAGAGGCCTTACAAGTGTGAGCACTGTGACAAGTGCTTTAATCACAACGTGAGCTTGAAGAACCACATCCAACGTTATCACTCTGTTCGTTCTGGACCAGAACCAAAGACAGATACAAAAATCAACCAGAAAAGAGACGCTAACAGTTCTAAACCCAACATGTTCACGAAAAGTATAAACCAGGATCTCGACAGTGATGAAGAGGAACAGGACACAGATTATGATGCACAGATTACTGACGATGAGACTCGAATAGAAGGGATTTATAGAACTAAAACTAGAAGAAAGGGCACAGGTAGGCCCATAGGGCGACCTAAAAACTTTGAATCAAATTCAAATGCTGTGAAAACTGGAAAGTTAAATGGGAAGAGGCAGAAATAAAAGTCTAAGGTTGAAATATTGACACTGAAAATTTACGTTCTTAGAAAGTTAATTTTTATATTATATAAATGAAACAATGCTTAGAATTACCTTTAATGAAGATCATGTTATTTCAGAGTACTTGATTGCTGACTTTTGTGGTGAACGAAATGTTCAAACTGTAAAATATGTAATAAACATTTATGCAAATTGTGGTTGACAGTATGTAAATCAAGGTTAATATTAAGTTCTTAATTTCTCAGTAGCAAATTTTTTAATACATGATACCTCATAATATTCTGCATTATGATGATTAAAGGCCATCGGCTAGAATTAAAAATAAAAAGTTGTCTATCTGAAATGAAAGTGAATCTAGATGCTGTTGATTTACTTCCTCTGACCGGCTTGACCACAAATCACACGAATCCAGCAGTGACACTCCGCCCATTTACACATGGCTAATCGAAAAAGAAACACAATAACTTAGGTCATTGTTAATGCAATCTCCGTTCCGATTGTAAATTTAAAATAGATGTTTAAAGAGGAAACGCAAATGTTAAAAGGGCAAATCTTAAAGCCCACCATGTGCTTTGTGGCTTAATGTGAATCACCAGGAGCAACAGGACAGGATCATTTTATATCAAAATGAACAGGCTATTGAAAGATACATCCTGAAACAGATTGGTTTGTACTGAACACTTTGCAGACAGCTGGCTAGTTCAGGATTTATGTATTACTACAAAGAGGGAAAAGACCAAAAATGTGGAATTTCAATAATGTAAACATTCCTTTTCCATGTCATCTTTAATTTTTAGAATAATCGTGCAGAAGGAGGGCTCCGTAACAAAGTGCTTCACATAAAAAAGGAAATCTAAAGCCAAAAGCACTTTGAGCATTAATAATATTTGCAGGAATAAGAAAACACAATGACATTAGGGATGATTAAAAAAAAAAAAAAGAACAGTAGAGGAGACATCCGATTTTCCTTTCAATTTTGAACAATTACCTACCATATTAACACGAGAAATGGAAAACAAATACTCTCCAATAGAAAGAAACAAAAATAGTTTTAAATATGTATTTAAAAAAATGCTCAAATATAATAGAAATAAGCACGGGATTATTCAATCCAGTCTAAGAATTTATATATGTTTTTCTAATGTAACAGGGACATATTCTAGTAAGGGAATAACCTAAACGTTATTCCCGTTTTACGATCTCTAGGCTCTATAAACTACCATTGTTCCACAAAAAGGTTTCAGGGTTATGAAATTACGCTGACACGAATAAGGGGCTTGAGAGCCGAATGAACGTCTTTACTGTGAGCTGAGCCAAATGATTTGGATCTTGAAACGTCGTCTGAATTCTCATCAGTCTAGTCGTCCTGCCACGAAACCCCGCCCCCTTCACTCTCCACGGCTGCTGAAGCATCACTAGTTAGCTTTTAGCAATTTTGTGTGGTGTTGACTGTTGTAGGGTAGCTATGCACAGTTCCAGACTTTCTACACACTGGTAACCAAACCTAAACCCAGGATGTGCTCCGTCGTCGGGTGTGAGTCATGGCGTCGCAGAGCTCAACATTTCATTCTTCCAGCAGACCCAGAGAGGAGACTGGAATGGGTCCAGTTCCTCTTCGAAGTCAATGGTCAGAGACTTAAAGAAACCTCGTGGACTGATATCCGTGTTTGCAGTGAACACTTCACAAGTAAATGTTTCCTAACAGTGACTCGAGCTACTGGTTCGGTCCAGCTAAAATCTGATGCTGTGCCATCAGTGTGTTCGCCTGACGAACCAGAATCCAAACAGGTAAAATTCCTTGAAACATTTGAAAAAGTTTGAGCTTTGTATTGTTTTTCAGCGTCATTGTTGACGTGATTTTACTGCTGGTGAGGTGGATGCACAGTGAGTGTATTTATATTGTTTTCTTATGTAATACAAGCACCAGAAATATGGTAAACATACGAACAATCCCAGATCGACACGAAGTCAGCAAAGGTCAACACTGTTTATTGTATGTTGGTTAGAACCAATGCAGCTGGAATATTGGCCTATCCCACCGTGTAACTAATTGGTCGTATGCTTAGTGTTCTTGTCCTTAAAGAAGACCTTCATTTTTTAGGTAACTGTACTTACCCCACATCGCCCACAAATACTGTCCCTGAAAAACATTCCCATTTGAAATAGGCTTTTCAGGGCCATTTCAATCTTTGAATCGCCTGCAAAACTGTGGTGGGTCATTGCACATTCAGCAGCCAAGGTCTGCAAGAAAGCGTCTCCTCAAGGCAATATAAAATTGTTTTTTGTTTTTTTTCAAACACTCATTTGTTGAACAATTTCTTTACCACCAAGATTGTTGCAGAATTTGCAGACTTGTGTTGATTGGACCAGGTTTTCATAATTCCATATACTTTTGTTGTTACAACCTTGACTGTTTTTGCTTGTTTTAGGATATTATTCAGCCCAAAGGTACTGCTTGTGAATATGACCAACTTAACACATGCCATGGTCCAATTCCAGGATCTTCAACATTAAACAAAGAAGAGAACTGTTATTTAACAAGTGAGGTTCCTTAAAATGTTAGGCATTTAATATAAAAAAAAACCCCTTGATTTTTGCATTGAATGTTTTCATTTATGTTTTTTTGCAGGTGTCCCTGCAAGCCCGGCATCAAGCGAGGCTTCTGAATCTTCATCATCAGACTATTGTAAGGTGCTGGAAAAAATTGAAAACCTTGACATTATCAAGGAAAAGTAAGTTTCACAATTATTTTTTTAAACTATTTTATATTAAGATAGAAAACTTCAAAAGTCTGATGTATACTTCTTTCCCAGAGTTAGCATGCTTCGGACGAGTAAGAGGTACATTGTGAATGAAAAGCAGCTCCTCCAGCTGTTCAGTGCCACTTGTCCAGTGTGTCAATCTGAAGTAAAAACGGAGAAAGTGCTGTGTGGAGTCCTCTTAGTCCTGAACCAGCAGTGCCGGCAGTGTGGCTACAAGAACCACTGGAAGAATCTGACCCAAAGCAGCATTACTGCAGTGTCAGGGGATCATCAGACTAAATGCATGGAAATATTTTTAGAGGTAGGGACCAAATGACCAAATGGGTTTTTCTTCTTTTAAAAATGTTATCATATTAACTTCCTTAAGAATATGTTGCAATTTAAAAAGTATCTGTATTTGAAACTAGTACAGTTTTGATTCCAGGTCAAAAATAAATTCTGTCAGATAAGCAAAATCACATCATCCTAATTGGAGGCGGTTAGTGATAAACGTATGCTACAACTTGCATGAATGTTTCAGCGGCAAGTAGTTTTTTCACTTTACCCGTTCAGTCTGATTGAAAAATCATAATTGCTGAGACCTTAGATGATGAAGATCAGCATGTATTTGTCTATTTGTAGAAGTGATTTTAATCTAATGAAGTTGTTTGAACAGCATGATTTTTCCTGGGCTTTTGATAATATGAACCACATTCACCCCTTCACAAACACAAACTCCCTGATTTGAAGATGTGTGGTAAGAGATGTCTCGGTGACTTGGTCACGACTTTTTGGAATGTGGTGGGAAAATCTACGTTTTCACCGACAATCCTAAACAAACTTTCTGCCACATTCGCCCATATCATTGTCCATCTTCTACAAAGAAAATCATAGTAAAACCACTACATTTATCACTCTTATTGGCACTATCACACTGGTTACAAATAACAAATGTTGTTTGTTGTTTTTGTTACTTTTGATAAGTGTAAACAGATGCTTTTCCTTCATATTTTCATTATGTTTTAAGTCTCTCGCTTGTTCTGTTGTGTGGTTGACAGGCAACATCTACAAAGACAGTAGAGATCACTGAGAATGTCGAAGTTGTTGACGAGGAGAGTGATCACACCACAGAAACGGAGGAATCCAGCGATCCGGTTGAGGTCAAGGACTCAGACGACAGCTGGGACCCGGACTCAGAGGACAGCTGGGACCCAGACGACGAGCTTTCAGTTTTGGAGTCTGAGAAAGAGAGCTCTGACAAAGAAGTCCACATGCATGGTAGTCTGAAAAACAGAGAACTCTGCACAGATTGTGGGATGTTTTTTGTAAAACGAAAGCCTCACACCTGTGAGTATAAAAGTAAGCCCTTCTCTTGTAACACCTGCGGGAAGAGGTATGCCACTGACCACGCCTTAACTCTGCACAGCAGGGTGCACAGTGCAAACTATGAGCATCCTTGCAAATACTGCCATGTTGGGTTTAAGACAAAAGTAGCCAAAAAGGCGCAAATGAGCAGACTCCCGGTTTCCACTTACAAAGCGCAAAAACCACATGAGGAGACACTTGAAGCCAGGGCCGCTGAAATGTCCTGTATGTGGGATTGAATTCTTTTGGGCTGTGGCTCTCCAGAGACACTCCATGGTGCATACGGGGGAAAAGCCATTCGAGTGCTCGGTGTGCCAGCGAGCCTTCAAACAGCCCAGCCATCTGAAGTCCCACATGCGCCTGCACACAGGGGAGAGGCCGTACAAGTGTAAACAATGCGATAAATGTTTCAATCACAACGTGAGCTTGAAGAGTCACATCCAGCGTTACCATCAGCAGAAAACGACAAACCCGAAAGAATGCGTTGATGATGTCCCCGAAGTAGAGGAGGCAGAAGAGGAGGCGAAAACTCAGAGAAGGACAAGGAGAACCCTCACAGGTAGACCAGTCGGGAGACCAAAGAAGAACTTCAGTGTCACAATGACTGAAGAAAGAAAAAGAGTCTGGCCGAGCAGCAAAACCCAAGACGTCCAAAGTAAGAAAGCGAAAGCCAAAGAAAAAGCCGTCTAGCAGTGAAGAAGAGGAGGAAGAGCTGAGCGAAAGTGAGGAATCCTTGGACTTAATGGAAGAAGAGGAGCAGTAGAGAATGAAGATGTGAGATCAGGCTTGTAAGTCGAAAACTCAAGAGGTTGACGTGATAGAAGTGACATTTGCAAGAGTTCAAGAAGCCCCAGAAAAAAATGTTGAATTATGACTTAAATTATGACTCAGTTAGGACCAAATTCCCTTTTTGCAGATGTGGAGTTAGTAATCTTTGGTAACAAAAGGTAATTCTCAGGTCATTCAGCATAGTACAAATAATTTTTGAGATACTGTTTTTTTAAACAGGAATAAAAAAGTGGGTTTTTTTTCTCCAGAAGAAACCCCACATACAGTAGTTGTATCTTCTGGGAACTGTCTGTCTGCTTGTTTAAATTGAAAGTGAGAGAGAGACCATGATCTTTGTATTTCTGGTTACTTAACTCTTTAACTCTTGTACTTAACTCTGGGAAAAAACAAAACATTTAGTACAATTAAAGTCAGTACACTGTTCTAGCTGGTTTGTGGTAATTTGTGTGTCAGCTTTGACTAAATTGAATTAAAGTTGTTCTTCTACATTGATTTGTACAGGCATGAAATTTAACCAGGAAGAGAAGAAATGGCAACATGTTGCTACAAGCCAATGAGAACAATTTTGAGATTGGGTGAATGGACCTAAAACTCTCTTGGACTCTTTCCTCCGGGGGCTTCGTAGGTGTTTCCATATCCACATCTAAGTTCAAAAATTAAAAGCTGCAAGTCAGATGCAGTTCTGATTCTCTCCAGTATTTGTGTGTGAATCCAGACCCACATGAAGCTCTGCAGCTCTTAGCGTGGTGCGCATCTGTCACATGTGGTGTGTTGCAGATCTCAAAACATCCACACTCTTCTGTTCTTCATATATGCCATGCAACATGTGAAAGATGTTGCATGGCTTGAGTTTATTCTGACCACAGATGCACAAATTAATTGGTTCATTCATTTTCTGTTGGCTGAAAGTTTTTAGTTTTAAACTTAATTTGGGATTAAACTCCTTTTTTAATTGACTTATAATGGGTGAGTGCACTCCCTGTGCACCTCTTTGATTTAGTAACATTCTGCTGTACAAACCGAGGACACTCTAATCCTCGATTGGCATCATTGTTTGTTTCAATGTCTGGATGAGCAGATACATCCAGATTTGTCAGTGTGTGTCACTTTCACTGATGAACAAACTAATCCCCTAGAGGACAGCCAAGATGGGATGAGTTAACACAGGGAATGACAGCTTAAGAGTGAGGAAAACAAAGAAAGATGAGAGCAAATAGGACTAGTTTTATTTCTAGTGGCCCAAAGTTGAAAGCTGCACAAAGTGTGGATGTCCTTTTTCCAGACTGTCAAACTCTTGGCAAACAAACAAAAAAAACTGCAACATGCTGCAAGGCTTTGGAAAATATTGGTCACATTTCATAGAGAAATCCCAAGAGAGACCTCTACTTGAAAATCAGATTGCAGAATCCTAACATCGTGTTTTGGAACAAAATTAGTTTTCTTCTAAGTATTTGACCTATGAGGTTTATTTAGTAGAAGTATCTTAGAATTTTCTGGTTAGCATCCAGGTTTGATTTACTTTGCAAGAAAAGGGAAATTTGTCATTTTATTTTTATTCCATCTGGCCAAGACATTCCATACTTCACAAGAACTCATGTGCACAACTCTTAGGAAGTCCTTGTATCACCCTCGCTCTGTCCCATTAAATACGTAATAGCTGCTGGACACCACACAAGAAAAACGTTCTGCCCAGAATGTGCTAAAAACAAGCTCCAGAAACAGATTGATGCTATTTTGTTCTTGCAGCTCTGGGAGAGACAAATGGTTTCTCTGTTGTGGAGGACCTTAAAATGTGTCTGAGTTCCTATGGGCTACACATAAAGCTGTTCAATTACTTTTTAAAAATCGATAGCACTGCAGCTACCTCCCTAGACAGATTTTTCAGAGTGGTAGCATCAGAAATTTGTGGGTTAAAATGCAAAACATTCCCAGTGTTCTGCTACACAGGGAGCTGAAATTTCAACACAAATGTGACGATGGAAGCAAATAATCCCACAGGCATTTGCACACAGCGGAGAGGCCAGACAGAGGCCAGACAGATACTTATGCTTTGACAGATGAAAGCTCTAATGAGAAAATCTGAGGATTGGTTTGGTAATGGCTCACTATTTGAGTAGAATCCCTACAGAAGAGACTTTAGATCTTAAGTTAATTAATTTAAAAAGGGCTTTAAAAACCAAAAGCAACCAAAGAGCTGTACAGGTCAATCAGAAAGTAAAATGTAGACAATAAAAACACCAATAAAAGAAAGAAAACTGGCATATTAATCATGCTCCCTGGAATTAAAAGCCAATAAGAAAAGGTGAGTCTTTAACAAAGATTTGAATTAATTTAATGCTCCCCAAAGATTACACATACGTAGCCGTTCATTGCTTAATGAATAAAAAATCTACCTTAACCTGAGAAATTTGCCGTATTTATTCCTTTCTTACTTTTCTAATATGTTTGATTTTTTATTCTTTTGACTGCTGAACAGACAAAAGACTGCATACTTGAAAGGATAGTAAGAATTTGTAAAATTAGTTGTTACCCAACTTATATCTTTCTATAGATATTCATTACAATTAGTTTTGGAAACAATAAGAGTCAAGCAGTACTTAAAAGTACTCTCCCATGTCTTCTGGTCATAAAAGTATGTATTAGAGTCAGAAACGCAAACTGTGCATGGGAGCTCATCTGAAGCCCATCTGTTAATTTGGATGATATCCAATAACCAGCAGAATCAGGGGAGTTTGTGTCATCCACCAAACACAAGGAGGGAAAATGCTTTTGGGTTTATGAGTGAAATTCCCAGCTGCGCTCAAAGTGATGGAAAGTCCATCTGAGTTTTCTACAGCGTGTCCAGGTAGACAGAAAAGTTGAAAATAGTGAGGAATTACAGCAGTGTAATGCAAGGACAATGAAAAAAGTGGAAATATTTATTCTAATATGGATTTTGACCACGAAACAGCAAAGGTAGGACTCGGTTTATTGTTTTTGGCTTTGTGAAATGTTTTTTTTTTGTCTTCTTTGGCTGCTGGTTCAGTGAGTTTTGCATGTGGTATGATGGTGATTCTGGTATTGCTGGGAACAATACCAGAATCCTGAGGTACAAAATGTAGTTGCTATTGCTGTATGGCTACATGAGCTTTTGCCCGTTTTCAAAAGATGCACCTTTTGAAACGTTTACAATGTTAACTTACCAGTTATTTCAATTTCAGCTTTGGGTTTACTGTAAAAGTTTACAAATTGTCGTGAATCCCTTTGCTTGCATGTTTATCCTCTGGTTCTCTGCGCGCATGTTCAAGGCCCATCAACGTTTTTTCTGAGTGCTGACGAAAATTTATCGTGGCTTTTCAATCAAGCCAAGTAAGCTTGTTGTTTATTTGACTTCAGGACTCCTTCACAGAGGATTAAATCTGATGATGACTGTCAGATCTAAGTCTGGTTTGGAGGAGTAAGTAAACAGAAAATGCTTGTTTAGTGAGCAACAAAGCAACACTGCAAAGCAACACAATGGCATTTTGATGGAGCAGAAAAGGGTTTGAGTGTGCAACAAGCTTGAAATTCAAGAAGTTATTTAGTACGGGCATTTACATCAAGTTAAACATGCTGAGCTTTTATTCAGTTTTAGCTTTACAAAGGATTAGGCTGGTCCTAATTTATTGCTAATTACAACCTATAATCTGATTAAACAGGTGTTCTTTGAGAGGTCAAGGAACTCGAACCGAAGATGAACCGGTACATCATGATAGTCATTATCCTCAGTGACTAATGTGGTGGAAACTTGTAGTCCTTTGATTCCCAATGATGTACGACTCTGCTATTCTAATAATAACCACTAGATGTCAGACGAGCGCCACAAAAACTGACTAAGGGCAACGCTGCTTTCTGTTACTATGGTAACTGCTACTTATTCTGCAAGACTGAGGTGGCCTGCTCAGTAAAATCCGACTGTGATATCCCTGTTCTTCCCCCCTCTTTTCTTTTTCATCTGGAATAAATTTAAATCCGCGAGAACATTTCACTCTTTATATACTGTTAACCACTTAGTTTTATGGAAATCTAAAGTGTCAAAGACCACAGAACCACATAACTTGTCAACATGCATTGCTCAAACTGGCATACAGTAGCTCCAGAAAGTACATACAACTATTTATGGTGTCAGATTTGATTTTGATGTTATAAAGCACAGAGCACTGTGAATTATTTTGAAACATCTTCCACCTTTATTGAGATCTGGTACAATTCAACTAAAAATAAACTAATATGTTGGGAGAAAAAGGTGTGAAGATTTGTAAAGATTCAATAATGGGATAGTGCAAGTGTGTACTGTATACCCTCAGTTGACAATTTGACAACCAGTCTTTTATACAAGGACTCTGGGTCCCACAGATCTTAACTTGTCCCACCCTTAAACTGAGGACATCTCTTGTCCACAGCTCTCTGCTGATTTTCTGTCAAATTTAGCAATGAATTCTGAATAGACATTGCCAAGAACTAATGTTCTGCTGGTGAAGCCATTCTTTTATTAATTTAGATGTATGCTGAAAAAGGAAATTCTTTTTAATCTTCACCTTTTGAGGAAATATCTGAAGGTTTCAGGTCAAAGCTGACAGGCATGCCTTCTGAAGAAAAGTAACCTTTAATCACAACGCTAAGATCAAATTTTATTTTTGTGCCACTTATGGTTTTCTTCAGCTGTCCTCAAAAATCAAGTTTAGTTTTTAATAACTTACCAGTTATTTCAATTTCAGCTTTGGGTTTACTGTAAAAGGTGATAAATTATTGTGAATCCCTCTGCTTACATGTTTATGCTCTGGTTCTCTGTGCTATTGTGTGGATGTGCAGCAGCTTAAGCTTGCTTTAAGGCCCATCAACGTTTTTTCTGAGTGCCGACGAAATTTATAGTGGCTTTTCAACAAGGCAATCTCTCACAAGCTTTTGGGAGATTTGATCAAAGTCTGGATGTTTTCTTTGGAAGAAAAGTATTCGGTCTTATATACTTATTAGTCCAGGCATATGGAGAATAGAAGAGATCAGTGTTGCATGTAAAACACAACTAGCACTTTTTGGAAATTCCTGCATCTTCTTTGGTCTTAACACTACAACTTCACAACAAACCATGGCTTTATGTAAGTGATTCAAATGTGGAAATTCCAGAAAAAATCTACTAGGTGAGTTGAAAATCTAACTGTTGCAAATTCAGTATAATTGATGGCAGGTGTGAACAAAAGAAGATCAATTACAAAAACTGAATCAGAAAGGGCTTCAGTAAGATTTCAATTTGGAGATGTCTCCATTTATGCAACCTGGTCATATTTCTAACATTCTCCCCCCAACATATTTATTTAGGATTATTTAGTCTCCATTTTATTTTTACATTTTATTTGTTTTTACTTCAAAAAAACACAGCTTTCAAATTGGGTGTACAGACTTTTGAGATTCATGGGATGTCTGCTTGACAAGCCATTTCTCTCTGCCTCTGTATTGACTGTTAGAGCTGCTTGTTTTTTTAATGATCAGCTTTCCTCTGTTGCCAGAGGACTGATGCTTTGAGCATGACTTCAAAAAAGGTTTTTTTTTATGGAGAAAATTACTGTTTTGCTATTAAAGCACCATCTGTGTGTGGATAAAATTTATTCATCACAAAAGTCAGTCGTTTTACTACACACAGTATGTACTTGAAACATGGGGTGCATATATGAAATATGAGCTGATATTTAAAGTATCAACTTATCTCTCTTTGCAAGTAAAAAGCTCACAAAAATCCTTTAAGTAGAAAGATATGCATCCATCTGAGCCTGCTGACATTTTCTCACTCACCATCTCTCAGACAGCTTGGCTGTTAAAATGCATTTGTCCTTTTGGCTGTATTTTCTAAACAGAAATATTCATTTTTCAGTCTCCTTGTTTATGTCTTTAATTGTTTTTTAAAATCAATTGATACACTTTGAAAGCAGATGGCAAGATGATTCAGATTCAAAACAAGCTTCTGCGTGGGAGTTTTTACATGTGCATTTCATGCATTTGATTATGTTTAATGTTGCCCTTACTTTGGAAATGTCATGGCAAATATCATACACTTGCAAAGAAATATCAATAAGAAGCATTACCGCTTTAATGTGTTCTGTTACACATAAAACTGGTCACCTACAGCTATGTTGTATTTAAAAACATTTTTATATTGGAAATATCTCTTTTGTAAAAGACTTTAAATGGCATCAGAAAAATGTATAAGAAGTTATTTTCCTCAGAAAAACGGCTCTACTTCTGACCAATGTTCTATCTACTAAATCGATCTAGTACCAGGCAGTGCTAAGTAGAGTTTTTCTGTTACTTGGAAGCATTTTGGTTTATCAATTTTTGTAAACGCACAATGGCAAAACTGCCATTTTTCCAGAGGTTCAAGCCTTAGTTACTTAAGGGATAGAGCTCGACAGTTTTTTTCTTAATCTTTCAGGAACTTCTAATCTCTTCTGAGTTTTCACACAATCACCTCCCCACTTTACATAGAATGGTCCAAAAGATGCAGAAGGTTGTCCTCCTCTGGTGATTTTCACAAAGAAGAATGAATGCCGTCACTCAAAGATTATCATATACAGAAGCTTCAAACTCTGTCATTTATCCATCTCTCGCACAATCCTCTTTTTCTTTTTTGCAGAATTACCTCCATCAAGAGTGCAATCACTTGTCTTCTCTCCAGTGTGGTTGAGACGGGGCAGATTAGTTTGCCATCTCTGTCACAACCACATTGCATTGTCAATCCAAAACAGCAGGGACGAGTGTCAAACATGTCAGTAAGTTTTCTGCCTGACTTGGAAGGATATGTTGGATCTTAGAGATGAACATAAAATTGAAGGAAATGGAACTTTAAAAATCCATACTCATGTCACCTTTTTTTAAAGAATTTACATGCATACAAGAACACCAGCATCACAAATGTGTCAAGCAGACGGGTACCTGTTACAGCAGAGAGATGCGTAGCTAAATATATGTGCATATTGTGCATGTACTTGCGTGGAAAATAAAAGACAAGGAGCTGATTCCTGTATTGGTAGCAACAAGCTGACAGCATATTGTGAATGTAATGCCAGTGACAGTCAAAACTTCTGCTTCCCCGAAGTGCCATTTTTACAGCTTCTTTAGATCTATTTATGTCTCTGGAAATATTCCTCCCAAGTAGCTGAAATGTGGAAAAACCACAGTCTTGTTTTAGGTTTTCACTGAGTCGCACCCCGCTAAATGTAGGCTGCACGCAGATGGCTGCTTGTTCAATATTCTCTGGCTATGAGCATCCAGTATAAGCTAATGATATCTGACAGATAATATCAAGACCGAGGAGCTGGTTTATATTGTGTGCATTCAGAATCTCTGCCTGTTGCTTGCCTGCAGCAGGGATAAAGCCTTGTCATATTTCAGCATACAGCAAAATATGCTGATAAAGAAAACACACTGAACCAGAGCAAGCTGAGGAATCGTTTTATATATAATAATAACACATTAAAAGCTATGAATACAAATCCAATATGGCTTTTTCAGAGAAACTGAGACAAAAAAATGACCCTTTAACTTAAACTGTATTAAGGTGAATAATGATGTAGAAACTGCAGAAATGTGCACCAGATATGATGCATATCCATATCATGCTGATTCAGATGTTTTACATTCAGAACTCAGGAGTTCCTTATTATTTTATCAGCATGCGACAAAATTTTCTCATTTGATTTATGAGGAGTAAATAAAGTTCCCCTTTCCTCCCTCAGTATGTTTTTTTTCTTAACATTTTAGGAAACTGGTGGATCTAAATCTTTAAGTGATGCTTTTCCTGACACTGCTTTATTTCTGGCTGTAAGGAATTTTATAAATGTGACACCAGTTGGCTGTTCCAAGCAAATATAAAGTATTTTCTTGATTTGACTTGAAATCAAATCATCTTTTAATTTAGATTTGCTGCCTAGTTTTTGGTTGTCCAGAATTTTTTTTTAGCTTCTGTTTTCACTCAGTAATAAAGCTGAGATGTATGAGATACATTATGCCACGTTTTGGAAATCTAATTCCAATTTGGTCATCTGCTGCTACCCAAATGTTTCTACCCAGACTGCAGATAATATTGATTTAGAGAGATGGTTGTAATCCTCTTTACTTCAATTATATATTCGGTTTTTAACTCAGATTCAAAATGGCATCAGGATACAGGATTTGCAACAAAACCAGTGCACTGTCTTTGGAATGAAAAAAAGACACCAGGTGCTAGCAACACTTACATTCAGGAGTCTTTGGAGGTTAGTGACAATCAAAAATAACAACACAGTAGCTCCTTACTACGTGTGTACTTTCAGCTATAAATAACCCACACCATTGTTGAACATATATGGTCATTAGAGGGAAAAAACATCGGTGTAGTTTTTTCCCGCAGGTCAGCTGGCCGAAGGCTTTGCTGCCCAGCATCAGCTTCCAGTCATCCTGCACTCTGTCCTCACTCGGTCAGTTCAGTCAAATGGCTGCCTATGAGAGTTGATAATGCAGACTTTTTCCACAATGTTATTGTTAATCTCTGTCAAAAACTGGAAGACAGGCACCTGCATCATAGTCCGAGGAGCAAAAAACATATTTTTTTTCTCCTAGAGTGACGAAGATCTCTTAACTTCCATTCACTAAACAAGAAAGTAATACAGCAAGAAAAGGATGAAGTTAGGAATTGTACCAATCCTTACAACTCCAGCATGCTGCAGTCATTATGTTTATCTGGTTAGTGGTTGCAGGGTGAAGTGTATTTATTCTGAATTAATCCAGGTTCATGCAGACCTTTTGGAATTTTCTATAATAAAATTCATATGTCACAGGAATGACGAGGAAAACATACATTTTTTGCACACGTGGAAGCGCACAATGGGAAATCAGAGGTGACAGAAAACCCCAAGTGGCTGACATGCTGCCAGTCTACAATGAAGAGTTAGTAAATGGCTGCTATATTTCTGCACGTCTTTTCAGAAACTTTCCCCATCCTTCTGTATGCAGAGGGATGTGCACAGGCTTGAATATTGTTATGCTTCTGTTTATAACGGTTTCAAAAATTTATTATGCAGCGACATGCAAAACACAATGTCCTGTGGATCAAATTTTTGCATAATTTGATTTAATGATCTGTCACTGTAATTGCCTTTTAAGTGGCCAAATGTGTTTCTAAAATACATACTCAACTTTTGTTGAGTAGTTTTCTTGAAGTCTTTCATTTTAGTGTCTTGCGGATTTAGAGAAAAGTGCACATTGAATCAGCCCACTTTTTCCTCTTATTCTTTTAGACATCATCTTAAACTCCTGCTGTTGTTCCATGACCATTTGTAATAAAAACCGATACTGAGCAACTCAGAGTTGCTCTTCATCTCATCCAAACTTTATTCTCATGCCTACTTTTGTTGCTGTCCCTGTTTTACTGTTTCTCATTCTTTGCGTCATTCTTCAGCTCATGCATCTCACTCTTCTTTCAGTTCCATTTCTTTGCCAGCCACATGACTGAAAAATCAGACATTTGTGGCCTGAAATTTTTTGAGGCCGTACATCTCATTCAGATTACTCATGCTTTGTGCGTGCATGTGTCTGCAGAGGTCGCACAAAGGATATGCTAGGGGATACATGAATATGTATAAAATATCGTTTGCTTTGAAATAAGGGGTTGTGAGGCTAAATACTACCACTGAGTACAGATTATAGTGCAGGAAGTGTCAGAACTATCTTTCCATCTCAATGGGGTCTCTGAAATATATGCTGTGCATACTCTAAAATATACAAAATAATCTGCTTCTGCTGTTACCACTCAGAAATATAAAGGCCAACAATGTTAGTACAGAAGGGTATGGAGCTGCCCCAAACTGTTGTGCAAGGTCATTCTTAAAGGTGTTACCCTTTTCTGGAGTGGAGGGTTGGGGAATGGAGGTGCAAGGGATTTGTTCAGATATATATGGTATGTAATATCAAAATATTTTTTTTATCATGACCTTAATGTTTGCAGGAATCCAACAGCAATTGTGCACGTCCATGGGTCGTTTCCTTGAAATGGACCTGCAGCTGAGTCACGGTGATGACCTTACACAGCGTAGAGTCTGCAGTCCTGCTGTGAAGGCGAGAGGAGAATATGATACATCAGGGACATTATAGTCCCTGTGGCTGCAACTCTATCAACTTACAAGACCATTAAAGCAAGGACAAAGTGCACATCCTCCTCGCTAAAGTCCATTCACAGATCATATAAAAGGATATATGGTGCATGTAATGGTGTTTGATAAGCACCCCAAAATGATCATTGTTGGCCTACAGTGGCCATGTTGGCATAATGCCGGTTTGCATTTCAGGGAGCTCAACTCTGCAGTAATTATTCCTTTAAAAATCTTGCGCCTTACTCCTGGCATGATGCATAAACAGCTGCAAAAAAATTTTGCAAAAAAAAAGAGAAATTATTTAAAGAATGCCAAAACTTCACCAACTACACAATCTGATCTCTTTCAATTGCTTTTAGGGATTCCTCCAGGTGATGATAATGACATGTGTGAATATGAAACCCCTGCTTTGACGATCCAAAAAAACCTTCTAGATGACGTAATATTTACCAGCCCTTTCCCTTCCTTTGCAATTCTGCTTGATTCTAATTTCTTTTCACAACACAGTCTGGACTTTCTCCCGTTGAGTTGGACTTCTCCAATAGATTTTCTACCAGGCAACTTGGTGAACAGAGAAGAAGTTATGAATAATAATGTTGTTTTTCTGCTCTGTTTGTAATTGTACTCTGAAAACATCTCCATTTCTCCATTTATCTGGTAAGAAATAAGGTGTAAATAGAGGGTCAGGTGAGATATTATATCCCCCAAAAATAAACAAGTGTTTCTGACATAAAGTGCAATGATAGGTTGGCGTAACAGTGAGACGCCCAATGCCTAATATTAATGTTTCTCTCCCAGTAACTTAGTTTGATTTCCAGAATAGTGAATATCTGGAGATCTACATAAACTAACTAATAATCTGTTAGTTTATGTTGTTTAACAGAACATGTTTGCAAATCCCACAATTAATATAGTTTGAATTGGTTAGCAGGGCTCTGCACATACTCCTGAGCAATTCAAAGTTAATTCAAATTGCGCTGCAAATCAATAGAATCATAATCTCTGCTTTCCTGGGACTGTTTTCTGGAGGGACAAATCAAAACACTAAGTCGTGTTGAAATGTGCAGCTTTAATGGGTTTAGAGTCAATACATGTAAAGTACACTCTGTGGGTTTACTTTGGAGGAGAGGCAACACTGACATTACAGCAGAGTCAAACCAATGAAACTTTCTAAAACTGTCAAAATTAAACACTGAGGTAAGACATTTGAAGGGCTCTTTGTGGTCTGACTCCTCTGGCACTTTAGCAAGGACGAATGCTACTGACTTAATTTGTCTAAATTTGCATTAGACCTCAGAGGATATGCAAAAGATTCAGAACTTAAAATATTCCATAAAAAAACAAGTTCTGTAATCTTTCTGTTCAAAGGGACCTGTTTCTAACATCCAGAAAATTAAGATTTACAAGAAGTGTTCTACTTTATTACTTCCAAATGTTACTTAAAGAGTGCCTACCAGTGTCATTCTTTAAGTAGAAATATACTGTAAGTTGATTTCTCACCATCGGTATACCTACCGATGCTATTGGTTAGTATATAATATGTAGTTTTGGACTGCAATGAGCACTGATGCATAATCTTTGCATGAAAGTAACATATTACATTTTATTTCTTACAAATCATAGGAGTCAAAAGAATAATAGGAAGATTTGTCTGGAAAAATCAAATGTGCATAGGTTTTCCATGAAAACAATAAGTGATTCAGTCAACCTCAATGCATTCTACATCCAATCATAGTACCTATTTTGTAGCATTTAAGATGTTTTGCAGCTGTTTCGACAGGTCACTGAAGTAATTGGATAATATAATCCTGTTAGGATTAAATTGTGGCATTTAAACAGTTCAGAGCAAATTTGAATCGTTTACATGCCAATGCAATCAACATGTTTGGAAGAGGAATATTTTTGTATTTTACCCCAACACCACCATAGCTGTGTTTTTTTATGCCATATGGTAGTGGCAGACTTCATATTTTTAAAGTAAGGGTAATAAGATATTGATAAGAATTTACGTTTAGTTCTGGCACAGCTCGACTTTTACACATTGTTGTACAGATTTGATCAAGTTTCTTCTGGCCTGGAAGTCACCCTTCAACACCTATTAGAGACGAAAAGCTAACCCGGCTGGAGACTTGAGCCTACAGTTGGGCAGGAAGGATAAACTTTGAGAATAATGGAGCAAGAGGTGTTAGAGGAAGAGTATATGAGGAATATTTGAAATTATAATTCAGTTTTCCCCAAACACTGAGCAATGTGAAGCCTAGAGCACAGAACTCAGCGCTGCTCACAGTTGACTGTTTGTTACCCTCTGTCTGTCTCTCTCTTATTACCAAGCTCTTATGATAAATCCTGAAGGTAAATCCTCTTCTAAGCTTCTAGCGCTCATCATGAAGCTGTGAGTTTGTATCCTGCTGATAGGGCTGCTCGTGTGTGTGTGCATCAGATTTACTCAATGTGTGCACATATCACATTTATAATGTATGTGTTACCGCGATTTATACTTTCTTAGCCAAGTTAATATTTCTACACTATCACTAGAGGATATACTATTTTGATACAGGGATTTATTTTATTTCTTACTTTAATTTTAGATTGTGTGTGTTGTTTGGGGGTGGAGCGAATGATGTCTGACAAGTTGGAAACTGTCTTTTTTTTTTTTTAAACTGACAAAAAAAGCCCTAAGTGGATTAAGAGCTTGTTATCATGAAGGAGGAGAGAACAGACAGGGGAAATTTGTACATCTAATATTCTGCTTGGGTTTGGCTTTCATATGAAGTTAAGAAACAAAATTCTCTAACTTTTAAGCCCTCTTTGGCTGCAGCACTTCCTAAAAGAATATACGAGTTATGCAGAGGTGCTGCCCAGGGCAAAGCATTAACTGAAGCACATCTGTCAGAGAGTGAGAAATCACAGACCTTTTCCTGCAGAAAATGTGAAGAAAGTGTCAAAGATGAGACATAAGTAAAGAATGGAGGTAGGAAATGAAAGAAGATGCCTCACCTCCATTACATTCCATTATCTCTAACAGAGGTCCACTTCAGGAATCATGCTCATTCACACTCCTGCCTACAGAAACCATTACTCCACTTCCTAGTGTTTCTGGACCTGAACACGGAGATTGATGGGCTCCTTTTAAAATGCAGGGGAGTTGCCAGGGGCATGTAGGGCACACGTTCTTTTCTTGCAACTCTGTCACATGCGCAGTCGGACTTTGCTTTAGCTGTTCCATTTCCTGCATAAGAACAGAGGAGGGTTGAGAGAGGAGAACAGAAGAGATGGGAGGCTAGGGTCAAGAAAAGAACAAAACAAAAAAAGGAAGGTCTTGAGTCAGGGAAAGCAAGGTCAGGCTAACCATTTATTTTCATGATTTTTTGTGGTCACCTTTAAAGAGTTTAATGATCCTTTCTTTAGGTCATGGTTGACTTGCTTAACATGTAGTTAATGTGGGCCTTTATCCTTGTACATTTAAAATGAGAGAGCACTTCATGTTTGATTTGTTTCTTTTCACTGACGGAATGACGTTACTTTCTGTCCACCTAATGATGAAAAAGCTACTACAGTCTCACTTTAGTATTTTTTGTCTTTTGTAAAGCAGGGGTCTCAAAGTTGCAAGAACCAGGCTATTCAGCAAAGTTTCAATTTGTCTTTGATGCAGACGGAGACTGGCTTTTCAATCAGATATAGAGCATTTAGAAAGTCTTAAAATGATTAATATAGGTACAACCAGAATCTTATATTAACAGTTATTTTTTTTATTTTTATTTTGAATAGAATAAATATAAGAACAAACACCTTTTGACTTTTACTGAAATAACACTGTCAACTTGTTGCCAAGTTTTTTTAACCAAAAACATTTAGGGAATTTCTATGTATTTCCAGCATCTGCAATGCTTTACAAATCTCCTTAATGCAAAAATCAGACCATATTTTTTGTTTTGTTAAAAAATAACATGTCTAATTGAGTTGATAAAACTACAGTAATATGTTAGAAAGTAAGACAATTTGAAATAAATATGTATTGTTAATTTTAACAATACATATTTGGCCTCAGTGCCAAAGGTTTTCCCACTGCTATTCTAAAATGACCTCTGTTCATTCACCTTTGACCCTATCTTTTCTTCTGCTGATTCTTATGGACTTAAAAACAGGATCAACGTTTGTAAAGAACAAAAACTCAGTCTTGCAAATGAGCAAAAGTGCTGCAGGTACCAGAATATATTCCAAACAAACACAAATCCAAACTGACAGGATAAACAGTAGTTAACAGAGAAGCAACAAGGTTCATTAGAGCTGCTGGGACTCCGAGCATTTTATTTTCACAAAAGGATTGCTGACATGAATACAAGCCTCAAGTTTATCCTTCATCTATTGAATACTTTTTAGTCGTTTGGCTGACATGCTGTGGAAATCTGGACTGAAATCAATTTATTGAGGACAAAGCATTTTGTCTATCCTGCATGTTTTATGTACAGTAGAAACAGATAAAAATAAAGATATCAGCAATCCAAAAACAATAAAAGTATCAAGTCAGAAGGTTTCACATTGTTCAGGGAAGAACAGCTTTGGCTTGTAGTACAGGAAGTTCATTACTGCCCCATCAGCCACAAGGCAGATCAATAGCTATCTGAAATCACATGTATCTGAGTGTGTGAGCCTGACAGAATGTGTTTCTGTTTGTATGTGCGTGATGAAATGAAACGGAAAGAGAATGCACGTGTTCCAGTTTGATGCAACACCCCTGATAGCTGTTCCCATTAGCTGGGGATGGACTTGTACAAGGATACATGAGAGCGTTACTGTTGAATGGGGGAGTGGGATTTGGTTTTATGTTCAAAACTCAAACATTGCTAAGTTTAATTACAGCAGGTTGTGTGTGTGTGCGTGCAGGTGTGTGTTTGGGTGTGCAATGGAAAGAGGGTGAAGGCTATTTTAGTGTATGTTACCATTTTTGGCTGCCTGCAGGCATCAGGCTACATTGCTGCCTATGTCAATAATTTGTCCTTCATCAGACAGTACAAGGTTGACCACTGAGCACATGGATAATTAATTTTCCACTTATTCTCACCATTATTCTCTTCTTTCTTACTTTCTATGAAACTTTAAAGCTCTCTTTTTCTTTGAATATGACAGGGTATATTAACATTTTTACATGAGCTGCAAACAGCACTCTGTCTTGATTAGAAGTTTTCAAGTCCTCATAAGACGACTTTGTAGGTTCCCTGAATGTCTGTGTTGGGACTTGTTGCTCCATTTACTGCCAGAACCTGTCATTCAGAATTAGACATAATAAGTGTGCATTTTGAATTTGAATGTTTCCTGCAGTAGCCATTCTGACAATCTTTGCTTATGATTGACTGATGATTATTTTAATGCTAGCATGAATCATGCCAAGGTCCTTTTGTTGTTAATGGGCTAAACTAATAGGCTGAAATAGGCTTGAATGTTTTTTAAATTATATTCATTTTAGGTTTATTTGCAAGGGACTGGAAAAGGCCCAAATGTTTCAAACAACCTTTAGCAGACCTTTTTACAGCTATCCTGAATCATATAAACACCCATTTACAACGTAATTGTATGCTCAGACAATATGAGTCACAGTTTTTATGTAAAACATCTCCGTAATCATCCACCTGGGTCAAGATTTTATCCTTTCCCTGGAAATATTATTATTAAAAACTTCTCCAGATTCTCCCAGCACTCCCTCATCATAAAGATTAAAGTTCAATTAAAAAATATATTTTTTTTGTCCGAAAGGAAAATTAAATGTTGTGGTTTAAGTTTTTCCAAACTTTTTAAAGTGTTATTCTAGACGCTGATAGCCATTGTCAGGAAGGATCTCCTTTAGCAGTCTGTATTACATCTACCCTGAAGAGACCTGTGACTGAAGGCTTTCTGCTCTTACAAGGTTGCCTGTAATTATCTTGATTTTTATGGAAAATCAATCTTTAAGCCATCATCTCGAGTGGTCCCACAGTAGTTCTCAGAACAGAACCAGCCTTCAAAATGTTACCTGAAAAACTTTTAATGAGCAAACAGCACTCGGCACTGAAAATCCTTTGCAGTCCAGCCATTCCAGAATGTCACTGATGCTACTTCTGCTCCAAGTCGACAAGCCATTCTCCTTTGGTTCACAAAGGGGAATGCAAAGATTCTGTTGGTTCTCCCAGAGAGCACTACAGTTGCATATTCAGCTCATTTGGTTTTTTTTGGACCAGCCGCTGGACATCACTTCAATTTGACTTTGAGACTAATCACCTCACAGTAAGACCAAATGTCCTTTAAGTGCCTGGACAGAGATAAGTTGGTGAAATAAGACAATATAATCATATTTTCATGGTGGTTGGTGCTGAAAATAACTTGATTACATGCTGCATTGTTATAGAGCTTTTTCTTCCATTAATGCAGCCATGTTTTAAAATGATTTTATTCAAATATTCAAAGCAGAGTGTGAATAACGAGTTAAAGTGGCATACTGGATTTCTTTCCTCCCTCCCTCTCTCTTTCCCTGTTGATCTCTCCCCCCCCACTGACTTTGTTCCCATACACTGGAGCCATGTTTTCTTTGTCTAGCTTCTAAAGCTAGGCTTAAACACATGTGAGTCTTGCGACCCATTGTTCCCCTAAGCTTGGACTTTTCCACGAAGACACACTCTAATCCCCTCACACGTGGAACCCCCTTTTTGCTTCTGCATTCATGCTTGTCTATAATAAATTGTGATTTGCTGCATTGTTGCTTTCTGACTTTCTACTTTAGCTTCTACTTTATATTCTTCATTATTCTATCCCCGTTTCATAGTTCATTAGTTAGTTGATTTGATTTGTTAACTATGTATTATCTTTGGACCATTAGATGGATTTCATGATTGGTAGCTTGAAGTGTAGAAGATTATTGAGCGAATATTTTGACTGTAGGGTTGGGTTATTTCAATAAATTCTTAGACTTTGTTAGAGTATGTGATGAGCTTAATGTTTGTGCGTAGTGTGTTTGCAGTCCAGTAGTGTGGCATTAATTCTGCCTTTCTCTATCATATTGGTTTTGGGTATAAGAATGTACAAATAAAATTGACAGCGACTCCTCCAAAAAAAACACACACACATATAAAAATTTCTGTATGTAAACTAGTGTGACTTAATCCCTGCAGTACTTAGTGATGCACAATAAAGTAGAGAAAGTGACTGTGCATCACCATGGAAAAGTATAGGCATCTGGCATTTATGAGATGATTGCATGTTTCCAGCACAACATATTGGTGTGCCCTTCAGCAAAAACACTATTGTCCTTAATGTGCAAGTTGGAGAGTGAGAATGAGACTTGCAGAGTACATGATGTAAGATCCCATGATGATATCTATTTATCGATCTACTGTATGTTACGCGCAACACGCTAGATTGTGTGCGCTATGTAGTGAGCACTAAACTATGCATATTGAGAGATATTTTCTGTCAAACCTTAGGATACCTGAGGATGACATCAAGAAGCAGGGTGTGGAAATCATCAATGGAGGTGAAGCAGAATCCTGATTTAAAATCACGACTCGGACTGAAGTAATACCCATGGGGGGTGAGAGGTGAAAGGTTTTGCTTGGCTTTCTGGACTTTGATCGTGTGCATGAAAGTAGCTTCAGTAAAGTATTTGACAGAGGAAAGTGTGAAATTCTTCATAGTTGGTGTGATCCTGAATTTCCCAACCTTCCTGGGTGAAAACTAAAAATGTATTACTGCACAATCAGAGTTTACTTAAAAAGAATTTAAAAAAGCAATGATAAAACATATTTTGGAATGATTTTCTCATGTAAACATGATCCCATTAGACCATTTTCATTAAAAACAGTAGGAGAATTTCAGGATTTTTAGCATACGGATCTGTAATGGACTGTTGACCATAGTGTGTCCCTGGTAACTGATGAACATAAGCTGTATTTCCACCACGACTTTGGAAAGACAAGCGAGTGTAGACAATTGATGCATGGACAGTTTTTGGACAAATATGTGTTTTGTGAAAGATTTGATTGACTCTCATTTAATCCATTTCAAAGTTTTGCACTTTTACTGTTTTGTTATACTTACCAAACAGCAGCTGGTGGTGGTAATTGAGTCAATTGTCATAAATGAACAACAGGCACACAAGGTTAAAAACATGACAGAACTGTGAGCTCTGTCCACTGAGGGACCAGATGTTTTCTTGTGAAGTGGGTATTAAAAAAAAAAAGAACCAGAACGTGGATGAATATCAAATTTCCAAGAGTAGGTTGACCAGAATGCAAACTGCTGCCTGAATACTAATGTTTTTGCTGGATGTGGTCCTTCAGTTTGGCCCTTTTCCCTTTACAGCAGTTCTGTAGCTTAGAGCTATCCAGGTCAGGTTATGGCTGTGACATGAGTGATCGTGTGGAAGTTGGATCTGTAAGAGAGTAGTTACCAATGCAGTAGGTGTCTTTGTTTTTGATCCATTGTGGTCTGGCATGCGCTGTCAACTACAGCCCCTTGTGGCCCTCAAGAAGCATAAATGTATTTTTAATAAGCGTGTTGTAAATTAAACAGTAGGTCAGCAAAGATCAATGGCAGCTTACTGTCCTCAAAAGCAAAATAAAATAACTTTTTTTTTTCATATTAAACAATCTTGTTTAAAAAAAAAGATTACTTTAAAAAATTCTCACTTCATTTCAAGCCATATTACTTTATGAATAACTTAAACTAATTGAGTCAACACAAGCGTGTGTGCTAGTGTATCATCAGTTTATGTGCCCAGGTCTGACACTAATGCAAATGGCTACCTCAAGGGTAACATACAATAAAAGGGCGTGGGCATGCCATCACTGATAAAAGGCCCTTGCATGTACACACAGACACACACACCCCCACACACACACACACACACACCCACACACATACACACCTCCATGCACACGCACACATTATTACTGATGCCACCCAACAGCCAAGTGTCCAGATTAATTACTGCCATTCCACATGAGAACAGAGCAGCTGGCTCAGGCCTTGACTGTTGCTCCTCCCCTCCACTCAGTATTTCATCTCTCCTCTGTCCATCTTGGCAAGCATTTCACCTTCGGGCTGAAAACATTTTTTTAATCACTTCCTTTCTTCGCACTTTGGAAAATGACACTTTTTAGGTTTGAGTCTTCCACTTTTTAGCTCTCAGACCTATCATTAAGAGAGCAAAGCCACAGCTTTTACTGCAGTTGATGTTTGGATTCTGACAAGTCTGTCAAAATTCCTCCTATTTTTTCTTTTGCTCCATTTTGGCCCGACATCATTCTGCCATGAAGTATAGCACATTATATGAAGTCATGTTTTAAAACCAGGCACAGATGGACCCTAATGGTGTTCTGTACTTAACCTTAATTTATTTTGAAGTCTCTTTGAGAGCTGCTTGTGCAGATTCTGTCTGGTGCCAGGAGTGCACTCTTCTTCGTATGCTAATTTTATTGGTTTGAAGGGGGAAAAAACCCTCTAATTTCTTCATTACTTGACACCCTTCCCTTCTAGTCCATTCCTCTTTTCTTACTTTCTTCCAATGACAGTTTGGCTTCTCTAAACAACAGATTTTATGGGAGAAAAACACAAAATAACATAAAAAACTAATAATCCTTTTTCAAACTTTTTAAGAATAATTACTAAACTTGAATCCATCATAATCATCATTTAATGCCAAGGATTTAGCATCTTCATTGAAATATTGGGATTTCTGTGATTGTCATCATTCAGAAATATGCATTAACCTATTGTAAATATTTTATAGTCCAAATATTGTGTTGATATTATGAATTGTAGTAGCCTGTGGCCTCAGCAGGTTTTCATCTGCTTGTGCAAAGTATGAAACAAAACTGTTCCATAAAAATACAACCCTGTCTTGTCTCTGAGACTCCTGGCTGCTTATCTGATTCTTGAAAAAAGCACGAGAAGCAGGTTCTTCTCGTGAACCTGCTTCTCGTGGTTCTCAAATTCTTTGCATATTTCCACTAATTAGAGATGGTGACAAATTACAGCAATCTCAGGAGATGAACTGACTGTCAGCACTTCAGCACAAATGCAAATTGTGTCAGACTGCTTCAGTTTTGCTGCAAACATTTTATAAGTTGCCTCTAAAGGAAAAGGAAAAAAAAACATGTAGACTAAAAAATATATTTTTATCAATATTTTCCAATGGTAGAGCACATTTTTATTTTTAAGGCTCTATTAAAGCGAGAATATCTTGTGAAACCTTTGGAGATGAAACAAGGTTCAGTGTCTTGAACATCAAAATTCAAGCATGAGGAAAAGTGTCATGAGGTTAGACTTTCAAAAACTCCACATCTTTAGAAAAGTTGTTACAAAAATAGGAATATTAATTGGAATGAATCATAATAGAAGCTGAAAACAGAAATGTATTGACTGTGGTTAAATGAACATGTAAATCCTTCCAGGAATCATGCACAACCTAACATTTATAAATAAAAACTAAAACATAAAAACGTTAATCAAATGTTTTGGGTCAACTCTTTTCAGAGTTGACCCCAACACTTTGTAATTTGTATTTTATTGCAAAGTGTTGAAATAAAATACACAATCCATCAAAAATATATTTTTCTACTGCTTTTCACAACAGCAGTAACCTCCTTCTGCAGCATTTTGCTCTATCCCCCTGGGCCATACCAACCTGGTGAAAAGTGAGGCATCTACTAGCAACTAAGGATGGGAGACTAAAGTAATTTGACCCTAAAATTTACTGTCCGAGTTACAACTTTGGTTTTAACAGTATCCTCTAAATTTGGAAAGTATCTGTGTAGTATGAGAAGGAAGGATTTTATCTTTCTTGAGTATTGTTTTTCTAAACATTCAGGAAATAAAAGAACTGTTACAGAGGAACAATTTCTTCCCATTTGGAAGACTGGCTATCTGCTTCCCCGTGAGTGTCCTTAGGCTGTGTACACTGTCCCCCAGCTGTTAATTGGTGTAAATAAACTAAAACAGCATCACATTATTACAGCCTATTTACTGTGATTGACTAGCATTTAGTTGGGAAAAGTATTAAACAAATGGGTATGCACTGAACAATTTGAAAGCTAATGGGCTTCCAAATAGAGAGAAAATTAAATTTGATTGGATAAGAATCTGTTTTTTTTTAGCAGTACTCCTCAAAATACATGCAGCAGTCACAAGAACTGGATAATAGCACAGTGTTTGTGCAAATAATTTATTTTAGAAACCTCTAAAACCACTAAAATTTTCCAGGTCTTTATCCTTTACAAAAATATAGCTACAATAATTAAATGCATTTCCAAAAATACATTTTCTATACATAGTAATTAATTAAACTGGCTGCAGACATTTTCTTCACATAAATTACTCTAAACAGATATAAAATTCTGCATTAACTATAGTGACATTATCTGCTCTATCAGGCAATGTCTGGCCTCAGTATTCATGTGTGTAATCTACAAAAAACCTGCTGCTTCGTTCTCACTATGTGTTCCTGTGTTGAAGCTCCTCTTTATTCTGTCAAATAATATGCAAATCCTTCTGGAAATGAAGTCTGTGATTGCTACTCCACCACATGTGTGTCTGTCATTAGAGAAAGTGAGTTCATGTGTCATTTATATGCAATATTGTCTGCTGAAGTCTCTGCATGATAAATGGAGGAAACTAATTGCTTGATAACGGAGAATAAAAATGAAAAAGTCTCTGCAGTAAGTTTGTGGGATTGTTTTCTCCTATTAGTTTTCATGAATATGTGTCTGAGATGAATCCCCTCATTAGTTATATAAGAAAGTATTTTGCAATTATGTATTGATGTGAAAAAATGTTCAAAGAATAACTTTTTTTAATTTAACTGGTGTCCTCTTACATTTGTGGATCCATCTGCTTGTTTTTACCTGTCATGTCAGAAGCATCTACAAAGTTATACCTTTTTACACTCACCGCTGGTTTTGTTTCTTTGTGTCAAAGTCTAGTCTGTCTTGCAGTTGGAGCTGCATTTGTGTCAATTCCTCTTAAGAAATTAATGAAGCTCTGTCCACTTTGGCACATTCAATCTGTGAACAAACAATTTCCTGTCATGTCATTGACTGGGCCATAAATGAATATGGTTTTCTAAGCCATTCTGTAGCAGCTCTGGATGTGTGTTTATCGTACTAGTCCGCCTGGAATATGAACCTGTGCAGCAGTAGGGGTCCGCCCTGTGATTGGTGGATTGCTGGTTTGATTCCTGGTCCGCCTGCCCTCATCGTTTCTGTCCCTGGGCAAGACACTTCACCCACCTTGTCTACACCAGTAGTCATCCCTTCTGACTACTGAAGGGCTGATTGTGTAAAATTGCAGCTTTGCTTCTGTCAGCCTGCCCCAGGGTAGCTATAGCTACAATCCAGTAGCTAAAGTTACTGGATGCAACCTCATTTTCTTTGAGATTTTAATTTGATATATAAAGGACATTATAAGGAAACCAATAAATGAATATAATTATTATTATTTGTAGTCTAGCTACCAGTAACAATAATAGGAACATCCTTTGTGAACCCTTGCTATATATAGGCAAGTGTGCCCACATCTGTTTTTTGAGTAAAAAGTCACAGGACTTCTATGACCATACTTGCTATGAACATCAAAAAGATGGAAAAAAAACATGGCAGATATATATATGCATATATACATACTTGGTAATATAATATCCTAAAAAATTAGCAAAATACGTTGTCCTGTGTCAGCTCTATTTGCTGGCACAGATATGGGGCCGCACAAAATTATTACAAGGAAAGCAAATGACCCCTGTGCCTCTCTTCAGCTCCTCCTCATCTAAAAGGTTTCCTTCTGTAGTTGCCCTTCTATAATTGAAATTGCCACATATAGCTCTATCCATCCTCCCATCTAGTTTAGCCAGTTTTCTTGTTGCTGTTGAAGAAACCATGGAATTATGAGGCTGACTCTATGGTTCATGATGGGGATGATCTGTCAGGATGTTTTCTAACAAATCTTTCAGGCCTTCCCAGAACAGGTGTGTTTAGACTAACTTTAAACTACCTACAGTTGAACTCTGTGTACTAATCAGGAGATTGCTGAAGTCAGTTGCACTAGATTTCTTTTAGGGGTGTTGGGTCAAAAGGGGTGTACACACCACAGAAAACAAAACTTTTTTCTTTATCTTTTACACAAATGTATAAAGGTTTGTGATTGATAATAAAATGTAAAAACACTTCAAGGGTATAAATACTTTCGCAAGGTACTCTACATCTTTCTTTCAAAAGCCATTATGTTGAAGAAGAATGGCAATATATACATCATTTACCCTCTTTTACCTGCAAATACTTTTGAATAGCTGTTCTCTATAAATCTACCTCTCTATATTCATAACCTTCCAAGGATGGCTTTGGCATTAACTCAATATTTGAAAATAGCAAACTGTATGGTATAGCTAAGTGGAAGAAAAACAGTTTAATGTTGCTTCCGTCTGTCATTTTCCAGCTTTATGTATGAAAGAGGACCTCTTATTTACTCTGTTTACTGTTCTGATTTCAATTCCTCTTCTTCACTTTGGATCATTTATCGTCTTTTTCTGATAATTTATTAGGAAAGCTTTTTTTATGGGAGGTCATTTTAATTTTTTTTTTTATTTTTTTTTACATCTGATTAGATGAATTTTTTTTAACTCACTTTCTATTTTTCAGCATCTCAAGCATCCTTTTTTTTACCCTACCAAAAGTTGTTTTGAGCTCTCTAAACCTAATCTATCTTACGGGCCTCTTTTCCTCCAGCTGTTTCTGAAGCTATTTACATAAAATCGGCATTATTTATGGACACCTATTCCTACTGCCTGGAAGTGTAGCCCCAGGTACGCATCATGCCAATCGGAATACTACCAAATGAATAATGCATATTTTGTTACTTATCATGAGTAATGGCTCCATGGGGAGATGTTAGAGCCCAGAATAGTTGCCTGATGCTGATTCAAGGGGAGAAGCAATCTGCTACTGTTAGTCTGGGACTTTAGTATGTTATACTCTCTAAAGATTGTGTCCAAATAAAACATAAAATCTTTTTCTGACATACAGTAGATGTTGGTAGATATACATGTTTACCTCATCGGCTTTAGGTGCAACCCAAAAGTAAGGACTGACTAATATGCAGCTCCGCTAATGCTTCGACCCACATGTGATTTAACATTGTGGTGAGAAGTACCATGAATGTGAGCTCTAAAAACACATATTCCCAATAAGGGAATAGCAAAAAAAAAAACAAACAAAAAAAGCAAACCCAGAAAGATTGGGAAAATCCCAGATAAACTGCATAACGCAACACTTGTAGTAATTCAGTGTATAGGTATGTACACAATGTTTGCTCATTTGTATGAGAAAACCTAAGATATATTTTAAAAAAACAACGCAAACTGATGAGGTTGTGATGGGAAACATTTAAATACGAGTAGCCATAAGCATAGCGATTAAAGTAAAACTATTTTACAAATATTCATGAAACAAGTCAGTTTTTCAGCATTTCATTTTGATGAAACAAATAATTGGCAGGCAAACTTGTAAGCTTGCAGACTGACATCAAGCAATCATTGATAGACTGAAGAGTGAATACTTGATTTGTGTCTCAAAATATTAGTAGTAAATAGATTTTCTAAATGTTATGTGTATTTTACCAGATTGTCTAGAATTATTTTTTTGTTTGATTGACATTGTCACAATCTTTGGGTGATTGCTTTTGTTTAGAACATTTTAGAGTTATTTTTTTTTCTTTTAGACCTGCGTTAGTCTTTCCTCTTTGTGTTCTCTAAGTTTATCAGTTTTAATCATTAAATTCAACCTCCATCATTCATCTGCCTCTTCCCTATTATTGAAACATGAAAGACATGCAGTTCCCCTAGTTAGGTAGGGAATTTAGACTTTGAGAAAATACAATACCTCTCTTAAATTTTGGCTATTTATATTAATATCTCCATCTAATCTCAGTGAGTCACATGTTTAACAATTCCTAATGTTACTTGCTTTTACTTTTAGTTGAAGAAGATCAAGTGAGAAACAATAAGAACAAAGAAAGGAGGAGCCAATCAGCCTTTGTTAAAATATTGCATTCACTACCTGGATGACTGAGAATTAATATTGACAGCCCACAATTAACCAACATCACCGGGTAATAATGAAGCGCATCCAATCTCAGGTAAACATATGCAGAAGCAGCAGACTCTCTATCTCTCATACTGACTTTCTGTCACTCTTCATTACATAAGGTAAAAACTGTTAAGACTAAAGTCTCAGATTAGGAGTTCAAAGGAAGTTTTAAGTTTGTTAGTACACAAGTCCAAGTCGAGTCTGACAAAGTCTTTTATTTTAGGACTAAAGTGCGACCCATGTCTGAGTCTCAAACTCAAATCGTTCTCTCAGATCTAAAAAAATATACAGACAATAAAATTATGTAAGGGCTTTATAAATCTCCAACTAGTATCCAAATAATACGTCCTAACTGAGGTCACCAGAGTTCTGGTTAGTTCCCTTCAAGTAATATATATATGTATAAAAAATGTACGACAAACTGACTTATTCTGGTGACTGAAATGAAGTTAAGATCTAAAGCCTGATTAACTATATAAGACAAAAAGCTCTCAACCAGTCAAGTAACTAAAATCAAATATTTATTTCCTCTTACAGTGATTCTAATTGGTTTTCCACGAGTCAGTCTACACTTTCAGCAGATCTTTTATCTCTTTTCAATGGACAGCAAACTAATTACATCCATATCAACCTTTCCTCTCTGTCTTGGTGTTCATTAAATTTGCGATTTCCTGTTTTGAACTCTTCCTGGGGTACATTTTTATAAGAATGTACTTTTAAGTTTTATCATATCTATTTCAATTTCCACCATGCTGGTATGACACTATAATATGTATAACAAATAACAGCATTTTTGCTCTCTCTATATATATACACAAACATATTCAAAGCAGCATGTCAGTGGGAAGGAGCTTCTGTTTCTTCCAACATCAGATACCTGTTAGTGTGGCAGAATATTTTTTTATCAGCAACAGTCTTTATACTGGCAGTATCTTGGCTCTAAATCCATCATAGTTTGCTTGGCCTTTGATGAGATTGTAAACTATTTGTTTTTGTCATCTGCATGCAGACGCGCTTGTTTACTGTTGCTGGGAGAGACGCATTTCAAATCTCAAAGCAAGCAAAGCTGCAATAACAGCTGTTGTTTGGACATCTTTTCACCGCTCAGAAACTGAAAGGATCTGCGTGTCCTCTGTCATCTCTCGTCATCTTTCGTCCTGATTGTGACAGAAATAATCACAAAAGATTTCAATACTTTTCTCTGTAAACGTGAATAAAAGTCTCCTCTGCATGAGGAAGTGAAACGGATAACTTGGTTCCTGTCACTGAGATCAGCAAGAGAAGGGAATGCTGAACATATTTGTTACGCCTAATTAAACACAGAGATATGAAGCACATTGCAGACTCTTTCTTGACCTATTTTGTTTCTGCAGTTTGTAAATTTAGTGCAGGTGTTCAGTGTTTTGGGCTCACAGGCTTCAGACAGCAGAAACTGCAGCCTGCTCTATGCGAGCACGGCTAAACAAGTTACTGCCCTGAAAGACAAAGTGCTGTAATCTCCTCTGGGACAACTGAGAGCCTTTAATTATTCATAGATTAATAGTCTGTAAAAATGTGTGTGTCCCTAGATGGCAGCTTTATGTCTTATAACTCTAACCAGCCATTTTACTTTGGTTGTACAGTGGAAAAAAAACCCTCTATTGTCACATAAATATCTAAGGGAGTTTAACAAGCGAGATCTGAAACAATGTCAACTATATGCAAAAATGGCTTTGATTTCAACATTGTAATCTAGAGATTATGGGGATAAAATATATAACTGTTTTTATGCATCTTAGCCTGACTAACCAAAATTAATTGTCAAAGACATCTCACTTTCTCAGTTTTTTAACGTGAATGATGCTTAGTTCTTAGATTGACTTGCTATGGGAATTGTACAACTGCAGTAAACATAAATCAACTACATTTATGGTAAACACTCTGATAATGTGGAGAACTGTATCGTAAATCATGATGATATGCAGAAAACGTAAAACATTCAGCAACACAAAGGTGCAATTATTGGGCTCCACGAGAGTTATATACTGAGGGTTGTTACTCCGACAACAGGTTTAACCAACCTGTTGGTGTTGTACCTTGTGTTTATGTTATTTCTATAAATATATTCCTTAATTACAAGGAGCTAGATTCTGCTGAGTTGTTGCAAGGCACTTATGGAATAGAATAGAAACATCCTTACTTGTTCCGCAGTGTGGACATCCAGATGTAACAGCAGCAAAGTGACATGACATGGAAGCATGTAGGTTAAAGACAAAGATATTAATATACATATTTTAAAAACTAAGAATATCAGTATCATAAGGGCAAAATTATGACACAAAATGCTGTGCAGTTATCAACAATAGTATTGTCTGATCCAAGGAATGTGCAACGGGGTAGGATAGTGTAGACACCAGCAGGGACGTAAAAACTTAATGAGTTTGTTGGAAACAGTGATGGTTACAGAATCTAAGAGCTGCAGGGAGGAAGGATCTATGATAATGCTTTGTTGTGCACTTAGGATGCAGCAGTCTCTAAACCGGCACCGCTACCTATTCCAAAACAACCAAAAGGAGCATTACAGCTTTGTGTTTATTGAGCATTGAGATTAATGATGCCTTAACATCACCAATAAAGATGTGGAAAGATCCTTAAAGTTAATTTATATTTTATTACATGGATATATTTAGTTGGTGTCTCGCCAATTGTTAATCTTGTGGAACCTGTAATTATAAAGTTCCTTATGCAGAATTCTGAATAAAAACAGAATCAATATCATGAATATAATACAGTCACCTGTATGTTGGATCAAAAGCTTCTGGACGCAGAGCAGCCTTCTTTCTGATGCAGCAATACTGCAAAGACAATTATTTTTTTTAAATCTTAGTCCTGGGTTATAGGTTCACCATGATGTCACAAAGTTTCCATCCTGAGATTCTTCCTGTTGCTGGAACCAGAATGGGTTAAGGTAGTGAATTGTTGAATCAATAGGCATACCAGCTTCATGTATTCAGTCATTCCTGGCTGGAAGTATAAATCAGGTTTACATGCTCACTCAAATATTCACTGAACTTTTCTGAAGTTGCACAGAATAAATGACTACAGTGTCAATGAATTCAGTAAACAGGAGCAAATGGGCAGAGAAAATGTTCAATGCACTAGACACTTCAATATTGTTGTGTTTATTTCTAATTTTCACTCTAAGACAAGTAGAAAGTGAAGATATAGCTGGAACAAGCTTATTGTATCTGTCACTATCAGTATGTCTGAAAACAGTCAATACTTTTCCTAAATCTGAAGTGAAGATGGAAACCATAAAACTCAGTAGCATGGAGGTAAAAGGAATGTTTATGTTACCCTCCATTTCTTCCCACTTTTGTCACAAATCACGGTGCTTTTTCTAATGTATCCTGCATATGGTATATTGGAGCATTAGAGAAAGAAATGAGACTTCTACCTGATGCAGATGTGACTGACTCACTATCTTCATCACAGACATCATTATGGTAGCCTGTAAAGAAACTAGCTGCATACTAATTCACTACCTCACCACATGGCCCAGCCTCAGAGTAAATAACAGGTGCTGATGAGAATATAACACCTTACTCTGATGAATTGCTCATCAGATCTGAGGACATGTGGTTTTGACTTCAAACAAAACATCTCTTCTTTTAAATAAAGGTTTATCTCTTTATTCTGGAGAGAGAAACTTCAGTTCATTTTTGGCAATTTCTTTAAGCAGCTCTGCCAGCTCTCTGAATATATAAATTTTGTAGCAGGAGCTTTGAGGGATCAACCTTTTACTTTATTCACAGTTAAAAATGAAATTCCATTATTTTTCCAAGGTCTATTCTTTGTCATGTCAATTCAACTCTGAGAAATTTTCCTGTTGCTCTTGAGTATAGTGAGCCAGTTTTTGTTTGGTTTTTGTTTCAGTCACTTTCACCAACGAGAGATGCTTCCAAACAACTTCACTGAACATTTTTGGACTTTAGTTATCAAAAAATTATTCACGTTCTCCGTATCACTAAGATCAGATGGGGTTTTTTTCTACACTTTATTATATTTTATTTAGTTTTAATTTTATAGCATTTTATTTAATTACTTGTATGTATTTGCTTATCAGTCTGTGTGATAGGGCTGAAGTCATTTTAACAAAACAACTTTGAGGAAAAGCATAATAATAAAAAAAGGAAACATGCACAACACAAAAACAAGTCATTCATTTTGCACCCAAAAAGACCTTGGACAAATCCTCCCCTCAAAATAAAATCCCATAAAAATTCAGGCATGTTACAAGGCATTAGACATAGACACTTAATCTTTTACAGTATTTTATTTTAGAAAATTCACTTTAAACTACAATTTCTCATGGATACTTTACTTTCTCTGCAGAACCTCAACTCTTTTAGTTGTAGAGTAAACCTATGACATCAGTATGATCACTACTAAATGTTGGTGTACACTGACTGTCACGCACATTGGTGCCCTTTTGAGACAGCTTCTTTGTTGTAAGGAAAACATACTTTTTGCTTGCCAGAAAAAAATAATTGCTTTTCAAAGGCAGTCATTGGTTTCACATGGCAGAATTTCAGCCATTAGGGAGCAGCACACTGTATCTATTCACTGAGTCAACTCTTCCTTCTGAGAGCTTAAATAAATCAGACAAATGTTGAGTCTGCCCATGCTTTTGTATGATATAAAGAATAATCTAACATAACTACATTAAAGCTCAGCACAAAATATTCCAACAAAAATTATATTTTTATCAAGTGTCATATTTTTTGGAATAATGCACTCAGGTTTAGCCACTGTGAATTTTGACTAAACCTCAGTTTCTCAATGTAAACCCTGTGTGAATGCCTAATTGTGAAAAAGGTTTATTGGGATTCATACTGCACCCTGCCTGCATGATATTGATCTGTGGAGATTCTTAAGGGATAAAAATGGTTTAAGGTCTCATGACTTGCTTCACCTTATCTGTTTCTCACCATTACTGCATGTGATACCAGTTTTTCAGAACCAATAATGCAAGATTAATGCAAGACCACATTTCTCAGCTACAGGAATAAAAAAAAAATTAATTAATATTTACTATTTTAATTCTATTCAGTTCAAATTTAAAATTACTTTGTTGATCCTAAAGGGAAATTAAATAATGCAGTCTACTGAATTTGAAGTTTAGTTTAGCTTTGGGGGGCGTATAAAAAATTTAGGGCTTGTGATAGACAAGATAAATTCTTTGCATTGATTTATTTTTTTTAGCTAATAATTTATAAAGACAATTAGAGGTGAGGTTCTGCTTTAATGTGGTTTGTCAAATAAACTATTCGCGAACCTGGTGAATTATTTGCCAGATTTTCAATTGTTTTAATAATTAAAACCAAAAAAAAACTAAAGACATCCTTCTTCTTGCAAGGCTGCAGAGTGTGTCTGTTACAATTAATTAGCAAATAATGAGAGAAATGATCAATTAAGTTTAAGTTTGGACTTTGACTAGGCCATTCAGAGTCATGGATATGCTCTGCCAGGGTCATTGTTCTTTTGAACCTCCATTCGGCTCGTGGCCCTTTCCAGCTTCTAACAGTTTCATTTTTGCCATCCAGAGCTGCCATATCTTTCAGCTCTAATCATCTCCCCATCAATACTGACCAGTCTAACTAACCAGTTGAGGAAGTTCATCTTCAGAGAATAATCCTGCCACTACCATGGGAGTGTTGTGTTCAAGGTGATGTGCACTGTCCTCTTTTCCTCATGTATCATTTTGCATCTATGGCAAAAGTTCAGCTTGGTCTCATCTCACCAGGACAGCTTCACCCATGTTTGCTCTTATAAAACAACTGCAAGTTGTTTAACCAGTTGCTTTCATGCATTACTGTCCAACATAAAGTCCCAATAAAATACAGTACACTGAGGTGCACTGGTATATTGAAATAAAATGGAAAAGAAAAAAAAAATCTGTCTGGCGAATACAAATGCTTTTTCAAGATCTGTTAAGTAGTTTTGACACTGAAGTGCAGAATATACAGATGGGTGAATGTACAGACGTTATAGGAAAGCATCCGAGCGAAATGGGTTTCGACCATTACTTTTTACAAATGGCACTATGTATGCGAGTAAATAAATTACTGACTGACAAGATGACTCTGCCTTCTCAAGCTTGGCAGAGTAGGACTAATCCAGGATGTTGAGGGCCCAAAGCACACTGCCAAAATGCCCCAAGCAGAAAAAGAGTGAAAACTACGATGATTTAGTTACATGATCTGAATCCAAAGAGAAAAATAGAACAACAAGCCCCTCCAGCAAAAAGAAGGTTTATATATAAACAGTGTCTCTAAAGGAAGCTAAACGTCTCCAGAGGAATTTCTGTGTTGCTGGTATAAAAATGTGCAATAAATCTATACTGCAGAATTAAGTGTTTGAGTAAAATATTTAGATTTCAATATTAGAAGGCATATCTATTGAAATGTGTTCTTTTAAGGTCCCATGAGGCAACATTTAATTTATTTCAAACTTTATTTGGGGCATTTTCACAAGTCACCATTGCTCTTATATCTGCGAACACAATATGTAAACACAATGCGATCTGTGAATTTACACAGCAGAGTTTGTCTTACAGGTGTAGTCAATGTTCAGCATCAGATCAAAGTTCAGCTGTGTTCAATGATTTCATCTTATCCCTCTAAGGCACCTGTTTATTGTTTGCCATCAGCACTCCAGTCATGCTTGGCACGGTTCACTGCTCCTCATACAGATGTCTCGAGCAACTCAATCCTGTGTGACCTCAGATTGGCTGATGAATTCACCCTCCATCCTCACAGTCGCTCCAGTTTATCCAACTCTTAATTGGTTTCTCTATTTGTGTAATTTACTTTCTTATCCTCTCTTCACTGAATAAGAAACAGAACGGGTGTGTGCGCATGAATCAATCACTTGTGAGGAGTTGGCAATTTGACTAAAATGAAACTTCAAAAACAACT
This sequence comes from Phalloptychus januarius, assembly GCA_902982915.1. NCBI lineage: Eukaryota > Metazoa > Chordata > Actinopteri > Cyprinodontiformes > Poeciliidae > Phalloptychus > Phalloptychus januarius. The sequence goes on along the minus strand of CADWAE010000466.1, from coordinate 11,648,141 downwards.
TGCAGCAATCTGAGGAAACTGCATGGGAGAAGAATTTTTCTTGGTGCTATCAAGGTTGTGGACTTCAAGGATAAAACAGCAGGGGTGCAATGAGGGGTACTCCAATTAGACACAGACTGAGGTTTGCAATTTGCATAGGCACATGCATGAGAACAAACACACAAACTCATGCACTGCATTAGCATACATCAGAAATGTAACTTTACAGCAGCTTGTTATTTAAGTTTTCTAATTAAGCCAGAGTTATAGAATACATCGTTTCTATAATATTTTTCTAAAATAAAAAGAAATTGTTGCTTAAGATACAAAGTGCAACTTTTGATCAGCGACTAGTCAGAAGAAACATAAACATCCCAATCAGATGTTGATGCTGCAATTTCTGTAAATGTCATCTTAAGTACAAGCAGAAATGAATTGATACCAAAGTTTGGAAGCAGATTTTCATTCAATCGATGGCTCACGTGGAAGCACAAGTAAACTTTGGGATAAACTTGGAAAATAGGTATCTGAGGAAGATGAGCATTAAATCATAACACCTCAAAAAGAAAACGACATGACACTCTGTCATCACCATACAGATATTAGTAGGACTTGCTGTGTAAGACTAAGTGTGGTGGCTGTCATTGTCAGGAGGCAGGAGTTGCAGTCTGGTGGGGGATATTTTCCTATAATAAAAGCTCACTACAGTTCATTTTAGCTTCATTCCTCCACCCTACCACTTGGTAAGAAAAAGAATTGGTAATGATTAGTGATGGAACTATTTTCCTTGTCTGCTCAGTTTTGATTTTGATTCACCTTTTGTCTGACATCTTGCAAGGAGCAGAAACTCGTTGCTGGTTTATTATGAAATTATTTCTGTATTATGGGTCCAATGGCACCCATAATACAGAAATTGCAGAAATATATGCAACCAGTGCCCCCTGTTTATTTTGCAAATAGTCAGTAAAGGTTTTGAGATAGATGTCTTTCCATTTACTTATCACAGCAACATTATACGCTGGTAATGAGAAACATTTTAAAGGCCATCCATTTGGATGAAGCTCGGCTGATATCACTTTACACTGAGGGAGAAGGAATGCCTCGAGAGGCATTTAATAAATTTTTGACTTTCAATTCGTTTGTACTCATTTCCTGTATCATTTCAATGATAAAACATAAAACTCTATGTACTCATTTGCTATGATTTCTTTGTGTGAATTACTTGGACTGTTGCCAACATCTCGTGATTTTTTACGCCAAAGGATCCTTCAGAAATATTTTTAGTGAGAAATATGTTGGCCTTTTCAATACTTAACACTTTTTATGGCAGAAAAAAATGAGTTGGAGAAAATATACCCAAGTGACACCTATCATTTAGTTTAAACATGTGATTTCAGTCTTGACTGAAGAAATACAACTTCTGTAATGCTTCTGATGCCCATATTATGCTGAAAGAGTCAAGCTTTTAGTCCTTGCTTACAGCAATTAATAAAAGTAGTAATTCAGATCAAAACTATCAAATAAAGGAAAAAGCTTGCATTCATTGTGATTTAAAATAACACATTTCCCCAGCTTTTTAACCCTAATATTAATTTTAGTCCTTACAACTTCTTAAGCTTAAGTTATACTTCAGTGGTGACATCAGGACTCCTTTCATAATCTTTTTGCTTGTGTCAACACAGTATAATTTTGCTCCATATTTGAGAAACAGATAGTTCAGCAAATAGTAACTATCTGTTACTATTATTTATGGAGCCTCTGATATCTATCTTTGTTTCTCCTTTTTTTCTTTTGAAGAATCATACTTTTTAATCTTTTCCCTTTCCACAGAAGCAAAAAGGCCAGTTTTAGTTATCATGACAGTTTGCAGGCACCTTTTGTGTGCGGTTCCAATCCAGGTGAAAGGTGGTTAAAAGTTCATATAAGTGCTACTAAAGGGGAAGCTGCTCTGAAAGATCACCTTCTAAATTGTTCAGCTTGAGTGAAAGGTGGCACGCACTAATCCGTGCAAAACTTTGCAGGTGCATGGACAGACGACATCCCAGCACATAAGGCCAATGTGCAGGAGCTCGGACAGAACAATTAGGGTGTGCGCTCCCGACCTTGCACCCAATCCAATGCATCAACCATGTTCCCGCTTTGCTATCAATGTTACCGGTGTATAAAAAACCCCATTTAAAATAAATAAACAAGCGATGCCTGACAGGGCGGTGAAGGGGGCAAATAAAACCAGGTGGCCAGTCATGCTTATAATACACTGGGGGATTCCCTGAACATTAACACTTTACCACACGTACGAACCTGTATTTGTGAACACATTCTTCATTGTTAAATAGCATAGAGAGATGCATTGCTGTTAGCTTTTGCTGCTTCCATTAATTAGCATGGTCATTGAGTACAACTGGTAAACCCTTTAGATTTGTAGCATGTTTTTTTTGCTGTTTTTGAATCGCAGTTGTTGACATTTTTTACATTTTTTATAAACATTTAATATGTTAAAATACTGTATATCTCTAGGATCTTTTAGTCTGATCTTGATTAGAATATCATTTAGTGGGACCTCTACTCTAAAAAAGATTCAAAATAACCTTCTTCGTGTAGAATTTAATATTGTTTGATATTGCCCATTTAGCCCCTTCTCAGGGTATAGGTAGAATGGTTTTATTCTGTCCTGACATGTAAAAACTGTAATTGGAATATAGAGTACCTTCTTTTACCCCCAGAATCTTCTTTTCCAAGTGCAATTTTTTTGTTGTTGCCTGACATGGCTCCCGTGGTTCTTGTCCAATCAAATCATATTGCATGAGAAGAGTCTGCCTTTTTTCAGATGTAGATTATTATGACTTTCAAAGTAAAACGATTTACTTTCAATTCAGTTCAATGAGTTCAATTCAGCTCATCCCAGGACATGGGGAAAAAAAATATACATTTTATTTGAGATAATTACTACATTAACTTTTTTAAAAAGTAGCTTGTGAAAAAGCAACTAAAATCTTAAGCAGCAGCTGTCAAACCACTAGAAAAACAAACCAAAAAAAACAAGGTTATGCAGGTAATCTTGTTGATACAATGTTTATCTCCCATCCCAGAAACTTCAAAGGAGCCCTGTCTCGTTGCTGTAGTGAAAAGAACTGTTTAAATATCTGTTAAAAATAGAAGTGGGGAATTGTTGTGAAGGTCGTTGCCTCTGCCACGCTGGTTTCCTTCGTTCACTAAGTTGGCAGAACATGAGCTGTTTCTGTGTCAGATGGATTCCTTTGTTTCCCTTGAATTCAAGAGAAACACTGTTCTTACATTTTGTTAAAAATCAAAGCTGCCATGGCCATTGTTGAGAACATCTGCTAGTCTGTCTTATCATATCTCAGACTCAACAGTAGAATTATTTTTGCACATTTTACAAGAACAACCTGTTAAGTATACAAATGAAACTGTATGTCACAATACATCCATATTGGTTATTTAGAAGTATTTTTAGGTTCAGTCTGTAGATGAACCTAAACATTTTCATGTTCAACCTCTTTGCTTTTTCTGGAGTTAAAACCAGTAAGTCTGAATGTTTGTATTCGTATCTTACAAAGAGGCAGTCGTGTGGGAGAAACAGCATGTGGTTTATTGTTATATTACTGTTCCTGGCGCTGCATTCACTGATTTCATTTTGCATGCAAATTGGTTTTGACATTGTGACCCCATGGAAAGTTAAATGACATTATTGTGCCATTACAATAATGTTCCATATTTATCTCCTCTTGCTGTTTTTCTCTCTGCAGCTTCTTCTGCTGAGTTAAGCAACGGTGTGACGATAACCTCCCATAAAAAATTGTAAATTGACCTTCACTTCTTTAATTCTTAAAAGAAAAAATGACAGAAACTTTACTGAACCTTTGTCCAACATGATCACATCCTTGGATATTTTGTTTTCACACCTAATTAATATATCTTTTTTTTAATGGGGATCTATCATTGATGTTTTATCAATAAGAGATATTTCAAAATGGAGATTTGTCTAAAGGTTTTATAATAGCACACCAATAATCAAATTACAGGTGCACTGTTTATTATAGTGCACCTAGAGGCGTAATGCTGCACTTTGAGAAGAGAATTCATCATGGACCTTAAAGGTCAAATGCAGACCACTTTAGTTTTTCAAATAAATATATAATTTGATAGTATGCAGTATTTCAATATTGCATACTGTAGATACAGTGTATTCTCAAATAACAGTTGTTTCAATATAATGTTCATGCATAATGAGTTAGATTGTGACGGGCATGCATGTAGCTACCCACCATGTTGCATTTCCTGTCCACCCAGCATTCCAGTCAAGGCCACTTTCCTCATAATTTTCTTCAGAGCCTTCTGTCTGAGCAGCAGATTCTCCACTCTTTTTGACAGGTCCAATTTGGTGCAGCTGGACAGTTTTTATATTTGGTTCTGTAGCAAAATCTGTTTCTGTTTCAGAGAGGGACACACTGGCAGCTGGATAGTTTGTCCACAGTGATGTCACGTAGCAACAGCTGTTTGCCTTAGAAACATTAATTCTGATTTTTAGCTCTGCTTTGTAGCTCTGTTTAGCAGATGGTTTTCATCATTTTTCCTATACAGTTGAGAATAATTTCAATCAGAATTTTAATTAAGATATATGAATGCAAAATATACTTTTTTTAAATTTTACTTTAAGTTGACCTTTAACACAGTAGGATTAAGTACCCATTTCAAGGTTTGCAAACATGCCCCCGTGCATGCAGGCAATGCATTCATCCAGTGATTATAGAAGAAGATGTAGATCAAGGTAAAACTCAAGACGAGTGATGAGATGTGCATACACAAGGATGATTGACAGCGGTAAGACCATCGTGCTGGCTCTGATTGGTTGTTTCTAGTTAGAAAGCAAAGGAGATTGATTTATTTTTTCGCAGATTTTGTTACACACTACTATGCTGTCACAACATAGTGACAGTTTTAAAAAAATGTCAACAAATATATTTTTTATTATAAAAGTTACATACTGTAGTTTTAAGAAGAACAATATCTAAGGTTTTTTTTATTTCTTGTAAATCTGTAATGCAAAAACATTCTACTTCAGAGAATATTCTGGTTGGGGTACTAACGGAATAGATTGCTAGTTCATTACAGTGCAGAGACACATAGGGTTATAGTTAGTACTTAATACTGGAAAGTGTTATTGATTAAAGTGGATATCTAAAAACCTTTATATCTTTGATCTCCAGAAGAGTGCCTGCAAAGCCCTATTTGAGGAGGAACACTCCACACTATTCCCTTTGTGTTTCCTCTGTCTGCCTTGTGTGTGCTTTAAAAGGTTCCTGTACTATACAGGCTCACAGTTCATCTCTGCAGGAACAGTTTTGTCCTGAATCATGAAGTAGCTCACAAAGAAAAAAAGTGTCTCAGAATATATCCACTCACACTACATACGCTCTAAGCTGAAATTTCACTCTGAAGATATTTTTACACCCCAAAGCGTACAGTTCACCTTGCAATGGTAAATTTTTTTTAGGAAAAAGATTGAAAGATTAATTGTGTGTAACAACCAGTCTTCATTAAATACAAAGAGTGTTGCCTGGGGCTTCAATTTCCAAGATAAAAAAAAGAATAAATAAAAAACATTTGACCACTAAATGCTAGAAGAATATTGGAAGCAGCTGAGAGCACAGGGAAAATGGGCTGAGGTCGTATAAGTGCTTGAAATCATTTTTTACCATAAGATTTCTCAAATAGACCCCTTTCTGAGGCCCATAAATGACAATGATGGGATGAATGGCTGGACAAAATGAGAAATGTGACTGGCATTGTAGCCAAGAATGCTTTGCGAGAGAGAGCTAAAGAAATGGGAAACTTCCTGGAGCAGCAGAGAGCACTGAACTCTGCACAGTACAGCTTGTTTTACTGTGTTTTGCATAGAAATAGCTATTTGGAATAATCAGGGTTGCTGTTTGGAAAACATGGTATTCACATTCCCAGAAAGGGGAAACAATATATTGCTGCGTAAGTTTATTTTACATGAATACAGCAAGTTTTATCCCTTAATCCAATTCAACAAATTGGGTGCATCTTTACACTCATGAGTGTCTTTGTATATTCTCCAAACGAAATCTGAGGATTTTATTCTCAGGCTTCACTGTAAATACTCTGTTGTACACCATAAATATTAAAATCATGCAAGATAAATATAAGGCTTGAACCAAGATAGGGCTCTTTCTTAATGAATACCAAACATCATGAGGCGAAGTCACAAACCCTTACAGTGCTTTTATCTTCAGTGTTTAGAGGGTACAATGTCATTGTCAACTTACACATTTGACAATGACACATTTGAAGATATTTGTGAGGTATAATGTTGAATAGTTATGAATTGGATATAATGGGGTGTATGACTTGGAGTGGGCACTGTGTGTACAGAGGCTGTGGACTTTGACACAAGTGACCTTAAATCGGTTTGGAAACGTCAGAATAAAAACTATAACATATTTCCATAGTATGTAAATACAATAACTGACCCTTCCATGAAACTTTGACTCTGCAGGTTTGGTCTCAAACAAGACATTTAGCAGAGTTGAAAATATCTATAGAAGTTTGAATTCTAGTCTCTCGTGTAGACATACTGAAAGTTATACGGAGGAAATTACACTTAAACCTTGGGAAATGTAATAAACTTCAAACTTTATGTTTCAACTTGCTTATTGAGGACACACAATAAGCCTCTGCATTTGCTGAAATGCAGTACCAATGGTGATGGAATCCAATAAAATCTATGTAAATAGACATTGTCTTCCAGGACAAATTATACACTCCATTTGCCTTTGCAGCTGGTTTTGTCAGGTTTATGTTGGCTACATTATCATTGCAATTCATTTTATGGTTGCATGAATCTTGCCTGCATAATTCCACATGAACAAACACAAAGTTTATCATTGTAATTTGGAATATGGTATTCTATTGCTGACTGGCCAAATACATTATTGGATACATGGAATTCTTAAAAATGCACAGTATATCCTGGATTTTTATTTACATTCATTTGTTCAGATTTTTTATTCCTTCAACATTTTCTTGTCAAGGATGAACAGAGTGCGCTGCTTACAAACAACAAATCTTCAGCCATAATATACATATTTACATACATATATATATATATTTATTTATTTATTTATTTTTTAAGAGAGTTGTTTGGACAAGTGAGCCACACTCTCAGGGCTTCATCACACTTAATGTGTCTGAGTGTGTGGTTTTTCTGTCTGTGCACATCCTTTCCTACAGTTTCCTGACCGAGCTTTTCTAATTAGCTCACAGTGATGACTCCTCCATAAGCAGGCCAGTGATCTCCTCCAACGACAGTTCATCAGCTGTGACAGCTATAGCATCAAGTTCTCTTGCTATACCTGGCTAATGGCACCCTGTGGATCTCTTTCTAGGCCAGTTCCTTTTTATTCTGCTCACATATTTTGTTGTACACAAACTCTCTTATCACCCATTCTTGTTTGTTGAAAATACTTACATACTCTGGTACTTTGGTCGATTTCAACATTTTCTTCTGTGGTATTTCAGTGATTACAAAAAGGTGAATAGATGCAAACACATGGCTGTGACTTACTGAGAGTAACTCAATACTACATATTTATTTTATTTCAAGTAACAACATGACAAGAATTTTCAAGATATTGCTGCACTTCTGTTTTAAGGTTCATTCTTCTACAAATACACGTCAATAGAGAACACAAACAAAATCTTGCATCTCCAAAAAATGTTTTCTTCTATTGTAACATTTGAATAATTCATTAAAAACACAAATCAAAATGTTGCATGCCATTAAGCATTCAGAGGAAGGACTCAGTTCCTGATTTGATGTTTAAATATTTGTATCTTTGCATTCATTCCTAATGAGGCTTTCAGTCCTTCTGGGCATGCTTGGCATCAGAGATATTCTGCCACTATTTGTAAATAAATCCTTTCAGTGATGCTTTGCAGAAAAGGTTTGATTTCTTCTCTGTTTTCCACAACATCACAAATCTGCTCAATTGAATTCAGGTCAGGAGACACGCTTGACCAAGCTTTATATTTTCACATTTCTTTAATCAATTTGTATGATCCTTGCACTGTGTCATTGAGGCCGGGAGCTGTCTTTTCATGCATTATTTGGTGCAGCGTTTGAGTGTGTCATTCTGTGACAACAACTTTTGTATTCATTTGAAACCAACCTACCCGACATTATTTATCAAGATTTTTCCCATGTATGTTTGTGAATTTATACCTTGCAGTTTTGAGCTGTTTTGCTACAGTCATTTTTATTCTGGGTTTCTTCAGAGTTGATCTATACACAGTCTGTTATTAATAAAATAATGCAGCAATGCATGTATAACCTATAGGTCAAAGTTAAATAATCAAGGATGACAATAAGGATTTCTTTTCTTTCTATTGTGGTTTTGAGGTACTTTCCCATTGCCTGTGCTCGGTTCTACCTTGCATTTGGATCCCTCCATGCTTCTGTGACCTCTTCCATCTTTATGTACAAGATGATGCTGTTTAAAATAATTTAAAGGTTTACTTAAATCAATAAAGAAATGAATGGTGTGTAAACTTGAAGATGTTTTACCACCCATCCAGGCCTAATGTGTGACTGTGTTGACATTTGTTCACAAATATCTAGAATGTTTCAGTGAGGTAGGAAGTATTTTGAATTCAATCCCTAAGCTGTGGAAACTGAATATTTACATATTAATTGCCTCTGAATTTTTCCGTGAGAGATTGGACACATTGCCGATGTTGTTTTAGGATTTTCCAGTCATATTACAAAGCTAAATATCAATTCATCTGTAGGGGGTCTGTAGCATTTTAATGATACCAGGAGTACATTTATATGTACTCAAGTGACTGGGATACAAGACTACTGGAGATTTCCCTTGTGGCCCAGTGGGTTAGCGTGATGCTGGTGCTTTGGAGAAGTTACCACGCTCGCGGCGTAGTTATGCAGAACCTTCTTGTTTTGCAGTGCCAATAATGTCTCAAATGCCTTATCAAATACCTTCTCCACTTTTCCTCCACCTCTACCAGGCAGATCAGCACAGTGAGCTGCCTGAGGGATCTGTAAACACAGGAACGAGCGCTACAGGGCCAGCCACCTGACAATGAAGAGCAAAGATCAGAAAAATTCATCCCAAATACCCTGGCCTTTGTGGAGCTTATTAAAAATTCAATGGTCGCGAAACGAAAAAGGCTCATCCCTACCAGTCCCGCATATATTAATCTCCCTGTTTGCCTCTCGCATCTAGCAAAAAGATACACAGTGAAGCGGCTCTAGCTCGTCATGCAGGGCTGGCCCCAGGTGTTATAAGGTCTTAAGCAGAATATGATCTAGGACCCCTTCTTCCTGTTAAGAGCCCCAACAGAAAAAAAAAATTCAATATAGATTTGGTGGAACCTAGGAGATGGGGACAAGTTTAATTGACAATGCTTAAAAGCAATCATTGGTAATTTGTTATTATTTACTAAGATGTATTTGTGAACAAACCAAGATAAATCACAAAGATTAAACTCAATGATTGCTTTGTGACCATAACTAATGGTCACACAGCAATCAAATTCTGATGATTGTACTTTGCATGTTTACAGATTGGGAATCAAGGATTTTTCAAATATGCATCAAAGCAATTCTCCAGGTATGTTTTTTATTAGGAAATAACATTATAACAATGCATGAAGCTCAAAAAAGTTTATTTTACAAATTAGCTCACCTTTACCAATCATTAATCCGTAAATACATTACCTTTTACTTCCTAACCTTAAAATTATGTCTCATCTGATCTGACCAATTATTCTTTTTTTTTATATATATATTTTCTCTGGCAATCAGCCAAAGATTTTCCTCTATTGGCTTCGTTTGATGTGTAAATATTCAGGATTTTCAGTTCAAATTTAGCCAAATTTCTCTCATTTTCTTGTCGATTGGTACTTGATGGAAAATATTCCACTGGTCACATAAATAAAGCCAATCTCATTTTGGGTAAATACTCAACACACACTTGCTGAAAACGTAAGTTAAGATGTGTCTTAATTGTCTAATTTCTAAACAGCACAACAAACTTTTAACATGTCCCTTCAAAAATACGGCCAGTTACACACAATTGGCCATAACAATCTGATTTACTACAACTCATACTGATTTTTAGTGCATTAGCATTGCAATTTTCTAATTGCAATGCTGAGATGTAGAGTCTAAAAGCAGCGAAGTCTTCCAAGTTTTTCTAAGACTGCTAATTAATATTGTCCCTGAAGGCAAGGACTGGCTAGATCATGAGTTCTAAACAGTAAGGCATCACTGGCACAAAGTAAATGTTATTTCAGCAATGAAACGACTCTCCTGACAATAATTAGCAGTACTTCATTAAATAGTGGAATAGCATTTTAACTTGTCTCTCTCCTGCTCTTTGTCTATCCACATTGAAAAAGAGCTGTCAACTTTGCTAATGCAACTTAGGCTTATGGCTTTACAACATTAAAAAACAGCTTTAGACACCACAAACAGTTAGTTAGTGCTTTTCACCAATAGCACTTTTGTTGAATATTATCTTTATTGTTTTTGATTTTTTGTTTTAGATATAAAAATAATAAAATGCAAATGGATAATAATAAATTGACTATAAATATGACATTTAAAATGAAAACAAAACCCAACATCAACAAAAAAGTGGCAGTCATAAAAATATTAATATACATTTAAAGCTACCCCAGCTTTAGATGCTTTTAATCCTTTAAGATTTAAGAAAATCTTAAAAGGAGTAAAAACCTTATTAGGTTTGACATACACATTAAGAAGGATAAATTGTGAAAGATTTTAGGTCTAAGAAATTGCTTTTGTCCAGGGAGGATAAATTTGCCCCAGTCACCTGTTTATTTTTGTCACAAACATTTCCTGAAGCTGTGGTGTTATATCGCATCATCATCATTAATATGTAGTAAAGGCAATTCTGTTTTAGCTTGTGCAGCTCTAAAAACTCTTTTGTGACAGAAAAGTCTGCTTTAAAATGACTCGTGTTTTAAAAAACAATTGACCAGATGTTTCATACTTTAACGATTTTTAGGTTCCCTGCATCTAAAATATATTTGCATATTAAAAGGATAAGAAACCTACAAATTGCAACATTTATCACCATCCTAGATGAAATGATACTTTCCTCTGTTTGAAGAGAAGAATGCTGTCAGCTTCTGAGTAAAAGAAGCTACTTAAAGGCTAAATAGGCAGGAAATGATGTGGATCAGCATTGTCAAACTAAATAATCATCTAAATCTCCTCACAGTTAGAGGGACATTATTAAAATAAAAATAACACTCATAATGAAATGTTGGTTACGCCTTCTCTTAGATTTTGTCTTCATAACATCAACAATTATCAAAGGTTCATTTTAACAAGTAACAGGAGGAAACTAAAAAAAAAAAAGAAAAGAACATCTACCTAGATGTGTTTCTCAGCAATGCATGGTGTTTCCAATGGTTTTCCCTCTCCTCTTTCTAGCTGATGCAAGCTGAAATCCAAGAGCAACCTTCATGTTCTCTTTTATTTAAATAAATAAATATAAAAATAAAATATATAAATTCGGACCTCCGAGCATCACGGCCACTAGAGGCTGCACAGGCAAAGATACATTGATCAGTTCTGAGAGAGGGGAAAGCAAGAGAAATCGATTGAGAAAGACCAAAAAAGCAGATGGTGAGATCACATGCAGTTCAACTCAGCAAAAAAAAGAGTGACAGAGTGAGGGGATAGCTGAAGGGGGCGTCAGGGGGAGAAACCGGCAGCCAGAGTGAGAGCATCTTCAGCTCGCTGGGGGGAGAGAGAGGGAGCGGAACGCCAGGCTGCCCATCCTGATATTTCCTTGTGCATCTGTGTGAGGCTGTGTGAACGGCAGAGAGGGCTGAGCACATCTGACTCTCGTGGAGACAGCAGGGACTCATTCCACTTGGCCAAGAGAGATCGATGCTTTTACGTGGAGCCGCACAAGGTTAGGCTGAGCGCCCTCCTGCAGAAAGTCTGCGCAGCGCCACCAAGAAATTAAAGAGAACAAGAGGCAAAGACTGAGTCCATCACAAAGCTCCGAGCGGGTAAGTGAACTTGAGCTTTTTTTTTTTTTTTTAATTGAGCAGAGTCTGATCTGCACGTGTGAGCGACTTTGTGGTAAGTGTATGTCTACTTATCTTGGATCCTCACTCTTGCACAGTTTTGCACATTTATCAGCCTTTTGAAGTTGCTGCATCATCTCAGTTTTAATTTTGTGCCAGAGAATTACAGTCATCGTCTACGGCAGGTGATTAACTGGGAGGCTCGGCATCAATCAAGGCGTTATCACGCCGAGCAGAGGAAATCACAACAATAGTTGCCTAACGACCCTTTATTGTTGGGTTGTTGAGAGGATATTTTGTTTGCAGTTTGGTTCAAGTGTGCTGCAGGAGCTTTGTGTCAAAACCCGGGAAAATGTGTCTGCAAAGCAAGTCCCTCTTGAACAATTTAATAAGGGTCACTATATAAGCTTGCCTTGGGGAAAAAATGGACTGGTTGACGCTTATGTCAGATTCTCACTGTCTTAATTGAAGTAGATGTTTGTTGAGAGTGACTGGTTATTACGCTCTGTAGTTTTAAATATGTTTTGTCTGGAAAACAATTAATATATACACAACTGTACCTCTGAATAAAACCTCCCTTATGCAGACAACTCTTAACATTCTGAGTTAATGTGACTTGTTTTTTTTGTTGTTGTTGTAAATAAAGTACAGTTAAGCCCCAAATTTTTCATAGTCTCTTAGCAGATTTGCAGTTTTGGATTTAATCTATTTTTATCCACCCAAAGACTTGTTTTTTCTTTCCCTGATAGTAAGTAAGACAGACATATCGCAAAGGACGATTCAGGAATGTAAAAGTAGTGTCAAGTTTAAAAAGAAATAACGTCTATTTTTATTCAAATTTCGCGAGTAAATAGCATATTAAAACTCATGCTTTTTTAAATGATCACTGGAAAATCTCTATTGACATAGCTGTCAAACCCTTCCTATAAAATTGATGACTAGCTTTTTGAATGTTTCCTCTGGACTTTGAGTCAATCTGTTTCAGGACGAGCCCCAAGTCTTTCATGTTAGTGGATCTCTTGTCATCACCTTAATCTTTTGCTTCATTCACTGATTCTCCATCAGATTTAGGTCAGGATTCTGCATAAGACACTCCAAATTGTTACTACTCTTAATCAGAAGAAACATATGGATAAAATTCAAGGATCACTGCAAACTTGAATCCACTATGGGTTTAAAGAATTTTAGTCTTAGCTGCAGTTACATTATGATCCCAGTTGCTTCCTTTGCAACCCAAAAATGACCTTTTTCTGAGCATTTTTGATTTTATTTCTTAAATTTATATGCACTGTACTTTTTTGACAGTAATTATAAATCTTTCAGGCTGTTGGAGAAATTAATTAACTTATCATTTTAGCTTAGATAATTTAGCATGTTTCATCTACACTCTCTTGTTGGCATTTAAAGTTGATGTTGATGTACATACATTGAGTTGTGGCTTGAAATACCGTGTTGTGCTTGAATGATCCCCTCATCCATCTGAACGTGTCTCCATTCCTCTTTCAGTCTCTGCTTCTCTGCCTTTGTAACACCCCCCTCCACACACCTCCGCCCAGTGTTTTGCTGTGAAGGTTATTGCCATATATCGAGCTGGTTTAATTTGTCAAAGTCCGACAGACATATTGTCCATGGTCAGAACAGGAGAACAGGTTGGGGTTGGGGATTCAATTCAGTTAGATAATAGCACAATATTGAAAGCAGAGGTGATGTATTCAGCTCTGGACCTGTCTGGAGGAGGACAGACTGAGAGGGGAAAAAAGGCAGATGTGGTAAAAAATAGGAACACAAGCAGAGAGAAAACCATCATTTCATGTAAACGCAGAGACTGATCGGTTGATTTCCAAGGCTTTTTCTTTTCCAAGGTGATATGATGCTTGCGAATGGGAAGGCTTGAGGTTATCATTCCTCACACAAAGCTTGGCTTTCCGTCTCTCCCATGTGAGACCACTACCATTAAGCTGAGACACAAAATGTGAGGGATCGCTCACTCTTTTTTTCCAATCGTTCTCATTGTGATTGCAATGGACCATTTTTCTGAGTTTCTTCACCTCACTGGCTATTTACCTGTTCAGGTCTTTGCACTGGCTTTTATAGTCGCATATATTTATTAAAAGTCACATCAATTTGGTCACATGCTTAAAATTTTGGCCTGATTAAATAAGAAAGGCAATGTCAAAGTTTAGTTTTGACATCTAAATATTAGTTTGTCCAGTGTATCTTACCTTCTATATTGTTTTTAAAAATCAGTTTTCATGTCTGGATTTCTGATTCTATGTTTAACACATTGTTAATTACATCTTACAGTCGAAGAAATGCAAATCTATACAAATACTTGCTCGAGTCTTTCCCAGATTCTATTTTGCATTTATTGAGTCAGTTTAGATAAAAGCTTGTGCTTTAGTCCTTGAATTGCAAATGGTTTCAGTAAATTACTCCAGGAGCAGGTGGTAATAGTAAAATATTTCTCACACTCTCCTTTTCAGGGCTATCGCCGCTGTTCTCTCTCCTTTCTGACTCTTTTCCATTTGTTTCAGTGCCAATGGGCAGCTGAACAAGATTGCAATTGTCTGCGTTATAATTAATAATTTACATAATGCTTTATTTTGATGGGAGTTTTATTCCCCCACCGCAGCCCCCCTCGCGTTAATGTTAATTGTGTTAGCTAAGCTATACGGTCATTACTTATTGTTAGGAAGACAGTTAAACGCTTACATATCCAGCTGTAATTATCGACTGCGGCGTCCATCAGATAATGTGCAGATTTAAACACCGGGGAAGAGAAAAAACGGAGTTAGAAATCTTTAACCATTGGTTCTAATATCCATCACACAAGTGTATTACCAATTAGATTAGTGCGACTCAACTACAGAAACGGCAATCTGGAGGTTGTTATACAAACATGAAAACAAATGTTTGTAATTGAGCAAATAATTTGAATTAGCAAGATTGTTTTTCATATTTCTAAGAACCATGTCTGTAGCCTGTTTTACCATTATATCAGTCTGTGTGCTGAATCCTGAGCAGGCTGCTTTGATTTATGTTTTCAAGGTGAAGGAGCAAGACATGGGCATTTGTCTGAACAAATGCCAACTTTTTCCTCTGTGTCACTTTCCTTCTATCTTTTTGTTTACTTGTTCTGTGCTGCTTATCTGCTTTCCTTCACTTACAGTTCGTTCCATGCGATGTCACACATATAATAATCTGTCTTGTGCAGCATATGAGTGTGCAAGATATGGATGTCAAGTAAATTTCATGCCAAATTATTGTGTATTCATCACCATATCGTCGTTATATATTGTGAAGTAATTAAATCAACTTAAATCAACAATTTAATTTCAGTTAATTGTTTTGCAGTCTTTTATAAGTTTGTTTATTTAAGGAATGTGTCCTCAAATCTGAGTTGGAAACTGGTTCCAATTAAGATGTAAGAATAACTAGAATAATGTTCTGCACATAGCGCAAAACTTGCTTTGTAAAACTCTGTTATGCTTATAGTAGATAATTTATTTATTTAGCATGCTCCTGTTAAAATGCTGGGGTCTTGTGATAGCACATTGAACCACAATACAAACTTTTTATAACTTAAATGTGACGTCAAGTAATTTCAAGGTAAAGACAGACATATCTGTTCAGGGTAAAATGTAAAATCACCTTTAGGTTCAGTTTAAGTCATCATTCTTATTTAGCAGGATTGTAACAGGTCGCCACACTTCGACTTGGCAATATTCGCCTACCCAAATGTGTGAGGAAAACTATTGCGTAAACTCCTTTTAAGGCCATTGGACTGACTTACTTGAGAATGAAGAAAAACCTAGACAATTTTTTTGTTGTTTTGCGCATGTATAATTACAGCATGGCCCTATTCAACAAAACCCAATTTTTTAGTTTGAATAGAAAATCACACATTGACATACGGTTAATACCCACAAAGACGCGTTTCATAAGAGGTGAAAACACTTTCTACAAATGAGATGCTGCTGTCCAAATGTTTGGTTCTTTGCTCATTGCAAATAACAGATTTAATGGAGCCGAGACGTCCATATTTTGCCAAACTGACAATTTGAACAGCTTCACTTCAGGCAATTCATTACAGATGAGTTTTTTCATCATTACACAGATGATTTAGTCTTGTATCTTTAGCAAAGCACTTTGATTTCTTGGCAGCACTTACTGATATTTACACTACTTTATAAATTAGTGTGGTGAAGGCTGCAGAATCTGGGAGGATTTTTAAATTATGACTATACAGCGCAGAGGCAGCAGTGATGTTGACAGTAGCAACATACCAAAATACAAAGGAAAGCAATTCAGATTGTTTGTTTGAAACTTGTCATCAAACAGTTTAAGTTAAATTACATCAGGGTAAATCAAACAAAAAATATAGTAAAATTGTTGAACTACAATACTTGTTGTATTAGTATCACATGGTTAATAGTTAAGCAGTGTGCAGTACTTTTCTCCAAACTCTAAGTTTCTCAAGAAAACACAGCTAAAGTAAAAACATCTTTTAAAGGAATGTGAAATGTTAGTGTTCTATTTTATATTGATATAAAGCAATATTCAATAAATTTGTAAATTTGTATGTTACTAAAAAGTTCATTTATTCCAGTGACTCAATTCACTAAGTGAAACACATTGTATATTATTTATACTTGTTACGCACAGAATGTTTTCAAGCCTTTACTTCTGTATACAACTAATGAAACCACAACATCTGAGACTTGAATGTCATATCAGATAAAAAAGCCATTTTAAAACAAAGAATATGAGGTTAGTAAGAAGTATGTTTAATATTTTCTTAAAGGTAGTTTATTGTTGATGGAAACATAGAGGTTAGCTAAAAATAAATCTAGTCTGAAAGAAAACCTTTTTGAGCCTACAAATGAATTGAGACTGGAACCAAGGGTTGCCATCCTGTGGGGAAACAACACTAAACATACAACCAAAGTAACGATGTAATAGTTTGAATCAAATGATCTGTCAGAATGGTCCAACCATGATTCCAAGGTAAATCCAACTGACCTGTGGTTCAGCTAGAAAACTGCTGTTCACAGGTATTTTATACAAGGTAACTGTGAAGTAGTTTCAGTTTTTAGAAATCCAGACTGCAGTTGCAACTCCTGCGAATTGTAGCTTGACAAAGTTGAATGCAAACACTTTTCTTTTTTCCATCCTTCAAAATACTAGTTGGTAACAAAATAAAAAAAAAATCATAAATGTTTTGCATGACACTATATGGGTGCATTGATGTTAGATTTACTTATGTTAAAACGATCTTCTGGCGATGGATTAAGATCTCGAAGGAGTTTCTTTTTTGTAGAGCAAATTTGATTCAAATTAAGAGTGAAGGGCATCAGTATAAGAGTGAATATGGGATTCAGGCCAAATCATTTTATCTGACTAATGCTAACAACATGCCTAACATATGTAGATATTCATGTATACCACACACCGTAACTTGCAGATAATTTTACTTACTGTCCTTCGCTGAAAACCATTGACGTGGTTTGAAGATCCTGATCGTAGTAATTATGCTCATAGTGTGCTGTAATTAATGAAGGTTAAGGCTGCTCAAATAAATCCTTGAGACAATAAAACATTCTGCTTCACTTTTCTCTTCTTGCACTAATCGTTCAACCACACAGTGCTTCACAGGGGTCCAATTCACCAACAGGAGACGGGATGATTGTACCAATTATATTTATCTTATCAAGAAGCTCGTCTGTTTGACGGCGCTGCTTCAGAAAGAAGGCAGTGTGTGCGGGCTTCTCTTCAATTTCTGGAAAAAAGGGACACAGACAGAAGGGTTGATAGAACAACAAGTTTGCAGTATTCGCTGAGAATGGGATGTCTGATTGAGCGAGGTGTTGTAAATTTCCCGTATGCAGTTTGTTAACGGTGTAGAGTGACAGTGCTGAGTGTGGGCAAAACAAAAATCAATAAGGATGTCCAAGACAGCCGCTCACTGCTATATGCAGGAACACCAATAAAAGACATTTATGTTTTCAAACTGTTTTGATGCCATCTACTTTGACCTCACAATCGAGCTGTTAAACTTGTCAGAAGTGTATTAAAATAATTGCGCTGCCTAGCACAGAGGAGTTATGGTGGTGGGACATGAAGCGAGTATTGGGTTTTTAAGGCCTTGTGGTAGTTTTTGTTTTACTGTGTGTTAAACAGTGAGCGAAGAGAGCGAAAATGGAAAAGCTGATAGGATCATAAAACGCAGGGAGAAATGTGAACTGCCCACTTGAAATAATGTGGGCAAGATGGAGGGCTTTACAGTCGAGAGGAGTGGAGATCTTTCTTCTGTTCTCTCCATCCTGTACCTGAAAGGCGTGTTTTCCACACGGGACGACACAGTGGAACTGATAAGCCTCTGATTTATATTACAGAGTGCCTTAGAGATGTGTTCACCTTGGTCTTTACTTTCAATCTGTTAAATCACAGACGTATAAATTTCTTCTTTTGCCAGAATGCTTCAAACAGAATAGAGCGAGTTCAGAGTTCAGCCAAATCTCCTTGTTGAAGTGTTGCTGCTGCTTGGCTTATGGTTTTTATTGTGAAGTACTTTACTAGAACGGTTTTATTTTTATCCTTGCATCTTCCTATGCTCTCTATGATTTACAGTTGCTGGGGAGGCCACATTAATGTTCCTCATTAGCTAAACTGCCTGTATCTAAACTGGAATTCTTCCACTTCAGCAGCTACTTTGCATCTGGTGTTCTCTCCCTTGTCCATCTTTCTCACTCTCTCATTTCCATGTCACTTTCCTCCCTCATACGTCTCGCCAGCCTTCAGTTTTTCGTCTGTTTCCGTTCTTACATGGCTTCACTTTCAATTCCAGAAATAATCCTTAAAAGTTTTCAATTTTTTCTTTTGAATGATATTTACCGCTCTAGTCACGTGCCGGTGTTTGTGCATAGACAAACATGCACAAGTGCCAGTGCCAGTGCATGTGTCTTGTGATATCTATAAGCACATTGCTGCATGTATGTCCTTAGGGAGAAGGGAGTGTTTCAGATGACCTCTGTGCTGCTTGCTTTTAGTCCCTTACCGTAAAGTAAAAAGCCTCAAGTTCAGGCGGGAGCCCCCTCCAGGCAGCCTGTGAAGAATGTCCATATATACAAACACAGCGGCTCAAGAGACACCTTTAGCTGGAGGGTAAAACAGCTATGGCTCACCTCGTGTAACAGCTGTGCTGCAAAAGGACAGAAAAAAAGCTGATTTTTGATATTGTGGCTTGATATGATTTAAACTAGATATGTAAAAGGTCACATAGAGCTAATTTAATGCACATTGAAGTAACTAAGTTGCCTTTAGCTGTTTTAAAAATGTGCTATATGTCAGAAATTTGACTTTGCGATTTGACGCCTGGAAAGTGGCCTCTATCTCTTTAAGAAGCTGTTACTTTTTCTTTGCATTCCTCATCAGCATGTCGTCATGACAATGCTTCTCATTACAAGCCAGTGACAAGATGTTACTGGTTTTTAAACGAGCTGTAGATTTAAGATCGCTTCAAATTGCTGTAGTCCAATTACATTTTTAGCTCGTTTGTATGTAATTTCATTTCATTTTTTGACATTAATTTCAGATGGATCTTTTTATCTAGTTTTAATTGTTGTATAAAAACCTCATCTGGGATTTTATTATTATAATTTTTTTTTTACATATTGACTTCTTCTGTACTTGGTGGCCATTTAGGTTGTGCTTTCCCCAAGATCTTCCCAATATCGTATGCTTTTGTTCAGAGGTAAACTTGTTCATTTCTGGGACACAAAACTGAAAAATGACTGGACTTTGCATGTTCTGAATTGCACATACTTCTTTGAATAGATAATGTGGCACCTTAAAGCATCTATGAATTCTACCCAAGGATAAAGTAGACAGTTGGAGGTCTATGGTTTTCTTCCAGGTATCTAGGTTCACTATTATTATTATGATTTTTTTTTTTGGTGATTTTCACAGTTTAAACAAATGAAGTTGAGCACCAAGTGTGCTTTCAAATAACTGAATAGTTCATCAGTAGCTTAAAAAGAAAAGAAGAAAAATATATGTAGTCTGAGCTTTCCCCAAAAAAGTTCATATCATAGTAAAATGATCTACAAATGAAAGTATTTGGTAAATAAAAATCATTTTAGTAATAGTAACTGATCTCATAGAGGGGTTTGTGTGTACAAGCTACGCCGTAGGACTGCATCGTACTGAAACATATTTGAACATCTCCCTCTTATAAAACCTTGACTGATAAGGTGAAGACAAACTATTCACTGAAGGGAAATTGGCCCCTAAAAGTTGGCCTGAATATATTAATTATTCTATAGTGCAGGTTCATTGTGGTTTGAATTTGCATTTATAGAGATTTTTCCAATGGCACAGTCTTCTTGAAGACAAAAAGAAATAGTTTAAAATATGATGCTTTGCTGAATAAAAATATGTCAACCACAACTGCATGCTGCAGTTATAAAGGGATCTGGACACCGAGATAAAGGCCGGAATCAGTTCAGTTACTTGCTGTATAGACTACCAACAGATTTTACCCTGAAATATTCTATATTTGCAAATGTTTTCACTGACACGTTGTACATGACATGTCTCCTCTCCTCCCCTAATTACTGTGTCAAACTGGCAGCCTGAAAACAAAACTGTCAAGTAGGAATAAAAATATCTCCCCCAAGTTATCGTGGAAGAAAACCTGGCTGCTTTTATACTCAGAGAGTGAGGAAGACGCAAAGTCTGGATGGAGTGAGTAAAAAATGTCTTTTTGATGTTTAAGTACATCATCTAGTGTGTCAGTGTAGAGCGAGAAGTGAAGAGCATGCACAGTGTGGAAAGCTTTTGCAGCCAAAGATGTCTTAGAAATCTGTTGGGGAAAGTCCAGATTTGGTCTAAAAGTCTACGTTTTGCCACGCAAAATCTATTCTGCTTGAGCAAACAGCACATCAAATGTTTCTATGTTTTAGAAAGATAATTTGTTTTCTGTTGTACAGTTGTCCATCCGATATGGACAAATTTATCTTCTCTCAAATTGACGAACCTTCTTCATAATAACAGAGTAATGGCTATTCATGAGACAGTCACCATTATCAAGATGCACCAATGTACAAAAAGCTTAGACTTTAGACCTTTCCTTGATGATGCTGAATATAGTTTGAAAATATTTTTAATCAGATACCATCAAAAGTCCTAGTTTTTCTTCTCTTCCTGATAAATTTACAAAGCCCTGCCACTCCCCCAAAATTTTGCTTCACACTGCTGGTCAACTGGATGAAATCCTGGTCCTAAATTATCCCCCCACTTCAAGAAAGACAAATTTGCCCGTCTGATGTTTTCTGTTCTGTTTCTGCTGGAAGCTCATTTAGTGTTATTAAAATTAAGTGGGGTTCTATATTAACAACCAAAATCTAAACATTTAACTTTATCATTATCAGATATCCATTTGGTTGTTGCAATTAATACACAAATGAATTGATGCCAATGATATTTACCCAGTAATATTATCAACACTCCTGGTTTGAAGGCTCCAACGTGGGCTGAAGAATGTCGCTTTCATAATCTACGGTTCTATAAATTCTTTATGCATGTGATGGAGGTGGCAAAATAAAAGCAACACTGTTCATTATGAGGCCACAACTTGCTCATTAAAGTGGTTATACAAAAATAAACATGGGGCTTTGGATTCTCAGCCTTACTCTATAAAGAGCAGAATGGCAAAATTATGCATTTTAAGATTTGAATTCTGCTAACAAACTTAGCGTTGTCATTTTTAGTCAGGTTTCAGTAAATCAAAAATAATAAATAATACAGATGTGAAACTTTGTATCATTTTTATAACACAGCAACGTTACTCTGTGGTGTCTTGCTCCTCTGTGTCATCAATAGGTTAAAGCTTTTGAGCTTTCCTAAGATGAAAAAATATATTTATAAAATTCAGAGGAAATCAGGTTTCTCCTGGACTACCACTTTAAATGCACACAAATCTTGGAAATCCAATATATAATCACATAATTTTCTATATTAGAAAACACCCTTTAGAAAACAGTGTTTATACTGCACTGGAACAGTTCCATAGGCTGTACAGTGCTACAAGCTTTTGAAAATATGATTGGAGATGTTCACTTTCAGTATTTTGCAAGGAACCAAACTCCTTTCACGGTTAAAAATATTACACAAGAAGGCAGCAATTTTCACAATTTTTTGTTGTTTGAGTTCTGACTAAAAGTCACTGCTCTGGAGCTACACCGATTTCACTGCAAACTACTTTACTGTAGAGATATTTTTTATTCAAACAATTCAGTGTTTATACACCTCCCTTTCAGTCTTAGAATGTCCTTAGTATTGGGATTTCTATTAAAATAACTTCGTTTTATACACAAATGAGTGCTGTACCAAAGTATTTGTAGTAGTAGTTTACCCTTGAGTCTGAAATCACACTTGCTGTTAGATTAGAAAATTTAACATTCTTTATTGCTGAATTTGTAATCTCATTATATTAATCATTTTACAAACCATTTACTTATCAGTCTTAATAGTTTTGGAAAGTAAGAAAATATTTTCTGTTGGACTTGACTATAGACATTACAACCAAAAACTAAAATAAAAAGCTACATAGCACAAGAGTTATTTTTACTACAATATTATCTTCTTTCATTCAATTTAATCAGATTTCTGCACCAGCAAAGAAAGTGCAAGGAGCCAGTGCCTAACCTACATGAAAGCATTGTGTGATAGAGTAGATTTCAGCAAATATTTATATTCTAATCCAATCTCATATACATATCGGGATTGTCATCAAGGTTTTTTTTCTTTGATTGATTGGGGCCAGCAGTCGATGTAGAGTTTTCATAATATATTAATGAAAACTCCCCATTACCAAACCCATTTCTAAGCCTCTGCTGCTTTTATGATGATTTATATCATAGACACTGGACATGTTTTCTTAAAATTAATCAAGCAATTGCAACTCAATATTTCGGAGTCAGAAGGAGACTGTCGTAATGTGGAAGGATGAAATGCAGCATGAAATGTTTCCATAGGTGGTCTTAATGCCGTTTTCGGTCCTTATGAAACAATTACATGTGAATACTTTATTACGTAACTGTGTGCTACTAATTTTTGAAAATAAGAATAGCTAGGGAAAGTCCAGAAAGAAATAATCCTCTCTTTGATGAAGAAATGCTGAGGTATCATGAATTGATTCATATCCTTAAACTATGGAGGCGAGACTCTGAATCAGATACTTGGATTGATCAAAGGGACAAAATATTTTGATCAGGGGAGGCTTTGCTTCTATTACCAGCATTTTACCAGCTATATATATGGTTTCTATGTAAGCAAAACTTCAAATTAGAGGGAATAAGATGGCAGTTTTCTGGGATTTTCTATAAATTGAATCAAAATCACTATGGAGTCCCGTAATGATGACCAATGGGAGCTGGAGCTGTTGTTCATGCCTGCAAAACATTTCTCTAATACAAAAAAGTCAATATCATTTTAAGTCCTAATTTATATCTATGAATTTACAAGTGTTACGGGACTATTTTGCTTATTCTTCTTATATCAACTATTAAGAGAAATTGTTTTCATATAATTATTTCCATTACATCCAAAAATAAAATGAGTAGATTTATTGTTTCGAGGACATTAAATCTGATAATTTGATAAATACATCTTTTTTTCTTTACTTTAGACAATTACTCTTTCTTCAGGGTTTTATTTTTTTAAAAAAAAATATATATATATATATATATATATATTTTATTTTTTTTATTTTGACTTTAATTATGCTTTTTTTGTAATATGTGCAATAACTGAGTTTCTTCTTTTCTTTTGGCTTTTCTCTTCAGGGCTCACCATATCAAATCATCTATCTCCATTTAGTCTAGTGCTTCTCAATTCTGGTTCTCAGGCCCCTCTGCCCTGCATGTTTTAGGTGTTTTCGTTCTGCCACACTCCTGACTTGAATAAGTGGGTGATTAACAAGCTTCTCAGTAGTTGATGGCATGCAGAGGAGGTGATTCAATTATTTGGATCAGGTGCTCTGGAACAGAGATGGATCTAAAATATGCAGGGCAAGGGAAAATGAGGCTCATAATTGAGGAAAAACTGATTTAGTCTTATCTTCTGCATCCTCTAACTTTGGATTAACTAACTTTGCCCTCTTTCACCACATCCATAAATCTTGTTTTTGGTCTTTCTCATGGGATCCTGCCCTGTAGCTTCAATCTTAGCATCTTTCAACTGATATAATCATTGTCCCCCCCACCCACCCGAATATGTTCAAACCATCTCAGTGCAGCATCTTTGACTTCTTCTGCAAAATATCTAACACGAGCTGTGCCTCCTGATGCACTCATTCCTGATCCTATCCATCCTCATTACTCCCAGAGAGATCCTCAACATCTTAACCTCCAGCTCTGCCTCCTGTATTTTCTGTACTGGCACTGCCTCTAAACTACACAACATCGCTGGTCTCACAATGTCTTGTACAACTTTCCTTTCATTCTTACTGATACCCTTTGATCACAGATGACACTTTTCTCCACCCAGCATCCAATACACTTGTTCACCCATCTTCATTTCTTTTCCACAGTCTCCATTGCTGGTCTAGACTTTTGAGCCTAAGAATTAAGTCCTCTACCTTCTTCATTTACCATGTACACAGATGTTTTCTCTCTTTCTGGGCCTAATCTTCAATCCTTTCTTTACCACCACATACCTCTACCTCTTTGGCCTTTCTTCTGTCTGCATCCTACTTTCATTGCAGATCACAGAGTCATTTGCAAACACGAGTCTGTACAGACTCCTGTTATCTGTCAGCCTGTCCATCACCAAAGCAAACATGAAAGGGTGTAGAGCTGATTCTTGATGCACTCTCACCTTCACTTTGAATACCTCTGTGGTCCCCACAGCACACCTCACTGCTGTATCACAGCTCTCCTACACCACTCTAACATACGTCTCTGCCACTCCCATCCTCATTCAATAAATCTCCCATTGTACTTCTCTATCAGGATCCTTAAAGCAAAAAAAAATGCATCCATAGCTATAAAAAAAACAAAGAAAATTAAGTGATCAAGCAATTTCTGCACTTATTTTTGTACTTATACATTTCTTTATGTGAAATAAATTTCAGCCTCAGATAACTGCTGGTGGACTAAAATGTGCTGGTGGTTGCTGTAAATTCAATAGGTCCTGAGGCAAATAATTCAAACTTTCCAAATATGTTGGGGTTCCCTTCAGAAACCTTTGTAATGTAATAAACAAATCACAGCCACAACTAAGCTTTTTCCTTTCATGCAAGAAAAATATTAAAAAATAATCCAAAGTAAACAAAAAAAATTTTACTTAGACTAGTTTTAAAGTTACCTAAACTCTAAATTAGCAATTAGAAACATAATATCGTACTACACAGAAATCAGTCTTTTGACAAGTATACTTGTACACAATGTATACCACTAGTATGTATGTTAGGTCTGGTAATTAACTCATTTGAAGTGCATAATCATGGCAGTATGCATCCACATATACTTCTATCTAGGTCAAAGGGATTCTGTGCTATTTGTTACAAAAACAATTAACGTGAGCAGGGGTTCTCTAATACCCGTCCATGAATAACTGAGAACAGAGCGTCAACAATGCAGCTGGAGTTTTTTTGCTACTTCTACACCTTTGTAGCAATTAAATTGGTGTACCTTTAATTATTGTGGTGGTATTCAGCCACTAACTACTTGAAACCAAATGACTTCCTGACAGCTACAGGGTCACAAGCCAGTATGTACTGCTGGGCCGCTGATTAAATTCACCCAATAATTAAGCAGACATCATTGATTCCCTGCGGAGAAATAGAGAAACGGAGAGAGCATGTGTATGAGAGAGAACCTTTCTCTGTGTCCCCGTGCTTCCTGAAGCCCCTGCAGCGTTGGGCCAGTCAGATATGCGTAATTTGGGAAATGAGCAAAAGTCGATTCCACTTAAATAGACAGTGGTGGTTGGACACATCGATGTTCCATGTGTTGACTCCTGTCATTTTCCTCCTCTCTGACTTCCTCTGTGTAATCAACAGAGAGATCGAAGCGCATCAAAAGCTGTGTCCCAGATTGTGACTGTTTGAGTTTAACATGATGTGCAAGACTTTAAAAATAAATGTTCAAATAGTAGCACACTATGAGCGGGATATGTCTTTGTGTGAGATTCTGAACACCTTACCAATTCATAGTGAAGTGTTCTACAGTCATGAGGATACCAGTTTCCTCATGGACCCATTGCCTAACAGGTTTTGAGGGTGATGACTAAGGGGTTTACACATGCTAATAAGAATGAGGCCAGTGATTAGTGAATAAATCTAGAACTAAATTATGTGGATTCAGGACTGGTCTTGTCCATGCCTCTTTTTTTTTTGTCTCTGCCAGTATTGTTTGCCTGCACATTTCTGTTGACAGGCATTGTGCACACCACTCATTACTGTCACCCACATTAGATTGCCACAAAAGCTGCAAGCTATTTTCACTTACTGTAACTGCTCTAGTCATGCAGCTTGAGGTTCCAGAGTTTGCAAATGTCACTTTTTGTAGAAAGTAAAAACTGATGAAAATTCCAATAACCCTCGGCATAAAAAGCTACAAACGAAACAAAGATAATTTAGCTTAAAATTGGGGAAAATACTGTTGAGTTTCTTTGCTGTAGTGTAAATGTACATTATATATATTTAATATAATGTATATATTAAACACATATACATTCTGTATCCAAAATACAAGTAACTGTAGTTTAAAAGTTCTGATAAAATTTTTGTCACTAGTAAGAATCTATGACACAGGAACTTCAGCATCTTAGCCAGTGGCGGGATTCTTATTTTGTCTGCCCCACTCTTGCGTTGATTGCTCCTGGAAAGCAGGAAGTGAAAAGTGTTTTTTCTTACTGTATTAATCTTATTGCATTCACACCCACAGGTCATAATAAAAGCTTACACTTACTTCACCAAATGAAGTGTTATGTTGGGAGGAGCTAGATATCGCAATGTGAAAATGTTTCTCTATTCAGAAACATTTTAGCATTTTAATAACACGAGATCTCATAGCTGGAGATAATGCACAAGCTGATTTGCTGACTGTATTCAGAAGTGAAGAAGAAAACAAAAACAAGAAAAGAAAAACCTTTTTTTTTTTTTACCTGGATATCAGTGCAATTATTTTGTGCTTGTCCCACAGAGGACAATTATCTAAATGAGGAAAACAGCAGATCTCTGCACACTATTTCTTTAAAACTTCATTTTGAGATATGACTGATGGTTTTCTTTTTTTATTGTATGGTTGGTGTTACTGTTTGAATGGGAGTGTTATTGTCAGTGTTGGCACACACAGTAATTGCGGTCACAAGAAATTGTGTTGCATGAGTATGACAGTCAAGAGTCCTGGCAGATCTTAGTGAGAAGGAGCAGATGATACTTAAGTCTCAACATTTGCAGTTTAATAGATAGTAGAGACAGTAGATAGATAGTACAGCACATTTTGCCTTTGGGGCTTTCACTGTGCAACAATGTGCATGGTGTGTTTCCACAACAGATAGGAAACAACATCAAGATTTATGTTTGGTTCTACATATACTTTGTGTGAGATTGTGTGTGCATGCAAAAAGTGAGATCATAGAGAGTCATCACTAAGGTGTCAAATGCAGTATCTCTTTAGCAGCTAACTTACCTAAGAATATGAAAGTCTAACACTTTGATATCAATTGTATGACTAGATTTCACAGTTTCTTAATTGCTTTTAAATGCAGGCATATGAGTAATAACCACAATCACAGCTTAGAAGATTATTGTAATGTGATTATATTTTTGCACTTAATACAAACTCAAAGTGATACATAATCATGACTCTTATTTGTGTGTAAGTTGATTGATAAAATTTTTTTATTGATTTGTCTTAATCATATTAACTTTCAGTGACATTGTGGTTTCGTTCTACACCCACACCACTCAAGCTTATCTTCACTTAAACACTGTAAGTCAAAACTGCATCCTCAGTGTGTCATTAGAGATATGGTTCAAGTTAATTTCATGTTTTTTTCCAAATGTAATTGTAGCATAAACACTTAACAGGCGATCTTGTTTTTTATTTTATTCTATAAAGAACTTTTTTAATTTGCAGTTTCAACAATACAAGAATATTTAAATGCCATCAAACCGAGATAAAACCCTGACATAATTCTTATTTGTTCATAATTTACTCGCCTAGTACCGTTCTAAAGATTTTGTAGAATGGTACTAGTTAATAGTTATGTGGGCTTTATAAATGCTTTTCTTTTGGATGTTTGCTTCTGTTTGGCTCTTTTCCTGTCCACAACTTGTACTTGTTTCCATTTTCATTGGGAACAAGCTTTTGCTTGTCGAGCCACAAAAAAGGTCTAAAATAAAACCTCTGTGTATAAACCAGAGTTGAATCTTCTCATTTCACACAACTTTTCATGATTCTTAGCTCTTGGTTGAAAACATTTCTGGTCAAAGTAAAAAATTCAAGGTAAAGTGAAGCAAAAGAAAGATTCAACACATGATGCTGATTATGATGTGCAGCGATTGAGCACCAGAGGTCATCACTAATCAATAAATTACAATATTACTGAAACACAATTTTATTTCAGGAACTTTATTGTTTAGTGAAACACATAAAATGACACATAGATGGATGTTTGAACACCTTTGTTTCTGTTGCATATTATACAGCTACTAAAAGCATGAGATTTAACTTTTCAATATTACATCAGACTAATAATAAATATTTTTATTAGTCTGATTTTAGAATTTAATTAAATTCTAATACCTGCTTTTAGTATGTTATTTTCAAAGGCTACTTTTAATCTGACTGATGAACCTCATCAACATATTCTCATTGATTATGTCTGTAGAAAAATATAGCTAACATCTGACTCTAAACTGAGGGACATGATTCATGTTTTTTAGCTGATATGTGCTTGAAAGTTACATTTTTGTATTTATTATCAATGAGAGAGGTCATAATTTTTCAAGCTTTTAAATATTAGCTTTAGATGTCTTGCTAATGGCACCTCCAGACTTAGAAAGTATTGACTTTGCTTAAGATCAAACATGGGAAGTCTAATACAAACATTTCAACCAGGTGTGACTTCACAGCTCAGCTAAAGTTACTTGTTTTTCAGACAGTGGCCTGGTCAGTTTTGCATGACATCTGAGAGTTGTTCAGGTTGCAACTTTTTGTTGCAGATTTCTGTGTTTGATTTGTATGAGGTCAAAGATAATGACAATATCACCACAACTTATTTTAGCTGGGTAACCCACACAGATACAACAGAATAGGCAGATGAAGCTTCTTCATGCTTTACCATTTCTTGTTCAGAAACCACACTCCCACTCACAAGAAGATGATTTCCTGTTGAAGCAAATTATTTTTCAGGTACGAGGATCCATCTATCTTCCAGTGCCATTCACTAAAGAGTATGAATGCATTTATTCTGTGTTCTGCCATCCTTAAAAAAGGACATTGATTGGTAGGATGGATTGTAGGCACACTCTTTTGTGTGAGCATAATGATTTTTTTAATAAGACAGAAAAAAAAAGTCTGGCAATGTTAACATTTCTCATTATGAAGACTGTCCACCCAGAGAGATTTTGCACAATGAGCTATTCTGTTTTCATCCTCCCTCACTCTCTGTTTGTTGGTCCCTCTCATACTCATAAATTTTCTCCCTTTTTCTCCTCCTTTGTGACATTTAGCAGTTAGTTTTCAAGGGGGCTTTATTCAACATGCCAAACCTGGAAAGAACATAACTCTAATCATCCCTGCTGGACCCAGATCAGAGCAACTCACTGAAAACAAACTGTTATGCGGTTTGTTAGCTTTGGATGGCATGCTCTATAGAATTACAGAACAGCAACAACAAAAAAAGTGCTTTTGATTTCACTTGGACTTTGGGGGTAAATTATAGTTGGTTTTTCCTTAGGTGAACCCTGATTACACTTGAAATCTACTAGTTGATTATTTAGCAATGCGTTCTTATGAAGTTTTCTATTACCACAGGGTTTATGTAAGTTGATTTACAGATAGGAAGTTTGTAAGTCAACAGACTTATGATCAGTGTCAGATGCACATTATTCCCCTATTAAAGTTGGCAGCTAGCTTTTCAGAACTAACCAACAGTTTTGCAAAAGGTAGATTTGTCTTCTTATTTAAATGCAGATGCAACAATACGTCCAGAAACAACACATCTTCTTTTCACAAACGTGAATGAGATTGTGTGTGGAAAGGGGCAGGGGGACAGAGAAGGGGCTCTGTGTTTAGAAGAATAATTGTCTTGACAATGATCAGGTTGTGCATGGTGAAGTGCTATTTCCCCATCTGGATAATTTATCTCTGAAGGACCAAGAGTAAAATCACTTTGAGTGGTCAGTATGGCTGGAATAGCTTAGGTTTTACCAAATCATTTTATATTTTTAAACCAGAGGTGGTGAAAGGCAGTCCATAATGTTCAATAAAAAAAGAGACAGAACTTGCAATGCATAGAGATCACATACAGTGGTAGGAGCTGCAGGTTGACTTGCTGCTTGGTTCCTAGATAGAGAAAGCTCAAAGTGTTTTGTAGAAGGGGCTTGGAATTGGCACAAAACCTTGCTATCGCTCTGTGAGACACTGGAATGTTTCGAATATTTATTTCATTCTACATTACTAGTTTATGAACTAATAAAAAAAATAATGTTTGTGCACTGTTACACTTGCAAAGTCAGTGCATTAAGCTTAAAAATTGCGTTTTTGAAATTTGAGTTCAGCCAGTCCTTTGCGTCAGAGTACACGGTGGTAGTCTATCTAATAAAATATGGACAGGGACATCTTAGAAGAAGGCAGCATATCCTGCAGACTTTAAGTTTATTTGGTAAAGATTCCCATTCAATGTAATTATTTGGGCTACCAGGCATTGTCCTGGATTACACCTGGCTTTGTTTCAGCCATTAATATGGAGCCACTTTCTAACCTGCTGACAATCCCATCTTAGACCCATTTTTAAGCCTATTTCTTACCTCTTTGGGTACGATATATAAATACTCACTGACAACTGTGAGTGTCAAATGATAATTACTTTTGCTTATCCGGGTTTTGTTTTTTGTATTGTTTTATTTTTCCTATGCACTAAGTGAAAAATTTGACATTTTTCTCTTGGTGCATGCAAAGTAAAGCTGGGCACTGAGATAAGACTAGGAACCATCACAAGTATCACCATCTGCCTTTCTTCCTTGCTCCTTTTTCTTTTATTACGAGTGTGAAAGGATGGATGCAGAAATACACACACATACGAATACTGTCATTGCAGGCAAAGTACCGAACCATTGTTTAATGGGACAGAGAAATATTCCCTTTTACACAATGGGACAAGGTCTCATTATCTAGTTCATTTCCAATTAGCAACATGACTAGTATAGAGAATGCAGCAGATTATAGAGAGGTGCTATTGTTGGCTGGATGGATTTTGTGTTTCACTGCATGTTGCTGCTCAGATAGGCAGTGTGCCTAGACACAGCAGTGGTTTACAGAAGCAGCACCGTCTTTGGTCTGAGGAAAGTAATGCCAGGAAAATGGTGAATAAATGGTTGTTTTGTTGGCACAGCAAAATATTTCTCAGAGAGGCATGAAGTCACCGATGGGGCCTAAAAGCTTTGCCATAGCTGTAACCAGCTTGATACATTAAAGTGAAATTAACACATTTTTGAGAGTGATGCAAACTTAGATTAAACATGAGAAGCTATTGTATAATTTTTTCATAGACAAAACATACAATTCACATACATCACATTTTTGCGTGACGCAAAATATCAAATTTCTTACATTAGATAAGCGTGTCATGCTGTTTTACCCCAAAAAGATATGTTGTCCAAAGTGGACAAATATTTCTTTTTCTCGGCTTCACATTTGAAATTCAGTCTACTTTAATGGTTGCCATAAGCAAGTGTGAGATGGAGGCATGGAGGCAAAAAGCCACGAGACAAATTGGATAAATGTTATTTCAGGAGAAATATTTAAATGGATGCAGGAATCTTATTGAGCTAGTCATGCTTGAAATTGGGTGAAATCTCAGACTATCAGAAAATGAAAGATTCTGTATTCACCTTTTGTGAACTCGGGGACTTCTGCCTTTGTCTTTCATGAAACTCTTTAACCATGAGACTCTTTTTTTTTTTTTTTTGTAGGTTTAGATTCTATCTGACCCGGATACGATTATTTTAATCAAAAGCAGTGCATAGTAATCGATACTCAACACTGTGTTTTGTCATTTAAGCTTTTATCAATATTGAAATGTATGCAATCAAAGCTTATTTAAGCCTAAAGCAGTATAATGGTCTTTGCTCTATAGAGACAATGAAAAAGAAACCTAGGAGGAGGCATTCAGGAGACAATAAGCTTGAGTGAGTGGGAACCGGCACATTGTGTGTTTATTGGTAGCAATTCCTTGCGTGGGGGTATTGTGTTTGAGTCGTCCTTTCGGGATAATTTAGACATATTTGTTTGATGCAATAGAGTCGAGTACTCAATGAGAAGTCAGCCAATTAAACGTTTATTGTCTTGAGGGTGTTTTAAACTTGATTTTAGACCTTATTTCACAATGAACATTCGTATTAAGGGACTAGAAAAGAGGCATTTAGTTTGTTTTAGTGTTAAAGTAAGAATTGATAGTGATAAGGCAGAAATATTTAAGAAATGTCTTATTTTACACAGTACTTCAGCAGTGAAGTGAGTGATATAACATATATTTTGTTATGGAGAAATTCAGTCATTTTTTTACTTCATTTTTTTGACAGTGCAGTATAATTTGTGTTATATTTTTGTGTTTATATTTTTAACAGATACTTTTATCCAGAACAACTTACAGTTATTGTAAGACAGTTGTGGATAAAGAGATTCTTGATGCTCCAGCTTCTTCAACATGCGTATTCTCCATCCCAAACCGTTCGTCCAAAACTTCCGTTTGTTTCTTTTTCTCCTGATCATATATCTTTCCTCTGTTTTGCTGCTCAGATGACTTTTGGCTGCAAAGAAGAAATACAATTGAGATATAGACTTTTAGAAATGTTGACATTAAATATGTCAAGAATCCCAGAAACTGTAATAGATTTGTTTCTGGGGCTGAGGGTAGAAGTGACTGTTCATGTCATTTGAACCACTGTCTGCATCCCTTGAATATTTTTACATTCTCTCATGTTACACCAACAATCTGTACTGTATATTATTAGGATTTAATGTGATATACTGAAGGTATAAGTATTTTGATTGCAAATACATCTCTATCTGGTACATTTGTTTCCAGTCCTTGGATCTAATGCAGTCAGCCTTTATGAAGGTTTTAGAGGTTTTGGAGAACATTAATGATCAAACAGCGTCATGAAGACCAATGAACACAGCTGAGAGATAAAGTTGTGGAGAAGTCAAAAGCAGAGTATGAAAACAACCTCCCAAGACTTGGACCTCTCACTGAGTACTGTCCGATTTGTCAAGAGTATGGCACAAATACAAACCTACCAAGACATTGTTCTCCTCCTGAACTGACAGGTGGGGATAAGTATGTCATTAATCAGAGAAGCAGCAAAGAGGCCCTTAGAAGCAGCAGAGGAATTCAAGAGATCCATATCAAAAGTGGGCGAGTGTGACAGAGTAAATATTAGTTGTGCATTCCTGAAATCTGAGCTTTATGAAAGAAAGGCAAAACGAACAGCAACACGTGGAAGAAGGTCAGACGAGATTAAAATTCAACTTGTATTATTCCTGTGTTAGACAGACAGGTTGTGAATAAAAATAAAAATGCACACCATAATTTTCAGATTTTATTTTCCATCCATTAAACATGTGACAGTTTTAGTTGCAGTACAAAATGAGATCACAATAAAATACATTGCAGCATGTGGTTGTAATGTGGAAAAATGTAAAGAAGTCTAAGTAGTATGTTATGCAAAACATTTTTACTTTTTTACTATCCGTTGCTTATTATGCCTTCAGTAGCGTTTTTTAAGTTTTAGTTATTGCCTTTATAAGTTGTTGAGTACTTTTTGAAGTAAAGTACTTTTGCAATGGAAAAAAGAAAAACATGAGTTGGATTCATCATTTACATCTTGAAGCTATACTTATAGCATGTGAATGTGAGCATTTATGACTGAATGTAGTGTAAAGTGCTTTGGAGTCCTCTGGACTAGATGAAGCTCTGCACAAGAGCAGGTATGAAGGAATATAAAAATAAAGAAATGTACTATGTGACAACATGAACATAGAAAAGCTAGAGCATGTTTTCCTTAATATTAAAATACTTGAATGCAAGTTTAACTTGTTGAAACTGATGACTATAAACACTGCACCCTTGATCTCCTAGGAGATCTGTGTCAGTCTCAGAGTCAGCATTTTGTCCTTGTTTTATGCCTTTTTTCCCCATTCAGTCCTTAACTCCTTGCCTTCCGTTTTTGTCTCCCTTTGTCTGGTGTCTTTCGTCACACTGACTAACACAATTAATGTCCTTCGAAATCTGCCAGGCAGGCCCATCCACCTACCACCCCAGAAAAATCTGGATGTCTTGGCACTTTGGCTTAGACCAATTGCGTCACTGTGCAATTGTACGTTCTTATTTTATGGTTTGTTTGACCAGTTTGGCTCTTGTGTTGTCTGTGGGCAAACCTGGGGATGGAGTTCACACAGTTCATTCCTTTCTGCCCAAGTCTTTTTGAGTTGCTATGCTTCACTCTTTCTTACCATTGTGTGTCTTTCTCCCTCAGACACTCGCACTGTATTTCTCACCAGAGACTTGGTTGTTCAGCACCAGACATAATTCAAAAAGCAGACAAGAACTCCTTGTTCACTGTTCCATATCACTCAATTACTCAGTCTGTATTTGTGTGTTTGGAGGGTATTGGCGATCTGTGGGGAAGTGTGTAAATGTGCCAAAATGAGGCACAGTGTGGTGAATGTCTGTGTGTGGCCGGGTGTCATTCCTGACTGTGCTAACGAACAGACTATCAGTGTCCTAATTTTCATGTTGCTTAGAGGCTTGTTTCCAGTCTATAGATGAATCTGACAGTGATCAATAAGCTACTGTTTCTGTGTGGAGTACAGGGGCTTTTGTTTTGCTGTGTTTGCCAGTGTGGATGCATCCGCATTCTTGTAGATCATTAAGGTCCTCTGGGGGTGACACAGCTCTGTTTTCATTTGGCATCCACCAGGGAACGAGGTAGTCATGTCATTGAAACGTCTGAGTATTCACATGATAGATAATCAACAAATACTACAGAACATTGTTTGTAGCATGACTTTACATGACAGGCCTCTGAAGTGGGTTGACAAGTTTCTCTTTCTGCTTCCATAAGAGCCTGAAATAGCTATGATGAGCCATTAATTAATGTTTCAGAAATAACTTTATTTTAGCCCTCAGAATGTCTTCCCCTTTGTTAACTTTTCCAACATTTGTGGCATTAAATTCTTTGTGGCATTTTGCCAAGGAAATTATCCCAAGACAAATCTGTAAGGATCTTAAACTAGGTTGAAGACGTTTTTACAAATATATGTATTTTAAAAGATTTTAGTCAGATTTATGACCCCCATTTTGGTTCATTTTAGGGGGTCATTTAAACATTATTGATATTGTTCCATTTAATTGTTGCAATTATTCCCCCCACCCCCCCCAAAATCAATTATTTCTATTTAATTCTTTCTATATCTAATTGATTCTTTGCTATCTAATCTTATTTGATGTCAAATCAGAAACACAATTCCAGATATTCAATGAATAGACCTGCTATCACATTTCAGTTTTTTACAAAATGGTGAGTCATGATCACTAATATACGGAGCCCCTAAGGGGACATGGAGAAAAAAAAAAGGAACGAAATCCCGACTTATTATCTCGAGATCCCGACTTTTTTTTTTTTTTCGAGGGATCTCGAGAAACTAAGTCGGGATCTCGAGATAATAAGTTGGGATCTCGAGATAAAAAGTCGGGATCTCGAGATCTCGACTTAGTTTCTCGGGATCTCAAGAAAGTAAGTCGGGATTTCGTTCCTTTTTTTTTCTCTCCATGTCCCCTTAGGGCCTCCGTACTAATAAATACTTACTGCATGATATTAAATTCTGTATAAAAATTTTATAATGTAAAATAAAATGCAACCCTAAAAATATTAAATCCTTTTCTAACAATAATAAACATAGAGAAACAAAATATGGCTAAAACCGTTTAACATAAATTTACAAAAAGGAAATGATCAAAACAAAATAGAAAACCAAAACTCAAACACTTGTGAATCAAGACAAGTATTCCACTACAAGAGGCAAAACAGAGTGAAAGCCACTGATTACCATGTACAAATATATATTTTTCTCCAGCTATTAACAATTTTGATGACAAAAATTAATGGTTACATTAAGGATCCAAAAAAATTGTCTTTTACTGTTAAAATCAAGAATTTATAGTATTTCATCTACACACTTCTATGTCTTATTTATTATTGTAAAGAAAAGCAAAATAAATTGCTTAATTAAAAGGGAAAATACTATGTTTTTCTCCATCCTTTGCTTAATAAACACTGTTTTGGCTTTTTTAAAAAGAAGGAAAACAGCTTTGACCTCTTACAGTTGCTTCACATACATGCAAATGTAGATTAAGGTTGCATTCTTACACTTTAGGTGTCAATTTGACGAAATGTGTTTCATCAGAAAGTGAAGATAAGATGAAATAAAGAAGATTTTCTGTTGAATTCATATCTTGGTATCAGCACCACCCCCCTCTAACAGCTTAAATATTGTAAAATTGTAGAGCCAGTCAGACTCAGAAATATCCTAATCAGCAGGGTTTGGCCATGCAACGGGTCCCAAGGCACAGACACGCAAGCAGGTGTCTGTCTGACAGTCATTGGCATTCTCTCCAGCAAATTGTGTGACTCAGATCAAGTCAGCAGTATACCTGTGGGAGCTGGATTAGGCTTGGAATAGTGAAGGACAAAACACCATTTTTATTTTATTTTTTTTGAGAGGAAGTCACTCTATTATTGACATATGCCTAACCAACTCGAGATTTATGTTGCATGTTTTGCATATCACAAAAGATGGCACTGGCTCCTGTGTCCTGGTTGTCATTGCAGGATTGGGATTGATGCACTCTCTTGTAGTAGTTGGGGTGGGGAGCCCAAACAACACTTTGCATTTTCTATCATAGTTTGAAGCGATAAGAAAAATGTCCCTCCTTGTGTTTAGTTTCTAAAATTAACTACAGTTGTACATAATGCTGGGAAAGCTTAAGAAATGCCTGGAATAAACTAATTGTTCATTTGGGGACGTTGAGGGTTAAACAGGTATCCTGTGAGACAGCAATACAAATGCTAAGACTTGTTCAAAGAGAAGACAGAGGCAGCCATAGAGACACTCTCTGACCCTGGTCAGTCTCCTATTGATAGTGTTACCATGGGAACGGGTGTCAGAGCTCAGATGAAGGGTGCTGGAGGTTGAAATGTGTGTTTTTGAAAGAGACTGACAGTGACTGGTTAGTCCAGATACCCACTACTTGGAAGGTATAAACCAAACTCACAAATGGATAAGTGCAAAAGTATTTATTATCCTAAAGGAAAACTTTTTGAAATAACAGGTGTTGATAAAAAGTTTCGCTGTGCACATGCAGTCCATTAAAATCCAGTTTGTGCTAGGGAGAGGGGAAGATGCAAGCCAAGAGCAAGATTCATAATCACGTTGGAAACTAAAGCAAGACGGCATTGATTTAAGTGGTGAGGCTACATTAGGCTGCACTAATTACTGTCAAGGCTCACACAACTCCATTACATAAAAGTTCTCCTGCTTTAAATGACTGTGCTGGCATTGTGCTAGTTCAGATAAAAGTATTTATGCAAATAATAGTTTATTTAAAAAAATAAATAAAGGGGACAATTTTTTATCAAAAATCCTAACAAAGCAGGTTCAAGTCTGTATAACAAATTCCTTTGTAGTAGAAAAGCATTGACCTTCAAACCATGACAATAACAAACATATTGTCTTATGTCACGGGGCAGTTTTTGTTGTGATTACAAAAAAGAACAATCATAAAACCTTAACATTTAACTAAGTAACTAACATGCTGTTTCATAATCATCTAAAAATGATCTAGTAATAATATGTGAGATAGTGTAAACTTACTAACAGCATTTTATATAGTAGTTCATAGCTCCCAAACAGTCACCTTATTATTGCCTGACCATTATCTTCTTTGTAGCTCATTAACTAAAATTAAGTGTTTTGTAGATTTAGTGTTTCATAAGACAGTTTATTTATTCTCAGTGGCAATATCAACAAATTATTTGCAAACAATCTAATTTTAGGTAACATGAAAACAGGAAATGTAAATAGCAGCAGCAACAAAACAACCACTCTTCCTGCTAGAATGTTTTGTAGTAACTAGTACATGCCATGTAAATTTAAAATAAGTAGCCATCAGTACACTGAACTGGCCTTTCCCTGGCAGACATATATCATCAAACACATCTAGAATCCACCTGCAAGACAGAGGATTAAAAAACAGTCATGAATTTCAATAAGGCAGTGTTTAAGAAATGACAGCCAAATCATGTACTATATCCACCACAGCCAAGTCCTCTGAACAGATCCAGCTGGCTTTTTCCTCTGACTCCAACTGTGTCCCCGATCCTCTCGTCTCTGCTTCCTGTCTTTTCCTGAGGCTGAGACTGAAGTTAGGAAGAGAGTTCACCACCTACTGGTGCTGTTGCTGCATGGTCAGGGGAGAGGCAATTTAGTTCACCCTGTGGTCATAAACTGAATCACAAGTGGAGGGTTAAGTGGAGAGGCTGATGCACAGGGAGAGAAAGCAGAGTTGAATACAGCTGAGTGAGCTTGACTGCATTTTGGAGTTAGATGCGTGTCGCTGTTTAAAGTTAAAATTACCTGAGCCCTTCCATTTTTAAGTCTTCTGGATGGCTTGAATAAAGATAAAAAAAGTAGTGTAAATATTTTTATACTCTTGTATATTTATATTTGTATATATACAGCTAATATGTGTGAGTGTTTCTGTGGTCTTTTAAAATGTTGTAGGAACGGAAAGACTTTGAGCCTGGAGCTTTGTGACGCTGAGTTCAGTTAGCATTAGATGCAAGTAATAAAAGTTTAGTTGTTTGGCTCGAGAAAGGGAGAAGTGAATCACAATAATGTGCAAGCAACATTTAACAAGATGTTTTATTGTAATGTCTGTAAAATCTATTAAACAGCCATACCACCTGGCTATTTTTGTTACCTGCTGTTTGCCTGATATGAGAAATAAGTTGGACGTGAACCATCTATCTAGGTTTTATGAGCTCAGCAGCTCTGCATTTTCAAATCAGTCAAAAAACGAAAAATACTGGGATAACATTGCTGCGAAAAGGCATTTATGTTGATATTATAATTGGAGAACAGTCGTTGTTGTTTATTCCCCCTCCTGTTTTATAGCCTCCATTCTATGAATTTGTTAGTGTTACAAATAATTCTGCTGTGTTTGAAAATATATCAGAGCACTGCTTTGAGGCATCACAGAAGAGATGTTGCAAGAGGGCAGAAAATGAGCTCATTCAGTGGGCTACAGTTCTCATTTGGGAAAGCTACGTTTCTTTTTTTTTATTCTTCGTTTTCTGCGCTCGCCAAAGCCTTCTGTGCTGCCAAGCAGCTGAATGTTTCGTGGAGTCATGGGCAGCATGGAAAGGCTACATCAGCGCAAGAAGCCAAATTGATCAGTCTTTTCAACTGCAGCCAAAAGCTGCCACCATAATAAAGTTAGGCCTTGATCATGCTGTTGCGATCTACAAAGCATACAACAGAGAGATGGAGGACAGTACATGGGTGAGCTACTCATCCCTCCACCTCTACATCGCTACCACCTTTTTTTTTTTTTTTTGGCTTTATGTCTCACTGCCTCTCTGCTTTCTATTGTATCGCTGTTCTTGTTGTAGTGTCCCTCAGCGGACCAGCTTGGAAACACTAACAGGTGGAGGTTTTTCAGTCTCTCCTCCTGGTTGACCACTCACACTCAGAGACTTTCTCTCAAGTTCAGATCAACACTATCACTTTCTTAGAAGCACATTCATTGCCTGACGGGTCGGAAAATCTGGCCTTTGTGTCTTACCAAGATGGAACACCAACAAATTTGCACACTTGAACTAAAACAGGTGTATGAACCCGTGTCTTGGTGTAAATTATTTAAGGAAAGCACATGCAGGGAGAAAGAGGCTTGGATCTCATCTGGCTATATCAAATAAAGCTACATACTTGATAAACTTTGAGGAAATATACCTCAGGCTGTGCTGAAAATGAACTGAGCCATGCAGTCGGCTCTTATTTTATCTGCACTGCTTGCCGTTTCACTGTGTGGAGTTTCGGTGTCCGACTCGCACTTCAGTGAATTGTAAATTGCCTAAAGATAGCAAAATGCTCGACAGTTTGTCAATATGTGGAGCTTTTATTTTCATAGTTTGCCATATTAGGAAGGTTTGAAACCTTAGGGCAAGTAAGGGGTGTTGTTATGATGGTCTGCTTAAAGAAAACAAAAAAAAAATTCTGTTTCCAAAGAAAAGAGTCGGCTCTTTGGTGTTGAATAAAAAGCATTTTTTAAATGAAGTTTTGAAATGTTGATCATCCAGCAGGATAAGAAAAATCAACATTCTGCCAGAACAGATGGCAAATGGGATGATTTTGATGTAAGCACTTTTAAGAGTATATTCATTATTAATTGCTTACTTAAATCCGATATAAAATGTATGGCAAAATGTTAAAACTGACATTCAGAGAGGGTTTAAATCCAGATAGTCTAAGTGTGATCTATTTTGTAAAGAAAGATGGACAAATATTGAGTTCCTAGATGTACAAAGCTGGTGGAGATGCACCCCGAAAGACCTGCAGCTGTAATTCCAGTGAGTGTGGTTTTGAAAAGTATTGGAACAGTGGGGTAGAATACAAATGCACACCCCCTTTTTCAAATGATTATTTAAAAAACGGTTTTAAAACCATTCATCATGGTCCTTCTGTTTCAGTGCTAAGCAATTCTTCACTGGTCTATCATGTCCTACGAATTTTGTTGTTGTTGTTGTAATGTGCCAAAATGTGAATGTTCATTTTTGCAAGATGTAGTATATACATACAGGAAAAGACAAACGAGGGAAGAAATTTGTTGTTATTTTAGACCATTTTTATTTTGGGAATGATCAGACTCAGTCATTTAGCTTCGTGAGCATTACTGCTCATTAAATCTGAATGCTGAACACTCAGATTGCTAAATATTTATCAGCGGCTGCTATAGCTTCACTCATTATACATTTCTCTAGTGCATTAAATTGTGGATGAATGTATTGTCTGATCGTTGAAGAACAGCTCTGTTATAAAGCTGTGCCATACTTCCATATTTGCGGTGCTAAAATAAAGCTTTGTTTGCTCAATAAGTCGGTATGAATGATGATGCTGCTTTTTAAGAGTAACTATCAAACGAAAAGCATGAAAAGCAGAATTGGAATGTTTCTTGCTTTTCCATTTTTTTATGCCTCGTTTTGAATGCTGTGATAAAACAGCTCCATTAATTGGCATGTTTATAATTTCAAATGCAAATGATTCCCAGTTTCTATTTACTCAACTTTATGTTGGAAGTTTGCAGTAAAACCCAGAGGGTTTTGTTTTGCATAGTTTGTTTCTCCTTGTTTATTTAAGCCATAATTTTAAATATTTACGTCCATATGCCTCTGAGTCAATAAATAGCAAAGCTGGAGCTTTATTACTATGTTTCAGTTTTACTGAGATGGTATGAAGCCTGATGGAATTTAGATTTCAAGAAAGTCTAGGAGATGAAAATGCTTATGGAAAAACATGAACAGCTCTAGTTTTACTGACACAAAGAAGGAGACATTGTCTGAATAATGTTAGGCTACACAAAGCCTTCCAAAAATCAGTGAACCAGAAAGTATTATATTTATAGACCGGGCACTGTGGGCTAAATACAGACTATAGATGTCAGAGCAAGTGTGTTATGTCCCCTTTTATATGTGCAGAGCTTTTAATTAATCAAATGGCAACTGAGCATGTGTGTTTCATGTGTGAATTGCCTCCCCTCTAGTCTTCCTCCAGTCCCTAGAGATGGACTAGTTTTAACACGTCAAGATTTATTCAACAATGAATTGCTTGTAACACAGAATTGCTGCATTTGTTTAACTAACAGACAGAGTTTGGGTGTATTAATCTTCTGATCAAAGCCATACAGATCAATTACCTTTTTTTAGAATTTCGCCTTTAATGTTCCATGTCACACGTCCTCATTAGGTTTTCTGAGCTTCTTAATTTGATCAACGAACTTTGGTCTTCAGTTTGCTCAATGTCTGGCTTTAGATTAATACTACTTTCTGCTACTTATATCTACTGCTACTCATAGTCCCAGCAACCTTTTTGCTTTCCATATACATAGTTTTTGAGTTATACATTTCAAAAGTGTCAGTTTCAATCAGTGGCCCTAAATTACATTCAGATACATCTTTACCTTTGTTTATTCACTGCTGCATTTTACTTTGCATAGCAAATTACTTAGTGAATTATTTTTCTGCTTATATGTTGTGTTGAATAGCATGTAATGAATAATGGGTGAAAATTAAAAAAGCCTGAAATTGAAAAACTTATTACAAGCATACTTTTGCACAATATTTGTCAATATTATTTTATCAAAATAAATTGACTTGTTATAGATGTATCTTTTCTTAACTTTACAATGTCACATGTCATACAAATGTGATTTTGGCCATGCCAATTAAATTATTAATTTTCCTTTCTTATGCTTCTGAAATTATTCTTTTACTGGTTTATTTATTTATCAGGAAATTACTTTTTGTTTTAATCTAAACTCTTTTTGCATTCAGGCAAATAATAAATAAATGACAACACAATTTACTATAAAAAATGCAATCAATTTAATCATATATTGTGCTAGCAGTTTTGTAATCATAATGTAAAAATACAGAAGTTACATCTGTTTATATTTAATTTGCTTACATTTTCAGCAAAGCTAACTTTCTCTTTAAGTATTTTTTGTCATTGTGTTGGTCTTAAATTTGATCATTTGTGCTTTGTGATCTTAGGAATCTCATCTGCATATTGGGAGACAATTGTAAACGCATGATGAAAAAAACAAACAAACAAGTTTAAGCATGGAAAGTGATAGAATAATCCATTTTCATTCACCACAGCTACACACAACTGAACTGGGAGAATAAGGTATGGCGAAGACACTTTTCATTTTCCTATCAATAATTTTTTTCTAACTTTGTCAGAAGAACAAATAATCTCATAGGAAAAGTGGTCACAGTTACTATCATCTTAATTTGCACATCTGTTTTGATAAAGGCACCATGTTGTATTTCTTGCTTATGAAAAACCTTAGCTTTAGTGTAATGTACATTTGGAACAAATACCTATTTAGAGTCAACGTTACCATAACTCCATTTACTGTCTGTGACCAACTGCTGGCAGAGTCAGCTGCTGAACTCAGCTTTATAGCAGAGGGGATCCTGTGATGGCTACATCCATCTTTCACTTACAGTCGATGGAGTGAACTTATGATCAGCTGGGTGTGTAGTTTTTCATAACCATCACAGGCGACTTTTTTGCATGCAAGACAGCGATGATGAACTGACAGTTGGAGTGTAAAATGACTTTATCACCTTATTAATTGGTACTACATCATGCTGTCGCCTTGCTCATCGTCTATTTCTGTCTTCCCCAGTGGACTTTATTTTGGATTGAGACCATTTTGGTCCGGGGGCAAATACGCAGCACATCTGCTTGTTCTCATGACTATACTCAAAAAAATAAAGCGATTTAACCTCATAAGTAAATATGAACACAGAAAGTAAAACTTTTGATTCTTATAAATGCTTACTCAATAAGATAGAACGCAAAGCAAAGATGTGTATAAGACCTGGTTATAATCCCTGGTTGAGCCACATGCAGGTACTAGCTTTATTAATTTCTCTTTGTGTGAAAATGCTATTTGCTATGTAAAAATAGATCTTAATTTTCAGACGTATTTTCAAGAATATTATATTTTATCATATTAGCTCAGGAAAATATAATTTAATACTATATTACAACTTTAATAATATAGTTAAGCTTTGCAAGTTCTTATAGATTATAAGAACAAGTCAACCAACCGTGAACTAAAAACAGGAACGATCTGTGTTTGACAGCTTTAAGATGCCAACAAGTCATTAAAGCAGAGGATGTCATCATTTGACACTCAACTGTGGGAACAAAGATTTCTAATCACTGAGTCAGTTGCACGGCCATTGTAAAACGATAAACCCCTAATCTTTTTCTATCAACATCATCTCAAAAATACAGTGGCATCTTGCTTTGTTGCTTGGGATTTTCCGGTGGGGTGATTTCTTAAAGAGCTTAAACTGTTCTTCTGCTCTTCCATTTCCCTCTTTTCTTCCGCTTTATCCTTTTACTATATTTTTTCCAACATGGTTGCACCCTACTGATTAATTGCAAGGTCAGTGTAAACAAAAGAGAGCAGTTGTTCCTATGTTCTGCTTTATCATTGGCCAAGGCTGCATTCGTGGTATGGCCTTCCATTTATCACCACTCGACCCTACTGCGACTTGAGCCATCGCATGCCCCGGTGAGGGCAAGTCCAATTAAAATAATGGACTCGTGGGTTGATGCTTTTCTTAGCTCTCTCAATAATGCGGCCATTTATATGCTGATTTATCATTTTTCAGTGTTGCAGGCAGTTTGGATGC
This sequence comes from Phalloptychus januarius, assembly GCA_902982915.1. Classification (NCBI taxonomy): domain Eukaryota; kingdom Metazoa; phylum Chordata; class Actinopteri; order Cyprinodontiformes; family Poeciliidae; genus Phalloptychus; species Phalloptychus januarius. The sequence goes on along the minus strand of CADWAE010000466.1, from coordinate 11,603,242 downwards.
AACTCATAAATCCAAAAAGTGCCTCTGCAGGGGATTTCTCATTAAGGATATGTTTTGTCTAAAATCAAAACAACAAAAAAGGGTTTGTGCATTAAAGATTCAGGCGAATTGAACCATGGTGGCCTTGTGCATAATGATGGGTTCGACTTCAGATGGGGGAGAAATTGCTTGTCTCAGCAGTATCATTAGCCAAATCCCCAAATTATTATCATGATATATCAACAGGAGTCAGTGGAAGGAGATGGAGTTGGGGCAGCTTGGATGATTGATACCTTGTGTTCTTTAACAAGCCAAAGCAATCTAGCCAAAGTACATTACTGGTATTAATGGTCATGAACAAAAAGAGAATGTGAAGTTATTGAAATTCAGGACTGAACTCTGAAAATTGGTTTAAAAAGCTTGTGTTAAGTTACATTTTTAAATAATTATTTTTCTTTGTTACTGAAAATATGTACAGTACAGGTTTTCAATGGAATCTATATTGTTTACCATGAAAGAGTCAGGAGGCTGAAGACTCACTATTCTCACTTCCATTTTTACACTCGTGGGGCAGCAAACTCTTCTTCTGCGTACAATTAGCCTGGTAATTACCATGCTGCACAATTCCGCTCGATTATGATGTCGCTTCATACAGTCTGCACTTCCTCTCACTGACCATGATTCCTCCGGTAGACATTCTGCCAGGCCAATCAGCGAACAGCAGGAGAAGCTGTGAACAATGACATCAATTTTCTGAGCTGTTTTAACATACAAGCTGTTCTCATGAGATAATTGTGGAAATTATTTTGACACTTTCAAGTTACAGAACTAATGCTGCATCCATTATTAGTGATGTCCTTTGATCAGGAGTAGTGCAAATATACAACCGTTTGATTTTAGGTAAACAATTAGTTTTCATTGTTACAGAAATTCAATTACAAAGCATTGGTCTGCTACAGCAAAATATAGCTGGAAGAGCTGTAATCCCAGACGTATGCTTTTCTAGGACTGTCGTTTATCTGAATCAATGTCACTCGTGAGAGATGTGCAGATTGGTGTGCAAAACTGTTTTTACATGCGTTGAGGTGTAGAAAGACATGTTTTCCTGTTTATTGTTAACCTTCAGTAATCAAGCGTGTAGACACAATGAAAAGTTATGCACTCTTGGGCGTAGAAAGATGGAAGGATGTGAGACCTGCACAAGGTCAGTGTCACTGAGCCATGACAAAGATCCAGTGTCGTAAATAATGAAAGCTCTGACCTTTTACAAGAGCAAGACAAGCCATTTATTAGCTTCGTCGCCCCGATGTTCACTGTCTTCATCGAGGCTTTCTAATAGTAGGTACAAGCAATGAATGGACAATTGCTCAAGTCATTTTGTTTTTTGTCAACACTTGTGACACTTGTTATTGAATCATTGTACAACTAACAGTCTCTGTGCAAAGTGAATTTTCTTCAGTTTAATTTTTAAAAGCTTCTGTCAGATTTAGCTATATATTATGTTGTGATACAGCTAGGAGAAAATTATGCAGGAATCATTTAACATCTCAATATTATAATAATCATACTCACCTATTTACTCACTGTAGTACATTGATAATAGCCACCAAGTTTATTGAACAATGTTGCCTTTAACAACATTGCCACATTGTTGTTGAAGGCAACAATGTACTGTAAAGAAGAACATGCTAAAACCTTTTGGTCATTGACATTTTCAAAGTGTGTCTTTTTGAATCAAACCCTCTTCTTAAAATAACTCTGCTGAATTGAAGGGAGATGCAATCCAGGCTGGGAAGGAGTAGTAGAGCCAGGGCTAGTGTTAAAGGAATATTTTCTCTCTTTTTGAGTAATTTTTAAAACTTTAAAATCTGCGGGCCATATGACATTTTGACAGATTCGCACACCTGGTTATTTGGTCCTGACACGCAGAGATTTTCAGCTTTATGCACAAGTAACTAAAAGAGTCAATAAAACTAAAAAAATATCTGGATAGCATCTGAATAATATCTCTAGAGCTGTTTGGACACATTTAATTCCATTAAAAAGCCAAAATTTCAGGTCGGGAACAATTTTGGGTAGAGTTTGGTGAGTTTTCATAATTATATTTAGGCCATCAAAATGGCATAATTTGGCAAAATAGAAAACATTACAATAGGCTTTTGATGCTCTAGCCTAAAAATTGTGGGAGTAGAGTAAAAAAATTATAGTTTCTTTTGATTTAGAATCACTTGGAGCATCACATTAACCAGCATGGCTGAGTCCATTTTGGCTCCTTCAAAGGTTTGTGCATCTCTTAAAGCTATTTAAAAAAATGTGAATTCCTCAGTACTTCAGCATATGCTCTTAAAATCGCACCAAGCACTTAGTTTTTTTTTTTTTTGTAGCTCAAGTCTTTTGATACATTTTTTTATGTTAAATAAAAGGAAGAGAAAAGATGAATGGTGAGACAGAGATCTTTATGCAACACAGCTGGGACCTGCACTCATTTTACAGCATCAGAAATATGACGGCGTGTGTTCATGGCAGGAAAACACAATGCTATGTCCCCATAGGCCTTCCATTATATTGAAGGGTAAGACATATCACTCCCGAATCACTCATCAATAAAGACATTGCCCCTGGGAGACTGACACAGGAATGGCTTAATAAAAATACACTACAAGTAAAGTTTACAACCTCTCAATAAATCACTATAACTCTCGGTAACAAACATTATAAATGTCTTCATAGAATCGGAGAGGTTTGATTGCATTGCACATATGTCTTTACATTGAACAGGGTGAAGAAATTACAGCTCAAAATAAAACTAAAAAGAAAAACTGGCACTTATAATTGTGACTAAAAATATTAAAATTGATGCTGAAACAAAAGTATGTATTGAAAGTGAAACTAAAATTAATTGATAAATAACTCAACCAAGGTTCATGTTGACATTTTGTTTTGTTTTGCTTTCACTGTGTTTCAGTTTCATTTCTTTACCAGTTTGGTGCATTCGTGGAGCCACATAGCATTTGCATGTATTATGGAAACCAACACGAGTGCTGACCAACTTATTAACAATTCAGTCCAGTGGAATAACAGAGAAAGATAATGCGGTCACTGTAGTTGAAGGTCCAGCTTCACTTGAAATAGCCATTGCATATGTTTTAGACAGAGAAAGCTGGATTGCTCAATAAGCACTAATGTGCAATTTCTTACCTGAAACGTTAGTTATGATTGGCAAAGTAGTTACATCAACAAGCTATAATATTAATTAAACAATCTCCAGCATGAGGGGTTTTAGTCTAAACCATGATTTCCTCCCATTTTTTACTTGTGGCCAATCATTTTATTTTTGTTATGTATAAAAACATGTATGCATTGTGTGATTAATACCAGGGGCTTGTGTACTCAAGTCCTGAGTCCTTCTTAAATTCAATATAGAGAGACAGCCTTTTGTGATCTGTTCTCAGAACAAACGAGCAGACTGAGTTTTTCAAACAAAACGTCTTTCAACTGTCCTCTTTCTTCAACTGTATTATATTCAGAGTGCAGTGAGAACTGTACACATTACGTGCCTCTCTTATAATCCGTATGAGCAAGACCTTTTCTGTTGAACCTTGACATTTACTCTGGAGTTAATTAGCTCTGCTTCGTCTGAGGCACAGGATGAGCGCTGTTGGGAGCAGAATGGAAGAAATGTTTTCAATGCCAATATTTTGAACCATTGTTAATTTTCTCCAAAAAAACTTGATCTTTTAAAATAATCAATATAGCATAAGATGCTCTAGTGTTCACTAACCTCATTTTTACAAGATATAGCAAGAATACAAATAAAGCCTGTTATGCACACACTACCTAGCCAAAATTTAAATGCATCATCCAAAACATACACATTTGCACACATACACAGCCATTTATATTGAAATACTGTATTCTCAGTAGGTTTAGTGAATAAATAATTTCAATATGTCCTTGCGTATTTTTATCCTTTCATTTTCTTCAAAAGAGGGAATTGTCTTGACTTTTTATATGTGGAATTTTATAGAAAGTCTGTGGAAAGTTATCCATAGTTGTACCAAAGAATTGTAAATTCTTAATGTGCTTTATCTACTCATACTTTGTGATCATTCATCTAACACGATTTATTTGTATAAGTTTGAGATTGCAATATTAAAAATGAATATGACAGCTCAGCATGTACTTATGTTGTATATAAATTGGACAGCGGGATTTCCTGATTAATAATGGACAGTGAGTGATATACAAAAATATTCCCAGATGCAAAGATCTGCATTTGTTCAAAGCATTAAAATGCAGTGGCTTTTATTGATGCTCCCACCATCCATGCCTCCTTCATTTATGCGTTTTGCTGTTTAGTTATCTTTTCTGGCATTTTGGTCCCTTAGTCTACCATCTGTCCTCCTCTGATTTTCTGTCCATCTTCCATCGTCTTTTGCCCTTTTGTTTTTTTCTTTCTTTCATATGTTGCACATTTTTCTTTGTACTTGTCACCACTTTTGGATAAAATTGCAATAATTTTCATTTTTTACTGCGGAGTTCACTCTAAATGTTAAATGCACAAAGACAAGCAGTTCATGAATAATCTTTTTTTCCACATTCTCTATCCTTGTCTCTCTCCTTTCTTGTGATCAGCCCTTGTCCACATTTCTCTGAATACACTGCACTCACTCATGAATACACACACACTTTCTAAATGTTGAATTAATTCCTTCTTTGTCCTTGCTCACTGCTGGTGGTCCTTTATCTCTGGGGTTTGTGGAAAGGTGACTTGATGGCTTCCCGTCATTAAAACCTCATCATCTAAGATGACACAGTCTACTGTTATTGACTTTCCCCACAAGGCTTGCACCCATAAAATCCCATTGGCAGATGACTGTTCATCTGTGATTTCATTAAACGTCTCTTATATACATAAGTAATCTGAATACAGACAGAATTCTGTTATACAGTCTGAATTATGCATTTCCCTGCATGAGATATCTGAGTGCACATAGTGATTTTAATGCATATTCTTTATATTCATTGGAAAGAGGAAGCACATTATTGTGTAAAGGGTTTCCTGAAAATCATTAAAGACAGGGGAACATAGCAGACATGGAGATTTTAGAGAAAATCATGGACAAATCTGAGTGGATAATTTCAACAGAAGTCAAGTCGTTTTGTCCACTTCTGAGCAGAGGCATTTCTAAAGGTCACATCAATAATTTTCCGGCTTCTTTGGCTGGTCATTAATCATTTGGCCTTACGTCTGTCATCATATGGGGCTAATGAGATCTACATAGATCCTTTTTCCTCTGTTGGTTTGGCAACTTGTCTAATTTCTGAAATAAAAAGAAACACTCATTGGGCTTGTATTGCTCTCAGAGGATTCAGGTGTGATCTGCGACCGTGTTGTACAGAAGTTTTTCACCCGTCATTTGGTTGAGTGGTTTAGCACCACATATGTGAGTGGTTTATGGGAATTTTTAAATATACCATGAATCATTGAAGGTCATAAAAGCTTTAGGGTTGTCCATTGTTGTGGCTACTTTTGACTTGTTCAGTAATTTTTAAAAACATAAATCTTGTACTGCAGTAAAAAATGTGTAAATAATTAGATCTTCCCAGTACCCAGCAGAAGAATGTTTAACTAATTTAACAAATTGATAATGAGCTATGTAACTTAACTTTTCCATCTGATAAGTCACAGTTTAACATAGTAGTAGTTTCACATAAATGAAAATAAAAATCTTCCCATAAAGGCCATACCATATTTTGGTTTAGATATGTATATCACAGTGTAAATTAAACCACAATAACAAATAGAATGTCTTAGAAATATTTTTCCAACTTTATAGGTGTACATCTAGGAATAAACATACTGATCTTGCATCCATTCATCATCGTCTTCATAGTAACTGATATCAACTACATGGAGGTAACAGTTCATGGACAGAAAAACATGCAGCAAACATTACTCTCTCCACACACACACACACACACACCCCTTCTTGGGGTTCCCAAGGTGTTCCTAGGATAGAAAGTATATATAGTCTCTCCTGTGAGTTATTGGTCTGGCCCCTGGTTTCCTCTCATTGGCACAGAAAAAAACAACCTAGGTAGGCACCTGGGAAAAATCCCCCTCAGATGACAAAACTACCTTGGCTTAAGCCTCTGCAATGTCTAAAGGAAACACATACATGAGGGTTGGAACAGACAGACAGTAAAGTAAGAGCTCTGCTTTTTGGCACAGCTCTTTATAAAACTGTTTTTTGTTGTTTGTACTACAGCAGCTGATCTAGCCATCTTCCACTGCATCCTGCCTACACTTGTGAAAAGGACACCTAAATACTTGATATCCTCAGCCCTAGGCAAAGACTAACCCTCAGTGTGAGGTGAGCAGTTCACATTATTTTGGTTGTAAAACAAGTTCACAGACTGGTGAATTGCTCCAGTGCAGGTGGAAGGCCATGATTTGAAGATGGCAAAAGAGCTACACCATCTTCAAAATGCAAAAAAAACAAAACAAAAAAGAAGAGATATTTAAGTTCTCAAATCACGCACCCTCCCATACGCCAAAGACGTGTAAAATTAATTCAAATTTATTATATTAGCAGTTTTCATGGAGGGAGTCTTGAAAATGCATTCACACCTCATAAGTGAACAACTATTCTACATGTAATCTCTGGACTATATTTATATTCTATTTATTTAATTGTTTCTCATATAGAAAGGGTTTCATAAATTCCATTTGATCTGCCTCTCTTTATTCAGATGGACACCTTTTGTAAGTCAGTTGTTTTTGTGACTTAATGTTTTTCTTTATTATGGAGATTTAAAAGCTCCTTTTATTATGCACACACAGTTCTTCTTTGTGAGGGGGACAAATCAAAAAGCTTTGACTCATGCTGCTCCAAGAGTACGGCGTGCATTCAACACGCCTCTGCGTTCTGCCGTAGCTTAATAAAGCTACGGCAGAACGCAGGGGCGTGACTCATCATTCATCCATAAACAATAATTCAGTAAAATCAAAGCAACTAATGTTTGAGTTTGAAAATAGGGTTCGTTAAAAAGTCAAGAAACAGTAATGGAAATTGCTGTCTGTATGGTATGCAAGGTTTTTTTTCTTTTTATTGATGATAGAGAAAGATGTTGATTTGATTCCCCTTCTTTCATTGCTTTTTGCAAAATTCTGAAAAATTTAGCTTCATTAACTTATCTCTTATTTAAATAATGATACAAGAACAGATGTTTTATTTCGTTCAGGCTTGTAGCAATGTTCAATTGCTTTTGTCAGTCAACATTTACATCTGCATAAATGTTATTATTTAAAACACATTGATACCAACCGGTTTTCCGATGTTTTGAATTATTTAATTTATTCGGGTTTGGACCCATTCAATGCTTTTTCTCCGCAAGATTTACAACATAAAATCCTGTTTACATAAATTTATTTTAGAAATTGCATTCAACAAACACTGATGGTAGAGAGAACGTGTCAATTTTCTTCAATCTGATTTTGATGGAGTTCATTTAATTTATGCAGCTAAAATTAACAACCATCCATTATCATCATCAAAATGCACTTTACAAGCAAAACATGTCCAGTTTTGAAAAATATCCAGACCACAGCTTTACAAGATGATCCTCATTTATGCATTAAAGCCTTCTGTACTGCATTTAATAAATGTGAAAGTTGTTGGCTTTGATTGGTTTAATGAACAGGGGTAAAAAAAAATGAAAAAAACATTTCTCTTTTTGCCTTGCAGATTACTGATCAATTAAAAATGTATATTTTGATCACTGGCTTATAAATTAGCGCATCATAATCTTTAATCAGTTAATGTTGCATGTCAGAGTGCACCATCACTGAGTGATGCAAGATGTGACGATGATTTTGTAAACTTCTCTATGCTAATTTGTGCGTTACTCTGACAACTGGTCAACATATGTAACTGATATTTAAAATGCTGATCTATTTCATTTTTGTGGAGTAACCTGTATTTCTAAGGGAACAAACTGCCTGTAGATAAAGCACAATCACATTTTTTTATTTTAGTTGTTTAAATAGATTCAGTCAAGTCAATGTTTATTTAATCACTACTTTGACCACAACATCTTATACAGCTAGAGAAAGGGTGACAAAAACATGTTCTTGAAATTCATCTTCTCCAGCTCTCTGGGTGATGCCATAAATTCACAATCTGATTTATTCTTCTTCCTTTAGACATATCTAAGAATTATGCCTCATTTTAAGAAATCCCTAGAGGTACTTATTCATATTCTCCATATGATTGGACCATCAATACCGGGGTAAGTGAAGGTCATTCTGACAGTTTAATGGATTGGCAGGCCTGCCTTTCTTACTGCTGCTCTCTAAAGCTGATTTTCTCAACATCTCTGGTCACATTGTATCAAGACAGATGGTCAGTTTAAAAGACAACAAATACAATCGAAGAGGCATCAGTCAGAATGTGACCACCTTTTTTTCCAGTTGGCTGTTGATTATGCAAACTAGCTTTTATTGACCACAGAGCCCTTCTGGAAAGATATGTGTTCAAGTGTGGGGAACAAGGAAGTGATGCAAAAATTACTCTCTTCATTCAAGTTGTTGACAGATGCCTAGTGTGACCTGGATGTCATTGCATGTAAATAGATGATAAAAGCTGGGAATGGACTGGCAGCATATTTCATCTCCACTCAATCTTTTTTCTTTTTTTTTTTTTTTTTTTACAATGTCTAGGGCATTAGCTCTAAAAAGTATTATATGTTGTACAAAGGATGCCACTTCTTTTAAGTACTGGAAACATCTACTAACTAATTCATAGCCTGAAAAACAAAACACCACATCTCTGGGCTGTGATTTCTGTACTATTAGATTAATATTTTATATTTTTCCACAGCCATCTTTGATATTAATGAACTTTCAGTGGGTGCCTACGCTGCTTGCCTGCTAAGATGACATATCTGCCTGCCCACCTGTTATGAATATTTATAACATGCAAGTGGGCAAAGGTTAAAGAGATACATTTTGCTGTTGGCTCATGTTCTGCTCCTTGACTGGTACTCAAAGGAAAGTCAGTGTCAGTGGTATTAAAATTGTCATCCAGGGTTTTCTAGGGTTTTGGTGATCTTTTTGTGCTTTCTGTTTGCTTTTTGTGGCTTATTCAGTTCCAGAGATTCTAATAGTGTTAGCATCTGAGAATGACTAAGTAGTTAAGAAGGTAATTGTGATTGCTATTGTAATGGGTTGTTCATAGGATGCATGACCCTCACCTTTCCCAAACAAAAGAGATAAGTGGAGAAGTCAGATAGGATGAGAGAATATGAAAGCCTCATTGACTTTGACCTGAAAACCTGAAAAGGTTGCAACAAATCTTATTTTTGAGGTCTTGAAAAATAGCTTATGACAAAATGTGCTTCTGCCGTAAGTATTACCATTCCTCACTTTTGTCAGTTTGTTTTTCTTAACCCTGTTTGTCTTGTTCAGGCTTTTTTTCCCCTTCAAACTCTACTCATACTAAAGACTGTCATAAGTTAAAAATGACTTTAACAAGTGTTACTGAGAGAAAGTAACATATTTATTAAAACCTTATAGGGTGAGAACAAAAATGCAGTCAAGAGAGTCTGTCAAATCTAATCTCGCTAACAGTTCATTATAACTGTCTGTCATAAGTTCTTGTCTGTTGATGTTGCTGTAGCAGGTTGTCACTACTTGTGACTGTTTCCTGACAAGAAACAGGTGATTGAACTATAGGTGTGAAGTTGTGGATTGTTATGCACCAAGGATTTAATAGAACTCACCACAGATGGTCTTGCCATTTGGCTTTTGTTAAGACAAGGCAGCTGTATTTGATGTTAAAAAGGACAGCTTTGATCTTGATAAGTTCTGGGTCGGGAAAGTAACGCAAAGATTAGTTCCAAGCGCTATCCTCTGCTGTTTTATGATAATGTAAGGGTATGTCTGTGTGAGACCAGCTGACCAATCTTCTTATAATGATATTTATATAATCTAAAGGAAAAGACAGGTAAGGATCACATTTAATTTGATCCTTACATCAAATTACATGTCTTACATACGCCATGTATGTCTGACATACATACTTATGTTTTACAAAAGTACTCGTACCCAATGAACTTTTTTTATCCTGCTTTTTCAACTTGATCTTGGTTTTGCCAAGGATGTCACATTTGCAAAAATGTGAAAAAAGAGTGATTACTTTAACTATTATTATTATTTATTTATTATAAACTTTTTTAGATTTAAGTGAATGTGCAAATTTAAAACCAGGGGATTTTTCAGACCCAGAGCACAATTGTAACATTTTCTTTGGACAGCAGAATGGCAAACAGTGTAGTACTTTTTTTACTTTCTAAACATTTTGTCTTCTTTTTTGGCTTTTCTTCTCCTTTAATCAGCAGCTGTCCATTCACTGTAAGTCTTTGAAGATGTAAGTTATAAATCAACTAATCAATGGTACCAAAGCTGGTCCCTGAACAATATTGGAGGAAAATAGCCTGGATAGTCCTCATTGATTTGGCTTTACAAATCGTTTTTTTTCTCGAAAACGACTGACCTTGAAAGACAAGAAGGTTTTTATTTGTCGCTGGACACAAAACTGTTATTCTGCTTCTTTTTTGCTCTTGTACTTTTATGGAACCTTTGAGGTTTATACAGTGTCTTTTTATCCTTGTAACCTACACCCATGACCTTTTATCCCTTTTGTCACTCGGAAAGTAGAAGAGATGAAGTTTATTTCTTGCTGCCTCATAATGAAGTAACATTAAGCACGCCCATTATCCTGGGGGCGAGTTCCCTTTAAATCAGCTCTGCAAAAGGAAGTTCCTGGCACTGATATCTCATCAGGGACAAGACGATGAAAAGATTGAAAGTGTTAAAAAAGAACCTATTTTAATTAAAGCAGCAGATTTACTTGCCTATCTGGGTTTAAAGCCAGGGCTGGGACCAGTGGGAGCCAAAGTGTTGGTTGTAAAAATAAGTCATGCCAGGCAGGGGTAGAAAATAGCCTCATGAGGGACAGTCACGGCAATTAAGGTGGACACTGTGACTGTTCTGTAATTTGGATAAATAGCAACAAAAAAGTGCAGTTGATACATAGTATTACCTGCTACAGTGATAGCTTCATCATGTCAACTCATGTATTTAATTAGGTTACTTCATGTTTTCAGAAATCAGAATATTTGATTTTTTATATTTTGAAAAGTTATGTTCTCCTGTGCATGGATATTTAATTGATCAGATTAACAGAGATAAATCGATCCTGCAGAGAGCTTTGACATTTGCAGCATTTCAAAAATGTTACTGGTACAATTTAGATTTAGTTGGATATTTCACTGACATAAAAAAACACAATATTACTTTAGTCTGCCATATACAATCTCTGCAATTTCAGAAAAAATAAAGGAAAATATATATGCAAAGACATGAGCGTGAGATAAAAGCTGGACAATGTTTTGCAGAGTTTTTGGCACCTATCAGACACACAGCATACATGTAAACAATGCAGCCCGAAGGATCTGCTGTGACAGATTTGAATGGCGATGAGAAACCAAAGGAGGTCTATTCTCTGGTTGTAGATGCAAGCATGTCACTGTCCTTTCCATTTCCATCCCTTGCAGTGGTGTGAATATCAACATCTCGTTCTTTTTTCCCTTACATTTGTGATTGTTATTTTTGTCCCCGCCCATCTCATTTTCTCCTTCTGTTGCTTGTTCCCTAAAGCCGTCAGGTAACCAGAGAAATGAAGTGATGACGCATTCAAATTTTTTTCTCTTAAGAAAAGAGTACAATGTCTTAATTAATTTCCTTAATTTTTATGCTAAACCTAATCAACCTGGTTACCCAGCTAAAGTTTAATCATATTTGCTATCTGGTTTTGAATTTAAAGTTCTGGAGCTGAAAAGAAGTTTTTCAGAAACTTATGAAAAATTACCTAGTTTTGTTTATCACCATTCATCAATTTGGAGGCAACAGATGTCCAGTTAAAACCCTTCACTGTCAGACCCTTTGTCCCCTGAAATGTTGGAGTAATTGTTGCTTTCTGAACAATATGGCTAAAGAAATAGGGTTGCAATCCTTCAGTAGGACAAGCTTCCTCTTCTTCAATACTCCATTTAGCTTCTTCCTCCAAAACTGCTAATAAATCGCTCAAACCTTCGCTCAAATCCTCAAAGCTTCTTCCACTTCTGTGTATTCAGCTTTAGTTGTTAGTGGTTTGCTTACCCTGATTATGTCACAAGATGGCACTGCCGTTTGAACCAGTTACTAAAGACAAAAAAACCAGCAATGCTCAGCATTTATAGTATTCTTTTAGAAATATTTATTATTAAAAGCTTTTGTGTACACATTATGAAAGCACAGTAGTTCTTTTTCTTAAGTCATGTGAGTAGTTTTATTGTCAGTGACACTTTAAGGCTTCTCCACTATTACATCTCCCATAACGCATTTTTTATCTGCAGTGTCCAGGACTCACCGGACTATGGCTGTTTAGTTTGCTGTTGATAAAATACACCGAATGGCCACTATACAGTATTAGGTCCATCTGTTAAATTGCTTGTTAACACAATAACAAATCGACAAATGTTATTACTACCTCTTAATACAATTAGGCACTTATACTAGCTGCACAATATTAGAAACTCTTGTGGTTATTATATCCTGTTGACTAGTATGTATGTGTGTATTACCTGCTAAAGGAAAGCATTCAACCTAGATGCCAAAGCTGCAAAGTAGCAGTAGGAAAGTGAGCTTGAAACCCATGTTCATCTTGGAAACAATAAGTTCATCATCGATGAGATCTACTAATATTACAAGATGGGTGGTCATAACCTTGTGGCAGACTTTTTTTATGCTCCAACATCAGCCACTGTACCCAATTCCCTCATGGCCTTCCTCTCACCAAAGGTATAATCTGTCGTGACAGAAAATGTGACTGAATGTAGGGAGTGTTTGCACTGTCAGATCCTTTACACTTCCTGTGTAAAGGAATTTATAATTTATGATCACCATCTGTAAGTTCCAGTGTTTGTCTTTGTCTCCCTTAAAGCTCTGGTGGGCACTCTACAGTTTTTGAACTCAGCTGAAAAAAATGAGGGCACTTAGTTTGATCAATTTAAGAGAACAGTTATATAAAAGCTAGACACCAGTGCACACACACATGGCAAAAGTAAAGTGAATTTTCTAATTACAGCTGCACAGAACCTCTTTGCAAAGCAAACAAGTACCTAGTCAGTGCATATTATCTCCTCTGGCTCTTATTTTTGATAACTCCTGTGGCTTTGTACCACTGATTTCCTGAGCTAGGTTGTTTTCCATTTTTCATATTTACAAAATGGACTGCCTCTGTCAACTGCAAAAATGTGTCATTCACTGAGACACATTTATGCTGCAGCAATTGCATCGTTTTCAAAAAGCAATCAGAGTCTGCCTTTCCTGATTTATTTAGTTATTGTAATAAATCTTCAGTTATTGGTCATGCTGGAGTGTCCAATAACTGAACATTGTTACATGTTCTTTGCATCATATGGACACCTATTGACTATGAAACTGTCAGTGCATATATTTTCAAAACCCAGATATACCGTGCTGCAAAACAGTAATTCACAGTCATAAAAAGCTGATTTGGCTTTTTATGACTTTACTGCTTCTCATCAGGACAATTACAGTTTAATTTCTTAAACCCACCTCTCACCAAGAAGAGAAGTTGATCATTCCCAAGACCGATGAGACACAACAGTGGGAATTTTTGGAAGGGGTGTGTAGTGTGGATTAACACTAAATCTCCTTGTTGTTTCTGATTATCTCTCAAAGAATGATTGAAAGGGAATTCCACACCTTCTCTGTCATGGCCGGGAAATTCTGCCCAGTGCTGTGATTGTTTCACAGTATTCTCTTTCTCTCTTGCAGACACAGAGAGGTTCATGTCTGCAACATCTAAGTATACCAGAGTGAAGACTCTAGAATCCTTCACATTTTCTAAATGATGCCACATTCCTGTTGTACTCCAGAGCTCTGACTGGACCCTGGCATTATTCTAGATATTCAACCAGAAGGCGATAATTCAGCATAGTTTTCAGTTTGTTTTTGCACATGTTGTGGAGAGTAAATCAGTGCATAAAGCTCTGAGCAATAGTAAATCACTGCTTAAGGGTCAGAGTAACAGGACAATGTAATTAGCATTATGTCAAGAGGCAATGAGAGGAGTGCTACAAATAACCAGGGTTAAATGGCTGATACTTCATCTCCAGCACTTAAAGCACACCTACACTTTCTGTTTCTGTCAGAAATCTTCCTGCCTTTGTTTCACTCTAGAATCCTTCACATTTTCTAAATGCTAATTCACTTTTTTGCATTCCAAGTATCTGTATCTTGGAATGTTTACTAGGAAGAGTTCTCTTTCAGCAATCTGTATTAAACATTTGATTTAAATATATAAATTTGTATGTGTTATCCAATTGTGCCAAACTGATTGAAAACAGAATAATAAAAAATGGGAAAGGAAAACAGAGTGTTTAATATGAAATCTTCCTTCTTTTTCTCTTGTCAGCAAAAACCCAGGGACCAACACTTCTCAACTTCATCGTTTACGTCCAAGGTGAGCTTACGAGCTCTCTCATATGTTTAAAAATGAATGTGCATGCGTTTGTAGATTTTTGTCATTCCTGCATGACAGAGTATAATAAAATTCTTATCTATATATTAGTTGATTAAATCAGGAGTAACAAACTCAAGAAAAACAATAAAAACATTAGGACATCATTCTTAAGGGTGAACTCTTATGCTACATTGAATCAGTTATGTGTGGAAAACATATTCAGTACATTTTTTGCACAAAATCATTCTTGGATAATGAGATTTTAGTCTGGTCAGTCATATCTACATATCGATTTACAGCAGTAAACCCAGCTGACCAAATGTGCTCAAGCTCCACTTGGGTTGCTAGGTGACAAGCTGTTCCCGTCAGTTGTGACTTAACAATCGGGAGATTTTTGAAACGGCCCATTTTCTAGACACCAAAAAACATAAACTTTTTGCCAAGATAAGCAATAAGCAAAGCATTACCTTTTGGTTTCCTGTACGAAGGAAATTATGTATGAGTTCTGCATTTATGCTAGAAGAAAAATATCAAGAAACTGTGTTCATAAATGTTTAAGACAAATCATTTGAGGCCTTGTTGTTTTTTGTTCATAGGCGATTGTTGTTGTTGGCTACCAAATGATTTTTTACTAACATGTATAGCCTATATTTAAATAGGGTTGTGTGTTTTCCTTTTCCATAAATTTATGCTCAATGATGGAGGTTTGGCATACTCATACTCAAACATTATGAACACTGCCAGGTGGTATTAATAAAGCTCCTCACTGTGGTACATGATTGTTGGTGGGGTTTATTATATTTTTATCATCAAAGTGCATGTGCTACAAGAAAAAGAAATGGGCAAGTTTAGGGATTTGAGTGACTTTGATATGAGTACAATTTCAATGGCTAGACAGAATTTCCAAATCCACAACTCCTAAGGCAAATTCTCTGTATATATTGGTCACTACCTACTTAACGATGATCCAAGGAATGAACAGAAGCAAATTGGTGACAGGGTAACACGCCCAAGGCTCTTTGACGCATGTTGGGTGTAAGGCTGGCCTGTGGGCCTTGATCCGACATAAAGCAGGTCCAACTTAAGCTGCTGAAGGAATGATTCCTGGTTCTAAGAAAGTGGTTCAGTGCAGTGGAATGTGACGCTTTGAGAATATTTTACTGGGTAATCATGTGTCCTGCGTCAGAAGTGGATGTTACTTTGACACATGCTGCCAACTTAAGCATTGTTGCAGACCTTGTTTAAGGCATTAATACAAATGATATTCCTTAATTGATGTGGTCACATTCAGTAGGATAAATGTGACCTGGAACAAAGCAGAAAATAGGAATGGAAATAGACTTGTGTAATAAATCCAGACTTAATTTAATAAGCTTTCTGTTGCATTCTCCCGATTTCCCTAATTAAATTATGGTCTTAATTTTTGTAGAGGCATGAGAAATTCTAATATGAAAACGGTTTGAGAAATCGTGGGCAGTGTCAGAAAGTTTTAAGAATTGCATTGTTGCAGTTCAGCTCCCAAATTAAAGTTTCACTTAAGATCCCTGCACAGCTTCATTTAACTTTGGGTTTCTGTTTAAATTTTCATCTCATGCTACTGTTTTCTTTTTTCTCTCAGGTAAGCGAAGTCCATTTGTTTCCAGTCTTTGTCCCTGTATACCCCCTGTTAGCCACACTGGCAGTGAAGCACACATTTAATGAGCAGTTAGATTCACAGTGTGCAATATGTCTTACTAATTTACAACACCATAGGTCTGCATTAGGTTAACCGTGTAGCTGACTCCAGTGAGGTTGTATTTTAACTTTCAACATTTGCTGCAGTGTACGTAATTGAATTATGGGATCCTTTTATGATTTCCATGCAGCTTAGTTTTCACTTGTCCTCAGCTCTGCCTTCCAGTTTTCATCAAGCAAATTTTTTCACACAGCATTAGTAATGTGATATTTCTCTATTCTTTCTTTTAAAGTCATTTGAAATGTACAGCTCCCTACTTAGCAGCGAGGATAGCCTGGGGCAGAGGAGCCTTTTGAATTTCAAGGAATTGTCAAATAGAATATAGATGATGATTTTGTGCTGTTCAATTATTCGTTTTTGACAGTCTTATCTTGGGATAGATTCTAACAGTCATGTAGCGATAAGTATAAGTGCTTGAACAAATGGAAACTGGACATCCTATCGTACCAGTAAATCCAGTAAATCGAGTAAATTTAGCTGTAACCTCAATAACAGCTAAATAACTAAATCAACATATAACAGACACAGCAAAACAAATGCACACAAAAAAATCTAGTTACTGGATGGGAAATTAAAGGATTTTGTTTCCCAGAATTGTGTTTCCATTTAATAGCATATTCAGATATCTTTTCTTTGAGACTGTTACTCTTGCCATTTGGAGTACTTATTCGTTTTATTAAAGCATAATTCAATAAATTTTGAAATACTATAGAATTCAAACATTGAGTGCTGTCTACTGGCACAATTAATGGAAGTGCTGTACTAAGGTAGCCAGCTTGATAACAGCTGGGTTTTCCTTTTAGGACAGTATTTGTTTTGGTTAGTTTCACGTAATGGATGTATAGCCAAAATAAATTTTCTGGATTTTGTAAAATAATATTCATTGTCTGTTTTATTATTATTGCAATAAATTCATCAAACTATTGCAATGAAATTTCAAACCCACCTCCCTGTTTTCTGACAAGTGTGTTACTTAAGAATATTTGTTGTTCGTAAAGCTCACTATCTTAAATGGATACCGGTCCCAGTGATAAATAGCCTCTCAAGCTGAAGCCTGTATCCCTTTAGACTGCCCACCAGCTCATTGATTGGGTCTGCTGTCTCTTACAAACCTTTGATGTGACATCTGCCACTTCATCTGGTTGTCAACAGTGCCTGAACTTATGCTAAAACTGATGTGCAACTTGTGAAATGTTTTTTTTTTTCTAGTTAGCTGTTTTCATTTACCTGTAAGTTGTTAAGATGCTGGGCATTTATTCTGCCTGGGTCATGTCAGCCAGATGGATTTTGATATCAAAGATTTAATTTACATTAACATTCGAATTTGTGTCTGTGTGAGTGTGTGGTTGCACCCACCCCACTAGCAATTGCTAGAGACTGCAATTGCTGGGATCCTCCATTGTTCTTAGGATCTAGTTTTGTTGAAGCATGTGACATTGAGAGGTGCTTAGTGAGATTCAAATATCACTGTTTTCCAGGGCAAAAATTACATTTTACATATAGTTGGCTGCCATTTGTGTCTTTTGGAGAAGAGTAATGTTTGTACTTCCACAAATGTGACCATTGTATTATCTGGGCTCTCCATGACTTTGTCTATCTTTTCAATTACTTCAAAGTCAAGTTCAGTTGTATAGCATATTTTATCAAACAGGCAGTTGAAAGTGCTTTGCATGGTAAAAACACAAAACAATAACCTGTAGTGAAACAAGCAATAAAGATTATCAACAAAATCATCAAGTGTACATAAAATATATTATTATATGTTCCAGTTATTATTAATCAAAGCAATTCTAAATAGGTGGGATTTTAACCTTGAAATGGGTGCATCAAGTTCCTCTAATCTGGAACTTAAGTTTGTTCCAGATTAGAGGAGGAATAAAAAAACCTGCTTTTCCACATTTGGTTCTGGTTCTGGGAATGCAGAGTAGACTAGAACTAGAAAATCGGAGTGGTCTGAAAGTCTGTTTTCTGAGCTGCAGGGAGACAGTGTAAGGACGTTAGAACTGGAGAGTGATTACGCTGTGGATGTGTTTGTGTGTGAACACTCGCCGAAGTCTCTGTACTTGGTTTTCAATGACCACTTTACTTTTCCTAAGCCTTTATATGATTGTTTTTGTCCCCCTGTGTTCCAGTCAGAGGGAAACACTTTAACCTTCAGTGCGCCGAATTATTGAAATGTGCATGCACTGTATTTTGTCAGTAAAAATAACATTAAAATGATAGAAGAGCAAGATCACCTATTACTGAAAGGGGTAACGCCTTTAGTAATACAGTTAATTTGAACACCATAATTCTCATCATTGCACAGTTCACAATGAACTAGAACATATTTTGGTTACCAAGGTGACAAACATATGAAATGGTGCCTGAAATCCACTATCAGTGATAAAAATGGGCCCCGTCAGAGAGGTATTTATTTAAAAATGTAAGTACTTTTGTCACATTAAAAGGTCTTATCAAAGTATGAGGTAAATCATCCAAAAGATGACAGTGCTCATAACAGACAGCTACTCGAAAGCCCAATCTTATTGTATACTTTTTAACAAGAAAAAGAACTCTGAAAAATGTCAAGATCAACTTGCTTGATTATTAATTTTGTAATTAACAGAATAACAGTAACTGGGACCAATACATAAGAGGGTTAAAGCCAACATTTATCTTAATTTGTTTCTTACTTGTTGACATAAAAATGAAAGCAGAGTGTAAAATTTATTTGAGCCGATTAGGAGAAACTACACAAATTTCTCTGAGTTGCTGTTTAGGAAGAAAAAAATATCCTTGAAAACCAGAGCTCATTCTAGACATTAGTTGTCTTTTGACTCCTTTGGTTTTGATATTCAACAACAATAACTTATGTTGTTTGATGTTTTTCCTCATCCAGATTGTCTAGCAGTGTTAAGTGGTGCTTTGACCCCACAATAGAGAAGATGAGGCAGAATGCACTACATGGTTTGCCTTTCTAATTGCTTCTCATAGGAACCCAGGTATTGATTGTTGCAAATGCCCATCGATTTTTAAGTGGGACTCTGCACTATCTGACGTTTGTGCTAAATACCATAAGGCGGATGCTTTCTCTTTGTCTGACTGTGAACACAATTTATCTTCTTGTGTAGCGGCATGACTTTGACTCCATTCAAAGTTGTATTTAGGTGTATTGTTTTGTTGAATATGAATTGGAAAAGGAGAAAAGAGGAAAATAGCTTATGCTTTTGCAGGGGGGAACCCAGGCAGCCTTAATCGAGAGGCATTGATCTGGCCATGGGAAACAGTGTGCTTACTCGCACAACAAGATAGCCAAAGGCTATTGGCAAGCTGTTTGTTCCCATTGGATGAAATCACATGAATTTCCTCCCTATGGTCTAAACAGATCACTACATCAAAAGGTCAGAAAGAGTGCCATAATTAATCAGCTGCTTTTTTCAATATTTCCAATAACAAAATGACTATGTGATTGCATGAGTCAATAAAGATATTAATAATAAATTAAGCTTGTGCATAATGCACAAAGATATAAATATATTTGGTGGAAAAAGTGTGCAAAGTAAAGTAAATTACCTATCTGTCAAACCCTGTGTAAAAGCTGTACTGGTATCTTTAGTAAAGAGAGTTCAAACCATATCTTGAATTGGCCTTTTGTAATCTCTGTTTCTTTAACAATAATCTGTATGGCTATTCCCTTATAGGATATGGAGTTATATATCTACTTAACAGATTTTAAACCTCCAGAGCTGCAAACTTAGAAAAACTCAACAGTCTTAAAAAAAAGTGAGTCAAATTTAGACATGGAACATGGTTACATTTCCTACACCTGTACCGAATGTGAATCTCAGTGTTTGGACCTGAGGGCTGTGTGACAGTTGGTTTTGTGTTCTGCTTTGAACTGTACAGAATATTGGTTGAATTTGTTAGATTTTCCACAAGAACATGTGGAATGAGTAATTTCTGCCAAGGTTTTCTCTAGGCTCAGTAACTGACTCCTAGCTGACCTCTTTTGCCTTTCGATCACAGTGCAATATGGTGCCATGTTGTGTGCATGGAAAACTGTCATGTCAGTCGTCTTCATTTACTATGCTAATCTAATAGTACCTAAACTACTTCGATCCTTTAAGGGCCAAACTTTGCTGCATGTGTTTTATTTAACTCCTTTCAGAGATGCTGCTTTTTTTTCTGTGGTGTTCGTTGGATTGCTTGGCACAGGAATGACCTGCTTTAATAGGTATTTGCCTGTCATTGTTCCTTGCTCCACCTGTCGTTGAGGGGTCTGAATAATGCAAAATGCTGTCCTTAACTTCCATTTGAATACACTGAATCTGTCTTGTCAGCAGAGAGAAAGTGACACAAAGACAAGTAGACTTTGAAAGACCAAAAGAGACAGAAAATCTGGAGAGGCAAAGGTGACAAAGAATAAGGTATGTGAGGAAAGTTTGTTGAAGGACAGAAAAAAATCCAATGTCATCACCATAGAGGGAAATGGGTGTAGATTTTGTTAGAGGACTGAGGAGCACACAATGTAGACGCACAAGGCAAACTGTCAAGGATTTTTCAGGATATTTGATGCATTCTTCTTGACTTAACACTTGTAAGTTTACATGTAAGTTTATTTTGCAGGGCTGTGTTCCTGCAACTCCAAAGTACCACTTTGCACTGGAGCAGCAATAGCAGCACCTCCTGGACTGACTTTAATTTCAGTAATAATGTTATGACTACATAAAACAGTTGAAAAGCCGAACTTGTTTTGGCTTAGATCTAAATGAAGTTTGAATAAAATCCTATTTAGCTGGAAGCTTTCTTGCATTCATTTTCTGTTAAACTCTTGTCTAAATTTACTTTGCTGAGAGAGTTTATTTATTCATCCATTTGTTGACTTAGTATTTTCAAAATATCCACATTTTGAAATACTGAATTGTTATAACTCAAACAGTAGAGAAATATGTCTTGATGCTGCCGATTTGTTTTATCCCACTGAATCAGTGATCCCTGTGACATTTTTCTTGCATAGCCCACTTTGTTAATTTTCATCTGACCTTTCTTTGGTTACACAATGTCAGCTTCATTTATAATGTTTTACTTCTGATCATTTGTCAATTCAGCTTTAATTTGGAAGAACCCACCTTGAATAATAGTTCACTTATTCCCAATCTCCCTTCTAGATATTTTCTATTTTTACTTTGAGATTTTGACTACGGTGACAGGTTGGAAGGTGAAACCCTTCATACATTGTAAGGAGCTTTTTTATTCTTAGCTATGAACTTCCTTTTCCTCTTTTAAGCTAGGCTGCTTTCCAGTGAGGCACATAATAACAGGTAACGTTCTTGTTATCCTCTGGTTCTACCTGACCCGTCTTACTCACTCAATAGTTTTATGAAATATTTGCCCCATTACAGATTTCTTTTTTTTTTTTGCAATTCTGTGTGACCTGTTTTTCATTTTAATCTTATACTGTATGTTAAGTAGGGAACTGATTAGCTGTTATTGAATCCTCCACTTTATGCTTGACTTCTGGTGTCAGACTGTAAAAAAAACATGGCCAGTTACAACAATGGACACATATTTCTGTACCTAAGTCTTTTATCTTTTAAGAAAGTTCCTCTCAATGGAATGCAGAATTTCAGGAGAGCTGCTCTGAAATAAAGATCGCATAAAATTGTAATGATGATCTCTCCTATACGAATAGATGGATCAATGATTTGCACAAAAGACATACTCATAAATATTCTACCAAAATCAGATACAGAGAAGTTAAAACTTCAGACTTTAGTGGCCCCTAATCTTTGTACTTTAAATTGCCTCTATGTTAGAGCTCTTTGTGAACACATTATCTTTAAACTCAGTCTTTTTCCCACTTTGTAATTCCTCAGTCTTCATCTAAAATGCCTAACATAGAGGTCTTTTTGCTGTTAAGCCTCATCAGTTCAGGTTTCATTTTCTTTCTTTCAGCATCATGTGCTTCTCTTCTTCCTTCTCATGCTACTCCACTGTTTTTTCCTCCTAAGAAGACAAAGTCGAATGGACCAATAGCTTTTAATTGCTATGGTTTTTATGTGGTCTTCTGAGAAATAAGAGCCATTCAGCACTTCTGTCCACAAGATAGATGCTGCCGATACTTCTCAGCGAGCTGCAGCATGGGAGCACACCCCGTGGCTCAAGGAAGTGCAGGTGAAGTAATAAAAGAAAATGGTTCGCTGCAAGGGGGAAAAAAATCCCCTGCTATGGATTTCATTTTTTATTGGAAACAAGTCACTCAGGGTCATGCACACAGTAAGAGAAATTTAAATCTGCATGGACACACAACCACAACTACGCATATACGAAACAAAGAGCGGCGTGAGAGGAGCAGCAGCTTGTTAGCAGCAACCAGGTCAGTAATGAAATCTGCTCTTGCCGTTGGACAAGCAGGCATATGATAGCCATCGCACAGTGACTCAGACTTGTATTAAAAATGGAGACTGCAGGAAATCAAAAGCATTGCTTGGATCCCTCTTGTGCTTGACTCAGTTCTGGTGTTATAAGGCTGAATGCAAGCCCTTTATCTCTGAAAGGCAGAAAGATTAGATGAACATGGCCCTCTCTACCTCTGGGCATGGATTTAAAATACTTTGTCACACCTATTAACACCGAGATATATCACAGTATGTTACAAGCTGAAGCTCTGAATGAACTTTATATAAGCTTTTTGTATAGACATAAATGGCATACAAATAAAAAACAAAAGTTAGTTGTTTTTTTACTACTCTCAGTGAGTGTCCTACAAATTCTGCAATGTCAACAAATCATGAAATCTTTCATACCAGTTTCTGAAGTTTGCAGTCTTTCATTTGAGGTATAGTTGAAGCCACATTGGCCAAGTATCAGAAAGTTAAGGGACCGCTAAGCATGATCACTTTCTCTGATTTTACATTACATTTATTTTGTTCTATGAACTATTCACAACATGTCTCTAAAATTCCAAGCAAAGATGTAGTATTTATTTTCAAACATCAAATAATGCAAATAAAATAAGTTCATATTCATTTAGAAACAGCAATACTAATGGTTTGACTCGGGAAGAGTTCAGCAATTAATATTTGGTGGAATAATATGTGGCTTTGTGTATGTGTGAAAATACATCTGGATGTACCAATGATAACTAATTAAAGAAAACATCAAGAAGAAAAACTGCTGCATGCTTTATTTTTCGTAGGTTAGATTACTCCAATGGTGTATGTAGTTGACTTTTTCAAAAATCAAACAGGCAGTCTGCAGTTCATCCAAAATGCTAAAGTCCTAACTAACATTTTGAAAATTGATCTTAACACAGCACTCTTTTGTTCTCTTCCACTGTACTAGCTCTCTGTTTTTCAGAGTAGATTGTTACATTTTGCTATTTGTGGTAAAGCACAAAAGGGTCTTGCTTTTAAGGGTTTCTCAGGTTTTCAGAGACCTGCTTACTCAGTGTTCCTAACACCAGACCGAAACTAGGTGATGCAGCATTTATTGTCTATGCTCCCCAGCTCTGAAACAAATACCCCAAAAACATGAGATGGGCAAAAACTAGCGGCTATCGCTACTGCAAATGAGGACTGAAATCATTTTTGTTTACTGCAGTTTGATCAAATAAACTAATGAACTGTTGCAACCATCTATTTATGTTAGATTTTTGATCTGTATTTTAACACACAGATTTCTATACATATAGTTCATTATTTTTTTCTTTTTTTTTGGGAGCTCTGTAAAGCACTTTGGATTATAATAATAATTTAATACTTTATTTTTGGCTTTAAATCTAACTGCATGAAGACATCGCTTGAAAACAAATTATGTATTATCAGAAGTTGGTCCTCACAAGAAGTGTTAGGTTTAGCTATGCAACTGTGCACAGCACACAATAAATGCATTCAGTCATATTTTGAAACACTAATACATCATCTATTGATGCTTTATAAATTATATGCCAATGATCAATTCCTGCTTTGTTATATAAAGAAATAGAAACAGAAACAGAATGCACAAAATATTTAAGCACTGTAATCAGCTGAAAATTATGCAAAGACTAATTATTATTTAGAATTTTAATTTATTTAATTTGAATTTCTGAACAGACCTTGAAAAGCATCTCAAAATGTATGTCACAATATTATTATTAATGTTGTCTTTACAGAAAGTATGTGGAAATTCATCGAAGAAGCAAAGAGTTTCAGTGGCATAGAGAATTCAAGCTTACTTGAAGCACTTAATTTAAACTCTATACAAATTTAGTTGCTGGAAATGTTTAAATCAATCTGAATCAGAAGATTAATCTGTTGAGACAAAGTATATTTAAGATAATAGTTACAGAAAAGAAACTGCTGGGAATGCAACATTATTATGTTAAATCTATGAATAAACAGATTTTTATAATCTTGAAATTTGCAAATAATATACTTTTAAGAAAACAGATATGGAAGTATTTCAGTTTGGTTTTATAATATTGTACTTTCTGATATAAGTTTATGCCTAATTTTCTGAGAGGGGAAAAAGGCAACCAAATTGCATATGTATTTTCTTAGTGTACTCGCATGTCACTGCAAATGAGTCATCTTCATAACTGCCGACAGCGAACATGACAGCAGGACATGCCTTTAACAGAACAGAGGCTATTCTACACACTGAAGACATTCCTGACATCCTGAAGGGAAATTAAGTATGGATCACAGTAAGTTATGCGATTACGCTGGAACTGAACCATGTCAGAAGTTCATTGAAGAGTTTAATTGCTATCCGTGAGATTGGATTTTGTTAGTCTCACCACATGATGGAAATTCAAAATATGAGTCCATGAAAAAGCAATTACTTGCTTTACTGCTTAAGTGTTAAGAGGCTCTCATTATCTAGTTAAAACCCTTCACAATTCTAATTCAAAGAAAGCTCTAATTTGCTTTATTTACTGTCAAACTGCAGAGCTTATTTTTTTCCTCTGTGGGTGAGACGCAGTTGAGCGGAGTGTTTGACTCTTATTTTCCATTACAATAAAACAGCCAATAATAATTGTGATGAAAGGCTTCTTTGTTAATAAGACACAGAAAACTTTGAAAGTTTTACAAACATTTGCAAAAACCAGGTGAAAGTTTAATTTAACTGAAATCCCAGTCTGGTGATAAGATCTCATTATTTTACAAAAGAATAATTGTTTCCTTTGATTTCCTTTGAGTTAAAATACAATTACCAAGGCTGTTTTTATTGTTACATAAATGACAGAAAAATGAAGATGCTAAGTGAGGTTTTGTTCTTTTAATATAAAATACATTACATACTAACAGAATAGAATTTAATTACTCGAAGGCAGAACACACATTTTCCAGTTAGATGGCTTAAGTTTTTAAAAAGTAAGAAAAATGTACAGCGGCACAGTCAAGCTTCCTGTCTGAAAAGTGCAACTAAATGTAGGCAAATTGTGTTTACAGCTTGCAAATGTTGGTCATTATTCAAACCACAGGTTGTAGACAGTACTGTAGTGGTCAAGGGAAACATTTAGACATCCAAACCTCTGTGAGGCTGCTTACTTAATTAGTCTAGGTTACTGTAGTGATTCAGGCAGCAGAAAGCCATTCTTCCAAGTTGAGCTGGCAGCATGCCAACTCGACTTGGATTCAGCCCCTGGTGAGAATGACTTTTGCAGAATTTCCTGCTGATTGAATAATGTACTGCTTTATTTATCAGCAGGATGTTTTTTTTTTCTTGTTTCGACAGTATGGCTGTACATAGTGAATCCATTGTCATGTTTCTTTCTCATTTCTCCGTGTTCCTCCAGATCACAAACACATATTTCAGTCTATTCAGCATCTTAGACAACATACACAGTGTTTCATTTTGTTTAAATGAGCAGTGTGAGGTTGAAGGCTGTGGAAATGCTTCTGAATAAGACTTGTATCACCATGTTACACACAAATCAATACAGCCACAATAACAAATTATCAAGTATCACGTTATGTGGTCATAGCTATCTGTCACTGAGGGCATGTGTGAACTCACAAATGTTTGCTGGAGCTGATTCAGTTAGGAAGATGGCACCAAAAACAGCAGATTTTTTTCATGACAAAAAAAACAAACAAACAATCAATACAGCAACCTTGATCTTTGTTCTCTGAAGAACAGATACAATAGGCAGAAGATCACCAAACAGGGAATGCAACTCGTGAAAATGTAGAAAGGAATGATAAAATAACTAATAAAAGAATTTGTTATAGATTGTGTTGCTCTATATTACTCTGTCAAAAAAAATATTTTCTCTGTGCTACCATGATGGTAATATATTTTACATTTAAAAAGAGATCCACTCATGAAAACCTTACGTGTCTTCCTGACTCTCTGACAGGAACCCAACAGTTTTGTATTTTGTTCAGTTATGTCTGTGTTTTGTAGATGATTGGACACAATGCTTCTCATTTAGCAAAACTATGAAATGCACCTGGGTGCAAAAATGATGACAGGACAGCTTCCACATCTAATTTATGAAACAAAGCGCTTCAGTCAGCGGCCACCTTCACAGAATTTCCTACATGAATAAATTAAAAATGACATGAGTATTTGCATATTTGTATATTTTCCCAAGCATATGTATTTAAAAGACTTGAGTGTTTAACACTACTATAAAGTCCAGAACTATTTTACTTCAACACAACCCAGAGAACTAAATTAAGCTCAAGTTTTTGCAGAGTGGCATACAATAAAACAATGTCCCAAATTTCATTCCTTCAGCTGATTCAGGGCCAGCCCATCTCTATTTTAGTAACTTGATGCAACTTTTTACACTGACCTGTGTTTAAATGTGTACATCCTAGATCTCCCTACTGAAAGTACATGCAGTCCAAATACCCAGCCTTGGACAGCACTTGCGTTAGAGAACTAGGTTTCCTTCTAGATTTTGGCATAACTCCATAATGGAAAATAAATAGCCACTGATCAATCTAAAAGGTAAATGATTTGCTTCAGAAATCCCTGGCCTCCTGAGCACAGTTATAAACAAAGAGATGTACAGTGCACACTGTTTAAATCTCCTTACTGCTTATGATCTTGTGGTAGCGCTATTAAATGTTCTTCAACTGGTCAGTAATTAATCACACAGACAGTCCATGTACCAGCACCATCCTCCTGAGATATTCTGAGCTTAGCCAAAGCTTGCTAAAAATATTTCCTATTTTAGAGGCTGAAGGATTTTTTTTCTGAAATTCCTGAAATTGTGCTTCCTAATATGTCTTTTCATCTAAGCCTAATTATAATTTTCGCTCAACTCAAAGTACAGCCTGTTAGCATTATAAGTAATTTATTTCTAGATTTCTCTGATTTTTACTTTTTATTTCTATGTAAGGCAAAGTGTGCAGATAATTTCTTCCTATGTACTTTGAGAAATGAGAATCAGCTTTCCCAGTCCAGAAAAAAGTGGAAGAGATGGATGAATTGTCTGTGAAATCACGTGTTGATTCATCACGTTTTCTTACTTATTTGCAATCCAAATAAGTAGTAAAATTTTTGAAATTTTACTACTCTTGTGTCTTTAGAGATGCAGTCTCTGTGATATTGTGCACCTGTGCAAATCTATTGTTTGTGTTTCTTATTTCCATCCACTGTTACATAAAAATTCTTGTATCTTTTACTTTGTCTGCCCATTCTTGCAGATCTCCTGGAACACATGATTACTTTGTGAGTAGACTAATGAATTTTATATTGATTTTGACTTCCTTTGCACAGTCGGACTAAGATTCTTTAATTTAATCACAACCCCACAACATAACTGCATCACTACATCTTTAATATATGAAACAGCAGCTGTAATACCACTCCAGCTTTTTTGTTATGGATTAAATTAAGCAGTGGGAAGCAGAGATACTTCCCTCATTCTTCTATTTTGGATAAATCCTACTTCCTATGGAAAAGCTCACTGGTTTACAGGCAACAATATAGCAAACTGTTTTCAAGGAGATGATTTTTAAATGTCTGAAAAGGCTCCCTGAAATCAATGAAACATGCACAGTTCATACACTGGATTTGCTTGGATAACCAAGGTAATAGAAAAACTTATCAAAGCTCCCTCTCACTCTGCAAATGCAGCTTTGCTCATTGGCAAGCAGGGCCATCTTTTGAGATTATCGGGAAGTGTATTGCTCAAAAGAAGATTTATTTCATACGCAGCTGTAACAATTAAACAAACATCTTTCTTTCTCTAATGCAGTGTGTGACTGATGTTTCAATAAGTATATGAACTAATTTTACCAACAAAAAATGTGCTTAAGAAAAGGAATTTCAACGTTAACTGTTTGCCTTGAAAACGTGACTTCAAAATATAGTTTTTAGTTGGCAACTTCAATCAATTGAATAAATCACGGCTAAAGTAAACATGTTGTTTTTTTTAAAGGACATGAGAACTCATCTTTATGTCAACACATTTCTTGTGATGACATTAACATATAAATTATATGCCTCATTGATTCTTTCTGTGCTATTTTCTGTTCCAGAAGTGAGAATAACGATGCTGTTGAAATGGCAGTCCAGCCTTTGCTAACATTTATGTCATGTTGTTTTAAAACTTCTTTAAAAATCTACAAAAAACACAACTGATGAAGAACTAGGGCTTTGTCTCTTGTGCATCCGAATAGAGAAGACTAATTTATTTCAGTAATTTAATTGAAAATTGAAACTCAGATATTATAGATATTCACTAAAAACATAGTAATATCAGTCATTTATATGTGAAAAATGTAATTATTTGGCTTTCAAGTAGTGGAGATATAAAATGAAATTTCTTCAAAAAATTACATATTGGATAAAAATAAAATCAAGACATGCACAGTTGTTCTGTTGTGACCCACTGAAAAGTAAAGGTACCCATTGTTATACAGTAAATACATTCAGTATTTGGTAACTACGTACATGTAGTAAGTCATGTTGTATGACTTACTTTATGAATGTGGCATGGCATGGAGCCAATCAGCTTGTGGGGCTGCTGAGGTATGAAGGAAGCAGACTTTGTTGGATCTGCTTTCTCATATCTTTCTCTGGATAATCCTGCATGTGCTTTAACATTTCATGGTAGATTTTAGAGTTGACTAGTAGATGAGGAAGTCTCCAAACCATCTCTGATTGTGGATTTTTTGTGGTGGCTCTTGACGTTTTGACACCAATCACACTTGATGTCTTTTGAATCTCCACCAAACTCTTGACCAGTTTGGTAGAGATTCTGGTCATGTCTCTCTTATAATGATGGTTATTTCTGTGGTTTTGCACCTCTTCTAACTCAACTTTTCTTGAACTTGGTTGGATACAACACTCTGTGAAAAGCCTGCTGCTGCTGCTGCTGTTCTTTCAATCTTTTTTTGGCAAGCAGAGTACCTGGAAACTTGAAAATAATGCAATTTTTACATTGTCACTTCAAATTCAACTAATACACGTATATATAATATATAACACATCCATCCCCCAGTAGTTATTTATATATTTCCCAAACATATGTAAGGATTTTAATTCTAGCAAAGTAATATGTGAAGATTCTTTATGAATTTTTCCATCAATCTTCATTGTCAGTTTTATTATTTTTTAGGGAGAAAAAATATTTCACTATAAGAAGAGGAGCACAGGTCAGAGATAATTAATCTTGCTTTCAATGTACACAAGTCAATGTGATCTGACATTTATTTCTGTCTTCAAGCATAATTTCTGCCTCAGGTGAGTACTTTTTAGATAGGCGTACATGTACACATCTATTTATCGACAGTTATTAACACAATGTTTATACATGCTCTTTATAAAGTATAAGCCAGGTTTATGTCTTTCATTAAATTTTAAGGGATTAGTACTCCCTTATTACCTTGCTTCCCTTAAAGTTTATCACTTCAGAGCTTCTAATTATCTCCTTCATTTTCAATCAGAGCATTTGGAGTTGATACACTATCTAATTATTATAACACATATCATCCCGTTCTTGCTTTAATGTCCTCAGTTAACTGGGTTTTTAAGCTGATTACTCCAGAGGACCAGAGAGCGGTTCTTCTTGAAGTTCAAGGAGATGCCCAGGGTTATATTCCCTAAGGTCTGCAATGCTGATAATGTTCTCTCTGCAATGAGAGTCAATAGGAAGTGGATTGAGAACTGCTGCGTTTGTCTCTCTCACGCTCCTTTCGCAATCCCAATCATCCACCTGGATTTTCCACTGCCAGACCTTCAGCCCTCACCTCAGTGCAACCTTCAGACAAAGACTTAGCTGTCTCTGTGAACTACAGAGGTAGATGTGGGAAGCTTATTAATTGGAGGCTGAATGAAATTACTTCAGACATGTACAGCACTTTTCAGGACCCTCAAAGACGCTTTACAATTAAATCAGCCATTCCCATTCATGCACATATTCACACACTGATGATGGCAAGCTACTGGATTGTAGCCACAGCTGCCTTAGGGCAGTCTGACAGAAGGGAGGCTCCCATATCATGCCATCGGCTGTGGATTGTGTTAACGTATTAAGACGTGACGAGCATAATGTATGTATCTGTCTTTCAAACATGTTAAAAATTATGGTCGTTTAAACGGGCATTCACCTATGATATAGATATGAATATAGAAAATACTAAGACTGTTGAGATAGTCTAAGTTAATAGGATTAACTTATTGGATGAAGCTAGAGATCTAAAAGAGGTGGATGTAAAAATAATTTCATACTTCTACCCACCATGGGAGGAAGTTGAAGAACCCGGTGAAAAGCCTTGTTTGCACAGGAAGAACATCGTATTGTTTTCTACTAGAATCTTTTAAGTTTAGGAAATTCTTTAAATCATTAACTTTAAGAGTGGCTTCAGGACTTGGTATTTAATCTGAGGGCATTTTTTGAACTCTTGTAACCACTTTGCTGTGTGTTAAATTGTGTTTGAAGCATCTCCTATTCCAGTTGATGGGATTAAAGGAAACTAAGGAAGTTTTTCTATTGTGTTCACTTTACACTGATGATCACAGCAAGTTTCTGTTTTCTTCCTGCCTTTTTCCATCTGCACCTCCTCACTTTGTGCCTTGAAACAGACAATAAAATAAAACCTTTTTCTGCTCAATTGCTCCAGTGGACGACGCATTGAGACCCATTTGACGACACACTAAATGATTTTTATTTTCTGGTGGGAAAAAAGGGTCTGGAACCAATTTTTCACTGGCACAAAGAGGGCAAAGGCAGGTTTTGGTATGGCAGTTGATAAATGACTGGTGGGAGGTAATCCATCTGCTGCATCAACAAGGAATAGGATCGTCTACTCTTACAAAAAAAAAATTTAAAAAAAATAACAGTTAGAGGCGGATTCCTATAAAGTCAGAACATGCTGTGGAGTATAGCAACATGTTTGTGTCTGGGTGTTTGAACGAGTGATAGAGTGAGTGTCTTTCAATCTCTTTCTCACATTTTTTGCTTTGTTTCTCTAGTTCACACACACAGACAAGAATGACCATGTGCCATCTTGCCTAAATACCAACTATCTATCATCCGTGATATTTCATATATTTTAAATTCAATAAGCCAATATGATTTATGTAGTGGCTCGGGTGGCTTTGGTACTTTGAGATTTAAGGCGAGCGACAGTAAAATGCATTAAGTAGTTCTTTGTTCTCTGTGTTTCCACTGACCATGAACAACATCTGAGGACTTCAGGTCTTTAGGTGTTTGATCCTGTATGGAAGCATTGCATCCAACTCTTTAATATTAAATTGAATATACTGCAAGATGTACTTTGTTTTATCCAGTTGCATTGCTGTGAACTTTGCACCTCAATGTTTTCACTCTTTCTATTCACAGTAAGGAATCACTACCATGTTTAAATGTCAATATAGTTTGAAAATAAAATTAATTATGTAGAACCATTAAAATCTTAGAGATATTTTAAATATTAGTTAATTTTTTAAAAATATTTTATTATAGTTTTATAAATAATGTAAATTATAATTTTCAGATGAAACCTATGTTTTAAGTTTAAATTAATCCATTTAACTGCTTGTGCATCCATCCCACCATGAACCAATGACTATGTAAACATGACAGTTTTACCATGTGGCCATTTATACTAATGAGTTTCAGATTTATACTGGATGTATCTCATTTCTTTGTGAGAATGGGTGTAACATTATTAACAAAATAATTGTGAAATTGTGATTTTTCAAATTCTGACCATAGTTTTTATTTCAAGTTTTGCTTCATGATATCTTTGCACCTCAGTCAATAATACATTCAGTCCACATTTCTGCCTTTGGATTGGTGCTAGTGCTTGGTTGTACTAAAGACACACACAAAAAAATTATGTGCATTACTTTCTGTTGTTCATATTTTTTATTCATGTACCTACCTTTTGCAATAACAGCGTTTTTCAGCTGCTCTTGGTCCAGCAAATAAACAGCAGGAGAATAATAAGATTCACATTCAAAGTCTCCCTCTGTGTTGCTTCCACAGCTACAAAGCACTCAGAGGAAGAAGTGGTCCACGTGTAAATGAGTATTCTCACAATAGGACTGCAGATACAGTAAAAGTGGTTGTGTGTGTGACTGCATACAGTTGTGGTCTGAAATGTACTTTCACTCATAATAGACTGCGCTTTAAAAAATGATTTGAGCTTTGTTTTCGATTGGAATGAAAACATACAACTGCAACGATTATTTTAATAAATGTCTAATACGTTTAAGTTTATTGTACATTGTTTATAATCTATATAGCGCACTACTGACAATAAAGTGTACTATATAATTGCTATATGTTTTATAAAGTTTGAAGCATCGACTTGACTGTTCCAAGCATGTCTCTACCTTTTAGCAGCTTTCAGTTCATGACAACCTCAAGATTTCAAATCAATGTTTGAATGTCCAAACCAATTTTCTTTCATTTCATGGTGACAGTTTGTGTCAGACGGTTGAAAATTGGACACAATGGGTTGCTCCAACATAAATTGAAACTGGTTTTGGAAGGGCTACAATTGGCTACATTAAGCTTTTAAAAGGACCACAACCTCAACGCTGTGGGAAATTTGAGGATTTTGCAAGAAAAGTGTTCAGGACTGGCAAACCAATTAACTTTACCAACGGTGACAAGAGATGAGGTGCCTGTTATAGGACTAGAGGTGGCGTCATATTTAAAGACCCTAGAACCAGAGTACACGAAAGAAAGACCGCAGGCCAGGATTCGAACCCAGGACCTTCTTGTGGCAAGGCAACAGTGCTACCAACAGTGCCTCTCTGCAGCTTTCTTATTATTGACAATGCTTTCTAAAACTATATTTCTGTTGGTAATTTCAACACAATTTAAAGTTTTTGTATTGTATTGCACACATTTTAATTGTGGCATCTTTCAGCTTTTCTTCAACAACTGACTATGTCTAAAAGCTTTAAAAATACATACTTGCAGCCAGCTGTCGCTGCATACCACATTGTTATTCCTTTTGAAAACCTCTTCATTTTAATGAAGCTTTCAAATAAATGATCTAAACTATTAAAAAGTGAGTGTTTCAATTATACTTGCAAGTCAACTCTGTGACTACACTGAAGAAACTTACATTGTCATTTGTTCAAGTTCCTTTAGAGGTTTACCCAGTAAGAATTTATACCATCCATGTTTTTAATCTCTATTCCTGTAAAAATAAACCGACGTAAGTAGGCAGTCCCCACAGGCTTTGAGTTGGTTATTTGATTCTACTTTTTTGTTCCCTGTTACCTCCAAGATACTTGCAGAATTTTTCACAGTTTTAATTTTTTTTCCTATTTTTCAGTTTGTATTGTTTATTTTGACTTGCTTGCTTTGTGTCTTTATTATTCTCAGAGAATCCAACACTTTGTACTTGGTGTTTGAAGTGCTAAGTACAGAGCTTACCTTTTTGTTGATTCAATCAGATTTCTTTCTTGGAAGAAATTAAATGAATTTGGTAATTAAATTAGCTTTTTTGTTTTTAGAGAATTAACCTCAGAGCTCAAAAGAGCAAAGCATCTCCTCGTATCTTACTGGACATGAGTGGAACAGTGGTGAGCAGACAGGGCTTTCTTTTGTATTTGCGTGGGCACTATTTTTTTTTTGGTTGTTGTTTTTCAGTGAGAGCACCTCGAGAGGTGTGTTGCAACACAAATCCCCAGCAGTACATGAGATGAAGAAAACAAATGAGCACTTTTCCTGTTTTCTGTGCTGAAAGTGGAGCCTCTGTGTGCTCTTTTTCTATCTCAGCAGGGGAAGGTGTAGATGTGTAGGCCTGTGTGAACTCTTTTTTTCTGTTTGTGAGCCTTTTTTAATGTATTTGCCTTTAGAAGATGAGGCATTGGAGACAAAGTTTGTATTTTGTAACCTTAATCTCAATATTTAAATTCACATCATTTCTATTATGTGTTTTACTCTTAAATCAGGCAGAGAGCAGCTCAAATATGTAATTTCTATGATTCTAATGTAATATCTCTGTGTCTTGGAAAGGTGCAGTCACAGAAGGAGCGTAGGCCCAAGATCACAAGGTTCCCACGGAAATAAAGGTATTTTGCACACATACAAGCATACCTACATGTATAGACACTGTAGCAAGGTCTCTCTCTCTCTTAGTGCTAGACTTAACCTGTAACCCCAATCGGAGCGATGGATCCCCATGATATGTGTTAGGAAAGTGGTCCTTACAATGGATAAGACCATACACACATAATATTGCTGATTTGGATATATTAGACTGTTATTATTCACACTTACAAAATATATATTTATTGAATCAAATGGGGGGGGGAAGAAATTCCCTAATGGGGTGAAGTGTTTAAAGCGCTGTTGTGTGAAAATCTCTAGACTATGTCACCTTAATTTTAACATCAGAAAACCCTCAAAACCAATCCAGCAGTTCCCCTGGTACAGGAAAATGTTATTTTCCAACTAAATCCTTTAATGAAGAATGATTTTTTAAAATTAAATTTTCCTTTTATCCCCTTCAGTTGCAAATTACTTTATTACTTCTCTTATGTGACTTGATAACAGTGTTTTAGAGGAACCCATTTTCACAGTCATTGAGGCAACTAAAACATTTCTGCGCAACTGTTTAACTAATGTGTAAGCACACACAGTAGCAACTTGTTTGTTTGATCAAATAAGAATCTACAATACAGAATAAATATCAGATTTTGCATTTGTGACTAGTTTATTTCGATTATTACACGCACTCCTAAGAAACACTTGGAGATAAATGGGAGAGACAGTCACTTTCTCACTACTTCTTCTCCATTTGTTACTGATCACGGATAATTAACCAGTTATCATTCTGATCAGAAATTCAATCACTCACTCTCTTTTTTCCTCTCTCTCTGCTTTTGAAATTCCTTAACTATAACACAGAATACTCAATTGTCGGTTTTGTAGAAGATAAAAGGTGTCTATGCTCCTGTCTGAACTTGAAGAATGTAATAAAAATGATATAAAAAATATTTCTCATTGTTTTATTAACAAAAATATAATATATTGATAATTTTGCCTGACCTAAAGCAAATAAAGGGTTTAACTCTATTTAATGTCATACAGTGAGAATGAGAGTTTGTCTTTTTATGACCTATATATCTGGTTTCATTACATACATTCTGGACTGTAGGTATATTTTTAATTTTGTTTATGTGGCTGCACAAAACAAGAAGGCTAGCAGATGGGGTATAAGGCTATACAAAAGGCTTTCTTTATTTGTGACTGACAAATAAAGAAAGCCCAGGTCCTCAGCCTACACTATTTTGTGACAAAACTCCACCTACTTAAATAATCTGCAGGACTCCAACAGCAGCTGCTTTAGGGTTAATGATTTATGCTGATTTTCAGGAAAGTCAGCTAACTTGTTTTAGCATAGCTCACCAATTCCCTTGTTAAAGAAATCTCTGAACTGTTTTAGTTTGTCACATGATACTTCTTGTAGAAATCAATCACTGTTTCATTTGCTCTTTATGCACTGGGAGTGTGATTCATTACCTTTCTTAATTACTCATGGGTGAGGCAGTTTGGTAATCTTAATCTGTTAATTAAATTTTCAGCTCATGGATCTGACAAAATAGACCTGAAACCTGTTATGATTACATGCTGGATGAGGGAGATAATTCACACAGATTTCAAGTTCTAATCAGAGATTATCAGGAGTCCCAGGCACGAAAGTTCAAAGCATGTTATTTTTTTTATTATTATTTTCATGGATAATGAGATTAAATATGTTATTTTTTCTATTAAGAGGATTAACATCAGATGCCTATGGTGTAGAGCCTCTGACTGTTTACCATACAGTCAGGCAGGACAAATGGTATTGCCACGTGAATATTAATCACCTCTCTGTTTAATGCAGTCATTTAATTTATAGCTCAGTGGCTTATACCAGAGTGCAATGATTTGTTTTACTGGCATGTTGTATATTTTATAGAAAAATGCTCCACTTTAGAAATCTCTCTAAGGTTTATTTAAAAGTTTATGTTTGTCTCTCTGTAGTGCTGATCTAACAGTTTTGTGGCATCAAAGCTTCTGTAAACTGTTCCTATTAAACTGACACATTCATCAGATCTGGATGTTTTCACTAGAGGTTTTAGATTTATTTCTGTGTCTGTAAAATAAATATTTTTTTGCTTTGTTTTTTTTATAGAAACCAAGCATAGTTTGAGTGTTCTCATCTCTAACATGTAAGACTAGAAAACAGTAATCACATCTTAAATTGACTGATGATTTGATTAGAGATTTGTTTTCTGGAGATATAAATGACAGTAAAGCAGGTTAACAGTTTAGGGAACACACTTCTGTACTGTTGTAATGGAATAATTAGAAGCTGTCAATGGCAGCAGAGTGAGGATGGTAATTAAAGATAATGGTGACTAAAGAGGAAGGACAGAAAACAAAATAGCTGTTGAATCTGTGTCAGCCTTTTTTCTGGTTAAACTGTTTTCTTACTCCTCTTGTCAAACAGAAGGAAACAATCCACTAGCAGAATAAGTCCTCGTCTTAAATCCGTTAATCTTCCACAGTTAAGTGACTGTTTGCTGTTTCTGATTAATTATCATTAGATTTAGATTTGGATTTCATTTTAAATAAATTGATCGAGTTAAAAGCAAAGAAATTATATTTTCACTTATTTTAAATATAAAAAACAGATTATTTATGTATTTTTTAAAGACCTTTAATCAACCTCGTCTTACAGGTTACAATGCTCCGAAGCTCTGACTTGCTGGCTATACATCAAACAAAAAACTTCCTTTAACTGCGAAATTATCTACAAAGTATCTTGGTTGTGTTAAATGCATCTGTCCTGAACCATTTGTAAATTAAAACGCAGAGTAGAATTCGTTTCGCTAGTCTAAAAATAACCTCACACTCACACTGTTTGAACACCAGATGGCACTTGTTTATTTATTGTGTAGTGTACCGCTTATTAAATATCTTGTGGCGCATTTAATTGCATTTATTAAATGTCAACATTAACTGCAAACCACAATAATTGTGCACCTTTGAACTTGTCGTATTTTTACTGCTTACTTCCTACCCGTAAGTAAAGGAGAATCTGAAATTTAAGTACAAGCGAATGAGGTATTCAAGCTCTTGCCTGTCATCATTACCAGCCTTTCTTCCATTGATTTGGTGTAGAGTCCTTTAGATGCTATCGACATGTACACTCTTTCTGCCATTACAGCGCAAAACTTATGAGTGTTCTCCAGGTTGAGCTTGTTACAAGCACATCATCAGGCTAAACTTGTCTCACTTTTGTTTCTGGTGCTCCTGAATTTAAGCCAGTGAGGGGGAAGAAAGGATATTTCTATTATACTCTTTTAATGCTGCAAGTACATATATATATATATATTAAAAAATCATGAAAAAATGACCTCCTTGCCAAATGTGTTTTGAGTTGAGTTATTTTTTTTAAAGTTATTTATAACACATTTCTGAAAAGTGAGCAAAGACCGACATAAATGGAAAGAAAGAGGGAGGATAGGGAAAGAGACAAGTCTGCGCTGAACTGAGAGAAGAGGTGAGAGCGACAGCAGTGGAAGCCTTTGATCTTAGGTTTCTAATCAATGGGGATTATAGTCTGCCTGCCTGTGTCAGTGCTGATTATTGCAGTAGGATCAGGGGATGGTGGACATCCAAAACTGCAGCACAAAAATACACAACTGCATCGTCATGTCTGCTGTATTTGATTACATGTTTGCACTTTTTATTGGTACTATTAATTCAATTTGAACAAATATTTGGAAAGATTATGCAAACATGTATCACAGTTAAACATAGTCTTTAGATACTGTATTGTGGACATGA
This sequence comes from Phalloptychus januarius, assembly GCA_902982915.1. Taxonomy (NCBI): domain Eukaryota; kingdom Metazoa; phylum Chordata; class Actinopteri; order Cyprinodontiformes; family Poeciliidae; genus Phalloptychus; species Phalloptychus januarius. The sequence goes on along the minus strand of CADWAE010000466.1, from coordinate 11,564,691 downwards.
TCATGTGGCTTGTGTGATTATGTGGCTTATGTCCCAGCAATTTGACTTGTGTCAGACAGAAAAACAGAATAAAGCAATGCTAAGGAAAATAACATATAGACAGATAAACTTTACTGTCCTTAAACCTAAATTGTTAGGAGGTCTGCTGGAAGCAGCCAAATATTTCTGTTTGTCTGTGAGGTGAAGGATTTTTTTAGTTTTTCTTTTGTTTAGAATTATGTGTAACACTTTGTCTTGCCAAGGATTATCCACACATTGGATACCGAATTGTAAAGCATGATGCAACCAATGCATGACAGTATTACTATCGCAGAAAAAAATGATTGGAAACAACTATTCTTTAAGGGACCTTCATTTTATTTATAGCTGCAGCCTTAGTGGTTTTATTATATTCCTGCTTTTTTTCCCTCTGTTACATCTGTGCAGTGGAAAACAGTCACAGCTGTCTTTCACTGTGGCAGGCTCGCTCCTAATGAATAGGATCCTTTGTATCATCTCCTGACCAGGCTATTCTTGGACCAGATAGCATCAAAATCAGATGTCCTGGAACAGAGATGTAGCAAAGATAAGACCTTCAGTCTGACCTCCCATTTCCCTGCGTCTAAGGGTTTTCAATTTGACCTAAAGTTAACATGATCAATAGAGGATGTCTTAACAGACTCTCCCTTTTTCTTAAGTACCTGATATTTCCTTAAAACATTACTGCTTGAATGATTCAAAAACTAATTTTCTCTACAAGGAAAGTTTTCACAGCGTTTGAGTTTTTTTTTTACTTCCTAGTCAGATTGAGTATATGACTCACTCATATTCTATTTCTCAATTTCCTATTCGTAAAAGTATAAATTACAATAAATAAAATACAGATACTGTCGTAGCAAAATTTATTTGTCTATTTCTCATAAATATTTGTTTTCGTTTGATCAATCTTACTTGATCATAAAGTCTCCGGGTGCTGAAGATGATCACAGCACAGCTGTCTTTGTGTCTTAAGCTGTCCCTTAACTCAGGAAAGCTTAAAATGTTCATATGCAACTGGGCACTTGTCCAACAAATCGCTTAAAGGTAATGAACAATATTTACAAGCGACACACTCATTTCCTGGATCCCAGTAAAGCAATGTGCAAAAGCTGGTGTAAGAGCAAACTGCTTTGACAGTTACAGGTTAGATCCATCCTAAAACATAACGTCCTAATAGTATTTGTTTATTGGGAAGTAAAAATGTTAACACAACTTAATTTAAAGGAACTCAAAAACATTTTTCTATATTTTACATTTGAGGATAAAATGTTTCACGGATTAAGAAGTTAAGATATAGTTTTTATTTTCTTTTTTATCAAAAACCAAAAGCAAACTAATACTTTTTTATTGGTGTGATTTGCTTGTGTGGGAAGATCATTGCCCTTTTATATGAATACACTCCAGTGAAACCTGGTGCAGACCAAACAACCGGACCAAGAGCCACTTTTTGAGGCGACCTTGGACCCCTTGTCAACCAACTGGTGCAGTTCACTTCTGGTACATTTACAGACTGGCCTCGATCCGAACCAACCACAGAAAATATATGCCTTTTTGATCTTCACATGTCACAGTTGCTGGGCATCGTAATAAAAATGAGCTTTTCGGTGTTGCTAACGCTAGTGCAGCGTGTATTGATTGTACTGAAATCCGATCTGTTTTCTGGTTGGTGGTACCGTTGCCAGCATGATGTGGTTAAGGGCACGCAGAGCATCTTTCTCATTTAGCTCACAGCGTGTTTCCAAAATTAGAAATTCCACTACAAAACAAGTATGGTATGATATGCTCTTTACATTTGAAATGGTATTGCAGTTGAAGTAAAAGCACAAAAGTGCACAACAGAAAAGACTTTAGTAGGACTTCCAAGTTTGTTTTCTTCCAGAGTCTGACCAAAGGACTTTCCTGGTGTAATTACACCTTAACAAACAAAGACTGATTGACTAGTTAAGATCTGTACAGATTTTTTTGGTTAATATGTCCTTCTGCTTTTTTCCATTCTGAAATTGATTTAGTCTGTAAGAAATATGAACTTATGGAGATTGCAATAGAAAATGTATACAATTTCAAGCTCTTTACATATCTTTACCAGTGGTCCCAAATTATTTGGCAAAATTGCTGATAGCACAAACATCACATTTCAGTGTATCTCAATTTGACCTTTTTCAGTTTTCTGAAGGATATTTTATTTTATAGTTATTGGTTTCCAACTAAACAGTAGTTTCATAAATTTTATTAAAGGAGAAAAAAACACTGATACTTTCTGTCAATAGTCATAAAATAAAACATCACCACTTGCACTTCAAAGTAACCCTTTTCTTTGTTCTTGTTTTTTTTGTTTTGCCATTGAGTTGTTTGTTTGGTAATTAAATACAATTCCCACTGAGACCAGGGATCTTCGCTTGCTTTCTTGGTATCGTTTAGACAGCCTTAACACAAGTACATGTCAATTGTTTTGATCCCTTGTAGTTTCTTTATCATCAGTGAGCAGCTTATGGTATTTGATTGTCAGAGCATTTCTGTGTCACTTCAGCTCGCCTTTTAAATCACATAAGGGAGGCAACAGACAGACAGCAGATACCAAAGGTGGAAAAAGGATTATGTATTTCTTCCTTCCCCATTTATTGCATATGAAAGATACTGGAGAATGTGTTGTCATTTCAGTCTCACAAGAGACAAAAGCCTTTGAAAGTGGAAGATGAAAGGCGAGGCTCATGAGAAACATTTGGAGAGGGACCAACACACAACAGCTCACAAGGTGACAGAGAGGAGGTTTTTGATGTATTTTTTAAGGTCATGCCTGAACAAAAAGATAGAGGAAGAGAACTGAGTGAAGCTAGAGAAAATTGGCAGATCTATACAAATGGTGACAAAGGTTATACACTATTTGATGTATGTATGGAGGTTTGTATGGAGAAAACATAAAAAATACCAAAAAAAGGTAAAATTTCTAAGGAAATTTCTCATATAAGATATAGTGAAAAATCAACCTCTCTTTAACTTCCTCTTATTAATTTCAGGTTGATAAAGATTTCCTGTGCTCCTTAGTTGATTCTAATTACTACACATATTCAAAAAACTACAACAAATGGAGAAAAGAAGGATACTGGTAGGCCTTCCACCACCAATTATCTCAGGATTAATGCAAAAGATGTTTTTTAAAAACAGATGGTCTTGTGTTATATTGTGCAACCCTAAAAGATGTGACATTTTTAACCATTTATTGTCTCCTTAGTACATGTAGTCATCTCCATTTCTAGTAGGAAAGAGAATGCTAATATTACCATGCAGTGTGAGCAGAACTGAGACCTTGAGTCTGATAAGTAGTGCTGTTAAAATTCATGTTATTCAGACTGATTTTTTTTGTAAATGAGAAAACTGGATAGTTAAACCATTTTGTGATTGCTTTTGTACCTTTGATTATTATTCATGATTGTGTTAAACTTTTAAATGAGTATTCTGTTTTGTGCAGTGATTATAAATTTGACTCTCACAAGGTCGATATAGTTACAGTGGCAGTGTTCTTGTTTAAGGTATCATAAAATTAGGTTTGGGTTTTTCTAAGAACCTTGAAGGATTTTCTGTGGATATGTCTGCTTCTAGATTCGAGTTAATTCAAAGTTTTTCACTTAAGAGTTAATCATCCTTTGCCAACTCATCATCCTGAGTGGATCCTGATTCTACTGCCTTTCAATTTCCCCATTACCAAAATATTTGAGAGTGAAATATTTTTTTGTTCATTATTTTGGTCATTCAGTGTCTTTATGCTTGTTGGTCAAAGTAAAGCTAGTTCTTCATTTCCAGGTAAAAAAAAAAAAACAATACAATGTATTTGTTGATTTTCCTTAATGCTCATATTTACTATGTATCATTAGTTGCACTTAAACAACTGACACATTTGCTGTGATTGTCCTAAAACATTAATATTTTTTGTTTCTTCTTGAAAGAAATGACCAGCGTATGGTTTTGAAAGGTACAATAAACTACCTTGTAGTGAATTATTATAGAACAGACGAGCCCACTGGCATTCAGCTGCAGTAAACGGTGAAAGATTTTTTCAGTTTCTCCAAAAATAGAGCAGGCAACACATACAGTTCAATTATTAGCCTAGAAGGGATTATTCTGATTGTGTAATGAGCATGTTGCTTGTTTCCTATTCTAAAATAGATACAACTGGATTGTCAAAGCTCAGAGGCCTGGCCAAAAAGAAGAAGCCTGAAAGAAAAAAACTCACAAAGAGAAGCACTGCACTGTAAAGCATTGTTATTGAATCAAATGATGGCTTAACAAAAAAAATGTTTTAGTAAAAAAGTGAATGAATGTAGATGGAGCAGATGGATGCACCTGTGCGGGATCATTAAGAGGCATTGAGGGCACCACATGGCGTCACACACTTGCAGGCTGGCAAAAGTCTGCTGACACAGACTGCTGCTTAAATCAGTCAAATCTCCAGTAATTTTTGTAAGTAGATGTTAAATATCCCCAACAACATGCATCTAATGGCTGTAATCAAAGTAACAGTGCTCTTTTACATCACCAATCAACTGAGCATACACTTGATCAATTGATTCTTTCACTTTTTTATTTTAAATATAATCTTTTTGCAGATGTTGCAGAGGATATGTATTTATTTTGGACTATTATCTTTCGATATGAGCTTCTAGGTAGGATATTGTTTTTTCTTTTTCCCAGTAGCAGTCACTAAATACTGGAAAATATATGCAAATATCACCATATTCTAATTTCAGTTTTGTCTAGCAGGTTATTTCATATTTTCTCATACATGTTTGCTTCCATTTTCATAAGTAAATGGATCAGAGAGTGCAATGTGAAATGGTGTGTGGTTGTCACTGACCATAGCTTTTGCCTTATACTGCTAAACTGAATCCATTTTTGTTTTTTTCTTTGTGCAGAAATAGCCCAAAGATGGAGGGAAACAAAGACTTATACAGCCCTCAGGTTGAGGGAGCAGCCAATGAACAGAGCCCAATGGTCCTGAAAGACAAGGCAATTTGGCCAGAGTGATGAGAATAATGAGAAAGGCATCGTAATGTTGCCAGAGTCCAATTTACAAGGTGCAGAGGGTAGAAAGAGATTGAGAGAAAGAAACTGAGATGCAGGGATGGAGAAGGAATAAAGGAGCATGTGAGATGTGAATGAGAGAGAGTGTGAGCAATCACCCCTGCAAGAAGGCTTGGTATTGGCTTTACGTTCATGCTGAGGTGGCTGCTCATTAACCTGTGCAAATGAAGGTTACGGCTTTTCCCTCATAGGGCAAGGAAGAAGGGGATAACAAGGCCTCTGCTGAAGAAAGAGAAAGGATACTGTAACTAGATGTGGAAAAGATAAAATAGTTTTTTTCCACGCTCCACAGTGGATGACTCTGAGCTTAAAAATCAGCGTCTCTGAGTGAACAGATTTACTGTGCAAAGTGACAAAAAGACTTTAGAGACTGGGATCAAGAAAATCCTCTGTCAAAAGAAAGAAAATGAAAACCTTGTCAAAAAGATAAAAAGAGATGGCGAAAATGACAAGAGCAGATATTGAAAAATGAGAGTGGCAAGTAGAAAAAAAGGACAAGGGCCAGAATGGACCAAAGGTGATTTTTCGGAGAAAGGTGACTAAAATCCTGAGAAAGCAAAAGTATGAGTGCTGCAGAAAATCCTCCTCCTTTTTGCCAGTGCAAAGCTGCTGAGGGGAGACAACATTTCAGCAGATGGAGGTTTTGTGCCCTCTGGTAACCATCCAGGCCTAGGATCGACATCAGCCTGCAGCATCTTAAACCACAAGCAGCACTTGATGCCGTCTTTTGCGCTGACTGCTCATGATCAGAGTGTCTCTCTCAGCAACTGCATCTCGGCAGCTGGGGATATACTTGCGGCAACACCGCTGCAGCAGGACCTTAGTGGAGCTTGCCTCATGAGCACTTTCGCTGTCCTAATCGTGAGTCTCGTAAAGGGATAGTGACAGTCAATTGCTCCCGAGGCTGATTTATCCATTCTCGCAGGGTCCCAAGAGGGACCCAAGTAGGAGAAAGACCATGTACACAGATTGAGACATATGTCTACTGGGCAGACAGCAAACACTTAATCAGAAGGCAGCAGTCTTAAAAAGCCTTGCAGCCATGGAATGAAAGCAGCACAATATAAGAATGAGAGTTAATGAAGCATTCCAGTGTGTTTCTCTTCTGTAATCCAACTGGGATGTTAATCTCCTGTGGGCCCCATGCTGCCTAAACAAAGATACACACACCTACACACAAAAAGACTATGATCAAGAGGAGTGTGTGTGTGTGGGAAGAGATGAATCCATGCTCTGCCTTTGTTTATACAGCTAGTAGTAAAAAAACAAAACATTGAAATTCTCATGCCATTTTCTCTTCTACTGTACAGTACTTGGGGTTAATAGGTGAAATGAATAACACTTACCTGGTCCTCATGGTACCATGTTGGTGGGAGTGAACATTGTGTGCTAGATAAAGAGAAAATGAGCCAGGATTAAAATTTGAGTAAGTTTGACGAATGCGTCCAGATCAGTGCATCGTTAGCTGGGGATTTTGTTGGGTGTTTCCATCTGCAGTGGTCAGCATTTATCAAAAGTGGTGTAAGGAAGGAACGGTGGTGAGTTGTCTGCAGGATTATGAGCTGCCAAACTTCACAGATGCATCCAAGCCTTGGCTGATTACTAATATTAAAATATTATACTGCTGAAAAACTTCATGTTGATTCTCATAGAGAGATATAACAAAACACAAGATGTGTTGAAGTTGGATGAGGTTGGGGCTACAGAGATGCAGACCAGTCAGGATACCCATGCTGAGAGCCGTCTATTCCTCAAAATGACAATGAAGCTATCTTCCACCAAAAAAAAATGTGACTCATGAATGTTTTGAGGAACTGAACAAATTCTCCAGGTTTCGAAGAATTTGCTATATCTTAAATAAATCAAACATCTAAGGGTTCTACTGGCCACTTCCATTTAATTAGGTTAAACTTTTAATTCCATTTTTGATATACATTTCATAACATAAGTTATAGAAACTTTCCTTTTTTGCTTGTACTTGCTTTTATTTTTATTTACAAAGCTGCTAATTAAGACAAGAAAGTGTTGGATGGCTTCTGTAGACATGCGTCTGTGAAACATAATAACGAGATGCATTGAGATTCTACAGTTTGCTCATTAATTCATACATCGTCCAGTGATCTGATTGAGGCTCTGAAGACGGAACAAAGAAACAACTTTTTCTCTTTTCCGCAATTCTCTCTTCTAAACAAATCTTTCTACCCTATGTACTTCATGTGCACCTTTGCATAGCATCCACTGATTTCTCAAGGGACTTTAACTGTTGTTCCGGTTGCCATGCAACTGTGAAGCTGTTGAAGGAAACAAGCAATGCAAATCTCAAGAAACACGATCAGATGTCTTGGTCCAAACATCTCCAAAAGAGTAACAAGTCTTAAAGTTAGCCACAAAACTTGAACAGTGATGATGTGAAAAAAAAGTATTGCATTCTGAAAACATAGCCTTTTGAGACAGAAATGCATACTCTTTCAAAAGCTTTAATCTTGTTCAGAATTTCTAAATCTGTATATTTTCTATATTTATCTTGCAAATGCTAAGCATAACATTGAACTTATTACAAAATGCTAGTGTATCATATGGGCTCATTGCCAAGCATTTGCATCACCACTGTCTCCATTTGCTTGGAAAAGAGCACCACTGCTTGAACATTAGAAAATGTGAGAAGCTAAAAGAAAAAGGTAAAAAGTTAAAGTAAGGTTTGCTATTTTGCTATTATTTTATGATTTATTTTTAATAAAATTATTTCTCATAAATAATCCCATAAAGTTATGTCTATTCGTGTGACATTATATCTAAGTGGAACCACAGTTTTAATTTCAGTGACATTTTCCAGCACAGAAAGTATGTGTAAAAAGCTGAATATGGTCCATTGTTCCAAGCAGTATTCCAGATTTTTCTTTTTACTATAACTACTTTCAGCTACCTCGTTTCCTAAATATTATATTTAAACATAAAAACAATTTTCAGAAACATCCCAGGTTTCTGCATAAATTATTAATTTATGTAGAACTTTGAAGGCTTTGCGGTTTGTCTCTTTAGGGATAGTTTGTGGGCTGTACCTGGTATATTTTTTTCAGAGTAAAATGTCCAGAAGCATCATGGTGACTGTTACACATGCAAATGTAACCGAGCATGAATAACAAAATCAAGCCTGTATTTAATAAATGACTCGCAAACCATCTGTGAGTCCCAGGAGACTGCAATGAGGCATACAAATTTATAATGTAGCAGAATAGAAACTTATTGTTATTCATTGCATTTACAATTTCAGTAAAAAAACAAAAAAGTTAGCATGTAGACAAGTACTATTGCCAATTAAAATTAGTATAAAATGAAGCGCTTCATACAACATGTTTGTAATTGTGGACTTATTAGAAACTTCAGTGCTGTGTGATATATTCTGCAAGCTTGACTAAACAGTTAACAATGTGTCTAAATGTGATGATTAAAAAAGGAAACATAAGGCACTGCTGATGCTTGACTGAACGCGGGCATCAAATTGGTGATCTAAGCAAAGGTACCAGATGGGAGAATCTTGCTGGCTGCTTAAGTTTTTGTCTTTAAAAGATGGTCAGTGATAGATGGAGAAATATAAGAAAAACAGTTTGCCTCAATCATGATTAAGTCATGTTCATGTTTAAGAAGCACAACAGTGATATTAATGGTGTGATCATTTCTCATGTAGTATTGCCTTATTTTTGTCCCACATCAAATTTTAAATAAATAGCAATAAAATAGTTCTATCAGTGGTTCTTCATGAAGTGGCGGGTCGGGGTGTGTGCGAATGCATTTCACCTTTTGTGTAAAATGTAGTAATTTGGTACTTTGTTGCAAATAATTCTGCCAGTCACCTTTTCTATTTGTGTAATCCTCTTTTGATTGTTATGATAAGTAATAGGACAACTTGTATCATCACTAGTGTTATTTGGGATTCACTATTTATTTTTATGTTATTCTGCTCTGGTTTCTACCCTGAACAACTGATGTTTTTTTAGTTTAGTATTTTTTTCTATGTACCTGGTGACAGAAAATTGGATTAGTGTCACTTTGTAATTGCACTCTGAGATATAATTATTTATTCATATCTCCTCTCTTGCCCCTTAATTACATTAAAGATGAAAGATTTTTGCCATACCAAGACAGCTCAGGGATAAATTTCATTTAACATAGAAGAAAAAGACAAGATCAAAGTTTTTTCTACCTGACTTTTAAGCCTTTGGGTTTTTTGCGATTCATTATACAGTCTGGGTTATTTTTTAAACGAGGTTCTTTAATGCAGACAGAATAATTTTCACCTTCCTTTGTGACGTTACAGAGAAGCACTGATGGTTTTTGTTCTAATATGAACAAGCAGTTTTATTTTAGCCTTGGAGGGAGGCGAAGCTATTCAGTTTCTCCCAAGAAATCACCTGTGATTGATGTGACAGCAGACTTTCAACAGGATCTTGCATACCCTGACTTTATATCTCCCCAGGTAATAAAAAATGTAGTTGTGAATAAACTAAAAGAGCCATCAGTATCTTATGTAAGCCTTTTTGTTCTTTTGTATTTGAGACTGAAAAAAGAAACCACTGATCTCCTCTAGTTTTGATGAACAGCACGCATCAAATGTCTTCATTCATATAATTATTTTTCCATTTAACGGTTTCCCATATCCCATGCATTTTTAAATGTTTTTTTAAATATAAAACAAAATGACATGATGGGGCTTTGAGGCTGTGTAGATCGAAGCATTTGGCTTTATGCTGGCTTGTGTCCTTTTCTGAGGGCATGTGCACTTACTGCTGCAAAAAGTAAGTATTCAAAGCCAGCTTTTTATGCCTGGAGCATGTTGATTCTCTTGAGCTGAAATGAGTGGGTCTCTTCCTTAATTGAGCCTCCATGAAAAACTTCATCTAGCTGTTAGTGATAATGCTTGTGGACATCAGCGTGTTCCATTATCCAGTTTGATGAGCTTGTGACTTTCAACCTCTTTTAAACTTTTTAGCACTGCCTTTGCAAAACTATTTTTAAGATGAAAATTAATTTCAAATTTTTGGAGTTATTTTTTTTTTTGGTCTGAGTTTATTTTGTTTATATAGTTATTTATTAGCCTTTTTATAAATCACACACATCCGTTGTGTGATGATGTGACCATCTTTCCCTCAGGACAGCTTGCATTAACGTCTCTGATAATAAATGACCAGTTTGGTTTTTGTCCGATATTACATCAGCTATTAGAATAACAAGGTAATCAAAACATACCAAAACAGGAAAGCAAAAGTTGCTGACAAATCAACCTTCACTTGCTGCTTGTGTCAGCCTTTTTGGTAATATGAGCGATGGGAAAATGCAGGTCACTAGGTTGCATAAAACAACCAGTTTTAAAAATGTATGTTTTCAGGTTTTTGTATTAGTGGATGGAATCTTCCAGCTGTCAAACAGCTTGGAGAAGAAAATAGATCACATTATCTTGAGTCTTATTTTTATTGTTTACATTTTTAACCAATTTTGTTTGTTTATGTATGCAAGCATTAATTTTATTAAATGAAATGTGAGAAAATATCTCAGATAATTAGCATAAAATTTAGAACAACTAATGATTAGATTTATTTTCAAATTAATATGTGCATTAATGTAGTCTGACTTTATTTTTTAATAATTAAAAAAATATATAATTCTGTCATAACAAGTATTGTGAAAATCTGGCCTGCCTTTATGCTTATTTGGGATGTTATCTTGTCACGTGAAGTTGCTCACCTTGTCATGGATGAATGGATGAATTAAAAATTGTCATAAGATGTTCATTCATTTTAACAATCAAAAGAGAAGCAACATAAAATATCATTCACAAGTATCAAACACATTATTGCACTTGTATTTAAAATTCTGTCTTTTTTGTTATTTGTCTCACAGACAATTTATGATGAACCATTTATCATCCCAGCCTCTCCCAAAGACTGTGCAAAGTAACAACAGGATGGTTGTAGTTGGTCTTGCCTGCCTCATCCCATCATTTACATCCCTGGTGTTTTGCTTGGTGAATTTGGGAGATAAATGACTCTTGTGGTGTCAGATCGCAGTTCCATGCTTGAGGGATAGTGAAACATTTTCCATCTCGTGGGCACAGACTATTGGGTGGAAGTCCTTTTCAGCAAGGCCAAAGTCATCTGTAAAACCAGCAGAGTGGTAACATATCAGCTACATTAGTTATATGCAATTACTTTGTTTGTTTTTTTGCTTGTGTTTATGGAACAAAACATTTAATATTGAGAAAGAAAAAAAGAACTCTGAAATGTTCCTTTGATGAAATTTAAGGTATGTAGGTAGGAAAGTATGCAATAATGACAAAGACATTCTTTGAATGACACAATTTTATAAGGATACCTGGCTCTAGCACTGTAAACTTGGCTGTTTCTTATTTATGTGCAAATACACTGAAGCCTGAGCCTGGAAGGTGGGATAAGATGACTTCCATCTTCCTCTCACAAAAGGCTCCAGCTGAGAGAAGCAGACTGCTTTACCAACATGAGATGCACTGTTGAGATAATAAAAAAAAGTTTCTAGAATTCAAATCACAGATCCTCTTATCCTCCATACACACACAAACATGGTTAATCTGAAGGGAACTGGGAATGAAATTACTTCAAATATTCAAAAACACTATCAAATGTCCTCAATATAAATACTCTGTTTAGTTTGATTGATACTTTTATACTCTAGCGATACAAACCAATCAATTCAAAATTATCACCTTTGAGGTTGTATTCCAGATGGAGGCTCTGAACATGTTGTGTTTCTTATTTGCATGTATCTCACTACACCTTATTAATAAAACCAAAGTTGATGTCAGATTTTGGCCCTCAAATTGCCCAGTTTATCCTTAAGGTAGTTCCAAAACTGCCTTAAGTGCCATCCTGCAGTTAAGATGTACATTGATGCATATTTGACACATACCAAAGATTGCATTGGAAGCACCACCATCAAGTATTCCAATCACATCTGTTTTTGATTTTGTAGCTGTAGGTTTTATTTGAAATACTGTATTGATGGGCCAAAATAGATTGTATAGGAACCTATTTTAATCCAATTATAGACACGCTGTTAACAATAGCAATATCAACAATTATATAATAATAATAATTGTCTGTATTTGAGATTAGAAAATCTGTGTACTTTTTTGTCCAGTTATGCCAATGTACATCATACCTACATATATGAGTACAGTTTTATTTATGTTATTTGCAAAGATACAAGTTATTTTTAAAATAAAATTGGAAATAACATCAGGCAGGAGTAAAGGTCTATTTTGAGGTTTATTACAGAGTTAGGGCCACATTTCACAATCTCTTGCTTAAAACCTAAAATATTTACACTGGTTAAAGTTTAAATCAATTATTTTATTCTGAACAGAGACTTCTTCAAATTCTACTTAAAATTTATATGTGAAATGTTGATTCCATTAGTTTTTTTTATGTCATAAGTCAATAGACTTGTCAAATTTGGTCTGAAATATTGTACATTCCCAAACTGACAAAAATTTAAGAACAAGTTGTCATTTTTAGATGCTAAAAGCTAAAAGCAGCACATTTCTATCAAGAATAAGATTATGGTAAAACAGATTATTTTATTGAACTCTTCATATTTTTGATAAGTAACATAATTAAATAGTGTAATAGTGCTTTGCAGAACTGTTTTTTTGTGGATATGTAATAGAGTCGCAGACAACAATGAATGGAGTTACTTAGTGCACAATTCTTGAAAGACTCACCACTAATTCCAGTGTTTTGCTGTGAACAGAGCCTTTTTACAAACACATAAAGGCTATTGTACTACCGTATTTTTCAGACTATAAGCCGCTATTTTTCCCACCCTCTTAACCATGCCGCTTATTACGGAGCCCCTAAGGGGACATGGAGAAAAAAAAAAGGAACGAAATCTCGACTTACTTTCTCGAGATCCCGAGAAACTAAGTCGGGATCTCGAGATAATAAGTCGGGATCTCGAGATAATAAGTCGGGATCTCGAGATAAAAAGTCGGGATCTCGAGATAATAAGTTGGGATCTCGAGATAATAAGTCGGGATTTCTTTCCTTTTTTTTTTCTCCATGTCCCCTTAGGGGCTCCGTAGCTTATGGCCCGGTGCGGCTTTTCTGTGGATTTTTCTTCAACCACCAGGGGGCTCTCTAGAAGGAAGTTAATGATTGGAAGTCAAAATTGGAAATCAAAGAAGAAAGTGCTAACTTCCATTTAGCACATGCTAGCAGCAGGCAATACGGAGAAATGTTTTCAAACTCAGACCCTCTCACCACGAAAACCAAACGAAGAACTTCATATGATGCCGCTTTTAAGTTGAAGACTATCGATCTCGCAGTACGGATCGATAGCCGCTGTACATAAGCTCTGCGTGAACGAATCCATGGTTCGGCGTTGGAGACGCAGAGCTGCGTCCTTAATAGCAGATTTTTGCGAAAACCGAGGGTGGTGGAGATATCAGTGGCTTATAGCCTGGTGCGTATTATATATGTACGTTTCCAGTTTGTAAAAAAAAACTTTATGGGTACAGCTAATAGTGAGATGCGCACTACAGCCCGGAAAATACGGTAATTGCTTTCTTTGGAAATGTTATTGAAAATAATGTTTTTTTCTATTTTCTCTTCCTCTACTCCTTAATAGGTGTCAGTGGAGGACAGTGGTGAAGTTTGTTGCAAGGATGACAGAATCAAAGCAACTTCATTGGACCACAGAGCTCACAACAATGTTGGCTCTTGCGCTCCTTTTTGCACTACAGGTAAAATTGACTTAGCAGAGTTAAAATTTAAGTATCCCTTCATAGTTATTTGTTTTGTATCCAATCCTCTTTAAGCCAAGATCAAATCTATTGTTGACATACAAATTATAACTTTTGACAGCATGTATATTTGTTGGGATTTAAATGTTTTTTTTTTATTGTTCCTTTGAAAAGCAGGCATTTTTCAGTTGTTGAACCATAATTTAGCAGTTGGTTTTAACACCACTATATCTGGATAATATGTACCAATTTTAAAGCAACATTTGCGATCACCCAGTGTCTGCATTTTTTGTGAAGTGTAAACTACATTTCGCATTTATTGTTACAGCCAGGCTACATAAAAGGCTTCTGTGTTAAATTGGTATGTGTGCAGCCCAGATCTGTCAAAATTGTTAAATACAGCCCTTAAATGTGCTGCTAAAATGATTTGTATGTGCTTACGGAGAATATTTCTACATGTTTCCACAACTGATGGTGTAAATAAGTCAATAGGATTCAAGAACCACATTACTACTGTGCTCTATGGTTATAAAGCTAGAATTCAAGCACCATAAGTCAAGTAGGAACATATTTTAGTGCAGATATTTCATATGAATTTACTTTTATCAAGGCAAACAAAAATATGTGCTTGGCAACTGCAGTGCATCTGTTATAAGTGGGAGAAGCTCACAAGTAAATTGTGAGGATTGCTCTTTGGTTGGCGATACATTTTCAGCTTCAAATGCACTTCAGTTTGAAAAGACATGAAAGGGTTTGTGTTTTGTTCATTTGGACCACAAATAATAAAAACTCCTTTCATTCATAGGTGAAAAAGGGAAAAACGTTTGATTCAAGCTTCAAAGCTTTCAAATGGCTATCATTCTGAAATCAAACTGCAACGACATGTGGAGTTATTCAAATCTTGACATATCTGTCATTGTTAGCTTCTAGTGCTGCATGTTAGTGTACTGAATATACTCAGTTCTCAGACAGAAAAAAATGGAGCAATTCTTTTGAACAAACTGCATAGTTACTGTACTATATATATAGTAGTATTGTATTGCTGGTCGTAGTGTATGTAGTATTGTATTGCTCGGCAGCCAGATTAAGGTGTTTAAAGCCCTAATTGTCAGTTTTGTCTGCAATATGGAACTTCCCAGCCTCCACAGACACTGAGAGAGATCTCATAGACAAGCTGGGGTCCAAGCTTTTAATACTGGCCTAAACAGATAGGTGAGAAGCAGCCAAGGGGACCATAATAACTCTGGAGAAACAGCTGAGATCCACAGCTTAGGTGGAAGAATCTGATGACAGACCTGTTAGTCATGCAGTCCAGAAATTTATATGGCCTGTTTGGAAGGGTGTCATGGAGAGAAAACCAGTTCTTCTTGCTGTCTTTCATTACCATAAAAGTTCTGCTATCAAACATGTGGAATTTGTTTTTGTGATAAGATGCAACTAAAACACGTTATCAACAAGCTTAAGTTGAAGATGGAGGTTTAGCATCTTGCACACTGGAAAAAAACAACAAAACAAAACTATAATTTAGGGTAAATAGGGTAAAAATAAAATATTGGCAGCTATGGTTCCTAGAATTTTAAAGTAAAAATCTTTTGACCACAGCTGCTAATATTTTACACTAAATTAGAGACGTTTCTTTTTTTACAGTGCAGGGCAGCAACCAAATGGTTGGTGCCCTGCACATAAGAAGCAAATAATAACTTGCTTCTTATGTAATGCATTTTAATTTGACAGTCAGAAAACCTACCGTATAAATGCAAAACTGTCACTAATTTTTGGAGATTACTTTTCTCTATTTGAAAATTATTTTGTCAGTGTTACAGCCAGTAAACATCATTTTTCAGATTTTGCATTTTATTGTCGCCTTGTTTGTTATACCCCTGGGCTCTTTTCTTTGCTGTTACTCCATCATTTTGTAAATGCACTGTCATATGAAGGACAAAAAAAGAGAGAACAAACTTGAATCCCCTGAGTCCACAAAACGTGTAATGTTTTTTGCTTCATGTTGTCTCTCGCTCCAGGGTGCTGCACATGCTGCTCCATCAGGAGACAACAAGCTGGTTCGAACCACCAGAGTGAGAAG
The DNA here is from genome assembly GCA_902982915.1 of Phalloptychus januarius. Taxonomy (NCBI): domain Eukaryota; kingdom Metazoa; phylum Chordata; class Actinopteri; order Cyprinodontiformes; family Poeciliidae; genus Phalloptychus; species Phalloptychus januarius. The sequence continues at coordinate 11,548,744 of CADWAE010000466.1, read as the reverse complement.
GCAGATCCCAGAGGGGGATCAGTTTCCCTCTGCTTCCTTAGTCAACCAGACACTACGAGAGCAGCCTCTTGTCTTTAACCACGTGTACAACATTAACGTGCCAATGGAGTCTCTGTGCTCAGTTGACCTGGATACATCTGTGGCCCCAGGTGACCATCTCAGCTCCCTGATCAGCTAAATCTTGTGAAGACTCAATTTAGAGAAATTGTGTAACCATTTTGGAAGTATGTACAGCATCATGTTTTATTTAAGACGTGTTCTTTGAATTGTATAGATTCTCACGCCAAGTTGGGATCCAGACCTCCAGTTGAGGGTCCAGGGGAGCTACCGGGGCCAACAGAGTACACAGAGCAGACACTTGATGCAGAGAGTCAGGTGGCTTTTCTGAGTATTATTGTGCACTATTACTTTAAGTAATTTCACATGACGACCTAAGTTATTTAGAGACAAGTGTTGTTTTTACCCAAGTTAAATCAATCATTTTTATAGCCTTTGCTGTTCAATTGGGTTCAGTGCAGGGAGTCTATTTGGATTTCTCATGTCTATTTGCTCTTATTACACAACAAAAATAATGTGTTTATTACTGACAGAAATTCAAATGATCTTTATAAAATTATAATAATAAGAAAGCCTCTTGACTGGAGCCTGGGCGCTTTGAACAATCAGTATCCTGCCTTGGCTTGCATTTAAGTTACAGATATCTGCTGCCACTGACCTGTCCCCTCTTCTTGTCCTAAGTTGAATTAACAAAATGCAACTGCATAGCATTTTTTTGATTAGTCTGGATTGCTTTATGTATATTTTGCACCTTGTCTGTGAGTTGCTGGTGGGGAGAAACCTTACAGTAAGCTAAAACTAAAAGAAAATAGACAGATTGCATACTGTATGCAAACTGTTGCATATAAAATTCGCTAGTAGTAAACAATGTGCTGGTATCAGTATTTGACCAAAGAAAGCAAGGCAGTTGCCAGCCTTTAACATTATGTAACGAGTTGGATGGGTAAGATAATGCTCAAAAAATAGCTGCAGCTGCATCAGGGGTTCAAAATTACTGGTATATTCATCACAATATTATACTTAACCAGGAAACTAAAACATTCAAACATTAACAAACTCAAGAAGACATTTGAAATAGGTGATTTTATTTCCTTGTGAATGCTGTGAAATTCATACCTAACTGTTGCTCCTTCCTTAGGTGACGTTTACGCACCGCATCAACATACCAAAAGCAGCATGCAGTTGTCCAACGATAACTACAATCCAGCAACTTGCCACCAGAGTGGAGATGCTGGAGAGAGAAGTGTCCATGCTCAGAGCTCAGTGTGGATCTGGATGCTGTGGGGAAGGTTCTGCCATGGGTGAGCTCTGTCTTTTCCTGACAGCAATGCATATATATGAAGATGGATTTTTACATTTTGCTTATATAGGAAGATGGGAAAACTGAACAAATTTACAAAACAAACAAAAACAAGTACTCCAAGCAGAAAACATGAAGCAGACAACACCATATCATTGATTCTGGACAGCATTTTCTTTTTACCTGCTCTGTGGAGAAAGGGTGTAGAGAATCTCTGATACTTCTGCCATCATGTTATGAGAAGACCAGCATGGACAGAGCCACAGAATAAATGATGGTTAAAGTATCTGCTCCAATGACACCATCACTCTTTTCAAATACTCTCTAAAAACGCTCCATGTCCATGGTGAGAAAATTATTTTCTCTAGCAGTCATGATCAGAATCAGAAAGAGGATGACACGCAGCCGAGGAGAACGGCTGCTGGAATAATCTAATTGAAGCAACTGTATATTTATATGTCCTGACAACTGTTTTCTAGTCTGTGTTTGCAATTGTCTTATTCATTTCAAAGTCCCACACTTAGAAATGGATTTAACAAATTTTATTCAGCATGTAATATTTTTTTGCTTGAGAAGGTATCAACTGGAACCATTTTGTAAAGCAGACTTTGTCCACTTTTGTCATAGGTCGTCTGGACTTTGTCCCAGGCTGCAGCGGCCATGGGAGCTTCAGCTTTGATCTCTGTGGCTGCATCTGTGAGGAAGGCTGGGGCGGCAAAAACTGCTCCGAGCCTCGTTGCCCAAATGACTGCTCTGGTCAGGGGGTGTGCATCGAAGGGGAGTGTGTGTGTGATCGTGACTTTGGAGGCGACAACTGTTCAGAGCCACGATGCCCCTCAGACTGCTCAGGCAGAGGCCTGTGTATTGATGGGGAATGCGTGTGCGAGGAGTCCTTCACAGGCGAAGACTGCATGGTTGGACGGTGTCTCAACGACTGCTCGGATCAGGGGTTGTGTGTCAACGGGACATGCCAGTGCCGCCCCGGCTATGTGGGAGAAGACTGTTCGTTGGTCTACTGCGCCAACAACTGTAGCAAGAAGGGAGTCTGCAAGGAGGGCTTCTGTGTCTGCCAGGATGGCTTTGCTGGAGATGATTGTAACTCAGGTAAGCTAACATAAAAAAAATTCTCAAAAGAGTTGTTCTTCATCAATAAAGATTAAATGCTTGAGAACAAAAACACAATTTTAATACACAAAGCAAGACATAAGCAAATACACAAGCTTACATCACACAAGAGCTGCAGGAATCAAGATATCTGTGATTCTGACCTTTTAATTTTGTTGTTTTGACTATGATTTTCTGACACTGTGATAACAGGGCATGGTTGTACAGTGGCTGAAGCTTATAGGTGTTTTAGCTAATTTTCTTTAGTAATGTGGCTTAATTAATAATTTGTCATTTTAAATATAATTGACTAGAAAACCAGTAGCTGTCATACTTGAGTGGGTGACCAAGAAAAAAGGAAAACTAACTTGAAAAGACTCACAATTTAAAGGGATTAATTTATCATAGAAATTGTTTTGAATTCATACCATATGTATCGATTTGGAGAGTACCCAGAAAAGGAATTAGACCAGAAGATTCTTACTTATACCCTGAATTGGTGTATCTAGTATGTAGAAACTGGGGAGTACTCACTGTTTACACAGAAAAGGAATTAGATTAGTCACTCTTTAGCTTATTTTTTCAGAAACTGTAGAGTACTCAGTATTTAAATGCAGAGACCAGAAGCCTAGAGGACACTTTCAGATCAACATTGTTAGACTACTTTTCAGACTCCTATTTTCCAAACCCAGAAATGGAATTAGACCAGAAGATACTTAGCAACCCTGAACAGGAGACCTAGTTTACATAATTTAGATCAACATTAGATTATTTTTCTTCTTTTGCTCTTTCCTTTGGCTTGTTATTTTGTTTGCATTTCCTTTTAAATCCCTTTAAAGCACTTTGCATTGCATTGTTGCTGAAAATGTGCTATATAAATAAAATTACCTTTAGTCAAGAATTGTTTTTAAAGATCTGAGTCCATGGTGGGCCATGCTTTTTAGTCATGAATTTCTGAGAGTCTTCTCAAGGTTCCAGTGTTTACCTCACCAAAAAGGAGAGAAATATCTGAATAATGCAGCTTTTTTCTTTTAAGTGAGCTCTTACATTTAGCCTCACTAGTACTGCACAAAGAAAAATCTAGTCAGATCATGTTGCACTAGAAAAATAGCAGTTTCAATTATCTTGAATGAATGAATGAATTTTGCCTTTTCTCATGTTGTTGATTATTTAAATTTACAATGTAGATAGAATTTTATTTCTTAAACTGTAATCTTTTTTGTGACTATGATAAGAGTTTTGAAGATGCCTTATGTTTAAAAATAAATATTTGCATTAACATCTATTGAATTAATTTCTCTGAAAAAAGGAGACAAAAACCTACTGTGTTTTGTGTTTAACACAGATTCCACGAGCTTGAGGTGGGAAGATTACAGGCTTCAGCTCCACCATTGTTAGCATATATGTAAGGCTGTGAAATAAACCTTTTTGTGCTGCAAATGCAAGTAGTGGGGGTGCATGACTTGCTGGACAGCAGAAGGTCTAACGATGTTCATTTGTCAAAAGTCACGCTCATCTGGGGAGCCAACTGTCACATTAGCTGCAGCTGAGACAGTTTCTGAGCTGTGCTTGCCTTTGTTCAAAGCCAGACCTCAGTGCCAAAATATCACATCCCCCTCTGCCATTTGAGTTACCTGTCAACAAAATGATGGATGGGGACAGATAAGGAAGCAAGCGATTAAAAAAAAATCAGGAAGGGAAAATGGTATTTCTAAGGCTGATTCATCCATTCCATTTCCCCTTATTTAATATCTTATTTAAGTGAGAGGGACGGATTGCTTATTTTTTTTGTAATTAGCCACTGCTTGTAGAGGTGAGTTTGTTGAATACAAAACGTGGCAGTTCAATAACCAGAGGAGCACAGGGTGACAGGCTTAAGTGTTTCATGTTATCAGGAGCCGAAGAAAAACGGCAGGCATTTTTTCTTCAATTATGGTGGCCTGTATTCTCTCAGTATGTGAAATAATGGAGACTGTTGAATTTAAATTGGATCTTTTTAGTCATGGGGTCAGAAGCTGCACATATATTTTTATGTGAAAATTCTGCGTTCCCGTCTCTGACGCAGGCATCAACTTCTGGAGAAAATGACACTGGATACCTCGGCAAGAGGTATTCCCCAGTTTTTCAATGATGTCTTGTAAAAAAGGTACAGATGTGTAATAGTTTTATTTTTTTTTAAAATCCGTAAGCCCTCATCACACATGCAGATACCTATAAAAAACTAAGCCTTGCTCATTTGTGTTTCTCTATAAAAAATGGACTGAAACACCAAGAAAAAAATGAGTTGTGCTAAAGCTAATTATTGTGGGTAAACATGAGAGAGAAATGATTTCAGAGAGTAGTTATTGATTTATTTACTAATAAAGGGATCAGCAGACTTGTACTAATATGTGGCACAGATTAAAAATGTTTTGGTTGAAAAAATAATAATAATAAAACAATGTCTGTAGCTGCTTCTGTTCTACTCAGCTAAGAATCCATGTAAGTTGACTTTAACAGGCATATCATGCAGTAAATCCCATGCAAAAAATGACTAAAATCATAGTCTATTGTGAAACAAAAGACGGGGAGGGGAAGCTTATCCAATCCAAAGACAATGAGTGCAGTAGGCCAGACTCACAAAGAGGTGTGAAACCAGATTTAAGTGAAATGCATATAGAAAACATAAAGAAATTAGCAAAAAGTGAAAGAGAAGCATAATCTGGCTGTATTTTACCAATATTGGAGATTGCAGGGAGCAGAATTTGCAAAATGCCATGCATAAAAACACTTTTGGAACACTGAGGAAGTTATTTCAAATTTTGCAATTTCCGTCAACTTGAACGAGATACTTCAAAATGTGCATAAACAACGTTTATAGAAACATAAAAATTAAATTAAACCACAGAGCTCTGTTTTTCTAGTCTGGGAGAATGGATATGAACACTAGTGCATTGCAGCAGCTGACAACAAAACACTTGTCTTTTCCAGAAGTGTTAAACAACACATACAGCAATAAAGTCAGCAGACATTATTAGCTTATCCTCTAATAATGAAGTGGAGTTGCAAATGAAGGGCAGTGCCTCTCAATTGAGGTTTTTGGAAAAGCTCATTTTCACAACACCGACTAAACATGAACTTATTGCCAGGAAAACGGCTGAATTTTTACTTATATTTTAATTTTTTATTTTTTTTAGCACTTGGACTGTTTCAGCAGTAGAGACCTGAATGCAAACACAAAAACTTGAAAGGCCCCCTGTGAATGAAAATTATTTAATTTACATTATTTAAAAAATAAACTATAGAGGAGGATAATACTACAAAAAACTTGGCAAACATATTATACAAAATATGTTTTGTATAATTTTGTTATGAAGCTCATTTAGTTGAGGTTCCATCCAAAAAGTCTTATTTCAATTTGTTTTACACCGTCATTTTTTATTTATTTTTTGCTGTAGGATGATATCTTGTCTTTAAACCGCATTTTATTAAATGCATTTTATTAAATGCATTTTATTAAATGTGAGCCAGTGAAGGAGGCCAAGCAACATCAGACCTCTCCCCTGAATCTGCTTCTTGTGTAACTGTGTATTTCTCTCTATGCCCATAAACTGTAGGCTTAACCTGCTGTTCTCTTTAATCAGTAAGGAGAGGTTGAGAAGAGGGAGGATGTGGATGGTACTGGGGCAGGAAGGAGATGAGATGAGAGCCGGGGCTAATTTGTGTATTCGCAGATGGCAGCATACTAAATGAAGCAAAAATGTAAGAGTATCATCTAAGATGTTTCGAGACATGAAAATATTAATATATTATATCAATGAAGACAGATTTTTTGGGGGGTTTAATCAGAGTGTGAAGACAGAATTAAGCAGAAAAAAAAAGACTTATGAGCTGGCATTCATGCAGACAACCCATCTGAGAACATATTATTCACCTTGATAGGGTTGGAGCCACATTTTGCCTGCATGTTCATGATGCAAAATCTCCTGTTTCACATCATCCCAAAGGTGTTCTACCAGATTTTGGTCCAGTGACTGTGTAGGGTCTTTGAAATCATTGTTGTTATTGTTTACTGTTCAACAAACACATCTGAGATTACAAGGAAGACACACTGCATTTGTTTATTAATTTGTTTACTCTACCGCATCCCACAATGCAATGCAAACCTTGTTACAGATAGATTTTTGACTCAAGTTTTGTGCACTGACCTGGTAGGTGTGTTGCATCAGGGTCAGATTGCATTCACACCCAAGACGAACTGATCCAGAGTTTGTTTGCAACTGTCCCAAGACTGTATGAGAATCCCAGTCTTAGTGTGTTCACATCTACAAAAAACACCAACGTCAGAATGAACCAGAATTTGTTTTGAACAGGCTAAACACCTTTAGCTATATATTTGGTTCAGCCTGAAACTATACCTTCTGGCAGAATGATGTCTAAATCCTTAAAACGTTTCTGGTCTTGTGATTAACACTTTAGTGGTTTTTGTGTAGCAATCTATCAAGACTGACATGCATGTATTGATTCTAAAATGGCCTGTTTTTGATTCTCAGTTTTAATAGCATTTAGTTAAAATACCCTTTATAAGTCAAACAGGTTTTGATCTCCAAGCATTGCCTATACTTGGAATGGTGGTGGTGGCTCAGAAAGTTGGAGTTTTTCCTGTAATTTGTAAGTTGTCGGTTCCAATCCCCACTCTGTTTGTCTCGGTCGTTGTGTCCTTGAGAAAGTCGCTTCACTCACCTTGGCTGCTGGTGGTGGTTAGCAGCCACCACCAGCGCTGATGGCTTGGCAGCTTCGCTTCTGTCAAACTGCCCCAAAGCAATTGTGGTGACAATCCAGAAGCTTACCACCATCAGAATGTGAATGGGAGAATATAGTGCAAAGCGCTTTGTAGTCCTCTGACTTGTTAAATTACAGACCTCCGCAACTATGCTTAATCATCAGAACCTTATTCATGTTGATACAGAATTGTACTCTATCAAGACATTAGCTTCACCTACCTGTATTTTGTTGGTGTGAAAGACTTACTGCCCATTGAGTTGTGACAGGGTCAAGTCTCTGCAGAGTGGTGGGGACAATAGCTGCTGATTTCTTGTTCCTGCAGCGAAAGTTCCACCTCATCCACTTCTCTGGACTGGACAAGAGCCAAAATTAGGATGGTCAGAAGAATAGCTGTAGTTCCAGGCTTGATTTTTATCCCAATTTTCCTTTTTTTTCATTAGAATCAGTGTCTCTGATTGTGTTAACATCATTTATGCTGGTTAACTAAAAAAGCAGTCTATTTAAATGTTTCATGGTGTAACTAGGGAGTAGTGATTTTAAGCAACAGCGCGACTTATAAAAATCATTTTTATTTTTAAAGTATTGTATGTCTATGTCACATATGTACTAACTGAAAAGGACTGGATGGCATTGTATTATATAACGCAATGATTTTATTTCCATTTGAAACATTTGTTGTATTTTAATGTTTCAGATCATCAAATTAATTTTAATATTGGATAACAATATTAAAAATATTTTTTTAAATGATGGTTTCCTTCACTCAGGAGGAAAAAAAGGCTATAGAAAGTCACTGCTTTCTATACTGGGCCACGTTGGTTAGATTATTTCCTACAATGAATGAAATCAGAATTTTAAATATGTATTTAATACTTACTCAGGTTATGTTTGTCTGCTATTGAAATCTATTTGACAATTTGAAACCTTCTCAGATGGCTGCATAAAGGTCTTAACTCAATCAGGTAATAGAAGTTAATTACACAATGGCGCATCTGATGATGGAGTGACCTTTGTTGTTCAGTCTTTCTGCTGATTAGACCTAATGAGACTTACAGAGTTATCACAAGATGCTGAAATGACCTTCAGTCTATCGCTCTTTTGAATTTAACCACAAAAGGTTCAATTTGGTTAATGGTGGCAATTTCTTTTTATACTAAAGTAAATATTAAGAACTGTAATAAGCTAAAAGGTATAATATTGTATAATATTTCATCTTTATATAACATATAATTGATTAACTGTTTTTGTTGGCTTTCCCATTGCACTGCTTGTGGTGTATTTATGTATTGTCTTTACAGAAAATGCTGGTATGTTGAAGCCTTTCTTGCAGCTGTACCATATTCAAATATTAATAAAAGCTTAATGATGTTTGTGAATATTGCATTACTCTTTAGAGAAAATGTACACACTTTAGCCTCAGGACAAATTTTGCATTCACAGGAACTCTGCTCCTGTCTTTCATCTTGATTTATGTCTTTATTTTTGAGTGAATGACTCACTTTGCCTGCAGGCTGACCTTATTTCATCACTGTTCGTCTTTCCTCTGGACTTCTGTTGCTTCCCTTTGGATTTTTATTTTCTTCCTATACCCAACCAAGTTGAGTTGGGATGCTGAAATAAATCTTGCTTCAAATGTTGGAGGAGTTGTCCACACTACTTTAAAATAAACAAGCTGCTGCGCAGCATGTGCCCGTCTGTCAGGCACACGGGGACGTAGTTGAAATAACTACTGAAATGTCCCAAAACTTCCCAGAGGAGGCCTTGTTGTATGGTGTCTTGTGTTGCAGAGGTGAGAGGTTGTTCATCACACCATTGCACTCATTGGCCCTTTACCTGTGTCTGCTTCACGCTTCTTGTCTTTATCACTCACTTGATCATCTTTCAGGATTAATTATTTACTCCTCTCACGCACACATCCACTTTTCCCTCTCTACTCTGTCCTCTGTGTGTCTCTGACTTAAACTGTTCATGTCCACTGCTTCATCTTCCTGTGTACGTCCTTCACTTGTCTCCCCTGCCTCACTTTTGTTCTTTGTGGCAGGGGAAGCTGTAAACACTCCTGCATATGCCTCCACATTTACATTCATAGCTGTCGGTTTGGTTTATGGCTAGAAACTCTAGCCTCTCACTACAAGTGCAGAGTTCCTTTACTCGTGGGAATGTGCGGTATCAGTGAAGTGGTGAAATGAAAGGTATTTACCAAGCTATGTGAAGTGTCTGTAATTACGACAATGTTTATGCTCTCTTTTATTGCAGGCTTCTGAATGTGTGCTGAGTCTGGTTCAGAAGTTGAGAGTAGCCAAAGGAATATGGCATTTGATTTCATTTTGTTTTATTAGTGATTGAAACTGAGCTTGTGAGCTGCTGCAGCTGAGTGTTTATCATTCACCACTAATGTTTTTTTGTTGTTGTTGCTAATTTAAAGTGTGGAGCCCTGCTTTTGGCTAAGCCATTAATGCACATCATTTACATTTATTGTATTCACAAATCTTATTTGCTACTGGATCTGATGCAATCGAAAGCTTTACAACCCTCATTTACAGCAATTTATTTATGTTTGCTAGTCAGATGTATTGAGTGGTTTGACTGATCAATCACTATATGTACTGTACATAAAGGTTATTACACAAAAGTGCATTTAGAAAAATGAGCTCGCTTTTTTCTCATCAGCTGCTATGACAAAAATAACTGGAGTGTGGAAGGAGAAGAATTTTATCTCTGAGTGGTTTTAATATTTCAGCATAGTGTCGGTGTCAGATGTACTCATTGCTCACTTATTTTAATACTGAAAAGAGTTGAGAGGGGATAAAAATTGTCTATATGTGAGAACACTGTGAATATTTAAATAGATTACATCATGTTCAATGATTCTGAGTAACATTACTTTTGTGGTTTGACAGATGAACGCCTTCAGGTGAAGCTTTACACTGTTTTGATGATTGAATTAGCTCATTATTTTTACTGAAAAAACAAGATTGTTTTGATGGAAAATAGAGGCAAATTGGAAATGGTGAGATATGATGGATTTTATTGTGTAAAACACATGCTACTGAGCGCAACTATCTGAAATAAAAGGAAATGTAGTTCTTTATTTCATTCTCACTACGTGTTTCAATCATGTCCTTTACTGATGGGGCGTCAATCATATGTGGACAAAAAATTTGTCTTAAAGACCACTTAATGCAAGTATTTTAATAGTTCATAAAATAACTTATCTAGTAACTGCAGTTACATTGTTGACACTGAAGTTATGTAAGATGGTACAAATGGGTGTTGGTGTTGTCTCCTTTTGAACTAACTTGCAGCTCCAGTCTGTGGGATCAGCTAATATGGATTTATAATAACACAGAGTTTCCTTTTGAAGGAAAGATTTTAACTGGCTAAAACATTAGAATAGATTCTCAGATATCTAGAACATAATAATTTTAACTCTTAAATAGAAGAGACCGAGACTCCCTCTTCCAATCAGGTTTTTAAAATGTCTTCAGAACAATCATACTAATGGGTTAATTAAGGTTGCTCTGACTTGCTCTGAATGCCTTTAAGATGAAAGACGTTTTCTTTTATTCAAGCACTTACAACAACTTTTAGCTGTCATTTAACTCTTTTCCAACTTCCAGTGTTCTCTGGCCAGTTTTTCTACTTATAAGATAGTCACATCATTAAAAAATTAGGCAGGCAATTATCACCCACATTTTTTAAAATCCTGCAGTTGCCAGCAGTTATCTTACTGGGGTTGGTTTTTTTGTTACTAATCCCAACATTCTTTATTCTCTATTTTCCTTATTTTTTGACGATGTGTTTTTATTTAACATGGCCTCTGCTTTTTATGTGGAGAACATTGTGCCAAGAGAAGTAGTGTGTGAATTTGTGGTAAAGCTTTAAACATGCCGTATGCATGTGATGGTATCTTTTTAAACCTCTGGCAAACAATTTGCAGATTGTCAGAGTGTTCAAAAAGAAAGTAATCTGATGATATTGGCCTGCTTATGCCATACATGTATTTTTCATAGACTAACTTGCTCAAAAAGCCAGGATGTGACTGAGTCCGGTTCTGTTTTTAATTACAAAGAAAACTGATTTATTCAAAATTCTTACACTTGCTGTCTGCTGTGTCTTGCTGTGATTTTTTTTTTACTTTATGGATTGTTACAGTTTGAAGGTTTCATCTTTGGCAAAGCACAAGAATAAATTTTTTTTTTATGTGTTTGTTTCAATAGTGGCACCTGCCATGAATTTAAATGCACGTGGAGTTACAGATCGTACTGTCGAGCTGGAGTGGGAAGGGTCCATTATGGTGACAGATTTCTTAGTGACCTACACCCCAAGCAGCCCTGGAGGTAAGGAGAGCTCTGCCTTAATCTAGAAAAAAAATACTATTTCAAACATCTGTTGTGTCAAAATGCCTTGCAAAAACAACAGGGGATTAAAGTGCATCCTCTTGTCAATTTTTTTTTTCCTGTCAGGTGTGCAGCTAGAAATGAGGCTTCCAGGAAACACAACAACTTGGATTATCACAGGTCTTGAAGCAGGCATAGAGTACAACATCAATGTGTTTGCTGTCATCAACAACTCAATCAGCGTTCCCTCCAGTATCACTGTTTGGACGTGTAAGTTCTGTACTTTGTTTATATCTTCTTTTCAAAAGATTCACCTGGCAGTTCCTGGAGTTCATGCGTTTAGTCCCAGACCTAATGTACTTTTCCTTTTTTATAGAGGTTTTCCATTAATACATTCTGACAGTCTCATGCCAGTTATGTAAATGCATTTACACCTCCCTTTAGAAAAAAAAAAAAGAAAATACTTCCAATTTGTTTAAGATCACGACCTGCTTGTTTATGCTGTCTGGCTGTGATATAACCTGTAAAATCTGCTCAGTGTCACACACACGCTGGCAGGTGTTAATGGCAAGCCAGCGGATCTGCTGGGGAGGCATGCCAGTTGTTTTCATGCCTACTAAGAGCGCAGACTTATCAACCCCCTAAGTAAGTAATAGCCTATTCATTATTGCAGCTGATGTGTGGCTGCACAAACATATTTCCATTAGTCCCATCAAGGCTGCTAAAATCATCCTCAATTTCACAGATAAGTGAATTTTATTTTAGTTATGGTAAAATTTTGAGTAACATAGCCAATTTAGAATAATTAAACTTGATGGAACCATTTTTCAGTGAGGATGTGATATATTGGGTTGTCTTCTTGAAATAACATTATAAAATAGAGAATTTGATTATCCATCGAGATGATTAGAACATAGCTGCTGGTGAACACGGCATTTTAATATCTCCCAGAAATACTGTGGGCTGGTGAGTAATGAATGTATAGTTTTGTCCGCTGAAGTGATAGTGCAGATAATATTTATACAACAAAATGATCATGAATTATTGTATAGGAAGTACAAAATCTTCTTAAAGTAATCATGTCTTGGAACACTTTCAAATTCTGTCACATTAAAAAGATTTAATATGTTTTACAGGTATTTCATAAGTCAAACCAATCAAAATTATTCCAAAATATTTAAGAGATAATTATAATTCTGAAATGAATAGTGTGCACTAAGCTCCTTTACAAGTGAAGCCTTGGGTAAAATTAAGCTCAACCAGTTGCCTTCAGAAATCACCATGTCACTTAATAGTCATTTTGTGTATAATTCAAACTAAATATAAAAATCTAAATCCAGTTGTTTTGTGAAAACCATAAAAGTTAGGTTAGGTTCTAAAACATTTCACAGAACACTCATCAATTCATTGTCTGAAAGCGTAAACTTAACGCTTACTGTATGTACACTTATGTCTGCGACTACAAAACTTATGAACTGTATTCAGATCCAGTCCATGGAAAACTTTGACATTTGATTTTAGTGACAAGAATCTGGATTGGAATGAACAAAAAAAAAAACAATTACACCTTAACAATAAAGAAAAGCTAAAGTTAAGGTATCCTTGTTGATAATCAATCTAACATGTAGTAAAAGTACAAGAATGTTTTTTTCTATATATCCAGATCTCTCCAATCCAGATGGATTAGTCTTCAAATCTATCACAGAGACCTCAGTGGAAGTCCAATGGCAACCGTTTTACTATTCCTTTGATGGATGGGAGATCAGCTTCATCCCCAAGGTAGAACACAATGTTTCATACTAGGATTGGATGATAGTTAGAAAATAATGTGATATGCAATCATTTTTGAGAATGTTTTGATGACACTTTGGATGATTCAATACACAGGTCTGCCTTCTACAAGAATGTTTAGGCCATCTATCGCAAAAAAACCTTAATAGACTTTATATGAACTATAACTATTGCAATGAAACCAAAGAGTCAAAACAGCACCCTGAGTAAAATAGTACAGAATGATGAATATTCTGAAAGCAGCAAGGCATAAAGGTTCCACATGGAATTTTTTACACACCATTTTGCAATGTTCTTGAGGAGCAGAAGTTCAGTTTAGCTAAAACTTACACAGAATTTTCATTATCGCTTTAAGTTTAAGTGCCTGCACGACATGAAGCTTGAATGTAATTAAACAAGTGGCTTGTGTTAAGGTCATTGGCTATTAGATGGATAAACAAGCTTACTCCCTTTCCCCTTTTCTATGTGAAATCATATCAAGGACAGATTTTGAACTAAAATGCGAGAAGTACTGTAACCTTATATAGACTCCAAATTCTAATCTCCCCTCTCACAGTAATTGGTTTTCTTCTTTAAGGTGTTCTCAAGAGAGATATCCTCTGTTATAGCCTGGCACTAAGCCCTAGATATGATGCTGAAAGTTTTTTTGTGTGTGTTTATTTTTACTGTATTAAAGAAAAGGAGTATTATTTCATTGGTTTTAGCCATTCTCCTCTTTTCTGTCTTTCCATAACTCAATATTTTGTTGGTGTCCATCCCCTCTCAAGCAGCTTCCCAGATCTCTTGATTATAATACCTTCCATGCACCTCTTCTTGCTTGATATCTGTAACTCTGTTCTCTCTAACTACCTTGCATCCTTTTCATTCTTCTGTGCATTCCTTTCACTCAATCTTCCCTCACTGTCTCTTTCTACCACCACAGGGGAAATCATATTAAGGGTTGGCAGTCCCAGCCCCTGTGGATTTAATCCAGCAGCGGGGATTGTGAATTTTGACAATCTCGTAATGGAAGTAGGCATTAATGCTTTGGCCTGTGTAACACAAAATTCTCCAAAGGGGAAACACAGAAGGGGCACGGGGGAGCGAAGAGGGAGCTTTGAGATCACCATTGTTAGGAAAAGCAACACTGCAGTGCATGAGAGGAAAACTGAACTATTTTGTTGCAGTTTTTTGAGCACAGAACATAAACAAACAGTACTTGTTGTGTCTTGGAGTTAAGGTATAATGATAGGATCGTGTACAGTGTGTAAAAATATCTAACAGTAAGAATGTCAGTTTTATAACTGTCCTTTCATAAAAGTATATTATATTTTTAGTCTTTTATTATTTTGTAATTGTGCATATTGGGTTTATAAAAATGAAACACAACATGACTCCATATATTTTTTGCTAAAGCATCTTTTGACACACAAGTAAAATTTAAAGGGAAGGTGTGTATTTTTTGCATCTTTAATTGCATAAAATATATGCATCGTTTTAAATCTGTTAAGATTACTGATTTTATCTCTGTATAAGTAAAACATTTTTTATGTGTACATGCACAAAAAGTTTGCCTTTAACCTCAGTCTTTCAAAAGCCTTTTGATGGAGGAAGACAGTGGGGGTGGATGGTTTCTCCATTATTTGGCTCACAGCAATACCAAGTGACATTTAAAACATGAGGAGCACTCAGAGCATTAAGTGCTCCGCCACAGCAACGGCTCTGTCTCACAATCAAAGTGAAAGTCACTGGGTTCTTCTTTTATCCACGCTACGGCTCCCCTGATAGGTTTCATGATATTCTTGCTGCCTGGCAGTGACATACACAAACCAGCAACACTGAAAACAAAAAAAGAAAAAAATACAGTTACTGTGAAGAGGAAAAAAAGAGACTCTAGTGTTAACTGCGTTTTGGTGCAACTTTTCTACATGAAAAATATTACATATGAGCGGAATTTAAATGGTTTGAAAAACTAAGAAAAATAAACTTTTTTTCTTAGTTTTTCTCCTTATCAAGGCATGCATCTACTTGAAGCTTACATTTTGCCATCACAGACCAAATATTCACAAGAAATGAAAAGTTACTCAAAATTTCGTCCATTGATTTTTCATCAATATTCTGCAATTAAACATTTGATCAGGATCCAGTTTGCAAATTGTAGACTTAATACGTTGAAAACAATTGATGTTGCATTTCCAAATAACATACTACATTCAAATTCAAGTGAAGCTTATAGAGCATATTTCAGCATCAACACTTAGAACACAGTTCTAAGTGCTTTACGTCATAAAAACATCATACAGTCACAATTTCCTGGAGTGGAAAGTTCTTTCTCTGCCGTTAGCGAATTTAGCAACATCTTCACAAGGAAGATTGTCAGTCCTAAGACACTCCTCCCATCTCTGATTGGTTGTTTTTGACTGGGAGTAATGCAGAAGTAGCACTGAGAGGAAGTGTGGGAACTCAAACTTTTCAGGTTGTTTATCTCATATTATACAAATGTAGTTTTGTAAAAGTTACCTGCTGCAGCTTTAATATGCTGACTATGTCATGTAGCCAAAAAAACAACCTATTTTGGCCATTATTAAATTTTACGAATATTTTCGTATATTGGTTACAATGAAAAAAATTTAATATTTTTTTCATTGTGTTTGGGTCAGTAATGAATTTTTGTAAAACAAGATAAAATATCTGGGTTTATTTGAGTTAATCAAAACCACAACCTCAAGTTTCCCCTTTGCAGAGTGTTGCAGCAAATAACATAATCATTTGAGCTGCTGTGCTCTCACAGCCTGCCAAGGTTCCTGCCCATACTCATGCCCAAAATAGTGAGGAACAGACTGCAAAGGAGATTCTCCAAAATAAACTAGACATTAACCAGCTACAGTAAGACATGACAGTGGAGAAGGGACTTGAGTAAATAGACAAAAAGAAATAAAACAATGCCAAAAAAATCATACACTCCTCCACTCTGTGATATGGACAATGATTCTGTTAACATTTTTAGACTTTTATTATCATCCAGACTGATTAAAATATATTTATTCCAGTTTGATCATGTGTTGTTGACAAACATGTCTTATTAGAAATCTATTTAAAGAACGTTACTACATCCTTTATGTTCTGCTGTGATAACAATCATCAAAGTGCAGGTGGTTGGGGTTGTCAGATCAGCAGTAGGTAAAACATCTGTCAGCAGGAAGTACATTTGCAACATTGACTCTTTGAGAACAGCTGGATGTAGCTGGGGCCTGATGAGTGACAGGCCTTTGGAATTGCACAGACTGCTGCCTCTGCAGAACACGACCTGGAAAAAAAATCACTGTTGCACATAGTTTTTTGCTTGGTAATATGGTTTGGGAATTTAATGTGCTAAACCATCCAAAGGTTTAGAGGTAAAAAAAAAAATAGACTACAGTACATTTTTCTGTATATTTACAGGACGTGTAAATTGTTTGTAAGAATTAATTTTTATGTGGACTTCTTCATCCTCTATAGTGTCACTGTTGAAATATTATTAACTTACCTCATCACTTTTGTCTATTATTTTAAAGGACAATGATGGTGGCATGACAGCCCAGCTGCCCAGCACCATCACCTCATTTATCCAGAGTGGTTTGAGGCCCGGGGAGGAATATACAGTCAACCTGGTGGCGCTCAGAGAGCAGGGTCGGAGCCAGCCCGTCACTGCTACCTTCACAACCTGTAAGTATGATGAAGCATGAACTGGAAATTGCAGTGCTTTATGTTAGATTATTATACTGATAGTTGCAAAGAGCTGGACACTGACCATCATTGAGCATCTCATATTATTTGTATAATATAAGGTGACATTTTTCATACATATCCTCCCAGTCAAAAGAATGAATAAAAAGTTTAGAGTTTGACGTGTATCCAACCTGGCAGAGTGTTACCACGGAGAAGAAATGTGACAGCTGGGCATATGCATTCAAATATGCACCTGTCAGACGTTGTCTTTCAAACTTAAATATATGAACTATCATGATTACATTTACCTCACCATTTAGATGAATTGGAAGGAAAAACAAAGTACAGGTTTTGTTGTTAAGCATTCCATTTTTTTTCTCAGGTTCTGCTGTTAAATATAAGGTATATCCAATGAAATAGCTCATTGCCAACACAAGTAAGGGCAGCTCTGATTTAGAAAGAGAATAGTTGGAGATGACATTTTAATTGCTTATTTAACTTTATTAAATTAGGATTCCATACATCATCAAGCTAGACATGTTGCATTACCCAACAAATCTATTAAACTCTGTATTTTTATTACCTTCAGTGTTTCAGATTATTTGCATGGGTGCATGAGTTTGAATGTCTGTAGGATAGGTTTGTGTGTTAGTTTGTAACCTGAAATTGCAAAGAAGTTACACTGGTGTGAAGAGTAGAAAATTTTAGCACTCTCATTCAAGAGCAGCAAGAGGCAGGTAGCCCCAGCTCCCAGAGGCCACAGCAGCCTCAGGCAGACAGACACCAGGCACCCCCCACCTGCTAGCTTTACCCCCACCAGAGAGGGGGTAAAGCTTGATAGTGAACCACAAGAGGAGTTGCCCCCAGGCCAGAGAGGCACTGGGAGAGACACGTTAAACCAAACTCCCCTATCGTCCATTCCTATCCCACATGATTCGACAAAGGACTCAATTGGAAGTCCTTTGTCCATACAGCTGAGTCCATACATCCTGTGCGCCATAGGCCACTATGCAGAGAACAAATGAGACCCAACACAAAGACTACCACATCAGCAAAGCACCCACCCCACTCGTCCTCCTCTTGCAATGCTGCCAGAGACCCCATGGCTGTCCCCACATCAACAGTCCCCAATGAGACAGAGCAGGTGTAGACCCAAGAACTACATAAGGGCAACGCCACTTTACTGTTGCCTGTTTTTATTCGCCACTGGAGTATGCATATGTGACAGTGTTAAGGGGAGATGTTGTTATGAATGCAGGGGTGCATGCTCAAAATGCATTAAAATTGGTGCTGGAGATGGTACCTTGAAGACCCCACTGCTTTCTGACAGATGATTTAATCTCGACAACACTACGTGTCTCAGATGCGGTAAAATTGAGGTGCAGGATGCGTCTAAGTAAAGTAAGGAATACATTTTCCTCTTTTGAAAATAAGGACAACTAAACATGCTTTCCATTATGTAATTTTTTATATCATAAAAAATGTTTTTAGAGCAGAAAATAAAACAATAAAGACTTGAAAAATATCAGTCTGTGTGCAATTAATCTATATAGTGTTTTACATTTAGTGAATTGAGTTACTGAAACAAATGAACTTTTCAACAATATTCTAAATATTATTTCTATTATTAATAACAATATTATTGAAATGGTTCTATTATTGGTGGTATAAACAACTTAAGATCTAAGGTATTCGCTAAACTGAGAATAGTGAGTATAGACAATAACATATTTAAATCAAAATAGATATGCATTTATGTTTTGGGAAATGTCTAACTCCAGAAAATCAAAAACTGTTTGCAAAACAGAAAATGCATGCAAGTTAAAGACTAACTATACAGCTATATAACTGTACATTAAGTGTCCAGGCGTACAAAAGTATTGTTATCTTATTTCTTACATTTTTGTCTCCAGTGCAAAGGGTCCCACTCCTCACCCAGCAGACACTATTTAGGTGTAATAGGTCCAATTCAAATCCCATCCATAACAATTCAGACGCTGACGTCTGCAGTCAAAACACCATCAATTTCCTGTCAAGTCTTCGTTCAGTTTTTTGGGGGTTGTAATTAGATATCGATTAATAATTCATGTCATCTGCTCATTAATTTTTCACGGTGGCTCGCTGCATGACACCTTATTGGATAAAAAAGCGGAAAAGACAAATTTGAAGTTACTAAATTATTCATAACAAAGATTTATCCCTCCTTGGAGATGGTGGGAGCACCATAAGGAGTCGGGAAAAAAAACCCAGAGGGAGAGCAGAGCTGATGTGGGAGCTGGTTCCCAGGAAGTGGCTTCCTCAGGTTGTTTTCTAGGACAAGACTCAAGGGGCCAATTTCTAATACATCAAGGATCAGAATGGACCTGCAATATGTCAAGTCTGAAATTGAGACTTATTTAGATCTCAGGAGCTCACCGCCTGTAAGAATAAGATCACTGTGCGATATGTCTCTGAGAAGTCAAACCTGTAATAAGCATTGGTGAGTAACTATGCTGTCAAAGCATAGAGTGCTGTTCAAGTTTTAAATTCTGAGATATGTCCTGTTGGAATGAATTATTGTGACATGAAAGTAGTAATGAGAAATCTCAGCTTGGTTTTTTTTGAGTTGAGTTAAATAAAATTGACTTACAATTTAATTTAAATTTAATATAAAACAGAAAAAATGGAGAATAATGTAATTGTTGACAGAGGCTTTGTGTATTTTTTATTTTATTTTTTTACAAAAATGCACATGGACATATATTGCTTTGCAGAAACATTTGTTCCTTTTCTCATTTAGTCATGGCACAACTATAAACTTCAATGTATTTTATTCATGCTTTATGTGTTGCAAATAATAATGAAGGAGCCAAAGTCCAATTCTAAATCCAACAAAGAATATGTTGAAAGACTTGAAAATATGTATATAGACACCTTTAACTCATTCTGACAAAGCCTGCTTTTGCAAAGCATGGTGGTTGAGGAATATCCCAAATATTTGCTTATGTAAAATTGAAGCCTTCCATTAATGGCATTTCATTTTAACATCAAGCCTCAGTAACAGTTAATCAAGAAAGGTGTTGATTTGAGTTCTTAGCACCTTTGCTACTTCTTTCTCGAAGTTAAGGAATCGGTTTAAAGCGTTAATTGTAAATGTATCTAATATGGAATTATTTTGACATAAATCTCATAATCTTTGATAAAGACACTATCCTGAGAAGTGATCAGTGAATCCCACATCTGTCAGGCATTTGGGTTTTCCCCTTATTATCCATGATATTTGTCCAGCTTTTTACATCTTGTAAATATATTTTCCTGACTTGTATCCTGCTTCATGTTTTACACCTTTCACAGAAATGTTTGTTGTCTGAGCGTGTGTCAGCTCTGATAGGTTTAACATGAATAGCTGTCAAATCAGGTTTCACTGATAATAAATCTACATCGAACACTGTCAAACCCTGAGGCACTGAGCGTTAACACAATGAGTTTGGGGGTTTTATCTTAATTTTCCAATTAGGAACTCAGATCCCCATCTGAGTGAGATGAAAACTGAGAAACTTGCTCAGTTTCTGAGATTTGAATTAAGAGATTTGGAGAATTCTCACCAAGTCCAACATCAAAATTCAGCATGGCTACTGCACATTTTAAATCAGTAATAACAGCAGAAATATATATTTTTTGTATTTCTCATAGTTGATAACAGACAGCAAACAATCATTGTCCAGGTTGACACATGATGCCTGTTTTTTTGTTGCTTTTTTGCAGTGATTGATGGTCCGACTCAGCTGATTGTGCGTGATGTGTCAGATACCGTAGCATTTGTGGAGTGGACACCACCAAAAGCAAAGATCGATCAGATTGTGTTGCGTTACGGCCTTGTGAGAGGAGAGGGCCCACGGACCACCTTTAGACTCCAGCCCACACTTACCCAGTACTCATTACAGGTGCACATTTGTGTTGTATGAATCATCACAGATTTGATCATATTCTAACATATGATGGGACTCAGCTGTCATTTATATCATTTATAGAAAGAAGTAAGTTCTCAGGGGCTGTCTCTTTATCTTTGTTTCATGCTCAGAGCTATTGTTTTCTGTGATATGCATAAATGATCAAATAAAAGGGTTGTTTTGCCATCTGTGTCAGGAGATAAAGCAATGGTAAGAAACAAATATGATGCCAGTCTAAATAGCTGTGTTTTTCTCCTGTATAGGTTCTACGTCCTGGTTCCAGGTACGAGGTGTCTGTAAGCGGAGTTAGGAAAGGAAATGAAAGCGGCTCTATCTCTACTGAATTTACAACCGGTGAGCTCTGACAGCAACCAGATGCAGTGATGGTTGACCTGCATGTGTGAATCCTGGAGTAATGCCTAATGCATGCCATATTATTTATCTGCATTAGACAAAGGAGCGTTTACTTTGCTAAAGGTTGCATAGGAAAGCACAACCTTCCAACAGAAAAATCAATTGAAATCCTTTGAATGTATTATGTTCAGCTACAGTTTAACATTGAATCTCCATTGATCAGGAAATATGAGAAGAGCTAAAGTAGCAGCTTTACATAAAACCTACATATGATAAATCTTTACTACCTTTCTGGTGCTTTTTTTAAAACTGCTGATATATTTGCTTGCTCGCAATTTCTGAGAATTGGTCTTTGTGTCCCCAACATTGTCAGCTTTATCATTCTTCTCAGAGATCGATGCCCCCAAGAACTTACGGCTTGTGTCCAAGACCTCCACTACCCTCGAGCTTGAATGGGATAACAGTGAGGCTGAGGTAAAGAGACGTGAGACAGATTTAATCCATTTGTCTCAATTTGCTTTCAACCACTTTAAGAGATTGATGGCTGTGGGATTCATCTCAAGATAAGAGGTTTTAGTTATTTGAATGTCAGTTTTGTAATCTCTGTTTTGCTTATGTAATTATGCTGATTAGAGCTCTCGGCTGAAAGGTTATTATTAGATCTTTAGGGGAAAAAAACAAGTTGATCTCAGCAGTGAACATTTCTTCTTTTCAAGCTGTCAATAAATAAACACCCTGTCACTCAAGAAAAACGCTGTTTGTACAGTTGCGTTTAAAGTACAGACACAACAGATTATCTGAAGTAAATGTAGCCATGCAGACTGTAGAATTATGTACTTAAGTAACACAGATCCATCATTTAGACTTAATGCTCAACTTTTATGGAACTGAAAACGTTATTATTGATCAAAGGTCATCACTCCCCATCAGCAAGAGATATGAATTCACTTCTAGTTATATCCATGTTAATACTAATCATAGGATAATTACAGTGTAGAAGCTCACAATCTCCAGATTTTCAGATACACCCCCTGACACCTACTTTGGAAAAATAATGTGCAAAACATATTTAAACTGCTTTTGCAAAATGGATTTTGGAGCTAAACAGCACAGATTTTAATCAGATTTTTCTCTAGATGCTTTAAATGTAAATACTAATGACAGTCTGAAACAAACTCTTCATTCCATCACAGGGATTTTTCTTTTCCATTTTACACCAAAGTCACATTCATATTGTTCTGTCTCATTGATCACAAACCAACCAAGCAAGCAAAGAAAAAAAGTACAAATATAAATGTGTGGTTAAAAATAGAAGGTTTAGACCTCTGGCTAAAACCAATCGGTAACCATTCCTGTGCCGTTTCCACCTCACCAAGTCTCTTCACACCATACTGTTTAAAGAGAACTTAAACACTGACTGACTCCCAGTTTAACATTGTTTCCATAATGTTTTATTATAACACTATGATGTGTTAAAAAGATTCACATGGGATTTAGGCTGATGAATAAAAGGATATGAAGCACAACATACCTTTGTTTTCCAAAAGTTACATTCAAATTTTTGTTTCTGCAAATGTTTAAATGTTCAAATACAGGTGGAGGGATATCAGGTGGTGTACAGCACTTTAGCAGGAGATCAGTATGATAAAGTGATTGTGCCACGCAACGAGGGTGCCACCACTAAGACTAATCTCACAGGTAAGTGCGGAAGAAATCGTGGTGAAATTTCTATTGTAAAACTTTCATATATTATTTATTACTGAGCTCTGCAGGGCTGTTAGTCTTATCACAGTCCATCTAATGTGCACTGAAGATGTTGGGAAGTGACTGTTTTACACTCTCCAGAGCTAACATTTGGTTGATGAGCTACTGATGGTATCTCCTGAAACGCTTGTTGTCTTGCAGGCACGTTGAAGGAAAGATGGGCTGACAAAACTGATTTCTCTAAAAATCACTCCTATGTTCATGCAAACGTTCTCATAACCTTTGTTTATTTTTCAGAGCTGTGATGGAAAACTTCATTTTCTAAGTGCCTGTGAAGAGGAGAATGTGAAAGCATCTCCTAGAGTTTGAGGCATTGCTTGTTGAATTGCTGCTTCTCTCTCTGTCTCTGTGCATCAGACCTTCTGCCGGGCACAGAGTACGGCATTGGTATCTCTGCCATGAAGGGTATCAACCAGAGTACACCAGCAACGATGAATGCCAGGACAGGTAACACTTCATGATTCAGTGAATGAAAACAAGGCTCAGCTTCTGCATATTTAGAACATAGAAAATGTTGTTTGGAAATGTCAGCATAGCAAGTCGGCTCATTTGTTTTAAACAGTCACTGCTCACATTGCACTGAGCGCTCATGTTTCAACCAATATAAGTCACTTGAAAATGCCAGGCAATAAGATTTTGGCTTTGCTTTTGTTTTTTATAGAGGTATTTAGCAATTATCATTTTATCTTCCCATTACAGCATTTTAAGTCTGTAATCATCCATGCTATTTAGCTAATGGCCCTCTCTCTTTATCTCCGCAACCCAAAGGCCATTTGAATTTTTATTGTGCTTTGAGTCATTTGATTGAGAGTATAAAAAAAAACAACTTGATTCAACCTTCACCTGTTTGAAATGTCAGCGTTGATGCATCGCTACTCTTTCAAACTGCATAGTTTTGTTCTTCTTTTTAGCAGCTAATTGTTTTTTTATGATTTATATAAAGTCATCCCTTTGATGGTTTTGAAGGTTCTGCCGCGGTCAAACCCCCTTTTACAGTTAGATTAAAATAACTACAACACAATGTGTTTGTTATATAATATCTTAGGGTCATTCAGGAGTTGTTTTTTTATCACCATCAGTTTCTCTTGAAGTTTTTTCTGTCTTAATTTTAATTCTTAATATCTGATGAGGAAGCTGCAGACTAAGTTTAACTTAATATTAGCTTTAAAGCTATTAAAAATACCTTACACTGTAAAGGATATTTATTGGTTGTCATTTCTTATGTCAGAGCTGTAAGAAAACTGTGAAAATGTAATTAAGAAAGTTCATCAGCTTTTAGGGCTGTTGTAAGTTATTATTTTAGTGAACTAGTAATTTTTCCATTATTAATCCAGTAATTAAATAAAAGTGTTTTCCATTCTATCTGCTACTTAACCTAGTAGAAGAAATATATGAAAGAGAAATTACATATTTCTCTGGAGATACTGGAGATTATTTGTCCTTGTGATATGCACTTAAAAGAAAAGCAGATTTTTTTTAGAATAATAGTGTCATGCAAAAATCCAGTCTCAGGTCTGTTCAGCTAAAGTTATTTCACAGTCCTGCTGAATGTAATAAAGTTATGTTTGCCCTCTGGTGTTGTAGGCCTGGATGTACCCATGGATTTAACTGTGACAGCTTCTACTGACAACTCAATCACTCTGGTGTGGGGTGTAGTCCAGGGTCCAATTGACCACTACAGGGTCACCTACACATCTTCCTCTGGCATCACAACTGAGGTAATAAACACAACAAATCTGAGTCTGTTTACTGTCGCCCAGGGATACAGTTCATACATTATAGGGATCTACACTCTGTTGATTAAGATCTTACAAAACTCTGAACCATTTTGGAGAACCTGTAGTGTGTAGTTGCTCTCAGTTTAAATTTGTGTGTCTTATTCCTTCTGTTCCAGCTGACAGTTCCTAAAGACATAACCTCCACGACTCTGACAGACCTTGACCCTGGAACTGAATATACAATCACAGTAGCAGCAAGAAGAGGGAGGCAGCAGAGCACTGCAGCAACTATAGATGCCTTTACAGGTAAAGAGAAGTTTTGTATTTAGACTCCATGAGAACAATTGTTAAGACAAACACCTAATGCATACCTTTGGAAGAAGCAAAAGTAGCAATGTAATTTAATAAGAGTTGATGGATTTTTTCTTTTATATTGATAAATAATAAATCACAGTTTTTTGTTTTCCTTTTTTGCAGTTTTACTGAAACTTTTCTTGCCTGTATTACTTTAAGTCTCTCAATCAACAAAAATACATCAGATAAATGAATTCCCAAGAGTCTGTGCATAGACAGAGACATGAAAGATCAGCCAATTACAACAGAAGCTAGAGACTGGTCTAAAGATGCTGCTGCATAATCAAGCAAACTGTGACTATAATGAACTAAAGTGTGGCTGCAGGTAAGGTGCGCCATGTTAAAAGAAAACATAGTGCCTTAAAGGCTTTGAAGAAGCAATTAGCAGAGATAAATTATTCAAGTCAGTTAATGAGCTTGTTACAAGTGTTTCCTTATTACTCCTCTGTTTTGCATCTAAATGTATTTGACTTTGGTTCTGCTGAATCCTGTGCAGCACAGCATTCTCACGGTTGCCTTTCCACACTATCGTCTTGTTTCTCAGCCTGATGCTATTTCTTTGCATTCAGTTTTCTGTTTTTTTTTTTTTCACAAAGCCTGTCCATCCAAACACGTCAGATTATCTGTCATTTTTCCCGCCTCTGTAGGCTCTTTGTTACTTTTGTAAAAAGCTTGATGTGGTCTTTGCTTACACAAAGGATGATGTCCAAATGATGGGCAGCACTGTCTTTTCTGCAGTCATTATCATCAACCTCATCATCTGCTTTCTTGTTCACTGCTACCATCATGGCAGAATGGCAGTTGTCACTATCACTACATCATCATTACCATCATCCTCATCGTCATTCTGTTCTTCGAACCATGGCTTCTTGGGTAACTTCAATTTAACCACCTGCAAGGAGATAAGAACAAGATAAAATGACAGATCAAAAAAAGTCAGGGGAACTATTGATGTGTCTGTCATCTTTTCAGTCACCGCTTGGCCTATTGGCAGAAACTGTCTGCACTTAGATAAACCTGTGATAGCAAAACCAATGAAATATGTCAGGAGCCCTCTGTGGATTGACACCACCTTTGCCACTCTTTTAATAAACTATTGATAATACAATGTTTTTACCACATTACCCAGAGATTATGAGACTAATAAATTATTACTTTTGAAAGATATTTTTAGGTTCACTCAATTAAGCAAGAGTTTTCCTCACAGACTGGTTTGTTGGCAACCAGATTTTATGAAAAAAGGATAAAACACCACAGAATTAAAAACCAACATCATGTGTTTAAATGCCAGGAAATTTGAATTAACTCTCCAATTGATTTACTGTCATCTCAACTTAAAAAAAGAAAAAAAAAACAGCATACTTCATCATAAGTCATTCTTTTTACAATATTTAAGTGGTATTCAAAAGAAATAACTTTCAACTAAATATTTCTTTGGATAGCACTTTTTGCTTCCTAACTTTTTCTGCTACTCTAAAGAAGGACAACTGGTCTCATCATTAAATAGGACAAAGATGTCTGCATGGCACACAAATTTCTGCTGACTGCATTTGAAGTAAAATATCACGGCAGGCTGTGACAAAAGCCGGCAGCTCAAACCGACATAAGTGGATGTAGGTCAGTAATAACAAAGCAGCTTTAATGCAATGATTGATGGCAAAAGATCTGTTCAGTACGTGTTTCATCTGGATTAATCAATCGAGGAAAAGTTATTGTTGCTATATTTCTCCTGCTATATGAATCCACACTTGACTAATCAAATGAAACTCTTGTTGTGTTTGGAGGAGATTCATATATATTACATTACCTCCCATCTGGGTCAGACAACACAACAGCAGCATCTGCTGTTATCATGCTTTTACAGTTCCATCACATCTTCGTCATTATTGCGGGTAATCTCATTAGTTTCTCCATTTCATGACCAATTAAATCATTATTGCCACATGACTGTGGTTTGCTCTGACTCACCTTGTTCATCAAGCCTAATCTTCTCAACTTTATTATAAGGAATCTATTACACCATCCTAGAGTGCTCCCATCCATCATTGCATGGCTTTGACACTCATTTCCATTCATCTTCCGACTGTTTGTCCCTTACCGCTTCTCATTCGCCGCTGGAATTTTAACCTGTTCTTGAACGCTACCAAGTGACTTCTAAACCCCCGTTCCTCCAGGGATCAGGCCTGTAACCCACCTTTACCTGTCAGAAGGGACATCAGATTCAGTGTTGGTGGCATGGAGTGCCCCAGCACCACCCGCTGACCTCTTCATTCTGAGCTACAGCTCTGCTGATGGGACAGACACTTCTAAGGTGACACTAGATGGCTCCAAGACGAGGTCACTGGTCCAGGGCCTGCTGCCGTCCACTCACTACACGTTCAGTTTAATCACAATACAAGGGGATGTTACCTCTGAGCCCCTTACAGCATCCCTGAGGACAGGTGAGCTGCTCAGTCTGAAATGTTCTGTGTGTGCCATGGGTACACACAGTTTTCAGCATTTGTGACTTTTTCAAAGCAAAAAGGAATCGGCAGCTTATTTCAGTAATTTCTTGTAAAGTGTTTCGTTCATGTAGCTTTTTTTCCTAAAGAACGCTCTTAATCCTGGGAAAATCCAAATTACTGCACTCACTTAACTTCACTTTAATACAAAGCAACAGCTTCACAGAGTATTTTTTTTTAAACCAGATGTATTTCTGTTGTGAAAATCAATGTCTTCCTTTTTTAAGCAGTTTTTCAAAAAAGTATATATGATGCGCAGCTTTTTACACTGGGGCATATGTGAAATTACTGCACAACCTTCACAGATATTTGATGAATAATTGGGAAAGGAGTGCCTCGAGAAAATAGACAAAAAAAAAATGGGAATGAGGCTTGTTTTAAAAATAGACAATAATGTGTGTCTGAATGGGTGATAAAAGGAGTGGAAAAAAGCCTGCAAAATTAAATTTAAAAGGGATATCAAATTAGTGTGTTTGCAAAAATGATTTTCGGGTTTTTCGCTTTTGCAGAGCTGTAGAAGAAAGACTTTTCTTACTTTTTGTTTCCAACAAAAAAAAATAGTTTTTTTTGTTCTTCTAGGATATCAGATGGCTGACATTCACCACAGTCAAAGTATGAATCAACAGAAACTTTGACTAATGATTCAATGTTTGTTCTGAATTAAAGAACTTTGCTTCCAGAATAATTTTGTGAAAAACTGGTGACATATTACAATCTAGAAAAAATACTGAAAGATCAAGCAATGGGACAATATGGCTCACATTTAGTTTAGCAAGAATTTTCTGCTTATAATTATCATTATAAGCAGAATCATTATTCAGTAACTCAGAAGTCCCATCTGAATTCTTTTTTTATTTCACTAAAACACTTTAACATTCACAAATGAGTTTATTTCATAATGTTAAATATTTCCCAGGTTTTTGTTCCATGTTTCATCTGAATCAACTTGTTATAAACATACCATTTAAAGTTTAGTATTCATCCTTGAATGGATAAATTACCGAGAAGAGGGTCAGAGTTGTATTCATTTAAAAACATTTAGGTTTTCCTAATTTTTTCATTTCATTTTTTTACAAGGAGAAATTTATCATAAAAATGGAAGTATCTGAATGGATAGAAAAAGCATTACAAAAATAAGTATTTTAACCTTTACCAGAGGCTCAGATTTGAACAAAAACAGTTCAGCAGCTCTGGGCCGTGGCTCTTGCTCTCCTTTTTTGATTAACCTACACATTAAAAGCACATTTTCTAGGATGAAATTGGATGGGGATTTGGAGACAGATGCATAGTATTTCTTCCACCTCTCTTTTCAGGGCCTTGCTTTGATCTGCCTTGTTTGAATGTGAGCGATTATGAGGCTCCACTCTTCTTTTTAGCTTCGCATTTGATTCATTTGCCATATTTAAAATATGCCGCTTGGCTTTACGTTTTAGCCACAGTTATAACAGACGATTTTGCTGAGCTGACTTTGATAGTCATTTTGCCACAATGGTCAGTTCAAGCTTCAAACTGTGCTTTGATGTAAGCTTACACAGTCTGTACATGACTGTGATCTGCCTGTGGGACATAGAAAAAGTACTATATCTCTGACAGAACAGTTTTTTCTCCTCTGGTGGGTTTAAAATTTATTTGAAAATATGTGCATTAGCACCAGACAAATATATAGAATAATATATGATATATACAATTACATATAACTACAAATTACAATAAAAATGAATATTGCTACTGAAAAAAACATCTTTAATTTAGTTTTATTTTGTCTATCTTTGATATCTTTGAACAAAATAATATTTTCTGAATGATTATTATGCACACTATCATTTATTTAGGAAATGTTTTGAAGATTATATTTCTATGGCAGATTCGTCTGTTCACTCCAGGTGTTTTGTGTGTCATTGCCATTAAGTGAAGATTAGGTGTGATAATGTGTTCATTAAGAACAACCTTTGAAGATTTCTTTAAAGTTATTTGATCAAGCTCGGAGATTGTTTATATTAAGATTGATCTTGCGGTGCTTTTGCTGTTTTTATTGGTCTTTGCTTTCATTATTTTATTATTATTATCCTTCAGAGCACTCTGTTCTTCTGGGAATGGTCTTCTGTTTGAAAATAAAGTGAGAACTAAAACGTATAATGAGGCATCATTTCATTTTATGGCTCACATGTTGCTTTTGAAAGCAAACTAAGCCAGTGTTGCTGTTGTGAAGCTTTATTTAATCTGATTTTTGATTGTTTAATAATTAGTTTGTTTGCAAAATTTTTATTAACTTATTAAACATTTCTACCATATTTTGAGTACTTACCTATTTGATTAGTGTTTTATTTGCCATTATTTTACATTTTATCACAGACATTTTTATCTTAATTTAATGGGGCAACAGTGGTAGGAGTTCATCCTGTAACCGTTGGGTTGATGGTTTGAACCCGAGCTTTCTCTGTCTTCGTTGGACAAGATACTTCACCAGTTTTGCCTGCTGTTGGTGGTCAGAGGGCCTTGAGGAGCCAGCTGTGGCTACTGTCCAGTAGGCTGCCCTCTTACTGGACAGCAGATAGTACTGTCCAGTAGGATCATCAGTGTGCTTATGTGTGCGTGAATGAGTAAATGCAGTGTAAAGTGCTTTGGAGTTCTCCGGACTTGATAAAGTGCTATACAAGTAGAGGTCATTTACCATCTTTGTCTGTATTTATAGTTTTATAAGCAAATAAAACAAACATAGAGTGGCCATTTATACCATTCTATCATTTTAGGCTTCTATTTCTATGTGTTGCAACTGAAATATTCTTCAAGTAATCAGTTTATTAATGTGGTTTTATTTCTCGGAAGAATTGTAAAAACCCCATGGGAATCCGTGTATACAGTATATATATATATATATATATATATGAATAAAATATTAATGTCTTTATTGGCCATTGTGAATTTGAGTAGTTAGTAATTCTTTACCCATTGTTGTCCTAGAAATGGACCCACCAAAGGAACTGGCAGTCTCAGATGTGACAGAAGATTCAGTGACCATCTCTTGGATCAAACCACTGGCTCCCTTTGAATATTATAAACTCTCCTACCAGTCAGCCAGAGGTAGCATGCCTTATATTTCATCACACTGCTCGGACTAAGCGGATTTTAATTTCATGAAATCCACTACATTAATATATGGAAATCACGGTGGTGTTTCTAGTTAAATTAACATGGCATTTGCTTTCTTACGAGGTACATTTTGTGCTGGCACACTCTGTTACACAATGTGTTGTAGCAATTAATCATGACATTTTATCAGTCAGCTTTAATTGAATTTTAAATTAAAATCCCATACTGATCAGCAATTCATTCCAGATAGCAGCTGGTTTCATGGTACACCATGTATTAAATGTGGGATAACAGTGGTGCCTAAGATTTCGTCATTTCTTGTGCCTACTTCAGGTCGAGTGGACAGCGAGATGATAGACAGCGATGTGACAAACTACACCTTGTCTAGTCTGTTTCCTGCCACAGAGTACGAGATCAGCCTCAATGCTGTCAGAGGGAGTCAAGAGAGCAGACCTGTCACCACGTCTGTCTTCACAGGTAGCTGCTAACAGTCAATAAGAACACCCACAACATTGTGCGCAGGATAGACAGTGGCAATGCTGTTTTTAACGCATCATTCATTAATAAGATTTATTTAAACAGAACATTTTAAAAGGAGAAAATGTCTTAGTTTTTTAGATAAAATGTGGGGATGTGCTGATTGGGTCAATCAATGCGACTATATGCATGAAAAATCACTAATTGTAAAGGGCAGTAAGATAACCCACAACAGTTCAGCAGTATTACATTAGCTTTGGTTTTATGTAGCACTTAACTTACTCACCAGTAGTTTTTCTTTTACTACAGTATCTGTTTTTCTTAATAGCTACAGATATTTTTATATGCTGTTTTGACAGTGAGTAGCTTTATTGTGTGTTGTAATGTCTGCATAGGATTCAGAGCATCACCACCCATCTACCAGCCATAGCACACAGGAAAACGCACATTGACTCTTTTGGAAATTTTAAATCAGTAATTTTTTCATCTGCTTGTATTAGCCTTCATTAGCCTGTTTACCTATATTTTAATATGTCTTTGTCTGAAATACGTTATGATTATTATTCTTGTGCTTGCTTAACACATCTTCCATGTAAGTGCAGGTGACGCTCAGAAGATTGATCAAAACAGCGTGCATGATTCTGTGTAAGGTGCCAAATTGACCTCTTAGCAGATAAATGTTTCGTGGTGATGTTTATTAAAGGGGTCAAAGAATAGACTGCAAATACTGTTTTTGAGTAATTGTCTTAAATATTGTAGAGCTAAGACTGTGTAACTCTGAGAAACCTTTAAACAAATCACAAAACACAGAACGAACTTTTGACAAAATTAACCATTAACCATAATTATCAGTGGTTTGGTAGTATATGTGCATGTATATGTTGTAGATTAATCTTAATCTATAAGATTAAGATGAGAAACTGAAAAATGTACATATGTTATTTTTCTGATTACTTTGACCATTTTCAAGCTACAACAATGTAACTTAATTTGCAAGAATAAACTGGGATTTTATTCTTTGCTGGACCGTCAGAGCAATTTTTCCTGTGCAACTGGGTTTCATACAAGAGTTTCCACAAAGATGTCGCATAAAATATAAGATACAGCTGACATTGTAGAACTCTTTCCTGGAGCAACAGATGAAACTGTCCATACCACGATTCTGTAATTGGTTACCACCTCCCAGCTCCATCTCACTCTGAGCCATCACTCTTGCTACTTTCTCCCCTCACTTATCTCTTTATCCATTTTGCTCTCTTCGATCTTCCGGTATAACTGTCTGTCTCTGCCTTTCCCCTCTTTCTTCATCTCACTGTCTTATGTTTCCTATTTATTCCATTCTCCCTTTTCTTAATCCTACCTTGTCTTGGTCTTGCTGTAGTGTTTTTTCTTTTGTACATTTAAAGGTTTTTCATTTTGAAATGAGGTATTAGTCACAAATCAGAAGAACAAAGAACATCCAGTTTGCCTTTGTAAAGCTATTCTTGAAACCAAAGAATAGCACAGTGGCTCATTGTTCCTTGATAACATGTTCTGTGTTTGATGAAGGAACATTTCCAGCCCTCAGATACATTTCTATCAGCTAATTCTTTCAATAATTCCAGTATACTTACATTTGGCAGAGTCATTGGGACTGTAATTGCCTGAAAAGAACATAACTCTAAAGTCAAGCTTGTTAGAAGTGGTAAATAACATTTTCTTCACATAGCACAACGTCCAACCAGGGACAATTTAATACTACTCCCCACAACAATACATTAACAAGGGATTGGGGGAGTAATCCAGCCTTCCCCCAGCCAAGTATTTGATGACTTGAAAATCACAGCAGTTTCAACATAACTCACTTTCATAATCAATTATTGTGGAAAAGGCTGGAAATAGCAGCCAGCCACTCCTTGTTTTGCTAACACGGCAGAATCTTTTAATCTAACATGAAACTCCTGACATTATAGACAAAGTAGCAATTTGTTTAAAAGGATTATGACTGTACTCAGTGTTAGGACCTCTCACTTTTCACAACTCAAACATTGTTTTTTTTTTTTAAAGGTTTTATTGGCTCTAGTGGCCTTTATTTAACAGTGAATGGACAGGAAAATAGGGAAATGAGAGAGGGGGGAAGACATGTGGCAAAGGTCGCCTAGCCGGGGATTGAACCTGGGACGGCCGCGTCGAGGACTAAGGCCTCCCGTATGTGGGTTGTGCTAATCCCCTGCGCCACCACAGCACCCCAACTCAAACAATTTAATCTGCCACCTTTTTAACCAGCAAAGTAAAAGTAAAATTTGTTTGTTTTTTTTCACTAGATCTGCTGAGATTCTAGTTCTTCTAAAAACTACCTGAAAGGTTTATTTTAACTCAATGTCAGAAGACCCTTTCAAAGACAGATTTCTAATGTACTCACAGAAAAGTAGTTGAATGGTAGGAACAATTTATTTTAAATAATGTTGACTTCTGGCTTTTTTTCAATTGTATAAATAAAATACTGAACGATTATTCCTGAAATGTATCCAACTAATATCAGAAACCAAGGCAAAGATTAGATTTCTGATTGACAACCCAATTAAAACAGAAATAAATTACTAAACAGGCTAAACATTGTTGGAAAATATTGGTAGTACTTCATTATTCAGATCTTTTTATGAAGCTCAGAAAACATTTACTTATTGAACACCATTTACTGCGGTGTTCAATAAGCACCACCATGCAGCTGTTCATCTGTTACAAATTATAAAAATATATTGGTGATTTTATATCTCAATTTTCTTTGAGTCATTGCTACTTCATGCAATTGTTATTATTGACAGCATCTGGGGAGTGTTTTGCTTTGGACTGAATATGTACTTGATGCTTGTTTACCTACAGAGCTTAAAGATGAAGTTGCATAGCATCATAATGATACTTATTGTTATTTTGGTCATAATGGTTATATTGTTAGTCAATATCGCCATGATGTGTTTGTGCAACATTGTGGTTACTTTAATGACCAAATAGCTACAGGACAGCATAGTGTGCTATATCTTATATTATTGCACAACGGGATTCTAGGCATAGAAAATCATTTACATAACCCTGAGGAATTTTAGTGTTAATTGTATATCTTGTTTTATAAAACTTTAGTGTACAACTTTCACACTAAAAAGTGTACACTACTAGTACTGTCTAAAACACATTTAAATGGCCAAAATATATAGTGATATAAGGAACACAGGTCAAATACAACATACAAAGTAACATTTGAATGCAGGAGAGAAAATAATGAAGAAAAGTAGGCAGAAACATTTTTATTTTTTGTTTTTGGTAGAAAGCAGCAAAGCTTTTTTCAGGTCATTTGTGTCCCTCATGTGTTACAGGCCCAGTGAAAGCTGTCGTCCCTAACTAGCGCACTCTAACATATAATTAAGGATGGTACATGTTATATTTTTTAAGTGCTCTATAATCATCAGAATAGTATTTAACAAAATAACAGTTATGTCAGTCACTCTGTAAGATTTCATAATAATCCCAGGCTTTTAGGAGATCCTTAAATTAATGTCATGGTGGGGGTAATAATTATCTGCTGTTAATCAGCGTAATAATTGTGCAGTTAAAAAGTGCTTTAGGCTCAATTGGCTCTACACCAGTGCGTAACAGAAAAATCTGCTGTAATAATAGGGCATGTCTCACATTTCACATTGATCTATTAGCAAGCATTTTACTTCCACATGCAGTGTATTTACCATAAAAAATCCTAAATCAGCAGGTTTCCCTGTAACTTCCCATGGCGCAGCTCACATACAGTGTAAACATGGCTGCTGCTTCAGGTACAAATATTTGACTTTTCATGGTAGGAGTGTTGGATTGATACCACAAACACCCAAAGTATGGCTCAGGGATTAACATAAATACATGTTCACATAAATCACTTTTTTGTCTTATTAAAGAGAGGCGGTGCAAAGAGGAGCAGTAGCAATATGTATGCAAACCTTACAATGTCTATTTGTATATCATATTATTTTTCTATAGCTAAAAAGTATATATTTAGTGTCTGTATTTAAATAAAATATGGATAAAAAATGATTACAAATGCAAAAATGTTTTGCTTAAGCTGTTCTTGAAATTTTGGCCACTTAATGTTAGAAATGTTGTGTTTGAACTTTTAATCACTTGGCCTACTAGAAAGTATTTTTTTTAAACTAAACTATAATATGGCATCTGTTGTCAACATCCCAAGAATTCCTTTTCAATATATCAGCTGACCATCCTGTGCTGAAAGTATGATGCCCTTCACAGTGAATGAGTGCCCAAAGTTATAATAAAAAATATATTATAACTAGGGCCCCACTCCCCCAGCACCAGGCTGTAGAGTCAGCAACAGCTAGCATTTGGTTTATGGAGATCAATAAATCTTTATTAGTGCAGATAGAATGTCTGCTTAGCATAGCATGAGATTAGGTAACATTGGTTGCAACCAATGTTGCACTAATTATTTGCTTATTTATATTTCTTAGTAGTACAGCTGTAAATATTCTTCAGTTTTTAAAGTTGCAGATCCATAGCAGCCATATATTGCAAACACTGAAGTATACGTTTTGAAAATAGGTTGTTGACGATAATAGATAATAGGCTATTTTGTAGGGCCAACAAAACCTATTATTGGTCATATAGAATAGCCATATTCTGCATGGCTATTCCTATGCCATACAGAATAGCTGGCAAAGGTATTACATCTCAAAACGTGAAGCGATGTGAATTTGGGCTTTATAACCCAAGAAAAATTGAAGGAGAATGATCCTAATCTTCCTAACATTTAATTTTTTTTTTGTAGTTGATGTAATTGTGAGATTAGTTCACCTATTCAAGTAACAAAACAAGAAACTGTGAGACACTTTAGTGTGCAAATAATTGCATTTTGTTTTAATAAGGCTATTATCAGTCATCTGATATGTCCAGAACCTTGGCTCTCACTCAGATTTCCACATCTATCTGCCTCACTTTCTGCCTTGCCAAAATAACTTGCCTGAGGGGAAATTGGGGTTGAAACACTGGGGTTAAAGGTATAATTAAATTCAAACTCAATTGTGGCATGTCCAGCAGTCTGAGACAAATTAAAAAGAGGCTGGGGAAACAGATGGCTCAGGAGAATATTTGTTTTCCTATATCATATTTGAATTTCAAAGAGAGTTTCTTTTGCTACAGACTCATTGAATAAAATATTTTCATTCAGCTAGGGTCTGTGCAATGTGATGGGTAGCAGGCATAAATCTGTGCAAGTTAATGTTCATGTGACTTCCATTTTTCATCATAGTCATTTTTATACCAAATCCTTAACCTTCTTTTATTCCAAATCTGTTCCCCTTTTCTCGCTTTGCATAAAACATGCACAGTTTCAATGCACATTTTTTGTATATGTGTAGCCATGGACATGCCTGCAGAATTGACAGCCCTCAACATCACTCCACAAGGAGCCCTGCTGAGGTGGAATCCTCCCCTGTCCAATGTGGACAACTATGTGCTGACCATCACACATAACCAGCGTGAGTTCTCATTCACTTGAGTTTATTCATTTGCTGTCTATTATACCCTAAACTGGTAAATTAATAGATGCTAAAAGTCAACAATTCCACAGCTTTTGTCTCTTGCATGAAGCACTTAAATCTCTTTAAGGTTTTTAATTTCTGGGATATCTCTTGTGTGACTACCAAAGTTCAAGACATTAATTTAGAACTTTTCCAAGATGTTTTATTTAGTTTCATGTAATTTATGTGTAGTTAGATGTTTTTTGCAAATAATTTAAAAAAAAACTCAGCCCTCATTTTCCATCCTCTAATTAACAGATCCTCAAATGTTTGAAATGTTCTAAGAATACCACATACATTATGTATGTTGTAATACTGATATAAATACCGTAATTAGTGGTGTCCCATTCAGATTCTGTTTCATTCCTAATTGGGAACAGTCTCTCCTATCCATTTTACTTGATAGTAATAAAATAACTTGTTCCAACTGGAGTTTCTGTAGACTAGACTCAACTAGATACGATGCTAAAACACTAAGTTAACTAAGTCACAAAGGCTATAACAGTGGTTTAACAATATGTCTATAAAATGCACTTAGCTTTACTCAGCTAGATTTGTCTCTGACTTCACAGATCAGTAGTTCTAAGCTTACCTCAGTGATCTCAAGTTTTGCTCCTGCCGAGGGATTTGGGTTTTGTTTTTGATAGTTTTTCTGTAGCAGACAAACAAGCTGTGTAGTTGTTTTTTCCAACTAAGACAAATTACTAAGTTGAAGTCGATCCGCCCAACGAAAGACCAATGGTTAGATTATTATATGTTGGACTAGATCAATCATCTCTGCATCGCCTTCAAACTGTGGAAAACATGGCTGCTCGTCTTTTAACAGGTGCTAAAAAATTAGAACACATCTCGGATTTCTGTTCTTTGGCTTCCTGTTGATTTTAGGACTGATTTTAAGATGTTATTGCTTATTTTTAACATTTTAAAGTGATTGGCTTTTTTTTTTAAAGAACAGCCAATCAGTTTCTTTTAGATGCGCCGAGATCCCGACTAAAATTCAGAGGTGATTGTCCTTAATATTTCTATAAGATACGGTGGAGGACTGACTGCAGAGACACTTCGGACTGCTACTTCTTAAACTTTACATCATTTGACTGAATAGGTTTATACATTTCTTAGTAGGTTAGAAGGCAACTGGATTATATAAGACAAGGAGATGTATCTGATATGAGGTAAGAGTATGTGTATGCTTAACAGATATTTGTAAAAAAATAAATAAAAAATAAAAAGCATCAACCAGGATTTGGAGAAGTGCAATGTAAGGTTTCAACACATTCCCTTGAATGTTAATATGGCCAACCCAGATCAATAAATGAATACTCCACTGAGTATTGCACTGCATTTGAAAAAACATTTGTATAGGCAGGAACACCCACATGAAATCCATAATAGCATACCTATATAAATAGCAAAAAATGGTGTGCTCTTCATCTCTTTGTGTCACTCTCAGGCACTTGTGTGCCATTACGCAAAATATGTATTCTGTTATAAGGAAGAAAGCTTATTGCATGTAAGTTTTCTTCAAATTGTCTTGCAGTGAAAGATCTTGCATACCACATTCGTATAAGAAATAGAGAGGTTTGTTATCCATCAAATGCCTTGTACAAAATGCTGTACCACAGTACTGTTTTTTTTTTAAAGATTTTTATAGAATCGCTTAAACAAAACAGATAAATTGTCAAGTATCTAAGTTCACAAGACAGTTACAGTTGTGATAAGAAACTAAAGTACTGCTTGACCAATGATAAAAGAAAATATGTTTCCGGTTCTATGTATTAGTTACAAAACACACATTTGAATGATTTAGATGAGATTTAAGTTATTTCGGAAAGAAGAGGCTCCAATATGTTACTTTGTAGACATACTGTTCTGGATATAAAGGAAAACTTGCTGCTGTAATGACAGCAAATGCTTGTGCAACAAAGTGTTGACTCAAAGGGGCTGGATACATATGCAACTATTGTCACATTTTTTATTGGTAAAAAAAAAATGTAAAAAAAATGTTCTTCCAATTCACAATACAGAAGTACTTGCTGGCTATGTTTTCTCTCTTTTTTAGTGACAGCTGACACTTTCCTGGTTGAAGGAATCAAGCATGAGCACCAGCTGTCCAACCTCAAACCAAGCACCACCTACTCTGTGGCCCTGTATGCCACCAAAGGACCCCTGACAAGTGGCACTGTGATCACCAACCTTCAGACACGTATGTGTTAAATTTATTTAGCTGGTCTCAGTACAATCGACTTCACTCTGCCTCCGTGGTTAGCAGTGGCGCCTCACAGTAGGATGCCCTCTCATTCTGATTCAGTCCATTCTGCGTCAAATTGAGATGTTTCACACTGTTTGCACAAGCTCTCAGTGGGTGCACAATTTAATTCTCAGGAAAACGTTTTGCATGAATGAATACTTTTTTTTTACATTCATGGAAATCTTGTTTATGTTTGTTGTTTCTTGGAAGTCAGCTAGTCTTTTTAATGTCTCAAAAGACATCCAACAACTTTATTTTTTAGACAATATTTCCCGCTCAGATTTAGCCTGAACAAACTCAGTTTGGTTTTATTTGATCAAACCATAACAACATGCTAACTCTTTTTAGACAAAGGTCTTAATGAGTATGGGATGTGGACTTAAAATGTGCAACTTTTAACCACAGTTGCACATTTTTTAGACTGAAGACATATTCATATTTTTTGTGTCAATTGGGGCTAGCGGAGTATCTTTTGATATGGCTGCAGTTATTTAATTTCTAGGTATTAGCTCTGACCATTCTTTGTGCTATTCTGTTTAGAAAATAAAAAGTTAAAAATGACACTTGACTGAAGCACTATACTAGTTAAGGTCACAGTGAAACAACCATTGAGTCTAGTTGAAGTTTGGGGTTTACCCAAACTACATATTTGTTAAATATTTATTTAACAATAAATGGCCTAAATTTTTATTTAAGTAAAAATAATGTATTAAATAAAAATTTTATGTTTTATACAATAAATACATATTAATAAGGTTGACAAAAATCTTTAAAAATATTAATAAGAGCAATGACAGCATTTCAAACATGCTGGCCTGCTCTATTTGAACTCAGGCTATACTGCTACCTAAATTCCAATTTCATGTATTTTTCAGTCCAACTTTTTCCAATCACTTTCCCATTCTCAACACCAGGACACATATGGCAAGTGTTGCATCACGACTCCAGTAGACTTGAAGGCAAACATGTTGACATGGTGAGACACATTCTGAAGGCTGGTTTCACTTCAAACTTTTCTTCTTTCACTTGCATCCATCCATAACTTTATCTGGCAGCTTTTTGGGGATAGAATACAATTAAAGTAATTGTTACTAGCTCCACCTGTGAAAATATTCCTTTTTCATGAGTTATTGTGAGAAAACAAAACATTCATCTAGCATAAGAGTTTTTAATCCCCTATGGAGCACAGTAGCTTCCTCTTTAATAAGAAACAAGCACTAGGAAAGACTTTTAGTCATTAATTTGGTTTAAAAAGGCACAGTATACATCTTACTGCAAACAAAGTATCAGTTTTATAGGTCAGCCTCTTTAGTTTATAAAAATGATGGAAAAATCTGAATACACAGTTCAAATGTGTAGAATCTTATATACAAGATTCTACACACCTGAATCCCCACCTGACTTGATGCCCTGTGATCACAAGAGGAACATTTTGTTTTGCTTTGAGAATAATGCCGTGTAGAAATCATGACACATTTGGGAGCCTACCTTTCCTGAATAGGCTCTATTCATACTTTTACAGCATAATTCAGGAAAGAAAAGTAAATTATGAAAGATATGCTCAAAATTATATTTTTTTTCATGGAGAAATATGGGAAGACCTTTTCATAAATATTTTAAAGTGTGACTAACCTAATCATCTGTTTTACAGACAAATTGTCAAAATATATTGCTTAGGGTTCTATCTTAATTTTCCTGTGCAAATCTTCAAATTTTGGCGAGTTCTGCATTATTTTGTCTAAAATTATCCCAGATGTCTAAGATGACAGATCTTCTCCTGCTACCAAGGGACATCCACAGTTTCAGTGTGTAGATACCACATATTTTAATGAATAGAAAAGTTTTTCTGATGCTTTTAAAAATCATTGCCTGTACATGTATAAAGTCCCATATGGTTGGTAAAATAGTGAAAAACTTCAAACATCTAGTGAGGCAAATGCTTAATCCTGATTAATTTATGTCAATAACACTTCCTATATCTATATTTTATATTTCTTAATGTCCTGTACTCGAATCAATACCACGTGCATGTGACAAAATTTGGAAGGTAACTATAAATATTCAGGGTGTCTATCTATCTTGTTTTTTCCCCAGGCCATCTTTATGTTTTACGTTGTATCCCATCAATAATGTAATGTCAGTCCATAGTTGAACTTCGATGCAGTATCTGGAGTTATTTTTCAATATTAAATCTACTTCTGCTTGGTTATAATTTATTACATGGAAGAGATCTTGAATCAAAGTTATTTTCTCATGGTCAGTGCAATATATTTAAAACATCTGTGCAAATGCCAGTGATAGCTGCCCAAGCTAAAAGGTCACCAAAAGTTCTAGCTGTGAAACTTTTAAATGCTCTCCTAGGAATAAGTGACATTTCCACAAAGTCGCAGAGAAAGAGAAGTGGAGAAAAAAGGGCCAATCCACCCGTTCGCTTTTATTTATTTATTTATTTATTTATAAGTGATGGAGTTTTTTGTAGACCCCCAAACCTCTTAGACACAGCTGAGAGTGGTTTTGTTGTCTGGCCCGTACGCCTCAAGAGCTCAACATAGAGTAAGACTGCATGCCTCCCGGAAGGCTGATATTTAAGCTCTCAGGGTGGAAAATAGCAGACTTTGCTGCAGGTGTCTGAGTGTATTTTGACTGGAGTAGCAGGACTTTCTCTCTCATGTGCCTCAGTCAGCTTGTTGAGTAGTTATTGGTATGGCGATGAAGCAGCTATAATCCTTGCTTGGGGCAACTTCACACAGTCCTCCTGGATTGCTGTACACCAAGTGTTGAGAGTTGCTAGTACATAACCACAATCTTACATTTTCAGGCAAAGGGTGTATTTCTGACTAGTTGCATGCTTGCTTTCAGCTTCACATAAAGTTGTGCTAGTTGTCAAACTGCTTGCAGCCCCAATTGTGCATATTTTTCTATGTTTAATACTCAACTTCAATATTCTTTTCTTATCTAGATTCATGTCATTATTATTCCTCTAGATACTTTTTGCACACCT
Organism: Phalloptychus januarius; assembly: GCA_902982915.1. Classification (NCBI taxonomy): domain Eukaryota; kingdom Metazoa; phylum Chordata; class Actinopteri; order Cyprinodontiformes; family Poeciliidae; genus Phalloptychus; species Phalloptychus januarius. Next base: position 11,506,710 of record CADWAE010000466.1, on the reverse strand, counting down.
CTGCTGATGTGCTTATTTGTAGTTGGTGGTAAAATAAAACCATGAGGAGAACTCAATTTGTCCAATATACCCTGTAGTCTCCTTTAGTCTAAATTATGCAGAAGATGAAGATGATATCCATGTAAAGTTCTGGATATATTTAAAAAAGAAAAAAAACGGCCTTTGTAATTCTGAACTGGGGACTCATTGGGTAGGTTTTTTACACACTTTTTCTCCAAAATGGGAAAACCAATGTTGAAGGACTCAGAAGAAGAATCGATGAGACCTTTACTGTGAAGAAATCAAATGGCACTTAAAATAACTTGCCGAGAAGAATGTCAAAACTTGCTGTAGTTCTCAAAATGGAGAAAGAAGAGAAAAGAATCAATTTGTTCTTTGACTGAAAGGCACCTTATCGGAGGGCCACCAACAAGTCATGTACAGTGTTTGGATGCAATACAAAATGTGTCAAATTAATTCAATTCCTTGTAACTAGTTGGTAAAGATTAACTGCATTTTTTGGAGAAAAAACAAACAAACAAAAAAAAACTAATATTTAAATCGGCAAGGTTCTTTTCAGATTTTTAAATTAATTTTAGTATATCACTGAATGAAGCAAATAACATTTGCATTATGACAGTTTTCCTGTCAAGCAGTTCTACAATCACAAGTGTTAAACCTATCTTTGTGCTTACATTTTTACATGCACATTTCACTGCAGAACTCTGTTGGACAATGGCGATGTTACCCTGTCCTCAACTACCTGACAATACAGAAGTCTCATTGCATTTAATCTTCATATCAAGTAATCTTTAATATTTTAAGATATTTTCATTCAGTGTTTTTTTTCTGTTGCATACCTAACCTAGCATTTTAGTAGAAACATTAATTACTCTCCTCTGCATAAAGTTTATTTTTTCCTACAAACACCAGATCAATAAACAAAAGGCTGAAATAAGGAAAAAATAAAAAATGTTCTGGACTGAAATCATGCTGGCATGGCAACACGGATGTGCTGTGATGTTCAGCTGTTAGTCTGCACACCTTAGATAGATCATGCCACCACAAATATCCTCTGGCAATAGGATTGAAATGATTGCAAGAGTGCATATATTATGTTATCCATAGAAAGCATCTTCACTTTATTTCATCACTGTAATTCATATTTTATTTTCTTTAAATACCTGCACAAAGTAAATTAATCTTGTATACATTGTGAATACTGGAAGAGGTCCCAGAGATGCCACTTAAAAAATATATCTTTGTCCATCTTATATCATTACAGCAATTTACTGCAAATAGAGCTGCTTTCCCATCTGCTGCTTTACATTTGTTTTTTTTTCTTCCTCTAATGTTGTTGACATATTTAATTGGTCATCAGATGTAGCCCAACCCGTTCATCTCAGTTTTATTGTTCAAATCTCATGGTTGAATAAGAGGGTGTCGGAACTGACACCTGCGCACCTGCAGTCTGCGCAAAGGTTTAATTGTGGGCGAATGAAATGGAGGTGCCAGACTTAATTGGAGAATGAAGAGGAAGGAAGAATAAAGACTGTTCTCCACATAATCCTCACCATCTGTGTTCATCAACACAAGTGTTTGATGAGTATAACATATGGGGTCTTTTCACTGTTGGCCATAATAGACTAGAACTGTGGTTCTAGAAACTGCGGTAAGGAGTTCTGAAAACACTGTAGACTAAGTATTACAGTTTGAACAAGCACACCCTACCTGTCCCTTCCCCATCCTCTCTGCTGTGCTACATCCCTGCCTCAAAAGCTCCTCTTCTGAATCTGCAACGAACTTCAGAAATAGTTTATTTTCCCATAATGTTGTTTCTCCACCATTACCAAACAATGTGCATGTTGTGAGGGGGAAGAGCTTAAGCAGCATTTACTTGAGGAAGATTGACAGACCTTCCTCCTGGTTTTGATTGATTGTTTCTGACCAAGTAGTGTATTTTTGCAAATGGCAGAGGAGCCAGAGGAGCTTCATTATTATTATTTTTTTTTCAAAGATTGTCTGCCTCACTTCCTATTGATATGAGGCAAATACAATGTTATGACAGCTAACTACTGCAGCTTTGAACCAGGCCTGGATTGGCTAATTGGAAGAACTGATACATTTCCCATTGGGCCGGCCTAATATTTGACCTGCAAAGCTGTTTGAATGTGAGCTGGAGATGTGACTGAAACAGTATTTTTTTTTGTTTGTTTTGCTGAAGAAAAATGTTCGCCTGGGTAAAAAAAAATGATGAGAGGACATTATAATTTATTTTACCAACATTATGACAAAGAAACAGAAACACAAAAGAGGGTAGGAAAAGAAAGATGAGGAAGATCTAAAGGCTAAAAGAGAAGCAAGTCTACTCTTACTCCAGTTCCTTAAAGATATGATGTTGAAGAAGAAAAGATGGAACAAGCTTTAACACAGTCTGCAGGTTGCTGCTTTATCTGATCCCTATCACACTAAGACACCTTTTGTATTCTCTTCCTCCCTTAATCTTTACACAGTTTTCACAGCTGCCTTTCATTACAGTTGAGAAAAGATGTTAGCATTCATATGGAAGTTATCAGCGTTGGTCCATGCTGTTAATTACAGAGCTGTCATTGATCACAGTAGTTGTGTGTACTCACCTTGGTACTTAATTCACCAAGAGGTGGTGCCTCAATGGTGTGAATTTCCTTTGTGCCTCTTTAATGAGGCATACAAGTTTGATTTTGGGCCGGTCTTTAAACTAAAGTTTAATTCTCCTGTTCTTACAGAGTAGGTATTAAATATAAAAGCCACAGTCTGTGTTACAAAACAGTGAAGAAGACAAAAGCAAAAATCAAAACCCAGAAGGTGTAACTAAGAAAGGGACAGCAATGTATATAATATCTTCATTACATTTTCACCTCCGCATCTTTGGATTTAGCATCACACAAAGTGATGCGTTTTATTTTTATTTGTGTTGACGTTCCTTCCTCCTCAGACTGAGCTCTTTTGGGTGACTTACTGACGATGCAGCCTAGAGTCATGATGTAACTCCAGGAAACAGATTTTGTGTAGAAGGTCATTTAATTTTTTTGTTGAACAATAAAATGCAGTTACAGCTTGTCAATGCTTTCGCTGCTGTGCCGGTATATATCACGTTGACTCAAAGCGGGTGATGTAAGGTGAGGAAATTGATGTGAGCGTTCCTTTTTATTTGGTTTAAGTACCAACAAAGGCTCTGTAATCAAGGCTTTTTCCAAAGTGTATAGGAACAAAAAAATATACATGAAGAACATGATGTAACATGCAGTAAAACTTTGGTGGGCTTTCTTATTAACAGCTTGGATGCTTGTGAGGCTATGATTTGTCTCTGACAAAACAGAAAAGTACCTTGCTGCTGTTAGTACGAGTTCCTGTGGGGTTTTAAGATCACTGACATGGTGATTTTACTTCTCTTGAAGTTGCTCTGCAGTGTGGTTGTTCATTTTGACATCTTTGTTTTTACTTTTCTGCTTTGAGAGTAAATGACATGCTTCATTCATGAGTATTTTTCTTTCATCACTACTATCACGACAAAGCAAAAAATAAATAAAAAATATCTCATGTAATATTTTTATTGTCTGTGTTTGTAAGGTGTAACATACAGTTAAAATTAAATATTCACATACAATGCATAAAAAGACGAATAACCAAGTTTTTTCCCGGTACTGTCTGACATCCAGCTAAACATGTACTGTTTTATGTCCATTAGAATGGTTCAAATAATGTTTGTTTTGTTTGTTTTATTTCTTAAATGCCAAAATAATAGGTTGGAACATTTTTCATCATTTAAAAAAATATATCTTCTTCCTATTTAAACATTTAAATACACAATTAATATACCTATAATAAGCCCAGGATGCAAGATTTGAAATGGTTAATTCACAATAGCTGAGTTTATTTTCCACATAAGGCTTTACGTACAGCACTCCAACATGGAGGAGTGCTTTATCAAAAACAGTGAGACTTTGTTTATATGTCAAAATTTAAATCTAACATAATTGGCTTCATTAGCTGAATGTGACATGATTTTTCTTATTATACAGAACCTTTTTGAGTGGACCATTAAATCAGCTTATTTTAATGCATTAGGTATTTATCTTTAAATTTTATAAGGGGATTCAAGTGTTCAGTGGCTCATTAACATGTTGACATTTTCTTCAACACGCTTTTGGTCTCAGTATTAAGTATTCAGCATTTTGCCCCTATAAAGAATAAAGAATCTGAAACGTAGCAGCATTAACCTTTTCACAAAATCATTATAGCATTTCTGAACTGCACTTCTCAAGTGTTTTAAAAGTTGCAAGCATATTTTTACTCCTATCTTTACAAAAAGTGCTAATATGACTTTCCTTTCATGAACTATTCCTCATGTAAAGTCATCTGTTCCCTCTGCTTTTTGCAGCCATGGATGCACCTGTGAACCTGACAGCTAGTGAAGTGAACCACCGCAGCGGTCTCATTTCCTGGCAGCCGCCAATCGCAGAAATAGACAACTACATGCTCACTTACAAAACTCCTGATGGCAGCCGTAAAGTAAGTTATATTCTATGGTTTCACTTTACCATCTGTAACATAGTTAACAGCTTAACATGCTGTATGTCCATGACCATTAACATCTGAGGTCAAGATGGAGAATTTAAGTTCAGCGGTTCTGTACAGTCACCAGTAAGAATGTAGCTAGAGCTTTTTTGAAGGAAAGTAGAAAGTAATTATTAGCCAATATTAAAGGATATCTAAAATAAAGACCCAATTATTTAATTTATTCTGTTATTTTCTACACATTTACATAGAATTGGGTAGAATTAAACCTCCAAAGTGACTGTTTTACAATTATGCATTAGAGGATACACATTTTTCACTCTCACTTTCACTCAGGCTGTTTATGAGCTGTTCATCAACACTGACAGATTGTTTCACACCAAAGGGAGCCACATGATAAAATTGCCTTTCGGATAGAAGTGTCACCCTAATGTGCCTCAGTAGGAACATTGTTTATTTTGATTAAGGGTTTTGATGTGACTGAGTGATTGTAACAAAGTACATTAGTGAGAACTGTGTGCTTAAATCCACATGCAGAGACCTGCCATGGTGACAAGCCACAAGTCTACCTCTTTCTGAGCACACATTAACACTGTGACCTTGTAAGGGAACCATTAGCCATGTGGTTGCTCATTGGGGATCACTAATACACAGAAAATGCAAAAGTAAACTTTCAAATGATTAATTTAAAATTCTGTTTTCAAAGCAAAAATATTAGCATTTCCCAGTTGCTGCCTTTTTCTCTCTGCAGGGTCATGTTTGTATTGAAGTAGAATAGCAAATGATGTATGCCCATTCCACACTTTTATATGCACAAGAGTGTTAATTTAAAACATTTTAACTGCCTTTCCTTGTACAAATGACACTGTAACATGCTCATATTTTTCAAGGTAAAAAAATATCAAATTTAAGCTTTGAAATTTTTAAGGTAGGAGTAACATTTTCAGCATTTTCAACACATGCAGGCAAAACAGTAAAATTTATTTAATCAAAATTTAAACATATATTCTACCTATTCTATCACAAACAGTTACACATATTAAAAATAATGAAATGAAAAAAAATATATATTTTTGTAAACTTTTTTTAGGATTTAGTTTCCAAAAGTAAAACATACAAATTCTGTATTTTATTTGAGTACTTTTATTTACTATTTTGAAATATCCCATTGGAAACTTTGTTAGAGAGCATGGCATCGTTTACTCTATAAAACATAAAATAAAATTCAAATATCTGGTGATCTCTGCCACAAATAAGATGCTGTGTTGTCGCTGGTTATTTCAGGATAGTGATTCAAAGAATATGAACATGTGGGCTCACCAGTCATGACATCACCTGCCGTCTGCTTAGTCCATCCAGCTGTCCACTGTATTTCACTTACAATTAAAACCAGAAATGTACATACATTAAATAAAAAGACATTTACACACATTTTTTTCTCATTGTCTTAAGTTGAATCAGACCAAACTTCTCGTTTTAGGTTTATTAGAATTACTTAAATTATTTCTCTTTGCTAAATGCCAGAAACAGATTTTTAAAGGTTTTTTTGTAGCTTTCTAAGAATTCGGCAGCTTACATACATTTGATCAGTATAAGAAATAATTATCTTTTGAACTGTATGACTTGGGTTTCCTTCTACAAGCTTCTCACAATAGTTTTCTGGAGTTCTGACCCATTCCTCTTTACAAAACTGGGATTCGCCTTAGGATTGAGATGAGTTTTTTGTGATGGCCACGCCGAATATAACCACTTTGGCTGTATGCTTAGGATTATTATCCCTTTGGAAAACTAATCTGCGGCCTTTAATCTCCTGACTGATGTCTTTAGATGTGACGTCAATAGTTCTACATAATGTTCTTTCCTCATAATACCATGTTTTATGAAATGTACCAGTTTTTCCTGCAGCAAGTCAGCCCCACAACATGATGCCACCACCCCGATGCTTCACATTTAAGATGGTGGCTTACAAGCATCCCTCTTTGTAACAATGGTCATTATGGCCATCAGATCAGAGGACATGTCTCCAAAAAGAAGGTCTTTGTCCCTATATGCATTTGCAAACTCTAATCTAGCTGTCTTTATATTTCTTTTGTATGAATGGATCTCTAAAGAGGACTTGAAAGAGACAATAATAATTCCTTATACAAACTTCTGACTTTGAAGATATTAAAAATAATTCATTTATATCTTGTCTCTCGTTTTTGTGGCATTTAGCAAATAGAAATAATTTTGGTAACTGACCTAAAACAAGAGAAGTTTGGTCTGATTTAACTTCAGCAGTGAGGAAAAATGTGTCTTTTTATTCAGACTATGTAAACATTTGGTTTCAACTGTATCTGAGATGGGTCCCGAGGGTAACAGGCCTATGAGGGAAACTTCGACATTCATCTTCCCAGCAACTCTCTGCAGGTCATTGTGGAGGATTTAAAAGAATTCCCAAGCTAGTAGAAATATATTGTCTCTACAGTCTTTCCTAAAGGGCTTAAGGGCTTGGCAGTAATATTCATACTACTTCTATCTCTGGACTCCACTGAGATTTGAAGTTTTCATCCTAGCCTCTAATGAGGGCATAAGACAGAAGATAGTTTACACTCTTTTCATGTTCAAATACAAATTAACCAAACTATTTGCACTTTCCTTTGGACTGCAGTTATTTAAATAACTGCACAGTATTTATGTTGACATTTTGATCTTCTTTTTTATATTTTATATTTTGGGGAATCTACTTGTTTTGCATGTCACTTTGCTGCTGTAGCACCATCATTTCCCTATTTCTGTTCTACTCTCTGTTTGCTTAGAAGAAGACATTACAAAAAAAACAAAAAGTTTTTGTAACCATGTTGTTCCTGAGGGTCAAATTATTCACAATGGAAAAAAATGAAGAAATCGCTCCATAATTCATTTCTTTTAAACAAGCATTAATGTTGTTCTTCTTCTTCTGCTAATGATCTGACACTTAATTTCTTCTATCTGTTTTGTGTTTCGGAGCACCCACTGACTGAGATTGTTATTGTACGTATGCACTTGCATGCCCATGCTGGTATTCCAAAAATATATATATCACCAGCATGGGTGCCAATATTATGGCATGAAATGAATATGTAAAAAATGTTATTTTTATCAATATTGTATTCTTGTATAATTGTATAAATCAAATTAAATGTTTTAGATCTTTATGCTTTACAAGGGAACAACATAGTACTGCAATAACTTGAATTTTCAAAGTCTTGTTACACATCTAAACCAGGGGATCCAATAAAGATAGAGGGGTGTATGCAATTTCATTGGGGTCAGTGGGTACTCTCTCTGCTTTACTGTCATGTAAGCCTGAGTTCAGAGTCCATAGATTTATATTCTCAGTGAGGAGAAATAAAAAGTTCTTCTGTCTTCTCAAAACCTCTTTCCCTTTTGTTTATTTATTGTGGCTTAGTATTTGTCAGAAATCATCAACCCACAAACAAAGAAATAATATACAAAATCCAGCCTGTATGAAATTCTATTTAATTTTATAATTTTTTCAAAACTTATATTGCCAAACAAGTTCCTTGTCTCCATTTGCATGCATCGTACTGCTTATCCACAGAGCAGTGCTCATAGCAACATCTGCACGTCAAGGTGTTTCTCTGTTTTATTTCCATCTTATTGTCTGCCTCTGAGTTTGAGTCTGTGCCTTTAGCAGTTATCTGCATAAAGGCAGCGTTGGTCAGCCATTGTGCATGAAGCTTCTCCATTACTGAGACAACGGGCATTTATGATTTACCCAAATTAAAAGCAAGATTAATTTCTTATTTGTCATTTACCAATTAAGTTTCACATGTTCAGGTATAACTGTCAGGGACACGCATGCCTGGAATGACAAAACATCTCAGACAAGGGCAAATACACACCTGGCAAACATCTGACCACTTAACTGCTCGTACACAATCGATATGAAAGGAAAGGGTAGAGAGGAACACATTAGCCTTGATAAGACAGGGCTCTTCGATTGCAATAAATATACTGGCCATGAAAGCCCTCCGACGGGTGAATGTCAGCTCCTATGAGACAGAGAGAAACCATTTTTCCGGCTGTTTCAATGCATAATTCACATGGACACAACGCCTTGGAACATGTGATCCGTTTTTCCAATCCAGCTAAATATTTTATTCTGCTTTTTTTATATTTAATGTGTATCCAGGCTACAATGTAACAAACACACTCAAAAACACTAATGCATTCATAAGCCAGAGTTTATTCTTTTTAAGGGCCTGACTTCATTTATGTTACAGAAAGTACTGCTTTTCAACATTTAAACTTCCACTTCTGTGAAAAACAAAGGAGTATGACAGTTTCGCTATAGTTCTCTGACTGTTCTAAAAATAGAAAGATCTGAATCTGATTTCTTGTCGTTTTTCTGTTTGACGGTCCAAAAAATCCTTTTATCTTGTCCTCTTTATCTAAAGTAAATGCCATTCTTTGCCATCTATTTCCTTTTTGACTTTAATTTATTTCCCTCCACACATTTTACTGCTTGAAAGTTCAAAAAGTGGGACCAATAACCTTCACTCTAACACCAGCTAATTAACCAGATTTTTCTCATTTTTTTCTGACACACTTCTAAAATTAATTTTCTGTAAATATACAAATAAGCCATTAGGAGTTTTCAGTTCAAAAATAGCTTAAAGGTCTTTTCAAACATTCCAACTCGTTACACTTATGACTAAGAGTTTTGCAAAAAAATAGCATTTTACCAATAGATGCTTTCCTGCCACAGTAAATGTTAATGAATCTGGTTCTGTATGTGCACTAGGAGCTGATTCTTGATGCAGAGGACACTTGGATCCGACTGGAGGGATTGGCAGAGAGTGCAGAGTACACGGTTAAGCTCCAGGCTGCTAGAGGGCTTGATACCAGTGCTGTGGTTTCCACCACCTTTACAACAGGTACAGGATTTGCAGCTGTGTGTCTTCTTTGTTTGGACTTGTGTTATGGAAGGATTCCTTAGCCCCAGAGGTTTTTCACTGAATGTGGTATAACAGAACAGAGGTACATGATAATCTGTCCTTAAAGCCTGTTGCACCTATAGGCCCTGAAATAAAACAAAATAATGTAACCAGGAAGAGAATATCAATTTCCCATTGTGACAATCCCCTCCTGTCCACAAGACATCTCTTTTTTTGTTTTTGATTGTCACTCCAAAAACTCTAAACATAGGAATGTGTTGTGCAAATAGTTATGTTAAATCAATGTTCAGCATGTTTCAAAACCATAATTTTGATAATGATCATATTTCTTGTAGTCATGAACTGTAATTATTATTAGCTAATTAGATGCGTACCATGCATAAAATCTTTCTATGGTTGGTACATAAATATATATGTATGCTGGCCCATTCAGCCAAAGAAGAAATTTGTTGACTCTGTAAGGTATTCATTTATTGCAATTTATTTATTTCAATAGTCAGCAACATTTAAATGGCATAAATGTCACAAATTAATCACCAAACTTGGAAAATCCTATTTGTAAAGCCCATGAATGTTGCTCCAAAGTGCTATGAAGTTTTAGTTTCTTTAATTTCACTTACTACATATTTGTGTTAAATAACATCCATATACAGTAATAATGTAACAATACATCCAGCTCAGTGATGAACGTTACACAATATAACATTCAGTAGAACGCAAGACTAGATTTTAGTCATGTTTCTAGGAAACCCAAATAGAGAAATTGTATAGCAAATCACAAACTTTTACTTGTATTTCAGATTTTGAACTAGAGATATTATGATGTATTTCATATTCAATATCAGATTGTATCATATTTTATGTCAGTGCAAACTGTTAATGTAAGAACAACTTTACTTCTTAGTTAAAAATAAGAATTTCAAAAACAAAAATTACATGGGGTCAGTCTTAAACTACACACCTCAATCTCCCTCTGATATTTTCCCTCTGATAACACCTACAGCATAGTGTCTGATACAAGAACAAAATGTGGGAGGAAATGAAAGATCTTGAACTATTCAAGCATAATTCGCCTATTCTTAATGCGTGTCTTTTTTTTTCTGAACTGAAAAAAGCAGAAGCTAATTAAATTCTGTCATCATCTCCGTATTTCTCTCCAGGGAGCCGTCTGTTTTCAACACCTCAGAACTGTGCCCAACACCTGCTGAACGGGGAGACTGAGAGCGGCGTCTACACCATTTACATCAACAGAGATCCGAGCCAAGGGGTGCAGGTGTACTGTGACATGACCACAGATGAAGGAGGCTGGATTGTAAGTCACTGTGAAGACAGCACTGTTTAGCACTTCGGCTGAATTAATAAAATGCAAGAAACCAATGATAGAAAACCTTGTTTTTACTTTTATGGAGCCTCTCAGCCGATTTATTTTAAGCCCCTTTTCTTTGACATTTTGATTTCCAGGTGTTTCAGCGTCGTCAAAATGGTCTGACTGACTTTTCCAGGAAGTGGAGTGATTATCGAGTTGGATTTGGAAACCTTGAGGATGAGTTTTGGCTTGGTAAGCCTTTCACTTTGTGTGAATAAAGACTTACCATTTCTTTTACTAAAAGAAATGGTAAAAACTGTTTTTTCCCTCTACGAATCCTGTTTGATTTTAAGAGCTAAACAGAGAAGAACAATGTCTCCTTTCGATGTGTCTATCAAAAACACCATGACACTTTTGAACTACAATTCAAGGTGGCTGCATTTTTTATTTCACTGTCTCCACCTTCCCAATATAATTCAGCTCCATTTTACACAGAATATTGATCCACAACCTGCCACCTATTTTGTTCAATCTTCGTTCCACTTTTCTGAACGCTGCATTTCTGTCTCTAGCATCACACCAGATCACTGACTTCGGATGATTTAGTTCATGCAATCAATAGAGGCTCATTGTTTCTACTTGGTTTCAATTGATACATTGATTTTACAAAGCAGAGAGATGTCTTCAGTATTCTGTTCAGATGTTAAGGCCTTTATGGCTTTTTGTTATTATATTTGTAAGATGGATAGTCATACCGTTGGACTGCTTTTGTTTTTTTCTTAATTTTTTTCTTCATCTCATCTTTTGGCACTTAACTTTAGAAAGTCTGTTTGATGCATTACTGAATTCTCTCAGAGCTCATCTCCCGCTGAAATTAGTTGGTAATTGTTGCGCTGTTCTGATCTAAAGACAAAAACAACTTAACGTTCCCATTCCTTTGATGGACAGCTGGATCATTTTCTCTTGCCTCTAAATCTCATTATGAAACTATAATTGTATTCATTGCAAAATGTGCAAATGAGTCATGAGCTCAACAGGTCACCTTTTGTGTTATTGTTTGAGTACAGATGGTTTATAAAAATAATGCATGAATATGTTATCGCATGAATCAGAGCCTCAAAAGGGATCTTTTGTTCAGAATTTTTTTTTAAAGAAATCTGACACATTATTGATATCATGAGAGGTGGAGAGGGGGGAATTAAGCCTTTTACCCATTTTTATTTACAGTTTCAGTCAAAGGTTTACAGAACTGTTCATTGTTGCAACATTGAATGCTTATGCAAATACCATCATATATATAGACAGACATTTATCCAAATGTCCTTTTTCAAAATGGAGATTGATCACATTTTTAGTTGCCATCCGCAAGCTTCTAGCAAAATTTGACACTACTGAAATGTTCAAATCAACATCTATATGGCCAAAACTACACTGTGCTGACTAGAATAATTGAAGATGTATGTTTTTAATATGTTTGTTATGTTGCTGGTTAGTTATTTTAGTTCATATCGTAAGTATTAATACTAGTGAACAACAAATCAAAATCCAGTGATGAGAATCAAATCGGCAAGGAAATAAAGGGACTGTCTAAAACTGCAAAAGGTGTAAAAGGCGATACTAGTCCATCACATGTTTATGTCAATTTCTTACTTTTATTGCTCTTACTTTTCAGGAGACACACTATTAAGTCAGACTCTTGGTAAGAAAATAGGTGAGAACTTAATTTTAGATCTAACTCATCATGAACTGGAACTGACAGCATAATATGTTTTTTTCTTTTATCAGATATTTTTAAATCTGTAGTCTGACTTGTCATTAAGTTGAACTGAAGCTTCTTATGTTAGTTCTGCACCACCACAGGGAAAGTGTTCAAAGATATATGTTAAAAGCATGCTGTCATAAATTCATTCTTTATCTATAGCTTTTGTATTTTAGCTAAAACAAAAGGAAGAGTTCTTCCATTAAAGCAAAGGCTGAGATAAAGAGAGAAATCCAGATTCTTTACCTTCTTTGAGATAGTAAGTCACAGATGTGTCTTAGCTTTTTCGACAAGACCCCCTGAGGGCGCTGAAGCATAGTAACACAGATTTACTGTATGTTTAATGGTTGTGCCTCAAGATTACAATCGAAAGAGCCCTGAAAAAATATATCTAGTTCAGTGAGTACACAATTTTATCTGACCTGCTTTCTCTACAGTGGAGTCACTCATACTGAGTCCTTTCACCTCCTCTGAACATGCACCACAAAAAGCTGTCTTTGTCTCTTCTTTATTTTGTTGTTGCCTTCCAGGCTGCAAATTCTACCCTCACTGGATTTTTCTTTACATTTGGTCTCTAATTGTGTCCTTTCAGTGCATACAGGCTGCTTAATGTAACCTCTGGGTGTGGAGGATCAAGAATTTTTCTGTAATGCCAGACGTTCGTCAACATCCCAGCTTGGAGCTCAGCAGACTCTGTGTTTGGCACAAAACATTTAGAAAGAAAACATGAAGTAGTCATGTTAGCCTAGTTATAATAGTTGAGCCTTAGAAACCTTGATGTGCTTTATGGCAGTAACCAATCCACGCTTACTGCAAAAAAATGACACAGGTTGAATTTCTAAGATCTTAACTTTTAGGACTGATTGGTTAATAATAGACTTTACTAATGAGTCTTAATAAGTCCTTGTTTGGACTAAATGTTAGTCCAAACAAGTCCTTAGTTAAAAGCATGATCATTGCTGAAGTTTGATCTCAGTGACACAACCCGTACTTGAATGATCCACACAAACTAAATACCATGGAATTCTGCTCCCATGAGAGATTTTCAGATTTTCTGTTATTAAGTAAATATGTTTCATTAGACTGTCACCACCAGTCTGCTAATTACGCTATAATCATCGGGGGTAAAACAGATTTAATTTTGCCACTGAATGCTTCTAGAATGCATTCATTTGTAGTTTTTGATCTTTCAGCCTCTCTTCTTACCAATGACTTGGTGTGAGACTCATGTGAAGCTTGTCTCAGATTTGTTACTCGAGTTAATAAAAACTTGACACTTTACGTTTTATAAAACCATATTCAAATCATATTTGCCAAAAATGAATTGTGAATGTTTATTCTTACATTGAAAAATAGAAAACTTCATGCCAATGCAATTGAGTTTGACAACATTACTGAGAAAGCAAGTCTAAAACCCTCCATGCTGGTCACCACACACCTTGCCAAAAAATGACTCAAAAATAATAAAACTGAAACAGAGCCGCCAACTTAGAGAAGGCAATATGTTATTGAATTACAGAGGAGTGACTCGGAAAAAGAAAAATCCTGTGATAATTCATGTTTACAATTTTTTTTAATGAAATATAAACTCAGTAGAGCCAAGTTGTTATGAGCACAATGTGCCAAATAAGGCGTTCCAAGACAAATATAGTTTTTATTCTTTTTTTTTTTCCAGTGACATTAGTGGTTAGTTAAATGATGTATTTAACTTTTAAACTAAATATTGTATTCCATTTTCCTTTCAGTATTCACCATTTAAGAAGTGACCTCAGAAGTTTTTATTGTTATAAATGTATATCTGTTGACATCTTGCCCATGGTCAGTGTAGTTCCATTGTGTGCAGGCGTCAATAAATTAGATCACAGTTATAGCCTTGGGGAGCCATTGCGGCAAACATTCAGCTAATCACCACCTCTGCACTCAGAATAGCAATTTACTGCACAATAGGAACCATAAACACAGATATTAAATCCACTCAAACTGAAAAGACGAGCCACTCGACTGTCCAGCGGTAAAGAGTTTGATAATTATCTGCTGTAGTTTGAGGACGATCATTTTTAACAGTGCTCTTTATTTGCACCATGCTCACTGACCTCTGCTGAACGCAGTTTTAGTTTGATGATGTAATAAAAGAGACATTCGGGTGACTGGGAGCAATCTGTAATCATTATCCCATCCTTTTGCCTTTTAATTCTCCCCTTATTGTTTCCACATAAGTGTGGGAGTGAGGCCGGTAATAAAATGGAAGATAATAGCACCGGGGCACTATCGTGTGTCAAAATGCATTTTCGGTCACCCCACTTAAGAATGAAGCAGTAAAAGAAAGAAAAAAAAAGTATAAATGATGGGTGGTCCATTAATTGCTGATAACACAACTATGTTATACAACAGAAATTAAAAGTGACTCACTGTTAAGCTCAGTTTTATTACCACAATTGCTTTTCTCCCATCGCCCTTAGTGCCCCTGGGTTGTAACATCGATTGTATCGCTCTTCAATTGACATACTGTATTACAACAGACTTAGTTTTCCTGCTGCACTACTTCTTATCAGTAAAGGCTAGCGATTTAATTCCTGTCAAATCTTTTCTCAGGTTGGTTCATCTAAAGTGCACATGTGATGCATCTGCTAGAGGTAAAGCAGAGAGGGACGCTCTTTTCCAAATGGGCTCTTGTTGTAATCTGATAGCGAAGGCAGCTCCAATCGGTCAGGTTGGTGTGGGGCCTTATCGCATGTCGGGGTTCAAACAAGCTTTGTATCTGCTGCCTCTGAGATAGCAAGCAAAGACACAGATCTCAGCGAGTTGCAAGATGTGGTATTTGGAGGAGGGCAGGTGGCGACAGTGTCCACCACTCTACAGTGTCAATCATACTCGGCAGCTGACAAAGACGTTTGACAGATTCACTTATCGGGGTACAACCTATCACCCTCATAAACTGGTGGCGAAAAGACTGACATGGAGATGCATCTTAGAGCATGAAGTCTGTGAATGTTTTGGCTGTTTACAGTCAGAAAAACTTTCAACTTTAAGCTGCCTGTGATCTCTCAATATTGTTGGAATTTGCACATTTGTGAAATAATAAGAATAATCCAAATATACAAGAAATATCTCTTTATGTTTCTTTTATTTACTTAAACACATTTATTTTCATTGGCTGACCTGAATTTAACTTTGAGAAGTATTACAATTGATGGTGAGGTATTTCAAAACATTGGAATATGATGAAGTATTAGGGCCAGGCTAAGAAGTATTTTTAAATTATGAGAATACCTTCAAAATATTACAAGAATAAAGATACATGCAATGTTCCCCATTTCAAATTTTATCTTTTGCTTATTTTCATGTAGGAGTTCCTACTTCACTCTCCCAATATTATGAATCTATTCTGGTGATATTATTTAGACTTTTTTGTCTGATGACCTTATTCTCATACCTTTATTGTAATATAACTTTATTCTCATAATATTATGACTTTATTTTCTAGCCTGACCCTAATACATCATTATATTGGAGTAAATATTGAAATGTTAATTTGTTTCAGTAATTCAACTCAAAATTGGAAACTCTAGATAATCATATCGATTAGTCACACTCAGAATTATATATTTGCATTTCTGTTATTTTAACAGCTCTTAAAACTCAGAAAATTAGAATATTACAGTGTAGGTGGATAAAAGGTCCTGTTAGGAAATGATTAGCATCTCCAAAAAAACTTGTCAGCATAGAAGAATAAAGTGCTCTAAAGTTTCCTGTGATCATCACACAGACTTTGGACTTGATGTAAAACACAGTGAATCCTCACCATTAGATGACACCTCATCAAACCATTACCTTCTAGACTGTAGAGACTTGCTTTTTATTTCTGTAAAAGACTTTTAACCACCCAGCAACGTCAAGTACTTTTTCTCCAGAACTCTCAAGTACTTTAGTCCAGGTAAGATGCTTCGGGCCTAGTCTTGTTCAAGTGGCTGAGCACAAGCAACAACATTTTTGTTGTGGAGAAATCTGTGTGTTGTAGTTCTTGAAACACTGAATTCACACCTTCTGAATCTCCTGCAACTCCTTACTAACTTACTCTCCTATATGTACTTATTACTTGTTTTTCTGCAGGTCTTGATAACATCCAGAAGATTGCTTCTCAGGGACGCTATGAGCTGAGAATTGACATGAGGGATGGACAGGAATCAGTTTATGCCAATTATGACAAATTTTCCATTGGAGATGCAAGAAACCTCTACAAGCTCAGGATAGGAGAATATAATGGCACTGCTGGTAGGTGGTTTGATCATAAAGAACACCCTTAATTTTATTAAAAAATTGACACTTATGTAATTTATATTTTTTTTCTGGGTGAAAAATATTTGTTACCCAGAGTACTTCATAAAGACTATTTTCTGCTTCACTTCTTAAATGTGCTTATCTCCCAATATTCCAATTTATGATGATATTAAATGTTTCTGTCCCACTCTTCTCTGATCACAGGTGACTCTTTCAGCTACCACCAGGGCCGGCCATTCTCAACTAAAGACAGAGACAATGACATTGCTGTCACTAACTGTGCCTTGTCCTACAAAGGAGCCTGGTGGTACAAGAACTGCCACCGGGCCAACCTCAATGGAAAATATGGCGAGTCCAGACACAGTCAGGTTTGTCCTTTAACTCACAACATTTTCTTCCTTAAACATTCATAGTTCAAAATGTAACATAAAAGTGTGACCATTTCTCAGCTTTACTCTGAATCAGTTCCACTTTACAAGTTTGGTTCTTCTTAGAATGGGACCTCTTTACCTTTAGATTAGCGGCTTTACCCAATACTTAAATAATGTAAATTCAGCTTAGTGTGAGGGTTGAAGTTCTAAGAATATATTGTAATTCAGGTAATGTAAGATAGCAAGCTGTTGATAATCTGTAAACCCCAAAAACATTATGCTTGTGTCCATTAGATTGTGTCCATTAGATTAACAGAAACAAAAACTTTCCTGTTATTAGTTTCTAACTTACAAACTTTGACCTAATTCTCTGTCTATGAATCGCTTCAACCATTATAAAAACTTTCTAAAAGCATTCACACACGGTGCTGTTAGGGACAAAGGCTATTTTTGCAGATTGCATATCCTGCTTTTACCTTTGTGTCAACAATTTGATAGCATTAATATTAGTATTAGTATGTTTTTTATTGCGGTCTTGATTAAAGGATTTGTTTTGTCTTTACTTCACTGCAAACTTGTGTCATTTGGTTCAAGTTTTGTTGTCTCTGTATCATTTCCTAGTATCTTGTCAACAATGTTAGTGCAGCAACTGTCCCTGGGTGGCTGTGACCCAGTGGGAAGAGTAGTCATCTGACATTTAGGGGGTGTGAACTCAATTCCAACTATCTCAACCATCCTGCCCAGCGTCACCATATGTCAAAGTGCTCCTGGGTATCGGTGCATGTGGTGAATGTAAGCTATGGTGGGGAATTGCTTTGTAAAGTTAGAAAAGATGTCCAAGTGCCATCTATGTACTGCTAATGGTGTCAGAGCAATATGCTATGACTAAAAATCCTGCACAAGTTTACATATTGCCAGGAGGTGCTTACATCAGTAAAAATACACAAGTCAACAGTTTTTTGTCTTCCCATAAACAGAGTTCTTGTTTTTTTATTCCATTTTCTCTAAATTTCTGTAGTTTTTCCTTGTCCATGTGGTGTGGTTGGTGAGGTTTTATTTTTGTGGCCATTTGAGTCAATCGCCTATTAAACTAAATGTCCTCATTTGAAAAGGTTGACATTTTCAAAGTGTATTTTGGCATTTGCGAAAATCGACATGAAAGGAAGCCATTACAGCACTCTGATTAAAGGTTAAAACCTCTTGAATTGAAAGACTAATTATTAGCAAATTAAAACACTTGAAAGAGCATCCTGAGTGGTCTTGTGGAGCAGCTCTGAAACAACTGCTGCACAGATTTTCTTGTTATACATTCCAAAAAAATGTGATTCACAAAGCACACTGTGAAGAGGGTTCAAGTCATCTGAACACTTCAAAAGTGTTCAGATGAACACTTATTTTGAAGGAGTATTTGCAGTGGAAGACCAAGTAGTTTAAAATATTTTCTTATTTATAATAAACTCAGGTACAGCCATATCAAGTCTTGATGAAATGTCAACCCTTTTTTCTGCCTTGTGCAGAAATCACTGTACAAGCCATGAATGTGTGTTTTTTCTGTCTGTGTTTGTGCGTGTGTGTGAAGTAAAAATCAGGCTGAGTCACGAAGGCTTTGGAGAAGTCCTGTTTTTCCCACTCTGCTTCTGCTTTTTTTTCCTTTTGACATCTTGAAGTAAAAAAAATGCAGAAGCAAAGATAGAATGAAGGTAGACTTAAGATGAAAACCTTATAAAGGCTACAGATGAGAAGAAGCAGATGAAGATTATGCAAAAAAGGGCTAGAATAAAGCTATTATTAATGTTAAGAGCGTAACATTACAGAAAATATTAGCATTTCACTAGTATTAGCCTTTTTCCCTTAAATTATTTTTTATGTATTAGCCTAGTTAATATACTGAATGGAGGAAGTCAATATAAGACGACATGCTAGTGATGCCTCACATGCTGCTGTGCAGCATTTGTAATTAGCTTAATTAAGTTTCATTCTCATCTAGCTTCAATGTATTTTTAACAACTAATTTATTTTTAACTAAACAATTAAGAAACTGCGGTCTGACTGGAAAAGAGAGTCAATTTTAAGTAGGCAAATTGGGAAAATATGTCCAACCAATTTAATACATTACTGTTGTGAAATAAAAACAAATACTTTTTTCATCTGAAGTCATTTAAATGCATCATCTTGATAAATTGTGTCGAAGCAGCAAGTCTACACTTTTATGTTGAGAAAGCTCTTTCTTATAAGCTTTGCACATTAGCCCTCTTTATTAGAGCATGATATATTCAGATTGAGGCAGCATCTCTAAGTTTTACTTCCATTCTTGCAGGGTATCAACTGGTACCACTGGAAAGGCCATGAGTTTTCCATTCCTTTTGTGGAGATGAAGATGAGGCCCTTCAACTTTCGCAGTATCAGCAGTAAGAGGAGACGATCCACTCCGGTATAAACACACCACCTCCGTCCTGCCCAGAGTTGTGGATAAATGGAGTTTAGACGATACTGGGTGTTAAATCTCTGCTATCTGTGCACCTCTCTGACCGCAAAGGCAAAGGCTGGAATCAAACTCTGCCACATCTCGTTAATGAGGCTGCAGAGACTGAATGAGTGAGCAATTAAACAAAGCTACTAATACTTCATTTAGCAAATTTAATACATTAATACTTTACCAACTTGTTATTTTAACCTGGATACGGTCAGAAAAGAGCAGAGAGGTTTTGACACCACATCCAAACTCTGTTGATCTTTCCGCCTGCCCAGCATATGCTGTCTTTTCCTGCTGTACTTCTACTTAGAAGACAATGTATGTAATTTATTAAGTACTCAGAATGACAATGGTCGTAACTGCTGTAAAAAAAAAAAGAGGGAAGGCAAACGAAGATGTTTTGGTTTAGCCTTAATATTTGAGTTTTCCTTCCTTGAGATGCTGAATTGTGTTCAGAAATGCTCTTAAGAGTAAGATACTGCGCTTTTTTTAGCCATTACAAAATGACACTGAAATCAATAATATACGCCCTTAAAACTCTGTAATATATATATATAAATATATTTTTATAGCTAATATTGTGACTGAGTCCATCTATAATTTGATGCCTTGGTTTATGAACCTCAATTAAGTTAATTCAAAAATGGTAACATACTGGACTGAGTCAGAAAAACCATTACACAGTAAAATTGAATATACAAAATAATCATTAATCAAATAATTCACCAGCAACATGTTCATTGCCTTGTAATTTATTTGTTTCATGTGTAACGTAAACTACTTTAGATTAGTTACATTAAGCGAGAGGGAAAAAAATCATCATCTTTACACATTGATATATATTTGGTAGCCCCACTGAGACAATGTCTGCACTGAGAGTGGAAACACAGCGAAGCTATTGCAGTTCATTCTGTTAGGTGAACACATTTAGCTGTTCATGGGCATTTTATACTCACTTTATTTCATTTCCAAGCAAATTACAGTCAGAAAATGTTTTAACTTTGTTGCTTGCTGACATAGGGATTTCTTGCAGAAATAATCAAAGGCCTTCATAATAAAGATTTAATGATTGAAAATAAGCTCAGTTAGTTTTGTCACCAAGACTGTCTTGACTACAAAAGGGCCACATTTCAAGCCCTTTTGTAGTCATTGTGATTCCCCAAATGCGAAGTGAAATTTCCTAAATGCTATTCAGAACAAAGTCAGTGTGGGCATGGTGCAGATTTAAGTCTGGCTCCCCTCCTGCTGCTTGCTGAAATGAGCTAAACAAAGAAAGCAGAACAGAAGGTGGAGTGAAGCCAAGTTTTTCTTGTACTCGCTTCACTGTTTAAGCTGCTTCCCGAAACAAAGAAATCCACTAACACTGCTGGGAATGTGTTCCTTTTAGTGGGGTTGCCGTAATCTACGGCTTGCCAACCAACCATGTGTTCACGGTGGCACACAAGGCATTCGGAGCCAGTTAGCTGACAGCAGTCTTTCTGCCTGGGTTTAAGACAGACAAAACAAACATGACTTGAAGAAAGAAACCGATGTCACAGTCAATATAAATATTTTGTCTCATTTATTAGGTAATCAAATACTTTGTTTCCTATTATTTTCTATATCTCCATTACTCTTCTCAGTAAATCCTCTGATTGAAGTACACCAACCAATCAGACTGTATTTTTTTTCTAGAGATTGAAAATTGTAGCCCTCCCCTCTACTACTTCTGATATTATTACTACTACTACTACTACTAATATACTCATGTAGATATGAAGTTGAACTGTCTTTTACTTTTACTGACCCCATTCGATGGAAGCCAACAAAGACGTCCATCTAGGAAATTCCTGCTGAAAACAGTGTATTTCTAACCGCTGCTGTGCTAAGGGATGAATGGAGCCTACTGCATGTTGACTGAAATGCTACCAAGAGTTTGAGAGTGAACAACAAATGTCTTTAAAATATATTTGTGCACATATTTATCTTTTGTTCTAGCCCCTGAAATTATTTAAAAATAGATTAAAATTGCTGTTTTTTCCACTTTAAGCCTTTTAATCAACATAAAACCTTTTCCAGGTTGATGATTGGTTTTTTATTGTCAAAGAATTTCAGACTCTCTCATGCAATAAACTTCTCTTAGTTATTTATAGTGAAGTAGATTAATATGTGTTTGTGCTTATTTAATTACCTGCTTTGATAAATTTCTCTTCTTTGGGATTTGTATAAATGAATAATGGTTTGGAAGCTCTTCTGAAAGGAAACAGGTTGTATTTTGTGTTCTGGCAATATCTCTCTTTGCAAACTCCAAGGTGCTTGTAAATCAAACAAAAACAAAACCCGAACTGTCATTTTTATTTACATCCACACGGCGGGGAATATAATCACTTACACCAAATTTTTCTTATGCATATATTTATATTCAAGCTGTTGATATGAAATTCACACAAGATTATTGTAACTATCCAAGTATTCCACACATACAAAGAAAACATGTTTTATTTTTTATTATGTCTGGGGAAAAAATCATTTGTTGGTAGTGAAAAAAACTTAAGATTGTAGGCATTGCTCAGGTGTGATTTTAATAAGTATTTCCATCCAAAACTTTTAAAATATTGAAGGTTCTTGTTTGCTTTTCTATGCTTTCTGATTTTCAGTTATTCCCTAGATTTTCAATTGGATTAAATTAAATCCTAGCGGCTTTATTTTCTGTTTCTGAAACCAGTTAAAAGTTCAAGTTTGTTGACTGAATAAAAAAATCCATCTTTTCCTTAGATGGACTCAGTCAGTATGATATGCTGAAAGACAGACACACACCATTATGTTCTCTGCTCCGTATATCAATGGTGTTTTTAGGGTGGTGTTCAATGGCTCTTGTACAACCTTTCTGATTATTATTAACCCTAAGTACTGTAGGGTTATGGCAAGCCCAATGGTGCTCATTGAAACATTCATAAGTTCAGAAATACACCTGTAGACAATCCAGTCACTATGCTTTACAACAATAAGGTTGCAGAGGTATTGAGACACTTTAGTTTATTTTCCTCATAATGAGATGCTTGTTGTGCAGCAGTTTTGTAATATGTTTGTAGGTTATAGTTACAACCAAGCCAGGTGAAATTATTTAACACTGAGAGGGCACAAGAGCTCTTTGTAAATACTGACATGTTTCCTTTTCTTCATGTTTGATATTTTTACCCTAAAGTCCATTGTTTTTACTCATGACTTAGTTTATATAGACTATTTGTCTGATGTCTGTAAAAGTATGGATTACTTGGACAGTTACCAGCATACGTATACTGTGAATTTCATGTTAATGTCTGATCACAAATATATTTGTTGGGGGAAAAACACTGACATGCCCAATATTTATTTTATTCACTGTATATATAAAATGGTAAAATTTCCATTTTTTTAATATTCAAATACTGTTTCGCATGGCACTAACTTTTTGGAGAACTATGATAATATTTCTCTTCTATGCTGTTTTAGGAAATTTAATAAATTCTTCAAATACATTTTCTCTTCAAGGTATGCCTCAAAATGCAATTAAAAAGAGCATCAAATATTGACATGATTCAAAATAATATTTGTATTTATTTATTTTTTTTGCATCATGCAAAGTTTCATCTGTTTGATTCACTGTTATTTTTGTTAACATCTTAATTCTTGGATACCTAAAGACATTCACTGTTTAGTCATTTGTACAGAATAGTTGTTTACTTAATTGTTCTTAATTTTCCAGTTGCTGTGACATCAGTCACACTCGGCCCTGTAAACTACTGAAGAAGAAAATCCAAAAGTTTACATGTTCAGTTTGCTTAATCAAGAACCTGTAACTTGAAGTGATCTGAAAAATGCTGGCATGGACATGTAAATGTTGATAAAATGTGATTTTGACTGTTTGAAAGCTTAGGTAAACTTAAACTAAGAATTTGTTGTTGGATAACCTTGAATATTACTGTCAAATTTAGCTCTAGTTTGAATTAAACATGTACTATAAAGTTCCTTTTTTAAAACATTTTCTACATATTAATAAAATATTCAAATACTCTCATTTGATTACTGTTTTTCCTTTGCTTTGTGGCTGTTAACCATGTTTTTTCTGTTTTTTTGTGTGCAAACGATTACCCAGGATAATTTTCACATCCCTGTACATCCATGTTATAATTGACTTGAGTAAACTCTCACAGCCATTTTTCACCTCATATAAAAATAAAGAAATAAATGTGTGGTTCTTCAAAATAAAAGCACTGCCTGTTTGATTCAGTCAAATTTTCAACATTATCTTTTCTTAATCTACTCTTTTTTTATATAAATATATTTCATTTATTCTATGGCTTCACTGTGTTAAATAATCATGCAAGGATAATATATAGTGTGAAGACAATATAATTTGGCATTGATAGTCTCCTCACTCCTTTCTCATATGTTAGTGCAATCCTCCCAATAATATTTTTCATCTTCCCTTTCTTTGTCATGTCATCTGTGTCAAAAGTGCAGGTCTATTCAAAAGACTGAATATGTTATGGACATTGAAAATGGTAATGCAATGAATTTACAATGCATTCTGGATATCCTGCAAAATTGGTATTGCATTCCACTAATATTATGATGACGGTACGTTCTGTAGCCAATAAGTGTCTTTTACTTGCTTAATTAAAGAGATAATATCCCCATGAGATAAATGAAAGTAATTTTATTTCACAAGTTAAAGCAATGTAAAAAGTAGAGTAGATGTATCTGAGGGGAGAATCATAATTTCTATCATTACTGGCTTAAAACTTGACCAGGAGTTGGAATCAATGACAAATAAATGTATTTGGTGCATGAACAAATTGCTAAATGTTTAACAAGATATAGAAATAGTGAGTTACTGATAATGGAAATTTTCTTAAAAAACTCTAATTTCAGTCCATTGAAATGCAAACACCTGCAGTTAAATAATTATGTAGCTCACACAGAAACAGGACAATATTGTATAGATTTAAAAGCATAATACTTATAAACAGTTTTAAGTAGAAAATATTCTCCAAAATTTTTTTTTGTCTCGTGTAAAACCTTTTAGAGGTCATACAGGTTGTTAGAACAATAATGAAATTCGAAGCCTGTGCATGCTAGTGAAAATTTCTACAACTGAATATTTTTGATCAATTTAGACAGAGAAGCATTAAATAAATCTAGCTTTAATTTGAACTTTTTTTAATATTTTGTACAGGTTTCTAATAATAGAAGAAAACAGCTATCTTATAATTCCCTCTGAGGTAATTACATTAAAGCTTTTTAAAGTCTGCTTTTTCAATCGCTGTAACTGAAGATTATTCATCACACAAATATTGAAAACCCCATCAAGTTGGAGAATATTTTCTCAGGTTGGAAAATTATGCATTTCTTTCAGTAAATACACACAGTACACTCAGCCACATATTTTTTTAAGACTAGATTCTCAAAAATCTTTATATTAGCAAATTTAGATGCATTGTCTATTCATGGCATGTTCCAATTATCCACTAATTATTCATTCAGGTGACTGGTCAGCAAAAACAGCTTGGTAAATAAGTATGCTTTGTGAAGTTTCTGAATAAATTAAACTAAAACACAAAGAAATAAGCAACACAGCAGTTGTATTGCAATAGCAAAGGTCAGAGGGATTAGCTGATTTCTCAAAATGTTTCACAAGACCAACTGCTGTACTAATTGTAGTTTTGAGATTATGAAAGGAATATCTCTGTTCTTTGATTCAGTTCAATAATACGTTATTGATTCCAAGGTGAAATAAAGGGAAATAATAAACATTTAATAAAACATTTCTTCACCAAGTTAACGTGACAAATTTATGTTAAATCTTCATAATTCTTCACAAGGCTAAAAGAAAATAGGTTATTGCCTCAACTTGAGCACAAATGAAGACAAAGCAATTACTACTAATTTGAAAAATTAAAATTTGACGAACAATGAAGGTAAATAACTCAAATTTATCATCAGACACAGAGAAGATTGTAACAATACATCTTCCAAGCACTACTGTAGTGAAGAACTGTACCTTGGACTTTTGAATTCTTCATATCAACATTTCTTTTAAATACATTAGTACACGATGTTACGCAGTGTGTGAGTATTTGAGGTCAGGGGAGTACTGGTTTATGAAACGATCAAGGATTTTCCCAGTGAGTCATTGCTTTAACCCATGGAGAAGCTGTTGGACTAGCCCTGCAGTCACGCAGCAAACTCTGGGCTTCTCTGTCTCTCCTTCACTCCAGTCAGGCAGATCTCAGCACATTTAAGAACATTTAGTGATAATAACTGGTTATTAATTGCCAAGATGTATTTGTGAACAAACCAAGTTGAAACACAACTGAATAAAGTCATACCATAAGACTGCAGCTATGGTAACACAACACCCAAACTTATTTCTTTGGACTAATCTTTAAATATGAACCAAACTGAATTTTTTAAATTCATGTCTCTCTTTACCGTTAAATGAAATTTAATAGGATTTTCATTTGTAGTAAACAAATTGTGACATTCTTGAGTCCCACATAAATTCAATCATTAATGCTAAGTAGCTGCTTGGTTCGTTTATGCCTTTAACTTCCTTGACATCATGTTATTCCTCAGAGGAACATTACCTGACAGTCACTGAATCTATAAGCAACATTAAATAAATCCACAGTGGTTGTGTAAGACATAAATGTGGTGCTGAAAAGTGTAGACATAGTGGTCTTCTTTTCCACCTGAAAACCTGCCCCCAAAATGCCTGTGTACACCACTGCTGATAACCACTTCCTGTTTGGTATTGATCTATAACCAACCTAATGCAAAAATAACCCAACTTTTTTACTAAATGTTATCAGTATTGTCAGTCTGACTTAGATTACATGGCGTTATTTATGTTTTAAATATATTTTTAAGCGCCTTCTTTTGTAGTATTTTTATTGCATCCAGCAGGTGGTGGTCTTTCCTTCTACACCCTTTAACGTCACTGATCCTCTATGTATGACAATAATCTCTAATATTTTTAATGCTTTTTTAATTAACACCTCAAAATCTTGTTTTTTTAATGAAACCAACCTAAGCTTTTGTGCCATTGTTTCTTGTGTTTTGTTTGACTCAAAAACAGACCTGAGCAGCATTAAACATAGACAATATCTACAGTGGAAAATGTTGGTGGCAGGTTCATGCTTTGGGGTTGCGTTTCTCAATTTTTTCAATACAGATGAAATAATGAACTAGTTATTGACTCAAAACTTTTAAGACTTTACAACAAAGGCAAAGAAGTTAGGCAATATTAAAAAGCCAGGATGTGGCAATCTGATAAACTCCTAGTAAAATAAAAACTGAATATTCTTTTCATTTTAATGGTATTTCAATAGCATATTAGTGGAAAAAACATGCAAACTTACTGTTTGCAATCAGACTGTGGCAAGTATGGCTTTAAAAATACAGAAATTTGAATAAGGATGTGGATAAATGATTGTCATCCATCATTTGTCTTTTCTGGGTAGGGCAGAGAGAGGATCTAAAAATTATCTATAGATATTAATAAAAATAATAATAAATTGGCCAATTTTCCTAAATAGTGTATCTCAGCGTAATCTGAATTACTTGCGAAACCAACCTTACCACTTCTTCTTCAACAGTGATTTTTCCCAGAAAGTCTCCTGGTTGTTTAATGGAGGAAGCTAACTAGCCAATCGTTTGTGGTTGCTAGGTAAAAATAGTAAACATTTGGCCAATCAGCATCGCTAAAATCAATGTCTTTTGGGCGGTCGGAATCATGCCCCTGTCATAGTAGATGCCCGGTAAATTCTGTGTTGCTATGGTAATAAAGTTGAAAACGGCGACAATAGCCGCAGAGGGAATCTTAAATCCCTACCTTGAATTACAATGCAGATGATTTTACAGATGGTCGGAAAGCTACAGCTTCTGTTGCTCAGTGTCCTAGCAATCATATTGCTCTCTTTTTCGTTGTTTAGTTTTTCCGTGAATCAACATTGCTGTGTTTTTTTATTCTTGTGGTGTTCGGTTAGCAATAAGGCTAATGCTACTCTGGATTATTGGTAACGTTAATTTTGCCTTTGTTGCTGTGTTTGAGTTTCTGTTGCTATTATATTAACATCATATTAACAAAATGCTAATATTTTGTTAATATGATGTTTGCTGGGTCAGATGACCATTATGATGTGGTGTTGAACAGGAAAGCGCATGTTTGCTGACTCAGATATTTGAATATATCAGTTATATTTTGTTGAGTGGCTTTTGGCAGAAGAACAAATCCCTGTGAAAACGTAGCTCTGAAGAACACTTAACATGTGTTTTTTGGTTTTGCATAAAAACTCAATTTAAAGATTCAATAAAAAGAGCAGCAAATGACTCTTGCGTCTTTGCAGCAGTTTTTCTTTCTTTTCTGTAGTCTGAAAGGACACATTAGCCAGTCAAGTTTAAAAGATTTGATATTACTGGGGTATCAGTCAGTGCAGTTATTTTTAACTTAAGTTACTAGGTTTGCAACCTAATTGAACCAAATTATGATGAGAAAACACTGAATTCTGGAGATTTTGTTAATGATGAATGCAAAATCCTTTGGTAATGGTGTTTTATGACGAAAGTCTAGCTGGTCAAAAACCTCCAGAGACTAAATAGAAAATTCAATCTAATATGTATAAATCTAATCCAAAGTGTAATTATTCATGTGCCCTGACTAAAAAGATCAATAATACAGAACTCATTTTGGAAAATTAGATTTTTGTGCAGATGCATGAACAGCTTCTTATATTTAGCTCTGCATGGTTAAAGAAGCAGGGCTCATTACTTTAATGTAAATCATCCTCTTGATTTATTCCATCATTTTTTTTGCTTTTCATCAGCAAAAAGCACACCAGTTCAGTTCTATCCATCTGGTAAAATATCCACATCTCTGGACAGCATTGAACACAGAACTGGCCATGATGTGAGGCTGATGAAAAGCGGCGTTGTGGCCCACCCGCAGCCTCCTGTGCTCTCCCTGAGTCTCTTACATCTCACTGAGCCCAGAAAGTTAACAGGCCCTGGCAGTCATCTGAATAAGAGGGAGGTGCAGCCCAGATTTCCCAGTTAGGCTCTCGCTGTGATGGAGTTGTAAACACTGGGGCATAATTGGGCGACCGGCCGGTGAGCAGCTTGATTTTTATCAGACATTTATTGATGCTCAGAGTGCCATGAGTTGGAATGGGAAGGCATGAACAGACAGGGCCTCTCATAAATCACAGAAACAAGGGAGACATGAAGATTTGCCCATTGACAACTTCAGTGGGGCTGAAAGTGAGGTTAGGATTGGCATTCTGGATAACTTTATGCTGTGTTTATGCTTTAAGAGGGATCTGTATTCTTATTGTTAATGGTTTTATTCCAAGTGAAGCACTGGTAATTAAATTTGTCAGCATATTTGAATAATTAAGATCATAGAGTGAGTAGAGCTTCTGTTGCCCCCGTGGTCGTTTTCATGGTTACCTTTAATTAAAATCTAAGACAAACACTCATAACAGTTTCTACATATGTCTTGTAAGTGTTTGCGGGTTTTTACTTTTTGCTGCTAGATTTAGACCAACTAAAAGGCTAAAGCTATCTCTAAAAGTGTCACACTACGGCCTCACTTGAATAAGCTGACCTATAAATATAGATGTGAGCTTATGACTACGAGCTTAGATGTAGAGTTTGACTACACAAGAAAAAAGAAAATAATAAAAGAAATACATCTGTCCATACATAATTTTTATATGATAAAGGAAAGCAATGCTTTTTTTTTCCAACCTCATAGCATCTTCCTCACTTGCTTAACAATGCTCCACTAAGATATATATTGGGGTCAGAAAAAGATACATACATTTTTCATGAGAGCTGTTTAAGTCATTGTAGTAAAAAGTTGCTGGAAGGGAGTCAATATAAAAAGCACAGATTTATTTAAATATTGTGAGGCATTGCATTCTTTATGTCAAAACGGTTAACGCTTGACGCATTTTGCAAATAAAAACAGGTGAGTAGCGACTAAAATACCTGCTCGTTTTCATCCAGTGGCAGTATGGATGAAAACCATACTGCAAAGTATTCATCCCTCTTGAACCATTTCCCATTTTGTCACATTACATCCACAAACCTCAGCAAATTTTATTGGGATTTTACATGACAGACATATCTTTTGTCTGAAATGTTGCTATATATTGCAAGAAAGTTGCTGAGTTGTCAACTGTGCGGTGATTATCTGCAAACATGCAGACTTAATCTGGTGAGCCAGTCTATCAGTCAAACCTATTTGATGGGAGAGCAAAAGAGGACGATGTTGGTTGATGTTTAGACCTTTGCTGAGGTAGATAAGATTGGGGTATAAGATCGGCTTCATGTGTAAGTATTGGTTGGTCACCAATCTACCAAATTTAAGAAAATCGGTTGGGCTGTGTGCTTTTTGTTGTTATTCTTTAGAAGGTGAACCTCCACACCAGTCTTAAGACTTTTGCAGTCTTAACAGGATTGTTCTGCATTTACTGTATCTTCATCCATCTTCCTGCCTACTCTGACCAACTTCTCTATGTTTGTTAAAGAAAGCTGTCCCCACAGCATAAAAGTACTGCCAGCATACTTTCCTTTGGGAACTCTTTAAATTTTTAGACATTAGATTAGATAATGATCTTTTGAAGGTTCTTTGGGATATTGTTTTATAGCCTAACCTTAAATCTAACCTAACCCCTGACCCCAAAAACTACACTTCCTTTATATGAAGCTCTGGCTTTTGGTCCCAAAAGATGCAGGTCCTCACAACATTGAAAAAAAGGACTGTACAAGATGAGAAATGCTAAATACACATGCATTCAAAAGAAACAAAACAGGGAAATGCATTTATGACATAGTTTATTGTTGTGTAACCACATAAGGTCATTTTGTGGTTTGTGTTTTTTTTAGACTGGTTATCTGCCTTCTTAGAAACATGAGCCGGAGACTGTTTTCAAGTGATGAAGAAAGAGCAATAATACGGGGCAAACATGTTGCACACAGAATAGCTTATCTGCTGCATTTTGGTTAGTCTTTTTTTCCAAAGGTCTGTGTATCCTAGGAAACCCTAACAACATATCAACAGTGTGACTCTACAATCCCACAGGACATTATTTTCCTGTTTCCCTGTCTGGAAATGACAGACATGCAATGAGGAACTTGAAAGGTCTTTGTTGATTGATGGTCAGCCTTTGCTAAAGAAAAATACTTTCCACTCCTCAAGTGGATTGTGTCTCTCTTTTTTATTTATGTAGTTGAGTAGCCAGGGTATAAAATCAATCTTAAGGAAGCTGTATTTGTCATTCGAGAACTATGCTGAGATTCTTATGCAATAAAATGCTTAAATAGCAGTCTGACTTCATGTGCAACAAGGAACCTCTTGTGAAAACCGTCAGTTTACATACCAACTAATAGCTGGATTGCGCAGCACAAGAAGCAATTCCTTATATAGTGAAAACATGTGTGTCCCATCGTGTTACCTGGATTCAAACATTTTGCACGACTGAGTCACTCTTTGGGTCTGTCCCTGAGGAAACGTTATTTGCCGAGCTATTCCTGGACACTTGTCAGATCCCACTACAACCTCATTTTAGTCACTTTTCATTAGTGCTCACATACAAGAACTCACAGAAGCACACACTGTTGGATCCTTTCTGGCTCAAGTTAGTGTGTTGTCAAAGCCAGACGGTCGCTGTGATCGGTACTGCTCTCTTACATGGCCCAGTTATTCTATAAGCCTTTAGTTAATGCTCCTGGTAATGTCACAGCTACTTTTTGCCTTTGCTATCATGCTTGTCTGACCAGTGATCCAACATAAGCTCAGTGGTCTTTCCTGTAATTTGTTCAGCCATAGACCTGTTTGGATAAAAGGATGTATTATTTGAGCTTTTCCCTCCTAGGTGAGACCCACTGTGGAAAACCAGATGGCAGCTGCACCCATTATAGCGCCAGGTCAAAGCAGTATGAAGTGAGAGTAAGGTTTCACAGAGGAAATGGGACATATACAAGAGGTCAGTCCAGCAAAAATTGAAAATGCAGTGTTCCTGAAAGTAAGAAAATGTATGGAGGGTTTATTTTATAAGAGTGATATGTTTTCTATCAAAGAAATGGCAAAATATTGTAAAATACATTTATCCAGTTATTCATTCTTTCTGCTGAAAGCAACCAAGTAGTATCTAACATCCAGAAGTTTTGGAATCAAATATTCAAATATCTTTACCAGATTAAATGTCTATCCATGCATACAGGATGACTTCAGCACACTGGTTTCCAAAGTTGCAAATGGGATACACACGTATAAATGATTTTCATATAAAGTACCCTGAAGATGAATTTCCATCAGGGGAAGTGTTGCTTTGCTGAGGCCATTAATCAACTCTTTCTCGATATGACTGGACACACTCAAGCCTTAACAGCTGTTGGGCTGGGCCTAGTTTCACTGTGTGGCAGTGAACACACTGCCAGTCAGCCAGCACCCTCTGGGCTCGTACTGCGCATTACGAGCTCAGTGTGTTTGTGTGTGAATGGCTCAGAGTCAGGCACACCTGCAAGAAGTGGTCGACTTGCCTCATCAAATCTCTTGAAAACATGCCTTGCAGACACAGAGGAGCACACTGAAAGTTCAGTCAGTTGATCAGGAAGTAGGCTGTGTGTTTTGTTTTTTTTCTGTACCAGATGAAGTGCTACAGACAGCACATTATCGCACAATCGCAGCTGTGCTGTGATCATGCTTCAGACTTTATTTGAAGAAAACAAAGAAACCATTTGTTAAAGGAACTGTAAATAGTTAAACTGTAAATAGTTAAATTGTATAGCCTGGAGATATTTCTCCTTGCAAAACTATTCAAACATCTACAACGTTTTTCACATTTTGTTACATTGCAGCCATATACTTTAATTTATGTAGATGGAATTGAATGTGAAACACCAAGACAGAGTAGAACATTTTGATAAAAGGTAAAGGTTTTTCATGCCTTTTTTTAACATATTTTTTAGATCAAATCCCAAAAGTGTGGAGCACATTTTTTATTTATCACCCATAGATTCATACTCTGTAGAACTATTTTTTCTCTTCCTTTACAGATGGAAATCATTTAACATAGAGTGTTTAATGTCTTTTCCAGCTTTGCGAGTAAGGATTCCAAAAGTCAGACAAATACTTTTTTTACAAGTTAGCACAACATCAGTCAGACCAGATGCAGTTTCTGTAAATATCAGTTCTCAAGTCCACAGGATTGTCAAATATATGTAGATCTGGACTTCCACTTGGTCATTTTAATTTACTGAAAGTCTTTGACATGGGCCATTTCAATACATGTGCATTTATCAATGCCAAAAAGTTAAGGTCTCATCTGAACAGAGAGCCTTCTTCCACATGTCCGCTGTGTTCTCCTACATGGCCTGTCTTACAAGTAAATAGAAGATAAAGTTTGTACTTTTTTTTAAATTCAATCCAAATATGGAAATATTCAAACAGTATAAACACGTTTACACCAGACAAGCTAACACAATGTAGTTTTTGAGTTCACTCAGGCTCACATTGAACATGATGTGAGCAGATTTACAGTTCATAAGTCAGTACACTGAAGCTCTAAGGCTTTTCCTTAGAGAAGGAGAGATGAACCCCTCTGTGTCCCTTTCTTACTTGAATACAAAATCCTATTTTGCTTGACTGAGCTAAGAGAGAGCGTTGACCACAGTGCCACAGGCGGAAAGTCAAGGTTCCTGAGTATACACACTTCACATGATGTCACATTCATATCTTGCTTTCATCCGACTCTTTCACCTGCTGTTGTTCTCAGTAGCATGACCATTTTCATTTCCCTTTTTTTATTTTCGATTTGGGAATTAGGAATGGGTGGACTCTTGTTTTGTTATTATGCAACATGTCTCCACCTTTCCTGCAACATATCCTGGTGTTGCAACGTCTTTATGTCAGGTAATGTAACGCAGTAGAGGAAGTTTATTTCTAACTACTTCCATAGATAACTTTTGTGCTTGAAAATATACGATTCTTCATGAATTTGCTTAAACCTTCTGCCTGTCTGGCTGATGTCACTCCGTGCTTGTTGTGTGGGGAAAGTATGCCAACCGCAAGAATCCAGCACCGTGCAGGAAACATAACCATAGACAGAGGGCCCATTCTTACACAAAGTGGGCAGGGACCAAAACACACACACTCACAGAAAGAGGAGGAGGAGGAGAAGGAGGAGTACGGAAAACACGGGTAGAGAGAGCGAAACAGGAACAGAAAGTGAATACTTGTCAAGATGTTTGGGTAAGGGGTTCCAGAACTGAACAGAACACAGCAGAAGCCAGATGCCAAACTGAAAGGAACAAAAGTCTGAGCAGCTGACTGGATTAGACAGGAGGGGTGACCTGACCTGCTGCCACAGAAGCGCCTGAGGGGTAAGGTGCTGCTTTCAAGCACTTCTTGAATGCCTGTAGCTTCTCTAAAACAGTTCTAAGTGATGTAGTTGAGTTTGTGAGAAGAGGTTACAGAAAGCTGATGTTTCTAACTCCAGACTCCGTTAAAAAAAACACAGTTGTTTTGACTGTGGTTAGACACGGCAGGATGTCTGACAGGTTGCAACAATGTGCTGATGAGTTTTTTCCTGTCTTTGAATTCTCCAGAATGTTAGTAACAGAGCTTTTTGGGGGTTTTAAACAATAGCTCCCATTGAAATGTAGCCTGAACTGAAATACTTAACTTCCCATGCTTGAGTGTACATTCAGCTATTTACGAAGAATGACAGCTTCCTTTACTTCTTTCTTCACGTATGTGCTCAGACTCATTCATTTCACTCAGCTA
This sequence comes from Phalloptychus januarius, assembly GCA_902982915.1. Taxonomy (NCBI): domain Eukaryota; kingdom Metazoa; phylum Chordata; class Actinopteri; order Cyprinodontiformes; family Poeciliidae; genus Phalloptychus; species Phalloptychus januarius. The sequence goes on along the minus strand of CADWAE010000466.1, from coordinate 11,472,232 downwards.
GGATCAAGTTGACACAAGCCGGAAATGTAATGACTGTTTAAAATTACTTCAGAATACCTGAGAAAAATAGTAATTTTTTTTTTGTTTTGTTTTTTGTTGACTCATGTCTTCTGAAACGAAATACTTTCTTTTGCAGTTGACTTGAAATCAAATGTTTACATATTTATATTATAAAAATATTCACAGATCAAATTAAAATCTTCATGTAGAATCACTAAAATTCCTTCTAGTTGCTCAATGCCAGATTTTTTTTTACTTTACACAAACTTAGAAGTCCTTTTAGTATTTGGTAGAACTGTTATTAAATTGTTTGCACCAATTTTGACTCAACTCCTCTTCACAGAACTGGTGTGAGTCAAGTTTGCAGGCTTGTCCACACCTTTTCAGCTTTAACCACAATAAGTGACACTGGGGCTTTGTGACCGATTTGGTTGAAGAATTTTATCTGATAACGTGAAACATTGCTTTAATACTTTCAGGCGTTTTTCTTTCCTTTTGATGTTTTTTTCTGTTTTTAAAAGCTCATCTGTCCCTCCTGCACAGCACCCTGTTAGGATGATCATGCAGCCCTGAATTTTGGAGTAATATCTTTTGGAGACATTACTCCAAAATCTTTATGTTGCTTTTGAAGTAATGTCTTCTTCCTCTCTGAATGTCCATTAGTCTTATATTAAGACAGGATTTGTAACTAATGACAGTACGGGTTCAGAATCTCATAAAAATCCTTTCATCATCTCATTGGCTTTTCTAATTTGTTTAAGCATTCAGTAGCTTTAGTATGTGTAATGTGGCAAATTTGAAGAAAGAATGAAACTATTACACTTACATTATTAATATAGAGTTATGGTAATCATATGTGACAGCAAACAGACTAGGTTTTATTGACTATTGTGTCAAACAGTGAGAACAGTTTCTAAAAACGAGCAAAATGTCCAAGCTCTCCGTATTTATCAATGGTGAATAAAGAGGGATCTGCTCTGACTGTGGGCTCAAGGGCAAATCATTAAAGATTCCTGCGATGCCTTCTGTCACTGCTCTGCCTTTTAGGTCACACATGCTCACTAAAAAGCAGTAGAGGGCCATTTCGGTGCAATCAAAACATTCTTCTCAGCCCCTTCCTGGCTTTGTGTGCCTCAGAAATGGTCTTTTCCTGTGTATCAGTTGCTCAAGGAGAGCATGGTGTCATGAGAAAGTGAAGAGGCCACTTAAAGTCAAGAAAGGCATCTCAGCAAGATAACTGAAAGACATGATGTGATATGCTTAAAGGCTAGAGTTGCTTTTCAAGTCTGAATATTTTGCCTAAATTTGTGCTTCCATAACGTCACAAAATGAACCTCGGATAAGACGGTCATTCTCACCGCTAGTGGCCTTGGATATCTAAGTCCAAGCATGAAACAGTCTAAGGAGTTTTAAAAAATTCTAACTGTATATACAACATAACGATTGTTATCTTATCGTAGAAACAAATTGATAAAGCAGCTTCAGATTAAACAGTTTTCTTTTAATCTTATGATTGTCCTGACAGTGTTAGTGTAGTGATCTTTTTTTTCCCCGGTAAAGAACTGGTGACTTATCCTTTCCATTTTGTGACTTTACCCAATGATTCATTATTTGCTGTCTTTGTTACGTGACCAGACTAAACCAACACCTCCGCTAATTTGTGGCTTTGTCTCTCCTACAAACACATGGCTGTAACTTTACTTGTCATGTGCTGCACTTCTATAAGATCCATCACAACATGTACCAGTAGCCAATTACCTGAAAAGATGAAGCAAAGACAACAGCAGCACCAACGTGTAGGGAATTTTATACGTCCAAAATTAGCGCAGGTTATTTCCATCCACTGTTGTTATTAGTAAGTTGAGTTCTTAAGACAAAAAATTCTGGAATGACATACATGTAACGCTTTTAGGTTCTTAATTTAAGGTTTATAGTACAGTACTTTAAGTCCAGAAAGCTGTGGAAGTTAGGCGTCAGCATAATATGGTAAAAGGAAGTGCTGAGTTTTTCTGAAGTATTTCTCAGAAATGAGATCATTAGATCACAAATAGTGAAGCTCTGTGTGAGCTGTGAATTACATTTAATTGTGAAATTATACATTTATTTAACCATAGCAGCAGAAGATGAATTTGACTAGATAAACTGATGGGAAAACAAAGAGAAATACAATTCTAAAGGAAACCTTTCATCCAAACTTACGGATTCTCGTTAAACTTTGACACCAATATGATTTGAAACTCTGGCAAAATGAAACTGTCAGACATTTATCACAAGGCTTTTTATTAAGGTCAAACTAAGTTTTGCCTCAAATTTGGAAATCAAGGTACAGGAACCTGGATGAAGAGTGACAGTCAGACAGTCATAATCCAGTTTTATTGTGAGTAAGTGATAATTTTCTACAACTAATAATGATATGGGAATTCAAGTCACATGTTGCTTTTGTTTCAAAGGGGTGAGTTCCCTAGAGTCAGTGCACTCATCTTGACACACAAACCAAATTTCATGGCAAACATGAATGTGAAAATAATATCAGTAAAAGTACATGTATAGAAATGTGTTCATTTGATTCTAAATTAGAGGACGCTCCAAAATAACTGCAACATATGTTTTGTCTTTTTCTGAGATCTCCGCTTGTTTATTTAGACACTTTATGCGAGTGACTTCCTGTTGAGCATATGAACTCGGGTTTGTGGGGGGAAGGTTAGTGGCTTTCTGCGGATAAACGTATTTTGACACATGAGGTGCAATGCACAGTGACAGCAAAGCCAAATCTATTTGCGCTCCTCTTGCAGGTGCATCATCGTCTCTCTCTGTTCCCCTCTCTCTATCAGGTGAAAGTTAATGTGAGGTGAAAGTCTTCTGCCCTTCCTGCAGCCAGAATGCAAATAGTGTTGAAAGCGACAGAGCATCTAAAAGAGAACACTTGAGTGAAATGGTGTTTGAAACCACTTAAAAAAACAATTTAAACAAAGATGTTGCCTCAAGGAGTTCAGACTCAAACTGTTTCATTACAAGGAGCAGCTTGGTTTCTGTGCTGAGTTTAATTTTGCACATCCGAAGCAGAAAGTTCCTTTTGAAGAGCTGCTTAATAAGTTAAACAGGTCAAATGGAAGCACCGTATTTCGAGGTCAGATTTCATTCCTCCGCTGCAATGGGAGCCATTAGTGTTGTACGGTTGAGGAAAAGAACTCGCCCCTTCGCAGATTTATTCGGCCTTTTTGTCACATTTAGGGTAAACGTTTCAGATCATGAAACGAGTTTTAAAATCAGTCAGTGATGTTTTGATTAAAGATAAAAATCAGGTTTTGGAAGTTTTAATTAAATGTGTTAAGGGGCAAAAAATACATCCAAACCATCAATAACCTGTGTGAAAAAAACATCTCCCCTAAACTTAATAGATAGTTGTGAAGCTCATACAGACAACGTCCATCAATCATTTGCAGTGACTGGCAGAGTCTTTTTTTGTGAAGAAATTTCAGACCACTCCAGACTTTAATTCAAGGCTTGAAACTCACCTGCTTAGAGTTACCTTTGATTAGTAATAAGTGAAACATTGGTCAATGTATTTCATGTGTTTCTGCTTGAGGATTATTCATTAAGATGTTTTTACAAAATGCAATGTTTGTTAGTTATTTCATAAATGATGACTATGATGGTTTTATGTTGTAAAACAATTTGAACTGTCTTGTTGCAGAAATGTGCTACACAAATAAACTTGACTATAACTAGTCAAATATTTTGGAATGGACTTGCTGGTGGGCTTTGGGTTGTGATCCTGCTTACACCTTAGTATAAGATCAAAAACTAATGACCTGATATTCTTCAACAAGATTTGGTGCTAGCAAAACAGAAATAAAAAGTTCCTAGTTGTCCAAGTCCTAAAGCAGAAGAGCAACCTCAGACAATCAAACACTGTTTCTGGGTTTTGATTAGATGCTCTTTTTCTTAGGTTAGGTGTTTGTTTTCTTTGAAAATATTCAATTTCTGGCTTGTAAACGTTTTGCCTTCACTTTTGTATTGTTTTAGATTTAGCTTTATCTCTCTTTTTTTGTTAATAGATATGTTTCTCATCTGACGTTGCATTTGGATAGACCAGGGCATCACATTTTTCTTTTCGTGATGTTTTGTCAATTCATGCTTCAAACAGACAGGTTTGATGTAAGTGATTTCTTGATTTTATAACTTTTATAGTAATCAGACTTCAGTAATGCCAGTGAAATGGAACCAATGAAACGTGGTAAATCACACTTTCAAAGAGATGCAAATATATTTTTAGATAGGGAAATTATTTTTTCTTTACTTAAGCATAATCACAAATTGGAAACTGGTCTCAGGATGTGCTGAGGGTATTTCAAATGCTTGTGAGGCAAAAATGAAAAGCTAAACCAGAAGAAATCTGTAACAAAGCAAAAACTTTTTACAGCACTCTTCAGGAAAGTCTACTTTAACAGGTCTCAATCTGGCCTTTCTGCCCTCCCTTTCCTAGTTTCCTCTGACACTCTGTCACACTCTCCATCTCAGCGGGACTCTTAGGAAGATTGGTTACCTCTGTCTCCCTCTCGCCTTCCCTCAGACGCAATCTCCCCTCGATTTTGTCCTCCCTTTTTCTGCCTTGCCTCCGTCTTCTCTCAGCGGGACCCTTGAAGGGATCTGCCCTGAATCCTGAATGACTTCTCTGCAAATTTAATGAAAGAAAAGCTGAACAGAAAAAAAGATATTCTAAGCTGACATTGACAAGAGGAAGGAGAGCAGGAGTGGAGATGTTTAAAGGCAGAAAGATGGATTGGAGTCAGCGAAAGCCAAAGAGGGTAGAAAGATAAGCCCTGTCTGCCTGAAAGCAAATTTCTGTCTGTGTTAATTTTACTTTTCTTCTGTTTGTTTCGCAGCCTCAACAATTCAGCAGCGTGACAAAACCGAACCGAAAGCTAAAGGGCAAGAGGACTTGAGAAAACATTTAGAGGAATGCTGACCTGCATAAACAAACTCCGCTTAAGAATTTTCCCCCCCTCCAGATTAAATCACAACAAGGCAATTTCAAAAAAAGACACTCCTACAAACAAGCAGTGTTTTGGGCCTTATAAGAGCAAAACAGACACGATCTAACAGCATTCGTAAGGTGAACTTCCAAAGAGCACAAGTTTGGACAGATTCCTCACACAGAGCTGTGCCTCAGGGATCTCATCTGGGATCTTCATGAAGAATGAGGAGCATGTGAAGTTTATTGTCAAGTCACTGCAAATCTTTGTGCTGATGTCTGATGAACTGACTTGTGCTCAGAGAGTTAAATGAGATATCAATCAGCTTTTAAAGTTGAAGTTACTCACTCGGATGAACAGCATAAGTCGGTTATTTTAGTGTGCTGGCAGCGTTTCTTTTTTATCGCAATATAGACCTCTAATCTCTTCAAAGCTTATTGAAACGTTTCTGGGAGTCCAACTCAAGTAACTCAGCTCTGCAGGCCAAACGTTATGGAAGGAAAGTTTCAGAGTGCCCAGGATTTTTTCAGCTGGCTGTGGACCTTGGCTGTGGACAAACACAACCAGGGGCTCTACAACACCATCTGCCTGGTCGTCCTGCTGACGCTTCCTCTGCTAGTCTTCCTCACCGCTGTGGTGGTGTGCTGCCACTGCTGCTGCTGTCGCCATGATGGCTGCTGCTGCTGCTGTGGAGGCTCTTCGAGGTCGGCAGCGAAAAAGAAAAAGAATTCATCCAACAGCGAGGACTTGTGGATATCCGTAAAGACTGGACCGACGACTCCTGATCGGGTTGCTATGGCAATGGTATGAGGATTACCTCTGTCCAGGATTACCGCACTGGTGCCCATCAGAAATTGAAAAGATGTAAAATTGAAACTCGTCTGGGATGTGGATATCATTCAAATGAAAAGAACTTCATATTGTCGTGGACATAAACATGGCTGAGATGAGTTTGTTTTTGTATATAAATATTTGTCACTTTGTATTCAAATGATGCTGTGTGTTCTGGTTTTATGACACTGTTTACAAAATTTTTATGAGCTTTTGTAGTGTGTGGTACATAAAGAAGAACTATGCAGACTGAAAAATATATATGAATGCAAGTGTGTCTGTGCAGTGTGTGTGTGTGTGTGTGTCAGGTAGAGAGACGTAGAGTTATTGGGAGAACTTTGTTCTTTGAGCTCCCATGTGAAATTCAATACATCCATATTTGGGAGAGGGAGCAAAGGAAAGATCTGCTCACTGCTCAAACAGCTGTACTAGCAGCTCCTTTTCAGAGTGCAGACTGAGAAAAACAGCAGTGATATCCAAAGAGAGCCTTTATTTTATTATTTTTTAAAAACAATTTAGTATTGTTCAATAAAAGATCTGTTTGTGTATACATTGGAATCATGGACAGGGTTCTCACATTAATGGAAGATGAAGAATAGAGGCAGTTTGTTATGCAGTTACAAAAAAAAAAAATTTAATAATTTGTTTTTAGAAACTCACTATATATAGGGTGTGTATTATGGCTCATTTTAGATTTGAAGCTCTGGAAATATAAAACCTTATTTACAACCCTTTCAAGCTAATATGTCAAGATATAGAAAAATAATTATGACTTTGATGTCAGATTATTTATACAGATAAATCAGTTGCTCTTGCATAGAAAATCTTACAGAAGCACTTTGGAATTTAGATCGAAGGTGATAGAAATAAAAAAAAACTATTCAGCTACCAGGCATTATGACCACACTTATGTATATAAGTTATGTATATATGGACAATTAGAATATAGTTTTATTAAAATTGCTGAGCAAACTTTTGTTTTACTATTTTCTGAGTTCCCTCAACTCTTGTGAGTATATATATGAATATATATAAAAACATGTAAATTAAACAAGTTTGATGAGCAATTAGTTTTGTTACATTTCTGAAATACACAAAATTGAAACTTTATTTTACTTGTATTAGATTTTGCCACATTTTTTTTTTAGTTTAGCAACTTCCTCAAAGAGTAATTAAGCAGAAGTCTGCCTGCAGCATCATCATCTTTATTCATTAGCTTACTTCGATACCAAGTTGGAGGCCGACTCCTCTCATTACAGCTCAGACAGACAGCATCCCATGTAGAGAGCAGAGATGTCTCTTCTGGTTAATTTTTGCCGTATACAAAAATCCTGTAAAATACATAAATTAATTAATTAAAGCCTTAGTATGAATGTATAATGTCCAGTGAAAATCAGTGCATAAGGCATCTGCAATTTGTGTTTGTCAGAGAAAATGTATTTGAAGTTTGCAGAGTCAGTTTACATTATTTGCATCCTTACTGTAGAAGACTTTTTGAAGCAGATTTTGTGATGATCACAGGCAAGCTGTTCTATTTCCTGCCTTAGTGTAGATATGAGAGCAACGTCTTTTTTCCATCTTTTTTATTTACACGGCTTATTTCATATCAGTTATAAGCAATAACAAAGCCAAATGCCATAAATGTTTGAGTCTGAAGTTAGTCATACAAGAATAGCAATAATTTTACTTGTTATACATACTCCATTTATCCCATCACAAGTATCTGCTTCTGCTTATGAATGTGTATTTTGAAAGTTCCTCTGAAATAAATGTCTATTAAAGTTTATAGGTTAAAATTAGCGTCACCTGCAGCTAATGAGGCAAGTGACATACACCATTGCATTTTATTTTATTTTTCACTTAATCAGAGAAAATTGGCCTATAAGGATGTTTTTATGCCATTATCTGCTAAGAATGCCCATTTAGTTTTCTGAGGGCCAATGAGTTTTGACATGTTTCCAGCCAATCTAAACATGCAGGGCAATTTTTTTTGTTTATTTGTTTGAAAAATTTTGACTTTATTGGTTTTCTTTTAATTATACACTTGGGTAGATTTTATTGTTGTTCTGAATCCATAATTTATTGAGGTTTGCACAACAAACAAGGACAAAGTGGAAGCAGACAAAAAGAAATATTATAATTTTCTCAGTCTCTCCTCAACCTTAAGGAGTGGGATATTAAAGTTTGAACACAAAGCAATGGGTCTACACTGATATTTTCATGCTGACAGCATAGACAAGATTAAGGAAAAAAATAGATCTATCTATGTATGTCATGGAAAGTAAAGCTCAAGATCATTTTTACCAAGTGTCATCATGCAAGTGCAGATTTCCTAACATTCACAGCAATAATCAAAACTAAATTTTGATTATTTAACAGCTCTGCCTGGTTATTCGCATAAAATATAACTGTTTGATTTTGCAGGATGTATGTTTTTGCTGCAAGCAGGAAGTGAACAAATTGGGTTTTACTTGGATTTTGCTATAAAATATGTACTGGATATTTCTTATTGTTACTAGAAACAACACCTGAAACAAATTTAAACATGTTAATTTATTCCTCTTTTCTCAATAGTTTAATTTTATATCTTATTAATGGTATTGTTTACCTTCAAAGTCACAAGGAACTGGGGGCATCCAGTGGATCGAATGAAGTTTATAGTTCTCAATACAGCTATCTCTGGCTTAATTTGAACCTGAGCCATTTACTACGTGTTTACCTCTTTTCTTTCTGCCATTTTTCCTGTAAGTCTCCAGATGAAAAAAGACAGCTACCATCACAAAATACAAGAAACAAAATGAAAACTTATTTAAACTTTAATCAGTCTCCAAATAAAGACAGGTACGTCTTTAAGCTTAAACATACAATCAGAAAGTATGGAAAAGTACCGTTTCTATGTTGCTCATTGGCTAAGCTTTACATCATGGGAAAAAACATTTTCTGCCTGGGGCTTTTAGGTGAGGATACAGTTTCTTAGCATTTTTAATAACTTCTCTTTCAAATCTAGTTTTGTTCTAAAGCATGACCAAGTAGGAATTATTTATAAAACACATAGCAATTACCTATTTACCAAAGGTGAAAAATTTCCTTTTTACATGTTTCTGCTGCTTCATACTGCTGTTATCATGGAAATCAGGGTACACACTCAGTTTTTTATTTTATTGACCTATTTGGCAAAACAGTTGATGAACCTAATATAAGTTGTATCCTTCGCCCTATTGGTATTAATAAAAAACCTTCAGTCTGGTCAATTTTATATTTTCATCCACAGAGTTCTTTGAAAAGACAACATTTAAAATTAGGTATTGTTTCATTAGAGGTTTATATTAGAACAGAAGAACAGGCAATAAGCAGCAAATAGTTTATGCAATTTAAATTTCTTTTACATATTTGCTAAAGCTGTCAGCATGTTGTCACAGTATGACCCAGATAATCCATGACAAGATACATCTCCTCCACCTCCTCCCTGAGCTGCTACTGCAATCTGAAGAAATGCACCCTCCCAACCAAAAACAACCAATCAGAGCCAAGGGGAGGGTCTTAGCGCTGTCATTCACACTCATGTACACGTTGCTCAATGTGCTAATGGCAGAGAAACAACTTACTGTTCCAGGAAAACCATTTATCCGCCGTCATTTGGGGCCAGGCTAATTAGCTTGAACATTCACAACAGGCCCTGCTAGTTGAAGCTAGCAGAGAGCCAGAGGAGGAAGGGGAGAAAAGAACAGCACTACATGGAGGATGATTGACAATGCCAACATCCCCCTCCTGGTTCTGATTGGTTGTATCTAGGGAGGACTGGGAAAAGGAAGAGGAGTGTGATTTTTACGACATAGTGACAGTTTCAACAAATATGTAAAAATGTTTTCTTCAAAAGTTACAAATTGTAGATTAAACACAAACAAGGAAAAATCTGCATAGTCAAAGAAAATGAATATATTATTTTGTACTAAATCTTTGCACAATTTTGAGCAAAGAGTAGCTGAATCAGGTGCTTCACCGCAAAATAACATCAAAACTCAGAATTGAGCTGGATTAATTTTCAGCTTATATTGCGCAAACTTTAGATAGACCATTGTTTCAAGATTATCTGTTCTGTATCCAGATAAAAAAAGCAGAAATAAGCCACGGGGAAACAACCTGAAACAAGTAAACAGGGATCATTGGAGACATGATTAGGTCACATTACAGACCAACTCAGACCCAAACAGGATGGGGTTCACCACAGTGCATTTCTGAACAGCCAGATGGCAGATCATCCAACGAGGTGCTGTTGCCAAGGTTGTGTGAGAGGAGGAGTTTTTGACCCAAAAAAATGTTGTACCAAAGCAATTGGTGACCTATTAGAGCGATCTGACCTGATAATCCATGACAATGTTGACGAGTAACACTTAAATAGAAGCCAGTAGAGATGATTTACCGCCAACATGCGGAATGCTTAATTGGCCTGGAGGAATCATTTGTGAAATTGGGGTCAAACAGATGCCTGGCTGAGGCACAGTTCACTCTTTTATGATCTAAACTCTACATAAAATGCTTAATGACATTTCATGAGTTAAACATAAACCTTTCTCTGCTGTAGTTCCTTTTTTCTCCACACCACAGACCACCTCTTTAGACAAACACTCCCTTGTTTCCTAACCAAGGTCTTGCAAAACACGTCAAAGTGAACCTTGAGGGAAGTGTTGACCTGAGTGGCCAGACAGACAAATGGCACATCTATGTCGGCAAACTCATATTGTCCTCTGTATATATTTAGACACACAGAAATAGGGAAGAAGAGAAGAGGAAATCGACCAACTCCTCCCATTTTCTATTTGTTCTTGCACTGAGCAAAGCACTTACCTCTTAAAGCAATGGTAGAAACCAATCTCCTTAAAGTAATTTGCTGCCACTGTCTCAGACGGCCACTTGCAGCACTGAGCCTTTGTGAGACATTTCATTCCCAAGCTGAAATAAAATACAACGGCAAAAATGGTTGTCACATTTTATGCATCTGCCTTCTCAGAGTCTGATGGATTCTGATGAGTAAACCGTAAACAACATTATCCTTTCACATTCTTCTTTGTTTTTGGAACAACGCTGCAAAACTCCTGTCTTGTTTGATCAAGTCATATCTTTCGTCTAAATCTTTTTGTCTTTAAGCGATTTGGTGTGCTTCTTGTATCCTTTAGTTATGTAAACTGGTTCTTGCAAAGACCGCCAATGCTCTCTCGCTGTCGGTAGATTATGTGATAGAGAATTGAGAAATAGTTTCGAGACCAGACGGCGAACAGTCATCAGTTCCAGCAAGGTCAGTTACTCAACTTCTCTATGATGAAAGTGCTCTGTACTTTGGAAACTGTGGTTCTATATTTAAAGTCAATCAACTAAAATGTTGTCTACACTGCAGTTTAGAAGACCAAACCACACTTAAAACGAATGTGAACCTTAAAACTTTGTGCTTATGACCAATATCCATGTTGAAGCTTTGGTGCCCTTGACAAGATTATGGTCTAGGCCCCTGAGCATGAAGCTTTATTGGTACAGTAAAAATAGACTTTTAGAGCAACCATGTATCGACCGGTGTGCTCAATATTTCTTCAGTGAATCTCTTCAGGACAGCTAATAGTAAATAAGATTTACCTGTTTGCTGAATGCAAAACCTACAGCTAACAGACAACTGGATGTGTTTAACTTAGCCAATTATTTAGTTGAGAATATGGATAAAGCAGAGCGGACTGCACTTCTATAATGACACAGCAGTTACAGTTGTAATCCTGGGCATAAAAAATAAAATAAAAAACAGAACTGCAATATGCTACATCTGATAAGCACAGATAAGCTGAAAAAGCGGGAGATGTTCAAACCAAGCAACAGCTACAGCCCTCACCAGCAATAAATACCAGGTCCAATGTTTGATTTAGAAATGTTTATTTCAACTACATTCTGAACAATATAATAATAAATGGAGCTAAAATAATGCTCTTTACCTTTTCATTTAAAGTTTTACCCTATTCGGTCAACACTAGGAACAAGCTATATCTTGAGCTTCATCTTCTGAAGTGTGAAATATCTTGGCCATAAAGAATTGTTATTCTGATTTTGCCGAATGGGCTCCGACAAGGGAGTGGGTATGACTTTAGTTGTATACGAGATGTAAAAAAGGCGAGCTCCTCCTGAGCGCCATTCGTAGAAAAGCCAATGCTGAGCCAAGTTCCGCAAAAATCTTGGCCAATCATTTATGTAAGCTTAAAACCACAACACTTCATCAGAATGCAGATGCACCCGAATCTTTCCAAGGGTTTGTATTTGTCCCACATCAAAGTAAAATAATGACAAATTAATCTATCTCCGATTTAAACACACACACACTGCTCAATGGAGATAAAAAGCAAAAAATGAATCAAAGCTGTGTTAACTAGTTTATTCTCTGACTACTCCTGACCCTTTGCCCCACATCAAACCTTAAAGAGGTGCTGCAACTACACCACACAACATAAGACTAAAAAAGATTGAGAAAAGGGCAAGAAACTCAGGAATAAAAAAATTATTTTATAACACGACAGTGAAAAAGCATTAATAATATCAGTTTGAAAACATAATTAGTAAGGAAAATATTATTAATCAGATCGGTTTAGAAAATGTTCAATAATAATTCTAATTAGTTACAACATTTTAAAAGGAAAAGTTTGCTGCATCAAAAAATGCTTAGAGTTCAGCAATTTCAAATCCATTCTGGCAGATTGGCTGAAAGGCTGATTTATGTGCTCTATGTCCTTGTCACATAAACTGTGTTTGTGATAAAAGTGTTAAGAAAATCTAATTAAGCAAAGTAGGAGCCAGCGCAACATTAATAGCATCTGTCAGCTTTCCAGATTAAAAACGGGAGTTTGGTCATTCAGTTTTCGAGAACGGCACAAACAAATGTCATTGTTATTGACATTTGATGGGGACACGTCACATTGATTGATATGAGCTGTCCCCCGTCATATGAATGTAAAGCAGGAGCAATTTGGATTTTCGAGGCTGCAATCAGTTGTTATTTTCTGGCTTGTGTCATACCGGCTTATGTGATGTGACAGTGTTGGATGCACAGTGGCAGCATAATCAATAGAGTAAGGGCACATGCTTCAGCAGCTGACAAATGAGCCATTCATTAAACACACAAGTAATGCTGCTTCCTTTTGTTAATCCCCTGAGGATAAAGTAAAGTTGGAATGCTGTTATGACTCTAAAACAGGGTTAAGATTATATAATAATAGGAGATAAAAGAAAAACTTTACCTGGCATCATATTTTTCTGGTTTTAGTGAGGTTGTCTAAAAAAAGCAAAACATGATTGTCTAAAAATGCATGTTCTTCCATGTAGCATGCAACTTTATTCAACCGAGTTTCTTGTTGACCATTTTTCCACAGTCACTAAACTGGGGCTTTCTGATTTGTTTACAAACAGATAATAAGTTAGTTTGGGTTATTTTTGGTTGCTTTAGTTATGCTCTTCTTTCTCCAAAAATTATACAATATTTGAAGCACACATGTCTGCAAAATCCTTGTGCGGTCTATCTACATTTGTACAGAAACACCAAAATCTAGTGTGATCAAAGGTTGTTGTTGCTGACTGCTTCTGTTGCCGTTTTTTGGCCATTTTCCTATTGGTTGTGGGCGTCAGAGACTCTACTTTTTTCCTCTCTGGGCATCAGCGATCGCCTCTTTCTGCTGGACAACACTCCCACAGGTCGGATCTTCATCTCTGTGAAGTCCAGGGATGTTAGATGTCCTTTCCATGGCTCCCAGTTGACTCCCTAATAGCAAAACAGCAAATCAGGAACACAATGAGCAGGGGGGAGAGAGCACAGACGAAGGTAACAGAATGGTGAAGAAGGCAAGGCAGAGACAGAGTCAGAGCCACAGAAAAAGAAAGTGGCATGACAGACAAGCAGAATAAAAGAAAGTAATAAATACCAGCCTTAGGGTCCATATTATGTGAGTAGAAACCTGTTTTGACTGTTATTGCATTTTGGCAGCAAACACTGCAGCAACAATGCTATGAATAGAATCTTGACAAGAGCAGAGAAATCCCCTGGCTTTTTCTGAAGTATCCTTCTCTCTAAGACATAATAACTGCTGTTTATTTTATTTTCTTATTTATTTTTTGCCTTTCAGACTACCGACACACACTACTGGTTTAAAGCTGGCTCTTGAAATGTGTTTTCTTATCATTGGATGATGGATTTTAGTCATTTTGGCTGTTCCCCAGCATTACAGAAACCAAGCAATAAGCAAAGGGATGTAAGCAAGTTGTCTTAATTTCTAAAGAAATAACCTCATGCTGAGTAATTTCCTTCTGTCTTTAATTAAGCATAGCTGTAAGAGATCCCACATAACCATGATATGTTTTCTAATAGTCGGGTTACGGTATACTTTTAGAAACTGCAGCAGAGGAAACAGATATTTTTGTGACCAAAGTTGCGTGTAAATGTAAGTCTTCTGTAGAAAATTACCAGAAATATACAATTCTCTCAGTGGTTATCGCCTCTCCTAATGAAGATGTGAAGATATGTAAAAAGTAATTACATATGTTTTTTAATATTCCAGTAGAATAAAATCACAACAAAAATATTGTGCAAAGATGGAGAGTTAATAAATCTTTCATATGCTGCATGTCAGTCAGGATATATGAAGTTCTATTGACAAAGAATGATTATAAAATACCAGATAATCCCGCTGATTAAATGCACTAAAATTAAAAGTAGAATTATTTTCTAAAAATGTATTGTGAGTTTATGCTTTAGCAAAACAAGAGTTATTTTAGGATCTTTAACAAATCTTTATTGAGAAGGGTGCAAATAATTGTAAAAGAAGATTTAAATAACAGGAAATTGAAAAACCTTTAAAACTTTCAATAACAAAATTTTCAATTACTTATAATAACATTATTTACTGTTACAATTAAGCAATATTTCTGAGAATTTGTGATGCTACTTTCTCTGACCTTGACTGACAGCTAATGTACTCAAGAACATAATAAATGGACTGAAACGGGTTAAAAAATAACTGTAATTGGAAATTAAAAACTAGGCGAGAGGAAAAAAGCAATGTAACAAAATCAGACTTAAAAGATGTATTGTGCTCTAAAACCTCATCTAAAGTTACCAAAAAAAGTCATTTCTTCCCTTTTAATACTGTGACCACTTAGATTACCTAAATGCTGTTTTACAAAATAATGCTACATTTATCTTGCAACTACATATATTTACTTCACAGACATACTGAACTGACCAGACTCATTGGTAATAAAAGCAAAGTGTCTTCCTTGTTCACTCACCACACTATGTGTGTTGTCTCCCCATTTACCATTAAGGTTGGCCAAGTGACAGTTTGCATACCACCAAGCTCCTTTGTGGGTCCTGGCACAGTTAGTTAACGCAAGATCATTATCCGAATCTATGGTGGTCCAGAGCTGGCCTTGGTGGTAGGTCATGGCATCTCCTGAAAGTCATCAATAAATACTTTATACTGCTTGTATTCATCTGCACATGTAATCTGAGTCATGTTTTTAGAAGCAGAGGGATTTATAAAAGTAGAGAGGATTCAGGCTTGCAGTGGATGTTGCCTCAGCAAACTGTGGGTTATATGCATACTATGTCTCGTTTTGTGTATGTGGATTTGTAGCATATTTAAATACTGCATGTTTTAAAAACACCTTCTCTTTAAATATTCTGTCTGGCTTACTGTAACCTTTTGAAGCAAAAATCTCACACACTGCTAAAATGTGTTTACATAATGGTTGGTGTACACGGGCTTTCAAACCCCTCAATTACTGCCCCCATCTGTCTTGTTTCTAAATCTGCCATCACATTCTCAGTATGCATCACTGTATGTGGGTGTTAAAAAGAAATGATAATTTATGAAAGCAGTGCTTCCAGTTCTCACATACACAGACTTTTACATACTGAGACCCACCTGCTGTCCCTCTGTATTTGCCAATGGTGAGCTTGAATTTCTGTTTGATCGGAGCGATCTTAAAGTTGTCATAAACGGCGTACGCTCTCTCTGAGCCCAAGCCCAAGTCGAACCTGATCTCATACTGCGTGGGAGTGTTCGTTAGCTCATGTATCTTATCCAAACCTGTGACAGCAAATAAACAGATGCAGAATTTGAAGGGAGTATATGATGCATGATTACAGCTCATGTGAGCGTGTTTTATAGTCTGTAGATAAACCTCTCCCCCACAAAATAGAAACACCAAGTCGCTCACCAATCCAGAACTCCTCTGTCCGGTTGCCAAAGCCTGCTATGTACTGTCTCCAGCGTTTCATAAAGTCCAGATTCCCTGTGTTGCGCCGCTGAAGTACCTAAAAGCATCAGGAACAAAATTTTACATACAGATGCTGGATTACAAATATGTAAAAAGAAACTACTCCTGGATTGAGTAGTTCATGTTCAAATAGACATAAAACTTGTTAATATTTTCTGTATTTGAAAGTGGTGAAGAAGTATTCGCCCCTTTAAATGTTTCATGGGTTTTTGTCACACTTAAAGGTTTAGATCAAGGAAAAGCAGATCCAGCTCATCAAACTACCATCATCATTTTTGAATATAAGTGTTATATTTTTTTCTGAGATGTTCATTGCATCAGTTTTTCCAAACATGATGCAATGAACACCTGCCATTCCAGGCCAGCCCACAGAATATTTCCCTAAAAGCCTTATGACTCATCAAGATGATTTATGCAGTCTACGAGACAGGCCTTTCTGTTCTGTTTGATGAGCCTTGGTTTAAGCATTATGCTCTGTACTAACTCTCCCATGGTCTCAGCATGTCGTTGTGGGGCAAATTTCATGGTTGGACAACGGAGAAGCAGTGAAGATCTCCTGTCAGACTGTTATTTTCCAACCCCCCCCCCCCTCCCCCCCCCACACACACAAAGGAAAAAAATTGTAAAAGCAGGTGAGAGTGAATACAATGACAAACCACACAGAGTAGAAAAGGTTGTGGGGTCGAAGGTTGAATCTCGGACACCTCACCTCCTGCTCTGATCTTGGTGTTGCTATGGGTTCCTTTGTGCTGGAAAAGTTGTTGATGTGTTGCTTCTGAGAAGCTTTCAGCCAAATTCTTGTTATCAGGCTTGTTAGATTTAAGTTACTTTTGCAAGTGTAATTCAACAAAACTTGGTTCATAACCACATAATTCAGAATTAAAAAAGGGATATATTCGCATTCAATAAATAATACCATGTTAATACCAATTTCCTATTTACTCACCTTATCTTTGTCTAGTAAAAAACAGCCTGATGATTTGAAACCTTTAAGTGTGACAAAAACGCAAGAACAGAAGTTTGCTTTTTCACAGAGCTGCATTATATAATAAAATCCAACACTGAGAAGTCAGTCAAAATTATGTACCAGCCAACCACCTCCATCGGTGGTCATGTCACAGTAAACCTGTATTGGCCTGGATTGGTTATTATTAAGGTAGGCAGTATAGACGCCATTGTTTTTATTGCCGTTCTTCATTATTTGTCCACAGTCCATAGGGAAGGGGTACAGCAGAGCAACTAATAACAACAAAGGAAAGGAAAGTCATTAAAAAATAGAATACAATGACAAATAGCAGAATGTTGTTTTTAGTTAAAGAATGCTGACCTGTTTTGAAGAAAGTCTCCACCATCTTACTCCTTTTGCTGCCTCTATAGGCGTAAATGGTGACAATGTACCTCTTTCCCATCTCCAGCTCGGATGCAGCAAAGCGTCTGCTGCTGGAGTCAAGCCTATTTTCAATAGTCTGATAAAATTAAAAAAACAAACATGTTTTTACAATATGTATGATGATAATTATCTTCATAAGCCTATCATCAGGTCAAGTGAAGGTTTAGATGAAATTAATTTTCATCCAGTTTTTGCAGTCTATTCATCTTTGATTTGTTTTATCTGTGACCACAAGAGGTCAGCCTTTCAAAGCACTTAAATTCAATGTCATAGCTTTTACAAAATATAAATCAGTTATGGGTTTTAAAAGATTAGAAAAAGATGTGAAATGTTCTCCAGACTCTGCTTTCAAACAAGCTATTGATTTGGATCATCACACTCTTTCATTAAAAGTTGTGCTTTTTGAACATGCAGAGTTTTATCGACATTTGAGACTAAAGGAAGAGTGGAGCATCACAGAATGCAAGTGGCCTGGGGTCCGATGTGAAGTTTACACAGCCAGTGATAATTTAGGAAGCCATGCCATCTGCTGGCGTTGAGGTATTGTGTAAAGTTCAAAGTCAGTGCAGCCGTCTCCTCAATTCTTCTGACAAGCTGTACAGACAAAATGGTTTCATTTTCCAGCAGAACTTGTCATATCCCCACACTGCTTAAAGTAGCAGTAAATAGTTGAAGGACCCTGGTATTACTTGTGCAGCAAAGTTGAGCGACCTAAATCCAATCGACAATCTATGGGGAACGGTCTAGAGGAAGACACCAGACACTAGAACCAACAATGCTGACTGTGTAACCCAGGCTTCCTCATCATTCAGATAACCACAGGTTGATCTCCTCTATCACACACTGCAATGACGCAGTAATTCATGCAAAATGATCCTTGATCAAGTATTGGGTGCATATATAGTGTAGCAATACCAAACTTCCTGTGTTACTTCTTAAAATTAGTTTTATGTAATATTCTCATTTTCTGAGAAAGTGAATTTTCATTTTTATTAGCTATAAAACATATGCCTTATGGCAGAAACAAACACTTGGAATACATAACCGTGCTTAATGAATCAAAATAAGATACAAATTGAATTACTGAAATACAATTTTCAATTCCTTAAGTTATCGAGACACACCTGTACCCTAAAATGAAATGATCTACACTTGTAAGTACATGTACCCATTTAGTTGAGAAAATGCCCAATAAATCATGCAGTTGAGTACCTGCAAGTTTCCTTCTTCCTCTCTATAGGTGAGGATATAACCATCAATGTCGGCCAGAGGAGGAACCCAAGTCAAAGAAGCTGAATCCTGCGTCACATCTGAAGCCTTTAGGTCCTTAGGGGAGTCGATTTCTGCAGGCATGCATGCAAATCAGATATGATCACAGAAAAGAAACATTATCTTATTCCTTTACATATATGATATTTTGTGCTGCATCTATTCAAGTGAATTCTCAGTAGACTATAATTCCCAAGAAGGTACTCTTTACTTTTGATTATTTCCATTGTTTTAAGTTTTGCTGGTGTTTTTCTTTAGATCTTAAGCTCTTTATAATAAGCTATCATTACTTTTTTCATAAGCTTAAAGTGAATTTTGTGTGACTTTAAAGTCTTGAAATGCCTCAGAAGCATGTGGCATCTGCCAGCTCAGTTTTAGTTTGCAGATAAGCTGGCAGGTCTGCTTGGTCTTATTAAAATGCTTTGAAAATGTTATTTGAAACACATGCTGAAATATTGTGTTTGATACGAGGTGAGCTAAAGCAGCGGGGGCTTTAACCTGACATGGATCAAAATATTAAAGAAAGCGACGCCATAAGGCCCAAAATCATCATCACAGACAATTCAGCAGTTTTACTTTACAAGCATTCAAAGTTCAACTTAATTTCTGTGCATAAATACATTTAAAATGTCATGTGGAATGTCAAATAGTGAAAAGTGACCAAGAGTATCATTGATAACACAGATGGTGAACAAAATTCTCCTTAAAAAACTTAAGTTTAAAGGAGTTCTAAAATTTTATTGGTGCTATTACTCAGCAAATGGATGTAATAACCCATCCCTTTATGCAACCCAGTTGATTTTTGAAGCAACAACTTTTATGTTTGAAGTCAGCACCACGCTGGTCTCAAGCCACTGATTGAGTCTGACTATTTATGATGAAATGTTTATCATCTAAAACGCTGCCATTTACTGCCTAATTGAAAAAGAGTTAGCTTTCACTTAAAGCTCCCCAGAGATTTTACAGATCATCTGGCGAATACAAAGATGGTCCTGTTGCCAGCCGCTCACATGTGCAGCCTCTTTTTATACCGAATTATGAGATGTAACCAGTGACTTGGCTTCCTCTGTGGGAATTATTTCTTGCTTGAAAGGGAGCTTTGTTCACTTGAGTTCTGCAATTTAGTAGTTTACTATGTCACAGTTCGTATAGGGCCTATAAATAGTTACATAACCTTTTGTTTATGGAAGTCCCTAGCAAAGATCAAGTTATCTGACAACCTCTCTTGTTCTGTGACAGACCATGAACAGATGTTTACATGCACTGTATAAGAAAAAAAGTTGGAATTATTAAATGATGACATAATGGCTCTGTTTGTTTAACACACAGTAAATGGGATTTTAGGATTCAGTATGTCTTTCGTGGTTAATTACGCCATAAAAACTATAAAAATAAAAATGAATACAAATATTGAGTGAACATTAGGAACATCCTTCCTAATGTTCCTAATTTGGAGTCCCAGATGAGAGAATGCTTTGATACGAATTGTGTCTATCAAGCACAGAATAAAAGGAACATACAGTATGTGGAAAGAAGCTGGTAAGAGTGTCATTTACAGTCAAAAGGTTCCTTTACCAAACTTGGGATGAAAGTCCACTCAGCAAGACAGAAGCCATAGCAACAAAAGCAACATAAACATGTGTATGGTTTTATGAAAGTAAAATCAGTGTGTTTGGCCACAATGACCATCATAATTTAAGCTACAAACTTGAACCATTGCAACTATGAACATTTGGCTAGTAACAACAAGCTGATAGTTTTGCTCCAGGTGGACGTCAAACTAAATAGCATCATAAAGAAAGACCATTGTGTGGAAATATTAAAGGATTGTCATGGCAAAAGCAAGGAAGTTGAACGTTGGATTTTCTGAAGGTAAATCCATACTGCACTACAAAGTGCATTAAAGATAACAAAGTCAATGTTTTGGGGTGTGACCAAACTCTTATGTTAACTAACAGAAGGTTTGTGGACAGAAGTGAATAAATATGCATGGACAAGACAATCTATGTATATAACTTAGTTGCACAGATTCTATCAGGAAAAACTGCAATGAGACCAGTGGCCTGAAAAGACTGAAAGTAATTTAATCGACCTCTTTATCCGTCAGGTTGTGCCTTTCCTGCCTCTCCACCTAAAGTTTCTCCAACGAGATTACCTTCTTTAGTCTCTATGGAGCCTTTGTACCTCAAAATGAATACCATGTGTTCTTCACCTTGACTGGCTGGAAAATATATTTTAAAGGTCTCACACTGAGATTTTTTTTTATTAACCGAAACAGAGTAATAATCTATTTAAAACTGAGTATGTAACAACAGCTGTGCTAAATGCAGCTTTGAAATCCCTGGTAAAACTCCCAGTTTCCAGACAGAGCAACTGGATTTAGAGTGGGAATTTGGTTGGACAAATTATTAAAAAAAGGCATTAAGTTGGCAGACCATTTCAAGAAATACTAAAATTATATTAGCTCTAAAAGCAAACTGCCCGATTTTATCAAATCAACCTGTCTCTGCCACTGTTGAAATCTTCTGGGACATTTTGTCCTCCTTGATGGCCTGGACATAGACGGTGTCCAACTCCAAGCCTTAGACTTGTCAGCAAGTAAGAGTTCATCTCTCTGTTCCTCTTTTTTTTATCTGAGACCAAATTCATTCATTTCTTTTTCTCTGATGGCACTCTAAGGATACACTGTCTTCTTCTTAAGACTTTTTCCAACAACCTCTTCCACTGAGAACAGAAATGAATCCAGCAGAAACCGACAGAGTGTTGTCTAAATGGACTGTATTTGTCAGCTCTGACAAGAATCATGACATTCAGACAGCCAAACTGATTTTGGGGAAGTGGAACATGGTAAAGTGACTGTACAGAGTCATGATCTCTAATTAAAAGGACAAAACTAATAAAACTTGACTGAGACGTATCAAATAAATATTGCAATCTATGTGGTCAATTTGTACAACACTTTCTGGAGCTCTTAAGAAAAATCATGAAAGAAAATCTTGGTCGCTGCTAATTCATGAGGCAACACAAAAAAATAATAATTTCTCAAGCAAATCCTTTAAAATCTTTGCTTTTTATGAGAAAAAAATCAAATACAGAAGTGCTTCAATTTGAATTGAATATTTCAAATCACTGAAGCTAAAACGTTGCTGCCATTTAAGACTGCTGAGGCTAGCGTTTAATCTGAGAGCCAAATTTCTCCAGGTATCCTTTCCTCCTCCATCAAAAGCTATCTTATCCTGCACCGGTGAGATGAAAGGTACTCCAGGGAATTCAAGTAAAAGTGATAGTACACTCAAATTGTAGATTAATGAATAAACTGCTGCTGACGTTATCGCAGAAGGTGCTAATGAGGCGTTCAGACTTGTTTCAGCCTTCTAAAGACGCTGCTGAAACAGACTTTGATGCCTGAGATGAGCGTCCTTTTGAAAAGATTCTGAGATAAAGTTCTCTAACAAATACAAAGAGCTCACTTCTCTGAGAACACCAACAAGGGAGTTGTATCTTGAGTGTACCAAACAAAGTAAGAATGATTCTAACAGTTTCTTTACATTGTGGCCGTGACAGGATGAAAGGAAATCACAGGCCTATGTCAGGACATGTGTATTACCCGTCTGATGCTGCATGGATCAGCTGAGGGAGACATGAGCCGATTCATCAAGAAAATGAAATACAGAGGAATGCAAATTGTTCAGACCCCTTGAAATTTTTTTTCATTTTTTTCACAAAAAATGTTTTGATATATCCTTTTCTACTTTTGCTTTTCTAATTTTTTTCAACTCCTTCTCTAAGTAGACTGCAGATAGTGCTAAAAGGCTGTGGAGAGACTGTACACCTGAGCGGTTGTTCAGCTGAGCTGAAAATAGGTTCAATAAAAGCAAGTGCATGTCCACAAAGTCCAAGAAAGCCGAGTACAGTGACATACGTCCCAGAGGCTGCAGAAGACTTAAGGCTGGCGCGTATTCATGTAGGAACAGCAAAGCCAAAGTCCACACCTAAACACAACTGGGAATCAGAGAAGACTTAAACAAAGACATTCCCAGAAACCGGTCATGCAATCTGATTGAAGTTTTGCTATTTTGTAAAAAAACAAATGAATAAAATGGGGGGAGGGAATTTAAATCTCCAGAAGTTAAAAAGTGCTAGAAACATACATTAAAAAACATGTAGTGGTAACTGCAACACCTTTTCTACAAAACAATTTTCATAGAAAAGATATGTTTATAAAGTCTTAGTTCACGGGGACTGCCTACTTTGATTAGGTGACTCAGAGTAATTGCCAGGACGAGGTTTTATTTCAGTGTACCAGAGTGAAAGATCTAAATATAGGATATATGTACCAAAATGTGGATAAACTTCAAGGGGTATGAAGTGAAGGTCCTGCATAGAAGAGATATAAAAACACAAGTTGTACATGAGGCTGAGCAGACGTCGTCTCAGGAGGAGTTGGCTTTAAAGCTTGACTTAATTCATAGTTACGGTGACTTTTTTTTTGCACAGTGTTGCTCATCATGACTTAAAGAGGAACTTGAAAAAATATAGATGGAAGGAAAACTATAAAATACTTTATCGACATTATAAATGGTTCGGTCAGTGATGCATTTTAAGATTGCACATTTCTCGAGCTTACAAGCGGGCCACTTGGTTGCCTGATTAAAATAAATGTAGTTACAGGCCATTTGAATTCCTTAATGGTTCAAGCAAGGAAATAATCAAAGGGAAAATCGGTTTACCAAAGCCTGATATGTGACACCTGTTTGAGCTTGTGTTGAGATTGTCCTGCTGGCTTTGTCTCCCCTCACAGCTTTGATGTAGACAGTGTAGATGAACGCAGGCCGTAAACCAGTCAGCACATAAGAGGCGCTTTCAGGCCCCACAAGGATCTCTTTACTAGAGCCATCAGAGAAGGTGTAGGTAAGGATATAGCCATCTATTTCTGCTTGGACCGGATCCCAAGAAAGGCTGAAGCTGGACTCGGTTTCGTCTCTGGCTATGAGGTTAGCTGGAGCATCCAGTTCTAGAGAAACATGTTAGTTGTTGATATTAACACACATTTCTATATAGCAAACTGCATGAAAGAGGCAGGTGAAAAAAATAGAACCGTTTCAAAGATCTCAATCCAACTGGGCAACAATATTCTTGAAAGTACATATTCTAATTTATACATTCAATAAATTAGAATATACATTCTCATGAGGCTCATTTGTCAGATTAAAAGTACTTTCTGAAATTTGACCACCTTTAAGTAGGTATTAAACATGGTCTTCAGTAAGGCTGCAGTGATTGGCTTGATGTTGTATTCTAACTTTAAATGTCATGTTTTCATTAGCTGTAAGCGGAAAATTACCATAATTGACAGAAATAAAGAGTTTCAAACAACTATCTGCATATAATTAAACTATATAATGTGTTTCACTTGGTGATAAAGTTCTGGAAATAAATGGGCTTTTTAATTATATTCTAATTTATTGGATGGGTTTTAGCCATCATTCTGTTATCATCTCAGTTTTACCCAGTAAAACATAGAAAAAAGTTTGTCAATTTTAGAAATTAGTCACAAAGTCAAGTGTCATGGTTCTAAAGAGATGCAGATGTGAAACCTGTCTCAGCTTGTGTGGATATTGTCCTGCTGGTTTTGTCTCCCCTCGAGGCTTTGATGTAGATAGTGTAGAGGACTGCAGGCCTTAAACCAGTCAGCAAATAAGAGGTGCTTTCGGGTCCCAAAGAGATTTCTTTACTAGATCCATCAAGGGAAGTGTAGGTCAGGATGTACCCATCAATATCTGCCTGGACTGGATCCCAGGAAAGGCTGAAACTGGACTCGGTTTCATCTTGAACTATGAGGTTAGCTGGAGCATCCAGCTCTAAGAGAAGATGTTGGTAGTGGATTTAATATACAGCTCTATAAAGCAAACTACATAAAATAGACGGGTGACAAATTGACAAAAGATCTCAATCCAATTCAGTTCATGTTTTAAACTTTTTAGATCCTGAGACGTGGAACATACAGTTCAACTCAAAGATGTACATTTAATGTAGAAAGAAACGCAGGACGTTTTTTTCTCATTGTCTGTCAGGATAAACACTTTGTGTATTAGGTCTGTTAAGATCAACAGTATTATTTATATTTCTCTAATGCCAGAATAATGAGAGAGAAAATATTTCTTTTTCACCGCTTTTCAGCAATTTGAGAAATGTACATTGACAAAGTTTACCATTCCTTAGGAAAGCCCAGGGGATTTTATAATGGCTCTGTTATCTTCTGACAGATTACAACAACTGAGTCATTTGAAAGCACTGCTGTGGATGTATATTAAGGCAACACCTCCTTGTGTGATGTTGTAAAAGTAAAGATATCAGGAAGAAAACTGGGGAACTCCACATTTGTTCGAAGCTATAATTTTCAGAGGATATCAGTCGAGAAGTTAAATGGTCCTAGTCATTCTTTCAAACTAGTCACAAAGTGGCTCAAGGATAACAGAGTCATTGTTTTAAATTGGCCATCAGTTGCACTTGTTTGGTGATAAATCAGCTTGTACTACAGCAAGTTGTTGCAAGAGGATAAAGGAAAACTATCCAAAAAATTTAACCAACGTCAAAATGCAGGCAATTCTGCAAACTACTAAGAAAATATATATAAACTTATGAATTTAAAAAAGTTAATTTTTTAATTAATTAAATAAAAATTGCTCTCAAAATTCTGGCATTTAGTAAGCAGAAATAATTTTGTTAATCAAAGCCAACTTAAAGCACAAAACATTTTGTCTTCAGTAGGCAATTAGTATCAGTACAAACAAAGGTTTATTTGCGTGTATGTACATATCTGGTTTGAGCTTTATTTTTCTATCTTGTGTCTTACGTCCCACTATAATTTTTTTTTTGTAATTATTTTCCTGAACATGTCACCCAGCTATTTATCATGCTAGAGGAAAGACATTTTTCAAGTTTAACAAATAAGCTTCAAACCTTTAAAATGATTAATTGCTGTGGTTGTGAGAAAGTTGTAGATCTGAAACCTGTCTCAGCTTGTGTTGAGGTCTTCCTGCTGGCTTTGCTTCCCCTGACAGCCCAGACGTAGACAGTGTAGACAACCCCTGGCCTAAGGCCAGTGAGCACATAAGAACTATCAGATCCAACTGGGATTTCCTCCCTCGGCCCGTCAGCGGAGCTATAGGTGAGCATGTAGCCGTCAATTTGTGCCTCGGTGGGATCCCAGTAAACTCTGAAGCTGGAGTCTGTCTCATCTTCGACTGAAAGGTTAGTAGGAGCATCCAACTCTGCACAGGAAGTTACATTTAGTAAACATAACTTTAATTGTTAAAAAGCAAACAGCGAAATAAGAACTACACATCTACGTTTTAGCAAGATGTTTGAGTTAATGAGGTTAAAACAGTGATGACGTCAAACTTGGATAAAGCAACTTTGGTGTAAGAATTCAGATTAAATTTTTCATCAGATATTTTTTTGTTGTGCTTTCCAAATGGACAGCTTTTTAAAAAACAAGTAAATGATGAAATCCAACTCTGACATCATATCACTGTTATGCTAGCAGCAATATCATAGGCATACTATCAACTATGTTAATAAAAAAAACCATGCAACTACTAAGCAAGTAAACCTTTTTACTCCATTTCCAACCTATTCCTTATGATTTTACTTATCATGTCACAAAATAAAGGTGAGGTAATGTATTTACTAAAAAGCACAGATAGACACCAGTAAACCATTGAAAATGTACCAACTAAGCCAAAGTTTTAACTTATCAGGAGCTTTTTCTTTTTCAAATTGAAAAGATAATTCAGAAGAAAATTGACATGGTTAAACTTTCAGACTTTTTACAGACATTCGGCCACAAGTTGAGGGAAATGCTTTCAAATAAGGGTTATATCTAATGATGACAAATACCTTTTGTAAGATGAAGGTCGAACCGTTTTTCAGTTAAGACAAGGAAGGTTAATGTGGTTGATGTGAAATGTCAACACTGATATATTGGACTTTTTATGACTACAAAAAGTGAAATATTTTAGAAAATCCAGCAACTAAAAGATAAAAAAAGATCATAGATAACGTATACAGGATTTAACTTCTTAGATTATTTGTCTATCTTTCTAGTTGTTGTCATAAAAGCATTATTTATGTCATTCTATGAATTTTGGTGACAGTGTGAAAAGACTTAAGTTTCTTTTGACACTGCAATGATCAAAATCAACTGTTTTTTTATCTGCTTCTTACCTTAGTTGTGAAAAGAAGATGAATAGCATTAATCTAAATGTTAGCTTACTCATAACACAAAATCAAATCAAACTCACAAAACAGGCCTGGGAGTCTCACTCAACGTTTACCTGTTTCAGCTTCAGTTGAACTCTTCCCACTGACTTTGTCTCCCTTGTAGGCCCAGATGTAGATCATGTGGAGGACCCCAGGCCTCAAACCAACCAGCCTGTAGGAGGTGCTGTCACGCGCTACAAAGATGTCTGAGCTGGAGCCGTCAGCAGACGTGTAGCTCAACATGTAGCCTTCGATTTCCGCCTGGGCTTTATCCCAGGAGACAGTTGCTGTGTCTTCAGTTACTTCAGTAGTGACAAAGTTTGTTGGGGCATCGATGTCTGAACAAGAAAAAGTACAAAGCAAAAGTAAAATTACCAGAATACAGTTTATGTTTGCTCTAAATAAAAAGAGGTGTGACACTGATTATTTGGCCACCTAAAAGCTCACTTTACATGCCTCGAAGAGTGTAGAAATATTTACAGGCAAATGCAGACTTTTATGTGCTGCATTGCCTAGGCTTGTAGATGGATTTCTACAAGACTAATGCAGTCATAATGCAAAACATTTCATACTCTAATTTCATCAAAAAGGAAGAGATGTGATTAGCATCTAATCTGTGGATCTAAGACTTTTTTTTCACATTTTTTTACTGACTCAGAACCATGGTAATATCACATGGCTTGATCAAAGAGGGCCTAGGGATGCATATCTTAACCCTTAAATAGATGATTTAACCCCAAGATATGGAGACCATGCCCTAAATGGTCAGCCAACCATAGCAGGGTTGAGGAAAAAGAAATAATCCTTTAGGTGTGGGGATAAAATATATTTTTTGCAAGTCTTATAATAATCACCCTGCTTTGTAGAAGAAAATGTCTAATATTTAAGGGCAACAAAATGTCAACATACAACTTAATTAAAGAGATCCAGTTTCCCAAAAGACTGTCTCTGCAAAACTGCCTCAAGAGAAATTCAAATTCAAATACAAACTTTCAAAAATATTCAGAACCGCAGTGATTCATTCAGTCTGGTTGAGGGAGACTATAACTCCTCTGAGGAACCACTGCTGCATCAGTTCAAGTCTGATACAGCAGGGTTTGTTCTGACTGCTGATGGCCCTTTAAATCATCAGGTAAGGTTCATTAAGCACAAAAACAAAACCATTTTTTTGCCTGCCCAGATTCTCAAACACTAGTCGAGAATTGGTTTTGAAGAATAGATCCTTACTAATGCAGGATTTGAGCATTAAGAAAGAGAGACAGAGAGCTGCAGGGCCACACAACCCATCCAGTCATCCTCAGGTTCATTTCAGTGAACTCCACCTTCTGAGCTGCAGAGGTTGTAAAAACATAAACCTTTTGTTTATGAGAATCACTTCAGATGTTCGGAAGGTGAGGAGGAAGCAGCCGGTGTCCGTGAGTATCAATCGGTTGGCAAGTTATGGTTAGAAACTCCATGAAAGTGAAAAAAGACAAACAACAAAGAGAGGATGACAGAAAATAAAACATAAGAGTCACAGAGGCATCGTAAGAGAGGAAGTGGCTGGAGATGTAAAAGCAATCATCATTTGGGATTGTTGCTCTGTGGTTGTTACTCAGTCAAGGTCAGTTTTCTGTCAGTCTGGAACTCGAAAACTTTTTGATGATCCATCTGCAACAATAAAAGAACTGTGGCCCCATCTAACTCTATATTCCCTCCTTGTCTCGTCTGTCCTCTTCTGCTGTCACTTCCAGGTCCTTGATGTCTGACAGAGAGTTAAACTAGAGGGAAAATTTATAATAGTTCTCTTTTGTTAGATTTTCTAAGCGTAGCTCATTAAGTTGTCTTTGTATCTTTAGAGGCTGACAACCTTTTAGGTGGATTTGATCACTCAAACAAAAGAGAAAACCAGAATAAGTGTAGACTTTCCCAACTCTACAATATGATAACATTAAACTACATGTTTACTCTAATTTCCTTTAATAAAACAACAAACCTTCTGGGAATATATTAAATTATACAGTGGGCTGACATAGAGCAGATATTTGTGCCAGTGACATCGCAGTAAGCTTGAAGTAAAAATTAAAATGTTCCATGTTTCCAACCTCTTGAATAAAAGTTGCATTTAATTGTACATGCTTTTTCTTCTACACAATACCCCCATCAGACTGAGCAAATACAGCATTCAATCTGACTTTTTTGTTTGCAAGGACTGCAAGTGCTGCAAGAACTTGTTTCTTCCTAAGTTGTAGCATATGATGGATCTCGTTACCACAAATGTTCTACTTCACTGGTTGCATAGCATGTGGGGCTATGCAACACAAACTGTGGCCTCGGTCACTCGGAAAATAACTTGTCCATTATAGGTGGCATGTTCGGCCGAATCATTGACCACATAGCTCAGAGTAACAGGCTGCATTTTACCAACTGCAGCCTCTCAGGCTCATATCCTCACTGTACATTGAAAGTGACAAAGAACATGATCTCCTACAGGATCCAATATAGTCGAATCTCTTGGAAATCGCAGATATTTTTCATGCTTTCCCAAGAATGTATGTGCCAGAATGTCGGCCCCTTGAATCAAATATAATCCCAAGATGATGTCATATCTTTTTATGTATTGGGTGTGTGTGTGTGTGTATCTATGGGAGGAAGATGGAAAAAGAGGGTGAGTGAGAAAGAAAATGTATTTATTTTTTATAAAAATACACAAACATGCTGTAGTTTATTTCAAATATTGTCATCTAAAAATCTCTATATATTTAAAACTGACAAAGATGGGTGTAATAACAAGCCGAAGATTTTCTGTAATAAGGCACTAAAAAGATAAGGTTTTTAAATATTTTAATTTATATGATTTTTTTTTTAATTATTTTACAAAATGTAGAGAAAGTTGTTTTTTTCTGTTTTAAATAAAGAAAATTAGATTATATAACAAAACATGTTTTATTTAAATTTTTGTGTAAATACAAAAATTACATGTATTTTTGTATTTACACAAATTCAAAAAGGGAAAATTTTAAAGTTTAAAAGTGTCATATCAATTGTTAATACAAAATCATCCCGATTTTAGCTAAAAAAGCACAAACTGGGATAAGTAAATAAATAACCAAATATAATCCTTAAAGTTGTGGTGAAATGAAAAAAAAAAATATATATATATATAATGACATTATCAAGGCATCATTTTTTGAAAAATTATTATAAGAATATGAAATGAATTGATTTTTCCTTGAATAATTTCCATAAAAATTATGCTCTGAGGGCTTTTGGGGGATATTTGAAGAGTCTCAATGAAAGAGTCTGGAAGGGATCAAGAGAAGAAAATGAGGGAAACACAAGGCAGATGGTGAAAGGGAAGATGAAATATGGGAAAAATATTTCCTCTGAGAGGCTTCGGTTATGGGAAACATCAACATCAACTTAGTACAAACCTCAGCTTTTATACTACAGAGACAATTGCACTGTAATTCATTATTTAGTAACATAATGGCGTAGAAAAATACTTTTCTGAGATCCATTATTCTTGGATTCCTCCTCAGATTCCTTCTTTAACTCGCCTCCTTTTATATTTTGGCTTATCATCATATATGTATTGATCAATCACTGCATCAAAATTTTTTTTACATCTGCAAATACTGTCATTGCATAATTTACCGACTCATATTATTTGAAATATTTGTGCCTGCTTGAAAAAATATTTCCTCCTTTGTGCTTCTTTTATCTCTCATTATTGAGTAACCTTGCTGTCTGGGGATGAACAGCATGTTTACACAGATAAAAGGTTAGTTTTCCTTTTGCGCCATGCCAGTCATCATGAACTAACTGCAACAGCTCTGACAAACACAGCCGAGGACTATCCTCTTCAATCACTTCTAAGCCTGTTCGTGCTACACCTAAAATGAAAGATGGTGGCTACTGGAGTGAAGACAAGCCACTGCCTGTCTGTTGTAGATTAGAGCATTCCCACTCACATGCGCACTCAATTACTGCACATGTAAGTGGCACATTCTCACTGGAGGAGGAAAAAAAAAACATCAGCAAAGACAGGAATCCATGAGCACCTGTCTGGCTTCATAAGATGAGAGGGAAGTCTTAAAAACACGCTGCTAACCCAGACGACTAAAAATCATTAAATTGGCTGCTGCAGAGTTTGAAAAATGAAGAGACATCAATGTAGAGACTTCTTTTCTTTCTTTTTTTTTTCCAACCAAGTAAGCTCAGAAGGTGGTTGATAGAGAAGCTGGAGAAGGGGTACGAGACAGAAAACGAGAATAATGAGAATAACCGGAGACCTGTCGTGCTGTGTTTAGACCACGCTGAATGTCAAGAGCAGCTGTTAAAGTGAAGATAAAAAATAAATTCCTCCTCACGTACTAAAACCACACAACACAAGCAGAACAACATGCTGATATACAGGAATACCAGATGGTATCTGTAAATCACAGACCCCCTCACCTCAACCATCAGGGAACATCTTATGGTCTCTACATTCATATCGTGTTTCTTTTCAGTGACCAAGCTCACCACAACCATTACAGCTTGTCCAGATGATTAGGTAGTAAATTCCGGCTCTCTGTCACTAACCCATAATTGTACTGCCTAATGGCCAAATTCATTATATTGTTATTACTGGCTGAGTGTGGAAGCTAATAGCAGGTTGTATCATCTGGTTCATCAGAAAGATGTATGACTGATTAAGTGTTGCTCCTTTTAGGCTCTGACCTCTGGTGAATTACAGATGTCCTGAGAAGAATGACGTGTTGTCTTTGTCTCTGCACGCTACTGAACACTAAAGGGAATGCGGTTATGCTTTTTGTTTCTGCAATGCATTTCAATTCCACATGTCCTGGATGTATCATTTATCATTTAAAGTGCAATCTTCATTCTGTCATCTTCTCCGTCTCCAATCTTTCACAAATGCATTCCCAATGAAAATGGTGCCAGAAAGAAGTCAATTTCAGGACATCGGGGTTCACTGTCTGCTTTCTGGTAATACCAAAGGGTCATATCAAGTCAAGCTGCTCATGAAAGCTGATGTGTTTACTGACCTGTGACACCAGTTGCAAAAGAAGCTTTTCCTTTGGTGTTTCCTTTGATGGACTGCACAGAAATTTGATACTCTGTTCCGGGATATAGACCTGCAAAAAAGCAGATTTTTTTTTATCATTTACAAACCAAAAATGAAAGCTTTTGCTTTCTTTACTGGTTCTTACATGTCTGAATCACACCCAAAAAAATGTAGGAAAAAAGATGCTTAGAATGAAGATGTTCAAGGATTCACTGAACCCATTTGATGTCATTATCTACCATTTTGACTTGGTGTCAATGCTACACATTCCGATTTCCGTCATTTTCAACACACCATTTTGCAATAAAATGCAGAAAATGAGATTAATTAAATGCAATTCTAGGTCCTATACTATTTATATTGTCTGATCTTCTGTTTGATATCCATTTTACTGATTGAATGAAAACAATTTTGAATCCAAATTTTAAGAGCAATTTTGATCTTAACCTTTCATTTTATATTTTTATAGATATTGATATATAAAACCGCATCATTCATCATAGTATACCTATAGTTTTTAAGAAATCTTCATTTTTGCTATTTTCTAAAGCCAAACTAATGGGTTGAAATTTAAGCCACAAGAGATTTAAAGGTTAAATAGTCTATATCCAGACTATATTTGTATGCAATGTAATACTTTGGCAGACTTTTAACTCCTCACCTTTGAGCATATTCAGCATTGCGTCTTCAAATCGAGCTCACATTCTCGATGTGACTTACCCACAATAGTGTGCTTGGTGCGTGCTTCTTGACTCCTCTGAACATTCAGCTCCTCCTCCTGTCCTGACGGGTCAGTATGTGTCAGCCTGAAGTAATCCACTTCTGCCTGCGGGTTCTTCCAGTCCACTTGGATGGAAACGTCTGTCTGGCCAATGACTTGCATATCATCAACAGTTGAGACATCTGGAAAGAATACAACATTTGATAGAACTGGTTGTGCAGTCAAGAACCTTGCTAAAAAAGTCTCCATTAAACCAAGAGTAATCGAAGGCATGTGCCCTTGTCAGTTGTAGTTGATGCTGATTGCTAGTTGATGAATTGTATATGTGACACACTGCAAAAACACAAAATCTTACTAAGTAGTTTTGGTCTAGATTCTAGTGCAAATATCCTAGTACATTTGAAATAAGACAAAACTAACTTACAATTAACTTTTCAGCAAGGAATACAAGCTTGATTTAAGTCAATAATTCCTTAATATTGATGAAAACAGGCTGGTGATCCAATGATTCTAGTCTTGATCAGTGAATGCAAAAATTTGCTATCTATTGTGGAAGTTACTGAAGAAAAATGGCTGAAAGTTTGGCTTTTTTCTATAATAAGGTTGTTAGAAATAAAGTCAGAGGAAGTACAAAGGAGTAAGACTGTTCTAAAGAGGAAAATGTATTTCCTCTTTCTCGATCTAAACTTTTCAGATTAGATGAAGAGTTAGACTTCAGTAATTATAGTAAGCAAGGTTGCTCTGGTTTATACTTTTGAAGAGTCCAATTCCTATGGACTCATCCAAAAGAATTGAAAGAGTTCAGTTCTATATAATGAAATAAAAATAGTGATGAAAGGGCATATGTTTGACCCTTAGTTCACGCAAGTATCCTTGAGTATACATAAACAGACATTAATGTTATACATATGCTACCTTGGCTATATGACCTTAGATAAAAATTATGACAAAGTCTACAAGATGCAAAATTTTTCAATTCTGTAATAATTTGGTCATTGCTTGTTTATTACTATATATATTGTATAAATTATTACTTGTCATTCATGAGTGAAAGGTGTAGTCAGAGAGAAAATTGGAGATAAAAATTATATATGTAAATATTAGAGAAATCAAAAACACTTCTAATTGTTAGTAAGTCAGAGTTTCACAAAAATTAAAGATTTGACAAAATCTCACAATATAATTTGTCTGGACATGTTAGATTAATGCAATTGTTTTCTGATAAAGGTTTAACAACTTTTATAACCCATTTCATCACTTTAAATAACTTTCACAATACACATTTACTTAAGCTTAGTACAATTAGGCCTGTTATAATAAGCAATAAATTGCATGATAAAATAAAACTAGTTCAATAATTTTATTTGCATGATTTATAATTTTTCTGTTTTCTGTCGTCTTCTACCAAAAACTGGACGACAAATGTCTTCAGTTTGGTGCTTTTGTCTCAACTAGCCCTTTTTTGAAGAACAATTTTGTTTACAGAGGTTTCGTAATTAATTTTATTTGTTGTTTTGTTTATTTATTTTTGATATTTCAAATGTCTTCCAGTTCCAGTGTTAAATATTGATTAGTATTTAAATTTATTGATTTTTCAGAATGTGTTCTTAAATTATTTTACAATTACCATTATATTACTTGAAAATGTCCCAACAATATTATCATTTATCTCAATAACATCTGGGACAATTTATTGTCCCGCAAATGTTATTGTGATGGGCCTAGATACAATATATTTAAAGTAAGTTACATTGACGTAAAAAGAGCATTGTTTTTTTTGGTTTGTTTTGTTTTCATTAGTTTCTTATAGTGTGAAATTACACCCAGACAAAGATTGAGAAGCAATTTTGCACAACTTTTTCATAAAACAGGGATAAGAAATAATTTAATTTACAGATGGGAACCAAATGACGATAGTGATTTTTTTCCATGGCAAGACATTCCCCTGGATTTATAACATATGGTGAGAAAAGATAATACAAACATAAAACAAAACAAATGAAAACAGTTAGCATAATTTATGTTGGGTTTTTTCCCTTTTTTTGTGTGTTTTTCAAAAGGAAATGGAAAAATACTCACTTTAAACCATCCTTTGAAGTAGACCTTCTTTTGAAGTTAAAATGAAAAGTATGTAACCCGAGAAAGGTCTGCCTCACATTGTGTCTCCTCTCACAGCAAAAGGCCAGATGATGTGGTGTTTTCTTATAAAGCCCTGAAGTATGGCGCTTTTTTCCCCAGCAAACCAGCCGAACCACACAGCACAAACCAACTCATCTCCTTCCTTCTCATTAACTACATAAATCCAGACAAGAAATCCCTTCCTCTTCACATCTGTCTCCTACCACATCTGTGAGTGGCAGTTTATGGTAAATACATCCATGCAACCGTTTCCTTGTAATTACCATAAAATGTAATGCCTAACAAGCCAGTACCTAATGAAATGCTTAGTTATTTCAAACTTGCTTTTAAACAGAATATATGGAGCTTGATAAGTAAAAGATTACAGAAAAAAACTACTAACTCAATCGTACATATTTATCTATATGCACAATTTTGACATATATGCAATTTATTTTTATCCTTTTTATTATTACATAATTTCAAAATCGATTGGTAAAAATCAGACTTAGTAGCATTTAAAAATTTCAAACTTAAAATTTTTAAAATAGCATCTAATGTTGCAGTTCTAGTCATAAATTTATGTAAATTTATCACAAGCAATGAATAACAATTTGGAGCTTTTGATGATTTGTTTGCAGGGATTGTTCACCCGGGTTGACAATGTTCATAATTTTTAAAAGAGCATTGTGAGCACAAACTTAATTTCATTGTGGATTTTCTCCAACCCGTGTACCAATGTAGCTTTTCTTAATGTCTGCGCCCGGCTATTAATTGTTAAACAGCTTTATCAAATCCAAACCCATTTCTGATTTGTATTGCTTATCAGTGTCCTGATGGACCATAAATTTCAACCCATTTTTCAACTTTCAAGTTGATTCATCTAAATAATTTCCCAGCTTGCATCATCTGGGCTACAGGGTGGTTCTTCAAGTAATTTTTGGGTCAGACTATTAAAACTTTGGCACAGCTGAATGTTCTAATATGAACGCGATCCCAAACACAGATCCAGATTTTGAATGAGAAAGCTGGCCAAAGCATTTAAAACCTCCACTTCAACCCTTTTGAAAATATGTGGGCTTTGATCAAAAGCAGAAATAAAATCTACCAATTATGCCAAAAAAATCAGTCACATAACCTGCCAAAAAGATGAAAAAAGCTTATTACTGACTGATAACACACATATAACCAAGGTGCACCTTGGTAAGGAACATTTAATTAGTGAGCGTGTATAATTTTGTGGAAAAAAAAACACACACAATAAATTATCATGTAGACACTTCTGGGTTTTAAAAGTAGCTACAGTTTTATATATTTAGAGTTAAAATAAATGTTTAAATGCTCAAATATGGTCAGTGGCAATTTTTGATATGGGCAATAGTAAATGTCAATCTCACCTGTGGTTGCTTCAATCATATCTGCTTCACTCTGAATCTTTTTGATGACAGCATAGACTTGGACAATGTAGGTAACACTGGGTGTGAGTCCAGTAATGAGGTAGGAATTCTCTGAGGTGGAAACCTGAGGTACAGTTTCAGGAAAGGTGCTTGGAACCAATGCAGTTTAGTTTGATATGAAGCAAGAAAAGAAACCACAGCAAAGACGTACCTCCTCCATGGCACCCTCATCAAATTTGGGATGATAAGTCAGCAGGTAATACTCTGCCCCTTGGACAGACTCCCACTTCACCAGGAGAGAAACATCCGTCACTTGGACCAACCTCAGACCCTGAGGTGTGAGGACTAAAAGAGAAACAAGAAAAACAGAGATCAATTCTAGGAGAACATATAATAAATTATATTTTCACTGGCTAATAGTACTCTCTACTTTTCTTTCCCTTTCTATCATGGCGTTTTTGATCTTAGAGCAAAAGTAGCCTATTATTGCTAAAAACTGAGAGATCTAAGCAGGCTTGAAAGATACTCTGTTTCGGTGGTTTTACTTCCAAAGGGCAATGCATTTCAGTGGAAATTATGCAAATGGGAAAAATACAGGGACATAAACAACTTTCAGGGCATAAAAAGGGCATATTTTGAACTAATTTTGCCTAATGACAATTAGAATGAATTGCCAAGAAACTTATATCAGGTTCAGATGGTATTCCACAAGGCAGAATCAGGAAGTTTTTGTTTTTTTTCCTTTTTGTGACTACCCCTTTCCATGCAGTAGGGGGTTACTTAATACCCCTGATACAACTCAAAGCAAGAAGATCAACAATCTGTGTTTATATTATGTTAAACCAGGTTGAGGAGATAGATTAACATGTTAAGACTCTAACCCTGCTTATGCATACCTTCAAGCTAAAAAAATAATGTCCTGTAAATTCCACAGTGACATAACATGCGACCAAAAAACATCCAAAACCTTAAAGTCACAAGCAAAACTTCCTCATGTTTGAAGTGCATCCCAAATGTCCTTCACTAAGAAGAGATAGACATCCATCATCTATGTGTTAAAATGGAAAGTAGCCAGATAAAACAAAGTCTTTTCACTCTGTTCCTTTATGTAGTTCTTTTCTGCAAACCTATCACCACTATTATTGCACACACCCTATGACCACACACTGTGTTTTTTTTTCTTTGCCTGCCTCCCACTTTTCCTTTTCACCTTGACATTCCCTTTAACACGGCACCTCTATTGATGTTGGATTAGGTTCAATTGTACCTACACACGAAGTTGGAGATCTGTCTGTTCTTATTCTTTGCAACTTCAGGGCCAAATACCTTGTGACTGAAGGTTTGACATGGCTGACCTGCTACTGTGAACATCTAAATTGTTAATCTTTCTGTTCTGGAATAGAAATCTGTTTGTTTCATAATATCTCCCTCTTTTAATTTTCTGGCATATCCCTTAATGATACCATTTGTTCTCTAACAAACCACTTTGACCATCAAAGAATAACTGGAAAGACATAAATTACACACAGATAAACTATGTACCATTTAGGCAACTTTTGTGCTGGATTTGATTTAGACTATCAGGGAAAAGGGTCTGAAGATACATGCCTGGTTTCCTTTTCAGACATTGGTTGGTTACAGCACAATGATTCTTTTCTTTATTGCTCTTTGAGGAACATTGTTGCTGAAATGTGCTATACAAATAAACTTGATCTGACTTGCAAAATAAAACTTCGAAACCTGCAGGTCACATTTCCTTCCACTTCACAATTAGGGGCCATGTTGTCTTTGTTTATTAGACAAAAACCCAGTAGTTCAAGATTAATATGATAAAATGCAACACTAGAATTTAAGCAAAGGAAAGATTGTTAAAGAACAATTTGAAACTTTGTAACACTTCAAGTTCCTAATATTCTATAGCACCAACAATCGCTCTCCCTGTCTAGCCTCCCTGTTTCTGTGTTTCTTACTTTAGATTTTATCCAAAATGCAATTTTCTAATCTGCTCCTGCGGCAGCAGATTGTGCGGTGCCCTTAGCAGGACAGCTGATGTCTTGGGGACAAGCCGGGTGGAGTCCCCTCCATGACCGATGGCTGTTATGATATCCCTGTAGTATTATGTGACATAAGTTGTCTAGATGTTAAAGATGAAGTGGTCATGGGTCAACCCCACTGACAGAAGCTCTTTGGCAGCTCCATTTGAAATAAGTGAAAGGAGAGATGCTCTGGATTCTTGAAACGCTGTACCCTTTTTACTTTGACTTTGACTGACTTGATTTCTATCCTCTATACATTTGTCTATGAAAATCAAATCAACAGCTTTATATCCCCTGACTAACTCATCTTGCAATAATAAGCCATGTTCAAAGACACTTAAAACCTTTTTCCTTTCTTATCCAGTGCTTCTCTTGAACTGTTTAATGTAGCAAGACGTCTCCACCAAGCTGATGCCATATGATTGGCTGAGTCACTATTTTTGTCAACGTAAAATTAAATCTCCATTTAATATGTAACTAAACTGACACATTTTTTCCTCATTAGCAGATTCTTTGAGAGCTTTAAAATGTGTTTCCTCTCAAATTCTAACTGCAGAAAACTTTAGTTTTTCCATAAACACTGAAACCATGCAGACTCGTGATGGATTTTAAGAATTAAAGTATCTACTGTTTTAAGGAGTTTTCAAATGAAACCACTTAATGGATTTTTACATCTTTCAGTATCCATCCTGTGAATAAACTCCTGCATTAAAAGCACAATGACATATGGTGGATCTGAGGGCAAATTAATAAGAAGCCAGAAGATATTTTAGAGAGCTTGAAAGAATTGCAAGTTGAATTGTACCAGTTGTTAGTTTGACAGCTACAATAGCCAGCAGCCCTGCAGTAGCTCTAATTTAATATCCTCATAAAAACACACACCTTAAGGTCACAGAGAGAGAGTTAGAGTGTTTGTTCTCCCAAGTCCTTTCTATTATTTCAAAGAAAGAAATGCTGAATAAAACATTAGCTGTAGTTTAATGTATTTATTTAAGGAGCAGGACTTCAATATACACTGTATGGTGTTATGAACATCCATATTAGTACCCGGTAAATTGAAATAGTTTTTTTTTCTGTACTCAATTGTACAGTGTACAGCAAAGTAGAGAAATGGCTGTTCTTTGTTTCATGTGAGCTTCTAAATGCTTTTACACCTGGCTTCAAGCTCAGGTAGATGGAAATCATGTAAAAGTTTTTTTGTAATGTTTTCTGTATATCCACATATTCACTAGTCCAATTTAGACTCAATGACCAGGTAACATGAATAATTGAATTTGTCTTAGACGCTACATTAACAGTTTCAGGCTGTTGGTTTTAATTTGTTTGCTAATACATTTTAAATAATAATGAAACACTTGTAAAGAAAAATCCCACTAGAATTCATTTTTAGAGGCTTTAACAAAGGCTTTAACAAAGCCCTAAAGACATTTCTTAGGGTCATGGTAAACACATGACCTTGTGTGGCTGGAAGACAGCTGAAGGATGGATTGTCCTTCTAGAAAATACCCTGCAGGGCTTAGGGATCTCAGTTCCCTAAGAGAGCCGGTTAGGTGTCAGCCTCTCAGTGAAGTTAGATGGGAAAGGATCAGCACCTCACACAACAATAGATACACCCTCAAATTCCCAGGATATTCATTAAACCTGGCATTTAGAGGTATTCTAAGTGTTCTAAAATCTGTAAATTTGGTTGTAATCTTTATAAATCTATAGATCCTGTTATCCAGTAGCATGAGGTATGTACCATTGAAATTAAATTTAAACAAATTTACATTATGTTAAAGGTAGCTTTCATGACAAAACACAAGAATTGCCAGAGGATGTACTTTCTTTTAACTGCAATGTTAATTAGTGTATAATAATTCGCATTATTTATACAACACATTTTCTTCCTGCCCCTCATTTTAAAGTCAAATGTTCAATACCTAAAATCACTAACAGCTTTTCAATATGGAACGTTTGTGGTGCAAAAGATGATATTTACAAAGGATTTTCTTATGTCATAGTCTGCATGAAATACAATCCTTCGATTATCCTCTGAATGCATCCAAGGAGTAATCTGTTATGTTTTTTCTGAGATGATGCAGCATGTCTGTTATTGGCAACTACTTGTTAATGTCGTCAACATTTCCATTTTTTCCTGGCGAGGAGGCAACAGATCTCAAACCTATTTTCATTGAAAGCTTTTTCCCTTTTGTTGGTATCTTGTTACATCTGTCTTGTCTGAGACATTAAGCAGTCCCATCCAGCAGAGGTTTTGCTCCTGTAACATAGCTTAAAACATTTCTTGGAAAATTAAATCAATCAATCAGAATTATTGATTATAAAGGGTGACAGATATGATTGACTGATGGCATAAAAAATTACAAATGCTTTTAAAAGTTCTTGTTACAAAACTTTATGACAGAACTGTCTGAAGATGTGAAAAGAAAACACTCCAAAGCTAGGCTAGTATTTGTTGTCTCTTACTGCTCTTTTTACAAGTTTAAACCTTAACTAATTTCAATGAAAAAGATAAAAAATGTTAAGATAAAAAGGCAGAAACTTTTGTGGTGCTTTAAGACATCTTCCACATACCTAAGTGATCATTAACTTGGACAAAAAACTCGAGTTGTGAAGAGGTAAATAAAAAAATAAAAAAATCTAATTAGAAATCAATGGGAAAAGTTATTCGTCTCACAGAAAGTCTGATTTTTATCTTATATGTAATGGAATGAGAAATCAGTATTGAAAATTTAACTTTTTTTTCTTACTCAATCCAGACTTGGAACATGATAAAAATCAATTTCCATACTTTGCCTGGCTTTTCAAGACCGTGTAGGAACCCGTCTGTCTAACTGTAAAAGGTTTCCTCATTTTCTCTTGACATTTCTGATAAAGTAACAACTCTGGGCTAAATGGCATTTTTAAAACTATCCCTCCCATAATAATGATTTTAGACAAGTCTTGGCAGTCGGAGTCCGATTCATGACAGATGGGATGAAATTGTTTTGTAGATGTTTTAATTGTGATAGAAATATTCCTGTCAGATATTATTATATAATATATATTTTACTATCTAATCAACCATATGTCTAATGCAGTGTGAGACATCTGTCTGTGTTTGCTTACTGATATAACTAAAGAGTTTTACCCTCATGTTGCTCATTGTGTAAATTGCCGTGAGGGATGTCAGTTTACATAGAGGATAGGAAGTAGTTTCAGCCTGGTGGTCCAGTACTTTAAGTCAGTGCAGTTTACTTTTGGGTTTGTTTTCCAGGTTGAAGAATTGCGTATCAAATAACTAATAAATCCACAATAGTCCTCAGTGTTTGCAACATATAAAGAAAATCAGCGGCTGTGGCATTTCTAATGACAAAGTGACATTCTAGGGAGCACAGTTTAAAGGATCTGGATTAGCATGGATTGTATTTATCTTTTATAGAAAAACTGTATGAAGTCCTTTTCCCCTTATGCTTGACAA
Source organism: Phalloptychus januarius (assembly GCA_902982915.1). Lineage (NCBI taxonomy): Eukaryota > Metazoa > Chordata > Actinopteri > Cyprinodontiformes > Poeciliidae > Phalloptychus > Phalloptychus januarius. The sequence continues at coordinate 11,430,420 of CADWAE010000466.1, read as the reverse complement.
TACATTTTGCTGGCTTAACTAACTCTAGAGCAAAGGTCTGGTTGCTGCAGTCATGATTGCAGTGTTCGGGAGGCTTTTGTCCTTCTTATCATTTCCCCCCTGTTTCTTTCCATCTGTGTGTTCTCAATGTTTTCCCATCCGTCCTTTAAAGAATCCAGGTGGACTTGACATTGCCAGCAGCTACCTGACAAAGTTAGTTTTCATTTTCTCCTCACAGAGCGTCATTCTCTGAAATCATCACGAGACGGTGTTTTTTAGACAGGCAACACTAAAGCTGATAGACATATAAAGATTCTCAGATCACGTTATATTTGTTTATTCTTGCTTGCTCCTCATCTGTTTTTCTCTGCTACAAGATTTCTGCCACTTTGACAGATTTTCCCTTTCTGCTGGTCTGGAAGGACTCTGGCAGTATTTAAAGTCTGCCTGCAAAACGTGTTAGCAGGGCATCCTGATCAATACTTGTTATAGGATTGGAGTGCAGATCAAGACATTTTAGAATAACCTGTGCTGGAGTCAACTGCCTATACCAGTACATTGTTTTCTACTGTCAGTGACTTGTTCCAGCTGTTGTTCTAACTACACCCATGGTATTAGCCAGAAGTGCAACCATATTTTGAACAGCCATATATATACCTTGCATATTATTTTACTGATCTAATGAATTTGGACTGGAATTAATAAGAATCTTAAGAGTTTTGCATCAATAACAGTGATGATCACAGTGAGAGACAGTATTTGTTGCTGCAGCTCACTGTCTATATGTACAATCAATGTTACCTTCACCTAATACTATGCTGAGAGAACTGTCAATGTGAGGAGAGCTATGACTTTGACATAACTCTCTGTTCCAATGTATGCCAGCCACTTGATCCTTGCAGATGAGCATGTGCCCCTGTTTATATGATTTATTGCAAAGCTTCACAACCACCTTCCGCTCAGAGATTTACAGTTTTTATGATGGTCCCATAGGGGCAATGATGCAGTGGTTTATATGTGGTCTATTCAGACGAGAAGAGGAAAAGATTATAAGTGCAGTTTTTGTATCCTCGTTGTCAGTGTGAGATAAATTATCCACATTGGGAAAATAGCAAATTGCTCTTCACTGCATTTCTTTAAAAAAAAAAAGTTTTAGCCATTGCTGATTTATTGCTGTTGATGATATGACCATTTGTTATTGTTATCCATTATGTGTTTGGCATCAACTTCTGACAGGAACTATTATCGTGGTCACCAGCATGTACAGCCAAAGTTGTCAGAAACCTGGGTTGTGCGCAATTGTCTGTGGAGACATCTAATGCAGTGATTCTCAATTCTGGTCCTCGGGTTGAACAGTCAGATATTTTCCTGAGCCAGACACCTGAATCAAATGAATGCATTATCTGATCAGCATGCCATTAGGTACTATAGATGCCTGGCAATCATCTGCTTAGTGAAGTCAGATGTAGAGGCAGGGAAACACCTAAATCATGCAGGACAGAGAGTCCTGATGACCATGATTGAATACCACTGCTCTAGTGGACTGTAATGAGCAGGTACAGAGGCTCTTAGGCCAAATAGGCTTTACAGTCAAAGGAACAGTTGAGTGGACAAGGAGGAACTTCTACAACCCATGTTGGTACAGCATGTCTGTATAAACATGCTGCACCAACAGCTTTTCTGTGTTCAAGAAAAGATGACACTGCAGCGCCATAAAATATTCACAAAGTTTGTAACATCATTGATATCAGCAGCAATTAGGAAACACCTGGTGGAACTGTACATGCTCCTTATACAAGCTACTTCTCAGTGAAACACTAGTAAAACCATTATTTAAGGAAAGACCAAGAGTTTCTTAAGACAGAAACCCAATTTCAAGGAAAGTCAGATGTTGATTAAGTCATATGTGCTTATAAACAACTTTTTATAACAACTGATGGTAACAGTTACTTGATTATGGCATTTGCCACACTCCCCCTAAGCATCACGCTAAGATAACAGGAGGGTAAATACAATAGTATTGCCTCTATGTAAAATGACTAAACAACTTGTGAGGTACTTTTATCTCCTATAATAACTGTAGTATTATCCCTACAGTTTAAATTTATGTTGTATTATGTGTCGTGACCATGTTTCTTTTGGTTTTCCTTTTTTCTGCTATGTTTACATAGCTCATTTTAAAAATATGCTATTGTTTCTTCTCTATTCTTGCCAAGCATCCAAATACAATCTGCCAGTTACCAAATATTAAGATATTTTAGTACAAAGGACAGAATTCAGGTGTTTTCTTTTGTCTTTACTGAATCTTCAATGTAAATTGCTGAGTGATTTTGCTGTGTTTTGATGATATGACCATTTGTTATTGTTATCCATTGTGTATTTGGCATCACCTTCTGACAGGGACTATTATCGTCTTCACCAGTATGTGACGGCAATAATTTATTCTCCACCCAGCTTCATTAGTCTTGATTATTCCTGTGTTTGTAGATGAACAAGTAGATGTTGTTCTACTTGTTCATCTATTGAACAAGTAGATGTTCGGGTGTAGGTTTGAGCTTCTAAAGTTAAAAACCAATTAGGCAAAATTGCAGTAATTAATCTTTCAGAAGTTAAATTGTTGGTGCGATTAGGTCAAAGTGTATTATAGTCTTTTTTGATCACTGGAGCCTACAACTTCTGTGGATTACATACTATACCATGCTATGATAAAACGCATGTTCAGAAGTGGATGAAAAAGTACAAATGAAATTTTAAACCACTATTTAATATGTTACTTTTAAGAAAACAGTTGGAATATTTGACAACTCTTCAGCTTTGGCCCATAAAACCCTGCCTTAATCTGTAAGACACTGAACTGCTAAATGCTGGGCTGATAACTTGTAATAACAGTATTTGCACTAGCACAAGCTAATTGCTGATATCTTGAGAAATATATTTAAAACATTTGAAATTTAACATGTTTTGTGCTTATCATTTGAAAAGCCTTACCTAAAGAGCAATCCTCTCCATAGAAGCCATCTTCACAGAGACATTGACCATCGACACACTGCCCATTGCCACCACAGTCATTAGGACACGTCGGGGTACTGCAGTCTTCACCAGTAAAATGAGGGAAACACACACATTTTCCATCCCTGCACTCCCCCTTATCATTGCAGTCGCCCGGACATGTCAGCTGGCTGCAGTCTTCTCCTGTGTAACCCTCATAACATACGCATTTCCCATCTACACACCGGCCATTGTCATTGCACTCATCAGGGCAGGAGGACACAGAGCAATCAGGGCCTTCCCATCCTGGGTTACAAAGACAGCTGCAGGTGTCTTGCTGGTAGGTACCATGACCACTGCAGCTTGTGTCTACACCTTAACACAAAGACATGACAGAAGAAAACACTGTTGGTAGCTGAATGTTTTAATTTATCTTGCTCAAGCTGAAAGTTAAACTTGAATGGCCCTTTATTTCAGGTGGAATAGCTGACTGCTTATTCCTGCTGCTTAAATGCAAGGTTTGTGACAGCTTACCTGCAACACCTCCTCTTCCACAGCATCCTTGAGTGCACTGGGTCTTTAGGTAGGTGACTTCTTCTTCCAGTCCATTGACTCTGTACAGCAGGTCTTTGAAGCTTTCTGATTCCTCACAATTACACTTGGGTGTTTGCAGCCTAATGTTGTGTTTAAAGATGATGTCATTTTCTCCATTGGTTATGGTATCTTGTTGCAGACCTACAAAAAATGACACTTTTCAGTTACCAAATATAATATAAAAACACAATGTAAAAATGTTCCATCTAACTACTTTAAAAATATGTGTTTACATTGCATGTCACATTCTAATTTCTTCTGTAACCGTTCTAAGCTGCTTATGTGCATCCTTAAATTAGATTTGTCTCATCTGTTTGACCTGTGTTGTGTGTTGGCAGACGTTCCATGGTGCAACTGGAGCTTCCTGGGATGTCAACCTTATAGATGTGGCTGAAGGTGAGTCCCTGTTCAGTGCCAGAGGAATCTGGCTGGTTGTCTATGCAGCGCACATGGTGTGACACAGTGCAAAGTATAATCAGGAGGCACAGGGCCCTCCACAGGAGTCCAGTGCTCATTGCTGCAAGAAGAGATATGCATTTTATATTTTTTTCTTATTTAGCTTTTTCTGCCGCAAAATAGGTTTCTGGTACCGACAAATCACACAAAGTATTCACAGACTGTTTAAGCAACTTTCAAGCCTAAATGTAAATGCAGATAATTTATTTCACCTTGAAAATATTTTTATAACCATTTTATTTTTTTTTACCGAGTTTGTCTTATTCTGGGTCTGAAGGTACAGACCCAGAATAAGGTCTGGGTCTGTCTGAACAGTTTTATATCCTGTCCCAGGATATAAAATAGTATTTTACCTATATTTCTGCAGATGCATGCTAAAGTTGTTTTTTGTCGTTATTGCATTTTGGCAAATGTATCCCTTTTTTCTTTCAGGGTAGGGAAGGGTCAGAGTGGGACAGGTAGATTCTAGAACTAGTGGCCTTGGCCTTTACTTGCAGTAGATTATATTGGGAATGGATGAAGACATGCTGCAGAGCTCCAAGGGTCGGGAATCAAACCCCAGACAACTGCATCGAGGACTAACAAGAGTTAGCTTATGCTAGAGATGAATAAGAATCAGTCAAGATTCCCATGGTAACTTTGGAGGAGATGCAGAGATTTAGTTAATCTAGCTCAAATGGAAGAGTCTGTTAGCAGAGCAGTTCTTATTTTTATCTTTTTGTCTTTTTATACTGTGCCCCTATGATATCCAATAAAAATTGTGAATGCAACAAGACTAAATGTAGAATACAGTTAAGGAATGTCAATACGTTTTCAAAAGTTAGGGAAATTTCTGACGCTTTCCTCCAGAGTGTTTGGGCTCCCGTTGATTAAAATATTACTCTCAGAGCTTTTCTTCCTCTGGTCCTTTGAGCTGTGAATGTCTACTTTCCCATACTGTACACACATGGATCCAGTCCTTGTTCTGTTCTTATTAAAGAACATGTGTTTTCAACAAACATTTTTACAGGCCCATAACAACACATTGATTAAAGGTATTGAAATTACCATCAGGAAGGAATCTTTAACAGGATTTTTAGACACACTGAATTTTACTTTGTTCATCTTGAAAGCCAGGTTTAAAAGCAAAGTGAGCTATGTTCTGACAAAAAGCCACATTGTTTCCCAGCTGTCTTCTCCACACTCAGAGTGACAATCTAATACCTTCACATTAACAATATTTCAGACCTTGAAACCTAGCAAACCAACATGTTTAATATGTTTATGTTGCTGGTCAACTGGAGTGCATCCAATGAATCCTGGAACTGCGTAAAAACATTTTGAATCACTTTGCGTCACGACGGACAATGCAACTGTGAACTGATTTCTTGTTCTACGTGGTGTACAGACAGACACTTCATTTATTTTATTGTTGCTAATTGCACCTTCAGTTTCATTCACCAATGATTCTCTAGCTGAAATGTGGTGTTTTGCTTTTTTAAAACCTCTTGTATAAATAAAAAAATATGCATATTTTCTCCCCTATTTTCCTCAATTTTATTTACTAGAATTCAAAATTTCTTCTTATGTTTTAGAGTTTAATGAGCAGGGTTTTTTTTCTGTATGTATAAAGTTTTGTTTATATAGATAAATACAGCGATACTATCAGGATGTTAATAATTCTTTGCAGATCTGTCAACTATACTGTATACTCTTTTCATACACTGGATGTCCTTAACAGTTTTTAATGACTCGCTTGTCATTCTTTGTCTTTATTTAGCCCAGGAAATATGTTAGAAACATGGCTCTAACATATTTCAGCCAAATTTACCCTCTCCAAATTTGGCTGACACAAGACATTAAAATTCAAACTTCTTGTGGAGGGATTGTGTTAATTTATTTTCCAACTTACTCATAATCATGTTTGAGGGATATTTTTCCATTTCATCTTCCTTCTGTCTTTACATCCATCACTACAGCAGTGAGTGCCACACATTTCCTCTCTCCACTCAAGCCTTCATGTCTCCCCTTTCTGTCATTTTCTGTCAGTTGCAGCCTTTTGCTTTATGTGCATACAGTCAAAGTGCTATGTTCTCTAAGAGAAACAAGTAAAGGGTCTGGAAATAAATAAAACCTCAACAGGGAGCAATAAACATGGCAACAGAGGCTCTTTGTCTGGCAGAGCTTTTGACTGGACTATTCTATCCATTATGTGGTTACTTTTTGTTGATCCACTTGAATGTTGTTACTCTTTTTTTTCACATTCTAATTTTTAAACATTGGTAAAATTTGGCATTTGATCAAAACAATTTGACATATTTCATAGGTGGAAGTCTGAAAATAACCCAAAATGGTCGACAATACTAAAATACTAATTGTTTTGAACTCATGTTTATAGAAATATATTTGTCTCCCATCAAAAAGATAAATCACCATAATTATGATTCACATGCAAACAGAGGAAAACAGCTGTTGTTCCAGCTTTCAGCAAAATGGCAAGCTGTAAGATTTCTTTAGACCTCCCCTGCAGAGAATTTGCCCCAAGTCATGCAATGATATCAAAGTGAATGAAAGATGCGTTGGATTTATGTCCAGTTGTTGACATTTTTATAATCTGGCCAAAGGCTTGCCTGTATTAAATCATATTATTTTGGCTTATTTCTCATCTCATTTCAAAATTTTCCAGATGTTTTCTCATCCTATACACAGCAAGCTTTGTTTAGACAACTGGGTTTCCTGAATAAGGAGTTTGATCTTTTCAATAACTTTCTTTAAAATTAATTGATGTCATCAAGTTTTTATTGTAATTCAAATTGAAATCAAGGAAGTTTTTCGTCTCTATGCCTCAATATTACAATTATTTTATTTTATTTGCAGTTTTATATACTTACTCTGCAGCATTCAGCCATTAATCAATTTTAACTAAATACAAACTTTATCCAATATATATAATATGTAGCTTCCATTTGGCAACCAATGCACATTTATTACTCATCTGTCCTCCAACAACATCTGTTGGACGTGTGTTTCTTCCAGACCACACAAGCTCAACACAGAAGTCTCCACCACTTTAAAACTTTATTTTTTCTACCAGAAGGTTAAATACAGACCAAAACCCAAAATAACCTTCTCAAGATTTTAAAAGGTATACTCGTTTTTAAAGCATGTTATTTGGGTTTTTTGGGGGAAGCCACTACAAGGTTTCGTGTTAACATGACATCACTGTTATTACATGCAATGACATCATTAGAGGAGCTTTTGCCCTTTCTGCAGCTTTGCAAATGCCTGAACAAGCAAATTTCATACTTCAAACCAAAATAATCTCTGGCTATGTGACAACAGCTCATATTCTGATGCTTTTTAATGTGGAGGGGGTACATCGGCACATACAAAACCCACTCATGCGCAATGACTTTGTGGCTCAAATTCCCTGAAATTAAATAAACAGCTGTTCACCTTAGTGAGTATACTAGAGTTTATGAATTGTTTTTAAATAGACGTCCTTTCCTGACTCCAGTTTGAACTCTGAAAACAATTTAAGAAAAACCCTATTCAACCTCAAGATTCAGGGTTCTGGTCCAGTAGAGCATGAATAAAAATATCTAAATTTTCTTGTAAGCTGTTCCACATTTGGTAGGCTATTCCATTGATAACATTTGAAGAAAACAAATACACCAACATTAAAAACCACTAGAACCAATTAGTTGGTTAGTAGTAGTCTATACTGAGGTAGTTTTAATCTTCCTCTAAATGCTTTAAGCTTATTAAATCAAGCTTTTTCAGAGTTGGTTTCTTGACGTTACATCGATGGAGACTTAATTCAAAATAATAATTCTTCTATATTCTTTGATTCAACAAACACATCCTTTCCAGGTGGCCTGGAAAGATGTAGGTAGGGTGGACTCTATTTGAAGGGTAGTAAAGGCACAGTGTAATGGTTGCCCTCACACCGAAATGAGATTTTCCTAATTTGCTTTCAGTCCAACAACATTTGATTGACCACGTGTGGTCAGTAGACCAGGGATTGGGTTTAGTCCATAACTTTTGCATATTTCTTTCTGGGGAAAATAAGACTAACAGAAAAGCTGTGATAAATTTTAACAAGTGGAAAAGAAAACCCCTGCCGCGACAAGTAGTGGAGAAGTAGAGTGGCCACCCCACTCTACCTCTTGTTAGCAGAATAAAGGGACTACAAACAAATTCACACCCCACTTTTCAGATTAGTGTTTCAAACATTATTAAAGTTTGTACTTTTATTGTGAAATAATATGTAAAAGAGTCAGTGGCATGGACTTTTTTTTCCCAAGGAAGTGTCATGGAAAGGGATACAAAATTATAATAGAAGAATTGAATTAGTGCACAATGAAGGAATCATCTTTAGATTGTACATTATATGCATGAATGGTTGTAGAGTTATCTAATCTTTCCATGTCCTTGCCTTTCTACGCCTTTCCTTTCCTTGCTCATTCTTTTCCTTTCCTTTCCAATCTGCAAATTGCTGACAAAACATGGAAAGTAAACTGATTAAATGCAGCTGAGAGCAATTATCGTCTGTGAGTGGAGCTTATATCTTCATGATCCTGTCTGCCGTCTGTTACCACACAGACCGCAAGAAAACCTCGAACAGGACCTTATTTTCAACAATTGTAGCTTTATTGCCTCAGTAGTACCGTCAATAAAACCACTGAACGGTAATAATAAATCAATAATGTGGAACAAAACAACAATTATGGAGATAAACTTATGTTTAAAAAATAAAGGGTGTTTCTAACCTTTCAGTCAGTGAAGACAAAGAAAAACAGTTTAGACATATCCATGGCAACACTTTCTATGCACTATCAGCTCAGGATTTTTCCTCTCGTTCGTCCTTCTCTCTTAGCTTCCTCCTCCTCTCCACCATTCTGCACAGCTGAGCGCCCACATCTGCAGCTCGTTTTCAGAGCGCTCCTCTGTTTCACCTGAGCCAGTACAGTAGCATTAAATAGTAAATCTACCAGGTCAACAGCCCGTTAAGGACATCTATCCCGCCAGCCAAAAGTTATTGTATTAAATTAGTTTTTTATCATGATGGGAAAATTATTGCTAGAAGCTTTGTTGACACATATTACATGATTGTCTACAATATACTAGACAGCTATTTAACTAATTAGTAGGAGGCATGAATATCGACTTGTAATCTCAATTGAAAGCTACTCGGCTCACCTTGATGAGAAATTAACTATTCTAATCTTAAAACACAAAATATTGTCTGTATTGCATTTTGCAGCAGATTAAATTCTAAAATGTACTGGAGTTTATTAATATTCATCACTGATTGAGATTTACAGAGCTGTCATTCACACCAAGCTAAATCACAAATGGATTGAGAGGTAATTAAAAATAACATTTAAATTGCTCCCTAAGGGTGCGGACTAATCACTGAAACAGTCTGAAATGAGCAAAGTTATACACAAGTAGCAGTAAAGGGATTAAGTAAAAGGTCGAGGTAAATGTCTTCAAAAAGTTCTGCCAATGCATTTTATAAATTAAATATTTGACAGATTGCAAATAGATTCTGTATAATAAATGTTTCAGAAATTTGCTAAATCTGCAAATATACCTTTTGAAGTGATTACAAATGTACACCAAACTGCACATAATTTAAAAAAATGTATCCAAAGATTTTTTAAATACAAGAAATGCTTATTTTGAATCTTGCTGTCTTACCGTTTAAGGATAAATTTCCCCCCCTTTATCTTCTGTATGTCTCTTTTCTTTGAAAGTCTGAAGGGTGCTCACCAAATCTCTGCCTCTGCCACCTGTTGACAGGCCAGAGCTACTGATTCAAGCTCCGAGGATCTTTGCACTCTGAGCGACTCTCCCTCTCTCTCTCTCTTCTAACTTAAATGTTAACATGTCTCAAATGCCTGTAAGCCAGTGAGTGGTAAGTTTGGGAGTGTCTTTACTCCTCCTAAAGTTACTGAATGAGGAGGATAAAAGATCACAGGAGGAAGAGAAGTTATTAACTACTTACATTTGATCCTAGAGATAACGACTCAACTTAAACACTCTTTGTGCATAGATTCTCAATGGTCCTCTCTAATTTTCCACTTATTTTATTGCGTGTCTAATTGCAGTAACCAAAAAAAAATGAAAAAATAGAAAATTTAAAAAGCATGAGGAATTCAACTTAATCTCTTCAGCAGAAACTGAAATAAAGGTCCTATTGAAAGCAGTGAGTTTGAAGCCAAGACAAATACAGATCTGATCCAGGATAAAACAGTCCCCAAGGGAATAATTATTTTTGACAGAATTTATCTCTTAAGTGAAACATAGTACAATGAATAGATATGCAAAGGCAGTAACAGAGGCATGCAGACTGCGGTAGAGATGAAGATGAACGAACACTAGCTGTGGATCCTGGACAAAAAAAAAGATAATGATCACTTTGGCAAATCCACTGCTGTTCTGATAACAGACAAAAATCTAAACATCTTGAATTGATTTAAAATGTTTTCTCTTCAAAAATGTGTCTCGCATTATTTTTGTGGAGATGGGCACGACTGAGTGCCATCTGAAGAGGCATCAAAATCTTACTCCTGTAGAGGAAGAGCATGCCTGCTTTTTTTTGGATGGCTTTCCTTAAAGAACAAAAGTTAAATGTGAAGTGGAAGCTTGTAGGGCCAGGTAAACCCCAAGTGCCAAGGCTGGCAGTAGTTTCTGCCTTCATTGGCATCAAAGTCCTGAATACACATAAAACAGCTTTGACATTTCTGTGGGAGCGGATAGGGACCATTGAGATTGTTTGAGTGACACTGTATGGATCACGAGCAGAGACAAGAGTTGTGAGTATTTAAACAGAAGTCCTAAGTTTTAGCCGTAAACAATGTGACCAGTCAAGAATACTATGATTAAAATTTGCAGAAAAGTTCTGGGTTCTTTAATTTTTTTATATAAGCTGAACAATTTTTGTTCTCAAATAAATACTCTATGTTGAACACACAAAAAACTCAACCTATTATATGGTGTGTAATTTTATTGAACATTAGACCAGTAACTGCTTTTTTTTTAAGTAGTAACATTTTACTGCTGTGCAGCACAGCATTAGTGCACTTCTATACACTAGTTCAACATCCTCTTTACTTTAAAATTACAATAAATACTGGAGAAGTGTAGTTATTAAGCTACTACTATTTTTAATAATAAAAATTGATATTATTTTGTTCTAAATTATTTGTACAACTGATTTAAATACTTTTAGTAAAATTGAACTTGAAGGATAGAAAATGTAAAGAAGAAACACTTAAATCCATTTTTGTTTCAAAGACCTGCGGTGTGGTAGGATATGCACTTACAGTGCTCCTTGGGACAACAAGAAGCTACGTCACGTACGTCTATTTCTAGAGAAAAATGTGAATGTTTCCCATTGCGTGTGTTGGTTTCACCCCATGCTGGGAAAATGTACCCCACACAGCTGTAACAGAACTCTGCTCAGCAGGGTAAATCTTATATTATGTTTTCTTTAAAGTGATGCATGTCTGCACTCAGCTTCCTTCCTCTCCTGGGCAGAAGACAAACTTTCAGATGTTATTAGAAGAGCCCACACAAATTTTGATTTTCCTTCTTGACTCATTTCTAGTCTTTTTTTTTTTAAGGGTGAAATGCTCTTCATGGAAAAAAAGCAAGTGGCTTCTTTTTTTTTTTAACATCAAAATGTAGCCAGGGCACACACAGGTCAAAGCTGTTTCGGAATACCACCTGGCTAACCCAATTGCCAGGTGTTGATTGGATTTATTGCATCTGTCAGCTTATGTTATTGTCTGCTACTTGGAATGCTCATTAAAACCAAGGGAAAATAGCAGTTATTTACCTCAGGCCTTAGACCTATTTAAAACATTTTTAACTGTGTTTTTGTTTATATTAAACATATGTATGAAAAATAAATCTTCACTTAGACATGACATAGAATGCATTTCTCATACTCCCATACTGTTCTGTCAACACTAGTTTCAAATCTTGACATGGGAATCCCAGCTGTTTTTCATTTATTTAAAATCTGGTTGACATAGTCAGAATGGGTCAGAGATTGTCATTTCTTATGTTTTCAAAACAAGCACCCAGTAATTATCCTACAAGTATTTCCATATTTGAGAATGGCTGTTTGTATGTTGTCAGGTGTTCTTCCCCTCTCCACATGTCGTTTGATCTGCATGTTCATCCGGCATTTTTCTATTGCTTTTGTTTCAATCAAGATTTTTTTTGGTGCATTATGAACATGTTTTGAATGTCTATTATTTTTGAGGGTTTTTTTTATCAGAATCAAATCTGTCTTCCATTCAGCTAATAAGCTTTCTTTGGCCTTTAGTGGGAAATGTGTTTATATTTCTAGGAATGAAATTGACGTACCCAGATGGTCAAATGCCATGTTTAGATATGAGAGTTTTCCTGTTGTTTACAATGCTTCATCGTCACAGTTGAACGCAAGAAGTGAGGGAAATCTTATTAATCATACTTAGGACGTAGTGTGCCTTTTTAATGGGTTATGTTTTAACTAAACCAAGAGAAAAACATTACTTCCTTAGATTTTTCATCATTAGGATAGACAATCACAGCTGGTTTTTAAGTTTGATTGCTAGATAAAGGAAATATTTTACTAACCACTTCTCAGTCCTGGTTACTGCTTGTTGATGTCTCCGTGTCAAGACAATTTGCTCGCCTCCTCCTAAAAATTTTTAATGTCTTGTAAAAACCACCATGTGTGAGATCCTTGTATTGCACGCTACAATAAAGTGACTATTACTCCAATGCATTTTTGCCAAACCATAACATGCCAAAAATGTTTTTAATTGAGCTAATGGTTACTTTGCATTCTACCACAGTTTCTATACATTACACATCATTAATCATTATAATAGATGTCAGGAATTAATGTTTCCATAGTTCTCCCTCCTCATGAATGGCCTCAATGTATGAATTCACAGAATACAGAACTTATTTGCTATGCGAGTGTATTTATTTCAAACCAATTTGCAAATCTTAGTTGTTTTATATTTGATAATTAAGACAATACTTGCAGTAAGAATGAAATGGTACACCTCCCAATATTGATCCAGAGACTTTGTGGTACCTGCCCAATTCATTTTTTGTATTTTTATTTTTTTATTACTATGCTAAGAAGTCAATCAGTGATGATACTGGTGTTTATTGGTCTACCATCTCTACATTAAGCTGTTATAAAGCAATGTTTGGTAACGATAATATTAGTCAGTCATTCTGGGGCTGTCACTACATCACTTGACAATCACAGAGAGCAGCTACAACTCGACTTAAGGGGTCTCCTAGCGTCATGCCTTTCTGAAATCTGGCCCGAGTCATGCTTCAGTTTTTTTTAAATGGACTATCTAGTAAACGGTTCCAAATATGAAATATTTACATATATCAACTTATATACCTTAAAAATAATACTGCACTTTCAAATATTATGAGAATGACCTTAAGAAATGTTCTCTGATTACCTATGACTACAAAATGCAGCTCTGAAGCTACATGTGGCTCTTTAGATCCTCCACAGTGACTCATAAAAACTTTGGCCACAAATAAACAATTGGAGCAAAGTTTAAAAATTTAATAGTCATAAAAATTGCAAGCTCTATTAGTTTTCCCTGGGCATTTTTAATGCAACATATGTATAACATTTTCACAACTTAATATACAGATTGAGGAATAAAAAATAAAAAAATTTGACAAATGGTTGCAGAAATTGTGCTTTTTTAATGTAATTTTTTAAAATATCAAATAGCCGATTGGGAATTTAGTATTAAATCTATTGACCAAAAGTAAAATCTAAATTAATTTTATATGACGGGTGTTGTAAAAACAATCCATTTTATTTCAAAGAGTTGTGTTGCTTCTTTGATTATCCTTTTTTTTTTTAATAAATGAAAGCAGAAAAGCCTCTCAACCAGTTTTACTCCCGTGGTCAGGGATAGAAAGACCAGGAAGTCCGTTACAAAAAGACTTACCTACCTTTCTAATTTTTTCTTAATATCTTCACTAATTTGGATTTAACAACACTGTTTGACCTTTACAGAAACTGACTTTTCTTCCCCTCTTGGTCATTTGCAGCTCAAGCATAATGTTGGATAAGGATTTTTTAAAAGGAAAAATATATAGACTTCTCTGTGGCTGACTACAAGTTGAATGCCACACTTAAGAACTCATCATCTTTTCAGAAATAAAAAAAAATAACAAATTGATCACAGGAACAAGACAGTTTCACTTTGGGTGGAGGCTCTTGCTAAAGCCACAAGTCAGACTTCATCTCATGAAAGTATCTGGGCTTTTCAGTGACATCTCCATGGTGTTAGTGCAACAGACTAAACTGTTAAACAGACATAAAATACAGCTTGCTACATGCACTGATATACTGATATACCAAAACATAATACTATGCTGCAGCTACCACTATCATACCAGAAGTCGATAACACCACCAATACTACAGCAACGCCATCAAGAATAGAGTGGATAGTGATCAGTTGCAGCCAATAAGAACAAGCTGAGTTTTGAAGAAGTTTTGCCCTTGAATAAATATGGGATAAGAGGAAAAGAGAAGTAAAATATAAGAAAACAAAATAAAAATTCTATATATAATTTTTAATGCTAAAATATTTAATGCTAAAAAAACTGTCAGCTTTACCCAGCAGTTTGTAAATAACAATAAATAAAAACTTTAAACCAATACAGAAAACAAATGTCCAAATATCCCATCAAAGTGAATGGATGTGTCATTTTCTAAGTAGAAATAATTCAGCACCCATCACTAAAACATTTAGTCTATACATCAGTTTGTCTGAGACTGTTGACCACACTGAGGTAAATACATTTGGTAACCATCAAACAGCTGTCCTGTGCCTGTGCATGTGGGCTTAAACACCCCCTTCAGTAATGGAAACAAAAAACCTCAGCGGTTTTATAATGTAAATATACAAGAAGACTACTTTGAAGAATATGGTATATTTAATCTTGCAAAGTTTCAATGTAGAAGAAGGACATGACTGATTCACTCACAAATTTAAAAAAGGCAGTAAAATATGATAGCATACAATAAAAGGGAATTCTAGTCTCTTTATGGGATCCTCAGGTCCCACAATTAAGATGTTAAAATATAGCTAAAAATAGATTCCCCATTCAGTTTTAAGTAAACATCCAGGTTTTGTAATTTTTTTATTGAAAACATTTTGCCAAAGAAAGGTCCAGCAGAGACTTCAGTACCATGTGAGTTTACAACTGTCAAACATCTTGGAGCTATTTTTATTTTTGTTCCAGTGTAAAGTGAAACTGCGTAACTTCAGTGGAAAACACATCAGATTAAAGGAAGCTGTGTAGATAAAGCTAAAGTAATTTAGAGGGAAACAAATTAATCCCATATGATCGTATGGATGAATGTGCTCCCTTCAGAGCCTTGGTTGCGTGCTCAGATTTCTAAGATGGTTTCCACATTGTGCACATAAGAACTACTTGTGAACACAGATTTATATGTACTGAAGATTACAGAACAAGTTTTTGCCATGTCTACACTTGGCACTCCCAACTTGATTTACACTCTCTATCAAATATATAAATAGCACATGTGTAACATAAACGTTGATCTACAGCATGATTATGCTCAAATGTTCTACAATTACTGATAGCTTTTAGGTTAAAGAGAATATAATGGGATTTCTGTTTTACAAGTCCAAATGTTGTCAAAATACAACTTAACGGTTCTGACAGCACATAGTAAATGGTCTGGATCCAGACTGGTGAGGCAGCGTGCATCACTGGATCTACATCCAGTACTATATGCTGGGTGTAGATCACTGGAAATTAAGAAACTCCTAATTTCTTTTGGTATAACGAAAGAAATTAACATGCAATCATAACAGGTTACAATGAAAAAATAAACATTATGAGGGAAATTTTATAGGATGTGGATTTTGAGGCTAAGTTATAATATGGTAACAAGTTTATTTGTATTTGTAAAGAGTGACTTATTACATATTGACACACAATATAAAATATGGCTCCCATCTAAAGCCAAATGCGACAGTCAAATAATTAAAACTGCAAAAGTTTATACCGTTATTAAAGGTCAAGAAATATGGTTAAACAACACCTTTAAACCGGATTCCATCCACTTTCTATATGTGATTAATCCTAATGGAAAATTAGAGTGGCCAGTTATCCCAATATGCGTGCTTTTCGACAGACGGAGGATGCCAGAATACTTGAAAAGAATTCATGCATGCAGCTGGAGAACTTTCAAATTCCAAACAGGAAAGCCTGGAGTAGAACTCAGGACGTTTTTGTTGCAAGACCTCATTTGCACTAGAGTAATCCAAAATTGTGTTTGTTTCCAATTCCAGGTAACTCGTGCAGATTAATAGATGCAGATGTTTAACATCAAACATCTAACCAAAACAGGCTGCACTTGGGTGCAGTTGGTAGCACTGTTACTTTGCTGCAAAAAGTGCAGAAAGGCAACAGTCCTGGGTTCTCAGGCCAAAAACATGATTAAATTCTCCTTATGCTTGCATGTTTGTTTGTCCTGTTTGTCTCTGTGTTCCCCTGGAGGCAGGCACCAGCCTCCCTGCAAGGATAAGGATGTTTTTTTATAAGTGCTTAAAACACAGTTTGGGATTTTTGGAATGTTTATTTGTGACAATGAAAATGAGGAGTATTAGTTTAAAACCTCAATGTTTTGTTTTGTTTCATTTTAGGTCTCATCCTGAGAGCAAGATTTATTTACAATCCTGTGTTACACATTAGTGTCAATGACATTTTAAATGTTGAAAATGTCTTTATTCAATCCATATTTTGTCCATGTATAAGAGAAATACAAATTTGAACAAAACTAATTGAAAGTTAAAAAATTAATTGGAAAAATGTAGAATAAGAGAAGTAAAAAAAAAGGCTGACTGCATCTAAATTTAAAACATTTCATTAAAAAAAATAATTTTCATCTTCTATAAAGCTACTGTGAATATCAATTATTAATTCATATGCTGTACAAATCACCAAATAAGTGAAGTTAACAATTAAAATGATCATTAATAAATAATTGGCTATCTTTTATGAAAAGACTAGGTGAAACGTTTCAGGAATTGGGCTAATTAGATCATAGAGGAGGAGTAATAAAGGAGCATGACAAATAAATTGGGGTTAACAGCTGTGAAGGAGCTTCCTGAGTGGACGTTAATACCAGTTCACAAGTCTGGGTCATCCTGTCATGAGTCTGGGTGAATCCCTAACCCCCATTTCATTAGCTGGTATAACCCAATAACCAGCACTGCTCGTACTTTGATCCTCAAGCCTTTCCTCTTAGCCATAGAACAGAGGAGAAAATTACTGCAGTAATTTTTTTTGTAGGCTTTGGCAAATACCAACAACAAGTAAACAATATAATTTTGCACATGGAAGTAATAAAATGTGTAAATTTAGCAAATTCCTTTATAAAACAAACAAAAAACCCACAATCATCTGGAGACTTCTGGTAATCAGTGCAGTTGTTACCAATTATTTAAAAAAAAAACCTTTTGACTTTTCAGAATAAAAAAAGTAACACTTCTTTGACAGGTTAAACTTTTAGGTTCTGCAAATTAACCTATTACACAGCAAGAGCTCTTGTTCTTTTCAACACAAGTGTTTTAAATTACACAATGTCTGTTTTTTTCCTACAAACTGAACACTTGCATATGATTGGAGTTTAAGTGCGTGTCCTCAATAATAAATAAAAGGGAAACTGTTTCATTTATGAAAACCAGAACACATTGTTACCTCTCTCTTTTGTTAAAGTTAGGTTTGTTTTCAAAGCTTGCACTTCCAAGAACATTGGTGGTCCTGTAGCTAAATGCAAAGATAGATGGTTTTGACCATTTCTATTCACTTCAAACATCCCATTCTCCACTCTAACACCAGGACTCACTCGCTTTACAAAATAAATTTTGTTTCACTTTAGATCTCAAAATATGTTATCTTGTTTGCCTTAAATACAAATTTTATTTAGATAAAAAAGTGGAGAGAATTTATGTTTTGGTGTTTATAGAAATGAAATTCATAAAGCTATATTAAAACAAACAATAAGTCTATGGAAAGAGGGCAATTGTGAAAGCCTTGCTTTATTTGAGATAAATTTGCAGTTGCTAAAAGATAGTCCACTGTTGAGCACTATGTGATGTAGCATATTACAAAACTCCAAAACAATGACCTTAACTTACTGTGATAATGTGTTTGTTATTATGAAGCTGATGGTCTTTCTTACAAAGACAGTCATTTATAAGGCCTGGCATCTTGTTTCTCTGTGGTTTTATAGCTGTTCCATTGAACAATACCTCAGAATTTGTTTCTAGAATCAGTTCATTATCTTGTGTATTTTTTTTTCATATCCACATGATCAAACCACCAGCTTTTTCTAAACTAAAAACTATAACTATAATCTAAGTATATTAGTTACTCAATGAGAAAATAGTTCAGTTTTATTAGCAATTAAGAAGAATCTCAAGTACCAAAGTTTGTGTGGTCTGAGTCAGAAGGCTTGGTTTCAGAAATAAATTGGGAATATTCCAATATTCAAATATAAATTAGAGAATATGTTTTACCCATGAGAATCACATCATTAAGGGGACGTGCCCTCTCACATTTGAGAATAATTTGGACCCACCATCCAAAAATTTATATTTCCTCCAGCGCCGTTTCTGTTGAGTCGCAAAGAATCCTTTCTGCTTGATTCACAAGAAAATATGCATACTGCTAAGAGTCGCTGTGGGTTTTCCTGATTACAAACAACAACTTACTGCACCACATTCCCCAAGCATAAACTAAAGTGAATATCTAGTTCAGATTGCTAAAACTAGACAAAGTAATGTCAGTCCAATTGACACCTCCCAATGTTAGTTTTATGATTGTTCAGCTCAAAATAATTAATTAAAATATTGAACAGTCAAATGAAACAGCTAAAAAATAAATAAGAAATCAAAATGCTAAACACGGGGTGTTGTATGATAAAATATATACATAGTTGTACAAACATATTTATATATTTAGCAAACTTACAAATATACAGCAGTTCATGTCCCAAAACCACTTGAAAAGTACAAAGTCACCACCGTGTCACAATATTGTATCTACCAGCACAAAATGAGATCAAAAATTTGACTTACACACTTGGTGGCTATTTTTAAATGAACAAGCTAATTGAATAATTTCATGGTCAAGAAAAAGCCCATTCTTGTCGGTTCAACCAACCCGTGATGCTGAACCGGATATATATGGCAACATTTTTTTCTAGCTAACAGAAACTGAGCAGATGTTCCAGCATTTAAAGGTCCTTTTAATAAATCATTGACAAGATCAACCTTTCAGGTTGAATTTTTGACCATAGACGTGTTTTGCTGTGGACTTAGTATATTTTAACAGTTTGCATGCATTCTTTAAGAAACACAAGAGAAACAGTACAATCGGCACTGAAGGCTATATTTTAAATCAGCTAGCACCTTGTATGCAAACACACTACTCAAATAAAACAGAAGTAAGCTCCTGTGTTTCCTTTGACATGACATTAGGTCATGTCTCCAGATTGAAAACAAACACATTTTGGGAATATCTCACTAAGACACAGTGCATGGGATTTGCTGTCTAGGTGATGTGATGGATTCACTGGCACATCAGTGTGTTAAATCCTTCCACTCTCTACAATTACAGGTCAGACACAGCTCATTTAACAGGAGGCCTTGACCTGCCTGACATGGGAGGACCCTTTCTCCCATAACTCAGGAATGCTAAGCATTCCCCCAGGGGTTAGACGCAGACCTTTCCACTTTATGGCATGCAAGCAGGTTATGACACACATATGAGGGTAATAAAGCTCATAACCAGGAGACGTAGTGTGATGGGATCACACTCACTATAACTCTTTGACTTCTTCAACCACAATCCTCTGAGTAAGTAAGTGAAAAGAGTAACAAATTAATTGTACTTAATATTGCAGAGGCATATACAATTATAATGATCCACTAAACTGGTCTTCCACCAACTCCCACTTATTTTAGTCTTTCATTGTATTTATAAATGTCATAGTGTGAAACACATAATAAGACAAAGATGACAGAGCAGCTCTACTTGTAGGTATCAATAGTCATGGAAAAAAGAAAGTACATCCTGTGTCAGTTTTAGGTTTCTAAAATATAAAAAATTGAACTTATATGCAGTTAAAGAATTCAAATCTAACTATAAGAGGGGAAAAAAACATTACTGATTCATATTGATCAATAATTAAGCAAAAATGTAAAAGTTTATGTAAAATTGGGCACACATCAGAAATGTAGAAATTTGGCAAAATATGTAAAATCCTAAAATTTTATATTGACTTTGGGAATGTGCATTCTATTAAGGATATTATACAAAATTAAGGTCTTCTGCTGTATATCCACCACACTGAGCCACTCACCTGATCTGGTCCTAGTCTACTCTGCATCCCCAGAAACAGAAACAACATGAAAGATCGGCATTGAGTTCCTATGCTTCATTAATCTAGAACAATCTTCCAAGATACTGCAAAAACAGCTGAAGTACTGAATTCCTTTAAGTCCAGGGTAAGACCCCGCTTGTTCAGAAATAGGTTAGTAGTAATTGGAACATTGATCAACATATTTGATGAGCAATTGCTTGATGATTTTGCTTGATGAGCAATTGCATGATGACAAATGCATTAGCAAATGAATTTGTCTAATGCATTTACTTTAGACAAATGCCATAATGTTTATTGATTGCTTCATAGTTGTCGACTGTATGGTGTTTTTATGATGTAAAGCACTTTGAACTGCCTTGTTGCTAAAATGTGTCACACAAATAAATTTTACCTTACGAGAGTTCTCCTCTCCACTTTGGATACATGCATGCTAATTAGGGGTGCACCAATTTACCGACCAGCCAATCTATTGGCGCCAATTTCCTCCCTCAGCAAAAGTCTAAAAGTCAAATGGGCAATGGGTTTCATTGTGGTGTGTTATTGTTTTTTATTATGCTCTGTGTTTACAGTTCAGGTTTACACAATTTTACCTAATTTATTAAACTTGGTTGTTGATAAATTTTACCTAATTTATCAACAACCAAATTTATGTGGTTGTTGATGACAGCAATGCTCAACAAACAAAGCTAGAATTGACTGGAACCAGAAATTTAAATTCCACCCCATTATAAAAATAGATATTTTATTATTATGTTGTGAAAATTGAAGAAACTTGTGAAAATTGCTGACTGTGACTTTCGTCAAATATTTCAACTAAAAATATAGAGGCATATAATTCTGAAAGCATCTAAGACATAATTTATCCATTTAATTTTTCACATATTTCACTGCTAGTAAGAACTATATATGATTTATGGTGACAGGTTCATGTGTAAACTTGTCAAGGTCAAATGTGTGAATACCCACCCACAAGGAACATTTTGTTTATTGTTTACAAGCTGAGTAGCAGACATTAAAATGCCAAGCGGGAAGGCACAGTCGTTTGTAACCATGAATTTAATAGCTTAGTCGTCTGTGTTTGCCCCATCTATCTTACATTTCATCAGTGAGGCATTAAGATAAGAAAGCTATGAGATGCCAGCAGCAAATTAAACCGCTTCCCTCATCTTCAAACGCTTTTATAGCAGCTACAAAGAAAATACACAGACATCTGTTCCTATCACATTTTCATCTCAGTGTGGTATGGAGTAAATCAGACCGACGTTTGATCAGTCAAGGGCTCCTTATTTGCTTTAATCAGCATGTTTGGGGTGGGATGAAAGAATGAATAAACCGCTGTTGTAGAAAATATTGTTGACTGACATCCGAGAACTTAGTGGTTTACTCTGGCAAATGAGAGTGCAAGTCTTCATCTTTAAAATAAATAATGTTCAGTTCTAAGCATTTAGTGTGCTTCCTATTAATTCTACTTACAAAACTTCTGGAGGGTGCAATAAATATTATTACATAAACTGTTTTACTTTCACACTAATAATTGATTTGTTTTAAAAGGCAAATTTCTATGCAAGTATAAGAAGTTTGTTCATCTTGTGTTTGCATTTCCTTTTAATCTTAATGTTTTTTTTTGTAATTCTCACATGTATCCAGCATTCCCAGTTGCTTCAGTAGCATTATGTCATTTGTTGACTCCTGTCAGTTTTATGGATGATGCTACCTGTCTGTTGTCTCATTTTCCTCTGAAGCACACTAGTTTAACGTTGCGTGGCTTTGTTGTTCAATCTCTCAAATCCTGAGATCTCTTGTAAAGCCTGTAAATGCACATCTGTTTCCAGAAAAGGCAGCATAAATTCAAATTCCTCTGTTGAACTGACCAAATCAATACAGTTAGCCAACAAGGTTATCAAGCAGTAGCAAAGCCAAAGTGCAAGTACTCTAAAATCCACTCAACGTAAGTAGGGCTTTAATTTTGTGTCAATGAAAAATAATACAAACCTCTTCCTTCTATTAAGCTGTGAAAGAAGTGACTGAAAAAGGTAGCAGTGAATCACTTTTAACCTATAAACTCCGAGGTAGATATCTGCTGGCAGAAGTTTAAGGGTCTGACATTTATCATAATGTTCAGAAATGGAAGTCCTGGAAGGTCAGCACTCACATCCTTTTCTGTTTTAGATGTCTCAAGATTATTTTAGTCTTCTTGGTAATCTTGGAAAAGCCTTCAGAGGCATTTCAGTTAAAGGCCAAAAACAATGCTGCTATTTGGTTTTGAAAGCCAAATAGCAGTTTAATTATGACATACTACCACTGCTGAATGACAAATCTGTTTTTCCAAATTTCAATAAACTTTACAAAAACATTTTGACCTTTGGGATAAACAAAGAATGATTTAAGTTCTGTTGTCATAATATTAATATAAAAACAGCTGTTGCAACAAAAGACTTGCACTAATTTTAACAGTCACTATTGGTCATTATCCACTGCTACTATTAAGAAAAACATGTTACAAATACAGCTGTTTGAAATATACTGGCTATTAAAACTGATTTTTTTTATTATACGTTTTCAGAGCTTTTGTAAAAACGGTAATCTGTAGCGAGAGAGATCTGTAAGTGCTGTATATCCACTTTGTCATGTGTTAGTATTTATCCAAGAACGCATTCCCTCCAGGGTCCAAAATAACGAGGGAAGCTAAAACTGAATCATCATTTTGTTCCTTCTTCTCTCTATAAAACACAAAAAGACAGTATCCTACTGAACTTGATTTAAAAAAAATGTTTGGTGTACTACCTTACAAAAACTTATCCGCTTACTCTACGTGATCTGCACTTCAAAGTACTAAAAATACAATTTTAGTCAGATGTAATGTTCGTTATTCAATATAAAATGTAAGGATTCTGCTCCTCCTGGCTGGTGGGAATGTCCTTTATGCCGTACTGTGTATTATGGAACTACATTTCCACCTAGTGGTTTCTAAGTAGTGCCGCAATAATTTGTAATTCTTTTCAGATGAAGTCACTAGGTATTTAATTATTTTCAGTGGACTGGATTTGGGGTTACTCACAGGCTTCTCAGTAGTGTTGGGATATCGGAATTGATATAAATCCAATTTAATCATCATGATGTGTGATTCAAACTTAAACACAGCAATGTGACTGTTAAAAGAAAACTGTGCATCTCTATTGACAAGAGATAAAGCCTAAAACAATAGTGACTTCCGCATTGCAGTGAGTACCCTATATATAAACAACGTTAAAGTCCTAAACACTAGTTTTGGGTTGAAAATTTTTGAAACAGAAGAATTAAATGATTATATTACCCTCCTAGCCACAGGGGGCAATATCTTCTATCTTGTTCTGTCTCCCTTTGGTAGTTCAGCCTGGATCCATCATGGCGGCTAACAGATTAGCATGTATCGGTCTAAATGCCCTTTATTCCACCATTTGCGCACCAAAACAGGTAACTTACCTAATTTCAACTCGCATGTTGTGGCTTGCGTGTTATGAAGGAAGCCCTCGGTTCT
This sequence comes from Phalloptychus januarius, assembly GCA_902982915.1. Classification (NCBI taxonomy): domain Eukaryota; kingdom Metazoa; phylum Chordata; class Actinopteri; order Cyprinodontiformes; family Poeciliidae; genus Phalloptychus; species Phalloptychus januarius. The sequence continues at coordinate 11,406,422 of CADWAE010000466.1, read as the reverse complement.
TAGCCAGGAAAACTGAAAAAATAACAGTGAAAATGTTAATTTTGTGACTAGTTTTGTAACGCTAGCTTGGATGGTAACGCTAGTTTTCATAGAAACTGTTTAGATGTTACTCACTGCACGGAAACTCAAGTTTCTGTGTTGCGGTGGAGCAAAAAGAAGTGTGAATGTAGCTTGGAGTGATTAGCATGACTGGGAAAGCTTGATATAAATGTACCATTCTTCAACTCTCCATGGGTTTTTTGCTCTGACGTTTTTAGGCTTACCTATCTTGTGGAGTATGTTCGTCTGATATAATTAGGAAAAAGCCCAGGCTGTTACTTGCATAGCTGGTACTAACTGCATGTTAATGATGGACAGGCACTGCGCAGCTGCTGGGGTGCAGTGGACCAGCTAAGAAGTTACTACGTTGACTGGAGGATGCTGAGGGATGTCAAGAGAAGACAGATGGCCTTTGAGTATGCTGATGAGAGGGCACGTATCAATGCACTGCGGAAGAACACCATCTTGCCCAAAGAACTCCAGGTAGAGTTGTGCATTTGTAATAATATATGATCCTTATTGGATCTGAGCTGATGAATAGCGCTACTGCTTACTGTTTCTCTAAAAATAGCACATCACACCAGTTCTAAAGTCTGTGTTGTCTTTATATCAACCTTCCTGACCATTCAGGTCTTTAGATTGAAATTTGCTCTCCATTCTCTGAGTCAGATCCAAAGATGAAGCAGCATCTAGTTTTTATGCACCACTTTCACAGTTTCCTGGAACCAGCTTCATGAAAATTGAAAAATGCTAAAACACTTTCTTGCTTAATTTCCTTTAAATTAAGGATAGAGACCCAGTTATTTAGAGTTGCCTTTGATTAATAACTGAAAGATTGTCTAAAGTGTTTATTCCAGTATTTGACGATGATGACATTTGAGATCATGTAATTTCCAGTTCCTGTTTATTGTTTTATGTTTTTATCATTTAAGTCACCTGGAGCCAACAGGCACTATACAAATAAACTTGATATGCCTTAGTTATTTGTAGAAAATTAATTAGTTGTATTATTTGTGTGGATTTTTGTCTTCCAAAAAGGGGAAAAGTAAATATTACGAGGGTTTTAAATTATTAAAGGTATTAGTTATGAACTAATTTTGGAAACTTTATTTGAATTTGTTTGCAGGAAATAGCAGACAAGGAGATTGCAGCACTACCCAGAGATAGCTGCCCTGTGAGGATACGCAACAGATGTGTGTTGACCTCCCGACCTCGGGGAGTGAAGAAAAGATGGAGACTGAGTCGTATTATCTTTCGGCATCTAGCTGACCACAACCAGATGTCTGGAATCCTGAGGGCAAGGTGGTGACTGTGCCCTTGTTGGACTTGTTACACAGATTGTGTCTTTACAAACCTGGCTATTTGTCAGGAGGGAAAACATCAGCGTTTCAAACTTGTAGATATGTGCTGTTTGCTGTACAGTAATCTGCATTTGTTTTCCCCTGTTAAGTAAACTAAAATTAAAATATTCATGAAAAGAGAAGAGAAAATAAATGTTTTGTTTCATTGTACACATTAAAAAGATGATTAAATCTTGCTGCAAATTATGTTGCTCATAGATTTTATTAAGATATACACAAAGCATATCATAGTTTTATGAAAAACAATATGTTGTCCTACTACTGTAAGATGCATCTTCTTTTAATGTCAAAAATGCATTAAAAGCAAAGCAATAATTAAACATGGCTTCAATTCATTTTAAATAAGATTTCAATGAATACAAACTATGGGGCTGAATATCTTCCTTTTTTTATTTCTTCTGTCCTTCCCTGTTTTCTTTTGCTTACATGTATTTTCTTGTTTCCTTGTTCCCTGTGTTCTTTCTTATCTTTCTTTCCTTGTTTTTTCCTTCTTTAGGTGTCTTTTCTTCCATCATTTCTTTGTTTTGCATTTTTCCGTAAAACTAGACCTCTGTCAAAATACCTTCTATTAATTTATATTTAACTTTTGTATTTTATATTCTGCTATGAACACAAAGGACTGAGAAATCTGGAAATATCACTTTGTAAAATTATGGGATTTCAGAATAAAAAATGTGTAGCAACTAAGCAGGTTAAACAGTATATGTCCACATCAAAATTGCACTTAGTTCGCATTGTTCACATCACTTAATAATAATAATAATAAATTAAACAATAATACACATTAAATAATAATACACATAGCTATAATGCGCTTTTCAGGGCATTCAAAAACGTATAATACTTTATTCAACAAGTTATTTATTATAATTGTTAATTATGTTAACGGTGTCAATACTCATTCAGGCCAGTGGATGGCGGTATCAAACATTTGATCTTCATGAGCGAACTGCAGAAGTAGAAGACGTCATTTCCTGGGCCGGGCTGGCAGGTTTCATAATGCAGGGGTAAAGGTAAAGGAACCATTGTAGCAGCAGAGCTTCAGCAAGCCGGCTAACATCTGCATACATCTCAGAAGTACAAGATCATAATGGATATAAAAGAGCAGGTGGGCCTCAATTTAGGCTTTAGCATTCTGACAGAAAAATAATGGGTCATATACACATATAATTTATTTACTTCCCTGATGGCATTTCATATTATATTAGTTAACTTTGACATGTACACAGACAACGCAGAACTCTAATATTTACTGTTTCTTTCTTAAAACCCGAGTAATATGTGCTTTGTGTTTAATTCTGATGTATTTTCTACGTATTTTAGTATCCGGTATGCGTTGTGACAGTGTGCGTTTATATCTGTGATGCTAACTTAGCTTTTAGCTTTGAATGGAGTTTGCCAGAACATTCTAGCAACTTTTAGCTAGCAGGAGACGCCAATGCGCAGTCTCTTGGCCTACAGTTTCTAACTGTCATAGCAACAAAATGAAGTCACATGATTTAATAAATATTCCTAAAAATACTGCTTGTGATGGGTTTAGTGAGAAGTATCGTGTATTTAGTTACTTCTTGCTGCTACAAGAAAAGAAGGGAGCAGATTCCTCAAATCCATATTTATTTATAAGATTTGGCTGATTGTTTACCTGATGTCATCTGCTTGTCAGTAAATTTATTATTCTGGGTTCAATATATATTTGTTGGTATTTTAAATACATTTCAAAGTGTATGGCAATGTTTTCCATTTAGGCCACTGGAAGTCTCCGAAAATGTGAAAGCTTTTTGGTCAATCAGGATAGATAGTTTTTAACACCTAAAATTTTAAGATATTAGCATTTTAGGTAAATTATTTTACTGTATAGAGAAAAACACTTGAAGATTGTGAAAATGTGCTTAAAGTTGAGTTCTTAAGTGGGCTCTATTAGATTAGAATTGATTTCTGCCTCCCTTTTTAAAGTATTTTTTTTATCTTTGTGTAATGCCTGTTTATGATTGGCTTAAAAGCTATTACCTATGCTATAACCCTCTGTTATTTATGTTATCTCAACAATCCAGACTTAGTTGTAAAATGGCTCTGTACTGCCTTTGTTTTTGTCCAACACAGATCACTCAGCTAGAAGCTGACTTACAGGAGTTGAGTTCCCTCTTGGAGAAATCAGAGAGGAAAAGGGTACAGGACATCTTGCAGCAAGAACAGAAGAAGGTGGAGAAAGAACTTGCAACCAAACGACAGCAGCAGCTGCAGCAGGCTAAGAGAGAGGCAGAGCCTTCTGCAGTGTCCAAAGCAGCATACACTGTGAAGATCACCAGCTATGGTATGTCTGTTTAAAATTGATCTTTTATCAGTTAAACTGCATTTGAGAACTTGAGAAGATTTTTTTTAAAGAACTTTTAGTTTTTTCTATAACTGTGACACTTTGCTCAACCTCCCTGCAGCATGGGATCAGTCAGAGAAGTTTGTGAAAATTTACCTGGATTTGAAAGATGTGCACAAAATTTCAGCAGAAAATGTAGAAGTGGACTTCACAGAAAGGTAACGCAATAGTCAACAAATATTATCTGCTCTGTTTATTCCACATGTGATCGATTATACCGTTACAATTTCTTATTGTTTCTCTTGCAGGTCATTTTCAGTACTAATTAAAGACCTAAATGGCAAAAATCATCAGATGACTGTTCTTAACCTGCTGCAACCGATCGATGAAAAGGACAGCTACAAAAAGGTCAGTAAAACTAGAAATACAAAGATATGCATATTTTCCTATCTAGGTATTTTTTGAGCAATTTATCCTTTTTGTTCTGTCCTACACAGAGAGGCCTGCCAATTTATCTCTGGTCTATCTTGTATTATCCAGTATACTACAAATTAAACATATAGTTTGTGGTGAAAACTCCTGTAATGTTGTATACCATTTCAAATGACCAGGGCTGCTTAAAATAACTTTTGTTTTTACATTGTATTTTTATATTTGGGGATTTTTGCATAACTTGAAACTTCATTTTGTTTCTTTCAGGTAAAAACAGACATGTTGTTGATCATGTTAAAAAAGCAGACAACAAGGAAGTGGGAGTGCCTCACAGCAGTGGAGAAACAGTCAAAAGAGAAGGAGTAAGTTTAAGCTGTATCAGTAGACTTTAAGTTAAGGATTTTTTTTTTGTCTAGACAGAAATCAAAGTCATAATGAATTACAGTAGCTTGTGAGATACTATAATGCATTATGAATGCAGCTATAAAACAACAATCTTTTAACTATTAAAGCCATTGCAAAGTTGGGAAAGACACACCTGAAAGACTTGAAGACGTCCATTGACTCATGATGAATACAATTAATTTTAGATTCAAGAAAATTTGAATCTTCAAAGTTTGAATCTTAAAACTTTCTTGTTCTTATTACTTCTGCTTCACTGATATGCAAAATTTTTGTGTTGGACTATCACATAAAACCCCCATTATTGGGGTCTGTTTGACAAAATGTGAGAAATGAAGACTTCTCTGGTAATTCTACAAATTTTCAATTTCATATCTATTTTTTTTTTCATTTTTATTTTGTAAACATTTACATAAATTACCAAATATATATATGTAATATATATTTAGTAATATAGATCAGGGCACTTATCTGCCATGTCTACTCTCATCTTCAACAATGATGTGAACAGCTGAGAGAACCATGCATATGTAATACAATAGAAATTACAATATTTTCCTGCTCTACCTCAACAGCAAACCCTCTATGGGTGAGAACGCAGACCCCAGCGATGGCCTCATGAGCATGTTGAAGAAGATTTATGATGATGGAGATGATGAGATGAAGAGAACTATCAACAAAGCCTGGACAGAATCGCAAGACAAGAAGAAAAGAGGGGATGACATGATGGACTTCTAAATATTCCTCTTTTTTTTCTGCAATGTGACCAAATTAGAGCTTTAAAGATCAAGAGTGCATGACCTAAATATTAAAAAGTAGAGCTGGGTCCTTCAATAAATTGACTTAGGTTCTATATGATTTTAGGGCAGTCTTGAGCTCTAACAAATAAATATTACTGTATCGTAATGAAAAAGCCACGTCCAGCAGATGGCGCCCTTAACACAGTGATCCATCATTATTGCTCGTTTAAGATTTTCCAACATGCAAGGAGTAAATTGTGAGTCGTATAGTCCGTGTCCATTTCTTCAGAGGATGACAGGTTTGTAACAGTGCCAAAGTCACACCTCAGTTTTCCTATAAATAAATTCATCCATGAATGAAGTCATATCCTCAAAAACATAATTCTGCTTTTTTGAAATGTTAGTCCAAAGAGCAAAATTAAGATGTACAATTGTATATTTTGGAAAAGCACCATTAAAAAAAGTCCAACTCTACACATTTAGTAAAAACTATCCAACACAAACAAAATATAAAAGATGAATTGAGGAATTACACATTGTTTTCATGTCAGTTGCAATAGAGATGAACGCTATGCTGGGGTTTTTATTATTTTTTTTTTTTTGGTTTTCTGTCATCAGACTGGTCATCATAACATTCAACAAAGATAACACTTGAACCCTCTTCCGTCTTCATCAGATTTTTTGTTTATATTTTACTGTTATGCTATACAAAGGAGTGCGTCGTCTCTTTGGCATTTATATTTTATTTGCTTTATTTCAAAACCCTTACATTTATGAATAGAAAATATTACGCTTTTGCACATTCTCTCCACCAGGTGGAAGCATTCTGTAATACTTGTCAGATTTTGACTCGGGGGAATTCGGGACTTTTTATGAAGTAGTTTACATTGTGCTGTTTTTATAGGCTTGGGAATAGTAGCAGCTCTTTTAGCGTCTTTAACTGGCTGACGTGTTGACTATTTGTCCATAAAGGTATGTATCAGTTAACATTTGATTATAAGATTAAGTAAATGTTAGATCACTTATATAAAAAAAAAAGCTGAAGCGACAATTAAAATCTGAATTTAGACCAAATTTTGTAAACCGTTGTGGATTATTTTTTTTTTGTATTGTTTCATTCATTCATATATCTCATGCATCCATATTTCAGTGAGACTAGCTGAGTAAATCATCTGGACTTTCTCCTCTCTCTCTCTCCGCCCCAACCAGTCTCCGTGACGTCACGGCCGACTATAAAGCCTCGCAGATCTGTGTCCAGACACGCCAGATGGAGACAGCCGTAGTGGGGGGAATTAACACACGGCATCATAGTTCTTTTTGAGAAATACGCAGGAGGAAGGATTTGGACACAGCATTTGATTGAAACATTTAATGGATTCCGGTTGTTTAAACGCGGCGCAGCGCATTTCGTGTCACAACATGAACGCGGATTTATTCAAGCCTGTCCCGGAGCGCGGACACCACCTGTCCTCTGCCTCGACGAAGAACAGCAGGAATAAACCCGAGCACGGCAAACCCGAGCTGGCTCAGGTGGTGACGGACCCCAAGACGGGAAGGTCCTACAGTAAAGGGAAGCTTCTGGGCAAGGTAAGGCAGAGCTCATTCTTCCATGCGCTCCAATCCTGTTCTACCAGTTCGCGACAGAGACATCTAGAAGATGAATAAATTATGATTTGAGACGCAGATTAGGAGTCGTGGTGAAGTATGTTCCATGTATGTTGGATATTGGGGAGGATATAGAAGGGAGAACCTCGTGGTGGGTGTGCCAAATCTAACCTATATACTCCCCACCTGCTGTGCGGGTTTTTGATGAATGAATCAGACGCAAGGTGTGCCCAGCTCCTGTTTGCAACACCTTGTATTAAAAAAAACAACAATCGCAGGGATGACTGAGCAGAATATTCCTCGCGTTTTCATTGACCTTATATGGCTTTTTTGTCTCATTCCTCCTGATGTAATCAGACTAAAATATTTCGGCTACAAAGAAGCGTTTTTATTATTATTTTTTTTTTCCTCTACGTGTTGCTCCATCATGTCATGTATGTGCTGCGGCGGAGGGCTGTGAGCCAGACTCCCCCTGCCGCCTGCTCCCCCTCCTCCTGCCGCAGAGCTGGAAATCTCTCCGTCACTTTCACGGTTAATGAATGCAGCATTGCGGTGTGCTTCATCCTTCACATCTTCCCCCAGCATGTGGAGACATGATCGCATCAAGAGGATGCAGCAATAAATACCCGATTGTCTGATTCAGACCCAAACGTGTCACTTGCTTTGCGTATGGAAATGAGTAGATCGGCCTTGTTTTTATGAAGCTGCTAAATTACAGCTGGTGAATCGTTTTAATTGCCTTGTCCAAAGCTATTGATCCTCAGCTGAAAGGCTTTGCCAGGGAGGCTGATTTATTTATGACCATTGCAGGGTTTCAACCATTTTAACCCATGACTGTGCTTTCCAAAGGGTGGCTTTGCACGATGCTATGAGATGACAGACCTTTCCAACAACAAGATGTATGCTGTGAAGGTGATTCCACAGAGCAGGGTCTCCAAACCACACCAGAGGGAAAAGGTACAGGCATCTCATTATGCCGGAGTCCATTGCATAATCTTGAATCTATGAAACGCCAGGATGTGTTCACTAACCTATCTGTATTTACATATCACCAGATTACGAATGAGATCGACCTGCACAGGTCCCTGTCGCACAAGCATGTAGTGAAATTCTCCCATTATTTTGAGGACCATGAAAACATCTACATATTCCTGGAGCTCTGCAGTCGGAAGGTGAGATGCTGGAATTCTCCGGAATGATTTGTTATGGTATTTGACACAAAACTTATTGAAAAGCCCCATAGAGATAAAGAAACAACCAACTTGCTATTCTATGTAAGCAGTTGTCTGAATGTTGCTGTCTCATACAGATACTGTAACCAATGTGTGTTTTTGACGGACCGCAGGGTTTGACCGTCTCCTCGTTGCTTTGTCTTTGCAGTCCCTGGCACACATTTGGAAGGAGAGACGTACTCTGACGGAGCCAGAGGTGCGATATTACCTCAAACAGATCATATCTGGCCTGAAGTACCTCCACAGCCGGGGAATCCTGCACAGAGACCTCAAACTAGGTATGTGAATGAAACTGGACTAAGCCATCCCTGGAATTTGATGCTGCTTTAGTCATGTACATGTCCTCTGTGGAATGCTGACTTAATAAAGGCATTTGTCCCTTTCAGGTAACTTCTTCATCAATGAGAACATGGAGTTGCGGCTTGGCGATTTTGGCCTTGCTGCCAAGTTGGAGACTGTGGAACAGAGGAAAAAGTGAGTGCTTGATTTAAAACAAAATCTTTGAATACTAAAAATAACTAGAGAACATTTGAGTCATTTTTCCAGCAAGATCAAATTGACTTTTTTTTGCTCAAAGTAGCTTAACCTAAAACAAGTAGCTTAACCTAAAACCATTACCTCAGTTACTAAGCAGTTTCCTCCTCCCACTGCTTTCCTCCTGCAAGTACCTGCCTGAACCAGTTTCCAGTGGCAGTTGAATGTAGCGCTTAGATCAGAGTTTCAGTACTTTGAGATCTTCCTGTGGCATACCAGACTGAGTGTAGCAGGAAAAAACAAAATACTTTTTCTCGTTCTCTTTCTCACTGTTGCATAATAGAAACTGTTTTGAATTCTACTCTGTACTCAAAGATGCACCTGTTTTCTCAGAACCATCTGTGGAACTCCTAACTACTTGGCCCCTGAGGTGCTAAACAGGCAGGGCCATTGCACGGAGTCGGACGTTTGGTCGCTCGGCTGCGTCATGTGAGTTGGCTTTGTGGCTCCGCAGACCTCGTGTACTGAAATAATTTTACTGTGAATCTGACCAATGGCGTCTCTGGTTTCGTCTTCATAGGTACACGCTGATGTGCGGCAACCCTCCCTTTGAAACGCTCGACTTGAAAGAGACGTACAAGTGTATAAAGGAAGTCCGATACACTCTCCCCTCCACGATTTCCCCCGCTGCACAGAAACTCATCTCTAGCATCTTGCAGAAAAACCCCAGCGACAGACTAACTCTAGATCAAATTCTCAACCATGAATTCTTCAAAGTATGTCACTTCCCAGCACTGTTGCAGTTTGCATAATAACGTTATGCTATCATCTCATGATTAGTGCCTCTATTGTTCCTTGACAAAGATTAACCTTCTTTCTTCTCTTCTCATTTCATTTTCAGGGTTTCACCCCTGACAAACTCCCTCCCAGCAGCTGTGTAATGGTACCAGAACTCCATCCGCCAAGCCCTGCCAAGAAATTCTTCACTAAAATGGCAAAGAGCTTCTTTGGCAAGAAAAAGGCAAAAGGTAAGCGACACAGTCACTGAGCAGTTTTAAATATAGCCTTAAAAGCTAATGAACCTACTGGACTGCATTCAGGCTTTTGGCTTGAAGCCTTTCAAAGGGCTGTGGCTCATTAGAACTGCAATTCTCTTCACAGCAGAGAAGATTCCATGTGAGGAAAAAGACGACAAAGACATTTCCAAGCTGGTGTCGGGCATTGTTAAGTGTTCCATCAACAGGCAGATTAGCTACAAAACAGTGGGAGCCAATGAGGTATGTCTTATTGCCTTTTTTTTTCATGTGTGATTTAAATGTTCCCTTGCTCTTCCAAGCAAATGGCAACCTGGTTTAATTAAAAGGAGAAGAACTGGCAAGTCATTCTGGCAGCTGAAACTCAAAGCTGGCACAGTATCGCATGCTAAGACCTCATTATACATGGTGGTAAAGTGGGGAACAGTAAATTTCTTCTAATATGAAGGGAAGTTTCTTTTCAAAATTGTTTGAAATGCATTCACTAAAAAGATAGTGAAGAGTAAACACAAGGTGACTATACAAAGTTTGGGGATTTGCATACAGGTTATTGTTAGAGGCGTTTAAGTAAGAAATTTGCCAGAGCCGACTTGTGCCAGATGCTTATTGTTAGAGCTGATGTGGGTTTTTTGTTTTTCTTTAAATCATTAAGGGGGAAACTAATTTTGTGGTCTGTTTCAACACTTTTATGCGAGAACACATGCACACGATGTGCTCATTATAAAAGATGGTTATCTACCACCAGGACAGACTAAATGCCACAGGAGCAGGATTCTCAGATGGCCCATCCCCTAAACATACTAGTCCAGCTTCTATTTATAGAGCCACATTGTTTGGTTCTAAGAACTGAATGTTTCCTTGATCAATGTACTTGGAATGATTAAGTGGAATTTAGGGGATTTTTTTAAATTTTATTTTAACTGCGTCGGATGATTCCAAACAAATTCCTGTGATCTTGTAACATTGCGTGTTAAAGGCGTTTCACTTCTATGCATCTTGCATTTGCAAGCTTAAAGCAAAAAATCATGATCAGCAGTGATGTGTCAGTCATTTATGATGCAGTAGATGTTGCAATGTTGCTGCAGGAGCTGCAAGAGTTTGCAAGCATTGACTCATTCTAGTTCTAGAGCATGTCTGCAGTTGCCATTCTCGAACCTGGGATTATTCCTTCATTCTCTGTGATCTGTATTTATTTATTTTTTTTTAAGTGCTGAATGTGTCAATAATCATGGTTGTTTTCCTTTCAGGGGCCTTCTCCTACTGATCAGCTGGTCAATCCCGTGCCTCTAGAACAAACTCCTGCTGAGGAGGAATCCAGGAAGTCGATCTCCCGCTCCTTCAAAGGAACCATGGCCAGCAGCACTGAACGTAGGTTTTTGTTCAAGTCTAATTTCCTGACTTTCTCCTACTTTTCATGCTTATTTTGTAATTTGCATTTTCTTGTTTTCCCCACCAGCCTGTGAGGATGTCCTGACTCCTGCTGCTGTGGCAGAAGCTGCCATGAAGGAGCTGAAGAACTGCTTGGCCACCATGCCTGCAGGTGAGTTTGGAGAGCTTGGTTATAATTGGAACTCAATTTGTAGCAAAGAAATGAAAAGCTGCTTACCTTAACGTGAAGCATTGGGTAGTGATGCCAAATCATTAACGTAAATAGGAGGTCGTCTGAGCTAATTTGTTTCCCCTCAGACTATTTTTTCCCTCCTTTGCCCTCAGCCGTCTAAGTCCTTGAAATACCTGCTGACTAAAGCATTTCTTAACACTTTTTAAGCCGTGCACCTTTTATTGCATTAATGGCGTTTGTAAGATGCTGACTTGTGAACTCTAAATAACAGCAAGTTTCTTAACCCGATCTTTTCTTCTTCACTTTGTCCCCAGCTAACAGAAACCCGCCCTGCTTGTCCAGGCCTCAGTCCTTCCTGTGGGTCACAAAATGGGTCGACTACTCCAACAAATATGGTTTTGGATACCAGCTCTCCAACCAAAGCATCGGTGTGCTCTTCAATGAGGGAACCCATCTTAGCCTCTGTGACCAACGCAAGTAAGTGGCTCGGATAATGTTTAAAATCATCCAGGTTGACTTTTAAAAGATTTTTATCTAATAAAATTCCCTTCCCAACAGGACGGTTCACTACTGCTTGACCAACAACAAACACTTCACATTCCCAACCCAGTCGCTACCTGAGCAGCTTCGCAGCCAGAAGCAGATTGTTGAACTCATGGCCAACTACATGGAGCAGAACCTGATGGAGGTATGCAGCTTTTGTCTGTAGCTGTATAATTAAAGCAGAATGGAGTCAAAGATGATCTAAGCAAACATTTCTATTCCTCTCAGGGTGGGGATCTTCCTTGTGAGGAGCAAAGCTCTGGCCCCCCTCCTCTGCTGCTTCAGTGGGTCAAGACCGACCACGCTCTTGTCATGCTCTTCAACAATGGCACCCTGCAGGTTCGAACAAGCTCACAGATTCTAAAACGGAGGTAGTTGTTAAAAGCTTAGTCTCACCTTTGCTTAAATCTGTTTTCAACTCTTTCTTCCCAGGTGAACTTCTACACCGACCACACAAAGATCATCCTGTGCAAGTCGTCTGACGACGCCTACCTGCTCACCTACATCAGCCGGGAGCGTGTCTCGTACACGTACCTCCTCAGCATGCTAAATGAGATGGGCTGCACCGCTGAGCTACGTCACCGACTCAGATATGTGGTCCAGCTGCTCCAGCACCACACCGACGCCTGAGAGCGGAGCTCTCTGTCTTACAGGCCGAGTGGCAAATACTTCAGAAGCAGCCAGACCGGTTACTGACTTTGCTTTTGTTTCACTTACTTGGCCTTTGCTAGTTTTTGTTTACTCTTTTCAAGGCAGTGCAGAGGGCAGGTGAAGCCTGTTTTAACTGATGAAAATCTGCTCAATTCGACTGAGTGACAATCTTTCCTGGACTGCTGTTGCCAGGGTGATTGGTTTGGATGACCTTGATGACATTGAGCGATGGTGAAGTTACCCAAAGAAGCGTCTGCCCGAAGGGTTTGTGCCTACCAGTTTTTGCCTCAAAAGGTATCCACCTGGAAGGTTTTGATACCTGAAAGAAGAGATTAGTACCTTGTCTGAAACGGTGGAAAGCGTACATGAAGACCCACTTAACTCTCCTTTACTCACTCAGAACCAGTGCTTCTCGATGGATCTTTGTGCACCAATGACCCTGCAGCCTCTCGGCTGATTGACTGTGCAGGCACGGTTTCTCAAAGGTTCCTAAACACTAAAACAAAACTGTTCAGATTGCTTGCAAATGAAAAGGGTTGATCTTGTGGTTGAAATGCAGTGAGGCTCTGTTTTTTTTAAAAAAAAACAAGAAAGCATTTCAGCAGCAAGTTCTCCCTCACTGTAGATTGCAACTGTGATCTTTTTTTTTAAGCTGAGTTGCTTTCGGATTTAAGAATAGTTTGACTTGAGAGAGAGAACCTCCTACCCTCAGTTGGCTTCTGGCCTTTATGGAAAGTGGCACACATTCATTTTTTTAATGTTTTTTTTTTTTCTGAAAATGAGCCAACAAAAGATCACTTGAGATCTGAACCTCACACGCACAATATTTTCAGGCTCATTAAATGAAGGCAAAACAGTCATTGCTTCTTTTGCTGCAATGTCACTCTTTTTTTTTTCTTTTTTTTTCTTGTCAATGCAAATTTCACTGATGCGATACACAAAATGCTACAGGGACGAACACTGTTTTGCACTTTTATTTGCTTTATTTTCTTTGACATTTTTTTTCTTTTACTCACATGTTAAATTTTATTAGGTTTTAACAAAATATTAAAGGTTTCGGTTTTAAAAAACAATTCAGTTTTAAATTCACTTGCAGTAGGTGAATGTGTGTCCTCTACACAAGTGCCAGGAAACTAGGCTGCGTTCTTTAGGAACCTGAGGGTGTGGAGGTTTGGATAAAAGTGCCTTTCTGAGGGATGTCTGTATAGTGCAATAACAACCCTTTGATGAATGTCAAGCTGGCTACATGCAAGATTTCAGATGGGTTTTTAAAGGTGGAGTTTACTTTTGCACTTTGAGCCAAGTAGCAAAAGTAAATCCAATAGCACTACACTCTCACTACCTGGTATAAGCTTTTAGAACAACTGTTAGAAGTATATAGCCCAATAATATCCACTATGGAAAAAGGAAAACATTGTATTCTGTTATACTGTACTGTAATCCTTCTGGTTTACATTGATTTCTTGATCCAGAGTTGTATCCTTAAAACTGTGACCTGGAATGCAAGTATTGCCTACATGTGTTCCCCAAAAACACCCAGTGTTGTGAAAGCCATCTGCCAATTCAGAAGAGTCTTTATTTTTTGGCACATAATGTCTTTATTTATTTTTTTATTTATACATGTTTTTTTTTTTTATTTATTGTGTAAATGTTGCGGACTTGACACTAGGAAATGTTCAATTCCGATCACCTTTTTTGTATGTCATGTTTGGGGAAAAATGGGACAAAAATAAAGTTTATTGAAAATTAATTTACTTTGCTTCTGAGTTGTACTTTAGCTTTTCTCATTTATTTATTTATTTTTCTCTAATATTGTATAATTTGAAATTTCTTGAATCTAGTCATTTTTAAGAACGGCCAAGGTTTCATATTTATGGCCAAACTGCCTTAAAGAAGTGTGAACCCCTCATAATGGCAAAGAAACTCATTCTATCTGCTTATAAAATGAGACCAACTAAGCGGTCATCTAAATGCTAAAACACAATTTTAAAACCTTTAAGATGTCACTAAAGAAGCTAGCAGCCTCTCTTTATCATAAAACTAGGCAGTATATGGAATAACTTCAAAGTGATTGGAAGAAAGATATCAGATGGCTACAAGAAATGCATCTTTGAGATTGCTCTTGTCAAAGGGACTAACAATATTAACAGGAAAGGGTGTTTTCAGAATACATGACATCTTTTCAGGAATCTCTAGTATTTATCTACAATTAATTTTCCAGAGATGAATAAAAAGTTTAGACATCCAATGTAGAAAAGCCTATTTTAAAATACCAGAATATTTAATGGGATGCTCAAATCATAATAGGACATCAAACAATGATGTCCTATTATAAATATCATTGTTTGCCAAACTCTATTCTGACTTTTGTAGGAATCGAATGCTTTGTTTATATGACATATAGTGTTTTGGCAACAAACACTCCAGATGAGATGTTGTCTGACATGAAACCAAGGATTAATACTGGAAATGGCAGCATATCAACCCCCTCTAATGAATATGGTAGAGGATCAGTGATGCTTGGGTCTGTTCTGCTTTCAATATCTGTGGTGACCTGGCATCATGGAAAAAAAACAATGACCTTTTGGGCCCTGCCAGTAAAGTGAAAATGGGTCTTCATGTGATGGGAAATGAACTTACTCACCTGGGCAAATCAACCCAGAGATGGTTTTGCAAGACATAAAATCAGTCATCTTTCTTGGTCATTGCAATGCTAAATTCTACAGACCACCTGTGGGGAGAACCTTAGAGAAGGAAAAGAAGGCTAGTGACTGTGAATGAGTGAGAGATTACAGAAAGAAGAAATGTCAAAGATACCTGAATGCTGCAGCCCTGTAAAATGTTGCAGGAGAAGAGTTGTTTTGTTTGGAAAGGGGTGGTTGTTCAATCTAATGACAACTAAGGTGCCAATAACTCTGCCTTGCTGACTTTTCTGTTAGCAAAGAACTTTCTCCCTACTGAAGGTTTTGAGATAAAAAGTTTTTTCTAAGACAAACCTTTGAAATTTTAAAAAGTATTTTACAGACCTTCACCAAGGGTTCCTATGACTATTCCCAGTACTGTGACTTCACCAGAGTGTTTAAAATGTGCCTGTTCAGAAATACAGCCTTGATGGTCTAACAAACTCATACTTGCTCAAATTTCTTGTACAGACTCCTGGAACCAAGGCTTCATTGTACAGCCAGACTGTTCAGTTTATCTTCTTGGAAAAGTGATCACTACAAAGAACTCGTCCAATAGTCGAGACCCATTGTAGTTTGCATCAGCAGATTGCATCCCGGGCATTTTCTTGTTTGCTTCTCTACATTCTTTAAATTCTGCTTCTCAGCAGTAACTAAATGTCTGTCATTTATGAGTAAAACGAAGGCATCCTAAGAGAATGTGCTGCATTTAAAGAAACTTTGAATAAGAAAAGGGTAACAGGTCAAAAAAAGGATGTGACTCCACAAACAAGGCTGGGGAGAAGACTAGTTTTTCAGGTTTTTCAGGTTTTCGCTTTTAAAACTAATATGCACTGGCAAGAAAGTTTCGTCACATTGTCACAAACTGATTCATAAATTAAGAAAAAACCCAAGAAAATCAGTAGAAAGCATAATAAATTGTTACTGAAGAAACACTGTAAATGTTGAGCACAATATACAGTACAAGCTAGTGAGATTTGTGCCAATTGATCAGTCAGAATTTGGATGAATGTCTGACAATGTGTGAAAATTGTTGCAAACAACAGGACCTAGACTGCAAAAAGAAAGTATAATGAAAGAATAGGACAGATTGGATGACTCGACTAAAATGCCTATTTTTATTTGAAGCGACATCAGCTCCTGCAAAACAACAAGCAGCCTTCCAGGAAAGCCAGGACTAAATTATCAGTAACTATGAATGGTATGAATAGTCTCAGCTGGTATGAATGAGTGGCGACTCATTTGAAACTGCAAGGCCTCTTTGAATTTTGGTTACATATGTGGCTAGTTTTCTTTTTCAAGTGAAAAGAAAAACAGAGCAAGGGCAACTCAAAAGCATTTGGTATTATCTGTTTTAAACATCCTTCTCATATGTTCTGAATAACTTCTCTAGATAAGGAAAAGAAATGCTTGTCAGTTATTGACATGGGTAAGAGACTCACGTTGTAGAAACTTGTGAAGCATGCCATGATATCAGCAGAAGGAACAGGAAGATCTCAAGGTTTTAGAAGATTCAAAAATGTCTAAATAAGCTCATAAGTTGAAATAAAGATATTCAAATATTATGTAAACACCAGTCTGTTTTAGTTTTGGAAGTAGTCTCAATAATTTTTGGTGATCTGTTTGCTGTAAAGCTTTGAAGACCGCAAATACTTGACAAAATGACACTACGTTTGTGACTGTGTCTTTATTAACTCTAATGTTAGAACAAAACTGCAAGTTACACGCAAGTCACATCATATGAGGTCCCAGCGACCAAATTTTAGCACATCCCCATCCACTATTTGACCCAAAAGGTCATTTTGGCATAACTAATAAAGTTGTATGAGCCTGCCAACAGAAAATACAATGCAGCGCATTGTTACTGAATGTAGCATGAGGAATTAAATTTAGGTGTGGCCTTTTATCTGTGTATATATGCTTAAGATAAAATAAAACATTATTAGTTCAAGAAATTGACTTATCTAGCTCCTTATATGGGAGCTAGATTAGAGTCAACAACAGTGAACTCCTTAGATTCTCAGTGTTAGAACATCTCAAACTATTTAACATTGTGTTCTGCACCTTATTGGCAATACACCAAACTTCCGTCAGCAATGTGATGACTCAGCCTGCTGATCTTGAAAAATGCCTCCTCCCTCTTGATGTCTTAATCATTTTTTTATTTGAACAAACTAACATGAAAAGAGAGAGATTCACATATTTACTCAGAAATTGTGGATGACTCTGTTTGCGAGAGAACATCAAACACTGCAAACATAACTCATACTACAAATCCATCTATTAAGTCTGCCTGATTTAGTTTAGAAAGTCCATGTATTTTAAAACAAGTCAAATCCAATTTCCAATTGTACCTGATCTATTTGCATTCATTTGTGTTATCTAAGCTATAGTGTCAGTTTTCCATCCTTCTTCACAATCTGATGGTTTCGCATTAATCCAAAATCTAATGACATCCTTGTTTCAGTCAATGACTCTGCTTAATCACTGGCAGTGATATTTTCATATAATCAAATTAGCAACTGTTCCCTTCTACAGACAGGATCTACTCTAAACCTTTCTCTGACTGGTTACAATTTTCTATACAAGCCCTGTGTGTGTGATTTCATAATGTTGCTTTATTAGCTTTGCCAGGCATGGAAATATAAAAATGTTGCTTGACACTGAAAAGTTCTCAAATGCATCTGATGGTCACGTTAGCACCCTCCTTAGTCTTTTGAAATACAAGGACACCTATTTAAGAACACTTGAAGTGATTATGTTCCCTGTGAGGACCGCGTGTTTCCCCCTACTGCTGCCGTCCATAAAACCCTTGAAGAACATGAGTCAGGGCGAAGTGGGTGGCTTCGTCCTGACTCAGGGCAAAGCTAAAGGGAACCTAAAGAAATCGGTTCCCTTCTTCTGTTTCTGTTATACTGACCCTCAACCATGTCTTGATCTGGCTCTGATGTTTATGAGGGTGTGTTTGTGTCAGTTGTGTAGTTTATCCTTCATGCGGGATTCAGTTGCTGATGTCACATTCCAGCTTGCTAAAGCTGCAATAAGCTCGCTCTCATGTACGTCACTCTCCAGTCCTACAGGAAATAAGTGTTTCCTTTTACAAGTCTCCCTCTGGTTCCCATTAGGAACACAAAGCTGAATGTCAGACAGAAACTTTCTGGGCACATTTCTCTGAGTCAGTCTGCGCTTATGAAATGGAGTAGTTTTGTGGAGTCATTTATCAGAGATAATCTTCCTTAGTATGAAGTCCTATTTTTTTCCAGATTGTAGGATGTTATAAGATTGTATTACCTAAATTGGTCAACAGGTAAAAGGTATCCAGTAACAGAAAGTAAGTCCCTAAATACAGCTGTTTTTATTATAGTGTAAAAGCACTATAAAAGCAAGTTTCCTAAACATTGTTTAGTTTTATTATGTATTTTTGGACCAAACTTAACCCTGGCATTTACTATCTTCAATAAAGTCACATCTTGCTCCTTGGAACAATGTTTTCCCCGAGTGAAAACGTTGCTTTCACAGAAACGCGAAAAGTCCAGTCAAACTTCAGGACTGTTCATGGTGTACCCCACCTCTTGCTCAGTTACCAGGGGAGAAAATACAGACAGTTTTCCCAGAAGAGTTTAAGCTACTATACCTGCTCAGGATGGGGAGACATTTTAAGAAACCTAATAGATAAACAATGAGAAGATATACAATATTAAATTTGTGTAAAGGCATCAAATGCTTTTGGTGTATTCTATTTCTATAGACAACATTGCTTGACACAAGCCTTTGTCATGCTGTCGTTGACACTAATGATGATATGAAAAGAATGATTAACACCTTTAGATCGATCAATATACAGTAGCTATATGGTTGTTTTTAACTTTTTTTTAATTAGTATTTGGTTCTCAAGCTATTTTCTAAGGAGCAGTCCATACATCCCCCTGACTGCAGCTGGATATACTGATTTACGCTATAAACATGGCAAAATAACAGAAATGTTATTGTATTGCATGGTTCTGTAAGCCATTCACAAACAGCTTTATTCTCTCCAGGCCTTTACAGGGACAGGCACATGGGACACTGGCAGCGGTTCCTCTGGGTTCTGTGGGTTGCAGAATTACTGGAATTGTTTTGGTGCTTCCTGTTGCTGCTTGGTTGGAACTGAATCTGGGGAATTTGGTGGCAGCGGTCGCTTTGGTGTATTCCCAAAGCTATTTAGTGGTGTAGTGGCGCACTTTAGGAGGAGCCTCCTATTTTCCAACAGCATCATTGTGACGACTGGTTGAATGTACTTGTCGTGGAGCATGATTGGTGTAAATGGTGCAAGATCTAAAACTGCACCTATAGCAACTGTACAGTGTTTAGTCTAAAATTATATTGAAAAAAAAAACAGACATTCATTAAAAATGAAACAGTATAATCGATTTAAATGATAATTTTGATCACCATAAAAGAAAAGAAAACTGTGTCAAATGAATAAGTTACTTGTTTTTGGATTACTTTTATGTCCTACTATTTTCCGTCATACCTTTGTGTCTGTCTTTTGAGGTTGGGCTCATTATTTATTCTCACTAATGATCAGCCCCAATGTCTCCCGCTGTGATAACAGAAAATGAATCAGCACTCAAACCAAAGTCAAAGCTGCAGGAAGTCAAACATCTGGAGACAGGCAGGCAGAGGAAAGGAGGGAGCAGGGAGAGGAGGAATTCAGCCAGACATTCAAATGCTCTGGGACAATTTTACCTAATTAGTAACTTCTGCTTTCTCAATGGTTTCCTCTCTCTCTGACCCCCTCCACAGTATATGTATGAGAAAGAGAGAGAGAGGCTATTGTAATGCTCTTTCCTAGGAGGTTTACTTATCCATAACTGGTTCCTCTCAGGAACAAGAGTTTCATCATGACCTTTCCCTTCCCACGACTTTTAATTTAGACCCACTACATCCTAATGCATTGTTCAGAGCAGCATATATTTCCCAGATAGATCTTTCACATTTATAGCTTCCCCATTTGATTATTGTACCATAGTACACTTCCCTCAGGAGGCATATTCTTTTCAGACAGCAGTTATGATCTCAAATGTCACTTTGAACCTGTTTCAGGGCTTCCTTATGCCAGCAATGAACCTTTTCTGGAATTGCTTTGTGCCAGCCTAGATGTAATTCAATTTACTTTATTTATATACAAATTATACTATCCATCCATTTTCCTACACCCTTGTCCCTTACTGGGGTCGGGAGGGTTGCTGGTGCCTATCTCCAGCTGTCATTTCGGGCGAGAGGCGGGGTCACCCTGGACAGGTCGCCAGTCTGTCGCAGGGCAACACAGAGACACACAACCATGCACACACACACTCACACCTAGGGACAATTTAGAGGCCAATTAACCTGGCAGTCATGTTTTTGGACTGTGGGAGGAAGCCAGAGTACCCAGAGAGAACCCACGCATGCACAGGGAGAACATGCAAACTCTATGCAGAAAGACCGGGGCCGGGAATCGAACCCAGAACCTTCTTGCTGCAAGGCAACAGCTCTACCAGCTGTGCCATTGGGCAGCCCCAAACTATACTAATAATTTGTATTGTGTAAAATGGGAAATCTTTCAGAAGAAAAAGAAAACTACTTAACAAATGCTTTTTTTACAGATGCAGACATTTGTTATTTATTTACATTTCACAATCAATTGATAAACTGGCAATATTCCCCATTTTTTTCCAGAGCAGAGCTACTTAAAATTAATTTGTACTTAGCAGTCTATTTTCTTTGTAGTTTCTTGATTTATAGAGATAAATACCCTTCTCCGGTATAATTGAATTATATATTATTCTCTAAAATGGTTGTAATGCAACTTATTTACATTTATTTTGACTATAAGTCTTATTTGGACCAATTGACTCTTTAATAAATATTATTAAATGTAGCTTGATAAAGAGAGCTGTCTCTTTATCAAATAAAAAAATAACTCCATATATATGTTGATATATGGTTAATATATAATTTATTGAGTCATGAAACCACATATTTACAGATGACTATGAAGAAAATATAGGAAAATTGTCAGGATCTAGGTTTTTGAGTGCGTCTCTTCCCATCGGCTCCCTGCTGGGAGTGGCCTGGAGCAGAGCTGTGCACCTGCGGCTCGTTGGGGTCATCAGCCAGAGAGGATTTAAGGAGCGGCTCGACCTGACCTCTCCGCCGGATGATTACTCTGTGACGGTAGTCTCCAGCCCGTTAGACACTCTCTCCTGTGAACACTGTGACTTTCTTGAGGAGACCTCTGCTTGTTGTCCGCTTCTCTCATCCAGTCTTTGTCTCTCGTTTCCAGGTAGTAGCCTGACTCTGAGATCAATCTTCCACTTGCAGCTCCAACCCTCACCTGCCTGCCCCTGATTGGACCCACCCCTTGCCTGAGTTCATTCCGACACCCGCCTCCTCTGACAACCAGTCTTCCTCTGGCCAAATCACTAACCCCTCTCTCCGCTTCCAGAACCCGATCCAAAAGAACCACCTGCAAGACACTGATTATTGTGTTGCTATAATAAACGTCTTAACTTACTGTTGCTTCCCGTGTTTGATTCTGCATGTGGGTCAGAAGCCTACCCTCGAACATGACAAAAATGAATTTTAAACTCTGGGTCGTGATAGTGGGTTCCCCCCAGTGAACAGATGCATGGTCTGGAGACAACTTGCTGCAGCAGATAGCTCCATTTCATAGCTGACTTTTACAGCTTTGAAAAAAAGTCGCAAGTGTCTAAAAAATGGTCAAAAGGAGAAATGACCAGCATCCATTTCGCACAATATGTTTATTCTAATTAAATTCACAACAAAATGAAATGTAAAAGAATGCTTAAGAATGGACTCAGTTGTCAAGCATGATAAGTGTCTAAACAATGCTTGTCATTTGAAGGCTGAAAATATTTCAGCTGTCTTCAGCTGTTAGTTGTTACACCTCTGTTTATGAAGTGACTCCAGTTTTGCTCTAATCACCAATTTTTCACAGAATAAAGTTTAAGAAATGAGGACCGTGTTACCATCGAGAATTCATAACCTCGAAACCCGTGTTAACAGGGAAAGTATCTCGGTCTTTTTTATAACATTGACAGAAATTAAATTTCAGCAGAGCATCACAATATTTCAAGTCCAAATCCTTGCAATGTCAGTATGTGAAACATTTCAACTGTTTGGATGCATACTTGGTGTGGGAACAATCATCTTATCTTGAATGTGACCGAAAACAAAGGAGGTGATTGTAGATTTCTGGAGAAACGGGAATTGGTCAAACACTATTTACACCATGTGATAGGAAATTGGGGTGGTGGAGGAGTATAAGTTAGAAATTAGTTTCACATTATTGAATATGACTGTTAACTTTTCAGCATTCACAAAGATAACAGACTAGGCTGGAGACTACAGAAAAGCTGACAGAAAAGGCTTTATTTCTTGAGGTTAGGTTCTTCAGTGTCTATTGATCTGTTGTGGACCATAAAACTTCTTCATCATCTGTTGGAATAGCAGATGATGGCATCTGGTCCCCCAACAGACCACTCTGTTTAAAAAAAGAATAAACAAGGTGGTAAAGAAATCTGGTTCTGTTCTGGGGACTGTGGGAACTCTACAGATTGTGAAATGAAGGATCCATTTTAAATTGAAGAATGTAATGGACAGACCTTCTTCATGAAATACATGGACTGCGTCTTCAGTCAGACCTGTTGCAAAATACAGAAATCTGCAGGAGGTAATTCATGACACCGCAATATCAATCAATCTGATTTTTGTATTTTTTTGTATAGCACATTTCTGCAAGTTTGATACAGCAACAGCACATCTTTAATGTATTGTTGTCGTAGGCCTTTCATCCATCCATCCATTTCCCTTATCCCTTAATGGGGTTGGGAGGGTTGCTGGTGCCTATCTCCAGCTACCGTTTTGGGCGAGAGGCGGGGTCACCCTGGACAGGTCGCCAGTCTGTCGGAGGGCAACACAAAGACAAACAGGACAAACAACCATGCACACACACACACCTAGGGACAATTTGGAGAGGCCAATCAACCTGACAGTCATGTTTTTGGACTGTGGGAGGAAGCCAGAGTACCCGGAGAGAACCCACGCATGCCCAGGGAGAACATGCAAACTCCATGTAGAAAGACCGGGGCTGGGATTCGAACCTAGAACCTTCTTGCTGCAAGGCAACAGCTCTACCAGCTGCGCCACTGGGCAGCCCGTAAGCCTTTCAGTAATTTATAAATTAACAACAGAATTTTAAAGTCTATTCTCTGAGCTACAGAGTTAAAGAACTACCCAGACTGCAGCTAATGCTTTGACCTTATACAGGTCAAATCTCCGAACAACCTTCTGTTTTCTGAGAAACCCTGTAGCATGTGCATGTATGTCTGATGTACAGTTTTTGTAGTGACACAGAAAGAAACTATTTATAGTAACAGACGTGGTCTTACAGGGTAAACATTTGCACAGAAAGAAACTATTTATAGTAACAGAGGTGGTCTTATAGGGTAGACATTTATACTCAGTGGAAAGATGATTATGAGTAACTTACATCCTGTGGTGTGCACTCACACACACTCACCTTCCTGTTTGTCAGGTGAAAAGGAAGCTAAATGCACAGTGCCCACGCAACAACAAACATTTAAAGGAGACAAAAATAAAAGACACCTCTGCAGTGCTATGACTTTTTTCCACTGGTTAAGATCAAATACACTCAGTGCCAGTTTCCTATTGTTAAAACAACTGTAAGTCACAGATTCATCAGGACTGAACAATGGAAGGCTGCAGGTTGTCACCTTATGTGATGAGTATTGATTTTTCATGCAACACTCAGGTTGAAGTCTCTATCCTGATCTCATAATATGAAGCATGGCTCCATCATGAATGCTTGATAGGATGTGAAGACGCGGTAGACTGGAAACCTTCTCTCATTTATAAACTGAAAATTATTGCTACTAATGCTAATTCTTCTGCTACTCCACTGTTTTAATCTTCTAATGGTTTCCACTGTACAGGATGAGACACCATTTCATGGAGCCTCTAAAACCAACAGATTTAAATCTCATTGAAGACCTTTGGGAATTGTTAGAGAACAGATTTGCACCATGAGGCTGTATGTATGCAATACACAAGACTACACTGAAGATCCAAATTGACTCCAATCCAACATTACTTTAATCAAATCTCTAAAGAGGCAAAAGAGTATATATATCATCAGTGTTATTAATTGTTTAAGGTTTTATTTTTTCTGTCAGCACACACTAAGGCAGCATTTGTCATAGCTCTGAAAACATCACATCCGCAGCCTTGAATAATGTGCGGACAGCTTGTGTGAGAGACTGTTAATCCACTAATGTCTTTGGTAGGGAGACACTGTGCTGACTAGACAGAAAGCCACAGCACTGTGAAACAGATGGCCAGAAAACAGTAATGCAGAGGATGCAGCGAGACTCCAGATTAAGCTTTCTAAACGACTCTCTCAGGGCACGTGCAGCAAAGAGATGATATATTACACCCCTGCATTCTCTTTAAATCAATTTATAAGGGTTGAGATTCACCAAAGATGCAGATACCAACAGCAGCAGCTAGACATACAGATAATAAATAAGTGCTCACTATTAATATCATGCAACAGAAACATTCAAACAATGAAAGAAAGCATTCTGAGCACACCGTGGCTAACTGTACTCATGAGATGCATTAGGAGATATGATGGGTCTCACAGTCCTCCCCCTGCTGAATAAAATCATTGAGAAGGGACAGATCAGCAGCTTCCACTCATCTGATCACAGATATGTTATGAAGAATTCGTTTTGAAGCTGGTTTAGTCTTTCATGCATCTCTATCAGGGTGCAGAACAATGCAAGTAATCCAATGACCATATAGTGAAAGAACAATAAAATCAAAATGGGGACATAATCCCAAAGAAGAAAGCTGATTCACTGTGAGGTGTCACTCAACCATGGCTTCCTCCAGTTTCTCCCACTTCATCATGTGACCAACTTAAATTGACTTCCATAGAGTCTGCTGACATGTAAATGTCTCATGACTTGTGTTTTTGGGTTGCTATGGAACTTAATATAACTTCCCATGAGGTAATATTGTGGCATCATACTTCTCCATCACGGTCATGCTTCTTGCAGAATAATAAAAAAACTCTTGTGATTCCCTGGTGAGAAACTGTACACATGATAATGCTGTTGGCATATCATGTGGGGAGTATACACAGTGCCTTGTAAAAGTGATCAGACCTCTTGAGCTTTTTCACATTTTTTCTAATGTTTCAACAACAAACATCAATGTATTTTATTGGAGTTTTATGTGGTTCACCAACAGAAAGCAGCACATGATTGGGAAGTGAAAGGAAAACATGAAAAGCGGCACAAAAAATAGTTTCCCTCTCAGTCAATTTTACTTTGATACTTCTGAATAAATTGTAATGCAAACAAATGTCTTCAGAGGTCAGGCTAGATTATTTGTCAGTACAAATAAAGTGGTCCTGTGTAAACCTCAGGCATTTGTTAGGGAATATTAGTGAACACAACATGAGGAAGAAATGCACTGGACAGGTCAGGGATAAATATGTAAAGAAAAATTATGACAAAACATCACCATCTATCTAAACTTATAGACTGGAGAAGGATAGTATGTATTAGGGAAACCATTGTTAAAAGAAATTTGCAAGGAATCCCTTTTTAGTTCTCTCAATAATCATGTAGGATACTCACCAAACAAGTTTTGGCCTACAAAGCCAATGTCTTTCTTTGCACATATAATTGCAAAAAAAGGTGATTCTACGAAGCATTAACTCGAGGGACAGACAACATACTTCTACTTCACAGTTATACTCCACCTTGTGTGGATCTATCACTTAAAATCTCCATGAAGTACATTGAAGTGTGTGGTTGTTTATAATGTTTTCTCTCTATACTAAATCATATGAAGATTTTTTTTGAAAATCCAAATGTAAAATGATTTAAATCATTTAGATTTATATAGTTGTTTTTCTACTGAATGTTTCCCCTATAAGCTGTTATTATCAGCTACAACTCAAGCCTTTATTTATTTATTTTTTCTTTTCACCATGAATTCTCCAGAGGCTTCTTTCTTTGGTTGACAATCAAGACACTGAAAAGCCTCCTACTACAAATATGTTCGAGCTGCAGTCAGTCTGCAGTAGAAGGAGTGTGCTGTAGGACCAGGCTCCCCAGTTCCTTTCATACATCTCAAAGGGACACTTTGTGCTCTGTTCATTTTTGTGCTGGGGCTTTCAAACCCCCATCAGGTTTTTTTGAACACTGATTTATATTCAAGCCATTTAAACACACCTGGAAGAAAGACATAAATCCTATCTGTCATTTATAAATGAACTGTCCAAGATGAAGAGATTAAAAGTAAACAATACCGCTAAAACATAATATGATTTATTTTTTTTATTGGTCTTTAAATTTTACTCACATGCTTGACAACATCTGTCCCCGTTTCTTTTCTTCCGTTGTTTTTTATCACTTCTTTTTCTCCTCCCCAAAAAGCAGAACAGACGCTTGCCTTAAAGAGTGGTTCCAGACCAGAACAGACTGATTGGAGGGGAAATCCCATAATGTGGATCATCTGACACACTTGCACTCACAGAGAGCCATGTAAAAGTGATTATACTTTTATAGGGCTCAGCTCAGATGAAAAGCTTGTACTAAAACAACACAGAAGGCTTTGAGTTCAGTCATGATTTATGGGTAAATTCTCTAAAAAACATCGAAGCACAAAGGATAAAGATTTAAAAGAAACATGACAATTTGTTGGGGAAACAGAGCAATGATCTATTGTCTGATTAAAGACAAATAAGATTGTTTAAACAAGAAGAAGTGATATAAAACAGACCGTGTATAAGGTCATGCTACAATCCTTTTTTCAGAGATGATCTTTACTGGCAATCAACACAATATCCTACTATCTAGACCTTGACCACCCCAGGCACTGAAATGTACATCAAGAGAAAAATCCAAACTGATATGAGAGGAAAATTGGAAAAACCCACAACCTGATGGTCTGACTGACAGGAAGCCAAATCAGAGAGGTGAGGTAATGGGATTATTGTTCCATATTTCAAGATGTCCCATGCCACAGCCAAAACAGCTCTATGACTTTGTTTCCTGAAGCAAGAGACTTGGACCCTGTGAACCGCTTAGAGCTGAAAGCATGATGAATGACTTTTTTTTTGTCAGCTGGCCATTTTGGATTCATCCCAAGTCTGAGTGTGGGAATCAGGATATTTTAGGAAGCATAAAGTAGAAATCAACTGCTGTGTGTGGAGGAAAGAATTTGTTAATATGGAAATAGTAAGAGAACAACATATGAAAAAAATCTGGATAATTTGGTTTAAAGACTGTGTTTAAATATGTGTTTCTGAACTAGAGCATTCTAAGTAATGAAGTACATGCTCCAATATGTCTTTCAAAGATTGCATGGAAATCCCTTAAATCACCTGCATTTATAGTTTTGAACGATTTCAATTCATTATCATTACCATGAATATCACATTTCTTTTAATCAACACAGGGTCAAAATTATTCATACAGGTTAAAGCATGTACCTACACTCCAACTCATATGTGGTTTAATGTCCCCACTTAAATTGCAGCAAAAGCAGCAGCTATAGGAGAGGACAGGGTTAAACACTAAAAGAAAGGGAGAAGTTTATTATTATTCCAGTAAGGTGTCACAGCTAAACTGAACTGGATGAAAGGCCAGATGTAGCTTTTGTGAGGAGAAAGAAACACAAATGTCAAGTTTAAAATTGAAATAGCAAGTAAATTAGAAAGTGGCAGGAGAAAGTAACAGAGTAAGAAAATGTGGATCCTCCAGCAGCCTAAATGTAACTAGAACTGGAGTGTCTAATTCTTGATTTGAAAATAAGAATTGAAGTTATATATTAGTCTGTCATTTCACCTCCAAAAAAATCTTTAAATGACATGATTTTTTTAATGTCATTAAAAAAATCTTTAAATGACAATCTTTAAATGTCTCACCAGGGACATATTACATTCATGTCCCTGGTGAGAGGATGGCAACGTCTAAATGAGTTCATGGACATAAAAATTGTTGAATAATTACATGCAGGCTTGCATTTGTGAAATGACAAAACTTTATACCAGAAATGCTACACATCACTAAGTTAAATCAGGAAGGCAAATCTATGTGGTAAGGTTATTCACTTTTTGAATGGACAAAAACGTCTCAGCAGGTTTTGCTTGAGGGACTTTAAAGGGTTTACATTTGAGGAAGCATGCAAAAGCATAACAAAATATTGTAGCACTGATAATGAGGAAATTTCAGAAAGGGATTTACCTGAAATATCATTAATTATTCTTATGATGGTTTCAGGGGAACCACCTGCACAGCACAAAATGCATTTTCCCTTAATATATCTATTTTGCTGAAAATGGAAGATATCTCTGAAGATTTTTCTGACTTAACGTGCACCTACATGTGTCTGAAATTAGTCTGATAAAAAATAAATACTTAGTTACTCAGTCATCTTGTTCTCTTTTACAATGATTATCACAAATGTTATAGAAACATGGAAGAAGGATTTGTTTTTAAATGTGTTTTTATTATGATTAAAAGTCTGGATTCACAGCTGTAGTGCTATTACCTCTGGTAGTTAAAAATAAAATTACCTTTTGTGTAATGACTTCAAATGAAAAACCTGACCCATTAACAATGTTTTGTTACAAAATGTACCCACATCTTCTATGTTATGTGGAACACTTGGGGTTATTTTACTCTCTTGTTTTAAGCTATGACTTCTCTGACTTTGTTCAGTGACATAGGGAAATTCTGTTTTCAGACTAAATAAGTCACATTGCCATTTACCAACAAAGTTGGTCAATTTACCACAGATGTTACATTAATAAAATGACTGTGGAGGAGGTGTGACAATAGTTGTTTTAGTCAGCAAATCAACCCCCCACCCCAACTCTGGATGTCCCCGCAACATCCTCTGCTTTTCATAGAGTCCTTTTATCGTGCTTCTGTAAAGTGCGGGGCTGTCCCACGGCTGCCACCTTCATCAGCAAAGCCCACAGTAAGCACTCATAAGCTGTCTGTTTTAATCAGGGGATCATAGAAAACAAAGCCTCACACAGGAGTGTATTTAGAGAGGAGTTGGCGTGAAGGGAAAACCAAAGTGAGATTTATCTTGAAAGATCTCAAGCATTTTTTTACTTGATAATGTGGGGGCTACTGTCTTCCTGTAAACTTTTCAGGGTTTACTAGTGTGAAATTACCTTTGCAAAGCAGCAACACTGACAGAGCAAAAAAAAAAATCTAGAGAGCATGAGAGCAATCGATACGCCTCACTCCCTGTTTTTTTTATGTCTTACAGCCTATTAAATGTTACAAATGCACCCTACAAAAATGTGGTCAGGTAATTCCAGTTTATGTCTCTGTTTCTAAATATAATGGGGTATATTTAATTATGTCATTGTGTTTTTATTAAACTGAGGATTAGCAAATGTTCTTTAGTGTAAGGTCACTTTTACACAGCAGTTGTTTCACTAATTGTATTCCAGGGAACATGAGGAGGGAAATGAAAGGGTTCTGTGGTTAACACAGAACTATCTGTGTATCATTACGTATGACTGGACATTTTTAAGGAAAATCTAAATGTCATTTTCTTGCCATAACAAACAGAGCAGAGCAGCAGTGAGAAAACAGATTCCAGGCTGAGGATTATTTTCCTGGATGCATTTACTATACTGTGTTGTTAGTGAGATTATTATTATTTACTCATAATCAGATTCTACATGGCTTCTAATACATCCCTGTTCGTTCAGGCTGATTTTTTTTAAATGTTAAAAGGAATCAACTTCACCCGCAGACGCCATTTTAGTTTAGAAATGTCACGGTGAAGGTAAATATTGTCTATGAAAAAAAGAAGAAAATAATGGTTATTCAAAATAATTTTGAATCTGAAATCAGTATTGTTAAGTCAAAGTTGACTAAACCTGACAATGCTCCAAGAAACCTCAGGTTTGAGCATTTCTGGAGAAAACTTACACATGCTTAGAGAGTGCTGTGGATTCATGGGAACTTCCTGGGAAATTTCTCTATATGTATATGTTAGGTTAAGGGTATCCATCTCCAGTCAATAGAACCAGTGTCTTGCTATTTTTAGATGTCTCCTTTCTAATGCTGCTGACTGAAATTATCTAAGACTGATAGTCTATTCAGGTTTAAGTGTCTTCTTCAAGGGTAGAACAATATGAAACTGGAATCAAACTTACTCCTATCAGCTTTAGTACTTCTACTCTTCCCACTAAACAAAAGCCCCACATTTTCTGTTAATAAAATTAAAAGGAACTTGGATTCCAAAAATCATGTTTTGTTTTCTCTTTGTAGCTAGAGAGGTGGTGCATTTTTGCCTTCAAATCTGAGCCAGACACTGAACAAACTATTCAGTGGATTATATAACTTGTCACATAGTTGTCCACAGCTCACTTGTTTCATAGATTTCCACCTACTTGCACTTGTCATTTGCCAGTAAAGCCTGTTAATTATCTATGTTTATTGTTCATCCACAGGGAATGGTATTTACAACTATGAGAGTGCATTGTAAATTCCTCTTCAAAGAAGTTACTAATTAAACTCTACCCTGAAACTGACAGTACATTTAGACAGAATTCAGATATTGTGTGTCCATGCCAAGCTCTTCTTGCAAGCAGTCAGCATGTTAACATTGAGAGAGAGAGCACGCATTCCTTTAAAGGTTCTTTGTTTCTAACGTTTTTTTGAAACTGGACAGTTTTAAACACAATCTGTCAAAATGAAAGGAAGTACTGTGACATCGTGGCTGCTATGCATAATCTTGAAGGCTTGAATTTCAAGATTTGTCAAAGTTATTACAGGCTTAAAATACCCTGTGATATAAGTGAGAGAAAGAGAGACAGACAGAAACAGAGACAGAGACAGAGAGAGCAATTTCAGACAGTTTCACTTCAGGCTGACCTTTCCTGCGTACAGAAATGCTTCTGCTTATCTTTGTTTTTGGTGCTGTTATTTGAACTGTTCTGTCAAGGTTAGTTCACATGATCTCTAACAACTTGAGCTAACAACTTTTTTTTTCAGTCTGAGGAATATTATTTTATTACTGTACCTTTTCGCAGTACTAATTCATTTTTTGGGCTTTCTCTGATTGCCCAAAGTTGGATCATTAGATGACACTGTTGCAATTACATACATGTACTGAAACCTATAATTTATTTTAATACATGAAGATTACTAGCAAGGACTGAAAGTATTGAATAAGTTTGAAAAAACATTCCTTGTTAAAGATTGGAGAATAATTTTAATTCTCCTCGTAAGTTGCAATTTTTGCTTCAACATGTGTGATTGTTGGAACAAGCAGTCTCTCACTCTAGTAGAGGCATCACTATATTTTCTGATTAACATTTTTTTCCTCATGACTAATATGTTTTCCATGCCCAAAATCTATTCAAACCCCAGGCATATTTAGATTATTTGTCATATTTTAATTTTAACATGTTTCTTCTGACAGGGAGTAACATTAAGTTTTGGAGTGGTCCAGCAACATTCAGGGTTTAAATCTGACAGTGAATCTTTGGATAGAGATAAAGATTAGGGACATGGCGAGAAGGCCCTCAAAGTTAAAGCACTGTAGACTTGTTTCTGAAAATTGATACCCTTTCTACCCTTTCTACAATGTTTGATTATCTTCTCACTGCTGTCTTGCAGCAAGAAAGTCCTGGGTTTAAATCTCCCCCTGTGATTTCCTTCCAATTCTGCAAAGAACTGACATGCATGTGTTCTCTCCGGGTACTCCAACTACCTCCAAGACCTCCTGTGTGCCTCTGCGTAACCCTGACTGGTGGCCTGTCCAATGTTTACCTCCCTTTGCGCCTACTGACAGCTGGAGATGGGTATCAGCACTAAACATCCCCTCATATGCTGAAGTACAGTAGTTCAATCTGACATCAGCCATAGTGACTTTGGTGTTCAAAAAAGGGTTTACAAAATTCCCTTTGAGGAGTAAAAGGAAGATCTGAAACTTCTTTTGGCTGGAGACCTGTGGTTATTAAATTACATTGGTGTGATGTCGGGTCTTGTGACAGATGTCATTCAGTGAGTGAGCATAATGTGACAGGCAGGTTGGAGAATTTGTGAAAATTCAGACTCATCCTTCTGCTTCTTACCACTGTCACTAGTGAAACATTCAACCCAAGAGGTTGAAGCTGTCTTTTTTTTTAAAGGTAAAACATTTACAGCAGAAAGCTGCCAATACTGCCAACTACTATACACATGCTATATGTATATGTAATTATATATAAATGCAGAATATTTTCCCAAACATCCACAAATTAAATATAAGATAGGAACTGATTGCAAAATGTGTAAATATCCAGTCAGTGGAAAAGCATTCTTTTGGTCTCCTGGCTGAGTCACATTTAAAATATATGATGTGTGACTCCATGCAATTAAGCACAAATGTGACAGTAGCATTGCGTCCAACCCTCACTAAAGCAGAACCTCACACTCAGAAGCAGAAATGAGGCACTAGCACATCAGAAAAAGGGTTGCCATGGTAATGAAACAACCCATAATCACCCTGAGAGTTGGTGAGTCAGCCCATATTAATCCATATTAAAATACAATGTTTTTTCTCCCACACATGCTCCATATACAGTATGTGTCCATATTACTATAGCTCCAGGCTTGTGTCTGGATCTGACTGTTATTAAGGAACACACACATACAGTATGGAAGTGATCATTCCTCTGTTCAGCACATAGATTAATAAATTAATTTATGTTACTTTATTTATAATGCCCTTTATATCACATAGAGATCGCAAAGAACACATTCACAAGCTGATGGTGGTAAGTTACTGGATGTAGATACAGCTGCCTTGGGGCAATCTGACAGAGGCAAGGCTGCCATTTTGCCCCTCTGACCACCACCAGCAGGCAAGCCGGGTGAAGTGTCTTGCCCAAAAATATAAGCGACAAGGGCAGGAGGAATCGAACTCTTACAAGGTCCCATAATGTTTGTGTGTATGCTTCTGTGTGGGTGTGTGTCTGCTGGGGGAAGATGGAATTTCTACCCTGTAATATTTTCTCCCGAGACCACCTGCTTCTCTCTGACTCTGCCTTATTTTTTTCCCCCTCTGTTTTTTCTCCCTCTCTGATGTGTTTTCCAGAAACCTCTCTGGGTTCCTCCTTTTTCATCCTTGGATTCACGCTGAGTCTTGCACAAACCAAACTGCACAGCCAAAAAGACTAGTCTGTAATCCACGTCGAGGCTACTGGAGCAACGGGAGTAAGTGAAGAGATTTTAAATAACGTGTTTCAAAATAGCTTCGTGCAACCTGTGTCATTAGTTCAATAAACCATTTCATGTTTTTAAAGATAAAAGGCATGTGATCCTCCTATCTTTAGGACAAATGGACTTTATATATTTATTTGCACACCTACGTAATCCTCCCCTTTTTAATCGAAGCAATAAGAAACACCGGAAATTTGAACTTTACTCATAGTGATGACATCAATGGGCCAAATTTCTGGCACATTTGGTCTTAGCTTGTTGGGACCATATTTAGTCTGAAAGTTACCTTGTTTTGATTTCATTGTATTTCTATTTCAATATAGTTTTGAACCCTTTTAATGTAATTTAATAATAATCTCCCCCCCTGCTGCCGTCATTGTACCCCTTACTGCTAAATTGCTGAGGGAGTTGGTTGTGTGGGTGTGTGTGTGTCAAGATCTATGCTATCTGTGTTTGTATTTTTCACTTCCTGGGTAAATCATTCACCAGACCCCATGCTGAGCGGGGGATTTATGAGAGACTGGCATCCAACCAATATAGCTCCTTTCTCAACAACCTTACATATCCAATTTTGGAAGTCTGAAATAGTAATCATTAATCTCAGAGTTATTCGAAACCATTACAGTGAATGGCTGAATGGTTTGGTCAATCCAATAAATGTAAACCAAACTGAATTCTTCCTCTGGCCATTTTTGGTTCTACTTGTGATAGATGCTGTTTATTATTACTCAGTGCTTTAACAATTAGAGAACAAACTACTAGATGTACAATTGTAACCAGATATTTAGATACAATGTATAAAAAAATACACGGATGTTACCTTTTGTCCTCACTATCTAACGTTAGATCAGAATAAACCATTCCTGTTTAGGAGTTTTGAAAACCTCTAGACTTTACAACTTTGCTGTACTGAAAGTCTCTGAAAGACAGAACATAGGAAGGACAAAAAATAATTCTGAAAATGTGACAAAAATGCTGAATCTACAAAGATATCAAGTGTCAACTGATAGAGAAAAATTTTTCTGAACATAAAATTGTTTAAACATTGAAAGTTTCTCCTTGTCCTAAATAAACTCAATGAAACACTATCCCGGTTGCCATGGCACCTGTAAGTTGTTGAGCAGGACATAATGATGTTTTCAGCATGACTCGTCATAATGCACCGATACTGAAAAGACATAAGCATTGTACCTAGCTGCCACGTTGACAATGAAAATGTTTTCATATTTCACTGTTTGCTTAATTCATTAGCAGAGACAAATATGCTTATTTTAGATGATGTGGCAATTCTATATTCAGATATTCTGCAAATAAAACATGTGAGTCATCAATGCTTTTGACATCAACTTTCACACATAGGCCTTTGATGCTAGGCTAGTATGTCTGTGCCAGGTGATTGGTTGTGGCTTCAGGTGAGTCATGCTTGCATTTTCAATCCACATTATGGTACATGTATATTTAGCATTATTTTTTTATTTAGCAGACATGTAATCAATACAAGCTCCAGATGAAGTACGTCCTGGTTCTGTTGTCTGAGCCGATCTTTGCAGGGGAAAATTAGGTTAGAGTGATTTACTGCTGCCAGTTTGCATTTCTTTTCCGTAGACACTACATCTTTATGTCTCCCCAGCCTCAAATGAATCAACATAATAATGTGCTTGAACTTCTGGATGAGCAAATTTCAAGTTTAGTGGATGCAGTCAAAGTCAACATTTACCTCTGCAAAGATATTCCAGACTCTTGTCTTGAATATTAAAATGTGTTTTCAATTTGTTGTGCATCAAAGTTGGCTAATGATGCTGAAAATGGATTTTGTGTCCTTGTTCAGAGTTTTAAAAACTTGGGAAATCCACATGATAATGTGTATTATTCAGCACAGAGGCATTTTGGCCAACAAAGAATAAGAAATACCAGAGATGAGTTACACATAATGCTGCAGCTGTCAGAGAACCGCACACAGAACAGCCCGTTCCCAGAAGTATGTCGTCTGTGAGTAACACTCAGAGGCCAGACTGCATCATTTTCTCTCCTCCAGACTTTCCTTATTACCTCTCCCTCTCTTTTCAGTGTATTTTCTCTCTTTGGTTCAAATCTGATTCATGCTTTCATCACCTGCTTCATGTCCTCCTTGCCTCTTGCTTTTAAAAATATCCTTATCTCCAAATTTTCTCTCATTCTTGTATTTTAAATCCCTCGTGCTTTGGTAACTTTGTACTTTGAATCAAACCAGAAATAGAAACATGTCTTTTGGAATAGAGGCGCAGAGATTCTGAATACAAGGTGAAAAAAAAAAAAAACGGGACAGAGAAATCAGATGCAGGCTGATTTAGGAAAGCAAAGGTTATATCACAGCTCAGGGGTGATCAGTCATCCTCGCTGGACCCGTCATCCTCTCTGCTTTTATCTGCTGCTGAACAGATTGCATCTACTGAATGTGTTTTACTCATTCATGCTTGAGACTCAAAACACTAAATATAATATCTTCCAGGAATTAATATTTTAAATACAAA
This sequence comes from Phalloptychus januarius, assembly GCA_902982915.1. Taxonomy (NCBI): domain Eukaryota; kingdom Metazoa; phylum Chordata; class Actinopteri; order Cyprinodontiformes; family Poeciliidae; genus Phalloptychus; species Phalloptychus januarius. The sequence continues at coordinate 11,370,523 of CADWAE010000466.1, read as the reverse complement.
CAGTTCTGCTGCAACCTCCATGGTGACAGCACCTATATGCTCTACAGAGCATAATCTTTTGTTATTTCTACAATTGCTTCAACAATCCAGACAAGCTGATTGTTTGTATTGTTGTTAAGGAAAAATTACTTTTGTAATGTACGTTAAATCTCAAAACTCTTCAGACAGTTGGTTTGTATATTTATCCATTTGTATTTGGACAAACACCTTACACATTTACACAAATGCACCCCCACACACCCACACACACACCCTACACCCACATAAACAACACTAAATATTTCACTTTCTCCATACAATCATGTGTGGCTGCTTTTAATTTATTTTTTTTGTTTGGTTTTCCTTTTTTTCTCAGCAAATCAGCCATTTGGTGCATTTAAAATAAATGAAATGTAAATAAATTTTGTAAACCTTAGTGAATATAAAAGATGTCGTGTATATAAATAGTTAGTAAGATATAGTGTGTGTATATATATATTTATAGTTTCAACTGAAACTAGGTATAGATGCCAATCAGGACCCCCATCTGCCATGATGTAATCAAAAGACGGTTACTTGACACATGACCTTAAGTCTCGCCGGCTGCCAACGCCTCAGAAGCCCGGACCACCACAACCCCTCTTTCTCCTCCCACTTCTCTTTTCCTCTTCTCTTCATTGAGTGACTGCACGCTTCGCTGATTGCTGATGCTAAAGCCCCCATAAACCTACCAAGCCTCTCCTCCTCCGCCTCGTCCCCTCCACTGACTGATCAGGGGCCCCTCAGCTCAGCACAATAACACGGCTGCTCGTCTGTCAACTGGAGGCGCAGGCCAGAGCAAGCCCCCACTGACTCCTATTCAGCTCCACTGAATGACATTATTGAAATCTGAATCCCGACTGTGTGTGTGTGGAGGCAATAGGCTCACACCTGTCCTCTTAGCATGTCTGTCTAAGAGGACAAGATAGGGGAAGGGGGAGGGCCTGAGGAATGCATCAATGCACTATCCCAGCTGTTAGGCCTAAGCTGTGTTTTGTGGCAAGTGTGGTGATCCTAATAGTTGCATCTAGTATTGCTGTGCAAAATCTCAGTGTTTTCTCAGTCTTATATTTAATACAGGAGCTTGCAGAGGTTATTCTGTTTACTTAAGACAAACCACAAAATTGTGATGAACCTGTGCAAACAAAGGTGGAAGACAATGAGTATATATTTAAAGTCAATCTGAGCTTGTTTGTTTTGTTTCAGAATTACAGTGCAACTTTGAATGCACCTGTGACGCTTTATATGTTTTATCCTTGAACTAATTTATTTATTGTGTACATGTGAGAGGGGTCAAAAATTGGTTTGTCTGTTTTCCTATAGTGTGGGACGTGGGACATGTGCTGTTTGTTTCTGCACATGCTTGTGCTGGTGGAAACAAATGTGCAAAGCTACGAGAGCCTAGATGATAACTAATTGTTATCTGAACAGAATATGGCTGTGGAGGACATACAGATAGTGACTTTCTGTTCTCCTTACGTGATTGGCTCTTACTGTTGTGTGGTTATGTGATTCCCCTTCCCACTTTCCACACTTTGAAGTTTAAGTTTGCCCAAATACTGTGCATGCACAAGAAACCACCAGCTTAATTTTAAAAACAAAAATCTACCAGGGGAATTTTTATTATTATTATTATTATTGTTTTTTGGTGTTAACAGAACATTCACCAAGCATGCAAGAGCATTTCTGCAGCATGATGCTGCTGCCACCACCAATGCAGTGGCTAAGTGAGCTGACAAAGAAACATGCTGGTGTCTCACATATTCATATATGTGTAGAAAAAGTGAAAAGAAATCAACATAACAGCTGATAATGCTTGTTTTGGGGCTTCAGCTACATCTATGCCTCTGTAGTTCAGCAGGATTTACTTTATTTTTTTGCTTTTGTCTGTGAAGCCTTTTTGTGTGGTTGAGAACCTGTCAGTTCTTAAGTGTTTTTTAAATTTTGAGATAAAAATATTGGCTTCTTTTGTGCTTAAAGTAAAAAAGCCAGTTCTTTAGAAGTGTTTACAGACTTTTACAGAACACGCAATAGGCCTACCACACATACTCTACGAACACATGTACATGAGATTGAAAGTTGCATCTCATGTTTCGTTGTTTTTTTCAGCTTAAGTAGCTCACTCAACAACATCAGATTGAAACTAAGTTAACCATAACCCTTTTTTTTTTTGCTTCACACTATATTTGTATTAGGCAGAATATACTTTGAAATCAACAGGAAGCGGCATGGCATTTCACAGTACAAGAAAATACGTAAAATAATTGTTGCAAAAAGCAAATACTTGGTTAGATCTTTTTTTACTTTCATTCCTCAGAAAAGAACAAAATGAAAGTAGGACTGTGTTGAAGTCAGCGCTCTAGATGTTCGGCATCTGGGTCACAGGAAGTGTTCAGTTGATCTCTCCAGCTCAGGAAAGTTTATTTTCGTGGTTTTCCATCAGCTGCTGCAGATACGGAGGTTGTATCCAACATGTTTGCGAGGTACTAATTTAGATATAACTGTATTTTCCTAAGTGTAATATATTTGCTCCAACATCTAACAAGCATAAGAATGTCATGCTTGTTTACAGTTTCACTTAACTTACATATAGAATAATGTATGCATTAATGGGTTCTTTTTCTTTTTTGAATACTATGATACGGCTTATACCTTAATCTATTTCTAATGCTAGAAATAGATTTTCAAGAATACAGTAGGCTTATTTGCCCCAATCCTCATTCTAAAATTCTTAGTCATTACCTATAACTTGGACTTATAGGTAATTATTACCTATAATTATTTGACAAGATTCAAAGTCAAATTATTTGACTTTGAATCTTGCCCTTCGCCTTTGTGTTTTTCATTTTGCTTCAACATTTGGCTGTTAGAGGTAAAATTCAGTCTGTCACAAGAAATTAAAGGAGTAGTTGAAATATTTTGAGGAAAGGTTCTGGGAAGCTATTTAGTTTGTATAAAGGTACTGTAAATAAATCCACAGAATGATGGAAGGCTAACAGCTAGTCAGATAGGTGATCCATTTTTAGCAGCTTTTACCTATTAAAAACAATTCAAACTGAAAATCCATAGGATAAATGTGATGTCGCAATGTTAACAGATACATGTACAACTGCATAAGAGATTTGTCTCATTTTTCTCATCTGAACTGTTTCTATATAGCTATCCCAAACCTTATTGCCAAAGGCTGCCATCTAGTCTTTAGAGTGGACTGATGAGTCACCGCAGTAAGCTTCAGAATAGAAAAGCGAAAGTTAGTTGGCAAATATGGTCAAGAACCACTAATGTTGCATCAATGTTCCATTGATGCTCTAAACATTTTCAGTTTCAGTAGCTTTCTGATGGCGTTACTTTTCAACAGAAAGGGAGGACAAGTAAAGGGAACTGATCCTGATCAGACACTGAACTTCCCTTTAAAAATTGAATTATATAACTTTGGTAAAACATTGTAAAGACATCAACAAATCTTATAGGTTTTAACAATACCAAAATACTAAGATTAAAATGCTGAGGGTGTGCAAAGGAAGCTTTTCTGTGATGAATTACCTTTAAAACAGTGTGATGCAGAACAAAGCAAAATTCCTCCCTGTTAGATCTCCTCTCCTCTCACTCTTTCGCTCTCACTGTACGTGCACAAACATGTCCAGACAGAACATAAGGGAAACCCCCGCACATGGCGCAGAAGGGCTCCACATCCTGAATCACAAGACTGAGCATTAACCATAAGAAACAAAAAGCATATGGCTGGAGTTAAAGTGCTCTGCTATATTAATTAGGAATGCTTTATGTGGTATGAAGCTCGTCCTGAGCTAATGGAGGTGAGGACCCCGATTACTAGAGTGATCCAAGGGAGAACTGATGATGGGTCAAACCAACAGGCAGATGGACAGACAAATGAAGGTGAAAGCAGAAAAAACATTTATAAATATGGATGTTCTTGCCTTGTAACAAATATCCTCTTTGTTTGAATTCATATAGATTTGCTTGCGTTCAAGTTTTGTTTTCCAGAGGATGTTTGACCTTTGACCACCTCCCTGCATTCCCCCCAGCCCCTATCTCCCACCCCCATCAACACACAGACATCCATCCCCCCTTTACACCTCCCTACATCCTGAACAGCTGTCAGCAAAGACCTGACCAAAGAACAAGTCCCATCTGTCGCCGTCCTTTAAACGTTAGGGGGCCTGTGGGGGTGTGTGTGGGTGTGTATTGGAGGGGTCCGAAACCTTCTTTTCACCTCGTTAATCCCTCCTGTTGTCCTCTCTCGGGCTCTACGGCACACTTTTGGGGGTTATGGCTGACTGTGTCTGCATATGTCCCCTCAATTGTATGAATTTGAGTATCCTGGTTTTTGCCATTTTGTGTGCACTGCGTACATCAGGTGGTGCCCGAGACGCAGGGTCACCCTGGACAGGTCGCCAGTCTGTCGCAGGGCAACACAGAGACACACAGGACAAACAACCATGCACACACACACTCACACCTAGGGACAATTTAGAGAGGCCAATTAACCTGACAGTCATGTTTTTGGACTGTGGGAGGAAGACGGAGTACCCGGAGAGAACCCACGCATGCACAGGGAGAACATGCACACTCCATGCAGAAAGACCGGGGCCGGGAATCGAACCCAGAACCTTCTTGCTGCAAGGCAACACACAACAGCAAACATTATCAATTCAAATAGTGACAGATATTGTTTTATTTTATGGTAAAATACATGCTCCTTTCTTCCTTTTTTGATACATTAAACAAAACATGTTGTTTGGAGATCATCTAAAAAAACTATGGATGTTTTACTGCAAATAAATTGCTGTTGACAATAAATTATTACATTAACACAAACAGTCTTGATCCATTTAGGTCATGTGATTAAATTACACACACTGAAAACCTTACATGTTAATGTCCTCTTCTAAAGCTGAACCAAAGCTCAAGGCTTTTCATGTTTATAAATTATTCAAGTCAGAAATTCCCTTCTTTTATAGTTCATCCTTATGGTTTCTTTTGAAGGAGATGTTCGTCTGGAAATCCCCCGGTCATTCACGCGATCTAGCAGCAGAAATACCTCGACATTCCTCAAATTACAATATGTGCTGCAATAAAATGTTACTGTGGCTTATTTGTGTGGCTCAGATTGTATCCAGGTAACCTGGTGGAGTGACTTTAGGTTGCCAAACAGTCAAAGCTGTTAACATGTAGGTCTGGGTTAACAGTGTGATAAGGAGAAAGAAAGAAAAAGGACTTTAGAACAATGCTTCAGTGTTACATAAAGAGATTTAAGCTGAAAAAACAATGCGTTCTCAGTGGGATTACTGAGGATCATAAGCAAACACATGATCTCTTATGTCTGGCTCTGTTTGAATACATTCTTGGAAATAAAGCCACAGAGGTAGCCTGAAGGGTGCAGTATGCAGCTCAGTCCAGGCTAAAGCTCCATTTTTGAATTTAAAATCTGTGCGGATATCATAATCACACTTAACTTTCAAACTTTGATCTTCTTTAAAAACTGAAATGGTGGTTCAGCCCTCTTATCTTCTCCCTTTGGTAAAATTAAGGGAAGCATAGGATATCAGATTGCATCCGTCCATTAACTAGGTTGCTGCCTAAGTAGAGAAACATGGACTTCCCTTTCCCCAGCCAGTTAAGCCAACTCCTCTGAGGGAATCCCAAGTAGAAACCCAGGAAGTTCTGGGTCTTTGGTTGGGATAATTTTAGGAATAGCTGGAATTCTTTGGCGTTCTTGTCCATAAGCAACATAATAACTACAGAAGTGGTGTCGTTGAACCACCACATCTTGGATGAAGATGAGCTAATGATAAAGCTGAACAATCAAACACGCCACCCTTCTAAAGTTGCTTTTGTCGCATCAATTCTTAGCAATTGTTTTAAAAGCAACATATGTGTACTTCCATTTATTATTGTTTCTTCAGGTTTACTATTGCAATAAACCATTATTTACCCTCAGCTGATTAATAACCTGATCCAAAAATGAACAAGTTTAACTTTAGACATTTAAATAATGATTAGAATGATCATATGACCAAAACAAAAACTGTCTACAGAACCCAAGTAAAGATGACACAACACAGAACTTGTAGGCTGACCAGTCATTACCGAATAGCAACAAGTTAAGACAGTGTCTTCATTGAACTCAGTATAGCTCTTTGATCTGTTCCCAGCTTCTTTATACTCCTCTTTTATCCAATTGCCTTGAGTTTTCTCACTTTCTTTGCCATGAACTACCTGAAAGTAGCAATAGCCTTTTATTCTTTAATGCAGCTAACTTTGTGTTTTCTTTTGCCAGAATTTCTTTACATTAAGAGTTGTATGGTTGAGGATCTGAAAAACAATCTGACTCTCTGAAGAAATTCCTCAACAAGTTTAGTTACATGAAGGGCTCAACACTGTAAACTAGCAAAATTGTGAATTATAGCAATAGTTTCCAATATGCCCACATTTACTGGTAACTTTTCAAGAAGGTTATTTAAATGTAAGTGACAAATCTGTGTTGCTCAACATACAGTCAGTCACTCCCCTCGATATGAAACGAGAAGACGATATGAGCAAGAGTCTGGAACGTACCACAGAAGCCATTCATCACTGGCACACCCAGAAAAGCAAAATGCCACACCGTGTGTGTTTATACAGACCAAGTTGCAAAACTCCAAGTACTGATAAAGGCAGCTGTGCTTTGCTCTTTGCAGCAAAGCACAGCTGCAGTGACAGCTACAGTCTGTAACAGTCTGACAGCCACAGTCTATCACTAAATCTCTCACCTCAACGTGTTCCACATGTGGAGAGCTGACATTAAGATTTTCCAATCTGCCAGAGCAACAATCAAATCAACCCACATCACCAAAGTTCACAAATATAGTTGATCTGCTCAAAATGTCAAAGTTTAAGGTTTTTACAATCACGTGAAGCAAATTCTTATAAGTTGCTGATTTTAGCGGGAGTGGGACATTTTTTCAAATGACCTGTTATATATCACTCTGATTCACTCTGATGTTTTCTTATGTCTGTTACTTGGTTTCATATCCTGTTTTATTCTCTAGTTTCCTTCTTGCTTTTTTATTTTTGATGTCTTAATTTCTTTTTACTTTTTACTTTGAATTTCTTGAATTTAATTTCCATCTGTTGGACAGTATTTATTTTTCTTTTTGTTCTATTTTAGTTATTCTCTCAGTTTTTTATGAAGTTAAACTAATCTAACTTTAGATCAGCCTGGGGGGAACCTGTTAAGGATTCAAGATTAATTTTAGGAGACTCATTGTAGCAATTATATATATATCTCCTCTGAGAGCCACGGAGACAAATGAGACATGTCACTGACAAACAAATGAATAAAACAAGGAAATGACTGGTTTTATACCCATAGATGATAACTGTTGACCAGCAATGGTTTAAAGTATGTCATCATCATTATACAGTATTCCCTTGGGTATTTTGAAACTTCAGCTAATTTAAAATCTACGTTGTTCTATCATTAGACAAGAACATGCTGTGCCATGCAATGGAAAAATGCGACTCTGGTAAGTTTGATGGAAATGTAAATTATAAGAAGTTGCAACTGGTTGATTTGATATGGATGATGGCAAACCTTCAGAAATTCACACAAAACCCCAGAACATCAGAACTGCACACATACCTGGTATCAGTTCAGGTCAGTGTGTTAATACAATAGAAAAGAAACTGAACAAAAATTTCAAGCAACCACTAAAGCATATGGATTTGAAAAATAAAAAAGTTCTGGGAACTTTTTGGGAGATGTGTCCTGTGTTGCCACTTTATTCTCGGCCACCCTTTGTGTATGCAGCAACGATTTGAAACACACCTGCAGGTCCATCTCTGCTGGACTTAAATCTGAGTGATGTCAAAACCAGGCTGTTCAGGCTCTATAATCCCTTAGCAAAAATAATCATTAACCACTTCAAAGACTCTTCGCCAGTTATTTGCTGGAGCAGTTTTTAGCTTCACACAGTAATCACCTTTTCACACAGGATGATTCATTGTCCTTAAATGAAATCCTTTCTTGAAAATCACATATATTACTTGTTAGTTTTTTCTTATATTAAAAAGTTTTTGCTGATGTAATTAGAACAAAGTCGTACGGAATCTAGAGTAATTTTAACTCTGTGGATGTTTTGTAGAAAATCCACAATATATTCAAAATTGCACACCCAATACTTGGTTGAAAAAAGCTTTGAAATCAATATGACTACATGATCCGTGCATGTAAAACGTCTTACCAGAACTACAAGTAATGAATCAATTTACTGAAAATGATTTTATCAATTGCTATTTTTATGCATGACAAAGAAGTACAAGGATAAAGATAATGTAGATGGAAGATTTGGAGGAGATGTTGTACACCAAACAAAAATGTAGAGAATTAGTAAGAGGCAGAGAAGTGATGAGACACAGAGAGTTGCGAGGAACCCGACTCTGACTAAAGAAGAAATGAGGGGAGAAAGTGTTGCTGTTTTGCAGATGTGGGTGGTTTATGAAATGCATAATGATGGTTTGGGTACAGACATTATATTTTGTGTGTGTGTATGTGTGTGTAAGCATATGTGCTTGGTATCATCTTCAGTGCTTGCGTCATTACCTTCATTAGACTGAACAAAAGGAGAGGCGAGGAAACCCCTGGATTTTTTCCCCTCCTCCTCTTTTCTAACCTTCCTACTTCATCTTTAAATCTTTCTCTCTGTCTCAGTCTTAGTCTGCCAGACATACACGTTTCATTTCATAGTAAATGATTCTTGTAAACTTGATGTATCGTTTTTGCCCCAGATTTTTTTTGGTTTGTTTAGCTCACTCTAAAAGTTTTATTTGTCTTTTTTTCTCCTGCTCTTCTCACTTTCTGTTTCACAAAAAAGAAAAAGAAAAACACTGACGCTTGTGAAAGTCCCCAGATAAGATAAGTAGATCCATTTAGCACCCAACAAAGCAACATCACTAGAATATTTATTGATCAGAGTGTGTTTAACTGGCTGTTGTTAAAAGTTCATCGGAAGTCTGACTTTGTCCTGTGACATGCTTCTGTGGTTGCATTTAGCAGTGGTGCATGGGTGGGTATGAGTGTTTGTGATAGTAAGACTCTTTGTTGTCTGGAGCCTAGCGAAGCTGAACACGTGACAGTCAGATATTTGCTGTATTTAAAAAAATCTTCCCAGAAGAGTGACCTTAGAAAGCCACATTTGTCATATGGTAGTCACAGATATAGTGAAAGATCAGTAAATGAATGTATAGAAGAGATTTGATCAGTTTCTAACATGCAATGGTGAAAAATTAATGTACTCACCAGCATCTACTTTTGTAGATGCACTTTTTCAATTACTCAATGAAACAAATAGCAAATCAGTCAATCACATCACAACATGGTGAAGTTCTAACTGAGACTCAATGGTGGTGTTAATATGGGATTGAAATGATTTTGAACTTGCCAAGGTTCTCGGTGACAGGCTGCTCTGTTTACTTTAGAAGTTGTGGAAATAGTGTGAAATAGTGTGATATTCTACCAACAATTCCTCTGGTTTAGAGAAAATGATGCAAAAAAAGAGAAAAAATACCTATGGATTATAGTTTGATTTATAATAAATGAGATTATGTACACCAACTCTGAGCACACAACACATCTAACCTTGAATCAGATGGGCAACAGTAGCAGAAAATCATATTATGTGCTATTCCTATCAGCTAAGAACAAGACACTGAGGAAAATTGTTCCCTGGTTCAGTAGTTCTCAATTTCAGCAGGCAGATCAGAATTTTGTGTAAACAACATTATAAAAATCACAACTCCCTTTTAAAAAACATCCTAAAGGTGGGATTAAGATTGGAGGTGTGGATATAATGGGATAGTGGGAATCCTGTGGGTACAAAATAATGCACTATGTCACAAAGGTCAAACCATTCCAAACTGGTTTCTTTATCATAACAATGAGTTCACTGGAGTTCAAGGGAGTCCTCTGTCTCCAGATATTGGTCTAACTTATGAAGCTATCATGCCAACATGGATCAAAATCTCAGAGAGATTCATGCAACTTTATTGCATGAATTATTCCATGCAATAAAGTTTCAAGAAGATTCTGAAGGCAAAACAGGGGATATAACTTGGTGTACCTAATAAAGTGAGTTAGGACAGAGTCCTGAATTTAAAGCAAATAAAATTTCAAGGTTAATCTTAATTACTAACTTTACTTTTAAAATCAAAATGTATCTCAATATTCAGACTTAACCAACTTTCTCAAATCATAACTTCTTTTCAGTAACATATAAATTACCATCCTTGTTGAGATAGATATCATGGAGCCCAGAGTTGCCACTTTCCTTGGCAAGAAAATTATGTTTAATGTAACAAAGAGTACAACATTTTCTCAGAATGTGAAGAAGGAAATGACAGAAATGATAAAAGCAGATGAGAAGAGGCTGGAAGGGTGCCAAAACCACTGCATGACCTTATAACATCCTTCCTTCTCCCCCACATCATTACATGTCACCTTTATCAACCATCTACTATGGAAAAACACTTGACAATAAACTTGTCTCATTGCTCATCATCCTGTTTTGTTTGTGTCGTGGCAACCAGTTGAAAGTGATATTCAGCTTGAGTTTGTTGCTCCCTGTGGGCCATGTTAGCTCCGCCCACAAACTCTCACTTTCGGATTAATATCGTAAAGGAGAAACCGTTTGTGTCTGCGGCTATGACAAGCCATGTCTTCGGTAATAGACGAGATAAAATAAATCTCATTGTCATTGTCCGACCACAGAGATGATTGCTTTATGATCGGTGCTTTCACAGCACAAAATGGAACATGCTGATGTTTACCATGTCTTTCTTCCTTTCTCTCTTTCTCTTCTTTTCTCTCTTTCTTTTTCTGCATCTTTCTTTCTGTTTTTGTTCTGGCAAAAGCAAAATAAAGGCCAGTAAATGACTGGAATGCTGAAAATGTCAAAGGTCGGAGGCTGGCAGAGATACAATCGGATTAGAAAAGAAAGAAGGCAAAGGGAAAGAACCTAAACTGCAAACATCTCTGTGTGCTCTGAGGTGTGTCTATATTATTTTCAAATGAACTGAATGTGACTATAGATTAGAGAGTGAGAGAGTATTTTCATATCAGCTCCCTTCATCCATCCGTCCATCCATCCATCTATCCATAATCTTCTTCTTATTATTATCTGGGATTCGTGTCAGGGGCCAGCAGCCTAAGCAGAGAGGCTCAGACTCCCTATTTCCCCAACTACTTTGGTTGTGAATTCCTACCAAGATTGAACCAAAATCATATTTTTTAGACAATCTGATGAAATAAAATAAAGTATTCCTGATGGTGCCACATGGAATCATAAAGACAATGTTAGGAATTTTAACCCACGTAGTGCTGACAGCCATATCTAAGTTTAAGGGTGATGTATTGGCTTTAGTGAACACTATGTTGGATGAGCATCTATTAACAGACTCAAATGTGGATTTTGAAGCATGTTCATGCAGTAAAATTGACTTTCCATTTGAAAATTACAGGTCAGCAGAGAAAGCACTGCTGATTTAAAAAGGTTAGTTTTTAACCTTAGAGCAGTTATATGAGTAATGATCAACCAGCCAGGATAAATGCAAAATAGTGATAAGGATAGTAATCCTCTTCAGATTACTATCCTACAGAGGACATATCTCCACTGCTCTAGTGCCCACCATCAATGTGCTTTACAGCACTGACACTTTGTGTTGTATTTGGTAGTAAGTCTTGGATGCAGCTGGTTGGCCAGAGAAACCCATTCCATCAGGTTTATATAAACTTGTCAAGAGTAAATATGAAGGCTGTATTATGTTTGGAGGCACGTAGTTATAGTCTCGACTTCAACATCCACTGACCCTACTCTGATTTCACATCGCCTACCATTTGGTGCCTGAGTTCCTCCTAATTGCTTCCACTTTGTTATGGTACAACTGTGTAATATTTCATAAAGAGGAAATTTTACAACTCGACTTTTAGCATAGGTGACATCCTATCTTGTTAATACACAGAAATACACAGAGCTCATGAAAGCAACCCATTCTTTCACAGGTGTCCCTCAGATGGCACGCCTCAATTATTTGGATAGGGGAATAGATACTTTGCATATTGTGTATTTATATTTTGGTATCTGTAATACATATAATTTTACCACTCCTGGAAGTATAAAGTTCTGAAGTGTTTCATTTGGGAACTTCTCAAAAACCAAAAAATGTTCTAAACATGACAAAATGTGTATATTTACACATGTGTAGATAATATGTTTAGCATGTTAAGTGGAGTCTTCTGAATACTGTTACATAAATTTTATTCTTCTGCTTAGTGTACTTTGATGAAGCATAAAAATATATCTTTTAATAATATTCTGTCATCCTTCTTTAAAATAAAGTTTAGTGATACTTTGCTTTTAGATAGATTCAAATTTAATTTCTCAAACATGTTCTTTCTTTATTAAAAAAAAAGGAAGATTTATTCATAGAAGTAGAACAAGAACACAGAGGAACAAGAAAATCCAGCCGCACAGTCAATATAGATATATATCCATATTATATCCATATGATATATATTCATGAAGTTGTTGACCTGCAAATACCTAATAAAATGTGTGGTGTGTAGATTAAAATATTCCCATAATCATGCAAATGAAGAAAAACTGCCATCATTGAAAAAATATGTTGCAAAGGTTCTATTAATTAATGATGAAGGAAATAAAGAATTATGTTCTTTTATGTTTGTGTAAACATAACCTGTGCTGTCAGAGGGCCTCTTGCATTTTTTAAGGTTTATATCTAACAAGGAAATCATCTCACTCACTTCTAGTTGAGCTAATATAATTAGATGCGGCCTTGAGTCAACAGGGGAGGATGTGGGGAGAGCTTAATTTAAAATCTAAAGTCGACTCAACTGTGTGCATTCTGAGTCTGACTTGTGACCTAGGTCAATGACCTTTTTGAACAGCGCATGCAGAAAATACATAGCTTTATCAGAATCTGAACTTGAGAAAATAACCTAAAAGTCCCCAAGTGCTTTGTGAGCAGAGGTAGTTTTTCTTTCTTTTTCTCCACCACAATTGAACTACTTTCTGCATGAAAGAAACCTAAAAGCGAGGAAAATAATCATCCAAATGAGTATGCTGCTTCAAAGGGTAATGTGAAACCAGTGACACTTTTAAAGGGCCAGTATTTTGTATTTCCCAGGTATATAGTGACATCTTATAGCATAATCAACTGACTATGTTACCTTTAGTTGTTATAAAAATGCTGTATACTAAATATGACTTAAAAGGAATTAGACTTTGTAATTTAAAAACTCTGACTTTTTTTGAAAATCCGTGTTCAGAAAGTCATCACATCACATATCTTCCTGCTTACCATATACATATACTGGTTGTCTCACTAACAGGGATTTATCTTTAAGAACAAAAAATTGCCAATGGTGCTTCAACAGTGCTACGTTCTTCCCTACATAGACCCTCACTGAGGAAAGTTGTCCCCGGCTGCCCTAAAGTCACAAGAAATGTTGGAATGTCGTCAACTGACATGTTTCTAAATGAAGCCAGTGGTTTGTCCTGTTTCAGTACACCTAAGTGCAACACGACCGTGTGTTATAAAGGCCAATTGACACTGCAGGTGTGTTTTTCTCTATGTTCTATTTAGAAACTTACAAGAAGCCACAGTAACGAACATACTAACTTTACATTGACCACAAAATAATGTTCAATCTGTGAGTCTACTCACAGATAGACTTGTGAGTCTATCTGTGAAGGATACAGTGTAATCAGATTGGCTCATTTAAACTGTCAGATTGAAATAATCTGATCACCCAGATCAGATTATTTCACTCCTAGCAAGCTAATTAGTTTGTTGCATGTTAACCACGTCTCCAGATTTAAATCAGTATATGGCTGATTATTTTTTCTGCATCTTGTGGATATGTGTTTATCTGTGTTTTAGAGCTAATACTTGTATAATGTTGAATATCGTTGTGAGATTCTAAAGCTCAATGTACTTCTTTCACAACCGCTTCATGGTTTTTACAGTTTCAAAATATTCCATTGCAACTCTGAGCAATGGAAAGGTCAGAGATTTTTAAGTTTCAACTTTTTAACAGACTCTAACAAATTTTCTTACATGCACACCTGATCCATTTTTTTTATCAATTCTGATCAGCTGCCCTGTCCCTGTGGAAGAAAAATATTTTCAAGATATTATGTCACCACTATTATGGAAACATGCAGTTTTAGTTTAACCAAAACATAATGTTTTGTGCACCTAAAGCTAAATGTTGGCTCAATATGAGTAAATCGCCTTTGACTACATGCTTGCTGTGCCATCTGCGTGGCTTGTGAAGCTACGAATTAGACTTTTAGTGCTTTCTAATGTATTTTTATCCTTTTTTATCAAGGCCAAATTTGTTACATGTTCAACTAATAGTTACTGATGCATGTTCATCTGTCTGTCTTTTAGAGATTAAATATGTTCAGTGATGTAGTTTGAAGCAGCTTCTTCAGTACATTTGTTTTTCTTTCATTGCACAACCGTTTCTACAGTTCATTCATTTATTCAAGAAGAAATAAAACTATTTTATCTTAAATAGCCGTATCAGAAGTGATAGCATTCAAAGCACAACAAAGCCATTTATATTTGCATGAAAGAGTGTGTTCTCTGCTTAGCAGACTATTTTCAGCATTACTATATTAATGTGTTAGCTTGAGTCAGAACGGAAGCGATCACAGCTTTTCTTTCATCGTTTCATACATTATTCTTACCATCAGCTCAAAAGGAACATTTCTGTCTCGCTTTATGACAAGACATTCTCTTATGTAATACACCACGAGTGGATTTTCCAACGTGAAAATAAACTGTAACACTCCTCTTTTATTTGCAGATCAATGACTTCAGCTAAACCAGTGATTAGTCTCACTCAGCAAACACAGGTTGTCTACAGTTCAATTGACTTTTCTTTGAGAATATGAGAGAAAACATATCTCAGCAATAATCATTGATATTCTTTGCACTTGTTATACATTTTTTGGAGCTTTGGTACTCTCCTGGCATGGACATTCATTGCAAGTAAACAAGAGGAAACAATGGCAAGATCAGGTATATTACAGGAGTAATATTTTCTGACAAATGGTCAGTTCGTAGATCAAATTCAGCCCAGATTATTATGTAAAGGTCTCTAAAACAATTGTCTAAAAACATCAGACAAAACTGCTGCATGTTGTATTATATAATCATGCTGTAGAGGAAAATGAGTCATGAGGTGGGTAAAGGGCATGTAGCATATAAGAATGCTCTTTTTACTTTTTCTACTGAAACCTCTGTATGACAATTTATATGTAAAAATGGTTTGGCATTTTCTTTTGCTTTTTGCTCTGATAATATACTTAGTGAATATCAAGTGAAAACTTTTATGGAATCAAATATTTACTCGTAAAAGCCATGCAAATAGATCTTTTGGAGCATACCATAACATATTAGTGTGCTAAATGTTTTAGCTGTAGAGATTTTGACACATTCAGTGCTATGAAAAAGTAGTTGCTCTCTTGCAAATGTCTTCTATTTTTGCTTGATGCAATAAAATATTTTAGAAACAAGCAACATTTCATATAAGACAACAATATCAAAAGTTACATACAACCCAATTCCATACTAAAAACCTTTTAAATGACTATATAATTTACTAAAGAGGAAAAGTTCCAAACCAAACGAGTCGAATGCAATTGACACCAGTCTGGGGGTGTCATTGAAAATTGGCCAAGGCTACACATTTTATAATGCTTGGTTTGATGCATACTTAACACATGTCCCAATTCCAACAATTGGGACATAAGCAAACAATATGACAAATCTATGAGGTTTAGTTCTCAAAGGAAGATGAAACATAGCACACATGAATCTCAGTGAGGACAGACAGCTGCCAGACTTCAGCGGAACACAACAGAGTGTGAACCATAGAGTAGTAAAATTCTCAGAAATTTCCATTGTACACACTAGTCACTTCCTGTTTCCTGTTGAAGCTGTCGCTACAGAAACAACTTCTCAACAGAGATTACACGAGATTATTATTAACTATTTTGTCCCAATGAATCCACAAATCTAAATTCAAAGGGCAACAAGTGTTGAAAGAAATGTATCTGTGTGTGAACTCTCATATTGAGCAAAACATCTCTACTATCTTTATTATTTATTGACAGAAACCACAGCTTTTTTGATCATCATCATGTACATCATAATTAATCTTTATGTGACTCCAGAACAGAGATAAACTAAGTAAATAATGAAATCTATTGAAATATATGCATATATATATATTTCCATTTCGAATGCATATATATATATATATATATATATGCACCTGCTTTTGTCTCTTTGAATCTGTATTAACCTGCAGCTAGTCTGCTTGGATGCTGCCTGCATAAAATGCCAGAATAATGCATAAGTAAAAGTGGGACATTGACATAGGACATGAATAGATTAAAAGTAGAAGGGAAAAACTGAGCCTGACACACAAAAGGCAACAGTAATGGAGCTTAGATGCATCACTGAATCACAGTGCAGTGATTCTCCAGATTAATCTGCAGGCTTTAATGCCTCTGGATACTTCCAATCTATACTCTGAGCAATTTCAATAGTGTTTTTTTTTTTTATATTTGTAATACTTGATGATTTGCACATTTTTGGGGCACAGTTTAGCCACACATTTCCCAAAGACTAACAGTAGCTGACATGTTCATGCCTAAAAGCAACTACCAGACTACTTTCAGAGCAAATGGCTGAGTGAATGTGCTATTTTAGCACTTTGCACTGTTTGCATCGCCTAAGTGCTCTGCAGAGTAATCTAAAATAGGAAAGAGGGTTTTACAGAAGTGATACAATGACAAAGGACAACAGCATGAGAAGAGATTAAAAGACAGAACTGCTGAAATGATCCTATCTCATAGCCACTAACAATTGAAATATCTAAAAATGTTAGATCTAATTTGCTTCAGATTATCACAAAATTAGATCTTGTCTAGTGTGAAAGCTTTATCTGCATGTGATTCTGTTTGTCAAGTCAGTTACTGGAAACTGTTGAATATTAATGTCTGTGGAAAGGTATGCAAATCGAGCTGCACATGCAGGCCAGTTGCATGGCCATATTCATTAAAACGGATGAAGAGAAAAGTCATTTGTGACATCAAGGGAGTCCAAGGTGTTTTGAATACATTTTCATCACCGGTTGTTCCCAGCAGAATCCAGCTTACCAATATTGTTTTTTTATTGGATGATCTCATCTGTTGTTTTGTCCTTCATTAATGTCGAGCACAGAGAGAATAGAATGACGACCGTTTTTGGATGATATAAATCAGCTGAAAAGGTTGTGTTTTCCAAACCTAAAAATACTAATGGCCTCAAAACAGACAATTTGTTTCCTCCCATCCAGTCCTGTTTGAAAAGCCATTTGATCATTTGACATTTAAACAGAAATTAAAGAAATAAATATGAAATGTCAGGGGTCAAGCAGAACAATTGCGTCATACAAATGTTTTACTTATAAAAATAAAACGGACAAGCCCTATCCAGGGCAAGCAACAGCAAAAATCTGAATTATAGGTTTGCCTGTTTTCATGTGCATAATTTCACATCTCTATATCAGAGACTATCACTAAAAAAAGACACGGTTAAAGTGTCTTTAAGTTGCTTACAGCTAATCCTTTCAGCATAGCACCCATGAGAAGTAAATGAACTGTTAAATGATAAAAGCAGTTCTGCTTCCATCCTTAACACAAAAATGTGATCCATCCAACCGAGGTGGTGCATCGTAGCTCACCACTTCTGCTCGAAATGATTCAGTCTTACACTGACACCTGGTGCACAAGATTTTAACTTCCTTTCACTTTTTTTTTTTACCATTTACTTTACAAGAGTGGATACATTAGAGGTTTTGTCTGCCACATTATAAACATACAATGATTGTGGGATTTGTGAGATGATCCAGCTTGAGTTTAAAATGTTTTTTCTTTTTTAAGAATTCATATATTTGTAATATCAGAGATGGAAAAAAGAAGAAAACATATTGACCTTGCAAGATTTCTCTACATAAAGCTTATGCAATCTTTAACACAAATCTTCAATATAATCACAAAGGTTGAGATTTTTATGATAACCTGTAGATTACATTTGAAGGAAAAGATTTAAAAAAGTAACAAAAAGGTACAAGTAAATAGGAGTCTTAAGCAAAAACACATTTAAATAAGTCATTTAAAACCCAAATTAAGACAGAAAGTGTTGTAATGATAATGTTAAAAGGTTTTCAGGTGACCCTTAGATTATCATGTAGACAGACGTTCAAAACTTTGTTCCCTTTAGGAGATAAATCACATGTTTTCTGTGACTCATCTATTTTCATCTATCCTGACACTATGTTTATAAGTCCAGCTTGTTTCTAATGTTAGGGTTCATTTTACGACAGGCAAATAGTCATGTGGAAGTATCACTTCCTGCGCAGGGTTCATCTGAGTTGAAACTGATACTATTACATCATACCAAAACATTTCCCCCTACAGCCTAGAGTCTACAGAGCATAGACAGAGGAGAAAAGTAAAAATATATATGTAAATAATTACATAATAATAAGTAATAGATAAATATCAATTTTCAAATGTGGTGGGACTAAGATAAACTCAACCAGATAGACTATGTATACTATTGGTCAATATACTATTGACCAATAGTATATTGATAAGAAGTCATCAAGCAACAAAACATTCCTCCCAGTAATAGTTAACCCTTCCTCCACACCACCCCATCATTGATTTTGAGTTGTTAGTTATTCAGATCTACAGACTTTATGTGTTATAGACATATAAGTGAACAAATGTATAATCTCTCTGTGTCACTCAAACTGTAGATTTTCTTTGAGCATTGATAGGCCATACTCTGAAGAGAGATAATCAGACATATCACAGAAAACTAATATGCGATGTACGCACACGTTCACAGCAAGGAGGTACACTGATGCCAGAATAATTTGACAAATATTTAAGAGAGCGGACAGCTGTAGGTATGAAGATAGTGGACATATTTTTGTCCAAACACTCCCAGTAGTTTTCAGTGTGCTGGACAACATTTAATGCATAAGTTTCTTGCTTACCAAGCAGCATAAAATTATGACATTTTTGCTTCGAAATATCAAAATTATTTTATTTATGTTAAAACTTTGAACACTGTTGCAAAAATTGTTTTTTCAAACATTTTACAAACATTTATGAAACCTAATATTTGAAATATGTTTTAGGAGGCAATAAAATGAAAATACTTTAGAGAGCCCCAGTGGGGAAAAGAGCAAACTGCTGTTGGTCCAACTTGGACTTAGCTTGAGTCCAAACATGCTGGGTTTGCCTTTTATTACACTACACACTTTCAGGACACAGCAGCTACTGTTTTATTATTGAACGATCCCACTTTTAGGGTTGTTAGCAGCTCCAGGAAGGCCAAAGATGTAGACCAACATTTTATTATTCCCTTTATGGCAGTTTGTAGGGGCTCTCCTGAGGTTTGCCTGCTGCATGTGCAAACATTATTCTGAATTTAGGAGGAGTAATGCACCAGTCATTTCTGTCGATCAGATGAGGACTCCAGTAGCACAACAACTTTATAAGAAGACAAAAAATTAACACTTTCACCGTAATTTTATATTTGCATTTCTATAGCTTCTTTTTAACGACACACGTCTTAATCATTGCCCAGACGTGTGCAACATTTTCCACTGCAGCAGAGGGATGGTAGAGATTAACAAAAGAAGAGACAGCAAGAATAAGAGCACTGTGTGACTTGCAAAAGTGTTATATTTGAAGTCCAATTAAATCCAAAAGAATATAAATGTATACAGTTCATATATTAGAGATTTACTATTCCATATCTTTCCAACAGATCAATTTGATCTCAGACTGCAAGTTTACCGATCCTAAAGTTTCTAGAAGAAGAATGGAAGAGAGATTTTTTAGTATTCAGGCTCCCTTGCAATCAGCTTCCAGGTTTCTCAGACAAGCACTGGACAGGGTTCCACCTCAATGCGGCTCCTCAATGCTGACTGACAGACAAACTTTGTCTGTCAGTCAGACACCCTGCCAACTGTTAATATTAGGCTTTAAACTTTCCTCTTTGGTAGTTACACTGATTTAGGTTACTAAATTAGCAATATATACTTCTGTAGGTTTATGTAGCCCGGTTGTAAATTTTAACTTCTATTCCCTCATTCTCTGGTTTTTCCACTCCCTAGCCCCTTTATCTATCAAATATCGCGATAGTTCTAATACCATATCAGTGATTCCCGCGAGACTACTGAACAGCCAATCGCTTGTGAGGATTAGGGTCACATGCTCCGCTGTAGCCTATCTGTTAGGTATATTAGCTGGAGCGGGGAAATATGAAAGATTAGGACGTGTTGGGGGGAGCAGAGCCGCAGGTCAGTTGAGCGTTATGTAAAATTTTTTTCCTTAATTCTGTACGACACACAAAAATGTACTGAACTATAGAAGCCAAATACCACGAGCCAAGATGAGATGAAAGGTTATATGAGTCCACGAAGACTTCTGCTTCTCTTGCCAGGCTGGTAGGAGGCTCCTTGCAGCCAATGAACAATTATGTCCCCACTCTGATCTGTCAGCCTAAGACCTGCACTGCACCAAGCACTTTATAAGTAACCAGCTTGGGGTGGATGAACTATAGGGTGTGGGTTCATTATTTATGGAACTGTGGGATTGATTTTTCTTTTTGTTTTGTTTTTTTCTCTTTTGCGCATTTTTAAATGGCCATTTGGAATGTTTTCACTGTTGTAAATATGTGTATAATTTTCTTAACTATAAATAAAAGACACTGGCGACTACAAACTTTTAGTCTGTCTGCTCCTTCATGAGTCGGATCCATCTTTTGAGAAAACTAGCCCATTGACCTTATTAGTCACAATCCATTTACTTTGATATATATTGCAGCATATTATTTTTAGTAATATGCTACATTTAGGTTACTGAAGAACAAGCACATTCCTTTCCTACAGTCTCCTCTTGCACTACAGCATTCACTGCCGTGACTGATAATATGAACATTGCCTCTGTGTTTCCTTTACGTAGGTAAGATGTCTGACCTGGAGATCTTGTGTTTTACAATGTATTTTTCCTAATCAAACCAATGAAACACTGCTGTTATTAACTCTATGGGGTTTCTTCTATAGGTACGAAATCAGCAATTCTGTGTTCAGGTCGGTTTTTCTCCTAGAAAAAGTTACTAACAGATCGACTGCTGCTGTACTCTGTATGTGTACTCAATTTTTCCATGTTAAAAAAAGCAAAATGTCCATTCAAACTGAACAGGGTTCTGCTGAAGATTTTTTTAATTTTAAAAGAGAGTAGTTGCTGCATGTTGAGGAGAGACTGCTTCCTTTGATGCAGTAGCTTTTCCAGATAGCTTATTTTATGAACAAGACTATATTATTATATTGGTGCAAAGCTGCCTAGCTTGTCAATCACATTTTAATCTTGTAACCAGCACACACAAAGAACCACAAAAAGCAGGAAGTGTATGCATGCTGAAAGTTAAATTGAAACATCTCTCTGTCAGAATGCAATGACTTGTAATTGTTTTCAACTCCAAAGAGTTCAGGCAGGAGAATGAGAGAAGTGAGAGAAGAAAAGAACAAGGGGAAAAAAAGAATGACCTTTCCACCCACTGGCAGCGAGAAGCGTAAGGAGGCTAATATTAGGCGGTCTGTTTTGAAAACTGGTGGACAAGTCTTTGCATTTGCTCTGTCTCTCCCTCAGTCTCATTTTCCTCCTGCCCACTTGCCCTCCCTCCACCCCCAGCCGCGTTACCTCCCTCCCCCTCCTGCCTCTCCCCTCCCTGGGAAAACGGGGACAACAAATTAGCCTTCTTTTCTCGGCCAGGCCCGGGGAGGAGGACACTTGGACGGGCCTCAGAGTGTCCGCCTGGAGTTCCCATGGACCCCTCTTGCCCCTTCCCCTTTCAGCCGCTGAGGAAGCAGTCATTGTGCCAGCACCTGTCTCTGAGGAAATTGGTAAAAGTGATGGCTTTGTTAGCCATCTCCATGGCAACCAGGAGAAAAGAGCGGGGGCCTGGTTAGCCGGGTTCTGGGCAGTGACTGTGTTGGGGAGAGGAAAGCGAGTGGAAAAGGGAGGGAGGTTGAGGGGGATACAGAACTCAGTAAGCAGTTGCAACGCCTTGACCTTGCCAAGCCTCTATCTGTGGATGTGGTGGTGTACATTGTGTATGTATATCTGCAAATGAATGTGTATGTGCCTATAGTTTCCTTCTTTATTGTGGGGAACACTGTAAAATCCACCAGGCAACGCTTGACTGTGACATGCTTGAAAGCAGCTATGCCAATTAAATCATATCTGATGCTGCAGCATCCACCCTCAGAGCAACAGATAAGCATTTTTAATCATCAACCGGAAACTTTCACAACACGTAGAACATTACATGATGTCCAGCTACACAACATATTCAGACTGTATTCTGCAATAAGTGCATGAAACCAAATTCATGCTGACCTCAGCACTGGTCTGCTTTAAAACTCAAGACAACGTGTTAAATTCTGTGCACTTCAGTACAAACATTGATGTGCTATTAAAAGTTTTAAAATGGTTAAGTGACTATCTAATCATGGATCAAATTATCTGTGTCAAAAATGAAGTCGAATATAAATATAGAGATTGGCACACATTTAATAAGCCAAGAGTAATACACGTTTCTGAACAGCAGATGGTGCTGATTCACTGGTTCTAGATTAATGAAGCTTTTTTTGGCACATTTCTGGAGTTCTAGCTCAGGGCTTTGTACAAATGTAAATATAAGAAAAATATATATTCACCAAAAGATGGGTGAGGCAAGAAAAGACACACTAAATTGTGCAATATGGTAAAAAGATCTGCAGACATCCTCACCAGCCAATATATAAGTTACACCTTTTGAATAGCTTGTTCACACAAAATAGTGAATCAGTCAATTACGTAGCAACAACTCACTGAATTTAGACATAGATGCGGTGAACATGATTCTAAATGTTAAAATGAGGATCAGAAAAGGTTCTGAAGGCAAAAGGGGAGCCTACTCAAAAACCCCTTAATATTTTTATCAGTTTTAATTGAACTATAAGGTACTCAGAAAGAATAGCATGTAAACCTCAGTTATCTTTCAAATTGAAAAAAACAAACAAACAAATATTGCTTTTTTTTTTTTACTAAATCAGTTTTTGTCTTTTTTTGCAATTTATTATAAAGTCAAGAGCTTTGTAGGGACAGCTTTAGATGAAAATAATTTTGTCTGGATCTTCCCACCTCAGAGAGACTGGTAAATATAATATGTAGCCTATGCAAGTACAAACCAAGTGATGTATGACCGATATTCTCTCCTCCTCTTTGTTTCTGATTCTCATGTGGGCCGACTGCTGTTTCGCAGCAGCCTCATTTGATCACAATAGTCTCGTCAGTCCATACCTAAGAATGACCAACAGAACACTAAAAGCCCACCTGATTGTTCAAACTGGTTTAAGTGGTTAAGGTAACAAATAACAGAAAATCATTTTTAAAAACAGGTAACCATAGGATCAGTACTAAAGTGCGTTGACTCAGTATGTATGTGTGTGGTCCTTATGTGGTCCTGGAAATGTCCACATTTAGGTGCTTTTCTTGCTCAGTTGAGTTGTATAATTGTGCCTAAATGCAAACAACTGTTATTTTATAGAGCCTGGCAGAACAGAAATGCCAGGAGAAGCACGATTGCTATTTTTTTTTATAGAAGAGGTTTACAGTTTATGAGGTTGGGTTACTACTTTTACGGTTACTTCTAGTTATAATTGTTTTATGATACTAACAGTGGTCTGATATGTGTAGTTTATAAATTACGTTCTTGCTTCAGGTTCTTGGTTGGCAAAAGTTTAATGTCATCACCCAGGTGTGTGATAATATGGTTCACTCTGGACTTACAGGATAAAGCATCCAATAAATCTGTTACAGGATAAAGCATCCAATAAAAATAAAAAAACTGAGAGAAAATTAGCACCTATTTCATGGTGAACTATGTGACGGACGGGAGACCTGTCCAGGGTGTAACCTGCCTCTCAACCAATGATTGCTGGGATACCACAACCCCTGTCCTGACCTTGAACAAGAGAAGCCGACTTGAGTGCAAAAAATGGACGCATATAGTTCATGTTGAACTCTTTTCACCTTATGTTTGACTTGAGGAACCTGGCAGCGAGCCCGAAGAAACACTGAATAGTTCAAAAAACTCCACAATGTAAGCAGACGGCAGTAAAATATATCTTGGATGTGAGAAGGCTATCATTAAGTCAGTTCTTTTTAATTTTCTAAAAATTCTTGGTATCAGTTTTGCACTTGGAATCACACATTCCTGCAGGCATTTCAGAACAATGACAGTTTTATAACCGAAAGTGAAAAAGTGAGTTTTTTATTAAGTCCAGATAGCACTCAGTGATGAATTATTGGCAGCAATATGCATTACTCTCTAGGCAAATGTTAAGCAGCATGATTTCTATTAATATAATGTGATCATTTTGTTCAAATTAAGGCCTGTGTGATGTTACTACTCATGTTACACTATTGTTAAATGGTGTTTAAACGAAAGGTGTGCACTTTTTATTACTTACACTGCAGAGACTTGCACCTGGAAAAGTAAAATTTTGTAAAAACATATAATTTGTGTTGAAATGATGGATACTCACATGAATGAAATACGTCACATAAATCCAATTGAAGTCAACTGTAGTTTTCTGAAAATGTAGTTTTTCTCTTTGTCATTTCCCTCATGTTAACTGTAAATAAGTCCTTTTTTTAAATGCTATTTAATTTCACCACCTACTGCCTGTTCTGATTACTACCAGACCTGTAGAATCAAGAAAACATTTATAAAGAATCTGCTTAACGACATGAAATATAATAAAAGATCTTTTAAAAAAAGCAACAGACAGAAATCAGCAAATTCACAAAAGAAGCGATTAAAATTTGAAAAGCTGTGCTCCAATCAAATCCTAAGGGTGCTGCACAGGTGTTTTCCCAAATCATACACCATAAAGTATGAGTAAACAAAAAATAAGGCAACCACTTTAATAAAAAGATAAAACCATGAGGACTGCAACATGAGGGGGTGAAGCACACACTTTCGTAGGACAAGGTGTGATAAGGAGAGTTTCTGAGTTTTATCTTTCACTTACTAAAAGAGGGAAATAAGATTTGAAGAGTGCTACTCTTCATTACTTATACATTTTATTAGCATTTTTAATGAGGTAGCTTTGATACAGACGACTCCTGTTCAGAAGTCATTTTGGATTCAAAGCAGTTTCTTGGTCTTTTGGTTTCATGGCAACTCATTAAATTGCAGCATCTAGCACATTTAGTAATTTACTTGATCAAGTTAATTACCCCTGAAATACTGACTCTTCCTTTATTCTCTTTGTTTCGCTCCTTTATTCAGAGAACTTTCAGGAGTAAACATGGATAAATTCACACACACACATGAAGAGACAGCATGGACACTGACATGCTCACATGCCAGCAGAAAAACACCTTAACCTCAAACCACATGCTAGGTGCAGACAGGACCACACATACTGTCTCGCACACAAAATGTTTGGAATGCTGTAAACATTTGTTTCTTTTGAAAAGAACATTTTTGTGTGTGTGCCTGTGTGTGTGGGGGTGTGTGTTTAGGTGCGTGTGCACACATGCGTGTGTGTGTATCTGTATATAAAATGTGTTATTCAAAAGGGAAGGAAAGTATTTCTACACATGTGGGCCACCAGATAGAGATCAAACAGGGGTATAATTTAAGCTTGTTGTGCACACAATTGGATAAGTTTATGTAGGAAAAGGAGCAAAGTCATTGCTTGTCAATGAAATTTACCAAACCATCTGAGATTTGTGTCTCAGAGCATTTAAAAAAAAAAAAAAAAAAAACACCAATGTTTCTCAGTTTCATAGACCATAAAAAATCCTAAAAATCTTTCTGTTTTGTAGACTAAGGTCCAAAATGTGTTTTAATGACTATGTGATCATATCAACTTTTGGTTAAGTGTTGTGCTCACCTTTTCAATGTTTTTACTTGAAATAAACACTAAAGGCGCACGTATTAAAGTTACAAAAATCCTTACACCATGGTTTAGTGTTGTGTGTTAATTAAATACCAAGACAGTGTCTGTGCATGTTTGCACTGTGCGGTGCAGGGACCTCCCTGACAGTCCATCAAGCTCAATCTGGCCAAGGAAGGACACACAGACAGCTTGCTGGGGGTGAAACCTGTGGTCAAACCATGTCTTGTCTCCCTCAGTTTTTCCCTTTTTTATGCCTCTTCATGCATGGTCCTTAAAGGAAAAAGAAATACCATATAATTATCTTTCTGTAGTGCAGTCTCCATATAATGTTCCTTATTTATTCCCTTTGATGAGAGACCAACACAAGGAAGAGCATGGGTTAGGCTATAAAACAATTTCCCCAGCTTTGAACATCCCACAGATGAATATTTAATTTGTAACTCCAAAATGGAAGCAGCATGGGAGAACTGTAAATCTACCAAAATCTACCAAGTCCTGGTCATCAGAAGAGACGGTCATGATATCTCTGGAAGAGCTGCAGAGACCTACAGCTTAGACAGGGGAATTGCCTATTAGTTGTGGACTTCTAAATGTGAATCTTTTGAAAGAGAAAAAAACACTACTGAAAGAAAGCCATAAGTAGTGAAATATAACATTTGTTACAAATTTGTCAACAACTCTTGTAATGAAAATTTGTTGAACATGAATTACAATAACATTGAGTTTCCCTTTGGATATTTTTGAATTTAATTTGATGAGATGCTTTGATGAGATGAAACCAATTTTGAACTTTTGTATCTACATGCAAAAACAAATAAAGAGACAGAAAACTCAAACTGAACATGAGCCTGAATACGCACAGTGAAACGGTGGCATTTTTTTTTGCTGAAGATTTTCTCCAGCAAGGACAGGGCAGCTAAGATCATGAATGAAGCTAAACACAAGGCAGTTCTGTTTAAAAACAAACAAACAAACAAAACAAACTATTACAGGGTGCATAAGATCTGAGACAAGGGTGGAGAGTCACTTTCCAGCAGAACAACCCAAAAGCACACAGCTTTTAGCTAGTATACAATGATTTAAGTTAAAGCATGTGTTAGAGTGGCAAGTCTTGAAAATTGCTGTTCACATGCACTCTCTTCATCCAAGTGAGATTAAACTACTTTGCAAATACAAATGTGCCAGCATTTTGGGTTTTAGGAGTGGTAAACCATTAGAAACATACCCAAAAGACTTGCAACTTTAATTGAAGCACAACTGACTTCTACAAAGTGGAAGGACAAATACATATGCACATCTCATTTTTGAGACCTTTACTTATCAAAAAATCTGAAAACCATGTATATTTTTTCCCCATTTCAATTATCGAATACTCTGTGTTTGTCTGTCATATCCCTCTAAAAACATTGAAGTCAGTCTTTGTAGCATAATAAAATGTGAAATTAAAGGACATTGCATCTGTGATACAGTAGTACTGTAATTTAGCCAAAACGTGGCAGTTTTATTCTTGGCAAGAAAACTTTGAAGTCCCATTCATTTATAATAATAACTAAGCAGTAAGTAAATCCCGTCTCTAATGTAATATTTTTTTTACTGTAAAACATGTGCACTGTTAAAGTAGAGCAGTGAAGATTTTAACCTCTAAACTGTAACAAATTACTCCTTTTTTGACTCAGAGAGCAGACCATTTTGGTTTCCATGGCAGAGGTTAGTGGCTGACTGAGCTCTGACGTGGAACAAGGCCTAAAAACAATCCTTGGTATGCTTGTTTGTCTGGCTGCACATACACATTTGAGTGTCTAGGTGTTGCAATGCCCACCTTAGGAAGCTGGAGCAAGCCTTCAAACACACATACACACCCATGCATGCACACTGACTCATGCACACTTTGGCTCCACACTCATCCTGGGTGGTCTGTGCTGCAAATGTTTATGATCCAAACCCAGCTAATCTAACTGGCTTCTTTCAGTGAATTGAGAATGATTTACAAGATACAGCAGCAGGACAGAGGAGGCAGAGGAAATCATGGGGAGATCTCAAGGCTCCATTTCAAGTCACTCTGTGATTAGACCTGTTCCAGTGTCTGGATGTGTGATGGCACACCCTTTTCTTTGATCCTGACAAGCATTTCAGCAATCTTTCATGAGTTTTTCTTTTGCCTGTACTACACAGGTCTGTGTTGTTGGTTATCATTGACTGACTGCTGTAAGATAAATTTGGAATCCATCCATTTTTCATGAATGAATACTACTGTCTTTCTAAATAACTTTTTTCACATCAAATACATGGACTGGGATGTTATTGTTTTAGTTATATTCATTTCAAAACTGTATTTTGCTTTTTATTTGTTACCAATATAATCATGAATAATAAAGCACATTTTAGGTATATTTTGCATGTTTCAGTTCAGACCCACTTTTGCTTTTTCCACTACCTTAAATGTTTAACTATTCAATAAGTCGTTGCAAATTTCCCTCTGAAAAATTGGTCCAGAATGATATCATAGTATGATGTCATGTGTGCAGTTCCACAACATTAGGTTAAGAATAGTTTTATTGCCCAAGATTGTGTCAACAAGCAAGGAATTTTACTTTGGTTTACAGGGACTCGCACTGTACAAGCATTAAGTATAAATAGATAAACTTTAGGGAAACAAAACTTTTAAGCTGTATTTTACATATCCCTCAATTAATGTTTAGTCATTTTTAAATCAAAGTTTAATTTTAACTTAACTTTAACTTTTATATATACTAATCTCATATTAGTTTCTGTAATGTCCAGTGACTATAGAACAAATGCATCGTACCACTCCTATTACTCCTATTATCCTGAAGAATCTCTTATACATTTTGAGCTTATTCTAAGCCTCCAGCAATGCAGCACAACATTATCTTTTCAACAGCAGCACTTTCTGATGTCATCATAGCATCAATCTCATTGTATTTGTACAAATAATAGAGTCCAACTACTTTTCCCCTTTTTTCTGTTCCCTTTTGCCCACCTGGTTATGAGCAAGTAATAATGAGCAGTCAAGCTCATCTCCTTTCCAGAGCAAACAAAACCAAAGCTACATTCCCCAAGCTCAATCTGCTGTTACGTCTCAGCTCTATGCATTGGGAACTCTCAGTCATGAAGTCTGGAGAAATGACTATGTGGCGTCTGTCTGCTAATTTTCTCACACCACTTTTCAAGTAGATTTGAATGAATAGCGCTTGCATAAACATGTTAAGGTCCTATCAAGGACATTGTCAAAACAGTATTAACAGATTTTTGCTAGCTCAGTGTTATTTGCTTGACCACTGATGGAAATGTGTTTCTCTTTTATTCAAATTACTACTTAGCTGGGCAATACATGTCTATGATTATTTAAAAATCATGAAGGAATTTTCTTTTAATTTAATTGTGTTATTTTATCTATTATTGAATGTTCTACTTATTATATAATCAAGTTATATTGTTATATACATTGTTATTAGTTATAATGTTGAATAAGCTGAAATTTAAGAATGCAAACAATATGTTATTATTATGTCTAAGATGTGTAGGCGTAGATAATAACATTATTTTTTTCACAGGAACCACATTACAGCGGGAGTAGGTTTCCTTACGGACATATTTCACTGAAGGCTCTCATATGTCATCATTCAGTGCTATCCGTTAGCTTGTTTCACAGTCTTCTTCCAAAATAATTAAGGACGTTGTTTAATTTTTCTTCCCGTAGTACAGTTAACCTATTATTTAGCTCTGGAGAGACGAGTCCTGTCGCATTTACACTGTCTATAGAGCAATGCTGTTTTGCACATCGATGCTTTGTTAGTTAGCTAAGTGCTAACTGCTACGGTGAATCAAGAAACTTACATGCGTCTGCCACTGCTGTCATACAGAGACAATAGATAATCTTGGATTAAGTACACTGGCACAGGTAGGCGCCGTTTACTTAGTCCATTTTAGATACTTTATTATCTTTTGAGTGCCTCTTTGATGATATACTCGTTCACTCATCAACGTAGAAGACCAGTTGCTACCTGTTGAAATCATAATCATAATTGCCTGTGTGTGCATTCTGTGTGTCAGAGTCCTATCAGATGAGTTTAATCGAATAGTTTTTGCAAACTGCGACAAATGTTAAAATAGTTTGTCCATCCATACAGTATTGAAGTCTGCTTTGCGCAGCTCAGGGTCACATTATGCGGAGTCTTTTCCAGCTGTTGACAAATCTATTTTTGGACCTAATGCCAATAAATCGTAAATATTTGACTACTTTTGTTATGTTGCATAGTTTGGGCATTTATTCCATTATTTTTAAACATCAACTCAGTAGATGAGAGATGTTTATGTTTTACTCATCCAAACATGGTATATAATATATGTGAAAATCTTTTCATTTATCTATGCTGAAACCTTGAAGGCAGGAAATAGGTCAGCTTCAATGGAAATATTCAGGCTCAATTATCCATATAAACCTGACCTTATATGATCATGTTTCCTTATTTTGTGTCCACTGTGCAAAATACCTCCACATCTTTATCAAAAGTCTCAAAAAATGTAACTTATCTCAAGATTTTAGGTTAGTTGTGATTTTTTTCTATCAATCCTTTGTAAAACTTTGTGTTATTTCTTTACGAGCCATTAGTGTCATGTGGTTTATAGTGTTCTACACCAGTGGTGGAGAAATGCTTCATTAAATACCATTTAATGAAATGCTTTAATAAATGATATTAGTGATTTAAGGGCGCACAAAATACCTTAAACCATATGCCAGGTTAGAAAAGAATTGTTTGAAAGATTTTTTCAAAAGTTGCCATCAGAGTTTCCCCAAGTGTATTATAAGCCTGGCGGGCCGTCAGGCTTTACTTGTCCCCCCGCTATGCTAAGCGTCGTTTGTTTTTGGTTTTTATTAAAAAATTATTTTACATGTCTTGTCAACTTAACATCTTTTAATACAAAAACATAGTGGACCGCCTCGGTGCCCCGACCATCGGGCTTCGCAAGTGTTCTGGGATAAACCCTGCAGGCTAACGCTTAAAATTAATTTGGACAGATACAGGTCATTTTAGATAACCGTAGAAATGACTGATACATATAGTTGGCAATGAACAGATCCTGCTGGATATTTCTATTACTGTCACTGCTGATTTTTTCAACAATGAAATCTCCAATAAAGCTTGGGAGGTTGGGGTGGGCAAATTATATTGTTTATCATTTGTCATGAAAAACTTCTTATAAGAATTTTTTGTTTAACATTGTCTCAATAAATTTCAATTAGTGATATTAAATAAAATAAATATATTATAATAAAATGTTAATTTTACTATTTTCTTCACAGTTTGTTCCATGGTAGCATCAGTAAATATCTGCAAATTTGAAAGTATGATTAAGCGTGGTAATTGTGTGCAGTTCAGTTATATAAACCACACTTCTTGAAGTAAGTGATGTTCTGAAGAAGCCTGTTTCCTGGCAATGTTTTTAAGAAGAGTATTTGCAGGGTTTCCCTCAGAAAACCTGCTAACCCTGGTTGTAAGGGCTGAAGACAGTCCACCAGCGGCCCACTGTGTTTTTGTGTTAAAAATTTTTAAAAGCTACAAAAATTCAGAGGTGCATGAGCAGGCATCATATGAAAATAATAGCATGCGAGGTAGGTACAGGGATGGTGTGAGTGGTTCGCAACCTATTGTGCTAAGTTCACTGCGTCAACTAATAAACCTAGCTTAGTCTGTCTTTACTGTTACTCGTGTATAACAAACCCTATTTAGATAAATAAATAAACACCAGGGGCACCAGGCAAGTAAAGTCTGGTGGCCCTGCTAATAATTTGCTGGCTGAAACTTTGATTTGTTTGTTCTATTGTTATTACAATAGTCCCACCAAATATTGCGATGAAATTGTAAGTCCGTATCACCCACCCATACCTGGAGCCACACAGTTTGTTTGCCATCCAAAAACAAACAAAAATGACCTTTGTGTTTGATTTTTTTAAAGTCATAAATTATGTTGACAATATATGATCTTATTGCTCAACACTTATGGCTTTTTGTTTGTGTTCTCTAAAAATGTCTAAGACATATCAATCAGAGTAATTTTTTCTTTCTTTTTTTTGTTTTGTTTCTTCTAGCCTTTTCTTGCAGATACCATGGAGCTCCAGGCGGTGCTGATGGCGGCCGGCGGTGGATCACGTATGACAGATCTGACATACAACACCCCGAAACCCATGCTGCCTGTAGGCAACAAACCACTGATGTGGTATCCCCTGAACCTGCTTGAGAGAGTGGGCTTTGAAGGTGAGACCTAGAGTTATTCATTTGGTGCCCACCCATTTACTATAGCTTTTAACATCTGAGATTCTAAGACATTTTCAACAACATTCATCTTGATTTAAAAAGTCTACGATGGCATTGCTAGCACTAATAATCAGACGTCCAATTTAAGCTGCATAAAATATGGTTCCAGCAAGCTGTATCTAATCCAACACACTCTATCAGACCTGGTGTCAGGAGCTTCGTGTGAGCTGTGTGCCCCGCTGTCAGATTAAATGTCTCTGTGGCAGGAGCTGGGGTTGTTACAGGGAGCTCATTTTTGGTTTCCATATAAAATGTAAAGAAACAAAATGCTGCAAGTTGGTTTATGTGGCCCACATGAGAAGTCTGGAGCATAGAATGGAAAAACCTACCTTGAAGAAAAAAACTTTACCTCACTTACACATAAGAAATTTAATATCTGTGTGTGTGTGTGTATGTGGAGGTTTAGCTGCAAAATCCATGTTTTAAATCCTGAGGAAAAAAAGCCAAACAATAAGATCAATGTTTCTGAAACACACATATAAAAAGATAAATTACAACACAGCTTTTTAATGCGCTAATGTAGATGTTCCTTGATTCGGTTGCACAACAAAACTTTTAGAAGCTTGAAATCTTCTTTTGGGTTTCCTCCTTAGAAATCTTAACTGTAACCAGAAGGGTTCAGGTTTGAGTTGTCTTGGCCTTGTTTCTCTAAAATAATTAGTTCAGTGAGATCAAGCAAATCACACCCATTACCGATAAGAATTCAGAAATAATAATTATATTCTCAATAATAAAAAAAATGTCATTGTATTTACAGTGATATGTTCGATAGAGAATAATAAGTGAGGTTTGAGAAGGACATGCACCATATTTGTCCAGATTAAGCTTTATATATACCCAGTATGTCTAAGCTGATATTTGAAATCTCCTCTGGTTGAAAGGTAAATAGGATTAAACAAGAGGGAATTTTGCTTAGATGATTCAGTGTAGTAGATAAAATGCTCCAAATTAAACTTTTAAACAAAACCAATAAGAATTCAGGATTCTGCAGACAACTACTATCTCAGTACAGTGTCATTTTGATGCCTTTTAAAATGTTGCATTAACTACTAGTGAATATACAGCATGTGCAGATTTATTGGCAACCCAGTAAAGATGTGCAAATCTTTTTTTTTTTTAATTTAATATTTCAAAGTAAACTGCGACAGACTGGCGACCTGTCCAGGGTGACCCCGCCTCTCGCCCGAAACGATAGCTGGAGATGGAGACCAGCAACCCTCCCGACCACAGTAAGGGACAAGGGTGCAGGAAAATAGATGGATTTCAAAGTAAACTAATCAATCTTTTACTCTGATTACATCTGTTCAGAAGAAAATCCTGCATTTGTTATATTTACAAAAAGTAAAACACCTTATTTCAGTCAGTGTGTTTTTAAAATGCTTTGACATTTGGATGTTTACTACCAGTTCAACAACATTCAAATATTTTGTTAGTTTAACAACAAAAAAGTTAAGGAAAATTACTATAAAGTGTAATAATCATTCCCACCTAAAATTACTATAATCACATCTAGACATAATATATCAGGTGGACACCTTGAAAACATTATTCAGCTATTACTCAGACATTAAGCAAGAAGATTGCAGCAGTTTACGAGTGTTTAAAGAGGTCTCAACAGAATTAAAAATGAGCAATTTTTAATTTGCAGAAAGTAGTCTCAGAGTGGATGAAGTTGAAAACCGGTACACAAGTGCCCAAGCAAATTCACCCTATGAGTAGTCTGCAAGTTGCTAAAAATAGTCTCTAAAAATGATAAAATATCATCACAGATGGGACCTATAACAGGCTGTGGCTGCTTTTAAGATAAAAGCACATCTAAAAAAATAACACACACATTTGCCTTTCAAGGGAGTTATGAAAGGAGGAAACCTTCTCTTTCTACGAAACACACAAAGGTCAGTTTAACAGAGAGTGTGCAGGTTTGCCATTTTTAAGGATGCTCTTTAGAGAGATGAGTCTAAAATTTAATCATTGGGGGCCTCATATATAAAAGAGTAAGCAGTTTTCACACAAACAATTGTTTTTTTGTGCATACACACAGTTTAAGCACTTCTGGTCACTAGAACAGAAGAAATGTTTGCCATATGTCAAATACAGCATTCCAGGAAACGGATCAAAAACCACCTGTGAAACAGGGAGGCGGAAATATTATGATTTAGCATCGTTTGTAGCACAAGATCTGGACAGCTCACCATCAGAGAATCCTCCATGAATCCTACAGTGTGCAGAAGGTGCTTGAGAAAAATGGACATAAACACACAAAGCTAAGAGAGCTTTATTCTGCAACATAGCAATGACCCAAGGCATGTAAGTAAATTGCTGTAGATTAAGAAATAGAAACTCCTGGAATAGGTCAAAGTTTCAAATTAGATTTTTGCTATATGTTTTTTTTTAAGTACAAATACACATTATTTCTAGTGACAAGGAAAAGATTAAACATCTTTAATCTTAAAGAAATAAAATTTCTTTAAGAAATGTTACTAAATATGGATATTTAATAAGGTGTCCTAACTATAATTATGCCAAACAAGAACTCATGTTTTTAACACGCACAGTGAATAGGAGGTAAAGTACAAGGTAACAATCATCTCTGAAGCTCACTGTGATACATTTTAAAGAAATTAAAAACATAGATTTGAATGACATATCTGCTGGCTAATTACCTTTGCTATTTCAAATATTTAAAGTGTTTTGGCTTTTAAAGTTTTACGTAAAGAAAACATGATATTTCAGCAGATGCTGTCTACAAAAAGCTGGTGTAGATCTTTGTAAATAAAGATTTTTCTAACTAAACTTTGAAACAGATATGAATAAATAAATAAATATTCAGTTTCTCAATTCTCCTTGTTAAAAATAATGACTTTGTAGATGCTGCATGTTGTGAAACCAAATATTTATGAGTTCGTCTGTGCTTTGTGAGCATTGTGTAGTCAGGTGTGTTTTTCCCATCTGGACTTAAAGGCCAGATTTCTGCTTTTTTACGCAGTTGCAGGTTCACAAGCCCAGCTTGATTAAGGAAAACCTTCTATTTTCCAGACTTGACAATAAACTGGACTGTTCATTACCTGTAGTTTGGTATTCCTCTAAAGGAAAGTTGCTTTCTATAAGTAATCACTCTGTGTGGCCAGCAGTTTACTATGTGCTGCCTCCTAGCCAGAGCGTTGCAATTAGATTTTACTGGGCTGACACAGCTAGTCTGAGCAAATGCCCAGTAGAAACGGCTTAGAGGCGATGACTCTTATTAGAACAGGCAGACTCTGCAATCTTTGGATTTATTAAGTAGAGTACCTTGGTTTCTAGCCACAAAGTAGAAACATTGATTTGAAGTTTTATTTTCTGGGACTTGTCCCTCTATATTTGTCTAACAGGGGCTTGTTTTCTCTGGGTTGTGTTTTTAGAAGTTATAGTGATCACCACTAAAGAAGTCCAGAAGATGATGAGTACAGACTCTAAAATGAAGCGGGACATAAAGATGAAGATGGATGTTGTTTGTGTCCCAGAAGACGGAGACATGGGCACTGCCGATGCTCTCAGACACATTCAGCAGAAGATCAAGGTTTGTTTACTTTTTTTAAACATGCAAACAGAAACTTTTGTTGTATTATAGTGCTCCTATCAGAATAATTATATCATTTCCAAATTATAGTTAAACATATCACCATTTTGTATCATCTCTATAACTATATTTCAACCAAATAAAAATGGATGGATTAATATTTAGATTTGTAATTTTGAGTTTGTAAAAAAGCAACTTGCATAGTTGTGATCTCAAGACATTTTAAAAATGTTTTTAGATAGAGAGGGAAATAGCAAAGAGTGGGCAGTAATTTAAGAGGGTGTGTGTTCTGCAGTCACCACCAATCCTGTGTGTTCCCTCCCCCAGTTGGCAGCCAAGGCTGCTGAAGTGCCTCATTTTTCTTTTATTTTCAAACACACACAAGCGTTCACATTCACATAAACCCCATGCTTGGTTGCTATCCATGACCTCCCAACTTCAATTTCCAGTCCCTGCTCTGTATCCCGCCTGCTGATCCCACCGTGCCTCCCCTCATCCAGTTCACTTTAAGCATATGAGCTCATGGTTACGACTCCAGTTCCCTTTGCTGCCAGTTTACCCAGTGCACCATTCAGTCTCATGCAGCGGATGTGCACATCTGTGCAACATTTGTGTTTGAGTATGTTGGGGTGATTATGCCACGGTTCTGACCTGCCTCCTCTAAACATATTTGTTTGACTGTTTGTGCATTGCAGAATTTTCCGTTCCATACAGAATCAGTTGATTTTGTTTTTGAGTTTTCTGTAATTGGAAATACACATTTTTTAGGTTGGGATACAGAATGTTTATGGAGCTGAATAAAACTGTGTTTACCAACGAAAAGACACACAGGACTAACAACCATACATGTAGAGGCTCAGAAATTTAAAGAGGCCAATTGGCAGAGCAAATGTGAGAAAAGCACACTACATGGAGAGAACCAATGCATGCACAAGGAGGACCTGTTTACAGCATCAGTCTCCTCATTATTCTCAGCTGTATTTTCAAATGTAAAGGTAAGAAAAAGTCAATTTTTCACAGTTGTTGGTTTTCGTACAATATCTCTTTTGAATTTAAACCATCAAATGACACTAATGGTACAGTCATTTATTTTGTTCCCTGTTTTCTTTTCGTCAGGTTGCACATTCCTTTCTTTTTTCTTGTTTTCTCTTATAAATATGCTTATAATTGCCTATTTTAATAGTTCAAACACCCAGTATACCTTAATATGAAGTAACATGTAGAGTGGAAATCGCCTTAGCGCTACAAGTGAAGCTAATATCAATGTCTTCCTTGTCTTTGTTCTTGGAGATACAGCCATTGAAAATTAGAGGTGCTCCTCGATTGGCTGCTCTTCAAAAGCCAGCCAATCGCATGTCAAGTAGCATTTTGCCTCAGTATTTCAGCTTCCCACACTGCATTTTTTTAGAATAATTTAGACATGTTCCAAAAAATTATTTGGGTTTACATAAGATATTCTACAGAAAAATCTGTAAATAGGTGAATTTGGGATTACTGAACTGTGAATAGGTGAGGGACAAGTGCACTTAAAGTTAGTGTTTCAATTATAGTGACTTTAAATTGCATAAATACCAAATTCCAAAGAACAGAAAAACTAACCTGTATCTCATTTTGATTGCAAAAAGCATGAAACTTATGCTCGATGGCTGTTTTAGTTTGAATAATTTTCATTTTTAGATATCAGTTATAAGCAGATTTAAAAAAATAAATAAATAAACAGATTTTACATTAATAAAATGTTACACAAAAATTTTATTTTGTAAGGTGTTACACACATTTTCCAAATCTGACATGTCTGTACAGATTCTTGTTACTGCTAAAGATTTCCTTGATCGAAACTTTGTATATCCTCATATAAATACACTTAAGCAAAACTAGCCACTGCTTGCTCCTATTGAGAGTCGCTCAGACTCTAATCCTCCAAGCAGTTCACCAGATTAGAGGCATTGAGTTACACACACTCACACTCTGCGAGGTGATGAGTGAAGAAGTGTACCCATGGCTTGCCAAATCCAAGCAGACAGATCTCCCCATCTGTCAAAGAGATGCATCAGTGCAGCATAGAAACCCCGACACACCTACTTGTGTCTTTTGGCAAACACCGTCCCATGGGGGGATTTGGTTGAATCTAAAAACAAAATACTTACAGGAATCAGTGTACACTTAAGAGCGAGCACAGTGGGTCATTCCTCTTGATTAATGAAAAGAGAGATTACAAGCAGCATATTTTGATTTGTTCACTCTTCAAACACTGAAGTTGCACAAAGGTGAACGGATATGCTGATTAATGCTTGGATGTTTCACAAAAGGCTAAACAAGTGAAAGGAGTACTTAATATGCTCTTTTTGCTTTGTATGCTTAAACCCTCCTTGACATTTTTTTTTTACGATCATTCAGGTTTAATTATGTTGGAAAATTGGGATGCATGAGCCAAAAGAACCAAATATACATTGCAAGCTCTGTTTCAAAGTTCCTCCTTTGGTCTACAAATGTTAGTCAGCTTTTAAGACTCAAGAGAAAAGGTGAAGAAAGACCGGCACAAGAGATGGAGCAGTGAGATACTGCAAACATACAAGACTGAGTGTCTGTTTTTATTGTATAGCTCACACCACACCCTCTGGCTTTTATTTCCTCTTTAGGAATTGTGTGTTTAAGCTACATGGTTGTATTTGAAATTTAAATGGACATCTTTGATATGTCGAAAGAAAAATTAAATCTGTGTCAAGACTTTGCTCTGCGTTTATACAAATATGGTAAGCTACATAGCAGTGTAAGACAAAATTGATCTACTTGTAAGGATAGCTGATAGCTATGGTGACACTAGCAAACAGTACATTTAGAAGAGAAGTAATCTAGCAGATATATCTGTGTTTTGTATTCACATTTTTATCATGTTAGAACGACAAACCTCTATTTATTCTGAGTGATTTATTTTTAACAAAAAGCAAAATATATATAAAATGCTTCTTGTGCGTTTGTTTGTAACAGAACTACTTTTGCTTCAGTTACAGCAGCAGTTCTTTTGTGGTTTGGCTGTACCAGCTTTGCAGAGGTAGTGACAGAAATTTTTGGCAATTATTCTTTTCAAAATAGCTTTAGCTCATTCAGATTGGATGGAGGGGATCTGTGAAAATCAATATTAAACTCTTGCCAAAAATTCTCTTAGATTTAAGCCTTTCTAACACATGGATGTGCTTGGATGTAACCAACTTCATTCTGACTCCAGCTGTATATTCAGGGGAGTTTTCCTACTATAAAATAAAATACAGTCCCTTTTCCAAGTCTTTAGCTTCAAAGATGTTTTCTTGCACGACTGCTCTTTCTTCAGCTCCATTTATCTTCACTAGCTTACCTCTATTTTTTAAGCAGAGTATGGCATTTCCAGGGAGTTAATTAGGCTAAAAAGCTATATTTTGAACTCATCTGACCACAGCCAAAGGCACGCCACACTGATGATTACATGTAAGCATCAGTGTGTGTCAGGTTTTCAGGTTTGCTGTGTCCTCTATGCCTGTGGAAAGCCAAAATCATGACATTTTATCATCTTTTAAATATGTTAAATTGAGTTTTGCCAAGCTCAATTTCACATATAATGGACTTCTGAATACAATTTGTTTGACTAAATTCCATTTCAGATGCAAAGTATAGAAAAAGTTAAGTCATACAAGTCATACTGTCCACAAAAAGAAGTTTCAAACCTTCTGTTTCCGTCCACTTCACAATTATGCATAACTTTGTGCTGTTCTGTGACAAAGTAATCAAAGTTTATTGAGGTTTATGGTTGGTTGAAACTTGGATATATTTTTATAGTTTTGCAAGGCACTGTACATCCTCAATTGTGGCCCAAAAACAGTCTACAAGTTAGTTGAAGCTGTTGCAACATGCAAGCAAAGATCTTGTTGGATCCAGCTAGCAGCCTTAATTCATTTTATATTAGCTTGTTATGACCTCCAAGTTTCTTTAAACAAAACACAATGTATCTTTTGAATCCAGTTACTCAAAGTAAGTGATAACATAAAGTTTTTGTGTTATAATTCTTCATCCTAGAGTAGAAGTGAACATAAAAAAAATATTGTCATATTGGAGACACGTTTATATTTGGCACAGCGAAAATGTTTTGAACATTATGGCTTAAAAAAAGTTTTCTGTGTATGGTCAAGATTGTGTACATAGCTCTGGGTTGAAGTCACCCAGCACTTGGATAAGTATGCGTCTGTGTGTGATTTTGTAAGCATCAGTGTGTGTGGTCCTGACCTGTCCACTGATCCTAGCTGTGGAAAGGCCAAAGTGCCTCTGCCTCTCCAGCTGACTCCACTCTGCTGTCGCCTCTAGAGTGTGTGGCTGTGTGTGTGTGTGGCCTCTGTGTAAGCACGCTATTCTCCACTGGTGTGCAAATGTGTGTGCATGCATGTGCACGTGCTTTTGTGCTTTGTTTCTGAACATGTGTGCAAGCTTGTCAGTGTGTGATAGAGAGACAGAGCAGAGTTGAAAGATCTGAGTCTGTAGATCTTCCGCAGACACCTCCCGCTTTAGCTGGGCTGCTTCCTGTCGCCGGGTCTGGATCAAGGTTATGATTGAAGTTAATCTTGCTCGGTTAACTTGATGACCCTTAATCCTGCTGATACCGCTCTTACTTAGATACACTTAAAGAGCTCCTCTAAACTCTAAATCATTCAGCTGAAATCAGCATCACAGTCCTGTTTGGAGTTCTGGAACAGGCTTGGATAAGAGTACAGTTTCATGAAAATGTGAAGAGAAAAATCACCATACTGAATATGCAAAACAGCAAATGTACTTTAAACGAATCTCTAAATGGGAGCCACAAATATATTATTTTAGAATAAACAAAGAAGTCATGAATTTTAATTATTTTCTGATGAGCTAAGCAGAAATAACTGATAAAATGATAATCATGAACTGTGACTTTGCTAACTACTGATTATTTAAGCTCTCATCAGTTATTTCAGGGCCTCATTCTTATGAAACGGTGTAAGATTAACTCTCATTGTGGTTTGTTAACTTAACTGTACATTAGAAATGAAGCTGCCTTTAATTTTCAGTTTTCTTAGCAGGCAAGCATTAACCAGTAATAAATCATTTACTTATGAAGAGAATTGGAAGAAAAAATTTCAATACTTAGTTATTTATTGGCAAATCGGTGATTCATTCAGGATTAAGTCATCATAGTTGGAGGAACTGTGGATCGCTGTGATGAATAATCAGCTGGTAATCCCCTTATAAATTCAATTCCAGCTTCTTTCCCCATAAACTGATCTAATTATCAGTTTATGAATGTGTGAATATGGCTCCGATGGGAAGTGCTTTGAGTGACTGGTATGACTAGAAAAGTGCAATATACATTTTGTCCATTTATCATTATACAATGTTTACTTTCAGCCAGTAAGATAATAGTTTGTGATTACTTAACCAGTAGTTGATATATAATTAGTTCACTACTAATCATATACCAGATTAGTCATGTCATTTAATGTTGAGCAGCAGTTTTATCAGTAGTTCATCATTAGTTATTGTTTAGTAGTAGTTAGTTCAGGATGTATTTATTGTTA
Source organism: Phalloptychus januarius (assembly GCA_902982915.1). Taxonomy (NCBI): domain Eukaryota; kingdom Metazoa; phylum Chordata; class Actinopteri; order Cyprinodontiformes; family Poeciliidae; genus Phalloptychus; species Phalloptychus januarius. The sequence goes on along the minus strand of CADWAE010000466.1, from coordinate 11,328,928 downwards.
GTTAATATTAACTAGTAGTTAAATCATGATTTATTTGCACAGTGAATGAGCACAGCTTAACAGACAAAACAAGAGTTTAAAATTGTATCATTTGTTGGTGGACTATAGTGGTTTTAATTACACATGATGCAGTCTGCAAAACAATATATATATTAAAAAATCTTTGAAGTTTCTGGATTTTTTTTCCCATTTCCACATACTCTTTTGTGCATTTTTTCTCTCAGTCTGTTTTATGTGGCAAACAGAGGAACCATGTCTCTGTCGTTAAGGCTTGTGGTGCTAATGGTGGGATTAGTTCACATGTCGACAGCCTTCATCATTGGAGACTCAAATGGATAACACAGATGCACAGGCGTGCCCATATGCAAACTTCTTTCTTATGGTGGAAGATTAGAACATTGATTGGAATTCACAAGCTGCATATTTATTTAGATTTTAAAACATTTGTTTCTTTGAATAACCTTGTTTGAGCTATTGTGTGTGGCTCTTATGCAGTGAATACAAAGTCTGTTAGGAGAAAACTTTGTCATTTTGAGGTTTGTATAAACGCATCTGCACAAGTGAAAGAAAAATTGTGCGAAACAGCTGAACAAAATCAAAAATTCACATCATAACACGCAGTTCTGGTAATCCAATGTAATTTTCAATCTGTTTGCATAAAATAGTTTGCATGAAACACACCTGACATTTAATGACTACAATGACATAAACTTTATCCCAAGCTTTTATGCCTCTCTCAAATAATGTTGTTCCAATGGGTTACTACTCAGGTAATATGTATTCTGTTTTAAGTGACTTTAAAGCGCTGTGAGATTTATTACAGCGTGTATCATGAAGGCTCTTATTGTGAAGGTGCAAAGGAAGTTGCATCTCATAATGGCATAAAATAGACCAATTGTTTCAGGCAAAAAAGCCGGACCTGCTGACTGCAGACAAACCATGTGCTACATTCTCTGTAATTAAAGAAATGTAAAAAACTGGCCACAACTTAATCAGACAATCAGAGCATTCTGAAGATTCTTCCTGTATGAAGTAAGGACAATAACATCATCTTAGACAATTACACACCATGGAAAGCATTGTGCATTTCTGTAGAAATTTTGTCACTTTATTTTCAGTGCCATCTGTGTATATCTGAGATGCTTCATTTGAAAAACAGTCTAGATGGCCAAATAAGGATTTAATAGCCATTTTGATTTCTAACAATAACATTTACATATTTGTTAACATTAAATTTGACCATGGTAATCATGAAAACTAGTAAAAAAGTAAATGTGCAAAACCACAAGGTAGCAATTGACAGAATTTGCAGTATTTGACAAAATCTCTTCTTAACGCAGACACAACGCACTTTTGTCTCTGCATACTACCATTATTAAATCAAACACACTTAGTATTGCGACTGTTTTTACATCTTGTTGAAAAATATAAGAAATATATTTTTCTTATAAAAATATATTTTTATATGTTTTTATATATAAAAATATATGCTGTTTATTACTTTGAATGAATAATAAACCACATTCAAAGATAGACGCGGTGTGTTGAAGACATTTTTTCTTATTTGACAAGGACCGTCTTGACTGTTTTTGTCTCCAACATTTTTCTACAGACTGACATCCTGGTGGTGAGTTGTGACCTTATAACCGATGTGGCTCTTCATGAAGTGGTCGACCTTTTCAGAGCCCACAATGCGACACTGGCCATGCTCATGAGCAAAGCCCATGAGTTCACAGAGACTGTGCCGGGCCAGAAAGGGAAAAAGAGGACAGGTAAAGGGATCATAACATAATGTTTGCGTTATGTGTAGACACAGAGCAATGTTTTTTTTCATTATCTCACAGTGAAGCACATTTATTACTTTCCTCTTAGTCAGACTTTTACATTTATTTATTTATTTGAAAATTCTAACTGATTTTTCTGGCATTTAGATAAATTGATGCCTAATGTTGAGTTTATTTAATGTTAGACAGTGAGAGGAGAAAACAGTTGCGTGTTTTTCTTTAAGCAGTATATATAGACATCAGGCTCAAATGGTTTAATCTATGTCCAACTGGAATTGATGAAAGTGGTCAGTTCTGTGAGACAGGATAAATTCGTATTAATGCGTATTGTCATGTGTATTTTTGCCAGCTGAACAGAGGGACTTCGTCGGTGTGGATCAGTCAGGGAAGAGACTGCTCTTTATGGCCAATGAAGCAGATCTGGAGGACGGACTTTCAGTCAGGAAGTCTATTATAAGAAAGTAAGACCTTCTTTACTATTAATAAGACCTTTTTGATTGAGTTAATGTTCACCTCAAAACATATCAAATGCTCCCTATACTTCTTTGGACAGTTTTACTACTTTTATAATTAAAAGTACCAGCTAAACATCGTGTTTAAAGTTATTTAATGTGAAAAGCTGAACCTGCTGGATGTTTCTATTTTATGATTTTAATGCTGAGGCTGCCATTTGGTTGGTGTCCATGTAAAAATAGTAGATAACAAAATATGTTTATTCATAAATCTGATATTTTTTTCTACATGGATCAATTACCAACATCACTTCATCTCGACACATGAAAAGTTGACCAAACTCTGGCTTTATTTGATCAAAAAAAGCCGGTCTGTGAGCCATAAGAGCGCTTCAGAAGCAGAGGCAGGCCTGAGGCACAAGTGAACTTTGTGACGACTTGCCTCCTCTGCTAGCCTGGAGGAATCCCAGGAAGCACTTGATTTCACAGAGTTCAGATTTACAGATCCTATGCATGTGACGTGAAATCTTCATAATTTGAAAGTTACATTAACAAGAGTCTTATTTTGTTGCTTCTTTAATCATTTCTGCTGCTAGGACTTGAGTTGTGAACCAGACATTAAATATAGACCCTCTTCCCTGACTCTACTGTAATAACCGCAAAAGCAAGGCGAGCGCCTCTGACATCTTAGAGGCAAAGCTACATAAGGATAGAAACTACATTGAAAAATGAATAGTTCTCATTCAAATCTCATAAGTCTGATATAAATTGTCTGGGAGTCACAAAAAATGCAATATGAATAACTATATTTAACACTTTACCCAGATGTTGCAGTTTGTAAACCATTTCTAAACCCTTGTTAAACATCCAGTGTTGTATTTCCATCTGTTTCTCCATTTAAATCTACTACTTCTGTCACCTGCTATACATAGACACCAAGGTTATTGGAAATGTAAGTGTACAGTATACCAAACAGAGGGATCAGATTTTTCCAGCCTCTGTTTTTATTTAACACTTAGTCCTGGACAGGTTCTGTACATTTAAGTACATTCCATTCAAGACCTCTCCTCGTTTCAGCTGTGGACATTTTTGTCTCGACTTAATGTTAAGGCTCTATTCGTGTTGTGGAGGTTTTGTATTTGTCTTTTTTTTTTGGTACAGGAAGAGTACACTAGGTGGTTTTCTTTTTGTTTCTCAGTCCTAAAATGCGCGTATGTGTGAGAGCGGGTGTTTTGGGAGCTCGTAAATATTTCATGGAGCCAAAGCCACTGTAAATTCTAGCCAACAAAAGAGGGGGCCAGAGCAGCTGCTCGCATGCTTCCCTCACAGGGAACTTTTTGGGCCACACTTGCATATAAATACACACACACACACGCACTCTGTCTTTTTTCACAAACCAGAAATGCTTACACGAGCGCGCACAGGAATACGTAACACAACGTCAAGGTGGACTCTGATGGAGGCAAACCAGCCGCATCTTGTCACAGTGTTATGGAAACACAGTGATCCCATAGATAAACATTTATGGGTTGCAGTTAAAGGCCTAAAACCTTTCAGTCACCTCTGTTCAGGTATATGCTCACATGTCAAACAGCAACAAAAAACAGATAAAAAAAATGCCTGCTGCAGCAAAGGAAGAAATTCCTGGAGTTCTGGTGTTCTGTATCTCAACAGTAGGCAGTTTTACAAGATCTCGCTGTTTTCAGCATTTGCACTGACAGAAGCTAGAACTCGTTTGCACACATCACCTGAGTGTTTTTCAGTAAACGTCATCTGTGATTGTGAAGAGTTTCTTCAACAGTATCTTCATTTTGTGTTATTTTAGTAAAAATGTCCTGCTTCCTTCATTATGTCAGCCATCTTTTCCATGTTCTGTACATCCCTCCTCACAATCAGCCGTCTGTTTTTTCACCTCTCCATCTTCACTCAGCCTCAAGCTCTGTGCAATATTTTCCCCCTTCTCTCCTCTATGGTTTCCACATGGCTGTGGTGTCTTCAGTTTAAACGGCCCCGCACATGTGAGTTTGTTTGACCTGGAAATCACTTAAATGGTGTGAAAGGACTCCAGCCGAGCTTCGCCCGGTACATTACAGCTCCACCTGTCAGAACATCTTGAAGGCAGATCTGGAGTAAGGATCAACATTGTAGTAAAATGCAGATTCAATTAAATTGGATCAGATGGAAAGAGTTATTAAGGCAGAGCTGCTCACTATTCTTAACTAATTATTTTTTTTTATTTAAAACAATTGAATATTTTTATATTATTATATTATCTTGCAGGATAGCCACAGACTCACTGGAGCAATCTAACTATTTACTGCAACCATTAGATATATATAATAATGCAGAGTTTTACAAAATGAGCATCAACCAAATTGTTAATATTTCTTCTTTTAGATTGCTGTTTTTTATTTTTATGTTGTGAGGTAAGTTGTAAAATGTACTTTTTACAAGGTTTAAGAAGTTTAAGGGTTTCATTAGTTTTTTTATAGCCTGTTATTTTTCCATTTTATAGATGTGATGAACTGAAGTTATCATACCTTCCCATAAAAAGAGATTAGTACAATTAGCTCAAACGGTGGTTCGTTAGATTGCACGGCTCCCTCTTTATGGCCATAATAGGTCAAAAAGAAGAGCGACAGAGAGAGAGAGAGCAGAAAAAATCTATTATTTAAAAATTGTAAGAGATAAACATAAGATCTTGAACTGCACTCAGTTCTGTTATAGTTTGTTCAAACTTTGAACGATTGACAGAGTAATGCAAAACTCTTATATTCATAAGGGAATAAAAACTAACAGCTATGTCAGAACTGTTTTACTTCTTTGAGACATGAGTAATATCAGGATAGATTAAAGTTTACAGTATAATATCCTTTTACAAATAGTGCAGCTTAAAAGTATTGAGTCATCGCTTATATTTTTATGCTCTGCTTCCAATGATTGTGATCAGTAATTCAAAGTTTCCTTTAGTGAAGTTTAATGTCCTTATTAATCTGAGGATGGTAGGCTTTCTGATTACAGAAAGCCTACCATCTGTTTAAATGTGTCTTTTTGTGTAATAACAAATTTTATTGTAAAGGACATATTTCTCCAAGGATGAGTCATGTCTCACAGGCATTGTAATGCAAGGTCCTTAGATGCTAGAAAGGTTTAGTTTGAGGTGATTTTCTTATTCTAGTCTATAAAAACCCAACATAATATTGTACTTTTTAACCAACAAAGCCACAAAAAGTCATTGCTAAAGAAGCTGTACTGAATCCCTGGAAGGTTCAGTGGAAGAATGAGTGTGTCAGAAACAGTTTCAAAACAAACAGTGAAACCATAGGACCCACTCAATAATTTTGGGGAGGTCCATAAGATGTGGACTTTTAACTGGAGTCAGAGCTTGAAGAGCGACCACAAACTGATGGATCCAGAATATGAGCTGCAACTTTCTCATTTCTTGTGTTAAACCACTTCTAATCCAGACACAAGATAAAAAGTGCCTTACATGAGCTAATGAGAAAAGGAACTGGACTGTTAACTGGAAGTCAAAGTTGCATTTCATTTAAAAAGAGATCTCAGAGTCTGGAGGAAGAGAGGGGAGAATCAGAATTTGAAGTATCTTGTGGCTGAGTGGGACATTTCCACAGTCTGTGATGATAACAGAACTCTGCAACATTCACAGTGCACTGAAACTTTAATTTTTTTGGGGGAAATTCAATAGTTTTTTTTTCTTAATGTCTTCAAAACTGGCTATTAATATGGAGAATTCAGTTGAAAAAAATAAATCATGAACATATTTTGCACAAATTATTCGAAAAAATAAATGTCAATGCATTTCATAACGAAGCGTCTCAGAATCAGCATTTACTAATATTTTAATTTATTCTTTGAAGCATGTGTCAAACTCATGACGCAATGGCCAAATCTGCCTCATCATGACTTCATGTGGCTCTCTAGTCTCTAGAGGGCCACATAAACCTTCAAGATAATAGTTGTTTGCTTAAATATTAGTTTATCAATAAAAACAAATTATATTATTGTCAAAAGAGCTTCAATATTATTTAATTTAACTCATCGAATGCAAATACAGCTATTTGATATTATTTTAACTGTTTGTTAGTGGGCAGTATTATCAATATACTATTTCTACTCCTGCTTTATAAATTGTGAAGATTTTTATATTGACTGTACCATATTTTTAGATAGGTCTTTCAAATATTTCACATTATTTTTCCAGTGTCTTCTTGGTTTTTTAGGCCACCTGTCAGTGCAAAACACATGTAGATGCTCTCACATTTGGCCCTGTCCAAGTCTCTGCCGGCAGGTGCCAAACACTGTTGTCACACGCTGGGTGTTCCCATAAATTTAACTTTATGCTCAATCTCCGCTCACCAAAATGAACACCTGGGAAATGCTGTGCGAATAAATACCCGCGAATAAACACCCGCAGAGCACGTCAGTGCTTTCACCGGCATATGTTTTTATGCTTTTCAAAATACCTTTTACTCAGACACATGTATATTAGATTTGAATTATGGCTTTCAGCATCTGGTTATAAAATGTGTGACCAAGCAACAGTATTCCTAAGCCGTCATAGTTGCACAAAAGCTGGTGAATTTCACAAAAGACTGTTGGATCTAGGAGAATGTGATGGTAAAAAACAATCCATCCATCACTCATCCATCTGTTCATCCAATGACCAATTCATGCATCCATCCATCAGTCAGTTCCTCCCTCTGTTCATCCACCTTTCCATGAATATTTAGCCATCCATCCATGTTTGTTCTTTCCATCTAGTATGTTATAAAATATCCACTCATTGCTCCATATATACATATGAACATATTTACTTTTGTCCATCCATTTATACATCCTTGCAAACACATTTATTTGTCTCTGTCTTTGCACTAGTCCATTCATCCATCCACCCATCAGTCCATCTGTTCATTCATCTGTGCATCAATCTGTCCCAAAGGTCGCCAATCGCTACAACAAAAAGAACCATTTAGGCCTTTGCTCCTTTCAAATAAAAAATGCAGTATCCTTAGAAGAGAACTTTTCAAATTGTAGAAAGATTATTAGCGAATCCTGGATTCACTAATAATCCATGAAATTATTAGCAAAATCAAACAGGGCAAGGGTCTGAGGAGCACTATATTGCTTTTGCAAAAATGAGTTTGTTTCATTTGAGCCCTTGAAGGACATTTAAGAAGAGCTTATTTTTATTTGTTTCATCTTCAATATCCATTTGGCTACTTGATAGTTTTCTGCTCTCTGGTCACTATTGACATTTATTTTTGTTTGTTAAATAACAAGGCACAATATAAAAGTTTAGTTTTGATATACTCACATACACATCTCTGTTTCCCTTTTTCAAAGAGATATCTATTAAATGTTACTTTTATGTTCTTTTGTTTTATTAATTTTTTTTATCATGTAGGATTGGCATTTTTTATTAAAATGCCAATTAGCATGCCAATTTAATGTTATTAGTTCTGGCATCACAACGTTATACCAACAAGTCGATGGTTTTTAATCGACCATTATCCCCCGTTTCATTTAATATGAAAAATAAAACGGATTAAACAAAAACTGTGAACAACAACCAACAGGGCTGCTTTTGATTTTTGCCAAAGCCATGTTGTTGTTCTGTGATAAGTCCCAGGCTTTGTTTAGATTTTTACGAAAGTCTAAATCAATACAGCATGCTTTGAAAAAAACATGGATATGTGGCCTCAGTGGTGAACGGGCTCAATAAACATACAAAAGCTGGTCGGTTCTTTCAAGAACAGCACTCCCCTCACTTTCATTATGTAATGACTGAGAAGATCAAGAGGAGGAGTACAGGAAATCAAGGGAGGGCGAACAAGTGAAGATGGATTTGTCTCCTGAAACCTGGAGGATGGTGTGGTTTTCTTTGCCTCTCGCTTTATAAATGCCACATTTTAACTAGAGCCACACTGTCTCCGTATGGGGAAGAAATGTGTGAATGAGCAAATGCACTGTAGGGTGTCTGTGTGTGTGTGTGGCGCCTCAATCAATATAAACCTGTCTGACTGGCAGCTGTCTTATGGCACCAGCTTTGTGAATTCACATCAGTTGTAGCTGACATTGTATAGTACGCAGATGTCCTCCATGTGTGATGTTTATGTCAGTAAAATGACTGTTTTTGGTATTCTGTAAGCATCTCCTGTCTAAATGAAAAGAGAACCTCATGAGTAAAATAAAAAAAATGTCACCCAGGTCTCACTGTGGCGGCCCAAAAGTAACGCAGTACAATACAGAAACCAGGAAGACTAGTATATTTCAGTGTTATTATTTTCAAATATTTTAATTATGCAACATTATCAGTTTTATGTAATGCTTCCTAAATTAGTCATGTCTCCCTTGGAGCAGAGTGTTTTTAGTCTTAATGAGACATTGACTAGTTAAATAAATGACAATAATGACATGTTTAACTAACCTTACACTATTCAGTTTGTTTCTGTACAGTTGTCATTGAAATAGGAAATGCATAACTTAGAGTTTAAGTTAATTCATTATTTTTGGGACTTTTGTCGTCCAGCAATAAATGGAGATAAACAAATTAATCCTTAAAAAGAGCATTTCAACTTAGACTTATTCATTTCAGCGTTCTGCTGTTTCTTTTGTGTTGACAAACTTTACAAAACTGAAAAATTACCTTTTGGAAATAGCGTCATTGCTTTTTGTCTTTCTTGTTTAACCCTTAGACATCCCAGGATGCACATAAAGACAGGCCTGGTGGATGCTCACCTTTACTGTCTGAAAAAAGCCGTTGTCGACTTTCTCACGGAAAACAAGTAAGTGTTTTGTGACGATTTTTAAAGATGAAGAAAAACTTTCTCACCCTGTGTTCCTCATGCAGAGGTCATTTACTCACATGCATGTGCTCATGTAGACATAAGGTACATGCATATACTCACACAGTCAAATCAGCTTGAACCCTCAATCACTTCCTAATCTGTTTCAACTGTTAAACGCGGTTCCATGGCGTGGAAGGCTTTGAAAGCATCTGTGAGTGGGGTATTGTAGCTAGGTGTTAATTTGTTTTACTATGTGCCACTGAGACAGGCCGTTAGGCCTTTAGCCTCCGGAGTAAAGCAGTGTGACACTGGCCTTCTGTTGCCGCCTGGAGTTTATATTCACCAGATGGAGAATCTACCCGATATCAACATGTCGTAAATTTAGATGGTTTGTGGAAAAGGATGAAGCTCACTTGGTTTACGAAGAAAAACGTCCCGTGTGTTAAAGTGATGCGTAGATAAAACCCAAAAATCGTGGTCCTGCTTTTGTATCTTACAATAGAGACACATGTTCAACTCTTAGAGTGCAGGTCAAAAGTTTACATACAGCCATCATATTAATGAGTGACATGTTAATGTTCGGCTTTCTATGTAGGCAGCAAGAGTGTCTAATTTAAAAAAATTAAAAGGGTAGAATGAAGATGGTGTATTTAACTTCATTGAGTTTTGAAAATAAGAATTGCATGCATAAATTAGAATTTATTGTGGATTTTCTCTAATCTCTAATCTGTTGGCTTTTCCAAAGTCTTAATGTTACTTTGTTTTATTAATTCAAAGTCTGTTGTTTTCTGGAATTAGTGTCTTAGTGTCATGTTGGCAAACATAAATTTGTCCAAGTTCCTAGACTCTAGGAACTTTAAGGTGAAATTGTTTTAAGGTAAAATTGAAAAATTTGAAATTACTTAATATTACTCAGACAGTGAAATATACACTTGGCATGATTCACCATGCTTTACCTTTGTTTTATTTGAATGTCATGATCACTGTTTTTATCAGCAAATAAGAGAAAATGTAGATACATGTTAATAAAACAAATATAAAAAGCATCAAGCTTGTTAATTATGCCATGCATAGGTAGATTCGATATGTCCAAACTTGTACATTTAAGAGCTTCATTCTCTCTAGAATATTAAAGAACAGTATTGATTATTTCTTACTAGCATATTATCTGCATATATTTCTGCAAACTGCTACATTAAAAGCATAAAACTCCTTTCATTGAAATCTGATATTGTCAAGTTAGTTTTTCCCCCATTTTTAAACTGAGATAAACTATTTCCTGTTCAATAACTTCAAACAAACCCCATTTCAACCTTGCTCATCTTGATAATATCTTGAATTGAAGAGATGTAGATATAAATCTTACATCAATCATTGCATCACCAATGCCCCCTCGCCCACTACCATAAATCGTCTCTCGTTAGATGACTCATTCCTTTCTCCGGCTTCTTTCTTGGACTCTCTTTTCAGCCGCTTCTCTCGGACTCTCCTCCTTCTTCCTCCGTGTTCTTTCTCTGTCCCTTGCTCGAGGACAGAAATAGACAAAGTAACTGTTGTTTTTCTCCTGTCATTCAAATGGAAATTCTAATCTCCCTTTAAAAGAAAGTAGGTGGAGGGGGCCTGGGGTTGTGAGTTGGTGGAGAGGAACGTTGAAGCAAAGCCCAGAGATGAGCAAACAGATGAAAATGATCTGAAGTGAGAAATGTCAAAAGAAAAAGAGTTTCATCCTTGATTTTGGTTTAAAAGTAATAACAGGAACTTATAATGCTTATTGTTTCACACAAAGATTGCTATTAAATAATAAAGATCTACACACTATTTTGTGGTTATTGTGGCTTCATTTAATGCTGGTTTTAGAGTTTGGTCTATATAAAGTAGTCCCTAAATCCATTCTCTGTACCTGCTTTAGCTCACAATGTTTGCCAACCTATCACAGGAAATTCATATGTCTCTGCTTTATTCCATAATTTCATATTAAATGAACAATCTTTTTCTTTCTTAGGTCCATTTCATCAATCCGAGGAGAGTTGGTACCGTACTTGGTGCGCAAACAATTTTCCAAAACTGCTAATAGCCAGAAGGTGAAAGAAGATTTGGAGGATCAGACCCAGAAAAAGAATGACTGCTCTACAAACCATGGTTGGTGATTTCACTGAGATACATCAGAATTAGATGATTTAACCACCTCCATGTTATAGCCGATAAAAAAAAAACAAGAAAATCTCACAAACGAACCAAAGGAGTTGAGTTTTATTTTTTCTCCTGGCTCCTCTTAGAGCTGCTCATCTCATCGCGGGACGAGCCTCTGCTCCAGCTAGCCCAGGAGCGGTCCTGTTGGAATGACCACCGCGGTGACATGAGTGAGGCCTACCATGGAGGAAAGCTCCGCTGCTATGTCCACATTATGGAGCAGGGACTGTGCTACCGTGTTAACACTCTTTCTGCCTACATAGAGGCAAACAGGCAGGTGAGTCAGAGAGTTGGCCTGCTCATCTGGTATCCACATTCTTAAAGAATTTGCTCTACTATGTTTGATACATTCCACTGACCACTGACTTGGTGACAAATTTTCCATCTCTCTCCCATCTCTGAAGTTTTGACATTCCAATAACAATATTATCAGATTCTGATATAGATTTTCAGAACTTTAAGAAGATTTGAGAGCAGCATTTAAAAAATCTTAAATACTTTGAGCAGCCATTGATTGTTTAGATTAGGAGCTGAGGCAATATTGAGCTACTGTGATAGAAGAGTAATCACAACATACCGCAACAACATAATTAGGGAGGTGACATTTAAATTGACTTTAGGATCTTCTATTAGCATTTAGTACTGCTAACTAGCATTGATAAAAACAGTAACCCCAGAAAATACTTTTCTTGGAAAAAAGCATTTTCCAGGACTAATTTAGTTCTGTAGGTCTTTAAACTTTAACTGTAACATTTACAGAAGACGATCAACATTTCCAAAACAAGCTTGTTCACTTTAACATGGAGGCTTATGCTCAAAAGTATAAAACAGAGAAACTTGGATGTACTCAGTTTAGCCTTCCTGTTACCTCTTGTGTGTGTCTCTGTTGCTTGCTCTCTCTGAATCCTCAGTGAAGACATGCCATATAAAATACATTTTAATTTTAAACAGCTTCCGATACAAATGCTCTTCTGCTTTTTTAACAAGTTGCTGATATTGAAATAGCAAATATTTATTCTTCTCACAGTGACAGTATCCACACTGAAGAGTGTTGCTGTTACAGTGACCTGGTAGCATTTTAGTTTCCAGTCACATTTCAGGCCAAATCAAGTTAACAGTGTCTTTTATTTATTTATTTATTAGATCTTGTTGAACTTTGGGATTTTGTTTAAAAATTTTTTATACTACATAATGTTTTGTCTCATATTGGTGTTTTTTTCTTATAATTAGGCCCCAAAGCTTTTTGAGGAGCCATCAGTTCACCCATTTGCTGTAGTTTCTGAGAGATGTCAGGTAAATGTAAATGTTATGCTCCTGTTTCCAAATTTTAGTTGTTTGAGTCCAATTTATGCTTCATATCAATGTCTGTATGGTGTTTTAGTAGCTGCGCTTAAGAATAGATTAACTGCCTGGGCTTTTCCTTCAGGTGGGATCAGACAGCATCATTGGGGAACGGTGCCAGATAGCAGAGAAAACATCCATAAAAAGATCAACTATTGGAATATCCAGCAACGTGAAAGAGAAGGTCAAAGTCACCAACTCCATTGTTATGCATTCAGTCACCATAGAGGAAGGGTGAGAAAACACACATTTCTTTCCACTGGTTCTTTCATCCATCCATGTAGTCACTGTTTTTTCTGAAGAATCCAGGTTCCACAGCCTGACTACAGTAGAGTTGTAGTGGATTTAGACTAGATGCTAAAGTGCATAGTGAATTTTAAAAATTAATCATTATTTAATTATTTATTTTTGTATATATATATATATATATATATATATACAGTATATAATGCGTGATATGTGCAACGTATGAAATATAATTAGATTTGTTGTGCTGATTCCATGGCATCATCGGTTCTGTCAGTCTGCTACAGGGCAACTGTAGCCAACATGTAGCTTACCTCCGTCAGTGTATGTATGACTGTAGAGTGAAATGCTTTGGAGTTCCCTGAAGCACTGTTTACTATTCTTACCATAATCTCAAGAGAAAAAAATCTTTTTCATATTTTACCTGCATAGAAATAGAAGTCCAAACATCACTCAGTTTAAAAATGGTTTAGATATATTTCACTAAAATTGTATTTAGTTGAGAAGGATCTGACTTATTTATAGAACATGAATTTCCATCTAACACTAATATATTACAAGTTTGTATTATGGGCTAACTTCTGTTGTAAGTCTATTTCAAACCAATTTGTTTGACTGGAGCAGAGTTATATCCACCCACTAGCTCTCTTGATTAAACCTTTGCAAATAATATAAGTTCCTTGTACTGCCTATTTTTTTCCAGACATTGTTAACTTCTTAAAAAGTATTAACTTTATTGTGTAAATTCAAAGGACTCCAAAGCGAGACTGACGCTCCATGACGACCAACATTTTTAAAGCTCAAAACGTCATCTCAGCTTTGGAAATTCTAAGAAGGAAGTGCCGCTGTACAGAGAGCAACAGCAACTACAGTAGAATTAGCATGTAGATTGATCTGTTCAGTCTCTTAGCCAGGAATCGTTTTGGAAGGAGAACTCAACTTGGCCTCTATTCCAGATTTTAATGCACTCATTCACAATGTCTTTTTCTTTTATCTCGGTTTCTTACTCCTCCTCCCATTCTTTTCATCGCGGACCCAACGCCATCTCCCTTCTCTTTCTGTCTCCAACCATCCCTCCTTAAGCTCTTTCAGGGAGCCCGGCCAGCCAGCGCGGGGACCCTCATCACGCCCGTGTAGGTGCACGCACAAGGCCATAAAAGAATGAGAGACAGGAGAAGGGAAGAAAGGAGCGAAGGGGAAAGCTAGCTAGCGTGCAAGAAAGAAAATTGCAATTCTTTCTTTTATTGCTTTGAGGACATAAGAAGGATGGAGAAAGAAGGAAAGAAAGAGCCAGTATGAGGGGATTAGCAGACCCCAGCCATGTCGCTGAAACCCCTTGCATTTCTGATTTCTTTGTTTGGAGCTGACCAGAGCTTGTTGACAAAGCACTGCGTGTTTGGCAGGGGGGGATAGTAAGGGTCAACTTTATAGGATGGGGGCACAGGAGGTGGGGGTTGATGTGTGTACGTGTTTGCGTGGGGGGGGGTGTGTGTGCGTGTGTGTGTTTGTGTAATAGGGAGGGAGGATATGGGGGTCATGACAAGGAGGAGCCCTGGTGTTAGTAATTAGTGGTGTTTCAGCTCCGAAGCTTCTTTGGTGGTCTCCCCTTCTCTGTAATGTTACAAAACTCTGAATGTTGTAATCTCCCATCACCAACTACCACTGCTACCTCCTAGGTAGTCCCTTATGCGCACACACACCAACACACCCCAGCACGCACACCCCCACACACACACACAAACATTTCTCCTGTTCCCATCCTGGTCTAACCACCTGAATAAAATGGGCCAATACAAACCTGTCTGTGTGTGAGGTACGGGCAGCCAAGTGTGTGTGCGTCACTGCCCGGGCGAGACCCACGTGCGTTCTCCACTTGGCTCCCATGGCCTCTGAAACACACACACACATACACACATTCTGTATCTCACACGCTTGCACATACACGCCCTTTATGGCTAGCCGGGCGCTGGACACACAGGCACCGTCTGTGCGTCGCTCCAAGAATTTTATGGTGATGGTTTGGCTGAATGAGAGCACGCACGGCGGGTTGGCACGGTCAGCTCAGGTGGAACTGCAGCACAAGATCTTTAACACGGGCAAACACACACGCTCTCACACAGCGTACGCCGTTGTTGTCACAGCAGCCGACATTAATGCTAATGTCATGTCATTAAGCCCAGTTGATTGGATATTTCAGAGTTTTCATAGCAGGTGTGGCGATGCTTGACGACGAGGAAAAAACTCTGAGGTCTGTTCGCTCGGTTCACCCTGCAGCTGTGGGAGGAGAGCTGTGGATAAAGGCTCTCCGATGTTTGCAGACAACATGCAGCTGAGTTGAAAAATATTTCAGCGCCAATAGGACATTGACTCACTTCTTGCAGGTGCTACGTAAGCGAACTTTATAAGCGGATTTAGCTTTATAACTCTCAAGTTACTTCTTACAGGGTTCCTATTCAATCTTGAAAAGCCTGGAAAAGTATGAAATTTGATTTTTATCACTTCCCACATCTGTGTGAGGATGGAGGGAAAAAAATGGAGTATGGAAAATCACTTGATTTTCAAACCGCTTTCAGTGTTATGTGATCTGAAAGATGAGCCTGAATCACTTAAAGGCTTTTATATGCAAATGTTCTTTATCTTTGCTTGGCCACATCGTGCTTTAAACTTTCATCTATCTCGTTGACCATTTTCATTGTAAGTGACTGGCTGACAGAGTTGTGATATATTCAGATAACAAAAACTGAACAGGAGAAATATTTCAAACCTGGAAACTTTGAAATTTAAGCCGGGAAAAGTAGGAATATCTGAAATAGGAGGAATTCTTTCAATATTTCAGGATGTTTTTCGCCATACTTAGAGACAACATATTGCACAGTATGCTAACTCGGCTGTGACGAATCACAACCAAAAGTCTTCATCTATTTTTTTTTATTCCACTCAATCACTTAAACATCTGTATCCTCTTTTCTACCTTCCTACCTGAAGCAGTTCTGATCTGTTGATGTTCTCTCTCCGCTGTTCCTAGATGGGCACCTCTAAACACTGAAATGTATTCATGTATGAATCCAGCAACAATCCAATTAATAAAATGTGTGTGTTTGATTTCCAGATGCAATATCCAAGGCAGCGTAATCTGCAGTAATGCAATCATTGGCAGGGGAGCCGACCTCAAATATTGTTTGGTTGGAAATGGACAACGAATTGAGCCAGAAGGTGAGACGCAACAACATGAACACACCCAAAGTAAAAAAAACTTGCTCTGAATGGGTTCTTTCTTATTCCACTTCTTACTTACCCGGTTGTTTTAGGCTTGTTTTCAAATTCTTTATTTAGCAACATATTATTACGTCCTGTATCAAAAGGCGCAACAGTGATGAAGCAGTTTCCACTGGATGCTCTTCACTGAGCGTGATATATTGAATTAGAACAAGCCAACGTTTTAGTTGTGGAACATCAGGAGCTCCTCATAGCGTTTTGGGAAAATAAGTAGTTTTTTTTTATTTTGTAACATATTTTGCACAGCAAGAAAAAGGTTATTTTTCCACTTTGTTTTTGCAATTGTCATGAGATCCAAGAGTGGGTTGAAATTAGAGATGTGCCCATCTGGCTTTTCTTGGCCAGACCTGATATCTGGTGAAAAGAGTAGTTTATTTATTGAAGTATATGTCATTTAATTTGTAACTACACAAAACAGTGCATATTATTTGTGGAAGTGTTGGTTGACAAGTATTAATTATTATTAGATTTAGAATTATTAGTTTTGATGTATTTAATTCACAGGAAGTTAAAAATGTTTTTCTGTAATTGATCACCAGTTTGAGCCAGCTAAGGGAATATTGGCCAATACCGAAATCCGACAAACTAATTGGTGTTTCTACAGTTGAAATGTAAATATGTGAATATAAAATTTAAAAATTAAAAATTTAATTTTAGATTTTTATGACATAAAGTAAAATAAACATGAATTTTAAAGCCTTTCCCATTTCCCAAATAAATGCATTCTGATGCTCATATGTTGGCTTTTGTATTAAATTGATGCTAAAATAGAGCCACTATAGATGAACATAAAATGAATAAAATGCCAATAATAACGAACAGTCTGAAGGAGATAAATGTGTCAACAGGATGTTCTATATACTCATGTAGTGTTTTTTTATGCTTTGATGCATAAATGAGGATCGCCTTGTATGTCATTCATTTTTAGTCACATTCAAAACTCTTACCTATCAAAGTATCTGTAACACATTTTTTACTAATAATTATTGCCCTTCATCTGGAAAAAAAGAAAATCAAAATCAGCAAGTCAGTCAAAGAAAACTGAAAGTTGGTTTAGCGTCTAGGAAAATCCTGATCAGTTCATTTCTGTCAAACCATTCGATGTGAAAAATCAAAATTGAAATATGCTTGACCTTCAAATATGCTCTTTTTCTAAATGCTGCCTGTTTGCTAACGCCCTGTGCTTCTCTCTGGCTGACTCAGATAAGGTGTTAATGTATGTGTGTGGCATCCATTTATAGGTGCCAAGTATTAAAGCCAGCAAGGAAAGCCTCTTCTTTCTTAAAGTCCGATTTGTCAAAGATTTTTTTTTATTTCCTTAATCCCTTTGTCCCCAGAGCTAGCGCTGTGTGTGTGTGTGTTTGTGTTTGTGTTTCTCTATATGTGCATAGGTGTGTGTGTGTGTGTGTGTGTGTTACATTGATGGAGAGGTTAGAGAGCACGGCCAGAACAGGACCACCCGGAATTCAACAGCAGCAGCCTGCAGCCACACACACACACACTTTTAACTCATGAACACGTTAGAAGGAGTGAACAAGCTACAGGCTACCAGACTAAGAAGCCTAATTGAGTGAACAACAGGGAGCTCTGAGCAGCAACAGTTTGCATTTGAGCTAAAATCTCCCTGAATGAAACAGTTGAGACGGCTCTGAAACAAACAGCGCGATTGCTCTGCAACAGAGTTGATCTCATTTCAGCTATTTCTTCTGTTGTTTTGTTTTTGTGTTAATGGTTTTGACAACATTTACTCCCAAAGTTAAGTCACGGAAAAATCTATATTTTTCTTATTAAAGGTGCCATTTGATCTTGTTTTTTTTTCCAAAACTCATCCACTAGTTGTTATTTTGCTAGTATAGCCTTTCTTTCATTAAAGATTAATAGTTTATGGTGCTTTTTATGTTGCTTTATGGTGAATATAAGCCTTCGTACAAAAGTCAAATTCATTCCAATAACTCAAAAACTTCAGGTGTTTTGTCCGCATACAAACATGATTTATAAAATGAAGGATTTATTTAAATCTGTTGGTGCCTGTTTTAGTCATCTTTGGTATCTGTTTCTAAAGATTCAGTCTTCCATTAGATTACTTTATATAAAAGTTAAAATAGCACATAAAGCTTTCGTCTCCTTTTCTCTGTATTGTTGTAATGTTTGAATAAAAGATAGCTCCTTGTTGCCAATCTAGCTGTCTGACCGCAGGCTGTTAAAGACATTATACACCCACCCTACTGCTGAAGCTGTTAGCAGCCAAAGACCACCATGACAGCCTGACACAGACACACACATACGTTGCATTCACAATCGTTTATTGGCTGTTGATTTTTCTTCTTTTTTTTCCAAAGCTGAATACCTCATCTCTTTGTGCTTTGATACACATTTTTACCAACACCATAAAGATGACAGAATCCCTTTCATGTCTTTTTATCCTCAATTTAATATGGTGCAAATCTGTTTAAAATAAAGTCCCAACCATCAATATTCGAGTAGATGTAAAAAAACCGAGCATCTTCTCTACTTTTCATCCCTCCTTCAGCTGGAGAAATATGTAAACACAAACTATATTGGTCACTGGAGACTTCTCTGGCTCAAACAGCATATACTTCTCCTCTTTTACACTCCAGTCACTCCCCACCTTTCCTTCCCTTCCTTCTCCTGCAGTCCCATGCTCCATTTGTCCTCTCCTTTCACACAACAGTGGCTAAGCTCATTCTGAGCAAAAGATTCCTTCACACTAAAACCTGTCTGTGTGGATGGAACATTGCTCCCTGCCACCATTTGTTTTGGATCAGCACCGGTACTTGGTGGTGGAGGGGGCTGGAGGTAGAAGGGCACGGACCCAAGGAGGAATTGTAACTGAACTCCATGTGCTAGAGAAGTTGAAGGAGGTTAAAAGAGATCATCACACATTTTTAGTGCAGCAGTTAAAGTTAAGATGTTGGGACTGAATAAAAATTGCAGGATCACACACAGTGGACTTTGTAGAACTAATCCACTGTAAAGATTTCTCTTGATTTGATTGCTGTATCAAAATAAATTCATTCGAATATTTATTGTGTTTGTTAGGATTGTAATAGTCTGGGGCAAAAACAGTTTTGTGAGTAGACTTCGTCATATTTGGCAATGTTTGTATCACAGACAATTACCATGTTATGCTGGTCTAAAGCTAAATTATGAACTAGTCCTGCAACAAGATCATTGCTTTTGTGCTCCTGGACACAATTTGTTTTTCATGTTTTGTTTTTATGCTGAGGTCTGACCTTTTTGTTGCTTGAACTTACAAATTACAGTACAGAAATCTGTCATCAATATTGACAGATTTGATGACAATATTGATGTCACCAAATATTGTCATCAATACAATATTAATTGTATTGATGACAGCAGTTTTTACCGAAAAACTGCTACCCAAATATAGAGGTGGCCAAGCTTTCACTATGGGTTCACCATCAAATATGTGAAACAATCTAACTGTATCTAGATTTTCTTTATTTATCTGAGCTATTTTCCATTTTAAAGTTATTTTAAGCATTTTCATTTTATTTCACCATTTTTTCACTTAATTACTTACTTAATATTATTCTATTGTTTGACTGAATTGTCAATTTCTTTGATTAACCTTTGCGGTCTTTAATTGTGCTACGACATAAATTTTACATTGACGTACTAATTGATTCTTTGTCCATCTGCAACTTGCATCAAGAAAATTGAGTTGCAGATATCTTCAAAGGCTTAGTTTCAGTCATTTGTTTGCAAGATGCTTGATCTTGTGCCATCTATTCATGCAGTAGTTTGAACTTGCAGGTTTAAGGAGTGAGAGAAGGCACAAAACCTAACTGAAGTTTGTTATGCCTCTCATGTCAGAGAGCAGAGGGCAAATATGTGACTACTATCATGTTTGCTCATGTTTAAAAGAAAAAAAATGGGCAAATCCAATAAGAAGTAGTGAAAGAAAGGTAATTTTAGAAAGCAAGTGGACCAAAAGAAAAGAAGATGAATAAGTAGCTGAAAATGAATGTGATGCACTGCTTTAAATTAATATATATATATATATATATACAGTGGATATAAAAAGTCTACACACTCCTGTTCAAACGCCGGGTTTTTGTAATGTAAAAAAATGACACCAAGACAAACATTTTCACAACTTTTTCCACCTTTCATGTGACCTACAACCTGTACAATGCAATTGAAAAACAAACAGAAAGCTTTCATGGAGGTGAAGTAAAAATAAACCACTGAGATAATGTGGTTGCATAAGTGTGCACACCCTTTTAGTACTGGGGGTGTGGCTGTGTTCATATTTAACCAATTACATTCAAACTCATGTTAAATTGGAGTCAGCACACCCCTGTCACCAATTAAAGTGCCTCTCATAAAGTTCAGCTGTTCTAGTCAGCTTGTCCTGACATTTTGGTAGCCACATCATCCAGCACAAGCCATGGTCTCTGCAAAGAGCTGCCACAGCAGCAGGGGGATCTCATTATTCAAAGATATCAGTCAGGTGAAGGCTACAAAAGAATTTCCAATTAATTAAATATACCATGGAACACTGTGAAGACTGTCATCATCAAGTTTAGAAACCATGGCACAGCAGTCACATTACCAAGGGCAAGACGTCCGTCCAAAATTGATAAAAAGACAAGAAGGAAACTGGCCAGGGAGGCTGCAAAGAGGTTGAGAGCAACACTGAAGGAGCTGCAAGAATTTCTGACAAGTACTGGCTGTGCAGTACATGTGACGACAATCTCCCGTCTTCTTCATATGTCTGGGCAAAGAATCACATCAAATGCTGGCTTAATTTTGCAAAAACATGTCTGAAATCTCCCAGACGTGTGAGAAACACATGTGGGAAAATGTGTTATGGTCTGATGAAACCAAGGTTGAACTTTTTGGACATAATTCCAAAGGATATATTTGGTGCAAAAACAACACTGCTCATCACCAAAAGAACACCATACCTACAGTGAAGCATGGTGGTGGTAGCATCATGCTTTGGGGCTGTTTTGCTTCAGCTGGAACTGGGGCCTCAGTCAGGGTGACGGAATTAGGAACAGTTCCAAATATCAGTCAGTGTTGGCACAAAACCTTCGGCTTTCTATTAGAAAGATGAAGAGGAACTTCATCTTTCAGTATGACAACGACCCAAAGCACACATCTAAATCAACAAAAGATTTAGTTTAGTTTAGCCTTAATCTTATTCACCGGAATAAGATTAAGGCTTGGGAATGGCCCAGCCAGAGCCCAGACCTGAATCCCATCGAGCAACTTTGGGGTTATCTGAAGAGGGCTGTGCACAGGAGATGTTCTTACAATCTACCGGATTTGGAGTGGCTTTGCAAAGAAGAGTGGGCAAATATTGCCACATTAAGATGTGCTACGCTGATGGACTTCTACCCAAAAAGACTGAGTGCTGTAATAAAAGCCAAAGAAGCTGCAACAAAGTATTAGTTTAAGGGTGTGCATATTTATTTTTATTTTATATTTTCCTCCTGAAAGATTTCTGTTTGTTTTTCAATTGGGTTGTACAGGTTAGAGGTCAAATTAAAGGTGGAAAAAGTGTGAAAGTCTCTGTCTCGCTGTCATTTTTTTACATCACAAAAACCTGGCATTTGAACATGGGTGTGTAGACTTTTTATATCCACTGTGTGTATGTGTGTGTGTGTATATATATATACATATATATATATATATATTTATATTAAAAGGTTCTGGTTGTAATAAGGATTTTTGAGAGTTGGAAAAATATTCCCAACAAAACGTCTTTCTCACTGAAGCACAGCAAACATTTGAAATATTTTTCATCTCCTTGGACTGAAACGTTTTCTGACTGTCGAGTTGAAAATAAATATGACTATTTGTGATGCGTTTACTCTCTCATTTCCCAGATAAATCTCTGCAAACATCATGATACGTACTTATTTTTACCTTTCACCTGTAATCTTCTTTTCAGTTGAACGTACAAATGAAGTCATTGTTGGAACGGACCAACTGATGGAGATCTAGCTTCGTCGCAGAACGGATGAAACCTTTGACCTGAGAGCAGCAAACCTGATAGAATAACTGATTCCAGCTGACTGTCCAATCAGAAACCTGAAAGCTGCCGGACAGTCTGGGCAGGCATGTTTTTTTGGGGGTTTTTAACAATAAGACTGAATAAAGACAAGTTGACAAGGGTGGATGGATTTGTGTGTTATTGTTTTTTTGTTTTTTCACTGTAATGACGGCTAATGACCAACATTAACTGGCAGATCTTGGCTGTCTTGTCACCACTCCTAGGCGTCATCAGATCGCTTCTGTCTCCTCATAGCGGTTCTCAATTACTCAGTTTACAGTATTCCAGAGGGAGGAGCGTGTCTGCGCACACACACACACACACACACACCCCATCGTGTCTGTGTGTTAAGGTGTTTACACACGCACGCTGTGCAGCTGTAAGCGCCAGAGATGGGGAGAAAAAGACAGTGGGAGGGGTGACCACAATGGGGTGTGTGTGTGTGTGTGTGTGAAGGGGGGTTAAGTTTATTTGTACACAAAAATGGTGTATGTGTCGGGCCCGGACCACCCAGCTCGATCGCGTATCAGTTAACACCGATGCCCCACCCTGACGCACACTCACTAGCCCAGCGCAGGAGGAAACTGAATCACGGCTGATGTTTTTCCTTTTTTCTTTTCCTTCTTATTCTTGTCTTCCCCATCTGAAACTCTGTCTGTCGACAGATTTATTGCATTCCATTGGTGAAGTTTTTTTTCCTAATTACAGATTAGAAGTTTCTTAGTCTTGTAGGAAGGAGATGAGAACAGGGATGTCAGTGTGTCTGATTTACTCTCCCCCGTTTCCTATTGTGTCTGTGGCCTTGCTCGAGTCACTTAGTCTCTCTTCATGCCTGGAAGTAAGATGTATGAGGGATGTGTGTTTTATATAAAATAATGTAAGAAATAAGTCATGCTGAAAAATTATTATTCTATATTTTCCTTGATTTAGACATAAGGATGTGCTATGCAATATTGATAATGTCAACAAAATGCAGTTAATTATAACTAAAATATAATTAAACTTCTCTCTTGTTTTGAGAAGATTAAACTAAGACATATTTCAGTGGCTAATGATAAAAGGGCAAATATTTGGCTTAGTGTGGCGAGAAGTATTTAATAAAGAATAATTTTAATAGATTTATTTTAAATCTTGTATTTCGAAGCTGCAAAATGCAACACAAATTTAAAAAATCAGTTTCTCCTTCACATGTATCCTGATGCCACTTTGACAGCTGTGGGTCAGTTTGCCTCTTTGCTACGGCATGATATTTGTCTCAACCTAAGGAACCCATAATCACATTAAACTTTGCACAAAAAATAAAAACATCTGAGATTTGTCTTTTTTTTTATTACCTAAAAACTTCTTGGCTATTCAAAACATCCCAGTTCAGTATGTGGGCTGTGCTCATAATGTGTCCTTGCTGCTAATACCAAACATCTTTTGGTGGATGTGGTTTGATGGTGTGGGGCAGCTTCTCTCGCCCTGGAAAAAAGAGGTTCATCTAATTTCAGAAAGAGACTAGGACCATCATATTATTGCTCACTTAACCAAGTTCTGGCTCACAGCTGGTCCAACTTGTCCCCTCAGAGTGAGGTTTTAGTGGAAACTACCTTCTGAATTTCAGAGTGGAGAGGATGGAATAGACATTGATGTTTCAACTTCACTAACACAACCACACTTACTTGCAACAAATTCATTGTTGCAAGTAATGAATTTACTTGTCAGACTTTGTGTGACCAGTAAAGTCTGGTCACACTAAGTAAAGTGTGACCAGACTTTACTTTGTGAATGTTTACAGTTACACTACTGAAGCCCCTGTTTGCTTATTAAATAAGTAAACTTTAAAATTGCTAATATGTCTTGTTTCCTTAAACTTCACTTATCCAATCCAATAAATAAAACCCAAATAAGAGTCAGTAGAAGCTGTTTTGCTAACCCTAGAAATAGTTGATACCCTAAAACTTCAGAAGTACAACATGGTGTCAGAGCGAAACAACCAGTCCCCGACTTTGACAGAAAACTGAGCTTAATGTGGTTTTAGGTTTTACCACAGATTTATGTCCATGTTGTATACGTAACTAAAATCCCATAAATAAAACACTTAAGAGTTCAGTTCCTTTGGAAGACCACTCTGTAATTTCACATTTTATGCCTTCATTGATGTTCAAAAATTTCTTTCAGTCATTTTCTTTTTCAAGGAATTTTTTTATGGCTGGAGTATTCGCTTTTTTTAACTTCACAGCTGTGCCACCAACTTTGCGTTCCTCTGCCAGGTTTTTTTCAAAACTGACATTGAAGTTGTCACTGAATCTCATCTCTAAGAAAAACCAAATGTACCAATGAAAGAAAACATTTCCTACCTGAGCTTTAAATCACAATAACAACAGTCGGGATTCACTTTGCCACTTTATCTCAGCTGGATTGACTTTTTTTCTTTTTAAGCAATGAACCTCTCTGACCTCTCTTTTTGACCACATGATGAGAACTACACAGATGGGTGTGTTTGGGTAGAAATTTGTATATTTGTACAAAAACCACAGTCCCCTCTGTACAACGCCATCAGGGCTGAACCTGTTTCTGCAATCGCTTTTAATCTGCTGCATTGCAGACACCTGTAAGATGATGAAACCATCCTGATGCATGGAGGCAAATACAAATCTCTATGATTTCCTTGGTTCAGTTACAAACCTCAAAACAGATCAAGTTTCCTGCAGAGCCAGCTTCTTTTGCTTTGTTGAATTTGGAGATTTTTTTATAATTATGCATCTCAAACTAAATCTTATAGTACCACTGAGAGAATAAATAAGTAAAACAAAATATTTTGTCACTGATTGTTCTTGGCAACAATTGAAGTTGTACTTTTAATGCTGGCATCCACAACATAAACACATGATTTGACTTGCTCAAGTGCATTTTCTGGTTTTTGTCTTCTTTTTGGTTTATAATTTTTTGTGAGAGGTGATGGAAACTGAATTATGGGAAAATGGAAAACTTACAAGATAAAAAATTTCACCAGTCACTGGTGCTTTTTGGTAAGCTGAACGGGGAACTGAGTTTTATTATCTTAATTGAAGCTACATGTTTAAAAACAAAATGCCACCCACTGGTTTGACTGTACTTTAAAGGAGCAGCTCATTTCCTACAATTGGTTTGCTGCAGAGACCTTTTAAGATTCACTTTAGTCTAACAAGACAAGTTAGAGATGGTGGTGGTAGATTAATGGGGCTGGAATGCAAAAGTCAAGAATCTTTTGCATTCCAAAAGATTGTCATTTAGCACAATCTCAAAGACACAATGCAGAACTAAATTACATCACACAAGTCCACATAAGAACATATAAAAAAAAAACTTTTGTCCAGTTTGAAAAAGAAGCAAGCATAATAAATAAACAAATATACAATTGCAGGTATTAACAAAGCACAGGTATTAGAAGTTTGCAGGGTGAACATCATCGACACAGACGGGAAGGGATAAAATTAGGTAAAATGCAAAGGTATTACTTTTAAAAATACAATTCACTATATATGATAACCCATGGAAATAAATCATATTACTGTAAATTCTGTTTGGTAACATTTCCTCCCAGAAAAATTGCAGATATGAACATCCGGTTTGTTGGTTTGTAGTTTTAAAAGAATATTTTATACGAGGCAGTAAAAATACATTACAGGGCTTTTAAGATCCAGCTTTAATAATAACTATAATAATGAATATAATTTATAAGTGCGTTTTCGGACACTACATTACAAAACACAAACATGGGTCAACAAAAATTTGCATAATGGGATTTTTACTATACATGTGTGTCATGAAAGACTTGTGAGAAGAACAGAATAGAGGGGTTTTTTTTGGATCAAGAGGCAGTAAAAAAAAAGTCGGATGCAGAATATGAGCTATTATGGTATTATATTCTTCTTGGCAGTGATTGGTTTTAAACTCAGCCATTAAAGGTTATGAGTCCAAACATTAAAACTGAAATATTCTAAACAAACGCTCTTTCACTGATGAAATAAAAACCTAACTGAGTCGAGAAGGAAAAGAACCAGACATTAGGAGGTTGTTAAAGCGACTCCTCATGTCTTGGTCTCTGACGCTTCATATGCCCATGCATGAGATCCAGTCTGCGTGATTTCCTGTAAGTGTGGAAATTTGGAATAAAGAAGCTCAGTGCGCGATGGACACGGTGGCCCGATGAAAAGAGACAAATGTGTGACACACAGACAGACATCCACACAGACGCGCAGAGGTAGGGTGGAGTTTGAGTTCTCCTGTGGGGTTGGGGGGTTATTGCCTGAGTAGATGGGTGGCTTCATTGCTTGAGGGTTGATTGTGGGTGAACAAGAAACACGCTCACACAGAGCGAGCGATCAGGCCACCCAAGTGGTAGTCAGTCAGAAACCTGCGTGTGTTTGCTGCTGACCCCTACACATTAGCACAACACTTCCTCAATTTGTCTTCTGTGTTCTTGGACCACAAATGAATTTCCTCCCTCCTTTTTCTTTTTTTTTTTCCAAACACTACCTTTCACGATGCTTACATCCTCTTCACTGGCATCTCCACCAGACCCACCCCATCTCCATCCTATGCTTCTGAATGCATACAGACACACACACGCATAGACGCTCTTTTGGCAAACTTCACTTGCTTATGTTACTTGGCCAACAAAGATGATGCATAAAGATAACAAGCTCATTGAAATGCCACAGAAACCCTCACAAGCGTCCCCTAAGCCAGATATTGCTGCCTGTCGCTGCAGAGCCCCCAGTTTGCTAATTAAGTCAGCATTGAGCCTCTGTTTGATTGGAATCAAACCTTTTGAAGTGAAATTGCAGTAAGTCGCAAAAGATTGACCCGCTTGACACCCACAAGGTTCTTATTTCTTTCTAATCTGATTAGCACAAGTGTTGAGCCAGAACTCTGAAGGCACGGGTTGTTTTAAATCATTTGAAATTAGACCCTTTTTTTGTCTTCACCAACATCTGATTCAATCTTTCCCTCTATTTTAGTCTCACATCAGTCACTGTTCTTTAAAATATCCATACTCTGTTTTAATTCAAACAGAAATGATAAAATGATTACTAAAGATAGATAGATGGATAAATGGGTAGATGGATGGATGTGAAGCTCTGTGCTTTCTTTTAAAATCCACAGGTCCAAAGTTTGCATTACCACCTGCCAGTTGCGTCTGACAATACTTCGGTTACAACCGTCCCAAACAAAGACTTAAAGAAAGTGTGTTTCTCTGTGTCTTTCTGTGTTCTGTGTGTTTTGCCCCCAGAAAGGCAACCATTCATTACGATGACAAAGGGGTAAAGAAATGCATTATCATAATTAATCTTGTGTGAGACCGTGGGTGGCAGCTTCGATTCTGACTCTGAAGGAGAGTCTCAGTGCAGATTGCCTCCCTCTGCCGCTGAGCAGATTTTATTTTTTTTCTGGTCTTTAAATTTGACCAACTATTTAATTTGACTCTTGTCTGTCTCACAGGTTCATATTTTAAAGGGCGACCTCATAAAATAAGCTAAATAGCAACTAAAATGTCTATTAAAGTTCTTTTGCTTCATGACTGGTTTTAGTGTGGTAAATATATTGTACTTTATGTTTTCTTGTTGAAAAATAGAACTGATGGAGAAAAGAATCATGATCTTTTCAAGAAACACAAAAATGGACTTTTTTCAGTTTTTGTAATTGTTTAAATGACTGGTTGAGCATGTGCATATACTGAACACATACAGTACTGTTACTTTTCTAATTTATTCCTTTTCCTCCAAAGTTTAGATACTTAGACTGTGAGAACTTTAATTTTTCAAATCTTAAATATCAACTCTTTTTTTATGGTGGGTTTGATTATATTTATTTTCTAATATCTGACATATCTAATGACGTGTTCACATTTTTGTTTTTTTAAACAAAGTCTTCTACAATATTTTTATTAGGCTATAAATGTAGCACTTTTACAAGATTTCTTTGGAAGATCAAAAGCACAACGATGCTCCCTAAGACTTCCTTGGTTATGAGTTACTTTCATGTAAAAATTTTTCCTCCCATCACACAGTTCTTCTGAAAGCAATAGAAGCATTCTCACTGATTCTGTGTTAAATAAACACTTTCTGGGCCTGAACAATCAACGACTCGGCTGCTGGGAGACAGCTGAGTGCCAAAGCGGTTCCGTAACTCTGCTTATAGCAAATACAAAACCCGCGACAGACAGCAGTTCAAGCATGGATGAGTGACTGGATTGGTGAGATCACTGGGGAGAGACGAAATAGAGAAATAGAGATTGTGCGGAGGGAGAGAGAACAACAAAGGGAGATGAGCATGATAGGAAAGGTTCGAATGCAAAACGAAGAGAAAAATAGAAGAGGACGAGGCAGGGGAGGGGGTAAACAGAGGAAGTTGGGAGAGAGAGAGAGAACATATGGGACAAAGGATGTGGAGAAGTGAAGGAGGGATTAAGGGTTTGTGTTTGGAGGCTAGGGAGGTGTGATGGCAGATATCTACACAGCGCATGGTCATCTCCCATGGTTTATTTATCCAAGGCCTCCAGACCAGGCCTCGGACCTCCCTGAGTTTGTTAGGCTTAAAGGGGCCCCTTACCACACAGTCCAATTCCTCACATTCCACATTAGCTCCCATTTCCAGCTGCCTGTTTGCCTCTACCACTCAACCTGACCCAACCCAGTCCAAGAGAAGCCGCTCCGCAGGCTGGTCAGCGCCACACTGGAAAATCTAGCGGCTCTAGAGACGGAGGGTGTATTTGTAGACGTGAGGCAGTGAATGACAGCATGGGGCAGTTGGGCAGCAATAATATCTGACATTAAATTTAGATTTATTAACTTTAATAATAATAAAAAAATGTGATAATAGCAAATAAAAATGCTGGATTTGCTAACAATTAGAAATTTGAAACTACAATAATCATAGGATAATTTAAAACTGTCCTTTTTCTTACAAAGCCACCTTAACAATAACAATGAGCTAAATTTCCTCTACCTGCAAAAAGATACGTAAAGTGAAGCAGTGGTGGCCTTATATGTCAGCAATGTGGCTACCTGCCCAGGGCATCACAGCATAATGGGCAACACAACTGGAGAAACTGAAGTGTTATTCAGATCCGTCCCCATTAAATGTGACTAATGATGGACACTGCAACCTTTTCAGTGGGGAGAAAATAAATTTAACCACAATTAAATATATTTTTGATTAAACTCATTTAAAAAAAAACTTGAAAGTGATTGTGTTGGAATGTCCACTTTATATCAAAAATAATGTAAAATATTTCAGTTAGTATGTCCTGATTTTATACTTTTTTTCATAACTATTTGTTAAGTAAACTTTCATTTAATTTAATGTACGGGTGTTCACATGTTTATTCTTCAGCAAAAGTAAAACAGTATGGCAAATTTGTTATTTGTAGACTAATAATTTCATAGTTTATTTGTACACTTTACAAAAAGTATCATCTCAATGTGCATATACTTGCAGATTTATCTCATATTATCTCAATCAGAACCAGCCTTGTGTCAAATTCTGATTTGACAACATTCAGTTTAGTGATCAATGAGTTGATCATGAAATGCCAATTGATTATAAGTTATACATTTAAGCATTGTTTGCAATCACAATGTAAAATTCTTTTTCATAAAGGTTTTTGTCAGGTTAATAACTATGTAGTTAAACTTAAAGATTGCAAATTTTGGATAAAATACAGGTAAAAATGTAGCATTTTCTGGTGCCTCTATGAAACGCTGTGTCCAATAACGGATCAGAAACAATGCAAAAAGTCAGCATAATAATATTTAAATATATTTCTGTCTCATTTCACTACACTGAAGCCTGTGTTATTTTATTTTGCAAATAGTGATGATGGAACTAGTAGTTCAACATCAAATGCCAACATTAAACTTACAAGCACCTCCGTTGCTGTCAGTGAAAACCCAGCTTCTCATAACAAATTGCTTCAATTTGAGTTAATATTTTTTTTACTGGCACCTTAAAGGCTCCACATTAGCACCAGCCGCCTGACAAATGTTCCTCGCGCCGGCTCAGAATGGTGTTTAGGTAGAGAATGACTCTAATCGGGTTGTGTTTGTTCTTCACCCCCATACGGTTATGAGTGGGGCCAATGGGGCTCATATTAGCAGAGCAAATTGACTTAGAAAGTTAGTCAGGTTGGGAATTCTTTCTTTTTTCTTCTATCTCACTCTCTTTCTCTCTTTTTGTTCCTCACTTTATTTTTTCCTTCTTTCTTTCTTCCTCTCCTTCTTCCTTTGTTCCTTTCTTTACTTATTTTCTCCCTTTTCTTGCTTTTCAGTATCATTCTAAGGTGAACTGCTCTCTACTCTGAACCTATGCATGGTGAGACATGGACGTTTTCCAAAAACCTGCTTAGAGATACGGCTGTACACTGAAGCAGGCAGCACCGAGGTGTTGACAAAAAAGATGTCTATGTAGAAAAATTACTCTCGTACACCTCCTCTGCTTTCTTTTATGTTGTTGTTGTCATTTAACAGGAGAGAAGGGTTAATTTTTTCTTGGGTAGACAACTTTGGCCTAAAGAGGGAAAGTTACATTTATTGGTGCAAATTGCCTTCTGAAAGTATTAATATCTCCTAAACGTTTTGTCGAGTTAAAGTAAAAATTAAAAAAATCAGTGTATATCATTGGAGGTTTATGTGATTGACCTACACAGAATAGAACATAGCTGCGAAGTGGAAGGAACATTGAGTTCAACATCTTTTACAGACAGAAATTAAAAAATTAATTTAATGTAAGTTTTTATTCATCTTCTTTTAATGTGCAAAAAATTATGTGTGGAAGATAGGTGCTTGATACAACCCTGAGGAGAACATTTCTATGGTAATGCAGAGCAGTGGCAACATCATCCTGTGGAGATGCTTTTTTTTCAACAGAGAAACTCGTCAGAGCTGATGGGAAAATGGATGTCTCTAAATGCATGAAGAAAACCAGTTAGAGATCCCAATAAGACTAGAGACTATGGCGGAGATTTACCTTTCAGCAGGATAGTATTTATTTAAATAAGTTCGATGAGAGCATTTTCATGAGTTAGAACGGCCCAGTCAAAGTCCAGATGGGAATTCAGCTGAGAATGCGATAGAAAATCTAAAAACTCATCTTTAAAGATGATCTCCATTCATATTTTGTATAAAACGGATGGGTAAAAATGCCAATATCTAAAAACAATCAGATTTTTCTTCCAATTCACAGTCAAACACAATTTTGTCTGATTCTGTCACATGAATTGCAAAAATAAAATACACATAAGGTTGTAAATTACCAAAATGTTGTAAATCTCCAGGGATCTGACTAAGTCCACTTTAGCAAGGTGCTGTTGAAGCACTAACCACGGCTGTCTGTTGCAGACTCCTCATACACCAAAGACTCAGATCTAACTAAAAATAAAACTAAAAAAAACTCCTGATTTAGGGATTTTGTCACAAATGAGAGGCTCTCGAGCGTTTTCAAACATGAGATGGGCTACAGTGATAGGAAGAGTGTGAAAAGATCTGCAATTCCCACACAAAACGTGTAGAGAGAGAGAGCGAGGGAAGGAGAGGGAGAGGGAGAAACGGAATCACGTTTACATTCCAATCTGAAAAGCTGAATTAACTTTTCTTCTCTCGCTGATGAAACAGCAGAGCTGAGAACTGTTTGCATGCATGCCCGGCGCTGCTTCATCAATTGACGGCATGTGCAAACTGGAAGGTCGCTGGGAATGGTTCGAGAGGAGTTGTGCACGAGGATCGTGCGCGTGCGTGCGTGCGTGCAGAGTTTATTGAAAGAGTTCCTCTCTCTCCGTCCCTCCCTCACCCACTCCGCCCTCCTCCTTCCCCCACCAGCCCAGGCAGCGGCAGCCTGGGTGGTCCCCCTCTCTCTCCACTTTGGTGAGCTGTTGCTTAGCAGCTAATAATAGGCGATGTTTGCAAAGTAATTTGCCTCTTCCTTGGCCAATGGGAGCCGGAGCACTTTTCCATCAAACCTCCCTTTTCAGGATTTGCCGAGAGGCGAACTTCTCCAAATGTTACCGCTACGGGATCGGAGTTAGACTTGACACGGACGGACTCAGACTGTTAGGCTTTCCAGCTACTACTACTACTACTATTACCACTACCGCTCCTCTCTGAGACGCAGTTTCACCAACTCTCGGGACGAATGAAGACTGAAGGATCTATACGGATTTCGGCGCATAATGTCGGGATGGAGTTTCGAGACTTGCTTGGCTCCGTGGAAGAGTAGAAAAGCGAGTTTGTCGCCGGTGGTGCTGGATGCGCTCCACGTCTATGTCGGATTATTGCCTTTCCTGAACGTCGAGCACCGATTCCCCTTCGCATCGCTCCGCGCCCCGATCACTCTCTTTGGACTATGGCCTCGGATCGCGGGGTCCCAGGGTCCGGCGTCTTTGGAGATTTACCCCCGAGTTATACGCGCTCTCAGCCGCCTGCGCACCCAGACCTGCAGCGGAGACCCAGCTACTGCCATGCCGCTTTCGCACTTAAACAGATCTCAAAGGTGATGCTTTTCACTTGCAGCCTGTACGGGATTTACTCTCATTCAAGTCGGCAAATGTGAATGAAAAAGCTTTCATCTGAACCCGATTTGAGAGTGCATGTGTGAACCAGAGTTGGGGTTTTGAATTCTCGGGATAGAATCAGGATCTGGGTAAAATATATACATATATATATATATTTATATATTAATAATAATAATAATAAATTATAATATCTTTTAGTTTTTCACTGGAAAATAGTCAGTCTCATGCGATAACAGCGGCTTGTTTGAATGGACATGCAGTGTCTCATTCATGTTCCTGAGACAAATCCGCAGTGGAGCGGCTTGTTTTGCAGCGGTGAAGTGCGTGCTTTCCCCGGCTCTGCGCGAGCCAGCGGAGAGCCGCGCACTGGCCCCGGGTCTGTTTGGAAATGTGGTGGGTCCTGTAGAGGAATTCACTGATTGAGTTTGATCTGACAAAGCATCTTTGGACCGCCCGGATGCTTGGACGTGTTTCAGCACCGCTGAGAGAAACCACAACACCAGAAAGCTATGTCCTCTGCAGCAGCAGTGACATTTCTAACGAATGGCTCCCACACCATGAGGCGGATTGGGCCAGATTTAAGTTAAACTGTTGAGGAGAAGGCGTTGAAAGGCACATAACAGAATGGTTTCTATTAGCAGCAGCCCCATTTGTAACTGGCTGTTCTGTCAGTATGCAGGCTTTTTAGATTGCACTTCTGCTCAGAGACGCCAGTTAGACACTGAATAAGGCTTGTTTGTTGCACTTTTGCTTATATATATATATATAACATAGCTGCCTTTATAACTTAAAAAATTGAATTCGATTAGCTTAAGAGTATTTAAATTTGCCATATCCCCATGTCACTTATAATACATAGAAATTATTTCCCCCAATCCTAAATGTCACTGGATACCAGCCTGTCCACTGAATTTATCTCTATATGGATTTAAAAAAAACCCAATGAGTTCTAATGCAGGATTCTAGCTATGTTTAAAGTATTCATGTTAGATCCTGTTTTTGAATGCAAGCACATCATGTTGCATTATTTGTCCTACATGTTGTAACTTTGTAATAATGTCCCTTTCTTTAACCCCTCCAATTCTGCCTGGCGTCCAGGGAAAGGCAGTAGGTCAGAAAGCTCCTCTGTGGATCCGGGCAAGGTTCCAGGCCTTCCTGTTCTCTCTGGGCTGCCACATCCAGAGGCACTGCGGGAAGGTGCTCTTTATTGGACTCTTGGTGTTTGGGGCTCTGTCTGTGGGACTCCGGGTGGCAGCCATCGAAACCAACATCGAGCAGCTCTGGGTGGAAGGTGAGTTTTAAGAGATGTCCTGTTTAGAGAGGGCATGGAGGAGGAATGATCGTGAAATTCTTTACTCGTGCTGTTGTTTGTTGGGTTCAGGTTCCACAGCTGCTGTGGAGGCTTTGAGGCCTGACACATCCAGCTCTTTTTTTTTTTTACTAACAACAGTTTGAATGACAATAATGGCTTGTGAAAAGACACAAGGTGGCCATATTAGTGTCACCTTGGTGCAATGGGAAGGAGGGAGCTAGGTGACAGAGTCTCTAGTTTGATTGGTTGATCAGACAAGAGCAGAAGCACAGTTGAGGGTTTTGATAAATAAAAAGACATTTGTTTTTTTTTCTGTTTTTGTGGGTACATCCTTGTGTATAGTTGAATTGTTGATTGTAATATGCCATGAGGATAGCATTTTCTTTGAACTGTTTGTGCAGCGTTCCCTGAAAACAGAATTCTGACATCTCGACTTTAAAAGGCTTCTGTCAGGCAGGAACATACTTTTGCTTCTAACCATGAAAGCTCCCTCATAAAAACCTCCTCTTCTCATGCGTTTGTGTTTTTTAGATATAAGTTCATTTTCAGAGGCAAAGGCAGCCTCATTTAGTTTATCACACTGGCCAAATTCCTTTTAAACCCTCAGGCTTTCTGTGCCGGGCCTGATCCCCGCAGCAGATGGGACTGTGTGAATGGTTAGCCATCTTTGAGGGCTCTGACCCCTCCCCCCCACCCTCTTCCAGCTCCCTGTGTGGTCCCTAACTATTCTTGGATTCCATTCAACAAGAGGCAAGCAGGCACCACCTCCCTGAACCCCCCACTCCTCCAACCCCGCCTCCTCCTCCTCTCTCCTCCCTCGTCCTTCTCTCCTCCTAGCAAGAAGAAAAAAAATATAAGTGAATGCAGCTGAAGTTTACCCACCTGTTTTGCACGCTCTAAAAGCGCCACAGCAGTTGGTGAATATAAACAGACTCTATAGGGTTTTTTAAGCCCACCATGTCACTGGAGGACAGGAACAGGCGGCTCCCACAGGGCCCGACGCGGAGGTGTCGGAGGCGTCTCCCCCACACACTGCTTGGTGTCGGGAGACAAGTGTTGGGAAGCCTGTACGCTTGACTTGCACCAGAATTTGAATATGCTCCTCTGGGGCTTGCTTTTTTAAAAAAGACAACAACAAAAAAAAAACTCTCTCTGTTAAAGTTAGAAGAAAATTATCAGTCTGAGGCTAAAGGAGAGAAAATGTAAATTTCTGAAGAGAAACAGGAACAATAGAAAGATTTGCCACTGTTTCTAATTGCTTCGGTTAGTGTAAATCTTTGGGATTACCTCTCGAGCTAATTGGCCGAGCTGCCCACTTAAAGGAGATGTTTAGCTGTTTGTGTGCCAGTTGTTTTGCTGTGGGATTCAGAGAGCTCAACCAGGAGGGGAGAAAAGGAAGGGGGTGCTGCTGCTGCTGCTGAAAGGGAGCGCTGTGCCTTTAAGAGGCTGTGGCCATGTTTCTAAAGTTTCTGCCTGCCTTGTTTCCACCAATAGCCCATTGACAAAGCTGCTAGGGCCTCAATGGAGAGTAAAGTGGTTCGGTAACAAGGAGAGGTTAGTTCTCTCTGTTTCTCTTTCACACACACAAACATAGAGCAACACACACTCATGTGCTATTGTACGTGAGCCAGAAAACATGAAGGGGTTTGGAGAAGGGGGTGGAGGGTGCGGGCCGACATGCTCACCAATAAAACAGCATATTTCCACTGAAGAGACTCAAAATATTGCTGTGTGTCTTTGAGTGGGTTTTAATGATGCTTACTGTGTTGCAGTTGAAAGGGAAATACATGTTTCGTCACATTTGTCCTAATTTGTTTGGGGTTTCCTTGCTGGGAATCAACACTGCGAGTGTTGACGCTCTGGTAGGTGCATGTGGTTCCCATCATATATTCAAACTTTTCAACACAAACAAACTTCTCATCTTTCTCACCTTAGACATGTTCAGCTTGAGTTCCCGGCTGAGTTTCTGTCCGCCTGCCTTCATTTATGTGTGTGTGTTTATGTTTCTACCTGCTCTGTGAAGTCAGGCCACCAGGGCTTTTTTAATTGCTTCCTCACTTTCTGCAGGACCAAAATGCTGTGAAGCACAGCGGCCTGAGTCCGAATACTAGACATAGGGAGATGTGTCAGAAATTTTGAAAGGTTTTAGCTGTCTTCCTTTTAGTCACTTAAATTTTTGTGGTTTGCCTCAAGTATTCTCATGCATCTGCAACATGAACGTGCAGCTCATAAGTAGGAGGATCGATTTTCAGCCTCACACCTGGGTAGGTGAGATTTAAAAGCCACAGCATCAGGGAGTTTAGTCTGCAAGAAGGATTAAGACCGGATTCTGGCCACAGAGTTTGCTATAAAATTAATCACTTTGGAGACTGTCTCTTTTCCTTAGTTAACTTTTAAAATCGAAATGCTCCAGCCAAGCTTTTCCTGGCCCATACAGATTGCAGATTTTCTTTGTCTGACCAACTGGATTTGGGAAATTAAGAATATATACATCAACGCATGTATACATTCTAAAATTTCATCTGATTTTTATTTTTGTCCATTTAAAATATTTAGAAGAAAATCACATTGTTCAGTACTTGAACGTTGTCGATGCCGGGCCCTAAGACCACATTATCTCCAAGGTTTAAACTTTGAACTCTGCTACCACTTTTATACTATTTTGTTTGAGCTGATGCTGTGACCTGGTCAGCAGTCTTTATTGTTCCCAAGCAGAAAGGAAAGATCATAAAAAGAGGTGCAGGAAGAAGACAGGGATGAGTAGAGACAATAGGGGGTTTGGGGCAGGAACGGGGTGGAAGGTTTATGGCCTACTCACACGTTTTCCCCTCTTTTTGCTGCTATTTATTTTTTTCCTGACTCACTTAAACAAACATCAAGTGTGAGACTGTCTCCTGCATCTCTTCATTTCCCAGCAAAGTTGTGCCACATGGCTTGCTTTCTTTTGCCTAAAGGTTTACCATAATACAGTGCATTCTTTTCCTACTTTGTTTAGATACTTGCCTTTTCTCCTTGTTATTCTCAATTTACAGTGCCCTGTTTGAAAGACTTGTTTGGAAAAGAGAAAGTGGGAAGGGGAGGGCAAAAAAAAAAAAAATGAAACAGGCTTTCACGTAAAAGAGCCGGTGTTTACTCTGACATCAACTAAACTCATCTTTCTTGGCGGGGTTTGGGTGAGCCATGACAGACATATACACAGACTCAAGCTGTCCAAATATGAAAGTAGCAAGACAGGGCCCTGCAGCCGCGCCACATGTCCCATAAAAAGTCAGCGTGGAAAGAGGGGGAGGTAGAGACTGTCCACAGTCCAAATGGGTGTGAATGCCCAGGAATGAAGTCCTGGTTTAGCTCAATGTGAAATTAGAGGAGATATGAGAAGAATCAAAAACCAGATTGATCAGAATCAAAAAGAAAGAGCTGGTTTAGAGAGACAAGTCCAGGTTTACACAAATGAGCGAATGCACACGTGGGCATTTCGGGAGTTTGGAGCTGTTTTTCTAAACAAACCTTGAGTGGCGCGGCAGGTAAATGCTATAATTCATTGGAGTGCACACAGCAGCCCAGTTCAGACAGAGAAACGGAGCTCTATGAGGCATTATTGGAGGTGAATAGTGTGCGGCGGTGCCCCAGCTAGATAAATAAACTCCCAGCGTTCAGGTCCTGGGACCTCACTGGTAGAGAGAACAAACAAGACCAGAGTCAACCTGGGTCACTTCTAAATGTTTACTTCACTCCTTCCTTCCATCCTTCAATTCAACACTACCTCATTCCATCCTATTTCTCAGCAGCATCCACCGCCACCAACACACATGCACGCACGCTTCAACAGACAGACCAGGACCACCCCCTAACAAATAAACACACTCGGAACAGAAATATATACTTATGCAGATGACAGACACATGGTCACCTACATTTATTTTTTCTACAGTCATTTTCTCAAGCTCAAGAACCAATTCTAATCACTAGCCAAATGTCCAATTTGGAAATATGGAGGGATGCCAAACACTACTGGAATATAATTTTTTTATAATGCGATGACGATGATAATGTTGATGATACCTACTTTTCCTTCCCTCTTCTCTTTCATTTCCGTTCTCACAATATAACCATCACTGTCCACAGTTACAAGCATCCCTGAATCTAAAACCTAGATAAGCTTTCAGCCAATAAAAGTCCATGAAAGTCACTATGATCAAATATTTTTGCATCTTCGGTTGTATAACAAATTTTGCACACAATCCACCGTTTTCCTTGGCGGTTCTGCACTCTTGGATGTCGCAACATTTTATATATTGTGCAGCTCAAAAATATAGCCACTTACTATGTCTTGGTGCCAAATCTTAAAAAGCAACAACTTGGCATTGGCTAGTCAAGTCTTAGCCACACTGAATTCAATCTTCTTTGAAAGCAGGATAATAGAACCTCAATCAGAATACTGTGGCGCCCCTTCTCCTTTTGCTGAAGACCAACCTTTGTCTCTGGTTTGCACGGTATAAAGTGACACCAGTCACCTTAGAGTTTGCACCATTTGCGTCTGTCTTTACACCACTAAAGTATAAAATGTAAAGAGAGAGTGATAGAGACAGAGACTGGACATTTTCTTGGTACTTGGTAAGGGGAGGAAAATAAAAAGAAATCCTCCTTGGGCTCAATAAATTCATTTCTCATCTGAATGAGACCAGCAACGTGGAAAAATTTTGCTTTTCAGGCTGGGATGAATGTATGTTTCAACCACACATTAAGCAGTATTAGCGGTCAGTGGAGTGTCTAATGTGACTATTTTTCACAGTGGCCAACACTGCCCATGATTAGCATAATTAGCAGAGGCAAGCCTATACATATGGAAATGGAAAGTGCCTAAATGCCAGCCATGGTGGAAATTTATGTGTGGTGGCTAACACCACTGGCACATCTAAATAGAATATAAGTGAAACTGATTTTCCTGTTGTTTTGGCTGTGGATACAGTTTCTGCAGGATAGGTGTGAAAAGTAGATTAGTCAAATTACAATCAAGCAGAAATGATGACTATTGCTTTCTTAATTTGATGCAGTTTCTCTGTTAAAGCAATACTATCCTTGATGACTCATGAACAGATACAGTGTATTTCTATAGGTAAGACAGCAACACGCCAGCTCCTCTTTCCCGCCCCAAGCCTCACCCTCCCACAGCCAGTTCCGGCATTGTTTTACGGGGCTGGGAAAGTTTTGGTCCATTTGAGGGAAAAGAGACCTTTTTTTTTATTCTGCTGTTTGTTGGGAAACATTTGAAAGAAATTGAAGGGTTGAATGACAAAGGGTCTGCATTCAGCGTGGAGCCATACTGAAGGATTGTATGGAGGAACGGCCCATCTGCTGGGAGGCGCCCCGGCTGGGGGAATGCCATGGTACATGGGTGATCTTTGGTCCGCAGTCTGGATTCTGGTGGATCATAATATAGAAAATACCTAAAGTGAGCAAATAGGGATGTTGCATTCAAGGCCAATCGAATAGAGTTTTATGTTGGTCTGAGCAACATTTTTCAGATATTTTTAATTTCAGAACAAACAAAGACTTCCTGTCATGTTGACACACTTTATGGATGAGGCAAAAACAACAACTACGTATAGCAAGTGAAAGCATACATGCCACTTTAAGCCCTCTTCGTTTTGGGTCTTCCTCTGTAGCAGCGTGGGGGCTTTCAGGGGCCCCGTAATCCAGCTAATCTACCACACTGAAGTTTGAAGGTGGCCTGGTCTGACCTAGCAGTGCCTGGAACTGGGATCAGACCTATAGATGGTGTGAAGAAAAGAACAGAATCATCTGTATATAAAGTCCTGGCATCATCTCAGGTGTGAGAAGCCACACTAATTCAGGGATTTCTTGCTTTTGAGATCAGGTTAGGATTTCTGGAGAGAAAGGATTAGATGGAGAGAAGAGGACATGTAGATAGCTGTAAAAAACACACTACATTTGTCAATAGAAAGGTATCAAACCTTGTTTCACAGACTTGTTGGGTTTGTTATGATGTTTTCTTTCACTCTTCACTTTCCCGGTATCCAAACTGCTTTGAAAACATCTGTGGTGGTAAACCAGTTAACAAAGTTCATTTTGGACCACACATGCTTCCTCAAGTATATAAGCCTTAAAAAACACTACGTAGATGTCTTTCTTTTATAGATTTTATAGGTCTAAAATGTTTGTAATTTTCTGTACTCAATCAACAAAAACAATAAAATGATGTTTCTTTGTCGTGAACGCCATAAAATCACCAACTTCTCACGTGTTTTCCACACTCAAAAGAGCTTTCTTCTCAGGGTGGGAACATTTCTGGGAGCTGTCTCTTTAAGGTTGTTAGAAACAGAGGCTGAGTAGAGAGGGAGAGTAGGGGTAGAGTGAAAAAGAGCGAGTAGGAGACAGAGAAGTTCAGAAAGAGAAAAAGGGGGAGAAAAGGATGAGAGAAAGAAGAAAAGGTAGAGCTGAGCTTACTCGAGCAGTAGTAAGCAGGGTCGCTGTGACACTCTGCAGAGTTTGGGTGTTTTGGGGCCGGACCTGGGGCTGAGGAACGAAGGCGAGAAGGAGAGCAGGGGAGAGGACAGACCGCCTGGGTGGTCCAGATGGGAGGAACGAGACACAAATAGCTATAATTTACTTCAGGAGGCCTGTAATTACAGAGCCAGAGTCTCTCCAAGCCACCCAGTTCCTGTTGGGATCAAAACCCCGTGTTGCAGAGGTTAACATACGAAACGTCAAAAAAGGTTTTAACAGATGTCAGAAAGAGGTCCGCAAATGGAAAAGCTTTCATTTTGTCATAGCCATTTTTGATTGGGAAGCTGTTGTGGGTATGGACACCGAGTGGAGTCAAATCACACATTTGCACCCAGCGGGATATTTCCTTTTAGCACAGATACATGATAGTGTGAAAAAGATTCTTTGACACTCAAATGCAACTTTCTCAATCGGATGTTTCTCCAAAAGACCGGACGATGTAACTCATTTGTAATGTGTGAATACATTTGCCTAAGATTTTTGAATGTTGCGTTTGTCCGATTTTGTCACTCTATGGCCTAATCCAAATAAGACATAATCCAAACAAGTTGATCGGGTGTTCGCGAATATAATTAAAACCTTGAAAGTGAAGCCTAGAAATATTGGACTTTGTGTCTCCAAGGCCCAGAAATCCTAACCTGATCTCACACTTTAGCTGCGTAGTTTGTTTTTTCTTTTCTCCCCATCAATTACAGCGGCCTGCTCTGGGTGGGGGGAGGTGCAGGGAACGTATGAGAGAAAAAAAGGACACAAAAACTAGACAGATGGAAAGATATAACAAATCAGTTTATGTTAAAAGGAAAAGAGATAGAGATGCTTAACAATAGGATGAAGCCATAACTGAGGGAAGCACAGTGGAAGTGAGTAAAAGAGTGAAAAAAAACCTCAAATAAGATAGAGATAACTCTTGTTTCTAAACATCTCTTCCTTGTTTTTTTCCCTCTTTCCCCTGCCTCCCCTCCTTGTCTTTCTCTCTCCGGGGTTGTCATGTAGTGGGACAGCGAGAGGGGCAGACAGGCTCTCTGTGATCCAGCGCGGCATGTTTCATGTCCACTTGGCACAGGCACAGATCCCCCCGGCTGGCAAACTCTTTTCAGGGCAACCTCCTGTAATTAGGGGGCTGGGGTCTACCACACAGCACAGCACTACTTTTCTCTACTTTTCTTCTCTCTGCATTTTTTCTGCTCCTTCTAACATTTTTCTTGCTCATCATAGCTTCTTTTTCTCTTAAATATTTTCCACTTTCTTTATTTTCTGGTGTACCGTTATAGTCTTTTGTCTTTTGGTCTCCTCACTACTTAGGAGAAGAGCATTTTCATGCATTAAGTCTTGAATTTTATCAAGAAAAGCAAACCATACGTTGATAAGGAGGTTTTTTTTCCTGTTGGTATAGATTGTTTGAGTCCCTATTTGCTGCTGCAAGAGCTAAGGTAGAAGGCTTTTTGGGGCATCAGAAGCCTGGTCTTACTAACTAAGGGCACATCTGTTTCACAGAAGGAACCAATGAGAAGCCGTATTAGTCATTTCTCTTGGCCAGACGCTGCCTCGTGTGAAGTGCCTTCAAAACCAACACTGGTGAAGGCCAAGGGCGTTGGTCAATACATATATATTCATGTGTGTGTGTGTTCTTGTGTAAGTGTGTGCATATACTATGAAAAAAAAACGTAATAGGCTGCAAATGTACGCTTTTTTTACATCTATGAAGAATATCAACCAATTTGTTTCTTTCTGTTTCTTTCTAGCTGGCAGTCGGGTGAGCACAGAACTCCGCTACACCAGAGAGAAGCAGGGAGAGGAGTCGGTGTTTACCTCACAGATGCTCATCCAGACACCCAAAGAAGAGGGCACGAATATTTTGACGCAGGAGGCTTTGCTGGTTCACATGGAGGCGGCGCTGTCCGCCAGCAAGGTGCAGGTGTCGCTGTTTGGAAAGTGAGTGGAGGGTCTCCTCACATTTACATGCCCCTGTTGTAAAAAAAAAAAAAAAAAAAAAGCAAGAAAAGTAAGAAAAACTAACTTTGAATTCTTTTTGTCTCTCATAGATCGTGGGATCTCAATAAAATATGCTACAAGTCAGGAGTTCCTATTATAGAAAATGTCATGATTGAAAGGGTAAGTTGACGAGTCTACTTTGTTCCTTCAAGCGCACATTTCTCACTTAATTTGGTTTTAATTGTTTTCTCCACCTTATTTCTTGATCTAAGATGATTGACAAGCTGTTCCCATGTATGATAATCACCCCATTGGACTGTTTCTGGGAAGGGGCCAAACTACAAGGAGGTTCTGCCTACTTACCGTAAGTCTCAGAATATCTGACCCAACAAAAACACACATGATAGAAAGACTCTGGCTGTCTTTGAGCTCCATCCGATCTCACAAGAAGTCCACAACTTGCAGGATGGAGACATACAGTTAGGCTTTGAGCAGTCTGTCAGTGGGTGCTGTGACTGACAGCGTTAGGCAGTAATAGAGTTCTTTTTGGGTCCGGAGAGGGAAAGGAGAA
The DNA here is from genome assembly GCA_902982915.1 of Phalloptychus januarius. Taxonomy (NCBI): domain Eukaryota; kingdom Metazoa; phylum Chordata; class Actinopteri; order Cyprinodontiformes; family Poeciliidae; genus Phalloptychus; species Phalloptychus januarius. The sequence continues at coordinate 11,285,904 of CADWAE010000466.1, read as the reverse complement.
GGACGGGAGGGAGAGGGGTGTTCTGACAGAGAAATTCAAAGAGAAAAAGGTTAGGGAGGGATGCAGCGAAACAAGGGAAAGGAGATGGCTGGAGTGGCAACTGGGTGGTGGGCTGGTAGTGCAGAGGGTGGGGAGGCGGTGGCAGTGGTGGTGGTGGTGGCGGTGGCAGGGGAGCCCTTTGGGTCAGACAATGGTAAGCATTCTTTCAGTTTACGAGTGAGTGTCCATCAGTGCAGGGGCCCCAGAGGAGGAGGGAGGTGGGGATGGTGGTGGTGGAGGGGTGGCTTTGTCAGCTCATGGCTAACACTCAGCATTCTCATGGTAATGCCCTGGGCTCCCAGCTCCCAAGTTGTCCAACAAATAAAATGGGCAGTATTCAAACCTCAAGTCCCCCGAGAAGGATGGAGAGAGGCTACAAGACAGCTAACAGTGGAGTCTGGGCGTATTCGCAGATTCAAGTTTTTTTTTCCAGTCCCTTTTTCTTTTTTGTGAAACAAAGTTCTCTTGAGAAATAGAGTTGCTGAAAGGGATCTCTCTTTTTCTTTTTTTTTCTCTCCTCTTTTTGTCGTCAGGAGTGATATTTTAATTGAGTGCGTACTTTGGAAAAAGAATGTTTAGATCGCAGCAGATGTTTCTACGCAAAGAAATATTTTGTTTATGCATCCGTCTGAGCTGACATTGCCGTGTTGCATGACAAGCCGGTGCATACAGAAACAAACACAAAGTTTCCCATCCTTAGCATCTCCCAGTTGGCTTGTGTGATCGCACTAGAGTGGGAGAAGTGGGGTCTTTGATGATTCACACATCTTCCAAGCATTGCTGTAAATCCACAAGATGCTTGCGACATCTGTTGTTGTTTATTAAGTGTTTATTACTTGAGCTTTGTGCAGAGCTGAAGAAAATCAGGAATGGTCATGGGGTGGCTATGCTTTTGTTTGACTTCTAGTTCAGATGTGTTTAATGAAAAAAAAAATGGAAGAAACACAGAGCACTAGACGGGAGAAAGACCAAAATCAGAGGGAGACAGATTGGGAAAGAGGGTGAAGAAGAGGGTGCAAAAAAAAACAACTTTGGAGAACAAAAAACAGCAATCAATGAAAAAACAAAAAAAAAAAACCAGGGCTGGTTCAGTCAAGCAAAAAGTAGCTGATAAAGGAGTGTATTTGCAACAAGCAGCAAAATGGGAGCTTGGTATGTGGGAATAGGAGAAGACCTCAGGAGCCATTGGAGGAAGATCGAATCTTGAACCCAAATTATTTTTTGAATTATTTATTTTCCTGATGATTCTTTCTATCATTCCAAATGACAGAACAAAGGCACAAAACGAGTCAACAATGAAGGATTATTTCTGGAGGTCTCTTACTTCTGAAGAAAATTTTATTATGTCTTAAATATATATAAGGTCTAATATAATTTTAAGCAGCAGGGGGAAAAAACTATTAAATTTGCCAGTTCTGCGTTCAATAAAAGTTTGCAAACAAGATAAATGTGTGGAAATATCCACAAATATTGTGTTGTGCAAATGGTGGGTCTACCCTGTCTTCTTGCTCGTCTCCGAATCTATTTTTCCTCTCCCTCACTTTTTCCTCTTTATCAAGATGTTTGTGAGGCAGAGGTAATTGTTATGACTCGGTGCAGGGCACTGAGGAATGAAAGTGAGCAAGCAGCCACTGTGCCTTTTTTTTATTTCCCGGGCATTGTGGCAGCGTGAAACAGGATAATAAACGCTATTTTATCCTGTATCTGCAGCTCGCCTCCTGCGTGGCCCCGTGCAGCAGAGGAGCAAGAGCACAGACCAGATTAGGCGTTTTCCTGCTCATAATAAAGATTAGCGTGTAAAGCAGCAAAGATGGGTCCAGGGTTTGCTCTCGAAATTAGGATTTTATTGTGAAAATGGTCTGGTTTGCTGACCATTAAAAGCTTTTTGCTTTGCAGGGGCATGCCCGATATCCAGTGGATGAATTTAGATCCTGTCAAGCTGATGGAAGAACTGGGCCAGTACACATCCCTAGAAGGTTTTAAAGAGATGCTGGACAAAGCCCAGGTAAGACACCGAAGCACACAGTAACTTACTGAAAGGAAGACTTGCTTGTTTACTTAGAAACTGTTTTGAACTTGGGCAGTGTGGCTTACTGCTCAGGGTAAAATCTCTTCTGGGGCACCACAGGGATTCAACTTTTGGTTTTTTTTGGTTAAGCAAACAAAACAAAAAAGAGAGAACCTGTAAACTACCTATCAGCACATTTCACAGACACCAAGGCTTTAATGCTGCTTTTTTTTTTCTTCAGGTGGGACACGCCTACATGGACAGGCCGTGCCTTGACCCATCAGACCCAGACTGCCCCCTCACTGCCCCCAATAAGGAACAGGAAGAAGTGAGTTCATGCTTCCAAAGTGTAACTGTAGGCGTCATATACGACTGTAGTGGTAGAGCATCACTTTTTAAGGCCTATAATTTTCTTTCTTTTCAGAGTCCAGACATTGCCAGGCGTCTCCAGGGTGGATGCCACGGCTTCAGTCAGAAGTTCATGCACTGGCAGGAGGAGCTCATCCTGGGAGGGCGTGTCAAAACCAGCCAGGATGCCCTACTAAGGTGTGCAGATTTGCAAGGAGAAAGCATAACACAGCAGGCTAGAGCTTAACCTAGTCATACCAAGACAAATGGGGTTCATAAATAAACTGAATGTTTGGTAAGCTAGTTAAAGATAATTGACAATCAAATTAAGTCTCACGGATTGCTACAACTTTTGTATGAAAGAAGTAAAGAAGAAGGAGGAGAAAAACGTATTGGCTGGTGCTGACCCAAGTCCTTTTACTAGTTTCCAAAGTTGGACCCACAGCAGGTCATGAAACACCAGTGTAGGGTCTTTGTATGACTTCTAGAAACTAAATCAATTTTTAACAAGAGTTTTAAAGCATATTTTCTGCCATAATTGTAAAAAACATTTCCAGTAGTCATAAATGAATAAAAAAAGGAATATTATGGTTGTTTGAGCTGTTTTGGAGGGTCATTTTACCACAGCTTACCTGGCTTGTGACTTTGTTGTTTACCTCAACCATAAATAATGAGCTGGTCGTCTCCAGCAGACTTCTTTTGGGGATTCTGAGGTAAAAACATTTGGAAACAGCTGCTCTACAGGATTTATTAAGGCATCCAGCACAAATTAAGCTACTGCACCGGGTCAGACGGCAGATTTGAAATTCACACAGGCTTGCTTTTGTCTTGCTTTTTTAAAAATATTTGCTTACTGTTGGCTTAATCTGTTCCTGTTTCACCAATCACAATCTAGAGTTTAGTCCATTGACATCTCCTTTGCCAAACTCCAAATTTATGATTATACTCATTGTTCAACTTCCGAGATGGGCTGTGGGTACTTTAGGTGATGTCACTTCGAAACATCCTAGTGAAACGGATGATGCTCAACACCAGCTAATCCATTTTTTGCATGCCCATGCAGTGCGGAGGCTCTCCAGTCTATGTTCCTGTTGATGAGTCCCAAGCAGCTCTATGAACACTTCAAGGACGACTATGAGATCCACGACATCAACTGGAATGAGGAAAAGGCCACTGCCATCCTTGAGTCCTGGCAAAGGAAGTTTGTGGAGGTATGAACTTGCTATTATTTTTAAAGCCATATATTTGTTACAAAGTTTAATGAAACATAAAATGTTTTTCTTGGGTATTTTCCTCTTCCTATGCAACGTTGTTCTCCGTGTACACACACTCACACGCACACACTATGCAGTATTCAAATTCCATCAGTCTTCAGCGCCCTGAATGAAGTGAACAGGGCACCAGGTTTCCGTGTACATGTGTGTGCAGTAGGGCAGCCATCTCTCTCTGTCAGAGCCGTAGTTATAGGAACAAGCTGTGGCTACGATAGCCAACACCCACCACTGAGAGGGTGGTGGGAGAGGGGGTGAATAACAAACTCCCAAAGTAAACTGACCGAGACACAAGACCTCCTCTTTGACACATTAAACAACAGGAGCAGATCTGTTTGAGATAGCAAACGATAACTTCATGTGCACAGGTAGATTCTCAGAAAACTTTGGTTCTTGCGTGGTGCGGAGTGTGCAGAGAGTGGCTGCCTGAACCATGCGATCCCATCCTTTTCACCTTTGACCTCCTAACCTCTGGCATCTGTGCTCATTACTCCTCAGTTGTCATACTTACGTGTGGACGCACACACATGCTGCCACATGTAAAAACACATTCATACTCACTTTCAGACATACTTCAAAAAGATAGATTGGTCTTTTTTTTCCTCACATTTTTTTCTTCACTTGTATTCTGCAAAGCATGTTTTGACAATTAGTTATTTCCTTACAGGTCGTCCACCAGAGTATTCCTGGTAATTCCAGTCAGTCTATCCATGCCTTCTCCACAACCACCCTCAACGACATCATGAAGTCCTTCTCTGACGTCAGTGTCATCAGAGTCGCTGGAGGATACTTGCTCATGGTGATTACCTAGTGAAATCGGAGTGTTTTTATGAGGAGAGAAGTTTAAGCAAGGGGTTATGGTGTTTACACAGCATGTGTTCTCCCTAGTTGGCCTATGCCTGTGTGACGATGCTCAGGTGGGACTGTGCCAAGTCACAGGGGGCTGTTGGACTGGCGGGGGTGCTGCTGGTGGCCCTGTCGGTGGCAGCAGGACTGGGTCTCTCTTCTCTACTTGGCCTCTCTTTCAACGCTGCAACTACACAGGTACAACACACGGATAGATAATGGCACATTATTTATCCATCTTAAAATTAAGATTACTTTTATTGCATCATATGCTGCTTTTATACATACAAGTGACTTACTGCAAGTGTAACTGTAATTTTACAGTGCAAATATTGAGGTGCAAATATAATTAAAATGGCATTATACTGAAGAAAGACATGCATAAACTAAAAGAAAAACACCTTTTTGGTAGTAGATATTGCTAGACGAAGGCATGAAAGATTAAGGTTGTTATTGGTGTTTCAGAAAAGTTAATTTCTGGGCTGTTTTGTCTTAGAATAAATCATAAATTCTTAGGGGTTTGTTGTTGCATGAATCCATTTCTATAGGTGGCAAAAGGGGGGGCTTTAAAAAAAGCATTTTGGAACCACTGGTTTAGAGGACAATGTGATCTTAAAAGTATGTGTGGGGGGCAATTCCTTTGATTTAATGCCCAGATTTTGATGTCAACTTTCTTTAAATGTTCATTCTGACCCTTTTGCCCTCCACTGATGCGTTTCCCATCCCAGGTGCTTCCCTTCCTGGCACTAGGGATCGGTGTGGATGACATGTTTCTGTTGGCCCACTCCTTCACGGAGGCAGGAAGTAATATCCCCTTTAAGGTACTTTTAAATATCTCCTCCACACTCCCCTCCTCCCTTTTCGTCTCCTCTCTTTTCCTCTTTTTCACTTCTGACTCATCTGTGTTTTTGTGTTTGCGTAAAGGAGCGGACAGGAGACTGCTTGCGTCGCAGCGGCACAAGCGTGGCTCTGACTTCCATAAACAACATGATTGCGTTCTTCATGGCTGCCCTGGTGCCCATCCCGGCCTTGCGGGCATTCTCTCTGCAGGTATGTTTTTATTTTTATTCCACCCTTAAGAGGATGTGCTAGGACATAAATGCGGCAAGCGCAACATGAAGCCCAAAGCTTCTTTGCAAATGAAAGAAAAAACTTAAAAGAGGTGACACTTTTTCACGGCAACGAAAGCTTTTGTTGCTGGTTTTATTGCCTAGAGGGCCTGGATTTTTTTTTTCTGTAGATACATGCCTTTGCATGTGTGTATAACATGAAATATTCAGAGCATAAAGGGCTGTGAGCAGACTTAAAGGAGCAGACAGAGAGAGGAGGGAGTAGTGGATCAGTATATCACTGGCCCGTCAAAGCGGTTTTCTCTGATCTGTGACTAACTGTGGGTGGTCTGAGACACACAAGCGCACAGATAAACACACATGCATAGATGTGCTCACACTCGAAACCACATAACAGAATGTCAGCTCCAGGGCCAGAGCTGAGGAGGGGGTGGCAGCGATGGAAGCGCTCGTAACGGCGTGATGGTTTTGCTCAGACTCGCAACATATATGTGCTTTCTTCTTCTTTCTTTTCTTTCAAATCATTCTTCCTCTCTTAGCTCTGTCTTTCTAACCTCCTGGCTTGTTGATTTAGCTAAGGGATTTTCTTGACTTACTGGGTTGTACTCTAAGATATTAAAAAAAAAAGTTTTGACTTACCTCAGCTGTGCTTATGGATCTGCGATTTTGCTCTCTTCTGACTCTGTTTTTCCTCTTGTCTCTCTGTCCCCAGGCAGCCATTGTGGTGGTGTTTAATTTTGCCATGGTGCTGCTCATCTTCCCTGCCATCCTCAGCTTGGACCTCCACCGGCGCGAGGACAAACGCTTGGACATCCTCTGTTGCCTGTACAGCCCTTGCGCTGATCGCGTCATTCACCTCTCGCCACATGAGCTGTCAGAAGCCGGCGAGCAGTCTCAGGCACCCGGGGCGGGGACGGCTTATGCCACAGGACCGACAATCACCACCAGCACCCAGATCACCACAACAGTGCAAGCGTTTACGCAGTGCGACGCAGCGGGTCAGCATATCGTCACCATTCTGCCACCAACTTCACAGATCTCCACAAGCTCTCCCTCCATCATTGTCTGCCCCACCACACAGACTCAGGGTACACAAATCCTTTGGAAGCATAATATAGGAAAGGACTATATATATTTATTGCAAAACACTCTAACATTTGATTTCTATGTTATTCTCCCTAGCTGCGTCACATTCCCCAACCACCGCCTCTGTGCCAGACCATTATGGCTCCCAGCTCTTCACTCCGACCTCCAGCTCCACGCGGGACCTCCTAGCCCAAGTGGAAGACTCTAAATCGGGGAAGGAGTGCGTCCCACTCCCCTTCCTTCACTGGAACCTGTCCAAGTTTGCCCGGGAAAAGTACGCCCCTCTGCTCCTGAAGCCCAAAAGCAAAGTCGCAGTGGTGGTTCTCTTCCTGGGACTTCTCAGCCTCGGGCTGTACGGGACCACCATGGTGCATGATGGCCTCTACCTGACCGACATCGTGCCCCGCGACACCAAGGAGTATGACTTCATTGATGCACAGTTCAAGTACTTTTCCTTCTACAACATGTACTTAGTGACAATGGATGGGTTTGACTACGCCCGATCTCAGAGACTGCTGATTCAGCTGCACAATTCCTTCAACTCTGTCAAATACATCGTCCGAGACGGCGACAACAAGCTGCCCCGCATGTGGCTGCACTACTTCCAGGACTGGCTGAACGGTAAAGAGCTTATAGTTTTTAAAAGTAAACTTTCCCCAGACTCTTGAAATTTTCTATAAATAGAAAAAACTTTTTTTTTTCTTGTAGTTGGATCTATTTTATAAGTGCAACATTTTGTGGCTAATTTCTTATCGCCAGTTTTCATGAATCCTTAACCTGTTGTTTCCAATTCTTCCAATTCAGATTTCTCTTACAGAATTATAATAGAAAAGAACAGCAAATCAAAGGCCTTTCATCTGTGAAGGGCATTTACCTTTAATATAAGGACCATAACTAAAGTCACACCACATGAGTGAAAGAAAAGTTGCTAAGAATTAGGGGTTTAATAATATTTGAAGCAAAATAAGGACAAAATAATAACATAATTTAGCATCTTGTATTAGCAATTAGAATAACTAGAGTTGCTAGCGTCAATGTTTCTAAGCTGCAAACATATCCAATTTAAAATGTTCTTTAACATTCAGCATTGAAAGCTTAAAAAGATAACATAGAGCATCTTTGTTGTACTTGTTCCAATGTTTTATATTTTCTGTTGAAGTCTCAGTCTCTCTCGCTCTCTTCCAGTCTGAATGAACTGCAGACACTTTACAATTGTGTGATATATCTGACTTTATTTTTATGCACCTTATTGATGTAAAAAATATACAACTGTGGTTATACTTATACAGAATACTCTAGTGTATTGTCATTACAACATGTTAGCTCTTAGATTTTGTGCTTTCGCTGACCAGAAAAAGAAATAAATTAACCAATTCTTCCACTTTTTACTTTACTAAACTCAACTTGCAGCGAGCAGAGGGAGTGGGGTTGAGAATTTGCAAAGGGTGAGCAAAAGTTCAGTCATACTATCCCCCCCTCCACCTGGGCTCATGGGTGGCGTAGTCGATAGGTTGAGGTCATGGGTTATCTTTACATGGGTGTGTACGTGTGTGTGTGGGTGTCCTTAGGTTATAATGTGTCAAAGGCCCAGTCAAGAGGAAGTAATAGTTAACAGGTCAATCAGGGCCAACTGTGGGGGGAAAAAAGAGGAAACATGAGCTTTCACATTTTCAGCGTCACCTCATACAAAGAGAAACATCTGGAAAAACTTTCTGTTTTTATGGTTATAAGAATCAAGGCATTTTCAAGTAATATCCACAATAATTCTTCCTTTTTGTGTTTTTACCTCACGTGTAGGTCTTCAGGCTGCTTTTGATGCTGACTGGCAGGCAGGCCGGATCACAGCTGACAGCTACAGGAACGGCACCGAAGATGGAGCTCTGGCGTACAAGCTGCTCATCCAGACAGGCTCCAAGAAAGAGCCTTTCAACCGCAGCCAGGTACGTCAAAACAGATAACCAGATGTCATTGTCCTGGTCTAGCCTGTGGCCTGGGGAAAATTAATGCATGGATCTCCCTTTAGCTGACTTCTCGCCGACTGGTGGATGCCGAGGGTTTGATTCCCCCTGAGGTGTTTTACATTTACCTGACCGTGTGGGTCAGTAATGATCCCCTGGGCTATGCTGCGTCGCAGGCCAACTTCTACCCTCACCCCAGAGAGTGGATTCATGACAAGTACGACACCACAGGGGAAAATCTGCGCAGTAAGTGTTTTATTTTTTTTTTAAGTCGGTTTTTGCACATATGTCTCTCAGAAGAGACAACAAAATAATATTTTCCTGTGATTGTTCAGTCCCCTCAGCGGAACCCCTGGAGTTTGCTCAGTTTCCCTTCTACCTGAACGGCCTTCGGCAGGCTAGTGACTTCGTGGAGGCCATCGAGAGCGTGCGTGCCATTTGTGATGAGTTCAGCCGCAAGGGCGTGCTCAACTACCCTAACGGTTACCCCTTCCTGTTCTGGGAACAGTACATCGGCCTTCGTCACTGGTTCCTGCTGTCTATTAGCGTTGTGCTGGCCTGTACCTTCCTGGTATGCGCCATTCTCCTGCTCAACCCCTGGACGGCTGGCATCATTGTAAGTCCTGCCACCCCCTTATTGCCTCATCTTTCCATCACTCATCCATTCTGTCATTTCCCATTTCTGTCCTAAAGATCATTACCGTCTTCCTTCCTCCGCTCTTCATTTTTCTTTCTTTTCACTCCTCTCAGCATAGTTCAACAACACTGTCTAGGGACCCTTGTTTGTCTCTGCAGAGGGCCACTCTCTCACACACAGAGACATTGTCATTCTAACATAGGTTTGCCTAGCCTCAGAAAAAAAGGAAATGCAAAACAGTCAAAACAGCCTTTAGCCTCCTGAAGCTTGTACCTCCAGCCCACTTGCTGTTTTTGTCAATGGGAGAAGGAGAGGCACAGGAAGAGAACAGATCGGTCCAATTGCAACCTTGGCCTGCTCAAGTCATCCATCAGATTTTATATATGGACACATCTTCATGTGATTCAGAGAGAAAGAACCTGACTTCACAGGAGCCAAACATCCCTAATACATGCATTTTACATACATAAAAAACACATATGTTGATGACCTCTGTAAGGCAACAACTGAGTTTGTCTGTAAATAGCATGTTTTGTTTAAAAGGCGCTCTCTTAGTAGCTCTGATTGAGACAACAAAGAGCTGCAGGCAAGTATGATACCAGCTGCCTGTTGTTGGTTGAGCAATAAAACTGCTCTTATCATTTCCAGTGTAACTCTGCCCAAGTTCAAGACTCACACTGGGCTCAAATGCTCCATCTTCCTGGGCATATGGCTATTTTTTTAACCCTATTTTCATATAGAGATACATCCGGTTTCTCCAGTTTCTATGAGTCTTTGACATTTAGTTGTTTTTTTCTAGTTATTCTTTATATTAGGAGCTGAGGTTATGTCAAACTGGGTCTGTGAGAGAGGAGTAATGTTGGTGTTTTTGCAATTTAAAAAACATAATTGCATTACTGTGTATCTCCTAAAGAATGTAAATCCTCACCTCAACTCTTGAGATTTCTATAATGCTGACCTTTCTTAATCTAACAAATTCCTCAATAGACAGAGTTGAAAAGTTCAAAAGGGACAGACCAACTATTTCTACTGTGCTTTATTCAGCTCTCCTGCTAGTCTTGTTCTCTCTTGCTCCCTTGCAGCCTGGAGGATTTTTTTAAGTATAGCTTCAAACATTTATATAACTTTATATTCAGACACTTCACAGAATTAGCTGACTTTGAGTCTTCCTCCTATAGCAAAACTTTCCACATCCGATAGCTGTACCATTAGTGTGAACTCGTAGAATGGTGTGTTCAATGGTCATAAAAAATTTGAAGTACTCTGAGTCATTTGCCCACAGCTAGAAATTTGAATATGAGTACAGAGTTACAGTTTTGCAGCATGAGTGCATGAAAACGGTCAACCCAGGCAAATGATGAATGACAAAATCACTGATAATTCCCTCTTTCAAGGCCATTTTTTTGTTCTTATTCTGAATTTTCTTCTGCACCAGAGCTACAAGATTTCTTTGTGTATGTGTTTCAGGTGTTTATCTTGGCCATGATGACGGTGGAGTTGTTTGGCATCATGGGTCTGATTGGCATCAAGCTCAGTGCCATTCCTGTGGTCATCCTGATCGCATCGGTGGGCATCGGTGTGGAGTTTACGGTTCACATTGCCCTGGTAAGTCTTCAGACTGCATCGGCTATCAGTGAAACGCTCGTTTTGCTTGAAACTTGCAAAAAAGATGGAAGAAATACTGAAAACCAGAACTTTAATTTGTTCTCCACAAAGCCCACATCAGTTCAAAGCAGAGACTCCTGTAGTTTTATTTGTTAAATGGAAAGTAATGAAGGTGAAATGTTTGTGATTAAGGATTTATTTTGGCTTCCTCCCTTATGCTGGCAGACTTTTATTGTAGCACAGTGTGATGTTAAGCGCAGTAATCCAGCAGTTCTGTAGCCTGCCAAGCTTCGCCACAAACACATTTTGGATGATTGGAAAGATTTCCAACTTCTTCCTCATCCCCACCTTTCCCCCTTTTTTTTTGGCCACAGGGTTTCCTGACAGCGATTGGCAACAGAAACAAGCGCTCAGTGGTGGCACTGGAACACATGTTTGCCCCAGTGGTTGATGGTGCAATCTCCACGTTGCTGGGTGTTCTCATGCTGGCGGGATCAGAATTTGACTTCATCATGAGGTGAGATATATGTGGGTGTTTTTGTTTCTCCTATCTGGGCTGCAAAAGGAAGCTTTCTTTGGGGGAGCTAACTGCTTGATGCAGGTGGAAGTGTTTTTCTCTATCTTTCTTTACACGCACACATGCATGCAGACAGTGTCTACCAAGCAGCTGGTTCTGTCACTCCACACACATACACTTACACATGTAGATCCCCAACTTCAGAATGCAACAAATGGGGAAAACATCAGTGTTGTGTAGCAGCTGCTTGTAAACATGGAAGCTTTCTGCTGCCCACTGGGTGGTGTCTCTCTCTGACTCCCTCGCTCTGTGTGTGTCTCTCTCTCTCACACACACACACACACACCCGGGGAATCTGTAAAAATTCCTATCATCCATTTGGCATTCATTCCCTTCCATGTCGGATGCCATAATAAAAACTGGAGCTAAATTTGAACTGGTCAGCCAGTGAGTTGTTATGCAGCCCACCAACAGAGACTGTTCCTTCCGTCTCTGTTCTCAGTGCATGTGCGTGTCTTGCGAGTGAAGTGTAAATCTTGTGCATGTGCGTCGTAATGCGTCTCTTTTTTTTCTTTCTTTCTTTCTCGCACTTCATGGGCTAAGTGGAAAAAAAGCCGAATAGCTCCATGTTTTTCAGCAGAACGTGGTCTCGGCCCAAACCCGAAACCACAATCTTGAGCTCACAGACTGCAACAGGCCTCCGTGACATAAAAACAGCCAGTTTTTTCTGAAGAAACTCACACAGAAGCAGAAGGAGAGGCAGAGAGTGGGAGTCTTGGGAGGGTTAGCTGACTTGCACGGATATGTGGTTCTTATGGGTGGGTCAAATATAGTAAAGGGAACCTCCGCAGAGATGGAGAACTGAAGTTAAGTAAATCCAAGTAAACTAAAAGAAGCGGAAAATCATTGGAAAGTGGTTGGCATGCAACATATGGCCAGAGGATGGGAAGGGGTGAAGCAGAGGGGTCGAGGCTCTGTTGGAGGTCTTGTTTAGCTGCAGTTGTAGTTGGGCAAATGGGGTGAAGCAAAGCAGGCTAGCTGGGGAGCAGCATAAACATGCTGGTGTAAACATCTTCTGGCCTTGTAATGTGCTGAATACACAAACAAGCATGAATAGAGACTCTTCTCACCAGTCTCTCTCTCTCTTTTTTTTTTTTTACAAACAGAAACACATATACCTTCTTCATGTATGTACATGAATCCCTTTCCAGGCCTGACCACAACTGGAAAAGATTAGTTTGTGTAAGCCACTAAATTCCTGACAGTGACTGATGGGTGGAGGTGGGGGTTGGGGGGGATTCTAGTTGTCTCTTTTTGTTGTAAGTAAAGTAAAAAGTGGCACATAAAGGAGACCACTGTGATATTTTGAATTCCATAATAGCTAGCTTCAGACTTCAATGGTCTAATATGATTTTGGTTTTATTTGAATTGTATATTATTTCCAGGTTTTTAATCTTTCCTGAGAAAAAAAAAAGACTTTACTTGTTGAATAGCAGTAATAATCATTTCAAGCGATTATGAAGAAGTGTCTTTCCATAACAACTCCACCACTTTTCTTCTTTTTTTTCTGTCTTCACCTCATGCCAACTTCATTATTTTTTTCCCTCCTTATTTCTTTCACCTCCTAAAGTCTGGCTTAGCAGACTTAAAGCATCTTACCATCTCTCCCTTCGTGTTTTCTGTTAGTGTTTAAGTGGAGTCCTCTCTAATTTGCTCGGGGCAGCTCTTTCTTGTGGCGTGCCTCCACCCCTAGCCTCCACGCAGCTCCGTCGAGATGCACGCACACATGCACAAAACAAGCACGCATGCAGTGGGAGCTCAAAAAAACAACAACAAAAAAAACAGAGCAAGAGAAAGTTGTGCAGAAGCAGCACAAGAGGCATCAAAGCATGTTTAAGCTGAGTGGGGAGTCAGATTAGCCTCTCCCCCAACCTCTTTGATACACAAGCATTGGGTTTTCCCAGGCTTCCTTCCCAGAGCTACTTTTCTTCCTCATGTACACACAGTGATGTGTGCATGACCACGTGGTTTTAAGCCATGTGGTCTTGCTCATTTTGTATAAGATACAAGGAAAAACTCAACTGATTAAATTATTAAAATAATAGATTTCAATTAAATTATTTAGTATTATCAAAAGTTTGGCTAAATGCTAATGTGCATGCAACAGCACACAACATTTGTCCAAGTAAAATAAGGTTTTACTGTTTTTAAAACAGACAAAATAATTAAATAGTTTATAAATGATAGCCTGGCTGCTATTACAAAAACAGCTGTGTTTGTGTTTTTCCTCTAGAGAACGTGAATCCTTACCTTTACTCTGAGATTCCTGAAAGTCTGCCAACAATGTTTGTTCCATGACAGACAGAAGCTGAAAGCTTAAAAGGGAACAAAGATAGAAAAAAAAGCAGTTGTGCTGTTATCTGAGAAATGACTCTCGCTCTCTCTCACTGAAATGTTTTAATACAGAGAAGTTTACATTAAAATAACATCCTACATTTTTGTCTTTTATCTTATTTCACTTCACCTCACTGATACAGCAGTTAGCTGTTTACTGCAGTTTTTTGATTCTTGAGAAAGTTCGTTCGTAAGCACAACCCCGTAGCTAAGGTGTGTTCACTAATTTCTTGCCCCACAAGGACTTATCAGGACTATCTAACCTGAAAATTGTCTGAAGATGATTGTATTTCTCTTTTTGACCTAATCAAAGCTCTATATCTGTTCATCTTGCAGGTATTTTTTTGCTGTCCTCGCCATTCTGACTGTTTTGGGGATGCTGAATGGCTTAGTCCTCCTCCCAGTCCTCCTGTCCATGCTGGGCCCTCCAGCTGAAGTCACCTCAGTTGACAATGCCAGCTGCCTGCCGACACCTTCTCCCGAGCCGCCGCTGCCTCCTCCAATGGCCCACTTCACAGCCCACAACCATCCACGCTCACCTCGGCAGCAAGCGTTTTCGGAGTCGGACTCTGAATACTACTCTGAGGTGACGACGACCTCTGGGATCGGGGAGGAGGACTACAAGTACTGTGACAGGAGCGCGTACCAAGCGTCACACACGACAGCTCCTCCCACAACGTCTCACATACTGGTGGAAGCCAGCAAGAACCCAAGCTTCCCCAAACTAACGGTAAGCACCATGAGCGCATAAATCTTGAAATATGTATGTATAACTCCTCTTTCATCTTGTATTTGTACTCATGTGTAACATGCAAATGTTGTGTTTGTTTTAGGTGCTGAAGCCCTTAAGGGAAAACGCAGTCGGTGGGAGGGTTGAACCGTTATGTGAATCCAACCACAATCTGCAACCACCTGTTGGCTCCCAGGTAACGTGCTGGGATGGAAACAAGCGTGAGCAGCACAGCGATCTCCAGAGACTGCAGCATCAGTCGCCTCAACGCTTACACAGCGACAAAGCTCATTTCCCTGGGAGGACTTGTCAAAGTGGCCCCAGATTGCAGAACAGCAGAGGACCTCAGCCAAACAGGACTAAAGGGCCGAGCTACGGTCACAGTAACTCTTCCCTGCCAATGCAACAAGGCCCCGCTGGGGGCCCTGTCACCATGGTGACTGCTACGGCCTCCGTTACAGTGGCTGTGCACCCGACGTTACCAGGGACCGCTTATCAAGGCTACATGCATGAAGGTTTTGACATGGACAGCGAGTCGGACTGTTTTGAAGCTGCTAAAAGGACTTGTGGCGACAAAACAAAATATTCTTCATGTAACAGAGACTCTCTAGAGCTCCAAGACTTGGAGGTGACACAGGTCCAGACGGAATATCAACTTGGCAAGTCACAAGGTGAGCTGGGTTCCTCTGCTGACCTTTCCACGAACTTCTAAGAAGTTTTGAAATGAGAGCTTCATTTGCTGACAGTTTCCTGTTTCCTGTGTGCTGCAGGTGGGCTGAGGATCCAGGCATCTAAAGACTGCTAGAGACTCACTCATCGTGGCTCCCTCACTTTGAGACTCTGGATCCCAGAGCACCTCGACCTCCTCACTGTGTCTCAAACTCTTAACTGTACATAGACTTCACATAAAAAAAACAAAAAACAGAGAGGATTCACATCAAGAACATGAAAAATGAAATTACTTGTTTTAAGAGTTATATAAATCTATGAGTATATATATTTTAATACTAAAAAGGAGGGAAGCTATTTAAAAGAGTACTGTATAACTTGGGTATACTCTTATGTAAGATGTAAAAGATTATTTTCATGTGGGGATGTGGATTTGTTTTCCGTCCCACTTTGTATAGAATAAGAAATGTTCTATGTTTTCACAAAAAGTGAGATTTTATTAAGGTATTAGAGTATTGAACATACATGGTCAGTGTTTATTTCTATTTGTGTTATTTTGTTGTTGTTGTTTTTGTTCTTGTTGTTTTTCTTGCTGCTACATTTCCGATTTCTTTTCAGGCAATTTGCCTTAATAAGTGCAGTCCCCCAACCTATCCCATACCCCTTCCCTCCTCTTTTTTTCACAGTATTATACTATGAAATACTTTGTCATAAACAATCTGTTGGGTCCAAGTTCTTTGGCACAGGCTGCAGGGAATTACACAGCAGATACTGTTTCCTAACAGCAGTAACCATTGTGCCTTCAGTTTGTCCCCCTTTTTCTCATTATCCCAGCAATTAAAGGTCAGTATTATGTTCTCTGTTTAGGCTCTAAACCTTTTGAATTATTTAGCCATTGTGCTGGAAAGCAACGCTCCTAATTCCAACTTTGTCTCAACGTCCTCTGTAGTTTTATCCTACTTGAAGAAGCTCCGATAACTGACATTCATTTTTTCAGCAGTTTGTGTAAGCTCGTTTATGGGTCTTGGGGGGGTGTTTTAGTCACTTTGTCGAAAAAGTGTTGTTCGCCTTGTCAAAAAGGGAATTTTAAAAATGCAAAGGGAGTTATTTTATTTGATTATTTCCCCTTTTTGAGTAGCAGCAGTGTCATGTTGTTTTGACTCTGAACTGGTTTAGTCAATCTTGGTGCCTCAACTCATTTCGACTCACTTTCTACTGGTTTTGCTTCCCCTCAGACTGAGAACAAAGCTTCAGTCGTTCAGTATTGGTCTTGTCACTGCCAGTTTAAACTGCAGGGTTAAACATGCGGATCTGTTGTCTTTGTCATGTTTCAAGTGGCAGCTTCTTCCGTTTTCTTACTCTTTGTAAATATGAAAGATGAGTCGTTTAGCTACTGCAGTTGGGAATTATGAAGCAAAAGCAAGCAAAGCACCGCTTTCCAGTTCGAGTAGACCGCGTCAGATACTGATGAGGGAGGGGGTCGAGAGCAAGGGGCTCTTGTGTTGGTTTGTAGTTTATTTCAAGAAAGATGTTAATGTCATGCCATATAAATTATTTATATTAAAATTTTTATTTTTGTAGTTTGTACAGATGTTAGTATCTAGACCGAAGTTCTATTTTTAAAGAGTAAATATATATTATATATAAATATATCTATTTGTCTCTGAGGTTTTGTTTTATTTTGTTTTGTTGCTTTTTGGGGAATGGGGGAGGGGATGACAACACAATGTGTGAATGTGTGAATGGGTGCTTGTGGGGGTGCGTGAGTATGTGTATGTGTGAATCAAAGGGGGCAATTGGAGGACCATGAAGGAGAAGTTATGTAGGAAAAAGTGACATCTTGTTTTTAAGTTTCCTCTTGGCCCCTTTCTTCTTCAATGTCATTTTTTAAGATGTTCATGTCCATGTCTGAAACACTGTGATTTCTGAAAACTATGCTCAAGAGAACCCATATGTGACCATTATGTTCCCTCACCTGCTATAGAAATTAAACTAACAAAATAAATTGAATGAAAAACTGCCTTCTTGTCGGTTGCCCTTTGTGACATCGTGGGTCAGCGCTGTTATCACAAGCAGTTCAAACTATCAGTGTTTGATAGTCAGTCTCTTATCGAGGTGCTTTTTTAATGGCTATATCAAAAGGTTTAATTGTAGCATGTTGATATTTATGACTTAAAATCCTCAACAAGCACAAGCACAACTGTGTATATGGTGCAGAAAATGTTTTTACTTGGAAACTTTAAACATCATCCAGTGCATTGAGAAGGTTTTGACTTTTTATTTCTTTACAGCTATGAGTATTCAGCTTTCAAGCTGATTGTGAGAAACCAACACAAAATTGTGAAAGGTACAAAATGCAACGTGAAAAACTAAATATTCATAGCATTTCCCGTATTAAAAATCTAAAAGTTGTGCTATGCATTTCTCTTCTGCCTGCATTACTCTTATGCCCCCAAATGAAATCCGACGTTCAATTTGCCTTCAGAGATTGCGTGCATGTAATCTAAATATAAATGCACATTATTAAACACAGCAATCGGTGATTTCATTCAGTAGAATTTCCTTATTTAACTGACCTCTCAGCTGAAAACAGGTAAAACTATCCCACAATTAAAAGTTACTCAAATGAATTTCATAGGATGAAAATTATAGTTTTTGTTAGGAATATTAACTTTACTCAGGATGAAGAAATATTTTCTAACATCCAAGTAACAGGCAGGATCCATCACACAAGAGTGAGTCCTGAGAGAAAATACCATTGTTAATATTGTCGAAGGGATAGAGAAAAAGAAAAACTATAAACCATTTCCACATACATTTGATTAAAAACTGCATGTCAAAAATCATTTGACATGCAATTTTTCTTCGCAAGAAAAATGTTTTTTTTCGTTGCAGCAATTCAACCCTTCTTATAAAAATTGTCTTTAGTAAAAAAGAATAAGAAACAAAGAAAGAGAGAAAATAAATGTACAAAATGGTCATGACATGTTTTCTGCATCATTTAATGTATGGGGGGGAGTTTAATCAATCAACTGAAAATAAAATCAGGATTCAACAAATTGATCCCTGTTTCGGGACAAAAGCAGTTAATTGTGTACATGCTGGCTGTAGTGAATCTGAGTGAATATGAGTCATTCCAGACATTGTTCAGAAGAACAACATAATTTGATTAAAAAGTTGAAAGGAAAGTTTTAATGCATAAAAAAGCACAGAAAATGTTCTGCATTACAATTTGCCAAAGCCTTGCAGCCCAATGACAGGGATTTTTTTGGAGGCTCCACAAAGTACATCAAACAATCACCCAAAACACTCAGTTCAATCCACAGTACAAAGACTCGCGGTGTCTGAGGCCTTTTCTGCTTCCATGCTTTGGGGGATTTTTTTTTAACTATGACATTGGACATATTTATTACATGCAATTATGGATGACTGTGAACCTTTGAAGAGGCCATGTTGTCTCATGCCGAAGAGGAGTTGCTTTTGAAATTGTTGTTTAAAAGAGGCAGTGACCCCAAACACACAAGTGAGTGAGCAGAATCGTGGTTCCAAACCAACAAGAAAATGTTATGTGGTGAAAAGTGTAAATCAAGGACCTCCGTCTGATAGAGAACATAAAGCATGACATCAAACATTGTTCCTGAAGCAAAGCCAAGTAATGCAAAGTAATTGCGAAATGGAATCATATCATTTTGGGCTAGAATAAATGTTCACACTTGCCAAAAGTTGGTTGATTCTATCTATGCACCACATGTGAAACAGTTACGGAAAACAGTGTTTATGCAACTAAATATTGGCTAAGTGATGGTAAGCTAAATTTTAATTTTTTTGCTTACACAGCTCAATATTCCATTTTCTTCACTTTCTGTGTTGAAATTGTGTATTTTGCATGGAAATAAAAGCTATTCGGCAAAATGTTCTAACGGTTTCCATGGTGGCCCCATGGCAGTAGCCCTATATGGGCAAACCCGTGTGGGGCCACCATGGAAACCGCAAACAAACCCATGTCGGACCCATATTGTCTGCCCTCCTTTTCCCCATATGGGGCCTACCTAGATATGCTGGCTGGGACAGTGCTATTGCTGTGGACAAAATGTTATTTTTTTGTTGTTTCTATATTCATCTTGCATCGTGTGTTTCTGTACAGTGCAAAGTAACATGAAACATCTCCACAAAGCATTAATTCTCTGTCACAGAAAGGATCTGGGATCACTTTTTGTGACTGCTCTGTTTAGATCCCTGATACACAGAAGCACATGTCTTCTTACTGTCTTCAAACATGCAATGTAGTTCTTAAAACCTCAAGCAATGTAACCTTCAATATAATCTATTGAAGCTTAACGCTAAGACTCATTTATTTGCCCCAGTCTCTAAAATCACATCTTAGCTTGTGAAACACCAACTAGATTTATGCTTTATGCCCAAAAGTCTAGTCATCTTTCTGTTTTGGGATCTGATGGGCATAATTAAGCATTTCCTCCCCTCTGTGCCTTCTTATGCACAGATACACTCATGCATATACACAAGCCCACCTGTGTAGATGAAAGGTAGACCCTGTAAATTCCTGTGCTTTCCACATAACAGCTCCTCGTTTGTCAGTTCAGGCAAAGCAGCCTATGTCTGAATCTGATACCTCAGTCTTTTGAAGTTGCTTTCATGTCCATTTCCATCTCAACCAAAACAGTTTGCACACACTATTGCAATTTAAACTAACAATACAGCACAGTGAAAGTGAAAAGTTGAATTGCACATAGCTCACACAGAAAGGTTGAGAATATGCACAATTGCATTAATGAAAATGCTTTCGGTAGGGAAAGTGATGGTGAACGCACATAGTCCATTAATGTCATGACTGAGTGGAAAAAAAACAAAGTTGTTGCTCGTGGGTGAGACGAAGCATTTATGGCTTAATTTTGTTTAGACTCATTTAGAATAGCTATAAAATCCTTAAACGTCGCTAAAAGTATGTCTAAAGGCCAAATTAAAATATAATCGATTGTTCACCTTTTATTATGATGCAACTACAAACTTTAATGAGTTTCTCTCCGCGAAAGACCACACAATGTAGTGCTTAAATGTGAAGTTAAAGCATTATATGGTTTGCAAAACTTCAAAGTTCAACCAATTGTCTTCACAAGTCACCACATGAAAATAATAAATAGACCTCATCTATGTGCTTTTTTCCATGGTATAAATGCAACTGATCTGTGAAGGCCTTTGAGGTTTGTTAGAGAACATTAATGAACAAAAGCATCATGAAAACCAAGGAACGCAGCAGAAAAACTATTATTGCTCATTACCCTGAACACCCCATCAGCACTGTGAAACATGATTATGACTGTATTATGCTATGTGGTTGCATTTCTCCTGAAGGAACCCAGGAAGTTTGTTGGAGTTTGTGAGAAGATGGGCGGAGCTAAATACAGGACAAACCTTGAATAAACCTGTCGAAGGCTTCACCTCACCCATTGAAGTTTAGATTATGTTTTTTAGGATTTAAGATTGCCAATTCAATATCTAAACCTAAAATCAATTAGTCAATTCTTCAAAGTCTTGAAGAGTAAACTTCAAATACGCTCTATATCCAATCTGACTGAAACAAAATCGTTCTCAAAATGTGTAAAACTAATTAAGGTATTCTTCAAAAGATTTGTAGTTTAAGCAAAAAGTGGCTCCATAAGGTACTGACTAAGGGGTGTTGAAAACAGTACATAATCATACATCTTCAGATTTTTATTAAAAAAAAATGTAAACCATGTATTATTTTCCTCTAACTTTGGATGAAAACTGCACTGTGTTGGACCATCACATAAAATACCAACAAAATAGGCAGTAGCCTACGGTCATAATAAGGCAAAATATGAAAAAGTTCATATTTTCTGAATACTCGTGCAAAGACGGCGTGTGATTAGAACTGCAGATGTATAGGATAATCTTTTTTAACATTTTGATATTATCAACAATTTGGTCATTCTGTCATGCAGCAACCTGGCTGTTTTCTATTAGTCAGATGTTTTGCATATTCTCACCCCAAGTTAAACATTTAACAAGATAAAACAAAGACAATGACCAGAGGGGCCTTCAGCAAATAAGTGGGAGCAGCTGTAATCCAAAGCTAGACAGAATTGGAAAAGCATTTTCCTTTCAAATAAAAAAAAAAAAAAAAACGCAGCTGACTTTTGTTAGCATTGTCAACAAAGGGGTGATATGTCTTAATATTAAACACACATCTCCAAATAGTCAATTTGTTCCTTGTATTAGAAAAACAAAACACAAGAAAATGGAGGCACCCAGATGGAGTGGTTCAAATGAGACAAATCTGAACATGTTTAAAAGAAAGCACATAATGTTTGTTTATATTGCACCATTCATATTTTTATGAATGGTGCAATATAGTAATTCACCTTAAAATGTAAAAAAAAAATAAGTAAAAACAAAACTATACAGATAAAAAATAGTGTATGAAAATAATTTAAAATGAAGAAAACTTTGGGGAGTTTTATAGAATCAACATTGTCAATACAGTGTAAAGAAAAGTATTCCTCATTTGAGATGTTGCTGTTTAACAAGAACAATATCCACAGGCTTTAAAATGAGTCAGAGCAACAGACAAACAACAGTGTTTGGTTTCCCCAAAAGTTAACAGCAAGATTTTTAAATGATTTCCAAAATTGACAGGTAATCAGTGGAGAGCAGGTCATGAGCCATGAATGTTCTTATATTATTTCCAGTCAGGAGTGTTGGTATAGAGTAGCTTACACCATCTGGAGATGATCAACAGACTTTCTATTTAGAGTTCTTAACATCTGTTACAGTATAATAATGAATAAAAGCATGGATGATAATCGCTTGTTTTGACGCCAAGATTCTTACTATAGAAAAAAAATCTAAAGTAAAAGAAACCACATGGGTATTTTATTAATATCTGACTAACAGTCCAGTATTTTTTATGATTACAACTGGACGTTAATTGTGTGTTACTGTGCTAAGAGATGTCAAATTTCTTTATTATTCCTGAAAAGGAAGTGTGTAAAGCAGGATCAGGATTGGTCCTAAAACAGAGCTCTGAGTGACTCCACATCATATCTGATCCGGTTGAGGAGAACGCCGAAGGTTCACAAAAAATTAAGGAAGTTAAAACGTTTGCACAGCACTGTACATCAGCGAAGCAGTTGTGTTACTGCAACAAAATTACTTTAGATGAGAAGATAAGCAGCCTGACTTCCTCCAAACTGTGTGGTATGTATGTCTCCCTGAAGTCTGCTTTCTCCTTCGCTGCACTGCTAATTCCCTCCATTCTTTTGTGCTGCACCCAGTGCGAAGGTAGAAACACATACACCACCCCCTGCCTCACAAACACACATGCCAGTGCATGTTTTAGCCACACACAAACACTTTTCTTTGCTAATCAGCTCTATTGAATTCCAACAACAATGGGCGCTCATCCTCTGGCCACCCAAGCTGTGCACATATGCACACACACACACACACAAACCAGCATGACCAGATCATGAGATCAGACTTTTGTTCCTTCGGCATGTTTTCTCTTCCTCCAGCGGTCTCACCTTCACACCCAGGTCAGGAGCTGGCACAGCGAGATCGTGTTATCTGGGCTATCGGCTCCTATCTGGGCCCACACACTGCTCTCACACCCACAGAGGAGAAGAAGGAGCCTGTTTAGCTTCTCTCACATTTACTGGCTTTGTGTCACAGACAAGAAGGTTTTGAGTCAACCAAATAAAAAAAAGAGAAAAAAAAGATCTTCAATGTAGACTTAGTAAAGTCCCTTCTGCTATCAATATTACTGCTTTTTCTGCATTTCTTGCTAAATCTTTGTTTCTATCAATTGAAAAAAGATGTGTGGCAATTTGTAACAGACAAGTGTGGGAGGAAAATCAAATATAACATTGCTGAACCTCAATTTTTCAACCTCAGTCAAGAAAAATTAAAACCAGTAACAAAAGAAAAGTTAGGAGAAGTATTTTTAACTAATGTGAGAAAAGGCATATGTATTTACAGTTTGGTTGTGGACATGTATGTATATATAGGTGATCCTTTGTATGTCAAGAGAAATTACACAGAATCAAAAAGATCTATAAAACAAATGCATCAGTCAGTGTAATGGACGCCTATTTCCAGAATTCAAGAGAAAATCCACCAGCCCGGTTTTATTTGACTGTTATTGTCTAATAAGACCAAATTTAATCTTTCAGGCTGCAGTTTCATAAAGCACGTTTGTTATACAATACACCACCAAAAGAACATGGCAGACACAGTAAAGGATGGTGGTGACAGCATCATAGTCTGTTTTTTATTATTTTTTGCTTTGTTTGCTTTGTTTTTTTTTGTTGATGTGGTATTGAAGTTATTACTGTTACTTTTGCACAGGTTAAAAATAATCAAATGTGAGTG
This sequence comes from Phalloptychus januarius, assembly GCA_902982915.1. NCBI lineage: Eukaryota > Metazoa > Chordata > Actinopteri > Cyprinodontiformes > Poeciliidae > Phalloptychus > Phalloptychus januarius. The sequence goes on along the minus strand of CADWAE010000466.1, from coordinate 11,262,317 downwards.
TCTTTGGTTATACAGTTCCCTCAACATTTATCCACAGCCCTGGTGAAAATGCAAGAAAAACCATAACAAATGAATTCAAATAACACTAAAATAAATTTGTATGTTATGTATTTTTCTACATCATTTCTCAACCATTTGATTTTAATACTTAAACATCAGGAACATTTAAGGAGTGGGAAAGGCCTGTGAGATTTAGTTATTAGCACAGCTAATGATGTTTCACTCTCTGCAGGCCATGCATGAAAAGGTTTTGAGATGTCGCAACGCTTCCCAACATTTTCCCTCAGAGATTTAAAAATTGTTCTTAACAATCTGCTGTCATGTTCATTTACTTACATAAGCACTTTCCATTCTGAGCCTGTTCTCAAACAGTGCATGCTCTGTGAAGCCTTGACTTCTTTGCTGCTTCGTGTATTTATATGTGTTCCATGTGATGTGATTGCTGGCTGCGCCGGATTTGTTGCTCCAGCTTGCTCCTTCTAATCATCTCTCACCGAAACAGAGGAAGAACGAGATCAATATTTACCCCAAGCTCTTTTTGACATAACAAATGTGTTTGTAATCTATGCCCAGCATGCATGTATGCATGCGTGTGTGTGTGTGGGTGCACAGGGGTGTGTGTGTGAATGTGTTTGGTATACCTTGGCCGTGACCAGGCCTGTCGAGGGGTGGCAGGAGGAGGAAGAGGAGGAGGAGGAGGGATGTGAAGTTCCAGGCAATCATGCAGACAGGCGGTAGGGCCCGTATAGTGTAAACATGTTTTAAATAAACAGGAACAGCGTAATGCCCTTTTAATTGATTCATTCTGTGCTTTGCTGTTTACAGAAGGGCCTAAATATGAGCCTCACAAGGCAGAGGCCTTGTGTTTATAAGTGGTTTGTTTGGTTCAAACAATAACAGTTCGAACACCAGATGTAGCTGTGGATCAGTTGTGATGTGTTGCGCCGTAGTACTACACAATTTGAAATTCCCGTTTCTTCTTTCTCTGCGTCTCCCGGTCTTTGTCCGTGTGGGCTTCGGTGTGAGGTGTTCAGAGTTAGGCTGGAATAAAGACGCAACAGCAGCTCAGTAGTCTTCAGCCAGCGTACGTTGGCATGTGTGTTCGTGCGGGTGCATGTGTGTGTAGGGGTGCATGTGTATGTGTGTGTGAGTGAAGTTTAAATTGCAGCCACAGTGTAATGATATGGTGGTATGGCATTGAGGGGTGCTCCAGAGGGAGGGCGGGGGTTGGTAATTAAACATATGCAGACACAGACACTTACAGAGGGCAGGAGACACACACAGAGGGGGAGAAAGAAAGCAAAACTAAACACATCCAAGTGGGGTAGTAAAAGCTAATGAAAGCTCAGTGCTAGGTTGGCACAGACGGCCATTTCATGTGGTGAAGAGGCGAGGAGGAGGCAGTGGAGGAGGAGGAGGACTGGGACAGACTGGGGAGCAATAAGGCGAAGCCTCCTTCAGAAAGTTGGGCAAACCAGAGGATAAACTTTAATTGACACCATAGCTTTTTCAATATTGTTTCTCTCTGCTGCTGCCAAATTTTTGTTTAGGAAAAGGCAAGCAATAACATTAACACATTTGAGTGCAATAACAGTAAAAACTAATAGTACAGTGAGAGGAACTCATACTTACTGAAGCAAGTAGTTTTATTTAATTAATCAGGATACAGGCAAAGTTAAAATTGTACCAGGGAGCCGCAGTGCCTTGCAGAAGTTATCACACAGCTGGAACTGTTTGACTTTTCATCATGTTACAGCCACAAACGTTAATGAGTTTTATTAAAACTGTATGTGACAGATCAACACAAAGTGATGCATAATTATGAAGGGGAAGGAAACTAATCCAGTGCTTTCAGATTTTTTTGCAGATAAAAATCTGAAAAGTGTGGTGTGTAGCTTAGTGCAGACTTCTGTGGTTGTACAGGTCTAGAGACTCAAACTTTTTGAACAATCTTCTATGCTAAACAGCATAGGCCCACTAAGAGTGTCTGTAAACAGAATCTTTAGAGCCCAGCTACAGTTTCCTAATTGGAATTAGGTCCAGGCTTAGATTAGGACATTCTAATAAATTAGTTGTATGTTTTCATTCCTCTGGATTTATTGTAAAAGGCTACCCTTTGGTCAAGTCTCTTGTCTTTTTGCACTGCATATGTAGACAAGGTGTAAGTTAAGAGGCTACATTCAATCCAAAGCAGGTGAAAAATTCATCCTTTAAGTGTAGTCATTCAATGACATTGTTTGTATGAAGTTATTGGGGCCATAGTCAGTGTTTTTTGTCACTGCGGACAAAAAGTTGCATATTTTAATCTGCTTGATATGTGATGACACAATATAGATTCTCTGTTCTGCTGGTTTGGACTGAATATTAATTAAAATGAAATCCAATGTCAATTAAATGTCACTATAAACTTTTTTTTAAATTGATGGGTAAAAAGAGAGGTTTTTTTTACCTCAAAATGACAGCCAACAAAAATGTCAAATGTCAAAAAAGGCAACCTTACAACATAATCATACCCGCCATCTAGCTTAGATGGTAAATTTGGAAGGTTTACAGTGACACTTTGGTCTTTGTGGTTTTGGATGACCTAGAAAGCAATCATTGAGGTATTCAAAATAATTCAATAATACATCTCATAACCGTGCATGACTTCGTATTGGTCAAATTAAAATAGTTTGGAGTTAATGGATGTGATGTGACAAAATGTGAAAACGCTCAAATATTTTTGCAAGATATTGTAACTTATTGTTATTTCTTCAGCAGTGAAGTATTTTGTCAATATGTTTTTATTTTAAATCGATACGCAGACTTTTTTTTTCTTTTTTTTTTGCTGGTTCCATTCTATTCTGGAGAATAGAATGGAATAATATAAGTGATCCCGCAGCTTCAAACATCAAATGTGTCTAGAACAAATTCCTTTGTCTTTAAATGTTGACTTGTTATAGGACTTTATCCATTACTTTTTCTAAAAAATGCCCTTTAACATGTTAATATTTTAGTTTTGGGCTTTGGCGAAACAGGAAAATGACTGGTTAGACAGGCATTTTTGCAGTGTGCCCTAATGCTGTGGTTTTGGAAGAGGCTATAAAACTCTGAACTGGTGGTGTAAGTTTTTCTTTGAAAACTCTGGGCTCCACATGCTGAGGATCTCTCTACAATGCAAGTAAACATCTGACTTTTCTGTTGAGTTCCTGTAAAAAAAAAATACTGGGGGGAAAGAAACACTGGTGGGTTTTGAGGATTAATTTCAAAAGCACACTGACACATTGGCGTTTCTATTCAGGGTTTGTGGTTTCGATTGGTGTTCCCTTTTAAGAGGCCATGCCTGGGCCTGCTGGGTTTCTATCTTTACGGTTCACATAAAGGAACTGATTGAATTCAAGAATAGAGTTTATAGGCTAATTTCACAGTCATGGCTCAGCCCTTGTTTCTAATGCATTTAATTTTGTCACAGGACAGGTTCAGATTATGTTTAGGCTGAAAGTGTGCTTACTTAGTGTTTTCTGTGGCGTGACCCACTCGGCTCTCAGCTTAAAGTGAAAACTGACGAAGACGAAGCGGGAAATTGTGACTGACAGAGTGGCCCTGTGGACCAGTTACTGACCAAATGGAGAAACAGTGGAACCATGACCTGCACAGGACACACGCGTGTGAGGCTGCCGAAGCAAAGCTTTGACATTAATTGTATTTCATTACTGCAGCTCACAAACCATAATCCCCACCCCCTCCTTCCCAAATCCTTACAGTGTACCTCAAAGTAAGAACAATTTTAATGATTACCACAACTATAACTTCAAGATCTTTCCCTCCTATGGTTTCATTTCTCTATATTTTAAAAGGATCTGACTTTTTCATGTGGGTATCTAAGTAGCACTTTCGAGAAGCTTTTATGTAACTCTTTATTCATGCAATGCAACTAAACACCTCAAGGTGAAGAAAGACATCTTCTATGCTGAGTATTTAACACTTGTTGATTTTTTGAAAGTCAGACAGAGATACGTTTTTAAAATATATTTTTATCTCTTAATCTTTTAGCAGCTCTGTTGCATGCAAATGTTTTATGAGGGCACAGAAAAACCCATGACTTTCAAATAGTCATCAGATCTGAAGCCATTTGTGTTACTACTAGAGATACTTAGTTCTTTAAGAGAACATGGGTCATTGCTCTGGGCAATATAGTCTTGGGGTGGCACAAGTACATGGGGAAACAAAAACATTGTGTGAGTTGCACCCTAATCAAGTTTCCCATCAATAATTAGCATGTGCAGTCCATCTGGCATTTGCACCTCATGCTGGGCAAAGTTAAGCATTCTCAGAAGATATGACTAAGCTGACGGATGATAATGCTTAGGTTGGTATCTGATTTTCAGCTTCGACTTGGTGCTCAATTAAAGGTGTATTTCACTGGTTTTCAGTACTGCATTTGATCATTTGTACTTCAAATAATAAACTACTCAGACTGAGTAAACTGGCTTACATTTAACAGTGAATACTTAAAACAGATTTTGAGCTTCATCACAGTTTTGTTTAAATCGGGGGAAATAAAATATTGTCTATATCTCCGTATGTTTATGTATCTGTGGATACATCTACTGAAAAACAATTGGACTGAGTGTCAAAGAGATTATTATAATCTATTTCTTATCAATTAGGTAAACTGGCTTCATTGGGGAATAATGTTCTTCTGGTTGTGTTTGACGGATGGATGTAAATATAGTGAAAAAAAGGCAAATTCAAAGACATTTTTCATCGGCTCCTCCTTGGTCAAATTTTATTGACATTCTTGTATATATTATGGACATCCTTCATTTTTATATTAGATGTTCAAATGCGCTGAAGTAATAACAAAGATCTACTATAAGCAAGATTTCTATTTCAGAAGGTACAAACAATGAGACAATAGAGGTGTCTTTACACAAATCTAATTCTGGTGAAGCAAGAAAAAACTTTTTTTCCTATTTTTACTTTTGTATTTCATTCTGTTATTCATCTGATCTCAGCTCTCTATTGTAAAAGTTATATCTTCTCATTTGTTAATTGTGTGCCTTAAATTTTCCTCATAAATCAAAGACATATCAGTCTTGTCTAGGAGCTTCAAATCAGCCCAGAGAGACCAGGAACCATGGATTTACAATTCATAAACTCACTGTGTGATAAAAAAAATAGCTACCTGTAAATCGTGTGGAATGCCCAGTAACTACTGTAAACAACTATTCTTTTATTGCAATGCTGGGATCAAGCTGCATCAACTTGCAGCAATAAAACAAGGTTTCTCTTTCTGTATAAATTGCTTAATTTACCTATTTTACACTTGGTTTAAAACCAGTTACAACGACTGTTAGTGGAGTGAACCCCTGACTTCAGACTGTGGTATTCTAGCAAGATACAAAGGAAGAATAAATACTAAATGAGTTATTCAAATGCTTTCAATTGATTCAGAGAAATGAAGTCTTATTTTATGCGGCTGTGTCCTTTAGATGCTTGGTTGGTAGCAAAACAGGTCCTCAAAATGTTTACTTAGACCTTAGTCAATAAAGAATATGAAGATGTCTTCTAGACTGGATGTTATATGACAAACTTTGAATCTAGTTCGCTTCATGTCTTAGATGGGAAAATTGAATAATTGCTGAAGCTTGATATGCACACAGTTCAGCAGAGAAACTCTGAGTCAAACACAAGTTATAGGAAAGCAAACATAAAGCAGAAAAATATTACTCTAATTTTGCTTTTGACTCATGCTGGGTGCATGCTCTCCCCTTACATGTATGGGTGTGAGTTTCCCTCTCACAGTCCATTATAATGCATGTCAGATTTGATGGTAACTCAAAATTGTCCCACATCCTACATGTTACCATCTCAGTTGGCTGCTATAATGCCCTCTGGTGGCCATTTTCCATATTGGGTCACAAACTCCATGCTTTAGTAAGCCTGTGATGTCCCAAAAAGTCATGAAATAGATTTTTCCTTTTTACAGGGATTTGATAAGTAAGAGCTTCTTACACATTAATACAACACATCAATTCAACTTAATACTTTTTAGGTTCTTTTAATTTTGCTTTGTAATCATATATTTTTTATTAAATATGAGAATAATGCCAGAAGTGACTGAAAATCAGGAATCTTGAAGTTTTGTTTATGATTACATGTTATGCTTTGTACTTGATACACACATGTTATTAAAAAGAAAAAAACTTAGATAGTTCTGATGAGTGCCTTTCTGTACTTTTTCTATTTCCATTTTAGTTCTACTCAGTGCTCATCTGATTATCTGTCAGCCTTCCTGGGTGGTTTTTACGTGTGCTCAGCTCACGCATGTGTGTTTATTTGATCTGCGCAGGGGGAACAGAGCCTTGGCCTCTGCCGATTTTCTTTACACTGAGAAAATATGCTTTTGCACAGATGAAAAAATGGGAACAGTTAAACAGACTTGGGGCCAACAGATACAAGTCACCCATCCTCCAGCCCCCCACATCACTTTCCAACACCCCATTCCTCCGATTAGCCACCTGAGGAACTGACACCTCTAAATGCTCTCTTCTTGAGACTACACTCCTCTCCCAGCAAGACTCGTGTAGAGCCTATGGAGACACGGCCGACTTTCAATGTGTATGCTGATCTTTTTTTTTCTTTATTAAACATTAATCGCTTACATATTTGAAGAAACAAATGCCTAACAATGCACAATCATGCACTGTGTTTGTGTAGGAGAAGGCCCATCATGAAGGCTGTGTGTGGAATTATTGACATCAAATATTCAGAAAAAAAAAATGAAATGAAAAACAAAAAAAATAAAAGGTCAGAAGTATTTGGCTGAAATAACTGCAATATTAAGTGTGTTACTAATGTAATACAAAACAAAATAAATCAGCAGTGTTTGGATTATCAGAAATGGAGTGACTCTAAAGTAAGCGAAAGATTGAACTTGTATTTCCATGAACAGAACATCTCTGGACATAGAGCATCAGGAATGTGTTAACCAGAACATAGCACTTCATCAATGTGTCAAAAAGTATTTAAGTGTGAACAGCATTCAACAAAACATTGAGCAGTTGCTACATAGCATCAAAAGTTTTATTTTCTGTGTGCAGCTCTGCTGGCTGGTTTGGACTCATTTTGTGTCTTTGTTAATTACTTGTCTGTTATCTGTTAGCTTTGACTTAAAGGTAATGAAACACAGTTCAGACTTCTTTAAAAGGATGAAAGGAACTTTTTAATGACAAAACTTCTATCTCTAGCGGAAATATATTTATTTATTTATTTAAGTTTATTTGATAGGGACAGACACACATTGACATAGACAAACTGAACAAAACAGCAGTCACATGTTTGCGTCATAGTGCAATAGCAATAGCTAATTCGCAGCACTTGATGGGCTTTTAAACAACAGCTCTAAAAATTGAAATGATAGTCATTTAAAATAGCACAACCTTATGTTAAAAACATATACAAACAGAGAAACATAAAACATCAAAAATGGATGATTTGTCCCCTGTCAAGTGATTGTTTAACCTTTCCAAGCAGCGGACTTATAGCTGTCTCTGTTGAATGATTATGTCCGAAGCCGAACTGAAGAGGATGCAGAAGATTGTTACTTTCTAAGTAGAATAATAGTAGTTCTAGAATAATTTTCTCCAGCACTTTTGACATGACCGGAACAACACTTTTTGGCCTGTAGTTCATGGGGACTTCCTGATTTAAAAATTGGTTTTAAAGGTTCTACTAAAATGTTGCTGTATTTTTTTTAAAAAACATAGCGCCTAAATTATACATATCCTTTGCGTAAGAATTGCTTAAGCTATTGATAGCTTTTTCAACGTCAGAGTAATGAATTCCCTTTATCTCAAACAAATCAGAACACTTTTTGGTTGATTTTGTACCGTGTGTATCCATTGGAGCTGGTAGAAACTTTGATGCCAAGTCTTTAACTGAAGAGAGGAAAAAGTAATTGAACACTGTTGCTAGCTGCTACTGCAAGTTCATATTTGTAATTAGTACGTGCATTGCATAAAATGTTTAATTGTTTCCAGATCGTCTTACTATTTCCTCCTGTTTCTGACAAAACATTTATGTAAAATTTAGCTTTAGATTTGTACATTTCTTTAACTGTACAAAGTTAAAGTGTGCACAGTGTGATTGCACTGTGCACACTTTAGGGAGGTGACTAGACCTGCAAACTGGTAATAGAAGACTTTCTCAGAGTGGAGGTGACATGTTTTGGGATTTTTTGCCTCATGGTGCTGCCCTCTGGTGTTGCTGTCCAGGGCATAAAGCCGTGTCGAAACCCCCCCACAGCCGCCCCATCAAAAACTACTAATGAATAGAAAGCTAGCTAATGGAATTAAAACAAACAAAAGAACACCAAGACATTAGTCAGATTTGAAGCAGATACAGAAAATCGGATGTTGTTATCAGAAAAATTTAAGTCAAAAGAGTCAAACTCATTATTACTATAATAAGATTATAAGATTAGTCTTTCACTTGCTTGTCAGTTAGTTCGAGGTTTGTACCAAGATTCCTGAAATGCTATTTTATAGAGATTTATGAGAATGCACCAGGCTTACATTCTCATAAATGTAGAGATAAGAATTTCTATTGAATGTAATTTAAATGAATTATATTTGAATCACATTGGCAAATGTAATTCAAATATGCATAATTTATGAAATTGCTGAATTTCAATGTATCCATTCAAAAGAAGTAATATGTTCTCATTTTAAATACAATCTGATTTGATGCACCAATGTGGAAGTGCTGAACGCAGGCTGTGAAAATTATGGACCATCTGACTGAAGGGGAGCAGGGGGAGGTGCCTGGAGGAAAAGAGCTATGAGGGTGGGGGGCCGGGATGGTGTGTAGGAGTTTTGGGGGGTGACAGGAACAGGAGGAGGGGAATGCCACCCACTAAGCCAGTTGTGGAGAAGTTCTGGGGGTTGGGCTGCCCACAGGAAACAGTTGTGGCTCCGTCCCAGGCCTCACACCAAGCAGCCCTGGGCCACCCAGTCGCCGGCAGACAGGCCCACCAAATGGCCCGGACAGTCGACCAACAGGGATTTATTTATTTTTCATCCCTTGGTGGCGGCGGGAAAATTGCTTATAGCACAACCTGTTTATTAGAACTTTGATTTGTCATGTGTCAGCGTTCGCTTGAGGGGGAATGTGTATACACAAGTCAGGCTTGTGTATAGTAGAATTAGGAGGCTTGGAGGCTGAGGGTGTGGAGTAAAGGAGCTTTTGGTGTGGGGGGGTTCCCACCCTGAAGGCAAAGGCTGAACTGCAGATTGGGTCATTCTCCAGCTGTCCCTGCTTGTTGATGTCACTAGGGACTGGTTTGCAGAAGGTGTGGGAAGACAGAGACAGCATGTGGACAAACACAGGATTCCTGTTTTCACATGGATGAAATACTGTGTGGGCCAAATGAATCGGCATTTAGGAGGATTTGACTATAGGGTGTTGCAGAAAAACGGTCCTTACAGCTAAAATAGCTGAGATATCTGAGACAACAGTTCATGTCTTCAAATGTTTATTAGGTTTCTAGACAAGCAGCTGAAATATTTTGACATAAATCTTTTTAAAAGGTCCTGAAAACCTGCTTTTATTCAAACTGGAAATAAATCTTAATTTCATCAAGCAAGATATTTAGCTAATGTTTGAGCAATCTTACAAGGGACAAAATATGATTCAAAACAAAGATATATATATATATATACAAATATATATATATAGATGTACTTTTGGTTTCTACAATGTCTGTCCTGCCAATAAGAATCAATTTTATGTAATTAATCTATTGTTAATTCTAGTTAAATGTCATATTCATAAATGCTAATTTTCTGGCAAAAAGCCTCTATTTAACCTGTGTTTATCTGAATTACAATACTACACAATATCTATACAGACCTCTACCAATCCCAAAGCTCTAAAGATTCTTGAAGCCCTAAAATTATTTAACTGTATTCCCTGAAGCACTGTCTTATCTTTGTTTGTGCTCCCTGTATTATATTTTCTATTGTTTCCTTGTAACCCCTGGCATTTTCCCTCATTCTTCACATTGTATTGACATTTTGATGCAATAAAAAAATCTATAAAAAATAAAAAATGAGAACGTTTGTTACTATGGTGTGTTTTAAAGGTTACTGCTTTCATTTGCGTAATTCCCAAAGAATCCAGGAAACGGCGCTATATATATTTCTGACATTTTTTCAAAATAGTCAAAGAAGAAGAATGCCTACTACGTCATGATATAAGCCAATCAGGCGCCTGGACGGTAGGAAATAACGCTTGTTTGAATCTTTGGCGGTGTACTGTGTTGTCGCAGGTGAGAGATATTTCTTTTTTTTTACCGAAAGGAATAATTAATAGATACAAAAGAATATTTGTTTAATGACAGGGTAGAGATATGTTTAAAGACGGTTATTTCTATTACTTTTCATAGCACCACGAGCTAGCGTATTAACCCAAATGCTAACGCAGGCACATTTGATTTTTTTTCCCCCTTCGACAGCAAAAAGAAAGAAAAATGGACACGAATCTTTCCAGACTTTTAGTTGGGCTTTCTATTCAGATCAGTCGCAGTGATGGTGAGTTTGTATATTTGATTTTTTAAGTGATATATTGTGTGCTAAATCTCAACTGTAAGCTCGTCTTCGGCTTTTTGGTTCGTCACCCAGGTCGAATCCATCCAGCCATCGTTAAATCCGTTGATGCCTTCAAGTCCACGGCAATGGTTGAGTGGCAAGAGAGGAAAATTAGCCGAGGGAAGGAGGTTCGTGATTTCGTTTAACAAAAGAGTATTTGAAAAAGATGGTATGAAATCCACACTGTTTAAAGATCAAGCTTAGAGTACAATTTCAAAATGTCTTCTTACGGTGAATGGTAGCTTAAATTTAGGAGATTCAAATAAATATACTGGGAAAACAATCTGAATGTTTTTGAGTTGTCTTCCTATTGAACAAATATTTCACAAGCTTTTTCTAAAAACATGACAAATAGTATCTAAAAAGGGTATTTTTCTTCAAGAGGAGAAAAATTATCCACATAGGATTTATGCAGAAATTGCAAAATGTACGTCTTATCTTTCTTGCTATATATGATGCAGTTCAAGAAGTAGAAGTTAAAAAGCAGTCTTGTTTTATTGGTACACTCGGTAAAATGCATAACATTTTTTGCAGCATATTCATATAATGCCTTTCATTCATGTCCTTGTACATGGCTTCTTAGGGAGAAAATCCAATGTTTTAAATCAGTGTCTTGGAAAATCACCTCATAAACACGTATAGTATATATGTAGCTTAATATGCTATTATTTTTTATTTTAACATTGAAGAGTATTGCAAGAGATATCTCAATTAAAAATACGTTTTTTAAAAGAGAAATGTCCACCTTTATAATTGACAAAACTATTTGTTACACCATTTCTTGATTTGTTAGTCTTAATTTTAACCTACAGTTTATCCATGCAAAAAAAATGTGGCAACATTATCCTGAAAACTGAATTGTTTGTTGAAAATAGATTTTTTTTCACCCCCAATGTGAATTGTGCAGAAAATGACAAGTTTTTTGCATTATGATTGTGAGAGGAAATTAGGATTTCTGCTTAAATGCCAGGCATTTGTGCAACAAGCTAACAGAAGGTTTAAGCTTTGTGCTGAACAACTATTTTCTTTAAAGACAGTCGGCCTTTAAATTCTTCTTTGTATTTCAGATTGAGATTAGCGAGTTATGCCATTTAAATCCAGAACTTTTGGACCATGTAAATGCTGCCACCAGAGCTGCTGAACTGCCCTCTGCTGCTCCTGAGAAGGCAAGTAATAATATGTGTATATTTATTCATATATCTAACAAAAGAAACTGCAGAAGTAAAATTATGTTTTGTGCTTTCATTCATATATACATATGCATGTATATAATATGCAGGGAAACATCCATCTATCTGCATTTCCTTTTTCAGCCAAAGGAATAATTAATAGGTATAAAAGAATATTTGTTTAATGACAGAATACAGATATGGGTACATACTATTAGATAACATGCATAAAAAGTACAAATTCAAAAAAGGATAATGCATGTTCGAACAAAATAAGTAATTCCTAAAAGAAACTTCTTTTGTCTCTATTTCTTTCACAGAAGTATGAGGGTCGACTTCGCTCATCCCGTATCCCTGCTCCTTCCTCCTGTATGTAACTAATGATCTAGTTTGTCTCTCAGATCACTTTCAGTAATTCTCACCTAATAGCCTGTTTTATCCCAAAGTCTCTACTCCATCGGCCCAAAATAAAGAGGAGTCAGGTTGGCAAACCTCATGTTTCTTTCTTCAAAGAAAGGAAATTATACAAAAAAATCACAACAACAATCCTGCGATTCTCTGCTTTATTTTTATAAGACATGGGTGTTTTGGGTATGCTGGGCATGCAGCACAACTTGGGGACAGTTTATTCTCACTATACTTGGAGGAAAATTGTGTGGTAGAAGCTTGGAAGAACTGAATTAGTTGTGGTGTCACTAAACACATTTTTTTTTTCTAAATCGACTTCTGAGCCTTTGTTCCTTTCATGTTTTGCTGCCTTAGTCACAAATTTTACAGTACTGTTTAGATTGCTATGCTTTAGCTGTGATCACATATTTAGAATATAACAATCTTGATCAGTTAATTATGCACAAGACTTGGTGTATTAAAGCTTATTGCTTTTTTTCCTATTGGATTTATCTTTCTCTTAGTTGCCTTACGGTCTCAGACACGGCAGACATGTTTGTTCCAGACACCAGCACCTGTGGTGTCACCAGCGGCAACAAGCACGGCGTCCTCTCAAGGGAAGCCAGAGACAATCTGTCCTGAAGTGAACCAATCAGCGCAGCCTTCCACCTCTGGTTTGTAGTGATCCCCAAAAATACCTCCTATTTGAAAACATTCCATAACTAGATAACAGACTTGTTTTATTGAATATACAGTTATTGTTTTAGTGATGCGTATTGGCTCTGTTTTGTATTAGATCTCATTTGGATATTATTGTGTAATCTATATGTGTTTTAACTGTATGCTTCCACATTTCAGTGGTTTATTTATTTCAGTAATAAAAATTAAGTATCTTTTATAAATGACATTCTTTCTTTCTTTTTTGCAGCTCCCACTTTTCAGCTGCGGAAAGTAAATGAAGCCAAACTAACACAACCGTTGCCTCCTGTTGATGAGTCGGTCAAAGAAAACGAGCCTGACAGAATACCTTCTCTGCCTTCAGCAAGAGGTCAGTAATTCTTACCTATAAAACTATTATATGTGGAGGTTATTGTACATAGACTAGTCTGTATAATAACAGTGATCCCTACATCTCTGCATTGCAGGCAGTAGAAAATCTGTGGCTCCTCAGGAAACAAACAAAAGCAACAAAAGGATTTCCAGTGTCATGAAGCCTTTTGACATGCAGCCCAAGAAGGGAAAGGTTGGGGAAGATCTTTCTTTTTTTATTTTATTTTTTTACCATTTTGTCTGTCTAAAGTTAAATATCAAACACTGGTTTCCCTTTGGTTTAGTTTGGAGAATCATCTCGACCAAATCAGAAGTTCTATGAGATGATCCAGGATTTTAGAGAAACCTTGGAAATAACGCCGATAACCACTGCTGACCTGGTGAGTTCAGACACAGAGATCATGTTCCGTGTTTGAGGTTGTTTTCTATTTGTGCGGTTTTTGCTCCAGTTCCTTATTTGATGGTTTACTTTCACAGATTGAGCCATACAAGATTTGTGTGTGTGTTCGCAAACGGCCTCTAAACAAGCAGGGTGTGTTGAAAATGTCTTATGATACAGTGCGAAATTAATATAATGGAATAAACAGAGGAACCCGAAGTTCATTTTTACTTTTGTGCTTTTTAGAGTTTAACAAGAAGGAGATTGATGTGGTGTCTGTTCCTGGCAAAGGTGCATTACTGGTCCATGAGCCAAAGCAAAAAGTGGACCTGACCAAGTACTTAGAGAACCAGGTCTTCCACTTTGACTACTCCTTTGATGAGAGTGCCACCAATGAGCTGGTCTACAAGTAAATATTGCCTAATAGATTCAATTTGTCACCTAAAATAATTTCACGTATGTTATTTCAAGCTAAAAGTTAATTCTTTTTTTTAATAAGTCATATCTGTTGCTTGGTAAATGACATTTTACTGTGCTATACTTTTGTATCTCGACATCCACAAGCAATACTAAACAAAAGTTTGCAACTTAAGTAAATGTTAAAGTGCATCTTTTCTTCTTCTTTTAATTCTAGAGTTTTTATTGGTTTTGCTTTCAGGTTCACAGCCAAACCTTTGGTGAAGTCCATTTTTCAAGGTTGCATGGCAACTTGCTTTGCCTATGGCCAGACTGGAAGTGGCAAGACCCATGTAAACCCCCGTGCACCTACAAGTTTTAAGATTGTTCTTCAGTCAATTTTTCTAATGCAGAATGGATTTTTCTTTTCCTAAATCTTTGTAGACAATGGGAGGTGACTTCACAGGAAAGCAGCAGAACAGCGCTAAAGGAATCTATGCTTTAGCAGGTGAAACTACTATTTATTACTTTCTCTGAATGTACATTATTGTAAAAGTGTAGTGTTTTGAAAATGCAGATCAAATAGAAGTGATTCAGCTAGCCTAACACTCTTGTCTTTTATTTGCACACCTAATGTGTAGAAGGTCTTACTGTAAATTCATCTTTTATTTGTTTTTTTTTAGTTGCAAAAGAGATATCTCTACTTGTAAACTGAAAACTTGTGTGGATTTTTTTTTTAAATCTTTGAATAATAGTGAAAAATGGCTCATGGAAAAGTTAAGTATCCTACTTTTACCAGAGGTGCTAGTAAATGTCGAGGGTGCCCCATATTCGGTCTACATTTTTATTAATAATGTTTAATCTTTCAGCCCAGGATGTTTTCACCAATCTCGACCACAGGAGGTTTGCTAATCTAGATCTGCGCGTCTACGTGAGCTTCTTCGAGATTTACAACGGCAAAGTAAGAAGGAGCTCTCATGAAGCAGGAGTCACTCTGTTTGGGTTCTCCCTGTAGAAACGTTTTCCCATTTCGATTCAGGTGTATGATCTGCTGAACAAGAAGGCCAAGCTGCGTGTCTTAGAGGATGACCGGCAACAGGTCCAGGTGGTGGGACTGGAGGAGGTCTGTGTGTCCTCAGCAGAAGACGTCATCAAGATTATACAGACAGGAAGTGCATGCAGGTACTTCAGTGCAGTGATGTGAGATGGGTAACCTCTCACATAGGAAAAAGGGAGAAATGTTATTTTTCCATTTATTTTTAAAATGATCGCTACTTTTAATGGCCCACAAATTGGATTAAATCTCTACAAATGCAGCCTTTAAGTTATGGAGATCGGAGCAAGTTCTGATTGTAGCTGTTTAGTATGAATAGCCAATAAATTTTACTGTTTTGAGACTCATGTATATGCGTCTTGTAATAAAACTAATCCAAGTCGTTCCTCTACATCTACCTGTTCAGAACATCAGGGCAGACCTCGGCCAACGCAAACTCCTCCCGCTCCCATGCCATCCTCCAGATTGTCCTGCGGTGCAACAATCGTGCTGCCACTTTGCACGGCAAATTCTCATTGGTCGATTTGGCGGGAAATGAACGTGGCACGGACGTCAGCAGCAACGATCGAAGCACTCTGGTGGAGACGTCCGAGATCAATCGCAGCCTGTTGGCTCTCAAGGTAAAAAGCATGAAACGTGCTCATCTTGCAGAAAGAACTTTTCTCTAAATCCATAAATTAGAATTAGATAAACTTTGAAAAAAAAAATTTATTCAGGTGGAGGAAGGTTAAAGCTTTCTCTTAAAGCTTCCTTTTTGCCACTTGTGTGTCCTCTCCTGTGTATCTTGTAGGAGTGTATTCGCTCTCTGGGGAAGAACAGTGAGCATATTCCTTTTCGGATGAGTACCTTGACCAAAGTGTTGAGGGATTCCTTCATTGGAGAAAAGTCCAGAACCTGCATGGTACGGAGTCTGAGCTAACCTCCTCCAGTTGTCTTAGTGTTATTCTTGGTTTGTGTACAAGTTTTTGTTTTCTAAAATGAAGATGTTTATATTCCACCATCCTATTCAGATTGCCATGGTGTCTCCAGGCATGGCCTCATGCGAATACACAATGAATACACTTCGCTATGCAGACAGGTACAGAGACAGTTTGACTCATCCTAATAATGGAGTATGGCACCAGAACTCCTGAAGAATGCTCAGAAAGCAGTTTTATGCTTTAGCAAAAATAAATCAGATTTGGAATTTGATTTCTAGTATTTTTCTGGACATGCACGGACAAAAGTAAAAACTATGGGAAAATATGCATTTTCAGAGTTTTTCTATTCCATAGCCTATCCTTTCTTTTTAGTATACTTCCTTCCCCTGTGTCTCTCCTTTTTTTATGCTATAATTACTTGACTTTCATTCCTTCCTATTTACCCATCCTTCTTTCTTGTCTGTCTCGCATTCTTTCCTTGTGTTCGACCTTCCTTCTGCTTACCTCCTTGCATCCTAGCCTTCCTTTATGCTATATTATGTCCTTGTTTCATTCAGTTTTTCGTTGTCCATCATTTCTCAATTTCCTCACCCTTTCCTTGTCTTTTCATTTATTTTCTTTCCTTTCTTGTCTGTCTGTCTTTCCAGGTTCCTGATTTTTGCTTCTAGCTTATACAAGCCTTGCCATAAATTCTAAGTGAATGTTTGTATTTCAAAATGACTGTGAAGGACTGAGATGTTTGTCACTTCAGAATGACACAATAATTTACACAGCTGTATCTTTGTAATTGTTTGTTTTAGGAGTGACAAAAAAAATTATTCTAGCTTTTTTGTTGTTAAAGCTGAACTTCAGAAAGCGCTATCCAAGAACAAGCCATTAGAAAGTCAAAGACTTAATTCTGAGTTGATCTTCAACTCAGTGATATGTCCTTATTTATCCATTTCTGTTTCTTTGGCAGAGTGAAGGAGCTGAATGCCAATTCCAAAGTCACAGCACAGAAAGGGAAGGAGCCAATAAACAGTTCTTCCGAAGAAGTGCGTTGCATCAAAACATGCAAAATTCTGAACTTAATGATGTACTTTGTTCGAATATATTTATGATTGGTTTTTTAGCAGGATTCTTCTGTTGATACCAGCGTGCTGGACATCATATCTCAGGTTACAGAGTTGGAAGAAAAAGTCTATGGAGAGCTGAAGGTAGTTTTTATAATCTTTTTTTGTTTTGTTTTTAAGAAAAATGTCTTTATTTATTTTATGTTTTGTTCTTCAGAGAGCAAATGAAGTTGTTAAGGAAATGGACAAAATCTCATACAACATTGAGGAAGGGCTTCCTGAGCTGGTGGATTACTCCAAGAAGTTATTGGGTTTGTACAGGATTTGACTCGTCTTTGTCTGATTAGGTTGTGTTTCCAGTATTTATTTTTTTAATGATTACCAATAACCAAAAAATTTGAAGTGCGTGCATTTATATTTGTTTGCAGACTCTGTTCTGGCTCTGCAGTCTGCTGTGGCAAAGGAGCGCATGACCAGACTGAACCTCTGAAATGCCAGATATTCCTGCAGAGAGACAAATTGTTTTTTTCAGTTGTTTTTATTGTAATGCATACTTTGTTAAATAAAATGCAACACTAACATTAAAAAATTATTAGATTTTGGCTAGTTCTTTGTACATAGTCACTGTCTTCTTTTAGGATAAAATTAAATTAAGCCATTTTAAAATAAATGGTACTGAAAATAGACATGCTTAAAAGAATGAATCAGCGGTCGCCTCAAGAAACGCCTTTCTGTTAAAATAGTTTGCAATTACATTTTTGCCACTTTGCAGCTGTGTACCTTTTATTTAAATAGCTCAAATGATGTTATGTTAATATCTGATTTTAAATTGCACCTTGACAAGCAAAACATTACTATCAAGGTGTTTCTTCCTACAATTTGTACTCCTTCATTAAAACGTGACTTGAATTGCACAAGTTGAAGACTGAAGAAGCTGAAGACTAGGGTAAAAAAAAAAAGTAGCTACTAAAACGAACCTCAGTATTAAATTGTTGCATTAATTATTGAAGTGCACCAATAACTCAGGAGAATTAAGTTATTGGAATTTGAGATTTCTTGGGTCACTGTCAGTAAAGAAACAAAACCAAGAATGCTTAAATCTACCATAGTTGTGAGAAAAAGGTCTCATTACTTTTGCACAATATTGAATTGAATGCTACAGATTTCTTTATGTAAATTTTGTCACACTGTAAGAAAATGCAATAAAATGTGCTTTACAAACAAAAGACTAAGATACATCTTTACAGTACGTTGTTTCTGATTACATCTAAAATAAAGAACTACATACTTCAGGCATAAAAATAACACCTTAAATTATATTGATTTTTTTTTAATTTATGAAAATAAGGTTGTCATACAAGTTTATGTGACCAAGCCATGCTGAAAAGTTTTATTTCATTTTAAGAACATTCTCAGCTGTTGCAAGGTCATTGTGAAGTGCTGTTCTAAGGGGGAGGACTGGGATTGTGAAGATAAGTGTTGGAAACTAAGGGTGTTTGAGAGCTTACAAGATAAACGCAATCCATATCTAATAAATCTTAAGCTACAACCACGAATACTTTAAAAGAAAACAAAAATGTCGTAAAATAAATTAAAAATGTTCTATGTGACCGTTGCAGAGCACTCCGGACTCATAACAGCGCTGAAACGTAATATCCACAGCCAGACCAGTAGGGGGAGCTCTATGCGTTCTTACAACATGATGGCATGTCGCGAGTAAGAAACAGGCGGGGTTTAAGCGGTAGGGGAAAAAAAGATTACAGATAAACGCAGAGCAGAGGTAATCGACGGTGGACCGGATGGCTATGAAGTGGTTGCGCTTTTCGCTCCTCGTTTTGGGGGTTTTCTCGCTGTGCTGCTCCACGGCTGGTGACAGTAGCGGCATAAAGAAGATGAAGCTGCAATTTGCTACGGGACCTCTGCTTAAGTTTCAGATCTGGTAAGCAGACGACCAGAAAAGAAATCTTGCGAGTCATTGCAAGCTAGCTAAAAGAAACCAGCTAATATCGCGGTACGGACACAACAAGCAAGTAAGATGTCAGTTAGTTTGTGTACTGAAAAAAAACGGTAACTAAGGAGAGCGTCCGCTACCGTATGTTCTTACAGAAACGCCGGAAACAAAATTTGTGAAAGTAAAATATTTGACACATCGGAAATATGGCTCCACTTCCGCAGTGAAACATGTTAAATCCTCTAAGAACCGCCCTAATGTCTGTGGATTAGACAAACATGTTTTACGTAAAGTACATACTATGTTCCAAGGGTGAGTGAACCTGTGCGATTCAAAACTTTTGGTTTGAATCGCGCAGGTATAAAAATCCTCACTGAACCTCAAACGAAGACGATCAAAGCAAATCTACGTGCCGCTAAATAAAAGATTAACGAGCAGCACAAGTGGTGATTTATAAACATAATGCAAATTAGACCCAAGAAACATTTCCTAGTTGAACTTGGTTCATTTTTAAAGCAAGTCGCAAGTTAACTTTTCTTACCGGTATCGTCACCTCTAAAATATTGAATTTTTTATAAAAAAAAAATAATAATTAAAATCCATCTTTTTGTCATTTTCTATACAGACTATGCTGTTGTAATTAAATAGATTAAACATTATGAAAAATGTCTGTGTGGTTCTATTCAAATCCATCATGACTATCAAAATTAAGGTTTTATACAAATGTGCGCCAGTTAAGGTTTCCCACTTTATTTTTGTTCAGCTAATTTTACATCCTGCATCTGGCAGTGCATCGTATTACATGTCTAAAACAAGTCTGCCTAGATTGTGAAACTTAATTTCTCAGTAAAGCTGCTTGTATAGAAACATCAAATGGTAAAAAACAAAACAGGAAGTTTTGATTTGATTTGCGTTATTTGGACTCTTTTTTTATATATGTAAAAATGATGCACTCTGCACATCTAGCTGGTATAATGATGCATAAAATATCTCTGAACTGTTCTTTAAATGAGCAAATAGGACAGGAGTTGACACAACTTTTCAATTTTAACAAGCAGAGAAAATATGTTTGTAATGAATTTCAAATTATGATTTTTGACAGTCTTGATGAGTACAATCAGTCCCTCGACTGCATTGCATATATTCCCAGTAATAAAAACAAGCTGTAACAAGTTAAGCAAAGATTAACTTCTTAAAATTACTTTGAAAACCGAGTGGAGGAAGGTTATGCAGAGAGAGAAACCTCTGTTTATTTCAATGGGGAATAATGTGAAATGTTGTGCACATTGGTGCGACTACAGATAAATAAAATGTTCAGATTCCACAGGTGCTTGGAAATAAAAACTCACTGCAATTTAATAAATATCTAACTGCAGATGGAAAAACATGAGGAAAGTTCTGAACACTGTTATACTTGCTCATTGTTCTTAATCTCTTATTGTTCATTTATTTGACTAAAAGGGCCATTTCTTTAAATGACTGAATTTCTGGGACATCAGGAAGGAAATCAGTTGTTGGTGCCGGTAACTCAGGAACATTTGAAATATGCCTCAGGCTCCACAATATGTTTGGAAGAAAAGAGAAAATCTTTTTATAACAAACTTGGGAGTCAAAAAAAAAATCCTTCTTTGCAATACAGTGGAAGTACTGTCTTCCAGGAAATGCTGATAACTATGTTGTTTTGGCTACTTAAATTCTGTTTTTCCAGTTGTACAACCTGTTCTCCTGTCCTTCTGCAGCATTTCCTGAGGGTACAAGCGGGTGTTTGAGGAGTACACGCAGGCCTTGTACCAGCGGTACCCAGACATCCGCATTGAAGGGGAGAACTACCTTCCTGTACCCATCTATCGGTAAGGGATAGCCATTGTCTAGCGGCTTACATGTGGATTAAGTCCAGCTCAAGATCAGGTATAATGAAGTGAAGTTCCCTTGGATACTCATTTGTTATTATTATGTGTAACAGATAACACTGGTTGTAGATTTGGTTGGGACCTGGAATGTGCTTTTTAATCATCGACTGCCACTGGATGCAGTGGCACGTGCTGCCTTTTCTGATTTCAGCTGATTAGCAGGCGCCTCAATAAATGAGAATAGTAATGAAATGCAAATTCAGTAATTCGGTTTAAACAGTGAACTTTGTTTATTATGTAGATTGCGATGTACTCTAAGTATATCTGCTCAGTATTTGCTTGGAAATGCTTTTAGATGAATTCCCACATCACTGTGACATAGAGGTTTTCAGCTTGTGGCATGGAATGTATGTAATGGTTCTATTTGTTTTACATTTTGTATTGAACTACTGAAGTTAGTGAACTTATGAATAATTAATTTGTTCTGTCTAATTTGTGCTCGATCATCACTGGTTGCATCCCTAAGACTGATCAATAAATTTTAATTGGTTTTATTGCTTGCTTCACAAAGTTTCTCTTACTTGAAGAAATAAACTGGAAGAAACAAAGTCAGACTCTGTGAAGCCTCAGACCCATTAGAGTTGCACTATATTTGCATTGATGGGAGGCTGGTTTTAAGCAACCACTGGTGCCGCAGTTCAACAGGGAGTGCTAGCGAGACTCCTGGGTCTTCATCTGAGCAACTTAACGAGCACCCAAGAGATTGGCTACATGTGAGAGAGGCGACTCTCTTAAATATCTCGTCACATGCATCAAATGCTCCAAACATAATTTCTTTGAATTCTTGTGAAGTTTGTCACTTGCGTACGTCACAGCAAGAGCAAGATATTCCTTCGGATAGGTTTTTGTTTTTCCAGTTCTGCTTTTAAATGTTAGACGTTGCACAGATTTTATAGTCCAGCTGTGGTTAAGCTCAGATCTTAAGCCTCCAGGGTTAAGATCTGGGTTGGTCTCCGAGCTATAAATTACCCCTTTCGTTCTTTAAAGTTTGGCCAACTAGAAAACATGACTTTACTCACTTACTATACGAAACAAAATGTTTCTTTGCTCAGATTTCTTAAATTTCAAAGTCCTTCAAATTACTTTCATTGAGGCATTTACGCATTTTTATATTTTCTTTGTGCTCCTCTGCTTTTTGTCTGCCCCACACCTAAAAAAATGTAAAGGCATGGAGTTACCAATTGTGGAAGACATGCATGCTGGCAGCATTCCAGCACAGAATGACATGAGGTAATGATCCATGCAGGTTATTCATAAAACGCTGTAACAGAGCTCTGGCATATGGTGTAGAGGAATACCTGCGCAAAGGTCAGGGCTGGAAGCCCTTCAGTCAGTGCGGAAAAATGCCTCAGATAATCACATGGCTGTGGTCCAAGTAGGACTTCCAGTGGTTGATGTAGCAATACCAAACACCAGCAACGTTCAGAAAAAACATGTTTAAATGGAAAATAGGGAAGTTTGAGTAACTTTCAGTTCACCCTTCCCTCAATAATGTAAATGGCAGGGAAACCATCCACATGTAAGACAGACATTTAGACATTTTGCCCATATTTCCTGATTGTTCAGGCGTTGGATGTAACATCTTCCCAGTGTGAATTGTGTTCTTTCTCTGATGAGATCGTATCTTATTTCCACAGACATGTTGCGTCCTTCCTGTCTATGTTCAAACTGCTGGTGATCGGACTGGTCATAATCGGCAGGGATCCGTTTGCTCTCTTTGGTGTTCAAGCCCCAGGAATCTGGGAGTGGGGCCAGCAAAATAAGGTGAGGATTTCTGTTTCATTTTAAACTCACACACTAATGAGTTGGGGAGGATGCTGCCGTTTGATTCAGCTGCACTGTTTTTTTTGTTTGTTTGCTTTTTTACGCTATATCAGAAATCACTTGGGTTGTATTTAGAATTGGAGAAAATGGTGTCAGGGTGTACATATACAGTTGTAAGACAACCAAAGGTCTCACAATTTAATTTTATGCTGCCCAGCAGAGCTCTATGTGATTTTTAAAGTTTAGTATTGCTCAGATTGTTTTCCCCAGGGTCATTGATATTCCCATCAGAGTGTGTTGCATCACAATATTCTGTAGCTGGTGTTTCTTGGATAAAAATTTAAGATTGATAGTGACAGTATTTGGTATCTGGTGTGGGTAATAACCTCTAAACATTGCATCAGATATATGAAAACATATCAAAAGTCTGGTTTTACCAGGTACTAATAAATTTGAGGTCAGCTTCACTAATGACACCAGATGCTCTCAACCAATTAGGTTGAGAGGATCTGGTGAAAGAGGGTTTCAGTCTTCGACATGAACAAATAAGTCCAAATCTGATAAAATAGCATAGAAAAGAAGCCTGGTTTATTCCATCGATGTATCAAGCCTTGTGAATTAAAAACCCACTGATTTACTCATCTTTTACTTTGTCTAAGTCTGTTATTTCATCATGAAAATGTTTATTCATTCTTTGTTACATTTCAGTTTTCTGTCCATAATACTTATCAATACTTTTCAAATAAATGATAATCCTTCAGTTTGTCCATCTGGTTTGTGTCAGTCGTCTGTCCATCCATCTCTTGATGTTCATGTCTCTCTTCCTTCCTTTAGTCTCCTGTTTTGTGGGCTTATGTATTTAAAGCTCATCCCTTGTAGGAATGTCATTAAGTACCTAAAGTTTCAATCAATTTTAGTTTTTAAAATAGGCTAAAGATGACTTAAAACTTTGGACATGAAAAATGGGTAGGAACCCTTCATTATTCAAAATGCAGATAAAATTATTATTATTGTTTTTAACAAGAATTAAATGCTTAAATTTGAATTTCTTCTGGATTTTCTCTAATGCTTGAAGGGTCAAAACGAACATATCTTCTGGTAACTTTAGTTCAGACTTTTAACCCAGTTTTTGTTCTTCTTGTCAGATATATGCCTGCATGATGGTGTTCTTCTTCAGCAATATGATTGAAAACCAGTTAATGTCAACAGGAGCGTTTGAAATCACATTAAACGGTGAGCATTTATTTTCCAGCATGGCTTCAGAGAACAAACCTAACTTCTTGTTCCACTGTGTAATGTTAATAGCCTTTTATTGGTGAAAATGCATTATTTTATTTGACGTGTGGAGCTACATGAAACCAACATTTATTACTTGTTATTGTGCTACTGCTCCAAGTATAACAAAAATCCAGCCACATTGAAAGTCTTGTTTTATAGACGTGCCAGTGTGGTCGAAACTAGAGTCGGGTCACCTCCCCTCCATGCAACAACTCGTGCAAATCCTGGACAACGAGATGAAGATGAACGTTCACATGAACACAAGAACGCATCACCACTCCTAACCCTGCTTATCAAATCCTGGCTGGAGCTGAAAGCCCCTCCTTGTACGTTTATTCTGAATTCCTTTTATTGTCAGTCAATTTTGACGAGGTGAAACGTGGAAGCTCGTTCATGTAGCCCACACCGACTCTTTCTGTCTCCAGGTTTGAGGTGGGCTTCTCTCTGAGCTGTGAAGTGATGTTTATGAAGGTCTGCGCTGAAGGCAGGAGGACTGCTGGCACAGACTGGATGCCCTCCATCACTCTTCACCACCCTCCGTAGAGACGTCCTGCCCCGGACGCCAGAGCGGGATCCATGGCAACAGTTTAGGCCGTTCTCCTATGTTCTTGTACTATCCATATTACTGATTTCATCCAGGCAATTAGTGGTCCACTGAGGGGAGATTTAACATTGATTATTGTAGTCTTTAACCTGTTTCATATAATTTACTTTTGTGAATGGAAAAAAAAATGTTATTTGTACCAACGAGCCATATGTAGAATTCTAAGTGTACCTGTCAGAGACGTAGGTAACCGTATCAAAAATAAACCAATTAAGATCTGTAATAATTGTCGTGAAAATACCATTGAGACCATGTCTTGGAAAGATTTCTGAATAATTTTTATATTTACATATGTCGGAGGAAGCTATGGATATTAATAAAACATTGTAACAATTTCTATGTTAAGCTGGGATAAAAAAGTGTTTCCATTTACAATGGATTTAAAAAGACCAATTAATTTATCTCACTTGTGTAAATTGATTATTTTTCCCTTTTCTGTGTCTGCTTGCCGAAATGTTAAAACAAAAAGGAGGACAGGTTAACATCTAAATATTTTTCTAATAACTTTAAGCATGATTCTGGAGTATTTTAAATAGCTTATTGTGGTTGAGAGAGAAGCTGGGGGGTAAAGAGTTGGTCAGGTAAATTCCACCAAACTTGAATCTTATAAGGAGATGTTTCTCCTTATAAATCAATTTCTATATGTATTTGTTAATGTGTAATCACGTTGATACTGCTATTCATACACCCTGATGTCTCAGTAAACCATCTATGTGGTATAAAGATGAAAGCGATCTGATCTCCCTGGTGCTCATGTTAAGGCACCCATGTATGAAGGCTTTGCTATCAGCCATCTCTTCATCTTTACCAACGTCCAGAAGTCTTTGAGCAGCAGCATGAAGATTGTGGAGAAAGTTTACCGGAATTCAACTTGGTTACTAACACTGCCGTCTCCTATTATTTCAATAGAAATATATTGAAGTATTCCTGCTGAAGTTCAATTTCACCTACCTCTGCTAAGCTGTAAACTATTGAGCTAATTACAGTGCGGCAGGTCTCGCGACATTTCATTGACAGCTGAAGCACCTGCTGCACTTGGTTTAAGCGGCCAACTAATTAAAGGTTAAATAGCAGGTGACAGTCCTGCTTCACAATAGTTAGGCAGAAGGAAACAATGGGTATGGGACGGAAGATGCATCCCCCAGTCTGCTTGGTTGCAACTGTTTTTCTAATGTGTTATTTGGTGCCGCTAGCGGACTGCCTTCGACTCAGGAAAGCTCAGAGACCAGCGGCGAAGAGAGAGGATGTTCATTCTCCCACAGCTATTGTCCAAGAAGGACAAATTGTGTTTGGGAAAGTTTTCGAGACCTCAGATATCAACAAAAAGTCGTCATCTAATGAATCATTGGATGACGACTCTGATTATCAGGCAGACTTCGCAGGTATGTGCTAATAGTGTTAATGCCGCTGCTCTAGTGTGAAGTACAATTCCTGTTAAAGTAACTTGAATGATTTTATCTTTATTTGTTTAGTAAAGAACTTCGTGGTGTGGGTAAATGAGTTGTGATGCATTACCCTGAAACACCATTGGTTTAACACTGCATGATTCACCCAACCAAATGAACAAGCAGTTTGTATGTGTATATCTGAAATGGCAGAGAGCCTCAAACTCGTGTGCTTAAACCACACAGTAGTTTGATACATTTGCTTCATGCTTGTCAGGACTTCAGGTTCTAAAGGACCAGAACTGCGGACCCTGTATGCTTTAAAAACAAGTGAGATGAATTTGAGTCTTCCTCTGATTTTTATTTTTTTTTAGGCTTGTCCCAGCAGACTGACATGGATGAAGCCTCCAAGGAGTTATGGGAGCGCTTGGGGGCATATCTGCATTGTTTTGATGACCACATGAAGTTCAGGTCACTTGGAACAGATGCTTCACAACTGTCAGTGGTGCAAGGTAGTAATTTTTTATTTTATTTTTTTAATGCATAAACAATGTACTGCATACTGATGTGACTTCTCTTCCCCCACAGCAAATGAACCCCCAGTACCCCTGTCCATGGTTCCTCCAAGATGTGGCTACAGAATATATGGAACCTCAATAACATTCATTCTGATTGTTCCATTTAAAGGATGCAACATTATTCAGCAGGTATCTCAACCTGTTAAATGTGACAGTCATGCACTTCTTGCTATACTTTGCTTATACCACTTTAAAAGGCTAACTTTGAACTCGTTTAATGCAGATACTGCCAAATGTAAATGGGAATAGAGTAACTCTGCCTAAACTAACATATTCTGTCTTGCTTTCCAGGATGGAAATCACATACTCCCTCTACTCTGGCAAGGCCATCCACTGTCCCTGCTGTGTCCCAAACGGGGCCCATGGTTCCTCCCGTGGGGCCCATGGTTCCTCCCGTGGGGCCCATGGTTCCTCCCGTGGGGCCCATGGTTCCTCCCGTGGGGCCCATGGTTCCTCCCGTGGGGCCCATGGTTCCTCCCGTGGGGCCCATGGTTCCTCCCGTGGGGCCCATGGTTCCTCCCGTGGGGCCCATGGTTCCTCCCGTGGGGCTCTTTGACTATTATCTTCAAGCAGCAGATGATACTGTTCAAGGCTACCCTTTCTACCCATTCCCTCATCCACCTCCAACAGCTCCTCCTTCCACTGCAGATCCAAAAGTCCTTTATCCCCAGATTCCTTTTAATCCAGAGCTTCTTTGGCCGTACTGGCCTCAGCTTCCAAAATTTCCTCCCATCTTTCCTTGTCCTCAAGGGGAATATCCAGTGCCTGGACAAAAAGCTCCCTGCGTAACACAAGATCCTGCCACTACCCAGACTCCTCCTGATGCTCCTGCAAAGTGGTATCCTGTGATCTGCCTACCTCTTCTTCCAAATGAGCAACATTTTGAAGACATGTTTTATGAAGGTTAGCTTGGAAAAGTTTAAATAAATGTTTAAAATAAAAGGGACTCGTGTCTTTGGTTGCAGATCCTACAATGTTTAGGGTTTTTTTTTTTTTTTTTTTTTTTTTTTCTTCCTCTCCAGGGTTAAGAGTGGGATGGTGGGCACAGTCAAATTATAAATTACTTGCATACAGAGCTCCAAGTAACTGACAACACTGCACCCACCATGCCTGGTGATGGTCAGAGGGTCCAGAAGAGCTGGTGCTGCCCAGAAACCTGCCACTATCAGTGTTTGGACGTGTGCATTAATGACCAGGGTTCATTGCTTTGGTGTCCTCTGGACTTGATAAAATGCTGTACAAGATGTTTATTTTTCAAATATGAAGAGGTCAACCATGGTTACTTTAACAAAGAGACATAGCAGTGTGTAATTTCTGATGTTTGAGTCTGGATTCCTCAGACTAATTTGATGTAGGGTTGAGTTTTCTCATTGTGGCTTGCAATAGATTTATGGTGACTTGGGACTTTTAGGGATATTGGCACATATTGCTATCTAGTATAAAATGTATTTTAAATGTATATATTGCCTTGCTTTTGTGATGGTTTTCTTTTGTTACTTCAGTATTGCTCTTTATTGATATGGTAACTAAATAGTTTAATCATGTTTTTATTCTAACTGCGTGTTTTTTAGTCATCCACTAGATGGCAGCAGAGGGAAAATTGTAAAATTGGGGAGCTAGTGCCACTGTAAACGGTGTTCACATTTTGCCACAAGTATACAGAACTCCCTCCTTCCTCGGAAAGAAACTCATAACTCTCAAAAGTTAACATATGATGCTGATTAAAATGCTGCAGTGCTCTGAAATGTGCTATATAAATAAACTTCTATTACAAAGGTGTTGACTTTTTACCCTATTTTCCTTACTTCACTGAAGATCAGATTTGCAAAATACTCCAATCTTCTTAGGCCTAGCTTAACATTACTTTGCAAACATTTTCCAAATCTTTGAATTGTCTGTTGAATTGGAATATCTGTCTACAGTCCTATTTAAACTTTCTGACTTCAGAACTAAACTTTTAGATTTAGTTCTGAACTGTAGACTTTTCCTTTTTTCTTATTTTTATTTTGTTTTGGATGGAGAAAACAAAATCTTGATCTTCAACAATATGGTGGAAGGTTTTGAGTCAAAATTGACATTCGCTAGTTCATTTTGATTTCATATACACAGACGAAGCACTCAGTTGAAGAAACGCAAACTCAGATCATGACACTGCTACAACCACATTTCACTTCTAAGTGTATTGTTCTTTTAGTGATGTTAACCAGGCAGACCAAATGTCTAAGCTGTATGCAATGGTGCATCAAGAGTATTTAAGTATGTTCACACATTAAATTATCACAATTTTATAGTGCACTTTTGGTGTGATATCATTTATAGATAGAGTGAATCTTACATTTAGCAAATAAAAAAATCTAACAGTTTTTTAAACAGCATGTAATACAACATTTTCAGTTATATAATTCATATAAATATGCAAAAATTGTTTTAAAAAAAACAATCATTACACAGTTCTGTGTCATATAAGGACTTTATTTAATAAAGTTAATGTGTAGGACAAATATTGCAGGTTGACCAATCAGAAGCGTGGCTCTGTTTGATCATACAGTAACATGAGTCATTTCGAGATTGATTATGCAAGACCTATGAAGAAAATTCTGAAATATTCTAATGTGAGTAAAAAAAATAAATTCAAATTTAATTAATGATTTCCAAATGTAACGATTTTATGACGCATTTAATGAATCACACATTTAAATGATTATGGATTAAATAAAGCTGGCTACTTTTTCTTCTGGTTGTCCACATTACTATTTTTTTTTTTTTATATCGCACATTTGCCACTTCCTGGCTCCATTCTTAGTTTGAAATGCTGTTCAAACGTGTCAGGGTTTAAATCATGCATACTTAGCTGTGACTTAAAGAGCCATGCAGTGGAAGTGTTCAAACCAAAAGGTGATCAGGTGTAGTCAGTCCCAGCTAATTACACGTCGCTTTCTCTCACAACATTTCATTGGTTGGTGCAGCAAATACCGTCTCTGCCTCCAAAAGACAAGTTATTTAAAAAAGGCGTGACAAATCAATACTTTACAGAAGTTTTGCAGGGTTGAACGATGGGTAGAGAAAAAGTTAAAAGTCCCGCTGTTTGTTTGGCTGCAGTTGTTATTCTGACGTGTTACTGGGTGAAAACTACAGAATGCTTTCGACTGAGGAAATCGCTGAGAGGAATCGGGCAGAGAGAAACTGGTTTTCCTTCATCAGGTCGAGTTCAAGAAGGACAAGTCGTGTTCGGGAGGGGTTCTAAAGTCCCACATGGAAGCAAAAAGCACTTGGTGGATGATGAAACTGATTATCAAGCAGATTTTGCTGGTATGTATTTCACAAATACTTAATATAAGGAAGCTGTGTCCAGACTGGACTATAGTCTTATCTAAATTTTGAGTGAGTTTTTTTTTTTTTTTTCTTTTCCTTCATAGGCTGGTCTCAGCAGGCTGACATGGATGAGGTGTCCAAGGAGAAATGGAACCCCTTAGCAACCTCTCTGCATTGTTTTGGTGACCACATGAAGTTCAGGTCACTTGGACCAGGAGCTTCACAGCTTGCAGTGGAGCAAGGTAAAACAAACATGTTCAAAGTAAATTGTAACTTGGAGTGGATACTAATATTCCCCTCCCTCCACAGCACATGAGCCCCCAATGCCTCTGTCCATGGTCCCTCCAAAATGTGGCTACAGAATGCATGGGAACTCGATGGTATTTGTTCTGATGGCCCCCTATGATGGCTGCAACATGATTCAGCAGGTATCCCATTATTTGCTTTAAAATGGTTTGTGTTGAAGTAAAACTGTCTTGCTTAACTTTATAACACATTGGTATAAATTTCTGAACTTAGAGATTTCTTCTGCAGGTACTGCTTTGCATAGAAGTTAATGAAATAAGCAAGTGTAATGTTCTGTTTTTTTTGTTTGTTTTTTTTTTTCATCACAAGGGAGGAAATCACATGCTACCACTACTCTGGCAAGGCCATCCTCTGTCTCTGTTATGTCCCAAGCGTGCAAGAACTCAGTTAACGCCGGTTCCCCAGTTGCCGCACTTTTATAATCTCTTCCCTGCACCGGCTGAACCTGCAAAACCTGTGCCACAACTTCCAAAACTTCATTTACATCCGTACTTTTACCCTTTCCCGCCTCAGACAACTGCCCCACCACCTACCACATCAGTACCTCAAGTCCTGTATCCTCAGATTCCCGTTCCACCATATTTCCCCTTCCCATACTGGCCTCAGTTTCCAGAATACCCTCCTTTCTTTCCTTATCCAACTGAGAAACCGCCAAAGTATCCAACTTCAGGACGGCAGACGACTGCAATTTCATCTAAAACTACAGAGTCTCCTGCACCTACCCAGGGTCCATCTGATGCCCCTGCACAATTTTATCCCCTTGAGTACCTACCTGTTGTTCCAAATGAACATTTTCCCCACATGTTTTATTCTCATAAAGGCTAGTGTGAAGCTTTAAAATAAATTTTTGAAAACACAACTTGTGATTTGTTTGTGTTCTGGTAAATTCATACTGACATATAGGGGGCATTTCAGTGCTTCCCCAAAAGCCTAACAAGCTGGGGATTAAAATTGTGCATGCTAAAATTAAACTCTGGGTGGATTAAATTAAGTATTTTTCAAAATTGATCAGGGTCTCACTGCAATTATTCGTAGGTAGACCATGATGTCTATCTTAAGGCCAATGAAATATGGCGGGGCTCAAGTGGATGAAATCCTACTTCTGACAGGATTGGGTGGAACAAGACTTTTTTTTTGTTTTTTTTTTTTAAATAAAAAAACTCAAGTTGTATTCTCACTCTACTTAGCCCCTGATTCCGATGAAGCATATCTGGGTTTCATTGTAATGTCTCTACTTATAATGATCTCTTATATCTTCAAAGGGCACATTCTCACACACAGATGACTGGATTGTAGCTACAGCTTCCTTGGGGCAGGCTGATGGAAGTGAGGCTGTTTTTTTTTTTTTTTTTTTTTTTTTTTTTGTGTAATTGTCTCTTCTGACCAACAGGCAAGATGAATGAAGTGTCTTGCCCAGAGACACACCTGGACTGGAAATCAAACTGGCGATCCAACGATTGCAGGGCAAACTCCCACTGTTGCCACCAAAATATAAAATTAAATTTCTATCTTGGTGTTGTTTGGGCTACATTCACAATTGTCTTGATGTTCCATTCCAATTCTTTTGCTGAGTTTTTTTTTTTGGTTTTGTTCATACTAAATTAAATAGACATTTGAATAGTTTACAACCTCAAAGTGACCCGAATGTGCAGAAGAATGTAGATGTCACACAGCAGCACACTGTTTATGGACGTAAATAATGTCACTGTTTATGGATCGATTTATTAAATTATTAAATTTATTAAATGGGAGCAGACAGCACTGTCAAAATCATAACCAAAGGGAAAGTAAAAAAAGCACAACTAATAGCAATGACCTTTATTGTGCCATTGACTGAACAATATTTAATGTTTTAGAACTTTTCCTACAATTACCATACAGTCAAACTTATTTGAATAGAAAAAAAATCAGATTTTTTGTATATTGAAATTAATAATCATACATATACAGGTGGAGAGTAATGAGTTACTTTTATTTGCAACTTAAAAAAAATGTTAATTTCACAACATTTACTTCAGTAATCTTAAGTAACTCAACTCTTGGATACAATTTATGGTACAGAGGTCATAGATACATACCCACTGTTTGATACAGGTAGTCTGCTTTTTTTGTTTCCATTTGAGATTTTATTGCTTTATAAAGCTTTATCAGCTTTATGTTGAGAACAACTGAAATTTAGACCTTGGTTTCTTGTGCCTTTGTTGGTTAATATGTGAATATATTACTTAATTTCTTCACATTTATTTATCTGTGGGTTTATCTCTTTAATTAAGTGGGAAACAGATGTGATCTGATCCTTTATATAATTTTTAAAAAAAGCCTTTTATACAGTCAGAATCTCCATTAAATACATATATATATTTTTTTTACTCTGGTCATGTTTTGGATGACTTCTTTTTGCATTTACTTGAGTAAAAACATTTTAAAGTTATGCTACTCTTGAGAGTAGCTTTTGGGTACCCTACCAATTTTTACAGCTAAAGTTATTTGAATTGCATGCTGATTTGTGTGAGATCACGGTTTATAATGTTATTGTCAGTAGTAAGATCTTCTTCTTCTTGATTTTAATGGCCAACCACTAAGATCTTGAGGAGATAATTAAAGGGTATAATCTGAAGCAGACACTAAAGAATCACCAGTTGGAACCTAATTGGCAACAGGGGGTGAGCTGCGGCTGATTGGTTGATTCCTTACTTGAATCACCTGGCACTTAGATTGCATGTCTTATTTAAAAGGTGTGACTGAGAAGTTATCCATCATACTGAACTGTTGTGTTTCCTTGTTATGATGGAAGGTGGTGTGTCGTGTAGAAAATGGAAAACAATAGCTGCGGCACTGCTCTTGTGTTCTTTAGCACTTGGTCTAACATTTTTTAGCTGGCTAGGTTTAACTAAAGCGCTTAAAGTGGGCAAGAGTTCTGAAGTGAAAGATGCTGCATTTAATGGAAAAGAGTTTGAGTCGGCTCCTTCTGTGGCTGTTGGCACAACAATGGGATTAAATGATACCTCAATCCAAGCTGACACCAATGGTAAGCCACTTTTCATTTCTCTAACTGTAATTTACCAACAAATGTTTAATGTTTTGTATCTGACAGAAACTAGTGTGACTTCGGGAGATGAATGGAGCATCTCTAATTCTTCACTTCACTGTGGTCCCAGCAAAATGAAATTTAAAGTGATGGGCATGGGTGCTGCTGAGCTACAACTGGACATTGGTAGGAGTCTCTAATTATATAATTGTCTAAACTTACTTGGTTAACTTACTGGGCTTTTCCTTTCAGGCAACTCTGAGTCTGTACCGCTTAGCCAGGTGCCTGAAGCTTGTGGTATCTTGGTGAACCAGACTAAGCTTGGACTTGTTCTACTTGTTCGTTATGATAGCTGTACAGTTTTACAAGAGGTAAGCCATTTTGCTTAAACTGCCTTTTAGACTCCAAACTTGTGTCTCTACAGTTGAGTATAAAAGCACCAGGCATTGTGTAATTTGGCCTGTTCCCTGTTTCAGAATGGGACCTATGTCTTCACAATGAGATGGCGGGAGAGTGGCATTAATATAACCTGCACCATGTTTCCAGTGACTGAAGCGAACACAACAGAGTCTGCTCTTCCTTTAAAAGATAATCTGCCTCACGAGTCCCTAAGCCTTCATCGTGCGAGACGCCAATTAAGATGGCGTCCCATGTATGTTCCTTGTAGTCCACATAAACGTTATCCACTCTGCCTGTATACCCCACCACCTACAACCACTACGCCTCCTACCACCACCACAACAACGACAACAACCATTGTCACGGCTCGCCCAATTTATAAAAATCCCTACTTCTGGAAAAAACTCATTGCACTCTACCCATTGTATTCTCGCTACCTTAGAGACCAGACTCATCCCCTGCAATCCTATTACCATGCTTATAAACGTCCACAATGGCAAATGTATCCCCAAGCAATGCCGAAGCCTCAGGTAGCTAACTACTACCCCTTCTACCATTTCTTCACGGATTATCTTACTCCCACAATTCCTACAACTACACCCACCATGCCAAGCAGTTACTGCCCATACTCTAGAAGGGCTGGTCCTTTTGACAGGCTGTTTTTTGCTCCAAGAATGTCATTTGGAAACTACGAAATGCCAGAGGACCACCAAAATGTGCCTCCACAGATCAGCTCTGGATACCAAAATCCTGACTCTTTCTGGGAGTCATTCCCTTTGCTATATCACACTGCAAGCCAAGATGAGCCATACCTTGACTGGGAAGACCTAACTCCTAGATAAGTGGCAATGCTGTCCTGCAACAGAAGTTGGACTGTTCTCCTTTTCAGGTACCTGGGTCTCCTGAGAGTTTAATAAACATGTTTAACTTTGACCAATGTCTTGTCTGGAGAAATTTTTTTTTTTTAACAATTTAGTGAAACTTTTTCTCTCCTTTGTAGCTTTAAGGGGTTTAGAGGAACCAAAACTTGAATTCAATATTGTACTGAAAGCAGACACTGCTTACAGGGGTAGCATTGATGTGATGCTATGTTTTGAAAATAGATTTCCTGATTCTAGGTAGTATATTGACATCAGGAAGGGCATTGGTTCCAAAATGAACATAACTGGACTATATGCCAAATTATGTACATTTCCAGATGAGTGGAAATTTTACATTTATTCTAAAACTCACTGTGGCTCTACATTTGTTCCAAATTTTAGAGCCTCAACTTCAAGATGTAAAATTATGCTAAGACTTTGTTGACCATAATATTAGACATCAATCTCAGTAATTCAAATGCAGTTTTATCCCGATGCACATTTCACATGGGCATTACAGCAAATTACTTAAATTTGAACATTGTAAAAGACTGAGATTAGTTTAATTCCAATTTACTGATCAGCAGGTGTTTTACTTTTTTGCACAACAGCGTTTTGATTGTTTTGCAAAACATGTGCATGTTCACCCCATTCTGTCTCATTCTATACATTTCCGCATGGTGCTCTCTCCCTTGGGCATCCTCTGATGCTGCATGTGAACGAGGAACATTTACACTTCACTGAAACTGGGAATGAGCAACACTACGCTCTGGAAACTGAGTATGTCTTTTCTGTTTCTCCATCGTCACTTGGAATAGCTGTGTTTTGAGTGGTACTGAACTCCAGGAAACAAAAAAAGAGCAGAGAATCCTAAATGCCTTTTTAAGCAAGATGGATTCAGGCTGGTATACATAATTCAAATACATGAAGGAGCTTTTGGGAGTCGAAGGTATGGTCTTTTAAAAAAATCTTCAAATATTGCTTGAATTTCACCCCAAATTTCCATGACTGTTCTACGAAGTTGGTCTTTTTGGAAGAATATGGTGTGGATTTGATAGTATAAATGTTCAGAGGGGACACACCAGCCCACTGGTGGGAGGACAGTGACGGCAGAAGGGATACTCAGCACCACGGAGGACGCTGCATGGTTGAGAGCCCCAGTTGGGCTGATGAAGTCCAGGACGTCTTGGTGCCACGATCCAGGCTGTCCAGCATCTCTGTGAGTGACTATCTATGTTGTGCGAATTACTGCTTCTCAAATATGTGCACACAATATAAGTGTAAAAGTTAATATGATGTTCTTGAGAGAAGTTCCCTCTGCATGCTGGATATTTTTAGTTTTGCGCAGATGACGGATGAATGATGATTCAAGATGCTTTGATCGACCCACTGCTTCACTGTGACACAGCACTCTGAGCGTTTTAGTATGTTTGAGCAGATGCATCATCCTCTTCCTTCTCTCTTTTATGGCAGATTGTTTTTTTAATCCATTCACAGGACAAACAAAAACTAGACAGGAAACAAGGAGAGAGAAGTTGGGCACAATAGGAGGCCGTGTTAGTGTTATCTGCTACAGAACCTTTTTCAAATGAATCGGGGCCTCTCTCATTGTTTTGCCTTCCAGTAATGCGGTCTCATTCAGAACACTGTATATAGTCTGACTCAGCTGGAACTCGACTCCTTCACCAAATCTACATATTTTATATTTTTATTTTCAGCAAAGGAAAGATGGAGGCTAAATGCGAGTGAGGAAGATGGAGGCACAGATAACAGATCAGGAAAACTGTGGCAGCTCTAACTCTCCCCTCCCTCTCCCACTCTCTACCATTTCTGTCTCCTCTTCTACTTCCGTCTCTTCCCACACTTTCAACCCCTCCTCCTCCTTTCACTCTCTGCTGCCTCTCCCCTCCCTGTGCTCTCCTCCCTCACTCTCCTCTCCTTGCATGGACCTGCAGTATACCAGAGCTCCACTGCAGTGTAGAGAAGGGCAGATCGGCTGTGTTGGTACGATGCGTTAGAAGATGGTGCATCAGGAGAAACGCATTTACCAGGTGTGTGGATTTGGGTTTGTGTTGCTGTGCGGATTCTGAGAGTAAAGTGTTCATGACATGATTTTCACAGGTATGGGGGATAGGTATCTGCGTAATGGGTGTGCAGCTGGAGATGTCAGCCATAATGGATGAGTGGATGTCTGAAAAGGGAGTGGGTGTTTTTATGTGATTCCGATTTGTGCATCTCTCAATAATCTCTCATTTATATTTATTTCTGATAATCCTTATGTGGATTAACACGACTATAAATCATTTTGAGTCATTGTAGTGACACTTGTCTTTTTTAAATCACTTTCTTGAAGGCTAAAAATAGGTTGAGGTGCTTATTTGGAATCACTGTGGAGACTGTTTTCCACTGCATTCATCAATATGTACTTACTATGTCTCAAGGTGAAAAATGATGTTAGTGTGAGGAAGGGGGGACATCTGGCCATCTGTTGTGGGGGAGCAAAATTGTAAAGACTCACCTGATTCATGCTCTGACATCACATCCTCATCTGAATGTGCGTCACAGAACTAAAGGTGCAGCTACAGAAAATTTTGTGTGAGTCTGACTGAATTTAGACATGATTTTTAGTTAAATATTAACAGTCACTGGAGAAGATTGTTTTGATGCTCAAAGCAATCTTTCACTCTAATTGGATTCCAAGACTAAAAATAAAGACTTTCTCCAAAATGAAAGGTTTTCCTCAGCTTTCGTACTGTACAGGATTAAGATAAAAAAAAGTGTAGAAGTCCAAATGGAATGACATGGAAGCTGAGTGGAGCTAAAGAATTGAAGCTGTGAACAATGGTAATAACAATGTAGGAGTATGACTGGCCTGATGCATTGAAAACCTTTATGACCTTTCAAACTATTGCTTAACTGAGGGATCCTTGAATAGAATTTGACTTGTTGAGAAATACATCAGCTGATGGTGTTTGAGGCAAGCCTTTTTCATTTTTCAAACAGTGCGAAAATGTTATGCAAAATCAGTATTATAGAAAATTCAATAAAAGAGTGCCATCTAGTGGGCTTTTGACTCCAATGGGGAATTTTAATTTTTAATATATTTGTGGGTTTTGCTTCAATTAAAAATACAAACTGCACTTGCCACAGGTTTTTGTTTAAATTATATGTTTCTTTAAAATGTCAAAGTGAAAGATTAAGAAAAATGTAAGCATTAATCCAATTCACATAAAGATTAATTATTGAATAAATCAAAAATAAACATACAAATTGTAAAAAAAAAAAAATATGTATTCTGCTGTTTTTTCA
Organism: Phalloptychus januarius; assembly: GCA_902982915.1. Lineage (NCBI taxonomy): Eukaryota > Metazoa > Chordata > Actinopteri > Cyprinodontiformes > Poeciliidae > Phalloptychus > Phalloptychus januarius. The sequence goes on along the minus strand of CADWAE010000466.1, from coordinate 11,224,595 downwards.
TTTTTTGTAATCTTTTGAAAGTCTTGATGCAATGCAAAATAAAGTTAATGCCTTTGATATTCATTCATGACAGAAGCTCAGATCTGACTTCTTGTAGGCGACCAGTCCATCTATGGAGAGGCATCTGAGAAATGGAAGCTCTCATTTATTATTTAAATAATTTTATAAATATCTACCAAACATAATCTCTTGAAAGGGTAAAAACACTATTTTTGAAACCTTTAATCATCCATAATATTATTATTGCTAGTAAATCCTTAGTAGCTGTAACCAATCAGCTCGGTCCCTGCTAATGTCTAGGGCAGCTGAGTGGATTTGGGAGAGTAGAAGCCACGCTTTTATTAATATCCTTTATCATTCATGCGTGCTTCTTTTTTTTTTCCTGATAGGCTCAGAGGAATGAGAGAGAGTCAATCAGGCAGAAACTTGCCCTTGGCAGTTTCTATGACGACGAGCCTGTCATCTATACCAGCTGCAGCAAGAGCACCCCATCCTCTCGGTAGGTTTCAATCTGTGTCTGAGAGTGTGTGTTTGGTTTGAGGTTGGTCAATATGCCTTTTTGACTAAATCTAACAGAATTACTTTTTCTGAAACTGTCTGTAGCTAGTATATTAACTTGAGAAAGGAATAGGGCAGCATTAACATTTTGTAAAGTTTCATTTTTTTAAGTATACATTCTTACACCTATTTCATATCTTAGCACATCACTGTTTAATGTTACTGACTCCTGGTCCTGATCCACGAATTCAACATTTATTACAAAAGGCTATAATAAAACTCTTAATATTTTGTTTCAGTTTTGATTTGCCATCCCAACATTGTCAGTGACCAACATCTGGCCACCACTTTTTTTTTCAGGACTTCCCTATTAAGAACTGACTTTCAAAACAAGAACATATCAACATCACAGTGTTACTTTCTGTGCAAAAACAGAGACAAGCATAAAATCAACATTAAAATGCTGATCCAAATAAGTAAAAAGTAAATAAAAAGTAAAACATGGCAGAAAAAAGCTGATAAAGTAATCGTTGAACTTTTCTTGGCAGATGCTGCAAATAGTCATACTCCTCAGTCCTGATTAAAAGACGCCAACAGTTTCTGCACTCATAAGATTTTCAGGGTTTTTCTTTTTACAGAGCTGCAGGGCATATAAACAAACTGCAGCCACTCCTTGTTCAGTTCTGGTCCTCAATGAACTGACTAAATGCTCTGATGACATGAAGTTTCTATACCAAAACAGCAAATCTCAAATACATTCAGGTAATATAGCATCTAAAAGAACACAATAAGGCTTTAAATTGTATATTTTTACAAACCTACAATCATGGTAGTGATTATGATGTGATATAATCCATAGTTCTGTTTTTGCTCAGGACTCTGGCAGCAACAAAAATTCAGCTCCTTCAAAACTCTAATTATCACATCAGACAAATTTTAAAAAGGATCAGTATAAAAAGGTTAACCTGTCAAGGATGACATTTATGTCAACTGTCCCGTGTTTACATTTCCTGCAAAACGTTTTCCTTCTATTCAGTTTTCCATTATGACTATATAGACTTTGTGAACAGTCATCTCGCCTCTGATTTTTTGTATTTTAAAACGATTTGATGATGTGTAACAAAATCTCATTCTAGGAACATAAATTTTCAATATCACCATGGGCCCTATTTGTGCAGATTAATATTTTAAAAGCAGAGCAAAAGTGAGTACTAATAAAAACATAAAATCCTTTATAGTAATGATTCATATTCCTAACATACCTAAGTATTCTGCTAATTTTTGACAAAGCTATGCTATGGGTTCTTCCATCCATCCAACACATGTATCATTAATCATAGTGTGTTGTATTTATCATCAGGGTTTAGCTCCAACGTCCTCAGAGTATAAACATGTTAATATAGTAACCAACTGAGCCACTGTGCAGCTCCAGCTTCTAATGTCTATGGAAATGTATTTTGAATTGGTGTGAGAAACAGCTGTGTAACTTAGAAGAAAATGTTAAAATAAAAATTGTAGGTTTTTGTTTAGTTTAACAGGCGGAAGTGTAAAACAGAAAGTAAAATGCTTCCTGTAAGGTCAGGTTCACTGCAAGGAGACAGACAGGAATTAGATTAATCCGTGTTCCCTCCAAGAAAAGCAGAACAAAGAGGTTGAAGTTTGGGAAGAACTGGTATAAGTCACAGGGCATATACAGTAGTTACCCTCTGACATTTTGCAAGGGGGAATATTCTGATATATTCTGACAACCAAAACAAACTTAATTTTTTTTTTAAGTTAGCCTAGTTTAAAGTTACAGCCAATGTTTTCTGAACTTGCTGCCACAGTCATCCTTCGTCTCACCTTTACAGTTAACTTTATGTTTTCACACTTCCATTTTGTAGGCACAGCATTCCCTTGTCTTCCTTGTTTTGTCAGTAAAGATTATATAACAAAAACCTTAACACAGCCTCATTGGTTTTATTTACATAGTGACACGATGGTTGTTACTGTCCCCCAAAACTGACATTTCACATTTACAGTTGAGGTTTTGGATACTACAAAAGGCGTGCAGTGGAAGGAGTTGCTTGACATCACGGTCAACAACAAAACAAACTCATAACACTTGTGACGGTACTGTTTCGTCATTTCTGGTCAACAACAGCTTTGACCTCTTGTAGCTTCTAGACGCTATTTTCCACCCTGTTTACCTAACACCAAACCACACATCCTCTCTCACCCAGTTTATTCTTTCTACTTCAATAGAGAAGCGCTCTGTGAAACGAGAAGTGATGCGTGATGCAACCCATTAAACTGGGATTGTGGTATATGAGTCACGCGACCCCCAATATAGGTACATTATCATAGGGTTTAGCTCTAAGTGGAAATTCCAGCTCCACCTCATCCTGTTTGTGGGATGTATAACAAATTGTTCTCATCCTGGTTGTTGAGTGGTTTCCTTTCAGTAGGGGGTGTTGTGGGGAGATATTGAATGAATAGCGCATTTATTGTTTGGAAAAGCTGTGGTTGGGGACACTGTGAGGTAACTTAGCTTTTTTTGTTTTGTAGATAATTACTTTCAATTTCACTCTCTCCTAATGCTCATTGTGACAGCTTGAGCAAATTCATTTTGGATCCTGGGAATTCAATTACGGCCCTACACACCCTTAATTAATCCAGATTAATCAATTAATTAGCCGTAGCATTTATTAATGTGCTTTTTTTTTTGCAATATACATTCTACAGCTTGGGCCAAATTTGTTGATGTTGCATTCAAAGACAATCATGGTAAAAAGCTATTGCTTGTGGATCTATTCAGAAATGGTCTTTTTTTTCACTTTTTAAAATCTAAACATCTAATTTCAACTTAGTGTCTTACTTATTTTAATAATTAGATATGCAGAATTGTTGTTTTGGGTCTTCACATCGACATCAATCCCTCAAATTTTGAGGTTTTATTGCCGTCTTTTGCAAAAACAAAAAGAAAAAAACACTCATGGAGTTAAAAGTTTCCCCTTTTAACTCAGTTTGGGATTGACTAAAAACCTTTTCATTTTTTCTCTCAGGCTGCAGAGCGGGGTGAATCTGCAGGTTTGCTTTGTCAACGACAGCAGCAGTGACAAAGACAGCGATGCTGAAGACAGTAGGACTGAGACCAGCTTGGACACACCTCTGTCACCGATGGTATGCACCAGCAGATACTCTCTAGGCGTCTGTTTGTCATGTCCAGTTCCTGTTGTGCATCACGATCACATAAAAATGCACCCTGGCTGCTGCAGCTTTCCACTCATTCCCTTACTTCCCGTGCAGAGCAAGCAGAGTTCATCACTGTCGGACCGGGACACGGCAGAAGAGGACTCGGATCCGTTGGACGACTGCAGTGGCTTCTGGCGGGTGCAGAGAAGGCTGCAGGAGGAGGCACGGGTGGCGCTGGCACTGGCTCGACCCATGGCTCGCATGCAGGTGGAGGTGGAGAGGCAAATCCAGCTGCACAGACGTTCACCTGTTGCCGACCTGGTTAGTTAGCAAGAAAGAGATAAGATTTATTGCTGCACCTTTATGAGACAACGAAAGATCCACAACAAATGAAAAGGGGAAACTAGATGGAAATGGAATGGGTGCTCTTACAGTAAACACAATAAAGATGACATTAGGGACTTGCTGGGCTTCAGTAAACTGTCAATTGTCTGGGTTGTGTGTGTGATGCAAGAGAAAACCCCTGGTAAGTAAAGGCCAGCAAGTTTGTCCCACTTTTTATAGATGGGGAATATTTGCAAGGCCCATTTAAAGTTGATGAATTCTTGAAAACAACTCAATTTTGTACTGTTCTGATGCACAACAATTTGTTTGTGTGCGTCTTTCAGCTCCCTCATCTGCCCCACATCAGTGAGGGGCTGGTGAAGTGGAACCTGAAGCACGGGGACATGCGAGACATGAGTCTGGGACAGCTGCAAGTGATAACAAATGACTTGCACTCTCAGATTCAGAGTAAGTAGATCAAACAACACAAGCATGCATGCAAGCTGTTGGAAACCAGAGAAATGGGAGTTCCATGACCTTCCACATGTTGTGGTTGCCTATGTCAAAGATATTTAATGGCAGTCATATCATAATTTGCTCTGGTATTTTAGTGGGCAATATATTAGTAAACAAAATTATTTTCAGTTGGCACCATTTAGGGGCTTTTTGAAATATAAAATTTTTGATCATCTTATGCAGATCTAAACGAGGAGCTGGTGCAGTTGTTACTAATGAGGGATGAGCTGCACGTGGAACAAGATGCTATGCTCGTGGACATAGAGGACCTAACCAGGTATCATTCCACTAGTAGCAGAGATCCAATGTTTCAAAATAGTGAATGTATTTTATCATTAACTTTTGTTCTTTTCTGCTGCAGGCATGCGCACAGCCATCAGCGGCACCCAACAGAGAAAGCGGTCTCTAAATAAACATCCTATCCACATGTGTCCGTTTGCACGCCATCCAGCCTCCCATGCCACAGACTGTTGCCAGTGTTTTGTGTTTTTACTTGAGCTATGGTCATTTTGGAAAACCCCCCAAAAAAACAGTCTATAGCATGAACACACATGCAGTTTATCGCATTGCGTGACTCAGTCTAAAAAGCCCCAAACCAAAGTCAAAAGAGAATAAGGTCACTAATTTAAAATGGGCACAAATGAGTTGGTGCAGGCTTCTCATTCCCACTAACGATAAGTCATGTTGTATAATTGTTTGGATGGGGGAATCCTGTTGATCCGTTTGTATTCTTATTATTCTTTTAACATCTGGTGAATTTTGCACAGAACTCTCATTTTTGGGTGCAACTCTCAAGCCTCGGTTTCCCTTTTCTTTTCGAACATTGATTTAAACCTCTCAATGTGCCACACCAAACACTTGATTTTGTTGATTTGCTCTGTGTATTTGTAAAGTGTATAATTTATTCCACTATGAGCACTGTATCAAAGCTGTTTCATTACTGAAATTCACTTCTAGCATCTGCTTGCAACAGATTTGACCATTTTGTTTCTATCGATAGTGTAAGAACATCAAGATAGTTTAATAAAAAATTTTAAATGGAGTCATATAAAAATGCAAACCTCTGGATAGGAAATATGCAAAATCATGTTTTATTTGCTCATGCTGACCATAAAACATGTCGGTTACATATTAACACATTATCAGAGAATAATCTATTTTATGTGTGTACATGTCAAAAGAGACTTTATTTAAAAAAATATTAAATTGATTAGATGTTCGGCGTTTCCACACTCAGCTTTCTAAGAATGTCTATTCACACAAAGATGAACTTTATATTGTTTGCTTCATTAAGAAATGTACTGTACAATGATTGTAATAACAAATCCAGTAATAAATGTTTCAATTGTGAACATAAGTGAGCCGCAATCATTTGGATTTCAGAAGAATTTGTTCAAATTGGTGCTTTAAAAATCTCACGCTCCTCATACAGCACTTATAGAATGTGTGATTTCCTTGAAACCGAAAGGCAGAGTGACGTCAGCTCTCATTAACACATTTATTTTGTATTTTAAAAACCAGCCACTGCTGGGGGTTTATTCTCATTCACACATTCACGCTTCTGACTGTGTGGCAACTTTCGAAAAAGGGTTACAGGAAATACGCGGGAAACTACTCTAATGAAAATAACTAGGTAACCCACAAAAAACAAATGACATCAGAGGTTATTAATAAATAGCAACTAGGGAAAATTGAGTTGAAAATCAGGCCAGTTACAAAAGTGGTAATATAGGTATAAGAAGATGTTTTTGATTGGATATTTCATGGACTTAACAATGCTGGTTGAAAAACACGTAACACTTATAAACAAAAAGAATGAGAAAAATACCTCATAAGAGGCCATAGGAAAACCAAATTTAGCTTAAAAGATTAATTCATAGCATATTGTATTGAATTCAACATTTTTTATTTAGTTATTTAAAGGAGCAGTATTATGCACGATCCAGGCACAAAGTGGCATTTTATAGAACAATCAAAGAACTATTATACACATACTGTACTGTATAGAACAGAACTCATAAGAAATGTAACTTTGCAATTTGACGTCCCGAGCAAAGGGGAACCAAGAACAAAACCTCTCACTCAGAACATTCTTTTTCACCAGTGCAAATACTGATTTCTGGTCGAGATGAAATCAGACCTGCAAGGTGCCGTCAGCAAGCGACTTTATCTGGCAAAAATTAATATGAACTATTATTGAGAAGAATAGAGATCAATAGTTTAGGCGTAACACCAGTTGTGTCAACTGAGACTAATATTTTGAAGCAAGACAGGGCATCGTTATTACCATGTAGTGATGGCAGTTATGCAGGAAAGGCTGCCTTTGGGACAGCATTTTGAGAGAATGTTGAAAGAAAAAAGTGTAACAGAGTGACAGACAGTCAGTCTTATTCAATAAATTAAACTATGAATTCCAGAGAGGCTTGTTTGCCTGATTAAAAGTACAATTCGAAAACTGTAGCAAGTATTAAACATACCTTTATGAAGCCAACATTTCTGTATTATAACTGTATGTTTATTGGCCTAATGTGAAATTCTAATCCTCAATGTAAGCCCACATCATCAGTCTGTGTCTAATTAATCAGTATAATGTGTTTTACTAGAATTAATTCACTGACATAAATTAACTTTCAATAATATTCCAATTTATTGAATATGACTGTAATACAATAGTGTAACTGTGCTGTCTGTGAGAATGCTACAGCAAACTAACAAGTAACCTCTGGGATGCTATTAATTAAACAGCATTAAAGGGTTATTTCCATATTTTGTAATTTCTGCATTTGATCAGTTCTGGTTCAAAGTCTGAAACAATTTGAAACTTTTTATTCTATATGTCATACCATAAAAAGGGAACATTTTCAGTTTTCTTTTCATGAGAATTTTTTATTTTTATTTTGACAAAATATAACATTTCATGACTGTGTCTGACTGTGCCTACTGGATTTTTGTTTCAGGGTCAACATAACTATAATATGCAACTGCAACCAATAAAAGAGTGACCCTTGGCCCCTGTAAAGCTCAAGAGCGCCTGAACAAAAGTGTTTTAATTAGAACGTCTCATTCTTCAAAATTTATTTGCTGCTTTTTTATCTAATGAAAATGATGACGTTATAATGTGGCACAAAATAAAGTTTTGCTTTTTGGCCAACTTTGTTCAGATCACCTTAATAATTAAATAATCCAAAATTTACACAACATATTTAATTTACATATGTGAAAAAAAATGTTCAAAAGTTCATTTTAAAGGCACAATTAACCATTATATGATTTGTTATCCATGTAACAATTACATATATGTGTTCTTGTAATAATATTTGCTTAACATCAAAGTGCACATCAACTTTTGGACCCTTTTCTTATGTCAGAACTTTTTTTATTTTCTCTTACAACAAATGAAATACATCTTGTTTTGCTTTGAAAATTTTTGAATGGAGAATTGTGAAGCAGTATGACTGTGGAGGGTGAAGATAGTATCAAATAATGATCACTCAGTATAAATGTCAATGGCTAACACAAGAGTAACCTCAAAGATTTCCAGTTTCACCCTGACATTCAGGGTGGGACTGAATGTGACACAGCACTTTCAGTTTCAACAAATAAACCAAAAAAAAAGAGAGAAAATCCCTGCTTAGGGTATAAAACCCTTGAGGATGCCTGGATTGAGACAGATACACTCAGAGAATTCAACTCAAGTCCAGAATGCCACTCATGAAGCTCTGTGAGTATCATGCGATTTCTCTCTGTATCTCAACAAGAAAATAATTAGAAGATGAGAGTTTTTAACATTGCTCTGTGTGTGTGTGTGTGTTTCTTTTATTGCCAGTCTTCACTCCTGTGCTGTTGCTACTGGCACTCAGCTGTCCTGCATGGGTGGTCAGTCGGTCACTGCCAACGATGACCGACGGACAGATGACCGACTCCTGTGTCTTTTATGCACGGATGCTTCTGGACAACATCACAAATCTTCTAGCGCCAGATGATCCAGTAGGTGACTTGGTGAAGGTTGAATTCTACGTTGTCGCCGCTGTGTTTGGGGTGCTAAACCTCTTTGTTCCCAACAGACCAGGCTGTTCAGTGGAATGAACTGCTCGAGGCACAGCATGGAGCTGAACTTGGAGACCAGGACCCCGACTGTGTGTTCGCCACAGGTACAGACAATCTATTGACATTACGTGGCGGTATTTTGACATTCTAATAATTTATTTATAAAGAGAAATCACAGAAATTGTGCTGCATATCAATATTTTTATGTTTTAATTTGTTTTTGTTAATTGTTTGTTCCACAGGGTTCAGTATGCTCTGGGAAAACTACATCAGCATTTGATCGGGTAGGCATCTAAATAATTACTTCACAAAGTTTTATGTGTTTAAATATATTTTTTCTGGCTATAGAATTAAAGGCATTACTTTTCTTGAGTCTGAAGGTGATGTTTGCTGTTTTTCCATATAGGTTTCATGTATGAGTGACATTGGAAAGGATCTGAGCCACTACTACAAGGTTCTCTCCACTCAGCCGGATTCTGACGGTACTCTGGGCTCTTCTGTTCTCCTCCCCCTCAGAGAGCTCATGGAGGTTTGTCAAACATTATCACCACTGTTTTTCAATTTGCCTTGTAAGCATTGATACATTTGTACTTCTGTTCATTACAAATTGAACTCTTTATAAAAAAAAAAACAAAAAAACAAAACATAAAACTAAAGTGATTTTCTTTTGTTGTAATCAACAGAACTGCTTTAGATCATCTCTACCAACAGATTTGATCTCAAAGGAGGTAAGCCTTAGCTGTTCACTCAAAAACTAGTGAGAAACATATTCTGATAAACACAACTTTACCAGATGAGCTCCTTCCACAAAGCCTTAATGAAACCTCTGTATTTCTTCAGACTTCTGTGGAGCTTTCCAACACCAACGGCTTCAATCAACGGCAGCGTCTCTGCAAGATCATGAAAGGTTTCCACGTCCGCACCATCACGATCAACCGAGCCATTGGCCACATGAACCTTGGTGAACACATTAACTGAACCCTGAACTCCAGAGTGAGAAACAAGCAGCAAGGAACCACTTCTCAAACAGTTAAACTGCACCATGCTACTTAAAAAAAAAATTCAGCTCTAAAAGAAACACTGAAGTTTGTTTTATAATGGAACATTATTTATTTATTATATTTTGTAAGTCTGTGATGATTCTATTTAACATCAAAATGATGTGTGAAACTGTACTTTTATAAAGTATATTTTGGAACATGTGATGTTTACATAATGTAATAATTATTTTTTTTATTCGGGACTATTTATTTTAACTATTTATGGTGATATTGTTTACTTGGTTCTAAAACTGATCAAATAAACTTTTTTCCTGCATGATACCTGATGTTCTGTCTTGTTTTTAAATCACTGATTATCACTCTTTTCTTAAGATAGAATGATTAAATTTGGAATCAAAAATGGCAACTACAGCTAAAACCCAGTGATTAATTTCAAATACTGGATTTGATCAAAATTGCAGTGCCATTCAAAAGACTCCATTCCCCTGTGGGGTGTTTACATTTTGTCACATTTAAAACCACAATCTTGCAGAATTGTCAGATGGAAGATAACACACAATTTTCAGTTATTTACTTTGTAGCAAATTAAAATCTGAATATGTATTTGTAGCTGTGTGTAACCACAACTAAAAAGACTCTGCACACTACTAAAATTTATTTCTTCTCAAAATTGCTCGTGCTTAGCAAAACTGGCTAGGAGGCACATACAAACATCAGTTTTCAATTCCTGCCAGAGATTTGAAATTTGATTTAGGTGTGAACTTTGACTTATTGAAACACGTTAATATTCTTTGACATTCCACTGCAGCTCTGGCTGTACATTTAGCATAGTTGTCCTGCTAGAAGGTGAACCTCCACACCAGTTTATAGTCTTTCATAGACTCTAACAGAAGTTCTTTCAGGACTGTCCTGTGTTTTTCTTCACCTAGCTTCCCTTTTTGTGCAAAAATAATTTGAAAAACAGGCTTCATTCTCATGTCATTTTGATTTTTCTTGATTTAGACTAGTGTTCAGACTTGACATGAGTCTGTAGCATTGCCCACATTCCTTTCTTATGTTGAGGAACTGAGGTGTGAACATACCAGGTGTCATTTTCTCAGAACATAATTATGACTTCACAAGCCCAGTCAAAAGATTCCTGAACAGTCTGTAAATGAGCAACTTGACCTGTAAGCTGTGCACGTAGGTTAGTTAAGTGAATGATGTTTCGAAAGTGCAGGTTATCCACAGTCTGTTACTGAAAAAATGTACTGAAAGTAAATATTTGGTTTTTTTGTGGCTACTGAGGCTGAGAGAGACCTATGATGTCAGAGGTGGCAGCCTCTGTGGGAAGCAAGGATTACCCTCATACAGAGTTTAATTCATCTTTATCAATTAAACTGAGGAAGGTTACCTGTTTAAAAACTACATAGGTTAACCAGAAATGCTCATATAAAAGAAACAATCTGTTAAAGTTTGCTTGGGGTATTAATGTTTGAGGCTCAACAGCTTGTGGAGCTCAACGTTAAGAACAATCAAAATTCAGCACATCATTTTGTTGAACAAAGAAATCATCTTAAGTCTTCCAGGATGTATTTTGTCATTTACTAATAAGCAAAACATTCTTTGAAAATCACAGCCTAATCAAATTTTTTATTATCTGTTGTCGTCTGTGTTTTTCATAAATGTGGTTATTTATCAACTTCCTAAAATAAATGTCAATGTCATTTTTTGTCAAGAAGAAAATAAATAATCATCTCTTTTTTTTCTAAAAGATGTAAAAAAAAATCACTTTTGGCAAAAAAAAATGACTGAGGCCCTTATTTTAGGAAGGTGATAATAGTAATATCACCTTAGTAAATAATAAAGCTATCTTTTATTTTGTCCAATTCCTAATGAATATTAATACTAATTAATTACTAAATTAATAATGATTAATAATAATAAATTAATACTGATTAATATTAATTAATCAAACTCAATTGATTAATATTGATTGGTAAATCAATCAATAGTAATTTATTAGTTAGATGTAAACAAATCAAAATATTCTGTAATATATTCACTAATATTTAATAAATGAATATTAATTCATTAATATTAATAAAACATAATATTAATTGGTTAGTAGTAACTGATATTAATACTGTTAATATTATGATTACTAATATTTTATTTTACTGTGATTTTGTCAAGCATTGCGTAGGGTTTACAAGAAAACCTTCATTTGTTTAAAGTGATGGTCTCAATCAGTTGTTGATTTGGTTGCCATAAGAACAATAACAAGCATGAAGAATAATTTTCCTGTAACCACTACCTTGATTGTTTAATTCACCCTGATTGCTTAGCTGCGTTTGCGTACACTTCATTTGGAAAGTCCAGTGTCTGACAAGCAGATAAGCCTAATTCATAACTGTAAAAGGCTTTGGGGTTTTAATAGAACTATTAGAAAAAAAGAAAAAAAAATTATTTTAGTTCCTCTTATCCAACATTCTTGCTTTATATTGTTAATATCCAGTGTAATCCAGCGAGCAACTTTCTTATATACTGAAAAATGACAACAAGGTGTTAAAAAATGACAACATGCCATCGTATCGTCATCTTTTACCAGAGAGCTACATTCTGTACATCACCCAGTGGATGCCCCAAAATACCACTTGTAAGAATCTTTCCCATGCATCCCATGATGTGCCAATCTTGCCAGTGACTAAACTAGGGTTAGTTGTGAGATGGATGTTTCAAAGGTGGAGGTTATCTGCAGCCTTGTTTTATTCATAAAACAGTACTGAAAGTGAGTAGTTGGTTTTGTTTTGTCAGCTTTGGTTTGTATTGTTTCCTTGTCATGTGAACAAACTTTTCGGATATTTGCGGTTGCTGAGGTGGAGGGGGACTTGTGATGTAATCTCTGAGAATATATCAAAAAGAAAAAAAACTGTCAGGTACTCAAGGTACAAAATTCAATCTATTACTGAAAATTAATTCATCAGATGAAGTGATACTAATCTGCTTTATCTGGGCAGAAACCAGCAACCACATACGTAAAAATGTCATATCTAAATGTTTGAAACTACTTTTTTTTTATAGAAATCACTAATGAGTTGTTTGATCCCTGAGAAAAAAATAGCTAAAACAATCAAGATGTACATGTAAGAAATACATGTGAAATCCTTTGTGATGTATTTGTTAATTATGAAACATTTATACTTGCTGTGATAATACACATGATGGTCTTATTTGATAAATTTTCATCAGCATAACATTTTTTAATTTCAATCTCACAAAATGTTTGCAAGAAATCTCAGTCATGAAAAGTTGCTACAATATGGAATCACACCTGTTGGTCTAAATGTAAAGACTCTTTTTCACTTAACTGTCATATTATTACAGTCTCAAGAGAAACAAGAAGTAGAAAGAAGGAAGTTATTTAACTTAACCATTCCAGTAATAAAATTCAAGTTATTAAATTCTGTATCTGGTCTACTGAAAAGTTTATTTATAGAGAAAAGGAAACAAATGAAGAAGTGAATCTTTGGTAAATGTATTTTTTCAATTGTCACATTTTGAATCATGCTGAAATCAGAGAGCACTTGCACCTCAACTTGGACTTTAAGACCTATTAATAACTACTTTGACATGATTTATTTGATTTGTTTATGTTCTCCAAATGCATGTCATGGTTTTATTATGTCAAATATTACTATTATGTTAGTACACAAAAAATGTCTAAAAAATAAAATGATCAATCAGTTACATGAGTCTAAAAATTGATTTAAAAAATACATGAAAGCTGTAAAAATATAAGGAAAATGTTAGGCAGAATTTGTAAAGCTTTACCATTAAACTACTTTTGAATACTAACAATATTGTGGACATTTACTGCTGAGGTCCAAATGTTTATTAAGTTAATCAATTGTTTGATTATCAATATTTCTTTCTTCAGACAACCAAAAATAACCAAGAATAAAACTGATAGTGTTATTCTTGGTTATTGACTGTCACTGTAAACTCAAGAAATAATGTCATGCAGGTTTGTTGCCATCTTGTGGACTTTTAAGCGTATAACACGTATGACTTATGAGCAGAATCTAACAAATAAATAACAAACAAAAAAATGCTAAAGAAAAAAAATCCATTATGAACTTTTATCCAGGGCAAAGTCGAGGAAAAACACGCTTATGAAGCGCTGGAAGCGGTCATAAATATTCCTCACCAGGTGTGCTGCACCTGCAGCTTCGGCCACATCTTCAGTGGGTTGAAGGCCCAGTATCTTCCAACCATGTCTTAGAATGGACCGTAACCTGCGTGTCCTGGTGGCTCATCGTTTGTTATTCATTTTTCACTTTTACAGAAGGTCGGCTGGACAACAGCCGGGGCTCACAAGCAAGAAGCCCACACTTTGATCAGAGCAGTGGGGAGTCCAGCCTCAGCTGTCCGCCACAGAACAGCAGCAAAGCGCGGAGCTCAGTGTTAGACCTCGACCAGTGTTTTTAAAGTGCCACCCAGATTCTATGGAGGTTGTGGTGCAGGCAGACATGTTTGACATGGGCCTAAAGGTGGACGGTGCACATCTCCACCTGGGGCCGAACTCTCCAAGCCAAGGGGCTGAATGCGGGGCGGTGTGGTCAAGTGAGGAAGAGTTCACCATTTTGGTTCGGCTGACAGACTGTGGAACCAAACTTTCGGTAAGTTTGGTTCCACTTATCAAACTTACCGAAAGTTTGGTAAGTTTGGTTACCAAACTTTTTTCATAGGTCGAAACTATGAAAAAATTAGTATTAAAGAAGTGAACATTCAAGTGTTTTCAGTTTTTGTATGAAACTTAAGATAGACAATTCTTCTAAGTTAAATGCATTTTATCTGGATTTGTGTTTCCCCCTCGTTAATCAGAACAGTTGGTTACATATCTGCTTAAAGGGAATTAGATGTGACTCATCCAGGTAATTTCATCTTTCTAGTGCACTCAAGGTATAAAATTCAAGCATAAGAGTTTCAATTTTTTTTTCTGTGCAGAATTATCCAGCTTACATCTGACCAATGTAATTTAAACTGCTGAATGGTTTCAGTTGTTGATTTGGTTGCCATAAGAACACATAACAAGCATGTAGAATAATTTTCCTGTAACCGCTACCCTGATTGTTTAATTCACCCTGAATGCTTAGCTATGTTTGCGTACACTTCATTTGGAAAGTCTAGTGTCTTACAAGCAGATAAGCCTAATCATGACTGTAAAAGGCTTTGGGGTTTTAATAGAACTATTAGAAAAAATGATTGTAGTCCCTCTTATCCAGCATTCTTGCTTTATATTGATACTTTCCAGTGTAATCCAGAGAGCAACTTTCTTATTTACTGAAAAATGACAACAAGGTGTTAAAACACCACCGTATTGACATCTTTTAACAGAGAACTACTTTCTGTACATCACCCAGTGGATGCCCCAAAATACCACTCGTAAGAATCTTTCCCATGCATCCCATGATGTGCCAACCTTGCCAGTGACTAAACTAGGGTTAGTTGTGAGATGGATGTTTCAAAGGTGGAGGTTATCTGCAGCCTTGTTTTATTCATAAAACAGTACTGAAAGTGAGTAGTTGGTTTTGTTTTGTCAGCTTTGGTTTGCATTGTTTCCTTGTCATGTGAACAAACTTTTCGGATATTTGTGGTTGCTGAGGTGGAGGGGGATTTGTGATGTAATCTCTGAGAATATATCAAAAGACAAAAAGAATTATCAGGTACTCAAGATATAAAGTTAAATCTATTTGATTTGAAAAAGTGCTTTCTTTGTTCCCCGTTGTAGGTGAAGGAACCGTTTTAAGTTATCACAGAACACATGACTCTGTTACCAATGACCATGTAACAGAGAATACATGTGCAAATATTAATGCACATGTATTTGCCATTTCCCAGTCAACAGAAGAGAAGGTGACCTATTCCAATGTTCTGATCTACTCACCTGAACCTTCATTAGATGGATTACTCAGACTGGATGGAGCAGCTGTACCAGTTTAAGGCCATTATGACAGGTGAGTCGTTTATATTCAAAATGGTGGATACTTGTTGCTGAAACCGTATGATGTTCTAATGCACAGTTTGCATAAGCCCCACTGTATTTTTAGAGGCATATACATCCTGTTGTTTCAGGAGGTATTCTGTGGATGTCATCTCTTTATATCACACTTGAATTCCTTTTGTCTCCAGAGATTTTGCAGCTGGCAAGATATACTTTAGTCTTCAAATTATCAGTGGTATTTTATGGTTTTTGTTGTTTTCTTTTGTTTTTTTCTTGACATGAATGAGCTACAGAGCACATTTTGGGGAAAATAATAGGTTTACTTTCACTTCTTTTGCAGATGATTGGCAGTTTGAGAGGAAATCTTGCCCATTTTTTTAGGTTGATCTCATTCACTTTATCTAAATTGAGGTTGCAAGACATGGATTGCAATAGGAGTCCTTAAACTACCTGTATATGTTTCCATGTCTGAACCATTTTATATGGGCTAAGAAAACAAACTGAACTATTGCTCAGAAATGTTTTCAGGTGAGGATCTGTGATTTGAGGAGCCATCTCCCCTTTAACTGTTGGGCCTGCTGAAAAGCTGCTGATTCTTTTTTCTCCTCCTGGCACATTTCCAAACATAGAAATGCCATGTAGAAGCTGTGATGTGTCTTATCGCTTTGATAAGACCATCACCAGCACTATAGCAAGGCCCATCTTATCTCTACAGGAAGGTTTATTCCAGAGTGAAGTTGAACACTATCCAGCCAACTACTTCTGTTTCCATCCAGAAATGTACAAGAGGCGGAGAAGTGCTGGCTACAAAGAACGTGCGTATAGTGAATTGTAACTTCGTGACACTTTTTTTTTTCTTAGGATAGTTGTATGGCACAAGCTACATGGCAAATCTATAGGAACAGAACAGTGATCTATAGTTTGAAATCACTTGTAAATCTGGTAGGAATCGCTTTTAAAACAACTGCTTATTGTTCTGGAATCCAGAAAATCATCAGATTCTGAAGAGGTTCAGCAATGAGCTGAAAAGACGATTTGATAGCGGGGATACCTGACTGTAGCATGAGGAACTCTGAAAGAAATGAATGTTTTTGGACAAAATGGAAGACTATGCACATTTGTTGAGCTCATCTTGCTTGGCATGTAACTGTAATAAAGTTCTCCCTTTGAACTTTCCCCATCAGCTCTAAGAAGTTTTCTGTTTAATCTTTAGTGACACTTGACAACATTAAAGTGTCATTGTTGGGGCTTGAAATGTGTGCACTGTTTCTAAAGTCACCCCAAAATGTGTACATGAAAATTTTACAGTGATGCTTTAAAATGTTTGACTTGTGCAGATGTGGCTTTGAATTTGACCCATTTCTACAAAATGGATTTTAGTCACCTGTATCGCCTATATTGGGACTCCTGATACTACCTGATGAACATAAACCGTATTTAGACCTTGCGGCATGAGATGTGAAGAACAGTATTATACCTCAATGTGCATAAGGGCAGAGTTATTTCCATTGACCTGGTGAGGGGAAAACTCTGCTGATCTGTAACTGAAGAATAAGAACTTGAATCCTCTTTTTTTTTTTACCCCTTTCTCTTAAAGATGCTCTCAAAAGTGAGCATCCATACAAGTGTTTGTAAATGCCCTATAACATGTCAAGAATGAACATGAGTAATTGACTCAATGGAACCAGATTTTCTATTTCTGTAGAAAATGTAGACGGTAAATGGTAACGTGAGTGATGTACTTATTAATGGTTAATGGCTCGTATTTGTAGAGTGCTTTATCAAGTCCAAGGGCTCTGAAGCGCTTTACACCAGTCATTCACCCCTTTAATTGCTGATGGTAATCTACATTGTCTGCATAGCTGCTCTGATGCAGCCTGGTGGAAGCGTTCAGTCAGTGCCACCAGGCCCTCTGACCACCACCAGACGACAAGGAAGGTGAAAGGTCTTGCCCATGAACACAACTAACATGGACAGGGTGGATGCTCAAACCAGCACCCCAATGGTTACAGCAGAAACCATTTACCCCCTGAGTCACCATTGCCCCTATCAGTAATTTAGGCTACACCACAGAACATTTCCAATGGAGACTAGATGGCCCTGTAAAGATCAATTATTTAGTCACCTTTTTTCTAATGACATTGTGCGCCAACATATAATGTAACACTAACCTCCTGCCAGTTTATGGGCCTTGTTATAAATTGCTATATCAATTTATTTAGCATTGGATTCTCTTTAAACCACACAGAGAGAAGTGTACATGTAAAGAATATATTGTTTGCATCACAGATACAAACAATGCATCTCTGACGAGAGCAAAGATTCATCTGCAGTAACTTGATACTGACTCGTGTCAATTTAGAAGACATTCAGACATGCTTTTAAGGGCCACTTCCTGCAATTACAACCCACAACCTAATCATGCAGTCACGTTATCGATTATCTTTGCTAAGGGTATGATGTAACACAAATGCTGGCTTCAATATTGCCAGGAAAACGACCCCATACAGATTTAGCTCCTTTTTTCTTCTTCTTTCTGGGCAGAATTACAAAAGCACAGATGCAGCACTATTGTGCTTAGTAGAATTCAGAAACTGTCCATGGAGTAGTGATTTTTATTAAATTTTTGTCCCCCACCCATCAGTAAAAGGACATCATGACGTCACAGTCTAAATGGATCAGTGCTTTGGCAGACCCAGCTTGACCCACAAAGAATACCAAGCCTTATTGCAAATGGATCTTACTTGCGCTCTTGCCAGAAAAGTATTTGCAGTTTAAAATGTCTACGTCAGCGCCACAGACTGCGTGACCCCCGCCCATTGTTTTTCCTTTGGGAGGGCGTATACGCTGTCCGTGGTCCTGAAACAATCCCACATCTCTTCTCGACATGACTTTCTTCACGCTGTTTTGGATTTGAAGAGCTTTTTTCTTTTTCTACGAGTCCAGCTCTCGATTAGGCCTTATGTTCATGAGTGGGCTTACGACTTACCAACACACTGAACGTGGGAAGGACTTCTGAGTACAATTAAAAGTTAAAACCGGGCTTGTTGGAATAGTGTTTTTCGGGGGCCGGGGGGAAACGCTGATTGCCAATTGTTGAAAACTTATGGCTCAAACTCAGAAGCTTAAATCTGGTCGCTTTGTTTTTCCTCTGGGCATGCGGTGACTCGTTGGTTCTCTATTTCTATGTTTCCATCCAGGAATCTTTCGACGCATCATTCATCCATTAGTAGATTTTTAACGCTTGATTTTTTTTTTTCGGCTCCGATCCCAACAAATATGTTTTCCAACAGATGCGGAACACTGATAATTTTCGGTATTTGTCTCCTCACCCGCACACTCGTTTCCTCGTACCGAAGATGCGAACTGGGCATCTGCAGGGACGACGAGATCTGCTGTAAAAACACCACGTTCGCCCCTTGTTGCAAGCCTCATGTGGACAAGACTTACTACAACATCGCCATGGTCACCCGGAAACTTTCCGGGGTGCTCATCATGCTGCTCCTCTTCGCTCTGGGCTACTTTATCCAGAGGATGCTATGCTCCAAATCTAGGCAGCACAGCCCGCCGCAAAACGGACAGCCGCCGGTCACTATATCACAGGAAATGCTCATGGAGAGCTGTTCGCCGGACACCTTGGCTGATCCACCTCTAGCTGCTGCTGCACATGTGAATCTGCCCACATATGAGGAATGTAAAGATCTCCCGACTTACGAAGAGACCATCAAGGACGGAAACAAAGGACGAGCGGGCCGCTCCAGGATGAATGACGCGGATATTGTTTGAAAATGCTTGAACTTTAAGAAGTCATTATTTGTGATCTCCAGCTAATGTTCCTATTTTGACTTAAACTGCTTGTGTTTTGAATTCACCGTATTCCCTCGTTTGAACAATGTTAGGACATCATTTGATTGTTTACTGATCGGAGTAAAATAAGTTGACAAATGCGAATATTTCTCTCCGTGGCTTTTGTTGGAAAATTTCCAGAAGGGTAAGTGTAACAAGTCTGTTGTTCTTTTGACGTCTAATGTACTTGCTATTGCCTTATTGAACAACGATTCTAATCGCGACTCAAGATAGAAATAGTTGGTGCTAAAACAATATTTCAGTATGTTTGTCTCTTTGAAGATGATTTAATTTCCATACACTGATTGAAAAATTGAAGATAAAAATGAAACTATAAAATTTACAATATATTTCTGTCAGTATTTCTGAGCACAACTTATGTAAAATATCTTCAAAGCATTACAAAAAGTAGGAAAATTCAAAGAGATTTTAATTTTTTATGTTTACTCAACTAAGTTACATTTAAACTGTTCTATCATTTTGCTATTCTGGTATCTTTTTCTATAGTAAAAACAAAGGTCAAAACAAGGTTAGGTTTCTCCTTGCAGTAAAACAACTCTTAAATATTGTAGTAATGAACATATTTCTAATAAACTTTACACGACAGAGAATTACGTTTCTTAGTTTAACCCGTTTTGTCCTTTTGAGATAACAGATATGGTTTACAAACCTGGACAAGATAGCAGCAGCGTAGATCAATAAGAGTTCACAACAGAGCAGTAAATTAATGAAGGTGTACAAACACTTTCACACAGACTCAGCTGCCACAGCTTTAAATTAATCAGAAATATTTTGCCGTTGTGGTTAGTTCAAACTTTTTCCAAGCATCAGATGTCGAAAACTCAAAAGATTTCTTTTGCACTTCATACACTTGGAATGACAGTTTAAAAAAAAAAAAAAAAAGTCCATTGAACAATGAATGTACTTTGTGTATTTCTATTTCAAAAGAGCTGTTTAAAAAGTATCCAGAACCAGTAAGGTGGATATAACGACCACTAGTGTGGAGCTGATGGTATCCATTCACTTCTGTCACCAATGAAAACGTCTAGGAGAAATTGTATAATCAAAACAAATCAGTTAATGTCCTAATCGACCCACTGTGAAACATGACTAGAAATACAGGACGCTTAAAAAGTAACTTATTATAAAACATGTATTTTTGCAGTGTGTACCCAGTGAAATCCACAGAACAATTATTTACATAAAATGACTGCTAAGTTTGCTGCTGTTAGAAGTGGTGCATATCTTGCAGAATAAGTTTATTGTTTGCTGCTGGATCGTAGGTAGTGCACCGTATCTTTGATATTGTCTTTGACAGCTCCAGGCTCAGAGGGGAGTCTGACCATTTGAACCACTCGCCTGAAAGCCTCCTCGACTCCGAACCCGGTCGAAGCGGAGCAAGGCTGAACGAGCCAGTCCCGACCCAGGCACATCTTCCTCATGTTGAACTTATCCTTCATCTCGGTGACGGTCAGCGCACCGCTCACGTCCTGCTTGTTGGCGAGCAGAATGATCGGGCAGCCCCGTAGGTGGTCGCTCTGCAGCGCCTTCTCCATCTCAATGCGCGCCTCCTCCATGCGCCCGGAGTCCGAGGCGTCCACCACAAAGATGACCGCTCCCGCATTTTGGTAATAGTCCTGCCAGTGTTGGCGCATCTTCCCTTGACCACCGACGTCCCACATGGTCACGGATATGTTCTTCCGGTTTTTTCTGCCGTCCAACATCTCCACGTTGAAGCCGATCGTCGGGACAGTGGAGACGCTAACATTGTGTTTCAGTTTGTAGAGCAGAGTGGATTTTCCAGCATTGTCCAGGCCGAGAAGAAGGACTTGAACCTGTGGTTGTTTGGAGATCCCGTGGCCCATGGCGGTGTGAATTCACACACACGCTTTAATGGTTTTAAGAGCAGCCGCATACTCGGCCTGGTGTAATGTTTGCACAATGCGTTGCCCGGAGTTTAATAGATAAGCTATTATCTCTGTGCTGAATATGATTCACTGTACGCTGATAAGTCGCGGAAACGGGGGCAAAGTTTCGACCTATCCTTCATTTAGAGTCGCACGATTTCTCCACCAACCAGAAATAGTTTTATTCTTGGCAACGTTTCTTTCAAATGTAACCATTTATCATACATACTGACCTATGACTCAAAACTCATATGTTTATATATGTGTGTGTGTAGATGGTGCATTTTCATGGGATCATTAAGTAGGGATAGGTGATTAGGTATTTGTTTAACAGGTAGTGACGGTTGTTGAATAAATTACACCCTTGGATACCATCCTCTTTGTGGTCATAAAAGCAGAATAATACTTTTTGAACTTCACAAATCGAAACTATGTTTTGAACAGTCTGTAATAATTGAGGTTTGAGCGCCCTAAATATAATAGTTTTTATACTTTTCTGTGATCGAAACACCAAAATAGACAACTGAATATTCTCTTTTTTTCACAACAAAATCCATAAGGATTTTTTTTACTTTAAAGTACGTTTTAGAAAATGTATACATACAGAACAATATCCTTCAACTCTAATTACAGCGTATTTGAAACTAGAAAAGTAAAATAAAAAACAGATTCCATCAAAAGAGAAAAAATGTCTATTCAAAACCAAATTGGAATTAATAAATACGATGCTAATTTAAACAATTCCAGCACTGTTGGTGTGCAGGCATACCAAACAGCCCTTTGGTGTAAACAAACATTTCTCTTCTGCCCCTCCAAGTGCCCGTGTCAGAAAGCACTATAGTTAACATGTGAGGTACATGGTGACTGACAATAAATTTACCATTTAAAAAAATAAAAAAAATCCATTCAACATGGTTTTAATGACAAATCCAATTAATCATAAAATATTTTAAATATAAACTATTTGACCAATGGAATACAAGACTATAAATCTCTACCTTCCTTTGCTTAAATATAAATCAAGTTGCATTAGGCAGTTAAACTTAAATGAAGTGTGGAAAAAGTTATTCAGGGAGCCTTTGTGCTCAGAACAAAAGATGCTAAAATGTTCAATGTAAACACATTGGTCAGACACACCACATCTTTCTGTAAGAAACAATAAAAAAAAACAATATATGCACAAATGATAAAATGAAAAGAAATATGGTCTGACTCCAAAAAAAATGCACCATTTCTAATTACATTCAAACTAATATCAAAACATAATGAATACAAATCAGTTGTATTATTTTTTTTCCCTTTTCAGTGCTCCAGCAATGAAAACAAATAAATAAAGAGGAAAGAAAAATAAAGCTTAGGTCAGACTTTGGAAGGTTCTACTGACACACAGTCCAATCAAAGTGGCTCAAGCACTTTATCTGACTTGACTTCTTGTTGTTTTGACTTCTTTTTTAAATAATAAAGTATATTTTACTCAAACGATTGTATCCATTGCAAAATCTAATGGATCAATCCCCAATAAATGAACAACACATGGCAGTACACGTGTAACACTGAGTTTGTAAATGCAGCCTTTTGCTTGCTCAGCATAAGCCACAGTTACACTTAAACCACTGCAGTGATAGGTGTACAACCTGCTCCTCAGAGACTAACAGGCCTTTACGCTCGCCCCCACCCCGCTCCACAAGCTGCAGTGTAGCTGCACATCAGCTTTAGGGAACCCAAATGAAAGGCACCTGAGCAGAAAGGTATTCAGTCATGGCTAGACTGGTACTTCGAGTAAAATCCATGGCTTTCCATCGAACGAATTGTTTCCCCATCAGGATCTGGTCCATTTTTCCCTGGGTTTCACCCAGACGCCACCAGTTGGGTTATCCATCACATACACCAGTCCCTCTGTGTCACGGCGACTCAGAGGCCAGGAGTGGACTAAGGATTTCTCTGTGGTCCGGGCAGAATGATGTAGGCATCTCACCGGAGAGGGCACCTTCCTCTGAATGTGGACAACGGAGGATGGATCCATTTTCAGACTTATGTCCTCTGGACAACAGCGGTGGAAAATAACGCGGGCTTCAGCAGAGGATTTGGATTCGTGTTGTCCCATGCTGGTTGAAAACTCAAGTGAGTTCTTGACAGCTCCCAAAATGAAGTAAAGGATATTCTTTCTTCCCACAGCACTTTTCCTCTGTACTCGATACACTTCTGTTCTTCCACTTATATTTGCCAACTATAGACGGCAAAGTGAAGTGTTCCGGTAACACTGACGTGTGACACATTTGCTTAAAGTGTTGTTAGGCACCAATGTGGGAGGCGTGGGCATTGCAATAAGCTCATGTTCAAGCTATATTAAGTCAGTCCACCTGCTGCACACCATCTCCGACCTTGAGTCACAGATGCCACCAAGGGGGACAATGTCCACCCCTATAAATATCAGAAGGCTTGTTCCAGGTTTTTTTTTTTTTATGGTACATTGACCCGCAGAAGCATTCACCTCCTTTAGATTGTTCTTGTTTTGCTACCTCTCAACCTGGAATTAAAATGGAACATTTTAGGGTTTGCTTAATTTTATTTACACAAAAACTACAAATTTGAACATTTCATTTTCTTCTTTTTTGAGTTTGCTTCTTTTGATGCGTCACCCCAAGATTGTTAGCCCGTCTTCACATTTGGGCCCCATTACAAAACTTATTGAGGTGTTTGAAGAGAGATAAGGAGTTGTGTACTCTCCTTTCAGGGCGAGTTATCTTGCAGGACTGACATTGAGAAGAAGCTATTTCTGGCCTGACAGGAGCATAGCTGGTGCGGTCCAATAAGATCATGTGTTTCCCAGCTTCATCTTACCAGTAGTGATTCATGTAAACTGACCGATTTACAACAATGTGTTTGTTTAGACACAATGTTCTTGTTATGAGCATACAGCTTATTCAAATTCCAGAACAGGTGATGAAAAGCACAAACGGATGCCTTTATCTGATGACCACTGCCTATGTTTCCATGTTCTGTGCTTTTGAACAAGGTATTTAGAACTAGCAGGTTCTAAATACCTGTTATCTTGCACGTGCTTTTATCTTGCTACGTGCAAGATAAAAACATGTATTCAAAAATTGATATGTAAAGTTCTAGAAATTACTTTTCTGGCTCCTGGTATTACAGAATTGCTAAAAGATGTAAATTTTATATAAATGAGCATGGTTAAAATACTCAGAATTCAAACTTCTCAGAGTAAAATGTTTTTATTGTAAACTTCTACTGAGGTACAGCAGGACAGAGATTAAACATACAGTATGCAGATCTCGTCAATCTGCCCGAGACATCCAAAAACTCAATAAATAAGGCATCAGGTAACCTGTTAAATAATTTAAAAAAAAATTCTAATGGTTCCTCTCGGATGATGATATACAGTGGTAATAGTAGGAAGTGAAAGCAGTAGTAAATCAAGTGTGGCTTACTGGAACTTTCTCTGACATGTTGCTGCTGCCAGTGAAGTCAGATGTATTACTTCAAGAGCATATCCGCTTCATTACCAGCAGCATTCCCTTTATAGGCAAGGAGTTCACGATGAATCATCATCTCATTTGTTTCACCACCCAAAGTCTTCTGTGCTCATCTGGTCAAAAACAGCACGCCATGACAAACACTTTAAGTACAGTACTTTGTTCATTAACATTGAGATGCTGCAGATGGTGAAAACATAACATTGAAACATAACATTAAATTTCAGATACTGAATCAGGTTTTACAAACATAAAAATCTTTTAATATTACTAAGGATAGTGTTACTATTGACTGATATGTCCAAATAACCATTAAAAATCGTGAGCACTCTGAAAAACCACTTTGTTTTCCCAGCTTTTATGTGCACGTTTAAAAAATGAACTAGGCATTTTGGCCATAATTTCTCTTTGACTACCACCTGCCTTCTGCAGACTTGAAAGAGTTAAAACGATAAAAAAAAATAATAATAATTTTTGTGAAATTAGATTTCAGTAGGGGTCATTCTGCAAAGAAAAAGGAGAAAGAAAATTGACGGAAACCTTTTAAACAACTCTATCAACACCTGCTCACAGAAAAAAAAACCATTTACATCGATGGTCTCAGCTTCGCAAACGCTATTGAGCGGTCACTTCCAGGAAAATCAGCAACATAAACATTAACGAGAAGCAACAGCCCAAATGGGCATCAGCTAACACAAAACCAACAGCTTCACTTTGTTTTTTGTTGTGACAAAACTAACGTTCAAGTCACGATCATCAAAAACTTCTGCCATGCAGTTTTTTATCCAGCCTTGAATGTATGTGTATCTAAAGACTGCATTTTACATGGGTCTGAACAGATAGAAATGTAGTGTATTTTGTGAAAAATTAAGACGTGTTACACCTATGTAGTGTGTGTGGTATGAGGCAGCCCCACTTTGTATAATCACTGTTTCCTTTTTATTCCAGTTTTTCTGGATTCTCTGAGAATGGAAGCACACTTCTCTATGAACTGTCCACAAGTGGTCAAATGATTATTAGCCGAAACAATTAGAAAAGAGGCCAGCCTGTCGAGCAGCTGAAATCACTTAAAGCACTCAGCCGAGGCAATCAAATCTTCTGCAGCCTAGATAGTGTCTGCATATTGTGGGTTGAAATGTTATCAGGTAATTACTGCAGTAATTCCAGAGCATCTCAAAGCTGAAAGTCTATAGTGCCACAGAATGGTTTTTATATATGTGGAAAATCCATGGTTTACCTGAAGGTCAGGATTTGTCTTTTCCATTCAGACATTCAGATGCATAGGAAGGTGATGCCGGTGCATTATTTATTTGTGTGTCGTTGTATGACTTTGAAACACAAAACCAACAAACAATATAATTGTTGTATGGATTTGGTGAAATCTTGGATTACATATTAGGATAAAAAACTAAGATCATTAAAAATAATCAATTGCAAATTCTATTTTGTTTGAAAACAAAAACAAAACAATTATCTATTTAATTTTTCATTTCAGAATTTGCAATAAAGAGGTTTCCCTTTGATCATTTACAGTTTTTTTGACGACTTTTTGGAAGACAGCTTACAGATGTAGAAATGTTTGCTTCTTAAGAGTTCAATAAGTAAACCTGCTGTGACTCCAAAGTCACAGCAGGAGCGCTGTGTTGTCTGACGCCCTGCTGGTCGTGTTGACGGCTTATTTATAGAATCCATGCAGTTCAGCATGCATTAATGCTGAATGCATGCTAAGGGTCAGACTGTCAACACTAAACAGGAACCATACAAGTTTCGTACACTAAAAGGTTAGATCTGTGCACAGCATTGCTTCAAGTTAATTAAGTATATTGGATCTGCTGCAGCCTTGTTGTTTAATATGACAAATTGCTTCTGTTCAATAAGAAAGATTAGATACATACAATTCAGAGCATCATCGTATTACCACAAGCCTGTGGTTTTGCATTTACAGTTTTAGCACCTTCCTATAGTAACAGTTTTTCCTTAAAGCATCCCGTAAAAAGCTTCCAGTGGAGTTCTACTGTCCATGTGCAATTTATAGTAAACAGAAGTAAAGCAGTCACAGTCTGGTATGTGCTGGTTAAGAGAAAATCCCCTGTGTCTGTAGTAGTCATGTACTTACTCTGCACTTATGGTTTTTTTTTTTCAAGAATTTATCATTCATACAAAGGTTAGTTACAGTATCTTTAAATGTCCTTTTCTGAATAAACTGAGAATTGAAAAACATAGCTTTGTTTTAACATGAGGACATGTATGTGCCGACTTGTTATAGGTACACACCTCAGCTTTCCTGTAACCTTCCTGCTGCATCCAGAAAAGGGGTAAAAAATCCTTCTAATCACAGTGTGAGCTCCCCAGATCTACACACCGGCCTTGCTACTGCCCCCAGCTCCACTTTTAAACTTTACCACCATGACTGTGATGTTGTCAGGGCAACCGCGGTAGAACGACTGGAGGACGATGCTCTTGGCACCGAAGTGAGGCTCGTCCAGACGCTCGCGGACAAAGCGCACTGCCTCCTCATTACTGAAGGCATCCCAAAGACCATCAGATGCTAGGATCATGAACTCAGGCTGCAGTTTGTCCAGGTCAAAGGTCATTATATCTGGGTCGGGAATGACCACGTTCAGGTTCTTGAGAGGATAGTCCCCCAACGAGCGAGACATGGCCAGGATTCCCTGAACTCGCCAGGATCCATTAAAACTGATGAAGCCGCCTGCAAGTGAACATTAATACAAAGTTACTATTAAAAAAATATCTCCTTTTATTATTATCAAAAATCTATTAAAACAAATCCTGATGTTGTGATTATGACCACAAAAAAGTTTATAGGGTATAACGGTTTTGCAACACATAAAAACAATCATAACAAAAAGACAATTTGAGCAAAAGTACTTTGTAAAAAATTTAAAAAATAAAAAAAGTCTAAGATAAAATGAGGTAAACTGATATCTAGACGTGGGTTAAAGTGGGTAAAAGTTGTAAAAAATAAAATAAAATTATTTTACAGATGAACTGGCCACCATGGAGATTCCTAAATAATCCATTTTAGGAAAAACTTGGAAAAACTTGAAGAGAAATATAGAAATGCAGAATTCGCTGAGATATCAGTGTGTAGAATTTTTTTTTCCTGATGCAGTATATTTTAACAGGATGCTATTTTGGAATCCCCCTGTAGATGGCAACAAAGAACACTAAAATCACAGCGAAGGATGTTGCAGTAAATTACGTTGGATGCATTGCAGTACTGCCTCAGCATGTACCTGCTCTCTTGATCCTCTTGCGCTCTTTCAGTTGATATGGCTTGTGGTCGTGCGACAGCGCAACGGCGTTCCCGTCTTTGTCACACAACACTCCGCGAGAGTCTCCGACGTTGGCCACAGTGAGCTCTCTGTCTGACAGCAGAGCCATCAGGCATGTTGTACCTGAATGAGAAATACCAAGGGAATGACAGAAACCAGAACATGTTTAAAATCACATCATAAAAAATTCTAATATTTCAAATTTACTCAATATCTTGTTTTAATTACTGCATAATTGAAAAATATTGTTGCTAAGATAAGATTAAATGTTGTATTTTCTACTTGCATCTTTTCCCAAATCTTCCCCTTCAGGGTGTGTTTAGGATGATGTAGATCAGATTTTTTTGTTTTGTTTTTTGTGAGGTTGTTCTAGACCACAATAAGAGAGAATGTGATAAAAAAATTTAAATTATTGCGCTAAAGTTTGTCATAGTTTATCACAGTTCTCTCTTCATTGGGCTGATGCGGTTCACGTTAATTTATCCCCCTCCCTCCAGCTGCCTCCCCCTCCCGACCTGCTTCATCATGGTTGGCTGAGAGCTTGTCCAGCATCTCCCGATCCACAGCCAGGATGCGCTGCTCAAGAATGCTAGCGTAAGAGACAGCGCTCTCCCTCTTCTCCCTCTCAAAGGTCTGCAGCTGCTGCCTCAGAGACTCAGGCAGGTGGGCCTTGGCATAATCAGCTGCAGCCTGCGGTAGACAGGAAGCCGAAGGAACACAAACAGACCCACAGTGGCGATTAGAGAGATACGACAAGAAAGTGGAGGCATAGAGCAGAGATGTGCTTTGCGTGGATGCTGTCAGTGAACTCAGAAATGCCATGAATGTGATGGAAATACGCACAAAGAGAACAAGGTTTGCTTTACTTTGACTTGGTTTTGCCAGATTTTATTAGAAGCTGATCTGACATGTTTTTCTATAAGTCGTTGGTATACCATTAAGCTGCACTGAGCAAGCAGCTATTCTAAGCTGAACCATTGAGCAGCCTCCTCATCCTGCACAGACATCTACTTACTTGCGTTGTCCCTCGGTTTTCCTGCTACAATTTTCTTTAGACGAAAAAGTACAATTAACCATTTTAGTTCCTCTCTTTAAGATTTCTTACACCTTAAAAATAAATCATAAAAATAATTTCCTTGTGCTGCTTTCTGATGTGGTGGCGTGCTTAAACAGTTTCCAGCAAATTTGACCTTTCATGTCAAGTTTGCTTTGAATTTCTATTTTCAGAAGTAAAGCTTCTCTTGGCAGTGACTTGACTGCGCGCAGCACAAAGAGCCACAATGCTGCAGCAAAGTTACAGTGCTAACGATCGCAACACCCTCTCTTCAATTTTTTTAGTCAAACAGTTTGTCGTCATGCAGAATGTGAACTTGCAAATCCGCTGCCGCAAAGGTGTGTGAACCAGAGAAGTATTAGCCCGAGATTATGAAATTGTAGATAAAAACAAAATCCTACTTAACATGGGAGAAACATCATCACTTTTCTGCCCCTCCCCTCGCCTCCCGTTCTGCTGAAAGAGTACTTGCGCATTATTTAATTGGATAGAGTGGTACTCTTTGAGACTGGATGAGGAAAAGAGCTCTAAGTGCAGTTTTCCATTTGCAGCTAACAGAGAAAAAAACGGCAGGATTAATGCAGTTGCAAACCTTTTTAATAGCCAAAAGATTTTACTGCTGCTGTATTTAATTAGTGAATGTAAAATATGGGAGCCATGGTATTAAAAGTGGACTGATGTGCAGCCTGGGTTTCTTGCTGACATCACTGTTATATCAAAGTGGCTTTGCTCCTCTCTCAGCCTATGGCTATAAATTAGAATTTGATAGAGCAAAGTTGTAAATGTGTGTGTGTGTTTCCACAACATTAGTCTCTGTAAATCAAAGTCTGAAAGCAGCAGCAGCTAGTGCTGACTTTCATTTTCAGGAGCACAACTCATGATTCAATGAATACAGCAGGGAGGGGGAGGGGCACGGACACGTCTAAAAATGTTTTGTTTTAGCAAATTTCGTAAAATATTCTCATTGAATTTTACAAACTGATTATGTTACATTTCTTAATACAGATGCAGTTTCGTCATATACGAAAAAAAACTAATGTACTTGCAATCCACTTGCAGGAGAAACTGCTGCAGAACCAATCACTACACAAGTATAACTATTTATTATTTTGTTATAACTAGTGAGAAGTAAAGAAGCCTTGTTTCATACACTGAAAGTTACTTGAAACTAGAAAGTATTTTCATAGCCAGGCAGCGCTCTCATGTTTAATTCAGTTCAGTTTGTTTATAAAGCGTCAATTCACGACAGGTACTGTGTCACGGAACGATGGGCTCTAAGATTTCAATGTCAGGAAACGTCGACCAGCAAACAGAAACAGAAGCCAACTCTCTTAAATATTTAAGCAGCATGAAAGCATATTTGTGACAATAATATCGATTATAAACTTGTTTCTCCTTTGTTGCAAAGCTCATAGAATTCATCGTTCAAAGTCTCAAGCTACACACTCGGTGACAGATGGCTTCTGAAACCAGAGGTCTTCAGGCACAGCATGAGAAAATACTGACCCTTGACAGTGGAGGGAGTGAATGAGGGACAAAAAGCACACACACACACACACAGCACACAAAGCTCATTGTTACAACCCTCAAGTCAACTCACTGAGAGCCACAGGCATTGTTAGTGTTAATACAAGAAGATACAAACAATGAACAAAAAAAAGGGAGTGACTGTTTAGTTTGAAAAGTTTATGAAAATCTAAATGGTCAAAGCAAATTATTTTTGGTTAAAATTCATAATTCATAATTTTTCCCCTTTACATGAGGAAAATGTCCCCTCCTCACATGAGGAGACTATTTTCCTGGCAAAAACTAGGGTTTCGTCACATTTGTTTTCATTGATTCAGACCGATTTTAAAGTGAAAACAAACGCAACATCCACCGCATCTAAACTCAATGCAGCAGCTGTAGTGAAACGGGCCTGCGATACAGCACCTCTCCCCCGTGACCGTCGAATATCCCGAATATAGACGGGTGGCTCTTGTTGGCGATGTCGGTGAGCACCTCGAACCGGTCCTCCATGTGATCTCTCCTGCCCTGTATGGAGTACACCGCCACGTTGTTATTCTTGAACTCCCACGTCTTGGAGAACTCCGCATCCAGGACGCTGAGGCCTCCAAGGCGGTCGTTCTGCATCATCTCCGCCACTTTCCCCTTCACCATCTTCACGGCATCCCGGCTGGACTTGACGATGGTTTTCACCTCGTCGGTGTGAAAGAAGTAGCTCCACAGCGCCAGACTGATACACAGAAGGAACAACGTCTCCGGCCTGAGAAGAAAATAGCGCATGATCCGACCCAAAAGAGACAGGAGCGTCATTGTGTCTCCTATCATCACACGCAACCGAACTGCAGTCTGACTACCCCCTCCTCTTTTGGCACGGTTCACTCCATCCGCTTCGCGGAGCTGTGAAGAGATCGATTTACTATCACGATGACGGACAAAAACGGAATTTAGGCTCTGAAAACGCTCCTCGGTGGGCTGGCGTCTCCAGCGTCTCTAAAGCGCATTCGCGCACTAATCGGATGGAGAACCAACAGCCCACTCTGTCGGTGACTCTGACCGATGTCTTGGTCCTATCCTCGGCCCCCTGAACAGCTGCAAGGGAGCTGAGCAGATCTCCCACATCCCATCGCTGAATCGCCGAGTTTTTGGGTCAGACTCACACCGGAGAGCGACATTAGAGTCTCAATGCTGTGACCTGAAGGCGTCCCCCTTTTTTTCGCCTTTGACCCCTTTTCTTACATGAGTATTTAGGTTCCGTATTAATATGATTTTTTTTCACACTACACGCCTCATTTCTTGAAAATTGTCACAAGAAACGGGAGACGACGGGGACACCGACGGAAGTGGATTGCTTGCCTTAATAAAGCTAAACACGCGTCAGAGAAACAATAAGGTCTGGGCAAAGCGTGTATAGAGAAGCCTTTATTCTGAAAAGCCAAAGCGGAAGTGGTTTCTAGAATGAGCAAAGTGACGCGAAAGTCCACATAGTCTGTTGACAAGTGTGCGCAGCTGCGAACTCGAGCGAAACACTGGACAAATAGCAGACACCGCGGCTTTAAAATACGCTAACGTCATACCGCAAGTTAGAACCAGAACCAACCACGAATCATCTGAAATATGTCGCTATAAATCATAGCATGTATGTACTGTTCGCTACAATCAGCAACTGAATTTATTAATCAGACAGAACAGCTATAATTCTCACTATAGAAAAACAATACGCCATATTTCGCATAATCCACTAAATTGTTTAAAGAGAAAGAACATTATATATAAAATTATGCATTAAATAATATGTCGAAATAAACATATACACGAGGATTACACCATTAGGGGTCCATACATTGTTTACAGTGTTGGTTATAAGTCTCTGCTGTGGGTTAAAATAAACTTATTTTAACTTATTTAAATATTTTTAGCTACTTCTAGCTGTGCCATTCACTGTTTTCAACAGTCTATTCTTTTAGCTAAATACAGTGTGCCTAACATACAATAATTGGGCCATTGTAGGAAAGCAAATCTCATATGGCAGAGCTGTTTGCTCTACCTGCACAGATTTGTTATATGCATGGGAATTTCAACTTACATTTGATTTGTTCAACATATTGAAAAGAAGATTGGAATCCATACCCCTTCATAGAATTCCTGCAGTTGCAGAAATTAAGGATATAATGATATGGGGAATCTAAATGCCTTTCCTTATTTGGCAAAGCAGCTTTCTTTCAAAGCTGCTTTTATGATAACATTATTTCATAGCGCGTTGTTTGAGAAATCTGAAATCCCAGTTTCAGGGTTTTCAAGCACAAACTTGCCCGTAACCTCCATGCCCTAAAATTCAGTCAGATTACAGCCAAGATTAATCGCATGCAGCATAGACGGTGAGATAAACAAAGTTCTTTCAGTTTGGCATAATGGAATACCTAAGATTAAACCTTGTTCCCACATTTGTTTGGCCCAACCAAAGTCCAGCCTCTAGGAAATAGCACCAAGACCAAAGACCCATTCAGTTGGAGCATAGCTTGGGGGTAAATCTGGTTTAGATTTGCATAGAAGCTGAATAGCACATTGATGGAAAGGCATTTGAAGAGATTTGTGTGTGGAAGCTTGACATTAATGTCAGATATTTTGGCACATTGAGATCAGGTAATCGGTGTTAAATTTCCATTATGCTTCTCTTGTTTTCTGGGCTGATCTTTAGGTGTGTTTGATCAAGGAAGTAAATGGTTGGCTCAGGGTTTCCCTTCCACCTGTTTCAAGACATTGATCCTCCTCCCACAGGGTGTACAGTGATCCATTGATCTGCTTTGAAGTACTGCCAGACGGTGTGATCACTACCCTTTACACTTAATTTATGAAATGCCTTTTACTGCAAACTGTGTTCGAACTTGTACAGCCGAACAAAATGTGTAATGCTAACAGAACCTTTTGTAAAATTGCATATTTTCCTGTTTTCAGAAAAGCAAATGTGCATAAATAACTCTTTAATAGTTAATGTAGTCTTGGGAGACCGTATTCATATCCAATTTGCAAAGAAGAAAGTCCTTCTTTGTACACAACCTGCTTTGTTTCGTATCCATAAAGAGTCACATAATCTGTCCAGTCCAGCCCACCTACGTCTTGATAACCCTCTGTGTTTTGTTCTTTTATTGGGATGAAGGTGCTCAAGTTGGGCTACATGAGCAATTAAAAGGGGGGCTGTAAACACCACCAGTCCCTGCTTGGTTGGGATGGAGTGAAGAATCATCACAGTCTACATAACCAGGTAAAACATATTTTGCTTCTCAATGCTTTTCCTAGTTACAGAGCGTATTTCCAGAAAAATCTTGAAATTAAACTTTAAAATAAACCTAGATCTATAACTTTAAAATATTATTACTTTTCAAGGAGAGGGCTATTTAGACTCTTAACTGAAATTGCACTGTTAGAAAATATGAAGAAATACAAATTTTGATATCAGCAACATACTTAAGAAAGGGTATAAATCTTTAACACATTATGAACTACATTCTGGTTATTTACACTTCTAGATTGGGAAAATGTTTATTTTTTTGTCTTGTCAAGTCTACTTTATTTGTATCACCAATAAGGCAATTCAGATTGCTTTGCATGTTTGTACCATGTACCATGTACCATGTTATAATTATACATAATAATTATATACATAATGGTAAACCATTATACATAGTGGTATATTACTTGTGAAATTTTTATGTATCAGTTGTGTTTCATGCAAAGGGAATCCTCCAGGTCTGTGACATCAATGCATCCACATTCTATCACAAACCCTTGCTGTTGTATCTGTTATTGACAAATGCCTCAACCGTTCTCCGTTTCATTAAAAGCATATTGCTCTTTTTATTTTAAACTGAAATTACTTCTGCACAGAGAATTTCAGAGTTTCTGTTCAGGACTTCTGCCTTTTTTATTTCAGTTCCACAACATAATTTTAGAAACAACAGCACCGTGTTGACTGGCAGGCTTTTTCCAAAGTGTGTCTGTCACCTTGAAGGAGAACAGAAGTTAAAATTGCATGAAGGTTTCTAATGTCCATGTTCGATATGTGTGACCTTAGCCCAGAGATTAATTTACACAAATCAAAATAGGAAAAACCCTGTATCATTATTCTTCCACTTCATAATTTTGTCCCGTTTTGTGTTTGACTAACATGTAATCATACATCATTAGCTGGAGTATGACAAAATGTGGATTTTTGCATTACATTGTCCATTTAATGCCAATAATAATTATTTGGAACATTAAGGAGACTAGGAACATAACTTTTACACTTATTGTCAAAATGAGTCAAAAGGCACCGCATGGAATACAGCTATTCAAAGCACATCAATTTTATTCAAATATGAAACCCCTACTCATAAATATTGAACCTTTTAGCTGTGAAATATTTCAGAGAAATAAATATTTCACCAAAATAATCATTTTAGTGAATGAATATTCACAAAAATAAATATTATTCACTTTAGTGAATAGCATTCACTAAAATATAGTGAATATGATTTTAGTGAATATTGAAAAAATATTGAATATTATTTTTCATTTGAACGAGAAGATTCAACTCCAACTCTATCTATATTGTCAACAGAACTGATTTTTCGATCGACTTTCGAAAACGCTCCTCTGAAAACAGGACATTTTTTGTTTTGTGAATCTTTGAAATAAACAACCAGTAATCCACCTTCTAACTTCCACCTAATCATTCAGCATGCCATCCGCTGATCTCATCCTGGTGACTTCCGTCTTTATGGCCTCCATTATTACGTTCACGTCTGGTGCCAGGACCACGCACTGGCCCAAGCTTCAGAACACCAACAAGCCTCCTCAAACTGGGACCAGTGGTTTAGGTGGGGGAGGAAGATTTAGACAGATTGCTACAAAAAACCCATCTCCCTCCAGCAGCCTGCACACAGAAGAAACAACTGGGTTTATGACGGACGGATACTCCCTGTCCCCAACAGACAGCAGCACCTTCAACAGTGAGGCTTACCCAACTGAGTACCTCGCTGATACAGTCCTCTCCCCTGGAAAAGCGCCTGGAAATTATACCTTTGACTACAATGAATGCTTCTTCAATGTTTGTGAGTGCTGTCCACCAGAGAAAGGTCCCAAGGGACCAACTGGTGAACAGGGGCCGCCTGGGGAAAGGGGCGATCCAGGTAAGATTGGATCTTTGTTTTCCTTTGAATAAAAATTTGGAGGTCAAACTTAATTTCTCTTCTTCTTTTTAGGGTTACCAGGAGAAAAGGGAGAAATTGGACCACCGGGTTCTCCTGGACCAGCTGGATTACCTGGACTCAGTGGATTAAATGGCGAGAAAGGTTCAACAAGAATGAAAAGAAAGCTACTTGTTGATGCTCTATTTATGCTGTCTGCTTGTCACAAAAAGTTCTCTTTTTCACATATGTTTTTTATTTTTTAACCAAAACTGCCACAGGTGAAAAAGGAGATCAAGGGCCAAATGGTTTACCAGGATCCCCTGGAATCTCGGGGAAACCTGGAGAGAAAGGTTTGTAATTTCTTTCAAAAACTACATTTGGACCACCTGTCAGATCATTTATACAGTGAAGGTTTTTGGATCATTTGTATGTGTAGATAGCTTGGGTTCTTGTCGACATGGTGTGAATTTCATGTCAGTAGCACCATTACATATATATTTTGGAGAAAAACATTGATGTGTTCCCTACTTTTATGCCACAATATTTAAAATTAAAATGAACAAATAAGCCTGTAATTGGTTAAACTGCATCTCATTATACAAAACCTTTAATAATTTATCTCCTTTTTCACCTAATCTCTTCACATGCCATAGGTGATTTGGGCCCCAAAGGAGAGAAAGGTGAAAATGGGATCAATGGG
The DNA here is from genome assembly GCA_902982915.1 of Phalloptychus januarius. NCBI lineage: Eukaryota > Metazoa > Chordata > Actinopteri > Cyprinodontiformes > Poeciliidae > Phalloptychus > Phalloptychus januarius. The sequence goes on along the minus strand of CADWAE010000466.1, from coordinate 11,188,078 downwards.
CTGAAAGGAGACACTGGAGAAAAAGGAGAGCCTGGTCACAATGGAACTATGGGCACCGTTGGGCCCATGGGTCCCCAAGGGACACCAGGGACAAAGGGTCAGAAAGGTGAACAGGGACGTTTGGGAGAATGTTTATTTGGTGAGAGAGGACAGAAAGGCGATCTTGGTGATCCTGGACCTCCTGGTCCAAAAGGTGAGATGGGTCCTCAAGGAACCAATGGCAGTGATGGTTCAAAGGGAGAAATGGGGCCAGCAGGAGAGAAGGGAGACGCTGGCGCAAGAGGGCCTCCAGGTGCAAGGGGAGTAGCCGGAATGAGGGGGGAGAGGGGAGTTAAAGGTGTACGGGGCCCTCGAGGCCCAAAAGGTGATGCAGGTGAGAGTTTGGAGCCAGTTCGTTCTGCTTTCAGTGTGGGTTTGTTCCCGAGTCGGTCCTTTCCTCCACCCGGACTGCCTGTGAAGTTTGATAAGGTCTTTTACAATGAGGAGGGTCACTGGGACCCAGCACTCAACAAGTTCAACGTCACACTCTCGGGAGTCTACTTACTCACCTATCACATCACTGTGCGCAACCGACCCCTGCGGGTTGCCTTGGTGGTTAATGGGGTGCGGAAAGTGAGGACACGAGATTCCCTTTACGGCCAGGACATCGACCAGGCTTCCAACTTCGTCCTGATGCAGCTCAGTGAGGGAGATCAGGTGTGGCTGGAGACCCTGAGAGACTGGAACGGGGTTTACTCCAGCAGCGAGGACGATAGCACCTTCTCTGGTTTCCTGATTTACCCAGACTCAACTGCAAAAGCAAGCGCTATGAAAAAGATTTGAGTACAACTTCTAACTTTACAGCCTTCTTACGTTAGCTCCTTTTCCAACTGTGGTTTGTAGAGGATTATCTCTCAGCTTATGTTTCTGTAAAATGTTGCAGCTTAAGATTCTTTTTTTTTTAAGAGTTACTCTGCTCAAGCCAATTACTTTGCATGCTTTACTACACTAGGACATTGAGAGAGCAACATTTTTTATTTCAAATCTTGTTAGTTGAAACTGCATTAAAATTACTCTGCTTGAAAGAATATTTATGTATGGATTTTTTGTTTATTAAGAGAGCCAGTTCTAATTTCATAAAGGATTTGGGATTTCAGTAAGAAAATCACATCAATTCTTCAGACCCTAAATTACTCCCAGTAACCACTAGAGGGCATAATATGCTCATATTTGGCAAAATAAGTACTGTGGACCATAACGTCGCGTTTTGCATTAAAAGAAAGGCAAACAGGTTGCAGAAAGAGGCTAAAAACACGACATGGCTGTAATTTTAATATCTGAATTTAGTCATTTGAAAAAATTAAAATTAAATTAGAAAATTAGGAAGCTGTCTGGAAACAGAAAGTTAATATAAAAGCCTCTGTGACTGTGGTACTAGTCACAGAACTGGATGCAAATCACTTCAAAATGATTTTTTTTGTTTTTTACTTGATTCACAAAGACTTGGTCTGACTCATAATAGTTAAGTCGAATTGCCTTTCTATAATTAAAGTGGAAATATAAATATTAATAATCCTGGCTTATTCTCCTAATAACTAATTACATTTAACACCTGACAAAAATTCAGCTTCACGATTACTGTGAAGCTGATTCTGTACATGGGTAAGAACAGCCCTCCAATGTTCCTGAAAGACACACCAGAGATTTAATGCTACTGAAATACATAGTACTTATTACTCATTTTCTCCAGTTTAAAATAATTTTAACCATACATACACACGTGTGTGTGTTGTATTTAGTATTGTAAACACAGATACTTTTATGAATAATGATAGTAGTTTTACTCATTATAAAAAAACTCAAACTTTTTCTACCAAAAGGTGAAATATGTTGCTACTATGATTCTGTCTGTACATGTTCCTGTACTATCTTTAATAATGAACTATTTGTTACCAAATAGCAGAAAATGTTGTTGCTGTCATGTTTTTTCTTCTTCTAAATTAGTTTTTCGTCAGGCAGTTTTAGCTGCTTGCCTTGTAAATCAGCAGGATAGCGGTAGTTAATTTTGTGAAATATTAATTTAAATCGCACTTTAATAAATTTTTGTTTTGTTTCAAGAAAAATATTTTATTTTCTGACAATACAAAGGAAGAAAATACAAAACTAAACAAGTGATGCTTGCATACTACAGGAATTTATAGATTTAAAGCCTTGTCAAATTCCAGTGATGAATGAAAAACAAATTGTGCGTATATGCGTCTCCACTGGCCTGAAATAAAGCTAAAATATGAATATATATAGACAATGCAACAGAACCTTAACCTTATTTTGGATCATTTGAAACTATAACATCTTTGGCAAACTAAGTAATATTGAAAACTTAATTTACAATTTTATTTTTTGAATCGCCTACAAGCTGCAAACAAGACATACAAAATGTTTTATATTTTGTCAATCCAGTATATTTGACAACAGTTATCCACATGTAAACACTTGTGATCAAAACCTGTTATAAAAGTTTTTATTGTCTTCCTGTTTCCTCTAGTTTTCAGATGGAGTATAATAATTAATCATAATGTTAACCACGGCTGTGGACTGCAAGGCATAAATACATATTTACAACAAAATTACAATGATATGAAACATTAGGAAGAAGAAAAAGGATATTTAGAATGCAACATTTATGAAAACCATCAAATGAGCTTCATGTGTTCACCACAGAAGACACTACAGACATCAGTGGTCACATCCTGTGGGTTGACGGGAGTAAAGGTTAATTGGTAGAAATAAATTAATATGCCTTATGCAAACCTGTTTAGCGCAGGTTAGAGATATTTTGTCATTTCTTTGATCAAATGATACTTGAAGATGTTAATTTTGCCTTAAAGATTTATCTGACTCACAGAGAGAACTGACACACACGCACACACAAAAAACACTTTCTATTTAAAACCACGGTATCTCAAGAAGAGCATTCAGAATTAATTAAGAGTTCTCCATAATTAGGGGAACAACATTTGTAAACATTTATGTAAAAAGACAGAAACAACAATGATACCTGTTAAAGAGGAAGGCCCATGACATCTCCATCCACTGCGGAAGGACCCAGAGTGTTTGTCAAATTTCCATCTTATTCTTGCTGCTGCTTGTGGTGATGGCAATACATTTGTGTCAGTTTGTTGAAATGTTATTTTGCTTGTTTGTTTATGGACACACACACACACACGCACACACACACCCCTACATAGAGGCATAAACGTGTGCAAGTGTCTAAGTGTGTTTGTACATTTATGTATTTTCAACTACTTGATGTGAAAATATAAATAACTACCTTGGCGGTGTGTGCAGTGTAATCTGTTCCCAGCAGGCTGGATTCCCACTGCGAGAAAGACAGTATATTGTTCCTGCAGCACCGCAGATAACAACTCATTAGCATACTGAATCATTTGGCTGCAAGAGCCACTCTGCCACCCATCTGCACAGAGCTGATAAACGTATACACATACACACTCGTATACACAGCTCGCACCAACAGATCCATGAAATGCGGACACATACACACCAGCCCGTTCGCACAAACACACGAAAACACATAAGCATGCACTCTCACACATACACATCCTTTCACTCCCTTGCTTTCAGTCCCTCGTATGCTCCTCTATCCTTGCCTTTTGTGAGCCTGCGTCTTTTCTGAGAGTCAGGAAAACTGAAGCAGGTAAACGTTTGGCAGGCATTAACCTAGAGAGCCCCTCGGTGGAGCTGCAGCTCAGCCAGAGCGGAGCGCAGGAGAGGTCTCCAAACACCTGGTAGTCTCTGATGCTCTCTGGAAGCAATCAGAGCCTTTGGAAATATCCGAGTGCTCAGTGTTGAGGTAGTAGAACTGGTGGCACAAAGTTAAAGTCAAAAGCTACTTTTTCACAATTTATTTTTCTTTTCTTTTTTTTATATAAATTATGTTAATGAACTAACAGTTAATCTTGCATTGCTCAAGAAACGTATTCATGTTCAGTGAATACTTGATCTGAACATCTGTTTTAACAAAATGCACAGACACAGCAATGAGCAAACGAGTGCAGCGAAGGCTGTAAAAGCCACTTTCACAATGGCAGGATATCCTGCAGGTCAGCAAACCATGGTTACCTCCACAGGAAGTTGTCACTTGTTGGGGGTGGAAGTGAGGATTGTAGCGCCCACTGAGGGATTTCTCTGAAGAGGTTGTGGTTTTAAACTTTGCTCTGTGTTCAAATGAAGCGGGAAATAATTGCATGGCATTACACTGCCTGCCCGTTTAGATAAGTAATTTATGTTTTACTGTGGTGAAACAGAAAGTGAGACATAGGATGCTTGTGAGAAAACCAAATTTAAAAGATTTGGAATAAAAAAAGAAGTTCTCTAAACTGAATTCCTCTGAAGTAGACTGAAGGTAAAATGTAATTGAGTGAACTGAACTGAGTTGAAATTAACTCAGTTTGACTGAATTAAATCATATTAAATAGAATTAAATTAATTATATTAAGTTCATTTTGATGAGCAGAACAAATAGAACTAAACTTAATCAATCTGACCAGACATATAGAATCAGCTGAACTGATCAAAACTGAATTTGATTGTATTTAGCTTGAGTGAAGAGATCTGAACTGAACTGAATTGAAATTAAATAATCTGAATAAAAGCACAGACGTTAGTCAAAATGAGTAAAACTGAAAGTAAACAAATTGAATTGAATTGAGCTGGTGCAGCACAGTGGTGCAGTTGGTAGAAATGTTGCCTTTCAAAACAGTCCTGAATTCAAACCTGGAGTCTTTTTGTGCATTTATTGGTTCTCTCTGGGTACTCCGACTTCCCCCAACAGACAAAAGCAAGGCTGCTAGGTTTATTTGTCTTTCTTAATTGTTCTTAGTGTACATGCATGGTTATTTGTCCTGTCTGTTTCTCTGTTGCCCTGCAATGGACTGGTGACCTGTCTGTCCATGGTCTACTCCACCTCTCGCCCAATTTCTACTAGAGACAGGCACCAGCCCCCGCAAGAATAAGCACGTATACAGACTGGATGAGCTAAACCAAATGATAGCGGAATAAAATTGTAACACTAATATATTTCAAATGAATTCACACCACAGGAAAATTCAAATTTTCTCTGTATATTTTATTCTGTTTTTTGTATAAAATCCATCCCTTTAACATTGTATATATTTATAGATACAGCTATCATACAACAAATATATCATTACCAAACGTACAATGTCCCTTTACTGTAATTCATAAAATACCGAAGGTACCAAGAGAAGCTACCAGATTCTGCTACAAAAGCAGAATTACCAACAACAGTGAGCAACACTTCCAGAAAACTGCTGGTGTTTGTATGGTATTAATACTACAAAGTGGTGGTGGTGAGGGGGTAGCTGTGGTGGGAGTGTACGCGTAAAATGCGGAAAGAAAGGGACTTATTTGTGTACCTTGCTAAACTACATTTGCATTATAGTTTAAAAAACATGAAAACATTCATATCAAAAGGACTTTATGAGTCATCTCAAGATTTCATCTGACCCCTGTTTTGTACACTTTAAGAGCACTGTTTATATTGTACCTCCACAACAATTCAAATACATGTGGTTTTTATTCACACACAGTGTAATTGTTTGACTATTGAAATATTTGGCTTGATTTTCTAATCACTGGGTGTGACAGAAGCGGTACCACATTTGATGTACTTCCATCTATTCGTTCACTTATAATAGCATTACATGTAGAGTTGAATTTCTTTTCTTCTGTCTCCTCCAATCCTGTCTCTTTAAAGACAGTTGTGATAGTAAACCCATTCACAAACACACTATGGTACATCTGAAGCCTCATGACTAAAAAGTCACTGTTATTATATTTTGCAGTGGAAATATAATACTATTTACAATACATACGTAACTGCATCAGAGTCCCACCTGTTCACTGTGTTAACAGCCTCTCGCAAACATTTATTTTATTATTATTATTCTACCTTATGAAACTTGTTCCACTTACGTCTTTATGTTTATGTCTTGGCATTTTGGACCAGGTTACCTGCAAAACTGTTCAAACAAAGTGGATCAAGACCATATTATGCACCATTTTGCAACCAATGGCGACTGCAGATTTAGGTCAAAATGAACTCCTTTTGCTTAACATCTTCTAAATAACGAGTGTTTGATTTAAAATGTTTTCTTTCATTCTTTTTTTTGTAGTTTCATTTTAGAGGATGTCTTTGGAACTTTCAGCGCAAAGAAGCTTATAGTCTGCAAGGTTGGTCAAGAACATGGCACATGCACAATTTACAAGTTTAAAATTAATCATGATATTTATCGTCTTTCCCTTTTGAGTCAAATAACTCTTCCTAAACTGATTACTCCAAGATAAAAGGTGTTTGAGGATATGCGCTTTTCAAATCATCTGTAATTGCGTTTCTCTAGTCTTTGATGTCATGACTGTGCTCCCCTGGTATCAGTATCATCGTCGAGTGGAACCATCTAATGGGCGTCCGTTGCGCCTCAGATCTCTAGCTGCTAGATGCAGTGAGGGTCCGCGGGACGCTGTTAGAGTCCTTGTAGCTGGAGGTGAGTCCTGGTCCTCCATGAAGCTCTCGGGACTCCCCTCTCCATCCCCATCAGGTAGGCTACCACAGCTGGAGCCTGGTGACATTGTCTCCAGAAGATCATCCCTCGCTAGGCCCACCACGGTTTCTTGATGTGGCGCACCCTGAGGGCCTCCCTCGTGAGTTGGAACACCAACCAGCAGCCCCGTGTCTCCGTCAGTACTGTTGCCAACATTTCGTCCTCCGTCCTGGTCCTCCAGGAGGTTGGAGAGGAAGCTGATGTACTTCATAGCAAGTCTCAGGATCTCGTTTTTGCTCAGCTTCTTGTCCGGGGGGTGAGTGGGGATGAGTTTGCGAAGCTCCGCGAACGCACCGTTTACATTCTGTTGCCGCCAACGCTCACGGCTGTTTGTGAAAATGCGGCGCACAATCTTAGGCTGGCCAGCTGTGGGAGAGGATGGAAAGAAAGAAAAATACTGATATAAGGAGTCTAAGGTTACATAGAGGTGAAGCAGCTAAAACATGACATTCAAATATTACTTAAAATGTGGATTTTCAAAAGCAAACAAGTTATAAAGAGCATAAGAATTGTAGCAGCAGAAAGGATGCACAATATTTATAAAAAAAAATAGAAAACAACCGCAGTAATCAACATTTGCACTACAGCCTCAATATAACTATGGTTTATTTTATATAAGAAATTATTGATTTACTGTAAGAATAATTGGCATTTGGAAAGGTGTGTTTATCATATCCTGAAATAAATGATTATTTATTTATTTATTTATTTATTTATTTATTGGATGCGAAAAAAAAATGATTTGCAACATTCACATAGAAATGGCGAAACTGTCCTCCGTACTGTTTTCAAATTTTGGATTTGCTTTGCAAAACCACAAGAATAAAGGCAGTTTCTGAGATTGAGTTAACTACATGCTGTAATCCATTGAATTTGTATTTGTCTACACACACTTAAAAGCTTTTCTGAAGAGAGGAAAATAAAACTTTATTTGAAATATTCAAATCTACCCGTTATATGCTGGTTACAATGCTATCTTTTGTTCCAACATAAAGTTTTAACAACACAAGATTTTATTTGCAGAAATCTCAAAAACAAAATATGTTTGGGTTGATCGCTTAGCCCTATTTTGCAATCTATAATCTTTTTTTTTATTTATTTAGACACACTTCATTGAAGACTTTTTTGAATATAACTGAAAATAAACCCTCCAAAATACCAAGCCTCAAATATTGGTGTTTTATATTGGATGCTAACTCCCTCCTGCAATCTAGGATTGTTTTTTGTTTGTTTTTTTATTCAGAAACACTCAAATGCTTTTTGCATGTAAAAGTGTGATCTCAAATATTTGACTTTCAATTGTGGATTTTAGGTGCTTTTGCCTATCATACTGCAACAATATTTTTCATTTTTATTTAGATCATCTTCAAAGCTTAGATACCAGCAACAATCTTTAATATACAGCAAAACTGTCATCAGTACACACAGATTTTTAAGGGAACAAGAAAACACTCATTTTCCTCCCAATTGTGCTTGGGAGGGTGTGTGTATCCCATTCTGCAATTTATGATTTTTTTTTTCAATTTTATTTTATTTAGACACACTGAGAAGCTTCTCTGCACGTAGTCATACTATTCCACCCCCAATAGATGTGTCTTTTTTGGTTATTGTTGCTCTTGGAACACACCCAGCCTATCTTAATCCTTCAGCCCACTCTGCAGTAAAACCTTGGCATGGAGGCAGCAGCACCCGCAATTCTCCTCCCCTTTATGTCAGTGAGTGGGCAGCACTGGAGAAGATGTATCAAATCCAATCAACTCCAAATTTGCCTAAGGATGGCTTGTTTTAATTATGCGCAGGTACAGGTATTGTAATTTCTTCCATGAAGTAAGATTATCGCAATTCGCACTGGTTGAACTCATTTTTTTCTTCCGCCCTCTTTGCAACGCATCTTCTGCAACTCTCAGATTGGGAACAGTGTACATCCATGTCAAGGGGTGAATGACAATGGAGATGAGGGAGGGACAGTTAGGGGGAGGGGAGGAGGGACTGTACTGGCAGAAGGAGCACACAGCAGAAGTGCATCTTACCATACTTATAAAGATCTAAAATGCGCCTACCCTCGTCGAGTTCAACCTCATAAGGCGCCGGGCGGCGCTTTACCCTGTTGCTGGGGTACATGCTGTACTGCTCTGACTCTCCTCCAAGACTATGAAAAAGAAAAAAAAAGACAGAAAACAATGTGAGAAAACTCGGAAAAACATCGCTGCGTCACATCAAAAGTTTTTACACCCAGATGCAAAAGTGCATTTTGCCTTAACAAGTTTCCGTCCAAACGTTAAAGATAAAACGTGCATTTAAAACGGTCTATATCTTTCTGACTGCAAAGGTACCTGTTGATGGCGGCGAGAGGCTGCGCCAGATTGTAGAGCATCGCCCGGGCCGGGACAGGGAACGCGTTTGGGCTCAGCTGGACCATTCGAGCGTCGTCTCGGTGCGGCGGCGGCAGCGGCAGCGGTGGAGGTCTGCGAAGTTCCGTGATCGGCACCAAATGGCTCTCCGTCCTCTGCTCCAGTGCTTTTATAGCGTCCCTCCTGGAGAGCTCGATCACCGGCACTTCCCTTTTCAGGTCAAGGGCGTTGAGAGAGGCAGTTTCCCTGGCAACGCCGTTGATGATGATGCTGATGCTGGTCCCGTTGCTCGAGTTCTGCAGCGGAACGTCATCCGTCTCCTCAGCCCCTTTGAAGCTCCCTCCCCTCTCCTTTTTGTCCGCCTCCTCCTCCTTCACCCTCTCATTGGCATCACCCTCCTCCCCCCTTTCTATCCTCGGCTTCTCTTCCTCCTTGTATCCGTTGTGTCTGGAGATGATGGCCGAGTCTTCTCGCTTTCCAGGACCGGATCCTGCGTCGGGACTTCCAGGACAAAGCTCCTGCTCCCGTTTTTCCATCATTTTTGAAACCGTGACCCGCTTTTACAGTCCCACAACGTCCTAAGTGAAAACGTCCTCGATTAATATGTAATCATTATCTCACACAGCAAGCATTTGCTCTATTTTGAATCTTAAATAAGAGTTCACTTGAATGATAAAAACCTTTTTGTCTTATAAATATAATTATCCAGACATTATTAATAATTACCGCATTTAGTCAATGTTTGAGTTCATATGAAACTAAAAAATAAACGTTTTAAGTTGGAATTAAACGTTTTATTTCCTTTTGGTCGATACATTTTTCTCTCAAACCTATCGGACGAGCATTCTCAGCTGAAAGATTTTTATAACGTGTTATGTTTTTTTAATAGTCAGTTTACCGAAAAATCACCTCAGCAAACAACAACAAAACATGAGCATTCGATCTTAATGTTAAAATTCTTTACTGTCTAAATCCAGCAGACTCGAATAGACCAAATAATTGCCCATTAATATGGGCTTCGAGAGGTATTTTTTATTTGTGAAAGTCTGGTAAGTTATTCTTTATAGCACTATGCTTGATTTACGATAATGCAGCCAACAAAGAGAAATGTATTTTTTTAAGTGAGGAAAAAAAATGTCTGATTGAAATTCGCGTTTTGAGTATGTTATTGTAGTTCTTTTTTCATGGGTGAAAATAATCAACTTTCACACTTAATGTAGACACTATCGGAGCTCAGGCTGCTTCTGCGTCGAAATAAAAATATTTCCCCCCTTTCTTTCCGCTAGTTCAAAGAAACTCGGATTGGGTCGTTTTACTAGCAATTGCAGCTGGAAATTAATTTGTGGATGTATTTTTATGTATTTACTGGGAAGGCCATAATGCTATTATTGCTACAAGGGTTTTGTAGCAATAATGCTAGGGTTTTGGCATTCTGTTTATCACCCTGTACGGTGCTTTTAGGAGTAATTTGATGGAATAAAGCTCGGCAAATATGAAAAACGAACAACAGACTGATTATAACCGACGCGTTTTTTCGTTTTTTTTTTTGTTTGTTTCTGGGGATTCTCCTACGGGCCTCGCATCCGTTTTCCCCCCCAGTCTCAACTCGATCGGACAAAACTAGAAAATATAAACTAAATATGTCGCTCATTATAGCATCACAATAAAACCAACCGTATCCATACCGCAACAAGAGGAGCGACGCCACGACGGTTCTACATAGAAAGGGAGTTTTTTCGCACTTACCGTTTCAGCCGTGTTGTTGATGTTACTGTGTAAGTGGAGCCATTTTGTGAGTGGGTCATCCATGTCTGAGGTTTTTCTTTTTTTTCCCCTGCCAGTTGTGGAGCTGTGTGTGTGTGTGTGTGCGTGTGTGTGTGTGCAAGTGTACGTTATTCCCCGCCGCATCCAGTGCGCTCCCTCTCTGTATGGGGAGCGGAACACAGGCCGCAATGTGCCCGAGTGAGATAAGCGCACGGCAGCGGCCTCTTCATTCCCGATAAGCTCCTAAACCCATTATTTATGAAATGATTCATTATTATTTGGCTGTCGTTGGGGCTATATAGTCTTGTGGAGGGCAAGGCATTAAAAAAAGAAAAAAAAAAGCAAACAGGCAAAGCGCAACGGCCTGTAACAACGTGAGGTATATGGCAGACTGTACTGGCTGCGCTCTTAGGTGCTTTAGTCTTTTTTTTTATTTTATTTTTTTAATGAAAGAAACAAAAGCTCAGGTTAAGCCTTGGGGAACTTTATATTCTGAGGAAAGGGTTTTCTTCCATAAGCTCATTTATCAAGCAATAAAAGTTGTTTCATGTTTTATTAGCTCTTTAGAAGAGCGGAATATCTTTATTCATCTATTGTACACCTTAAGGATGGAGCAACTTGTTTCACTGTAACCAAAGACTCCTTAATTGGATACCGTGACTTCAATAAATAAATAAATTAATTAATTAACAAATAAATACATAAATAAAAGTCTGTGGCACTTCTTTTTTTTTCGGGTCGGTTCTCCGTGGATAGCGGTTCCCCGACGTCCACGGATAGGGGGTTGGTGGGGGTGGCAGTCATGGCTGGGGGAGATAAAAGCGTATCGGTCTCTGGAGGCATCAGATAAAAGAGCAGAGCATCAACTGCTGACATGCTATCAGAGCACATTCAGGACAAGCCTTAATGGTAGAAGGTACATCATAATAACGGATTTTCTACACGCTTTTGTCCCTACAGTTCAATTATTAATTACGCGGTCTGTAAAAGTAATACGGATACGAGATCATTTCACCACGGCTGATAGATAGATAGATAGATAGATAGATAGATAGATAGATAGATAGATAGATAGATAGATAGATAGATAGATAGATAGATAGATAGATAGATAGATAGATAGATAGATAGATAGATAGATAGATAGATAGTGGTGGAGTCATTTCTCATTTCTCTCCATCAAGCCTGTGGAAACGCCAGTCACGACCGTCACTCTGCATCCTGTCCTCACAGCAGATTTCCGTGAACTAATCCCCGCTAGTCAGGCTGACAAAAGACAACAAAACTGTCTGAAATGCAAACAAATACAATCAATAATTCAGAAAATAAATAAAGGTAAACCTCCTGTGATTGTTTTTGAGTGTTGGAATTATTTTATCGACATGTCCATTAAGTTTTGTGAATAGATGGTTTGGTGAAGCAAAAGTGCACAATTAAGAGATGTCTGACACTGAAGCATAATGTTTGGCAAAATAAAATATTTTATTTTACAATCAATAAATCAAAAAAGAATAGAACGAAAGAAAGCACAGTTCATGGAGTAAAAGCAACAATTAGAATAAATAGGGACTGTTAATAAAAGGTAAAACTCACAGCTTTTAGTTTTTACTTTTTGCTGATCAGTATTGAACAGTGCCATAAATTGTCCCACAATATATATATAAAAAAATGATAGAAATCTATCAGACTGTGTTAAATGTGACCAAACTAAGCAACATATAAAAAGTCAAGTGGATTTGATTCTCATTGTCTATTATCAAACTGGATATTTTTAAATATAAGTTATGAACTTTGAGGGTTTTTTTTCTGTTTCATCCTGTTACAACTACAAACTCAAATGTACTTTACTGAGATTTAGTGGAAGGAAAATGATGCATGGTTTTGAATATTTTTCATAAATCCTCCCAAAAATGCAAAAGTGTGATGTGGATTTGTTTTTAGCCTTAAACAAACTTAAACAAACTCAGATGCATCCCACTATACTGTTAGTCTATTGTATGAAACTGACAAATGTATGGCACAACTGCAAATTACATTAAGGGCAAGGACTTTTACCTTAAACAATGGCAAGGAGAGCGTTAAAGAGAGGGGCAGCCAGGAAGGCCAGGCTGAATTGCTTAGAAGATGGATAGGGCTGTCTGAAAAGAAAAGCTGCTGAAGGTTGCAAAAGACTTGGTTTGGAGTTTCACCTTGCAGCGGGACCATGACCCAAAGCACACAACTTTATATAAATTCCACATATAAAACCTTCTGATCAAAGCATTAATGCAATAAGTGTTTTAAAATGGCCCAGTAATGTTCAGGGCTAAATTAAGTTGTGGGAAGATTTGCAAAGATTTTGCAGATATAAGCTCTTCATCCAAGCTTGTGTTAATTTTCAAAAAACAAAATGGGATTCAAACTATGGACATGAAGAAAACTGAAAACAATTGCATACTCACTTTAAATATGTTTAAAGGTGAGTATGCACTTTGAATATGTTTTGTGATAAAAAAGAAAGATCAAAACCATCCATTATTTTCCTTCCCATTATCCGTTTCTGCTGCTTTTCTATCACAAGTAACCCTAATATATTACATTATAGGTTCTGGTTGTGATGTTCATTCATTCATAGGCTGTAAAAACTGTTGAACCAGAATGTGTCTATTTGTTAAATTAAGATCACTGAATTTCAATTTATTGGGATTTTACTATGTTGAGTCTTTACATGTTTTCTCTGGACGGAGGACTGATGCAAAGTTAATGACGCCATGCTTTCATCTCAGTTTCCGAAAATGGAAAAGTATTGTCCAGTAGGCATTATACAATCCATTTGACTGCATTGTATTATAAATAGGATCAAACTGGAATGTATATTAAAATTAAACTTAAATCTGCCTATGTTGCTGAATTGATTTCATCACACATTTCTCTGAAGTACTTTTCTTCAGAGAAATGTGTATCTTGTTATGATATTTTGTGTAAATCGGTAGTAAAAAAAAAAAAAAAAAAAAAAAACTAAATAGAACAGAATTTATTTATCTAAATTCAGTCAACAAAAGGTGTTGGGTATAAGAGCCTACCTATCACAATACACAGTAACATCACATTTTTAAGTTCTCTGTGCAGCTGGATTTGTTTGCTCTAAAAGATCTTAACTCTATGTTGGCTATTCATCTAGCATTACATCAAAATGCATTGTGTCACGTGTACAATGTGCTCCAGTCAGTTTGCAGTGCATGGTTAGTGGTTAACTGTGAGCCAACAGGCTGTGTGCCATGTCTGTCCTGCACCGTTCAGCGTTGACTGCGTCGGCCAGGCAAGATCCGGAGGGTGGCGGTGCTTTCCCGGGTCATAAGGCGTGTCACCTGGTCCAAACTGAGGCCTGCCACCGCCTCCCCGTTAACCTGTAGGATTTCATCACCAACGCCCAGCAGGCCCTCCACCCCGCCATCACCGACCTTCTCGACATACACACCTGTAAGTAACAGTCAATGAACAATGGGAGTTTTTGATTAATACCATTTTTCTTGTGCTTTCCCTCCCATGTTGAGCTACTCAGATGATATTTGTGGAGGTGGTCCTCCCACTAATTTAACTGCCTTTTAAATATGCCATCAGGTTTTGTAGAGGCGTGTGAATTGGCCATTTGTGTGAACTTTTAAATGCAGGAGAATGGACATCGAGGACCATGGTAGCGGGATTAACACTGTAAACTGACGCATTCAATTGACCATGATGCTTTAAAGTAAATGTCAAAGTAAAGAAATGTTACCTGTATCTGGTCGACCTTTTCCTCTTGAAATAACAAAACCAAAGGGGCCACTTGGGGGTTTGATGAGCTCCAACAAGATGGTCCCATCAGGGAAAGCCTGTGTGACCCGGCCCATTGGATGAGCCATTCTGGCGACAACTACATCTTCATCACTCAGGCCCCTGTGAATCTCAATCTGGGGGCTTTCAGGGCTGAAGAAAAACAGATTAAATTCATTAATGTGTTTTTAAAATGTATTTATATTCACTGTTTTTTGACTTATTTTGGCTTTCTCTCTCTATTTTTTTATTCGTACCTGGGTGCCAAGCCATATGGTATTTGGACTTCTCCCAGTATTGTTGAGCGTTCTGTTCTTCTCTCTAAACTCTGAACAGAGGAGGCTTTACGTAGCTGAGCCAGTGGGAGCACCTAGTGGCAAACAAGTGGAATTGTAACAACTACTGCATTTCTAGTACAGTGGCAAAACTCAACAGAGCGGTTTTCAGAGTAGTACCTTCATAATAAATGTAAAAACATACACATATTCCATAAGTAACTGCAACTGATAACAGTTTGAGCTTGCTTAATTCTGTTTAATGTGCCAGGAGTGTATCAGTTTATGGCTGATGCAAGGAGTTAATCTTGTGCTTCCGATGTCAGACAACAGGTTTGAAACTGATAATCTCAAAAGAGGTCCGGCAGAAATTTATGACAAATGGAGATAAATAAAATCTTGCATGAAAAAAGTTTGTTTTTCTTGCTCACGGTGTGCAGGGTCTGCAGTGAGGGTGTCCTCTGTATTCGAATGGTAGGCTGCGGTCTCCGCGTGGGGCTCGGTGAGGCTGAGCTCGCCCGTTGGACGGTGGGGAGACTGAGCTGTTCCATGCTGCTGGAGCGACCCCCCTTCACCAGTCTGCCAACACTATTCAGCCCGATGGAGGAAAAGAAACGGCGCAGGAAAAGTTTCGGTCTCCCATCAAATTTTCTGTAAGAGGAGAAATGTTGTTTGTTTTTTTTACTAACATGCAAAGATTCACCAAGTTATTTGCAGGTTCTAAATGTGCACAAGTTTCACATCTTCTAATGTTGAAACTATCCTAATATAGATCTGCTCCAAAGGTTTCTTCACCTTTAGCATGCTCTTTCTGCACTGAGAGAAATGCATTTAAAGGAAAGAACATATATGTTTATGTGTGCTGAAGTAAACTACAGCCAAAAAAATAGCTTTGTATTCTCAAAGACCCCAACATTGTGCATAGTGCACAAAGCATAGTACACAATTTATATATGAAGAAATATCCTCCAAATTGTTATTCAGGGAACTGAAACAAAAATAAAATAGGACCCAGTGCAGCTGGTTTTATAGAAAGTTGATTTCATCCAATATTCTAATGAAAACAATAATAAAATAAACTCACTGGGATTATGTTGTCACATTGTAATATTAAATGAACACAGTATATATGTATATATATTCATATATATACAACTATATAAATCTATTTATATCAGGTCAGATATAAATAGATTATCAGATGAAGGCGTCACATTGGTGGAAAAAATTTACTGCCGCTATGGATGGGTATATTTGCACCTGCATGTCACTGGAGCGATCAGCTTTGTGAATTCAGTGCAAAAATACAGAAAGTACCACATGCAAGACAGCTGCAAATTATACAGGAGACTGCTTTATGAATTATCCCCTTAATTTTGTGTTTCACTTTCCAAATGATTTTATGTAATATCCAAAAGAATAATAGCTTTTTCCCTCCAACAGAGGGCAGAATTGTTGAAGTATTCACACAATCTTTTAAGCTGTAATATCAAGTGCACTGTTTGTCAGAGTTCTAGGTTTAATCTCTCTTCTGGAACTGCTCCACGCAGAGTTGTTGCTGTGACAGTTTTAGTGTAGGAGGAGATTCGCGTGTAAGATTATGAAGTGCAAACCTGGAGCCGTCGGAGCTTTCTTCCCACAAAGCCTCGGCTTTTAGATGTTCAGCTCTCAGCAGCTCAGCTCTGAGGTCCTCGGCCCGAGACATACCCATGCCTCGCAGAGCTCTAAAGTCTGAGCCAGGACCGGTCTCTCCACTTACGCCTGCTTGGACATAACAGTAATGGTTACACTGATCAGAATGCAAATGAATGCATATGAATTTGTAAACAAAACAAAAACAAAAACTGCTCTGTCTAATTGAAAATAAATATCAACATAATGAGTTTAACCTTTGAAAATATAAATTAAAACAGAGTTGAATTTTAATTCTAGGTTTCTTATGGAGTAATACAGCATATAGTATATTTACAAGAGGATAGGAGGATTTACCAATTTTATCTTCATACGTAAGAGCTGGATTTACTGCTTGAAATTAACAACAGAAACTACAGGTTTTATTATCTGTGCAGCAGTTAGCTTGTGTTCACCTACCTGCTCCATCTGATGTGCCATCCCAGCTTTCATCCGATGGCAGATCCGTGGGGATTCTGGCTGGGGAGTATCTAAGAGTGGAGGGCCTAATGCAGGGTACAGGGCTGCTTGCTGCTGGTGACCCGTGGTTTGTAGACACAGGAGATTCCCTTCTTGCTTCAGGGGAATCCGGGGATTGGGAACCACTTTCTCCTCCCTGAATAGGGGACACCTGAAACTGAACCGTGGACTGACCTGCAGATGAGCGATTTCTCGAGCTTGACTTCAGGGCTGACTTTATGGGCAGTGATGGCGCGGATGCTTCTTTAAGTCCACCAGATGCCTCCAGTAAATGTGGTTCTAAGGCAACGGGGCTCCCAGGAGCAAATGAAACAGCTCTGCTCAAGTTGACCCTATTCCGTGGATTGGAGTTTCGCCGCTGAGCCCAAGATGGGCCATATGGACCATGACCAGACTCCAAACGATTTTCCCCCTTTCTGCTCCGTCTTCGGAGTTTCCCAAAGCCAGAAGATTTCCACCTTGTGCTGCTTTCTTTATTTTCTCCCAGCACATAAGCTCCAGCAAACGTGACGGTAAGAGGAGCCTTAGGCCGGGTGCTCGCATCTGGTTTGTTTGATGACCCCCACACAGGAGTTGATTTTCCACGCGGGTCCTCGGGGGAAAATGTCTGCTGTGGCTCACTGTTCTGAAGTTCAGAGGGCGAGGAGACTGGCTGAGGTTCCCTGACTACAGAGCCACATGCTTCACATTTCTTCACCAGCACTATGATCTCTTTAATAACAGTTGTTTCATCAGTTGTCACAAGATCTTCTTGCTTCTGTGAAGGTGGCAAAGAGATACTCCTGTGGCCTCTGCTCTTCTCTGAGCCGCTAGTGCTGGAGTCTGTATGACTTTCCTTCGCCCTGGACTTAGGCATTCCAGGTCTGCCCCGCTGTCTCACTCTGTCCAAATAGCGAGACTGAGCTTCTTTCTCGGATTCATCTTCAAAGCGCACACGTGTGGGGGAACAGCCATACCGCCTCGGTCGATCTGCTTGTTTCACCGGAGAAGAGTCCCTTTGTTTGGGAACCAGAAGAGGACCAGAGACAGCTTGGGATGGAGGATCTTCTTTGGTTTGAACAGTTTTCTGCACTGTTGTGTGATTGGAAGGTTCAACTTGCTGACTTTTCCTGAATACAATAGAAACTATGTAATTATCAACATTTAAAGTATTATTATGTAAAGGTGTGCAACAATTTTTCTACTTTCAGATAAATTAAAGTAGAAACTATTAACAGGAAGAATGTGATTCAGAAAACATTTTTCTGTATCAAACAGCAGAAGACTACCTCACAGTTATTTGTGAAATTGAAACAAAAGGAAACATGGTTTTCACACTATTTTCAAATCTGAAAAGTGCGGAATGCATTTATTACTAATAACGGGTAGAACTGTCTTTTAGTGCAATTACGCTTTGAGCCAAATGATTGTATCAGGTCAGGAATTTGAGTTTCTGCTCAAGTCTTTGGACTTTTGTTGCCTGTAGTAGATTTTCTTCTTTCTAACTAACATTGTCTAATATTAAGCCAAATAAAAGTATAAAGTAACAATACAGAGGAAGCTATTTCAAGTTCTCAGGTCAGCATTAGATCGAACACAGGCCCATTGCCGAATCATCAAAAACATCCAATCTTAGATTACGTAATGACTGTGTAATAGTAGTGCTCTGCCTCAGTTACTGCTGCCTGCTGTAATCATGTTCATGAATGAAAGGTATATTGCAAATACTCATAATCCCATATTAACTAAATGCTTCTCGCTTACAACAAAGTATTTTGGGAATAACTGAAGCGCTGTGATGCCTGCAGTGTTACAGAAATAAAATAAAAGCAAATATTTTCACACAGTTGTCAGTTTGAGCCTTGTAATTACAAAGGGCAGTCAGGTTTCAGAGCTTATGTAACTCGCTAAACCAGGCAAAGAGCAGGGAAAAACAACACAACAAACTAATGACTTACATGGTGGATCTTTGATCAGACTGAGAGCGTCTGGGACGGTCGTCTTTGAGGAGGTTGGAGCGAGCCTTGAGCCTGGCTCGCTCTAGAAGACGCTTGGCTTGCTCATGCCTTGGGCTTAAAGGTAGCTCATCGCTTATTACAAGAAGTGACCTAATGACCGAAATAAAAATGGAGATTAGTACCAAAACATATCATGGGATTAAGACAAGAAGGGAATGATGGATTTAAGTTATTAGACAGAAATAGATCTGCACTTATTTGAGTACTGCTAATACCTGAGGTAATGTTGAAATGTGTATAGCTCGGCCTGTGTTGATACATTTCAACATCACACTTTTCAAAGATTAACTTAACATTGAGTGAATCAAGCAGAATCTTCCTAAGCTGTCTTATGCAATGTAAGATGAAAAAGACTGGGGCGTGGCCCCAATGGTAAGCAGCAAAGGGAAACGTCATCCATCCATCTATCCTCACACCCAACAGCTAAGCTGCTCTGCATTGTGCTTCATCGTCTGTACTTCTTTATCCCCTGGCCCAGTGATAAAGATAGCATGATACATCAGCCACGTGGATTATCATTAGAATGGACAGAGTGTGATTCATTCTCTCCTGAGTGCCAAGATGAGAGCTCAGTGTGTTTTAGTAGGTTGGAGATTGTCACCTTATTTCATCCAATCAATTACAACCTTCAGAAAATTAGCAGCCTGTTCTAGCAGATCTCTGTTCGATTGGTAAAGGTTATGAGAAAATAATCAAATATTTAATTTATTGTAGTAATTCAGTCCCTAAAGTGTAACTCATTCACTATAGTCATTCATTACACATAGAGTGATATGTCTATCTTAGGTATCTCATGATTTTTATCATGATGGTTTACAGCTAATGAAACCACAAGATTTAGTTCCATGGAACATTTGAATATTATGTGCAAGAGACCAATTAAAAAAAGATTTGTAGTACAAAAAGTCCATTGAATAGTTTGTCCATGTTCCAATCTAATTTGACATGAATTGTTGTATTAATCCAATCCGTTATGGAGGTGACCAGCCTGTATCCAATGTAGTAAGCAAGTCCATCTTGCTTCAAAAGCAGCCTTCAGCTTTTCTGCATTGCTTAGTCTGGTGTCTCCCATTAACCTCTTTTCAATAACCGATACATTATCCATGAGGTTTGGGTCAGGTGAGTTTTCTGGCCAATAAATTACATCAGTGCCGTGGTCATTAAGCTAGATATATGTACTATTGGTAGTGTTGGCAGATACTAAGCCTGCCAGAAATAAGCATATTCATAAAGCTTATTAGCAGAAGCAAGCATAAAGTGCCATAAAATATTCTGGCAAGGATCTGCTGTGACTTTAGACTTGTCAAAACACAAAACACCAGCACTTGCAGATGATTGTCATAGCCTCTGCACATGGTGTGCAAACCCTTTGAACCGAGCCACCCAGTGCATCCAGATAAGTCACTTCTGAGATGCCTTCTGATGCAAGGGTGGCTCCGGACCTTTTGAATCTCACTCAGACTCTTGACTGGGCTTTGTTTCACTATAATCTCAACTTTCCAATGTGCTTGTATGCAGCACCCTCCATATAAACGTGCTTCTTTAGCGATTAATATTTGCGGTTGTCTTTTCTTGTTAAAGGTCCCTTGCTCTGACCATCCAGATTTTCTACAAGACAGACTTTATAAGTTGATATTAAGATGGATGTTTCATGGGTTATATTTCACCACATGAAATAAAGAATTTCAAAGCTTACCTCAAATACGGTTCAAGCTCCTGAGCGAGAAGTGTGGTATCTGTGCTTTCCAGAACATCGTGGTCCCCTGATACTGGCATAACATAGGAGAAAAAAACAACAAACAAATCACAGGAGATGTGGAACATGAAGTAAGCTATAACTCAAATGTACCATTTTGAAAAAGCAATTTTTAGAACTTGGCTTTCTAAACTAGAGCAGCTTGTCTTTGAAACTCTTCGTTCCTGCTTCTCATGTAGATCTTACTTGGGGCCACACATGACAACCAAGAAAACTGCCATTCTTGTTGAAACCTAATAGGGGCTTTTCTGCTTTGCATAAATATGTTTTTGTTTATTTATTATGTTTTTTATATACTGGATACAATTAAATTTAGTTAATATCACAAAGGTTTTACCACCCCTTAACATCAGCTAAACAGAAATCCTATACTATTTTGCCACTGGAGGAAATAAGAGTATTTTCATGAATATGCTTCTGTATGTTTTTCATCTTCTATCAGCAGATGTACACTTTTATATATAAACATCATGGGATAATACATAATCTCTTATCCTCAAGCATACAAAGACATCCAGCATCGCTCAAACTGAGATACCAACACAGGGACACTTCCCCCACTGCGCTGGCTGCTAATAATAGCAACAGCCTCATGCACATCTGCACATCTGACATCTGTTCAGAGCTGGGGACCAGCCAGGTTACAAACCACATTTTAACATAACATCCTAAGCAGGCATGCAACTGCTCGTGAATGGCACTTTGAATGGCTGTAACAGCTGGGTGGTAAACAAAGTGGACCTACCTACATATTCAGTAAGATTTTCTTTAGATTTATGATGCAAAAACAAAATCATATCAACACATAAATTGCTCTCATATGTAGAATGCAATAAGTATACGTACAGTAAGTATGAGGATGCCAATAAATGTACTTATTTGTATTCTTGGTAAAAAAAAAAAAAAATTAAAAAAGGATAAAAGCTTCACAATAAAATTCCCTTTGTGCTGGAGTAGTATGATCAAAAATTGGAGTTCACATGTTCATCGGGTGGAACGATGGTATTTTTTTTTTTTATTGCCTGTACTTTTATTGTGCTTTATCTAGTTCAGAAGGCTATTTTACACTACATTCAGTCATTCACAACAGTGTAGCCACAGGTGCCTGACAGCGTTGAGCCTGCCATAGACCAGCACCAGCAGCAGGCAAAGTGGCTGAAATCTATCTCCCAAAAACGACAAAATGAGGCCAATAACTCACCGGTTGCATCACAGATATTCTATTGTGGTTAAATGTAAGTGTGAGAAGTTTCCATATAAAGCTTTTATTTTACAAACCAGCTAATAATGTTTGTTGTTCAAAAATCGTATCTCTTAGTCTCATAATATTCAGTTTTAAGTAAAGTTCCAGCAGTGTTTATCAAACTCCACACATTCACATTTGTGAAGGCTTTTTTTCAAGCATGCTTCATAAATAATTATGCAGCTCCAATGGTTCCTATTGCCAAGCCCACGATCCCACTCTTGGCATCACTATTCTTAACTTTTAGAGAAGTGCTACTGTGCATAGCAGCAAGATAAAATGGGGTTCTCATCTAGCCATGTTTGTCACAGTTGGAGTTGTTTTAAGCTTTTTAAATTATAGATGTGACTGTGTAAGTTACGTAACTCTTCCTGCCACTTGCCCATGACACCCTTGAAAAATAAGTTTGAAATCTTCATTCCTGGTTAAATACAGGTCAAATAAAATGTTTAGGATCGGGTTTTTTTTGTAGGCAATTTTAAAAGCTTTTGAAGATCAAATCTCTTTTAACTTTCTTGCATGGCATATTCTCTTGCCAATTTCTATTTTGAAAAGCAGCTAAAAGAAGTGGACCTCTGTGTTATGTCATATTGATTCCCAAGGGAAACAGGAAGCTATTTATCAGAAAGTCTGTATAAACTTTAATCAAAGTTAAAAACCTAAAGCATAAATTAGAAAAAAAAATTGGTTACTTTTGTTCATAAGAATTGTTAGAGGTTTAATCGAGTTGAATAGTCAGACTTTGCATAGCTCTCTTAGGTATAATTTATGTGATGTAATCTCTTAAAAACTATCAACAAAGAAAGTTAAAGAAGGGAAGTGCATCATATGAACTCACGTATTTTTATAGATTGTTTGAAGCATTGATAACACATTTCTCCATCTGACCTTACATAAAACTACTTCCCACTAAGACACTTACCTTTATAATCTACTCTGTATGTTATGTCCCCATAGTAGTCGATGCTTTCTCCTCCGCGGCGATCACGCGCCTCTCTGCAGTTTTGTTGTCTTTCCCTCAGCTTGGCATAGGCCCTCTCCTTCACCCTAAGCTTCAGATCGGCACGCACCACTCCATTTTGAGAAGACATGCTTTCCCAGCTGTCAGAACTGCACAGCCCTTTGGCTGAGTCCATAACATCTGCTTCACTTTGTTCACATCTGTCCAGATAAAATTCCACACTATCTGAATGTTTGAACACCGATGCCGCTTCAGTGTCCTCAGCCTCACTTTGTGCCTCATTCCTGCTGACTGCTTCAGAAGGTTTGGACTTGCACTGACGTTCCGCCTCCACTGCCTCCGTCTGGGTGTAGTCCTTTAAGAGTACTGTTGGGGGTATGTCATGAGAGCCAACCCCATTGAGAAGCAAAGTTTCTGGCCTAGCTACTCTCCAGAAGCCCTTTGGAGGTGCCCAGTGTCTCGCTGAAGAAGAGGATGAGGTGGAAGCAGACGTAGTAGAAGTAGAGGAGGAGACGGCAGGCGGAGGAGGAGGCGACGGGTCTTCCTTGCTACTACTTGAGTTATCTGAGAGGAGACTTTCCAGACTGGTGCCCTCCTCGAGCCCACAAGAGCTGACCTGGCCCTCATTTTGTTCTGACTTCTTCTCTCCACTTTCCTCTGTCTCCTGCTCTGTTTGTAGGTCCACAGGAGGACTGTGGATCTCCAATCGAACCTGAACCTCTACCTCCTCATCTTCATCACTGCTGCTCAAGTCCTTTGCAGCACCTGATCGCCAGGAGGTTGACGGCACAAACAACTGGCCTTTGGCTCTCTGCCTCTGCCTCAGGAGCCCTTCAGATGAATTTTGCTCAGGTGAGCCACTTGTGCGCATCTCACCTGCGTCCAACTTCTCTCTGTCCTTCTCCCTCTCCCTGCCTCTTGTTCTTCTCTGAGTCAACGACTTCACTTTCGTCTGTAGTGCATGCGAGGCTGAACTCTGGTGAGGAGGCAGCGAGGTCTTTAAAGAAGATGCTCCGAAAATAGGCTCTGGAACAGGGCCAGTGATGAGTCCCCAGTTGATGGGAAGGCCAGTCGGTAGAGGGCAAGTGGATTTACGAAGAACATTACCTGCAGATCTCTCCTCCATTGGTTGAGCGATACAACAAATGGGTTATGCTCTGAAATATTCTGAAGGAAAAAAAAGCAGAGCATTAGAAACAGTCACAAGAATGATCTAGACATTTCCGTTACATTCATTGCTGGTTGCTCTTTCTCTCCTGGGAGGAGATCTTTATTGTGGATTCAGTCACGTTGCATTATCCAGTGATTACTTTGCAGGGCACAGGATAATCCTTTAGAATGAGAATAAGCAACTGCTGTCTGCTACTGAGACCTTACAATCCTAAGCTGTATAAGATGTTTTATTTTCTTTTGTTGAATAGTCAGTGTTAAACACCAATAAGTTTTCTGTTTGTGTCATTCATACAAAACAAGGAAAAGAAAAGAATTGTTTCATTAAAAAACAAAAAAAGATTTATACTTTAGTTAAGTATTTTAGGACCATGACTTTTTCTATATCCTTTATCCTATATTGCTAAATATTAACACCAAAATAGGTCCTTCATAACTAAAACAGGATGTAAAGCATTAACAAAAACGAAAAGCGTACCTGAATAAATATGTAAAACTGATTTTTCTCAGTGCACTCATCTAAAATCACCCTGAAGTTGAGATAAATTCTTGCGCAATATCAAAAATTAAAGTGCATCTCAACAAAACGCGCCAAATCCATCTGGTGGGAATTTCAGCGCGGCTTCTCGTTCTTAGGCAGTAATAAGAGGAAGAAAATAAAGGCATAAGTAACAGCAATATATCCCCAGCAGATCAAGATGGAAAAAGAAGAGAAAAACGAAAGAAAGAGAGAAAATGGAAAAGGACTAAGCACTAAGAAATAAAATTTCTCAGTGCATTCTGGATCCTAGGTTGTGTTGCACTTACTGTCTGCAGCTCCCGATCCGAGCGGTGCCAGGCGAGCCAGCGGTGCCTCTATCATGCTCGGTCCGCTAATCCCTTCAGAAAATCAGTGGGATTAACAAAAATGGAATTCAAAAATGCTCGCTTTAATTTCGTCCTTGCCCCGCAAACCCTCTGCCGAGTGACGATCTCTGTTGCGTAAGCGCGGTGCACATTGTGTTATTCCCACGATGCAATAATGCCCCAATGAAAAGGAGGGGAGAAAAGTAAAGGAAAAAGAAAAAATCCTTATATTGCCAGCTTCTCGATTCCAGATTGAATCTGCGACTGAGACAGAATGCAAGTCACATTTTGTTTTGTGTAAACAATTGTCAGCTGATTCTTACTGGATGTTATATACAGCTGATCCATCCCTCCGTCTAATTTTATCCCGTCCCTCTGCCTGGGGAGTATGTCAACCTGAATCATGCTGGACAATACAACAGATCTGAGCTCAGATATGGAAAACAACACGAGAAACTATAAAGAACAATTCATTGTTTCCTTCGTATTTATGATGACCTTGCAACACATTTTTCTTTCTATTGTTAGTTTTTGTGTTTGGTTATTTTTGCGTCTGTATAATTTCCTTTTTATTGTATCATTATATCAGTCTATTATTCTCTTCCAAACAGCATTTTTAGCTGCAGAAAACAGAGTTGAAACGGATTTTCACACTCAACTTCTTCAATATTTTCTTCTGAAATTGAACTATTTCGAGTTTCAGTCAGGGGCGCATCCAGAATGTTTTGGAGAAGGCTGACCAGAAGGGGGCACTGATTGTCCTGGGCTGTCACATTAAAATCAAAGGCAATGTATAGTGTGTGGAGTTATATTATGCTGTCAGCACATACAAAGGCATTCAAAAAATGCGCAACAAGGCTCTAAACTGTTATAATAGACTCAAACTTGTCTCCTTCACTATTTGCATTAAAATCATATTCAAAGAAAGATATTCTGTATGAAAGGCTGTCTGGCCTGGAAAAAACTTTATCTTTGTTTCCATCTCACTCAATCCCTTCTGCCATGTCATTCCTCTGCATATACATCTTTACTAAATCTATAAACCTGCATTCTTCCTCCATCCATCCTCACTTGCAGTTCTGAATGCAACACTCTTTGTTTGACATGCTCACTATCCCTCCACTGCACGTGTCTAATCCATCTCCTCGCCTCTCCAACTTGGTCTCCAAATCTTTCAACTAAAGCTGTCCCTCCGATGTGCTTATGTCTAGTCCTGTCTATTTTGGATCACACCTAATAAAAAATTTAACATCTCCGCCGCTGTCGCTTATTTTGCTGTGTGTTTTTGTTTGTGCTATCTCCTTCAAATTATACATCAAGGCAGATCTCACTGTGGTCTTGTAAACCAAACCTTTAATTCTTGCAGCTATCCTTCTGTCACAAATCATTCCTGACACCTGTGTATATCCACTCATCCCTGTCTGAAAGATCTTCTTCACCTATCCCCATTGCTTTGAATAGTTGCTCATGGCAACTTCAACTCATCCATTTTTTATGCAAGTTCTCTTGGAGACACTGTTCTTCACGTGTCTCTTTCTTCCTCATCCACATGCATTCTGTCTTGCTTCTACTCACTTTCCTTCCTCTTTTCTCCAGAGTATACATCCACCTCTTCAAACTCTCTTCCACCTGTTCCCTACTCTAACTACAGATGACAGTGTACTCTGAAAACATCAAACTCCATGGGGCCTCCTGCCTGACCCCATCTGTCAACATGTCCATCACCAATGCAAACTGGAAAAGGTCCCAGAGATGATTCCTGATGGGAGCCCGTCTCTTCATAGAGTCCATCTGTAACATTACCTCACTCCTCAACACTTTTTTGCCTTTGGAAGTTGCATACTTTTTAAGCAGGGTCTGTATATGTAATTTAATCTATGTAGAAATAAACATGTGCAGACCTAAGAGGTTTGTTTGTGAACAGTGAACAAAGAGGCCTGCAGTCAACAGCAAACACAGGTCAGATATAAAGTTGCAAAGAATCTGAAAGCATTGATGAAACTAAGCAATCTCATACTGTTTAATGCATCATTGGAAAATGGAAAAGTGTGGAATAATTGCCAACCACCAAAAAATGGTTGTCTACTTGAATCATCGGCAGAAGTAAACAAAACACATTGTGTAGGCAAAAGGTTTATTGTAACTCTGGAGGAGCAGCAGAGATCTACCGCTCAGGTAGAAAAGTAGCTTTGTTCTATCTATAATTATGAACTACATTGTATTGGTTACATTAACTAAAAAAACATTGAAGCTTTCATTTATAAGATGAAAAACATTAAATTAACACCTTGGTGTTGTTACTGGTGGTAGTAACAACTTTTTCAGCTTGTCAATGTTCTTCTTAGACCTTCCAAAGAGCCATCATTTGATCCAGTTGTGTTAAACCAGGGAGAGAATTAAAACATGCAGGACGCCGGCCCACGAGGACCGACTTTGGGATCCACTGCCTTAAGCTAATGCACATCTCCTGCACCATGCCAAAATTTCTCTAACATTGATAGGGCATATAGTGCAAATCATTTTGACTTCCTCAAAAAAACTAAAATCTCAAAGAAAACATCGCACCTGTAGCATTCCTTTTCCGTATAAAACCATATTAGTGCCACCTGAGTGTCACCTTTTTACACTTTATCAACTCTATCCAATATGGCATGGCAAAACAACTTTATTCCTTTACAGGTCCACTCATCTTTGTTCTTGTGCAATTGATCTTCTTTTCTCAAATCTTTTGTCATTAACAATAATTGCTGCTAGTGCCATCTTCAGCTGTCATTGGCCGACAAACAGGATAAACCTTGAGCAGATTGTCAAAGGGCAAGAGGCCCAGTGCACAGACAACCATGCATTCTCACAATCGAGTCCTATTGGATGATACACTAATTACCCTAACAGTAGGAGCAATCCAGAGTACCCAGAGAGACCCCACATACAATACACATAATCCATACAAATAGAACCCCAGTCTGAGATTTGAAACTTTGACCTTCTTGTTGCAAGGCAACAGTAACTGTGCAACATTCAGCCCACCTCAAAATATGAGCAGATCTTTGTATTTCACTAATGTAAAATGTGACTCACAAAGTTAAATTTTCTGAAGTGTCTTGAAAATTACAAAAAATAAAAATAAAAATGCTTTGGTCTATAGCAGACCAATGCCTGAGTTATTTAGGGCTGACTGTTAGCTGGTGCTATAGTGTCAAATGATTGCACATTGATGATCTATCCCACATGAAAATCCAACAAATCAAAACAAAAACAACAAAAGTCATATTGTTGTCATTGCTGCCATCTTTTTTCCTGCATAATCCTCTGCACTTCACTTATCTTCGTTTGTTTGTCCACATTTAATCTTTTTTTGTTACATTTCAATTATAGCTCATTTCTGCTTAACACCTCATGTTCTAGAATATGTTCTGTCATAAGATATTTTTTTCATTTAACATATTTTACTACGTATATTAATAAATACTATTCTGTAATATCAGCCCCCGTAGTAAGCCTGGAATTAAATATGTGCTGGTCTCTGTCGCATGCCACAAAGCCAATTTAAAATGAACCGCCATGTCTCAGTTTTGTGTTGTGCATGTCGTCCAATGTCAACAGAGGGCGCTATTTAGACATGGTTGCGCGCGCACAAGCACACGCACGTAAACACGTCCGGGCCCAGCTAGCTTTAACCGGCTAGCAGGACTGTTGACAGTGCACCTCCCCGAAACATCGGCAGCAGCGAAGCTGCACAGTCGACATGGCAGGAAAATATCGCAACAGTTTTGTAAAGAAAGATGAAATACTTCCAAGTCATTTGGAATAAGTGAGTAGTAACGATAAATATCATTTTGTTATCACGTGAAACTAACATTAGTGGCTATAGCGTTAGTTTAGTCAAGTTAATGACGCATAGCGATGGTTAGTAGCAGACATAAAGATATTTAGCTAAAGGGAGGAGTTGCTAACATTTGTTCGTTAGCCTGTTAGCCCTTGGTGTTTCTTTTTATGAGAAGCGTTCAATTAAATATATATAAGACCGGATTAACGCATTTCAATAACGCGAACTTCAAATATTATTTCATACTGTATTGAAATATGCGCCCATTATGTGTACAAATACATTTACATTAAATGTTTTTTTCCAGCGCCAGATGCTAGCGTTACATAATATCACAGCAAGTCAAACGATAGTCTACAGCTCATCTGCTACCTATCGTTTTCTTGAGCAAAGGTATATATAGCAACTAGAGTTCTCGACAGAATATGAATTTGAAATCTATTTTGGCAGTGAGGATAATAACTACGCTATAGCCAAATAAACCAATCAATAAAACAGTTAAATCGATTGCTTTGAACTAACGCCGTTTACTTTTTAGCTAAGCTAGCCAACTAGCCTCCCATAGCCTACTTCGCTAGTAGTTAGCCAACGAATCGCTTAGTATGTCACATACACAGAATCATTTACAACAAAACACAAAAACCTTATGGGTCATGCTCATCGAATAAATTACACAAACTCTCAACATTGAAGTGGTAGTATTTCGACTTTCTAATGACGAGATTTGACATCTTGCTTTAGGGATTTCGGTGTCGGCTAGCTGGGTATCCTTTGTCCATAGTCATAGTAGTTACAGGCTCCTGTTTGCAGGCCCCACAGCTGTTGTTTTTCTCGTTCACTTCGGTGGTGCATTTTAAGCATATCATCTTATATTTAATATTTGGCTTATAATGGGTGGACTGTGTACGCCAGAGAAAATGTAATTTTTCTATAGTATACGATGTCGATTTATTGCCTATTTGTTTAGATTGTAGTTTTCAGATACATATGATCAGAGATGTTAGCAAATTGCTCAAAAGTGCTGTGAAGACAAATGATTTAATCTGCACGAATAAAACAAGATTTGAAAAATATATCAGAATAATCTGCTGGTTTAAACTTAATGTAACTAAAACAAACCATAAGTTAAATTTCAATCTTAAAAAAATGCTACAAAGTATTCAACAAAAAGTCTTTGGATGTTTAGCCATTTTAGTGGTTAGAATAAACATCTATAAATTTGATTAGTAATAGAATTCTTTTTCCACCAAAAGCTAATGATAACTGATAAACAATGACATTTTCACCATTACAAACAGCTACAAAATATTTTGCCTTGGAATAAAGGCATTCAGCTTGCATATTTTTTCAATGTAAAAACAAATAAATTGTGGAATTTATATATGTTTTTGATACAAACTGGATACTGTGCGCTCATTATAAATCAGTCTGTTTTTGGAATAAAGGTACTTGAAAACATTAGCTCTTAGACTATTTAGTTTTGTCAAACTAAAACTGCAGCAATAAGCCTTGGTTATGTGATGAATGGGAAATAAAAACAGTAGCCTGCAGTAAAATGCATAACATGGCAATATTTTTATTTGTAGGCTCGGAAAGAGTGAAGTTGATTGATTGAGTTGCCCCAACGTTTTGACATGTTTGCTATATTGTTTAATTTACCAAAGATCTTAACAATTTTCTTTTTTTTTCTTTTTTCTCTCCTACAGTATTCATCACGAGATGTGATCCACCATCCACAATGTGTGAGGACATTTAAGAACGATTTAGTTCGGAAAAAAACAAATCTTGATTCCAGTGGAATCTTCCATATATCTATATATAATTATTTTTTTTTTCTTTGTGTTAATTCTTACTTACATTTATATATACACCCATCCCATCAACATACAACCATGCCTGTGCAAGCGCCACAATGGACAGAGTTTCTGCTGTGCCCAATCTGCACACAGACATTTGAAGAGACTGTTCGCCGGCCCATCAGCTTGGGCTGTGGACATACTGTGTGCAAGATGTGCCTGAACAAGTTGCACCGCAAGGCCTGTCCCTTTGACCAGACGGCCATCAGCACAGACATCGAGCAGTTACCTGTGAACACGGCCCTGTTGCAGCTGGTGGGAGGCCAGGTAAGACTAGAGCCTGTGTTGGATTTGTCATTCATTGCCAAACAAGTGCTGCAGTTCACATTGTTTAGCAAAGTATCCTCTCAATGTGTGGCCCTAAAGGTAATATTGGGGTTGCAGAACAGCTTAAGAGACTCTTTTACACAACACACACACAGCATGGGGATTCCTTTAATGTGTCACACCAACCTCATTAAGCCACGAACTGTATTTTATTGGTTTACTGAGTGCTGGGACAATGTGTAAAGCTGTATTTCTGTGAGGCAATGTTTAATCAGCAGGGTGAGGCACAGCCTTTTATTTTTTCTTCCTTGAGGCACAGCTGATGGCGTCGGTAGTGCTGTAATGGAAACTCTTCGTGCATCAATCGTAAAACTAATGTTTTGTCAGATGCAGTCTAGGTGACGGTGTGTGCTGATGCTACGTCATATGATACCAGACTGACTAAATAATATCCCGAGTTACATATGTAGAGAAGTTCCTTGTACATTTTCTTTTCTTTAATAAATATGCTGTGCATATAAAACTTGCATAAATTATATTTTAATAATAGGATCCAGTGTGTGAACTTTCCCATGCTGAATTAATCTAATATTGCAAAAATAGATTCAAAATAAATGATGGCAACATGTTGGGACATTCTAGCCATAAGTCGGTGGGACTATAACATCAGGAAACCAGTTTTGTTGAAATTTGTTTAGATCGTGTATAAAAAGTGAAATAGATGATCAGGTTACTTTTCTATATTGTGGCAGGACTACTGAAAATGCAATATTTGTTTACCACATATTGTTTAAAAATATAATGAGCAAATTTCACATAGTTAATTTGGTCACCTAATGAGCTATTAGGTACATTTTTTGTCGCATCTTCTATCCTTGTCATGATTAAACATAAAATAAAAGATAATAAAATGTCAACCTCAGTCACTATTTTATCTTTTAAAAATGATATGCATACAATGTACTGATTAAAACGATCTGTTCCCTCCCACCAGAACACAAAGCAAAAACAAATTACAGTGCCTGTAAATCAACTTTAGTGCCAGAAATTATTCAAGACTGTCTCGTGTCTAGTTTTTTAATGTTTGTTTCCATTTTTGGCTTGCTTTCATTTTAATTACACATTACCTCATGAGATATTACAACTACTCGTTTTTAAAACATATTCAGTTTAACTGTCTGTGTTAAATTAGTTGTTAAAACTGTAAGAAAGTAGAAAGTGAAACGGTGACAGTTCTTTCATGTTTAAGCAATTATCACACGAGACAGATGGATTAAACCTACCTCCTCCCCCGCGGCATCAGTGCTGGGCATAAAAACACAATAGTATTTATCCAAGTTTGAGCATACATGGATTAATTCAAGCTAGGATTCACAGTTAACGTGCAGTTTCTTAAGGTAAAGCTAAAACATGTTCCTGAAGTGTAATATGTGAAGAGCTTTGTAATGGTTCGGATGTTTCTCTCGCTCTCTGGTTCCTTGTGGTCTTTTGATGTTGTGTAGCAACGTAAAAGGAATGTTTTAACAGGGTAGTTAAAGCTTCTCTTATTTTCTTCTTCTTTCACTTAAAAACAACCATCTTGGCCAATATCAACAAATGCACTGGTAGACGAAGCAGCATTTTCTCAAATGAGTATTGTTTAGATATATTTTTCTGAGTGGTGAGCTGTGTCCTGCTTTGTGCTGTTGTTAAAGTTGAAAAATGCATGTCAGTGAAAATATTTTGTGGATAAATTGGGATATTGTTTAGAATTTAGATGATTGTGTAATTGTA
The DNA here is from genome assembly GCA_902982915.1 of Phalloptychus januarius. Taxonomy (NCBI): domain Eukaryota; kingdom Metazoa; phylum Chordata; class Actinopteri; order Cyprinodontiformes; family Poeciliidae; genus Phalloptychus; species Phalloptychus januarius. Next base: position 11,155,430 of record CADWAE010000466.1, on the reverse strand, counting down.
GGACACAGTCTGTTATTTTAGTTAATATGACCCAACATTGAAGATCTGTCTGACTGATGGATAATTGTTGTTTCAGTCTGGCTTTTCTGTCTAACGTGTGGTTTTTTTTTTGAATGAGGCTTTCTTCTTACAATCTGCACAAAACAATAATCTCATGCTCTATCATCGCTTTACCTTGCTGTCATGTTAATTATGATATATGAACTTCTGGTCTTTTATCTCTAAATTATTTAAATTATATGATCTGCATCAGCTAAAAAAAACAACATTTAAACATGTTCCAAAAACACACCTCAGTTTGCTCCATATAAATATCTATCAAGAAAAGAAGAATGTCTTTGTGGAGCTTGCGTTTTTCCTCTTTGGTTGTTCAAACACAGCAAACAACGTTGGTTTGGTGCCTTGTTGATGTTTGCTCCGGCTGTTAACTCAGCATTGAGGAATCAGCAGAGTGACAACAGTGTAGTTGAAGAGAAGCTCTACTTCTAGTTCTGCTCACTTCACATCTACTCATCAACTTAACTCTGACACTACCTGTTCAGACAGAGAAGGAGCAACGGTGGTTCAATCTCTAACCACCTTGCTGCCTTGTTCATGTCACATATTAGACCGATGTCGGAAAGTGTTTTGTGACCGTGGCAACAGACAAATGTTATGACCTTCAGTAAGTAGATCTTCAGCCTTCTGGGTTTAAGGTGCCAGCCTGGGGATAGAGGATTGCATTATATTAATTAAATGCATTCCTCTCAAACTCGACAGTGTTTTATTAGAGGTGGTGTGTAAAAGAAGCACATTTTACAGTTTATTAGTCTTTGAAATAATAGATGATAAAATGCATACAATTAATGGACATCTAACTTCAGAAACATAATTTCAGATGAAAACAAAGGCGGCTTTCATGTTGTACTAAGGATTATACTAATTTATGCAATTAATGTGTGATTTACAAATTTTACTATCACGTTTTTTGCTAAAATGAATATTTTAATAAACCATCATAATCTCAGTCGTAGATCAGAATCACCGGGGTAACCATTTGGGCCATATTTGGACTTGCATTAATATTTGTGTGTTAAGCTAAATAGATGTTGGGTCATAGTTCAGTTAACGTCTCAGCAAAATTGTACGATCAATCAGGATGGGTGTAATAAGATAAATGCTTCTGAGGTATATTCTACTATTACTATAAGGATGCAAACCTTCTCTTGTACACATATACTATTAGGTTTGTTTTTTCTATGTTAAATAATAGTTTTGTGCTCTGTAAGTACACATACGACACACAAACACACTAGATAGTGACCAAATAGGTTCAGGATGTTTCTGGAAGATGTACAATAATTTTGCTCTTTTATTTTCCCCTCCAGGTTCCCAAGGCTCAGCCGGTTGCCTTGATTACAAGTCCAGAGGACACTCAGAACTATGAGGTGGCGAGACAGTGTGTGGAGGAGCTGGCCCTCTACCTCAAACCCCTCAGCAACACCCGAGGTACCCAACTTATAGTTTGATACCTACATAACTTGTTTTTTTGGTCAAAATTGTATTCCACTGGTGTAAAACACAGAAATGTAAATTTTTTAAATGTTTCTGTTTCATACTGAAAATTACAGTTTGTTCAAAATGTTAGCTTTTCTGTTTAATGGGGAATTATACAAAGCACCTAAAAAAATCAAATTTTGTGTTTCTGAAAAATATTTGAAACTTTCTGTCTCGTTTGCCTTCTAATTACAGATATATGGGCATATCTCTGTATTTCATGTGTACAGATAATTTATGCAAATAACATCTGAACGGTTAAAAATATGAAATGGTTGCTTTTACACAAGCCTCAATGTACTGTTTTATTTCAAAACATTTAGAAACTCGGCCAAGTTAATGTTAACATGAGATTGAGAAATAACTGAACGACTGGACACACTGGACAAAAAAACTCTTAACAAAGTTAATATTACTTTTGCATTATAACTTAATATTAATAACATTATTAATATTATCATAGTATCTGAATGAAACAAAATTATTCGTCAGTATTTTGTAAGACAGCAGTTATGAATCTCAGAAATAAGATTCATAGCTTGAAAGATTATGGCATCTTTCAAATTGTGAAAGATGCAATAATGAGGGAACCTTTTAACAGGTTTTGAGGTTAATATCATTTGAAAGATAAGTGTTTTTATCTAGCCTATTAAGAGTACTACCATGATTATAATCAGGAGATTCGAAGGTGTTCTAGTGGCGAGTCCGATGGAATGTTACACAACAGTTTGTAAGAAATGTCCTATTAAATATCTTTCCAGGTGTGGGTCTGAGCAGCACAACCCAAAGCATGCTGAGTCGACCCATGCAGAGGAAATTGGTAACTCTGGTCCACTGCCAGCTGGTGGAGGAGGAGGGACGGGTCAGAGCCATGAGGGCGGCGCGCTCTCTTGGCGAGCGAACTGTCACCGAACTCATCTTGCAGCACCAGAATCCCCAGCAGCTGTCCTCTAATCTGTGGGCTGCTGTTCGTGCTCGGGGCTGTCAGTTTCTTGGCCCAGGTAGGTGTCTGTTACATGTCAAGTGACACCGCCAAACAGACAGTAAATGATTCTGCTTGTGTTTAATTAAAATTTCAGAAGCTTTTGACAATCCACTGTTACTCAAAATGATCACCGTTGTCTCTTCTCCGACACCAGCAATGCAGGAGGAAGCCCTCAAGTTGGTTCTCCTCGCTTTGGAAGATGGTTCTGCTTTGTCCAGAAAAGTGTTGGTTCTTTTTGTAGTCCAAAGGCTTGAACCACGGTTCCCTCAGGCCTCTAAAACCAGCATAGGCCATGTGGTACAGCTGCTTTACAGAGCTTCCTGCTTCAAGGTAGGTCAACAAGAGTTACTCTAGTGCTGCTTAGTGGGATTAGTTGACTAAACATATCTGTACATGGTCTATGCAGATATAAGAGTTTAATAATCTGTGATTTATTTAGAAAATACTGTATTGAATGTAGAACGTTAAAATATTCTCCCTCTTCTGTGACTTAAGGTTACCAAACGGGATGAAGATTCATCCCTCATGCAGCTGAAAGAGGAGTTTCGTACGTACGAGGCTCTGCGGCGGGAGCATGACTCTCAGATTGTTCAGATCGCCATGGAAGGGGGATTGCGCATTGCACCTGACCAGTGGTCTTCTCTGTTGTATGGAGATCAGTCACACAAGTCACATATGCAGTCTATCATAGATAAGGTATGTGACAAAGCAGCTATTTTCTTTACTCATAGTTTTGACTTGAGTAGTCACCGTGGTCCAGTTATTAAGAGATTTGTGCAAGCCATTATTTTATGTATCTTTTCTTCCGTTGCAGCTGCAGACCCCGGCATCTTTTGCTCAAAGTGTGCAGGAGCTGACAATTGCGCTGCAAAGGACTGGGGACCCAGCCAACCTCAACAGACTACGCCCCCACTTAGAGCTGCTGGCAAACATCGACCCCAGTCCTGGTAAGAAGCACGCGAACGTCAACTGTCTTGCTTTTAGAAACTTGCTAGTTGGATGAATTTTGTCATGGTTTTTTGTGTTTCAAACACTCTGATTTTGTTCCAAAGACTGCAACATAAAATATATAAACAGCATTTAAAATTTGTCTTTTTTCTGTTCATCGAAATAGGAAGATATGATGTAAGACCACGTTTTAGTCTTTTTATTATGAAACAGAGAGAAGTTGGTTATAGTTGTTTTTTATTGTATTTTGCATCCCATACTTGTGGTTGGCATTGTTAAACTGTAGAAGTATTGCAGCCAGTGTAAGTTTAAATCTCAGAAGGCTAAAACAGAGTAACCGTGCAATACTCCATTAGCCACGCTGTCACCTGCTAAACTTGTCTTGCTTTTTTCTGCTTTTTCAGTTTCATTTTAAATAGCTTCTTGCAACTCTTTGCACTTAAATGTAAATCACCTCACAGACACAAAACTGACTAACTTTAGTGTGAAAGTTGTTACTAAGTGCTCAAAGGTTGTTGCTATTTGAGCAATTAGTGGCTGATCTTCGGCCAGAACCCATCGAGTTGAAAATTGGTCAACTACGGTCATCAGCTAAGTTCTTTGAAACCTGTACAAATAATGTGTAGTTTGTTTAAATCTAAATAATGACCTCATTAATTCTCTCATGCTCTTTTTTTTTTTTTTTTTTTTTTCCATGTCCAATTTTTCAGATGCTCCTCCGCCAACATGGGAGCAGCTTGAGAAGGGGTTGGTAGCAGTGAAAACAGTGGTCCATGGCTTGGTTGATTTCATTCAAAACCACAGCAAAAAAGGAGCTGATCCTCAGCAGGTCAGTGTTTTTTAATTATTTTAAAGACTCAAGTAAACCTAATGAAAATTTTAAAAATGCTGATCTGCATTAAATCTGTGCTGTTCAATAAATATTGCAATATCCTTTTGGTCTGTCCTAATTTTCTTGATAGTCTGTTAGCCTTGCTCCAGATAGTCTTTAAATAGACTTGGCCGAAAAAACGAATGTCTTTTCTTGTACATTGCAAGTTTAGTCTTTTTAATATGTCAAAAGGTCTTCATTTCCATGAACACAAAGGTTATGTTGTCCTGTTCTCTTCAGCCTCCTCAGCACAGCAAATATAAAACATACATGTGTCGTGACATGAAGCAGAAAGGCGGCTGTCCTCGTGGCGCCAGCTGCACCTTTGCCCACTCTCAGGAAGAACTAGAGAAGTGAGTGTAAAATGTCAAACCTTTATCCTCCATCTCTGCAGCATTTTGTTTGATCTTTTGTAAAGCCTTTTATTGTTCACCAGGTATCGTAAGATGAATAAGCGCATGGCAGGTCGCTCAGGAGTGGTGTTTCCAGACGATGGCCTTACTCCTGATGTAACAGTGACCCGAAAGCATTCACCAGTCACCAATGGCAGCGGTGCGCCAAACTTGCCCCAGTTAGTCGCCCGCGGCACCGACACAGTCTCATATGAGTTGCTGTCTAAACCTGCCAAGCTGGATGGAGGAAGTCCAAGTGTTCCTGGATCGCCACCAGATGTGTAAGTCCCTAAAAACTGACCGGCAACATTTAGTTACTCTGATTTCTGTGTATGTACAGATTTGTTGGGTATGTTGTAACCAAAGAAGAACATGGTGCACTGTGTAAAGCTGAAATGCTTCATTCCTTTAGCCTGGACCCCATGCCCAAAAACATGGGGTCCAGCCACCTGCCACCTCATGCAATGGCTCACCCCAGAATACCAGCAGATCACCTCACAGGGGTCAAACATATCCCCGGGGTTCCCAGGGGTTCTCCAGTTTATCCTCAACCGCAACCCCGTGATGTATATGACATTCGTCCCCCGCCTGCCTCTCAGTATGAGCCACCACAGTACCCAGCAGGTAGGAATAAAGGAGTTCAAATAATCTTAACTAAGAAAAATTAGTTTTTTTGTGTTTTTTTTTTTTTACTTCCCAAGAAAATCTGTCAATTTAAAATAAAGAGAAACAACTGAGTCTTTGTTGAGTGTTAAGATCTCATTTACTGCATGGACCAGAAAAGCTACAAAGTAGTACAGAATGATTCTACATTTTAAGCAAACTAAAATGGGAATAAAACAATACACTTCGCTTCTTTGTATATTTCACCTAATATTGTATTCAAAAATATCACATGAATTTTATCTTTAAAGCACTTTGACAACTACTATTCTGTAAACCATAGAAGAAATGATCAGGAAAGCCTGCTGTGTTTTACTTAAGCCAGGATAGTAAAAAACTGTATTTTGTGGTCTTAAAATAAGTTATTGTCTTTTGTGTGTGTTTTCCCAGGTTATCCCTACCAACAGCCAACACAGTATGTCCGGGAATACATCCGTAATGCCCCTCCGCCAAGTGAGTCAGGACCCCCTTACCATGACCCTTACGGTGGATACAGCGCTCCGGACCGCCCCTACCCCTCCCAGCACTCTGGCCCACCTTTTCCCTACTCCCACCCATCTCACTATGACAGAGGTCACCACGGTGCCTACAGCGCCCCTCCTCCGCCTCCTCAGCCTTATCCGTCTCAGAGAGATCCCCTTGTCAAAATGAATCCGGTTCCCCTCGATGTTCCGCCCCCCTCGGCGGGGCAGGCTAACTCCCTCTACCACCAAGAGGCGAGTTCCCGGGACAGATATGCCCCAGACGGCTACTATCCTCCAGGTTCCCAGCCTCCACCTATGAGGACTTACGTCAGGGTATGTCAGCTGTGAATAGTTCTTGTTTTGAATGCAGGTGGCTTAGACCGTCTGGAGCTGAGCAGTGGTATTTTTGTATCTGTTGGTTCATAAGGGATCACAATACAGCGGTTCACAGCCCAGCCTAGACTATCTCCATCGACGACGGCAGGAACTGTTATCTCAGCTGGCAGAAAGGAAGGTGATTTCTCCTCCACCATTTGCTGCCTCCCCCACTCTTTCACATCCCTTCCCCAGCGACTACCCCCCTGAGGTTAGCACAATATACATTTTCTACTTTCACATAATGCTGTTTATTTCCAAAAAGAACTCATGTTTATTGAGTCAATATGCTCCAGAGCTCATTGTTAGACAGTATAGAATCTGTTTTAATAACTTTGTTTTCTTGTGTGCAGTACGGCGATGAGAGCTCCAAAACGATGAAATGCAGAGAGCCCGACTACGCAGGGCAGTACTCACCCTGGTCCTGCGAAACCATTGGCTCTTATATTAACACAAAGGATGCCAAACCCAAAAACGTTATGGCTCCTGGTGCCATGGAGATGATGGTAAGTTCAGATATCCACTCCTAGATATTCCTGCTGGGAGTGGAAAATGTGGAACAAGTTTTATTTTTTGACACGTTAATTCAGCGTAGACTAAGGGACCCTTCATTCAAGCTCTAATGTTACAGGACTTTGTTTTGCTCTGTCTCATGATCTCATGATCTCCTCTTTCTGTGTTCTCCTCTTTGTTTCTGTCAGAATGTGGACGAGAAAGGTCAGAGGGAGCCATCATTGGAGGCCCCTCGAAGGGGAGCAGAAGTGAAAGATGATGACCCCATTATACCTTTTGGCCCCCAGCCCACTGTGTCACGCTTTGGCGCCATCTCCCGCACTTCAAAGACTGGCTATCAGACCACTGGCCCAGTGCAAGCAATGGCTTCCACTCTCCAGAACCCCAACTCTAAACACATGACCATGCCTGGTAAGATTTAAATTTCAATTTCCAACTAAACCCTAAAAGTCACTAAAATAGTTTTTCTTAACTGATTCATTTTTATTTTAATCATGTGGAATTCATCTATTGTCTATCGGGTACATGAATTCAATGAATCTCTGAATTAATGTATGAGCCGGTGTATCAGCGATATCGGCTGATCTTTGTCAATATCTATCTCATAGATAAAACTGGGCCAGTATTAACGACTATTAACGACAGATGTTTATTTTCATCTTGGGTTGTCCATGTGGTATTTGCTTGAGGAGAGGACATTGTTCTCATAACATATTTGTTTTTTACGGTCTCATCTTCCTGCTGTAGATTACTCATATGGAAGTCATGGAGGATGGGCTGGAGCTTCATACCCCTCCCACCAGACTGCCTCCTCCTCTCAGGGACACTTTGAGCGGTGAGCCCTTTCCCCCCACCTCTGTTGATTTTTCAGTTATTTCAATGTGATTTAGTAAGTCTTATGAGACTTTAAATATTGTTAAAGTTTATTGTATTCTCACAGCCTTCCCATGACAACCCCAGATAGAGAACAGTTAAAGATTGAGCTACAGCAGGTCAATCAGCAGATCACTCAGCAGACTCAGATGCACAACATAGAGGTATGTAGGATGGATCTTTAGTGCTTTAAAAGTGAAAAAAGAAAAATGAAAATGTTTTCAGTTCTGATGAAATCAAGTTATGAAAATGTTTAGATTTATATATCTTATGGCAGATTTTTTTTTTTTTTTTTGCCCACATTTTCCTGTTTCCACACTCTTTTTACGGTGTCTCAATGCTGCAGGCTGCCAGTAACTCTTTGCTCCTGCAGAGGGAGGCCAGTGCATTGGTCGTCCAGCCTGTGCAACCCAGCCAGGGCCCGGCGGCAGTGGTACCACAGCAACCGCAGCCTAAGTGGCCAGTAGGGGGTGCCGGCGTGTCAGCTGTCTCCAATGAGCAGTTAAGCCTGGAGCTTCACCAGGTGGAGAGAGAAATTGGCAAGAGGACCCGAGAGATGGCTTTGGTAAGAAACTTCCTGTATCTATGACTGGTTTCTAGTATAGCTGACAGGCAGATGTGTTCAAAATGTTCATATTCTCTGCTGAAGTAGAAGTACAAATAGTTGTATGAAAAAACTGGTAAAATGACAGATTGAACTCCTTTACTTAATTAAGTATAAAAGTACAAGTTTTGTAAAGTAATTTTCACCTTCAATAATACAAAATGACTTTCAATTAAGTCTAAAATACTAAAAAGGTTCTCATCATACAAAATGCCTTACAACACAGATGACTACTACTATATAACACCCAAACGTACACCTGTTTGTGTTTTAGAAGATTTCACTGCAAAGATAAAACGGTGCATTTGCCACAAATCGTTTGTTCGTTGAGCAGACAACATGGAAAGAATCCCTTAAATCAGGCCATGGATGGGGAAAGCCTCAGAATTAGTTTTTCCTTTCTTTTTTAATGTTACTTCGTTCATGTTTTTCTCTCACACAAATGTGTTTATCTTTTGTTTTTGGTGTTTTGGAATCTAACTGGTGCATTGCTACCACTTTGACAAGCTTTCTGTCCATGAGGTGGACATTTTAAAATGTCTTCATGCCATTTTTTTTCCCACCATGGAAGTAATGTAAGGAGTGGAAAGCACAAATAATTGTCTTAAGATATAAGGAGTAAAAGTAAGAAGTTGACAAAAAATAAATACTTAAGTACAGATGCTTGACAAATCTTACAGCATTTGACACCTCTACCGAAGGGAGCTTTTTGTTTTTGCATTTATTTATGTTTCTCTCCATAGCAGGAAAACCAAGTAGCTCATGATGTTCAACAGTACAAAATGCAGCCTGCAGAGAATGGACAACCAGAGCACGAGAACCAGCTGGAAGAACTCTCTCTGAGTCTCGGGTGAGTATAACCTTAGCTCAACTTTGTAGGAGACATTAATTTTTTATCAGATGGCCAAATTTTGCACTCTTCAATTAAGTCGCTGCAGTTTCTGTTCAACCTCCCCTGTCAGGTTTTGGAGGTAATTGAATAAATCATTTACATTTGCTGCTATGTATAGGAATCATTTTATTGTGAAGTCATGGCAGGAAGGAAATAAAGACACCTTGACATGCATATGTCATTTTTTTCTTGCATCTTTTCTGTCTTTTGTTCTTACATGTGCTCATACAGCTCTCTTTCTCCACTTCTCATTCAGCGACGTGTCCAACGGCTCCAGCAGTCTGCAAGAAAATGCAGTGGGCGGGTCCATGCTTTCACTGACCAATAAGACGGCTGCATTGAGCATGTGTTCTGATCCAGTTGTTGCTGGTTCAGAGATGCAGAAGAATGGTGTTGTCCACTCCTGCTCATAGGAACACACAATTATGTACACACACTTACACACACACACACACAAACAAACGCATACAAGATGCTCATTTGAAAAGCATGCACAGGCACACATACACCCATTCTATTTAGAAGATGAGCAGTATCTGCCGTGATGATTTTCTTTCTTTTTGTTCTGTGAATGAGCTTTTTTATGACTTTCCTTGCCTGGAAACCAGAGCATATAATAACATTTCTTGTGTTATTTTTTCTTTTTTTCCCCTTTTTTGTTTGTACTGGTATTTGATTAACAAGGCTCAAAATTGATACATCAGGAAAAAATTGGTGGTGATGATGACAGCATGTGTATATTTATTAAAATCGCTAAAACGCCATAAAAGCAGAATTAAACTGAATCGCCCCCCACGCCTCAAAAAGAAAAAATAAACAAAAAAAAAAAAACAGGTCGTTTGCCTGTAGGGCCGAACTTGTAGTTTGAACGGTTACATGCAGAGGTGCACAAGTTAGAAAGCACTTTCACATCACATACATTTCAAATAGTTTGTCTCAAAGTTTTGTAATGTGACTTTAATATAGGACAGAGCTAACGTTTGGCTCGGCGCTCACCCCCAAAATAGTAACGAGAGGTTGGCCAGATGCAGACGTCTGTGGAGGGAAAACGCAGAAATTTCACTAGTTCTTCAGCCAAAATGGACACGTCAGGTGCTTTTTTTAGAAATGCATTTCTTCGGGAAGTATAATTATTATTTTATTTTATGAACAACATGATTTCTGTTTCATACTTTAAAGCAGTATCTATTTAATGAAAGCATTCTGTTTTATAGATTGCAGTTGTGTTGATGATGAGATTTCTTTTTCAATAAGGGAAATATTCGTGCTTCTCTTGGTTGCGGTTTACGTTCTGCACCTTTCGCCTGCGTTTCTGAGCACAGGTAGGCCTGGCTCATAATAAAATATGAATTTTTTCTAGTATTAAGGCTAATAAAAAAAAATCAAACGCATTTCCCTCAGCAGAGCTTCTCTCCTGGCCACTCAGAGACCTCCCCATTGGGATTATCTTGTCACTTGTTCTCATAACTTCTATGAAGTTGCCTTCCCTTGTATTTTTTCTTTTTTTTTGCTTAATTTTGATTGTTTGCTTTACATTGTTACAATTTTGGGCGGTGCAGCTTACCTCCTGAAAACCATCTGAAGTATTGCTGAAATCGTGTCCTCCTTTCTTTTGAATATTTGCATTTCCTGCTAATCCTGGGAAATCTTCCTGTTGTTGAGGCTCAACAATGGGTTGCAAAGCCTGTTTACAGTTTGAAGAACAGCAGTGCTAGTTACTGAAGAGACAAATCTGCTTCTTCTTCCAAACTGTGTCCTCAAGTGCATTTACGACAATTGACCAAAAAGTCAATTTAACATTGGTCCTACCATCCCTTGCTGTCTTCATCACCACCATTACTACTGCAATAGCTCTTTCTCTAACAGATGAACTGTTTACCACTGATTCTCAACACGGAGCTCTCTGCCTTCTGTAAACAATTAGCATGAGCTCAAACGGTTAAAAAGATAGAGTTGCTCTGGGTCAAGTTGTTATATTGAGCCCACATTTTGCTTATAAACTGACTGACAAATCCCTGATGAATCAGTTCAAGGCATCAACATCAGGTATTGTAGGGCGCCTCTTTCAATTTGTCAGCACAAGGAATAGCAATTTTGTTTTCTCTCCATCCACACTTAAAAGCCTCAGGCTGCTCCTTGCTACATTTATTGTTTAGGTACACAGCTCACTTATACATATGAGTATGTATACATACAGTAATATACTAAAGCACTATTAATGTGCCACCTCTTACTCTACTTGCTCAGCATTTATATTAAATGATCTCTACTTAGAATCAGCTAAATGTTGTTCTTTTTTTTTGTTTTGTTTTTTTATTTGTTTTTCTGTCCACTGGTTGCCAACACAGACTTTATCCTTTCCCAGACGAAGGACCTCTGTGTGCATTGATGTGTGTTCACTTAAATCTTTTGTGTTCAAACAAAGTTGTTCTTTATAGAATATGCTTCCGAAGAAGACAAAAATCTGTAACTTTGGAAAAAATTTATTTATGGAGATGTTTTTTCGTGTGTGATAGATTGTATTGTAGGAAACGTGCCCTCATTTTTCTTTCTTTTCTTTTTTTTTTGTTTGTTTTTGGTTACTCCCCTTTAATTGTGCTGTACCTGGTCGTAGTGTTGAGATTTTAGAACAGGTTTGGGTCTCCTCTCCCCCTCTCCCCACTACCGCTCCAGTGACAATAACCAGGACGTTTCTTCTGACAGATTAGCTTTCATTTCCTCTGTAATGCTCTTTTTACATTATTTGTTCAAGGAGCATTAGATCTGAAAAAATGAACACATCACAATTTAGAGTCGTACCAATGAGCTCTAAGTTTGAGTAAGCCAAAACTACCAAAAAGCTTGTTCTGCTTGATGGGTCACTGCAGGTCTGAATGAGCCTAAAACACCTATTCACTTAGCAGAGCGTTTGTGCAGTGATTGTATGAGGGAAGTTTACTTTATAGTAAATGGCAAAGATGTTTATTTCAATCTCGTGTGTTTTGTTTTGAGTGAAACTGCTGCCTACACCCTTTTGATGATAAAACAACCAACACACCCTTGACCACTGACCTCTGTTACTGCTGTTTGAGGCTCACATTTTATTCTCAGTCTTTCTGAGGAAATTCACAAATGGATTTTTATATTATTACTCCCTTGTAAAATATCTCTTAAATTAAGGTACAGGTTTGATTTCAGCAAGAAAAAAAAGGTTTTTATATGTATATTATACTCCATTAAGGAATGTCTAGAATTATCTTCCTCCAATGTGGATGTAGCCATTAATACGCCATTTTATGACTTTGTAAGAGAATTCACTGTGTGAAAATTGGTTTGCATTTTTGTATAATACAATCTGCTTTCTTTTTTTGTGTTTGTTTGATACGAGAGGGAGCTCAAACTGGAAGTTTGAAGAAAGGAAAAAGAACCTGTGAAATTGAAAAATAAAAAAACAAAATGTAACTTATGTGCAACAGTGATTCTGAGGGGGAAAGATTAAATGATATTGCTAACTAAGGCTTTTCTCGTCCTTTTGTGTCCTTAAAAGCTAAAGAGAAATGTAGGAGTTCCCGGAGTTACATAGCAGTAACTTCAGCAATATTCCATACAGTCCAGTATATTTTTCCCCTAATAGTTGGCACTCCATACATTTCTGTTCGGATTCAGTATGTGTTGTGGGTTCAAGGCCAATGATTCAATTTGAACCTTTTACAAGGTTCTAGATCATTCAACAACTCGCATAAACGCGATTTCTTCCCAAATTTCTGCAAAATATGAAACGGTACTGCCACACTTAACATGCTTCATTTTTATTTAAATGTCTTACACTTTTAAGTCCCATCAATTAAGATACAGGTATTTACAAAAGGATCATGTACCAAATATTAAAGCACATAAGTGTATTTTACTCCTGGTAGGTTTTATAGTCTTGATTGTTTTAGACTTTGAAAACCAAATATATTAGAGTATTATTTATTAAATAAATTGATACGGTTGAAAACATCAAATTTAGTCCTACATTCATTGTACACAATTTATGTGCTTGAAGATTTATTCTAAAAATGTATGTATTGATGGAAGTACTGCAACAGTTATTGAAGCTAACTTTAAAGTTTGAACACATCACACATACAAAAAGTATGCTAACCACATTGAATTCCCATGCAGTTTGTCATGTGAAGTTAAGACTTAAAGGAAATCCACATCAATGTGCCTCTATAAAGTCACATAAAAAATGTTTCCCCAGCTGCCACTCACAAAGTTATCAGGATTTTTCTTCCTTTTGTTTTAATTGGTAAATTTTACTCCACATTTGTAGGATCCCAACTTACATGCCGTCCATCATGTAGATTTCCTAAAGCAGCCATGTCTTTCTCATCAAGTTGGAACCCAAACACCTGTGTATAAGATGGCAGAAAGTGAAATGCAAAATAAATGCTAGAATAAGAAGTTTTGTCATTCTTTTTATTACTTAAATTAAAAAAATTAAGCCAAAGATTACTATGTCTTTTAAAGAACTTTGTACGGTTCTTATTTTAACTTGCAACATTTTTAATAAATGGAGGCATGTTTTTGGATGTATTTTAAGGCAATACCTCAAAATAGTTCTGTCAGGAGGAATGGGCTACAATTTGATCAAATCTTTGAGGGATGTTTGCAGAAAAATCCCATTTTTGACCTAAGATGTGCAGCTTAAAAGGTGGTTCTAACAAAGTGCTGAGTTTTATGTAAACTTTTGAAATTGAAGCAAACTAAAATATTAATCTTACTCATTCTGAACTTATAAAACTGAAATTATGACATCATAACTGGCCTAAAACAGGAAATCTTTAGTGTGATTTATTGTAAGTGAAATCTGTTTTGTGCCATTTAGATTAAATCATTTTAGAGCCTGGTAAAGATCCAATCATTTAGAATATAAAACTCTACAATTGACAGAAAGATCATTCTTATTTCATCAGACCAAGATCTTTCCTCAGGGTCTGAATGTTAATATGGCTCAAAAGACAACAGGCTCATAACTCACTTGGCAGTTTTCTTGTATCCTGTTCTTTTTGACGGACTTTGGAATTGTGACGACTCCATTCTAGGGAACAATTTTGGGAAAATATAACTTTGGTTAACAACCTGCAGAAACACAAAAACTAGAGCAGAATGAGACAATGCGACTACCTGAATACTCCAGCGAAGGCAGATCTGAGCAGCCGTTCGTTCATGCTTTTTTGCTATTTGTTGCACAACAGGATCGTTGAGGACTTGACCCTTGGCCAGGGGACTGTAGCCTTCAAACACTATCGCATTCTTCCGACAGAACTCCATCAGGGGTTTGGGCTGCTGGAAAGGATGATACTCCACCTGGCAAAGTTATTAAATAAGCAGAGCAATGTTTTGAAGTATCTGTGAAAAGACCATTAAAAAATCTTTTGCAGAGAGCCGGACAACAATCTTAAAAGTTCACCAATCCTGAATCTAATGATCTAATCTAAACCTGTAATTAAAGAATAAATACACTTAAATGAACTGAAAGGATGGGGGAATTACCTGGTTAACGTGTGGCACCACACTACAGTCTTCCTTCAACTGCTCCAGGTGGTGGACCAGAAAATTGCTCACCCCAATAGCACGACAAATCCCTGCAATGATAAAGTCAGGTTATAGCTGAAACATAATCGCTACATCTCGGTTTGTGTTCTGGCTCTACAGATACAATTCCAGAAGACAGAAGGAAGCTCGAGAGTCTGTGCTGTGCTATGATTAGGAAACATTTGTCAAGCAATTAAAGTCAAAATTTGAAAAACAGTTGTGTAAACAAGTTAAAAGAAGCTGGCGGACATTCAGATGGAGTTAGCTGAGAAAGAAGTGGGGTTGTGTTTCATTACGTAAATGCATTACATTTGTTGTGTTAAGCTTGGTGGGGTTCAGCTACTTATTCGGACTGATATATAGGTTTGAGAAATCAGTCGACTCACAACTCTTCCCTGGGATCTGAACACATTATAGAACAAATCAGTTTAATATTTACATCAAGTCCTACCTTCTTTATAAAGTTCCTCCAGAGCTTTCCATGTCTCGGCTCTAACCTTTCTGTTTGAACAACCAGGTTTTAATGACTCCGGCCAATGCATCAGGTACAGATCTAAAAAAAAGAGAAAACCTAACAATTATACAAACAAATAAAAAACAAGCAAGAAGATATCAGAATCTAGTCAAAGGTAAAAGATGAAGACAGTAAAGGATATATTTTAAGGATGGTTTTTAGAGAGGCTTTGTGACAACACATTTATGATTACATTTGTTTTACAAAGCTATATCATTTGTACCTCATACCAAAATATTCAACCCCCATTGCTGTGCAGGAGTCCAGGCAGGCTTTTTTTGCAGCTTTGTATCCATAGTCTCCAGGCCAGAGTTTGTTAGTGAGCCATAGTTCACTTCGTTGCAGCCCGCTCTCTTTGATAGCTTTCCCCAGCATCTCTTCACAGCCATAGCGCTTTGCTGTGTCAAGGTGGCGAATATCACATTCAGTGAGAGCGTACAGAATGGCATCATGTGAGTATCCGCCTTGATGAGATGTACCTGAAAGTCAGAGGGAAAAAAAATTATCTGATGAGGAGACCAAACATGCAGCTGAAGTAACAGAGCCATCAGAACAGATGCAAAACATTGTGGCATTCAATGAAGATTTGACCTCTCAGATGTTTTTAAAATAAAGAAATACTGTTGAGAATTTACTGTCTTTGACTTATAGGCTTCTAACGTAAATCTTTAAAAATTCATCTTGATGATGATGGATCAAAAAAGAGGGGTCCAAGATACAAAAATATTGTTCTATGATTATCAAGCTGTTAGGAATGAGGCAAATTCCAGAGAAAAGCCTAAGGAAACCAAAAAAAATCATCATCATGAGAACATATTCTAAACATTTTATTTTGATTCTTCCAACTTTAACAGTCACAATTTAAACGTAATACAGACCTAATCCAAGTATTGGGATTTCCAGACCATTGATGAGTTGCACTGTGGGACACCTCAGGGCTGGAAACAACGGCATGCTTCCCTGTTATTTCCGTCAAACAATCCTGGATCCGAAAAAATTATATTTACGTCTCTTGTATCAAAAATACACCAGCGCGTCTGATTACTAAACTGTGCTCTGTGTGCAGCTGAGATTTAGAACTGCCGAGTCTTTTTAAGATAGATTCTAGAGTTCTCTTAAAAATACTTAAATAAAAAAAACCTCCCACATATTTTCTCCAATCACCTTTGAGCTCTAATGTGTCACTCAGCCCACTTTTCCACGTCTGGCTCTAAACGCAGAGATTTCTTCTTCTTTTTCCTGTCAGCTCGTTAACGCGATGACGCGTTACGTTATCGCTACGCAACCAACATGGCGACCCAGTAACCGGAACGAGATGATTGCAACGCAAACAAAATGAGGTGAGTTATGAATAAAATAAAATAAAGGAGTAGAAAAGCTTCTATGGTGAGATGTGAAAAAACTAAACTCAACAGAGAGAATCATTTGGAGAACACCGGACAAAGTTCACAGCATCAACAGAGAAATATGAGCAGGCACGAAAACAAACAGCGCGAAATGTTTTTCAAATCAGTGCATGAGAGACTCTTGATATTTTAGTATTTATTTCACTCATCCTTTGTTTCTCCGAATGCCAGAACAACAAAGGAAAACTATTTTATCCGTATTATGTAATACAGCTCATTAGAATTAGGGATAATAAGTGTGTTTAATTTTTAGAATGCTACAAATAAACGTATTCTAAGTATATGTTTAAAACGTTATTGGGGTTTGTTGCCTGCAATGTCACTTGCAATGTGCAAGTGAAACAAGAGAGCTGCCGCTGCATATAACGCTGCTTTGTCCTTAGCATAGAAGGTGCTCTTGAATCAATGCTTTTCTGTGTTGTTCCTCTGCACTGTCCTCTGCTTAAACTAAATGTCTCCATTTTAGTAGTAAATAAGACGAATTGAGTGTAACAGTAGACCGTGTAGACTACAGAGTATAATATCTACCTTATTGCAAACACCAGAATTTTCTTTGTTTGAAGACAGTTTTTTTCCCCCCATAATGATATGTAGTTGCATCTGGGAAAAAATATTTTGCCACGTCTCAATATCTTATTGAGACGTGGCAAAGGACGAGATGAAAAGGACGAGATGAAAAAGGATGAGAAAATTTAGTTTGAAGCTGTGCACCACACATAATTCCCAATTAAAATTACATTTAGCGTTCAGTTACTGCATTATATATAACAGTTTATGTCTTCTCTTCTTTGCAGGCTTCAGCGTTGCTGCTTTGGGATTCGGCGAAAGTGTATCATTTTTCCGCTCCTGCTGATCCTCTTGGTCGGAGCAGCATTGACAGCTCTGTTGCCCCCTGCCCAGGAGCATGGAGGTGATGCTGGGGTCCTGGGAGTACTCCGTAGAGCTGCACCCCAAAAGGGAAGCCCGGCTCAGGGTCAACCTGCGGGTGCCCCAGAAGAGAAGTTTACCATCATCATCCAAACCTACAACCGCACAGACATTTTACTCAAACTCCTGAACCATTACCAGGCAGTGCCTCATCTTCAGATGATCATCATAGTTTGGAACAACATCAGGGAGCAGACTCCGGCGAAGCTGTGGGAATCTCTGGGTCCTCATCCGGTCCGAGTTGTCTTTAAAGAACAGGCGAGGAACCAAATGCGAAACAGGCTACAACCGTTCACTGAGATTGCCACCAATGGTCAGTGCATTTTGGACTTGCATTAGTTTGCATTGTGTAAAATGTTCTTAGATTTTTTTTATTTTTAGGGGTTTTTTTAAGCAGAGACGTGCCATTCAACAGACCAGAAACTGGAATTAAACCATTTTTGCTTGATCAACTATTAAGTTATTGACAAGACAAACACCAAAAATCCTGAGTTTTTCCTGTATTTATTATATAATAAAACTTTGAATTCAATCAACTAACAGGATGCACTTTGATGCACTTTTTATGTCACGTGACGGTTAGAAATGTGCATGAATATATTGTTATATTTTGTAATTTTTGTTGGATAGTAAACTACTAATTCTAACAAAGCACCTGCTGCACATTATTTTCTTTTATGTTATAGCGCTTTATAAAAAAAAGTGGAGTTGATCATTTGGAGACCTCAAAGAAAAATGGAAATGGGTAAATGACAGGAAAGCCTGATTGGTGCAGCTCTACATTTTATTTATTTTTTGTCCTAGTATTTGAGTTTTTTTCTGTTTCGATCCCTTCTGATTCTCTTTCTCTCAACCATGTAGCTGTGTTAATGCTGGATGATGACACCCTCGTCAGTGTTCCTGACATCATTTTTGCCTTTTCTGTGTGGAAGGTAATAAGATTTATTGTCTATTAAATCCAAACAGCATTTCCAGGCTTACGACTGAGGCATTGTAAAATAACTGAACTCTCTAAGTTAATCATATAACTGAACACTACATTTCTATATTTTGAAGCAATTTCCAGACCAAATAGTTGGATTTGTCCCTCGGAAACACGTCTCAACAGCTGGAGGAGTTTACAGTTATGGCAGCTTTGAGCTGCAGAATCCAGAAGTGTCTGGAGGAGACATGTAAGTTGCATTTGTCTTAAGTTTTTCCTGTTTTGGGGTTCGTGTTGTTTTTGCTCTTACATAGTTCAGTTCTCCCTGTAGGTACTCTATGGTTCTGATCGGTGCTGCCTTCTTCCATCAGCGCTACCTACAACTGTTCCAGGATCAGCCTAAAGAAGTACACGCCTTAGTTGACGAAACCCAAAACTGTGACGATATAGCTGTGAACTTTGCTGTTGCTCTGTATTTAAGGAAACACTCAAATTCAGGCTCAGTCCACAGACCTTCAGGGATCTTTGTCAAGCCTGTGGACTTGCGCAACCTTGAGAAAGATGCCAGCAGTGGATATCAGGGAATGTGGCATCGTCCTGAGCATCTTCTCCAGAGATCGTACTGTTTGAACCGGCTGACGCAGATCTATGGCTTCATGCCGCTCTGCTACTCCAACCTCATGCTTTCCCAGTTTGGATTCCCAAGCTATGCCAATCACAAGAGCAGAGGATGAGGAGGTTACAAATGGATTATTTAGGCTAAAGTAAGAGATGAGACTGCAGAGGAGTTTGGTAGACTTGTTTGATCGGTAACGCTCCTCATGCCAATCAGCTGATGCTTTTAGTCTCGTGATCAGAAGGTAGTTCTCATCGCAGGATAGTGATGAGAACACAGACTGGTCAGATGTAAAAATGTATTCTTTATAAAATTACTTCTTGAACTTCAATTATTCAAAGAGAATAGTAGGTTTAAAAACCTAAGAGTTATTCACATACAGGCATTTAGGTTTTTTTTTTTAAGAAATGAAATTTAATACAGGCTCAGAAAATTGATCATAAAGCTTATTTTTAACTGCTTTCTATTTATAGATAGAGAAAATAAGTCCTAAGATCCTAAGAAACACACATCTTCAGAATTCAAAAAATGTGATTTAAGTTTAGTTTGCTTTTAATTAATAAAAATTTAAGTACCAATTTCAGGACTCAGTCCTATTTGTAAAACAGTTAAAAACAATAAAATAATACTTCATTCACTCTTAATGAGTTGTTCCCTGTCTCAATAAGCAATGGAGAAATCTTGATGGGCATTACAACAATCAAGAACTCCTTATAATTACTGAAACACAGCTTTTTTGAAGTTTCTAATGCTAATTTCATGATTTATCTTTGGTGATGAGCTCAAAGTCTTTGAAGTTGGTGGGCCTCATTTCTATGATCCTAATCATTCTACTTGCAAACATTATATCCAGTAAAGAAAAACAATTACCAAAAGCATGAAGAATTTTAGGCTGTAGCCATTTGCTATATGTGCAAATCAAGTTTACAAAAGAGAACAATTGGGCTGGTTGTTATAACTTAGATGTAATTTTATGTCAAAGAAAATGTCTGCACTCAGTGATGGTAAAAAGAAAGCCCATCCTTTTCAGATTCCAAGATTTCACTTGTCAAAACATTGCAACATATATGTTGTTGTGACTTAGTCACATGGGCAAACACCACTTCTGACAAAGGACACTAAGACTGTAAGCACAATGTAGGAAACAGTAACTTAAGGATAAGTTAAATCTTGCAGTAAATTGGTAGTTTACCCAAAATCAAACCTCACTTTTGTTCTTTGTCCACAAAATGGTTATTGGCAGCATAATTAGAACAACACAGAACAAATATGGCCTGTAATAATAAACATAACAGAACTGATCCAAAACGCTCATCTGTGCCAACAAATATAAATCACATTTGTTTCACAGGACTGAGCAGAACCATGGCTGGTAGTTCATAAACAAATCCAAACAAGAAAAATAGTCCTGTTCATCAGAGATGATACTTTTCTTCTATTTTTTTTTTAATCATCAAGGATCTTTTTAAAACTTATATAAAAGAATGAAACAAACGGTGGTACCGTGCTTTAGGAGGGAAGCACCAGTAATGCCAACATGGTCCCATTAAAACAAACTTTAACTTACTGTTGAAACTCAACAGATTAGATGTTTGCATATTTTTATATTTATTCATGAAAAATAAAACCCACTCCAACAAATTGAAAACATCCAGATCTTTTCCATGACCAGAGAATTCCTGTCCATAAAGAAGTCCAGGGATCTTTAGGTAAGGTTACTGCTGTCCTCCTCCACCGCCACCTCTGCCCTCTGGGCCACCGCTGGATCTCGATCCCCTGCCACCCTTAGAGCGAAGCTCATGCCATAGCTTCACGAGAGGCTCCCTCCTCCTCCAAATGAGTTTGTGACCATATGCCACATACCAGCTGTGAGGCAAAACAAGAGGGGGTTAAAATGAGACAGAAGGAGCAATTTCCCCTTTTCAGTGACATTTGCATCAATCAAAAAGCTAAATTTGACTGATGCTAATGAAAAGAAAGCTGAAGTTTAAGGATCAGGGACTCACACTCCAAAGAGAGCTCCGCCAAGGTGAGCAGCATGATCAAACAGCCGCCATCCCAAGATGAGCCCCGCCATATCTATGGCTACAAGAGCTTTGAGAGCCTAAGAACCAAAAACCAAAACCAGATGTTTAAAATTCTAAACAGCGCGCTGCTGAATGCTGTGCATTCAGTCATCCACACATTCATACACATTAGCTTTGTTCACAGAAACACAATGTAAGAATGACATTACACATTTAATGTAAGAAAAAGCAAACATCCAGAGATCTCTGACACACAGAGGACAGGATAGCAGTAAAAGCTGAAACGTACATTTCCGGCTGTGAAAGTGACCATAGGAAGGAAGATTATGCCGAGCTTGGCCTCTGGTACTTTCATACAGACTGCAGCGAGTACAGCCATTACAGCACCTGACTGTGAATAAAAAGTCATCGATCACGATCTTTTCACCGTTCATAATAAAATATTAGGTTAAAAACATTCTTACCGCCCCAAGTGATGGGTAGAATCGCCCAGTGGCGGTTTTACAAACATAACTGACCATAGTGGATATCACGCCTGAAATTGCAAAAAAAATAACATAAAACATATTTTTGCAACGTCTTAAAAAGATGAGAAAAGGGAATGGAATCTGACTTTTTCCCCATAATGGACAAGAGATACAGAAGACAACATGATCATGAATATTAGTTTTTGGATTTAAATGATGCATTTGAAGTCCTCTTGTTTCTCCTGGTGAAACAGCTAAACAGCATACACTTTCAGTCATTAAAAAAAGATGTATAATGAATGAAAACCAATTTAATGGGAAATTCCATGTATGGATTTGTTCAATTTTAAACTTTTGTCTGTGGACATTGTCATATTTTAAACGATGGATATTAAAGGGCAATAGTTATACTTTTGTGGCATCTAGTGGCTAGACTGCAGATTACTGCTGTCTGAATACATCACACAGTAGCTAGAACAGTAGAATGACAAACATTTCAAAGACCAACTCCAGGCTGTTGTTTGGCTCCTAAAGTATTGGATCTTGAATAAGCTATGCGACTTAATCTAAATCGACTATACATATGAAAACCCTTGACTTGAGTTTAATCATAAAACAAAAAAATTAAATAAAAAAAATCTAAAAAAATAGTAGACTTACCTTTTCTACATAATTAGTGAATATTTTCTCAATAATATCAGGATTTTGTACAACTACAAAAAATTACATTATAAGAAGTACGGTGAGTAAATCTTATTTTGATGTAGGATCTTTTGTTGGGTCAAAATAAAACTGCTTTATTGTTTTAATACTTGGCCAGTGTTGATTCTGTCCTGTGCTCCACTTACCAGCAGAGAGGTAGACTGCAAGAAACTGTTCTTTGCCTAGGAGGGAGACGATACCAGAGGAAAACGTCCATAGGACATACATGTTGGCCACCATGTGGATAATGGAGTAGTGGCTGAAGGAAGACAGAATCATGGGAAGGCACTGTGTTTCTGAGTAGGAGAAAATAATTTCAAAAAAAGACAAAGAGCAGAGGAGAGAAACCAAATGAACTCTTTACAGTTGTTTTTGAGTTACTTCTTTTAACTTTCCGCAACAAACAATACTCACTGGAGGCTGGGTTGGATGTGAAGTACTTAATCATAGTTCTTTGCATCCCCGGGATCCTCCAGCAACACAGAACTGCAGCGTTTATAGCTATAATTCCTGGAAGATGTTAAGAAGAAATTGCATGACCATCAAACCTTTGCAGACATGCTGACATCCACAATTGATGAGATCCAAAATATATCTGCTGTTAAAACTACCAGTGGCAGTCCTCTGTCCCTCTGTAAGGCTTCTCCAGAAGTCATCTACCATGGACACCAGGAGGAGGAGCTGCCGCTGGAAGCTGGACAGTTGGTTCCACCAGTTGTGCCAGTATGCCATGTCCTGGGAACCCTTGTTAACAAAACGATGGGGAACTGACTCAAATGAAGCTGATTGTTAACTGAACAGTTAGTACAAGTTAAAAGTGATGGTAGACAGAGTAAAACAGTTTTGTAAAATCCTCACCATCACGAGTTTCTCTAACTCTTCTCCATCTTTTGCCGTTTGAACTCTTGCTTTCAGAGTCTCATACTGCAAAATGGCCGCCCCAGCAAAGGAACAACCTGCAAACTGGCATGGAGTCAAACAACCAGCCATCTTCTGTCCTAAATATTATTTTAGCAACAATTTACACATGTTGGCATTAAATCAAAGTTAATCTTCTGATTTCATAGATCAAATTCCTCCTGGCATATTCCTAGGATGACCCCAAGTCATCTATAAATGCCCTGTGCTGTTAATACAGACAAGACTTGCTGTGTTTCAAGAGAATAAAAGATGGATCCTCTTTTCTTACTATACTTCATATTCAGATTTAGTTATAATGTGGACATAAGCATACCCCTACTGTGAACATCAGTGGTCTAAAGAGCCTTGGCCGTCGGACTTTGGGAGGAGGCGGGGGTTCCGGTGTGACAGCCTGGGAGGGTGACGTTTTGGTTTGTTGCTGGTTGACGTTCCCCTTTTTGGTGTCTGCCCTTTTAGCTTCCTGGCGGAACCCACTCCTTTGTTGCTGATATGGATTGAGCCTGTACAAGAAAAAACAAACAACCAAAACCTTTTACCTACAGCCTGGCTGGTACGAAGTCATACTGAAGATTTAAAAAGTGAAGTGTTTAATAGGCTAAAGATTGTTCCCTAATAACTTTCCAGTAGTTTGAAATCCTCTTGATAAGATGCAAGACAGCTGGTTAAAAGTCACAGTTGACTGGCTGAAACAAGGGCTCTGCATTCTTCTTACTTACACTTATCATGTCTACAATAGGAGAAATTAGGCTTTTGGGAAATATTATCAGTCATAAAAACAGTGGAGAGTTACGGTGTGGAAACTAAAGAAACCTCACGCATTGCTCTATGAGGTAATACTATTCTTAAACAAATATTTGAACAACTTGCATCATTTAGGTTAAGTTGCTGACTACCTAAGGAAAATGGCCAACTAATAAACCAGCCAACTGTTATGTTTTTATTACATGATCTAATTCAATCTAGTTGAATGCAGCCAAAGAAACAAAAAAAAACAAAACAAAAAAAAACCATTGGGTCTTGGTGCCACTGAAAACTTTCATTTTGGCAGCAAAGCTGCCAGTTGAATGTCTAGTCACCATCCAGGTGTTGCTGTTTGTTGACAGTCTCTACGCACTCGTTGAAAAGCTATGCCAAGTTTTGTTTCCAACCTCTAACAGCGGATCCCGAACGCCATCCTTAATGTTTACGTGCAGTAACAAAAGCCAACAACTAAATGGCAACATTTTAAATCACCTTTGATTAACAACCACATGAAGCCAGCTAATTTAATGTGGGTTGCATAATATGCAGCGTGTGTACTTCAGCCCACTTAGCACTGGCCATCATCATAAATTAGTAATAATAACATAGTAATATATATCGATGACACTGACAACCCCTGATTCCAATCCCAAACAAAGTTAGCTGCATTTTCAATGGCAGAACGGTTAGATAACTAAACATTACGAGACGAGAGGAAACCCGAGACACACACGTCTCCTGCCAGGGTTACTCTTCTTCAGACAGACAGAAAACTGAACGCCGTTTTTACTGCTCACCTTGAGCGTCTGGGAACGGTATTTGGCGATCTACTGAACTCTGTTTTGCCCCATCTTATGATAAATCCTCTGCACGCCATGATTGTTGTGACCTCCCGCTAGAAGCCCCTCCCCCCTGTCAGACTCGAGCTGATGCTGCCTTCACGGAGGCTTGTAAAAAAAAAAGCTCAGCTCTGAAAAAAAATAAGAGACCACTTAAAATGATCGGTTTCTCTGATTGTTCTTTTTTATAGTTGTATGCTTGAGTAAAATGAACAATGTTATTTTATTCCATGAACTACTGACAACATGTCTCCGAAATTCCAAGCAAAAAATTAGTTTTTGGTTTTATTTTGCCATTTCTCAGAAAATGAGAAGTGGTCACGGAAATTGTCAAATCGTCTTTTTTGTTATCTACATGTTCATATAGTTTCATCTTTAAGGAATTGACAGCTTATTTCCTGTTCTTTATATATGACTCTAGAGGTACTTTTATTTTGAAAACCTACGTTGTGACGCACAGTGACGTTTCGCCTAAGAATTCTAACCTTCCTTCCTTCACAGAAAATATTGAGCATGAATGGAAAAATGAAGTTAGTGCAGGTGGATATTTAAAAATAATCTATCAAATTATTATCACAGTGTGAGCTTTAATATGCAGAGAAATGAATTATACTGTGTTAAATACAATGTTCTTAATGGCTTCTTTCTTCAGGATGTTTTATACTTTCCTAAAGGGAGGAACTATAAGTTCTTTTCGGGAATTCCTAATGCAACATTTCCTAGTGTCATAAACGCACCCACTTAAATTTTCTGACCAATCATAGAGGGATTCTCTGATATGTCGCAAAATCAAATCGTAAATCAGTAAAATGACAAATTGATCAGTTTGTTCTTGTTAAAACAGTCCATTTATTAGAGAGAAAAATCAAACCAAGTCACTTATAATGCCCGTGGATTTGTAAGTACTATTAGGTCAGCATGCTCTATTCTTTAAAAGAAAAAAAACAACTTGAACATTTTGTGTTCATTTTAGGTTGTTCACTCAGAACATCAAATCTGAAAAAACATTCAAAAATACTGCGAGGTTAGAAGTACGGCTGAAATTGCAGCCTGCAGGAAGAGCAAATTTAGACTGAATGTGTTTCAAAGCGCATTCAAAACCAATCAGAACAAAAAGTTTGTCTTTGGGTTCTGATTGGTTGTTTCTGGACAGTAGCAGAGTAAGAGGAATTTTCACAGATTCTCTGTTTCATATTCTGCTGTCAGACACTGTTCTGGTGAACTGCCAGGTAGCCACTCCCCTCTGCTGCACCTTTCTGCAACTCATTTCTGCCTGCTAGTCATGAGGACCAGGTGGACTCAATCCCCAAGCAATCAGAGTGCATGTACTTTAGAGGTAACTGAACTGTCAGTCCTGTTTGACACAATGTGAAGCACACAGTGCTGGTGGCAGTCAGTAACCAAAACTGTGCAAAAGTCTGCTACAAACTGTGAAGGACAGCCAGAAAGCCTCATAATGCTGCTGATTATTGCTAAAACTGTAGTGTGTATGGACTTTGACTGATTATTGTATATACTACTTTAATTTCATTCAAGTCTAGATAGTAACTTTAAGTGTAAAGTGAAGAAAGAAATGACACTAAAAAAGAACAAATAAATGTTGGTCAGAATGTTTGATTATTTCACAATGTATTTATCTTGTTAATTCCACAATGTAATTGATATGTTTCTGTTTCTTTTGAGGTTTTTCACCTGTGCATCTATGCGCCTATGAACTATGCGCCTGTGTGGCGAAAGGCTAAACCCCATTTGCAAACTAAAAATGGATCAGCTAAATTAAAGGCTCTTGAGTGAAATTCAGTTAAAAACTTAATTGTGGGTACTATCCTTTTCAAGTTGGGAAATTGCACAGTAAAAATAAACCTGATAAAACTTGACAGACACTTTTAACAAATATTCATCCATCCATCATCAAACACACTTATCCTTGCGCACACACATTCACACCTTAGGACAATTTAGAGAGACCAATCAATTAGGTAAAATATTTCAGAAATTTTACCTGCTTCAGCTTTTATGTAGGAAAGTTTTAATGTTATGCTGTTTTCAACTCTGAAACTGATCTTGTGTTTTCTCCATTGATTTTGAGTCAGGAATTTTGTTTGCGTTGAGGCAGGTGTCATGATGCCCAGTTTTAGCAAAACCGGGCTTTGGATTGTGACCTAGGTTTGTGCCACTTGTGTGTGGGTCAGCGTAAAGGCCGAGCCAGGCATAATTTGGCCTTCATGCCAATGCCAACATGAAGGCCCTCCATGCAACTTGTAGAGTTCTGTTGCATGGATGTCTGTCTTTCCTCAGACCTCCATGTTTGTGTGGAGGTCTGTCTTTCCCTGGACTCCAGGTTTGCAACCTGGATACACGTCGTTGATTCAAGGTCTGCCTTTGCTTGGTCTCCTCTGTTCAATCAATCAATGCAGTTTATTGAGGCGGGTCAAACCCACAAGTGTTTTTTTCCCTTCATCCATATGTAGTCCACTGCCGCATCCAAAAAATATAATGAATGCAAAACTTGGAAAAAAAACTCCACACACCACCTTGTGTATAATAGCAAGTAATAACACTTTATCCTTTATCTTATGCAGCTTTGTTCTGACACCTTTCAGAATGGCAGGAGTCTTGGCCAGTAGGTGGGCTGTATTGATGGCACTGGGAGCTCCTATTGGCATTTGGACAACTTCCACAAACTTCTTGCTTACTTGCCCACTGAGTCCAGAAATAGGCAAGAAAAAGGTAGAATTTGCAGTGAGTAAGCTGCACTGCAGTGTCTGCAGAGCAGGGCTCAACTCCAATGCAAAATCTGCATAGCTGTATCACTCCACACAGAATTGTTTAGAGAACTGCAGTGACAAAGGAGGGGGAAGAAAATACTAGTAGGAGCAATTCATCTTAACAGAATTAGACAGCACATCCCGCTCACAAATTTGAATACAATCTAATTTCCATAGCTAAACAGAACATTACACATTCAAACCCACAAAAAAGGTGGTGATGGTGGTGAGAGGAGGGGGGTTACAGTTTCAGGGCAAAGATCCAGAGTACAAAGAAAGGAGAGCAATATGCCTTTGCCACTGTATAGAGACCAAGGACATGCTGCGAAGTCAGATGATATCCTGTGGGTGCAGGTCTGGGGCAAGGGGAGGACACAGAGATGTGGAAGAGGAAAGGCTGGATGGATGAGCAGAGCAGGAGGAGTGAGAACAGTGAACATGGGAGAGGTTGAGGTGGGAAGGCCACAGGAACAGATAAGTAAGGATGAATGGATGCATATCAAAGAGATATTGTAGCCAAAAAGATCACATTGATTAATCTTTGTCAGATTCTGGAGGACCTTTAAGCATCCTTTTCATTTTTTTTGTTTGTTTTTCAATCAGTGCAGTTCACATTTTACCCCGCAGAGGTGTCTTCTTTCAGGTCCCATCATTGATTCACTGGTGAACTGACGCCAGCCTGTGTTCAGAACAAGAAAGGGGGGAGGCACGTCATTGCCCATGTGACAGGAAGCGTGATGCCTGCAATAAGAACAACTTGTTAGTCGTGTTAGACATCTGTTCACCCTAATGCAATCGTATCCGTGCAGATTAAATAAAAAAGCCGGCTCATGCACTCTCTTCTTGCATTTGTTCTAAGACTTAGAACCACAGACTCATGAGGCTAAATGCCATTTGGCCTTGAGGCTTCGATTTCAGCGCAAAGTCTAGAAACATCTTATACCAGCAGCACCGCTCTTTTTATACCTTCAGAGGAAACTCTAGCTGTTGTCATAGCGTCCCATAAGTGTGCTGACGGGGCAGTTTCCAAGACAGTGATCAATGGGCCTGTGAAATAATACCACGCTTGCTTTCTGTCTTACCCTGCATACATCTTGTGGATCAGCGCATGATTGTGATTTTCTTTGGACAGACGTCAGAGGGAGATTTCAATCTTGATGTGTTATAAACATAAACACGAGGGGGAAAAAAACTCTTTTCTGACAGATCTGCAGCTTTACAATAGTTTCATCATTTTTAATTTCAAATGAAAAAAAAGAGTAATTGTGTAGCAAGAGGAGCACTTGAAATTAATGTGAAAAAAGCACACTCATAAAAATCCTGTATGCCTGTGCTGACACAATTTGATTATGCAACAAAAGCAGGTCCAAACCGATTACACAGGTGCCAAACAATTATTTCCAATGTACAGTCACTGTGTATAGTGCACAATATGTCTCTGAGTTCCACTGCAGCATAATCAAATAACAGGAACAATACAGCCTCAAATACCCAGAACACACTATTGATCTGGTCCACATATTAAATGTTTATGTCCCTCAGCAAAATATTATGTCTTTCCTAAAAAAGAAAATAAAGAAAAGATTGCTTGATAAATTATGTTGTCAGCAAGTGTGGTGACTTGTCACTGCTGACTTCAGAGGAAGTCTGAAGTCAGCAGTGACTATCTGGTATATCATTGTATTTTTGGTAGCCTACCAGGTAATAAAAATACTGAAAGGTAAAGTTGTGAAGCGAGCTTTTCATGTGGTTTCACGGCTTAAACTGTCCCTCAAGTCAAAAAAACACATTTTTAAAGCACATCGAGAATTTCTTGCCCTTCTTTTGCTATTATTCTTTTTAATTAACCTTTAGAGACAGAGAGAAAAAATATGTTATATAGGTGGCAGGTGGCATGTGCACCAGCTGGCTGTGGCAGTGAAAATGAATGTTTTCAGACTAAACTGTGCTGTTCTCTACTTGGTGAGTGCCGTTCAAGCCTTGTAGAAAAGGTTTCAAAAATGTGGATTTTGCTAGCCAAAATGTGGTAACACCTTTGTTTTACACCCCATCATTAGCGAGTGTAAATTAGATACAATGCAGAGCTGCCCATCCTCCACCCGTTGCTGCATACTGTTGGTCAGCAACCAACAGTTGCTGCATGCAACTGACTAAAATAACTACAATTTGCGGTTTAGAAATTTATTTGGTCACAACCCCTCCACCCCCAAAACACACAAATGGCGTGGAAAACAAAGAATTGCCTCTCCATCACCCCCTTATTGTCATATCTTTCTTATTTAAAAATATGAATACTCACTGTGTGATGTTTTGATTAAGGCTTTATATCAATACATAAAAACAGCTAATAAATGTTATTGATAACTGCATTATTATTATTATTATTATTATTATTATTATAATTTATTGACTAAATGTGTTTGTAGAAATATATTACAGTAGAGTTAATTTATTTAACAAAAAACAAAGACAAATTTCTTGTTACATTTCATATTAGAACACCTTTAGATGTTTTACAGTGTATATTAACATAACTGTACAAATGAATCAATCTGAATATTTGTTGTTTTTGCGATTTTGATGAAAGCAATTAGATTTATTTGTAGTTGTTGCAATTCCAAAAATTTGTGTGGAGGCTTTTAACTTGTCACCCTGAAAGGCCCCTGTTGGCCACCCGTTTGAAAACTTTCTAGAGGCGCCCCTGCTTAAAAAAATATAAATAAAAAGTTCAGGAAAAGTTAACGAACTTAATACTCGTTATCATTATGCATACAATAGCATACATTCTTACTTTTCGCTCTCCGTTTTTGTGCAACAACATGCACACGTTGCATGCGCTGCAACCCTACGACTCACACACACCGCACGCACACCCAGTCCCTCCCCTCTACATCATCTTTACCTGAGCCCTCAGCCCACCTCACTCAGAAACTCTCAGAAACAGCAGCAGTGAAGGAGGCAGGAGTTCACACAGAGCCGCTCTGCATCAAGTGACACTCCAGCGAAACAAGCAGCGGGTCCCTGAGGAGTGCAGTTCGGCCGAACATCGCATGAAACAAGCCAACCTGCACCAGCGGCTCTAACTGAAGACAAGACGAGACCCAGCGGTGTTTAACTTCTGCAAAGCGCGGGAACATGAGTGATAAAAACGCCGGTAAGCATGAAAGAGCTTTTCTTTATGATTAAAGTAAATTTGGTTTGGATGTCTTGGCTGCAGGAGCAGCTGGCTCTCAGCTTTATATCTGGACTCGCGTGCCACTTTGTTATTTAGTGGCACGAGGCAAAATGCAAGGTGCATTAATTCAACGGTAATTAATATTTAAAAGAAAAAATAGCTGTGATGTATAGGAGCAGATGAAAAGCAGTTAGAGCAGAATGCTGCAGCGCGGTGCTGCTGCTGCTGCTGGGTGTCTGCTGCTCCCTGCTTTGTCCACTTCAAGCACTTGACCCGGGTCCGTGGCATATTAAAGCCCGTGTTGTACGCAGCACGCTAGAAGTCATTCCCGCTTTTAAATGACCATTTTATGCGAATCTGAGGATCGCTGCTTCCTCCCTACAGAGTGCTTTGCGTTGTAAACGACTCGGTCACCATGCTTTTTCTTATACTCTGTCAGTGCTGTCAGCCGATCTAGTGAAAAGTGCTGCCTCTCCACTTTCACTGCTGAGATGTGTGTGTGCTGCTCCCAGAGCGCAGCAGCGCTGTGGCCTCAGCAATCAGCACGCGTGATGTTGACAAAGCTGTCCAACTCTGCCAGTGATGGCTAAAGGGCCGTGTTTTACAGCTACTGAAAGTTTGCTGCATTAGAAAAAAAAAAAAAAAACCTCGATGCTGCAGCAGAGTCGCACAACATTCACAATGGCAGCGATTTGCCTGGTTGTGTTACACGGTTAATAGATTGGGGTCTAAACACAGATCAGACACATTAACAGCGCAGTATATTTAGATAACTGGCAGAGTGCCCTTGTTTAAATAGGCTAACCTCTTCCAGTTGCTCTGTCCTGTTTTTGCCCCTAATTTACTGTAAAGTTGCAGTGAGACCTCGTCATTGGACATAAGGTGACTTTGTGTTTTTGTCTTTTGTACACTTTCTATTTCCCTTACATTGCTTTATCACAGGCAATCAGGCTTCTTTAAGCCCACCTTGGGATTTTATTCTCATGGTCTCATTCCCAAAGCCCTTATCCAACCGAAATTTGTGTTCCTTTTCAGTGTTTGCATCATTTTAGATGAGTGGTCTGTGGGGTTATGATTTATGTGTGGCAAAACATTGTAACCTTTTTAGGTAAGCTCTGTTCAGCATTATCATGCAGCTATGTGCCAATACTTTATAGCATATTAAGTGCTTCTTGTGGATAGTAGTAGCTTGTGAACTTTGTGACGATTTGTCGTATTACAGCTACAAACAGCACAAAATATGGTATAAATGGAGCGTGGAGAGAAAATTATACACTTGCTGGCAGTTGTCCACAGTGGTCATTTTGCTAGAGGCGGAATGCACCCTGAACTGTTCGTCAGACCATCCCAGACC
Organism: Phalloptychus januarius; assembly: GCA_902982915.1. Classification (NCBI taxonomy): domain Eukaryota; kingdom Metazoa; phylum Chordata; class Actinopteri; order Cyprinodontiformes; family Poeciliidae; genus Phalloptychus; species Phalloptychus januarius. Next base: position 11,123,373 of record CADWAE010000466.1, on the reverse strand, counting down.
AAAACAGACACACAGGACAAAACCCGATGCATGAACACACCCAGTAGCCATCTATTTACACTGTGAGAGAAAGCCGGAGTACCAGGAGAGAACCCACACATGCATGAGGAGAACAGGCAAACTCCATTCCACATATTTTACAAATTGAAGTCTGAGAGGTGTGTTGAGCATTTTTATTCATTCCATCTGAGTCAATGCTTGAACCACCTTTTACTACAGCAAGTTGCTCTGTGATTATCGTTGATCAATAAAGGGTTATCCATTCATTCATTTTCTATGCACCCTTGTCCCTTAATGGGTCAGGAGGGGTGCTGGTGCCTGTCTCCAGCGACCTCTCTCATTGGTTGAACTGTGGAGTGTTCAAGGTGTAGTGGAGCATTACTTTTCTGTCACTCGTTAATTTAGACTGTAAGCAAAAAACTACAACGTCATTCAACTTCAGTGTCCTGACATTACCGATGTGCCCCTGGTCCAACACATCTGAATCAAATGATTGAATTACTTCCTCAGTAGGCAGTCAAGTTCTCCAGAGTCCTGCTAATGATGAAATAATTTGACTCAGGTGTGTTTAAGCAGAGATGCATCTAAAAGTTGAAGGACACCTGTCCTCGAGAACTGGAGTGATATTGTGATGCCAGTTGTACATCAGCATCCAGGTGGTATGTTTCTCTGCTCCCGTGTTTTGTAATGGTTTGAAAATGATTCCAAATGCTAATATGGCATACTGCTAATACTGCTGACTAGCTTGTCACCTTTCACCACCTTCAGTGATGAAGATTAATTGACAAGTTTTTTGAAGATTATGAGTGTATTTTTAATTTTTAATACAGCTACAAGAACAATTACTGGAAATGACTTTACAAAACCACAGTTCAATGAATCCAAACCAACCCTTCAGCAATATATTTCTGTTTTCCACTTTGTCAGAAAGAAAGATTTGAGGAGTTCTTGTTGTCTTTTTAGGAGATTTTTTTAAAAACTGAACTATGGATCTCAGCAGCTCCTTAAGAGTTACCATTTAAGACTCAGCTGCTTCTCTAATTAACTTTCTCCTCGCCCTCCCTATCAGCTTAGTTTGACGACCATGTCTCGGTGTGCTTGCAGCTGTACCACTCTTCTTCCATTTTCAGACGATGGATTGAACAGATATCTGTAAGATGTTTAAAGCTTGTGAAATTGTTTTATGAGCCAACTAAGTTTATCCCTGACCTGCCCAGAGTGTTCCTTCGTCATTATTATTCTTTTGTTCACCTCTGAGGCCTCCACAGAACCACTGTATTTATACTGATATAATGTTCTTTATGTTCTGCTGTGTTGGAAGGTTTAGAATGTCCAGTTATTAATTCAATACATATGTATTTCTTGTGATGATAACCGTGTAAAAATTTTTTTCCTTTATGGGGTTGTGTATTGAGAATGGAGGTTAAATACCCATGAGAACCTTTTCCCCGTGTCAGAAGGCTACTTAAACAAAAATGAAAAGCATGGCCTCAAAGTCTGCGGAGAGAAAGTTAGAACAGTGTGCACAGTTAATCCTGCTGAAATAATTTAATGGACAGTGTTATGATCCAGCTTGAATCTTTGTCAGGTCAAAAGTGTGAACAGTCAAAGAACACTGCCATAAATACACGTCCCTCTGGAACAGCAAGTACCAGATGGGGCAATGAGGCAATTAACTTTCAACATCCAAAATGTATAATTAATTAAAAAATGGAATTACAGATCTCATGTTAACTTGGAAAAAACAGCAAATACACTTTGTTAGTGCAGTGGTTCTCAAAAGTGTACACCCCCTTTTGATGTAAAAATAAAAAAAAAAAAGCTTTCCTATGACATTTTCCATATATTCAAACATATATCATGGAGTTTGGGTGAAAAACAAATTTACTAGAGTAACTGAGATTAGCCTGTCCAGGAATTCTATACAAATGCCTCCCTGTTCACTTTCTTTAATTTTCTTCTCACTACATCCACTTGAGAAAGAGAGACGTTCCATCAGCATTGTTTTAATTCAAATTCAAAACGTTGACTTGGAAAGAGGGGAGATGAAGACATTCCATACTTTTTAGATTTCTATTTGTAATCATCAGTATAAAAAACCATAAATCATTTTAATTTCTAGTTCTTCCTTCACAATTATGTGATGCTTTGCCCTTATTGATTACATTCATTCATTTTTGTGAGCAGAAAATGTGGAAAAAAAGTTGGTGGAGGGAATAGATTTGCAAGACACTGGGAAAAATATTGGTGTTAGATAACAACATGCTTAAATAAAAAAAAAAGAAAAACTTTGAATACATCTGTCTGTGTTCTGCAGTGGTCTGAATGGATACATTGTAGTCATGCTTGCACATCCAGCCTGTTTTCTCTAGTACTCTTATGGACTAGATATTAGGTGAAACTGTTGATTTGTTTTTCTCATCCTGCATGCCCCGGTGTGGGCAGCTTTGCTCCTAACACTTACAAATAACTGAGTCATCCATACACTTGTAATTATTATTTATTTATTTTTTTTTACAGGTAGCACCATATGCTGCAATTTTAATTTAGGACTATAACTCTGTCAGAAAAAGGCTTAATTTACTTTCAAATTGTTTCAAATGCTTACATTTTGGTTTAGGGATGCCTGATAAATTGTTTGATCTCATTTATTACCATTTTAGTTTTAAGCGTAAAAACCTCAACTGCTCTGGATTGTGAACAGTTTTGAGGATATCTTCAAATGTGTAAGTTGCGTTTTTTATTGACTTTATTAGATTCATTAGTTGGACTATGACATCTTATTCATGAACTCACTTGTGCATATTATGGATAAAATCAGAAGATGAAAAAATTGTTGCATATTCCATGATAGAGATAGCGGCTTGGAATCTATAAGTAAAAATGAAGAGCTTACAAGGTTGTCCTTATTTATGCATCAAAACATACATCAAAACATCTATTTTATCATTTAAAAAGATCATTCCAAACTAGATACCACTTGAAACTGGAGCTCCAGAATAAATCTTTTATATTGGTGTTTACTTTCTTTTTAACAGTACAATACAAAATTCATTTTGATTACGCTTCAAACAAAGGTAGTATCGCCTTTCAAGGTGAACATTTTAACCTCCTTGTTGCTGACATATTTAGGAAGGTGAAATGACTAATGGCTTGTTTAGCATCTTTCCATAGTGTCATTTAACACAGACCTGAGTTTGCTCGAATGCAGACAGGTTATATATACTGCTGAAACCAGATATTTTATACATATGCTGGATAGTAAGTCAATTTTTTTTCTCACAGAATTGATTCTGTATTTGAATGCATCTGGACTATGTGAGATGCTAAAGCCTGCAGGTGGTGGCTTTGCAGTGGGACAGGTTTGGGATCTGAATACACCCCTTTGGCCCCCCTCCCCACTGCTGCACCCAGCTTCTCGTTATTCCTCTCTGACCTCTTATTTGCATGGCTATTGCTGTTAAAGCTTTCTGCTGATCTGACGTATTCTTTAATGTACATTATTTATTATGAACAGCTACAGCATTTTTCAAAGGTATTTTGTGTTGCTATTTCTTGTCCTTGTGCCTGGTGCATTGTTGCCCGACAACCTAGAGGAAGACACTGTAGAAAACTTTTATAATTTTCATCAGTTTTAGAACAAATACTGCGGAAACTGAGCTCTGACACATACCCATATCCAGAAACAGCGTTTTGTTTTGGGTTTGCTTTTTGTGTCCATTTCTTATGTTACCGTCTAATTTTAGACCCATCATTTGCCTCTGAGCCCTAACTATTTTATGTTGTATCTCCCTCTAGTGGTAAAACTCTCTCATTGACTTCATTTTACCAATGCAACCCTGGATAGTGCTTGTCATCATGGGTCAAAATGTATATCTAGATTCTAGAACTTGAGCTTTTAGCCTTAGGTCATTATTCTCAATTTAACAGCACTTTTAGCACTTTCTATTAGATTTTGAAGAACACACAATGTGAGGTCATTCATAGTCATTGACATTATTATTATTTTTTTTAATTATTTTTGCTAAGACTGATAATATTGCATAAGTCTGCCTTATGACAAGTAAAGAGACAATTTATGTTTCTATTAAATTCTTGTTTTTTCCCAACTTCCCCTTGACACCAGCACTTTCTTTTTCTAATAAACATGTCAGCCTTTTCTAAAATACCTGCATACTATGAATTGTGTAGGTATTTATACACAACAAAGGTAATCACCGTATTAATATATGCAGAATTGCAGCACTAAATTAGTAATTGGCTGTAATATTTTCCAGGCTTTGTTTGCTAATGATATATTGGATGGACTGCATCGAACTGAATGACCTAAATCCTAAAGCTCAGGTTGAGTAGTGGGAACACTGTTTTGATGCAAAGAAGATAAAAAAATAAAATACTGATTAGTTTGAATAATATCACAATATATGCTGTGGTAATCACATTTGTAGATGGGGAAAAGTTACAAAATCCATGATTGGATTTTATTGTTTTGTGGCCCACAACTTATGCACTGATGTGTGAAGATGAACTGAATCTGAAGGGCAGTAATGAGGCAACTGCTGGCTCTTTCATAACGCAGCGACAGAGCCAGAAACTTTCTGCTACTATCAAACAGTGAGGATGACTTTAAGGTATCTGACTGCGGCTGACGTAGCCTCTGCGTTTCGCTCCCAGTGGATTTGTGGGGGGGGGGGGGGAACCCCTATTGGATCACTGGTTCCAACATCTGTGCGGCTCTTTCTAAACTCTTAGCTCCGCATTACCTCACTGGTGTCCGGCCTGCCACTTTACCCCTGCAGTTTAACTTTGGCGTGTGTGCTCCCTTTCCTCCCTCTCTCCCTTCCTCCCTCCCTCCTCCACGCAGTCTCTCCCTTGTCCTCTCGCGTTCCTGCTTTTTACGTCCGCTGCTGGGAAAGACGCGGAGGCAGAGGATGGAGCTGCAATTAAAAAGGAGCACATTGTAACGTCCTTGCGTTGCCTGGCCGTGGCGGAAGAGGAGTTTGAGGACGCGAATGACCGTGGATAGACTTGTGGGAGAGTGAGTTAGCACTAGAAAGGGAAGAGAGAGAGACGGGTTGGTGGGGGGCGGTGGGGGGGATCACTCAAGATGCCTCGTTTTAGCGTAATTTGTCCCGCAGACTGTGCCCTTCTGGCGTTTTGAGGGGCTGCCGCGAAGCCTACGAAGAGAGGCTGGCTGGCTGGCAACGCTATGCTGCCTGACCCTTCTGTGTTGTGATAGCGCTGTCCGATTGTTTGGATTGAGGAAAGGCTCCCACCAACCCAAATCAATGAGGATTCTGAGGCCATTCCTTCAGAAAGGAGCGCATATGCTGCAGTGTTTCTGTGGACAACGATCGAAGTCGACCACTATCACCGACGGTGAGAGACAAACATAGATAGCTTCAACAGCTGCCTTTGCTTTGCATGCTTTCTCTCTTGAGTGACAGAGGGAGCTGGGGAGGGGGGAGAAGAAGAAAAAAGAAAGATTTGTATTAAAAAAAAGGAGAGAGGATGCGAATGAGGAAAGAAGGAGGGGGGATAGGTTTCATTAAACACCCGAGTGTTTAACATCCTCCGAGTCTGCAGCAGAGAGGCTTTTCCTCTCCTTGCGCTCCTCGCGTTTGTCCCGAGTTTTGTGTGCAGTCTGCGCCCGCCGCAGATGGGTTCTGCCAGTCGGCACCAAGAGGACACAGAGAGCTCTAGTTACTTCACCCCAGCCGGGCTGTGTATTTACAGTGCTCTGTCTGAAGCGAGCCAATAAAAAAGGGGCAATGCAGGGATCAAGTTATTAAACTTCAGGGGCCCAGAAAGCGCTCCTTAGAGGGCCCCAAAACTAGCAGCCTGGTTCAGCACCGTGGATAGCGCTATAGCAGACGCACTCCAGGGCAGTGATTCAAACTTTTCACATCAGAATTGGTTTTAAAGAGCTCACACCATAACTGATCAACCAAACTTAAAAATCGGTCATTTAGTTGAAAGAAAATCTGTTTTGTGTAACTACTATTCAGACTCTTAAAACAACAAAAACAACCAATGGACTTCACTTTGACTCAAGTCGTTCAGTGCATGTTATAATAGAGGTATAACTTGGATATGACACATTCTTATTGAACCAGACTTATTTTTCAAAGGTACAGAATATACTATACTGCATCTAGTAATATCAACACTAACTGTGACCCATCCACACACACACACACACACACCCCTACACACACATCGGTACACAACCACTGCTTACCTGTTTGGCAAAAAGCCTGAGATCACTCCTATGTCCTTTAGTCATCTCAGAGGCAGCTGACTGCATTGCTACAGTTGTTCACTTGTGACATAACTGTTCCTGTTTTCAAAGGCATTAAAAAACAGTCCAGTGTTTACAGAAGGAAAACTCTGCATTGTTTCGCCTAGTGCCTCCTTTTGTCACTTCTCAATTTGTGAAATTCAGGGCAGACAATTAGAAACTCCATTAAGCACAGCTGAATCCTTCGAGGTAGTTTGGACCAAAAGCAGCGCGCACACTGGGATCTGCAGGGCTCCAACTGAAAGCCCTGGCAGTCCTTCTGCATCTCAGCTCACTGTTACCTGAACCGGGTGACCTCAATCAAAACTTCAGTAGTCAGCTCAAAGGTGTTGACAGAAATGGATGCAATACTTAAATCCAAGAGTTTCTCAAAAGCAACTGTCTCAAGTTGAAGTTAAAATATTGCTGAATTTATTAAGTTTGATAACTTTTAGAGAGATGCACAAGTAAAGCTGTGAAGGAGTAAGACATAGCAAACTGTAGCAAAACATATATTTTTCTTTCTTGAAGTTGAACTCGAGAGTTGTTCTGGTACCAGTTAAACCGCTGACCCCACTGTGTATCATGGTCATTTGGGAAATGTTCGATTATTAAGCGATTTTGAAACTGCTGAGTAAATAGGTGGTACAGTAAAGCGGAGCTGAGCTTGTTTGGAAGAAGATCTCGTAACAGACATTGTTCTCTGCATTGCTTTATTTACTTTCCCTGCATACTTTTTCAGTAGATAATAAGCAGAAGGAAGAGAGAAAACTTTTTTTTCTTATCAATGTGTTCAGTCACAATAAAAAACTGACCTCAAGATGTTTTTGTGAATGAGCTTTTGGAGTTGGCATAAATGTTTGCACCTGCTGTCTCTGATTGTGCGAGTCAAGCACCTGGGTTGTTTTCTGCAAAGATTAACCTGAGGATCTCACTTTGCTGACGATAGCTTATTTGCAAGAATTTAAATGCAGTAGCTACTGTTCAGATATGTATTTATTTTTCTTTTTGTGTTTTAAGAAGACTTATCATCTTGTTCATGTTTTGTCATGCTATAAACACAAATGCTAATGTATTTTATTGGGGTTTTATGTGATAGATCAACGAAACATAAATGTAGCATTGACTAAAACTCACTTTCACAAGAGAGAGATTTTCTTCCTTTCTCCAGACAAAAAATGTTCCCAACTGGGCTGGGAATCTCTGCATCTCCTCTTATCTTATCATTGACTGCTTTGCTTCAGTTTATGCAGACCGGCTATATGCTTATGCAAACAATGTCTTTGTAGACTTTTAGTTTCGTCATGCTCTTTTCATTTTTAGATGCCAGATGGAACAGCGCTCTGTTAGATGTTCAAAGCTTTAGATAGTTTTATAACCTTTAAACTTCTGCACAGCTTTATCCCTGATATGGCTGGTGTGTTCTTTCACAAGACCTTTGTGAGATTAAATTGCGTACAAGTGGACTCTTTTTACCAACTAGAGGAAGGAAGTTGTTTACTCTGGGTTTTATTTAGGGTTATCAAAGTAAAGTGGGGTGAATGTGTGGCACAATTATAAGATGGTTTTTGCCTGTTTGTCACATTAAACCCCAATGAAAAACATTGACTTTTGTGGTGCTAACATCTCAAAATGTGAAAAAGAGAAGGTCCCAACTGAAAGAGAAGGTTTTCTGGTGGACACCAAAACAGAGAAATAAATAGGAATGTTTGTGAGTGGTTTCTGACTGAATTGATTTGTAGCTACATGATTAGTTTCCATACTTGAATTAATCTTAATGTGGTTTTAAAAATATCCTCACAAACGTATATACATGACAAATGCTGATTTTAATGATTTGCCCCTCTGTTTATTGCTCAGACAGTAGTTTAACTGTTTGATTCGCCTTTACAGTGGGATAGTGCTTTAATAGCACAAACTTCTCACTTTTATGTGATGATTTTTGTCGATACTAGAAGTGTGTTGAACAAGCAGTCTGGGCAGTGGGATTGCTTTCATTCTCTCACATTTCGGCACTTCAGCCTCCTACAGACTCAGCGAGAAAGTTGAGTAGACATTACTCTATGAAATTTTGCTCCGGCTGTTGTGAGTCAACAAATCTGTGAGGTATTTCAAGGACACTCAGAAGTGAGAAACTTGAAAGTTGGACGTAGACTGTTTTTTCTCTTCTCTTATCACGGTGTGTTTCGTTTTCTTAACCACAAGATGGCAGCAGAGAGAAACAAGCGATTTGGGTTCTAAATGACGAGACTGCAGGTATGCTGAGACTTAGCTTTGTTTTACTTCATTCAGTTATGTGCTGCAGTGTAGCATCTATATGTTCACAGAGAAGATTTGGACTGATGCAATTATTAGTTTAAAAACCTTAATAATTTTATATGTCACACTTATCAAACAGAAGCTTATGTAAAAAAACAACAAACAAGCAGTGTAACAATTAAAAAAACAAGTTTCCTTATGTACAGAACTGTTTCACTGATGTTGTGTAAATCTCTCCAGGAAGTGAACACTAGTTGTCTGCAGGGGAATGAGGAAGCGAAGCAGATTCTTGAAAGGGTATACTTTATCTTTTTCTGACAAAGATATATGTTCACTTGTGTAGCGCTCAGGTTCTACAAGATCCAGCTCATTTCTGAGATGTTCCCTTTATGCTTCACACCATAGCCTGTCTGTACTGCATATCGTGCTGTTGCACACAGCAGCACGATATACAACAGTTAATGTAGTTGATATATTTCTCAATAGCGTAGTGGCGTAATGATTTCTACCTCTCATCATTAGGCATAATACAATGCCTAATGATGAGTATTTGTTCTGAATCTTATTGGGTCAATTGATCATTTCTAATTAAACATTTTGACCATTTATTTTAGTCACGGAATGGAAAGAGCTTATCTTTCCATTGTCTTTGTCTGTCTTTTTCTAACTGTCTGTATCTGACTGCCTTCCTGTCACTCAGATTAAACATCAGCCAAAAGACTAACCAGCGCAATATTCTTGTCCCATGTCCTTTGAATATTATGTAGATCAATCTAAAATATTTTTTTTGCTGTCGGAACAGATTTGGTTTGGGTAGAGAATGTCAAGCAAAGTCACAGAGAAAGCCTTTAAATGTTTCATGCTGTTTCGTCATGGGGATGAAGGAAGTTTGCTGACCTCTTGCGTTTTTGTCCTGCAATTTTTGCATCTGATCGTAAACAAACAATGGTCTGTGTCAGTTTAACTTTTGATCTATCTTCAATACAAACCCACTTGTTTACACGCTTCTTAATATGCAGAAAATCATGTATTATTCCCTGAGGTCACTTTGGAAGACTTGCCAAAAATTCTGAATTGGATTTCATTCCATACTTTAACTGGATCACTCTGAAGAAAGTGTGCTTTACTATATATTTTTCCTTTGTAGCTGTGTCAGTCAGGTGGTAGTCCTGCTGGAAGTGGAAAGTTCACCTCTGTCTCACAGCTATGCAGTCCATACAAGATTTTCTTTCAGAATCACCCCTTATTTAGCTTCTCATAATGTGCAAGAACTTGATAAATCCTCACTGCATCATGCCACCACCACCACGACTTGCAAAGAATAACTTTCGATGTTTCTTTTCTATCACACAAACCATTTTGAATACAAATATTTCAATTCTAGAAAACCCTTTTCCAACTAGAGCAGGACTTCTTATTGTTTTTTTTTTAAAGTGCAGCACCTGAGCTTTAGACCTCTGCAGCTCCTCATGAGTCACTTTGAGTCTCTTGGCTGTTTTTCTGATTAATGCTCTCCTTGCCCAGCCTGCTAGTTTAAATGGATGCTGTATTTGGTTATTTTTGCAATTGTGCCATACTTTTGGATATTGGATGGAAGAAGTGCTCTCTAAGATGTTTATAGATTAGAATATAGTTTTATAACCCAATCTTGCTTAGCTACTCCTCACCTTTATTGCTTTCTTGCCTGATTTGATCCACGATATTCTTCTAAAATTACAATATTAAACTGAATCAATCATAACATAATGTTCCACCATATCTATCTCAGGAGATGATTGAGGAATGAAGGACTGTAACAGTGTAACACTGAAAGCTGAGTTCTCTGCGTTCTTACTTGTCTACTGTGATGCACTCCTGATGCATTCTGTCTGATATCAGGCAGCCCACCATGCGCCACTAAAATCACTCACTGACACAATTTGGAAAAACATGCATACTATTAATCCTCACCGAAGCTGTTCAGGGAATGTGTGTCTTCCCACTCATATCTGTATTTTTGCAAGAGTTTTCCCTTCAGAGGACATGGTGGAATATCCGGTGGGCATTTAAACGTCCCAGATGTTGAGACCAGCCCAGTCCAGGTGTTTGGTGGGTCCAAGACCATTTTGGTGCCCTGAACACAATTCTTTGTGGTGCCCCCAACAAATGAGAATTACCAATTCTCTAACTTTTATTATATTTCTCTATATTTGGTAGAAGAAAGTTGAGGCTAAAGAGCAGATTTCAAATGGGATTGACACAAGGACACAACTCAAGTGCAATGAATTAACTGGGGACAACAGGAAGTCTAACAGAGAGCTGGAACTCATCACATAAACTGTATCAGACATGCTATTTTTACATGTTTGATGAACTTCCTAATAACAAAGGTCTGACTTTTCAAAGGAAACTGAGCCTTATAATCACAACAGGTTTTGTTTTACTGAGGAAAATTAACTAGGAGATGACTAAAAAAACAGATAATCCTCAAACTCTGCAGAAGATTTTCTGATCAAATAATTATTTTAGAATAGTAGACAAACTTGATTAGAGTAAATCATTCTTTAAGTAGGATAGATGTTAACAGTGGAACATGGCATCACTTAGCAAGTCTTTGCTGCTTTTGCATTGATTTTTTAAAATGGTTTTCATTTGTTTGAAGCTGTACACTGTTGTTGTAATTAATGACTGTTGTAATTAATTAAAATGATGCCTTGCTACGTTTTTACAACAGTAAAATCATGACCGTGATTTATTGTGGCCAGTCTCCTTCAGAGTGAATGTACTCAAAAACTATAGGCAAATACTAAGAGAAAGAAGCTGCAGGCGTAACCACGGGAGAACAGAGCTGAATGCACACACAAGTTGGCTCTGATTAATACTGAGGTGCTGGTGTAGACATTTAGATGTATACTGGTCAATCATATCAGATCCAATTAAAATATATTGATATTTGTTCTAAACTTGAAAGTCTGCATGGGGTATCAATACTTTTGAAAGGAGGACAAGGAGTTGTATGGTCTTGAACCAAGAGGAGTTTAAATGTGCATGATGAAGTTTGTAACGTTTTGTTACTATGTTGGATATATGCATTTCATTTATACATGTTATTTATTATTTAATCATATCCATTCATGTGTTTTGTCTTTGCATTGTTGGCCATTCATGCCTCCCGCTTGCCCAAACCTGTTGCATGGAGTTTTATGACTAATCTAGAATGTCATGCATGTTTTCTCTTATATAAAAAAAAAGATCTGGGGTGAAGATGTGGATGAAAGCCCAAAAATGATCGACACATTGGTTTCCTAATAGTTAGATGTAATTGTGTCAGTCTTAGTTACTGATTTGCAGCTGGCATCATCACAAATTCTATACTGACATACTGTAAATAATAGATAAAAAATATTCTCCATGAGGAACCCATTTTTCTAAAAGGCGCACAGCATTTAACCCTTCTCTTTTTTTCCATTTGATCTGCTTTTTACTTCTATATTTCCATCGAGAAATAAACAATCTAAACCTGAACAATCCCTGTGAATTCCTAATACGAACCTCAATCACGTATGATTGCGTTAAAAGAGTTAGCGAGGAGAGGAGAGAGAAAAAAGAGAGAGAGGGAGAGAGAGAGAGAGAGGGAGGCAGAAAAGGGGGAGACAGTGGACCAGTCAGCCTCGTCGGCGATGTAACTCACCGACTGCGTTTGGAAGAGAGAAAAAACCCCTCCTTTATTATTTGTGCTACAACAAAAAGCACATTTGTTTCAACTAATTGTTGCTCCTCAGACACAAATCGCTTCCCGCTGGCTTCATTTCCAGCGCTGCAGCATCCTTGCAGAGTAAAGCCTCTGCTGCCGATTCCATTTTTTTTCATGCTGCGTTTAGAGGCACCATCGACGGAACAGAGAACTGGGCTCATAAGGGCTCCTGTCTGAACCGGCGGCGGACGGTCTCATTGTTCAATGTGCGCGGAGGTAACGATGTGAAACAACAACCAAAGGAAGTTAGGACAGCCTTGTTTCTTTTTTCGCACGCAGAGGCGCGCATTACTTGGCTTTAGGTGGACTCGCATAATTAAAGAGGCGTCAGGATCCTCAGGACGGACCTGCTGTGCAGAGGAGGATTCGTGCCCGTTTGACGCGGCGCCGTTCACCTGGAATACCTGAGGCTCTCCGATGACAACGCAGCTGCACCGACCTCCGAACACTGTTGCATGTTTTCACGCCTCATATTCCGGCCCCCAGTGGCCCTGCTCGTAGATTTATGTCCCTGGATCGGTAAGTGCTGATTTAACTCCCCCGGCCCCACCTCGGGTGCGACCGAAACTCAGAACAGTTACATGCAACTGTCTCCTCAAAGACGGTGCATGGCATGCAAGCAAACGATGCGCGGGACTCACAGGATTCTGTGATCAGGATGACATTTAGTTAAAAACTCTCGGCGGACTGAGACCCAGAAGCGACGTTCTATATTGTGTCCCGTGTGCTCGTGTAGCACGCAAAGGGGAGCGCATCCAGACCCGACCTCTGCCGGCGGCGACTATAGACTCTTTCTTCGCTGATCGGGTTCGGGCAGATGGCTGCTATCGCCAGCTCCCTGATCCGGCAGAAACGCCAGGCGAGGGAATCCAACAGCGACCGCGTCTCCACTTCGAAACGTCGCCCCAGCCCCAGCAAAGACCCCCGTTCTCTCTGCGAGAGGCATTTCTTGGGGGTCTTCAGCAAAGTCCGTTTCTGTAGCGGCAAGAAAAGACCCGTTCGGCGGCGACCAGGTCAGTGGGGACAATTTAATAAAAAAAAAAAAAAAATTATAACAGATGTGTGTTGTGTGTATGTAGGGAAACACCCCCCACCCCTTACCCATCCAGACCCCCTGCGCAACCCGCCCCTCTTTGAGTAGCAGAAACGTTATACTGCAGTCAGGGGCTTTAATCTGAGACGGAAAAATCCACCTGTTTCTTTACTGCAGGTCCTCTTGTTATTTGTCGGTCCTACATGAAGAGCAGGAGCTTCATGTCTGAATGTAAAGCCTCCTGTGACGTTATTCCTTTAGTTATTCACTGAACTCCATTAAGAATAATTAGTTACGTTGAAATAAAATTGCTTTCAAACACAACAGATTTCAGATAAAACCTGAGAAGGTTTTGTACAGACTAATAGGCTCCCACCCACTCTCTTTGCACCCCACCCTCACCCCTCATTCCAAACCCAAATACAAAGGCAAATTGAATATACAGGGGGAAGGAAGCTGCTTTAAATGACCTGATTCAATATTAATGCAGATTGGGGGAACAGAGGGGAGATAAGGCGCACCGCAGTGCACCAAGGCTGTTTTGAGATTAAATGTTTTTAATGGTAAATGTTTATTGCAGACAGAGAGCTTTACTGCAGCGAAGGGAGGAATAGCCCTCTGCCTCTGAGAGCCGTATTGACGTACTCGTCGCCTCTGTTCCCCCACCAAACTTCGAGGTCCAGCCTTCTCCCTTTCTGATTTCTCTGGTTCTGCCCTGCATGGTGCACAGATAACAGCCTAGTCTTGCAAGTCACCGCCACCTCCTCTTCCCATTCCCTCCTGCACCCTAGATCCCCCACATCCCCCTTCATCCAGATAGTTCTGTTGTGTGATGAACGACAGCCCGGTCCACTCAAAGAGTCCCGCAGACAGACTGATGAGGGATGAGGCGGACAGACATCAATTTTTAAGGCAGAATGAGAGGACAAGAGATGCAGTCAACCCGTCTTCCTCCACTAAAACCCAAACAGACTAATACGATGTCGTCCGTGGAGCCTCAGCAAACAATATATGTGCCCATAGAGCCACAAATTTCCTAAATCTACATATAAAGCAAATTAGTCAAGCTTCTCAGTACTATTTGATTGGTAGGTAATTCCTCAGATCTCATTAGGGAGGCAGGAAAGGCAAAGATGCTGTGTGTCTTATGTTTGATTATCCTTACATTTGCACTGATGCATTGCCATAAATAGCAGATACACTGGAGAACTGATTAATTCTGCCTGTTTAAAAGACTGTTGTTTTTCCTCTTATTTCCCCTTCCCCCCTTCGTAAGATGCACCCTTGAAACCTCCACAGGTGTCCCATAAGGGCTGCAGGCTAGGTCAGTAGCTCAGCCTCCATCCGTGTTTGCTGTGTTTTCCTCGTCTCCACTCCATCTCGCGCCCATGTCGACAAACTCCTCGGCCAGGGAGGGGTGGTGGGTGGTTAGGTGTTGGGTGTTTGTGAGAGGAAACAAACGGGGAATGGAAGGGCTGGGGGCCTCAACACCTGTCTGACAGCCGACGACCCACTCCCTCGCTGATTTTCGCCTTCCTTATTTTATTCTTTTTCTTCATTTCCCCCTGTGTGTGGCTATTTTCTAAAAAAAAAATTAAGCTTAATTTCGTACTTTTTTCCCCACACCTGTACCGAGCTCAAACTATCCTCCAGCAGGTCGTCTGTTGCTCTTTCTCTTTCTGCCTCTTTTCATTTTCAGTCTCATTTTCTCCGCCAATCAATGTTGACTCCGTTTTTATTCTTGTCCCTCGTTGTGTGTCTGTAAAATTGTGTTGCTTACAACTGTGTAAGTGCAGTACAGGTTGATATTGTGTATATATTGGTGTACATTACTATGATGTTTTTTTTTCTTGTGGAATACGATGTCAAAGCAGGTGATCATTCACCATCCCATGGTCATGATGCCATTTGTCAGTGTACCTGAATGTTTTTGTCTTTCTGTGTTGATATGAAGTAAACCTATTGTCTTTCTAATGGTCTGTACACTCATGCAATGATCTCAAGTTTTTGTTGTCATTGACAGTCATTTTTCATGCACAAACGCAAGCTGCAGGACTCTGTTTACACCTTCACACACGCTAATACACATGTGTACAGTACACTCGCTCTCTGCTAAACGACTGGAACTGATGAGCCGTCAGCCATTGCTCTGGGCTGCACTGTTGCCGTAATTTATGAAAGCGTAGTTATCACACGTGATTTACTGATGTGTACACTCCCATGTGCTTTCACACACGCATAAACACACTCACTCTCATTCTCCTCAACCTGCCTGTGATGGATGATGAAGGGCCTGTCCTAGGAATTGATGGCACTAACCCAGGGGTAGGTGAGTTGGGAATTGATGGTCAGGGATGATGTACAGTTGAGCAGACGTGAACTCACTCTCGCTCTGGGTCACTACTTGGCTAACTCTTTCGGCTTGCTCCCCCTTTCCATTCGCTTGTGCCTCTTTTTTTTACAATGTGAATAAATCTCACACACTTGTAATTATTGGAGCAATCAGCTTTGGAGCAGATCCCATCTGTTATTGCTGTTGAATTAGGATTGTGCTAAACCCATCTTTCTTTCTCAAGAAAGCAAGTCTCTGAATGTTTCTTTTTGATAAATCATTTAGGATGCTTTGTGTCTGAGCAGACTGAAATTAATTGCATGTCCTCCAGCTCTGGTGACCTTGGAGGACAGTCTGGCTAATTCGCACTATATTCTTCATTTTCTAGAGTAAATAGACACATAGAGCAAACAATGAGGGACTTTGTGACATTGCGTCAGATCCATGTCAACGTAAAGTATGATTCCTCGTCATACCTTCCAGCAACCCTTAAATAAATATAACTCTACACAGTGATGCCTCGGTAACTGAAGTCAGGTGATTTTTAGCTCAGTCAGCTCTGACCAGTAAATAGACCAGTCAGAAATAAAAAAATAAAAAGATCTTGATGAAAACTCTCCTTGGTCCAATAATATATAGCTGCTGACTTCCCAAAACATCCTAACATCACTTTTTCAGGTACATAACAATTTTTTAATATTCAATAAGATAAAATAAATTTTTCTGTCACTCATTTTAGGAAGTTAAGGCTATATGTTACATACAGTTATTACACATGGACTAAAACATTTCAAGCATTTATACCCTATATTCTAACTGTACCATTAATGTTCATGAAATGTAATAATGTTCATTAGCGCAGTATATAATCACTGCCCATTTTTTAAGGTTCTTGATACCTAAAACTGAAACAAAAAATCTTAAACACAATTAGTTTTAAAAACTACACAGTTTTCTATCAGTGCCCTGAGAGTCAAAATCTATGCGTTATACCAATGGTTATGTTTTACTTTTACACAAAAATCAAAAGCTTTCCTAATGGGACAGACTGCAGGCTGGGCATCTCTGGGATGAAGATCGTTTTCTACACCTCTACTGTAGTTTTTTCTGGCATTGCTTGGGGCCTTGACGCTTTTGTTGCCCTGAGCTAATTTTCGTTTCCACCTGCTCACTTCAAGAGTGTAAAGAGTTCTCAGTAGCAATCTGACAACTTGCCAGAAGTCCTGCACCTCAAAGATAGAGGTCGTTTTGGGGTTATTGCAATGTTAAAAAGAAGCCGCAACAGCTTTTATAACATCAAGAAATACCAGTGTGTCCATTCATTTCAAACAAACAATCTGCCTATAAAATCAGAAGATTAAGTTTAGATATCAGCTACATTCACTCTGTAACCACAGTTACTCGAGATTTAATTTTGAAAACACCTCCGGCTGGTCTACTTTCCTCCACTTTCCTGCATTAGCCGCAATACATTGCAGAAAAATAAGTGCATTTTCATTGATTTTCTCCTACTGTAAAAGTGTGCCAGTTGTGCAATCATTTATATTTTCATAAAGTGATGCAGCAGATGACATAAACCTTTCAACAGCTGGTAAGACTGAAATGTATGTCCTGAAATGTTTAGTACTGTTGGCTATTTTTAAATTGTGAAAGCTGTGGAGGTTGGATTGTGAGATTAAGTAATTTATTCAGTCAAGGTGAGAATGATCCTGGAATGATTACCTGTTTTTCTCTGGGTTAAAAAACTGAATATGATTTTTATAAAATTCATAGAAAAAAAGTGTGTGTTTGTTTCCAGAGGTTAAACAATAAAATACTTTAACTCCTGGTGCAGAAAAGCCTTGAAATAATAAAATACATCTTTTATATAATTCCACACTGAAAAAAGTCAAACCTAACCTTTAACTTAGGCACATTTATTTAATCTGTGCCTAACAACTCTATATTATTTGTACTTTATGCTTTACATTTTTTTAAAAATTGCAAAAAGTTACATATATCTACAGTCAGAGTGACATGTAAACATTTTAATCCATCATAAAAGAAAGATGTCCAAGTCTGCAGGTTTATGTTGCAGCCATGCTCATTGAGTGTGGTGGTCAGGAAATCTAAACCTTGCTCTTTAAGAGAGACATTTTGGGATCAGCAAGTCTCATAAACCACATATTTTAAGGCTACATCTTCACCAGGGATCCCAGTAATAGTGTGTGTGCTGTCAAGAGACATTAAAAAAACTTCTAATATATTAAAGGTAATTTAATCACTGTTATCTGAACACTCCGTCTTCCACAGCCTGTGCACTCTGTTCTAGATAATGATACTGTTTCCCTCAGTGATTTGTTTGTGATGATTTTGGCATTTCAAATAGCTCAGAATTATCATTTGTGTGTGAAGGTGCTGTAAGTAATATGTTTTCCATTATCATTTGACTCTTGTTCTGACACGTTCTTGTTGGGGATGCTGCCGTGGCTCTGCCTCTGGTGGTTGTGTATGCGTGCGGTGTGTGTTGCCCGTGTGTGTGCATGAATTTGTGCATTTCAGAGCCACAGCTGAAAGGCATCGTGACGCGACTGTTCAGCCAGCAGGGCTTCTACCTGCAGATGCAGCCGGATGGGACCATCGACGGCAGCAAGGACGAGAACAGCGACAACAGTGAGTGGAGCATTACAGAGGCTGCTGCTTCCAAATGTTTTACCGGTTCGTGAGTCAGCTGGTTATATAACATTTTGACACATTATACACACTTAACCATCACTCTTATGAAACTGGTGCCTGGGGGCCAGCTTAACGTGCCAAAATTAGTTTAGGGCCTACCTAAAATGAATTTTCTTCTCTAAAATTCACCATTTTGAGGGGAATTGTTCAGTCATCTTCACAGCGCAGCATGCCCTCATTCCTGCATCTGGTTATGCAATCACAGGGAAAGAAAATGTGTCAAATGGTTATTCAATGGTTTAAGAGCTCTCACTTCCTCTTGGCTTTCCACAACGTAAAAATATTGAGATTTTCAAAATTCTGATTCAAATGAATCCCAATATTCCTTCTGATTTCATATTAATATAGTTCTGTTTTAGTGTCACGTTCTGTTGTTGCTTAAGAAAATAATTTAAGATGGTTAAATGAGAATTTGGAAACCATTTTCCTTTCCCCTTCAATTTCTTGCCACAAAGATTCATCCTTCAGCCACCGCTTCTTCCAAAAGCATTTCCATAATGCCTTTCCAGAGTAATAAATAAGTAAATAAACAGAGAAAAAAAATTATCTATGCTTCTACCTTAAACTCCTGGTTGCTTCTTTGAAAAGACTTTCCCATGTAGCATCAGGGAGTAAATATATGTCAGCATAGAACGGTCATTAGAGTAGTAATGGTGACACTACCACTCTGGATGGAAGCCAGTTAGGAAACGAATCATGACCTTTATTCTCTAAAACATCCTGCCAATCTTGAAGGAAGCTGGAGCCAAAGCTGCGGGAGAGCAGCAGTCATGAAGTGGGAAAAAAAACAACCTCCCCCCATCAAATGTCACTTTATATTTTACGATGAGGATGCTGGTTGAGTTAAAACTATTTACAACAAATGAAGGTCTTCAGGACAAAGGAGATTACAGCATAAGAAGGGAGGAAAATTGACATAATGCATTTTGTCTGTGCAGGTGAAGCACTTTTTTATTGATATTTTAGGTACCTCCATTGTGTTCTGGAGTGCAGAATTGTATTATATTGTGGAGGGTTTCCCCACCTCGTGGTAATCCTTTAGTTGAGCAGTCCCACTGGCCCCTGGCTGGAGGAATGCGGTGAATAATTCAGCCATAGCAAACTAAAAATACCACCTCCATTTGTGCCCAATGAATAATTCTCCATTTGAGATGCCTCAAGCTCGTACACAGTCCGATCCGAAGGAAGACACGGAAGGAGCAGCAGAAAGTCGTAGGTTCTGCAAGAGAAATCCAAAGCAGAATATATAATGAAAGTGGAGCAGGGATATTTAGTATGCAGCTCTTTGCAGTAAACCATTGATTGCCGGGGTGGATTATTAGAATAATACATAACCCCCACCCTTGAACCACATCACCTTCTGACCTGCCGCATCCTCAGCTCTGGCAGATGGAATACGGTAATTTATTTCCAGGCAGCACGTGCTGTCTGCATGCTTTGCACAACATGAGCTCAGACTGAACCCAATTTACTTTTTGATTATTTGCTGTGTTCCCGCAACGGACGGTTGTGCTCAGAATAGCACAAAACCGTTTGTTGTGACAAATAAACCCCCAACCAATTTCACTCACTTACGCTATAAGCGTGAGTTGTTTTTTTTCCAAATGTACATGTCGCATAGACATGCACATTTAAATTGATACTATTTTCAATGCAGTTTTGTATTCTAAAGCAGATGATATCCAATTATACATGAACTATTTATTGTGCATTCGGTTTTTTTAGCCACCTGAATGATGTTAAACTGTTAAGCCATTACACCATTTTGCTCCATAAAAGATATTTGTAATGTATTGACTAGAGAGCCTTCCAAAAGTAATCAAACCTCTTGGAAGTTTTTTTGTATTACAGTCACAAACTATGTGTTTTTAAATGAGTTTTATGTGATGGAGCCACACAAAGTTGCTCATAGATGTGAAGTGGAAGATAATTGGTACAATATTCGTGTTTAATCTGATACTCCTAAATCAAATCCAGTGAAAATGAAGATTAAGTAATGGAGCAGTTAAAGTAGAGATTAAAGGGGCAATATTATGTATTTTACAGGCACATAGTGCCATTTTATTGCACAGTCAAGTAACTGTTTACTTCTGTTGTTATAAAAATTGTGTATATATATATATATATATCAAACATAGCTTAAAACAAATTGGACTACACAAATTGACACTTTGAAATTAGGCCTCTGTCTCTTTAAGAAGCTCCTACTCTTTCGCCTTCAGCAAGTTATCAACAACGCTCTTTCATTAAGCCTTTACCAATGTTCTTGGGAAGGTTGTACTGAGAAATCGTTTGTATGATAAGCTCTGCAGTTCCACCAGGTGTTTGCTAGTTGCTGCAACTGCTGCTAGCATAGTGGCTACTCTGTGAGGCAGAAGCTTGGCACAAACATGATGAAAAGGGACTCATTTCATGGTGTTTTGCCCTGGAATAAGTAAAGTAAATTTGCATGTTTTAGTGGAAGTCTGACTTACATGCAAAGCTGCACCAAACCGACCGAAATGAAGCATCGTTAATTAAATGAACTGCACTGTTTAATCACTGATTAACAGTGATTAATCAATTGATCATACTCTGTAATTAATTGCACTCTAGAAAGATGCTGTTGGTAATGAAATACCTGCAGTATTAGTCTTTAACTCTCCATGTAGCGCTGATGACCATAAACATTTTCTTAAGATAACCCACCAAGCAGCCGTTTAAAGTCAAGTCAGCTGTAAATCAAACCCTAAATAACATGTTGCCCAAACTTAAGTTATTTCCCTACCATTACCCCCTGACCAATAATTTAACCTTGGTCAGTATTGGTGGTCATTAAACCTAAATTTATCAAATCATCTGACTGTTTTACACTTCTGAATGTTTCTAGCTTGTTAAACAGGGAGTACAGGCTCCCCAAACTAACATTTTTTGTCTGTACTGTCAACAAATCTTTTAGGCTACTGACAGCATCTTGCTTGTTTTGGCATTTTGTCAACTCATGTTAAGATAATTTTAATTAAAGCTGACATCAGTTGGCACCTTATCAAACAGAGCCACCTCATAAACTTTTTAAACAATTAAGAGATTTAGCACATTTCCAACATAAAGAGTGAGATTTGCAATAGTATATGTTGGCATTTTGTAATATTTTAATATTTAAATCTAAAATAGCAACTAAGGTAAAGTAGCAAATACCACACACTCACATTGATGCCAAGAAAGCCCTATGCATTGGAAACTTTGTGAATTTGTAATACTGTAACCACAACTGTAATACATCACAGTTTCACTAGTGCATCAATTGCATACATAATAACAAAAACTATCATAATTTGAAAATTATGATAATTATCATATGTCAAGGCTAATTTCATCATTTCTGCTGGATACGTCTAAGTTTGGGTAATATTTCAAAGTTTTGAGGCGTAACCAAGGTTACTTGTAAACAGAACAGAAGAGCTCATCCTCTATTAGCTGAAAATCGGGCTTCCTACTGGAAATTTTGCTCAGCACCTATTATTGTCTTGGACCGGTCCCCGACAGTTCTCTTTGGGGAAACTGATGTTGAAATTAAAGGTTGGGATATTAATGAAAACTTGGGCTTTTGTGCAGATTAAAATTGAAGAAAGCTTTTTATGTACAGTAGGTTTTTCTATATATTGTGTTAAATTTGCATTGTTTATATTGACTCTTACATTTCCTTCAGTGTAGTTTAATAAAATAACCAATTTGGTGGTATTGATCGCAGATCAAAATGTTTTCTTCGGTCAAATTAAATGGATTCTAATAACCACAGGTGCAACTGGACTACGACAATATAAACAGTTTAGCAGCTGGATCTGGATTTGGAGCTTCTTTTTGGGTGTGAGCTTATGCTTTTCATGTTTCACATTTGGCCGGATGTCCTTTTAAATCTTTCATGAGTGATTCCTGCTATGCTGGCAATCTTCACATTAAATAAAATTTTCTTAGCCTAACTGCAGGATTTACTTCAAGACGATTACCGTTCTGCAGGAAGATTTGCCGTTTTCAAGGATTTTTACTTTACTGATGCGTTTCAGCCTCCTTTATCTCCTGTTTTTTTTTTTTTAAATAAAAGAAGATCCCGAGAAATCTCTTAAATGCTCCCCATGCCATTCAGACCTCTCTCTTTTGTCTGAGGGGGTATTAAAGAAGAAGAATCACCTTCAGGATAGTCATCAGATACTCTTTACAGGAGTCAGTGCTGCTGTAATAATGAAATCAATCAGTGGCTGAAAATAGAAAAGCCGGACGTTTAAACAATAGTCGACTGCCGACTCCTGTCAACTCAATAAATGTTTTTAAATGACAAATTAGTGCAAGAACAGCGGACCAGAACTAAAGTACAGTTCTGGTACTATAGTTCTGCAGCATGCTATATTTTATATCACAGGATAAGTTGTGAATGGCATCTTTTACAGGCTCTGTCAGTTGTAAGAAGAACTGATGGTTCCGGAAATTATAAGGAGAGGAAATAAAAAGAAAAATCTTGAGCCTGACAAAATAAATTGAAAGTTGAACTACGCTCATTTATAGGCTTTTTTGAATGGCCGGTCTGCAGTGGCCAGAGGGCAGGTTTAAACCATTGGCAGGCAAAAGCAGCATGTCGATATTTATTGAGTGAAATTGAATCAGCTCAGAGGACTGACCTGTGTTGGCACGTCTCTGCTTTTCCCTGCCAGTTTTATCTGAAAGTCCCTTGCAGAGCAACCACTTCAGCTATGCATGGAGTTCCCTGCAGGTAAAGAGCGCCTCACACCTTCACCAGGCCAATGTCCGTCAAAGTCATGGCTCAGTCAAGAGAACAAACAGAGGCAAAGAATGACAATCATCATCCTGCTCCTAAAAAGAGTGACACTCCTGGGATAAGTCAATCAGAGCAACCGAATAGAATAGAATTTTCTGTCCATCTTCTGCCTTCATTTGCAGCCTATTTTATCAGAGAGCTTGTGGATGCATGTTTCAATGCAACAAATAGAGCAAGTGTCACTGGTATTCATGGTGGCAGTGTGGTGCTGAAGCAGCAATCAGCCAAAGGAAGGAAGATGATGATGAGGATGAAAAAATAATGACAGAACTTCTTGTTTCCTAAATCAACTGTCACAATGTATTAATCATCCATGTGTAATGTAGAGGCTCCATTTATTTCAGTTTCTCAGACTATATCAAGATTTCTTCCACCTTCTATTGTCTATAACGTTGCTCTGAGTTTGGAAGCTAAGTCAGAACCGCTACCTAGTGACTGTTGCCTAACCTTGATGCCTAACTTTGAAAGCTTTAGGACAATGACACTTGACAACTTCATCAACATGCAGACTTACTTACATACATAACCGCAGTGTAATTAAGCTTTCAAAGGTGTCAGTAGAGCTTAGGAAGTTCTACATGTTTACGTTTGTGATGGTGCAACACAAGAGCAGTCTTCCACTGCTGGTCCTTTGGTTTCACTTACTGAATAAATGTACTCAAATTAAAGGATGCATTTTTCAAAAATTTCTGAAGGGAAATTATGCAACTGCAGTGAACAAATAATTTACTTTGCACATTGTTACACATTTTTACTAAATTTGTATGAGATGGCTACTGCTCTTAAAATCTAAGCCTCCCTCTAGTGTTTAAATGAGCCAGCCAGATATGATGCGATGGAAATGCCATAGTACAGTATCTATCCTTCAGATTTCTGATTTACCACCAACACTTCACCGCCAAGTGTGATGGTGTTCCTATTATCCGTGTCCTGTTCCCTCTGCTGCTGACGGATAGCCAAAAACCACAGTTCAAGGCTTGTACAGTCAAGAGTTAAGTTCAAACTCAATTGTTCTGCTCTGTCCTTTTGTATTTGACGTGTCTCCTTTGTCTCTGCCTTTTTGTGCCTCCCTGCCTCTGCTTCAATCTGCTCCGCTCTGCAGCCCTGTTTAATCTTATTCCCGTGGGTCTGAGAGTGGTGGCCATCCAAGGGGTGAAGAGCGGCTTCTACATCGCCATGAATGGCGAGGGCATGCTCTACAGCTCGGTAAGCTCCAGTTGGGCTGTTGGATTGTGCAAATTTCTCTGTCACTGTCAATGCGTAATTATTCACTTACACATGTTTTATATTGTTCTGGTCGTCGTCTGTTTTAATATGCCATTGCTGTAAATACCAAGTTTTCAAAGCCTTTTATCTCTGCTCAGTTCAGTGGCTCCTCTCAGATGTGGTTTTGTGTTGCTCTGTAACAGCTACTCCCCCACTGTCTTTGAAGAAGTACAGCACATGTTTTGCATTTAATTTACTGCTGAGTTTTGTGCTTCTTTTCTATAAGGGATTTTCTTCTCTTGCATTGGCTGCTAATAAAAGTCTAAACTGGCAACTTTAAACACAAATTTTATTGAATTGCTCAACTTTCATTTCTACTAAAAATTCCTCTTACACTGCACAATCATTATTAAACATGGTGCTGTTCATATATATTGATGCCCCTTGGAAATTATGCATAAAATTCATATTTTACTGCGGTGAAATAATATTACACTGAGAAGACAGAGTAATCCAGCCTTTAATTTGAATAGATCGATTTTATTGGTAGAAAGATCCCAAGACATGAAAATCACTGGTGCACTGGTACATTGGTACAAACAACTTGATTATATTTTTTAAATTATTAAAATTATTTTTCTTTCATTTTAGACAATCAGATTGAATGGTTTTAGCAGCTTTACACTATTTAGAGTGCCAAATGTCCTCCTTTCCATCTTATTTGTGGCTAACTTGTCTAAATTCAGTCCAGTCAGGTTAAGATTATTTAATTAATGTTCATATAAAATCCATATTTCACAACCAAGTTCACAGCTCCAATAACTCCCATTATTCTTTAAATTTTGTTCCCTGAAAAAAAGTTTTAAAATTTATAGGAGTCATAAAATCATTCACCAGTTTGCAAGATGATTATGTTATTGCCTTTGTAACCACACCATCATGTTTATATCTGTTTAATTTTCATCTTTCTTTTTGCTTACGTAAACTTTGTTTTATTCTGATAATTTTTCTGGAACAGCTGCACTTGTTGGCAGATTGCAACGCTGTCATCATCAGAAAGGAATTAGAGCCAAATTGTCACTGAAAAATAGTCCACGAGATTGCATTGTGAAATTTAGGCTACACTTTAATAAAAAATAAAAACATTTCTGTTTAATCCTTTTAATTGATGACAGAAATCATCATTTATGTAAATTAAAACAAAATATCCATGCTATTATTTCTGCTACTCGCCATCCTTCAAAAGAAATGTTAGAGGTGTCAGAGACCGTCTTGTGCTTGTCTCTGCTGGCGCCTTCACAGTAACAAAGCAGTGACAGAATCTGTGCAAAAAAACCCAACTTCATTTAGACTGGAAGTTTTAATGGTTTTGGCATGAAGCCTCAGCTTACATTGTAAAGTTTAAAGTGAAAAATAGTCCATTTTAAAGCAACGGGGGAAGCATACATTCTCTGCTTTCTCTGGCATCTTTCTAAAGCCTTTGGACACCTTAATACAGGTAACTGGCCAGGCCAAGTTAGGTATTATATTAAGTGAAATTTGAAATTGTAGCTTAATATATAAAAAGCACCAAATGGAACAGTGTGGATAGCTTAAGAACGAGTGGGAGTAAACCTGGTCATAGAGAAAAAGGAGGAATAAAATGTGCGCTAGAGATCTATAGAAGGGTTACCTATCCTTTCTATAGATCTCCATCTGCAGAAAGGATAGATATCTACCTATCCTTTCTATCCATAAGAACAGAAAAAAATCACAGCTCACATAAATGAAACCTGTAATGTGTTTTATTAATTCAAATAAAGGAAGTATTTCTGAATAGCAAAGAAGACTGAAGGGCTGCTTTGCTTGAAGACTTCAGCTGATGAGCTTGGTCATGGTTTTCTGAATGTCTTTCAGGCATGAAGAATGAAAAGTTGGAATTCACAAACTGTCCATCAAACCTTTTCCACTCATAAATAGTTGAAGGACACAGTAAATCTCTTTTCTATCTTGTTGCCTCCCTGAATTTATTGACCAGGAAAGGCTTTATTGAGACCCAAAGTCAAAAAAGTAAGTGAAAGAAGTAGAGCACGTTTCGTTTAAATTTTTCAAGCTACAAAGTCTCATAAATGCATAGTAATTTATTCACAGCAAAATTTCTTAACTTTCATAACTCCAGCACAACATGACAGGTGTATGAGCCAGTTGCAAGCACAGAGAAGGTCGTTCAGCCGTAAAGACTCACCCAGGTGGACGAGCTCATTTACAACTACAAGCTCATAAACAAAACCCACAATTTATAGCCTCAATATAGTGTCTACAATAAAAGCCCAACACCCACCCATACAATCCTAATGAAAGTTTAATCACAGCTAGATGGAGAGATTTTTCATTTCTCAAATTGATTCTAAGAGATGCTGAATGACCCCCAACAGTTCATTGCTTTACGAAATCATTATTCACATTAGAGTCATGAGGTTATTATTAATTAGAAGCAGGTAAGGGCCATACTGTCAAACAGCAGCTTTCAGAAAAACATTCTGACTGATCATTTTTAATGCAGAGGCGCACACTTCTGACCTTTAGAAAGGAAGGGCATTTCTGCAGTAACAGTTCGTTGTGAACCACGTTCTGGCCAAGCACATACAGAGCAGTGCTGAAAAATGCAAAGCAGGAGAAAATATGCTTGAATATGCATATATGGGAGTTGGGTTGGATCATTTAGGGGCTTTTAAAACATACACTGGTGGAGGATGCTCATAAACAAGCTAAATTAAAATGCAAAGCTAGAGTAAAAAGCTGCCTGTTTCTAAGTTATTTAACCATGAAATATGTGTTACTTGGAAGTCTTAAAAACTACAGTAAAGAGGAGCTTTTCTGCTCGATGTTCACACATTATGGGCATCATTCACTTTAATTTACCTACCGTAATTTATCACCTTTAATTTTTTTCTCCTATCTTGATCATTTTTCCTAAATTTGATCTGTTCTTATTTAAACTTTCTGGTTAACTTCCTCTTCTTTAAGATTACCACACTTCTCTTTTGTCTTTCGAAACTTGAAAAGTTTTTTCTCACTGCTTTTTTTAATACTGTCTTGTCTCACATGATCTTATTGTAAATCAGTGATGTGCAGCTCTCCTCACTCTCTCCTGCCCTTAGGGAAATAATTATAAAGAGAAGCCTTCCTTTCCCCACACTCTCGTCCTTCAATTTAGCTTTCTCTGCTTCTTTGCAGTTTATTCCCATTGAAATAATGTTAAAGGCCCATATTGCTTCCATGCTCGCTGTTAAGTTGCAACTCAAAGCAACATTGTAATCCTTTCAAGTGTTTTGTATGTGGCTGATTGTTAAAGTTCAGTTTGCGATTGGTGTTGATCAGTTAAATGGGTTGCACACAGTAAACTAGTGGGTGGCTTGCTTCTTTATTTGGAGTTTAGAGCTCGATGTCGGGGCTGTTGCTCATTGAGTTGCGTGATAATGCTTATGTGGAGTGTTTAGCAATGAAGTGCGTGGGGGCTGAGCATCTACAATAAAGAGTTTGCTCCATTATTTATAACACACAATATGACCTACTTTACTGCACAGCAGTAACCACTGTTCCATCTCAGTTTACCTCTGCTATCTATCTATCTATCTATCTATCTATCTATCTATCTATCTATCTATCTATCTATCTATCTATCTATCTATCTATCTATCTATCTATCTATCTATCTATCTATCTATCTATCTATCTATCTATCTATCTATCTATCTATCTATCTATCTATCTATCTCAATGAAAAATCATAGTAAAACTGGTAATGCCCGAACTAAGTTAGGGAATTGAGGGAATGTTGCATGAGTGATGAATGGTAATGTGTATTTTTCGGTGGCTTGCCACTTTTTCCTTCTTCTGTTTGTAGAAGAAAAATGTCTGGCGTTTGTTTGTGTCTGTTGTTTTGACTGTAGCTGTGATTTATATCCTGTACTGCTTAATAATTCTGTCTTCAAACCAAATAAAATAGGAAAAGCTACAGAAGTCGCAATCTTTTGTCCCCTGTACCGAATCGAGTCATTGAACCCAAATGCCTGGTTTAAAGTGTGTATTTCTCACTCTCGCGCTGGCCTGTTTACACTTTTAAACTTACAACACGATTGGCAAAAGGTTCAAGTATGGAAATGAAAGGTGTTGGTAAAGGATATATTAAGTGATGTCTTCACAACCCTGAACTGAATCTTACCAAGGATAATAATAAAATTCCCAGGAGTTCAATGTGAGGTCTGGGATTGCCAGAGGTGCTAAATCCCTCACAGATAACAAGGGTTTAGTGCCATATTAAAATGGAGGTACTCGCCTTCCCTTCTAAACCTTTATCTGAAGATACTTTCCTTCATATCCAGTCAGAAAGCTGCTTCACTCAGTGGAAAGAGCAAGTAGCAAATCTGGATTCTGGATGTAGTCAGTGGAGGACTTCCACTGACCCAGACTCAGATACTGAGGGCATCTTGATTTTGTTCTTATTAATGTTACTATTACACCCTCTTGTGACACAAGGTGTAATGGCCTTGTGTCACAAGACAATAAAAATGTCTATAATAAATCCACTGTCCAAATTCATATTTGAGAAAAAACACCTTTGATTTGTTGTTGCATTTTAGATGTTAAATACTTCATACAATTCACATTTTGTAACTTTATATGAGACCATAAGCTTTTCTGTAATCAGTAAATATTCATGTTAGAAACATAGTTAATGGTTTGTGCTATTAAGACAGTTGGTGTTACAAAACTCCACAGTTAAACATGAGATTACAAATATTTCAAGACAAGCACAAAGGGATCAGACAAGAATGCACATGAATACAGTATATATTATGAAAAATAAATGTAGTAATTTGAACTTTTGTGCTTTTTCTTATCAATCTAGCCCTGAATCTTTACTTCATGATTTGATTTAGTCTAAGTCCATGAGTAAATAGGTCTTATCTATCTCTTTAATGAACGGTCATCATGATTGTCCTTGTGTTCACATTTTATTGGTGATTCTGAAGCTTGTCTGCGAAGCCAAATGATTGATCATGAAGGTTACAATAGTATTAATCATGAGTGTGTGAGCTGAAGAAGAAACAGCTCGCTGCCATGTAATGCATCACTGCCAAACCTCTACCCGCCTCAACACATATGTTCACGCACCAACTCGTGTTCAGACAGGCGCAATGTGACCCCTGAAGCTCCACCGGTGTGCGAAATGTCTGCTGGTTGACAGCCGACATTTCACAGCAGGTCCAGATTAACTGAACCACCAGGTCTTTGCAGAGTTTGTCCTCCCTCCTGCTGACCAGTCAGACATTTTCACACTTGGAACCATGTGACTGAGATCTTCACCTTTGCTGTTTTTTGCTAACGAGCCAACACTGGCTCATTTTTAAAACATTGTACATTGAAAAATAAGACTTGTAGATATAATCTGCTGACTGTGGTTTATTTTGAACTTACAACAGTGTGACTGAGCAGGAATTTAGATTTCATAAAAAATACAACCTTTGTTTTCTAATTGCGGGTCTCTGGCAGGATTCATTTATCGCCCACGTGGCACTTTCAGCTGTAACCTTATACTTCTGCTGCTATTTGAACTATTTGGTCCAGGCGAGCCAATTTTCAAATAACTCCTTGGTTATCATTTTTGCACTGCAGTGCCTTGCAAAAATGTTTATACCCCTTGAACATTTTCACACCATGTTCATGTTCCAAACACTACCTCCAATAAAATAAGTTAACATTAAAAGCATAGGTGTTGATATCTTCAGGTAGGAATGTCTGTCCATTAAGCAACTTTCATGTATTTTAAATATCCTACTGCTTGGGAAGAGAAACTTGAAGATGGTAAGCTCGATGGAGTTATATCCATAAAGGTCAATATTAGTAAACCTGATGTGAGTGGCAGAATACTCTAGAATAGGATAGGAGTTTGTCTTCTGGCTTGAATCCAAATAAGAATTTGTTGGGGAGCGGTGTGTTCACAAATCTGACTGAAGTAGAAAAATGGGCAAACACACAGAAAAAACCTGCAGCTTTAATTGGAGCCAATATTTCACAAAAACATAATGCAGGCGGGTAAACATAAATGAATGCAACGGTTTTAAGATTTTTATTGACAAAATGTGAAAACCATTTATTATTTCCTTCTCACTTCATAATCGTTTTCTGCTTTGTGTTGGTTTATTGCATAAAAAATCCAATACGAGCACTGTGTAAGGAACTGTACACAACGTAGCATGAAATCAGTGTACGTAAATTAACATTGATGTGCAGTAACACACTTACAGTATCAGGCCGGTTTGTCATTTTAGTTCAGAATAATCTTACAGAATGCTAACCTGATCAACTGAGGTTTTGGTGTGGATTAGGCTTCCTGAGGAGAATAGGGTACAGGATCAGCATTTGTAACCTAGGTTGTTTTTTTAATTCTTAAAAAATTATCTCTGTGAGGCTAACTTGGTCTAAATTTGAGAACAAAAGGTGCAGCCTTGTATTTGGACCCAATAATATGACAATAAACAGATTTATCTGTCCCCAGTCTGAGTTGGATCACAGAGTCACCTCCAGTAGGAAGCAGAATTGGGCTGTCAGTCAAACAGACAACCGTGGAAAGGCACACAGCCCTGAAGGATATATTAATAAATAAAATACAGCTCAGGGCTAAACACACACACACAGAGAGCAAAGTCTGCCAAAACTCAGATGGTCCAACATCCTCTAAACTAGCTGATGTGCATCAGCCGCTGTATAATGGACAAACACATTTCGCCTCCTTTAAAACCGATTGGAGTTAGTTTATGATTCAGCCCCGTTCGCTCGTTCCGAAGGCACTGATAGGGATGAAAGGACGAGGGCTAAAGATGAAGAACTTAAGATCCACTTCATCAGCATTCATTAATCAGAACACTAAGCCCAGTAAGTATAGATCTTGTTTGGGATTAGTTTTAGATGCAAACTTTAAATTAAATGGTACCATTACCCTAATTAAATTTTTATAAATGACCCAGTTTACAGTATCTTGTAGCGTTGATGGATTGGAGGGTCAGGTGCATTGTTTCTTTCACTCTTTCACTGTCATGATTGTGATCTAGTGTTCTGCTCTGTTGTTCTGCTCCGCTCTGACACTTTCTCCAGTATCAGGTCCTTTCTATTTTCACCGCAGCCTCTCATTATTCTGTCCTTTTCTCTATCCCCTTGACTTGTGGCTGAGAAAAGAAATTATAAGATAAAAATCTTCTCATTTCTAACACTCCAATGATAGCATAACTGTGTATATCTCTCTGTTGTGTGTGTGTGTGAGGTTCTAAATAGACACATTTCTCAATAAGTGTTTTCTGTCTCAAATGCTGATAATTATTTTTGCACTGATCTTGATGTTGATGTGGATTCAAACAGATTTTTGAGTGAGCTGATGTACAATTATTTCATCCCTATGCTTCTGCTGATCCTTGCACCTTTGCTTGTGATTAATTTTTAATCTGCAGGAGGTGTTCACGCCAGAGTGCAGATTTAAGGAGTCAGTTTTTGAAAACTACTATGTGATCTACTCGTCCACTGTGTACCGGCAGCAAGAGTCGGGCAGGGCATGGTTCCTCGGCCTCACAAAGGAGGGACAAGTCATGAAAGGCAATCGGGTCAAGAAAACTAAGCCCTCATCTCACTTTGTGCCCAGGCCTATTGAAGGTATGGAAGTGTTAAAGCAAGCTTTTAAATATTTAGCTTGTTCTCAGCATCTTTTTGACTGAACTATTCAAAAGGTTTTGGGGGGATTATGGGAGAATTTCTCTATTTGCATTTGCATTGCAAACAGGATACTAAAGTAACACAACGTGAGCCTGGGAGTCGTTACACCAAGGAATAAGCCATAATCATATTTTTCTTATTTCTGTTACAAAAATGTTTACATGTCTGACTTTATGTTATGTTATAAATCATATTCCACTGCTGATTTAAAATGTAACTAATTTTACTAGTTTAAAAATCTTAGAATGTAGCCTCAATTTTAAATGTAAACACTACATTGAAAACGAACCGAAAAGAAAAAAAACAGTTTTAAGAATTACTTGGAGAGAGAATGGTCATATTACCTGCTTTGACACAGTGTGGCTAAGTGGTATCAGCTGCATGTGTTTCTCTCAGGAGATCAGTCTTATCATGAGAACCTGTCAAACTGTGTGATAAAAAAAGTGCTGACAGTGTGTCCTCGTTCCCTTGTCTTTTCCCTCTCAGCCTGGTATAATTGTCCCAACCTTACACCTGACCTTGTCTGTGTCTGCACGCCCATCTCTTCAATCTGCTCTCCGCCATCCCCTTCTGATCAACTCCTATCTTTGTCCTTTTCTTTCCTCCCTTTTGTTTGCATTTCTGCCACAGTTTGTATGTACCGGGAGCCGTCGCTGCATGAGATAGAGGACAAGCACCGCTCCAGGAAGAGCTCAGGGACTCCCACCATGAATGGAGGGAAAGCTGTCAATCAAGACTCCACATAGCACCAGTTACAGGGACTTCCAGCTGGGGGTAGGGAGGGGGTCGGCCTCATCCTGACTCAGGGAGAAGGGGCCAAGTTGAAAAAATAAACCTCACCGCTCCCGCTGAGAGATCTGGACCTCCATACTCTTTTTAAACAAAAGAGGGCGTGGGACAGCTGCAAGGAGCTATTACTGTACAACCAAGACAACAAAACAAAACTGAACTCTTGCCTGTGAAAATGTTTTAGATATCTCTCTCTATATATATATATTTAAATATATATATTCTTGACCAACATTTTATGCAAAACTGAGAAAAAGGCTGTGAAAACAAAGGATTTTGGTCTCTTTACATATATTCAAATATCTGTTATTTTTATTTTATGTTGTGAAAAACAAGCTTTAATACATGTTCAGTTTTTATTCTTTTTTCCTAAACATTATTGTACTTTTATCCTTTATTGTGTTGTTGTTGTTGTTGTAAAAGATATCCCAAGCCATTATCATTATAACCATCATAACTATTTTACTGAGTGGGATCCCAGCTACTATGAGGGTAATAGTGATTCAGTTCTCTTGACCTTTTTCAGTTATTCATGAGTATTTTTTTTCTTACTAGAGCATCTTGAATGCAAGGTCAAAGGTCAAGGCTGAAAGTTACAAATGATGGGATGTAATTTACTCAGGTGTGTACTGTAAGTTAGACCAATGTGACTCATGGGGAATGAATTCCCAGGTTTTCCTGCTTTAGCAGGGCAGAACTACTTCAAGCAATATCATAAAGGGCAATCTAGAATGTTTTTAAAGGACTGTAATAGCTAGCTGACAACACATTGCTGTGGCTGGTGTACTAGTCTGTACAAATGACTGACAAAGAAAGTTGCATAAGTTGGTAAATGTAAGAATAGGGATTTACTATCTTGCTACAGTTATAACATGATAAGAAAGACGGGTAGTGCTTGTGCAAAGTCACGTGCGAACTTTACAAAATTAAACAAAGTAGATTTCTCCTGCAATGGACCGGCGAATTGTGCTGGGTGTATCCCGCCTCTCGCCTGTTGACCGCTGAAGATAGGCACCAGCACCCCTTGCGACCATACAAAGATGAGCATATTAGATAATGGACTAATGGATGGAAAGATTTCTCTCCATCCATAAGCTGATAGGCCAGTAATAAACCTTATCAGTTATCAAGAGATGCTGTTAGTTATAACAATCACAAAAATATAACTCCATAGACTGCTTAAGAGCTATTGGACAAATCAAGAAGTTTTCTCTGACTGAAGATTTTATCTTGTTTGCTTAGGGTGAAAGAAAAGCAACATTTTGTTTAGCAGGCTTAGTGGTGAGTTTCTTTTTTTTAAAAAGGTTTTATTGGCTCTAGTGGCCTTTATTTAACAGTTAATGGACAGGAAAGAGGGAAATGAGAGAGGGCGAAGACATGCGGCAAAGGTCGCCAGGCCGGGAATTGAACCTGGGACAGCCGCGTCGAGGACGAAAGGCCTCCTATGTGGGTTGTGCTAAACCTCTATGCCACCACAGCACCCCTAGTGGTGAGTTTCTTAACTTTCAAGAATTTTAAATTCCAGACTCCCTTTATGTTCATTTTGAAATCATTAGAGATCTTTTAATACAGATGGACAGGATGCCTGACTGTTTAATAAATCACCAATCTGTCATGCAAATATTTTAACACAATTATTTTACTGCTTTTCAATCACAGTGAAAACTGAAGGTTTGATCGAGCAACTGAATACAAAATGAGCCATTTGTTGCATTATGACTAAGTTTATTTTTCATACATCTACACACATACAGGGCTTTGATCTGACTGGTACACCTCATACTGTGTACTCTGCTACGCTCATTCCTAGCCTACTTTTTTAGTTTATCTATCTCAGGAAGTCTCACAATTGTTTCGGTGATGGAGCCTGACTTAAAAAAATAAATTAAAAAAATGGCTGCTTATGGTTCAGCTCTCATTGCACAAAGCCGGGCGATTTGGCATGGAGGTGTATGATGCACAGCTGAACGTAGTCATGTTAGGAACGCTGGGAAAAGAAATCAGACGAATACTAAGCATGACCATCACATGACTGTAAACGTTTCGTTTGAGGTGAGACCTAAAAATATATATCTATATATTTTGACTGGGGAGTATATGTCTAAACATTTTATATGCAACATTTGTTTCAGTATTTTAGTGAGGGTTTATACACACATATGTATATGTGTGTATATATATATATATATATATATATATATATATATATAGGTGCTACAGTGCATCTGGGAGGAAGCTGATGATTGCCATGTCGGTAGTTAATAGCACATTCAGCTGCACAGAGCAAGCAGTGGTGGGCATGTTATGATCATGGATCTGGGAGGATCTTCCACTTGAAATCCAGACCCACATCTGACACCAACAAGAGCTAATGGTAGATTAGTTCAACTTCCACTTCACCTCCTGCAATACTGCATTACTGTGAATCGTACATTATAATTAATGTGACACTGAAAGTCAAAAGGCAAGACCAGCATATAAGTATCTTTTTACAGACGTTTATATTGTGTATATGAGATGTGTGTGGAGTTAAAGTAGTGCATGAAATTGGATATGTACCTTTGTCAGCCGACAGCAGAATGGGCCGATTTGGTGAAAGGATGGAGTAAGGCGGTTAGAAACAGTGAAGCACTTTTTTGTGGGTTTATTGATGTATGATAGGGGGACAAAAGCATTGAAATGGTTTGAAATATTGAATATGATTTAATATTTTTATGTTTGCAGATGATTTCACTGCATTCAAACACACTCATGTATGCATTATGAATTGTGAGATAAAAAATATGCATTGATTATAAAATTCAGAATGAAGTTAGTGATTGTTTAAGAATAAAGATTATGTTATCAAAAAATTACCCTCTGAGTGATTGATTCAGTGAGTTATTCACGTTAATCTTCTTTTTACCGTATCTCTCTTTCAAATGTTGCCAGGTTCAAAGACACTGTGCCATCCCGCTCCTGCAGGAGATTTGACATTAGATGCACAACTTTGCATTACTTTTCAGTGTAAAATTGGGACACCAGCAAACATTGCAAGTCATTATTGTCACTGGAAAGAAGACAAAGCACCTAACCTGACACTTCAAAACGAATACAGAAACAGGCAAACCAAGGTGAGAAAAACACTTGACTGGCAGTTTAATTCCACACGCATTTTCACTTGTCTGCACTTCAGCCAAGTACAGATGGAGAAGATCCATCTTTAAGACAACATTTTATCACAAATCATTCACTGACCTTGCTTAGGCTGGGAAAACATCACCACACCGACAGAGTAACACAACGGCCAACCAGCTGGATAATCGCACCAGTCAAAAGCGAGCTGTAGTTCCTCCACCACATGTATGTTTCACAAACCCGTGGCTTGACTTTTGATTTGTTTCCTGGTTTTTGTATTGGTTTAAAGAAGATTATGTTGATAAATCCTGTTCTAAGGGTTAAAATCAATGGATTTGACACTGTAATTACTGAACACTGTTACACAATGAGGTGCTTTAATTCATAGATAAGAAACTTTGTTCTTTTCTGGTTTGAGAACAGCAGTATTAAAGCTAAATTCCTACAACAACCAAAGAAGAAATTAGAACAATATTAATATTAGCTCATTATTTAGATTTCTAAACATTAGTCAAAACTTTAAATAACTGAACTATAGATCATCACAGACATTTTATTATTTTCTCTGTGATGACACACATTTAAATATTTCCTCTTAAACACAGAGATTTCATTTTACAGAGCAGCTCCATTGATTACACTGATAAAGAAAACATCTCAACAAATACAATTTGTGACCTGTATCACTCACAAGAAAGGATTTATCTTCTCACCAACCTTAAAATCCAATGTGTCATTTTAGGATGGCACTCCTTCCCCCTTAATACTCTGTTGTCATGGAAACAGACCTTTCGTGTCTTCTGCAAGGAGAAAACAGAGGAGGAGGATGAATGCTCCCCTGGCTTTTCGGACGTCTCTTGTATTCTCTCCTGCATGTTGGCTGCAGTGCAGAACAGCAGGAGTGCGTGTGTGTGTGTGTGTTGTAGGGAGGTTGATGTGTTCTTTTCTATTTTGGAGTTTTCCTCGGTCACAGCAAAGAACAGAGACAAGTACAAGCCCACATCCAGAAAGACAATGCCTACTCTCAATGAGAAAGACACTAAGTGAACAAGAAGCCTAACAGGAGGAAGTTGGAAAGAAGCTGCTGAAGCAATCTACCTATGTTTCTGTTTAGTTTAAATAAATGTTTAGTTTTATTACCCCATTCAAATATGCTTTAATTTACAATTTGTTTGTATTATGCTTCTTCATATTCAGTACTTGCAGACAATTTACCAAAGTCTGTGAAAAATTTATATTTTAATTTCTTTTTCAAGTCACATCATCTCAACTGGTTAATTTGTCTTTCTGTCCTTCGGTGTCAGTGTGTTTCTTGTTCTGTTTGTTTTGCACCACTGCTAACTGTGAGCATCTGATGGAAGGTTTGCAACTTTATATATCTGTCACATAAGTGACAAAACGTTCAGAATATTAAATGACAAATATTATACTGGAAAATATCTCTGTTCATATTGAAATGTCCCTTTTTGTGGTTCTATAAAAGTTTATATTCTCCTTTTTCTTGTAAAGCGACTGTGCTAACATGGCAGATTTGTAGCATAAGTGTTTTGGGATCCCAAAGGTCAAAGCTGGCACATTTTACAACTTCTCTGTGACAGTAAAATCCGTCTCCAGAAAGCTGTCGAGTTTACTGTTTCAGAGATGGTATTAGTTCACAAGGTAATTACTATTATTTCTGGCTCTGTGTGTACAACATTATCAATACAAATGACCAATTACCCTTTGTAGAAAATGCAACAGATATTGCATTCATCAAGACTGATACAATGACAGAGATCCCTGTTCAGTTTCGTAATACGTGTTTGTTTGTCTTCTAAAGACTCGTGAGTGTGCAGGAAAAACATTCATTTCCCATCTCTGGCTTTCTTCTTTTGAGCTTTTTGTTTTGAAATGTGCCTGTTTGTGCCTCTGGGATCCCACTTGTCTCTTTTTTTTCCTCATACTACTTGGATCTGAATGAGGGAACACCTACTTAGAAGTAGGGCGTTCAGTGCTGCTCATTAAAAATAATTAGCCTGTGTTCAATTAAGACTCAGTTATGCTCCTTTGATGTAGCTGGGTCGTTATTTCCCCTCCAAATGCCTGAGAGTGATAATAAACGTCTGAATGAAATGAGCTTTCACTTTTAATAGGGCTGAATCTAAACCTGCTGCCTCTGCTGGTTCACCTTATTCAGACCATAGAGAAGCCTCTACACCCACACAGATTTCTAAACCTCTCCACAGCATAACAAGCTCTGTGTTTTCACACTTATGTGCTATTAATTTATTAAACGAGCTCTCCAGCATGTTCTGGAAGTGGTTCCTGTAGCAGGAAAAATGTCCTACTTAAACCCCTGTAGCCTCAGGAAAGAAAGGATGCCAAGCTAAGCTTTGACTGCGCTCATGCTCCAACACGGTTCCTTTAATAATTTCCTCTCTCATCTCCTTGCTTATCGTCTTTATGCCTGTCATCCCATCCCTTCCTCTGCTTTCTCACTCTGTTAAT
Source organism: Phalloptychus januarius (assembly GCA_902982915.1). NCBI lineage: Eukaryota > Metazoa > Chordata > Actinopteri > Cyprinodontiformes > Poeciliidae > Phalloptychus > Phalloptychus januarius. Next base: position 11,084,866 of record CADWAE010000466.1, on the reverse strand, counting down.
CTTTATTCCCAGTCCACTTTCACAATACAATACATCAAACTTGCGTTCTGTTTATTAAACGTGTTGCAACTATTCTGCTTCTGACTTTTTCCTTAAAGGTTCTCTTAGTAATTTATCTGTTTTATGTTGATGATTTTTTCTTTTCTTTTGCAGTTCCCTGCAGATTTGTCTTCATTTTACATGCGTGCACAGCTCAGACACAGTGCACATCAGGGCTTTTTTCAAAAGAAATGTCCTAAGGCGTAATATTTTCTGCTGAGCTTCATGTGTATTCATTGTAAGTGCAAGAATAATTGATGCTACAGGACAGTTTTATGCAGGCAAGAATACACAACAAAAAACGGAATGCATGAGCAATATGCATGAAGATGCATATGATGTGTATGTACAAGGTATATATGATGCCGTGTTTAGATATGGTTGGTAATTTCATAACAAATCATAAATACTCAGGGGATAAAAAGAGTTGATTTGCTAAAATTAACTGAATGACATTGAGTCCCACATTGAGGCCTACAAAAACCTAATTTAAAGGTGCTGCTTCTTCCTTTGATAAACATCTATGAGGAAAAAGATTAGATAAACGATACTGCTTAAATTGATTAGTGACCACATAAATGAGAATGCTGCACCCTTGAAAAAAGTCCAAATTTCACAAAGATTTTTTGGTGTTGTGCAACCGTATCAAATTAAACCCCTGGCTCAAATGTACAGCGTGTGTAGTCATAAACTTTCTACTCCCATCATGCATTGCGTCGCACTTAAAGAGGCATTATTATGTCACAAACCTATGGAAGAAATTTTAGCACATATTTGTGCATTAAAAATTAGTTGTTTTTAAGCAAATACTGAATGAAACAAAGATTTGAATATAATCAATATACCTACTAATTAAACATGATCACATTCATATCATAATTTCATGGCTCTACTAGAACAATGACTTACTTTGCAAAAGGGTCTATAGTTGGATCAGAGTAGATAAAACAGCCAGAGGATGCATTGGTAAGTTAATGACTAAATGAAAGTTACACATTTTGTCTGATTGTTCATGAAACAGTTGCAAGATTAAACAAATCACTTATGCATGTAGGTCAGCAGAGCACAGCTGGCTGTCAACAAACCCTGCTGAGTGTTCGTCTCTCTGTGGGGGCTCATTTAGCATCGTCTCTCACACAGGCAGGACGAACAGGACTCTGCAGCAACACGTCCACCATGACTGTTCGTTTCTAGATCATTACAAATTCAATGCAAGACCATCTACACTAAACATTGCAGGCACACACAATCAAGGTCAACTGCAAATCAACCAACTGCAAGCATAACAAGTTTCAGGAGGAATGTTAAGAATATGGAGGTGTTGTAAAATAATCTAAATCACTCAGAAGTTTTGCAATGATGTGAAATAAAAACTACCATAAGCCTTTCACATTAGTGGTGTAATGGGACAACACACAATCTTACCAAAAAACCTTTGGCATGCATACATAATAGATCCAACATTGTCTTAAACCTTTGCAAATGCAGAATCTTTATGTGTAAAACTAGGTGAGCTCCTGAACCCTATGTTCGAACATCTGCTAATTATGAAGATTTTCTGATGGCGAAAGACAGATGGACTGAACCAAAGTTTTACAATAAGCCTTAATTACTCAGGTCAAATGCAAATATCACCTGTATGAAGCAAGTAAAGCCAAACCCATCTGCCTGTAGCTTACATCAGTCCAGAGTAGTCTATGTAGCAGCTGACAAGTAACCACACAATGTTTTCATGATCTGAATATGGCTCTGTTGCTTTCTACCAGTGATTAAATCATATGTAGCCGAATTTGAATCTGTCCATATGATTGAACTGAATTGAAAATATATAATCAAGGGAGCTAACCTATCAGCAGACCCCACACATTCTTGACACAATAATTAGACTTTTATCTTCAGGTTGGCACTAGAGAGACAGTTTTCTCTTTTCTGCATTACTCCCGTCTTGTTAAAAAAATTCCTCTTGACCATTTTTGGTTTTATTTAAATGTACATAGCTGATGCAAAATTTCCAGAGCTGTCTGGTTGTGTCTCATCAAACTAGTTGCTGTACATCATATGTCTCAGTCCACATAACACAAAGTATTATGTTACTAACCACTTATAGCTAGTCTGGTCGCTAAGCTCTACTATAATAAAAGATCCACATAGTACTGTTTTCCTGAGTTGCAACAGCAGATTCTCTATGGTGGGATTTTATAACCAGATGTGAATTCAAACATTCATGGCAATAGAAAAGCAACACTTGAAGCAATAATAAGCATTCACACATAGACTCTGATGGTGCTATTTTTGTTTTAATTTTTGGTGACAGTTATTTTTACATGTCTGTCAATTGTACATGTTTTCCTTTCAGGACATATAACAGAACTAAATTATCAGCTGGGAAAAGAACGTCGTCTTGATTCAGAGAAAAAGTTGTAGAAATCTAATTTTTGAGCCACTGCAATAAACAAGGAGGACATTAGCAGGAAGCCCAGGATTTCCAGTATAACTTTCTGCATGGTCTGCGAGTTGTCAAGTCACGTTGTGCTTCACGCTTCTGAGTCTTCTCTTGTTCCTCTTTTTCTTTGAACTCTTGAGGCAAAATTCCATCTTCAAATTTGGAGAGTTCATGAATCACATTCAACAGGTTCAGTCTGTTCACAGATTCCTACAAGAGAAAAAAAAAACTTAATGAAAAGAATTGTAAGAAACTATTTATGTTACATCCTTTCACTGGTACCTCAGTAAGACAAAGCTGCCTAGCTATCTGTACATCATGCAGTTGTTTATATAGTAAATAGAAGGAAATTATCTGAGACCAATTTCTAACCTGCAGTTTGACAGTAATAAATAATATTTAACAGTCAGAAAATAATTTGACTGGAACGAAAGCTGTTGACGAGGATTTGCTTTCTGAAGAAAAAAAAAAATTTCATTTAGTTCTGCACAAAACCTTAAAACTCTAATTAAAAGGCGACATGACATGGAAGAGAAATAAAAGAGAGGCCTTACCAGAGAGTCCTGCAGTTTGTCAAATGGTGGCAGTGAGTCTTGCGGAAGCTGTAGGCTTTCCACAATCTCTCTGGTTTCTACAGTGCATAATGCAAAACACAGAACACCAAAAATACACAGAAGCAGGGCCATCTTGAAACTAAAAAATCTATTTGGTTCTTCTTTGTGAAAGTAGGTTCCTCAAGCAGACACCACAAAATGTTCAACTGATGCACAACACAGCAAGATCTGTGTTTTATAGAGCTCCAGCCCAATAAAGTGAGGAGAAGCGTGTAGTGCAGGTGATGCGTCAGAAGCTTCTTTAACTTTCTGCTCCTCCCTATCAACGCACTGAAGCGCACACTCTGGAATTTATGACAGCCATTATAGGGGTGACAAAAACTCTAAATAAGGACATTTTTACCATCATGTTCTTGGTCTGTGCTGTGATATACATAACCCCCCCAGGAATCTGACCATATAACTAAAGGTCTTTTCGTCAGTGTAACTTGCAAAATGCTTAAAAACATCTAACAGCTAATCCCTGTACACAAAGTGCTGCATTCACTCATGTAAGATAATGCTTTAATGACACTAACATGAAGGAAACAATGACTTTATTATCATCTCTCTACCATAAAGTCAAAGCAACGGCAGTGCAGAAGCAGTTGGACATCTAAAGGCCACAGAGGTCAATTTATCATTAGTTTCACTCTGGTGAGTTTATTCTGGAGATGTCTTTAATGGAATTTCTGCTCTGTTTAACTTTACAGTTGTGATGCAACTAAATTAAGCCATATTTGTCAAAGAGCGTAATGATTTTGCCGCGGTACATGCTTTAAATTGGTAACTATATGTTTCATCTGTGTGTGTGGCTGTTTTAATCGTTTTGATGCCAAAAAGAATCATATTGCAGTTTACATTTTGTATAGTGCCATGCAAAATTATTAAAACACTTTAAACATTGTCAGATTCTGTCACACTACATCCACAAACTGCAGTGTATTTTAATGGGATTTCATAGATGAAGGCCAGCTGACAGGCTTTCCAGGGTCAAGATTATTTTAGCTGGACTCCACCTGTTATGGTATTACATACTTAATAAAAAAATAATTATTATTTACCATTCCAACACATGATTAATACTGGATTTGAACTCCTTCCATCTTCTTCCTTACACCCCTGTGCAATTTTTCCGGCTCCTATCTGCCCTATACTGTTTTGTTTTCCTCCTTAGAAATGTTCCTAAGCATTGATGTGACGTTACTAAATATATTGTCACATACACTTATTTACTTTTCCAATATTTGTACTAAAACTGATTGTTTTATATTAGAGCTTGCAACATTAAGGGTCCATGCCTCTCCAGGTGGGTGGGGAAAAGTTAAAGCACTGTGCCCTTCAAATATAAGACAACCTTGAGCTGCATTATCCTTTCAACAAATTGCCATTCTAACCCAATTGTAGTTGATCTGTAGAACTCTAATACACACTGCCTAAACAATTACCAAGTGCACTTTTGGGAGGAGAATAATCTTGTTATGAAGGCATTGGAAAGCAATCCAAAGCAAGAGGTGTTTCCCTTGACGTTCAACATTTTTGAAATAGAGGTTTTGCCAAAGTTTGATTGTAATGTAGGTGAGTGTAAAATTCCGGTCATCACAGATTTTCAATTTATGCTCTTGTTCTCACTGTTTTCACTGCAAAGAAAACATATGAGGCTGTTTCTTTTCTGACAGCGCTGTCAAACAGCCTTAATTGTCTGACAGCGCGATCAATGCAGAAAAAAATATCTGTACTAACCAGTATTGCTCAACAAGTGGTGCCATTTTGCTTCTAACACTTTACATCTATCGATCACCAAGAAGGACAATGGCTTACTGAATGCCACTTTATTCATAGTTTTTAGAGTAAAATATGTAAAGAAATATTACATGGAAGCTACAGTAATATCAAAATAGGTTTTGTAAGGCCAAATTTGAAATCAATGGTTAAATGTTTAAGGTATCAGATAAGGCTGGTTTCTCTCAATAAAAACAATATTTACCTACAGACTGAAATTACATTTGTTTGTCATTAAGAGTCAGAAACAGTATTTTTGACTAAATTGTTTTCTGCCATCAGTATATTTCAAGAAGGATTGGAGAGAGTTGCAGGCAGCATGAGTCATAAAGGTAGCTAAATCCTATGCTCCATTTAACAAGCTGAAATTCAAAGAAATGCTTTCAGTCAGGAAATAAGTTACATCATATTTGTGCACCAAAATGCAAGAACATAGCACTTCCAAAGCCAGCACGTCATGTTTATGAGATCTAAGCATCAAAGGAAAATCTGTGTCATTTATGGTGAGCCATTTGAGTTTGACATCAAGCAGTTACAAGACTTTTCCATCCCTGTTGGCAACAAAAACATGCCATGAAGGTAATTACTTAACAGTTAAAATTGCTAATTTTATGTTGAGTAAATTTTGGATATAGTTTGTTACTTGTAAATCAAAAAGCTTTGTTTATGGTTCTGTTTTCTGATAGTTTTGCTGTTTGGTTGTAAATTTTTTTTTAAAGGTTTTGTTGGCTCTAGTGGCCTTTATTTGAAAGTTGTTAGACAGGAAAGAGGGTAATGAGAGAAGGGGGAGACATGTGGCAAATGTCCCCAGGCTGGGAATCAAACCTGCGACCACCGCCACGAGGACTAAAGCCTCATTACGTGGGTCATGCTTTGCACCTGCGTCATCACAGCAACCTCGGTTGTAAATTTTTATGTTGTTGGAATCTGCACTTTCACATCTACCTTCTGGTAGATATTATAATAAGTGTGTGGTCACAGATCAAAGTACGGAGGATCAATCCTGCCACACTTAAGAAAACCCCCCAGAAAGAAATAAGTTGAATGCTCACTGAATAAATCACTTAACAACTGAATTAATGTGCCATTAAAATACAACAAAATTAAAATTGAAAATATTTATTACTAATCAATAAAAATATCAGACATGAATTAATATTTCAATTTTTGTCTTTAACACTTACAATTTACTGCTATGTTTTTATTCTCATTTTGCATTTTAATAACTCCGTTTTTTTATTTTTTATTTGTTGTTCGTTGGTGGGCACCTTTGGTTTATTGATTTTTTTGAAGAATTAAAAGGTTTGTCTTTATTAGAATTGTGAAGGTGTTATTGGAAGGAAGAAACATGATAAAATCAATTAACATAATGTGAAAATTACAACATGGGTTGTGTAGTGGATTTATATGCCAAAAGTTGTCAAAGTTTGGGTTTATTTTGCCTAAAATGTTGTCTGTTACATCTATTATGAAGATGGTATAAAGAAAAGAAAAATGAAAAATAAAGTAAAAAAAAAAAAGAATATTAAAAAACCAACTCGGTCGTAGCAGCCCCATTGTGCTGAAGCACAGAATTATAAGATTTACTGCATTTACAGAATGATCACCAAATATGATAGTAGTACAAATGCAAAATTAACAAGTATTAGTTTAAAAGGCAAGTACAACCAATCTAATAATGCTACTAACATTATTTTATCTATTTCACAAATTGTGAATTTAAACATCTTCTCCAGTCTGCACCAGTGCCACAGTTTCAGGATTTTCTGCAGACCCGACAACGACTGATGACTTTCTCTAGAGACAATCCTTTCACAGTCTGGGGAACTGGTTTACTACAGGAGTGAAAAAAAAACATTGTTAAACATATAGGGAAAAAAAACAAGAAGTAATAATTTACTTGAAAAAGAAGAAAATTTGCTAGGTTTAAGTGACATGGATAAATCATATCAAACAAAGTCAATCTTTTCAGGAGCTGGTACAAAAGAAACTCTGTAATTGTACTGAGATTATCAGAATATGTGTTAATAAGAGAAAAAGCTAAATAAGTTATTTATCAATGATTAAACAGTTTACCTGAACATGTTGTTTCGGTCAAGAGAGGCCAGCCAGTAGCTGTAGGAATCAGGGTAGTAATTACAGGTGCCTCTGCCGTGACACTCAATAAAAGGCACTCGGCGGAAATTTTCCATGCATGACCCAGGAGACATCAGGGGTTGGGAGGATCCTTCTGCTCCTGCTCCGGTTTGCTGGAAGATGTAATAATTAAAGAAAAGTGAATATGGTGTCTTATGGGATTGAGCAATCCAGGAGCTAAATTGTTTGATTTCTTACCATTATAAATGAGTAACCAGTCCACAGAGTCTCCCAGCCTCTGGGACATTCAGGTATCAGAGTGTTCTGGCTATGGAAAGCAATGATTTTGGAGGTTGTTTCACAAACTGAGCACCTAAATCATCAATGAAAATGGAAAGCTGGGATGAACTGTCACTTTATTGCCATTTGGGAAATAGCAAACAATTAGATCATAATAACTAAAAGAGGAAAAAATTAGTCTGAAATCACAGAAAGCAAGTCAATGTGCTGTTTTATAGCATATAAAACCCTCTGGTTTTATATGTAATATACATATTACAGTGTATATATTTAAGATGAACAGAAAACTAATATTTATTTACATTTTCATAGTAATGCTGTGTTGAATGTGTGTGTATACTCCTGTCTGACCTGCTGATGTAGGGGGCAACTTTATCAGCTGTGACGGCAACCATGTTGGCAGGCATGAGCTTATCAGTGGACAGCCAGTAGGAATAGTCATTACGAGAAGCATAGCGGCAGGTACTTTCTGTATCACAGAACAGGAAGGGCATGGTGGAGAAACGAGGGAGGCAGCTTCCCATTGTGCCTGAGATTTTAGAAAAAAAAAACATTCAAGGAAATGCTTTGTTAAGATCCAAGTGAAAACACAGGTTACAATGATTGGCAATGTGCACATTATTTATGGAGATGAAGTTCTTTATGCTCATACCAAGGTCCTGGCCATGAGCTCTCTCGTTTCCATTGATGAAGAGGAGGGAATACCCAGTGTAGATGAGACTGGTGCCAATAGGGCAGTCAGGGACCTCAATGCTCTGACTGTGCCTGGCAATCAGAAAACCATCTGTGTAATGTGTAGCTGCTCTCCCAGGCAAACCTCTTAGTCCTTTTCGACCAGGAATTCCTGGTCCGCCTACTTGACCTAAGGAGAATATTCAAGTGCCAGATTTAATTCAGGCAATTTTAATTCAACTTTAAAGTTCAAGAGAGGAGTTAAAAGAGTCAGAATACAATCATTAATCACTTTATTAGGTCACATTAAAAGGCTGGAGCTTGTTTTACAAACAAACCTAGCAGTCCTGTTTTCCCCTTGTCTCCTTTGTGGCCAGTGAATCCAGGAGGACCAGGAGAGCTCACTCCACGTGGTCCTTTGACACCAGGTGGTCCTGGGAAACAAGATGAATGTATTTCAATTTATTTTTTCCAAATACATATTTATTTATATTATTTAAAACAGCTCCAAGCTGGTTTTAAATAATAGTGAGAGCAAGCCCTGAATAACATCATAACATGACATAAAACACAAACAAGTCAATTTTACATCATTCTTCACCCTTTAAAATAAACAAACATCTTAAAATAAATGCCCTGTTCACTGGACAATAGAATCAAAAACCTGCTCACCTGAAGGTCCTAGTGATCCTGGTAGCCCAATCGCCCCTGGAGGTCCTTGATTGCCTTTAGGACCAGGTAATCCAGGAGGCCCTGGTTCGTATGTCCTGTCATCATAGGCCGGTTCACCTTTGCGACCTTCAAGTACACAGCAGGAGAAAATAAGTTATTTGTAGAAAATTTAAAAACAAAAAACACTGAGGGTGGTACTGTAAGATGGTTAGATTGAGTAAGTATCTATCTGTCATGGTAAATACCTCATTTACCATGAATAAATGGTTAGATTGAGTAAATGAAGCCTATTGACAGACCTGGGCGTCCAGGAAAGCCTTTGTGCCCACGTGGACCACATGGACCTGGGCTGGATCCAGGATCTCCTCTGTCACCTATTACATATAATTTGACAAGGTTTTCTAAGAGTTAGTTTGTTCTCACAATCTCCTGCATAAGCACCACTTAAGGAGATATTGCAGACAAAAGCAAAAATGAAGTCTCATAAATCTTTTTTGTCTTTGTCTCCAGTATTTTAAGCTCTAACCATTTCATCACAGTTGTTGGAACATAAATCATTTGTGCACCACTATTCTTTAGCAGTGATAGATCACACTTTTTTCTGCGGTTGAAAGATGATGGATTACCAAAGGGGCCATGTCTCCCCGAGGGGCCGGGGTCTCCTCTTGGTCCTGGGAATCCAGATACACCAAGTGGACCCTTTAAAAGGTTTATGAGACAGAAAAAGTAAAAGATTAGACTTGAAGTCATGAAGAAATACTTTGTTATCATTTCCTTGAAACACATACACAAGTAACAGAATACACAGAAAATTTTCCAACATATTCTGGACTTTTAGAAAAATAAAGAAACACAAGTATTTAAATAGTTTTAGGAGCTAAGCCAAAAACAGAATTCAGTTGTTATATTAATCTAATGAATAAAAAATATATTAATACATATTTTTAATTAAAGTTTGTTGTGAACATAAAGCAAATGTTAATATCACTTACATATGGTCCTTGAGGGCCTGGATTTCCTGGGGGCCCACCAAAACCTGGGCTTCCTGGGAACCCTGGCTCTCCTCTGTCTCCTTTTAACCCTGATGCTATGAGACCTTGAGGGCCTGGTGGACCAGGGTAGCCTATATTAAAATGAAGTGATATTTGTGTAAAACATAAGGATTGTGGATGAACATGGCATCACTTCACTGAGAAATGTAGATAAGTCTAATTTTCCAGCTCAACATACTCACCTCGGTTTCCTGGGTTACCAGGGAATCCATGATCACCTTTAGGTCCTGGAATACAAGCCCCTTCTCTTCCTGGTAGTCCTGGCTCACCATGAAGTCCAGGTAGACCTGGACTTCCCCTGGCCCCTTCTGGTCCCGGACTTCCTCTGCCGAACAAACCAGGTGGACCAATCTCCCCAGGAGGACCTGAGTTAAAGAGAGAGAAAAAAAACAAAAAAACAACTGAGGCAAATCACTGACACTCGTCAGCTGTTAATATGGTTATTTATAATGCTTTGGACTTAAAAGAAATTGTTAAAAGCAAACAAAAAACATCACATTCATTGTGTTCATTTAAGGTACCTGGAATTATTCAATTTAATTATTATTAAAATATTTATTACTGAATATTTGAGTATAATTGGTGCATAGATTAAGAATCAAATATCCAAAAGGTTATTGAGTCCTGTCATTGTGATATCATTATTTAAAGTACATGCCAAGTTTGTCAGTTAGTCTAAATTTAGAGCTAAAATTGGTCTCACCACAAAACATTTCTATTTAGTCGTTGGTCTTTAAGCATGCATATTCACACTGGATTGTGATATTACTATTCTATGGGTTAATTTATGTTTTGTTTGTTAATATATACTGTTGCTAATAAATAAGGCAAAACGAGTGCAACAGTGCTCTGATCCTTTTGGAATCTAACTATTGTTAGATGAACCATAAATAAAACTTTATGTAACTGTGTGAGCTTTTCAACTATTGCAAAGTATGTATATTTAAAATGGAATATTTTGAAATGATTTAATTCATTAACCTGTAACTCACCTGGTGGGCCTGGATCACCAGGTCGTCCTGGTTCTCCTCCTATTATAACTGCAAAGGGAAATATTAAATCAAGATTGAGGTTCAAAGGAAGCAAACTTGTATCCGGTGAAAGAAAGAGACTCAAAGATGGATTTTGTTACCAGTGTCCCCTTTTTGACCTGGTGGCCCAGGAATACCATCAAGTCCCTGGCTTCCTTTTATACCGTGTTGCCCAGAATGGCCTGTTGGGCCTGGAATACCTGAGGAAATAAAAGTAAGTAAGGAACCAGCACCTTTAAGATTAAAAGCAATAAATTTAACAAACAGAGGAAGAACACACAAAGCACACTGAACACAAGCAGATTTCAAAAGAAAAGTTTTAGTTAAAGATGTCAACTAATAGGTGTCAACAGATGACTTATGGTCCACTACGAAATGAGTGAATGTAGCTTCAATGATCACAAGAGAAGATTTGGAAGATTTAGTCAGAAGCCTGGAAGCAGCATTTTATATAGACTACAACAGATCCAGGGAACTTTTGGATAGACATGTGTACATTGCATTACAGTAATCCAGACGAGACACAACAAAAGCCTGAAACAGTTTCAAACTAGCTGACGCAATTTTTAAAAGTAAAATCGATAAGATTTTACTTTTTACTTTTTCTTTTTCAAGAGTTTGTCCCAAAGTTTCTGATAGTCTATTTTTTGCCAAAAGACTCGAGAGTCTTCTTTATCTGAAATATATTTTTCTGGTGCAAAGGTCGTTATTTCAGTTTTTTCTTCATTTAAAGAAATTGCAATTATTTGTTTCGCCCAATAAAATATAAATAAAGATATATTTTACTAGGTTGGTTGACATCTGTGTTATTATTGTATCCTGAGGGTATATGACATGGTACCTTGTTGTCCAATAGGTCCTATGTGTCCTTTTATTCCTGGAAGATCATCAGAACCAATTGGACCCGGAAATCCTGGAGAACCTGAACCACATAATAGGAAAGGCAACAAAAGGAGATGAAAATGATTTAAGATACAACCACAATGTGAAGACAAAAAAAGACTATCAAAGGGGATCATGTATTTTAATCTATGATAAAATTGAAATAATATATTTTCAGTTTTTATGAAAATATTTTGCTCATTTGGCCTTTGTCTCTTTCAGAACGTCCTACGCTTTACAATGCTTAATGCTCAGGTATGTGTTTTATTAAAATAATATAAAGTAAAAACATTACTATAATGTCCCCCCCTTTAAAAAAAATAACAAGAAAAGTGAAATTTATCACAAATTATTTATAGACGGGGTGGAAGACTTTAATTTAGCTGCGTATTTGTTTTCATGTTATTCCATCATCAGAAACATACCTGAGTTGCCTCTTTTTTTTATCCCTTCATGCATGTTTGAGGAATCCTTGAATTCCCGTGGCAACCATTCAGGGGTGCCTAAGCGCTTGCTCCCACAAAGCACTGCTATTTACACAAAGCTGCCACCTGAGCTTCCACCTCAGAGAACCCTTCCCCACACATCTCCCCCAGAGTAGCAGCAGTAAAACACCTGGTAAAACTACACATCTGCTGAGGTTATCAAACAAACTACTTCTTAATGCAAAGCTCCTAAGAATAGCTATAAACGGCATAATGGAGTAGCATTAGGTTCTGTAGGTGGAGTGTTAGAAAAAGCAGGAGCTTCCTAAAGAGACACAGGTCAATTTCAAGGCATTAATTTGCAAAGTCTACTTTTTGTTAAGTTATGGTTGATATATACTGAATTTTTATAACAATTAAAGGTGACATAGTTACTTAATTGTGCTGTGAAACAGCACTATCTGGTTGGAAGACACATAATAACTCCCCTTTCATATTAAAGATCAGCTTAAATAACCATTTTTCCCGTCAGGTCCTGTGTTCCCCTTGGCTCCAGGGCTTCCTGGAACACCTACTTGTCCTTCAATCCCAGGTTCTCCTTTCTCTCCCTTGAGCATGACATCACTGCTGGACCCTGGTTCACCCTGGCATATAGGGAGACGAAAAAATAGCAAAACAAAAAGCCCACAAATTCTGTTTAAGTTTATATCCAGCTGCATATTTTTACTAAACAGAACTAAAAGCATTGTAATCAAAAATCCTTGTTGAGACATGAGTGCCTTTTGCCCAGGTGGTCCAGGTGGTCCGTACACATAGCTTGGTTCTCCAGTAGGTCCTTTGCTGCCTGTTGGACCTGGAACACCATCTGCTCCCAGTCTTCCAGGAATTCCAGGATCTCCCTTCATTCCTTTGAGCCCTGTGGAAATTAAAACAAGCAGCTATTCTGATATAACTGCAGCAAAAAATGGAAGCTTAACAATAATTTCTACATTTTACAATTTAACAAACTTGTTAGACTCAACAGTGTTACTCCTCTTACTGAAACAAAATATATAACAGTGAAGGAATATCACATTATATTAAATTGTCACATGCCAAACCAACTACTATTAGGGGAGAAGTTTAGATCTTTCTGTACCGCCCAAGGAATAATTCAGGGGAATGTTTATGGTCGCAACAGTGGTGTTATTTATTGAAGATTTGGCATTTATGTTTCATTACGCATTAAAGAACCAGCACATTTCTGGTTTTACTTGCTTTGGTTTAAGTATTGGACTTTATTGTGCCACTAACTTTATTTGACTAGTGATCAAATTTTGAAAATCCTTTATATTGGCTTAGGATGATTGTGTTTACGTTGGTATGTAAAAAGTGAACAGAAGAATAAGATGACTCTTGTATGTAGAAAAAGCAGAATATTTAGGTGATCTTACTCTTACTCTGCTGCAGTAAACAGCAAACAATAAATTCTTTATGGATCCATTATTGTGTGAAATTAGAATTGTGATTTGAGTTTCAGTTTTGCACCTTCATAGGAAACAAGAAAATTCTTGCTATTTCTCAGTTTAACAGTGAAATATCCATGAGAACTATGGCCAAGACATACATCTAGGCTTACATTTTTTTTAAAAATGGTGGTTTTAATTTGTCACATTAGGCACAATTCCTTCAATGGAGTCATTCTTACCAGGATGACCCCTATGACCAGAATCTCCCGGGGCTCCATCTGGTCCTCGCCTACCTTCGGATACCACTTGACCATCAACACCAGGTTCACCAGGAGGACCTGCACTCACAAACAAACACAGGGCAGATCAAGTCTCCAATTAGTCCATTAGAATATTTGGGATGAAACAGTGGCAATTAATAGTGAACCTCTCTGCCCCATTTCCCCTTGTGGTCCAGCTCTTCCTCTCTGGCCCTTCGGTCCAGATCTTCCAGGATTGCCAGTGAGACCAAGTAAACCAGGATTTCCTAACAGAAATAGAACAAAAATAGTTTTAACATTCATGTAGTTAAAAAAAAGATTTTCACAAAAAATATGCTCACCACATCAGCCATATTTCATTCAATATCATCTTGAAAGTGTAGTTAGGTGTGAAATTATAGTGGGAAGAGAAACTCTTAATAAGGGAACCTGGTTCTCCGGGGACTCCTGGAGGCCCACTGTAGATACATGATGCACAAGGAAGTCCTCGAGGGCCTCGATCACCTGGCTCTCCCACCATACCGTGGGATCCTTGAGGACCCCTTGCTCCGTCTGGGCCTGGGTCCCCTGTAAAATGGTCACAAGGAATTTGACTGAATCTAACTTGTGAACCATAAAAAAAATCGCAACCAACATAGGGATACGTTTTGAAGGCATACATCAAACATTGTAACCTAACTATATGATTTATTGATGGATGTTTGTATTTAATAACATTTACCTCTTGGTCCAGGTTGTCCTTTATTCCCTGGTTTCCCCTCTGGACCATGTCCAGATATACCATCAGGTCCAGGGTCTCCTATTTGTCCTAAAAATACATTTTGATGTCAGTAAAAATGGTGAAATAGCTTTGCTATATATGCATTGTGTGTTTTCTCCAGTACTTTAACAGATCAATCATCCATATATGAAATAATACTGTATATGGAATCAACTATTATGCAAGCAAATATTTTTATAAAACATTTTATATCTTATAACCTGAGGACAAATAAGGTATGACATGTACCCGGTTTGCAACTAATGGCATCGTTAGTTGTTTTCCAATTGCTTGGTGCACAAAACACATCTAGGGCTAAGTAAGAAATAATTCTTTGGGGAAAAAAAGGTGCCAAAGTGCAGCATCAGACTGTGAATCCCAACCCTAATAGCGTGAAAGAGTTGTCCTTCAGAGCTTGAGAACAGCAGCCAACAGACATTTAGTGTATCTGGGATCCCAATCAGCAGACTAGTAGAAAGGTAATCCAAGAGATTAAAAGCTCAACTGCTGATATTGTAGGTTTTATTTGCTGGGAAGCTTATAGCAAACTTAGATTATCCCTAAAAAGTTGTGTACAAATAACAAAAGGCATCTGCTACTTTTCAGTTGTTTGTTGTTGTTGTAAATAATAAAAACAGTATATTTTTCCTAACAAGAGTATTAAGCACAGGTTTGTATTGATCTATAACACAAATACCGTATTTTTAGGACTATAAATCGCTACTTTTTTCCCAACCTTTGACCTATGCAGCTTATGGCCCGGTGCGGCTTTTCTGTGGATTTTTCTTCAACCACCAGGGGGCTCTTTAGCAAGAAGTGAATGATTGGAAGTCAAAATTGGAAATCAAAGAAGAAAGTGCTACCTTTCATTTAGCACATGCTAGCAGCAGGCACGATGGAGAAATGTTTTCAAACTCATATCCCCTCATCATGGAAACTACATGAAGAAGTTCATATGGTGCTGCTTTTAATTTGAAGGCTATCGATCTGGCAGTACGGATCAATAGCCGCTGTATGTAAACTCTGCGTGAACTCATGGTTCAGCGTTGGAGACGCAGAGCTGAATACATATATCAATCTATCCTTGTGGAAAACCGAGAGCGGCGGAGATACCAGCGGCTTACAGCCCGGTTCAGCTTATATATGTAAGTTTCCAGTTTATTTAAAAAAAACTTTGTGGGTGCAGCTTATAGGGAGGTGCTTCTATATAGTCCGGAAAATTCGGTGCAACTTTAGAAAACATAAATCAAGCAGTTTGAATAGCAAGAGACTGGACCTACATATTCAAAGAGAGAAACGGATTAGATAGAAAGGCTGAGATAAAGTAAACCATCGTTTTACCTTGTTGACCAGGCCAGCCATCTCGACCCCGGGATCCCTTCTGCCCCGGAGGCCCATGAGGACCCGGCACCGACAATCCAGAGGGTCCAGAACCACCTTGAAGGCCAGGAGAACCAAATCCAGGTAACCCCACATTACCTTTCTCTCCAGGCGAGCCATTAGCCCCTTGGGAACGAATGGAAAAATAAAGTAATGATAAATATCAAAGTTAAAGGGTAGACAACTATAAATCAGAGAGCTCATGTATTTGTCACATCTTATATATTACCTTCTTCTAAATGTTTTATTAAAGGATTCTAAGTTCATGTATAAATTTACCTGTTTGTCCTGAATGTCCAGGCGGTCCTGAAACCCCTATTGGTCCAGGTAAACCAATACATAAATCTTTGGTACCAGGAAGCCCTGGAGGGCCAACAGAACCTTTTCTTCCTGGAGGAAGAATGAAATAATGTGAAAAACAGATGAATGCTAATCTAAAAAAAACAAAACATACAATTTGTCTGCATCAAGAAGTCTTTATCATCATTGTACTTTTAAACTTTTAATTCTTAGCTACAATTACCTTTTTCTCCTGGAGGCCCAGGTTTGCCAATTATTCCAGGATTTCCTGGAAAACCAGGGATTCCAGGATCGCCGGCGGGCCCTGGAGCTCCATTTTCACCAGGTGGTCCCGGAGGACCTGGACGACCAGGGTGTCCATGGCCACTGTCACCCTAAATGAGGTAATTAATTCCATGACTAATTATTTAGTTAACACTGTAGAATCAAATAGCTACAATAAAGAAAATCAATACATTACATATAATTTCAGCTTCTGCTAAATAGATATTTTAGAGTTTTAATTAGATGTTCCTGTTTCAATCATGATCTAGGAGATATAAATCCTCTATTTCATATCCTTAAAAACCCAATGAATTGCTATAGAGTGTGAATTTCTACTTCTGCACAACAAATTCTATGCTGTATGTTTTCACTGAAGACTTCTGACCTTTTCTCCTGGGGCACCAGGAGACCCTGGAGGCCCAGACCGCCCAGGTAAACCCCAACCTGGTGTACCTGGAGGGCCAGACAGCCCCTTATCACCTGAACAATCACAAAAAAACATGGATTATACAACAACAAAATACAATGTTTGGGTATAAATGTGAGCAGATTGTAAATCCCTTGTGTATTACCTTTCTGCCCTGGGGGTCCTGGCTTTCCAGGAAATAACAAGCCCCCTCTTTCTCCTTTTTGTCCTGCTTTGCCTGGATTTCCAGGGACACCTGGTACTCCTTGAACACCTGGATGAGTTTTTATTTTTTGTCAGAGTAACAAGCTATAAAATTTTCTGTTGTAAAAGTGGAAATAGTGAAAGCCCAAGCTAGGCACTCAGACAGCCAGCTAGCTGACCGTGACTACCTGGAATTCCTTCAAAGCCAGGCGGTCCTTGAAATCCTTGCGGTCCTGGTGGGCCTTGGGTATGATAATGACCAGATTCCCCCTTTTGGCCTGCAAATAAAATGAAAGAAACTTGAGTACTTTTATGTGATTAGATTTTTATGTACATTGAAATGGCCTTTTTTTCACACCTGGAATTCCAGGTTCTCCTGGCAGGCCAGGTACACCAGTGTTTCCTTTGGTCCCTGGTATTCCAGGAGGTCCATAACCCGCTGGTCCAGGGTAGCCAATGGGTCCTTCTTTCCCTCGAGGTCCTGGTGGACCAGGAAACCCAGGTTCTCCTTCTACTCCATGGCTTTGGCACTAAGAGAGGGGAAGGAACCTTTTAGATAGTTGTTCCAGATGGCCCACACTTTTTTGGAAACACCAAAAATCATATCAAACCTATGGTGAAGAAATTGTCATAATTTTTACCAATTCTCCAGGAGGCCCTGTAATGCCTTTACTTCCTGGTAAACCCGGAGATCCAGGAGAACCATCTGGACCAGGTCTTCCAGGGAGTCCTGGTTCTCCTTTTTCCCCCTTCAGCCCTGAAGAGACACTACCAGATGGCTCTCCCTTTTGCCCCGGCTGGCCTGGTAATCCTGGTAGACCTGTAGACCCCTTAAGGATGAAAAGGAAAAACAAAAAACATTTGATCATACAACTAAATTTTCTTTGGTTGACTGTTGGTATTACAACAAAGTTCAAGTGATGGGGAGGACAGCAACTAAGCCACACAGTGGTGAGCTCAATGTAATCATAGTGTAAGGACAGCAGATGCTGAGGAGGAAAATTCAAGTGTACCAGCAACAAAGTGACAGATAATCGAAGCACGTATATTCACAGAAAAGAAATATGTAAAAGTAGAACTAAGGATAACCTACTGTACAGTAAGGGTTAATTTACAACACAATATAGTGTGCAGTTATTGAAAGCAGCATGAGTACTTGTGCAAACGAGTAGTATACTGTACTTGCAAAGGTTAGACAGATATCATATCAAACCCCTTGTTTACATAGTATTTAAGTAAAAGCATAACATGTAACAAACAAATTTGCAATGTGATTATGACACACTGTCTTACTGGAGGCCCAGGTAAACCTGAAGGACCTGGAAAGCCGGGATCCCCCTTTTCACCCTGTCCTTGATTAGTGCCTGAGTGACAGCAGACATATGTATATGTATCAGTTTTTCAAAGATGTTTCAAATAATTACTCAAGCAGGATATTCTGGTTTTATTAGGAGACAAAATATAAGTGTGTCCTTTTGTGTGTGAAGTAAGCGGCTGTACCAGGAAGGCCAGGTGGACCTCGTAGTCCTGGGGGTCCTGAAAGTCCAGATGTTTGGCACTCATAACAGATCTCCCCTCTTTCTCCTGTTATGTTCAGCAAGTGGGAAAAAAATGATGATTTACTTTCTATTAAAATAACTTTTTAACTACATTGGTAATGATAAAACAATATAGTTTTAATTAATGAGTAAAACTAATTTCTTACCTGTTTCTCCGATATACCCATTATTCCCAGCTGGTCCTGGAAAGCCTTTAACACCCTTGATCCCAGGGACACCCTTAATGACACAGTCAGCTAAAAGTCGTTCAAAAAAAAAGTTAATAATTAGCTTTGCGATCACACAAAAACATTTTTATGTTGATGTTTTCATTCAGTTAGATCAGAACAGATGTTGAATATATCAGTAAATATCGTGAGTTTAATTCAAATGAAAACTGATTTGCAATTGGATTATGATGCACGAGAGAGAAGAAAATGAAACTATCATTGTTAAATATCTAAGCATTCTGTTATCCATATGGAGTTGATTGTGCTGGTCAGTAATATTATAGCATGAAAGCTTATAAAGCCTTGTTAAATATCGATGAAAGATTAAAAAAAATATAGAATCTATTTACACTCTCATAATCCTGTGAAGAGGTATTTGACCTCTTGTAGATTTTAGGGGGATTTGTTGAGGAGACTGAAATGTTTTAAATCTTCAAACAAATGTTAACTTCAGACAACATGTCCCCCTGCAAAATTCACACTTAGGAAGGACCCTTGTAATTGAAAATAAAGCAGACTTAGAAATGCTCGTCATTACTAATTTAATGGCACCTTTGAGCAAACAGTTTTCATATTACTCTGTGTCCTCTGCATTTTTTGGATAATATTACTCAGAGGACATAAGTTGTTTTTAAGATGGATGCTTGTTTATTTACTTACTTCCATTTACAAAGCGTCCAGGTTTGCCTTGGTTTCCCCGAGGCCCCTGATCACCAGGATCACCATCTAGCCCTGGAGGCCCTGTGTAAAAACCCCCAGGGTCCCCAGGGTCTCCATTGTGCCCTTTTGGGCCTGGGAAACCACGTTCACCTGGTACATAAATCCCAACTGCATAACCTACAATATGAGAAGAAGAAAAATAAGATATTTTGAATGTGACAGTAACTGCAGCTAATGTGACATAGTCTATTATCCACACACCTGGAGATCCGGGGGGCCCTGGAAACCCTATAACACCTAAAAAAAATATATTATTTTACAATTTATTAAACAAGCATTCACTGGTAGTTTTAAACTATACCAGTGCAGAAACAACATTGCTCATAATCTGTCATTATGCACAATAAATGGATGAGATCGACTAAATAAAATAGCAAAATGGACAAATATCTTTTTTCTATTTGCTGATTTGTCAGCTAGTTATATTCCCTTACCTTGGGGCCCAGGGACTCCAGGAAGTCCTGGGGAGCCAGGATCTCCAATATGTCCCTTGAGTGGTTCGAGCCTAAGTATCTGAAAACAGCAGCACAGAGAGAATGTCCAGAGGTTTCCTGAATTAGAAAATTACAACACATTGTTTTCTCATTATGCTAAAACAACAAATGTGAAAGCCAAGATGCTATAGAAATAAATTTTTTTTACATTAACTACTATGCACAATATATATGCACAAAAAGTGAATATAAGTGCAAACTTACGTTTCCAGGTGGACCCCTGTTTCCCTTTTCACCCTAAAAAGACAAGATGCATCATAATATATTTGAAGGCAATTTACTATGTATGTATGGATATATGGATGGATGGAGACAGACTAACTAACCATTCCTCCTGGTGGGCCTGGATGTCCTGGCTCTCCTCTGTGCCCCGGTCTTCCCTAAACAGAACTGAATTGTATTCAAAACTTGCGAAACACAGATAAAACAGTGAAGCATTTTTTCATGCATAAACTAAAGTACTGATTACCCTGAATCCAGGCTTTCCAGCTTCACCGTCCTTTCCCGGCTTTCCCTGTAAAATTGTGCATACCAACATGGACTTACTGAGATTTAAATGAAACTTTGAACCCTTGTATTGAAAAGCTATGTTGACACAAATAGTAGCCGACACAGATGACATTGTAATTTAAATGTATTGCAATTTTAAAATGTGCTGAAACAGATTTGTCTGTCAGAATGGGAGCCTTAGTCATCGCCTCTGAAGCATTTCCATATCATATGTGACTTCACACAGAACCGAGTTAATCTGTATTCACTGTATTAATTCATTTTGTAGTGGCAGACAAGTTAAATGCCAGCTCATGTTTATTTTATGGTTTGCTGGGGGAAATTGAAGGGGAAGAAATACAATCATGGTAAAAAATGTGAAAAACTGATACAATGAAGCTAGATAAAGTTCCTTAAACTTTTGAAAGTTGACAATATTTATTTATTCTTAGTTCACCATAAATGCCAGTGATGAGTTGTTGAAACAGTGATTACACAATTGAACTGTGTAATCTAATCTAGGCAGAGGCATTACGTCTTGTTAAAGCAGTAGAACCGAATACAAAGGCATGCTGCACTGCTGCCCTCTGTTGGTCATATTTTTTTCTTATTTTCTGACATGTTGCAGATCAAAAATGCAAAGTAAGTTAGACAACAAGCTATATGGAGAAAGACATGTTAACACGTTTTTATTCTCACTTCTGGACCTGGGTTTCCTCTGTCTCCCTTTTGCCCTTTTGTGTGGTAGAGGCTCCCAGGATCTCCCTGAGGAAGGCACAAATAAAAAAAGTTGTAAGGCAATCAAATATTTCCAGAGATTAACAATTTCATGAATACTAGAGAGAAACTTACAGGTTCGCCTTTGCATCCTTTGTCTCCTGCATCACCTTTGTGTCCTTTTAAAACCTAATGAACACAGAAAACTGAAGTTAGTCTGCAAGAAAAGCACCTGCTTACATATTTGAAAGTGAAGATGATACTAAAGAAAAACAATAACAAAAGTTGTTGTGGATTGGCATGTTAATTTAAAAACAGTTTTCTTTAGTTTTTTTTTTTTAGTTCTTAAAATTATTTTTCAGGATGTCGTTGCAATTTTCTTTTTACCTTCAAAAGACACAAAACTGTACTGGTTACTTGCCACTAGAGAATATGGAAAAGCTGTTAAAGGGAGGATTTTTTTTATTTTTATGTTAGTGTATGGAACTCCAAGAGGGATGGCAAACCTATTACATCATGTACATCTGCAATATTTTAGGTTTTAACTGACATTTTTGTGTTTTTTCTTTTTTTTTTTTTATAAAAAAAAAAGTTATGCTGAGGATAAGTAAAAACAGAATTTTACTATACCGCTATTGACAGGGTGCTGGTAAAAAAGTCCTTAGTCCTGCCTGGAGACCCGGGTGGCCCTCGGGGGCCTCGGAAACCCTACATCAGAAAAATTAGTTTTTGTGATATCTGATTATCATAGTATGGTATTAAAAAACAAACTACCTTTGGTCCTCGAGTTCCTGGGGCTCCTTCCTGGCCCTGCAGGATGTATGCAAGACTTTGAAGTTTCCACAAACATGTTCCAAGATGGAAAGATTTTCTACCACCAAAGCTATTTCATGCAGCTTCGAGATGGAAGTGCATGTTATAGTTCCCACAGCGTTACACTTTTTGTTGTCTATTATGAAACGATTGATCGGAACAGTTCATAAACTTGGTAACAAGATGTATATTTTAAATGTTTTGGCTCAGCTACAGTCCAAGCCAAACAAAATGTTTCAATTTGACCACGAGTGCTACTGATTAGGCCTGTGTGTTAACTATTTTAAAAATGGAGAGTTTGAGATGACAGTCGGATAAAAACAATTGAGAAAAACTGTAAAACTAATAATTCTTATTTCTCTGCTAGAGTAATTGCAAGCAGTAATGTTGAACTAGTTATTAAGAGCTATTAAGCAATTTTTCACATTTCTTCAGTCTTTCTTTCTATCAGGCTTTCCTGATAACTTCTCCTAAATTGAACAATTTCTCTCATGAACCTCAAGCTTTATTGATGATCATGTTATGCCATTTAGTTTTGTTTTTATCTTTGTTGTAAATAAGTTTGTACCTTGATTTTATGCAATGATGTGGCCAAACTAGAATAGCATAGATGCCTGTAAAAGGTGTACAGTGATGCCTACATAAAGGTTGTAGCTTTTCTTAATTGAAAAACAGTTCCAGAGTGAACTGTCAAAAAGAAAACTTTAAAAATACACTAGACAGTCTTGTTCAAAAACAATGGTGTCAGGACTTTTGTCAGTGAAGACCCTGACACTCTTATTGACATGAGAACTTGATTATGAGTAATGGACTCTCCATTTTGAGCAAGTGACACTCTTTTAAAAGTTATCACCAAGGTTTTGCAGCTAATTGTTTTGAGAAATGTACTTGCTGTTGTGCAAAGGTTAATGCTGATGTGAGAAACACACCAATGAGAATGAGAAAAACAGTAATACAGATAAGTGAACACTTCTATGGGAAACCAAAACCACAATGGGTAGAAGTTTAGTCTTTCAATAGTTGGGCAAAAAACAGATAATGAGGAAAGAAGTACAAATAAAAGACTCTGCAGCTGTGGCTTCTGGTTCTATTGCAAATACTGAGAAAATATTAATACATCTTTAGAGTGTAATCTATTTAATGCATGCATACCTTGGAACCAGGAGGTCCGATATTACCGGGACACCCCTGAAACAGAAAAGTTGTGATCAACCATTGCATAAGAAAGAGAGAAAGAAAGACAGACAGATAGATACTTACAGGAGGGCCCCTGGGTCCAATGTCCCCAGGTAGTCCTATCTCTCCTGGTAAACCTGGAGAACCCTGCATACAAGGGGAAGTAAAAAAAAACAATTTTATTATTCAATTTCTTGATTGATTGCAATGTAGTTCAACAAAAAGTTTTGTATTTTATTAGTATTAGTGTATAATACTATTGATTATAAGGTTACCGTTCTTCCATCTTTCCCACGTGGTCCTTGTGGTCCTGGCACTGAGTCAGTTGTTGTTTGTGAGTCACCCTGGCAAACAAACAAAAAATATTCACATGGCCTAGTTACCATAAAACTTTATGCATCTCATTTCCATTTTATTGATTTAGGTTTGAAAATATATATAAGGATCATTCATTCTCTTCCTATTTTCTCTATCTCTGATGATTTGGAGACAAGACAGATTTGAATTATAAGTGGCCTTATCTTGGGTCTAAGACAGTGACACTCACAATCTTGAATGTATTGAATTTGGTTTATTTCCCAGAAGGATTATTGAGTAAAAAAGCTGGAGGAAAGGGAACGTTTCAGTGATGTTGACAGACAGCAACCATTATTTCAATACATATGAGACCACATATAAAACAGGCAATTAGGTCTACATGAACTGCGTGGCCTATAGATCCAAAACGTAGACACACACAAAAATCATCAAAAAGCTTAAAGAATTGCTATTCAATCATCTTTATGCATTAGCTCAACACTTTATAAAAAAGCTTTTTGACATAAATGTCTTTATGCATAAGAAGAAAACAGACTTGTGGGATAAAAAGCGGGGGAAAAGGAGAAGAGGAACATCTTCAAAAAAAAGTTATTGGTCTCATAAGGGACTGATACAAAATTAGCTCAGGGAGCATGGGGAAACAGCGACGGTAATTGTGCTGCATCATGGTGTTTTTTTATGGTGCTTCAAGACCCTGCAACTCCTAAAAGATAATTATTCTGCAGCAAATTTGCTGTTTCACCTTTCATGAATAAAAAAGCGCTAAACAAAGAGCTTAGAACAGCATACCCTACCTTAGGACCAGGCTGACCTGGAGGTCCCTGAAAAATAAAACAAAAAGACACAAAAATGATGAATATTCATCAAGGTAGGACAGTGTATCCAATGCAGAAGGTGTTGGAGTTTACTCCTTACTGGATTTCCATCAATACCAGGATTTCCTTCAACACCTGGAAATCCAGGGTCTCCCTGTGAGTACATTATTTTGTCAAAGTAAGAAGTGTATGGACAAAAATGTGCAGAGAATTTATATTTTCTCACATCTGTTCCATTGCAGCCTGGATAACCAGGGGGCCCTAGGAGGCCCTGCAATCCCGGAACACCCTATGAGATAAAGTTGGCAAGTTAAAAGGCAAAATGGATGTATGAGCTGCAGAACACATAGGTTAAGATTTTGTACATTAGAAACACAGGAGGAAACTAACTGGTATGCCATGAGATCCAGCAAATCCCTCCTTTCCGTCTGGTCCCTGGAACAACAGAAAGACAAATACATTACACTCTGGTGACAAGGTCAACACCAGCAACTCATTTGGCTGTGAAGTGCAGTCATGTTACCGGATCGCCTTTTGAACCCATTGGTCCATCAGACCCAGTACTGCCCTTTCAAAGAATGCAACACATAATTAATCTTAGAGATCCTGAAAGACATGCTGCTAAAAGTCACAAAAATTGCAATTTATCAACATCTCTGGCCAGTTCACAAGTATGATGCGTCGGAAGGAGGCAGAATAATAAGAGTGTGGCTGAATTTCTACCTTTGGTCCTGTTAGTCCAGGTTGACCCAAGGATCCTGGGTGCCCCTCTGGTCCTGGAGGACCCGGATATCCTGGGAGACCTTTCTCTCCCTGTGTGTTTAATGTATGAGTGTTTGTCAAAAATAAAAATAAAAAAATACAGAAATATAAAACTAAATAAAAGCCTTTGCATACATACACAAGTTTATTAGTGGTTATTTAAAGCAAAATTGTAACAACTAATATATCGCTATATTAGTTACTTCAAACTGAGGGACACTTCACACTTATGTGAAATAAGAGTCTTGAAGTTATTAAATTCAGAAACTTACTAAAAAAGTTGTTCCCGGTTCCTGTTTTTGTTCAGCTCTGGCTCCCTGTGTTCCCTGTGATCTTTTGTAATTTTCAAATATTTATTAGATATCTATAATCACTGTTCCCAGCTCCTGTCTGCATTTTGGGCCCACCAACAAACACATCATGACATGTTTCTTAGCTCTCTCACTGCTATGCTTGAGATAGTAAATTGGACTTTGTTCTACATACACTATACACACATAGGGTATGTCTTTCTACAAAGAAACACACAAAAAAATCTATCTAAACAACTATATGGTGTGCCTGAACTGTCATGTCATAAAAGAATGAAAAAAATGTAACGTTGCTTTTTAAACTAACAGTAAAAGAAACGGAAGCTGTTTTTACTTTAGGACTGTTCCTTGTATATTTCATCCCTGAGAAAACATAAGTGCAGAAAAAAAAAGTATGGCATAGCCACAAACTGAACTTACCCTGTTGCCTTTTATTCCTTTACAGTGGCATCTTGATTTTCCATTGCATACACACTATACAATAAATAAATAAAGATATTTAATTTTAAAACATCAAATATCAAGAAAAAGACAAACTCCTCAAAGACCTTCTCTTATTTTGGTATTCAGCTTGACTGTCACTGATGAAAATGTATCGATTTGAGTTAGTCAGTGTTGTACTGTGTAAATCAGTGTAAGGATCTGTAATTCTGTACTGACAAAATAGTATATATGCTGTATGGTGCAACCAAATATAGTTGGAGATGGTTTGATATGTATAGGCTTTCAGTACAGTAGAGTATTAATGAAGGAAAAATACTTCTTCATCCCTAGGACTGATTTATTTACATTCACTCTAATTAATTCAGTTTATCGTTCTTCATCCCTAGGACTGATTTATTTACATTCACTCTAATTAATTCAGTTTATCGTGGCAATCCCTGTATATGTAAGAACTATATACAGTAAATATATTCATTGGTAACCTTGATAACTTAATTTTCAAAATTGTTACCTTATGACACAAGTTATTTAAATTCAATTATTACATTTTTTTTGTATATTATTTAGTTATCTTATTCAAGTTCTTTAAAGATAACTGAAATGAAGTGTGTATACTAGAAGTGTGTCAAATTATAAAAATATAAAAATCTAATTTTATACGGGATACAGTATTGTCCCATAAAAGTAAAGTAAAATGCACTTACAGGCAAAACAAAGCTCTGCATTTCCACACTCAAACAGCAATAAATACACAAGTAATGGACTCGTACAGCTCAAGATAAATAATAATTTAGCAAACAGTTAAAAAAAAACAACACTCAACAAATTAAATGTAGAGATGGACTGTTTAAAGTTTAATCAAAACTTTGTTTCAGAAAAACATTCACTTTTAGGGATAACATTTTTTAAATTATATCTCTGCTAAGACATCTGTGTACTTGGATAAATCAACCACAAACCATAATGTGATGAGCATAATGCAGCAATGACCCAGCCTATGTAATGCAACATGAGAAAAAAAGCAAAGCTAAATATAAGTTTTACTCAAGAATTACTTGTTGTATGTGGTTACACAGTTTGAATGAAGCATAAATGTTAAAATCAACTTCATACACAGAAAAAAACAAACACAAAAGCAAGAAACATCTTACACTTTTTCCTTCAGTGAACGTCAAGATTGTTGCAAAGAAAGTCAGGAAAACTATGATCGCTTTTCTTCTCATGATTTTCATCGTCACATTTGCATCAGTCCCTGATTAAATTCCCAAGTTCTTCAAAGGCGATGAATATTGTTTTTGTGGTCCTCCGCTGCAATCAGGTTTTACCTCCCACTCTGTCCACTGCAACACTTTAGATGCTGGTGGATCATTGCTGCAGTAAAATCACAGTTTATGTCCGTTCAAGTATCTTGATTCAGGCCAGAAAGCTGAAAGGAAGTTGTTTAACTGGACCTTGAAGAAGGGAGGTGGTATGCACTTACTGACAAGATTTACCCCAAACAATATTCTTGTGCTCATCTCATTCACGCCAGCAGCAAACAGTAGCAGTTTGGCTTTTCATTGACTGTGTGACGGATTATTTGGGATCTGCTGAGTCCTTCATTGGAATAAATTGAGTGGTTTGGTAAGTTGTGAATATTTCTAAGGGTGAATGAAAACCTGCAACAACAAGGTTAACAGACTGGAAATAGATAACTTTTTTATTATTTTAAATATGAGTATATATTTTAAATTACTGAACTAGTTTAAATGACGTGACCAGTGGCTAACTTCACTTTGTTGTATGATGTTCTTTTTTTAATCTACCAAAGGGGGCAGCACTGAGGCTTTCAGTAACCATTCAACAGCCTCAGAAGATGGAACGATAGTGTTCAACTTTCATGATGTTTTTTACCTCTTGGTAAGCCCCTTTCAATTTTTTTATTACATCTATTCGCATTATCATTATCTGTGTAATATATTCTTTGGAAAATATGTTTAATTCAGTCAGACTGGATGAATTATGTTTTTTAACACCACAATTTTAAGTCTTTTCATAAATTTTTATTTTTATATTGGCTTGAACTTTGACTGGGCCATTTTGACACGAAGCTTGCTTTAATCAGCATTTGTCCAATATGTATTTGACTGCTGATTTGTCCTGCTGGAAGGTGAACAGCCACCACAGTCTGAAATATTTTGCAACCAATAGCAAGTTTTCTTCTTAGGTCATGCTATAATTATTTAATGGTGTGTTCAGGCTGATGCATCTTAGCATAAACTCTCCATTTTGTGTGACAGCCAGAAAGCTGACCACATCTCATTAGTGCACCTTCTTCGTCATGCTTGCTATGTTCAAAACATCACTTGTGACAAAATTAAACAGCAAGCTGGACTTCTTCTTCTTCAGCAATAGCATTAGTTGTAATATTGGCTGAGATTTGTATGGTGTATGATTAATAGGCCTCCTGTCAACATACTCCCCCAGGCGAACTTTCTATCTCAGCAGCAACCTCAGAGCTGTGGTGCTCTTGGCTGCATCTCTTATTTATGTACTTCTTTGGCTGACTTGTCAGTTTCTGAGGATAGCTATGTTTTGGTGGTTTTGTCCTTGGGCAGCGGTTTCTCTTTAAAGGAATAATGATGGATCATACTCCAAAGCAATGGCTGTAAAAGTAGTGAATCAGAAGAGATTCAGTTTTTACCTTTGTTTCATAATGTTGTTCAGTTCTTACTCTCATCGGCCCCGCCCTGCTCACGGAAGAACCTTATTTCAATTGTCAACATGGCAGCTTTGTGGCTCCCATGATCAAAAATGATGCTTACGGGATCCCATATCTTCTTCTGTGAAGATATGGGATTATATCATTATGTGAAAACAGAGCAGAGGACAGATGTGACAGTCAGGTCAAGAATCTGTCCATTCCCTTAGTCAGTAGACAGCGGTGAAGCGGAAAGTGTGATGCAAAATCAGCCTCAGGACTTACAAAAAGCACTTTCTTTTCCAATCTGGGCCTATGCGAAAATATTATTGTCCCCCTTGTAAAACTATTTCTTACCTTTAATGAACTATAACATGTTAGTTAAATTTCTCTATTACAGAGAAATCCATCAAACAGACTTTGGTGTGTAATCCAGCACACCAAAATGAAAACTACCAAACACAAATGAAGGAACAATCCCAGGAGTAGTCAGCCTACCACAATTACTCTATGCAATGTGAATATATGACCCAAACTAGGAGGTCAGAAAGCAATCCAAACTTATATCTAAAACAACACAGAACCCACTTTCTCTGGCTGAGGTTGGTTTTCAAGATTCAATATGAAAGAGACAAAAATGATGTTCAAATGCTAAGAACAAACCGATCAAAGGGACACAAAGGCCCATCTAACATTTCTTTAAAAACATCTTCACCAAGGTAAAGAGCGTCTCACCCAAAGTAAAACATAATAATTGTCTCAAGATGATCTGGACCTTGATTGTCAGTTTGTGAGATTGGCTCTGATCAAAACAAATTTGCACGTGGGTCATATTCTTTAAATTTTTGGATAATGGATTCAACTAAACTCTTAGTTGAATCAATTATTTTTGGCCACAAAAAAAATATTTTGTCAACCTTTTGTAAAAAACTTAATTTTGTTAATCATAAGCGATTAATAGAAGAAATACAAAGCGTAAAACATCAAAGGGTGTGGATATGTTTTTACAGGCATTCTATGTTTAGGGGGAAGTTCCTGACTTTTTCACACAGGGCGGGGTAGGTCACAATACCCCTAAGTAACTCTTCAGACAAGTTAGTACAGCAAGCACATTTGAAATTCATTGGGATGTTTATGTGAAATATTCT
The DNA here is from genome assembly GCA_902982915.1 of Phalloptychus januarius. NCBI lineage: Eukaryota > Metazoa > Chordata > Actinopteri > Cyprinodontiformes > Poeciliidae > Phalloptychus > Phalloptychus januarius. Next base: position 11,055,222 of record CADWAE010000466.1, on the reverse strand, counting down.
GTAGGTCTATTTACTTAGATACAAACAATCTGCTGGTCTGTTTATTCAGATCTTCCACACATCTGCTTTCCATTAAAACGGGTCACTGTGTGCTCACAAATCCTGCTTAGGTACATGCATAGTAACTGTTTGGGTTAACAACATTCTGACTGTATTTAGGTCAGTGAATTTTAATGCCCAAATATTGTCACTTTGATTCATTTATGTATTAAGTTTTTGTGAGACACTTTTTCATAAGGAATAGACCACATATTAATATTCTTTGAATCATCAGAATCATGTGAATGTGAATCTCTTACCTTGGCTAGGTGTGTCTCTATAATTAAAATAAAGTAATTATTGGAAACAATGTAAGCTGATTTACAGGCGCATGCAGTCATTAAATTGGTGGAATAATGAGCTTTGTAGTTTATCTCTAGTACATTTGAGTTTTAATCTGTTTTTAATTTAACAGACAATTTTACAAAAAAAAACAAAAACAAACAAACTGATTTATTGATTAATTTATTCTATGATTTCATTCACAGGGGGTTTATTGTCCTGCTCATCCATGTGCAGCTGCTCAACGCAGTAAGATTCTTTAAATTAACAGTTCTTTTATGTATATTTTTTTATATTTTTAAACAGAATGTGTATGTAGCTTTTGTTTAGAAAATGTCCAATAATTTCATGATAAAAAACAAATAGTGCTAAAAATCCTTCATTATAATTTTTTATTTTATTTTTATTACATCATTATTTAATTGTATATGTTGTCTGACCATTTTGTTTGATAAAAAAAATGCAGACGTAATTTTACAATTGTAAATTCAAATTCAGATTGCTTATGAATTATTGAATAACACAGGTGTGTCCTGCTTGACTAAAAGTAGTGCATTCATTACATACTGTAATGTGATATTTGCCCCTTTAATATATTTTCATCAGCTGTAGTAATCCATATTGTGTATTTTCAAACTGAAACTGTATGAAGTGCTTTGCTATACGTAAAAAAAAAAAGTCAATATTGATTTTGAGTACTGAAAGTAGTTAGCTATCTACCCAATAGGTGTTTAAATGAGTCTTGCATAGAAGTAAGATTTAAAGTTGTATTGCTTATTTTCCGTAAACATTGTCACTCCCATTTCTGTTGCTGCAGTTTACAGTATAAAGTTTACATTTGTATTTCACAAACAACATTTTGTCATAGTGACACAAAAGAACGCTGTTGTTTACTGAACTGTTATCATGCAGGATTCATGTTAATTCTATTTATCTTTCTGCTTGACATACTGTCTCTTTCTTAGTCTGATTACTGTTTTTAGACCTTATGTCCTTTGTTTGCACAGAGTCCTTAGTGCAACCGATGCACCTAAAGGCATCTGTGTATGAGTTTCTATGTGTTTCTAACATTTTTTGTGTTTTCAGCACAAAATGCAGTAAATTAGCAAGTCTTTTATGGTTAAAGGATGGGTGCCATTTATACATATTTTTTAAATTGAAAAAAAACATCTTTATCTAGCTGTTTGACTAGTGTTAGAGTTACCTGTGTCCCTCCTCCCACTGTCTAAAACATGTGGGCTACCAGCCATTGCAATTTGACAGTGCATACATTGTGTATTTTGTTTTTTCTATTTTTAGTAAATGTAAGATATAGAATCAATAATAACACAGTAAAATTGATTGACAAATTAGTAGACCAATAATGTATTTTATTCCTGTAACTGTACCAGTCATGATATGTAATAAAACTAATTTATTGTATAGCTACTCAGAGTTGTAATTTTTAACAAGGACAGATAGTGTTCAACTTGTTAAAAATAATGTGACTGAGCTGAGCAGGTGATTCACTTCAGTTTCTCACTCAGCAAACTCTTCATGTGGACTTTGTGCCCTTTAGATTGAAAAGTGATTATTTAAAAAGTAAAATTACTTCAAGAGGTAAGGGATAATTAGCAGCAAATATCTCTTTGACAGGATGAACAAATTGATAGATCACCTTACATAAGGGAAACCATTATGTAAGGTGCATGCCTTAGTATAAAGTTGAATATCGCACATGGTCTTACCATGCTGACCTTTTGATCCACTAAGGCAAAATTGAAATGCTGCATTGTGAAGATGTTACATCTTCTAGCACATTCCCTTGGAAATTTAGAGCAAAACTTAAATGTTAGACAGATTTGTAAATAACTATTCATTGCAGGTGGCTTATCTCACCTAAATATTTAGGAACTATTGAGAAAACTTTGTGACAAACATATCTATTCTGTATAAAACTCCCACAACCCACAACACACACCTGGCTGCTGGTGGGAATATTTGTGAACCTGGCAGAATGAAAAGCTTAGCACAAACAAATTTGCAGCAAGGTCAGCCTGTTCGTATCTATTCAGGTATGTGTGGGAACACTGATGTGTCTGAGTGTTATCTGTAATGTTTCCTGTTAGTGCAGGAAATAGGTCAGTTTTCAACAGTCAGGACTTCTCCACCTAACTGCAAAGTTTACTGCTCACAGAAACTGTCTGTGTTTTTTAAGGGTGAAATTGAAGGCCCATGTCAAGGCAGAGACTGCTCTCAGTGTGTGTGTCATCCTGCTAAAGGTGCGAGGGTAAGAAACATGGTTCATATTAAACTAAAACTAAAACAATTCACATTTTGTCTCATACTAATGTACATATAATAATACACACATAATATATACAGTAATTTATTACCTATATACATGCATTTTTCATAACATTAAGAAATGGTATTTATTTTTTAGGGACCTCCAGGGAAACCAGGAAGGCAAGGTATTCAAGGTCCAATGGGACAAATAGGACGAATTGGGCCTCAAGGGGAGAAAGGAACAGTGGGCGCAGCAGGATCACATGGCCAACAGGGGCCAAAAGGAGACCGTGTTAGTGTTCAGATGAAAGTTTGACCTTTTCTTTATAATAGCAGGAACCTCAAAATCAGCATTGAATGTTGCAATATCTAGCAACATAAGTATTTATCAAAATAGGATTGTCAGTGGTGTTATATTGTTTATAAAAATTGAATTGCATGTTTCAGGGTTTGACTGGTGTTCCTGGTTTCACGGGTCATGAAGGATTTCCAGTGAGTTTATTTCTTCATGTGGTTACAAATAACAAGAGTCAATAGCCTTACAATATCCTTCAAATGAGCAAATTAGCATTTTCAAAATGTGTACAAGTTGTTGCTGAGTCTTTATGTTAAAATGAGTTTAGGTTATTCTTTTGGCCACTGTGTTGGAGGTTTTTGCTTGTAGTTATCTATCATATGATGTTTTTCAGTACCTGCCTTACTAGTTCATGGTTAATCCATCTCATGTTCATATGAGTGTTTTTGCGACCTCTAGTGGAAACTTGTAAGAAAAGCTTAGTAAAACCTACCAACTCGATTTTCTACACTGCTGGTAAATATGCCAACAATTAGACTTAATTTTTGTAACCATACTCTAAACAGCAATGAAATTAAATGTTGTAGCATTCCTATTTAATGCCAATTAGGCCTTGGATATGACCTCAGCAACTTTTTAATCTAACACTGCTTCGTTTTGCTCTTCAGGGCCACCCTGGAGCAGGGGGTGAGCCTGGTTTACCAGGACTGGATGGCTGTAATGGAACAAGAGGTCAACCAGGACAGGATGGTCTGCCTGGACTGAATGGCCTCCATGGGCCACCTGTGAGTACATCTCATTTATTAAGTTAAGGCAGCATTAGAGAATCAACATGAACATACTGTATAAACAAATGAAACAACAGTATGACTTCTAAATAAGAATACGCTTTTATTTTCCACTTCAGTGTCGTGAGTTTATCTGACAGGCATTTAGAAAATACATACTAATCCATACATATGTACAACATAAATTTCTTTCTTATCTTCTGAAACATGAGTATTTCTTGCTTGAGCTTTTACTGTCCTCTCATCAGGGACCAAAGGGTGCTAAGGGAAGCAAAGGAACGCCTAATTACACTGGTGCTCTTCCAGGTCCTCCTGTGAGTATTTCTATTCAGCAACATTAGCTGTTCTCTGTCAGAAGTCTTGTTTTCTTAGCTTCAAACTCTATATTGTATGACACTTAGTGTACAAGGTCCCAATTTTTACAATCCACTCCAAATTGCTTTTTCATTTGCTTTCCCCTATTGTTGTTACAGGGTGAACGAGGTAGCGACGGAGATCATGGTCGAACAGTAGGTCTTCTTTGTAGTGAGAGGATTTATTCTCTAATATGCATTGATGAAATTGTATTCTTTGTGAGTTTATGTGATGCATCAACAAAAAGTAGCAAATACTACTACAGAACCTTGAAAACAATGGTTTTCTTTTCAAAAACTTATTCTATGTATATGTACAAAGTCTACTGCGACGCCCTGAAATAAAAACCTTTCTGATTTTTATCTGTAAGAAATGTTGAACATGTATATCATCTTCCTTCCAGTTCACAGTTACGCATCAGTTTGTGTTGATGTCTCACAGAACATATCAATAAGATATAAATCATTACAGGACTTTTAGCATCAGATCAAATCTCTTCTGTTTATATCTTTACTGGACTCAGGGAAGCCCAGGGAACATTGGGCCTAAGGGTCTCCGTGGCCTTCATGGACTTCATGGGCCTCAGGTTAAACATCTTTATGTACATGTTTTTGTTGGATCTTTTGCTTCAGTGCTTCATTGTACAGGTACAAAATGATATTTGACTCTTTTAGGGTACAGTGGGTCCTAACGGTGTGAAAGGACCACCTGTAAGTATACCAAACATCTCTGCCTATTTTTTACAACTTTACACAACTTTAAAGATCTGTTTGTCATGCAGGGTGACCCTGGAAGATCACATAGAGGTGAACGTGTAAGACATCATTCTACTGTTTGGTGACTCTTTATTTAGTGTCTTTTTCTGATTATTTTGCATCCATGCGTTAATGTTTTACTCTAAACTCCAGGGTGAACAAGGCCCACCTGGACCACCTGGCCCACCTGGACCAGAAGAACAGAAAGAATACGATTTCCATAAGGGTGAGAAGGTAGCAAAAATGTTCAAACTTTACTATTATCCTGAGAAGTTAATTGTAGTTTTTATATAGTGGAATAGTGTTTGTAGAAACTTAAAAATTATGCCTTTCATGGCCACATTTCAGTACTTTTTGCCTTCCAGGGGAATAAAGGTCTTCCTGGACCATGTGGACCAAAGGGGCATCGAGTGAGTGTTACATTTTCTTTCTTTTTGCTGTCAGTTGTGTGAAAAACAAAAAATAGTTTGTTTTTCTTTTCAAATTAGGGTGTTGGAGGAGACATCTCTAGTCCAATGGGACCTAAAGGAGAGAAGGGAATCTTGGGCTTTCCAGGGGATAGGGTCAGTCAAGTAGACCATACTTCTAATTGCTATTAGAAAAATATAACATCTATTTAAAATCTTTTATGCAATTTTTAGGGGAGTCCTGGATGGTCTGGTGGAGACGGATTGACTGGACAAGAGGTACATCTGGTACTATTAGACCCTCATAAAGCCTAGTTTGTACTTTCACTCAGGTTCATGTGCACTGCTTTAATTTTTAGGGTGTCCCTGGAGACAAAGGACTTCCAGGGCTCATTGGGAGAATAGGAGAAAAGGTAAACTAAATAAAACATCCAGTCAGTTTTCTCTGCAGATGTAAAATAATTGTGTTAGTCTATAATGGATTTTAAATAGCAGATAGTTTTAAAAATATATGAAACTTGGCACCAATTGACTAATTGTCCATCATTTAAAGCATCACTCCTGTTCTGGTTAATGGTGCTAAAGACAAATACATTAAATTAGAATTTTATTGTAAAGTCATTTACTCAGGGAAACACAAATACTACAAAATATTAACAAATATAGTGATGTTTTCATGTATCATTATTTGACTCATCACGGTTTTCTGCTTACAGCTAATGAAAGCACAACATTTAATTTCTTAGACAATTGGAATATTACATGAGACCAATAATAATAATAATACAGCAATGTGGGCTTAGTGAAAAGAATGATTCATACTCACTAAAGGATGCTACTTTTAAAAAGTACTTTCACCCATCATTGAGAATTTGTTGAACGTAGTGTTATGTCAAAATAGAAAGAAAACATGCATTTGTCATGTACTGCCCTCTGGTCGTTATTTAGTTATGTACCTATTTAATATACAGTGTAAATGTAACAGGATAACCAGATCCTGTTTATGTTTTTCAATTGTCCCATTAAGTTAACAATAATGTCTTCCACGTGTGTTTGTTGTCAACAGGGTTGGCCAGGGGATCCAGGTCCTCCTGGTCTTCCACTATTTCATAATGAAAGTGCTGTGAGAGGTGAGACCAGGTCATGACCTGTTTTGGACATTTCCTGTAAGAATGTCCAGGAGCAACAAAAAACTACAGTAAAATGATATTACAGTGAAGTAAATATTACTTTATACAAAGTATTTTGTCTTCACAGAAATAAGTTTTCTTTTAAGAATACGTGTTTGAGATGTGACTCACTGAAAAATGCAATTCAGTTCAAGTAATACATATGTACTTATTAGAAAACTTCTTGGCTCTTTATAAGACTGAAGGACAGATTCATATAAGATTACATTTGTTCAATTTGGTCAAAATGTATAATATTCAGTGTGATTCTTTCTGTCAACACATGACAATAGAATCATCATATCATATTTATCATATCTGATTAATTTGATTCAGATTGAAATCCAGTGAATCCAATTTGGTTATACTCAGTAATAAAAGCATTCTTCCTAAGTTACAATTGCATACAGACTTAAGCTCAGCAAAGAAGGTTACCTGGAAATACAGTATGTTATGCATTACATATAAAAACAAATACAAATTTAAGTAACCACATTGGAGCGTCAGTTCATATTTATGGTAAAACTGCCTGGTATTTTTGTCTTATTAGAAATATTGAGGATTGCCTTATCAGAAGACTAAAATAACATATTTGTTTTGTTCTGTGTTTAACCATGTAAGGTCCTACAGGAGAACGTGGACATCCAGGTGCGCCTGGGTTCCCGGGAGAGCCTGGGTTTATGGGTATACCTGGCCGTCCAGGCCCACCAGGTTTACCAGGTCAGAGTTTAAATATCCATTCATTATTTATTCCCGATTATCCTTACAGGGATGTGAAGGGTTGTGGTGGGGGATTTGGTACATAACTGAAGCAGCTATCGGGTGAAAAGCGGGTTACTCCTGGGACGGGTCACCATTACAGGTCAACAATTTAAACACTGTCCTATGAATAACAGTTTACCCACGAATTTATTTTCCCTATCATATAGTCTATATGCATGTAATACTGCAGTTTTTATAAAAACAAAAAGAAAAAACGATTGATGTTGTGGTACTCAGTATAAATACTTCTTTAAACATAGTTTATCATGCTTTAAAAATCTTTGTTTACATAGGTTGAAATTGCGAGGGTTCGTCTTTCATCATTTGACATCTCACAAAATTTTCCTTTCCTCTCTAGAGGCACATGGCCGACCTGGTCAACCAGGTGACCCTGGTGAAAAAGGTCAAAAGGGAGAACCAGGGGCATACGATCCAAATGAAATACATTTCATTCGGGGACCAAAGGGAGTAAAAGGACAGCAAGGAGAAAGAGGCCCAGATGGTTGCCCTGGTCCACAAGGTATTCAAGACACCTTACATACATCAATCTTACATCTACAGATGTCTGTGCAGAACCTTTAGTGAGTCATTATTTTTAATGACTTTGTTTCTGCTTTGTTTGTGGTGATGGTGTGACATTCGCTACTGGATTCTGACCAGGATGTGGAAGTAATTATTCTAAATACTAAATACTCAAGTCATCAAAAAGATCCTCTGTGGACATAGTTTATGTTAGTCAACATGTGTTATTTGGTAATCTCACAGATTATTACTGCGATGATGGTTCTCCAGGGGAACCTGGTGAAGATGGACCAAGAGGATTTTCTGGAAACAAAGGCCTAAAAGGAGTTAAAGGTAATTTGCCTCTCTGCATGTACACAGAAGCAGGTGTATTTTTCTGTCATTTTGCTGAACATGTTGAGGTAACAACATTTAGAATAGTAGTAAGATTGGTAGAATGCTATATATTGGATTCTTTGTAAAAAAAAAAAAAAAAAAAAAACAAGTTTAATTTTATTAGCAATTAAGCAATAAATCATTAACAGTAAAGTCATAACTAGGTAAATTGGATTAACAAAGGTAGTGGGAAAAAAAATTATTCAGAGGATGCAAATTTTAAAATTTTATGCACATAAGTACTGATATTATAATCAGTTAGTAGCTATATTAAGCTACTAAGTGGTTGTTTTAAATTTTCCATCTGAAGTGAAAAGTGAAGTCATAGTTTTGACAGCCTGTGGATATAATCTCTTTTGCAGACGATAAGTCTTTTCTTTGGTGTGCCGGTGTCCTTTAACAGCTCATAGGAAAGAAATGAAGTGATGTCCATGGTTAGTGGAATCTCTTGAAATATGGGAGACTGTCCTTTGTAGATGGTCACCTTGAAGACTGAAGAGATATAGTTCTATACTGAGGATGTTCTCTGCGCCCTACTACATTTCACAGGTCTTGTTTGTTTTCAACAGTTCTGCTCTTCAACACCACTGTGAATGAGTCTGTTACAGGCCTCTGACAGACACCTGGGGGACAGCAGTAGGCTTTATTACAGTGTATAGTGATACATTCTTTCTTTCCCTGTGTTAAGTTAGTGTCACCAGATGATATCCACTGAATCACCTTAACAATTCTTTTTCTAGGTACTGAGATAATTATAATTAACTTTAGGCAAGTGTGTACAAGACTGTCCTGAGGTATGAGGATCCTGCTGGACTCTCCATCCAGCTGCTTTCCTCTGGTTGACTTTAAGCAGAGTGCAAGTCTTCAGGCGCATATTTCCATGCCAGAGCCTCACACTGAGAGTGAGAGAAAAAAAGTAAGAAAGTCTGAATGTGTTTAAAGACATGCAGGGCTACATGCTGCCATATAAGGAGTACATGTGCAGAGTGTGCTATACATAGCTAGAGCTGAATGTTTAGAGGCAACAGAGCCAAATATGGGAATTAGGGTTTAGGTAAAGCCTTTCCGCAGGCTAGTCCAGCACAGTAACATCATGGTCAATGAAACAGCTTTTGGTACATTCGTCAGCAGGTGGCAAGTCCTGCTGAAACAAATACATCAGCATTTCCATAAAGCATTTCCATATATTGTCAGCAGGAAATAATGGCCTTAGTTTCCTGGTAGATGGCTGTGTTGAATGTGGACTGCAGAAACACAGTGGTCCAATATCAGCAGATGACATGGCTCCCTGAGTCATCACTGACTGTGCAGATCTCACTGGACATGAAGCAGCATGGACTCCAGAAGGAGCACCTGTCCTGACAAGACACGGTTTTCCTAATAAGCACAAAATTAACTCAGCTAATTAAGGAGACTTGTTTGCAAAACACAGAAAAACAGAAACAAGCCAAACAAAGTAAAGAATTGGGATGAAGCACCATTAAATTATTAAAAACCGTTAGTCACACTGTAGTCTTTACTAATTTGTCATTTCAATCCTGCAGGTTGTCCAGGGGAATGTAAATGTGTGCATACTTTGAAGACTGCAGGGCCACCCGGTCCACCTGGTTATCCAGGATCTCCAGGATTTCCAGGAGCTCCAGGACCTCAGGGGGACCCAGGACTGAGGGGAAATGATGGCCCAAGAGGACCGGATGTAAGTACAGCATTTAGAGCTCATCTCCACTCACCAAATTTTACGTCAAAAATTGTATCCTATTTTGTAAACAGAAAAATAAGTTATGTTTATCTTTCTTTTATTGCAGGGCACACATGGCTTCACAGGCCTAAAAGGAAGAAAGGGTGAGAAAGGTGACACATATGTGAGTGGTACTAAAGGTAAGCGTGTTTGATGTTCCCATGTATATTAAGTTTTTTTTTTCTCCAATTTATTGTATTCATAGGATATAGGAAGGCAAACACTGCATGTTTTCTGTTATTTAAAATGACACTTGATAAATCATAGGTACAGTACATTGGGTCTCATACAGATTCAATCACTGCACATACTTTTGTCTTTGAAAGGTGCAAAAGGGGACAAAGGAGAACCAGGATACGCTGCTCCTCCAGGAAGAACAGGTGAGCCTGGAAAAGATGGCTTCCCTGGTCCGGTGGGAGAACCTGGTCCAACGGTAAGTATAAATTTGTTTCAAACTTTTATGCGTATTGTAGGAGTTATGTATGGTAGAAATAGTGATTTTCTAGGGCTTTGCTGCTTTTAGATTACATTCTGCTGGACACTTGTTTTTACATCTACTCTAAATAGTCCTATTTCAAGGGACTTAAATAAAAGAGGAATGCCATTTTTAAGCCACAGTGTGTTGCCTTTTGGGTGCAAATCTATATTTTTGCAGAGTTCTGGCTATGTGGTACGTCCTGGACCCAGAGGTTATCCAGGTCTTCCAGGGACCAAAGGATTCCCTGGCCCCCTTGGTCCCCCAGGTCCTGGATTTCCTGGCCTAAAGGGAGTACCTGGACTTCAAGGAAATCAGGGATTTCCAGGGCTTCCTGGAATCCCAGGACGACCAGGTCCACCAGGTCAGATCTTATGTTGTGCTAATATGATTCTCCCATTTCTACTATAGCCAAAGTTTCTATATGAATATTGAACTTTTTACCAGGTGAAACAGAGCCATGCTGTCATGAAGGTCAAATTGGACCACCGGGGCCTAAGGGTGAGCCAGGGTTACCAGGTAATTATTTTTTAAATTTAAGGCCAGAAGTAACTGGCAGTTTTGTTTCTCATTTTTTTTCTAGACAATAAATCACATTTAACTCACAAAATATGTTCATGTTCAATGTATAAACTTGTGTTGAATTTTCAAATTTAAGGTGTTCAAGGTCAACCTGGAAGAGATGGATATCCAGGACTTCCAGGACAACAAGGACCTAAAGGTATAAAGGGAGACGATGGAGAAACTCTGACTGGACCACCAGGTACAATTCATATGAAAATAACTTCAATTTAAGATTTTTGGAAGATTGAGCATCAGTCTGAAATGACAAATATTTGAATCACAACCTTACCAACTATTTCTTGTACCTGGCTCTCAATGATTTTTCCTAAGGATCTATTGGTGCAAATGGATATCCAGGTGACCGTGGTCCCACTGGCATTAGCCTGGATGGCCCTGAAGGTCTTCCTGGGCTACCAGGACCCCCTGGCAGAAAAGGGGATCCAGGACACATCCTTTCAGCTTTGCCAGGTCCAGTTGGTGCTCCTGGACCACAAGGAGCTGTGGGGTCATACGGAATTCCTGGAATCCCTGGACATCCAGGATCACCAGGTAATTTAAAGATCCAGATGGGTATGGCACGTATTGGGAGTATTGGTGAGATCTTTTGTGTCTCCTGAGACAAGATGGCTATTTCCTTGTCTAAGGAGGCTATATCTATTCTGAAGACATTGACTCATCTGATTAATTATAGATAATCATTTACCAGTGCCAGCCTCTCAGTTACCGGTGCCAGTTGCTCAGCTTCCTTTGCTGACCATTAATCAGGTCAGTAGATGGTTTTGGAATAGTTGTAGCTTCATGGACAAGGGAGTGGGTGAGCAATAATCTTATTGTTGGCCCTAATATTGTGCCATACCTGGGAATACAATAATACTTGCATCCAATTAGGTGTTTTAAATGCTAAATTTCAGAAAAACAATAATTAACTTGTGTGAAACTTTATGTTGTTTGTGTACAATAGAACTCTTAACCAATTCTACAATGGAATTTCAGGATTACAAGGACCACCAGGACCCCAAGGCCACAAGGGAGATCCTGGGGACAATGGAGACCTTGGAGATACTGGTGTCCAAGGTCCACCATGTACTGTTAGTGAACTGGTAGGTGTGCCTGGACCTCCAGGACCTTCAGGGCGCCCTGGTGAACAAGGAGCGCCAGGTGAGCACATGATGGCTACCATTAATGATATTGAGAAATCAATATTTTTCTATATTATTTTGTACTATACATATTTTGTAATATTATAAAGGCTACCCTGGTCAGAAAGGTGTGAAGGGAGATGTTGGTCCACCTGGTCGAGGACAGAAGGGTTTAAAAGGTAATCCTGGTATTCCTGGGGCTCCTGGCCCAGCTGGACCAACAGGGGTTGCTGGTCCTCCAGGAGACCCTGGTATCCATGGCTTACAGGGACAGAAAGGTAAATCAGTAGTGACTTACTGGCATGTAATTCTTCAGCAAATAATTATGCAATACTATCTTCCATGCAAATTGTTTTTCAAGCTACTAAAAAACAATAAACAGCTTTAAAACATTTTTAAATGCTCCTTGTTAGAAAAGTGCTTTGCTTATTTATTTAGGTGAAAAGGGCTTGCCTGGGAATCCTGGGTCTAGAAGTGTGCCTGGCAGTCCTGGGCCTCCAGGGCAACCAGGTGAAAAAGGAGAAAAAGGTTTTCCTGGTCGTTATGGAAATACAGGTGATCCAGGATTTCCTGGTAAAAAAGGTAAGTCAAATAAAAACAAAACATTTAGTACATTCTTTCCTTCATTACATCTTATAATTTACATCTTGTGTGTGTGTGTATGAATGATCACCTTTTGGATACGTTTATGTCTGCAAGTCCTTGGAACAAGTTTTAAAAAAGACAAATTAAAACCAGTTTACTCTCTGGGACTTAAATGAAAAATGCCTTCCACTTGGAATTCTTTAAATATGTACTGACTCAACCACTGACCCTTATAACTTTTCCCTTCAAAGCTCCACAACTTCCTGTTTTGAAACCTCTTTGTCTTATGCAATAAACAAATTAAATTCCCAATAATCAACTATTTTGTTTTAATTAACATATTTCCTGGACTATAAACTCCTCCTAAATAAAAGTCATGACACGAAGAAGTAAAAATATGAGCAATGGACTGTATTTATTTAAACATGGTTAAACATGAAGGGGGGCACATTTATGTTGACGATATGATCTGGAGAAACATACCTAGTTACTCACAGACATTGTCGAACTTTGCTGATAGTTTTTCACACACCGAGGTCCGTGCTCTGCTAGTTGCATTTCATAATTTGGTAACAGCAAGAAGGCACTAAGAAGGTTCACCTGCAAATTCATTTATGTTCATCTCCTTGACAACTGCCAGGGTGAATGGAGACATAACTGCACCGTTGACAAGCCTCTCCCAGCAGCACGTTCTTCAAGCATCCATCTGTGAACTCCTTCCTCCAATTCTCGCCATTTTGCTTTTAGCAGATGATTAGATAATGTTTGCTCCTTGGTTAATGTCAGTCAGAATGAATTAACATTTAAAGCAGCAGTTTAAAAAAAATGTGTCAAGAAGAGGAACAAAACACGTATGTCATACTGTAGGTCACACTATGTGTTGCAAGACCATCAAAGCTGTAAAAAAGGTTTGACTAACAGTCTGAAAAATGTGGTACTTGTTCTAATAATATGGTTTGCTTTAGACGTTTTTACAATTTATTGTTCTGGTTACTTTTTTCTTTCTTGTTTTATTAATTAGCCACTTTGGCCAAAATCTTTTTCTATTTTTATGTTTTGACTTTGGCTGGTTAAACACAGACACACTCACAGCAGAATATAAAGTCTGCAGTAGTAACTAATTAATCAGACAAATTTTTATTTATTTGTTCAAGGCTTACAGGAGCCACTGATTTGGTTCTAGTGTTGCTCTTTAGTTACATAATCTGACAAATTTGAGGTTGTTTATGAGCTCTGTGATCTCCCAGGCCCACCTGGACCCATGGGGCTCCCAGGATTATGTTCACCTGCCAACTTGACCAAAGGTCCTTCTGAATTTTCTGGAAGAAGGGGGCCTCCTGGTCAGAAAGGGTTTGCAGGTAATAAAGCTTTCATTATAATATTTTCTTTCATGATATTTTACATGCTGCAATGTTTCAAGCTGTGGCACATTGCATATTTTTCAATATGTTACATCTCTTCCAGGATACAAAGGCAGCAGAGGCACACCTGGTGATTTGGGGCCTGCTGGATGGCCAGGACCACAAGGATTAAAAGGATTTGCTGGTATTCCAGGTAGAGAAGGATTATCAGGACTCCGTGGACTTCATGGGATTAAAGGGTTCCCAGGTCCAAGGGGGTATTCTGGGAATACTGGAGATCAGGTACACAATATCATCTAAAAAATAGAGTAATATGCTTTTAAGTTAGAGTGTCCAGTGGCGGCCGGTTCAGACAGGGCACTCACTGCCTTCATTGATACGGAGGAAGGGAAAAAATGTAAAATAATCTACATGATTAAAAATGTATTTGCCTATTTTCCTTCATAGTGTGAAGCTAAATGTAATCTGAATTATTTTCAAAATTTACCACCAACTAATTTTCATCCAACAATGAATTTTCCCCAGCAAACAGACTCCTGTCAGTTCTCCTGAAGTGCAGCTAACTAGCCAATCGTGTGCAGTTCCTGAGGGAAAATAATAGACATTTGGCCAATCGTGACTTTAATATTTTAAAGGCATGGAAATTAGTCTCAGAAAGATTCACAAAGCAAACAATGAAATTTATATGTGCATCATAAACTCCACAAGCATACAAGAAGATTTGTAAGTGTATCACATAATTCACAAATCTATTACACAATGCATAAATGCATACCTCAGCATTCACATATGTGTGAGCAGTTTTTAAAATTGACATGTTTCAAACTGGGCAAGTAGTAATAAACTACTCATAGAAATCCGAAAAAGCATGTATTACGTGTTGATGGATCTGCCAACACGAGCGCACGGACCAGCTTGCCTCGGCTTTAGACTTTTGAGACTTTCTTACCGCCTCATCAGCAGTGAGGTTCTGTACCTAAAAGAAATCTATTTAGTATGCCAGCAGTTATTATGTTCATGATCCCAGTCCAAACATGCATGTATAACACAATACTCAGCCTTAACTGTTCTTCCCCACAGTAGGTGGGCTACATAAAAATGGCTGCATATGAAGATTAGCATAACCGTGTCCTGGGACTCACAACTTTGTCACTAAGGCTTGTGTCTATAACTTCACAATAAAATACAGATTTCTTTGAAATATTAGACATTTTACTATTTAGAATATACTGCATCCTAAATTATACGGTCCTGCCATGCTCTAGGGAGATCCAGGGCCACCAGGACAAATTGGTATCCCTGGCCTCCCGGGATTTCCTGGTGTAAAAGGTAAGACATAAGATGCAGCTGAATTCATTTTGTGAAGAAAAGATAAATCTATGGCAGTATGTTATTTTACATTTAATTTCTGTTTTTGTGTGATCTAACTCTTGACCATATGACATAGTATGCTGAAACAGAATTTACAGTGAACAGAATCACTTACATAAATTTCAAAATGATTAAAATTTTATTAATAAATTCTCAAAAGAGATCCAACCTCACGTTAGTTTTGTACTTCCTGACTGCGTTAAAGACCCACCATAAATATAGATGGGAAAATAACAGTTCTTTGTCAAATATTTTTGTCTCCTTTATATTATCACTTTATTTACACATTTCTGATTCCCAAATGAGACAATTGTTTGCTAAATAACATCTGAACCACTTTAGTACAGTAACAGACAGCCCCCACATATTTTTCCAGTCAATCATTCACTATATTATGATCAACTGTGTTAAAAGCAGCCCTAATATGAAAAAATACAAAGACAGAAGTTCTTGGCAAACCTACATAATTCACTTGGTCAAACTCATTTGAATGGTGAAAGGATTTTGGAAGTTCCAGAGGCAACGCCATTTTATCACAGATAAATGCTTTGTATAAAGACTCTCTTTTCATATCACTTAAATAATCAGAACTGATTATACAGCTATACGTATGCAGCATATTTCCATCTCTAAACATATTATAGATAATTCTAATAAATCTGTTTTAGGTAATAAAGGGCAATCCTATGGGAGACCTGGCCCACAAGGACTCAAAGGATTTCCTGGGGAGGTTGGGCCCAGGGGTAAGTCCATGTCTAAAAACAGAATGCCTAAAACTTTATTCTGATTATAATTACAACTTAACAAAACTTCAGTTTAAAATCAAGTTTATTTTATCTAGCACCTCGAGGAAGTCCAGGGGATCAAGGTGACCCAGGACCCAGGGGAAGGCAAGGGCATCCTGGACATCCAGGGGCTACTGGGGAAACTGGAAGACAAGGAGGGCCAGGTGACTGCCACTAAAAATTGGGATACAAATTTATACAACAGCATTCAATAATGTTGGTGCTATGATTAAAAAAAGGAAGAGTTATAGTAAACACTTTTTACGTTTGTGTACTGATGTCCTTGTAAATTGGATGTGCTATTTCTTTTAACAGACCTGTTTTGTTTCATTCATTCTATTGATAAAGAATGCTGCTTCATGGTAATATTCTTACAATCTGTATTGTGACTTTAGATGTCAGTATCCTCTTGCTTCCCTTCTATTTGAAATAAAAAAAAACTCAAAGCATAAAATAATTTTGCACTCTACTATAAAAATGTAAATATATTTAGTTGTGTTTGTCCTCATCATATATGAAGCACATTTTTTAAAGAGAAAATTAAAGAAATGTATCTTTATGCAAAAACAGCCAAAATAATGCCATCCTTCTGATCTTATTCGCTTGCTGACTTGACCTTATCACAATACGTGCATCCTTAGGCTTTCCTGGGGCCCGAGGTCCACCAGGGCGTCAAGGCATTAGAGGTCCTCCAGGTGACGAAGGTGTTGTGGGACCACCTGGCCCCCCCGGCACATGGGGCAATCCAGGTGCAGTCATGTTTAAAAAGCATTACTAACTGAGCACACACACCCATACACGCTGAGTGCAGACATTGTGATCTGTGATTAGCTGTTGTGGCCACCATTTAATTTCTTTAAATATTTTTAAATAAACGCAGATCACATTAAAGTACTGGTATCTGTTTGTCCTTCTCATTCAAATTCAGACGAGGGTTCCATTGACGATAGGATGTAAATGCTGTAAAGAGAAAAGCTAACACAGGGTTCATCAATAAGTTTTTGTTGCATTTAATGAAAGGGGAAATTATTTTTATTGCCAGCCACACACAACAGCATGTCTTTATGTTCCCTTGTGATTCATGTTAGGTCCCCCTGGAACACCAGGTCTGGATGGATTGAATGGGCTAAGAGGGCCAAAAGGGATGAAGGGAGCAGATGGTAAGAAGAAAGAAACGCATAAAAACAAATAACAAAAATTACACTTCAATAGAAGAGCTCATGTATATTAAAAAGTGTTTTTTTAATGATAAGTAAATCTCAAAATCAAAATTCAAATGACAAATATCATGTTATAACTATGGAGTGAAAATAGTCTACTCCATATATACGCCTTATAAAAATCTAGGCCAAGGCATTTCTGGACCTCATGGACAAAAGGGTTTACCTGGAGCCAAAGGCGCCAGGGGCATCTCAGGGCCTGCGGGGGTAACGATTCCAGGGGTTAAAGGCCAAACGGGGGCACGTGGGAACACAGGTTTGAAATTCATTCTGTATATACAGTGCCTATGAAAAATACTCAAACCTTTGAATGCTTAATCTTTTTATTGATTTACTCATCAAACGTGAGCAACAATAATTGATTATGAAGAAAAAAACACCTTCTAATGTAAAAGTGAAAACATATTTCTACAACATAATGACAATGAAGAAGATGCATAAAATGAAAAAGTTATTGCATAAATATGCACCCTCTTCAGGTCAGTATTTAGTTGCAAAATTTGTTATTTCCCTTGTGACACGGCCTCTTAGACTGTAGTTTGCCTTTATTATCATGATGTAGGAGTGTGATTGTGTGTTTTCTCCTGCAGGTTTTCCAGGAATACCAGGAACACCTGGTAGTTCTGGCAAACCCTGCCAAAACCCCCTTCATGGACCTCAAGGAGAGAGAGGCTACGAAGGACTCCCAGGGCCCTCAGGTTACTCTGTTTTGCTTGTTATATTCTGAAATTATGAACTTTATCTTTGCAAAAACTTAAGAGAATTCGAGCTGTAAATTTACATCTGGGGTTTGTAACTGATTTTTCAGGTCCTCCTGGTCCACCTGGGCCACCAGGTGGCAGCATTTCATACAAAGGAGACCCGGGACCAGATGGCCATCGTGGACCACCAGGTTATAGGGGAAATGAAGGCGCTCCAGGAACTCCAGGGCCTCTTGGCCGCAGTGGCACTCCAGGACCAAAGGGTGCGTTTAAACATAGGATAGATGCCAAGAACATTCCAGGGGTGATATTGACCTGAACCAAATGTTTTGATACCCTTTCATAGGTGAGAAAGGTCTTGATGGGCCAAGGGGCCCTCTGGGACTCAGAGGTCAACAGGGCATCTCTGGACCTAAAGGTTGTAAGGGAGAAATTGGTCCAATTGGAGATCCAGGTAGCTGGCACTGTGACAGAATGACAGAAATAAGTTTATAAACTACGAAAGATCTGGTTTTCAGGAAAGTCATTCTTTTCTTCGTCTAGGTGTCAAAGGTCAACCTGGCGATTTAATCACTGTAGATTTAAGGGCTGCTCCCCCAGGAGCCCCAGGACCAAAAGGTGTTCCAGGAAGTGTAGGACGTCAAGGGTTTGTGGGTCGTCCTGGTCCTTTTGGACCAACAGGTGAGAACGTTTTTCTTTTTTAACAGTTGTTCTAGCAGTTTATAATTTTTTTGTGTGTAAAGTATCGTCACTTTTAATTTTATTATTTTTTCTGTTCCAGGACAAAAGGGTCATAAAGGGTCTGCAGGCTTTCCCGGCATACCAGGGCCTCCTGGGTTAGATGGCCCCAATGGAGACCCAGGTGACGTTGGTGAGCAAGGATACACTGGGCCTCAAGGTAAGCAGCATGCTATCATGTTCCCATCCCAAAGGTACTCGTAAGAACATTTGAGAGTACAGCTAAAACAAACTGGAAAACAATAATGAGTGTCCTGAGACATTTTTCATTGGCTCATACTCTTTTCTTCTAATTCATCTCCTCTCTTTTCAGGTGCCCCTGGTTTTCCTGGTGATCCAGGCGAGCCTGGCCATAGACGGCGACTTAGATCAAGCTTTCTTTTGGTTATCCACAGCCAGTCAGTTCAGGTACCACAGTGTACTGCAGGTAGCCACCAGCTGTGGGTGGGTTACAGTTTCATCTACCTGGAAGGACAAGAAAAGGCTCACACACAAGATCTGGGTAAGTTTATGTTTCATTTGCTTATCCTCTATGAGGTGTGGTTTGTAAAGTTCCTCAGTCAAAAATTAACAGCAATTATTTGGGTTCTTTAGCCTCTCATAACAGAAAAAAGGGAGTTCATTTTTCTGTCATATTTTTCCATGTTATTTAATCATTCATAAATGTCACAATTTCAAACTAAATATTTAATTAACAAGCAAAACGCTTAGTTCACAAACTAAATATTTAGCTAGAAGACTGTGAGGTGTTGTGTGTAAAATAATAAAATTGTCTTGATGACATAAAATTGATGACAATATGGTGATTTAGTTTATCATAACAGAAAAACATGGGGTTTCATTTTTCAAAGTTATATTGTCATTCAGGGCTGCCCAGTGGCGCAGCTGGTAGAGCTGCTGCATTGCAGCAAGAAGGTTCTGGGTTCGATTCCCGGCCCCGGTCTTTCTGCACGGAGTTTGCATGTTCTCCCTGTGCATGCGTGGGTTCCCTCCGGGTACTCCGGCTTCCTCCCACAGTCCAAAAACATGACTGACAGGTTAATTGGCTTCTCTAAATTCTCCCTAGGTGTGAGTGTGTGTGTGCATGTTTGTTTGTCCTGTCTGTCTCTGTGTTGCCCTGCGACAGACTGGCGACCTGTCCAGGGTGACCCCGCCTCTTGCTCGAAACGACAGCTGGAGATAGGCACCAGCAGCCCTCCCGACCCCAGAAAGGGACAAGGGTGTAGATGGATAGATGGATGGATATTGTCATTCATTAATTTATAAATGAATGTAAATATTAATTTTGCTAACTTAGTTTAGGGGGGGAAAAAATTGTGTTTGACCCCATTTTTATCAACTCCATATAGGTCAGCCTGGCTCTTGTCTTCCCGTTTTCTCCACCATGCCTTTCTCCTACTGCGACAAAGATGCATGCTACCACTCAAGTCGCAATGACAAATCCTATTGGCTTTCCACTACTGCTCCTATATCGATGATGCCACTCTTTGGCCAGGAGATAAGCCTCCACATTAGCCGCTGTGTTGTGTGTGAGACCTTTTCGCCAGCAGTGCCATTTCATAGTCAAGACCAAGCAATTCCCCCCTGCCCAGACGGCTGGAAGAGTTTATGGACAGGATACTCTTTCCTTCTGGTGAGTCTCATGAAAAGCTTGAATGTGTTTATAAATGCCTTATGAGGTCAACTCTTCTTGTCTAACTGTACTGCTTTATAGCACACAGGGGTTGAGGGTGGTGGACAGTCGTTGGCTTCTTCTGGTAGCTGCCTCAGAGATTTTCGCACTCATCCCTTCATTGAATGTCAAGGTGCGCAGGGTTCCTGTCACTACTTTTCCAATCTTTACAGTTTTTGGCTAACTACTGTAAGAGATAGAGAGGAGTTCGTCCCTGTAAAGCCTGGTACCATCAAAGCAGCTGATCAGCAGCGGTACAAGGCCAGTCGGTGTAATGTTTGCCTTCGGGATTAATGATTCTCTAGACTTCAAGCTGTAACTCTGGTTATGTTAAACACATTTGTGATATTTAAGGTATAAAACCAAGGCTAACCCAACATTATACATGGCCATAAGCTCAGGTTTCATTGTAAGGCCAACCTCTAGTTAAGATCACTGTCTAATAGCCACCAGATGCCAACCAACTGTCTTTTTTTTCCTTTCTACGTTTAGTGCAGCATGTTCTACAGTTAACTAAACAGACAATAAATCAATCTCACTGTACAACAGAATGTGTTTTGCTTGACAATCACATCCTTTTACTTTCTTCATTAAATAAAAGTCCCTCGGATAAATGACAAATTTTAAAGACTTCTTTATGTGTTTTTTAATAATTTAATCCCACAGGGATTTAATTCTCCAGTGATGTTTAAAAATTCACTCAGTCCTGAAAAGAGGGCATTGACAGTCTAAAATTGAGAAAACGGGCCTGTTAGATGCCGGGGTTGTTTTGAGGGTTTTTCTCCACCAGAGGGAGTCCTGGAGCCGGCAGGCAGGTGGGCGTCTGAACTGACGTCATCCCCACACCGGTGGACTATCACCTCGTTACCGGCGGATTAAGAGGGACGGGCTGCCAGTACCTCGTTGCCAGAGTGTCGCCAGTGATGGTGATCTCCGTAGCTCCTCGTTGTTTCCTGTTACTTCCTCGTGACGCCGTGGGCAGTTACCCCACGGATGCCCGAGCTCCCACACCCACCTGTGACAGTTAAAAACCGATCTCCAGCCCAAAGTCAGATTGGCAGTCCGTTCTCTCCGCCGACGCCTTTCAGCCTACCTGTCTGCCCTCCTCCGCCGCCGTTCCTTCGAGTTTCCTCCTCCGCACCGAAGGTCCTCTTTGCACTCCGGACCACTGGAAGGACTTCCTCGGAACCCGAGACCCCGGATTTACTACTGCCTCCCCCCCGTTCCAATACCGCCACCAACCACGTAAGCTCTCCCTACTCTCCGTTCCTAGACCAAGTTTACCAGTTTTCCTACGACCTCAAACTCACCATCTCCGTTGTCATTTTCTGCAGAGCGCAGAACAATCAGCAGCCCGGCTCCCGGACCTGACCTGTTTTCAGTTCGGTTTTTGAAAATAAACATTTATTATTGTTCATCTCTCTCCTGTGTGGTGTTCTTGCATGTGGGTTAAAAGATTAGCTAAACCCACCATGACAGGGCCCTTTCTCATGCTCTTATTTTTTAAGTACATTTATGAGATGACTGGTAAGAAATATTAAACTTTTACTCAATATTCTATTTTTTTGAGATGTACTATATTTTGGAAAATGACCTCGTTAAATAAACTAAATAAAGATTTGTCTTAATTACTTATTTACTCTATAGCAGCCCTGGCCACGAAGAGTCCAATGTTGCAGTGCCATCAATAAATGTTTCCATTACGGCCTTGAAATTAATATTTATTTATTTCTCTCAACAGAACCCAAGTGACAATCAGAATACAGTACTTTTTTTTTCTTTTTCATTTTTTTATATAATGCAAAACGAGAACACAGTGCAATACAGACAGAGGACTGACAGTGCGGTGCTCTCTCTACCTTTTCACAGTGCATGTTTATACACACAAAAAGATTGTACAGCGTTAATAATACATTTCCACCCGTCAATGTCATGACATAGCAAAGTGAATGTCTTTAAAACAATCATTTTGAAATTGCGACTTGCAAACTTGTGTAGCTTGGCACTCACTCACAAACACGCAACTCCTCCCCCACACACTCTCTCACACACATGCACACACCCCACCTTTTCCCTTACACACGTACAGTAACAACACAAGGTATTGTTTTTCTTTAATCCTCACCAGAGAAAGGGCTGCTGCACTTATACACTCAGGACTGGCTCATTTGTCAAATTAATGGTGCTTTTGGAAATGTTGACATTATATTTAATGTACAAAAGGAATACCAATTGAGATATAAAACAGGGATTGAGGTAGAGGGTGGAAACAGGGAGGGAAAGACTTATAGGAAACGAGCCTGATTCTGTGTATTAGAAAATTATCATTAGTGCTATTTTTCTTTTCTTTTCTTTTCCCCCCAAAATAAAGCCCAAATGTTTTAAAGGCCATTGTGCAATGCCTTGTCTTTTTGACTGCAATGTGATAGGTCCTTAAACAATCTGATATTTCTAAAGCGGTTGCCAACAAATTCTGGACTGGGAACATTGTCAGTGACAACCAAATATAGATGACTGCATGTCGAACACAGCCAGACTCCTGAGGCTTTACTTTCCAGCCAATAAATTAAAACATACATGATACAACTCATCACTCTTAACTTTTACCAAAAAATATATAAGCATAACATTGAAAGATTTCTTCAAGTGCATATGGCTATAATAATCTGCTGTAAAATTAGGAAATTCACTAAAAGCTTAGGTCTTGATTGTACGGGCTAGCTGTTGGTATCAAGTATTTACACTGTTATGGCGGTCACATGTGCACAGCATTACAAATGTGATGTTGCTCACCAGCTCCTGCCAAGAACTGTTTCACTAAAACCCAACCATCTGAGTGCAATTGCACCAATATGCTGTGGCAGTTTTTATATTAATGGTGCCCTAAGCGAGATTCTGCTGCTGCGGCAACCCAACAAGTTTAAATATGGAACATTATCTGAGATTTTGGGTTCTGAAAAATTGAAGACAGTCTCACACAAAGCAGATAAGCGTGACTCACTATTTTCATCCTCAAGCAGAGGACTCCTGCTTAACTGCATAAAAGCAATAGAAAACTTGAGAATGGCACAACTAGCGTTACTCTTGTTTATCTGGTTGTCATGCACCCTCTTTTCTAATACAACACAGGACAACTCTCCATGTTGCCCTTATTTAAAACTGGCACTGGAGATTCAACATGTCATCAGACTTTGGTTGGTCATTGTAACGAGACTTAAAACAAAAATTATGTTTTAATTTGCTACCTATCAAACTCCCCTCATAGATTTTTTTTTTTTTTAAAGATCGCTTCAAAATACTTCTCCGTCTGTTACAACAAGCCAACCAACATGACTCAACCACTTCAGAAAGGCTTTGAGTTTTTGAGCACACAGCTTGCAACTGTGATCCACAAAATTGAATCTGTTCTAGGACCTACTGTTGTACATTCTAGAACATAGTTGTAAAGGCTTTGAAAGCCCGCTGGCATCTAAAGCAAGTTGACTTTCACTCTTTGACTTACAGTACAACAGTGAAAATGTGAAGAGTATAGATAGAAAAAATGTGAAGAGTATTGATAGATTATGTTTTTTTAATGTAAAATAAACTAAACAAAAAATTACATTGAAACAAATATTAGATTGCATTGAAATCTAATTTAATAATAATTTTAGATGCTTTTTGTTCCCCATCATCTTATTTAGAAAATATCTATTCATTATTGGATATCTACTCTACTTATCAATATACAAGAGTTCAGTCACAGGAAATAGAAAAATATCAAATATCACCGGTGATGATAAGAAAATGTGACAACCTGAACAAGCAGAAATATTGCAGTGGTAACCACTATGGTCCTGACAACAGCAAGTATCACCCCCAGTGCTCTTTGTGATCACCCTGAAGCATTGTTGCCGGGGGAACCCCAGTACCACCAAACAGGGAGAAGAAGTGAGTATGTGGGGGTTATGTGGTACAGAGGATAAAGTTTTATTTTTTTTAATGTCAGATGGCTGTGTCCCAGAATACAGTTGTCTGTGTTGGATATGGGGGAGGTCGGATCTTCTTGGTTCCACTGCTCTTTCCACAGCCAGAGAGGACAGACACACTTTCCTGCTTGCACTGACTTCGCTCCGGGTGCCTGTCCTCACTTTTGTCAGGAGGTGAAGGCCTTTCCAGATATCTCTGCAAGTGTGGATGCTGTCTGGAGAGGATCTCCGCACAGAGGTTCCGTTTTCTTTCTATCTGCTCTAGCATAGTGGTGTCTCCACAGATCCATGGCATCTGCAGCATCTGAGTGACAGGATGAATTCAAACTCAGTTTTATTTATATAGCATCAAAGTGCAGCAAATATTACCTGATGGCACTTTACAAACAGGCACAACTCATATTCAGTTACACAGAATTGTATGGATCCAATTCTTTTCAAGAAGGACAATTTGACACAACCTATGTAGAAAGATAACAAATGGTACTTGGACGAAAGCAATGTAATGGGCTACACCAAGGCTTCTCAAAGTGTGGTCAGGATGGTGTCTGAGCTCTTCAGGGTAATGTGACATGACAAGATAAACAAACGAGCAAAAGTAACGGAGTACATTCAGCTATCTTCACCAAAAATATAACCAGAAACAAAATAGATTGATTGAAGTTTTAGTACCAAAGGCTACAGTGAGTAAGAAAGAGTAAAGAAAAACAAAAGAAGAAAGTATAACTATGATTATTTAAAGTTGGGATTCTCATGGACTGGATTTAAAGATGCTTCTCTGCTACAATTTTGTCTGCAAAGACACGAGAGGTTTTTTTTGTTTTTGTTTTTTACAGCGGGCTAAATGAACTGTGGTCACAGCAGAGTAGCTCATACATTTAGCACTTTAAATGACAAGGCAACTGCAACATCATATTATGTGGTACTATGCCTAAGAAAAAGCAAGTAAATCCCAAAACACCAGTTTAATAGAATAATAAAACTTAAAGTAGCAAAAGCAAAATGTTTACAGAAATAATAGCAATAATGTAGTTTGAGGGAGGCAGCTGTCACTTTGGAAACCCCTGGGCTACACTGGCAAGCAAGTGCTGCATTTTGTTGTCAGTTTTGTATTGATTGCTAGGAAGATTTCATACACTTAGTTACCAGTTGTGCAGTTTTGAAGGAAGTATTTGCTTTTGTTCCATATTTTTAAAGTCTTGGCATGGCTAGTGCCTTTTGCAAACAAAATCTGTGACTTTGACAATGAGTGCTGCTATTTAGGCCTGTGTGTAAACTGTTTTGAAAATGTGGAGTCTGAGTTGAAACTGCATCAAAGCAATTATGAAAAATTGGAAAACACTTTGGGCAGTTTCTTTTTATGCTTGGTTTCCTCTATATGGCAACGTTTCTTTTGGCAATAGTGTTGCTATCTATTTTGTATGTGAGAGAATCAAATATATTCTTGAGAGCTTTGATATTGAGCTACCCAGGAGGACTGAAAAAATATATAAAAAATAAATAATGATGATGTAGTGAAAAATAAAAACAACTATCTACATTGTTCAAACAAGGATTCACCAAGCAGAGAGCCTGTTTTCCAAAGTTAAAGAATACCAAAGAAAAGTAATACAAGTGCATACCTGACTTTGATGTGTTTCTGCAGCTCTCCTTTGTGGCGTTCCAAGTGGGGAAGGGTTATTGGGCATTGAAGGGGAGCGACTGTACTTGGATGGAGTTTTCAAATCTAAAAAAGAAAAAAAAAACATGCAAAGCTGTATGTCATGAACAGTTTCAGTGCATTTTCCTTCAAGAAATATTATTTGACCAGAGCACAATTTAAATTTTTTGGAATTGAGATGTAAGCTCTCACCGTTTCCAGTTCCTGCAGACAAAGTTGGGCTACCGGATGATTTCCCATGGTGAGTGGGTGTAGTAGTGGATGAATGTTGCCCTGAAATTGTGCTGCCATTTCTCTCTTGTGCTTTTGACTGGTCCATATTGTGATTAGTTCTGTTCTCACGCCTCGGTGTACCATCTGACCTGTGTCCACGCTCTTTGTCACATCTGTACTCCGTTACAGGAGGACTCTTGCTGCATTTATAATCATAAATATGCTGCTCTGAGCCATTAAGACTTCTGTCATTGCTATCCCGTCTCACTTCAAGACCTGTCCTACTCAGGTCTTTACTTTCCTGCCTTGGTAAAAGAGGGGGAGGAAGATCCCCTCCGTTGTGGCAATTCCGATCTCTGCCTTCATATTTAAAATCAACCTTGTTGCTCCATGATGTTTCTTGTCTCAGCAACATTTCAGGTGGCTGCTCTATTCGTCCTTCATATTTATGTTCAGTGCTACTTCTTTCTCTCTCTACACTCTCTTGATGAAGTAACAAATCAGAACGATTGTCTTTGCAATCATGCCTAAATTCTGGTCCATTTCTGCCTCTGTCTTTACTTTCTTGACGAGGCAGAAGCTCACCTATTCGATCTCTGCTATCTTGCTTTGAGTCCAAACCATTTCTTGCCCTTTCCTTACTGTCTTGTTTTGATAAGGTGTCATGTTGCTGATCTATTAGTTTGTCTCTGTCTTTGCTTTCCTGTCTCTGTGAAGACTCTATTGCATGTCCTCCACCACGATCTTTGCTGTCTTTCCTTAGCATTAATTCACCATTGCTTATACATCTTTCTTTGGAGTCTTTTCTTATTAAAGGTATGGGGTCTGAGGAGCTGCAGCTTTTGTCTTTGGAGTCCCGTCTCCCAGAGATGGGCTCTAGACCACTGGAGGCTTGATCCTTGCTATCCCTGCGGGCAAGGGGCACCTCTATACTGCTGGAGGTACGGTCTCGACTGTTCCGTCTGTGGATCGGAGGTTCTGTATTGCTGCCGCCCCTGTCTTTGTCTTTGTCTCTTTCTCTTCGATGAGAAGACTCCTTGCTGTGGCGCTCTTTGGACTCACGTTTGGAATCCTTGCTGTGGCGTTCCTTACCTTCATGCTTGGAATCACTGTGAGACTTGACCTTAGACTCAGCTGCAGAAGAGCATAAATAAACTACTTTATTATTTTTATATTTACCAATATTTTAAAATACTCATGTTATAGTTATAATTCTTAGTTTTAAACCTCTACTAACATACTGTCAATTAGCAGTTGAGAAAATACGTTTGTCTTGCAATATACGATAATAGCCACTAGGTGGCACCCAATGCTTGCTGCAATGTTCACGTTAATTTCTGAGAGCAAATACAACATAGATCTTAGCTATGCTTTTCTAAAGCTACACATAGGTTGCATTAACCCTGAAAATAAAGTAAGATTTGTACCTGTTATGCTCTCATGAGTTACACAAGCCTTTTTAAAAGGTACATGTATACATGTCTGAGAGTTTGCTTGTGGGGGCATGTAATAAGAAAGGGAAGGAAGTGATAAACCATTTGGTAAATGGGTAAATGGGTCAAGATATTGTCTCTACTGCTAAAGAAGTCAAATGTAAAATAAAGGCCAGTTCTTTGAGAACCTCTATGTCCAGAAAACAATCAAAGAGACAAAGAAAGAAATAAAACAACACTGCTTCCTTATCCTTTCTATTAAAAAAAGGACTTCTATGCACCTGATTGAAACACATGATTTTTTAATAATCTTCTAAAATAACTGAGTAATTGTTGTAATTAAAAAACATAACATAATCCTAAATAAAGCAAATGTGTTTAGATTTTTGACAAGAAAACCTTCAGTCAAGCCCATTATATTACAATTAAAAGTATAAGTAACCCAGTGCTCTCTGTTTCTGCTCTGTCCCATTGCACATCTGCACCAGCGGCCTGATTGGCTTAACCATGAGAAAGGTATGTGCTGATTGGACAAAATACATTTGAGTTGTGAGACATCACCACCCCTGTCAGCTGCTCAACACTGTACACTACCATGCCCTGAGCTGTGATTGGCTGCATTACCCACGGGAAGGAAATCTGCAAATAAGAAACAGGGATTTTTTTCCCCTCCTTCCTCTGTTGCTATGTTGTAGTTGCTAAGAAAACTGACTGAGGATGGATGTGTAGAATCTGTGCAATTTCCCCACAATTTATGATTTATTGTGGGGACCCTAGTGAAACCAGAAACATGTGTAGATTTAAAACATAGATTTTTCTTTAATTACTTAATTACTATTATATAGACCACTCAATAGAAGAATGAAACTGAAGATTCATCTCACATGTATGTTTATCTGCAGGTAATCTTGCATTTATCAAGTAAAAAAAACTCAGTTAATATGATTTATGCATTTATGAGACTTACTCTTGCTTATTATGAGGTTCATATATATCATATATATAGGCACATGTAAATCTTAAAATAGTAATTTTCAACCTGATAGATTTAATTAGTTGTGCATTATGTACAAGATAATAAAACTATTATCAGTAAACTGATAATACTGCTGACAAACATAAAGTATAATTTAATTCAGTTTTAATGCCTTTTATAGGGTGAACATATCTACCTGTCTTCGAGCAGATTCTGCTTTCCTCTGCTGATGAACTGATTTTGGCAGCATCTTGAGTGGATGTGGCATGAATATCGGTATTTAAATCTGATGTTTACATATTTAAAAGTAATCCTGCCTGATGGCCTAATGCCATGAGTTGGTTTGAGAGACCCGCTGTCCGCTTTAGTCTCTAATCTCCTCAGATTAAATCATACGATCTGTATCTGACTTGGTTTTGTGGACCTAAATTAAACAAAGGAAAATTTTGCAGATTTTGCCACCATGCTGTAAAAAGAAATGCACACTTCACACAGCATCTTCAATTGGTATGGTTTAAATTTTATCCCAAAAGCAACATTAATTTGAGGACAGAGGAGAGTTTTATGTGCTGTTTATAAATCAGAGAATATCAGTATTCCATGGTTTTGTTTTGCATTGTAGTTTATTCATCTGACTGATTGGTTTATGCCTATTGAAGATGTCCATGGACTTTTAGATGTAAGTTAAAATGCTTTCTTTTCCGAATTTAGAATACTGTTTTCTTCTATTCCTGGTTTTACAACATTAATCTACATTATAAGAGCATATCCAAGATATAGCTTACTCTCTCCAGGTTCTTTAGATTTTCTTCCACTGGCATTTTTCTTCAGCATGTTCCTGCCTGTGGTGAACAGGTTTGTTAGCTCATCAAGTGGACTGGTGGGTGTCCGCGAACGACCTGTTGACACATTCTGCATAGAGCCATGGAGACGTCCAGCACCTTCTTGAGGTGGGGAACCTTTTCCATGAGGGGTTGCAGATGCACTCCGAGGGAGACCCCCGGGAAAAGGCATTGGAGCATCAAATGGAGGTGTACGCATTAGGCTCAGAGGGGTGAGACAACGGCCCATGCTGACCGGTGATGGGCAGGCAGAATGGCTACGCTGATAGGATGATGATGAGGAGGATTTGTAAAGCGTACAGGGGAGTGGAGGTGCGGAGGAGCGGCCAGACACTGTAAGTGTTGGGGTAGCAGTGAGCTCCCTGCGGATGTGAGCAGAAGAGGGAGGATCATTTGAAGAGGTTGGGGATTTGCTATAGGGCTGATTCTCCAGCATTGGCAATTTGGCTGCATCTAAAGGTGTGAGGGGAGACTCATCTGAGTTTGGCGAGCACTGGGCTGGTGCTGGTGGAAACACCAGCAGCGGGGGTCGGTGAGTGAGTAAATTAGGAAAGGGTGCAGGAATGTCACAGAGGGGGATGTTTCGAGGGGTGGAGCAGCGACTGAGAGGCTCAGGGTCATAGGGTGCTGGAGTTGGGCAGGCAGAACGACATCCAACAGGATCAGTGCGGTACTCCATATCATCCAGGGCTGGATACTTCATTTCCTCGTACACAGACTCTCCTGGCTCCTCATCCTCAATCTTCAATGGTTCTCGCAGCCCTATGTCAATACCACCCATTTCTATGTAGACAGGTTCATCGTCACAGTCATCTGTGGGACTCTCGTCACTCTGTGGAGGTGAGGGGTTACGTTCGCATGGGGATGTGGTGTGGTGGAGGTGCTTGGACGGGCACACACCACTGCTTCCATGACTCCTAATGTAGGACTCGTCAAAGGAAACACTAAGTTGTGTGTTGGGGTTCCTTTTGGGTTTTGGAGGTGGCACCCTTCTGCAGTCCTCATTGCATCCTTGTACTGCTAAAACACAGAGGAGAGAAAATTGATCAAATATACAAAATCTGAATTTTCTTGTTTTCTATTTCATTAATTTGTCTTTAGTTATATTGCATTACAATTTTCAGAGTGGATGGAACAGTGATCAGTTCAGTCTATTATATTTTCTTTAATTAAAAAACAGAATGTATGGCCTGTCTGGTCATATATTATAACTCATAATGCTGTTTGGTCACATTACAGCATTTATACTACTGTGGTGTATAAAGTATCTAAATTTACTTGTACATACTAAATGTAAATTGCTCGAGGTAATTTCACTATTTTCAAATTTAGTGACTTATAAAGGCAATTGATTGCAGTGTATTTCAGAGTAAGTGGGTATTTTTACTGTTTATTTGTGAAAACTAATAAAAAGCAGACAAAATAGTCCTGCTATTACACAACTTTACGGTACGTTGTGTGGATTCATCACAAAGTTTTGAAAACTTCAAACGCACAACCACTTTTACAAGAATTTGTATACCCTGAGGTACAATGTAATAAATAGAATAAAGCTTCCTAATCCTTTCTATCAATACAACATATTTTGTGTAAGAAATATACAAGACAGGTTAATGAGACAAAACGGACCAGGAAATAGAATATCAATATATTTTTAAAAAATCTATATATTTGCAAGTAAAACAGCATTGGCAAATTGTAGTATGTAAAAGTCAATTTTTGTGTGGAAAAACATTGAATTAAAAACATTAGCTTTGATAGGAAACCTTTCTGAATTTTTATGGGTCAGTCGTAGGTCACTGTGAGCATTACCTTGCATGTGAGTTGTGGGACCAGTTGATGCATATGAATGTTTCTAGGTCAGATATATGGCAAGGAAGCAATATACAAATATTGTATTTGGGTCACACACTATGTGGAGCTTCTTTTTGATAGTGGTGTTGTGGTATTGCAGTGGGAATCTCTTCAGATGTGATGCAGAATAGCTTTGGTACAGTGCTAGTTTTTCCTAGATACTACTGTATAAAAGCAGCGCAGTGCTAAAGCCTCATTCACTGCTCTGTGTCACTGTTTATTTCTAGGTCAGTCGATGAAATGTTTGGATAGAAGTGCCCTTCCCTAGGATGTGAAGTGAGAGATGAGCTTAGTGAAGAAACGAACCATAGCTGAAATTTCCAAACTGCAGATTTTACACCTTTAATAATTCAGATACCAGATGGCCCCAGACATGCATATTTCCCATAACTGTATGACTCACCACCAATGACTGCAGTACATGCAAACCAGTGCATGCACACTGCACATCCCTACACATTAATTAGTGGAAAACCTCATGAAAACAATTTATGCCATATGTGCTAACTTTTCTTTGAAAGTATTTCTAGCTGAAGCTTAACACTGCACTTATTTTTTGTGCCTGTTACATGTTAATTTTTCAGTTTTACTGTTGTAACAAATACCATGTCATGTAAGCATAGATTGTTGTCCTGTACTCATTTGCAAATCATTTTGTATGTTTAGATGATGCTGATATAAAATTGTGCTCATTTTTGGAGGCATGTCTTTTTTTGTCCTTATCACCACTGACAAAAAAATGAAGAAAATGCTGCAACTGGACCAATATAGTAGCCATGTTATTGAGAATGCCTCATATTTCTTTGTGTGCATATTTGCTGGAATCTGAATGTGTGCATGCAATACTGCTTAAATATTTTTCGCTCTGTCACAACAAAATACATTACTACAAAACAAGGTTTTCTTGTTAAATGCAGAGCTTTGTATCAGCACAGATGCCGAAATCAGCCATTCAAATATCCTTTTCTGCCTGTTTTTTTCTTTTCCTCTGTCTCTTACTTCCCCTTCTCCCCCTCCCCCTGTAATGGATGTGTTTACCCGCAGCACCCTCCCCTTCCCTCTTCTCCAGGGGAAAACAAATCTAGGTCAGTCGCTCCTCCTGAATGAATTTTACTCTGACAAGCTCCTCCCTTGCCCACAAAAAGCACCAGCTATGGAGCACGCAAGCCTCCCCTTAGCCAGGGACACCCCTACTCTCTATCGCTGATTGGCTGACAAACCTCAGACCTCAGCATCTCTGGAGTCCTATTGGCCCGAGCTGCGTAGCATGGCTGTTATTGGCTGGGCTGCAGGGGGTCTTGTTTCTGTGGGACGGTTGCCGTGGTGCCCAGGAAGATCTGTGTGTGCACACAGAGATCCCCACCAATCTGAGCCTAGCTGGGTGACTCCCTAAACATCACGTTGGCAGTAAAGGACACCAATGAAAAAGAAGTCAAAGCTTCTCTCGCTATTATAAGCTCCAGTCTATAAACTAGATTGCTAGGATTTCAGAGATTTTATTCTGTGCATTTTGCCATTTTTTGCATTGCATACAATGGTGTTTGTAATAGCAACAGTTTTTAAGGAGGTGATGCATGCACATAATACAATACATATTACTTTATTATTTGTGAGTAATAGGTTTTTTGCTTTGTTTACTCAAAATTGCGCTTATCAAATATATGTAGTCCAATGTATATGGGCACTTGCTAAAACTGGAAACAAGATAAAACTCATTTGTTATATGAGTTTTATCGTCACTTGCTCTGATTTATTGGGACATGAGATAAACACATTGTGTTTGTCCTAAAATACAGAGACTGTCTCGACAGACTGTCACTCTACTTAAGATATTCTTACAATTCTAACTTCACAGAATAAAGTGTTCACTCCACATGTAGTTTGTGTATTGGTTGTTTGAACTTACTAGTTTACTCTCTCAATCATTCAACATTTGCCAAACCAAAGAGATGCCTCAAAATCTTAAGGTGGCGAAACTAAACCAAATAACAGCAAGAAAAATATATTATGCTGTCATGATATACAAGGAATTGGTTTGTGGGAGAGGGGTTAGAATAATTGACAGACATTTAAATGTGGCTGGAACCTTTGCCACTTTACTGTCATGGTATTAGCTTCAGGTCTCCACAGAACAAGAAGAAAGTGCAATGCTGCTTTATAGATAGTAAGTGGGAGTAAAAATTGGATAAGGAATTAACCAAACTTTCTGACCAATATGTCTATGGTGTCATTATCCCTAAGCTTGCATGTATTTGTTCCTTTTTGGTTCAAAAAGCACAGCTGCTGAACTTGCACACAATAATCAAAGGAAGTAATTTCATATATAAATAAATTCATATCCTGTCAACAACTAGATGTCATGTGATTATCGGAGAACAGCTAAATATATCTGCAGCAATATGATGCAAAGTGCCACAAACACTCACCGTCACATCTCTCCCCACGGCAGGTGGACATGGCACTGTGGTCCACTGCTTCAGACGACATGCTCAGCTTGGTAGCCGGGTCTCTCCTAGGCTTAGGTGGTGGCTGTTTCCTAGAGGTGGGACTCCCCACTTCCTCATCTCCTCCTCCTCCTGTGTTACCGCCACCAACAGAATGGAGGGACTGGGAGCGGACAGAAAAGCCCTGGCCACAAGCGATAGTGTGCAGGTGGGGCAAGGGCATTCGCTCCTGTGGCTCAGGCATGGTTATTGAACCCATACGCAGGTGCTTGCCTTCTGTTGCTATATCCTCACCAGTTCTGAAAACAGCAAAAGGGGAAGGAGGAGGAATAAAAATAAAGAAAAACTAATTTAAAGATTGAGAATTAAACATGCAAGTTCTGATAAAATAGAAAAAAATAAAAACTCAGAAACATTTTTGTTTATATGTTCGTGTGTGTTTGATAAGGGCATGAAGTCAGCATCAACAAATGAGAGTTCCACTAAGCATGAAAGTCACCAGAGTTAAGGCACAGTATTGATTTGAGCTTAACCCTGGATATGACTGACACTGGTCACACACAAACACAATGAGCCCCCCTACCCCGCCTGTAAACAATCAATGCCTGTAAATGGATGATTGGCCTGAATGGAGCCTTAATGATAGGCAAAAGGGGAACACTAATTGGATAAAGTGCGTGTGTTTGTGTGTTATGCGTGCATGCTTGAACTGTTTTCATACATATTTCATATATTGCAAGCTGACCGAAGAGACATAAACTGATATGAAATATGTACATATTTACAAATGTGGCACATATCAGAATTCATATCTCTTTAAAGCATGAATGTGCATGCTCCTTTGCTGACAGCGAGTCCCCCTTGGCCAGCTGCTGAGCATAAGGTGCTCTATAGATTTGGTTCATTGCTCAGACTCTGCTTTGCCTAGCAACAGGGCACATATACACATCAGACACAAAACCAGCTGTACTGTGACAACAATAACAAAGTACATGTGCACAACGCAACACTTGCACATGGCTGCATCATTATCAAGGCAGTTTTGCTTAAAAACTCGGCAGGTGGTTCAAGAAAAAGAAGACAGCAGCAAACCTTATAATGTCATTGGGAGAAGCCCGGCAAATAGGTGAACCAAAGAATCTAAATCTTAACACAAAACCATGTTTTAGATCCTTGTTTTTTTTAAGTCATTACAGTCATGATTAAGGTTTTGGGATAAAATTTAATTGGAAAAGAAGCAGAAAAATTACACCTATTAGATGTACCCACATGTGTCATTGAAAAAAATTGCTTCTGCTTCCCATATGTTTGAGGTGTGCATCTCATTGCAGCTTCAGCATGCATGGGTCGCATGTGTGTAGGTGGCTTGGTGTGACTGAAGTACTGGTGGCTGAGTTATTTTTAGGATATTTGCCCAGTGATTGGCTAGAGGACAGACCACAGGTGCAGTTGGACCAAATGAAGTTGACTTGTTGTTGGGCAACTCTGCTTTTCTCTGTGACATTGTTAAACAAAACAATTACTGTATCTCTGTTTAAGGAACAAAGAAAATACTGAGTAACGAAACAGAATGAGTGCCTGTAAGTGGATGCACACATGCTCCAAAGGGTTTAGAAGAGCAAAAGGAGACGTTTGAAATTTGCATCCAAATGTACATGCAAATGTAGAAAAATTTAAATATGTTTGGTTTTCTATGAGTTTGTGGCTAGGAGGGACAAATTGTGATAAATGCCCTTTCATAAATATGTCTGTGAAGCTATGGGAATGACTTTTGTCTTCAAAAATGTGAAAAACAACAGAAGAGACCCATAGTGAGGAAACTGTCAGCAGGAAGGCCCGCCTTGCTCAAATCCAACAGGCTGATTCAATTGGACTACAGCTCCTCCAGCTGTCACCAGGCAGAACACATCCCCTGTAACTGAACTCACACTTAATCATTCTCTAACAAGTTTTTCTGCACCACACTTAGTCTAACACAATTTACAAGCCATTTGCTCTTTTTTCCCCCTCTTTCCGACCCCTCTCTCATTTCTTTTAACCTGTTGTTCAAGCACATGCATGCACAAGCATGTATGTCGTTATTCACTCACAGAAACAAGTGTGCACTATGAATTCTAAAACTCTCTCTCTTACTGTAAGAAATAGATCATCTCATTGACCTACTTGTAGGATTCATAAAAAAATCTCAAAATTTGATGCTCCTCCTAAATTGGAAATGTATTAATGTTCTTGCTCTGGCAAAATCTAAAAGAAAGCAAATGTTAGTTTCCTCAGGCATCCCCGGTGTCTAATTCCTGAAGTTGCTCCACAGGATTACATCAGACTACTGATAGAAATGGGGAGAAATGTTTTGATGTGAATAGAAAAAGATTTCTTGTGGGATTTCCAACTTTAACAACCTCCAAAAATGCTTGAAGCATTACCATTAACAACCCTAAATCAGCTTTGATTGCAAAAGCAATAAAATGTAGCCACTCTGAATGAGTTGTCCACAAAGAGTCACAGAGAGGACAACAGATAACAAAAGAGAAAGAGATCTTTAGAATTACACAACCTTTGACAGGAATGTGACAGGGCTAAAGACGCCTCTGGTTAAGACATCTGCTCACTTTACATTCAACCATCCAGGGTTGTGCCAAAGTAATGACTGGATGACAAGATAAAACTTTGAACAGGGGCTTAAATATTTTGTTTTTCACAGACGGATAAAAAAACATTTATTCCATTTTAACACTGCGTGGCATTTTCTTATAACTCCTGCCACAAACCGAAGCACTTTATCTTAGAGAATGATCCGATTACCAATAGGAAAGAAGTGAAAGTGCTTTTTTTTGTGGGAAGATAATGTATTTTATCCATTCACTGCTTTTTAAGATCAAGCACAATTTAACACTATGAGAGCAGCTGAACCAACTAGTAGTGGTTTTACATGTTGGAAATGTTATTAGTTTATCATAAGTCTTTTATCTTTACAATTAAGAAATGTGTATTTGCTCGGTCGTTGTTTTTGCTACACATTTACATTTTATTTTTGCACCTACATTATGTGTGCGTACATACGTATGTGTGTGTGCGTTTGTGTGGAAACTGGCAATCAGCTTTGACTAAATTACCTACAATAGGTGAGATAGTACCTCACCTGACATCAGAAACTGCTAAACTACATCTCTACGGCAGCATCACTTATTAGCCAGATCTATGGATGGCGCTGATGTTCCTGTTGAAAACCTTTGTAACCAATGTGTGAAAACAGCATTTAAATGTATTAAAATGCATTGTCTCAGTTAGACAAAATTATTCCCACACATTATATAATTGAATATACTTATAACACATTTCATGCATAGATGCAAGTATTCTATACAGAAAAAGAGAATAAAAATAGTTCCCCTACAACTTTCTTTTTTGTATCCTCACAGTCTAAAACTTTTCCTCTCACAGATGATTCTCCTCATTCTTGCTGTTTTTTTTTAAAAATAGAGCATCAGTGACCTCTTTGCAAGGACGAGTCCTAAATAAGTCTAAATGAGAAATTAATTATCCTCCATAGGTTCATGGAGTGCATCAGTCCACACTTGTTAACCCCAAAATAAAACAACCTGCCACCCCCACAGGCACACTCTTTCCACTTGTCCCAATTCTCTCTAACCTAAAGTGAACTCTATCACATCTGTGATGTTACAGAGTTGTATCAGGCGTGATACATTTAATCAATGGTGAAGTTAAAACCAAATGTTTGTGTGTCCTCTGACATTTCTGCTTATGCACTTATGCTCATGGATCTTGTTTGTTGTTTTGTGGCTGGTTGCCTTCCTACCTCCTTATGGCTTCCTCCTGTTTTCTTTTCTTCTCGTTTTTTTCCTGCAGAAATGTCCTGTTTCTTTTGTTCCTGGTGTGGTCCAAGTTCTGAGCCAACAGGCTATTGTAGGCTCTCAGCCCATTCTCCTCAACATATTGGAAAAAGCTGAGAGTTTCCTCCTCTTTGGAGCTCATCATTCTTCAAGTCTTTGCACTGCATTCTAATTGAAAGAAAAAACAACTCTTAGTTATAATCACTTAACTAATCAGGGGCACAGAATATTCAGAATAAAAGGTAACATAGATCTTTTCAGCAAGCATTTTATTATGTCATTAGTTATGTTCTCCTGCAAAAGTACTTATAACCCTTAAATCAGTGGAAGCAATTGCCTTCCGAAGTCTCTGTTAACTCTTGAAGAATCCCTGCAGTGAGCAGCAGTGGCAGCATTATGTTGTGGGGATATTTTTAATCCAGCCAGAAGGAAAAGGAGTGCTGGAGGTGTATGATATTTGGCCCACGAGAAGGGCCAAATATGTTTCTGTTTTCAAATAGAAGGGCCCAGGATAATTTTAAGCTAATACCTGAACATTCCTGGAAGAAAACCAATTCAAGAGTGCAAAAAACTTTTGGGTCTGAAATTCAGCTTTCTGCAGAACAAGGCTCTAAGTCGAAGGCATAGCTACAGTGGACTTTTACAGTTACTAAAAACTTGTAATTAACTTGTACAAGGTGCACTTTTTATTTTCTGATTATAAGAAAGCCAGTCATTAAAAAAAGGCTAAAAGCTCGGTACAAATCTAACACTGATTTGATCAGTGTATCTGTTAACATTTCTGAGTAATGATGTGTGGCTCTTTTCAAATAGAAGCTGCATGGTGCTGCTGAGTCTTGCATCTTGTCGTACAATTCATCTTTTGAGGGTGGCATCATGTTTCATTCAACATTCTCACACACCAAAACTAGCAGACTACAATTAGAGATAACTTCCCGTTTGAGTGTTGATTCACAGCAGGCTCATTTTCTCAGTTGTATATGCACATTTTTCAGCCTGAAATGACTGGTTATAACTAAGAGAGCATGCAAATCTGAAAAAATAGCTTTCATTTTCCCATGTTTGTAATACATGCTGGACTCAGATGTTGAGATTCAGCATTCCTGGGATAAATAGGATGACACAGACAAATTAAAGCAGTCTCACTGAACAAAAGCACAGCTTTACATATACAAATGATATTTATTTTATATACATATATTTTTTGCTGTTGTTTGCTTTGATCCACAAATCTTTATCTGTTCCTCCCCAACTCTGCAAAAACATTATGCGGATAATTACGGTTCATTTGTAAACTGTAATTAGGTTTGAGTGAAAGTTTTTCCATCTATTCAAACTCAGAAGCGTATAACACTTACAGAGCATGTATGTGCTTGATGCATTAAAAAAATAATAATAATAATAACACATGCAAAATTATATATAAAATAAACAATGCACCCAGCTTGAATTTAGAGACTGTAGAATAGGATGAGGAGGAAACAGTGCAGGCTTTTATGTAGGTCAGTGTTTTCAGATCAGCCGAAGACTTCTGCTTGTTTACGTATGAGAGAAGCACTGAGTGGGAGCGGGGTTGGAGAGAGGGGGGAAGGCGCTTTGCGATAACTGCATGTATGTTGTGTGTGTAGGGAGGTTAGGGCAGTGAGGGGGGTCTTGGAGGGCAGCCAGATGGAGACTGCGCAGCTAACAGGGAGGGCAACCATTGTCTGGTCATCCTTAGCATCTCTGCATCCCGTGTCTATCTAAGCATCACCATGCGGGGTAGGTCATTGGGTTTATCTGTAGGTTCCACACCCCTTCTAGGATCCTCAACACTCCTCACCCCATCTTTTTAAAGATATGTGGGATGATTACTGTTAGAGACAGGAGAGTTCATACTAGGGCATGGTGACAAACAATTTTGATGTATTTTGATTCCAACATTTTGTCACTAGTGCACATACAGACGTGCGTTTATAAGGGAAAATAGAACTGAGTTTGAGGGAAGAAATGAGGTACACCAGCATAAGTGCAGAGATGAGAAAGCACTGTTCAAACAGTGTTTGAGCTGAATTAAGCCTGCCAGCTTAATCCTGTAAGCCTGCAAAAGAAGCCCGCACTGGAATCAGCTTGTTTATCACAGTGTTTTTACTGGCTTTTTACAACGGCTTGTCCTCCAAAAACTTACTGATATAAAATTATGGTATTATTCTATCACTTTAGCAACATCTATAAATTCTCCAGCCAGTTTTTTTGTTTGTTTTTAGATATTTAATTCCTTTTGTCTCATTTAAATTTCCTCTTGCTTTTAGTTCCTCCTCTGCCCATTTTTGTCCTATATGACAGTTGAAACAGAGGTGCACTTTGCTTTAAAAGTAAATGATGATGGCACATTGTTTCTGTTTCCAGGCAACCATGTCACCAGAGAGGGCCACTGTGGATATTCTAAAGACACAATGTCAAAAAAATTTCATGGCCAGCAGTATGGTGGCCTCATGCATGAGTGCTTGTGCACGAATACACACATACAGATGAACATCAATGCATTGCAGTTAACCTCAACTAACCTTTAGTGGCTCTACTTTTCAAAATCCCAAAAACTGACAACTCTTTCACATGTATCAAGCAAATTTCTGAGTACAAATTCCTGCCAAATTAAAGATTGTATGCATTAAATAAGTAGGTTGGATATTAATCTACCTTATATCCTGTATGATATTTTTTATTATAAAAAAGCATTTTGATGAATACTTACAATAGGGCTTTGTCTTTACTGTGGTGTAAATCAAAGTGTCTTCTGTCTTTCCCTGAGTCCACGGTACAACAATGAATTCTGACCTATGCAGATGAATCCATGCACTCTTCCCCTTAAATCCACATAGACCTCCATCCATCATTTATTTATTTATTTTTTCAACAGATTGTGCCCCACTAGAAGGAGTCCCAGTGACCCAGGATGAAGATGGAACTAGAAGGGAGCTGGGCCATCAGGTGCCCTGTCCAGTGCTCCCTTCCCCTGGGCCAAATATCGTACAGCTCCAATCCAGATGCTGCCAGACTCCGAGCCAGCTGTGAGAGCTTGACTTCTACGCACATGTGTGTGCGCCAAAAAAGCAGCACACAACTGCTACTGTATGCATTGCAAAAATGCACATCACGGCTTCTCAAATCAAAGTCCTCTCACAGCTGCATAGCCAAGTTGGCTTTAAAGTCCAGTTCAGATTCTTCTTTCTTGGAGTGTTTCTTTGTACGTTCTATTAGATCAAAGTCTCATGACAATAATAAAAAACGGGATCCACATCCGCGGTGCCCTCGTGGATGAGGTAGACCAAGGGTTCTTGCATTCCCTGCCGATTTCCTCTGCCCTGTTCAGCACAGTACCTCGGTGCTTAAGCAGATGACACTGGGCTTCCCAGCTATACACCAAAACAAGAAGAACACGCCCACAGCCTACTGTAGCCACCTTACTCTAATACGTCAGCCTCTCTCTCTTGCTCTGTGTCCATCTCTTTCTTCCACAGCTCTTTTTCTTGCTGAGTCCCTTTGAGCTAATATTTCTGACACACTAATATGCAAGGTTCTCTCTGCAAGCATATGTGTTGTGTTTTTGTTTCTTGTATCTCGCTTTGCCTTTTCCTTTGCAGCTGAGAGGAAGCTTGAGCCTGAACGTGTTGTTCTGTTGTCAGCACCACGGAGAGTTCTCCCTGTCAGGGGGTGAAGAAGGCGGGGAGTTGACAGGGTGGGCACACTGGGACAAATGCAAAGATAGGAGAATAGGAGGGGTAGGTGGGAGGAGTCAAAGGGTTGCCAGGGTGTGACCTCATTAGATACAACCTCCTCTTCCCCTGGCAACCACTGCGATTACCCTCCCTGATGCCTCCTCCTCCTGCTCCTCTCTTGCAGTTCGTAAACAAGACCATGACACGAAAACACTTGCTGTGAATGCATCGTGTTGCTCTCGTGCAGTCTTGGGTTAAAACAATGATGAATAAGGAAAATACTTGGAACAAAACAACAGCACTTTGTAATTTCCTCAATGCACAAATGAAAAGGCTGGTGCAAAATTAATAATTGAATTCACAAACATATAAAGCAAACAGATCAATTCCAAATGTGTTCCCTGAGGTTACATAGGCAAAAGATAAAATCAAAAGATAGATTTGAAGCTGAGTTGCTGTTTTTGTCAGTGTAATGTCACTGCACAACTGTCTCTGGGATGAGTAGGGATTTCAACACAGCCGTCGGTTGTCTATGTGCTGGGAGTGAGGGGTATGTGATGCAAAAGCTGGGGTAAAAGCTGAAGAGGAAGGGAGGGGGTAAGGGCATGCTTTGAAAATGTGTGGGTGGTTGGAGGGGACGGGGTTTGTCTGAATGGATTAACACCACGGACACAAAAGGATTAGGAAGCAAAGATCTGTTGTTTTTATCAACCCTGCCATGCATTTCTCTTGACTTATATCATTCACCTCTCACTGTCCCTCCACCACCACCACTCCTCCCTTTGAACCACTCTTGGGTGCCCCTTCAACATTGGTTTGAGCCAGAAAGCTGGTTAAGCAAGTTTCTGAAGACACTGAAACCAATTTCAAAAATCTGGTGGTCAACTTTTGGAATAATGGCAGTTAACATCAATTGAAAAACCAAAATTCCAAAGGCATTAAAGTTTACAAGATGATCTAAAAGAGTTACAAGGACATAGCAAGGGCACTGCGATCCACAAAGTGCTTGTAATTGCATATCAGAGATGTAAGGCAGGGTGAAATATAATCTTATATCTCTGCACCCTTTTCAACTCATATCAATAAACCAGGTGCTAAACTAGCAGCTGAAGTGATCTCATTGAGATCAAAATGCACTTTCACAAATTTCTTTATGCCTATTGTTAAGGATATGGTTTACCGATCTTTCACAAAGGAAGTTAGGGTACCGGCTCATCACATGCACACATCCACATGTTCATTTATAAAAAGGTAAGTGTGACCTAAGTGTACCCCATCTCAAAGGGAGCATTTAGAGCCCATGGGAGTTTGATGAAAACAGACAGTAAAAGAAAACATCATGGACAAAAGGGGTTAAATAAATATTTCCACAAATGTGCACAAGAGTAGTTTGTGTTGTGAACAGTAGAGTAGACTCCCTCTGGGACAGAACGAGGGGTGAAACAGAATGCAATTCCTGGAACTTTTTAGTTCATGTAGCCTTGCAGGAATACATTTGCATTTAATGAAAAGGACATCAAAACACAAATTTGACTGTATTCAAATGCTTTGGTAGCTGTGCTACAATCAGAGTGCTTTCAATTTTAGCTTTGCACTGTGTCAATTCATCTGGGCTGATTAAACCTTCTGCATATTTTATGTCATTATATGAACTGTGACATGATTAGATGTTTATCCCTTTCATGCATCCCTTTCTATAGTGCATGCAGTGGTCACTACAGTGGACAGCAATCTAAATGCCATTTTCGTGTGTTTTTTGTGGATTTTTATGACATAAATGCACACAGATCACTGAAGTGGACACTAATGCATCATACAATACACTATCAAACTACTGACCATGCACTGTAAGTGAAATAAAAGATTTCTTAAATCCAATAAGGCTGACAGACGAAACAGCATGCCGACCAACTTCGTCTCTCTTTTTACAGTATAAAACTGGCAGGTAAAAAAATATACTGTGACATCACGTAACCCCTAAAGAAAAATACGGCTGATATATTTTCCAAATAACGACTTTGTATTTGGAGAAAATTACAATTGGTCACCTAAAAAATATATTAGAATAAAATATTCATGCGTGAAAGGGTTATTATTGGAATTTACAAGCCCAACTTTGGGGAATAGAAATGGGTACATAATCTGTAATTCTGCTCTAAAATTCCCTCCTGACTTTTATTGTTCTGATATAAAGACTGAATATCATGATCCTCAATGTCCCATTGGAAAGACAGGTAAAACCGTTTAAATAAATTATTTTTGTAGAGGCATTGTCTCACACAGAAAAAATATGAAACATTTAATTTTATATTTGAGTCGGGATAAAAAAAACAAACACTGGATAGAAAATAGTTGTTTTTAACAACATCGCACAACACCACTTTTGGTGCTCACAACAATCACTTTGAAATATATGTAACTAAAAAAATTGGTTTGGTTTGTAGGATACCTTAGTTAATTATCTTTGGCTTTCTGTCAATCTGAGGTATCGATATCATGTGACACAGAGGCTCTTTTCCTTTTACCATATGGCAGTAGGCTGGACAAGGGTCCACGTTAAACCTGAGCATTATACACAATAAAGTAGGTTAAGGCTGGTCAAAATTATTTGGTAGCACCCATTGGCAAAAAGGCAGCAATTTGAGTTCCTCAAGTCTCGGTGACCAGTATTCGACTCAAAATTCTTTTGAAACTTTAACTCTAATTGTTAAAGTTCCAACTCTCATTTCTCTAAAATGACATTAAGAACATTTTATAACATCCAAAATGGAATTAATGATTATGTGCACACTTTAAGAAGGGAATTCTGAGAAGATTTCAGATTGCCTACAATAATGCTTTGGGAATACTTCTGAAAAGACCAAGATGGGCCAATGTAATGAAATGTTTGTGACAGCTGGAGTCAGCGCTCTCAAGAGATCTGATGTTTGAATTTATACATCATTTAAATTAATTGGGGAAAAAAGATATCATGGCCTTAGCAAATCCTCAGGTGAACTCTACATGATACCATTCACAGCTGTGTAGAGCCTGGTACACAGCAGATTTCAACAAGAGATTGAGCAGTTATAAAGATTTCAAGAGTTAAAATGACTCAGTCTGGTGTTAAAGAGTTAAATTGACACCAATTCAGAAAAGGACCAAATAGATCCAGCATAGTGTTAGCTTAACTACACTACAGCCTAACTAGCTGTGTGAGGTTGTATGTTATTATGTTTTATTAACTTCATGCTAAATTTTATGTAATTTTGTAATTTTGGATGGTTCTGGATATGAGTACAGATATCTGCTTAGTTTTTTTTGTTTTTTGTTTTTTGTTTTTGTGGTGGGACCTAGAATGTGAAATAAAGTTTGTATCCACCTTTCCATCTATTTAGCCATACATAAAGACTAAGATGCCCTGTAGCAGATTTGTTGTACTCAATTCAGTCATGCATGTTGCAATGTTGTATTGATCCAGTACTCTAACAGGCTAATGTAGAGTCTATAAAAACTTTATACTAATCAATCAAATGACAGATGACAAGAATTTGCTACTAAT
Source organism: Phalloptychus januarius (assembly GCA_902982915.1). Lineage (NCBI taxonomy): Eukaryota > Metazoa > Chordata > Actinopteri > Cyprinodontiformes > Poeciliidae > Phalloptychus > Phalloptychus januarius. The sequence goes on along the minus strand of CADWAE010000466.1, from coordinate 11,010,377 downwards.
ACAGGGGTGCCTGTGCATTTGAATGTTTTTAAAGGCAGTGATCTGAATACAATCAGCTGACACATACCATAGTTTTTTCTGTTAATGATATTCACTTTTAAAGTGTTCTCAGCAGAATGGAGATTCCTAACTCTGTTTTTAGAGGCTTAGTTGCATTCTGTTTACTGGAAGTCCAGTGGAGGTGAGCGGGTGGAACAGATAGTGAGACAGATGTCAGACTCTCATTAAAGATGCAGCATGGCTTGCTTCCTTTCCTCAGATCTTGGAGAGAGAAATGGAGCATACGGTTTCTGGTCTGACTGACCGTTTGCAGAAATCTGGCCACTCTATGATTCATGAATCAAGCTAATATAATAATCAAGCTCAAGCTAAATAAAAGAAATATTAAACATTTAAGAGCATCTTGATGATTGTCTTAATATTGAGAATCATTAAAAATCACAATTTCCCTAGAAAGCTGCAAGCTTCAAAGTACTAATTTATAGCAGCTTCCTCTCTCCAGAGATGCTAAGCCCAGGCATGTCCTTAATGTTCACCCTTCACACTTCATGCTGCTTCCAACAAGACTGAGAGGTGAAAATTAGAGACTAGAGTCAGTAATCTCCCTAACAGACAACCAATGGCCTTAACCCCTTGTAGATCTATAAATCGCCAGAACCGGTGAACTAAAGCACCTGCAGATTGGGTACGAAGTACAGGACTTGGGCAAATTGGTTCAGGCTCTCCCAACAGGATCACTGGAGTTTCTTCATGCCTCCATAGCTCTATTTATCAGACAGAAATAATTATTTTTTTCATAACACCCATCACAATATTTTCAATGACAATTACCCTTAAAACTGGAATTGCACAAATTCAAATTGATGTACAGTAGATCTTACAATATGCTGTACTTCAGTTCCAAACAGCTGATGCTGCATAATAAAAAATACTATTTTCTTCTGCAAAATCAAAGAGTATGCATTTTGAATATATATTTTAATTTACTGAGATTATCCTATTCAAATATAAGGTTAACCCCAGGCTTACAATAAACAAATGCATATTATATTGTTTTACGGTGTGAAAATCCCTATTTCCCCTCCTACTGACCTTGTTTTGCACTTTCCCTTCATAATTATAAAAGCAAAAAAAAAAGACAATTGGGGCAATCTGACTGAAAAGGTTAACCTTTAGCGCCCTCTGGTGTAAACAGGATCTTTTAACACTTAAATAACTATGCAACGCCACGCTTTAAATTAAATAAAATGAAATGAAACTAAATTAAATAAAATGTTCTGGGGGAAAAACTCTGTCTTTTAAAGCAAATAGAGCATTATCAGATGTGCAGGCATGCAAACATTTTCATTTTATCCAACATTTACGCCTAAGATCTTGCCACTCACTCACTCAATAAATAAAGAAGTAGAAGAATGCCATCTTTATTTCACTAAGTGATTCTGTTCTAATTAAATGGTTAGCTAGATCATTTATAGTCATAAGGGAGTACTCAAATTATAACAGACCTACAAGCAAAATATAAAACACAGTTTCACATAAAAAAGGTAAAACAGGATAAAGGTAAAGATAAAACAGGGTGGGTAAAAGTGACCTGGTCAAATACAAGGTAAATATATCAACCAAGGTAAAAATGTGTTGATATTTGAGTAATTAGTTAATTTGTTTTAAATTACCAAGTTTTTTGTTTGTTTTTTTTTAGGTTGATTCGTTGTTGCAATCCCTGACATATTGGTGGAAGGTGTCCATGTAACCAACAGAGGTGGGTGGCACCTAATTACAATTGCTCAGTTAAATGTACTTGAGTACATTTTTGAAGCAAAAAATACATAGTTTTAGGTGAAGTTTTACTACACAATACATTTTACTTTTACTTGAGTAATGTTATTAAGAAATATCAATACTATTAAGTGCATGACTACTCAACTAACAAGTAAGCCCAAAGAAAGATGTTCTTTGAAGACGAATCTCAGAAGTCTGGAATCTGCAGCCACGAGGAGGAGCTGCATCCTGAAGGCGACACTCAGTCCGCCCAGCAGTTTTGCACAGCTGAATAGTTACCAAGGGAAATTACAAGATTTGTCAAGTGCATGAAAGAATCAAGGCAACACTACAAGTATGTTTTTGAAAATAAATAACATTGTAACATTTAAAGGGGAAGAATATTCATGCAACCAATCAATTTATGTTGCATATTTTTGACTTTTAATGACTTTCTGTTTTGGCTTTATTTATTAATTTTTTCTCTTTTTGTCCCCCCAAAAATCCTAAGTTAGTTAATCACAGTTGATTTGTCAAAATAATTAAAAGGATAAAACATGCAAGAGGTGGGAATACTTTTTATTGGCACCATATGAAATGTAGTTGAATTTATTTTTGTTTGTCATTTTACACATGCATAGGGACATGTGTATAGTCAGTATGTCGAGATATTTCTATTTCTTCTCCTTGTGATTTTGATGACTATGGCTTGTAGGTGATGAATACAGAAGTTTAAGTTTTTCATAACCTTAAAATGTTATAAAAAAAGTCTATGTTTTCTGAGCCTGCACAGATGTACAGAAGACAGTCATTAATATCCTCTTCAATGACAGTAAGTCACAAAGGTTTACTCTCATTTACAAACTTCATGCCAAGTAATATTAACCCAGTGATTTATGCGAAATGTGGCCCATTTATGTTTAAAGAAATGAAATGTCAGAGGTTTGATATTAATGTTTAGAATATTTTTTTAAAATCTTATGTAATAGTATAATTTTATGAAACACTGAATTTTGGGTTTTCATGGAAACCATAATCATCCAAAATCACAGACATTTCACTCTATGTCATAATACTTTTTGTCCATGAGGTGGCGCCATTGTATCTTAAACAATTAGTTTACAGTCGGTTTAAAAATTACTCAAGCTCCATAGATTTAATTATATCTTAAGGATGAATTAATGCTACAATAACGTACATAATCGGGGTAAATGACTGGAATAATTAAAGATTTTCGTTGCAGTTCTTTGCTTGTTCATTTTAATTTTTGAAAAGTCATTTGTCATGAAGTTTAGCCTACTTGTTTTTATACACTTCCATTATTTCTCGAAACAGAGAAAAAATGGTAAGTCGGTAAAGTGAGTACCAAGAAAGTAAACTAGTGATATTGCGGACATTACAATAACCACGTAACATTTTCTCCTTTATTGTAGAGGTTTATTTTTACCCTCCAAAAGTCATTCATATTCAATATACATGAAGTGAAAAGTTCAATAAGTCTAGTACAGTGCCATTTAGTGTTGACGTTCAGCCGAGATACAGAGAACAGGGAGGGGAATGTGCGTAGCACATTGGAAACAGGCACAGCCAACATGCAGTCAACTACTGCAAAGTGCCAAACGCGGGACAAACTGGCTTCAGAAGATACCACTCCTCCTCTGTACGACACCAAACCTCCCCTGTCTTTGCGGCGCTTTCTCTCATCCCAACCGATAATGTAAGACTCAGTCAGAAAGATCTGTCAGATGTTCACTCGAGCCGTCGCTTTTTACGTTCGCAATTCCGTTTTCAATACTGTCAGACAGCTTACAGTCAGACTACAGCTGGTCATCTGCGAGGATACCTGGTGTGAGATGCGGCAATGTCCCGAGGAATATGCCCACGCGTCAACTCTTTTGACTCCGTCAGGATTTTGGCATTGGTAATCTTTGCAGTGAATGCAATCGAGGCGGATAAGCACAGCTGTTATGAAGTGAGAGCCGCTTTCCAGCAGCGATACATCGGATCACTTCACCTGGTGCCGGAGAAACCATACAAAGGTAAGTCTGGTGGAGGAACAGAACGCTTCAGCGGGAGCACATGTAAGCATCATTTAGTAAGTGGCATGACATGCTGTTTTTTAAGCAAATATATCCAAACAACTATAGGTTAGATTGAACGTGACTAGGTTAGCTTTAGTAAAACTTTTGTTTTCATAGTGTAATTTATATGCAGGGGTCAAAAGTGCACATGAGAGCTAGGAGAGATGGGAGTGGAGAGGGGAGCACCAAGAGAACAGATATGAATTGGTCATATTGGATGTTTTAAATGACTGGGACTGTCTTATATTGTGATGTCCTTAGGTGAGGGAATGCTGACAATCAGTAAAAAATATTTTTATCATTAAATTTAAGATCTTAAGTTTAACATTTAGTTAACACACACACTATATATATACATTGATTATAATTTATGATGACATATATAATGACATCATATATGTCTCAGGTTGTCTCAGCACCATGGTTGCCTCCGTGGTGCTGTGCTGAGACAACCTTTTCAAGTAACAGCTTGAGTGTTGGAATTCAGATTATACAAATGTTCTAATTTGTGTTGTCTAAGAGGTCACAATAATGACTGATTAATTAGGATATCTTACTTGGTTATTGCATTTGGGTATATCAAGACTATAAAAGCTAGAACACAGGTTTCCCTGTGGATGTGCTTAGTTGGTATCTGCATGTTTTATTCTGTTTTTTACACATGAGGGGAAAGGTCTTCCAAAACCTCAAGTCAAATGAAACAAAATGATGAAAGTAAAGATTAAGAAGTTGATCAGTCTGCATCACAGCAAACTGAAATATAGCTAAGAAGCTGATGGTCGAGATTTTCTTTTTACAACTGGGATTGTAAAGAAATCACAGTTAATACCCATTCTGCACTTTTGCTAGCATTATTCTAAGAGCCTTTTGTTTTGATTATTATTGCATCAATAATTCTATATATCAATAACTCAACTCTAACAACTTTGTAGCCCATGACATATTCAAATAATTCATGAAATTCATAAGACTCTTAATTTTAATCTATGGATAAGTAGGAACCATAACATTCCATAACAATTGTGCGCGGTCTGTTCTCATCTACTCAAATTTTTTTATTATTTTAGTAAATTCATGAAGTTGCGGTTATGAAGGTGCGTGTCATGAATAAGTGACATAAAAAGTGAGCCTTAAGCAGTTCTTGCTCTGAAGTAGTAGCATGCTGCTAAAGTAGCTTAAGATTCATGGCTTTGCCAGAATGCAAAACTATGCTCTTAATCTGTAAAAGTCTTTAACTGTTACAGGAATTTTATGAGGAGAAATAAATAACATATCTAGAGAAGAAAGAAACCCACAAAAGCCATACAAAACAACCTGATTGTTTAAGTAAACATAAGCAAAGACTTTATCTTAATCAAAGTCACACATGAAAATACACAAGGCTTACAACAAAAAGGATTACTGGGAATTATGTCTTGGTTTGGTACTAATCATGGACTACATGTGTGGATTGGTAATTTGAAAATAATGGAGAATGTTGCACTGCCATAGTATTTTGCACTTATCCCATTGTATCGATCCATCCATTAAGGCATCCATCCTCACAGTGATACTCCCAGGTTCATTCTAAAATGTCCCATGGTGTCACTTTGTTGTTGTAGGACTGTGTCATGCAAAGGATGCTCAAGGATGCTTGTAATTGTAATTACAATTGATGCTTGTAATTGATATTTTATTAAGGATCCTTGTTTGCATGATCATCTCTATTGCTCTAGAACAGTCCATAGAACGTAGCAAACCTTGTTTATTTGGTTTATTTGAGCATTTTAAAAGTCACTGATTTTGATGCTGCTAAATTTGCAGATTATGGCAGAAGAAATTGGACTCTCCACAACACATGTATAAAAGGAATTCAACAATTTCCCGAAAACACTGAAGGATTTAAGTGTCCTCAAGAAGTACAGCGTGCACTGTCCTGTCTTGAACACCGTTTTACTGTTGCTGTCACTGTTATATTTATATTCCTTTATCACCTCTTCTTTTTCTGGAATTAATTCAGTATTTGACCTAGTCCTGGTTTACCTAAAAGCTAGAATCATCTCCATTGTTTTGTTCATATTGAAGATCAGATTATACTTTCTATACCGTACCACAAAGCAGTCAATCAGTAGTCTGAACTCAGGTTCTTGCACATCTCTGATACACTCAAGCACTGCAGTCATGTTTTCATCTACTTCATCTCAGTAGATGAAAACAATGTATTTTACTGGAAGCCTGAGGTGGACAGAGGGACAAGGAATGGTGAGAGTACAGTCATCTGTGGTACGTCTTTGCTATAGACCACCTGGTTAAACATATGTCCATTGAGTCTCATAAATTGTGGCCTTTTTGTCAGGTAGTCACTGATCCAGGTGAATGCTAAGGCTTTCACCTGAGTACTCTGGATTTTCTGACAAATCCAATACATCTGAATTGGATTTGCACCAAATAAAAGAAAAAAAAAATCATGATTCTCAAAGCATGCCTGCTTTGTTCAGATGTATGATGACTTCAACTTCCAAGCAATATGAAAAGTGTTGGGAGTCCTGATATGTGCACCTGCTCATTAATGTTGCCTCTGTTTCAACTCATCGGAAATGTAGGACTGTAGTTGACATTAATTGTAATTTGAGCTTTTGATATGTTGATCAGTAATGGTATTAGTAAAATAACAAACTTATTATCACAAGTGCAACCCAAACCAGATATTTTCCCCTAATATGCTTCCTATCTGACTGGCACTGTGAACAGCCCCATTCCAATCTTTTCAACTACCAAAAACAAATATAAGGCTGATTTGTGCCACTTCTATGTGGTACTGAATTGGATACATATCCAAGGCCAGATTTTGGCACTGAGTCCCGGCGGGGCCCCGAAAGATGCTTTGTATTTTTGTGAATGAATAAGGTCACTACTTTGATCACTGGCTAAGAGGATTTTGGCGGTGGTGTTGAAAAAACTCTCTGATTTGTTCTGGCAAACGTCCATTATGGATGCTTGATTCTTATTGGTCCAAGTTGGACGCTTCTTACGCTTTGGGGCGGAGCTTCAGGGAGATATTTATCATGATGGCAGTTAACAGAATGAATGACAGCGGAGCGCAAGAACGAAAGAAAGAGAACAGCGCGACCGAGAGGTGATGAAGAAAATGTCCAAGCTACGAGGGTTTTTAAAAACTCATATTGGACATGGAACAGAACCATCGTTGTCCCTCTCTGCTTCTCAAGACGTTGCTAACAGCGGTTCTACGGTCCGCCAGAACCTGGACTGATCCGGTGCGGGTGGAGTCAGAGGCGGCGGCAGGGCGAACTTCTTCTCTAGGTGGAGCGATGACCACGGATAATCCGTACAGGATTGATCCTGCGCTTTGGGTAAAAACAGCTTACTGGGCTGAGCAAGAAGCAGAAAATATAGATGTTCATTTGAAAGCATCGGAACATCTTTACAAACACCGGAAACGATTCTTCTCCAGATCGCGTTTTGAAAGCTAGCTCCAAGTGGTGAGTCCATCCAAACACAGCTGAGTTCTCCTCCATCCTCCGCGGCTGTGTTTGTATTTTAAACGATGCTAAAAGTCAGTGAAGCTTTGAAACGAGTTCCTGTGAGTGGAAAAAAGCAAAGAACGATTAGCTAAAGTCACAGAAAAGTAATACGACTGCGCTGCTCGCTCAATGCCAAGTTAAAAAAGCGGAACTAGCTTTAGCTCCCAGCTAGCAGCAGCGGGAGGAACTGTACAGGTTAGCTCGAGCGTCCCGCCCTGCCCTGACACTCAGCTACAAGTTTTGACCAGGTTTGGCTTTCAGAGGGGAAATAACCTGACTGTGTGAAGTTGGTAGGGAAGTAAACCTGATAATTACATTGAAAGATTCAGTTGATAAAAATTGAAAGAGGGAGAGAGACAGATGAAGAGAGAAATGAAGAAGGATATTGTACAGTACATAGAGGATGGATAGAGAACATTGTCAAATTTTTCTTCCTTAGGAAAGCTCTGTTGAATAGACACGTTCAAGATGTTCAAGTATTTCTTTCATAACTACTAAGTATATTTTGTTTGTAGTAATGATCTTCACATTCATTAAAGGTGCACCGTTAGCAATTTTCTGGCCGATCACTGATCTTTAAAAATCTGACTTGCTGAAATTTTTTTGTGCTTTTGTGTGCAAAATATAGCAAAAAAGTTGTCAATCATGGTGTGACTGTTGTGAACCTCGCATGGAAAGATGACCTGGTGGTTGGGACTGTCCATCAGCCCTCTCTCATGGTGACAGTGGTTGATTTTTGTGACTTTGTTGCTAGATGAGGTTTGGATAGGATCAGTTCCACAAGTAAGTCACGGCCAAATATATATATGCAACTGTATAACGATGATAAAGTAGGGCCCCCACCTTGGCTCAAGCCCAGGGGCCCACACCCTCCTAAATCTGGCCCTGTCTTATGGCACATTTTATCCAGACGTAAACAATGGCTAAAACAAGAAATGCTGACATTTTGAATGGAAAGACAACAAAGTAGAATTAAATTAGTTTTTGGGGTGACAGTTTCATGCATTGTTCAACAACTTTAAATTCGATTAATACACGGCGTCATCTTCTATTACTTCTTTAAACAGTGGGCTGCGGTGTGATGTCTATCAGCATAAATTACAGAGCTACTGACCTTATGGTGTAGAAGATTTTTCTTCACTTCCTTGCCATAAAAATCACTCTGTAAGCAGATGTTCCCAATTGAACACCGTGTTCTTATAGGTACTGGAACAACTTGTTACGTTTGACTTTCACTCTTTGTATTACAATTACTCTTCCCAAAGAGTAGGTCATAGTAAGCCACACTCCTGTCTCTAAACATTAAAGATACACTGGCAAAATCTTTTCTCCATCCCATAGAGACCATTTTGTTCCAAGGATAGATGAAGCAGTCTTCTCATTATTGTGGATTGGAGTTTGGTCTTACGATCACCATTTTTGTCATATTTAGATTTTCATTTTAATTTGGAATGAAATAACGCCCATTGCCATTTTATCATATTAGCGGCCTGACAATTTAAGGCCCAAGGCAGTTGCATAACCTTGCTTATCAGAAATTGTCACTCTGCCAGTGACAATCACTCACTCGGACTAGTTGAACTGAAGTCAACTAGTCCGAGTCATGTAACTTTCCTTCAGTCTTGATATAGCTATATTGTTACGATTTTTTACTCCTCTTTGTTTATTAGAAAATTCATTGGCTTCACAATCAGATTCTGAATCCAGAATGCTGAGATTGTGTGGAAACTCTGAATTTATAAGCACTGGACTTATACGTAAAAATGTGAGACCCAAGTTTTTTAATTATGTTTGCTCTTCAAATGAAAAAGAAAATATTTTTGTTTTAAAACTACAATTGTGTTTTAAAGTTAATTAAATTTAGAATAATGATGCATTACAACTGGTAATCCTGAGGTCATTTTTTATGGTGGTTGTATTTAAGGTTATGGTTTATTTTGGAGTAGCGCTCTACTTGATAAAGACTGAGATTACTGCAGCAGTTGTTTAACCTGTATGTTGGTTTCAGGTCAAGTGTCACCCAGCATGAGTCTGCATGCTGTAACTGGAAGAAGAGTAATAGATAGCGGAGTGGGAAACATAGTTTGAGGTGCATTTAAACCACTTGATATGTTTGTTTTATGTAGCATTGCTATTGGCAACAGAATATATCATTTCCATTACCAGGTGTAGTTGTAGTTATAAAAACAAACTTTAGCCTGCAGCTATGATCTGTGAAGGACATGTCTACTAGCTCCTCCTGAAACCAAAGATGACGACCATATCATGAAATCCTTAAAGAATAGCATTTGCTTACCAGTGGAACGTCATTCAAACCCTATTAGACTCTTTCTAGTTCACTGATTAGGAAAAGTGGATGTCACAGTTAGCAAGGGCCTGGATGAAATCCTACAGCCTTGACCACACAGATATCTAGTTTAAGATCTTTGTGGTTTGTAGCTCAACGTTCCACATGAACATTCCAGAACTTTATACAAAACTTTTCTGAGCCTACTTGCCACCTTCCTGACAGATAAGTTGCAGCCTTTAGAGCTTGAAAAATTCAAAACCAACTCTTATCATTGTCTTGTCAATGAACAATGATGTTAGTTTCCCCTTTATTCTCTTTTGCATTAAAGACTGTAGCAATTTAAAGAGGCATGTCAGTCATGCTTCCCCATCAATTTGCAGTCAGAATCAGGGAGGAACAGCTCTGTAGCCTTGTACAAAAAGACTGAGGTAAGAGTGGATATCAAAACCAACGGACCAACAAACCTAATGTGGGGCGGAGAAAAACACGAGAGGTAGACCAGGGAACGAACATAAGTACTGTGTGTGTGTGTGTATATATATATATATATATATATAATATATATAAGGAGGGAAAAAAATACTACCTAGCATTTAAGCTTTCTAAATTTGAATTATATCTTTAAAGCCCGAAGATATGAAACTGATTCTTAGAATGGGAGATTTAGAAGTGTAAGAATTATGTGTACATAATGATGTAACTTTTCTTCAGTCCTCACATCGTATGCCAACAAAAGCAACTCCTGAAACGTGAAGAGGCCAGGCTTCAGCCTTCCTCACAGTGTGATGTTTGCCTTAGGATACAGTGCTGCGCTTTATGTGCTGTGAACAGATTTCTTACAAAGTAGCAGGAGCGTGTCACAGGCGTTTGAAGGATCCAGTTTCAAATGAACTGCATTCTTGCACTATACTCATGTCTTTGCTTGATATTCTTATCTTCAAAATGAAAATGCAAGAAATAATTTCATCAACAATTACCATAGAAGGAAGATGGAAAGTGGTTAAATTGATTTTATAATTGGATGCTAATTGGATGCTATTGCTAACCTGAACAGTTATGTTTATGGGGTAATTTAAGTTATTTTCTATATATAAAATATATAGGAATAATTTATTAATATCAGTTCCAGAGATATAAGGAGTAAAATATTTTTTTTCTTTGCTTACTTATCTTATCACATTCAATGATCTCTGTTTTTCATTACAGATTACCTACCATTTATAGAGACAAAAGACTTACTTTCATCCAAGAGTAAAATAACACCCGTGTAATTAATAAAACAAAAGCATGTTGGTCTCCTAACAGTTGATAAACTGGAAAACAATATGTCACAATGTGTTTTCACATCCTTAAACATTCACATCTCTCAAACTTTGGCATTGTCTTTGATTAACTAGTAATTTTGAGTCGCTTTTACCTGCCCTCTTATCAATTTCTCAAATGGCATTTAGAGTTTAAATCTATAGATCATTTAAGGATATTCTCAGGGATAATTTTGAGTTTTTTAAAGACAAAATCCAAGGCTACATTGTCCTCTAAAATCACATAAACCACATCATTGATTTGAGAAGTGCATAACACAATGAAATCAAGCTAAGTTAGCTAAGTCAATCTTAGCTAATCTGTCAGGTTCTTTTTATCTGTCATATATTAATATATTCTTCATATATTCATTGTATATACATCATATGTACATGGTGTATAATTTTGTGCCTCAGCTGATTTTCTATGTACTGTTCAGAGGAATAGGTTTTTCTCTTAGTGTATGTTTGCTGTTAAATAATATTGAAATGTCTACATAGAAAGATTAATGTTCTTCCACCAATACAAAGAACACCAGAGGGTATTTGGGCATTTCTAAGTCAATATTTATTGTTAAATGGATCGTAACAGATACTATAAGTAATAGTGTTGAAATGCCCTTCCAGTAAATTGCTGCTTCAGCAGGTCTGAGTCTATTTGCCCACTAACCTTACATCTATCTTTATGATCTGTATTTCCAACTTCTGGCTTCTGATGTGGCTTTGGTCCATATGCCAATCACTAAATGCAGTTCCAGCTCTGGTTCTGGGAAAACCAAACATTCTGACTTTGTTTCAAGGTAGTCCAAAACTTCAGGTATGTGGCAAAGACCGCTTTGAGATGTGCTTTCATTCAACCCGGTCTGTAGTAAGCCCAGCAAATCTTTACAGTGTAAATATCCTCCATGTTCAAAGGGTACAGAGTTCTTGAGGCAGCAGAAGGCAAACCAAATTTACTGCATACTTTTAAACAAAGTTATTCTTGTTCTTGGAAAAATGGCACCTGTATAAATAAACAGTAGCATTTGGAAGCACCACTCTCCCAAATATAAGTGAACATCAGAGTAAAATATCCATACCTCATTTGAAAGCTGGAAACAACGCATAAATATTGTTTGATCTGCACAATGCTACCCTATGTGATATACCTCATATCTTGAATGTTGACAGTCAGATTATGTTGCAACCTGCGCTGTAACAGATCATATTAAATGAGTGCAAAAATTGAAATTTTGTGGTTGACATATGTAATTACTTTCCAAAGCTGATTCATATGGACAAACATCACTAATAATAAAAGCACATAATGATATGCTTTCATTGTTTAGCATATCATTATTGGAATGTGAATTACAGGACTTGTACAGTGGTTGAGCTTCTCTACACTGAGTTTTTGACAGGACCACTGAACAGTGGGAAGTTATTCCAAAGGCATTAGTCACCTGAAATTACACATAGTAAGGGGCATTAGATTTTTTTTTGGGAAAGAAAAAGATGTAATGCAACAACTTGAAAGAGGAATGATCACATTACACATTAAATATGTGGTTGGACAATAAGTGATTGGCAAAAATTACATTTTGACAAGTTATAATTTATAGCTTCAATATATTTTATTAAAATGTTATGTAATAGACCAGCAGCAAGAAAAACATACTACCGTATTTTTCGGACTATAAGCCGCTACTTTTTTCCCATGTTTTGAACCACGCAGCTTAAAACCGTTGCTGCTTTTCTGTGGATTTTTTTTCAACCACCAGGGGGCTCTCCAGCAGAAAGTGAATGATTGGAAGTTAACATTGGAAATCAAAGAAGAAAGCGCTAACTTTCATTTAGCAAATGCTAGCAGCAGGCCCGACGAAGAAATGTTTTCAAACTCTGAGGAACCTTTTTAACACAATGTCATATGAAGGATTAAAGCTTTTCTTAGAGCAATCTGGTTTTAAGATAAATCTCATAATGTGTCTGGTGAGTGTAGGTGTTAAAATGTACTGATAAAAGGAGCCAATAAGTTACTGTTTGCTTTTATGGGAGAAACTGAGTCAGCTTTCTAATGAATATAGACATTTCATTTAATATTTCTATTTTGAACAACACTTGGCTTATGTATTACTTACTTAATGCAATTGCATGGATAGGATCAATCTGAGAGAGTGAGGTCAGGAACAGAAGGGAAGGAAACAGCAGAGAAAAGAGATAATGATCAATCTTTAAACCATTCATAAGCATTTGTACTTACTACAGACACTACAAAACCTTACAATTCAACCAATACAATTAATGTTCTTTGGTTAAAATGTATACTCTTTTTTAGAGTGCTTATTAACTTATATAAATCAAGAAGATAAAGATTGTGCCACAAGATAGATAAAAAAAATCAAGAATAAACTGATATCAGTACAAATAAATGTTTCTAACATGTTCACAAATAAAACTATGTTCTGGTAACTTCATTGCTTTTAGCATGACAGTGCAGAAATCTGGCAGGCAGAGCATTAGGCAACAGACAAGTGTCAAAATAAAAAAGCAGACCCCTACAGAGATAGAGATAATGAGCTAACAGCCGGAGGACAGCCAGTCATGACTTCATTCATCTGGCTCTGGGATGGAAACAAATGCAGTCTCTCTGGGTAATTAAAAGACACCCAGGCCTCACAAGGATATGCCTGACAAATGGGAGAGAGGGAGAAGAGAGTGAAAGAGAGATTCAGAATGTAACCCTATTGTGTTTCATGGAGGGATTTGACCAGTGAAGCGCTGGTCTTGTGGTCTGGCCTAACACCATGCTTTAGGCTCTGATTACAACATCTGCCTAGATCCATCCTTGTCCAGCCTTTCCCCATGTAAAATGAGTTATCTGAGTGATGTAAGACTTTTGAATAATAAATTCCCAAGTCACTTTCTCACTTCAGCATTGGCATAAGACAGTTGATATAAGTGAGGGCGGACAAAATCTCATCTGATGTTAACTTTGTGTTAGATCATATTGGTTGAAGTTTAATATTGTTTTTACAATGCTTTTTTGCAGCCTATTGAAATCAAGTGATCATGATTATGAATAAATATCCATTTATGATCATCTATAGTTTGAAAAAAATGGATATCCATGTACTTTTAATCTCCTTTAAATTTATCATTAAGCACATGTGCATACCTCAGTATATGAAACAACCATGTGTGCCTTCGTATCACATTGAGGCAAGATCATATATTTAGCTCAGACAGTATTTATAGCTGTCAAACATGGATGAAATACTTGGTCTACTTTCTCACCATGACCTGGTGCCGCTTCTGTCTTTCAGAGGAGTTATGACTTGTCTGTGCACATAGCCAGGAACTTTAGATACACTGTAACATATTTCTTTCAGTGTATGATCATAAACTGATATATGCAGAGTCGGAAATATGTTTTATTAAATAGACCCGCTGCAAAATTTCAATTAACTCCTGTATTTATTTTCTTTCCCTCCCACCATATAAATAATCCATGTTTTTAATTAAAACAACAAAGAAAATCTGATTTTTATTGAATTTGTTGTTTCTGCTTTCCCCTAGATGCTGATCTGCAGATCTGTAAGCACCAAGGTCCGTCTTGCTGCAATAAAAAGATGGAGGAATGCTACCAGTCTGCTGTGAAACGAGAAACCCTGCAAAAAATTGAGTCCTACACCTATCAGTTGGAAAATATGCTGTCTAGTCAGTTAGATGCCTTCCAGGGTAAGTGCTCAAATGATTGTGTCAAGCAAAGGTTGAAGGGGTCTGCACTTTAAATGTTTTTGGCTGGAGTTCATTTTATGGACTTATTTACATAGATTTTACTGAATTCATTTGGTTTAGTGCAACTTACTTTTGTGTGTTAAATTAACTTAAAAGTTACAAATATTACTAACTTAAATTAACTTAATTAACTTAAAAGAACTTCTTACTTTGACTTGAAATAATTCAAATCTCTTTGACTAAATTCTACAAAAAGTCAACTCAAACTTTTAAATTGTTCCAAACTAAAATTAAAATTATTCAAAATTTCATTATCACTCACATTGTTTAAAATCCAGATATAACTTATATTATTTTAAACATACAGTATGTTTTAATATGTTATTTTAATTTTTTAAAAATCTTGTACACTGAAAAAAGAAAATAGTTTATCCAACTTAATTTATAAAGTTGATTTAACTTAATAAGTTAGATGGGAAGACATGCAACAAAGAAATTTCCAATATAAACCTCAAAAGATAAACCCACCACCTACAAGAGAAATTACCAGAAGGAATAAACTAGAAGAAGATGATGCAAAGTGCAAAACAAATCCAAAACTCACGTATGACCAAACTGAAAGAAATAAGAAATCTAACCAAGAAAACAACAAAAGCAAAAGTCCACAATCGGAAGGGATATGACATCATTAGGAACGATTGTGAGGAATAACTATAGATAATAAGTTATTCCTCAGTTCCTCAATATAGTTATTGCTTAGGCAATTATTTATAGTTATTCATTACCAAACCAAGCCCTTTTTTGGCACAACAATGGCTTCTGTGATTATTTGTGGTTAGAAACAAAACAATGCCAATTTCAATTGGAGCATGCTCCAGATCTGAGCTTAAAGTTTGAAATGAACAATGAATAAAATTTGGAAACAATATTTTAGGGACTTTGTGAAGGTGTAGAACAACTAGAGGATAGAATAACACAGACACAGCACATCCAATGTCGAGCTGTTGAAGGAGGGGTTTGATACTGCAAATATGGCTATGGCAGTCAAGTGTTATGCCCATAGCACAGTTGAACTCTTTAAACCCGCACACTGGCCAATTGGATGGATTAGCATGCCCTTAAATGCATCTGATGTCAGGTGATTCAGGCCAGGCACCACGCCAACCAACTTTAATTACGTTGATGGTGTTGTCTACAGCTGCACAGCCAAGAAATGAAATCAGGAACAGTGCAGAGAAATAAGCACACACACAGGCACACACAACACAATGTAATGTCTAGTAATCTGTCTGAGTTCAAACTAAAAAATTTACATGAAATCAGTATGAAATAAAGTCTTGAAGAGCTCACTATTTTCAATTAACTGGCTCTATGGTTGGAAACAACACAGATACAAAAGAGGGGTGGACTTGCCAAAACCAAACTGCCATTACTTCATGCAGCATGATCCACTTGCTACTTCACATTCCTCCCAAGGCACTCAGACAGCGCAGAGACTGTCCTTAGAAGGCCTTGAAAAGGAAGAACTAGTGACGTCATTATTTTTAACACCATCACACCCTGGTTTCTGTTGTTGCTCCTTTCTGATTTTCCATTTTTGGCTATTCTGAAAATGTGAAACGGCTGATCATCATTGTCCAGACTGGCTCAGACATGATGCAAGATGGGAAGGATCATATTTATGATAAAACAGAGAAGTAGCAGATACACTCTTCAAACCCACTTATGGTACTTGTTGAAACAGCTGTAAGAGGGAGGATTATATCTCCAGTACTCTAACCACCTGAAAATCTTGTGTGAAATAGATGGATTTATTAAAGAACTGATATCAACTGATGCAAGGTTAAATGTTATATATCAAAGGTTGTTGGTGCATCAAACATTAACACAGTTAATCAAACCAATATCTGTTCTTTTTTGAGTGAATGGACTGACTGTACACAATTCATCTGACTTTGCTATAAATTTGCTCTTGTCCATGAAAGGTCAAAATCATGTATGCTGGCTCAAATATATACATACACTACCACAAATTATGGATAAATAATTCAAAGAAAGATACAGAAAAACTCTAAACTTCTAGAAATCGTTATCAAGTTCCGGCTGTTATTCTATCTGGAGATTTGCTCTCTATACCTATCCATTCCTTTTTGGAGATGACTCTGTTCTTTTTGATTGTTCAGGCTTTGAGCTTCATCATACATGGGACCATTTCATGCATACTTATTCAATACTGTTAAGGCTGTCCCTTTGTGTTTTTGTTTGTTTTGTGCTTTTCATAAATCACCCTGTCCCCAGATTCAAAGAATTTGAAAAGTGATATGAAGAACAAAATTATAACACCCATCTTTCACTATAGAATTTTTTAAGAGGAAATGATTAAGAACAATTTGAGAGGCACCTTTTCCTCTAACAAATTTGTTGCTTACTATGTGCATTTCCCATTTAGTGAAAATATTGATCTCAACTTCATTTTGAAGAAAGTTGAGGCTTTCTTCAAAATGACAATCTTTTTCAATTTAGGTCTGCTATTATATAAAAACCCAATAAAATCCAATCCAAAATCTGGTATAAGGTGACATCTTTGGAGCCTGTTGTTTGATGAAAAAAAAACTTCAGAAGATGTGCCTTTAACTTCACGGCGCCCTTTGGATCTTCCTATTAGTCTGCATTCTTTCACATGAAAATCATCAAACCAAATTTCAGCTCTACTGGAACTGCCTTACTGTTGTCCTGACTATGAGAAACTAGCAACCTCCTCCCAGTGTTACAAGTCCCACTAAGACAGGAATTACAATAGGTTTTCTATCACTTTAGTATGTGTGCTATCACTGTACATTCACATATAAAACAAGTAAATAATTTCTATGCCTTTGTGTCATATGGTAACTCTTAGCTGACTGCTATGAGACAAAGTAGCTCTTGGTCTCCAGAAAGTAATGCTACCTGGAACAAACCATTCAGGCTGGCAATGTTGCTATCTTTCTACCCATTTTTAAGGGTTTAATTGGCCATTTAAATGCTGACCATGTCCATCCCTTAATGACCACAGTGCACCCATTATGGCTTGTTCCAGCAGGATAATGCTGGCAACCGATTTTTTGAGCATGTCGGTGAGCTCGCCATAATCCTTTGGCCCCCACAGTCAATCCAATCGCACAACTTTGGGATGTAGTGGAATGGGGGGATTTCCATCATGAATTTTCAGGCCTTATGACTTGCTATGATATCAATGTTTTCCAAAATCTATGAATAATGTTCGAGACTCCTCGGGGAATTTACGATATGAAGAACTAAATCAGTTCTGAAGACAAAAAGGGGACAACCCACTATTAGCAAGGTACACCTAATAAAGTGAACCAATTACTTCAGAGTGTTTGGGCTTATGGGATGCCGACATAAATTGTTGTTTGATCCTTTACATGACCTTGACCAGAGTGCTCATTCAGAAACAATGGAAAAACCCGTGCTTGTGAAAGCTATGCATGTCAAAGAAGTTTGCTTTATTGGCAGTCAGACAAGAATATGTAGCCTAAAAGCATATTGGATGGAAATTATTTGTATTTCTTAATTTAAGCTGTCACAATCATCTTAGGTGGCCCAGATAACACAACCTATGGGCACCTATCCCATTAATGAACAGGCGGGAATTTCCAGGCATTTGTTTTACTTGTCATGTGGGCATATTTATGAATTCTAAACTATGCCTGTATGCATTTGTTAGCAGCAGACATAATAACTCACTTTGTTGCTGCATACCGTCTTCATTGTCTCATCAAATTCAATACCTTTTATCTTAATTGCAATCTTTTATTGTCTAAAGTGTTCCTGCTCATCTTGGGCGATTCTTTTCTCCTGTCCTCTCACATTTTTGTGCTCTCACTTCATGTTTCTGTCTTTTTTTTTCTGCAGATGTTTTGACTGACAGGGTTATTGCTCTAGAGACTGATGCTTGGACACAGGATGATATTTCTCTGCACCATGAGCTCATTCTCAAATTAGGGAGGATATCCGGAATCTATCCCTACACGTCTTATTTAATCATGCTGGGTGGAGGGGAAATGTGTTTATGAAGTTAACAGTAGAGCCAGTATATTTTGTGTGAATGTTGTTTGTGTTGTTACTGTGCCTATAGAAATCTCTTGAGAAGTTTTGATTAAAAACGACAGCATTGTTTCCCCTGAATTTGAAAAACTTTGGCTGTTTAGAGAATAAAAGAAAATATCAAGGGAATGAAGGAGGGGAGAAGAAAAACCTAAAATATTCTGAAAGTCATAAAGTTTCTTTAAACTTAACTTATTCCTTGTGTTTTTGACAAGCGCATGTTACCACTTTATTAATATGAGAGCAAAAATCTGAGTCCAGAAAGTAAGAAGACAAAAGTCGGTGGTCAAGACTAAAGAAAAGGCTTTGTAAAAGCCTCTATAGCCAGTGCATGAACTCTTGACTACTATGTTTGCCCAATAGTGCTACATTTTCTCCAATGTTGAATTGGAACATCAGTCAATTCAACGTTCAACAAAACACCCCTTGTTTGCAACAAATTGCCATTTTACATGTCCCTTAATGTTACTAAAGACAAAGACAGAAATTTACCTCACAAGTGCTCAGTTTGATTGACACCACCAAACTACCATGCTTCCAGAAAAGCAATCCAATATCAGGAAACATTCAGATGTGGGACTGGAAAAATGCTTTGCAGCTCGGTCATGAAAAATGCTCCCTCTAATGTCAACAGCAAACAAGATACACCTTCTCTTCACATGAGAGCGGCAAATCCTCACTGATTGCATGTTCCAAAAATGCTATACAATATTCACTGATAGCATAGTCTTGTGATAAAAAGGCATTTGGTGCTTATGGAGTCTTCCTCTGATGGTTCCCTGGGCAATTGTTCATGTTCCCCATGTCAAATCCCACCATGTCCTTTCCCAGTCATTGATGTGTCTTTAATTTGCCATGGAAAAACATAATACTTAAAATATTCCTAATATTTGAATAGTTAAACACAGTGGGGTATTGTAGGTTAAGTTTTATTAAATTTTTCCACAGTAATAGAGTTGTCAAACCAAATTTGGACAGGGTATATATTATATTAATCGGGTGGAAAAATGTCTCAATGTTTATTCATAATATAATTTTCCACTAAAATCTGTACTCTTAAAGGTTTGCATTCTTTGAAGATCCACTATATGAGCACAAAAACTATTCCTGAAGACCTTAGGTTGTCAAAGTTGTATTTTCTCAGCTTGTTTTCTCTGTTCAATGGATTTCAGCCTGTCTGGAGTTTGTCTAACTTGCCACTGGGAATTTACTGCACTGCCTTTAATTGTTCTGGTATGTCTGTTTTTACTGTGTCCTGTCTGACTCAACTTTCCTTATGGTTCAACGACAAATCCCAAAAGCCATGCAGTATTTGTCTGAAAGTTTCAATCAACAACTTTATTAAACTCTTATAGATAATCAGCTGAACACCAGTGAATTTTGATATTAGAAATGTGCAAGTTGAGAAAAAGCAGACATTAGTAGGGGGGGATGGTGCATTTGACCCAAATAAAGTTATCCTTTGAGAAAAAAGGGAGTGTTATGAAATGTATTTTGAGGTAAGAGAAGAGCAGAACTTTACACATTTGGTAGACATGTATTGTAAGAACGCTGCAGTGCTTGTATAATATCAAGAGCTGTTTGGAATACATGATTTTGATGCACAAGTAAAAAAGAATATTAAAGTTTCTGAATTATGAGTCACACTGTTGGTTCAGTTCATATTGGGCTGGGATTGACTCACCTCTTCCCATCTCTCACCAAAGACTCACTTCATCATTCTCACATTCGACTCTAACTTCTCCTTAGGCCCTCTACTGGCTCCCTCACCATTTATTCTACCACCCTCTTCCCTTTGGGCATCGTAAAGATTTCCATCTCTAAGATTTTATCCACTGATCATCCTGTTACAGATCAGTGAATTCCAGTTCAGAATGTACAATTAATTGTAAAAAAATAAATAATCATAAATGACTGATCTGAACCTGGCCAGCCATGATGTGTTTGTTTGGTCTACTAATGTAAAACTGGTGTTCAGCAAAACAAACCAAAGTATGTAATATGTTCCTCACCAATCATCCATGAAATAATAAAAAAAATAAAACTTTTTATTAAGAAAAATGTATTCTTACAAGATCTTTAATACTGAAACTTTTTTCTTTTTAATCAAGGGATTCCATTATTATTATTATTATTATTATTATTATTATTATTATTATTATTTTGCCTTGTTCATGCTAATGACAGTTAAGTTCTCAACTTTAAGCTATGCATTCGGTGTCCACCCCAACTTATCAGTATTCGTACAAAAAGCTCATTAATAAAACCAGCAACCACACCTTTTATGGTGGAAAATTCCTCATTAGTTTCTGATTTCATTCCACACCCTGGGTCTACACAAAAATCTGTTTCAAGTTAATCCTGTGCTACACTGTGTGCTTCCAATTCTTTCCCGAGAAAAATTTGGACTGCCTTTACTTTTCTTGACTCCCTTCAATATCTTCATCAGTCATATTTGAATACTTTTGTTTAGCCTAATCTTTGGGTTTGGAATAACTATTTAGAAAAAAATGCCTTCAGTCTGTGGTGTTCATGAATAATAAAAAAAAAAACATGCAAGATTCCGACTGATTTTCGTACTCACCACATTACTGAGACTTCCCTGATCAAAGTGTTCATTGGCATTCACATAAATACAGACTGTGGAGGCACCACAGTGTTGGTTCTGCTGAACTTCAGTGCAGCATTTGACATGGTTCACCATGGCATATTATTGAAGCGACTAGAGAACTGGGTAGGACTCTGACACAGTGCCTAACTGTTGAAATCTTACCTAAAGTCAAGAACTTCGTGCTAATTTATAACTTCTCTTTGGAGCAGAAGTTACATGTGGGATACCGTATGGTTCAACACTGAGACCCCTTCTATCTCATATATATGTGCGTCCGTTAGGTTATAACAAATAATAAGATTAGCTACCCTAACTATGCAGATGATACACAGATGTACATTACGATGTAACCAGGGGAACCCATTCAAGCACCAAATAGATGCCTGAAACAAATCAGTGTGTGGATTTGCCATAGCATTCTCCAGCAAAACAGAAACAAAAGTGATGTTATTATTTTTGGACCTAAAGAGGAACAATCTAGAGTAACCTTGCAGCTTCAGTCATTACAGTTAGAAACAAAAGATGAGGTCTGAAATCTAGGTGTAGCGATGGACTCTGACATGAAACTTCAGAGTTGCATAAAAACCATTACAAAATAATTCATCTATCACCTAAATAAGATTTCCAGGACTGAAGCACTACTGACTTAAAATATTAAGTGAAAAGAATACGCTGTATTTCTGCCTACTAGAATGTTCAGAATTTCCAGTTGGATTCGCTCAATGTGCTGAATACTACATTGTGTAAACCATCAGAAAAAAACACCTTTGACCTTTATCCCTTTGACACTAAGTACTAGAGGTGCAGTCCATCAGCCTGTCAGCAGTCTACAGCAAACACCCTCCATAGCTCCTATTAGCCATTTCAACAATCTCATCCACTCACACCTCTCTGACTCCTTCAGCAATTGCTCCTGTCCCCAGACTTCTCTGTTCCCATCATTCTCTCATCTCCTCATTTCTTCACCTGTGATCATGTTTCTGTATTTCTGCAAACAACAGGAAAAGTGTTCTCATTTCTAATATAATATCCACTATATTTCAAACTGTGCAAGTGTGGAAAAAACTATGCTTCTTTCTTTGACAGTTTTTCATCTTCTAGAATATAGTTTTTGTGTTTAATTCCATTTTTTAATCACTGGCTAAATTATCCTGACAATATTTACCCATAAAGCATTAAACAAATTTTAACATTGGAAAAAGCCCGGTCCCAATTAAATACAAAAACTGTTTTTAAAAGATTAATTTACTTATTAAGAGATATCAACTTCACCCTAAGTAAAAAAAAAAACAAACTGTCCCATTTGTCAAATCTAATGGTGGGACACAATTGAACATTTTAATCAGGTTAATTAATTAACTACAGAGTCTGTAGTTAAACAATTACAATTAATCACATTTTAACATTTTAACAAAAACTATATATTAAGAAAATGAGTAACCTTTTTTAACTCAGAATATCTGTGGGATATCCATTACTGCAACATGTTTAGCAATGAATAGTTTAGGTGATATGCTAACGCTTTTTAGCAAAACAATAATCTTTTGCAGCATCTAAGTGAAAATTAACTTCCAGTAATATGAGACATAATTTGTGACCGAGGTTTGTTAATCCAATGACCGAGCAGCTGCACCACCTCCCTGAGCTACTCTTGCCAGCTGAAGAAATGCACTGCTGTTGATCAACCTCATTTATGTGCTGCTAAATGTGTTAGTAGCAGAGAAACAACTTATTGTTCCAGGTGAATTGTTTATTCACCGTCGTTGGTGCCAATGCTAACTAGTCTGAGCATTCATGGCAACCTGTGTTGTCTTAAATCACCCTAATACAGCCCTAGTGTAGTATTAGGGTGATTAACAGTACTAAGGTCTTCCTCCTGGCTCTCATTGATTCTTTCTGAAAGAGCTCTTTATTTGTTCAAATGACAGCTTAACAGAACTGTCAAAGCTGATTATGTGTTTCATTTCATATTGTCTGTCACACCATAGTGACAGTTTCAGCAAATATGTAAAAAACATATTTTTTTATAAAAGTGACATACTGCTGCTTTAAAGACTCAGACTTTTGGGGAAATATTTTGTCAAAGTCAAAATAAAACTTTTTAAAAGGTGTACAAATAATTGTTTACAGCATGATATCATTTCACCGCTTAGTCTAATAAAACAATAATGTTTTTTCATAGTTGTTTTGGTGGATGAATACTGGGTGCTGGGGGTGGCAGTGGTTACCTAACTGTTTTGGTAGAGCTCAGTTTTCCAGGTCAACATGCTTGCATGAGCAGCAAACCTGTGCATGTAGTTTCACAGATGACTCATACGCCTTCTTTAGACTTGGTCGGGCTGTGTTCAAGAGTCACATAAGCAAGATGAATCAAAAGATTGATTCAAGAATTTAATAATAGTTTATTACCATTAAAGCAGGATATTATATGACACTGGAACTCTCGACTGTAACTCAAGATGACCCCCACTGCCTCGGAGAAGACAGTGTAGATATACGGTCCTTTTGCTAATTAAAACAAGGATATGTAATCTTCACATGTGTCACTATGACACATATCTGTGTGGTGACCTGTTGGAAACCCAAGCCAGTAGAGGGATTAAAATGCTTTTCCTGAGATGATAGTTGGTCAGATTCATTCAGGACTGTCAGACCGACTGCCAGGATGGGAATGTCCCACAGCTTTATGGTATGAGAACAGTGTCTCCTGTCTCATTATCACAATATTGCTGTACCTCCAAACATATACAAGCAAGCAAAGTTGAAATCACAGGCCCACATTCTCATCCAGAGATATGTTATGCCTAGTTTATCTTGTTGAAGCAATGGCAGTAAAAGCTGAGCAAAAAGGAATACATTTCCTTTTTGCTCAGCAAACTACCACAAACATCCATTATTTTGGTAGTTTGCTTTAACTGTTTTTATAACTTTGCAATTTTCTTGCAGGAATCAGGGCTACAACACAATATGGAGTGGATTGTAAAATCTTTAAAGGGAGCCTGTACTAGGGATTGTTTTTCCTGACCTCATTTTCCTGCCTTCTGCAAGTCAAAAAATTATTTTACTGTATCAAAACTGATAGCTCACAAGACTGACCCTTTGCACTACAGGTTTTAACTTCTGACATCCATGATCGATGTGATTCGCTGACATTTATTTATTTGTTTCAAAGATAACCCCTTGAGATGTATCATCTAATTTTTTAAGGGGTCCTTAGAAACCATAAGAATAAACAACAATAATACCAGTCATAATAAGCAAATACAAAATATATGTGTCATCCAAAATAAAAAAATGTATCCGCAAATGGCAGATAAATTTTCATACACTGCATAAAAACATTTTTCTCACTGTCTGACATTAACTGAGACTAAGCATTTCATGTTTTAGGCCATTAAAGATTGCCAAAAATATTTCTATTTGTGAAATGCCACTGTAAATAAAAATATTTTGAGGGGATGCTTTATTACTGTATCTAACATAAGTTTACATATGCTTTTTTCCCCTCACAATAGTTCACTAAAATGTTGGCCAGTTGTTTGAACAGATTGCCATAGCACCTTTAGACATCTGGAAATTATACCAAACGATGAATCAGAGTTTTATAGGTCCACAGTTCTCTTCCTGATATCTTGACTAAGTTTTTCTCATTTCCAATGATAACACATAATAAAGGGTCTGATTGTCATATGCTTTAAAATTCAACCAAAGGTGTTTCACCAATTTAATCAAAGGTTGTACATGTACTTATCAGCTTACAACCTTGCAAAGACAAGATGCCATCATCCTGGAAAATCCCAAAATATTTAAATGACAGTAACTTTAGTGTGAGGAAAAGGAAAAACATGTAATCTCATAAATGTGTCAATATTTTGTCATTTGACAAAAAGCAGATAATGTTTTTTGGTAGTCCAAACTAGCCTGAAACAGGATCATTCTTTTTGATCAGACAATGAGAGAAAACATAGTTCTGTATCTTTATATATACAGAATTATTTTTGTGTATGCATGTAACACAAAAATAATGTACTGGGAGTAACATTTGGTTGCTTCATTGAAAAGATATGAACTGCACTGAAGGAAGTTGATTTCTCGTAAGTATGGCTGTGTGGTACCAAGTGCTTTCACTATTGGAACCAAAAAAGTGCAGCAAGTCAGCTGTTTTCTTTGCAGAAAAGTATTCACATGAGAGTGTTAAACATCACCAAGTAGTAATAGTAGCTGTTGCTGCAACAGCAGAAACTGCTACTATTACAACTGCCTCTTGTACTAGTCATTGAATATATTTGTGGAGAAATCAGAGCCAATCACAGCAAAGGCAATAAACACTATAGTTGTGACTGAAACCGCAGACTTACTGGTATGCTTATTTTGAGTCTGATTGTGGCACCTTCTCTATGGTGACACTTAAGTTAAATTGTGCCAGTTAAACATGGGGTACGCTGTGCAGAATGTCAACCAAAGTCGGGTTTTTGTAATTTAAACCAAGTGTTCTGAGCGAACAATTTTGGCCTCAGACTGATGGAACGATATTGTGTAATACCTAATTTCATAGTCATAAATTTGTACTCACTTTAGCCCATTGCAGGACCATGGCATACAAAATAGGTTATGCATTTTTTTTCTTGGTTATTCCAATCAAATAGCAACAACAACTGCTGGCATCTCTAATTGTTCTGACATTTTCTGCCTTACAGTTATGTGACTTTAATTTCTGTGTTTAGGACTTTCATTTAAAAGAAAGAAAATTGTACCATTCAACCTGACCACATTTGAACCGCCTTTCGTTTCCCAAGAGAAACAAAGACGGGAAACAATAAAATGTGAGGATAGCCACCAACAAATGCTTGTCTAAATTGAACGTGGTCACATCCAAATTTAGAAATGGTGGTCAGAGAGAACAATCTGAGCGAACTGACTTTCATACAATAGTACTGAAAATCTAAAACAAATGTTTAGGAGATCTCTCAATTGACTTGCAGAATGACAAGTCAGATTTGTGAGTCAGGTAGAGGGCAGGACAAAAATACTTTGCAAAATAAAACCACACAAAAAAACAATATATTCTTTAGTTTCCTTTCTGTGCATTTTTTATGTTGCCACAAGAATGAATATATTTTTAGCATCTGTATTCCTGTAATCTTTATGTATTTTTTTCTATTTATTGAACATTTTAGCATAGTTTTAGATTATTTTGTTTTTGGTATTGTTTTTAAATGTGTGTACTCTGCTGTGTTTGGTTATCACTTTGCTACTAATATAGTGAGGTACAAATATCTTTAGAAATAGATCAGGTTTTTCTTTCAGTGCTAGGAAGCATCTTGTTTTAATGACCTTGCTTCCCCTGTTAGATTACTGAGATATTGTTTATATGAAAGCACCTGTCACCTGTCTACATATGTTGGATACTGTCTATCATGGTGCATTACAGGATGTAAATCTTTCACTCACCACTGTAGTTTATATTCTCAGGTGAGCTGGCCATAACTATCAGTTTGACTCATGCATAGACTCAAGCATTGGTACATTATATCTATAAAACTATTATTGGATTGTTCCCACCTTACTTGTGCTCATAACTTTCATTCTAACAGTCCAATCAAGGAATATTCCAGTAGTATGGTCAGAATTCGGGTAGTACAGCAGGATTTGACACTATCCACTTTGTCCTTTGGGACAATTAAAATTTCTTTTAAAACAAAAAAATTAAATTTTTTGAACCTTGTTTTTGTGTTTAAACAAATAAATGACTTCTTATTCTATTTATGTACTCTATTCAGCTCTAACCATTTCTCCATCAATTTTGACTAGCGGTTTTGAAAGCAAAATAATTCTGCCAGTGGGCCTGGTGTATTCAGGATAATGGGCAGCGTTAGTTTTCACCACACATAGTGCTTTTAAAAGAGTTTAGAAAGTTGTATACAATTACATGCTACTCATGTGTTGGACTATCAAATAAAATTCCTAAAAAAATATGTTGAAGTTTTTGGTTGTACCAAGAAACAATGTCAAAAGTTTTAAATAGTCTGACTAGATTGGCAAGGCCTGTGCTACCCACTGGAAAATAAGGTGTATCCCAGTTTTCCAGAGCGTTTTACAGAGTTATCATTGAACTGAAAGATGTCTCTGATGACACCGACAGCTTGTGTGTGTCTGAACAGGTGGAAATACAGGTGTTTCAGCAAGACCACCCAGCAGTGTTATATTTTATGCCTCATTCTTCACCTGTAGAGAGCATAAGTTGTTGTCGGAACCTGCTATGTCTTGTTTGTTTCTCCTGTGTCTAAACGGAAGAAAATCTAAATCTTTAAAGTAACAGCATGTCCTTCCTTCAGAAGTACATGTTTGAAGTAAAATCCATGGAGAGTCGGGGAAGTGCTCCAGGCCAAGAGCCAAATGGATCCAGATGTCAGTATGTTCACAAGGTGGAGACATCTTGTACAGTAGTTGTCATTCCTTGTTTAAAAAGTTTAATGGGGGTTTTCTTCTATTTTCCTGGCTTTTTTTTTTGTCTCTGACTCTTTTTTTTTTCATTTTTCACATATGTTCCACTCTCTTTGTTAAAACATTTGAGACAGAATAGCAGAGGACGGAGACAAAATGAAACAATCATCTGGAGCTTACATGTTTTTAGTGCTGTTTAAAAATATTCTGATGTGTTGTAACAGACATTGACCCTTGCAGCCTTGACCTTCAGACATAGTAGTATACTTAACACTCCGACAGACACCAAGGGGCATTAAGAGACAGCAAGGTTGAATGAAAATATCTTTTTTAACTGTTTGTTTTTGGGGTTTTTTTATTGCGAATCTTCACCTTCTCTATTTCTGGTGTTTTTATCCCCTTCCACATCTCTGTTGGGCCTATATTCCCAACTGCTCTTTTTCTTTCCACATGGATTTGCTTTATATCTCTCCCTAGCCTTCACAATATTCAATTACCATCTCATGTTTTTTTGAGAGCAAACTTCCATGGTGTTTTCTGGGGCTTTACAAATAAGTTGTGCCTTTTACTGGCGATTGGGGAGTCCCTGCGTGTCACAGACAGTACTCCTATTAGTGCAGCTGTTCATGAGGACATGACTGTTGTTATCCTTCTGTCTGTGACCTGGGAGGGGCAGGCACATGCAAAAAAACACAAAAGCATTAACACACACATGTACGCACACACTTGCTAACAAGCCCTTAGCTGAAGTAGAATCTACACTGGAATGACTCTCGCATGAATGAATGTAACATACGGCAATGTTAAAAATTCCAGAGCACATCAGTAATTCTTTTAAGTAAGCTGCTGCGTGTAACATTGAGAGTCAGTGCAGCTATATTCTTATTTTAGAAATGCATGTGTGTATGTAGACTTGTTTTTTTATTCAGTCTAAGGACCAGTTTTTTTAACAAATGCTATGCTGTGACAACCTACTGTTCAAAGCCTGGGTCCCATAAGAAGAGGTGCTGTTTTTAGGTTAGAGTTTAGGTTTAGGATATGAATTGAGCTTAGCTTAGGCACGTATTGTGAAAGGTTAGGTTTAGCCGAACCTAAGTGTCTGGGTTAAGCTAAAGAAATGTATGAAAAATGGATGCAAGTTGATGGAAAGTCCTAGTGAAGTTAAAAAGACAAACTATGGATATGTGTGTGTGTGCATTCATGCGTGTTAGTGTATGGGGGTGTAGGTGTGTGTGTTCATAGTGTTGAATATTAGCTGTGTGAAGCTGACACCCCACCCACGTCAAAAAATCCAGCAAATAGTCGGAGTGGTTACTTAGTGCTTCATTTGTGCAGATTTGGTTTCTGAGATATTAAAATAATTTTTTAGGTCATCCAGAGTTCACCATCTCCCATATTGCTCAAAAACAAACCAAAGTGGGCTACTTTGTTAGTGCTCTGTTTGTGACGGTTTGTGCCGTCGAAGTTTTCATTTGTGCATCTTTCGTTTTCGAGATATTACAAGTTATAATTTTGGCCGATGACGTCACCAGCCCCCCATCTTGCTTCAAAACAAACCAAAGTGGGCTACTTTGTTAGTGCTCCGTTAGTGCAGGTTTGCTTCACACAGCTTTGAATATTGTGTGCGCCCTGGCACCCGAGTTCTCAGGTCTCAGTTTCTGTACAGTTGCTGCTGCTCCTTCATGTCCTGTCATGCTTTCAAGCTTACATCACACCCCAGAGAGTAGTGTTGCATCTAGCATATGCATACACAAACTTAAATGATATATATATATTTATGTAAAGGGAAGAATGTATGATGGGAAGTGGCATGTCGGCAACATGACAAAAAATTAAGACACAGTTGGTCATGGGGAGAGGAGAAAGTTTGTAGGGGCATAAAAGCAAGGGGGTGTTTGGAAGGGGCAGCCTGAGTGGTCAGTCAAATTCACATTAGGTCATTTTGAATTGCAATGTGAAATAACCCATTTACATTTAATCCTGGCAGAGTAATAAAATGAAATAATGGAGTGTGTTGGTTAAGCATGAAATGTGAGAAAAATGTGAAAATGTTTTGCCTGGAATAAAAAACATGACTTAAACTGCATGACCTAGGTTTGCTGCATTTAGTCATGTTTTAGTTAAGCAAGGTTATGTGTCCAAAAGTGAGGTCAGTATTAGATCTAATTAAATAATGTTTTTTTCTCTCAGCAATGTTTTACATATTCCTGTGGTATAAGGTGTATTCCAAGGATGCAATGCCAGGACTCACTAAGGTCTATTCTTTTAAATGTACTTCAGGACAATTTTCACAGTAATCAATAAAAGTCTTCATCAAACTACATGTGTCATAATGAAATATAGGACTTTGTTATGACCTGACATTTTAATGTAATAATGAGACAAAATGTGTGTTCAGTCCATCCATCTGCTCAGTTAAGGTTCATTAATCTGCAAGAAGTTACTCATAGGTGCAGTTCAGGCAATGTAAATCTTTACAGCTTCTTTTTTAAAAATATATGAGTCAATACTTTTCATTAAAAATTAAACGTTTTGTGTTGATAATTCCTTCTGACATATTTTTTCTGTTCATTTTTTCCTCTCCTTGCAGACATGTTTCAGTACCTCCTGTCATTCTCTCAAGGTCACCTAAGTTCACTGTTGGAGGGAACCTACTCATCCCTGTCCCGTCAGGCTCTGCCCCATGTGAATCAACTGTTTTCTTCTCTCTCCCTATACCTACGTGGAGCCCACATTTCCGTTGAGACGTCCATTCACAAGTTTTTTAACAACATCTTCCCTCTTGTGTATACACAACTTATAAATTCAGGCATTGAAGGGAGTGTGACCGCAAGCAGCACAATGGGTGACTGTCTGCGTATGATCAGACAGGATGTGAAGCCTTTCGGGAATCATCCTGTCACCATGGCTCAGGAACTGGCTGAGGTGTTGGAGACTGGCAGGCAACTGAGTCTCGCCTTGGATAAAGGCCTGGAGGTCATCAACGCAACAGAACATGTCAACCTGAGTAGAGATTGTGTAAAAGGTCTGGCAAAGATGGTGTACTGCTCCCACTGCAGAGGCTTGACACTGATCAAGCCCTGTGCCGGCTACTGCTTGAATGTTATGCGGGGCTGCTTAGCAAGTATGGCAGAGCTGGATCAGCCTTGGAGGATATATATCAGCTCCTTGAAGAAACTAACTCTTGCAATGGCTGGACACCACAGCCTGGAGCTAGCCATGCTGGGCGTCAGAGGGCATGTTAATGAAGCATTGCTCTATGCACAGAGCCATGGTCCACTCATTACTGCTACGGTGAGTACACACGAATAAAATATCTATTAAAAACCTTAATAGTTTGCTCCAAACCAACTAACCTTTTTTTTATACTTCTTTGTTTAATCCCTTTACCTTGTTAGTGTTAAGTGTAAGAATCAGAAGGACATTTTGGTTGCTTGTGGTCTGTGAGAATTTTGTCCACAAGTCTTACAAAAAACCTGAAGACTGCCTTAATGTTGGTGCTGAAACTAATCCAAGAAAAAGAATATTTATTCAAACAGAGCACTTTGCCAAGTCTTCCAAAATTGGCAATGCATCTTAAATTCATCATTGTTGTTTAGGTTCTGACAAGCACAATATTATTTGTCATTGAGAATAATGCAGTGGTCTCAAATATCAAACCTCATACTTTTTGGATTTCACATGGTGTGATTGCAACCATATGTCTTATATTATATGTGCCTATAACTCATATTTTATATTGTTCCCATTCTCACATGAAGACAGTTCTTGCAATGGAAATCCTACCGTTAAATCCACTGTGAAAGTTGTGCTTTTTATTTAACAATATCCTGGATTGATATCCACACCCTCAGACAAAGAGTCATGGTTTATAGAAATAAAAAAACAAAAAAAATCAATTTGAAGTTGGCAGTAGTGTAACTTTTTATTTTTACCCCAATTCATCAGCCAAAACTCTCCATCCATATTCATCTTAAATTATATCCCAGCATATGTTGTGTAGTATTTTATAAACCAGATGCGATACAAACCTTTAGGTTGTTAGGAATATAAATTTTTAGATTTATTATATCTGATTTATGTTCTGAACTGAAAGCTTTCTAGTTCGATACATAACATTTCCCATGTTCAATCAGTTACCAAAATATAAGTGAAGATATATTTTAAGTGACAGACTGGCGACCTGTCCTGAGTGACCCCGCCTCTCGCCCGGAACGTTAGCTGGGGATAGGCACCAGCACTTCCCGACCACAGTAAGGGAAGAAGGGAGTATAGAAAATGGATGGATGGATAGATATATTTTAAGTGCACAACTTCAAGGATCATTTTGGTTTTTACAAAATTCTTAATTCAGATTTTTCTGTCCTGGTCCTGTTTTACTCTGAACTTAATGAATTTGTCATGACCTTTTTCATTCAACTGATGATTCAACTGATATGGAAACACTTAACATTTTTGGCATTATTATATCTTGTGTTACTTTAGACAGCATTAAGATTAAGCTTAGCTGAACAATCTTTCTATATGTTGGCCTGAACTTTAAAACGTCGCTGTACTTGTTCTACAAAACGTCTCGTAAGCTTTCTAAGTAATTTATTGTCATTTCATACAGCTACAATTAAGCCTAGAGTTATTAACTCACCTGAGAGACTTAGGTTAAAAAATCCATTTGATTTTACAATGTTTCTTCTGTCAGGAAATAAAATCAACATTTCAGACTGTCTCAACACTAAAGAGAAATCATCAAAAAGCTCTAATGATCTTAAGGTGTCCCAGTTACTGTAAAAACAAGATTAAGTTGGTATTTTGTAAGAGAGACATACCGTATTTAAATTAAATTACAAAATATTCTCTGAAATTATTGAATTAGGACAACGTTGGACTTCATTCAGCACACTTAGCAAAAATGTTTTAGAAGAAAATGAGAGCAGGACGACGTCCAGTTATTGTGTAGAGGAAAAGAACCTCGCCACACTGGCTTTACAAATCTACAAATGGAAATAGGTCAATGGGGACAGATGAATAAGAGGACTGTATGACAAAACTGTAAAAACGCAGTCTTTCTGATTTTTGTTCATGTGAAATGTATGTACATGCATTTGTGTCTGTGTGCCTGCTTGGTATTCATGGTATCATTGGGAAGTGGAGCAGACAGAGACCCATGGAACCATGTAGGACAAATCGGAAAGGCTAGTTTGATGTTAAAGCTTTTCTAAAAGATACAGACAAAGAAGTATAATCTGCATGAAATCGGCATAAAACAGAAATCAGTATAAAAGAAAATATAGTGACTCTTTAGTTGCATTTGATGGTTTGCAGAGTGATAACTTCTACTATTCACTGTAGGACTTTACAAAACAATTGTACGTGTGCTCTTTACATTTTAAGGGTTGTGAAGAATATTGGATATCATTTGCTTTAAGAAACTCATTCTGCTGTGAGAGCATGAGCACAAGACAGAAGGGATGTGGTCGTGTATATTCTGAGAGCCTGGGGCAGGATTATGCCAAGTTGCCACAATTAAGAGAAAGTTGGACAGAATCCAGTAACAAAAAGTACTCTTATTGGGCCCTGGTGGAAATGGGTGTTTAGCTAGGTTTTCTTTCTATGAATACCGACTTGTTGAATTCATTTTACAAAATTTCTGTTTGCTGTGCTTGATAGGTCAGAGACCACAATTTATTGACTTGGTGATAAAAATGTTACAGCTTATTTAACCTGAAAGGAAATTTAATAGTGTCTACTTTGCAAAGATTGGCAGAAATATTTAAATTTTAACATGGGAGGCAAATGTTCCCTTGTCCTTTCATTTAGTTATTGTGTGCTTATGAGCAAATCATAATCGTTGTGCAGCTCAAGGAGTTTATAGCCATGTTTATGTTCTCCACTTGACGTACCTGCAACATATAGTCACTATAGTCCAATACTGAAATAAAAATAGAGGTATTGCAGTGTCTACACACTTCAATTTTCAGATCTTTCCTAGATAGTTAATAGCATTAAGATCCAAGGTCATGAAAGGGCAATTGAAATTTTACAATTAAGTCTATTTGATTTGATTAAAATCAAAAAGGCTAAAAACGCTCAGTTTCTACTGAGTAAGCATTCTGACATTGGCAATGTATTCGGTCCAAAGGACTTTGTCCCAATATCTCTGTGGCTTTTCAACATCCAGGTGGATAAATTGGATTATTCTGCCGATAGCTGAGCCCTCCTGGCTCCTCTTCCATAGATCCTGTAAAACTTCAAATTGCAACAGATGGTGTGATCAGAAAGTGATGTAAAGTGACCTTGGAGCTCAGCTTGAATGGTTTCTTTTTTCAGTTCAATGCAGATCAGTTCTCAAGACACTTTACAAACATAAAAATCAACCCAATCCAACAAAACATTTATTACAAATAAAATCTACATTTCATTTAGCTCATCTTAAGAAAGCATAGAAGACAAAAAAATTAAGTAGCTACTTGAAAATGACATTGATTAAGTTTTTCTAATAGGCATCGTTGTAACTTTGAAACTTAACCAACTGTGATTCAACATCAGTAATATTTTGTTAACACTGACAATATAGATCCTGGAATTCTGCAGTATATATGCAAAACAATTTATTTTTATAAACTTTATTTATAGGCTGATGTAGTTATAAAGGAATGAAGATAACCAAAACGAGAGAAAGAGTAAAAAGAGGACTTGCTGTACAGATTTTGTCACTGAAGCCCTGTTTCATTTGAGTGTTTGCACATTTTAGTTCCACTTCTAGTCATCCAGAGAGATTTACTTATCAGTCCATTAGCTAATGATTATAGATGCCTTGCACACACTTGTCCCTGATCCGACCTTTCTTTTTATGCTTCTAGTCTGACTAAATTTCAATATTATGATAGCATGCAGCTGCCCTTGACTACAGTTTCCACAGTTTTTCTTACACTATTTGTCTTCAAATCTAACAAGTAGTTGCTGGTTACAAGTATACAAAAAACTGTTGTTTTCAGAATACAGTTTTCCTCTTTGACCCAAACAGTGATTATTTAAGAAAATGTTTATTTTAACAAATAATGTGATTGTAACAAATCCTGTATATTGTAAACAACTGGTTGATTATCTATTCATGAAAAATTTAGATTAGTATGATTGTTTTTTCTTGCAGATTTTAAGTGAGCTAAATTGACTGTTTCACATAAAGGGAGGAAACAAGAAAAGGGAAGGTCGGAAATGAGCAGATATGATGCTTTTGTCTATCTGAGACAAATGAATGAGCATTCCTTATATTTCTTAAAACAGCACAAGGAAAAAACCAAACCTGAACTTTGCTATGTTGCAGCTTAGAAAGTAGGGCACATAGATCCAAAATTCAAAATGATGACAACTGCCTATTTTTACTTTTTAAGTGCAAGAACTTTGGATGTTGGTTTGAAGGTAGCAGCAAACCAATAGCAAATAACTTTTGACCTCCCACTTGCATGCACTGAACGGGAAAAGGATTATAGCTAAAATAGGACAAAGTAAAAAATATGAGGAGGAGGATGGATAACTTGATTCTGACTTGGAAAAGTAACTGTTTAAAGAATAGGGTAATCTCTTCCTTTTTCTGGTTTATATGGACTTCAACGACCCGAGTGTATGTTGTCATGCATGAGAAAAATGCTTTTTTAAAAGTCTCCTTTAATCTTGGCATGATGATGTTGACGGCAGCTGTTGTAAAGTTAACACAAATGCCTAACACATCTGTGTTATGATTTTAGTGGTAACTTCTGGTGCATTGGAAGACTTCAAACGATCGCACAGATTCACAGTGTTTCTCTTCACGGACTTCTTTTTTTACTCTCGTATGTTCCACAGACAATCCAGATTTTATTTTAGCCCTCGTTCCTCTTTCTGAGACTTTTCTCCCAACATTTGAAATTACACAAATTATTTTGGCACATTTTGTTACAATGATCTTTACTCCAAAAAATTTACAAAACTGAATGAAAATTGCACACTCTCTTCCACATTTGAAATACCCAGGGGTCGCATTTTCTGATCATCTGCAAATGATTTAATCAGGATAAACAAGCGTGTGAGGGAAACTCGGCTTGCTTTTCTGCAGATTGGAATTTGCCCAGTGTGATATACATGCAGCTGCAGCGCTCTTTAATTAGCCCTGACTTTATTTGAAAGAAGAGAGAAATAGGCAGTATATGGAGGACTGCTTGACAGAGATGGAGCGATGCAGACAGCATGATTTAGAAAGAATGATGGACACTCTAAAAAGGCAACATTGAAGAAATGTCAGAGAGAGACAGACGGGGAAGAAGGGCCAGAAGATTGATGTTGCAGATTGATGTAGCTGTCTACACTCCCATCTTGAAGGTTTTCCAACTAAGAAGAGGCAGTAAATATTTTTCTGACCAAGAGGTCTGAGTCTGATTGAGGCATTTAGATGTTTATTTTATGAAGTGGCCTACTGAATTTTTTTTTGTTTTCTTGTAGTTAATGCAGTACACTAAAAATCACTGTCCCATTTATAGATTTTAATCATCTTCTAAAGTTAAATTCTGGTCTAATGTATTCATTAAAATTTCAACAGCATCTTTATTCTTAAAAATGTTAATTAAAATTAAAGTTCTCTTATTTAGAACACACAAGTTTTGTTATTAAAAGCATCCCTGCATATCCAGATCCAACTTTAAAATACATTACATTTAAAATTTGGTCATGTTATTGGGGATGCACCAATCACAATATGTAAAACTTTGATCTACAAGCACCAACATTTGGTGCCTAACATTTTTCATGAAGAACTAAAAATAGAATTATGTAAAAACAGCATTCAAAACATTGTTTTTAGTTTGTCTGCAGTTGAGTTAGGCATGTTTGAGTTGTGTCAGGGACAGAGCTGTTGCTTTAAAATACTATTGTACTAATGTTCAAAAGAAATACTGCATGTTGTTGGAGCTCACGTTACAATGCCACTAGCATCCAATATTGGCATTACTAATACTAAACAAACACCAATCTCTGTGTTCATTCCCTTAAATCGTTATATTACCTCTGAAATTTCCAAAAATGCTGGAAACATTTCCCAACCCAACATAACACAGAGGTTGAAAGATCAAATCGATAAAACTGTCTCACTCTCTCACAGCCTGAATGAATCACAGACTTGTCTCAACACATTCTTAAAAAAATAGTTTAGAGAATAAAATTGGATTGTTGAGTTTCTTTCCAGTCATTGGTCAGAGCTAATCTGCTTGATAATTATCCCATTTTGGTCAAATGCCAATTTCTTTATTCACTTAGAATTTTTTCATTCCCTTTCCCTGCCATCTGTCATTTGGATGGGGAAAAAAGGACAATGGTACAATAGTATTAGTTTTCCACAGTGGCTGAATAAAGTCAACATTTAATCCCCACTTCCATGATTAACCTAAAAACACAACCTAACAGTGCTGCTGAGGAAGGAGATAAATTCTCATATTCCCTAAACAGACCCAAATTCTCCCAGATGCTCCAGCATTTCTGCTGGCAACTATCCAGTCACATGTCTGCTTGTTTAACCTCAAGGCCTCCACCACAACACTGCTACTCCTCCAAAATAAAGACAAAAGGTATTTCTCTGGCTTTATCCTTCCTACAGACAATAGCTAATGTGACCAAAAGCTCCAATGTTTGTGTCCTGCAGGGATAAACAGGCCCTTTTTTTCGACTCATCTCCTTGCTAAACCGACCCTGAAATGCTGGTGATTTGTTCTGTTTCAACCTAAGAGCAATACAAAAGAAGTGGAAACAGTTACTTCATGGGACTTTTGACATCCTGCAATTAGGAGTGGAAATAATTTTTTGCACAATTACACAAATATAATAGCGCACAGCAGTAAAACCTCCATATATTAAGCTGCCATGGGGTTCTTGTTGGAAAATGTAATAAACAACAAACTGGCCAAAGCAAATCTGGAAGAGAAAGTTTAAGCTGTTATTTTCTTGTGCCTGACAACTGGAGTTTTTTCCTTTTTTCTTTTATTTTATTTAGAAACAACAGCAAAAAGAATACAATATAAATCTATAATCTAACTACTTGTCCAGTTTGTTTGGTTTGTCTTATAGGAACATTTGTTCCAAATTTCTATTCTATTCTTTCTATTCTTAAAGGCTTTGATAATTTCCACAAAAATGCTTTGCTTCTGTTATTACTCTCTAGCCTTTAATCTCAAAACATTGCCTTCTGAAACCTTACGAAGCACTCATTTTTAATGCCATATAAGAGAAGAACAGTGATAAAACCCAAATTAACAGAGATTTATGTTAATAAAATTAACAAATCTAATATAAATGAAAAGGGGAAAATTATACAGACTGTACTTTTAAGAATGTGTATATATTTGTAGGAAACCTTTTGCCATTTTAAACACACATATTCATGTGTATTAAGTGACTATTTTATATAAATTTAACTGAGCAGCATTTAAAATGCAGCTGAGCATATAGTCATTTCTAAACGTTATTCCTTTGGTACCATTTGGAGGACCAAAGGTACCAAATGAAAACATTTGAAAAGTGGTGTTTAATGATGGTTTGTTATAAAGATTTTCTAAAACATCTCAAACTCCAGTACAAGGGTATGAGCACTGTCAATCACTCTCAGTGTGGTGCTGCTCATACTCCAACACATATTCCGTTTTCTTCCAACTTTTATAAATGTTACATACTGCATCTTTAAGTTCTGTATTTACATAGACAAATGTTAAGCCTTGATTTTGAAATATTACGAGATCTCACTTTTGATTGGTGGTGAGGCAGCTTGAGCACTCAGGTAGAGAACTACAGGAATAGTAGTCAAGTAGGCAAGTCTGCCTGTGGGCAAATGCTGGCATCTCATTGTGAACTACTTTGTCAATTTCTGGTGAATCCTGCAAAAGATGGTGGCACAAAATACTAAATATTCTCTTTTTTTTAAGTACATGAAACATTTAATAATCAAAGTTTTAAAGCTTGAATTTTGTTACTGTGTGATAAACAATCAGTGGTGCAATTTAGCATTGTCTCTTTTACTTTATTTCAGGGAACACTTTGATTTTTTTTTCCTCATCTGCTCATTTATTCACATTTAACTCAAACTATGAAGTGGAACATATAGATATTCTGTGACTGAAAAAAGACCCACAGGAACCCCATCCCACAGTGCTTGGGGAGACAGGGGGCTGAGAAAGTTCCCTTGGCTTTACTGGGCAATCCCTTGATAAATAAACTGGAAAGAAAGACCACCGCTGCTATCTGTAAGCCAATACTCCTCTGGAGAAGGGATGGCCTAGGGCTTGGCCCAGATGAAGCTGATTGTCTTGCTGTGTTCTTTTTGGGCTTTGTTGCCTTAGGAAGATTTAAGCATAAAACATACACACACACACATACACACCCCCACACACACACACACGCATGCATCAGACATTCAGACCAGAATATAGGGGTACACTGCTTCATCTACTCATCTGCAGTCTTTTAAATTTAGTGTACATCATGCATATTCTGTTGTCTTGCAAAATAGAAAACCTACACCTATAAAACAAAGATGCAGTCTATTGTGTATCTGCTGCAGACTGCAGTAAAAGTCAGGTTTCATTTGACAGCTCAAATGCACAGTAAATGCATGCCTTGTAATTCCCTAAAGAGCTACCCCACGAACTGCACACATCCCATCAATCTTCTCCCTCCATCAGTCTCAGTCCTTAAGCAATCATACAAGGAATGTTGTACAAAATAGTTGAAATCGGGACGGAATAAAAACAGCAAGCTTGTGACCAAACACATGCACACTGTACACAGCATAATTCAAATTGGAACACTGAGCCCAGATACAACTTCTACTCTCACGCCATCATCAGCTAATGAAATATTCAATTAGTGGCTATGATTTAGCTTGTCATTATTCAGCTTGTTGTGAGATTGTCCCGTGAGGTTCAACGGTCAGCAGCTCTGTCCTCAAAGGACATGTCTCATTTTCTCAAGAGGATCCTTAAGAGGATACTGTTTATTTTTCCTGCAAAGACTCTGCCTGCTGTTTACTCAGTTCTCTGTTTCGTTAGCAAAATAATTATTTGTACCATCATTATTGTTTTGAAATGAAGCACTTTCTCCAATCTTCTCTGGCTTGTTTAGAGGTCCTGTGATTTTGAACTTTTTCTCTGAGGTATGCATGCAAAAATAACGCCATAATATAAACAGAACTGAGAACGACCTCCTTTGCGTGTTTATGTTTACCTTTTTGTCTTTTTTTAGACTAGCAAAGTGTCAGACAATGGCAGGTGAGAAATGGCATTGGTCTAAAAGGAGACCTAGACAAGTGTCATGAAAAGATTACATTCTTTATTTTATTTTATTTTTTTTACAACAAAACTAACACCCTACAACACATGTTTTTTTTTTTGTTTGTTTTTTTTGCTGAATTTAATTTACAACTTATAAGGACATGTTTGAAAATAATATAGACATTACTTGCAAAAAACTGAATAGCAAATGTTAACATTGTATTTTTATTTTAGATTTTTACACAATGTTATATTTCAATATTTATTAATCTTATATTTTGCTTAATATTTTATATTTATGAATTATTTGTATGGTAACTATAAGCATATTTGAGTTTGTTTTCTTTAAACCATTACATATTGAATATGTGGAACTTCAAGAAGCATAAATACCTTGTTCTCTTTTCCACATCTACTTTTTACATCTCATAATATAGTCATTTTTAGCTGCAAAGTTTATTTCTTCATGATTTATTGCCAAGCTAGCCTTCATTGTGCATGATTTTTGTTACACTATACGCTGAATACTATTGATTAGCTTAATTGTTTAAAGTAGTATGCAGTGTGGGAAAGTAAAGACAAGTTAATTATATTTTAGAGGAAAGATCTTGGTGTCAGCTGAAGGACACTGATGATTTTACCTGAGAAACTTTATTAAAGCTTCATCTGGGTTCTGGCTGCCAGCTGCTCCACATATTTGTATTTGTATTTGTTTTATTTCCACAAGATATTTCATAATCAGTGACCACAGCAGTCAACTCAAAAATCTCACACTACAGGGAAAACCCATTCACCAAACAGAGACCAGTAATTCACTGATTTATTAAAACCTAATTTCACTCTGCAGTCTGCAAATATGCTCCAAAACTGGCTTTTTTGTCAATTTTTTTACCCATATATTGTTTCATGACAGTGTAAATAATATTTATTTTTTAAATAAGACTACTTTCATACACTGAACATTTCATTTTTCAAAGCAATTTGTCCTCAGACAATGATTTTAAATGGTTCAAAAAAAAAAGTGTCAAAAAACTTGAGGTAATAACTCTGCTCCTTGATGGAAATCTCAAAGGGTCAGTGGGTGGTTCTTTAGTGTCAGGATGGATTGCATTTAGACTCTTAATCTAATTCAGATAAGTGTCCCAGACCACCCCTAAAGATGGTCAAAGGGAAAATGCCATTTGAGTGCTCTGATTGTCTTCACACTTCCAATCAGTGTGACACAAAATTGAGAGTAAAATGTAATGCTAAAAACAATTTTGAAAGCATGTTTTTAGACCTCCCAAATGCTACCGAATGAACACCCTGCCTCTTGACTTTAAGTCCTAAAGTATGTGTGATGAATCTTCTGCATTTCATTGAAAGAGGAAAGAAGATGGAATCAATTATTTTTCACATTTATAAATATTTTTTTTAGATGTACCATTACTCTTAATTACATTTATAGTTTTGGTCATACTTCTCGACTCCATTATTCCAAAAGGTTTGAAAAAAAGTTCCACCTATGCTTATTTAAACTGTTTCATTGCCTTAAAAAGGTCTGAAAAACAAGCCCAAAGAACATCAAGGCTCATGCAAGGCACATATTCTGTTCACATCACTTAGCCAAAACAGCTGCTGTACTCTTATTTCTTTTTCCAGGGACAATGAAATGTATATGTGTGTGGATATATCTTCTGTGTTTACATGTGTGGCTGTCTGCATGTGTGGCTGTGGGCTGCTCTACCACATGTGAGTGTGTTTTATGGTTC
The DNA here is from genome assembly GCA_902982915.1 of Phalloptychus januarius. NCBI lineage: Eukaryota > Metazoa > Chordata > Actinopteri > Cyprinodontiformes > Poeciliidae > Phalloptychus > Phalloptychus januarius. The sequence goes on along the minus strand of CADWAE010000466.1, from coordinate 10,968,518 downwards.
CAGAGGGAGTTAAGGTTAATGCAGTAAAACAACCTTCCTCGTGCCCAGTGTCTGCTTAAAGAGTGGATTTACTGTGCATGTAGTCAGGAAAAGGTTTAGAGCAAACGGCTACGGTGAAGGGTGAAGTTTTTTTCAGTGGTTTAGGTAGTTATGGTGTGAGTTCTAATTTCAAAGCCACTGACTGTCATTAAGAGATGCAGTTGCTTTTATACAAGTTTTATTTGCATGCTACAAGAGATGATTAATCAGCAACATCAAGAAAGAAAGTGAATTTATGAGGATATCCTAAACAATATATAAGCTCTTAAATATTCTGCTTTCTTCTATCAACTTTTAAAGCTCTTCAAGTTTTGTTTTTGTTGGGGGTTTTTTCCACAATGTTGAAGGTGAATTGTTTTGAGAAATACTGTCAACTTAAATTTCCAAAGAATAAAAATGAAATGTGATCCATTGGTGGCAAGTATGGTCTTAAAAATATCTAATGTCATATAATGATATAGCAATATGGTAAGGGGGTATCATTATACATTTCCCTGGCATATAGTGTCATTTTATAGCACAGTCAAGTAATTATATTACCTTCAGTTTTTATAAATATGCTGTATATATTAAACATAACTTAGCAGATGCCTTGAAATTGACTTCTGTCTAATCAAAAGAAACTCTAAACCAATGGGGTTTTAGCCTTGATTTAAAGGAACTCTGTGCTTCAACAGTTTTGCAGTTTAGCTTATTCCATATTGGCGGAACATAAAATCTGAATGCTGCTTCTCCATGTTTGGTTCTGATTCTGGAGATGAGGCATAGACTAACACCAGAAGACCTGAGTCGTCTGGAAGGTTGTTAAAATGTCAACGGAACTTCAATATATTTTGGTGCTAAGCCATCCAATGATTTATGAAATTAGAAAAGTATTAGTACTGGGACTGATGTGCTCTACATAACTGTAATTGTGTTGTGAATATCAATATATTAACATTTGTTTGGTTTTATTGGGTGTGTTGCCATCAGTATTTACCTGATTACTCTTGAAAAAGAGATTGGTAATCTCAATGAGACATACCTGTTTAAATATGGTATTGCATCTGTGGAATACTATATGTATAAAAATTTTTCATTGCATATAAAAAATGCACATAAAATATACCTGCCCATTTATTTAATCTTTATTCAAGTCAAATCCTCATTTTCAAGATAGACCTGTTTCAATATATGAAAAACATATAGTTTATAGAGTTTATAGTGCCATTTAATAATTATTCTACTAAATATTCATTCTACTAAAATTGTAAGTGCATCTAACAATTTGCAAAGATTGTGGTTATCATACAAGCTGTTTTTGTATGTTACAATATTAATTACAAACCAGAGACAAAAAAACAAAAAAACCCATTGTGAAGCCCTGTTGGATCTTCCATGGTACAATGACTCATCTCTGTAGATAAAGCAGTGATGGCTGGCACTGATCATTTTAAGGACCTATTCAGTCAAGCACAGAAAAGCCATCACAATCTGTCTCTTTTGCTAATTGAAGATCACTTAACAACACTGCCTCGAGGCTTTTAAGCCAATGAGACGGCATTGATTTTTGTCCCTTTTTCTTCCAAGATCATGCTTTCACCTCCCCTCTGCTGCAAGGTTTAATTGCTCACAGGAGATATTTGCTACTATTGCCAAATGTGCACACATGCGCTTACCTCCATGATGTAGTGGAATGTTCTAAATTTACTGTCAGCCCTTCAGGCACTAAATCACTCATTGTAACTGTTTTTACTTCATCACATCTCTGTCTTTATGTACACCTTTGCATTTACTTTAGTCACTTCTCTGACAACCAAAATGACATTCTCTATCCGACACAGATCCCAAATATCTCATAGTTCAATTCCTTTTAATACTTTCAAATTTGTAGGTGTCAGTGAGGGATTTGCAAGCCACCCTGTAGCTTCACCCACACATTCATACATTCTCCTTGCTTAGCAGGTGTGTGTGCTGTGCTCTCTCCACAGGTGGACAAGGTGTGTGGCCTGACTACACGGGAACCCCCAGGCATGTGGTCTATGAGACCAGAGGTCACAACCTCTTCCACAACTTTAACTTCACCTTCTCCATCTGCCTCCTCTTCCTCCTCCTCCTCCTCCTCCTCCCATATTTTGCCAGTAGAGAGGCAAGCAAGGTTTGCCTACTTAAAAAGGTAGGAAGGGTTTGAGTTAATGTGAAACAAACTTAAGAAATGTTTGACTATCTACCTTATGCATATATTCGTTCTACTGTTAGATTTGTCATAGATTAAGGGATTGGATGTCATTGATCCAAAATTATTACAGCTTCCGTCACTTCACACTGTTCTCCAGTGTTTAGTTGGATTCAAACGCACACACACAGACAAAGTAACTTCTCTCCAGCACCACCCATACTCCCCACCTGGTTCCTGGAGCAACCATCGTGTGCCCACAGCAGCTGGTAGGCAGGCGGAGCCTTGGTAAGATTAATCTTGACAGACCACACAATTTCCTGTTTACCCAGACGACCACACCACCAGCACTGCATGCCAGCCAGTGCCGCATTGGAAAGCACACACACAGATGAACTAAAGCACTGTTGAGTGCTTGACCTCGTCCCACTCTGTGAATCGCTGCACCGATGCCAAGCCTAGCTGTCACGGCTGGCATGGCATTGCCACTGCCGTTCATAGCAACACAATCCAGTTCACCCGCTTGTTGCCAGCTCTGACCAGAGCTCATGTGAGCCCTGAAGACTTCAAAGCCACAGCAGCAGAAGAAGAATAGTGGTTGGAAAATGTGAAAGATGATAGAGCATAGCATTTTTTTTTTTGTACAAAGAAAGTAAATCAAAACATCTAGCAGTACTTTGTATAAATTGTGCATTTCAACTGTTTGCACATGTGCTGATATCTGTTTGAGTGGCTTTGGTGATTTGGTGACTATAATATGAATTATATTCCATTTTCTGTTTTATTTTCCTGTTATTTTGGTTGAAATTGGTTATTAATTCATATTTGGTTTGACAAGTCTCTGCATGTGCATAAATAATCACTTTCTACAACAGTTGAGTGTACTTTGTTCATCTTCCCTTCATCCCCTGTCATGCCAATCTTTTTTTTCTTGTTTATCTCTCCATGCCCCCTTTTCACCTCCCTGCATCCTCCTGCTTCCAATTCCCATTATTCCCAGTCCATTCCCCCTGAAGCCCTCCAAGATCAATAATCCTAATCTGAGAACACTCTCTAGGTAAGCATAAACCCAAGGCAATGTTTTCCTAATTTATTTATCCAATATTATGAGAAACATGTAATAGAAACAGTTTCTTTCAGAATAACTTTTTCAGTTTGGTTATATTATAAATATATATATTTTTTGTTACATTGTTTGTGATAGGCTAACTTAAAGGATATGAAAGAAAATGCATAATGCTTTTCAGTAACCCTGAAACCCTTACATAAAATTTAGTGCAACCAATTGGCTTGAAAAGTTTGCTTGATTGTTAAAAATTCCATCATGTGCAAATATGAACATCATGAACGCACCAAACATGCCGGGAATAAAGGATAAAGTTGTTGTGACATTTATTGTTCAGAAATGTGCACATATTAGATGAAATCGGAAGTAAAACAGTTGTACAAGCTTTTATTTAGGGTCTCAGAGTAGTGGGGAGTAGCAACAAAAGCACTTTTTATCATTAAATAATTAGAAAACCATCAAACATTTTCTATGTTTTGATGTGTTTCATTTTGCACTTGAAACACAACATACTATGAAAGAATTCAAGGAAAATGACTTGAACTTTGAAACGCATCATATCTAAAATCCCTTTACTGGCTGTCTTAGCATCTAACCCGTCATTTTTGCTTTTCATTATGGGCTTAGACAATCTGAGTCAGGTCAAAAAGTTCTGCCTTTGCTTTGCAAAAGATGACAGTGACTATATTGATAACATCTGTTGGCAGATCTGGTGAAGCACTACACAGTGCAACTGAGAAAATGTGCTGACGCAGTCAATTTCAGTGTAATTTCTGCCACTGTCAATATCATCGCTTGTATTTATCACATGCATGCCTTGTCAGAAAAATACTAAACTAGTGTTTGTTGTTACTTTAACTATCCCAGAGCACAGTGGCAGATATTGAGGTTCTTTTTGGTATAATCTTACCGATGACTCTTTATAAATTCTGCTTTTTAAAATTTTAAGTCATTGTCAAATAGTAATAATAATCATTGTACTGACTCTCTGTTTTTCCATTAGGGAGTTCTTAGGGCAACTGCAGCGCTATAAATCCTTCTTCAGTACATTGCCAGAGATGCTGTGTGAAGGGGAGCATATAGTGGACGACTCCACCTGCTGGGGCGGCGATGGTGTTGTAGAAAGGTAAGAGAAATCTTTCTAGTGTCTCCATTGTTTGCATCACTGATTAACTTGTGTTTTCAGTGACAAAGCACAAACCTGCTTTCTATGTTTGACACAAAAAATAACATCACCTGTGGTATAACTTCTAATATATGATTTAACTTTTCTTAAAAGTTAAATGCTTAACAACTAGCTGTGACAAGAATTTTTTATATCATGTTTTGGGGGGTCAAGGAGGAGAGTTTGAAAACTGTCAGGCAGAGAGTCAGTGTGACTGGCTGCTGTTATTCACTGTGCAAATAAGGAAGTTATTATTATCCATCTCCCTATTGACTGAATGCTGGCAGGACAAAAAGCCATGAGGCTCTGGTTTTCTTTGTGTTTGTGTCAGTGATTGAATTGTTTTCTGCTGAGATTTTTATTTTGTGCTGATTTATAGACATAGCCTTGGAACTGTTTTCCTGCTGATGGTTTTGGGCGCATCTCTAAGAGACCAGAGGGCTTGCTCAGTGTGTGGCTCTCCTGCCTCTCACTCAGCATATGAAGAAAATTATGCCAATTACTGAGCCAACTCAAATCTGTAATTGATTCTGAATTCTGGATCAGTTTCTTAAACACTCTTGAAATTACCTCCACAGCTATGACAAGGTCACACTCTCCAATTTTTAACAACCACAGTAACTTCAGTTCAATTGGTACTGCCAGAACACACAGAAAAATATACAGATATCATGGATTCATTTTCCCCTTGTGTCTGGGTGTGTGTGTGTATGTGTGACTTTATCATTTTGCCCTTGTTCAACATCTGGGATTTGGCCTGGCTTTACTCATGTATTTGTTAAGACAATGTGCTCAGCAAGAGATGCACTGGATGTTGGTTTTATTGTGCTTAGTGACCAGTTACAATTTCTCCCTTTTTCCTCTCCTTAATATATTTCTTGTTAAGACATCCAATGCATTGCAAAAGTATTCATGGCCCTTGGCCTTTTTGATCATTTCCTTTACTCTGGTGCCCCTAAATAATGCTATTTTGCTCAGATTTTTGTGGTTTGTAAAACAGCATTAGTGAGCAGATAGCATTATGAAGCTTAATGGACATACTATTTAGGTCATGTGAACATTTTTAAAGTTGAGATTAAGTTTTAAGACATTTCAATCTTTGGACATCTCACAGAACATTGTTCAAACCATCATTTGAAAATGGAAATAATACAGTACAAATTTACCAAAACACAACTGTCTACTTAAACTAACCCTGGCAAGAAGTAGCTATGTGACCTATGGAAACTCTGATCTTGCAGAAATCCACAGCTTAGGTGGGTAAATCTGTTGCTCTGTCAATAATTCTCTCTGTTTTGGAGTGTTAAGAAGAAAGCATTTTGAAAATAAATCCATTATTGAAAGTTTGCCCTTAGCCATGTTCGGGACACAAGAAACAGTTGGAGAACGGTGTTCTTGTCAGGTGAGCCCAAAACTAAACATCTTGCCTATGTGCAAGTAAAGTATGTAGTGTGGAGAGAACTCATACTGTAATTAACTACAGTTTCTCAGTGGTGAAGCATGGTGGTGGCAGGGGTATGCTGGTGAGATGCTTTTTCTTTAGGAGGGATGTATATGTTTTACAATGTACTCTATTGAACATAATGCCAGTTAACTGGGCCTGTACACAGTGATAAAAAATATTCTATCTGTGTTGGAAATTTGTGATCAAAAACCTATAAAGAAGGGAGAATGGGGCTTCTACATTTATTTATCAACTTCTGCAAAAGAAAAATACAGCAAGTTCCCTCCTTTGTATGAACAACCAGTTGTGAATTGAGTTTGTGTCATTTACTCCCAAGTGTATTGGTTTTTCATTAACTGTACTACAGAGCTGTAACAATGTGTTATCACACACTCCCTGCTGATTGTCAGGTCATTGCTTGTGGTGTCAAGTGTTTCTGGTTTGAATGAGAAAACGGTGCCCCAGTGAGACATTTGGCAACACTCACAAGCCTTGCTCCTTCAGTTACTCTCTTTGCCTGTATCTGACTCTGTTGGCATTCATGACAGAGACAAGAGGACAGAGCAGGGCATGATAAAAGAGTCGTCATTTTGGTGCCGTGGTGCCCCCTTTGCGTTGGGGTGCCCCTGATGAGGCAAGCATGTTGGAGTGAAAGTGTGGAGGGGGGCCTTGGCAACATAAAGACCCATTGTGGAGTCAGTAGAGTGGGGCACAGTCCTGCTGTGGAGACCCCCAAAGCGTGGAGGGGGAACAAAGGCCCTCCTATGAGTCTGCATGGGAAAGACTCGGACATCACTGCCATAACTTCTCCCACTGTTTGGACCTTTCTTGGGAAAGCTATGTCAGAACAGCAGCAATACAACCAAAAGAAGCAAGAAACACATTAGGAAGATTTTAATGCAGCAGAGACTAACAAATCACATCAGCGGAAACAGATCCAAAACAGAGATGCAAAGGTGTGAATCCACACCAGTCCTCCAATGACATGCTGGTTTTCCCTAAGCGAGAGATGTATCAATCCACATGGGATCCATAAGCTTGTGAACAGCTGGGAGGTTATTCACAAGGGCTCAGATGAGGAGCATGCATCCACAGACAGACACACAATTTAAACTTCAAAGCACATGAAAGACTTTTGAGGTTGAAATCCCCTTCTTCTCTTCATTCAGCATTTGATGACAGAGTTGTGAACAGGGTGCCAGCAGCTGTAAAGAGCATCTCGACATCTGCTGATATCTCTCAACATTTACACCATCATAGGTACTTTTTATTTTGTGTGTGTGTTGCATGTTTTCAGGAAAATCAGGATCAAAGTGATTACTTTCCATTTTTAAATTAGTGAGGCTTTCATTTTTTTATTCTGTAGATTTTTGGAAAAATTATTACTTAAAAATTTGCCCAGTTTCTGCCTTTTTGAGGCACTTTGGTAGTGACAGTGTTTATTTTTAACTAATCCTATAGATCTAAAAATTCTAAAGACAGTTTTGTCAGTCGCATGTTAACTTTGAAATACTATGCGTGTCACTTTGGATGAGATTGCATTTCACATAGTGCTTTTGTGTGGGGATAAAGCTGCAAAATTCACAGTTTTTGCTGTATCCAGACAGGATATGTTACTTTTGCAGTAACATTATGCAAAATACTATTACATTCTCTTTTCCATTCCAACTATCACCTGACATAAAAAGGGTGAATGTTAAATGCTCACTGAGGGCCCCCCAATTAGCACTTGAAAATGCCTGGTTACTGACAAATGCTATACAAATAAAATTGGGTTGGTTTAATTGATTGATTGGTAAATATTACCAAAAGTATCTAATCATAAAGTTTTTCTTTTGAATTATGCAATCATATTCTTTGCTTTCTTGATGTTGAAGATTGGATGAATCAGTGCACATGTTCTCTGCCTTTGGCTGTTTGCCCCTCTCTGATACAACAGTACAGTCAGCAGAGTATTTCTACAGATAACATGACTCTTACTTGTACTGGTTGTTTGAGGTGTACAGAGTGAAAAGGAATTGTGAAAGTAATGTCCCCTGTGGTATTTCTGTCAGTGTTTTGAAAGGCAGAATGTTTTCCAAAGCAATGGGTTCATGTTAAGGTTGAAGAGTTACGGCAGAATCCCAAAGAGTTTGTTCATACAGGCCTTCAGCGCATGGGGCCAAGACCTTTTGGACCTGCAGCCTTGTTCTGATTCAATCTCACCTCTTTTCTTGGGACAGAAACAGAAAAATGTGGAAGAGGAAGAGACCCCTGGCTCATCTGCTGATTTGATTGAAAATAAAGATGTAGAGTAAAAAAAGATCAATGACTGAGGTTAAATATAAATCATTAGAAGTATGACAGGAAGGCTCAGGATCAAGAGAGGGCCAAATTGGCTTTGGTTGTTCCTGAACTGATTCTATTGGAGAATGTGTTGGTTTTGTCCAGACTACCATTTCTCTCCCTGCTCTCACGGGGGTCTCGCTCCTGGGGGATATTTTAACACTCGCATGAAAAAGTGAGACAGGTGATGGGATCCAACACTCAGTCTTTCCACAGTTTTAAATTGCCGTCGTTCAATTTCTCCAGACCTGCTGTGTCTGCCTCCTCTTTCTCTCCTATTCTTGGTGTTCGTTGAAACAACACCAGCTTTGAGTGAGGCCAGCTGATCTAACATCAGGTTCTAACGTTACCCATTATGATCAATGGAATGGTTTAACTCCCACCCCACACACACACACAACCTCATCCCTACCTCTTCTCCTGGTTCCTGTTCAGGATTCTCAATTGTTTATAACAAGCAAACAAAAATTCTTCATCATAACAATTGTCCAAACAAGACTCTTGTTTGAAGCAGCAAGATTTCTTAGTTTCAACGGCTTTTTAAAAGGATAGTCAAAACAAAATTTGCAACAGAGTTACCCCAATAACCTGCCACCTTATGAAATGGTGGAGTTTCAGAATACAGTAGATTACATTCGTCTGGGTATTTTGATCTGTGCAGGAGGACACATTTATTACACAAATTAGCATGTGCTTATTTAAATGTTTTTCTTTTTCTTAATGTTTGTGTATAATGTGAGACTGATGTTTAGAGAACTTTGACTCTTCAACCATGTAGAATTTTAATTTATTCTAAGATTGCTCTTTACATTCTGGTGTGTTGCACATATGTGATCTTCAGTACGAATGAAAAAAGTAATAACTCATCACTCCTCTTTGGGGTCGAGTCCAAAGACTTGAGATTAAGACAAAGAGATGGTCCACAGACAATACAGCAATGCGAGTGCTTCTGAATGCCTCGCATTTTTATAAGGTTATGACAGTCCATTTGTTTATCATTTCGACATCTGGAATCTATTCCGCTCATTGTGAGGAGAAGCAGGAAGAACGGTGCACTGGGCAAAGTCTTCACCCCTCACACTGCACTCCCTTCTGTTCTGTCAAGTCATTCATTTTGTCTCCCCCGGCTTTTCTATCAGTCTCTTGGGTTGAAAGGAGCTTAGTTAAAAAATTTGAGAATTCATCAAAATGGCTTGCATAACTTGAAAGGATAATAAATTAATGTATATTTGTGGGAGAAAAAAAAAACATTTAACATTCAAAACTTTAAGAGGGTTTTTCTTATATTTTGAAACATTGAATGTCTACTAGGTCAGATCGATCAGATAGGTACTCGAACAAAGACAAAAAAGAAAAGACTGAATTGGAACAAGGAGCAGATGACATGATATATCACATTTTAGGACTGAAGCCAACTCCTTTGTGTTTAATTTTATGATTAACCTCTCCAGTATTTTCCATCTGTCCTTTCTGAATTTCTCCTAGACTTGTTTTTGGATTAGAGTTTGTGGCCGGTTCCTTTCCCATAACCCTGCACAAGAGTTTAGGGCCTCAGTTTGACCCTCCAAATTGGACTCTAGGACTGTGTGTTCCTGCGTGTGCGTGCCGGGGTGTGCGTGCGCGTGTTTGTCTATGTAATTGAAGAAAGGGGAAAATAGCAGTGATCACATTTCAGTCTGACTTATTTATTTTCAGTGCTAAAATGTTTGGACTGTGAGTTTGGATTTATGACGTTTATAAATGGTAAAAAATGATGGCAGAAGATGTGTTGGTTGTTGATGTGCAACGTGCCCCATTATGCACTCCTTTGCAAATGTGTTACTTGTCACGTTTCTCTCAGTAATGAGTGTTTTGTGTATTTCAGTTTCCCCTTGTTTATGCCCTTCTGCACATTTTTGTGAGGTTGCCTTCTAGCTCGTTTTATTCTCATCATCTCATTTGTGCGAGCAAAAGGTTTCCAGCTTCTCCTATAATGTGTCCTTAGATGGTGGAGTGGGTTGAGCTCATATAATTAAAGTGCCACAATAGACTGGCATGTTTTGTGACAGCAGTTTATATTGGACAAGGTAAACTTGACTCACCAATCGTTGCCCACTGGAAAGACATCAAACTCAAATTGGAAGAGGAGGATGGGAAGTGGAGCAATTGGGAACAGGAGGGATAATAAAAGTGTCAATCAAACAAGAAAAGCTGATTTAAAATCTGGAATAGATGAGAGATGCATGACTGCAGCAGGGGGAAGTAGTAGTTTTAAAAGAGTTATCTTTCTTTGTGGCTTTATGCCTCGATGATCCTATTTGAAGTATTTTAGCTTTTGGTGGCCAGCCACTGGTGGTCTGTACATCAATGTTCTCTGTGTATGTGTGAGAGGTGTGTTAGCCTTCTAAACATTTCTGTTCACTGTTACACAAATTCTGAAGCATTCTGTCAATAAACTAAGAGCAACTCTTCCAAATGTGCCCCACTCAATGTCAGTTGCTGATAATGTACAGAGTTTTAAGCCAAATTGTCAGTGGATGGAAATATTTGATGAGCCACCACAGCTATGTGGAGAAGTGATTGTTGGTTCTTGGCACACAGTCTATGATGCTTGTCATGAATTAAAACTGTCTCTGCATGTCTGGTCACCTAATTGATGTTTTAAGTGTTTCAGTTTGTTCACTAGCTCCACATCTATGTATCATAAAATGATACGGTAATCATTACTTAAAAAAAACAAACATAAAAGTTATTGCACCTATATTGTTCAAAGAGAATGCCTTGAGAGCAATTAGCATCTTCTGCTCTTGTCAAATCATTTTAACACACAGTTGACATTTTATTGAGCAAAGCAAATATCTAAATAATTAGATCTCATGATGTACAGGTCAAGATCTCTTATTTCTGACCCACTTTTTAATATCTATGACAATTTTTTGGCTCTACCCGTAATCTCTGTGCAAATTACAGTATATGCCTTAAACACTGAGTTTTTGTGATGTACCTCAAGATTATCAGTGGCCCACATCTGACTGCTGTTTTGCAAATTTTCTGGAGGCAAACCTGTTCTGCAGAGGCTTGGTAAAGAACTATTCATTTGATTCAGGGGTGTTGAACCAGGGAAACATTCAAAGTATGCAGGACACCGACCCTTGAGATCTGACTTTGTACAGTCACTCACAGAGTGTGAACACGTCTAATTTACAAATCTCTGCTCCAACTTTATTTCAGGAGCCTACATTCCTTTTCTTGATGGATCCAGTGAATGAAAATGAGTTGCGATTTAGAGTTGACAGATTTTTGACCCAAAAGCTGTTGAATATTGAGGGATGCAGTGTTTACATATACTTTGGAAGTTGAGGCCAATGGTGAGCTCTGGCCAAAGATCTTGTGTGCTTTTAGTGTAAATGTGCATATAAGGTTAAACCTTATATGCACCGTGTGGTATTTATCAATAAAGTGAGAATCTTAACAGGCGGGTGGTTTGGGTCAGGCTGAAGTTTTAAGTTCAAGTCCAAGTTTTTACACAACCCACAGGAAAAAGAATGTGAGTTTTAAAACAAAAATGAATGACAGGCATGGGAGGGGAGAAGAAAAGCCAACAACTCAACTTCTGTCGAAATAACAAGAAGTACAGTGCTACTGTGTAGGCAGTTTATATGTAGGGGTGCGTATGTGTGTGTGTGATCTGTGTTTAACGTGTGGACTTGGTAACCTGAAACCACAGGGAAAACGTTCCTTGAATTCCGGGTGGGTTTTGGTATCATGCCTTGCTTAATGGAGCCCCCCTGAGTGGTGCTGGGAATGTTGCCTCTGCTAAGGGTGCAAAATGAAGGGAAAGTCCTGCCTTATTTTCATCCATTCATGCATAGTTGACCTGCAGCCAAACACAGAAATATAATAAAGATACAGAACAATTCAGTTGAAGAGGCACTCATGTATAACACCACATTTTTTACAATTACTATTGCTCTTTAATCAAACAATGGTACTCCAAGCCAAACTAAAGCTTCACAGTAAAAAACTTAGCAAACCTAGCAGCCTAAATAGTCTTTACATTGTGAGAAATAGTTTATATTTTCATAATTAAAGCCAGTGTTGTCTGGTTGTGGGTAAGTTATTACATATACAAGCTCTAAATTTCTGCTGGATATGATTCAAACATGGCTGCCAGATTCTACTAAGCTCTGAGGGTGTAGACTTGGATCATTCTAGAAAAGAAGTACCTTCATTTATTTCTGGTATGGCTCAATTTTTGGCCCATGTTTCAGGCCTTGGTCCAAATAGTTTTGCCATGCAATCATCATTAACTTTGTAACTAAGTAAAAAAAGAAAAACATTCCAAAATTTGCAAAATGTTTGGAACATGGGTAAACTAAAACTGTAACGCAGTATGCAGACAAAGCAAGATAATAGTCTGCTCTATCTAAAGTATGATGACATGAAAACATGAATGCAGCTTTATAATCTTAAAATTTGAATATGTGTTTCCAGATGAGGCTCATTTGCCAGGTTAAAAGTTCATTTCAAAAATAGCAACCATTTGAAACTAATAGCAAATATTACAAATATTTTTCATGTAGTCCACATTTCTGTATCTACATTTTTTATTGGTCTAATGTAATATTCTACTCTTAAATACTGTGTTTTAATTATCTGCAAGATAATTCAAACAGATAATGCAGTGTAAATGTGCATATATTTTCATATATGCACATATAAAAAAATTTGTGCATATGTTAGGGCTTTATTTTTAACAGAAATAAAGTGTACTTCATACCTCGGAGGACATCAGTATGTCTATTTGTAGTTTTCTTCTTTAAAGAAATATTATTAATGAAATGCCATGTTTTCATGAACACAGCATAGATTCCAGAAATATTCCATTAGAGAACATGGGTAGTGGAGAAGCAGATCATAAAATCATAAACAAAGATCTTCTGTGATCAAGTTGAGCCAAGTTTTCCAAAGCTGTATGGTCCAGTTGCTGTATTCTATTAAGATGATTACCTGCAGAGCTGCTGCATTTCTCGTGAAAATCATCACCAGACAGACTTGTGATGAGCCTAATTCTACCAGTTAGTCCATCATCCAAATACCTGCAGCACAGCCCATAACAATACATTCATTCCAGTAAACATCAAGGGAGGGAAGAAGTAGGAACAATTTCCATTAATCAGCCCTCAGAGAAAGTTGTTATTCAAGTGAAATACTGTGGGACCTCAGACTGCATGCTTTGCCACTATGCATGCAAACAGTGCAACTTTTTTGCACTGTTTGATCCAAGCAGTGATGCAAGACAAATAGATTTACTTAATTTATAAATAGTGAATCTGATCCAATCAGATGAAAAAATTCAATCACGAAAAGTTTTAAACTCGTAAGACTAAACCTGTAGGAACCCATATGCATAATTGAGATCCCTAATTTTTTTTTCATTTTCTCCCACATTGATGTTTACTAGCATCAGCTAAAACCTTATGCCATTTGAAAAAGTTCAAGTTAGGGATTAACACAAAATGTAAAAACCAAGACAAAAAATATCATGTGCCTTCATCTTTATTAGTGATCTGAAGTTTGAGAAGGGTTACTCATGAAAAAAATTTAAATGATTGATTAGAAAAATTATATTGTATATATTATAATAAATTACTCAATTGGTGTAACACCAATTGTCTTAAACTGAAATTTTCAAATTCATCTCATTGGCTGCCTTATGGTCAGACATACAATATTCCAACCTGTTCTTGATTGACAGAAATGCCTGCTCATGGCATGCACGATAGTTATGACTGGGATTTCCGCCAAGAAGGCCATTTTGTCCACTTGTTTATCAATCCTACCATCTACTTGACTTCATTTGATTAACAAATCTCCAACATTTGTCTTTCTTCCCTTTACCTTCTCTCTCTTCTCCACTTTGACTATAGGTTTGTAATACATATTGCGATTTATGTTATTCTGGTGTAGGGTAGCAGTTAAAGCAGACTCCTAATCCATCTATCTGCAGTGTGCTCTCAAATGTCCATCTCATTGAGTGTCAAGGGACCATCTGTGGTTATGTGTCTGTAAAGTCATTTCTCTTATGCGTGATAAGTGTGCTCTGGGGCTGGTGTGTCTTGTGAATTTGTCTGTATGAGTTCATGGTAAAGGACAAGTGTGAGAAGTACTTCCATGTGCCCCCACCTGCTTGCAGCAGCAGACCATGAACTCTAGTTTCCTCACTCAACACCCTCACAGAGCCTGTGTCCTATCGATGTGGGTTGAGTAAACATATTAATTAGAATACACTGTGCTCTCACCTTAAAACAGGTCATCCTGTTTTGACTACTTTTTGCCAGTTTACTATAAAAAATGTCAACCTTTAACATTAGCTCATGTTAATTTGATCAGTTAAACATAAGCAAACAGGTGGTTGCACCACACCAGAAGATCACAGTCCACTCCACCCGGCTGTGCTCTCGGGCATAGTTTACTCTGCTGGCTCTGCCCCTGCCTGCCCTTGTCTGCCGTCCAAACACCAACTGTCCCTCTGTCTCCCCCCAGACCTCTAACCTCAGTTATCTGTGCCCTTCTCGGCATGTAGGCATGTGGCTTGAGGAGAGATTCAGTTTTAGGGTTTAATATCTGTTTCTCTTCCAGTCTTCCTTCAATTCTTCCTTCTTTCCATCCAACCTATATCCAGCAGTTTTTACGTTCACCCATATTGCCACTTAGTGGCAGTATTTTATCACTGCAATAGGCATTTCATAACCAATTAAAGAAGTCACAAACTTTATAATCAAATGCAAAGAATCCAGCATTGTATATGACTAGAAGTTGGTTCAGTATTTAGCAAGAAAAAAATAAATCCACTCATGCCTATTTTTTCAGCACATACTTGCAGGCCAGAAGATGGATCCTCTCCATCTTCTCCATGGAGCTTTGGATCTGCTCCCAGAGGGATGTGGCCAGAAAATCTGAATAGTTGAGATATAAAGCAGTATGGGGGGAAAAAAGTATTATTTAATGATGATTGCATTCATTCTCACAAAAAGGCCTGAAGTTGAAAGTAAATTAGTAATTAGATCAATAAATATGGCTAAGCTCAAGCACAAATTCTAAAAAAGATTAGGTTAGTGTTTTTTGTTTGCTTTTGTCTAAATGGATGGAAGTGTTATTGTTAGTCTCTTTTTCAAATAAATGCTCTATTTATGACAAAAATCTGTCTCCGTTTATATCAGGTTTTATAAGTGCACGCATTGGGTTTTACACTTGTGTTCCTTAAGTCTAACAGTTTAGCTATTTTCTTTAGAGGTCTATGTGGTCTGCTGTCTCAGACTGCAGCATGTCTGCTGGTACATTAATGCAGGCGACACAGAGGTGGGGAGAAGTTACACCCAGCCACAAACACAGTTAGGGCAGCCAGGCCTGGAAAAGTCCTCAAAGCAAACCACGGACCAATTACAGTTTTAATCGATCTCATTTCCATCGCAGACTATTAGAGCTTTAAACATGCTATGGCCATATTTTATGTTTCCACTACTCTGCCACTAACACTACAGGAAAATGTTTACAAATTTCTTTTTATAAATTGTTTAACTTTCATGTCCCTAGTGAGTCATAAAATTGTAGTTGCGGGAAGTGAGAATGGTTGGTTCCCTCACTTAGCTGCAAATAAAACTTGTCAGTTTAAATGTCTTTGGTTTAGATTAGAGCTCCAACGTCCACGGAGCTAAAATTCACAACAAACTGAGAAAATTGTCCTTTAACTGTCAACAGACAATCATTTGTTTTATTCGGATGAAAAGTCTATGCAAAGATGGTTTTATATTTCACTTGAATATCATTGTTGAATGTACGTAATAAAAGGATGAAATAACAGCTTTGCATCCTCTGGGAAAACATGCCACTGTTCAGAAGGTTATTGTGATTATTACAATGAAATACAGTTGTGTAAACTATCTTTTTCAAGTGATCTTGCTTTAACTTTAACCCTTGCTTTTAAATAATGAATGAAGTGTGCTTTTAATTCATAGCACTCACCACATGGAGGCAGTATAACCACAGTTTTTCTTAGACTAACACCTCTATCAGTGTCACATTGTTGTAGCTATGACTGACTAATTGACCAAAGACTTAACATATTCATTGTAAATTGACAGACAACAGAACCTAGTCCTTTTAGTACATTTTACTAGTTAAAATGTATTAATAAAACATTTTATTAATATATACCCTTTTTATTAATGCATACACTAAGTGTTGGAGAACACTCAGGGTCATCTTGGTATTAAAACGATCCAAAATCAAGTGCAAACACAAAGGCACACAAAAAGTATCAAAATATGTAGATATGAAATCTAAAAAGACTAAGCAGATATGTTTTTACATGTCGGGTGAAAAGGGCTTCCAGAGGCAAGGAGCATAATGACTGAAAGATCTGGCCACCATAGTAACCAGGAGGGAAAACAAGAACAGTAAACCTAAGGCATCAGAACGATACTGAGCAACCCATGAATTACATAATCATAGACTTAAAAGTGAAAAACAGAAATGAGACATGAAATGTAAGGGTTGCCAATGATGCTGTTAAAGAGATGTGCTTAACAGATAGAGTTCAGTATGCCGTAATGAAGTTTATAAATCATTTGGGGAGAAATCTACACAGTAGTTAAAATCATTTGCAGTTCTTGCATGAATGGGACTTTGAGTGAGCCATTCTCCACTATATTTTCTTTTCAGTGTAAGATCTTATTTATAGGCAGCTAATATAGAGGGTAAGGTATAGGTAGGTAAACCAGTTTTCTTATAAAAACCACAAAAAAATATCTTAATTAGACATTCAGAACTACTCAAATAGAAACTAAAGCTTAAATAACCAGTTAATAACACTATATTTTACTGTAGCTGGCAGTAAAAGCTACACTGCATATATCAGAGGGGTTGCCCACTTAAAGGAGACTGCGCAACCAAAAATAAAGTAAATGAAAACTTACTTGGGAGGCAACTGACCGTTAACTTTTCTTATAGCCACTCTCAGAAGGATTTGAATTAGATGAGCAGTGTATGCCCAGAGATATATTCTTTAACCAGCGTCTTGGTAATATGACATTCTTACAAACATATAGAAGTGAGAGAAACAACGGTATGAGAAAAAAAAAAGGAAAAGCATGAATATTTTTTTGCCAAGAGCAAGTCATTATGTGGCAAATTAATTTGCCACTTTGCAGTTGCTGCAATTGTTAGATAAATCAATACATGTTCATTAGCCTGGAGTACTGAAGAAATGAGACAAGCTCTGTTGAATGCAGGCTTGTAATGGGCTAATGATGAGCCAGGCTAAATATTGTCTCACCTCGCCTGCAGATAGACATGGGAAAAAGAATCTAATGATACCAAACACCTCTCAGGAACAAGGCAAACACAACACATGGTGCTAGCAGGATGTGGATAGCTGTAAATATGTGCAAATGTTTTGGAGTGTCCAGCTACATGTTTAATTAGTTCCCTTTTACTCTTCAGACTCAGTGCATTCACTGTGGCTCAATTTTTGTTCCAGCTTTCCAAATATCTGGGTTTGGCCCAGGTCACAGTGGTCTTCAGCACATTCCAAGGAAGGACAAGACAAGGGCTAAATTAAAAACAAAAAGTTTTGTTTGGATAACCTACACCAGGGCTTGTGTGTTTCCACAAGCAACGGCTAGGGGATATAATAAATATTATCTGTTAGGCTTACTGGATGCAGGATATGTGACCTTGGTCACCAGTGGATCCTTCAAACTTTCCCTTGGAAATCTGTCTGTAATCTGTTTTTTCCTTAACCAATTTTGCCCTCAGTTCACTGGACAGCTCATCTTTGAAGAGCATTTCATTTTGCTATTAGATGTAGGCCACATCACCACAAGACCATGAGGAAGGGACTGGGGTCAGCTTTCATTTCCATCTACCCAAGAAAACACACACCCAGGCAATAGCTACCACAGCTAATGGCTGATTATACAAGGAAACAGAGACAGACAACCATTCTCAATGCTTTTTGCAACACATGGAACTCTGTTCATGTAAAATTAAAGGATGAACTTATACACAATTTCACATAAGTACTGTATTTATTCCCCTAAACCTGTTTCACATTTTACAATCACAAACTTGAATGTAGTTTTGTGGCAGACCACAAAACTACATTATTTAATCTTATTTCTAAGATTAAAGAAAATTAACAATGCTTTTAAGATTATTTTTAAAATAAAAATCAGAAAAAAAATAGTGAAAGAAAACCTGTTAGAGGCTGAAAAGAATTTGTAACAGAAACAATAATCGGAGTATAAACCTAAAACTTGAAAATGGCTGTTTACAGATACTCCCATGTTGTCTGGCTAAGCAACTCTTTTGCATAGCAGAACTGGTAAAAAAAAAAAAGTCACCCTTTTAAACTTCAAATACAGATACAAATAACCCAGAAAGATTTGCTGGTATTTTTACAACCAGCAGTATTTTGCAAAGCACTGGCTTGCAGGGTCTCAAAAAAAAAGCCCCATTTGGAGATTTTTATTTAGAAAAAAAATAATATTGCAAACCATCTGTCACTTTCCTTCTATTTCACAGTTATGTGCTATTTGTGTAACTGTCCTACATGCGTTTTTAAAAAAGAATTCCTTGAAGTTTGCATCTGTATTTTGGCAAAATATAGAAACGGTCTTGACGTTTAAAAAAAATTTGCAAAGCACTTCATATGATGCATGAAATCTGACATAAATGATTTACATGGTCAAACATTTATGTGACTAATGGATGAGGACCCCCCCATCACCAGTTCCTATGCAAAAGTAAATGTTTAAGGAAATCAGGAAGTACCTGACTTGACCTAATAAAAGGCCAGGCACAGGCAATTGATGGCTTTAAAATCATCTAGAAAGTGGAGCATGAAAGGAAGCATTTTGTAAGCACAGTTACAGCTTTTATTGCACTGCTGAGACCACACTTTTATTGTGTGTGAGACATTAGTAATTTGAGCTGTAAGACCTTAAGCCGTATAGCTGTTGCAGTGCAACCATTCAATAAAACAGCCTGGTCTTGGTCAAATCAACCTGGGAACCCTTCTGAAGGAGTAAATGCAACCCTACCACAAAACCTTAATCAGCCATATCTCATTGAGAAATATCTCAGATAGACACAGCAAATCCTGAGGCAAATCCGCACAGATGATTTGCCTCAGGTATAGTTAAGGAAGTTAACATTAAAGGCCTGCTAATGTAAACATTATGGACAAATATGCATGTTCTTGACTCAAACGACATGGAGTTGAGAGTAAAAAAAAAACAACCTTTCAATTGTTCAACAACCAACATTAAAAGATTTGTAAAAATAATATGAATAGAGTTCATGTAAACACAGTGTAGCTATATTCATATGGCTTTAGGGTTATGATGTCTCTGGATGTTTAAATATTTGCTCCTTTATATTTATAAGCTTAAATATAAAGATACTGCAAAAGACCAAAAAAAAAGACATGTATCAAAACAATGTTTATCCAGGGAGTTAAAAATCAAAACCTTTTGAAGCCACTTGAAATACTTGGAATTCTAGGTTTCCTTAAGAGAAAGTGTTGGCTGTGCAATATATGAATTATTACAAATGACAAGATTTCTGAGTTTTGAATTTCTCACCAGAGCCTGATTAGTCATGCAGACACTCCCCATCACAAGAAGGGGTTAGTCATAATGAAATCACCAAAACAAATTCCAAGCAACCTCTAAACAGGAAAGATTATATCGCTAAATTTTGCAGCTATCTTTTCCGATGACATTTGTTGTTGCCAAGAAGGCTTCTTTTCCTGTACTGATCTTCATATTTCTGACTCTGCTTGACTCTTCCCACACATCTGAGCAATCACATCATGAAACACATGACAAGAGGCTCTCTGGACTTCCAGCCAAGACCACAGATCACATGGCAGCCTTAACTTACCTATTAAATAGATTAGCTTAAGGTTCCTTAAAGTTCAGCAAAGCAGAGGTTTTGTTGATGCTAATCAGTTGGAAGAGAAGACCAAACATTTGTTAAAACAATTTCCTTTTTGACAATATAAGGCTAAATGTTAGAAGAAGATTTTTAAACCTGATAAAATCATAAGTTGTTGAATAAGGAAATGGTAAAATTAAATTCATGAAGTATGGCCTATAACCTTCCACCTTACACATAGCGTGCCAAGGACAACAGTAGCTTCAAAAGAGGAGATAAGGTCAGTTAAGAAAAAAAATGGTATTTTGAACTGCCAACCAAATGGTTGACTTGGAGAGATCATCTAGGAGCTAAAATAAAAGGAGCAGAGGGTGGGATAGGTGAGAGAAAAAGAGCAGTGAATAAAAAGGAGACTGCTTAAGCTTTACTGCCCTGCAGATGACCCCTTCATTTTTGCTTGCAGTTTCTTCTTGCACATTTTGTGATCCAAGTATTTCCTCTTTAATATTGGTCCCTTTGAAGTATAGCATGCTATATTGCTTACTGCCAGGAGTTGAAACAGCTTCAATAAGAGCAACCAAAAAGTTATCTTTTCTTTCTTTTTTTTTTCTTTTTAGCTTGATGTTTGAAATATTTATTTTTCATGAGAGCAAATCTACAATTTTAGAGGTTATGGCAGGTCCTACTGCCATGTGTACTGTTTATGGGGCACAGCTCTCCGGCAGAGTGTTTGTATCTATTTAGACATATTTATATTCACTGTAATTGGCAGCATGTTCTCATAGGTTATGTTGATTAAATGTTTGTAAAGTGGCTTTCACCAGTTCCTTTAGTGTTTGTACTACAGCGAAAGGCTCCTAGGTTCACAGTGTGTGAGAACAGCCTGGCCTTTCAGAACAAAACCTCTCGTTCAGACTATTTCAACATGTCCAAGCCCTGCTCGTAAAGTTAGCTGGCTACAGACATCCACTAGACACCTCCCTTGCTTTCCCTGCTGGACTCACTTGTGACTTCAGGCTTTCCTCTTAAAAGGGCAGGAAGAAATAGCGGTATTGCAGCTTTCCCAGTGTTCCATAGTTTTAATGATGTAGATGCCAACACTTACTAAATATATGTTGTTCTTTATTAAGCACTATACACAAAACTATGTTGTAATAAAACACTACTACTAATAATTTTTTTTTCTGTTTTAATACCTGAATTTATTACCAAAGTAAATGACACAATTTTCTATATGTTATGTATGCAAACATGAGGAAGAATGATGAGGGGCACAAAGTCATGTTTGATGCAAATATGAAAGCTGTGTCTGACACATTTTTTCACAAGCTGGTGAGTAATAACTTAAATAATACCATCTTGTGAAAATCTGCAGTCAAGAAAATGCTTTGAATAAACAGCAGCATGAAAAGCTTCTGACATGTAAATACAGCAGTTAATGCACCAGATGCGTTCATGCTGCCATATATGTAATTGCCATATTGGAAATTACACATAAAATCACGCATAACTAGCTGTCAGTGTATGCTGATCTGACAGAACACCACCGTTTGTTCAGTTGCTGACAAACTCCAAAGAATGTTTGACAGGTGACGACATGCCAATTTCTGCTCAAGACTGTATTTAAAGCTGCAAATAAGAGTTTTACAAATTTGAGAAATGCTACAAGCAAGCTAAATTGACTAAGACTGTAAGTCATAAAATTACTTTATCGATTTGATACATTTGACCTTCTTCACTCAGCAACAGTTAGGAGAAAGGAGTCTTAATAATCAAATTATTTCCTGCAATATTCCTTTCAGCTGTAACGGTAGGACCTTCAGTCACATAGTTTTATGTATAAACAGTCTCACACATGCAGTTCTTGTTTATAGATGACATTTTTACTCTTGTTTCCTTGAATTGACCTAATTTTCCTGTCAGTAATGGTAGACTTTGCAATGTCTTTGTTTCCTTGCCTCGAAGACCAGTTTTAAGCACAGCCCACAAAGTTTCAGATGGGTTGAGATCTGGGCAAATACAGAAAACCCAAGTAAGCCTTATTCATTCCAAAATCAACAGTGCTTTATGAGATCATTGTCCCCTTGGAAGATCCAATTGTGTTCAAGTTCAGTCATGTTGTATTTGACTGTAGGTAAAATTATTAAATTTAGAGGTATTCATAGTATCTTTGTCAAATGCACAAAGAGACGCTCAGCATGATTTTACTACCACCATGCCTGACAGCTGGGACAGTGCTCTCAGGTATAAAAGCATCACTTAGATTTCTGCCAAATTGTTCCTTATTACTGTGGTCAAATCTCATCTAGATTTAAAATAATTGCCCAGAAGGTGTTTTACTGAACGCTTTTACTTGGAGCAGGAGCATTTGTCTTTGTTAGGACTCTCTCTGTCCAGTTTGATGTAAAACTTGCTTCACATTGGTGTTCTCCAGACTTCCAGTTTACAATGGGTCTGCCTATTCATCAGGTGTTCCTCAACAACCTAACTAGCACAAAAGCATGTTCCAACAGGAAAACAATTCCAAACACAGATCCAATCTGGTTTTAGGATGGATGAAGTAGAATGACATCATTGCTGCAACTCACAATCTCTATAAACCACATTTAAATACACCCACTTTTCTTTTCTTTTCTTTTTTTTTTACCAAAGCCATAACTCTATGAAAAGTATACATAAAAATATTCAGAATCAGTGTAATGAGGTGCAAGTTCACTTTGCTGTCTCCCCACTGCACTTTGAAGATGAATATTTGATTTTGATTTCTGCTTCAAACACAAAAAGCATTCCTGCAGGCCTTTAAAAGATCAAGAGAGTTCAGTTAGAAGTTGAAAACAGGGAGCGGAGGTCACTGCTACTGTGTGTTTTAAGCAGAGAGAAGATCCAGACAAAGCAGCCTTTAAGAGTGTGTGTTAATGGGGCATTTAGCGATGACTGTAACAACTCCACCAAAAGGAGCAGGAGAGTCATCAGTCAAATGTAGTACATGTGTAGGTAATCATTTGCAATATTTGTTGACGCTTAACATTTGACTCGAGGAGAGAAATGAGCAGACTGTTGTTTTCTTAAAGTAAGCAAAGATTTAAGCATTTAATTGCTTGGATTATACTGTTTAGTGCACTAAATTTGCTATCAAGTAATTATCCTGGGATATCCTGCTGCATCATTTGTCATGTCCCTTATGTGCTATCAAATATTACTCCAATGTGGTTAGCCTAACACTGTGCCAGACTCACCATGAAACGTCTTTTTCTCGCTCTAGTATCCAGTCTGATGTGATAATTTCCACCCTCATACTGTCATCGCGAGCCAAGCCTAGAGACAAACATGCATACACTCCCAAACCCACAGATGTTTGATTTTACATTTTATTATTTTACTTGGTGGAGTGATGTTAGAAGCCTATTGATTGTTTCCATCCTGAAAAGATTTAGAGTTGGCAGCAACAATGCTGTTGTCAAAACAGAGATATGGTTATCTGTGTGTGTGTGTGTGCCTTGGGAAACTTGGAATTCAGCTTTCCGAGTACACTAAAGTAAATCAAGCAATTCATTGAGGAATAAATAATAAAAAAGAACAATGGAATGTAAAGTTAATGTGCAACTTGACAGGGTTAAGAGGGGTGATTTTTATTGGCCCGATCAGCAAAATGCCATTTCAGCAAGTTGATGGAGCGCAGACCTCATCAACACATTGCTCAGATCACAGGCCACAAATTCTCAGATTCAGCACTTTTATGATTTCCTCCACTCAAATTTGCATGAATCCATAGACGTGTGAGTAAGCACAACCACAAGTGCATGTCATACCTATAAACATGTCTGTGTAAACACACCAACCATAGCCATCCATAATTGCTTTATGGAAGCATCAATTAATTTAGTGTCAGTACCTGTCAATCCCCTAATATCCTTTTTATTTCAAAATTAATAATTCATATTAGTATACAAATCCCAGAATAACTCAGTCGACATTACAAAGACGTGCAAAGATAGAAAATAAAGAATACTATAGTAACATACAGGAAAAGTAGTCCATAAAGCAATGTGTTTGTTGTTGTTTTGCTCCCACTGTTTGCCTTATTTCTGAACTGGATTCATAGATCATATTGCTGGAAATGCGTGTAGAGCATCAATCCAATCTACCAGAACAATCCAGTGTAAGGGGAGTCATTTGCCTAAGCTTATGCAGTTTTACTCTTTTTAACAAGGAATTTATCATCCTTTTAATTGATCCATTCATATATAAGACATTGATTGAGGTTTAAAGTAAGTAAGTAAGTAACAATACTAATCTTGCTGATTTTATATTTCTTCCCTCAGCTACATCGGTAGAATTGTCAGAAATGGTCTTCATGCCCAGAGGCAAAACCCAGAGGTCAAAGTTCGCAGCATGGATCCTACAATTGCTGAGTTCAAGAAAAGACTGGAGCACTTCAACCAGGTAGGAGACTGTTGTCTTACCACTCACATCTGTCAATGGTACTCAAAAGTAAGCATGTGTGTTTCATCCTGGTAATACAAGGCTTGCCCTAGGGGTGCCACTGAAAAATACAGATACTTTTACTAATTAAGCTTTATGTTGCTGAATAAATCCGACTCTTTTGAGCATCAAGAGTTTACATGTCATTACCAATAATATTGGCAATAAACAATTATAGAACACATATATCCTTGTTTTAAATACTTTTTAGATACCTGTAACACAGGGAAATGCTGATCTACTGAATTCTTTGTCATTTTCACTTGAATGACAGATTTGTTTTCTGAACAGACCAAAATCAAACATAAATGAAAAGGATTCTGAGGGAATAGGAAACCCTGACAAAAAAGTGGAATTACTGTAGAAAAAAAGGAAAGAGATGAGAGGGGAGAGCAAAAGGTCAGGAATGAGTGACAGATAGGCATAGATGACACAAGCAGCTTCAAAGTGACACTGTTTGTCATGTAGATGGGGCTTAGAGCTGAAAAGGACCAAGAAGAAAAGACCCATTTCAGAGCTTCCCTAGAGGCCATTTGAGGAGACAAACGGACAAGGATTTTGTTCCCCTTTGCCTGACTGCCCTTTTGTTGCCCTTGAAATTATGCCTACAAATAGTATCAGTCACTGCCCACTCTATATCTGTAGATCTCTCTTTCTTTTCCCTGATTTTACCCTGCCTATGTCTATTTGATTGTTCATGCTTCTAATACATCAAAGAAAGCTTCTCTTGTGTGTTCACATTTGTCTTTGTTTCTCCCTGTTACTGAGCCTCTCTGTTGCTCTTATTTGAGCTGATATCATCATGATTCTTCCTATCTTCTTTCATTCTCTTGCCTTTATCTCAGTCTTTTTTTTTCTTTTTTTGATGAATGTTTTTTTTCTGTTCTTGTATCACTCATATCTCCCAGTTCGCCTGTCAACCTGTCTGCCTGTCTGCCACTGACAGCTCAAGATCACTTCTGTTAAACTTCAGCATCCTGTTGTGCATTGCAGCTGTCAAGTACCTTGTTGTCATGGAAACTATGCAGAGTTGAGCAGGTGTCCCATTGACATTTAGAGAGTTGAAGAGTGCACCTTGAATCCAGACCAAGTGACAGAGCTTTGCAGAGTTTTATGGCTATTTCAGATAAGAGCATTGGATCAAACGTCAAACCATGCAGGCTATAAGCAAAGCTACAGTTATATGTTTGCATAATGCTTGCTGATGTCAAAAATAATAATTAAATGCTTATCGAAATACTAGTTCTACTACTGTTGACAGTACTTACCAAAATCAAACAAGTTGATTTGTACTGTTTATGTTGGACTGCGGCTTACTTCTGAAATTCCCCACATAACAGATCAAAGGGATTTTGTTCTGAATTAGATCCTCATCCAACATAATGAGTTAATGCCATTACACTCTCATAATGTAACTGAGAAGCTTAGAGACAAGTTTCCTGGTTTGTTTTTTTTTGCCATCGCTGTTCAGCTCTTGTCCTGAGTTTCCATAGCATCTTTCATTGCTACGTTCTTTAAGGACATTGGATGTTTTTAAATTGTTGAAAGACTGGTCAGTGTTCTCTGAATAATTTGTCTCCAACAGGCATACGCTGACCAGGATGTTTGTAGGCCAGTGCCTTTCTAATTCAATTGAAATTAGGTTGATGATACCAACTCTTGGCCAGTTGTTAGGTAAAATAATGAAACCATCACCATGTTCAGTTGGGTCAAAAAGTAGCAGTCCACCATCTTTACTCAGGCCAACCACTGAGATAAAATTCATGTCTGCATGGTAGATTCGGTAGGTGTTATCAAGCAACAGAAAACCAACAGACCCAGAAGTCATGATAATGTTGCTACCCATTTGTGTCAGCTGTGGCTGTTTTAAAGTGCTCTTATGAATAGAGAGGGAATGGACTGATTCAACATTTAAGCAAATAAATAGGTGTACTTAGTAAAGAAACTGGTCAATGCATAAAACAGATGGTATAGTAGGAGTTCAATTAATTAAATTAAATATGGCATTTTTCTTGATTAAGCACAAACAATCTAGTATTTATGTAGACCATACCAACAATTGTTGGAAGCTCTGTTATTTTAGCAATAATCTCCTCTTGCCTTATTTGAGTTTTGGTCATTTCTGAGGAATAATGCATAAGATTAACAGAAATGCAGGCCTGACTAAACATTATCAAAACTAACAAAAACATAATTGCAGGGCAAAATGACATAAAAAAAAATTACATTTTAATCTCCTGTAATAGTTTATTATTTTAATTTTAAACCCCTCATTAGTCATTATACAAAGTTTTCTCTCCTGCTTGACTGGGAGAAATAAATTAACTACATAATAGACTGCTAATTTGTTGTACCTGAACATAAGGTTTGTATTTTCTGCTTGTTTTTTTGTGGTGTTTTTATGCTCGTTGGTCCCATTTGTCTCCTTTTTGGCCCAGTAACGGTCTGACATCTATACAGCGTGTACCCCTCCTCTCATTCGATGACAGAAGAGATAGGAAAATTTTCAAATTGAATGATGTCAACATGTTTTCACAGGTTGTGTTTACTTTATCTAGAATTTTTTCTTTAATTTCAAAGTTTGCAGTGCACAGTTTATTCCCTCAGCTGATTGTAGCTGCTGAGTTTCAATGCTTTGTCCATGAACTCTAATTCCAAGTTCCTCAATACAACATAAAGCTTTTAAAATGCTCTGAACTGAACTATGGCATTGAAAGAAACTTGAAAGGACAGAGGAAGAAAAACAAGCTGTGCTCTCTACGTTTGTTATCTCAACAAGAAATCTCCTGCTGAGACATCACGAACTTTTACCTCAAATTTATCAATATAATTATTTTGCACATGCACAGAGAAGCTTTAGTGAAATTTTAAACATAAAAAGACAGACAGTACAAGTGTCAGGTTCTCAGTCATGTGATGTAGTAGACAGCTTTATGTGGTGAATGTAGAAATACACCACTGCAAATCCAAAAACGTTTTATGACATCAAATAGAATCTAGAAATGACATCCTAACAAAAAAAAAAAACACATGAATTTGTTTTTTTGACAAATGTCAAACCTAATGTTACAGTGTTCTATAAAAGGGTCTATTTACTAAGTCAGATCTGAATCCACCCATTTTTATCTCCCCTGACTATCTTCTTTGTTTCACTATCTTCTCAGCCTGTAAATACTGCTAAAGTGGACAATAAATGTTGTGTAATGCACGTTTGATTAATAGCATTAAGTCCAGCTGTTTATGGGTGTGGATCCTTTAAGAATGCTCATTTTGTTCTCATGAGGTCAGAACATTCGTGAATGTGTAAAACCATTTCTTTTCTAAATAGAATGTGACGCACAGATTAACATCAACATACAAACCCGGACAGCATCATTTAAAAAATTAGCGGAAGTTGGGGTAACTGAGATGTCGGAGCAATGCTTTAAAGATTTTCTTAAAAATACAGAGCATAAAATTGAAATTGAGAGAAGCATTTTGGGTGATTGATTAGGCTGGCTACCACTTTGTCGCCCTGCTATAACAAACAGCTGAGTGAGATACCACACTGGAGTAGCTTCCTTTGAGATCAATCATCTTAGCAATTAAATATGTTTCTTTTCTAATACCAATACTATTTAGCAAAAAAAAAAAAACTGTAATATATTTTCTGACTTCAACATCGAATGGATTTTTATGTTTTAGTCTAAGGGGGTTTGAGCTGTAAAGCATTACTGGAGCCCAGGGATGAAGAAAGAGCCTGGAGTTAGCTGGCAGCATGTCACAGGGAGGGGACAAATTCTTTCCACTTGAAAAAGATGATGAACTTGGTCCTCACAGGAGCTCTGCTTCTTTTTTGCTGCTGCTGTGGCAACAATACAGTAACAGGTCTGTCTACACAGTCCTGTGTTTTCGCCTGGCAACCAAACTTTATGAAGCCAGACTGTAATTTGATCATAACATTTTTTTACAACTGTAATTTAATGCAAAGCTTCTAAATATCCCACCAGATGTGACTTTTTTGCCTCATTTTTGGGTTACCAACTTATCATTAAAAAAGGAAGTCTGCAGTGACGCAGGGGTAAAGCGCATGATCCATGTGCTTTACCCTGAGGCCGTGTAGAGGACCCATAGAGGACCCATAGAGGACTGAAGCCTCTGTACAGGTTTGAGCCCCGGCTTGTTGACCTTTGCCGCATATCCTCCCTCTCTCACAACCCACTTCCATGTTGAGACACTGTCAAATAAAGCCCACTAGGGTCAAAAAATTCTTAATAAATGAATTAATAAAAAAAGGTCATTCTTGAGACGTAGAAAACCTAAAACATGCTTGTGGTGGTGGCGGCACATAGTTATGAAAATCTAATTTGCTTGTCTAGAATTAGACTATTGGCAAAAAAAATGGCAGTGATTTACATTTTGCACTGTTGGTTCGAAATAGAACTTCAAAATGCAAAAGGAAAAAATGTGAGTGAGACCAAAAACTCAGAGTAACCATTTTACAGCTATTTAACTGTAGCGTTAGAAGCCATGCGGACATCAAGGTATTTTTTTTTTCTCATCAAAGAATAAAACTTTCTTTCACTTTTCATTGTTCCATGTTTGGTGCTCTCGTGCAAACTCTAAACGGGCAATGCTATGTCACTGTCAAGTTGAAACTGCAAATAGTAGAGTTTTGAATGTATTCACTATCTCCACCCAACTGGCACGCACCTCACAAAGAATCAAGCGCACCCATCCCTTTCCAATCTCAAGCTCAGCAGCAACTCTATAAGATAACTTGGCACACCTGTGTTCACAATGACCTCTCTTCAAACAAATAACCTCACCTGAAAGCTTCCTCCAAGACACCACTGGTAGGAATGGAAATTATTTATAGTTTGCATTATCCAAATTCAATTCAAAAGACCAAATAGATTTGTTTGATGTGATGGTTTTCATGTTTGTAAACAAATTAATTGCAATGTTGCAATATAGTTTATTTATTGACTGTCAACTTGTAAGTAAATTATTAAATCATTGAGAAACTAGTTAAGCAGTCAGTGGTAAAATGAACTCATTGTGATATGTAATTAATATCTCTTCCATCTATTTGTAGGTTTTCAACATACTCTGACTATTCTGTCTACTCTTTGTCAACTCTATGTCCACGTGGTGTTGATGAGATTCATCAAAAGAAAAAGATAAATAAAAGATGTCACTGAGATGAGTTGGTCCTGCATTTCTTTGGAGGAAGCAAGCCTCTCCAAGTTTGGGCAAAGGTTAAGGTGGCTGAAGAGAGCAAAAGACTTGACAGTCACTGAAGGAGTTTAGGCCTTTGAAGAAGTTTTTTGCTCTTAAAATTCTTCTCTTGCAGATGTTATCTGATGGTTATGCCATTGCAATTGGCACCAGTGACAAGCTTAATTTGTGTGTATCTTGACAGAAAGCAAATTGGATCCTCTGGTTTATGGCCAGTGATATTTTTTGGGGTCTGTCACTTGACCTTACCATAACCCTCAGGATCTTTAAAAGTTTAAAATGACTGTCTACTGCGTCCAACCTCAGCACCAATGGCACACTGCGAGAGGCCCTGATTATATAACTCAACAATCTAACTGTGTCCAAAGACAGAAAGCTTTCTTGCTATTCCCAGTAATAGATCATGACATTGTGGATACCTGAGAGAAAATAACACTGAATCCACATTTTTGCAAAGACTTTGTCTTTTGAATGATGTGATCTTAAACTTTTGATCAAATGATGAACAGACTATTTCAGTTTAATGGTGGTTTGCAATAAATTTCTCCCTCTCATCTCTCCTTTTTATTTTGTGAAGCTATAACTTAGAATCTTCTCTAGCTTCAAAAGTGCAAAATGTGAATTCTTTCCATTTTTCAACTGGTCTTAAAATTTTGATAAGCAGTGCATATTCTGAAGGCGATTGATTTTTCCTACCAGAACAAGCTTTTTTGTGGATGCTTGCAGCAATTTTTCCTTTGAAGCTCTAAAACCCTATCATCCTCTGACTAAAGAATGTTTTTAAGAAGAAAGAGAGGGGAGAATTAGTTTGCACATTATAAGCAGGACTAGCAAACTATTTCATCAAGTCTTTTGAAAATATTTCAATTCTCCTGAGATGCCAGAATAATGAAAGGTTGGAATTCCTGTCGTCAAACACTTTTCCCCTGGATTCATATCATCTTACATTAACTGGAAGCACCTGTCAAACAGCATAGTCACAGTCTAACCTTTTCTCTTTCGAATGGATCCACTTTCATGTTGTTTGTTTTACAATTTACCTTCATGTCAAACATTGTTTTATTTGTAGGACAGTCCTAATTTGACAGGCAAACAAAAATAAATGTTTCAGTTAACTATTAAAATAATACTCTGACATTAATGAGGTACTGAATATGTAAATTATTTTCTAAATTTGTATGGAAATGGAAATAAGTGTTAAACATATTGTAATGTTTTGAATTTTTTAGATATATACAGCATCTTTATGACAAGTCAAGATAGGTCAATGAGTTCACCATCAGTATTCTCTGGATGAGATTAAGAGGTTTTATGGGGGATCTTTTCTCACTACTTATCTCTTATCTGGGCGTCCCAATATTTTGATTGGCTTTGTTGCATTTTCCCATGCTTTTTCTTTAAACTTAAATTGGCTGTCTAACATTAGAGACATAATGTCTCTAATGTCTAATTAGAGACATTAGAGACCTCTTGCTGTTATGAACAGCAAGATCTGCTGTTCATAACAGGCTGATATCTCTCATTGTTCTTTCATTTTGTACACAGAATATCAGTTTACAATTTAGAACGAGTCAAAATATGGTCAGGATACCAAAATAGACAGGTTGAAATTTCTACCAACTCTTAAACAAAACCTGTACAAATACATCATTGCTGAGCATTTCGTGTGACTAACTGTTGCAAAGCTGAAAACTGAGATGTCCACCTGGGAATCCTTTTCATTTGTTTTAGCTGTAAGAGCTCTGTCTTAACACATTGTTTTTAAAGTCTTATATCATATCAGTATATTTAATTAATCAACACTGAGCTCATGCCATGGCTGTACAGTTGCACTATAGTAACTTTTGCATTTGCATTGAGATTCAATGTCAGAAACTTTTCTTTGAGACACAGTAATTTGCAGTTTCCTTCCTTATTACATATGGTTGGAAAATGCAGTAATCAGTTTAATGATGAAGAAAATTAAAAATGTACATTTTAAAAAGTCAAGCTGCTAACTTTCTTCTAATTTCATAGTTTTTTACTTGTTCATTTTATGTCTTCGTCTGTTGGTTTTGATCAAATTTCCGTACGTGCATGATACCTGGTCATCTTGTTCCACAATTGTACTTTGCATAACTTCCTAAATACTACTTTCGTATGAACTGCATAGTCCCCTGAAAGGTCTTGCTGTAGGGTCACCATTACAGCGGGTGTGTAAGTCTGGTGTCAAAGATATTTGTCTTCCCTCAACACTAATTACTCTTTCCATTCATCTATCGACATGTTTTTAGTTAATATGGCTTCTGTTTGAAGCTCTGTTATTATTGCTCAGTTATTATTATGCAATATGAAGATGAATAAGTACAACATAGTATCAAAAAAGGTGTTTGTGATTTCATACTTTCAATGGGTTAGATAATTATTTTTCTTTTGCCCCTATGCCCTCAGATAGAAAATACCCCCTTAAAAACTATGGAATGATATGACAAACACAAATATGATGCGTGTAGAAAAAAGCACTTTTTACTATTTTTGTTCCAAAAAATAGCAAAACTAACTGTTTTTGAGTGAGTGTTTTTCTAGAAAATGCTTGGAAATAAATGGAACACATAATCCTACCACCTAGGGCCTTTTGCTATTGTGCACCACCCATGTTGATCTACCCCAGGATATTTTGAGCTCCAGCCAACATTTACAAAACTTGATATGTCGAGGCAGAGTATGTCATGTTTCATCTTGAAATGTTTCACAAGAATACTAACGAAGCATTCTTTCCTTTCTGACACGTACTGTGCTAAACTTAAAGCATCATACAAGTTCCTATTTTAAAATATTATTTATTGTACGACTTGAGGCTGTCAATGAGGTTGACAGCACCCATTTTACTGTGTCTCTATCCTCTTGTTCACTTTCTTATTGCCCTCACCCTGACTATAAGAAAATAAAGTTTTTCTGTCTTGTCTCTTCACACTCAGTCTGTCAGATTTTCTAAACCATTTCATGATTTTAATCTGCTTAAGAAAATCTATTTTGTCGTTGATAATTATTCCTACTTTATATTGAGGTTCATATTGTAATTAATTTCAAAACATCACATTTGTTCTTTTATATATTTGCACAATATTGATTAAGTATTTGAATCATCAAATCGCAAACTATTTACTCGCTCTATGAATAGTGTTGCAACTTTGTTAGATTTTTATGAAAATGTATCTCTTCTGTTTTTCTTTACAGTCTCAAAATGGTATCGTTTATGCTCATATACTCTATTATCTGTTTCTATAGGAAACCCAGGAGAAGTTCCCAAATCTTAATGAAATTGAGGTCTGGGAAGAAGTAGGCAGTGGGGAAGAGCAAGGAAGCACCGCAGACTGTGATGATGAAGATGGCTGCCAAAGCTCAGGAGATGGTGATGAACAAAACTGTAAGTCATACATTAACCTGGGCGAATGCCACCTCTACGACCACGTACCAACAACAGCATGTGGTGAAGTCATACTTGACTTTTTTCAACCTTCTTTTCCTGATATTATATAACCAATCAAGTCTTTACTTTGAAAACAGTCACTTCTCTGAGCACTGACACAAATATGCTTATAGTGAAGAAGATGTGAGGTCATGTGCTAACTTTGAAAATATTCACTCAGTCTCCTAAAGATTTCATACTCTGCATGGACACTGGGGAGACACTGAGAACAAGTCATTAACACCAAGAGATCTGTAATAAAAACTAAATGCCTTAGTCATATTATATTCAAGGTTTACTTGTACTTACTGCATCCATGCAATAGAAATCTTACAATTCTGTTGTATCCATCCATAAATGTGTCTATCCAGAGACAGACACATCTCTGGATACAACAAACAAGATGTTTTCTTATGAACAACTAAACTTTCTCCTGATCTTGATCAATTTGACTCCTAAATAAGCCCCACAAATCCAAGTGTTGGGTTATAGATTTGATCAAATTTTTATGTTATTTGTTTTCTTGAATATCAACTTTTCTTTACTTTGGAATGCCGTTTTATTTTTTTTTTCATTTCTGAAAGACAAACATTTAAAGGGAACCTACTGGCATTTGTGTACTCTTTTCCAGGTGATATACACACTACGCATTGCACTATAACAAATTAATTACTGCATTAGCGTGAAGTGGCCTTATAGAGATCAGCCTGGGATACTGCTAAAGTGTAATGGAACCTCACGTTATAAATTCAATTTTACAAAATTTGGAAAATATTTCTAAACTCGCTACAACATAAAGTCATTTAGAAGAAACCCTCATTTCCTCATGTTTATCTTTTGGGGGGTGGAGTTGCACAATATGAAGCACGTGGATCTAATGCAGTACTTATAATAGGTAGTGTATATATGCTAAAACATGGTAAAGCACTGGCTATTATGGCCATGTACTGGATATTAATTTCACTCAATTTAAGAGTGACGACCCTCGGGACAAAGCGGCCTTTCTTCTCTGGGTCTTCAAGCCTGGACGGCATAGCCTGTGTCCAGATGGGATCCAAAAAAATGAACAGCATCTAAAAGACTTAAGACTAGTGAGGATGGGGGTATATTTTTTATAAAGCATGCAATGATCTCAGTAACAGGGTTTCAGTCAAAAAGCAACGCTGTTTTGTGTTTTTGTAAGACGCTTAATTGATTACTAGTGTTTCAAACTAAAATATTTAGGATGTGCAAAGTAAGTAGATGTTAGGCTTTAATATTGGAAATCATGTCAGAAAAGATTCTCTGTTGCTTGGTTAAGTTGTAATATATGTACTCTGCGGATTCTGGCTCTGGTAGAGCTCCCAAGGTCCAGGTTATAAGGAGGATTAACCATCCTCTGTTGTATTAAACAGAGGACTTCATTAAAAGTTAATGAACAGCTCTAATCGGCAGAGAACAGACTCAATTTATCACCCATCACTCAGAAAGGGTGGAACTGCTCCTTGCTAATGTCTCCACATGCGTAACCTGAATGTGTTCTTCTCTGTGTAAGACAAATCCATGCTGCAGCTTCCAGGCGTGATATCCGCAGTAACTAAATCCAGCTTATGTCTTGGATCCAGCAGTTTACAGTTCGGAATCATTGCAGATTTCCTTAGAGAAAAGTTGAATAATTTCTAGATTTGTTAAGGAAGCCGGCAGTAGCTTATTTTGCCATAGAGAAACAGAACATGCAGGACAAGTTTAAGAAAACAGAATGTTCACATAATTAAACTCAAGTGTTCCAATAACAAGTCTCTGAACATGGTCTACTGTTTTTTCTTGAAGAAAGTGCATTCTCACTGTATAGTCTATTGCCTGTTTGATCTTGGCTGTGATTTTACTCCTCTTGCCAAGGGACATGCTGGTCTACTTTCTGTGCCAGCTAAACAAGGTCTGGTCATGTAAGAACTGCCATTGCAACAATCATGAACAAAGGGGATAAATCAGAGCTATCTTTAATGAACCATATTATCCCTCTTCTCTGGGGCTATGAGTGCCTCTTCTGTACTACATTTTCTGGCGTGACTGAGGCTTATTAACCACATTAGCTGTGGGATCATTTATGAAGTTGCTTCCAAAGGGGCTATTCATTAGCTCATAAACACATTAATCTCCAAAATACTTTTCTTTATACTTTAGACCACACTATCTTTCTATTAGGAAAAGAGATGCTTCAATTCTTGACAGCTCAAGACTTTTTTTTTTTTTTGCCTTTTCTGATAGGACCAACAATGTGGTCTGGGGTTCTAGTAATTAATTGTTAATTTTTTCTCCAGTTTTCTTGGGCAAGTTTGTAAAAAAAGGCAGCCAAAATAGGGTTGTCTGAAATTTCCCAGGAAATATACAAATAATATGTCCCCATCCACAGGGGAAATTATTTTTTCTAAAAGGGGAAAGTTTTTAACCATTTTTGTCTCGCATCCACATGGAAACAACATTTTTGGGGGCACAAATATTTTTTTTTTTTATGTGAAAATTTCACCCTTGCATAGTCATGTGAGCAGTGAAAATGTCTCTTTTGTGAAAATGCTGATGTATTTGTTCAGTCTCTAACCTGACCTATAACCCCAAATGTTCCATATTCTTCATAACTACAGAGAACAATGGCAATGGCATATGCTTGTGGTGATTCTGCAGCAGCTTCAAAAAGCTGTATAAAAGCCCCAGAATTACAATGTTTGTAAAAGACGCAAAACTTAAATAGAAAGACACATTATCAAAATTTGAACAGGAAAATGTTATCCTTGCTGTGAATGTTTTGGAATTAAGCCTACTTTGCAGAAATATTGGCTTGCCTACATGTTAACCTGTGTTTTCCCCAAGCATTGCATTTGCACAAATCCTGCTCTTAGTTATTCAGACATATGCTACCTTTCAAAGACTTCCTCCAGATGGTGTATTAAAAAAAGAAAACATGACTGTGATGCACATGCCAAAATGCTACAGATAAGCAGAATGGCAAACAACCAGAGACGATAGTCCAATTAGATATTTCAGAAACTAAAATGCTGTCTTACCAAAGGTACATTTATCTATCTGAATAAATGTTTCAGAGGTTTTTATGTAAAAACTAGCACTGATGTGGGGTTTAAGATAGAAAAGCAGGTTATACATCACATAAGAGGAAAGGAGGTAAACATGGGACTGAGCTTAAGATTTATGCTCTGCATTATTATATGAATCAGTCAACCTTGAAAACACAATTCTCCTTTGGGAACCAGCAACATCTGCCAGGACAGTCTGCTTATGAAGAAATTGAGAAGCAAGAGAATGCACATATTAATCGAAGGTGGAACATCTGAAGAGCAACAAAGGGAAAATATATGCTTTCTAGTAATTATTTAGTTTCTATTTCAACCCCTAACTAATACACATCTGAATTCAGATATATTTATTATTGATACTACCTAAAGACAAATTAGCAATTTATTTGATACAAAGAATTAATTCCACATTTTTATATTTTACAGGCAGAAATGTGGAAAAACTACTTGTATTATTGTAAGGTGCTTAACACAAAATAAAGCATAATGAAGCCAAAGGAAAATGATATGGATTTTCTTTTACACTATGGCATGAATTCAGGGAGTCAGCTTTACTCGGAGGCCCCAAGGCAACAATCTGTTCAAGCAAATGTATTGTAAAGTTGATTTCAGTGTAAATACAGCTGTTCTACAAAGGCCTCAGAGGTTTGCTAAACAGAAGCTGCCAAGAGGCCCAAGATAATTCAGGAGGGGCTCCAGAGATAAAGCACTCATGTGGAGAATTTGATGACAGCTCTTAGTCACATGTCAGCCACAAGTCTGGCCTTTTGAAAAAGTGTTAAAAAAAAGGAAAAAAAAACAGCCTTGTAGAAAGAAACGCTTCGCAAATCATGCTTGTAATTTAAAGACACAAAAGGGAGGCACCAAATATGAAGAACACGTTCTTCTGCCCAGATGAGACCAAACTGAACTTTCATGGCCTATGTGCAAAACACCATGTTTGACAGAAAACAAAACTTGCATTTCACTAAGATGAAACATCTGGTGACAGCATCATGGTATGAGGATTACTTTGAATCCCCATAGCATGGTGATTTGAGGGAAGGATGAAAGAAGCTAAATACAGGACTATCATGGAAAAAACCTGCTTGCAGTTAGGCTTTTATTTTTAAGGTTTTTTCTGGTAATGCATATGATAAAATCATGCTAAGCATTTCTTCCACTTCGCTCTTTCGAATGAATCAATATATTTAGTTAATCCCAGAGGGAAATTAATTTTGTGACGCTCTATCACCTTAAATCCCTAATAAATAACAACAGTGTCTGATTGTAGCAATACAAAGTGAGAAAAGGCTCAAGAGATGAATACTTTTGCAAGCCACAGTATTTATTTAATTTTGATGTTGATATCAATGTTCCCCATTGTGTGTGTAATGCACGCAAATCCCTAAGGGCTGACACAGTTATTGAGCAAGTCATGGAACGAGTTGGTTCAACTTACACCTCTATCACAAAATAATCACAAGTTCAGTACAGCCTGGCGAAAACAAGAACACATCTGCCTTTGGTTTTAGAAAAGTTAGAACAGAAAGAGGAGATTAGGTTGGAAGTACCCAGTGTCACAGCCATAGATGAAGTAGAGAGAAAAACATCATAGACGGTGCAAACATTGCAGAACTAATACCATGCAGCTTTTTGACTTGATGCCACATCAAAATAAGCAATTATGAAATGAGGGTACAGCTAAATGAGACAGAAAAGGATAAAAATTAGAGAACAAAAATTCAGTGTATAAATCAATGACTCAATCTACCGTGAGAGAAGAGGTTTAGGAACATACAATATGGATTTGGTACTTGAAATCCCTGTTTGGTTGCTTATAACTCTGCTAACCCTGGATCTTCCCCCACCAAGGTTCCCTCTTGAGACTGCGTGCATAGAAGCTGGCTGACCAGCAGATGTAGTGGCTGAGTCCCAGGTGCGGATATTACTAGTGGGGCTGCCATTTCCCTTATTTTTTTATGTAGAGCTCACCAGGCTCAGAGAAAGTTCCTCCGGGAAGAGCTATGTTGTGGAAGAGGGAACAAGAGGATCTGCAATGGCTTTGAACTTACAGGAAGATGGCCTGGTTTGCAAATAGATGTGGTGGGAATTCGTTACATTTCTAGTCACGTTAAATTAGACTTGAATTTTAAAGCTACCCTGTAATTACAAAATCACCGCATTTATTTAGATTTTTTCATATTTATTTCCTGGTTGTATCAGTCTCCTGTCATGCTGTTGAACCCTGATACTGCTTAACCTTTCATGGAATTCTGTCCATGGCCGCTTTGGCCTCTGGTTTTTATTGCACTTTTTTTTGGTCTATATTAACTTGAAAGGCTCCCGAGGCGATGTTCATCAGAGGAGCATAGTCCCCATTAGCAATCATCATCATTTCCTTTTAAAGCAGTATCTGTGGGTCCTTTATGGCTGAGCTTCCCCAGCACACCAAAACCAAGAATCTCTGGTGTAGCAGCAGGCCATAAAACAGAGGCTTGTGGTGTGAGAAACTACCCACGGAAATTGGTGAAAATGATCCATACAATTCAGAACTTTGACTGCACAGAAGTTAAACAGCAGAAGCAGAAGGAATGTCAATGGCTCAGTGCTCTGATACAAATGGAGGCATTAACAACAGAACCAGACATAGAACCAATATTCTACCATCTTTTTTATGGACTTTTGCAGGTTACATGGCAATAAATGACATCTTAGGGATCCTAAAACATGCTTTCCAGATTCATAAAGGTCTCTATTGAAAACTGCAAATTCAATGCACATAACCTGAAGTTTATTATGTGCATGAAACCCTTGTGCACCATTCTTTTCTCTTGACCCTGGCATTGATTTTGCTGTTAGTTTTTTTGTAACGACCAAATGTTTATTGATTTTCAAGAATTATTTTGATCTAGGCTTTAGGAGCTAGGGCAAATTTTTGACAGACTTTCTTTTTCATCTGCTTCACTCGAGCTCTTAGCCAAGTTTAAATAATTCTGAGGGCTGCAATGGGAATTTGATGAGCAGATATCTGTATAGCATAAGAGACTGCTGGTCTGGCCTTGGCTGTGGCTTACCCTCTTTTAATAGAAAAAAAACTGGCATTTTTGCACAATGATGAGTAAATAAAGGGAAATATTAATGGTATTGAAAACTACAGTAAGCTGTATTGGTTTAGTATTATTCATTTGGTCTCATTTCAAAACAACTGCACAGGGAGAAGTACATTATAAATAGATGAGATGAGAAGGAAAGGAAAGGTGGGCCCCCATATTGCAGAAGAAGTTAGGAAGGTGCAATCTAAACACATTTAGATTAGTGACTGTACATTACCACTTTATATTTTGTTAGGCCATGAATAACTGTGGCAATCAACCCATTTGTATATTGACTACTCCCAGGCTGACTCTCAGTACAGGGATTATGCATAAAAGAGAGACACATTCAAGACAAATCCCCTCGCTAAAGGTCAATCCTATTGACCGAAGCAACAAAGGCATTCTCTGTTATCTATAACTAATTAATTAGAGCTGAACCTGGAACAGGTTGTCAAACATGGGGACTGGGAGGGTCTGACCCCACAGCAAACTAGCTAAGTACAGTGTAAAAAGAAAGAAACACTGACAGTTTATTCTATGCATATTGCATAAACATAAAACTGCAATGAGTAAGTGAGGAAGAGGTTACATCAAAGTATTTTACTCACCCACACAAAATGAAACATTTATAGCATCACAGCACAATATTTTTTTCTTCTTACCCTCACAGATATCTAACATCACTTTGAAGTAAGAATGGCAAGCGTCACCTAAAATAATTTTATTCAAGGGAGACTAGTCACATGGAGCAACGCAGAGTGGGACATTCTAATTTCTGCATTTTGTGTGTGGCTCACTATGCTTGTCACTAAGCAGGTATCACCAGAAGACGACATGCTTCCATCATTTATCTTCTGTATGAAGGAGATCAGTTTAGCTGCTTTGATCTGAGATCATTTCACTTGTGAACTTTTAAAACAAGACATCCAAACACATGAACGGAGTCCATGAGGAAGTGATTGACCCCCAACCCAACAGTAAGCAATCTACCACTTTCTGATTAAGAACAATTACCTCAAACTTAAGACGAGTAAATTTATCATTTCTGCTTCAAAACTGACTGCAAACCACTCTGACACATGTAAACAAAACCATAACATCTTCAAATGCTCCCACAGGCTCTGCTGAAAAGAATATTAATTTGTAAGTTGTAAGCCTTCTCCAGATTTAAAAAGCTCAACAGGACTGAGTAAATAAAGCCCCGCTTGACTATAATGAATGATGATGTGTGTGAAGGCAAATGTAAGATGGTAAAAGGCAGAGTAAAACAGAATGAATGCGAGTTTATTTCTGCATCCTTCACGCTTGTCTGTCTGCAAGGACAACCTGACACCTGCCAGTGCAATGAGGCATCTGGTGTCTGAGTGCACACAGGTGTAGTGTGTATTATTTGTACTTTGTTGTGGTGATTTGTGTGTAGGTGTGCGTGCATTTGCATGCGAGACTGAAAAGTTGTGTAGTACATTTAATTGATGTGTATATACAGGTTGCTTTCTTTGAAGGTTTCCAAATTATCTTGCATATATGTCACTATAAGTAGCCCAGGTCACTGTGTTCCCAGAGGCCCACATGCCAATTTATTTTATGTATATGTGTTTTTGTTTGTGTTAAGAGTGTAAATTTTATTCTGTCCAGAAAGCGCAATAGTCCTGACAGGTTGCTTTAGTGTGACCTCTACTCTGGAGTTGTCACGCTGTATTGCTGGTTGCTATGGTAGATCCTGCATACGATGTTTGTTCCACCGGAGTCCCAGTATTTGGAACTCCTTAGCTCCTATATGTTTCCCAGTAGGTAGGCAGAAACTGTCTTGTTTTTACTGTTGGAAATGTACAGAGTTCCAGTATTCAACACAACATCTAGAGAACTTATTTGTGTGTAACAGTGGCATAAAATGTCAGCTATGAATAACAGCAACCTAGACAAGCAGTAATTATCTGCAAATTCATCTGGCACTCCTCTCCACCTTCCATCATCTACGTACATCTTTAATATTACAGATAATAAAAGATAATAAAAAGACACTGTGTGAGTTCTTGGAAAGATAAATACTCATGTGACATGGTGGCAATGAGACTTTGCTTTTATTCTGTATCTGATTTACTAAACATCCAAAAACACAACAGTCCTCTAAGACCTATCCGAGAAAACACTAGATACCCATGGATGTCCTTTTTAAAAGGTTTTTAAAGTTGACCCCCGCTTGCTTTTATTTAGACAGTATCTCCAACATTAAACCTCTTTTAGCTCACACAACCTGTTTAGATAATTCAAACAACCTTTGAGCTACAATTAGATTCCAATAGATGCCGGTTATTTCACATTACTTAAAGCAAAAGATAATGTCTTTCTTGTGTCTTCTCACTATCATTTTATTTTCATGGGGTGCTGTTACATAACACCAATATTTGTGACATAGAACTTGTCAAACTTTCAGTGTAAAGATAATTAATCTGCTTCTTAAGTGTGTGATGAGTGATTACAGTTAATTTTGTTTATATGATGTCCCTTTTCACAAATCTATTCAGATAAGTTCTGAGGCAGCAATTTAATCTGTGGGATGCAAAACAGTCAAACGCAGCAAGACAAACCCAAGTGTGTGATCTGTGGAGAGTGAAATGAAGTTATTGACAGCAGTAGCTCAGCCAGATAGCTCCTTCAGGGAAGGAGTCACAGCTAAGCACTGTGACACGAGACCAGGTGTAGTTTCCATCACAAAAATAAATTGAGAGACAGCAGAAAATTAATAACAACAAGCAGAGAGAAAGCATAAATAGAGGAGTAGGAGAAAATAGAAAATTGAGAAAAGGTGGTCAGTAAGTCCTTTAGTAGTGCATAGCAGCATAACTACAGGTCAGGATAACCTGAGCCTCTCTACCTCTAAATTATTGTAATGAATTCAAAGACAAAACCCTCAAAATCTGACATTAGGAGAGTTTGTTTTTGTTTCTTTTCTCCTCCAATGCATGTATGCTCAAGGATTACAACAGCAGTGGGTGTAATGATCACAAGATTTAAGATTTAAAAAGACTAAATAGCAATACACTGGATAAGATTTGTCGAATTATAGTTTCAGACATTTACAACCTGTTTTAGTGGACACTTATAATGATATAAGTATCACTTTGTAAGAGAACATAATATTTTCTTCATTGCTACATTACCTTTATTTATTTAGCCCCTAAAAACAAAAATCCTCATTTATTTATATATCTTTTTTTAGAAAAATCTTATTCAAAGCAATTTTCCTTTATCTTCTTCCCGTCAATATAATACTGTACCGGCAGTTTATACCAGGATGAAGAACTATTACCCACATCATGCATCAGAAAGTATATTTGCATGTATTCTTATGTACATGCATCATGAATCCCCCTGTTTTGTGCTTGCTTAAATTTACGTGACTGGCTTTGTGAGGAGTAAAAACTGTGTCAGAAGTCACTGGTGTTAATGAAAGCTCACCATGCAGCAGACTCGGTGGCCTTGTCAAAAGCCAGACTCACAATCTGCTTTAAAGTCCCCAACCATTGCATGCGCCACCCATGAACTGCTTAACAGGGAGGAGCAATGCAAGGTCAAGGCAGCTGTGGGAGCAGAGACAGAGAGAAGAAGGAACAGACATAAGGCATGATGAGAAGCAAGATACTGATCCCATCAACTTCCACAACATTTACACATTTAATTTGGCATCAATCTATTTTCTGCTTTCAGCCGTCTTATAATTGCACACAGAAAGCAGAGCAGAGGTGCTTTAGAGCTATTATAAAAATGTCAAAGTATCTTCAACTTTGTGAATGTTTCAAATGCAATGCTCTGCAGAAGGCTACACTTATAGACATGTGCTATTAAGATAGTCTGAGTAAATTCCATTCATCAAACAAATAAGATTATAATATTTGTAGTAACTACAAGTATGTTTTTAGTCTGGAAAAGCTGCTTTGTCAACTCAGAGTCAAATAGTGTGACAGTGTGATAAGTCTGAGTGGACAGCAGCATATTTCCTTCATGGAGCACAGGTAAGGTTCACCTAACTGTGCAGGCATGCACAGGGTCAAACATATGGCACACAAACAGGTTTGACTTTGTTTTCT
Source organism: Phalloptychus januarius (assembly GCA_902982915.1). NCBI lineage: Eukaryota > Metazoa > Chordata > Actinopteri > Cyprinodontiformes > Poeciliidae > Phalloptychus > Phalloptychus januarius. The sequence continues at coordinate 10,925,019 of CADWAE010000466.1, read as the reverse complement.
AGGAACATCTCACCAGATTTGTTCCTGCATAGATTACTGAACCATCACATGGGTGAATCAGTGTTAAAATATACCTACCTTTGTTTGGTATTTATGTTTATTATCTGTGTCAGATTTCAGGACAATGATGAGTTAGACAAAATCAGTTGAAAACAAAGATAAGTTTGCCATGTTTTTTTTTATTATTTAAAAAACTTCTTTTGTACGACAGCAGATATATTTTTACTTGACACCAAGCTAAACAGAAAGTAGGAAAGATGCAAAGGAGGAACAGAACATTCTTTTAAAAGTGGATGAGGAAGGAATCGTCATATGTTTTGCATTTTGTGAGTTGAGAGAAACTAAGCTTAAACCCTAACCTTTCAAGAATTTCTCATCTCTAAACAAGATAAACTGAATGTCATTCAAGTTTAAACCAATGAGAAATTAGCTAAATGCACCTTGTAATGTTTATGCTACATTATTGCTGGACTGCTGTTTTTGTTTGATTGTTTTCTACAAAACAGCAGAGAAAAATACACATACCGGTACTTGGACTGATCAATGACCATGATTCCAAGTCGAGCCAGTTTGTCTCATAATTACTACTACAGCTAAACGGAATGATTAGGAAGATATTATGCCTATTCATCTGGCAATATTTGTAACTGAGATAAATTATATATTGAAGAAAATATTGTGCAGCCAACAAAGCATTACAAACATTTGAAAGAAACTATTTAGTTGACAGTAAAAGTAATACATTTTCTTATTTAAAATGTTCTCAAATGACAATCAAAACTTATTTCTTTCTTTTGCTCCATATTTGTATTTTCCCTGCCTCTTGACCGGAGCTACTCTATTGTTATAGCCAGACTTGCTACAGGCAGTTGTGTTTTCCCCCTGCCCAGTGGGAAATTGTTTCTCTAAACACACAAGCTAACCCATCTGGGAAAGCATTAGTGACAAAGGACACTATGAACCAATTCTCACACACTTTGCCAACACACAGAGGTCAACAAGGTCCTGAAGCTGTATGTTTTTATCAGAGCTGATAGTTAATAGTCAGTTGTAAAGTTGCACAATTTCCTTTTTTAGTTTACTTTAGGTCTAAATAGCTATTTAAAGCTAGCATTTTTATATTACTTATTGTCCAATCTAATTGATTATTTCTGACCTTCTTTTATTAGTTTTTATTGTTATTCATTGCATAACACTTTTATTGCTTAAATTACATTAGTCTTTTAGTAATTGACAATCTAGTGGAAGATGCATGTCCTTGTGCCACTGCATGGCCTTGATCTGACGTAAAGTGATCGATTCCATCTGTCTTGATATGAATGATGAAGGATATCCATCCTTCTACTTAAAAGGCCAACTGCTTTCCTCCTCTCTCCCTCCCACCCTTTGTTTTTCTGTCTTCCTTGATCTTTTCTTCTTTTCCCCCTTCATATTTGGCGGATTTACACATGAGCCAGCTTATAAAGAATGGCTTATCTGCTAACATTGTTTGATTATGACAACAAAATCACATTACGTTTTCATCTTGGATTGTTTTGTGTTCTAAGCTGCTTCACTCTGGCTTGTTTTTTCAGGTTTCTACCATATTCAGCAATTGCTCGGTGTTATCGAATATTGTGACACAACATTTAAATACGGGTGTTTTTGATAGGTTTTATCAGATTTTTATTTTTAAAATGTGACAAGAGTGAGTAGGGAACTCAATGAAGCTAAAATAGTATAAATGGTTTTGCAATCCAGTGCTCATGTTACTAAATGAGTGCTGAATTCAGTAAAAATGTACATTTAAATTAAATAATGCTAAATCACAATGAATTATTGTATGGAACTTTACAAGGAAACCAGGTCCAACTCATATTTAGGAATAAACAATCAAATTATCACAGTTAAGTAAAATCACAGAACATTGTTTCCCAACGCTGGTTGTCAACGCATCATTTAAAGTGTCAGGCGCCTACAATACGACACTATTTGGCAATTCTCTCAAACTGTGTTGTAACTTGCGTTTGAAATAATCTGTTTAATTAATCTTTCATTCAACTGGCCTGTTGACTTGTTCCATGAAAACTCCGTTTTCTGACATCTCTGCCATGAGATACACCCCATTGCCATTACGCAATAACAGCAATCTGACTTGGGATAAATGATGTCTTTGTCTATTGTCTACCAGAACAACAAAAAATCACTGGCACGAGAAACACTCCACTCTCCAAAGCCCTGCCATGCCCTGTTCACAGAGGGATCCACAGAAACCCAGGAGCATGGTTAGGGATGAGTTGTTTCTACTCAGCCCAACAAAAGAATGTAAATTCAAAGATACTTGAAGGAAAGAAAAATAAATCACTGGACACTCAAGAAAATGTGTTTTCTCTTTTACTTTAAAAATAAGGGATTTAGAATCCCTGTTTTGCAAAAGAATTCTTTGTATTTTATGAACATATTGGATTACCTTATGCATTGTCCTGCTTTGGAGCAGTGTAAAAGCCATGTCCTGGTTGAAAAACTCCAATTTAAATAACTGCTGAATGTGAAGGTTTCAGAACAAATAAAATACTTCTCTTCAAATGTACATTTAATGGTCCATGTCTTTCCATCTTTAGCCACATCTGCAGCCAGTTTATTCGTGCATCTTTTGTTATGTTGATTCTGATCTTTTTTTACACTTACACAAGGTTTATGGGAACACCTCACACTGAGACATTAAAAACGATCCCTCTCATCTTTCTATCTTTGGGTGTGTGTGATCCCACTGTGCTGAGAGTATTACTCTGCCTCCTGTGCACTTGTGTTTCCTAGAGGCGTTGGGTTGGGTCAAGCTGGAATTTATACTGGGGACTGGTGAGAGGGATGGGCAATGAATAGGAGGAATCCATTTCCAAGTTGTCATCAGCTAGATGGGAAAGAGGAATAAAGACAGATGACACTGACATATGAGAATGAAAGTGTAGCAGAGCTGAGATTTCACTGATCTCAGCAGGAATGTTTTGTGTCTTGAGTTTATGTGAATATATATATATATATATATAGCCCATGAAGGTAAAAGGACATCGACGCATTTCCTCTGTACTTGGAAGTGAGATGCTGTAAGACATTTATTGTCACGTATTGTCTTACAAGCAGTAGATAACTCTGTTGGAGTCTTCATTTAGCAGAAATCTAGATTAGATTGACCTGAAGGCCAACAGCTTTGAGTCTAAGACTGAAAGCTTCCCATTTCATCTTGAACCGATTCCAGTCATATGAATGCTATTTTGTTAGCCTTCAAACTGCCATTTACGTTATGCCATTTTGTACACGAAAAGCAGATGAACACAAACGTAGTAAGAAGAGGACATGTAAAACATTGTCTGTTCTGTTAAGCCTCATACAGCAAATGCCACAGTTGGACAGAGGGGAAGTGGGAGGTTGTTCTGTCTGACTGTCAGTTTCCGAAACCGCACACAAAAAAAGTGCACACAGGGTCAGTGCGACCCTGCTGGACCTCGCACACAGTAAAAAACACGAGGGGTAGAAATGACTCCATCTCTTAAGACCGCGGGAAAGTTAAATATCTAAGAGGGTGAGGCTGTGTAAAAATCTGTAAAATAGCATTCACTGACACCACAATAACATTTTCTTTTTGTTGTACTGCATTACATGTTGACTTGATTTGATTTAGATTTATTATTCAAACAAGTTTTTAAAAACAAGAAATGGCAGATCTGGATTCAGCTTTCACCTTAACTAATCTGGATTCATACTGACAGAATGCTCATTCACTGTGCTTTCTCAAAAATTTTGAATTACTTTTTTACATTGTTGAGGTCTAATATCTAGTCTTCTCTCTCTCGCTTTCTTTCTTTTGTGTCATATAAAGATGATATCAATGGGCAGACATCCGATGGAGGACAGCCTGGAGGTGACAACCCACAAGAAACCCCCCACAGGCCCCCTGCTGTGAAGGTGGTCGGCGGGTCACCACCTACAAGCTGGCAGCAACCGCGGTGCCTTGCTCTGCTTTTTGCTGGACTTTGTTTGAATTGGTTGCTGATCTGATGACAGGACTATCTAAAAAAAGAAAAATCCCTCCTCATCCTTGCCCCTTCAAGAACTTACATGACATTCATATCATAAACATATCACCAATATCTTCCTTACTCCCTTCATCAACCTGCACAGACAGACGTCACTAAGGGCGACACAGAAATGAAGAGTGGGTCAGTGTGTGGACAACAGTGTGGGAGCCTGTAAATAGGTAATGAGTGGGCAAATGCAGGGTCTTGTCCCACAGGATCTTTATTGTGAATGATTATAAAGATTGACCTTGCGGTTTCCACTATACTGTTTGGGTATAGATGCTATTATAAAGGAGGGCTGCAGCTCTTGCTTCGCTTGCACAGACCTAACCTTTGTTATTCAGAACGGGGTTGAATCATTCTTAAGAACGTTTAAGACTGTAAACACTTAGCTACAAACATAAATCAAGTAAAATGTAGCAGATGTCTTCTTTTTCTACCGCTGATTTTACTTATCATCTAAGCTATGAACCTTTTCACAGCACTGTACTAATGCCATCCTGGTGGAAGAATCCTGTTCTTTTATAAATGTAACTCATTTCTTCTTAGGAATTAAGGAATGCATGAAAAATCGATAGATCCATCCCAGGTGTCTGGCCCAAAACAGCAGATTTGACATGCTCTAATGACTGTGTACCTTGCAGGGATTAGAATGTAATGAGTTCACAGGTACATCATAAGCTCCTTTGCACGGCTGAACATATTGTGCAGACAAACTAGGTGTGAATACTGTAGCAAGCAATTGTATATAGGTACAGAGATTTGAGTTAATGTATGACATGAGCTGAATGGAATGTTAATTTGTTTTCTTTCATGAATGGGCTATGCTTGTCAGCTCTACACAAGTCAAAATTGTTTTAATGTCAAAAATAAAAGGGAAAATATCCATAATTTACTACATGAAGTAATTAAAAATGGGGAGTTTTAAAATTTTCAACAAAGGTTACATAATGTTGGCTCTACTAATATTTATTGTGCATCTTGATTTGTGTGTTTGCTTGATGAATTGCACATTATTGCACGTATGAAATGCAAAAATTTCAAAATTGTCATGTCCCTTTCTGGCAGAGCGTCAGTTTCAAATACTGTACCCTTTTGTTTTACATTTGTCCTTTAAAATTTCCATTGATAAAATTATATTTTCTTTTTCTGCTCTTCTGCAAGCAGATACTGTGGAATCAAAAAACAATGCAGCATCTCTACAATTTGTAGGAATTTTTCCACAAATTCCAACAAATTGAAAATGTGTTTTGATTGTACTGTGTTGGCACACTACAAAGGGGAAAAACACAAGTTGTGTCCAGATTTGGATTCCTTTTAGTGCCAGTTTTCCTTTTATACAGACAAGATTGATGCATTGACTGGCACCGACACAGAGTAATAAGGTTTAAATCAAATACATGCAACGTATAAACACATATATATTAATCATGTTCAATTAGATATAATTTTACCTATTTACTTAATTTAACTTTGGGATCAATGAAATATTTTTTAAGATAATATTTCAGATAATGCCTTAAAATACATCCACAGGTGTGCCTCTGCTTCCTCAGATGTCATGAATTAACCTTTTAGAATCTTAATACATGCAAAGTTTTATATTTCAAGTAATGCAAAGTTCTGTGAAAATATTCTAGCATTTAGCAAATAAAAATTATTTTGCTAATCATAACTGACCTAGTTAGTGAAAAAAATGATGTATCATTTTACATAGTGTAGTTCCAGCTGTAACTATCTGAGGAGAACTAGAAATGACATCCTACCTGACCATGTAAAACTGAAGAGTATATTTATAACATCTCTGCATTTACATAATGAGGTCTCAAGATCAAATTGGAACAAATGAAAATAATTGGGACTCTTTCAGTTTTCAAAAGTTGAATGCGTAACATTTTGTGTGCTCTAAACACAATAAGTTTAGTTTCAAAGCAGCAGTAAATCCATCTGTCTGTTCCTTGCTGTTTCATGCCCTCACGTGTATAAATGTACATAGTTTTCATCCTTTGCTTTGTGTTTCCAAATGTCATTTTTGTATCATTAAGATACAATGTAGTTGAGCTCTATTAAAAGTGCTCTGCTCTTTCGGCTAGTCTCTTCTTAAAGGTTACAACTCACAAACCACGTAGATTTTCTTTGATGCCTTATTTCTTTTTTTGGAAAAGCAATTCCAATACACATCCACACCTGTTTTTATTTCTAATGGTACCTAATATTCTGTATGCACCATTGAAAGACTACACTCGAAATGGATAAATTATAGGGCTTTTATGCAACTGTTTAATCTAATGGTTGCCTTATAAAGTCTCCGCCAAGTTATTTTGTACCTTAATATTTTATATGTGCTAACACTTTTACCACTTTAGGCTTTTTAATAGTTCATGTCACTGTAACTTCTTCTTATCATCTGTAAATCATATGCTTAAGTTTTACAGAAACAAGATATATGAATTCATAACTTACTGCTTAAAAAGAGATCCCGCTGAGGTGACCATTATATCTGTGCAGCACATTTAAGCTGAATTGAGTCGGCTGTTATATCTGATGACACAAATCAAACTTCCTGATGTCAGTGCCAGGGAAGATTAAAGGTTACAAGTGTTTAATTAGGACAAGCTGTTTTATTCTGTCCTTCACCAGTTGCACCAAGGGGAAATTTTGCTAAACATACCAGGCTGTTTGCACCAAGAGTGTGTTAGTGCAAAAGACATTAATAGTTCTGGCACAGTCAAAGCCAGTCATGATGGCAGCAGCATTGACTGAATTGGCTGGGGATGACCTAATGGTTGCTCCTGAATGGAGGTTTGCCTGTTAGCAGTATTCAATTTCCCTCAAATCCAAGTTATCCAAGCTTAGCACACATGAAGGCAAAATAACTCGACTATGTTGCTTCAGTCCTGGTTTCCTCTTCTTCATCTTTTTTGGGGGGCTGGTGGAAACATCTGTTTCCAATATGTTATGTATTTCTACTCAGATCATTGGCAACCAATGAGCTAAATACATTTCTATAGCATAGTCAAAGTCTACAATGGGGGAACTAAAGCAATATCAATAGTAACAAAAAATATATATGAGCTGTCAATGTCAATTATCTTCACTTTTTTTCTGAAGTTAGCTTGAACAATGTTGTGGAATATGCAGACACTTGAGAGCCAGAGTGGTCAATAAGTTTAACAGAAGGTTTGGGGGATCTGAGGTCACAGCTGGTTAGATGTCTGTCTGGGCTATTTTAAACAATGCCATAGATCAGCGCTTCAGTCCTTGCAGCCACATGCACATCAAAACATCCCTGCATGCAGAGAGAGAAGGAACGAGAGCAAGACTGTGTACAATTTGGCGCTTTTCAAAAAGATAAGATCTAAAACTAATTCAAAGAGATGTCACACCACAGACTCCAAACTGAGCTTTGAGAACATTACTTTTTTTTTCCAGTGGATGGTTCTGGCTTAAGCAATGTAAAAACAGAGCAGCCCACTTTCCACCCCAGGAACTCATCTACCACCCTACACCCCATACCTCCAGATTGTCTTACCTTTTCAGCACAGGGATCATAGTGACAAGCTTGGACTGGATGAAAGAGACAATGGAAAGGAGATGGCACTAGAAATAGCTTGTCAAAGATAGACAATTGGGTGAAGAGAGTCCTGTGGCACCTCCTAACCACAGCTCTTTCAGATGTATCCATTTCCTGCTGCAGAGTTTCATCAAATCTTACAACAGGGTAACAAAGGCAGCATATTCAGTTGTTGATCTGTCATTTTCAGTGGCTAAATAGCATTAGGTTAAGTAAATTTGTGACCCTCATTTTAATTCAAATAAACTGTTGAAAAAACATCAAGATGATTTTCAGCTATGACTTGGATTAAATCTAAAAAAACAGTTTGTCATTATCATGCATAGTCATGCACAACATGTTATTTTGGCAATTTCTGTTTTTTTTATGTTATTTCTATTTGTGATTCAAACTCTTGCAGGGCAGAATAATGTTTTTTCCCCATCAATTTGGTATTATTGTAAAGGTCAGACAGTCTGTACCAGGCAAACATGTATGTCAGTAAATGGAAAAGGCTTCATACTGTACCAGTCACCTTGTCCTTTGCTGATTACTGCCCCCAGAAAGTCATTCTAGATGGACCACATCAAATACGAGCAGTTATTCAGCTTTGCAATACTTGAATATCCTACAGGATCCCCGACTTATTCTTCCTCTTATGAAAGAAAAATAGAGACGGACTTTAACTATCATACCACAGAGCAGAGGACTGAGCAGTTGGCTCAGACCATTTTCAATCACTTGCTGAGAAAGATTCACATTTTAAGGGACTATCTTTACTATTTACAGAGAAAAGAAGAGTGAAAGGGCAGGGCAAACATGTCTCATAATCAGAAAAAGAAGGAGTGTTTTTAGAAAAAGGCTGAAAGTTTGGGAGCTCAAAGGGACAAAGTGACTTAATATTTGGGTGTGTGGGGTAAGCTGGCATTTAAAAAAAATTTGTTTTTTTTTTCAAAAACTCTATGTAGTTTGGGTGTTTTTGTGCCTGTGAACATCAAGGACACAAAAGCCTTCCACAGTACACAATCCAATAGCGGCGAGAGTAATCAGGCAACGATCATTCACAGAGAAGTAGATATCCAAATACCCACCCTATGGTGCAAGCAAATCTTGGAGGTCTGGGTTTGCTTATGAGTCATGATCCAGTTATCAGAAAGTCTGCAGAAGTCAGTCGTGGGGTAGGCAAAACAGGGAAGAAGAAAAAAAACAGGGACTTGAATTAGGTCAGAAACTTGGGAGACCAATCAGAGGCAAGGAAAAAAAACCTGGATTTCTGACTCGCTCATGCGGTCAATAATCTGGCAATGAGGCAGAGGCTGTGAAGAGCTTAAGTGCTACAGCAACCAGGTGAAGCGGGTAGATCAACGGACAAGGCGCAAGTGGGTTCAATAAACTAACACACAAAGGACATGGCAGAAACATGAAATCAAGAGGCATGGCATGAAAATGTGATTCAGTAGGTGCATCCCATCTAATGGAATGGGAAGCAGATTTTAGTAGTGTTGCATTGCTACAAAAAGACTTGGGTTCAAATTTCACAAGAGTGTCAGACTGATTGGCCACGCTAAATTGCCTGAAGTTTGAAGCTGTGCACACAGACTGTCTTGTCTGTTTTAGTATTGTTCTTTGATTCACTATGGTAACATGTCCAGGTCTTGAACAGTTTTATGTGGTCACAAACACTTAGACCCAATTCATGCTAAGTGAAAACAGAAAACTGCTCTCTCACATAGTTCTTACATCTTTCCCTTGACAAATGCTCTGGATGGATTATTCTATCCAATACGGTGTACGACAAATAGTATGTGGTTGTCAGAAATTTCAAATACATAGTTACTGAATTGACAACTATTGTGATGGGTGTGTCATAAAGAAAAAGAGTGTTGGTTATTTCACCCTTTTGATTTTTGCACCTTTATTATTTTGCTCTTTTCATGTCCAGCTTGTCTGTCACATGATTTTTCTCATTGGCTATGCATCAATTTAGGTTACATTAAGTTGCGTTGCTTTGAAAAACAATGCAACTTTCTCAAACCTGCAAATAATACACAATTAGGAAATGTAGCTATTTGATTCCAATAAATAATATCTCCACCAGAATTTAAAAAGATTTACTTTGATTTGATCAGGGGTCATAATCTGCTGTATTACATAATAATCAGTGAGCCCAAGTGGTGCTCAGTACCAAAATAAATGGAAATAGAGTCTAGTACAAGGTCTTTAAAAAAACAGTATGCAGCTACATGAGTGAGATTTGTATAAGAGTATTTTCTATGCACACTGTCCATGCTCAGCCATGTGCATGTCCACAAGAGACACAAAGTTACTGACGGCCCGGTGGACAAAACAAAAGACTAGATTGAGTGTGTCATTGGAATGTATTGTGCTTTAATAAGGCACAGCAGTGGGCCTGAACATTAGTCAATGGGGAAGTCAGGCTGTTAAGAAAACAGATTAACTGTCTCCACATGACAAAGGCCAGCTAAAGAAAAATGTGGCCCTTCTAGCATGAGCCCCCATTCCAATTAGACCAGTGGGGTCGCTGTGGGTGTTACTGTAATTTGAGGTGTGATTAAGGAGGCTGAGAATTGAGTCATAGGTATGTGTGTGATTGCAGGTCTTTTTGCATGGATGTCACATGTGTTCAAGGTTGGCCTGCATGCAGAGCAGAGTTCTCTTTCAGGCTTACTCTGTTTGTCATGCAACAGCCAGCCTTCGTTTTCATGTCCTGGAGACGAATGAGCACTGCTGTGAATGTTCCACGGTTCCTATGGGTGCCGTTCCACCTTTTCAACTCCCTTTGCCTTCCTGTCTATCTGCTGCAGTTTAAAACTAACTATTATTTGATAGTTATTTTTGCTTTGAATAGTTTTGTCTGTCCTCCTGGCTTCTGAACAATGTGTTATAATAGTTCCCATTTTAGTGATGGAGCATAAACCTTAAGACAATCTTTTAATTGAATTTGTTGGATATAGAGTTTGTATATGACTCAAGATAAATGAGTGTCATCGATTGGCTTGGATTACAGATTCAGGAGTGCAAGTCATCAACAAATTCTGCAGACTATGAATGAGTGGAAATCAATTATTTGGGCCATTGGGGGCTTCATCCTCATTCTTATAGTATAACCTCCACTTTTCATGCCTGAGTGATTTTGGACACCAGTGAAGACAAAAACTTTTCTTGCTGATTTGAATGTTTCTTAAATTCTCTTTAAACTTTATTTCTGAGTGAATGAGTAAAAGTTATACCTTCTAACATAACATAAAAAAAACATTTATAAAACGGTAGCATTTTATTCGATATGACTGAATTTGAACTATTGTGTCTCTTTGTTTCTTTTCCTAAGTTATAAGCATTATCAATTATAAGCATCTTCCCCTCTGGGATCAGTGGAATATATGCTGTTCTAACCTACTCCTTTCTTTGTATAAGGAGGCACTTTTCTCAAATCGAAGAGACATGTACCACAAAGAACATTTCTGCAGCTTCTTTCACTAGAAATCAGGTCCTAAAAAGAGAGCTTTTCTAAAAACTCGCAGTATTAGGACCACTGATGGAGACAAAGTTACTGTAAATGTAATTCAGTCAGTCATGTCACTCTGCCTGTATGAATCACAAGCCAAGCAAAGGGGGTTTTCCATCAGCATCATCACACAGCTTTTTCTCATTTTTAGCACAGCATTACAGCGTCATTTGAAATCCATCCATACTCAGGCTGTTCACAACTGACAGATTTATAGGTGAAATTTGTTTTACAGTTCACTTTATGACACCATAAGAAGGAAACGCTGAGTGAACAATCCATCTAGATGGCAATTTCCAATTAGAAATGAACGAAAAAGCTCAGAAAACACCAGTACACTTCCTCTGCTGCATTTCAACATCTGGTCTTTGAAAAAAGAAAAGTCAGTTTGTCAAACTCAGTTTACTAACGTGGGAAGAATTAGCACTGACAGTTACTTTGTATCCAGTGATCAGACGCAGTCGGCACTGGTGCGTTCTACTTTTTCCTGACATCTCTCTATTAAACTCAAATTGTGAGGACGAGAGCACTAGTCATGTGATAAAGCGCCCTGTGTGCAGAGGAGGACTGAGGAATGCTGAAGGAATGTGTAGATAATCTTAAGTGTTAGTGGGAAAATAATGTCGGACTCCTCATAGGGGGCTGAGAATTGCACAGAGTGTCTGCCTCCCACTGTTCCCGAGGCCAGTGGGGAGGGAGGTGTTGCCAGCCTGAACAAAGATATGTCACAGAACTAAAAAGAAGCTAAGAGGAGTTTAAGTTAGTTGACCCTAGATCAGATTTGCATGAATTAAATTTTACAGAACGTTTGGGATCAGTTTCACCTCTTCTTAAGGAAAAATACATGTTATAAAACATTACTTATGCATCTCCAAACCTTGAACTCAATAATTATGGGAATTGTAGCTAACCTAAAAGTGTAAAGTTTTAGTTTGATTCAATATCAAAATTTGGGGAAAAAAAGGTCAGCAGCAATATATATTGACCTGAATCTGGATACAGAAGATATATAAAGAATCCATGGATGGATGGATGTTCATGCAGTGTGTAAATGTCAGACTTAAAATGTACCAAAAGAAATTTGGTAGGTGCTTTCTCTATGTATGTGACAAAGTTTACAGTTAACTGAAAAAATGTATAAAATGTTTTATTTTATTCATCGCTAACTTGCTTTCCTTCCCTAAAACTTTCTTCTTTTTCATTCTCCCCAGGTCACCCCTCATTATGTTATCTTCCTTCCTATCATGCCACTCCTTCCCTGCAAACCCTTAATGTTTTCCTCAATTATTGTAACTTTTTCTTAAATAATATGTCTTCCCTTTGCAAGTACTAGCAAGTATTCCTTTTTTCCTCTGATCATTTGTCTTTGGCAGCTGTGAGTGTCTTTTATTGAAATAGGAAAAAGAAAATGTCAATGTAAAACACTGATAAAGGAGAATGTGACAAGAACAGATGTCAAAAACTTACATTTTTGCATAGTAGCTTCAAAGATGAACATGAAGGTATGTTGAAGAGGACATCAGGGAGTTTTCTAAACTATGGAAAAAATTTAGAAGTTTAATGGACTGAATAACAGAGACAATGAACACAAAAAGCAAAAGATAGATCTTGTGAGTAATGTGTGGTACTTAAACACTCCCGTGAATGTGCTGAACCCTGGCTAATGGTTGACATTAAAACCCAGAGCGGATGAAGAATCGATGGTATGTGCAAGAACATCGGATGAGACTGGGTTTAGGGAGAGGACAGGATGATCTCCCTCTAAAGACCGATTACATCTGTTGAAACAACACACTGATATTTACAGAGAAGCTCTGAGGCTCAGGAGTGGAGCTTGTAGATTAGCCAGTCCTGCAGCATGCTCACTATATCATTTTTATTTTGTGGGGAAAATGAGGTTGTGCCTGAATATGTGTGTCTTCTATCAGATTGGACTGCACTGGACTCACTTTGATATCCACATAAAACTCTATTCGTGAGTGTGATGAGAGCAGTCTGTGCTTGTCTACTGCAATGTTCCATATAAAAACGATTTAAGCTTGTTTCAATTGGAACCGCTTTTGTCTTTTCATATATTTTGATCTTTAACAAAAAGATGGGGCTGTATCTATCAATACCTCATATTCAGTTGCTAAACATTTTGGATATATACAGATGCAGCAGTTTGTCACTGAAGGAGCTGTTCAGTTCAGTAGCAGCTTGAACAGAAACAAGGGGTGGAAGATATGGTCCATCAGAGATGTTATATTAGCCAGAAGGAAGGAGAACCTGCGCCTTAAGAAACTCATAGCCTTTCATACTGGATTTTTTCCTGTTTATAACTCCATCCATCTTTCCATCAATTATGTCCCTGATAAAGAATAGCATCGCTAGAGCAGGATGATGCCACCATACTGCTCTAGTATCAGAGAAAAAGGAGCTGAATACAAAAGCTATCCACACTTACTGGTAATGATATTTAAAAAACATTGCATTCTGCTTTTCTTGCCATCTTATAAGTTGTATAGCTAAAAGAGACAGTGGCTCAGAAGGTAGGGATTTGTCCTGTAATCACTGGGTTGTCAATTCGAAACCCCTCTCTGTTCATCCCAGTCATGACTTTGGGCAAGACACAACACCCACTTTCCATGTTGATGCCTCACTTCTCAGTCTGCCCCAGGGCAGCTGTAGCTACAATGTAGCTCATTGCCATCAGTGTGTGAATGTGTACATGAATGAATGGGTGAATGACTGTAATGTAAAATGCTTTGGAGTCCTTAGACTTGATGAAACACAATGCAAATGTAAGCCATTTACAATGTTTTTTACTGTAGATTTTGTGTTAAAAGATAAGAACAAATAATGTATTTTCTGAATCACATTTTTCTCTGAACATGTTTGATGTGAACTTACTATGCAATAGGAACTGAGCACGCATGTAATTTTCACTGGAAACCTCACCGTGCCCTAAAAATGCTTACCACATAATTATTGCACATGTACAATAAACTGACTGTTGCTTATTTATGGCCTCTCACCCAGCACTCCTCTCTGTCTTTGCTACCATTCTGCTGGTCTGCTTGACTTCCCCCTGCATCCTGCTCCTCATTAGGAAGCCTTTCATGGTCACAGGCAATAAAACTTCAATGAGAAGCAGTCGGAAGAAAACATGGCTGTTCTGTGGCTTTATTGAGCATTAATTATATAATCTCCATACCAGACAGTAGAGGGCCAATCAGTCCTTCAACAGCAGAGCCGACCTATGACCACATGTGGAACACAGTCAGACACATAAACTCAGGTTTCACAAACCAAATGCTGCTGAGAAAAACATAAAGGTGCACATGTGTCATGCATACACAGATCTATCTGCAATACAGGGTAATGTCTTATCACACACATGCGTTGAGTCCACTTATTCTGGTAGCCACTCGCCATGTGTTCTTAATACAGTTCAATTTCTCTCGTAGCAGGAAGAAAAGCAAGGCAAACTAGATTTTTTTTGTTAGTTCTTTGTCACAGTTACATATTTCAATATCGGAAAGCTGCTGTGCAAGTGTATTGCCAGCTTTGCCCCCGCTCCTCCATTACACACACAAAAACACACGCACTCACAAACAGAGGCCACAAATGATGAAGACACTTGACATTCCCAAATGAATGTATAATTCATTCATTCATTTCAGAGCTGTAATAATAGGATGCAAGAGTGGCCATTTGTCAGCTACTGATATGTGAGTTACTCTCCTTGTTATTTGGAGAAAGCAGTCAAGAGGAAAAGGCTAATTATAGTGCAGCATTTTTAAATGTGTTTGTAAACAATATCTGATTCTGGAAATGGAAGAATTTGAGGACAGGAAATGGCTCAGGTTACCAAAAGGATTTCTTCTTGACTGCCATTCTATTCTCTGTTTATGACTGTCCTTCATTCCAAGCTCAGCAGTTTTTTAGTACCATACTAGTAGGATTTACTTTAAAAAAAAAGCAATCTTTTCTTTTTTTTTTCTCCTTTTTTTCCCAAAAAGGTGATGCCAACACAGGCTAATCAAATTTCACACTCCCAGTGAGTGGAATAACAGTATAACATTTTAAACACAGGGAAAGGTATGCGTGTGTTGCTATCATAAAACTATGTCATAAGTTCACAGAGTCACACTAGATTTACTTGCAGAAATAAACTGAAGTTAATGCTCCTATTAACAGTGTTATAAATGCAAACTGTGTGTGAAATTCCTGTGAGTATGATGAAGCTACACAGCAAAACCAACTGGGTCAAAACACACAATTTGAGTTATTTTACAAACTGAGTTATGGATTTGAACACATGTCAGGAGTAAGAAAATAACTCAGTCTGGATTACTAAATAATCACCGATTGAAATAATAATATTTCTAATGAAAATAATAAATTGCAAAGGGATTTAGAGACAGAGTGCATAAAATTCAGGTTGCAGATTTATGCAGACGGAACCAAAGAGGCACCTGACACCTGAATGATTTTTATTTCCATTTAACATAATTAAATTTACTGACTTTGCTTTAAGATCAATCAATATTCAGTTCAAAAAAAGAGTTCATAACAAAATAAATGTTGCTAGGTAGCTTAAAAACAACAGCAACTATAAAAGTGAGTTGATTTCCTATCTGCAGGATTGATAGATGGATGGACGAACAGATAAACAGATAAATAAGCAAATTCACCACAAAGCCAAAACCGGCACTGAAAAATACACAACACAACATTTAAGTTTAAATGAAGCTACTGAGTCAGTTTCAGAGAGTTTTTTCTCTCTGACATCTAAGGAATTTAAAATTAGTAGAGAGACCATATTGTCCACATTGTGGTATCTACCCAGATTTAGGAGGTAAACATAAAGAAACTGTGGATAATGAAGGCATTCATTTGGTGAAAGGTAACCTGGAAGCAGCCTATAACAGATGCTGATTTGTTGGCCATGAATTGCGTCTTGTAGAGTGATGCCTTCTACCCCACACACACTCTCAGAGGAGGATACTCAGTACTGTGAATTGAAAGGGACCAGCCTACAGTTCATGTGTGACACCTGGCTGATGGTGAGCAAGCCCAGCCAGCACATTCCTTACGTGATGAGACCCACACAGCATTTTCCTCTCCTGGGAACCAGGTTTGTTTACACTCTTCTACAAATCAGTGTGCCACAATAACGAGAAGATACTTTCCAAACTGTTGAGTCGTGGTAGATAAAAATTTGGATAACAATTTTAATCAAATAAGCATGACAGAAAGCAACAAAAAATAGCTGAAGTTGCTTTAAAGCTCTGTTTCTCCTTCATCCTCCTCTTTCTGTCTGCCTGCCTCTCCCCGCCTCCCTCCCTTTTCCACAGAGTGGCAGCGCTGGCACATCATCGTCCAGAAAAGCCTGAGCTGCGGTATCCGCCGGTGTGTGCACCTCTGTACCCGGATTCCTCACGTTAAAGCCGGGCAGGCGTGAGTCAACACAACCAACGCTGCACCAGTGCAGCGCTTATTTCTGGCGTGACTTAAAATAGCATATTTCAGCTGGGTAACCTAATTCTTGCATCTCTTGCTTGTCTCTCTTTAGATCAGCCAACCGCTCCACGGGTAGCTGAGTGAGACCGGGGATCTTCACAGAATAACCTTTCAGCAAAAGCAAATTTTATATTTTGGGAGAAAATAATAAGCGTCTGCCCTGACTGCGCTGGCTTAAGTGGATTAAAGAAGAGACGGGACATCTGGGCTGAGAGGAATTGCTCCTGTGCCGCGCAGTAGCGCGCACAGAACAGCCACAGAAGCTGCAGACGCACCGAAAGAGTAAAGGGGAGAAGGAAGGTGGAGGATATTTTACGCACCACAGCACCAGCCCTGTATTCGTTGTACTTTCAGCTTTATACTAAGTCGCTTAGCTGTCGCTTGGATTTTCTCCAGACCAAATCTAAAGCCACACTGGTCAGCAGGAATGGATTTCTTCATCCTGGCGACTCTGGTGCTGTGCTCTCTCACAGCGCCAGCCTTTGGGGACAAAGGGTCCACCAAAGCCCGGACTTGTTCGGACATTCAACGGTTTTACGGCGGAAAGGGATTCAACCAGGACAGTGTCCCACAGTTTGAAATGTCAGGTAAGCACCTTCAGAATGTTTTCATTTTGGAAGCTAAGCTGCATTTCATATCATGTCGGTTATTTTCCCATTTATACAAAAATTGACACAAATTATATACAAATGGACTTTGTATCTAGTTAAAAATAAAAACAACAACTAATGTGAGCATCATATTCAAAGGAAAAAGGGAGAAATGTAAAGTGTTTTCTTATTCATTGTTTGCATGAGAGTTAAAGAAAGAATCTATCTTTACACCTCTTAAATCTGTTGTCACACTCATTTGATGTCACATGGTGCTGTAAAGTAGAGGAGATATGGCTTCAGGCTCTGTAGATGAAACACTTCCTTGAAAAGTTATTGAGACAGAGCAGAGGCACCATAGGAAATAAGTTTGTTTGATCCCTGATTTAAAAAAAAACAGCAAAATCTTTTGTTCGCTTAACACAAAGCATAGATGTTGTACCTTGCTTTCTGTGTCTCTTTAAAAGGGTTTCATACTCAGGTTCTCTTCTAGACGATACTCTCTAACCTGACCTGTTCTTCAATATGTTCTGATGTGGCAGTGAGCCCAACCTTGTAAGCTACCAGACAGTCAGTTAACCCAGTGCTGTGACTGTGCAGATATATTGTTTCTCACTGTGTCATTCATGGCCTCATGTCAGTCACAAGCCCCCCTTTTTGCAGGTTGTGTGATTGCAGCTTTGCCTCCTTTGGAATTCAGTGAGGTGCTTTCTGGCTCTTCAAATAACACATACACATGCAGCTTACAGCAGGTTTCTGCAGCTACAATATCTATCACACAAACAGACTACAGAGGGAACCTTTGGGACATTCACATCTACTTTATAAAGAAGGGATTGTGAAAGTTTTTATAGCAATTCCCACCACAGTAAATATGGAATTTTACATTTTCAGCATATTTTCCTATATTAATAGAAAAGAAAGAACTTGAACCTATTTTTAGGTTGAAATTTGTACATTTTAATTAGGAAAAATGAACACAACAGCCCCTAAAAGTTGAAAATGTGTGGGATAGTCAGGAGACTAAATCTTGCCTCAAAACCAAATAGAGTTATCTTGCATAAGTAGCTATAACTAGTGTGAAAGCATTTATTTGCACTCTTTACAATTTGTAAATTTTAAGTGTAGTACACAAGATGTTTTACTGAGCATGTTACAGTTTTTTTAAGCAGTTCACAAAGAGATAAATTTTTTTACCTTATATTGCTATTAATTGTTAGTTTGATCACTGGGCACATAAATTAGCAACCCAACCTTGTTTCCAGCTAGTAGCTAGCTAGTTACCTAGCTAGATATATGATTTTTTAATTATTTATACAGTAATTGAGTAAAAAAAAGAAGCACCTGCTGAAACTATAACTAGTTCACAAAATAACATTTTTGAGCGTAATCTTATGCCATTTTGTTTTTCTGCTCTTGTGGATAAAAGAGGAAAGGTCACATCACTAGTTTGATAGTATGTGGAATATTTAAAACAAATATTGAATAATTATCGATATAGACTAATGTAAAATGCTCATATCATTGTAGGTTTTTCAGTCATTTCATCCAGGCGTTGACTATGTTGACAAAGTTAATCTAATGTGATGAGACTGTTCTCCCACATTATCATATTATCACAAGTACTAGTTGCAAGGGGTAATAACTAGCAGAAGAATTGCCTAGTTTACTTGACTAACCACACTGAAGAAGTCCTTTCAAAAGCCAGCATCAATCAGTAAGTTTAGGGTCAACACTTTCTTTTTTGTAAAAAAACATTTTGTTACTATGAGAACTTACATAATTAGAGAATTGCAGGGAAACTTGTTTTCTGTTCTCCTTGCTACTTGGCTCTTAATCAGAAATAACCTAAGTTATTCATTGGTTGTAGTCTGGCACAATAAACACCTTGTAAAAAATGGAAGGTTTAATTTTATACTTTCAGATTGCGAGCCAAGTCAACAGCGTAGATAATCCCTGACATCTGCGGAGGGTATTTCCCACTGTGACACCATTGCTTCATCAACTTAAAGTATTGACTGAGTCTGATTCAAGGTCACATGTTAACTGCATCAGCCAGATTAAGTCTTGGCTGGGAGGAAGATGTGAGATGACTGCTCCTCAACTCTGAAAGGGATTTCCAGTTAAACTATTTAAATAGCCACTGGACTGCTCAGACCCGAATATGGAAACCATTACTGCACGAGGCCATTAACTTTTTCCTTTACCGTCACAAAGTGTCCATAATAAAACACTTTTAACATGTTAAGATTCATGGTTTAGAGTTCTTATTTGTTTCATTTGCTTTGATTAACAGATTTTTTACTCATAGCAACTTAGAGCAAAATATAAAAGTAGAAAATATTCAACATCACCACATCATACCCCAGTTTTTGGTTAATTATGTTCCGTAAGTGATGGGAAACAATTTCCAGATATTGCTTCCACAGTGATACGCCTCATAAAGCATTGTTGATAGCCCCCTTATTTCTAAGTAATTTCCCCCTGGAGAAGTCCCACAGAAGAAAGCTGTTGAGTTAAGGGTAAGCTGTTTGTTATCATTGTGTTGAAGCAATGTTTACTGGCCCATTGCAGCATTATAAGCCGACCGCTTTAAAAAATGAAAAACACGTTCACAGGGAATAAAGTAAACCGATGCTTTTAGAATGAGCGTGATGATTTAACTGCGGAAAGTGTAATCAGTTTGGGAAACAGATTTTTTTGTCACTGTTTACCAAAAATGGAAGATTGATTTTCATTATAGTCATTCGTCTCCTCCTTGCGCAGCCCCCTCCCTGTCCCGCCCCATCATTACAGTCTTGATGACTTATCTTTTTGTCTTTCAGGGGATGACATTTTTCATCTCTCTGTCTCTCTCTCATCGGCTCTTAAAGAGAGAGGCGTCTGTGGGTCTTTGAAAGCAGCTGGCAGCCAATGAGTGTTAGATCCTCAATGTCACATAGGCTAGTACAAAGAGGCAAGCTGTGTGAGACATCTGCAGGAAGGCTGGTAACATTTTGGCATTGATTTTTCCCATGCTGTATTTTTGTTGTTGCTGATTGCTGGTTGCTACATACTGACTGAGTTGTGTGATGCTATGGAGTGTCATCTGTAACCAGTGTTTAGATAATGACAGTGTTGCTGCTGCTCCCCAGCCCTGCTAGGGAGAACTAGTTGCTAAGGACTGGTTTGTGGCTTTAAATATATACTGATCAGTATACCAACCCACTGTGAGAAGTATAGGAATGTTTTGAACTCAGTGGTTCTCTGAAATTTAGACATTAGCTCATGTTTTGACTTGCTAGGTTATTACTAATAAAGTGTTACGCAAATATGCTGTCTGAGAGACATCTTAGACAATGAAAACTAGGATCAACAATTATATTTAACCATTTCTCCCTTTATTGTACAATAATTTACCCATGACTGCATGTCAAATACATATTGAGATATTTGTGGACAAACAGAGCACAAATTCAAAGATTAAACTCAGATTGAAACTACTGTAACAAAATAATCTATGAAGATTGTTCTTTGCCCTTTTACAAATTAAACTTGCTAGCTTGTTAAAACTTTTAATTTATCAATGGTGAAACCATTCATTTAAATTTAAGAGCATTGAGATCTTGATCAACAAATGTTACAATTTGAGATCAGTTGGTGTTAAAATCTTAACATTGATGAGGGGCCCATCATTGATGAAGATCCCTAAGCATCTGCTTAGGTCGCCTTGAGTTGACTCTAAATGTGACCAGCATTGCGTAATGTCATAAGAGCCACTGATTACTTAATTGGGATTGAACAAATGCGAAAATTGAACAATTGATATTTATTTTAATTGAATTTTTTTTGATTTATTGTTTTTAAGACTGCAGTTTTGTGTTTAAGCTTTATCATCATTGTCTTCTAGTAACATAATTATCCAGTAATACTTTTTCCATTTCCTATGAACTAAAAATTTTTTATACAAAAAAATAGGGTGGCTCACTGGTTGACTGCCCTGGCACCCTGACCCTGGGTTTACCAAGTTTTCTGGGGGAAACGCTGATGTATAAATAACAAAACATAGAATGAAAAACATTTCAAGCCCTTATATCTTTTCCAAGTGTAAGTCGAATGCAACATTCCAGAATAAGAACCTCATACCAACCGTGTACCGAGGTGGAAGTGTCATGAATTGGAGATGCCTTGCTGCTGCAGCAGGATCTGACCAATTCACCATCATATAATTCACATAAGTTCTGGTGTATATCAGAATGCTTGAGAAGAATTTGAGAATTTCTGTGAAAGATTAAAGCTGAGAACCCTGTAACCTGACAAGGATCCAAAGCATACCAGTAAATCCACCAAGGACTGGCTGAAACTAAAACAGGAAAAGTCTTGGGCAGAGTCAAAGCCCAGATCTTTATCCTTTTGAGATGCAGTGGGGTGATTGGAAACTGAATGTTCATGCAAGAATCCACCTTAAGCATCTCACAATTGAAAGTTTTGGGTGGGGCAAGCACTCCTCAGATTGACTTCAAAAACTTTGAGATGGCCGCAAGAACCATTTCACTTAAGTTATTTTGGCAAAATGGGGAAACACTAGTTATATGGAGGTAGGATGTTTTAACATTTTCCTCTGTCAGAAAATCATTTTTGTTCACATCTTTTGTTTATGGAGTAAAACAAGGTTAGATTTTGTTCTGTGTAATTAAATTCTGTTTTTCTCAGTAAATTAACATTTCTTTTGCAATAACTGCTTATTTATTGAGGTGTCCAAATTATTTCTCATGACTGATAAAAAACCCTGCGTTGCTTTTAAAATGTGTATCAACTCAAGTAGAAAAAAAGACAGATTGAAAACAAATGATTTTTATGTAAAATAATTCCCTATGTGTAGGGTTGCTAAGGACATTAAATTAGTTATTGGATTCTAAAATACGTTTGTGAGACTTAAACCTTACATGTTAAAGAGATATGAAAAAGTAAATGTAGATTCTTAGTTTACTTGAAATATTTTTAAAGTCTTATTCTCATAAATCAAATGACTCAATATATTGTTTGGTCTTTTGTGTTGAATAACATCTTCACAGTGTTTACAATGTAGTATCAGTTTGATCATGCTTACTGTTTTCCTTTGATAAACGAAATGAATATGTTTAACTTAAGTTAATTAAAAATTGCACAATGTATGTAGTTGAGCATAAAAACAACTTCTCCTTACCTGTCCTCTGTAGGAAAAGGAAAATTGTAATATTGTATTGCAAATAATTTCTTTAAGTATTTTAGAGGTTAATAATTATCAGGATAAAGCAGATACTATGTAGGATTTAGAAGGAAATGACAGACAAAAAAAATCATTTGATGAACTAAACTACATTCATCTTACAAGCTTTGAGGCTCTGTCTTTAGTCTATGCATTAAAAAAAACTAATTGATCACTCTTAATTACACATAAATGGAACTCATTAACGGCTTTCAAGATATGAAGGCCAAAGCTTATTTGAAGGTTAATGTAAGCAAAAATCTCTGTGCTTCTGTTAGTCCACTCCTCTTAGACAGATTAAAGCCAAAGCAACAGTTGTTTCTGTATCTCAGTGTGCAGGCCCATAACTCTGCTGTGGTTTAATGAGTGTCAATTCCTGCATCTGGGAGCCTGTCTGCGCTTGTTCTTGTGTGTGTGTCTGTGTGTGCGTGTGTGACTGAATATATTGAAGTTGTTAAAATGCTGAAGTCAGTGAGAAGGCTCCTGATGCATTAAGCTGTAATGGGCTGCAGGGAGCATGAAACAGACCACATGTGTTTGATGTTCACTAAAGAGAAAGAAACAGGGCAGATGGACTGCTGACTTGACTTAGGCTGACTTGGTTTTGCGCTCCCCTTTTTGCCGTGTTGGCAGTCTATAACAACAAAGAGGAGGACAAGTCCTAAGTATTAAATATTCTTTGTGAATTAACTCTACTTAAGAAAAATGTTCTGTTTCATTGAATTACCTTTTGGAAATGTGGACATCTGCAACGCAGTTTGTTTGGACATGTTTCTTTGAAGCTTCCTTCAAGTAAAGATATTTTGTGAACAAGAATCAACAAACCTGTAGAGGCAGCATGTAATGTTTTTCAAAATACTTTTAATTCGCTTTTGATGAGTATAGGTTTTCATAAGTAAAATTGAAGTTTATTCATATTAATGAAGAAAGCCTTTATTTTATTAAATTTTGAAATGAAAGCCTCATGACAAAGTTGGTGTGTTGACGATAAATCCAGTTCATAGGATGAGATAATATATGCTATACGAAATTGGTTCAGCAGAATTAGTAAGCTAAGCATCCATATTGGTTTGTGCATAGAAACTGGGCAATTGCTTTACAGATCCCAGACTATCCAGAATCAGATTGTGAGTGGTAACAGAATAAAAAAGGGATGAATGGATGCGCTTCTCCCCAGTGTCATCCTCCAGCTCATAATAGGGGAACCTGAGGCATCCCTAAGACAAAGGGAAAAGTCATCCCTGCTGGAAAACTAAGAGTCTGCCCTGGGCTTCCTACACCTAGCATGTACCCAGAATGTCTTGGAAGCTGGGCGCCCAAGAGGCATCTTGATCAGCCTGAACCACCTCAGCTGCTCTATTCTGAACTTCCCCTGTATCACAGAACTCCCCACTGTATCTCCAAGGGTAACACCAGCCACAATGGCGCCACAAAAGCAGAAAGTCTTTCGATAGCAATATTATTGCTAAATATGTCAAAAATTATTTCATTTTGATAAATAAACATTTTCCCTACTCTTGTCTTCCCGTTTGAGCTTCCAACACTTTCGGCGACATTTAACATTTGGACTCTATCAAAGTTGTCAGGGGGGCAGACAGATATAAAATTCTGAATATTACATGAGCATGTGTAATGTGAACTCATGAGACATGGAACATATTAGTCAAACAGTCCTTTGCAATATTAATGTTGTGCGCTCTGTTATTGATATAACAATATATTTGCATTACATTCCTGCAGCAGTACCAGCCAACCTATGGAGGAAACTAATTTCAGATGCTTATGTGACTGATCTAGTTCGTACTGTCACATTGCATATCTCATGGCCATAGGTGAGGATCGGATGATTGATTGACCGGTAAATGGAGAGCTTTGCTTATTGGCTCAGCTCTTCCTACAAAAGACAAACCTGACGGATTGCAGTAAAAGCCACAATCCATCTATCCATCTCCCAGTCCATCCCACCATCACCCATGGTGGGATGGACCATGGGTGATGGTCCAACATACTTGACTCCTGATTAGCAGCTGAGATGGTTCAGTCTAGACTTACCAGTTAAGATTTTTACTAGTCTTAGTATTTGATGAAATCATTTGATGCAGTTTTATTTCATTAAAAACTCTGAAATAGTCCTTTTGTGTAGCACCAATCGGAAGCACTGATGTCAACTTTAGTGATTAATTTGAGGTTTGGTGGTCACCTTATTCTCAGATGTTTGTATCGTATGTGTCTTTATCACTGTTTCTTTTTTACTGAGTGCTAAAAATGGTACTTGGGGGGGAAAAAATAGGCCTGCTTATAACACAACAACCCAACAGGCTTGTTGGGTTGTTGTGTTATAAGCAGGCCTTCAAAACATGTAAAAACTATTTCATTTCTTACTTCAAAATATTAGTTTCAAACATAGATTCAACAGGGGAACAAGTTTAAAGCACTAACCTTCATATCCAAATGAATAAATAGAGGTCGATGGGACCAGCATCTCTTTGACAGGAAATATCTTTTCCTATCACAACATTTCGTCAAACTTCTTGTGCGCAAGGCTCTATCTTGACATGTACCTGCTGCTCGTATTCTGTACAGCTTTGCGCATCAATTTTACTCTCTGCTCTGGGTTCTTTTCTCTTGGGTTCCTCTTGTCTTTTACTCCATGTCACTTCACTAATATGAGAGTAAGGGTTCACACACAGAGCTCTCCCTGTGCAAGAACACACAGAAGCAGCAGACACAAAGATGACAGCAAAGGCCAGTTTCATATTTATGGCTGCACAGGGGTTGTCAGTGTCATTCCAACTTGTGTATGTGCTTGGGCTTGTTTTTTCTTCCCTCATTGGGATGTTTCCGGGTACAAAGAGACTTTTTCAGGCAATCATTCTCCTTCTTAAGGCTGAAGATGAAGTAACTGAATCCAAGTTAAAGGGGTTAGATGCCAGGAAACTGATTAAGGTTAGGTAATGGAGAATAAATGGAAGTCAGCGCAACCTTTAATGGGAGGACATGCTTGCGTGTGTAGGCGTGTCTGTTTCCTTTTGAGGGCAATTCCTTTCGAAGTGTTGGTGTATAATACCTCATTTCACTTCAGGTGAATTGGCCATGTCAGAAGGAGAATTATTACTTTGTTACTGGAAGGTCCTTTTTTAAAAATCTTTTTTCTATGTGTATCTAAGTCTAGGACACTTCAGATGTGACTGCATGTGTGTGTTGTTTGTGTGGGTTAGAATAGATGTTTGAACTCTGTATGACTTCTAAACTAAAGCAAAGTCAATGCTATGAAACAGTTTGCTGCCTATTTGCTGACATTGTATGAAGATTTTGCATTTTTCTGATAGCCGGCATATTTTTCTGGCCTTTACTCAGCATGTAAATGTCTATGTGTACCACATTAAGCTGCTGCGTGGCTTGTTACCACCAGCTGTTACTCTCTGTGGACAAGGTAGGTATTTGAATGGACAAGTAACAAGCAGCATCTCACAGCAGGAGCATCCTTTTTCCACAGCTACTTCTACAGTTTGCCCCTTGCTGCTTGATAAACGGTGTAGACCCAAACCAAGATGGCACTGAGCATTTCAAGTGAGAGCACGCAGTATGAATTCTAGTGACACACCCTAAACCAATACACACATATGCACTGTCTGCAGCTGTGCAATATTCATTTGGAGCATTTTGGTCCTGAACAAGACACATGCCAGGGATAATCCTTTGGCTGTGACATTATAGAGACAAACACACACGTACTTGTCTAGTCGTTAGAGAAAACTGTTTTTTGTTAATGATTTGTTGACGATTCACGAAAAAGTGGCAAATATGTAATGTGTCTTTCACCGTTAATTGTAGGATTTGGTCTATAACAAACAAGGTGATATTTATTTTTCCCTTATTAGGAGAATTTTAAAGACAGTGTCAGCTTTTTTGCACATCTGATAATACTGTCTTTGAGTGATGAATCTTTTTGCCATGTAGGAGTTATGATTACAATTTATGTCCTACTTAGTATTATGAAATGTAACGTGGGAGAAGAGTAAGTTGAGACAGTTTTTATTATTAGGATACTTGCATTGAGTCGTTTTTGCTGCAGATGGAAGCTGGCTCTTCCATGTTATGCTGCCAAAAAACTTTACAGCCTTTAACATGTTTAACAGAGACTGTTGAACTCATGAATTTTAATTAAGTTCAAAGGGAATACATTTAATTGTAAAGTATTTATAGGTATAAAAGGACAGCTTGACTCAGGTTGAAGAAAGTAGGTACTCAAAGACGAACATTTCTTAAAATACACTGATATTCTTGAATATAAGGTTTTATGGGAAGTTCACATGAGGATATAAATGTCAAGGAGAAATATTTGTTTTCAACTTCTCAAGAGTTGGCTTTTAAAGTAGCTCCAATGCTGCATGTTTCTCCATCTCTTCTCTGATGTCATTTCATAACATTTCATAATGTCTTTCATGCTGTTTTCATACTTGGACTCTGTTGCCACCTTTTCCTCAACTCAAGCAAATCTACGGTTCTTTGTTTCTGTTTAACTGGTGATTTAATTGAACTGTCACATTTTAGCTGTCAGGCATTAGTCTCTACACAAGTAGATTATTATTGCTTTTTTCACTTGGCATTCATAGTTTCCAGGAAAATTCTCTCTCATCCAGATAAACCATTTCATAAGCAGTTCGGTTATCAGCTCCTCTGTTTGCCACTTTGTTAGAGACTTTTCTCTTTTCCTTATTTTCCCTTATCTGCAGCTGCAGAGAACATTGTGAATTCAATTATTTTCATTGCAAATATTGTAAATGCACACAGATGCTCTCCAAAAAAATGCTTTCTCTGTTACTCATTTAAAACTTTAAGAATGGTCCATTATACTGATTTAATTTTACTGAATAAAACCAGCATGGACTTTACAGTCATGCGTAGTATTGCAATAAGTTGAAAATGTAGGAATTTTTGTGTGAATGTGATTTGTATGTCATGTTTTTATAAAAGTCTGTTGAATCTAAGTGATTTTGTAGCATTCTTATAGTTTTAGCCGACCACCTCAAAGGGAGCTTCTTTTACTCTTGGTTTGAATGTAATTACAGTATTCCTTTGCCACCCTAGCGGCTTAACAAGCCTTCTTCTTTCAGGCCTTAGAACTCTGCACAGCATGAGTGCCTCTCTGTCCTTTACATTTTTGAGACAGCTTCTGTATAATTGTGTTACACTTTAAAAGTTCTTGCTCCTTCCAGATTTTTGTAGAGAGCAGAATAACCAAGTGAATACTTTGAGCTATGCACTAGTGTATTTTCATTTCCCTCTTTCTGTGTGGTTCATCGTCTTTCTTCCACTTCCCCCAACTAGTCTATAGTTGGATTTTTTTTTTTTTTTTGGTCTTTCTAGGGAAGCACATTTTTCTGTAATTAGATAGTGAGATCTAGGTTTATGACATCATTTCTCCAGGGTTATTTAGGGCTAAGGAAAGCCTCCACAGTTGACGGTGGTTTGCTGATTTGGCTTGACCTGCTATTTACTTGTGGAGATAGATGGAAGTGCGGGAGTGACCAGACGATTATCGAGGCCTCAAAAGCAGAGGGTCTTGGGAAAAATGGCCCTCATAATTATGGAGGGAAATCTGTAATTACTGTCAGTTGTCATCTTGTTTGCTGTTACA
This sequence comes from Phalloptychus januarius, assembly GCA_902982915.1. NCBI lineage: Eukaryota > Metazoa > Chordata > Actinopteri > Cyprinodontiformes > Poeciliidae > Phalloptychus > Phalloptychus januarius. The sequence continues at coordinate 10,896,919 of CADWAE010000466.1, read as the reverse complement.
GGATTGTTCTTATTTTCTCTGTTTGGCCACTTTTCTTACTTTCCCTTCAGTCCTTTTACTTTTCCAAACTTTAGCAACAACTTCAACTCTATTGATTTTTTCATGAGAGTTTTTTCTAAGGATTTATTAAAATATTGTACATTTTAACTGCTTTTTCAGAGAGTATTAAACCCGTTAAAGATTTTCAATTTTACCCAAATATCAATGTGTTTTACTGGGATTTTGAGATGATAGAGTAACTCAATGTCATGGAGGAATAAAGTCTGAAAGTGCTGGGTGCATTTGTATTCAGTGCCTCTGAATAAACAATTTATACCCACAGTATTTGGGGGGATGTCGCTAAAAGCTTTGCACATCTATAGAGTGAAATTATTATCCATTCTTCCTTGCAAAATAGCAAGGAGTAGCAGTCGAGCATGTCTTTAAAAAGCCATTTTCTAGTCTCGCCACAGAGTTGCAGTTTAGGTCTGGAGTTTGACTGGGATATTTTTACATATATATAGGTAGATCATTTATTTGAAACAATTTAAAACATAAATAAAAATACAGTCAATCAACACTCCAGTTGCAATAATTGACATTAAAACCACAGTCAGCTGCAGTATTAAACATAAGTTTTGTGTAGAGTAAAAAGGTGCTGAAGCTATGCAGCTTATGTGTGCCTACTCTTACTTGTTCATTAAAAATAAACCATTTCCAGTCTTCAAAGCATATGAATGTGCATTGACCTAAACCATTCCATTGAACCTCTGGCTGTATGTTTGGAGTTCTGTCTGCACCGGTCTTGTGTCATTCATTCAGAAATGGCCCTTATTTAGCTCGCTGTGCTAAGATTTTCAAAGCTGTTGCTCTAATGTGACTCTGCTTTAATTTTTTTCACAACTTCACTCAGACGGGTAAAGTGTGTTTCTTTTTCCTTTGTGACGCTGCCATTAATCTAACAAACCTCAGGCGTCCTGACAAAGATTATGCTAAAATTAAACTTGCAAATTTGGTGGCTTCTGAAGGCAATTTGGTTGCACTGGATTTAATTTAGGAATATTCAACAAAATGGTTCCAAGAGCCAGTGTAGGCCACACTTTTCAGGTTGACGCAATTGTAAAAAAACTGAAAAATATATGATTTTCTGTCCGCTATACAGTAAATATACATTTGCATGGGTCGGCTATTTTAAATCCAGTTAAGGTCACTTAAGTTTGTGACTGTAATATGAAGAAAAAGTTTAAGATGTATAAACATTTTTGCAAAGTGTATGCATAATATGTCCTCATTATAACAACCCACTTTGCACACAAATCTGTTGAAACAGATTCTACCATTTCGGTGAGATAATATTGGGGTTTTCTCACTATCCTCTTCTGTCATACCAAACTTACTATAGAGTAAGTTAATGAACTGAAAATGACAATGACTCATAAAGCATGTCTATTTTTTAGCTGTTTAGCTGTAACAGAGTATTTCATTTTGGCCCACTTATCGTCGTTTCATGTGTCTTGTTATTTGTTATCTCTACGTTTCTCCCTTGCAATTTTCTTTTCGTCATCCTTCCCCGCAGAGTCTTCCTGCATAAATATTTTACATCTTTCAAATGAACCCTGCCAACCCTAGCTTACAGCATGCTTCACTGACTCATCTCTTTAGAGCATATAATGTGTTTATGTATGAAATGTGTTTGGCCCTTTGTATGAGTGTGCATTTGAATCTGAGAAATAATAGCTCATATCTATGAGCGTCTCGCTACATTACTGCACAACCACACTGTTTTTGGTCAGCTCATTTTGAGAATTTGCACAGAAAAAATGTAAGTATGTATTTCGTCAGTGATAAAATGCTATTTATTATTCCGATTACACTTTTATTTTACCAAAATGCTTGAAATAATATGAATGCTTTTAATTAATGAGTACTTAGCGTGTTAAGCAGTAGTTCCATTCATGTTAAAACCCATAAATATGCGCCCGTCTCTTTCTTCTGTTTTCAATCAGTGCCACTGAAAGAACTAGATGGAGCCGATCAATCGCTGTGGTTTTTAATTTGGTCTTCATATAGGGATAATATAAATTCCAGTACTTTACTCTCTCGCAAAAGTAAAGTCCAGATAGACCATTTTAAATGAAAGGTTCTGCAGGTGATCCGCGCCAAGATAAATAAATAAATAAATAAATTGGGCGGCCAACGGTCGCCCCGTTTCCACTCACCCCGTTAAACAAGTAAACCTAGCTAACATCCTCTGAATTATTTTTTTCCGTCTATTCTCAGCTCTGCACACCCATGTGCCCAGGGTAGACCACTTCTTCTAGGCTACTGGGTTGAGCAGGCAGCCTGTTTAATTTGAGCCATTAAAACTGTTCCTGCCTCAGCACCCCCAACCCTTCCCTCGCATATTTTTAAATACATTATCAATAAACATTATCAAAACAGCAAACTGATAGAAAAAAAAAATCCTTACCTGATACAACTTTGAGAAAACTGGTTTCGTCAACGTAAATTCCCAGCGAAAGGGACTTCACACTCGGAAAGTGGCGGGCTCACAACTGTGGTCTTCAGATGAACGTCCAGACTAATCCGGTTTAAACTGGTTTCTCTGTTCCTGCAGTTTTATTGTTGCGCTACTGCCCCCTTATGGCCAATGGAGGTATTGGTGTGCTAATTCACTTAACTAAATTTTGTTGTGATCATAAAAACAAAATTATTTCTTTAGGTTAACATGTGACAAAATAATGTTATATTTACTAGAATTAATTAATTAAACACAACAAACACATTTTTTATGTGTTAACTTGAAATTAAATATTAGCATAATGTGAACAACTGCCATGTTTCACTTTTTTGAAGGTACATTAACTTGCCTCATTCTGTAGCTGTTAATAGCAAGAAATCATATGTGTAAAATGTGCAATACATAGAGACGCTACAGGCCATCTGGAATTTTTACATTTTACACTTGAGCTGCGACATGAGTTTACCTTTCCCAAGTCAGAATAAAGCTGCGACTACCTTGCTTGGGGAATCAAGGGTATAATACTGATGTGTTGAATTAAACCCCCATTGGTTTGGTATTTTCACCAGAAACATTAAGAAAGTGAAAAGGAATTTGAATCCCCTTTAAGTGTTTGTGAAAAGGACTTGCTTTGAGGCATTATTTGTAATGATCTATTGGTAATTATTTTCTAAAGTGTTGAATCGCTGTCCAAGATTTTGCATATGCAACAGTCTTAAAACCTTTTCATTATGTAATAATATTGGCAATTGCTTTGTCAAATATATTTTTAGGTCTCATATTTATTTTGTGCTTTTTAGTTTGTGCCAGGGAATGAAGATCTGAAAAAAAGTTTTGTGTAAAACTTTCATATACTCACTGCAGTCAGGCAAGGTTAATGAAAAAGAGGGAGAGATGATTGAAAGTGTTTTTCTGTCAATTCCTGCTAACTTGTCGCTTTATTCTTTGTACCATACATGATGAAACACTAAATGAACCAATCAGACCACTTCATCTTGGTGATTGTAGCTCAGTGGGACCAGCACTTGTCTTGCAATGTGAAAGTTCTGGGCTTGATTCCAGCATTCTCTTGCCACATGTCCATTTGCCCCTGGGGAAGGCAGTTGCCTACCAATCTTTTTGCCAATGTGCGAATGTGTGTGCGTTCACAAGTGTGACTGCATCTCTAGAGTAAAGTGAGTGGTCAGTATGACTAGAAAAGTAATGTGTTTGACATGTAAATCAAATCTATTTACATGTCAACAAACTGGCTGTAAGCATCTAAGATCAGTAGAATCAGCAATCAGTGAAACCCATGGTGTGCTATATAACCTGCATGCTACTTTAACAGCAGACCCAGTCAGTCTCTGTTTCAGCAATGAGGCCCAGGGCATCACTCAGTCAAATTGAATCACAAATCCTTTCGGGCAAAGGGGACTATGGCTCAGGATAAATGGCTCTAGTGTGTCATGTGATTTTTGCTGATGAATGACCTGGGACAACTGGACTGGATGAACTGAACTGAGGTAGCTGGACCAGTGGAAGTTATCTCCCAAAAAGTTGTTAATGATATATTATCTTGCTTTGAATTTCTTTCTGTAAACACTTGTGTACGTTATCTTGATGTGAAATGTGTTTTGAACAGTTTGAAGCTTACAATTTTTTACTTGCAAATTTAGCCATTTACTTGAGGTGGGTAAATTAGCAAAGCCTGATTGTTCTACCCTTTGGTGTTTTGTCATCCATGTGGTGTTCTCTTTGATGAATGAATGCTCTCTCACTGTGTTAGCCACTCTTTTTAAGCCGTGAATCCCTTTTTTCAAGCTCTTTGGGTTTAGAGATGTTGGTTTATAATTAAGACTTCCTTGTCTTTATTCTTTTTTTCTCCTTTTTCTTCCCCAAAGGCCTCTCTTCCTCTAGTCAGCCATCTCCACCTACTTTCAGCCTCTCTGCGTCCCTATCCAACTCTATTGCCTCAGTTGTCTTGATTTAGTGCAGTTGGTCTGCCTGTCCCAATGTCCTTTTTTTCACTTTGTTATATAAATTAGTTGGCTGTCTTCCTCAGGCACTGGCTGTGTTGATCATGGATGACGTAAGTAACTGTTGTTTAAACCTTGGACAGGGAGCTGATTCTTCTGTCTCAGATAGTTTTTTTCTGAGCATGCTTTGCTAATACCTAAGTTACTGTTTGTGTGTATGTGTTTATTTAAGTGGGCATTTGTGAAACATCCTTTTAAATGTTTTTTCAGTCATGCATAGAAAATTAAGGTTAATATGTTTCAGTCAAATGCCACTTTGCTCTGTCTGCTTTTTTGGCAGAATACATAAAACACTATGCATGTGACTGCAGTTAGTGGAGCAATGCCTAACTCCTCTGAATCACTCAGTGAAGCAGCGATGTGTGCCCACAGGGTACATAGGCAGTCCGACCAAACCAAAGTGAGGTGTTCCTCTGAGAGGATGAGAGTCATTTGACATTCCCTGTGTTTATCCTACAGCTCATTGTGAAAAAGAGTCAGCGATGAATGAGACAACCAAGAAAGTGTTTTGCTGTTTGCATCATTGTCATGTAGAAACTATATGACACAATTTGTTATAACAGCCAGAGCAGCAACAGAAATTGTCATGTTTCTCTATGAGAAATGCATTCAATTTGAAGTAATATTCATGTATTAACATAGTTTAATTATTTGCTTCAAAACACTTTCAAAGATTAAAAGACATAAATGGGTAGTAAAATAATTTGTGACATCACAGAAGCCAGAATCATTAAAAACTCATTGATGAAGTTGGCCTATTAAACAGCACAGTAGTAAATCACCCAAATTGTTCTTAATAAAAAAACCTGCACTATATATTGTATCTTTAATTATTTGGTTTAATTTATTTTTATTACTGTATTTCTGTTCCTAATATTATTTTATAAGTGGTATTTTTGATCATTGCTGCTTAAGAGCATTTTAAAATTATTACATTTTATTTCGGAAAATATATATACATAAAAGGTGAATTTCAATGGTCATAGTGTTTTCTAACTACAGTAATTGCTTCTTAACGATCAGCATTGTTCCATGACACTCTTATTAATTTTTTTTTTTCGTCTTTTTGGGAACTGTCATTTTGCAGTTTCTGTAAAAGCGTGTAACACAGAAAGGCATTTTGTGGAGTGGCCTATTACTTCTTTTGTAGCCAAATGGGCTGTGGTTCTTAAAAGAAGCAGTTTTAGCAGGAACATTTTCCAACACCCACAGCACCCATTTTGTAAATTGTAGCTTGGTCTCTTCTCTCCTAAGAACACAGGACCTAATGCACTGATGCCCTATAAATAAGCTTTTTATTCATAGACTATTCTTCTACTTTTGTTCCTAGGCAATTATTATTTTATTTTTACCCATCTTCATGGGCATTTACTGGTAATAATTCTCTCTTTCCAAAATTATGCTTTTGTGGTGAATCACATTATTTTTACTTTTTAATGGACAATGTTTAGCTTAACTTTTGTGTGATTTTCTTCATGTTTGGAGTTTTATTGTGGGATGATTAGGGTAAATATTTTGTATACATTTTAATTTGTGTATGCACTAAGGACATGACTAATGTAAATTGTTCTTGCATCTGTGTGTGTTGGATTTTGTTCAGGTATGTTCCAAGAAATTGTCTGTTGCCCGATTTTAGACAAGAGAGTAAAACTTGCACACTACAGAAAATCTAGATAGAGATTTGTTTTTCTTTTTTTAATGTCTGTCACTGTTGCTTGGTTTAGAAATTGTGGCAACACTGTGCACATCTTAGAGTTGAGAACCTACATTCCCTAACACAGAGCAACTTTTATGATGCTAGAATTTTTAATTGTTCTAGTCATAGAAATAAGATGCAGAAGCCAGATTAAAATGACAACTCAAAGCTTATTATTACTTTGAAATAACAAAAAATAACAGTAGACCTTGCTTTTTAGCAACTCTTATCTTGCTAGGATTGCATGATGTTGCCTTTTCTTTTAATGTGAGTATTTAAGTTAGTTAGAAACAGAAGTTTCACTGCTATTCTTAATGTATCTTCTCATGTCAAAAATATGACATAAAAATAATAGACTAAATTTGGAATTAGCACCTCAAATCTTCACAAAACTGGTGACCGCAAGTTATTCACAAGTTCTGAATGCTGCACCTATGATTTTGAAATCATACTCTTGGTGTGTTTTGATCCAATCCAATAATGTTTGCAATTAAGGAAATGGGCTTTGGCAGAAATGACTTTTGCTGCATATCTTATGTCATCAAATATGTCATTTCATCAGTTATTAGCAGAGGCAGCATAAAATGAATTTTTATGTCAAGCAAAGAAAAGACAGAATTGTCATTTTGTAGTTGCTGTCCTGACAAATGAAGGACTAAACAGAAGAAAGCCAAAGAGTTTTAAGCTTACTCCTAATTTATTTACTATTTATTAATTAATTTGTTTCCTATAATTGTACTTGGGTTTTAAGAAAATGGCTCAATGTCCATAATCAGAACCCTGGTGTCCAAATGACCCGTTGAGTCCATGCAATGTGATTCTGATTTCAGTAAAACACATTATCAGCAGCAGACCCAGATAACACACTGTCTTCTTAACTACAACGTCTATCTAAATTGACATAATCTTTCCAACACGCTGTAGTGAGCTTTCAATAAAATGTGTCTGGTCAGATAAAAACGGAAATTAATGGCTTCAGTTCAAGGCTCTGCAATTTGCCTTTTTGTGTCCTTGTGGAAAGCTCTGGAGGTGTGTCCATCTATTTTGTCTGAGTTATATTTTCTCTGACCTGTTTATCAAATAGAATCGTGTGGCTTAAGGTTTTTGTTGCCTGCCTGGGTATCTCTTTAGTCTGAATGAAATTAATAAATGCATATGTCTGTGTGTGTCAGAGTACAGAAAGATGCAGTCTCTATCTGCTTTTATGAGCAGGTTTGTCCTTGCAGTTAAACCGCCCTGCTGCATATCTAAAAGCTAAAAAGATTGTGCACTGCAGCAGAGCTTGGTGATAGAAAAGTCTGCCTCGACAGTTAACTAACAACAACTCCTGGAGTTAATATAGCAGTCTGTAAAGGGAACCTATTGTGCTTCTTGGAAACATTCACGCTAACAGGACTCTGCTAGGTCTGTGCCTCTTTCTCTGGTGCAAAAAGAAGTCTCTTTTATTTCTTCCTTTTTACTTTTACTCTTTCATGCACTCCTTGTTCTTTTTCTACTTCTAAAGATGCTTGGTGGAGACCTCACTCTGTGAGCTGTCTATTTCTAGCCCATGGACCAACTTTCATGTTCAGTGACTTTACCCAGGACTGCTCCTCTATGAAACAAACCCTGCACTCCTCTTGTCTTTTTACACAATGCAATGTTTATATATTTATATATATATATATATGTGTGGGAGAAATACCTTCTTACTAACATAAATTTATGTACTCTTTTATACTTAAGATCCATCATTTCTATGCTCTCATAGTTTAACATTAATATTTGGTCTGCCATATTTGAGTTTTGTTTTTACATGATTGGTTTTTTTTATTTTTAATTGTTTTTATGAGAATGAGGAAGATTTTTATGACATTGTTTTATTTTTTGCTTTAGGCCCACTAAAATCAAAATCCCTTTAACTGACAATGTATTTGCCATTGCAATACAGAAGCTGGCTAGCAAATCTTAAGTTAATTAAAAGGGCTTTTTATGTTGACTAATTTCAGAACAGTGTAGTTTACATGGTTAGATGGGGTTGGGGGGAGAGTACCCTCCGACCTACAAATTATACACTTTGTAGTTCAATGTAATGCACAACTGGGCTACATGCTGTCAGGCTAGTGCTGGCTTTGGTCTTTGTGTTGAAGTCTGTTGCTCAGAACAAAACTCCTTTTTATGTAACGAAATTTAAAGGGAGAAAAGCAGGAAGATCATGCTTTTAAAATAACTTATCATGGAAAGGTGCAGTGATAAAAATAATTTGCTAGTCATATGGCACAGAATATTGTGGTGTTTTTAATTTGTTTTATGAATTGTAAAAGGTATATTTTATTTACTCATTTTATGAGTATTTTATTTATTACTTTTATCATAATTCTTTGAAAATTAGAAAATCCACATAAAAGCTGAAAAATTAATAAAAATTAAGTTAAGATTTCATATGTGTTAAATATTAATTTTGGACATTAAGGTTTAATGCTAAATTAAATCTTAATGTTTAATGTACACAGGTACACAGGGTGTACAGTGCAGTGTACACTGTAGTACACTGTAGTACACTGTAGTAGACTGTGTAGACTGTGACCTGTTCAGGGTGTAACCTGGCTTTTTTGACAATGACTGCTGCAGGCATCTACAAGCCAAAGAATTGTTTTGGAGGCCTGGGAAAAAAGGCTTTTCTATAGTTAAAAGTGAATGTGCAGAATTTGCACATTCACTTTGCAAACATGCACTTTCTTGAAGTGCATATTTGGTCAAATAAAAAGAAGAGCTTTTTTGCTAGAATTACTCTGGAGTGAAACAGAATTACTCGGTGGAAAGTACTTGATGGTCCTTGTTCATTACGGTGGGGGATATAAAATGTTGTGGGCCCTTTTTCTCTTAGAAAGGCTTTCAGAAACTTGCTAGACAGCAGGGCATTGTGGATTCTTGGAAATACCAGTTCCAAGAATCCATATTTTGTGAATTCATTTTCAATAAACCTGTTTAGGCTTCTTCTAAAACCTGAAAATGCAATAAATTCAGCTGAAATGTACTTCTGTTGAGCACAAGAAATGTTCACCGGACACAAAATTTAAAATCAAAATCTCTGGTTTATCAGTCCTAAAACCTATGGTATTTTAGCCTTGTATATTTTTAGCAGGTGTCAGTCAGACCTTCTATTAGGATTAATAGATTAGTAAAGCAGAAGACAGCTTTTAAAATGAGACCTTCTCTTTAAAATACGTTTTCCTTTTCATTCTTTCAGTCTCTCTTCCTATGTCCTAGGAGGAGGATGAATAACCACCCACCCTTTCCACAAATGCCGGTGCCCTATGTGTCTCCCTCTGGCCTCTTTAAATCCTCTCTCCTTCCTCTTTTCCTCTCCCTTCGTCTCAGTCTGGGAGGATAACCATCTAGCTTTTCAACACAGGCCAGCTCTCTAACGACTGATTGTGGAAACAAAGTGCCATTCTTACACACACACACCCACAATATGTCTTTTTATCTTCACAAGGACTTTGCCTTGATTTTCATTCATATATCATTCATTTCTACAGCCTATCCCTGACTCTAACCATAAACCTAAACCTAAGGCAAAAGGCATAAAACTAAGATGAGAGGTGCACAAGGGAGTAAAATTAGTTTGGAAGAACCAAGAGCTGCTGCTGTAGCTCTGTGCTCTAGAGTGCACACTTGACAAGCATTTAAGTTTTTCATTGAAGAAACTATGAAAAGCCCTCTTTCAAGCCTAGTCTGATAGCGGGATTAGACAGAGCAGTAAAGAGTGAGAGACAGAAACATTCCTTTACACATATTGTGCATTTACCTGTCAGAGCTTTGCAATAAAGCTGCTTCCATCTGCGCGATATGCCAGGTTTTGAATTCTCCAGGACTGCAGAGCTGTCTATAACAAAAAGACAAAAACATTAAACACGTATGACTGCTTTGTGGTTCAATGAGAAGGAATGATTTTCCGATTTTGTTTTTTTTTTTAAATGACACCTTATAGGTCCATATTCCTGTTCTGTGTATTGCTCACATAATTCACATAGTTTAATGATTTTCTTCTAGTGATCCATTCCAGCTAAACATTTTAGCATGTCACATGCACATCAGTTCAATTCCCTCTAAGATTTGACAGCTCCAGAGAAGAGTATTCTGCTTTGGTTTACTACTCTGCCCTAATAGAATGCTTGATAGTTAATATATAGTAAAGCTTCTTGATATTATAATAATTTTAAATTCAAGCCATTTGGACATTTGTATGGGTGTCCAAACATTATGATGCATATGTCAAACTCAGTCATGTTTCCATGCCTATCTATGTTGATTATGTGATGGAAAGGAAAACTCAGAAAATAGTGGTTTAATCATTATCAATATCATCATCCCAATCTTTAGCAAGTCCATTAAAAGTTTTTTTTTATGTATTGCATACTTATTTTGCAAACCAATTAATATATTTTTTTAATATAATTCTTAACTATTGGTTTGGTTTATTTTAATTCAGATCTTAAAAATTTGCCCTCTTTGTCATAAAGGTTAATATTATAATTAAATAAACTGACTTCGCATTGTCATGCACCACTGTCTTCTTGGAGATAACGTGGCTCAGTTTCCCATAAATCTGCCTTGTACTATCCCACAACAAACACAATGACCCGCTACGCCTAATTTGTATCTGGTCAAAGTGTGTGCTGTTTGGAATCATGCAGGAGATATGTGACATCCAGGCCTACATAAGAACAATCATTTGGTGGCCTGGTTTACTGAAATGAGCTTCTGTGGTGAAATGGTACTCTGTACAGTTTCATAGAGAGTCGTTGTGGTTTGTAGGAAAACATCAACCACATATTCGGATGCATAACATCTTCATCTTTTTCTTGGGATGTAATTGCCTTCCAATGATTTGTGTGTTGGATATGAATATCCTCTCTCTCACTTTTTTTGTTTTGCTCAGTTTTCTTGGCCGCCAAACTCTTGTTACTGCCTCACACTCCGGTGTCTTGGCATCTGACATTCATGTTTCTGTTTGTTTCAGTCTCTTTGGTGTCAGTTAGCCATGCCTGTCCGTCTGTTGTCAAGACATTTCAGTGATTCACACTGACTAAGAGGGTCTAAAGTGTTAGCCTGCCCTGACCTGACTTCAAAATAGACAGCTTGGCATGCACGCTATTCTCACGCAGCTTTTAGCCAAAACAGGGCTTTCCTTGTACAGTTTTAGTTCCCATGTCAAGCCTTCCTTCAGATCACACTTGCAGAATGACTCACTGGTTAACTGACATTTGAGCTATCAAGTGGGAGCAATCATTAAATCCCGTGGCCATCATCATTACATATTTGATTGTCAGTTTGCAGGAATGTGCTGCTGTGTTGGTAATTTATGCTGTGATTGAGCCTTTCATAAATGTTTATTTTATTATAATGAAAACATGCTAGAGGTGTAGATAGAAACATGCAATTTACATACTTTAAATGTTAAGAAAATCAACTCTCTTGCTGCCAATATTGCAGGCATTTGACAGGTGATCACACTATTTATCTTGATCTATATTATGGCTAGACAGATGACATGAAATTATATAATTGAGAGAAACGCCCCAAGGTAATGACTGTTGACGAGTTAAAGCCATTAATAAAACAAGTCAGTTTTTGAAGATCTGGGCAAGTGTGGATTTGCTGTCTGAAATCCCAGTTTCATTGGCTAGATTCCCAGCCAGAGGCAAGGGAAAGAAAGGGGGAAGATGGTGTGAGCTTGTGTGTGTGGGAAATGAGTTGGGGGAGTAGGGAGGTGGGTGTATGCAGAGAGAAAAAGATGACTGAACTGAGGGAGGAAGTAAGACGGCAGTTTGTTCTTTGATCTGAGTGAAGCAAAGAAACTCAGTCATGTTCTCTCCAAGAAAGGATCAATAGGCAGATCATCCAGCATTTAGTGCTTATCTGATCATTATTGGGATTAAAGAAGACCTGATCAAACATTTGACAGTCTTTCTCTCTGGCTTTGAAAGACTTAAATCAGAATAACAGGGGTGTGTTTTTGTATGTCTAAAGCCGATGACTGATAGATTTTGAAGAGTGGTGGCAAAGATCCACAGATAGTTGGATTGCAGTCAAGTGTTACATTATGTGTCATTTGTCCTCCCGATTTCCTTTTATTAGTACTTAGAAGTCAGTGCTCTTGGTGGCTCAAAGCCTTAATCTTAAGCCATGTTTCCATCGTTTTTTTATACCCAATTTCAAGAATCGCATTAGAAAAAGTTGATGGGACTGGCAAAGTTTGAAATAACCTCCCCAAAAGAGCACACCTTCATATATAAGTTGAAGATATTTTGAAGGCAATGTCTTCAAAACTATTTTTAGGTTATTCGCATGTCTTTAAAATTAAGCATCCCTCTGGTCAAAACATTGCACAGAATTTATGATTGTACATTTCTAATTTGGGGACACCCAAGTTATCTAAATGAGTATAAGGGCCATTTAGTGAGTTATTTATTCCTACTAGGACCCTTTTCCTGGCTATTTAAGTTTTTGGATAAATTGATAGGAAGTAAATACTGTAGTTTTTTTGAAAGCAGCTGGTTCTTTCCGCTCCACTATGAGATTGTATTTACCTCCTAGAAACGAGAAAAAGTTAATGAAGTCCTTCATTAACATGAAGTAGCCTGCATCATTGCTCTGTCTTTTAAACAAGATAATAATGATGCAGTAATTATGTGCACCTTAATGCACAAACATGCACCTGCCCCTTTAGCCACACCTTTAATTATGCAAATTGTAAAATGGAAAATTGCTCTGATAAATATTGGAGTTTGTACAATGTTGAATCTATTAGTTCAAATCTGTATTTTCAGATACTTGATTTGAAGAACACATTTTTAAATGTGAAAATGTTTATTTTGAAATGACTTTTTCTGTAACTCTCTTTCCCCAGACTTGCTTGCTCTCCATATTGTTTTCTAAATTGAATGTTTTACATGCTCACTTTCCCGTTATTCATCAGTTTGCTGAAACACCAACATGCACCTCCAAGTTCCCGTCTCAGACTAAATGTGTTCTAGCTCTTGCTGCTTTGACAGGCTCTGACAACAGCAGGTCAACTTCTTTGTGTCAGCTACTCCACCGCTGAACATCATAGGGCACGGGGAAACTGACTACTTTGTTTGTTATTTCACCAGCAGGAGAAAGTCCTGTCACAAGAAGAACATTGCCACTGAATAAGAGTCCATCTTTCTCTCTCTCCCACACACACAAGCTCACCCCCCTACACACAGTCACACGAACCTTACAGTGTACTGGCTTCTTCATTTTTGCCTAATTTTCCTCATCTTCAAATGATGCTCCTGCTTTACGCTTTACAACATTTATATAATAATGCCATGTTGATTAATTTAGTATGAAGACTGTGCTAATAGCAAAATGTTAAATAAATGCTAAATAATTGAGCCCTTTATCCACTGAAAAACATTTTTCACTGATAATGTTTTTAGTTGTTTAATGTAAAAATCTTCAGATGTTTTTTATTGAATGAAGTATAGTCAGCATCTTCTGAGAGATTTTGCTATTAGTCCCTGCAAATCTGAATTCAAGTCATTCATCTTTGCCTGTTTCTTTTTCCGTTCTAAGCTTGCAAATGACTGTGGTTTCGTGGAAGCCTACTTCAAATAGAACTGAGCATTATAAAAGATGAACTATGGGCTTAATTGATAAAGACAAGTTCAAAGCTACAGCTGCACAATGGTTAGCTGGTGGTTGTCACCTCAAAGCAAGAAGGTCTCTGATTCATGAAGCTTTGCCTGTGTGAAGTTTGCATAACCCTTTCTTGTGTGTTGTATTTTTATTTTCCTTGAAGCTGGAAATTCTTGTTCTGTGTTTAATTCGTCCCAATGGTCAGAGCTGAGTGTGTTCAGTTTGCAAGTAAGAAAACTAGTGGGATTTGTTAATTATTTTAGTCAGTGAACAAACTAACAACTACTGGCCAAACATGATAGAGATACACCAAGTAGAGTTTTGTGGCCTGTTCTGTTAAGTCTGCTATGAGCAGTCATTAACTATTTTTATTTAAAGCAAAGAAAATGTCAGTCATTATGTGTGAGACAGGATTCTGTGTGAAATTGGGGTTGTACATTAAAGCAAAGACAAATGTCAAACTGCTAATAAAATATAAAAAATAGCACTAAAGAGTAACCAGCTTGGATGAACAGCAGACATTGCTCTTTAGAAAGTACCAATTATAGCTAACTTTGCCTTCTTCCCATGAGCAACAACTTCCAACCTAAAGAGCGCTGTTAGGACAACTTGGATTTAAAGACTCCACAAATATTTATATATTTATGTAGTTCTTAGCTTCCGATTGACCAGTCACCTCTTTTACTTTCATTTTGCTGCCATATTAGTTATTGAGCACTAGGCAGCATTCTGGATTTGTTGACTTCAAGCACTGAGATTTCAACTTCGGATTACAAATTGAATGCAGCATAAAGAGACAGAATCAGTGAGTGGGAGATTCCATCACTGTTTGTTGTCTAGTAACTTGTGTTGGATGTAATTGGCACCAGTCACATTCTGGTATTGTTGCTTCAGGCAATGAACCGGATAAGCTAAGGACAGCAAATTAACATGCAAAGAGTTGAAATGTGCTCATTTGTGGTACTTTTAAAACAAGTTTTCTAATAAGTTTTCTGTTTTGATTAGTGTTAAAACTGCATGAATGAGAAATCAGAAAAAGAGGTTTTCCATTGCTCTTGCCTATTTAGAGAAAAACAATAAGCAGAAACGGGAAAACTCATCTTCATTGCCTCCTAAAGACTAGGTTACCTTTGCGATTTTCAGAGTTTTTGACAGCACGTTATGGATCCAGAGATGCTACAGGTTAACTTTGTGAAAAGATCATCTGTCAGTTCTTTTACATCCTCCTTCCTCCCATTGTTTTTCTCAGACTTCTAGGGTTTGTAGATGTGTGTAGTTACACTGAGACGCCAGTCTATTTTCTACACTTGATGTGGCAGGATGTTTTGTCTGATGTGTGCCTAGTGTTGACATCTATTGTCAAAAGCTCTTAGGAGATTATCAGTGAAATAACCACCTACGTGCACCTGAAAACAGAAAAAAAGAAAGCTTCTATGCCTAGAAATGAGGTCAACTCCCAGCAGCTCATTCAATTTCTTTAGAGGTTGTATGTTATAGCAAGTCTACACCACATCAGGAAGTTAGGTTTCTTTAAGATAACTTTAAATGACCCCTTCTCCCACCAGTCTCTCCTATGCTTTTGTAGTTACACTCACACTGACAATCAATCTGTCAAGTAACACGCTGGGGAGATCAGGTTAAAGCATGCCTGCAACTTGCAAAAGAAGTTGTGGGTTAGAGTAGAGGAATTTAAAAAAAACTAGGACAGAATGTTGGATGTTTATTCCTCACAGTTCTGAGCAATTTGCAAAGAGTGCAAACCTGCATTCTAGTTCAACTTAGTGAATTCTCAATTTGCACACAAAGAAAAAATAGCTCCATATTTACTAAAATATGTGGGAATAAATTGTAAAGATGCCGTTGAAGACGGCAAAACTTTGATGGATAAGTTAATATTCTGGTCAGTGAACTACAACCCCAGGTTGACCCTCTTTGATGGCGCTTTGTACCTGCTAAGCGCATGAGACAGGCTGCTGCTTTCAGTTAATGTAGCTGGCATTCACACTCTTTAGTTATTCATCAACCGGGGTGTGTGCGTGTGTGTATTTGTGTTTGGGTTAGGTGTGTTTTTGAATAAGAGAGAAAATCAGAAAGAGTCTCAGAAATAGGGGGTAGAACAAAAGCCAAAGGGTTTGTGCGAAATTGTGTTTCTATGTCACTCCAAGCACATCCTATCAGAGTGGAAAGTCCAGCATGCATCTCAAGACTATACCACCCTAATTACAAAACCTGTTGTAATCCATCATGTTCCCTATATTTTACAACTCCCCTTAGAGGGGTGCAAAACTGATGCTTTCTTAGCACATACCCAGTGACTCATTGGAAATGATGCAGGAATGGACTTCTGGGCTTAACATTTATATAATGCATTTTCATGCAGTAGACAGTGCAGTAGAAAGTTTCAGTTTAGATTGAAGCTATTTCTCGCCCACTCACATTCTTCCTCTAACAACATTAGAAATTGCCAGCTTCAATTCATTTTGTTCAGTAAACAATGATATTGTATCACTAACTCTCAAGGGTGATGCTCTAGCATCTGGCTCACATCTGCTGTGACTGAAGATTATGTAACAGGTTCAGAAAGTTTGAATATTATGCTTCCTCTTGGTAAATTTGTTATTTATTTATTTATTTATTTATTTATTTATATATGCACAAAAAATGGGTCTCATTTTGCCTTTAGAACAGCCTTAATTCTTTGGGGGATACGTCCAATAAAGTGTCATAAATGTAGGTCAATGTTAGGTGCAGCAGATTTGACAATGGATTCACATTCCATTGTCCATAATGTGAATCATGGAACTGTTCTACCACACCCCAAAAATGCTCTATAGATAGTTCCCATAAGACCCAACCGGAAGTAAGGCAGCCCAGAAATGCACCATCATGGTGGGCAACCTGTAAACAGAGCTACATAGGAGCAGCATTACAGAGGTTTAAATTTGTTTTTCTGTTCTTTAATAGAACCACTTCAGTATCCGTTCCCCAAAAGGTTCCTTCTACTGTACACATTCTAAATGTAAGCACCAAAATGCCACAAGGAGAATTAATAATAAAATGCCTAGTTATTAACCAGAACGTGTTTACTTTTCTACTACCTGCTATTTGTGATGCAAAATGAACAATTAGAATGTAAATCTGAGTGCTGCTTATTAATATTATGTGATTATAAATATTATTACATGAGCAGTGATCACATGTACAGGAATGCAGCAGCAACTGACTATAATTTATATATTTTTTGTTCAAACACAATGTTGCAGCAAGAAGGAAAATATATGTTTGCACATGTACATTTTATAATTATTTTTCATACTTTTTGCTGCTGGATCTGTCATAAGTCTACTTGTCTACAAAGTACTTTTTTTTAAAGCAATCAGTTCATTACAAGATTAACTGACTGAAAGCGTCACAGTTTTAATTTCGGTGAGCCTGTGCAAATTGCAGCCTCTCTTTTCTATTCTAGCTAACAGGAGCAGAACTGAGTGACATCTTCCGTTGCTGTAGATCAGGGGTGTCCAGCTCCTTCTCCAGCATAGATAAATGTGTGGTCAGCATAGCAAGCGGTATGTCTAATAAAATGACTGGTGAGTGTAGAATAATCGGTAAGCCTAATTTATTTAGCACCTTTCAAAGGTTGCTTACTAAATAAGCAAATATTAGTTTAATCCTTTAAAGTTTGAGAAGTCAGACTTTCTCTGTGGGATGTGTTAAAGTGTTGCGCAGCAGAAATCTGTTTCAGATGAGACTGATGAGATTTCTGTGGGTGGATGTGGTCTGATACATTAGCAGAAACGTGTGTATGTTCACAACAGCTTGTAATTTAGTTTTCTTTTGCACCTTCAGACGATGCTTTAATGGCTATTTTCAAGAATTGCTCTATTCTCCTGTTATGCTTCAACAGCACTATTTAATTTCGTACAGTTTAAATTGATACAACACTATTTAACACATTTAGTCTTATTGAGTTTAAATAATTACTTACACAAACGTTTCCTTAATTAATTATTCAAGCGAATAAAAGGTCCCTTTTACTATATTAATGTACAGAGCAGCACTATTTCCTCTGCTACTGTATTGTAGTAAACGAATAAGCAAAGACATATCTGGTCATTCAGCAGAGTAGAAACACAGTGAACTTGAAGAACGTAGTGCGTTAAAGCAGCTGACCATAGTGGTAATGTGTTATAAATGTTGTATAGCTGCCACCTAGTCTGGTTGGAGAAAGCTATTTATGTGACTCTGTGTGTCTCACATTACCAGACTGAGTGTCCAGGGTCTGTAGGTGACAGACGGGGATAACCTGTGGGTCATCCTCTGTGTTTGAACATTTGAGGCTCAAAGAAAGCACTGCTCAGCTTTAAGCAAAACAGATAGACTGTTTTCTAGTTAGAAAGTGCCATCTATTATGAGCTTTTTGTTAGAATGGTGTGTTAAATGTCAGTGTGTGGAGTTGGCAGATGAACTATGTCAACTTTTGCTTCCAAACAGCCTTGTTGTTCTTCATGTGTTTAACCCTAATCCACTGTTCAAGAGTATGTGGGTGTGTGCATTTGTGCAATTCCTGGTTTTGCATGAATGCTATCTATGGCACAGGCAATAATCCACTAAGCTGTGGACACACACTCTGACCACTGGCTGGATTAGGCTGTTAATCCCTTTGGTCTCACAGCTCAACCCTACATGCAAACACACACACTCACACACATATATTGCACATTGCGATTTGAATCTCATCAGTTATATGCTATCAATCAATATCAAAAGCCATTAGTGTTTTCTTTGTGATTCTCTTCTTGCTATTTTGTGAAATGTTTTTGACAAAAAAACATATTCATAAAATGTTCAAATGTAAAATTCCGTTTTTTTATGATAGTGGACTTTCCTAGTTGTATATCTAGAATGGAGTTTATCTCGAGTTTATCATCTCAATATGTATCTACAACAATTATTTTTATTTTTTTGAAACTGTTAAAAATATTGATAAACAGAAATTGATGTATCCTGACAAAGATTCTTACTAAAATGCTGAACTGGGATCTGGTTGGACTGTCTGGATATCACATGAAGGTTTTTCTTTTGTTGTGCTGGGTAGGAGCTTCATTGGATCATGTCAGAATCTACTGAGCTGTCATGACGAGTTGCCCTGGCTTCCATTGTGGAACCTATATTGTTTTTGTTATATAATCTTTCTTTAAGTTTGTTAAATCATGTTGGAGGGTTTTCCACTATTTTGCATGTGCTTTTCACTGGAGTGTCCCAATGCCAGTTTTTTCCGGATGGACTATAAGTCAGTTTAGGTTCTTGCAGACACTGAGTAGTTGGTACTTATGCTTCCCACAATAACTTTCGAATACAGATTTATGTTATTTGTTTTACCAGATCATAAATAGAGCATAACAGATTGTTTAGTCCTCAACTGCTTTACCAAATTACTCATCAAAGGATGCGTTTTTGATGGAGTTCAGATCTATGGCCAGACCAAGGCCCAAAATTTGGGCCTGGTCAGGATGAGAATTATTTACTTAGTGGTCTGTTTGCCTCAGACTTCTGTGGCACATAATATGTAATATGTACATAGAGAAAGCCAAACAGAATGCACAAAAACATAGATTTATTAGTTTTAAACCATGACGCTTTTGCTGTGATCCAGATGTTTGTTTATGTGACACTAGAGACTAGAATCTCTCACACCGGTACTTTTTGAAATCATGTCTCAGAATGAAACTTTTCTGTAACCTTCAAAGGTGTGAAGTACTTTCCAGGTGTGAACAAGCAGCTGCATAGTTGCATGCATTCTATGCATGCCCAGGCAGTTAACAATAAAAACAATGGTGGATAGCATTGTGCTGTGTTGTACTACTTACCATGTTCAGTTTAACACAATTATTGATAAGGAAAATAATGTTCTATATGAGCATTTCTTTCATGAGAGACAGAGAGATATGTCACTGTTAACAATAAGATGGAAGCCTGTGAGGAGGAAGCCAAGGGTCTAAAGCGCAAGAGCATTCAATGACATGCTGAAATCAGATCCCCATCTAGTGGCCTGGCAGGGGAACTACAGCTCAAGCTGTGCCGTCTGAAGGTCAAATGTTTCTCCAATCAACATTCAAAAATATGCCAGTTTTCAGTCATTGGTCTAGTGTAAATGTAGGCTACACAGAGAAGTAGGTAGCCTCCCCTTTTGAGGAAGGAAAGAAATTAAGGTCCAGATGTTCATCTGAGTGTAACCTCTAATTTATACTGCATCTGGCTTCGCTCTGCATCTGGCGTCCCAGAGTACCTCAATTTCCACTGGTGGCGCTCCTTCTTCTCTCCAATTTGCTGTGAACAGCAGAGGTGCAACAAGAAGCATGCACGGGAAATGAGGGATTATACATTAAAGCCAGTGATAAAAAGTATGAGTGATGTCATATAAAATACTGTAGTTCTCAACTTCCAAAATTAATATTTTCCTTCCATTGGTCTCCCACTTTGTTTGCCTTGACTGGCAGGCCTGCTGTGACTTGCAGAAGAAACTTAATAGGTTTCTGAATTAAAGCCACATGCTTTGTGTGTACACATAGTAATAACTGATACATTCTGACATATGTACAAATATACCCGTATTTTCATTAATATGACTAGTTTTTGGGCAAATATTGTGTCTTAGTGAATTATTTTGAAAATATGGAGTTGAAGCAGTGTGATCTTTGACTGCTTCAACTGAAGACAGTATTTACTGTGGAGGCCACACCAGGATGGCAGAGAACAGAGCTGAATGTGGAGTAAACTAGGGGTAACAAGCAACAATAAATGCCCACGCAGCTCCACCCTGTTCCACTTCTATCAATCATATATCTCAGATGATAAAAGCTAATCTAACGGTGGTCTGAAAACAGAGTAAAAACTTAACTAATGAAATACCATACGTTGGTGTCTCCTCCCCCCTCTTCCTTTTGGTAGCTTACCTAAACACAGAGGGCAGTCTGCTTGTTAAGTGTCCTCTGAGCTCACCTTGAAATGTCTCCAAACCAGAGGACACGTTAACCATATTTCTGTCTTTGACAGTTGCTTAAACAGTGATGCAACTATTTTTTTTACTTCTTAATCTGAAGAACATCTCGAAACTCATCAGGGGCATTGTCAAGTGAACTTCACAGGATATTTTACACTATTGTCTCTTTGTTATTGATACTGCAGTGGGCTGTCCACCTTTGCCAGTAAGACTGCGGGTCTTCAGCTAGTTCAAAACTCTACAAGACTTCTGGTTGCTAAGCTTTGGCAAATGCACCATTCATCCATTAATTTTCTATGCATATTAATGCAGATTTACATGTACAATAAGTACATGTGATTATGGGCAAGTGGCTAATTTCTATCTCTAGTCCTTCTTGTTGGACAAACTTAAATTCCCATGAGACATTTAAGAATGTTCATTGCTCTTTTTTTCCTCAATTAATCTGTAAATCCTCAACAGATCTTTCTTGAACGCACTAAGTATTGCAAATAGTGCTGTACATTGCAGTGGGGAATTTAGTTTTCATGACCAGATTAGAAAGAAACCGTCCTAAGATGGATCTCACTTTAAAAGTGACTTAACTGCACAAGAACACAATTTTGTTTTACAGGCTCCCAGAGCAGTGATGCTTTCTTAATTTCCTGTCTTCTTCTCTCCTTCCCCCTTTTCCCACCATCTCTAAAAGCCTGTGACTGCCGGTCTCTCCCATGCTTTATCACAGTGTGTGTGACCTTATTCTGCCTTTTGAGATTGCAGTTTAATAGAACCCTTCCTCTCTGATGAACAATGATAAGCTAATGATTCAGGAATTTAGTAGCCATATTAGTCTAAAGAAAAACAAAAAGAGGAAGAAGTGATAAAGGACCAAAATGGCCTTAAAATGTGCAATTAATTACTCTGAAATTGCCCTGACAAAACTTTTTGAGGGAGGTGCGTTTATGGAACTAGTTTCCTCGTTTCTTGTGCAGATTTGTGGTGCGACAAGAACTCAGATATTTTTGGTTGTTGTTTACATGCTCTTAGGATTTGAATGTTAACGCCTGTAACTTCATTTTGGATTAATTTCAAAATTCAGCTGATTAGGTGGAGAGGAAAGCACCCCACCTAAAACTTTCCCAAAGATTGGGGGAGAAGGGATGCCATGGGTGTGAACATGCACATTAGTTGTGCACTGTGCTATGCTCTGTTACATTTACATTTACTTTCTTTTCCTCAGTGGGTTAAATAATCTCCTCCTCTATTAATGTCAGTGTGGGGGGTGCTTCTGAGCCGTTTTTGCTACGACTTTTATGACTCCCTCAAAGTATGTAATTTTTACAAAGGAAACTCACCAAGCTATAGGTTTAGACCTCCAAAAAGCTAAATCATTTGACAGAAGCATAATAAGAAGAAACTGTGTGATTAGAGTATGCTTTCCCACAGCTTTCACTGCTTGGTCCTAATAACACAACTTCATATACACAAAGGTAAATGCTAGAATTGCCACAAGGGTGATTTTAACTGCCCCATTTAAACTTCATTCAATTCACCTTGCAAATTAACAACTAAGGTAATTCTTAATCAGCTAAACAATGATTTAAAACCAAAATAACACCAAAATACACTATTTTTATTTAATAGACAAAATTTAATTATGCATCAATGTTTATCTGTCGGTCATTGGCATCAAAGAAAATGGTATGCAAAAGCTTATTTGTCAATCAATTCGTCTGAGAACTCGTAACAAAATATATTGGGATAAATCAACCCCAGTTTGAACTTACTTTATCACAAAATCTAAATTATGAACACCAGTTTTCATGTCGCTAATCTACATGTAATAAACAAAAAATAAATATTAAATAAACAGAGCACAAACTTGAAATCAAAAGTCAGTAAAAAGAGTCATTCTAGTAAGAATATATTATTCTAAATACACTTGGCTATTTACAAAGAAGCTAATAAAATTATGTACAATTCACAGCCACTGTAGATCCCCTCTCTTCACCTGGCACAACTCCTGCTGCAGATGTCAGAGGTTTTATTTTTAGAGCACCATCTCTGCACTTGGCACGCCCCCTCTTTTTTGAGCTTGCTGAACTTTTGAGTCCTGATGGCTTAGGCTCCCACCTTCTTTTACCTGCCTTGATTGCTATCTCCTCTCCATAAAATCTGCACAAAGCTCCTCTCCCAGCTGCTGCAGAAATGTGTATGAAACAGAACATGAGTATTTAGCTATTTCTGTAAGGTATGTCAGATAACATATCAATCGACCATCTCCACATATCACCCTTTACTAAATATCTACTATCCAAATATTCCATCTGTTTTGTCTCACTACTGCACAGACTCTGGCTTTGGATTCATCCATTGAGTGATGCCCACCCCCGTGCACAGTGCTAACTAAGAATACAAACATTTTTGTGAAACTTTCCCTGAAAAAAAACTTTCCCTGACTTTTCATTAATTGGAAAAGTCCAGAGTGTCCGGAGAGATTATGTGACAGCTGTTTCATTCATTTTTTTTTTTTTTTTTTTTATTCAGAAAGTAAATCAATTACCTTGACATGCTGTCATAGGACTTTATTATTTTGTATTTATTATTTCAAAGATGTTAACACAAACAGATACAGATCGTTTCTCTTTTCCTCTGCCTGCATTTTCTCCACATAGTAACCTGCCATCTGAGTGAATGGTGTTTGTAACTCCAGCTGCCTTTGGAATGTGCAAATTATGACAGTGGACAATTACTTGTCTGCATGTCAAGAGCTTTGATTAGGCCTTGTCTGTCACTAGACAGCAAAAGTGCAAGATAAAGGAAAAAGAGGGAAAGACACATCAGTCACAGTTGGATGCATGTGTCTGAGGAAACAAGATTGTTTTCTGGACAGGGCCATAAAGTGGAGGGGTCCCCCCTATTCTGGTGCCCTTGTGAAATGGTGAAGGCACACTCTGATTAATTTGTAGAACAATGAAACAGAAACATCTTATTATTCTATGAGCAAGAGCAAGTTTCAGACATAAAAAGGGATGGCAGAAGAATTTGTAACACTGATGTCTCATCAAATCGTGCCTAGAGAGTCTTACCCAATGTTCAGCCAGGTGGATAATAATTACAGCTTTGACAAGTTAAACCATTAATCAACCACTTATGTGTGTTTACCAAATGTACGTGTGTCTTTCTGCAAGCAAAGTAAGTCTGATGTGAGCTGACACATTAATTAAATGTTTCATGTTTTGCAACGGTGTTAGATGAGTACAGTCAGTGGAAAAGCACTGATTACACAAAGACTTGAACTTGCTCCTGAACTTGTCACACTTAGCTTTTTCTTAGACTTGTTATTAAACCTCATCCTTCTTCCAATGAGGAAAATGCACTGTTTTGATCACAATTAATCTCATTTGTGTAGAATGTCTTTGCATAGTAACAGCAACACCAGAGAAATCTTCATGGGAAAATCTTAGTCTAAGTGGGAAAATATACATTTGTGTCAATTAATAGGACTTCCAACTTAGGCAAAGCAGTGACCTGTACAATAATTTCATGACTGTCCAATGAAATTTCCGAGGAAGTTAAGCTAAACTTGATATAAAAGGGCAGAGAATTCTCTTAGTCTTAGCAAGGCATTTATACTTGTTTTTGGAAGGCCTTTAGTGAAAAGTTAAGCCACAATACACTTAAAAGTCATTTGCTGTTAATGGATGGATAATGTAATCAGAATAACAGTAAAGCAGCCTACATTACAAACAGTACTTTGTATAATATGCAACCTATTGTTAAACAAGGAAGCACTTGTGTCCATTAAAATAAAATGATCAACAATGAACAATCACATCTAGATGGGGGTTGAATATATCTCTTGACAATAATCATGACCTGTTAAGATTTTATGTGAAAAATTTGTTTGGTTCAAATTGTTTATTGTCATTTTCATGGCTGTTTAGAGATGTAATATAAGAACTGTGATTTAGGACTGCGCAAGTAATCAAATTTATACTTCAAATTTGATGCTGGTTCTAAATGAAAGACAATACAATTGATCAAAGAGGATTGGTTTTTAAAAATAATTCTGTAATATGATTTTAAGGTTTAAGGATTTTAGTAAGACAAACATCATATTTGTCAGAGAGAGAGATAAAATAACAGAGGAGGCAAGGGAGAGTATACAAACTGGGTAACTAGGTAAATAAATAAAAAGTATGAGTAGACGTAAAGAACATAATAAAACTAGAGAAAGGTGGAATAATTAGACACAAGAAATAAACATAAACTAGAATCATAAATAAAGAACTGAACTAAAGTAAAACAGAAGCAAGGCTGATCTAATCAAATAAAGACACCAGGAACACAGAATAATAATGAAGCTAAAAGAAATAAATCAAAACCCAAAAATAACTCAAAACAAACCAAGGTCCTGACAACATTATTCATTGCTTCCATTCTGAGCATTAATATTGTACATGTGCTATTCCATACAAATATTGGATAGATTTTTAAACAGTTTTCTATGTTTGTTTTTTGTGGAAAGTCATAATTTCTTCATTTTATCCCCTCAAAGAAGCTCCTTTTCTAATGTGATCATACATAAAACTTTAAAATATCTTATACAAAAACTGTTTCTATTTGATTTTCAGTATGGTGTTCCTTATAATGTTCAAAGGCAAGGGTACTTTATGCAGTGTGCAATAGGAATTTATAATATAACTTTAAAGTGACTAATTACCAATATGTAGATGTGACTATGCCATCCACCTCATGTTTCTATATTAAATTATACATTTTATACCTGCATGCAGCAATACCATAGATAGTCAGTTGCAATTAATTTGAGTAGATTTTTTTTTTTTACATGACAGCTAGGCATCATGCAAATTTTTCATGTTAATACTAATTTTCTGATTTGATCTTTTTTCTGTCTTTTCCTTACCTCTCCACCTCTTCCACTGTCCCTCTGCCAGGGGAGCACCTGCGCATTTGTCCCCAGGGTTACACCTGCTGCACCATCGAGATGGAGGACAATCTGGCTGCGCTCAGCCGCAGGGAGATGGAAGGACTTCTCAAAGAAGCTAAGCGACCTTTACAGAGCTCACTTTCATACAGTTACAACACCTTCAATGGTGAGTATAAGCATTCATAATAACTGCAAGAAGCTGCAAAGCATTCCATGTGATGCATCTTTGTATATATTCAGTAATATAAAATGTTTTTCACTCCCTGGAGAGAGATAATATTGTCTAAAAAAGAAAATAATCGAGAGCAAAAGGGGAAATTATTTCAGTGAATTGTTAAGGTGGAAGGTTTCTCCTGGAGTTCACTTATCATGCAGCAAAGCTTAAACTACACCTCACAGTGTTCCCACTATTGGGTTGTCAAGGTTCTGGTGTCAATCATAGCATAAAATAACAGGCCAGACATTTTTCAAGCGATTTTTATGTATTTTTATTAGTTCAACAAATCACTCTTTTACTGCCTTCTTAATGCTTTGTCATCAGTAAAAAGTTAAAATACAAATGTACCTTAGAATACACCTTTTCCTACCAAATCTAGGAATTTATTGTGGTGTACAAAATTACTTGGTAGTAACATTGACAAGCTTTCTGCCACCATTCTGTTATCTATAACAAAGTGATGGTACGTGATGTTTCATCTCGTACATACTTGGGTATCTAAGAGATTTTGAGAATTAACATCATATATCACAATAAAATGGGACATTACTGTCTTAGTAAGACTTGAGTAAATATTAAACCCAGAACAACACAATGCCAACACATTGATGAATGAGTCAGTGTCCTGCATAGTGATACTGATGGTTGTACTCAAAACGTATGAAAAAGTAATTTTCATTGTTGAAGATTGATGCAACAAGGTGATTATATGTCTCCATTGACTTACTCCAGTTAATGGATGGGTGCTTTTTCTGCTCCACTTCTTATTCTTGGACAGTTTGTGACAATAGCTCTGTTAGCTAGAGCTGAGCTTGACTAGTTAGTCTGACCTTTTCAGAGCACAGTGATTAGTGGCTGAGTGAGACTTGTTTGCTTTTCTTCCATGACTTTGTGCCCTTCTTTCTCCTGACCCTTTCTTTTTACTCTCAGCACTGAGTTTCAGTGCCAAAGGGACACCGTCACTGCACCAAAGCAGAACTACACAATATGTGTAGGCCAAGAACCTGTCAGAGATATACAGTTTTATTTAAGGTTTGTTTGTGTCCCCCAGCAGTTCTCAAAATGTCCCATCCTTTGGTTAAACATGTCATTTAGCACAACAGGAACCTAAAAAAAAACTAACAAGACTCATATTCAAGCAGCACTAACTGCTACACTTTTTATAGTATTTTTTAAGTAAATAAAAATCACAGAAAAAAATAAAGGTTGACATATAAGAGACACTTTGCGTGCTTTACCTCAAAGGTCATTTGGGGATTATTTTGTTCAGAGGCTTGACAAACAAGAAGATGCAAGTTTATGATAACTGCTTTTGATTTGAAACAAAAAAGATAATGAAATTGTTCTTTCATGTTCATCACAAATGCCGCCACAATCTCCTATTCTCTGCCTTAGGCCTTGGGAGTTTGCAGGGAGGTTTAAAGCGTGTTAAGTCGTTGTTATCTGGGTTTTGGGGTGTATCTTCTTACAAAAGTAAAAATAATTTAGTTGTAAATGAAGTTGCCAACCCGACAGACTGGGAAGCTTCCTGTCTATTAGAGATGAGGCTGTGGATGTCGCTTGAGCATGCTTTTCTAGCTAATGGGAAGCAGATTGATTATGAGATGTTTGTATTGGGAACTGGCATAAATTAGATGCTGTTTGTCAAATAACTAAATTTACTTCACCGGTTTATTGAAAAGGGGTTGTCACTACATTAGCTATTAGTAACTCCTCATTGTAGGCGGTATTGTTTGAGTTTGCCATAGCCCATAGTCAATTCCTTTGCCAACTTGTACCCTTATTTTGTATCTGTGCATCTTTGTTTCATCCTTTATTTGTAACGGTAAAGGTATGCTTTCATCCCTATGAACCATGAAGTTTCAGTTAATATTTGCTGTAATTAACATAAATTTGTTAATCATAGAAATGGTTATAAGAAATGTTGTAATCTCACGTGTATTGTATATCATATTGAACATTTCTATTATGGTCTTTTGTCATTTATTTCTGATCCTAATATAAGTAGCTGACTCTCATAGAATATAACCATAACAAAGTCCAATTCACCTTCTGTTGGTTGATATGTTTATCATACATTTAAATTGTTCATATCCAAACATCTCTGTCACAAAAATATGAATGAGTGGCCACACATGAATTTAAAATCTACTTTCTTATCAACAAAAGTGTCCATCTCATATCCGTCGACATTCTCCATCGAACACTGGATTCATATGATACTCACTTCCTGTTTTTAAGAGAGGAAAGCTGCACTTGATTAATGTTAATATATTGAGTGACCCATTGTGGAATTATGAGTTTGGGGAGTTTCTGTCAGGAGTTACAGCACAATAAGGCGTTTTGGCTGAAAACAGACATGTGGCACACATAAGACCCAAGATCAAGAAAAGGGAGTTGCTGTGTTCTCTCTGAATATGTGGAGACCTTAGAGCTCCTGTGGCTTGGCTGTTCTACACTGGCTTTACTTTTTTCTTAGACAGTGGTTAACAGGGTATTTTCAGTGTTGTTCTCAGCGGAAGCCTGTCAGTTTGACTAACGTCCTTATTGTTCAAGCGAATATCTGAACATTGTCTACTGTAGGTTGTGTTTCTAGAAAGAACTGAGCCATAGACGGGTAGACTGTGATTTCTTATATTTTTGTCATTTAAATGACAGTTTTTCAGTCACAGTGCATCTTGTTAAGGAGACTCTGTTTTTTGATAGCTGAAAGTTATACAGGAAACCAGTTGCAACTGTTACAGCCAACATTTAAACATATGTTGCTGTTGAATAATGGCTGCTCCTTTTATAGGTGTCATGTTCATTTGACTAAGCCAGAAAAAAAAAGATGTTGCAGGAGAATAGATTTTTAAACAGACAACTCTTTTTTCTTTCATATAACCAGAAAAACATGCAGTGACATTATACCATATTTCTATTTCTGCACATCTGGCTGTATTTAGCAGGGTGTGGGATAACTAGCGCCATGTGGCTAAGTGCAGGGTGTTACTGTTCCAACCCAGTATGGCTAGGCCTTTTGAGTCCAGGAACTTTGGAAGAAGCACCAGCAAAGCCACAGATTAAAGGACCAGTATGTTCACATGCAGATGGCTCTGGGCATTAAGTTTGTACACTCTGTATACGTGAACATGCAAATATGTTTTATATGCATATTTCTTTTGTTGTTTTTTTCAGTTTCTAATGTCCGGCCTTCTATATTAGCAGTCAGGTATGTCAGACAAAAGCCTAAAACCTGATATTTGGCATTTGGCCAAATACTGCCGTGAGTGATTTTTGGATTTGTGACGAGACGGTGTGCTTATGTGTGTGTGCATACTTGTATATACATGCATGTGTCTGTATTCCTATTGGATTCCTCCTTCTCAAATGCATTTGAAATAAAAATAATATTGTTTGCTTGATTCAGTGCTAGGTTTAAGTGAGAGAGCCATGTTAACAAAGCAAGTATCTGACACCCTTTAAACAGTCACAGTTATGAGACAGCATGAAAGCATTCTAAAAGCTTTGCATTCTTCAAATTCAGCAAACAACCCCACACTCCTTTGCTAGCCCTATTGTTTTTAATGTGCTCTTTTGACTTGCTTTGAGTTAAAGAACAATAAACTCTGGAAAGATGTGAAACATGCCAACCAAGTTCAGCCATATGTTGAACTTGAGGTGTAAATTATTTGTGTTTAGGAAAAGTGTTTGTCTTCAATAGAAAATGAGAGAAGCATATCTCAAAATAAAACAAAATAATCGATTTTATGAACAATGGCATATTCAGATTATTTCTAGACTTCTCAATAATCTGTTGAAAGAACACTATATGCTATTACAGTAATCTAACTCTTGATTTATTTCCTTTTAAAGCTTTTTTAATGTTTGTGACCGTATTTTCTACAACGTGTTGTTTTTCGACTATGGTGTCAACAGGCTAGGATCCTTCCTGCATATGCACGGCCCATGATGTGGTTTTTCAGGCCAGGCTTCTGTTTTCTTAAACTGGCCTGTGAATTGGAGCCCAAAGCTTGATGAGATTATAAAAATCAAAGAGTACACCATTCACAGATACCAGGAGAAAAGTTTAGTCGAGAATCCAAAACCAGTCAATACTAAGGATTGTATCAAGACCTCCCTTCTATTACGCTCCAAATGAATGAATGTAGACATACTGATAGGACATTACTGTCATTAATCTCTATGTAACATAAGAAAAGGCTAATCTACTCCTGTAGTTTACCTACCAAATAAAAATTTTCTGCTTTTGGGGTCACCTTTGATAATGTCAGAAAAAGACAAGGTCATCTTCTACTATCATAGGACTTTATTGACTCATTTTATCTACATGCAAATCACGTCCATAGGGACACAGCATACACTGACCCAATTATGCCAAATACAAGTTTGCTCTTTAGTGGCGATGGCACCTTGGGAGAACAAAATGATGAAATGAACAACTGAAACATGGAAAGAGAAGTACCTGTGTAAGGAAGAATGAAACTGGGGCAAGACGTGGAAAGCAAATTAAGATAAAAAGAAATAGAACAAAAGAACAAAATGATAAGAATAAGCAATTGTGTGAGTGTTACAGAAAACAGATAACAACAGAAAAAAAGATGTTGCAAAAGGGAACCAGAATAAGGTCTTTGTAAACGGTGCATTATGCCAGCCAGAGAATGTTTTGAGAGGGACAAGAGAAAGGAATAAAGGCTTTCATTGAGAGCTTGTGATAAATGGCATGCATTATGTGATGTGTTGGCTTGTTTAATGTAGGGCACCTTTTAATAGTATCTAAATTCTCTCCGAGGTTTTAGCAGTGTTCCTGGGGCATAGTGTGTTTGTGATAAGTGTTATCATTGGTGGAGAGTCAGTCTGACTCTCAGAAGCAATCTAATGGCTCCCAGAAAGCCATTTGTCCATAGACAGTACTCAGGACAGGAACAACATTTGGTTTGGCCTGTTACGTTTATTCTTTTATTGTCCTTGCAAAAGTAGGACAATAACAAAGGCCAAAACTTTAACAATATTTTGTATGTTTAGATGGGGGTGTATTTTGGCTTTAAGTGAACTACTGTGCAGTAGTAACAATTACGATAGTTCTTATATTCATACATATGTTTTCCGATCCATTAAAAAACGTCACTTCTCCAGAAATCTCCATCCAGGTGAGTTTGGAGAAAAAAAGCTGAAACACTATTACAGTTTATGGTAATAGTGTTGGAAATGCAGGTTGAAATACAAGGAAATAACATTCATGTTTTTATAATAGCCTGCTTAATGTGTTTGTTGACTAAGTAGTTAAGAATAAATTGAGTGACTTAGTGAGGTGTGGAACATGGATAAGAGGATATGGATAGTTTAATTTTAAGTGTCTAAAACATGTTTGCATAATGGGAAATTTTGTTTTTCCAAACAAAAGATAAATCTACACTGATGTGTACTGTAAATATCTTTCTCTGTATTTAACCAACATCTCTTCAGAAATAGCCACATACACTATTACTTTAATATTAGAATAAATGTATGTTTTTAAACCTTTCTGTCATTTTGCATTTTTATCCTATTTTCATTTTGATTTTTGTCTTAGCAAATATATTCAGAAGTGAACCAATCACGCTCAAAAGAATTTGAATATCCTGGAACATTTTTGACCAAGTAAAATATTTCCAGTTCACAGGCCCATCACATGAGTCTTTCTTTGAGTCATGCATGCAGTTCATATGTACAAGTGAGAAAAATATTGGAGTTAAGCAGAGAGCTTGAAGAGCTTCCCCCCAACCTCCATTTTGTCCTTTTTCTTACCTATTATTCAAGCTCAAAGTATGGAAAATACTGAAGTCAGAAATACTGCAACAGAAACAACCATGAACAAGAGTTAATGTGGACTTGACTGTAATTTAAAGCTCAGTGTTGATTTGTTCAAAGACAGTTGCAGTTTATGGAAGTCAGGATTTTTACACAAAAAAAATGTGATGGTAAGAAAAAATTTGTGTCTTTTAAATGATTTATGTGTATTTGATAAAGTTTAGAAGCAGTTGGAGGCAAAAAGCAAGAAAGTTAAAATGAGACTTTTATATGTCAAAGAGCCGTAATGTGGAATGATTACAGATGTAAGCATCAACTCCACTCTCATCTCAGAAAGATGCATGCCTCATTTACCATTTTGTAGGTGTGTGTATGCATGCTCAGACAACAACATGATTGTCGCTTTGTGCATTTCCCTTTCCAGTGCCACATTCATTAAATATTGTTTGTACCAATTTTTAAAATATGTTGTTCAAGTGGTTTATCTCTGATGCAAAGCAGAATTTTACAGAATATAATTTTTTGAAATAAATTTATGATGTCAAAGCAAAAGAAAATACAGTCTTACAAATGAAAAATGCTCTATAGCTTTATAAGCTCTGGGAAATTCATATTTGTCTTTTTTGGTTACATGTCGTGTCTCAGTTTGTGTTTGCATGCACATCATAAATGCCATCAAACATTTTCCAAATTCTCTTTGGCCACAGAGATCATATGGAGATGTTGGCAATTCAAACAGCCTTTGCATGTTTCCTGCCCCAAACTATCTATATATAGTATTTGCTTAGAATTTTCAAATTTTTTAAGTTGTTTTTTTCGGATGTGAAACTTTTTAATTTGGTTATATCATCATTATATCATCATATTTGTTGATTAATTGTCATCACTCTTTATCTAAAGTCTTTTTATCTTTTTTCCTATGTGACCTAAAAGTAACTAGACAACATCTTTAGGCAATACTCAGTGGTAAACAATAAAACGTTGTTTTTTTTCCCCCTCCGGTCTGGGTGGGAGTTAATTGCTCTGTTTCTGCCAATATGTGGTCTACTGTCTGTAAAGTTTTACACTAGCCTGCTAAATGTGTTTGTCGACTAAGTAGTAAAGAATGACTTAATGAGGTGTAGATCCTGGACAAAAGGATATGGATAATTTTAAATGTCTAAAATGTGTTTGTATACAAAATATACAATCATGAGCATTATTTCTAGAACATAGGTAAAATTGGTCCTACATGCTGGCATTTTTTGCCTGTTTATTGAGTTCAGAAAACATTAGATAAATCCTGAAGAGCATTCGATAAATCAATCAAGTGTATTTAGCAATAAGGCATTTCAGTGTGCTTTATTTCATAAAATCACAGAAATACAAAGTCATAAAAGGCGCCATACAGTTAACAATTGAGAGAACCAGAAACAAACTTTGTATTTTGATGAGTGCTGTCATCAAAATCATCAATACACATCAAATAGTTTGATTAACATTTCATTAATAATGGTTCAAAAGCAACACTAAACGGTTGGGTTCTTAGTCTACACTTAAACAAACTCAGTGTGTCAGCTGTTTTCCAGTTTTCTGGAGGTTTCTTCCAGATTTGTGGTGCATAGAAGCTGAATGCTGCCTTTCTATGTTTGGTTCTGGTTCTGCAGATGCAGATGCAGAGCAAACCAGAACCAGAATACCTGTGAGATTTGGATTGCATGTTTAGATGACAGGAAAAAAAGAAAGAAGAAAATGGTGAATCATGATGCAGTCACTTAATGTACCAATTTACTTCTGCTGCAACTCTGAAAGATGACTTAATACACATTAATGATACAGGTTATGCAAGTCCTGCATTTGTATGACAATACCAGAGATGGCTTCAGTGTATTTCTTTATTTATTTTTCAACTTAGGATATTTCATTAAACATGTTCTCCCATTGATTTTTGAAGAAACCAGTTAAACTCCTATCCCCGGCTACTCCTAAAAAAAATGGCTAAAACATTGTCGAGGCTAAAAGATCTCAAACATCTGCCATTATCTTTGGAAATTCAAGAATAGATAGAAAGCAATTTCACTGTTATGAAACTATCTAGGAAGAGTTGTAAAGTCGTTTATTAAGGCTGTAGCACTCCACCAAAGCACAGTAAGAAACATTGTCCTCAAATGAATAAAACAGAAGTGAAACTTCCCGAAATAGCCAGCCTTCAAAAATTACTTTTAGACAAAATACTTTTTAAATACTTTTTTTATATTTTAAAGCCTTCAGATGCTCTGGTCACTGCTGTTGTGTAAACGAGCAGCTGGATTGCAACAAAATGTTACGATTTAACCACAGAGCTCTGTGTAAATGGAGCATAAGTAGGCCAAAATTCTTCCACAGTGATGTGAAAGACTTATTAATTACCCATTAATTATTGCAAATGCCTGTGACAGCTGTTTCTGACAAGGGTGGTGCAGTTTGTTTAGTTTAGTGGACAGTTATAATTTCCTATGGAGCCAGGTTGGTTTGGAAAAGTTTTATTCCTTACTAAAGGAATAAAGCCTTTATTAAGGAATTTTGTATTTACATTAAAATGTCTTTAAGGAATTGGAATATTTTGTTGCATAAAAGTAAAAATACAGCTCTAATGGGTCACTGCACTTTGACTTACAATGTCTATGTCAGTTTTTTTCTGTTTTGGACAATCTTTTTTTTTCTTTTACTTTCTCCCCATGCAGTTATGTAGGCTATAATTTTATGCCATTCAAGGTCATGAATATGGTGCTGCACAACCACTAGAAGCAAATTGACAAAGTACCTTATCAAGAAATCATTCAAAGGTTTGAAACTCAATACTATTCAAGTGAAAATAGCAGACAGAAGGACTCAGACTTAGCAGTTAAGTGCAAAACTTTTTTGATGAGATTCCTGTCAATACTGAAGTAAAACCTTTAGACAAACAGGCTAAAGATTACTTTTCATCTTGAATCATCCCAAATATAGCTTGAAAAAACCCCAAAGCATAGCTTGTCACAAGAAAACAGGCTTTTAAAGTCACTTTTTTAAAGAACAATTTGCTACAAATTGTGTTCACTGACATTGTTCTGAGCATGTAACAAAGCAAGATAAATTATAAATGGATGGGGTTTTTTCAATATATTTGTATGCAACACTGTGCAGACTAACATTAAAATGTGGACTTTGAAAAGAGAAAATATTAATAAAAAAATGATTAGTGGAGTTTGTTTCGTGTGAAATGAAACATGAATCACCCACATCTCAGGAGGTTGTCTTTACCAATATGCTGGAGTAAATAAAGCACAGTATTTAGCCACAGTAGGAGTTAAGATTTTACCTCAAAGCATGGTGAATGCTTAGAAGTAGCAAACAGCAGCTGAGAAGCAATCTTGTTTCTTTTTAATAATGAATGGGTAAAGCAGAACTGATATATGCTGTCTAACAAGGCCAGTGCTTAAATTATGCTTCACAGATGGGGCAATATGAGCTTAGCATATTAAATCCTTATGTAACATGAATGCTGAGATTGACTTTAGCTCTTTTAAATGTGGGTGTTATATTTCTGCTACAGTAAAACTTCACTTCATATGATCCTATTTCTGTAATTTTTGTGTCTGAAACTTGCTGGGTTTAGGAAAATTCTTAAATGCAGGAAAAAAAATCGTTTTATAGGACAGATATCAGTTTTGCCATTTTAAAATGTGAGCGTGCCTCCACATATAACTATACTATAACAACTAGTCAAATAAGTTTTCGTTATCCATTGTGATGTCTTCTGAGCTAAAACGGTTTGCTGAACAAAGTGGCTAATTAAATTATGGCAACATACCTATGTTTTTAAATACGCCTGTTTTTTGTGTTTTTCAGGCTACATGGATGATTTAATGAACAGGTCCAGGGCCACCCTTCAGGATACTTTCACCTCAACATGGGGCTTTTTATACTCCAGAAATTCCCAGCTCTTTCATGACCTGTACCAGGACTTGAGAGACTACTATCGGAGTGCCAGTGTCAATCTAGAGGAGGTGCTGAATGAATTCTGGACCAAGCTGCTGGAGAAGCTTTTTTACCAAGCAAATAAGCAAAGTTCAATAGGTATGCTGTTTCAGGAAATGAAGCCCCAAAGTGTGCGATGTGGAGTGCTTTGCATATATGAATGAAGTAGGTCAATCCAGCTACACTATTCATGCAAAGTCCTTTAAAATGTTGTATCATTACCACCAAAACATGCACCATACAGCTTAGAGATACAGTCGTGTAGATATCAAAAGCAAGTTTAGGTTACAAAACAATATCTTTTATTATCTGAGAGCAATGTTCAATTCATCTTTCAAAAATGGAAGGAGGATGATACATTTGCAAACCTAGATGGGCTTGGGGTCAACTCACACTGCTGGACTGTATAAAAAAAAGGACATTAATCAAAGAAGCTCCACAAATCTGGTCTTTGTAAAAGATTGGCCATAAAGTTATTGGTAAAACAAAGCTGCAAGAACTCCTGTTTGTAGTTTACCACAAGCCGTAAAGAGAGAACAGCAAATATGAGGAAGAACATGCTCTAATCAGATGAGACTAAAGTAGAATGTTTTATATAATCATGTTTTCTTGAGGGTCCTTGAAAGAAATATTTAGGTAAAATAATTTAATTTTAATCACTTTACAACAGTATGGCAACATGAATTAAACTAGATAGTTTTTTTTTTCTGGTTAGAAAATAAAATATTTCTCATGGTAATGACACAGGACCAAACACTAAACTGGAGTTACAACTGAACAAGAAAACTAAGCAATTTAGCATGTTCATCATTTTGTTGTTTTAACGTTATTCCAAAGATTGCTTGAAAAACTAAGATGATGTCAATTTAATCTAGTTCTATGGACTCGATGCATCTTTGATTTATCTAAAGCTGTACAAATACAAAAAGTTTTACACATGTTTGCCTCTTACAGATGAGGACTACCAGGAGTGTGTATCAAAGAAAATAGAGACACTTAGACTTTTTGGAGAGGCCCCCCATAAAATGACGATACAGGTCACTCATACGTTTGTGGCGGCACGGGCATTCCTCCAGGGACTGCAAACCAGTCGAGAAGTGGTGGGCAAAGTGTTACAGGTAAAACTTCCAGCTCTCAAATCTCCAGATCCTACATTAAATAGTCCTGTTTTCCATGTCTTGGAAGAATATTTTTACTGCTTTTGAAAAACAGCTATTTCTACATGTTATTTATAATGCTGTGTTTAATTTGCTACATTTTTACTAAGTGTGCTAAAATTCATGTGTGCCTATCTCCTTAGCGATGCTGCTTATAACTAAGCTCAAACGGACTCACTCATGCAAGTTTTACCACTCCTTATGAGCAGTATGAAGCTGTCGCAGATTAATGTTGGTAGAAGCCATAGACTCTATAAAATATGTCTTGCAGTGTGGACCATCAGCCCTTGCAACACCAGTTAATGTCAACTCTAAACTGAAAAATGTCTCCCGAGGACATAGGGAGGGTTAATATGTCCCAAGAGAAATGCTTTTCTCTGCACATAACACAAGCGTAAGGTTAAGATTGGAGCAAGACCAAGAAATCATTTCGTGGGGGAGCCAGTTTTGATGCCACAGCTAAAATTATCTCTTGTCAGGCACTGGATTAGGAGCGTAGTAAGAGAAGTAACCCAAAGAGGAATGCAGACATGCACTTAGCAAAGAAAGGCATGAATTTAACACATATTGTTTGTTGATGAAAAATCACAAGGTAATGTACAAGAAGCATGAAACCAGAAATTCCAAGACAAAACCAACTGAGACTTATTATAGGGAATTTTCTCCATCCATTCAGATTTCTCTCAGAGATTTATAGTATTGCTGGCACAGGAGGAAGGTACTGCGATCCACACAGCGTAATTACACCTTATAAATTATTTATTGGATCACATCGGATCACTTCTTACTTAAAACTCAAAATTAAATAATATGACTTTGACTCGTTTCAAGACTTTAGCGCCTTGAGGCATTCAAATCAACATGGGACTTTTATGCCTTTACCTGGGATTTGACTCAGGATTTGTGTGGAAGAACTTGAGACATACTTGTGACTTGCAAAACAATGACATGGTCCCACCTCTGGTAACTCAAAGGACAAAAGTTCATCATGCACTCACTGTGAACAGCTCAGATGATGGATTTATATTGAGGATTATGGGTTTATATAGAGGATTCCTTCTGGCTGAAGTTGTAAAGACATGTGGGTGCTCAAATGGACAAAGAAATGGAAAAAGTGAATGAATTTAAATGTGGCTCTCTCATAGAGATCTTAAGCAAAGTTGATGTAAATCAGCAACATTTAAATAAATGTGAGCTTGACTACGAGAAATGACATTGTTTCGAACAAAGTTTGCATAAATGATTATTGCTTGAGGCTGGTTTGATTAGAAAATAAACGTGTGCAGTAAATGATGATAGTGTTTCAAAAGGAAAGTAAAAATAAATCTTAATTAAGTGGCAGATGGTAAAAATAAATGTTGATTGACAGAAAACAGATCTGAGCCAGAACATGCAGTCTCTCGTTCCAGTAACGCATTAATTCCACCCTTCCTTTGCTCTAGGTTATGCCAGCTGCTTTGTCCTTAACTTTCTCTGGACTGTTTTATTCCCTCAGGAAGGGGAATGTTGGAAGTAGGCCATGTGCTGCACAGCTGACTCCGGAGGCAAGCAGTCTAGATCGTCTCGCTCTGTAGCGCAGTGAGAATGGGAAGTTTAGATATCCGTGCTAATTACAGAAGAGAGACAAGTAGAAGTACTGAGAAATATATAAATACTGAGCCACGGGTCAGACAGAGGTGGGGTAGGAAGCGTTGTGAGGGTGAAACTGAGACAAGTAAGGTATGTCCCTCCAAAAGATACATTAACATAAACTGGATAACCTCCAACCAAGTCTTATGCAATGTAACCATAGGGAGTATTCAGAAATAATCATTTGACAAATTTACCTGTGTGTATAACCCATGTAAATGGAGAAGTGTGAAAATTAAGCTCAACTTAGAGGATATTATACTTTTTCTTATAAGAGAATTAGCATTTACAGGATAGACAAAGAATCTACACCTTCTTTAATTCTAATCTGGTCATAATTCTTGCAGCATAATGATTTTATTGCAACCATTGAATCAGCTATTTATCTTTTAAAACATACATTGAATTGTCTTTTTTTCTGGGCCTCTGGGGGGATTTTAAACACTCTGGGTAAGTAAATATTTTATGTAGCAACTATTTTTCGGCCACCATAATATCATGACTTTATGGCATTTTGGAACAATTTTAAAGATCTAACGAGTCAATGATCTTTTGCTTTAATTTAGAACAGCTGGCAAACCAATCCATAGCTTGCCAAATTTAGCTTTGAAATAGTGTTACCTTTGGATGAGTGATTTATTGGCCTGGGATTTAACTCTGGATTTGAGTGGAAGAACTTGAGACATACTTGTGACTTGCAAAAAATGCAAGTCACACACACAGTTGAAGTTTTTGCATTAAAATTCTGCAAATTAAGCTCATTTGCAGAATGAGCTTAATTTGTCTGTGCACATAATTTGTGCTTTGCACAGACAAATGTGGGGGAGGGACAACACTCGTTAACTTTGTGCACCATAAAGTTAACTAGTGTCCTTGTAGAAAATTCTAGTCAGTCCATCACTTTTTTAAAAAGGACCTTAAGCCATAGTTTGAAATTGCAGCTGCTTAAGATCAGAGCATAACTTGATACTGGTAACCAACTCATCAAATACATAGAACAAGTATTTTTAGGAGTATATACTACAGCTTTTACCTTCATTTGTGTTGTATAGGTCATGTTTAATCCACATTTATATGTCAACAAAAATTATAATAACCTTAGTTGACCTCACATTCCTTGGTTCATCCTATCATGTGTCGAATATTTGGTATTCTGCTCAGTCATTGCTGTATACTCAACTAACTAACTCTTCTGCTCACTTAAAAGCAATCATCTGACTCATCCCTAGCTAATGAGGGCAACAGTATGGATGGAAAAATGGAAAACAAGGAGTGAAGAAATGAGGGTGTGACTCATCTGTCATATGAGTTGAAATTGTGTATAGAAATCTGTTCTTTTTTTCTTTTCTGTTTCCCTTGCACTTTATGTTGCCTCTCTAGCATAAATGACATGCTACTTCCACTTATTCGGATTTAAGAAAATCTAGATTAATACCCTAACCTAACATGGCAAGTCAATCTTTTTTCAGTTACCTTTCAGTTACCTTACCTTACCTTCTATGGAAAGTTGGCTTAAGCACATTCCATATTTTGTAGAATGATCAAAGCGTCTTTGTCTTTTATCGCTATCATACATTATTGCCCTATTTTTACTCCAGATTTGATCAAATGTGGCTTTAACTGGGACTTTACGGCTGGAGGAGGAGTTTCCAGTAAAAGCATCAAGCTGGCCCAGATGTCAGCTTAGAAGAGCTTTGTATGCGTAGCTGGGCTCATTCCACCTCTCTCCTTCTTTCTCCCTCTTGCGCACACACACACACACACCATACTTCTTGAGGTTTTGTATGCATAGCTGTACTCTCTTGTGAACAGAGCTTACTGGTATTAACCCAGTTTCACTTTTCACGCACGAAGGCCTCTTCCCCTTTGGGAATGGCCTTGTGGAATAGGAAGAGAAATGCAGGAGGCAGGGAGGACAGAATGGGGGGCTGAGAACACTTGTATCAATGTCAGGGTCTTTTCATCACATGTAAAAAGAAAAATACATTTTAACTTTGTGGTTTCCAAGGGAACAGTGCTAGAAGAAACTACGGTGCAAACTCAAAGTTCACCACAGGAGGTGACCTCCCACTGTTTTGTGGCTGTTACTGCCTCAGCAAAAGCCATACTTTTCACATTACCTGAAATAAAGCTACTTTTGCATAACCCAATTTTCCTTTTTCCAGTAGAATAAAAATGTTCACAAAAAAAAGGGGGAAAAAAGAAATCAAATGTCCAGGTTCATTAACTTTTGATTTCAGGTTTTTGCTTTGGAAAAGTGAGACGTGTTTGACAGACCACAGTTTTTATTTTGGTCATGGGACCAAAGTTTATTTTTGCCTTTGCCTGACCGCAGGTGCCACTGAGCCAAAAGTGCATTGGAGCTATTATGAAGATGACTTACTGTCCTCACTGCCGTGGCATGCCCACTGCTAAACCCTGTGCCAACTACTGCAGCAACGTCATGAAGGGCTGTCTCGCCAACCAGGCTGACCTCCATACAGAATGGTCACATTTAGCAGGTCAGAGGACACTCACACATACCCATATGCATTGCAAGTAAAAGTACATGTAAAAGTGCATGTATTCATACCAAAACATTTCCGTATAAACCTTTTGATTTGGCATGGAGTGTACTGGTACAGCATCTTTTTGTGACTTAACACAACTTTTATATGTACAATGTAAGTCTATGTTTTTCCACCAACAATTAATGTCAGCATCAAAACAAAGTAGAGTTGAATTAATTCCAACTATCACTAAAATCTGCTTTGTGATGGATTCAGAAGTCTTAACTTGCACAACATCAACACCATATTTTAGGGAAATGTAGACCCTACAGCTTTAATGAGAGTCAATGCAACTTCTGAAGTGTTTGGTGCAATAAATGCATGAAACTGGCAAGACAAATCTGTAAAAAGATATTATAACATAACTTCTGTTCATTGACTTCCAACATTATATGAAAACCGTTGAAGTAATGAGACAAAAAAGTCTTTCACTTTAGCCTGACTCCATTGAATGTCCCCTTGCTTTAAGGTTTTCCCATATAACTTTGCAAATCATTAACTAGCAGGTGTGTCCCATAATTGTTTATCTTCAGTAGTGATACTCAAGCACCAGTTCAGTTCACCTGCATGACTTCTCATGATGTTGTTTGTTTATTAACACCTGGTGTTAATAAAAGTTGCTGAACAGATGACCAAAATTTTATACTAAAAAACAAGTTATTCTTTATTTATTTTTTTACAGATACAATGATTGAGGTGGGAGAGCGCCGCTTGGATGATGTGGAAAGTGTGATTCTTTACCTCCCAAATCAGATATCAGAAGCCATGTTTAGTATGATGGATAACATGGAAACCATCAACAGCAAGGTTAGATTGCACTTTAATTTACACATAGAGGTTTAAATGCCTACTCAGCTACAAAGACTGTTTTTATTACAAATAAAAAAAATCATATATTGATCCATCGAGTATCTTCTGCTTACCCGGGTCTGGGTTGCAGGGACAGCACTATCAGTGGCTCAGGCTTCGATCTCCTGTGCCACTTATTCTAGCTCCCAAAAGTGTTCCCAAGAATAACCTTTCAGCAACCCCTACAGGATGACCTGAGGAACCTGGTTGTAGAGATGAAAGAGAACTGGTAGACTGAACAACCAAACTCCCATGGATCTCTGAGCTGTTCCTTGATGGAAAGAAATCTTGTTTACTTTTCAAGTCTCAGAACAGAAGCTAAACTGCT
Source organism: Phalloptychus januarius (assembly GCA_902982915.1). Lineage (NCBI taxonomy): Eukaryota > Metazoa > Chordata > Actinopteri > Cyprinodontiformes > Poeciliidae > Phalloptychus > Phalloptychus januarius. The sequence continues at coordinate 10,854,625 of CADWAE010000466.1, read as the reverse complement.
TCTCCTGGTTCTGAGACTCGACAGACTGTCAAAGTCAAAGAGTAAAATTCGACCAGATATTCTGAGGTGTCCTATAGTGTGCATAGTAGGGACACTCCTTGGTCCTCTTACTTACAAATTGTTATCGTGTCCATGTCTACCACTCTGCAGGTGTGGTCCCAATTCTTGAGGTGACTTTAACGAGACATGTCAAAGTTGCTGACAAGGAATCACTTAACTGCTATATTGCAGTGACGTCTGAAGTGGTGATGGAATCGTCGTCTCTTGAGTCCTTAGTCCTGCGTGCTTCCAGGTGGCAGCGTCCCTTGTTTCCACTGCTTAGTGTGTTTTGGTTTTCTATTTAGCCCAATTCCATTGTTAAAATGGCCCATTCAATCAAACCCGAACCACACCATTCCTGGACCTCCTATAGTTGTAAATCATGGGACAGTGGCAGAGTATGACTAGGCTGGAGCTACTGGCGTCACACAACATAGTCCATTGATTTGGAAACAGAAAAACCTGTTTCATAAGCCTCCTATTTTCACCTGAAGGCTACTGTGTTGCTGCTGAAAGGAATATTTATTTGAAAAGTAATTTAAAGTTTTCAAAAGCTTTAAAAATGGTAAATGTGTTTGCTAAAGATGTAAAACTAGCATCATGGATAAAAAGAAGTACTGTCTTTTATGTCTAGTCTTTCCACAATCTGTTTACATAATACACTAAGCATCTCACCACATTGACGCTATTGTGCTGCTTCTTTATCGAGTTGAAAATGAATGGTTGTGAGTCATGATGCAATCTGCAGGCAGAGCTTTTGTTTACAGGCATAATGATGTTTGGGTAGCAGTTCTATATGGCATTCAATAGCAACTGGCAATAGTGCAAAACAAGCTGAGTGAGCTGTTTAGTGAAGTTGGAAATCCAGGTGGATGGCAGGAGGAGAAGTCAAAGCTTCCTCTGTTCAGGTTTCCTAAAGGGCCAGTCTGGCCTGGGGTGAACTGTGGCCTGGTGGGAGTGTCTCTCACCTGTGTCAATATGGTAACCACACACAGTGTGAGCCTTTGATTCTCATCTCTTTATGAAAGTGCTGTGTTTAAAGTTCAGTGACATTCATTCTGGCATGCGGTGATAAAACATATTGGAGTATGTGGTTTTTAATACAGTTTTCGAAAACCTGTTTGAAATAAATAAATCTAATCAAAAATTTTGCTGTGCATAAAGTTTCAAAGATTTTGTTCTCATGTGTCAATATATTGTCTAACTTGTATAATCGATGGAGACAAGTAAGACTCCATTAGCTGTGAGTCAGGCTACATATGAAAAGCACTGGCTGACTCTTGGGTCATGCAAACAATCACTGCCATGTGTCTTATTTGGTTTTCAAAAAATAAGGTTTGTTTCTACTTCTACCGAAAAACTGTTTGTTTACAGTGTTGCACAATCACTGAGAACACTTAATCGCATCAATCTTTATCCAGCCCTTTCATTAATTTGTTCCCTTTCTGATGTTTTCCCCCACTCTCTTCTTTTCTTCTTGTGTTTTCTTGATTCCACCTCCTCCAGCTGTTCCAGGCATGTGGCAGCCTCAGCGAAGGAGGAGCCACCGGCTCCGGATTTGAAGATGTCACCAGTAGAAGAAGGGTGGTAGTCGATGACAGGTTGGGAGGGAGTGTCACCAAAATAGCAAAGTCGGTTAGTATTTATCCAGCTGATTCTAAGCTTTCCTGGCCTGTTCAGATATGCACATCATTAGAAGTCAAACCTCTCTAGCTTGTGCACTCAACTCAACTATTCAATGATTAGAAGCTGATAAATATTTGATGGGCGAATCAGAAAATGCACACTATTGATTACTAGTGCTTTATTTTCCTTACCTCTTCTATTTGAGGCTGATTTGCTACCGTTTCTGCCAATGATCTCATGTCTATTCCACTTTAGGTGTCTGACGTCAACATGAAGCTAAGAGAAATACGACCATATTGGATTTCCCTACCAAAAATTCTTTGCAGTGACAGAGTTGCCAGTGGAACAGGGGCGGAGGACAAGTGCTGGAATGGCATGAGTCGAGCCAGGTAAGGAAGAATAACACAGGAATTCATATAGAGGTTATTTTTTCTTTTTATCATTTAGCTTTTTCACAAAAATTTTATATTATGGCGTTAATTAGATGTAAAACACAGTGCAATTATTGTAAAACTTAATAATTAGGGTTATTCCGCAGCCAGATTTTTGCCAAAATGAAGAAAATTACATTATTTTAGGAAGGTGATATTTGAAAAGAGGTAGGAAGATATTCCACTTTTATTTCACCCCATTTTTTCTCCAAGCATCAAGCATAACATATATTAGTATTATTATTATTAGTGAACTTTTTCTTGCTATTTCTGATTATTTTTCTGATATTTATCAAACCCAAGAGAGCAAACACCAAGAACAAGTCAACAACACTTGCCATTGCGTCTTTAAATATTTGTTTTCCAATTGTCTCATGTTTAAATTTCCCCTGTTCTCTACTTCAAGGGTACTCAAAAACCACGCCCTATATAGTTGAGCAAATATTTCTCCATGCTGTGTGCACTCTTTGACTTTTATATTTAATTATAACCTTTTCCTTTTCACTGAAGGATTTTTGAATATTTCAGTCAAATTCAAGTTCCAACATTTTTTTTGACAAGACCATGCAAACTACAAATGTTTGAAAATAATCATGGTGCTATCTGAATTAGCACCACAAATGTAAATGGCACAGATCTGATTTGTTTTTGGGAACCATGCAATACGATCGGAAGTAGGCAGTTCAGACTGCAGTGAAAAAGTCAAGTTGCATGTGGGAGAAAAAAGTTAATTTGGGTTGCATTTGCCAGCTTTGTCAAATTAGCCTTAGGGTCACTACAAAGTCATCCAAATACAAATAAGTACATCAAAGTAAAACTGTAAGGTAAAAGATGTGCTGTGACCAGTTACCAGGACAATTTTGAAATGCTTATGTTCACCAGGTATCTGCCTGAGGTGATAGGTGATGGCCTAGCCAGTCAGATCAACAACCCTGAAGTGGAGATCGACATCACCAAACCAGACATGAAAATCCGCCAGCAAATAATGCAGCTGAAGATCATGACCCACCGGCTGAAGAACGCTCTTAATGGCCAGGATGTGGATTTCCAAGATACCAGTGAGTAATTTGAAACATAGTTTTTATCATCCTCCTTTTCCATCCATTACCATCACTGGAAACAAGTTTATCTGATCTATGCTGATCTAAACAGTTGGGCTTTTTATGTCTTTCCTTCATTTTTTTGGAAACCTTGCAAAATTAAATGAGAGGGATTGATTCATTTTCTTTAATTAGTGACTTGCGACGCGAGTGACATATGGAAAATGTGATCCCTTACCATTTGCATTTACCAAATACATTTTCAACTTCAAATTACTAGTTACGTTTTTCAACATAGCAGTTTGAATTCCAGCACTTTTAAAAACAACTTGTCAATGATCGTACTAAGAAAGCTTTTAGAAAAGAACTGAATTTGCTATTGAAATCGAAATGTGTAGTGTTGTGCTTTCATCAGATCATTGCTATAATGTTTGTGTGAAGCCCTTACATAAATTTTGTTGGTTGGTTGCCTTTAACTCCTAGCCTTTGACTCTCCTTGATTGTCACAAGTTATTTTCAAACATTTTAATTTGTCATTCTTGTAATTAAGGAAAGTGTTTCATAGCTTTCTTTCAGCCAGGTGGCTGACACTTCACCACAGCTTAAGGGGCAGTCCAGCTACTGTATAGTATGACCTGCATTATCATATGTCCAGATGGTTTTCTTACACTGATCCAGAATCATGTCCTGGACACAGCATATCTTTCAAATTTATTTAGAAAGATAACATTGCAGAGGGTCTGGGGCTCTGGCTTCTGGAACTAGCATCTGTAAAACAACGCAAAGACTGTGAGACAGGTGATAACTTGCAGTAAACAATGAGATTGTGGAACAGCTTACAGTCTTGTGAGGTGGCATAGTCATTGGCGGGGGCAGAGATTCAACCTGTGCAGAGCTTCGTACAAGTTTAGTCCAGATCTGCATAAAGCGAGCGATTTGTGAGGGCGAAGTCTGATCAGTGGATGGTTTGGAGAGCGGGCAGGTAGGTGGATTCAGAGCTGCTGTGCTTGACCCAGGAGGTATGTGTCTGGAGGTTAAGCTTGTTTTGTGAAGTAGCCAGAAATGAGTTGAATCTGGAGAGCACAAAATAATGAAGCAATAGGCAGGTTCTCAGGACAGGCAGCTTTAACTGGAAACTACAGATCAAAGTGCTAACAGTCAGACCCTGGTGGCTTGATTTTACCCAGAATAGGCAAACTACCAGGCGTCAAATCATCCTTCAACATCTGCTTAAGAACCTCGGGTAGTGATTAGATAATTGCAGCCCGGTGTATTGCCTGCAAAAAGACCCACTTCGCCCAATCACTGTGTGAAGGAAAAGTCTTTCAAGCACAAGAACACAAGCATAAACACACAACCTAGATCCTGACATATTCAACTGAAAACATGGACTTTCCCTGACATCGCATTAATAAACTTTAAACCACAGAAACGGCATGATCAATCTTTGAAAACTTGGAACTCTAATTTCTTAGTATTTCAGCAAACTTTGATATGGGTAACTGGACAATGTTTGCTCATGACATGAACTTCATGAACTTCAACAACTAAAAAGTCTAAGGCTCCTTGGCTTAGGAGAAAATCACATATATTTACTAGGCTATCAGCTGCGTAGAAAGGTAACACTGTCACTTATCTTATTATTGTGCAAAATTGACACAAGGTACATATGCAACAGTATCATAGCTGTATAACTATCTTCTCAAATCTTGGTTGATATGCTCCTAACTTTATATCAACGTAAACTGAAATCACGATCTCTTAATTTATTTGGAAAGTTGTTAATATTTCCAAAACATATGTTATATGAGACAGCTTTTGTACATTGTTTAACCTGGAATATCCATAAGGCACGCTTTCAAAGAATGTTCTTATAGCATCGCAACATTAAGACAATTCAGTGAAAGCTGTATTTTCCTTTTCTTTGAAGTTTTAGAGTGGGGAAGTTAATGTGAAGATGTATAAAATGTAATTACCACATGCTTATTAGTCACAGAAACACCTTTTTTCTTCATAGGTGATGATGTCAGTGGATCAGGAAGTGGCATGTGTGCAGATGACATGTGTTCCCGGGGGCCACGCCTTGTTGCCCCAGTGACCGAGCCACCCAGAGTCTATGCCTACCCACCACGGAACAAGGAAGTGAGAGGTTCAGCATCACAAAGTCTCCCTTCATTCAGCATCCTTTTGCTTTCACTGCTCATCCTGTTGCTGCGGCGATAATTGGTGGGAGAGTTCTTCTTCCTGGGACTGAGTTTGGGACAAGGGGGACAGGAGAGTTTTAACAGACAGGGAGAAAACATTAGGGGTTAGTTACTTTGCCAAAAGTAAGCCAATTAATAGAAACAATAGCAAAAATTACTCGAACGGACCGTCTTTGGTTTTAAAACACAATGGAGTCATGAGTATTGATCTGTGTTTTTGCTCTTTTCCTGTTCTTTATTTGTCGGTATTCTATGACACTGTTAGAGTTGATCTTTTGGCATCCTCTAATGGTTTGTTTCTAGTGTTTGGGTTCTCTACAATAATATTTTCACCTAAGACATTATAAGGCTGTACAGCTAGCAGTAATTTAGATATTGACATGATGGGAAGAAGGAGAATGGAGCAATGCATTAGCCCCTATGTGCACATTTGATCTCCACTTTTAATCTGTAGAAATTATTTATTTATTAGAAGTTATCAATAGAGCAATAATTAGACTATTCACATCACTGGTTTGAAAGCAAAAAACACAAACTAGATATTCATACTACAACTTTCAGGAAGGATAATCTGAACAACGTGGCCCATTAGACCTGTTAATGCATTAGGCTTTGCAATGCTATTACATATAATCTTTTTCTGTGGCGGGATCTGAGCTGATGCCGTCAGCACTTTCTGCCCATTTATCTCTAATCTGCAATAAAAGTCGTCATAATATTCACACAGACATGTCCCTCCTACATTGGGGAGAAGCGTGTCCTGTCTTCCATTCCATCCATCCAATGGATGTGGTGGGAACCATGTGCTCCCACCACATCCAACTCCCACACCACCCAGTTACCCCGTTCTCCTGCTGGCAGTGTAGCATCAAGCTGAGATTCTGGTTTAAGCAAAGTGCTCACATGACTGGACATAGTCTCAGTGGACAGAGAGTGGACCGGTGTAGTTAATTAGAAGGCTGCCCTTGTGAGAGAGCAGAAATGTACGCAGAATAGAAATACAACCTTCTGCCCTCATGTTTTTCTGTACTTTTTTCAATGTTCACGGCAGATCAAAGCTATTGTGCACAGTCAGAATTTTAGTGCTGTGGGCTTTATGTGTGCGTGTAGCAACAATTACAGTCAAGGCAAATCAAGCACATCCTTGAAATGTACTATTGTTTTAATGGCAGACAAAGCAGTGTACATATTTTTTGTTTGTTCTTTTTTGCTTTTTGGGGAAAATATCAAACTAATTCTCCCACTGATGTATTTCTACCATGATCTGTTTGCCATTTATTTCCATGCAACTTTTCCATGAGTGCTACTTCTTAGTCTGACTCCTTTCTCCTCCATTTTTTTTTTTTGCTCATCCGCTATAAAGACCTATAGAGCTCTCTTCATGCTTCTACATGATGTTGTGGCAAAGATGACAATGACACAGTGGTTTGTTATGTGTCAACCTTCCAGGGAATGTTTTGGGAAAACATTATACCTTTTCCTGATAAGATGCTTGCTAGGGAGAAACCATGTACCACATTTTAATTCAAAGATGTGTTGCAGTTCTCAGTTCGAATGAATGCAGGATGAGGGACAATGATTGCATGAGTTCATTGCATAAATCCGAATGTGTGTACTTGTCTGTGACCGATAAAGCAAAGAGGGGACAAACAAAAGAGCCTGCATAAATCTTGTTTGGATGGCACAGAAAGGAAATCTATTAAAACGTTCTGGTCTATTAAAATGCTCCGGTCTAACAATGTATGACAGAGCGCTGTTAAACTGACAGCAATAGGAAATTAATATAGTCCATTTTTCAAAAATAGCATTTTCAACTACTGCTGTAATAGCTCACATTCTGTATTAATGGCTTCTGTGCTGTCAGAATTGCATATGACAACGAGATTGAAATAGAGGAATTAAATTGATGTGATTTTTAAAATGTGTCACTCCTCCAGATGGGACAGTCCATAGAAGTTTATGTTAAAAAACAATATTCTCTGTGCACCTAGATTCTTGGAAATAATCCAACTCCAAAGTGCATTTGTTTCATGTGATAATAGAAAAGTCTCTAATATTGTCTTCTTTCTTTTTCTTTCTTTTTTTTTTTTAAAAGAGAACTCTATTAATGAATGATTTGTTTCTGTTTGACTGTGTATGTCTTTTTTTTTTTGGTCCCTGGTTAGAAAATGTGCCTGAGACTGCCTTTGATACTTTGGGGTCAAATTAAAGATATAAAGACAGAAATGGTACAATGTTGGTTGGTGAAAAAAACAATATATTCTAACAAAAACCTGTAGTAACACTGCTGGCGTCTCAGTGTGTGACTGAGAATAAATGTGAACGCCCTAATAAAAGCAAGAAATTACTCACTGTCATGGTGACATTCCAGCTCAAAGACAACCCTTTGACTTTAGAACGATAACTTCAATTTCAGTGACTCCCTCACCATGTCATTGGCTGAAATTTGCACAACCCCTTCTAAACCTCACCCTTTTTTCATTCATTTTCTGATCTCATTAGTTTGCTCTCCTCGTCCCCCTCCCATTTACCAAAACATGCACTTTTATGAGGCCACAAAATGGTATTGTCTGCACGAAGACATCACAAGGTACTCGATCAATGAGAAAGTCAACACCTTCCAGAAATGACTATTGATTTGGGAATGTGTGTATGCAGATAGATGTGGTCCAGCATGCTGAGTCCTGTTTGAGGATGGTGACGGAGTGTAAGCATGAAGCTCCAAAGTGAGAAAGGAAGCTTGACAATGGTTTGCACTGATCTCAGGTCAGCATGTATCCTACAACCTTGCCTTCAGTCATCGCTGCTCAGTTCCTTGCAAAAGTATTCATACGTCTTTTTATCCATTTGTCACTTTACAAACACAAATTAGAATAAATTTGATTCAGATTTTATTTTTGCGATAGACCAAAACAAAGCATCACACTAATGTCAAGTTGAAGGGAAATATTTTCAATGTTTGTTTTGTTTTGTTTTGTTTTTTTACAAATAAGAATTTGAAAAATATGTTTATGTATTCAGCACCAATGTGTTGACTCACATTCTGCTATAATTACATCTTTTATGGGAAAAATCTGAGCAAGATTTGCACATCTAAAGACTAAACAGCTTGCCAATTTTGTTTCCAACATCTCTCAAACGCAGTCAGATTTGATGGAGATGTGAAGTTTTAAGTTTTGGTACAATTTCTCAATTTGATTTATATCTGTATATGAATATACCATTCTAATGCTTGAATATTCTTTAATATAAACCCCTTTGTCTTATGTTTAGGGCCATTGTTCTGCTTTTTGCACCATCCTTCCTCTGACCAAATTTAACTAGTTTTTCCAAATTTGCTTAACTGAATTATCACCACAGCATGAAACTGCCACCGCCATGTTTCACTATGTGAATGTGTGTTCATGATGATGCACATTGCCAGTTTTCTATCACACATTGTGGTTTGCATGTTGGCTAGGACTTCCAGTATTGTGCTCACCTGACCAGAGCACACATTTTTCTGTGTCTACTACAAGACTTTTGGAAAACTGTAAGCTGGATTTAAAGTGGCTTTTTTCAACAATGGTTTTCTACTTGCCTCTAATGTATGAACACTTTTGCAATGCACGGAAGGTGGTGAAACTGCAATGCATACTACACATCTCAAAAACAATGTCCTTTTTATTGGCGCTGGGAGCTTGAGGAATGTTTCAAAGTGGTAACAATATATGGGGAAAGAAATGTTTTATTTCTGGTTTAGATTTACTTTGATTTTATTGTTTTCAGAAATTTATTGAGAGTCTGTTTGTATGGTGAAAACAGGTGCCATAAAGAGCTGGAGAAATATCTACAATAACATGTCTCACTTGCTGTTGTACCTGCAATATTGTGTCAATTATATACATTGTAAGATTTTCAACTTCCCTGTGTCTGGTCTCTTCAATCAAAGGTGTAATTTTATGGGTGTCTCTTGAAAATTTAAGTATTGTTATATGAGGATGTGCAAGTGCATTGTAATGACTTACAATACCAAAAATATACCAAAAAGTCACATTTGTTTAGGTAATTACATTTTAAAATTGCACCATTTTTTTTACGCTTTGACTTTCCATTCAATTTTCCATTAATATACTTGAATGCAGCAATTTGAACATCTAACTTTTTAGGATAAGTTTTAATTTGTCAGTAACTGTCTGCTAGGTCGCTTTCAACAAAGCAGTCTTCCCATGATGGTCTAGAAACTCTATTCATAAGCATTATATGTTAAACAGCTTTTTTATTGCTGTTGTTGTCATTTTATATAATATTTCCCCTTTTTAATGAGCTTATTTATAAGTTTATGTTTACTAATCTAATCTCATTGAATAACATTCACAGAACTAAATGCTGGAATTATCCAGTTGTGAGTGAAAAACATTTATAATATGACCTTCTTAAGGTACTGAAATGTATCAACTTTTCAATAATATTTTAATTCATTAAAATGGACTTGTATTTTCTCAAACTAGATGCCTAAATGAGACAGAATGAATGCATAAGTGAACAGCTTTTGAGAAGAGAAATGTGCGATGCTCATTGAACTGACCACACCATCTGTTTGAGTCAATTTCTTGGAGTGCAGTGGGGCATTCTACTACCTGGAGAAGGCCATTGTTTTCCAGGAGTTATGTGACAACTGCTGTCAAGTGCTGTCACACAGCAAAGCGGCCACATGCCCTGAGCTCACTGAGTGCATTCTCTTGTTTCTGTGTGAAGACAATAGTATTATAAGACCTCTTGGGTTTTAAAAAAGGCACACTTTACACTGATCGTATGGGAGACATTCACAAACAGACCAATGTGGAATTGAGTAAATGCAAGAACTGCAAACCACACTAGTAGCATTTGCACAGTTGGTCTTTTCTTTCAGTTTTTTACAATTTGTTTTTCACATTATATTGGTCCTCCAAGCATAAAAAACTATTCTAAGTTGGTCAGACTCAAGGACAGGCATTTCTAAAAGGAACAGCTTTGTTTAGAAGTTCATTTGCAAAACTTTTCCTTTAACATAAGCAAGAAAGATGTGGGGAATTTAGTTTTTATGACTCATACATGAGGTTAATGTTTGAGCAGCAGTTGTACCCCAAAGGTCTTTTGCTCTTTCAATTTGTTTTTCATAATTGTCCCAAAAAACAGTTCCCACAGAAGGTTTTAATTATCTTCAGAATCTCTACTTAATCATGACATCAATCTTCGTCTCACATTTTTAAATCATTTGAAAAAGAAGAAATAAAAAAAAGAAAATGCCTTGCTTCCTAATTTATCTTAGTCTTCCCTTTGATGTGCATCATCTATCAAGATTTATTTTTTTATTTTTTTATTCTGAGCAACAGATTCCCATGGATGCTGCTCTAGGCAATCTCATCCTTATTCTGCCAGGTTTTTTGTGCTCTCTTTCTTTGATACTAGGAAATTGTAAATAAATGAAATAAAATAAAACAAAATGAGAGCCTTCCTTATTGCATTCAATAAAATTGTCAATGCAATCTTCAACTCACAAAACAGATAATTTTGACCAGAGAGGTGGAGCCTTTACAGTTGTAATCCATGTCAGATTACATGATCCTGTGGCAAATTAAATTTTATTAAAATTATTGTTGCACTCCCTACAGCCTTCATGCATTTAGGCAGGCACATAGACAATTTCAGGTATTGATTGTGTCTGAATTCTCTGTTGTTCACTTCACACTCTGCTGCACAAATACACAGCTCACTCTCAACCTTTTGGCTTTTAGTTTGCCCTCTGGTTCACAACATTTTTATGAGTGACTGTCTCACAAAAATACAGGACCTACATGTTTAAAATATCAATACTAAGGAACAATACACAGCAATAAAATCTCAGCTCACCACATATGCTTTTGATTTTATTATTCACAACAGTATGGAAACAAGAGTCCATATTGCAAACCTAAGCAAGTAATTTTAATGATACATTACAACAAATGCAATATATGTTCATCTGACTCACTGAAATTATCATCATCTTAAAATAGAATCCCTTTTGAACTTTTTCAATTTGTTTGACACTACAAACTCAAACTCTATTGTATTTTATTGAGATTGTATTGCTAAAAATTTAGTAAAAAATGTGGGAGTGGAAGGGACAGCATCCCCAAATAAAATCAAGTGCAGCCTATAGTCTAAATAAGTGACTAAGTTAAAAGAGTCACCTGTGAGTAATTTACTCTAAGTATAAATACAGATGTTCTTTGAAGCCCTCTGAGGTTTACTGGAGAGGATTAGTGGACAAACAACATCATAATGACAAAGGAACGCAACAGACAGGCTAATTATTGCAATTTAAAATTTGAATTTGAAACAAGGTATAAAATATTATTCCAAATTCTGGAACACTTGACAAAGCACCATTTTATTCATTATTTGAAGGAGTACAACAAAAGTTCAACCCTACCAAATCCATAAAATGTCATCTACTGTTTGATACAAGCCAAGTAGTTGACATACGAAAAAACACATATTTTTGTTTATAAAGACATCTTAAAGCCATGTATAATTTCTCTTTCACTTCACAGTTATGCACAACTTTAAGTTAATCTATTGCCCATAATCACTATAAAACTCTTAAACACGGTAAAATGTAACAAAGTTAGGTGGTTGTTAATACTTTTGCGAACATGCTAAAATAAAGAGATAAAACCTATAGATTTTTCAACCAAACTTTCAAACATAAACTGAATTTTTCTTAATTCTTAATCTTAAATGTATTACTGTATTTTCCACAATATAAGGCGCACCTAAAAACCTTCAATTTTCTTAAAAGCCGACAGTGCGACTTATAATACCTTATACATGGGCCAGTATTGAGCCACAACAGGTCTCGCAACTACGGTAAGCAGCCGTCGACTTCATTTTCCCCCGTAGAAGAAGAAGCGCGCGGTGCATGCTGGGAAATATGACTGCGCGAGTTTCATTTCCATTTGTGTGTTTGTGTAAAGACCCCAGAATGGTTGATACTAAGAGCACGCTTACGACGCAGAGTTTAATCTCAAGGTAATCAGACACGAAGACGAACACGGGAATAAAACAGCTGTTTATTCATTTTGGGAGTGAACGAAGTTGTCAGAACGCTGGTTTGTAATCTATTTTAAGTTTGACTGACCTGTTTTGTTGACATTCTGTTTAGCGCGGGTCCATCTAATGCATGCATAACGTAACCCGTTCTCTACTGTAGTGTTTATTCTATGCGTCTTATAATGCGGTGCGCCTTGTATATGACAAAAGTTTTAAAATAGGCTATTCATTGAAGGTGCACCTTATAGTTCGGAAAATACGGTAATTAAACTAATGCCTCCCGCAGCCTGATTTTCCTTCTTTCAGGCACTTGAGATTCAGGCCCATTTGTTTTGTTTTCTAATGATTAAATCAATGACTACATTTAAGATAAAGGGCTTAACATCAATTTCCTTTGTCAGATGACTGAGTAAATGACTCAGACCTACAAAGGTAACCTTAGTCCACTCCATACCATTGTGCACACTGCCACCCTCTGGAGGATGGGTTTTATTGCAGTAGAATTTTATTTCACAGTGCAAGCAACCTTGACAGTTTGCAATTTAAGAACAAATAATTATTCAGTTACAGTTGAGCTAGAGTGATTTGATGAAGTTGAGCATTGATTAGTATAGGCATGACCTAGCCAAGGAGTGTGTGTGTTCAAAATACAGAAAAAAGCAAACACTTCTTATCTTTTGACCCTAATCTTTGACAAACAGTGTTATAATGGCTCAAGTAGTGAATGTCAATGCATAAACCATGGCATTTATTACTTAGAAAAAGACAACAGGCAGGAATATTCTCTAACAAGTTGTACATCAAGTCTGTTGGATTATTCGCAGGAAAAGATGGAGAAAGCAGTGATAAAGCCCAAGAGAAAGAATGATGAGGGGCACAACGTCTCTTTGGATGTAAGTGTAAGCTAGACAATACATTGATTACTCTTTTGACTTATCAATCAGAAATCTTATAATATTGTGAAGTCAGATTCTGCCCAATTTCTGATTGTGACTCCAACACAGCTTACAGGAACATTCAGAAGTTTGGAAAGGCAGTTTCAAAATTGCCATTGATATGATTTCCAAAAATAAAATGTTTAAGATTTCTTTGCTTTTACAAATTGCACAAAGCTAAGTAATACTTAATGAGAAGCCTTTTTATCAGAGAATACTGATTTTGCACATAGCAGTCAGAACTCTCTAAATTCATGCTTTTAAACAATATACGATATGTTCTATAAAATTACAATTTAAATGTTGGATTTTGTTGCTTTTCGCCACTTGGAGTGAGATTCTTTTCATCGTAGCAGTAACTCACAGGTGTATTTTGAATTTAATGACTATATTCAGTGTGCTTTACACAATGTTTTGCTTAAATTGAAGGTTTTCATAAGTTAGAGCAAATCATGTGGTTGCTTCTCTAAACAATAAATTTTTGTGGTAGTAAAAACAATAGAATCAGGCAAACAAGTTGAATAGAGTTGGATTTTCGGCGTTCACTCTTTAACTTTAAAAATAGATTGTGCAGAGTAAATCCCACTTGCCGAGTGACATCTTGAAGTTAATTGTGCAGCTATGACAGAGCGTGTGTATTCCTGAAGGTAATGAGCGGCTTTATGCGCTTTGATTATTCTCAGCAGGCAGTTAACTGCTCTGGAATTTTAATCCTGCATATAGTCCATAGTTAACAGATTGATAGGGTGTGAAGGCATCTTTACGTACAACAATAATATGACTTTGAGAGTGAGAACATAACATTTTGTGCTTAAATAAGTGCTTTGTTCATTGAAATGCATGTGGGATTTGGGTGGATGACAATAACAAGACTTTTGATGCGTCTTCTGAGTCAGATTTTAAGCCATGCTGAACTCAGCAAAAAGCTCAATTTTACCTGCTAATCTTTAAAATAAGATTTCAAGAATAAAAAGCATCAAGTTTCAACTTGAAACTGCAGAGATATAAGAAAAAAGGCACATTTTATATTTTTTACAAATAGCTGTCGCTCTCAATAAGATTTATTATGTAAACTGTGAATGGTAGATGACTGAATTCCCATGTACATATTTTTAATTTGAAAAAAATATACATCCATAATGATAAATCCAAAAAAGTCTTTATTCACAAAGTCTATTATTTTTAAATCTCAGAGTTTGGACTGAGATCAAATTACCCACAAAGCAAATGTTTATTTGATTAAAATTGAATCAAATTTCATTAGAAGAAACTCTCTGGACTCCACATATCTCATCTAGAAATACAAGAGGGAAGGAAAAGCACAAAAAGAGGGGTTACTTTTACTGCGGTAACTGTAAATAAAATCCAGCACAATCGGTTGTCTTCAGGAGTTCCCTCAACTCTTTTTCATTTTAGTCTTTAAAAATATGGGAATCCGCGTCATACTTTTGATTCTTTTTTTCTTTTTGTCTGTCTGATGAAATTTATAAATATGAAGTCTGATATTATTGTGGGTTGCTCAGTAGTAGTCGTTTTACCATATGCTTTTTTTTTTTTTTTTACTCATGTATTAACAGTTTGTTACATTTCTGGAGTAAGAATATGCTGTAGTGATATCGTTACCTGCGTAAAATTACAACTTTAGCCTTATGAACAAGATTATAAATAAGGGGTGTCTTGTAGTTTTTAGACTAGTTAATGCAAGACCATTTTCCCAGTGGATTGGGAATTGACCACTTCTAATTTAGACAGAAGTTGAGCAACTGTGTTCACTAAAATATATATATATATATATATATATATATATATATATATATATATATATTGCTATGGATGTAGAATCTAGATTATAAATGTTCTTAATAAAAATCCGGCATTCAAACTTTTTTTTTAAATGCCCAAATCATTTATTGCCTCCATCCAACCAATAACCGGCATTCTCCCATCAAACTGCAGTATCACGTCTTGATCACCAGGTGGCACTGTGGCATTGTCATAAAGCTCAATAATGCAGTAAGAGTAAGTGCAGGATACGTTCTGGCATATGTCCCTGTTTTATTGACAGTCATTCTCTTATCTCTCAAAAGGAAACAAAAGATACATAGACATATTTAACAATGTTGTAGTAATAAAATTCTCTTCAGACTTGTAACAGTTATTACTGACTCTTCAAAAATGCAGTTGACATTTCAGTCAATGGGAATAAAACATCTGTTATACTGATAATCCTTGAGCTACCTGAGTTGTAGTTGCTATTGTCTGTTATATATAAGCATTATACAATGTACAGAAGTTGTATGAGTAATTTTATTTTTAAACAACTACAATACATATTCAATTTTAAAGTTTTTTTGGTAATGTCCTCTAAAAATTCACATATAGTTTGTCCTTATTCACCTAGCTGAAGTGTAGGCAGCTAAATTACAAGCCACTGCGAGCCCAGCTGTCACAACAAATATAATACAGCAGTGATATTGTCACACATGGATAAAACCAAGAAATAAGTTGAGTCCCAACACTTCTGGGGATTAAGTCTTTTAAGTGCCTGAAGCAGGTCTGACCTGGGAAGTAGCCCAAACAAAAACAACGCAACCAATTACAGAAAAAGGAGAAATAAACTGAGTCCACCCTCATGGGACAATCAGACATGGCTGCAAAAAGAGCAAAGCAAAATATAATTTTTTTTGCTTCAAGTCTTATTAAATACTATCTACAGATATTTGCTTATATGTATTGGAAAAAAATAGTGACAATTAAATACAACATTTTACATTAAATAAGTGACTGCATAAATATTCACCCACTTCAAATCAGAATTTAGTATTTACAATCTGTGACTTCATTCTTCCTTGCAAAGCTGTTCAAGCTCTCAGGTTGTGTGGGAATCGGCTATGAACTGCCCTTTTCAAGTCCTGCCAAGAAATTGATATTGAGGTCTGGCTTTGACTCATCAGCTACTCCAGGCCATCCACCTTGTAGTCTTTAAACAATTTATATGTAGCCTTAGGTGTATGCATGCGATCATTGTCTTGCTGTAAAGTAAATATCCTCCAAATTCAAAGTTCTCTCCTGTCCTCCAGGATTTCACTGTATTTTGCTGTTTTTGCTTGATGTCCTGGTTGCTTATAACATGGACACATGGGAAAATGATACTAAACACATGAAAACTGGTTTTGGAATAGAAAAATCTGATTTGCTTCAAAATCCTGAAGTAAGCCTTACTGAAATGTATAGACTGTGCTTAAACACTGGGTGTGCGGCAGGAAATTAATTAAAATAAACTACTATTTGAATGAAAGAAAGATCAAGTATTCTGACAAAACTAAACCAGAATTGAACAAAAAAGGTGTGGTTAAGACACAAGTGGCTAGGACACGTTAAACATAGGGACAATAGTAGCAAGTGTGGTAGGAGTTTGTCCCCGAATTGGTGGGTTGAGATTTTGATTCCCGCTGCCGACTCTGTTGTTGTCGTTCTTGCCAGACGCTTCACCTGCCTTACCTGCTGGTGGAGGTCAACAGTAATAGGAATTTCAGCTCTTTTCAAGTCGGCTCTTGTGACTTGCTACCAAAGGTGAGCCACCTTGTGTGGCACCCGAATGCCTCACCTTGTGTGGCACCCGAAATAGTCATGTTTTGCTTTACGTGTCCTTTTTCATTCAGTGCTTCCATATATATTAGGAGCCTTATAACTGCTAAATGTTAAGTATTTGTTCCAGTACAAAAGCAAAATTTCTTACTTTTGCCTAATATTTTAGGGCTGTCAGCATTAACGCCTTATCACATGTGATTAATCTGAACATTTTAATGTGTTACTATTACATAATGTGGATTTATCAAACCACTACAAAAGTCGAAAATGTCTACCTTTATTGTATTGCGCTGACAGCTTGCATGTTCATACATGTGTAGTAGCTCTAAATTTCTCATGCTGGAATAATGGTGGTCACTCGACTGGATGAGAACGACGACTGTTTCCTCATCGCACAAGTTTGGTAGGAAATAAATGGAGAAGGACATTTCTAACTAAACGTTTAAAACTAAATTAATTCCCTTAAGCCTTCCTGACTATAAAAACCTAGAAAACTGAGAATCTCAAGTTGACAATAAAATATTTTTAGAAAATGATACAGTGAACGTTTTGACAGGATGCCTCCCGGGCGCAAAGAGGAAGACCTAAGACATGCAAGAGGAATTGTGTTTTTCCCAGCTGGCCTGGGAATGACTTGGGATTTTCCCAGAGGACCTTGCCCAAGTGACTGGAGAGAGGGAGGTCTGGGCCTTCCTATCTTGGCTGCTACCTCGATGGCATGACCCCGGATAAGCATAAGGGGTAAGCATAAGGGAATGGACGGATGGATGGCGTACAGTGACAGTTTTTGATACAAGTTATGTGGGCAGTTGCCTAGGGCGACATCAGAAAAGGGGACACAAGAACAAGGAAATAAACTTTTATCTGTCAGTTGTCCCCTGAATAAGTTTGCTATTATTTGTATGCATGTTTAGTGGTGTAGGTTTCCCTTAGTTGCTGTTGAGTAATGTTGGACTACATTACCTTCTTTCTGCTACAAAAAAAAGAAAAAAAAATCTGATTGCTTGCATTTTAATTGGTTGAGTGTGGCAGGAGGGGTTTGCACAATTGCATGCATATTTATATTTCAAGCTTTCTAAGGAAGGCATAGCGATTAATCATGATTAATGAGAGCACCAGAGTGTGGATAATCTGGTTAAAATTTTTTAACACTAACACCAACGTTAATGAAATTGAATTTTTATTTAACATATAAACAAATAAAACACTGCAAGCATATTTACCAATCAGATTACTTACGCTAAACCTAACTATTACCAGTTCACGTCTAGTTCTAATCCTAGACTGAACACCTTAGTCCCAAACCTAGCTCCTTACCAAAAAAAACACACTTCTTCTTATGGGATATGGGCTTTGGGCCCCATAAGGAGCAGTGTGTCCTCTCAGTGTAGTATTTGTTGGAGAAATTGGCCTTGCAAGGTGTGAAATGGTAAAACACATACACACACACACGCCAACACACCCCATGCACAAAATTTGACAGGGCATCTATCAAGGCCTTGTTGAGTCAAAAACCTGAGGAAGTTTAATCTAAATGAAGTCATTGACTAAAACTGTGGTAATGGGATCTGCTCCTGACTGGATAAGGAAATCGAACGGTATTAGCTGAGTGGCCTACTTTCATCCAGGAAGGGTCATAACTGAATTTGAGAGGGGGAAATGGGAAAAGAAAACATACAGAAAAAGAAGGATTAGTGTAAAATCTTTTTTTTTTTTTTTTTCTATTTTAGCTTATGTGTATATATATTTATGCAGCACACAGTTTTGACATTTAGGATTAGACATGGACTTATACAGCGAATATATAGAAGAGCGTTCCCTGTCTCCAAGCTCACTGCAGGCCGATTACGCTCCAAGCATCACCTGGCAGCAACCATTATTGATTTGACGTTGCATGCTGGGAGAAAAGATTGCTTTCAAAGGTCAGTGTTAATATGAAAAGGTCAGTGTGTTAAGTCTATTGTTTGTTTACTATTGAATAGTTGACTGCATGACTGTCGTATAGGTGTGTGTATGTGCTAAATGAGGTCATTATCCAAATAATAAATATCCAAGGCACTTTTGGCTCACAGCAAAGAATAATTTAAAATTTCAGCTGTCCAAACTAAAAGCTTTGAGTACTACTGGTATGACATTTATTGATAGTTTTTGTATCTTTTTAAATCCTTTTGTTCTACTCTGATTTACTTTGCATAATCATACCTTGTATAATCATACCTTGCACCACCAAACCCGTGTAAGTGCATGTTTCTTTGCTTGCTTGGGAGTATCCTTGTAGCTTAACCATGGCTTTTAGAGGATTTAAGATTTATGCAGGACAAATTTACAAACTGGGTGAGTAGGAAAAACATGGTTGCAACAACGTAAGCCTAAAAATGAAATCAAATAATGTGAAAACGTGTTGGCAGAGCAGATATAGAAAATCTCAAAGTGAAACAAACAGACCCTCAATTTAGAGTCCCTGAAGATGAAATAAATGAGTCCACAGGAGTCACAGCACAACAGGCACAAAAAAACATATATATCCTGTGCACTTGCATGAGTAGGAATTTTAGATCCAATCTGGAGTCCTAACAGTTACTGAATATTCACAATACCGATAAGGAGAACAGGCAAATAAAGCACCTTTTGTCCCCAATTATTGGCAGCAAATGTAAAACTGTAAAAAACACAATGTCTGCCAAATTATTGTTGGCATTATATGGATTGGAGTTTTTTGACTGAGTTTGTTCAAACTAAGATAAATGGTGGTTTCAAGAACTTCTTACGTCATGTATTGCTCTGTTTGTAAAGTAACAAACCGAAAACCTAATAGCAATATTTTGTAACACTGAAATATGTCTATGGAGACATAAACTATATGAAGTCATAAAGACTTACTAGTGTATGTCATGTTAGCTAACATGCTAACTTGTAGGTTAGCATAGCAGCTAATCTACAAGATTTAGCCAGATCTCAGATAAACTTAAAATATAACATCAGACAAACAGAAACATTTTTTGCATACCTAGCCACAGCGGGATCCATATTCTGATTATATGTATGTATATATGCACGTACATATATACATACATACATATATACATACATACATATATACATACATACATTCTTATCTTTCGCACTACTTGTTTAGAGACTTACAAATGATCATTAAGTCACAGCTGAGCATTACAAGGAGTCTATTCTCCTCATCCACTGTGTTAAACCAGAGTCAAGCACTGCAGTTTTTGTATTCAAATGCAGCACAGGAGTTTCATTTGTTGCAGAGGTGAACCTGTGACAGGGGATCAGTGTATGGCGGACAGAGGGCAGATTGATTCCACCTTTTTCTTTTTTTTCTTTCCCTCCTCCACCAGATGTTTATCCCATTTAGTGTGACAGTCTAAGAGGTGAGCACTCTTGTGTGCACGTTCTGTCCATACGCGGCTTTACAAAGCTCCGGCCCTGAGTGTGGCAGACTGAAGTTGATAGATTGCACTCAGCTATCTGTCACAGGCCAGAGAGAAAAGAAAAAGACAGGTCAGAGGAGACAGGGGGCTGCATTTTAATAGTGTCCCTAGGAGACAAATAACACAACAAAACCATATGGGATGGTCTGGCATTGGAAGTTGACATAAAGTGATGAGCTGTCAGTCTAGTTTGTTTTTCCTCATTAAAACACACATTTTCTAAATGATACTTTTGCATTGAGGAATTCCTGTGAGGCTATATTGGTTGACAATTCCATGATAACTTCTTTCACATTTAAAAAAATAATTTAAGCTGTCAAATATTACTTTTGTCAAGCGAAATATTCTACAGAAAGTTGGTTAATAAATGGATAAATGCACAACACAACAGAAGCAGGAGAAAACATGGTTAATGGAAAGTTTTCTTAAATGCCGCCAGAAAAAATAAAAACATAGAACTCTATTAACTTTATCTATGATTAGATTCCTAATCATGTGCAAATGAATGCATGCTTATGGTCATCAGAAAAAACAAAACAAAAAAACAATTAATGGCTTGTAGTGGGCTTTGTGAAATGTTTTGAAGGATGTCGTGCTGTTTTGTGGATTTCCAGAGTTATCCTCTGAATCTGCAATCTTTACAAAATAGTTTGCAAACTGATAATGGAGTCACTAAAGGTTCACTCTGCTCAGAATGAGCCACTCCAAACATGCACATTTGATCTTGCTCATATGTGTATTTGCTCCCACACAACTAGGAAGATAGCCTCTTCAGCTTGCATGAACTCATAATCCCACAATGAGTTTTTAGTTTTTTTCTCTCTCTTATGCACACAAACACTTAATGATCATCATGGTACTCCTAATCTTTTCATACTGAGCTAAATCTCTTTATTGTGTGGCTTAGATTGATGTAAGCAAAACAAATTGATCTCATATAGTGAGAATGTGTACAAAAACTCTCTAATCCATCAAACTGTGATTCATGGCAATTAAGACTGTCGTGGCATGTCTCTGCATGAGCAAAAGAAGTGTAATACTTTGTGTGTCCTTCACTTTAACACCACAGAAACATGCCCTCTCCTTGGGTACATATGAAGGCATTTTGCCCCATTTTCTGCTGCTGCTTTTATTTGAGTCTTTCTGTGTTTAGCTCTGTCTCAGAGAAGTGCCGTTAATGTTACTGAAGTGACTATGTGCTGATGGCAAGGTGCAGGTCCCATCAGTTCTGACATCAGAGGCAGATTAATGAAAAAGCTTTATTTAGCTCCTGCAAAGTCCTCCCTGTCTGACCCACTGTCATTCTGGAGAACAATTCTACTCTTAAGGTTCAGAAACAGCATCTTGTTTCTTCCGTGGTCGCTCACAAGCAAACCACTGACCTGCTTCTTTTTTTATTATTATTCAGAGGTCTGGCTGTAAGTGGCAAGCAGGTATAAACATTCTCTGCACATTATTGGTCTGTTGCATTAAAACATTTTGTTTTTACTTCTACGTAACCCCAAAGAGACATGGCCTTTGCCATGCCCATCTTGTAAAATGCATTTTAAGCAACCAAACCAGCCTTCCCTGCCCCCCTGTGATGAACCTACTTTCCAACACTTCTTTTGAGCTGTGACCCCAAAAAGTCAGACTATGTCTGGGACTCACTGAGGACTCTTGACCTTTCATTTGGACAACAATCTTCCAATGTGTATTCAGTCTGTGTCTATATTCTGCACAGACCACGCACTCAAATATTCAATGTCCAAACCACCGAAGTTGGATGTAGCCAGAGTTTGACCCGATAGGTAGTCTATATGATGAGGGTGTGCTATGGTACCATGCTCCTCGGTTACCTAAATACCTGCTTTGTGTCTTCTGCTTTTTTATAACTGTCTTCATAAATGGCATTATTTTTAAATAAAGTGCGTAGTTTAATTACAATACAAAGGGGTCAGAGGTTTGTGAACATTGATTAGCAAACATAAAGATCATAAACAGATAACAGATAACCATTGTTTGAAGAAAACTGAAAACTCTGCACTTCAGCCTGATCACACCATGAAACCCTATTAGAGGCTGAAAAAGACAGGTGTAGATACACAATAACCCTAAATACACAGTTAGCACTAGAATATATAGGTTTGCATGAAATTACATTGATGCATAAGAGTGGCTAACTCATAGACCAGAGCTAAATTCAATTAAAAAGTAGTGTGGCTCAAAAATAGCCATTAATAGAGTTATGTTCTGATTTGACTGGAGCTTGTAGGATTTACAAAAAAGAAAAAAAATAAGTCCAGATCTGGTAGATACATGCCCCTCATAGACTTGTTTGCAATTGTTATTACAATAAGGAGGGCTCTATAAAATTTTTTATGTGTCAATTTACTTTTAATTTGCAATTATGTTCAATTTTATGTTGAGCTGAGACGTAAATTCCAAATAAAATGTGTTGGATTGTGGTTGAAATGTGAACAAAGGATATAAAAAATGTTGCCAGCATTGTAAATGACTTATCACCAACTAAAAATTTTTTGATTTCACACAAATTTTGTGAGTTTTTATAATTACTATTATTAGTTTATGTAGTTAGTAAGCCACTGTGGTCCCAGAACTAAAATTTAAAACTAAAATGTAAAGGTTAGGGTCATCTTACAGACTGCAGTGCATAAAACACATTTAATCAAACTCAACTAATACATAGCTCAAGCTAGTGAGGCCACCAGTTGATCATGCTGTGAATTTGGTTCTGCAAGAGAGGAATGAAAATAGAAGGGGGATGTTGCTCTCACAGTGCTTAACTACACAGACGTGAAATTAGGCCAGAGTAAGAACAAGAGGCTCTCTGCGATGTGTTTGGGCTCAGTATTGGTATTAGGTGGAGGCTCTTGAGCTGAAGTAGAAAAGTGCTTCTGAGGCTTTGTTTGGATCATTTTCCAATGGCTGGAAACGACTGCAAATGGGTGTGGTATCATGTGGTTGTTTGTCTGTGTGCATTGTAATGGAGGATGTGTCACAGCAGAAGCACTATTGTTTCATGCTCCCCTCTGCTCTTCCTTCCTTTTCTTTTCCCCTGGGTGGGGACAGTAAATAGGGACAGTCTTCCTCAACAGGCCTATGTGGAGATGGCCTGTGGAGGCCGGTGGGTGAAAAATAAGACTGTTAGGCTATAAGAGGCCAACAAAGCAGCCAGCACCAGGGGCCATGCTGTGCTGTGCCATGCTATGCCTCACTTTTGTGCCACTCCTCACCACACCATTAAAAATGACAAATGCTCCCATCAACTGCTTTCCCAGGTTAGCAACTGCCGCCTGGTGCTCCTGAAGCCTTGTGTCTGCCCTAGTTCATCAGTTTGCCACAACTGGAACAACCATTTATTATGTGGGAGTCATCTTTCATATACACCAGATTTGATTTCTATCATTGTAAGGTTATAAGTTGAATCAGAAAGGGACACGCAAAAAGGAGAAAATGTTATAAGATGGTTGAAATTAACTGTGCAAATATTTATATTTATAATAAATAAACTCGTAATTTCCCAAACAGACTCAATTCCAACGGTTTTCTTGAGGTTTCTGCAATAATTTCTAGTGTTTAATGATACAAATTTAAAAGACCAAAAATTAAAATAGGCTATTGTAACATTTTTGTCACATTGAAATAAAATTTGGCACAGTTAGTGGACAGATTTAATCACGGCACATTGGGTTTCAGATTTTGCTTTCTGAAGTTTATTTCCCTCTTTTATCCAAAATGCATCATTGCAGCACAGCATTAAAACAAACCTGGATGTCTTAATTAGGATCTTTTGATGCCCTTTAAAAAAATTTTTTTCCAGAAAAGTTTGTATGGTCTTCCACATCTCATCATTACCTTGTTTCTTTCGACCAAAAGCTTAAATTCAATCTTCATCAGTTATTTCTCTCCGGCTAGCATCAGCATTGTAACATACAGTGTGATTGACAGATCCCTAGAAAAGCCCTTGGCTCTTGTTAGCTGGGACATGTTTTAGAGGACTGAGTACTTACAAGACTTTTAATTAACACTCATTTATTATTTTCCAACTATGCTTGAAGCATGTGTTAGACTTGATGTGCTCTGTGATGCTTGCATTATTTATGTTATAAATAATAAAACCACTTCTGGATTGGCTTAAAAAGTAAATAGTGTTTCAGGTTTTAGCTTTAGCATTTTGTAATGAGGCGATGATTTCATCATTAGATTCTTCAGACCTAACATACATTTTCGCATACAGGTGAAAATGCCCTGCTACAAACTTTTATGTATTTCAAGCTGCGGAGAAGCGCAAAGTAAGGCTATGCTGTAAAGTAACATTCCAAACTTTGAACATATCATGAACTGCTATTAAACCCATAATCTGAAAGTGGAAAAAGTCAGGTGCAGTTTAGGCTGTCTACCTAAACATTAGGCTAGATAGACATATATCAGAGAAGCAGTTTGTATCTGTACACGTTGTATCTCTGGATGAGCCGCAGAGATCCATAGGACAGAAACAGGAAGAAACCCATGGCTGAAAGAAAAATATAAAAATATTCATATGACGCCAAATAAAATTGTTTGATCACTATCCAAAACACTTTGAGTGGAAGAAAAATAAAATATAGCTCATCATTCTGAATGCACAACTCTGTTATGAAACATGATGGCAGGAACATCATCTGTGCAGATGGTTTCCTTTAACACGGACAGAAAAGTTGGTGAGAGTGCATGTGAAGCTGCATGGAGCTAAATAAGGCAATTCTAGAAGAAAGTCTTTTTGAGTAAACCTGTCTTGACTAAGGTGTTGGTTAAACTCAAAGGATAACAACATTAAAGCAGACTTACAGTGAAAGGGTTTCAATCAAAGTTTAATCTACGGTACTCAGAAGGTTATTAATGGTCCAGTCAAAGTCCAGATCTTGAGTGCCAATCTTAGAAAAAAAAATGCAAAAAAACCAAAAACAAAAAACAAACAAAAAAACTTTTACATGGTGCTATATGGCCAGCCATTAATAATTTTATAAGATGGACCCAAAATATAAAATTGTATCCCATTCATTAAGCTTGTAAAAAAAAATCTAAAACAGGTGAAAATTATCTAGGCCAGTGTGCTGCAAAGAGACAGCATTGAAGTATTAGTAGCCTGGAGTAAAATCAGGCCTATTCAGGCTGAAGATTAACAACTCCATTCCAGTTCTTCGGCTCTGGGGACTTGGGGGGACATTTCTAGCTCAAGACAGGTGTATGATTCTGGGCTACAGGGCGGGAACTGCCTTTTCCTCTGTCGAGGCAGAGTCTGGTCCTCTGTGTCCCTGCAGGGAAAGACCCATTGTGCGGACCATCTGTTGCAACACACGCTCACACAAAAACGGGGGTGAGAGGTCTATGGTGAGAGGATGGGACTGATGTGCAATGCCTGTTAAATAGCATTAGGAGGTGAAGCTGAATTTGTCAAAGCTATTAGAGATGCAAATTGATCTGTACTTATGTGAACTATGAGGAAATTAAATGAATAAGTCATTTTATAAGAGAGATTGATTGCCCAGATTAGGAATATGTCAAGAATAAGATAATATATAAATTTGAAACAAGAGTAGCATTTGCAGTGAAGGATCTTAAGCAGGCATCTATAGGAGATACTTATGGTGATAAAGTGCTTAGCATTTTATTCTGAGTTACTTTCAAGCGGCTGACTGAAAAAAAACAACCCACATGAGATGCAGTAACACCTGTCCACCAAGTGGGGGCGTCATGTCCCTGCAGTGCATCGGGGGGCCAATTCAAATAGGTCAAGGAAAAGTTTTGTGTTTTGACAATGTAAAGTAGGCGGAGCGGCGGTTTGGCCATTGGTTAGTGAGTTTCAGCTACCAGTCGTTGATTGGTCCTGGCGCTCTAATGAGTCCGTGAGCATGCAACATCGGGTCTCCCCCCTATAGCCACTCCTCGGACCCCCCCAACAACCTATCCTCCCCTCCCTCCCCGCCTCCGGATCTCCTCGCAGCCCCCCTCGGCCCCTATACTCCGCTTCTCCCCTTGCGCTGATTGTCACACATTGTTTACTACGGCTTGAAATGTGACTCACAACAGAGGCTGTCTGCTGGAGTACCGCTCTGACAAAGCGAAGGATTTCTTTCCTTGACGCGCGCCGTGCGTCTTGATTATTTTTTTGGAGGGGACACAGGTTTGTGGAGACTAACCCTTCTGCCATGTCAGTGGATTTGCTTGCGCTTTTATCCGTCCTGGTCATCACATCCTCTGCGATGGAAGGTAAATAATCATTTCGGCATTTATATTAATGTGGAAAACGCTGCTTTTAAGCAGTGATGGTCTTTGGAGGGGTGAGGGGGGCCGAGGGGGCGTCCTGGTCCTTCTGCTGGTCAGCGCCTGCATCTCCCCGGCGTTCAGGGATGTCATACACGTGGGTCGCAGCGGATTGCTTTGGTTCTTCTCTCTTTATGTCGGAGCAGCATCTTCCCGCAGCACTCTACGCCGCTGATACTTGTTTATGCGACTACATAAGTTTGTGTCATTTTAAATACATAATATAAATGCATAACTGCCACGGTAAGCATAGTAAATGCCACACAGCTGTGAAGTCTCTGTTTTTATACTTTCACTTATTACCCAAAGAGCAATTACTTTTTTTTGTCCTCAGAGGGGCACAAAAGACACGAGGAACTCTAAGATTCCTTACAGGTTTTCTTATAAAGAAAATTGATCATATATTTAAGAAAATCCCCCATGTGTAACTTGCTTGCATCTACAGATGCTGAGACAAGCTCCTATGGACTATGAATATAGCTCTGATGGGAAATCATAGGTAAAAATGTTCTTTTCCCTGCTTGCATCTTTGTTTTTTTTTGTTTTGTTTTTTTCCCCACTCTGAGACACTCATATTTACAGCTTCTTCTCCAGTTGTACAGTAGCCAGCATCTCCTCAGTCAAACATGTTTTTCATTTCCTCTGTCTTACCTCATGGGACAGGACTCTGGGCTGTGTGGCCTCAGCCAGAATATCTGCTGGGTGGATGAAACCAGCTCCCTCCCATCATGGCTGTGGAGCTCTTTTCCTTCATGTTGTTTCCTCCCTTGTCAAACATAGACAGGAACACACTAGCTTCTGTTTACATCCACCTTCCTTATAAATGAGTTAGATCAAAATTAGTTTCCTCACACACAGGTTTTCTCTTTAATCATTCACTAGTTTGCTCCTGGATCCTCCCCAGCTCTGGGATATGCTCTGTAATTTTGGCTTCAGCTTTCTTGTTTTTGCTCATCGCATTTTAACACATAGCTACAGATACCAAGGCAGGGGACCAAATTGCTACCTCTTCGGGAAGGGATACTTTTTGAGGTTGGGATGTTAACCCAAAGTTAAATGACTGCAAACAGTTCAGAGATGAGAAGCTGAGAAGAAAAGAAAAAGTAAAATTTTACTGATTACTAAAGAGGATGTAGGACGAGGATGAAGCAGATGGGTATATGGAGATAGCCCCCAGGTTACCTCTCTATCTAAGATTAAAGTGATTTCCTTGTTTGGGTTGCTAATTGAAAATAGGTGGCCCCACGGGAAGGTTAAAATCTTCACTGATCCGAACTCCAAGCTGCTTCAGTCCCCACCCAACCCCCCTTTTCTTTTAATAAGCAAGAGACAAAGTGGAGTCTCTGACCCCATTATCTCGGCCCATCCTGGCTCATATTGATCTCATTATGAATCCAAATCAGATGATGACAACAAAAATTCATAGAACCATGTGTGTTTGCAAGTGTCTGGATATTTCTGCTGCTGCGGCCATATGGATTGATGCTTGAAATAATTGATTTATCTAACCTCTATGCTCAATCACATTACTCAGATAAACAGCTAATAACAATATTAATAGACTAGTCAACTTTGGAATACAAATGACCGGAAATTAATATTCTTAAGACCTTTAATATGTTAATGGCAATTAAGCGTATGAGTTAAAATTTGGTTAGCAAAAAAGCTTGCTGTGTTAAAAGTGTAGAAATGTTGTGAGTTTCCACATATTTTTAAAGTGGAAAACCTTTCATATGTCCTAATTTCACTGCCAAAATTCAGTCTGTTACAGTTTTTGTCACTAGGTTTTCCATTCGACTCTCGGCTTCTTCTTTCCCATCATGGTGCTGCATAGATCGGTCTTCAGACAGCAGCAACAGAAGTCATTCTCCTCCGCTCGGAGAGTCATTGCTTATTTCTGTTTGCCCTTAAACCAATTAGGCTTAGATAAACCCGCTCATTTAACAGCCCAGAACGGGGTGGTGGAGAGAGGGGCAGGAGGAGGAATTGAGGGAAGGGGGGATTAATCATAGCGGCTGGAAGATAGGCAGGGACAGAGGGAGATGAAAAGATGACAGAGGCAGAAAAGGAGAGGTCAAAGGAAAATGGTATGCATGTTTCACAATTGAGAAGACTGAAACAGAAAAAAGGCAAAGGAAGTTTAAAAAAAAGAGGAATATGTTGACAGTACATGCGTAAGTCAGGCTACTCCTTGATGTAAAACAGTGTCTGTCCTTAATATGAACCGGATTTGAATGTGTTCGCGTTGCTTTGTAAACAGTCCCGCAGGATGATATGTACACGTATTACAGAGTTGTAATGCTTTATCCTTAGAGGATGCAACGGAGAACACAACAGCTTCCTGAATGAATAATATTATAGTATAGATTTATCAGGTGTCTTATTATCTAAAGGAGATTCTTGTTCTCCTGATCTGTTGTTTTCAACTTGCTTTGCAGAAATAATGATGTATATCATGTATATCATGGAGCTTTTTTTATTTCAGAGCTATGAGTGTCTTGAAATGTTGACATTAGTAAATTACAAAAGTAATTTTTGAAATATCCACTTGGTGGAATTGCTCTACACTGTCATTTTTTCTTGTTTTGCAAAGCAATTTCCTCAAGAAAACACTTCCCACCAGGGTTAGGATTATGTCTCATAACAATATATCAGCTGTTTAGAGAGTTGTGTGCCTTTTGAATTCAGAAGAGTGTCTCTAATAGTGGAGAACATTAAACTTACCAGCACTGTTTCTGACACAGTGAACATGGACTAAGGGAAACTTCTGTTGTCATTAAAGTAATTCTAAAGGAAAATAAAGGAGAATACTGTTGCCCTGTTAAAATGGAAAATGCCACATACAATTTAAGCTGATCCTGGAAATAATTATTATAAACAACAGTTACAATGATTAATGGGCACAAGAAAAAAAATATTCTTTTTGGCATTCTATAGTGTGTAATGGTGGAACCAGTTGTTTACTAAAAAAGACAGCTGCGATTCATATTGTAGAATGTGTAGAGGAAAGAAATGCTGTTTTATTGTCGTGAAATAAAACAGCATCTTCCTCTCTGAAGGCCAATTTGCTATCCATGAAAACTGACAGATTATACTGCATTTTGTTTTCTGTTTGTTTGAGGGGGTTTTTGACCCTGGTTTTGTTACTGCGTGGGAGCTGGCTGCAGGCAGGGAGTGAGTAGGTATGGGTTTCCAGGTATGGCAGAGACGAGTAGAGTAATAAAGCTGCAGCTTATTGCATTCTGTCACTTCTGCCTTTGCTCTTCAGATGTGGTACGAGTAGTATATCCAAAAGACCATTACACATATTTTCTAATTATATGTGTCAAAATTCCGCCAGATAGCATAGCAGCGTCAAAATTAAAGAAACATAAATAAGTGTGCTTACGCTGGACAAAAACATAATCAACATTTTAATTACATATGATGTAATAAACTCCTTAAATTCAAATTTTATTTCACAAAAAAATGGACATTAATGAATTCATGCTGTATTTGGAGTAAAGTGATTCAGTTTTGGCACATGAACTGAATGTAGGACTGGTTCTTGTTAACAGGGAACTTGTTAACTTGTTATTTCAGACTGATGCGTGTTCAGTGAGGACAGATAATGACGGATTTTCAATCAAGTCATCAAGATGCCATCCTGTCCGCATTATCAGTTATGTGAAAGAAGATTCATTTTATTGTTGGTATTTTCTATAGTACATTACTCTGGAATCATAACACAAAAGAAGAGTGAAATCAAATAATCAGAAATTTACTATATGCTATTTTTGCTGTGGTTAAGCAATGATTTGTTAATTGTTTTCTTTATACTATTTGTTGTTAGTTTTATGTATTTCTCCCACATTAAACCACATGCATAAACAACTAACCGGACCAATAATTTAGTGCTCTTAATGTTTATAGTTTATTCTCACTTTTAAAAAACAAATGGTGCTACAGAAAATCACGCTGGGCTACAAGCTACATTTGTGAAAAATCTGTTATTTGTGGTAGTATGTTTTCTTGTCTTGTATGGGTGTTGCATGCTTTATCAGGCTTCGGTGCGCCCCACTTATTTCTCCCACTTTTGTAATTTCATTGTGTCAGCCGAGGTTGCATAAATGTAGAGTTGCCTTGTGAAGCTGGTGTAGTTGCTCCGCTTCTTAATGTGTATTTTGTATATGTTCACCAGCTGCACAGGGGACACAGCAAAAAAAAAAAAAAAGAACCGTTTAGTTTCCTAGGAATGTGAAAGCAAAACTGTTCCTTTACGGCACTCTGTCATTTCCAAACTGATGTAAGAATGACGAATGAAAAATAAAGCTGGAACCTAGTCCTCTGGCTGGACACAGTATGCAGCTGAAAAGACGTGAAGAATTACCTGTTATGTACTCACATGAGGGTATTTTAGCCATAGGCACTACTACTAACTTGGGACCACCTGAAGTAAAATTCAATTCTTCTCTCAGTTTGTACTTCAGTGGGTGTTCATGTGTCGCCAGTGTGGTGCTACAACTATTACGGCTGAATTGGCCAGCAGACATGCCCTCATCTCATAATAGGGGCTCTATTTTGCCCACAGTGGAGCAACTACTTGGTGTTAAGGCACACTTAGACAGCCCAGCCAGTCAGCTATGACGACCCTAGTGCAAACACTTGTCAGCTTTTGGTATGCCTGCAGTGCTGTAAATATGTTGCAGTCATACATGCATGCAGCGATCTCTGTGTAGTTTTCTTTATACATGGCTGTATACTGCAAACTCTCTCACAGTTTATTTGATCACTGCTTTCTCACCCCTTTTGTTTGCCTCTTTCTCTTTCACTTACATGCACACATATGCAAACACACCCCCACATATCACATATAAACACGTAGCAAGTCCCCCTCGGAGTTCACCTTACCCCAGAGACATCTGAGCCTTGGGAGGGCCAGATGGTGGATACAGACTGGGAGCTTTTGCGTGTGCACTTTTTTT
This sequence comes from Phalloptychus januarius, assembly GCA_902982915.1. Classification (NCBI taxonomy): domain Eukaryota; kingdom Metazoa; phylum Chordata; class Actinopteri; order Cyprinodontiformes; family Poeciliidae; genus Phalloptychus; species Phalloptychus januarius. The sequence continues at coordinate 10,822,981 of CADWAE010000466.1, read as the reverse complement.
TTTTGTAGTCCCCTAGCGTGAAAGTGAGCAGTATCAAGGGAAAAGAACAGAGCTTTCGGCGTGCCAAATCGAATGCGTGTTTGTTCTTTTCTGTTCAGACCTTTTCCTCACGTGCTGATATCGCATGTTGTTTACCACATCGTCAGCCTTCGTCTTCCAGACATTCCTCTGTCCAGAGATTTGCCACAGAGATGCTATCAACGGTGTGAGGTTCCACCTGCCACACTCTGTGCCCCACGCTTATCAGAGCAGGTGGCAGACTGCGGGATGAGTACTGAGGCCTTATCTGTCCAATCATCGGGGGATAAGCAGACCTACTGCATCAGCAACATACATAACATATTAGAGCGCAGGAGTGGAAGCGGCGACGCTTGTGACACAGTTCAACCTCAAACTGTGTGAGTCATCTGTTTGCTGCAAAAGCCAGTTCCATCAATTTTTTTTTATGAACGCAACACACACACACACACACACACAGTGCGAAGGCTTGAAACGCACAGGAGCAGAAACTAAGAGATAACCCTCAAAGCTGCACATTGTGGAAAATAGAAACGCTAGTCACTGATTGGCCGCAGTGACCCGGCTAACCCCACTACCCAAGGATGGGGGTGTGAAAAATGTGCTTTTTCTCTTTCTTTTTCATGCTTCTGAGCTTCTCTTTCTCTCCATTATCACCTTTCCTGGTGATTGGGTGACAGTTGTTCAATCAGCAGGAAAGGGAAGCGGCTACTATATTTGTTGAATCGAGAGGTGAGAAAAGAAACGATTGATTATTGAGTGTTTTTTCCCACTGTTCCCAAAGTCTAGTTTTAGATGATTCTGTGCTTACGACCCCATTTCACCCTCTCTGTTTCCATCCTATGGTTCCTTACGCCCTTCCTTCCCCCATACACTCCAACCCTTCAATCACCAGCTCTGAGCAGGCGGGGTTCACAGGACCCTTTTGTTTATACTTCATAAATGTTCCCAGTTGCCTGTTAGATTCCTTTTGACTTTATGTGAAGTGAAAGGAAAAGGATTCATAGTTTTTAAAAATTTTGCTTTAATAGTACAAAAAACTTTAAGGGGGTAGTAAGACAGTTGTTAGGCATTTTAGTTGCAAATTCACCTCACCATAATTTCTTCCACCAAATCTGCACACAACTGATCTCTTTTCCAATTTCTCTCTCTTTCTCTCTCTGTCTTTCTCTCCCACCCTCCTTCACCTGCCCTTACATTTTTATGTTTAAAAACAGATGCATGGTTTGAACTATTGCTGGGAACACTACAAGGAAGAAAAGTGAAACATGAGTCTTTCCTTGGGAAAAAAAAAGATGTAATAAGCACAGCATTGGCAGAAACAGGAAGAGGGGTAAAGAGATGGTTGGGGTTTTGGGATTGTAGGAACAAAGAGATTCTTTTATGATTGTCATATGATACGTATTTTTGAGTTGGGCACACAGTGATTTAATATAAGTTTTAGGGCTGAGGCTTAAAGGGCATATTTAGGTAGGTTGGCCAGTCATTGAGTGGTGAGAGAGTTAAGGAAAGAAAGGTGCAAGTCTTCGAAATGTATGTTAACTCACTCTGCATATTTGATAACTGCATAGCATATTGTTTTAACTTTTCCCTTGTCCTTCAAGTGTACATGTGCAACGTTTTAGATTCCCTCTGTACGGATAGAAGCGTGTGGCACAGTTTGCAATGTAAAGTGAATTAGCAGCTCACAGGATGTTGCGACTGAATGCTCAGAGGAATTAACAGTAGAACGTTAATAGGCCTGAAATTATAGACGGTGGTGGAAGCTGTTCCACTTCTGATTAAATAAAAGCCGGCTCCTCCACAGGCTGTTTCTCACTGGGACTAAAACACGCACGCAAATGTGAATGTGTACAACCGCTATACTCGCAGTCATATATATATACAGAGCTCTGATGTGCAGAAAGGAAATGAGCAGAGATGGGAAGCTAAGGGCCTGGGCCTGGAGCCTGTCCCATTATTAATGAGTAAGTACCAGCCCCTCATCCAGGTTCAGGACATGTGGGCATATTTCACCACTCTGCTGCCCTTCTCCTCTCCATAAATGTAATCACTTATTAAACACTGGTCTCTTAGCAAGAGCGTAGCAGAGAAATTGTGTATGAATACTTGTGTCTCTGTGTGGGTTGCTTGTGTTGGTGTGAGAGAGGAAAAGTGCGGTGGAGAAAAATGAAGTGCCTTCGTGGTGCTGCAAAATGGAATGCCAGCTTCCAAGAGAGACACTGATGGGCCAATAAGTAGCAATGGTGGGAGGACAGCTCTCACCCTGCGTAACACTGAATCCCTCTGCCAGGCAAATTTCCTCCTGCCCTGCGCTGTCCACTTCTGTAACTGGATAAGGAGAGCATTTGTGGAGATAATTAATTATTGATTTGAAGCACAGAGGGTAATGGGAAATAAGTGGACAGTATCTCAATCCACTGGGGTGGCTGGAGTACATCTTTTAAAACTTATGTTTTAAAGAGACTTTTCTTCAAAACTTCAAGACAGCCTAATCAGATTGCTTTTTTCAGGTTTATCATCTAACCCTTGGGTTCTTGTTTTATAGCATAATAAATATTACTTCCTCTCAATCTGTCCTAAACCAACCTTTTTCTTACTTTTGGCAGTTGATTGGCAGTGCAATTGACAAGTGGCAGCACAGAGTTTCTCTCTGCTTCATATATTATCCCTAAAAAGGACATTAAACCAAAAGATCAATATGAAGGACAATTGTTTTTTGTGATTTTGAAATAAACTAAACAGACCAGAATGAATTATGGAAACCTTGATACACCTTGAGCTCAAAATAAACTTTGATTATATTCTGATTTAAAAAAAAAAAGGAAACAAAAAAGAAAAAATTACAATGTGAGAGGAAACACAAACAAAGCCAGAGCTTATTTTATTACATATGCAGATGGCATCTAGTCAAATTAGAATGTTAGTGAAAATGTATCTTGGTAATTTAATTCAAATTGTGAAACTCATTTAAATTCATTACATGTGATCATCAAATCAAAGTGTTCTTTTCTGCCCATATACTTTTATGCTTTACAACTCACGAAAATCCTAAATTCAGTTTCTCAAAAATGTAGAACTACATAACTCTGAAAAAACTGTTTTTTCATGGGCATACAGTAGAGAATATGCATGGAGTGAATTGGGACTCCTTTTGCTTTAATTACTGCATCATTGTATCTTTGTAGGGATCTTTGTAGAGCTTATCAGCTGTGGGAAGATGCTTTTGACACTAACAGTTCAGACAAAAAGAAGGTTGTTATCCATATCAAGGATAGGTTTGTGTGGATGCCAGACTTTGTGAATCTGCCCACTCTTTAGTTGGCTTTGCTTCACAATCTTTAAAACATCTTTGTAGACTTTTGTTACCTGTGCACTTTATTTCTGCAAAACCTTTTTGTCCTTCTATTCAATTTTCCTTTAACATCTTGGATGAACCACATTTTTGTATTAAAAAAATAATTTAATGATTTTAAAAAAAAAAAATGAAAAACTAAAACTTTCAGTTTAGCCTTAAGCTATAATTATGAAAATGTCCAAAAACAAATGAAATGATCAGATTATGCCATTCACCTTTTGAATGGAATAACTGAAATGACTTCACTTCTCAATAATTTGCACTACTTGAAAGATGGATTCCTTTCAATTTTATATTTTATTATAAACCCAGTAAATTCCAGTTCAGTCCGAAGAAATAATGATCATCAGACGTAGGTATGTATATACAGTGCAGACACTAGGGTTTTTTTTTTGCCCAAGAGCAGCTTGAAGACTAGGATTTATTTTAGAAGAAAAGGTAAAGGCGATGAGGGATGAGAGAGAGAGAGAGGATAAGGATAAGCCATCATGACTTCAATCTTATACGTGCTAATTAGGAGGTTCTTGTGGGTAACCCTTAAGCACATACAGCCCTGCAGAGAGTGCATTCCTTTGAGAGTACCTGTCCTTGGATTTACATGAGGAAAGGGACTTCTATTTATATATAAAAAAACTGAAATGATTCAAATAAGCTTGTTCAGTGCTTTAAATCAATGTTGATTGTGTATTTTTCTTTTTTGTGAGAATTGCTAAAACACCAGTCTCACTCAAGTCTCACTCATTTAAGCTCACAGAACATTGGACAATTTACAGCGCTTCCTAATTCTTCTCTTCCTCGTCACCTGCTGTTTCTCCCAAGGCTGAGCATTTAAAGAGGGTCACTTCTGATCCGAACTTTCACACACAATTTGTGTAGATTGACATATGACGTTTGGCGAGGACTGGGACCGTTTTCCATAAGCTATAGGAGAAATGAACTGTGTCTGCACACTGTCTGCATATATGACACGCAGGCAGGTATTTTTAAATAAGGTAAAGTTTAATGAACAGATGTGCTCGTTTTTCCTCTGTGGCCATCTAGCTACGTGCTGATGACATGCCAAAATGATAAACGCTCCCACTAAGCTGAGCTGAATGTAATTGTACAGCCGTTTTCCAGATGTTTTACAACTGGGCCATGGCGGCTTTAGAGAGAGTTCAGTTAATATCAAGAAATATATCTGCAATACAGAGAACATGAAACGAGTAGGTTAATCTAAATCTCTAAATTCACAGTGTAACTGCACAGCACAACTTTGAATCTTTACTAGAGGCACTGAAAATAGTCCATGATTTGTAAAGACTTAAATTGACGACTTGTGTGACATAACTGCAAATTCTACAAATGATTTAACATGGTTTTAAAATGGTTTAAAATTTTATTTGACTCTGTGATGTTCGCTGCATAACAAGTTTAGCACAGCAGTACTTTATGGAGCAGACTACATCTCTGAAATTTGACAAGCAGCTACCTCAAATCTTTCGAACAGTTTTTGCCACATCTTACTGGCCACCAACGTAAGCCCCCATGCCACAATGCCCTTTATAAATGTTATCTGTCACGCTTTGTTGATCTGTCTAATCAGAAATACTGCCCAACCTAGGTAAGACATGGCAAGTGTGTCATTTTATGGCTATATAATTGACTAGGCGCATGATTATATGCTAACTCTCTGAATTAGAGTGGATGATTGTAATTTTTCCACTGGGCTGAAATCTATTTTTGTTACTTTAGATTCATTTGTGAGAACATTATAAACAAAACTGAACTGGTCTGTGCTTGGAAGTTCTTGGAGATATCCGTAGCACATTGATATACTTATATACAGAATTACCGTTGATATCAATAGTGCAGCCTGCTTTCTTTCAGACTTTTATTCTTGAGGCCAAACTAATTATACTCCCATTCACTTCATTTTTAGATGGATGCACACTATAGTGACATTACAACTACAAGGCTGAATGTATTGGGATTTTATCTGACTGAGCAACACTAAGTGGCACAGTTTGATGTGTTAAAAGGAAAATTATATATTCTTTTGAACATTTACTAACAAATAAAAATAAAATTCACCTAAATATAATCCTATGTCACCAAGCATTGGGTGTTCTTGCCTGAATGCTGCCCTGGGCGAGCCTTACTTTCCTCTGAACCTTTTTATGACACCTCTCAGAAACATTAGCAAAGATACAGTGTATTGACTATTCAGTTTGCATAACAGAAACATTTTTAAACTTGTAGATCATTTTAACTGTAATTTAGGAAATATCTAATGGGGAAAATATTCTTTTAAAAACATTGTATCTAGTCGCTGCAGATTAGGCACTTTCTTCAAAGTCATTCATTAGCTGTACAACCGTATTTTTTATAACACTCAGACTATGCAAAACAACAGTGGTCACTGCTGCTTCCCTGTCCCTATTCAGAAGTCATTACTGGGATTCAGCTGGCATAAGTTTTTGTTGTTGCTGGAGCAGGAATGGAATGGAAGATCAAAGCATAAAGTGATAATTTTTTAGAATAGCCCAGTGAAAAAATAAATCTAGACCTAAATCCAAATTAGAACCTGTGACAAGACATTGATTTTCACAGATTCTATCCATCCACTCTAAGCTTGAGCTATTTGGCAAGGCTATTAGAGACATAAACTAAAATGGTAACTATATAACTGAACTGATTCAGTGAAGCTGAATGCAAATGTTCACAAACATTTTCAAATAACAAAAGAAAATTTTAAACCTGTATATTAATTTTTACTTCTTTGGGTTGATCTATCATTTAAATCCTCAAAGAAAATTTTCCTGAATTTGATAAGATGTGTAAAATTTGAAAATACTTTCAGCAATGTAGCAAAAGGGTGACAAAGTTTTATGCCTGCTCCTACTATGATTTTTAATTGAGTTTTTTATGATTTTTAGTTGATCCTTTGAGTTGCTGCCTTTTTTCTTTCTTATGAATAGTAAGAAATAGCTTTGGCATTCTGAGCTTTTATACTACGGTTATGGCTACTTTGTTTAAAAATCTGACTCAGTGTACTGATTACATCATCTCTTACAGTCAATGACTTATTTCTTTATAAGTGAATTACAAAGGCAAATCGTCTTTATTGTTAAAAATAATCCATGTTTATCTTGTTTTCAAGGTCTGAAAGACTAAACCTTTTTTCCACCATGAAATGCTTTTCATTTCTCACAGAAAAAACATGTCATCCTATTTATTTATATGCTATATCTGAAATCCACAGGGGTCTACTGGAAATACTCAGTGGAAAAAGGAGTTAGATTTGTAAAGCACCCATCATGTGATGGTTATCACTCATGACAAGGTCACTGTGTATGTCAGTGTGTCTTTGCGTATGCTTGCATGAGTGAATTCATCGTCTGAAAAAAAGGAAAAAAAATCTGTCAGTCTGCTTTTAAAAGTCTTTTAGACACCTGTCAATGATTTCCTGAGAGAGGATCCCTTCTCTCAGCTGTTATTGATGGACAGAAATTTAGAAGGAGAGTGGCGAGTGCTTGCATTTTTAGACTCCTGTTTTCAATCTATTTTGACGTTTGGGTAATGCTTTGAAAATCCATTGGTGTCTCTTATAAACATCATTCACTAGTTTCTAAAAGGAAAGAAGTGTGACAAATGGTCAGAAGGATGAATTGTGCTTCTTAGATGTGGAAAAGATAAAAAGCAAACAAGCGGCCTCCATCTGTCTCTTTTCTCCTGGCTCCTATGATTGATTACGTCTTGTCCAAGACATATGAGCGTTTCGATCATATCATGGATCACTGCACAGAGAGGGAATGACACGTGTCGTAAGTGTTTTTTTTTTTATTATTTGTTTATTTTAGAGGCAAGCATGCATCTGATGGATTTGCTCTGTCTGATGCATATTAGGATGATTTGTCATCACTCACGTGTTTTATCCAAAAAGAAAAGATTTATTCTTAACCACTGTTGCCATGTCAAGGATATATGAATTTTATTCAGGACAATAAATGGAAATATAAACATAGGGTCACACATTGGAGTCTTCACCAACTTGTTCTGGAAATATGGGTCATATGTATAGGAGCTGTGTCAAATTCACTTGGGATCCATGAATATTCTTTCCTGACCCAGAATAATTTTTAAAAATGAGGCGTCTCGCTGGGTGACCGTAGTGATGTGTGATATGGCATAAAAATCATATCACTATACAGTATATTGTGATGGGTGGCAATAACTATATATATTACAATGTAATTTGTATAAAACTTACAAATTACTTAAATGAAAAAGTCACATATAATTGAGTGGAATATATACATCTGCATGCATTAAACCTAATTTAGTACTCATTTTTGTGGATGCTGTTTGTATGCAATGTTTGCTACTGTTGTATGTTGCTGCCTATCATTGCCAGGTCTCCCTTAAAAATCACATTTTGGGGGTGCTGTGGTGCAAGGGTTTAGCACAACCCACATAAGGAGATCTTCGTCCTTGACGTGGCCGTTGCAGGTTTGATTCCTGGCCTGGTGACCTTTGCTACATGTCTTTCCCCTTTGCTCATCATCCACTTTCCTGTCAATTCACTATGAAATAAAGGCCACTAGAGCCAATAAACCTTAAAAAAAAATCTAATTTTAAAGGAGACCTGGTAATGACAGGCGGCAGCATAATCGCAATGGCGACTACCAGGTTAAATCAAACTTAAATAAATAAATGAAAATGATATATCTAGAAACACAATATCTTTAATATAATGGATGTCTGTGTCAAATCCTGCTTTTTTTCCTAGTGTTGTGAATGGAACTTGTAGTTGGCTGCATTGCTGGTATTCAATTTGGTCGTAGTTTTGGTCTTGGAAGGTCTGATTTTGGACTTGAGCTTCGAGGCTGCAGTCTTAACTCCATACCTGGAAGGCACCTGAATGGTTGGAGCAAAATATTCTCCCGTCCAAGTAATGTCTTATTTCAAACAATACTAAGCAACATTCTGCACAGTGTGGCTTCGTAGCAAAGTAGTGTGAGTATTAAACTGGCTTGTCTCACTGAAAATGCGTGGCACATTATGAAGCACAAAATATGATAACAGAGATCCGCACTATTGAGCAACTGAAATATATCAAGCAAGACTGGGAAATAATTCCTTCTACAAAGCCTCAACAATTAATGTCCTTAGTTCTCAAACACTTATTGAGTATTATTAAAAGGAAAGGTGATACTCAGACTAAAGTAGGATATAAAAATGTGACTCCTTACTAACTGATCTCCCAACCCTGTACTGGAAGGATGACGGCACAAACTCTCAGCTTGATTGGTTTCCCATATTCTGCATTTTGCACAGGAGCAGCATACACACATATGCACGCTTTAATTCAAATTACATACAGTGGTTTTGCATTTCACTTATTCTGTGGAATCCAACTGAAAACGAATACATTCAATCGTTCCTTGAAGTCATTCTCTTGTTTATTTTGATGCATTCTTCTCCACGCTATGATGTTGAAAAATGAAATTGCGTTTCATCTTAAGAACTAGATGTTTTCCTGCAAAGAATAGATTTCGGTCTCTTAACCCTACTCCTTAGATCAGACATACAGGAGACTGTCATCACATGTGAAACACTGCCAGTTCTTTCTGGGAAATTCCTTCAGCTTCTTCGGTGTTGTTGTCAGACTCTTGGCAGCCTTCCCCACCTGTCCCTTTTTCACCAGTGTTAGAGAGACATTTAATCTTCGCATGTCCCTGTTGTCTCATGTTCTCTTTATTCATTGTCGACTGCCTCTTGTGTTATGGTGTTTATTCAGTTAAGTTTAATTAATTTTGAAAAAACTTAATTAATCCTAAAGGGAAGTATCTTTTTAACTCAAAGTATTTGCATTAGTCATTGCAACCAGATATTAGCAGTATTTCTATTGAGTTCTTTAGTGCTTTTTTAAAATGCAAATTCTATATAAAATTTGCATTAAAAAATCCTCATATTTCAACAATGGGGTGTAGAGGTTTGCAAAACACTGCTAAAACAATAATATATAGGTTCCCTTGCTAATCACTGAAATGTGATTAGCATTGTGAAAATTTCTAACAGCCATTGATTGCTTTGCCTTTCAATAAAGTAAGATCAGCACATCGTAAATTGTCAGATAATTGCTAATAATCAGGTAATGGATCAGTTTTAGGATAAATAGGGGAGTTGCTGCTGTAAAAATCTTAAGTTTGCTATTATGAAGGTAAACTTAATTGCTTTTTAAAACTCTTAAAGTGTGTATAGACTTCTCCTGAAAATTCATAATGCAATGTATGTTGCATTTGCTGCTTTGAGTTGAGATACAAGATACAAGCAAGCTGATCAGGTCTGTTGGGAGAATATGGAAGAAATTGCTTGGAGCAGGAATGCGCTTGACATGGTGATTTTGGTTTGTGTAGGAAGTGCCGGTGTGTTAGTGTGTCTGTCTGTGTTTTCTAAAGCTTTGTTCAGTCAGCAATAGGGAAAAAAAAACGAAATATGATATGAATATCCTCTCCATTCTTTCATGAAAGTACCTGAAAATACCCCTGAAAAGGTCCCATTTAGGCTCACTCCCAGACAATACAGTACAATGTCCTTGATGACAGGCTAACTGGGGAGGAAATAGCCCTTCTAGGGCCAACATAATAGTGGCATATTCTGGTAGCCACAGGAGGGAATTTATGGTAGCAAATAGTCTTTTTCTAACATGCAATGGAGCAGTGTACCGCTCGTATTTGTGTTTCTGTATGTAGTGTGTGATTGTGACATGGCGACCTTTGTTGCTGTATGTGGACCACATTCTGTTATGTGCTAGATGTGTGAATTGGAGCTTTTCCTAGCCTGTCAATCAGACGGAGAGATCATTAGAGGTGTCACAGTCGAGTCTCTCATCTTACTATTCAGCTGTCACACCAACAACGCCTAACATCTACATGCGTCTGTTCTTGTCTGGCAACCTCAAGATCATGTGATGAAGCTGATCAGTGGAAGGGGAAACTTAAAATACCTTTAGAAATGTACCACTGTGACTTATGTCAAAGCTAGAACCCTTCGGTCCTCTTTTTCCTATGATATTCCACTGAACAGGAGATGACTCCATCCTGGGCTCCATATGGACCTCATGTTGAATCCACTCTGCTCCCTAACAGAGAAGGGATAGCAATTAGCGCTACATTTGCTGATGATGGCATCAAACCAGAGACCTGTCACCTCTACTTCACAGCTCTGTCTTTGAAGACATGTATGTGTATGTGTGCACACTTGGGGATCAGCATTCTTGAAAAGAGGGGGTAGACTCATATCACGGCACCTGCTACACAGCAGGTGGTGGGAGTGCCTTGCTACGATTGGGTGTACTTGTGTGTGTATGTGTGTGTGTGGTTGCACTCAAAAAAAAGGGGAGAGGGAGTATTGAGGGGTATTGGCATATTGCATGTGATCAGAGGCAAAGCGACATCTAAATGCATGCGATTACTCGCAATCAATGTTACCACAGATCGTTTTGGGTATGCTAATGTATTCTAAAATGCTAATGTGTTTCAGTAGCAAAACCCTAACTTGTATTATCTCAGCGAATGAGCAATGGTGCACGCAGTGACAATGAGATGGAAATCTGCATGATATGTGTCATAAAGTATCTTGGGACAAATGAATTGTTGTACACACAGCGACAAAGAAATTGCCCTGCACAATCATATGAATTATTTTGGTGGTAGCTATTGCATCCCATTTGGTAATTACTTGACACGTCCATTTTGAAGTTTCCTTCACATTTTCACTAAAATACTGATGTCACAATTTTTTTTACCCAAGGATTATGAAATCTCTGCTCTCCTCTTGGATGGGAAGGTTGCTCTGCATTCACCCAGGAAAAATGATAAAAATAAAAAATATATATATATATTTTTAAATACAATCAGGATACTATCATAAATATCAATTTGATTTAAATAATTTTTCACAACTTGATGACTAATCATTTAATCACTGGAGAAGAAAATAATTAATTGACAGGTAAGCACAAGAATTCATGGTGAATTTTATGATGGCCATCGGACAAGGTCAAGCTGCTGCAAAGGTTCCCCAAACCATGTTACTTATAGTTATGTAATTCATAGGTGGAATGGGGTTCTTTTTCTAAAATCGTAAATTAAATTCATCCCAAACATGTCCTATGTTCTTGTGTCCTTTTTTGACTCATCAAAGAATATTATTCCAGAAGTCCAGGACTTTGTCTATGACCTTTTTGACTGATTCTAGTATGTCTTTTCTGTTTTTCTTTGAGAGGAAACGATTCCGTCTTGCATGCCTCTCTTTAAAGCTGCACTTGTGCAATCTCATTCAGATTATACAGGCATGCACTTTCATATCCGCATGTTTTGAAGTTGATGTACTTCAAGATTTGGGTAGAAGGATTGGTCTTTTTTTATTACCACTCAGCTTACATTATGCTCTTTTACACTGACGTAACCCTGTGTTAAAAGCCGCAGTCTCAAAACTAGAGGTTTTACAGACAGGAAATGCTGGCAAGTACAAGGTGTGCAGGAGTTTTGCAGGAGTTTTGGAAGCAGGTGCATGAACATGTTAATAAATAGAAAACATTTACGTAGCAGACACCAGGAGTTCATATTATCTTTTCTGTTACCCAACTATAATGGGTAACACTGTGCCGTCAATGTTATCGGAGAGGTATCTCTAACACCTGCCATAATAGCCATTGGGAGGATTTTTTGTAACCTTTTTCCTTATTTTGTTGTTAGCCAGCCAAATCAATATTGGCCCTCTCTCGCCTTCTCTGTCTCTTTCTCTCCCGTTCACACATTAGCCTGCCAGGTTGTGTAACATGCCGCTTGGCTTTGCACTCACAGACGATGACTTCTGTCAGAAGCCCACACTTTTGGAATTAGGTCCCTGCTTCAGTTGAGCACATGCATGGTCGATGTGTGTTTTTTTGGATAAGTGTGCCCACGTGTGCACGCCTGAGTGCGACTATGAGTGCACATAGCCAATGACAGCTGACAGGGCCCACGCTTCTTGAATTAGCTTTGCTTTCTGGCCCCCAGGGGAAGGCATGGATGTTCCATTAGATGAAGCTTTCATGTGACAGTCAATGATTTCTTTCCTAACAGAGATACGGTGATCCTAGCCATCCACCTTAGAGTCAGATTATTTGTCAGAAGTAACAACACAAAGAGGATTCTGGACTAAGCACTATGGATTCAGTATTTATTTTGGGACACATTTAGCCTAAGTAGTTTTTGATGTAATGGGGAACAAAATGTTGCTTGACCTTTTGTTCGCAGGACTTCTTGGCTGAGGATTGTTGCTATGCAAACATCCTACAAAACATATTTGCATGTCATATTTTATTTACTTGACCTTGAGTAAATAATTGAAGTAATAACTTATTGGAAAGCATTTTAACATGAGTGCAGTAGCTAAAGAGCTACTTAAAATAAACCATAATAATGTCAGTGATAAGCGTTTAGAACAATTCGAGGGTCTACATCAGGGTCTTCAAATCAAGACCTTGAGGGTCAGGGTACTGCAACAGTTAGATGTGTTCCTGCTCCAAGACACCTGAATCAAATGACTGAATTCCCTCTTCAGAATGCAGACAAGTTCTCCAGAGACCTGCTGATGACCTCAGTGTTTGATTCAGGTGTGTTGAAGCAGAGACACATCTAAAGGGTGCAGGACTCAGACCATGGAGGCCTGGATTTGAAGACCCTGGATCTCCATTGGCTTCCTGTTATGTTTTAAGCTTCCGGTTAGTGAATTCTGATGTGAGTCAAGTGATTTTGAGTTGGGTTGTGATCACAGCTTGTGCAGTAATCTAAGGATGATCAATTTGGCGCTGGAATGCGTTTTCTACATTTTGGTGTTTGTGTGTGTGTGGATAGATAAAGGAAGTGAAGGGTTCCCTTGTGAGTTGGGCTTTATTAAAGAGAAGTTAATGAGTTCCATGTCTGACTCTCCAATTTTCTTCTCCCCTCCCCTTCCAATTTATTCCAAGCGACATCTTTTCCCCATCTCGTGCTTCTAGTATTGCTCTAGCTGGTAATGTTCATGTTTGTATGTGTGCTTTCTTTTGCTTATGAATGCTCTAAAAACATAGAAATTAGGATGAAAAAATAATCTACCCATTTGATATCACCACATATTTATTGTATTTTTTCTTCGTCCTCATTGCACAAAAAAATACTATATTGCTTTCTGTCATTTCCATGCTAATTAACCCATCAGATGATGTTTGAAAAGGTATTCAGTTTTCCTGTGTGCATCAGAGCTCATATTTAGAATTCCGATATTAATTGAGAAAAATGAGGTACAGATAATTTATTCTTTAATATTTTATCCATTTAAAGGCAGTTGACTTTGGGTATATATTATGTGAGTGACACCAATAAATTTCCACAGTAAAATCTCTATATATTCAAGCCTGCGGGTTTCGTAAACAACTCTTGGAGCTTATACTATTTCACTGAGCTACAGTTCATGGTAGAGAGTTCATTAGCTCTTATAAGATGCATCACATCTATGCAAGGTTGACATGTGGAAAGCTTTTTATACTTCTGAAATGAAATTATGCTACATGCAATTCTGTTAATGTTCATTCAAGTTTCATATTACTTCCAAATAAATCTTAAATATGACTACTTTTATTTGAACTCCTGCTATTACACTGAGAAGCATAGGATGAATTCGAATAGTTTTTATGATTTATTTTTTTTAATCCTAAGGGATATATTGATCCACTGTAACTCTTTGAATATGACTTTATTAAAAGAGGTTAAACAAATAAAACAAGATAACTGTTGACCAAAAAGCAGTAATCGTTACAGTATCTACACACAATGTGTTAAAGAATGATATGAAAACCCAAGAACAACATCAGATATCTTTCTGGGTTAAGCTATATGCATCACCACTTCATGGTAAGTGAAGAACATAAATTCTTATGCAAACTTTCCATGAATCACTCAGGTGGGAGTTGGTCAAAAATCAGTTGAGACAAGGGAGGAAAATGTGGTCTTATTCACATGTAATCTCAAAAACACATTTGATTAAACTGTTTTCAAAGAGGATTCCTACAGGGATTATTCTGCTAAGATTCTCAAATGACTATTGTTCACTTTAGCTGTAATCTCAAAAACGATGTGGTTCCACATTCGTGCAACATCATCACGCATGTTAAGTTTAGATTGTAGAAAAGCCTGTGGAGAACAAGGTAGAGGGCAGAGACAGAGCCATGTGTGTTTGTGCTCTCCTGAGGCACAGCGAGCAGCAGGTGACCTGTCATGTTATCAAAATAGTCCTCCACCGCTGCAGCATCTGTCTGCTTGTCCTACAACAGAGGCAGGAAGAGAACAGCAGCCTGAACAAACAATGCTCCCATGTTGTACCCTTTGTAAAGATGTTTGGAAAAGTGTTTGGAAAAAGAAAGCAGACTAAACAGCAACCATGCACAAATACAACATGACTTTGTAGAGCAGATGTTTCTGCGAACTGAACTTTCCAATGGCAGCAGTAGGCTCACAGGTACTTTGCCATTTTGCATACTTTGGTTCTTAGCAGAAATTATACTAAATGAATGTGTAAATGTGTACCATGTACACATTACCTGTACATGGTACACATGTACAGGTAATGTGTACCATACCTGTAACTGTTACAGGTATGAATCTGGTAATTTTTTTTCATCTTGTAGGCCTGGTTACAAATATTAGTGACATCTTTCAAATTTGTGGCTTAAGGTGGTTTGGTATTCTCTTAGAAGTCACAGACCTATGACAACAACTAATATGGATCCTCATTTTAAATTAGGACCAACATATTTCATTTTGCGGACATATTTTACACATTAATGTACAAATATACATATAAAAAAAACAAAAAACGATTATTTGTTTTTCTTATTACGTTTAATTAAAAATAGCATTCTGAAAATGAATATTGCCCTCCTTAAGGGGCAATGGTGGCAACGGCGGTAGGAATTTGTCCTGTAATTGGTGCTGGTTCATGTATCTCAGTTGTTGGGCAAGACACTTCACCTATTTTACCTGCTGGTGGTGGTCAGAGGTGCATGGCAGCCTCGCCTCTGTCCGACTGCTCCAGGGCAGCATCACAGTGGTACATCGTCACAGTTTGCAGAAATCAGAATGTGACTGTGTGTGTGAATTTTTGACGTTACAAGGCAAATATGAATTCAGGAAGCAACTTTCTGAGTGTGTTTAGAGTTCTAAGGGAGATCAGAAAAAGATGAATGTGTAAACAAAGACCTCTGCTCTCAACAATGCTTAATAGATAATATTTCGAAATTCAGATTTTTTTTTTCTTTTAACCAAAACTGAGTTTTATCGACTGTCTCAGCCAGTAAAATACTTTCTCTCAGAATAATGTGATCATAAAGGTTTTCATAAAAAAATGTAATAAAAAAATTTAAATGATGATGGTTTGCATTGCTCCGAGCAAAAAAGGTTATCCAAAGTTTTCCTTTTCCTCTTATTCCATTATTGCTACATTAGTCTGACTTTCTGTGCAGTAGCTAAATGCACACTTATATTCCTAATGTACAATGGGATTTTAAACCCAGTTTGTTGCATGTCATCTGATTCAACTCCAGTTTATAGTGAGGGCATTTATTTTTCCTCTCCAGCTGACTGTAGCCATCTGGGCTTTTGATGGAGAGGAACCACTGAGACAGACTTGTTTGGCAGGGCAATGGAAGAACGATGACTTGTCTAGCAGCAAATCTATAGAAAGGACATGAAGGGGCCTCCACAACAAGACTTGTTTTGCAGAAAGTCAGGGAGCTACTATAGCCATCTGGAGGATCTATGAAGTGCGACGTGTCCTGACACTGTATGATATTTGTTGGCTCCTCATTGAACAGGGTGAGATGACACATTTGTGGCAGGGAGCCAGATGAAGTCTGATTTATACCACACCACCATCTAGAACGGGGCCTGCCCAGTCACCCTGCCATAACAGAAGATGTATTGTAAGGCGTAGCACAGCATCAAAGACCAATCATTCACACACTCTCTCTATCGCTCGCTCCCTAACACACACACACTGACACTTAATAAAAGATCTATGATGAGTGGGTTAAAGTATATCTTGTTACAAATTACTGTTACCCATATCTGACAAATATGCATTTGTCTGCCATCTGTAGACAGACAACTGCATCCGCCAGTAGATATTTGGCTAGGTGCAAGGAAAATCAGCCTGTTGGCCCAGTTCCCATGTATGCTGTTTATGCCGGCATGGAAGAAATATAGTAAACCCTCATCATGCTTTTTTTTTTTCATCCATACATTTGTTTTACCAGTGTTACCAGGAGATGTTGGGGCATAAAAGAAGTAAAAATGAACCTGAAACAGGAAGGTGTGGCATGGAGAAAAATCAAACTGAGTTCAATTTATTGAGAAACTAAATGAGATATGGAGCATTTTGATAGAAAAATTGAGGGGAAGAAAATAAGTGGTGGCATAAGTTAAGATTGATAGGAGACAGGAACAGGTCAGCTATGGAGAAATTGAGGGCACTGATTTATCAGAGAGGAGATGAGGCAGTGTAATTCTCACTGAACAGTTATTATATAGAAGTGTAGATGTAGAGAAGGAAGATGTGGAAGGCAGCTCTTTACTCTTTTTTTTTTTATCCAGGTGCGAAAATGAGGAAGAAAGTAATTTTAAATCTGATTTTGGATTAAACTGTATGATTGATTTTGAGCCTATTCTTGTTAATAACTTTTAAGAATCTCCTTGTTGAAATTTGTATTTGCCTTTATTTTTAATAGTTTAGGGAATAGTGCTGGACAATATGTTTTAAAAATATATCATAATGTGTTTTATATTAGTCAATATTAGCAAATATTGATTAGTTTTTGTTTTAAATATCTAAAATACTACCAAATTGGTGACACGTTTTCTGCTTCATGTCCAAACTTTTCCCGATCTGTTGTGCTGATTCTCTCCTTTTACTCCAGCCGTTCTTTTTTTTTTTACTTTGAAGCAGTTATAAGGCACGGTAGTGAAACATGAAACTGAAACTGCTGCACAAATCACACAACAGGCTGTTGCTAGCTTACCCATGAATGAGTGAGTTAGTTGATCCAACCAAACTTGCTTAGCTGTCTGTGAGAGTTTGAGCCTTTCTTCTGCCTACAAGCTCCAGAATGCTTTTCAGTACTGACTCGGAGTTCAGTGAAATTATGAAACATTCCATCAAGAAATGTTTTCCAAGTTTACTTTTTAAATATAAGAAATTATAAGTAAGAAGAGACGGTTATATCAAGGCAAAAGTATCCTGTTCGGATGCAGCAGAACTATGCAAATTCTGCATCTTTGATGCTAGTGAACATGCTGTATTCAGCACTGGGCCTCCTGTTCATGCAAAAATGCAATATTTATTTGCAGAAAATGAGAAATGGTCCAAAGATACAGTGCTTTCAGACCAGCTCTCTCCCCATGATTTCGGCCCAAACCATGACTCCACAAGCTTGTGTGGGAACGTCTGGATGTCTATTGTATAAGCATCCCATTTGCCAGTCTACATGTTTATTTTTTCACAGTTAAATCAGTACATTAAGTAGAAGTAGTTATTTTAGCAGAAATAAATTCTGTCCATAAACCTAAACTACACAGATATGTTAGGAAACTCTAAATTCTTCATTTGCATATATTAGCAGCTAATTCCATTTTCTATTTTTTCTATTCTCATCTTTCTCACTTTGTCTCACACAGAAAAAATAATTAGAGTTGGCACTGCAGCAGTAGCGACTTCATTATAATAAATCAATCCATTACCTGACATGGTTGGTGGACAGTGTTGCTTATTTCCAATTTTATAGTTGAGAACAGAAAGATGTTGAAGACAGTGCATCTTGTTTTCCTGTTAGACATTTCTTCAGCTTAAGCAACTATATAAATATTTGAAAACTTTCATAGATAATTATCTTCATATACACAAATTGGGATTGATGCATTTCAGTAAAATATTACAGCTCATGTCCTGTCTGCTGAGCTTTCAGATGCCTCTCGTGTCTCCAATGGAGAATATCAGCATTGGAGCTTAACTAAACCTCCCAGAGGTGGGATGTTATTGTTCCTGGTTTCATGAACATGCAGTGGTAGCACAAGTTTAGGATGTTTGAACAAATGTTTAGCTTCCTGTACAACAAACTTCATATAGCCCTGGAGCAACAAGTGTTCATACAATGATTGGAAAAGGATTGGATTTTGAGTTTCTTCAGATTTAATAAATGGTCAAGATCGATCAATCTTTATAATATGCAAAGAAAAGAAAAAAAGCTAAAACATAGCTTATTTTTGGGGTACTTCAATGTATTACTACATCCGCAATGGTCAGTAATTGATTACAAAAAATAAAATAATAAAAATATTTCACAGATCTGCTAAAATTCTGCATTAAATCATTATCTGTCTTATTTTGAAGAGGCGAGTATAAACAAAACAATTTCCTCTTTGTTTTTAATTGTGGCATCACATGAGTCCAGGGAGCTACTGAAGCACCTGTGGCTCATCTGTATTACCTGTGCACTCGAGGCACTCGGGTGATGGAACACCTAAATTGGAAGGACTTGCAAAACAAGATTTGCACATGGACACACTTACAATCAACTGATGTAAAAGAAAAAAAAGACTTCAAGGCGAAATAAATCACACAACATGAGGACACAAGTGAGAGTGTCTGATGAGATGTAGAGCCTACAGAAATAGGCCATTGCAGATCCCATTTCTCCAAGCCAGCATCAAAGTTAATGGCTTACAGATTTCTGGGTGCCGCTTTGTCTCTTTACGTGTTAGCAGGACTGCCTTTCCTGTCTTATGGCTGTTATCTTTACCAATTCCATCCTGGTGTACTTGTCACCTGTTCTCTGTCTTGTTCTACTGACTCTTTCAAAGCATTTAACAATGAAACATGGCCCATTTACATCCCTGTTTTTTTCTGGATCACTGTGCCTAAACTTAATTGGGAGGAAGTGCTTGAGATAAGGAAGGAAAGGGAAAAGGATGAAACCTGGGAAGGAAATTCAGGACATGATTGTAGACAGAAGTAGGGAAGAGAGGGCTGTGACTTTTACCGTTATTCTGGCAGAAAGTCAAGTGAGCTCAGTGAAGCAGAATAATATGGCCTGAGTGTGGTGGGCTGAAATGCGCCTTACCCCAAGTGGTATGTGTGTTTGTGTGTCTTTCCTTTTTCTTTTTTTTGCAAGGACACAGCCCATTATTCTTAGAGCTTTGACTGAATTTGCTTAGAATAAGTGGCTCAACAACTTTCTCTCAGTTTTTATCTCCTGGATAAAGAAAAAAGCTACTAAAGCTACGAACTAGCCACTGAAACTGGGATTTAGAACATGACTCATTTTACCACAAATTGTCTGACATATGCAAATTTAAAAAAACTGCAAAACTGTAAAATATGTGCTTACAGTTTTTGTACTTGTCAACAGAATTGTCATTTAGTTTGGCGACAACAAACTAAATGGCAAATAAAAAAATAAATGCATTGTATTCCTTGTAAACAGAATACGGCTGTTTTTGTGGTAGCATAAAAAGAAAGTGATATGAATATATGTATTCATTTACATCTAAATTTGAGGTTACCCAGGGAAACATCAACTGTGCAGCACACATATTTTTACTGTTTGCCAAGGAACCAAATATCCAGCATCATTAACCTCATCATTGCAACATAATCAGCTGTAGATGAGGCCTCCAGTAATTTGAGGCAGCCTTCAGGGCACAATTCTAAATGTTAATTAAATGCTGCTCTGTCTTGCATTGGCTTGATAAATAGGCAAACCCACCATTTGGTCTTCAGTTTACAAGCTTTCCTCCAACTCAACAACTGAGAATCTGTTGCACCGCTACCATAAATCACAGTTAGGCAACTGTCTGAAACAGCCAGAGGTAAATCCATTAGTCTCTTTAATTAGCACCAATAATAAAGTGTTGTCATTAGCTCAGAGGAAAAATAAATACAATTTATGCTGTCAATGGTATGATAGTCTGATAAATTTACTAATTTCTGCTAAGATGTCTGTCTTTGCTCTGATATTTTGCGTTTTGTGCTTGAGTAAAAACAACAGCAAAATATCTTTTGGACTCGGTTAAGCTTGTGACAGAGATTCTGCTTTTCTGTACCAACACAAGGTGGTTGGAAACTAAAACATGAAACTTTCATTGCACTATACTAAGGATGACAAGGTAATGCCAATAATATTCTTCAGTGGCAAAGTTACTAGTGTGGAAAGTGGAAAGATCTTTTCTTTCTTTTTAATAAGACAACCCTGGTTGGTGGGTGAGTCCATAGCCATGGTTTTGTTCGGTGGATTTTGCAACCTTAGCTGCACTTATTGACATCCTGAAACTTGTTTTATTTATTTATTTTTTTTTAAACTGGTATGGTGCATTTTCTGAGGGAATTTTAAACCACTAAGTGTAAAGGTGCTTTTTGTGCTTTTGTGGCTAGAAGTTGCATTAGAACAGGATATCTATTTTAGTGTGGAGGGCATGTCTTTTCAGATATTTCAAAATTACTCAATTTCTCTGAACAATCTGCAAGGTCAACAAAAGCAGATGCAACCTAAATAAATTGGACAGATTAGATTCCTTATTATATATGAAAGATTGGTTGCATTGCCCTGTTAGTCCCACAAGAGATTCACAAGACCGATTCTGCACCTTGTGAGTTTGTAGCTTGCCTGGTCTAAGTTATATGCACAAGCTCTATGACAGCAGGGGAAAGTGAACAGAGTTAAAAACGTACCCTATTTAGACCATGACTAAACCCAAGTCTGTTCTTAACAGGTGTGTTTATTTTTTTCTTAAGTTGCTGCAAATTCAAAGCCATGGAAGACTCAGAGACTAGAAAATAACAAACAGGGAAGTAGGTATATGATTTCTACAGTGTTTCCTTTTGTGGCTTAATTTGGAGAAGGCATCATTACTCTGTTTACACAGTTGCATTGAAGATACTTGAGTTTGCTTTAAAGACTTAAATGAATCCCCCATAGTATATGTCATAAAACTGCCTGCAGCCTCATTTTTAGTTTTTGAATTTTGTCAATGAGACCAATGTGTTATTGCTTTGTGTGTCCATTTAAGGACACACTGATATTGTGCCTTAAAATGCATGTTGTGCATTTTCCCAATAGAATAATAATTTAGCCAACATAAGACAAATTTTCAGTGTATTGTTCACATTTAGCTATATTGTGTTGGAAATTAATGCACTATTCACACACTTTGCCTTTTCGTTCTTCATTTAATTCTGGAAGTTTCAAACAAACGTGTTCTCAAACTGAACTTTTCTGAGGTTTTCATATGGGTTAAAGAGAAGATTTACAGCTTCAGCTAGGAAGTTTGTGCACTTTGTGAATTCTTTTCCAGCCCCTAATCCGCCTATTCCTGTTGGCATGAAAGACAGGGATTAGCAGACGAAATGTGAACACGGAGAATGGGCAGGGTTAAAAACGAACAGAAAATAAGAGAGAGATAGTATCCGTAACCTCTATGCAGGATTATTTCCTGCTTTGCTGAATTCAGACGAGCTGTCTTGCTTTAAGTAGAATCCTCTTATTGATCAAAAAGGCAGACAGTAATTTAAAAAATGTAACCTAATTGGGCTTATGATGGTTAGTTGTACGAATAGTCAAATCGAATATAAAGATTCCTTCCTCTTTCAGTAAAAAGGAAGTAAGTGCTTCTGAAATCTTAGAAGAAATAACAGAAAATTAAGTTTTTAGAAACTAAAAGTAAATCAGCATGCGTTATATATTTGAAAGATTAACTTCTGTAGTGAAAGCAATGCATTAACATATTTTTTCATTGAGTCCAGTGACAATATTGAAACAAATTTCAGTGTTATATGTGTACAAGTACACAAAACTTAATATTCTGTTATCAGGATTTAAAATGGCAGGTTATGCAATATTGCACTGAAATGAAAAGCGTGTAATATTAATACCTAAGCAACAAAGACAGGAGAAATGGTCCCATGTTCAGACTGCTACACCTGTCCTACTGCTAGGACAGGTCCTACTCTTACTGAAGTAGGAGTAGGAAAACAAGTTAAACTAAGAAATACCCATCCAAGAAATGACTCAAATAAGAGTAAAATGGCACTTCAATAAGAAATTACTGAAGTATCGAGTAACTCAGGCAGAAGAAACTCTTCTTCATTCAGTGAAGTTTCTCACAGTGTGTAGAATAACCAGAAATTTTAATCAAGTAAGATGGGAAAAATGCAGCATTGTTACATGCAATTCACTGTACTTTATTTCCTCATCTAATTCTACTTTGTCATTGTGAGCCTTAATTTTACAATACCAAATAAGGAGTAATGCACTGCAAAGTACAGAGTTACTGATCATTCATCATTGGGTGGGGGCAAAAAGGGTACCACAAAGTATCTGTGCTTGCATGGCCCCTGAAAGGCTAGCAAAGTATACAAAACACAGTATGTCCCACAGGTAGTTCTATGTGAAGGGGAGATGCCTTTGTAAGCCTCTGGCAAGCTCCTAGCACAAACACTCTATGCAAAAGATAAACAATGTTGCATTGTTGAGCTTTAATGAAATCTGCCTGGCAACAATATAGAGCAGCATCATAATAGCGGTTACCTGTTGAAGGGGTAGTTGTTATTTCTTCCTTCATAACTATTGTTAAAATATGAAAGACTGCCTGGCATATAAAAGTTACATTCACAAAATGTTCAACTGCTTATTTTAAAGCACCTGTAAGACAGTGTGCATTCCCTATCTGATGAGAATTTCCTTCAAGTGTCAAAGCTTCTTCTCAACAAACATAATTGTGCATATCAGTTAAATTGCCCTCCTGTCTGTAATGTGGCATCACTCAAGCTGTTTGGAGATGCAATGAGACTATTTACTTTACACCCACAGGATTGAATCTATCTCATTGTGAGATAAAAGTGATGTTCTGCAACATGAATAGTACTAACGAGGTAATTATAATATCAGTCAGCAGTTGTATACCTTGGTTTTTTATGTAATCTCCATATTGAAAGTTATATTACAGTGTTTAATATGCAGTAGTATATTAAAACACTAGATGAAAAAAAGTTAACTTTTTATGTTGATGCATTTTGGCAAAATATGCTTTCAACTTTAAAATTTTCTTCTCACAAACACATGGCATGTAGAATACAGGTGGTGCAGTCTCTCTTTTTATCTTCAGTATGAACACCTCTACGGAGTTAAAGTGAAAAACCCCCCAAAAATATTCAAACCTGCCTTTCTGTGGCATTGCCTTTGTGTCTGAAGCTGTGCTTAAAATTTTCACATCTGAAGAAAGAGTGTAGATTTAGATCACTAGAAGAAAGACTATACGCTAGATATAATAGCAGCTATTGTTGGAAAGTAAGGGTTGGCTTGCTTTATATGTGGTTTAAGGTCTGTCTGTCGGCCGATTTGGATACATCAAACAGAAAAATCACGCCAGAGAATAACGTGTTAACAAAAGAGTGAACAGGCTTCCATCTGGTGCAGTGTGGAAGAGTGATAGACGGTTCTGATTTCTAAATGCCTATTAGCAATTGGTGCAATATTAATTTAGGTATTGAAAGTTCTCTTTTGAAGATGCCTGGAAGTATAAATCAAAGCCCTTCTGTGATCTGTAGCTACTTAATCATCAGTGTTTGCCAACATGCATGTATCCATGCATGTGTTGCCTGTGTCTATGTCTGGCAGTTGGTATTTTATTTGTTTTCTGAAATGCCCGAGTGTATAAATAGTTTTCTACAACAAAACTAAGTTAATTGCTTCAATCACTGATATTAATTGCAAATTACACCAAATTGGTTCTCTGTGACCCTCGATTTGGAGTCTCTTGAATTCATATCTCCATGCTAATTTTTTTGTCGTGGCAAAACTGTTTTATTTTTAAAGTTGTCATAATTTCTTTCCTCTACGCGGATACAATTTTGCTAACTTCAGACGTATCGATAATGCTTACTTTAGTCTCTTCTTTCCCATCTCGGTCCCTTTGGTGGTTATTTTGACATTTGAATGGCTAAATATTAATCACACTTGCTTTGTTTTTATATCCTTCTCTCTTAGGGGAACATTTTAAAGAATGTATGCTTTGCACACCCGTCTTGTATCGGTGATAAAATCCACACTGTTGAGGAAGTGACAGGAGACTTGAGGATTTGAAATATCATGTTTTGATTTAAACGCTGCCTCTCAGATCTAATTCCCAGCTTTTTATGTAGGCTGATTATTGACTCAATCGTGCTTGTTGGGTCATTTTTAAGATTGTGTGGGTGTATGTCTGACAGTTTATTTTTAATCTTACAGTCTACTTGGAATTCCAGTGTAAGGTGTGATGAAGAAACCAGACATGTTTAATTTTGATCACCTTAAAGGTGCAACAGCAGGTCACTGGAGGGCTTAAGCGTTCAACATGTTTTGCAAGCAAAGCCAGTGCCTCTTATAGGTCGTGTGAACGCAGGTAATTCTATTACAATGTAGTATTTGGAATACTTCTTATATTATCACTAATCACCTGAAATGAGCAGCTGCAAAGCAGATGTGCACTGCTTTTTGGCAAAAAGTCCACACAGCAAATGGTCTCAAGGTTTGACTTGGAGCCCCTGAAAGCCTTGGTATGATCTACTATCCTTCTGTTTTTCAGTCTGCTTTGCTATTTAAACCAATCTGTTTATAAGATTGCAAAGGGCAAATAAAAAATAAATTAGGAACAGGGGGAGGAAAAAGACGGTAAGCTGCAGCCAAAAGAGGATTTTAATTACAGAAGCCTGATTATTCATGAAGTTATTTATTTATTTTTTTATTTTCTCCCCCATCAGCTATTTTCTGAACGAGCACTGGCTTCAGGCCACTGTGGAGAGTTTTCCACACCAGAGATGTATGCTGAGTGTAAAGCCACTGCAGGTGGACTCCCCACAACCTCTTGTGCCTGGCTGAGAGTGAGTCTGCAATGGATAGTCAAATGAGACATATGGTAGCTCATGATTAAAAGTCAGTTCAAATTACCGAGTGTCTGTACAGAGTGTGCATATTTAGATATTTTTGTTTCATCAGAACTTTTTTTTAATTATAGTTATAAAACTTTGTTGGACAAAGATTATATTTTAATTGACTAGTTATTGATGATAGCTTGTATTCCTTCTATGAAAAGGTTGCTTTTTTCATTCAGTATACAATAAAACATAAAGGTATAATGTCAATTTTTCCAAAATATCTTCTTATTTGATGCTTTGAAAATGCTAGACTTGATTTGTCATATCAAATGACCAGCCTTTTTAGTATCGATAATCATAAATTGATAAGACGCATATTGTGCTACATATAATTTAGTCACACAGAAGCCCAAAAATCACCTCTAATTGGTATTCAACAAACAGGCTTTTGCTTTGCCGCACAGTTTGTATATTTCTATAAAGCTTGGAAAGTTGCTCCAGATTTGATGATTATCTTCTCTCTCTAAGTTGGAGAACTGTGTAGACAGTGTCTCTGTAATTCTTGGCTGACTAGTGTGGCTGGCTGTGTTCCTTGAAGTAGCAAACATTTGGTCAGAGTAGAAACAGATTTCCTAATTTAATGCATGTCACCAAAATATTAGTATTTTGGTGACTAAACTATATTCATTTTACTACTTCCTGGTCAGTTGTTTAAGTCTATATGTGTCATCTTGATACATGGATGTCATCCCTTTAGATTTACACCTACTTTGGTTGCTAAATCCCTGCCAGTTCACCTCAACTGTTTCGGGGATGTAATATCTACTTCTAACCCCACCACCACGCCTAAAGTATGCAGTCATGTGGACTGCAAATGAATCCATTTTATCTCAATTTTTAATGTCATTTTAACGTCAGAGACCAATAGTAATTGTTCCACCCCCTAACCTAAAATCTTCCACTTGTTTCTCTATACCATGCTTCATAACTTATAGACTACAATCAATCCAAATTACAAAACAAACTTGGTGAACTCCAAGGTGCTCAGCACAGGGTCCCGTCAAGGTTGCGTGCTTGCCCCATAACGCACAGCTGTAAAACTACACATGCAGAAAACCCGATCATTAAGTTTACAGAAGATACTACAGTGGTAGGACCCATTCATCCATAATGATTACTCAGTGTAACGGAAAGAAAGTTAAGCAATTAGAAGGTTAGGGGTAAAACAACTCGGTGTGCAGTGTGGACAAAATAAAGGACACAATCAACCCCCAAAGGTCACCACATATTGAGTGGATCTGAAAGGGTCATTGCAGTGTCCTTATGCTCTGCCCAAGATTTTGGGGAAACTGGAGAAATTGATTATCAGAGACTTCTCACAACTTCTCTTTAAAACTTCTAACATTAGATAAAAAGTATAACAGGAAAAACAGAACAATCAAATTATTTATTTCGGCCACAAATATGTGCTAAAGTCATGTGTTTTCCATTATTGAATGTATTTTGTACCTTATGATTTTTTTGTTTTCAAATATAGATATTTTTACTCAACCTATTTAATTCTTTCTACAATAGTCTAATTTTGTTTGTACCATTTTGTGAGAGGTAAAATGAAAAAATCCAATTTGTAACGAAGACAAATTTCAAGTTACAATTTCTTCTGCTGCAGGTTCCTTTTTGTTCTGCAGTATACTTCATTTAATTGTAAGAAGAATGTTTTTAAATTATAAACCTGTGGCAAATTATTATTAATCTCCAGCTAAGTCCAATATTTTGGATGGTAAATAGTCTGTTATATCTTACATAAATGCTACTTCTTTAACATCCACATTAATATGTATCATGATTTTATTTTTCAACCATTTTCAAGCTTGAAAATCACTAAATTTTTTACGGATACAGCAGCAATCAGCTGTTTGGCAGATAGATGAGGCTGCAGTAATCAAAGTCATCTATATGTTTTAGGAGGAGAGTGTGATCTCCCTTTGCTAGTCTGGAGTTTCTTGTTAGTTTCACAACTGGCTATACATCTGAATTTAAGTATACAAGAATATGCTTTGGTTGGAGTTATCATTAAGATAAAATAGTGTCTTCTTTGTGGTTTGTCCAGCCTTCCACATGAGTTAAGATATGTTCATCACTGAATCTCCAAGTAATGAAGGTATAATTGTAATAATGCAATATAGTTAAAATAACATAAATGTGATATCTGTATACTTCTTAGTCTTCTCTCTTTCACAAACTAGCCACATCTCCTGTTTCATATTCATATTTCTGGAACTGAATACCTCTTCCTCTATCCATCATGATTCAGACACTAGAAAACACTTTAATAACTTTGCCACTTTGATGGCTGTTTAGTTTGACCTTCTTAGACTTGGCTGGATAAGCTTTATTGACTGAGTTTCTCAGATATCAATGCGACTTTATATCAAAGTCCACACAGTGTCTCCAAACTTCATCCTACTTTAAACTTTCTTTTTCTCTTAAGTACTGAATATCTGAAATGACACAGCACTGACACATAATTTTGTTCTTGTCTTAAGAAATTATGTCTGCAGAAGAGATTTATTTCTTCATTACTATTGAAAAATCAACACCGAACTAGTTTCAACGTTCTGATAACAAGACTTTTTACAATGCGTCATGTCTCTTGAGCTCAGCTAAGAACCATGAAAGCAGTGTGGCCTCGGCATGAACTAGCAATGTGTGGCTCTTATCTCTTTCAAGCGTGTGTCTCTGACTGTGCTTTGAGTTATTGCTGCCAGAGTTTGAGACCCATTCATCAGGGTTTCATTAAAACCCAAATTGCTTTTTCACTCTAGCTTTCCAACTGTCAGCCTAACAAGTTCCACTTCCTGCCAACTCGATTTCTGGGCTGGGCCTGCTGTAAATAGTAGTTCAATTCTTTGAATTTGCAGTCCTAACCCAGGTTACACAGGACTGGGAGGCAATAAGTTAAAATAAACTCTCCAATAGTATTTTTCTGTTCTGCTTGCATTTTGCTTTGTCCTTCTTATCTCTGATTTAAAGTGGTGGTGAAAAGCACCACTGTCATCACTCACCTGCCTCACATCTCTTTTTCCTTTACTGTTTGGAAGACTGAACTTTTACCCATCTGTGTTATTAGGAAATATGTGTGCAATTTAGATTTTGCAATGGTTTATGTGTTGTCTGATATTTATTGAGTAATTCATGAAGCGCTTGCAAACCCAAAAAATATGTATGTGCTGCCACTCATTCTTATAATTGGGGTGATATGGAAGTTGAATGAACATGCTTTTTCTTCTTTTAGTATGGCTGTTCAAAATGTTTTTTAGTAGTTTTAAAAAAACATAACCCTTTATTACACATTCTATATTACGCTATATGAGTTTGTCACTTCTGATAGAGTGTGTGCCTGCATGTAATGTACAGTGTTTATGTGTGTTGTGGTTGCGGCTATTGATTTTGCTGCATTCTGCTGTGTCAGGACAGGGTACACCACTTTTGCTGTAATGTTTTTATGTCATGCTTTTTTTCCCCAAGGATCAACTGACTGTCTGGGAATTAAATTTCAATACTCCACGAGTGGTCCCAATGGGTCAGACTAAATTAATCTAAAATCAGAAACCGCTTTGGCTTTACTTTCAGTTTCAAGCATTTGGCGTCAGTGCAAACATAACACTAGCAGTGCTGCCAGAGTTTGAGAAATTTTATAATTGGGTCTTTGTTGTGATATCAGAGTAGCAGTTGTAAACATACTATAGCAGTGATGTACATGTATGTCATAAGTGGTGTGTGAGAACTATGGCGCTCATACTGCAGCATTTTTGACAGTTATGCAGCTGGTGGACTATGTGTGCTACTAAAATATGTGGTAAGAGAATATATGTATATTTTTTACAAAATAATACAGAGAGAATGCTAAAAATTTGTATTGCTAATTGTTGTGAATCTATTGATAAAGTATGTGATTCCTGACCTAAGTCCAAATTTACCAGGTAAATGGAGAGCCACATTAGAACCCACCAACACTTTTTCTGGTTCATTACTGTTCACTTCTGCAAATGGTTATTAGCTCTTGGAATATTCTCCACTGTACTTTTCTTTTGAGCTTTCATTTTAAACAAATTATGTTTGGAAAAACTCATGCTGTTGGCTGTTTGTGCCTATAAGCTGTAGGTCAGATTTGTTTTGCTTGCAAATGGCAAATCTCAATCCCTCAGTTCTCAAAATGTTGATGGCAGTACAGGCACCTCTAGTGGTACTTGTACCACAGTTTGAAAGCCATCAGTGCAAAATGTACTGGGTTAATTTGCTACTATAAAACAGATACTAATAAAATAAAACTTCAAAAGGTATATTTAATGAAGTCTTCTACTTTTTTAGGCATCCTGACAGTTTTTAATGCTTGAACTGCCTTAAACCGCTTGAGTGCCAGTGGCTGTATTTTTGCAGAACATACTCATTACATTCACAATGAAATATGACCTTTTCCTCTGGTAAATGTAAGACAGACCACAGGGGAGAGTAGCGAAAACAGGATTGGACACGGTACAATAGTGAGAAAGTCATGAGAGGAAAGTCAGAAGAAAGTGAGAATGTAATATGTTTTTGTGACATGGGATTTATCACCAGTTAAAAGACGCACTTGCTCATAATATTTTTACTTTCACTGTCCCAGATGAATGTGCATATTTAATGCGACAACACACACAGTTACTCCCACAATCCCTCAACCTTTCCCCACATCCTGAGGGCAGAGGTCAAGTTTAGTCCTATGTGGGGAAGTGGGGCTGTTTTCCCTCTTGCCTGGCACCCTGCCCACGTCAACAGTCCCTTTCTTTAAAAGCCACTAATGCAGGGTCTGGTGCTGACAGTACGCTGACAATGAGTTACTATCTGCCAAGCATGGCCTCTGTCTGACTGTCGGTCCCACTGAAAAACAGATCTGTGGCGGGAGCAAAGGTTAATCCAGCAGTGAGGCTCTGCTGGCGACTGCCTCCACTGCCATGTGTGACTGAGAATGGGCTGAGAGGAATTAACACCACTGCCTCGGGGAATGTTGACAGAGGTGTGGATGTGTGAGTGTCTCTGCGTGTGCTCTACTGAGTGTGTGCTTGCGTTTGTTGATGATAAGAAGTGAGGAAGGGGCAGATGATGATGTTTGAGGAGGAGGTTTTGTCTTCACAATCCATTATCTTCAGGGAAGAATCGCATGGGATAAAGGTTGCCTCATGCCATTTAAAAGACGTAAGACAAATACCAGCAGACCGTATAAATATTGCAGTTCCACAATGAGTGCTGTCTCCCTTTTATCCACCATATCAAACGCTTTGTCAGCCTGTCTTAATCTATTTATTTTTTGCTTTTTGTGATTTCTTCTTTTTGAAAATCTGCATCCTTTTTTTCCAGTATTTACTTATCTGCCCTGGAGTGAAATTCAGTCCTATCTAGAATTTAAGAAAGCAATAAAAATGTAGACTGTGTAAAATGAGGCTTGCGGCTACCAAGAAAGGATGCCTTTAAACAGATCTGCTTTGCCATCTGTCAGTTTTTAGTCCATCATTTTTCTTTGTTCGCTAAGCCCATGTTACCACACCAGCTCCCTATGGCTTTTAGAATCACACGAACTGTTAAGAACTAATCACTTTATGATCCTACTAGTTATTGCGGAGGTTATTTATACCTGGCAGGAATATGGTTTCTTGAATGTTCAACCCTGTTTTACATGTCCCCTTTAATTTCAGACATGACAGTATGCTGTCATGTCTGAACATGACATGTAATGATACATCTATAGTTCACAAGATAATACCATACACAATATTGCTACAGAGAGTGAGAAAATAGACAAAAAGTCACATTAATTTTTAAATGGTGTTGCTGGATCCTTGAAACTGATGACGTGACTTCACTTTCAGATTGATTTTGCTAATACAATATCTGAATTCTTGAAGGCTCTTATAGATCAGGGGCATTTTATTGTAAGAAGGTAAATGTAACCTTGCAAATGAAGTAAATAAGTAAAACGAAACAAAACCTCCATACCCAGACTTGAAGCAGCAAAATATTGTGAATTCCACACCACTGGCTCCAATATGCACATGGAAATGCATCAAAGGAAACACACACACACACTTCAAAATTATGTTTTATAAAAATCCAAAACAATTATCCTCATTGCACCTGCGTATGTCAGAACATTGTAAAACTACCTATGTTTTCACAAATAATGTATTTTTAATTAATATAGAATAATTCAACCCACGTTTACTACTCTGTGCAGTATACTTTGGATTGTCTAAATCTAAGATTGAATACCCAACATACTCACTTTGTAAATATTCCATTTTATGTTTTACCAAACAATAATCTCAAACTGGGTATTAAAGAATTTCTGTTCCGTGTAAAATATGCTAAATCAGATTTGATTGCTCTGCTGTAGATTGTAAACTACAAATTATCAAATGCAGATCAGACTCAGATAGTAAGATTAGTGCTGAGATAAGTGGAAGAAAATCTTAGCACTGTTAATGGCTACCTGACAGCCAGTTGCTGCTTTCTCAAAGTGTTTGCAAATTGTTCATAATTTGCCTGCCTAACTATGAGCATTTCTATTTCTACCAAGAATTCAAATTACTGTCACACAATCTAAAAGCAGTGAATTCTTCTTCAGTGCTTTTTTTGACTGTTGTTGGTGTACCATTATGCAATCTTTATTCGTCAACCCCGACAACATTACAACTGCATTTCTTTCATCCATCAAAATAAGAGTCTTGAGCATAGATGCAGAATTTCTGCAGAAGTTTATTATACCACATGGTCATATCCATACGGATGCAGCATATTTTAGTGTGTCACAGACTTCACTTAGATGGGGTTTAAATATTGGATGGTTGTATGCCACAAGATCTCACTACACCTAAGTAAAGTGAAATTTGTTACAGAAAATTTATCTGGTTTTAATACTGTAATAATGAGCCATTTTTCAGTTTTAATATATGCTTTTGAAATAGCTATATTCCACAGGGTAAATGTGCATGGTTATGATATTTCTAGGGTGTTCTCAGCTAGGATTAAGTAGAAATTGAAGAACAAACATGTAAAACAATAGAAAGGGATCAATGCATGCTGGTGCTGGTGCATCTCACTCAGTCAGCCATGTGTGACATCTCCTGAAGTCAGTTCACTTTGAAATCCTTCCTCAGTCATCATCAGCCTTTGTTTTTTTAGAGCTGTTTATTTTGCATGTAGCTTCAGATTTCTGTTTTAGTGTAAAACACTGGAACACACACCTGCCAAAATATCTGTACTTGGCCCTCTGTGTGAGTCAGAGCCAACTGGTGTGCGTGTATGTTTTCCTTCTCCCAGTGGGTGTGCATTTCTTTATCTTTTTTGCCTGTCGCGTTGACTGATGGCTAAAATGCTAAATGGGGCTTTTGTTTACCTCACCTGTGCCACTGGCAGGCCTCAGTGTGTGCTGGGCTGTGTCAAGGAGAACTAATAACGTTTTAACTGCTCTGTCAAACTTCAGTCACATTGACACAAACTCTGCTGTTGGCAAACTATCCTGCAGACAGGCTGTCACTGGACAGATGTAAATGAAAAGTGTGCCATGGTTACATGTCAAACATTACACTGGGAGACGGTAAAATGCAGTTTCCAGTCACATTCATAATTCTTTAATATTTTCAACTTTATTCATGTTACAACCTTGCAACCAGACAAATAATGCCTATTTGCAAAGTAAAAGGAAAAGGACAACTTGACTCACATTAGGTTTTGCACATAGGCCAAAATGTTAGTCTAATCTGACATAAAAAGAAAAATACAGTTAAAAAGGTTGTCCACGTGTCACTATGGCTTGTTGCAAATTTCAGCTGAGACTTATGACTTTTTTTCAAGACGGGCCTTCTTTTTATACCCTTAGGCAAAGGCCCAGTTTGAGAAGTGCACAAATCAAGTTGTCCTGGCGATAGATTTCCCTGCTAAATTTGTACATCTCAGCAACTCCTCGAGGGTCACCATAAACTTTTTAGCTGCTTCTCCTGGCTCTCGCTGTCAGTTTAGGTGAACGGGTGTCTTGTTTAGGTTTACAGTTTTGTCATATTTTCAAATTATAGATTGCACAAACTACTTCACGACTCTATTTCTGACTGGTCTATTGTACTCGTCAACTGGATGACTGTGGACAGTAGACAGAGTAGTTATCTTGCAGTCCAAAACTTCTAAGTTCAATACTGGCTTTATTCTTCCACATGTTGGATCTGAGTTTGGGTGTACCAGTGTGGGTGCTGGGTGAATGTGGCACTAGTGTAAAGTGCTTTGAGTGGTCAGCATGAATAGAAAGACACTGTGTAAATTAATTTCATTTACACATACTTTATTTGCAAAAAGCACCACACATTTTCTTTGAACTTCAAAAATATGTTACTTTGTGTTAGTATAGCACACAAATCCATACAATCCAAATAAAATACTTCAAAGTTTGTGATTAACATGAGATTATATATAAAACTTTGACATAATGGGGTGTGGGTAGTTTTGCAAGTCACTGTGAACACTTGTTAGGGTTTTCTAATCTGTGCTTATGTGTCTAACTCTGCAGTTCCCAACATTTATTTGCACGTGTGTAAATGTGTTAAGTCGTAGGTTTTCCCTTTATGGGGTATGTGTAGGCATTGCAGGGTTAGTGTAACATTGACATCTTGCAGTAAGCGTCCCTACAGGAGTGTGTGATTTATGAGGCTTGTGTGAGCACTTCTCCCATCTTCCTGCATAATGTCCCCATTAGAGACAGCAGACTCTGTGGCTCTGCTCATCATTTAGTCTCAGCGACCAGTACACCTGGGAAGAGAAAATTTTGGAGAGGGACAGACACAAAATTGAGTTAAAAAAAGAAACAAAGGAATATAGTGAAAATAAAATGGTATTCTTTATTTTACTTTTAGTGTTCCAGTCTTTACAAAGTTTATGACCAAGAAAACCTGTGTTCAAAGAAAAAAAAAGTGGGAAAGAAGTAGTGGAACATAGCAGGAAAGTACAGATAACAATAAAATAAAAACAGTTCTATATTTCCAGCTTGATCCCCGGTAACTGCAGTCTCTGCAGCTCTAGCCACCTACCCATCTATCAAATGTAGCAAGTTGCAGTATTCATTTCTCCATCGCCTCTGAGTTTTCTCGCTATTGTTTGTCTGCCCCTGTTCTTTACCTGTATTTGTTTTGGTCTGTCAGCCTCATTATGTGAACGGAGCTGCCAGGGGACAAAGAGTCTAAAAACACCCTTGGGAAAGGGGAAAACCAAAAGAGTTGAGAGTACAAACTCCCTGGTAGTCGTTCTAGCATGCATCTACATTAATAACTCGACACGCGTGGATAACAAACACTTTATAAAATTACATTCATATTTGCTCAGCACACATTTAAGTCTCAGCAAAACCCTTTTCTAAAATATGTACTGGCAAACATTGTGAAAATTGTCTTTTAGAATATTGTAGAGTGAAACATTTTTCTTGTTTGAACCATCATCTTCTACATACTGCAGCCTAAATTACTCTTTGTTTTTGACTTAGTAGTCTTTTAGTTTTTCTTTTTTATGTTTTTGATCACAGTAACAAAGTAATCTTTTGACATTTAGTTTGTAATAATTTACAAAAACATGTTAATTAGATAAAAATGCACCAAAAATGTGTTAAACAACAGTTGTCAAATCTATGCATTTGTGGGTGTAAAAACTCATGAAAATTGAGATCCTGCTACTGGGCTATGTTTTAATTTTTACACAACACAGAGCCTCTCCACTCTACCAAATATTTGTAATGAAACTTCCATTGACTTTTTTTATATCTGTCTGCCCTCTTTTAGTTATGTGCATTTTTTTTATAACATGAACCTGTTAATTTTTTTCTGACAATGTTCTCTGCTTTTTTCCCCCTTGCATTTGGAAACCTGAGCCAAAGAAAAATCAGAAAAATCATTCACTGAACTGAATTCTTCCAATTCAGTATTTGGCACCTACAGTGATGACTGGAAGAGCAACCGTCACCTCTACTTCTCTGGATCAATATCATTCTGCTGTTAGCATAATAAACTTGGAATCTGCCAAGAATAGGTAGACTCAGTTGGATATCTTTTATTTGGTTGGTTATTTATGTGCTGAAACATAGGAACATTAAGTGCATCCATCACCACCTAGGCATGGGTCAGTTACTGGCATCAAGGTTGTAGATCAAGGTCGGTTCTGTTTTTAAAACCACAAATATTTTCTGCCACGCTACTCCTACATTTTAACACCTTTTAATGAGATGCTACAAAAATTGCAGCAGGAAAGAGGCTTTTTTTCACTTGTAAGATGCACAGTGTTGGGGGTCACATGTAAGGAGAGTGGGTTCTTGTTCAAGTTGTCAAACCAGTGAAATTGGCTATTTGTTGTATGGTTTTTACAATAAGGTGCTATCAGTGGATTCCCCTTCATTTTGTGTTTAAACTTTAAAGAAATATGTCCACAAATAGATGTATCACAGGACCTTCTGCTTTTGTCTCTCAAAACAATTTAGAAAGGAACAGCACTACTTGCACTTCTTTTTAAGGTAACGATGCTTTAAAAGTGTAGTTGGAAAGCAGAATCTGTTGAGTATTGGACTGCACATAGGCTTCGTGTGGAGAAAAAGTAACCAGTTAATATCAAGTTGGTAAACTTGTTGCTCTATAAATTAAACAATATTTTACGTTAAAATACAGGCATTGTATTTGAACTAAAGCGCTCAGAATTACTTCATTACAAATAAACTTCCCATGCCTATAAACAGAATAACAATATGCTGTGTGAAATAAGAAGTTGAAAACCAGAACCTAATTTTGTTATTGTAATAAAATAAAAATACTTATAGATAAAATTCATATACCTAGAGAAGCCAATATATTACACACCTGTAGCAGAATTGAAAAAAAAAATTGTAAAGTATATTAGGTCATGTTTTTTGTTTTAATTTTTTGTTTTAATATCATTATACTGTGAATATGTTGTATTTTTGAACAAGATTATACTGTGAAAACATCATTCCAATTCACGCCTTCTGCACCAAAGTGAGCCTTAAAGAATTGTGTTTCTTTCAGCCAAAAATTCACAGCACCACTGCACAACTTCACACTTTCTAACCCAGTGAAACAGGTCTGGGCAAATATTTTATGACATAGGAGCAGCGCACTTGAGTGAAATACTTTTGTATTTACATGTGCACTTTTACATGAGACTGTCTGTTTCTGAATGTGCAAAGTGACCATTGTGAAAGTGTTCTTCCACTGCTTTGTACATGTAAAGAAAGAGAACAGCTTTTAAATGGGTTTCTTGGCACTGCATTTTTAACAAGGTGCTTTGGTTCTTAAGCTGCAACTGTTGTAGCAGGCATCACACTTTGACTCCTGGAGCACAGCTCACATCATAACTGCAAATGGCTTCATCTGGCCGATGCAGAGTAAAGAGTTGCCTGGAAGCTCTTTTCTTTCTTCTAGAAGGAAGAACTTCAACTGAGAGCGTAACCACAGGCTGTCCTACTGCATCAAGAGGCTCACACTTTGATCCTCTCATGTCTCCATTACAGTAGCAATCAGCAGACAGCTTGAGGAATCCAAAATGACAGGATTTAAGATGAGAAAAAAAAATATTTGAGGTGTTAATGGATGTTGTGATAAAAGATGACAGCTAGTAACGATACAGTGGGAGCTCAAGAAGCCATCATTGGCTGATGTTTGCATTCACCAATTGTGTAACTGGACAGCTGTGACATTTCAGCTCTGTTGCGGGCCAAAGCTCAAGCACCAAGGCATCCTGGATGCCAGATGATATGAGTTCAGATTTAGCCTTTGCAAGCTTTTGTGTGTGTGCAACACATGCATAAAATAACACTCAGTCTCCCTGTGGCAAAACAGACTGTATCTTGTGTGCTGGAAATGACATTTGCCCTTCCAGATGAGCCAAGCGTTTTACTGAGTTATGGGTTATGGCTCTGAAAGTCATTTTACAATAAATTAACTTGAAAAAGAAAGACTTAAAGGGCGAGTAATGAATTTTTGGAATAAGATTCTGATAAATGTTCATAGGCTGCAAATACAGACAGTCGCAGAATCTTTTGACATCTTCTTTCCCTTGATGTTACTAATCTTGGTCAGGTCTTTCTTGGACAATATATTTACCTTAATATCCCAGGTGGATAATCACTGGTTTCTTTCTTAATAACTCAGTAATGCATGTGGTGCAAAGGTGAATGCATTTTTGAACTAAACAACCCTGTTTTTTTTTTTCAGTAAATACATGTATCGATCAAATACAGTCTTATTTTATCTTTCCAACCAACCAACCAAATAAACAAACAAATAATTATTTTAGTTCCATAGTGGCTATTTTTTCCAAAAACATACCAAACTGCAATTTTTGTAAACCGTTACACCCCTTGTAAAAATAGTTGGTTAATGATGTTGTACTGGCATCCACTCCATGAGGGTTTTTTATTCAAATTAAATTGTTTTAAGATGGTAGAGCCCCACTTTGATATCAGTCCTTCTATTTAAGCTATCTCTTTTATGATTAACAGTCCCTCATAACAACAAGCTGTTGGAGGCAAACATGAGTAATGGTAGCATCAGATGAAGGGAAAAAAATCATAAATAAAAACCTGCTTTTGGAGCTGATAGAATACACTTTTTTCATCATTTTACTCTAACTACATAGTCATCCTTAACTGGAAAGAAAAGTGGGCATTTACTGTTTGCTACTATGGGATGAGAGATTTCCAAAAAGGTCTCCCAGTTGTACTCCCTAAAGCAAAAAGAATCCGTCTTTTACTCCCTCTTTCTCGTCATTCCTATTTTTATAGACCCCTTCCAGAGAATATCATCACACTCTGTTCGACTCATCCTGTAAGGTTAAGATCCTCTGCTGAAAGTTTTTCTTTTAGCCTCCGGACTGTTTTCCATCTCGTATTCCCTGACAGGCTCAAGGAATGCCCTGGAGGGAAAACAAAAGCCGATCGCCCAAAATATATAGACTTCCACTGGCATGTGAGCATAAGCAGCGAGAAAGTAGATCACTTTTAATGAAAAGCATTGTGTGTGCTTGGAGGCATTGGTGAAGGTACTGGTTTTATCTCTATAAATATCAAAAATAGAGGGAAGAGGAAGAGGTGGTTTCAACCTGGAGTTTTGTGGTGACCAGTGCCAGTGGTTTTGTTGTTTGGACAGCAGGCGTGTCTGTGTGTGTGTTCATTTTGTAAGTCTGTATATGTTAGAGATGCACTAACAAGATCCCCAAAGAGAACCTCACTTATTGTTAAGATGGTGTGATCTCACCATGCATCTTCTCTCATTCATACCGACTTAGCCACTATATTCCCTGTTGAGGAGACTACACAACTTGGGAATAACAAACTAATGCATCGATTACACTACGTCAGTCACAGGGAGAACACTACCAAATTGAATAACACTTTTCCAATTGCACATCGGAAAATACACACGCGCACACACACCCCGTCGGAAAACAATCAGCGATCCATCCCGGTGGCATTCTCTCCCGACAGGGTACAGTAACTGCCTCTTACCGCTGAGATAACCCTCTTGGGGAGAAACAGAAGTATGGCATGTGATTGAGTCACTCACACCTCCATATGACTGTTAAATTGTCTTATATCTGCAGTCAATTCAGGCTCAGTGCTTTACCCAAGCCCCATGGGCCCGGGTGATAATTTGAGTTTTATTGAAATTCTGCTCCAATAGGTTCAAGGTGGCTGAAGGTCGTTCTTTTACCATCACAAATGAGATGGAGAGGAAGCACTCTGATAAAGCCTCAAGGTTCTAACTCTCTCTAACTCTTCACTTTGCACTACCGTCTGTTTTCCTTGATGTCAAAAGTGGGGGATTATTCAGAAGGCACAAGTCAATTTTGTGGTGCATCCAAACATGGTTAACAACACCATTTAATGAGCTTGGATATATCTATCCAGTTTCTGCCTCTCTTCTTTGAATACAGACCTGGTTATTATTTTTTTGCTTGTACATTGCCCTGTTCTTAGTGAGAAACCTTGAGAAACATAGAGGAAAAAATTAAGCTACTCTTTTGGGGATTAAAGTACAGACTTTAGGATTTTGTGTTCAAGGCCAGTGGAGTTGTCAGTTTTCTCTCTTATGTGAAGTTTTAGGTAGTATTTGGAGAGGGTACCAGTAGGAGTAATGCTTTCAGAAGCCATCACTCTGTTTTGGGTGTCCTGACAACACACGTAATCACTAGTATGTGCTTGGATAAGTTTCTGTCAGCTGTTATTTTCCTAATGTCTGATTCTGTCAGGTGCATGTTGAGGTGATAATTGTGCTCTTTCCTTTTACTCCTTATCCCATGCAAGGTCATGAATGGGCCCATTTATTATGGCCCGTAAGCAAGGGGATACACCTTGGAAAGGTTGCCTATTATTCACAGGCCAAGAGAGACGCACATGCATGTCCACAGCTAAAAGCAATTTAGAGTGGACAGTATATCTAAAATGCATGTGTTTTAGAGTGGGATGAAACAGCAGTACCTATAGACAAGCAACATATTCACAAAATTAAGATTTTATCTTGAAAAGTCCTGGCTGAGATTTAGACTCGGGAAACTTCTTACATTGAGGCAATAGTGCTAACAACTATTTCACTGTGCCGCATTCTATTGAACCTAAAATTCATATTACAACCACCACCAAATACCACAGGATTCTTCTAAATGCAAGTACCAAGAGAAGAACTGTGGAATTTCTGACAAATTAAGTGAGCCATTTGTTTCCCTTAGGTTAGATCCTCTGTGATAAGATAACACTAGAATCTGCTGCATGATGCACTCTCCATAAGACTGTCTCTATATCTGATTCACTATCTTTATTTTAACTACACTCAGCCTCTTTCTTCCCCTCTTTCCTCACATTCGTGTCTTGTTACCCTGTGTCTCGTTTCTTTATCTTTTAATTTCTGTCTGTCCTCCATATTGGACCAGCATATGACATGATGGTTATCTTGGTTCAGCTGTATGACAGCAAAGGGCGGACTCTTCTGAATTTTTCTTCTAACTGTGTTGCTCTAAAATGCATCTGGGTAAGCGACACAGACATCGGTATACCGACTGAATTTTCCAAAATTAAATTATTTCAACTGTATTTGGATATGCACCTTGTTAACTATTTGCTAACTACTACTACTCGTCCTCAATTAGTGTTAAGGACAGCAGTGCAAGACTGACTAATAAAGTTTTACTAACTCAGCACTTTACTGTCTGCTTCAAAAACAAATATGCATTTACTGCCTGTGGATAAACCATTAGCTGTTGCTTTAATTGCTAAATGCCAGCCTCATAGTCCCATTGTGAGAACCTTTATGGACCAGTCAATGAGTGCATTGGCGGCAGACATGATATTATGACAATCAGTCAGAGACAACTTTCCAAATAAACTAAAGTTTTGTGGGAAACAAAACTTCCCCAAGGAAAAGGATAAATTACATGATCATTTTACTATCTCTTTTAATGCAAAGAGATAAATTTGTATGCAGAGATACATTTTCAGTTCTTTTTCCAAAGCAGGAGAACATATTAAGAAAATGTTTTTACTTTAAGTAGAGATACTCTGATTACTGACTATCTTCAGTTCAATGTGTTTAAAAATGAAGCAGGTGAAAGCACAGAGCATGAAGCTATAAAAACTGTTTTTTTCTTCTTTTTTTCTAATACATGTCGAAACAAGTCTGCAGTTTACATGCACCGTGAGAAAGAGAAAAAGAGATTCTTTGAGCAGGTAACATTGAGGCTCAATGCAGTACTGTCATGTTGCTCTAATTTAACCTCTTATCTGTCAAAGAATGTGTTGGATTTTAAAATGTTCACAGCCATTTTGAAATGAGAGCTTGCATTCTTTGGGGGATACACATGAAGGCATCTTTTATGTTTTTATGCTAGCCACACTAACGAATTCCTAAGGAGACAGCCATGAAAATTTAAAACAACTTTAATAATTTTTCACTTTATTTCAAATTGCTATAATTCAAACAACTCTTATTTGTGATGTCAGGTAACAAACAAGAGTTGTAACCTGACAGAGCTCTTGTTTGTGACCTGAGAGTCTGAATTCAGATTCTCAGGCTATTAAATACATAACTCAAATCTGTGCACCTTTATTATGAGTGCATTTACTTAGGTCTTGCGTACTTGTGTGATGTAGATTTCATAATCTGTAATCACACATGATGGGAATGCAAGGATTTAATCACTTCGTTGATAACTTTTTAAGTAATCACTCTGTTGTTATCTTTCTATCCCTTTTACTTTTCTTTATCTGTGAAAACAGTGTTAAAACCAACTCATTATTGCCCAAATGAGGCTTTAGTGAAAACTGCATATTTCTGAGTGAGGTCATAGGTGTACATGCTTGCCTGCAAAATCCAAGCGGTTCACATTCAGACGTGTAGAAAGATTTATCAAACGATTAAGTGGACCTTTCTAAAATAGGTGAATTTATTGATTTATTTTTTTTCATATCAGTCAAGAATGTTTCCGATTCTTATAAAACTAAAGAAGAGACAAATACAATATATGACAGAGTGAGTGTGCTTAAAAGGAAAGATTAAAAGGTCAGCTTGTTCAGCTGTCTGTGAACTGCCGAGGACAAGTCTGTCTTAATCCAAATCCTGTGTTGTGAAGTGAAGAGCCTGATAAGGGTTGTAATTACCTTGTTTCAAAACAGCAAATTGCCAGGTGTCTTAAAAGCAGACAGGCGGGCTCAGGTAATAACAGCCATAATGAGTCTGATTCTTTGAGGACACCGCCGCTTACTTATGGATCTGTTTTTGGCTGTACAAAATTTAGAAAACAGAGAGATCCAACATTTTTTTAACCTTCATCTCTCTAATAGCTCATTAAATGAAAAAAAAGTTTCACATTCAAAACAGATTAATTAGCTGTACTTTTCACATAATTAGATTTGTCTATATAAATTTGTAAATTTTTTGTACTATTTTTATCAGTCATTGCACAGAGTAACAGTGCTTCTGTATTTTGCTTCTGTTGTTCCATAGAAGAAATCACTGAAAATGTTACATTTTAGTTTAATGGTTTAGTTTTATAGGCAGATCCCAGAGTGTTCAGGAGTATTTGCTTGTTGAAAGTATATATAACGTTGGTAGTACTTTATTGTAAAGAAGAGATAAGAATGAAAGTTAGAAATATGTATTTTGACACCTAAATAGAGATAATCTTGCAATTGCTTTAATAAAAGAAGAGGTGATCATATTTTTTCTCTTTTTTTTTTGTCCATAGGAAAAAAAACCTAAATCAGCAGACCACACTTTATAGAGAACTGGGAATTGGTGTCAACCAGAAAAAACCGGATCAGATCATCATATTTACAAGTTCTTAAGCAGAGGGGGAAAAAACACCACTTGTCATTAAGTAGAGACCTCAAAAATAGTCATAAAAAGATAAGGCAAAAGCCATGATGAATATAAAGTAGAAGATAAATGAAGACTCAAGAAGAGATGCCCTGGGATAAGGGGGGGGGGCTGCAGAGGGGAGATGGATAGATGGGAACGAAGGAAGAAAAAGAAGGTAAAGAGAAAGCGGGTGAGTGAGTGGGCGGTGGGGTTATGATGAATTAAAGATGACACTCTCCTGCAGCCTGGTTTCTAAAGATCACTCTGTCTGCTAATGTAATGTTAATGAATGCAAATGATGTGCCTAACCTCTCTCCTCTGACCAAGGCATGGGAAGAGGAGCGAACGAAAGAACAGGAGCACCAGAAAAAGATAGTGAAAGATAGAGGGCTGTATTTGAAGTCGTAAAGTTAGAGTACAAAAGTGCTGTCTCTGCAAGTTGCCGATACTTGGAAGACTGGCTGACCACTAACATTATATGTATGCAATTTTTTTTTTTTTTTGCATTTATTTGCAGTCACTGTTTAGGAGGGCTGTCGCACTTTCTCCTTCCATTTTACAACAACTCCATTACAAACTGCTAATCATGGAAAAGAGCTTCTGGCTGCAAGGTTGATACCTAAATTTTATGCGACACGGTAGCCCAGATGTATGAGGCCAGGATAATGTCACCTTGCTGTGATTATAGAATAATTTCATCAA
Organism: Phalloptychus januarius; assembly: GCA_902982915.1. Classification (NCBI taxonomy): domain Eukaryota; kingdom Metazoa; phylum Chordata; class Actinopteri; order Cyprinodontiformes; family Poeciliidae; genus Phalloptychus; species Phalloptychus januarius. Next base: position 10,779,511 of record CADWAE010000466.1, on the reverse strand, counting down.
GTACTGCTGATAGTATATGTATATTAATTGTCCTTACTTTGCAATCTCTCTGACATCTGCCTGTGATTTCACTTTCCCCTGTCTGGTTCTACTTCTCTGTATATTGTCTTATCTCATGTTTTCCTCTTATGACTCACACTGACCACATCCACTTTCATGCTGGAAATGTTATTTTCACTCAGCAACCGCAAGCCCCAAACTCCATTAATACATCTGTTTGTGCGATCTGTAATTTGCAAGCCAGCTCATTTAAATCCTATCTGTGTCTCGGCAAAGCAGGACTTGTGTGTCATCACTTTGAGCTAATGTCTCGGGGGATGGCAGATTATTTTCTGTCCAATTTTCAAATCAGACACATTGTCATGTGTGTCTTTAGGGAGACATTGAAATAACACATTTCTTTTGACACATTCCTGTTGAATGTTCTGCTTTTTCTATTTAAAGCAAAAACGCCCTTCGGTAAGATGGATAAAGCAAGAAAAGTCTCACATCCATGTTTGAGAACTGCCTTCTGTATTCAACATGGTGATTCAATAAGATAGTGTCTCTATTCACCTTACCACCAAGGAGTATTAAGCAATGAAAATCTTTATAGTTCTCAAAAATAATCTATCGTACGTCCAGCTCACAGACCTTACATAATATTTGGTTCACTTTAACACATTTTTACCCAGTTTTATTGGATTGCCAAACTAAAGTCACCTCTATCAACACAACACGTAAAAACCAAGAGCCAATTCTTTCATATTTCACAAAAATAGCTTTATATGTAGGTCATATGTTCAATCCTTGTCCTCAAGTTTAAAGGACTCAACTTTATATGCAGGGTTAATGCTAACATAGCCTTACTTCACCAATCAAAGTCCAATGCTGACAGCAACTGGATAGCATGACAGGCTTCACTTGACAAATAATAGTGTGGTGCTTTATTACCATGAGTTTTCAAATAAGCTCAACCGATCTTAGACATGGAGGAAATTACCACGTTCCATTTTTAGATGGTGATTCAGTGTGTGAGCAACATTGAGATGTGTTGAGACACTGCCTCAGTCTGTCACGGACTTTTACTTTTATATTCCTCAATTCTCAGAGTGGCTGATTGATTAGCATGGGAGATTGTAATTGGCTAGCCTCACCACAAGTCTTTATTAGCTGTCTCTTGGAACACAACAGGGCAACTCAATAATTGCTTCATTTCTTACATCAAAAGAAGAGACTTGGGGAAAATAGGTTTTGCAGTTTTGAAATGCATTCCTTAACATATAGGTCTGGCTGGTTGTACAGGTAGTCTTGCTGTGCTCAAAACATTTCCTTGCTTTGTTCCAAAAATACTCCAGTCTGTCAAAAAAAATTGCTTTCATATTCATAAATCCCCTGAGTGGACGGCTGATTAGTTTGGAAGATGCAGCACTTCTCTCTTGTTTGTTTGTCAGCCGCCCCATATTAAGATTCCATGCTCAGCAGGCTACCCTGGGGTTTCATCATTGTTAAGTGCTCATTTCAGTCCTGCTGATTTCTCCTGTGGTATTTCATCTTCGTCTTCCTTTCTTTCTGTCTGTCATCATTTTTGGCTGTTCTGTCTTCTTTTTTGTCGTACCATCCTGATCCCATTCGCATCAAAAGATAAACTCTACTTAAATAAAGTTATCTTTGGGCCTGAGATCTTCCATTTTCTTGCTACAATAACAAAGAGATGGCCTTTTCCTGCTCATTGACCCTCTAGTATCTGGACATGATTGTCTCATTGAATTACAAAATATACCAGACACCTTAGGCAGGACAATGTAGAGGAGGGCGATCAAAGGATAGATGAATGGAAAAGATGGAAAGGGAATGGAAATCCTTAGAGAATACTCTGTTGTATTGATTAAGGAGCAAGGAAGGCTTCGAAAAAGGCTTCAGCACATGTTCTATCGACCAGCCACCATGCAATCATACAGACATGGTCACAAAGGAGGGATTTATACAGACATGTAGCTATTTTGACTTTTTCCTAATTATTAGGTTTACACATAGCAGCTTGATAATATTTAAGAGTTCTATAATCCATTCCATCTGTTGTTTTTTATCTATAGAAATATTCTCTGGGCTAGTGCTTGTAATATGTAATAATGGATGTTCCTGTGATGTATCACGCGACTGCTTGCTGACGTGTAATTGCGTGAAGAAAGCTGTTCCCTTATCGATCTGTAACACAAGGCCCCATCAATGTTTAATGCAGTCTCTCCCTTACTTTCATTTCTCTTCCTCGTTCTCTATGTGCCCCTCTCTCTCTATCTGTGGAAACAGCCCACCATTTGGTATTGATCTATCACTTTCTGCTAATAAGAAGGAGCAGCGTTCTCTGGGGTTGTAGGCCCTGGCTTTGCTCTCTGATTGTGACTTCTGAGTTTTGACTAAAATAATTCAGTGTATCATTTTGAAGATGCCTTTTGCTAAAGAATCCCTATCATTGAGTAAATAATAGCTTATGGTGTCACGATAATACATCTTATGCACTGACACCAATAAGCTGTTGATTTCCTCTGAATTTATGAGCAGTATTTACCTAGTCAACATTAGGCTTTTAATGTGGGTAGTTTTCCCACAGTCTGAACTGCTGGTGAACTTGGCTGTGTTTAATATAGTAGAGCTTGCAGATAGAGCTGACACAGCAGTGTATACACAAAAGAGAAAAGGCCCTGAAACACTAGGGACTGCAAAAGTTTTGTTTCACCATTTCCGCCAAATTATTTTGTAATTAACCATATGAAAATTACTTAGTTTAAACTGCAACTTGTTGCTTATTGTTTAATACCTAAAACTGGATTTGTTCTTACAAATGGAGTTCTATTTTGCCTGCTTTATGTCTGCTTTCTTATGCTTAAAGAGATACTCTTTTAGTTAGAAGTCTCACTCAGTTATAATTGCTGGCCTAGGCTGTATTATTATAACCTTTAAACCCCACTCCCAAAATCACGTGGACATCACAAATTTTAGGAACTACTTATTTTGTTGCCAAGCAACCATGAAAAAATTATTCTAGGACAAATGTACACATTTTAAAACCAAAACTTTCCTATTCCCAATTACGTCAGAGTCATAGACTGCCTATGTCTGCCTAAATGTTTTCTAATTCATACTCTTCCGTAGTTTTTTATTACCACAGCATATTGATGAGGGGACATAATGTATAGTTCCTTGTTTTAGTTACCTTTATCCATCCATTGTCAATTCTATTTTTATCCTTGCATGGTTGCAGGGGCTGGTGCTTATACCCAGCACTCTCCAGCAGGCCAGAAGCAGGTTACACACTGGATTGCCTATTCTTTGTAGGGCAACACAGGACAAACATTCATGTTTAGAGAGGACAATTTAGAGAGACCAAGTAACCTGGCAGTCATGTTTTTGAACTGTGTGAGGAAGCTGTGAGAACGCACGCATGCACAGGGAGAACATTCAAACTCCATGCAGAAGGACCTAAGGCCGGGATTCAAACCCAGGATGTTCTTGTTTACCAGTTTGAGATACACTGAGAAATCTGGTGACCAAAATTTAATGATTGTCAGCTGGATTGTCTCAGAACAGGATATGTCTGGTTGGAAACTCAGTACCAGTTTAAAAGAAAAATACAGTTTCAAAGAAAAATGTAAAAAATCAATACATGCATATTTTGGTATCATTCATGCTAGAGAGTGAGACCTTCAGCAAATAAGCGAAGAACAGCAGTATTGCTCTTTTTAACCTGTTGAATGTTCAACCTCTACCTGGCATGAAACATTCGTATTCTGAAATGGTGATAGCTTTCTGGAAAACTACATGCTCGAAGTAACGTTAATGAAGTGTTGTGATGTCATAGCTGCTCCTAATATATATAAATAATAACAAAAGACACATTACATACATCAACCACAAATTTTTTGTCCTTGTATTTCTATGCCATAGCTATATCTTTGAGCTGCATGTCTTTCTTTTCAAAATAGTTATTCATTTCTGGATCAAAAACATGTGAACAACATGAAAAATAATTACTAAAAAAAGAAGGTTTAAAAAAAATCTTAAATAGTGAATATTTCCGTATTTTTCGGACTATAAGCCGCTATTTTTTTCGACGTTTTGAACCATGCGGCTTATGGCCCGGTGCGGCTTTTTTGTGGATTTTTCTTCAACCACCAGGGGGCTCTCTAGCAGGAAGTGAATGATTGGAAGTCAAAATTGGAAATCAAAGAAGAAAGCCTTAACTGTCACTTAGCACATGCTGGCACTATGGAGAAATGTTTTCAAACTCATATCCGCTCATCATGGAAACTACATGAAGAAGTTCATATGGTGCTGCTTTTAAGTTGAAGGCTGTCGATCTGGCTGTACGGATTGTAAGCTCTGCGTGAACGAATCCATGGTTCGGCTTTGGAGAAGCAGAGCTGCGTCCTTAATAGCAGATTTATGCATCCTTGTGGAAAACCGAGAGCGGCGGAGATACCAGCGGCTTATAGCCCGGTGCGTCTTATATGCGTCATTTATATATATGTAAATTTCCAGTTTATTTAAAAAACTTTGTGGGTGCAGCTTATAGTGAGGTGCACTCTATAGTCTGGTATTATAATAAACAGTAATTTGTAAAATGCATGCACTTTTAAATTACATTGATCTTGTTACTATTCACATTCACTGGACAAAAAGAAAATGGTGAGCAAGACAGCTGATTTAAAACTTGCACATAGACACATTGGACATTTCTAAAATCCCCTGTGCCTATGGACAGGTGTTAGAGATGTGGCATGACTGCTGCTTGAGCCCCACCTTGTTGCTAATCACCACTTAGTACACTCCATTTACTCATGTGCTACTTTGATATTCTGCTAATGGTGGACATTAGATCAGGTGACAGTGCTCATCCTGCCTTCCCATGAGGCCTCTGACCTTTTTTGTCCCCTACCCACAATGTATTTTACTTCGTCCCCCCTCTCCTCTGTGTTTTAAAGGAAATGGAAAATGGCCTACCAAGTGTCCGTGTGATTAGACTAAAGCTTCTGTGATTTCCCCTGAGAAAGGGCTGGCAGTCCCCACAATGCTCCCTGGCACAGGGAGCTGTTTCATGGTCCTATCTCTCCAGCTGACAACAAGTCTTAAAAACAGGCAGGCTGGAGCTGGCTGACTGTGGAAACTAGACAGAGAAAGGCTGATTTTAAGGAAATTGAAACACTCAGACAAAAAGCCTAGTGTGAACAAGACTGTCCTGGTAGGTGTACACAGAAAATTCCTCACAGTGTTGACTGCTGCAGGTAAAGTCTACGTATGAATTAGTCTGCGCTCCATTCTTGCATATATTAGTATTTGATATATCTTACCTAACTGGTTAATGTCTGTGGACTGCATCATCGTGTAAGTGGAGGAAATTGCATCAAAGCATTTGTCTAACACTCACAATAATATGTTTTTTTTTCTTTAACAGTGTCTTTTGATCTAGATTTTATTAGCAATGTCAGTGACTGATTTCCAATCCCAAATTTTTATGATGCGCTGACCTGACCATGAGGATTTTTCTTTTAGAAACTAAAATTAAACTGTTAAAAGTATTTTATTGCCAGTCTCTCTTCCCAGTATTCTAAAAAGTCATGTGAACAATTTAAAATACCTTTTGATAGTCGCTATGTGTGTGTTGGCAGCACTATTTTCTTACAGAAAGAATATTCCAGGTTCAAATCCCAGCCTGGGGTCTTTCTGCCTGTGCATGTGTGGGTTCTCTCTAGATGCTTTTGGCTTCTTCTCACAGTCTGAAAGCATGCCACAGCATGGAAGCACAATGGATAAGTAGATTGTTGATATTTCTTTAAACAATATTAATTCTGAAACAGTCCTACTAAAAAGCTAATACTTATGAAGAGATTTGTAAATGTCTTTAATGAATGAAATAAATAAAATGAAAATAAAAATACATTGGGCAACATGATAAACTATATTTCCATTGTATTTAATCCAGAGTGGAGTCATCGGCAGCTTTGTGCATGTGTGATTCCATTGCAATGTGGAAACGGAATGGACTAGGTATTCCCTGTGCTCTTCTGCAGGCTGCTGCATGACGCGCCTGCTGTTTCTGATATGGGAGGGGTTCACAGCACCTCTCACTTGCCTGCTGCAAATGCAGCAGGCAAGTGCTTCCCCATTTTCCACCAAAGTCTCCAATAAACCAGAGTATGTGTCTAGATTTGTCACTTGGTTTTTTGAAAAAAAAAAATAAATAAATAAATAAAAGTCGCCTAATATACTTACGATGCAAAAATGGCAACCGTGCTCCAACTTGAAGCTGATGCCATATTCTGCTCAGTTTTAAGATATATGCTGAGCATAAAACTGTAGACAGTCCACTTTGTAACGGTAGATACTGTTACTATTCCTATCTGGATTTAAAATAATCAAATATATACATATATCGGATCCCTGATCGGGATGTGATGCCAGATTCTGACTAGTCTGAAACCATGTGGTTGGACCCGATTTCCGATCACGTGATCAGGTCAAGACCTCCCTAATATCCCCCTTATGTAACTTGGTTTGAGGCAAAAGTAAATGCACAATCAATAAAAGGATTGTCTTATTTAAAATTTAAGAGGGAGGATTTCATCAGACTGCGATCCCGTCCCTGTCAACAACACTTGTTTGGATTGGATAACCATTGCTGAGGCAGTGGAAGGTGTCCAAGGCAAAAACAATTCCTCTGAAAATTCCCGAAGCACCTTTCTTATCTGCTACAGACCATCACCCAGACATACCATTCCTCCTTCAGCAAATTAGTTTTATCTGTTTGGGAAACACAAACACAATCAAGGGCATGTTCTGGCATGAAGCATTTAAAAAGTGAAATGTTCTTTCAGTTTATGAGGTGAATCATCTAGAGCATGGAATAAACGGTCTGTTACAGGGGAAGCCTTCCAATAAAATGACAACACATCTTTTAGTCTCTTATCCGGAAATCAGACTGAGAAAAACTGGTAAGATTGGTTTCTTTGTGCCACCTGCCAGTCTTAGTTTGTCTTTTTTTGTATATATATGTCATAGTGAGGATTGCTTTTACACAAGAGATTTAAAGTCTAAAATACCATTTTTTTTGTGTGTTTTTTTTGTATCATTTTTTTTTCAAATATTGAATCAGTTACAGTGAAATGTCTATTTAAGTTTCACCAAAGAGTTAGGAAATTTATACGCTTTCATCTCACTCATTTGAAAGCGTTGTGAACCTCTGATCCATTGTGAGAATTTTCCAGTGATTTTTTTCCTGGATTAATGGTGTGCAAAGCTATACAGCCGTTTTCCACCCAAAAGTACAAATAAAATACACCCACTTCATCAGAAGTGACTGCAAATCATTCAAATACATGCATGCATGTGCATGCAAACAAAGGCGGGATATGCATATTGTTGTTGTGCTCACAGAGAGAACACAATACAAAGCTGAGCATTTAACAGCATGACAGAAGCTCTCAGGCATCCCTCCCAGCAAAGTGCCAAGGATTTGTTTCCATGTTTCTTGTCTTAACAGAAGTGAGGCAGAGATGGATGAATCACTGTGGGGTTTCGTCTCTGCTCTGTTCATAGATGATAGTGTCAAGTGATCACTGGGCCTTGAATTCAAGTCATCTCCGTTGAGGGGTACTAAAAATAGGTTTTGGAGGCTAACTACTGTTTTTCTCCCTATTCTTCTGTCTTTGCTGCAGAAACTTTGATGGACACTCGGGTGGCCACAGCAGAACTGGGCTGGACGGCGTATCCTAACTCTGGGGTAAGTAGGCAGCTGCCAACACTTGGCTTATTTGGAGTAAAGGTTTGATATTGAACTACCTTTTGTTCAGGGTGAAGTAACTTGATAGTCCGATACGTAACTTAACACCGTGGGCGCTCAGATCCACGGGCACAGGAAAATAGGCACAAAGGTAGGTGGGTTGGGGGCATAAACTTAAGTAGTTCCCAATGTAGCTCCCATTAAAGGCATAATTTTCTCTGTGTCCTGGTTTATAATGACTTAATAATATAATGGGTCTATGTAAGCCACAGCACACAGTACCTAAGTCCCTGTTAATGGAAGCTGGGGGATACTGTTGCCATAATGATACTGTAATGATACATTTATGCAGTGGAGTGGAGGTATTAGAGTGAAACTGGGGAGGAGGAGCTTTGACGATGGATATGCTCTGGGGTTTAAAGATTTAAATTGAACTTTTTTTCAGAATTTAAGTATTTTAGTTGATGTGAATAGACTAAAGATGACTAAAGAAGGGAAACGTACCCAGAATGAAAACAGTATTCTTTTGTTTTGGTTTGTTTTTATTAACTAAGTCAACAATTAAACTGATTGCTGTCCTATTACACTAATGGACCTTAAGAGACTTTTAAGGCCCAGTTTTCACAAATGTAATTCAAAACCCCAATGAAAAGCTCCATAGCCCAACATTGGTTTAAATTACAGGAACTATTCAGGATAGACAATGACTGTTTCCTGCATTTTCTGGTTCTTTGAGTCTTTATGAAGCATTTTATATCCGTGTAAAGAGACCATTTATTGGTGCTAAACCAGATGAACAGAGCTTTGACTTCGTTTAAAGGCTGACTACTGTGGCTGCCCAGATTTTTAGTGTTATTGTTTGTGTCCTCAAGGAGTACTAAGACCACTTGATTCATAAAATAACAATGCATGTGTGTGTATCTGTGCGTTTATGTGGGCAGTGACCCCTGACACATCTCATAGCTATAATTATGCAGAGTGTCAGCTTTTATTTTTATTATTCAAGGGATCTTGAGCCTGGCTTTTTCATTAATTCTGTGCATTTAATTAGGAACCACTCTTTTTTATGGAAGATAACTTAACTTTGTAATTTAGTGTTTTTAGTATGTAAAGCACTTGTATGCATTATTGAACCATTACACGCTGCTGCATATTATTAGTCACAATGAAGAGAGATATCGTAATTGTGGCTGTGTTTAGCTTGTGTTTGCAAATGTTTTTTTGTTGTTTTTTTTTTTTATTAATGTTGGGTCTTGTGATAAGGCCTTATCACTTTCAGCACACATTTAATGAAAGAACACAATTTTTGCCATTGATTTTTGTAGTACTGCCATGGTTAAATACCTTCTATCCAGATGAGTCTTCCACTGATGTCTGTTCAGTTCACCAAGCTTCCAGGCACACCAAGCCTTTTGTCTTTTTTGAGCACAGTTTTTTTAAGCTGTTGCAAAGGTTAAAACCTGCTGTAGAAAGCAGAAGAGTCTGAGAATAGCACAGTGCCTTTCTGTGCAACTCAGTGCAAGTTTGCAAAAAAAAACAGGAACAAGTTACTTGGGTAGTTAAGCTTAAAGATACAGTTGCTCTTGTAAGTGTACTAACAGTCATTATGAGCATGAATTTTGTGTTAAATAATATATATATTTAACACACAAATATTTAATGAATAGTACCAAAAAGTATAGAATGTTTGTTGACTTTATGATAGTATTCACTTTGTGTTTAAGATCCTCGTTGACTCTTTGCACAGAAAAGAAAGATCACCTCTCCAACAAGTATCTGTTTCTCAATAGCCGAGGGTCTCCTCCCTCTGTACAAAGCAAAGCCAAGAAAAAATGTCTGGTTTTTACAATGCTAGTATAAATGTGCAATGGACTTGAAACTACTGCAACACCGGCATCAAAATATGCAGAAGTTACAGTTTTATATCACCATGGACTGAGATTGTGTAAACCACAAATTGGGCCCATGATCCAAAATGTAACACATCTGACCACATCTTCAGGCCATTAACCTTGAGGTAAAAACATTTTATGGTTGAGTTTTGGCTACAATGAGTCTTCCAGACGTAAGAACACTGCACCATGTCTTGAGAATTGTGATAGAACTGTCATTCATAAGAATGACGCTGATTGTGCCAGTGGTACAGGAGCATATGATAATGAAGGACAACTGGCTCCATATTCTTAAACTTCAGAACAACTGCCAGGTGTAATATTCTAACATGAATATGAAAATGAGGTAAATCCAGCTGTAATTTTGTTGCAGATGGTGAACCTTCAAACTGCACAATCACTGTGCATGCATGTCTCAGTTTATTATAATTTATTCTTTAAGTTTTCCTGTTTGGAAAATTACAGAGTTTGCAGGAAGTGATTTAGTCAGTCCATTTTTGTTGCGCAGAGCTGAAGGTAGTTTTGAAGGACCACAGATGTGGTGTGATTAATTCCGGAGGTGAAAACATGAGGACATCAGGGTCAGCTGTGCAAATGGGTTGGCAATGTGCAATTGCACACTTATGTGTTAGCATCTGCAGAAAAGCCAGATAGCTCCAGGGACAGAAACACATGTGCTCAACCAACAATAATATTATACGTGTTTATAATATGCATTTCTGTTTCATTTTCCCTGCTGTTTTGTTTCTTTGGCATGAACTATTTCCCGCTCTGTGGGGGCTTCACTCCCCCTTGTCCTTTACTTTTCTTTCCGTTTCACCTTCATAGTAAAATGTCCGCCCTTTCTTGCTTTTCTGTCACGCTGCTTCTCACCCTCTGCCATTCGCTTAGCTGTATGATTAATAAAATATGGAGTCTCAGAATGGAAAATGTCCTCTGACCTTGTTGTGCAGCCACATGACAAAGGAGACATGAATGGCTTGCACGCACAGTGGCTTCCTAAGAGTGCTTTTCCTCACAGTAAATTAGACTTTTCTGAGGTTTTCACACTCTTGTTTGTGTCTAATTTAATTAGAGTTACAAATCTTATTATTATTATTATTACAAGGTTAATTGTTTAAAAGAAACATGTCAAGCAAAGTGGATTCACATCAAAAACCTGTTTTTATGGTGCTGTTACAAACAATAGATATTTTTTAATTATTAATTTAAAAAAAAATCTAGTTGAAAGACATTAAAATGTGAGAGACATTGTATTGTCTTACTTGTTAAGGAAAGAAATATATTATTAATGTCTGTCTAAACACCTTCTTGTATAAATTCTTAAACTTCATTTATGTAACTGGCTTTCATTATTATTTCTTTACACCTTCAAACATTTTATCATGTTATAGTCCCAGACTTCAATCTACGCGATTTATTAACAGAGCAACACAAAATTCTCCTACATGAATGAGATCTAAATAATTCTATTATAACTGTAAAGATATAATTATTTTCTCCAATCTTCCATGTGCAAACATTACACACACCTGTTTATTAGTTTGTTTGTTTGTTTGTTTTTTCAAAATGATTTTGCTAAACCACATTTAAAAAGCAATGTCTGATTTCCATTGGTCAATTTGTATTTATTTTTACTTAAGTCAATTTTAGATTATTTCAGTGATATTTATTACAGATATTTCAATATTATTAGAAATATGATAAATATGTCTTATTTCTGTCTACTAAGACAGAAAATCATAATACTTCAAAACAGCATTCTAGTTTGCATTGGTCAATCACATTAGAGCTCGTTTTAAACCTGAAAACATGACAAAAATGTGAAGAAGTTCAAGAAGTGTGAATACTTTTGCAGGGTGCTGTAAATCAAGTCAAGTGCTGAGAGTTGAAGCAATTTGTAAATTCTCCTACACCTCAGATGTCATGTTTACACTGAACTGCTACAGGCTTCACTGCACAGCTGAGTGACCTGACAGTAAATGGGGCTTAGAGAACCAGTAAAAGATTTAACAATATATAGAACATTCAATTTGTAAATTCCACTGATGAAATCTCAATAAGAAATTTGAATGAAGACAGATATCTGAAGCTTTTCTATAAGTCACCGTCAGTATTTTAGCTCTCCAAGAAACCACAGACTATAAGCAAAGCAAGCTTTGTGAGTGGTGCCTGCTATACCTATTGCAATGCATGCAGGCACCTATTGTTCTACACCTCAAAATAACTGCCGCTTCCTACTACCGTTAATGCGGCTCGTACCGCTGTGTGCCCCCTCACATACTTTTGTTGGCATTTCGAGTAACCGTGGCAACATAATTACCAAAAAACAAGTCAAATTCAACTCAAAACAAATTATAACTAATACTGTTTGTGTCAGTCAGACTCAAAATAGACATATAATTTTGTCTGCTTCTCTGAGCTGCTCTTTAGGACTACAGTGCATTAATATTTGACTTTTCCTTATCATAGGCATTTTAACTATTTTATTTATCTCAAGGTAACTTAGCTCTTACCCTAAAAAAGCTTTTTCTAAAATAACCATTTTAGCTCTTTCTGTCTCTCAAGTTAGTGCACCACCCTGCTGTGCAAGGCATTAACATCTGTCTTTTCCTTATAATGAGCATTTTAGCTATTTTTTTCTCTCAGGTTAAGCATGCACTAAAATGATCTCTTACCCTAAAATAAGCATTTCCAGGTCAGTTTTCCTAGGCTAGCAGACCAAACACTATCACTGATCCCCATAGCCACCTCCCTGTGCTGTAAGCTTTTTGCAGGTGCCATTGCAGTGGGAGTGGAGGTTGTTAAACATCCTCATAACTTAGCTCAATAAAGATGGCAATTGAAGTTCCCCTCATAAGTCACTGTTAGATAATATTTGTCAGTAATGATACAGAACATGGTAAGAAGTGGCAAAAAAAAATCTGATTACTGAAAAATTGAATGGAGGGATGCTTGGGATTTTAGCTTATCCTACTTTTGTTATCTAATTTCCTGCTTGAGTTTTCACCATAATCTTGTTGTCTTGTGTGCAAGATGTAAACATAGACACTTTGCTGAAAGGACAATAAGAAAGATGACACATTGAGGTGATACAGTACTACCATCCAGGGAGGAAATTTTATAGTGTAGAAAATGGATGCAAACTAGGGGAGACAGGGGAAATTCACAGTGCTTTTTACCACAAAACATCTGCTTTATATATGTGATTCTGATTCGGGAGCATAACTGTTTCATCCTTACTTTTTTCTCTGAAAACAATATAAAAGAAAAATAAATAAATAAATGAGAAAGTCTTTATTTGTTTTTAAAGTGTTTTCTTTCTTTTTTCTTTTCTACAAGTTCTAAATAATTTGATAAAGTTGAGTCAGAAAGGGTGAACAGCTCCTAGTGAACAGCTTTCACTAGGAGGGGGTTGATGAGACTCAGAGAGAAAAGAAAGAGGAAACAGTATGGAGTAAGAAGGAAAATCCGAGAAACATAAAACAGACATTGGGGGAAATTTCAAGATGTGGAAACATATTTACAGAAGGGTTGCAAAAAATGCAAAAGAAGAGGTTGTAAAACCTCTTCTTGAAGTATATTTCAAGGAAACCCTAAAATACAGCTGTCTAGCCCAGCAACACACAGTGATGTCAGTGTGGAGGGAAACTTAAGCTAACTGCTCTGACTCTGGTAGGTCACAGAGCTGAGGTGAGAGCCTTGGGGGCAGGAGTTTTCGAAGGTTAAGCAGTCAGATGGTGGCGGTGACAGTGAAACCGCAAGCGGTGCTGTTTAGCAAGGAGAAATGCAGCAGGTTACTTGAGTTATAGACAGTTTGGAGGGTGAATACAAGGGAGAAGAGGATTTTTGGAGTGTTGGAGACATGAGTATTCGGTCAGATGCAAAAAACATAGTCGAGGTTATTCAACTGATATACCATAAATTTTAATTTTTGTAAATACCTGCTAAGCTGGGTTACTTCATACTGCTGCCATTGCAAATTATGAAACTACTTAATTATAACCAACCGGCTTAACAAAATGTACATATTTTTCTGCATGTATTTATTAAATAACAGTTATATAACCACTGCCTTTATTAAATATCCTCTTAGAACAAGCATTGACGGCTTGCAATCAGCGTAGGCTGTAATTAGTCGATGTTTAGATCCTCATGTTTGCTCCGAATGATCAGGCCATTTTATTGTCAGACTGCCATGTTTTGTGTTTTCAGCAAAGGAAGCCCATATATAGATGGCAATGTGACTGCTTTTAACAGGTTAATAAAGATGCAGGTGAATGTCTCAAAAAGACTTTGGGTGAAAGCTTGAAAATCACATCCTTGAATGCAAATGCTGTGTTTTAGGAATGTATTCCAAGAAATCTATCACAAATAGCAGCATATGGGTAAAATAAAAAATATAGATGCACATACTTGCTATGCCTTTGCAAAGCAGATAGCCAGAGTTAACTACAGTACCTAAAAAGTAGCACAAACCGGAATTCATCGGATAGACTAACATACCGTTTAATTGTAAAATACAGTAAAATGAACTGGTCCATTTAATAAAAGCAGTCATCAGAACATATTTATTCTATGAAAATCAAACCTGGTCTGGTGAGGTTACACTGATCCCACGTAAAAAAAAAGAAAAAGAATGGTTCTAACACTGAAATAATGTTAAGTATTTCCACTTGTATTTTCACATGTGGGCTTGTCTGTCCTCTGGCACAAATTCTGTAAGTGTTGTCATTGATTTTCACCTTCATATGCTTTTAGAGGAGATGTATTAATGGGTGTGCCCTGTCACTGAGGCCCATGCTTCCCCAGAGCTACTGTGGACCCAAGCAGGACAGGTGTCACTCAGCAGCTGAACCCTGCTAAAGAGCATGGACAAATCCATAACACCCATCATACCATCTGCTGGTCAAACTCAATATGCCTCAATTATTCATACCGTGAAAGACAGGGACTCCAGGGGGCTGAAAGGAACGCAGAAGAATAATGTAAACTGAGGAAAATGAAAACGTGTAGAAGGCAGTGTGACAAGAAGAAGAGCTGATTGATTGCAAATCTAATAAGTCAGAAACAGCAGGAGAAAAATAAATACATGACACCATGGCAGCCTTAATGGGATTTGAGAAATGTGAACTTAAATTGCAAATCTTCCTTCTTGTAACTAAAAAACACAAAAAAGCTAACTTGAAGGAACACTTTAAGCAAATAAAAAATTCAAAGCCATCTGCATAGGATAGTTACTGAAGTTAAAACGGCAAAATCTATCATCTATCTTGACTGTCTACGCTGATTGTGTTAGCCTTTAGTCTTCTTACAGATGACTGAATCTGCAGAACTGATTTTAAAGACAAATAAGGCTTCTGACCTATTCTATGTAAGTACAGATTTTAACTGATCATTTGATAGTGTTTTTTCTGATTCGCTGTTGAACATCCGTTATATAAGCAGTGGCTCAAAGGTGGTAAAAAAATACCAAAGGCAAGAATAAATTGAGGAAAATGTTAACGAGAAAATGGTAGGTGAGTGTAAAGAAGGGACTGATTTAATGTAGGTAATAAAGGTCAAAAATGAAACATGGATAACAAAGACACAAAGAAGGACTGAGAGGAAACTAGAGCCCAGGATGGAGGTGAACTCTGAACTTATGGAGAATGAGCTGAAATGGGATGAGAGGAGAGAAATGACAGTGAGTCATAGCGGCTCGGCTTGCAGAGATCAGGTGAGAAGAGGGGTTTCAGGATGTGCATGCAGACCTCAATGTGTGCAAAAATGCATATGCTCTGATGGTAGCTGCTCTCATGAATGTGAATTACTTTAACCAGACATTAGACTTTTTCAAAGTCTTCAGAGATGAATCGCATTTGGGATGAAAGAAGGTCCATGCATGTTTTTTTTTGATGGGGACACAGATATCAGACTGGTGTAGCAATGGGGGACCTGTTTTCTTCTACCTCCTTGATATGCGTGTGTGATTGAGAAGCATAGCCAGACAACTGAATTTGATCTGAACTCATACTCAGACACATTTGCTCAGAATGAATGTTATGACAACAAATCCCTGATGTGGTTTTCTTTCCTCTACATGGGTGTGTTCACTTCAACTTATTCATTCTGTTTTTCATTGCAAACGGTAGATTGGTCTGGGCGAGGGTTTGCAAATAGTGAATCTGTTGCCATGTTGAATTCATCATTTTTTTATACCAGGTGCATCCTCCTCAGATATCAAAAATAAAAATCATTAGGAAATCTTTTTTGGTATATGATTCATAGCGTTAGATTCAAGTTTCCACTCTGCAGTGCTCCCAGAGGCCATCAAAAAAAATTCCATGCTTCTTACCAACCAGTTCCTATAATGACTCATGTACAAAAAACAGATTGCACCTTTCACACAAGATTACATCCTGCACATTAAATGTACACATCTTTTAAGGCATGTTGAGGTTAGACTAAATCAGAAAGTCCATTTGTTAATGATGATTATACTTGTCTTAACCAGCCCCTCTTTAAAAAAGTAAATATTTCAATTGTTATTGATTAATTGCCTTTTGTTTTTACTTGGATTGTCTTGGGCTGATATATAAAAACAATATGACATATAGACTACCTCATTTCTTGCTTATAAGTCGCAGTGTAATCGTACAATCACAATGTGTCCATAGGAAAAGTTGTATTTGCAGAAAATACTTGCTCCTTTTGCTTTTCCTCTGACCTCACTTTTAAACACTTAGTTCATACTCAAAACAAATATCTTCTCCTTCAAAAACAACTTCCATTCTAAGAAGTGTTATTTTTAGCCCAAACCATTAGCGCTAATTTGTGTTATGTTCACCGCACATAACACACTGGACATCCGACCGACTGATTATTGATAAGGACCGGTTGAATCCAGTCACCCGCCAATATTTCTGTGCGTTCCAAGATTTCTATCATAATTCCAGACATTTTTCTTTTGCATAATGTTCATCAAACTTATGTGTTCACAGATGAAAATGGAATACGCTTACTACAAGCTTTCTCAAACTCATTATATTTTTTTCCTGATTTTTGCTGCTTTTCATTTTCCCTTTTTAAAATGAAATATCCAAAGGAACATATGGCTGCCTCTATTATTGATTTCCTTCCTGCATGATTCCCATTTCTTATTTGACACTGGAGAATTCTCTTGGATGGGTGGAGATAAAAGAGCATTTTTTGTCAAGAAGTAAATAAAAGAACAAAGTGATAGCTTTGGCAAAAAATAATCTCATCTTAATTTAGTATGAATTTGGAGGAGTATGAGGGGGTAGCTCTGGGATGTCTTTGGCTTCTTTCCACAGGAGTAATTGTGTCTCTGCCATGGCTCTCATTGGAGCTGCATTTTTAGATGCCCTCTGTAGTTGGCTCAAATAGAAGTAAACCTTTCATTCTTGCTTAATCTCCCACCACTCAAATTTTTATTTTTTATTTTTCAGTTGAGGTATATTCATTAATCTGCCCTAATTATGTTGTATTTAAATCAATAATTAAATTTAATTTATTTGTGTCTCTGTTTCCACATCAAACATCTTTGTTTGCACTCCACCACCCACTTGTGTCTGAATTCTGCTTGTAGTGATAATTAAATAATTAAATCTCCAATTTACTTCCTTCAGCCTGCAATTTTAGTAAAAACAGAATGGAAGCCAGCCTTCGAGGGTTCTGATTATTATTAACTGTTCTTCTCAAATCAAATCATTTGATGTCATTAAAATGGTGGGCTTTAACGATGGCTGCTTTCAAGCAGATGGGTCAGAACCAAAAGTGCAATGATTAATAATCTTATCAAACTTGGCTGGCGTGTGTTGATTGCTCATTTTTACGATTTCAGTGTTTTTTGCTGTCAATTGAGCAAAAACATTTGCCTTTAGGTAAAAACACAACTGTGCATCTTTTACTGCATAAACACATTTGGATCTTGATAAAAACAAAAAAATACACACAAAATAATGTGCAGTGCTTTTCTCTAAGCACAATGTCTCAACATAAAGTCAGCCTTCTTTAAACGTGTTAATGATATTTTGGGTGTGATCAGGGAGGGAAAGCTTTCATAAGACTAATTTTTCTGCATCCAGCCAGATGGGCAGGACTCAACTTGGGCTCCGGCAAACTGTGTGACTGTAATTATAGAGTGGCTTGGATCTGGCAGGACCTGGAGTGTTTCAGACATCACCATTTCCTCCCCATCCATCACATTCAGCCAGGCGTAACTAGGTCTCAGATGCCCCGCAAAATAATCATTCCCATGCAACAGCCCTGACAGCAGCATTCATTCAATAACGCAGCTGATCAGAAATGATAATAGCAATCATGCCACTGCATATTTTAGAAGCTGCAGTCTGGCTTTGTGTGAGTGCGTGTGAGTGCGTGTGTAAGTGAATTTATGAGAGACTATGTGCATGGGTCTCAAAAGTTTCAGGGGGAAGCTGAGGGAATGAGGCGGCGGTCACTGTACGAAAGTGAACCGGGTATTGTTTTATGTAACATCGACTTCAGGGAAGAGACTTGAAGGTTGAAATGCAAATATTCTCATAAGTCACAGAGATTTAAACCAGCCTTTATCGAAAAGACAGAGATCTGGCTTTTGATTACTGTCAGCAGAGAGCTTTGCAAAGACTGAGAAGCAGGGGCAAAAAGAGTTCAATTCCTATCTCTTTTCATGTCCACCTTTAATCCGCTGTCCTTCCAAGACCTTGTCCTTATGAATTTTAAATGTGCGTGTGTCACTTATTCCATCTTTCTTTTACCTATCAAAAGAGCACTCCTAAAATGAGGTTTTATTCATGCCTAATTATTTTAAAAATATTCTGCAGAAGTACTCTCTCCCTGCATCAGTGCAATGTTAGGTTGTCATGAATATTAAATACCATCATTGTTAAGATGTCCATCCCACAAAAGTAAAATGAAAAACATTCTTGGACAAGGCTCCACCCCCATTTTAGTTTTGCTCTGATGGATGAAGGGACAGCTATTTTTTTATTTAAAGAATTGAAGCATTTGAGGCATACAGCAAAAAGGGAGCATTAACCAGAGAAGCAATTAAGCCGCTGTCATTCTGGAAGAGCTTTAGAGATCCACAATTGAGACAAAAGAATATATTGTGGGAACAATGATAAGCCATGCACTCCACAAATCTATATTTTATGGATGAGTTGCTAAAAGTCATTTTTGAAAGAAAGCCAAAAATGCCCTTTTGTGATTTGACCATTTGACCAAAGTGTAACTCAGTAGCAAACATGCAAAGCAAAGTCTCTTGTGAAAAGATAAAATTACTATAAAAACAAGTCCCCACATGATGGTACCAGCATTATGCTGTAGCAACACTTCTCTTCAGCAGGGACTAGGAAGCTGAAACTAAATCCAGGACAAAGACTCACAAATGGTGCAGAGTTTCAACTTGTAGAAAGACAACTGCCCTAAACATAGAGCCAGAGGTAAAACTGAACGAGTTAAATCAAAACAGATATATGTTAGAGTGACACAATGATAGTCAAGACCCAAATCCTCCTTTGCTTCCAGATGTGAAAGTTGACGTTGATAGATGCTCTTCAGTGGCTTGACTGAGTCTGAGTTGTTTTATAAGACAGATATGCAATAAAAATTTAAATCTGCAGCTAGTAAAGACGTACCCTAGAGGGCCTGCAGAGGTTATTGCAGGGAAATGTGGTTTTATAAAGAATTTTCTCATTGAATTATAAAGGTTTAATTTTTAAATAATTTGAAGAGCTATGCAGTTTTGTCATTCCACTTCATAATTATGCAGTATTTTGTGTTGGTCTATCACTTATTAATGTTTAAAAAATACACTAAAAATAGTAGATGAACCATGGCAAAATATGAAAACGTTTAAGGGGTGTGGGTGTTTTTAAGCACTGAGTCCAGGTATTCTGTAGTGAGCATGTTGAAAAGAAAAGTCTTGCCTTGCATTTATATTCTTTTGAAGGCTGAGGTCAAAGTTGTAAACTGCATCAGGGAACATAGTTGGTGTAGTGGTTGGTCATTTTTGACTACTCAATACATCTCTTTTTACAAGGCCTGCTGTAAAAGCACATCATCACACTGGCACGGTTGCCTGGCCATTCAACAAACATTTTCCAGACACTCTTATACTATTTAGAACGGCATTTCACAGACCTTTCTCAGCAGATGCGCTTTAAATGTGGAAGTACTCTGAGTTGCTCATTGCCCATTTGTGTTCAGTTTGCCTGAGCATGTAGCTGAATTAACTGGCGCTGACGGATTTGAAAAGCAGTCCTGCACCGCGACTCCACTGAGCTTCAGATAGTAGACAGGAGGTTAAAGATCAGCCAACTAGATGCTTCGCTATTCAGGCTTACCTGTCGAGTGAATTATCTGAGACTGAACGATGAACTGAAAGTTGTCAAGCTCTGTCTATATGTTTGTGTATTAACTGTACAAACAGACAAATCTTGGCTGTATATGCTGACTTTATCACTGAATTTCATTTTACAATTAAAGGTATACTTAAAATGTTACTTAATAAATATGTTCAAACAAATAGAGTGAGATGTATTCTCACAAACAAAACAGTTTGGCTTATAATTAAGACTGTCATTGAACACCTGTAGCATGAATAAGTATTTGCCCTGGTTTCACATTTTTTTAGTTATGATTTTTTTTTTCTCACATCTACATGTTGCACCTGCCCCTTTTTACTTTGGGGCAGGTTTTCCTTAACCTGCCTCTGAGTAAAAAGGAATTGCCTCCTTAACCGGTTTGCAGCTCTGTTTGCAGCAATAATTGTGATTAAGCTTGTAATACCTGGCAATAGTAGCTCAGTGTGACTTAAGTCTGGAGTTTGACTTGGCCAATCCCAAATCTTCACTTTGTTGCGTTCCTTTAATTTTATATATGTATAATATGTTTTCATGGCCACCAAAAATCAATAGATTTACTGATCTTAAAAACCCAAGCTTGAGATTAATAACCCAAGCTGATAGTTGGATATTCTCCTTCATGTTGTTCTATTAGAGAGCAGAATTTAACTTTCCATCAATTATATTAAGTAGCCTAGATCCTAAAGCCTGGAAATAAAAACCAAAATTATCACACCACCACATTGTTTGACAAAAACACCCAAGGCTCCAAACATTCTCAAATAGCTCAATTTTGGCACACTTCACAATTTCTCAAAAGGGGATTTTACTTGCACACGTCAGCCACTGCAAAATACCTTCGCTTCATACTACTTTTAAAAGTGAATTTTCCAGGTGTGTTTTAAGCAGGTAGTTCTGTAATTTTGACAACATAGTGTAATTGGTCAAATTTAAATTAATAGGTAAAACAATCTGCAAAAATGAAATGTATCAATACATACATTCTAATCCAAGCTTAACCTTTCTTAAATCTAATTTCAGAACTTCAAAAGTAATCATTTTGTTCTGTTTCTAACATGGCCTTTCCAACTGATTCATTTTTTCATAGGTGTATTGCACATGTTCTTTTCTGAACGGTCAGTTCGCCCAGCTGTGACTGGGGATATGCATGTATCAAGCTCATCATCAGATGATGCAGTCTTTTGGAGCCGCAATCCAGCATGCTAAGCTGTTCTGTGTTATTTTAGTTATTAATAGTAATGGGGATTAATCCTTTTGATGAGTGTTTTTGTGACTATAGACAGTGAACTCAGGCTGTGGGCATTTTCAGGAGTAACACACTCCTGAAAATGCCTGGCCACATTTTTCTTGTGTTTTTTTCTGACTCTGTCTCTTGCATTACTCCACCCTCTCTTCTCCAGCTCAGCTAGCTGTCACTGGTCATTAACACAACATTAAGTGCTCTGTGAATTCATAGCTCCTGCAACTCCTTGCTACTTAATGCCTATAAAAGAGTGCTGCTATAATGACACACATACACAGACACAGAAGGCTCACATTTAACTACCAGGGGCAGAGCAAAGGTGTCTCCTGTGCATCTGTTAAATCAGAGCTATTAGAGCGAAGTCAGTGATTACTTTCAGTGGGCTTACAAAATGAGCATTTTGCAAAGAATGGCTGTCAGTGTTTGCCAGGTGTTTCATCAGCAAAGCTGTTTGCTGTTCAGTTTCAATGTTGATGATAAAGTACAGTAAGTGTTGTGTGATTTTGGTCCAAACTAACAAACTGTTGTTTTCTTCACTGGTAATTGTCCACCTACAATTTCAGTTCTTTGGCAAAAGAATATCCTCTATAAAGAAAACCCTTCTGAGCTGAAGCGTTTTAAATGTTCTGCTTCTCATGTGAAAAAATGATGTAAGGTGTCTGTGCACAGATTTGCCCATATGTCTCCACTAACAAATGTCCTTAGGCAAGTTGGAAAAAAAATCAATAGTTTTTGTTACCACAAACAACCTTCTTCAACAATTTTAACTGAATGTCTGACCACTGTTAACCTCCCAATCAGAGATAGTAGAGCTCAAGCAGATGGTTCCTTTGAATTTCTTCAAACACTGAAAAAGTTTAATTTAAGTGTTCTTCACCCATTGCAAAGTCCAGTAATACCAAACTCTGGACTTTTCAGAGATAAAACAAAGATCCAGGCTCCATTACTTTTTTATATTTTTACTTTGCAACCCCCATCTTCCTCTGATTTGTCTCATCCAACTGTAATAAAAACTTCTCAACATTTACCACAAGCTATTTGATCATATATCATATAGGCGAAAATAGCTCCAAGAAGTGAGTCTGCAAGTTTATTTCTCCCTTGCCTCTTACCTTATTGTCTTTTCCTATAATCTCTCATTACTTTTTCCTTTGGAAACATGTTGATACAGGCTGCATAAATCTATTCTGTAGTCTTTAATGCAAGGCCTAAACATATACAGTTTAGGCCTTTGGCTGTTTTATTCTCACATTATTAAAGAAAAAAATAGATGCAAGGATCAGAGAATTCCATTATCTTTAAGGTGACAGATGATGATGCCCTCTCTTTTCAGGGGTCAAAGAGATGTCAGATAGAGACATTTGGTTTGAATAATGTAAAGGACTGGAGGAAAAAGCAATAAAAGAGAAATTTCTTGGTGTGACAAGGACATGCTCTTTTTAAGACTGTCCCTGTGTTCTAAATGCATGCGACAAGGATCCTTTAGTGGTGAGGAAATTACATAGACACTGAAGAACACAGAAAAATGTCGATACCCTCAGTAATCAAATGTTTTGGACCTACACAAGCAGAAATGTGGCAGGTACCCTCAAGCTTTCTGTAGCAAAACAAGAGCCAGCAAATCAATATGTTGTCGGTAAACTATCAAATTACAAACACCACTTTCTTCGAGCACACTGGTGTAAACAGTGTAGAAATGCAAACCGCTAAAGGGATGAGGCAAAAGTGTGTCACAGAGTCTGTTATCTGCTAAATAACCAGGGCTCCTGTAATAGTTTGACTTGTGTTTGACACAGTGGTGACACTGAATATCTACTGAGTAGGAAATAAAAAAAATGTATTTCATTATTATGTGAGCCAATGAATTTCTAGACAGATTTTGGATGGGCATTATTGGAGACGCCTCAGGCCCCTTTCTGGCATGAAATATGGTGGTCATTTGGCTAGACGAGAGGCGGTGAGGACCCCCTCCTAGACCAGAGCAGACGGGTGCAGAGGAGCCTAGGGCTGGCTGTATTAATGAACAGGCAGCACTGAAAGGGACAGGTTCCTGTAATGCTGATGAATGGTCATTACAGAGCAGAGATGGGAGAAGAGAGCGGAAGAGGGGGGAGGAGAGCGAAGTGAAGTGGGCACTGAGGGAGCCACGTTGAGGAAAAAAGGCTTTAATTTGCACCTCAGATTTCTGTAAACTCATTTATCATGTCAGCAGTTTCACTGTTCATCATGTATCTTCCCACTCCACCCTGTACATGCCCTCACTTGGTTTGAACCTTCCTGTTTTTCTCTGAATATGTTCCTTGCAACAAATAGTTTAATTATCTATATTAAAATCAGATGGTTCACATCCATCCCGTTCCACTCATTTCACATCATTTTATAGAATTATCGAGCAGGATTTTGGATCTTGACTGGTTTTTAGGGCTATGTGCAGAGAGCCGATATTTCTCCTCTGCTCTATTAAGCCTGATTGAGCAGGTGGGGCTTTAAAGGTCAGAGGAAGGAGGAAGCACCAGGAGATGTATGCACACAAGAAACATGAACTGACTTCAGGTCCACTCCTTCCGCTCTAGATCTCATTAACTTCTCCTCTCCTACAGGTATTTGTATCTTTGGCATAGGAAATTTTTAAGAAACAATTTTCTTAGCCAAGCTGCTATATGTAAGCAGAGTATAAATAATAGGCTTTTAAAATATTGTGTAAAATAACATAAGAAAAGTCCCAAAAAGTGTTAAATAGATTATATCTATGTCTTATAGTTGAGATTCTGTTAGATGAGCAACATCCATGCTATTATGCAGAAGAGTGTGTGCTGAGTTACAGTGATAAGCTACAACTCATCACTCTGCTGAATAAATCAGTGACCACCAGGAATGGAATAAGTTTTTGGATTTTTTTTGTGCCACTTTTGCAATAACATTGAAGATGGAACATCTTTGTCCTTTTCTAAATTATCCCAGTGGATTCAGGAGTTGAGAGAGACACCTACAAAAGCATATTGATGTGCCAATCTTGATGTCATTGGAAGATCAAAATGTTTACCTTCCTACTGGCAATCTTAGATACTGTATATGTGGCGACCAGGAAAGTTACAGTCTGCTCAAATTCTTTTGTAAAGTGGCACAAACATATTTTGATTGAGAAAGTGGCAAATGTATCAATGGTCTCTTATGAAAGTGCATATATAAAACAGTATGTGATATTAGCTGACTTTTGTTGTCTAAAACATCTATCGCCAGATACAGCACAACACCAACTGATGTGTGATGTCCAAACTTCACTGCTATTGCTCTCAAACAAAACATTTGATAGTATGTTTGCTCCTGGTTGTATCTTATCTGCCTGAGCTGTGACTTATCAATCTGTAAAACGCTTAGATCAACAAAGGTGAACTAAGGTTTTGGATTTTTTTTCTGTTTGCTTTTCAGTTGTGTAAAGACATTGAAGATTATATATCCCTGTACTTTTCAAGGCCCTGTGTTATTTCTGCATGTTCAGTGTCGCTATGGTTTCATATTACTGTGTATATTTCTCAGGTCATAAATCAGCATCAGGTTCTAGCAAAAGGTTAACTGATTAGCAAACAAAGGGACAGAAGAGCTGCTGATATCAGCAATTAAAAACAACTCAAATAAAACATGTTGGCCATATACTCATGGACGATGATGGCTGTAGATAGAAATGAATAAATTCATACTTTTGAAAGAGACTTGTTTTTTTTTTTTTTCCCATGGCTAGACAACATTAACATTATTCTGTGAAAACCCTGAAAGCAGTGCTTGGATTGTGCAACAATATCAAAGATGGTTAATTTTTGTACTTTTCAAGTCCTTA
The DNA here is from genome assembly GCA_902982915.1 of Phalloptychus januarius. NCBI lineage: Eukaryota > Metazoa > Chordata > Actinopteri > Cyprinodontiformes > Poeciliidae > Phalloptychus > Phalloptychus januarius. The sequence goes on along the minus strand of CADWAE010000466.1, from coordinate 10,754,412 downwards.
TGTGTTGCTCTTCTGCCAAGTTAATATTCAAAAGCCAGAAAGCAGTTTATTCCAAAGGCGTTTATTTTTAATATTTGCAAACATGACCTTGTATTCTATGGAGACAGTTTCACCTTGAGTTGTTTTACAAGACAGGTCCACAAACCTATTTGTATAAGTCATCGAGTTTGCTTGTGTCAGTTTTCATCCAACACATTTATTCTAGAAGTTCAAGCTGTAATTGGATGGCAGTTAACCTTTATGCCAGTGTATAATTACTGTATTAGTACATTTTTCTAAACTCAAGCTCTTGAGGAAAGTTTCTTTTTGTTTGCCATTTCTCCTCCCAGTTCTCAGTGATTCCAGCCAAATATTAATCACGTATTTTCATCTTGATTTGATGCACTGAGTTAACTCCCTAAGGCCCTTCTGATGCTCATCCAGCACACTTTCTGGGTCACACCTGCAAGAAATGGCCTACAGCGTATCTCAGCTCTGTCTGCACACAAGTGACTCTCCATCAGATGGGCGCTTGGCTGCCATGTAGACTGTCTCTGTCTAATTGTAATTCAGCAGTGCATAATATAAAATTTGTTACACACTGTAGTTTTAATGTATCAACTCAGTGCCCAGCATCACTTAGCATAGATGGCACATAGCAGTGCAACCACGGTAATTACTCAGTTATTGGTGATGCAATGGGAGTACATATTCTACAGCTGTGAGCGCATTTGGAGAACAAGACGAGGAAGTGGCATTTTTCTGTAACCACACTCAGACAGTTGTTTATTATTCCATGGAAAGGAGACGTTCACATATCCTCAAAGGATGACTAAGCCTCATCACTCAGTGGGCCAATGCATCTTTGTTAATTTAGCCAGAAAATTCATATTTAGTGCCTCGGGGGAAGGTAGTGATATGTGCATAAACTCTCTGCAGCTTAGCTAATATTAACAGAAAGAATTTGGGGAAAAAGAAAACATCACAGCTCGATCATAAATGATTACTAATCCACCATGTACAATTCTCTCTCTTTTTCTCTTTCTGTAGTGGGAGGAAGTGAGTGGCTACGATGAAAACCTTAACACCATAAGGACCTACCAAGTGTGCAATGTCTTCGAGCCCAGCCAGAACAACTGGCTCCTCACGACCTTCATTGATCGACGTGGTGCACAGCGGATCTATGTGGAGATACGATTCACAGTGCGCGACTGCAGCTCCATTCCAAATGTCCCCGGCTCCTGCAAGGAGACGTTTAATCTGTACTACTATGAAACTGATTCTGTCATTGCCACCAAAGGAACAGCCTTCTGGATGGAGGCCCCCTACCTCAAGGTGGACACCATTGCTGCAGATGAAAGCTTCTCTCAGGTGGACTTTGGCGGGCGCCTAATGAAAGTCAACACAGAGGTGCGCAGCTTTGGCCCGCTGTCGAAAAACGGCTTCTACCTGGCCTTTCAGGACTACGGTGCCTGTATGTCTCTGCTGTCAGTCAGGGTGTTTTTTAAGAAGTGCCCAAGTGTGGTCCAAAACTTTGCAATCTTTCCAGAGACCATGACAGGGGCAGAAAGCACGTCCCTGGTTATTGCCAGAGGAATTTGCATCCCAAACTCAGAGGAAGTAGATGTCCCGATAAAGCTCTACTGCAACGGAGATGGAGAGTGGATGGTGCCTATTGGTAGCTGCACATGCAAGGCTGGGTTTGAACCTGACAATGGCAATGTCTGCCGTGGTAAGAAAAAGTGCATTCCTTCATTTTTTAAAAAATTTGTGTAATTCTTGCAGTATTTTACTTTAAACTCAAATTTTTTTCATGTTTTGTCGTGTTGCCACAAAACTTTCCAGGTGTTTATTACAATTTCTGGCAGGTAATTTTCAAAAATATTTAAGAATGCTAACACTTTTACGCCTGTATGCAAAGATAAAATCCAGTGAAACCAATTGTTGTATTTAGTAAAGTCTACCTGTGTGTAATTTAATCTCAGTACGAATTATCTTCTGTTAAGGCATCAGAGGTTTGCTAGAGAACAAAAAGCATCATGAATACCAAAAACGCAGTTAGTTAGTCATGCACTCTGTAAATCTGTTGTTTATTGAAGGGTGGCTGAAAGAAAGATGTAAAAAGACTTTCGTTGTTGGCGATAAGCAAACAACAAACATGCTATGGAACATGTTTGTTCCATAGAAAACATGTGGAAGCAGATGCTCAGGGCAGATGAGATTTACTTCCAAATACATGCCACACTTTTCAGAATATTATATGTGGAAAATAAGTGATGAAAATGTGGAAAAATGTAGCACTTTGTCTTCCTTTTCCCAATTTTACACAATTTTGTGTTGGTCGGTCCAATTTAAGCACACTAAAGTTTCTAGTTGTAATGAAATCGAAGAAGTCAAAGAACAATGAATTCATTTACATTGCATTGCATGTTAAAGAATTGCTTTTTCTTTCTAGTTGTATCTTCTTAATTACGTGTGATAGAACCTGACTTTGATTTTCTCTATGTATTCACATGGGTGTACCTTAGATCACGAATTTTCCACATCACTGGAAAGGCTGAGTTGATTTAGTAAAATCTGTTGGGCTGCATGTGATGTGCTGTTCTTTCTCCTTTTAGTGCATCTACCTCCACTTTACTAAAAATCACATTAGCACTACATCCTAATCTTTAACGAATGTCAGCCTTTTTGTACAACCTACTTCACAAATGGTGCGAGCTTTGAATCTGCCTCAGCAAAGTGTGTGTAAATGAAGTTACAAGGAATAGATAATAACTGCAATCGCAGGTGAAGATTAATGTGGGTTTTTGGTTCAAGTTGTTGGTGAGGGGTTTTGTATGTGCCCTCCATTGCACCTCCAGACTGTGCACCTTGTTATTTCAACACACTCACAAACACACATCCAAACAGAAAATTTGCTCAAGGTGTCTGGCGATTATATGGGTGGCTTGGGGCTTGCAGTATTGGTTTGGCCTGCCTCGGGATGTTAGTTGTAGAGTATGTGGAGCCCAGATAAGATTGATTGACGCCCATCTGCTGTGATCAATAAACAGATATAAGACTGCCACATATCTCCAAAGCACATGGTGTGTGGCTGTGTCCACTGTATCCTTCCAGAATTATTTTGTTTCCTAAGCAAAATAACCCCTCATACTGACTTAAAGATTGAGTGGCTCTATATATAGAGAGTAAGCTTTATGCAATGCCAATATATGGTTATTTAAATCAGGAATTTTGTAGTAAAATGAATTTACATATGTAGAATATATTTATTCTTGGCAATTTCCTTTGTATTTTTCCTTTTCAGTGTTGTTTTTCTAAACCTTTTAAATAAGAACAGAAAACCACTGATTAGGTTTGATTGCCAAAACGTTATTGTGCACTTTTCATTTTGCAGCCTTTACTGTATAATGCAAACATGTGTGTACAGATAAGGTTGTCCCAGTACATTTTGAGCTCCAAAATCTCTTTGATAACCATAGACCATCTGATGTCTACGGATAGACATCAGATGTTTTGCTAAGTTCACAGAGTTAGTTGATTTTGTTCCACCTATATTTTTGCCTTGCAGCAAAAAGGGCCCAGGTTTGAATCTGAGCCTGGGGTATTTCTGCATGGACATTACATGCTCTATCTATGAAGGTGTGGTTTCTCACGGGCTACTCAAGCTTACTACCATGATCCAAAACCATGACAAGGTTAATTGTTTTTTCCCTTAGGTATTAATGTGTGTATGGGTAGTTGTTTATGTCTGTCTATATGTTGACCTAATGGACTGTCCAGTAAGTACCCTGCCTCTCGCCCAGTGACTGCTTTAGAAAGGCAACCACACATCCGTCACGCTGTTAGGATAAGAGACTATAGGCAATGGATTTATTGTTCTATTAAGCACCATGATAGATAGAAAAAAAACATATTCCCTCTGTGAATTGGGGGAATTATTACTTCACTGCTGTATTTTTATTCAAACCGGATTAAATCCTAATAAAATACTACAACTTCCACATAGCAAATGTGAAATAAAAACAAAATACATTTAAAATGAAGAGTGGTCTGCCCATCTTTGTCACTCATAACCATCTTGCTCTCTGGAGATTTGCAGGAATTCTGTTTCAGTCTCATCCCGCTGAGAGTACCCCTCCAGCAACAGCAGTCACTCCCATCTTACACTCTGTAGTATATTTATGGACTTGTAATCAATTATTAAAAATGTATCATAAAAATACTTCAGCAAGTGGGGTACTGAGGGACACCAGTCAACTGTTGTAGGTGTGCAGAGTGCTTTATCCGCTTCTTACTCTTTGATATAAATGCAATAAAAGAGTATATGTTCATCCGTCTGTCCATCCATCTCAGGTTCTCTCTGGACTATTCCCGCTGTTCATTAGGTCAATTCTACAGCAATACAGACTGAAAATCAAGCACTCACATGCTTAGTTTAGTACCACTCAGTTAATGCATGATCTTTTTTTTCTTCTTTAGTTTAGTTTTTTTAGTTAGTTAAGGAAGAAAAAATACACACAGAAATCCAATGGATTACATTTAAAATATGCACATTTCACAGAGCTGTCCGATGGTGCAAAAAGCCACTGTACTTCTAAAGAGCTCAGATAAAAATTTTTAAATTGAAAATATGTTGCTTCTGTTTTGACCAGTGACAATCGAGTGATTTGTTACAGTATTTTTAAGTATTTGTACCATAATTTACTATACAAGTCAATACTTTTTTCACAGGCTTTGAACACTGCGATGTGGCTAAAATACGGCTTTCTGCCAATGGGTTTCAAAAGGCTGGACGGTTGCGTGATGAAGACAGCACAAACTCGAGAGCGAGACGAAAATGTTATGGAGAGCGACAACAAAAGAGAGTCTGAGGAAGTGTGTGAGGCCAGGGATGCCTGCGGGATATTATCGGAGGGCATGCACAAAAAACATCACCTCACCTGACCCACATGAACAGAACCACATGCCCATTGCACATCATGCACAAAATCAGCACAATGAACCTGACCCACATGCGCACAATGCATAGAAACAGCCACGTCACACCGTGTACCTGATGGTCAGTTCCTAGCCTAAACAAATATGACATGCCAGTACCATGTGCGCATAAAAACAGCACATCTGAATTATACAAGGTCCAAGACGCACAATATAATGTGTGCGGCTTATATTTAGGCGCACTCCAAGTCTGGAAGTATCTTTAGCAACAGTTCGCTGTGGAAGTTTATTTTTCACTTTTATTTTTTTCAAAAGGATAAAGATAACTGTTACTTTTGAATGTGTGAAAATAACACTAAGTTGTTGGAAAAAATCATAAAATTTGAATGTTGGCTGACCAGCTAATAGTAAAATAATTGTATCTAAATGGACAATGACACAATTAGATTGTAAAAGATGAATACATTTAATGCCTAATCAAGACGCAGTGTCTTATAGATCTTCATATTCAAAAGAAAAAGGCAAATGTGAAGGGAAACATTCCTTCTGTCCTTCTTAAATATGCATGTCCTTTGTCAGTGTTGTACAAAAACACATGTTGGTACCTGATTGCACTTTTTTTCATGTATTAATTAGTGACATTTAGTGTGATGGGTATTTGTGGTACCTGCTGTCGGCTAGGCATAGAGGCCATGTAGTGATGTTGTGCTGTGCAACAATGGTGCCAGCATGCCACCCTCATTACCAGCTCCCCAGCTCCCACACAAGCCATTTGGGTATGCCCTTCTCTTTTCTGCCTCAGCCTTTCCCTTGCTCTCTCCCCCCCTTCAGCGATGTAAGCAATCTGCTAAATATTTTATCACCTCTCTGTTAAATCGAGCAGCAGAGACACTCCCAACAGCACCCTGCCACCTTCGCCACTGCAAAGCTGGCCTTGAGTGCATGTGTCATGTTCAAGTCAAGCACTTCAGAGTTGCTGATGGTAATGGGTTTGATTAAGGCTTTTTGTAATTGCTGTTGTGGGGCCTGACTGGGTGATTGATCGAATCGCATTGACTGTGTTTACTTTATATGATCTGCTCATGTAATCATTGATCATTTTAATGATCTCTTGCTTCCTTAAATCACTCATTAAATTCAAAGATAGGGCAATTATTTACATTTTAAAATCTCAATGGTGACATAATTTGATACACATTTCTGAACCCTAAGATAAGACCTACTTGATACAGCAAAATGATTTAAGGCTTTGTGCTTCATTTAATATAGACTTAGCACTTTTTTCTGTGGGAGGCTTAATTTTCCTTGAACCTATAAACTACCGTACTTCAGTATACATAGTTGAAAGTTTAATGCGTGGTTCTCTGCTAAAGTGTTTACCAGACCAAGTCTGGGATCCTCCCTTGTGTGTTTTAGAATTTTTTTTTCTACTTGAATCACCAAGCAGATGATTTAGATCAGAGAATCAGCTCCTTTGAATCAGGGGTGTTATGCTGTCAGACACACCCAAAACAAGTTTTTTTATATATATGTTTTTTTGTTTCTTGTTCTTAAAACTTGTTTTTGGTTCCTGTGTTACCCTAAGAAGAATATTTTATGGCGTGGCATGGCAGTTTGGAAGTGAATTAAATTCAGTTCAGTCTATTTGAATCGTCTTACTCCTGGTCAAGCCTCATCTCCATGGAGATAAAGCTTGTGCTCTTTGAATGCAGCAACCACACCCAAAAGGACAAGGCATATCAGGATTACAGTCTTTCATTTAAAACTGTTACCAGGCAAAGTTGCATAACACAGTAAAGAAAATCTGCCAGCAGAAAAAAAAAAAACATACATGGGAGTGTAAGTTTCATCCCCTCTGAAAAAAAGTTGAGGCAGAAGAAATAAAAGCAACACTATAGTTTTTCTAGGGGTATTAATCTAAACAGAGAAATGTTTTAAGAAGGAGCAGAATCCAACAAGAAACCAATGTTTTTTTAAGTGTTAGAGCAGTGTTTTAAGTAAATGCAGCTCAAAAGAGGGAAAATAAAAACATATTACACTTAAATTTTAATTATATGCTCATATGTTTTGGATGAAAAAAGATATGAGCATATTTACAAAGCAAAGAGAATTAGTGGTGCTCCATCAATAACTGCTGAACAAACTGGAAGCTGTCAGGCAAGTATGGTGCTGTTCCCTTGATCCTTACAATATGTTTAAAATAATACTGTGACTAGGTCTCAGTGCAAATGGTGCACTGAGACCTAATAATACAAGTATGGACACAAGTACCTTTTTGGGTCCATGAGAGAAAGGTACTTTTTTGCTTTCATGGACAGTGGCAGTGGCATGGACAGTGGCAGTAGGCCATTAATAAGTTCTGTCTCTTTGCTTATGATGCGTTCAAAAACCTCACAGAAAGTCTTCAAACAAGGCATTGAAGTCTAAACGCTCAGACAATTGATTAGCAACTTCTCTAAATAATTTTAGATAAGAAAATTGAATTAGATAAACTTCTGCAATTGATTAGGATGGACTGATTTCTTAAAATAAATGTGAACTGTATGTATGTTAAAAATATATACTGTACTATCTAATCTCACAGTTTTTCCATTACATTTTCCCATCAGCCCACCACTGTATTCTTCGATAGTTCATCCATTCAATGCTATATCCATGATTATGGGTTTATATAGTTGGGTATTTACATAATCCCTCATGCGAGCAGTACTATAGACCCACAAAGCAATATGAATCTTCTCTTCTGTATTTTTTTCCTCACTGTTAGACTCCAGTGGGCTTTTGACGTGTGGGTGCATTAATATTACAAATATTCAAATAACTTTATTTAACATTCTGCAGGATGACAGTGGCAGTAGGAGATTCACAGCCCATTGAACAAGTGCGCATCCCTGCACTAAGTGCCGATTCATCATGAATGCCTTACTCCTGTCTAATGACTGCAATCATGTGGCACACACACGCAAATACACACACAAAAAAAACATATTACTTTCTCTATGTCTGCATTTTTAAAACATTTTTAACCCTAGCATAAAAAACCATATAAATCTTTAAATACACTCCTATTGGGTTCATGCTCATGAACATCCATCAGCTGTTGTTTTTTTTTCTTCTCCACTTAAAATGAATCCAACAGAAAAAGATAATGCTTTTAAATCCAAAAAACACAAGCAAGCATTAAATCCCCACAGCAGACTTTCATTTATTTTTGCTTTAAAGTTTGTCTACAACTTTTTTCTTTTGCAATTTCTCCTCCAATTAGGTTTTTATTACTTCTTTGTACATCTCATCAGAGTGCAAAGGATCTGACAGGGTAGGACCCTCAAAGACCCCACAACCTATTAGAGCTAATTCCAGCCCATTTAGCCTTGTCTACTTCTGTTTCACTGAGTTTGCTTCATTTGAAGGGAGGCATCCATGTGTACTCTGCATTACACAACAAAACACACACACTAGCATCCACTAAGTCACCTTGAAGCCCAATTAAGTAAGCATCTGACTCTTCCTGTTCCTATTAGTCTTACGGCAGTCAGGACCAGTGTGATGGGGACAAAATGGAGCAGTAAAAGCAAGAGACAGGGAGAGGCTAGACGGAAAGAAGAGGGTGAAAGACTTCTTGTTTCCATGGTTCTCAATAGGGTGAATTGGGAGGTGGGGGTGGAGAGCAGTGGTGAAAGAGCATGACCCAAACAAAAACTCTTTGAATTCAAGGCCTAGAGAGTGTTTATAATGACCCCAAACATAGATGCACTGCTCTCACTCCACTGACAGTCTCTAATGATGCAAAGGGAATCAAGAGATTTTGTTCACACATAAAAGACATACCTACCACAAACAGGACTGTTCTTATTCCCCAAGGAGGGACACATAGTCCTACTCCTATTATTCTTTCCTCTCCTAGTATTTCTTTTCAATTTATGTCTTGTTCACAGACCTTTAGCCGCTTTCAGTCTGTGTATTTTTTCCAAGCCTCCTCTTGTCATCTCTCACTTTGCCTTCTCTTCAGTCATAGCACTTTTTTTTCTAAGAGACGCCACTTTGACCTGACATCTCCTCCAGTCTATTTAGCCAAACCCCTGTCTTTTCTCTTTACTTGCTTAAGACTTATTCCTCGTGGTATAGTGTTAGACTCTTCTTTCTCGTTCCCACTCCGGGGTGGCCTCTGGGGTTTTAAGGTCGGTCGGAAACAGGACAGTGCACAGCGAGACAAAGGACCCCAAACATTCACCAGATGGCTGGAGCCCTGCATAAATTGCCTACGTGAACTTTTGCTAGAACAAAACAAAAGCCTTTCATTGCGAAGGGTTCCCTTTCACCCCCCTTACACTGGCCTTGACACTCATTTATCCCATTGCTCACTTAATGCTTTGAAATTAAGATTGCACGTATTGAAAACACATTATAACCAAAATAATTTTTAAAAAGTTTGAAAGTTTCACAAAAGTTACTTGTAAAGTAAAATTTCATTTTGGATAGATCTGCCAGGATTTCTTTACATTTCACCCTATCCTTGTCTTTATCTCTCCTTTCTTTGGATATGTTTCAGCAGATTGTAATGGAAAACCTCTTCACAGATTTCAATCTTCATGTAGGAAGTACAAATATACTCTTTTCCTCTTGCTCCTTTTTGTTGACTTACTTTCTCATAAATGTCTTGCTAATAAAACAGACATAAGGGCGCATTTAAATTCTAGAGAAAGCTCCTATCCCTTCATGGAGGGTTTGCTATAATAGATAAAGTCAGTCAAGGTTATCCTGTGGTACATGAGGATAGTGAGCTAATGAGAATTGAATTGTAATTACGCTTGTCCCAAAATGCCCCTGCTCTTGACACCTGCAGAGGCAAGTAGACAACAAAACAGTTGAAAGCAACATGGAAGGAATCAGACTGAACAAAGCTCAACTTGGGTCTAAAATAGTTATTAAACATGTCAATGTTTATTCCAGTTTGATATTTGTATGTGCTTTAAATTTATTCTGGCTTTTACAAGCTGATGCAAGTAATGCACATATAGAAATAAATCTAAATAATTAGTCCATAAATGCGCTTAGTAGTGATGTATTGAATGTGTGAAGTAAATAATGGGAATGGCTAAAAAACAACAAGAATGTGAACATTGTGTGGTACAGTTGGTAATAGCAAGACCATTACTGTATTTTACCATTTGAAATATATAATGCTGTCTGCTGAAATCTGGATATAGTTTATCTTCTGCCACACTTATGACTTTTTCTAAACAAGAAGATCATGGATTTCCCAAAAAGTAGCCTTGATCCTCTTTTCCAAACATCTATTTCTTTTTGGAAATAGATGTCCTAATGAGATTGTTCTGTTCTTCCTGGCATGTATTTTTCTGTTTTTTGGGGGGTGGGAGGGGGTTGCAGATTGCAAATTGTATGACAGTGTGACGTTCAACTAGATCACATGCAGAACTCTAATAATAGGACTGAAAATAATTAACTTCTTTGCCCCACTTGTCCAACATAGACTATTTCTGAACTTGAGTTGTGCTGCACTAGCTGTGGTAGTTTGATAAGTTGAGGCACACTGTCAAGGATAACTACATTAAAGCAGAGCTGTATCATAACAGAAAATGTATTAATGGTGCAGTTTGGAAAAAAAACAGCCATTTAGATTAGAATACCTGACAGACAAGTACTGCACATTTTCATTGCTGACTCCAAAAGTCTTTGGCACAATTCTTTGCTTTTAATGTAAGCCAGCTTTTAACCCAAAGGTTCAGTCTTGCAGTTTTGTGTAGTATATCATTGTTTGAAATCAAAGCAGCATCTAAGCTCTCTAAATATCTTAATTTTCTTCTGTAGCAAACCTACTGTTGCCATGTGCATGTGTATCTGCACCCACACACAGTTCCCATCACCTCTGGCTAAACTTTGCATGTCCAATTTCATAACCTAATCATGTTTGCTATAATCCTTGCACACTTGAAGCAAACCACATTAGAGTTCCTCAGTAAATGCTCCCTAAGTGTCCCTGATTAAACTTATGTGAAAAATGAAGTCTGTGTAATTTATGTTATGACACCAGGCATTATCCTAAACCATCTCAGCTCCCTATAACTGGAAGGTCATATCACACATGTCCCCACAGCCTACACAATATGCAATTATCCAGCAATTAGACACCTCCCATAATCTGCATTTCGCTATGTCATTGTCTGTGTGTAATTACATGTTTTCATTGATGGTTAACTCAGTCTATATTTTTCAGCATTGAGTCATATGTTTTTGCAGAAACCAGAAGAAAAGTCTTAGTTAAGACAAAGACTCTCTGAAGTCTAAGGGAAAGGTTATTGATCATCATGTACTGTCTGAGAAAAACCTTACTACTGTCATTTTCACTCAGAGCTTCTGCTATAATGCTACAAAATAGACACCATCATTATACCACTGTTGCTCACCTTGCTTGGTGGTTACAAAGGCAGCACAATATAGTGATGGTGGCTTTCATGTTGCATGCCAGTGTTAAAGAATTAGATAACTAAGAACAGTCTTGTCATTCATACAGAACTCAATCGTTGGCTCAATCTAGGAGCCATTGAGCCAAATCATACAGAAGGGCTTCGGGACAGTTAGGAGGTCATGGAGGAGTTTGGGGTTTTTTGACATTTTTTGGCTCAATGGCTCCTAGAAATTAAGTATGTCATTAGTTAACCACTGCCTGCTAAAATAATAATTTCTTGCAGACAGTTGACCAGGTATTCTAAGGAACTTGTAACAGTAGTCAGATGATTGTGAAATCCACTCACATAAACGTGAATAAATATAGATACATTATTTTCTTTACCTTTGCTGTAGAGGTAAAGTAAAGAATGTGTACATGTTGACACCATGGTTATCTGCTTCTATACAATAACAAATTGAATTTGTCAAATAAGAATTATGGATTTTTTTTCCATTTCACAAGCTCATCTTTTTGCTACAGACATTCCCTAGGCTTTCCCCGTTTCTCTAAACACTAGGTATTAAATCAACTGCTATTGTTTTCATTAAGAAAAAGTCTCAATGTGTTATTGTAGATGACGTATTGAGGCAATTCATATCTTTATATGTACAAGAGCTATAAATGCTGAGCCTGCACCATCTTTTCTGACCAAGCTCTGATATTGTAAAAATGTCATGACACAACAATGATCACACATTTCTTCTTTACATTGTAGAAAAGAAACATGGTCCATACTAACATGCAATACAAAGAAGATAAAATAAAATAATGCACATGGCCATTTTTTCTTAACCATTTCAGTGATGTAAAAACAATATAGAGCCCTAGGCAAAAACACTACCCACATGTTTTTAAAGATAAATCTTTTAATATTTTTGACCTTTTAAATGATTTTTCAGAAATCTATGCATAGTGCTTGCACATACAAAGTGTCTGGAAAAAAATGCGATTTATCTTAGTTCCAGTCAGGCATAAGTACAGCACTAGCCCACTTTACACTGTGTTACTCTTTTGAGAGAGAATGATATCTGATTAGTCTGGCTATAGCTGACAAACAAATGGATTTGCTGTGTCTGGAATGTTCTCCTGGGGAGCTGGAAGGGCTGAGATAGAAAGACACTGCTTTGTGTTGGAGCCAGTACGAAGCATAATAAGACCCTTTGGGGAATGAACGCAAAGAGAGATAGGGACAAAAAAAAAACACACATTCTTGTACAATATATCAGTTTCTCAATTTCTTTCTTTTCCTCTGTATTATCCTCATCTTTCTCACTGACTTCCTTAATAACTTGTTTTTTACTACTTAAAATGGTTGACCCATCATTTGGTTGTTTGACTTTTAGGTCCATTGAGTATTTTCAATAACACAAAGTTTACTGAATTTGCAAATGGTCTTGAGATTCCCATAAACAGATCTCACACCAGTGCAGATGCACTTACACTTTTACCTTTGTGTGCAAGATTCACAAGCTTTATATCATGAATGGGCCAGCAAATCCTTTTTCTTTCTGCCTTTGTTTTGAATTCTATCTAATCTTTTTGCCTCTTTAATTCCCTATTTTCCACAGTTCTATTCTCCAGTGTTGTGCTAGGAGAGCAGTCACAGAGGGAGTGTGACAATAGAGGTATTAACCAAACGCATACTAAGCTTGCCTGTGTGGCAAAGTCACTGTGAGGCCTTAACACTCCCTAATGCCCTGTAAATAGGACTGCTGCTCCCCAAGAAATTCCTTAAGAAGCACTCAGACTGAGGGGTGTTCTTCCTGACTCTTGTGACCTGGATCCTCATCGGCTGTCATTATGCGCACTACATTTTCATAAGCGCTTAATCTGAATTGGACGCCCCTTCATTTTAGAAATTGTTTAAGAGCATGAAACTTGGCCAGTCAAAAGGCCCTGTCTTGAGGCACAAGGTGCAGACTCTTCTAAACCCCAGTCTCTTCCTTTACTTTCTTGCATACATAATCCCCATTAGAATCAGATTATTGGCGAATGGAAAAGAAGCCTGTTGGGATGTTGAAAAGATGCACAACATTGCTCCCAGAGGAATACAAATGTGATAGAGGTGGATGAATTTAAATTTGAATGATTGAAATTCAATCAAATTTAAATCAATCAAATAATTGATTATAAGAATGATCAATTATTATTTGATATTTTTATCGAAATTGTCATTAATAATAACAAAAATTAAAAATAGGCAAGAAGTTGCCTTGAGACAAAGAAACACTGATCCATCTTTCACACTTCAACTTTAATTTATTCCAGATTATAAAGATAATTTACAGTACAATATTTTTGATGGTGATGGTATAAAAATAATACTTTTTCTTAACGTCTTTGTCACCCAAACTACACCTTTATTCCCCCTCATACAAAAGACTGCAACACAGAAGTATTTCTGTGTGAAGGTTTGGGCATGTAAGCATCCTACTAATACATGTGGAAATAATTTATACAGCTGGTCTGTGTAGGCAAATATATTTACATGGCTATCAGACATGAGATGCATTTTGAGTATGGATGTTGAGAAAATATTATTGTCTGCTTGGTCTTAGTGGTTTAGACATGTATCTCTGAGGCCCGTTCTTCTTTTTCTTCCTTTTTTTTTTTTTTTTTTTATGTGCTCGCTGCCCCAGAACACCTTAATCCAGTGTGAAAGCAATTGGCTCTCTCAGATCTAATCAATAGAGGGCTAGGGCACCGAGCCAGGGGGAACATCTCTGGCCCCTGCTCAGCTACAATCAATTTAGAACCATCGATTCAGTGATTGAAATACAAAGAGCAGACGCACTGAACCGTACAGGTGCTTTAGTGTTTGGGTGCACCAACATGTTATATATCTCCCATTGTGAAATTTCTGTGTATTTATATCTGTTTGCTTGCATGTCTGCTTGAGACTACACACTATGTACGCAGGGGTGTGTATTTTCTTACGAGTGTGTATGGATAGTATGATTTATTTTCAAGCCATCTGTAGTAAAGTGGGAATGGCATTTAATCTAGCACCTCTGAGAAGGAGCCAAAAAAATCACTCCTAATCCAATATGTCCTGTCCATGGAAGCTGTGTTTTAAAGGTGTGGGGTGTGTGTGTGTGTGTGTGTGTGTGTTATGATGAACACTGCATTCATTTGTCCTCAAACCTTTCCTGTTTTTTTTGTACATGTCATGCACATTAATTTTACTAAACAAATTGGTGGATACTTGTGGAGAGGTCTGTCATGAAACTACACTTCTTAAAAAAATCTAAAGTGAAGAAAGAGGTGTGTGCATGGACAATGACTCATAATCTTACGTGTAGTTTTTATTTGTGCCTATGCATATAAGATGCTAGTTCACTGCCTTTTTGTGTCACATTTAGCTGTCTACAAACATTAATGCATTTAAATAAGAATACTTTTGCAGAAGTGTGTTTAATTAATAGTTGATTATTATTGATCCTTTATGTCAAGTATGAATAATCCAAATGTTTTCTTTTAATTTTGTTTTATCCCATGTCATAAACTGCAGTAGCACAGCATCAGCAAATTACACACTTAGCATTTCTGAAACTGCTGAAATAGCTGTATTATAATTACAGTTAAGTCATTTTCAGATATTTGTGACTGTTTACCAAGACAGTTTATGGAAACCCTTTATATGTTTGGGAAAACATGTTAGAAACCCACATTTTTCCCCCCCACCCAGTATAATGAAACTTGACTTTCTAAATAGGTTTGGTTAATACATTAAATATTATCATAACTAATGCATAGCATTATTTTAAAACATAAAATATTCACATTCACGACTGATCAACCATATTTTGATAATACAAGTCTGTTAAGATACATTGGGAATTGGACAAATTAGTTGGGTTTTATGTGTTGAAAGTTATGACATTTATGATTTTTAATACCAAAAACATCAACTGCATTTGTCATTTCAGAAGGACCAAATAGTTTACTTAAACTATATATTTTTTTTAATTATATTTATTGAAGGAGACAATGTCCAGTAATCTAAAACAGTTTGTCTGGGTATTTGTTTGCACCAGGGTGGGGACCTGTTATGTAACCTGTTTCAGTTTGGGAGGATTAGACTTTTATTTAGAGTTTAATTCTCTGTAGCTACATAACAAAAGGTCTTCCACAGTCTAATGGATAAAGATATTTAAGATAAAAATGATCATCAGGCACTGGAGTTAGCAGATCAGTTTATATTGGTATTCATGTCATATTTTTCATAAATCTATACACCTGCTTCTTTTTAAAGTCTAGATCTGTTCTTTCATCAGCTGCTCCCCATGGCTGTCTGTCATCCACTCTCATCTATTGAATGGCTTTCTATCTCCATCAATCCAGGAATGCATAAGGGCACAGATGTCCCAAGAGCACACACAAACATGCATTCTGTACGCAACATGTGTGTGCCTGTTTCATACCTTTGGCATATTGACTAGGTGATAAAGGTCAGCTCTGTCCAGATTTGGACAGGTGGGATGCGGCCGCAGTCCGTTATCATCCACACCATTACCGTGTGTTTGTCTGCATGTGTTTGTCTGGAGGGAGATGCAGCTCACTGATAAGGTTTTGAAGAGGTCAGTCTGATGTAAATACAACATCTATGGATATAGATGTGCGGTGGGTCTGGTCACCCTAAGAGAATCTCACAGATGCAGAAGCATTGTGTGCCAGGAAATGGAGTCAGCCTTTGCTCAATTGCAATCCTAGAAGATATTTGTTTAAGACATCCATCTGTTTTTGCAGTGTAGGAATGGCATCTCTATTCATGTCATTCACCCATTAAGATTTTCTGGTCTTGCCTGGTTATGTCAACAAATTTGTTGTTTTAGTATGCATGAAAGCACTCCCACTCAGGATCATGGATGGATCGGCCCACATTGGCTAATACAGATAGAAAAGTAGCTTTAAATACAGTTCATTAACCAGCCTTTTTTCATTCTCAGTTGCCTCTTGTTAGGCTTGAAATGACAGCCCTCACAAAGTATGCAATGAGAAATGGCTGAATCACAGACAGCACACATATTGTGGGAATCTGACACCAACAATTTGAGTGACAAGATGTACTCCCGAATGCATTCTCACTTTGTTTTGCTCCTGCTTTCCATCTCTCTGTGTTTGGCTTTCTCTATATTGCCCTCAATCTAGTTACTTTAAACACCCACGCATCCCATATAATTTGCGCTTTTTTTTTTCCTTTTGATGGAGAACATTTTATCATTACTCACCATTAGGTGTAAAAGCAACAACCAGCACAGGTAGAAGAATATATCTTTTTTTTTGTTTTTAATGGTCATGATATATTTGAGTTTTCTATGGTAATTGAAGTCTGCAATCTGAATTCTCAAAAAATCTATAGTGTATTGCAACAACATTCCTTCCTCTTTGGCATTTCCGTTATTGTCACATTACCCTGTGTTCACAAAACCTTTTGAGCTACATCTGCCAAACTGGCAATTATGAGTTTGTCTCAAACAGGACATTTTGAAACATGTTGGACATAATTGTCAAACTGTACAGGCTTGGGCTTTTTTTTTTTTTTTTTTATTCCAATATATTAGCAAGATTAAAAAAGAAGAATGTCAGTCCACATGTCCAACGTTAACATTTAAATACTTTATTCTTTAATTTCTTCCATTATTTAAATAGTTCCAAAAGTACTTCAAACCATAATTGTTATTATGTTTAATGTAAACGTGGCATACAGAAAGGAACAGAACAGTAACAAATTAATTTTCATTTGTTCCTAGTATACCAGCAGATACCAGCTGTGCAGCAATCACTTGAGAGCCTGGTTTTGAATTGCAAAAAAGGACAAATTTGAGTCTGACAGACATGTTGAACAAATATCTTTTTTTATTTTCTTAATTAGCTCTCTGGGATCAGTATCAACCCAGTGGGCCAGCCTTGTTGGCTCATAACAAATTTTTGTCTATCCAAAAGAACACACAAAACTGGTCAGATTAAAATGATGAAACTGGTGACTTTGTTGAAAATCTGAGCCTTAGCATTTACTTTCAACAATAAAATAAAAATTAATATTAAACACATCTACACTAATTAATATTGCAAGATCACTAAAATAGTTATTCTTTAGCTCTTACTTTAAGACATTAAATTGCAATATTACAGTATTATTACAGTAAAACTGTAATAATTAAGTTATCTTCCAGATTTTGTTTTGATCTTTTTTTTTAATCTTAGTGCAAAGTTTTTGCCATGGATATGTTGTACTTTTCAACTGTATTAGTTGTACAATTTGTAAAATTAGTTTCTGAATCATTATTCATAAAATAATGCTGTTTATCACACTGAAGGACATCAAAATTTATGAATCAAACAAGTTTATGTTTCCCTTTCTCAACTATTTTGGTCACAATCCATCCATGGTCTACACCCGCTTATCACTGGTGGTGGAAGTATTGATTGCAATACTTTAAAAATAAATACAAAAATTTTGATGGTTATTTAAAGCTGATTAAATTTAAAAAAAAAACCCAGCATAATACAAGATGATATTTCTTTTAACCACTGTCTATCAGGGCTGCTGAGGACCCCTATGTATTTTTCCTTCATGCATAACAAAAGTGAAATAAATCACCGCCGCTCACAATTTAACTGTGAGCACTGGCGGGGATTCAACATTTTTGTTGATTTAATGACATTTTTCTAAAGTGAAATATGAAAGGATTATTTTCTCCATGCTGCAACCTTGTGAAATGTTTCCAAAGACTGGGTTGCTGTCCTGTTTGTTAAAGAGATTTACCAACAATTGTTCCACCTCTTATTTTATTTATTTAATTTTTAAATCTTCATGTTGATTGTTTTTCCGTCAATAACTAAACTTAAAGGTTTCTATGAGAGAAATTGCTACAAAAAATACATCAATTTAAAGATGTATTAATTTCAAGGCTTGTATATCTGTACCAGGAGTGCCAACAAATGTGGGTAGCACTGTATTTATCTAGAGTTGTTACTTCAGTCAGAAGTTGAAACACAAGCTCTGAAGACTAAAAATGTTGTTGAGCAAAGCAATGGCCAAAGCACCAAAAAAGCGAGAGTGAGCGTCTTCAGTTAACTACTATAGATTAATTGATCTAGCCATAAAGTAAATGAGCTAGATCCTTTTAAAAGGGGGACAAGTGCTGAGACAGAGAAAGCTAATGGTCTTTCCCAAATTCAAATGATAGTAAAGAAAAGGCTATTGCTTTTTGCAACACAGGCTTTATTTGTTGCATTTGAGAAACCATCAACCACAGAGAACGACATGACATAGAAACACATTTATGCTCACCAAAAAATAATTGCATTTTTTTTTTTTACAAATAAGAAGTTTTTTTTTTCCTGCTTCAGCTTCAGTTGACTTAAACGGTGAAGTTGAAGTGATTAAATCAAAACAGCAATTGTTGTGTGAATAAATAGAATAAAATCTGTCTTGATAACACTATACCCACTGATTTCACCATTCATCAAGCTTTCCTTGCCCCTTTTTGCTGTGTTAGTTGGTGGTGGGCAATGAGCCTGGCAGCCCCCTGTTAGGTTCTGATTACAGTGTAGATTGTAGTGCAAGCACATGTTACTGCCTGCTGAGAGCCGATATGTTTTGAAGGGCGGTTTTCTCTACTACCTTGCCAGCCAGGGATAGATTGGCACAGTGGAAGCTCCTAGAATACAAATACCTCCTCATCTTCACTGTCTCTCCCTGTCCAGCTCTGGCCTCTATTCTGTCTGTATTATATACTCAGTGCTTTTGCTTATAAATTCATAAACACACCTGAGCCAGTGTGCCAGGCAGATCAGCTAACAGCCAATGAAATACTTAGATGTGAAGAGTCAATGCGGAGCTAAAATATTCTATAGCTCTCTTGATCGGTATTATGCTCAATTTATGCAGACACATGCACGTGCATACATATACTTGAAGACACACAGCTCATAAAGGTGCTATCAATAAGCCCATTTTCCCAGTCGGCTGGTCTGTCATTGGCCGGCTGTTCAAAAAAAAAGTATGGGCCAAAAAAAATAAAAAATGGCTGTGAGGTTACCATAGTAACTGCCTGCCCAGGGGTGTGGGATGTCTGCTAAATTGTTCACTGGTTTGTTAAGGCTTACACACTCTAATTTGAAAAGAGTGTTTAACCAGTATTTAACCAGTCATTTAACAGTCACAAGCTCTGTCATTAACAGTTACATAGCCTTATATATTTGTACAATTTTATTTCAGTATGTACAACAACTTGAAATAACACAGCTGCCTTTTTTTGTTGGAGTGAGGATTTCTACCTTTTGTTTTAAGCTCTTCTCTGCTGCACTGCCCTCTGTTGAAACCGGTCTGACATACTGAAGTCAACAGCCTGTATATGTTGAGTTCTTAGTCCTAAAGGCTTTTTTCATCAAATTGAGTCCAGTTCTAAGTTGGCGCTAGTGCTTACTAAGCATCAGTTTGATGTGTTTACATAAAGTCAAAACAAAGAACCATTTTCATCAGAAGCTTAGGGCAGCTTCAGGTGGAACAGCAACCAATAAAAAGGTTGTAAGCCCCATGTTTAAAACTCCTGAGTTTAGCTTAGTTTTTATTGGTCTGCATTAAAGCATTTAAAACACCACCCTTCAATGAGAAGACATTTTGGATTGGCGTCAGAATAACTGTTGACTGTGTCTTATTGTCTGACAGTTTATTTTTAAATCAACCACAGAGCATACACATGTAAATATGCTCATAGCTGATTATTTTTCACCTAATCCATAAACATTATTTTCAACTCCATTCTATCACCAGGTGTTGTTTATAACTCTTGCTCTAAATATTGTGTTTATCTCCAATTTCCAGCGCTGCTGGTGTGGATGAAGGATTAGCTGAGCAATACTGTGTGGCATTTACAGGGACCACTGGTTGCTTAAAAATTAAGGGGAGGGTATTATGGCATCTTTCCCTAGGTATAATGGGGTAAGTATTTTTTCTCCTGTGGCAAAATTGTCTCCATGTATTACAATTACTCACAACACAGAATTCAAACACTTAATGAATAAGACGTGGCTTTGGCTTGGATGAAAAGCAAACCGTCTCTTTTACAGAACCTTTCAAGAACTCTTTCTAGCGCCATCCCTGGTTCAGAACGTGGGACCTCTTTGGTGGAAAACTATATAATTAGATTACATTTCCATATTCGCAAGTTGGGTCAACTATTGTTCATGGATGTTTTTACAGCATCAGACATAGCTATATCAGCTAGATCGGAGAGAATGTCTATGCGAGGAAGAGGAAAAGGGAGAAGGTGTACAAAACATGTGTGTACCAGTGTGCGCCTATGTGTGTGGGTGGGTGATTGTAGGTGTAAGAGTGTCTTATCTTAGAAGAGTAGCTTTGACAGGGTCAGAATGGACGGATGATTAATGATCAGGGGGAGTGTAATGTGGGTGGAACTTCTATGGTGTTGCCACTCTTAACAAAACCACAAGAGCACAAGAGACTTTGCTCTATTTTGACCAATCCTTTTTTCTTTAGAACACCACTCCGGTCATTGCATATGCCTTACATTTTCTCTGTTGATTGGGATGTGCTGACAGGGCATAGTGGAAACTGACAATGACCAGCTTTGCTGAGTGATGTCACTACAAACTCTGAATTCCTTCTTGTAAGCCATTAAGCAATGGTGTCCCAAGCTTTTCACTGAGATATTTGGTCTTCATTGACCTGAGATGGCAATGTATGAGATAGATGCAAAACCATTCTAAATTCAGTTTCTCTAAATGAATAAATCATAAACCTTAAAGGCATTTTACTCCGACCTTCAGGATCCTGCAGGCATTCTCTGAAGGTTCTGACAAGTTTTTATTTTAACATATGCCTGGGTCTCAAATAATTGTATTGTTCTTTTCAATGACCTTGTGGAGAAATAGAATACATGCGTTTAAAAAAAGCAGCTCATTATGTGGATTGAGCAAGGAAAATGAACAATGAGAAGCTGGGCAGAATACTAATGGTCTGCAGTTCTGATTGCCTTTTGTTTTTAGATGCTGGTTATCCCCTCTATCAAACAGCATGTTCAGTTCTTTACTTCATTGATATTTTTGGATTTACCTAAAAAAAAAAACTTAACCAGAATGTTTTTAGCAGTCAGTCCCACCAGAATCATATGCAAGTGTGTTGTCTGACTGACTGACTGATGAACAAAACTGTGAAATAAAGGTCAACTGGGGTCCCGACTCAGTCATAGTGCTGCCTGCTTGAGTGTTTGTCATTGAGTGGATGTATTCATGATTCTAAAGTCTGTCAAACACTGTGATCCAGGCCTTGAGTTGATGACAACTGAGGGTAAGACTGTCCTTGGGGAGGTCAAGAGTTGTACTGCCACTGGCAATAACTCAAATTTTGTGCTCTTTTGTCAGTTACCTATAACCCTCCCCTTATGAAACATTTGGCTGAAATATGTGATATGTCAAACAGTACAGTTAAACAGCACAAAGAGCTTAATTGATGTGTTTAACTTGAATCAAATAGCAGTCGATATTTGATTGCAATAAAATTGTCCTTTGTTACAAATTAGTGTGTGAATTTGTGCATGAATGGGTGAATGGGTCTTCTGGACTTGATAAAGCATTGTACAAGCACAGGCCATTTACCATTTACAAATATCCATATACAACATAATGGAACATACTTTAGTATCTCTCCAAAGCATTTGCTGCATTCTTGTTTGCTGCCAAGAAATTATATTGGTTAAAAATCTCACAAATAACCCATAGTATGAGTCAATAGAAAAGTCTGTCAAGGACTTTGCGAGCTATAACTCTAAAAGGTTTAGAGTTTCTAAGCTCATATTTGGACTGACCTTCTGCAGTGACTTGCTTCCACTTTTCAATTTTATCTTGCACACAGCAGGGGACGCTGGCTTGACATTCTGATAAAATTCTTAACCTACCGATTTTAATTAATCCTACATCTTAAACTGTGACTTCAAAACATTTGCACTTCACATGACACAGTGGTAGAGTCCCTACATGTGCTTGATGCATTATCTGCAGTGTGCACTGTATTATACACACAGCAAAGATATTGATCATTCGTACTCCAGGGCTTGCAGATCATTTGTTTTAAAGGCTAAATGTAGTGATGAGTCAGTGCAATAATGCTCTACTTTGTAAAATCAGAACTTTCAAATCATTATTTGATATTTCATGGTGCAATATGGATGTATCAAGCTCCACTGACAGGTTCCATGTCACTCAGTGGATATGAGGCATATGACATCAGCCCTCTGATTTTTGTAGTTCCAAATTTAGAACTAGGTTATGTCCATATTGGTTTTACTGGCTATATTTTACACCATATTTGGAAAAGAGGAGAAAGCAAAAATGTTGCAATAAAGTTGACTGGTGGATGGGCATATATTTATTGGTTTACAGTTGTTCCATACTCTTTCCATAATAGAATTAATAGTGGTCACAGTTGTCGCTACTCCAAATACTTGAACTAGTGATTAAAACCTATACTACAAGCAACTTACACAAATACTTATACTTTATAAACATTTACCTTTTGATTAGATGTATAAGTGTGCAGCTTTTAATGTTTTATATGACAGTGTGCAATGAAGATCTGCTGTCTGCCATGTCTTTTGGTCAGGCTTGCTTTGACATCATGTGTGACTGTTGGGGAACGAGTGGAGATTCACTGATGCAGTATCTCTGTCAGTTGCACAGTGTGCCAGACAGAAGGACAGGTAGAGAGAAAGACAGCCAAACGAAGCAGATTCAAACTTGTCAATCAGGATCAAAGTAAGACTGGGAGGAAAAGTGGGGGAAAGATTAGTTCTGAAACATGTGAAAGCAGAGAAGAAGAATAAAACCCTGTTGGGGCAGCCTTAAAGGAATAAAAGTTTTGCTCCTACATGCATCCAGTTCAGTTGCAGGTTATCCTCCCATTGGGGAGACTAATTACTTGCTGAGCAAATGTTCAGTCCCCTGCTGTCCATAAAACCCAACTCATCTGATGATTGATGGATCTTTTTGCTTTGGCACAGAAACTCCTGGTCTCCTCTAATCTGAATGTGCACAAATCAAGGGAGAAGAATTTGGGCTTAATTCCCAATTCAGTGAAGCATAGTGTAATGATACCCTTCCCAGTTCTGCCAACCTTTAAAACAAGATCATTTTAGGGGTTTGCAAAAATGAATCACAATGTCTAACTTTCTCTCCTTGTCCATGCCTGTCTTTATTTCACACAGTGGCAGATCAGTAAGCAGTTAATTAATGAGTTTAATGTTTGGATCCATGTGCATATTATGTTTCAATTAGAGAAGAAGCATCAGCTCCAAGGTAGGATTTATAATCTACCCAAACATTAATCTTCTGCTGTCTCTAAAATGTTTGCACAAACATATGTGTGTGGCTGCCTGTTTGCTTTTGCCTGGCTGTCACTTATCTCCCTTCCTGTTATGCTGATCACAGCGTTCCTACTTTCTGAAGGACAGGCCTTAAATTATCTCAGGTTCTGTTGAACACAAAGTAATCAAATGCTAGAAAATGTGATGCAGTCTTGTTTAATGGGGGTCAACAGTGACTAAATTTGCTGCTCTGTAAATCACCATTCCTTGATGTCACTACTGTTGACGTACTGCTGTTGTTTTCTCTGGGTTTTAGGATGTGTATGTTTAGTTGAGTATGTGTACATGAGCATGAGAGTGTGTACATTCTTTTTCCTCATACAGAGTTTGCTTTGAAGCTCATTTGCAGCACTGCTAGCTCAGAGAGCTGATTCAGCACAGCTCTTCTGCCTTTCTCTTCACTTTTACCCATTTATGAGTGTCCAGGGAAGCTGCAGTTTGAATGTAAACACACAACCGGAGGGCAGAACCTAAAGTACATATTCTACTCACACTCCATTAAGCTCTCAGTGAACAACTCATAGTGATGTTTCCACAAGAGCCAATTCAGCACATGGGAAGATTTCTTAGTGAATTCTGTGAGATGACCATCTGCATATGATAGTGGATCAGATATGATAACACATGAGTTTCTTCCACTGTCTGTGCTGGAAAGTAATTTTTGATCTGTGCTTTTATTGTCTTGTAACGTTGGATAGTGTCAGAACTTATTGCCTTATAAAATGTTCCTGCAGCTGGGTTGTGCTTCCACATATGGGAACGGAGCTCTTTTACAGAGTCCCAGTATGCTTGTAGTACGAAGAGCCTTATCTTATCACGTGTAAAATCCGGTAAAAGTCAACAGAGTTTGCAAACCTCCTCTCCCACATGAAACGGGAGCCCCTCTCACACTTACAGACACAGTTTTGCTTTTACATTGCCCTTACAAACCCTGTCTAGACATAACATTTCTCTCCATAAGGGGGTCTGTTCCCTGATGTGGTTTTTATGACCATTGTAGTCAGGACATGCAATTTGTTTTTTATCTCTTTCCTGTGCTTTTCTATCTTGAGATATTCATCCTTTCTACCTTTATATCAGACAAACCAGAAATTGTTTAAAAATCAATTTTATTTCTTCAAGCTATATACTTGAAAAAATCTCTGGAGGAAACATGTCAAATGTATACTCTGTACGTAACAATAAGACATCTTATGCCAGAAGCTTTCAGATACTGACTCCTGAGACCAGATTTAAATCTTTTTGATCATAAGCACTGTGCATACTCAGTGGTATTCTTCCTATCATTTAAATGTGATAAAAGTTGTCCTTTAATCCAAAGTACTAAGGCCAGCACTTTTGCTATTGCTATTTTTTATTTATTTATTTTTTGCTATTGCTAATGTGGGTCAGAATATATATTTGTGTCTCCATCTTGGTGATTATTGTACAGTCTCCCTGGTGTTTGATTGTCTGCTAGCTGGATCAGTTACACTTGTTCCAATTGAAATTGGTAGTAGAGACTTTAAAAACTTATTTTTTCCTTATACAAAAAAAAGAAGAAAAAAAAGAAAATATCTGCACTTCATGCTCCTGTTTTGTCCACACAGGATGGCCCAGCTGTTTTATCTTGCTATAGATCTTTTGGCATATTAGATCTTTTGGTTAATCACTAACTGTATTACTTATCTAACTTTTATTTAAAAAAAATGTTTTTATAATTTTATCACTAATACTGTCACTATGTCTTGAAAGTATAGTATGAGACAGATGATCTGTGAAAATGTCGACCTCCTCTGGCAGCTCCCAGTGCTCCCTGTGCTAACTGCACAAATACACATTTTGGTGACAAACAATCAAATCAGGTCTAGGAGGAGGGTCTTAGCACTGTCAATCATTCTTGTGTATGTGTTGCTCACACCCGTTACCTTGCTCTCTGCTATGCTACAGCTTCTTGTACGAATGCTCAAGCAAGTGTGCATGCCCACTGATGACGTGGGCATGCACATCATCAGTACATGTCCACTGATAAAAAGTGGATAAAACGCTTTTCCTGAACAAGTAACTTGTAAAAAAAAATGTTTCTCAGAGTTTATTACATTTAGTGTTCCCTCTATAGGTTTTGTGAAAAAAAAAAATAATGTTCCACCAAATTGGAACAAACTACCACAGGATGAAACAGAGTAAGCCTCACATTTTGTGATTTTCCATGCTTTTTTCGCTAGAATTTTCTGCTTCAATTTGATCTTTCAGTGATGTATACCTATTGATTTCATTTTGGCTCTAACAATACTATCTTGTATGGAAATCAAATTCCCAGGTTTCAATGAACTATCTGTTGAAATAAGGCTAATAAATATAGTTGTATAACATTTTTTTAACAGTGTTGTGTGACTAGACAGTAAGTCAGTCAGTTAGCCTCTGGTGTGCCTGTCATGCACAGCAAAGCAGACTGAAAAGCATCCTCTAGAGAGATAGCCCTTTCAGTTATATTTGTATGCTATTTTTCTCTGTTTCAGCAGGATTTATTTTTGTATCTCTATCAGTAAAAGCCAGGAAGGGTTTTTCAATAGTTGATTGAAAAAAAATTGATTTATAAGACCAGGTATCATCCTTTATATGGGATGGACCAGAACCTGTAAGCTTAAACATTCTATTATCACATTTAAATTAAGCAGAACAGATTTTAATTACATCATGCAAAGGAACTGGATAATGAATTAAAAGGATTCCCTCACATAAAATGCTTTTTTCCTCTATTTGACCAGTCAGTGCAGAGGAAATGGACCAGCTCCTTTTCATTGTGACCATTAAAAGCTCTTCATATCAAACTAAAAGGCTCTTACTCATAGACAATGTAATCATTTTGGTGCAAGCAAATTCAGTACTTATTTATTAAGTCTTAGCTTTTAGTGCCTGAAACACTTACCACAGGGTAGTACTTTACTCTGTCCTTGTCTGTAAATCTTGAAACTTTTTTCTTGTTTTCTTATCATGACTGCGTTCATATTTCTTTGACTAATTCTCCCTTTTACTGCCTAAGTGCTATAAAAAGGAATAAAAATTGTTTTTACACTGTATGAGCATACCCTACATCTACAGTCAAGCTGTTGCAATCAATCAGCTTTGTCCCATTAAATTTATAACCCTTCCCCCCTTAAGAGTGCAGCTACACCACAGCTTCCACCCCCAGCAGTAAGCTTGCTAAAATACCAGACATTTATCATAGTTATTATAGTCATTAAACCCTTCCACACTGCACAGAATCTCCTCAGCTTTGTATCCTTTTGAGGCGCAAGAGTAAATAGATTAGGTTATTGCCTTCACTTAGGGGCACCGATATCAGCCACAATAATCTTTGTCCTCCACCACAGCCTTTAAAATTTAGGACTCTGACACCTCACTGCAACTCTGACAAATTGGTGCCACTGAGACTGCTGAAGTATTCTCACTCTTTGTGGTATTAAAGGTAATGCTGTCACTAACGGAATGTTTGAAGTCTTGGTTAGACCGCAGAGTGAATTTTTGCACAGCTCTGGCCAAGAATGTATGAACTCTATCCAAAATTTGACTGTTGCTTGGCTATGTATGTTCCCATGTGGGAGTGCCACTAGACAAGGTGATAAAAAACAGTTTCCCTCTATGCATCAGTTTTTAAAATGTTTGTTAATATATTCAGAATGAAAAATGCTTGTGTGTATGGAGGATTTCAGTTTTTAACATAACACATTTGGGTTATGGTTAGTAGAGCTAAACAAATAGAGTATATGTCCAACACTATTTGACATATACCCTTTGAACTCTTGCATGATGAATCAAATCAGTTGTGATCTGGAGTTTTTAAATGTAATAAGTCAGGGCTTTTAAAGCAATTACTCATGTAAGTTAAGTATTTTGTGAAATAAGTTATTGTATAGCTTAGAGTAGAGATGCACTAACTCTAACCCAGCATACAGATTCAGTTAGTACAGCTGGAAACTGTAATAACTGAAGCTGTGTAAGACGGGCTGATTTTGGTTACAAGGCAATTTCTCAGCAAAAACATGATAATAATTTAAACACCTAATATTTACAATAAAACTATATAATAATGCTGAACACAAAATGACTAATAGTTGTAATTCTAGTTTTCAGCGTAAAAACTCCTACCTGTCAAATCTTCACCGCATAATTCCTTAGATCAGTGTTTATTATTAAGAAACTAAATAGATCCAACAGGAGTACATTTCAGATTAGATTATTAATTTCAACTGTCTTCTTTGTTTGCCGCATATGGTTCATTCTGTTAGTGTTTGGGTGATGAATTGTTCCCCTTCATTCGTTTTCTGACGATATATTTTTTTCTTGTCACAGCATGCCCACCAGGTACTTTCAAATCAACCCAGGGTCCAAGCCTTTGTCTGCAGTGCCCTCCCAGCAGCCGATCCACAGCTGAGGCTGCCACTATCTGTGTTTGCCGCAATGGATACTACCGTGGTGACGCTGATCAACCGGATAAACCCTGCACCAGTGAGTATGGCATATATGATGTACACTCATTCACTCTGACAATGATATTTTACTAGGATATAATGTCCTATTACAAGAACTTGATATATTTCTGTTTCGAAAGGTTTGGGTTGACAATAATATCTATATATAAACTGGCCAGCTACAATCTTACTATCTATCGTCAAGCCTGCACATGCTCCTGCATTTAAATTAGTTTGTATCTAAGTCCCAAACCAACTCTCCAGTATGGCTGTAATAATCACATAAGGGAAGGTTTGCATTGCTGACATCTCCATCACTGTGCCAATGAGCTTTTTCTGTTTCTCTGCAGTTGTCTTTTTTTCTTCCTCTCCCATTTTTTCTGTTGTTCGTTTTTGTTTGTCTGTTATCATCCCCTGAAGTCCTAATTACTCAGGCAGATGCTGTGAAGCTTCAACAGTGTCCTGCCGTTATCCGCTGGAGATCCAATAAGGCCTTACACAGCATTGTGCTTATCTTAATATGATGTAAAAGCAATATGCTAAGCTTTCCTGCTGTCCCTGTTGACACAGAGTTACACAGGAGAAGACCTCCAAAAAGTTTGCTTACTTTCCTTTTTCATTTACTGACACTGGGGAGTATATAAATTGTTTTTTCTCATTTGTAGAGCAGACCTTGAGGCATTAGCTGGCTGGTTATCTGTTAATTAATTCCTGATTTATTAACAAAGATTTGGCTAATTGGCCAAAGGGGTGGGGAAATACATAGACTTTACAGCTAGTAAGCATATTTTGTAGTTACCGTTTCGCTATGTATGTGTCCATAAGTTTAATAATTATCTAAAAGCTGCAGAAATATTGCAGTGCAGCGTGACCGGATCTGTTTTATTGCCTTCCACATGTTGCCATCAACACATTTTGGTTTTGGATGTTGCAGCGAGAAGATATTTATCTTTCATCTTGTGTTTTCTGTGCTCTCCAATACACTGCATGCTTTTGTGGCAAATTTTCTATCATCTATAGCATCTGCCTCTACCTCGAGGCCCTGCATTTTCCCTAAGCAATTTCCACAAGGGCTCCCCACCGTCTATCTGGAACAGATCCCCATGGCCTAAGCAGCCTGTTACTTTTTTTCTGATTTCAATCATTCAAACGTTATCCTCTCCCTTGGTTTTATTCTCCTTTCTATTGCTAGATTCTTTTCCCTCATTCTTCACTCAACAGGGAAGCAATCTGCATGTTTAAGTATTTCACATACTAGATGTAATTTGATATGTTATCGATATTATATCTAGTATCTGACCGGAGTCTGACCGGTTCTTGTTTTATGTTTTGTTTCTGTTGCTTCTCCATTTATAGAAAAGGGCCCTCACTGCAAAGAGCTCCAAGAGAATTTGTAACCCTTGCCAGACTGATACATTTCAAAGATTATGTTTATCATCTGTGCTTTAGATGGGGGCATAGTGTTTTACTTTTAGAGATGTTTCCAGCTTACTTTATGTTGTCAGATAGTTTTTCCATTTACGTAATTCTAGGGCTGGTGGAAAACCTTTGCGTGACTACTGAAACTGAAATATGTTTTTTTTATTTCTATTTATAGTTGAGCTTAGCCACACTTAATTCATGACTTTCACATACTGACATGCTGTTTTGGATACACTTCCCCCTTAATAAATGAAATAATCATTTTAATACTGTTTTATTTTTTTTTTTATTTTAATCTCTTGATTTAAAAAAATATACAGGTGTAACAAAAAAAATGACAAAAACAAAGTTCCCAGCAAAATCACAGGCTCCTTTGAAGGTTTCAACTTACTATCGCAGCTGAGCCTGATTTGCTGTGGGTGCCTTGCAGCACAGCAGGGGGGCCAGTGAGATCATCCTAGTAAGAATCTCTTTAATACTGTGGGTCCTGATAAGAGCGCTGCCAGAGTAGCTTAAATCAGACCAGTATATAGGAGCAGAAGCTGTAGCTTAAGTGCTTCTCACCAGCATCTGAAGCCCGAGTCCCTGTATGCTCCAAATCAGCTTGATTAGCTTGCTGACGGATTGCCCAATCCCCAGCTCTCGCAGCAGGGGGCCTCATGGTGTATCCTCCCACCTACACCAGCTTCTTCCTTCTGGGTTCTGAATATACCAGATCTGGGCTACATTTCAAACTCCCCAATGCATCCCTCACCCCTCCTTTCTGCCTTTTCTCTGTCTTGCACTGTTTTCAATCTTTGCCTTAGGGCAGGCACACCACAAGTGTTCCATCTCACAGCAGGGAGCCAAACATTCTTAGTCAGGTTACCGAGCAAAGTAAGTACTTTTGGGACAGAACTTTGCATTCTTTTTTGCGACTTCCTGGTCGCTTCTCTGAATTTTAAGCCCCCTGGTGACCTACACTGTTTTTGGGTTCTTATGAGTCTCTGTGAGAGAAAAGAATTGTTTTGTACATGCGAGAGGAGCGAGGAAAGGTCAGCCAGTTCTAGCATGCAGAGCCATGGGGATTCTCTCAATATGTGAGTCAGGAGAGTCGATTGATAGGCTCGGTGGTAACTGAGGGGACTCATGCTGTTAAACCTAGGCTCATTGGTCCATAGCAGATAGCTATGCTAGAGAATCATGATGTGAGCAGTACTGGAAAAGAGAAAGTGTCCAAAATGCGAAAAAATAGGAACATATTCCTTCAATATGGATAAACGAGTCACCTGTAATCAACTAACATTTAAATGCATAAAAATGGGGGAAAAAATAAAAGCAACCGAGTTAAATTTTTTTCTGTGCAAAATTCATCATAAAAATCCAAGTGAAAGATAAATAGACTCTAGTGTGTTTACATATTTGAATCCAACTGTCCTACGTACCTTCTCAAACCAGTTTGTGAAGGACATGAAATAAAAACTGTAAAATATATACTATGAACACACAGTGTTGTAAATGTAGACAGTAAAGATTAAATATTTAGTGGTCTGTAATGTGTGATAAATACTGAAACAGAAAGTCCTGACAACAGAACATGGAAGTAGTTGAGGGATGTAGTTTGGACATTAGGGGAAATATTTTTTCACTAACACTGCAAGATTTGGGGTTGCAAAAGTGTGTGATGGAGGTGATGGATGATACAAAGGATACTCACTGGGCATAGACTGAACCACTCTCAGGGGAGTTGGTAAAGTACTTCCTGTCACTCCAACACCCCATTGTGACATATTTTCACTCCACAAACAATGCATCTTGTAGCATCCAAGTACATGATTATGTCCCATTTGACCTGCGGCTTGAGCACTATCTGTCCCTCTCAGCCAGACCATAATAATCACACTATATAGGTCATGCCCCTTATTTTGCTGAGTTTGCAGCTGTACCTTAACAGTTTTCCTCACCATTACTTTTTCTTTCTTTCCCAAAGCTCTGTTTACAACATTTGTCTGTGCAGCAACTATTTGTTATATCTATGTTAAATTAACTATTTATTTATAGTACTGGTGAAATTAAGTGGACACCACTGAAAAGTCTCTCTAAAGCGGTTACGTGGATGGATACATGCTATAGTTTACTAAAAATGATGTAAAAATGTTTTAAACATCCCTTGGTCTTAGCACAACATTCAGGGAGATTGCTGGGAGATTGACCCGTCAAACCCTCAGTTTTCAGAACCATACAAAAAGCCCTCATAAAAGAGCACTTAGTGTCAGCGACCTTGTCGGACCGCTCACGGCGTAGAAACTTGTGGAGTCTAAATGACCTCTTCTCTTAAGGCTGCGGGAGGGTTATGATATAGATTTTTTTTTATATGTCTTGTGTAGTATAGATTTTTTTTTAGATCTTGTGTCGTATTTTTTTATATCTTATTTAAAAAAATAATAAAGATATATATTATATTTTATTTCTATGTATATATTTTTATGTCTTATTTTATAATAAAATCATCCCTCAGTGCAGGTGAATATCCCAGTGGGTTGATCACACCTGAATATGGATCTTTTATTGCCCAAAATGTAACTATATCTTTGAAAAGGAAAGCTGCTTACATGTAATGTCAGTGTCATTTTTCTTCTTTGTGCTATCACAATTTTTCATGGCTATTGCCAGCTAGAACAATGAATACACACATACATTTTGAATATAAACAAACATGCAAAGACTCTCTTCTCTAAATCTGATTAGAACCATGATTTATATCACACTTAAATGTACATAAAGTTACAGAGACAAACTAGTCTCGGACAAGCACTTTGTTAAGTTTGTATTTTGTGTGGTATTTGAGAGTAAAGAGCCACTGCTGTGTGGCCTGCGGGACCGTGAATCTCAGCTAAGCAAATTTGTTCACTGCCATTTCAGCAGATTTCACCCCGTGTTGAATCACACCACAATTGCAGGAGGCAGAATAAGCCCTCTTTTTTCCACCCTGATATTAAGCCACCACTCAACCCAAACAATAGTTTTACTATTTCTTGATTTCTCCCTGAATATAGTTTTTGAGTTTCTGTTCCAGCTGTGGGCCATAAGAGAATGAATGAAACCTTGAATTTGCAGAGCCACTTGGATAAGAATACTTCATGCAGCACTGCATTTTTGTAAATAACCAATATTTGACAGACATGAACATTCACTGTAAAATCTCTGCATGTGAATAGAATAAATTACCATTTCAATTGTGCTTCAGATTGAGAGAAATCACACAAGAGTGTTTGATATTAGCACTTGTATTTGTTAAAGTGTTGTAAATTAGTAATTTAACAGATTGGATTTTTTGCTCGCTCCTTCACATACAAGGTATATCTTTGCTTAATGCATAATGACAGCTTTGCTTAAAATACAATGTTTTGAGACATAAAACTGACAGGCATTGACAAATTTAAATTAGACTCTTATCATTCTATCAGGTAACCAGTCATTTATTGGCTATTTAGACACAATCAGAGGGAATCTGACATTGTATCGGGTTAAAACAGTGAAACATCTGAACCAAGCACAATAAGAAAACATTAATGCAAGGGACTACTGTTCAGTGGCAGTGAACTGAGAAAAAACAAATGGTTGACAGCGTTGTAAATTGTTTATAGCTTGTAGTTTACAATACTTACATTTGTTTCTTTGTCAAAATGAACTAAAACAAAAAGCAAAACAATGTGAAGAAAAGCAAGGACTAGACAGTTTGAAACACAGGCTAAGATTTCCAAACAATGAGGATATTATTTATGTAACACCAGAAATCAATGCATAAAACAATGGCTGCCCAAAACAAAAGTACTAGATAAAAAATCTCCTATCTACAATAAAGCCGAGATAATGAGTTGATGATTTACTTGGCGATCTACATTGCTGGGTATGCATTGCATTGCTATTTATATATATATACAGTAGAATAGAATAGAATAGAATAGAAACAGCCTTTATTGTCCGTCAAAAGGGAAATTCAGGTATAACAACAGCAACAAATATATAGGTTAACTCAAAAAGTTATTTTTAAAAAGCCGTTTTAAAAGAAATAATATCAAAAATATAATACTAATTATAATAATATACTGTCACAATATAAAAATTATAGTTTTTTATATGTATAAAACATATTTATATATTTTTCCATAAATTATGACACAATGTCATCATTTTTGACATTGAATTTCTATTTTTACATCAATGAGTGAACATCTGGGGGTGGAAAGAAAAAAAAAACTAAAAGAAAAAGAATCATTAAAAAATAATCATG
The DNA here is from genome assembly GCA_902982915.1 of Phalloptychus januarius. Lineage (NCBI taxonomy): Eukaryota > Metazoa > Chordata > Actinopteri > Cyprinodontiformes > Poeciliidae > Phalloptychus > Phalloptychus januarius. The sequence goes on along the minus strand of CADWAE010000466.1, from coordinate 10,720,488 downwards.
TTGTCTTTTCAGGCGTTCCATCCAGCCCAAGGAATGTGATCTCCATAGTGAATGAGACATCGGTGATCCTGGAGTGGCATTCTCCCAGGGAAACGGGCGGCCGGGATGATGTCGTCTACAACATCGTGTGTAGGAAGTGCAGAGCGGACCGACGCTCCTGTTCACACTGCGATGACAACGTGGACTTCGTTACTCGACAGCTGGGTCTGACAGAGACCAGGGTCTTCATCAGCAACCTGTTGGCTCACACCCTCTATAGCTTTGAAATACAAGCCGTCAACGGTGTCAGCAACAAAAGCCCATACCCAGCACAACATGTCACCATAGACATCACCACCAACCAGGCTGGTGAGTCCCTAGTGTTTCCAGGTCATGATCATTTTTGTAGCTTTGAAAAGTAACAGAATCTACATTATTTACATTAGATGCAGATAAATGACTTATTTGATCTATTTTATTTTTGCGTGTCAGCAGATGAGCTTCAGGTCGACGGTACTGGCTATATTTCATTTTGCATTTGTGAAACTGCAATTTTTCTATTATGGTAACATGTTCTACTGCAAAAGGCATAATCTGGTACTATGTGCATTGCAGTTACATTTCATGGCTTAGCAGCCTTCATGCCTACTTCACAGCAAATGATGAGGGCTGTGAAGCTTGAGGGGAGACTGTTAGGCGATGTGTACATATTTGCAGTCTTTCTAAGCCCACCTTCTCTGGATTAAAGTAATTCCTTCCCTCTTTGACATCACAGCTGTGAAATTTTGCTCGGACCAAATGTGTAGCTTTTATAATTTTAGTCTGGGCAAAATCGGCTCGCTGCTACTTTGGTCTTTCTTTTGTGGCCTTTTTGCTCACCATATCTTGTGACGGAAACAAGCCTGATGTACAGTCCCAATTTAACATTCTAATCTCTCACTCTAAAATTGTGAAAAAGGTCCCTTTACATTCAGTAATATTTATGGTCTTACTTAATCATCCAATTAACATTTAGAGGAAATTTTGTTTAAATAGAAAATCTGTCTTGTCAAGAAGTATTTGGTATATATATATATATATATACATATATATGTATATATATACATACATATATATATATATGTATATATATATATACATATATATGTATATATACATATATATGTATATATATATATATATCATGAATGAAGCCTCAAGTAAAATATGCTTGACATTAGTCAATATAGTTAGAAATTGGTGGGCTTTACACAGTATTTAAGTATTTTGTAAGTAATTTGCCATAATTGCTGTTTAATTTTGTCATAATTTTAAAACATCTATTCATTCGTCTGTCTATCCGTTCGCCCATCCATCCATTCAAACATCACGTGTCATGTTAAAGATATAAGATACCTTACAGCTGCTGTGGGTTTTTCTGTGCTTGGACTTAAGGTAGATATTTAATATCAGTTCTACCAATACTGAAAAATTAAAAGCAGGAAATAGAAAGAAAAGGAAAAAAAATCTGCTGCATAATAAGAAAATGTAATTTCTAGTGAGGAATAAATTGTGCTTACCCTTTTGATAGATTTTTGCTCTGTTTAAATTGGAAACATTTTCTTTGGTTTGTTCCTGACTATTGAACCAAAGGTGAACAACATTATTAGATAAAAGGAGGACTTCAAAAAGAATATCATAGCACTCATATATATTGTATATAAAGATTTATCTAAAGAATATATAATAAGTCATTCAACTTGAGGGTAAAGGTCTGCAAGCAAAGGACATTCAAGACAACAGACATTATGCTCAGCTCTGGGTGTGCAAGCAAGTTCATCCTGAAAGCAGACTGCTCAAAGCTAAAATCTGTCTCCAAAACCTTAAAAAGTCATTGTAGGACCTACATTAGGCTTTTGGTACTTTTAATATGAAAGTCCAGGCCTCAAAATCTGACTAAATGTCAGGCAAAAGGGAAATATTTTTTTTACATGCAGTATATGTAAATATCTAGTTTCAACTCTACTTTCCCATCTTCTGTGGATGGGAGAGTGAATATATTGTCCCATCCAGTGATGGAATACCACATGTCAAATTAATTCTATTTTAGTCCCTTTTTAGCTTTAATTCTTGAATCAGCTTACTGTATATTTATCTTTGAGGCCAAGGAAATTATAATTAGGTTATGCCGATTTCTTTTTCGGATTGGAGCATATTTTGGAATTAAATTTGGCTTGGCTAGAGAATGGCATACCACATATGATTACTTCGACTCTCAGAGGAACATAATGACCAACTGCACTTGTCTTTTTCTGATGGGGACTTCAGAGAGGAATGGAAGGAGAGATAAATCAGAACAGAAAACTGGTTGATTTTTCTTCTACCAGAAACATGGACCATGACAGCAGAAAGTGGGAAAAATGAGGGGGTAAATAGGTCTGACTATAAAGGTGGCCTAATGGTGCTGACTGTACCTGTTTGACAGGCTAATAGCACACCTGACAGATAGATGTAGAAAGAGCATTGCCCATTCCTATTGTTGAGGCCTGTTACAGTAATGAGGTTTCCTCCAGTAATCTTCCAGGCCTATGTCCATCTTTATGTGGCCCTTTTGTCCCCAGGTAATTGCACTGTTCCTCACTGATAATGCAAAGGTATACAAAGAGTTAATGGTTAGGATGTGCAAAACAACTGACGAAAAATACTCTCCTTCTTTAGGGATACAAGGCCTGTAGCAATAAGGAATGGGACCTTCCATTAGATTATGGAAATGTTCTCTATTTAAGGCATAAATATTAAGTTAAACAGCAAAAAAAACCTGAAAACAGGGTTTTTTGCAGCAGTTTCTGTGTAAGCTAATTGACATGCATGGATGAGTATGCTGCTTTGATCCAGGGGGGTTAGGTCAGACAGAAATCTGTCCCAGACAGGGATAATTTGTGGAGGTAGATTTTATGCATGTATTTTAAACTAACAAAAAATGTTAAAAAAAATTTGATATCAAAAATGGTTTGTGCATCTTTTTAATCTTCTACCTGTATGTATGACATCATATATATTTCATACAGAAAACTAGAAGAAAAAACAACCAGATTTTAATTTGTGCATATTTATTTGTGGTGAACAAAATACATTTTTTTCAACAAAAAGCAGAGCAATTATTATTTGGATCAGTGTTGTCAACTTTATTTTGCTAATAGGCTAATTCCACCTCTTTTCTCAAAGTTGGAACAAACAGAGGGATCTTTGACCAGTACTCTGTAAAGCAAAAACTCTGGGTCGATGTATATAAATGACAAATTTTTTGCATGTATTAAGGACAGCTTGTTTTTGGTGATTATACAGAAAATTACAAGTTTATGAAAATAAAATGTCATGATCCCCTTAGAATCACGGGTGTTAAAGTACTGAAAACTACATATTCCCTAAGCCTTTTGAACCTTCTGTTAAATTAGTGTTGGATGAACATTTATCTTAACATATAAAACATAAAAAACATCCCCAAAATTTAGGACAAACAAAACCAAGAAACTGCAGCTTTAAAATCTCCCATTAAGATTGTATAGTATCATGATCTTCAAGTTAAAAGATTAGTTTCCCAGAAAAACAATCATTGCTTTTTTTCCAACTGAAAACTCATTAATTTTGATATTTAGAAGATAAATTGGACTGTTTCTTCCAAAATAGCCTGCTGACAAAGGTAATGATCCATTTTTGTTTACCTTTGTAAGGTAAACCGACTTCCATGTTGGCTGCTGTTTGGCAGAGATACTTCATCTTCAGCTGCATAAACTTGTAGTATTAGAACGGAGGAGTAAACTGGTCATTACAGATGTGAGAGGACAAAAAGTGGAGTGTAGGGGCCGGCCTTGATGTGGACACAGCATGAACCAATGAGACCATTTAACTGCCCTCAATCCTGGTGTGTGTCTGAGAAAAAGAACTGATCAATAGTGTGATTTAGGAGTTCATTTGTGGCCCTTTGCTCTCTAGGAGATACATACACCCACAGAAACTGAGATACAACCCCAGAAAGGTTATATACTGTGCCCTGTAAGGTGATTATTCATGACTGTCCTACTTTTAGTTATATTTGTCTTTTGTCCAAGGAGAAATAAATGAACTTTTTTATGCCATATTGTTGCATTTTGACATAACATGACACTACCTACTTGTAGTGAATTCATTAAAATGGTAAAAAGAAGGGAAGACAAATGTGAGGTAGTTACATAGCTACCTAATACACAATAGCGCTATGATCTCACTAGCACAGCCTTCTTGACCTAGATTATGTGCCAAACATCTCTCAGACCACAGAAATGCCAAATATATCTACAAACAACCCTGCCTTGCTTGGCTGGTGTTTGGAGAGCTATTCCCGCAGAAAGACAAACATCGTTGTCCTCAGCCTTGGGCAAGTCTGATCCGATGGGTCAGATTCAAGATAGTGAGATCCAGCACACTTGACTGAAATCCAAACAACCAGATGAATTAGAGACATCTGCACCGTGTGGAGCTCTGGAACCAGATGAGATGTAAGGCAAACATGTCCCTGGAGATATTCAGGACACCATTCATTCTGTCTCTCCAGTTCACATTTGTTTAAGAGGCATTCCAGACCTCACCACACCCCCCTGTGTTTCATCATATGAAAGCTGTCATGGCTTCCTGTTGTGCCGTTTTTATTTCATCTGATGTTTGTTTCTACTGATGTTAGCTCCTGTTCCTGGATCCAAAAGGTGAGGGATTAGCTGCAGGCGAGAAAAAAGCAGAAAGTGTCAACCTGAATGCTTCTAAACCCAGATGTCACTTCTGATATATTTATACTGTATAATAGGTGACAGTGGGCATGGTGTCGATGTCTTTACGCTTTTGAGCTAGTGTGAATTTACTTATAAGGTGAATTGCCTCTTGTCTCTCTTTTTTTTTTACATTTTTACACATATGGCTATATGTGTAAAAAAGTTCAGAATCCTTCTTGTATGATGTGATTTTGAAATATAATTCAAGCCAGTAGTATTTGAGAGAAGTCCCTGGTGCTGAACTGATCCCTCTTTAAGATGTTTGAGAAAAAGCCATTACTATGTAGTCATGGCTGGCTTGGCCTTCTGAGCCCCTGTTAATAAGGTAGCGGTCGTCTAACCTATGGCTTTGACTGCAGCACAGCACATGACTAAACTTCTCTCCTCATATGAGACTCTGAATTCCTATTAGTTCATGGTAGTGTGACAGAATCTAAAATAAAAATAAAAAATAAAAAAAATAATTTTTAGCTGCTAATATCTCTATTTTATTTGCTGTGTTGAAAAGGTCTTGGCTCCAAGATCAGTTGATGCTGATACTTTTTAAAACATTTTTTGTAAAATGCAACTAACTAAAATGGAGGGAGAGAAGGAGGGAGATACGGAGGAGGGAGGAAGGATCCTGTCCTACCTGCAGGACTTTTGCAGCTGCTAACAGTATGTCTGCAAGATTTCCAAGTATCTAGCTCCATTTGTCATTCCATCAACTCTGATCTGCTTCCCCGTCATTGAAAAAAACATCCTAAAGGCAAAGTGCTGCCACCAACAACATTTGGAAAAGAACTGGTACATTTAATGCACAGAATATTGGGCAATATACATGTTGGAAAGTGCAACTCTCCCAAAAGAGTGACAAAAAATGCTGTATGTTCGATGTTACATGTTCAAACGTTGGGACATTATTTTATAACTTAATCCTGCTTCAAACTTCTCTGTAGTACTAACCTATGTTTCCATGGTCTTTATGGTTCTCTTCAATCACAGTAACTAAATTCAAACTTCTATAAAAATCAAACTGCTCAGGGGATGTAGGTGCACTGAATTTCTTTAAGGTTATCAGAGTAAATGGGGGCTGAAACCAAATGGATGCAATTTGTTTTAAAAGATGCTTGCTTTTAAATGGAAATGAGACCACTTGAGAACTATGTGCTTCTTTGTGGTATTCTATTCCATAAATGTTAGGGTTACACTACTTTTGCAAAGCCTTATATATAGACTGTCATTTTGGAAGTGGCTCAATGACAAAAAATAAATTGTGGAAGATATTCAGCCTACTTTGGAATACAACCAATACAAGATACATTTTCTGCCGTAGTATCTCTGTTGGTTTAAAAACTTTCATTCGAAGATGTCGCCCATAAGGTTCATTTCTCTATTTGCTAGTCAGATAAGCCCTACTCAGCTGGTGTTAGCAGCTTTATGCCGACTGGAGAAAAGCTTATCCTTTTATTGAAATCATAGAAAATTTGTTTTTGGAAAAAAAATTTGTTTTTTTTTGTGGTTTGGCTTTGGAAATGTGCATAACATGTTCCTATCTGTGAATGCATTCATGAAAAGATCTGAGTAAATGTCAAATTTGCTGCTGATGTTTGCAAGTAGTTGCATAAATTTATAGTTTCTGTACTTGCAAGCAACCAAAAGCAAGAGCATCATTTTTGTGCATTCAGTTTGCTATTGCAGGTTAAATGTTCCTCCAGTTTACAAGGAATATAACTTCAAATCATTGATGCACAACAAGAAGTCCAATATGCTGGAACCTTGATGTTAAATTAAAATTATGACAGCTGCACACAGAAGTTTCCATGATGAGAACAGAAGTTTAGTTTGATGTCAGATACACATAAAGTTGGTCTGTCATCTGTATTGCACAGTGGATTAAATCTTCAAAGGTAAATACATTTAGTTTTTTTTTCATTCTTTCACCATCTTTTTTTGATCCATATTTCTCCATCCTCTTCTTCTTCCCTCTTTCTGTCTAAGTCAGATGCTTGAAGGCTTTGACTTTGATTAATGGTGAGCCGAGCTCTGCATTAGAAGCCAGGGGCTGCAAGTGGGGCCAGATAAAAGTGGAGCACAAGGAGCAAGGGATTGGCGGGATGGGAGGTGGAGAGAGAAGCTTGGGACACAGTCACCAATCACTGTCAGCATCATTGTCCCAGGGTGACAATGGGGACGCACTTGGAGAGGACAGCAGAGCTTCATTGAGCTGGATCTCAGCCTCATACAACCACAGCACATTGTCTCTGACAGGCTCGTCACACGTAGGTTACGAGGGCACATAAAAAAAGTGTGAATGGTAAATGTTTTGTTAAACTCATCACAGTCACACGCTCTGTTCATGTAAGAGACATTAATTAAGAGACATGTAATAGATATCCATGTTGATTAAAAGCGATATATCAAAATATTTACAATTCATCCTTTCAGTTTTGGTCAGGGTTGCAGTTCACAAATGTAATAATAATTTCCTGTCTAAATTTAGGAAATCTATAAACAAAAACATGAAAGGGAAAAGAAAATGTCACTAAGAAGCAGACAAAGGTTGCCAGAGTGACCTTTGGTTTGAAATAGGGGTGCAATTGATCAATTAATCAGTTATCCTAAAGTTGACTGATCTTATTCGTCTACTAATGATTAATTGGTTGCTTATGGTGACCACCTTTCCATAACAAGTTTATTATATTTAAACAATTTTTGTGTCAACTGTATTAAATATTTACTGAACAAACAGAAAATCGAAGTTGACATTCTTAATCTCAGACATATTTATAAAATATAACATAGTATAACCTGTTAAGATCCTGAACCTATTAAGTTGCTTCATCTTTCATATGAAAGATGAAACAAATAAAATACGTGAAACACTTAATCCCACGTGAACAGAGATGTTCATAGTCTGTGAGGAGCACTGCAGACTTTACTTACCACTCTGCACGAAATGGCACTATGCCCGGAAAATACATTATACTGCCTGTTTAACAAAGAGAAATGTCCTTTTTCTTCGTTGCCAATTAGCCTTTACATGTCAATTTGACATGGTCTTGTTAAAAGAATTACAATTGCACATAAACCCTACAAAGTTTTGACTAGCTGTTAAAGTTAGTATGGAGCAATAGGTGAATTAATGAACATTATCTTATAGTTTGTTTTATTTAACAAATTCAAAATCCAGACATGTATAAAGAGAAAGACTTAATGAACGAGACTTTGTTTATGCACCTGAAAGCATGAACTGAATTGCAGCCAGAGAAACAGAGCTTCCCTGCCTGGCATCTTTTCCCCACTGCAGGAATTTCTGAGTGGAGCACCCATCCCCAGGGTCTGTCAGGAACAGTGTGCCTGTGGCCGGTAATTGATAATGCGGCCCAGGCAGCCCTCACCCTGGTCAGTGGAGCGTGAACTAGCCTGAGAAGTAGAGAGGCTGGAGTGCACCAAGGTAAAGCTCAGCTCTCACGTCGCTGTGTGGAGAAATGAGGGAGGGAGGGGCGAGAGGTGAGAGCCAACAAGGGCAGCCGGGGCATAATCCACAAAAACAGACCCTTTCACTCCTTCACATTTGCATTTTCCCATGCAGGAGAATAGCATGACACTTAAACTGACTGGTCTCAATGAAAGTTGTAGAATAAGTCCAATTCCCTACAAAAAGTGATTTACAAACAATCCCAAATGGCAAAAGGATTGAGATCTTTTCTTTTAGTCTTGTGCAGAGGGAAGACATGGAGCTGGGAATCATCTATAGAAAACAAAGGAAGGAGGGCTATCTTGAAAGGTCTCTTTGATGACTGCTAACAAGAGTTTTTTTTAGAAGAATGCTAATTATCAGGTGGTGCTAAAATCAGCCTTTGTTGTTAAGAGTCAAATACCTGATTGACACAAAATGTTATGAGAGCAGAAATTTACTGAAATTCTTATCAGAAATGATCATATATTTACAACTTAGCTTTATAGGATAGAATAGAGTGTAGCCTAAAGCTGGAGTACATAACTAGGATAAAATCTTTTTTTTATCTGTCTCATACCATTACATGATCCTGTATTTTTATATTAAATACTGCACTTTAAGTCATTATGAACTTGATATTTTAGTGGATGTTAGCACATTAAAGAGGTTGTTGTGGCGTCTTCAAGCTTGAATTCATTTTTCTGTTCCATTAAATCAGTTAATGTGTTCATAAAATCTAACAAAGTTCCTATTTAGAATATTTTATCATTTAATCTTAAAAAAACCCCCAAAAAACTAGCACATTTAAATGACTGTGTAAACAGATAATTGTGATGATTAGAACTGGTTATTCCCATTCCCTTATTACTCAAATTAAACAGAAAACACAGAGATATATCTCATAAATGAAATGTGCTGAAAGATTTGTGTGACTGGATAGAATGACATTGCAGAGGACAAAAATGAACAAGGTCCCTTGTATCTAGATTAATTGACTGACCATATGTGTGCAGTCAAGCGTATGGCAACTGAAGGGTGGAAAATGTCTCGTCTGCGTCACAAAATGTTTGCATTTTACTGATATCATTAACAAATGCATGAATTTAGCAAGTAACATTTCACATTACACAAATGAGTTCATGATGAATCAGCCATTTTTTGGGATGCAACAATTAATTGTTTATAAACTGTAATTATTTGTTTACTGCATGTATGATTTCATATTTCACAATATTGAAGAGTATAGCCATAGTTAATTGCCAAATGTTTCTTTTCAAAGTTTTCCCTTGGCCTCCAGAGGCTTTAGTGGGCTTGACCCTCTTTTGCATAAAGCAACCTGCACCTCAACTTTATTTAAATCACGCAGAGCTTGGGTGACACTCGACCTCTTGAAATGCAACATGCCACTACAGAAGGCATTGCAGGGCTGCACACTCAGTCACTGAATAGGAAACATTAACATGATTTATACTTCGGATATATTACATTACAACTCCTATATTCAGTTGTACCCAACCCAACAGCAGATTAAATTTTAAATCAGTCCTCGGTGGACTAATGTTATGGTACTCAGGTTACAACTCAGGCAGAGTCCTTATATTTGAAGCTAAAACTCAGACCAAATGCAAACTTTAAAAGTGGACTCAAATCAACCATCTATATTATGGCCAAGAGATTCATAATATTTGCTCCTATAACACTAGAACATTGGCAGAATAATCAAGCCATTTTAAATGATAGATTAATGATTTACCAATGATACATTCCTCTAGTTAAAGTAGCATTATGTATTCTGTCATTCAATAATTTTATTAAATATATTTAAAATCTGATTCCTTGTATGTAAGAATGACGATTCTGCCAAACATATTGAAATCCTTAGGTGTGCCTATTGTCAGACATACTTCAGACTAGACTTTGTCTTATTAAAAGGTTTTTACATTTTCATGTTATACTACTGTAAGAGATTTTTGTAGATATGTGACAACAAAGAAATTGTTTAACAGGAGCTTCATAAAAATAAACATGGTCATGGTACAGAAAAAAACGTTTGAAAATCATATATAATTTTTCTTTAACTTCACAATCATTGTGAAGGGACGACAATGCTAGGAGTTTATCTTGTAACTAGTGGTTTGCCGATTTGTACCCCGCATCTTCTGTCTCCATTGTTGTGTCCTTGGGGAAGACACTTATCTTGCCTTGCCTGCTGCTTGTGGTTAGAGGGCCCGATGGCGCTGGAACATGGCAGCCCAATACCAGCTGTGGCTACAATGTAGCTTACCACCGTCAATGTGTGAATGTGTGCATGAATGAGTGAATGGGCAAATGTATTATAAAGAGCTTTGGTGTATTCTGTACTAGACAAAGCGCTAAAAAAAATAGGCCATTTAACACCACTGGTTAGGTTTTATCTATCACTGTTGCAACCCTTTGTGTCCAGGGTTCCACAAAGTGTAACACAAATTGGAAATAAACATGAAAATAAACATGAAACTGCTAACTGAAAAAACTCAACTTAGCATCCCAGTCATTTATCTTCTGGCTCAGGGCTTTACAATTATAAAGGAAGTAAAAACTTTAGGGTTTCTAAGGCCGTCCACTGATGATGAGGTAATGGTTCCTGGTGTGACAGCGGGCTTGCAAGAAAAATAAAGGAACAATGGTTAGAAAGGAGCTAGTAAGAGGAGCAAAATAACTTTTTTTTTTTTTGTTATTGTCTCGGTTTTTGCAGCCCCATCAATCGTTCCCATCATGCACCAGATCAGCTCCACCATGAACAGCTTCACACTATCATGGCCTCAACCAGAGCAACCCAATGGCATCATCCTTGACTATGAGCTGCGTTACTATGAGAAGGTAAGCTGCAAAGGTGTATATTTGCATGAGTGTTTTTTTTTTTCCAGTTGAATTTCTTTCACTTGTGCTCTTCATATGTTGTATATGTTGCATGTGATGCTGCAGAATCTAAGCTCCTGGATGTCTGCAAACTGTTCCCCTGGGTTGATAATATGTCCAGTCCCTTCGCTCCCTCCACGTCTCCCACTGTTCTTTGGTTTCTGCTGCTGATGAAGTGAAAAGGCTGACCTCTGCACCAGGCCCACTCTGCACAGTGCAGTAACCCTGTCCCACTGTGAAAATGCATTGGGTCTGGAGGGAGTCGCATCGACCTGTCTCCTCACACACAATACGTCTGCTTTATTAAGTCACCAGCACTACCCTTCGGTTACTACGCTGCTTTAGTATTGACCTGTAGGCTTTTCCTAAAGCCTCGAACATAATAAAACTCTGATACTGGAGACTTCAGCATTTTGGTTTTTGGCCTTGTGTGTCTTTGTAAAGCAGATCCATAAAAAGCCCAGTCATGCGTAGGTTTGTTTTTTGCCAGTCTTTATCATTCTAGAACTGTTTTGGGACTTAGTTAACCTTCACTATCTTCTGTTTTCCACATAGAAGATAATAATCAATATAGATTTATTAATGTGTGTGTGCTTTTCATGTATTATTGTTGAATTCTTTGCTTCTCACAAACTCGCTCTGTCCTAGGTTCCTGGATCAATATTCACAGTGCCAGCTTAGAAAAGTTTTGTCACGTTAAACATTTCCTATTGGGACAAGAAACAATTGTTATTTAAAAATGATGTTGCATTCAGAATCGCAGGTCTTCAATGTTGTTTTTTCTTTCTGAGGTTTCACAGCTCAGGGAGCTGAATCTGACTGCCATGGCTCTGGCAAACCTTATCCACCAGGCAGCTTAGTGTCATGTAAATACCACTTACACGGCCTAGTTACCTCATGAATATCAATCAAACCTGATGTTTAGTTTAGAGCTTCCTCAAACAAATAGATAAATACAGCATAATCACAAATTACTGAACTATCAGGGACATGATTGCTAATTGCACTGGGGTAATTCAGGCGATGGCTGAGGCTGTGCTCCATGCTACCAGGCTGAAGGTACCTACATCACCCCCTATTTGTTCCAGACTTGAAATGTCTTATCTGTGTAGAAAACGTTCCACGTTCCACCGTGTGAGAGTGAGTAAGACACAGAAGGTGAGTCAAAGTGATTGCTTTGTGACACACTGGGCTGTCGAGATGAGATTTCCCCTTTGGTGGTCCTCTTTTGACACTCTGTATTTTGGATCTGACTAGGCTTTTCACACATTCTAAACAGACTTTCCTTCAGCCAGACACCCCTGACGGAGATGTCAGAGATGTGTTTTTATACCTGATTAAGCACCAAATCTGTCTCCATCCCTTTCCCTCTGTCTCTTTCTCTCTCTTTTGCTCTCTCTTTCTCACTATATATATACACACATAGATAGATATATGTAATGTCTCATCCATAAGCAAACACGCTATCTCACTGTATATGGAATATAACGCTGTAAATACTGTCATCCATGTGTCCAGATTAATTTTCCATTAGCAGATCCAAAGCGGCTCTGCATGGCTGTTCTCAGATTTTAGGACGTACTTCATGAGTAGTACTAGGCGGACCAGGCCAAATACTGTGGAAGCTATTTGATTGACAGCTGACGGCATTCAATGACTGGCTCATGATTTATGTCACTGAAAACTCCAAAGAGCATTATAGTATAGCTGTGGATCCCGGATATGCCGTACACTATCAGAGAGCTGTTCAGTGTGGAGGAGCATAATTGTGAGTTTAATCTCTATCAGCACCAGGAACACATGCCTCATTTTTTTAGTGGCCATTATGGCCAAGTGTCATCATGTAATTATAGTTATATGCATTGTGAAATAATCAGCTGATGTTAAACAGAATAAGAAGAAATTAAATATCTAGGTTTATTTGAGTCCATCAAAACCGCAACTTGGAGATTTTCCATTGCTGAGTGTCTGCAAACATCAGCAGAGTTGACCACACCTGCTGCACACTCACAGCCCGGCCACAATAGTGAGAAACAGATGTGTAAAGGAGATGCTCACCACTGAGGTTGAGCCAAACCGCACATTAATCGGTTAGAGTGCAACTTGCCAGTGGAAAAACACCTTAATATTCTCTAACAAACTTCTTAAGGGCTTTATGAATAGCTGCACTAGGACTAAGTTAATAAATTTCACACTGTAGATGAGCATTGAGAATTAATAACACGGGATTTTATTTCAGGGTTTCAAAGTAGAGGGTTGTGAATAAAAAATGCATTCCACACTGTGTGTTAATGTATCCTTATTAAAATATACCTTAGTTTTTAGGTCGTAATGTGACAAAATTCATGGAAAATCTGAGGGGATGTAAATACTTTGCTTATTCACTACCAACTTTCAATTTTATTATCTTATTAATATCATTGTTATGTGTGGTTTGTTACATCATAAAATTTAGGTGGTAATGAGTAAAATACAAATTTCCATTTTTTAACTTGACATCCTAACTAGATGTTAATAGGTGTTCACCCTGCAGATGCCTCACTCTTCTTTAGGCTGTCTACTTATTCCAAAGGACCGTAAGTGTTCCGAGGACCATAAATTGCACAGCAAGATTAAATGATTTAAACCTTTTCAGAGAGAAGGGCGGACATCTCATCCTATCTTTTCTCTTCCTTTTTTCATCTAGTTGCCTGAAAATTTGGGGAGGGAGGAAATAAGTCTACATAGTGGAGGTCAGGCCCTCCATTAGGCTGGAGCAGAGCAGCCACCCGCTCTGGTTGCAGACAGCTCTGATGGTGTCAGGAAGAGGGTGCATGCGTGTGCGCGCATGTGTGTATACAGCTGGGTATGAGTCTGTGTAGTTGTGCAGGTGGATCCATTCTGGTTAACAATGGTGAAGTCAGGCAGCAGTGTTAGTGAATGCAAGCAGAAATCCAAGGTTTCACAGGATGGGCACAATGAACTCTCCCCTGTGTTATGCATAGAATTAGTGATGACAGAAATAAAAAGGTAACTTCATATTCTTACTTTCTGCAATCCTAAAGGTGACCACATTTTGTGGATGCATGCAGATTCATCTCTGAATATTGTTCTTTAGTTACCACACAACAGTCCCCAATCAAAAGTCTTCACATTTTCTTGTGTATGCTTCCCTTTTCACTCTCTTGGTTTTTACTGCCACATTGAATGTATGCAAAGAATAGTGGTAAAGGAAGATGGTTGCAAAGTATATGGGGAAGAATATTAAAGACTAAAGAGAATTAAAGAAAGTTAACTTGAAAAAAAGACAATGCATTCACATTTAATAGACATAAGACTGATAAATTAATATAAAAAAGATTTTAAAAAAGACAGAATTTGTAGGTTTAAAATGTCAGTTTTAGAGCATTTCCACTTTATTAGGGTTTTAGCTAGTTTTATAAAATGCAGTTTGATAATGACATGAACAATTTCCTCAGCTATTTTTGTTTTACAAAACTAGAAATGCTAGAATTTGTGTTCATAAACTCCTTGGTTTGCTTTTGTGTGTGCTGGTTATTTGCATGCATGCAACTGTTTGAGCCTGTGAAGAGGACACATGGTATCCCACCATGTTTGTCCTTTCGCCAAGTGGCCATGCTGTGCATTTTGGGTTGGTTGGCAATTTTTGAAAAACAGACAGACCAGTAAAATTCTCACTGACAGAGACAAACACACATCAAGTTAAAAAAAAGTTGTAATAAAATTTTAAAAAATGATTGTCCATTATGACACAATTTTTAGTTTTGAATCAAATATAATGTCTCACAGGGCTTTATTAAAGTGGAGACTTTGAGAGATGTGCTTTCAACTGCTTAAATGCCACAAAAATGTAACTATAACTGTGAAAACGAAAGAAAGTAATAGGTAGTACTTCCCTGTAGAGCTTCATAGTCACCATGGGCTAAAAAACCAGATCATTTCAGTTGTAATGATCTCTATGAAATTAGTGACGATGTAAAACCTTAGAGTTACAGCAGTGCTGCAAACATTTAGAATCAACTAGCTAGTCATACAGCAACATCATGATCCTTTTATTTATCTTTACTGCCTTTCTGTAAATAAATTACTGCCAAAACATGAAGTGAAACATAAAATAACAAAACCAGTTATTTAACTTGATGTTTTGAAAAGAATCACAGCAGATTATGTGTGCACTTTTTGTTAAACAAATTGCCAGTTTAAGATTAGTTGAAAGAAAAATATTTCACTGGACAGACCCAAAACCAAAGGCTAAATGCTTTTATTCACTCAGAGACTCCAGCAGGGGGTAAAGATGAAAAATTCAAAATGTACTTCTAGTTCTTTTTGATCACATTGTCACCTTCCTAAAATAAATAATTTTTGTCAACAGTGTTTTCTAAAAAAACAAAAAATCTCTAAAATAATATTTAAGCTTTAACACATTGAGAATTTTGCAATAGGTTCATTTAAATATTCATGTCCTCGTTGTGCTTAACATGTAAAGCAGCAACGGGTAATTTTTTCCCCCACGTCCCAAAATGAGCTGTCATATTTCACAACATTCACAATATATATGACCCTCTTTAAAAGCTCTTCAATTATGGAATGTTTGTGACATAAAAAGAGAAGTTATGACCATCTATGCCAAAAATCGCCAAGGGGTTCAATTGTACCTCATCGAAACAATGCAAAATGCTGCCACTGAGTGTAATATAGTAATTGAGTTGCAATGCAAAGAACTGACAGGGATATTTTTTAACAAATCACAGTACATAAATATTAGCTGGTAAGGTGTATTTGTTTCAGATATTACTCTAAAATGGTTTAAAGCTATGGCAAAATGTTCAGAAATTCTGAACACTTTATGTCACTTCTAATAAATCAGCAAGGGGTGTCGTTTTTTAATCTACATGGAGATATGAACAGCAGTGTAAGTTTTCAGTGATACTTTTCAGATGGTGGAACAATCAACAAGAAGCAAAGAATGAATGTGAAACAGGTTTTGGCATCACTGCGGAAAATGAGTGCAGAGGATTTTGGTTGGGATGAATTCAGCTTTTGAACAAGGACACATCTGAAGGGAATATGGTCATTGATCGTGGATCGTCTACTGAAGGCAGAAATATTGGAAATATGCTGAAGAATTATTTGAATGCCCAGGAGATGGCTGAAAGTCATAAGTTCTCTGCAGAGAAAAAAAAACATCACACAGAACCACTGGACCTGGCATTATCACCTATTACTTTCTTTCTAGATGTTTCTATCAAATTTTATTCATCTATATTTGTAGGATTTCCATGAAGGTTGTCAGGTGTCAGGTGAAAAATATTCCTATATACTGTTATATGCAACCTAAAGCTACTTTTTACTATACAGTTAATGCTCCACACATTTCATTCCACTGGTAACATCTAATTGTATTTACATTAAACCATATTAAATTGTAATGTAGCCACTTCAGTGGTCAGGTTTGTGAAAGTCAGGACTTTTCTAGTGGTTTTAGTTCTAGGTTTGCATGCTACAGATTAACAATGAATAAAAACAAAACTTATTTGTCTCATAGTAGTAATATGGATTTGTGGAACAGCTAGATCTAAGAAGATGTAAGGCATTTCAGGAGCAATTTAGTTGCAGTTTCTTTTTTTTTATGTTTAATAAGCACATTTCTGTGAAAGAGTGTAAAACCTAAATAACACAGGATGGCTGCTTTAAAGCTTTGTAGATTACATATATTCAAACCTAAAGACTAATGCTTCAGTGATCATTCCCCACAGAGCTTTCTGTCTGTCACCTCTGGCAATGATTTTGATTGGCTGCTCCGCCATCTGCCTTCCCACCTGCAACTTACTCTTGATTTAGTAAGTTGGGGTGTGGTCCTCCTAATCCCCAATTGACTGGCAGCAGGGAGGGACCTCTCATAGCTGGAAGCTCCTCCTGGCAAGGCCTTCCATTGGCTATCTTCAAACCTGCTGGTGTGCCAAATGCCAGCTCATTTTTGTGTGGCAGATGTGTGTGTGTGCGTGTGGGGGTGTGTGTGTGTGTGTGTGTGTGAGACATAATACCCTTTTGACAGGCAGCATGAAGAGGCCATTCTGAGCTCATTCTTTCCCAAAGGACAGCTCACCCATTGGCGGTTTTCCATCTGTCTGCTCACCTGTTCTGCATTCTTATTCAACAGATGGGGGTGTGGCTTGATGAAGGCAAAGAAGAAATAGGCAGATTTTGACCCCTAGGGGTCTGTGTGCTTTCAACCATGGCTGGGACCATATGATTTGATGGCAGGGGTTTCAGTCTCTCATGGGGCATCTTCTGGGGTGCACTTTTTTCAAAAGAGCTGTTACTATGAAGTCACGTCTCATGACTTCATAGTAACAATGCAGCAATTTGAAAACAGTTTACCTGCTCTCAAGACCGAAAAGTACATTAATGATTAAACTCCCTAAACCAGTTACATCCAGCGTTCCGTTTATAAATATGTTTTTCCTCTCACTGACAGAATGAAATCCTGCTGGTGTGATGCCCCCACATCCCAAGCCCAAACATTTGTCTTCATCAAGCCCAAAGTGTCCAATAAGAGTTAATGTGATTGCGCACATCATTATGTGTGTGCGGGAGGTGGATGGAAGCAGATCTCATAGCCATGTTTACCTCGTCTCCTTAGTGATGGAGCAACCGGAATGATTCAATTACACCAATCAGATTGGATAATGATTTCAGTGTGGGCTGCCACTGCCTCGAGTTTCTTATCACTTCCTGCCATCTTCCATCTCCTCCACGTACCCCCTCCTCTACTCCCTCTTTTTATTCCTTACCTGATTTTTTTTTCTCTAAGCATTTGTACATGATGGCAAAAGTGCCCAGTTCTGTCACTGAACAATGTTCTATTAAGCCAGTTTAAAATAAAGACTTCTTCTAGTTACACAGAATTAGGGACACAGGGATTTACAGCCCTTTGCTCATAGCCACTCTTTCCAGTTTGTCTGCATTGCAGCCATCGGTGGCCTGCAATGGTGGGTGTAGTGTAGGTGCAGTCTTATTTTCTGGCTGTCATATTCACTCTGCGTTACGGGATTGTGACAGGCCCCAAGTTATTACTGATCCCCTATAGCAGATTCTGTACCTCCAACAATCCCAAACTTCTCTGCAGCAGACTGTCTAACTCGCTCTGTTGAGAGTGGAAACGGAATTAAGTCTATTTTTCAGACATTAGTTATAATTAAAAGGTGACTGCATGTATTTATACGCACACATTATTATATATCTCAATGTACTTGAGTAGCATGCCAATGTATGTGCAGTTATTTAAAAATCAGCAAAGTTCAAACAGCCTAACAAAATTAAGTGGTTTAAAGTTAGGTTCCAATATTTTACATGTGTGTTACTGGATGAATAGGACACTATCATTTCTGTGATTAGTTTAGGTTCTGAAGTACAAACTCCAACTTGTTCAAATGTTTTCTTCATGCCGAACTTTCATTTAGCCACCCCCTCGATGCACTAAAGATCAGAATTTATGGAAATTCTTTAAAATAAAGAAAAATATAGAGCCTTTTTATTAAATGCGCTGAGAAATGAAAACCACTGTGTTTACTTAAAAAAACATACACCATAAAAGATAAAGTTGAATGCAGTTAAATGCCCATTACCTTCATTAGTAAGCTGCTTATGTCTTTTTATCAGTTTGGTTGCTCAGTAATCGCAAATGTTTTCTGCATTCGCTGCTTCTTGCAGGATCACGCAGAGATAAACTCTACTGTGCTGCGCAGCCAGACCAACACTGCACGTGTGGAGGGTCTCAGGCCGGGTACAGTTTACGTGGTACAGGTGCGGGCACGGACTGTGGCTGGCTTTGGCAAATATAGCAGCAAGATGTGCTTCCAAACCCTCACAGATGGTAAGCACCGTGGAGCCAGAGGAATCAGTTCTGTCTGCTCATCTCTCTGTTCTACTCTGCTTTTCTTTTTTTTTTCATTTCACACACACACATACACCCCCTTCTTGCTAGCACCCATGGACACCTCTTTGGGTTTGGTGTTGGATTATTATTAGTAGAAGAAATGGAAGGAAAAACACAGTTTTTGATTACACTTCTATTTCCACAGCAAAATTGATTTCCTTCAGGGTCAGATGTAAGTGTGTGTGGGAGCTATGAACATGAAGAATGCAGAGTATCTTTTCTTTGTGCAGCTAACTGTGCTTCATTTAAAATGCTTTGCTAATTGTTTTTTGGGGCATTTTTTTAAAACCATGTCCTTCTGTTGCTAGAGAACTGTACCAGAATGCATAGCTCTGATTAGCAGTTGATTAGATTAATTTTCTTTTTTTTTTCTGGGCATCAGAGGCAGGGGGCAGTTGGCAAGGAAAAAGGGGCTGAAACACCTGGTAAGCTGGCAAGCATCGGAGCTATGTTCATTAGTGTCATTGCAGAAAGGGTGTGAATAGATTTGATGAGGTTGGTGGAGCAATTCCTCATGAGCTTCTCAGCCAGGGGTTTTGGTGCTGAAATCAAAACAGCTTGAGTCTGTCTGAATAACTCTTATTTACTAGATGACCACACTAATCTCCAATATGGTCAGGATTCCTAATACATAAAGAGGTTATAAACCTGTTTCCACATTGTACTAGTACATCTCAAAAAGTGCAATATTTTGTACCAGTCACATCAGAAAGTAACTATATATAGAGTCCTTACACAATGAGTGATATATTCCCCAGCCTTTGCTTGTAGAAATGTTGGTGATTATGGCTTACAGGAAAGAAAAACCCAACATTCAGTGTCTCAGAATATTGGAATATTCTGAAAAAAGTTACTGGAATGGAAACTTATAGCTTCTCACCCTGATCAGCTAATCAACTCAAAACATCCGCAAAGGCTTCCTGAGCCTTTAAACGGTCGCTCACTCTAGGTCAGTAGGCTACATAATCATGAGGAAGACTGCTGACTTGACAAATGTGCAGAAGACAGTCATCGATACCCTTCACCAGGAGGGTAAGCCACAAAAGGTCATTGCTAAAGAAGCTGGTTGCTCACAGAGTTCTGAATCCAAGCATGTTAAGTGAAAATTGAGCGGAAGGAAGAAGTGGCATTGGAAAAGGTTCCAACAATTGAGAGGACCGCAGCCTGGAGAAGACTGTCAAATGAAATCCACTCCAGACATACATGTGCAAATACTAGATGGGCTACAAATGTGTATTCATCATATCAAGCCTCTCCTGAATCAGAGACAACGACAGAATTGGACTAAGAAGAAAAGGAACTGGACTGTTGCAAAATGGATTTCTACTCAATGTGTCTTGAAGTGTAAAAGACATTAAAGTGTAAAGTCAACATTAGTTGGGCTGGTAGGATGGCTCACAACGAGCGGTGGCAAATATCTTTTTTTTTTTAATACAAAACTTGACAGATATGGAAATGTTACTCTTTTACACAATATTCAATATTTTTTTAGATGCACAAGTATTATTAGTAATGAAGATCACAATACTTTAATCATCCGTTAAGACTCTCCTGAGAGAAAAATGTCAGGTAATAGAGCTTATCATTTTGGCTATTTACCTGTGCAGAGCAGATGTGGCGACACAGTCGTAGGCCCTCTGTTCTTCTGTTCTTCACAAATGATTTTTCTCTCAAACATGTAACAGTGTGAGTTTAGACACATGCATGCAGTCACACGTAGGGGCACATACCTCACACTCGCGCATGCTGCTTATGGATCATCCCTTGGCCGGTTGCCATAGCACGACATTCATCAAGGCAATTAGCAGCAAGCACCAGAGGACAGCCGACGATAACACCCACGCCTCCACCTCCTGGCCCCTCTTACCAGTCTTTTCTCCTGCCGTCAAACTGCTTCATTTCCTCATAAAGTAAACATCTTGTCTCCCTTCCAATAAATGTATTTCTTAATCCTTTGTGTCCTCCTACCAGGACATTTTTGTACACTTTTTCATTATTTTCTCTTTACTCTGCTGGACATACAAAATCATAAAAAAACTTGACCAATTATTTAAGGAAGAGATTTAATTTGATCTCCGTATACCAGAAGTAAGTTGAAGTTATGGGAACATATTTACCACTGGAAGAACCTTTTGCGTGATTTCAAACTGTCAAGGGAAGTTGGTGTTCTCAAAGGGAAGATTTATATAGACCTCTCACAGCAAATATGCATCAAAACATAATAGAAAGAGTGCTGGGAAACTGCAAAAAGCTATTCACAATGTTTTATTGAAATATTCTTGAAAAACTTACAAGTTAAAAAAACAACCGATTCATGTCATATTGAGCTCCCTCGCATATTGCAGCTCTCACACTGCTCCTAAGATGCATTAGGTCTCCCTTTAATCCCATGCGTCCATCCTGATGGGGGATGGGATTTAGAAGCTGCTGATTTGCTTTCCGCATGCTAAATTGTGATTTTGCTTTAACGACTACGCTCCGGGTCTCAAAGTCGCAAAAAGACTGGAACGCACAGAAAGATAGCTGAGGATTCTGCTGCCTTTGCACTTTTAGGTTGTCCTCCAGACCTGCCACAGTCAACAGTAGTTAAAATAAAATAGTGGATGACTGACAGTAAATGGCTTTCTATTAACACTTGTAAAGCCAAGATTTCAACAACTGTTTCCTTGTCCACTTGTTTATGACACATACACTAACAGAGAAGATTGTAAGGTCTTCCTCAATCTTTTTTCACTCTCGAGTTTTCTTGCGTTGCTATTTTTTTCCATTTCACTTTCTTAGTCTAACACAGGAGGGTTTCCGTAAGCACCTCTCAGCAGAATTTAAATCAGTTAAAAAATTTAGTTTTGCCACCTCTTTTCTAGTTTTTACGAAACAAGAAAAAGAAAAGCTATATATGTATATACAATGCATAAGCAGAGAGTGTATACATATGTATTATTTACTGTTTATTTCTTTTTCATTACATGCCTTTCTACCCTTTCTTTGTGTAGACGACTTCAAGTCTGAGCTGAGGGAACAGCTTCCTCTCATTGCGGGGTCAGCAGCTGCCGGAGTGGTCTTTATTGTTTCGCTTATTGCTATCTCCATCGTGTGCAGCAGGTAACTAGAGTTTTCCTTATTTTCTCCTTTGTACTAAATTGTGAAAAGTATTATTCATGCTTCTGCTGTCACTGAGATGAATGATGAATGAATAAAAGTACTTATGCTCCCCTTGATGCCCCTGGTTACTGGTATCAGAGTGTACAAAGGTTTTTGACAATATATTCTCAAAGTAACCCAGCCAATATTAGCTTGCTTTACCAGTGTCAGTCAAGTGCTAAGATTGCTCTGTAGAACTTTGCAGCATTACTTAATGTAAATTTTGCTTATATTAATGCTAATATTATGCACTTTTTTTGTTGAGATCTCAAGCCCATCATGAAAAAGCTTAATGAAGTTGAAAATACATTAAGAAGTAAAATAACTTATTGGTCATTTTGAATTGGATTAATTATGAAGTGGAAAATAACAAAGTTCTGTATTTGAACAGTGCAGGAGTTGTTCTTATGCTTCCTCTTCTCTACCCTAAGTAAAATGAAGAGATCTAATATAAGGATGTCAAAAAATCAATAGATTTGATAGAAATGCAAAAGCTGTTACACTTTAAAAGGAAGTCTTTTTTCCATAGAGACTGTGACAACTCTGCCCCATTAAGCCTATCTCTTTTTGCAGCAGTTTGTCACATTGTCAAATTCCTGTCTTGCTCCACTTAAAATATATGAAAGTTACATTTTCACCGGTGATGTGCAAGTTTGAGCAAGTCAAGTGCTCATCAAATAGGGCAGCCTCTTTTGATGCAGAAGCAGAGGAGACATGAAAAGAAAAAAGATCCTATCAAGGTCTAATTAAAAATCAACTCATTTTCATAAACTTCATCTGCTATTGGTATCCGCTGAAACTGATTTATTTTCATCTGCGTCATCTTCAGGCAGCACAGAACATCATGAGCCGTTTTCCCTTTCATCATGTCAACTCTTATATTCTCTTTCAATGTTTGCTGCTCTCTCAGGAAAAGAGCATACAGCAAGGAGGCAGTGTACAGTGACAAGCTGCAGCATTACAGCACAGGAAGAGGTGAGTCCACTCTTATAATTGGAGTCGCAGTTCCTGAAGGTTTGGTTTACAGAACCAGATTGTTTTCTTTACATTTCTACACATATAAAAAACTGTGTTCTACAGTGTAGTGACCTTAACCATGAAAATGGTTTCCTGATAACTTAGGCCTTGTTTTAATGTTAAAAAACAAAACATTTTCTGAATATAAAGTTTTCACTAATATGGTGAACCATGTTTACTTTACAAAACTTTGTATTGTGTTGCATTTAATACAATACAAAGTTGTATTGCACTATTAAATAATAGTGCATTTAATAGTGCACTATTATTATAGCAATAGTAGTACAGGCAAGACCAACAAGTACTGTTTCCCTAACAGAATAAGAAGCCAGTGTTTATGCAAGTTTTCCCCACTTTGTGTCAATTTATTGCATTCATTTAGAATGAGAAAAGAAAACTAATTGTATCAATAGAGGATACCTAAATGGACCTGGACTGAATTCTTTTCAACCTTTTCTCACTTGTTTTATTTAAATGTGATCCTTTTTATTATTACCGTGCACATTTTAGATTAAACACAAGCCTGCAAAGGGCAACAATGCAGAAGCACTGTTTTATGTGTTTTTTAAAATTAATGTTTACATTAATTTTCTAAAATAATGGTTGTTTATTCAGGAAATGGTGGACACTACACTTTGGTAAAAGACTAGCAACTCAAAATTGCCCTGTGTTTTTCATACTGTAATTATGCAACATATTAGGCTTTATTGACTTTCCCTCACTTAATGGATGTCTGCTGTCAGATCCGGAACAATACAATACAATAACACATTAGAATTACAAATTAGAAAGTAGAAAAACTGAAGAGTGATGACTAAGAATAATGCAAAGTTGGAGTTTATTTATCAAAGCAGACTTTTTTATATATATACTCTAGGTGCAGGCTCATCTCCTGAACGATTGAGAGAACAACGGGCTTTGTTAATATAATACTTTAAAAGACAACACAAAGGTTTATGAGATCCATCAATCCATTATTTAAACCTGCTTATCCTTGCAGGGTTACAGTGTGACTGATGCCTATCTCCAGCAGTCATTGGGGCGAGATGCAGGGTACACCCTGGACCGTTCCCCGAGGGGGCATTTTATGAGACCGCCATAAAAAGGCCAATAGTTTAAAGAGCTTAGATTTGAAAAATGTGACAAAAATGCATTTCTTTTTACCCTTATATATCTAAATGAAATCCAAAGGAGTAAATTGCTCTGTAATGCAGCTTTGAATATGTCTATCAAAGTATAAATATATATATGTTCAGTGTAAAGTTAAAATAGAGATGTCATAAAACTAAATTGATCAGGCAGGTATTTGTGGATATAATTGTCTTTCCTGTGCGCCGTGACATTTCTTCGGGCTGCATGATATCCATGATTGAGTCTTGTCTAAGCCCTTTCCGGGCATGCACTGATGAGGAACACAAAGCCCAGAGGGGCGTACAAATAATCTCAGGCACACTGAGACGCACACATGCACACAAAGGAACGTGTACAGGCTTTGTAGCTCATATGAAAGCTCTACAATCTGCCAACCAAGCAGTCTGAGAAAGGGACTCTCACCCGGGGAATTGAGTTTTGTTGAACCTGACACAGCAAAGTGTTTCAACACAGTTACTTTGTGTCAAAGTCACAGAAAGGTGGCAGCTTGGGGCTCATTAAAGTTGCTGTGGACATGAACTATAGGAGTCAATTCTGTCATAACTATATTTGGGTGAGCCTGATTCAATTAGCATAATGCAGCTTGTAAAAAATTAAGGTTCAAAGAACTGTACACCTAAGTAAGAGACCTTAAAAAGAGACCTTTTTCAGAGTGAAAAGGAAATGAAATGCTTATAAGGGGTCCTATTCACAGATTTGGTTGTTAAACCTTCACACTTCCTACACTCAGAAACTCCCTCTATCACCACAACACCTCATGGTGTTTTGTTTTCCTCTATTCTCTTAAGATTTGAGTGACGGTTTGATAATGTCAGTATTCAGCACAACAATAACAGAGAGCCACTCTGTCAATTGTTGCATATAAACTTCCAAAAAATGTCTTTCATCCATCTGCCTATTTCCAGACGTTGTCACACACATCCTATGATGTCTTCCTCATTGTGTCAATAAAGTAGATTTAGAGAAGCAACTGAATGGCTACCTTTTACATTACACTATGCCCCAGGGATAATATGGAAACAAACAATCTTTTAAACACATGGAATAAAAAAATAATAGCTCACATGATGAAACAATCATTAATTTAGTGGATATATATATATAGTATATCCCCAATAACACTGTTTTTGTTTTTCTCTCTTCCATTCTCTCCCATATATTTCATCAAGGAATCATTTGAATTTCATACTTCTAAATGTGTCTTGCTTTTGCAATAAAAGGCCATAATTAATTAGCTAATGATATTAGAAACCCACCAAATACAAGTAGTGCTTGCTGGATTCCATAACACATTTGTTGTTTATCTTTTATGAAGGATGTATTTTACACTTTGGCAGACATGGTAGCATCTGCAGGTTATTATAGATTATGTATTATTAAGAGGTATGTTTATAGCAATGCATGCATTGCTTATTAGACAAGATTATGCACAAAGCAAGAGTACTTTTAAGGACTGTTTTGGGGAATACGCTTTTGCTTTACTTATCCCAAGTTTTGTTTTAAAGATTATTTGATTAAAGTACAATATTCCTATGCCTGACCGGCCAATATGCTTCAGTTTTTACGCCTGTCTAATTTTACGTTGGTCCTACATGCCACAGAACATTTTAAAATAAAGGTTTGGTAAGTCTCAAAAGGAATCTCTGTTCAGTGTTACACCCTTATCATTTTTCA
Organism: Phalloptychus januarius; assembly: GCA_902982915.1. Lineage (NCBI taxonomy): Eukaryota > Metazoa > Chordata > Actinopteri > Cyprinodontiformes > Poeciliidae > Phalloptychus > Phalloptychus januarius. The sequence goes on along the minus strand of CADWAE010000466.1, from coordinate 10,694,465 downwards.
TTTGAAAGATAGATTGAAGATCAATTGAAGATATCTGGGTCAGTGAAATACCCAGATATTTCACTGACATTATCTACACACAATAGCACAAAAACTCCAATGTGCCTTTATACCATTTAAACCCTAACCCATACAAACTGAGAGTGAGTTTCACACTAATTGGCCTAAGTGTGTGACAGATGATTTTCTAACATCAAACAATGGATGATTAGTTTAGATTGAGTCGGGAACGTCAGCTCATAACACCGTGAGCAACTAGAGTAGATTAGTCTGCTTCTTAGACAGACATGAAATGAAAATGAACTTACTGTAGGGATATAGTGCTCTGCCGCTGTTTGTTAATTCCTCAACAAATATAATCACAGAAAACAGTTAATTGCCAGCTCTTCATTAATGCTTAGACATATGGAAATTAAATTTTTGTCAGAGAAAATAAATTGGTGGACAGTGAGCCCCTCTTGCTGAAAGTATGAAAGGGTCCTTTAACTTAAAAAGATTAGCTTTAAAAAAAGGCAGAATTCCTATTTGTCTTAAGACTGAATGTAAATCCTGTTAAGAAAGACCACTAATTTGATTTGCCCCAAAGTTGTATTAGGTCATTGGAAGCACTGGTCCTGTGTGGTTGATTTGTGAATACATTAGACCCACTTAGTAAACAAGCATAGCAGACAAATAGGTTAATGACAGAAAATTTCATGGTTAAGTACTGTACGATAAAATGCAACTTTAATTAATCAGCCAAAAAGATAAAACCAACTGACTTAAATTGCACAGACTCCCTCTATGCTACCAGAACAACTCTAACACAAGTCCACACTTTCAGGGCTTTAGTTCTGGAGCTTTTCTTTCTGTTTCTTTTTTTTTTTTTTTTTTTTTTGGCGTGATCGTCAGGAAGCATTGCTAAGTTTAGCTGAATTTCTTGTTCTGTGATAATATCCCTTTTTCATTCTAAATGGAACATGTTCATTACTCAAGACTGTTCTCTTTGTAAGCGGTAGAGCTAAAAATGTGCCCTAGCACAACTAGGCAGCTACACAGCTGTTACAAAGAGTTGACCTTTGTTAGCACAGAGTAAAGAGCTACATATTTGATGTCTGTAAGTTACATAAGAGGAATGACAACATATATTTTCCCTTATAAATTCATGTTTTCAATTTTATAAACGAAAAACACAGTCTAATTGATGCTGATGCCTTCTACCAAAGATTGGGTCCAACACCACTCCAAAATATGACAGCTATACTCATCATTTAAATAAACAAAGGGCCCCACATACATGCATGTTAGCTGCTTGAATCAGCAAGCAGCCCTTACCATAAATCTGTTACTTAGAAAGATTAATACACACATTTGGGAGGTATTAATTCACTTAACTGCTTCAAACCACTTTTTTTTTTAAATTTGTCCATATATTCTAGAAAACTGCTAAATTTTGGTTTAGTACCTCAAAGTCCACGAGAGGAGTTATGCATCCTCTCCCCACAGAGGACAAGTTTTCTATGTCGGTAAAGATAGAAATGATGTTCAGATACATTTACTTCATACACTTAGAGGAGATCCCTTTAAAATATTCATGTCAAATTGAGAGTCTATGTTTTTAGCCAGCGGTCAGAAAAAGATGAGTCCAGTTAACCAGGGCTGTACCATAGGGAGGCAGAAAAATAAACTGTTTGCATTTTAAATTATAGATAAAAGTGGGCTCTAGAGTAAGAGTTAGAAAGTAATGGATGTGCAGAGTTTGAGATTTAGTTTTAGCTTCAGAGTAAGTGTCTTTACATGTGCCTGTAGCCAGACATGGCTCCCCTGCCGAAATATTAAGCTTTTCGCTTTGGTAATAGTAAAACAGTATGCAAAGCAAAGCTCTAAAAACTCTTCACAATGAACAAAATCGAATGATGAATTACGTTAACCTAAACTGGGTTCCAAACAATTGTGTTAACTCCAAGGTGAGTTAATTTGATCCCTGGCACCTACTCTCACATTGTCTCTTGAGACCCTTCTGTCCTTCTGTGTAGTTCATGCAAATGAGCAGGCATACATTTTACTTGATTGAAGACAGGTTTATTCAAATTATAGCTGGCAAAGTTTGGATTAAGCAGTCCCTATGAAACTGGCCTGTCCTTCGATGTCACTGCAGAGATGATGATTTGATGTCTGGTTGCTGGCTGTTCGTTCTTTTGGAGCATATTAAATTTGTTTACAAGTGTTTTTTCCCACCCACCCAACCTGTCAACACAGTAAACCTTTCCTTCGTTTGGAAAGACATCTCCGGTCTGTGAACTGTGGTCTCTTGTTGCAGAATTGCATAAAGAGCTTGTTGATGGCATGGTAGTTTTATCTTTTTATGAGCTCCTATAGCAAAATGCTGCTGGAAAATTGGTTCTACCACGATGAAAGAGCAGATATTACCAGTGTAAGGGATAAAGGAATAAAAAAGGCATACGTTTATGCTTTCTATATACCCTAGTCCCTCAGTGTCACCTTTAATGCTTTGCTTTCTTATTTTTCTTTTCTAGTTTCACATTTTATTCCAGCAAATATTTTTTTCCCTCTATTTTGAAGCAACTTGTCCCTGTAACCAAGCACTTATTCTGTACAAGGCAAATATATTTTCAACTGTCATTTTCTGTCTTGTTGCTGATTTGGGCTCTAAAGAAATCAGCATTTTGTCATATTGAGACTTAAGCTACAATCTAGGGACTAATTTTAATAATCAGACATTTATAGAATATTTGAATTAAGTGTAAAGGAAGACTATCTCCTTCTTGAAAAGCTCACTGAGCACTTTGGTTGTCCTAGAACTCTCTTTGCGAGCCGACATGTCTAACTGCCCCTCCCCACTGGGCTGCCCGACCCACTTCTCAGGCTCACCGGGAATGAAGATCTACATTGACCCCTTCACTTATGAGGACCCTAACGAGGCAGTGCGAGAATTTGCCAAAGAGATTGATGTCTCCACTGTCAAGATTGAGGAGGTCATCGGTGCAGGTAAGGCAAACAGTATAATGAAGCAATGCATTAGTGTGTGCACATTTGCTGTTTCTTGAGACATGATGTGGATGTGGACTGCTGTGATTTTGGATGCTTGTGCATATGGTATATGAAGTGCATGTCTGTGTGCCATTGACTTTAACCTGTATCTGCTGTAGGTCAGAGAGTCAGCCTGTCTGTCAAATAAATCAGTCATGTCAAGGGCTAAAGCCAAGTGCACCAACAACGTGTAGAGCAATGTGGGACCCCAAGGAATTAGATAACTCAAGCCTTTCAGTTCATTTTCTGTGTTTCAATTGTATTTATTTTAATTGAATAATAGTGTTGTTTTTGCAATGTTTTGCCTTCAATCACACACTTTTATCAAATTTACATGTAAAATAGTGTGGACTCTTGTTTAAAATTGAATCCACAATGTCTTTTAAAGAATATGATTGGTTATTTGGTAGTTCTGAAAGAACATCTATAAACAGACGGCTGCATTATGTTCATGTTTATTTCATTCATCTTCATATAGTTGGAGGCACTTTAGTTTTAGGCAGTAAGGCACTAAAGCATTCTGTGCTTCTTCATTGTTATGCAAAAATAGTGGTAGTGTGATTGGACCTGGAATAGCTCCTGAACCATGGCTTACTCAGCAAGCTAGGTGTGAGTTTGAGCAAAGATAAGAAAGCAAGGTGGCTAACTAATTAAGGATTTCCGTTTTTGCTGAAATCTTGGTGTGGTGTCTCTACAGGACAGCAAACTGGTGATAATTAATGAAATTGGTGCCAGAAATTTACTAGATAGATGTTGGCTGATTTTTTTCAGTTTGGGAATACAAAGACACTTGGCAGTATTTTAGGATAAGGTGACTGCTGTGAGTCAGAAGGAACCACACTGTTGTGAGTATCACTAGCAGATCAGCACTACCATTTGTGTTAGAAAACACTCAGCATGCCTGAGACACACATAATGAATGAGCACATTAGGACATCTAAGGTGTGACTAATTGAAAAACTACAATGACTTTGAACTGATCAAGGAGATCGAGATCGGCTCTTCGTTTTGATAGCAACTCCACTATGCTCCATTGTTTCTGACCAGGCGAATTTGGAGAAGTGTACAAGGGTCGTTTGAAGCTGCCTGGTAAGAGGGAGATTTATGTGGCCATCAAGACCCTGAAGGCTGGATACGTTGAAAAGCAAAGACGAGACTTCCTGTCTGAAGCCTCCATCATGGGCCAGTTTGACCATCCAAACATTATCCGTCTGGAGGGTGTCGTCACAAAAAGCCGTCCAGTCATGATTGTCACAGAATTTATGGAGAATGGCGCCCTTGACTCATTCCTAAGGGTGAGTAAACTCTATGAAAGCACGTTGCATGCAGTTGTTCATGGAAATCAGACGAAATGTTCATATAAATTGATGTTGGAATTTGTTTAGTTCAATATAATTTAGAATGATAGACTGGTACACACTGAAAACATCTTTATTTTTATGTATTTTATTTGAGTATTTAATGAAAATCCCTATATCAGTCATTTATAATTTTTAAATTTCCACAACAAATTTGTTTATCAGAGTTTATTTACTCTAATAACCTTTGAAATTATTAATAGACTTTTTCTTTCATGATGTAATGATTGAGCTGACCTGCAGTTCAATCAATAATGAAAATTTTTTCCCTCCTTCAATCTCATGGATTGGCATTCTATTTCACTTTGATCTATGGTGGGTTTAAATAGGTTCTTTGAAGTTGGCTTTGCTAACCACCGCATCCGACTTGTGTTTCTATCGATCTCTTCTCACCCTCTTGATTGTTGTTTTGCTTCAAAGGTTCAAACCCTACGATTGAGAGCATTTAGAAAGGGATGAGAGTGCAAAGCATTAATATTGGACAGATGGATACTTGAATACCAGAACCCAGAATTGTACCAAAATGCAAATTAAAACTAATATACAATTGGTAAAAAGGAGGGAATGGCAAAATAAACATTTGAGCATATGAATCTGTGCGGCACTGGATGTCCCTCTCATATGTGGGTGTTTGAGTGACAACATACTGTATCTTGATCATTGTCTTTTATGTGCATATGCCCTCTGGTTGTGTTAATAATTATAAACTGCCAGGCTTTTCAAATTCTGGTGAAGAAGATAATCCAAATGAATAGCCTTGTTGCATCAGAAAATAGTACAGTCATTTACTCCACTTTGTAACTTGAGCTTCTATGTCAAAATCAGATTTATTCTCTCAGCTGAAATTAGACCATTTCTCAGCAATTTAGCAGGTGATTTGAGGTGAAGTGGAAAATGTTCCTATCATATACCATATAGTTGTATAAGAGTGTGAGCACCGATAGTGTGGAAGGGTAAATATCGCTCCTCTGTAAAAGCCCGTTGAGTGGTCAGTATGACTAAAAATGTGATGTATAAGTTCAGTCCATTTACTATTTTGCCATCACTTGCCGTGAAACCAGCATGATGTTGCTGCACCATGCTGGTTGGAGCTGTTTTTACAAGTTTAGAAATAGTCACTTTAAGTCCTCCAAACATACTTTTACCTCTGTGGCCAATTACCTCAATCTTTGTCTCATCTGACCAGAAAATGTTTTCTCTGGGTTACATCTGGTTTGTCCATAATGGACGCTGCATATACCATCAAGTTGTTGATTTCTTAGAAGGCACTTACTGTTACTGCTACTACTGCTTTGGTCAGCAGTCTTTCAATTTTAGCTAATGTTAAAAACACTTCACTTACAAATAATAATCAGATTTCAAGACTAAGCCATAATTACACAGAGCCGGGACGTTCTGCTTAAAAAAGCAGAATATACAAAATTCTGCTTTTTGTTTATTGCAATTGAAAGCATCTTGTGACTGCAAGTCAGTCCTTGTGATAATAGCAGCTAATAAATGACTGACGTTTATTTTATCCCTGTCCTCCAGCAAAACGATGGTCAGTTCACGGTGATCCAGTTGGTGGGAATGCTTCGTGGGATATCAGCAGGGATGAAATACCTATCAGAAATGAACTATGTCCATCGTGACTTGGCTGCACGAAACATCCTCGTCAACAGCAACTTGGTGTGCAAAGTTTCTGACTTTGGCCTGTCACGCTATCTGCAGGAAGACACGTCGGATCCCAGCTACACCAGCTCTCTGGTTAGTGTTTTTAATTCTCTACTTTATTTTGCTTCTGTGCATTGGGTAATCCCCCTTGACTAATCTAGTAGTTATAATTTAAAGTCTCCATGCGTTTATTTTACTGACATACAGCAATTTAAAAACACCCTTCAAACCATGTCAGTCAACTTTCGACTTTGACAATATCTCATTCTTTTTTGAAGCCCCTTCACCTTTTCAGCGTCATTCATTTTAGAAGAACTGTCACTTTTTTTTTTTCCCACTCCTCTGCTTTTTGCGCCACGCCGCAAGTCATGGACTGGAGGACTGTCACATCTTCATTAGCGTGGAGACAAAGCCTCCTCTGGGAAAGCTTCTCTCTTGTTGGCATGCCCAAAGAGCAGAGAAACCAAAGGGCACTGCAGCCTCTCGAAATGACATCTCCTACCTCTTTCTCTCTCTCTTTTGCTTCCTCATCCCTCTCTCTCCATCCTCATTCATTATTACTGGGGCATCATGGGAGGCTTTGGCTCCTCATTAACTCCTCTACGCTACAGATCTGTAATTATTAGCAGCCATCGTTAGTTCATCTTCTGCCTCTCCTCTTCCTAATTCAAAACACACTTTTACTCCCTCACAAACACACAGGGCCAGGTCATTAGGACGCCACGCTCTCCTCAGGTTGCGTGGGTGGTTTTGAGTGTCTGCGTGCTTCAGAATGTATGCAAAAGTGTGTTTGTGTGAGGCTCTTAGTATGACTGTGTATCCGTTGTCACCTCATTGAATCTGCTTAAGTCTTTTGTTACAAATTAGGTTGTTTACTGCTTGTGGCACATGTGTTTCCATCTGCTACAGTTTTAAATAGATCTCGGACACTTCACTAGCATAAAGTTACACAATAACATTCAAAAGAAGAATGATATACAGAAAGTACTTGAAAAGTACTAAGACAGTTATGCAACAAATAAAATTGTTGTGCTTTTATTTCACAACAATTTTTATTTATTGTTGAAATATGACAAGATATATATTTTTGCATTTAATCTAATCTGCTTTTTAAATTTATCTACTGGTACTTTTACCACAACCCAACTGGTGATCTCTCATGGTGGAGATCTTGCTGTAAATACCTGCATTTTATTTTAAAACAAAATATTAAAATTGCTCGGTTTGTAATACTTCCACTTTAGTAAAAAATAATGGTGACAATTTTGCTGACAGACTTTAATAATCTGAGCTTGTTGTCTGTGTATATATTGTTTCTGTTACTGTGATGTTTGTGACATGAAATCAACTGCAAACATGGCAAAATATGAAAACTCTTGAAAATAAATCCACTGTATTTGATGGTGTTTTCATCTCATACAGAAACTGAATTGTATTAGAAATAAATAGCACTCTTTTTGAATGAGGTTGGCTGCAAAAAGAAGGTTCAGAGGTCAAACATCATCTGAGAATGTATCTCATTTCAGATGTGATTATGACTCTAAAAAACAATGTGTTTGTTCCTAAATGATAGAGCTGAGACAACAATTATTCTTTTAAATGTGGTGAAATGTTAGGAAATGGAAATATTTTTTTTTATCGTTATTGTGAGCTAAGAGTAGATTCCTTTTATTCTGAACTCTTATTATGCTAGAGGTGGATTTATAATCTCTCATATTCATTTCTAACATCTCTTTCAGCAGTGTCCTGTATTTCACCTGCCCCATTCTTTGTTTTGTGCTGACAGCCTCCAGTGGCCTCACACACTCGCTTCTAACAGAGTTGCCTGAGAGCGGAAAGTTTAACTTGTTTTACAGAACTGCCATGGGGGTTCCTCTTTTGCAATTGCTTCATAGATTACAACAGAAGATTGCAGCTCAGTGGCAGGGTCTTATATATTATGAATAAATATGAATACAATCTGAATATATTATCTATAAAGGTATAATTTAGGACGAACATCAGAGGTATTACAATACCTGCAAACCTTGGGATTAAAGACACTGAATGCCTGTGAGTTAGCAGCACAAAGGTAAAAAAAGAAACCTTCTAAATAAACTGTCCTCATCTAAATATAATTGAAAAAAACATACATAGAAAACAGAGTTTTCTTTTGTATTTCTCACCTTCTTAGTGGCATTAGACAAAAACTCTTTGGCTTAGAAGTAAGTTTTTTAAAGTGAATGTCAAACAACATTCTATTAGCCGATCAGGGAGAGTTGATTACCAACTGGTGTGAGGAGCAGCAGTGTCGTCAAAGCCAGAGGAGATCTGACCTTACATTCGGGTGACTGAGAGCTAATTGCTCCCTAGGAATAGTATGCTTTGTGTGCTTGACCCCTGTGGCTAAACCTTGCTGAATGGGTATTATTTAGCAACAAAGCTGAATAAGCTGGCTAATATAACAGGACTCAAAAGGATGGGGTCATAGATTGTGGCCAGTGTTTTGATGTTGGTTAATGCAAGACTCTACAAAGTCTCCTTAAAGGGATTATCTGTCCGAGAGAGCTGTCTGATAGCAAGACACTAAAGGTTTTTGATGAGGTGATGTGGTGTTTTTCAGGGGACTGCTTTAGTAAAATAAGTCAAATCAGTATTTAACTACAATTCCACTAGTTGTCAAATCAAGAGAGAAGCTCCACATGCCACAACCTGCTGCCCCTTCTATCCACCTGCAGTTAGGCTTTTAAATAAATTAAATTATAACGAACTTTGATGTCTGCACATTTCTGATCTAGTGTGCCTTGAAATCTTTGGAGCAGACAAACAGCACACACAACACAAGCACCGCAGGATGTTGTGGTCCTATTCTGTAATTAAGCTGCACGTATCTTATGCTGTTCACTTTCCAGGCTCTGTGGTTCTGACCTGATGCTTTAACCAGTCTGTGGGACAGACTTGCATTTTGCACAAGGACAACTGAATAAGCAAATGAAATTGCAGTGACAGCCAGTGATTTACATAGTTACCAACGGCTTCCTCGAGCAAATTAATCACCCTTCTCCCTCTGCTGATTTTCTAATTTTTGTCTGCAATTCTGTGCACACCAATTACAGTGCCTGCAGTGTGATGCTGGATCATGGTTGGGAGGACATGCTGGTAATTGTGTTAACCCTGGATGTGGGTTCACTTCAGAGCAGTGTTATGGAGGTTAAGACAGAAGGAGGCTGTCCTCCCTCTCTGTTGGCTGCCCCCCAAAGTCATGATTAATTAAGCTTACAAAACAATACTTGAACTGCACTGGTCTTACTAAGGTGCACTGTGTTAATTATTTTAAAGGCTTTAGCCACTGGGTGTTTTATCATGTCAATGTTAGATTTGCTTTTGCTTATTTCTTAACACCAACATTTCATTTTTTTTTTTTTTTTATGAGAGTTAGACTTCATATCTTGCTCAACAGGAATTACAGAAAAGGTTCATTTGTTTGCTGATCAGTCCATCAAATAAGGTATGAGTCCTATTTAAAAATAACATTTTTAAAAATGTATTTAAAGACTTTTTTTCCATATAGCATTCTCTCTCTTAGTCTTCCATTCATCCGTTGATATAAAAAATATTTGTTCTCCCAAAATAATAAGAGCCTACATTTTCAGGTAAAAAGCAGGATTTCTATATTGATGCCCTTGCTCAAAACTTCATTCTCACAATAGCAAAATCTTACATTGTTACAGATCTCATCCCTCATTACCAAAACTGTGGATCTGTGCTAAGTTTCTATTAGTTGTGTGCTAATGTCTTCTGCTTCTGTTTTAAACCTGCATTTCTTGCTTTTACTACATGTGGGGGTGCAATTTCCATCTTTAGGTATATCTTAGATTTACTTTGCTCCATCTTAGAATTAAGTGGTAACCAGATAATGGCTCCAGTCAGTTTAATGATAGTGTAGCATTGGCATCACTTCCTTCTTAGGGCATATCTCTTGTACAGATGTCAATGAGAAGAAAGAACAAAACTGAGGGCATAAGTTTTACTGACGGAGAAAGCTTAACTGCAAGCAGGCATTCAATTTGACTCTAGAAAAATTGTTTTGAGGAGAAGCAGGGCTTACTTATAAGCGAATACGATTTTTTTTGTGTGTGTGCACAAGGAAACTTATGGAAGAGAACTAGTAGTAACATCCGAAAGTTAAAACAAGAAATCTTTCTCTGAAATTAAAAATGTTCTTATATTTTTGAAAAAACAGCACATCTTGGAGAAAAATTTAGACATCCTTTTCCATATGCAGTGGCACTCCCCATTTTATTCCAGGGAGCCCAAGGAACCTCAGGCCAAAAGGAATAGAACTCCATTAATCAAGCTCAGGTTCTGCCCCAAGTTTCCCTTCCAGTGGACTGTATACAAAATAACACTTAAAAGACGTCGATGGAAGATGTACTGATCAGATGTCCAAGCACATTTACTGATTTCTCTTGATAGCAGCAGTTGACTTCTGGGCGTTCTACAGATGATTTTCAGCTGAGTCCAGTCACCTTATGGAGGATGCTCATTTTAGCTGCTGCTATCCAGAATTTTCTTTCAGTTCTGGTCGACATGACCAAAGGCATGAATCAAAATCAGTAAATCAGGACATTATTTCTTTTATCACAGCTCTTGCTTCACCACAGATCACAGACTCCTTTTTGTCATCACTTATGAACAAATTCAAAAAATACTTAAACTCCTATGCTCGAGGCAAAAGCGTCTTTCACAAAACACTTCCAGTCTGCTTAGAGATGCCAGCCTGATATTGCATAGTTACAGATTTCATGCATATTTTTGAGTAGAGAAGCCTCCACATGTAGATGTGCACACCTAGGTTTGGGAGTTTCTGTGATCTGCACACATATTGTATCCATAACGGAGGGTTCATTCTCAATGTGCAGTAGAGGGCCAGTTTTTAGTTATAATTTCCACCTGTGGCTCAGCTGGTGATGTCAAGACTGTCAACGGCTCATGTCCAATGGGAGCCGCACCAATGTGATTAGATATTTGTGTTATTTGTTGTGCTTGTTATTATATGCACTCACATACAACCCCTTATGTGTCTTTAGAGGTGATTGTGTGTCTGCCTCTATGTTTGGGTGTGCCATTGATGCTGAGAGAGGCTGAAAGGCAGGGTGACAAAGAGCCGGTAACAAAGATCATCCGTCAAATCCCCATGACCCGCGTGACATTCTTTCAGATTCGCTCCAGCACTCACCCTATGTGGACTGCCCCGTTGTTTCTGTCATTTGTTTGTTTACTATTAGCATCCCATCCTACTCTCACTGCTTTCAGGGCAGTTTTTTTTTTTTTTTACTTGCTTTTATATATAGACATTCAGAGTTGAGGTGATAGATTCTGTAGAATGTATGGAGTGACCGAACATGCTACTGGAAATTAACCCAATCAAGCACAAGCATATTGCTTTAAATCACTATTTTCTTTAACCTTCTGCTGATGACTAAAGGGGAAGTTTTCTAAATACAGTGGAGATTTAGATGAATAAATCATGTAACATTAACTGGTCTAAATAAATAGGACATCTAAAAGGTTTATATAATATGAGCCAGTTATAAAGTGTAAAAACAACAAAGAAACATTATACATATCTGGTTTCTGTAACAAAGTGTACGCATAAATTATGTTAGTTTGATTTATATCTTCTGTCGTATTTGCCACAGTCAGTATAAGTAGGGCTTTGATTTGCCATCTGTGTGACTTTATTTGCATTCTCACAATGAAACAAATTATGCTCACGTAATCCTGCTCACTAAACCAGAGGAAAAGATACCTGATTTATTTGAAAGCTCTCAATAAACATACCTCTAAACAGAATGCAAAGTTACAAAGGAGAAATTTGTTATTTTAATTCATCATAACCAGACTTTTTCAAAACTAAAATTTGCAAAACACAAGGAGCGGCATAAACAATTGATATTTATACCTTCATATTGCTATCACTTCTGGCTGAGAAAAATGTTTGCTTGCTTTAATCTAATTGTACCCCTATCTGTTCATTGCCAGAAATCCAAATGTTTATACTTAAAATAATCCACACACTACAGATAGACCATATATGTAATATTTCTGGTTTCCATTTGGATAAACTGCCTGAATTTCAGCTCACTTAGAAATGTTACAGAACTAAATCTCAGCAAAAATAAACACAGTTAGTGGCATAGCTGTTAAGTTTCAACTAAGTCTCATTCTATATTTTAATGCCAAATTTTTGGGGCATAGAGGGGAATGGAAGACCACATGCTGAGGCATAAAACCCCCCAATACATCAGTTTTAGCCCTTTAGTGTTTTTATAACAGGGCACTTCTCAACTACACTCCCAGTAGCACTGAAGGGAAAAATTAGGGCTATTCAGCTTTCGCCCCAGTTAGATAAGTGATTGTAATTGCTTATATCCCACATTCTCTGAAGAAATTGAGGCCAAGGTCAATTTCTAAAATTAGATTTTAACACAAAAGAGAGATAGATACTAGCTGGATTTAATTTGGTGGTGCTAGTAGATGGTATAAAAAGGCCTGTTTTAAAACCTGGAGAATTGATTTGGTCTAAATTTTCAACTAAATGCTAGTAAGTGCAATAAATTCTGATGAAGAGTATCTCCATTGTGTTTTAATCACAATAGCTTCCCCTTACCACGCTTCCATAATGACTTCTGAAATTCATATCTTACAGTTGTGATGTTGGCAGATTATCCGCTTGTTTCACTTTAAACTTCTCCACAACTCCATTCCTGACCCGTATGATGTGTTTCCCTGTTTCTATGTCAGCATTTGCTTATTAATGTCCTCTTACATACATCTGAGTCTTTCACAAAGAAGCTGTAGGTATACTGAGTTTTAATTATACATTATCCATTCACTACCTTGACTTCATAGGAATCAGTTTAAAAGGTGCTCATTAAAAATGCATTGCTCATTTTTTATGTTTTGAGAAGCGGGATAACTATTGAAACAAAGTATCATATTGTAAATTGTGGTTACAACTTTGTAAAATACCTTAATGGGCTTGGATATTGTGATCAGACACTGCAGGTTTGATTTCTTTTCTTTCACTCTCTCAGTCCAGCTCTCACTCCACAGCTCTCATTATATGATAGAGCAAATAAGGAATTTGCTCTATTCTGATTTGTTAACTTTATGCAGATATTCTCAAGTTAAGTTAGTAACAAAACTTAAACAAAAAAAACAATGGGATCCTTGCAGAATGTCAAACTGTGTAATGTTTAAGTCAGTGAGTAACGATTTTCCCCAAAGTTTTACATTATTTCATTTAAATACATGTTGGAATACCTCTGTTCATTTCCATTGGACATTATTGAAAAGAAAGTCAGAAAAGTCATCAAATGACTTTGTTTTTTTTTCTTTTCTTTATGCCCTCTACACCCCAAGTCCCACTGTCACTCATCCTCTCTGGCTCTAACTGCATGTCTTCACTCTTTTTCTCATTCTGTTTGGGAAGACATCCAGGGCAGATCGTTGCACTCAGGATTTCATTAAAACTATGTTGATGGAGCACTCTGCCCAGCCTAAGTAAATGTGCTCAAGCCTATTTGAGTGTGCATTGTTTGGAAATAGATTACTGACGTTCATGGAGTAAAGGCATCGAAGAGAGGGAAGGAATGGGAGGCGGGGGGTGGGGGGGCAGGGAGAAAGTTTTTCATAGTTGACTTCCAGATGGCTTAGAAAGTTTATTCAGAGTCTTTAAATGGCTCATATGAAGAAAAAAAAAGCTGAGTAAAAACAAAAAGCACTGGGCTTTTCTACAGCAAGCTTATCTGGAAGATGTTAGTGACAACTGTTCACTGTTCTGTGACGGGAATTTGTGTTCTAAATTTGACCACATTCCACATACAGCACGTCGTTGACAATCTACATGAAGTGATCTGCACATTAGTGGATTCACAGCTCAAGCTAACACCACGTCTTGACAGGTGTATCATGTCCTGGCCAAGTGTAACACAGTCACAAGAGACACCACATGTCACCTGACCACCAAACGTTTGTCCTTTGTCTCACAGATCCAGTTGTCAAAGGAAAACATTCGTTTCAGCATAATACCTGTTAAACTGACAGTCTCTGCACATCCTCTTTACTGTGACATTTAAGACTTATCACAAGCTGTCACTTCTAGTCACAACCTGTCAGAGGCGGTCACAAGCAGGTGGAGCCAGTCACGTTCTGTAATCTCACTTTGTTGATGCAAAGATTTCAACACGTTCAAATGTTGGCTCAAGGTTCTCTGACCTGGAATTCTGTGTGCAAACATAGCTAGATGTAGTATCCACCAGCATATGTAAGAAGTAACTTTTTTTTTTCTCATTCACATAAATTTCATGTTTTTATACTCTCTTGAAGCTTTGCTTTTTATTTAAAGACCCAAAATTCATCAAGCAGAAAATGGAACCACCCAATATGGCTAGAAAATCAAGCACTGTGTGTCACCTGCTTTAGTTATTATCCAGAGAGTTTGTGGGGTATATCATTGGATTTTTCTCCACTCGAGGTTGAGAAGTTCTGATGCTGCTGTGACTATGAACTCTAGCTCTTCTCCACAGTCTGAGGTAGTTGTCCGAGATAGGAGTTAGAAATATTTTTCTTTAATACTGACAGAGAAAACTGAAATTGCAGCATATTTATACAGTTGAAATCAGATATTCGTTATAAAAAGACACATAACCATCTCATGTCTCTGTATGACATGAAATCAATTTGTTTTAAGTCAGCTAAGATTAACACAATTATTTCTGTTTCTTACGTGCCAGAGTATTGGAATCATTTTTGAGTAAATTTTCTTTAATTTTGTTTGGGGACAATCGGGTCTTTCAAATAGCCAAAGATCTGAATTACTCCACCAAATAACTAAAAGAGTGGCTTAGGAACCAGAAACTCAAAATTTGTGAGGAGCCATAACAACACTCTGGTCTCATTCTTATTTTTTTTTATTTATTTTTTTTTTATAAGCCACAGACCAACTCTGCAATATTTTTATGGACTAGCTTTTAAGATGTGGCTAGGAGCTTTATTAGCAGCATCCCTCATAGCACTGTTCCAACAGCAGAACATAAGTAACATCCTCTGTGTCCCCTAAAGACCTCTTTACTGGTATCGATGCGTTATGTGCTGAAGAAAGTGATTACTATGTTTTTGCCTTCCCTCTTTGTCTATTAGTCAGTCAACACTGTATGTTGTTAAAACTGGGTTTT
This sequence comes from Phalloptychus januarius, assembly GCA_902982915.1. NCBI lineage: Eukaryota > Metazoa > Chordata > Actinopteri > Cyprinodontiformes > Poeciliidae > Phalloptychus > Phalloptychus januarius. Next base: position 10,679,203 of record CADWAE010000466.1, on the reverse strand, counting down.
GGCAGAGCTAGCAATGACCCACAGGAGTAATTACTAAAGAGTGTGCACAGACATCTGTGACTCAGTTGACTTGAAAATAGTATAACTAATGTCTGTCCCACTGGTAATGTGAAAACAGCTTTACTTGAAGCTTTACTCGGCCTATTTCAGCAACTCCCAGCTCATATCTTAATAGGGTCCTGGGGCAACAGACCAGATGTACAAACTGAGAAAAAGCAGCAAGGAAGTTATGTCAAAGAAGGATTGTAATAGGCAACATTCTGCTTCCAGCTAGTTTCTTTTTTTTTTGTTGGTTATTTTGTATTTATAACCTCATGTTTCATCTCATATATACTCATACAAACAGTCTTTTACATGAGAAATTTACCAAGAAGAGAAAGATGGTCGACCATTCTAAATGTATACAGATAATTTTTTTTTCCTGTTTCTAAATAATTTCTCAGCCATAAGCAAGAACCAGACACCACACCCTGAGTTATCAGTGGATATAAAACAATCCAGATAGAAACCGAACTGAGACATGAGAAGCTCTGAGATCATTGCATTTTATTGGCTTTATTCACTTATTTTATAATTGAAGAAAACATAGTTACTTTATTGTGCTATAAAAGAGCATTATGTGCCTGAGAAATACATAATACTGTCCCTTTATCGCTCTCTTTTTATATATCCAAATATATCCAATTAAATTGCAGAAAAATTGCTCTTAAAGCTATGTTTTGCTTTTGTTTTTCACCTGTTGTGTGGAGGAGAGATCAGGTGATTGGAAATATATTGTTCACAAAAAAATATTAAACAAAGATGGTGCTATTAGGGAATCGGTTTGCAGAGCACTGGGAGAAATAATATTTATGTTGTAAAATTGTCTCTATGCAATATATGAACCAAAACAAAAACAGGGACAAAGCTGCAGAGAGAGGGGGATGAGACTCAATTAAATATTAAAATATTAAGTTAAATTAATAAATTACATTTTAAATTAATAATTGAAATTATCAGAAAAAGATTTATAATGACATGGTTTGGACTTGACTCTTTGGTGGCGGAAAATCAAACCATTTATTATAGAAAACCAGCTAAGAACTGTCTCTAGCCCCAAAACTGAAGAACATGTGAGCAGACAGTATAGACATAAGAGCATAGATCTTAACCCAAGAGGGGAAGTTAAACTCTGAAAATAGAGGTCCGGGATTCAATGCAGAATATTTTTGTTAAAGGGCCATTAAGTTTGAGTATAGGAACTTGTGATCTTCCAAGATTTTTAGAGTGATAGCAGTATGACATATGCAATAAAAATATAGGCCCCTGCTCTTAAATGGAACATTTATCCTGTTATGCTGTGGACAAATCCCCCCAAATTCCTCCTAGCAACCTTTGTTTACTAACAGTTATCACATTTCTGTGTGCTCAGTCAGTTATTCAAATTCTCCACTTCAGTAGTACAACATAACACTGACCCGTAAAACATGATCATAATACAAATATATGTATTACCAAAAAGGGAAACTGTTGGACATAAGTATGCAATTTGGAAAGATCCCAAAGAACCATTATCTGTGTGTTGTTCTCCTCACTGGGGGTGGTCTGTGCCTGTTTCTCTTGGGTTTGTTTCCAACAGCGGCTTATCTCCAAATGCTCAGGTTCAGTTAATTGGCATTATTAAGCTGGTGGCGAGCTCAGCTCAGATGTGAATGAAGGGAGAATGGTCGGGCTTGTACACGTCTGTCTGTCTAGTTAGATGTGTGGGCGTTCACGCACAAACATCTCCGTCTGTGAATATGTTACTAGCTGAGACTGCTTTGGTGTGTGTGTGGAATTTAAAGCAAGTGGCTGTCAATTCATTCAAGAGGGCACGTGGCATGCCTTAGGCCGTGGTAGCCCAATTATAGCCAGTAACACTCAATGAAGGAGCAGAAGCCCAGATCTATCTTCCTTTCTTCAGATAGGAGACAAGACAGTAGTAAATGTAACGTCGGTCGATGACTGTGCAGAGTCACTCGTGGGACGGAAGCAGAATCTTATGAATGTTTTGGCTTCAGGTGAATGAATACACAGGGTGGATGAAGAAAGAAAGGAGATTGAACTCTTAACAGTCTAGACACGTCTTGAGGTATTCAGGATAAGACGGCTCACTGTAGTTTAACCCAAGCAGAAAAGAAATCAGCCTTATTAAAACATTAATATATCTCTAATATGTTAATTATTTCTTTCTATTTCTTAGGGTGGAAAGATCCCAGTAAGGTGGACAGCTCCAGAGGCCATTGCTTACAGAAAGTTCACCTCAGCCAGTGATGTGTGGAGTTACGGTATCGTCATGTGGGAGGTGATGTCATACGGAGAGAGGCCTTACTGGGACATGTCCAACCAGGATGTAAGTGATTTAAAATATGGTGTCATGAAATCATATCATGATTCTCTCACAATAACACAGAGGTGAACTGTGGCTCTAATAATAGAGCCTTGTTCATGCAAAAACAGAAAATACCATCGCAAGTGTTGCTATCCAAAGCAACATACTTAATTTTGCTAAGTAATCTACTTAATTTTCATCAAGTGTGTGATCAACTCAAAGCAGAACCACATTATCAGTCAAATGACATTTCTAAGCTGACCGCTCATAAGCTACACCCAAAAAGACCAAATGGCGCACAAACATATCAGTCAGATATTACATCAAAAGACGAAATGTCATAAATTGTTTACTGAACAAACTGGAGAAAGGCTCCCAGCATATATGTGTCATTCACTTAGATAAAAGGGACCCAAAGCAGACACAGTCAATGGCAAGGTTTCTGGTTTAATGGATGTCAAGACTACAAAATGATAATTGTTTTGTAGATTTATTTAGATTAAGCTTTGTAGCAGCAGATGAGAAGCTAAGAGCTGGTGCAACTGGGACTGAAGATGGAGAACAGAAGATTAGAAAAACCACAAAATATTTCAAACACTGTCAGCAAATTTAGAGGCCAGGACTAAATGTTTCACTTAATCAAAGGTTCTGACATTGAGCGGGTGCAGAGTCTGGGTACTTATGGTGATTGAAAACAGCTGTTCTTTGGACCCACCCATAAAATGTTCTGTAGGCGAGGAGGAGGCTGTGTAGTCAGATAGTTGAAATCTCTTCCAGCAGCAGAACCATTTTTCCATCTGTGTCCCCTGTGTCTGTTTCCAGTACTATCTCTGTCTTCTACCAAAACTGTCAATAGGTCAGCTGAAAAATGTTAACAGAATGAAGGAAACAGACTGAGAATAAATGAAAATGGTGGTGGTTAATCAAAGCTGTGATCAGAATTTACACTTTCAGTAATTTTAAAGGTGAAAGTATAGAGATAATGAAGCAGAATATTCAATATACTAAAGGACTGTGTGGCATAAACAGCAAATTCAAAATCCAGCTTTTTTAACACCATTATATCAGAAGGGATGCATCTCTCTTATCTCTTCATATTTTAGAATACTAGTGACATGAAATCATTTCACATTTTCTGTATAGCGGTCAACTTAGGGACCTACTTAAACAGATTGAAGACCTTGATGGTTTGCCACTCTGAAACAACATAAACCAATCAAGCATTTGCTCAACAATTATGAACAACATGTAATTTTTATATAAAGGCCAATTACATATTTTATGCGAGTAAAAGTGAGGGAAAGCAATGTTGTAAAGACCTCATTATTTTCATTTAGTGATTAATATAATCATTTCAAGAGATTACTAGAAATAAATACATAATGTTATGCTCAAAAAGTTCCCTTTTTTGTAATGTGGGTTTGTATTATTTTGTCAGCTGCTGTATGCTTTTCATTTTTGCCTTTTTTGCTTCTCAAAAAGCTCAAAGTTTCCTTTAATTTATGAAAAAAAAGGGCACAAGCCACCTGCTTTTTCATGTTAGAGTTGCTCCAAACAAGCTACTGGGCAGGCATTAGGCAAAAGTATCTTTTGTGATGTACACAAGTAAGAGAGGAAAAAAGGCCTGCACTACATGCAAACCATTGTAGACAGTTCATAGGCTGTCTTCTGTGGGGGAGAATAAGTCTTTGTAGCACCACTGTTTCATTTTGTACAAAGCTGTTTTTTCCTTCCAAACAAAGCTCCGATGCTGGGCTGCAGGGATGTTTTTTTGACAGGGAAATGCATGTGTACACTCAGTTTCTGTAAACAGAAAAGCTACCACTTACTGACAGTATGGAAGAAATAACATACATTTACAGTATGTGCCCTTTAAGAGTTGGTATCTTCTCAAGAAGTTCAACTTTTGGAAAATTATTGAAAAGGATACTACCCTTCCAAATATTTAACTTAAATACGTCTCAGAATAATCACTCCATCCTATAAAAACGATGTGGCATGTATGAATGTGTGTATGTAAAGACCAAACACAATTAAGGATATCTTGTGTGAAAAAGGAAGCTGTAATAAATCACCTTTTTCATCCACACTATCGCTGAAGATGTCCTTGACTCTGACTTTGAAAGCAGACTTATTATGGGCAAAGCCTCACACTATCCCTTTCCTTCCTGGCCAGCTTTTGAGAGCAATGAATGATTGCTGAGAGCTCTGCTTTGTTCCCCGTGTCGGCTTGGATAAGATCCATACTCACAGGCACCAACACAAACACGCACAACCACTGGACGTGGTCCCACACTATGAGGTCTTTCTCCCTAAGCTTCCCTTAGTGAGAAGACGAGCCAACCATCAGGCCTCTGTGGACCTCACTCCACCGGGACAGTCCAACCAAGCAGATGTTGCCTCAGTGGGCCAGCAGCAAGCACTGCCTGGTGGGACTGATGCCACTCAGCATGTCCGCCTCCTCTGAGCACGCACATATTCAGGCTCCCTTTCTCCTCCTCGCATCCTCTTACACACCCACACAAAAGTAAAAGCTGCTGGTTCCCTTTTTTTCTTTTAAATCCATCTTCCTCAATTTAGCCTTCAAGTTCCTTTTTATACCCTCCCCCCTTGTATTTTCCCTGTCGTCTTCATGTGTGACTTTTAAGGAGATTTTGCTGAGCTACACTCTGCTTCGAAACCGAGTCTGCAAACTACAGAATAGTATATCTTACCCTCGGTTTTCAAGTGTAATTTGTATCCAAGCATTTTAGATGTTATTTCACAGTTTACTCACATTTCTAACCCTAACAATTCAGTGTCTAAAATCACGACTTCAGAACAGGCAAAATTTTCCCTATTTGTTTTTGTCGATTTTTCACGAACCTATGTATCTTGTTCTTAGCTAACACTATTCTTTCTATCATCATGATCCAGTCTGCCTATTTCTTTTACCTCTGATACTTCCAAAATACCCTCGATGTTTTCAATAATTTATACATGAAATTTTTCCTAGATCAATTTTCTTTTACATTCTGGTGAATTTGAACTTCAGTAAGTTGTTTTCACCATGTTTAAATGGCTGCCCTACGATTGTCAGACTCTTTGTGTAAACAAGTATTGGAACAGTTATACCTAATAAAGTAGTAGTGGTATCTATACTAAACCTGCATTGTGTTTACTACATTTTAGTTGTTGTCATAAATGTGCCACATGCAGTAATGTAGTTCACCTAAACACTTGGCTAACTTTGAGGCCATCATACCTGTGAAGTCTTTAAGAGGCATGTGTCAAGTGCCTGTTTTCTAAAGTGTTAATTATTTCATATCTTCCATTCCCTCACTGGCTCCTACAGTGACACAGCTAGTGTTTTACTTCCACTCTGCTTCCCCACTTTGTCCTCCAGGACTGGCATGATTGGCTAGTGTCAGGAGGAAGGGCGCATTAGCCTGAATGCAAACTGTCACTTGAGCGACGAACAGCAGTTGGCCTATATTATAGCAGCAGAGGGGAGCAGGGCCAATTTGAGGCATAGAACAAGAGAGTGCCATAATTACTCAACAGATACATTTACAGAAAAAAATGTTCTTTGTTTTTATTTAAGTTTGTGTTATAGTTCACCTGTCAGATGGTAAAAAAAAAAAAAAGAAAAAGAAAATCATCATCCATGCAGAGAAGAAATGCAAGTTATCAGAAGACAATTTCACATAATCTAAGTATTCAGATGTGTGGCTTTAAAGGTTTTAACCTGCATTAGACAGCTTTCTTAGTTTAAAACATTAAAGCCAGAATCCCCCACAAGACACAAGAGAGACTAAATAAGACACTGACTACTAATAATAGCTCCCCAGACCTTTGTTTCAAAGGATCTGAATTCTCCAATTGTTAACAGTAGGTTTGCAGCTCCAACTAAAAGTGTCACATTATTCAACATGTTCTAATTATCTCTTAGGTAATCAATGCTATTGAGCAAGATTATCGTTTGCCACCACCCATGGACTGCCCCAGCGCCTTGCACCAACTGATGCTGGACTGCTGGCAGAAAGATCGCAACGTACGACCACGCTTTACAGATATTGTCAGCACCCTCGACAAAATGATCCGCAACCCCACCAGCCTAAAAGCTGTAGCCAACATCCCTGCTGTGTGAGTAAAGCACTTCACCACACACACACAAATACACCCTTAACTTGATATTAAAATGCTTTTCATCTGTTTATGTGCACCAAGTTCCCACACACAATCTGCACAAGCTAGCTTACTATTTGTGTTTATTTTTATCACCTCATAAAATAGTAATGGTCTTATTACTGTTGATTGCATCAAACCTGAACTTTTTCCTTGCTGTTTTTCTTTCCGCCCATTGAATCCTGATACTTTCAGGGAGTTTCACTTGACTCAGCCATTCGAAAACAAGGCAAACACATTAGGAAAATGTGTAGAAACAACTTATAAAGAAAAATGAGATATTTGGAATACATTTTGTTTTCAGAAAAAAAGTTGTATTCATTTATTATTAAATGAATAGACTTTTTTCCTGATTTTGGTATTTTGCATTTGGTACAACATATACACTATAAAAAATTATTTTATAGGGCACTAAATACCAGCCCTTTATAAAATTATTTTAGTACTGCTTACTAGTTTGAAAATGTGATATTTAATAAATAGATGAAATTTCTAATTGGGTACTTTTAAATGGGTGTATTGTGAGTTAATATATCACCTGAACTGAGTTAATATATATATATATATATATATATTATTCTAAGACTCTAGTCTTAGAATAATTCTTAACTATCAATATGTTTCTGCATTGGAGCAAGAACTTAACAGCAACACTAATGTAAAGTTCAGCTTTCTAAGCCACCTGAGCTTCTTAACCCATATTAATTGTGATTATCAGTGAAAATGTCTATGTGGCATCTTCAGCTAGTTAATTACAATTAAAATTTTATTGTCAAACTTGCCAGAAAATTTAGCTTATTACCATGACACAGTTCAGTGACAATACATGTCACAGCTGTAGATGTCAGGGAAAAGCTGTACATGCCACTTTACTGGGATAAATTGAAAAGTGTTTCTGCTATTTCATTAACATTACCTGCTTTAATAATTAATTTATTCTTATTTTTATTTTCCGTGTTACATATGCGGATAGACCAGATGAGGAAAAGGACTGAAAAAAATAGGAATATAGTTACTTTAGTTTTTGCCTAAAAATGATCATTCTTTTGATAATTATGCTGAGTAATTACTGTATTAAAGTTGCTAGAAATTCTGTAAGATTCTACTAGTTGTTATATTTAATATTTAATTAATCAGATTATATCAGGCTGTTTGATCCATGTACAGCAATGACTGGATATAGTTTTTTCTTTCCCTTCACTTTCTCTGTGAATCTCTGACTGAGCTACTGAGGGTCAGTCAGAAACTTAAAGCTATTTGTTTTGGCATTGTGGTTTGGCTGGCTGCCATGTTGCCCTAGGTGAACTCCCAGCTATGTGTCAGACTGAGGTTTTGCATTAGGGCATGCTTTTACTCTTAGGTCTTTAAGGTGTTGGGACAACTTCCTAGAAATAGTACTGGTCAGATGATGGGTGGCATGTTACCTTACATTTTTATTTTTCATTTTTGTTCTCTTTCAAACATTTTCAGGTAGATTGTAAAAACACTACTGGCTGTTTTGCTTGTGTCTTTTCATATACACCTACACAAATAAAATCCCCACAGTTACTCTTGTTTTCTTAAAACGCTGCTCACTTAATATTGCATCAAAGTTTTTTTCTCACTCTCATCTCACCTGCTCCTTCTCGTCTCCTCCAGGCCTTCTCAGCCATTGTTGGACAGATCTGTACCCGACTTCAACACCTTCAGTTCGGTAGAGGACTGGCTTGCTGCCATCAAGATGAGCCAGTACAGAGACAACTTCCTCAACTCAGGCTTTACCTCCCTGCAGCTTGTGGCTCAGATTACCTCAGAGTGAGTTCACTAGCTTGTGTAAAATTAAGTATTTAAAAACCATATGACTGTCGACATAAAATTTGTTTACTACCTCTTGGATTGTTCATCGGTGTGGCTATTCAGATACCATCATTGCACACTTCATATATTTTAATTATCGGTGTTGTCAGAAAGTAAAATTATGCCTGCATTTTTATTAAAAATTTATGCTTAAGGCCTTGATAGTATTCATGAAGCCTCTTTGCAATTCTGAGCAACCTGGTTTACAGATTCTTCTCCCAAATCATTTAATTAATTTTGTAAATTAGTTTTCTGTTAATAAGCACTTGCTCCCTATTTTGAAATTATACTTCCACATATGGTGAATGATGATAAATGTTTTTTGCGAAAGTAATCATATTGCTCAAACCAGAGATCCTCAAATCCAGGCCAGTAACTTTTAGATGTGTCCCTTGTTCAACACACCTAAATCACAAAGCTGAATCATCTCCTGTGTGAAGTCAAGTTCTCCAGAGTGCTGCAAGTGACCTGACTACTTAACTTCAGGTGCGCTGAAGCAGAGTCACATCTAAAATCTGCAGCAAATCAGCCCTTGGAAGCCTGGATTTTAGGTCCCTGGCTTAGACCTTTTTCTGTCTTACAACCAGAATCTCTAGGGTATTTTGTTAGGATTTTATGTGACAGACATAAAATTCCATAAACTAATACATAGTAAGACAAAGGTGTGGCATGCAAGAAAAATAACATGTTTTTGCAAATAAAAATCTGAAATGGAGAATTCCTCTTCAAAATAGCTGAATCTCTTCCAGATTGGTTGAAGAACATTTCTGAACAACAACGTTTTCATATTTCTACAGTTTTCCAGTTGGATTTTGATAATGGCTTAGGGCCATTCATGAATATGCTTTAATTTTATCCACTCCATTGTAGCTGTAGCTTGTGGTGGTTGAGCTGCTAGAAACTTCAAATATTTACCACCAGTTTTCTTTCACGATTGCTCAGCTTCACTGCTTCACACAGCAATTTGCTGCCACTACAAATGAAATGGGGTATGTCCGCTTTAAATGTACAGTAGGCTATGAAAGTTATGATCCAATCTGAGCAGGAATACTGTCTCACACAATCCTGACACACCTTGTGACAAACACCCAGCAAGACTTTTTTTTCCAGCAATTTTTTTTCTCTTGCCATTTTACAATAAGGTGGATAAAATTCATGGACTGCAAGGTCTCTACTGGTAATGGTGACAGATTATTTCACCTAAATTGTTGATCTCTGCAACTTCTCTGTAGTTACAATTCTCCTTTACTGAATAAGATGCTCCTTGCTCAGCACTCACTGTTAAGGTCATGTTTTAATGTTTGTGGTTTTGCAGCTTAGATTGAAAAGTGCTTTGTGAAATACCCAAAACTTAAAATGTTATATTATTATTAAGTGATTATTTTGTAACTTACCCTTGTGTTAAATTTCCCCACAAATTTATTTGTCGAGCATTTATTCATTTTCATACGGTTGTCTGCTGACCAGCAAACCTCTGAGGTTTTCAAAGCACAATCGTATCTAAACTGAGATTTAATTAGTGAATAGTTAATTAATTCTGCAACTTCGAAAGACAACTTGTGATGGGTTTTATTCATAAGTATCAGAGTAAATGGTGTCTGATAAATATTAATGCCACATAGAAGATATTTTAAGAACTATACAGATTTACTATCAGATTATCAAACATAATCTGAATAATTGAATTGAGGTATATGCGTGTAAAAAGATGATGCAAATATGGGGTATCAAACCATTCATGAGGCATTGTAATCACAATGAGGCATTGTGATTGCAATGCCTCATTGCAATCACAATGAAAGATATAATAGTGCTCATCTGCACCCTCATAAATTGAGGGTGCAGATGAGCCAGTCACCCACAACAATGGCATGACTCCAGGGGGCATTGTTGCCACTATAGCAAGATGCCCCCCACTTGTCTCTTAACTTAAACGCTAGGTAGAATTTTCTGTTCTACCTTCATAGTGAGTGAAATTCTTTCATTTATGTCTTTAAAAGAAGCAATGGGTTTTCAGGTTTTTTTTCTCTTTGCTTGTTTCTCTCTAGGGACTTACTTAGAATAGGAGTGACCTTGGCAGGCCATCAGAAGAAAATTCTCAGTAATGTCCAGTCTATGAGGGTGCAGATGAGCCAGTCACCCACAACGATGGCATGACTACAGGGGGCGCTGTACCATGGAACGGGCAGCATTCGGAGGTCCAACAACAGCAGCCCCCGAATGACCCCCGATCCATCGGAACGCGCCAGAGTCGAGACTATCGTCCTAATCTAAACCCCTACCATGGCAACAGGAGACCAGGGTTTGCGCAACCACATGGAAAAGGGTTGTCACATCTCACACTATCCACCACTTGCATTCAGGGTTCATACCTGGCACTTTTCTCTCCATTTATCACAAAGGAAGACAAAGACCAATCTTGTTGTTTCCAATTATATTGGTGTCATTGTAAACCAAAACGACTACTACAATCAGACATCAGCACAGGGAACAACTTACGAATTCAGCTGTTGTGGTAAACAATTGATATTGTGCTTATATATTATCTGGACTAAAACACGTTTAAAATGTAGACACAAGTGTGAGACATTTAGAAACCTGTGACCTGTGATTTTTACCCATACCGTTGTCAGTATATGAGATGAAGGCGCCTTTACATGGCGGGAAATAGGATACAGACAAAGACGCAACTAAAAGGAGAACTAACTAGTCAGAGAGGTATACAGGGATGTACAGCGGAGCACCAATTTCAACTTTTGCATTTTTGTTTTTGTTTTTTGCTTGTTTAAGAAATTTTAATACTGTATTATAAATGAACAAATTCAGAGCTTTGTTATATTTTTGTCTTTTACCATCTGTTTTATGTGTTGCCACTATAGCAAGTTGCCGCCCACTTGTCTCTTTACTTAAACACTACCTGTGGAAGTCCAATTGGAAGGCCTTGCCTAAAGGACTTTTTAACTATCTCCACCAAGAGAATATAAATATGTTCATCTCTTGCTAAATATGATTATATCTTTCATAATAAACCTTCATATTGAAGGTGTTACATATGAATATGTATGTACAGAACTCTCTGCTTGCATTTTTGGCAAAGACATGTTGACTAGATTGTGATAGACACATGCAATGTGCAATTTCCTGTAAATCCCTGGTTTCCTTATCACAGCTGAACAATGGACTATTGGTTCAACATCTTCATGTTTCAGGAGCACCCTGATCGCTTTTCTGACTGAGTCTTAACTGAGGAACTTGTAAATTGATTATTGGTAAAGAACTGTTATTGTAGAGCTGTATGAAAATTGTTGTAGGAGTTAAAATATTGGGGAAAAAATATTTTACTGGAGATCATGTTAAATGTGGGTGTACACATGCTGTCTCTTGCTGGTGAGCACTTACATGTACAGATATGTTTTATGTTCCATTTGCGTTTTTATATATTGCTTGTTTTGGGATTGGTCGACAAGATGAAATGCTAAATTAATTGTTATGGCTTGGCTGACCCAAACTCATGGTAAACAGCTGCTAAGAAAACAAGACATAAATATGCATTTGCATTAAATTATTCTGTCTAGATAGTTTTATTTTGAGGTAAATTCTAACAAGTGCTGTAAATATCTTAGCAGGGCGAGACTTTCTATGATTTTGAAATGCATGAGAGAGCAGCTAATCAAGGCATTGGAAATCAGGGTAAATCACCATCACTTCCTTTCACAGTGAAAATGAACATCTGGGCTGGGGTTTGCCAACAGGAACCCAGTGCCATTTCAATGAACACACAGTCTTAAATAGCCCTCAAAAGCTCAATGCTTGCTATAAAACATGACCTCATACACGCTGATGTATTCAAGTGGCTGAGCCTATCTATTCACCCTCACTGTGGGGGTTCACCATATGGACAGGGGAGATGAAAGCAAATGCTGTGGTGTTAAAGAGAGTTTCACACAATCATAAAGATTTGGCTACAGCACTCTCTGAGGATGGACTGAAAACTGCCTGTGAAATTCCTCCTCATCTTTAATGTAGTTTAGGGGAAACAGTAATGTCCTTTTTTTAGTCTAGCAGCAGCACTCAACAAAAAAAAGCCTTTAATAAACCTTAATATTGCAGAACACAAATTTCCCCTTAACTTGCTACCATTACCATTCATATTATTGCTAAAATAATTACTTATTAGTCAGTATTAAGAAAATAATAATGCTTATTGCAAATCAACATTATTTAAAAGTATCTCAATTGGCATAGCAAAGTGAATAGGTAAGCCATTTTCATCAGTTCAGATCAAACTACTGATTAATTATTTTTTAAGTACAGCCTTCAGAATGGGAACATGTTCATGAAGAGCTCGTTATTGTATGAGCACTATTAACACCTATAATTTGCTGAATATTCACATTATAATTAAGTCTTATTTTTTTTTGGTTTAACTAAAGTGGAAAAAATATTTTTGTTTTATGATGTTTTTGAGGTATATATTAAACAGAGCCCCTTAAGATTAATAGTTCAAATTCTAAGCACACAATATACTGTGTTTAGTCAGTCCACAGTATATTGTGTGCTCATTGATTTCAGTCAGCAGTCTATTCTTTCATGACTCTGGTAATTTACAAATACATAGTATGTATTTGAAGGGGGGAGAGTATTATGTAAAGTAAATTATTTTTTAGCTTCATATCACATTATAATGTTATTCTCTCATCTAAAAATACCCAGAGCGTTGCTTTGATTCTTTTATATGTATTTGAGGATTTCTTCAACCTCCTATGGCAGCCATTTGTAACGCCTAGGTGCCCATGAAAAGCTCCTCCAGCTGTAGTCCTCAGCTGAGCCTAAGTCTCTCAAAGCACCGCGACTTACTCACACCGCTCCTCCAGACTAGCGGCAGCAGCAATTAGCAAACACCTGTTGGAGTCTAATGAGGTTATCATGCAAATTACCTCTCAGTTCAATGCTTCCAACAAAGTTTGTAAATAACATAATAGAGTAGCGTCGTTAGGGTCATGTGCTGAAGGCAGAGTGTAGGAAAGCAGGAGCTTTTTAAAGAGACAGAAGTCAATTTCAAGGTATCACATTATGAAGTCCACTGAGTATATGTCTGATATATATGTAGATATATATCAGACATATATATCTATATATACAGCATTTTTGTAACAACTGAAGGTGACATAGTTTCTTAAATGTTCTATAAAATGACCCACGGTGCCTGGAAAGAATATTATAATCCTGCATTAATAATGACTAACGTGTAATTTGCAACACATATGTATGGTAATAGAGGTTATCAATAATTTGTGTACACTAATAATAAGTGTTACCAGCTTTTGTCTTGTCCCTGGCACCTGGTTATTTGGGGTGTGTAATAACAAAAGACCATTTATTTTATTTAGCAAATTAACTATAATCTATCCTTTCACAATTATAGTCAGTGTTCTCAGCTTTCTGTCCTGCATTCACTTCCAGGCGGCTCTAGTTTTATGGCGGGGCTCCAGCTCGTTTATTCTTGGTCCAAGCTGTCCAGGACACTGTCTGGGCTGGACTGGCCAAAGAAATAGTTGGCTCCCTTCTGTAGTGGGTCCAGACAGGGTGCAAACGCCTGCTAGGACTCCTTTCTGACAGGCATATGATCAGCAATGGCAGTAGGAAAACTGATGGGGCCATTTAAATGCCCATAAACACACAGAAACAGGAAGCCCTTTTAATGTGATTCTACAATATGCTCCTAAATCTTATGTTTGCTTGGGTAAAAACATGACAAAGTGTGTGCAAAGGTGGTAGAAAGAAGATGAGAGGTTTCTCTGAGGAAAGATGGTTTGCAGGGAAGAGGATGAAGAGATGAAAGTCAGAGTCATTCTCTTCTAGCTTGAAGTGTGGTTTATGCTGGAATATCCCTTTCATTACACAAATGCTAATTTCTTTTGCTAGATTTGGGAATGGAAAATATTGTAATTAAGCAACTGGTTTGCCCTTTGGACAAAATCAATTGCATTTTGTTTAACTCCCTAAGTCATTGATTTACTAACTAAATATAATAATATGTTCCTTAATGCAGGCTTAGACACCTTTCACTAAAACCCATTTTATCAATTTGAATGTATTAGTTTTCTATTCAACTCAGTCATGCGTGTTTGCTTTTCAACCCGTGAGCTTGTGAATGAGATGGTGAATGTATTCATTATCTCACTGTGCAATTCTTTTAGCCTCATTTGCTCTGTTTGTTTTATGAAATATCTTACTCTATAGTGACACTCCGGGGTGATGAATAGAGGGATGGCTTGGAGTCCCTCTATGAAAGAAGGTTTCCACAGAAGCCATTTATCACATACTGATACAAAACACGAGAGGAGAGCTTGTTAAGCATTTCATGGTGCCGTAACTGTTTGAAGAGTGGCCAACGACCCGTTTAGTTACTGGAATCATGCCTTGCTTTTATAGATCCGCTATATTCACCTGAAAATGCCCTGACATGACTCCCAGCAAAGAATATTCTCATTAAAATTTCATCATTTTTTTTCACCTTCTGTTTCAGTCTGGCTTCTTCAAGATTTACACACATATAAAACACATTACTTTACATCCATAAAGATACAAACAAACACTGTGAATATCTATATATATATATAAAAAGGAAAAGTTTCTGTGGTCAGCCAGGGAGGAGGAAGATGAGATGAAATGGACCTTTTCCCAAATAAAGTCTCTCTCTCTGGTACAGTTTTAATGAGAGAAGGGATTATGAGCGCATATGTCATTATTTGTTCATTTGTGTGAGGGACAGTGGGTGTGTGTTTTGTGCATATCAAACACAGTTATGTGTACAGATGTTGTTATGTGCACAGGTACAATATTGATGAGTGAATGGTTTTCCTCTTTTTTTCCCCATCTGTTTCTGTATAGCAACAAATGTAAATTGTGAAAAGTATGTGTCAAAAGTTTGTAAGATGTAACTTTCTGAGAACAATTGTACTAAAATGCACTTAATAAACGCCTTGGAAAACAAGTCAATCACTTTGTCACCCTCTGATTTAATGGACAACAATTCTGTAAGTCAACAAAACAGCCGGGAGTGATTATTATCCAGTACCACTTGTGCCAACACTGTGCTGAAGTCTGACATCAAATACTTTTATAATAGCTATCGACATAAACAGCTTTTAGTTACCGCCATTTTGAGTGGCAGCACATGTTAAAAGCCATCAGAGTCTAATAAACAATCCATCATCTGGAATATAAGCAACATCCCAGGACCCTAAGATAAATTATAGTGTCTTTGAGAAAATAAGCTCGTCTAAATAGTCATCTGTGTCCTAAAAGTGCAGCTTTTGAGGAGTCTCACTTTCTGGAAACCATGTTGAACACTAATTATGTTATTAATTAGGTATATTAAAGAATATGGAAATGAGTCCAGGTCTCAGCATTCTTTCATAACAGGTTGACTATTTGAATGATAACATCAACCATGTTAGCAGAGTGCTGTGCCAAACACGTAGGAAGAAAAAATCTAAAAAAGGCAATTTTCAATAATCTCAACTTTGTGATGGTACGTACTTATGGTTTTTGTTTACAATTTATTTTGTGATATTAAATGAAATTATGCAGACAATAATGTTTTTTTTATTACATAAGTAATTTGTTATTTCAGTATATATAACATTTGTTCTTAAACTAAATTGCTCATTATGATGATGTTGATGGAATAATGTATTTCTTCAGATGTAGGTAATTAAGCAGAATTGGGGAAAGAGCCTCACCAGGCACATTTGATGGCCAGGAAGGAAGATGGTTGTCTGATGTGAGTCCTTGGACAGCAGTTTCTCTGCCAGCCTGCTCCCTCTCCTAGTATTTTAATACAGAATATTGTCCTTGTGACCAGGAGCACTTTGTTGGATTTGATGTGAGGACTGATTGTGTGTATTTGTTGTACAGACATCCACAGGCAGAAATAAGCATTCTCCTTAATGTATACTGCATCTGCAAGTGAAAGTGTATTAGTAAAAGGGAAGTCAGGTTACTTGGTTTCACATTAAAGTCGCATGAACTTTGAAAAGTGACTTTTCAGCAGCAAATCTCTTCCCTGATCAATAATCCCAGAGCAATCACCTGTGAGAAAGGGATTGGTGCACAGCAGGGAACTCCAGCAAAAAAAAAAAAAGTATGGAGTTGGAAAAAAGTGCAATAACTTCAATGGTGTAGAGCTAAATGTAAGAATAGAAATGTTGAAGCACAAACTGAAGGACAGCAAAAAAGGAGGAAAAAAAAAGGCAAAAAAGACAATTTCTGCAAAGACATGATTTCCAAAATCTTTCTTACTCCATATCTTCTGTCTTACCTGTGTTTTGTACATTGTTTTTTATAAATACAAATTTAAGAAAATGCAGAAATCACACAATAAGCTGACTAGAGTTTTGTTTATCCCCAGGAACTAGTCGCTTGCATTGTGAAATTGTCCAAGCCCTAAATCTGATCTCAGAGCTGGCTGGCGGCTACAGCTCAGCAAGCTGCGTGCATATTTACTGTAATCTTGGAAGCTGAGGAAATATCCAAAGCACAAACCGCTTAGTGGAATCCTATGTTCTGATGTGCATAATTTTACAAGTATTGTGACAACTTAGAACTGGAAGAAAACAAAACAAATCACATTTACTACCAAGCAATATCTTAGTAGTTTTAAATGATTGAATACATAGATTATTCATTAACTTGAGCAATGTAGAAGAATTAAACATTTTTGGTGCATTTTAACAATTTATGTTTTTATGTGTTAACAGTTTGAGTTTTCCAGCTTATTTTTTAGATATATATTATTCTTCATTTTCAAACAAAACAAAACAAAAAAAACTAAAATATATTAACTGTCAAATATAAACTCCACATTTTCAACATGTCACACAGGCCTATACAGTTGTATTCTGGTCCAAGTGATATATTTTGTTTGCAAAAGGCTCTGACCAAACCATTTAAAATATGAGACAAAAGCAAATATTGCATTTAAACAACACAACTTACAACTATCTGTTCCTGTAGTGTAAATGTTCTATTTGATCATTACATAACAGACAAAAAAATGCAGCACTTGATTGTCATTCTAGCCTATTACCCTTCTTTCATTCCACTGTCATTTGTTATCTCGCCACATAGGCTCTGTCAAATTGTTCTTACAAATAATTCGATCCAGAATCAAAAATCCTTTAATACAAATTTTATTGATTTTAGGACTTTTTTTTTCAAACAGAAGCTAAAAACTGAAATACAGAAAATATTCTGAAACAAAATAAAATTTGTCATACAATAAGAAATTAAGAAAATAAAATCTATTACAGAATAATAAATACCTATTTTTGATTCTCCTTCTGGCTTGACGATGGGGTGACATGGCTTCACTTTGGCCTTGGACCTATCCATGATGGAGGACATTGACGTGGGCAGTAAAAACTAGTAGGATTTTCTCATCAGGATTTTTTGCTTCTACCTATAACTGAAAAGATTTTATTCTTAGAAAGGAAGTGAAGAAGTGAGGCTTGATCCCCAGGGAGATAAAGAGCAGAATCCGATTAGCCCTGAAAGTGTTTACGGCATTACTTGCTCATGTGATTTTCACATGTGTATAAAAGAAGGCTTTGGAAGAAAACAGCTGCACAACTGGAAATCTGTAATGTTTAGAAGTGTGTTCCTATATCTATCTGCTCTGAGGACATACAGACATTTAATTCACAACATATTGATGTTTTCCACAAAAGCTTGACCAGTACAGGTAATTTTATTTCTCAAGGGTAATATACAAAAATGTGGTACATTTGGAGTCACCAGTTTGATTAATCAAGATGTCAGCTGGAAGATTCAAAGTTTGTCTTTTAAAACTGGTGCATATTTCTCTTTTTGCGGATGAGAAGAGAAATCCAGCACCTGGGTCAAATGAGATTTTATGTCTCCAAGGAGTTTATCAAATTTAATTATGATACATATAATTACCAAAAGCAATCTTGTGTTAGGAATAATCATTTCAGAGCAAAGTCGGCACCTGCAGGGGTGAAGTATAATTTACGGGCGGTCTAGGGTGACAGGAGGGAAATAAAGAAAAGGGAGACAGAAACTGTTGACTGCTAAATATTTTGCTGAGCTAGCTCACTTCATGCTCATCCTCTTTACTGTAGGAGCTCTGAAAAATTACTAAAACTGTCACCCACCCTTAAAAAGATTAAGAACAGCTTTTATTTTTTATCATCTGATTAAAAAGGGGGATTTGACAAGTGCTTGATTTTGTGTGATTATGAAAACATGGCCATCCTTCATCCCCGTTCTGCTTGGAAGAACATAAACATAAGCTTTGTCGAATCCAGATGTTTGTAAATGAGTTGGATGCATCATAACAACGAATGAGGATGGCTAATCAGAAGTTGTGCAGAGGCTAAAGAGTGAACAATGGGAGCTGGGAGTGAGAAGTGAGTGATGATGGGATCACAGCTGTAATTGGTTCTTTCAGAAGGTGAGAATGAGTAAGGGTTATAGAGGGGGACATTACACAGTAACCACACACACACCTCCACATATATATATATACTCAGCCTCACCAGCTCCTCACCCGATGCGGAAACCCCCTGCAGTGTCTAATCCTGCACAGAGCCCTTCTCAGCTCCGCCCAGCTTCGATTGCTGCTAAAAAAAAATCAATGAAATATTTTCCCACCAAAATGAGGGGGAACAATGGATAAGATCCACACCTCAAGGTCTTTCTAATTAGAGAGTTCACACAAAGAGCTGCAGCATTTCATGGCTCTAAGAAAAGAGCCATGAACCAGTGCCTGGTTCAGAGGCAGTTGTGAATGAATGGACAGTGATGAAGGTCATAGACTTTGCTCCACTAAATACAAACTCATGACATTGGCAGCCTCAGATCTGATCCCTCAACATAAGACCACTTTTGCAAAAGCTACATGTTTAAAAGTAACATGTCACAATGTCATTACATCTTACCCTTGAAATGGAGTGGGAAATCTGGCTGCATTGTTTTACTAAATGGCTTTTGATGTCTTTGCCCTAGATGATTGCAGAAAGTCTTATTATGGCAGTCTAAATTTTTAAAAAAACATCCCAATGCCAGGCATGATGCATGTGAGACAGAATTACGTAGGGAAAGGGAACATTGCATAATAACTGTCATTACTGCTCTTAACCAGCACCTGCCATCTTATCAAATGTTGGCAGCACTGAGGGCTGTGTTCAGTAGATGCTCTTCAGCTGGTAAAATGGGTTTTCGTACTTAGTGAAGAAGGATTTCACATCTATACTCATGTGACATTGGGAAGGTGGCTACTGCAGAGCTTCATCATCAATATAAACTCATTCAGCAATGTGACTTGCAAGTTAACTTTATACAATTATCAACATATGTTAGTCCTTAGTTTTGATTACACAATTATGTTCAGTAGAAATATGCAAAGTTGACATCAGATACAACTTTAGTTTGATTATATGCAGTCACTGTAAAGAGGCCGGTAAAATGACATACCAACACATAAATTAGACCAGTTTCAAAGGGAATTTGTTGTAATTTGGTGCAAATCAACTTGCATAAACAAGTTGATTTGAACTGAATTTAACTGAAATACATTTGGAAATATACATCGTGTGTTTGTGTTGTATTTCCTTTTATTTTAATCTCCATTCAAATAGTAAATACAATATTATTTAAACAATCATAAATCTTTTAAAATATGGGAGGAAAAACACACTTCAGTTATTTTTTATCACCAGACAGACTAATTACTAATTACTAATCAGTCAGTAATTAGCATAAAGAGATAGGAAAGGTAAAATGATTCATATCTCCTATAGAAGCTGTGCCCAGCTTTCCTGGGTCTACATTAACACGAATAATTTGTGAAGGCTTTCTTGTGCGTTTGTTAGCACTCATGGGTGAGTAAGTTTGTGAACGTGTGCATCCCCAGATGGCAGCTCCTCTAACGGAAGCTCACATTGGTATGTGGGTGAGCTGTAACTCAAGAGGAGGTCCAACTAAGTGGGTTGCGGGGGAGAATATATTGGTTGATAAAGAAAGTGAAGAGGGACACAACAGGCTGATAGTACTGTAATGGGCAAAACCGACTCTGCTAGCTGCTCTCGTAAGTCTTTCACAATCTTCTGTCCAGTTCCTCTCAGGGTCAGTGGACTCTGGCACCAACAAGGGTCAGCTTGTGTCACTGAACACTAAATCATGACAAGATCTTATAGGGATGCAGTTATTTGATAACTTCACTCCTCATTTGTTTTTTTTTTAAAGTATATTCTATTGAATCAATTTAAATACATGTCAATACTCAATGACTGGATCTTTTAAGCCAGTTTATGACTGGAGCTCCCATTTAGATTTACTGCCTTTTGAATTTATGCATTTATTCAAAACCTTTATGTAACAAGATACATACATTTTTGAGATTAAACTCTCTTTCATTAGAGACCTGCCCAGAGATCAATTATTAAAATAACATGTATCAATAACAATAAATACAATCACAGGTAAAAACAGCATCATAAATTGTAAAATAAGCCTGTCTGCCTTTTTTCTTTTCAATCCATAACTTCCTTACTAATAATAAGTTTGTATAGCAAAGAAAGAAAAAAAGAGGATGCCTGAAAATAGATTTATTGTTTTAACAGTACTGTGCTGTTATCACAAAGGTATTCTCAAGTTTATGAAATCATCTCCTTCACAGATATCTAAAATGGCAAAACACTTCACAGGCATTATGCTGCAATAGACTATAAGAAAATTTTGCACCAAATAGCAACTCCCGCTTCACCACAACAAACCATGACACTTCAAGCCATTTGTTTTTCTTTTTATAGCAAACAAGACATGATAATTATAACCAATTACTTCAAATAAGATATTAATGCAGCTCAGAGACACTACAAAAACAAGAGCACAGCCAAGAAGGTAGGTGCTATGTAATGCCTGTGAGAACTGCATCCGCCAAGTAGACATTGTCCCTCCTTTCTCTAACATCCAGTCCTTCTCCTTGACACTAGAGTTATTTCCTCAACACCCACATCAGAGGCATGAAAGAGGAGGAATACCAAATGATAAAAGTCCTTCAGGATGTCTCCATCCCATTCCCAAGCCTGTCTTCTTTTCTACTGTCCTTTCCACTTACTGTCTCCACTAGCAAAACCATTCTCATAATGTTTAGAAATGCAGCTGCTGCTGCTGAGGGCCTTCAGGCTGATCTCACACTTTGTGGAATGCACAGTGGCATAATGAGCTACGTCCCCTCCTCCATCAGCCATACTCATCTTCCATCCTGCTTCCAAGACTTATTATTTTATTTTATTTTTTTACTTTGAGCTGCATACAGCTCATAATTTATTCTGTATTGTTAAAGCTGTCCAAATGGAACATAAGCTTGAAATCATTTTAGACAAAAATTAGTAAAAGAAATGTAAACCTATGTACATATTAATAATGATTATTGGCTTTGTTTACAAGTTTTGTCTTTGTGACTACTCTCACTTCCTAAGTGATTAAATCTTCAGAGAGACTTGTGCATCAAAGGATGGATGCAGCTGTGCTTGGCCTCTGAGCTTATGTTGACTCCTGACCTTTGAACTGAATCATTACTAACACCTGTCAGTCAGCAGAGGCTGGGGCCTCCAGAGGGGATTTGTGACAGCTGAAGGATAAATGAGACAAGCCTCAAGCCCTAAATCCAACACCTCCTGCTCCGCTGTGGTTGCAATAATCATAACTCAAAAGCTGACCTTTGACATTTTACACATTACACTGGGGAGATGATGTTCTAAATAATGGGCAGAGAGCAATATGGTGTTTCTCGCAAGAAATACTGCTGAAGTCTTCTCATATCATCGACAGGATTTTTATCTTCTTTCTGGTCCTAAGTCTTCCATGAACAGAATATTATGCAAAAATATATGCACTGCAGAACACATTTTTTGTATACACAACACCAAGTAAAGTAGTAAATGACAACTGGATTCCAAGGGGGATAAGGATGAGGATTCTTTTATTGCGACGCACAGATAGCAACATAGCAGAATGTAGCAACTGACAGATTAGAAAAGGGTTGTGATTGTAATGTTTTGTCCCTTGGACTCCCTGGCCTTCCCCACCGAGTAGATTTCCCCTAGTCAAAGGAAAAAACAAAAGTCTTGAAATTGAAACAACATGAATCTTGGACTTAAGAAAATACCCGAACCTACACCTCAGTTTGAATACTGCAGTCCCAGTGAGGAAAAGACAACGCTCAGTGAGTCCAAGCATTTTGCACAACCCTACAGCATGTTTATGGTGAGGGAATAACATTATAAAATAAAATGATGCAAAACTCAGAAAAGTTAATGTTATATTTTACTGCCTGTTTATGATTTATTTTAGCATTTAACCTAAGCAGAATGTATGTACAATCTTGTCTTTTGAAACAATATTCTAACTTTTTTACAGAGACCTAAATGTCCAAATTTTTTGAAGACTATGGCTTTAACAGTGTATCAGGAAATGTCATTCACACAGTGACAAAAAAAGAGTCACAGTGCCCAAGTGATATTAAAGTGAGGCAGCCTGCAGGTCCTTTGAAGAAATTATATCTTTTTACAAATCATATCATCATATAGCATACCAAACTTGTAATGACTGCAAAACTTACAGGCAGTGGGTAAGAGCTTTTGCTGGCTAGAAATGGCTCATCTACAAGGGTAATTTTTTACCTTACCTTACCTAGATATGGACACAGTCATTACATAGTCTACCTCAGTGGTCTTAAACTGCATTCCTCGGGGGCTAGAGTCCTGCAACTTTTAAATGTGTCTCTTGTCCTACACACTTGAATTAAATTGCTAAACTACCTCACCAATGCAATCAAGCTTCCCAGAGCTCTGCTAATGAGGTAATATTGGAACAAGGTGTACTGAAGCAGACAGACATCTAAAAGTTACAGGATTCTGGCCCTTGAAGACTGGAGTTTGAGACCACTGGTCTAGCTGTTGAGAGATGGGAAGCTACCACTCTGCTAAAAACTATGTAGGATCAACAGAAGTTATGAGCTTCTTAAAATAATACCACTGCAGTAAATTAATAAAGGTTTTTGGCCAGAGAAAAAAATATTTAACACTTTTGTCCTATTATAAAAACTAAATATTTCTAATTAATAATGGTGTCAAAAAAGTACAAATTTTACAAAGCACATGCAAAAATCCCCTGTCTGCGAAGAGAGCATGTGGGCCACCTGATGTCACAGGGGGTCATAACGACTGATACCAGATGGCAACAATAATTGTAGACCACTATGATCGACACTAAGGGATTTTCAAGGTGATTTGTTGACTTTAGTTAACAACGGACAAGCAAGTTCAGACAGATTACAGCATGGAGTCTGAAGAATTTTTCTGATTAAATTTATCCTGGAGGAATTCTACTCGGGTGTAAAAAAAAGACAAAAATCAGACAAAGGGACCATTCCCGCTCTGAATGCTGATTAACTCTACTTGGTCACTGGCTTGACTGGAGCTATTGTATGTCTGTTTGATTTTGATCAAACAGATCAAAAATCAAGTTGTGGGAAGGGATGCAACATATATTACAGCACAGCAGGATGTGTAGTTGTTACAAGTTTTAAAAAATCAAATCTAGCCATTTTAGTTAAACCTGGACCTCTTCATGAGCTACTATTCTTCTTCTGGTATCAAGTTATTACAATTTGACAACAAATTGTAATACAGCTCAGGATTTTACGGCAGATGTAAATCAATGAGAAACAGATGTCGATTAAATCACAGACAAAAACACAACCAGTCATATTTTGAATGTTTATCTATATGCATTTAAGCAAACTTTCTCCAGATCTCTTAATGTGTCTTAAATACGTTTTAATCATTCCTGTGACATTAATTTGACTCAGATCAAAGATTGCATAGCAGCTTAATGTCAGCGAAAGTAAAGGTTTTACATTTATCTAATATGGAAACCATATAGAAATCATGTTTCAGTGATTTGACTGCTCTGCAACTATGTTTTATACTCTAAGAGTTCACACTCGTACTGTTTTGGAAGTAATAAATGGTAAAGAAAAGCACCAAGAGACTAATTCACACAAGCCACAGACACGTTCCATTGCCATCAGATAAATGGAGTCCATGTGCCTGTGTGAAAGGGGCTAATGTTTGATTGTCTGAACAGAGGCATTTATATTCTTTGTATATTACATTCTGTAACCCTATTAGCATATTTGTTCATTTCACTCTCAACCCCATCAGTTGGCTCAATCTGTTGTCTATAGGAAATAATAGTTTCTAAAATGAGCCCTTGAAGCAGCCACATTCTGCTGATAATAATCATGGGAATCTCGTTTTCCTTTTGATGCATGAATGCATTTTAGATTTAACAGCCATATGTTGGAGCTGGCTACCGCTGTTATTGTTGTTGATTGTGTTTAATCTTGCCTAGTGTTGGAAATCAAACCTTCTCTCTAAAAGTATGCCTGACTGAGTGATGGGCGATGGGGACAACAAATGTTGGATGATTGTGTGAATTTGCCACAAGAGAGGATATACACAAATGTGTGAGTTGCAGCGGTATAAATTGGGTATAAAATGAGTGAGTTTGTCATATCTTTGCGCATCTGCAAAGTAGCTCAGCTAGATTTCTTGCTACATTAGGTTAGATATCTAAGTGACAGTGGATTGGGTTTTGATAACCTGTGAACACGGTGCACATGAATCCTCTATACAAAAGTAAAAGCAAAAGTAAAAAATTCATTGTGCCTATCCATCACTTGTATTTGCTGAATTTTGTGGACAGCTAGCAAGATTGGCTGAAATTCCTCAGAGCAGCTGCTTTCTATGTTTGCCAAAGGCATGTTCAAAAGTTACTGATACAGGTATTCGCATAAAGGGTAGTCAACCTGATTTTGACAGGTATGTGCTATCACTATTTGGACTTCAAAGGTACTCTCTAAGACATGACATTTTTGTACTTCATCAGGTGCAGCTTGTGATAACAGACTCGTCTTTATTTTGTTTTAACACATCAAGGGAAATAGTTTAGAAGAGGGGTGAGCAACCCTGGTCCTCGAGTGTCGGTGTCCTGTAACCCTTCGATGTCTCCCTGGTCCAACACACTTGAACCCAACAGCTGAATCACCTCCTAAGTGCAGTTCTCCAGAGTCCTGCTAATGACCTCATTATTTGACTCAGGTGTGTTGAAGTAGAGATGCATCTAAAAGTTGCAGGAGACTGGCCCTCGAGGCCTGGAGTTGCCCACCCCTGGTTTCCAACAATCTCAACGACTTCCCCGATTAACTTTATGGTTCCAAAGATAATCACCACACACTATACGACCAACTGATATTCACACATTTCACCAATATGTGTTTCATAGAAGAATGTCAAGAATGTTAGGTTAATGAAACTAAAATTATGACAACACCATGCATACAGTAAAGCATGCTGGTTGCAGCATCATGATGAGAGAGGGCATTTCTTCAGCTGGGTGAGGATTTGATGAGAAGACTGGAGCCATATGCAAGGTGTTATTGTGAGAAAATATGTTTGAGGCTTCAGGAGAATTTAGACAAGTGAAGGTTTGCCCTCCAGAAAGACAGCAACCCTCAACACACAATAATACTTACAGTGAAATGGTTTAGATCAAAGTCGACATACGTGTCAGAATAGCTCAGTCAAACGTCTAAATCTAATCCAAAAGATCTGTGGCTAGACTTGAGAAATGTTATTCACGTATCCCATTCAAGCTGAAAAGCACAGGCCTTCTTGCAAAGAAGAATAGTAAAAAAAACCCCAACTAATTTTAAGTAAAAAGCGACGGGTTGAAGATGGCTTCATACATTAGCATACATGCTACACTTTTAGATTTTTATGCAAAAAAAAAAAAAAAATTTATATCATTTACTTTTTGTCTTCTATTGCACAATTATGCAAAACTTCGTGTCGGTTCATAAAAAGCAGTTTTTTTTTTCAAATATGTTGAAGATAACAGCTATATTGAGAAAAAAGTAAGAACATTTATGGGGTATTTGCACTTTTTTGAGTCACTTTGCATTGCTTGTCAATGATTTTTTTTGTGCTTTTTTGCAGGATGACTTAAATTAATTCAAAACACAAAATATTTTGTCCAAAATGACTAGTCTCAAAATGTTACTTTAGTTGTCTGCTGTTTTATTGCTTCAGTAACAAATCAACACTAACAGAATGTTGTCTTGCTCCAGTGTGTTATGTTGGAAGAAACTCCAATGAGAAATAAGGAGGTCATGTAAGACTAGTCACAAAATTTTTGCTCAGCTGCACACATTTTTATTTGTCACCATATGCTCAAAATTGGAGCATTTTGTGAATTTCCCCTTTTATGTTGTGTGCTTCATATTGCTACATCCTGTGTACCTGGACTATCTTCATCGGAGATGTATGGATGTACAATTTAAAAGGTTGACTGATTTTCTGCGCATATTTATAATGAAGAAAAAAAAATTGAAAACATAGAAGTCTGCAGATTGCCACAGAGATGTGCATTTTAA
This sequence comes from Phalloptychus januarius, assembly GCA_902982915.1. Lineage (NCBI taxonomy): Eukaryota > Metazoa > Chordata > Actinopteri > Cyprinodontiformes > Poeciliidae > Phalloptychus > Phalloptychus januarius. The sequence continues at coordinate 10,652,318 of CADWAE010000466.1, read as the reverse complement.
TGAAAATATGTAAATCTCCCCCAGTATAAGAGGGTTGCCCACTTTCAGCATATGTAATTTTTTCTTTCATTGTTTACAAGAATGGTCACAAGCAGAAATGTATATTTATGCCTCAGATTAGGGGCGCACATTGTCAGCAAACCATACTAAATCAGTTACATTTGAATGGTCCACTAATGATGTGAGTCACAATATATAACAGACAGTTTCCAGTATTAACGTCTTTTTTTTGCAATGAGCAAAACACAGAGCCCAGAGAAAGAATTGTATATGCAGATAATGCAAAATATACAAAATGTGTAACTGTTCACATTTTTCAAGCCATTCTCATGTTGTTTTCATGCTTCCATGACACTCTGCTATGTCTGAAAAACTTTCTCATCAGGTTCAGTCAACCTAAATGCCCCGAGTCTGATTGTATACCTGTCTGACCTGTTTTCTGCGATACTTAAGCTCCCCTCTGTCTCTGCCTCCCCGTAAGATTACTGACTGCCTTGTTCCAGTAGAAGGCCAGCGGTCTTATTATTTGTCCAAGTTTCTGACCTTGTTCATGTCCCCAAAACTTTTCCTGCCTTGCCTCACCTACGGCCTTTTTGAAATCTAGACCACGACCAATGCTTTGAACTTTGATCTTTTTCTTTTCTTGCACATTTCTCCAGAAGAAACCAAATCACCAATCTGCTTTTTCCTTCCCTAGCGCTTCAAACAGAGATCAGTGTGCTGAGCCATTTTAATCTTTGTTCAAACAATGTAATTCTTACTCTCTCTTTTGTGTTGTGACTATGTTTCTCAGCCCCTTGGTTAAAATATTACAAATAGCATTACTTTCATTCAAATTTCATGGTTTTGTAAAAAAAAGACAAAAAAAGGAAGAACTTTAATCAAGTAGTTGTGTATGTATTTTGAATGAAACGATTGGTTACTGAGCAAGAACATTTTAATAATTTTAGCAAAATGTCTTCATCTATGTGGCAATAGACACACACTCATGTTTTAAATAAATTAGAATTTTTAAATAATAAAAATATGACCTAAGTTTATGAGTTAGGTCATATAACTCCAAACAAGATAATTCAAAAATTAAACAAGTGCAACAGAGTAGAAATCATTCTGACAGTAAGGAAAAGGGAATAAATAGAACAAAGCAACTGTGAAGAAAAAACAATTGTCAGTTTTGAGATTTAAATAGTATTCCTACTACAGAGAAAGCATGTTCTGTTTTTTCTTCTTTCAGTTGTCAACTTTGGCAAGTTAACAGTCCTCATAGACAATACAAATCACATTCTGTTTTTTTCTTTCTGCTTCCAGGTGATGATTAAAGAAAGCTTGCTTCCACAACAGAAGCTGAATTATGCATGATTAAAAAAAGTGGAATTTTTCTATTGTCAGTCAGTGTTTTAAAGTATTGTCCTTAATGCCAGTCATTCTGACATTTTAACAAACACCCAAATTTAACACCTCTGGTAGTTAAACAAGTGACAAGCAATTTTCTTAAAATAGCAAGTCTGAAAAAAAATCATGTTGCAATATTTGCATAGTTCCTTGACCAAAGACTGTCCTAAATAAATTGTCATTCATTAAAAAAATGCAACGTGTTCATGTGGTTATGATTGTGGTTCATCACAATCATTTCTGGTTATGATTCCATAACCAGAAAAATCACTACAGTCCAGCTACATGAATCAACAGCATTAGGATATATTGCTGAGAGCCCGTTGGAACATTACTAACTGCAAGGACGTTTGTGTACATCATAAGCCCTCTTACAGTCATGTAAATCTGGCCTTTGGTGGGAAAGTTAGAAATCCAGGTGGGAGCACAAACAAGAACAAAAACATTCAAAAAGGGCTGAAAGACAGTTTTTCACTGCATCCAAAAAGTGAAAAACATAACATGACATCTTTTAAATAAAAAGGTAATACAATCCTTTGTGGGTCAGTGCATTAACAGTCACACCTTAGATTTGTATTTGAAAGTAAAGAAGGCAGAGGAAAGCATTGTTGCAGGCTGTCACTCAGATAATTCAGAACAAAGACTGAAATGTGGTAAAAAGAGCCAATTTAATTATCTTTCTTCCTTGCTTTGACAGAGAGAAGGGCATCTAACCATCGTAAAGCATTGCCACCTAATCTCTAGTCTTTCTTCTCCACTTCTGTATTTTTTCTAATCTATCTGAGCTCATTTCTTTCTGTCCTTTTTGTCTTGTGGTGCACTGTCAATACCGGTGTCATACTTGGCCAAAAGTAAAAGTACAAAGAGAAACTAGTTCTGAATTAAATAACTTTAAAATGTGTGCGCAAAACTGGAAAGCAATCTCTTTCAAATTGTAGATGCTAAACAAGCATAGCTTTCACACAGAAAAAAACCTTAAACATATCAGAGTCAGACTGTAAACCATATTACCAGGAATTTAAACTGAGAAGCCCAGGATTACTAGTAACAAAGAAAAACTGCTACATTAAACTACTGAATCATTGAACCTCTTGGTGAACCTGTGCAGCTTCTACCATCATCAGTGACATGACTCACTTATAATAACCCAAACCTCACGGATTCCTTGACACGCCCTTTGAAACCTTAGTGAGGCGTGTCCAATGCTTATATTTGATGCCTGATGGTCAACAAAAAAGTGGTAATTCTGCTAGAATTCTACAGGTAATTTTACTACATGTAGAATTACGTTTTTTTCCCTTCAGGTCAAAATTTTCTTCCAAGTGAGAATTTCATTGAGGAAATGCATCCAAAACGTTTTTAAATGGTTCACTAATGAGAATTTTGCCAGGATGTAAACCTAGACAAAACATATAGTTTTAAATATGTTTTATCTATTGAATTGATACAATTCAATGAATTGCATCATTCATTGAATTGTATCAATGAAGGATACAATTCATTCATTGTATGAATTGTATCATTCATACAATGAATATATGAATGATATTCATTTACAATGAATATATCATAGGCTATTATATACAGGAGTTCTACATACAGCTTTAACTTTGAAATCTGATCAGACCAGAGGGTCAGTACACAACTGAGGGTCGGTAAACAAAGCTTCTATACTAGCATGGAAGCCTTTAACTATTCCTGTTCTACTCACAGCAACTTTTAATGAGACAGTGCAACTCAAAAGTATAATGGGAGTCTTTTTCCAGTGTACTGAGCAGTCAAAATTAGATTTAATTAACATTCTATTCTAAATTACCATCACAGCTCCTCCTCTCACAATTGTGTCTGTTACTCATCACATAGCTTTGCTGTTGCATGAGAAATCTGTAAATGATAGGAGGAGCAACACTTCTGACACCTGACTTCAGAAATGAAACTTAAAATTGCAAAAGAAGCAGCAGCAAGTCCAGTTTTGACTTTCAGACTGAGAAAAGATTCAACGGTGTCCATCAGGTTTTGTTCTACAGACTTTGGTGAGTCCATATCATCACATTGATTGGTTGAATATCTATGTACACTAACTATTAGTGGCACTCTGATCATGTCCTGTTGATTTGACTCTCTGATTCTGATTAAATAGGCTGATTTACACACTAATACACTGACGAAGGTAGCTAATATAGAGCGGTCAGGAGTAAAGTAGCTGAAGTGTGTGATTGTATTTCAGCTTCTTAGAACTGTTTATTGATTGATATTTTAGCTGTTTCACAATTAGAAACTAAATAGCTGCAAACCAGAAAAAATACTTTTATTGTAACAATATGGAGCTTGAAACAGCAGAATTACTTGAGATATTTTACACAATATAATATTCTAATAATGTCCATGGTAAAGGAGTGAATGAAAGACTTAAAATGCCATAAAGCAGAGAGAATCCAGAATAACCAGTTTTAAGGAACTCAGTGTTTTGCAACCTGGCACAAAACATATTGTTCAGCTGCAAAACTTGAAATTACTTTACTGATTTACAGTGTCAACCCCCCAAAATCATATTTTGAAGTATTTATAAGTGTGGTCTAGTTGTAATATATATTTTTGCGTATCGTCTATTCATTAATATCAGCATTTTTTTCTTAATCACTCAGACTGCAAGCATGTCGTCTGCAAGCTGTCTCCTCTCTGAAGACCAGTTTCTGTGCTCCATCTGCTTGGATCTGTTCAAAGATCCACTCACCACACCATGTGGACACAACTTCTGCAAAAACTGCATTACCCAGCATTGGGATGTAAATCACTGTTCTCAGTGTCCACTGTGTAAGAGAGACTTTGGTGAAAGACCTGAGCTAGAAATCAACACCTTCATCCACGAGATGGTTGCTCAGTTCAGACTTAAAGCCCAGCAGAAAGCTAGTGCCAGTAGCTCAGAGCAAAAAGCCGCCAAACCAGGAGAAATTCCCTGTGACCTATGCTCGGGAACCAAACTGAAAGCCCTAAAATCCTGCCTGGCGTGTCTGCTCTCCTACTGTGAGACTCACCTAGAGCCTCATCTGATAGCGCGAAGACTGAAGAAACATCAGCTGATAGAGCCTGTGAAAAACCTAGAAGAAATGTTGTGTACGGAGCATGATAAACCTCTGGAACTGTTCTGCAAGACTGACCAGACATCTATCTGCTCCCTCTGCTCGGTTTTAGTCCACAACAGTCACCAGTTTGTTCCTCTTAGTCACCAATATGAAGCAGTTAAGGTAGAGCTGAAAGAGATGGAACCTGAACTTGAGAAGAAAATCCAGACTAACAGACTGAAAGTTCAAGAGATCAAAGAGGCGATGAAAATGTGTAAAGATGCTGCAGATAGAGAGAAAACAGAAGGTGTTCAGGTCTTCACTGCTCTGAAAGAGTCTGTTGAGAAAGCCTTAGAGGATCTAATAAAAGAGATAGAAGAGAAACAGAAAACTACAGAGAAACAGGCTGAAATCTTCATCAAAGAACTAGAACAAGAAATCTCCGAATTGATGAAGAAGAGCTCTGAGGTGAAGGAACTCTCACAGTCTGAAGACCACCTCAACCTCCTCCAGAGTTTCTATTCCCTAAAAACTGCTCTACCCACCAAGAACTGGACAGAGATCAGCATAGATCCACCTTCATATGAAGGGACCGTAGTGAATTTTATGAGCAAGATGAAGGTGACAACAAAGAAATTCTTCAATGAGGCTTATCTCAGAAGAGTCCAGCAATATGCAGTGGATGTGACCCTCGATCCTGACACAGCACATTCTGCACTGATTCTGTCAGATGATGAAAAGCACGTTTACTGCTGTCATGGAAAAAAGAAATCTAAAAAAGATCCCAAAAGATTCACCCTTTACCACAATGTTTTAGGAAAGCAAGGATTCTCTTCAGGCAGATTTTACTTCGAGGTTAGAGTTCGAGGAAAAAATCACTGGACTCTAGGTGTTGCCAGCGAGTCAGTTGACAGGGAGGGACCAATCCAACTGAGCCCTGAAAATGGCTACTGGACCATAGGGCTTAGAAGAGGTAGTTTCAAGGCTTTTGATGACACTTGCAGTGAAATCTTTTGTTTTCCTGACCCTAAAAAAGTGGGGGTGTTTGTGGATTTGGAGAAGGATCTGGTCTCATTTCATAATGTAAATACTTCAGGCTGTCTTTACACTTTCCACTGTTCCCTGCTCCCTGAGAAAATTTATCCATTCTTCAGTCCTGGCCCTAATCCTGATGGTAAGAACTCAACACCCCTATTCATATCTCCTGTCCATCAAACCTTTTAGACAGGATACAGTACAGTATTACTGTTAAATATTAATTAAATATTTCAAATTATTTATCAAATTTTCACTTGAGAAAAAGATAACCTAGGTAAATAAAAAAATTGTTGTCAAAAAATTACATTTATGAAGTAATACAATTTATTAAAATCAACCTTTAATTGGCATATTGGAAATGTTTCCAAAGACCCAAAGGTCCTATGGGGTTCATACCTGATCTTCAACTATACAGGCCTCAAGACCTTTCACTGTGTTTATAAACCGTTAAGGTCCTAAATTATGTTTTTTGAAAAATAGAAAGCCAGAGTAGTGGGGACTGTTAATGAGATGAATGTTCTTGATGTTGATCAAGACCCTGGCATCAGCATTTTAGATGAGCAGCAGGTGCCAGACATTTTGTTTAGATCTAAGTCCATAATAGCAGTTCGGATTTTTGCATGCACCTTAGTCTTTACCCCATTGAGTGTAGCTGTTTTTAATTTATAATCTTGAATTTTGGGAACCTAAAACAATGACTTCTATTTTTCTGCATCGGGATAGAGGAAATGTTCAGTTATATTGTCATTTAGACATAATCACTCGGACTGTAGAGCACTGTCTGGGTGATGCTGACAGAAATATAAAGTTAAGTGGAATCATATGGATGTTAAATAAAATTCTTCTGATCAGAGAGTCTTGAGAGATCTCAAATACGGTTTTTGTTTGACGTGGTTTATAATAACAGAAGACACAAAGCAGACCCCATCTCTAAACTTTCCTTATCATTCAGGTTGTTACTATCAACTATATGAAACACAGAACTGAGATCCTGTAAAACAAGACAGAAGGTGATGCAATGCTAACAAGTCTGATATCAACAAAGCCTTGCCAATGAAGACCCAATGTTGTTAAAAGGCTGACTGAGAAGAGCAAGAGATCTTTTATCACAAAAGGAGTACTTGTTATTATTTCTTATGATTTACTTATTATTATTTCATCCAGAGTACACTTCTTTAAAAAACTTTTATTCACTACGATTTTGTGGGCATGTGGAAAAAAATGATCAATACTTATATCTACAATAGTGAAGGTGAAGGCTTCTTTTAAAAAAAAACTTATGGGGATCATACTCATCTAATATAAATATATGTATCTTACAGTTGAATGATGAACAATGACTTTGATGAGCCCATCATTGTATGTACTGGATGTATGCATGTATCGGATGTATTGTATTATTATGTGGGGCCAAACATAAATATAAATGCGAAGCTTTATGAAAAGTTAGAAATAAAAATATGTTTTTAGATGAAAAGTTCTAATTTGCTTTTACAAAACTTCACACTGGCTGTAGAATAAAAAAACTGTTTTCCTTTTTTTGTTAAAAAGTATGAAAACCGATGCATTTTTAAATAAATTATTGCTTTAATGGGAAATGTTCTGATTCATTTTCATCCAATTCTTTTTCAGAACCATATGAGAGTCTGTTTTCTTAGTCAGGGGCATTCATGCTCTGTTTAATGGCATCACTTGTTTGGAACTCGGAGTCCTCTCTCACTAATGTTCTGTACATATCACAGTCATGAATATGCATTCATACCTTGGCTGGCAGTTTCAATAACAACCACAGAATAAAAAAGAACAAACGGTTTCTGTTTGTAATTGGCTGTCATCAGAAGTAATGTGCAAATATCAAGTTTGTCTAGTTTGGAACTGAATGTTTTTTGTTTTGTTTTTTATATATGAATGGATTTTAATTAGACACCAGTCAACTAAATTAGATGGCTGGCCTTACAAACTAGGGTACAGCTTCATATGTTGTGTATTAGTGCATTGAAACACATCATCTCCCAAAAGTGTTTTACCTTCTGTGCATGTTTGAATAATAGATAGTTGAAATGCTGTTGAGATGAAAAGGAGGTATGTTAAATATGTCTGGTATCAGAAACAATTAAGGCACAAGAGGAAATAAAACGCAGCCACAAATTTGAACAACCGTGACCATTAATCATACATCAAACACACCCAGAAGGAAACTTTTTGTATTATTTTAAGTCAAAGCCCTGTCAGCACACAATCATGAAAAACAATAAAGATGTTATCCACCACACAGAACCCTGACAGCTATAGAGCTGTCATTATATGATCATGAAGTCATTTCCATGCCAAACTTGAAAGCATATTATTATCATTAAACAGCAACAGTAAATGTCAATCAATGCCATGCCATTATTGCCTCACATTTATTGCCGAAGATACCAACATGGCCTGTTTTTCTTCCTCATCTGGTTTTCATCATGATCCTTATAATCACCTCTGTGGGTGCCACTGGTCTGTAGCTTCCTTGAACTTTTTCATTTTGATTTTATGGAGAGTCCAAGTAAAATAGATTAGGCTCAGATTTGATATCAGTTCGAAGTACTGACACACTACGAACTTTAAACAACCATTAAATGAAAGAAACAGAATAGGACATAAGAAGAACAAAAGATTCAACACAATGTAGTCTATTAAAACAAACAAGGTCAAACTAAGCCTCATTGATGTTGAAAGCCAAAGAAAAAGAATGGGATTAAGATAAGTTTTAAAAATAGCAGCATGGAAGCATCTCTAAGGAGCAAATGTAGGTTATCTTCAGTAGAGAAACAGAGAAGGCCATGTGCCCTCTGAACTTCCTCCTAGACCTCGGTACATACAGGAGCCGCTGTTTCGCCTACCTGAGGTACTGAGAAGGTAAATAGGTATAAAGAAACTTATGGTACAGTGAGGCAACATTTACAATTTAAAAACAGAAGTTTTCAATAACCCTAACAATACACAGGCAACTAGTGGATTGAGGCCAAACCAGGGGTGGTGGGTTCAGTTTTTAAATCGGACCTTAAAATTTGACAAAAGACTATTATATCTGCTTAAAACACCGCAAAGGATAGGAAACCAACTTTATGATAATATGATGTATGAGACATCATAAAAGAATGATTAACCATGTTTTTATATGCTTTGAGAGAACAACACAGCTTGCTACACTTCACTCAGATAGCACAGCTAGGGCTTCTCTTGGAAACAAGATAACTGTATGATAACTAGTAATGCTTTCAACAGCAGTTGAGTGGTGAAGTTCACTTATTAAGGCGACTATGTATTGTGTTTACAACCACTGAAGGAAAAATAAATGACTCTGTCCCCGTAGTACTGCTTGTCAAGGCTTGCAAGCATTTCTGTCAGCTCTGAGAGACAGAAACTGTTGTTACCGACCGACTGTGTTCACCAATTTATAGTTGGCATTCCAGCTGGTACCATAGTTGGGGGTATAAATACAACAGTAAAGCTGAAGAGCTTCCAGAGAAAGAATGTTAAGATATTGCGACAGAATGAAGCAGAAACAAACTTAACTCTGTGATGTTTTAGATCACCATATTTCGGTATTATATTGGTAACATATTTATACTAATTTTGGTATATCAAATTTGAGAGTAAACACATCAACTTCATGCATGGTCCCTAACATCTTGGAATTTAGGCAATTATTGTTTTATAAAATGAAAGAAAAACCTCTATCTAAAGTTTTTGAATTTATTGGATATATGATATATTCTTTATAAATAAAGAATTAAATGTAGACAATACAAAGAGATTACATGAATGTCACTAACATTTAGCCTATGGTGTAGCTTTATAGCGATTCCACTCAATTATCATGGATATGATTCAAGAACTGAATAAAATATGTCTGTGGGAAATGCCTTCATAATTGCTGGCAACTAAAAGAGCGATTATTAATGAAGCAGTATGCAAATTTGCAATACTGCTTAATACACTTTGGGTGTGGATTTATGTGGTTATTTTCACAAAGGATTAAATGTATTTGGTGGGAACCTGCACATAAGATGAAATACACTAAAAGAGAAGAAGTGACAACCTAATGGAAAAAATTACAATTTTAAGTATTTTTGAGAAACATTAAGCAAATTGAAGCATTGCTGGTTTAATACAGATGCCCAGGTACAAGCAGCAGTACACTGAAAGCACATTGAAACTTTAAATTAAATTAGAAGGAATGAGGAGTGATGCAACTGTACTAATTCTGCATACCATGAGGAGTTATGTAGAGATAGGGAGCAATAAAGACAATGTAAAAACTGTTGTCCGGGCACATGAAGCTGCACAACAACTGGAAGATAATCTGTGTACTTGGGCCGCTGAGATTGGTATGTTGTGTGTCATTTGTTTGAAATTTGGTTATTATGCGAGTTGAGATAACAAACAAGATGTCTTGTTTGTTGTGGAGTAGAGAAAACAATAAATTTTCACTGGTGGTTCTTGAATATTTTCACAATAATTTGAAAGAACACTTACTAAAGTCAGTTATCTATCTCTCTATTGTTTCCTTGATTTTTCTTTGTCTTCATTTGTTGTTTTCATTTCTAGTGTATTCTTCTATAGCTTTTGTCTTGTAAAGTGTTCTTGAGTGTCTTGAAAGGCACTAACAAATACAATGCATTATTATTATTAAAATTAATTCACAACAGAGTTAAGCAGGAGCAGTCAATGTTTCAGGTATCCCCAATAGGAGTCAGCTCTTTCAAAATGGTGCCACTTACAGCCATCTCTAGGTCAATATGAAGGTTTTCCAAAAGTTTTAGCTTATTTTTTTTCTCTCTCTCTGACGCTGGGTGCAAATAAAGCAAAAATCACTTATTACTTATCATTTATTCTGGTTTTGTATTTTATAGTTTTTCAAGTATTCTCACTTTAGCAGAACACATTCATGATACTAACAAGAATCATTTTGCAAGTAAACTATCTAAATTTTTTCTAAAGATTGTTTGGAAGATGGTTTTTCCACTTAAAAAATGGGTTTTAAGTTGGACAAATGTTTAAACAAATTGCATTCCTCTCTAATTACAACTTAAGCACTCACTGTGCATTGGGTATTTGCTGACTTAAGAGTTTATACATTGCAGTTGCATGGAAGACCTTGACTTGGACTATAGCGGGAATAAAGCTGCCTGTGGTGCATTCCTTATCTGCATATTCTTGGGTCTGCATTTCTCTTTCCTTTCCATAAAAACGTATAGAAGCTGTCTAATTAGACTTCACAGGTCAAAGGCTGTAGTGCTGGAGGAGAGATGGTTTCCCCTGGGAAGGACATGGCTATGCAGCTTACTATTCCTTCACCTTTTCTTTTTTCACCATCATAACTACTAGTTGTGCTAAACAGCAATAAGACAGCTGTGCACTACACCCATACAAATACAATTCAGGTCTTCTACTCAATTTGTTCAAGCGTTGGAGCTTTTTATTGACTGCATGCATTGAAGTTGTAGCCCTTGAATTATTGCTTCTGACAAGGGACTTATACTGTTATTAATATTCTTAGTCATAAGATTTAGGACTTGCACACACACACTCCTCTGTAGCTCTCTTGCTGCTATTAATTTCCACTGTTGTGTAAAACGAAACAGGTAAATGTCTATTTTAAGACGGGTGTGTTCAGCACAACAGATCGAAACATTGCAACAGTGACTCATAAGTCGTCCACTTGTAGTACCTTCACAGATAGAAAAAACTATCACCAATTACAGAGGGAGGACATATAAACCTGTTGATGTAGTTTGCTTTAATACTAACAGATGCAAAACACCAGAATATATCTGTACCTGTGCAGTGTTAAAATGCGCACAGAGTGGCCTCTTTATTAGGCACACCTTGTAAAAACTGGGTTGCAGCTTCCTTCGCCTGAAGACCTACCTTATTTCTTCAACTCGCTCTTCAAAAAGTTGAAGAGCGACTTAAATCTAAAATGTTTTGAAACGAGAAAATGAAATGTTTTGTACGGAGTTAGTGCTTTTAGCCAGAGTTGTAAAAATTACAAAAAATAGCTTTAAAAATCATTTTTAATATGGGACCAAGGTTAGTAATGATCCACAAACTCTTACTTTGTTGCAAGAATAACCTCACTTTTATCTTCAAGCGGAGCAAGTAAAAAAGTAAATAAATCCAAAAGCATCAAAATTTATTTTCTTCATTTTTGTTAATGTTACCAACAACCTATTTTTTTCTAGGAGTCACAGATAGTGACTTGAAACTTATCAGTGATGCTCAATATTTTCTTTTTCATATACTTTCGACTGGCCATAACATCAACACTGAACTTTTGTGACATCCATTACTGACAATAACTGTGTAAGTATGTGAATTTTGGACACTAAAAGCCAACACTACTATAGCCACCTTAAATACCCACTCTATGGACTGAGAGTCTAGTCTTCATGCAAGCAGTGTCAGAATCAGATGGACTGTGCTGTGAACCACAAGAGGGTCTTGAACTGATGGATATATCCACCTGAAAGTACCAGAGACTGTAAGGTTGAATAGCAGATCTATCTGAGGCTCACCTAAAGCAAGGTCTAGACTGTGAGCTGGGATTAGATGTGTCCTTATTTCTTTATTATGAACTTGGGTCCTTAAATATCTTTAACCTGGATCTCCATCAGGTTTATTACTGATGTAGAGTATCATAAGTTATAATTAATTTAAAACTTAATGACAGATAATAACTCTGGCATTCCAGCAACCACAGAATTTTACCACAGCTGCCGGTATTTTACCGTAAATTAAAGAAGTGTTTTTTAGAATGCAATCTGTTCCAAGGTTCAATGTGTTGTTTGAACTAATATTGGCTATTATTTGATATTATTCATATCAAATGAATACCCTCCTACATCAACAATGTAGTTTTGCCAGTGCTAATGTTGTTCTTTGAGTATCTTTGTTGTTTTCAGATAATTTGTTGAAGACAAAAGAGATAGTGGCCAGTAACTGCATTTGTAAATAAACATTTAGCTCTTCTAACAAACTGAACACTATGCATAACACAGCACCCATGATTTATGACTTTATGCATGGCTGTATGGTATTATATGGCAACCAAAAGTAGGAAATTCTTATTTTCCTAGCTCTGTTCCTGAATCTGAAAGAAAATAAGTCAAGCAAATATGAAATGTATTTCATGATGCATTTTCCTTCATTTTTCTGTTCTCCAACAACCCTTCTGTTGATTGTGTTACCTCAGCTGAAAGCACCTGTCCACCATGCAAACCCCCATCTCAAAAGTAAGTGGGAAAGGAGCCCTGTATTACTATGAAAAACAGAATAAATTGGTAAAAGCAAGTCCAGTAAAACATTGTCAAAATATTGAGTTTTAGATTTTTTTTCTTAATGGCTAATCTTCTCACTGCAGCAGTGAAGGTGGGATGTGGAAGGGAGGCTAATAGTGGATGAGGTTGGAATTAAATTGTAATAGGGGAGTTGCGAGGGATACCAATCTGCAGGGAAAGCTAGTTTATGCAGAAATCCAATTTAAAAGATTGGCTTAGTGACTCAGTTATTGAAGGTAAACCCAATGGAAATTATAAGGTAAATCAAAGGTGAAAGTATGCAAAACACTCTTGCACTCAGGTCTGTCACTCTCATTTGCTGTTGCTCCATTCCCTTATTACAACATATCACCACACTGCTTACCACTGAGACGTGAGCAGGCTGCATGGAATGAAATACAAGCATAACTATTAACTTTATGCCTTTATGGCTTAACAAAACTTAACATTTATGAATGCCCCTGGAACTGCAATGTGCCAGCCTTAGAATAATGACGAGCTTCTATTGCCTTTCCTGCTGTCAATCAAAATAATCCAAGTAAGACTGAGTGCCATTGACATAGACTTTGCCTTTTGAATGTGTTGGGATATGACCTATGACATTTTTTTTTTACTCCACTCATTCGTAAACTACATATAAAGCAAAAAAGGCAAGATGTGCCAAATCTCATATCTTTACTGGATGAGAACCAAGGAGAATATGGTTGTGAGTAGGAGGTGGCAGAACCAGTCAAGTCTTCATAGCCAACGCCAGTAGTTTATCAGGCAATAAAGAAGCAATAATAGAGAAACAAGATATTTTTTAAAACTATGACATATAATCCATGGTTTGACATTATGGAATGACATTTTAGATGCAGTTTCCTTTTTGTTCTCCCCTCTGGGATGTGCAGGGAAAGTAATTTGTTAGATCATAGATAGGAGGCTAATAAATAGCTGTGCTAGCGACTCACTATTCATTTATCCTGACCTTTTCTATCAGGCAAAATCAATTGTCTGCTAATATGCCACTAATAGTGAGAAACCTTTGATTTGTTTGGCTCTCAAACCACATTGATGCTTTTAATATGGTTGTGAGCACATGTCCTGTTATTGCATTTACCATTGCAGGTGAATGTTTACACCATGACAAACATAATCAAGCAACAATATAGGAATCTGTCTTACTCTTTCTAAATTAGGTTAACATAGAAGGTTGGTACATGAATCTCAGAATGTGCATGAACCACAGTGATGCTTTTTATCTGGAACTTTTTGTGACATCAGAATTCTCAGTTCAATTTTTTGCTAAGTTGTTTTTCTTTCCCCCTTTACCTGAAAGGCTTTTCCCTATTCTTCTTTTTTATACTCTAACAGTATAAAAATGTGGTTGTGCGGTTCTAAAATGATGCAGCATGTATACAGAATTGTTTTGTCCATTTTTGTGCCAGAAAAAAAGGTACCGTTTTGTCACCAGGCATTTTGAGTTATTTTCTCAAAAGAAATGGTAGAAAGGTACACAAATACACACACAAATATCTCACCTGCAGCTGAAGTGATATTTACTTATTTGGAAACATTCCTCCACACTGATTTATGATAGTTGAATAAAACATGTTGCAGGTGACAGTAATAACTGAAGACACACTCTGGGTAGTGGTTGTTGTTTAATATTTTAACAGTTTTGAAGTTTGGGAAAGTAAGATGCACTGTGCTGAGTCTTTGGCTACGTGGACAAAACAGGCAAATTAGATTTTTTTTTTTTGCCTACATGTCCAACTTTTTTATGGCAGTCTGAATGGTCCAATTCCAATCTTTTCATCCAAGATTTGAGCCAATTTTATATGCGATACTAAATCGAACACTTGCTTACTTCACAACTCATTGAGTTTTTCAGACAGTGGATATTGCCAGTTACCCTTTCAATCCTCCAACGCCTCTGTTTATGGTTTTATTTCTCTGTAGTAAGCAGAAGGATTATGTATTTTGCTGAACCTCCTGGAAAGCAAAATAAACACTTTGACAGAATAATTTATTTATGCTGTCAACATTGTATTTATTTTCATTTTACTCTATATCCGGACCGCAGAACGTGTAAATAGAGGGAGAGCCACAACAGGAGGTCAGTTGTCAGTCAAACAGGAAGAATGTGAACATGGAGATGGCTGGAGTGCATACATGCAACAACAATGTGAAAAGCTATGATCAACACTTTACTAAAAGAAAATGGAGAGCTAGCAGTGGATAAAATTGTGTATTAGAAAAACCTCTAATTTGTTTTCAGGCAGCATGGGTCAAAGGAGGTTCTGTGACAACTATTGTATTTATATTTTATATTCACTTCTTCTGACATGAGAAAATAAAAGCAAATCTGAAAGGAATCCTAGATGAGCAAAAGGTGCATTACTGATTATTTAAACCACAAAAAACATACCTGAAAACATGCCCTGAGAGATTACAAATGCCAACTTTACCTCTAGCACAGCCTTGTACTGTTAATGCCCCGCATTTTTATCAGCCTTTCTACCTTTCTCACTTACCTCAACTTCCCAATTTATATGTAAATGTACCTTCTTTAAACATTGCTATATGAATATCTATCCATTTTAGGCAGAAAACCTGAAAAACACAAATAAATAGCTTGGGTCTTCACATGAAAAGCATCCGTATGAGTCATTAAAATTCAGTGCTTGCAGTGTGGCCCAGTGAAAAAAGAAAATATCACAGAAGAGTGTACATTCTCAACCATCTGTGACAAGTAGTTTGTGACCAAAAATATTGCACTGTACATTCTGTAATAGCTAAAAGTTGGAATAAAATTTCAGACAAGTAATAAACTTGATGTTAAACAAATATCTGAGTAGTAGTATAAAGTAAACATCCTTCTAAACTGGCAGTAAAAGGAGGCAAAATTACTGGCTGCAGCGATTAAAGATGATGTTCCATCTGCCAGTCGACAAGTTTTATTATTGTGAAAACAATGGAAGTTGAAAGATGATTGACTGATCTGTAAATAAAGTTTTCCACAGTTGGAAGAGTTACAACTTATTCATTTCATGTATTTCATTGCAGTTTTTCCCCTCTCCAAAGAAATATCCATCCATCTATCCATTTTCAATACTCTCTTTTTCCCTTAACGGGGTCGGGAGGTGCTGGTGCTTATCTCCAGCCAACGCTCCGGGTGAGAGGCGGGGTCACCCAGGACAGGTCGCCAGTCTGTCGCAGGGCAACACAGAGACAGACAGGACAAACAACCATGCACACACACACACCTAGGGACAATTTGGAGAGGCCAATCAACCTGACAATCATGTTTTTGGACTGTGGGAGGAAGCTGGAGTACCCAGAGAGAACCCACGCATGCGCAGGGACAACATGCAAACTCCACGCAGAAAGACCGGGGCCGGGAATCGAACCCAGAACCTTCTTGCTGCAAGGCAACAGCTCTACCAACTGCACAATTGTGTAGCCCCCAAAGAAATATAACGCTCAATAAATAATGAATCCATTCAATGACAATGCACATAAACTTGTTGCCAATCCTTAAATATTTAATGCAGTAAAGTATGGTTAATCTGGAGTTGTCCATTATCTTGAAGTTAGCCTCACTTTCTATCACTGCTTAACAAGCAATGCATCTCTCATGTTTCTTTATTTTTTTGTGTATTTTACCTCAAAAGTAAAACAAGGTTTTCAGATGCAACAAAAATATATTTGCCCTAAATATGTGCTGCAAAGAGAGGGCTGCCTAGTGGCGCAGTTGGTAGAAGCAAGAAGGTTCTGGGTTCGATTCCCGGCCCCGGTCTTTCTGCATGGAGTTTGCATGTTCTCCCTGTGCATGCGTGGGTTCTCTCCGGGTACTCCGGCTTCCTCCCAAAGTCCAAAAATATGACTGTCAGGTTAATTGGCCTCTCTAAATTGTCCTTAGGTATGAGTGTGTGTGTGCATGGTTTGTCCTGTGTGTCGAGTTGGAAGAGTTGTGTGGCGACCTGTCCAGGGTGTACCCTGCCTCTCGCCCAAAATGATAGCTGGAGATAGGCACCAGCAACCCTCCCGACCCCAGTAAGGGACAAGGGTGTAGGAAAATGGATGGATGTGCTGCAAAGGACACAAAGAGCATAAGAAATTGTGAAGTGTACTAGTTTTGTGGGTGTTTTACTTGTGTGGTGTTAATGATGAAACAATGCTTATTGTTTTCTTTGTGCAACAATAAGGTTCTAGTTTTGGCTATGAGTAACTATACATAATTGCTAAGTATTACTGCTACTAGTAATTCAGATCAAAATGATGAAATTGGGGAACTACTTCATTAAGAAGAAAATATCCAACTAGTTCAGTCTCACATGGGTATAACAACAACAAAAAATAAAATAAAACAAAAATCACCATTTTGGTTTCTTGCCAAATGGATATAAAATAAAACTTATTTTATTTTATTTTATTTAGATAAAATAAAATAAAAAAGTTTTGGCAAAAAATTAGTTATGTTATTATTTTAGAAAGGTGATGGTATTGTAACGTCAACCGACATGTACAAGCCATCATATCAGATGACAAACACATTTACATTTAAACTACCATATTTTCCGGATTATAGAGCAGTACCTTAATATAAGCCGCACCCACAAAGTTTTTTAAATAAACTGGAAACTTACATATATAAGTCGCTGGTATCTCCGCCGCTCTCGGTTTTCCACAAGGACGCATAAATCTGTTAATCTGTTATTAAGGACGCAGCCCGGCGTCTCCAACGCTGAACCATGGATTCGTTCACGCAAAGTTTACATACAGCGGCTATCGATCCGTACTGCCAGATCGACAGCCTTCAACTTAAAAGCAGCACCATATGAACTTCTTCATGTTGTTTCCATGATGAGGGGATATGAGTTTGAAAACATTTCTCCGTCGTGCCTGCTGCTAGCATGTGCTAAATGAAAGGTAGCGCTTTCTTCTTTGATTTCCAATTATTACTTCCAATGATTCACTTCCTGCTAGAGAGCCCCCTGGTGGTTGAAGAAAAATCCACAGAAAAGCCGCACAGGCCATAAGCTTCATGGTTCAAAGCGTGAGAAAAAAATCAGCTTATAGTCCGAAAAATATCGTATATAACTGGTTTGTGTGCAGGTTTATGTTGTTAGGACACCTTGGAGCAAAAATATTTCTCAGATGAATAGGACTACAAAACTAAGACTTCATTTGAAGTAGTACAGTGCTTAAGTAATCGGCTAAAGAGCAGGGCTAGTTGTGGTTTGAATGTCCCACTGAGCATTAAACAATGTAAACTGCTGCTAAACTTATGGAATATGTCTTCTGTGTTTTACTTGATTTTCAGTATTTGGATTTATGCTTCTGATAGAGGTTGAGCCACACCATGCAACAGAAATATATTACCGTATTTAGAAAGCTATTGTTCTCGCTTGGAAGACTGTGGCACAAATGCTTGAGCCAGATCTCATTTCTTTGAACTTGAAATGCTACAGATGGCTCAGCGGAAAGAAAATTCACCTCTCAGGATCGGAGTCACATTTTTGCTGTGTTTTATCCTATTTCAAAAGGATATTTCTTTCACATTATTCTTCTCAGATATAGTTTTTAATACTTGCCACATCTTCTTTTGTTCACTCCAGGTTCATATTTTTATGACACATTGCACAGTGCTTTTCTGAAGTATTCAAATCCCTTACTATTCATTTTCACCTTTTGACAAGTCATAGCATAAAAAAATGTCATGTCTTTCAACTGGATTTTATGTGATAGACCAACACAAAGTGATACATAATTGAAAAATGAAAAGAAAAGGATAAAAGGTTTGCAATTTAAAAAAAATTAGTCAGAAAAACATGGAGAAGATTCAAACTCAGTCTTACACTGTGAATCACTCTTGTGTATGTGCTGCAAAACACTGTCTCATATGAGGGAAATTATTCTGACAGCATCTGACCCCAGCTACTCCTGCAGTCTTAAGAGATGGGGTCATTTAGACCCCATATACTTTTTGTTTGTGAATAAAAAGATCCATACATGGTCCAATGAAGTCGCACTGAACCCGTGTGTACTTTTACAAGCTTTTTTTGTGTGTGTGTGTGTGTGGTTTCAGAAATTGACAGTCTGATGGGGCAACACCCCATTTCCCCACTGTCCGACTGTGGCATTTTCCACGCTCCTCCTGAGTGTCACACTAAGACCATGGGGGGTTAGAACACGTTGAAGATCCTTTTTTCAGTACTAACACACTCTCTAAACTACTCCTACTACATCGCCCCATCTTCAGATTTTTTGCATGTATTCTTAAAGGTAAACAATGGGTTGTGCAAGGAGAAGTGGAGTGAAATAATAATGCAGTCTGGGACATCAAATACGGAACTGTCAATGGCACGTCAAAGGAGGATTTAACAGTGAAGAAACTTATGCATGTGTGAAATAGTAAGCTACTACGGGTAGGGACTGTGGAGGGAATAGATGAAAAATCAGAGGGAGGTACAGATGAATCTGCTGTATGTCTTGAAGATTTACTGTAAGATTTCCTTTTGAAATGATTCACTGAAGCAACAAGTGCATTCGTGTCTGAAAAGCAGATTTTTTTAACAGCATCTGTGACCATCAGTTGTGTCTTTCGTATTTAAATAACCTCATACCCATAACCCTCCTGTTGAAATGTATTTTTTTAATACATTAATTTTGAAAAATATAATTTGAACCGCAGTCAGAGATTTTCATCTATACTTGTCTTATTGTGAACTATGCATGTTAATTATGGAGGGGGCCCTCATAGTAAAACCATTTCTGACTGTGGGATTACTTAGGTGCAATGCAGCCAAATGTAACCCAGGATCACCTGTTAACTGGACAGCACATTGCACATCTCCATATCAAGTTGGCACACTATTATTTTTTATGATAACCGCCTTCAGTTGCCTAATCTTTCTTGCAGCATGTAGATGTATAGTGCCCATTTCTTGTCCCAAGTCATCACTGAACAAAACGCAAGTGTCTCTCCTTGATTGCTGTTCATTATCATACACTTAAATCTCTGAATAAAGGATGAAAGGGGAAAAAAATAAGACTGGAAGAGACCTCTCCCTTTAAATTAGTAATTTGGGTAAAATCAGGCTTCTGGAGTACTTTGATATGTCACTTAAGTGACTGTCTTTTCTGCCCAACTTCTGGTAAAATTTTTGAATGTATTTTTAATGTGTTACCACACACTCTGTCGCTGACTAAACAGGGTTCTAATCCAAATGGAGCGAAACACACATTAAAGGTATGGTTTGGTGCTGCTGAGAGTGATTTTAGTGTTGTAAATTGCACTAAATCATTTCTTCTTGGTTACAATGGTCACAATGAAATTGAGTTAAATGGTAATTTTAACATAGCAGCAATTCACATTTAACACAAAAACTCTTAGTGATGCTCAATTTAGGCCATTTCATGAGACCAACAACTTCACAAATAAATAGAACTGCATATATAACAGTGTCTACATTCAAATTATAATAATAAATCTGATAAATTGCTAGAATTGTCATAATGTGTGGAGGTGAACAATTTTGCACAGTGCAGTCACTTAACATAAAGATTTCTGTCTCTACTGAACTACAGCATTCTATAGTTATTTATTCAATAAATCATACAATGATTTATTATATGCTTAATAAATCATTATATGATTTATATTATTATATAATAATATAATACAATTATATAATAATTATATATTAGCTTAGAGTTTATATGTGGAATATTGATGTTCTTAGTTACCGTGTTACATCTAAATTGTAATCCACTGAAGAGCTTTACAATATAACATGATTATTTTTGTTGTGACGTGGAAACTTTTTTTTTCATTATTTAACCTGTTTCATATAATCCAAACAAACATTATGAAAGTATACACAAAAAATAAATAAAGAATTGTGTCAATTATTTTCCAACTATGAATAAAGAACTTGATCTTTTCTTGTCATTTGATACCAGTCTCCATATTAAGTCCGAGTCAAATCTTGCAGTACCAGAATCAGTACTTTTTTTGACATGAGATACTTTTTCCTAGCTTGGTTTTCTGTAGGACAACATTAATATTTTATTCGAAATTAGGTTATTGAAATCGAGACAACTGCTGTAATGTTTTAGTTAGAAATATGCAGAATATCTTTCATCTATATCTTTCTCGCTTGTTTCTAAAAACATTTCTAACTCGACACAATAGCTACAGTCTTCAGTAGCCTTGAAACTTGTTTTTGTTTATGTTTTCATGCCGAGTCTGTGGCGAAATGCTTTCTGGTTTGCTATGACTACTTCATAATTACACTGCTAACATATTTTAATGAGGATTTTGTTCTCCTTCATAAATTTAACAATGTACTTTGAACTTCCTAAAATGTAATGGCAATTTAAAAATGCACTTTTGCACAAAGCAGATGGCCTCATGCAGAAAGATAGCAGCAGCTAATACATTCTCTTATTGCACTGTAAACATATCTGTAAAGGTTGAAATTTATTCATGTGTAAGGGAAAGCCTAATTTGTCAAATCAAAAAAGTATTATGCCCAGACAGTTTTGCAAGCCATGCAAATATGCAAAGTGTGACTGCATGGAAGATTGATTAATACTGCTAAGTCCTGGTAAATGTAAAATCACAAGCAACAGACCATCCTCAGTGATCAGGAAATTAAATTAAATTAAAATCAAATTAGATGGCATGACATCATGAATTTTGCTTTTTGAGTGGTCATTTTATTTTATTCTTAGATTTTTGTAAAAGCAATGGCTGTACTGACACAATAATATATGCCTGAGACAACAAATTGCTTGTCAGAGAGCTGCAATACAAAAAAAAAATTTAATCTTAAGAAAATTTATCTTTTCATATAAAAATATGTAATATTAACATTTATAAGACAGTTTGCATTTAAAAATAAAGATAAATAATATATCAAATATATTAATATTAATAAAGAACCCACATGTGATGATCATGGAGGATGTGTCAAACTGAGCTGCATTTGTTGATGCCTTGCATCCTCAACAGATGGAGCTTAATGAAATCTTAATCAGTTGAATTTGAATCCTAATAAAATAGAACTTCGATTGAATTTAGTTCTCGTGTGTTTAAACAGAACCATCTGGGAACTCTTTCATGTAAACTGTTAAGTAAAGAGCAAGCACTTAAAAATAGCTGGTGTGTGGTTGAATCATTGGTCTACTGAGGTTAAAACAAAAAAACTGTATAAAGGAACAGTTACCATTAATGTTTTGGAACTTGAAAGGATGGATTGTGTGATGTTGGATTTGAGTTAAAATGAAAAAAAAACAGCTTTGGAAGATAAATAATACACAACAAAGGAAGGGAAAGAGAAATTTACAAGTATATTTAATACATTTTAGGCTTTTCGTTAACCAAGTGAAATGACAGAAAGTAGTTGTAATGTTAACATTTGCTTCCTTTTCACTGGCTTTCAGCTGTTTAGTTGAGCCCCCAGTTATTAATATGCTGTGATCAGCTAAGTCACGCACTCACACAGACATCCCCTTTATGTGATGTGCTTTTCACAAAACATTGCATTATTGTTATTAGCGTTCGGGCGCTGCGCCCAGCTGCTAGTGCTGGGCTGAGAAGCAGTCATTAAATTCAAATTGAGCGGTATTTTCTTTTGATGCTTTGGGAGCTCGTGCAGGGTGGATTCACACCGGCTTGGCAGCACTTGTTTATTTGTTTCATAAACTCAACTTTATTTGCTTCACCCTTATGAATGTGTGCTTTCATCAGACAGACACTTTAATAAACCTGATGCAAGATGTGAAATTGCTAACTTATTAGCATGCTATTCACTATTAGGCTCATTAGTTGAAAGTAATTTCTAATGCAATAGGGTCAAACAAAAGTGCAGCTGCAATATTCAGCCCAGTAGCAAAGGAAAGTCAGGATTACTGTATCAATATGGAGACTAGATACACAATCACACATGTTATGGATACTTAACAGATTTCACTATAATGTATGTTTTGTGGTGATTAAAATTAGATTGTTGTGTCCTGCTTCATTTCAGTTTTCTTCCCTCGCTGATCATATTCATCCTCTGTAGCTTACCACCATGTTGTCTTTTAAATGTTTGAAATGTAAAGCCAGAATAATTACTGACCCTATGCATGTATAATTAAAAGTCTGAAACACAGTGTAAGTCTTTAGATTGCCACTGTGGTTTAAAGCAAGATTGTTTACAAAAAAAACAACTAAAAAGTCCAAATGAAAGACAGAGATATAAAACAAGATTTATTGATAAAAGATATCACAACAGTACTGATCTGACTAGACCCAAAATTCAAAGAAAACCAAATATGTTATAAGATATTTACAATAAAACAGAATGGACAGTTTATGTGTCAAAAATTCTAGAGCCCTTAAAGTCATTCATGACTTTAACATAAAATAGAAGCATCACACATGTTTGGGTTTCAGTGAATGTACAACAGATAAAACCAAGTAAAGACTTTTTGTACATATGAAATTTTGCAGCTGTTTCAGTCTTTAACAAGGGGAAAGATAAATCAATACAGAAATAGAAACAAACATAAATAAGCCACATAATTCTATAGTTTGTATGTACTCTTCATCATTAAAGGACATCAAATCACTGAGGATTTGGGGCATTTGTTTCAATTTAGCTCTCTTAAGATTATGCCACAGAATTTCAATTAAGTTTCAGCTCAGACTTTAAACAATTGCAATGTTGTGTGGATTTGGCTTCAAATTTGGCTCCAGAACATTTTGTCATTCAGTAAGGTTCACAAATGACTCAGGAACTGTACAAATCCCTGATGTACTACCTGCAGAACTAGCACTTATCATTGCTCCACCACCATGACAGTTGGTGTTAGGGAGTTTGTATCCTTTTTTCTTTTTTTTTTTTACGGAGATACCAACTAACATGTCAAAACCTGTAGAGTCAAAGATGTAGTTCTTGCTTTGGTTGTTCTCCAAACTTTCGATGGTCTGACTATGGGAAAAACTTTCTGAAATATACGCATCTAGCAAGACATGGGAACTGTCTGTCATGTTTTTCATTAGTGAATGACTTTTCTCATTCCACAATTATTGACTTTATCTTGCAAAGAAACAGCCTTACAACACTTCCCAGACTGATGAGCAGCAAAAATTTCTTCCGTATGATTGATGTTATTGTCCTTACACTTTGTATAACATTTGCTCCCACTGGACTGAAGATCATTTAATACAGTGAGTTTTTTTTTCTGAAGCAGTTTGTTATTTTCCTATTTTAAATGGAGGACATTAAGTTTGTACTTAAAGTTTCCTGAATTTTCCTGGCTCTTGGATGGACTCTACTACAATGCAGTGGCTTATTCTAAAACCACACATAAGAGACATTGTTTTCTTTTGATAGGAGCAGTTTTCTGCTACATCAAGGTTCAAAAAGTTCCATGTTTGACTTTTGAAAATCTGCAAATTTGGGTGTTTACAGGGTATATTTCTGATTGAAACCCACATGGTGTTTTTTTGTTTTTCTTTTACTTTCAAATGCAAACTGAATGAGGTAGCATCTCTCCCATTATCTATTCAGTCTAAGATGAGCAAAGCGGTTAACTGCATCTCTTCCCTGCCCCTTGTGCTTTGATCTTCTCTTGGCATTCCCTCAGCTCCAACCGTGTCTTCATCGGTGTGCATTAGCTAACAAAAGTAGGCAAAGAGTGGATAGATATCTCCCTGAGAATATAGATATTCCTACCTAGGGACTTCAAAGCATCCTTTGAAGTTGTGCAGGAGACAGCAGCATCCAAAGCAGAGAGGAGACGCTCTGCTGTGATACTATGCTGCGTCATTAATTCTTGACTGCGAGCGCTCCGCTTAGTTATTGAATGAGGTGTGACTTTGCGAATAGCGTTCTTTACAAAGTGATGATTTTCTTTGCCGAATGTGATTTTCTACAAAGCTCTGTCTCTATGGAACATTTCAGCTGTAATCTCAAGATATTTCAAGGTCGGGGAATCAAAGGAATCAAAACTTGAAGAGAAGCAGTGACAAGTGTTTATTCCAAAAAGGTTATAAAGTTAAAAAAAGATTTTTGTTTTATCTTGTTGTATGCAATAAGTGTCTTGTTGTATGCAATAAGTGTCCTTATTATTAAGCAAAAATTAGTAAGCCAACAAGATGCATTAATATAATTTCCGAACCAGATTTGTTCTAAGACAGGCTTAGACACTAATTAACACCAGAGAGCTGTCAGGTCATTGAAAAAGTGGGAGGAAGTTGAGAGTGAAACCTTTTCATTATTCGGGGATTGGATTTAAGTCATTACACAGTTCAAAAAAAAAACATTAGAAAGTTGAAAGAAAAATATCTGCAACAAAAACATGTTTTTTTCTTAGTTTTGTGTTTTAGCTACATCAAGAACTTGCCAAAATATATAAATAAAGAGCAGACGTAGAAATGCCTGTCATGACAAATTGATGTGGAATTTGCAAGTTACATTTTAACATGTATTTTAACAGGCTAATTTAAAAAAATAACTATAAAAAACAATCAAATAATGCATTGAATCCTGCCTTTCCAAGTTACTTAATTTCTGGCACATTGTAACACTGATGCATACACAATATAGCACCTAAAGATAAGCAGATTTTGATCAAGCTTTATAAAAGTAAAACCAACATAAGTGCTGTTAAAACCATACCCTTCAACCTATGATAGTTTTTCATCATAAATTGGAGTGTTAATAAATTGGTTTCCAACAATGAAGGGATTTTGTCTGAAGACAATGAACATAAACACAAGTGCCAACAAAGCCCTCTTAAGAATTGATAAGAGCAGAGAATCAGTGAGATCCTCGCTCCTTTGTTCTTTGACCTATTATCACTCTGACCACAAAGATATGCTTGCCTCAGCTTAGGTGTTGATGAACCATGTCATTCCAATTAGTCCAGCAACAAAAAGCAATCTGTTTTCAGTTGTTATCTGTAGAAATGGGACCAGAAAAGCAAGACTAGGGAATTTGAGCGGTGTGGGGAGAGGAACTGAATAGGGTATTGATAAACATTGAACTACTGAATAGAAGTTCATTTTCTTATGTTTCTTGTGACAAATTAAGTTAATTGGTGATGCCAGATTAAGTTATATATTGATTTATCTTGGCTATGTTTATCTAAGAATAAAACTTGCAGATTCACTTGAAGATTTGGTGAAGATTTAGTGTACTCTTTTTGCTACAACTTTATAAATAGTTATGATAGCTGAACTTTGAGGCTGATTTCTGGACAACACGTGACTCATAAATTACTTGAATTAGCAAATACAAATAGCAAAAATTGTAGCACTGTACTAATATTTAAGTGTTTTTGGAATTTATTAGAATATTTAGTCATGAGAGATTAGTAATAGGTCTTTAATTATCAAATACTCAGAATTCAAAATTCTTCTAAAACATGGAACATGTATCTGTATGTAGTATGCATGTATATATTGCTTCCAGTCCAACCATGTGCTGGAATGGTATACTTAATAATGGTAAGCCACAATTTTGTAGCTTAAATAGCAAATTATTTTAAGTTAATATTATTTATTTACCATTTATTAAATGTATTTATTTATTCAATTGGCTTTTAGCCAAGTAAAGTTTGTCTTTCACTGGAAAAATAAAAAAAAAGAAATGTCCTCTTGTTTTCTATATCTACAGATCTGTGTGTGGCTGTTTTTCAGTCCTCCAAGTAATGTCCTTGTATTTATTTTCAACCTTGGTCTCAGTTGCAAGCAGAGGAGCAGGCCAGATGGGGACTGGCAGGATTAGGTTTCATTTATGTATGCGAGTAAAGTGAGCCATTTCCACTTTGGCCTTGACTAAAGTCTCCAAAGATTACAAACCTTCAGAAACAGACAAAAGATGAACTCACCGTATGCGCTGAAATTAATTAGATAGTTATTCTGGACAGTTTCCACTGCGCTCATGTGAGTGTGGTTTTAATTTTTATTGGCATCCTGGCAGACTGGAATAACAAATAGACCATTTTGTATTCAACGTCTTGCTCCCTGCCATAAAGCAGCCCATAAATACACATTTTAGAAGCAAACTGACAAGTTAAGCCATTGTATACAGAAACTACACAAAGCATGAATTTAGAAGTAGTCTTAGCTCCAAAGCAATTACTGTCCGTCGGACGCAATCTGTATCATTTGTAACTTTCTACACTTTCTAGCAATGGATGCAAGTCCCTGAACAACCTCCAAGATAATCAACATTTTTTAAGTCCTCACAGTGACAGTGTTCTGAAGCCAGTAAATCTTTTATGTCATATTGAAGCTTTCTACTGTTGTTAACACGTGCCTGAGGTGCACTTAGTGGAATCGTGAAAGTCATCATCTTGAATATGCAGCACAGGTGTAAGCATAGTAGCACTTTGCACCATTGCTGAAAGCCCAAACATTTGGTATTTTCCATTCAGCTTAAGCAGTTGGTCCATTTCTAAATGATATAGTAGCATTCACAATATGCCTCATGTGTCACCTCTTTTCTTTTTAGCATGTTTTCTACTTATATTTTGAGTTTGGCATAAATAAATAATACAAGGCTTTTATAACAGTAACAGCAAGGAGTCCAGCCATGGCTGAACGAAAAATGAAAAGTCTACATGTACGTGTGTGTTTAAGAGGGATTTAGAGGATGCATGCTGTGTATGAGATATAGTATGTGTGTGGTGTGTTTAGAGGATGCAGCTGGACTGGATGTATTATTGATGTGTTGTTAGCACTCCCAGGGAGTTGTAGTCTCATTGCAAGGGGATTAAGAGACTAAAAGCAGTAAACCAGGGAAAGAGGGAAAATGCAGGGAACATGTTGTATCCCTCACCCACCTTGCTCTTGTCCCTGCAGATTATATAAACCAGATAAAAAATATACGAGGCTAAATTAATATCTGAGCATCTCTTAAGATTGATTTTCACATGAATACAAAAGGCGGAAAATACGCATGTACTCTATTAACCTTTTATTTAATAGAGTCTGTGTATGTAGTATCCTAAAAGCTGAATGCACATGCTACATATATACAGATGCACTAATTAGTGTGTGAATATTGTAAAATCTCCAGATTTCTAACGCTCTATCTTGCCAATATGGATTTTAACCAATTGCAAATTTTCTTAAAACTATCCAATATCATTTGTAGCAATAGACTTTATTTGAGAAATAGTTAGTCTGGTGGTCACTTTCATATCTACTGTAAACCATAAGCTGAAAAATGTTAAATGTAGAACATTTTTGGTGTATTTTTTGTGTTATGTGATGATGCAAATCATTTCACTGTTCATAACCCAAGTAAAAACTTATTAAATGATTAAGTTTTTACTTTTAGCAAACGTTAACTGATGTTCACTGACAACAATGATTTACTCAACTTGGTAAGAACCATCTATTTATTAATAGGAACAAGTCAAATATATATGTTAGAGTTTAAATGTGTGGGAATGTGTATTCCAGGGGGAAAAAAATTAACTGTTGTTTTGTAGTTGTTTGTAAATGTCTGCGTGCAAAACAGTTGTGTCTCAGCACAGTGAGGAAAACAAGTTCAGTGTGGGGGCACCTTCAGAGGCTTGTCGCAAAAGGCAGATCTCAGCCTCCTGCCAAGCTCAGCCTGCGTGCACCGTTGAAGATGCAAAGACTTTAGAGCATGGGATTCAGTTCCCAGAATCCACTCTGAACCCATATTAAAGACTGACGATGCCAGACTGTACTGCCCTTGAAGATCAAAACGAGCAAAGATGCAAGCTGTGAACTAAGAAGGTTTCGCTGTGCCAGTGTTTAATTATTGACATTTCCAGAGCTGCGAGTAAGTTTTGTTAACTCAGCAAGAGAAAATACTCTAACATTTGCTTTAACCCAATTAGTTGCATCAGACCCAGGCTTTTATCCAGCGTTTCTCCAGAAAGGACAGCAAGCAGTAAATAAAGTTTAGCCTCCTTTCAACCTAAAAGAAGATCTCAAAGTGAAATTATGCTTTTGAAATGTCAAAGAAATGCTGTAATAATTAAAAAAAAAAGAAGTCAGTTCACTTCTTGTGTAGCCATACACACAATAAAGACTGTAAAACTGACCAGTTCACACATTTGTATAAAGAATAACTAAATGCAAGCAATAACTGCAGGGACTATATCAAAACAGATAAAACAGAAAACTGAAAGCAGTGTCAGAGAGTAGGACACCGAAGTAACATCATGTGTGCTTCAGTTTTTTTTGACTGACAACTGATGTGGATTTCTTCACAGACAGGGGTCTAAGAAGCTCACATCCTCAGGCACCATAATCCAAATATAATTCTCTTTGTGCTGTAAAATGTCTGTCGCAATTTTAAGTGAACCATGTTACAATGAGATAGGTTTTTGACATGTGACTTTATTCTAACAACCCTGCACAGCGTGTGGCCATCTCATGTGTCATTTCCTTTAGACTGTGCTCTGACTGACACACAGAGAGATGGCTCTGCCAAAATGCAGCATTTTTAGTGGATACCAATGAAGACTCGAGCCTTGGCAGCACACTTTGATTCTCGGCTATTGATGTGATTGCAGAAGTACTGGAGGAATTGTATCACTTGAAAAATTTAAAACTTCATGGCTGCTGGAGGAACTAGCAGAGAAAGTCAAATAGCAGAACAAAAGCACTTCAAATATCAAGTTTCAGTTTTACAGAATGGTTTGCCATATATAATTAAAAATAATTATTTCAATGGAGTCGTTAACCTAAAGATGCATTAGTATCAAAGTCAAAAATTATTCCAATATCAAGGAATCCTTATGCAAGACGGTGATGACAGTTTCTTGAATTGTGTTCAGGATCTGAATATGTGATAGTTTTAACACTTGTGAAATACTTTTCAAAGGCAAGTTTAAATGATACATTATCGTAGAATCTTCAAAAAATGGCAAACATGATTATATTGCTTTGCAAACTTTTTTTTAAAGTTGATGTGATTGCACTCGATCATGTCAACAGTACTTACTACTGGACTCCAGAAAACAAATTATTTAAAACAACATTCTCAATATATGGATTTTATGCTATTATACCCTCAATCCATCCTCAACTTTGCCAGAATGTTCTTAAATAAATGTTGGGAACAATGTGATACTTCAATTATCCAATGTACCAATTTGAATACCACAAGGAAAAAAAGTATTTTCCTTGAACAATATTGTGCACAATAATTCTAGAGAAACATTTTAAATGTTTTCTTGCATAAATACTCCCAAGCAAGAGGTTGTCAACAGTTAACCATATCAAGGTGCATATATATCCAGAAACAAGTTGTGCTATAAATAAAAAGTCTTGTTGATGTCAGTATAAAGTGCACCGCAAATGACTTTCATCAAGAACTGCAGAGTCCTACAATAGCTCTGGTAATTTAAATTTAAAAATATATATTTTTTAAAAAGTCAGAGAATCTTTCAAACTATTAGAACTTAGTGACCTCTTCCCACTGGCAAACTCAGTCCTGCATCTGCATTAACTTAACCTTGTCAGTTTGTAGGCTTATTTCCAGCCCTGTTTATTCCATACATTTCTATTGCATGCAGATGGTAAGTGTTCAGTAAACTCAGTCAGGCATAACTAATCACTCCTGGAGATTGGTTTTTGATTTTGACAGGTAGCTCTGGTGGCTTGAGCGTATGATTATGTGCATAAATATCAAGACAAGCACAGGCTGCCACTGTCCTCATTCGGGCTCTAAAAAACAGTCTCCAAAGCAAGGTCACGACATTAAGCCCCCCTTCCACCTTTTGGAAATGTGCTCTAAGTGCCAAAAAACAAACCTTAGGCTACTCTTGCCCCAAGAAAAACATCTATATCTAGATTTTCTTTACTCTTTTTGGTCATCTTTTTTTATTATTATTATTATTATTGTCATATGTGGGTAATACATTTAATTTGGATTGAGGGGCAATTATGCAGCAGTAATTTTCAACTATCTGGAATGGAATTGAAGACCAATACCCCATAAATCATTTAAGAATTTTTCTTTGGAGAAATGATTTGATTAAGTTGTCAGAATGATTGCTGGACTACTGTTTCACCAGACTATTTCTCCAGAGATTTGTGTCAAACTCTCAAAGCAAATACAAACAAAGTGGAATTATTGTAGTCAATATCATTAAAACAAGATACAGACAGATTGTTTCATTCCAGATGGAACAACATTTATATATAAACTACCTCTGAGTGTGAAGAGTGAGGTGCTCTGACTGTAGATAAAGCCTAATCAATGTTTTGCATCACATAAAAACTCTTGGGAAGAAACTTGCATCATTCCACCTGTAAAACATAAAGGGGGATCTTTGAGCTCCTGCAGAGAGGACTTTACCTGGAGTTAGTGGAACTAACCGTTGTAATTTCCTGAACTAAAATGATTTTTCCTCCATTGCACTTTTATCATAGTTGAAATAAAAAATAATACGAGCAAAAAAGCAACAACTAAAAATAAAAAAGTTTTCTTTTGAAATTCAGCAATAAGAAGAAATATTTGAGGGTAATGTTGGAGTAAAATGATTCTATCTTAGGCTGAATAAAAGTATTTGCTCTACTGTACAGTCAATTATCCTACCAGATTTATGACTAGAATGTTTGTTTATTTTGCTTATCATTCCACAGTTTTCAGACCCACATGCAAATTCAACTTTTATTTTCATTTTTACTTTTTGTCATTTTGGGTCAAAGGGCAAATTTTGACCATTTTGGTTGGTCATCTTCAGGATAATGGGCACAAAGTAAACACTGAGCTCAGTGAGGGTCTTTACACAAGACATTCATGGATTTTGATTCTAGTGTCATTGTCATGGGAAATACTGACCGCTGGCTTCTTGTGTGTTACATCTTGCAAACATGCAATACGTGAAAATTGTAGCTCTGTTGATATTAATCTGGCGTTTTAGATCCACAGACAGTCCATTAATTTTGTATTTGACTAGGGTAAAATCACAATTTTCTTTTGCAGGATAATCATAATATTTAAAATACCCTTTTTATATCAAACTGATATATCAATGGCAAGTTACTGGATTGTAGTCACATTGAATATCTAACAGCATCTTCTTCAGGCAAACTCTGGAAATGCATTACTTGTAACAGTCCATCAAACCTAATATCAGCAATACTCAGTCTCAAACTGTTTGAGCCCATATTATACCGTAATGAAATGAATTCAAGCCTTTATTATGATCATTTTCAATTATACTACATGCAGATATTTACTGATGCATTACCATTGGTGGCTCATTTCTATTTTATGGTTATAGGATTGGTTGCATAAAAGAAAAGTTAAATGTGTTTCATGTACCGCTGTTTTTTTAAAGGCTGAACACGTTTTTTTTCAGTAGTATATATGTGTGTGGAGTTTATTGGTATATATTCATGTGTTGTTGCACATTTGTACATATGTGTGTGTAGGTGTGATGTGTGTCTCCATATATTTCAAAGGAAATCTATAAAAACAAAGCTCTGCACTCTGGAGAAATCTGATTAGATAGCTCTGAAATCAAAATTAATTTGGGAGATGCTCCAGCTCTCCACCATTACCTGAGGCAGCCATTAATTTAAGAAATAGCTATTCAGCCCCAGAACTTGCCCAGTTAATCTAAACTAGGCTGATAGATGTTTCTGTTGGCCACAAGTGAACCTCTGATGTGAGGTAGTGGTATGTGAAACGCTTAACATCCTTAGCTGTAACACAACAAGCATTCTTTATTTTTATTGTCTCTGAAAGCAGGTTCAGTGCTGCATGCTTAATTAGAACATTACTCGGGCTTCAGGGTTAGGGTAGGAGAATTTATTTTCCAGAGCTACTGTCTCTGATACAATCAATAATTAGCTTTATCTTCTGAGGTAACATGTTTTAAGAGATAGCCATTAGGGAGAAACACATACATACCAATTCCCATTTTCTCCAAAAGAACAAGTTAAATTGAGATGTGTTCCTTTGTAATTAAACATGTGTTCCAAAGGGACTTTATCTTTTAAAAATGTTCTCCTTTTGGCATTTGTGATGGCATGTACTGTGACATTTCCATTTGATTAACTTGAATTTCTAGCAGCCAAAATGATTAAGGACGTTTTTCAGTATGGATCCTCACAAAAGCTTCACGAGTGCCATAGAAAATTTAAAACACTTGTTTTATCTGGTTACATTTGCACACATCTCAAGTTTAATTCGACATCTCAGACTTTTGCTCATGAAAAAAAAAAAGAATTTGCTTTCAAAATGAAGACCTTTTGTTTGGCCAAGGACACTTTCCCTTTGGAAAATTGTGAAAGCTGTCTTTATTTGAAACTGAGGTAGAAATTAAATAGCTTATTTTGCCATTCCATAAAGCTTTATTGTAGGTATGTTATTTAGCTGTTACTTTCTTTTGTATTAGTTTTTATAAATGAATAATCTCCTCCAAATTATCCTTAATAAACAATTTCTTACTCCATCCATATATTTGAAACCAATTGGTTTGACTTTTTCCATAAGTCTAACACTGTCACTCATAATTGTATGTGTGCTGCTCAATGTGCTAACAGTGGAGAAACTATTTGCTCCACCATCATTTGTGCATGCTTACTAGCCTGAGTATCCATTGTATTACAGGCTCAAAACTCACCACAAAAGCCCAAATTTGACCCTATAAGATCATCAAGCAC
Source organism: Phalloptychus januarius (assembly GCA_902982915.1). Taxonomy (NCBI): domain Eukaryota; kingdom Metazoa; phylum Chordata; class Actinopteri; order Cyprinodontiformes; family Poeciliidae; genus Phalloptychus; species Phalloptychus januarius. The sequence continues at coordinate 10,618,848 of CADWAE010000466.1, read as the reverse complement.
ATTATCTTTCCCTGATCTGCCACAAATTTCAGGTTGAACCTTAAATCTTATCTCTAGCTGTAAGTCAGTGACTTGATGCAGTTTTCTGGCTTCCTTAGAGCCTCTTTTCCCACAAAAGGCAATCCAACATTCCTTTTTTTGAGTTTCCTTTCATAGTTTTTGACAGTAATAAACATATAACATATACATAGGTGCAATTATTGAAAAGGGGATAAGAAAAAGTGTCAGCGTCTGGAGTGAAAGGTGAACATAATGGAAGGAAATGGTAAAAGCATAAAAAGTTGTGGAGCAGTGAATTTGCAGTTAGATAATGAGCTTACCAAGGGGGCACATTAGTTATTTATTTCCAGAGCTTGTTTCGTTTAGAGAAGGGCATAGCAATTAGCTCTGAGGAGATGACATCCCTGTGTGCCCAAGTGCTTGGCTGGGAGGCAATACAGAGCCTTGTCTAAAATGCTAAACAACCTGTAGGGCCTGGCAAGAGGGGGAAGGGAAAGAGCATCACGTCTGTGACCAGCCATGACATCCTGAAAGCAGCACAGCCAGCTGGAGCTACCGATGCCGAGGGAAACAAACAGCAGCTGGCATGAAATTTACTATGCTTGAAAAGAGTTATGTGTGCAATGGTCTTGAGGGTTAATTGTGTGCTTGGGTCTGCTTCTTTTAAAAGAGGTATCTCTTCCTTTTGTGAGAACTACTCTACTGCTTCCTTAATTCTGGAGAAATCTGGTCATGTTTTGAATTATTTATCTCAGGTCTCTGAAATTTTAATAGTTAATGAATTATGAAAACCAACTTTTGATTTTTGTAACCCATGAATCCCAGGAGCACGATATTCAGATGCTAACTGAAATACTATATTCCACTACCCACATTGTACTGAGCTCTGGGCACAACAACATAGTAGCCAGGTACACAATACTTCCTTGCATCTTGGTATTATCCTATTTAGAAGCATTATAAGTTTGAGTAGTAACATAGAGTGATAACATTTATTTTAATTTAAGGGGGGTGGGGGGATTATGTATTTTCCAGACACATAGTGCCATTTTATAGCACATCCTACTAACTATGCTACCTTCAGTTGTTATGAAAATTCAGCATATATCAAAAATAACTTCCAAAAATGTGACTTTGTACTATAGTTGTATAGTCTTGTAATTGTCCTCTGCTGCCTTAAGAACCTCCTATTCTTTCTGTCACTCTCTCTTCAGCATGTCATCACAACAATCCATCTCCACACCAACTGTTGATGCCATTAACACTCTTCTTAGAAGTTCAGCAGACTCGCAGTTCTGGCAGGTATTTTTCTTTGCTGCTGCCACTAGTTTGTAGGAAGTGTATGGAGGAGATATGAGTGAAGAGTGCTCTGTGGAGCAGCTATGTGTGGCTTTGGATAAATAGGCAGTGCAATGCATGAGAATGCATGAAGGAGTCAAAGCAATCCTCTGGGCATGTGCTTGATCATCTTATAACATCATATAAAGTTCAAAAAGTTGATTTTACATAATCTGTCTAATCCGTCTAACCCTCCTGATTTATACATTTATTCTTTAAAGTATTGTCATTTAAGAGATGGAAATCTACAACCTCTCCAGTGATCTACTTTCACCTGATAAACTGTTTCTATATATTCTGTTTTTCTGTAGATTTGTTCTTTACATAAAAGTTTGCAATTTCTAATTAATTTCTTTACCATAGTAACTGTTGCTAATTAAGGAACAGGGAGAAAATCTACAAGCAGCCAATAAATCAAAGAAGTAGCTCTTCAACTAATTAGTGAGTGTTGAGTGCAATACAGCAATAATTTATATAAAAAAAAACTTGGGAAAAAAAATCTCTTACTTTATTCTTCAAGTAAAATCAGATTTTAATTTACAAAGTCCATTCTATTAGAAACACATTCAGTGACCCGTGTTAACATGAAAAAGAAGATCAAAAGAAAAAAACATCTCTAATCCAATTTAGGACACTAGAAATTTTTGTTTGTGTTCCTTCATTAAACAGGGGATGTGCTCTAAACAAGAAAGGACAAAGCCTTTCTTTGAAATGTCAGCCTTCTCAGATATTAATTGGAGCTGAGAGCCTCCAATCAAGAGAACAAAATGACGTCTAGCAAGGTGATTTGTAATGAGTCTGGCATTGTATGTGGGTAAAAGTTTGACTGATTGAAATTACTAGCTGTGACTGACCCAGCTATAAATGTAGTCATTTTGTCCATAATAAGTGCAACATCCTCATAGATTTCTCAACTGTGTGATTTGACAATCAGGATGTTAGAATTGTTGCAGGAAATTATTATGGGAAGCATTCTCTCTGGTGAAGCATGCATGGAACTTGACACAATTGCACAACCTGAAAAATTAGGATAAGTGGTATAATGACGGAATATAGAATATGCTATTAAAGTTATATCATTAATACCAGTTTCAGATGTATTATATACAAGCTATATAATACATGAAAGTTAATGATGAATATCATAAAGTATATCCTTACATGAGGACATTTGCTATTAAGCCTTTTATCTCAATTGGAAAATGAGAAAACAATTTTTTGCACTTGAAATGTTCTGGTACCTCTGGTAAAGATCTATTAAACAGTATTTTGTTGCAGTAGCACTCTGAAGTATTTTTAACAATCTACAACATAAACATCTGGGCTCATGTCTGGCTCTGCTTTCCACAGTTTAAAACAGTTGTGGCTCTTTTAAACTATTCAGGTTTTGCACTTATTGTAGGTAAGAGCAAATGTAGCTTTTCTTGAGCAATTTTCTGACTTACTCAAAAATGTCAGAAAAGCCGTGATAAAGACAGAAAGGATGGGGGTTTGGATTTTAACATGTTTGCACATATTCAAAGTACTAACTCTAAGACATTGCAATTGCAATGTGGTCTGATTTTCAATAAATGTCTGATTATTTTGAGTGAGTTTTAAAAAAAACAACTTATATTTCATTGACACCCTTTAAATTGTAATAGCTGGAGATAGGCACCAGAAACCCTCCCGACCCCAGTAAGGGACAAGGGTGTAGGAAAATGGATTAATGAATGGATTTTTAAAATCACTATAAATACTAGATACACTGGAAAAATTCCTTATTATTGTTGTTACCATGGCTTATCTTTCTTTTTTGCATGCTTCTGTTTTCCTATGTTTTTCTATTTCATGTAAAGACAAAACACAGAGAAGACTCCTTAAAACTCTGTAATATGAAGGTCAGTTAAAACATCTGATCCATTGCAATCAGATATGGTGGTAATTACTGAGTAACTGAAGGCTTTAATTAATATTTGCAACTAGACTATTTTGATTTTACAAGATATAATGACTGAAAGTTTAACTGATTTTATGATTTAAGAAGCTGCCATCACAAAATTTAATTAGGAAATAAAGGAAAGTCCCTTTGTGTTTATATGTGCAACTAAAAGGTTGTCATGTTTTGTTCACATATTTTCTTGGGAAGCTGTTATGCCTTACTGTCCTTCATTTAGTAATATATTTTCACCCAATAACATTTTATTCTCTGCATTTCCAGTGAGAGCAAGATGGAGAAAGTTGTGGAATTTATATTTTACTGCAGTTATATTTTTCTAACAAAAGACTGCTGCTGAAAACGCAGTTACCGGCTGCAATTGTTTATTATGTTATCGAAAGTCGAATGCCATCTCTCATTGGACTAGGAACTGCTCCATATGCCTGAAGGGGGTGATTACAAGAGCACTTAGTCATCAAGAGTACAGTACGCACACAGCTCTTCATACCATTAACCTCTAGAAACACAGCTAATTCATATTCTGCCGGGATTTACAGATACATTTTATTACAGAGCTGGAGAAAAAAAGTGAATCGAATAATTGAATTTAGTATTGCTGCCTAATATTACGTCCGCTATTCTGAGTTGCAATAATAAGTCATTTAATTTGTTTTCAGTGTAAGATACTCTGAATGAAACCCATTATTTTTCAAGTAAATTTGTTCTGAAGGTAGTTTTTAATACATTAAAAATAGTTGTAAATGTACCTGTGACTGAGCCTTTTCATACACAAAAAAGCTCATCATGCAGGTAGAGTTACATAGAAGGTCATTAGCTTTGATGAAGCAGAAAGCCATTTAAAAAAAAGTCCATTAGGTATTTCTCTTTTTATGTGATAAACTATTTGTCTGTGTCCTTCAGCAACTTCAAAATCACCTTAGTTGTATACATTCTTTTTGTATTTATTCAAAACTTTTCCACTCTGAAAAATATTTGAACATCTTTGAAAGGGGAAAGTAAACTCCACTAAAGTTTACTTATTGACTTTTATCAAAATTTCCGCCAACCACCACCCCAATCTCCCCCAACAATGCACACATATACACACTCCACAAATTTTAATTCCCCAAAGCGAAGAGAATAAGAAAAGGGGATTTAGGTGTATTTAATGGCAGGACCTAACTCCCTCACGAAATGCTCACAACCTCTAGAGTTACAGACCCTGAAAGGAGAAGATATGCATATATTTGTATAAATTAGAATGCAAATTAAAAGTCACATTTAAAAAATGCTGGCATTCACAAGACGACACCTTATTCAAGGTAGAAAATGACTGTGTTGTATGTGTATGTGAATTTAGATTGGATTTTTTTTTCAAAGGTTATTACTTAAGCTTTCCAATTTCAGCATGATCATATGTCCTCTATTTCTAAGCTTCTATTCTTTTTCGGAAATGTGTTCTAGATACATATGGAATTATTTCAGCTCTATGTATGGGTATCATGACTTCACAGTTGTGACTTTACAATGTGACTTCAACAATACACTTAAAAGCAGATATTTACATTCACCCCAGGATAACTGCGACTATAATGTAGCTCACTACTATCAGCGTGTGTTTGAATGAAGTGTGAACTGCTTTGCAGTCCTCTGGACTTGAAAAAGCACTATAGATAAATGGTAAATGGCAATATTCCCACTAAGTATGACACTTTGGGCATCAACCGTTTAGCTTGGCTCAGAAGCTGGACAGAAAACTGGAAGAAACTGGGATTCCACACCAAGTTACAAAGCACAAACATTTAAAATGCAGTAAGTATAATTTAAAATAACAGTGTAGCAAAAAAATATCTCAAGCCCATAGAAGTGAGGTATCGGCATATAAACTTGCATGAAAGAAAACTTATTAGCAACTAGCTCAACTTTTAACACCATGCAAGAACTGCACTTGGAAAACTTTTTTGTTACACTGTCACTTCAAACTTAATTTTATGAATGGTCTAGGTTTCAGTTTAGAGATTGGGGCACGTTTCTCTGTTTTCCATATTTGTGGTAATCAGAATTTTGTATTTAGAGTAGAAAGGCCTTCTCCAACTCCATATTTGAAAGTCAATAAAGGTCTTGCTTGAAAAAAAGCAAACATCTCCCTGAATGCTGAAGGGAAGATTACAATAAAAATAGCAAAGTATAAGGGTACATGTAAGAACTTTCTCACTAACAGAATCCTGCAAAGCGCAGTAAGGATGAAACGGCTGATTTTTCTCTGTAACTCTCCTCAACTGTGTTGTTCCTCTAAATAGTTATTCTGTCCCTCACTTGACCTGTAACGCTGTTTGGGAATGCTCAGTCATAACATGTTATGTCCCAATCATAACATCTGTGGACAGAAACATATGGGAAAGCTCTTTTCATGAACGCCAATGACAGCTGAAGCTCTAAACTGGAGAAGACAAGAGCCTCTTAAAAGCAATAAAACCCACATTGTGATTTTTATTATCTTTGCCGGTGTGGTCAGCTGTTGGATTTTAGAAGTTTGATCCTGCCTAGCCCGACTCTTCCTTTCCTGCAGACAGCTGTTTGGTTTGTCCACTTTGTGTACTGACAAATACGTGTGGGAAGAAAAGGCAATGGAGAGAGCTTGGCTTTTAATACCATCTTGGCTCTAAAGCTGCAACATGGCAAGATACAAAAGAGTTGGGAGGAGGATTTATATTCACACATTGCTACAAAAAGTCTTTTATCCATCATTCAGCTCCCATCTAAGCTTATGTTTACAGTTATTTGTTGGTAAAGTGCATCTATATAGCAGTAATTTTGACACCCCAAATTCTAATTTATATTGATTTTAATCTAACGCAGCTGCTAATGTACTCAGTGTCTGACATTCTCCTTTCGTTGGTTTTCAATATAATCAACATGTTTTTCTGCTGGACAAGCAACGGTCCACTGAAAATGGGCTGGGTCCAACTGTCTAGGGATGGTAATGTTACATTTAAATACAAATTAATCATAAGAGGCTAATTCATCACCATGACAGCTGTGAAAACATCCTGCCAAGCCCCCATCCACGCCTTCCTCCTCTTCGTCCTCTCCGGTCTTTTCAGACTCCTTCTTAAAAAGGAGCACTTTTGGAAGTCCCTATGCATGGCTGCAGAATATGTATGGCTATGAACATATTCATATGGTAATCGCATAGTAAAAGCTGAGGGTGTGAAATTAACCAAGCTTGACAGAGGCCCATGTGACCTCCAAAGATGTCAAGAGGCCAGAGAAAACATCGATCATGTGACACCGGCAGAGTTGAGGTCGGCCAGGCTTGGTCAAGATGGATGCTCTTCCAGGCCACTCATATAAATCTACTTTAAAATGTTGAAATTGGAGCTGAATTAGACCAAATAACTCTGGCTGCCTCTCCTCAGGAAAGGACATCTGTCGTCCTCACTTTCACTTTGTGGTTTTGAAAGAATTTGTGCGTGTGAGAGAAAACAAGAAGTGTTTTGGTAGACCCAAAGACAAATCAAAAAGTGTTAATAAAAACTCAGTGTTTTTTTTAGTTTCCACTCTCAATATTGCTACTCTGAAATTATTTATTTATTTATTTTTCAGGTTTCCAGTGTGCGATGCGACGAGTACTGTAATGGCCAAAACATGACAGACGACCCTGCAATCATGAAGATACAATGCTGTGAAATGATAGGAGTGAGTGGGGGCGAGATACAGTCCAAGGGGAGAAGCAGCCCCTTGGAGTGTGACCTAGCTGAAGCTAGACAAGCCTATGTTCTCATTGCTCCCCTCTCTAAACACTCTCAGGTAATGGCATGTGTGTATCATGGGAGCAAAAACTACAGACTCAACTGAATCAGCCACAGAAAGGGGCTGTACCACATCCCTCCCTGTCTCACCTTGGAGTAAAACACTTCATTCCTATAAGCGCTCTGTTCACACATAGCAAATTGATTCATGAATAATTCAAATCCTACAAAATCTTTCTTAACAATAAGGTCTGAAAATGTCCTTCCTTAAGTGCAGCTGCACTGTTATAAAGGTATAATGCTTATAGAGTAGAATATGGTGCATTTCATCATCACCATGGAGCTGAATAGCATACCAATCTTACTGTCAGGGTTTAATTCAGTAATTTAAAAAAACCATCACAACAATGTTGTGGCAGTTTGTAGAGAAAACCTGAGTCAACTTTTTTTGCTGTACTTATAAAGTGTAGTAGAATAGGTGAATATTAAATTGGTAATCTATTACTCTGAAAATAAAATGAACTGTAATAAATTTCATGTCACACATTCCAGAGAATGAAATGCATTTTCAATTTGAGAGCAAAGTTCTTTATATTCAAATAACATTGTGGAATTCCACAAAACTCTACTCTCACTTAAAGTATGTTGCTTCCTTACCAATATGCTCTTCCCTCCCACAAACATGATGTTTCCACAGTCAAATTTAGAGACTCTTGCACAAATATATCCTGTTTGAATGCCTCCCCTCAAACTAACTCTTAGTTTTGCTTGTTTTACTAACAGAGCTATGTGGAGCAATTTCTATGAGCAAAATGAAGGCAATGACGTCAAAGCTATGTCATTTACCACTTTATTTCAAGACACTGTAAAGAATATATGTAAAAGAACATGTGAATATTCATTTAAGCCCCAGAGAATATTTAAAAATGTGACACATTATTCAAACAAAGCAGAAGTTATTTATCTAGCAGTTGTGAAAAGTAAACACTGAAACTTATTTTGATGGGGAGCAAAGCACACAATATTTGCTCTCACAATGAGTGTGAGAGCAAGATCTTAAAAGAGAGCACTACACTATCTGTTCTCTACCCTTAAACTCCAAATGCATGCTCTCAACTTTAGGTGAAGGAAATCCAAATATCTGCTACTGATGCTTTTCTCAGTGCTCCGTCTCTCAGTATGAATTGTGCTTCATTTGAGCCTTACTGTGGCATTCTGGTTGGGGATTTCTGGTAGTATTTGCTGTATGTGCAATGTCTGTGCATAGCAGATATATAGGAGAGAGAAAGGCATGTGTGGATCTCAGAGTGAGCACAGCACCAGCAGAATATAGATCCCCTGGTCTCCTCATAAAGGCAAATTCATCACGCCACAGATTCATGAGCCGCAGTCTTCATTATCTCACCACAGACACAGCCATTATCTGTTGTAGAAAAGCAAGGAGAGCTCATGAGAATGTTTGACTGGGTCTCTGCATACCTGCTTATATGTGTGGAGCTGGATCTGCCTGACAAAGTTACAAGTCCAAGCTGTGAATAGATAGATAAATAATATTAAACAAAGGAGAACGTTCCTGTCAGCTTAGTGGAGTCTGTCTAAATATTTGTGCACTGTTTGACATTGTCTGCAATGAACACCAGTGTGCCCCTAAAGCATGTACAACCTTATTGAACTAGTTTAGTGACATATGATGTTCCTGAACCCTCTGCTTATGATTCAGTAGAAAAACAATGGTGCAATGAGCTGAATGTCTAAATTGATCTAAATTTCATGTGTTCGAGAAAGGTGATTCTGAAAGAGTATCTGGCTAGTTAGCATGAAGGAAAGGTGGGAAAGTGTTTGTCTGCCTCAGCATGTTTCAAGAAACCACAAGGTTCAGCTTTTTGAAAAAATCAATATCTTCTTCTTAGGCATTCTTTTTTTATATATACGACTAGAGCTCTCCCAGTGGCTAAAGCTGTCTGAGCCACTTATTTACTTCCAAACAGCTCCCACACAAAAAGCTTTATATTAGAGGTTTAGAATGTAACACCAAAACAGTTCAGTCTTACTTACTGCTCAAGATGGGACCCAAATAGGAGGTTACAAATGTATTTATTCTCCAAGTATGAGTAGTTTCTTTGAGTCTGTAAAACAACTGGTCACAGAAATATTACAATTTCAGGTTGTTTTTTTTAAGCCTTGTCCTGAGATTCGCTCTTGCGCAGCAAGACAGTAAAGAAAGCCTCATTGACAGTATTTATTGTAATTCTAAATTGAAGGTTTAGAATTAAACCTTGACTCCAAGCGTTATTTGCTTGGAGTCAAAGCAAATAACGATTGCTTTGACTCCATATACTGTTTTCAGCATACACAAATGTGAGTATATGAACTAACCTGTTACTTTACCTTATCATCAGAAAGCGGAAGAAAGGGATTTTGGTGATTTTGAACATAATGTTGGAGTTTGCACTAAACAGACTGAGCTTTCCTTAACTGGTGATCTACTGGGATGTATTGGGATAGGTATCTTTCTGGTTTTGAAAAAAAGAAAGACAAATGAGAAAATTTTGTGTGAGCTGGATATGTGTGGATGGAAAATGCCTTGATGATATTGTTAAAGAAGAGGCAAGCTGGTTCAAAAAACAGATATGCAACAGTAGCTCAAATAGCTTGTCAATACCAAAGTATACGTAATACCATCTCTGAATATCGAACACATTAAATTTTGCACTAGAGAGGCTGCAGCAAAAGAAGACCCTACCAGCTACTGTCTGTCTGCTGAGATTAAGAAACTGAGACTACAATTTTTTACAGGCTCTCCAAAATTTTACAGTAACTGATTGGTGTTGTGAAATTCAGATGCGAGGCATAAACAACATTAAGGCATCTGTCAGCGATTTAAGTTGATGTTGGTTTTGTCATGGGATGTGGAATATTTATTTGGCCCATAGTTTCGCACCAGTGGAGCAAAGGCCTCCATAGTCACCAGATCTCAATCATAAAGAGCACCTTTGGGAGATTTGCATTATGGATGTGCATTCAATAAATCTGCAACAGCTGTGTTATTCTGTCTATTCAACATGGACTAGAATCTCAGAGGAATGTTTCTGACACCTTGTTAACTCTATGCCATGAAAAATTAGAGCAGTTCTGATGGCAAAAGGGGTCCCAACCCACGACAAACATAATGTTGTGGGTTGTGTAAGAAAGCAGCCGACGAACAGATATCAGAAGTCAAACCTGAAACTGAGAACTTTCACAACAGGGTTTGCATTTGTTTCAAGATTTAATGTGCCTAAAAACAAAACAGATATACTAATTTTAATACCTTGACTCCTTCATGTAATTTCATAAAAAGCTTTTCTAATATTAAAAAAGAAAACCTTTCTTTGAAACTTCCATCTTCGCTGCTTTTTTATAATCAGGAGCAGACAAAGACCAAGGTTCTTCAGGACTGCTCTGAGCAGAGGTCCAACAATCTTACTAGCGGTCACCCTTTAAAAACCGACGTAAAAAGGAGCATTAAACCCTGCTCTAGTTCAAACCTCTATTGCACTATCTACCGTGAAGCCTACTCAGTATTTATTGAGACACCTCCAAAGCAATCTGGGATGGCAGGCACAGATGGCTTCTCTAATCCAGGTAAATTATCTTTGAACCTTTCAGAGTAAACAGACGTGCCATTCTCCACAAGTCTGGACTCTAGCAGCCGTGAGTGGGGGTTGTGTGTGTGAGAGTGCTTCTGTGAGTGCATATAATGCGCAAACAAAGGGAAGTGAAAATCCTAACACTGAGAGGGTTAACATTGCATTCATTGTTGTGACAACACTGGGTAGTTACTAAAAAACAAATATTATCCGTTTGTACAATGGGAAAGACAAACATTGCTGCATCTACTTCAAACAATTTCAAAGAGAATTAAAACATCTTCTGAATTTGATAAATAACGCAGCAAAACCTGATTACAATAACGCAGCTTTAGGACAGAGCCTTCCATGCATTGACATCCTTGGAACAATTCTGCAGTTCATCAGATTACACCAACAAACCTCTTTTTGTATTACTGTATGATGTGGAAGGTAAGGTTACACTGCTGTAAATCTTTTTTCATAAATAAAATCAGAATAATGTGATCAAACATTTGTAGAACCACCTTTCAATGCAGCTAAGGCTCCAATTTTTTAGGGGTTTTATGTCCACAAGAAACTTTAAAATGCTTACCATTACTTTTTCAAGTTTAGTACATCTATTTACGAGTTTTGTCACCGATTATCAGTTGAATTTGACTGTGCCATTCTAAAACGCATTTATGTGCATGTTGCAGTCTGGACCATTCAAACGGTTCTGCTGAAATGTCAACCTTTGCCCCAATCTTTAGTCTTTTGCAATCTCTAACAGGCTTTATTCTACAATTATCTTGTACTTCTATCTTCCACTCAACTCTGAAAGGTTTTATATGATAAAGAACATGCTACATGTAGCCCAGCTACATTACAGTGTATGCTAGTTAAAAACAACGGTTAGACTATTTCCAGTGAACAATTTTACATTTATACTCAAAATAGTTGTACGAGCTGAACTTGGTTCAATATAAAAATTCACAACTCTTAGATAAAAAGAAAACCTTTTATAAAATAAGTTGCATACTCCTGTAGATGTGATCCCTCCACTGAAGGCTTTTCAGATCAGATGCTCTGCCTTGCAGTCATTGTTCCCCTCCCATAAAAACGGCTTTTCTTGAGGTATATTTTGAAGCCTAGACTAAGAGGAAGTGTCAAAGCAGCAGGGGGTCTGATCGGTGGTGCTATAAAAAAACTTTGCAAAACCTTGAACAGTAGTGTCTTTGCCCTCAAGAAACAGGTGATGCTGTGAAACAAAAAAATGCAACACTGAATAGGAGTAAATTTGAACTAAAGAGTGAATGAATAAACAAATACATTTTATTTACAAATTTATATAGCTAAACATTTTATAGAGGTATAAAAACTAAAGATAATGACACAATGAAGGACTTATCAGAAAATTTGGCATGTGAGAAAAAAAAATCTGGAGACAAAATGCTGCATTTGCATAACTCTCACTGTTCCATCTCTAGCTCTTTCTTTGGTGAGAGGCAGATTGGGAAAGGAAGAAATCCTGTGTTGTCTGTCATACAAAACTGCACCTGTGTAGGGTGTATCTTATACAGACTTGGTTGGCTTTGAATATGATAGAATGTCAGGATGAAAGGGGCTTGTTTAAGTGCACCTCCTGTGCCCAGACCTCCAGGGCCTTTAGAATGCATCCTCGCTAAAAGACTACCTTTATCACCCAGTGGTTTTTCCTGTCAACCTTACAAGGATTGCTGCTCTTTCCTCAGCACACTAGTGCACACTGCAGTATAGCTGTACAACTCTACATTAGTTTTAAAAAAGTTTTTCAAAAGGACTCTCAATGGGCAAAGGGCAAAATGCCTTTACTTTATGTATCGATTCCAGAAGTGTACTGCAATAATAATAAAAAAAATGTTTGAGAAACTTCAGTGCTACTTTTATGAGAGTGTGGAATATGAGTTATTGAGGTATAGCAAGAATTTGTCGGCCATATTTGACTAAAAGACTGCATGCTAAAGTCAAAAATTACCACATGTAGTGACGAATACCACTAAAGGAAATAATACATGGTTTATCACAGTCATTACATTTCTGTGGAACATATTCTGAAGGGCATTTATCAGGAGTAATAGCATGAGTAAAACTGTTCAGCAACAGCAAAGAGGTGAATGCAACACACACATTAAAATTCTAAAAACATGTCATTATAAAAAAGGCATGAAAACAAAAGCACCTTACAAATTGTTTCAAAGAGAGATCAGAAAAACTTAACATAAAAAGTTGTCCAATAAATGACCCAAGTTATAATTCCAGACCTTTAGAAAGACCTGGAATTATGACTTGGGCAATTTTTTTATCAAATGGTAAAGATAGACATCATTTGATGCCTGCCAGGATCAAATGAGGAAAGATAAATGAATGATAAATGAATAATTTTTTAGACGTTCTTGAAAGTAATCAGGAAGCAGAAATGAGCGAAGATGTTTAAGACAATAATCTTTGACCCAATGAAACTGAATTGGTTTCAGTAATTGCAGTGCAGGAGAAAGAAAGATTTTTGTCACACTAAAATTCTGCAAAACATCAAAAGGGAAACACTTTCTAATATGGTTTGTGTTGTAATACAGGGTCCAATTAAACTATCGTATTGTTTACTCTGAGAGTAATCCAAACTGGTAATGACCGCTGAAACTGAACTCAGCTTTCCCTCCACAAAATGTGGCTAATCACACTTCATGATTAGTGGGAGTTCATCACAATTCATTAATAATAAGAAGGAATATTATGTTTTCAGTATTGTGTCCCCTTGTAATGAATTTCTGACTTAAAAATTGCAAGGGTTTTTGCTTCATATATGAACATTTGTCTGATTATCTGAGATTTGACAAGATTTAAGTATGGCAAAAAAAATCAGAAACAGAAGAAACCATAAAGGGGAAAAAATCCTTTTAACAGTGTTGTTTTTCTTATGGTATACTGCACATTTTAACTTTTCAAATCAAAACATTTACATGATAATATATTTAAGTAAATAATATATTGTCAGAGATTACAAAAATGTGTTACTTTGACTTAAATATAAGTTTTAAACATAGCACAATTTATCCTAAATTATTTTGTTGAAATCAAATTGCTTGTACTAATACCTCTTGAAATATTAACTGGGATGGGGAGATCAAGCATAACTAAGCTACCCCTGTGGTTAGTGCTGGCATTCTAAATATTATACGGTGGATGGAGACTTACTTTATAAAACACTAGATGTGATTTTGGAACATTTCTAAAGGTATTTTCAAGCGTTTGAATCTATCCTACATAAATAATCTGAAATTGTATGAATTTATTATGAGAAACTGTTCTTTCACTGTCGTTTCAGTGCTTTTTTTACACTGCAAAACTAGACAAATTATTCATTTCATTATATATTGTGGATCTACTTCATTTAGACTGGTTAAAGGATGAGGGGCAGAGTTCACTTTAAAGGATGGCTGTCTCTGTGTGTTGTGTAACTAACGGCTGCAGAGATGAGTGGTCCTGTGATGAATGGTGCCGTCATGCGCAGCTATAATCACGCCTACGCATGGCTTCCTGCATAATTGATTTTTAATCCCCTAATAGAAAGTAAATCACACAAGAAAGGCCTGCTTCAGAGCCATCGCAGGAAAAAAAGTGAATAATAATAACAAAGACGAATATGAGAAGGAAAAAAGATTTTGGAGTAAAAGCTGAGATAAGAATATGACTAATAAATGTTTCAGAGTGTGAAATGGCACTGAATTTAAATGCTGCAGCTTTGGAAGCAAAAAAATTGATTTGCAATATTATAAAATATTTTCTTTACAGGTATGCTATCAAATAAGCCATCCAAGATATTACAGCAGCTGCATTTATTTATATGCATTGTGAATCCCAGAAAAAGATTATACTGTTTACAAAGAGTAATGAGTTATGGATTGACCCATCATTTGATATGGGAGGAGATTGCAACTGTCATCCAAAATAAACATGGCTGACATGCCACTGATACTGTAGGCTGGTAAGTACACAGCTACAAATCTCCCAGAAATTAAAGGTGATGTTGAGAATTACTTCTGCTGAAAGTATTATTCTTTGGTGACTCAGGGGAAATTGTAGCCTCAACGGACAATCCGGCCAAACTTAGCTATTTTAGTCAGAAAACTAAAATAGCTAAGTTTTAAAGTTTTATAAGTTTTGAGTGTGTTTGAGTGAGGGTGGGGGCAGGTGGTGATTGAGTTTTCACAGGCACGTTACGTTGTTAAATATTTTACCATTTCTATCATTGCAGAGTTATCAATAGCTTTAGATGTAGAAATGACATAGAAATTATATTTACAGTCTTGACTCAGAAAGTGTTAAAAATGCATGACAAAAATCAAAAGAACCACATATAGAAGGAAAAAACCAGAATGTGTTATTGTTGCTACCTGTAGAAAATGAAAATAAAAACTTTATAAATGAATTTCCACAAAGTGTAAATAACTTAATCTTTTCAGATATTTAACATTTAAGTGTTTGATTTGTATTTAACACTTAACATTTTTGCTGAAATTTTAATTTTTTTTGTTATACAGACATACAAACAACATAAAAGGATGTAGAAAGGGTAACCAAATATCTTTAAAGTCTTCAAGCTTCCTATTAAATATATAAGTCAGTTTTTCCATTGCCAGGTTGTTCCATTCGTTTATCTTTGGTCTTTCTGTGTTCTTCCAGTTTAGAGCCTGTAAAAAGGACACACTCACAAGCTTCCTTGTCTTTGTAAGTAATTTAAAGCCATCAGGACAAAATGTGCAGCAAGCTGAATTTACTGTCCATTGGCACATCCTGTTCAATCAAGCAAGAGTTGAACATAGTAAGACACTTCCATTGTCTGCATTACATTTAACACAAACATCAGGAATATTTGAATTCAAATTGTGAAGTTTTACAGGACTGATAAATGTTCTAAACAAACTTTTGCTGAAACTTTCACTCTGTATCAGCTAAGGTAGCTCTTCTTGGCTTTTGTCTTTTGTTTTATTTACTTGCCGATTTTTGGACTTTGTTTCGGTTTGTGTTGAAGTTGTGCTGCAATATGAGATATAGTTATATATCACTACCTTAGTGGTCCGCAATAAGAAGAGCTCACTGTCCAACTGCAGATGACCAATACAAAACGGTGTTAAATTCAGGCTGATGTGGAAGAGTTTGCGACACATTTATATAAAACAGCTGTAGTGAGGCAGTGAGATATTTTTGCTCTAAGCAGCCTGTCTGAAATTGTGGGCAAAGCTGCAATGACACAATGAAAGGTAGGCTTCTGCCAAAACAAAAAGTCAGTGCAGACCTAGCTCTGATAATTCTTGGCATGTACTCTATCTTCTGAAAAGTAGAGCCAATGTGAGCCAAGGACTCGCTGTCACCACACATGCCAGACATATAACTTGAGGAAGATGGAGGAGAAGTGAGCAAAGACAGAGAGGAAACTGCAGCGGGCAGAAGAGATAAGAATGAAACACTTCAGCAGCTGTCTCTCTGACTGTCTGAAACATGAGATTAGGAAAGCCATGTAATTGCTTACAAAATGTGAGAATTTTAAATGAAGCTATGGGTTACCTCAATAACAACCTCTATGTTACAAATGGCAAATTCAAGTCCATTTTGTTCATAACTGGTGGAACATTACATATGAGTTGAGTTTCTTTATCAGGTGAAATCAGTGACTGCAAACTGGTTAAGTGGTAGTGCTGGTGTATTAGAAGGTCCAGGGTTCAAATCCCAATCAAGCACCTCTGAATAAAAAAATTAATTAAAAAAAAATCTCAGATCTCTCTGAAACACTCGTGAATCTATATTCTAAAGCACTAACAAGGTGCATCCTGCCTTTAACCTTACGTTTTGGCCGCTGGTATCACTGTTCAATATGTTGTTGTTTTGTGGATAGTGACTTTCACTTTGATTTGCTTGAGCCTGAGAGCCACATAAGTGAGACTTGGTTTCTCATTTGTTCAGATGAACATGGGCACGATGTGATGCTTTTGTGATTTATTATGCTACTTGTGATTGATTAATTGTGATTAATATAATTTAGACCTTGATTCTGCAGACAACTTTTCTTTTGTTATATACATAAAGCTTTTGATAAAGCCCTCTTCCTCTTAAAATAAATTACTTAAGATACCATAAAAGAAAAAGACTATGCTCAACATCTACCTGCTATGTACATCATGTACACTGCTGCTCAGCAGGAAGGATGGAAGAAGTAATTCTCTGGCAATCAAGAGCTTGTGAGTTTGATTCCATCTTCTTCCCAGCACATGTCAAAGTTTCCATAAGCATGACATTGAACCCCACAATCTACGCTGATCTGCTTTCCAATGTGTGAGCATGTATGAGTGAGCACAGTGGTGAATGAGAGTTGTACCATAAAATCGTTTTGAGTGATCAGCAAGCTTTAAATTTCTCTAAATGATTGCCGGTCATTTAGTATTCATTGTGGTCTGTAGATTATGCAAATTAACATAATAGCAGGTATTTGGGGTAACAACAATTTGTTCAAATAACAAATGTCATTCTAAGAATGATTCTGCATGCATGTGAGTAGCTTGCTGAAATAGAGTGACAAAGATTTTTACACTATTCTTTCTTTCCTGTAAACTGCATTCTTCTGTTTGATTATCACAGCAAGAATCCAATATTTTTTGGCTCTCACCACTCATGCACATACACTTCCAATTCTAAATCTGTCATATGCAAAAAAGCATTCAATAGAATAGAGAAAGCATCAAAATGCTACATTTTATATTCGTGTCAGAGTCTCTTCTAAATCCACAGAAAAGACCTACCAGTCCTTTTTTGACCTAGTCAGTCTTGCAGATGTTTCTGTGCTTTCTGTAAATCGGAAATGGAAAGTTAACACATATTCTATTCTAAAAACTAAACGCTAAGTCATATTTTATCATAATTTGTCAGCAATTAAAGTTAACTTTATGAGAAAAGTTGAAAAATTCACTTAAGTGAAACTAGGTCTCTGAAAAACATTCAACTGATAGCTGACTGTGATGATCAAAGACAGAAGCCTCACCATTCAATAGCCTTTAGAGAAATGTAAATTGTAAATGAAGAAAAAAATTGTATTTTGCTAGATAGAGCTATGTAATCAACTGTGGAATGGCTGTATGATTAGAAAAAAAAGATCAAACTTTGATTTTTCTTCAAAAGCAGGCCTTACTTCTTATGGTAGTCAGAATAAACTAGAACAAGCAGAGGAGATTAGATCTGTGCTTTAATATTAAGGATAAGGACTAAACGAGTTTCTTAGTGAAACTATGCAGATAAAAAAAATAAAGATTGGAATTTCATCACATGGCTTGACAGCTAATCCTGCACCAAAAGTCCTAAACGAACAACAAAAGACAGATTATTAAAATCAGTTTCTTAGAAAAAAATATTTGAGAGTTGTGAGTTGAAAAAGTAGTAAAGTTTGAAACATTTAGGTTGTTTCAGTGAATTTATTGCTCTGTTTCATCGCAAAGTTCCTTCTGCCACTGAAAATACATCAAGGTGTGAATAAGACTGTCATGACAACTTTATAAATATACTTATGAAGTTTATTTATAAAGTTTATTTATAAATAAACTTTATAAATGGCACTTTATGACAACTTTATGTTGTCATAAAGTGCCATTCAATAAATCATGACACTTTTAATACAAAGTTGACATTATTCAAAATGTCTTTGTTATGACAACTTTACATTACCAAGAATCATCATATGTCATAAATATGTCATAATAGTAGTCATAATAATGTCATTAAGTGTTATTACACTGTCAAAAACAGTAACAAAACAGTATTTAATATGTCCTCTTCCCGAAACAAAGTGAAACAAGTAGCTACAGTTCTGAAGGTTTCATTAAGTGTTATTAAAGTGTCATTAAGTCAATTGAAACAAGTAGCAACAGTTATGACAAATAAAGTGTCATAACTTTATAGCACTCCTCAATTTCCGATCTACTTTGTTCAACTTTTCTGCATCTGCTAAAGAAATACGTTAGCACAGCATGATGCATTGTATAGTTGAGGTGATTAGCTATGTTAAATTTTCTCTACGCAATATTTTTAATGTAAACCATCTGGCCAAATGAGTGTCAGATGTTGATATGTGATTAAATGTTTAAAGCTTTTGATGTTGGTCTATTGCATGTCGCTCCTCTTCCCAACTGTATCCCTGGTCTGAAAGTTTGTTCACTAATGTTTGCAATTAATTTTATTCTGGGGTATCAAAGTAGAGGGTTGAATACAAATGTATTGTTGGTGAGATTTGTTGGTGCATATATTTTGAAAACCATGCATCTATTTTATACCATCAAATATGCAAGAATTATTCCACATAAAATACATTAAAATTTGTGAATGTAGTTCTTCAAAATGCCGAATAAAGTTTCAGGGATACAATAACTTTTAGGAGGAACTGTTTATAGTTTTGTTCTTTTGTGTGCATGTAAACACAGTGAACCGCTTTGTTAAAATCTTGAGATAACAGGATAGCAGTGAAAGGTACAGCCATCCTTATGTATGAGCTTTGTATTAAAACTGACATAAACCCAATGGAAAGAAACTCGAGTGGGTCCCTCCTACTGACAGCTGAGCCTGGTTAGTCATGCATGCTGCGAGAATGGAACAGAAAGCAATCACCTTCTCTTTTTTTAATGAAGCTGTCAAGCCAATCACAAGCGTACGCTGGCCATAGCAGCTGAGGCTGTGCAGAGAGGCGCTAAGCCAGCCCTCTGAGCCCCGGAGGCCTGATCATTTTGCCTATAAATTCAGCATGCATGATATTATGCATGTGGAGAGAACCAATTCTTACAAAGAAAATCTACTTGTCTGCAATGCGAGCATTGTTGTGAAGGACTATGCACATGTATGTAACCCCTTCTTTAAATTATAAATTTCTTACATGACTCACTGTGGGTCAGAAACACATATTGTGGGCCAATAAACGCAGTAACTCAATTTTTGACTTTGCTAACAATAAAGCTCTCCCAATGATGTAAATCTGTTTAGAAATAGACCAATAGGTATTCTAATGAGATACCACCAGGAAAGGTAGAGGGCAGTTAGGTTAGACAAGGGAAATTAGACTGAAACAGTGAGAGGATGAGAGCAGACAATGCTGATCTGTTATTGCTAAAATTCTTGTGGGCGAAACCTTAACAAGTAAAATTAAATATGATATGAAAATTATAGAAGGGATATTACTTGTAGCCTGATTTGTGTAAAACATGAATATGTCCTCTTGATAAGCTTTGCAGTAATTATGGCGCAGGAAAATTATGAACTCTTTTTATACATTATAGAAAAGAGAGATTTACTGAACCCAGGATGGTGGAGGAAAAAACATTGATTATCTTGTTATAGCACCTGGCTGTCAGTAGGATATATTAGACAGCCATTGAAGATTCTGTCCTTGAAGTTTATGTGCTGGAAGTGTAAAAATGGGTAAGTATAGGATTGGACCAACTTTGACAAGGCACAGATTTTGATTGATAGACTGCAGGGTCAAAGCATCTCCAAAAACTACAGCCTTTGTGCAGACATCCTAGACTGTAAAAGTCAGGAACTATCACAGTTGTGTAAGTAGGAGAAACCAGTGAACCGACTGAAGCGTAATCAACTGTAGTCAATGACGCACATGGGGATCAAAAGCTGTTTAACATTGTCCGATATAATTTAAGATTTAATGTAGTCCAAACTGCAGAAAAAGTTCCTGGTGGTTTTTTTAGAAAGTTGCCAACAGAGTGGGAGTTCTTATTCACAAGATAGCCAGGCTGGCCTATGCATATACTGAACAGGTGGACAAAACAAGGGTGGTTAGATTTTCTTCCAGTTGTAAGAGACATTGCTAGAAGTTCTCAAGATATAAAATATTTTTGAGAACAAATAAAAAGAAGTCAAATTTAAGTATTTTTAAATAATTTTCACCTGAACTCCTGTTTTTAAGTTGAATCTCTCTATGTTGTCCTGTGATGGACTGGTGACTTGACCCTACCTCTCACCCAGTGACTGGTAGAGAAAGACATCAGCTTTCTCTACTGGTAAGGGTAAGCAGGCATGACAAGGGATGCATGGATGGATGCTTTTCATGCAAGTGGACGCCAGGTTTTAAGTAAAGATTAAAAATGCAAAAAGACAAAACAGGAGCAAGAGACGAAAAAAGAGAACAGGCAAATTACTAAAAAACATATTTAAATTCAAACAGGAAATGTGTAATTCTTTATTTACAGTAGGAACCTTGTTTCCACAGATATTTTTATGATGCAATTTACCTGTTTGAACAAGTCAAAATGTATTCAAAGATTTCAATCTGCACTAATATAAAAAGCTCTCTGTCAGACATTGATTATCTACAATGTGTGAGTCAATAAATGCACCCTGCTTATGAAAAACTCTGAAAACAACCTCAAGTTTATCAATTTCTTTATAACACAGTTGTTAAAAAGAGTTGGACAATAACTGAAAAGGAAATGGCAAAGGAATGATGAGTTTATTTTATTACTGAATAAATCATGCACCCTGTAGCTCAAAATTATACATTTATACTTATGAAACCTCAACCTACTCTCAGTCATTAAGTGAGATTAAAGCAATCACACCTCTGTGTGTACTTAGTTGGTACAGAGTCAATATACCTTTTCATGCCTGTACTCCAGTTTGTGGCAATACTAAACCTCTTTTCAGCAGGGCACTGGCTGATCTGAATATCAAAGCTGAAAACCTTTTCAGATGTGTCCCACACATGTTGTTTCCCACTGCAGCTTTGACCCTTCTGTTAGGATTCACACACTCCCAAAATTCAAGCTGATGTTGCCAACAGGGAACAAAATCAAAGGCTTCAGCTTCTATGTA
The DNA here is from genome assembly GCA_902982915.1 of Phalloptychus januarius. Classification (NCBI taxonomy): domain Eukaryota; kingdom Metazoa; phylum Chordata; class Actinopteri; order Cyprinodontiformes; family Poeciliidae; genus Phalloptychus; species Phalloptychus januarius. The sequence goes on along the minus strand of CADWAE010000466.1, from coordinate 10,597,357 downwards.
ACAGATTGTATGTGTGAGATCTGATTCCTGTTACTGTTCTGTCACAACATAATCTAAATGAGGAGCCTAGAAGAATAATGAATATTGTAATGATGCAAAGAATCTGATTGCGTTTCAACTTTGTCTTCCGAAGCTGTTTGATGCCAACATCTCCAATGAATAAACATATGTGCCATACAGACAATTGTACAAAAGATCTACCACCATTTTTTAAATAAAGAAACTCCTGTTTTTTGTCAGACTAGGAATAAAATATTACCAGGCATGTTATGCGGTTCAAATTAAATATGTAAATAGCTGCTCAATAATTACAAAAAGGATTTAATTGTTTGAATGGCAATGATTTTTGAGTGATTATTGAGAAGGCTACATGGCATCATTTTTAAAAGTTTTAACAAACACAAAAACAGTGAAATGAGCTATATCAGACCTTTTTGGAAATTTTATATTTCTCATTTCCTATGACAACCTATATTTTTGGCAAATTAAAATGATTCAAATTTAAATTTACCAGGTTTATCAACTGTATATATTTAACAGTCTTGTTTTGTTCTCAGTATTTAAAGAAATTCTTAGATATATAAACATAACCCTTAAAATGAACAAATATAATTAAATTCTCTAGTATTTCCATAATTATTAGCATTAAGTTTGGCAGACAAAGAAAATTTAACTTGCAGTGTAGTCAATTACCAGCAGTGGAAAAGTATGTTATTAAGAATATTGGCATAACAAATAAGTAAAAACAAGAGAAAAAGAGAAGTAAATGAAAATGCAACTGCAATAAATTACAATCTAGTTAGAAGCAACAACGATGTCATCTGTTTGAATGGCATACACGTATTTCTCTACTAAAGACTCTTGGTATGTAATAGAAAACAATTTTTAATCTTTTGATGCAAGTCACTTGATTGAAAGTAAAACGTGTGCCTTTTCAGATGTGTAGATGCAATCAAAGCATGGTTGGAGTATCCTGCATTTACTGAAAAAGAGTTGGCACAAAAAAACCAACAGGTTTTAGAAAGGAAAAATGGCAAAATGCTCAGCACCTGTTTTTAATATTTTGTGGTAATATTGAAACCCAGATACTAAAATGACTGTCAGTTTCCAAGGTCTGAGCTGGCAATTTGACTCTTTTCCATAACGCACTCATTTCTAAAAAAAAAAAAGTTGCATAGTGGGATCTGAAGATTTGGCTGCTCACAAAGCAAGACAGGAGACTTTCAAAAGGAAGATGCAAAAAATCTTTTTTTTGTTCTTCTAAAAACTGATGGATATGAAGTCAGTATCTGCATTGATCAAATGAATAATTTGCCTTTGTCATTATTTATGAGCATGTACAAATAAATCTATTTAGTATGTGAAAACAGTGTCCCCAAATTGTTAAGTTGAGCCAATTTCCACAAAGATGAGTGTATGCAGTTTCATTCATAAGATTTTTTTAACAGACACAGAAGAAAGGCATATTTTTTCCAACCCCTATTTTTCTTGAAACAATGCTCCACTCATTGTTTCAAGATGCATTTTAACCATCTAAAATCCACAGTGATGACTGAAAAGCTTCTTCTCAGGATTTGCATTTGGAGCACACAGTGTGAAACAGCAACTCAAACACTTTGGGCCAATTATTTGACAATCACAAATGAGTGAATCCTCCTCTTTCTGTGTTTTCTGTTTCTATGCAGTGCATGCATCGCATTTGATAAACCCTGGGGTTTGCAGTAAGACATATGTTATCTATCTTCTCAGTGAACCAGTAAGACAGAAAAAAAAATGGAACCATGTAAGCGCTATGACAAAATAATGATGGTTCGAGTATACAGTATTTTTTAATGTCTGTACACCCAGTCAGATAAATGCAGACTTTCCAGATAACAGTATTTTGCACAAAAGCTAAAATTGATACTTGAGTAACTATGATGTCATAGAAGGAGCTCTTTAGTTTAAAACATACACTTCTTGATTCTATAACAGCTTTACTTCATTTTAAGGCAGACAGTGTGAAGCAGTGCTTGAGAGAAAAAGAAGTGGGCTTCACTTCTCAGTGTTTCTTGTATCAATTCCTTTGTACTAAAAACGTACTTTCATTAATTTCTTTTAAAGAATTTCTTAGGAGTTTTTACATTTTGCTAACTAAAAATGTTATGCAAAAAAATATTATTTTCATTTAGAAAATCTCTCCCTGAAAGATAAAATGTTTATTCAGCCTCTGTTTTGGTCATCATTCCCTCACCAAATAAAATAAAATAAACATTTCAATATGTATTGCAATCCACAGTTGTTTAATTTTGCTTAAAACAATCCATCCACCTGTCTCAGTTCTTAGCCAAGCTGTGCTTCACTGTCCTGACAGCTGTGAGCTTGATTCATACCGGCAACCATGTCATTGATTCCTCGGTAGAGGCAGAACTATGCATCAATCAAGACTGCAATATCATCACCTGAAACGAGACATTTCTCTTTTTATTATTTTTCAATCCCTCATGCACTTGCTGCACACAAGAAGAACCACCTTTAGCTGCTACTCTCAGATGTTGGAAATGGAAGAGATGTACTTACAGACTGAAATTATAAATCAAAGGTTCTACTGAACATCTTAGCTGCACAGTAGGTCATGGTGATCTATCTGTGAGCGATGCCTGGAGATTCTGAAGGTAAATTAAAGGATTAAGCTTCCAGAATGAAACTGTATCAGCTTCACCATCAGAAAAATTTCAAAAGTTTCAGTCAGATTTTAATATTTAAAGCCAATTACATCTGTCCGTTTGGGCCGCATGTATGGCGACCTGACATTTAGCGTCCCACCAGTACACCAAATTCTCAGCACGCATGTCTTCTGCCGGTGTCCGAGCGCCAAACTTTCGGGCCAATAAAACTTTCTAACTACTGTTCTTCTCTGCGTGAGTCTCTACAGATTGAAATATGGTCAAATAGTTATGTAGAATTACCAGAAAATAGATGCTAGCATTAGTTGCAGAATTTGGCATGCTGAGGTTTGTAAATCATTAGTATCTGTGCTAATTTTCTCATTTAGAACTGACTAAAATTAAAATCTATTGTTATAAAGTGGATTTCAGAAATAAAGTTTTTTAGAGCTTTACTTTAAGTCTTTATTATTCAGGGAGGAAATAAATAAATTTAACTCCAAGCTATTTTGCATTTTTGTGTGTATCTGAACAAGAAAAAGAGAAAAAGAGAAACAAGAGATTGCACAGAGTTGTACTTGTTCCTAATGCTACTAGACATAAGTGGACAATTTTGCATCTCAGAGACCTCACTTTAAGGTCAGCAGGTGTAATAAATGTTGAAAACTGATCCCGGAAAAGCTGCACGTGTGGAATTAAATGTCATCCCTAGAATGAAACAACAGTGTGGATGTGTCCAAGTGGGGCTTGTGCTACAAAACATCCTCATGCAGGTGTGGGTAGGTGCCTGTGTCCATGGAAATAGAAGTCACTGAGTGTTTTTGGAATAGATCTGAGAGAGAAGCAGCTAGAAATAAAAAAAAAACACAAGATGAAATGAAGGGTCTGAATTGTGTGTCCACAGCATCTCCCTTTGAAAATATTCATTACAATTCTGGTAATTAGTAGCTACACTTGTGAAATGACCTCTAATCCCTGCCTCTGTCTGTACCACCCACTGCCTGGTGACAGCCGTCTCCATAAACAGAGGGGAGAAGAGCAAAATAAATAGCGAGTCTTGAGGGGACAGTTGAGAGCACTAAGAAATAGAAATAAATGGATACATTGGTTTAAAAAGCAAATAGAATGAACAAGTGATTATAAAGTTTGAGGGATAGTGAGAAGAGATAACAGTAAAGGAAAAGACGCAGACAAAAGCTGTGAGTCTAACAGTCCAATTATGTGTGGCACTTGCTGACACAATGCACAGGAATACAGTTGCAGAGATAAGGTCAAGCGACTGTGGATGATGTAGAACAGTGAGACCTTTTGAATGAAGACAAGTAAGTTCAAGCTCTGTATGTTTACAAAGTTTTTTATAGCTTTGTTGAAAAGAAATCGGGGTTGCTGAAACGCTTGCTCTCACTGAGCATCACTTTTTGTATGCAGGCCCTCTTCAGAGCTGCAGTCTCCAAGCTGAGATTTTCCCTCACAGAGCACAATGCTCTGCAACTCCCTCACCCAGCTCCCTCATGTTAGCACCAGCAGCAATTAGAAAACACCTGGTGGAACTGCACACTTGCTGAACTTATCATATGAACTGCTTCTGACTGAAGTCATGTTTCATAGAGAGCATTTTTATAATAACTGAAGGTAAACATTGTTGCCAGATTGTGCTATACAATGTTACTACATGCCTGAAAGTGTAATCCAGTAAATACTGAAGTATTTTGACTTGAGATCTAATTTGAACATTCTAGTCATTCTGTATTTTGGCACACCAATGATTTGGTAACGACCCACTTAAAACAGATTATGACCTCAAAACAAAACTTGTTGCTCTGAGCACACAAGTCAGAGCTATCATTCGTCATATTAGCCCTGGTACAGCTTCAGACTTCCATTAATTAAAAATATGACTGATAAGTTCAATGTCTATTCATTGATTCAGTTACCTCAATAAAAATCACTAAAAACAATTTCGTTGTATGGTTCTTTCCAAGTGAATGCAATGCAATACAAAGAGCACCAGCTTCAATTAAAATTATTTTAAATTGAATGTTAAACAACATTTCCGGTGTGGGAGCAGACTTATTCTCAGAGATATTATGACCAACTTTACAACTTCTAAAACATTTTCTTTTTGTTTGGACCATGACCTATTTATCAAAATTGTTCTGTTGACATACTTGAGAAGCATTTTTATGGTTTCACTTTTATGCTACATAGCATACTATAGTGATTTGGTACAGTTACTTTTTCTAATAAACTGCTATAAATGCTTACAGTGTCTCCTCTTTTTAAATAAGTCGGCCAATAAAAACATTTCAGAGTTACGGATCTTTATGTATTTGATACATCCTATAAACAATGATCTGTTCCACTTTAACTTGCCTTGATCAGATTTTATCATGTTTAGAGCTTGATAAACCAAGTATGTGAAGCACACTTCATTATTCCCAGCTTTAAAGGATGAGGACTTGCAATACCCCCTGATGAGAACATGGAGTTTCAACACCATCTGTTATTAGTTCTTACTCTTGTTACCATCCCTGCGCTCTTTTGAAGAGGTCCTTTTAAAGTTATTCAAATACAATGCTAAATAGCTGTCACCGTTGGCTATAAGATGCACCCAGAATGCAAATGCACAGTGCAAACGAGGAGGGAACATCAGACAAGGCATACTTCAGCAGAGTTCCTTCTGTCTCCTTTTGAATTTGAAGACCAAGTGGCCCCCAACAATTGCCTTTGCAACAAAAGCTTAAAACAGACTCTCTGCAAAACATGTAAAAGCTGATTTTCTGCAATTCAGACAAATATTATAAATTTTTCTGGTTGTGTTTCTGGTTGTATTTGATACTTTGCAATGGCTTTTTTCTTAACACATACTATGCTGTGGAAACCCACAGCTCCTCATGGGGCCAAAACCAGAATCCCATGACAAGAAGTGCTGTTTTGGGTGAGGTTAAATTTAAGACTAAGTTGTGAACAGAGTTTAGGTTAGGTTTAGGGTTAGGCATGTACTGGCAATTGTTAGGTCTAGGATAAATGTTGAAATGAATGAAAAATGAGTGCTTGTGACTGCTGGAACAGACACCACTTTTGCAATGCTAACACAAACAAACCTCATGAAGAAAAATTACAATGACAATGTAAAGCATGATGAATAAATGTAAAGTAAGTTAGAAAGTGACACAGTACGAATATACGTTAGAAACATGTGCATAAATGCAATCTCAAGCGCCTTGTCACTTCCCTGGCTGACCAGCTGGTCACATGACCCCCAAACAGAATGGAGTGAAACAATTAATGGTTAGATTTCTAATTATTTTGTGATTGTAGTTATTAGGCTTCAATATCAATAAAAGGTGCATTTTAGAGAAATTGCTATTTTTTTTCTCATAAGCAAATCTTCAAGAGTGATGATCTACCTTTCACCGTTTTGTCTCTGAATAAACAAGGTGAGTTTTATGTAGTTTAATTTCTAAGAATGACACCATCTGCAAATATGCTGTCCTACCCATGACATGCATAATTGGCGCTACCTGTCATTGTCATAATGATTTATGACATAATTACTGACCAATTAGATGACAAATTAGGATGATCTTATTTGTTTTGCTAAGAATTTATTTGAGATTTTTTTTTACTGATTACAGCCTTAAAGAATTAGCTAAACTTTGTATAGGTCTAAAACAGGCCATAAATATAAATTAAAATGCATAAGACCTTTGAATATGAATGTCTATTTCAGTTAAGAGTTTTATATACATTTAAGTTTTTCATCACCCTACTTGCAAATAAATGCTTTTTTTTTAAGCGATCCTGCCAGTCAAGTTAATTAAAACTACAGTTAAACTATTCATGTGAAACTGATCTACTTTGGTCCCTTTAATGGAGGATGTAACCTCTATGTTTCTTCAAACCTTAATACTGAGAATTGAAGTGTCATATTTCTTTAACCTGGTTTTCTTGGTCGCTCCATATTTAAAAAAAGCAAATTGACTATAACATAAACTAAATAGCAGTAATTTTGAATGATTAACTCTTTCATAGTAAAAGAAGCATCTTTGTTGTGCCTCTTTTATCTGTTTCTGACAACAATACCAAGCAAAGCTTTTTTTATTTACCTGAAAATTGACAGTCATACTGTAATGAGAACAATTAGGCAATTATGAACACACAGGCAGAATTTCCTGCCTCGAAAAGGATTTCTTCCTCTTATGTGAGACACAGCAGTAGTTCACCAGCTGTGCTGAATGCTAGGTGGAAACTGTTTAGTGTAGTGTGTATTTATCCCTCTGCACAGTCTCACCGTAGCACTATACTACCAACCCAGTACTCGCTTTGACACACTGAATGTCAGGGTGGTGGAGAGATTAATCGGCAATCACCTGCTGTGGGTTGTCAATAGAATGCCTCAGGAAGAGTCATATCAGTATAATAGGATCCTGTTTTCTGACATATGTCATATTCTGTGAACTCAACCTCCCCTTGTCTTGTCTTTTGAAAGGGGATCACTGCAACTTTGCTTGCTGTGTCTAAAGATTAGACTTACCATTGGGGGAATCTATAAAGAACACTGGCGAGGTGGCACTGAAGGCCACAGGGAGTGGATAAGATGTCTCTGAAACAAGAATCTGTCAATATAGAAGAAGACACAGCAGGGAACAACGGTTACCTGCCAGCTACCAGCTCATTACAGGAGAAATAAAAGACCCCTTCAAAAGACAGTTGAGTTTCTCTTATCTTGCAAAATTACACAGATAAGTCCATAGATGCTTACTTGTTCATTCTGTTCAATATCACCTAAGGAGGGCATGTTCTAAATGAGCAAGATTTTGAAAGACAAGGTTTTCTACACATTACATAATCTCAAATATGTCATGAACGTCCATATTGAATAAACAATGTCCTTTTTTTCCATTTAGCAAGCTACAAAATCATTGTTGTGAATCTGGTGAGGATGTGATTATCATTTGCTAAATATACAAGATCCCATTCAGATTTTATTAGCAGTGTGGTAAGGATCACTGGGGGAGGTAACAAGATATGTTAGAACAAGTATGAGCGATATTAAATCTTCATAATGTTTCTTGTCAGAGATATGTCTGTCTTGCACAGCATTATCCAATTACTGTGAAGTTGCCTTCAGATAACTGTGTAGTGTTTCAGGTAATGTAAGCCTGAGATGTGAAAGTGAAGCCTTCAGGTTTGACATATTGTTGACATTGTTTCAATGCAAACATTTACGATTCCAGTAAGAAATGTCAAAACCTTTTTTTTTATTCACTTTGAGGATGGCCGAAACTGGAACGCTGTAGCGCCAAAGTGTGGAGCTTGGTCAGCTGATGATAGACAACATAAGATTGTATGCATATAATTCTGCTCCCTCAAGACCTTGAACAAGAGCTTCACCTTATTCAGGCTATGTGAGACTAAAAAGTAACATTTAGAAGGATTCTGTTGCAAGTTTTGACTTGGAGGTGGAAGCGATTGCTTACTGTGGTAAAATGGAAGATCATCGAGCTAACGTGCTATATTCATTGCAATTTCTACCGTGAATGATCTGCAACCACTAAAAATCATTAAGAATGGGGGGAAAATGGAGGGGTCTGTATTTCATACAGACTAATAGCACACAATCAAAATGAAGGAATCACATGCAGGTAAAATGTATCTTGCATTTAATGCATAGGCAGCAATTGCCAACAAAAATCTTATGTCATTGTAATTGCAAAATTATTGATTAATTTAGTCTAGCATATTGTGTGTTTCAAGTGAGATGAATGAATACATACATCAGCTCATTTATGAATCAGACAAACAGTATATTTGTAAAATGGGACTACTGTAGTTCTGGTTAAAAATTATGTCATAGATTCAACTGATTAATATAAACCCCAGATAAGATGGAAACTAAAAGAAGGCCCCGCATCTCCGCTCTATGTGCATCAGTAGACTCTTTTAGTTCTGTGTCACACATGTTCCACAATCTCATACTGCCGGATACAGTCCATAGTTTATGACGACCTCCTGAGGTGGCTCAAGTGTGGCTCATGAAAGGAAATAGTGATTTGGAAGGAGCTTATATCTAAAGTTTGTATCAAAAGTGTACACATTCCTGTCAAATCGCTGTTTTGTGAGGTAAAAAAACTCACCATGATTTTTTCTGTATTTTTTCACCAAAACAACCAAATTTGTGAGAAGGGTGAAAAAAATTTCAAAATTAACAAAGATGCAATAACTTTTTTGCATAGCTAAAAGATGAACCACTTTTGATCAATTTCATTGTTTAGTCGTCTTGCACACGCAACTAAGATTAACTATATAGAGTCTGATTCACATATAACTATTTTCCCCTGATATTTGAATCCTTAGCTAAGCTATTGCAAGCAAAGCTGCTAAAAAGTGTCAAAGTTATCACATTGTATAAAAATAAGAGAAGGGCACCATATGCTGCGAGAATGTTTTTGTTTGTGAATACTGTAAAATGACAATGTTCCTCCAACCTGCTAAAAACACAAGATGACACTAATTCTTTCCATTCTGTCATGTTATGGAAAGATTTAGGCACTTCAATTTATGGAGTGCCTAAATTGAATTATGCATGTTTATTTTGGTACCACTGAGTTCATTTACTGAAAATTTCAATCTTGAATGTCATATATCCATTTTCATGTACTTGCTCTGAGTCTCTCTTGCTCTCGAGTGGTTATTGAAAGGCTTGAAATGCTAATAATAAAAGTGTCAATTCTGTTGTAGACTGATTGGTCTTTTAGCTGCTTCTATCATGAATGTTTTAAATCATAAGTGTTTATCTGTTTTTAAAAACTATTCAGGTTTTAAATATAAATAGATGAGTCCAACAAGTATTTTACTGAGCTTGCATTTACTACAGGATTTGCCTGAGGATGTGCCAGTGGCAAATAATTTATGTTTGTTATATAGGTTTGAGTATGAAAAATAATAAAATTAGATTTTCAAGTCCTAGCACATATTATAGACAAAAATTATTTGCTGAGAATAACACTTCAGATCAGTTTAAGAATAGTGTTTACCATGTCTTCACCAAATACCTTAATTGTATGTAACATAATGTAAAGATGTCTTTAGTTCATGTACAACTAAGTAAAATCTATCGAGTTTTAGGTTTGCAATACTTAAATTGCACAATGTAAATTCACTTGTTTTTTATATGTTGCAGTAATTGATTCTTTTGAGGCATTTGTTTCTCAGAGATTTAAGCAAACACAGTCTATTTTCCTTGTATAAATGTATGGTTGTGTTTTGAATACTTGTTAAAAATGGGAAGATTTCTGACCAGTTTAATTTGAATTTGGAAAAGGTTTTTATTTGATAAGTTATAGGAAGTGTTAGATTTAACACCAGCTCAAAGCAGGAACTTTAACATCTTGTTTCAACATATGGAAGTAAAGTTTGGCTCACAGTTTGAAAATCTGTTTGCAGTTTAATTTTCCAAAAACCTGGTGTTCACGGATAGTCTCTCGCCTTAAAGTTTACGTAAGAGATATTCACTTTTCCCATGGGATGTAGTACTTCCAACATTTTTTATTAACTTTTTTAAACAATATTAGACTGGACTAAATTCAAACAATTTTGGCTTCTACTTTTGACAACCTGCTTTTGTTTTTAACAACATTTCGTAAACCCCTTAATGGTGACTCTACCCGATGCCGTCCCCAACCCTGACACAGACTCATAAAACAGTTTTTCAAGAGGTTTTTCAAAATAATGAAAAATGCAGCAACTGATATGCAAGTGATAAATTTGATCTTGCAAAATTAGTTTGCCATGGTAGGTCATGTGTGTCTCTTTTAAAAATGTAGATTCTTATTTAATGCATTTTCTAAATAAAACAGTGTTTAATTTAGAAAATAAAAGTCCCTGCTATTGCAGGTTAAATTTAATCTCATCTGACAAGAGCACCTTCTTCCACATGTTCTATGTTATCCTCTTACAGCAATCTGAACATTTTGTATCATCATTATTATTGCCTTTCTTACTCAACTTAGTATAACTAAGTTGAGTAATTGCCATGAGATGAGTAAGGTTTACAAACTGTGTTGTAAATAGGTTCAGAGGATGCATACAATTGTAGATTTAGCAACTTTGTTCCTAGTTCATGCCAACTTTAACTTGTCCATTGAAGTTGGGATCAGAATTAGGGATGTCCTGATCACTTATAAATAGATGTTATCAGAAGAAATATCCTACAGGCATATGCCAAAAACGAAGGGACAACAAGTTACAGGGTGTTATTATCTGTACTGTAGAATTGAATGGTGGAATGAGTGAGAGGAGGGAAAGGGGTGGACACAGTGGTAGAAACAGTCATGTTTGGGCAAACGAGGTCACCAATCAGAGATTGGTTGTGCAGCAGTCACATTGTGTAATTTTCCCGAAACATTTACGAGACAGTTTGAAAACATGACTGTCAGATTGACTGTTTTCTCTAAATTCTCCTTTGGTGAATTGTTGTCCAGTTTGTCTCTGTGTCGCCCTGTGATGGACTGACGACCTGTCCAGGGTGTACTCCACCTCTTGCCCATTGACCCCTGGAGATAGGCACCACCACCCCTAGCAACCCACAAGGGATAAAACGTGTTGCATAGTGGATGGGTGGATGGATACACTCGCTACTATTGGCAGTTCAAAACAATAAAATATCCTAGCGTATGTTTTGGGAGAGTGGGAGGATGCAGCAGAAGCAGAAAAACCCACATATGGAAGAACATCCAATTCCATATTTGGCAGGATTACATTAACTTTTCTCTAGAAAAAATAATTATTCATGTTTCCTCTGTGTCATGCATACAGCAGATTATTTAAAGTGTGCATGAAAAGCCATAATCTTCAGTATGCTTAAGGGACTGTGAAAATTAAAAAGGATAAAGTAATAAACATAAATTTACCAATATATTATTAGCCTTTTATATTGTTTATGTATATATTTTCTTCTCTACATTTCACCTTAGTATGAGGTAAACATGACATCAGATTCTTCCTTTGCAAAGAAGAATTTCTTATTATCTTATGAAGGTGAATCTGCAAAATACTGATTTCATATGTTATATGAGATTTTGTCAGAGGACTTCAAGACTTTACTTTCATTTATGGCAGAAAGAAACTGGTTCAAAGCTTCATCATCTCTCATCCCATCTTGCTTTCTAATACGTCTTGCTAGAGGGCCTGTTGAGTTGTTCCTGGCTGATGTGATGAATGCCGACATTTGGTTGAGCAGAGAGCTTGTGGGGGGAGTCCTTATTGCAAGACAGTGACAAATGAAAAGAAAAGAGAGAAAGGCGATGAAGGGAAAAATGGGAGGGAAAGAAAAAACAAAGGTGAGGCTGTTATATGGGCCAAAGAGGACTTTATATCTCAAGGTGAAAAAAAGGATTGAGGAAAACTGTTCAAACATAAAGTAAATGTAAATGATGTCTAAATAGGGGATTCTATGTTATTTCAGGTTCTTTACTGAGACATAGAGCTCCCCAGTCAAATCAGGGGTTGTATTCTGTCTATTACATGACAAGTCAACAAAATCATGGCAAATTGTCAGGTGGAATTTATGCAATTTGAAAAGTTCATTGGATGAATCATCTAATTAAAAGACTTGTTTTGGTTTAACCTTAGGAGACTATCTAAAATAACATATCAAGATCAAGTTTGCTGAGAACCACTGGAAGAAAAAAAAAGAAAAATTCAGTTTTATTCAGTAATAAAACTGAATAAATGTTTGTATAGTTGAGTTGTTTCCATTTTTCTAACAAAAGTATGCACAGCCCTTATATTTTTTAACTTTATGCCATTTTAGAACAGCAACATTTTAGCTTAAATCTAGCAATATTATATAGTTTGGATTCCAAGTAATTGTATAATTAGGTGATATGCAATTGGTTGTATTTGTAAAAGAAAAAAAACAAATTAAAAAAGGAAAATGTGCTTTATTTATGTACATACTCCATTTAACTGTGGGCGCCTAAAACTTGCCTTTTCTCAATAAAGGTTAGTTTACTAAGCATGGCATCATATTCTATCCGATCCTCCACAGTAACCCTTTTCTTACTGTTTCATCTCAGGCTCACTGACGCATGTTTTTCACAACAAGAAGATCACATCTTAGCAGTAATTGTAAGAGTCCCTCCATTTTTGACTAATAATGATCTTCTCCCAACTCAAACCCAAACATTCAACACACAGACCTACAACTGATTAATAACAACTGTTCTTTAATCAGAGAGTATCTGACAGGGAAGATTTTCCTTCTTACTATTATTTTTAATGTGTGTCACCACAAAAAAAAAAAACATCTATTGCATCTACTTACTTTTGTAAAAAGAAGTAACAGCATTTAAAAGATCCAGCTGGTGCATACATTTGGAGGAAATCCATATCTATTTGCGAACCCCTTTTTAACAGTCAAACTGCATTCACATTCTCCTAAATGGTCTGTTGGGGATTCAGTGCTGGTAAAAGGTAAAACTATTTTTGTTTTACATATTTTAAAAGGTGTTTGTTCACAGATGCAAACTACTGGAAATGATAAAAATCCATAGAGACATTAGCTGCACTTGTTTTGCAGCAAACTGACCAGTGCATGAAGATAAAATAAAAATAAAATGGGACTACAGACGTCAGAACAGTTAGAAAAACAAGATCCACTTTAAAAACGTTTTGTCAGTTTAAATAAATACTTTAAACATTAGAAATAATTAGTGTTAAAAGTGCTGTCGTCCTTAACAGCACTGCCAAGCCATGCCAGACAGAGGAGTCTTAAGTGTTGCCTCTGATATGCATTATGTTGTCAAAAGAATCAATTAAAATGTGATCTGTGTCTCATGCTGCTATTTTTCTATTGGTTCACTCTACCATTAAGCCATTAAACCCACTTGACTGTGAATGTGTGCGCCTTTGCCCTTTCAATACTCTCTTGACACTAAACGTTTTATGGTCTGCACTGTATTTGTTATCTGTCAAAGCGGGGCTCTATCAAGAAAAACCATCACAGTATAAACACTTGTCTGTGTTAACCTGTGGGGGATTATAACCGCTCTTATTGTGTTTACATCCATAAGCAAACAGAAACAGCGTTTTGTTTTTGTTTTTGTTTTTTAGCTTGTGTGTCTAAATCCCTCCCGGCTAGGTCATATTGTGTAAAAAAAAAAACAGCATGACACTAGTTGGAGATTTCAGTCTGGCCTGCCTCCTCCAGTGCTTGTGTCATGTCTGCAACTGCCTGAGACCAAAATCCAATCAGACAGATGGAGGGCTGTTTGAGGAGCAGAAAGAGGCTCTCCCTTTCTTGCCAGTAAACACTGGCAGTGCTCGGATTTAATTACATTCACAGTATGGTAAACGAAACTGTGCCACGGGCCTCAGAATTCACCTCTGGTCAGCACAGCGAAACCTGAGAGATCTACTGAGTAACTCCTTCACACTAGATTAATGAGAAGGTCTGCCCTATAGGAAAAATAATATGCCATTTTGGTGCAGTAGATAGCAAAAATATTGATATCTTCTGAAATTTCCCAGGTTTTGATGCACAAGCACCATGATATTCAACATATTTTATTGGAATTTTCTAACAACCTGAGCTGTGGATCTCTGCAGCTACTCCTAAGTTGCCATGGACCTTTTGCCTGTCTATGTCCAGTATTGTAGTCGGGCCACACCGGTTTCATTTACAGATGAAACGGTGCAATAGTTTGCAAAAATATTGTAAAGTACCGCAGATATGGTACAATATTGAAAGTACATTCCTGGAAGTACTAAAACTGGTAACATTTGTTAAATAAAATGTGCTAAATACAAATAAATGTCTTACTTTTTATGTTTTCATTAAAAAAAACAATATTATGACACTTTACATTATTTTACTTTCAATTTATAATTGTGCATTATCTTGTGTTGATCAATTACATAAAAATTGTGAAAAATACATAAATATTATGAAAGAATACATTCAAGGTTGGAGTTGCAATTTGATCAAACTGATCAATGTTGGAAAGTTACTGTATATGGATATGAATAATCCTGCATGAAAACCTGCAAGAGTTCTTTGCAAAATAGCATAAAAATCCACCTTCCCAGCTTTGTTAAACATTTTTTTGAAAAAAAAAAAAAAACTCAGTAAAAAAAAAGAAATTTCAAGATTTCTTTGTTCCTTTTGGAAGAAGCCAAATGGGATGTTCAGCATTGTTTGCTTTCATAATGCACTGCGATTTCTATCTTTGTTTATGATACACTCCTAATCTGTTACAAGTCTCTGCCCTAGCTTTATCCAGACACAACCCTTACTCTGTTTAGGAAGCTTAGACCCAGACAAATTACCATCTCCTATAGCTTCTCTCCACTTCTAGTCAATCATACCTTGTTTTTACTGCATTTTTAGAAGAGATATTTGTCCGATAATACAGCATTGCCCCTGTGAGGTCATTGGACACATTCCCGTGAAGGTCACAGCTGTCAGGTCATTACACAGGAGGATTGCTCTGAAGTTTACACTGCTTCCTAAACAACCACTTTACCACCACTAGGGAAGATGTGAAAGTGTCTCTAAGGTGGACATTTCCAGCCTTGGATCTTCCAGTTGGACACCAAAAATATCCATGTGCCGTGTCCCTTTGACTCCTTGATGATTTGACATGGCTGTGCCTCACTCTTCACTATGGTGGGCTCCTTGTGTGTGCTTTTTGGCAAAGAATTAGGGTTGTATCTGATTAGTGGGGAGGAAGAAAAGCAGAGCGCTTGAAAGCCTAATTGATTGGACTGTCTTTTTTTATCCCTTTGCTCTCGCACACACATGTTCTTAAATAAAGTGTTGGGAATACAAATATCCACAATGGAGGACCACACACCTGTTATCTATCAGTGCATGTAGTTTAAGCCTTCAGCTTCAGTTAAGAAAAATAGATTGTTGAAATACTTTAACCAGTAATTTTCTAAAGTTATGTAAATATTTTTAGAAAGTTGCAGACTTCTGAAATATCATTGCAGGCTGAAAAACAAAAATAAAATAAATTGCTTTGTATTAGCATTTGTTAATAAATTTAAACGAAACTAGCACACATTTAAATTTAAGAATTTGTGAGACAGAGGACACTGGTTATGAGCAGAAACTGAAGTGTTGCAAGCAAAATCAGTTCTGCTCATATGATTGTAGCAAAAAGAATGTGCCAATTGCTTATCAGGACAAACAGACAACACATTTCTAGTGAATAATTAGGGCCACTGAAAACATTGGCATGAATTTTCTGCAGTTTTGCCAATGTCATTGCAGACTTCATGACATGCAAGACTTTAAAAAAATCTGGTTGTCACATTTTCTGTTTATGGCGGGATGTAAAAATAAATTCTAAGCAGTAAAAATAAATTGTCATTTAAGGGTAAAATCAAATGTTTCAAAACTAATAAAAAGGGTAGGAAAAACTATTGGAGGTGCTGCTGGAATCATGTGATTGTCTCACATAGGCACTTAATACATGATCATGTTCACAAAAGATTAACACATTTAATGTTTGTGTGATGCTATAACTGGCTTCCTCTTTTTTCCTAATTCGCTTCTTAAAAATGCCACTCAAAAGCTTAAAGATATACTATATCACTTATTCATAAATCTTTTTATAAACACAATTGCTCTGTAAAAAAAGACTTTTTCATTCCAGCCTCCCTGGCTGGGGTGTACTGCCCTTTCTCTGGCCTTTGCCCTCTCTCTTTGCACAGAATGACAATGTTTGGGTAACATTTTTGTGCTTCAAGAAGCATCCCACTGAGCATGAAGGTGACCATCTCTTTGCACCTTTGAATTTTCATGAGTTTTAGTTATGTTGTGGGGACACATGTCTGTTCACTCAGTTTATTCAGTCGATACAAATCATTGAATTTATGTGACATTCTCCAAACACTCGATGAGAAGTAGTCGAGGGTGCAGACCTAGCGTGAGTTAGGTCTGCTTATAAAACAGTAGGGTTAATTTAATATCCCTAATGTACAAGAAATAGAAGTGTGTGTAGGCATTTTATAATTTCTCCCCTTGTAAGGTCAATTGTTCCAATAAATATTACGTTGTGAGGACCCATTGTTCCTTAGGGGACCAAATGCTTGTGCCCTAAAAGAGAGAAGAGCTGTTTTCGGGTTAGGAATTAGGTTCAGGACCAAGGTACGAATTGAATTTACATTAGGTTTAGGGTTAGGCAAGTTCTGGTAATGATTAGCTTTAAGATAAGGCAGTAAATAGTGATAATGACCATCAATCTATTAAGCAGACTTTAAATTGATTAATAGGGCATCAATATGGTTTAGGGGTACTTTAGAGGTTATCTTCTTCACTGTCATACATTCATTACATGACACTGAAAATGTAAATGCATTTTGAAAAGTGATATATTTGTGCACTGTATAGCTGCAAACCCTCTTCACCAGTAGCAGGAGTCATTAGTTATGGTATATACGTCTACTGAGCTGTAAAAACTGTTTTTCTATTCTTCTTTATTTTCTTTTTTTGGAAGAATTCTCCAAAGAGGTCATGTCAAAGTATGTTGAAGGATAATCAATAATGGGTAAGGACCATATATTATGATGCTCATGCTTTTGAATGTTAAAAAAAAAAATCAATCTTCTGCAGTTTTTTGATGCCAACTCAAAAGACAGACACCTTTATTCACAAAAGGGGATGGAAACTAAAAACCGAAGAGGAAAAAAAACTACTTTTATAGACAATGACCAGACAATATCTGCATTGTCCCTTATAGACCAAAAAGATCTCACTAATTTGTTTTCCAATTATGAATCATAAAGTTTCACAATGCAGCCACATACAAAAAAAACACTGATTTACTCCAATGTTTACAAACAAAATTTGTGATTAAATGGGAAGGGGGCATATTTCCTAGACACACAGTATCATTTTATAGCACAATTAAGTAGGTAATTTTTCTTCAGTTGTTTGACAGTGCTATATGTATTAATACAACAGCTCTAGCCCTTCTGGGCTACAGGTGTTTGCACATGTGTTCCTCCATTGTGATCACAGAGAACATCGGATACAAGGCTATATCTTTCCTTCTCCTGTGTTTCAATTCACCGCTCCTGAGATTTCCAATAACAAAATGCAAGTTTAGAGGTGACCGTGACTTTGTTGCGGTAGCTCCTAAACCAGGAGTCTCATGGGTCAAAGTCCTGCAACTTTTATATTTCTTTTTGTTTCAGCACACCTGGCTCTAATATTAGCTCATTAGCTGAGCTCTGTGGAGCTTAACTGCATTCTGGTGAAGCAGTTTAGCCACTTATTTCAAGCGTATTGGTCAAGGGACTCATTTAAAAGTCGCAGGACTCTGGGCCTCCACTGCAGTTTGAGTCCACTGTCCTACCTTCCTTTCCACATCAAACAGGCCTCCTCACTGTATGCTTTTAAATACCATTTCTAAAACCCACATTGTTTCCAAAACTTTTGACACCATATTGATTGCATCAATGTTACTTATGTATTTGATTCTCTTTTATTGTTTCAAATTATTTTACTTTCTCAGGTTTTGTTAATGTTTTTTTTACCTATGTGTTTGTATTTTATTCCTTTGATTATGTTGAATTTTTTGTACAGCACTTTGGTCAAGTTTTGATTTTTAAAGTGTTTTACAAATATAATTGAATGGATGTACATTTACTTTGTAAATAATAGTAACATTAATATTGTCATCTGAGTGCCACAAATCCTGCTGAGGTGCAATCAGTCACACAGTTTGAGAACTATGGTTCTAAATATATATTTTTGTCCCTAAAAGCACTTTTAAGACCAGCTTTTATGCATATGAGTGGTGTAATAGTTCACACCATAATTATGTATGTATTTTGTTTGGGGTTCTGTTTATTAATGGTATGCCATCCATCAATCCTTTTTCTGTACACCCTTGTCCCTAATGGGGTTAGGAGGGTTGCTGGTGCCTATCACCAGCAAGTGTTTTGGGTGAGAAGCGATCTCTCGCAGGGCTATTAAGGGTATGGTAAAACAAGTAAATAAATGCAAATTGTCAAATATTGGCTATCTATTCCATTTTTGAAAGAGAAAATTACTAAAACTTGTACATGACTGCCTTTGGGCTGATCTGTAGGTAGTAAGTCTGACAGGCATCCACAATACCTTTTGTGAACTATTGCACAAGTTCCAAATAAAGTCTGAATACTCCATTTCTGCTACAAAAATAAGTAAAATGCATGAAATGTAAAGCCCTGTAAAACCATCGCCAGTGACATCTAAAAGATCTATCTAACTTCAGTATTGCAGTGAGTCGACTTCTGAGTTGTATTCGATTTAATTTGTAATATATATACCAAGTCCCCTACAGGACATTTATCTATTTGCTGATAGTGGGGTTCTGTTATTACTTATTGCAGATGTTCCCTTTCCCTCCCTTTAGCCAGGAAGCAAACACACAGTGGTATAGCTTATCTTAACATCATTACATTATGTATTTGGACTGCAGAGATCACAAACACATTCTCTATAGCTCCCAGAAGATATAACTGACGGAAGTAAATACTTCTTAAACACCAATACACTTGATGACAATGTCACAAAAACACCCACCAATGGGCAGAATAACTAATTCTCTAACACATGTGTATATTCCTAAATAGAAAATACACTAGCAATTTTCTGCAATCTTAATGAGAGCTAGTTATTAACAAACTGGTCTGTGAATGTGTGAGTAAGGTAGATCATTGTTTATCAGCATGCAGGGTAAATTCCTTGAATGCACAAAAGACACTTGCATACAGCAGAGCATAAATCTAGCTACAATAATTCTCAGTGATAAGTAAGAAGCCCACCAGCCCCCACTGTGCAAAGCCCAGAAAAATCTATGTGGGATGAAATCAACTAATCTCAGTAAAGTCAAGTCACATCTGTAAATGAGGCTGCACTCATTTTATTGCGGCACATTTCATTTCAACACTGGTGTGTTCTTGCTGTTTTGACAGAAAATTGTCATTCTCATAAAGGTTTTAGCATAATTTTCCAAGCACTCTGTCCTTCTAAACACGCCTGAAAACACACATATCTCACAACCATTCAGAGACACACATTTTTTGTTGTTGCTGCTGCTTGAATTAAAGTTATAAATCTGTCTATGAATGTGGTGAAATGCAGAATGCTGATATCTCTGTTCCATGTTTTTCCTTTTTCGCAATTTCAATTTTAGCCCTGGTGTCTAAAATGTCAATCTAAAAAAAGTACTTAGTTGTAGAGTTGATATATGAAATTAAATGTTGCAATTTAATTTTAACAAATTGAAAAATGTTCTGTAATTAATATCAATATATGGATGATGGTGCTTATTTTTGTCATCGTGAAAGCGGCAGGGTACATCCTCGATAGGTTGCCACTCCATCACAGAGATACAAAGAACAACCACCATGCATGAATACACTCATCCCTAGGGGCAGTTTAGAGAGACCAAAAAACCGATCAAGCAGTTTTTTGTTTTTTTTTTTTTTTGGGAATGAGAAAAAACAATTCAGAAAGACTGGCATGGATTAAAACCCAAGTCCTGCTTGGAGCAAAGCAATAGCGCCATCAACTGCACCAGGTACAGCTCAATAAAAATAAATTATTTTTTTCAGTAGCCCTCATACCAAGGAATTTTAGTAAAAATAAAAGTGATCAAAGTATAAATCACTTTTATACTTTTATCAAAGTATACTTTTGATAAAAGTATAAAAGTGATTTATACTTTTATAAATGACTTTATACTTTTATGGTATGATTGTGACATTAGTTGTAGTTTACCAGTATTGTCACTAGCCTGGTAGAGCCCCGTTTTAAGGCTGTCTGTTTAATTACTGTAAAATGTTTCATCTCTTACGTTATACCTAATTGGACAATATACCACTTGTCTTGAGCAATCTGGCTTACCAACAAAATTGATCACATTCATTCTTGCCCGTTGCGTTCAACAATTTCCATTGGACTGTTTCTGACTAAATGGACTAATTCCGCCACACCATGAGTAATGTGCATCGAATATTGCCTTCTCTGTTCAAGTTAAGATACAACTGCTCATAGCACCCCAACTGCATTCACAACAATAACTGCAGCAGCCACATTTTAAGTTAAACGTGCATCACAGAGCACTCAATCTAAATCAGAGGGGTTTGTATAAAAATGATAGCAACAATCTCTCTAGTACGAGTTGTGCTTAAGTAATGGCACAATTTTATTCTGGTACATGAGTGAACAGGGAACATAAGCCTCAGGGTGTATACTGAGTTTGAAGGAATGAAAAAAAGACACCGAGACCAGCATTTGTAAACTAAGAACAACTAAAGGTGTTTTTGAACAAGACCAGCCAAGCCTCTTGGCATAGCAGTTGAAGTACTCCAAGTAGTGCCATTATAATATTTTATTACAAATTTGAATCGATGCAAACATTTATTTTTTTAAAAAGCAATCTTACAATTTCTTCCTGCTTCCTTCATAAAATAAACTTGCTGTTATTTTCTTTAGTTTTTAAGCCATTGATAATCTCATCTTCTCAAGGTTACTGCCACTGTTTCAAATGCAATTCAAGTATTTGAAATTTAGAAAATAAAAATGTTGAAGTACATGTAATAAATAGATGAATATATCTATGTTATATAAATCTTAATATGTTTTATTAAAAACTTACATGACATAAATCTCTAAATAAATTACAGAAACTTGATTTTATATACTTTGTTTTAAAAGAAGATTATAGTGGTTCACAGATAAACATGCCTAAGTGCTTCACAAAGAGAGCAAAAACATCAAAACATAATCAAACTGCAACCTTAATAAAATACAAATCAAATGATACAGACAATTAAAAACAAGGTAAATGTTCTGGAAATGTGTCGTTAATCAGGTTAAATGATCAAATTAAGGATCTGTTTGATTACTTTAAATTATTTCAGAATGGACCTTAGAACAGAACACATTAAATAGTTAAATGAATACAGAAATTACACTTGATTTCATAACATAGTAAATTAACATTTTAAATTATAAACGTGACATATAATTATTTAATTGTGCATTTAACAAATTACAGACACAGTGCAATCACAGATATTTAGTTAGTTTAATTTTATTGAAATTATAAAGTGCAAATATATAGTTTTTACTTTTCATTGGTTTTCTTTTGTCCTCCATCAACTTTTGTAGGTGACATGCTTCTCAAGGATTCTCATTTTATTCCAGCATCATACTAATAACAAACTGGGGGTAAATAAATGAAAGGATGTGACATCAGAACCCCATGCTGTGTGTCAGGAACCGTATTTGCCCATACATGTGTAAGTGAATTGTAAAACGACCACCTCTTGCTCTGTCATTCCTCAAGTTCTCCTCAGCCTCAGCAATAAGTGCCTGCCCCGACTTTCTCAGACTGACTTTCAGCATTGAACCATGTAGGCAATGATAATGTCGGCCATTTTCATTGGATGGGGAAGGGGCAAAGGGGGGAGCGAGGTGTGCTTGGCTTTTTCAATAAACCTCTGGTGATGTGTTTTGTAATGCATTGGTTATACTTCACAGTAAAAACCCATTCTGTTGCCGTGGCAGCCTGCACACTTCTCCCTAAATTGCCTTTTCTCCAAGTGCCATTCGTTATGCTTTCCACTCTGCTGCGCAGATATCATTTATTTATTTTATGAAACAACAACCCCGTCAAAAACAAAACAACCCCGCCTCCTATGAGGTGAGCCGAGCAGCCAGATAAATGAGTGGAAGGACAAACCAGTGCACAGACAGACAGGAGGATGGATGATAAATCACCCGAAATTGGATGTAAATTGGAGGAAATGTAGGAAAGATTTAGGAATGGACAGCCTGGTGACATTATGTAAGAAAATAACATCCACACATTTTTGTGTATTAGCCAAATACTTCAAAGAATGAAGTAGGAGATGGAAAAAATGGAGTGAGAAAAGTCCTGAGATACTGATTCACCATTATGTGAAATTCAATTTTCCCTTCTGCTCCTCTTTTATCTGGTGCCATTATGGAGACAGTGTTTGTCTGGTGGCAGGCAAATAGACCTGCTTTGTTTAGACTAGTGTCAGCTATAATGAAAAAGCACCATCAACTCAGAATGGGGGCTCTATACTCTGTCTATCGCAACACTCAGCAGATAATAACTATTGATTGCTATCCAGAAACAAGAAAAAAAGACAAAGCAGAGGAAAAAGACAAGGAATGTGGAATAAGGACATAGATTACAGTCTATTGCAATTGGCCATTTGTGAATCACCAATTAAATCTAAGCGCTTAAATGCAGAAAGCATCTTGGAAACTTCTCAGAAATTCTTTATAAAAAATATTCACGAACTTATTGAGTTCAGTTTCTGCAGGCAAACAGTTTTCATTCAGCTTCTGTATAATGCCTCTGTTTGTCTGTGTTTAAATTTATAGCCTGTATTTTAAGAGCTGTCAGATTCTGGCTGAGACCCACACAACAAGCATTAAATACTATTTAATATTTCATGCCACGAAGTGAAAAAAATAAAAACACAGATCTGTACAATGCTTGCATCTCCCACTGGCAAATCCATTTAGACTAATCAAAAACCACACAAAAAAATCTCATTGCAGTAAATAAAAAGTGTGACTTCAGAAGCTCACTCTCTCATGTCAGAGATGGGATCCGACGCTTCAAGACGTCCAACCCTCACCCCTGGGCAGCAAAAAAACATAAGCCCTTTGCGGCAATTTTCCCATAATGAATGTTTGTGGTCATTGATTTCCCATTCTAGGAACACTCTGTGACTCCACATCGATCCTGGTGGCTTTTATATGTAGATACAAGGAGAGTGTACAAAGTGTTAAATGAGTGTGGCAGCTGTTGCTTTTTGTAATTTGCAAGCAGTTCACGTCAGTTTTAACATCACACTTCTCTGAATCAACAGCAACTGTAATCAAGTTGTTTTTGTGCAATGCTTCAGCTAACTGCATGCAGTAGGCTCTTTGTGATTGATTAACTGGGTTTATAGAAGTGACTTTCTCATCAGAATTTTCATTTTTCATTACAGTGTCTTCTATTACAAAGATTGTAGAAGCTTAACAATGCATTACCTCAAGCAGTTACCGAGAAAAACATCTATTCATTTCAATAAAATCGTTTTGTTTAAGCTTGTTTTGTATTCATAAATATGTGAGGCCCGTTACAATCAGAGTTTAGGTGCTCTGGAGCATGCGTCTGCATATGTTTAGTGATAGTTTTTTGGACTTTAAATCCAAATCCAAATCCTACAGATTATATTGAAGCAGCATGTATCTTACGTGATATGTCCACCGTCAAATATTTTGTCTGGTGGAAAGTAAAGGACCGGGGTATGCAGTGGTAGAGAAGAACATTTACATAATTACCATTTCCTGACATTATCATAAAGGCCACAAAAACATCTGTGTTGCAAATTCATATTGCCAGTTTTTCTTCAATTTTGAGAATTGTGACATGTCTTTGAAATTACAGCAATAATCATAATTCCCAATACTTGCTTGTTTTCTATCATTATCCAGACCTGGGAGAGTCAGCCATCTGAGGTGAGGTGGGACTAGCAGCAATGTTTCTAAAAAAGTTTCTAAAAAAGAAAAAAAAAATTGATTTTCTATTGTTTCTATGCGCTGCAGGTCAGTTTGGCAAAAGAAGGCTTCTTCACTTGACATTTTTCTCACTTAAAAGAAAGCCAGTTTTAGCTGAAATTCCAGAAGCATCACCTATCAAGCTCATTAAGGTAACAGAGTTTCATAGACAGGCGAGTTGCAAATAACTTATCTTTGTAGCAAAGTTGCAGAAACTGAACACTAAGTTGAGGTTCCTTATGGGACAAAGGAGTTTGATCAACTGGAGTTAAAATCTCCCTAAAACATAGTGATTCTGCAGCAGAATAATGAAGGAAAAAGATCACTAAGAGTGATCTTTTTCCTCTTAGGAAGTATGTGCCATTCCCAAAGCACATACTTTGGGAATGGCAGCTGTCTCAGTAGTGACTGTAATGATTTAGTGTCAGATAAGTGTCTGAGTCCTTCTTAAATAGTTGTGAGGATATGAAGAAGACAGGACAGAATGGAAATGCAGCTGTAGAGAATGACCTCCCCACCACCTCACCTAAGAGAAACAGAAACAAGTTCTGGAAAGCCAAAACACCAACACATCTTATTTATTGGTTTTTATTTCAAAGCTTCATCCTCCAGTTCCAGATTAAATCACTTTGGAAACAAGATCTTTTAATGATCTCCACAGGCCTGTCATTTAGTAGATTAGAAGCTGTGAAAAACCCCACTAAAGTTCAGGAACTTTGCGAAGATGAAAAAAATTAGCAAAAAAAGGGGCATAGAGGACAGTTTTAATCCATATCCTCTGGCAGATTTGTGGAATAACCTTCACAACCTCGGGTAAAGATCAAGTACCAGCATTTATAGTGATTTTCTCATAAAGCCTGCAGTTCAGCAAATTCTGCCATGACTGCTGAAAAGGAAGTCAAACTGCCATGCAGGAGTGAAGAGTGCACCGTGCCTCTTGGCAAGAGAGGATCACCCAGTAGTTTCACAGTTATTTGGAGTCTGCTAGTTAAGAAGCATTTATTGCTAAACTCCCTTCTAGCAAAAACTGGGTTGTTTTTCTCCAGTATTACTCATTCCACACTTACAGTGAGATTTTGACGAGCGTTAAAATAGAGGTTAAACAAAAGCAATCAGAGATGTCATTTAAATAACCAATCAAATCTGAAAGGTTAAAACACACACAAAGCAAAGTAAACGGGACATATGTTGTATATGCTGTATTGAACACATTTATCCATTCCTAGTTACTCAGAGAAACAAAAACAATTAACAATATCAAACAAAAATCTAGAAGCATGCATGCTGAGAAAACTATGAAAACGACACTGTGGCAGTGCTTTAAGTGGGCCGCAAATGTGCAGGACCACCACTAAATGTTGCCCCTCAGCATACCGGGGCTTTTTCCAGTGTTATAACAGGTGTTAAGTCAGTCTGAGTTTCCCCATCAATATGTTCCCCCTAAAGCTCTGTGCATGCTCACTCCCTCTCTGTCACTGGGGCACTCTGCTTGCAGACAGCAGCACTACGGCAACCTGTTAAGCCTTGTGGTGAAGAGACCCAGCCAATGTGTAGACAGCCACTAATGAGAGCAATCACTGAGAAATTTAACAGACAAAACTTACTAAACATAGGGACGTAAAAAACGAGCAAGCAACTATATGTGAATCAGGGCATGAAAACAGAGAACATAAAAAATCCGACATCTGGTCTAGGCTACAGTGACTGTAGCGTCACTGTAGCGTCACTGTAGCATGACATGAAGGAATTAAGATATGGCGCTACTGAGGTGTTAAAGTTTTATGGCATCAGCTCCTCTGCTGGTTGGCTGGTTGGGTCTGGAGTCTTTCACCTTCCTCGTAGTAATATGCTATTCTATGGAGCTTAAGTCAGGTGAGTTTGTCGATCAATCAAGCTCAATGATAATGTGGTGAATATTAATGAAGGTATCAGTACTTTTGGTATTAATACTAGGTGCTAAATCCTGGATAATGAATCAGCATCTTCATAAAGCTTATCAGCAGAGGAAAGCACACTCTGCTCTAGAATGTCCTGGTAAACAGCTGCCCAAACTTTGGGTTTGACAAAACATAGTGGACCAACCAACACTAAAATTAATCCCCAAATTACGACATTTACAGCTTTCAAGCCACGTGTCCCCTCTGCATCTACTCTGCATTTTCATTTGGACTCCTGAATAAAGTTAAGACACATATCTCTGTGTGGTAAATCCTGAAGCACTGACACTGTTACAGTGTAATGTCCTCCTCTTATCTCTTCAATTGGTTTTGATGTAGTTACTCTTAATAGTTGTATTGTTTTGTCTAACACATTTTCCTTTCACTGAATTCTCTAATAATATATACTTTCCTAACAACCACCTTAAGAGCGTTAGCAATGACTTTTTGTAACTTACTTGTCATGTTAAAATTTTATATGAATTTGGAAATCTCAGTGGCTGAAAACAATTGCAATATAATTTACTTCAAAAGAAATGCTTGAAGCATATGAGACTGAATTGAATTACTAAAAGTACATTATAGACAGACAAAATACAAAACAGAGAAATATAAAAGTTTCCTAAGAAAGCAGAGATAGAAAGAAGATATATCTTTATTGCCTATTTTTTGTCCTCATTACTGCTAACTAGTTGAAGCAGCTGGACCCTGTGGCTTTATCCTCAGGCCTCTCTGGCCCTGGTGACTCCCTCTGCAGGAAAGGTCACTCAAAACAAGACCACCTGCTCTTTCTCAATGTTGCTAGAGTCACTATGGAGGCAACAGGGGGGAGCAAGTTTTTCACAAAGCCAGGAGTAGAAAGTGAAATTGTCTTGTCCTAATTGTGCAAATTAAGACAGACAATGTAATTCCCAGCTACTTCCACAAAGACGGAAATGTGGGCAAGTGCAGAAATATAATTCTTGACTATACATCTGTTCTTCTCTTGTGTATAAAATCATATTTTTTTCTAGCATGAATATGTAGATGTTGTCTTAACTGGTCTACATTAGCTGGAGACGTAACTGCTTGCTTTCATGGATGTTGTGCGTCTAAATATTGACGTTGGGCTACCCGTTTACCCGGGGTATCTTGTTTTGGGACATCATCCCTGCGTCTCTTTCATTTAAAACTTGATGAAAGAATTTTGAACAAGAAAGAAATATTGTTGCTAGCTTGTCAGGCAGCACAGTCTAAATAAAGAAATTGGAAAGTGAGTTTATTCTTGACACAGGATGCTGAACTAGCAGGAGCAGAGCTTCTTGGCAGTGTGAAGAAGTACACACAGAGAAGATGCCACAGGATCAAAACTTGGTGAGGCCAGCATGGTGCTCTTCTCTTTTATTCTCTGTGTACAGATTGTATTGTAGTGAGATGTGAGGCCTACAGATACAGATGAGGCTCCATTAAGTGTTAGCTTATACTGTGTTCAAATTAATCGAATCCAGTGTAAGCCTGAGTCTCCTGCAGTACAGGAACAAATCAGCTAAATGTGTTAATGTGGTTGTTGAAGATATGTTGCACAATTGCAGAGCATGCAAAAATGTGATCTGATTGGGTTTAATCCGTCAAAATGATGTGCAGTAGGGACAGCCAGAAATCAGTACAAATTGAATTTTTTGCCTTTAAACCTATTGCACTTTGAGCAGTCATGTTTTAGGAAACCGCTCATCTACAAAGTTAGATGAAAAATACATACTGGAAACAGACACAACACCATACTCACCAGGAATTTTTTTTAAACATTTAATAAATAAACTAAATAAATTGATTTTAAGTATCGAGCCAAATGTAGCTTTTGGCAGTCCACAGAGACAGGAAAGCATCGACAAGATGAGAACGCCTTTGCGATTCACACTCTACGGGTCTTGGTGCATACTGACAGCTCTATGTTGGGTAACAGCACACCACATGTTTTCACCAAATCTGATATCATGCTGATTCAATCAGAGATGCTTCAAGGCATTTGTAAATATTGACACAGTCAGAGAGAAAGCGAGAGAGACCTGAACTGTGTCTCCTTCATCTGTCTTTGCACTGTTACCATTTTCATCTTTTGTGTGAATAATTATTTACTTAATATGGCCAGTAAATATTAATACAAAGTGCTTCAATTCTTGGGGATACAGGAGAATCTTCTATGATATACAGTGGATTTAACAATCTACATGTTATTATTTTAATGTCTTCTGAAGGAAACTGGTTGCATAGACTTTATTTGAGAGAGGCAGAGTAAAGGAAGGACAACCTTTTTATTTAGTTCCAACATTTTGTCTTCTATTATCAGGTATTGAAAACATTGTTAACTTTAAATAAGGTTTTGTTATCCTAAAGGATTTTCTTGACATGTAATGATTTGAATTCATTAGATAAAGCCCCAGTTAGCAGAGAGGTTAGAAATGTTCCAAAGTTAGTTGTTTTTTTATTCTACAAAGGAAGCAATTTATATAGATCAGACCACTGAAGTCTGCAATTAAAAAAATACAAACAATAATAATAATAATTTGATAATGCTAGAACAAATTTCTTTTTATCACTTTTTTCAACATCCATAATGCACCGTATTTTCCGCACTATAAGGCGCACCACATTATAAGGTGCACCTTCAATGAATGGCCTATTTTAAAACTCTTTTCATATATATGGTGCACCGCATTATAAGACGCATAGAATAGACGCTACAGTAGAGAACGGGTTACGTTATCCATCCATTAGATGGAGCTGCACTAAACAGAATGTCAACAAAACACTCAGATAGGTCAGTCAAACTTTATTAATAGATTACAAACCAGCGTTCTGACAACTCCGTTCACTCCCAAAATGAATAAACAGCTGTTTTATTCCCGTGTTCTTTTGTGTGTCTGATCGCCTTAAGTTTAAACTCTGCGCCGTAAGCGTGTCTCTTAATAGGAACCATTCTGGGGTCTTTACACAAACACACGAATGGAAATGAAACAGCACGCTTCACGCATTTCCCAGCATGCATCACGCGTTTCTTCTTCTACGGAGGAAAATGAAGTCGACGGCTGCTTACCGTAGTTGCGAGATCTGTTGTGGCTCAATATTGACCCATGTATAAGGCACGCTGTATTATAAGGCACGCTGTCAAAAATGTAAGATTTTTAGGTGCGCCTTATAGTGTGGAAAATATGGTACATAAAAATGTGAAATAACATTTTTAATCTATTCAGCATGTCATTGTTTTTACCTGCCATTTTAATCAAGGTGTGGAGACTTCTGAAGTTCATTAAACAAAATATTACATACTTCTGATATAAGGGACAGAAAAACAACAAAAAAACTAACTTAATTTTAAGTTGTTCTAAAAACCTTTTCATTTTTACATAAATACAGTTGTTTTCACATCTACTTAGGCAACACTCTAAATTTGTCACAACCTTTACTGTCTTTTCAACCATTTGTCACCTGCAGATGTAGACTGTCGTACTGCCAAAGATAGTTTGTGATTCACTAAATGATGTGCAGAAAATGTCTAACTGGGCACCGCAGGAGAAAATAATGGCAACTTTATTGGTACTTTGTTAGAAAATTAGAATTCTTATGGGATACTTATTGTCAGGCATTAAATTGAACATTGCTGCAAAGCCTAAGAAGATGTTTTACATCTTCATAGTAACATTTTCCTTAACAATAAAAAAATATCCAAAGGCAGAATAGAGTATTTGGCACATTGACAACGAACATAAATGTCTCCTCAGTAGGCCCAAGTATCTGATAACTTAATAATGAGAACAATTTTGTCTAGAGGCAAAAAAAAAGAACAGGTAGTTGAAAAAAGCTTACTATTTTCTGTGTAGCATTCTGTTTTATGTAACAGTTTTCTATACGACAAAGAGCAATTTAACTTATTTCTTTGATATATTTTTTAATGAGGACTGTGTGACTCAGTTTCTTATAGTTTCTAAATGGATTGAGAATGTCACAGAAATAGCTAATATATTTGTAAACTTTTAAATGATTTACATCTAGACGCCTTATTTATCTTTAAGATTTTTGTTTTGTGAGCTAATTTACCTAAAGTACATCTTTCCTGGTAATATTCACACATCCATGTGGGAATGAGTAAAAGTTGAAAAACATCTACACCAGGCTTTAAAAACTATATCCAGAAAGTAGTAGTTGTGAAACTTCTTCTAAAAGGTAAACAATTGGTAACTGCAATGTGTGTGTGCGTGCACACAAGGGCGCGATTAAGGTTGCTACACACACACACCTATGCACCCCGACACACACATGCACACCCCTACGTCTGTCTTTGTCCTGCTATGTTATTGACAATATTTGCTGCCTTACTGGTAGTTCATCCCCAGACTATTAAAACTATTAGGTTACTTTGATTTGTTTCTGCATCCTAGTTGTATTGAGCTGTGCATCAGTCTGCTGAGCAGGTGAGGATTTGTAGTTGCATCAAAGATGAACAGTGGAATGAAGCTGCTGCTTAGTGCATTCTGTTCCTTCTGTCTGGTACAATGAAAATATCTGCTGCCTTTATGTGGTGATGATTTTGTAAGCTGAGGTTTTGGTCAACTGCATTTTTTTTTCCATTTTGGTTTCAAGAAAACAGGAGGGAGATGTGAACCTTCCAATAAAATACAGGTCTGAAGTAATGTGTCATTAGAGTTAATACCTTTATAAAACCTATTTAATAGAAATAAATGAACAAAAACTAGCTCAAGGTGGGGCTGGAAACTTTATAATGGGAATTTACTTGAGAAACTAAGAAAATAAATTGATTATATTTAAATTTACGATTGCTAAGCTTCAATCCAGTTCTTTGAGCAACATTAATTTTATTTCTCTAAACTCCTGCCCCTACTGTATATGCTTGGGCAGCAGAGGGACATCCAGTGACTTACTGACTTAATTTGTTTTTTATTTGTCTTAGGCAAATTCATCCTTCCAACTTTGTTCTACAGTTCATTCTACTATAAAGCCTGACTGAGAAAAACTTTTATTGCAGATTTTTAGCTCTGATGTTTTTGTGACCTCCTGACTGCATGGAAAAATTGCAAAAATAACCCTTGTGTTGAAAGGGAGTTGTAAAATACTAAGCAGTTCAAGAAAACTATGCATTAGTTTATGAGAAGAAGTAAATCATGACACTTGTTATTGTGTGGATTTCACGATTTTCCCATTTGAAAAAGTAATTTCTCAGAGACAACAGAGAAACAAGTTGTTTTAGTGTCCAGAGAAGAAATTTATTCTTAACTTTCTTTCTTTAACCTACTTTTTTATGAGGGTAGTGAAATGCCTCTGAGCAGAATGCAGTGGTGCAACTGAATGTGTAAGATCCAGGTTCCTTTCATTCAGTGAAGTTTCTGAAGATCTTTTCTACCATGTACTCTTTTTGTGATTGTTGTTCTTAACATTGTTTTAGTTGGCTCACATTTTGTTTTTAGGGACATTCACAAACCATCAAGTCAATCTACAACTGATTTTATAGCAAAATACAGGATGACAATAAACAAAAGCACTTTGTCTCGTTTAGAGATAATGACAAGTTTATATGTTGTAATTTAGGTACCTATAAATATAGATACAGATATGGGCACAAACATGAGCAGCCATAAAAAAGTAAAAAGATTGGATGATGCCTGGCATATTCCTGCAAATCATAACAAAACAGGCCACAGTTTACTGTCACAGATAACTAGAAATAAATGAAAAAAATATAGAACGCATAGAGGCAGAAAAAAACTCATCTACTGAAAACAGAAATGAAGCGTCTCAGTACCTGCACTCCATTTTATTTTTTTATATTTTTTCAAAATATATTTAAAAAGAATTAACGCAAAGATGTGCAGCGCTGACATTTATAATCATAGTAATTTGAAATGATAACACATGGAGGATTGTAGCATCTGAATTCTAAATAGTTTTTCTGAATTATAATTTACACCTAATAAAATATTTAAAAAATGTATAGCAACATTTATTATAGGTAATAATCATTCCTATAATAAAAAAAAAATTATGATCTCAACTTTAACTGGTTCTATTAATTATATATCTATTGTTACCCGTCAGCATCTACTTAGATGGAAACATTTTTTCGAATGCTTCTGATAACATCACCCACTCACTCTCCTCAAGACCATTCGGAAAATTTAGCATTATAGAGCGTTCTAGATATGAGGCAACAATTTGGTCACATTGCATCAACTTAAAATAGTCTGACAAGATTCACTGAATGTTTACAGGTTCAGTTTTTTTCTTTAAATAAATATTAGAGAATTGTTTGTGAAAGAAAAAAACAAATGTTAACTAAGCAGGATTCTCTTGAGTCATCCTGAAGGAGAAAGATGCCAGTTTGTCACTGTTTAAAGAAGCTCTGTGTGTTCATTTATTAAAAGGAAAGAAGATCACATCACAAAAGAGGGCTTCAATCAAAAAGTCCTTACATGATTTATGTAACAAAATTACTATGAGTAGTTGGGAAAATATGGTGATCTAACATCTTACTCTCCCTCAGTCTTTTCCTGAGATAGTTTTGTTGCCTAAAAACAACTTGTAATATTCACTTTTTGTAGTACATTGGTTAAAACTCACTTTTAATATTGAACTATAATAGAAGGTTCAACATCAATGCAGTAAATAACAAATTCTTAATGTCACAGTTTTTATTGTATATCAAAATGACACACTAAATAATTTGTGCAAAATTATTTTAGGCTATTTTTTCCGCCACTTTTACCAAGACATTTTAATGTTTAAGAAAAGGCTTTATGATACAGAAGCTATTGTTTCACAACGTTTAAAGATGTCCTCTGAAAATCTGATTTCTTACAACACTTAGATGGGAAGTTGAAGTTTTATCATTGATAAAACCATAAAATATTTAGGCTAAAGACATCACAGCTGTTTAACCAAGTACTGGTCACAAACATTTTCCACTTTTACATTATCTGTTAATGCATATATTGGCAAGTGTGAAGAGTTTATGAGGGTGTAAAATTAAACAAGGCAATTTTTTTCTCCTGTTTTAACAACCTTAAGGCACAAATGCCTTTATGCGTCCTAACTTAGAGGGCATAGAAGATGTCATGAATGCATTTAGTGTAACTAATTGTTTTATTATTTTACCATGTTCAACGGCACGTGAAATAGCATGCTTTTGCATACTGATAGCTTGGACTACACTCTGTCCCCATTCCTCCATTTAGTGAAATTCCCTGATCAGACCCTATAAAGGGGCGTTAAAGGAAAGAGATAAAACAGAAAAGTATATGTACTTCATTTCTATAGAAAAACTTACTGTGTATTGCTTAATGTGTAAATTATGTAATCTGAACTTAATTTTTTAACTTCAGATTAAAACATCTGAACTTGTCTGTTGCTGAAAAGCAGTACTGCTTCAGCTTATGAAGCAGTACTGCTGTACTTTTACTGCAGCAGAAAACCCCAAAGGATGCAAAGTGAATTTCGTGTGGTCTTATCAAACAATATCATGCCACAATGTGACAAGTTCAAGACTTATGTTGCTGCTCCCAGACAGAGCAAATCAGCAGCTGCATAGTACTGCTCAAGCAGACAGAACATGTTAATACACACACAGAGATACATAGAGCTATATAAACTAGTTATATGTGAACTATGCATCACAGAGGGATGGTTACAGATAACATGTAATTTATTAGCGACATATTAAAGACGTTTAACGATCAAGCTACATTATTAGCTGCAAAATGCAAAAATCAGACCAGCTTTTACCTTCTAAACTGCCTTAATTCAGGATCTCACCAATTTAAGAAAACAGTTTGCTTAAACTACTGTTGCGTTTTTATAATCTTGAACCTGCTCATTTTCCACTGACCTCCGTCTTAAACAAGGTGTTTTTTTCCCATGAAACATTCTCTATAGAGGCAAGACATTGTAATATCTAATCAGATCAATAATGTCAGAAATACTCGACCCAGTCCACCAACACACATGCTCTGAGTAAGTTAAACCCGTTTTTCATTATGATACTCGATTTGAACCACATAAAATGGTACATGATTTGTGATGCTTCCCTTTATTTGACTTATTTGGTAGCTGTCTTCTCAATCAATGTAACACGTGATTATAAAATATCTATGTATGTCTTTAAGTTTTATGCATTAGAGTTATTAATGTCATTTACATTACTAACACTTTCAAAGAAATCAGTCAGTAAGTTCAATAAATATTTCCAATATTTTTCCACTGACTCATAGCCTTATGAATTTCATTTCACATTATGTTGATTGTTTGTTTTTTAATTCAATCTAAGTGAAGAAACAATATTTTGGCTTTTATTTTCCATGTGTTAAATTTTGCTTCTTAGTACAAAAACTAAGAAGCACAATTATTGCCTTGCTAGGCCTTAAACAGTCTGCTGATGACTCTTTCTGGGACTTGAAGTGTTAATTCTTAATTATCCTTGTTGAGCTAGATTGTCAGCATCTCCCCTAATTATACACAGAAGTGTCGGATAATGATTTCATCCACCTAATCAACCATCACAGCAAAACAATAAGAAAATCCGTTCTTCATCATTGTTTTAATTAGTGTTTTCCTGCCTCTAAATCCTGAGCAGAGCAGCTAAAAGCAAAAGAATCATGAATAACAGAGTCAAAGCTGAGAAAAGAAATTTCTCTCTGTGTAATCAATGTACCCTGGTTCTTCAAGTATTCCTTCTTTTCCTTTTGTACCAGTGAAATAACCTTGGTAAAGATTATTTATCTTAAATCGTATGCACAAGTTTGCTGCATAGCTTAATCTTCTTGCTCTCTCTCTCTCTCTTTTGTTTTCCAGACTCAGAGCTGCTGCAGAACTTTTGTCTTCTCTTGTTTATGGTAACACTGTGATATGGCTAAAACAAAGATAGAAACTGATTTAAAACTGGTTTAAATGAGCCCTTTAAGGCATCAAAAATACAAGAGGCTTTTAATCTGAATAAAGTATGACCTTAGTCCTCAGGTTTTATTATTTCATAGAAAGTCATGCGAGTTGGGCAGTTCACAGATGCAGCTTGCTTTGTTTTTTTTTCCACCTATTTTCTCTCCTTTTCATACCATCTCAATTTCAGCCTCAGGAAAGTTATTTTGAGAAATGGCTAAGTCAAGAACAAATTCTCTCACATTGTTGCTGTTGACTTATTCAGTTATTCGGCCATGTGGAAAATGGACACAATTTTCCACAAATGGAACCCTCTCCTCTGAATGATTAATTGTCAGAAGCCTGGTGGAGATTTTTGTGCTGGAAGGGTTTGAAGCTGATAGTGCATCACAAAGGACCAAGAGCCTGTTACCAGGATAAATCAGCAGGGCAAAGAAAGATATATCTGGATCTAAGTACCGGTAAATGTGACTTCATTTTATATATTATAATAAATTAAATGATGAAATTATTATGTTAGAGAGTTGATATAAGACCAAGTCTGTTGCAGATACATTGTTCACTTTCTAAACTACCAATAGACAAATTGGCGTATTCTGCTAATTTAAATCTACTGTATGCATCTTCTTAGTTCATGTAATAAATCTTGAGCAAAATTTTGAATTCAAGGGTTAATATTTTGATTCCGATAATACATCCACAATGTCTTATTTTCTTTGTAAGTATTCCTTACGAAGAAAATAACACTTCAACAAGAAATGTTTGATGAGTTTCCAGCAACTTGCTAAAGTCACAGCACCTTGTAGTGGCCTGGCATG
Source organism: Phalloptychus januarius (assembly GCA_902982915.1). Lineage (NCBI taxonomy): Eukaryota > Metazoa > Chordata > Actinopteri > Cyprinodontiformes > Poeciliidae > Phalloptychus > Phalloptychus januarius. The sequence continues at coordinate 10,561,440 of CADWAE010000466.1, read as the reverse complement.
AGAACTACACCGCATGCAAGATGTCCTAGTGATCGTGTTTAATCATGCAACTTTTTCCCAGTCAACATCAGAAAATACAGGCAGTTTCCAGGCAACAAACATAGCTAAAGTCCAAAGTTTTCTTGTAAACTTCTTACTGCAGCTTTAAGTACATTTCAAAACTTGCCCTTTTTTATACTGCACTTTTACGTTTACGAGAGTCTTTTCTTTTCAGGCTAGTATCTATACTTCTACTTAAAGAATGTGAGTACTTTTGACACCTTCTTTATTGCTTTACCAAAATTAGGCTTTTTTGGAATAAATGAATAAATTTAATGTCAAAGTGAAAATATTTCAAAAAAATAATGACAAATAAAAATATGTAACGAAGTGATTGTGTAAATATTCACTCCTTCAAGTCAGTATTTAGTAAAGAACATGGCCAAAAGTTGTTTATATACAGTCTCTGCTATCTCAAGTAGTGAAGCTTGTAATTCCTTCAGGGTAGTCACTGTTGACCTGGTGACCTCTCACCTCATTCTGATTCAATGGGTAATTTACAGCACCTTTATGGCAACTGGAGGTTCAGCTAGAAATTATTTTGGCACAAAAACAAAACATCAGAAATTCAACTAATCGGAAGTGTTCAGAGGTTTTTGGTTCTCTTTACATGTGCTGTGACATAACAGTCAAGATTCCTTGCATTCTTGCGTTTGCGTCACTGGTACACAAGGTAATGCAAGGGCATCAACCTGTTCCACTGCCACTGACAAGGCTGGTCTGCAGAATTCAGATCCATCAGCCAGAGCAGTGAGTGGAACCAATAGCAGTGTGATTAGTCTTGCTGGGGGGTAAATGAAAACCATTATCAAGGTTTTTCTGTCCGTCGCATCCTAATGCAAAACACAAAAGCAAAGTGATTTGAATTTCTAAAGCAGCACCAGTGATGCTCATTTGGCACTGGACAGTCTCATTCGGAAGCTGGATTTTTTGCCTGCTGGTTTTGTTTTGGTTCTATGATGCGTCTTGAAATGAGCATCATCAACAACTGTGACTCTCGCAATGGCCTGGTGCTTTGGTTGTACTTTTGCTTAAAAATGTGATTAACAGTTTTCAATTCCTAAAACAATTGCCAAGAAAAAACATGCAACTTCTGTGGGAGATTTTTTTTCCTACTAGATACTAGTCTGGTAAATTAAACAACAACAGTTTGGACTGTTATTTTATTATTAAAATAATAATGTCCAACGTGTTGGATTTTAACACATTGTTAACTAACATTGCTGAATTTCAAACATTCTTTTGACCTCTTCAGACTAGATAAAGTAATAAAATAATCTGTTCAATTAAAAATAGAATTACATAAAGAAAATGTGCCAATGCCAAGTAAATTGCTGGTTGTTTATAGTTCCTCCCTTTGGTTAAACAATCGTTTCCTTACAAAATCTTGAATTCAAACAGAAGTATTCATAGTGTGGAGCATAAGTTCAGAAATAAGGAAATATCCTTCATAAACATTCAGTCATTGCTCTGTTGCACTTGAGCTAAGTTGTGTTTCTGTCCTCCAGTTTGAGGAGCAAACTCTGCAGCTCTGCTCCAGTAAACGAGGAGTAAAGAATTCTGACTTTTGCTTAATAAGGGTAATCCTCTTATTATTGTCACCAGTACTTCCTTGATATTAAACTACTGAACCAAGATGTATAGCCTTACATGCTGACATTAAATCAGACTAAGCATTTCCAGCTTTAGCTTATTTGTGAATTAAAAAATGTCCATTTGCTAAATGTCAAAATTATTTTGATCAATGTATTTTGTAATATTGAAATGTTATTTTTTAAGTTCTTCAAACTTAAACAAACATAGATTTTCTGTGTTGTTGGTAGAATTTAATTTAGTCATGAATGACAAAATTATGAAAACAAAACATTCAGAAAAATCTTGAGTAAAAAAACATTTTATTTGGAAGTGGTGATTCAGTTTTTAATTTGATCAAGCTTATTTTAGGAGCAACTGAGATAAAAAAAACAACCAATAACACATTTGGTTGCAGAGACAAAAGCTTTCAATACCTGTTTCCCGTTTAATTGCTGTGCAACGATGTCAGTCATTTTCCCCTCTTTCATTTCTTTTCTTGTTTTTTACCTCATCCTGTTCCACAGTTTTTCCTGGTCTTCCAATTTCATGGCTGGGCATCCTCCCATGTATAATTCATGAGTGACATGCTTGTTTTACACACCACGTACCAACGGCCATGTTGTGGCGCCCTGAGGGGGTCTCAGCTTTGCCAGCCTGTAATCTGCTTACACAGAGAGCAACTGGCTCGCAGCTCTCCTCACCAATTACACTCAATTCATGCAATGGCCCTCTCCCTGCCACAAGGTTGGTTTGCGATCATCATGTCCTTCAAAAAAGGTGTACACAGAGAATAGCAACACTGCATCCGTATTTATGTCTGACTGGGAGGTAATTGGTTGAGTGCGCTGTGTTGGGGGCACCAAGCAGATAAAAGCACCTCGCTGAATTTGACAGTTGCTCTGCTCGTTGCAAGGTCACAGTCCACCAGTAAGTCAGCAAAGCACCTGACAATAGAGCTCACTCACCAAGTTAGAGCCTCAAAGTTTGCCCCATAACAGCAATTTACCTAGGTGTGCTTATTATTCATTGTGCGCAAATGAATGGTGCGTGGACCGCATGCAGCATACAAACACAAACTGGCGAGCTTGTACATACAATACCTGCCCAAACACTGCAGTCAAATGTGATAGTGTGTAGCCGGTAATAAGCACTGATTGTTTGTGACGGGGCTGTATAAGGCTGATTTCCCAGCTGAGGAATGGGGGCTTTGTATACATCACAGAGCTGTCAGTCTGAGACAGAAAATGGGCCCACAGCTTCACTGCTTTTCAGCAACAGACAAGCGAGAACCACTTCACCGTTTAGCTTTCAGACAGCAGACAGAAACAGCCAGTGATAATGTCGGTACTTTAAATATTTTACAGATGCGGTGCAAGCCCATTTGCATGAAAATGTGTGCTTTGGTGTTAGATTTTTTGCAAGTGGGGAAGAAACATGTTTGTTATTAAAGAGTAAGGGCTGTTACTGACTCCAAACAGGTCTAAAGAGTAATTCCATCTTCAAGCCTTCTTTGTCCTGTACATTGGCAGTAAGCAATGCACAGGGTCCCCTGATGTACGAGTCACAACAAGTCACAGTTGAAAACATTTAGTTGAATTTAGTTTTCATTCCGTAAACAAGTTTGTTCCTGATAGGAAATGGAACAAATGACAAAAAATTTAAAGGACAATGTTTTGAAAATTATCTGTCTTTGGTTACGTTCAATGAAAAAATTGGATAGTTAATAGTTCCTGACCATGTTATTAAATGTTTTCATTTATATTTTGATGATTTCTTAAATCATGAGTTTCACGTCTGTGAGGGTGGAAGGCTGCTGTGCCATCATGTCAGATTCAAGTTGGGGACTTTGATTATTAAGATTTCTTTCACCCTAAATATGCCAAGAGTATTATAATAATAGGCCGAACTGTAGGTTAGACTTTTTGTTTTTTGCATTCCATTATTTCTTATTAATTATTTTTCTGCAATAGAAAACATTAACCACTACACAAGTAAGGTTAAATAAAATAAATAAATAAATTGTTTCCCTCCTGAAAAAAAATATTCTATTGCTATGGTTACATTTCGTTTAAAGGCCCAACAAAGTTAATAAATCATATTTGCATATGTTGCATTAGAGCCTGGATTTGTATCACTTTCGTTTGGGGTTTCCTGAATCAGATGGCATGTAGTCCATAATTTATCGATCCTACTGTGTTTTATTCATAAGTCTCACACTGTGGAGATCATTAGGGAGATTTTTGAGAGCTGCCACTCATGGCTCCATGTTGGACATGTGATGACAACAATTTAGATCTACAATGATGACCTGGAAGATTTAGCTCAATGTTACCTATTTCACAAAAACAAATTTGATTTGAAAAAGTTGCAAAAAATCTATGATTGAGTTGATTTTGCTTTAAAACCTGACTTAACTGACTGTTCCTGTGACTTGATGTTATCTCATTATGATTGTTAAATTGAACTGTCAGCATATTACTGATTACTCAGCAAATTGTATAATGAGTTCATCAACCATCAAAAACAATGGAGAAAGATTTTACTTGCATAATTGTTCTATTTAGAATATTCTGTGTATAGATTCTGAACAGACAGAAGCTCAACATTGGAATCTACTATTATGATGTAATCAATGTGCTGTTCCTGCTCTGCATTCTGTCCAAAAAATTTTAAAAAGGACAATTAATGTTCAACTAAAAGAATACAAGTTGCTTGCAGGAGAAAAAGAAAATACAATTATTTTCACTTTCATACAACTTCAGTATCAGTTGCATCAGAAATACTCCTACAAAAAGTTGAGAGTGAAGGTGAAGGTATTCCATCACTGTCATTATACTTCAGGGAACTTTGGGTCAAGTTCTTTCTGCTATAAAAAATTCTCCCATAATCTAGAGGTATGTTCGTAAATCTCATCCTGGATGTACAATATAGAGGTAAAACATTAACAAACTTCTTGGGCACTTTTGTTTTTGCCAGGACTGCTTTTCCAGGAATTAAGATGGAATTTTTCCTTCAAGGGTTTCCAATTAAATAAAAACAGAACGGGTGGAGCATGATATTACTCTGCTTTACGCTTATAGAATACAAAACAAACCTTAATCATTCTTATGATGAAGCTTATTTTGTTTCAAAAGTAAGGGGCAGATTGAAACTGACTACTCTATACATGTTGATAGGTTTTCGGATGCTTTTAGCCAAAAGCCATAGACAGGCAGATAGTGCTACAGAACCTGTATGTTTGTTTATTCTTACATTTGGACTAGACACATCAAATCAATTATGTGCTTTCATTGACACATTCCCTTATTGGTCCATGTTAAAAAAAGTTAAAAGTGTTCTTATTTTGTAGGTTGCTGTACTTGTCCTAAAGAGGCGTTGGCATTGGAGAATTGAAAACCTATTCATTAAATGATAACCCCACCAGGCTGTTTGAAATGTTGTTAAATTGATGCTTTCAAAACAGCTATGCTGCCTAATTAAAGGGCTGATAAATGGAATATCTGAGATACAAATTTTCTTGTAATCCATTTTAAGATATATTGTAATCGGTGTCAGACAATGTTTATAAAAGTTTAGAAGTTCCAACCCTCCAATTGTTTGTTTTTTTCCTGCTTTGACTTCACACAATTTGTAATCAAATTAATCACACTCTGGTGCTGTGATTAATCATAATTAACCCCTTGCCTAAGTTTGTAAACTGGAAATATAAATATGCATGCAGTGGTCAAGATCCTCGTGCCAAATTCTAACCAATTAAAAAGCAAACAATTATCTGATTTTTTTTGTTGCAAAAAGCAGTTGGTATACTCTGCTAGTACTCAACAGCAAGTAAGAAAAATCTACTCCATTACACAAATAGGAAATGTGTTCGAAGGACAGCTGACAGATAAAATAGATTTTCTTGTTGGACCAACCCTTTTTGATGTCGCTCTGGGCAACTGCCGCCCATATCAAAAACCAGCACTGCATGCACATTTTAAAAATTGTTTTCTTGTCTTAACTCAAAAATGTATGGAGATTATCAGTTTCAAGGTTTTTTTTAGTCAAAAAAACTTTAAAGGAAGTTATTTTGTTTAAAATGTTAATAGAAATGTTCCTCTCCATTAATTTCATATGGGAGTTCACATGGCAACAGTCGCTTGTCCTCATTTTGCCGAACAACCTGCGTATTTCATGCATGTGAAACTTCGATCAAGCTAGCGACGTCATATGAGTCCTAAATGTTCAACTTTTGTTGCCGTTTGCTGCCACAAAAAAATTCATCTTTCGCTGTCGATCACCGCTTCCCAGTGAGTTTGTTGCGTGAGCTAGCTAACCCTCTTCAGGACAGAGGCTTTTAGGTCAAAATAATAGTTTGAGTAATCTATGTCATTTAATATTTATACGTTAACATTTTCAGATCACATGAGTTAACAGGAAACCAGTATTTAGAAATTCCTTGTTTCTATACACAAATCAATACAAGTTGATTCTACATTAACTGATACCTTATGGAAAGGTTTCTCATTATCAGTGAAGGGGAATTGGCTTAGAACTAGCCAGCTGATGTGGGATAAATGGGCACACTCAAACCCTTTACAATACATGTCAGTAATTAATACATATAAGTCATCTCGACATTTCCACAAAGTGTCAATTCATTTATTTTTTCGTAACTTTATTCACAGACAAATTAGCTTTTTTTTTCTTAGCATGTTTGGATAAGTTGGATTGTTTCCAGCATTTTAAGTGAATTTTATGTAAATTTGCTTTTGGATTGTCCTTTTCATGTATTAAAACCATAAGTATCTAAGAGTTTTTAGAGTGATGTAAGCCTTGCTATTGCCTTGCATTGTAGTAGAACTCTATTCATGTGTGAACAGTCAATGTCTCCCCTGGGCAAAGACAAAAGTGACCCTTTGCCTCCATATGCCACTGAAAAATACCTATGATTTGCATGCAAAATTTTAAATTAAAAGTCATTGTGTTTTTTTCTGGCAGCAACAGCAGGTCTCTGAATCAAAGCAACGTGCCGAATACCTGACATTTTAACTCTTTTTTTTTTGTTCTTTCATTTCCTTCTGGCCAACACTTGCATCAGTTTGTTGCTTCTGATCTAGGGTTTCAGCTTATTCAGTTACCCTTAACTGATACACAAACTTTTTCCTACCTTAAGTGTATGTCTTTTTCTCCATTGAAGATGATGATTTTGCACCTGAACGTTAATTATGACTGTGTTTCAGTCCAGTTCATTAGTCTGGTCCAGCTGTAACACAGGCAGATGTCTGGTGGGCTATAATGATTTATCACAAAACCACTGAGGTTTGAAGAACACAACACACAGGACAGTGCATCAATATATTTTCTTCTAAATTTAAGTAAACAGATAAAGTAGAAATATGGAAACTTTGCACAAAGAATAATCCATTGTTGATCAAGGTATAACAAATAAAAGTTGTGCAAAAGATGACTTGTGGTTTGACTGTTACTGTCGAGATGGGTCCTAGAGAGCCAAATTGCTGATGACTGCTGATGTGTGGCATTAGGCAGATTTAGTTTCTCTAAAAACCACACACTTAATCAGACTTGACTAGAACAAGGAACAGACCTGAACTGAGTTAAAGGCAACAGAGAACAAAGGAAAGGCAGGAACCTAAGTAGACAGTGAGACAGGTGAGTGGCATTACTAAGATGGGGAAACACAGGTGGGTTCAATGAGCTTGATTGCTGAGACAATTAGATGATCTGAGGAACTGGAACCCAAAGGAAAACCAGCCTGACAACTGTCTAATAAAATAAATACAAATACACAAGATGCATAACACTAAGAAAACCAAAAGACAGGCACAGGAACATGACAGGATTAGTCAAAAGGGAAAAAACTAATAATCAGGGTTAAAGAATAAACAATGAAACTAGACATGGACTGCCATGGCAAAGCCTGATGATCAAGGAATAAAATATCCTGAATATGAAAATACTTTCTGTTGTTTCATAATAGAAACTATTTAGGAAAGTAAACACCAAAGACCTGTCAGAAAAACATAATAATGCAAAAAGTATGCACCATAAATAACCCATAAAAACACAAACCAATACACCCAGGAATCATGAAGATTAACCTTTTTTGGAGAAATTTAAAATATTTAAAATATTCTACTCACATTTATTTGCACCTTATACTTTGCTTTTTTAAATACTTAAACAAAGGATCTATTTGGAATATTACTAATTAATGCACAGCTCTGACTTTTCTTTTTAATGTACTTTCATATTACCCTAGGTCAAATAAATAATAACAATTGTAGTTTATTTAGTTAGAAGTAAATCAGAGCTAAAAAGTATTAAAAACATGCATTTCACAAAATTAAAGGACATTGTCTCATGTAAGAGCTCAATTTGAAGAAGGCCTGCAGATAATTGTTTGCTAAAAAAATCATGATCTTTGTAATTGTTGTAAATGCATGATTGCCTCTTATTTCAAGATTCCTTCTGTTCTTCTTGTTGTGATTAGATTTTTTCGTGACCCCGACAAAGAAATTGGTCTATTGCCAAAGTATTCCATCACTCTTATTATCAAAAAGCTTCTCATTTTGAGTTAAGTGCTCCTCTGTGTGCTCCTTTTATCCCACAACAATAGCCTCTCTAAATTAAATTAGTATTACAAGACATGGCCAGTAGTGTAATTCATTACTTCTCCATGTCAGTAATTTCATTGAATGATCTGGACAACATATGGTGCATGTACTGCTTTAATGGTCTAATAAAATCTTGGGAGGTTTCATTATTTTTCATAGATTTTATGCTTATATTACAAATCATTTGCTAGATGATACTTTAGGAACATCCTAACTTCAACTTATACCTCTGTCCCCCAGAGCTCAAACATGAAACACCGTCATGCCACCTCAGTTATGTCAGCATCTATATTAGAAGGACTATTGTTTACAGAATCATATTGCTCTCACGAACAAATACATATTCTAACACTAACACACTATCACATTACAATTGCATTGTACAAATGTGATAATATATTCCATGAAAGTAATTATTATATTGTTTAAATGTGATAGTTGTAAAAACATGATCATTATATTGTATAGGTGTGATAATCTTATCCATCCAGAAGGTGGCAGTAAGGTGGCCAACAAACTTGAAGTTGGCTTCTGGTTGAGCTTCCCATACTAAATGCTTTAGTCATCTAATTTTCACTCCCTTAATCTGTTCTACTTTAAAAACATACTTAGGCACTTCAAAACGTACCTGCTTACCACCATCTTCTGGATGTATGAAATTATCATGTTTATACAATATAATTATCATGTTACAAAGTGATAATGCTCAAAAATTTATTTTCCTGCATAAAAACAATACACTTTCTAACTACAGTACTTTTTTTTTGGTCAATATTTTACAGCTCTATACTCAAATTGCATATTTAGGCACTGCCACTAACTTTAAGCAAAATGGTTTTATGTAGTGCATTTCATGTTTGCACTGCACAAGATGTAAAAGCAAAATAAAGTTGTTAGTGTAATGACGACCAAATCTGGCCCCAATATTTAATTTGCTGAAATACTTTCTGAGTTACTTCATCAATCTATTTCAATGTAGGAGAATCACAAACAATCAAAACAGTGAAAAAAGTGAATTCTTATTGGATTAAGGGCATCTCAGACAGCCCTTTCTCCACAGTCATGGCTTTAACCTGTTCGTCCACAGTGAGCCCTGGCCAGATTTATCAACAGCAGATCCTCTTTTTTCTTTGTTTCTCGTACCCACTTCAGGGCTGGTAGGAGCCAGGCCAAGTCGTGTAGTATTGCATACGAACAATTTTATTGATACCAGAGTCCATTTGTCCATTTGTTGATTGGCTCATGATTTACATGACTGTGCAAGCAAAGGACGGACATTGCAATCCTAAGCACAGCCAGAAATACATGTGTCAACTTTTTGAGTGGAATGACCATATTTCGCAGCCCTGGGAAAAGCATGTCTCGGAAGAACGGGGTGGTGATAAAGAAGCGAGAAAAAGTGAAGCTCTGGCCACCGTTCTTTTTGAGCAAGTTTTGTGCTGATGAGAAATACGAGAACTAAATAAGATTAGTTTGGAGTAATGTGCATATTGTGTTTTTGTTTTTAATAAATACATGTGTGGAAATAGTTTTTTACTACATTGCCTAAATCAAAAAGGTTACACAAGTTAAAAAAAAAAGTAAATGCTATGATATAGATAGAAGACATGAGTTGTACACACAGAGGGCTTTTACTGAGTCAAGAAGGAGGAATACTAAAGTTGACTAAATCCACACTTGACCAGCCTTCAAAGGAAGTGAGACTTAAAACACCTCTGCAGATCCTTTCTCTGTTTTAATTTGGGTTCAGGTTTTGCGTCCCTCTTTAAAAAAATCATGTTTGGAGCTACAGTTATTGTCAACACAATCACATAGTACTGACTATGAACCTTTTCTTTACCACAATCTACACACTCTCTTCTACACATCTGTAATTCTTCAGAAGAAGAGTTCAAAGTTTTATTCCTTTTAAAGAAAGACTCTATAAGAAAAAAGGAGGAAAAAAGATTTTTATGTATTTCCCTGCGATTTACTAAATAGCCTCATTCTTACTCATCACTGTGTATTGAACATGGACGGAGTCCACAAACTGGGCATGGTCAAGTGATGACCCCATTTTAAATCAATTGAAGGCTGAACAATTCTAAGAGATATTGCTTTCAACATTTTAAGGAGAACGTGTAAAGAGCATGAACAAAAACATTGTGGCCACTGTTCTTTTGTGGTGCTCAGATTGTTTATCGACGAGGTGAGCGTGCCTCTTTCACCGTGAGAGGCTTCTAGAGACAAGTCCAAACTCATGTCCATCTCTTTGTCCTATGGAAGACCAAACCTGACATCATTAAAATTAAAAGCAGAAATGTCCCAATTAAAAAAAATCATCAATACACTTTAAATACCCCAATTAAAGTGTGACCGTAATTCATGTTTTGACATTTTTTTATCTTTATATTTAGTTTTTCAGCTTAGTTTCAACAAATTATATATTTAAGCCCATAAAATACTTTTTCCTTTTACTCATAGATGTTTTTATGTCTTTTCAATTATTTTATTTATAAAGCAAACAACTGTTATAAAACTGACTGCCATTTCTACCACTGCTGAAAGACTTACTGCTCTTTCTTTTCTGATGACAGTTCTAGCACCAAATCAGCGAGGACTAAGTCTACTGGTTATTTAGTGTAAGATACCTGAAATGTCTGAAGCATCATTCATAATCTTGCATTTCATTAAGGAATCCCTGCTTCTGATTTCCTCATTACTATCAGCAGCTATGGATGGGGGCTGTTAGTTATACACTGAGGGAATGCATTAAAAAGATATCTAACATGCACCCACTCATATAATTACAAATTAGCTAGTATTTGCATAAAATAAGCGCTGCATCGATTATTAAAACATACCACCAACCATGACTGTTCTTTATGCATCTCTCATGAAATGTGTTCATTTTGCATTCAGGCATGTGTTTGGCAAGTTAAAATTAATGCCATTCAGCTGCTAAAATCTAATCCCTAATATCATGATTGAAATTCCTCTGGCTTTTATTCGTCTTATCAGAGCTGCTCCATGTTGAGATAATATGTGTCTGTACGACTGACGCTGCCGCACCGTTTGTAGCTTCTGATATTCGACGGTTGACATTCAAATGTGGCCCGTTCTACCTGGCTGCAGCTGCTCTGTTATCTGTTTCAGCTAGGCTGAGCGAAAAAGGTGCATAGGTTGGGCGCTGCAGGCGAAGCCGGATCTTCACAGCATAATGAGAGTTTGCCAGGGTGCCGCTATGCCTGGTCCCTTCACAAAGAAGGAGAAAAACACTTTTATTCCTCACGTCAGAGAACGGAGGGCCCGCCTTGGGCTACTATGTCGCTCTTTGAATGTATGCAGATTGCTCAGTAATTAGAATAAAAGGTTTCTTCCTTTCACTGTTTTTCTTTCACCTTAATTGAAAAGAGTGTGCTGTTGTTTAGTTCCCATGGCTTGACCGTTATGGACAAAGGTGAATTATTTAGCAAGAAAAACAGTAAGTTGGAGGATGAAACAACTAAGAAACTATACAAAAAGTGTGTGACCATGAGTGTGTAGGTGAGTTTTTGAAAGCTTTGATTGTTCTTCCATGCTTGACTGAACAGGATTTAGGGCAGGGAACTCTCCTGCTTGAACATCCAAGACTTCACTCACCTTATCTCTGCTCCCCTCTCTCTAGCTGTCCATGTGTCCCTCTGTAGTTTATGCATTTTTGTTGTTTATTTCCCTGTGTGCCTCAGCTAAGGTGACTTCTAGTGTCCGTGTGATTTCTACAGCCCTGCTGGAGACCAGTACCTCATCACAAGTGGGTCTCGGCTGGTTGGGTAAGCGAATCAAATTTTGCATAGAACAACCAAAGCGATTGCAGCTTGAGACTGGAGACCCTGCCCAACATATAAGTCATTGGGTCACATTCAACTGGATCGTTCTGATTTGATTCAGTTTGGATATGGACCACATGATCAAAGGCTTGTAAAATGACACAAAAGGGTATGAAAATAAAGCAACAAAGAATAATCAATACAATAAAACATAGTAGATCTAAAACAAAAAGATATGAAAAATATACTTTTGCAAGTTTAGTCCAGTTAAAATTTAAGTTCTGTATTGAAAAAAGTTTTTTATAAGTACATTGTCCCCTTAAAAAGCAGACACTCCTCTTGAACATTTTATATTACATTGCAATAACAACACAGACTTCAGTTAATTTTATTAACATTTGATAGGCCAATACAGAGTAGCACATGTGAAATAAAATACAAAAGTATACATGTTTCAAATATTTGACAAATTACATTTTGAAAAGTTTGGTGTGGATTTCTTTGCTCAAAGGCCAGGAGACCAAAGTCCTCAGAGACACTTGATATAAAATTAGCCAAAGGTCAACACATGAATTAAGTGATATACTGTAGTCTACTGAGAAGAGCGTGAGCCGCTTGACTTCATATATTTGGGATATTTCTGGCTCATACGTTCAGTTTAGTCATACTTCTGTTTTGCTTTAAGAAATTATTGACACACCTTTGAAAAAAAAACAAACAAACAATAAAAGATTTAAGGACACAAATCTAACAACAGTCAGACCAGACAACCAGTAACCTCTGACTCTTTTCTCCTTTCTTTAATCTACAGTCCATCCTCTTTCTATTTTTATAAACATGGAATTTCACCCTCTACTCAGGACATGGAGGGATACTGAAGAAAAAACAATTAGTGGTTCTGATTGGCTTGTGTGAGGTAATGAAATTGTGTGTTTCATTGTAGCGTGTAATAGAAAGCAGTTTGAAGTTAATTGAGGGGAGATAGGACACTAGACCACTGCATGCTGCACTGTTGTAGTGGCGCATTGGGCTTCACAGGGAAGAAGTCTGTGAAGTCTTTAAATAATAACAAGGAAATAAACCTTTATCTTGCCTTAAAAAAGGAAATTACATTACTTTACCATTGTAAGTAGAAGTTGAATTGCTTTTATATTTAATTACTTAATTCCATCTGTTTTGGGGACAAACTTGCAGTTGTAAGACATATTTAAGCATTTACAAAATTAAATGGTGGGACATTATATTTGCCGACTATTTCTTGTCATACATGCATGCTTTTTAGTGTCCCTTAAGCACATGATAAATATGAAATTGCAGCACTTGGATAACAACAGTGAAAGAAGTTCAATCTGAATCGTAGTTTCAAAGGACCTTTGCTGTTCTGTGGCCCCATTTCAACTAGGTTTGAAAAGGAGGTATACTGCCATCTTCTGGTGGAAGGAATTAATTACAAAAAAGTTTTGACTAAGAGTCCTTAAAAATATGGCATCAAGCAAACAAAAATAAGGGATCTTAAATTAGATCGGATGAGTCTGTTTTTTTGTGTCTTAAATACACAATTAAAACAATAAATTGATATTACAGCTTTATGGTTTTTAAAAACCTTGATTTGAAATGGAAAACTGCTGTGTTTTCCTAGACTAAGAACAATGTTTTTTGGTAATAAAATTGATGCAAATATGTGCAAAAATAGACAGAAAAACTTAGAGAATACCCTAATAAAGTGGGGGAATGTGCAGTCGATGTGAACTGTTTTTCTTCCCTTTCTCCTCTGTCTCCCCTGAGTGTTGACAGAAGACAATTAAACGCAGCCTGCCATCAGTATTGATTGTGTCACCCTGACAGTCAGAGCAGAACCGCAGCACCTGTATTCATTAAACAACCTGTTTAGTAACCACGGAGCACAAGGAGAAGTCAGCCTCTGTTTGCAAAGGGAAGCTCCACAGTGCGAGAAACACCAGCTAAATCGAACAGAAACTTCTCCACAAAGCGTGACAGTGGGACAGAATCGAATGGAAGGAAAGCTTGGCCCATACCTCATATAAACAAAAAAAAACACAGAAAGAGGTGACACAGTGGTAAATTAAAAAACAAAAAAAGCTAAATTGACTTGAAAATATGATTGGACTGAAACAGGTTATTTGTTGCTTTATTGCTTCTTAAACATCTGTTCACTTTGAAGGCTTGGGGGTGAAATGTTAAGTTTGAGCCATCCCTGTGAAATGAATAAATGCTCTGCCAAGTAAACTGAAGATGAATAATGAATATTAAAGAGCTGCTGCGTATTGAAACCTAATTAGTCCTTAAATACTTATTTTGCATAACCTTGTAGTAAACCTTGACTGCCTTGCTTCACATTCCATAGAGTGGTGAGTCTGAGAAAAATAGGCCCCTAGCAAGAACCTCCTTTATCCTCCTCCAATTTCTAAACACATCTTTCAGATGTGAAACTTGACATCAACAGAGCATTCAGCTTCAATCCATCAGATAAAATAATGCGTTCAACACAGAGAAATACGTATCTAAACAGATCTGTAATCTAAAGAGGCCTTAGTCCCAGTTGTCACAGGTTGGAGTCTGTGGAATAAGATTATAATGGGGACTGAATAAAGGTACAAGTACTGAAGATGTCATATAATGTCCATGAGCTGTTCCATCCTCTAATCATCTCTAACTTTGACCTTTGTGCTACATATGAGGAATTTTTCAAGAACTAAAAACATTTTTTTAAGTGTCACTGAATGACCTATTTGTAGACTGAACACTACTTTGAGGATTGATTCCTTCTCTGGCTGTGGTGACCTTAGAGTAGGTTGGGTAAGTTTGAACTCTGACAAAAAGGGTCAAGGAGATTTTCAAGTTTATACTTTCTAAAGCAGCACTAAAAAACTTTTCCAAGGAATGAACGGAGCTGTAATAAAATGCCTTTCAAACAATTTGTCACATTTCAAGTACAAACTTCTATATTTTATTAGCATAAATTTTATTTCATGATGCATAGGAAAAGCATCCCTGGGTGCTGTGTTGGCGCAGGGTAGAAGACAGAACCCATGTACAGAGGCCTGTTCAAGCACTTGTTTCCCCCATCTCTCCCAACTTACTCTCCTGTCTGATTATTTTCAAAGGAAGCACTTATAGGTTTTGTTGTCCAAAGACAACAAAACTTATAAATTGAAAAAAAGAAAACCATCCCTGCAGCATGACTGCCACCAGGTGGGGAAACGTGTCTCATGGCAGATGCGATGTGTTTAGAATGATATCTAGAAGGTGTGGCGATGGTGCGGTGCAGGGATTCGGGTCCCAGTCCATTGACCTTTGTCACATGTCCTCCCCCTCTGTCACACCTGATTTCCTGTCTGACCACTGTCAAATAAAGGCTACCGAAGTTGGAAAAAAACAATAGCTATTGTTGTGCCACACAGTTTCCTTTCTTAAATGACGGATTGGACTCTGCGAGAAGCTTGAGATTTTGTTTCATAATCTTTACTATGATAAAAGCAAAATTTCCATGTTTTCTACATAGCCCTAAACATAGTTTCCATTTTGGCACAATATTAGAATACAAGGCTAATAGCTTTCCTGTCAAGAGGCTTTTGGAGTAGTGGCTCTTTAGACATGCTACAGAGTTACTATTCACTATTCACCAAGTTTTTGATGTGTTACGCTGGGCTGAAGAAAGACTATTTGACACCAGAAAAGTGGCCATGGATGTTCAATGTTTGATTGCATAGAGGTATATTTAGAGCTGCACTTTGACTCATGCAAACAACCTCATTTGTTTCCTTGGGTCAATAGATGCTCTCATTGGAACTTGTGATTTAGCCACTCCTGTAGTGCTTGAAAGGTTCACTCAAGTTTTGCATTACTATGGTTACAACTGACAGGTGGAAAACTACCCACTGGGGCACTAAGAAAATATAAACTAAAGAAAAACGTGCAAATAGTTGTAAAAACACAAAGAGACATATGTGTACCTTAAGCTTTACATAGATGGAAAATCTCAGAGAAGTGGAAAGTTATGCTGCCATTCAAGTTGTTAACTTATTACTGCTGACCTATTAACTCAAGGGAGCTCAAAATCTCTATAATCATCACTACTACCACAATAATTTTGTACAGGAATAAGTTCAAAATAGAGAACTCCAACTCCACCTGAACATTCTGAAATATTATAATTTATAATGTTCATCTTTGTTTATTGTCTTCTTGAAATCTGTCCCTGAAAATTTGTTTTTTCAGCTCTTGCTTTTTTAAATGAAATGCATATTCTCAATTAAAAAAAACACAGTAGCATAGCAAATAATGCTGAGTTTTGTAAAAATCTGACAGATGTAGCATGTTCTTTGTCTCCTCTTAGCTATGGTGTATTATTTGTGAGCACTGTGGTACATATAAATAGCAAGCAGAGGTTTATTAACTGTCTGTCATGGATCAGGGCTTCTGCTTTAAGCGACCCTTGGAATATTCCACAGCACATTATTTTGTACGTGCTCTGGACTCTTCTCGCTTCATCTCCTGCTTCCTGTGGACAAGGTTTATTATTAAGTGAGCCTGTTTGCAGGGGGTGAGGGAAACTGTGACAGCTTTATGGATTTATAGGTATGTGGTTAGGCGGTGTTCTCAAAATGTCATATTTCAACAGTCATTATGATTACTAGGTAACACTGATAAGGTTACTATGGAGTGTATCACTGCTGTTTTGTTCCTCTGGCTGAGACAGAACGGTTCCAAATCAGAGACGCTCTTAGATAACATTGAAATGAATAAATCTGCAGTCAACATTCAATTTCATTAACCTTACACATAGACCCGACTGTGTTTGAATGGGATAGACTTCAGTAGACAGACAACTCCCATTTTATAGTAGTGACAACTCCAATCAGATATTAAATACAAAAAAATATTATCTGCTGTTGCTGACTTTTCAGCTAATGCTGCATTGTTGTCAGGTTACCCAGTGAAATTCAAATAAAGGAGCAAAATTACAATTACGTGACTATATTGATTCCTGTTTGCATTTGCACATAATGGGAATTTATAAAGACCCCATAAATATAAAGAGCTAGGAACATTGTCAAGTTCTGAAAGCATGCAGCACAAATTACTGCAGACTTTTTAGATCAGTACATGTCATTCAGTGCAGCTCTGCAACATTTATTGTACACCATAAATGCTCAGGATGAATAGTTCTTGGTACTATTGGGTCCCTAACAAAGACAACTCTTTGAAACATTACTTATTTAGGGTGACGTTCTGTATTTACACATGCTGCTACGGCTTCAAGCATTTAACAATACATGGCCCAGATAGCACTTCTCACACACACACAATGCATCTTTTTTCATATCACTTCCTTACAACCCCTGTCAGGCTACTTGAGTGACACTCAACATTTACCTCTGCAAACACAACCTACATCATCAGGTCACAATATATTCTTTGCTTTGCGGATATTTTTGAGAACAAGGATTGCACAAGTTGGTGCAGATTGTTTTTCAGCATATCCTTTGCGATGAAATAAAAGACAAAATGACAGCTTTAAGGTTATAGTACATATCAGAATGGGAACTTCATTATTTCATAACATGCAGAAATATCAGCTGAGAATGTTTATAAAAGAATACCACATCTATATTACTTTTATTAAAATAATTGTACTGACATTTATACATAAAGAACAATGCTCAAATTTATTTGTTTTCATTTAGTATGTATGTGTTTAACTGGCATTTACATCTCCATATACAGAAAATATTTGCCATACATTTTAGAACAAGATTTTCCATTGATGGTCTTAGACATTAATCTGTCTTTACTCCAAAGCACCTGATTTCAAAAAGATAATTTGCGTTAACTGGGCTGTCTTTTCTCCACTGATGAGCCACAATTTAAATCACCTGTGCTAGGATAGTGAAACCAAAGCCTTCAGAGCAGGGTGACTGGCTCCAGAGGGGTGAGCTATATGCCTATTGTTTCTTTTTTATTATTATTATTTCAAACAAAAATTTAAGCTCAGTGTTAAACTCATTTGTTTTTGCTTTTCACTAGGAGTGATCAATATTTTTCATATTATGTTTTCTTCACCCTCTGGTCATTTGAGTCTGGTCATTTTGTTAACCTTTTCATGACTAATGCTGCACTTTTCACAAGTTAATGAAAGAGGTACTTCAGTCAGTCTACTAGCCTCTTATCTATGCTTTGGTTCAGTGCTTTTTATGACCTGGAAGTCCCAAACCTTGCCTCATCTGTCACCATTTACTGACACTGTTGGTTGGCTCTCATGACCTTTTTAGAGCATTCACATGCCAAACCCAGGCTGTTTGTTTCTCCTCCCACTAAGTTACCTGTTTGTAGGGATAATATATACCATTTGACTCCCAGCTGTGTCAGAGTTGCAGAGCTTCTAGCTTTGTACTGGTGGTTGATGGTGTGCTTGTCTCTGCTGGAAGGCTCTGTTACTACTACTCTTTAATTCTTTGACTTAGTTGGTGACAGCTGAAAAGCTGTTGTTGGATCAACCATGCTTGGCAAGCTCCACGCCGATTTGCTGATCACTGTGGCACTAATCTGTTTGGCTCATTTGGACTCTATGTGCAGGTAATATATTTATATATACATATATATATTTCAACATCTTTATAAAGTTAATCTTGGATTATTTTTTTGTTTTTAGAGCTGAAAATGACTTGTCTTTAGTAAAATTACCACAGTGGAAGGACACCTCAGGTACTGCATCACATATAATTGAAAGCACTGGAAATGATTTTGTCTGGAAGAACAGAGCAGACAAACCATTAACGTAATGCATCCTTTTTATTATTATTATATTTTTTATCTCTAGATTATGTTGGTCGGTGTTTCTACAGCCAACATGGGAATCTCACTTGTGACTGGACAAGCAGCCAAACAAAGGGTACTAAAGATGACATGCAGTATAGAAGCTGAATAATTTAATTGAAAGCAATAGTTCTTTCTTTGAGATCAAATAATGCTCAAAATTATGTGGTAATCTGAAGACTGTTGGCTCATTTTGAAATGGTGTATAACTGCACACTTAAAAAGTTTGTTCAGTTGCACTACTGCTGTCTATTGTTTCTATTTCTCTGGAAATGGGTTTTACATTTTTATCTCCCTATGCAGGAGATATTACAGTGGAAATACTGACAAGCCATCCACTGACTGTCACTGGCAAGGCCTGCTTGGAGTTCTGGCATCTGGCTTCAGATGTTTCCAGTGGTGCTACATTACGCGCTTTGCTGAAAAGCGGCTTGAGGCAAGTGGAAATCTGGACTTCTCCTCCTCTCCCCAGAGATGCATGGAGACAAGTCTCAGTGCCCTTGAACCTCACTGAACCAGGCACTCAGGTGACAGGCTCTACATTGTCTGTGCTAACTTGCACTACAGTTGGAAATTTGTGTTTTGGTAACAGATTCATTTGTCTATTAGATCGTATTTGAAGCTGTCCACCCACTGTCCGTAGATCAGGCTACATTAAAACAGATTGGCATAAGAAGTGGATCATGTAGTAAGTGTTACTTACCCTCATAGATGTGAAGCTCTAAGCCATAATTTTTACAGTTTCTATTTTTTTTTTAAACCATAATCTTACCCTTGCAGGAAACCAGTGTGACTCAAACACTAACCTGTGGACTGGCAACTCCACACGCTGCCTTTGCTCAGTTGGCCAGATGTTCTGCTTTCTCTCTCATTGCCCTAATGACCAAATATGTGGTCCTCAAAGAGATGAATCCAGGAGCCTTTCCTCTTCAGGCGTGTGCAGTATTCACAGCAACATGGATTGCCACACCTTTGATGGTGTATTGTTCCGCTTCACTTCCCCCTGTACATATGTACTGGCCAAAACGTGTTCAGCATCTGAAGCTCTGCCAAAGTTCCTCGTTGAGGTAGTCAACATGCAAACCGGCAATGTGTCGCAGCCTACCATACAGCAAATCAATGTAAACCTGGGAAATATGAGGGTGTCCTTGCTAAAGAGTCAGACCCACTGGGTTGTGGTAGGTTTCCTCAAAATAACTGTTTAAGGTGAACTGTTGTGGCATTTGGTGGATGTCTAAATGTAGACATTTTTATCACTTTAAATGTGCTAAAATGATCAATTGTGTTTTAAGCATGGAGTAGAATATGTTGAAGTAAGTGTATGACTGTAACTTATGTAATGCACCATCTTGACACTGAACTTACCAAAAGTGAATATACTGTAAACATTTATTGGAAGGCAGGCTAAAACTGTATCATAATGTGCCCAGAATATTGCTGACTTTTCATTTGACTAGCAAGAGCTGTCAAAGCTCTATTATGAAACTTGGCACAATTTCACATTTGCAGCACTATCCAAAGCTTAAAACTCTTATGTAAAATGTTGCATGATCCTGTTTTATAGATGACATTTTTTTTTCTCCCCCCTCAGGTTAATGGCATCTGGCGAGGGCTTCCACTAAACCTGAACAATAATACAATCCATATTGAGAGCAACCCTGCTGCCATAGTACTGGGAAGCAGTTCTGGAGTGTCTGTTTCCTTTGACAGTACTGGGGCTCTTCAGCTCAGAATTCCATTGCAATATTCTGATAAGGTTTGTGGATTGTGTGGCAACTTCAATCAGCTCCCAGGAGATGACTTGCTCAAGCCTGATGGCACAACAGCTGAAAGTGCCAAAGCTTTGGCTGAGAGTTGGCAATCTGGGGGAAACGTTTCCTCCTGTGAAGCCGTTCAAGTATCACAACAGTGTAACCCACAAGATAAGGCTCATTATAGCAGTGAGAATTACTGTGGACTCCTTCGTTCTGGCTCTGGGCCCTTTGCGTCCTGTCTACCACATCTAGGTGCTGAGAGCTATTTCCGTGCTTGTTTATTTGGCTTGTGTTCCGCTCGTGGTGATAAAAAAGTACTATGTGAAGTGCTGAAAGCCTATGCAGATGTCTGCCAAGACGCTGGAATCGCCATACCCACATGGAGAAACTCTACTTTCTGCTGTAGGTCACATTATTGGCCATCTTTAACTTTGTAGCTCGTGGCTGGATCTCATGTTATGTTCTCTTTCAGCACTTGGGTGTGGTGAGAACAGCCATTATAATTCATGTGCTGATGGCTGTCCAGAGGTGTGCTCCAGTCTAGATCAAATGGGTTTATGTGGTAGCTGTGAGGAAAGATGCGAGTGCAATCCTGGGCTCAAGCTCAGTGGGGATAAATGTGTCCCAGCAGATCATTGTGGGTGCTGGTATAAAGGAAAACACTATGAGGTAACTGTATATAATCTATTTAGTTTCACAGTACTGCATTTTACTTAAACTTTTGCTTTTTCTTGACAGAAAGGGGGAATGACTGTGGAGGGAGACTGCGTGCAACAGTGCCAATGCATTGGCAATGATGTCATGCAATGCACTGCAATGACATGTGCAAGTGATGAAGTTTGTAAAGAAAAAAATGGCATCAAAGGCTGCTTCCCATTCAAACCTGCCACTTGTAGTATATATGGCGATCCACATTATGTAACCTTTGACAAACTGGCTTACAGCTTTCAAGGGGGCTGTGCTTACACTCTCTCTACAACATGTGGCAGGCACAGCACAGTGCAGTTCACTGTAATTGGCTTCAACATCCACCCTGCTGGACAAAATTTTACTAGAGCTAAACTTGAAGCTGTGGTTCTTCAGCTTGATGGACTGGATATCACCTTGAATCAGAGCGGGCAAATTGATGTAAGTAAGCAGCTATAACAATGCAAGCCAAATTAAACTGGAGGTGGGAAGTGCACTTTCATTGTCCTCAACTATAGCAATGAATTACAAAGGGTATACATCTGTTAAGTTGGTAAATTGTTGTCTTGTCCTATCTTAAACCTTTAAAGTCTCCAACTTTAACAAAATTACTCACTAGTAAGATAACTAGAATGCAAAGACTATTTTTGTCTGTCACTTTTATACCTTGAATGTTGTTCTGTTCAGGTCCATGGTGTCTCTGTCAGACTTCCTTATTCCGCCAATGGGTTATATGGCTCAGTGTGGATCTATGTGAAGGAGGATTACACCATTCTGGAGACTACCTTTGGCTTGAAATTATGGCTAGATGGGCACAGCAGGTTGTTCTTGCAAGTGGATGAACGTTACAAATATGAACTCTGTGGTCTGTGTGGCACCTACTCTGGATATCAGGAAGATGACTTCATGATGCCAGGAGGCCATATCGCCTCTGGATCATTTGAATTTGGTGACAGCTGGAGAACTCATACCAATGAAGAGTAAGTTGATGTAAAATGTTATCTGGAGGGCTGTTCATGCCAGAAAATATCAGTTATGTTAAATTTATATTTAGCTCTTGTAAGTTACGTAAAGTTTGTAGTCCTTGCTATCATGAACATGTTGGTGGTCATACACAAAGGGACATTAAGGTGCTATAAAAGTAAAACAAAGTATGCAAGTGTGGTTCTGAGTTACCCAGTTGCTGGGGTCAAATTTAAATACTGCACCAACATAGTTTAAACTATTTAAGCATACAATTTCACTTTCTGTTGGTGAAAAGTAGATGTTAAATTTAAATATGGGAATTTTGATCTTGTGTAATCTGCTGGACATGGATAATCACTCAATTGTTTTTTAGATGTACTGCCCATCCAAATGATCCTAGAGAATGCGACAATGATGGGATTGTGGCCAATGAGGAATGTTCTGTGCTGTTTCATGGGGCCTTTGAGGCCTGCCATGAGTATATTCACCCAAGCATCTACTTTAGCAGTTGCGTATATGACTATTGTGCCACAAATGGTGATCAGACCACTTTTTGCGAATCCCTGAAGTCTTATGCCACAGCATGCCAAGTTGAAGGAGTGGAACTCTCTAGATGGCAGACTGGCACACCATGTCGTGAGTATTTGACCCTTCATCCAAGACTTCAATATAAAGCATCTTGAAGTAAACTGGCTAACAGATTAATGCTTGCTCCCACCCTTTCTATACGCTAACTTTCAGATTTCTCAACTGCTGTGCCAACAAATCCAGGCACTACATCTCCAAACATCAATTGTAAGGCATAAAATGATACCTCTTGTCCAAAATTCTTATTTGGGTTGTCAAATGGCTTATTTTTATTATTTTGTAGCCTGTCCCCTTAACTGCAGCTTTGACACAAGTATGTGTGGATGGGAGCAGCTCATTCAAGACAGTTTTGACTGGACAAGACATTCTGGATCTACACCATCAAATTTGACAGGACCAAACCAGGACCACACCACAGGAGGTAAGGGGTTGTTGTTGTTTTTTTTGTTCCCCCTCCCCACTCATTTTCAATATCATTGACTAATGTGTTGCTTCTAGCTGGCTTTTACATGTACCTTGAGGGAGATAATGTAACCCATGGAGATTCTGCTCAACTGTTGAGCCCATCATGCCAGCTCGATGGCCCAATCTGCTTCCACTTCTGGTACTACATGCTTGGGTCAGCCACCGGTATGGTTCTCAATGTCTATCAAGTCCAAGATAATAATGTTACAAAAGTATGGGCTACAATGGACAACAAAGGACCTGAATGGCAGTTGGGAAAAGCTGACCTGAAAATATCTGGTCCATTCAAGGTAAGTTTTTTTTGTTTGTTTTTTGTTTTCCATATGCCTCAAAATACAAATTCTCTTGTCTTGAAAAAAATTGTGATAACTTTCTTTCAGTTAATAATAGAGGGAATTCGAGGCTCCACTGCTCAGTCAGACCTGGCTATAGATGACATTGCCATCACTTCTGGATCATGCTCAGGTGAATACTGCCTATTGCAAATGCATACACCAATTATACTAAGTGATGAACATGAATTAGGATTTTCTCTTTTACCCCTTAGATGCCTTCTCCAATTTAACTGGAACTGCACTGCCTTCCAGAACTACAGAAGTACCCCCGTTGCATCAAAGTATGTGCACAAGAAGTCCCTTTTAGGGGTTACTTGCCTCTTGAAGATTTAAATGCCATATATAGCAAATGACAAAACGTAAAACTCAAACTTGAGGTTTTAGGAAGTGGCCTCTTAATACTCATTCCAAAATTTCTCTTTAGTCTGCAACTTTGACTGTAGCTTCCAGAACGGATTATGCACTTGGCGGCAGATGATCACTGATGCATTTGATTGGGAAAGGAACAATGGCTCCACCCCTACTGAGATGACTGGTCCCTCAAGTGACCACACTGGTGGTAATGGTTATTCTCCAACTCTGTAATCTCAAAGGCTGGTCTTGCAACCTTTGGTTGTCTTTCTGCTTCTGCACACCACGCACCACAATCGGCTCATCAGTAGTGCTCTCTCAAGCTTGACTGCATGCTAGTAAAGCAGTTTAGTCATTAAATTGGTGTGGTTGTGTAGGGCAAGGGATACTTCTAAAAGTTGTAGGACACTGGCCCTTGAAGTGTCCTTGAAGATTCCCATTTGAGAACACTGCTTTACTCTGAAAAATTGTATGAATGAAATGTATACGTTTCCTTTTGACTAGATGGCCATTACATCTATATTGAGTCTACTAACGTGACATATGGTGACACAGCTCGTCTTATCAGCTCCCAGTGTGCAAACACTGGTCCTCAGTGTCTGCAGTTCTGGTACCATATGTATGGATCAGCAGACGCAATGGGCCTCAATATTTACCTTATTGAGAACAAAGTAGCTAAGGCAGTCTGGCAGAAGAGGAACAACCATGGCAATATATGGAACTTGGCCCAGGTTGATCTAAATACAACTGTAGCATTTCAGGTGATTTATCCAATTGTAAATATATCTAGCTGATTCAAAATGATTGTGGACACTTACAAGTCTGATTTTACCATGTAGATTATCTTTGAGGGACGGAGAGGTTCCAATGATCAATCAGATGTGGCCATAGATGATATAACAGTGCACCAAGGAAAATGTTCAGGTAAAATTTATATATATGTATATATATATATATATATATACACACACTCAACAAAAAACTAACCTTTTCTCATTCTACAGATCTGAGTGGTGTAGGTACAGTTCTTTCTGCTAAACCTGAATTTAAAAGAACAACCAGCCCAAGTGTCAATTCACCCACCATGATGACTCCGGAACCCACAGTAGGAAATGTTACAGTACCCCCAAGTATCACTTCACTTAACACGACAGCTCTGGAACCCCCCATGCTAAGTGGTACAGGTGAGGTACCAACACTGAAAGTTGTGCCTCCTACAATTCAACTAATGACCATCAATATGGAAAATGCAACTAAAACTCCTGATCAAGTCAAACACCCAGGTATGGTAAAGCCACAACAGCTTTTTTATTTTTTTATTTATTTTTTTAACTACCTGGAAAAAGGAACTCTAAATTGTTAACTTTCTATTTCAGTATGCCATCTTGACTGTGACTTTGAAAAAGATTTTTGTCAATGGAGTCAGATGCTCACTAACATGTTTGACTGGGAAAGACATAATGGTTCCACCCCTACACTGAGCACTGGTAACATCTCAGATCACACCACAAGAGGTATTCAACAAATTTTAGCAAAACTGAGCTACATCCTGAATGCTAGTCATGAACACTTAAGAATTTACCAAAAAAGTAGATTTAGTTTTATTTGGTCATTTCAAGAATTACAAAATCTACAACTTTGCTCATCTCCCTATTCAGATGGCCACTATCTCCATTTTGATGCAAGCACGGCATCATTAGGGGACACTGCTCGTCTTGTTAGCACAGAGTGTTCAGACACGAGCCCACAATGTCTATCATTCTGGTATCGTATGTCTGGCTCTGACACAATGGGTCTCCATGTATACATGCTTCAAGACAATCAGGTTACTGTCTTATGGAGCAGAAGAAATGACCAAGGAAATGTGTGGCATCTTGCTCAGGTGGACTTGGTGGTAAATGGGACATTTCAGGTGGGGACTTTTTTTTATTTTCCTAACAATTAAAGTACAGCACGTAGTTTTAAGTGGCAATGGAGCATGCTTCTCTTTGGTTTTGACTCAGATCATTTTTGAGGGCCAAAGAGGAGCCACTGAATCTGGTGTAGCTTTGGATGACATAAAACTTCATCGTGGAGGCTGCCAAGGTAATCCTGTAATGTTTAGCTCTTGGAGTTCTTTCAAAGCCCTCAAAGTAACTTGTTGTTGTTGCAGATTTGGTCAACCCAGCAACTGTGGCACCAGCAGCCTGGTCTACAACAAATGCCCCCGAGATTCCAGCACCCTCCAATGATACTGGACTGCATACTCCAACTACACAAGGCAATGCTACTGCTAGACCACAGGTTGCAGCTATAACCAGCCCAGCACCCTCCAATGAGACTGGACCACAGTCCTTAGCAACAGGTGGGCCTGATACTACAACTGCACAAGGCAATGCTACTTCTGGACCCCAGTTCCAGGTCCAACCAACCAAACACCCTTCAATGAGACTGAACCCCAGCTGTCCCACAGGTGGAATGCTACTGTGAATCACAAGTGCCAGCACTGAGGCCAAACCTTTCCACTAATCCTACAATGAGACCCCAACAAACTTTTCCACAACCAGGAATGACACATGTTTCAAGTAAATTACTCTCATCTTTCTATGAACAATATCTATAATTGTTTTTGTTCAGACTGAAAGTTGTTAAATGTGTCTTTCAGCACCCTCTTGTGCAGAGAACAGTCACTACAGTCCTTGCATTCCGGCATGCAGACCTACATGCAAAAACCTGACTGGTCCACCACACTGCAGTTCAAAGACTTCTTGCGCATCAGGATGTGTATGTGATGATGGCTTTGTACAAAAAGGGAATACTTGTGTGCCTCTACAGAAATGTGGATGCATTGACAGGAATGGTGAAACTCACCAGGTGAGTAACTTTAAATGGCACTAAATGTGCTTCCATAACAATGTGCATATTGCTTTAAGATTGTATATCATTTTCTAGTTCAATGAAGTATGGTACACCAGTCACTGCAGGCAGAAATGTGAGTGCGAAGATGATGATGGAGAGGGAAAGACTGACTGCAAAGACAAAAATGGGTGTGATGATGATGCTGTGTGCCTTCAACTTGAATTGGGCAAATATTATTGCAAGTCTACAGGTATAGTAAGAAAATTCCTTAGCTCTCAAAATGTTGCCAATGCTATTAACTGTTTTTGACGTTTACAGACTTTGGTGAATGCATCGTCCAGGAAGACCCAAAGTACAAAACATTTGATAAACTAAAACATAATTATAGTGGGACAAACTTATATGTGCTGGTGAGGACTAAAAATCTGCCAAAGAATCTCCCAGAAATTTACATAGAGGGCACAAATGCATGCACTGATGACAGCAGTGAGGAAATGGAGAGAAGGGAAATCAGTGGACATGAGGAGGAGCACAAACGAAGGTTCCAGGAGCTTAAAATTAAAGTCTACAATCACACTGTAGAACTTAAGCACAAAAGGAAAGTGTTTGTAAGTATCAAAGTCATACTAACTTGTTTGACAAGCTTTATAAATTCCTAGTCTGCTATTAGAAATATAATGCTGTTTGGATATTTTGGCATTTCTGCTTTCTCATGATATTTTTCCCTCCTTCCTGCAGGTGGATGGACAAAGAATTAAATCTCCAGGTTCAGTAGCTCCTGGCCTTGAGATCCAAATGCATTCTTCTCATATCAACCTAAAGACAGATTTTGGCATGTCTGTGGAATTCAATGGAAACTGTAAAACTGGTAATGAATACTTAACCCATTGGGTGAGCCAGATCTTGATTCTGTGTACTTATGCAGAGTTTTTTTTTTGTTCTGTAGATATCATTCTGCCGTTCCTTTATAAAAGGAGAGTGGAAGGCTTGTGTGGAAACTTCGATGGCCGAAAGACGAATGACAAAGTGAAACCAGATGGAACTATTGTCAAGAATACACAAGACTTTTGCGAAAGCTGGAGAGTTTATACCTAAAACTACATCGTCATGTTTCATCTCTAACATTGTACAAACATCCTTGGAGATAATGTCACTGTGCCTCTAAATTTTCAAACCGTCTTTGCTACAAGTGTTCATTTTCTTTAAGCAAGGTTTATTGGCAACATAATCTCATTGTCATTTGTAAAAGTTTGCCATGCATGGTACAAAAATACTGTGATTTGGAAAAATGTCACTTGAGTCTAAATGCAAGACACGTGAGACTGTAAATACAACTAAATTCACAGTAATGTGTATTTCAAATGCAATATGCTTCTTTCTGACATTTCGGTCTAATAAATTTAGAGGAAATGGTAACTTGTCTGTTTACTATGTGCTGTTAAACTTTCTCTTTTGACCGAACCTGTAGAACTAGAATGTCGGCATGCCAGCATTCTAAATGTCCTGTTCTCTAATGGCACATTTAGACTGAGTCTAACCTTCAGACTTGTTTGCAGCAAAATGACTTTGCGCCTGCTTTACTTTTTTCTTGTCTTTGGGGAGCTAAATTCGTGTAATGGTGAGTTGAAAATGATGACATTCTACCAGCTTCTGAAAACACTTCTTAAATCAAGATTTCTTGTGACTCTTAAAATTCAAAAGGTTTAAACAACTGATCCAAAATTGTCTTCTTTCCCTGACTTTAATAAAGACAGAAAAGTTAGGTTTTTTTTTATTTATTTATTTATATATATATATATATATATATATATACACACACATACACACACTGGGAGTCCATGGGAATTGAAACAATTCTCTGTAGAAACCAAAACCCAGCACACCATAGCAAAATGTATTTTTGTGTTGGCATAAAATAGGAAATTACTCATTTAGTTGTGTATTACTAATAGAACATCCAAGTGGGGTTGATCACAAAACAATCTTAGCTGAGCTGGTTAACAACTTTGAGAGCTTACCTTGCAAAATGCACAACAGCTCCATCAATGTACCACATGAGGATGATCTCACCAGCTACACCAGCTACTTGTATCACTTCAGTGAACAACCTTTGAAAGCAAAGGGTTTGGTAACTTTAGTTTAAAATATGTTAATTTTGTGTCTTTTCTAGCTCAAACGACATACAGAAACACCAGTCCTTCAGGTAATTTCATTTGTGTAATTGACATTTTCCACCATTCTTTGTTGACCTTGTGAAATGTGTCCAGAAACTTCTCTGAGTATTTCCTACAATTTTACTGGTACAATTCTGTATCTGCATAATGGGGTTGGGATGTTTTAAGTCTATTTTGCATTTCTAAGCATCAAAACACATCAGTACTCTTTTATTCTATGTCAGTTTAATTTGACTAACTTGTGGTTTGTCATTTCTCAGCTGAAACGGTAACAGATCCAACAGGTAATTGTTATAAAACAACCACATTCATTATCAGTCCTTTACTTTTAAATTAGGCTCAGATATTTAAAAACTTTCAACTGGTACCTTAAAAGCTGCTTTAAATTACTTTTCTTATAGCTCAACCAGTCTCACTGAATTTGCAGATCAACCCAGCTCCACCTCTTTACATTTAATTTAACCTGAGGAATTACACTTCTGAGAAGTTTCACATGGAACTTAAAAAGGAGATTTTGATTTACATGGCAAACACTTTAAAGCACAGAAATCCACTGCTTTACAACAGGTTAATAAAAAATATTGTACATGAAATGAATACAATATTCTAATGAACAAAACCAAATACAAAAATAAGCAAGTCCAAGTCAGTCAGGAAAATCTCATTGTGACGTGAGCTACTTGTTTTGTAGCTCGCGTCAATGCATGATGGGAGTAACCTTATTTGGCAGAGTCCCAAATGTTTCATTACATAGGCTTATGAAAGCAACTACGTACAACAAACAAAAGCTAAGTGCATTTTCCAACTACTCTAGACAGAATGCCTCCAAATGAAAATTACAATCAGAAGATTATCTATAGAAACCAATTAGTGTAGTTTTGCAGGTGAGAAGAAAAACAGAGAAAAACTACAGCTGCTAGTGACGCAGTGTGTTTTCTCATTTGGTTATTTTAGTTTAGCTGCCTTTTTCCTTGTTAGAAGTATAACAAATGACTCATGTAGGGCTTGATCATTTGGGGCTTTAAGATACAAAATATACAAGGCGTCATGCACAAAACTGAAGCAATCTTACCAAAGAAGGTAAAAAGTCAACTTTGAAAACTTATAGGCTTAGAAATAGCAAGCACATATTCAACTGGTGGTTTGGATCACTTAACAATCATTGTGCTTTCTTTGTCATTATTTCAAGATGAGATGTTTTATTTCCTTTAAATTTAATTTGATTAACTTTTGCTTTGCTGTTCACCAGCTGGAACAACTGTAACAAATGTCAACACAACAGGTAAAACAATCACTAGTTTCATTCAGTGCATCACTTTTTAGTGGACTCCAATGAGCTACCTAACTGAGCTAATTGACTTAACAGTTTTATTTTGTTTAAATTCATTTAACTTGTGTTTTACAAATTTCTAGCTGAAACAACTGTTACAAATACCAGTGCACCAGGTAACACAACCATTGATTTCATTCCTACAGTGAATCCATTTTCAGTTAGCTAACTGAGCTGTTTGATATTAGAGTTTTATTTCTTCTATAATTAAATTGATTTGTGCTTTGCAATTTTCCAGCTGAAACAACAGTTAATGTCAATGCAACAGGTAATATAAACACAATCACCGTTTTCACTCGTTTACTTTACTGCTGTGCATTCGCTTTCATTGCTCCCATTATGTTGTTGACCCTTATAAACGTGTTTCACTGTCAGCCAGTCAAATAATTTTATTTCCACCTGAAATAAAATTTCAGTATTTTCAGTATTTCAGTATTTTAAAGGTAAGAAGTACAAAGAGATCATGTTGAGTTTCATCTGAAAAAGCTATGCTTTCTCTAGTTGGTCCAGGCTGCTCAGATCCACCAATACTGTGCTGCGCGGGTCAGAATAATGGCTGTCGTAGGGGGACCTGTTACTGTGATCAGATCTGTGTGACTTTAGGGGACTGCTGCTCCGACTTTCAGTTGACCTGCATGGACTGTAAGTAAGAGTAAACACAATAAAGGAAGAGAAAATACATAATTCCTTACAATGCAGCCTAAACTCAATAGTGGAGACTGATTAATTAAACACGTGGTTCAAGACAGAGGAAATGAGTCCATGTAAACAGATAAGACTTCAATAAACAAACATATGATAAGCATGATAGACAGTAATCACAGTGGATTAAAATAGCGCACTACATTATTAAAATAAATTTTATAATACAGCTACCTGTAACATTTAAAGTACTATAGTCTCTCATCTTACATTTCTTGACAGCAGTAGATATTTTAACCCAACAGGAGATTTCCAGGTAACCTTAAAAGCTGCTCAACACCAATTAACCTTTAAGGTTAAGAAAATTAATATAATTGTCCAGTCTAACACTAACAACTGACTTCATTACTTCTTCATTTGAACTAAATGTGGAGTGAAAAGCCCCTTCTATGTAATATTGTGTAAGTGGCTTTATGAAATACCAAACACCTTTTCTGTCAATTACAAAAACATACTTTGAGTGCATTAACACAAAAGTCACAAAGTTGTAATGTGGCATTTTTCTCTCCAGTCTTCAAATCAAACAACAGCAGCACTCTCCACGCCTTACTGAGATCACTGAGTCACACGCCTCTGCAACTTCTGCCCACTATAACATCAACTTCCACATTTACAGGTTAACCAATTAAAACATTGGTTAACCTGAAAGTCAGAGACAATGCAGCCTAAACTCAAAGACTGAAGAAACAGATAAAATGTTACTTCATGACAAAACCTAAGTTAGAATTGTTTTCACCTGAGTAGAGTTGACACAATCAAAATCAATCGATTATTGAGATAACCATCAACTAATTTAGGAATGGATAAATCATCAACTGGAGTATACACATTTTAAAAAGTCATTTGCTGAAAGAACAACATGCTCGGAACAGTAATTAAGCTACAATTGTAGACACAAAAAATATGCCTTTATGATATGTTCTACCCAAAACTCGAGAGCCCTATTTTCAGCTTCTCTTGGTTAAATTAAAAATCTGAGGAATGTGCCATTTTTAGCCTATTAATAGTAAGAATAATTGATTACTAAAACAATTGTTAGTTGCAGCCCTTTGTATAGATAGATATTTAATTATCAACAATCAAATTGTTCCAGGTGTCAAAGGATTAATATTTTTATATAAAGCTGCTTTATTTCTTAGAGCTGATATTGTTTTGTCTGAATGGTAGTAAAAATGAAGTGCAAAAGGGCAGAGTCAGTTTGGAACAGAAAAGTCAAAGTTTAGCTCATGCTATTGCTTTGTTTCAGATTTCCAATCTTTGACACTTCACCTAAAAGTCTCTCTGTTAACCCGTGGTAGCATTAGCAATGATGGGATTTCTCAGGCTTTGTTTAGCGTAAGTATACATCCCCTTTTAATTTGTATCACACATTGTCATGCTCACAAAGTTATTTGCTCATAATTAACAAGTTTTTCCTTTCCCACAGTATTTGTCCTACAATCTTCTTCAGCCGACCTGTGGAAATTGTTCTCTGGCAATCAAGAACATCACATTTAACTAAACCCCCAGGAATAGAGCTGTATATAGAGACAAAGTTACACAGCCATTGAAGTTGTGCAGCCAATGTTCTGGAGTTAAAATGTCTGTTTTTTATTTGTACCAATCATTATTGTAATTTTTTAGGCGGGTTCTATGCTTTTTTTTTTCGCTACAAAAACTTGTAAAGAATATCATTGTTCTGTAAACCCAGATAAACAATTAAACAAATTATACAATAAATTGTTGAAGGAAAATGGCACTAATTCACAGTTGAGACAAGATTTTTACATATACTGCAAAAAAAATTAGTAGAAGGTTGTCTGACTTATACATTCACAGATGACTGATGTTGTCAAATACAAAGGCATAAAACATTGACATGTGTAGGCGGATCCCCACGATAATACACTGATGCACTAATGAACTACATCCACACAGATTGTACTTGCCGAGAGCACAGTGCAGTTCAGAGGTTGTCGGACCAAGACAAAACCAGAAACAAATCTCCCCTGGTGCATTGTGACATATTTACGGATTGCAAAAGTGTTGATTCTGAGATTTTGATTGTTTTAAAATAAACTCAAAGAATGAGGAAACATAAAACAATCCTCAGAGTTTCAAGAGCTCGTCTCCAAACCTGATGAACAACCTTGTGATGCTAAGAAAGGCTGTGCATTCACACTATTGTGCAATAACTTAAGGATTGATTGCCAGCAGGTCTGTCTGGAAATGTGTGCAGACAAAAGTGAGCATTTGTCTGATTCACCTTGTATGAAATATACGAGTATTAAATTATTTTTATTTTAGGTGATACATTAACTTGATGCAGTTTATCACACCACTGCTCACCTGCCAGATCACCATCATGTAGCACTTGTCGTTAGAGTGCTATAACGATGAACCATGCCCTACGCCCAAGAGTGGGGCGTGGACAGCAAGACTTTCATCCTGGAGGCATCATAAGTGTTCTGAAAAGTAGTTATGTATTATTCTGGTGGATACCTTAAATAAGGAAATATGTCTGTTGGCTTCAAAATGTACAGTTATTCTCATGTCCTGCTGCTCTCTTTTTGCTGCTAAAGAATCCGTCTGCAGGCTGTACTCTGGAGAATGTTTGTTGCTGAATGTTCCCTCTTGGCATTTACCCTGACAACAACAATTATCTCTACTGGCCTAGGGCCAGAAATAGTTGAGCATTTGGCCCAAATCCAAAGGTTTTTAGCTTGTTACTGGTATGGTATGACAAAAATCTTTTGACATTTTATTAAAAATGTTCTTTGTGCAACAAATACAAAAAGTTACTATTAACAAAAATAACTTATTATAAAACTTAGGTTTGTTACATTTTTTTAACTTAATTTCTCTCTTATTATAAATCTATCTGTACAATTTCTACAAAATATATATGTGCATCATCATCTGTGCTTTTGAGAATGTGTGGATCATGTTACTGATTTGGATCTATCTTCTTGCAATGAAAATGTAGTTTCGAGTTTAATGACCAGAATTAGACACCAAGTACATCATGAGCTCTTTAGTCTGACTTCAGTGATATTGAAGTTACCTGGGAGAACAGTATCACCTGTGCAGAATAACTTCTTGTTGGTGTTCTTAGCTTTTGGACAAGAAAGTTAGTGACCAATAGCATTGCATTCACAGTCTCTAAAACCCGCCCATTCAAACGGTAGCAGTATTATATTTAGGCCAGCAGATGGCAGCATACCTTTGGTTTAGACGTCATCACTATAAGCAAAGGAAGAATAAACAAACTTAAGTTAATTTGTGATATAAAACGCATTTTTATTGAGACATCCAAAATAACAATTAGCTTAGTTATGTTTTTCACGTTTGGCTTTATATACTAAATTCTCTTCAGCTGGATGATACAAGATTAACATTTAATGCTTTAAATCCAGTTCTATATGAACAATTTGAGAACAGACAATAAAAAGTGTTAGCATTTGAAGTATTAGGCAATATTTGTCCAAAAACAGAGCTAGTTTTCCAGGGGCGTGAGCCTGTACAAACACATGCTGACCTCTGCTCCTCACAGGAGGAGGACGAGGCAAAAATTTAATTATGAAGGGTGAAGTGAAAACAGGCCCACTCAGCCTTAGGGACCGGCAGGAGCGGATAGTTCAAATTAGACCAGCATTGTCCGCCCAGGTCCACCTTTGACCCCCCCAGGAGATTTAATTGTACAAATCGCACCAAAGTTTTGTGCATCTGAGAGATCTAGAGAAATACTTGTGTGTCCAGCTGACTGCTAATCTGAAGCATCCTCCCCTTTTCTTCTTTGGTAACTTTTGCAATTTATACCACAAATAAGAAGCGTGTGTTCTCTCAAGAAATCCTCCCCACAACAACCCACTACTCAACTGAAGTTAATTCTACAGAGGGAGTCCTGGGTTCACATTTCACCAAAGCTTTGTAAAGCTGGCTCTGATGGGGTCACTTTAAGGTTGAAACGATCTGTAACTGTGCATAAACTACAGATCAA
Source organism: Phalloptychus januarius (assembly GCA_902982915.1). Lineage (NCBI taxonomy): Eukaryota > Metazoa > Chordata > Actinopteri > Cyprinodontiformes > Poeciliidae > Phalloptychus > Phalloptychus januarius. Next base: position 10,526,415 of record CADWAE010000466.1, on the reverse strand, counting down.
TTACAGTATAATGACAAAGGAATGTCCCTCAATTGTGATGACTGCAAAGCCAATGTAGGCCTGAGCTGTCATTGTGTTTTGGAATAATCAACTGTAGTTTGGTTGAAAATATTTATTTATTATCAGGATGATATGAAAGATTTTTTAAAGCCTAATATGGACTTTTTTTTTCTTGATTAAATAATGTGCCTTTATCTTACAGTGCAAAAGCATACAGACCCCTGCAGCTCTTTCTCATCCAGTGATACTATACTCACAAATAGTAGGTAGAATGTCAATGTAGTTTATCTGATACACATACAAAAACTACTGCATAATCGTGAAGTCTAAGAAAAAAATGCCATAGTTTTTTTTTTCATAACTGAAAAGTCCAGCATGCACATATATCACATATATTGAATCCCTTTTATTCTAATTCCCCTATTTAAAATTAGACATTTGGCTTCAAAGGTCGGCGTCTTAGAAAAGAGATTCCACCTGTAATTAAAATAAATATAAAATCAGAAAATTGACTATTTCAAAGAGCACAGTTAAGAGCACTACTATCTGAAAATGGAAGGTGTATGGCACAACTGCAAACCTACCAAGACAATCAGCTAGAAAGACTCATTTGTCAGAAACATTAAAGATCCCCACGGTTCAGGTGGGAAAATCTGTTGACACGACAAAAATTAGTCTTAAACTCCACAAGTTTGACCTCTTACTGAAAGTAGGAAGAACTAAAAAGATGCAGAGGACACTACAAACATAGGGAAAAGATCCTCCAGTCAGATGAGATGAAAACATAACTTTTGGCTTACATAATGTCATGTGCAGTGGAAACTTAAGTGTGTGCTTTACCCTGAACAGACCAGCAGGAAAACTAGTCAGAATGAATGGATTTTGTGATGGTGGTAAATGCAGGCCAATCTTTGAAGAGGCTGCAAAAGACTTGAGATCATTATAGAAGTTTAGGTTTCAGCAGGACAGGTCCACACATACTGCCAGAGAATAACAACATTTCACTCTCTGCATACAATAGACTTGCAGGGAATGGTGGCTCTGCAAAGTACTGTATTGAATCAATGGCTGAACATTTACGTCCACAATAGTCTTTAGATCTTTATGTAAAATAAAATGAAAAGCTATGCATTATTTTCCTTTCTCTTTACTGTTATGTGCTGATTTGTTTGGTCTATTATGCAAATCGCCAATAAAATAAATAGAAATTTTAGATTGTTTTAATATAATACAATTTTAAAGTTTAAGAGGGTTCAACACTTTAGGAATGTACTGCAAAAATTATAAAGCAAGTTAACATTTACACTTTGTACATTTTGTAATTCTTTAAAACACACGGACACACACCCCTTCATGGAGAGAGTTCGTAATTCCTTGTTCCCTGCAGTGTGTGCACGTTGCGGGCCCCGGTGTTATTGATCCTGATTGGGCCTCACAGGAGGAGATTCCAGCCTGCCATTGACCCACACTTTTGCATGTTTCCATCCTTCTCTCAGATGATCAGAGGCACGCAAGTCTCCCCTCATGTCTGCCGACTGGCCGTACTTGCGTGAGTTTTCTGATTGTCAGTTGGCGAAAGGAGGGGTAGCGAGAGGAAAGGGGAAAATGAAGTTACTGAGAGTTTTGCAAAATCACTAGCAGGTCTCGTCTGACGTTTTTCTGGCTTGGTGACTGTCAAAACATTCCCCATATGCACCCATACCCCTCCTCCGCTTTTCCTCAGAAAGCCTGTGGCTCACAGGCTGCTCTCCTCTTCAAAGTAAAACTTGTCAGCCATGTGGCCTGCGTTGAATGTTTGTGTTGACGGGCGCCTACGTCCTATGAACTCTTCATAGGGATCCTTTTTCTCTTCATCACTACCTATGAAGCACTTGAAAAGTGTCATGGCGAGGAAGGAGTAAAAGAGCATTACAAAAAGTATATAGAAGTAAGCATTGTCGTAAGTCTCCCTGGAAGTGGAGAATGCTGGATTCGTGTGAGAAAGAGGACTCACGGTGGTGTTGGAAAAAGTTCTGTTCACTTCCACATCGTGAACGGCGAGGCTCGTGTCCTCCAGAATTTGCTTGCATCGGCTAAAGAGAGCAAGAAAGTGGGTCCGGTTCGTGCTCTTCATATTTAAATTTTTAAAAAAAAAACTAGAAACCAAATAAATTTGAAAAATGCGCAGGGAAATGAACATAGACAACTGAAAATGGACGGCAAATGGCAGGGGGGCACAGGAGGGAGGCACACACCACTTTAGGAAAGGCATGTTGTGAGCCAACCACTCTCTAAGTGGCTTGATAAGGTGGCATTTCTTAGATAAAGCTCCACTTTTTTCTGCCCTGTTGCATGGACAGTGTGGCTGAAGCACACACAGGAAAATGGTTTGTTGGGTAAGATAAAAACTAAAACTAATCAATTTCCTCTTATCAAATATCCTGCCTGTAAATATCTTTGCTTTAATATTATAATCTGAAATCTTAATATTTTTTTAGCCCATCCTCTTTGTCCTTCTGCCTTTCACTTTTAATTTGGGGGTTGGAAGCGGCAGAGACGCTTGGGTTGTTGTCAGCTCCGGTCAAGTAGTCTACTCATTTCAAAGAGTGTTGGGGTCAAAGGTTAAGTTGTCTCCAGTGTGTAGCTGCTTGACTGACACTTTGTTCCAAAGTAAACCCTTTGGCTTTTTTTTTTTTTACTCTTACAAGTTCAGAGCAGTTGTAAAAGAAAAATAAAACATTTCCCAGAGTTATAAAAAATATAGTGAAGTTTAATATCACTTTGATCTCATCTTGGTCAACCAGCAAACTGGTCCTAAACAAATGCAGAAGCAGAGCTGCAAAAAACCCAACTAACCAAACAAACAAAAAACATTATAAACTCACAAACGTTTAAGCACATATTTAGGGCTGTATCATAAATGACACCGACAGCTGCACACCTGATTCCTGAAACTCAGAGGGAAAGCGAGAGAAAAAAACAGCGGGGAATGATAAAAATGCGCTTGCGATTTGTTTAACCTTCTGGGACTCTACCCACTGGGTGAACAGTGTTTTTCATCTCTGTTTGGCAGTTGGAGCCCAAAGCCGGCTGAGCTCTGTGCAGCCATGTCAGTGACTGATGTCCCAGTGTGTCTGAGGGCTGTCGACCTTATATAATTTACAGCCGCTCTGCTTTAGTCATTACAGGGTGTGAAGGAGCCACCGGGGAGCGGGAATTTGTTCGAAAGGAGTGTTTATGAAAGAGGATATATTTATGATTTAGCGCTGCAGAGTGTGTGAGACAGAAAATCACAAGACCAAAGTACCTCCAAGACACATAGAACCGTTCTTACAAAATATGACGGGAAATACAACAGGGGTTCCTCTGAGTCTAGCTGTTTTTTTTTTTTTGTTTTTGTTTTTTTTATTTAGCTTGTCATGTAATTAAAATGCAACAGATGATACAGTTCTTAAAATTTTATGTATGTGGCTAACCTGAAGCAAATTAAGGCTAAAATAAAACAAATTCTAGACATCAAAAATACAGGTGTATAATATATCTTAAAGCTGTTAAATTATTTTTGGGGGAATTTTTATTTGCTGTAATGCCAACACTTATTTTTTTATAAAAATATTTTGTTTAATATCTTTTGATTAGATTTTTAATAGACAAAAGAATTGTCAATACTTAAAAAAATACAATAAAAAGCTATATTAAATGTTCTAAACACTTATGAAGTATCTTGCATGTTTGAGTAAAATAAATAAATAAAAAGGTGAACATTTGGTAAAATGTTATGTTTGCAGTTTGAAAATATTAAATACGTGATTAAGAATATGAATAAATTTCTATTGCAAAATATCTTTTAGGGGGTTATGGTACACTATTAATTGTGCTATTAACTGGTCGATGCCAGTTAAATTATGTTTATCTGTAATCTATGTAAACCTATTAATGACAAATACAAAACATTTCCAAACTGAAGGAAGTGAAACAGACAACACATGAAGCCTAAATATGTTTTTACCAAATATGTATCTATATAATATAATTTGACATTTTTTTTAATAACAATATACAAAAAATCTCACATTATGGATAGAATATAATATTTTTGGTTCATCTACATTTCTTGAGCGTTACACATCATTTACTTTACACATCATTTCATTCATTATTTTTAAATAAAAAGGTCAGCTTAACGACTTAACAGAATAGCATGACAAATTGACTTTCATGTCTTTTTCAATTCTGATATGCACATATTTGTTTTCTAAGTGAATATTGAGACACACGTCACATTATTTCTGGAAAAAGAATTTAAATAAATGATTTACTCAAACCATATTTTTTAAAAATGTGATAAATTAATTTATGGTCTAACTTTAACTTCTTGTGCTTTGTGAAATCCTGGTCTTTTAACTTTTTAAGGCTGAAGAATCTTCAATTATACACCATAAAAATAAATTTTACAGAATTTCTGGTTTTTTTCTAATTTTAGAAATGAACCATAAATTTTTATTTAAGTCCCATAAACAAATTAAAATAATTCAAAATGTAAAACTTTTGTATTTTGCACATTGTTTATTATAAATAGAAATAGTGCTATGCTTTACACAAAACTTCTTACAGCAACAACAAAAGAATCACACAATTGTAAATAAAAAAATATACAAAAGAAAGGGAATAATGAACTGTATGTAAGACTTAAGCACAGTGGAGCAGTTGTAGAAGAATTACTGTAAAAACAAGAAACAATTGAGCAACATTTAATAAATAAGGAGGGCATCTACAAATTGGCAAGATCCTGAAAACAACTAAAACATGCAAAGCGACAACAAAAATTAACAGTCAAGATGAATATTGTATTCACTGGTAGTCTTTTAATATATTTTTTGGCAAAAGACTGTATGACTACATTGACTTCTATCCATTGCTTGATAAGTTCCCCTGACTGATAAATGCACTCACCCAAAATTTTATACCACCAAAAAAAGAGACAGTTAATCAAGGATAAAACTGGAGATCCTTGATCTGTGTTCATTTACAGCACATGAGGTATGAATGTATTGCACTTTCTTTGGGTTGCACTGACACCACTTCGCTTCAGTTCATGCTGAATTTGCTGGATTTCCAAATGCAGCCACATGTTTATGTCGAACTACATATGCATGAGTCTCTTCACTATACAGTAAGACTTTGTCATGAAGACATTCTGAGATACGTATTATAGCTGAGCACACTATCACCAACCTGTCTAACCTTCAACCACAAAAGACCACAGAGGCACCTGGGGCTGGAAAAGTCCACATTACATCTCCGCCTGACTGTAGGATCTAAATACAAAGTCCTGAACATTCGGCTCATACACAAAGCCCCACTCCTTATTTTTTTCAGAAAAAAAACTGTTCTTGGTCCTTTGAGCTTGGCATGGTGGGCATGAGGTTGTGGGGGGGGCATTGCCTACAGTCTTTAATTATTACAGTGAAACTTCTTCGTTTCCATCACTACACAACCATCCAAAGTGTCTCTGCTTCTTGCTGAAGTCAAACCAAATAAACCCTTTCACCTCCCACGCTGCTGGTGTTGCTGTCTGTAAAGCTGGAGAAGTTGGCAAAGGCAGAGGGCAGCGGCTCTCTCCGGGTAGGAATGCCAGCGGATCTATATGAGCTTCCTGAATAGGCCATGTTGGGGCTTCATATAATGAAAGGCACCTATTAAGGAGAGAAAAGAAAAAGGCTTTTCAGCAATATATTCCCATGTAGTCAAAAAGTTTAAATGTATTTTTCAGCAAGTGAGAATGACACTTTTTCTCAGGTAAAGCGACCAGAAAACAATCCAGAAGATAGTGGGGTTGACCAAGTTTTAGCCGCCTGGGTCTCTGGCACTGCTTTGCTGATCAATAACAATTTCAAATCTGACCTCCATAGGGACACATGGTTCTAATCCTCGGCTGCCAGGGGCTGTAATGGCCCCCCTGCTAAAGAGCCCTCTCACCATGCCTTCATACACACATACCTGTGCTCACGTACAGACGTGTACACATTTCACTAGAACAACCCCCCCTGCCCAAAACATGTGGTTTTCTCCCAGGTCCCTGACTAAATTAATGACATCAAGATGTTGGCACTGACGGGCCGGTCAACATGTGGTGGTGTACCTCACATCAGGCCTCTAACACACACAATCCCCCCTCCCTCCTGTCAAACATACTTTGGGAATGTGGCTTCTTTTATTTGGGCAGCTATCCTTGTTACACAGAGGTCATTACATGGCTAGGTGAGCTGCACTGTGGATTTGATGGGCAAGCTCATCACACAGGGTCATGAAAGAACAGTTAGTAAAACTGAGACAGCAACTGGGCCACCATAATGATGATAATATAAACTGAAGTAACCTGGCCACTAGTGATCCCCAAACCCCAGTGTAATTCCAGTGCAGCACATGGAGATTTGAGACGGTCCCTAATCAGAGGGGTCTTTGCAATTAACTGCGAGTTCGAAAATTCTGGCTAAATCAACAGCCAACAGATGGCATTGCAGAATGATGTGTCCTCACAATGACAACCAGTATGAATGAAGTTGATTCTAGAAACAAAGGTGCGCTACCTTGCTCTGTCCGTACTGTCCATACTGGTAGCTAGGGTGGTGGTCAACAGCGTAGGCTGGGGAGGTGTAAGAAGGTGGGCAGTAAGACTGTGTACTTGGTAGGGTAGGCATGCTGCTCAGGGTTGGAAGGGCCTCCAAGCGCTGAGAGCCATGACAGCTAGCAGCCATGGCTCCGTTAGGCTCAAGGCCTCCTGTGAGAGGGGAGAGGGCAAAGTCACTCTGGGACTGATGCGGCACTCCACTCGGATTCAGCAAGCCCATCACCTACAAGGAGACACAGAAAGACCAGATCATTAGAAAGCATGTCTACTTAGCTGAAAACCACATCATTGAGGTTTTCTAGTATTCATCATTACACGCAAACAATGCTGATCATTGTTGCTCAGTTTCCACTCCTGACAACTTTATGCTACTTTTGACAGCTATATTTCATGTTACACTCTTAGTAGTTATGGATAGGTTGTTTTGTTTGTTCACTGTTAGCATTAGCAGCTCTTTTCAGAAATGTTATCTTTATTCTTTCCTGTTTTATGATGTAAAGCACGTTGAACTGTTTTGTTGCTGAAATGTGCAATACAAATAAACTTGACTGACTTGATTAATTGATTCTAAAACTAACACCAGTTTAGAAGTTGCATCTTTTTCCTCACCAATGTTCTGTCATAAAGTACATAAAAGAACAGTTACATACAGTGTCTTGCAAAAATATTGTCAACATTTTGTCGCATTACAACCCCAAACCTCGTTGTATTTTATGTGACACATCAGCACAAATCATTTGTTTTCAGTATAAGATCAGGTTTTCTACAAAGCCAGGAAGACCAAGAAACCAAGCAGACAGGTCAGGTGTTAGATTGTTCAAAAGTTAGTTTATAAAACATTACAAGTATTGAGCATCAATTTATGACAAAAAACGAGTATCACGCAACTGCAAAGCTACCCCGACATTACCATCCACCTAAACTGACAGCTTTCGAAAAGCAGTAGTACTAATTAGTCTGCAGAGCTCCCAGGGCAACTATTTATGTTATATGTAATTCTTCCTTTCATGAAAAGTAGCAAAGAGGACCACGTCATTTAAATAAATCCATAAAAAGTCACACAGTTTTTTGCTGAAATGTCTTCAAACCATCTGTCATTTTCCTCAGTAAAATGCACTAAAATTTGTTGTTGTGACTTGATAAAGTCACAACAACAATACTTATGTCATTGTATATAAAAACATTTAAAGAAAATAAAAAAGATAAAGTCTAAATTTGTCCCAAATCTGTCTTAAACTGTATGAGGTGATAACTTGCAACCTGAACTTACAGAAAGCAAATCTCCTTTGTGTGCATACATAAAAAATGCTTGTATCACATTACTTTTTTGCCTCTATCTTCAAAATGACCATGTCCTCATAAAGGAGACCAGAGGTTACATGAGAAGCAGAAGTAAGGTGTGTTTTTATGTTAAAACTACCTATGTGGGGAGTCATGCCTCAACAGTGAGCCTGTGTATGTTCACATGCCCGTGTGGGATGTTTTTTTCTTTTTGTTCTGATGTCAGGTCTGCGGGGGTATCAGTGATCCATTGTGAACAGCTGCATAAGGGTTTGTGTGAGAAGCAAAGTTGTGAAAAAGTCCATGTTGGAGAAAACGCAGCAAAAGCCAAAACTAAAATGCAAGTGGCTTTTGCTGGACAGATGATAAAGAATGATGAGAAAACATGAGCTTCCCCAACTCACTTCCAGTTGATCAGAAAATGCACATGTCCACAGACAAAGGTTAACTTATGTGGCTCTCATGTAAGTACTTCACAAGTAAATATAAACTATACCCCAAAGAACACAATTTATGTAACATGAAATATTAGACATACATTTTTTTGGCCTGCAGATTAATGATCAATAAACAAGGTTTCAAACACATCATTTTCCAAATTTCGACATTTTTATTTTTGGACTACGTAATGTCAATTGATATCTAAGATAATTTAAGGTACTAATAGTGTCCTGTTGTGTGCATGCATGTATCCAGAGTTTGAGCAACTGAAACAGCAGCAGTTCCCCAATGGTCTGTCTGTTTTGAGGTTGTTCCGGGGATTAGGTCCCAGGGGGTGCAAATCCTGGCTGCTTGCTTCCTTGGTGAGAAAGGATTGCTAAGGTATGCACCAGATCAGAGCTGCGACGCCAGAGATGGAGAAAGCCATCACTCTGTCTGTTTGCTCAGTTTGCAGAGCTAACTGCTCAGATGAGAATATCTCCGATCTAAAGCAAACCTTCTCTAAAGCAGGACTGTGCGGTGCTGTGACCATATCTGGAGTTAGTGGAATCCGTTCATGTATACAGAATAATAGGCAGCTTTTAGAGACAAATCTGGAGTTCAGATAACACAAGATATGTAATTTCTACAAGGATTGGGCATATAAATCCTTAAAGCTGAGGCAATCTCAGAAAAACCAAAGTTGTAAACTTTTTCCAAGTGCAAAGAGATCCTTTACTATCAATGTCAATGAATGCATTTCTCATTTCCTCTCTCTTATTAAGTTAAAATATGAAAATTAATTAAATCATCATACAAAATAGAGAAAACTGATTTGCAATATACATTCAAACAGCTGCAATGAATACACGAATTAAAACAAATTAGCCAACAAAGTGATTCATTTGCATAAATTACACACTGTGTTATGAGTAGCTAGATTACTTCATTCCAATCAATTAGGACACTGGAACGCTATGTGATTGCATTCCCAGACTGAGAAATACCTTAAAGGAGAGTGGTGCAATTTGACAGATGAGATCTCCATTCTATGCAAGCTGCCTGGAAAGGTTAATGCTGAAACCATGCACAGAGACTGAACACCTTTGGCCTTTTTGTTGGAGCTGATGTCCCTCTTTGACCCCGTAAGTATTTGAACTCCTACCACAACCATTGACAGGAGAAAGCATCCACCTTGCAGACCAGCTCTGGTTTGACAAAATCATTATCTGAAGTACAGTTTAAAGTTTATTATGATTGCCAGTTTACACAAATTTGCACTTGCATTTTGCTTTGTGTCATTTTATCCTGCTGTTGTCATTAAAAACAGGGAATGTTTTACCAGTTTATGCAGTTAGTCATAAACTAACAGCATAAAGGGAAAAAATATAAACTTACACATGAAAGCAGTTAATTATACTATCAGCTTCAAAAGAGGCCTTCAGAGGCATCAATAACAAAAAGCAACAAACCTACCTCCCATTTTTTCCCCCATTTTTTTTATCTGAGCAGGACAGGATATGGAGATGCTCTCTCATGGGAATTAGTACCCAACATGCAAAGCACAAGGGCTGGCCACCCTTTGTGCCAGCTAAAAGCTCGTTTTCCGCCTGTTAGTCCATCTCTTGGACTCATAGGGTGCCACTGATAGACACTGATGACTGTGTAATCAACCATAATTGTCTTTTCAGTTTTGATTTGTGTCATCGTCTGACATCCATACATCCTTCCCCATGTCTGCTGCCTTTCCGCCTCTCCGGTGATGGACATTTGCCACATTTTAAATTCATCAAACTATTTGTCGAGATAAACAAAAAAATTAACAGCTACAGAGTTCCTCATCCTGACAAGGATTTCTCATTGTCACGACAGTGACATCTCTTGCATAGGTCACTCAGAGAAGTATGTGTTTGTGTGCTTTATTATTTTTACCATATGGTACACCTCATGAAGCCTACTGTTGACTGATGTGCTAAATATGCGGTGATGTGTGAGAATTACCAGATTGTGGAGAGCTTATGTATGTGAGCACACTTATATGTACACCTTAGAGGAGGATCCATAGACTATTAGATCTTCCAGGTAAGAGCTCTGCAATAAACACAAAGCCACAAATTCCCACATCACGTTATCTTTTAACGTTGCACAACTAGGTCTGCTGAGATTGTGTGTTTTCAAAACATGCAGCTGGGATTTCAGAACCAAATGGGCTTGAGTGACATACATATTCAAGTTGAGCTCTGTGTCAAAGTCCTCATGCAAATGGTAAAAATGAATTTAAGGCTTTAAATACAGGAAACATTGTTGTGCACTATTATGAACAATATGCACCAGATTCTGTGTATCCTTTAAAACTTTTGCTTTGCATGGATGTTACATAATCTTGCATTATCCCTTACTGTTCATAATGGTTACAGGTGTTTAACCACCTCTTGATGCCACAGTCAGTGTCAACCTCCCACTCTGTTGGATTTTCCATTTATTGCAAGCCATTAAGATTGCGGTAGATCTTGTAACTAAAGAATGATCCAGAAGGGTCTTAAGACATGACATAGTTGCAGTTGAGGGCATGTTCACAGACTCCATGAGACACATGAGACTCCAGCTGGAACATGGCAGACCACAGGCCCCTGGAGAGGATCGGGAGCTAAGAAGGATATTCTAGTCTCCCAACCCTTTGATCAGGATCTAGGATTCAAAGCCTCTACAGGTACAAAGCATTGAAATGCTGTCAACAGGCAAACTGTTAAAACGCTCAACTGCTGTTATATTCTGGTACTTATTTCTTTATGATTTTTAAAAATTTTCAATGATTATTTTTTTTACGTTCACACCAAAACATCCTAGAGAACTACTATATTGTTTGATTGTGTATGTTTTGCCTAACAATGACGTGCCATTTTATTGTTTAAATTTGAATTCATTTGATGTAACTGACCTGTGGAGAGATGGCGTTGCTGATGCTGGGATTAACAGTGTTGCCATGTCCTGTCGGGGGCACAAAGCTGTCCGAGTATCCTGAGAAGTTGTGTCTTCCAGAGGAAAGGCAGTATCCTGAGCCTCCATCTTGGGAAGCTGCGGATGAGCTGAGCGTGCTCTGGTGTACGGAGGTGGGCGGCAGAGGCTGAGGCCGATGGACTGTACTTGGCTGTTCAGAGGCTGATGAGAATAAAACAGGAAGTCATCATGCAGCTGACATTTTATTTATTCGTAGACTTGCAACGGTTTAATCATTAAGATGAATGTGTGTTTAGTTAGGCCCACCTTGGGCTATAGAGGTTGGAGGGTAGGGACTGTCTGACAGCTGATAAGGCTGCAGGCCTGGCATGGCTGATGGAGGGAAACCACCTGGTATGAGGTGATTAAAAGCCATTAGCTGATTAGCTCCTGCTTGTTTCCTCCATCGAGCTCTTCTGTTGCTGAACCACACCTGAAAGAAAAATACGCGAGAAATGTCTTTGTTAAAAAATTGTCACTAATGTGGTAAGTACATTTTTTCCTTATAAGTTTAGTGCCTTGAAAAAATCTTCTTTCTCCATGAACTTTCAGTCTTACAACAATCAGTTATTTTGTTGCAATTAATTTGTATTTTATATAATGGACAAAGCAAATAGTGTTGGAAAGTAAAAGTAAAAGGATATGTGGTTTTCAATAAAGATCTTAAATGGTTTTACAGACATTTCTGTTCAGCCCCCAGTTAATCTGATAAAATCAAGAGCAACCAATGGCCTTTATAAGGCATCTAATTATTAGTATTATTAGCAATCCACCAATGTGTAATTGAATACAAATTGAGCTGATCTGTAAAGAACTTAGTGGTTGGTTAGAGGACATTATTGAACAAACAACAGGAACGCAGCAAATGGGTCAGGAATTAAATTGTGGAGAAGTTTAAATCAGGGTTAGGTAATAAAATAATATTCTAAGCACTGATCATGACATGAAGCATTGTCTAACCAACCATCTAAAATTGTAGTGACGAGTAGGGAAATCCTGAATCAGAGAAGCAACCAAGACCCCCACAGTAACTCTGTGAGAGCTCCATTTGTCAGATGAAAGGATCTGTTGACAGGGGAACTATATTTGTCATGCAGTCTACAAATCTGGCCTTTGTGGAAGAGGGCCAAGAAAAAATCTTTTGTGGAAAGGTCTGGTTTGCCATAAAGCATATATAGGACACAACACCCATGTGGCAGAAGATACTTTAGTCAGATGGTGCAAAATTTTAACATTTTAGCCTTAAACTATCACATGCATCACCTTTCACATACCATCCCAACTATGAAACATGTTGGTGGCAGCATCAGGCCATGGGGAGACTTTCCTTAAGTAGAAGCTGGTGAAAGTGCATTGGATTATGCATGAAGTTAAATGCATAAAAATAATAGAACCCTGTTAGAGGCTGCAAAATGCTTAAAATATACAGCCGGAGCTACAACAGAATGATATAAGTATAAAACAATTGTAAGAAAATGTTACATAGAAAATCTATCCATTTCCTTCCATAATATTGCCTTGCTGTATGTTTATCTATTATTTTTAAAAATCACATGTTTTGGTAATTGGAATAGTCAGAACTATAATTGCACTTTATTCCAGGTCATTGAAAATGTATCTGTGCAAGAACTCTCTGTCCCTTTGCAGGAACCTATGCTGATAGTGATCTTAACATCTGTAGAGCGCAGTGAAACCACATCTTTGTGAGCTACTTAACGTCACAGAGTTCATAGATTGCCAGAGGGCTGTTATGGCTATTAAAAGCTATTTTGAGAAGCTATCTAAATCAAGAATCTATTTGCAGAATTTTATATAGCCCCCTTTTGGCAAAATGTTGACAAAAATAGAAAGATGTCTTTGTATTTAGGCGGCTGTGTGTGTCTCCATGTGAAGCAACAGGGGAGGCGCTGGGGTGGTCTGGGGTTGTTTTGGGGATGGAACACATGGCTAATGGTTGTAAAGAATGTGTAGCAACATCCCAAAACAACTTAACACCCACAAGTCTCGGAGAGAGTGAACGATCACTGTGCTGTCAAGATTTAGACTTGCATGCATGCTCGTGTTTCTAACCTGAACTCGAGCTTCTGTCAGCTTGGCCCTCTGAGCCAGCTCCTCTCGCGTGTAGATGTCTGGGTAGTGCGTACGTTCAAAGGCCCTCTCCAGTTCCTCCAGCTGCTCTGCTGTGAAGGTCGTCCGACTGCGGCGCTGCTTCCTCTTTAACGGCAGGCCTGGCTCAGAGTCCACGTCTGAAGCCTCATCCGAGTGACTCGCTGGAATTGAAAAAAAAAATGTTTTCAATCAATTTATAATATCAATAACATGCACACACAAGCTAAGCCACTGCAGTTTAATAAAACACTTATTTCCATGCTGCTGGCATCCTAAAGTTTTTGTGATCCTGAACTGTTCAAGTCAAAAGATATATTGTCTAATGCAGAATATCTGTCAGTTTGCAATATATGACCATATATTTCTGATTTAGCAACACAGAGTTATAAGACTAGCTTTATGAATTCTAGACTTTCTTTTTATTCAACAGCAAGAGTTTGTTTTAGAAATCTTAGAAACAGTGACAAATTTCAAACTGATGTAGCATGGCATCAACAAAGCTGGTTATTTTTTCTCTGGGTTTAAAAACATTTATTTTTCCTTATTGGCTGACCCTTTATCAGTTGAAATAATGCTATTTCACATTTTGAAAATATCCATGTATTCCCTGTTAAATTAATTTACAGCAGTAGTGTTGCTTAACTTCTAACATGTTTTTTTGTGTTTGATTTGCTTAAATAAAATGTTTGGGAGTACATCTTGTTGCGATATAAATAAATGATGTATACATATAATAAATGAAATAATTCCAAAGTTGGTAAATTGATTAAAAATCTTAACTATGAAGAATATACAAAATCTCTTTTTTTTTAATTTGTGTTACAGATTACTCACTTCATATAAAATAATTCATACTTCAGAAATGTCGTTTCATAGATTTTGTTTTTTGAGTTTGACTGTGACTACTTCCACTGATGTAAATTTAATAGTCTCACACAGCATACCAGCTGCTCCACAACACATCACACAGAGCCACTTTAGATTGTGTCCTCCTGATTTCTTAAACTCCTCAGTGGTTCCCGGGGGATCAAAAGCAAAAGCCTGCTTGAACATGGATTAAAGAGGACAAGATCCCTCTGGGGCATCAATCGCCTGGGACACTGTGTCTCTTCTAGTCTCAGCCATGCTGTGTGTTGGACTGATACTCAGCAGCACAGGGAAGGCAGCCCGTTGCAGGTGCTTCTTAATCTGCTCATTCAGGTCAAGAGAAACTGACTGAGCTAACAGGGGAGGTGCAGAAGAATAGTGAACTTTGGAAACAATATCAGAAATTAATATTTATGAATTTGTGTGGAGGTTCACATTTATTTAAAAAAACTATAAAGCCCTAAAAATGTTCATGATAGCCTTTTTGTTCACCATCACCAGCAATCTTATCCTTAATTTTTACATTCCAATCATTTTCTCCATCACAATCCTGAGTTAAAAGCCACTCCTAAATCAACCCCAAAGAGAAAATCATCATTTTTGATACAATAAACTGTGAAGAAATAAAATGCTCAAAAGCAAAAAGACAGGTGCATGCAAGAGAAAGGCTGGTCTGTCTCAGACTCTTTCTTATTCCTTTAGATGCATGGGCTTTAATTAAAAAAGTGCCAAGTCAGACATTGAAGGGGGGCTGGTAGAGGGGGACAGTGATCTCCCCTTGGCTCTGGAGCCTCTGCAGGGAAGGCAGGAAGTCTTTGCACCGGTTGCCAGTGTGTGTCTGACCAGGCATTACACACAGATTTGGCCTCTGGGAATGCTGTTACTCAAAGGCCTGCTGGCAAAGAAAAAAAAAACGATCCTGACTCTGAGACAAGCTCATTATTAGATCTAAACCAGATTGAGGCGCCAAGCTAACTCACAGACTCACCGAGGATCCTCCGAGAACAAATTGTATAAGTTTTGGATGCAAGCTGCTTTATTTAGCCAATTTTATTATTTAGAAAATATATTTCCATGCTTTTTAGTAAAGGAAAGCTTAGACAACTTTGAAGGCAACAGTTATCCATTTGCTCTCTCTGTTTACTGTAGGGTTACCCCCGCAACCCTTTTTATTTTTACCATTTCCTCTTTTTTCCTTGATGCTTTTATTTGTAACTTTAGAGACAACACTCCGTCTTTGACTCTTCCGTAATGGCAAATGACAGTGATGCTTTTGTCATCCTCAGCTTGCTCTTTTGTCTTTTTCTGTCTTCTTCTTCACCCACTTTTTTCCTTTATTTTTGGGGAGTGATGTGGCCAGGCCTTTGTATCCCAGTGGGGAAAAGCCTGTGGCAGGGCTCTATTGGACCGATTACCACGCTCCATCTGTAGAAGCCATCAGGGACGCCCGGGCCCTCATTCAGGGGCCTGTCACCTGCACAGCAGGAGACCTGGGGGGGGGGGGGGAAGGGTAAGTTGGGGGCTGGAGTAGGGGAATGAGGAGTAGGAAGAGAAAAAAGGGGGCACAAAAGGGTCCAGAGAAGGGCCATTGGGGCTGTGGAGGGGCACAGCAGGGGAGCACCCCTATATTCCCTCCTTCCAGGGCCCGAGGGGCACAAAGCTGGGGGATGGGAAGTCAAAGGGGTTGACATGGAGAGGAGAAGGAAAGCTGAAAGCACCTGAAGAAGATGCTGGGGTTGAGGGAGGAGGGTGCACAGCTATGGCGAATGAGTGGGGGGAGGCAGTGATTGTTAAAAAAAATAGGACCTGTCTTTTTCACCTCAGCCTTTCACATCACTCGCCTCTTCCTGGATTCACTCATTGCTATACATCCACATCTAAGACACTGTCAAACACTGTTCTAAGTCTGTCTTGGAATGATTTAAGCCAAGCTAATGCTGGAGCAGACTTGTTCCCACACATTCCACGCAACAATGACAGGAGATAATACTGGGCATATAAAGGGAAAGTATCGGCGTTGTTACCTAAATTCCTAAATCAAATTCTAGGCGACAGATAAAGC
The DNA here is from genome assembly GCA_902982915.1 of Phalloptychus januarius. Taxonomy (NCBI): domain Eukaryota; kingdom Metazoa; phylum Chordata; class Actinopteri; order Cyprinodontiformes; family Poeciliidae; genus Phalloptychus; species Phalloptychus januarius. Next base: position 10,510,069 of record CADWAE010000466.1, on the reverse strand, counting down.
AGAGGAAATGTTTAAAACCCACAGAGCATAAGTGCCTTTGGGCAGACAGTTTTCTCCAACACAGCAGCTAATACTTGGAATACAGTAACCCAAAGAATAGGAATATTTCATTTTACATTGGTTGGTAATTAATCTCCATACATGGTTTAAATCGTGTCTCATTTAGAATGTTATTTGTCGGAATGTTGCAACTTAAACTCTGGATTAACACAAGACCCAATTTTAAGATGCACTATTTTTATCTTTACATGTCACCACTTATTAATGTAGAAGAAGTAACATTCATTTCCATAGCAACCCAGATAACACGTAGTTATTTTTTTTATATCACCTTATTACCAGAGACCAGTTGGTACATTTTTGACCATATTTAGGTATTAATTCATTAATGGTGTGTAGCATTCATCAGCTCTGTCAGTGCAAAGCGGGAGATTTTGGACAGTCTTTCAAAGGCAGAAAGTTTGAGAGCAACTTCAAGTTCGGGCAATAACCGCTTCATATCAGGGGAAAATATTTGCACGACCCAAACATGCCCTCCTGTTTGGGTCATGTGGAAAAGGTTCTCTGTAAGTATCAGAGATGAGTATTGCCACTTATTGTTAGGGGTTCTTTTCCATATATGACACTTATATATAGGAGCACTTTACTGAAAATCTAATAGTACTGGAGAGTGTTAATTATTTTTTACAGCAAACTAAAAATCAATTTAGGTAGATACATTTATAGTTGAAATGTAATCATTTAGAATATATTGATATTTTATATGGGTTTTCCTAATTTTACATTTGCCCCACATTTTATCCAATCTTTTTTGATTATATTGCATTTACAATTATTTATACTTTTCTGATCATTTTGTTCCTTTTTGATAGTTCCGAATTTTTCTTATTAGATTTTTATGTCTGTTCATTATGTTTCCTCCCTACATTATAATGTTTCCTCAATATACCTTCTTATGTAATTGCGCTTTAATTTGTTCATTTTTTAAAATATTTTGTTTGTTTACTTAGTTTGACCATTTCTAGAGGGTTACACCTGCCTGTACGAAAAGTACTACAAATAAAGTTTGAGTGACTGGTTGATTGAAATTTGTGATTAATTGAATGTGTATCTTTCTCTTGAAGTAAATAAAGCAAGAAAGACAAAGTTTGACTATGACAACTTATAAAAAAGTCAATTCCTCCATGTGTAAACCTGCTAAGAAATTCAATAAGACATAAACACTAAGTTATGTTAATTAACCAGAAAAAAAACAAATTAAAAAAGTTTAGGAAGTAGAACTGAGTTTAACATGTGACTGCAAAATGCTGTTTTCACTATGAATAAAATCTAAAAGGTTTCTTTACTGAAAAAATGTGCCAAAAACAGATAGAAATTATGAGAATCTGCTGAACTTCCAGTTTTATTAGCTTCACCGGTAGGAGGAATCCTTCTAAGACACAAATAAAAAATTCCCTCCATCCCTCAAAAAAAAAAAAACCAGAGAGGATTCCTGCCGTCAGGATAAAGGCTGACCTTGTTTACTGCTCAGGCTCATCTTGGCGGACTTCCACCCTTCTCCCACCCTCTCTTACGCTTCAGGAGACATTAATATAAGTAGACATGCAAAGCTATGCACAACAACATCTCTGCTCACGTGTGTAGAGAAATTCCCATCCGTGGTTCAAAGATGTAAATAAAAGAAATGGAAAGTGTGACAAAGCATAAGAAATGAAGAATCGCATATGGAGAGAGAAACCAAAACATATGGGGCAGTTTATGGCCTTGTCTTAGTAGGGGCTGGCTGGCCCATCCTCCTGGGGCTTTTAATAGAGAAGGTAATTGAGCTGGTGACATGTGTTTGCAACGCAAAACAAAGGGCATAAGAGACAAATGAACTCGCTATTTGCCCAGGGAAGTAGATCTGGCCCTTTCAGGACAGGGAGTGTGGTGCGAGTGGGCCACTGAATAAAATAGCTGCGTGCCGCGTAGAGCCAAAGCGAGCAGATGCACTGAGTGGGGTGTGGGGGATGAGGAGGGGGAAAGAATGGTAAACTGACAGCTTATGGACTCAGCTGGGTTTAACAGTTTAAGAGAAAAAATGGGAGTGAGTGGGCTGCTCACTTGACTTGCTAAAGAGCCCCTAGGAACCTGCAGCTGCCTGGGAAATGGGGTGAGGGGGTGTTATAGAAATAAAAGGAGAGTGAGATGATGATGTGATGGACACAAAACAAAATTAAACGAAAGAGCACAGGAGGTTGGCACTTAACGGACAAAGAAGGAGCTGGCGATACGAAGCTGAAGGATGTATCTCTGTCTAACACCAGAGCAGTGACAAGAAGCCACGAATGGCACGGAGTGGCTATTATTTGCGCTCAGTGTGTGATGGTTATTATTCCGTTCCACTGCGTTGCAGTTAGGTGACAGTTTCACGGTGGCATTTCCACCCTCCATGTGGAAACAAAGCGACTTGCGAAGCCCACAGTGGGCTGCAAGCTAAAAAGGCTCGTCCATTGCACGTTCCAGTTCAATGGAGACTAACTAGCAAAGACAACAACCAAACCAAGAAGCTTGTTTCAAGAAAATAAGCTGTTGTTTTTCTAAAAAAAGTAGGTGTTTTAAGGTATATAAAAGGGCAGCACAAGACCATTGCTTTGAAATCCTTACACAAGTTTTTGAGCTCAGATCTTTTCTAAATATTATCCTAACCTCCAGTTCCTGGGGCCTGATAGTTGTAACAGTCAAGTGACCCTAAGTTGGCCCTTGACCTTTTCACACAACTACACAGCACTGCAGTGAAAGCAGGCTCGCGCTGGCTCGTCAGACTAACTTCAAGAACATTCAGAGGAAAAAGAAAAAGAACATAGTTTCACTCAGAACATCCATAAACTCAGAGTATCTGTTTTTTCCTTGCTCTTTTTTTTTATTGGTATTTTCAAGTGGTGCAAACGCAGAGCTCTAACACACCAATCGTTTGGAAAAATGCAATCAATCAATCAGAAACAGGGTTCTGCTGGCATGTCCATAATGTGCAATGTCCAAGACGAAAGAGCTCCACAAAACCTGAGCCTAAACAAAGTTAAGTGATTGACAACACTGTCTGGCTTTACTCAATTAACCATCCCATTGTGCCCCTCTTTGCAAAGTCCCCATGCCCCCGACCCTTTTCTCCTCACACCCCTTTATCCTCCCCATCACAGAGTTTTGCTTGGCTAATACTTGGAGGAAATAGAGAGCTCTTTTTTCTGTTGGGGCTCCTCTTCTTGACCTTCTATTGCTTGCTACTTCTCCTTTCAGTCACTTCGCAGTGTCTCTGGGGTTAGTTGGGGAGAATGCGAGGAGTACATCAGCGCCAAGGGGCCGGCTTGGGGCAGGACCCCAGCCCATTACTTCAAAGTTGGCCCGCATTCATTAATTGTCCTTTGAATTAATATTGGGGGGATCACAATGTGGGCGCTAACGGAGAAAGAGGCTTTAATGAAGCATAGAGTCTGTATTCAGTTGCAGATTAGCCAGTGTGGATTTTTTCTTTCTTTCTGAAGAAAGAGAGTCTTGAGAATCATGCCAACGCAGAAGAAAAAAGTTCTGACTGCTTATATTTAAGAAGGCCATCTCTTCGCCGTCAGTGCTTTTAGTAGTTGTTCCCTTATCTTTTTTCACATTTTGTTACCTCACATAACCTTAAATACAATGTAGTTATAGTTATGAAGTGGAAAAAAGTTATGGTTTTTCAGTTTTCAACAAATAAAAATAAAAAAGTAGGGAACGTGTTTGTATTCAGCTTCTTTACTCTGAAAAATCCAATTTAATAATTTGTCTTAATTAGCAAATAGAGTCCACTTGTGTTGTAAAAGAAAAATAAACAGTACTATGAAGGTCAAGCAACAAGCCAAAAACTTTCTGGAGGAGCTGCAGAGATCCAAAGCTCAGGTGGGTAGACTCTGATGACAAGACAACAAACTACAAGTCACACACTCCACAAATCCAGCCTTTGTGAAAAACTGCAGTCTGCCAAAAGACATGCAGCGGTCACAATATGTGAAAAATTAGAAGAGTAGAATGAAAATGTTGGTTTTCAGCGTGGATATAGAAAGAGTTGAGGAAAACTAACACTGCACATGTCAAAAAATGTACCATCCCCATGGTCACACACATGGTAGTGGCAGCATTATGCTGTGGAATGCTTTTCATCAACAGGGGCAGGGGAACTGGTCAAAGATGTTAAGAAGACTGATGAAGCTAAACACACAAAAGTCCTTCAGGAAAATCTTCCTGATAAAGACTCAAGGCTAGAAAAGATGTTTGCCTTCAAGCATAATAACATTACACCTGCAGCCAGAACTTTAAAAAAAAGTTTTTGCCATATATTTGGGGTATTTTGCAAAGAAAAATTGGCAAAACAAATGTCTAGACTCTAGATGATAGAAAATGCCCTAAATGTGTCATAATCAGCTGTAATTGCAGAAACAAGTGGTTTTACAAATCGATAATGCAAGTGAGCTGAATTTTCTCCATTTTTGTGCTAATATCCATCTGTCTGGATTTCCGAACCACAGTTTGTTTTTCCCCAGCAATCCAGCACAGTAAACAAGCAATATAAACACTATTAATACAGGAAAAAGGAGAATAAAGCCCTCATATAAATTTCTGCACTATCCAGCCCTCAGAGGAAAAAGGAAATGTGGTTGCAGCAGACATTCCTCTGGCTGTGTTTGGGCCTTCAGTCACATAAACTAAAAAATAAATTCCACATACAAGTCTCTGATATACCACACTACTTTAAAACAACTTTGTGCTTTGGCGTTTCATCAGTTTTTTCTTTACACTGTTTAAACCACAAACCTTTGAAGGTGGTATAGAAGTGGACATTTTTTGTTTTCATATTTCCTCTCTCCTGGTTTTTGAACGAAAAACGTACACATACAATAGCTCCAAAACTAGACATACGCTACAGCGCGGATATTAACTCTCCAGTCCTTCTCACTTTCAAATAATATCCCTCATCCTAAAGCCATGCCAAGATCCCAGGGAGCCTATATAGACTCAGTTTATTTACACAAACAAAGTCCCACTCAGCTGCTGTGACAAAAGCAGCTAAATCTTTCATGTTTTGTCAGCACTTGATTCCTCCTGTCCCTCTGGCTATTTGCCTGCCCTGGCACAATGGAGGCAGAAGAATGGCAGCAGATTGTTGGAATGCACCTCAATGAGACCAATTATTACATGTTGACTGCGTTCACCATGGCACATTTGAAAGAACTGCGCTCATTCACTCTGGCTCTGCAGGACTCCCTTTAAAAGAAAAGTTATCCCTTTGACTGTTTGTATTTCTGAGCTTTCTCCCCCACCCCTCCTTCTTCTTTCTGTCTTTCACCCTCCCTCCCGTCCGTCCTGTCATAAAAGATCCTGCAAGAGTGGCTGTCTTTCATGACTTTGGTTACTTTAATTAGTTAAATGAGGCTAAAGGCTAATGTGCTAACACTAATAAATAGAGGATGCGATCAATTAAATCAAGAGCACTAGCAAAAAGAACAGTGATTTTGACACTGATTCAAAATGAGAAGATAAAATGAAAGTGAGTACATTCTTCATTAAATGAATAAACAGAAAATAAGTCCTTAAATTCTGAGAAATATTTTTTTTTCATTCATTATGCCAAACTTAAAAAAATTATTGTTTACATTACTGCAAAAACAATGTTCCTGCAATTTGCTAAACTTTCTGATTCCACAGTGGACTTTTTGCCTCAAACCTTGGCTCTCCTTTTCCCAGACAAATAAATCTAAATGAGTCAGCTTTGATCTTAGCACTTAATGGAAGCCCAACAATAGTAGTAGAGGAGAAAGGGGCACAGAGCAACAGGCCTTTCCCCACCACAACAATGGCCTCTGCAAACACCTACTTAATCAATATTTGGCCAGAAGACCCTCTCTCGGTCCCCAATAACCCTTTTCACATTCTAATGAAGCAATATAAAAGAGAAAAAACAACTACTGCTTTCCACAAAGAGACACAACAATGAAATAGAGCTGATCTGGATTAGAGAAAGTGCTTGCTTTTAGGATGTTACTGAGTAATTGTAGTTTTTATTTTAAAAATAACTAAATAAATAAAAGGATTATATGCAACAAAAAAAATACACAACTAAACTTTTTTTCTGACATAAAGCAAAATGCTCATAGACTAAAATTAGGCATTCTAACTTTGATTACTCTATTTTCAGTCAGAATAATCAACTGGAGTTTTTACCAAGTCAGTGGATTTGTCCCGCCACGGCTACGGTCTATACAAGGGGTGGGAAGTGTCCCCGTACTAAATGTGGGCGCCCAAGGCCAAAAAGAAAAAGGGGCGGACTTCAGTCTGAGATAAAAGTGCAGAGAAATAAAAGGGCTTGGATTTAATCTAGTGAGGAGAACAGTTTCCCTGTGCTCGCTTGTTGGAGGCGTCAAGGGTTCTGCGCAAAAACAAAACACCAAAAAAAAAAAAAAAAGAAAAAAGAAATGGTTGTTGTCCATTCTGAGTCTTCCCCCTACATAATTGTTGTCAAACTAAATTGTATTTTATCACTTTAAATAAATCTACCACATTATATTTAAAGTGGAAATAGGTGCAAAGTAACGTCGTCTCAAGCGCAAGTTAATTAATAATTAATTATATTGCATGTTTTATGTCCGGGTTTCCTTTTTAACAAACCTGCTGAGTCTCCAACAGGTTATAAATCAACAGGTGCTTGTCTAAAAGCCTGGCTTCTTTAAAGACAAAAAACAAACTGTTAACAGTGACAGAAGGCTCAAAATTGGCATTTCTTTGTGCAATCATGGCGCACTGGCTCCCTGAATAATTCATCGCTCATTGCGAGTTCATAATGTCTCCTCTCACCCGCTTTGTGTCAGTGTATCTGGCACAAAGCACAGAGCTTTTTATTTAAAAGAAAAAAGAAAAAAAAAAGCTCTGCCATTTTTTTTTGTACTACACTGCGCTGCTTGCTGGAGTTTGGCTTTTGTGCGCGTCAAACTGAGGTGTGAGACTCAATGGACTCTCCGCGCTTTGCTCAATGAAGTTCGTGGTTAAGTGTCCGATTAAGTGAAAAATAAATTTCTCAGGCTTGGAAGCTAAACAAATGTTAGATATTATTTTTAAAGCTCGTCTGTATTGTTTTTTTTTTTTTTTGAGGACGGTGTATGCGTAAATTGTTTCAAACTTTAAACGTTACACTTTTAAATAGTCAAAAAAAAAACTATAAGCAAGGAAAAAATTATTATTATTATTATTATTATTATTGAAACCTGATTTCCACGGTCTTCTGTTTTGCTCTCAGTAGTTTGGATGATTACAGGGTAAAACGTCGAACTTACATCTGTCTCCCAGGATGCCATCGATGCTGTGTTTTGTCCGGGGCTCGCTCTCCTCCAGCGTCCTCTTCACCATCTCATCGTCCTCCTCGTCGTCCTCACCAACTCCGCCAAACTTAGAACGCATGACGCGGCTGATGGCGCTCACTGAGAAGCAGAGATTAAATGAATACTGTCCAAAATACCCACAATAAATACAAACAAAATGTCAGCGTTTTTTGTTTTGTTTTTTTGTCTGAAATGTATTTTGTGGTTAATAAATGATTAGATCTATACCTGAGGGGACGTTGTTCCTGTCGCAGATTCCATCTTTCAGTAGTTTGTCCCTGATTTCCCAGCTGAACATGCCGGGATTTTCTCTCTTGTACTCCTCGATCTTCTTGTCCACTTCTGGGGAGGCACTTTGCTTTGTAGAGACAATCAGAACAAGTCATGTTAATTAAATAAAGTGTGAACCTATGGCATGGAAGAAAACACAAAAGTCACAAAATACAAGAAATCCACAGCAACAGTTTAGAAATATCCACAGAACTTGACACACCGTTAATATGTGTATGGTTGTTAAAAATATAAAATGACAGGAAATCACTTTTACCTTGCCGTGTTCTAAGCAAATTACATAATGTAGATGTAAGATATAAATATAAACTTTTTAGCTTGACCTCTCGGTAGATCTGTATTTTCCTTTTACTTTGAGAGAGAGAGAAATAAAGTTTTAAACAGACCTTGTTGTTACATATTTTGACAACACCAAAGATCAATCTGTTTTATATAACGAATGTTTGGGGGAAAAAATATTAAATAGAGGACATGATAAAAATTTACTGCTAAACTGCTTCTTTTTTTTTTTTTACCTTCATGGAACAGCTGCAGCGACTGCGCTTAAGTCCTGCTGGTAGTTTCTGAACATCTCTGAAAGTTGAAAGAGCTCTAAACTAAATTCTTATATGAAAACTTACTTTCTATTGGATGTAAAACACAGCTGTACGATCGTGTGCGTCCTACCTTTGGTTTGCTGCCTCCGATTGCTCCCGGCCTGATCGAGCCCGTCTCCTGGTACCGGCACAGAATTTTGGAGACGCAACCGTGGGACACCCTCAGCTGCCGGGAGATGACGCACGGCCGGACTCCGTGGTGGGCCATCTCTACGATTTTGTGGCGGATGTGGTTGGGGAGAGGTCTGCCGTTTATGAAGACTCCTCCGAGCTGGTTGACCCGACCCTGTCCTAAAGGAGTGGAAACTGGACAGGGAGCTCTTTTATTCAGCCGAGTACTGTCTGTTTCCAAATGACGCATAATGTTTCATCCAATATTGCAGGAGGTAATTTTAAAATTATCTATGTTAATATTTTAAAACTTGCATAACTGCATACTTAAAATGTAAAAAAAAAAAAACTTGACAACTTCAACTTAGAAAAGTTGTTCTTAATTTCTGCCTTTTAAAAAAAGTCTACTTGCATCACATAATTTTGGAAACAAACATGCTCGAAATTAAATTAGTTGTAAATTGCTTAATAAATGTCAGCTATATTTTTGAAATCTTTACTTTCATTTTTGAAATTTTTTGGTTTACAAAATTATTATATTTTAATCTAACGTTAATTTTTCAAGAGTAAGAATCTCAACAAATCGAGTTTAACATAGTTTCTGCTCCAAGTTTTTGTCATGTCCACCCGCAACTGGTGGTGGCTTCTTACCTTCCAGCGAGTATCCTCCACGCGGGTAATTCTGGTGAGGAGTCGGTCTCATCATTCTCGGTAAACCTCCTGCCAGCGCCGTCATATTCCCTCCGATCTCTCTCACCTGGATAAGCTGCTGCGATGCGCCTTTTTTTTAATCCAGCAATTACCTTTTGTCAGCTTCGTTTCATTTACCCTTTGCCGTCGTCTGGATTCCAGAGTAACAGGTTGCCACAGTTGGGGAAGAAAAGTGAACCCGGGCCGCAAAGATGTTACCTAATGTTATCCCAATGGGGAGAGTTTGGAATCGACAGTCCGGGTTTCGGACGGTTCCTGGGAGGATAAGAAAGATGCTCTGAGAGGATGGATGATGGTCAAAGATTTTTATCTGTGGACGCTATCCCCTCTGACTCTCAGCTGGGCGCAATGATTGGTTCAGGACCCGGACATTAGGAAGTAGGAGGAGCTCTGTGATTGGACAGAAGAGGCTGAAGTTGTGGTTGAATTGACCTCAGGAGGTCGACTTGTCACGGGAGTCTTTGCTTTAAAGTTTTCACAAACAATAAATGTTTTCAGTAAAGCAAATATGTTTATATCGGGGAGCTTCCAGCCACTGATGATATATTAAGGTGGTGTATCCCCCATGCCTCCAACTCCAGGCCTTGACACTTAAATCAGGTGGTGAGTGAAACATTCAGCTGACAAATGGGACACTCCATTCCAAAGCAGAAGTATCATTAGTTCTGAACTCTGATATGCAAACATATGCGCATTAATGTCTTTCCTCACATGTTAACCGGTTACCAATCCTGCAGTAAACATTAGCTGTATGCTTGTTAGGAACAAGACAAATATAATCCCACAAGAACTTTAGAGGGAAAAAAATACATCCATTTGACTCATTTTAAAATGCATCCAGAGCTTCACAACTGCTTTACCAGTATGTTGACACAAAACATGCAATACAATATTTTTGAGATTTAAACAAAGATATATATAATTTTCAAAAACGTCTCATATATGCTGATTATTAATATAACCTCATGCATACGTCTAAATATTATGTGTTTCATTCTTCTGATACATGAGAAAGACATTAAAATTACAATCCTCCAAAATACTAGACATAAAATAAGCATTAGCCTACGTTTAAGCCAAAATGTATAAAACTTTATTTATGTATTTATTTGTTTATTCACATATTTGTGTGAAAAATATCTGAATGCACAAAACAAGATATTATACATCAATATTATTGTAATATATTGTATGTTGTGATACAATATATTATAATTTAAGTTGAGAAATATGACAGATTTTTTTAGTAAAGAATAGAAAAAGTTCTGAACGAAAGACATTAAACGATAGATAGATAGATAGATAGATAGATAGATAGATAGATAGATAGATAGATAGATAGATAGATAGATAGATAGATAGATAGATAGATAGATAGATAGATAGATAGATAGATAGATAGATAGATAGATTTCGTCTTTCTCTTTCATTAAAATCAACTTGTGTATCAATTTTCAATTAAATAACTATTTAATTGCAGTGAATTCACCTGTTATGAATTAACCCTCTGCAAAATGAGATTCATCGGTTGAGGGTTTTGCACAGGAAAACAACTGTCCGCAGTGAGTTTTTATCACTGAAAAGTGAAATCGAGCTCCGAAAACAACGAAAATCATCTTTATTCGTTGTCCAGAGGAAACCACCTGATGAGCGCAAACTAAAGCTTCAACAATGGAGGTGGTTGCGGAACTACAAGGTGCGGACACCGCTGAGTTTAAGCGTGGAGAAGAGGATCCGCTCTCCTCCACGAGTTCCACCTCAGCCCACGCCAGAAAAGCTCCGCGTGGTCTCTCGCAGCGGTCGCGCTGATTTAACAAAGGGCGCTGCAGCAAAGCCGCGGGTTGGCCCATACGGCCGTGGAACACATCCGTGCAAAATGTCGCACTGCTGACACACTGGACCACATGAGGGATCACTTGACTTTTCTGAAGCTCGTAGAGATGTGATAATTGCAATAATTAGGCGTGTTTAATAGACCGACTCATCTTTCTTTTTATTTTTTGTTCTTTTGTCCCTCAAGGAAAAGCTTTGTCCGATCTTTTGCATTCCCTTGCTCTGCATCCCATGAATGGCTTGATCATTATATGTCCAGGATAAACAAGCAAAACGTATATACCTTACAATAGTCCACAAAACACGCTTGCTACAATTAGAATTTTCCCTTCAAACAGGCCAACACACACATCAAGGGAGGGATTTTATGAAGATGTAAAGTAAAATAAGTAAACATTACGCTCTTTTTGTGGCACAGAGGTTTTAAAATGATATTTTAATCCATATTCTCTCTCATTGCACATTAACTCCCAAGACACTGGGCAGTAAAAATGATGGCGTGGACACAAAAAAGACGTGGAAACATTATACCTCTATAAAAGCAAGAATGGGGGCCATAGAGAGTTATCATAGTAAAGTTTGACTATCATGAAAAGGATATCGGATCTACCGTGCCAAATCAATTAGAGGGAAAAGCTGGGTCAGAAATGTGCAGCTCTGGTGGACAAGCTACGTCAGAAACAAGCCAAAAAAAAGCTTCTGAAGAAATATAGCATGTTGCAGTGTGTACAAGTAGCAACTCAGGGATCCAGAGGCTATATTTCTAAATCAGTCAAATCAATAACGCACAGTATTTCTCCAGGACTCCATTAAATGAAATGTTAGCCTATTTTTTCTGAGTCAGTCATTGGAAAGGTTTTTATCTTTTGGCTATACTCCTAACTTTGCATTTTCTCGCCAGATTTACAAAACTGAAAAAAAAAAAAAAAAAAGCATTTTTGAAAAAATAAATGCTTTGCATTCAACATTCAACTTTTATTTGAATGCCTTTATTTAGTCCTGACTTTGAGAGAAATCTTTTATTAACAACACTGACACAATTACTGGTACCCAGGCTGTTATTAGTTTTACATTGCCACATTTTGGCAGAAAGATAGCTGGTCTTCTCCTGCTCTGTATGTTTCAGCAGACAGAGCGATTTGACCTTTACTCTTTGCACAGTGTCTCTAGATCATCCAGTTCTGGGTTGCCTCTTATGATCTGTTATCTTAAGTCATCCCAAAGGTTTGGGATCTGGGAACTGAGATGGTCATGGACAGACAAATTGATTTTGTGTAAGAGAAACTATTACTATGTTGATTTGGCCATATGTTTTGGATCCTGCAGAACCAAATTGCAAGCACTCTAACAAGGTCCTATTTTATGCTTTGTTCTCTTCACCTCACCATACAGATTTTTTTTAATTGATCATTGATTTATTGGCTTAATATTATGTCTGGTGAAAAGTTTCTTTGTTGTTATGACAATGTGTTTCTGATCATTAACTAATTGAATCACTGGATTATGACCTATTTAAATTTTTTAGGGGACTACACCAACATTTTATGGAGAAGTTGATTCTTGATGCAATGAAATACGAAATGTCTTCCCAAGAGCTTTGTAAACATTATCCTCATTTAGCCAAAGCAAAAACCTTACAGTATAGGTCGAAATAGTTTAACCAACTACACATGTTTACATTTGTGATGGTATGATAGACAAAGCTTATATTGGGTATTTCTCAAATAACCATTTGGTATGTAGGTAGCATCTCATGGCTAATGTGGAAAGTTGATGATCCCAAGTTGTCACTATTTGTTGATGTTTAATTAAGTTTTAGAGTTGTTTTTACCTCACTATCATCCTGTTGACTGTATGAGGTTGCAAAACAAGTGTGGGTCCTGATCTAGCTGGAGCTAAAATATATTTACCTCTGAAAGCAGCAACTTTTATTTGTATTATATATTTGTTTCATTTAGAGATAGCTCTCAGTTTGTGAAAATGGCAGCTGGTTGTAAACCAACATGCGCTTAACCTTTATTGGTCCTGTAAATGAAGAAGCCATTGCTGTGTGAGGAAGCTCTTAATAATGCCTCATTACTGAAGTTTCTATGCTGAAATCATAAATATTGGTTCAGGATTTGGATAATGGACAATTACTGTAAGCTTTTGTATTTTTTGCCCTGTTTTTCTTTGCTTGGATTATTTTTCTTTTTATATCTGATAATATGTCTCATGTGTTATTGAAACTAAAGTAGAAATGTTGAATTAAAGTTTAATCTGCTGTATCAGATTGTGAAGCGTGCATGGATTCCAGTTACTATAATACCTACATTCCTCTCTTAAATCGAACAGAACTGATCATTTTTTGTAAGATTTAAATATTTGTCAATCAAGGAACAAATTGTATTCTGATATACTAGAATTATGAATCATACATTTTAAATTGAATGGTTATGCTAATTTAGGATTAAGTTTTACAGCACGGAAAATAAAGGGTTTGTGATTAATTTGTATTTCAAAAAATAAAGAAATTCTTCTGAAGATTGTATTTGCATGAATAAGTAGTGATGATCAAAACGGAGTTCAGGAATTACATAAATTAAGGAAGGACAGGTGATTTAATTTTATCTTATCCATATACATGTTATAAGGTGTAGCTGCTCAGAAAGAGCCTAATTGTACTCCACTTGGCAAGATAGCATAATGGCAGAAAAATATACATTAGCTGAAGGATCAAGTCATCAATAAAGATAAACATCTCAAGAAGGTTTGGAATAGGGAAATCCGTTCTCATACTAATGTTCCACTTACAAGACACTATCAAAAGAATTGCTGTTTTTGTTGTTTTTATTTCATGTGTTTGATCTTATCAAATATAACTGGCCCCAAAACCTATCAGTGGGAGTTCAGACTGAGTGGAGTTATCATGACAAAGGCTTGAGAAGGTGAACTCAGGGGAGGCAGAAGAACCAAAACAGATAATCAGAGCATTTGTTAAAGCAATAGCCAAAGGGCATGCAGGCTTAAATTAACAGTCCAGCAAATGCCGACTGAAAACGGCCGAGCTAATAGTTCGTGGTCTCATGACGAACATGGAGTCACACCTCATGTGAGATTCTTATCTGCCTGGGATTATTCCACGCCTTTACTTCTGTCTATTTCAGTCACATTACCAGATGCTGTGATATCAGAGAAGTGGGTTTTCTGCCTCTTTACACAAAAAAGCAAACTGGGTGCATTTGTATTATTGACCCAAGACAAATTTAGTGTCTTACAAGGCTTATTGTTTGCCTACTGAGAACGTGTATGGCAACAGAACACAGTGCTTATCAGATACAAGCGGAATTGTCACACAGATCTACAAAAACCTGGAGAACGCTGTATCAACTTGAACTAAAAATAGAAATAACAACATCCAAAAATCTTTACAAATTGCAGATATAGAAAAGTGCTATTTTAGACATCATGATCTTTGCGTAAAATGACATCTGAGTGAAATTAACTATTTACAGTATTTTTGTGAAGTTTACAGATGCTAAAAAATCTTGGATCATTTACAGTGTTAAGTCTGCATTTATGTATTCTTACACATATTTCCAATTTTATATAACAGAATGACTTTAAATTATATACAGCATTTTATTTCATAGAACATAAGTGTGTGTAAAAACAAAAGTTACATTAACTGTTGGATATCCGTGTCACAGAGCTAAAAAAAACAACAACATATATTTCCACCTGTTCCTGTTAAGCTGCTCTCATGAGGTTTGCATTAAATGCAAACAATCTGACCATAGAGAGCGGACTATGCCAGGTCATGCAAAACCTACTTATGTTTTAATAGAGCTTAAAATAATTGACATTAGACATATCATGATAACCGCCACACCTCATGTCTTAACAATTTTGTTCAAACATCTTAATTTCTTTCCCCTGAAAAAAATCAGCAGCATCTAATTTCTGGTCAGTTTTAGATAAAGCATAAAATCACCCAATCCCTCACATAGGAAATACAGGATTAATTACTTTACATGCACATATATATTCAGCCACAAGAGGGCACTTTCTATCTATCTATCTATCTATCTATCTATCTATCTATCTATCTATCTATCTATCTATCTATCTATCTATCTATCTATCTATCTATCTATCTATCTATCTATCTATCTATCTATCTATCTATCTATCTATCTATCTATCTATATGTGTTTTTTGTTGTTTTATTGCAGCTTTTATCATCTTATTTTTATATTTATTTCAAATGTTGTACTAATTACTTTGTCATACAATCGATCTGAATTTGTAAAGTTGAAAAGTGTAACAAACACTCACAGCATACATCCATTAATTCAAAATAACATTATTAAAATGTAATCTAACCTAAACCTATCAAAAAAATATATAACCTGGCAGTAATTCAGTAAATTACTCGCTTGTATGCAGTGTAATTTGGTTTAAAATGGAATCTGGTCTGTACTGGGAATTAATTTCTAGAATTATATTTCAAACTCTCTGCAGTGCAAGATACTCTTTCTCATGGTTGTCAAAAAATGTTTTTTTAAAGCTTAGAGATATGGAAGACATCATTTCTTTCCATTACAAACTCTGTGTATTTAGGAAGGAGGGGGTTTATCCAATGCTTCGCTGAAGAATGCACTCCTTGAACTTTGCCTCCTTCATTTTGTTGGCATTTTATGTTGCAGACCAACACAAACCCATGAAGTTGTAAATAATGTTCTTTATTATGTGTGTGGTGTGCATATATAGATATAAAGTCTGCCCCATAATCTCAAACATCCAAAGAAACTTAATTCCAACCAGAAAACCCCTCATTAGTAAATCAAGCCCACTTGTGTGTAATTTAAATTTGGTATAAATACAGTTGTTCTACGAAGGTCTCAAAGGTTTGTTAGAGAAAGTCAACAAATAAAGGACATAATGAAGACTAAGGAAAACACCAATCAGGTCAGGAAAAAAGTTGAGACCATAATAGCTTAGTTAGCAGCTTTTACAAACATTACACAGACAGTTTGTTTGAAGTGGGATTTTAAAGGATTATAATGTTCTGACATGCTTTGCAAAAGTATTCATATACTTCTGACATCTGAACATTCTTTGCTGTGAGCTATGCATTGTAGCCCTGGATATATGCTGAAGCGTTGTGTCCTATTGGAAGGTGATCTACTGTTCCTGTCTTAATAGGTTTTCTTCCAGGGCTGCCCTGTATTTAGCATCAACACTGACACACTTCCCTCTTTGCCCTAAAGTAAATTATTTGCCGTGATCAGTACGATTCTCCTTCAATGTCAGGTTTTAGTCTCACATGACCAGCATCTTGAATATTTTTTTTAGCTTTTTTTACAATGCACAACTAACCATTACATAGGTAGATTTTACTACATGAACCTGTCTCAATTATACTCCCTTTGTCTGTCCTGTCAGTTTAGGGGAATGGGCAGGCCTCGGTTTGCATTTACACCATACTCTTTCCGTTTTCATTCCATTTAATGATGCAGTTTGTTCATTTATGTTCTCTACGGAAAATAAATGGATCGTATTTACTATAGTAAATAGTAGTCTATCTTGGTTTCACTGGGTTTTACTAAAGGTTATCAGAATAATGGAATAAGAAATGGAAACATGTAACGCATATCATTTTACGTCCTCTTCACAATAATTAGCTACTTTGTTTTGGAACATGCATTCTTTCAAATTTGTTGTTCCAACGTGAGAAGCGTGAATGCTTTTGAAAGTTGAAGATGTCACCGCCGTTGCCCTGCTCGGCGCTGTCCCAGGACTGTGGTGCTGAAACTCAAAGCGACACATCTGACAGCTTCCTACTGTTAGAGCAGGTGCCCGATTTTAATTACACGGTTTAATAGGACGCAACGACCACATGACAGCAACCAGGTGACAGACACCGGATCAGAAAATCCATCTGAACACGTCTATTGATTAGTTCTTTTCTCTCTCTCTGTCTGACTCCCTCTTTCTTTCTTTTTGTCTATTCGGGTTGTTGTTTCACGGTTAGATTTTGCATCCCTGTTCTCGGGTTTTGCTCTGTTATACAAGCCTGTGATCCGGATGGAGCTGAACTGAAACCAGGTCAAACTCACACTTAAAAACAAGCAAAAGAAAACAAAACGCACACGGAGAAAACAACAACAACGTTTTGATACCCAGTACGAGTTAATTATTAACGTAAATAACCTGTGGTCAAATGAAGCTGTGCAATACGGGAGAACATGGCGGACAATGTCCATGGACAAAGCTGCTCTGGTTTTGCTCAGTCTAACGAAGAAGAATGCGAGTGCAAAATCTGCTACAACCACTACGACTTGGACCGTCGCATTCCCAAAGAGTTGAGCTGCTCTCACACCTTCTGTCAGGAGTGCCTCGAAACTCTGCACTCACGAGAGGGGCGAGGATGGAGGATCGGCTGTCCCGTGTGTCGCCATCGGACTCCGGTTCAGGAATATCAGGTTCAAAACCTCCCGAACAACAGGGCGCTGATCGAGGCTCTTCCGCTCAGAGAGCATCAGCGTCAGAGCTCATCAAACACGGAAGAACAACAAACAGGTCCGTCCGGATCTTTTGCCACCCAGGATCGCTGTGAGACCTGCAAGAACGTAGCCTTTACCACGGGCTGTGTGTGCGCCATCTTCTCCTTCCTCTCCATGGTGGTGCTTTTATTTCTGGGCCTCATTTTCGTGCACAACTTCAACCACATAGCGTCGCCTGTCGGCCCAGTTTGTCTGTTCGTCGGCAGCGTCCTGGCTCTGCTCTCTGTAATACTCACTTGGTTGATGTGCATGCTTAAGTATGGAGCAGAAACAGAAGCGAGCAGCCTTAGTTCCCTCACCTCTAATGTAATGTGATCCTCAGAGTTTGAACTGGACTTTTGAAATGGGATATTTAGAGATGTGAAATTCAAGGGCTTGACGCGCCTGCACAGTGAATTTTCAGAACAATTCGGATTGTCAATAAATGACTGTGGGCTTTATGAAAATGGACTAATTGTGTCGGGAGTTGTTGTTGCTCATTCATTTGATTTTCCTTTACTGTGGTGAGGAGCGCCACCCTGCAAATTCATACCTTATTTTCAAACCTCTTGTTATCCTTTATGTCCTTATTTTCGGTGTCTTCAAACAGTTCATTTCATGCCAAAACAGCTTTTCTTTTTTCTCAGGGTGGCACTGTATCAGAGAACAGAATAGTGCTAAAAAAAATAGCACTATTTTGTACCTAAAAAAAAGTTGTGTAATAAGTTATTAAAGCTGCCAAAAGAACAACAGAGCACTTGAAAGAAGAAAACATAGTAAAACTAAAAAGGTAAAAAGCAAAGAGGTGAAATGACCGGAGCCTTCTTTATTTATTTAGATAAGATTAATATAAAGGCATATTTTATTAAAAAAAAAAAAGAAAAGAAAAAAGTCTTGCATAGCAACAAAAAAAAACAATCCACGCTTCTAAAAGCTAAAAAGAATTAGAAAAGCTTAGATTGAGCTGAAATTTGCAAAATAAAAAACTTACATACCAAAGCATAACTTCATCAATCATTTGAAATCAACATTGAGATATTATGTGAGAATATCCATAAGTTGTTTCCTGTATAACAATCTCTTTATGTCTCATTAATCAAATTGGTGTATTATTTGCTAAGGCACAATTATTTCATCAGCTATACCACTGACTCAAACCTGTTTATCTCAGAACTACCTCTGTGTGATCACAGTGACTCCCTATGGCAGAGCAGGTCAGCAGGAGATCCCAGATCAATAACCCTGAGGGGACATGAATCATTCAAAGAAAAAGAAATAACTATGAGGCAGGGGGTCTAAATACATAGTTTCGTAATGTGACAAAACAATAAAAGTGTAGATGCTCTCCTACAGGATTCTAAATCAACTAACTTTTAAGTTTGTTTAACGTTATTCATTGGCAGTTAATTACTAATTTAGTGTTTTCTGGCATAATTTTACATTTAAAAAAAATGCGGACAAAAATAACAAAGTGAATGAACTGACTGGGCTCAAAGACTTATGATCAAGCTGATGTCTCCATTGTGCTGATTCCAAGTCACACAGTAGGCATTTATATCCACCCAGTGTTGTTCTAAGTGGAGACAGTGGTCTCCGTAGTTAAAATCCATCCCTTTTAGGTCCCTCAAAAGAATTCCTTCTTTTGGTCAGTGAGTAATGCCGCTTAAATGCTACCATGACAAAAGCTTGAGAGAGGGAAAAAAAAAGAAAGGAAGGGTGGCAGACTTCTACTTGGAGCAATATAGGCAACACTGTGTCTGGGGCAAAGGGGCTCATGTCATGGGGACTGTAGGGCTTAAAGTTAAAGATTACTTTGAAATCTGCATCCCCTACCATCAAACTCTCCTGGTATCTCCCCCCTTCCTCCTCCCTGCAGCCATCACTTTAGCTCCCAAAAAATAAAAAGCTGTCTCCACAGAAAAGGGGATGAGTGGCGAGTAGATCCTCTTTGGTGACAGAGAAGGATCCTTTTGTTCCCTAAGCCTCACAGAACCCCTCTGGCACTCCTTTTTTCTCTCTCTCTCTCTCTAAGTTCAATTGGACATTAAGTGGCTTCAGTCAGGAGTTCAAAACATATTTGTTTACCTTTTCTACAATAAATGACAAGAAGGGACGGAATGAATCACAAATTTTATACTTTCAATAATTTAAATCATTATTAAGCAGCACAATTAAAAAAAAACATGTGAAATGGCTCTCACACTTTTAGAAAAACTTTTCGGTGAATAGATGAAACTTTCCTTCGATCTCTTCGAGTTGTAGGTGAGTCCCAGTCCCAGAGTACCAACCATTATTTTCTGTGCACAAATGTCAAGAATCGAACGGAGACAGTTGTGGGATACATATCTTCCTGAAACTTGCCTTAAGTGTGTGCAAAGTGTGTCGATGTGTCATTACCAGATTGGACACACATATTTCACAGTGGAGATGAAAGTCTTCCATATACTTGTAACATTTGCCCTCTGTCTGTGTGCGACCCATCAGAACCTCAAAGACATTGCCAGAGGAAAGCGATTATCACCTCTCTGTACGCACTTTGACTCATCATGTGATCACACGCTTGTGTATGTATTCGCGTTTGAGTGTGTGTGTGCCTATGGGGTGTGTATGTTGCAGATGGGGGGAAGTGGGATCGAATGAGTGTGTAGTTGTCAAAATGTCCCTGTAAAGACATATGGTCTGAAAACCATGCAAAACCTCCAGAGTCAAGTGACGTGATCTCAATGTTTAAGGTTAAAAGTGTCAAACGAAGCTTACCTTGCAACTTCACTTTAATCTCATCGCCCTAAACATGTCAAAGATGTTCTGTCTCTGTATTATGTATGGACACGGACCTTTTCCTATGCCGAATTGAAACAAATGGCATGATAAATCACAGGAAGTGTAAAATCTGGCTCCCTCTTGTGTGTGAGATAATGTTTACATGAAAAAAGGGGATTGGGAAATTAACAAACCGTGTGTTAAAATGACTACAAGTGAATTTCTAAATGCTTCCAAACAATTGTTTTTTAGAAAAAAAATTATCTTAAGTTATCATTTTAATGACAAATTATTATTAAAACACATTCACTGATTTTTCTCCTTATCAAGGTTGTCTATGAGAGAGATTTTGAGAGAGACCTACAGGGTGAAATTTAAATGCTCTCTGTTTGATTGTTATGTTGTGATCAAGAGTCCTTGCCATTTCTGCGCCGTTTTGTTATACATGGGTCATTGGAAACACATGTGTATGTGTTCAATGATCCTAATAAATAATCAAACCTTACTGAAACAGATATAACTGAGTCATCACCTCATTTTAGTTGAAGCCTTTCTGGGCAAAAGGCAGACTTTTTGGTGAAAGAAAAGCCAAACTCAACAACATAACTTGTTTAATCTTTAATATATATTATGTACTGTTCAAATTAACAAATACGTTAGGAACAATGTAAAAGATCACTATTTTTTATAAAATATATGAAGGAACATGACCAACAAGAGGATATATGTGCATGTTGTGTTGTTTCAAAAGTTAAAATAAAGTGCAGTCACCTACAAGGGAGAGCATAGCCACTAAAAATAAAAAACTAATTCTCTATTTCACTGCTGAGTTTCATTTTAGGAGAGATGGTCAGTCTCTCAATTCCCATCTTGAAGTGAAACTGGATGTGAAATAAACACCACCAGAGATCTATTTTCAGTGTTTTAAGATATATACTGTTTATAGAAATACACGACTATGCCCATAGTAAGACCATAGATAGATGAACTATAAATAACTCTTTATCAAAGTGGCACCTTAAAGTATAAAAAACGGTTTTATTTATTTGCTTACCTAAGATAAATCCTCTATTTTGGTGATACTAATATTACGTGGTAATAACAAGTAAATATAGTATAAATACTAACGTCTTACTTTTTTCTTTATCTTTCTCACTATATAAAATAGCTGAAAATATATTGCTCAGTAAAATATGGCATATTTTTACAGACATGCTGATGGAATATCAAAATGTGGATTAGACTACCTGGTGAAAAACAGTTTGGAAGCCTAAAGAACCGGCTCTTGTTTACGAACTAATCCAAATGATCCGAATTCTTGAAAAGAACGGTGAGTCCCAGCATTACGGAACTGCCAAGTAGTGACCGTGAGTAACCTCTGTTACGTTGCAGCTGCCCAAGCACGCGCCACCTCCAAAACACCAATCACTATCGGAGAAACAGTGTGACGTCAAACTGAAGCTTCCGGGCTGGTAGCGGTGGCCCGGTAATTCATAGATTTTGCTTCTTTATTACAATTTTATGTCATGCTTGCTGTTGTTATTTATTACCGAAAAATCCAATGTTTATAGTTTATGCGAATATTTTTATTGGAGCTGTCGTGACGAGGGTACATATAACGAAGACGGCCCCGGTGCGGCTCGGTTGAGAAAAGAGGTGAGAATGTGTTTCACTTTAAGCGCGTTGCAGATGTTGGGGAAGGACAAGACGATTGTTAGCCCCAGGTTGCTCAAGATCTCAATGCCTCGCCTGGTTTATGAGATGATGAGTGTGGCTCGTTTTTTACATCTTAGATAAATATGTGTGCGTAAGCTGGTTTCAGTTTACCAGCAGCGGGCACTGCAGCCGCTCCGGTGTGTAGCAGGGCAGCTAATGAGTAGCTTCCCTCGCGAGGAGAGCGAGTGACTGCTAACGCTAACTGCTAATCTGAATGAAAGCTAACCTTATGGACATTTTGAGAGACGTATGCTGGCTAAATGTAAAACAAAAGAAAATCGTGAGTTGTAAAAGGCAGTGCTGCTTGTATGTATGATTGTATAAGATAGCGACGTTTTAAAGGTAACGACACAGACATAAACAGTGGCAACGCAATGCCTATATTGCATTGCAGATAATAGATGTTAACTACCAAGTTAAGGAGTGAAAGGCTGTGAACATTTACCAGGAAAGCCAATAAAACAAAAATAAAAATGCACGAACTTAAAACATAAGCATTCGCCTATCGTCCTTTCATTTTAATGCGCTCACCTGTGTTGCCTGCACGGTAAAGGTACACGTGTCATATTGAACGCCGTATCATTTGCAAATCTCAAATATATTGATGAAAAGACATCCAGGTGTGCGCCGAAACACTGATAGTTGATAGTAAGGTTTCTGTAACCTAGTTAATTGTATCAACTAGTTTTGTGATTTGGGCTCTTTTGACAAATTCTTTTTTTTTTTTACCTAAGTGTGATAACAAAAGAAAGGGAAGAAGAAACATGTTCTGCAGTTGTCTTTGTTTTGTTTATTTCTGATAGATGTAAAAGCATTGAATTTGGAAGTATACTTGCTGCTTATCTCTGTATAGAGCTGAACGGTCCGGATAATTTTCAGATGAATTGGCACATCTATATTTTTCTGTGTAAACCAGAACATCATTTTTGGAACATGCCCTAATTTACAGAATGTCCTGTTTTACATTTTTTTAAAAAGTCAGTGGAGAAGTGAAATAAATCCATCGAATTACTAATGAAATGTTTCCTGTGATGCCATAGCCTGAAGCATCAAGAAAAGAATCACAGAAAGCAGAGCTGGACAAAAGCTTCCTCCCAATTTCACTATACTGCATATAAGAACTGCTTAAGTGCAATATTTGGTAGTCTTTTATGCTTAAACATAATATTGTTCTTTGATACCAAAATGCAAAAGCTCAGCAAGAATTGTGTGATCATTGTGATGATGGAAAAGTTGGAGAATAGTGAGGAAAATTTTTAATCACAATTAATTGCAATACTCATTGTTAATATTGGATTTTTGTATTTTCACCATGCACTCATAAGTTATATTTATTTATTTAGATATATACAGTCTCCCTGTACCTCATTGAAAATGAGCAGCACATTTGTTCTTCATTCCAAAACTTTATTCCTATGTTCTTGGGTGTGACTCTGGCTCACATCAAGTACAATTCCAAAAAGTAAGTGTTGTGTCTGAAGCAGAATACCTGGTGAGTCACAGTAACCGTTCTTCTCCAAGGAACTGCCTTTATTTGAGAAAGAATATTCTCTTTGTTGATGTAAATCTAACATGGAAAAGGGTGTGTCTCCTTTCCCTCCAACTCAAACATACAACGTGCCACACATGTATTGCCAAGTCAAACCAACTGTGTCTAAGAGTTTACTGCCAGGGCTGTGGATGCACCTTCACCTTGTTTGATTTTCCAAATCACAGTTGAGTTGTGTCAGTTGACAATGTTCTTTAAGATGCTGCAAAACAAGTGAAACACGTTTAACTTGAATGTCTTTGTTTAGAGGGGGGGGAAAAAAGAAAGATGTACAACACTCAGAAGTTTTATGTGTTCTTTAAGAAACAGAGAACCAACTCTGTGCAAAGAAATAATGTTTTATAGATGTAGATTAATGGGGCACACACTTATTCTATAGACATGTGCTTAGTTAAAGCAAAGAGTTTTGCATCTGCAGTCTAACTGCATCGGCTGTAAGATCAGCAAGGTGAGCTCAGTGCAAAGTGGATCACAGGTGTGTGATAACAAGTTTGGTTCTATCATTCTAAAGAAATTTCAATTACAGATGGTCGTAGCGGCCCACATCTTCATCCTGAAGTATTTCTTCATAGGACTGTGACACTAGCGGACCGTCTGTCCTCCTGACCCTGATTCCTCTCCCTGTAAGCTGAAGGATGAGTCACCGCAGCCTCTTCTACCAAAATCAGGCCTGCCTAAGCATTCACTACAGATAGCTGTGCTGCATCTGAGGGGATCCAAAGAGCTTTCTGTGTAGCCAAAGAACTTAGTGCAGTGTATGTTTCAGTGAATTATTCAAGACACTCGGAGAGGCAACTGTAAAGAGAGTCACTGCTTGTTCCGTCTTCTGGATTGTCTGCTTTTTGTCTGTTTAACCCACAAAGTTGTTTCCACAGAGTGTAAAAGCAGGAACTGACTCAAAGATCAGAATTGTTTCTATTTCACATTGTAGTTCCATTTTATTGCCGTTTTATAAATTGAGTTCACCAGTTGAAAAAGACAGAAAGCTGTTTCTTATTTGGCAAATTAGTTTGTCAGTTTGTCAGATTTGAGTTAAAATAGCTCAATTCTTTATTTTGGGAGATGCAGCTTCATGCGTCTGCTGTAACTCGTGTCACTGTAAGCATTGCCAGACATTCGAGTGAAATAAAAAGTGCTGACTGAGACGCAGCCTAAGAATAGGCAGACTTGGTTTTCATTCAAGTAGAGATTTACTTACCAGGATCCAGTTACTCATATTTACTGCAATCCAATCTATAAAAAATGTGCTGGATTGATTTTTATTTCATAGAACATCTCTAAAATTTCATGTGTACCCTTTGCTTTGCAGGTGCCTTGGTGCATGAAGTGCCCACCAGCTGGACTGGCAGCACTTCTGAATACTTTGGACAGACCTGCTCAGTTTGTCATTGGTCAGAAGGGATCGACTTGACTCCAGGACTGAGTTCATTACAAACATGAAGTTAAAGGAGGATATAAACCCCCTGCTCCTGCAGGTTTTCCGCTCTGTTGTCTGGGTGTATTCCGTCATAACCTTCCTACCCTGGTACTTCTTTTCCGGGGCTGGAACCAATTTGGAGCGAGCACGTCGGATTAAGGCCTGCTCTATCAGCGGACACCCAGCGGGACCTTACAGGGCCATCAATAGCCGAGAAAAGCTGGTGGCGTTGGTGCAGCCAGGAGTCGACACACTGGACAAAATGTTTGAGTTTGCAGCAAGGAAGTTTCCAAACAGGGACTGCCTGGGAACCAGGGAGGTGCTGAGTGAGGAGGATGAACCCCAGCCAAATGGAAAAGTGTTTAAAAAGGTGAGAGACTTACTTGCTGTTTTAAATATGGCTACTTTTTATAATGTATGATCATTTATCAACAGGGAAATTTTCAGAATTTATCTTTCTAAACCTTTCACAACAACAACAAAAAAAACAACAACAGTTTTTCTTTTTGCAGTGAAAAAACTCTCTGGAAGCAGTCAGTATGGGGTTATAAACGTAAATGTGGGTGCACCCGTCATTGGTCATTCTAGACCAAAATTTGTCCCAAGTTCTTAAAGCTGTTCCTTCATGTGTTAACATCCAGGCTTCATGCATCTGATCTGATCCATTTTTACTTTTGCCCATTTTATTACATTTACCTGCTCAGATAATATTATACCTTAATGAATGCAATCTGAACCAAGCGAACTCACACATAATCCAAACAGTTAATTAATAAAATTCATATGTGTTGCTTGGAAAAGTTTTAGTCTCCATAAGTAGAGTTGAACAAAAGCTTTAATAGGAACTGGTTATGGTCCCTGTGGAGTTGAAGTGAAATTGAAATAGGTCCTATTTTTCTTTATTTTGATTTTAATAGCACATTCCACATTCAGTGAATGTTGCTGAATATTGAACACATTTTTTTAAATAAAAAAATTCAGAGCTTCACTTAATTTATATTAGTTGTGCTGGGGACGTCATGCTAAACATGCACTAAATGCCAAACCTGGGTGTCACAAAAACTAAAATGGCAAAAATATAACAATAACAGTAGTATATATTTTTTATTACTGAAAATTTGTCCTATGTTTAAATTAAATAATAGAATGATTATTGACACATTGTCATAAGTGACTGCCTAAATGTTAGCTTTTGTATGTTAGAATGTGAGTAAAGCAAAAACAGCCAAAGCACAAGTTCTGATATTGACGCTTCATCTTAGTTGACAGCTAAATGACAAGAAATGCCCTGTAGATGGCGCTAACTGACAGCATGTAAGTGTCTAGGTCTGATTTGCATCAGCATGCGTCTTTCTCAAATGTTACTGCTTATATTTAAACACATTATATTTTTGGGGTTGGTTTTCTTTTTGGTTTGTTCCTGGTGTTAAAATCATTAAATAATATATCTTTACTATACACTTAAACCCCAGGTGTCAAAGTGACTGTTTTCATTCATTGTGGAATATGATGTCTTTAATCATTTCTATAGAACTTCAAGCCGATGGGATGAACGTTCTGCAGGCAGTTCTCAGTTTGTGTTGCTGAATGTAACCTTCATGTTTTCTGCAGGTGATTCTGGGGAACTATAACTGGCTCACGTATGAGGAAGCGTACAATGCAGCAAAGAGCTTTGGTAGTGGTCTGGCAGCTCTTAATCAGAAACCTCACCATAACATCGCTGTTTTCTGTGAGACCCGAGCGGAGTGGGTCATAGCAGCACAGGCCTGCTTCATGTACAATTTCCCACGTAAGTGACTCATAGGCAGACTATGATATCTGGGGAGCCGACAGTAAAACTAACCAGACTGAATGTAACTGATTTCCACAGTCGTGACACTATATGCCACACTCGGGCCCAAAGCCATCGCTCATGGGCTGAATGAGACAGAGGTCACTCACATCATCACAAGCAAGGACTTACTTCAGAGCCGCCTTAAGGTACCTTTTTCCCCTCTCTTATGTAAATGTCATTAAGGAATATAGACATATAAATTTGCATAATTTGGTTTTTGATTCTAAATTGGGCTTTTCTTCCCAGGCCATTCTGTGTGATGTGCCGCGGCTCCAGTATATCATCGTTGTGGACATTAAATCCACCAGCTGGTCAGACATGCCCCGAGGCATCACAGTCTACAACATGGAGGGTGTGAAGGAGCTGGGATCCAAGCCCGTTCACAGTGAGTGTCCAGTGCTGATTGAAATGTTTTTAGTTTTATTCAGGACACTGAAGTGCACAGATGCAGGCTTAATGCAAAGCCAGCTCGCTGCCATGTAATTAGAATGATGTGCCGGTGCATGAAAGAGTCATCAAATCACTTCCTACCAAACACGCCCTGACGACAGTGGGGTAATGGGATGATAATCATAACGGTGCTCTAGCATCACTTCAGCTACATTTGAGAGAAAAATAATATGAATTTAGATGATTGAGGTAGTTTAAAATTATGAGAACAAATTGGAACAAAATCAGAGAGCTGTCCAAACATGAACCAGCTTAGTTTGAACGTTCAGGTTTTATTTTACTCTGTAACTTTTGCTTGTGATGTCACAGTGTAGCTAAACATGGGGCAGATTTGAGATTCTCATAATATGATAACCTTAAGTAAAAATACAACATCACATGATTTACAAATGTTTTTACAATTTTTGATAATGCCTTAATTATTAAAAATAATTATGACGGCATTATAGTATGTGAAGAACAATATTAGGTTTTGACTCTTTCCAACTGTATTCAACTCTGAGGATAGTTTATATCTGTTTTAGGTTATATGTTGGTTAATGTTTGCTTTCTCTTTCTTATACTTGTCATCTTTAAAGTTGTTGCAGTCACCAAGGAGAATGCAGTCTTTGCTTTTAAAAGTTGTATTTAGGTATTATTGGAAGTGCTATCGGTTCTTGATTATGTATTTGAAATGGGAGAACTTCTCTTTTTTTCACATGCAGCAGAATGGGTGGTGGCTATTTTGAATTGGATACATTTTTTACCAACTTGCTTGAAGGTCTTAAAAAAGTACTAAGTATTAAATTGAAATGATTTTCCATCTGCAACAATGTATTTTTATGAATGTACATTTGATAAGATAACATTTGGTTTCTATTCTTAACAATTACTTGTATGAGTCATAAATATCATATTATGCTGTAGCATTACTCCAGGAAACCCCAAAACCATTCGAAGACATTGTAAATAAAAATAACTGCATAATATCCTTCAGATGGTTTTAATTTGAAAGAATTTTAATTTGCCTCATATTTCCTCTCCAACCATCCCTTTCTGCTCTGTGCTTGCAGTGGACCGCAGTGAGCCGCAGCCCTCGGACATTGCTGTCATCATGTACACCAGTGGTTCCACTGGCATCCCCAAGGGTGTAATGATCTCCCATGGCAACCTCATCGCCGGCATCGCAGGCATGGCCGAGCGCATCCCCAATCTCAAGTATGCGATTCTCAGTTTGATGGCCTTGTTTTTGACACTTCCCCTCTGATTTTTCTAGCAGTTAAATTCTTCAGAACCTCTTTCTGTTCATAAGTACGACTTTCCAAGCATTTTTAGAGATGCTTGTTTTTGTGGCACTCTCTTCTTCGTATATGTAGGTAGATGACAATGCTTGTTTTTGTAATCTTGGCAGTGAGACTGACACCTACATTGGTTACCTACCACTGGCCCACGTTTTAGAGCTCAGTGCAGAGCTGGTTTGCATCTCCCACGGCTGTCGCATCGGATATTCCTCTCCTCAGACTCTCGCCGACCAGGTCAGTGTGCAAATGGACAAACAGATCTTCAAGCCAGTCTGTCTCTAATACTATAATATGAGAAAATGACTGCGCACATGCTAAAACCCCTTGGGATTCTTATCATTTGAAGTCCAGTGAGCTCTGAGGTTGTGATAGGTGACAGACTGCAGTCTGGACGATAACAGTTCACCAGAGTTGTTTCATTTTCATAGTCCTCCAAGATAAAGAAGGGCAGTAAAGGGGATACCAGCGTGCTAAAACCGACTCTCATGGCATCTGTACCAGTAAGTCCCGTTAATCTGCCATAAAGCTTATCGAAAACAGATGAAATACTGTGAGCTCTGTCACATCTGAGCTGATCTCTTTGCGTGCAGGAAATCATGGATCGAATTTACAAAAATGTCATGACCAAAGTGGACGAGATGAGTAAACTTCAGAAGACGCTCTTTGTGTTGGCTTATAACTACAAGATGGAGCAGATCTCCAAGGGCTACAGTACGCCTCTCTGTGACAGGTAATCCACATTACACCCACTTGTAGACACAAAGGTGCTCACTGACTTGACATTTGACTCCCCTTTCACACTTGAGCGTTCATTATTAATCTCTAGATCTTTCTGTCTAATCACAACTTCAAGGAACTTCTTCCACTAATCCTCAGCAAAACAAAGCTGTAGCTAGAGATATTCAAACTTATTGTGTTGTGAACTATTTCACAAATTTAAAACTGACACTTTGTGTTGGTTTGTCACATAAAATTCCAATAAAATAAATTGAATTTTGTTTTAGTGATGTGACAAAATGTTCACCATCACCTCGCTGATCTCTTTTTTCTTTCCTGCCCTGCAGAATAGTTTTCAACAGAGTGCGGTCTCTGTTGGGAGGCAACACTCGGGTGCTGCTTTCTGGTGGAGCTCCACTCTCTGCGGCGACACAGCGCTTCATGAACGTCTGCATGTGCTGCCCGGTGGGACAGGGCTACGGCCTGACAGAGACATGCGGGGCTGGTACCATCAGTGAGCGTAAGGACATCGGAAAATAGCGAATTAGGCTTTTCTCAATATACTGATGAATTTTAGATTAAATTGTATTTGTTTTTGTTTTTTCCAGTGTGGGATTACAGTACAGGACGGGTTGGCGCTCCACTGGTTTGCTCGGAGATCACTCTGAAGGACTGGGAAGAGGGTAAGGAAACTCGTAGCAAAGCAACAAGTCCAGAGGTCATGTTGGAAATGCATCAGTGACAAGGTTGGTGGTTGTTTAGGTGGCTACCACAGCACTGACAAGCCCAACCCGAGGGGGGAAATTTTAATTGGAGGCCCAAATGTAACAATGGGTTACTACAAGAGCGAAGGCAGGAACCATGAAGACTTCTTCGTGGATGCGAAGGGCCAGAGATGGTTCTGTACGGGAGACATAGGAGAATTCCATCCAGACGGATGCCTGAAGATTATCGGTAAACACGCAAACTGCTCCGTTTGTTCACACATTAAAAAAAGCTCAGCCTCTCATCGGTTCTTTTTGGGGTTTTTTCTGCAGACCGTAAGAAAGACTTGGTGAAACTCCAGGCAGGCGAATACGTCTCTCTCGGAAAAGTAGAGGCAGTTTTGAAGAACTGCCCACTCATAGACAATATCTGTGCCTACGCCAACAGGTATCATCCTGCACCTGCTTCTTCTTACATTGTCCCTGCTCTGTCAGAGCATGTTTGATTAAAAAAGTCGTTCTATGATGTTTTTTGTTGTTGTTTTCAGTGAAGAGTCATATGTGATCAGCTTTGTGGTTCCCAACCACAAACACCTCATGGCGTTGGCGGAGCAGGTGCAAGTAAAGGGCACGTGGGAAGAGCTCTGCAACAATCCCAAGATGGAGAAGGAGGTTCTCCGCGTTATTACTGAGGCGGCTGTCTCAGGTAGTTAGGAAAAGACTTAAAACCAGGTTTATGCAAAACTACAGGATTTATTATGGGAAGAAAGAAAAATGTGGGGAGAACAATTATTTCTGGATTTTATTCTATTTCCTGTCAGCATTGATTTTATGATCGATCATATTTATATATTACATATTTATATTATGGCTGCTCAGTGGCGCAGCTGGTAGAGCTGTTGCTTTGCAGCAAGAAGGTTCTGGGTTCCGGTCTTTCTGCATGGAGTTTGCATGTTCTCCCTGCGTTCTCCCTTCTCTCCGGGTACTCCGGCTTCTTCCCACAGTCCAAAAACATGACTGTCAGGTTAATTGGTTTCTCTAAATTGTCCCTAGGTGTGTGTGTGTGCATGGTTGTTTGTCTTTGTGTTGCCCTGCAACAGACTGGCGACCTGTCCAGGGTGACCCCGCCTCTCGCCCGAAACGATAGCTGGACATAGGCACCAGCACCTCCCGACCCCAGTAAGGGACAAGGGTGTAGGAAAATGGATGGATGGATGGATATTTATATTATATGAATTGCTCTACAGTATAAATAAATTGGTGATGGTACTGTATAATCAAAATCTATATTTTTCTTACCAATCCACCAATGTATCAGTAAACACAGAGTTACAGAAATAGACTGAGACCTTTGTAAATATCAGTCTGGAGAACTATTAAATTTCAACTTGGAAAATGTGTAGAAGCCATAATTAACAGCTAATGATTCTATCTGCCAGGCCTCAACTTTTAAATATGGTATGATAGCTTTAAACTTTTGGCCGTTAATGTATTTGTGAGGCTGATCTGTGATTCTGCTCTCTTCCAATTAGGCAAACTTGAGAAGTTTGAGATTCCCAAAAAAATCTGCCTGAGTTCCGAGCCATGGACACCGGAGACCGGCTTGGTCACCGACGCATTCAAATTGAAACGCAAGGAGCTCAAAACACACTACCAAGAGGACATTGAGAGGATGTATGGTGGGAAATAAAAGCGTAGATACACTCCAAATGACCGTTTTATCAGGATTTACATGGATGATACTCACATAAATACAGACTTGTTCGCCCCCTCTTCAGCTTCTCTGTCACCATCTTCGATCAAACGAGGCAGAAAGGTCTGGAGTCAGGCTCACATCTTTAGGTCGAGAGCAAGAGGCCGATCCCACCAGACCGACACTCTGCGAAGAACTAACAACTCCACTTTCCACCAATCGAAAACCCATCGAGTTGCCATGGCGACCACATGAAGACAGACCTTTGCATGACTCAAAGTATAAAGAATGTCATGCTGGACCTTTGTACATCCGTGTCTGTCTCACTTCTCTTCTCCCCACGGCGCGATCGGGTACATTCCACCTCTACAGCTCGGTTTGCTAACATGCGGCGCAGATATCCGGCAGGGACATGAGATCCCTGTTGAGGCTCTTAGGAACATTCAAGTTGGAATGTTTGCAGGGATCATTGTTGTCTTCAATATTTGTGTTTTTGTGTGTGTGTGTGTTTTACATAGTTTCTTCTATGTTTGGTTTGTCAGCATTGGAATCCATGTGTGCGGTGAATAACCATTGCGAAGCCATGAGAGATTTTACATTATTGGAAAAGACGTTTTCTTGTTACTTGTATTATTCAAATGGGTTTACTGTTTTTATATTCTTAAGTTGTATTTTCTACATGTTCATGCTCGTTGTATGTTTTCATTCCATTTAAGGTCATTCTCTACTTTTTTTTTTTTGCCAGGAATCCCAAAGTTTTCTCATTTGAGTTCATGTTAACTTGTCTCTTTCATCCCTGCTCCCAGCAAATGCAGCATCAATGGGGAAAGGTGTCCTTTGACACAATTTGCTCCAAAATGACCTGCCTCATCTGCCCTGAATTCCTCCAGTCATAATTAATGCACCGTATGGATATACTCCAAGGGAACTTAGCTTACTGTAGAATGGTTTAAAGTAGATTTAGTCTTCTTTTGGCTCAGTTGTATGTTAATCTTATTAACCATAGGTCTTACTGTTACTTCTCTCAGTTTTTAGATAGAATGAGATACAAAAATGAATGTGCAATATTTATACTAGATGTTAAAGTATGTAAGAAGGAAGAATATGCACAGCCAACAGCTTTTTTTTTTTCCGATATTCGACACTAAGCTTCGTTTAAGGTGAAGGCTTTGTAGAAGATGGTAGAGAGACACTGATAGGAGAGTTTAGATATAGCCTGTGCTGAAAATATCCATTAAAACTGCATGATGGAAGGTGCACGACTGTACCAAAAAATAAAAATAAAAAAAATCGCACTCCATTCAGGCCACTGAGGAAGAAATGCTTTATGAACACACTCCCCATTAGAGTATATAGGAAGCTCAAACTGAGACTTCTGTATATTTAGACTGGTTTGTGTGTATAATAACTGTATGTGTAATGTACATAAAAAGGATTCTGTAACCTGCCATTTATTTGAATCCATGTAAAATATAGCTCCAACAGTAGGCTGTCAGATAGACGGTGATGTTTAATTAATTACATATATCAAGTGACTTTCTTCCTTCAGTATTATGTGTTTATAGACTGAAGATGAGAATGTTTGCTCAGTGCTGTAATGTAAGGAGGACAGTTTTTTTGAATGCAATCTGCTTTCTGGTACTTCAAGCATCCTGCATCGATAAAGGTACAGTCAGGTAGCCTAGCTCCACCTCTTTTAGCTCATAAAGGTTTAGATCGTAAGAACCTCGCCCATGTCTTCCCTTTTTTTATACATATATATATAAACAGAAAATGCTCCCTCATCTGCTCTCTGATGTTTCAGTGAAGAGTCCTTTACTCTGCTGTTTGCTGCTTTTTCTTTTTGCCTGGCTAGAGGTGGCTTGTTGCCTTCTGACAAAAAACAAACAGGAGATATTTTCAGGGGTTCTTTAGAATGTGAAGCGCTCCAAGCTTATTGTTGATGTCGCACACACTCCGTATACCTGCGCTCACGGCGAGGCGAGGCGCAGGCAGCAGATGGTGCTGAGACAAAATCTAATGTTTATTTTTCACCTGCTTTGTGAAAAGGCTCAGAGGTCACGAGAGGCTCTGATATCTAAACTGCATTAAATACTACCAATAACTGTACACATGTAAATGTATTTAATGATCTCTGTTACTGACCGGTTTTGAGGGTCTCCATTTCCTCTTGGTTTTTTTTTTTTTTTTGGTTTTTTTGGTTTGTTTTTGTGTGATGAAGCTGAGCTACTGCAAATGTATCCTTTCTTATTTATTTGCGATTTGGCCTTGGCAATTATGTAATGGAAATAAAGAAGTTTGTATTGTTGATCCTTCTTGGCGTGTGGAGCGTCTGAGAGATAAGCAACTTGATAGGAATCACCCTGAAACTATAGTTTCTATGGTAACGAAGGCCAGTGTGCCTGTCTGAGTGGATGTGGTCGGTGAAAGGCAGCGCGGCGCCCCGACACACACAGAACACGCAGTTCTCGGAGTCGAAAATGTAGCACTTGTAAACATAAGATTTCTTTTCCTGTTTACAGTGTTTGATGACAGACCTGCGCTCCCACCTTGTTTATTAAAGGAAGGAGATTGTTGATGTTGCAAGAAAGCAGACTCACCTATCACCTAATTATGTCATTAAACTATCGATTAGCAAAGAAACGTACAGACTAGATCATTAACTAATAAGTAAATTACAGATTTGTCTCAAAAAGTTAACTTATTTGACAGAAGTAAAGATGTTGTAAAGATTCATTACACATTAAGTCCCGTATTTTAAAAGCTTACTTCTATTAATCATGGCCTTAATTATCATAATTATCAAAATCTGATCATTTGATGTCTCTCCCCTCTTTCTCTATGAGGTTCATGTCTGCCCAGTTTTTAGCCAATTCTGCACAATAATACCAGCTTTTGGTATCTCTGGCAAAGTGGGCCAAGCCCTGCTGTAAAATGGAAACAGCATCTTCACCAAGGTTGTGAGCCAAGGTTAGAGCACTTCTTTCATGAAGTGCTGTAACGTTCCAGTGCATGTCTGATGTCTGCACTGACTTTGGACTTGAGAAATCCAGCGGACCAACAGGTGAGACTCCTCTTACCTGGATCTCTGGATCAGGAATGCAACAGTCGTATTTCATATCTTGGCTACATCTGTGTGCTGTGGCTCTTGAAACACTGACTCCAGTAATAAATTCAAACCCCCACCCATCATTCTCTTGAAACAACCTTTCTTCTTTTCTCTGAAGGCTGTTTTTCCATTACCTGTGCACTATTTTCTAGTAAAATGTTTTCCTTCCACTCCACTTTTCATGAACTTGTTTGGATAGTGCACTCTGTGAACAACCAGCTTCTCCACCTTTTTTGCTAAACCCCACAATATTGGAGTATCAGTGACACCTACAACATTAAATAACAACGTTGTGCTTATTGCTATTTTTAATTTTAGTTTTCAACTGATGTGGTATTTTTTTGGCTCCATCTTTCATTTGAAATAAAAGGCGGTCTAGAAGACCACATAGTCAGGCAATCCTTCCCACTCTTCTCTGCCATTTCATCCCTCCATCCATCCCTCTGGGATGAGTGAGTGAGTCATAGGCATAATGCTCCCTTCATTAGTCCACTGATACTGATGCAGAGAAGAAATGGCTCTGAAACAACAACAACAACAACAACACAGAGAAGCAGGAATGGTTGTTTTCCATAATGTTTGAATAAAGATTGTTGTTTCTATTTTTGTATTGTTTCTGTCTTCTGTTTTTTTTCCACTGGCATGCTGTTCCATCTTTTATTTTCCTCCTCCTGCTGCTTCGCTTGGCTCCCTCTTCCTGTCTGCTTATGACTCAGAAGTGCGGAAAAAAAAAAAAAGAAAAAAAACTTTTATCTTTATGTTCTGCTCACACACACTCCTGGGTTAGCCAGAGACATATTGGCGTTTACCCAGGGATGAGCAGGGCTGACGCTGGACTGCTTCATAACTCTGGAGAGGTGGTGGGTGGTGCCCGGAGAAGAAGTGAGAATAATTGCATTTCAGACTGAAAAATGGCGGTAACGCAAGGATGGAGCTGAGATGTGGAAAGAGATGAAGAAGATGTTTGAGGAAGTATATATAGTTTGTACGCCACTTTATTTCCCAATGGATCTGTAAAAAATCTGCTTGCATCCAAGGTTTTTAATTGGTTTTATTTTGTTTTATGTCACATGTATGTGTTTTATATCTCCTTCCATTGCATCTTTTGGTTTATGTGTTTTATATTTTATGAAGCACTTTGTGATTTCTGTCCTATAACAGGTTCTATATAAATAAAGTTTACTTGCTATGAGAGCGGTATCGGACTACATTTCCCACTATTTGGACATGCACAACATCAGCATTCATTTGAGAGTGTTATCTTGAACCCTTCAGGCCACTTTTAATCTGTTAGGACTTCAAAGCTGCAGCTGAGCAAGACTTCTAGGAAAAAATATTTTCTGGAAAGAAACAAGCTCTACACAAAGCGTTAGAACACCTAGAAAACAAATCAAGAAAATCAGCACAAAGCCCTGAAAACAACCGTGTAGCACGGTGGCAGTAATTAAGACTAAAATTTTCACAACTTGAGAACCATACAGGGTCATAGACCTACATTATTTAATAATTTATTGCAGGAAGAAAAGTACATACAGTATCACTCAGACTCAGGATCTACTTCTCAAGAAGAAAGCTTTAATGTAGAAAAACAGATAAAATGTAAAGTAGAAGGCATGAAAATAACCAATTGAAGACTTTGTGGCCCCTGCATAACGGCGCCCTGGGCAGTGAGCCATGCTATCAATACTAGCAATTTAAAGAAAAGATGCGAATTACTCTACTTTCACTTTTGTAGAAATAAGTTTAGCATGTTTTTTACTGAGTTGTTTTTGCACACACAAAATAATGAGGCAACATTTTTATGCTGTCACATTCTCTTCATGCAATAAGTTCTTGTTCATTAAAACTGGTGACTGTGAAGTCAGTTGCTGTTGAAAGTTGAAATACTTCCAGTACTAAACACCTGGATAAGTTTCCACATTGAACTAGCTATAGAAAACATTTGCGTTTTCTATAGCTAGTTATTTTCCCCTCGTTTTATGATGTTTATAATGAGGTAATGATTCATAATTAAGATGAGAAGTGTAAAACTCAAAGGGACTTTTTATGTGTGTTGTTGATAAACTCTACACTTGAGGCATTTTAGAGCTAAATAAATGAAGAAAATGACTTCCCACGTTTTTGAATCACCTACACTGACTTTGATGCTCTTTTTCGGTTGACTGTGTTTTTGGACTTTCAGCTCTCCTGCTGATTCTGTTTTTTTGGTGTCTGTGTCAGTAATGTGTCAGTCCGACCTTTGGTTGCGCCATGCCAGGCACCGGGCTCTGCTTCACTCAGCATGGATGTATCATGAAGCAAAGGCCAAATTAGAGATGGTAAAAAGTGTGAGGGCTTTTAATGAGCTGAGAGTTCTGGGGAGAGCAGGAAGGGAGGGAAGCGGGGAGGCTGAAGGTGGCGAGGCACAGAGAGATAGGCAACTGATACGTCGGGGCGATGAGTCACCGATGCTGGGTATTTATAGCATCAGTCAGGAGGAGAGGAGGGAGGAAGGGAAAGAAGGAAGGGAGGGAGGGAAGGAGGGGAGGAGTTTTTTGGAGGCAGCTTCACAACAAAGAGCGGTTTAAAGAGAAACCAAAGAGATAAAAGTGACAGAGAAAGGACAGAGGTGGGAGGGACAAAACAGAAGAGAAAATGAAGGGTGGAGGAAGGAAATGAGGGAAGGGAGTGGCGTAAGGGTTGTATGACCGCAATTGATGGAGAGATGAGAGGATTAACTGTGATGAAAAAGTGGGTAGAAAAGTGGGGGTGGGGTGGGGGACAAAAATAGAAAGCCTTTTCAAAATTCACACATTAACTCAAATCATGTTTTGGCTCAGTGCGGTGACAACATCCTGGCAATGTGCTGTGGCAAGAACAGAATGTTGGCTTTTAGCTGAATAATAATAATAATAAAAAAACTGTTTCTGGTATATTAGCATCCACACATATTGACTCATTCACGTTAAAAAGAGAAGAAAAAAAAGCCCACGCCTCTGTGCAGCCTCTTATTGAGCACATATATACACACAGTCTGCAGAGGAGGACAGGAAAAGGTGGCACTCTTTAATGAGCCTAAAACTCACTGCTGTTGCCTAGACACTGCGCATTTCCAGAAACGTTCAGCCAATTAGTGAGGCAAAAACAGACATCTTTCAAATATTTAAGCAGTAAATGTGGTTTATTAGTTTGCTCAAGGTTATTAAATCAAACCAAACTTTCCTGTATTCCTCAGTCTTAGCAGCAGAGGGTTTCGGTTTCTGGGTCTTTAATGTTTCTTTATCTTTCTTTCTCAGCTCTCTTCATTGACTGCATCAATAAACACATTCTGCCCTGGATTCTGGTGACGTCATCTAGTGCGTCAAGCTGCATCCTTTTGCCAGAGAGACTGATCAAATCAGTTCACGTGTGCTCACACACACACACACCAGAACAAAGCATCACTTAAACGGACGAGGGACGGTTCAAAGGATTCACAGCCGTCGTCGAGGAGGGAAATAAAATAAAACAAAAAAGCAAATAAAATAAAAAAACAAAGCTCTTGATGCGCTTCGTGCCTGGACTAGACTTTTATCATTAGTATCTGATCCGCCTCGTCTGCTGCATTTCATCCACTTATCCCTGGTTGCACAAATATGAACAAATATGAATCAGCTGAGAAAAAACACACACACACACGCCCACCCCCACACACACACCAAACAAACATAAAAATAACTCAGTTATACAAGATGCAAAAGCAATGGTGAGTCTGGGGTTAGGAACTAATGCTTTATTAGCCTAATGGCTTTCAAACTCATTCTGGCATGTCCTCCTTCAGGATGGAAATTTGATTACAATATTTATTTAGCCATTTATCAAACAAATAAACTAAAAAGATTTTCATTCACTAAAATGATTTTATTTTTTTCCATGGATCTGTTGCAGTGATAATAACTGAGTTATGACGGATCATTTGCTGAGCTTTTACTGCATATGTTGCATGGATTCATAGTTTCTCCTACAATTGCGAGTTTAGAGTTTTGCATTACTAGAAATCGGCTCTGTAAATAATCATTTAATTCAAATGACAATGACTAACCAAAGTGACAGGGGTTAAAAAGCCAATAGTGTTAAATTACTGCAAAATTATAGTCTGCTTTAAGGTGATGTAAGCACTACAAAAAAAGACAAATGAGGGTGTGAACCTCTCAAAATTAGAAAACAGTTGCAGTTCCTTAAAAGAAATATGCATCATTTTTCAAAATGTTCAAATTTTGATACAACCCACAAACTTCAATGTGTTTTGTTTGGATTTCATGTGCATCACTACCACCAACTACTGTGCAGGTTTAAAGTGGAAGGAAATGAAAACATGGTTTTCAAAATCTTTTACAAATAGTCTGAAATGTGCGGCATGCATATGTACTCAGGCAGCCCATGTAAATATTTTGAATAATCACATTTAAAGCAGTTACAGCTGCAAATTTGTTGCTGTTTTTACCAGCTTTGCACAGCAGGAAACTGAAGCCTTTCCCTGTTTTTCTCTGCAAAGCAGCTCACGCTCAGTCAAATTCAATAGAGAGCATCTCTCAGAATCAAGTCTTTCTGCCTATTTCCAGTTGGATTTGGTTGTAGACTTTAACTGAGCCATTTTAAAACATGAACATGCTGTGATCAAAAGACACTCAATTGTAAATCTGGCTGCATGTTTTGGGTTGTATTCCAGTTCGGTCTGAAATTATTTTCGGCTAACAGGTTTGTGTTTTTTTTCCCAATATTGTTCATCTTCTCATCAACTCTTACCAGCCTTCCTTTCCCTTCTGTCAGATTTCAGTCTTCCATAGGATTTAGTGTGTCAGCTACATGGCTTATGGTAAACCTTCCCTTCAGTAGAAGTTGTTTTTTACCCTCCAAATTTACAATGGGACTCTTGGCTGCTTCTTTGATTAATGCCCTCCTTGGGCAGCATGTCAGTTTGTGTGGATAGCTTTATTTTGTAAATAAAATATTTAAGAGATATGAATAATTTTGCCAGAAAAAAAGCTTCTCTAGTTAGCAAATGAGAGTGAGGTCATAGAAAAAAACTGAAGCTCATTCATAGTTTTAAGGATTTTACATGTAAAGGATTTGGCAGCTAACGGCTGACTGGAGAAAGTCTGATTTTAGTTCCTTTGTGAATTCTTCTTACAACATATTTGGATCAACTAGAGGCTTTTTATGGCACTACCAGGACAAAATAATGAAAGAAAATTATTATATCCTACAACATTTTTCCAAAATAGTCGCATATTGGAAAAATGCAACTTTTTTCCAAAATTTCCTTGACAAAAGAAGTTTAGTTTTTGCAGTGTAATCCAAGTAAAACAAAGATTTTAGGGTGAGGTTTTATTAAAAATTGCAGGATATAGCTCACCAAAAATAACTTGGTGAAAAGCCTACAAGATGTGTCGTGAGAATAAGTATTGCAGGCAAAACAGAAGAAAGCAACTGTCTACCCCCACAACCATATTACATGCACACATATAGTGTGCAAACACAAAAACACACATCCTGTACAGAGTGCATGCCAAAAGCTGGAGCGTGACTTGACACAGAGAAAAAGAGGATTGCAGTAATAACTGCAGGGTAAAAATTCCTGTGCACCATTTATGTTTTCAAATTACTTTTAGCTGAGATCAAGTTGCCAAGAAACTAGACAGGATTCCTGGAAGTCGAAAACACTGGCCAGGAAATGTCTGGCATAGTAATCCTGTGAAAGCAGTCACAGTTCTTCAGTGACGCTGATTGAACAAACAAAATTTAACTTGTTAGTTTTTAGAGCTCCTGGATATATGAAGGGAAAAACATTTTGTCAAATAGAGAAGCAGAATAAATTTACTTTTGAATATCAGCAAAAAAAAAAGTAATAATGATTTGATTATCTTAAACAAAAGATAACCTGATTACTCCTAATAAAAAGTAATCAAATCCTTATAGAAGCAGTCTAGTCTAATTATTAGACTTTGAATCAATTAGGCAGAACTTCAGCTGCATTATTGCATGGACGATGTCACGTTTTGTAGTTCCTTCAGTCTACTCCTTTGTGCTAATGGCTCAGCTAACACATTGTGGCTCTAATCACTTCCATCTTTACACCTGAACCACCTTCCTCCTGAAGACAAGGACAATGCATTGACTGTTGTAATTGGCACATTCAAAGGGAGGGGCTGGGTGTTAAAGAAAAGAAAAAAAAGCAATGAACACAAGCCTCAGGGGAAAGGGACTGGATTTATAAAAAGTGAAGACTTTAATGAAGGAGACAAGGACACCAACCTTGGGGAAGGAGATGAAGCTGGAGGCAGCTGAAAAGCTTTGAGGCAGCGTCACCATGGAGACATTGGCTGCAAGGAAGCCTTGACAACCAGTGTGCCAAGCTTCATGCTCTCGTGGGTCGAAGAAGAGGTGAGATTGGTGGTGGGTGGCCTCCCCCGCCTCCCTGTCGCTTGGTAGTTTATTCTTTTTAGCCATTTGTATTTATATGACTTTATGAAATGTTATTGTATTTGCAGCCACATAAGTCAAGGTGAAATGCTGGGACGAAATGCTGCAGTGTTTTCAACTCCTCAACTTCTTTATGACTCACTGGTCCTTGTGCTGATTTTGAAGCTTCAAAGCCACACAGAGGAACAAATAACACAGTTTTATGAGTGTGTTTGGATTGGATAAGCATCTGGTTTGACGCATGTCTTCATGTCTTTTGTGTTTATCCTCTCCGTCAACCAGAAAAGATTGGCATGTAGGTAAATAGAGCAATATACTTAGTATGCTGCAGATGCACAGTGAATACCGGTAGATATTACTTGATTTACTGACTAATGGTTTAAGCATATCAATTCCTTGTTATGCTTAATGGGATGTAGGAAAAGAGAAAATTGATATAATTAATAAAATGTATCAAGAAGAAAATGCCTTTTACATTTTTCTGTAAAAAGTAATTGAAAATTAGTTATAGGTTGATCACACCCACATTTTAAAGAAAGGGGGTATCATGCCCCACTTTTATTAATTTAAACATAAGATTGCACTGTTATATCATATGACTTCTTTATATGCTTTTTATAAATGGAGTGCAGGTTTCAGCATGTGTTTGTTTCCCTTTGATAAATTTAGTTAAAGCAAAACAAAAAAAGAGCATGGAAGAGAGCGCCTCAAAGTGAGGTGATGAAAGTCACAAAATCATTAAGACAGTGAGTGAACACCTTATTTAATTAGCCTAATTTTCCTTCTACTCTGCCGCTATGTTCATTGATGAAGAGAGAGAAAGAACTGCAGACAAAGACTGAGACAAAAGGGATTCATTAGTACCAATTACCGAAAATCTTTTTTTTGTTTTTTGTTTTTTCATGAGTGAGGGAAGTGGTCTGCAACGATGCCCACAGACAGCTCATCTCAGGCCCCAGAGAGGAATCAAAGATTCATTTAGTGGATGTTGCACCACCACCAGGAGCCCACAGAGATATGATTTCAGAGAAATCGTATCTGTTACTTAGAATCCTTGACGCTCTTGGGAGGGTTAAATAACAAGCATAGCAAATAAACACACAGATCTGAATGATGCCTGTAGAGCCTCAGCACATGTTTAACAGTTTTCCACCTATCACGACTGAACTAAATCCAAGACGATGGCAGAAGTGTACCTAAAGAAAAAACACATGTATCAAAAGAAAAATAAAAAGTTGTATACTGGAGCTAGCACATGGGAAATTATGCTCAGTTGGACAAAAATATATCAATAAAAAAATCGATTTGCTTGTGTGTATTTACACTGTGTAAACTGTTGGCTGTAAATGGACAGCAACTGACAGGTTTCAGTAAATGGAATATTCCCCTCCATTATTGTTGTCACAGCTACCGATGTGTGGGAAACATCCATCACAGTCACACAAAGACATTTTCATTAGACTCCGTCATGATCTGTAAATGAGCTGTAAGCTATTTGCATTTTACTCTGTGTGGGAAGGACAGATCTTCTTGTTCAGTAATACTGATGGGAGACAACGACCATAATCACTTTCTTAATGAAACCAACAGAACGTCATGATAATGATCAGTTTGAAGTGACTCGAGTGCTCCTCAGCACGAAGGCAATTTTTGAATAGAGTTGTATAAAAAACAAAGGATTAATAAGATGGAATTATCCTATAAAGCTTAAATGAAATACCACACCTATAATTGTCTCTTTCTCTAGCAATTAACTCCACTACACTCTCATACACACATTCACAGCTGAGCTGAGCATCAGGAAAATGGATTATTGTGTTTGTGAATGTCAGGAAGCTTTCTATAGCTCTTCAGCCCACGGGGGCAGGCAGGTAAAGGCACGTTCAATTAAAAAAAAGAAAGCTCCTCCAGCGTTGTCGACATCACCTTGGTCAAAATGTCACGCTTTGTAATTGGTCCTGAGAAGGGAGTGGAGATATTAAGCAAGCATTTTTAGTTTTTACTTCTCTAGGTATGAAGAGAAACAGGGAAAGGATAGTGAAACTAGGCAGAGTATGGCTGAAATGGAGGAGCACTAATGTGTATATGCAGTGTTAGAGGATAGTAACAGTGGGAATCAATTGAGGCTCTAATGGAAATTTGAAATCTAGAGTGACTTCAAGCAATTTTTATGGGCTTCTGGGGGCATTAATGTTGTGCTCTATTTGGATTTTTCCAAAGTTAGAAATGAACAGTTAGAAATGCATCCCTAACATCTCCTTGATTTAGGGTTTGCAACTTGGAAAGCTGGAAGTCCTTTGCCCAATAAATGAAAGATTAGTTCTGGAAATGCATCACAGCCAAGTTAAGAATTGTTTGGTTAAACACCCCAGAAGCAGTACAATTTGATAATTCTTGGTGCAAACTTTCAAGACAATAACTATTTTTCTCCATTTGTGATTACCAGGCACATTGTGCCATTTTATAACATGGTCAAGTGTTGGTTGTCTGCTTAGTCAAATCTAGCTTAAAAGAAATTTGACGCTTTGTCTAGGCCTATATGTCTCAGCTCCTGGTTTTGCTTTGTAAACGTATTGCATTAGAAATAATCAGTAATTGCACAGTTATTAGCAATCCCGCTGGCGTTCTAGTTATGCGTGGCGTCATTCACAGTTCGAAGCTCCGACTTCCGAGGAAACTTGAACATAACATAAGAAATCAAACATTGGGAAAAAAACAGCTACGATTACAAAAATAATTATTTTCTGAATCTATTTAATTACTAAGAATTGAAACAGTGTGTTTGCTTTAGTAGCATTAAACCAAACTTTATTTTTTATTTTATTTTTTAAAAATCAATTTGTACCAAGCAGTGTTGTGGACTACGGCTACAGGAGGTTAGGATGATGAAGCAATGTTTTGGTGATCATCACAGATGTTCCATGGAAGATATTAAACGAAGAAAGTGTTGATTACAGCTTTTGATCTCCCCATAAACTATGTCACCG
Source organism: Phalloptychus januarius (assembly GCA_902982915.1). Lineage (NCBI taxonomy): Eukaryota > Metazoa > Chordata > Actinopteri > Cyprinodontiformes > Poeciliidae > Phalloptychus > Phalloptychus januarius. The sequence continues at coordinate 10,465,964 of CADWAE010000466.1, read as the reverse complement.
CCCATCCCTGACCTTTAATTGGCAGCCGGCGTGCTGTGGCCCCTTTATCTCGTCGACCTGCGGAATGCTGGAGTTTTGGCCCCCAGCCGACAGGAGGGTGTTTATCACCGTCAGCGCAGGGAGGAGGGGATGAAGGGCTGCTGAACTGCGACAGCAGCTCCGCGGCGCGTTGAGCCCTGTGAGTCATCGCTGGAGAAGTTAACTCTTGAAATGCCACGATGCAAGCCAGCGACAGAGAAGGCACAATTAAATTTAATCATAATCGCAAAAAATTTCAAAAAAGTGTACAAAAAATCATAATGAAAGAGTATCAAAATAAATGTCAGCTATCAGAAAAGCATCAATGAATACATATTACAGTAGAGCCTGTAAGATTAAAGACTAAGATTATAATAAAAATGACCCTAAAATCCATTGTTTGACGATGAGTGAAATCTATATTTGATTGTCACTTCAATTTCCACGAAGTTGGAATATGAACACAAACATCCTTATTTTTTAAAGAGGCAGAAGTCCTCCTGATCATTTGTCTCTCCAGCTTAGCATCTATAGAAAGGTGCAACGCTGCAAGCAACACCCAGGGATTATTTTAGTACAGCAGACTCGTTTGTCTGCCGTATCATATACCTGAATCATTTATAAGGACTTTTTAGGATCAGCTTGTGCGTGTGTTGTTTGATGACGCGTTGGTCAGGTGGTGCCTCATATAACAGGAGGAGCTGTCCAAGTGCTGAAAACAGAAGCGAATCAGCACCGTTCCTGAGGAGATGCCATACACCCTCACTGCTGTCTGAGCTTTATTACCAAAGGTAACAAAATTATTTTCATGTTTTAACCGTTGTTAGTTTATATAAATAGGCTTCCAGATGCATTATGCATGATAGCTTCGTTTTTGGGCGTTTTCAAGTGAGACTTATCAATTTACTGGATCGCTTCGTCTTAGTATTGAAAACACGTTGTTGCTTATAGGCTATGAAATACGATAAGTTTCGTATTAGGTGTTATCGGGCGCAAACAGGTGTAAACGTAATGTTGAGGTTGCCCGTAACAACGCAGGGAGTGACTCATCCAGTGATGTACATGCAACGCACTCAGCATCACATCAGCGTAACTCCCTGTTGTGATAAACCTTGGATCAAAACACACTGGCTTACGCACTTTCGCCTTAGAATGCGCTGAATTATCTCGTAAAACACATCTATCCTCTAGGATCTGGTTCCTAATCCTGTTCTGGTTTCATTTTACAGGTGATACATTTGCCTATAATGCTGCATTTCCACCACAAGTTGCCCGCGGGGGGAGCCGTGGTCCTGCTCGCCTTCCTTCTTCAAGGATGCGCCGTGCAAGCTGCGTCTCTTCCCCGTCACTACAGGCTCCGGGGCGGGGAGAGCGAGGGGCAACCCGCTGCCTTTTCACCCAGCTCCGATTTGATCAAAGCCCTGGAGTACATCGAAAACCTGAAGCAGCGAAACGGCGGCCGACCCGAGCCCGCGGATTACGATGAGGTGGAAAAATTCAAGATTTTGCTTCAACTCGCCTCGCAACAGGATGAGGTTCCCGGGGACCGCCAGTCGAACCCCGGCATCCAGGGCCCGGACATAACCGCTGGACAGCTGATGAAGGCGATGCTCAAGACTCTCCAGGATCAGGCCGGTCAAGACCCCAGGAGCGACCGCCGAACGCACAGGCACCGCACCAAAGACACTGAAGCACCTGAAAGTGCACCAGCAGACTATGGTAATTTCCCCAGACCACACAAGAAGTATCCACTGATGTTTGAAGATGAAGAGAACACAGACGCAGCCAAGCGCGCAACAGAAGATCTGGACGAGCAGTATACCCCTCAGAGCCTGGCCAATCTGAGATCCATCTTCGATGAACTGGGGAGGATGGCCGCTGTCCCCAACCAAAAGAGAGGTGTGTTCGGGGACGACGACGAAGAAGGGCAGGATGGGCTTACTCAGGAAATGGCTGGAGGAGAGGAGTGGGTCCCCGTAGAGGAGAGGGAGGAGACCGAGGAGATGGTGAACAGGAGCCACGAAGAGATGGACAGGGCGCTCAATGAACAGGAGGAAGCCGAGCGCGAGGAGATGCAACGCCGTGCCAACCAAAACCAAGAGGATGCTGATGATGACACTAAACTCGTAGATTACTACCTGTTGAAGGTCCTGGAGATGAGCGATCAGACGCAGAAGAGGGATCAGACCAGAGATCAGAGGAAGAGGCTGATCCGCCCCTCCATCGTAGATCCCCGGACAGTCAAAGAGCTGCTGGAGCTTTCCCTCAAGCTCCACGTTCCCCCTCAAGACCTCATTGACATGCTGCTCACCGAGGAGCTGAGGAAGCTCCACCGCGACCCCCAAACCTTAACTCGCTACACGGCCGGCCAGACCCCCAAAATCAGGTACTTCAGCCGCAGGCTGCCGCTGAAAAGCAAGCCTGCTCCCGAAGACATGGACAGAGAGGACTTTCTGGACATCATCGGGGTGGAGACCATCAGCAACGAATACCCCGTTGTGCAGAGACCCATAAAGACTCCCTCCTCCACAGACAGAATCTCAGCAGCGACGGGCGCTGGCGCAGTCCCGGTTAAAATCCCGTCACCCTCCGGGCGCCGAGAGAACCTGTTCCTGTCAGAACTCAACAAGATGCCCCTGAAGCGTCAGGCCGACGCCAACGATGAAGACGACGACGGCGACGTAGAGGACGAGGTGACCACCTATCTTGCGGCCAAAATCCTTACAGAGTACCCAAACACCATCACCAAGCGGGACACCCAGGCGCAGCTGAAGGGACAGTTCCCCTACGAGCTGTACGAGCGCGCCATGAAGGACTACATGGAGCAAGCAGACACTGAAGCACGGCCAGTGGCCAAGAGGGAAACCGAGGAGCAAACGGAGGAAAAGGCGAACCCCGCAGAAGTACAGGGAAAGGAGGAGGTGACGGCCAAGACCTCCGCTCCGCAAATAGCAAAGGAAGAGGAGCGCCGTGAGATAAAAGCGGCCGGGATGTAATCTGATCCCTCCCCTGCAAGATGCATTATTATGAATATGTAGTATTTCTACTGTCTCAGAAATAACGTTTGGTGGACGTGATCTAGTTTACACATTTCTATTATATGAACTATAGCTGGTATTAATAATCACTAATGACAATTATATATATATAAGTATAGTAACTTTAGAAGTAAGATATGATTTTATCAATGACTGTCCCTACTTGCTGCAAGAACATCCTAGAAATATTCTAATACATCACAGGAAATTAAAGGTGCAACCAGTGAGGTAGAGACCTCATCTGGAAGATGCGAGCTCTCAGTAAGCCTAACGATCAACTACAATCAAATAAGAAAAAAAGCTGTGTGATGTTAAGTTTACATTTACTGGTGTTTGCACAGCCCTATAGTTTAACCAAAAGAGTAAAAGGTAAAAATGGCTTATTTTCATCCATGTAGAACTATTTATTAACATATGTGAATATAAATGTAAATTATTAGGTACAAATCTGAACGGGCCTTTAAAAAAAAGTAAAGCTTTACTTGAGAATAATTATTGTTTGTCAGGGCTGAGGGCGAGTGTTGTGACTCTTGACATATTCAGGGTTAGTCGATTTCATGTTATGGAGTAATTATTTCTAAGTCTAAATATCAGACCGTCGCCTGCCTTCTAACCCTTTCATACTGCAAAGCTCTGTGTTGTTGGCCTAACAGTGGTTGTGCTACGTATGCTCATTTTTAAACCATTTTGTACATGTTCAACAACGTGTGATCAATCACAGATGAATAAAGCATCAGATGTATTATTTTTCTTCTTGCTGAGTTCTGTTGCCTTATTGAGAAACAGACACAAATCACAGTCTAAACAGCTTTGAAAGATTATAAGACGTAAAAACTTTTTGTATCAAAATATACATTTTAATCGAAAATGTGCATTGTAAAAACTCACTAACAGATGCTCAATACATCAGCCAAAAATCTCAAATGTCATACGGTTTATAGATTACAAAATGTAAGAAATATTTTATAATTGGGCATTTTGCTAGTGGAAATTTTTTTAAATTTTGAGTGAAACATCTTGAAAAAACATTTTAATAGAGTGAAAGTCAAAATAGCACACTTGGGGAAAAAAAACAACAACTTTGTTTTAAGAGTGAAAATGTCAATATATTAAAGGTATGATATTAATATGAATGAATCACAATTCTAACTCTAGAAAAAAAAAAGGAAACAAAACCTTATCACCTGTTGCAATATCATTCAAATTCAGTATAAATGAGTTCCAAAAATAATGCTGCGCATTCCAAAGTTTTGAAAAAAAAAAAAATGATTAAATGAACCCAATTTTTAGAAACTTTATGACCCATTTACAGTACATCCAGGTTGTGGAGTCCTCCACGAAGTTCACATCCTCCTTTCCCAACAGTTAAAACGCAGGCTTGCTCATATACTCCTCCATGGTCTGAGAAAAAGGCACATCACAGGTAAGAAGAAAATATCAGCTTTTTAAAAACAAAAATAACAAACATGCCAAATTATACACTTAATTCTTAATATTCACAGACACACCTACGCATCACCTGCAATTCATTGCCAACAGTCAACAGGTTAACTAACACAAGCACAGCATCTAACCTGTCTGTCCATATTCAAGGTCATCCAAACAGCTCCACCTCATACCACTCACTGTAGTCATCCTGAAGCGATAATGGTCAAAATGAATAAAGGGAGGCTAAACTGAACATCATCCAACTCTAGATTAGAAGTGTTAGTCAGCCCTAGTCAGAAGCACAGGACATCACACCCAGTCAGGCTATCACTGAACCACACAACCACAGAGGAAGGGGTGGGAGGAGGAAGCACCAGGCAAACACTAAAGTTCACTCCAAATTCCAGCAGAATCTGCTTCTCACTCGCAGCGACGCTGACTGAGGAAGAGGCAGATATGCAGGCGGGAAAATGAGCAGGAGGGGCAGGACAAACAGCAGCACAAGCACAAATCTATAAAACAGGAGGGGCCACTAACATTAAAATGTCCTTAAGCTAAGAAGAAAACAAAGACAATAGGGACTGAGCTGCACCTATTCATTGAACTCACTACCGGAAACTAACTGCACTACATTCACTCAGTAAACTTACACTCTCATTTCAGAGCATAAAGTAGTATTTAAAAGAAGTGTTGCTGCAGAGAGAAATCTCCAAACACCCAGTTTTGTAGATTTGGATTACCCCACAACCACAACTTTAGAAAAATAATCAAATAAAGACGCACGCACACACAACAGTTGTCTTAATCTAAAAATGTGTCACTATTGCTTTAAAAATCACTGAGGCATGCAACAGAAGTTACATGCTCAGACAGCATTAGAATAAAAATGTCTTGTGTGTGTGTGTAGGTGTGTGTGCGTTCACGTGTGCTCATGCATCTTACCTCTTGTAACATGTCTGAGGATTCAATGGCTCGATTCACAATCTGTTTAGAGGTTTCCTGGATCTCTCCTCCCATTAAAAACTCATCCAGGATAAAATAGGCTTTCTCAAAGTTGAAGATTATGTCCAACTCACACACCTGAGAGAGCATATGATGCCAGTTATTGAGGTTATCAAATCTGCACAGAACACATTTACTTTTTATATTATATCACAGTAAAACGTAAAAAAGTAAATGCATTGTCTGCCACATTATCTATTGACACATCCATGAAAAATGTTTAAATAGTTTTTGATAAACTCATCTTTTATTTAAACAGACTTTCAGTTAGAATCCTGGAAAATCCAACATTTAACTTAAGTACATTTAGTGATTAGATGGAGAAAAAAAATCCACATTATCAAACAATTGTTTTTAATAGCACAGTTATTGGCTCCCCTTTCATTTAACCTAAAATAATTGTAGTAAAATAATCTTCTAATGTTTTTTATATGTTGGTCAGACTGTGTAGAAAATTGTAATTAGTAAACTTTTTGTTTGTCGGGTGTGTAAATGTGATGTGACACAATGTCCCGTTTCTTATAGCCGCTTGTCAAGGAGGGGGCAGTAAAGGGGACGGTAAAAAATCTCAAGGTGAGAACCCAGAACGCCCAGACTGTCCTCTCTGCTTGATTAAACCTTATGAAATGATCTATTGGCAAAAGTGGTTGTCCAAAGTAGTGTGGCTGGCACTGTATATACAGCTTAAAGAAAACTTTAAAAAAAGAACATAGAGGGATATACATTGCCAAAGTATTTGTCCAGCAGCTCTACATAGCGGTGAATAATCTCCAGGGCTAAAAGCTCATTCTCTTCATGCTCCACGCCCAAACAGAAATATAAGCTTGCATACCTACAAAGAGAACAAAGGCATTTGTTAGGTGGTGGTGGACAAACACATATTACACAACATAGCTTCATTATCAGAGACTAACGCTAACGATCCACCCACTAAAAACCCCTCCACTAATTTGAGCTGCTTGAGCAGACATGCGAGAGAGTGACTCACCTCTTATAAACAATCTTCATGTCTTTCCACTGAATGAAGTTGCAGGTGCGCGGTTGTCTTGCTAAGACCATTGTTGTCATCTCCCTTATAATCTTCTTCTTCTCTCGCTCTGATATAGCCGTGTACCACTTCTGCAGACGCAGACGCCCTTGGCGACTGAAGAGCAGCAGGAAACGCATCTAACAAGACAAACACAGTCAGCAGGAAAAATAATTTTTTATGTCTGAACGACCAAAAGCGAAGTCTAGTATAGCCATGAAAAGTTATTCATTAACTGTAATCGTTAGACAAGAGGAATGCTTTGACAGGTTTCATTTATTTAAAAAAAAAAAAAAAAACTCACAAAAGTACACGTAATAGCCGTACAAATTTTCTTTATGCAGTGGACACTTATTAATGAATTCTGTTGTCTATGCTGGTTTACACATGACTAAATGTTCATTTCGCATTCATGGATGCAAGGACATGATTCGAGGCTTTCATTGCTCTAAATTGAAACACGTTTTCTGAACACGACTCCCAGACAAAATCAGTTGTTAGACAAATAACCTTGGTGATTTATTAATAGCAACTTACATAAGTGATGCTGCAACCAGGCATCACAACAGATGACTTTGACTGGAATGATTTCTTGAGAAAAATATTTAGAGCCAACACATAATTTTAACAAATTTGTCGTTTTCAGCTTCATGAATGTTTCAGTGAAAGTGACAGTTGTGTGCAGAAGCCCCCTGGCTGCAGTCAGCGGGGGTTAGAGTTGAGTTTTCTGTGGGCTCCTTGTAACGTCAGCTGTCAATTCACATCACCATCTGAGTAATAATTTGACTGATGAATAATTTAGTGATGTAAGAATAAAGAAATCATTAAACTATGACAAAGTGTCAGCCTGATTTATACATATAAAGTTTCCATTAGCACTTTGCTTTTCTGGCATGCAATAAAAGTTTAGAGAGAAAAAAATTTAAATAAGCCGATAGATTAATTTAATAAATCATTAGTGGAAACTTTAATATACTAAATAATATGAAGTAAATATCTTGAGAGTCAATCAATTAATTTAATTGTTTACTTGATGGCAAACAAAGAAATTTAGGGTAGATAATCCACAATATGCAAACAAATAACCAAGCTTGGAGCATTCAAAACAAATATTACTAATGCCCTTGTGTCTTGACTGGAGATGGGGTTCAAATCTGCATAGAGCCCCATAAAAAAAACGAAAACTTGTTTTGAATACTCTTTCCACCCCACAAAGCAACACATGCAGACAATAGAAAAAAAGAACAATGACAGAATTCAAAAGGACCTCAAAAGAGGACATACAAGTATTTCCAGTATTTGAAACTTGTCAGGAAATGAAATTAATAGAACAGAAGGAAAATTAGCAGCATTTTTTCTTAATGTACAACCACATAGTTTAACATTAAGTAGAAAAACTACAAGTTTCGTGAGTGTCCATTTTCACAGCAGGCAAATTAATATGTAAAGCATTAAACTGCCATTAAGGGCAGGACGCCTACAGGAAAGTGACGAAACCTGTTTTAAGGAATCCACTGGTATGAGCAAACCAACACCTTACCGTTCACAAAAGTGTAACTGAAACTCAAAAATTTGCCTCAATATAAGCAAATAACTTACTTTTTTTTTTTAGCCTGACAAAACAAACCCGCTACGGTGTTCAAGGAAGTGACTAGGCAGCTCCAGTGTTAGCCACCTGTTGTCAGGTGCGACAGGTGAATAGCCCCGGCTGACTGAGGCCACTTTACAGCTACAGCCATGCGCGCAATCTAGCCTTTAAAACACTTACCATTTTTGACGCTGGGCCAAGAGATGCGAACACTATCAAAAGACAAGAAAATATGCACTTTAACCCTCACAAAGGGTCAGACGGCCAGGCTGAAAACATATCTACCCTCTGCGAAGTGCAACCAGTGAGAAAATCCAGTTTAGCTCCGCCCTACTGGCCTCTGGAGGAAAGGCGCGTCATCACAACTTATAAGCATCTGGATTGGTCACTGTAAGGCCTGTGTTGCAGGGATCAGCGCACCCAGAAGCGCGAGGCGTGAAATGTAAATGAATGAATTGGTAAAGGTTTAACAAATGACTGTCAGCTGGTCCGTTTCGATGTTATTGCAACTAATGATCGGTAGGGAGCAGCATATTGCTCCTGTATTTGTTTCATGTGATGCCAATCCGTCTCAGTGGCTGAGAAAGAAACACGGGAACTGGTTGGTCCATTGCTCTGGGAATTGTTGTCCACTTCACATCATGTCTATTTACCGAAACGCCATCTGGTTTTTAAATGGGATCCAACAATACACAAGGTTAGTAGCTACCATATCACTTTGATGCTGATCTGAGATCTGGATATTAAAAAAAAAAAAGATGCTTTGTCACTAGTGGCTGGATGTTGGTTCACATTATAACGTTTTAGGTATTTAGATGTATTTTGTGTCACAGCTTGTTCTGTAGTTGTAAATGTTGCCTGACAGTCAAATCAAAGGTCTGATCACTGTGTGGCACAAATCACAACACAAACTGGTCTTTATGTTCAATCACAATAGCTCTATTGACAGCTGGTGTGTCTTGAGGATGACACATCTCTATTGGAGCTAAAACAGTGTAAGTTGCCAATCTTGGAGAGGGTTGTTTATGAACAAATGCAGCCATATCTTCATTCACATTTTCAAAAGTTACAGTCTGGCTATAAACTCCAACCACAGCAAGATGAAAAGATTTTTTCAAAGTTTTTAAATTAGTTGTTATTAGCTGTAGGGTTTGGTAACGTTGATGTTATAGTAATTTTAGATCTGACGTCTGTTTTTGAAGAATTCTTCTATCCTGTCTGAAGTTGAGTTTGGGTATTAATGGCACTGAGCTTTCATAGGTTTAGTTCTGCGTATTGTACAGGAGCCTTTCCATTCATAATATGTGGAAAAGTATATTGCACATTTTTTCTGTTTCTTCTTTTTCTTTGTCATACTTACATGTTTCTGATCATTAAATAAGTTTTAATTGGAGACAAGATATTAGTAAGTAAATACAAAATGTAATTTAAAAAAGAGAAAGATTTCATTAATCTAGAACAGAAAAAACCAATCTAACACTATGTGAAAATTAAAGAGTACCCCATATTTAACAGGTAATAATTGTGATTAACCAGGTGTTGTAAAGCTGAGTTCAATTTCATTAGCCCCAACCAGGCTTGATTTGTAGCAAATATTTAGAATTAAGATATTGTTGCTATAAAATCATATCTGCGATCTCCAGTGAACCACAGGGAGATCCATTATTTAAAATTGAGAAAATATGGAACAGTGGGAATCTTTCCAGCAATGGTTAGCCTATTAAATATTATCCAGTAGTACATTAACAAATCATCCAGGGGATCACAAAAAAGCCAGGAACAACATGTAAAGCAAGGAATGCCTCACTTGTTTCAGTTAAAATAATCCGTGAACTGATGAGACAACTCAGGTTGTTTTTGGTCTGAAAACAAATAAATTCAAGTTTTCAAGGATCTGAAACATTTGAGTGTGACAAACAAAGTAAGAACTACTTTCAAAAACTTTCCAAAGATACACAAGCCTGTTATGTACTAGGATTCTGAAAATGAAAGAATGATGAAAAGAAATCATCCGAAGGGTACGGATGATTTCTTTTGTAGAAGCACTACCACACTTCTGCAACAGACTCAAATTTCAGGTAAGATTCATCCAGGGCCATGAATATATAAAATATGCCTCTTTTGAGTTTCTATTTTATTTCTGACTGACTTATTTTAACATTTTTTTTACTTATTTAATGCAGATTTATATGTTCCTCATATCCTGATGGATTTCTTTCTAATTTGTCAGTAAAACAATTCTGAGCAGCTGAGCTTCTTTTCAGTTGCGCTTCAGTTGTCCCCCAGTGTTTTACAAGCCTGGCGGGCCACCAGGCTTTACTTGTGCCCCTACCAGGCTAAGCATTGCTTATTTTTCTAAGTCTTTTTAAAATGTTAGCATTTTTTTAAGACTTTGTAGTTGGTGTTCAGGTATTAATCTTCCAATCTTTCAATAAGACATAATTACCGAGTGATAGTTTAAAATTTTCTGTCAACTTAAAACATTTTTTTAAACTCAAAAACATGACGGGCCGCTGGATGAATGACTGCCCCTGCATCCAACCACCGGACTTAGCAAGTTTTCTAGGGGAAACCTTGAACACATGATTGAATCTTTCATCAATATCTCATTGTAATTGATATTCCTCTCACACAGTAACTGATTAGTATGTTTATTTATTTTTTAAGGAGGGGATATGCAGCTGCTTCTAAAGACTTTGAGACGAAGGATCTTGAAGTTTCTGTAGTGGGGCAATCTTTCTTGATCACTGGAGCCAACAGTGGAATTGGCAAAGCAACAGCCATGGCTATAGCCAAGAAAGGTATCAGCTAAAGAGTTGTTCTTTGTGTCACACTATTCTCATATATTGGTGATCTGGTGGAAATGGGAAACCAATGGAGAAGATGGAAGTGCTTGTGCACTCTCATCAGGATCTTAGCTGTAAACGTGTATTTTGTTGCCCAGGAGGAACAGTCCACATGGTGTGCAGGAACAAAGACAGAGCAGAAGAAGCAAAGTCGGAGATTGTTTCTGAGTCTGGGAATGCGGTGAGTGACTAATATTTGAACATCCCTTACATCCAATTGCCAAAATTAAAGATGAAAAAACTCACTCTTGTTATAGGAGGTGTACGTGCATGTCGTTGACATGTCCCAGACACGCAAAGTGTTTGAGTTTGCTGAGGCCTTCAAGAAAGAGCACCCGTCGCTGAATGTCTTGGTAGGTGTCAGTTATCATCCTAATTCTTGGCCACATACAGAATAATGGAAAATCGTTTCTTGATTTTTAGATGTAAAAGTTTTGGTTTGTGTGTTTACTGTGACTGTTCTTAAATAATGTGGTAGATAAACAATGCAGGCTGTATGATTCACAAGAGAGAGCTGAACGCAGAGGGCCTGGAGATGAACTTTGCCACCAACACCATGGGTGAGAGATGATTCTAACAGGCAGAGTGTGTCTTCCTGCAGCACTTCAGTGTTCCTACTAACTTTACTTTCTCTACTTTAGGGGTGTATATTCTCACTCAGTCTCTCATACCACTTCTGCAGAAGAGCCGGGACCCACGAGTGGTACGACTTCATGCATAAATACTCACAGACACAGGCTTCATCTGGATCATGTGGACTGCATAATGCCACTTTTGTTTGTGCTTTAGTGGCTGTTGTCTAACCACACTGCTGTTGCTGTTCACTCTCTCTGTGGTTAGATCACTGTGTCCTCCGGGGGCATGCTGGTCCAGAATCTCAGAGTTGATGATTTGCAGTCAGAGGAGGACCGCTTTGATGGCGTCATGGTCTATGCACAGAACAAGGTAAGACAAGGAGATTATTTATATCTAAGAAAGAGGGTATTCATATCTGTTGAACTTTTCCTCATTTTGTTACGCTAGAGTTAATGACCTCTTTTTATTGGGATTTTATATGATAAGCTGATATTGAGAAGGAATGGGCAATGCTGATTTCTTTGTGGTGTTGTTTGTGCTGTGATCCATGGCAAACTGTGACTTCATGAGACTTTATCAAATAAATAAGAAAAAAAAAGTTTCTTTTTTTTCCTTTTCCATAAAAGCAATATTTGTGGGGCACAGAGCCTCTAGGCTGCTTCGGTGAGTTAAGTCCTCCTGGCCTACACTGTAAGTTTAGGTGGGCAACTATTCATTTGTAGATTTACAATTTAGCTGAACTACTTTGATTTGCCAATGATTTTTATTCCCGACATGTCTGGTGTGTTGCTAAGGCGTCATGGTGGAATCTTTTATCGACTAATGTTGCTCTTCACAGAAAAACACTAATAGTTATACTGAGAATATATTAGGTGCATCACGTAAGTGACAGTAGTTGGTTGCAGATTTTATTCAAGGGTATCAAAAGAAATAGGGGCCAAATATCAATGCACAAACCACTTTTTAGATTACTATTTGTAAAAAAATAAGTAAAATAAATGATGCATTTTCTTTCCACTTCACAATTATGCAGAATTTTGTTTTATCACACAAAAATCCAACAAATTTAGGTGTTTAATACTTTTCACAATGGTTGTATTTTGCTAAGCTGAAAGCTATAAAGTCTAAGGTTGTAAATTTGAAGGAATGTGACAATGTGCTGTTTCTTTTTAGAGACAGCAGGTGGTGCTAACAGAACACTGGACCAAAGCCAACCCTGTCATTCACTTTTCTGTCATGCATCCGGGTTGGGTTGACACACCAGGTACAGTCTGATCAGGGTGAACAAATATCCGAAAATGAGTCGTTTGTTGTGAATCTCAACATTTAACAAAGTTAAAGTTAAGTTAACATCAAGTGCTGTTGTTAAAAGCAGAATATGTGTAGAATTTTTTTTTTCTTTTGTTTCCAGCTGTTTCTACAGCAATGCCACAGTTTCATCAGATGATGGGGGACAGGTTGCGCAGCGTGGACCAAGGAGCCGACACGGTTGTGTGGTTAGCTCTGTCCAGAGCTGCTGCTAGAAAACGCAGTGGGCAGTTTTTCCAAGGTGAGATCAACAGAGTCTGTCAGTTTTTACTTCAACCCTCTTTGATGAGCTCAAGTCCTCTGACTAGTTGTTTTTGTTTCAGATCGTAAGCCCGTTCCCACCCACCTGCCTCTGGCTTGGACTCATAGTTCTGCTGAAGAAATTCACAGTTTCATATCTCAGCTTGAGACTCTGGCCAGAGCCGTTCAGTCACAACATGATGTAGATCTTAAAGGCCAGACGGACACTTCCGTACCTCAGTTTGTCTGACTTATGTTACGAAATGTGTTGGTGACTCAGAAAGTAAAATTGTCACTGATTGAAAGAACAACATATTACATTTATGTTTTAAATGTTGCAGTAAAATATTGCTCTAGTTTTTCCCCTGAAATAAAACCGAGCTCTGGTCACCTCACTACAGAGTCGTGTATAATGTTAAATTAGGTAGGCATTCATATCATTAAAATGTATTCTCATGACTTGAAATAATTTCCCAATATAGATTCTGTTGACCAAATATAGGATAGCAGCCTACCAACTAGCAGCTTGTTTTAAGAAACTGAAGACACCCCTCAGGGTCCTGGTTAAACTTTTTGATTAAAACTCACTTTAATCCGAGCCTTTTACACAATGATCCATTAAATAATCTGACAATAAGATAACCAGTCGGAAAGGGGTTAATTTAAAGAGGAAAATCAAAGACACTGAACGCTACAGTGTGTCACCAGACGAGGGTAAAAAGGAGTAGACTGCTTAATTTTACTCAAATTAATTTGGCAACTGCTTACTGATTGATTTTAATATTTCCACACCTCAGTTGCTCATTTTAAAGTCACTTCTGTTATCAAATGCATAAAAGGAAAAATTATTTCTAAGTTCAAGAGTAAAGCAGCATTTTAAGTCTGAATAGAGCCCAATATAGAAGATGAGATAACAAAGAATCCTAATTTTTATTTTGTAACAATCCACTTCTGCTGTTTTAATAATTTTATTAGTTTATACAGTACGGAAACACAAAAAAAATAATGTGGTGCATTCACATTTTCCCACGGGATTCTTTGCAAGTTATGAACTCTACCAGGGTAAAACAGTGAAAATCTTGAAGCTGAATCCATCCATGTAAAAACTCACTGGGAATAGGAAGACCGAGCCCGATTTGAAAAGTCATCTAGAACATCTGATGGATTTTCTTTTTTTGTCTATTCCAAGTTTTTACGTCCCATGTACGAGGGCTTACTGTGTTTTTTTTTTTTGTTTTTTTTTTGCACGAGTTGATGGATCAGGGTTCCAGTCGATGTCTGTAAAATAAACTTACAGTCCATACGCAACAACAGTCCACAGAAAACATTCCAATCTTTACTCCCATCATTCGCCTCCTACGCCACGTAGGTGTACACTTTGCGATCCTCTGGCGTCCGTGCCAAGTATTCTCTTTCTATCAGTCCTTCAATGCGCTTTTTGATTACCACAGGACTGGGAAGAAACCGTGCTCGGAGCTGCTGGGTCACCTGAGGACGCAAAGGGGCAAAAATGTTTGGCTTAAGATTAAAGACTGCTCATTGAAATAGTATTTTTTTGCTATGTGGAGGTACTGAATAGCAAAAATCCTTCCTGCAGTGGACAGTGGTATGAGCACTGTCATTGATAAGACAGAAGCAGAATTTTATTAGATTAGCCAGGCTAATCTCTGACTGTTTAGAGCTACAGTAAGACGAGGACTCCTCTCTCTTTGTCTTCACAATGTACTGATGAAGGTCAAATAATGAGTGCTCCACCTTCAACCCTACATCACAAGTATTACTACGTAGCATTTCAAATGGAACAACAATACTGGTGGCTTTCAAGTCAAAAGGGTGAAAAAAAAACTGTGTGGCCCTCACCTCTGCTACCAGGACATTGTGCTGCATCTTCTTCCTCGACTTCATGATGCGGACGATGGCTGCCTCGATCTCATGCTTCCTGTCGTCGTCGACTTTCTGTCGTGTCTCCTTTCTTTCGGGATCCGATTCTCCTTGTTTAGCAGCAACTAGTAAGGTGGGTGCCAGGTAAAGACAAAAGGTTAACAGAAGAAACTTAAAAGAAAGGTAACTCAAAGAAATGAAAAATGCCAACCACATTTACAATTTGTTACATAGATCTTGTGTAAGAAATCAAACACCTTTTGGAGTATTTATCTGTTACCAAAAAACTGAAAAAGTTTACATTCTGAGCTAAATGGGAAAGGAAGGCTATAAAAATAGATTACAGTGGGAAGCAAAATGGCATAAATGAGGAAATTCTGCAAATTGTATCAGTAAGAACCCAGTTCAGAAAAAAAGGGAAACAAAAACTGATGTAAGGTTTAGCCATGCAGTGATTTAACCCACCTGTCTGGATTTTGACTCTGTGCAGCTTGGAGGTAAACTGATCATTGACTGTAAACACATGGCCATTTTCAATCTCTTTTGACTTTGGCTCTTTTGTTAGAACTCTTTGTGTGGGTTTTCCACAGGCTAAAGACTGCAACGCCCGAACCAGCTCTCTCTCTGGGATGTCCGTCTCCTGCTGGATCTCCTACAGAAGAGGACAAAGGTGACGATTAATAATTAAGAAAAGGCGTGCGGACTAAAACTTTGTCCTGTTCAGCAACACATACATTTCCATAAGATTGCAAACACTCATTCATATCAAAATTGTTAATATCCAACAGATCCAAACATAGAAATAGGCTTTTGTGTATGTGGCAGGAAGTTAATCAACCATTAACTTCCAGTCTATTAAAGTTATAGACTTGAAAGCAAGAGAGAGGCAGATAACTATTCGGAAACCTTTACAAAGGCAAATTGCAAAGGACAACCAGGTGAGTTATTGTATTGCCAGATTTCTGCAACTCTTTTGAAATGTTTATACATAAGCCGTGATCAGGACACAAAAGTAGACACAGAAAGAAAAAAAGTGATTCAGCGAAACACGCACTACAAATATTTTCATGCTCACAACTAGTGAATGCTGGTGTCTGTTGGATAAAACTGAAGAGCAACTATTGTTCACATTCATAATAAGGTCAAACGGTTTTGACAGAAAGTGAAAGGCAACAGTAGACTGCCATTTGCTGTGTATAGAACAAAGCACATCTTGACCCTCGCTCGTTCCTGTAAAATGAAGATCTCCATTTGAGGCAGGTGGTCATAATGTTATGCCTAAATGGTGTCTAAAAACAGAAAAGAGGGAGCACAGGATTCTCACCTCAAAAGTGCACTTTTCCCTGTTGTTGAAGAGCATGAGGATGGTCATCTGGAAGGTGGAGACCTGCAAGATGTGCTTTCGGGTGTTAGATCCTGTTACCTGTGCTCCGCCGACACCGACCTCAGAACCATCCTCCTGCAGAGGACATAGGAAAACATGACAATTGGAATAAAAACAAGAATAAGTCCAGTTTGCACAACTCTACCCTTAAAATTGTTTCGCAGTTAAATAGTTGGAGCAAATCTGGTACCTTTTTGATAGCTCCATAAAAGGTTGCATTTAGGTCTGCTCCACCCATGTGATGTTGTAGTGTGAGCTGCCTTCCACTGTGCTTAGCAAGGTAAAACCTGTTAAATACAGGCAGGCAATGTTCTTATTAGATGCAAATAAGCATCTAGCAGTAATACCTTTCTCACTTTGCTGAATGTCTTACCTTCTGAAGACTTCATATGCGTCTCTAGGAGCAGGAGGGATGGTGCACTTGGGTGTTGCAGACTGTGTAGGCCAGTAACCCGTGGTAAGGACCCTTACTGTCAGGTCTACACCACTTAAAGAAGCCTGAAATTGATGCACAAAACCTCTGAGATTCCTTAACAATGATCTTCAGATGTATTTATTTCACCTAGGATTCATGTTTTTATTTTTTTTAATGTAATGAAATGAGAATACGTAGCCTAGTGACCGTGCAAGAATTTCCCACATTGGCTTTGAATAAAAACACATACTTTAAGTGTGTTTTTAATGTCTTACCGATATGCTCTGAATGTATTGCCTGAACTCGTCCATAGTACTGTTTGAGATGCTCATGTCTCTGAACATGCCTTCCAGTTTAGAGGTGAACTGACAGCCACATTCTGTCTGCAAGGGAGAGACGGGGAGAACAATGAGCTACGACTGCAAACATGTAGAGTAAATAGAATAAAAAAGGTGGAGGTCGATTTGATATAGAGCATGAACATAGTTCTAAAGATGCAGAAAAAAGTGCAAATTAGCATATTAGAAAATTATCAAAAAGGTTTAAAACATACGCAATAATCATAAAACAGAGCGGTTCGTTTTAAGAGTCCTTTGTTTTAATTCCGATGATTATGGCTTAGGGCTAATGAAAAAGAACATTCTGTTTCTCTAGTTATCAAAATATTCCCAGCCATTAAAAATATGGATTTTAACCCAGAAATGTCCCATTGGACAACTGATGGATAATATTGGCTTATCAAATACAAAAAGGTAAAGATGGCTAACTCAACTCAATGCTAATGCGACTACAAATATGACAGATGTTTATTACAAGTTTAGGAAAGCCTTCCTCTTGAGTGTGTTTGTCATTTTTGACATATGAGCATCATTCATGAGAATTGGTCTGTTTGACAGTCATCAAAATTACAAAAAACAAACAAAAAAACTAAACACATGAAATGTTTCACCTTGAGTTTATATTTCTGACTGAAATTACTAAAATAAATCAGGTTTTCTGAGCAGGACCTGAACACCTCACAAATCTTTCACCTTCAGCTTAGAGATCATGTTCTTCTCCGAATCATCCGAGACACTCTTGTTGCTGAGGAGCCGCCGGCCCAGATGCTGCTTGTAGTACCTTTCGAAAACGTCCTTCTCCTGCATAAACCTGAACAACACCATGGCCTTGTCGAGAATAGACTCCACCTCCTGTTCTGTCAGCTGATTAAAATACAGATCAAACAAAATGTAAATACTTCCATACCTCAGAAAAAACTAAGTGTTTTTATTATAAAGTGACATACCCCTTTTACTCCCTTCTTGAGCTTATCATCTATGAACAGTGACAGGTACTCTGGTGAGCGTGAGTTGAGGTTGAGAAAATACTCAAAGTCTCCAGCGATAGTTTGCTTAAAGAGTCTGTCATTGTTGAAAGACTCGACGAGGAAATGATCAAATCGTGTTTTCAAGTCTAGCAGACCCTGTGGAGAAAGCGACAAACACAAAATGACATCTCTAATACAGCATGTGTCTCTTACAGTGTTGAGGCGAAGTCTTTAAATTTTAAGTAGCTTTGTGACAAAGTTCTGTTAGTGTACCTGAATGTAATCAACAGGGTTCTTGCCCTCTCCCTCTTCCGACACCAGAGCTTTGCCTTGTTCCCTCAGGTACGAGCTCATACACTCGCACATTGTTTTCAGGCCATTTGGTACTCGACTAAATAGCTTGTACATGCAAGCCAGATCTGAGAATGAAACATGAAGCAAAAAAATAATAAGAAGAAGACAAAGAATATCAAGAATTCAATCAAAACAAAATTATTAAACATATTTACCTTCTGTCTTTCCATTCTTGAGCATATGCACCAAGCCAGAATTCTCCATCTCCACAATAGTTTTCATATGCTTCGAAATAAGTTCCCGTTCCACTACCTTAACGATTGGCTCTTCGGTTGACTTGTCTAAGCAGTGCATAACTCGCTCAATCTCTTCATTGATCCTAGCCTCGACCTTCTTTATGTAGACACTGGCACTGTTTTCCGCCAAGAACTTTTGGCTCTCCATCTGAAAAGATTAAAAATTAATAGGGCTGTTTTACTGCAGATACGACAAACAATCGCACAAAGGCATCAGGAGCAAACTTACCTGGAAGAATTCAGCTGACATGTCTAAAAAGGGGCATTCGAAGTCCTCCTCATATACAGATCTGCCGTCCAGGCCCAGAATCATCAGCATCTGGCAGGCGTTTCTGATGGCGCCCCTGCAGTTGATGGCGGAAAGGAGACAAACAAAAACCTTGAGTTACATCAGACTTGCTGATTCATCCAAGATATCCGGCTATGCGTCCGTTGAAGGAGCACAGGAGCCTACCTGTCTACAACTTCCCCCTTTCTTTCCCGCGCAATCATGTCCAGCAATGTCTGTCGTAGGTGGTCCCGGATGCAGCCGTAGCGTACCACCTGGTCTCTGAATATGATTAGGCCCAGGTTGTACACGTTCTCCACGTTGTTTTGCTGAACATAAACCCTATCCTAAAAGAGAGTTAGAAAAAAGAGATACAATGACTTTGCTCAAGTTTAATGTTACATTTTACTTTGTATTATAGCACATATTCCACCCTGTATTCTTTTAAAAATAAATTATCGGAGCTCAATGAACCTTAGTGTTGTCATCTCAGAATATGACAAATGATGAAAGAAAAGAAAAGCGAGTCCTTGTCAGTCAGTAGCTTACAGATTCCGGTTTATGAGGCACTATTCATCTATTGCCTGTCTTCTTCTAATGCAGCTCTAACATAGTGGCAGGGTTAAGCTGGTCCAACCAGACCACATGACCTTTAATATTTAGTCCCAAACCATTCAGCTCATTTATTTTGCTTCTGGAAGTCTGATTATTTTATTATACAAGCTTGAGTGTTGTTTTTCCCCCTTTAATTTAATATGCGAGGGATCTCAGAGAATGAGTAGGATTTTCTAGTGGTGTTTTTTTAAATGTTTTTATATTTCAGTTAACGCCTATTGTGTGTGAGCATGTGTGTATATGTGATGCAGTAATATTCTGTCTTAGTCAGCTGTAGCATTTACTTTTTCATGATCTTTGCACCAAAATAAAAGTAAAAAAAATGTGTTTAGTAATTCTATGTGGATATGACCTAAAATACAAACATACATGAATGTATAACGTTTTCCGTAGTTCAGGGTTTATTTTATCAGAAATAAGTATGTGAATGCTCCAAATCTTTAACAGCTCAAAGAAGAAATTAATTAATTATTATTATTTTCTTTCATTCACGTCGGAGAGACTGTTAAGTAAGTAGTGCTTTGATCTCTAATCTTTAAACCTGTTACGTTTCAGAACTGGCTAGACTCCTATTACAGTTTTCCATATTGTGATGCAAGACAAAAGGAACTCTCTGTCTTAATAGACGGAAAAGAATCATTATCATTTTCCAGTTTGAATTTCCGATGAACAGATGTCTTTTTGGTTTTGAAGAAACTGAAAATTAGAGCAGGAAAAAATGTTGGAGGAAGTGTATTTAGCATACCTAATGCATTGTGTTCTTCGTTGTCATCTAGTTGGAAATCTACTTTACTTCCTTCTCTGCCAACTTTAAGTGTTAATCACTTGTTAAATGAAATGACAGCATGACGCAAACTGTCACATGCAGCTTCACTGCAATTACCAACAATGTTTTAGCCAATAGAATTAGGTCAACATGAAACTCAAAATGCCTTCCTCAACAGCATTTCTGAAAAATGCTTTGTTTAGTCTTAAGTATAACAGGAAATTATTCATTTTTATATAACGTTTTTCTTCTGAAGAATATTTTCCCAGTAGATTTTCCCTTCAAAGAAACCAAAAGGATGTTAATAGTTTAAACTATCAATTTGAATTAATCTGTGCAATGAATCAAATCGCAATTATCGTAACATTGCAAACACAAGAGACTGCTTCGATGCAATATTTGGTAGAAATCTATATTTCATGTGTCATGTATTTACTCTCTGCAATCAAAACATAGAGTTTTGATTGCTAATTTTTCTTATTAGAACGGACTATAAATGTATGTAAATCTGATGTATATAAAAATTCCACATGATCTTCGGTCATAAACTGCAGATTATCATCGTATCACTAATATTTAAGCTGCATTTCAATTTTATGTGAAAATGGGGCTTTGTGTAATCTGAGAAGGAAAATCATGTATACATAATATTTAAGCTCAAGTATTAGTAAGTTAGTTAGTTTCTTTGCTGGTAAATACAGCAAAGACCAACAAGTAGTTTCAAACTCTGTTTTGACATCAACAGAGAAAAAAGAAGCAAAAGTGAGTTGATTTTACAAAACAGACCAAAGACCCACAGTCTAGATAAAGAAACAAAACATTTACTCAGATAAATTAATTTATAATGTGGGAAAAATTCTTATTGATGGAACAAGTACATCAACATCAATAATCAGGAATTATTTACTGAAAACAAGTCTCTATGTCTTATTGAAAAGTCACTTGTATGTTAGTTTTGTCTTATTTCTAGTAAGACAAACTTCACCAAAACTTCACCAAAAATACGTGGTAATATTTTGTGCTTTTGCATTGCAACAATCTTATGATCCGTGGGCTTAGCTGTCAGGCTTCACACAATAAATACCAGACTTTATGGTTTTAATGAGTGTTACAGATAGCAGATTTTTATTCACTGATAATCTGTTACATAGACATTTTTTAAGGAAACCAGGGTTGATCACAAAGAGTCTGGTCTTAAACAAGTTGATGAAGGTGTACCGTTTCTTTGAAGATGATGCAATCGTTTATAGACTTGATTCATGTTTATCTTAAGGCAGGTTTGGAATTATAAGCACTAAATTATCTTTGATATTAAGTTAAATAACAGTCGGCCCGCTGCCAGTCAAAAACCAGAAAAGTGTGAAGCTAAAGGACCCCAGTAGAGCACTGTTAGCTCCATACTGACTGGGCTATTGTTTTAGCCTACACTTACGCTAATCCCAAGGGATCAATCACTCGCGCACAAGTACACACACATTTTATTCTCGCTGTTGGCAAAGGTAAGGTAAATGGTTCTGCCAGTTTTCCGATTAAACAAACATGCAAACAAAGCCTCATTGTTTTAGTCCACAAATAATTTAAGAACAGAGTTCCTACCATGTACATAAGGATGTCTCTGATCATAACCATGGCAGTTTGATGGTCATTCCAAGCCTGGTTCAGTGTTTGCAGAAAGTTATTGTTTAAGGAGTTTAGAACATCTTCCCGTACCTAAAAATAACACAAACAACCAAATCAAGTCACGTCAAGCCAATTTATCTACGGTGGGACCAGAACAGATGACATTTTTACATTGTTGATGACTTTGTTGAAGAGAAAAGCAGTATCTTACTTTGTTGATGAGGTGCTCTGTGACCACTTCCCTTAGGCCTGTGTAGAGCTTCTCTCCGTGCTTGTGGAGCACCATGGTGTAGGCATTCCTGTACAGCTCCTCAAAACTCAGCCCGCTGTTGTTCTTCCTCTGAATCTCCTGGATGGCATTTTTTAGAAGGTCCCAGATGTTATTTACGTATTTCTCATCCATCGTCATCTGCAGGACACAAACAAATAATGAAAAGTTGTGGTTTGGAAACATCAGCTGATCGATATTGGTAAATCATATGACCTTAGCAATATGAGAGCTTATTCCTTCAATACAGTTTCAAAACTGTAACTGTTGTCTCCTGGTTTTTTTGTCTCCATTTGTATTTCTGTGCAAAGCAAGTAATTCTTTCATGTTAGAAGCATATCAACTATTCTTGCAGTACTGTCTCTGTTTCACCTCAGAAAGCTTGGACCAATGGATGCAGGTTTATGCCAGGAACAAATGAGTCAACAGCAGAAAAATGTATTTGTGCAAAAAAAAAAAAGAAAAAACCTAAGAAAATAGAGCTACATGCAAGGTTGATCACCATTTTATCACTGTTATTAAATAAATAAATTGGGAGGGCCTTATACATTTGAACAAAATGTATTGGGCTAAAGTAATATAAACAATATGGGACATATAGGAGATCCAGGCAGTGCTGTGGACAAAAAAAAAATTGAAACAAGAGTTTCCATGAGTAACGCTGACTTCAGCTCTCATAGCATACTTTTAACTCAGTGATCCTGTTTTGTCCCTAATGTCATTAAATGAGTCATCCTGGAGTGAACAAAAGGCGTAAACTGATTTTTGCAAGGGACACGTTCGTCAATTCATGAGGAAAGAGTCGCAACATTTCCACTTAAAAACAAAGGCTTAATGACTGTTGTGGTTCAGCTTGTCATGCACACGTGTTTGTGGGGGGCCCAATATAAAAATATAAGTATGCCCCATTGATTTAAATTAAGCTATGACACCTTATTCTCGACATTACACTTCAAAGCAAAGTCCTAGCATGTAGATCAATACTGATATCTTATGCTGAGTTGCTTTGTTTCGTAATGACAAAAATGAATACAAAAACTGATTTGGTACATAGAGACCGGCTCAATAGAACAGACCCCACATATGCAGAAGCTGTAGTCCCCAACACAGCCGTCCTGACCTCAGGAGCTTGTTTTCCCCCTTTTTTCTTTTTGCCCATTCCCTGTCTGATTATTGTCAAGGCCACTAGCACTACAAAAAAAAAATCTTTACAACACATAAACAACAACAAAAAGGATATAGGAAATTTTTTCCTATAACAGTTTTTCTTCTTGTTTCTAGGGAGACTACTTTATAATCTAAAAGAGTAATATTATATTCTCAACAATGAAGCCTAACCTTCGGGTAAAATTAGGTCACAGACAAACAAACATTTATTCTAATCACTCATTAGAGATTATTTGTTGAACACGTTGAAATATCTAGAAACAATTTGTGTTATTTTAGATCCCAACTTTTTACTTATTTTAAAGGTTTCAATGGAAATTGGAGGACATAAATTACCCTAGAAAGACAACCTTTCAAACGAAATCCCTTTGTCAACTTTTAGGCTCAATACTTTAACCCATGCATCATTGAAAATTTCTCTTAAGATTCGTTCAAATTAAATCGTTTGTTTTGACATACACTCATTTTTATCTCCACAGTTCTAATTTTTATCTCCTCCTAAGAACTTAGGTTAGATGCAGATTCATGTTTCATTCTCAATAAAGAGCCATTGATTTCAAATGAATTCACTCACATGAGCAAAACACTTGTGCACACAGTCCTAGGAAGCGTGAGCGGTTATTATAACGTAATGATACTGGTTGACAGACTGACAGAAACTTGGCAAACGTCATGCCAGCTAACAGGCCTGCTACTAACGAGCTTATATTTGAAGTTTCCTCATACATGCTAGCATTAGCTCGTGACAAATAAACGGTAATATTTTCAAACCGATAACGAAAATAATGCGCCTGAACCAAAATAATTAAAGCCTCTGTGCCTCAGATGATTTATTCAGGCAGTTGTAGTTTCCCCCTGACAATGACGTCTATTTTTTCGTTTGAGATGCTAGTTAGCTGACAGCTACAAACACAGAGATCTTTCATTTCCAACGCCCTAGTTTTAAAATCAGTGTCCGTCTAATAATACTCACAGGAAAGGCTCGTATCCTCATCTTGGTGTCCTTCTTGGTGCCGCCTTTGAGGTTGGACATGATTACTAAGAGCGACTTTCGTTACTTAGTTGACTTAAAGACTACATGAAAGGCAGCTGCTAGTCTGCTTTCTGCACCCGGACAGAAAAAAGGACGCTTAATGGCCTCCCTTATGGGAATGCGGTCAGTATCTGCGTTCGTTACACTGTTGTCAGTCGCTTTCCTCAGAATGTTTCGGCTAATGTTTTAGCTTGTATGCAGTGATGGCGGCCGGAGTGAATAGTCTTCTCCACTGCGCAATCCGGAAATCTCGCGAGAGTTGTAGAGTCACAACAACGACAGGTGCGTGCCACAGGTTGACTTTTAACAGTTTCAAAGACTCCCGCTCCCACATAGTTTTTGATGTTTATCGTTGTAAGTATTAAACGTTTTCCTGGTATATATACAGTAAAACTCAATTTATTTAGAAGTAGCGTGACCAGAAAAATGCTCCAGTTTGTCGTTGGAACGTAATGCTTTTTTCTGCTGGATGTAAATCATTATTTTTAGTTGGCTATAAGCTACACGTAGCTAATTAACATCAAGTTTATAAGATTATTCTATCTATCAAGACGATTCAGACTCAATTAACCAAGTACATGTTAAAAACAAACAGCTTATTAAAACACAGTGTCGACTTTATAAAACTATGGAAGGAAATGACTGAAAGAAGTAACGTGTATGCTCAAATTCATTAAGTACACTTATGGCAAGTGTGTTGCTATCACAACACAATCTGTTAGGCTCCATAAAATAGTTTAAAATAGGCTAATACATTCCCTTTCTCCGACAGGCCATTATTTAAATTCCTGACTCTACCATTAGTAACTCTTTCTCTGACTTTCATGTTTCTCAGAGGAAGCTTGATTTTACTTTAACATCGAGCTAGTAGGTATCAAAAGCCACATAGAGTTGTTTACTTTTCTACTTCAATTGAAAGTAGAAAAGTAACACTATAGAAATGAAAGAATTTAACAGACACTGTTCGCCAAAAAATTATTTCATCTATCACTTGGTTTACTAGGCTGCACAGTGGCGCAGCTGGTAGAGCTGTTGCCTTGCAACAAGAAGGTTCTGGGTTTGATTCCTGGCCCTGGTCTTTCTGCATGGTGCTTGCATGTTCTCCCTGTGCATGCGTGGGTTCTCTCCGGGTACTCCGGCTTTCTCCTACAGTCCAAAAACATGACTGTCAGGTTAATTGGCCTTTCCAAATTCTCCCTAGGTGTGAGTGTGTGTGTGCATGGTTGTTTGTCCTTTCTGTCTCTGTGTTGCCCTGCGACAGACTGGTGACCTGTCCAGGGTGACCCCGCCTCTCGCTCGGAACGATAGCTGAAGATAGGCACCAGCAACCCTCCCGACCCCAGTAAGGGACAAGGGTGTAAGAAAATAGATGGATGGATGGATGGACTTGGTTTACTATGGAAGGCCACCATATTGAAGTTTAAATTTGTTGAGAACGCTTGATTCTCCAACCTGATATTTAAGCTTCTGAGGACTATTTTATTGTTTGTTTTTTCAGCATATTTATTAAAATATACCATAGGATTAAACATCTTTTTTTATTTAGCAATAAATAAGATTTTCCTTCCATTTTTTTGTTTGCATTTATCACATACCACAAGAAACTAAGAAGTCAGAGTCTTGTTGTTTGATACTGTTTCAAAAATATTTTCAAGATGGTGGTACCTGGAAAACCTGGGTTATAGGTTATACTTGGTTAAGAACCCCTGGTCTAAATAATTCAGTGGACACTGTCTGCACAGGGCTGTTTGCAAGACCCCCCACCGTGTCTGAATTTCCTCCTAGTTATATACTTTTTACTTTTAATACTTTCAGACCAACACAGATATCTCCAACTCTTGAAAACAATAAGAATACTTTTACATATTTTTTAGCCTATCTGCCATTGTTTTTCAGTTCCTCTGCTGCACTCTAGTGTCCAGTAGTTCCAGCCTCATGTCTGTATTTTTATCTACTATCAAGCAGAAAATCACTTTTTCACAGATCTGCTTGGCTGAAATCTTCTGCTCACTGCCACTGCTGCCTTTTATTCCACGCATATATGGAGGTGACCCTGTGAGAGACCAAGGAATAATAAAATTAAAACATACTCTATATCTATAGCTGTTAGTAACGTGATGTTAACAGCAGCCTTTCAAGGTTAGCAAACATATTTGCATAAAAACACAATTTAAACTCTAGTTGTAAGTAAATTACACAACTAAACAAATAGGGATCTTTTGTCATGATAAAAAAAAGACGACTGTATATGACATTTAGTGGTGCAGTTTATGCCACAGTGATATCTTCAACATTTTGGACTTATGTTGTGACTATAAACAGAACTCTTGCTCTTGCCATTCGACTGCCAAAAGAATCATAATATCAAGTTGCTTGTTTATTTGTGTTGTGTTGAACAGTACCTAACATACTACAAGTTCCTTCCATTCCACAGAGTACTGTGTAAGATGTTTGTCCGCCAATAGCAGCCCTCTCTGTAAATGATAGATAAACTCCACATGCTGCTGTTGACATTCAGACAGCCTACAGAACAGATAAGCATTGTGGCTGAAGAAATGAAAACCAAACTAAGTTTGCTTAATATAGTCACAAATCAAATGCAAGAATCCTTTTTTTTGCAGCACAAAAAGTAATCCTCAAGACATACATGAAAAATTTGTATATAAAAAAAGTGTATTTTCATCCTATGTCATATTTAGATCTCCAGCAGGTGGTGTGTGCTGTACTGAGAGGTTAATACAATTACATCTAATGCAGTCAAGCTTCTCTTCAAGTGCCAGCGCATGACACGTTTTCCATCAGCAGGGTAAGCCCAAAAGATAAAAGTATAAAGTTGCACATCTGAAAGTGGAGACACATTGATTTTTGCTTTTTTTCCCAGGTGATTAGAGAGGCAGAATTTAAGACGTTGCTTCTGATTTCAGCTTCTTTCCTTGCTGCTACCTGCTTTGCAAACATGACACCAACAGGTCAGGACAAATGCATGAGTCTTCAGAATTCTGCACTCATCATTTTAGCCGATATGCTGTTGACCTGGCGCCAGCACTGCAAAACAGGACAAGTAATTTAATTTGCCATCACCGCCAACCTTGAAGAGAGGAATGTAGGCTAGCAGAATCCCAATTGGGAGGTATGAAGAATATTTGCTGGCGACTGAGAAAGAGGTTAGGTGGATCTGCATGTTGTGTCACATCCAGGTGTATCACCTCTAAAGATGTAGATTTGCCCTGTAGGTTTAAGAAGAAATTATTTGCCCTTTGCCAAAGTAATGTTACCCCTTGAACTTTTTCTTAATTTTTTGAGCTACAACCTGCATCGTGCCATTATATATAATTTTATGGAGTAGACCAAAACAAGGTTGTGCATAAATGGGAAGGCTGCATAGCTTGTCATATGTTTAATAGAAGTCAAAATCTGAAAGGAGGATGTATGTGTTCCTCCATTTATCAATGTTGCTTGTTCTTTGTTATTGATATCTGACAAACTTCTGAAACCTCTGCCGACACGCTGTTTTCATAGTAAGTTTAAATTAGATGCAGGTATCCTTGCTTTGCTTATTAGGTGAGTTGTAAAGCCAATTAGCTTTCTTGTTTTCAGAGTATCAGAGTAAAAGAGCAAAAATAAATCACGCACTACTTTGTATTGTTCTACAACATCAAAGCAAATTGAAAACACATTTTTCGATTTGACAATTGATAAAATATGTTTAGTTGAATCACTATTTCTGCAAGCCACTGTAATGGTAGTGTCCTGTCTCCCATTTTTTATACTTGCAGGTTCATGGCGGAACTGATGCCTTTCTCCAGAAGTCCTTGGGGATCATAAAATAATACCAGTAAAGTTTGAAAAATAATGCCCAAAGCTCTTACCCTTCTGCAAAAATGTTCTTCTGCTAAAACACTTACGCATACCATATTATAAGCATGCACAATTAAGTGTGACTGGGCCTTGAAGGAACCAGCACCCTGTACAAGAGCAGCTAAAAAAATAGACATTTCTTTGTTTTTTTGTGTTTTTTACTAATGACACGTAAGTCTATCAGTCTCAGGAAGTGTGTGACCACATATTTTAACTGTTTGTTTCAAAAGGCTTTGTGGCTATTTGAAAATAACTTATCTAAAAATGACGCTTTAACATTATGCAACTGTGTTGCCATCTTGCCACACAGACTCTAAGACAGCGAAGATGTGGAATGAGGAGGTTTGATAAACCGTCTGACCTCGAAAAGAAACACAAATGTTTTGGTATTTTGCAACACATTAGCAACATTCCCAGTCATAGCTGTCATCTCCCAGAGTGAGCAAATGGAACAATGTCCTCTTCCAGCCATGTGAGGTGAAATGACTTGATTATAATTGGAGTCATGACTTGTTACCATATTGAGCTCACATCTTAAATTACCCTAATGGTCACAGTTTAGTATTGGTCATAAAATCTAAATATAATGCTCAAGAGACTAAGTTGTTTAACAGCACTGTGGTTACTGCTGCACTTGGCTTGAAAGTACAGCGCATACAGACGAGAGGTTCTGCTATTGTGCTATTCTTGTAGCGTTTTGGTAAATAGTTCAATAATTTAGTTTAAGCTGTGTGAATTGATCTTGTAGCAAGCCAGTGTTTCAAATAGAAGGGTTTTATTTTACCAACTGTTTGCACAGTCTGTAATGATACAGCTCATAACCAGAGTCCCATTTAACAACCTCCACAGCGACACTATAATCATAGGCTACATTTGTTTATCTTTTCCTCTTTTATTCCATCACTCCTCTCTTGCCATTCTTTGCATTCATTGCTATCTTTCTCTCTCCTCTCCCTCTCTCTGCCTCCCTACCGCCCTCTTCCTCTTGTGTTTATCTTAATTTCAGCTAGACCAATCCCGTGCTGTGCAGGACCCGCTACTGGAGAAAGTGTTTGTTGACTTTATGGCACAGACTTGCACAGCTCTGTAGGGGAGCAGACTGTTATTTATGGCTCAAGGCCTCCAGTGATTGGCTGTGGAGGGATATAATTATGTGGGGAAATTTTAAGAATCACAATGGCTTCCATGTTGAAATGACTGGTTGCTAGGTTACTAAGTGAGGAAGATGTTTTTAAGTGATTTTCAAATACTGTTTTAGTTACTTACCATCAGCCCATTATAACAAGACTTCTACTTAGCGTCAAATAACCTCATTAGAAGTTTATGATACTGTGAGATTGTTCTTCATAAGTTCTCATTTTATTTTAGAGTGTGACTTTTTAATAAATATGATGAAATTAGCTTTTCATCTTATGCACTAAAAATTACCGACGCTAAGAAGATCCCAAAGAATGGAACAGTACTGTCAGGTTACAGCAGAAAGGTTCTTGATTCAGCTGAGGAATTTTTGTACCCATTCCTTGGTTCGTGGTGTAGGATTTCTTTTCAAAACATCCAATATTTTTCATTATATGTATCATCCAGTCAGGTGTAGCTCTTAAAAATGGATGGATGGAAAAGCACAACATAATCATAAAAAAAAAAATATTCCAATCTGAACAGTGACACAAGTAGATGACTTGTGTGTAGAAGTGTGCATATCTTTTTGCCTAACAACAGTCTCTAGATTTTGCATTTGCTTCTGCTTCTGTATTCTGCATGTTGGTTGAACAAGGACCTCTGACAGACTAAAGGGATTCATTTGAAACACTCTTCTGCTTTTGGGTGTTTTATACAAATGAAGCAAAATTACAAACATGCATTTTTTTTGCCTGCTACGCATTGTGAGGTACTTCGCCACACCAGCGTGGCTAATCCTGTTTTGTATTCCATACCATGACTCATGTGATCACTGTCTTCAATAATACATGTGCAGCCATATCACGAGAAAAAAAAGCAGCACGATCTGAGGGGAATTGAGGCTCAAAGAGTAATCCTCATCTAATCCTTTTATTTTGAATACATAGAATGCCACAGTTAATAGAGTGATGTGTCTATTATTCTCATAAATGCACTGACTAGCAGTAATGCCTTGCCCTTTTTGTGCTACCATGTGTTGTCAGACATACATCAACAAACAGATTGTGCTCATCTGTTGTTTGTTTCTGAAGGAAATGCTTGGCATGTCAGAGTCATTAACTATGATTCCTCCTTTTCTATGCATTGGCAGTGCAGATGTTTATGTAAGCAGATAATTGAAACATTTTAAGCGCAAATAAAAGTGGTAAGTTTCACATCGGTGGGTTATACGATGTGGAGTTACAGCGCTACTTTCACCGTCTCTCCATCTCTTTGTCACATGAACCTCAACCAGATGACTTCTACGCCTGCAGCGTCTAGTTACAGTGAAGGTTGGTGTTATTAAAGATTATATGACAGTGTCAGGGCCTGGCTAAGTGGAGGGTGCAAGTATAGACTCTTAGATAGGTTGCCTCTTCTCACCTAATTACCGGTGTGATTTTATTATAGGTTGCTCTGATTCTGGCTTGGGATCCATTTGCAGATCTGCCCCGTAGGCAGATCTGCAAATGGATCCCAGTCAAATGGTGACAGTTGGGGAAAGATAAGGCTATCGTAAATTAAACTTGTTGAATTTTACTTGGTTTCAATTTGCTCCAGTTTATAACGTTTAAATAAAGACAGTCATAGAAATTACATTTCTCAAAAAATGTTATCTCTTCACATTAAAGATAAGAATGTAGTGGTGCCACTTGTGGACCAAAGTTTCCAAAGAGTTTTTAAAAGGGAAGGGTCTCACTCTCTCTCTTTCTCTCTCCCTCC
The DNA here is from genome assembly GCA_902982915.1 of Phalloptychus januarius. Taxonomy (NCBI): domain Eukaryota; kingdom Metazoa; phylum Chordata; class Actinopteri; order Cyprinodontiformes; family Poeciliidae; genus Phalloptychus; species Phalloptychus januarius. The sequence continues at coordinate 10,434,842 of CADWAE010000466.1, read as the reverse complement.
CTCTGTCTCTGATGGCAGCTTGCAATGCTGGGGAGGCTAAATTAGGCCCAATTTTACTGGCTTCCAACCCTGAAGTCACAGCAGCCTTTCAGAGAGTGGGCGAGACTCCTGCTGTCGTTTCTGTTCGGTAAGTTAAAGGAATATATGTTTAAAACTAAGAAAGGTTTTGTAATTTACAGTTGATTTGTCATTGTTGGTGTATATAGTTCAAACTACAAAAATTAAATACTGAGTAGAGTTATGAAAGAAGCAAATCCTTTTTATATATTTTGCCATGTTGAAAATTGTACTTTTTAATTGGAAGTTGATCTAATTAAATGTTAATATTTCAAAAGTCAAGAATAGTTTTGTCATTTTTTGCTTCATGAAAGCTTTCATTATTAGTTACAATTTGCACATTGTTATTTTTGTAAAATACTATTATTTTCTTTTATCAAGCAATATCTTTTTCTTTCAAATTAAAGTATTATTGCAATCAGAGGATAATTTATTAATTTATTTTAAAATGTTTTCTAGCAAAAGAAAACTAAATCAGACAGAACTGTTTCTGTTTTTGGTTAGTTAGCTTTACTAAAAGTATTTCTATTTACTGAAGGAACAACTTTAGATATTTTAAAGGTTTTTTAAAAAAATTTTTTCATTTTAGAAGTATATCTGTAGAATTAATGAATTGATGAATTATTGATGAATTATTTTTTTAAATATTATTATTAAACACAAGCTTCTCACCATAGATTGCTGGAGTTTTGGCCCATTCCTTCACTTGGAACTGGTGTAACTGAGTATTTTTTCTTAACTCCTTTTTAGAACTTATATTCCATGAGACTAAGGTCTGGGCTTTGCAATGGTTATTCAAAAAAATTTACTTGGACATCTTTATGCCACTTTGCAACTATTTTGGTGCTACGCTTTGCCTCATAGTCTGTTTGGAAGATCAGCTTGCACACAAGCTTTAACTTCCTGGCGAATGTTTTAAAATGTAGCTTCAATCTTTCCACGCTTTTTTATGACGCCATCTACAGTCCTTCCTGTACTATCATACCCCCTCAAAATGATGCTAACATCCCTATAATTAACAGCTAGCTGTCCTCAGGCCCAGCTTTCACCTTTTCCTCCAAATAATATCGTGATGGCCATTATGACCAAACACTTAAATCTTAAATCCTTGTGTTAGCAGACGACTGAAAATGTCTCCAATGGTTTTAATACGTATAATTATTGAAAAATGATCTTGGAAGGCTACTAGAAATTGTATACATGGTTAAACTAGACTTGCTGAAAGTCCAAAATTCTATTCCCATTCTGTTTGCTTTAAGACGGCAGATTGAATGCACTTTTTATTTGTTTGACATTTAGAATAGATATTAGGCAGTACTTTTGTATATCATTTTTGCAAAGAAGCAGCCCAGTTTATTTAAAGACGGATTCATTTCTGTAAAAGTAATGATTTTTATTTGCCCAATTGGGCTTTTAAGCATATTCCTTCCTTTTGTTCCTAATCTAGAAGAGTATTTTGCTGATGAACTGCTTGCTTCCCACCTCCTACTCTCTCACTTATTTTTCCCACTTTGCTGTGCTGTCCTGTGTGATTGACCGTGTCTCTTTCTCTGCGCTGGCCGTTGGAGACAGGTGCTGAGTGCTGCTGAGTGTTGCTGCGTGTGTGGGCCCCAGAGGCCTGGTTCAACATTCCAGTGAAGGTTTGATAGACGTAGTCCTTCTGGGAGGAAGAGGAGTGGAGGAAATGCAGCACCGGTCTACGCAGATGAAGAACCGAAGGGGTAAGTGAAGCCCAGTAGTGTGTGTGTGTGTGTGACTCAGCGACACCCTACAAGCCCTTCGTGTCCTAATGTATCATTTAGCTTTACAGCTTATCTCGCAAACTGACCTAATGTCACATACTCTTCCTCTTTTAATGCGCTCTTAGAAGCACTTCTAAGCATGCATATACAGTCAGACTCCTTTTTATTAGTCACACACCTCAAAATATATGAATGTGGCTGTAAAAACGTACTCTTAAATTATTAAGAATATTCACTTTTTTGTTGACACAATGAGGAAGTTGTTTGTTAAATCCACTGGTATAAGTCAATGCAGCATAAATGTGTTGAAGAAAAGGGCACAACTCATAACCTGAGGAAGTCATATGATTGTACTTTGCACACTTTAATCAAAAGCTGTACTTGCTTGTAGCAGGTGTTTCGGTTAGGTCTTCAGAGTGCGCACGTTAAATACAAAGAGTGCATGCACAGTTGTGCAAATGGAGGGAAAGAGGAAGTTATAAAAAAAAAGGGGATCAGAGAGAGGCGGGCAAAAATAACAAGGTGACCATATTTGGCATGAGTTCATAATGCAAGCAGAAGATGCAAATGAGATAAAGGAGCTGTTGTCATGGAGACTTGATGTTCCGCAGTGATGGCTTGCAGTAAACCTGACCACATTTGCGGTATGGCCGTTGCCAAGCAGACAGTACTATTATGAGAATGTGAGAGAGTTAGAGTGAGAGAAGTAGAGGAAGGAAGGAATGAAGATGTCAGTTCGTCCCACAATGCACTGCACCAGCATGACCTGCATTGAAGAGGCTTGGTCTGTTCCAGTGGGACGTCAGCGATAGACAGACACGCAGGTAAAACTTCTGTCTATAAATCTATCTGAAGGATTTATATCTGTGTATTGACTCGGTGTGCAACTGTTTCTAAGAGTATTTATTGTTTTGTGTTTGTTGTTGTGCTTTAGTTACTTTCTACAAGACTTACAATGACTCTAACATAAACTAATTTAGCTATTTCTCAAATTCTTTCCTGCACTGTAAGTAGAATTTGGGTGTAAGAAGCGTATAATGCTTACATATTTTATAACCATTCTGCATTCAGACAGAAAATGAGAGTTCCAATAAAGTCCTAGGCAAAGATGTTTCCAGTTAGTTTTATTTAATCTCCAAGATAAGCTTTAAGCTCAAACAGTCTCTGCTCTTAAATACTTCGATGTCAGATGGGGACAAAGCAGACAGCTATTTCCTTAGTCTGTATTTCAGATCTGACAGTTTGAACTGCACCTGCTTCCCACCACTGTGTCAAAATGAAAAAAAAAAAAACCCACGAAGTATGCAAGGGGCAAATGCTACCGCAATTCTACAAGAAGAGGCAAATTTGTTTCACTTTTAACTTGTTATAAACAAAAAGAGAGCACTTTTGCTTTGGTCCCTGGGAAATATATTTTGCTGTCATTTTACAGCCTGTAAACGGGACCGTTTTAAGTTCAACGCTAAGTTGTTTTCATTTGACTCTAAATCATTGTGCTCCTCCAGTTGTTGTGATGGTCTGTAATGTGATTATAATGTGTACTTGGAGACGTTATGATGGATGAGCCTTCAGAGTTTGGCTCACAGAAGCTCTGGGATGTCTCTTCAGACCAGTGAGAGTTCACATCTGCCAGCCGAAGTCATTTACAGAGGACTGACAAATAGCTCAGCCCTGAGATGATACGGAAGCTTAAGATGGAAATGTGTTCATTAGGGATGAGGTAAAATATGAGAGGACATGTGGAGGTAAAACCTGATGTGAGGACTTTTTTATTTGACTGAGACAAATGAGTCACATATGAAAAGCTGTTGCTGCCAAGATTAAATTGACTTCAATGGACCATCAAGATTTGTAGAGCTTCTTTGTGAAATTAGCTCAAGAATCCTCTCTTAGTTTTACTTTTTGATGATCATAAGCCTGAAATGATATTTTTAAAAGGTACAAATCCTAAATCACATATTTGGACTCAGCAAAGCAGAGACAATTTCACTTTAATGCATTGTGAAGCTGACGTTGGTGGAGTTCATTTTCCACGATTTGTTAAATCTAACAACAACATTTTACTTATGTGTTCAGGGGCTGAGTTGTTGGCTATTTCACTTTTCTTGCTGGCGGAATTCCCCTTTTTGTATACCACTTACTCACTTCTTCCTGTTTTCGGTTGGTTATCATCGCTTGTGTGTGAACAGTTTTCTCAAACTCATTGTGTTTATTCATGCTGCTCTCACTGAACTCCACAGAGAGGACTAGTCACAACACCCTTCTATCTCTAAGTCAAGACATATGGAAAAAAAGATTAAACCCTTTGGTTAATGTCATTTGGAGAAATATGTAGAAATTAACAAAGTTCAGAAATTTTTTTTTTTTAGATTTGACTCAAACATTTGCAGAACGAAACCTGAAGATGTTTTGTGTCAGACTAAATGTGCAAACGTTTCGTGAATGCAAAATGTGTTTCAGTTGTCAGATCTATGTTTGGATCGGTAGGGAAATAAAACTGTGTACAAAGCAGACATTGAGGCTGCGTGGCTTCTTAAGACAAAGCTTTTTTCCATGCTTGGATTTAAGCTGTCCAAGCTACCAATGATAGTATGATGCATAGTTCATAAATATATGAATAAGAGAGAAAGGTGGATGAGTGAAAGAAAGATGCAGAGGGCAGAACAGAGAGAGGCAGCAGCACACTGTCAGCTGCAGCAAAAAAGGGGAAATTCCACGTCAGTGTTTGAGTTTCACAGGGACTTCAGATCTTTAGAGCTAATGCTAGTATGTGTAAGAAAACCAGTCACTGTTTCAAATTATGGGTCAAGAAAAACTCGCCTTCCTTCCAAAGCTAATGTTCCAATAATTTAAAACAGCATTCCAGCCGGATTGCTCCATAATAAGAAGTTGTTCTTTCCATCACAACAGGCTAACAGCCGGTAATAGATAAAGGCACATAAAATCCAACCGCTTGTTATATTTTGCATAACAAAGTGTTTTGTGCTTTCTCACTGCATCAACATAATTCTCTATTGAATATAGTGAAGTGTAAGACATTGGCCCTGCTGCTGACATAACTACAAATTAGCACAAAAGATTTAAGGGACTGAGGTGTAAATTAGCGATGACTTATCATGTGAGGAGAGATGCGACATTGGATCTAGTTTGCTCAGACTAGTTAAAGGAGGACAAGCACAAACATTTGAGTTTCTTTACAAGACATACTAGGAAATACTGGGGGTGTGCAGATGTATGTTACTCATATCTACAGTAATGTACATATAACAATATACCATTTCCTGAGAAAAAAGAGTGAGAATTACCATCGATTTTGGGTGTACAAAATGTAATGTCTTCAAAGGAAATGCTTTCACCTTTCAGTTAGAACCGAGGAAGCACTTCAAACAAAAGTTGCTTGTTCAGAAGCTATTAAAAGGTTATCCTCTCAAGACCGGATGTCCACAGACATCTTTTTTAAAATTACTTTTAAAGGCTAGCTAATCCTCGTCTTTACTTAGTCCAGAGACATAACGTATGGGCTGTTTTTTTATCTGATAGACCCTCTGCGAGTCAGTCTACACAAATATGTTGTCTTGTCTATATAATCAACTCCCTGAAAACCGTTAAACCACATTTGGATACCAGTAGACATCTGTGAGTAAAAACCTTTTCACCTTTCAACAATGTTTCCATGTTGTTTAGATGGAAGACAACATAACCTTTTCCTCTCTGAAGGGCATACACAGTTAATTTCCAACTTGTGTCTAATAGCTAAATGTAGAGTAGTTGTTCCCTGAGGCCTTCAGGCACAAACTAACAGTTTAAGATCACAACTCCTATCTCAAAACTGTCACAGCTTCTTATGCGAAGACCTCGAAACCTCGGACCTCAAAACCAGATGTTTCATGCATTGGACCTTGAGGAGTGCATTCATTCAACTTTTAGATGTGTTTCTGCTTTAACATTCCAGAATTAAACAATTATACTGTTAGAAGGACTCGGTAGAACACAATGTCATGCAGGAGATTAAAAGCTAGAATTAGTTCAGCCATTTGGTTCAAGTGGTACCAGACACATCTAAAAGTTGCAGGACAGCCATCCTCAAAGACCAGAGGCTGAGATACATGGTTTAAACCTTTAGAGACTGATGATTGTTCACGGGAAATGGAGGAAAAAGGTGGTGCAACACCAGAGGTCACTTTGTATGAAATATGTATGAAGAACAATACATGTAAAGCAGGGATTCCCAAACCTGTTTAAAGGTTTTTAAAACAGTGTTTCCATGAAAGCATTTTAATGTTGTTGATGTTGGAGTTATTTTAAAACAGAACAAGTCTGTTTTGGTCTTGGACCACCAACGGTTTGATTAGTTGGTCTAAATCTGAGCCTTCGTATCTCGGAATGTTTTTACTCTCTAAAAAGGTCTAAAAAGAAACGTGAAACAACAAAAGTTGTTTTCATGTCAGCAGTATCAGCTGAGACATGAAGCAGTTAGCTCCAGCTTTCTGCCCAAACTGTTCTAAAGTTTTACTTAAATGAAGATACTATGAGAAATATACACCTCAAGTAAGATGTCAACTGCGTAATATCTGCTTTTTTTCTAGAACATCACTTACTCAAATTCTGCAATATCCCCTAAAATATTTCATCTGCATGTGTTTTCTCAGCTTGCTCGTTTTTAGGAACAACATAGCATTTCCTTTCTTTGTTTAAGAAACTATTCAGTAAAGCAGTTTTAATATTTCAAACAGAACTATATAAATGTTCCTTTCCTTTGATCACAATCAAGGAAAAGGAGGTTTCACAAGAGTGTGAGTGAAAAGAGTATCAGTAACAAAGCTCTGCTCGCAGTTTAAAAACTGGAAAGGTTCCTTTTGAAGCCAGGGCCTCTATCTCCTAAGCTACCGGATATTGCAGCATCATAGCTGAATTCAATTTTTAGAGGCTCCCCCCGACTCAACAGCTCCTCCCTGAATGCAAAGGTTGATGCACAGAAGCCTTGTGTCAACGGCTGTACAGGAGTCTTTGCAGTTGTAGTTGCCTCTATGTTTTCCCACTTTTACTTTGCTCTTTATTAAATTTCTGACCTGTAACAAACTTCCTATACTTACTTTTTCTCCTCGATGTTACCTTAAATATACCACTAGTAGTATATGTAGAATATTACTACAGTGCAGGTGGGTATAACTGGTGTACCGTGTGATGCTGTTGCAATGTGAGACTGAGCTGAGGGTTGCATGCCACAGCAGAAAAGCAGCTCGAAGGAGAAAGAGGGGAGCGGGACAGAAGCCAGACCTATTCTGTCACACTCCCTGTAAATCTTTCCATACTTGTTTCCTCCACACCCCTTATTCTTTTCATTCCACCCAGCTTCCATTTTTTACCCAACTTTCGCATACTTTACTCACAGTCCAACCTCATGGTCGTGATGTATTGCTTTTGGATACCCCCATCTCATTGTCCGCAATCTTTTTTCTTTATGTTTCTTTATTTAAATTATTCTCTCATTCTTTTTTTTCTTGCCCGTTTCCTCTATCCTTCCCCAGTTTCACTGTAAAGGCAAGGGCAACGCTGCTGTAAGTGAGCCAGTACTTCCTGGTGTTGTTTTAGGGAGGGGGGTGTGGGGGCGTGGCTGGCTTTGAGCGTAGGTTAGACAGAGGGAGAGAGAACTGCAGGATCTGTATGCTGAGTGCAGTCAGAGCTCCCTCCGCCTCTTCCTCCTCCTCCCTCCTCCTCCACAGCTGTTGCTACTGCCGCCCAGCGAGCAGCACTTCCCTGCAGCAGACAGACGATCCAGAGGCTGGGGGATCAGTAAAGACACAACCCAACCCGTCTCAGCACAGCTCGGCACAGCCCAGCTCAGACGCTCGAAGAGAGCCTGGGGAGGGGATACACTGCAACACATTCACACACACAAACACACGCACGCACACGAGCGCGCGCGTGCGATCAGACACACACTCCTCCTCTCTCGCTCTCGTTTTCCTCTCTCCCTCTCTCCCACTCTCTCTGGTGCTCGGTTCTGCACTGCTCCTTCACTCATTCGTTGCTGATTCACTCACTCCCTCGCTTGCCTCTCCTCTGCCAGTCGCTCTGCCTTGCTGCGTTCTGCCTGCCTTCCCCCTGCCCGCCTGCCTGCCTGAGAATGGTCCAGCCGGTGCCTAAGGGTCTGCTGTCGCGGCCTGTCTGAATGCGCGCATAAACACACAGAGCCAGTCGACACACGGAAGCTCACGCACACAGAACTGGAGAGCAATGTGAGAGGTAAGAGCTGGGTTCACCACCCTCCACCTTGTCTTGTTGGTTTATCGAGATCTTTCCTCGTGTGCGAGCTTCAGGCTCCACTTTGCAAAGTAAGTCTCCATGCAGTGGAGCGCATAGGTAGAGAGGTAGAGATTCATTGCCTTTACAGTCTTCTGCTGCGACTGGACTTCTATTTGTTGTAGCTTGTTTTATAGAAATGAGCACACACTCACTGAAAGACACATTCTTGGCTCAAATCACACAGTCACACAACAACTTCTTCCTGAGGGTAGCGCTGCTTTGCGAGAAAATATGCTGGTGTGTGTGTGTGTGTGTGTGTGTGTGAGAGAGACTTTGGAGGGCCGTGGTTTTTCCAGGAAGCAGAGAGGATCAATAGATCGCCCACTCAGCTTCCATTCCCTCCATCTGACTCAACGTTGGACATGTTGGGATCCACTAGGGCATGGTAAACATTGAGAATAGTAACGATCTCCAAAGCATTGCCCCCCCGCCATCCCTTTCTTGCTGCGTCAGCCCAAAGGTGGAAAGCATGGCTTCATATCTTTGTGTGTTTTTAACATGCATGCTGTGGGAGTCAAACTCACGCCCCAGCATATGTAAATTACGTGTGACATGGGAGGCTACTGCTACCTTTTATGGTGACAGCTGTATTTCAGTATAGTAGAATGTTGCCAAGCATTTTGGGTCGCAGGAGAAGAGTGTGTTAGAGGGTGACTCCCTGTGGGGGTGTGTGTGTGTGTGTGTGTGTGTGTGCGTTGGCGGGTTTGTCTGTCTGAGTGTTTTCATGCGTCTAACAGCAGACAAGTAACAAATAGGGAGGAAGAAAGTTTAAGAGGCAAGAGGGACGAATAGGAAGTCCAAGTACATGGAGATAATTTAGTTCATTTTTCAGCGGGAGAAAGTAAGTGAATTTACACATTTTTAATGCTTTGAAGTATTTTTTGCGGTTCTTGCGTTGTGTTTTTCTTTCTTTAAAGTGCTGGTTTGTTTTAGCTCATCTTGTCAGTTTAAAAGTTGCAAAAGTGCTAAGATTTGTGGGGAAATGGTTTGTTTCATATCAGAGTCACAGTTATTTTAGGTATTTGATCCATTCGTCTTGCATTTCCTCTTTCAGATTCCAAGAACTCTGACCAATAGAGAATCATTCTGGCACGTAAAAGACATAAGCAATGCAGGAGATGTTTACAATTTACACATAATTGAACTCTGGCCTCCATTCCTTTTCTCCCTTTTCGTTGTCTGATCTTCTCACTATCTCTGTCCTCCTCCTGTTTGCCCCACTGGGTTTCTTCTTGGTGGTGTGTCTGTGGTTGGGGAAAGGAAGAGGAATGTTGTTGTTGTGACTTAGCTGGATTCATGGTGGCTAAAATAGTAGCAGTGCAATTTGAATTTGTGTAGACATGCGGACATGAAGTGTAACATATTGTAAAGAGGAGGCTGTGGAAAAGCCCTTCCTGCAGGTAGGCTTCTCTCAGACATTGCCTCGCTGTGATGTCAGAGCAACATGCTGCTGTTGTCAATGTAAATATGCATATAAACTGTGGTGCAGACTGTTGTCCAGTGATGTATGTCACCTATGATTTAATCTGCCCTACAGTCAGGATTATGTGCCTGGGTGAGTTTGCACTGACAGGTTAAGCCTGTATTACATGAGGAATCCTATGCATGTTCCTATGATGTTATGACAACATTTTAACCCGATCTGAGTGACACTTTCCCACAGCTTTTGTTGGGTAAGTCACTCTCCACTTTGCACAATCCTGGCTAAGCTAATAATAATAATTGACTGGAACAGCTGTCAGAGGCGGGACACAGCTCTGTATTACTCCTGTAATTAACATGTCTTTAATCTTACATGATACTTATCTAATTCTTTGCTTATCAACAGTTAATAATTTTAGGAGACGTTGTCAGATCAAAGATTTGAGAGCTTCCTTTCACCCTCATTTGCATCGCAAGTGTTTTTCAGAGAAGTCAGCACTTAGCAATGTAATATTACTTAAACAGTGTTTGCTTCAGACTGTTACAAATATCTTCCAACGTATGTCAATAAATGCATATTCAAAACATGCATTAGCCCAACTCAAAATTGTACTTCTCAGTAAAAGTATAGCAAACCTGCCCATTAAAGAAAACTGACTGTCTGGTTATGTTTGAATGTATTTCAAGTATACTGCACTCCGATGAACCTAATGTGCTTGATACGCTGTTATTTCTAGACATGTATGGACGCATTTATGTAAATAAATACAGCAGCAAACAGAAAGCTGCTGTCTAAAAGATCATGTAGCTCAACTTAGTTTTAGTGTAACTCTGACCTTTATATGATGGTATTTAATTCAGGTATTTTCCACAGCAAAGAAAAGTCCCTTGGGATGACATTGGTGTGAATTTCTGCTCTGTAAATACGCTGAATTGACTAAATTGAATTAAATTAACTCAGAAGTGGAGCACTCCTTGAAGAAGCTACTACTCTTCAGCTCTCACTGATTTTTACCTTGTAAATTTATGAGACTTAATATATCTAATTGTGTCCATTATCAGTCCTGCAGCAGATGTCAGCAGTCGTTATTTCCATACTTGTGAAAGAAGAACAAAGAATATAGTAGATCTACAGTAATGAGAAATAAACCTACTTTAACATTTTTAAAACGTATTTCTATTGATTATGTACATTTATATTGATTTCATTTATCCCCACAATTACTAACAAAAATGTAAGTCCTCCATAATAACATCCTATAAGCATACCAATACTGAAACGTACACAAAATTTAAAGATTAGCTTGATTACCAATACAAAATACTAATATACACAAGACTCTCAGAAATGTGTACACTTAGGATGTTGACTTTTTAGTGTGGGCAGTACATCAGCATTAACCAAAATAAAGTTTATCTGTGTGTTTGTACTCTTTAAAATATAGTTTAAATAGAGAAGTGCTAAGTTTTTTTCAACTTTTTTGACATTTGAAGAAAACAATTATCTCACAAAATCCATCAGAATGAGTCAAACTACTCACTCCATAAACTTTGATAACTAAGAATATATTTACAGCTGTGAGTTTGTCTGGAAGCTCACCAATGTCGTTTTCTTTCTAAAAGTGCTACAAAAGCATCTTCCCTTTATCCTCCCCCTGCTCCATATAAACAGTTAAATAACCCTCAAACATGGCACTCAGAGCAGAGCCTGGCTGGCAGCGATAGAGACCGGATTCCTTCTCACAGTGGCAGTTTTTCAACATCTTCTACTCTGTTTCTTAGGCAATTATGACAACAGCTTTTAAAAATATGAACTTCTCTATAGTGTTGCAAAGTATTGTCACTCTGTCATGAGGATGGCAAACCGAGCAGACCACAGCACAGACAACATAAACACTGTCTTGGCAAGCTGTTGGTCCATTACCATTTAGGTTTAGAGCGATATATAACCTCCATTAAAATCTACCAACCCATCTAGCACACGTCTGCAGAATCTCTCAGAGACAGTTGTTGATATCTGTTTTTGCAGGTCACAGTTATTCATGCACATTGTTTATATTTCCAGTAGCTACATAAACTGAATTTACCTTTGCTCATTTCTAGGCACACCTAGGTATGAGCTTCTTATGGTAACCTCGAGTTTAATTGTGTCACAATATTTGCACAAAAAAACTAAGGTTGCCCAACAACTGTCCACCAATAAATTGCTTTTATCTAAAACAGAAAAAGAACAATTATTCCTAATGCTACAAAAAAAAATCTTATAACAGTTTAAAAAAAGTGTCTACAGCCTGTGTTCACTATTTAGGCTTTAAAACACGGATATGTAAACCTGTGTAAATAGTGGTAGTTTTAGAGTTATTAAAACAGGATCTGTTGTTCCTGTTTGCTTTGCTTTTTAAATTTAAAGCATTAGAACAGTATGGCAGAAAATGTTAGCTTTTTTGAAAGCTTAACTATATTTTTAACCTTAATGTATGCTGATACTAGTACTCGCTCATGCTTACTCAGTGTGGTGTGTTAACTTTGTTAATCTTAATAATTGCCCTAAATATTGAAGCAAACAAAACATTCACTCATTAGCTCAGCTACTAATTGTGCCATGAGGCCATACATGGTTCCAATCACACATGTTTACAAAGATACAGTGTTGTACACATTTAGATATTCACCACATCTGAAGAATACTCTCTGTTAGGACAGACCGAGGTTTGTGTTTTGTTGCTAAGGTTTGCATTTCTGTATGTTGTCAGTGTGTGTGCGTGCGCATGGGTGTGTGTGAGTCTAGTTTTGTCTATGTATGCTAAACAAGAGATCTCATTGTCCCCAGCGGTTTGTGCTAAGAGGAATCAATAGGCATTGTTTGTTTGGCATTCCTAGCTGGGGCTGCACTTTCAGAGTCAAATTATATATAATTGAAGGACAAAAACTTAGTAGACGTAATAGTTAAGAAGACCTAACAACTTGATAGGGATGACGATGACACATGAGAATGAATATCAATAAATAAATGAATGTTGAATGTTGTTGTCTTGTGGTTTTACTCACAATGGCATTGCCGCACACGAGCCATGTATTATTAATAAAAAAATAAAAATAGATATGAATAGTCTGCTTGGTTTCATTTCAGTGCTTTTTTTCTCGATAGTCATGGCTGGTTTGCATTGGCCTCCCAGGAACAAATGTTTGACTATAATTGAGCTGATATATGCACCAAGATGTATGTGTTGATGTAAAGGTCAGCGAGGATGCTTTTTTTCCGAGCACATGGTGCAGTGTGAGCACAATGGCCAGCGGTGTTGCATTTCCCACTGCGTTGTGTTCTGTGATGACCTGCATCAGCAAACTGTCACCCTGACTCCACCTCTGTCAGAATGCTGAAACTACTCCATTTTACTGAAGAGCAGCAAACCAGAAGACGCCAATGCCTATCTCTTTGCTGTCGAGGTAAAAAAAATAAATAAATCAGACTGGATAAAAAAACTCTAGTTTGTTAGTGTGTATGATCCTAACATGCGTTCATTTACTCTGTATTAATTAATGTCTGAACGAAATACAAAGTGGCGACGGTTTGCCCTCTTGTCTGTTTTTTTCCATTGACAAGATTATTGAAAAAGTCAATTTCATTTAAGAGGAAATTTAAACCATTTCTATGAAACTCATATTTTTCATGACCTAAGCCGTCAAGCTAAGTTCATGTGCTCTTAGCTGCATTTAAAATGTGGGCCCTTATTCATTTTGGGGAAGTTTAATCTGGCAACCGCTCCCTCTTTTTTTCGTTAAAATAACAGCAACACTTCAACATCCCCTTCATACTTTTGCAATACTTTGACAGCTTCATCTTCTTAATCAGTTGAGACACGTCTTCATTGCAAAACAGCCTTTTGTGCTGGAGAAAACCTCAGTGAATAATCACCAATCAAATCTCAAGCAGGCTTTGTGCTCAGTTTGTGCTTTCTGTGAAAGCTGAGTGCTGTTGTTGTTGAGCCGATATGTTGTGCAGCCCATTATGAAGAGAAAGCAAAAGATGTGCAGACTTGTTTCTGATACTGCGTATGCCGTTAAGGCATTTGCCGGCGTCACATGACCGCGAGCTGCTGCTGATGTACTGATATCGAAGATGTACTTCTTCTTTTCGCCGCCATGCAATATTTGAACCACGTGTTTGAAAGAGCGATGGGAAGCACACAGACTTTCTTGTTTGCTCTCTCGCGCCATCATGTTCCACCATTGTGAATGACCTTGCACCAGCCTGCAAGACTTTTGAGCCTAAGGGAGGGCTGCCGAGGATGCTGGAGGAGAGTTTAGACCCGACAGTCACATTAATATATGGATCGAGCTCTGGCTCCTGCATGAATTCATCCTGAAACATAATGTGAATTTGATGGTTCAAGCCAATAACTTTTTTTTGAAAATGGATTCACAGGAGACAGTTAAAGTGGAATTATATAGAGGACTGGGTATACTGACAGGAAAGGCCACTGAGATGAAGAAATCAATAGGGCAAGAATGCCTACGTCTGGACTTGATGGATCATAAGGAGAGCTCATTATCCCTCTAGCACATTACCTTATACTGCATTGTCACAGATATCCACTTGCTTGACTCAAACAGAAACCATGGAAACTGATTAAGACAGATCTCAGGGGGCAGCCGTTTTTCAAGCGTCGAGTCATTACGTTCTCTCGTTTTCTTAAAGACAGCCGCTGATGCCTTTCACTTAAGAAATCTTTATATAGAAGCCTCCATTCCAGCTCATTAATGGTGTCCAGCTGTGGCTATTGTTCAGAATAAAGCTGCAGTGTGTTTTATGGTGTGTTTGCACCACGCATTAGTCTCATCAACACTATATAATGTTAAGCAGGTCCTGTAGACATGGTTGATCGAGGTGAGGATCAGCCATGTCTACAGAAGAACTAGAAGAATTCATGGGAACTGAAATTCATGCAAACAAAATGATGGCATGCTGTATGTTATATGTGTGATACCAGCCGCTAGTCATTCTCTGAAAAACAAATAGTTGATAAAATATTAAAATAATTCATGTAGAGACACTGTCAGAATTATTAGAATCTCCTGTCTACAGCTATATTGTTTATGCAGTGAACCTGTATATGCACTTGGACAATTGAAGAAGTTGCGGCATTTGTTTACAATTATAGTTCAGCTCCAAAGGTCATTTCGAGCAATAATACTTCCTCAAGGTCATCCAAGGTAAAAAGGTATAATTTCTCTTCTACTTCTCTGAGCCTGCTAACATATTGTCTGTGTTGCCAGATCATCATGGCTCGGGCTGAGCCTCTGATATAGCATGTTGTGATGTTGTTAACTTAGCGGGGCGTCAGTAGTGTTGTTGAAGGTGCATATACTTTTCTGGGAAATGCGATTTCTCTGTGCAGAGGGTGTGGTGACTCAGGCTGCCAGTGTGATAAGAGCAGAATGGGCCCCTGGGAGACTAATCATGTAAATGGCGAGCAAATTGGTGCACCAAAAAAAAAAAAAAAAAAAACACACTGCCTGGAAAAGAAAACCATAGTTGAGAAAACAAGCCTTCATCTTTTTTTAAACTTTTTAAAAGCATTCTGCTGTAATAAGCATAATATGGAGACCACTGCAGGGATGTGATGTTGGCCCTGTAAGAATAATGTGTTGTATGGCAGCGTGACTGATCACCTGTTTATGATAGAACCAGGAGTTATATAAATAATAAACAAAGTGATAATTTTCGCTCTGCGTCTGTGTTTTTCTCCAGCAGCAGTCAGGTCAGCCTCCTGTCTGCTCCTCCCCCTCTGGCTCTCACCTGGCCCTCAGCCCAGAATGTTGCTGCAACTCCGCTCGCTCTCATTGGTCCCCACTCTCACAAGACTTTACAAGAAAGGAAATGACTAAACTCTTCTCCCTCATGCCCTGCCTCAACTTCCCTCCCTGCTTTCACTCTTCCCTTTCTTTTTCTTTCCTAAACCGCTTTAATGACTGACCGACCTTTGCTTGATGGGACTGTAGGCGACACTGGATCCGCTCTGATCTGATTTTACTGCGTCGATCAGAAGAGGTGGAAGTTGTGAATAGCTGCTTTCTGCAGTTTTTTTTTTTGTCATTCTGTGTGTGAGTATGAGTGCGGTGGCACGATGAGCGTGTGTGCATTTTTAGTGCACAGGCTATGGTGAATGTTGTTTTTGCTTTTAGCTGACATTGCTGCGTTTCTGACATTATTACATTTTCTTCATTCCCAGAGCTGCATAGTGTTGCAGCAGCATGATATAAAAGGTGCAGCAGATTAGAAACCCCTCTGAAAGCTACAAGAGAGAGGAAAATAAATATTTATTTAACATACACTATTAGACTAATCTGTTTGTCTCTTTTCCCCTCTCTCCTCAGAGGAAGTGCCTTCCCTGATGTCTGCTGCAGCTTTGACCTGCTTCTACAGCTGAAGCTCCATTCCCCCTCTCCCCTCGCTCGCTCGCTTGCTGCCACAGTTTTAAGAGTAAACGGACAACAACCACACCCTTCCCCGTTGCTCCACCATCAGCATCCACTCCAACATCACCAGACGACCCTCGCTGCTCACCACCAGCTGACCAGCCTTACCACTGCACCACAAGGCCCCACAAACAGCATTTCACCCACCTTGCCTTTCACCATCGCCTTCAGCCCCTTAAGGCCTCTGTTCAGTCCTCAGTGTCCTTAACCTTCCTGAAGCAGACTGTCACCTTTGTTGCCTGCTTCACTGCACCCAACCAGAGGGCTCTCTCTTTTGGATGTTGCATAAGAGAGTAAGCAATAAACACAAACAGTGAGGAGGAACAAGTTGGCTCCTGGATATCGGACTTTTTGCCAGATGCTGTTTGCATCGGGAAAATGACTCATTAACGTCCACAACAAACACTGTCCTGCAGCATTTCCCCAAAGCGTGCTTTTCTGAATGTTTCATTTCAACTTATCACAAGCGGCAACGATACCAAGACATTTAAAACACAGCAGGACAATTGTGGATTAAAACACTAGAAGTACTTTATCCGCACTTCAACATATCTTTGCTAGGAACACCTTTTACCTGCGTTTTGCCATGGCTATGAACATAGCACACATCCGCGACACAAAGTGGCTCACACTGGAAGTATGCCGGGAATTTCAGAGGGGCACATGCTCACGCTCCGACCAGGAGTGCAAGTTTGCCCATCCGGCCAAGAGCTGCCAGGTGGACAACGGACGGGTGATTGCTTGCTTCGACTCCCTCAAGGTAAGAAAAACATACGCCATGTCTCACTGTTATGGCTATGAACAGTGAGATCTGTGATCTGTCTCACTGTTGAGACTGTTGAGGAACTGTGTAGAGCTAAAAACTGGAAATAGCATGAGTAGCATCAGGTCACTTCCTGTCCTCTTTTTTGCTCTACCCCTTTCTGGTCATGTGAGTCAACTGTAATAAAGAGAACAAAGAAGGTAAATCTTTTTGAGGAATTAAACTGGCTTTTTTAAAAGCAATAATGGTAACAGTACTTTCCAGAACAAGCTACAATGTTTTGACCTCTGTTGAGGGGCTATCTGATTACACTACATCAATACAGTGGCTTAAATTTTTATAAGTGCAACATCCCATTGAAAATAAAAACATTGCCACCATTTTGCTAAAAGGAAAAAACTCCTAAAAGGCTGCCATGTAATCCTGCATGGCTGCCCTTAGTATTTCACATCGAGGTATCTAAAAGGACTCAAGCGATAGCATCATTTAGACCACTTCCTGTGTAAAGAACGAAGGGCGGCCACAGGGGTTGGTGCAAGTATCTCATTCTGCATGTTCATGTTTTTGATCACAGTTGGAGGTAGTTTTGGAAAACCGTCTGCAGTCATTCCCCAAGTGGTAGAAAAATGAAAGTAAACACCTTTCTTTCTTAGCCCTTCTGTCACAAGCAGTCTATCAGACGAAGCTCAAGATCTCAGTTGAGAGATTATTTTAAACCCAAAGCCTAGAGAACAAGATAACGGTTTATATGTTTGTGCTTTACTTTTTTTTTTTTTATCTCTAAAGAGACTTTAGATCAAGTTAGGATAAATATGAGACTCTTAGTTGTTTAAAACTAAGAGTTTATAACAAGATTTTGATCATCAGAAGCAGAATTGTGCTCAAGTTTATTCACAATTCGCTTTTTAGTATGATTGGTAAAATTCTTTTTCAGTGGATTTTTTGAAAATTTGTAGTGCTGGCCATCTGTCACACCGCTGTTAACTGCCTGCATCAATTTGCAACCTTTCTCATGGGTCAAGTAAAGAAAAGCACATGATTCTACAAAAAAAGTGTTTGTTTCTGTCTCCTACATGGCTGCAGAGATGCTGCTGTGTTACCAGAAATACACAGTGTGGATAAAACTGTAGCAGCACCAATCAATCAGTCAAATTCTTCTTATGAGAAGTTCTGAGCCAATTTAAAATGAATCAAAACAAAGATCTTTTGCCATTTTTAGTCTATAAACACATAAATCAATCACATCTATCTTAAACTTTTTACTCACAGCTGGTCATTAAATTATTGGTACCGGTATACCACGGTTTAAAACAACGTTTTAATTCGACCAGCATGTTTATTCTGACTGGAAGTAATATTAACGTTTTGGAGTGCTGCAGCAAGAGTGCAGACGTGAAGCTGAAATTTCTTCATTTTCTGTTGGACTGAAAACAAAACAATCACCTATTAGGTAACTAAGGACATTTTTCTATGTCTAGTAATATAATTAGATCTATAATTTGACATAGTTCTTGGGGTATAAAAAGCTCAAACCTCATTGAAAATTGGAACTCGATCCTGATGCATCGCTAAGTAAAAGGTTATTACTGGCAGAAGAGATTAAAAAAAAAGGTTAACTAGGACAATAAAAAATCTCAAATTAATCTAGTGAAATATAATTATGACAAAAACCTGACACAGATAATTTCTGACTATTTTGAGGTCACATTTTGAGGTCACATATTCTTGTCTATTTTGAAGTACAGATCATAATTGGAAGTAAGCAGCTGTTATGTGCCTGATTGAACATTCCAGTATTTGTCTAAACTAGTTTTCAGTGGGATGTGTCTTGCTCTTTTTTAACCATTTGTCCCATTTTTCTGGGAAAAACCAGAGCAGATCTATAAAAAAAAACATTGCAGAAAAAAGCTGATTGAGCAAAAAGGATGGAAAAAAAAGCACAAAAGAGCAATAACAAATATGAAATGAAGCCTGTTGATTATTCTAACTTCTAAAACAAAAATATACAGACACGTCTGCATTGCACCGCATTGGGGTTTCTGTCGCATGGACCCACAAACATTCACTGACGGAGTGAGTTGTCCTACTTTAATTTACTGTTGAAATAGGACAAACTCTCCAATGAGCGCTGCTACAACAGGCCATATTGCTCTCCTTTACTTGTCTCGCACTCACATCAGTGCATCCTCTTGGACGTGTGCACAAGCTCCTGGCCCATGAGAGCGGATCGACCTTCTTCTTGAGAAGTATATAATTAGAACAGGTCTCACATGATCACCAGTGCATTGCTGAGCAGGTCACACCCAAACCGAGTCATTTCCCCAACATCCACTCTCTATCTCTTTTTAGCCTGCGTTTCATGTGTTGCACGCGCACGCAGGCATGCACAGAGATAATGCACATGTTCTGCACACGCAGTATTTCCCTTACACAGGCATTAAAAAAAGTTGTAGTTTTTCATGGCGACGTGCTTGTGGCATCCATGTCATTGTATTTGGATCATATGGCATCCTCCGTCAAACATACCACAGCATTTGAGCATGCAGATATGCATGCGTGTGTTTGTGCGTGTGTTTTTTGGCCTTAGACGTGGCCTTAACCCCAGAGCACAGCCCTCTCTCTGCTTGTCTCTCTGGTTGGTGCTGCACAGACAGCTCAGCTATGTTGAAACAGGGTAAATATTTAGAGAGGGATGATGGCAGCCTGGACTCCTGGATTTTAATTTGGCTTTGTAACTTTGTTAGTTGATGATTAACCGACTGATCAGATTGGGTGGGCAGAATATGCTGATTTGGGATCTGTGTAAACAACATGCTCATAGTTAAAACTGGAAGAAACCATATGCCACATCCTGTACAGACAGGCAGCTTAAAGTAGATGCTTCAAGTTATTTCAGTGAAGGAAGCCTAGTTTTTTTTTTTTTTGTAATCCTATCTGCAGAATCATGTAAGTGAATGGATGCCTCATTAGTTAAAATTAAATTGAGTGTGCCTTAACTCATCCCACTCTTTCAGCTATGATTGAACTTGTTGTTGCTTGTTTTCATACTTGCCAGGCTTCTTCTTCTTGATATCCCCACTCAGTTAATTTTTTTTTCTCCTCTTGTCGTCACACCCATCTAGAGCACGGCTCACATTATCCCTCGCAAACATCTGTTACCTCAACAGCCTCTAACACATATGTACATATTTGCACACAAAAACCTGTGTGGCAAGAGTTTAGCAGTGTGGAGTGACAATAAGTCTGTGATATTAGCTCATTAGCATTAGTAGCTCGTTTTGTTTGCACCTCCATTTTTGCAAAAAGTAGAGGTTAAAATCCACCATGGACAGCAGTTTGAATACGCTTTGATGCATGATAGACTTTGTTCCCTGTCTAACTGACACGCCCACAGTGGTCACTTCTTAGTTTTGAGCAAAAGAGGTCAAATACTTTGCATGCATATGCAGCTACAGTCTGTACACTTCTGCATTGTTCTGAGTTAAAATTCTATTTTAATAATTTCATCTGCAGTCCAGGCAACAAGCAACTAGATAGATTATGCATTTTTCTTCCTGGGGGCATTTTTGGCTAAGAGAATTCTGGAGCTCAAGCAACTTTTTTTAAATAAATTTGGAATTAACATAAAAAAGCCATTTGAAAGATGTGTACCCGTGAATTTGAGTGAATTTGCCTGATGCTGTTGAGCACCTGAATAAAAAAAAAAAGAAAAAGATATAGGTAAAAATGTTTTTGTTTTTTTAAATAGATTTTAAAAATCCACTTTTTTGTTAGCCAAGCTAAAGGTTACTACAGCAACACAGTTAATATGCTGAAAAAGTCCTAAATAAGTATGCAATTTATTGAATTAAAATGGTGTTGCAGTTCTCAATAAGCATTGCACTTTGTTGATGTCCTCCTCATGTATAAATGGTGGCAAGACAAAATTAAGTTTACATCAAATCTTGTCATAGTTCAATTTATTTTAATATTTCTATCATCAATTTGACAGGCAGTATTTGATTGAAAAGCTATTTTCTTTCAGCCATGAACTCACTAATAAATAAACATACATTTGCACTACCACAAGACAATACTAATTAAAAAGATTAAGATGTTTAATTAGTCTTAAACATCTTTGTCTTAAATAAATGTGACTTAAAATAAGTCACATTTATTAAATGTGACTTAATAAATTAAGTCACATTTAATTTATTTTATTAATTGTCACATGGATTTTTTTTTACATGAACTGAATATAAAGCTGGAATTTTTCAAAAATATTCAGCGAGTTTACCAGGATTTACCTGTAAAATAAAGTCTCCTGGTGAGTCATAAAATGGAAAGATAAGTCAACGCCGATTGATACAGCAAGGAAACCGCTCACGACACAAAGAAAGAAACATTGCATGTATTTAGATTTTCACCAGAGTTAATGTGACGCCTTCTCAAACATTTCAAAGTCTATTTGTAGTCAAATGAATGCCATACGTCTTCATTCTTACACAGCCTTTCTCATAGGAGCATCATAATAGCGACTGCTTACTGCATCGACAAGGTTACCACTGTTGATGTGATGTTTTCCAGACACATGTTGGGGAAACATGATCTGTTATTGGTTCTAACAAATCTCGCTTCAGTCCCCCTCTCTCTCTATAAAATCAACACTATGTGTGCACTGTGTGTGAAAAGCAGAGGGTTATGAGTTCGAGGGGGTATTGTGTGTTTGACCCTGCTGTCAGACACTGTTTACTGCGTTGACAGCCAAACTACACGACCATGTGAAGAGGACAGATTTTGATGCTGGAATAGCTGTGTCCCTTATTGATTGCATAGTTGGTTCAGATGGTAAAAGGGTTAAAATATTGAATTTATTTTTTTATTTTTTGTATTTCCTGAGGGTTTTTAGAATAAAAACTACCGAGGAGAGGTGCTCTCAGGAGGAAGCCTTTGTCCTACAATCAGCAAGTTGTGTTGAGTTGAATGGTGTTAAACTTTAATCTGAAGGCTGATGTAAGCCTTCAATTCAGACTGTGCTTTCTGGATGCATTAGCTGTTAAAACAGGGAATCTTCAACTTAATTAATGGAACAACTGAGCGTGCATTCACAATTAATGATTTAGCTTTTTCATTTAATTTGATTTAAGCCATCCAGAAGATCCGGCTTTTACATGAAGGAAATGGCTCTTATTGCTGGGCTTTTTGTTTCACTCTCGTCCTTCCTCTCTTGCTGAAGAAAATTAACAAGTTAGATAAAAGTGTCATAATTTTTTATAGTAAGTTAGCTCTTATAAGTCTTGTTCTCATATTTACTAACATCTTCTCAGTTTCAAACAGGGTTAGATTTCTGTTTGCAGCCTCCATACACACACACACACTAAACCACACAGCGCTATTCTTTGCGGTGCTGGTTTTATGGTGTGCGTACATCCTTGTCACATCAGCATGGCTTTGCATCTTGTCTGTGAGCTTATGTGATGGAAGATCAGTGACAACAGTCTTTTCTTTTCAGTGTCAGCCGTCGCTGTCTCTCTGTCACACAGGGCCCATTATAACGCCACTGATACAATAATCACTTTACTACGAGCCCTGCTTCTGGCTCTTTAGCTCAGTGAGAAGACACACCAGACAACCTCCGATAGCCCTCTGGACCGTTGAAGTTTATCTTTGCCAATTAGAGAATCATAATGAGATCAGTGCATAAATGTCAACATAAAATGATGCTCGATTCCTCTGATTTCATACATTTATAAAACTTTTAGGTTTTTTTGCACCAGCACATTTATTTCTAGAAATCTCTCTTCCAAAGGTAGATGTCTATGAAAATCCTTATTACCTCCATGTCAGCTGAGTTGTCGTTCTCTTCGTTTAAACTTGAGAAATGTCTCTTCTTCTGGACCCAGTAAGCCGTCCACATTTGCTCCATGAAAGGGTGTCGAAAGTCACGCCTGCTTAGCCTGTTTGATCAGCCCTAACTCGATTTTTGCCACATTTACACATAAAACCAAAGCCGCCTGAAGGTTTTACGAGATTTTATGAGGTCCTGCTGAATTTTGTTTGAGAGTCCACTTCTGGCCACCGCAGCACAACTAAGCTCCCATTTATATTGTCTGCATATTTGTTTTACCTTTTTTTATCTTTTACATTGCTATATTTCTGGACTCTGCATTTAACAGACTCCTGACTGAGGAAGGCAAAGTCTAGTTTCCATGCAACCATATTAAGTATTTTATAGCATGCTATAACATGCTGATTTGTAGATGGTTTTAATTGTGTTACCAGCTCAGACACAAGCAGCAGCAACAGTAACCATATATGCATAATTCCCCAGCTATGAAGGTGTTTTTCTTAGTATGTATACAACGGGTGCATTCGTCATCTGATCCTCTTGTGTATTCAAACATTCTTGGGAACCCCGTCCTGCAGGGGGCACAAAGCAGTTCGAAGGTTTGCTTATACCTCCTGCTAGCTCTCCATAAATATTTACACATGTGTCTTTTCATCATCTTTCTCTTTTGAGCCATGCTTAAACATTGCTTAGATATTAGGCAGTGCTGTCGTTTTATGCCTTTTCCACAAAAGGATGCTTGGGTGGCATTTGTAGTTTTAAACATGGTTACATTCATCAATGAAGCATCATAAGAATAAGTGTTTGGATATTTTGCAATGAATGTTGGATTTAAATTATAATTTCATTTTCTAGGGATGCTCTGTGACTAGTAAGGTATGCTTTTTATGTAACTAAATTTAAAAGTTGAGAACTGTTTCTCTGGTCTATAATCCATAGAAACAGTTCATATAGATATGAATCTATTCATATCTATATGTGTTTACATTAAGAGTAAATACACTAAGTATTACTCTTAATGTCCTTTAGTTTAAAGTAGTTTTCTGTAATAAAACAAAGCAAAAATTTTTATTTATTTTTATTTAAAACATTACATTTTCACTAACTTCCCACCAACCAAAATAAAGCTAACATAAAAAAAAAATCAGATTTAACATACAATGCATTTGTTACAGCTGAATTTACAGCCATCGACTGTGCAACTGAGCACTAAATGTTTTATTTTACTTGAAATGAGATGAGATTTTAAAAAAAATATAAATTAAAAAAACTTCAAGCCAGGATGGAGAAAATTCCACATTTTATGCTTTTTCTCTGAGTGGTTTAAAAGTGCACTTTAACAGCATCACATCTTGAACTGACCCAGCAAATGACTTGCCAATATCTATGTGCTTATCATGTGCTTCTTTCTTTCGTTACATCTTACTCAACATGTGAACAGATATCCTACTAGTCAGCTCTGCTATTTTCTTCCCATTAGACAAGCCAGACATGAGCTCGAGGGCACAGCTATTCACTTTAGCCGCAACTCTCTTAACACCTTTGTGGCGAGCCTTTCCCTCCTACCAGCTGTTAGGGCCGTCAGTCACGAGTTTCTCCACCCCCTCCCTGTTGTGAAACACAGATATTAAAGACAAAAAAGATACACCAGCGTCAACGTAATGATAGCCCAGCTGATAATGGCTGAGAAGTCTATTGTCCAACAACAGCAGCAAAAATTAAACTGTGCCAGAGCGTCAACTTACTGTACAATCTTTATAAAATGACTAATATCTTTGATAAGTGAAACATGACTGAACTAACATTCTCAGGCTTTTTATTGTTGCCTGTCAACATGTTCAACTCTGATTTGATTCAGATCTAATTGTTAAATGTGATTTGTTTTGTATGACCCTCATTAAATCCAACCTAACCCTAACCCTAAATGTGCTTATTTCTCACCGAAGATGTCAGTCTCTTTAAAACAGAATGTATATTAAAGGTTAATTCATTTTAGTAATTCAGCAGATGTTACCTAACCCTTCATCCAGACTCTATTTAATAATTTGAATCTGAAAAGCTCCAGACTCTGTTCCAGGAGTTATTAAAACATTAATCCTAAAGTTGTAGCCTGTATCCTGTGAATGTGATTGTTTTCCCTGTCGATAATAGAATTTTTAACACCACATTGTTTCCTTCCACCAAACTTTCAAGTAAAAATCTCTGGATGCAGCACTCTGCACACGACCAACGTCCTTATAGGTGACCTTCTGTGTCTTACTCTTCTTATGATGGGTCTAATGTCTGCTGGACAACCGTCAACTGAGAATTTTCCCTACGATTGTGTAGGCCATAACTTTGAAAAACCTTTACGATACACGGGCTTCACATTTTGAGCTGCATTACTAAATCGGTGATATTTATTGACGAGAATATGTACTTAAATGACTCTTATTGTAAAGTCACTATATATATCTATAGTGGAATTCAGTTTTTTTTCAGTATTTTGTTTTGCTATCTTTTCTTTCCATTTACGTAATGTAGAGTCTGGTCTACATTACAGAATTAAGTTTCTGTGTAAAAATGAGAACAGTGAATCATTGCAAAACCATCAGAAATTTCAAAGGAATTTTATTACGAAGGAATATGACACTAAAGCACAGGAAAGAATTTGGAGGCATCCTCCTTGTTTCGCTGCCAAACCCCACGGAGATAAGCGCACACAGAAACAGGATTAGACCAGTTGACAGTGGGATTAGAGTTGTGGATAGGATTAAAGTCTGGGAGATGAGATTAGCATAATGCATACCAGATTAAATCTGTTATTGCTGCAAACTAAATTAGTCATGAGTCTTGGTGTCACGGACGTACGAGGAGAAAGGAGCCTTTTGTTGACGATGGCGGAGGGGGAAGAGGGGCCACCCTGCAAGCAAGAAGAGGAAGAGTTTTAAGCTGGAATGCTGTCATATGCTGCTCCCATTTTGCTTTTGTCCATTCAGATACAAGTCTGCCTTGAAGAAGAATATAGCTCTGTCATTTCAGCGACAACAGAGTCATCGTTGACTCTTGGCCACTGCCAGAACCTTATAGGATTTCTGCACAGTGACCCCCACAGTGACTTTTTAACTCCCACTGGGAAGTGGAGCTTAGTGATGATTAAATCAACCTTCCAGGACTCGCTTCTCATACTTACATATTAAGCATTGGGAGGTTTTTGTGTGTGTGTGTTTTTTTTTTTTTTTTATGAAACTCTGCTCGCTCAGATCAATACCTGCGTTATTGCACTGGATTTGCACATAATGAAAAGTAAGAAACTAACCTTGTTAGCACTAAGAGGAGGAAAAGCAGCACAGAAATCAACAGTGTGTAGAGAGGAGGATGTGTAAAAGGAGTCACATGAAAGTGTTTTGGTGTAGAAAGAGGTAACACATGGGGAGAGGGAAGGGGGAGCATATCAGCAGAAAAACAGAGAGGTCTAAGTTTGGACCCGGGGCTCTGGTGTACATGACATCTGACCTGGAGCATTTCTGAGAACCAACACACTTTCAAGTGTGAATAACTCATTGCTCTGCATGTCTATGTGATTGCTGCTGTAACACATTTGCATTTGTCCTCGATTTGCAGTTTGCATCACATAAAAATTCACCTAGGTTTTTTTAATTTTATTTTACTATGTATACTAAACACTTTAAAATGTGTTTGGTTAACTGTACTGCGGTATGTGTGGTCCTTTTTCAGATAAGTACGCTGTCCTTTTAACTCTGGTGTTGTATAAGTGAGGGCGATAATGCGCCACCGTGGACATATTTGAACTATTATCATAGATTAACACTCCCTCGCATCTCCGTATCGCCACAAGCCCCAGCACATGCAGTGACATCAGCTCCCTGACCACAGAACGCCAACATCAGTATGTGCATCGCAACCCAGCAGGGAAGTAATCACAAGAGTATGGATGTGTCCTCAAGGCCCAATAAAGAGTAACAGAGTTTTGCGTAGAAATGTAAAATGTTCTAACCTTTAATTTCACAGCTTCTGTGAAATTAATCATTTTAAACTAGTTATAAGAAAGATTGCTTTTTGCACATTTTCTGCTCATTCAACCAGTTCCAGGTTACATGGGGATCTGCACATATAGCATGCAGATTGATTTGATATATTTATATTCATACGTGCACGGGAGACAAAGAGACCAACCGCTGGGTCGGTTCCTTTGAGTCTCCGCCGCTCTCCGGCAGAACAAAGCCTCTTTCAACGTGTGTGTGTGTGAAGAGGAGGGCTTTCATCTCTGTGTATGTTTGGACAGAAGACGGTGGAACGCAGGCCGCAGAACAGTGTAGCTTCACATCCCAACAGCAGCCGAATACCATCATACCACAACACTGGTGCAGCGAAGATGAGATACACGAGGTAGATTCACATAATGGCCCTGGCAGCTGTTTGTGTAAAGGTTTTTGAACGGTTTATTTTGAAGTAGATGGTTTTGAAAATATAAAAGCTTACATAAATAAGTCAAAAACCATTTCATTCACTGCATAAAGCCAAATATAAAATATTAATGGACTACATGAAGCTAGAATCGAGGGGAAAAAATTGGTAGCTGAAATATTAGATGATATTTCCATCATCCGGTGTCTAATTTGTTTTCTTCATAGGATGGAAAAGCTATTGTTTTCAAAATTGCAATAAATTTTACATTATACCATTGCTGCTGTTGAGACTTACTTTCTTAAGTCTCTAAACTTGGGAAAGTTAGTTTAGAGTCTCTAAACTTTCCGAAAGTCTAAACTGAGTTTGCATCTATTTAGAGACTTTCTTAATCTCTAAACAGCCTTTGTAGAGGCTGTTTTAACATCTTCTAAAAAGGTTTATAACCCTTTCAACGGCTCCAAATATTTTAGAGATTAGAGCCTCTACACTGCAGAGAAAAAATAGGGAAAGCAATAAACTTATCCAATATTTCTCGCCCCCATCCGCTGCTGCACACTGCCAGTCAACTGGCTGAAAGAAAATCTGTAGGTGCAGAGGCAAAGGAAATATGAGCCCTCTCTATTAGCGATACTATTAAAAAATAACAATAAAAAGGTTTGATATACTGCATGTTTGCTTGAGTTTGCATCAAAATAGCAATAGATAAATACCGTTAAAACTGTAGTATCTCAGATAGTTAGCAATAAAACAGTTTTTTACTTTGACCGAGAGCAATAAGATTATATTAAACACTTTTGTTTCAAAGTTTTGTGTAAACACCACCATACTGTTAAACTTATACCACAACATGATCGTAGCAACCAATGACTAGTTTAGATTTACCTCAAAACTAAATCTTGACATTAGACGTTTTTGCTGGATTAACTTGCTGTGTACAATGTGGGTGAGAAACATGGATTTCACAATAAAGACCAGAACGTGTTCGTACTCTGAACACTCACAGACCGATTCCAGGGAAATGGAAATCTGAACAAAGCTTCCATACATAGGAGCTTCATTCAGATTATTCAGCAAATTTAAACACTAATTATAGATTTCAAGTCAACACTTAAAGTTTATTGCATTCATCTTATATGGCATTTTACTCGAGCATGTGTATTTTATAAATTTCTCTGCATGCTTCTTTCTCCTCCTAAAAAGGATGGGATTCGGCCACACCCTGCATTCTTTACACATTGCTTCACTGTTTGTTTAATTCCCACATACTTGCAAAACCAGGGTGTGTGTCTGTGGGTGAGAGACGGCGAGTTAGAGGGGAGCGCGATCAGGGCGGGACGTGTTTTTACAACTTATCATCAAACAGTCAGCCCAGTAGCCGGTGGGATTATTGTTCCCAGTTTGGCCTGCGTGGATATCGGCTGGTCTGATCTCAACAGGAGAAGCTCAGACTTCCACAGATAACACAAAAGCATGACCTGGAGTGAACCCGAAGAAGAAAGAGTTCTTCCATGATCTGAGGGAAACTTTAGCTACTGCTGCATGTTTGCTTCACTTTATTTATGGCTTTTCGGACAAAATTTATGTATAGAAAACGAAAAATATTCATGGTAAACACTTTTACTAACAGATTAATATTAAAATTTTCTCTGCTCACAACATGAATTCACTCCTGGGAATCAGCTCACGATGCTGGTGAATCATTGTAAGCATAAACATTAAGTATGGATCATATTATTCACTCTTTACATCCCCATTATTGCCACCAATTTCCTCAAAGCATCCCCAGGCTTTAAGTGTGGTTGCGCTACACATTTCAAACATTTCATTAGCATGATTACATTTAAATTGCATCAGCATCACAAGATAACATTCTCTTTTCGGTTTTGCATCTCATAGTGGAGTCAGTCGGTGCATAGAAATATTGAAGATGACACCTCTATCATTTGTTTTCATTGAGAGTGACCTTTTTAATTACTGGCGTGGACATGGAACAAATTGGGCTGGTGTACAGACACACAGATGCATTTGAACTAATTATGGCTGCAAGGTGAGTAGTGATTTCTTCTCTGACTGTCTCTGTCTGCCAGTGATCAGGCAGGCTGCTCCGTTGCTGTGGACACCATCTGTAGCTACTCCTCAAGGCCGCTGATGTCACCATAACAGACACAAACACGGCAGCGTCTTCCTTTCGTCTCAGTCCGCATCACTTTCCTGCGTTTGACAGTCCCCCCTTTTTTAATCACTCGTTCTTCTTCTGCAACTTCTAAGATTTCCCTGACGCAGCCTCGCGGTGGCTCACAGGGTTGCCGTGACTCCCGCTTTCTCTCATTCTCCTCACAGTCAGACTGGCGTTTCCTATTCTGGGCCCAGACTTACTTATTCAAAATGGCTACCCGTTCTGGTAGCAGGCATTTTCTTTGAACATCTCGACTAGATCAGGTCTGGTTACTTAGAATCTTTTTTTTTTTCTGTTTTACTCATTCACATGCGCCGCTCCAGTTGCCAACCCTGGCAGTCAGCGGTCGAGGTCATGTGGGGTGAGCGCAACATGATCTTTTATGTCTTTCCAGCCCCTACCACATCCCCCCCTCCACACACACCACATTGAAATCACACCCACACTTTCCACCCCTAACCGCCTATCATTTTTATGCTTTGGACTACCTGCTTTCAGCTCTTTTTTTTCCTTCTTTTTTTTCATGCTCATGCACAGATCTTCTGCCACAGACCTGCACATCTCAGCATGTGGCTTGTCATAAAATTACATTTACTCGAGCACCGAAAGGACTGTTATGGAATAATAAAAACATTTCATATGCCTCGTTACAAAAAAAAAAAAAAGCTGGGTATTTCAAATTAAATTAGGCATTTTCCTGTTTCTGATAATACAAGAGAATTTCACTGGTCTTTGTTCAATATATAAATACAAATAAATAGATGCTCTTATTTCGAGTCACATAATGCCTTGTCAAATTATTAATGCAACTTGAACAGTTGAATATTCTGTCATGTTAAAACCACAAACTTCAATATTTTTATTGGTACGATAGACCTACTGAAAGTGATGGATACTGCAAAATGGATAGAAAATAATACATGGCTTTAAAAAAATATGCATTGCTTCATATGCAATGCATAACTGCATATATATATAGATACATATATCTGTACATATATGTGTCTTTTATACACATGTATGTTTATAAGATATGTGCAATTGACTGACTTCTGAAGCTACATAATTATAATGCCTCAGTGGGAATACAGTTGTCCTGAGGTTTTATTAATGAAAACTAGTGAACAAAATGCATAATGAAGATTGAAGAACAGCAGGCAGACATATAGTTGTACTTAAGGGGTTTAAAGCAGGGTTAGGTTACAGAACAATATCCTAAGATTCTGATGTCCTGCATGAGCAATGTTCATTCCATGATCAGGAAATTGGAAAAGTATGCCACAGCTGCAAAACTACCAAGATAAGGTTTCTTAAGTAAACTGTCTGAGCTGTGAGCGTTATTCAGAGAAGTAGTGAAGCGGCACATGCTAGATCTCCAGAAACTCCAGAGATCACCTCTCAGAATCTGTTGACAGGACAAGAATTGGTCATGCACGCTACAAATCTACCCTTCATGGTAGAGCGGTAAAACAAGAGGCGCTGTTGAAAGAAAACTATAAGGTGTTCTGCTAGTTCATGTAAGGACACCACAAACATGTAAAACACCGTGCAAAGGTAAACACCCTTCAGATCTCACCATATGAGGGCGAAGAGTGGTTGTGGCATTGTCATGCCATGGCGATGCTTTCCTCAAGCAGAGACAGCAAAGTTGGTCAGAGTTTATAGGGAAGATGAGTTAAGGTAAATTCAGGGCAACCCTGAAAGAAAACCTGAAAAACACTTGAGACCTGGACCAGCAGAATACCAGCCCTAAGGGCACAACCAGAGCAACAGCAGATCGAAGCATATTCATGTCTTAACAAGTCCAGGCTTAATTGCAACTGTGAAAAAAATTTCAAAACTGGTGTTCGCAAGTGCTCCCCATCCAATTCAACAAAGCTGAAACTATTTCGCAAGAAAAAATTGGAATGAATTTTACTCTGTAGGTGTGGAGGCAAACACAAAAAGACTTGCAGCTATAAATATAGAAAAAGGTGGTTCTTCAAAGTGCTGACACAGGAGCGTAAACAAACTGTGCTACAATATTTTTACTTGTGAATAAGTATTTCCTGCCTTTTCACAGTTGT
This sequence comes from Phalloptychus januarius, assembly GCA_902982915.1. Classification (NCBI taxonomy): domain Eukaryota; kingdom Metazoa; phylum Chordata; class Actinopteri; order Cyprinodontiformes; family Poeciliidae; genus Phalloptychus; species Phalloptychus januarius. Next base: position 10,403,593 of record CADWAE010000466.1, on the reverse strand, counting down.
GCATTACTTTGTTTATCTAGCACACACAGAACATTTGTTTATAATACATCACAGTATGTGGTTATGACAAGACAACATTTTAAATAGTTTGAACAGTATAGATACTTTTGCATAAAAACTTTATGTCCGTATTTATCAGTACTTTTTTTCATTTTCTTTCTTTCTTGCAACATGGGAAGTTACTTATGAGTTAAATTGTTGGCTGTACATTTGCCTTCAGCTAGTTTTAGTTCTACAGGCACATTTTTATTTAGTGCAGTAGGAGGGCAGACTGTCTAAATATTAAAGCATCAAGCACATTTTTTCTCTTTATGTGGTCTCCTTTCTACATTAGTCTGACATTTTTGGCACTTATTTAAAGCTCGAGAATGTAAACAGTTTTTGAACCAGATTTTGCGCTCGAATGGTACGTGACAGGTGCCATCATTTTCCACTTCCTCGAAGATTTTATCAGGAAACAGCCCACCTCATGCTGTAATTTATCATCCAAGCAGTGCAGAAGATCACAGGGACTGTATATAGAGGTCCATAAATCCAAGTCCATGAATTCTTAATTGGTGTCAGCCTGCCATTAGCTGCACATGCCACAATATCCTTAAAAGGAAATTCAGGAAGAGCCAGAGACGGCAGCTTTAAGCAAACAGAGAAAAATAAAACACCTTAACCGTTTTACGGTAACCCTGTTTTGCCTCCATAGTGGTTCTTGTTTATCCTCCCGCCTCCGCACCTGTCTGGTGCTCCAGTGTCAGTGAAAGTAAAGGAACACTGAAGAGTGGGATATAGTCACGTCAACGTGTAGAGATAAATCCCAGCTCTGTCAGCAAGAGATAGGTGCCACAGTTAGATAAGCCCTGCCACTGGCCAGAAAGCAAACGTGCCTTTTATACATTGTGGACTTGGTTGTGAGTGTGTGTTTTCGTGCTTGGCATATCGGACACTGGCCATACGAGCATCACTTCCAAAAGAATGAGCTCTCGAGTGCACAAAAACATAAGTATGAATGCATCCTTGAGACTTCTGGCCGGGCAATTCTAGACACCGAAAGTATAGAATGATATTTGCTACAGAAAGCAGAATGTGATCTCTGTCCTAAATAATTAGCCAGATGCTTTGATGCGTTGACCTCTGCATGACTCCTGGGATAATGTAGACGGGTCATATGAGCACATAATTATTTTTGGTGTCACTTAGACATGTTGTGTGCCTAAACTAGATGTCTGGAGCAAAAAACAGCACTGTATATCAGTCATGACCCCTTGAGGCTGTTGCACACATGCTCACAAGCTCCAGCTGGGACTGACAGAAATAGCAAGCTGTTAACAATTAGTGACAGACTGAGCCCAACTTGAATGTAACAGTCTGTCATTGACCAGATGTAATTTGTTTGAAACTGTGTAATGTCTTTTTTTTATTATTACTAATGATAAATGCAGCAGAACTTGAAATATATTGGCGTTGTCATGTTTGCATAAAATATGGGCTGTTGTGGGTCCTGAAAGATCTGCTGATCGTTACAGCAGATAAATGTTTATCATATTTATCACTATAGTTTTGGATAGGACATCGGCTGTGTTTAAATACATCTAAATACAGCTGTGACTCTTTGGCAAATGAATTTTTTCCCCGTATTTTTATTTCATACCTTTGTCACTTCATTAGGAACTTTGTGCTTGTTGTTGATGCAGTTCATTCTATCAAACCCACATCACTCATGAGTAATACTGAATGTTGTCACTTCTGTTTTTTTGTTTTTTTTCCTCTCAGGGCCGTTGTTCCAGGGAGAACTGCAAGTACCTGCACCCTCCTCCCCATCTAAAGACCCAGCTGGAGATCAATGGCAGGAACAATCTGATTCAGCAGAAGAATATGGCCATGCTGGCCCAGCAGATGCAGCTTGCCAATGCTATGATGCCCGGCACGCAGCTACCCCCTATGGTAAGAGTAGCTGCACAGCAACTGCACAGTAATGCTGTAGTGACGTGGAAGAAAAAGAAAATATGATTGTCATTATTTTTTTACAAATGAAAATCCAAAAGACAGCATTCATTTGTACTCAGCAACACTGCCAGACAACTTTGTTGGCTTCTGAATGCAACAGAAGCCAACTCTGAATTTTATTTAGGGGTATCAGATTTAAGGATTCTGAAAACAACAAATGGCTGTTGAACTTTTCATGTTTAATGGGGTTTTTTTACGTTTACAAAATGCTAAAACCATGGTTCATTTACTTCCATTAATTGTTGGCTATTTTGTGTTGGTCTTTCACATCGAATCTCAATCAAACATTGTCAATTACACAATGACATGGGAAGCTGAAGTTCATGTTTTAAGATGACAAATTGTGAAAAAGTTCAAATATAAACTTCTTTCATCCCACGTCACTTCATTTCTCTTCAGCGTTTTTTGCCATTAGTTTATTTATTTTCTCAAACAGAAAACTTGTGAATGCACAAGTTTTTTATCCATTCTCACAATCAGAGTTTTTTACTGTTTCTTTTTTTTCCTGCTCCAGCCCATGTTTTCAGTGACACCAGGCCTGGCAACCAACGCCAGCGCAGCAGCAGCTGCTGCCGCTGCAGCCTTTAATCCCTACCTGAGCCCTGTGTCTCCGAGCCTGATGCCTCCGGAGATCCTGCCCAGCACCCCCATGCTTATGGCCTCCAGCCCCTCCGTCAGCCAAGTTCCCAATGCTGCTGCTGCAGCCCAGAAACTGCTGAGAACAGACAGGCTTGAGGTAACAGACAAAACAATAGGTGCAACCAATTTATTTCTCAGCATTTTTGTTTTCAAGGAAAAATGCGTCCTTTCGAAGACAAGCTATTGTATCCTAGTAAGATGTTAACTTTAATAAAATTGACTTTATGCAGTGGGTAAATGTGAACATCATAGGTTTAATAGAAGATAAAAATACAAAAAATCGGACTCTTTCTACTCAAAGGCCCAAGTCACAGGAGAAAGTGTCCTTCATGTCTCTGCTGCTGCTGCCTTCATGTTTTTCGTAACAGAAATCACCAGAAAGAATTCTGATTTGTGTGGATTTGTGTGGACAGTTTCCAGGCTATCAGTAAATGCAAAACATCATTAAGAATTGACTCTTATAATTTAAGAAATAAAAAAACACACTCTATAATCTCTTAGTATTGCGGTTGAAAAATCTTCAGTATTGCACCAGCAGATTTAACATATTTATTCCTCTCAGTCTTGTTCATATATTAGTCAGAAGAAGAAGCATCCACAGCAACATTTCAATTCAATTCAGTTTAGGTGCTAAAAGAAGGTTTTAGCTCTTATTTTAGAGAAAGTGCTGCCCTCTACTGTCTCAAAGGTAAACTTGAGAAGCTTCTGAAGATTAAACTATCAATGTCTTATTTGTTCATACTGGAAAAATGTTTCCCTTTAATAACAAACTGCATTAAACCACAAAGCATGCTGGTTACACAAGGCCCCGCCCCACATGTTTAACTTTTTTAAAGACAACATTTACTTTAAATCTCTTTTGTATGCCTAAAATCTTACTGAACCTGGGCTTTAAGCAAGTGTAAGCATCAGTAATGTAACAAAGGAAAATAACATTAAAACACTGGTAGATTTTAAAGGTAATAAACTTGCACAAAAATACAATTTTAAGACCAAAAATCTTTAAAATTTTAATACAACAAATGTAAGTAATTTTCTTTATATGAACACTACTAGCACATACCACTAAGTGTTTCAGCTACTAAATCTGCTCACAATAATGTTTTAAATTTTTATCTTTACACATTTAGCCAAATAATAATATTTTGTTATTAAGGAGAAAAAGGTGTGGCTATGCTGCTCAATAAAAAATTTAAAAGTTCAATTTATTACAGATTTTTTATAGCTACAAATCAATATCAAAGCAACAGTAAATAAATGTAATAATTTACTTCATTATAACTTGAACAATCGATATGTTAGATACTTTTAGTAGCAGTAGAGAAGCATTTAGATCACGTTTGTTTTTTAACTTTTATTAACTACTTCACAATGTTTGGATTTTGGTATGAATGCCATTTAACTATATTCTCCTTCTGACTCATTTAGGTGTGTCGAGAGTATCAGAGGGGAAACTGTGCTCGGGGGGAGGGCGAGTGCCGCTTCGCTCATCCTGCAGACAGCACCATGATCGACACCAATGACAACACCGTCACTGTGTGCATGGACTACATCAAGGGTCGGTGCACCCGGGAAAAGTGCAAGTACTTTCACCCCCCGGCCCACCTGCAGGCCAAAATTAAGGCCACCCAGCATCAGGTGAACCAGGCCACGGCTGCCGCGGCCATGGTGAGCGTTCTGTTTTAGTAAGGTTGCACTCATTCAAATCCAGAAAGGACAGAGAGAGAAGTTTCATATTTACAGCAAGTCTAGCTGTGTTAAGATACAATACCTGCAAAGTTAGTAACCTTCATGTTTGAACGTGTCTCGACCTTCCTAATTGGTTGTTGTGTAACATTTTCAGTTCTGCTTTTGCCAGGTCAAATATTAAAAGGTCTGCATGTTGGTGTGGGTAAAATCTGCTCTGTGCTGGATGACATGAAGAAGGATAAGGCAACAGTGTACTGTAACCAGGACTACTGTCATGTCAAGCGTTTTTTTTTTCTTCCTCATTTGTCAAACCGTTTGTTTCGTTCCTTGTTCATCTCATCTCAGACCACGAGCAGAGAGTCCAGTTCCTTTTCTGTCTGTCTCTCTCTGCCTGGCCTCCTTTATGACTCCATTGTTTCTGTTGTTCCTCCCTACAACTTCTCTTCCTCTTGATATTATTTGAAACGATTCATTGTGCCTTCTGTCTTTTCCTGCTGTAACGGTGCCGGTGAATAGTAGCGCAGCCACACATCCTGTTTATCTCCACAAGCTTTTAGTGGTGCAGCGATACAGAGAACATGGGGGTGAATCAGTATAATGTCAACTTGATCATGACGTGCACAGTGAAACGGAGAAATGTGAACTACACCTCTGTACATTTTTTGCTGTTTATTTGCTGAGGCTCTTTTCAAATGATGGTTGAATAATTTTCTGTTTTCATTTATTCCTGTGTGAAAATAACCACTGTAGTCCGGTAGTTATCATCTCTCTGATGATGATTTAACTGTTGAGTAGTAGAGCTAATGTCCACACTGTGCATGCCTTAGCCCTGTTATCCCCTTTGTATATTGCATTCCAATGATTTGTTTTTTTATTTTTGTTTTTTCTCACCTATACCCAAACTGCACTGCTGCCCCCATGATGCACCTCTGCTTGCTGGTTTATGTTAATGCGCTTGAACCCCATTGGCCCATTGCCATCATGTGCTCGCTGCCTGCTAATTAAGACTCAGTCGGCTGTCAAATCACTGAAGCGACCCCTCGACGCAACCTTTGACCTGGTACTATGACCTTTCACCTTTTAGCTTGGCACGCATGTGGCTTTGTTGTGCAGCAGTGTTTTAACCAAAGATACTTAGCTTTTTGTTTGTTTGTTTTTTTTACAATGTTTGTCTCAGTGCAATGTGTGTTCTTCTTCTTCTTGTTACTCTATAACTGCTGCTTGTGATACAATGACTGTGGCCCGATAGAGTTCAAACGGTTTGTGTCAATTTTGCAAAAACACAAATTCACTGTTGCAGATTGTGGTAAAGAGCCACAGTCATTTCATCCCCTGCAGCCTATCTAACGAAAGTTAGCGAGGGCGAGGGAAGTAGAGCTTCTATTAAAGTGGCATGGCTTCAGTCTTGTGTCTAAATGTTAGTGTCAATCAAATGTGTGCATGTCTGTGTTGCTAGTGCATGGGTAATGGATCTGGGTGGGGGCTAGGCTAACCAAACAGGAGTGATCCCACATTAACAGGTTAGTTGTAACAAATGATAGTTCACTCATGTCTTGATCTTGACACTAATGATCAGAAGTCAAGAATGGCCTAATGCCAAGACGTGTAGAGTGTTACGCCTTGCAATGATGTTTTTTTCTTGGCTTTAAACCATTTTTGATAGATTTTTTTTTCTGAGAGTGAACCATCACTTAAACATGGCTTACACAGTTTATCATGGAGCTAGCAGTGCAGCCTCCCTTTCTCTGTGCTTACTACCTGTTCCACCTCGTTAGCAGCCTCATTGTTTTAATGGTTAATGCTTGCTTTATTAGTCAGCCTTATGTGTGTACAATTAATAATAAAGCCTTTTTATTAATATATAAATGCCTGTCAGCTCATAGCCCCAGTAGGCATCATGCTCCTGCTTGTGTAGTATTTGTGTCAGACTGCTGCTTGCTTGCTACTGATGATATGATATTGTAAATGTTGTACACTCAAAAGATGTTGTGGCTCTGTTTCTCTGATGTTCTCTAACGATTTTTTTCTTGTTTTCTTCCCTGTCTTTGCCTCTTTCTAACACACCTTCTCTAAATTCCACACACCTCTCTTTCTATCTCTGCCTCTTTTTTTTCCCTTCTCACTGTCCTCCCTCCATGTGGATGGGCAGGGTATCACCCCTAGTGTCATGGCTCCCCTCCCAAAGCGGGCGGCTCTGGAGAAGGCTAATGGGGCCACAGCCATGTTTAACACTGGCATGCTTCAGTACCAACACGCCCTGGCCAGCATGCAGTTTCAGCAGCAAGCTGCTTTCCTCCCATCAGGTATGGCTCCCGCGGCAACCAGCCAGTGGATGGTGGATCAGTCTAACCTGGCTTCTTTGCTTGGCTGGGGTTTGGCAAGGGTGATAGATTGCAACACAGCTCAGTTTGGTCATAAACAGTTCAACTATTTCATCAGACAGGAGGAAATTGCAGAACTAAGTAAACAACAACTTCCACTTTGAACCAACAGTGTAAATGTTTTTGTAATACTTTTGTTTTGCTTTTCACATTTTGTCACCTTAGAATGATATACTTCAGCAATATTTTTTTGCTTATGGGCTGTAATGATTAATTAAGTGGGGGGGAAAAATGATGCATGACTTTCAACACATTATACAAATAAAAATGTGATTAAAGTTTGATGCAATCTTCAGATTTGGTGGTAAAATCTAAAGGGTGGCTGTCAGGCACTGGAGTTGGAGAATCTTTCCCTAAATGCACCATCTCTTTCACAAAAGATGGTGATAAAATGCTGAGGGGAAAACAAATACAAGCCAAACCTTGCAATATATATACATAATGTTGCAATGTGACAAAATGTTGTAAAGACCAACAGAAACGTAAATTTGTGCAAGGCACTGCATGTGTCTTCTAATGTAGCTTAAGAGGAAGGGCCTAAATACATGCTTTATGTTTTGTATGGCATTGCATGGCCTCTATGGGATTTTAATCTCTTTCTTCTGACTAATTACCTTAATTAAACTGTGGATATGTGCCTATACAATTCAGTGTAACAATGATTTTAACTAAATACAAAATTAACTACCTTAAAAGATAACAAACTGTGTAATAGTCCATGGGATGGGGTCAAACCATGATTCTGGGACTTTGCTTTGGGCTTATTGCTTATATGTATTTGATGTTCAATGATTATAATGATTCTCCTCCTGTTATGCTTAGCAAATTACAAACTCTTACACTACCCTGCAGACAAAAGTCTCAGTCACCTCTGCACCTTCTCCAGTCACTGATGTCTGTGTTTGAGAAATATTAACTTTTTCTCCCACATTATCTCTCCCTTCCCTCTAACGAATCTTGTGATGGGCTGTTTTGATTTCTCTTCCCTACCCAATCCACTTCCTGTTGCACTGCATGATGGGCAGGCTCAATATTGTGCATGACACCTGCAGCCAGCATTGGTAGGTTCCAGCTTTTCCTTCTTCAGTTGTTTTTTTTTTTTCCTTTTTTTTTCCTTTTCTGTAACCTGGTGTCTTTGAGTCACTGGTCATCAAAATCAAATTGTCCAATAAAAATGATTTGTTAGAATTAGAGCTCACTGTTGATTTTGGTGACCCGAGAGTCGCTGTTTTAGCTGCGTAAAGACGCGAGTTCAGACCTGAAACATAAGTCAAAGAGAAACGAATGGTGTGAAGCAGAATTTTGTTTATCAGCTGAATTCAGTGGTGGTTAAACCGACCTATGCTTTGTTAGTTCCCCTGTGTGCTCATAAACTGCTTGAACAGTCGACTTCCTGCTTGTTAAGAACTTGTTTTGGCCGTTCTAACTTGATTGACCTACTTTTTATACCTCAAGAACACTAAGGGAGTTCAATTATAACTGGCCCCTTCGTCTCCTCTGCTGTAGTTACTTTATTATTAAGCATCATGCAACAATAAATTTTAGGTGAACTTTTAAAGTTATGTGGGCCAAGAAAATAAAGCACAATTGAATCACTTCAATAGTGAGAATATACTCAAGTTGGCAGAGAAGTCAGAACTAGAACGAATCCAGGGCCACGCCTTCCCAGCTCATATATTCCTTCTTTTATTTCCTGGTTTGTGCCTAGCTCCTGCTCTCTCTGTATTAGCTACATGATTTTCCTCTAAAAAAGTTCCATGATGAGGTGAGTGGCTCCAGCCCTGTGTCTTAGCTACACATCATCTGCCAAAGCGTTCCCTGTGCACGTGCTCCACCAATCAGGTTTGCACCCTACCACATCTATCTATTAGCTATCTATCTATCTCAATCTTCTCTATCTATCTATCTACTCTATCTATCTATCTATCTATCTATCTATCTATCTATCTATCTATCTATCTATCTATCTATCTATCTATCTATCTATCTATCTATCTATCTATCTATCTGTGCACATTGATAGAGTTGGAATGCTTGTGTCTTATAATGGGTGGGTTGGGTAGAAAGCAGTACTCCTTCTTGTTGGCCTACACTTGTCCAACACGCCATATTTAATGTCTTAACACATTATGACAAAGCATTTCTTTTGGCTATATTAGTTAACTATAAGCATAGTTATTTTTTTCCTTAAAGTATCTGATGTGTATTTATTCTGTGTCCTCATTGTAACCTTGATTTTTGTCCTTTCCACCTTTGAGGACTCTTCCTTATCAAAGTTGACTACCAACGAATACATGCAATTGGTATGTATGAGGTAGTTCTCTTTTTTTTCATTTGTTTAAAATTTTTTTCCTACATTTTTGAGAGCCTTTTTGCACAGCTTGTGCAACAGTCGCTGTCTGTGCCCCTTTGGTGCTTGGCTTACTTTTGTTTTTTGTTCTTTTTTTGCAGCCGCTTCCAGCACATAAAGCAAAGCTGTACCATTATCTTTGTGTTTAAACGCTGGACTTTATTAGTTGTTTTTTTTTTTTTTTGTTAAAAAGCAGTATTGCAATGTTGCAACATTCTGATTGAAATTTTGCTAAAGGTGAATTATACAGAATAAAAGTTTTTAGCAAAAGAATTAAGAACCAATCAACATGTCATGCATTATTACATGTTTTCCGCATCTGACTGAGGTGTGGAGGTCAACAACATGGAGGACTTAGATTTGCATGGGGAAAGCCACCTAACTGAGAGCTTCCCATCCAACCCTCCCTCATCTCACACTTCCTTTAAGTCACCCTCTTCCCCTCCTGCCAGTGTGTCTTGATTGAACTATTTGTCCTTGGTATGACAAACTTGCATTGATTGTGCCCCCGAATGTAGCAATAAGCTTGTCCTGTCTTCTTAACTTTGTCTTCTTTCAGCAGCGAGCTCATCTTATAGAAAGAGGATGTGGTTACCGTGCACTGATCTGTTTGTCTAGAGGCCAATGCTCACTTTGTGTGTTTTTGATTTGACATGCTTCATATGATCTCTGTTTTCTGTCACCAGATTCCAATAATATCTGCAGATCATCTGAGTAGTCACAAGTACTTGACTCAAATGTAGTTCCTCTTAAGAACAGTGAGTTTCTATTTCAGTGCTTCTATTCTGTCTATTCATTCCAGGTTTTTAGGCTTTAGCTCTGGTTTCAACTCCATGGCTGTACGGTATTAGTTAATATAGTGTTTTACAGTAGCATTCATGCTCTTTAAGATGTTCCACTTTAAGGTCCCATTACAACCACAAACTCCAGTGTATTTTATTAGGATTTTATATTTTATATTTTAGACCATCACAAAATGCATGTTTGTGAACTAGAAGAACAATGACTTACTCTGATCATTTTTAAACAAAATCATGTGCACTAATTGAATTCACATTACATCTAATCACTAAATAGAGACAGCATCTATCAGTATAAATGGTGAGGGAGAAAGTTGTGTAGTTTCAAAGCTTTGAAGTCCACTGTTCAGTCTACATTCAAATAATGAAGAGTACGGCCTACACTGACAAGGAGAACATTCAGTAGCATAAAAGTCAATGCTGACTGTGTGAGAGTCTTCATGGAAAAGTGGCAAGAAGAAAAACAAAGTACATGATGGAGACATGGTGTAATAAGGGATTTCGTCAGATTAGACAAAAATGTCACTTTTTGATCTACAAGCAAAAACTTCTTTGTAGCTGAAAACTAATGCTGCGCATTATCCTGAACTCAGGAGCAGCCTCATGCTCTGGGGATGATTTTTCTTTAGCAGGAAAGGTAAGCTAGTCAGAGAAGATGTAAAACATGGATGGAGGTCAGTCCAGTAATGGAAGAAAACATGTAAGCTGTGACAAGACTAGAAAATGAATGTTTACAGAAACATCCCCAAGCAACTACTTACAGTTTAATTAGAGCAAAATGAGGTTCTATCAAATGCTGACTCAGTGGAGCTGATTACTAAAACTTGTCACCTTTTTTTTTTTATATTCGTAAGATAGACATTGAAAACCATAACTTGTTTTCCTCCCATTTTGCAATTAAGCAACATTGTGTTTTTTGTGGGTTTTTGGCTCATACAATTTCAGTAAAATACACTGACGTTTTTGGTTGTAGGGTGACAAAATGCAAAAAAGTTCAAGTGGCATAAAAACCTTTGCAGGACTCACCATTTACTCTATTCCCTAAACGTTCTTAAGTGACATCCATCCTCTCTTGCAGATCAAATGAATGTGTGCTGGCACCGTCCAAGCCAAAAGAGTTAAGCCTTTATGTACATAACCTTCAGAATGTCAAGCAATGGGACAAGGAGGGTCAGCCATCTCTTAGCCTGTCCACAATGAGGAACTCGTCACATGCGTCAAGGGTACAACACACGATCTGTGCCATCTTCCCACATATCAATATCCAGAAGAATTCGCCGTCAGAATCGACGTCCAGCCGAGAAGAAGAGGATGAGTTGGTGGAAACAACCGCATAGCACCTCTGTGTCTAACTGAATCATACCACTCAGTTTGCTCTACTTGTTATCATAACTGCATGCACAGAAGGTTAAGGGCGCTGTTGCTACATGACAACATCTAGTGCTGGTACGTCAACAGACCAAGAGTTTTCCTTCCTCTTTATTGTTTCTTTTTTCAGCTTTATTTTTAATCAATAGCCATATTTCATAGTTTACAAGTGGAATGCAAATATGCACCTTGAATTTAATTGAAATCTGAAAGGCACAATGATATTATTTTATTTTTTCTCTGTCTGCCAAATGCATTGGGCATGTACAGTATTGTGTTTTACGGCTACTAGTGAAACTAGATGTTGAAATGAGGGTCTTGGACATATGAATGTTCTGGGTAAACCAACATACCTGTGTACCTTGAAAGCACAGCCAGGCTAGCTTTTCTCACCTTGTCATGTGCCATCAAGGCCATACAGCTAAAACCAGAGTGTTATCTCAGCAGTGTTATTTGTTTACCGAAGGTAAAACTTTTGTATGGCTCTTTTTGTATTGTTTTCTTTTAGAATCTCCATTCTGAGTGTTTTTTTATTGTTATTATGTTGTTATTATTATTATTATTTTAATCTTCTCTCTTTTTTTTTTAGATTTCATTAGGTTTGAAAGTGGGGTTTAATTTTTTTGTTTTGTTTTTTATCAAAAATGGAGAGTGTTTTTCTAAAAATCTGTCATGCCTCCTTTAATGAACCAATATTTTTTTGTCAGGATAATTTGTTAATCAAGTCCGTCGACTCTAAAGCCTGGGGAAGTAGAGGGAGAAGCTTTAATTTGTGTTCCCTTCCTTTCTAAGCAGGAGCAGCTCGAAAAACGTGTCTCCAAGAAGCCCTTTTGAGCCACTTTTAAAAGCAACAGGCCCAAAGGTCGTGTAGGTCATTAAAAACCATTCGTGCACTTCAATTCTTTGGTTCCCTCTGTTTCAGTTTTTGATTTTTACTACAGAGTGCCACTTGCATTTCAAGTAAAATATGAAGCTTTTGTTGATTTCACTATGAAACCAAAGCACAGATTTGCTCTTAAGTCTTACTCACATCTAGGTCGAGGATTAAACAGATAAGGAAAAATGTTAATTATCTTTCCTCCATGTGCGTGTCGTATGATTATTTCCCTCTTAGATCTTCACAGAAGCGTGTGCTGTGTTTTTACCAATGTTATGTACCTAACAAAGCCTTAGATCACAATTTATGGGTCTGTACCCAATCAAATGTCCTTTCAATCACCATGCAGGTAAAAAAAACCACCAATGAGTTTTATACTTCACACAAGCCGCTTTTGATCCTTTTTTTTTGTTGTTGTTGTTTGTCTCTCTTTCTGAAACAATTACTCTCCTAAATTTCATAGAATTTATGTGTTATGTACTACTTAAGAATTTGAATCTATTTGAGGTATGTAGTTTTAGATTTTTTCTTTTTTTTTGCCTTACTATATTATTACTTGACAACATCCATATAGCCGTTGTAGATGTTAAGATAGTATGACATTCATAACTTTTTCAAACCATATAGAGGATAATGTGTTTAAATACTCACTTCATTCATATAGCTGGATGTCTTTGTCATTTGTCGTTGTATTTGTCAATTAATTTTATTGATGAGAAACTTTTTGATACAAGGAATGAGATGATTGTCGGAAAAGTTCCGATTTTCCTTGTAACATGTCAATGTCATGTTTGAAAATACTATATTGTATTGAAAAAAAAAAGAAGTGGATTGTCCATGTTTGAGAGAGGAAAAAATTATTTTCTACTGTATCCATTTCAAAGAGATATGTAGTTTTGTTTGAATATTAAGTTTGCCCTGAATGTCAGGCCAAAACGAGCAGTGAGATTGATGTTGATGTTTGTTGAGATTTGGAGTGAGGAAAGCCGAGACTTTTGCCCCCCGCTGGGGACGAGTCGGACATGCTGCAGATAATGAGTTCTAACCTAAGGGACGAAGGTTAACTTTTTGCACTTCTGTATATAGTAAAATGAACAGAGAAAAAAAAAACGTGTATCATAATGAGATATTATTTTGAATAAAAAGAAAAAAGATCTATAATTATAAGGAATTTTGTTAGATTAATTTAAAAATTCTTAAATTAGAAGACCAGCTAAAATTCGCTTGCAAAGAAGGGCACTAGTTTCTTGGCCAATGCATTCAGAGAAAGCTATGCGCTTATTTTATAGGTGGCTCGTAATGCCAGGGAATGTTGGAGGGGAGTGCATTTCCCCGTGTCATGCTATGCCTCTGATTAAATGACATATCCATTAAGGTCCATATACTCATTTACCGGACAAGCAGTGTCCCATGGTACAGTAGATACATAAATCTATAAAAAATAAAAAATATCTTCTATGATAGTTTGATTTGATTGCATGTAAACAAAAGAAGCTGTGTAGATATACAAGGACAGACGGCACTTTGAGATCCACAAAACCTTAAAAAGATAAAAAAAAAATTTGTTCTTTTGTTTCTGAAATCATACATACCGTAGATAACATCTACAGTGTGGAGAAATAATACTTTTAAAAACAAGTCATCTTACTCAAGTATTTCCAAGTAAACAAGTTATTTAAAAAAAATGATAACATATTAGCACTTGTCCACCTCAGATATGTTCAGATAGAGAATTACAGTCCCCACTAACTCACAAGCAGTTGTTCCTGCTTTTCTTAGCTGTGCACTCAGCAGGCGAAGGCTCGTCATACCAAATGCATATTTGGCAAATTCCTCTTTAAAATGAATGTAAAAGTCAGTGTCAATATGTTTCTAACTTGAGGCTGCTTTGTATAGTCGCTACATAACCAAAGCACCATTTTCTCAAAAAAAAAACAAAAAAAAACCAAGACTTTTCAAGTCTTCTGGCTGCAACCAAGGTCTTTCTTCTTCCCTGCTGGGTGCACATGTTCGCTTTTGACTGCTTTTTACTTGTAAGCGCAGACACCAGTTATGTATTGCTAACAGCTGTCACATGATGATGTACTATTCTGTCTCCAGATTTGTTTATGCTCATTTTATTGTTGCCATATTTGACTCTTGCTGTATGGATGAAAACAAAAAAAAATCTGAATAAAACTATTTGATTTGCTCATGCAACTTCGTCTCTTTGTGTTTTTGATCCTGGAGGTTAATTTAGGTCATGCTACATAGAGATGGAGGCTTTAAGACTCAGGATGAAGAAAAAACAAAACAAAAAAAACATTTGAAATTTCTAGGTCACTTTTGTGGCAGTACTTCCACTGTACATTGTGTTAAGAAAAACTCAAATGAGCACTTTTTTTTTCATAGTCTGATTATTAAAATAGATTAAACTTTTCTTGTTTTAGGTCAGTTAGGGTTATCAAAGATATCTGTATTTTAGTAATTCACAGAATAATAAGAGTGAATTTAAAATGCATATTGTTTAATAACTTATTTTAAATCATGTTTACATAAGTATTACTGTATATTACCACACAGTAAGCCAATGTGAAGGTGTCATGGATTTGCACGCTTCTGATTGGTTACATCTGTTAAATGGAGGCTGACCTGATGACCTCAGTCATACTGGTTTCTTTCTGTCATTCTGTCACTCAAAATGACAGAAAGAAAAATTGGATGGGTATAATTTTCAGCTGCATGAAGGACTTCCCTTCATCTGTTGAAAAAATGATAGGCAAGTAAGTAGGAAAGTATCGGCATCATGGAAATATCAAGCCATCACGTTGTTCAGGAAGAAGGAGGGTTCTGTGTGTCGAAGATGAAAATGTTTTTGATGTAAAATTAGCATGAAGGTGTTAAGAGAACATTATTCTCCACTGAAATGACTCTTTTTGCTGAGATGTGTTAAAAGGTTACACAGCAAGGTAAACATCATTATTTCAAAAGCAACAGAAAACATCAGATTGGGATTTACAGATGCAGTCAGATACAAGTATTTCAATGTTTGGAGATGTCTTAACTCCAACAACCATTTAATATAGTTCTTAAATAAAAAGTGACTGCATAGGGAAAATACATTATGTGGAAATGCTAAAGCTAAATTTCATCAGCCTGGAAGTTAAAGCTGGGTCATGAATGGATTTTCCCACCTTCACCAAATACTAAATAAATGTCTATAAACTAAAATCTGATAAAGAAATTCTCAAAATAATAATAATTATTACTGTTATTATAATTATTATTATTATTATTTTGTAATTCTGTAAATAGAAATGGCTTTACTAATCATAACTGGCTGAAAGCAGAAGGGTTTAGAAAAATACTATTTGATAGATATATCAGCTGAATTTGAAGACATTCAATGATAAATTAAATCATTTTAATTGATATCGGTAAGTACTACTTCTGGGCTGCAAAGCACTGTGTCCATTCTGGAGTAGATTGTGTCCATATTATCAGTGTTATTTTGATTTTATAGTCTGTGTTTTGATTGCTTTCAGATTAGTCCCAATATTTACATGCCTTACATTGTCCGTTGAGCCAGCCGTGTTCCTTCTCATAACATTTTGACAATTTAAAATCTAGTCAAGAATTTTTCTGAACCGATTTAAAGAAAAAATAAGTAGAAGAGTCATGGTGTTTTGACACTGCCTAAGATTGCTTCTTATTAACAGCATTAAAATAGCTTCATTTACAGCTCTCAGTTTGTTGTTTTAGCAAAGTTATCATTTTCATCTTCCTGTAGAAAACCTCTAGAAACTCAACAAACATGTTGTGGTGCTTTGATGAGAACAAAATTTAACATTTTGGCCCAAATGTGTGTGGTAGAAAACTGGCACTGTGCATCTTCACCCTGAACACAGCATCCTTACGCCTGAACACAACGGCGGCCACATCAAGCTGTGCAAATAGGGAAGTAAGGCTGAAAAGATATTAATAACAGAAAATGGTGACAAATATTTGACAATTTTGTCTGAAAAAATTTTGCGATTACAATCAAGTAACAGAGGATGAAACCCTGCCAGAGGCTACATATGTAGGCTTGTGACTGGAGGCATTTCGAACAGTACAACAAAAGGGAGTCAATAGAATACTTTTAGATCAAGGCATATTTGTGTGCCAGAATGGTCCAGTCAAAGTAAGTCCAGAATCAAATCCAACTGAAAGTTTGGGGCAAAACAAAAACTGTAACAACTATAAAGTTGGTCCATATACCTGTTAAACCCAAGAATTATCCATGCACATGTCCAACCTACATTTAAAATAACATTTAATTTTCACCAACAAGTTTCTTCTAACTAGTGAACTAGATTCTCCAACTTGAGTCTGATAAAGAACATATAAAGGGAGATAATAATTAGGGTGATGGCAAGGTGACCTTTCAAACCAATAACGATTTTTGTATCGATAATTGCGTTAAGTTTGACATGCCACTTTTTTACTAAAGCAGAAATAAAAACAGCCTTGTTTAGTTATCTTTCAGAGGTGGCTGCCTCTTCTCGTCTCAGAAACAAACATTTCTAGAATAAAAATGATTTTAAATTTATGAAGAATTGTGTGCTGAACAGAACTGATCGGCCCGCGGAACCAGACATTTGAAATTGATTATTGACTAATGGCAGGCCTCATTAGTTCACATGGTCAGCTGCAGCTGAGGGGCTTCCTGGTGGGCTCTAGGCAGCCCAGACTGACGATCAGACCCGCTGCTGCTGCGACTGAGGGAGGGTAGGAAGGAGAACGGGTGCCCGGGTGACGGCTCCTTTAAGAAAACGGAACTGAGCCTCGGCTTTTTTTTTTTTTTGACGCGCTGAGGATGTGGGCAGGAAACGCCATGCAAGAACAGAGACGCGATCACGCTTTTTCCCCGCACGGTTGCACAACACAGCGCGATGAAAATGCGCTTTAATTCCCCACGCTGATGTCCAGGGGAGGTCGCTCTCCTCGGATCTGCTCCCCAGCGGCCCTCACCGCGCTGCCGCAGCCTCGGACGATTCGCGATTTTGACGGCCACCGGAGCGAGGCGGGGAGCAGCAGCCTTCACAGTCTGCTCGGCTTGAGATAGACAGAGGGAGCGAGAGGAGGCTTCGTCGAGGAGAAAGGAGGTGTCTGCTTTTCCTCTTCTCTCCCCCCGCCGCCGCCTCCCCTCCTTTAACCATGAGGGAGTACAAAGTGGTCGTTCTGGGCTCGGGCGGAGTCGGTAAATCGGCGCTGACGGTCCAATTCGTGACGGGCTCCTTCATCGAGAAGTACGATCCCACGATAGAGGATTTCTACAGGAAGGAGATCGAGGTGGACTCGTCCCCGTCGGTGCTGGAGATCCTGGACACGGCCGGGACCGAGCAGTTCGCCTCCATGCGGGATCTGTACATCAAGAACGGCCAGGGCTTCATCCTGGTCTACAGCCTGGTGAACCAGCAGAGCTTCCAGGACATCAAGCCCATGAGGGACCAGATCATCCGGGTGAAGAGGTACGAGAGGGTGCCCATGATCCTGGTGGGGAACAAGGTGGACCTGGAGGGGGAGCGGGAGGTGTCTTCCGGGGAAGGCAAGGCGCTGGCCCAGGACTGGAGCTGCCCCTTCATGGAGACCTCAGCCAAAAATAAAATCTCTGTGGACGAGCTGTTCGCAGAGATAGTGAGACAGATGAACTATTCCAGCGTCCCCAGCGGAGGCGACCAGTGCTGCTCGTGTGTCCTGCTCTGAAGGCCACAGAGACGTGCAGAGACCAGGAGTTCAGAGCTTCAAAAAGTTGTCCTGCAGGCTTTCTTTCTCTGTTTCTTTCTTCCTTTCTTTCTTTCTTTTTTCTAAAAGTTTCCTCACTCCTCACACTGTTGTCTTATTGTTGCACAAGAACAAAAATCGACAACAGTCTATTATGTATCATAGTCTGGAAAGTGTTTACATGACAAAGTACTTGAATGTTTTGGGATTTTTGTTGTTGTTTTTCTTTTCTAGCTTTGTATTTGACACTTCTCTGGAAAATGTGCCTCGGTGGGAATGTCTAATTGTGAAACCTAAGAGTCATGTGTTTTCAGGCCTGCTTTTCTGTTTTGTTTTTTAATTCTGGCCTTTTTTTTCTCAGCTGTACTGTTATTTCTTCCGGGCCGGGTTCTTCTGTCTTGGAGATTAGTGGTGATGGTGATGAGGGTTTACTTATGCCAGATGTCCCTCGTAGAGAAGCAGAGATTGCTCAGCTTTTTATTGCATTCTTTCCTTTATTTTATTTTATTGCATAGGAGAGCTCGGAAAGCATTTAAAAATCACCACTCAAGCCTTGCACAGCTCGCTCCAACACGAACTGTCAAGTTAAACAGAAGAGACGCAGACCCACCGCCCACTCAGATGCCACATCTGAAGTCGAGTCGAGCCAATACATTCTTGTTTTTCCCCTCCTCCTTTAGCTCATCCGCAGGTTTGGTGATTTGTTATTTTCTTATCTGAAACTTGCACCCAGCTGACTGTGTTCCTCCTCGATGTGCACAAACAAGGACCTTGGTGCATTGCTGTCGCTGCATGGGGAAACACTGCGACCCCATGTCAAGTGCCTTCCCTGCTTAAAAAAAAAAGAAAAATCTCCTGTGACTGTG
Organism: Phalloptychus januarius; assembly: GCA_902982915.1. NCBI lineage: Eukaryota > Metazoa > Chordata > Actinopteri > Cyprinodontiformes > Poeciliidae > Phalloptychus > Phalloptychus januarius. The sequence continues at coordinate 10,384,880 of CADWAE010000466.1, read as the reverse complement.
CCAACTGATGAGCCCTTACTTCCTCTGCAGTGCGTCCTAATGGCAATCAGAACTTTTTTTTTCTTTTTAAAACAAGTTTCCAGCCTGTACTCTGGTTTTCATTTGGTGTCAAAGTGAAATAATAATAATTATTATAATAATGAGAAAAAAAAAGAGCTATTTTGCAGCCTGGATGCTGAGCTTGTAAACAGACATCAAGTTCAGGCTGTTTCCAGAGGTACTAGTCCATAAAGAACAAGCAGGATAACCTGCTGGGATCTTAGTTCAGTGAATGGCAAGCCATGTTTGTATCTATGATGTAGATTTTTTTTTTTCTAAAAAAAAAAAAGTGAAATTTTTGACTTACTGTAATTGTATTTCTGCTTTTGGACGATATTTTCTGGCCACCCACCTGTCGGTTTGAGAGACTTGGAATACAGAACACATTTTACGTAACAGTGTGTGTTGTGTGTGTGTGTGTCTCGCCTCATTTAACTGTGTGGGTGCTGTGAAGCGTTGTTCCTCGAGGGGCTGCTGTTCTCCAACTTTCAGATGGGTCCTGACTGCAGCACACCTGAGTGACGTGGCTGAATTACCTAATGCAGGTAATGAGTCCTGCTAATGATCCAGTTGTGTGGTGCAGATCAGTGGAGGCGGAGACTCATCTGAATGTCGCAGGACTCCTGCCACTCGAAGGCTGCAGGTTCACACCTGAGTTATGAACTACTGACACTCCTGTGATCCTGTTGCAGGTCTTTGGTCACACACTCCATCTGCATACAATGTTCTATATCAACATTCAGCTCCTTTAGCAGGTTTGTGCTGTAATTCCTGGTGTTTATAATATTACTTTTCTAAATACTTAAAAAAAAAATCCCCATATGAAGTGAATGAGGCAAGCTTTGTACTCCATACTTTAAAAAAAATAAATAAAACAAAGTAGGTCACGATAGTTATTACCTTTAACAATAAGTCAATTTATATATATAGATGAATTAGATCAGTATTTTTCAATGCATCCCATAAAGGGGAAACATCCTGCTATTCTCTATATAGACAACAATGACCCCCCCCCCCCAAAAGAAATAAAATAAAAAGGGAGCAGGTTTTCTGGCAGAGCAGTTTGAATTACTTCTGCTTTGACTGAAACCTCTTCGGTTGGTTTTTCCTGAAATATGAAGTATTTTAAAGTATTTAACTTGAATATGTCCATCATAGTTTCTAGTTTTTACTTAGCCTTTTTTCTGGAAATACAATTTACACTTTCTATTTAGAGATGAAGCCCTAACAACAAGCAAAAAACTGGCAAATGGCAAATCTTCGCTTGATCAGCATTGATTTAAAAATCTGCATTTGTTATTAAGATTAGTCCTACCATTTGCAGCTTGTAAAATCATCAACCAATTTAAGCATTTATGATTTTATTAGAACTATGTGAGGAACATATAACCCCTGGCAAAACGTATGGGATCACCAGTCTTGGATTAGCACTCATTCAGACATTGCATGCTGCAAAACAAACGCAGATCAAAACATGATACAGTAATAAGGTCATTCCAAAGTGCAACTTGTTGGCTTTCAGGATCACTCAAAGAAATGAAGAGAAAACGTTGTGGAAGTCAGTGGATGATACTTGAGTGACTCCATATTTATTTCCCTGTGCTTGGTCAATAAAAGTATCACCCACTGACTTCCACAACGTTTTCTCTTTATTTCTTTGAGCATTCCTAAAAGCCAACAAGTTGCACTTTGGAATGACCTTATTACTGTATCATGTTTTGATCTGAGTTTGTTTTACAGCTTGAATGAGTGCTCATCCAAGACTGGTGATTCCATACTTTTTGCCAGGGGTTGTAATTCTATAATCTAATCTAATCTTATTGTTGCTTTATTTGCTGTTGGATTTCAAACTGCGTCACGTTGTTTTATATTTTAATTGTAGTAAATCAGTATCGGCCAGGTTAAACAGCAGCGGATGCTGTTTTGCCACTTAAATAGTTTAAAACTTGCACCCTGGTATGGCAATATTTACTTGAATCATTTTTTTTACAGATAGTTAATGTCAACTTCTTGACACAAATGCTTGAAATAATACTTTTAAAGAACCATCTGTATTTTGTCCCGGTTTAGACTGTTATGCAGGATTTAAGAAAGCGAAAATTAAGATTCATGGTCACAGCTGAACTATTTACTCACTTTATTTGCAATGAGTAGATGAACAGGCTTTTAGCCACTAGTTAGATTCAGGTCAGGATCACATCCAGCATGTTTAAAAAACATATTTGTCCACTTGTTTGGTTAGTCCCTTTGATTTCCTGTTAGAGCTGCTTCCCTTGTCCCTACCATATGTTTTCTTGGCTGGGAACAGAGAGGGCTTTTTATGCCCTGAGCCAAGTTCAGTCAGCCGTTCATGCTGCTGAATCCAACCAGCCGTCCCTCAGCTTGGGCAGTTAGCTGCTGCTGCAAGTGTCCCTCCAGCTGCAGGCCGCCCATTTGTAGAAACACATTTTATGGCTGTGATTCTACAAAGTCTAGAGACATCCTGTTGGGGAATGTCTCTACCAAGCTTGCTCAGCTTGAAACTGAAAATTCAGTCCATGTTGCAGAACAATTCAAGCTTAATCAGATTGAATGTCGAGTGACTTTACAAGGAATGTAATTTTTGAGTTTTGCTGCATTTTCTTAGATGAATTTAAATCTTGACTTTGACTGAACTGTTCAAAAAGAGGAATATGCTTCAGCTTGTACCATTTAATTGTAGCCTTGGCTGTATATTTGTGGTTGTCTCGGTAGAAGATGAACCGCTTCTTGGGTCTGAAGTGTTCTGTAGTCCTTACAGGATATTTCTGGGATAGGCTTACATTTAGCTCCATGCATTGTCCTGAAAACCTTATTCTTGCAAAAGCAAACATCTCACAGTAGTTCATCACGCTGCCGCCTCCATTGACGGCAGCGTGAGAATTATGCATTCAGAATTATCATTTGACCAGTGCGATTTCCTCCTTTTATCTTCAGAGACCCCTAAATGACGTGTCAAACTTTAAACTTTTTTTCCAACAATGTCTTTCTTGCCACTCTTCCACAAAGGTTCATGTTGTCCTGTCAACAGATTCTTGCATCTGAAGTGTGGATTCAGATGCAAGAATCCACACTTAGGTAACAGGTAACATCTTAACACAGTCTGTTGATCATGATAATATTTAGGGAGGGACATGTTAAAAATGTCACATTTATATAGATTTTCCTTCATTCATATAACTTGTTTAAGTTAAAGAGGTAACTTAAACTAGTTATCTGGCACACACCACATGATAACCACCACTAAAGAAATTATTTTCTCCTGGCTATAGACTACCTCACCTTAACGACCAGCAATGATAAAAAAAATTATTCTTAGACATTACCAGTGAAAGTGGTGGAGTTTGCTTCCCATTTTAGTTATAAAAATGATCTGAAGAAGTTCTGAATGGGTTCTGTACATTGTGGTGGCATTACACAGTAACTATCTGATGTGCATATTCATAATGATTTAAGCCAGCAGGACTTCAGTATTAACACTTGAGTTTTCAATTTATTATTTTGTATATTTTTATTTTTTTATATTCATGCAGTCACAGAGAATGTGTGTTACTGTCTGACACCCACGTATTTCTCAACAGTAAAAACAATGTGTGACACTTGCCTTAGTTGGAAAGACAGGCACAACAAGCACAAGTCCTAGTTTTCTTACTCATGGGAGAAAAACTCTTGCATCAGGTTTGAATCTTCGTCTTTTTAAAACAAATGCATATCTTAAAGGGCATTGGTCTATCTAAAGAGCTGGAGATATGCCCGAAATCCAACACCATTTTTACTTACAGTAGGATATGATGTACAACATTAAGGCTAAAAGCACATTTCCATTCAGTTTATTTTCTGCAGCTTTTACGTTTTTAACATACAAAGTTGTCTTGCTTGCGATTTGTGCCATATCAGCATTTCACTGCTTGCAAACCCATCAGCTTCAGTTTGCTAATATGTTATGCTTTGAAGCACACAGAGGAGAGGAAGGGTGGATGTGAGAGCACTTCCTGTGTAAATGCACCTCAGATCTTCAAAATGTTGAAACAGATAGATGGTTCCTCTTTATCATGCACTGTCACAGCTTGTCCTCCCTTGGATGAACGCGACACAGGATGTGATCTCACTGTTCTGACAATGTGTCCTGTAGTCATTTTCAATTTGAGAACAAATATTTGATTGAGACAGAAGCAAAGTGAAAGGACATGGAGATATGAAAAGATTTCACACATTTGAGTGAAGTGACCACAGGGAGTCCATGTGATCAGAATTGAGCAGAGATCATGTGGTGGTGACTTACAGTACGTCTGGTTAACCAGGAGCTGTTTGCACAGAGAGAAACCATGAAACTCAGCGAGATGATGTGAACCATCTTCAAACCACTTCCAAAAATTACTGTCAAACCACAAAATCACATGAACTGGTATCACCAGGAGAGAACAAAGTCTTCCTTCATTTCATCTCCTCACCATAGGATTTCTTTGATCTGTTATTAATAATACTGACAAACACAGAAGGGTAGAAAATATTATGATCTGTCCATAAATGAAAAAGGTTCAACACATTGCTATTGTGTTGAAAATGTGTTGTAATAAATACAATTGAAACACAAACTGTTCATTTTACTGTTCATAGATGTCAGCACCAAACAGAAGTAGAAATATGTATTTAGCAAAAACAAGACAGCGAAACAATGATCTCCCTGCAACCATCCATCTATCCATCCATCCATCTATCCATCCCTCCATCCATCCATCCATCCATCCATCTATCCATCCATCCATTAGCTATCCATCCATCCATCTATCCATCCCTCCATCTATCTATCTATCTATCTATCTATCTATCTATCTATCTGTCTGTCTGTCTGTCTGTCTGTCTGTCTGTCTGTCTGTCTGTCCGTCCGTCCGTCCGTCCGTCCGTCCGTCCGTCCATCCATCCATCCATCCATCCATTGACCATCTATCTATCTATCTATGTGCAACTTTCCTGGACAGTTTGTGAAATATGTTTTCGTTGCATGCAACATGCTTTATTGGTTTGGCAGGACAATAACTTGAGTTGTCTTTGGTTAATATTTAAATAAGCTTGCTATTTGAAACACTGAAGTGTGACAAACATGAAAAAAAAAATCAGGAATAGGCGTGAACAATTTTTAACACCACTGTAAATCAATAAAATCAAAATTTATCCAAGAGTCGGAATAGTTTAACTAAGCAGATCAACCTGACTTGATGAGGACGTTTTTATAAACTTCCTAGTTTATTAAAACTTTGAAGTTTATAAAAACCTCTTCTTGGTTTTAATAAAAATTTAGTTTTTTATAAAAGCTTGGAAGTTCATAAAAACTTGGAAGTTTATAAAAACTTCCTAGTTTTTAGAAACATTTATAAAACTTATAAAACTAGCCCACCAGGAAGTGGCCACTTCCTAGTTAGGAACTAGGGAACTAGTATATAAAACTAGTGGCCTAGTTTTTCTGAACTAAGAAGTGACCCAGTTTATAAAAACTAGGCCACTTCCTTGTATGCATTGTATATATAGTGAGGAGAACTAGTGTGGCAGATATACATACAAGAACAGCTCAAGATGAAGATTTCTGTGGCCACATTAACTTTCTTTTTCTTGTATTTGCTTGTGGCTGAAACAACAGCTCAGCCAGGAGAGGTCAGTGACAGAGATGATGGCATCATTCAGACACCTGGAGGCTAAGACTGTCACGAAGCCGAAGGCCAGAAAACCTGTTGTCAACTTTTTGTCAGCTTCAGAGAGCTAGAAACCAAACTTAGAGACACTCAGAGAGAGATGGAGGACCTGAAGTCACAAGTTCAAGGTAAGAGCAGCAAGTTTGGAGTTTCTTCATCTGTAAATTTTATCATGTAGAGATTAAATAAAGTTTATAAAGAACACTTATTTTCACGTTTCTTCTCAAGCCAACAAGGTGGCATTTGGAGCATCTATAAGTGTAGGTGGAAATGTTGGACCTTTTAATACCTACACCACACTGATCTACAAAAAGGTCTACATGAACACAGGATCATTCAACAGGGGAACAGGTAAAGTACAGTGATATATTTAATTACGCTTATTATTTAAATTAGTGTTTACAAATACCGAGAGTTTGAAGTATTTTGCTGTACTTGAAGAGGGAAAATAAATGATTGTTTTTCATGTAAATTAGTGTGATTATGTTAGGAATTAAAAACTATAAATTACATTTGAGTAGCAGGAAATCTAAGACAGGGGAAAAAATTGAAAACAAATGGTCAGGGAAATACTATGAAGAGGTTGAGGATGTATGCTTGACTAAAATTATTAATTTTTGCGATGCATACTAAAAAAATAGAATTTATGAGTGGTATGTGGTAAGTTACATTTCATAATCCTTTATTAGGTTAAGGATTATGATTGCATTTACAATACAAAAAGATTGTAATAAATGAACAGAGAACAAATTCCAGCAAATCATTTTAAGGAATTTTTAACTAACTCTTTTAAAATAGTATCCAATATTACGCCATCATTACATTATAAAGTTAACTTAAAAGATCAAAAGTTGCTCAAACGTCTTACTGTATATATGTTCAAAAAACCTCCAAAGATCACCATAAACATCGCTTTGATCATCCACAGGTATTTTTACGGCTCCTGTCAGAGGAGTTTATTACTTCAGCTTCTCTGGACATAATATATCATCTAAACCAATGGGCCTGCAACTGATGAAGAATGGACAGCAGGAGGTCACTGTCTACAACCATGTTGCTGGAAATCGTTATGAGACAGCAACCAATGGGATGACTCTGCAGCTTGAAGTTGGAGACCAGGTTTACATGAGACTGATGAAAAACACCTGGATTTATGACAATGGCAATGATCATAGCACATTTATTGGCCACTTATTATTCCCTCTGTAAGAGTTATGAACAATTAAACAACAGTGAAGACAAAAAATGTTTTTGTTTGTTTTCAGTAATGTTTAGTAAAAATACTTCTTTTTCGAGGTAAATTTTAGAACAAAATTAGAATCCGTTTATATTGTGTTTTATATGTGACAAATTATGATTTATGCCTGTTCAAGTAAATTCAAAATCATTAACCTTTTAAATTGTTTATGATAATTTTTTTATTTAAAGCAATCTGATTTAAAGAATCTGTCTAACTTTCTTTATTTTTTTATGGAAAATCCATTTGTTGTAAGTTCCTCCTGTGCTGTAATTCTGCTTTTTATTACAAGCAGGTGAAAATCCTGTTTTCTGTTTTCAAGAAATAAAAATCAATAAAAATAATTGATTAAATTTGAGTGACTAATAATTTTTAAATACAAAGGACCTATACTTGTCAAATTAGAAAACGTGGAATCAACATCCATAATACAGTTTTTCTCAGAACAGAATTGAAACTCTCCAGAATACTTTTTCAGATAAATCACTGCGTCGCTAGTGCACATCATAAAAAGCATTCTCTTCTGTTTCAAGTTGCAAATGCTTTTGTACTTCACACAATTTTCTGCTTTTTCCTACATTTTCAATTGCTCTTGTACTGTAAAATGTTTTATATGGGTCTCTTTTTAATTGTCTTGACCTTTACTACATTTATGCAAAGTTTCATAAAGCCTTAACCTGCAAAATGCTTCAACAGGTTGTCAAAGTATGTCAATCATATTTCTTTACACTTACATAGACATTTTTTTGATATCTTTCCTGAATTGACAAATTTCTCCCATATGAATCCTCAATTACTCCAGTGTAAGTTAATGTGTAAGATATTAAATCAGCCAACAATAAAGCAGTTTTCTGAAATAACAAAGGTGGATCTCACGAACCATCATCTTGCAAGTATGTAGTCTATGTATCCAGTGCACGACACAATGTTACATTTCAGGCAATGGAAGGACAAGGATGTGGATGTGGTCAACAGCCAGAGAGAAGTAGTAAAGGAAGAGATTTAAGATCAGCCAAGGCAGAAACAGGGCTGAAAACAAGGGTATCTCCAACCCATATTAGAAAGATGAGTCTTGTATCCCAAAACAAGTACATTTCCTGAAACATAGAGGATGTGTTCACAGCCAGAGAGTAAAGACATAAGACTGATTGTATACCTATCGTTGAGGCAGAACTGGCCCTTTAAGGAGATATGCGTTTCAATTTCTATTTGATTTTGTTTGCAAATTTCTAGAGTCTGCTTTTCTTATGTATCACATGAGGAATTGCTCACAAAGATGTAATACAGTGTTTAATATGCCATACAGTTCAGGTGTCCAGCAATTCTTTTGATTTGTTTGTTCCGCAGCCCTGTCTTGTCTTTGTATCACAGTGTATGGCTGCCAAAAATTCAGGCATAAGATTTTCAGTTGTGGTAGCATTGTGACTGTTGATTCATGTCTTTCCTTTAGTCCAGTGATTGTTACATTCTGTTCCCTGGCTGAAAAGCATTTTCCTTACTGTCAACAAAAAGAATCAAGATTTAACTAGAGCTAGGCAAAGGCAAAAACAGAGACTTTCATTCAGAATCTTCATGTAGTCAATAGCTGACTTCCTTACAAGCACAATTTTCTGTCATGTTTTTAATGCTATAGAAAACAAGTCTGATTTGATCTTATCTTTCTATGTCTCTTATTGTGTTTTTCTGTTTTAATTCCTTTTATCGTGCAAGCATCATAAACCTAAAATAAAAGAATAATTGTTCAAAGTGTAGTTATATTTTCCTAAAGGATACCATCTGAAGTTTTAGAGGTCCAATAATATCATTCCTTGATAGTACAGAAATCAGTAAAGACTGTGTTTATATTCTGCATCGAAGGATTTGTATTTTCTGGAGTTTTTTGTGCCTTTCTGCCTGCAGACATGTGTGGATGAATCACTCTGGTCTTGGAGGGAGCAGTGAAGAAAAGACCTCACATTTCAGGGACCAGAATAGAATAAACGCTCTGCCTCCGCACTGATCGCTGAGTAGGAGGACACAGACAGACACTGAGGTGTTCTCAGCTCCCCCTACATCCATCAACACCTCGTCTACATTTTCAGTCTCTGGACTTGTACACTTAGACCTGTCAATGAATGATGACTATAGCTGAAAAGGTTTTTTATCTCAGAGCTTATATGAAAAAAACAACAGTTATTATTTGCAGTGAGAAGGTATTTGAGCCCTAAAGACTGTAGACTTTCCTTTTCATTTTGGACTTCATCTCTCTTCTTTGTCCACAAGAGGGCAGGCTGGTGCAGCTAAGAGTTAAGGGTTGCAGAGATGAAACAAATTTTGATTGTTGATCTTTTTTAATAAACCATAACACATGACTCTAAAATTGACAACTGAAGCAATTTGCCAATTATCCAGCTTAAACAAACTATTATTTTTCATTCACTATAATTCATTCAAAAAATTCAATATATATCAAGTAATTTGTAATACATTCTGTGAAATATGTCAAGACCTATAAACTCTGAACTTACAAAGTGATAAAACTGATTCCCGTTATGATAAGGAAAAAAAACACGTTGGCGACTGGGGAGCAGGATAAAATGAGTATTATTGAGGTTTGAACACAAACCAATTCTGTCATCTTATGGATGCTTATGGATGTGAGAAATTACCCAGAGTAAAATCAGGTGAGTTGCGTACCTTAATTAATCGAACACACAAAGTTTTTTAAGTTGACAATTACAAAACAGACCACAAGCTACATCTTAAAACTAACAGTCAATCCTACATCAGCATTACCAGGAATAAGATGGATAGAGTTTCTGGTTTAGCTACACATTTTGGTAAACTGCATTATTGCTGACACTTTCATGTGCAGGACTCATAAAGAAATGATTGTTTGCTCTGTAAGTTTAAAAACCAATGTATCCCCAACTACCTGAATGGGTGGTTCATTTATTTACTGGTATTTATTTTTCATTTTTGCCAGAAGAGAAAAAAGTGAAAAATAAATACTTTTTCAATGTTTTACCATAAGACCATGTCTGTTTTGTCTTAGAGTAAGACAAAACAGACATACATTAGACTTTTAGATTCCAAGAACAGAGACGTGCAATAATCCCTTTCATATCAAATTAAAAGTGAAAAACCTAATGCCAGTTACGACAATAAATGCTAAAAGAGCTAGCTGTGTACATAGTTGAGAAGGTTCAACAGTGGACCAGTAAATATGGTGCAACAAATGCAAGCCAAAGCCTTGTTGCAGTAGAAGAATGTGAAGAGGAAATAAAGTATCAATTTATGGGAACAACTTACTAAAATGGATTCCACTGCTGCTTCATAAACAAAAAAAATAATCTGATATCATGGGGAGAAACCCGTGATAAAAATGAGCTTGTTCTGGAGCACTCTGTAAGGTCATGTAGAGATGAAGTTGAGATAAAGTAGAGATGAAGTCATCATGATAGGCCTGTCCTGTTATTTAAATGGAGAAAGTCTATTAAAAGGTTGTCACCTGGTGACATTCATTCTCTGGAGTGCAGAGGGTATAACCCATAACCCTAATCCTAGCCCTAAAAGATTTCAATCTTTAAAAGATTTCCATGAAATGGAAATGGAAAAATGACTTTGTCTTGTAAACCTACTATGACAAGGCCGTCCACCTAAACTTGCAGGCTGAACACAGAGGGAACTGATCAGAGATGCAGTCAAGAGGCTAATTGTGACTCTGGAGAGACTCTCTACAGAGATCCACAGCTCAGGTGGGGGAATCTGTGCACAGGACAACTATTAGTTGTGCACTGCACAAATGTAGTCTTTATGACAGTGGCAAAGAAGAAAACCTTTTCACCAAAAAGAAAAGTGATACATGTGGTGGAGAATTAACACTGCACATGACTCTGAACACACCATGCTCTCTCCCAAATATGTTGGTGGCAGCATCATGCTCTGAGGGTGCAGGGACAGGGAAAATGGTCAGAGTTGATGGGACGATGGATGGAGCCAAATACAGGAAAATCTTGGAAGAAAACCTCCTGGAGTCAGCAAAAGACTTGAGACTGTGGCAGAGGTTCACTTTCCAGCAGGACAATGACCCCAAGCATAAACCCAGGGCTACACTGCAATGGTTTAAAACAAAACATATTCATGTGTTTGACATTTCAGACCTCAACCCAATCAAGAATTTGTGGCAAGATTTGAAAACTGCTCTTCACAAATACTCTCCATTTAATCTGACTGAGCTTGAGCTGTTTGACAAAGAAGAAAGGGCAAAAATTTCAGCCAGTAAATGTGCAGAACTGGTAGAGATGCACTCTAAAAGATTTACAGCTGGAATTGCAACAAAACATTGGTTCCACAAAGTATTCACTCAAGGAGGCTGATTACTTTTGACCAATGCCCTTTTCAGTGTTTTATTTGTAAAAAATCTTTTCAGTCATGTATAATATTCTTTTCACTTCATAATTGCTTTCACCACTTTGTGTTGGTCTTTCCCATTTAATTCCAGTGATCTATGTTTGTGTGTGGTTGTAATGTGACAAAATATGGAAAAATTCAAGAGGAATACATATTTTTGTAAGCCACTGTATCAACTTTAAGAAGAGTGATATTTGTATTTAAAAAAATATTTTGTGTAAATCTGAGAGAAGAACTAGTGTACAGAGATAAGTAGAGAAGGTTTAAAAGTAACAGGATGGTGTTACAGAACAGATGGAAGCCAGAGTCTTGTTGCTTTAGAAGAATGTGAAGAGGAAAAAAAGTCTCAAATTTTGGAAATAACCTAGTGTACTGGATGGCAGTACAGTAGGTACTGTCATCCAGTACAAATAATAAAGCAACACTTTATTGCTTGGACTGCAGTGGAAATAAAAACAACGAAGACACACCCCTACCTGAACTTTAAGAGCAGCAGGTTTTTTCCAAAGCAGCTGAAGAAATAAACATATGTGTTTTTGTGTTTTCTTTTCAATTTGCATTTGCTTCATGACTTGACCTTTCTTTCATGATTTCTTCAGCATGTTTGCTGTTTTCGAAGCCTAATATTAAAAAGAAACACTTTTTCTAACAATTGACCTGGTAATAAATCTATTCCTGACTGTAATGATTAGTATTAGTATTAGTTAAAACGGTTTAACAAGCGATCAAGCTTGAGCCTGTGAATGATCCATTCTTTCCTGTCTTTCAAAGCTTTTGGTGAATGAATCTTTAAATTAATACTCAATTTGTCAGTTATCTTGTTACACAGTCAGAACTATCCGCATCAGTATTGCTTAGCTAAAGTAGCATCATGAGCATGGCTGATGTCAGTAAGAGTGACCGTCTCTGATTAATTAACGTTAAGAAGAATGGCAAACGCAGTGGTCATGTTGTATTGAAGTTGCAAATGGCTGTCCAAGATTTGATTAAGTTTTGCATCTCCACTCTTGAGGAGCTGTAGTGTAGTAACTCAGTCTTACTACAATAGTGTAGTAACATCAGTCAGCAACTGAGGTTACTACATGAAAACAACCTCAGTGTTGCTTAGAGATGTGCACATAGCAACAGAGCACAGCTCTGTTATAAAATAGAAGTTTTTCCGCAATAGAAATAAAGATAACCTGATGCCATTGAAAGCGCCAGAAAAGAATCAACAGAAGAAAATATATAAAGAGACACTTGAGGAATGTGCTTGTAACATCATGAAAACATTTCTTTATATGCTTATTTATCAGTTCATATTATTTGTGTGCCTTCTTTTTTTTTTTCCTTTTTCCTTTAATTGTATTGTTCACTTAATAATAATAATAATAATAATAATAATAATAATAATAATAATAATAATAATAAACATTCAGACACTTTTTGTGTTTCAGAATCATTTGTCACCCGTGTAATTCAAATATTTTTATGGAGTTTTTCTTGAAGATGTTTTTAACAGCTTTTGAGGCAGTTTGGAAAATTACATTTTTTCACATTCTTGTGTAAAACTGAATAAAAGCATGAAAGGAGCTTCACCTCAATGGTTTTTCAACAAAAGAGACAGGTGTTTGCAATGAAAAGAATATTGTGTCTTTATTAGAGTTTAATTGGTCAAACATGAATATGATTGTAAAATTTCTTTAATTACATACATTAGATCACCCCACATTTAAGACATAGCACACACCGATTCTAACGTTATCCTGATATCTGTCCCCAACAGTACATGTTAAAACTAAATATTATCACAGAAAAAAAATCAATTTCATGAGTATATTAGCTATCATTCTTTTAGCATTTATTTTAAAAAAAAACTGCTAGCTTTCCAGGAACCTTACAGAGGGAATAATAAGTGGCCAATAAATGTGCTATGATCATTGGCATTGTCATAAATCCAGGTGTTTTCCATCAGTCTCATGTAAACCTGGTCTCCAACTTCAAGCTGCAGAGTCATCCCATTGGTTGCTGTCTCAAAACGATTTCCAGCAACATGGTTGTAGACACTGACCTCCTGCTGTCCATTCTTCATCAGTTGCAGGCCCATTGGTTTAGATGATATATTATGTCCAGAGAAGCTGAAGTAATAAACTCCTCTGACAGGAGCCGTAAAAATACCTGTGGATGATCAAAGAGATGTTTATGGTGATCTTTGGAGGTTTTTTGAACATATATGCAGTAAGACGTTTGAGCAACTTCTGATCTTATCTTTTAAGTTAACTTTATAATGTAATGATGGTGTAATATTGGATACTATTTTAAAAGAGTTAGTTTAAATAATAAGCGTAATTATATATATCACTGTGGTTTACCTGTTCCCGGGTTGTATGATCCTGTGTTCATGTAGACCTTTTTGTAGATCAGTGTGGTGTGGGTATTAAAAGGTCCAATACTTTCACCTCCACTTATAGATGCTCCAAATGCCACCTTGTTGGCTTGAGAAGAAACATGAACATAAGTGTTAATGGCAATATTTACTTAATGTATATATATTAAAAGTTGAAATGAGAAAATTCTAAATTTTCTCATTTCTTACCTTGCTCTTACCTTGGAATTGTGACTTCAGGACCTCCAGCTCTTTCTGAGTGTCTGTAAGTTTGGTTTCTAGCTCTCTGAAGATGACAAAAAGTTGCCCACTGGTTTTCTCGTCTTCGTCTGAGCCCCAGTCTTTGTCACTGGATGACTGAATGATGCCACCATCTCTATCTCTTGTTGGCCGAGCTGTGATTTCAGCCACACAAGCATAGAAGAAAACGAAAGTTAAAGTGGCCACAGAAATCTTCATCTTGATCTGCTCTTGCTTGCAGGTGTCTCTGCTGCAGAGTTCTGCTGACAATTGTATTTATACAATTCAAACAAGGAAATGGCCCATGGTCTTTTTTTACATTCTTAACATAGTCTCTATTCAGAACAAGAAACAATCTAAAAAAACCAAACAAACACCAAGATACCGACCAATCCAGAGAAACAGCCATGTCTCCTAATCATTACAGTAACTTCTGATTAATATCTCAAGTATTTGTCTGAGGAGAGTTTAAGTAGATGATGTTCCTGTTTAAAAATAAACTACAATGGCTTAGGTTTGCCATATCTGCACTTGTGTATATATAATTTTAAAATTATATTAAAATGTTAATATTATATTCAACTGTTTTACTCTGAGATACATATCCATATAAAGCAATTTGAAGAGAGAGTATTTGTTCGTGGACTTTATGGTTAAGAATGTATGAGAAGATTCCCATAAGATGTTTACAGATTGACAAAAACAGATGTTTGTTGTTTCAGGTCCATGTAGCAGTAATTACAATCAATTTTAAATATGTGTCTTATAAACTCCTTTGAAGAAAAGATATAATGTAAAGGTTTGAAATTAATTTCCTTGTATTTTGGAGGGAGAGAAAACCCCAGATATTTTTTATTTTATTTTATTTTATTTTTCTTTTCATACATCTCCATAAATTTCCTTCCTGACCAAACCAGATTGTTTTAGCTAAATCTTGTCTTTAAAAAGTTATTGCTACAATTTTTGTGAAGTAAATATAATCCATTGTTATTTTGTAATTTAGCTAATGGGCTGGTTTTATACATTTTTAAGATGAACAAATGCACTTGCTATCTTTTTTTCATTGTTTTGTTACAGTCACGTTTTGCACAATTTAGATATCTCTTCACAGAATGTATCATATTCATACAGATTGTCATTATCATCCAGTAAATGAGTGACAGCCAGAAAGGTGAACAAAACCGAATCTCATGATTACTTTCAAGAAGAGATCGGAGTCATTTAATAAAAAAAAACCCCTGTATTTCAAAATCTATTGCTTTCATTTTTCCATCTTTCTTATTTTTTTTACTGTATTTCTGTTTTGATATAGAGATGTTAATTTCTAGAGATAAAGTTAAACTATATTGAGTTTCTCAAAAACTTTTGGAGGTATTGATAAGAATGCAATAAATAAACTTTGATAAGGTCTCCACTTAGTAGAGAGTGGTATAAAATCACTGGATTTAAAAACATAGACTGCATTCATTCTGTATACACAAAAGGTTTTAATAGTAAATATTTCTCACAGACTACTACAAAATCCACGGCTTTGAAAATATTTGTCTGTAGTAATTGGGTCAGACGCTAGCACCATCTTGTGATGTAATGAGGGTAAATCAAAATGTAAATGCAGTTTTGGAGGAAGAAGCTTTGGAGTGATGATGAAGAAGAATGTGGTTCTGATGACAGACTGCAACCCTATTTTTTGATCCACACAGTTCAGAAAACAATAATGAATTCAATGCTTCTGGGGAGGAAGGTCAACCTGGAGCTGGACATTCATCACCTCCAAATGAATGAATGGAGGTTTGGTTGTTTTTGCATAAACAGATCATGTTAAAAAAAACACAGGTCTGAGCCTTAAACTATCTTTATCCAAACTATATATCAAATGCTTTACAGAACTTAAATAAACAAAATATCGTTTAAGTCAAAGGGTTACACTTCCAAAGCCAAACAAATCTTAGAGATATTTCTGTTTCAGAGAAAGTCAGCCATCAAATGTAATTATACTCAACATGAAGTATATATTTTTTTTCGATTTTGCCTGCTTCCCTGCCTGCAGACAAGTGTGGATGAATCACTCTGGTCTTGGAGGGAGCAGTGAAGAAAAGACCTCACATTTCAGGGACCAGAATAGAATAAACGCTCTGCCTCCGCACTGATCGCTGAGTAGGAGGACACAGACAGACACTAAGGTTTTCTCAAATTCCCCTAAATTCATCAAAGCTTCATCTCCATTTCCAGAGCCTGAACTTCAAGACGCAGACATGTGAATGACTGAAAGCTGGGGCAAGGCTTTATCACTGAGTTTTTAAACTTTAATATTTATAATTGTTTGTGAGGATGTATTTGTATTTGCACATTTTACTTATGAATATAGGTGTGGTTTAGAATAATTAAGATTTTTGTTGCTTGATAACCTGACATTGTAACTTAATTTATTTAGTCTTGGTAAATTGCTTTTTTTCCTCTGCCCACAAGGGGGCAGGCATGTGCATCTGAAACTGAGTAAACAAAGTCCCCATCTGCACAACTATTCCAGGAACTTTTTCCTGGAGCCAGAATCTCCCCTCTGCCTTTCCACTGCATTTACGGGAGCAAAACTAAATAACCAGGGAGGAATGGCCCTATTTGGGAAGTCGTATGTTTTCATTATCAGAAATTTTTCGATGGAGATCTAATGAGGGAGAGGTATAATGTCAACATTTGAATTCAGTCATTCACAATAAGAAATGGTATGATAAATGAAGGTTTATGGGGAAAAAAAGATTTCTGCACCTTTTGCTTGTTAACTGTATCAGACTTGGGGTTTGACCATAAAAGTCAACTGTTTATGTATTTTATCATTTTTTTCCACTGCTGAAAAACATAATTTAAATTAATTTAGCTTAAATTGGGCATTTACTAAAATCCCAAAGAAATATCTCTTCTTCGCACCATTACTTTGGAAACTTATGCATTTTATTCTAAAGTTTTTACTGCTTTATACTACTAATATTTAAAATCACTAGGGGGAAAACTCACCAGACTACAAAATCCCTAAACATATTGGGGATGTTTTTTTCAAAGCAGAAGTGGAGGTACTCTGAATAGCCTATTGTGCTGTTATTTTTGAAAATCTGGTTTTAAGGTTTGCCACAACACATTTAAAACTCTTTCTTAAAAATTCATGCAGAACATGAGCACACGGGTCCTGAAAGCGTAAATTATGCAATTATAGTTAAAAAGCAGCATCTTTTACTTTCAGATTGAAATATTGTAATTCTCATACCGTTATTACCATCATACTTTAAGAAATTATGGTTTTTCTGACAGCATTAAGGAATAAAAGAATCAGACAAAACTGTGCATTGCCAGAAAACACAAAATGTTAATCCATTTCTTCTGTTCTTCCGTTTTTGCTAGAAAGTGAATCTCTTGGCATCCATTGTTGTGTGTGTTTGATTTTTCAGGCAGCTTGACTTTCCTCCTGCAGAAGTTACACTGTGTGGGTGAATCCCTCTAGTCTTAGAGGAAAGGGTAAAGAAAAGACCTCTCATATCCAGGCACTGAAATAGACCAGAAGCTCTGATTCAGTCTCTCATACGGCACAATGAGTGGGAGGAAACAGTGGATACAGCGGTGCTCGGTGCTCCCACACATTTTACAGCATCTTATTTTTTTAACACGTGTTCAAATGCTCAGATCAGAAAGAAATGTACCTGATAGAATGGCTGGTCTATGTATATATGTGTAATTCTGGAAAGCTTTAGATTTTTTTTTGGATCACACTTTGTAAAATAATGCTTATAACATTTTGACTTCATATGTAGCTGTGGGACAGATTGTGTTTCTAATAAATGGCACATTCTCACTGTTTGCCCACAAGAGGGCAGCCGGATACAACAGATGAATAACTGGTATCCTGTTCCACATTGTTGCAAAAAAACGATAAAATACCTTTTTAAACTGGAGTAAAATCTGGGGCTTTACCTATTAATATGAAATAAAATGTTATTTTCTTTACCAAGTTATAAAGGTATGTCTTACCTTTGTGTTAAAAAAAACTCTTAACAGATTCTAGACTGGCACAATTTGCAAAGTGCAGAGTTATCCTAAGATTACCAAGGTATTCAGAGTCAGACCCATCTGTGAGGTTGAGGGTCTGACAGCTGAATCCTGGCCAGAAGTGGGTTGTATGTTTGCACAAGGATCCAAAGAAGATCAGCAGACAGATAACAGAACGGCTGAAACATAAATAAATGTAGGTGTAATGGAAAAGTCTAGATCGAAGCTGGTGTGACCTTATTAGGGCCGAGCAAACCAAATGCTCAAACAAAACTCTGTTTATTTACTGAAGGAATATTCAAACGAAAGTGGACCAAGAATCCTCTACAACGATCTAAAAGTCACACAGAAACAATTTCTGTTGCAAAGATTAATTTTTTTTACGTTTGTCTGCTTATTCGGTGAATAACGACTCTGGAATCTGCTGTGATTGTTTGTGCACTAAATAATAGGACAAAAATGAATCTATAAAATATTTCACTATGTCCAAATTACAAATAAGACACATAAATGAAAGATAGAGCTCTTTCTTTTCTCTTAACTGGAGTTTTACATGTAATAGAGAGTATGCATAGATTGTTTAAGCTTTTATATTTAAATGTAACTTTATAATTTCTGAATCTATGAATGCATTGCATTGAATAATGGATCATAAAGCATGTGGACAAAGGTAGAGTGGCGATGACAAGGCAGAAGGTCAGGCAAAGGAACCCCACTGGGCCCTGAGTTGGACACACAACAACCACACACTGAATTTCTGTGCTGGCTGGCAGAGACTGAGAGGCCTGGCTGCTATGAGGCAAACCTGGGTAGCAGAACAGATTTTAGGTCGTTGAAGAGAAACTGAATGGCAGGTTCTACATGTGGGAGTCAATAAAGACTGGCAGAGAGATTACTTTGGAGCTACCAGCCCAGGACTGAACACTGTGGCTGGAAGAATGTCAGCAGACTAGACTTGGCTAAGCACAAAGACAGAAAATTGTTACAAAATGATCCACTATATCAGAAGAGACCTTTAAAACATCTGATGAAATCCAGCTGGACTATTGCTTTTGGTCATTTAAATATGCTACAATGGCATTTGCCTTATACAAGCACCTTAGAACAATGCAGAGTCCCAGTCAATGAAGTGGATGTTGTTGCAAAGCTCATTCACTAAGTGAAATATATTTTATAGACAAATTACACACAGACTGATGTTTTCAAGTCTATATTTTCATTTATGATGATTTTTTTCCACATATAGCTGATGAAAACACAGCATTTAGAGCAGAGGAGTGGAGTCAGCATCTCTAAGTTTGAAGCCATGATACTCAACTAGAATAAGGTTGGAGGTAAGTCTTTGTCTCAAGCAGATCAGTTCAAGAGTCTTGGTGCCTTGATTCATGAGTGAGAGCAGGATAAAACAAAAGAAATATATTCTTGACACAAATGGCTAAAATGAGTTTCCTCTGTAATGTTGCTAAATCCATCACCACATCTCCTCTTTCTGTCAGGGAGGTTTGGATATTGGATCAGGTTCATTGCTGCTTCTCTTTCTCTGCAGGGCCGGTTGGGAGGAGGCCCCAGCCCAGACCCAGACCCAATTAGAGGAACTATAAATCTCTTCTGGCCTGGGAACTCCTTTGGAAAGGCTGTTGCTTGGGAGAGGGAGATTTGTGTTTCCCTCACATCCTGATCTTGGATAAGCGGAAAAGAACAGATACATAAATGTTTAAATCAATCAATCAATGCTCTTGAAGGGTCTTAACTCCTCTAAAAAAACATGTTCTTAAATGTGTGTATTCACAGCCGACCTGAATACCTTTAACTGAGTTTCTGTCAGCACTTAATGAATCACTCAGGGGAGAGTGCGGGGTTGTGTCAACTTTTGACCTGTTATAACACCTGTATTATAAAGATATGTCTAACAAGTAAACATAAATGTCCGTGTTGCTTTGATCACCTTCCATTGCAAATGTGCAACGTTGTCAATCTGGGTCTGGAAAAAGATCAAACAAAAGCCTTGTTCTTCTAAATGCTCATCTAAAAATAAAGTTGGCGTTACAGGTACGGCATGCAGAGCCGGCCCTGGCCTCCTCTCTGTTATATCCTTTCATAACGTTTGTGGGTCAGGTTTATTTGTGTGCTTATGGTATGTGTGTGTGGGGGTGTGTGGGGGTGGGGGTGTGGTGTAGGTGTGCTGGCGGGGGTGTGTGTGTGTGGGGGGGGGGGGGTGCGTGGGGGTGTGCTGGTGGGTGGGTGTGTGTGTGTGTGTGTTTGGCTTGCTTTGTTGGAGAACATGTGAATGATGTGGTGATGCATGCAAAATATGTCGGGATAATACTCTAAATCGCTTCATTAGTCCTTGTGTATTATAGGAACACTGCAACAAAACAAAGCCTGTGCTGTCTTACTGGTTTGTACTCTCACACAGACGTATGAAGGGCAACGTATATAGAAAGGGATTTGCTATCTAAAGCAGGGGTCCTCATCAGTCTATCCAAAAAATGTGCCTCAAGGCAGCGTGTGGTGAGACCTCAATGCAGAGGCTGAGACAGAGGGGCCAGGAGAGGATCGCTGCCCTAGTTCCATCCTGGAGAGGCAGGGGGCGGGAGCCAGGTCGCACACCTCAAACCCCACCAGCTGGTTTTCACAAAGTGTGGGAGCGCACACACACACATCTCAGGAGCAGCAGAAGCGGGAGCAGAGCGTTGAGCACCATCCTCGGGACCAAACCAGTTTGCTTCCAGGAGCTACTCTTCCTCATGACTGCAGGTAGGGCTCCCTGTTGGAAAAACTATGAACAGATGTTTCATGGCCTTTGTGAACAGTATAATTTTACACTAACTTCCCAAATTATCATAAAATGATTGAGGAATTTCAAGGTGTCCTGAACAAGATTCCATTAAATCACATCAGCATGAGTTTTCTTCCTCTGATTAGAATAACTAGAAGTCTCTTTGAATATTTTCTCTGTTTGTTTGTGTTATTTATGAGTCACTGGTTGTTGAAATTAAACTTTGATTCTGCTCAGCATCCTGTTTAATGCCTAATGCTTTCATTACTTCTTGACAAGATTGTGTCTAGCTCGGTGAAATCCCCAAGTTCTCCTGGATAATAAATCTGCTGTTTAAGGCATGATGCCACCACCAGACTGCCTGCCTGCCTGCCACGCTGTCCCCTAACTTCAGCAGGTTTCCGAAGCATGAAGCAAATTAAACTAAGTTTAAGCCCCTTAGGACATTATTTTAAAAGAGCTGATTAGTAAAGCAAACAGGAAATTTTGGATTAAAGATATTTAATCCAAAACTATCATCTTAAAGATGCAGTTGGTACTTAAAAGGAATGTGAGTTCGACAGAATTTCATGTTGATATTTTCTAAAGTGGAATAAACTATAAATCCCGCTGCATGTCCCCAGATATTTCCCACTTGTGCACAGTATTTTCAAAGCTTTGAGAAACTATTCACCTCCCTGCTGTTACTTAATGTCCCACCAAGAAGTCACTTGCAAGCAGGAGATGCATGTGACTTACACACGACAGGATACATCTGTAGGGATCGACACTGAGAAGATGTCGACTGTTGTCAGTGTCATCACAGTGGAATCCGAGAGACAGACGCCATTGACAGAAGTGACGGTTCTGACGCTGCGGTTGACAGATGGTTGCCTTTGCCTTTTCTGTCAAACGCTCATAAAGCATTCTGCCAGCATATCTGACTCTGAGTCAACATTCTGCACCAGCGTTTCATGGAGCGAGATCCATAAAGCTCCATGAATCTGGTAATTATGCCTTCATGCAGTCATTTTTGGGACAGATGAAACAACCGAGGGTCCCTCCTTTGTGCTGTGTGTGCAGAATGCATCGCAATGCATGGTTTGATGTGAAGTTTTAAAAAAAGAGATGATGGACTTGGGCTGTGGGGATGAGTAGATGGGGAACAAAGAATGCAATGTGAAAAAAAATATTGAAAATGATCTGGTGTAGATGTGATGCAAGGATGACTTTGTGGATTTCTTGGAAGGATTTTTCCTTTTTATCTGATTCCAGCATGAGTAGAAATCTCAAATGCTGCTCTGGGAAGCGTTTTTGTGGCATTGACCAAAGAAAATCACTGCAATCATGAATGAAATCATTACCAGGACGAACCACAGGCGGTGCTATCAAGCGATGCGGACAGATGCTGTACCTGTTGGAAATCCACACTTAATTTCTGCACAGTCTCTTTTTGTGCAGCATCATGACAGTTCATGTCAACTTCTGCACACTCACCTCATGGCTGTTTCTAGCAAAGTTCCAGGAGGTTCTCTGAGAAACCATTAAGGCGAAGCGCATCGCCTTGAGGTAGCAGTGTTTACTGAGGCTTCAGGATTCAAACCAGAATGTAAGAGCTTTTGACTGGCACACTTTCAAACTGGATCAACAGAAGAAAATAGAGACCTTGGAGGTGCTCGTGACATTAGAAGTACGTTTTCAGCTTTGTCTACGCCACAGTTACGCCTCCAGAGCGTTGAGGAATTACAGCATCAGGCCAAAGCAGGCTTTGCTGCAGGCAACAATAGCTATTTGAAGATTAAGTAGCAGCCAGGTAAGGCTGATGCAGCTTGTCTCCATTTATTCTCAGAGGGTTGTAGGATTTTAAAGGAAGCGTACGCATTGCAATTTTACACATCACATCGAGTTTACACATCCCTGGGATGCAAACAGTTGTGAGAGCAGTTTGCTGAGAGCCTGGAGGGAGTTCTCCACAGGATGCAAAATTCCCCTTGATCTCTCTGGAGTTATTTCTGCTCTGGCTTTGAGACCTAATATCTTCATGATGATTTCCACTTCATGAAATGCTCGTGCAAATAACCTGCAGCAAGCTGGAATAAACAGAACTATCAAGTTTGATTTGGGTTGAACTGTCACAGTCAGTGTGACGGGTTTCTCCTCGAAGAGACCAGAGATCAGGACGTTTCTGCCACTTTTGTTCTGGCTTTTTCTGAGGTAAGAGTGTAATACAGAATTGTTTGATTATGTGTGTTCAAATTGTGCTACTTCGAACAGTCACAGCAGCAAAAGTGAAATCTAGAGTATCCACAGGAATGGAACATTATGAAGAAAGTTCACTAGAGACACTAGAGATTATTTCAGGACATCATCATATATTCATCTGATTATTTATTTTAAAGCAGCATGAACATTATAATTTCATTTCTCAGGAGCAAACATGTAAGTATTGCCTCGCACAAGAGTCAAACTAGGATAGAGCAGTGGTTCACAACCCTGGCCCAGCATAACACAGAGAAACTGTGGCATGGAGCAAACAGAATGAACGAGTGGCGAGGAATGTCTGTGAGCTAGATATAAAGAGGAAGGAGTGAAGGGACTAAGGAAACTGCAGCTGGGAATGAAGCGAGGGAATGACTGGCAGCTTGGGAAGAGGAGTAAATGGCAAAGTGACTTAGAGCAAAAACAAAGATGAAACTAGAAGGGAGAGAACATGAACAACAACAGAGATAAATCCAACACTTAAAAACAGAAACTAAGCTGGCAGAAGGAATAAATCATACTGCAGGAAATAATGAAATGACGAAAAGAAACAACTAAAGCAGAAGTCCACAACTGCAAGGGATATGACAACAAGATGCTTGGTGCTAGTTGTGAGAACTGGCCAAGTTTTTCCTTCCTCCACTTGCTCAAATCTACAGCACAACTCAATGTATTTACCTCACAGATGTCTAAGTAGAAAGAAACTGGTTAAACATGTTGCTGCGACAACAACATTACTGACCCAGCACAAATCCCCCTCTTTACTTTCAGTGTTCATTTTACATTTATCTCAGATTATGAGACTTTGTTCTTCTCTCAGAATGTGGGCAATGTCTTAGGTCCAATAAAGCATAAAATTTCTTCTTAAAACCTGCTAATGTAATTCAGCACAACGTATAGTTTTTACAAGTGTCGACTCCATCAGACACCATCACAATGATCTAAATAAAGCTGCGTCAGCCTGGAGGTGTGTGGATGTTCAATGAACCAGGGAATCTGGCATTGTCACATTATTGCTGCTCTGCTCAGTGCACTATACCGCTCTAACTTATCTGCACTCGACATCTGCTCTGAGAACTCGGTGACTAGTATTACTTTAATGAATTTTTAAGAAGGTTGCATTTTGAAGGTCGAAGAGTGGACCTGCATGTTTGTGTTATGATTGAAGCTGCATTGTGTTGGTTGGGGAGGTTAAATGTGCAGCATACAGAATCATGCAAAAGGTGATTAAGCAGCTTAATCTACCTTGACACTATGCCCAAGGTGGATATCTTAAGGCAACAGAGTGCGAGCACACGCACACCCCCCCCACCCCCCCACACATACACACATCTTTCCCATTGACATGTAGCTCTCTCTCTCTTCCTCTCTCTGTGTGGCGCCATAGTGTAAAGCGCTGCAGCTCTTCCAGGCAAACAGTCAGAGGCAGTTGCCTATAACACACACTCACACAGACCCGTCCTCATTCAGCGACCGGCTCACTTTCTCACCACACGCTGCTCCTCGCCTCCTCACAGCATCTGCCTCCTTCTGGAGCGAGGTACCATGCATCCTCCTCTCCGTGCCTCCTCCGTTCCGCTTGTCCTTTGCATTTCCAGGGTCCCTTCACCACCCAGGGCTCTCATGCTGCAGAACCAGGGACCATAAAAAAGCAGCTCTGTGGCTTCCTGCAGGAATTTGGGGACAGAACAAAGCTTTTTTTTTGTTGATGTTGCTTGTGAGGGCAATGCTGCATGTGTTTGGATACATATCTGCACTGGACTCCTGCACACTGTGAACACAGACTCATCCCTCTCAAAGTTGTGAGCGAGTCAGAAGACATCCAGACATCCGTGCATCTTTCTATTTGACCACCGGCAACTTGCTGTGTAAGAACACCAGCATCAGTTAGGATTTGTTTTGCGCCTGTCGCTGTTTACCAGGAAACATTTTTGCATGCACGGTTTTAATCTGCAAGCTTCAGCCGCTCTCTGAAAGCATGGGTTTATTCTTAAGATGTGTGTCGGGGTGTGAGTATCTATAATTATCTTGCATGCTCGTCAACAGTGTCAGTACGTCCTGTCTGGTGCAGTGTTACTCTCTTCACTTCAAGAGCTTGACTAAAGGTTTAGCTGCAGCTTAAGGGTAAAAAGAGACTGATATTGTAACAAATTTCTGCATCACAGACCAGCACAAAGGAAGTAGGTGAAGAAGAAACTAAATTTGGTTTGAAAAGTTGTGAAAATTGTAAAAAGATGTGTGGAAAGTGGCAGCATAAAGACAAAAAAAAATTGCTCAATTTCAACTTCTTTTACATTTGGAAAAAAACATTATGGCCAAAGAAGGCAAATAGACAAAACATAAAAAGAAAAGAAGAGTTCTTGTTCTAACTGACTGCCTTCTAATCAGCTCATCCTTCTCTCTTCATCTCTATCCTTTCTTTGATTTCTAGGTGCAGAGAGACTGACTCGGGAATCCCCGTTGCAGCTTCTTCACACTCTGACCAAGACTGCACCCCTGCCATGTCCAACTGTGAGAAGCTGCATAAGACGGTGATTCTTCCCTTAAAACAAACTGAACAACCTCATCGTTGCCTCCTGCAATTTCCATATGAAATTCTGCAGAATTAGGCAGGACTGGGCCGGGTCACTTACTTTCAACTTCACATAGTCTGAATTCCAGCTTCCACAGACGGACTAGCAAACTCTCAAGGACATTAAGGACACAAATAGGGTCTCATTTGTCTTGGAGCAGCTTCTGGCTTTTTGCCAGCAGCCATGCAGGTGTCCTTTGCGTGTACGGACCATGGGCTGAAGGCCCCTCGCAACGGCGAGCACAGCAAGCAGAACGCCACCAGCCCCAACACCACAAGCCATGCCAGAGCCCGCTTCCGCACCGTGGCCCTGATCGCCCGCAGCCTGGGCTCCTTCACCCACCGCTACCACCACAACCTGAAGGAGTCCACTGCCAAGTTGACCGGCATGAAATACCGGTATGTAAAACGGTGATGACAGAGACGTTGTTGTTTGCATGAAGTACGCTGACACAGAAGCAGCAGGTGGTGGAAAGAAAAGAGCACAATGAGGAGGCAATGCTGAAAAGGGAAGAAAAACGAAGATGAGTTGAGCGACAGGTGATGAGTGGGATGATTGATTGTGACATTTTTCCAAGTTGAATATTTATCTTTTCAGACTGAAACATGTAAATTAAAAAGGTTTGGTCTTTGAGGAGAAACTCAAGAAAGTTCCAGTACAACCACAAACTTTAGTATATTGTTTTTTTTTGTGGCATTTTATTAGCATTATTGGGAAGCTGAAGAAAAATGTCACATTATTTTTCTGAATGTTTATAACAACTCTGAAAGATTCTCCTTGCACTGCTTGGGATCATTCAGATGAGATGGTGACAGAACAGCAGTTTTCAAGTCTTGCCACAGATCCTTGGTTAGATTTAAACTGCTGACTGGGGCATTCTAACACATAAATAAGCTGTCATTTCTTCTACTGGAGCTCTGGCTACACGTTTAGCATCATTGTCATGAACCATCAAAAGAAGCCTGTAACACTTTTTCTCTCTGGATTTTCTCTCATGTTTTTATCTCCACGCTTCTCCTTTCTGTGGGTTGACGGCTTCTCTGTCCCGGCTGATGAAAAGTGTTCCCGCAGCATGATCTTACCACCACCATGCTTTCTGTGGAAGTAATGTTGTTTGATGTCTACGTCTTGATAGCTAAATTAGGTGAATTATTTTAGAGATGTGAGAGTAAAGGGTCAGAATACAAATGCATGTCATTTTGTGAATATTTTGGGAAATAAAAGGAAGACATCTTTTCCTTCCATTCCATGGAGATTTTTCTGACAAACATTGACCCAAATACAGCAGTTATGATAAAAAAACAAAAGACATTCGCTTAAAATCAAAAAGCACACAGGCTTTTAAAACAACAACACAGTATGCTGGAGGGGAACTGGACATCCACAGTTTGTGCGTCCATGTCAAAGTTGGGTCAGATCTTTCAGGTCTTAGTTTAATACTCTGACTGTGCTGCACGCAGCTTCATTAATGACTTGCCACCATCGCACAGCACATTCTGGAAAGTGTGACAGTAAAGCTGCGCGGTGCGGGTGGCGGAGCTCGCCGTGTGTGCGCTTGTGTGGGAGTTGTAACAAAGCTGGTCCAAGTAAACAATGCTCTCTTATCTCCATGAGTGGGCTCTTAACCCAGACCGTGGGAGCAAAGCGGGAGTTTTCACCTCACCAGGGAGAGTGACATCACCGTTTACCGAGTCAAGATCGAGAGAGAGAAGAAGCGACGAAGTTAGAAACTAGGGATGGAACAGAATGAAAGAGTTCACACAAAAGAGGCAGATTTGATGCACAGTGGCTAAACTGGGATAAGTGACTGTCACACGCTCTTATCTTATCTCCATGACAACCATAAAATGGCCAATTTCTCTAGTTCTCGACAAAAATCTGTTGATTCCTGTTGTTCTGAGCGGTTCAGCATCTGTTCTTGAATTGTTTTTGTTCAACAAGTTAACTCTGGACTTGAATCGTTGCCGTAGTGTCCTACAGAAGAGACAGCAGCTTTACCTACTTTCACCTCAAAGAATCAAACAGTGCACCGTACATCCCCCTCTCCTTTCTCTCCAAACACCCGAATCAAAGCGCTTACAGCAGATAGTTTTGTTCTTTTGGATGTTACCTGACAGCAAATCTCTTTTTCCCCCCTAGAAGTGAAGCCAAGTTCAGTAACAAACCTATGCTGTACAAATTCTTTGAAGTTCTCTTGTGGTTTTAACAAATCTCACAGAGATTTCTTTCTCTTCAAGACGAGAGTTGTGGGCGTTTACGCTTCCTGGCACATTAGTACATCAGTGCATGGATGTGCGTTTGATGCGTGTGGCATGGAGCTTTCACACTGGGAACATCTGAAGGCGTAGCAAGTCGAAGCAGAAACGTGGAGTGCACAGCAAGCAGGCCTAAACTAATAATACCACCACCCCCGGCATTCTCGCTGTCATGGTGATCCAAATATAGTGTTCTTCTAATTGCAGTGTTCCCTCATGACAACTTTTCAAGATTTTTTTTTACTTTGTCTCAGAAAAAAAAACATGAAAGCATGTTTACAGCCTAACAATGTAACAATTAGCAATTAGCTGCATCTAGGTCTTGGTTAATGGGGTGCATGCTCTACCAATGCAACATGTGCTGCACATGCGTTTTTGTATCATTATGTTATTAAAGGGTAGACTCATTGCTCACCTGCCGGTTATGTCTTCACCACAACACAATCTATGACACCCAATCCCAGTTCAATTTTTTTTGTGATCTCTAACATTTTCTCTTTTCCATCCACCGTCCCATAAACTCTGACCAGCTTCTCTGACTTGCTCAGCAAAAGATTCCTCACAGCATGATGCCTCCATCACGATGTTTTCCTGTCCCTCATCCATAAGTATCAGACTGATTGAGTGCATTACAATTACCTGAGCAGTGGATCTCTGCAGCTCCTCCAGAATTACGTAGAGCTTCTTTGCAGCTTTTCTGAGTAAAAGCTACAAACCTCTGAGACTCAGAACCATGGCTCATTTTTCTTTCCCTTTTAGGTGTTTCCTCGTGTGAGTCAGTTGCATAAGATCATAACAAATAACATTAAAATTTGTGGTTGTGATACAAAAAAATATAAAGTTTGAAGGGCTGTTAATACCTTTGCAAGGCACTGAAAAAATGTCTTGTTAATAGCAGGGAGGTCCTGGTTGCCTCATTTAAGCCTTTTGACAGTGTTGCGAGTTTGAGGATGAAGCTGCTTGGGTGGTTTAAAGTTGCACAGCAGAATGACGCAAAAATCCCTTCTGTTGAGGCTTATCAGCAACCAGCAGAAAGTGAGTTTGCACGTATACATCTGTGCAAGCAGAGTTTTTTTCTCTATGCTAGTCAGAAAATAGGTTTGGTGCTGCACATTCAAAGGTTTTGGCAACAAAAGCCCACAAGTAAGCTGAGTGAAACTTTCAAACTGAACTCTAGTGGTTTCTGTCCTGCTTGTTAGACAGAATCAGACTGAGAGCAAAAATCACTCTTGCATTCACGGATGCTTCTCGTGCGTTCTGCGCTTATCGTTTTAATTAGTTTCAATATTTTCCTCCTCGGAGTACCCTCTATTTAATAAAGCAATGAAGTACCACGGGACTCGCAGGGAAATTATTAGTGAAACTGGATTCTGCTAAACAGTCTAATTTCTCCCAAGTCCCAAGTTCTTAAGTGGGATCTCATCAGTGTAGACCTGAAAATAACCAGCGATTTGCATTTTTCTGTTATTGTACAGACAGTTTGGTAAGGGAGATTTGTCAAGGACATTTCCAGCACATTCTACTGTAGATTATTTTTATATTTTAAGCAGCAAGTCAGCAAGAAATCTGCTGTGTTCCTTGGATGGCAGCTCATTTATTTAAGTCATGTGAACTCCTGGGATTGCACAGCATGCAGATTTTACCAGTATTTCTGACCACAAAAAAAAAACTCCCAGACATTTTTTTCTTCTTTGCAGGCCGCTTTTGTGTATCCTCCGTGTGTTTTCGTTATGAAGCAAACCTGGAGGGATCATTTGCACGACTTCATGCATGCTTGCCCTCATGTAACCAATTGTGATGCTTTCAGGGCCAGATTGTTTTAGCCGTGTTTCCCTCTTCGTCTCCGTCAACCCTTAATACAAAAAAAGAATTTTATTTTCCAGCACCATTAATTTCAGCGCTTCATTCAGCTGCTATGTGAATTACTAATAATAAGAGCGAGGCTGTTGCACAACAGGAGCCCTCTAGCATGGAGTTGCCTCTCTGCCTAAAGACCAAAGAGGTCCCCAAGGATAAGCAGTGAGCAGTCCTCCTACTTAAAACTCCAGGAAGTTGCATGAGCCAACTACATTTTAATTAAAGGTCAAAAGCAAAATTGCTTTCTACAGGCATAATGTTTGTTCTAAGCTCATGCAGAAGGCTTTCTCTTTTTTCCACCTTTTTCTTCTTAATCGGGCTCCAAACAGGCTGCAAACACAGAGATAATTGGGGGTGATAAAACAGAAAGAAAGCCTTTCTGCATGCGTGTAATCCTCGCTGAATGCCGTGTCTGCAAAAAAAGGACAACAATGCATGCCAGCTGACTTGAACAGTGTGAGACTCTGGAATAAATAAAAGACTTTGTCTAAGTTTTTAGCAGAGAAAAAGGCAAAAAATCACAGAAAGACAAGGTGGGTCTGATTTTAAAAAAATATGCATACATTTTTCCTAGTTTATCCTGTCTTTCAAAATTATTCTGATAAAGATACTTCAGATATGATCCATTTTTTAAAGGCAGGTTTCATTTAAGCAGGTGGTCCAATTCTGAGTTTCCTCCTGGCAAAGTTACAGAAAGCTCCACAAATCATTTCGTTAACAGTTATCATCTGGAGACTTTTCTTACCTTCTCATCATCCTCAGTTTCTCAAAACTATCATGATAAATTTGGGATCTCGTTCAGGCTTCTTCAGTCAACTTCTGTGATAAATAAGACTTTTGTGTTGCTCTCAGTTTTAAGGAGTTCGTTTTGACAGGTAATTCTTACTTAACTTGGTGGAATGGCATCTTGTCTTATCTTTCCCATTTTGAAGAGTAGCTTGAAGAAATAGATGTTTTGTTTTTGTTTTATTTTCAGTATAAAACTATGCCACTGCAATAAAATAATTTTTTTTAAAGGTTCATTTAGTCAACTCCAGAACACTTTAAGTGCAGTTTTAAACAGTCAAATATTGAACAAAGAGAAACATTTAAAAATAACACATAAAAGCCAATAATAACATAATATTTTATGAAAAGCATAAAAGCAACATTAAACAATGAAAATACAGTAAATAAAACAATTAGAAATACTCTAATGCTGGGTCAAAGGTCAATGACAGGCTGCCTAGTCTGAGCTTGCTTAACATGTTCGATTCTGATTAGCTGGTCAGAGAGGGAGTGCACATGTGGAGGGAGGGTGGGGCAAGATTATTCAAAGATTTAAAAACAAGAGAATATTTTAATCAACCCTTAAACAAGCAACGATGCGAAAATCACGGAATCACTTTGCGTTACTGTGTGTTACTATTTTCTTTGAAATGAAATGAAAATTAAATATGCAATGTTTCTTTGGGATTAAATTACAAAAAATACCAGAAGTCTATTTAAAATAGCAGTGTGCTAACATAAATCTGCTTGTGTAAGACCATTCCTGCTGCATTAAATTTGAAACGACAATGTTGACTTTGAGCCTGCGGAGAAACTAAACAAAAACTCATGTCCAAGCTCTTCATTACAAACACTCTCAGGCTCACACACAAACCCAGTAAACAGACATTTTCATTGTGCAGCGCGCGCTGTGGGGAACTTGCTGTCATTTCCTATCTCTTATTCTGTGTGAGAGAGAATTCGTTGTCTTCAGAGGGCGTCTGCAGGGTCTTGAGTCTTGGACCTAGATTTGTGCAACCTTTTCAAATGTCTCTTTGTTTCTGTATTCCTCCCTTCATCCTTCATTCTGCTTTATTTCCCTCAGCTATGTCTTTCATGCTTCTCATTAAAACTATATATGCTTAGGATTATCATAAAAATCAAGACATTTCCCTTAATGTGCTTTATTTAGTATTCACACAAACCATCCCACCATGCATCTTTTCGATTTTACTACACTCGCAGTATATCTCGCCTATCTCCTCTCTGCACTGAACTCTTTTGATAACATTATGGTTGCCACCAAGAGAGACGTGGGAACCTAGGAGGTAGGTGTTGTCTAATCCCTTTGCCTAACAAGGTTGGTTTGCTTAGGCTACGTTAATCCCCTGCGAGGAAGATGTTTCATCCATTTATTCAAGACCTTGGCATGAATGTTTGCCAACAATATTGGTTTAAAATCTAATTATAAGAAATCATCCAGTGCAACTTGTGAGCAATAAAAGTGCTTTCTAGGAAACAAAACACATTTTCCCACACTAAGAGGCCATTCCTTTGATGGCTTAGCCTCAATATTAAGCATAATGTATCAGATCCACAAAGTATAGAAGTGCATCCAGCACAGCAGCTTGCAGGATGCTCATAAGTGGTGACACGTTTGTGTGAGTGGGCGTCATCAAATGACTCATTTGTCATTTTACTTTAAGGCATCTTTCTGGCCACCATCCAAGCATGAGAGGCCAAGCAACCTTGAGTGGCTTGCAAAACTGTTGATGTGTGTGATTGTGCAAACAAAATCTCAGGTTCTTGACGTGTTTATGTTCCAAGATCATGCCTGAGGTTCTGCAGCACTTCTTTTTCTCCTATCTCCAACATCCACAAACTTTTCTTTATGTACTTCTCCTTCCTGTGCTGAAAATGATTTTTTGTTGCTGATTTAATTCTCCAATGCTATTAGCTTTTTTGCGTTCATTGTAAGAACTATTGAACTGTAGCAGGGTTTCTGGTTGACAAACAAATGTGGACACTTCCTTTTTCCCCAGAAAACACACAATAATATTAACAATCGAAATGCTTGTCCAGTTTTGAAACTGACCACAAAGACGGATTACTTAGCTTAACGGAATAGTTTGGGATTTTTGAAGTGAGATTTAAAAGAGCATTTTGATAATATCTACCATTTACCATATAAAATATCTCCTATATCAAAATTGTCATAGTATTTCATATAGTTTGTGAAACAATATCTAAATATTGGCTGACAAAAATATTTTCCTTTCCAGAACACTTCCTTAGCATAGTTAGCACAATCTGCATTGACCTTGGCAGCAATCTCTTTGTGAAATATTTAGGTTGCAAATGTTCCTAATTGTTTCAAAATCTTCCAAAACACTGCAGACATTCCTAAATCCTTTGTGGTCCATGGCAGATGGAGTTTAAAATGTATCCAACGATAAAACACTGTATTCCAGTTAGCTTTTATTTTGTTCGTTAAATTAATATCCAATCCATAAATGGACTGAGTATGAAATACTTTAACAATATAGCTTTGGTTCTGCACAAACCATGTCTTTTGGTTAACGTTTTAACTGTGATCACATCCGTATTCAAGGGTTACTCACAAAAAAGCCATAGAAGATGACAAATATTCCTGTCTAAAGCACATACCAAGAAAAGAAAATGTCTAGAATTTTCTATTTTAGTGTCTGATTTGAAATGGAGAAAACAGCAAAAATATTACAGTTGTTAAAGTGAACACTACAGATTTTTGCAGTGCCGTTATTTTACCTGCAGATGTTCTCTGCTGGGTACTTTTCACACAGGAAGATTAATGGTAGCATTTACCATGTTTTGGAAAATAGCAAAACAATTTGAATACGACAATGATTTAATAGATAACATAAGGCTGTATGATGTTTTGACCGTGCAAGAACAACAACATCATAAAAGTCCACTTAGGTTTTGGTTCCTCTTTGAGTCATCATTGGTTTCAACATTCAGTACCAACTTATAGAGATTTATACTAAATAAAGATTTATCTATTGCAGGAATCATTTGACCCAGTTCCAAAATGTTGAACTATTCCTTTAACCAACAAAGTCTAAACACAATGCTGCTAGACAGCACAGCTTTCCAGACAAAGTAAAAAAAGCAGCTATGTCTTTTCTTTTATTTGTGGAATGGTGTGTGCCTCCAGTAATTCTGCAAACATAAAAACAGAATCAATGCAGACCCAAGACGAATGTGCAAACAGTCTGGATCTGTCTCGACAATTAAGCAGATGCTTTACCGTGGGCCATTTGCAATAAATGCAGCAATGAGCATTCCTCGACACCAGTCAGCCTAATCCTTAGCAAACTCCTACCATACCCATGCAGACTGGATGAAACCCACATCAGTTCCACCCAACCCCCTACTCTTTCATGGATCACAGCTCTCATTCTATAATACATCAGAGAAGAAGAGGCTACGACTTCCAGACTTCTCTGCTGATTTACAGACAAGAGCACATCAACACTGTGCGCTCTGTCTCCTAGTGCCCTAATTACACACTTGGTGTTTGCATGTAAATCCTCTCATTTTTATAGTTTTGCCTCTCCTACCTTTCAGAGCTCATTCGAACTAAACTTTCTGCATCTTAACTTTGAGCAGCTAATTGAACTGGCTGAGGGCAGTGTGTGTAGAGGCTTTGAATCACTCCCGCTTCAATTCGACAGGCACAGTTTCGGGCACAAGAAAATGACTGCTGTCGGTGTTTTACAGCCTCATTTGTTGTAATGAGTTAGTGCCTGCAAAGCAGAGCAGACGACAGAGTGCCGACGCTATAATTGGAAGCTTTATTCTCTTATTTTTGTTTTTTCAAAACCAAATGTCTTGCTGATGATAGATCTGAGCGTGGTCGTCTGCCCTTGGAATGGAATAGTTTCCACAGATGGATGCCAGAGGCTGCCTGCAGTTTTGTGGAGCCCCCTGTCGCAGTTTCCTCCTGTACAGTCCTCATCCATCACACTGTGGGAAGACACCTGTGGTGGCCACAGGGAGAACAATTGGCTCCTGCAGTCGTTTTCTGTGCTACACAATTAAAAGCTTGCACCACATTAGCTCCTCTCTCAGTTGGGCTTAATGGGCAGCAGATTTTAAAACCAGACATAAAACGTGAAACTGAATAAAGGGCAGCAAGAAAAGGAGTCTGGTGCCTCAGCTGGCAATAGGATGCAATGGGATGAGTCAGCTGGAGCTAAATTAACTGTAATCAGGCAGATGTTTGATGTTCGTTCATGGGTTTACAGATGCAACAGAGAACGAAGCCGAGGAAGAAAAGAAACTGACATGATGCAACATGAATGCTCAGGAATGAACGTCTGCACCTTATTGGTAAACACAATAACAGCAAAGAGCCTCAGGACAGGTGTGCTTCCTGTTGTAGAAAGATGTCAGATACTCAGAGGATAAGATGCAATCATGTGAGGAAGGTTGAAGCAGAAGAAAAGGGCAACATCTGTCAAAAAGCGGCAAAGCCTTGCTGCCATAAAGCAAGTGGTATTACTGTCTCAGGTTGTGCGCAGTTCCTCCAGAAAGTGTTCCTAACTCTTTTCACAACCATAAGTGAAAGTTGAAGTAAATGTTAGGTGCTTTTCCATTATTTTCAGCAAAAAACTGATAGCCCTGGTTTTCCTTTTTCTTTCAGCCATCATGAGTGAACACTTTGCAGAACCACCTTGCTGCTGCAAATACAGCTAAATTCTTTTGAGGTGCATCTGTAACTGCTTTGCATATCTAGAGAGTGAAATTTCAGTTAGTTCTTGTCTACAAAATAGATAAAGCTTGGTCAAATTGGGAAGAACAAATATGCGAACATTGGTTTTCAACTGCGTCTTTCAAACAAAATGTTAGAGAAAAAAACATAGCAGCTAGGGCAGCCTAGTAATTATAGTCACATTTATGGACATTATAGTTTGTAGTTTTGTCTAAATGAAGCTCTGATTTGTTTCACAGGAACCTGGGGAAATCTGGTTTGCGTGTCTCCTGTCTGGGTCTTGGTGAGTACATTTCATTAAAATTAGCAAATATCTAATGACTTCGTAAACAACCAGGTGCAACCCAGTTTTTAATTATGTGGTTGAGTGATTGATTAGGAGGCCAGCAGATTGGAATCAGACAGCCTTTAAATAAATCATATTATCTCACCCCATTCTAAACCTCATTCATTTTTAATTTTTATGGAAAGCCATGAGAGACAAAAGAGCCATTTAGTGAACATTAGCAGTTTCCCTGTTAATATTTAATCAACAGAGAGGTTTTCAGTAAACAGAGTTCTCTATCACACACATATCCGATCTAAACCTTCAGGAAAAGTCTCTCTTTCGTTCTCGTTCATTCGGTGAAATGCT
Organism: Phalloptychus januarius; assembly: GCA_902982915.1. Taxonomy (NCBI): domain Eukaryota; kingdom Metazoa; phylum Chordata; class Actinopteri; order Cyprinodontiformes; family Poeciliidae; genus Phalloptychus; species Phalloptychus januarius. Next base: position 10,349,031 of record CADWAE010000466.1, on the reverse strand, counting down.
TGTGGGATTTTGTTTGTGTTTGACTGCTGTGTGCGTGCGGGGTGTGTGGGTGTGTGTGTGTGTGTGTGTCACTGTTCTTCAAAGGGTTGTAGCCTTCAGGAAAAAATATTTTTTACAAGGCACATAAATGATGGAGTGTTTCCTTGGCTCACCAACCAAAGAGGAAACATTTTAAATGAAACAGTTAATCATTCCTATCGGGTTTTTTTCTTAAAGATTTATCCCAGCACACTGAGCAACAGCTGAATATTGAGAAAAAAAACACCAGCAGCAAGACAACAGATTGCTTTCTATCATGCCGCAGTGCCCTAGAGCAAAACATTTTCTTTTACCAGCCTTCTGAAAAAGGCAATAAAGAAAAACAGTTGAGTATAAGGTTCTAAAAATATATCTATGTGATATTTAAATCTTACATAAAATTTTTTTTTTGTTTGACATTTTATCTGTTCAGTTAATTTTTAGCAAATCTTAGAAGCGGTAACTTTCCTGAGCATTCGCTCAGCTGGTGGTCTAAGTTAGCGCCAAATTAGATTAGTGAAAAATAACTACAAACAGAGAAAATAATTAGAATAATATGAGGAACATTTCTTGGTGTGGGTCTCCTGCTGGCCTTTCAACTTTGCATGGTTTGAAATAAACAGAGTCAGTCACATAAAGTGTGACTTTGCTACAACCGTAAGAGTTTTGATGGACACAACAAAAGCAAATGATAATATTCTAAGAAAATGGTAACGATACAATTGATGTATCAAAAAAAAAAACAGAAACTGCTACTATGATGTGCACAAAACCCAAGAGGCCCAATCTTTAGAGTAAGTTGAATGTTAAATGAAATTTTCACTACCATTTGAAAACACTGTTTCAGTTGGTCAGTCTTGTAAATTAAGCAGATTGTGTTTTTGCCATTGCCAGCTGGGAGAACTCAGACTGCGCCTACACCAATCTGCTGCGTTGCTGCACAGTTGGTTAATGATTTAACACCAAATTTTCCAGTATTTTTTATTAGTGAGACATGGTTATGAGCTTCGTCTCACATGTTCAGGCAACATAACATTGAAAAGAGAAGATGAATTTGCCAAAAGCCCCCATTTTGTTACATTAATGTGCAAATACCCTGAAAGCAGATTTCATTTTGGTCATATGGCTCTCCGCCCAGGGAGTCCCTTGATTGGGGGACGATATGAGAAAAAGAAAAACACCAGTTGCACATTATACAAATTGGTGCTTCTTTTTTTGCAAGTGACAGGGTAATCATACTGATGAAGGTATCTGGCTTATAGCTACCAACTTAATGCTAATTAAATAGGTTTTTGGAGGCTGGGGTTATTGTTTTGGACTCTTGGTTGCAGTTAATTTTTTTTTATGTTGAATCCTTGGACTGTGTAGTTTAACACAAAGCAAAAATAAAAAAAAAATAAAAAAACACTTTTCAATACTTTCAGACTGTTCAAACTGGACTTGTTATTAATGTGATATTTTTGGATGCTTTTTGAATATATACACATTTATTTTAATTATTTTATCTAATTTTTCATATTCATGTTTCCTTCCTTTTTTGTGTCTGTTGAATTCTGATGGAACTGACAAGCAAATACATACTAATGATGTGCAAAGTCATTCTGCACATCATATTGCTGCTGCTGAATTTCTATCATGTTTTATGTGAGATGAAATAAATGAACAAACATTCCTTTCAATATCCAAAAACACATGTTTGTCTTTAATGAACATTCAGCTGACATTTGGCAGTAATGGCTTTAGGGCAGGAGGCATTTCGTCATGTGTCTGTCCCAAAACTGTCAAATTAAAAACAAATGATTTTACATACAGAGTCCTGCATATGTGTTTTGTTTTAGACTTGACTTTTGGCATTTCCTTCAACAGGAACTTGGGTAACATTTGGAGGTCAGATCTCTGATGAGGTAAGGCTTCATGTCACTTCCATTACCGTTGCAGCTCAAGAGCAGATGCCGGTTTTCATTCTTTTAAACCCAACTGGGTCAAGTAAATGGTGTGCGGTTCACAACCTATGGAAGCAATTTGCTGCAGCTGCATGTAAGAGTGTGAGTGTGTAGACCGCTGTTATTGTTATCAGTTCAATAATATCACAGCGGACTGTGAGGTGTCCAGCAAGGCCAAATGGGCATGCTTCATTTTTCACTGTCAGAAGACATCTTTTAATGGTCTGACCCGACCTTGGAGGAAAACGGATAAAAAGGCTACTGAATTAGGGACAACTCATGGTCATCCATCAGTGATGACTGATGACTGATGGATGACCATTGGGAGAAACTAATTAATTGCAAATACAAAAATGGGGGAAAGTGTATTAAAATCACTTTTCCTGTCTGATCCTGTTCTTTCCTGCTGGATAAAATGAAGGCACAAGAATTAGGTCAGAACTGTCTGAGGAAGCATTCTGTGTTGTAAACAACTTTAACCCACAAGCAGCCAGTGGTTGTTTGTATCTCAGAAGCAAACAGATTTGCACTTCCTCTGTTTCTTTTGGGAATTCCCTCCCTTTTTGAGATGAAGTGTGAGTCACTGGAGTTCAGGTCACCATTGTGAGTGTCGTGTCATTAAAAAAAACAATGCCTGTCACCTGTCTCTCAGGTTGCAGAGCAGCTGATGACCATTGCCTATGAGAGTGGGGTCAACCTGTTCGATACGGCTGAAGTCTACTCTGGAGGAAAGTGAGTGGTGTCTCCCATTTACAATCATCCCGATACTTTCCTGATTTTTTCTGTTATTCTTCACAAGGCATTGATTATAAACGAAGTAATCCCAATTTATTTAATTAATTATAACAATTTTGATGCCATTTTTATTCATTCAGCTGCTTAGAACTCTATTTTGTTTAATTTTAGCCAAATCTAATCATTCTTATTTGCTTTTCTGTTTAAGTTTTTTCAACTAGTTTTTTTCTTTAAAACAATTAGCTAAATCAGATTTTTCCCCTATGTCCATTATTTCCATGTGTGATGCCTAAACTGAAAGTAGCTATAGCTTATTCATCACCACCACCTCGATTTTATGTCCCCAGCTCAATCTTGCCTCCCATCTAGACATCATCTTGTTGAATGATGAGAGACAAGTAGCAGATAAATTAATTTCAAGGTTTCTGCTGGAATTCATGCATATTGTCCAGGAGTCATTTATCTGTTCTCTTGTTCTACCTGTGGTTTTTAATCAGGCTGTAGATGAGCAACCGATAGCTTTCATGTTCATGCAGGGCCGATGTGTGCAATCTAATCTAATCTCATCAATCCTTGGTTGTGTTGCTTTTAGTTTTGTATCTTATCATGTTTTTAATTTAATCTTTTCCCACAGAGCAGAGATAATCTTGGGAAACATCATCAAGAAGAAGTGCTGGAGGTAAAGTAGTGACACCAGGCAAACAGCAACGACTCTAACCAGATGAAAATGTCTCTTATTTTCTCTTCAGAGTAAAATATCCCAGTTTAGTGCAATACTGAGCAAAGCTGCTGAAACATTGACATTACAAAGAATGTCCACTTTGTCAGGATGCTTAGGGAGAAAAATTAGTCTCTCGTTAAAATGCAAAGATCTTAATGGTCTACATTAATAAAAGTTGTACTTATCAGTCCCTGATGAACAAGCAAGCAAATCCCTCAACACGAATTAAACCGCACAGAAACAGCTTAAGAAACAGTAAGGCCGAGGCAATGAGACGGCCTCTAAACTCCCCACATCCCAGGCACATTTACCATCACCAGGATGTGCCTGAACAAGCGCAATACGTCTACAAACCCACACAACCCAAAGGATTTGCTGCTGACCTCTCAGAGTCACACAATCAGGACAGTCGTGGGGGCTTTGTGACCAAAGACGAAGGGTTAGGCGTTGATCTCGCTCCCAACACAGACAGACATCTATTAAGTCGCACAGGCTTCGGACATCAACGCAATGGACACATTTCAGCCAAGTTTTACAACACACAGTGCTAATGCTATAAAGAGGAAAAGTTTAAGACTAATTATATTCTTGACTTATATCTGAACAAGTTTTAGTTTAAAAACTAACTGTGTTGTCCAAGCTTAATCAGTGAGTCGATAAACTGATGACAACAGTGGCTCTCAGAGCACTTGATGAGACCTCACTGCTTACAAATGGAGGTCAAAGACTCTGACACCATCTGTGCTGCAATTCACCACCATCTCCTCTCCCTTCCCGCTATTGTTAACTTTGTAGATGGTTTATCACAACCTAATTTCTCTTGGTGTAAAAATAAAACAATATTAAACTTATTAGTATTAGACTCATAATCTAGTGTAATTAAAACTGATAATATTTATAAAAAGGATTTTTTTATTTTTATTTTCTATGGCATAACTTTTGATGGTAACACTTTATTTGACGGGGTGTGAATAGGACTGTCATGACACTTCTTTATGAATATTTATGACTGTTGTCATAAAGTGTCTTAAAAAATGGCTAACATCACTTAATCTATTTCTGCTTTTGCTTTCAAGAATCTAATTGGTGTGGTAAAATAATGGAAGGTGCATATTTCATGATTATAGTATGTCACCTAATTTATTGTATGTAGGTAGTAAGCACTTAATCAAAAGTTAAGAGTCACATTTCTGCAGCAATTTGCATGTTAAATTAAGGAGGTTCTGCATAGCAGTGTGTTAACTTATTGCTAAAAACGTTTTGTAGCATTACACACTTGTACATGACTTATCAACATTTTAGTCTGTATTTCACCCTGACTCTGACTCTGAATGCATATAAATTACTGATCAATTCAAGCATGGAAACAGGGGCGCCCAAAGTCGGTCCTCAAGGGCCAGCATCTTGCATGTTTTAGTTCTCTCCCTGGTTTAGCACACCTGCATCAAATGATGACTCATTAGAAGGCCTAAGGAGAACATTGACTTGCTGAGGAGGTTGTTGCTACCATTAGAGAGAGAACTAAAACATGCAGGATGCCGGCCCTCGAGGACCGACTTTGGACACCCCTGATGGAAGATATGTGAGAGTTTGATTGTTAGCATTTAGAGGCTTCCCAATGCATCGTCTCAGAATTGATGTGAAAAAGGTGCAGAGTTTGCCACTTCACTCAGCAGGATGTAAGATCACTGAACATCACTCCTGTCATTCATAGATTTGATTGCTTCACTTGCTTGGGTGTATACACAGTAGCATAATAGCAGACATACCTTAATGCAAAATCATCTCTTTAATATTTTAAACAGCTTTTTTTGCCCTTTGGTGTATGTGCTTCCCTTAGGAGGTCCAGCCTTGTGATCACCACGAAGCTCTACTGGGGAGGAAAGTAAGTGCATTTGTGTGGGCATGCAAATTGTTTTTACATATATATTTGTATGTCAATTTTCCAGCTCAGATGCTCAGACTATATGACTAATGGCTGGCTAGACGTGAAACTTTTGCCTCCAGCACTAGGCCTCATGGCATTGAATCAGACATTCAGGGGAAACCCACAGGTGCACACACAGGGCATTACACTGGAAAAAAATGACAGCAAGCCCCCATCTTGCTTCTGTTTCCATGTTGTATTTAACATCCATATCCCTCAGGCCACACGTCATATTTGCTCCTGCTGTCATGCTGAAATATTGTGAGTTCAGTCCACATTAGTCACTTTCCCCTTCCCTCCACAAAGCCTTCAGGTTTTCACCAAGGCAATTGGGTATCCACCAGTGCTTTCACATTCTTCTTTCAGTTTCCTTTAAATATAATTTAAGTCACTACAAAGAGTAAAAAGATTGGGAAAATGTTATATAAAATCACTCTCTCAGGCAAGTGTCAATGTATTTGAAATCTCTTTTCATCCTAGATGCATTTAGAGAACAACTTCTTAACTCACTAGAGAGTCTTGGCAAGCATCTCTGCTTCACATTATATTTGCATATGTGATGCATGTCTCCCACATGTTTGATTACTTGACAATATGCTGTAAAGAAAAACATTTTAAAGTTTACACTGTAACCAAGACAGAAGCGAGAGGCCAATGCAGAAACATTGAAATAATTGAAATTGAGCAAAATGTAAGATCAGTTTAGCACCATTTCGTGACAAATGTGATGTTGAGCGACTTAACAAGACAAACCTGTCAATTTCAGTTCAGTAAAAGCTCCATCAATGGCTCTATCCTGGATATAAACACAGCATGAGCCAGGAGTACTTCCACTAGTGTAAGTGCAGTTAGCTCTCACTAGTCTAGCTCCTTAAAGTTCTTTCGTACGCGACACATTTCTTCAGGAAAAAAGAGGTCTTGAATCCGAAGGTCATCCTTAAGTCTTTACTGAACGTAAAAGTAAACAAAAATAACAAACAGATTCAAAACAAATAGAAAGTGACGGTCAAAAGACTGTGTTACTCTCAAGGTGCCAGACTTCTACAATGAGCAAGTGCTCTCATCTTTCATGAACTAGATAGTAGACAACCAATCAAAAGGCACCACGTCATAAGCTTAAGCACAATATAATTACAGATGCTTATCTTTTTCAAATCGCAGAATAAAAAACTAAACTTACTTAAACACAACTAACATTTTGTATCAAGTTCCAAAAAATGTATATATGGCTCCTACAACTAGCAAGAAAAACATGGAGTGCACATAGTTAATGGCAGTAAAAGCTCTTTCAACAATGCTATCAGGGAACAAAACACAGAATCACACACCTGGCATGCCTTCTCTCTACCAAAATACCATCATGAGGAAAACATCAGTATAAATGAGTAAACAAAAGTTAAATGCCTGACAATCTTTTACAGCAAATATTCCCATACAAACTACTCTTGCAATACTGCCCCAAGAAACACAGAGTTATATGTCAGATGAGATTTAGCAGCCACACCATCAGGTATCCCCCGTGGGAGAGTGTGAGAAACACAGCCAAAGGGAAAGAGGAAATCAGACCTGTCACAAAGCCAGACACAAGAGGAAGTTAGACATGATAACTTATTTGTTCTGAGTTTCTTCACTTTCCTCAAATAACTAACTTTTCTGTATCATACAAAATGTAAAAGTTACAAGGGTGAAAGGTCACATTAAAGGGGATTATTCTGTCCAAAAAAAGTCACTGTTTCCAGATTTTCTGTGTCATCTGTTCCAACATAAAACATCTTCTTAGGACTTTGGATCTACTGAATGTGTCATGATTTGTTTATTGGTTGATTGGGGCCCCTAATACAAAACAGTAGAGGCATCATGGAGTAGATGATGAAATAGATTTAAGAAAAATATTTAATGAAAACAGTGAAAAGAAAACTTACAAAAAGCCATGAAGAACCTGGGCAGAACGCAAATTGTAAATCCAAGGAAACACCAACTAGACCACATTAGGAAACAAGAGGATCCAGAGGATCTGGGCTGACTGGGAATGAGGTGCTTAAGTCTTGGGAGGTTGAATGCTGAACCAAAGACCTGGGCTGATGAGCTAACATGTTGTAGATGTGAGGGGAGAGCACAGGCTGAGGAGAGAGAGAGAAAGACGAAATGACACAGGGGGGCGAGGAAGAGCACACTGAGGACTAGGAAGAGAATCTAACAAAACAACTAGACATGAGACACATAATAAAACTAGAGCAACTAAGGACTATGCAAAGAAAAAACATAACTGGACTCACTAAGAAGGAACTGAAGTAAAAATAAAAACAAGGTGGAACTAATATAAATAAGAACTAACACAAATAATAATAAAACCAGAACAAACTCAAATAACCCAATGTCCTGACAGCATCCGCCCTGGCTCCACTGTTTTTTTTATTACTTTATTTTCAGATATGTCTTTAGCAAGTAAGAGATCTAGCAGATTGTAGTAAAACAATTGTTTAAAAGATTTCAACAGAAATAAAGTTACAAATAGATAGATATTGTAGAATTAAAAGACACCAGTATAGCTACATTGCTTACATTAAGTTTTAAAAGCGACTTGCTTTCTCTTAACAATGGCAGCTCTTCCAGAGTGGCTTTGGGGCTCCTAGGGGTTCCTTTAATTATTAATCTCTTTTACCTGGCTGTCAGTTTAGGTTGCTGGCCATGTCTGGGTAGGTTTCCTCTTTTTGGTGAACGGTAGTGCTTCAGCTGTTGAAAACTTTAGTGGATGGAAGGGGACATATAATGAAGAATCTTGTCTGGCATGATTAATTGTCTGCTTATGCTTTTCTGGCTGAGGTGTTAATGTGTGTTTCTCATCTTGTAATTTTTTTCATCCTGTTTCAGAGCTGAGACAGAGAGAGGCCTCAACCGAAAACACATCATTGAAGGTAATCTGTCAAAATCCTCCTCTCTGTTTTGTCCTTTACATTGCACCATCACTAACACTCCTGTGCCACTCCTGCAGAGCCTCCTTCTTTTATCTTACTTTTTTCCTCCTGTCTGTGTCTCTTCTCATGTCTTCAGTGTTGACGCAACAGAATTTGAAAGCAGAATTGGCCAGCAGTGCATCATACTTTAGCGGATGTTTTGTCTCGCATTACTCTGACAGGTTTCTTTCTCATACATTCACGTTTGGAGTACTGAAGCCAACTGCAACTGAAGCTGCTCTTCTTTTCTCCTCTGCTAAGCTCTTTTTCCAAATTGTTACTTTACTTGAGTTTATGGCGCAAAACTTCCTCACCCCCCACTTCTGAAACAACTGGCCTCTCCAAAGCGCAATGCACCTCTTACAGTGACTCAGCCCTCTCCCACATTATTAGCATTCACTGCAGCCACTGCAGTGATTCCCACCAAACAAAAAGGCGAATGCACCCAGGAAAGGCGGAATGAGATGGGACAAGGTTTCAGAAGCAGAAGCTTGCAGAGAGCAAGAGCTTCAAGCAAAGCAAAGCGAAAGTATCATCATCAATTAGTTAAGCCCAGTTTTATTGTAAATGACAGATTTTTGAGAGTAACTGGTGCGACATGTGTTGTCACAGACTAATATGCCGGCTGAGTGCAGCATCTGTTGATACTCTCTTCTGCAAAAAAAAAAAAAGCCCTTCAAGGTCACTTGTTCAGGTGCTGCAGTTCACTAATCCAAAACAATAGGTTCTCTTGGTTTGACCTTGAGGTGAACAAGCCTCTGACAGGCTGAAAATGTGTTGAACATTTTCATAAATTCCCTGACAGTTTGAGCAGCCACTGAACAACTTTTATTGAGCTTTCATTTTAAATGCATCATTTGCTGCAGTTGCCGGCAGAGTTGCTTTGTTGTTCAGCGTGTTTTCTCGCTTCCAAAAATAGATTCTCTTCACGGCCCTTTAAACTCCAGCTAATCCAGCCGACAGCATCGCGCGATGACGGTGCAAATCCAGATTAGAATCCATGTTAAAAAATGGTTCTCAGATTGTGTGGGAGCAGGGGAAAGGTATAAGGAGTTCTATCAGCACTAGGAAGTGGTGTATCTCTCAGCTGGGATTAGTGGGTGATGAAGAAGCCTGTGGCACTAATCTGCCACACACACACACACACTCTCTTACTTTTTCATGTCTCTGTTACGCTGCTGTCCTCCTTTGTTGCAGTCTCATGTGTACACTTTTCATTTCTCATCTGGTTTTAAGTTGAGCAGGCGCTGAGAGTGACCTTTCTTGTGTTTCCATGTCTTCCTTGAGCTTGATATGTTTGGGTCACCCCTCCGCCCCACACACACATCTAACATTGTTTATGTAAGAGAAGTGAGGATTTTACAGGTACAAGTTTTCTTCTTTTTTTTCACTTCATACAGTGGATCTTCTTGTCAGACTGCAAGCTCAGTTTCAGAGGGATTATTTTTAAGACTTGTGGTGTGTTTAAAGAATGCTTACTTTCAATCAAAGATTGCTTTGGAATGCTTCAATAGGATTTTTTTTTTTTTGATGCGCCAGTCTGTTCTGGGTCTTTCACTGCTAGTTGAGAAAATTTACCAATAATAAAACAAAAACGTCACTGTCTTAACTTTTTCAATTACATATTTAACATATTTGGAAAACAGTTAGCCACTAACTATTAACTTCCTAGATGGTATCTTGAAATTTTACTTTAATACTTTCACAAAATTATGTTTTCTCAGAATATCATTAATTTTGTAACATGAACCAATTCCTCTGTGAAATACTTTTTTTTTTTCTTGTGAATAATGGATTGTTTCTTTCGCTTTGCCATCAACAATCCGGCACCATTTTGTTGCTTTTGGCAAGCAGAACAAACCTTTTTAGTATCCCAGAATTTCATCTGCTTGCAAATGAACTGGGATCAAAAGATATGGCAGGCCAGGCACAGCTGAAATATTTTAAATTAGCTGGCACTTTCTGACTTCAAGTTTCCCTGGATAATGAGGGCTTGATGTTAAAGTTTTTCACCAAGCTAGTGGTTTTTGGAAATGTCTCTTTGTTGTTGTTACTTTAATGAGGACATTATCATGGATTGGGCTTGCAGAAAGCTGCAGAAAACTCACGATTTTGGTACAATTGTACAAGAAAAGCTTGGAAAATTGGATCGGATCCTGCTTTGTTTGCGGAAAATTAATATGCAAAAAGCAAGCTGCTGTTGAATGCTTTGTACTTAACTTTGCACTGTCCAAGCCATAAATCTTCCTAATATATTCAATCATTTTTCTCACCTCAGGTTTAAAAGGTTCCCTCCAGAGGATGCAGCTCGAATATGTGGATGTGGTCTTTGCCAACCGGACAGACAGCAACACTCCTATGGAGGGTAAGTGATTTTTCATCAGACCTCTGGAGACCGTTGGAGGGTTGGGGGCATAGCATGAGGCATTCTGTTATATGAGAAGGTGAGAAATACTACTGAGGCCACTGCCTCTGCTGAACTGATGGCTTATATCTGTTTAGTCAAGTAGAAGTGAATTCCTCTGACCCGCGCTGACATAAGTTAATATGATAATCTTGCCTCATTTCTTGTCCTCTTGTCCTCTATTTTCGTCTCTCAGTCTCCCTCTATTTCTCTTGCGTCTCTATGGGACTGCTATCTTCCACAGGGTCTCTGAGCTGCGCCCGCTCCCAGCCCTCCCTGCTCGTCAGAAGCAGGATTATCTGCCTCCTTCGGGAGCGGCTGGTATATTTTTGGGTTGGTCTCTCTTCCTACCAGCCCCACTGTGCACTTGTACTTGATTTCTACTTTTCAAAGCCTTTCCCTTGCATCCACCATATGTTATTATTAATTTCTTATAGACATTTCCAGAGTTTTCCTCAATTACTTCCCTTCTGATGTGGCAAGATACTTGAGATTCTTTTTTGTCTCTTCACACAAAACCTTCTCCAGAGGTGGTATCCGCCTGAAGGCCTGGTGTCTTATTGATCTCGTAAAAATATGTTCTATGTGCTCCTCATTTCCTTCCCCTTTGTTGCCTCCCTTGACAACCAGCTGACTGTGGGAGGCCAGTCTGTCATACTCATTGTTCCAGAGGCCCTGCTGTCATTATTAGCTGTGATAACTGGCAGGTAAACCCTGCAGCCTCCCATGTCAAATCAGATTTGGCCCTTCAGATAGTTTCACTCCTTTGATGCAATAAAATCTCATTGTCAATCTGACAGATTTTTTTGATCAATGATCATATTTTAGTGCATATAACTTGAACTCCCTAACTTCTGACTACTATTTCAGTCAGATCTTAATAAAATGCATATACTTTATTTCAATCAAAGTGGTACAGAGTGTTTACACTTTTACCTTTGACTTTATTTGCTTTATTAATATTTAAATCAAGTAATTCAAGAGAACAAGCAGCGATGGTTAAAAGTAAGTTATTGTGAAATATTCAAGTTGTGCCTTATGTTCAGATGCCTTTTGGGGATTAAGATACTTCTAAGTTTGTTATGCTCTTTTCAAGAAATAAGATTTTCCACAGTTTCTGATTACTGTTGTAAAATGACAGTAATAAAGACATAGGCTTGAACATCTATAATAAAGTCCTGCAAACATTCACATAAATTATCGAACAGAAAATCATTTTAACTTGATTTTGGCTTGTAGCCACTCTAAGATTAATGCCATGCATCAGTTCTATAATGTGCCCCAAATACTTTCCACTGGCTGCTCTTTCCTCTTGGGACCTCTGCAGCATGGTGAACTTGTTATTCACATCTTGTTTTACACACAGGAATCAATATAAATTAGCTTAACAACATCAGTTATAGGAGGATGCATGGCAGCGCTTTAAATGGATATCTAGTGGTAACTAACAGGTGCTTATGCATGCATGTGTTTGTTTGTTTTGTTTTGTTTTTTTTACCCTAACTACATACGACCTTGTGTGAGACAACTTGTGTCCCCTTGGGGACAAAAAGTGATGTCATGGCAGCAGAGTCTGTCTTTATTATCATCACTTCATCCCTTATCCCATGGCCTTCTCCTTCTTTGACTCTTTCCAGTCCTCTGATATTCCTGGCTGGTTTTTTTTCTTTCTTTACTTAACACCATTTCTCACAAGACTTTTGTTTATCTTCTTCTACTTTTTGTTGCGCTTGTCAATTAGAAAGTTGGCACTGCATAGATGGTTTCCCCCAACGGGGGAATTTCATCTGACATGTCAAAAACTGTGTCATTTATAAGAATTGTCAAACAGCACACACAATGAGATTTCTGCCTACTGGAACAGAATGCATGACAATTATTGTACTAATAGTCACACCAACGCCTTATAACCAAATAGCTCAAGGCTTTGAATTGGGTTGCAAACCAATCATCCTGCATCCGATTTTAGATAAAAGAAAATCACAAAAGCTGCTGAAAGGCATAAATGTTCCATTAATAAAATCATTTTATGACAATCCCAGCATCCTGACACACTTCTCAGTAGAATAGCTTCTACATCTGCCTTCATTGTCATCAAATCCTTCCCTCCCAGAGTCATAAACCTTAAATGCGGTTTTCCAGGACATTGAAAATCTCCCCTGATGTGATCTATTGATGAGTAGCACACTCTCTCTGTGCATGCAGGAAGAATATAAATAAAGCTTCAAAAGGCAGAAACATATCCAGAACAAATCTGACAAAAACACACTGACATCCACAGAGACACCTGTCCAGACATGTACAGCTATTCGTGTGTGTTGAGGGTTTTCTCACACTTATTGCTTCTCGGTTCAGAAGGGGCACTGTCATACCTGCTGTCTGGAGCTCACCAAATGTTCCAGACTTTGTGGCTCATTGCTGCTGGGAAAGGGCTCAAGGACATGCAGAAACGGGCTAACAGCCAAGCAACTTTCTATTACATGCATACCAATAAAGGAGATTTGGATGCGCAAGCAGGAGGAGTTTGTTGCCTTAATGAAGAGTTGCTTTTTCTGTCATGTTGGAAGCATTTCTTTATTACTCCAAATAAAATTTTCTTTTAATTTTTTTACTGATCTTTGGAAAACTCTGGCAAGATGTCCTGGAAATCTCAACAAAACTGTACAGTTTAAAAACAAACAGGCTAATAGTGTATGTCTTTGCTCTCTGAAGTCGGATTTTCTCACTTTCTGTACCAAAAAACTAAGAGCACTTAATTTTTAAGAGTAAAAACCCTCACTTTTAAGATGGTTTGCCTTCTCAATAAAATTCTGATTTTTTTTAACACATTACCTGACAATACCATAACTCACATAATTTAAAGTCCATATCTGTGATATTCTGTTTATTCACAGCTCTACACGAGCAAAGTTAAAAATGGCCACATTAAGCTACGACTTTATTCCTTCTAGCTCTGATATACCTGCAAACCGTCACTCCATAGCAGACCATATAGTAACACAGTACCAACATCACCTTATGTGCTGTTTAGTTCCAGTCTTCGGTTGATATTGGTATGCAAGGGGCAAGGCAAGGATAATAAGTAACAAAGATAGAAACTTTCTAAACCACATTTGCCAGTTTCTTGCTTCACGTTTTTTTCTTTCTGTCCTTCAACATCCTGTATTCCATCTTGTCTTCCATCCTGTCTTCCATCCTTCCACTTTGGAGCAGATCCTCTACCCTCCCACCTTCTTCACCCACCACATACATTTGCTTTCTGTCTCTCACGGAAGCAGAGTTTGGTTCAAAGAAAGATCCAGAAATTAAAGAAAATCATTAGTTGTCTTTTTTTTACTCTTTTGTGGATTAAATCTCTTCTTAATTCTCACCCTATCAACCTCACACTCTTGCAGCAGCTTTGCATTCTGCAAATGGAATAGAGGTTTCATTAACTGACATGCAAATGTAATATGATTGAATTTAGTCATGAATAATTTGTGTATTGTGAGACATTCATGTGAATCTGCCAGCAGATGATTTCCTGATTTAAAAGCTATTTTGTAAGTTATTTACAAATGGATTTATGAATAAAGCTGTTTTGCTTAGCATGTAAATAACCAAACAAAGCATTTTTGCTGCTTTCCGTATCATAGACACACACAGACACACGCATGCACACACACCTGAAGGGTACCGCTGACTTCTCTCCCTTCAGTTTCACCTTGCTTATATATTTGCACAGCACAAGAAGCATTTTGTCAAGGCAGCTTTTTCACTTAGGGCCCTACAGCATTTGCACACATGTGAGCAAATGATCTAATGTGACCCTTGCAAATCACATGTGTGTACAAACAAGTTTTAATTTCAGTAAACCCTGGAGCTGCCAGCTTCAGCAAAAAACAAATTGTGTCTTCTTAAGGTCTTCCAGCTTTCGGTGGTATTTTCAAATGTCGACAATGCGCTTATTTAGTGTTCAATATTTGTGTTTTTCTAGAAATTGTGAGAGCTATGACTCATGTGATCAACCAAGGGATGTCCATGTACTGGGGAACATCTCGCTGGTCTGCAATGGAGATCATGGTAAGTTATTGCAAAAGATATTCCATGACATGGAAAGTTAGATGAATTCACCGATATTAATTCATTTTTATCAGTCCATATTATCACTATAATAAGGTAATCTGGGAAAAAATGTCTTATTCAGAACTAAAGAAATATGTTAAATAATGTTCATCACATTTTTCTGTTGAATATCTTTGCAAGTGATTTCCTACTCATAAAAAAATTTTAAAATATATTTTTCACATTACTTAAAATTAAACTTTTTTTCTTTAAAATGTAAAAAGTAATAATAATGAGGCCAATAAAATCAGAAGGCTAGCATGCTAAAAGATGATAATATATGCAGCTCTGGGAATAGATAAAAATCATAAAACATAAAGGTCAGTATTACATGTTTTTTATCTTTTCGATTTCTATTTCCCATGTAATTAGGAAGCCTATTCTGTGGCCAGACAGTTTAATCTTATTCCACCAGTGTGCGAGCAGGCTGAGTATCATTTCTTCCAGCGGGACAAGGTGGAAACTCAGCTTCCTGAGCTCTACCATAAAATAGGTAAGTGTAGCAAGTTTCCATTTACTTTTAGTGAGTTTTGTCCTGTATAGTCAACATCACATATGTCTCTGTTCTTCCATAGGCGTGGGTGTGGTCTCTTGGTCTCCCTTGGCATGTGGGATTATCACTGGAAAGTATGAAAACGGCATCCCAGAATCCTCCAGAGCTGCGATGAAGGTAGAAATGTGATTTTCATGGGTCAGTCCTCAAAGAATTACACTATAATACAGTATAAAGTGCAAGTGTTTATCATTTTAGCCACTTCACAATTGTCCTGGTTGCACAAAAGTGTAATCATTTTAATGGAATTTTATGTGAACACATATTTTTAAATAACTGGGAAGTAAAACAATGTGTGGCTCATAAAATGTTATTGTAAATAAAATTCTAAAGCTAATACAGCATTCTCCAAAAATGGAGAGCATTACATAAATGCAATGCTATACAGTTATGGTTGTCTGCCTACACTGACAGGGCATTGAAAGCTTTAATCAGATAAGTAATGAAGAAGTGAGTAGCTCTCTATGAGCTGGAAAGTTTCACATTTTGAAAGGAAAAATCTCTTTCAAAAGATTGTTGTTCTTCCATATAATTCTGGTATTAGTTTGACAAAAAGAAATTAGTTCCTGGAAGAAATTAGGCAATGTAGTGGACTCAGCAGACATGCAAAAGAAACTGCTTGTGTCAGTCCAAGATTGAACCTGCTAAATGGTGCTGAATGATGGCTCGTTTAGCTATTATATTAGCAGGCCTTGCTGTACCTATTAATATGACAAACTGACATGCATTTTGTTCCATTAGGCTCATACCTCATTCTGTACGCTGTTTGATGATTCTTACAAATGGCACAATTTGATGGCATGTTAGATGAAATTCCGCCTTGGGGGAAACCATCTATGCAGCCCCAGCTTTGTAACTGACAGGTGCAAAAATAAAAAGAGGAATGAAACAAGAGTCAGAGTCTTGCGGGACAGGGAAATTAATCACTGTTGACGGGGAGATGGATGGAGCTAAATACTGACAATCCTAGGAGAAAAGCTGTTAGCCTTGAAAGATCTGAGACTGACTGGGATCATTTATTTTACAGCAAATAAACAACACTGCCGGACCTTCAATTTATTGGTTTAAATCAAGGTAGATTAATGGGTTAGTATGGCCCAGTAAAAGCCTGAAGTCTGAGGAATGACTTGTTCACCAGTGCTCTCTGTTCAATTTGATTGAGCTTGAATTATTCTGCAAAGAACAGGCAAAAATATAGGCTTCCAAATGGGTAAAAATGGTAATCACTTAGAGCTGTTATTTTAGCAAACAGCGGTTCTAAAAGGAAAAGCTAAATATGAATGCATGCCCCAATTTATAGTTTTCCTCCCATTCATAATAATGCACTACTTTGTGCAGAGGCCTGTGAAATTCTAATACTCATTATGGTTTGTGGTTGTAAAGCAACAAAAGAGGTCCAAACATTTTTGTAGCAATATGTAGTTTAAGTTGTTTTATATGTTTAAGGTTTAATGCTGTTTCATGCATCTTTATTTTTCTAGCCATATCAGTGGTTGAGGGAGAAGATAACGAGTGAGGATGGAAGAAAACAACAATCCAAACTAAAGGAACTGACTCATATTGGAGAAAAACTAGGATGCACGTTGCCACAGTTAGCCATAGGTAAATATCAAAGTTCATTTTTCATTTTCATTGTGTCCACTGTTAAATATTATTCATTAGAATTACCATGACCCTATTAGATTAATGTTCTGCTATCTTGATCTTAAGCCTGGTGCTTGAGGAATGAGGGAGTCAGCTCAGTGCTCCTGGGGGCCTCCAATCCTACGCAGCTGACAGAAAACCTGGGAGCCATTCAGGTACACATTCAAGCCCTTTCCAACATTTGCTGCTTTGTGTTGTTGCCCAGCATTGTCAGCATTTGATGATGCACTGTTGTTTTTCTTCTGCACATTTTAGGTAATTCCAAAGATTACAGCAGGTATTGCTTCAGAAATGGACCATATTCTGGGCAACCGTCCACACAGTAAAAGGGACTACCACCACTAGGATGGACACTTTCTACTAAACTACGCTCATAAGGCTTTTCAAAGCTCACTTTTCACAGCCATGGCACCATAAGTGCGTGCCCACGACTGCGTGTATCTGTGGAGGACTGTGTGATTGTACTTGGCTCTTTCAACTCATAACTGTGAAGTGGGCTACATGACGACAAAGCGTGCATGCAAAACCAGCCAGTTATCAGACTGAACATGATTTGGAGGATCCATCAAGACAATTCCCTGCATCAAAAAAAATTAAAAAATACCTCACCAACAGCGAACTTTGCAGAAGGTGCTGGACCATATAGTATTGGAAAAAGAATAGAATTAATCGTTTAAATAGTCTGCTAAAATGGCTGTCAGTGCATGTAGAGAAAACTACTGAGGAATTAATTACCTCTAAGCATCCAATTAAGCATAGCAGAACACTATGATAATAGATTATTTGCATCAAAATGGACCTACCGCTATAGAAATCTATTTTACTGTATAATGTATGTATTGTAAAAAGAATTACAAATGGTGATTATAATGAGCCATATTTCAGCATTCCCCAATGCAGCTGGAGCTTACTTGTCCATGTCATTGCTTCAGAACTGGAAGATCTAAATGTCAGCTAAACATTGTTTTTGCTATTGCCATAAAAAAAAGTTTAATTAGTCTAAAAGAAATAAATATATGTATATCAAAACATAGGTAATGACTGTTACATAAGTATGTATTCTTTAATGAGCAGTTATGTTGTTCTGTTCTCTTTTTCACTTATGCAACAGCACTGCAGAGTGTATTTTCCTACTGTGCCCTTTCAACCTATTTTAGTTTGTATGCTGGCAGAGTTTCTGTCAGTAGGAATTGTATCTGATTCATTTCATTTCAGTCGGTACTGTGGATAGAAAAGTGTCTCATTGAAGTCGGAGTGATGATCCTCCTGCAGCGGAGCTTGTGGATAACAAATAAAGCCATGTGGCTAATGAAGAGACATAGTGGTGAAAAAAATGAAAAAGAACACCATATGGACCCTTGCAGTAATTGCACCTGGAACAAACAGAGTTTTTTTTCCCAGTTTCTCCCAGATGGTTGTTTTATGTAGCGGGATCATCTTTGTTATGTTCTGTTTGTCCAGATATGTATTATGGTGTTGTTCATCAAATTTGTACATGAAAATTAAAGAAATGCTTAGAATCGTATGACTCCTATTTTAATTCAGAAAATAAAAAATGTCAGACTGAAGGTAAAATGCAGAACCAAAATAATCTTCAAGCATCTTTATATTATGAACTTT
Source organism: Phalloptychus januarius (assembly GCA_902982915.1). NCBI lineage: Eukaryota > Metazoa > Chordata > Actinopteri > Cyprinodontiformes > Poeciliidae > Phalloptychus > Phalloptychus januarius. The sequence goes on along the minus strand of CADWAE010000466.1, from coordinate 10,330,408 downwards.
GCTTGTTATATACAAATAGTGCAACTTATTATTGTACATGTTTGGGTCATAAATAGTGGCAATACTTGGTGGGAGAGATGGCATTCTGCCCAGAGCTATAGGATGATTTAACCTGTATTGCAGAAAATAGGTTTGAAGTTGGAGGGATAATGAAAGGTTTTACCCAACTCATACAGTACAAAAGACAGTTCTACCAAAACTTCAGACGTATGTAATTCACTACATTTGAAGACAATTGAGAAATGTGTAACTCATTCTGGAGATTGAAACAATATTGGTTTTCCAAACTGACAATAAGAAATCCTTGCATCAGTTGTAGCAATGGTGGAAGTAATAATTAGTATTTGCATAATTTAATTAATACTACATTTCAGAAATGGAAATGTATCCTGGTATCCTGGTAGATATTGTGGAATTCCTTGCTGCTTTTATTTTATTTTATTTTATTTTATTTTATTTTATTTTATTTTATTTTATTTTATTTTATTTTATTTTATTTTATTTTATTTTATTTTGCTTGGATTTGTCAGAACGATTCCGTGAAGGCGGGTTTTCCGGTTGAAGCATCCAATAGAATTTCTGCAATAGCCACGAGGAGCTCCGATTGGCTAGAAGAAAGGTATCCGTCTGTTCCTTGCAACCCGCGATTTCCAAAAATAACACTCGGGGGAGTACAGACTTGTAGCAGCCCTTGTATTGTCAGTAACAATAACTAGGCCTGTTTTTTAACTAAAAGTAACCGTCTGTGAGGTCGTGACGCTTTGCCAACACTCCGCTAAGAATGCAGCTTTTCAGGTGAAGCGAGTAACCAAGCAAAAGCCGAGTTCAGTGGGTCTGTTTGCAGTAGCATTAGCATAGGAGTTAGCAGCCAGAAATCTCAGCGCAGACTCCGTTACCTTGTCAACTAACATCAACTGAAACTGCCTCCTAACAACGAGGAAATACAAGCCGCCATACTCAAGTTGATGTGGGTGTAAAGGCTTCTTCACCAGCTGCTCGGGTGTCCATTAAAACCTCCTCAGTTTGTTGACTTCCATCTCAGATGATGAAAAGCAATGTCGACTGACATTAGATCACACATAAGCTTGGGAGACAAAGGACATACCATTTGTGTCGTACCCGACACCTCCTGCGATCAGCTGAACGATGATTTAGACCTGAATAAGTCCTTCCCAGGTACTCGGCCACCGAGCAACAGCAAAAGTTTTGTTGCTTTGCAACATCGCGATTATCCTGATTTCACTACAGGTAAGATTTATTTCTACATCTGTTAGCTTGACAAGTTTTAAATTCACTTAAACCAAAAGCTGAAGCACATACACGTAGCGCTCTTAATGGAAAGTGGATAATTGTGTGTTACAGGTGAGCCTTTGGATGTTTGGACTACAATGGCAACAAAAAAACATTGTTTACTTCCTGGCTCCAAAGTTTCTGTTGACTCCTTTCCTAATCCTTCCACGGAATCTGAGGAAAGCTTCATCGGTCTGGTTATTTCTGGAGACTTTGCTCTGTCAGGACATCCATCTGCCATCAACCCTAACAAAGTTGTTCTTATTGTCTCCCACAAAACAACTGAGGTGCTGTACATAAATTCATGAACATTTGCTGAATATTTCTTTATATCTAGAAACTAACAATTATGTCCTTTTTACACTTTTTTGTTTTTTGTTTTTTTACAGATATTATCAGTGAATGACCAGGCGCCCAGACTGTTTGAATGCTCCACTGAGGATCTGGTTGGAAAGAAGTTGTCTTCTGTCTTAAAGAAAACGACTCAAGTTTTGGAAGAATCACTGGAAGAAGATTATCAGCTTTCAGATGGAACTGTTGCTGTTGTGTCTGGAAAAGTGGTACCAAATCCATGAAACTGAAATTGTTTTCTGAGTTTTATAGCTCTTCATGTAGTTTACTGGGCTGCATAATATGAAGAAAACACAATGTTATAATAATGTTTTGTCTTTACAATGTCCCCATAAGATTTAGCATCTTGGTCACTTCAATTTGAATCAAGCACATGAATCAACTGGCAAAATATATTATTGGCAAGCTGAGTTTGAATGCAAGCTCCTTGAGAAATTGCAAATATTGCATTCAATTAACTACAATTGTCTAATCTCCCGGTGAATACTATATGTACCTTTTTAAACGTTTGTGATTTTGTTTTCAAGGTGGACGCTGTGACATTATCTGGAGAGGTACCAGTATCAGTGTGTACCCACAGGCAGCCAGAAAGTGAAGACCACTGGCTTGTCATGATGGAACGTGTGGAGAGGATATCCTCCTTTGTGTCATTTTCCCAAGATGTGAGTACACCAATATTTATCCTGGAAAAATACAGAACTCTATTTTTATGTTTATGTCTATCATTAAAACAGATTAAGCCCATCCAGATTTTAATTCAGATGTTGTGAATTAGCATAACATAAACTCACAAAGTCATGACATCATCACTTGGGCTTTCCCAAATTGTTTGAATGTGTAGCTAAACCTCTGAATTTAAAGAAAGTAAATATTATGATTCTGGCATTTAATACATAGAAATCATTTTAGTAAAACATACCAGACCTCAGCATAAAAAATAGTTTTTATTTAATGTCAGACAGTGCATAAAAAGGGATTAAGTGTCTTGTCATGGTGCATATAAATATCTGATGCCTGATGCATATTTGATGTCATTGTAAGGGCTCTATCCTAAGCTGTGACTTGGCGTTTGCTTGTCTCCATGGATATCACAATCCTGAGGAGCTGAAAGGAGTGTCTGTAAAGGAGCTAATCCCATCATTACAAATCCCCGTCTACAGTCATGCATTGCCGAAAGTAAGCGCACGATACAATTTACCTCATGACATCTCCCTTTTTTGACATTTTTTGAAAAATTTCTGTACCTATCTGGTGTCTATCGGATTTTTTTAACTATAGCATTTCATTATTCGGATTATTCTCCCTTTCTTTCAGATGCTGAGGGTTCAGAAGGTGTGTGGGAAAAGCACAGGAGGTGCATCAGTCCAACTCTATGTGAAACTTCAGGGAGCAGCGCTGTGTGGGAAACCCCAATACTACCACAACGATGGTGGCACCTTGTCAAGAGACAGCTCCCATCTCTTTTCTCCTGTGAGCAACATGAGACTTTCAGATCACAGGAACTTCGAAGAAGCTCTATCTAAAGAGCAATCTTCAGGTTGGTTATCTATAATGTTATAATATTTATAATGTGTTTATAAATATTGCATCATTAATCACTAGAATTGTATGATGATATAACGGGAAAAATGAAAGAAATTGTTGTTAAATTAAGCATCAAGTCCAAAAGCTTTAATGAGCTGAAACAATTCAGCACACTGCTAGAGAAAAGAAATAGTAGTTGCAAGATGCATTTATTTTATATTTTTATTGTAATAAAAATATAAAATATTTTTATTTTGTACCTGCAGGGTACAAAACAACCAGTAATTTAATGTTCTATAATCTATCAGTCTGCTGAAAGTTCTTTTATGACTACAATAGATAATGCCTAACAGACCAAGGGTCTTCAGAGGTAATTTGGTTTGATTAGATGTTCTGTTATATTCCATACGAGTCAAATGGCCCAAACGGGGGAGTGAATCAAAATAAATGGAAATTGGGTGTCATAAAAAGTTTCCATAAAAAACATAATTAAACAAAGTTGAGCATTTGTTTGATTATTTATATACATAAGTTGATTACTTGTATACATGAAGTATTACAAAATGTCTTAAGTTAGTGATATCCAATTGCTTTTTTTTCTATGCCATCCAGACGTTAGTTTTATATATTTTATTAAAACCACATAAACTGTCTTGTTTATTTTATTCTTATATGCACATAAATAGATCTTTATTTTAGTGAGACAAACTATATGTAATTCTTGAAACCACCAACCTGATAAAACCTGATTTTTGTCTTTTGGATCTTTGACAGAAGACAGATTTGACCGCACCGTCTCCTCTCCCACAACAACGCCAGAATACTCTGCCACTGTCTGGGCGTTCGCTCCTTTGAGCGGCCTTCTGCTCCTGTGGCCAGATGGCTCAATCTTCAGCATTCACAACCATCTGGCTCTCAGATTGTTTGGGTACAGCAAGGAAGAGCTTCTAGGAAAGGTTAGTCAAATTTACCAGTCCAGCACGGCTGCTCAGACCAATTCTAATTTGTGTCGCTTTTGTCAACAGAGTGTCGCTTTTCTGATGCCTGGTTTCTATGAATGGATGACTGGCCTGGACAAAAAGGATGGCCCTGTTTCTGACACTCATGTAGAGCTGGGCAAAAGTCCAGCCATGTCCAAAATATCAGAAAATTATGGTGAGCACTTCTGTTTTTCTGAAAATTTCTGGTTTGATCTTTGCCTTTTCTGGCAAGATTTTTTCTGCATGCCGTATATTTTGCACTGTGGATTATTTAAATGCTTTTTCATCTCAGATCCTTCATCCTTGGTGGCTGGAGACATGGAAATGGTGCAGCAGGCTATCCTGAAGAGAAGTTCCAGAGGAAGAGGCAGGATCTTTACTGGAACCTGCTCCAGACTGGAGAATCCAGGCAGTGTCATGTCGACATTCTTTCTTCCTGCAGTTACCTCCACACATTTAAACATGTAAGTTAGCACATACTACATATCTATTTCTTCATGAAAGATTTTTTTTTTTTTTTTTCAAATGCATAACTTATTGGTTGTGGGTATTATGCAGAGTCACATACATATTTGTTATCATTGTGTAATACTGACCATAACAAAACTATGTAAGCAGTTGTTTGAATAAGTTAGATGCACTGTTTATTTTTGCCAGGCTTCTTCTAAATACTGGAAGGGTGAACAGTGCAGAAACAAGCATGCATTTAACAGCACTTGTGTTCATGTATATTTAATGTGCTTTGCAGGGAATCTGGACACATTGCATCTCTATTGTCAAACCTGATATCTACCATCTCTGGCCAGGAAACACATTTAAACACTGTTCACATCTCTCTGCTTAATAAATGTTTATTTTGTCTAAACTGGGGTCTGTGTGAAATAACGATGTAAGAAAATGTAAAAAAACAATTGTTCAGTCTTGTCTAAATACACACTTGTAATTTGGTTGTGTGGTACCTATTGGACAAATAACGTCACGGCTATTTTTTTCAACATTAGTCTGTTTTTGAGTCTAAATGAATGTGAGTATTACTGTGTAATGATTGCAGATTGTAATTCTTCCTTTTACTCCACAACTCTTACAATCACACTTTAATCATTTATGCTTTGTTGAGGTAATCTATTAGTACCTTAATCTATTAGTAGCACAATTTTTGTTTAAATATGTAAGATCTTCCACAAACATGGCAGCAAAAAATATACCAACTGCATCTATACAGGTTCCCAAAAAATAGAAGAAGTAACTCTGGCTGTATCAATTTATTTTTGTTTTTGATTTGTACTTAAGTTTTCTTTTTCTTTCTCAACTTAATAAACGGAGTGAATAAAATGTGCTTCCAGGGCCAATGATACCGCAGAGCTGATTGAGGAAGCGGCCCGGGCGGCTCCCAGCAGTCACCCGCTGGATAGTGCAGATACCACCCAGGCTCTCCTTAAGACATTCGCCTGGGTGGAAACTCCAGATGAAGACTCCTGCTGCTTGATTTCCACCGAACCGTCCAACCAGAACAGAGATAAACAGCTGCTCAATATGATTCAGCAAAATATTGCACCTGCGATCAAGATTACACCAGGTGCTACTTAAGTTCACCTTCGCTTTCTTTAAATTTGTTCGTATTTTTTAACTTGACCATGTTTTGACAGCATTTGTCAAAGTTTAGGAAAACAAATGGAAAACTTAATGATATTCTGAAATATTTTACAGATACACCTATCCAGGATGAGAGAGCAGGTGGCAGCTGTAATGAGGCGAGAAAAGATCACCGCTCATGTGCCGCGGTCCTCCAAGAGTCGAGCTTTGAGATCATTTCAGTGGACAGCAGGTGATTAGAATGATGCATTTACAAAGACCTAAAGATGCACTCTTTGCATAAGAGAACAGTAGAAAACAAAATGTAACTTTGTTTTTGAATATCTCAGATCATCTTCTGGTTTCTCTGACAAGTTTGCTGGCCGTGTCAGTCGTGATGCTGCCCAGGTGAAAGAGTCTAATTCAGCTCATCTGTTGGACTCAGCCAGCTGCTTTGTGGACATCGACTGCAACGGAGAAGCTGTGACCCGCACTCTAGCAGAGCTGGATCTGAGCGATGACATGGAGGTGATCAGCATCCGAGATTGCCTTCGCTCTGTGGCACCCTGTGATACAGCCGAGCTCCTACGGACACCCTCTCCAGTTTTGGCAGAATCGGACCAGAAAGTGGAGACTGCTGATGCTGCGGTGAGGGCCGAGGTTGGTTTGAGCGAAGAGCAGGATCAGTGGGGAGCTCTCTCTTTGATTCATAAAGGAAAGAGCCAAGAGTGTGCAGGACAAGCAAATAGTTTGACCGACATGCCTGCCACATCAACACCGAAAAAACAGACAGTGAATGGACAAGTGGTGACCTCAAACATTACGCAGATACTAGAGGGACAATTTGTAGGAAGTGGATACCACAGGGATGGCACAAGAGTAGGTTGGTAATGAACTTTCACTTCATGTCAGTTTTCTTTATTATAATTGTTAACATAACAGCAGGACTAACATTTACTGTCCCTTTCCTTTTCACTAGATGTGCAGTGTGACGTTTGCAGGACTGACCTCTCTGATGGAAGCTTCATGTTCTGCGTGTGGATAAAAAGATCAAACCAGCAGGGGGCACTGTTGCAAACTGAGCCTTCACTTCACAACCATTCAGGAACTAGTCCAGGAAGGGTGAGTTCCAGCTCAGAGTTTTATTTGAGTTACTAAGATACTTAATTGTCTAATGTATATGTACATAAAATGAAGAAAAAAAACAAAGCAAAGTAAATCTAAAATGCATAAAACACAAAATAAACATTGAATGTATGTCCATACAGAACTATTCAAACATTAAAACAAGACTTAGAAATGAATAATTTTCAATAAAACTGGTGAAACTGAACAATTAATTCAGTATTCACCAGATTTTCTATAACTTTTATAAACTTTTCATACTAGTGAAACTTTTAAGTCTTCTGCCAGAAAACAATGAGTGATGAGGAAAAGAGGAGTCACTGTAGATCTTGGTAGCTTTCTTCTACGTGGTTTGTTTTATTGTGTTCTGTCCATCAGACGTCTGGAGAGGCCAGTCAAGGAGAAGCGTTGCGCTCCACTCTGGATCTGGAACATTCTCGAGCTTGTGACGGGCAGTTTGAAGAAGAATACCAGCCAATCAAATCTGTGGGGAAAGGAGCATTTGGGTTCGTCTGGAAGGCAATAAGACGCTGCGATGAACAAGAAGTATGAGACTTTTGTTTTACGTAGAACTGTGGTAAATACGACGTAATCCTACGCAATCATAAATCTATATGTAGACTTTTTTCCTATATGAAAAATTTACAGGTAATTGTGAAGTTTATTAGCAAAGCAAGAATAATGAGTGACTGCTGGGTAAATGACCCCATGTTGGGAAAAGTGAGCCAGGAGATTGCCATATTAACCAGAGTTCAACACCATAACATTGTCAAGGTAACATTGATGTCATAAAACACTTAAATCAATCAGGTTCCTGTATGCATAAGGAAAAACCTCACTGATCCCTCTTATGAGAGTATGTGTTTGTACTTGTGTGTGTCTGTATATAGGTAGCAGAGGTGTTTGAGAATGGAAGCTATTTCCAGATGGTGATGGAGAAACATGGAGATGGTTTGGATCTTTTTGAATTCATAGACATGCAACCAAGACTGGATGAGCCTCTGGCCAGCTACATCTTTAGACAGGTATAAGAATGACCATCAAAGTTGATGGTGGAAGGTGAGATCAAGTGTTTTATTGATCCAAAGTACTTTTTTCTTTATTTTCCCCCTCAGATTGTGGCAGCTGTTTTCTACTTGAGAGCAAAGAACATCATTCACAGAGACATAAAAGATGAAAACATCATAATTGATAAGTGCTTTCACATCCGATTGATAGATTTTGGCTCTGCGGCCATTCTGTCTCCTGGGAAGCTGTTCTATAATTTTTGTGGCACATTGGAGTACTGCTCCCCAGAGGTGCTTCAGGGAAATGCGTGAGTGTTTCACCCTTGTGAATAATAAATCAGGTGTGCTTCTTAAGTAGGTTCCAGTTCTGCCAAAAGTTTAAAATATTTGAACGCCTTTGCAAGGAGAAGTAGTATGAAATGAAAATTTGTAAAACTTTTTCACATTTGACACATTGCAGCCACAAACATAACAAAATTAATAAAACATAGTTTTATTTATTTTTTTATTTCAGTTCTGCTATAAGCCTGTGTTGTAATAGTTTCTACAATATTTTGTAAGAGGCAGTCCAAGAGCAAGGCAGTGATAAAAGATAAGATCCAGCAAACCTTTTTTGATGGTATTCCACTTGATACAAAGAACTCTTTAAAATTGCAACAAGTTTTATTTTACTGCTCATTTAACTCTCAGCACCACTGAAAAGTTTTACTGTGTAGCACTTTGTGTAATATAAGAGCTAACATGCTGTTTTACAGGAAAATAATGATTAAATCACATTAAGGCCTGTCAAGTACCACAAAAATGATATAGTTTACAGCACAGTGTGTATTAAATGCTGAAGTGCTTCCTGTTTAAGAAATACAACTTCTGGCTAAACTACAACATTTAAAAACTCTTTCTTTGCACGATTAAAATGTATTAAATACGTTCATGAGTCAATTACAGAACTACATTAGAGGTATTGGAATACAGGGGGTGTTCTGATCATCCTGTTTAAAGTTTCTCTAGGAGTGGACTAATACCTTCTATACAAAATGTAGGTCAGCATCCAGTTAAATAAAGCCCTTCATGACCCATTAACCTTTATAATGTTTATGGAAACCATGTTGTGTTAAGAAAACACCCCTTGTTCAGCTAAAAGCCCTGAAGCTAAACACTGTTAATCTGATGATTGTGCTCCTCTCCCAGCTATGAGGGACCAGAGCTGGAGATGTGGTCTCTGGGGGTTTTACTCTACACTCTGCTGTTCAGTGAGAACCCGTTCTGTGATGTGGGTGAAATCCTCGATGCCAAACTTCAGCCTCCATTCCCCCTGTCTCTAGGTATAATGATGTTCTGTGCCACAGTTTATTAGCTCTGTCTTTTTACAATTCAGTTATGCAAATTTTCTGTTTGCTACCTCAGAGCTGCAAGGTATTTTGCAAGGCCTGCTGCAGGCTAATCCTGCAAAGAGGATGACTTTAGACCAGCTTCTGTTGCAGTCGTGGATCAGCCAGCCCATTTCCCTGGCCGAATACAGCTGGACTGAGGTGGTTCCTGCATCTCAAAACCTCTGTAAGTTCTCTTCGGCCTCAAGCGTAGACTTGCAATGGCCTGCCATCCTTTAATGTACAGAGTTGTTCTCTTCTTTTACCAGGTTCGCCACAGAATCAAGAAGCTAGTTCCACTGCATACGCAGGACAGAGCTTTTTCCCAGATCATGTCGATGAGACTCTGTCGGAGGAAGATGAGGATGAGAATCAGTCAATGGCGGCCCTGGAAACTGAGCTCCAAAAATACCTTTTGGGGGACTGAAGACTACATTCAATCTTAACTGTGTGTCTGACATTTTGAAATATGAAGATCTAAGCTAAGAAAATATAAGCTCTTAGATGGGAAGTCTGGTTTGTACAGTAGACCAATTTTTTTATTTTTTTAGAGGGTTTTTTAGTAAACACATTTTTCAAATCATTGGCTCATCGCAATGTTCCTCAAGTGATATTTTATGATCCATTAAGGGGAAGAAGATATAAACCAAAGAAGTTCAACCTTCTTTGATTTATTTATCATTTGATTTCATAGTCAGAATTAGTTTAGATATATATTTTTTTTTGCAGTTTGCAAAACAACTTGTAGCATTGTATGGATAGATTCCCAGTTTTCTATTTTTTCAATAATTTATTTTTTAAATTGCAACTTTTTAATCAGAATTTTAATCTTGATGGTTAGATATTTTAACTGCATAGAAAACATATAAACACTTTTTATATTTATTTTTAAGCACGAATAAATGTTTTCCATGAAACATGTTCCTTCTGATTTTTGAGAAATTGCCTAAAGTGTGCATGAGACTCCTTATAATTCTTAAGAAATCCATCACTAACAGAATTTTGGGAAAATACCAAACAATATTAAATGTAATTAAAAGACATAGTTGTAAAGTGAATCAGAATTGACTAAGAAGTCTTTTGTGTAGAACACTGAACACAGCTGCTATAATCAGAAACAGAGTTTTATCTGGGTGTAATATAATTTGCAAACCTGCACATTTTATGCTATATTACAATAGGTATTTTCTCACCCATGCTAATCGCTGCATTCAGTCATTTAATTTGGTCACATATGTATAAAATCAAACACCTAGACATGCAGATTACTTCTACAAAGAAATGATGTGTCACTTTTAAGTAGTTCAGGGAATTCCAGCAGTGATAGCATGCCGCATGTGCAAAAAAGTTATGTTGAAATATTTTTCTCTCTATTACATATTAATCAGTCAACCACTGGTGGTATAACAAACTAGAAGAAATGTGAACTCAGGAATGTTGAGCTCTGTATGCCATAGAATTTAAAATACACACACCAAAGACAACACCTCACGAACCACACTTTTTTAATAGGATTTGTTATTCTTTATACAAGGATTCCATATTAATTCTGTATTGTAATTTTAGATTAACCCCGATTCTTGAGTGCAAGTTGTGCACTATAGAATCGAATTATTGTACAATGTAAACTAACTCAACGGAACGTTGCCTAGGCACCAGATTTCCAGTCGGATGACTAAGAACAACGTACCACCATGGGGACCCGTCTTGTTGTGCTGCAGGTGAGTTAAAATGTCATTTGACATTATGTACTTTATCATAATTTAATTTGAATATAGTTGGATTTTGGAGTGTGTGATTTATTGATCTAAATAGCTCAGAAGTATTGTTTAAAAGTCCTTAAAGCTCGACATGCATGCAGCTAATGAAATTGATATAACCTTCGCACGCTTTATTTTTTCCTCCACAGATTCTTCGACAAAAACTAAGCTATTTTCCCTCCTCCACTTCCATCCCAGTCCAGTTTAAGACTTACCTCCCTTTGAGCCTCCGCTGCAGAATGCTTTGCTCCGTTTCAAATCAGACCTCTTCTCTATTACAACACAAGAGAAACTCTGCTGAGCTGTCCCTGAGATCTTTGCTCGACATGGGATTCACAGAGTACCAGGCAGAACAACTGTATGACAGCGTGTCCAGGATGAAAGGAGCGAATGCTGCCAAACACGTCCTATCAACGCTGTCAGTACTGTTTGTCCTGGGGCTTAACCCCACCACTGTGCATAAACTGCTGGACAAATGTCCTGAGCTGTACACGGCTAAAGAAATGCAGCTTCAGCAGCGGATAAGCCAGCTACGGCATCTGGGTTTTGTTGAAGGTGAGATTATTTTTCAAAGTACCCTGTATAGTACTTTGCAAAAGTATTCATGAACTTGCCACATTTTGTCACGTTTTTTTGATAAGCCAACACAGTGTGGTGCAAAATTGTGAAGGGTTTAAGGCTATTTTGATTATTTTTAAAAAATAAAAGTCAGAAAAATCTAGTATTCATCTGATCTGCTCTTGATGGAAGAGTAGCAAGAAGAAAGCCATGGTCATACAGGGTATGAAGTTTGCTTTATACCCTGTATGAATCACAACACCACTTTATTCTGCATGCAAAATTATATTTGTGGTGGAGAACTAAGACTAGATTTTAACGCTAACACCGTGCCCAAAACATGATGATGGATGTGTTTATTCAGCAGTGATATGAATTCTGAAAAAAACTTTAGAAAATGGATACAGTTAAATATACGGTAGGTAAATATTCAAATGTATACAGTAAAAACCCCACCACTGTGCATATATATATATATATATATACATATATATATATATATATACATATATATATATATATATATGATATGATGTATCATATCAAATCTAAAAATAAAAATTACATTGAAGTTTGTGATTATAATATGGTATAAATGTGAATTCAAGAGATTTATATATATTACAAGGTTTTGTACTTATATCAAACCAAAATGTCTCTTCATCTCTCCTGTAGGGAGTCTTCAGAGAACCGTGTCCTACTACCCAAAGATCTTAACCGTGCCGATGAAGTCTGTCAAATTTCTGGTGCAGTTCCTCAGAGAGAAGTGTCTGTTTACCACCAAGCATGTGGCAGAAATCCTCAGAGATAGTCCTGCAGTGCTGTTGGAGGACCCGGACCAGCTAGAGTACAAGTTTCAGGTCAGTAAGTAAGGAAGTGAAACAAATGGGGTAAATATTGTAAAGATCTCTAAGAAGAGTTTACTTCAGCAGCCCACTTCCTGTTAAGATCAGACCCACTTACTATCAACTGACCCCAATTCCTCTTACAGATCATCCAAGTTTGATTATGAGTGTATTTAGCAGCCCACTTTCATATATATCACACAAAATTGTTGGTAAGTCTTTAAGGATCTGTTATTGAAGAAAAAGGCCACAATGGTAACTGAAATAACTTGAAACTAACAAAAATAATACATAATAAAAATGTCCATGTTAGGTGTTGTAAACACCATGTCGCCTAACAGCACAGATGCCACTTGTTATCCTTTAAATAGGCAGACTGACCGATTACAACCTTGAAAACACCTATTGTGATCTTTAGAGGACATACCTTAGTTTAACATGTAATAAGAAATAATTTTCAATTTCTTACTACAAGTACAATCATTTTTTTCTATGTCTATTGTATTGGTTTATTTATTTTTTTATTATTCTGTTAAACCAGCGTTCAAAAATAATATTTGATTTTCATTGGTTAATACCATACCGTAGTACCATGTCTTTGCAAAATAATAAAGAGCAGTGGTGCTCCTCCTGGTGGTTACAATGTTGTTTTTTGGATTGCTGTGAAGTGACTTCTCTACATGGCAATACTGCATGGTTAATAACAGCCTTTTACTATATAATCAAATATGCAAGCTACTAATAGTAGGAGTTGTATCACACTCATTGAATTACTTTATGTACTGTATATACATTGTATCCATTCTCTGATTATTATTTGTTTTATTTGTTTCTTGTTCTTCCTAACTGCATACATCAAATACTCTCTCCCCAGTACGTTTACTTCAGAATGGGTGTCAAGCAGGCCGAGATGGTGAAGTGCAGGTTGTTTCGTTTCAGCCTAGACGACGTGCGCTGTCGGCATACTTTCCTGGAGCGGCGAGGCTTGTATCAAACCCCAGACAAGAAAGGGCAGACTACTATCATTAATCCCAAACTGGACCAAATCCTTAATGTGGACGAGGGGACGTTCATCACAGATGTTGCCCAGGCATCGCCTGAGGAGTATGACGTGTTTAAGAAACTCATAGCAAGAGAGTGGAAAGAGGAAGAGTTTGAGCATGGCAGCATTGACTCTTATAGTGATGATGATGAGGAGGATGATGATGAAGAGGAGGAGGAAAGCAGAGGAAAAAGTGGATACAAAAAGAAGAAAAAATAATTAATAAAATAAAAGTGAGAGAAGAAAGTATATCAAATAATAAATGGCAGTAATGAATAAATTTATGCATCTAATTTAATAAATGAAATCCTTTTCTTTTTATTGCTTCTTCTATCTCTTCATATCTGTTTACTAGTATCAAAGAGTATTATTATAACCAAACATGGGCCTGTAGTGTCTGTTGTTTCTCAATCTGCTGATGAGGAACTAATTTTTGTATTTGTTTAGGTGGCGTCATTAGGCTGAAGTGTGATAACATTAGCGTGACCTTAACTCATTCACAAAGCATCACATGTCGATGGTGCAGTTTGCTGTCTTTTGATTTTTAATTAAACCAAATTGGATCTTTGATATTCTGCAATAAAATAATGTAAAAAAAGATTCAAATCAGATTAAAAGCTTAAAGATGAGAAGAAAAAAAAACAGCATAAGCAATGGTTAAAAGCATAAAAAGCTCCATCCTGTTACTATGTCACCAACAAGTGGCCACAGCTTTTTGCATCTCTTATCACTGAGTCAACAAAGAATCTATGAGATAGAGGCAGCGTGTGAGAGACATCGTACAATGGACTATCATTGATTTGTGCAGCACAAGCAGCATTTTCTCTTAGAAATAAGGTAAGATACCTTCATTCAATCAATAAAATATCATGGTTTGTTATTGCCAAGATTGAGTTTTATCCAGTTCAGTTTGTGTCCAATCTATCTGTGCTGTGATGGTATTTATACTGTTTGAACATTTAAAATGTATTTACCATAAGTATTGCCCTAGTAAATAAATTACTTAAGCAAGTTGAAATCAACTTAATCATATAATTCTTTCATTTTTAAGCACCATTTTTTTTTTAAATTTGGGTTTTTTTTCATTGGAAGAGCAGAGTCTCTAATAATCAACCTATAATTGTATACTGGCAAGAAGTAAGGATTGTTCATTTCCATATTCATACACGCCAACATGGGGAAGTATTTAAAGTTATGTGACCTATTTCAACCGAGATGGCTACATTCTCTGAAGTACGGGTGTAAACAACAGACATTTTATTCTAAAATAAGAGTAAGTGTTCAAGTTTTATCACCTGTGTATTGTTTCCACTTTATATGTTGGCTTGTATAAAAGAATAATTACCAATTCAGTATGCATCAATCAGAACTTTATGCTCACATAGCGGCTGGACATCTATGAATTCCTTGTACTACAGAGATGATGCAGTGCAGTCAGAATATCTCAGTTATTATACTACAGATTGCAGAAATATGTTTGATACACATAAAATATGTTTGATAGACATTAGTTGGGTGTCCAAATAAATAGCTGCACAAATTGTAACTTTATTAATCCCTTTGCTCCCATACAACACTCTTAGAAAGACATCAAATACTTAAAAAACATAACAAAATAAAACAAGATTAACATGAATTCCCCATTAATATAATATAATATAATATAGCTGCATTTGTGTAGTTAGTAATTCATAGTATTTTAGCTTGTAGTCAGAAGCTCTTCTTTTTTGCTGGTAAGACTAGGTTTAAACAATTCTTCTAATATTAATCTAAACACCATTTTTAGATGTCAAAAAGCTAAAACATTTAAATCAAATATTGACATCGACCAGGAGTGTCAAACCCATTTTGATTTTGGGCCATATTTAGATCATGTTCTCAAAGACCGTGTTATGGCAGAATGCATTGAAAAATGCATTTCTCTGCATTCGATGAGTTTAAGTTAAATAATATTGAGCATCTTTTCACATTGATGTAATTTGGCAGTATGCAGATAAAAAATGCATACTGCAAAAATACAGTGGTAAATATGACAAGATAGTTACATTTTCTGAAGTATGGGTGTAAACAACATTATCTTAAAGGTTCTACTTATATGTTCCTCTAGACTCTAGTGGGCAACATAAAAGGTTATGGTAGCCCAGATTTCGCTCCCAGCCTGGGCCTTGAATTTTATATATGTGACATGGACCTTTCCTGAATGTCTATAAACCATTTAGATGATTTCCTTCTTTAAAGTATACCTGTCGAAACTGGAATTCATCACTGTGTCAGAATATATTACAACAAACCCATAGCTTTGTTGTCTGGATGGAAGGACGTTAGTAACTCAGAGGTTCTAATCCAGTGTTTCTCAACCTTTTTTGGGCCAACGCCCCCCTATCCATTATCCAGGTCCCTCACCGCCCCCCATCAAAGAAGATATAGGATACCTGCACTGAATATTAGTTTATTATTAATATTACTATCATTATTGTTGATGTTTTAATTTTTATGGTTGTTTCTGTCTTTATCATGAAAAATAATTTCTCAGAGAACAAAAAAGTCATGTGAATATAAATTATTTTTACAGGCATCTACGACAAATACAATGAATATTCAAGTTAAAATCCGTAGGCATGACAGCAGCCAATCAGAGGGGAAAAAGTATTTTTATTTTGTGTAATTTTATGATGTTGTTAAATCTTGCACAAAATGACCAGATAAAACACGTTCGGTAGGATAATATTGTTGAAGTGCCATGGGTTTGTTGAGATCACATCTCGTACTAAGAAGAAATATATTTTACAGATGATAACAATAAGAAACTTATCACTTATTTATGTTTTTGATTAGATTTGATATATTTATTTCTTCAATATTATTTTTCATGACAGTGTTAAAGTCATGAGGCTGTTCAGTGACTCCATGATACTTTCAGTCAGACTTACTAAGATTTGATTAAGAACCAGCTTTGTTCTTTGTAATTTATATTCAGTAAAACTATTTATCTATAAATTAATAGACAGATCTATATAAACATATAATCCATGTTTCTGTCTCATATTTGTATGTCATTAAGAGGATCTGGAAGTTTTGTTTTTCCACTGAAAGCTCTGGTTTGCACAGTAAATGCCATGTGGGTGAAATTTTATAGCTGATACTCTGATGTCCCATTCTCCTGAAGGCAGCACAGAGCTGCACCACAGAAACACTGAAGAAAACAAGAGTTATGATTAATATAGCTGCAGTTCGATCCATGTTTTAATGTTGCAGAGCTCTGTCTTTTGCAAATAGTTCAAAGTTTAAACTGGTCCACGTCGTTTTTTTTTGTTTTTTGTTTACCCCCTGCGGTGCGGGCCGTCGGTTAGGACATCGATGAAGAGACTGACGTAACCCTTTTAAAACAACGGAAAAAATCCCGATATTCTTATAATTAAGATTCAAAGGTGCTGTGGTTCTACCGTTTCATACCGGATCACTTTCACCACCTATGTTAACTCTATAAAACAACCTGACAAGTGAATCTCGCAGCAACGTCATCAGCCGGTGTTACGAACGCTGAACTGATGCTAAGCTACCATTAGCAGTAGCGGAGCTGCGCCAGGAAGCTAACAAACACTGAAGGGAAGAAGAGCTGCCATCGATACGGCTGTTGCCAAGCATGTTCTAAAGTGGTATTGTTGTGCATTTAAGGTGTAAAGTTTATCTTGGAGCAAACGCCCCCCAAAGGAATCTCGGCGCCCCCCATTTGTAAAAATGTCCGCCAGCGCCCCCCTGCCGTCCTCCGAACGCCTACCGCCCCCGTTGAGAAACGCTGTTCTAATCTGTCCAGATACATTCAAATATGTTGCTATGGAGATTTAAAAAACAAAACTCAGCAGCTGTAAATAGCGCAACCAGTTATCCAGGTAACATCAATTGGAAAAGATAATATTAGCAGGATCTACTGCTTTTAAGCAGTAGATCCTGCTAATATTTGTAGTATTACATATATTACAAAGTATATTTGTATAAGTATATTGACACATATATATTTGTAAATCATGTTCATTGTTTTCTAATAGCTTAATTTGACCAGTATATGTTTTGTGATTAAATATCACAAAATTTAATCACAAATTAAATTTTGTGATTTAATTTGTACCAGGTCCATTTGTACCAGGTCAATGGAAAGAGTCCATTGCATACCAGGTATGCAATGGACCTGGTTTATGACATGCTCATATTTTAAAGAGGGTTCTCTCTGTTTACAGTAATTTATGTTTTTTTTTTTTTGCAGGACGGTGCTGGACGAAATATAGAGCCACATAAATCATCCTTCTGTGCTTCCTCTTTGACGCAAAATCACAATGACATCATCTCCTCCACTCATTTCTAACCTCACAATGGACTGGATTGAAAGCATGGAGCGCTGGCAACTTGAACTGTTTTGCATCCCCACTGTGGTCATCTCTTTCGCCACATTTATAGCCAACCCTGTTCTGCTGGTGTGCATTTTTTCGACCCATGCTTTGCGTAGGGAGACCCGCTATCTGTTGATGGCCAACACCCTGGTTGCAGACATGCTCTTCCTCATCCTCCACTTGGTCACATTGATTGGTAATGCTGTGAAAGCAGAGATATCCTGGATTGTTTGTGAGCTGTTCACAGGTCTCCTTATCACGGCCTACAGCTGTGCCATCATCACTGTGACTCTCATGGTGGTCGACACCTTTGCCGCTGTCCACTGGCCTCTCCATTACCATAACCTTCTCTCGCCTGCCCAGACCATCATCATACTAGGGGTGTTTTGGATGCTGTGCGCCATTTATCCGTTCACCTTAATGATGATGATGAAAGAAGAGATTCCTAAGGACAATGTAACCGTGTGTCTGGCTCTCATCACCCTCGGTTTCTTTCAGGTCAAGAACATATGGGGGATCGAAATGTACTTTTTTGTCGCAGCACTGATCTGCACTTTTCTAATTTTTTACTGCTACATCCGGCTTTACATGGTGACAAGGACGCAGGGAATTTGGCACAGCCGCTTCTCTAGGGCTCGGGTCACAGTGCTGGTCCATGGGGTTCTGCTGCTGCTCTACTTTGCCCCTGGCTTTGTTTTTGCCCTGGAGCTCTACATCTTTCAGAAGAAAAACGTAAGTCAGGATCTTCGCGTGTGGATCAGCACGGTCAATTCTAATTTTCTCATGCTGCTTCCCAGAGCATTTGCTCCTTACCTGTATGGGCTGAGGTACCGAGAGATTTCTGAAAATCTCACACTTCTGCTACATTGTCGCAGAAGAAACAGAGAAAGCACATTATCATAAAGACTCTTAATATCTGCCCACAATTAAGACCGATCACCTCTATGTTTGTACTGGGGGCTATCTATTTTGTTTGACATGTACGCTGAGTGTACATACATAATGCCATCAGGGCTAGATTTTTGCTAATAAAGGTCTGTATTGTACTAAAAAAACAAATCAAACTCTTGCTTGTAAACATATCCCAACAGACACTTTTTGCAACATTAAAGCTGCACTATGTAACTTTTATATAAATAAAAGTGTTTTTCACGCATCTTTTCAGGTTCACTATGTCATGCCAGGAAAACATCAGACAGATAATCTGTGAAAAAATAAAAAACATATATTTAGTCTCTTTCTGCTATTAGAATACCTACTCCATCTTACTTTGGATTAACTTGAAGTCCTATTTACCAAATGTGGTATTTTTTTTTATCTCACCACTTAAAAGTACATTAATGTGTTATGTTTTTCCTGGTTAAGTCTTCAAACTATGGCTTGTGAATTTTCTTTTGTGGTGACCATGTTGCAAGTTTTGCACATCTGGATAGCTTGCAGTTTATTTTGTGTAATGAAAGTATTTTTAATCACATCATGCAGTTTGTCTTATTTTGTATAATTTCCAATGAAAGTGTTCTTCTTGAGACTGAACTGTGGAACAGTTGTTAACACTGTTGCTTTGCAGCAAGAACATCCTGGATTTGATTGCTAGCTGTGTTATTTCTCGCTGAACATGCATGGGTTCGGTCCAGGTATTTCAGCTTTCTCCCACAGATCAAAGCCATACATGTAAGATTAGCTGACCACTCCAAAACACACCCATATACTGAGTGTGTGAGTATATGGGTGTTTGAAATGTATTTCCATTGACCTGTGATGCAAATGTCCATGCTGTGTGCTGCCCCTTGTCCATTCACCATTTATTTGGAGACCTAAATAACCCTACAAAAATAAAGGACAGAGAAAAAAGAGAAAACTGTTTAATTTTCTATTGCTTTCTTCAGTGGCACTAAATTTTAATGTCTTGTGATCTGTAACCTTTTATCATCAGTTAATTCTTTATTTTTGCTGAAAAAGTTATAAATAATTATCACTCTTCTGTCAAAAATTTCTGACGCTCTTAAAGTAAAGTACAATCCATTCTATTTAAGAAATCCCTTAATTAACAATTGCAAAGTCAATGTGTTATATGCTGTTATTTCCAGTAACAATGCAACATCGCTGCAGCCTGTAGTTATTTGTTATATTTGTGTATTTGGTTATATAAAGAACTCTGTTTGATTAATAAGTATTTCTTGTTTTGTGTTTGAGAGGTCTGAAATGACTATAAATGTAACATAAACACTGCTAAGCTTGTTAAATTTGTATGTTGATGTTTTGAGATTTAACAGTTTTGCTATGTAACATGTACTGCCTGAGGTTGTATAAAAAGTCTTGTGGAACATGTTGATGGACTACAGTTTATCACCATATTAAAAAAAGCACTCCACTATGTTTGCTTTCAAAGCCTTGTTTGTCTAAACAAGGCTTTGTTTAGACAAAGCCTTGTCTAAACAAAGATCACTGACATGGCAATTTATAGACCATGAAGGGAAATGAATGGTGATAATGAACCAGACACCATTTGATGGTGTGTGTGTGTGTGCTACAGCAGCTCAACAGCAGAGGGACACATTTGTCTGTCTAGCAAGTACAGCAGAAGTGTTTTCTAACGCCTGAGTATCAACTTCATAGCACATGTGGCATGTCGTGAAATTTGCCGGTATGTGTAGTTTTGTAATAACAACTTTACATTTATTGAACAGTAAAGTTTAATTTGTATTTCCCTCATTTGCAAAACAGTTGTATTCACGAAAAAGACTTAGGTCTCCTCACACTAAGTGGTTTGGTTTTGGTCAACTTGACCACAGGTGTTTTAGCAACCCGCATATAACACAATCAACCAGTGTTTTGATTTAGGTAACTAATCTGGTAACGCTGGCTGTGGAATTTGACCTTCACTTGTGGATCCAGCTTAACGATTATGTTTTTCCTTATGCATTGTTGTTTACTTATTTGGAAGTGTAAGGTGATCCAGTTTAAAGCTCTTGAAAAGTATTTTGTAACATTGACAGGAAGTTATGACATCCTTTGTTCTAGCTAAGTTCCTCCTTGCTTCTCACCTGCAAGGGAAGCGTGGAGGAGGGGGAATGACCATCATTTTTGTTTTGATCGGTCGATAGATTTAAAATTAGACGACGTAAAATATGATAGCCATTTTTATGCACTGTTATTTTTCAATATGTAAACATTGAAATCTTTTTGTAAGCAGTTTAACTCTGCAAAACACTAATCATCAAACAAAACCTGTATTGTTATACAGGTTTTTATAACAATGGTTTAAATGGCAAAGATTTTGGTTATTTTCGTGTTTTGTCAAGCCTGCAGCCACTTCTTGTTATGGATTTTTCTTCTGATAAAACTTGCGTTTGTTTGCAAACAAAGGGAAGCCACGTGGAGAACTGGAGCCTCTTGGGAGTGTAGTTTTCTTGTCGGACAAGGTTACATCTCTGGAAGGAAAAGAGACTCAATTTCCCAGGATGCATCAGTAAAACCGCGTAGGCCCAGTGGAACGTATTTTTCCCCTGACAAGTAGATGTATATAAAGGGCTCTGTTTACGCCAGGGTCAGGTAGTTAAGAGTCTTTGTTTTTGTCTTCGGAACACGTCAAAATGTCCTGACAATCGCAGCCAAGTATTTTTTTTCACAACAATTCGATGGAAGATATGATAAGTTAGTGGCGAGCGTTTTTAAGATAGAGTTTTATTTTTTTTCCTAATACTTCCCCCCCCCTTTGTTTTTCCTTCACTTGTGACAGAAGACAGAGGCCGCATCTGGACACTTATTTTCACGGTAACGCTTTTGTCTTTTAACACTGTATTATTTACAGACATTTGTTTCAGAAATGTTTCTCGCTCTTCTGTAATTATTTACTTATTTTTGAAGAGTCTGAATAACTTTATCCATTTGCTAAACTAGTAACGGTCGTGCGCGAGCCAGCTTTGCTTTGTTTAACGGATTGTTAGCTTATCTCTCCGCGCAGCTGCACTCTTTAATTATTTAACAGTAATAACATATTACAACCTTTTAATTATAGAAAGGTGATATATCCAGCTTAATATCCAAATAAAAACACAAATAGATGCATAAGTTCAGATGGTTTTATTATTAGATCTATGTTTGTTTGCTTTAGCCCTGTGTTTCTATTATGCATGTTTTCTTTGTTTCCTCCGAACTATAGCTCATTCACACAGCAAATGTCAGAAGCCTCCTGGCTAAACCTGTATTGTAATCTGTTTGACTGCAGTGACCCTCTGCACCGTTGCTGGCAAATAAGACACGTGAATGGGTTGAGTCCAAGTTAAAAATAACAAGGAATAAATGACCTCACGAGGACTTAGGCCTGTCTTGTTACTTTTTGAAACGGGCAGTATAATCGAAGGCATAATTTTTTTTTCTCGAAAGCTAATTAAGGTTTTTTCCAGAGAAGAAAACACTTTGTCTTGGTTAAGGAATTTGGTTGGTCGACCCATTTGTACTTTTTTGTATTATAAAAAGTGACAAGTGGCAAAGATTAACATTTTTTTTAAATGATGAAAAAAAGTTACACAAGGTTATTTGTAGGCAGTCCGGATTCACTTGCTCAAGCCCTCATGAAATTTTCTCTAATAGCATCCCTCATTACAAGTTTCTTTCAAAACAAACCTGAATGACATGTAGGTTGGCCTCTCCAACCGTTTCGTTCCCGTCTCTGCCTTTTTGTCATCCTCAGTCTCATGCAAGCAATTGTGCTCCAGGGCACAACTGTTTGCCCTCTGTTTGCATAGGTGATGATCACTCTAGAGGAAGTAAGGTGTATTTATTTTTCACCTGTACATACCCAATTGAAAACATCTATTTTTTCCATAAGACTAAAGTATTTTTTTTTCTTTTCGCATATGCAGTTAGTTTAGATTTTAATTAAATTCAATTTATTCATATTATGCCACTTTATTGTGAATACCATTTCATGACACTTTACAAGACAAGTTTTAGTTTTATGTTGTACTTACTGATCCAATTAGGGTACTTTATCTGCTTCCCTTGCCCCTTTCTTATTCTCCACTCTTTGTCTAAATTGACAACCACATAATGAATAATGCCGTGGTACCTTTCATTTCATCTTTTTAGATTACTCAAAAGTTGAAGGAGCATTTCTGTTAAAGGTAGCAGCCATGGTGTTGGTTCTGGGCAGGAGAATAAACAGCAGTATCTCAGACACCAAAGAATCACCAGTTGTCAAACGCAAGGTACTAAGTTATCTGATTTTAAGTATATTTTATGTTGGCCACAGTTTTATTAACATATTTATGAATGTAATTTTTTCCTTAAGGTTTTGCCAATTGAATGCAAAGCAGGCGATGTCTTTGACTTCTGCTCTGGTGCGTCACATTCAGAGGGAATCCTTCAGGTGTTCAATGAGTTCCGTGACAGCCGCCTTTTCACTGATGTGGTCATCAGTGTGCAGGGCCGCGAGTTCCCCTGCCACCGCGCTGTTCTCTGTGCCTGCTCTTCCTACTTCAAAGCCATGTTCTGCAATGATCACCGTGAGAGCCGAGAGATGCTGGTTGAAATCAATGGCATTGTGGCTGAGGCGATGGAGGCCTTCCTCAACTATGTTTACACTGGCCGTGCCAAGATCACCACCGAGAATGTCCAGTTTCTCTTTGAAACTTCCAACCTCTTCCAGATCACCACACTGCGGGATGCTTGTGCAAAGTTCCTAGAGGACCAGCTTGACCCATGCAACTGTGTTGGCATTCAGCGCTTTGCAGATGCTCACTCTCTCAAGCAGCTTGCTAGTCACTGCAAAAGTTACGCCCTGGCAAACTTCTCAGAAGTATCAAATCATGAAGAGTTCCTTGACCTACGGGTTGAAGAGCTGAAAGACTATATTGGCAGAGAAGATTTGTCTGTCAGCAAGGAGGAGATAGTGTTTGAGGCAGTGATGAAATGGGTGTACCACAACATGGACCAAAGGCGACCCATGCTAAAGAGTTTGCTGCAGCACGTTCGGTTGCCCCTGCTTCACCCCAATTACTTCGTCCAAACAGTGGAAGGAGATGAGCTCATCCAGAACGCTCCAGAGTGCTACCAGCTCCTCCATGAGGCCAGGCGCTACCACGTGTTAGGAAATGAAATGATGTCACCAAGAACTCGTCCA
This sequence comes from Phalloptychus januarius, assembly GCA_902982915.1. Taxonomy (NCBI): domain Eukaryota; kingdom Metazoa; phylum Chordata; class Actinopteri; order Cyprinodontiformes; family Poeciliidae; genus Phalloptychus; species Phalloptychus januarius. The sequence goes on along the minus strand of CADWAE010000466.1, from coordinate 10,306,478 downwards.
CGCAGGTAATGAAAATGTTAGCATTCTCTGGTATGAGGAAGGTTTCAGGCAACTTGAATATGAAAGTCTGTGGAAGTAGTGTGACCTCAAATGACTAATCTTTTCTCAGAAAGAGGTCTTTTTTCATTTTCGTCTGCCATTTATGTTTTTGTTTTACTTTGATGTCAAGTTGCTAATGAACTCTGTTCTTCTGGCTGCTGTGGTTGTGGTGTTGTTGTTGTTGTACATGCTTGTGAGCAAGACACAGACAGGGAGTGTTATTGTGCTGAAGAGACAAGTTTGGCACTCACTTGGCTTTGTTTTGTAGCACTGTCTTGAAATGTAAATGATAGAGGGGAGCCAGGCATGTTCAAACATAGACAGATTTAAAAAAAAGATATGATGCAAGAAATAGCAATCAAATGAAATGTTGAGTCTTGTTATCATACCACAGGTGAAGCGCACATCACATTTTTTCTCTCCTGTGTTCCTGTTCGTTCACCTTTCACAATTTACTGGATTTTCATTTATTTTTGGTGGTTTGTTCTTTTGCTGCTGTAATGGTGTCCAGTTGAACTCATTAATAAAGGACAAAGACTAGAGCTCACTGATACTTTCTAAACATGATACTAAAAATGAGCATATGGTGGGCTGTCCCCTAGCAAACAGTAAGGCAGCTGCGTTTGAAATTTGAAACGCTGCAATGGTAAAAATGGGACCAGTCCCAGCTGTCAGTTAGTAAGGCTGTGCAACATGTATTTCAGGTGCATTGTCATCGTACAAATCAGCAAACCAGTCGAGCAGTTCATCTCTTCCTTTATTGTGTTCTCCATTTGCCTAGAGGGCCAAAATGGTGGTCAAAACAGATCCTCTATTTTCTGGCTTTGTTTGTACACCAGAGCCTCTGCTTTCTTCAGAGGTGCCAGGGATATAATTGATCTGTTGTACACACACTCCAACAGATGTAGCTTAACCGCTTGTCGGCAACAATGTCTTTTAGTTGTGTGTGTGTGTGTGAATGTAGACAGCTAAGCACACAGCTGAAACCCCTCAACACCTGCCAGTGTTGGGTCTGCTTTCTCTCACATGCTAAGGAAAAGCTGTACAAACAAACCTATGTAATGATGGAGATTCAGCTAAAGTCTTCTCTCTAACCATGTCTTGTGCTGCTGTATGTCTATAATGATCTGAACTTTGTTTTGAAGTTAATTATAAATTGTGCCTTTGACGAATGTGGATTTGTATGCAAACTTCCTTCACACGGTGACAGAAGAGAGCATATTTAGTCTAGTTTGTCTGCTAATGTTTTTTTGTTTACTGATTGGAAAAGGTTAATCTTGTCTGTTTTTATTTGTTGCTGCTGTGATGTCTAATATTTTTATGTCTGATATCTACTCACTCTTCTCCGCACAGATCAACTGGCTACTCAGAGGTGATCGTAGTGGTTGGGGGTTGTGAGCGAGTGGGGGGCTTCAACCTGCCCTACAATGATTGCTATGATCCAGTCACAGGAGAATGGAAATCCCTGTCAAAGCTGCCTGAGTTCACCAAGTCAGAGTATGCTGTCTGCGCCTTGCGCAATGACATCCTGGTGTCTGGTAAGATCATGTTGTATTTGTTACATGCTGTGTATTATCAACATTTTTTCAAGTCTTAAAATCAAGCTAATTAAATTAGTCAAACTTAAATGGAAGGTCAACAGTTCTGGTGTCAGTCTGGTGGGTTGGTCAATAGGATCTCTGTATTTCCTTACCTAAGCTTAACCTTTTATCTTTGCCATTGATCAGGAAGCAAATGTTGCAGAAGGAAACTATTTAATAAAAGCAGCTATTATTGAAAATCATTTTTATTTAAGCAGTTGTGACAGTGACATGCCCGACTTTGCTCTGTAAATAGATGCCTTGTAGTAGACATTAGAATACCACTGTATCTTTTTTTCTTTCCTGCTTTATTGAGGATGATTAACTACTAATAAATATTTCCAATAAAGAAATTGCTATTCCAAATGTATTTGCTAGGGAAGTTAATATTCCTTATTTCAAGTATCTGCCTGAAAAACTAGTCAAAGTCAAGTTCGTCTTAATTATTTAGAAAGACAATGTTATTCCCCAAAAAATAAAGAAATAAATCATTAGTACACCTTTAAAGTTAGTGCTCATCTTTTTTTCCGTCCAGTATTTTTATATTGGCAAGAAAGCCTATGATCAATCTTCCCCGCTGCCATTTTTTAGCCTTGGCATCTTTTATTGAAAACTTCTGGCTGAACTCTCAAAGTTCAGTACTAGGAGACGCCTTTATTTGTCAGCTAACTCGTATTATTTAGTTAATCTCTGTTGTAACAGCTTTCATAGAGCTGTATGTATAACACATTCTAGAAACACTTATTGGTTTCTAAAGATTTTTCAGTGAAGAGCTTTGAAAAAAATCAGAACCATATATATATTACATTTGTCATGGCCTCCTGGAAACTGCTTTGTTTTTTAAATTAACTTTGTGCCAAGAGAGTACTAAGTCTCCTCTGAGAGAAAAAAATAAGACCTAGATTATGCAAGACATTTCTATGACCTCATTTATTTTAGCAGATGAGTACAGATTGTTGTTAAGTTTAAAGGACTTACATTTTGCTTCCAGGTTGCAGGCCGTAGAATAGCTGCAAATTGTTTAAGAGTTGATGCACATTTTTCCTTTGGTAAAATTATTTTAAAGAAAATTCTATTATGGAAAGTGTGGAGAGCCCGTAGGTACTGGTTGTGTTTAGACATGCTTTATAGAAACTATTAACACTAATGCAGATAAACGGCTGAGTAGTGCAAGGAAAAACAAGTCAAAAGAGAGGGAAAAAAATGAAAAGTTTCCCCCTCAGCAAAGAGTGCTTTATTCTGTACATGTGCCAAGTCCTCACGAGTTATAAATCTGCTCACGTGCGCTTCTTGAAAACATACATTGCTCCTCCCCTGCAGTTCTATGCCCAACACATACAATGCATGTGTTACTTGTTTATAGTCTTATGCTTCTCACTGCCCCATTTTTGTTTTTCATTGTTAAGTATTTGATCTTTTTTATGACTGACGGTATTTTTGTCGTCGATACTTTTAACAACACTGGTGTCCATTCCTCCTGTCTGTGTCTGTCCCTTTTCTCACAGGAAACTGGTACAAACACAGGCCTTCCAGCCTGTATCCAAGCACAGCTGCAGCCTGTATACTGCTTGGCTCAGCTGCACATACAAAAAGTATTGTTTCACTGTCCACTGACAGGAAGCATGCCAATGTATGGATAAAAGTTCATTAAACTGTTTCCCGTCATATAGATGAGCATTATATGCTGGACCAAAGCTAAACGAACCTCATACATTGTTGCAAGTTGTAGCCGAAATAAAGCTGGAATAAAAGCAAGTTATGACAGTTATTCCATACAAACAAGCCAAAACATTCAGGTTTTGACTTGTTATTTTAAACATTATCTTTCTAGATCCTTTTTTCTCTTTTAAGAAACTCATCTTCCACTATCATGTTCCATCTTACAAATTTCTCATTGAGGCCTCAAGGGCAACAGACTGTCTGGCTCTTATTATTAACTATCTGGTGGATTATTAAATAGGGACATGCTGCGACTAACGTGCTTTGGAGATCTTTATCTGTCTTTTTGCTTAATTTGAAATATTGTTTCTTCATTGTCAAATAAACAATATAGGGTGCAGATATGCAGTCAGAAATTTTAACAGTTGGAAAGACCTGAAGATAACGGAATGCATTGAGAATATCTAATGTGTAATATCTAATAGCGCTTCTCTGTGATGAGAGGCTTATTGTGAGATTTTAGGCATGTTGGCGCTTGTTGAATGCGTGCCTGTGACACAATAACATACTAATCATTGTTCTTTTTTTATCTCAAACAAAACCAATTTTTTTTTCCATGCTTGTTTTTTTTCTGTACAAGCCTATGAAATGACTCCAATTCTAAATTGACTCTTTGTGATCTCACTCAATAGATTTGAAATGGCAGTCAGTGAACAAATTTAGGTGAAGATATGCATGTATCTTGCATTTGTGCTAGAGGCATATATTTAAAATGACACATAGCAATTGGTAAACTTTGCATATGTGTCTGGCTAACACATATGCCCTTTTGTTTCCAAGTTTGTAATAATAATGTTGTATTGCATTTGCAGGAGGACGCATTAACAGCAGGGATGTGTGGCTGTACAACTCCCAGCTCAACCTTTGGATCAAAGTGGCTTCTCTCGTCAAAGGCCGCTGGAGACACAAGATGGGTGTCCTACTGGGCAAGGTATAAAAAGAAATGTAAATCCTCATGTTTCAGATGGGGTTTTTGACTCTTTTATACATCCCAGCTTTATATTTTAACTGCTGCTTGAACCACAGCAATGCCAGGCTTGTCGTCGACTGAAGTTGCATAGTTGCGTAATTCTCAATGCCGGGGATGTTTTGTACGAGATCCAACAAACTTAAATACTTCAGTCTGGCTTTTGGGTAAAACACTTTGGAAACGGACCATGATGCAAAGCATCTGCTGTGGGCGTCTGGGGTTTGTTTGCACCATATAGAAGATGGCGTTTTTTGCATGCAAACTATCTGGATGGCAGCAAGATTTGATAGAGTAATTAGGTGTTACGGCGAGGCTGTAATCCTTGTTTACAAAATCTCTGTTGAAGGATTCTTTAGAAAAGTTGGAGGGGAGGGTAAAGTACTCATCATCGCTTACTGACAAAATGAATGGTTTGGTCTGGTGTTAGTGTTATTGAGAAATTCTGAAGAACTTGGTAAGGTAGAGAGTATGAGGATGTTCAGGCACATAACTAAACTGCTTTCATTTCTTATCTTACAATAGTAAAGTCTGACATGCTTGCAGACTTTGCATACAAAGTGATGACTCACTAATGTCATCACTTTGTTTTATGTTCCTAGTTTTTTTTTATATCACACTATATATATATTTTCAATTGGAAATGTTTATCTTGTTTATGTCAGTTGTCAGATTTGAAAACAGATGGATTGGAGTAGATAAGTTGCGGCTTCATTCTGGACAGGTGGACATTCTTCTCTGAGGGCAGCAAGAGTTCAGCGGACAAGTGCCAGCACTTCATGTTTCCATGTTAGGAACAAGCTGTGTCCAATAGTCTGTATCAGGCTTCATCCATCTCAGCACTAGCCATAGATAGCGGGCAAAGCAGTTGACAAATATCTCAATATACATAAAATCACAACGTTAGGCTACATTTCAGACCATATAAAATAAGTGATGCAATGTTTATGTAAAACAATAAATTCATCCTATAGGAGTGGAGGCTGTACAAACTAAACGGTGATATCCAAAAATAGCAAAAATGAAATGTAATGCATGTTTTTGTTAAAGTACTAAATTATTGTAATAATCATGCTATAAATAAGTTAGCATAGCTTAACATACACATAATGTACAGTCTTAATTTAAAACTAAAGATCTTTTACTGACAAACATCTACATGCTTAAGCACAAACATGCTGAGCGTGAATAAGCGCAGGTTTTCCTGGAAAGCTTCAGCCTCAAACTGAACTCTGATTGATTAAAAACATCGTGGCTCAAGGAGATTTGCCCTATAACCTCAAAGCTGCACCGAAAATTCCTAATTGTTTTATCATAGCAAACACATTTAATTTGTGCTCCCACAACAATGTGCTAATTAGCTCAGCGGTTATAATGTGGCTATAAAGAGGCAGTACTCAACACTTGAAAAGGTTCTTGAAGTGTAAATTTGGATCTCTGTTTATTGAAATGCTATTTAGCTACACATTAAGATTGCAAAAATTATTTTCGAAACAGTTGTTGGGATATTATTTATATATATATATATATATATAAATGTATATATAAGTCACAATATTCTATAAGAATATTATTGATTATATGAATTTCTGGTATGATAGAAAAGAGCACTCATTGATCTTTAATCCAAGTAGGTTTATATCTATATTTAATTAATTTATATTTATCAATATGTGTATATCTTTTTATTGTACAATCTGTTAAAACTTGAGTATTAAAGTGAATATATTCATTTCAGAGTTTTCCTTCCCATTTGCCACACCTGTGGCATGCTTGATGGTCCCTCACTTGTTTCTCATGAATGTTTTTTGTCATGGTCTTACACCAGATTCTTTAAGGTTATTTCTATCCTCAAGTATCTCTTTCAAATGTTTCTCCCTGACATACTTCTGAAGAATTACTCTCTTCCCCCCCTCAGCTTGTCCCTAGTTATTTCCTCATTCAGTCTGTAATTTCCTCTTTTGATCGACAGCTCTGTTGCAAGCCCACATGCTGTAAACAACCCACTATAATCATCACATACACATTTTTTATGTTAAAACATTCCACCCAGAAGTCCCCGTACTGCCACTTTGCATCATAGAAGATCAGATATGCTTTTGCATGACTGAAAATGTTTGCTGTATGCACGCAGACCTCGCATTCATTCTTATCTACTCTGTAGTTTGAACTTCAAATGATGATTCTCCTGTTAGACTGGTCCTACATGAGCAACGCATTTTCTGGAATGGGTCGTAATTGTTTTTTCCCCCTCCAGTAATAGATAGATTGTGGATTTTTTTTGGTCTATAATTATCAGTCTCACTCTCACCTACTTCCCTATTATTATTGTTATCGTTCTTTTAGGAAGTGTTGGATTGTTCAGCCGTCATTAAGCAGTTGGTTTTATATTTTTTTGTTGTTTTAGTGTCTGTACATGTTTCGTGGCTTTAAACTGTATGTTACAACCAGAGTTGTTACACTTCTTTAAATATTCTGCCGCTATTGTCTTTAAGCAGGTCAATTTCTGGATATATTTACTGAAGCATTAAGGGGGGATCAGTGTATTAAAAATAGCAAGTCTGCTACAGCTAAATGTACATGTTTCATTTCTTATAAGACCACAGACAAAAGTCCTAGATCACTCTGAAGCTTTCAGTGTAAATATGTCGCTAGATGTGAGTGGGGAAAAATAGTTTGACTTCAGCAAAAACTTAGGTGAATAAAGAACAGCGTCTAATTACTGTGGATTTATCTCTAGGTGCCATAAGTTCCTGTCTTATTGTGGGGTTTTTTAATTTGTAACATCAATCAACCAGTGTTTTGTTACAAAATATCAAGCGTGTTAAACAATCTGAGCTTGGCCTAAGTGATTATGGTCTTGTTTTGGACTTCAAAGTGCTGAAGCAACTTCACAATAAAGATGTACATGTTACTGTGTTGTGCACTCTTGATTGTTACAGAAAACTAAAAGAATCGTTTGAAAGCAACACATGTTGAAACCGAAAACCAATGAATGACAGCTTTTCAGTTGGAAAAAGCAGTAGTTACATGTCCCACCTCTACCCAGGAGACAAACGCACTCATCCATGGGCCCCGATATGTTCCGTCTTTTGAATTAGCTTTCTTCCTTTTATTTTTTCTCCTTTTCTTCTCTTTAATTATATGCATTTCTGTTCCCTTTTAATTTTATTTCCGGGAGTCAGCAACTGTCTGGAGGGTTTCTGTTGAGAAATTCTGCTGTGATGATGCATAGTTTAACCTCCTCTGCACTGGTTGATGAGGTGTAATCTTTCTCAAGAAATGTTTTCATGCAAATATGAAAAATGCAAAATCCTTGAATCATTTGATATGTAAAAAAAAGTAATTTGGTTAACTGCTAGGTGGCATGTATCTGCTAATCTGACAAAAATAGTCAGGATATTGTAGTTCAGACATAAAAACAAGAAGAATACCTCGTTGTCTAGTGGCAGAACGTTGTTCTTCTTCTGGACCTGACTAACTGGTTTATTAAGTGCTCAGATGAGCAGCTATTGTTTATGCACACACTTTAAATAAAAACATCTTTATGGTATTGTAGAGCAATTTAGTTGGATAACTCTGATTCAAAATGCTGCCATGAAGGAACGCTTTTGTTGGACGTGAGAGATATTCCTGTGTTTCACTGATTTCCTACGTTCCTGTCCTCAGGTTTATGCTGTGGGAGGCTATGACGGGCAGAGCCGCCTGAGCAGTGTGGAGTGCTATGACTCCTTCTCCAACCGCTGGACAGAAGTGGCTCCATTGAAAGAGGCAGTCAGTTCTCCAGCTGTGGCCAGCTGCAGCGGCAAGCTCTATGTTATTGGAGGAGGGCCGGACGATGAAACTTGTTCAGACAAGGTGAGAAACAGATGCGTGCTCTCCCTCCCACACAGTAAACACATGTACTGTGTGTTTTAACTATAGTGAGTCTCTGAGTTATGAAATGTTCTTTGTTGATGTCGGGAAGCAGTAATTTAGTGCTAAAGACTAAGTTCTGTTGGAAAAAAGCAAAAGAAAATGGAAGTTTGTCTACTTTTGTGTTTGTTAGTTCTGTAAAAGGATGAAAGAAAAGTTGTATCTTTTGTCTGTTTAGTAATTTATGCAAGTCAAACTGCCTCTGCAGGTCTGATCTGGTTCAGAGTCCTGATTGCATCAAGATCTATATCGCCCATAAAAATGTAGCAATAGATCATTTCCCAACAGATTTTATAGGCTGCAGAACTAAACTAATGCCATTATTTCTTGGTGGATGAAAAACTTCAGTTTGAATTAATTTGTTGGATGTTCACTGTGGTCAGTTATGTCAAGGGTTGTGCTTGTAATTGAACAGCAAATCCATATTGTCAATAACATGACAGGTTTGCACATCTGCTCAGCACTGAAAAGGAAATAAGCTGGAAGTTAATTAAGAGCTATGATAACAATAATTAAATTGTTCTAGGTACATGTTGAGCCACAATAACTGTAAGAATTTTAAAGTAGATTTAGCTTTCCTAGTAAATGCTAAAACAGAAACACACCATAAATCCAGGCATGACGGTTTACAACATCATCACGATGTAGTAAAAACCTGAGTGCCTTTCTTGAGAATCGTAAATTTCACAGAGGTTAGTAATTTTATTCCAAGGAGATGCAGGATGTTTGCCCACATTAGAAGCACAGACAGCTGGGCAGACTGGTATTTTGTCATTTTGCTGTCTGATAAATGATTAGACAAAGATGGGTGCCAGAATCTGAAATGTAAGCAGACTTTGCTTCATTAAATCACCTCAAAAGAATCTCAATGATAAGAGTTCTCAATGGCCACAGTGATAAGGACTTTATATCAGAAATAGACAGAGACCAAAGATGCTGTGGAGTCTATGTTAAATAGTTCCTTGCGGAAGCATTTATCTCTTTTGACTACAACCCTCTATAGTTTTAGAAAAATATACCGAGCTTTGGTCTTGCCTAAACTAAGATGAATTTTGTGGCTCAACAAAAAGACTGTGCAAAAATGGGAAGACATATCTGATATCCACAGATCTTATGTCAGTTCACAAGACTCCTTAAATCCATGTCACATACTCTGTTGTTCCTTATTTCGGTTTCCAATTTATTGATCGCATTTTATACATGAATGTTGTATCTTTATTACTAATCATGCAATTGTACTCTACAGGTTCAGTGCTATGATCCAAATACAAATGCATGGTTACTACGGGCCAACATCCCCATTGCTAAGCGCTGTATCACAGCTGTGTCCCTCAACAACATGATCTATGTCTGCGGTGGCCTTACCAAGAACATTTATTGTTACGACCCAACGCAAGACTACTGGATACTTGTGTGTCAGACCTTCGCCAAGCAGGTGACTGATTTAGATTCAGATTGTTTTGAAGTCTGTGAGCAAGTGAGCTATAAAGTACATAGTCTTAGCAGCATTTTGAAACTTTTGTTTTGATCTCTTTACAGGAAAGTTGTGGCATGTCAGTGGTTAACGGGAAGATCTATATCCTTGGTGGCCAAGGAGAAAATGGTGAAGCTACAGATTCAATCGTATGTTATGACCCAGCGACAGGCCTCATGTCAGGAGATCGTGGTATGCCACGACCCATCTGCTACCACGGATGTGTAACCATCCACCGCTATTGTGACAAAACCAAGCCATGACTCTAAACACAGAAACACAGACAAGCGACATGTGAGGACACACTACTATAGCCAAACTGTTTATGTTCTTCACATAGACACATATTACTTTTAAACAAAAGACATCTGAATTAGTTCAAATCAAAAGAGCAGGGAGCTAATTTATTCTTTCCCTTCATTTTGTCTTTTTTTTGTGCAATCTGCACACATTTCAGATTAGACAATCTAAAACGTACCCCACTGATCTGGATCCTAATATTTCCATACAGCAGAGCATACTCCAACACTAATTAGAAGTAGATGTATTTTTTTTATTCATTGATTTGTAATTGAGCTGAAATGTGGGCAACAGTCAGCCAGCTGTGGTGCCACAGTATCAGTTCTTTTATCTATTTACTGCTCTGCCCTTTTAAAAAAGAGGCTGAACAAACACATTAATCAGTTGTCAGTGATAGCTCTGCTCCTTTGTTTCAGTTTTTTCCTCACAAGTTCCCACTTCACAAGCTTGTTTCCCCTCACCTGTTCCACATTGTTTCATCACCTCAGTTTGTTTTCTACATTACTATTTGTGTTCTCCATTGCAATTAACTGATTTCTCATGTTTTTTATATATATTTCTTTAATTTATATGTATTTTTAATTTTTTTTATAAAAGCATGTTATATTATTTACATCATTGGTGTGTCAGATGAGTATTACTGTCAGCTTTTTGGTGTTTGGAACATGTGGGTGGTTTTGTTAGTTAGAAACCTTTGTAGATCAAACTCAAGGATGGCTCTGAATAACTGATATGTGTGCATGACAAGTATGGATGTTTGACTTTTATGACTCAGCCTGGATCTGTCGGAGCCCAGCAGGTTTGACATCAAGTTGTAGCATAAGCACAGCACAACTACTTACTCTTAATTGAGGCTGGCGCCTCTCACTTAAACATTAACATACAAAGATGTAACTCTAGGTAACCATGGGTGCGTTTGTCTGTATGTGTGTTTGCTGGTCAGTGAAGGTGTGCAGCAATGGTATACCTCACACACGGGGTTAAGAGTTCATGCTAGGGATTTACGACTTTGTAGCTCACAATCTGTAAAGTTTTTTATTTTTATTTTTTTTTTACAAGTTGGTATTGATAGACCAGAGAATTGCTGTGAATATAACTTTAAAGTTTTCTTTTTGTATGGAAAACATTTTTGTTGTTGTTTTTTGTGTTTTTCTATAACTAAGATCCCCAGCTGTGCACTTTTACAAAACCTTTTTCGTAGTAGGCAGATTTGGAGACAGAATTACCTTTACTTTTATGTAAAGTGCACAAGACAGTAAATCATCTTTAATGGCTTTTAGTTCTTCCAAAAATGACAAACTGAACACATTTGGAGAGTTTCTGGCCATTTTTAGGACAACAGGAACAATCTATGCATGTATCACCACTTAGTAATGCACAACTTACTCCGTGGATAGTGAATGTTACGTATATGTTTATCTCAGAAAATCAACAAAGCTGTTGGGGTTACTTTCTTTTATTCATCAAGCATGCTGTGAGACAGCTTAATTTGGTGTTAGGCCTTGAAATTAGGAACCTCTTGATTCTCTTCTCCACACATCATTTTTGTTTGTTATTACATGCATGAGTTAGCATGTAAAGTGCCAGCTGGACGGCTTAAAGGATGGGTTAACGTCAGAAAAAGGCTTAAAATAGTGAGAATGAGAAACAAGTGTGCCTTCCGCTGAGATTTTGCTGAGTTTAAAATATCTTTAAAATGAGACACAAAGATTGTCCTGATGTTCTGATTTATTGGTTTGCAATGAACTTTCATTTTTTGCCTGCTTGTGATGAGCCTGTATACTGTTATTTTGTTTAATCTGATTTCTTTCTTTCTTCTTTTTGTGGTGAGATGTGGATTTGTGTGTTGTTCAGATATGGTCATTCCAACAGGTTAAATGGTATATTGCAAATGCTGACTGGAAGAGTGGAGCAAACACATATATATAGCTTACCCTTTATTACGAATACAGGTATCAACCAAAGTTAATCTGATTTTTGTCCCGGTTTTATATGTGTTGACAAATAATTGATTGTGCCTGCATGTAAGATGGAAGATTGAACATGTTAAATGCTGTGCCGTATGCCTTAAAACAAATCATGACAGGGCTATTTAATCTGGCCTTTTTTATGTTGTTTATTGTAAGTATGATGTAAGAAAGTAAACATTTTGGATATTGGTCACCTGCAATATGTTGCAGTGGTTGTAAGAGGAACATCAATAAACTCTATATAAATGCTTGGTCCTTTGTTTTTAATTAAATGGTTTACAAATGTCCACATTAAAAGTGAAAATATGCGTCTGCAAATTGATGTCTGTCCCAGTAAGAATAAATTAAACATACAGAGCCTGACATAAATCTACCTACACTCATCACTGACATAAATTATGTTATAATGATACAACATAGAATCTTAGAAACAAGAATTTGTTGTGCAAGTTTAAATGTATTGCAAATTTTCATGACTGTGAAGTTATACATAAAGTCCTAAATATTTACAAACATTAATACTAATATTTGAAAGTTGCTTGATGACATCCAGAGAAATTGCCATCACAAAATCTGATATAATTCAGTTTTCTCAGGTCCCCCCTCTTTTTATCAGAAGTGGTACAGCTAATTTAAATTGATTTGCTACCTGGCATACAATCCATTTTTAAGCTTTGTGCCAAAATGTTTGTGGGGGTTAAGATCAGGGCCTTTCCTGAAGCTACATATTACATGGGTTGGTTCATTCCAAAACCAATGCTTGAGATCTCTGTCTTGTTGGAACAACATTTTGTGTCCAGGTCTGAACCACCAGGCAGTTTTAGGTAATCTGTCTGATAATAGTAGTAGAAGACCCTTGTGATGCTGCTGTGCTAACTCCTTTAAACATAGTTCTTTTCAGAGCTCACTCTTTGTTTCATAAAGCGTTAGTCCAGAAGACATCTGCTCATTCATCAAGGCAGTTCAAGTTTTCAGTTATAATTGAACATGTCAATTTTGAAACAGGGTTTTTTTTCTCAATACATGTTTGCCAGCATCTGTGTGTAGCAGTGTGGTGTTATTACACTAGATTGTAATAATCAAGTGAAAGGCTATTCCGAGCACCGGAAGCTTTTATTTTGAAGAGAGGACAGGGTCATTGCGGGACAGCGGGTGACTTCCTGTTTCAAAATTGTTATTTTTATTCAAATTGAGTGTGCTGTACATGAAAATGTGAATTGTTGTCTTCTGTGTTGAACACGTTGAGTTCAGGAATTATTGTTTTGAGTGTTAGCTCAGGGTTTAAAAGAACTAATTAGTGGATCATACCATTGTAGCCTTGAAGGGTTTTCCCACGTTCTCCGTCGCGCTCTTTCTGTTCGGATTCCGTGGGAGAAGGTATGAGATTTTGTTTGCTGTGATCAATCAGTGTATTTTAAGTTTAATAAATGTTAGTTTGATTACTGTTTGTGTAAAATAATGTGCTTTGGGGCACTTAAAACTTGTCAAACATTGTCAGAACTGTGTTAGCAGATATTTAGCTGCTCTTATTTTAAATGAAACATCCCTAATCAAAATGCTACATGCATGTGCTGAAAATAGTACTGTTCATGGTTAAACAGGCGCTGTGAAGCTGTGTGCAGAAAGCCTGTTCTGACTGCTATTTTCTATGCAGATTAAAACATTCCAACTGATCAGCTGTGGTCTAGCTGTGGGTCTTTTAAAGAAAAACGCAACGCAGATCCAATCACGCTACAAAACTGGTGCCGTGACCTGTCGTCTGGTCAGCTGAAGCAGACCACCGGTGTTGCTGGACTGCGTCTTCTGGTTCCATCTGCACCTTGGAGACACTGTCAGTGCGGAGTTCCTCGGACACTGTGGGTTGGGATTTTCTCGTTTCTATTTTTTATTCTGGACATGTTCATATCTCATTCCCATAAAGGGTAACAGTGACGTCTCTTCATGGCGGGTCGCAATGTAAATGAAATGTCAACTCCTAGTCATGGGGAATTGTTCATGGGTAGAGGGAGAGGGGCTTTGCTGTTAACAGCTGCTATGCAGTCTACTCCAGAAAGCCCAGGAGTTTTGGGTTCAAGATTTTCTGGGTCTGGGAGGACAAAGGGGTTTGATGACCTGACTAGTCAACCTTTAAGTTTCACTCTGGGCTTGAGCCCAGTGACTCTTTCATCCTCTCCTGTGTTTTCACCTGATGGAGAAGTGGCCTCCACCCAATTAACTGATCTAATCAGGTCTATTGGCTCAGAAATAGGAGAGTCCATCAAGATGTCGTTGATGCAGAAAACGGCTTCAACGCAGCCTCAACTGGAACCTCAACCTAGCCCAACTCTGGACCCCAACAAGAACACTTCACAGTCATTTCAAGGATGTACTACTGTTATTGATGCATCAAAACTTAATCTTGTCTTACGCTCTGATGTTGATGTTCCACCCTATTTCAGGGGTGACAAATCTGATAAATGTTCGGTTTTTGAGTGGGAGGATCTCATGCAGGCCTACCTTAAACAGAAACCTTCCACTAATGCTGAACAGGTTGAAGTGGAATGCGTAGCAATGCAAAGGTTACAGATGTTTCCGTTATCTTTAGTATTCTCAGGCAACATTTTGGGGACACCGTTCATTCTGATTTACCGCTAGCTGACTTCTACGCTAGCACACCATACACAAACGAGGGACCTCTTGATTATTGGATCCGACTTAACAAAGCTGCAGAGGTTGCTGAACGCTGCTTGGCTAGTAAGGGGGAATCAATGACTGACCTGAGTTCACATTTGGTGCTCATGTTTATTCGCCATTGTCCTGACAGAGAGCTGGCACTGGTTTTTAAGACCAAGCCTTCTCGCGAGTGGACAGCTAGGGAAGTACAAGACCATTTGGACGAGTACTTAAGAGACCATGTGGTTGTTCGGAGCCGCGGGAAACAAAAAGTGGCGGTTACCGAGCTTTCACACGAGGGGCTGGCTGGAAATGAACAAACTGTGTTGGCCACTTCTAGATACGTTCCGGAGCCAGAGAGTTCCAAAACAGTCATTGAAAACACTACAATGGATAGAGTCTTGAGTCTGCTGGAGACAGCTCTGATCAGTAACACTCAGGCTATAGGCAACGGGTCTAATAGGCAAATCTTCAGACGCTCACGGGAATGTCAGATTTGTGGCAATCTACAACATGACACTAGGTCACACTGTCGGATGCACAGATTATGCTTTCGTTGTTTCTCTCCGGAGCACATCAGTGTTCACTGTTCCCAAACTCAGAAACCTCAAATGCGGCCGAGTGGCCAAGGACAGGCTGATTCGCCTCAGGAAAACTAGATGGCCCTCATTTAGCGGGGGATGGTGTGGGCCTCTGTAGTATTTCCTCCAATTTTGATGATGACATGTAAACTGTGTACATGATGGCTTGCAACACAGTATCTAATTATAAAACTGTCATTTTCCAAAATGTGGCAAAACTGCCTATCAGTGATGGCCTGTTTTTCACTACCGTGTTAGTTGGCAACAAGATTGAGCTGCGGGGGATGTTAGATAGTGGATCTATGGCTACATCTGTACGTGCAGACATGATCCCTCAGCTACGTGGGGCAGGAGTAGTGACAGGAGATGTAATCCCTCCCACTAACATTGTTCTTGTTGGGTGTGGTGGCAAACAAACCGGTGGGCATTTGTGAACTGAAACTTAAACTGTTTGGATTTAACTATGTTGTTCCAGTTTTGGTGGTTGAAGGTCAGGCTGATGAGCTTATCGTTGGCACAAACGTGATGAAACCGCTCATCAAACAGTTTAAGTCTGATGAGGCCTATTGGCGGGTATTGAGTAGGCCTGACTCTACCTGCCTGGATGACAATAGCCAGTTTGTCAGGTTTTTGGCCAATCTTGAAAGGTGGAGGGGGGAGGAAATCCCAGAGAAGGTTGGGACTGTCAAACTGAAGAAGACCGTGACTCTTGCACCTATGAGTGAACATGTGGTGTGGGGCCGCCTTCCACCTAAGACTGAACTTTCTGTGGGGAGTACTGTGGTTGTCGAACTGAGCACATCACGCTGTGTGCACCGTAGTGTGATGGTTGGCAGAGTGGTTACTCCACTTTGGGGAGGAGGGTGGCTCCTGGTGAAGATCATCAATCCTACTATGTCCCCAATTGTGTTGAGAAGGAATGCTAAGGTGGCTGACGTGTATCCATGCATTGCTTTGGAGGATTTTGATGGAGGTATGGAGGCTAGGGTACATCAGAATGTGGGTAGGGCAGGCAGCTCTCATGGCAGCCTTACAGCTGAGTCAGGTTGCAGTGTTGAGACGGCAGGTGGACCTGGACAGTTGGCTGATTTAGGGCTGCAGGATCTATCTGTTGGTGACTGTGAAGTTTCCGAACATTGGAGAGAGAAGCTGACTGACTTGGTCATAAAGTATGAAGATGTATTTTCGAGACATCACTTGGACTGCGGCGAGGCTGCCGAATTCTGCCATCGCATCAGACTTACTGATGAACGTCCTTTTCGTCTTCCTTATCGTAGGCTTTCTCCTGCCCACTACCAAAAGTTGAGAGAAACTTTAGATGACATGGAAGAGCGTGAAATTATCAGGAAGTTGAGCAGTGAGTATGCCTCTCCACTTGTTCTTTGCTGGAAGAAAAATGGTGACTTGAGGTTGTGTACGGACTTCAGGTGGTTGAACGCCCGTACAGTCAAAGATGCACACCCTTTACCGCATCAAGCTGACATCCTTCCAGCGTTGGGAGGTAACGCATTCTTTAGTTCAATGGACTTGACTTCGGGATACTACAATGTCCCTCTTCATGAAGATGATAAGAGATACACTGCTTTCTCCTCTCCTCTTGGATTACATGAGTATAACCGCATGCCACAGGGTCTGTGTAACAGCCCGGCTACTTTCATGCGCATGATGCTTACCATCTTTGGTGACCAGAACTTTTTAAGCCTTCTTTGTTACTTGGACGATCTGTTGGTTTTTGGCAAGTCTGAGGAGGAAAGCCTGCAGAGGCTTGAGATGGTGTTCCGGCGGTTAAGAGAACATAACCTAAAGCTGTCTCCATTGAAGTGTCATTTTTTGAGAAAGTCGGTCAAGTTCTTGGGTCACATTGTCACAAGAGACGGAATTGCAACAGACCCTGACAAAGTGCAGGCAATCGTAGGTGTGCTAGAAGCAGATCTTATGGAATCTGATGGCACCACGCCATCTCCTAAGAAGATTCGCTCTTTTCTTGGCATGATGGTGTATTATCAGCACTACATCGAGAACTGCTCCATGATTGCCAAGCCATTGTTCCAACTGACTACAGGGGCTGCCAAACCCCGGAGGGGAAAGGGTCGAAAGAAACGAGATTTGCCGCGTAAGCTTGTCTCGGCTGACTGGACCACAGAGTGTGGTGAAGCATTTAGGACTTTGAAAGCTGCATTGACGGAGCAGGTTCTGCTTGCTCATCCCGACTTTACTAAACCTTTTCTGCTCTCTGTTGATGCGTCATCTTGTGGATTAGGAGCTGTGCTGTCACAGGTACAGGAAGGTCACAACATTGCAAGGCCCATTGCCTTTGCTAGTAAGTCCTTGAATCATGCACAGTCCAAATACCCTGCTCACAGACTTGAGTTTCTCGCCATGAAATGGGCTATTCATGATAAGTTTAGTCATTGGCTGCGTGGACATAAGTTTACTGTTTGGACTGGCAACAATCCTCTGAAGTACATTCTTACCAAGCCGAGGCTGGACGCTTGCGAGCAGAGGTGGGTGGCCAAGTTGGCCCCCTTTGATTTTGACATTCAGTATATTCCAGGACCGCGAAATATTGTGGCAGATGCATTGAGCAGGGAGCCATTTGCTCAGCACAAGATGATGCATCGCTTGACGAGGACTCCATATGACACTCTGTTGGAAGAAGCCAGAGGTTTGCAGGTGGAAGATGTTCAGAACATGTTTCGCCTTTCTCGGGAAGAGTCTGTGGATGGGAAGCGTAAACTCACCTCCCCGCTCCAGGGCTGTGTCACAAGCATTTTGGACAGTAAGGACAACAGTGGGAGAGTTTCTCATGATGAGGTGTCAGCTTTATTCGAGTCGCACCATTGTTGGAGTGAAGGCGCAAAAATGAGGGCAACTTGTTACACACAACAGCTGGAGAAACTATTGTCAGTGGGGCAGAGTCCACTGCCTGTTTTCACTCATGAAGAGTTGAATGAAAAGCAGTGTCAGGATCCGGTAGTTAGCCGGGTTTCTTTCTATGTGAACAGGGGAAGTCGACCATCCCGACGTGAGCGCATTCATGAGTCACGAGAGACGAACCGTACATTGCGACAATGGGGAAAACTCACGACTCGGCTGGGAGTGTTGTACCG
The DNA here is from genome assembly GCA_902982915.1 of Phalloptychus januarius. Lineage (NCBI taxonomy): Eukaryota > Metazoa > Chordata > Actinopteri > Cyprinodontiformes > Poeciliidae > Phalloptychus > Phalloptychus januarius. The sequence goes on along the minus strand of CADWAE010000466.1, from coordinate 10,288,171 downwards.
TGTCTCTAAACATGCGGTGAGCAAGAAGAAAGTGTTCCAATATGTGGTTCCAGTTGCTTTGAGAGGTCAAGTGTTGAAAGGGGTGCATGATGATGCAGGCCATCAAGGTCATCAGCGCACACTGTGGCTTGCCAGGCAGCGCTTTTACTGGGATTCGATGGAACGTGATGTCAAAGAATATGTGAGTCATTGCAAGAGATGTGTCCTGAGCAAAGCACCAGAACCTGAGGCCAGGGCTCCACTTGTTTCTGTTGTCACATCAGCCCCACTAGAATTAGTTTGTATTGACTTCTGGTCCGCAGAGGATGTCAATAACAAGTCCATCGATGTTCTAGTGGTGACAGATCACTTCACCAGACTTGCATGTGCTTACCCATGTCCAAATCAGTCTGCCAAATCAGTGGCTCGCGTGTTATGGAATAATTTTTTTTCCATATACGGGTTTCCAGCTTGTATTCACTCTGACAGAGGGGCTAATTTCGAGAGTTCCCTCATTGCTGAGCTACTCCAGATGGCCGGTGTTCATAAGAGCCATACAACTCCGTATCATCCTGCGGGAAATGGCCAGGCTGAACGTCTGAACCGCACTCTGGGTAGCATGATCCGTGCGTTGCCTCCTCGGACAAAGGAAAAATGGCCTCAGATGCTAAACACACTGACTTTTGCCTATAATTGCACGGTACACGAAACAACAGGTTTTCCGCCTTTCTTTTTAATGTTTGGCCGAACTCCGAGGTTACCTGTTGATGTGATGTTTGGAAGTGTTCTCTTGGATGGAGAGACCACTGACATGGACAAATATGTCCAGGCATTGGGCACGGATCTCAGAGAAGCAATGACTTTGGCTCAGCAGCACGCTGAGAAGCAACAATTGAGACAAGCTGAGGTGTATAATCGAAAAGTTAAGGGACATTCTTTGGAGAAGGGAGACCGAGTTTTGATGGCTAACAAAGGGGAACGGGGAAAACGGAAATTGGCTGATCGTTGGAAGGATACAGTTTACATTGTGGTCCATAAGAACAGTGAACTGAACACCTATGTAATCCGTCATCCTGTCACAGGACGAGTTAGGACAGTTCATAGGAATCCTATCATGCCTGTAAACTTTTTGCCTTTGCCATCATGGGAGGACTCGGCGTCTCAGGCTTCTTTTTCAAACACAGTTTCGGAAGGTGGGTCATCAGAAGATGCGGCTCCAGGTGAGCAGGACAGTGATGCTCGAACAGCTCACTGGGTTTCTTCCCTCCCAGAATCTAGTGTGGAAATGACAGGTGAAGTGACAGTAGCTAGTGAATCTGAAGCTATTGGAGGGAATGCTGGTAATGTTCAGGGTAGAGGAATCACGTCTGCCTGTGGGGACCGTAGGAGCGTTTTGGATGGGGTGGATCATGGGTTGGAGAGCTCGTACTCGAAGGCAAACATTAGTGACCAGCTTTCAGACACTGTCAGCGTAGACTCAGGCCCAAGTGACATTATAGGTTCAACTAAGGCTGTTAGTGGCACACATGTGTCTGGATGTGACTCAGTCGGTACGGTTGTACCTTCAGGGATTCCTTCGGTTGTTCAAGGGGAAGGGATGCGGACGAGACTGGGTAGACTTATCAAACCTGTTAACAGGTTGATTCAGACAATGTCCACACAAAGAGTTAAGATTTGGTCATAGGGCCATTTATTTTGTTATTTGTTTTTCTTTTTTGTTGTTGTTGGTGTTTTTATCGGGACTTCTTATGCTGGGGTCTGGTCATAATTTTTTTTGGTTGTCCATTGCATTGGACACCTGTGGGTAATTTTTGGGTGTACTCCATGACAGATGTGTAAGTGGCATGTCTTCTATGGTGAGGTGAGGAATTAGCTACTCCTCATCTTTCCTAATTCTTCATTGAATAGCTCTTTTGCTGGTCGACCATTTTGGTCTTGTATGGAGGGTATACCTGGGTTACATGTATTGTCATGGTCAAATTTGAAAAAAAATAAATAAATAAAAATTCTTTGTTGTTTTATTTGATTTGTCTTGTCATGGTTTTTCATTGCTATTTGGTGGAAAATGTCTGCAATCTACAATCTAGTGTAAAACAGTGGGGGTGAATGTAGCAGTGTGGTGTTATTACACTAGATTGTAATAATCAAGTGAAAGGCTATTCCGAGCACCGGAAGCTTTTATTTTGAAGAGAGGACAGGGTCATTGCGGGACAGCGGGTGACTTCCTGTTTCAAAATTGTTATTTTTTATTCAAATTGAGTGTGCTGTACATGAAAATGTGAATTGTTGTCTTCTGTGTTGAACACGTTGAGTTCAGGAATTATTGTTTCGAGTGTTAGCTCAGGGTTTAAAAGAACTAATTAGTGGATCATACCATTGTAGCCCGTGAAGGGTTTTCCCACGTTCTCCGTCGCGCTCTTTTTGTTCGGATTCCGTGGGAGAAGGTATGAGATTTTGTTTGCTGTGATCAATCAGTGTATTTTAAGTTTAATAAATGTTAGTTTGATTACTGTTTGTGTAAAATAATGTGCTTTGGGGGCACTTAAAACTTGTCAAACATTGTCAGAACAGTGTTAGCAGATATTTAGCTGCTCTTATTTTAAATGAAACATCGCTAATCAAAATGCTACATGCATGTGCTGAAAATAGTACTGTTCATGGTTAAACAGGCGCTATGAAGCTGTGTGCAGAAAGCCTGTTCTGACTGCTATTTTCTATGCAGATTAAAACATTCCAACTGATCAGCTGTGGTCTAGCTGTGGGTCTTTTAAAGAAAAACACAACGCAGATCCAATCACGCTACATGTGTCTTGAGACTTTATAGATATTTCGCTCAACAATTTTTTTCCACCTGAGGATGACAGTTTGGTTCAGATGATTGAAACATGGACTCAGTTGGATATTCTAGCGGGACGATGATCCCAAACACACATCGAGGCTTACTTTAACCATCCAGTATGCCCTTCATAAAGCATTGATGTTGATCCTGTTGGAAATGTCTGGGCTTTGTATGATTAAAAGTGAATCTTTGCCAGGAAAGCAATCACTTTACATTGGCTCTGTTATTTCTAAGAATGGTCTTATATTCAGGGAGAATTGTGCCAGGACATTGCTCAGAAAGAGTGTGGTTTCTCTGCCAATTTATACAAAGAAAATCCAATCAAATTCTGTTTGTGTTCATATTTGGGCAAGTTTTTATAACTTTGAGTCACTATAGAATAGACAAAATTCATATTATATTTAAAATTACAATGGAAGTTACAATATGAATCCAGAAATATGCCAGAGATTTTTTTGTTAACCAACCAGTAAGACATACTGAGCATAGCTGCTGGTGGTTTGAGTCCATTGAGGGACGAATCAATCATGCTGGTGATGTTTTAATGAGCCATTGTGTGGAACAAGAGGATATGAACCAGCATCAGCTGTGCATTTTAAAGTAAAATTGAGCAACACTGGCTCCAGTTGACATTCACTAGGCTTTTTTATATGCTATTTGATTAGTGGCATGCATTCCACATCATGGTTTGACACCACCACTGCAACATTTTTCTCACAGAGTTTTATAGACATGGAAAATTAATGCTAATTAATAAAAAAACAACTTCTTCCTGTATTTGTTTTAATTTATGGGGAGTCCATAACAGATATACACTTACAGACATGAAAAGCAGCATTGATGTTAATTTTAGAGGCTAAAAAGAGATTTGGACCAAGCCTGACCTGGCAGACAAAGGAAAGCCTGTGTCTCTGTGAGAACCTGAACAGCTTAATTAGAGTTATCACACGGACTTGAAAAAGTTTTAAACATTTTCTAGTTTTTACAACTCAGAGGAAAAAACACTTTATACAAAATAGGCAACCCTACAGCCCATGTGATGGGAAAAATAAGTCTTTATTTGGCAGTTTCAAAAACTACATTGTAACAGGAAAAGAATCACATAGAGACACAAAAGGAGGTCAAAAGGAAAAGGTTTAAAATGCAGTAACTTTTCTTCCATGTAAGCGGAAAACTTTTCCGCATTTCTTAAATGACCCGCAATGTTTTTGAATACCAATGTGATCAAGAAGATAGCATCATCGGAAACCTAAAACATAAGGAAGAAAGATAACAATAAGGCTCGTGGAACTGATGTCATCCTGATAATCTTACGTATGATCTTCAGAAATATGCCATCCTAGTGTGAGCTCTGCAACATTGTTAACATCTGACAGGTCATTAACCAGCTTTAAAGATTACCAAGTGGCATTGCTGAAGATCAGTCATGTTTGTCTTGCTAAGTTAGCAGGAAATGAGCTTTTAATTCCTATGGAAATGTCTTTCATTTTACAAAAAGCATTTTGCATGAAGTCATCTCTCAAGGATGACTTGTGACACGGCTTTTGAAAAAAAAAATGCTAATTGGAAGTTTAAATTAAAAAAATGTAATTTTCCTTCAACTTCACAGTTATGAGCTGGTCTATGTTTGTCTATCACATAAAATCAACCAAACATTAATCTGTGTTCGTAATATGGCAAATATAAAATGTTGAAGCATCATGAATATTGTTGCAAAATTTAATTGGTCAAAGAATGGTTTAAAATATTTTTTTTATTATACCAACTCAGTCAGAAACCATAATATCTGAAGTACCTAAAAGGGCTTGACTTTTAGGTAGAAGATGTAGAAAATGTGTCATTCTGTTTTGCATATTCTAATAATTTGTTGGCAATTATGTCATACCATTTCTAAAGAATAGATAAGCCACTGAGATATTTTCAGAGAGATGCAATGACAACAGGGAAAAAATACTTTTTTGTTGCACTGCTTATCTGAAAACAGTTCTGGTTTCAGCAACCGCATCTAATTATCATTCCTGTCGAAACAGAATGACGTTCTACTTCCACTTTTATTTCTGATTACCTGTTTTGCTGGTTGGAAGTTGCAATACAAGTAACATTTTTGATGATGAGATACTCCCTTTTTCCAATGAATCAGGCTACATTATGCATGAGTTTTTTTTTATTCAGTTCTTCAGGAGTAGAGGCAACTCATTAGTAGAACAGCGGCCCCCAGTGGCTTTTTTGGTGAATCGCGAGGCTAACTCTACACTACTCAGTTAGCATACATATGCAGCTCGAGATTTAGCAAATAGCAAGACACGAGTACTGGACGAATACAGCAAGGATGTGCTCGCTTTGAGTTTAAACAAGTATTGGAACTGCACAGCACAGACATCTCCAGTAAGTCTGCTTTTCATGTAGTCGGACTCGGTGGCTACAAACATGTGCCAATGTTAGCTAAATTAGCAAACAAGGCTAGCGCTCCTTAACGTGACAGTCAAGTCGGCTGCACAAATAACAGGCACAATTGTGTTTATTTTTTATTGGGGTGCAAAAGCATTTTATATACGTGCTTATTAAACCCACTCCTTACGTTAGCTAATTAACTAAGCATTTAAAACCTTTAGCCCAGTGTAGCAAACACCTCTCAAGGTAGTTAGCTTCAATCATTTGCTGTAACTGACTGAACTTCTCTGCTTAGCAGCTAATGCGATGCTAACAACAATCATAACTATCCAAACAGCATAGAAACGACTATCCACCGTTAGCCTAATCTGCTTTTCATCCTGTTTTATCTTCTTTGTAGGTAAACATGTCAGGAATTAAAAGGAAAATAGAAGGCAACGACCCAGACTATGATGACATTTCACTGGTTCAAAGTAATAAGAGAAACAAAACGGCTGAACATAATGGTAAGTTAATAATAAGTTCTACGTCTATTTGCATGTTTCTGGTTTAAAATATAAAAAGAAATATATATATGTTATTTTTTTCTCAGCTCGAGAAGCGACCGTACAGAGGATTGAAAACATCATTAGAGAGCAGTTTTCTTTGGAAATGAAGAACAAAGAGCATGAAATAGATGTTATAAGTCAGGTATGTGATTCTGAATTATAAAAAAAACAAAAACTTTTTCTATCTGTAATCCGTTTTTTTTTTTCGCTGTTAAGGGACAATATGCAGAACTTGTTTAAACTTCGCAGCAGACTGTGTTAATGCAACTTTTATTTGTTATATTTGCAGCGCCTAAATGAAGCCAGGAGGATGATGGATAAGCTACGGGCATGCATAGTAGCAAATTACTTTGCCAGTTCTGGAATAACAAAGCCTCAAGAGGTATTTTCTAAAAGTTTTTGAACAAATAGCTTTCATAGGTCAAAGAGAAAAAAAAGTTTTGGGTCAGTAACAGACATTTAGTCACGCTCTTGAGTCAGTGTTGTACCCATGTACTTAAATTTATGTGTATTTCAGAAGATTTGGTTACTGTTCTGATCTCTATTTTTTGGGAAGTTAATTCTTACTTAATCTCTGAGATAGTAATGTCTGATCAAATCATATTAAGTATAGCATATGTTGTGTTGACAGATAATATACCTACATATAGTGCTGGAACTACCTTTATGTGTAGTAAGCCTTGAGTAAATGATGGGAAAATTACCTTCATAGCATTTACAAAACATTTAGTGGTGGATATAATTGGCACAGGATCAGTAATAAAGGCTTAAAATGTTACCTAACAACTAAAACTGCTCAAATGTTAAACTGTGAAGTGGGAAAACAATTTAGTATTGCAAAAGTTGATCATATTTTCTCTGAATTTTTCTAGCACACCTTGAAAAGTGACCCTGCAGTGTTGAACCATCCGGCCATCCGTCGGTTCCTGGAGTCTCCGTCCCGTTCCTCTTCACCTCTCAACCAGGGCTCAGAAACGCAATCTCTAGTCCATTCAGAGTGTGAGTCTCTCTCACAGCAAGGAGACGGCACTGAGAGGAACGGAGAGGGAACATGGAGAGAGGACAGCAACAAGCAGGAGCGTAGACCTGGACGAAACACAGGCAAAGTCAGTTCGACTTAATGAAAGGGTCTGTGATCTTTTCCATTGATGCTCAAGCTCATAATTGTATTAAATGTTTTTTTTTTTTAGGACACATTTGGTGTGCCTTCGCCCATGGAAGTAGAGCAGCGGGTGACTTACCACACTACTGGAGATGAAGCCTCCAGACTCTATGTTAAGAAGACCATTGTTGTCGGAAACGTATCCAAGTATGCAACAAAACTGAACTCAAGCTTTCTTTAAAACATCATCTGTCTTAGTATGTTGAAAATTAGGTCCATAAGCTCCTTTACTAACCATGATTTTTTGGTGTTTTATTTACTTATACTCACAGAAACACAAAAATCCATAAACATTTATTTTAAAGCAGATCATTTGTTGAGCCAAATGAAAAAAATATTTCCAGTTCAACAAAATATTATCTAGAAAAATTTAATGAAATTGTAGGCTTTTTTTGTGTTCATGTGGCAGACACGTTTAACTCATATGTTTCAGATCAACAATAATTTACAGAGTCTTTTTCTTCAAATATCAGTTTACTTTGTTCCATTAAAATATCTGTTTAGTTCATGTTTGTACTAAAATAATATAATCAAAGTTTAATTTGACATTTTTAAAGAAAAAAAAACATTTTGGGTTGCAAATAGTTTAAACTGGATCATTTTATGATAAAATGTAAACGCTACTGGCATAAATAACATATATGCCTCAACTATATCTATTTTGCACAATTGTTTTAAACTGAGCATTTCAAACCTTTTCACTTGTTTACCAGTGGTGCTAATGGGTATGGAGAGTGTTGCATGTATAACCTCTAAATCCAAAACAAACAAGAACATGATGAACTTATCCAGCAGTTGGTGGTTGTGCTCTGAACCACACAGATGAACTGATCTTGTGCAACTGTTTATTCCCAAGAGTGGAGCCACAGTTTGATTTTACGACAAGCCTAGTCTTGATAAAGGTTGAAAACATGTTTCATCTTATTTATCTTCCCTTTGGGCCTCATGTGACCCACAAAACTTAAGAGTTTCTGGTGGATTCTTTATGCGCCGTGAGATGAAAGTTGTCATAATCCCACAAAGGTCAACCTATTACTTTTGTGTAGCTTAAGCTAACCATATTGGGGGCTACACTTCTTCTCTGTTTTGTGTTTGTTGGACTCAAGAATATTATGTCGAAAGTGTTGAACATTTTGCTGCCTGCAGAACTGTATCCCCATCAGCCCTTAAGTTAAAGTCAAACCTTTATTTTTTTCTTTTGTTCTAGAGAGTTTAGTTAAAGAAAGGAATACAATCTTTTGCAGTTATCCTTTCTTGCACGTTTCAGTTTTTTCAGGGAATATATTAAACAACTAAACAATTACTGATCGCTCTGTTTGGTATTGTTTTTTTGCTTTTAGGTATATCCCCCCAGATAAGCGGGAAGAGAACGATCAGTCTACCCATAAGTGGATGGTGTACGTCAGAGGCTCGAGGAGAGAGCCGAGCATCGACCACTTTGTGAAGAAAGTCTGGTTCTTTTTGCATCCCAGCTACAAACCCAACGATCTGGTGGAAGTCAGGTTTGTTCCTGTGTGAATCTTTCTGCGTGTTTAGAAATCAACACTGCATGTAAACACTCCTCATTTCTGAACATGTCATGAGAGACAGTCAGAGCTCCTCCTCTTCTCATAGAAATCAGCTCTTGATTGCCGTTTCATGTGGTCACCTGAGGCATCAATAGAAGCCAGACAGACGGGGACAAACTCGTTTCAGGAAGTGTGCTCCCTTCACTCCGCCATGTTGCCCATAGACACAATATTTGATTTGAACTTTTTTTGTTGTAGCTCTGAGAAAAAAAGGGGGTTTGCTCCACCTCTTTGTCAGCAGAAAAACAATTCTGGAAAACACTTGCGTAATAAGAGGAAGTATTCATTAGTCAACACGTGAGTCTGGGTTTTTAGGTTAACCTCTGAGTGGGACAACAGTTTGGTGACTCTGCAGTAAACAGAAATCTAAGGAAGTATTTTAACAAATAGTGCCCCCTTGTGCATTTGTAATAAAGCAGCACCTTATGTGCTTTTGTCTCTGTAAAATGCTGTTTGTGTTTTTGGAGATCATAGCTAATCCCTGGTCACCATAAGATTGAGAAGCAGCATATTTAACATGTAGAGTCCATCATTACATACGAGTCCTTCACAGTTAAATTTGGTTTCATCTTGAATATAATGCAGTTTTCTGGCTTTTGCAGCTTGGATTTCAGATCTTAAATACGGTAGTTGTCTTTCACAGACACTATCATCATTCATCAGTCCTCCTCCTGAGCCGTGGCCTCCAGGCTGTTTGAGCTGACAAAGCTCTTCTGGTGCTGCAGCAGCAGCAGCAGCTTCTAAGCTCCCCCTGACTGACTCAAGTGTTCATGCTCCGTGAACGCTAAGCGTGCGCGATGCCCTCTGCTGACTCTCAAACAGCCTCAGTCTTGTTAAGGTTGATGCATAAAAGTAAAGTTTAAACTCGTTGGCTATACTTGAGCAGAAATCTAAAATAAACTAACATTTGCATGCCTTTTTGTTTTCACACCTCAAAGAAGAAGAGCTTAAGATCTTCAGGTCATTGATTGTTAAAGAGATTAATAACTGGATCTGAGCCAGAAAACTGTGAGAATGTTTTGTCTTAAAAGGCATTGTGGAGAAAAAAAACCTGCTGCAGATTTGTATTCGGGTAACGTTTAATTGGGTCTTTTCGATGTGCCTGTTCTCAGCGAGCCTCCCTTTCATTTAACGCGACGCGGATGGGGGGAGTTTCCTGTGAGGATCCAGATCCACTTCAAAGACTCTCGCAACAAACGCATCGACATCATCCACCAGTTAAAGGTCAGACCATAGACCACATCTCCATTAAGGTTGCTTATTTCTTCTGACAGCGACTCGGTATTCTTTAAAGCCCTATTTTTAACATTTATTTAGTCTTGTCCTTAGGTGATTTGCAGCCCTCATTTACTTGATTTCACTTCAGTTAATACCACTAAATTATACAGTCTTCAGAAAAAGACAAAAATAAAAGTATAAAATCATATTTGCTCACATCCTTTCTATTCTACATAGACCAGTTTTTATACCGTTTACTGACATGAATTGTAGTTGTTGTTTTTATCTGAGTGTGTTGGTGCTGCTGTCATAGTTACAGATTTCCTGTGTAATTGTGTAACTTCTCTTGTGTTTTTGCAGCTGGACAGAACATACACAGGCCTGCAGACACTGGGAGCAGAAACTGTAAGTTACCGATGGGCATGCTGTTTCTTTTTTTCTCTTTTCCTTGCTGTGACAACAAGGAAAACCATGTTCGATTTTAAACCTGTTGTCGATCTGGAAGGTCAGAGTAATCACATCATTGTCTAGAATACCCACTAATGCATCATTTATATTTCCTCAACCAAATCCAACTCATTTTTTAGTTTGGTTTAAGACATATTGACGAGTTGATTGCTTTTGTTTGGCTTCATGGTGCAGATTCAGACGTAATCATGCTATACCTGTAATCTAGCGTTTTATTTGTCAATTCTTTTATTTTTTATTATATGGTGTGTTTTGTAAACATGTACAGAACCACAACAACAAATGTCAGGTTCTTTGAAAAACAAAAACTCAAAAGTTTTGTCCTAATGCAAAACCTCTGTGTAGATTTTTACCATCAAAATCAAAATGTTACTGTGATAATTCTGCAAGTTCTGTATCACCTTGTTGTCCACTTCTAAAAAATTGTTTCAGGTGGTTGATGTGGAACTTCATAGAGATTCTCTTGGGGAAGACTACATCCCTAAGCGCTCCTCATCGTCCAACAAAGCTTCTCTAAAATCAACCAGCCCCATGTCGACCCCTTCTCTGACCCAGACGTATGGACACCCCAGCTCTCCTGTCTCCCATGATTTGGGTGCAGAAAAAGGTACTACCAAGAAAACTACCAGCTGCAAAACAGAGGAAATGCAGAATAACTGGTTTCACTACTCACTGATTTATATATTGTTGTAGAGATAATTCTGTTGGCATAATCTTTAAGTTATGTTGCATTTTTAGTCACAGTTTGAATGAAATCATTGCAGAGAGTTTCGTCCACTTTGTCTATGTCATTTCCTTGACAACGAGTTGAGTATCAAAGGATTCTCCTGTCTGCAGGTTTATTAAAAGCGGAGATGGCAAAGTCTGCAAGTGGCCATAATCCAGGCCTTGCTGCTGGTGAACGCACTCCAACAAGACCCAGACCTGGTGACAGGGTCACTCTTGGTTCCCCTGGCAACTCTGCCTTCCAGCCAATCACAGCAAGCTGTAAAATAGTTCCCCAGGGACAGGCGCCCAGTCCTGCAGAGTCTCCGGGGAAATCGTTCCAACCAATCACCATGAGCTGCAAAATAGTCTCAGGTAAGTGCTTCCTCTCAGTTACATAAGCCTTTTCTTTTACATCGTGTTAGAAATGGTTCAAGGGAAACTATCATACACTGAGATTTCTGTGGCCAGTTTCCAATTTTGAGAAGTTTTATTCTGATGCTGATTTTATGACTTCTCTTTAAGAACAATAAATTGCATTGAAAACTTTTCATTGTATACTCTTTGAATCAGCCGAAAGTATAATTTCCTTAACAATAAAATAAAAAACTGTTTTTCTTTGTGACAGCCCAGGGATGTACAAATAAAACTAAAATATATTTTCTTGATGCCTTTGTACGATTAACTTTAAATTCCCATTTTGTTTTTTTCAAAATAAAGAAGTGCAGACATGTTCAGTTTTTCTTGTTTGATTTTCTCAGAATAACTTAAAATCTGAGAGATGAGTTAACTTGTTAAATTCTTCTTTCATTATAAAAAGTCATTATAAAAAGTGCTTTTGTGACTGATGTTATTCACATTAGGAGAAGACGTGATGTCTCACCATGCATGTGACATCACGCATGGTGTGCAACACTTTTGTTGCACATTAATGTAATCAAAAGGATTTCATTATTTCAAAGCACCCGATCACAGAGTTGATCTCTGAAACTGTTTTTCTTGGTGTCAAGTGTTCATTACCATGAGCTCAAATTTCAGAGCCTTCATGTTCGATAACCATAAATGACCATAAATGCAGCCAAACTCTTCCAAACAGAGAAACTTTGCTTTCTTACATTTGAACTGACTTCCTGTCATATGAGAATAAACAGCCAAGCAAATTTTTTTGTCTCTGCATTCAAAAAATGTGTGATGAAAGTTTTCAGCCTGGGTTTACTAAAATATTACAAAAAGAAATACATAAAAATGATATAGAATCTCTTTTATTTCTGCCTTCCTCTGAGCTGGTTTGCTTTACCCTTCAGGTTCACCCATCTCTACTCCCAGCCATTCGCCGTTGCCCCGGACACCCACCGCCTCCACCCCTGTCCACAGCAAGCAGAGCGCCTCCTCTGTCCTCAACAACCCATACATTATCGTCGATAAGCCCGGCCAGGTTATCAGCATGACGTCCTCATCTGCTGCCTCTGCAGGTACATCTCCAGCTTCACGCCTCTGTGCTGCTCAGAATCAGAAGCAAACCTGGAATGAAATTGAAAAGCAGCATCTTAGCCACCCACATGGATGTAGAAAATGCAACAACTGCAGTTGGAAGCAGGAAATGAACAATACCTTTTTTCCCTTTCTCTAATCTTTTCATAGATGTCTCTTTTCATAGCCCTAATGTTACATGCTCTGATCCAGCAGGATAGGTTGTGGATAAGTGGTTACCATAGTGACTGATGTGTTTCATGGCTTGATTGGATTGGATGACACATGGCGCTCACATCAGGTTTTCCACATAAGTGTTGATTCCTCTTGACTGGAGGATCAAATCTCGGTACCAGGGGAAACAAGTGCGTACTCGCCAAGCACCCAGAGGCTCTTACATGGTGCCTGCATCTGAAACCGCTTACGCATCAAAAATCCTCAGCTTACATCACAGCGTAGTGTTCTTTCACCTACGTTGTTTTTTCCACATTCACACACACACATTCAGCCGCTCCTACTTAATTTATAAGTGCACAGCTCAGGCAGATTTGGTAAATGGATTGGAATCCTGTTGAGCAATCTCTCATCCCAGTGGATGAGTCAGATGTGGGCTGATTCACCAAACCTGCAATTGCTTTTTTTATTTATTTTATTTTTTTTTACATGAACTAGGTATATGACATGATATGATGTTATATCATATCATATGCTAATAAGAACTACAGTAATCCTCTCCTCTCTGTTCATTCTATGCCATGACGCTCTGTGTTTACATGTGCGTTTCTACACAGGAAGCCCCTCGGCCAAACAGGCTCCAGGCGCCCGCTCTCCAGTACCTAAAGTTCACACTGGCACTTTCCTTTCGTCGGGGGTCAAAGTGAGTTTCAGCTCATTTTGAGCCAAAACGCCACACAGTTTGTCACTTTTTTTTATCATTGGTGTTGTTAACAAAGCAGTGTGTTATTAATAGAAGCCCAGAGTGTTCAGCAGATGCGAGCGCCTTGGCACCTATTTAAATAGGACATGTTTCTGGTTGTGGGAGAGGGGCTGCACATTTCAGTGGTACAAGAAAGATCTCTATTGGATGCTATGAAAATACCTCGCGACTCACATTCTCATTACCCCGACCTTCCTTCATAGTGGTTATTTTTATTGGTTTTAATGTGTTTTCTCTCATTTCAAAGTTCCAGCATCTGCTGTTTATTAAACACAACAGCTAATGGCAACATATGGAAATTGTAATAACATCCATGTTATGAATAAATGATGAGGGCCCCTTCACAAAAAACATTACTTTAGGCATAAAAGTGCTTCCTAATTCTCAGCAGTCTACTAAAACCACAAGACCATCATCGTTTCCAGTCAGAAGGCTTCATATTTATCATTTATATGATATTTCTCCAGCTCCAGATATTGTTTACAGTGGATTTCCTGATGGTTTTAATATCTTTGCCTCCTGTGGTTCATGGGCAACATGTTCTCTTATAGTCCCTCTCAATGTGTCTCCTTGCAGGTTATTATCAAGCAGGAGCCCGGGGAAGTTTCAACACAGCAACAGCAGATGGTTTCCACAGTAACCAGCCAGCAGCAACCTGCTGCTACAGCAGCAGCCCACCAGTTTGTCGCAGTGAAAGGGGGTCACATGATGTCAATGTCGAGTCAGAAACGGACCGGAGAGGCCACAGGGTCCACAACTAGCAAGGTCACAGTTTCTTCAACTCTGAAGCTCACCAATAATTCATGAGAGTAACAATCCACTTGTTAACTTACCAGTGAACGACTCATGAAGCTAATCTGATACTTCTTGTTGTTAAAGATGTCGGGTATTCCTGTGAGCTCAACGCTTCAGTCTTCGGTAAAACAGGTTGCCATCAGCAGCGGGCAGATTCTGGTTGCAAAGGGCAGCCCTTCCGTCTCCAAGGTGATGGCAGGGAAGCAGGTCTTGGCTCAGGGCGTTGCTAAAGCCATTGTCAGTGGAACTGGGAGCATCACCGCCCAGCAAGGTGGCGCCAAGGCTGCCGGTGGTTCAGGCGGCAAGGGCGGAGGTCAGAGTTCACACATATACAAGCTCCATATTTTAATAGGCATAATTTTGAATATCTTATCATCGCTGCCATCTTAAAGTGGAGAAAGAAACTTTTACAAAGTTGTTATTTTCAGCTGCTTCTTCATATATAAACACAACGTATGATGTGGACAATTAAGAAATGTCTTCTTTCTGTAAATCTCATTGTAGTTATGGCCACTCTTCAGCTGCCAGCAAACAATTTAGCCAACCTGGCTAATTTGCCTCCAGGTACCAAACTCTACCTGACCACCAACAGTAAGAACCCGTCAGGGAAGGGGAAGCTGCTTCTCATTCCACAAGGAGCCATCCTCAGAGCCTCCGGTGCAAGTAAGACGAGTTACGTCACTGGTTTGTATTCTTAAAGTGAAGATATCCTCAAAACAGAATGTGTTAAAAGTTCATCCTTTGCTTTCAAAACCTGCAACCTGAGTTGTGTCTTAATGAGAATTATTGAAAGGAAGCTGGAGTAATTTATTGCCGCCTGTCCTCCGTATTTCTTCTCATCTTAATAAAGCATTATATTTAATACTGCACATGTTTAAGAAAAGACTGTTTATCTGATTCAAAGTTGATGTGAATGTGCCTCTGCTATGTAGGTCACCAGTCCCAGAGCGGCCCGACTGCAGGTACAAGCAGCTCTCAGAACTCCTCATCATCCTCATCTTCAGGCAGTCTGCCTTCAAACCTCTCCTACACATCTTACATTTTGAAACAAACCCCACAGGTGGGTAAACAGTATTTTTTTCCTCTGTGAAGCAATCGATGCAAACTCTTTACCTCTAGTGTATATTTGTGTTTTTCTGGTAAATGTCAAACAGGGTCAGCCTTGTTGTTGTTTTATTTTGCTATGAAAACCAAACAACAAAGAGGTTTCCTGTTTGATTATTCTGGAAAGAACATCTTCCTCATGGATCTGTGATTTAAGTGGATCTATTAAACGGATATTTCTTCATTATTGCCTGTTTTGCTTATTAGAACATACACATTTATTTTCAGGAAATTTTCATTTGTATGAAACTGTTACACTAGTTACACTAATATTTTGTTATCTACTTCATTGCACTACTGATGCAAAACAGCAATTTTATTTTATTTTACTGTTGCCTCAGTTTCTCTCTGATTTTAGTAGTCGGGACAAAACTGGCTCTTAATTAGAAGATGTATCTGGGTGTCAACTTTATAAGACTACAAAACGACCATCTGCTCAGATTTCACTGAGGACTTCACATTCGCTTTGTGCATAAAGTCATAACTTCGTCACAGAATTGTGAATAATTAAAGACGTAGTGCCTGGTTTAGTAAAGACTTAAGTTATGGTTTGACGCTAAGGTCAATGGATTTTTGTGTTATGCTAATACCATACATAAAAATGTAGTCGTTCATATAATGAAACCATTTTATACAGATTGTAATGGTTTAACAGATGTTTTGATGACACATCATTTTCATGCATATTTTCAGGCTGTATGAGCTGAAGTTTATGTTTATTACCTTTATTGCACTGATCCAGAGAACTGCAGCTAAGATGAATCCTCTCAACTACAACTTACCAAATGTTCATTTGCACAGTGTGACTGGCTCTCTTTTGCATCACTTGGTTGCTGTCAGGGTACATTCCTGGTTGGTCAGCCGTCACAGGGATCAGGGAAGCAGGGCGGTCCCAGCTCAGCAGGTCATTCAGGATCATCTACAGCCACTTCCACCCAGCAGGCTATCCGGGTGACGGCTGGACAGAAGGCGGCCATCTTGGCTCAGGTGGGGGAGAAAACCTGCCTAGAGGTCTGGGCAGTTCTTGAACTAATAGTGTGGGATTCTGATTTGTCTTGTTTGTGGTTGTTTGGTGTTTACTAGCACCAAATACCATTAAGTTGCTTTATGTAAAAAGTCTTATACTTTGTGTTTTATGTTTCAAAATGCTTTTTTCGCCCAGATTCGAATATTAAAGTTTGTACTTTTGAATAGAAGGTTATTCTTTTGTTGAATTTCAGGAATGTGATTGATTTATTTTGCTCCTTAGCCTTGGTGACACCTCACCTCCTTTGTTTACTGCTTAATCCTGATTGTAATAATAAATATTTTTTCGCCATGACGGACAGGTTGTTGGCAGCTCACAGGGAGCACAGCTGAAGCTGTCCGATGGCTCTGTGAAGACCGTAACAGCAGCGGGAGCGGGTCACATGTCCAAGCCTGGTACCACCACACTGAGGATGACGGGGGGAGTCATCACAGCTGCTTCCTCCGCTCCTGTTAGTGCAGCAGGGCCAGCAGCAAGTCAACAACAGGCATGTTTTACACTCATTTGGGAGCATCACAGCAGTTTCTTAAGCCATTTTTAAACCAAACTGCAGGAACTGTTTAAAGTTAACTTTAGATATTTCTTATCGCCAATTCAATTAGTGGAAATTCAACAATGTTACATGTTTGTAAGCATATTAATGTAAAAAAAAAGCAGTTTTATCTTTTAAAATAGGTGATGACATGCATGGTAAAAAATGCAGATAATGTTTTTTGATCAGTTCGAAATGAATATATGAAAAACAGAATTATTACTTGTTGCAAACACATGATGTGTTTATCAGAAAAGAGCAGACGAGGATTTGACCTTGCTAATGATTTGGAGTGGAGCTAGATCTCAGTAACTCAAATAATGAAAATTAGGCTTGCACAATATTTGAATAACCCTGCTTAATATTACAATGATAATATCAGTCTGACATATGCCTACTTCTTCCTTACTTCACCTTCTCTTCTGTGCCCCCAGTACTCTGTGACCTTTAGCATTTTAGGCAATGTCGTTTGTGTTCAGTGTGACAATCGGCTGCTGCGAAACTATCATACTGGCTAAATATTACATTAGCATGTAAAACTCAAGTTCATAACACTTGAAATATATTAGCCAACAGTAATTGCACTCCGAACAGTCCTTTCCGATATGCATATTGCACACAGTCGTGATGGCAACATAAGAAACACACAAACAATTCAAACATAGCATAACCCTCTTTGTGAGGCCAGATGTCTCTCTCTTTTTTTTTCTTTGAGAAGTCAATAATCAGCATTGCACTCACAATCATCAGCTGAATAAAATAGAAATGTCCAGCCACAGGGACTGTCCATCACACTTTTAAACACTGTTTTGTTTATATTCCTCCTTAACCACCTACCTGATTCCATCAAAATTCCAGCTTGCGCCCCCATTTCAGATGACTCATGCCAGCAGATTGTAATAGAAAATATACCCAAAGCCACACTTTTGGTACCTTCTACCTGCCTGACGCATACAGACACAACAGAGCATCTGCAGGGGTGACAACTGCAGGAAAATACTAAACATGCCGAAAAGAGTGCAGTGACTGGGTCTTCACTATTTTGGCAAAATATTTTAAGATTGAGAGTAAATATCTTAATGCTGCTTAATAGGCTTACATGGTGAAAAACTGGTCTAACTAGATTTTAGCCTAAATGTTGTAGCTTTGCGAAAATTAAAGGATAATTCAGACATACATCGACACTGTTGATGTGCAGGTTTATGCTTGCACATATTTTCCATACACAACCTGCCATCTTGGTGACAGTATCTTGCTGTGAAATCTCACATAGTTGAGTCTGAATAATTATAACTTCCTCCATTCATTTTAGCTCCACTTCGTTTCATGTTCTCTGTGGAAGCCGCCATCTTTTTGCCATTTTTCATGATTTGCAAGGCTAAATATTACGCAATTCTACTATCTTGACTTATTCAGCTTGAAAGAGAGAAGAAGATTATTCTGCATATGCACTGTGTCACATTCAGTAAAAAAAAAAAAAAGACTTAATTATCTAAAATTAGTTTCTGGTCAGCAGGCTGCTGATGGCGGGAAGCCTGCCTCTCAGCCCCACTCACTTCTGGTGTCGGCCAACCAAGCAGCGGTCATCAGTGCAGCCAAGAGCTCCAGCGCGGCCGGAGGCGGCGGTCTGTCCAAGGCAGCGGTTGCCTCTTTGGTCAAAGGAGCTGCCACTATGACGAAGAGCGCCACGAGTTCCAGCGGGGCGGTCGTGACTCTTGCTAAAGGGGTCACAAATATGCCCGTCATCAGCATGTCCAAAGGAGCAGCAGTGGGCACCGTGGTGGGTGGGCCCAAAAGCAGCGGCACGCCTCTAGTTTCTGCATCGTCATTAGTCAGCGGGGTGACAACTGGAGGAGGAAAGACGAGTGCTGCACTGTCAGGTTGTTAGAAAAATAGCTTGATGAGTTGGTCTGAAGATGGTCAGAACTGCAAAACTGACTTTGCATATAAAATGCATTCTGTTTTGGCAGGTATGCTGAAGATTCACTCTGGAGGCTCCAGCTCCCAGCAGACAGTCTTAACAATCCCTGCTAACCAGCTCAAGCAGCTGGGAGTCGGCTCTGGGTCTGCTGGGCTGCAGACCATATTCATGCCTGTTGGTAAAGGTAAAATGAAAAAACAGGTGTTAAAAGAGAAACATATAAGATTCTTATTGGGTTTTTTAAATTATTATATCCTTTACAAGTGAGCAGTTTTAATATATATGTTTATTTAAGTCAGAATCTCTGTTGTATCAAGTGGCTTTTCATTGCAAGGTCTACATTATAATTTTTCATCTAATTTTTACGCATACTATATTTACCCAATGAGCCGCTGATCAGTGTGTTTTCTCTGTGTGTAGTGGTGTCTAAAGGCCCGGTCTCCAACACTCCCTCCTCTTCTTCCTCTTTGTTGACGCCCCATGGAGTTGCTGGAGCGGGAGCCGCCCCAAACGCCGCCAACCAGACGCCCTCCTCCCTCGTCCCGCCTCTGGCACAAGGTGAGTCGGTCCACCCTCAGTCCACCCACGATCCTGGCTCAGATTCATCACTTTCTACCCATCTCCATGTTATGCTTCATTAATCAGGATGATAAGAAAAACGATAAACAAAACATTGTTTCTACAGAATCTTAAAATCTCATAATTTTCCATTTTAGGCCCCAAGAAATCTGAAATAATTCCAGATTTCCGACACAACATCCTAATTTACCTTTAGTTTGGTCTGATTTATAATTTGTATGTTTATTCATTGCATTAATTATTTATTTTTTTTAAATTTCATAGAAATATTTTGATGGTATTCATTTGTTATTGCACTGGCTTAAAAGCGTAATTATGCTTTAATAATCAACAAAGCCTTTATCACACAGCAGTAAACAGCGCTGACAAATATAAAATAAAGCTGGACATTGAGCCTTCCTTCAACTCCCAATTACAGTTTATTTAGAAAAAGCTAAATGTTCTTGTTTTTTTTATAAGCAGCTACTTTGTCTTGAAAATAAATTGTATTTAACAAGATTTGACTATTATACATCTAACTTAAACAAATATCTCTTTATTTTTCACTCCAAATTAGTTTTTTTAGCTACTTTTAACTTCATAGAATGTGTGGCCTTTGACTCATGTGTCTCTCTGCTCTCGCTCTTTGTTGCCACAGTGAAAACAGAACCAAGTGCCGGTCCCGCCATCACAGCCGGTCCGTCGACGCCGGCTCCAACGCCGGCTCATATCCCTTCTGCAGCTGCTGCTGTTAAGCAGGAGCAAGGCGCAGACACCTCTGCACATGATCTGATCAAGTAAGGACAAACGGACCCACTGGAACAGCTTCATTTTTAAAAAAATAAACACATTTTTCTTTATGGAGCACTGACACTAGAAGCAGGGCTTTAGAAGGCCTTCATTCCTCAGCCTCTTCCACTCACTCAGCCTGCAGCTAATTCTGACTCAGTTACCATCCAGCTGGATGTATGCTGTGTTCAGAACTGCCATTTGGGTCGAGGTTCTGCTTATTTTCTGCAGATCAAGGCGTAGTTTTAAGCCTAAAGCTCTCTGACATTCATTTGTTTTTTTTGTTTGTTTTTTAAAGAGCAGATGAAAAATCAAACCTTCACAATAGGAGGCCAAAACATGGACTATGAAATTCAAAACATGTTTTATAGCTAATTATAATAACCTGCGAGATCTTCTCTGCTTGTAAAAACACAGCAGTCTTGGAACAGGAGGGGTTCTATTTTTGTGCTGCAGGCTGCAATAAAGCCTTGACAAACAAACATTCATTTAGTAAATTCAAATATGTGAATTTTGCTAATTATAGTTTGAGGAAGAATGCACAAATCAAAATGTGCTTGGAGCATCGTTAACACCGATTTGTTCATTTGTTATAAAGGAGGATTTTATTTCTGTCTGTCTTGAGCAGTCAATATTTTCTATTGAGACACATTATCTCATCTTCTACAGATCTGTTTCAAATTTTCACAATAATTTTATTTAAAAAAATGCATTCTCTGATGGTGAGAGAGTTGTGTAGAAACTACTAAAGAGGAAAAAGAATTAGAATGACTAATAGCTAAGACTGCTTATTACTATAATAATATCATCCTCTGTACATTAACTTGACTACTTTTTGGAAGTTCTCAATAGATTTTTACAAAATCGTTGTTTACTGTGACAAATGTGTCCAAAATGTTAAGCTGAATCTGCACTGGAAATTACATAACTGATTTTTAAAGATGTAGAACCACAAGACGGTGATAAAGGAGCTGTGAAATATTGGTGCACTAAAAGTTGCACCTAAATGAAAAAGTTAGGTGAACCACTGCAACCACAGCAAAAAGGAGTTTTGGAGCCATGGCCAGAAGTCATACATTTATTAAAATAATCAAGACTGAATGCATTAAGTAACCAGAGAAACTGCTTTTCCCTCAGCACCGAGCACATAGAAACAATGATGCAGCTGCTGACGGCTGTGGTGAAGAAGTTCCCTCTGATTGTACCAGATAAAAGTAAGTAGTTTGACTTTTCATGTGACATTTCCATGACACCACTTACATAAAAGCTAACAGAAAGGTTTGGATTTTTTTTTTCCACTTGTGCTTTTACTAAACACTAAACACAAGTTGAAATTGTGTTTCTCCATTTAGCCGAAGACTCCCATCCATTTTGTGCCTCTTCGGTAGAGCAGTATTACTCCTGGAATATTGGCAAGCGCAGAGCATCAGAGGTAAATAATATTATCAAGATTTATTCGCCCCTTTTCACAGTCAGTGTTCTTGTAAAAACTAAGAGGCCTACTTTAATGAATGCATTCAACTACTTTGTCTAATTTTTTTGTTTACGTGATCAGGTTTTTACTCATGAAACATTTAGATCGAGCTCATTTAGAGAGACAGTGAGTCTCGGTTGTTAACTCTCATTCTGCAGTTTTTAAGTTAAAATGAGCCACATCTGCAGCGTCGTCTGTGTAATCTGTCTCCAGGCTGCTTCGTGTCTTGGTGAGCTCTCTGCTTGTCTTATGTTTGTTCTGTCAGGTCAGATATGCTTCTGTGCCTGGTCATCTTGTCCCTTTGTAACGGCTTCATCAAAAACTTACACAAACTATCTTGTCTTTGCTACACGCTCTACTTTACATGACTTGGGAAGCTTAGAGTTGATGAAACAGTGTTAACAGACCATACTTGCTCTTTTATGATTTTGGGCTTTTCTTTTATAATAATACATTTTATACTCATGATGAACACACAACAATTACGATTAAAAGCACGGAAGAAAACTGCTAGTAAAATCACCAAACATTTAAGACAACACAAAATAAAGTATATAATGCATTGAACATTACAAGCAACTTAAAAAAAAGTTGTTGACTTTGACTCAACACAGAGCTTCACAGCTCTTAGTAAGCAGGCCAGCAGATGAAACAGCGAGAAAACAAAAGGAGCGCAGAAGATCAAGGAGATTTAAAGTAGAAGAGAGATTTGAAAGTGAGCAGAAGAGTCATGGCATCGATATTAGGAGCCAGTGAAGTAGTCGGACGGCTGCAGCTCTACCCCGGGTTTTGAAGTTTTTATAGAGTTCTTTGAGTTTTCTGATGGAGCTTTTTGATCTGACGTATTTCACTTGTTACAATTTTAAACCAAGCATTTGAAGAGCAAGTGACACCAACAGATTTTTAGGGGAAAATAATTTGGTTGAGAAGCACAAGTAGGGTTAGCAGCCCAGAAACGACAGCAGTCAGTAGTCTGTGGACCCAGACAGCTTGATTTGCCATGGGAAATTAATTTAGTCTGAGTGGATCGTCATCGGGTCTCTGTACAGCTTCAGAAGTAAAAGATCGAAGCCAGAAGTCCATCTTTTCAACACGGTTTATTTGGTCCAATATAATTTGTGTGCGTCTCTGCAGCTTCAACGAGCCGTCGCAGTGAAGCGGGTTGTCCAGGACGTGCTGGACCGCTCGCCCCGCCTACAGGCCCTCACACCGCCGAAGACCAAAGAGGTTGTGCAGTGGTGCCGACAGAGGGGTTACACTCCACCTGACCCAGAACCCCAACACAGGAACGACAACGAGTCCATTGAGGACATTCTCACGCAAATCGATAACGAACCTGGTGGGTTTCTGTCTCCGCTTGTGGACATTTTGCTGGACATCTTTTAAAGACAGATCTCCTGGTTCTAGTTTAGTCATTTCATTCCACTGCTTTCAGTGGGTGACTGTTTTCTGTGCAGTGTTGGCTGTGTGGGAGTATTTCTTCTGCAGTTAGTACTTGATACAGTGATATGTGTTCTGGTTTGTTGTGTGTGAAGGCGGTCAGTGTGAGGTGTCTTCTTTTTTGTTTATCTGTAATTCTATTGATGTGGAGATCTCACTTACTCCATCTTTTGTCTCTAAAGGGTGAGAGACGAAGCTGCTTAGCTCAGTGAGTCACATGCCTGGCCAGACAGCACGATAATCAGCCTTTTGTTGTTTTTGTCTCACTTTGTGCTGTGAATGAGTGGGATATTTCAATTATCTCGTTGCTGAACTTATCAAAAAAAACAATTGATTTCCTAAACCTTCATGTGGTTCCACAGAGTGCCCTTCGACCCTCAGCAGTTATGACGAGCTGCTGCTGCGGCTGGAGCAGATGCAAGCCTTGCTGAAGACCGAACCCGAAGAGGAAGATGATGAAATAGTCGACATTGTCACGGTGACTCCTCCCTGCCAGAAGCTGAAGGTCAAAGAGGAGGAGCAGGAAACTGATGTGGAGCCTAAGTTTTTCCTCGGCCCCTGCATATCCTCCCAGTTCGTCAGTGAAACGGCCCAGCAGGTTTGGAGCAGCACTTAAAGTTTACCAAGCTCACCAGTTACGTTTACTTTTTGGGAAATCTGGCAATGTCTTTTTGTCTCCTTCAGATTGGGGTCCCGTTTCAACCAGTGGAAGTGGAGAAGAGTGTGTTTGCTCCAGTAATCGAAGCAATGATTTTGAAGGTCAGTAAGGCTCTGAAGGAAAGCATTCATTATAGTCACTGGTATCGTGAAGGCAGTTTTAAACGTGCAGTGTGTGTGTGAATGAAAACAGTCAGATTGCTGTCAGAGCTTTATGAAAAGATGCAGAAACTGAAGGTGCTCCGCTAAATATGATGTGATGAGCTTCAGATATTGTTTTGCTGCATGAACCACTTTAGGTGCCAACATGAAGCCAGCATTCTTCTTTGTGGTTTTCTGCTGATGAACATAATTCAAGGTTCTTTTAATTAGAACATGTCCTGAAGAAGCAAACCGTCTCAAGAACATCATGCTACCACCAGCATGTTTGTTGTCAGTATGATGGTCTTTTCTGCATCACTCCATTAACCTTACATGGAGGTTCGCCCTTGTCTTGTCTTGGGGGATCATCGAGATAATATTTTTAAAATCTTGAGCTTAAAGAATGACTTTGTAACCTTTTCCAGAAGTAGATGCGAATGACCTTTTGTCATCTATTTCTATCTTTCTCTAGATTAGACGCATTGTGTTGCTTTTTGAGATCTTTTAGCCTACTTCATGCTGTTAGATAGGTTCAATTTGAGTTGTTTCTCAACTCTACCGCTGTGGCAGTAATCAGGCCTGGGTGTGCTGAAGGAACTCCCACCACCGCCACTATCATCCACATTATGTTGGAAATCACTACTTAAAAATAATTTTTTGTATTAACTGATTATTTTTGAGATAAGATTTTCTAAGGGATTTAAAACATTTATGTACAAGAGTGAGTGTTTTTCTTTATACTTTGATGGTCAGTTGGATTCTTTGTATCTAATTGCGATGGTGTGTTTGCGTGTGTTTCTGTGTGTGTGTGTCAGGCTACGGAGCAGTTTGCCAGCGATATCCTGAGAGAAGCTCTGGCAGGGGCCCACGCTAAATCTCCTCCAAACAGGTCAGCTTTTTTCTGTGACTGCTTCGTAATGCTCCACTTCTAACTGTATTTGTTACATCTAGAGCTTATCTGGGTCGTCAGTTTGCTCCAATCATATGCTTGTTTTAATATAGCAAGATGACTAAGACATAAGAAGAAATTCATTGTTTTTAATTTACGAAGTTGGTGCAGACAAACAACAAGTCATTATATGCACTGCTATTGTCAGATTTTGTTTGTTCTACAGTTGAATAAAATCCTCACATGAACCCGTTTGGGTTTCAGGGCGCCGAGGGAGATCAACGCCATGAACATCCACCAAGCAGTCAGTAGCATCCCCACCTGTGATTTCCTCACTAACGCACACATGGGTTACCTGACAAAGGACAACTGAAGACAGACACGACTGAACTTTGGCTGTTAAGCACACGTGCTTGGATGGGACGGGATATGGGACAGTCGGAACCACGAGCCATGGTGAAGAGGCGCCTCTCTTGTTGTGAATATTGGCGTCCAGACGCAGTCCCGTTGCCTGAGGAGGCGCAGCAGCAGCTGAAGGCCTGAGTTTCTGGACTAAATGACAGAAGGGCTCAGCTTGCTCCTCAGTGCTGGTGCTCAGCTGCAGAGTAACTAATGTCTTTAATACTTTGTATGGTCACCTTTTATTTCTGTTTGAAAAGAAGCCACATCATGCTGCTTGTGTTATTTAATTTAGCCTCTTTGTTGCGCTCTCTCGTACCTCATGACATTATTTCAGTGATGAAGGGTTCTTCTGCTGAGGAGGGGTCGTAATGAGGGAAATAAACCCTGTGTGAATTATGGAACTAAAAACCTCAGACTGCTGTCCTCTCTGGCTTCCTGTCAGCTCTCTTTGGGTTTGATGTGCTTTTTCAGCTGCGGCTCACTGCAGTGTTGATGAGCTCTGATGATGGGCTGCGTGTTCTGTTTTTACGTACTTTCAATCCGAGAGGTTCTCCCAAAGGTGTTGCTGCTATGGCAACCAGCGAACATCATAATCATCACAAATTCGCCGTATCTTTTTAATGCTTTTCAGTGTTACCCAACCAGCACAAGTAATTATGAATATTGCAGCAGTACAAATACAGGAATTCAATGTTTGCTAAGGATTTTAACATATGTTCTTGGAACATGTCTCGTCTGACCTTTGACACTAAATGAATGATTGTCGATGTGACTTAATGGTAATTCATACATAAGGTTTTGCAACCTGTTTTTAAGTGTTCTGCTTAACAACTCTTGTCATATCCATCATGGTGTGTATGAAGCACACCAGTCTGCCACAAAAGTAAAACTACCAACAGGTGGCACAACTATTATGGGTCACCCAGTTAACCTGCAATTCAATAAGGACCTAAAATAATTAGTCTAATGGTTTCCATCTCCCGGAACTTACTTATAAGTTCATAAAGTGTTTTTTTTTCTCTAACATCAGCATTTTAATATTTAAACCCCAACTGTGTGTGTTGTCCCGGTGTAAATGAAATTAATGGTGAGTACTGTTATGTGATTGTCATTTTATACAAGTAAGTGTGTTTTACTGAGCTTTGTATGACTGGATAAGCAAATGTTATGACTTGATTGGTTATAATGCCTGTTTAACCAAATGAAATTAGTGTGCAAGATACCTAAACACTGTAATGTATTTCTTTTTTTCTTTGCAAACCAAAAATATGATCAATATTCTTATAATAAACTAAGTAAAATATTTCTTGGACTCTAGATTTGTGTGAGGTGTGTTGGTTAGTGTGTCTTGTGATGAGCTGTAAGCATCTTACTGAACAAAGCAAGCTAAAGTAAGAGGTTTATACGCAGTCCTTATCAAAATTATTTTCAGAAGCTTATTCTGAAAATAATTTGGGAGACTTTTAGAAACGTTCTTTCTCCAGTGTGGGATGATGACGTAACAATCAGCTCAAATTAACAAGAATTAAAGCTCAGAGATTTTTAAACCAAGGTTTCTGCACATACAGTGAGAGCTGTCCTCCAGTGTGCAGACCACATAAATCAAATCACTGTTACGGTACTCCTTACAAAGAAGTGGCTCTGATATAACAGTTGCCTAGGCAACCAGTGGAATACCTAGTGTCTCATACTTTTTTTTCATTTGGCTGTTTTTCAGGTGAAATCTTTAAATGCGATCACAAGACTAACCAACTACTGCTGGCTGAGGAGAAGAAATGCTACAAATAGGTTCACAAACAGCCTCAACACCCATCATGCTGTTTTTGCACAATTGCACAGTTCCTGTTAAGTATTGTAACAGGTACTTAGTACTTTACTACAATTAAATAAAGTGACTAAATAAAGGTAATGACGGCTGCCCAGTGGCGCAGCTGGTAGAGCTGCTGCCTTGCAGCAAGAAGGTTCTGGGTTCGATTCCCGGCCCCGGTCTTTCTGCATGAAGTTTGCATGTTCTCCCTGGGCATGCGTGGGTTCCCTCCGGGTACTCCGGCTTCCTCCCACAGTCCAAAAACATGACTGTCAGGTTAATTGGCTTCTCTAAATTGTCCCTAGGTGTGAGTGTGTGTGTGCATGGTTGTTTGTCCTGTGTGTCTCTGTGTTGCCCTGCGACAGACTGGTGACCTGTCCAGGGTGACCCCGCCTCTCGCCCAAAACGGTAGCTGGAGATAGGCACCAGCAACCCTCCCGACCCCAGTAAGGGAAAAAGGGTGCAGGAAAATGGATGGATGGATAAAGGTAATGACATCACACACACAGAGATGAACAAAACCCAACTGAGAAGTGAAACAAGTCTAATTAACAATATTTTATTGTAATTCAACTGTTTAGATCCTTTAATTGCTGTTTCTCTTCGACAAGATCTTTACCAAAAAAAATTGACTAAACAATAGTTTCTTCAAATATGAACTGAAGGTAATAAATTATTTTCAGGCAGATTTCTAGAGACATCAAAGGGCAGCATAGCACACTCTAAGCAAACACACCTTATGATAAATCATATCCTGAACTATTGGTGCAGAGTCAACATTATGTGCATCAAAGACAAAAGAGCAGGCACACAAACACAAACATACAGAGCAGCCGGTTTCTTGTGCATCTATAATAAAAAAAAAAAGAAAAAAGAAAGAGTTTGTTTCTAGACTATTCTGTCACATGCATCTTCATTTGTAGGAACAGGGAGCGTGGAGGAGTATCAAAAGGAGTGGTTTATCTCTCTTTACCTGGGATCATAAGCAGCTGCTCAACAGTGTTCACAACAACAACATTCCTTTGCATAGATTCTTGTGTTGTGGAATGGACTGGAAACACTCCCACCGCTGATTCCTTTACACCAAAAGCGAGGGGGTGGGGAGATTCGAAGCAGCTGTCAGATGTTGAAGACCCTCGATCCGCTTTGAAAGACGGCAGAAGGGTTCGGGGGCAGTTTGGTCCTCACAAGATGTTCCTGAGTGATGGATGGAGGAGACAGAGAGATGAACCGCAGCAGCTTTTTTTCAGGAGGTCAAAGTGATGGGAAGAAGCAGCAGCTGTGCCACTGATCCAATGAAATGAAAGGAGACTGGCTGGACAGTGCCGTCACAGAGCATCAGCTCTGTTGTTTGCGCAGCGCAGAAGTGATTGTGTTACTTTTTCCAACTTAATGCTGCTCTCCTCATCGAAGGTTTGAGGAAAACCTGTATGTCTGGAGACAATCGCAGGCCAACAACTCGAATCTGACCTTCCACACAAATTTAGTAATTGCAGTAACAGCCTCCATATGCCTCAAAATCTGGTCAAAACAACTTGTGAATCCATGTTGATGGATTCTTTGATTTCTTTCATATATCCATTGATATTTTAACTCTATGTTGTAATAATCAGATTCTATTTGTATGACAATGGAGACTGATGTAGGTGGTCTTATTTTTAAGCCTTAAGGGTTTGAGTTAAAAGCCCATAAAGAATGTATGACTTGCTATAATTTTAGCATTATTAATATTAGTCAATAAGATATTTCAGTCAAGTTGGATGTTTTAATTTAGATTTCCTCCCTGTCAATCTGCAGATGAAATGCTTGCCTTTGTGGCTAAATCTGGCACATTTACATGAAGGATTGTTTTAATTAATATGCATGATCCTTTATTAAATACATGAAGAAAATTTAAAGAAGCAACATCCTTAGGTACTTATCATCTCATAACCTCTTTGGATGTGACTCCCCGGCACCGCAGGAGGCAGGGAAAGCTGTTTGCGTTGTTCAGTAAGTCAGATTGTTGAGACTGTATTCACCTCCTCCCCGACACACACACGCACACACACACAGTGTTTTCTGCTCTGCCTCTTTCCTAAATTAGATTGGTGCTGAACAAGACTGCAACCTGACGCACTTTAACAGATAATCCATCAAACGATGCACTCTGTTCCCCGCCCCCCTTCCACTCCCTTTATGTTTCCCTGTCACTTATCAATCGCATGGTGCATCTCCGTTCTCTCATCTTATACTTTATATCGTCTCCCCGCCTTTCTCCCTCGCCCCTTTTTACTCCCTCACCCCTGCTCTTATAACACAGTGCTGCTTTCCCAGCCTCAGAGAAACCTGCCAACTTGGCACCTAGCTCTCCCTCTTGTCTCTCTGTGAAGCCGGTAGCGTGGGAATGGGGATGAGGTCCAAGTGAAAGAACAGGACGAGATGGAGACAAACTGGGAGGAAAGAAATGTTGGCAGTGGGACGGAGTGGAAAGCACGAGAACGAGGACGATAACTGGAGCACAGCCTGAAAGGACTGTGTTTTGCATTCCCTCCCTCTGCTGTGTCATTTTGTGGATGTTTATTTTGCCAGCAAAAAGCCTTCGCTTCACACAGAGTATTTCATCTGTGGCTCTTTTTTTTTTTTTTTTTTTTTTTTTTGCAAAATGCCAATTTTTCTCAGATTCTGACAGTAGATCCACCAGGGAATTTATAGAAATGTTCTTAGAATCAAACCCTTGCAAAGATTTGTAAGCAGACTTAAAGTATATTATTCTGTCATTGCAGTAGCACTACAGATTACCTCTAATTTGGACACATTCATTTGGTGGGATGATAATCTGTTTCCGTGTTGAAGTGCCCACATATTTCAGGCTGTTATCCTGCAGGACTCAAAGACCCATCGTCAGTTTAAAGGTTGAGTCAATTAGGGATGGGTAACTGGAATTTAACTTTAATATTTTAAAAGTAAAATTGATAATTAAAATATCATTTAAAACAAAACACAGGCTTTTAGTCTGTATATATCACTGCATACAACCAGAGCCTCACATTCAAAAACACCTTTGCAACTAAATTAATTTATTTATTTATTTTAGCAAATAAACTACTTCTTCAATATGGAAGTTATATTAAGTAGTGCTATGCTAAGTAAACTATAGATTCAAAATTATTATAAGTTCTAATATATTAACACTTGTTAATCCTCTTATGGACTGTGACAAAATGTTTAAAACAGCAAAGTTAACAATTTTGGTAAAAAAAAATAAAAACAGCTCTGTATAAAGAGTGAAGCAAAAACTTTTGAACTGCTTAATAGAGATATAGCAAAGTTATATTACTTTCTTTGGTGTGATCTGCAAAACAAAACATTCAAATTTTGAATGAACAAGAGAAGGAAAATATACCAAACAGCGTACTACAAGCATGCTGTACTGTTTTTTTTTTTTATTTTATTCTGTGATGTGTTAATCATTTAAAACTGTTTAGAAGTGATTTTGTAAAGCAGATTCGCCTGGTGTAGAAAATCGATCCCAGCTCAGGAACTGTGCCGCCCCCGTGCCGTCCTCACCCCGGCTAACTGGAGCGAAACAGAGGAGTAGGTGAAAGGAGGTGGATTTCAGAATGCATTGTTCCGGCAGGCCATCTAATCCTCTTTGTGCCGTTTAAAACCATTGTGAGCAACATTTCCATCATCAATCTTGCTGCGCATCGGAGATCACTGCACAGTCACATGAGCTCAGCCTTAAGTCTTTAGGGGCTGGCTGGGGGCTGTACTGCCTCTCAGCAGACTGGGAAGCAGGCAGGAATTGGTCTCTGCTGAGATGTTTGTCTTTAAATTTAGCTGCATTTCCAAAATGCCCCTGAGTCAGATGTTTGGGCTTGCAGATTAAACATCTTTTGCTCAGAATCCTATCACCAAATGTGCACCGTGCACGCCTTAAATCTGAACCAGCTGTTTTCAGTTCACCTTTCCTTTTGGTTTGCAGCAACTTCTCTTTGGGAATCTTGGAGTTATGTTGTTACTTATCTGAATTAAAAAAACAAACTCTTCCACTCTTCCATCACTTAAATAATTTTAATGATGAAAGGAGCCTATTAAAGTTTCTAAATGAGCCTTTGCAGTCGGTCGGTTTGACCATGTTGAAAGTAGGAGCCCTGCCACAGCTTGACCAACGCCTGCATTTCACAGGGCACCATAAAAGATTAGAGAATCCCCTCACGGACCAGTGCAGCCAGAGTGTAATGCATGCTGGAGTGGGATGTGTAATGCTTCGTCAGACACCTCTGCAGGGGGCTGGGGAATCAGTAATGAGTTGGCCCTGAGTGAGCTGCTGTGGATTATCTGAGATCAACATGATTTGCCACCAGGCCAGTTTTTTGTTGTTCTTGTTTTTGTCGCTGTGAGATTCAAACAAATACACATTGTGCGTGTGTGTGGAAAATCGTCACCGCGGTGCTCCTACACACCGCCAGCAGCACAAACGTCCTTTACTGTATGGGCTGTGATCTCACTGGAACTGGGTCAGAATTATTTTTAGAGTCTCTGTCCTGTCATTGACATCTCTAACTTTGACCTCCACGCTCATCACACTCAGGACGCTGAGTGGCAAAACGGTTTAACAGAGCAGACATGGCTTGGAAAAATCATGCAAATAAACAGAAGGTGGTCTTAATACACTCCCGTGGATTAAGTCTGGGGTTTTTTTTTCCACAGCATGGAACGTGAGGACAAATCCAGAGGACACGAGAATTTATTTTTTAGTTTTTCACATAAACATTTTATGTTTTTTAGAAATATAAAAGACATATTTTATATATTTTTTAAATGTTTATTAAAATTTTTTTTTATAAAATGTTTTTTTTATAAAAAAAAAAACATTTCCAAGCTTTGCATTTCCTAATACCCTTTAACTTAATGGAGAAGATGTTGCCACGTGCACAGGCAGACTACCTGACCCAGTCCAGGTCAGAGCGACTACAGTCTCCATGTTGACAGATGGAGTGGAGCACTTTGGGTAGGGAAGAGGGATGGCACTAAACCTCTGGAGATTCCCATAAACCGCCTCACGAACCATCCAGAAACATAATGAACTGAGATGACATGGAGGCAGCAGCAGATATAGAGCCGGGGAGGCGTCTCCTCTCCTTGTTTATGCTAAACTGGACTAAACTAGTGAGTCCTTAACTGCCACACTTACTTTATGTTTCTATTCTAATTGTGCTTTTTTTAACGAATGTGTTGATCGAATGTGTTGAGCCACCGTTTCTGGCTTATACGTAAAGGTCAGACTTGTTCATAACTAATAAATATGCAGTCCACAGATTCTCCTGTTGAAAATGGAGATCTGATAGAGTTGAAATGATTACATAAAATATACTAAGTACATACATTTTCTTCCCAATTTTTGATGCACTCCCAGTTAAAAATGTCCAGTTTTAAGTGCTTATGTCAACTGAAGCCAAAGATGAAGGTATTAAGTTGGCTGTAGCAGCTGTAATTATAAATAATTATTAGATGTAGGTGATTTTGCTGCTAATCCGGACCACATTGGTACACTCATTTCCTTCGCCATCATCCCGATTCTATTCAGGTCACAGTGATGAGCATAGCACCAGCAGTGTTACCTAACACAGCGCATGGCCTGTTTTAAACAGCTGGGTCACTTTGAGCCGTTCTGGGACAGAATGCAGTATCACTTTTCTGAGATGCCTCAGCAGCGAGAGGCTGCCTGGGAGATGTGTGAGGATGACTTTCTGGAGGGGCGTGCTTCAGTTTTCCACCTGTATAAATGAAGCTGTGTGAAAATGCATGCCTACCTCTCTCTTGGTTCCACTGTGCTCGGTGGTCTCAGGCAGGATGTTTTGCTGGAGGCTGGAGGGGCTGAGGGAGCTGCCGGCTCGCGTGGCAGCCAAGTTATGCTGAGTGACGGGCGGAGGCTGGACTTTGGAGGCAGCAGATGGGGGGATGAGCTCAGCCTTTTGCCCGCTCATGGCCCTGCTGACCTCCCCGCTGTAGGCGGCCTGATAGCTGGTCTCACGTGGGATGTGGGTGGCCTCCGTCCCTGGGCTGGAGTATTGAGCTGTGGGGTTTCTCCTCGCACTCCTGGCTGGCTTCACCCCTGTCCATGGCCTGTACTCTTGCCTGGAGAAAGAAAAATGGATCAATACGCAGGAGCTTTCACAGCAGGGTTGATATTGAAATTGCTAATTTTCTGCTTTCTGCTTCAGCCAGAGAAATGTTATCAAAAACCAGAAAGAGCAAATACATCACATCAATTTCAAAATGTACCATCTTAAGATCATTTTACTTGTTTACAAATTTCTTTATAGGCCTTGTAGATCCAATTGATCAGAGATGTCTTTCATTGAAACCCACAGTTTTCTGATGGAACATTCCCACTGCTTTTTAAATGTTCAGTTTTACGTATCCACTGGCGTATTTTAGCTTCTTTTGCCAAGTTTGTTTTTATCTGTTTCATTGGTTGCTGTGAAGCAGGATGTGTTGGTGAGGTTCAGTTTAAAATCTTTAGTATCATTGTGCTGCACAGTGCTGTAGGAAATATACTTAGATGACCTTATAGTGATTGGTATTGGCATATAACCTGTTGTGTGTTGAGTAACCTTTTTTTCTGGGAGTTCATTCCTGAAATAAAAATGCAAATATAAATTAAAACACTCATTTCTAAGTCATTTTAGTGCATTTATCTGGAACGCTTATAGGAGCATTATTGATTATCAGCGCTTGTCCCTCTCTGTGCAGCCTGCTCTCTGAGTCCCAGCATGGATTTCTCTCAACCATAAATAAGCTGAACCTCATTAAGCATGAAAGCAGACATCCGCACCCAGCTTTCCTCGCTGGGACGGTGACAGAGTGGACAGCGCCTGGTGCTGAAACACGTGAAAAGCACGTACCTGTAGGAGCTGGTCTTGTTCTCCTCCGTCACCTGCTGCTCCACCCTGTCCCCCCGCCTGTCCCCAACCTGCGCCTGGAGGTGGTAACTGTTCACCGGGCTGCTGTCCGAAGCGCCGTCCCCCCTGCTGCCCCCGTTACTGATCCAGGGGAAGTTATCCTTCCGAGGAATGGGCCAGGGTTTGAAATCCTGCTTGTACTGGGTGACGCTGGGGAACGGCACGCCGGGCGGGTGGTAGTCCTCCCGGGGCTTGTAGTTGGGCTCCCTCCGTGCCCTAGAGGCTCCTCGGGGTCCATCTGCGGGCGCATGAGGGGACACTCGGACGCGCGGCTCCGGGGTGGTGTAGTTGTTCTCCGAGTCGGAGAGCTGCTTGGTGACGGAGCGCACCTCCTGCTCCGCGATGTCCGAGTAGTTCTGGATGGTCAGCGGGACCGAGAGGTCCGATTTGTCGAATTGATTCCAGAAACGAGCCAGGCAGCACACTCTGCTGATGCACGGCCAAGCCATGGCATTTACTCTACTCCTCCAGCCACCCAAAAACAAACTGTTAAAAGAAATTAAAAGAACAGAAAAGAAAGAAAAGAGTGATGAAAGATCAGAGGTTACATTCAGACAGAGAGTGGCTCTCCTCCCTCCACGCCTGACTCCGGGAAGCTGAGCCCATGTCAGCAGGCAGCAGTAGAGATGAGCCGGTGTCGGTCTGTCGGGGACCGTCTGAACATCCCTCTCACGTGGTCTGTGATTGTGCTCCCACTATGCAGAGGAATGGGAGACCAGTTCTGAACCGCAGCTCCAGCCGGATCCCATCGGTGTGACTGAACTCGCAGTCGGAGCCGCACATCCTTGTTGCCCGTCTCTAGTTCAGAAGATCCTCACTGACCACATGATTTTTTAAACAACTACTTATTCGATTAGCACATCGCGAACATTATAGAGGAACTGAACGGTGCGGTTACGTAACTTCGATGCGGCGCTTAAAGTAGGCTACAGGGGGATGCATGAAGGTGTGAAGCTGATCTGCCTTAGTTTCAGCTGGAGAACATCAGACTCACATTTCCTTCCGTCTCAAGAAAACGTGGATCGTTTTGTCTTTGAGATCAGTTTCAATCTTCCACTCGTGTAATTTGATCTTTTTTGTTGTTAAGCTTTCTTTGACGTTAGTGCTCCCTATTAAAACTTTTACTTTTCAGGCCACTTTTAACGATAATATGAACATTTTCTTTTAAGCATTGGTGTAGTTATTTTATTTTTTTACATGGTAATAACCTCGTGAAAAGTTTACTTAACCTACTTTTATCACCACATTTAATATGAGTGACACCTTGAAGGCCTTTTGTTGTAACTTAAGTTCAATACATTAAGGGATGAAGTTACTGAGAACTTAAAAACAGGGTTATGTTCAAAACAAAATCCCAAGCTCCTAAGATCTCACTGATGTCGAATATGAAAGATAATGCATGGCAGAAGGATCAGAAGGATCTTTTGTTTGTTTACGTTACATGCAAAACACCAACAGCACACATTTCCCACTGCGAAACATGGTAGTGGCAGCATTATGTTTTTGCTGACCCGGGGTAGGGAAGTTGCTTGGAGTTAAGTTCTTAAAGAAAACCTGTTGGAGGTTGTAAAAGACTTGCGACTGGAGTAAAAGTTGAACTTTGATTGTTGCTGGATGTAGTACAAAGGTACACTTTTTTCCTTTTTTTTTGCCAGTTCTGCCTGAAGAGAAAATTTGTTGGTCTCGCATTTGCTCACAGATTTAAGAAAATATCAGAAAAAGTCCTGTTTGGCATTTTGTACAGACTTAGAATATCTGCAAAATCAAATCAAGTTTATGAGGCAGCTCTGAATTATTTTTGACTTAGTGCAAAAACTAAGACAATGCAGTGTTGCTGTTTCTCAGAGAAGAGATGAGATGATTCTCTGTGGGAGAGAATCCATCATGACTAACACAAGCTCGGATTATGTCGTCATTGAACCTCTTTCCATTTTTTCCTCCTCCGATTCAGTTCTCCTGTCCATACAGGCCTGGGAGAGGAGATTGCATTATATGCTTTCCCACCAATGGTTTTAATATTGTTTTTTTTAATCATTATTTTATCATTTTAGTACCAAGATTTCATTTGTTTTTAATTCTTTAAGTATGCCTATCAGTGCTGAATGTATAAATACATTTTAAAAAATTTAACTTAGAAATTACTGAGATTTATTTTTTGTTCAGAATAGCTGAGGATTTTTTTTCTTTTTTACAGATGAGGAATTTCTCATGTCAAACTTATTCAGATTTTGTTTTTTATGTCTTAGTTTTTACATTAAACAAATTTTCATATCACACAAAAGCAACCCGAGTAAGTAAGAAAGTAATTTTCCAGTTATGGTTTTATTCATTAAGTGAAAAAGTTACTTGAACCAACCTGGCCCTCAGTGAAGAAATAATAGGCCCCTAAACCTAATAACTTGTCTTATTAGACCTATAAATGATAACCATAATCCAGGGTAATAATTTGGTGTCAACTAAGCAAGTCTTGTCACAATGTTTGGTGAAATAAGGCTGTTGGCATCAGCTGAATGCTTTAGCTGTTCCTAAGTAAAGGTCCAATATAACAGTTTGACTGCTTTGTTTCCCATTAAATGTGATTTGATTTATACAGTGATTTTGGAAATATGGGCCCATATTCTGAAAGATTCTCAGTCCTCTGAGAGTTCATATCTTAGCCCAAACCTAGAAATGGTAATGTGATGTTGCCACCTGGAGGAAAGACATGGCATTACTCTTGCATTTTGAGGCATTTTTTTCCCATACAAGTACATAATTTTCTGAATGCCAAAGAAGTATGCATGACATTCTGGTGGAGTTACATTTGTACATGTAATAGTAAATATAATCTATATAGAAAATGATTAGGAACATTAAAATAAAAGTGAAAAGAATTCTAAGTTTTCTCAGAATTGTGAGGAAAAAAGTCAGATTTCCTCCCCAGTGGCCCTAATTCTTTTCCGTGATAATTTCATACAAGTAATATTCAAAACAGCATAAAATGAACCAGTTACACACAAATTGCATATAACTCCCTGATCCAAGTCTACAGAAAGAAAGTTATAGCTTTACTTATATTAAAGACTAGAACATTTAAAGTGAGAAACTGATGAGAAGACATATGGCAATTTAGAAATAAGTACAATTCTAAAACCTATCCACAAATTACAAAGGTTTACATTTTTTTTAAAAGATCAAAATGTTATTAAATCTAAAACAATAGCAAGTTTCAATAAGCATAAAAATTGTCCTAAGAAAACAAAATAGAATAAACTTTACCTATTAAATAATGGCCTTGCAGCAAGAAGGTTCTGGGTTCGATTCCCGGCCCCGGTCTTTCTGCATGAAGCTTGCATGTTCTCCCTGTGCATGCGTGGGTTCTCTCTGGGTACTCTGGCTTCCTCCCACAGTCCAAAAACATGACTGTCAGGTTAATTGGCCTCTCTAAATTGTCGCTAGGTGTGAGTGTGTGTGTGCATGTTTGTTTGTCCTGTGTGTCTCTGTGTTGCCCTGCGACAGACTGGCGACCTGTCCAAGGTGACCCCGCCTTTCGCCCGAAATAATAGCTGGAGATAGCTCTCAGCTCTTCAAGGAGCATATTCAGTGGACGTTCAGACAGTTGTTAATGTTTCCCCAGGTCACAGCACGGATAAGACAAAGCATAACAGACCAGCAAGTTGGCAGCTAATGTAACAGAACATTTTAGGGTATCAGTCTATGTAGATCCAGCAGCTGGTTTTGGTTTGCAGCCTGCTTGTGATGTTCTTTTCATTTTATCCTTGAAGTAAAGATGAGATGCTGAGATGTTTAACATGCAAATTATAGGACAACATGTCTGCCACCTTTATAAAATGTTAATTCATTTTGTGAAAAACTGCTGAACTTGAGCTCTATGCAACATTACAGACAGGTTTTGAGGACAGCTACTTTTTGGGCCATTGTTGCTTTATATGGCTTTCCCCCTAATAAACACATTTCAAAACTACTTTTTGCATTTACTTTTATACTTGTGCTAAAATAACGAAGTATGATGATCTGAAACATTTAAGTGTGACAAAAAAAATAGAAAACTTAAAAATCCGTACAGAGGCATGCTTTTTAAATAGCACTGTAGGTTTAACAACCGTGCTTAAAAACATATAACCACAAAAATATAATCATTCCCTTTAAATTTGATAATCGTCTCAGCTTATTTTAATGAAGCGCTGAGATTTGACAACTTTTCGACTCGCATTTGAAAGCCTCATTACTGCAGGACACCCACGTGTTTCACGTTGCTCCGCCTCCAAAACGCTCACTTTACAGATACTTTGGGAAAATGAGCTGCATTAAAAAGTAACAGTTTAGATTAATGTCATTTAAGTTCATTTTCAGACTTTATGGTGCTACAGGTATGTCCTCGCTGTAAATTAGCCCACGGTGTCCGGACACTATTTGCTCAAACTACAACACGTGGATCCATCGCTGTTTGGAAATTTTCCGGGTTCGACGGATGAACTGAGGCAGCCGAGTAGTTTAAAACACTTCACGTCCAGCTCAAAGCCAACCGCTAGTAAGTAATGTTGTAATGTAGACTTCAAGTAGTTATGATTCGCATGCAGGAAACGCTGCTGGCTTTCTGCTTCTCTGCTGCTGCAGCGTTTGTTCTGCCGCGCATGCGCTGTATGACCAGGAAAGCTACTAGTCAACAGCCTGCTGTTTTTATTGGAGTTAAAAATGACATATTTTGTTAAGTTACTTCCACCCATTACAAAATGATAACAAAGGGAAATAAATGCTGGTGTTAGAGGTGAAATTGTAACCCTGTTAGCAAAATACAAACCACTTATATTAAATTACTCTGCAGTTTGCAATTATAATGAATAATATAATTATTCGA
Organism: Phalloptychus januarius; assembly: GCA_902982915.1. NCBI lineage: Eukaryota > Metazoa > Chordata > Actinopteri > Cyprinodontiformes > Poeciliidae > Phalloptychus > Phalloptychus januarius. Next base: position 10,249,542 of record CADWAE010000466.1, on the reverse strand, counting down.
AAATTAATAACCCTGTGGAAGTGAAAGTATAACCCTCATAAACTTGGGTGTTTATGTGAATTTGACACATTAACAGAAAGCACAAGTGTTTCAGTCCAATAATTCATTGGTGTTTGTTTCACTCTTATCAGGTTTACCATAAAACTGTTGTCTTTAAATCGTCTGTCTCCTAAACACTTCACAGAACCATTTAATTTTAGTACTGATATGGTTAAAAGATGTTCCTGGCATAATCCGGAGTCAAAGGTTGTTTCTCTTGTCTTAATATAGACAACATGGAGTACCTGCCGGATAAAAACTCCAGCTACAAAGACGTTGCCTACTGGGATGACAGGTACCGGACAGAGCAGCACTATGATTGGTTGGGCAGTTTCTCCAGTTTTAAGCACCTTCTGGAAAAAATCATCAAGAAAGAAGATTCCATCCTCATACTGGGTGGGTGTTCTTTGTTCTATCATGATCTCATAGCAATTCACTGTAAAAATTGAAGATAAGCACAAACTTTATGTTTTGTATGTTGCCGCAGAAACTGATGTGTACATTTCATCTTACAATCAGTGACATTTCTAAGCATGGGTCCAACCTTTTGCACAAATGTGTGTAATGGCAGAAAAGTTTTAGTGACAGAATTTGGAACACCTCGTTAATTTTTGAGGTGCGCCCTGGATAATTGATGGCCTCGGACTGCTTATGCCTCTGCTTTGAGTTTGGGTGGCTGTCTCAGACGTCAAGGCTTCTTTCTCGCTCAGTCATTCCTGTCACCTATCCTCTGTCAGCTGTCAAATTAAAGATGAAATCTATGACACTCTGTGTCATTATGTCTGTCCCTTATCATTTATATGGTTTCACTTCCTGTCATTATGAACAAATATGGTCATAAAACCTTCCCAGCCATTGGTGTTGAATGTTTGCTGATATGCTTTGATATTTAACATCCATCGCTTTCTAATACAACTGCATACCAAATATTTCTGATGATGTTAAATAGGATAAAAATAAATTTCCAAACAATATTAAACTAGTTATTGTAAACCAGTTATTTGCAAGCTATTGTTGTCTAACTTGCTTTATCAAGAAGCTGGCAAGCAAAGACCAGAAATAGAGTAGGGGAAAACATTCATGGAAGCAATAAGATTGGGTACACACTCTGGAAGAAGGCTGAAATCAAGCTTTTAGTCTTGCATGCTAAGGATGATCGATGAGGTGGAAAACTAACACTGCACATTTCCCTGAACACACCATCCCAGTGCTGTAATAACTGACTACTCGGCACAACCTCTTGCACCAATCTGTTTGTATATGAGATAATTTTGATGCAAACTGACGATGGTGTGCACTTTTCTTTGGAGGTAACGAATGCGAACAAAAGAAGACAATTATTCCTAGAACAACTTAGTTTGGGGATTGTTTGTGTGCCTGGGTAAATGCAGTGAAAATGAATATGCAAATAGAAAGCGCCTAGTAATGCATTGTTTTATGGATTTGATCACAGTACATAAAAATTAAAAACAATGTTAACTGTCACCTCAGAATAGGATTTTTGCAAAGTTTCACACAATTTAGTGTCACTGCAAAGTTTAAAAAACCCTGGCTTTACTTTTCAATTATTGACATTGCAGCAAATTTCCACAAGGTGTCACTGTTGCATTAACATAAAATTGATTCCATTGCTCAATTCCATACACGCTTATTCTGTATGGTGCTGCTTTTCTGTAAAGAGAAACTACAGACTCTCTTTACAGAACCGTGCGTATCAGCTGCTGAATATTTTTTACAATAGAGCTACACAAAATAAAAATTGTTATTTGAGATTCATCATTTTATTATTGTATTACGACATTATGCTTGCCTTATGCTGAAGTCACTCCTACCTGGATTAATATGTTTTAATATTTGATCACAACAAAGTGCAGAAATGTGCTGTTGCTAAAGATGTTGCTTTAAGTTGTGTTTTTCCCTTTTGCCCCACACACACTTATGCACAGACATTGAAAATAGTAAAATGGCATTAGGGTAACTTCTTTTATAAGCAGACTTGGCTATTTCTCCAATGTAAGCCTTGTTTCTGCATGCTTTGGACTGTTTCGATTGGGGGTTGGGGTGTGTATATGTGTGTTGAATCTGTGTCAGGAAATCACGGGAGGTCTCTATTAGGTGTTTGAGAACTGGAGGGGATGATGAGGTCAGTCAAAAGCTGTCTGCCTGTTTTGCATTGGTTTTCTTTGAGATCACCTACATTCTTTTCTAGATTTGGTTTTATCTAGTTTTATTTGTGTGTTTAATCAGTAAGGTACACTACAGATACAGATATAATACCGAAACAAAAAATCTTGCTTGCTTGTGAGCAGTTTGTGCTTTTTAACAACCGACAGCTCAGACGGCATACCATAGAGGGAACCAAAGATGTGAGAGAGATTGCATAATTTATAGAAACCTTTTCAGAGCTTGCCAGCCACAAATCTCACCAGCTACATTTGTTTGTCATATTTGCATTGTCTTATGCAGAGAGGTAGCAGTTTCCAGATATTTTACTGTACTGAGATTACGCAATGAAAGGAGAAACAAGGGAAAATACTTGGTTGAAGTTTTGCTGAGTCAATGAGGAAAGCAAGGAACTAATCTGGTGTGGATTTGGGCTCCTCAGCTCTGAGACGGAGGTCACTGCCGTTAAGAAAATCTGAGCCGAACAGAGGGGGGAGAGCAACCATGAGGAATGTAAGGATAAGGAGAGTTCTGGAAGGTTCTGCTGCTGCCAGTTTCAAAACCTGAGGACTTTTAATCCCTTTCTCAGTCCAGTTTTTTTGTTGCTAGATTGATTTTACTCCATCATAATAGTTTTGTGTGTAAGTTCCACACGTTACATGTCTTTCACCATTTTTTTCTATTTAAAATTGCTTTACCCACAGTTTTCACTGAAGCAGATAACATTTCTCAACATTTTATTAAAGAAATGACTTTAGAGTTTAAAGTCAGAAGTATCATTGGACTGTCATTTCTCTGACAGGGTAGGTCCAAAGATCCTCTTCCTCTCAGGAGTACGTAGTGGTGGAATCTAGGTTTTTAATTAAAATACATGAAAGGTTTTTCTTGGTAGATTTTTTTTTTTCATGGGTAGAAAGAAAAAAAACCCCTAAAGCCAATTCTATTTCTTCCATCTTAAAAAGGCTTATCTTGATGTTTTACCTGTTTTCACTTTGCATGTTGTCGTTTTCTCATTGTAGGCGGTCCTGAGCATTACCACCATTTACAATTAGAGGAAACAAACTGGCCCCTTTGTTTTATTTACATAAGGGTGCGTTCTTTAAATGCAGTATTGATTTTCTAATCCTTCATCTTTCAACAGGGTGGTAAACTCATTCATAATAGCATATCTTGGACAGAAGGTCCGCTGCCTACTCAAGACACCCACTTGATTCTCTTTGACATTTAGTCAGCGTTGTTTATGCTTCAGAAAGATTTTGTTTAATTTTTGGTCTGAAAATGTAATAAAAATCTTCTAATTATGAAACAGAGCTGCAGGATTTTTACTCTGTGGAGATTTTTCTTTCTGGCCTGGTTGCATGCACAGCTGGAGGTCTGGAGAGGTGTGTGTCACAAGTCCATCTGACTTGTGTGTACCCTTCCATCTTTACAAAGAATTAACACTGATCGCCTCATAGACGGCCCACTTCCTTCTCGCTGTGTTTATGACCTGCCCTGAGCTACTGCTGCTGATGTAATGGCCCCGTGTTTCCCAGTGGTCAGCGCTCATGTTTGTTCCCCATGGCGATGGACGATGATGTAATGGCACTTTGATCCTGATGCATGTGTGGTTGTATTCCACGAACATCTGAGGTCAGCACACCTGGTACAAGGCGTGCATGACGTACAGTCTCCACAGTTAGGTTCAGAACTGCATTAGAAGGTTCACTGGGGAAATAAAATATGTGTGGGAGCCTTTTAGCTTCAGGTTCATCGCTGTGCAACAGGTTGGCAGACCGTCAGATGACCTCTGAGGCCTACATCGGTCCAGTGGTCAGGTGCTGCTGCTAAGAAACTGAAGGGAATCTTGGTTTTGTTTTTTATTTTTATCCAGAATTTAGTTTCTGCCAACATATTGTCAGTTTTACTGTAACGGTTTTGAATAAAAGACAGAAACGTTTAACCACTCTTATTAAAAAGTGTTAATTATTAAAGTTTCTTTGTACTAGGTTGTTTTGCAGACTCCAGCTTATTTAACATAAATTTAAACTTGCTGAACGAATAAACAAATCCATTACTGCATTAATGAATAAAGGTTTTTTGTTAAGCTTTCAACTGCATCCCATCATAATCTTCAGCATATAATGGCTGCTTAATGTGAGACGTTCCATTAAAAGCAGGTAGGTGGGCGGTGACGTTTTCTGTTCCACTCATTAGCTTAGACATCTTGAGACACAAGCATTCGTACATAAAGGTGTGAGTTTAGTCTAATCTAGAAAAGTAATATGCACATGCACCCAATTTTACATGGAAACCGAGAGTCGTTGGTCTAGTTTCAGCTTCCACTGCTGTTACATGCCGAGAACCCTTTGAGCAAGGCACTTTATCCGATGCCTACTGATATGTGGATTGGCGTCTTAAGGTGTGTCAGTTCAGTCCATTACAGACTTTAATATATTTAATGGGATTTTAAGCTATAACAAAAAATAGGGATAGCCAAAATATTCTTAGGGTTAATTGGGAAAGTCTTCTTATCTGATAATAATTTTGTAAAATGTAACAAACATTCTAATTTATTCAAGGAAGCTTTTTTAATTGAGATGCTGTGGCATGACATAAACATGTTGTTCATAATTGAAAACTATTGATTGTGGCTGTATTAATAATTGTGCAAAGAGTTAGGCTGAAGTACCTTAGCTGCTATTTTCTTATTTTCTGCATCTTAATAAGATGTATAAACATTATTTAAACGTCTGGCAACAGGATTTTTGTTATACGATAAGTCAACGAGAAGGAAATTAATGTAGGACATCTTTATGCAAGTTGGAGGGCTGTAAAATAATGCTTTTTAAAAAATGTGTTCAACAGATTAATTTGGGACCTTGTTGCAAAAACTATAATATTTCTATTTTTTAATTAATTAAAAGCTCTTTGCTTGATAGGATGCATCTTTTTTGCCTCTAAGAGACTTAATAGCCTACATATAAATTCATTTTACCCTGCAGCATTACCAATGCACCCACACACCCACTTTCCCACTCACACACAACACAAAGGAACAAAATGCTGATGGCGTGGAAAATCACTGGGGTTTGAAGTTGTGGCAGATGTCATAGATATCAGATCTCTAGGAGAGTTTGTGTTGGATTCTTGCATCTAAATCTCCAGAACTGTCCATGATTAGCATAATTTTTTCACCACTTTTCCTATGTATGTACAAAAACATATAAACATATATTGCATGTTGAATGATAGAACAGACATACAGTTTGGCTCGTTCACATTTGCCCTTCCTTTTATTGATTGCAGCTCTTCCTTTCCTATGGTGATGGGAGTCAGAGCATGTTGGCATGAATCTGATCCACTACTTCCGGACTGTATCAGCTCTTTCTGCTAATTTTTTTCACCGTGAAATTTAGGGCATATTTTACTTGAGTGTAAGTAACAGTTACCTGGTTCTGCGTTGAAAATGCTTCTTCGATCTTCTTTCCAGTTGTAATTAACTTAGTAGCTTGTTCTGATTATTCTGTCACTTTCTACACTCAGTGGAAAAGTAAACAAAAATGTATTCAAGTATTCATATCTGTCCAGTGGAACACAAAAATCACTGTTTGGTAAATGCCTGTCTTTTAAAGTCAAAGTTTGTGACGTTAAAAATTTCTGACATTAATATTTTTGCTATATATTGAAGTATTTCAAACAGTGATGAACATAGAACAGACTAGATTTTTTTTTGGCTTTGTCAATTAATAAAACATAAGCAGGAATATACAGATATATTTTACAATTAAATCACTTAAAAACTGAAGAAGACTATGCTGTATCCGTTGTGGAATCTGCTCTTGTCTGACAGTCCTGTCTCCAGTGGGATTTGGAGGTGTTTGAATGCCCCCGGCAGCTGGATTTGGACATTAGTCTGTCGACTGTTTTTCTCTATATCAGTGATGTTTGCTTTGTGCTTGATGTCATCTCAGGAGAGTAATTAATTCTCCATCCCTCCGTCGCTTTCTCCTTCCTTTGAAGCCTGCCTGCCAAATAAATATCGGCCTCAAATTACACAAATTATTGTGTAGCTTTTGTATCTGCCCTCTGTACTTAGGAAAGGGCTAAAAAGGACTGAGAACTCAGAGAAATTTAAGTTTGGAGAAATGTGGAATTGTGACAGGAATATGTGTAGGAACCATGTGTCTTCTTGTTGACAAAGACCAGCATTGATGAACTGATGTGTTTTTTCTAAGGGAATACAGTTAATGTAGCTACATTGTGAATGAAGACAGTAGGTGCACTTTTACCTGCAATGTCCTACGGCCTCTTCCTGTGGAAAATCACACAATCAGAACACCTTTATGCGTTTATGTTTACTGTCCGTGCACAGAAAGGCCTGCACACCGCTGTAGTGCCTTGTGGGTGTAAAGGCTGAAACATCCGCAGCAGGTTCTGCACAAGCCTGGCAAGTGATGTGTGGTGAATGAGCAATGGTTTGAGTAGATGAATGGCTGCAGGCTGGAGTGAATGAATGAATGAAGGAGGAAGGGCTGGTTGATGGAATCAAACTCCCCCATCCTTTTCTTCCTCTCCCATCTCTTCTTTGGGTCCTCATTGGTTGCCTGCAGCGTTCAGGGAGCCCTCTCTATGCAGCAGTCAGTAAGTCAGTAGGGGCAACCCTCCCTCCAATCAGCCCTTCCCGTCTTTTTGCTGCTGTAAGGAGTGGTGCTGTTTATGAATGAGTGTTGCAGCCGCAGAATGTGAATTAACAAAGGGAGGGAGTGAGCAGCAGATAGTGTTGCATGCTGAATGAAATGCAGCATAAAAAGAGAAAGAAGTCAAAAAAAAAATGTCAGAAAGCTTCTGAATGAAAATTTAGCAGGTGGGTAGCAGGAATGTGGAATGTGTTGCTGCTGGTAGAAATTAGTACATTTTGGAGCAATGGATACTGTTCAGTCGCAGTGCACTAAGATGTCACTCCACTGTGGGTGTGTGTGTGTGTGTGTGTGTGGAATAATGCCTTCTCTCATAGGTATGCAGATCAGGTAGAGTACTGGGAAAGCGGATGCACAGAAAAGGGCCTGTGAGCCAATGGGAACCTCCACCACCTAATCAGCACATACACAGTACCCTCAGCCCTCTCTGCAAGCTGCTGCTCCGTGCTTTGAATAATAACGGGGTTACCCGGGCAACCAGGCAAGTGTGATCGATGGTCCTGGCTCTGATAAACAGAGCACAGAGGGGTTGTGCTGTGGTGTGTGTGCGTGTGTTTTTGTGTCAAAGGGATTCTGTTGTTGCAGAGGGATTTTCTTTGTTTCTAGTAAAAGTAGAAGACGTAAAACCTCTTCCAACTTGTGGTTGTATGTGTGTATTTAATTTTTAATGATGGTGAATGTCCTTGATGAGGTGTGTAGACTAGAGGATGCGTGCGGTCACCGCCACACCTCCCATCAGCGGGGTGAACACACTATTCTGACTCATTCACTACGCCACTTGTAGCTAAAAGACTCCACGGCTGTTACTCACACTCGAGAGCGCAAATCATACAGGAAATCACTGGGTATGACGGATAATCTGAGTAGATTAAATGACCGTATAATATTATTGGCTAATGCAGCACATTTAAGAAAATGCTGGGAAACTGGTGGAGGATTGAAGATGGGATGGTTGATAGTGAGGGTTATAAGAGAAAAGGGAAGTTATTCTCTATTTAATGTCACATATAACTGTCCACATTTAGGGGCAGCAATGGTAGGAATGAATAAAAAACCTTAGAATCAGTAATATGATCTTATACTAAAGTTGTTGCTCGTCCTATTTCTCTTCTCCCACTGCTAACGGCAATAAAAGAAAACCTGTCATATAAGGCAGGTGAGTCCTATTTACAGCTAGACTAACCCAAGGCTAGAAGAAAACTGACATAATCATGATCCATAGACATAGGATTGATTTGGAGTTTAGTCTCTTATTATTGTATCTTTACCTTAAATCTGTGCTTTTACTCTGTTCATTATTGTTAAACTGCTAAAATATTGTCAAACTTTCTTACTTCAATTACGTGGCTGTCTTGAGATTTCATCTCCCCATTTGCTGCGTTCAGGGACCAAAGTCATTTCCACACCAGATTGACACAATGTTTTATTTTCGATGGGATGTTCTTTGCCTTATATGAGCATTTTGTTAGCTGTAAACAGACTGATGAACTGTATTCCAGTCATTTTGGATTCCTACATCCACTTAAGATTTTCCAGCGAAGACTGGGGTGTGTTTATCAGTTTTTGCAAACATTTACTCCTGCCTTTTTGTGCAGCACATACTACAGGATGAAACAAAACATCTACCCTTTCAGCTATTTCTTACCACCATATTTTTGAAATCTTTTGGAATGTGAAATCTTATTTGTTGGAAAATATACAAAACAATGATTTCAATATCTTGCCTTTCATTTTTTTTGTTATTGTTATATTTTGTATTAGGATTAACCTGGTCATTGCCTTCCTCCATAATTCGGCTTGATTCTCATCACCCTTCAGTGCTTCGACTGGGATTTCTCCCATTGAACTCGATTTCATATGATGAATTTCAACTGGGCCGCTCAATGCTGCTACTCGGAGATTGAGCTTTTCTTTTCCATGTTTAATGTAAAGTGTTACTTCAACTGATTCCTTACAAGAGTTCCTAGGGTGAACTTGTTTGGCTTGACAGTTTATCTCATCGAGAAAATATTGAAATGGAGTCTAAAAGTTTTTTACCATTCTTCTAAAAAACTATGTGTGTCAATCAGTCAGAAAAAAGTTTGAGTGTTAACCACTATGTGAGTCTATTTTGAAGTAATGTGATGTAGTTATTGAAAAAATACTGAATTTAATTGACAAGATGACAATCATTAGACATTGTACACAGCACTGTTCACACTGGCTTAGACATAATTATCACTGAGGACAATCAGAATACAAAAGTTTTCTAAATTAATCAATCAATCAATGAGCCTCAGAATATTGATGAATGTTTCATGATTAAGTTTCAAAAGCAACTCTAAACAGTTGCATTTTTAGTTTAGATTTAATGGAATTCAATGTTTCAGCAGTTTTGCATTTTTCTGGAAGTTTCTTCCAGAGTTGTGGTGCACAGAAGTGGAATATTTTTTTCTATATTTGGTTCTGGTTCTGGGAATGGAGAGCAGGCCAGAACCAGAAGACCTGAGGGGTCTGGAAGGTTGATCTTTAATGAACAAGCCTTTCAGTGATTTATAAACTAACAACATAATTTTAAAGTCTATTCTCTGAGCTACAGAGAGCCAGTGCAGGGACTTTAAAATTGGGGTGATGTGCTCTAACTTCCTAGTTTTAGTAAGAACATGATCAGCAGCGTTCTGGGTCAGCTGCAACCATCTGATGGATTTTTTAGGCAGACTTAAGAAGACTCTGTTGTAGTAATCGATGTGACTACAGATAAACGCATGGATGAGCTTCTCTAGGTTTAGTTGAGTCCTCTAATAGTAGAAATGTTCTTCAGGTGGTAGAAGGCCGACTTTATAACTGTCTAAATGTGACTCTGAAGGTTCATCCATCACTACTCCCAGCTGATCGTTAGTTTTTAGTTGTAATAACTGAAGCTGTGCATTGATTCTAGATCGTTCCTCTTATAATAACTTCAGTTTTGTTTCTGTTCAGCTGGAGAAAGTTTTGGCACATCCACACATTTATCTGTTCTAAGCTTCTGTTAAATTAAATGGATAAGTCAACAAAACACATGCTAAGTTTAATTTAATGGAGGGAATAAATGTTTGAAACCATCATGACAGCAGCCAGCACTGCATTGTTGATGATAGCAAGTAATATTTTAATTGCAGACGGTCTCTAAGCTCCAACTAGCAGCAAGCAAACCTAACAATCTAATTTCAGCCCCAGCTCAGCTCAAGTGCCTGCAGATGTTTGCTGAAGTGTTGCTGGATGTCGGCGTGTGTGTGTGTGTTGATGTGAATTCAAACACAGAGTCCTTTCTGGCATGTGATTTACTAATGTTGCTGGCACAATATTCTACATCCGATAGCCTAGGCATGGTGAGTAAGTCTACTAACCGATTATGTGCTGGTATTATGGTTTCGGCGCCAAGGTGGAGCTAAACTGGACAAGTATTTCTAATCTGCATTCATAGGATCCCTTCTCATCCAGACTCACATTACCCTTGCTCCCTCTCCTTTCTCTTTTCCACCTCCTCCCTTCCTCAGTGTTCCCTCTCTCTGCTCAGCCTCTCTCTATAGCAGAGAGCAGTTGTATTAAGGAAGTGTGGCTGCTACAGCCAGAATCACTTTTCACGAGCTGATGTTCCACCCTGGAGTATCGTGTTGACCTCAGAGAAGGGTCATCTGACTTAATTCAAACTCAAGTTGAATATTAAAAGCCATTTTTCTTGTGAAAACCACTGTACGTTGTTTCGCAAAGTCTTATTGGCCTGAATATGGACACAGAAATCCTGTAAAATCGACAGTGAGAATAACAATAAATAATATTTGACGTAAATGTGGACGTAAAAGAGGAAGACGCATTTGAAGAGATGAATGACTGAACACGTCTTAAATAAACTGTAGAAAAATGATCTACTTCAGCCGACATTAGTTCCAGCTTCTCATTTCATCCTGAGCAAGCAAGAAAAGGCATGTCTTTGTGCTGATGGAAGGCAGGCATTTGTGCGTGAGATATCAGCTGCGTCATCCCTCTATTATCCCTGAGCTACAGGCAGGGAAAGCCCTATCTGCTAGGTAATAGCAGCGTAAGTGCGTCATCGATGTCCCAATCCATCTAGTTATCTCCAGTGATGCGCTCTTGCCTCGAGCCTTGTGTGATAAAGGAGATTTATACGCTTCCATAACCTATGACAGAATATAGTTTTAAGAAACTCTGCATGACTTCTGATCATGTGCTGCAGCAGCTGTTGTGTCGTTTTTGTCATGACTTGTTAAATAGTTTCTGTTTGTCATGCGGTGTAAATTTTGTCAATTTGAGTGTGTGCTTTCTATTTTTTGAGCAAACATAAGGCAGCAATGCACGCCTCATCTGCTTGTAGCATTCGTCGTCCTTAATCAAGAAATACTTTGCCCAGCATTCTTCTTTTCTTTTTTTTTTTTTTTTAAGAATAACTCATAATTGGGATTGTCTGCATTAAAACAACTAAAATGTTTTTCACTGTCAGATTTTTGCAGTTTTTTATGAAGGTTCCCAAGCAACAACATTGACCATTTATTGTGCTTTGAACAACAGCTGTCACTAAGTCAAACCATCTACTGTTTCATTTTATATCCACTTACAACATACAAACATTTTCACATAGATATAAAAGTGTTTCGTTGCGGGGAGTCAGTGGCATTTACCTCATTAAACAGTGTTAAAATACCAGCTTGTTTGCATTTTTCTTTTTTTTTTCTTTTTTGGGTCCATGTGGTTTGTCTTCTTTACATTGGTTAGGCTACTTCCACTCTTTGAGATCAAGGACAAAAGACAAAAGCCTCTAAGTTAAATGCAGTTGAAATTTATTAGAAGGGCTAGTCAACGCTAAATAGGCTATGATGAAAAGACTCTCAATGACAAATATGTACCTTTTTGGTCACCTTCCATTATCATGAATATATTACAGATTTTTCAGTTTGTCAGCTGCTGTATGTAGCATAAATTTGGAGTCCTCAGGTTGACCAAGTGTCTTTTCTCTCTGAAACAGGCTTTCGGTATCTTTCACTTACATTTTTCATAATTCTGTCTTCCACTTATTCCTCTAGATGCCCTCCTCATCCTCTCTCAGCCTGTTATTGCAGCTTTAAATACTATATTTGCTTAATGCTTGGGTGTACGTTGAGTATGTGTGTCTGTCTGTCCAGTAAGATCTTTATTAGAAGAGTGCTGGCTGTCTGTGGTGCGGCTCCTAGCACTCTTACATAATGATGCTTGTAATGCTGCAGGCACAGAATCCTGTACCTCCACTTCTGAATCTTAAAGCTCGCTCCTCTGCTTTTTAAGCTGTCAGACTTTTGTGCTGCTATCTTGTCTTACTTTAGTGCATTTATGGATTTTGTAACATTTGTTAACACTCTGACTTCTGCCAACATATCTTTAAACCCAGGTTTACATGCTAAATTTCTACTTCTTTGCAAATCTCCAAGTGTCCTTCATTCTACTTTGTTCAGTCTTCAGTGTGCGCTTTCTTTGCTCAGTCACTGTATCTTTTCTTTCCATCTCGCACTGCTGATATGACATGCAGAGCAGAGATAGTTTAGTTTGTGATTTTCTTATGTAACTCTCCATTTGCCTTTGCAGTCTTCTTTCTCTTCAGTGCAGATAATCATACCTTTGCACAAATGAACAAGTCTCGAAATTATGATAAAATGATGAATCATTTTAAAACAGTATTACAATGCAGTGTGCATATTTTGGAAGTGTTGAGTTTATATTATTGGAAATGAATGTCTGATTGGTTCTGGGTTTTTTGTTGTTTTTATGGCCTTGCTATTTATCTAAGGTTTCATTTCCTATTTTCTATGCACACTTTAACTGGAAAATCTCCTTTCAGACTTTTCCAGACTATTTTCCAAAATATTTTCCAGTCCTTCACTTTGATTCTAAGTTCCAAATACTAAATCCCCCAATAAATTTATGGCAGATGAAGCTGCAAATATGGAACAGAAATGGGAAGAAGGAAAGTAGGAAATTATATAAATAAATTATAGCTGTTTTTTCCACTCTTTTAGACCTGTTCTCTGCCTGACGCATTTCAATCATCGGATCTTGTCGTAAACCGATTTACAACCTTTTCATAACCCAGGGATATGTCTTTTGACATGGTTGTATTATGCAAAATCCATCTTTTTTTAGTCTTTATAATGTAAAATCATTCCCTCATCACAGATCTGCTTTGACTCGCTCATGCATGTTTCAGAAATCCTTGAACCTCGATTGGCAGACAGTCAGGGGTGCTTTAACGCCTGCTCACTCAAAGCACAGCCTTTTTACCCGAAGCTCCACCTTGGAGCTGCAGTCCCCAGCCAAACTTCTGCCCTGCAGGTCGCCCCTCCCTTTTGCCTGCTCCGCACATCTCCATCAAATTAACGGCAGCAAAAATGAACAAACAGCTGGTGGAACTGTGAGTCTGCTGAGCTTATTATACAAACTACAGAGCTCCTAAAAACGGCTGTAAATGCCACCAATGGACAACATGGAGAAATGTTGTGATGATGTGCTCCTCCAGATCATAAAGAGAAAAGAAAGATTGAAAAATTACAAGTAAATCATCTGTTTCCTTGGCTGCTTACCTGTTAGAAATATTTTTTTCTTGTTTCTAAGTGACCTAACAAAAGCCAAGAATATGTGACAGTGTTACAACAAATATTCACATCAAAAAGCTTTGATGGTTTGCATTTAGTGAAGGAACCGATTACATGCTGGTGGTGGTCTCAGGCAATCTTGATGTTTTTCTGAAATTCAAATTCAACCATATGTCATCAAGCCTGAAGGGAAATTAAATGTTGTTTTAAGTCATATCGATTAAAACTTTCTCAATAAGTTATAGCAGAAGTCATTACTATTTTAATGTCTTCCACTCGACTAGCAGGTGAAATGCTGTCAGGGTTTAACAAGTGAGGTATTTCCTGGTTGGCAGTCAATTATAGACATTGGCAATGTCAGTGGATCCCCAGCGCTACTATAAATTCAGTTTGATCAGTCGCTTTCAGGGAGCGAGGCCCAGTGGCATCAAATTATCTTGTAGGCCAGATGCAGTTGTATTGATGGCCAAATTTGGTTAGCCTGAGATTAACATATCGGGTTTAGGGAATTCAAACAAAAATACTCCTGTTATTTTATCCAATAACTGCCCTATCAGGAGGAGATACTTTTAACACAAAAGGTATTTGTCTTCAATTGTGATTGCGTATATATTGCGATATCAAAAGTGGCGCTACAAGTCTTAAATTGACCTAAAACTTTGCGTATAAACTTTTTATTTTGGAGATGAAAGCAAGAGATATGACTTCTCCAGATACGGGGAGGAACTTGATTATCTGTGGCGTTCTCATTATTCTGTTCATGAAAGAGGAAAAAGAGAGCAAGAAGAAAGATTTTGAGATAGAAAAGTACTGAGCTTCAGATTTTCACAAATCCCACATATGGGAGTCCTTCCAGACCTCATGTTCCTCTGCTGATTAAATCCAACACACACATGCGCACCCCCCACAGGAACACACACACACTCACAAAATACAGAAATTTAAACTGCACCCCCTCTTAAACTGTATTGCTAGCGCTGAATTATGACAGAAGCTGTCATGTTGTGTTTCAGGTGGTGCAAACTTGAGCTCAGTAGGCTTCCTGAAGCCCTCTAACAAGACAAAGCTTTTAGTTTAGAGTGTCTGAGCCCTGCTTGCCTTCTGTGCATTATGCTTGGATGATGAATGTTTCTCTGTCACTGTGTGCTGCCTCTGAGGCTTCATAAAAGCCACTAAGTACCAGGGCCATGACTATTTGATGATCAGAGAATCTGTAAATCTCTCTGATTTTCACACAGTATGTATTTACAATGATAGAATACAGAGTAATGTCTGATCTTATTTTTCTAAAAGAAGCTTTCTGACTTTGGCCCCTGACTCTGTCCACCCTTTGACTGTGCTCTGCCTCCTGTTGCTCCTCACGATGCGGCGCGGCTCCTCTCACGCTTCACACCTCTGTTCTTCCTCGCCTCCTCTGCATTTGTGATTTCGAGTCTGTTTCTACGCTCGTCTAAATGCATTTGCCTTTCTGCCTTTACCCTTGGCTCACAGTCGTTTCCCTCCTCATCCCCAGCGCTTCTCCTCTCCTCGGGAGCCTGTATCCTAGGTTACATAATGTGTATTAGGGAGATGTAGAGAGGGGGGGGGGCAATGTTGAAGCCCAGGAAGTGAAATGGGCTGAAGAAGGGAAGAAGATGCGGTGTTTGTCTCTTGACAAATGAGATTTTCAGACTTAATTTTCTTGGTAAATGGTTGCTGTTTGTGTGTACCTGGAGTGTCTGTGGATGTTAATTTACTTCCTTCCTTCTTTAGGATTGGTATCCCTTTTCTTTCCTCTCTAAATCTCTTCTCTTTCTTAGCTCTACATGTCATATTTTTAAGAGGATGAAGTCTTTTCTGCTCGACTAGCTCATTTTTTTTATTTTCAGGAGTTGACATCTGGGTTGCCTGTCCACTCTTCTTTTCCTCTTCCCCCTCTTTCTCTCACTCTTTCTCATCGCCTGCTCATCTCAATCATGATTACACTTTGCCTCGTTGACCTGCAATGATGTAACTACACTTTGGCAGCAGACTTCACCCTCGCCTAGCACTGTATTGTCCCATCTTTCAGAGCACTCACTCCTCTCCATCTCTGCCTCCCACTCTTCTCTCTCAGGACCATTTTTTTCAAGTCTTAATCTTGTCCACAATTTATTTCCCAGCAATAGGTTGACATGAGTGGGGCGAGTGAGATTGGAATGGGCGGGAGTGGAATGTAGAAAAGTTTCCACATGATTTGATGCTCCTGCTGTATTACAATAAAACATAACATTGTGTTTTTCTAATAATCGAAAAGGTTATTACAAAACCAGCGTCTGAGCACAAGGTGCAGACGCTGAATCCTGTTTTAAACACCTTGTGATGTAATTCAGAAGAGGGACTGTTATTGTGTCATTCCTCGCTCGTAGAGAAAAATAAAAAATAAATATCATGGTAGAAATAGTTATTTGTGTGAAATGTTTTTAAAAATTTCTCTCTTGTTTCTGGGTGCATGAATAAATATTTTGTGGGTGTTTGCGTTGATGTCAGGGAAAGAATCAACCGGCTGTTGTGATGCACAAACTCTTTATGCATAATTAGCAACACTTGCTCTTAATAATTACACTGTTGTAATATTATTTGGGTTAGTTTAACCTTTCTGATTAATAAGCAAAGTGCTGCTCTTTTAGTAAGGCAACTGAAATAATCATTTACTGTTAAATTTTAAATGACATTTGAGTATTTGAAGCCTGTTGCTATGGGATATATATCTTTGTATTTATGATAATGCAATGAATAGTACGAAATTGTAGCAGTGTTAGTTGATAAAATTACAGTTTCGACCTTTTTTTTGTTGCTATACTCTTACTTATCATTTTCATACAAATTCACATTATCTGTATCTGTAATAGGTTATTTAGTGTCCTATCTTTAAGTTTTTGTGCACATTTTGACATTTTTGTGCAATAGTTTTAGTTCAGCATTATTTTGTCTAAAAGCATCTTGCTACAGGCTTCTTCAGTCAAACGGTTCTTAGGCAGTTGAATTTTTCCTGTTGGTTGCAGCGGTAGGGCTTGGTGCAACTTTATTACTTTGGGTCTAAAAGCTCTCCTTCCCTTCTCACCCGCCCCCGCTCACACGGTGGCCAGTCAGGATTTCGGAGTAGCAAGTGTTGCCATGACAGCTGACGAACATTGATTGATAGCATTGCTTAGATTTACTTTATTTGTGAAGTGAACACAGAGTGGAATCGGTCTCCTTTATGCTGCTCTGACTGTTGGTGAAGGTATGGTGTTAAATGTAGTGAAGTGCTGAAGAAGCGGAAGAAGCTAATAGCGGCTAATTGCTGGCTGCTCTTTCTTCTCTTTCTTCTCGCTAGGAACATACAGGCTGCCTGCAGCCGAGCTGCAGAGGATTGTCGCCACAAATGTCTCCAACAACGCAGAAAAAGAGTCGCTACATTTATTACTAGTTGTTGTTTTGAAAAAAAAGTCACAAAGATAAGTTGACAACAGACTTTATTTCATCCTGATCTCACCCCTACACACTCCCTCTGATCATCCCCACGCCCGGCTGTCTCTTGGCTCCGCCCACTTTGCTGGATTTTTTTTTCTAAATTTGCT
Source organism: Phalloptychus januarius (assembly GCA_902982915.1). Lineage (NCBI taxonomy): Eukaryota > Metazoa > Chordata > Actinopteri > Cyprinodontiformes > Poeciliidae > Phalloptychus > Phalloptychus januarius. Next base: position 10,232,484 of record CADWAE010000466.1, on the reverse strand, counting down.
ACAGGCGGGGTTTAGCTTTCAGAGGGGGGTTAGTTACACTTTAAGTTTCAGTGTTCTGGTCAGTGAAGACTTTTAGATTCCCTTTGATTGCTTGAAGCTTTGTAATTTTACTCCCCAGCAGCCTGAGAAACCCAATCCAGAGACGGTCCTCGGTTACATTCGGATCATCTGCCTCTCGAGTCAGGAAATTAAGCTGCAATGTTATTGCAGGATTCTGATGTGGAAACCTCCCACAGGGACTCAGTGGCATGACATCATTGTCTGATTGCACACGCTAGCTAGAGTGCAGTTTACCTTTGGCTCTTATTAATAGTGCAGCGGTTGGCTAGATTGCCAGACAGCTGTTTCTCTGGAGTCTGTCATAATTCATGAATGGCTGTTTGAGAGCAGTGGAAAAAATCCACCAGTACCGATTTTAATCTACATTTCAATCCAGTATTACTCTGGTTGCTCATGGGTATTAGGTTGATATTTTTGTAAGCATTTTTTGACGGCAGTGTAATTCAGTGTGTGTGTGTGTGTACAGAAAGAGGGAGAAGGTACACTGATTTGAAAAGGCCAGGGTATTAAAAGGTAAAGCTTTAATCCAGATAGATGCACTTTCTCTCTTTTTCTCTTTCTCTCTCGTGTCCTTCTGTATCAAGTAGAACGAGTCTTGTTTTTAATTTTTGTGTTTTTGTGAAGGTCTCAGCATAGGTAGTATTAACTACAACATCATTGGAAACTATAAAATGCAATAACAGAGGTAGGAGCAAACATGTACTAAAAGCCAAAGAATAAAAATGTCTCTTAAGACAAGCTTTAAAAGTGGATAATAAAGGGGCACTTCTAATATATAATCATTCCAAAACAACAAATAAAATATTCCTGTTACCTGGCTCTGTGAGAAAATATCATCTTAGTAAATAGACTAAATCAAAATCTGATAGTGCTGCTTATATGATGCCTTGTTGGCATTCTGCTAACAAGTTGATATTAGCTATTCAATTAGTCAGGCTATCTACTCTTGGAGCCAATCATCAGTGAGCTGCTTAGTAGGTCTGCTGCTACTGGTTGATATTTGATACCTGTTCGTATTTTTTGTTTTTCATAAAGATTTCTGAAAAGGCCAGTGTTTTTGTTTTCTTATAACCTGGAGAAAAATAAAACACAGACAGTGTGCAGTAACTGCAGGGAGGGCAGCACAGCCTTGCTCTATAGTCTATAGTGGAGAAAAACCCAGTCACTGCAGCACTATCACTAGTTTTCCAAACGGTAGCGAATTGTAGAGCATAAAACTTTAGGGATTTTGGAAACCATAACTTTGCAGTACTGGTGCAGGATGACTTGTTTGTTTCAGGATTTTATTTTCTGTCTTTTCATCAGTAAACCATCGGTAAAAAAAATGTGTTGGTGTGTGAAATATAATTTATGCTGCTGATAGTAGTTCAGTATTAGTGCCAGACTCTGTGCTCAACCTGGCGCTGCCGGTGTGTGTGTGTTTGCATGTGTTTTGGGACCTGTCTTGTCTCTCTTATCAAGCATGCTGTTGGAGTAGACGCTGCAGCAGAGACGCCTAATGGAGAAAGCAGCAGAGAATTGGAGAACGACTATGGCGACGTCATGCCACCCGCTCTCATCTGTGCTCCCTTCTTTATCTTTGCACTTGCCAATTATGCCTTTTCACATTTATCTATCTCAGCCTGCTCCTCTTCCGCATCTCTTCCCTTTCACTCTGTACGCCAGCTCCTAAATTCCCCCGCTCTCATCCTCATTCATTTCTCCAGCCATTCACATCCCAAGCTCTCTCATTTCCACCAAATTGAATGTCATTCATACCTCCCTTTCAGACTCCTGCAGCCTGTAAAACAGATATTCAGGGTTTCAGCAGCCATCCCCACACTGCAGATAGCCACATCACAGATATCATCACTGTGACAGACACAGCCTTGCTTTGAGTTCCTGTTAGCATAGCCATATTTGGGCTTCCTCTGTGCCAACTGTGTAACATCAGTGTTTGCTAAGCTGGTGGACATCGGATGGCGTTTGTACTGTGTGGTGCCATTTGGGAAATACTTGCATTATAAATGTTTCACACTTATTCTCTCTGACTTGTCTTGTCCATTTTCTCACCTCCTCCACTTCATCTTTCCTGTTTTCCTCGTGGCCGAGAACAGCCAGATCTTTTTGAGCAGAATATGATAATGATTCAATGTGAACCGATCGCTGAACGTGTCCAAATGTGGGTTTGTTATGGTGCGCAAATAGTCTTTTCCAACTCTCTGATGCACTAGTTGAGAATCAGTGAAAAGCAGACGGATCTGAATCACAAGCCCCAACAGAATCACACCTTCCCAGTAGAGTATCAGACGAGCAGCTGGATGAGTGCAGCGGAGAGTAACGTTGACTCACTGGCATATTGCATGTGGCAGCAGACCAGAGGAGGGGACGGAGCTCGCTGCATTAATCACCATCTTCATCCACCAGCCTGTCTTAGAGGCTGACTCACTCTTCATTAGCAGCTTCAGTGCTGTCAGCTGCTCATTGAAGCCCCGACTATAAACCACGCTGTCATGTTGGTGCAAACTGCAGTAACTATTTTCAGTTCAATTGAGTTTATCTGCAATATATAAATGAAAAAAATTTGATTCAGTGCAATCATGCAGGCACATTCACATATTTCAATTTAGCTTTCAAACACTGGCATCAAGTTTGGTTTATTTTTCAAATAAGTAAAAAAAAAAAAGATTTCTACCTAGAAACAAACAGTCAGAGACCTTTCTCCTCACTCTGTGCTGATTGTTTTTATATCCTAAAATTTACTTGCACTAATGCAAGTTGATTCAAAAAGTTGAACATAAATGGGGCTCTAGGTAAAGTCTTTCACTGAGTTTCTTATTTTTTCCAAATATAAATTTATTTTTATAGGGGCATGCATTCTCTGATGCCCCTAAATTAGAGGGATTGTCTGCAGAAACTATTTGGTAAATAGGGTTAATCTATTTCATCTCAGTATGGATGCAGTCCTCTGTAAAAATGTTACAGTAGGTTTTCTGCGCTTTAAATCACTCAAAACACACGATTCCTGTCATGAAACATGGAGGTGGCAGAATCCTCAGATTAGTAAAGCAGCACCACTCTGTGTTTTCCTAATTTCCCTACGAAAAAGTTCCTTTGAGGTGCAGTATGACGATAAACAGTTTTCCTGTAACGGTAAGATTTTTTTGCTGCCATTACCAATTTGACTTCACCTTCCATAAAATTCTGTCACACAACGTCTAATTTCTACATCTCATTAAGACACAATGACACCGCAGGAAGACATGCAATTTCCTCCTACAGGGATCAATATGCTGCGTCAGCCAGAAAGCTCCCACAGTGGACTGGCCCCCTTAGAGCCTGATCCATAGTGCATAATTACGCCAAGGTCAGGAAAGAAAGCCATTTGCATATTGATGCAGGCACCTTGAACTGACAAACGTGCCTGCCAACCAGGCAGAAAATTAACCAGTCAAGTCAAGTTTGTATCTTTGTGTGTATGTGTGTGTACCTTTTAAAGTTACTACCTGCACCTTTTCTGCCGTTTCATTTTGGCACAGACGTAGTCTTAGTAGGTGGCTAATTGAAAATGCCTATACTGCTGTGACCCTCTCTGTCTTCGCATGTCTGTCTTTGTGTATTTTTTTTTCTTTTCATAGTTTGAGCCAGACAATTCACCAACATCACCAGCTTTTGTTTTAGCTTTAGTTAAACATGACCTTCCTTACTCTTATCAGAGTGGATAGTAGATCCCATTACTACATTCATCTTGTGCAAATTGTAGTGAATTGTACAAGGAGCCTTAGGTAAATCTTGATTGAAATAAGTGGAAAATAACATCTTTATTGCTAAACTTTTTGACTCTTGTTAGTGGTTCTCTCTAATGTGTGCATGCTGTTTGTTTGTCTACAGTTAAGTGAAATGGAATAATCATGTCCTCCTGAGTCTGATATTTTGCCCCCACACACACACACTCCAACACTTTATTGCTGAATCATGACCTTCCTTGCTTCAGTTACACCGCTGAGCTGCTGACAGATTAAAACAGCTCCACTCAAACAGTGAGGTGAGACGCAGAATAAAACACATTTCTTACTCCTGACACAGCCAGATGGATAAATAAATATGGCTAACAGCCTCAGTATAACTAACATGAGCACAAAGGTGAGTGAGAGGGCAGACATTTTTGGAGACACAGCCATCACTAATAGGCTTGTTGATTTATTAATTTCAAGGTTTGCAAATAGGTCAATCCTGAAATTCAGTTTAGTACCAGCAAGAAAACTATCACTTCAGCCATTGCTCATTTGCAAACCTTCTTCTTGAATTGTTCAGTCGATGTAGATTTTTCCGTTGCAGAGAATGATAATGCAGTGATTAAAAGTAAAGGAGACAGTTGGTATGCATATGTTCTGAAAGAAAAAGGCCATTTCTTCCTACAGGGATGAAATGGCCTTCATTGAGGTCCTTCCTCATTGTTAATAATTTTGCCAAAATTCTCATAATGAGATATTTTGTGTAAAATTTACACAAAAATAAAATTTGGAATAAGTCTGCAACATAACAAACTGTGCAAAAAGTGAAGCGCTGTGAATATGTTCCAAAATCAATATGCATTATAACTAGTCTGAAATTGATCAAAAATCTGTCTCAATGGGAATTTTGTAAAATTAAGATTTTAGCAAAAATTTAAATTGCAGCTTAATTTAAAGCTTTCTGTATTTCTGCAATAGCAAAATCAGATGATTAATGTAAGACCAACATTGATATGTATTGACAAGAATTAAGACAAAACCGTATTTTGTACATAAAAGTTTTGAGGATATAAAAACATTTGTGTGCTGAAGATTGAGGACGCCGTAGGTGCAGGATAAAAGCTTTTCGTAGTCAGATCTATGGACTATCAGTATATTTTTAAGGTACTTGGATAAAAACACTTCTTTTGGATCAAATACCAGAGAGGAGGTGTTAGGACCATTGCAGGTGTATGTGCAAGTGTTATTTGGCCAAGTCAGCAAAAGTTGCGACAGAACTGTTGTTAGATTGTGTCCTTTTGTTTGGCTCATATCCTGTAAAGAAGCACTTTAGTTTTGTACACTGCAATATCAGTCCTCAGCTAAAGGCTGCTGCAATCTGACTGCCAGCAGATTTATGGAATGATGTTTGAAAGAGTTTTTGGCTTACTTTCACAAAACTTTTATTTTTGCCGTTGTGACCTTTTTCTAAGTAGTTGGTACAAATATTCACAGAATGTATTTTATAACTCCTTACAACTTTTAATCCAACCATGTAACAGAATGACATTGACGTTCCTGGAAAAGCCCTGTGAGTTCATTATAAACCAGGCCAGAATTAACTCCAATGTACAAGCCTAAAAACAAAAATAAGTGAAATTTCTTTCATAGAATATTTAAAGAAAGTATTTGTCATTTATGTCTTGTTGACAGTGGATGTGATGATGTGAAGATGGGTGAATTTACATATTCTTTGTAAGTTGTTAAATGATATTATTAAGTGCGTCCTCTTCAATACAATTAAAATTTCTTGTGATTGATGGATGGAAACAATGGTTGTATAAATAGTTCATTATCTTTGTATCATCTTGGGTTTATATAATATTGGTGAGAATGTGAAGGGGTGGATGTTGTATCTTGAAGCACAAGAGGTTAGCAAATTATACAACTCTAAAAACAACCAGAAAAATGTCACATTGAACAACTTGTACTGAGTTATAAGCCAGAATTAAAGTCTGTTTTACTTACTAAATAAAAGCAGTAAATAAAGGTGCCTGCTTAGCATGCAATGGCAAGCCATCCTTAGCATGGGACCAAAATTCAAAATGCTTTTTCACCTCTGAGTTTGCAACATAAAGTAAAAGTCCGCTGACTCTAGGGAGCAAGTGGCGCACATGGATGTAGGAGTCCACATCGGTCAAATGGAGAACAAGCAATTAGTGGCTTAAAAACCAACACTGAAATGAATTTATTAATCAACAGGTATCCAATTCAGCTCAGTTTATTTATATATTTTCAATTCTCAACAAATTCATCTTGAGGCACTCTATAAAAAAAGTCGTTTCAATCACATATATGTCTTAATTGACCTTAGTTATCAAACAGTACATTTAATCCAGTACATTAATTAATCTGAAAGTAGCCAACCCGCTATCTACACCATGTTTGACTCTCAGTATGATGTTCTTTTTCTGAAAATCCGTTTTAGTTTTACACCAAATGTACTGTTCCATCATTTCTCTAATAACTTGTAGAGCATCAAGATGTTTTTGGGGGATGTTTTTAAGTCATTTTTTGGAGGGTTAGACATTTTTTTAATTGTCACATAATAAACACTGACATTTACTGAGGGAAGTGAGGCCTGCAGTACTTTAGATGTTCTGGGTTCTTTTGTGACCTCCTTCATGATCTCTCAGTGAGGTGTTGAAGTAATTTCGGCAGGTCAGGCTCTCTTGCGAAAGCTTTACTGTTTAGACAAAATCTCACTCTGGTTTAATGGAGTCCCAACGATTTTGAAATGACAATGCAATACTATCCAGGCTGATAGATCCAGTCATTTTTATCTCTTATTTGTTCTTGGATTTGTCGATTTATTTTTTGAGAGATTTTAGCCTATGTCATGTCAGACAGGTTGTATTTATTTATTATTCATTTAAGTGGATTCTTGATGGTTTGGCAGGCATAGGAAATTAACTCAGCTTCAGAAGATGTGGTTAACCTCAGTTAATTAATGATTTAACATGTCCATTTTCCAGGACATCTTGGTTCAGATACACTTTACCTCAATAAATAAAAGGATATTTTCAACAGATATTTTGTTTTTGCTCAGGAAATATGTCTGATAATGTACCATCTAGCAAAAAAACACTTTTTTTGTTTTATTCCAAGCTTTACTTATTACTTATTTACTTTTAGTCACCCTACTTAATGTCATATTGCTCACTTTCCCTGACACCTGCTCACCTGTAGCATTAGTGCTTCATTTGTTATATTGATTTCCAGTCTTTTGCCACAGCCATAAACATAGGTTTCTCCATGCTTTTTTGCTGCTACTGACTTAAAAAGGGGCTCTAAATGCAAAACGTAGTGCTGCACCTTTCATATCTGTGCATCTGTAAAACTGTACTGTAATGCACTCTGGCCATTAGCTTTCAAAAAGAAAAGAAACTCAGCAAATGCTCGACCAGCCACAAGAAATTAATGGTAATCTAAAGAGGGGCGTGGGTGGCTTTCAGTAACTGTAGGTTCTGGCAAACAAAGTGAGAAACGATGACTCTCCACTCTTGCAGTTTACTTTGCTCAAACTCCTGGTGCCTGTTGGTGTTTTTTTTATCAGAAAGAGAGGCGTCAGTGTTCATAGCACAGCAGAGAGGCAGATTCATACAGTGAAGTCCTTCCAAAAGTCCTCCATCTATCTCTCACTCTCTCACACAAACACACGCGCACACACACATGCCATCAAACAGTTACAGCCACATCCTTAATTATTCAGTCACTAATTACCTCTGCAACCGCTTACATAACTGATGTCAATTTTGTAAAGAGAGGGAAGAAGACGCTTGTGAGGAGAAGTTGCCGGAAAAAGCGAGCTTTTGAGTGTTTCAGCTGGCCGATGTGCTGATGCAAGTTTTTTACAGCTTCTGAAACTACTTGACAGAACATTTCATTTGAAGAATATATAAATTTGGAGAAAAAAAATGCACCAAACACACATGCAGTGGTTGTAAAAATGTCTCCTAATTATGTGACTTTATACTGACATGTGAAAATTAGGATCCCACTTCAAATATTCAGGTCTTTATTAACAAATGATCACATACTGATATCTAATCTTCTACTTTTTAAGGATGGAAAATTATGTAACCCTACTTTGGCAAAAAAATAACCTTGTTTTATCCATTAAATAAAATAAGTAAATCAAAAGTGAGTTTTCTAAACGAGAAAAAAATGAATGCACCATGACTTCTAATAGCTGGTGGGCCCCATGTTTGCACTTGCAGATGTTTCAGGGGTTTTCTGCATCTCCAGCCCATTCTCAGTGAAGATATGGTTTTAACTCTGCCGCTCCGGGACAATCCTTCTCTTATTTCTCAACCAGTCTTTGTTGGACCTTCTGATATGTTTTTGGATCATTGTCTTGTTTCAGGGTCCCATTTCATCTTTAGCTTAAATCTTTCTTACAGCCCCATCACCGGCAGCTCTCATGGTAGATTCCTCTACTGAATGTCACTAAGCCATAATACTCCCAACTCCCTGCTTCACATTTGGCATGTAGGTCTTTCCTAGGAATGCTGTGTGAGATTCTCTGATGTTTCAACAGTGTAAGCCTCCTACACTGTGCTGAGTAGATTTGTTGTCAGATTTCACAAAAAGTTTCCTGAAGTATTCGGCCTTAGCTGTTTAGCTAAATTACTTGAAATTCTAAAATATTGTTCAAGTTGAAATACAATTTTGTTCTAATATGTAGGAAAGACACAAGTTTTTATATGACATCTTGAGTCCAGATATGTGAAGTGGAGCATTCTATCTGCTTCAAACACAATTATTTACAGTATTTTTTTTCTGTTTTTCATCCTCTCTCACTTTTTGGTAATTGTTTCCTTGCTTGGCATTTTAAACTGGAAGTTTCATCATCATCCATTGTTCATACCTTTTTTATGAGAGAAAAGAGCCTGGCTGGCTATTAAGAATCATGCTGCGGAAAAATAGAAAGCTGCCCAGTTTGAAGATGCCCTTTACTTGACACCTTAGCTGACTCACAACTTGCAGACTTTTCTTATGCTGCATTTCAACTCCATGAAAGCCTTTTTCTTTACATCTTACATTTTATTAAGATAAACCTAGAAATTGGGAGATATTTTTGCACCTTTAACTATCTTGATAGGAAATCTATAGTTTTGAGGAACTGGCCCATCCCTCTTTGAAACAGGTCTCTGTTTTTTTTGCTTGTTATTTTTGCTTTCTTCTTGACTCCCTCAGATATTTAATTTGCATCATCTCTCAAAATCTCTAAGCTTATTGTTTTACCGCAGTATTAGTTGTCATAACTTGTAAACACGAAATTTAAACTCAACCTTCAATCAGCTTAGACTACAGCATGGGTAAGCTGGAAGGGTAAAACCAGCCCCGCCATGGAAATGGGACAGAACAGTTTGGATTTTGCAGCAGCTTTATTTCAGTCCAGTCGCAAGCAACAACATAAGCATCCTTGTAAAGTTGGGTATTCTTAGCAGACTGGCTTATTAGCTGCTTCAGATTGCCCAGGGCGAGGAGCTTAATGCTTAACTTGTCCCAGCTTTTCCAGTGCTGATGCAGATCTGGCCATGTTTCCAAAATAAAATGAGATAATTTGTTTTTAAGTTTGTTTTAAGACTGAAAAAGTGTTCTTTTGTCTTAGTTCCTCTTGGACTCTTTAGCTCCAGCCTTTAGGCTACCAGGAAGCACCAAACAAATGTGTGTGGATGTTGCTAATAGATTTTAATCTTGACATCATTTATTATTTATCTTGGTTTGCAAACATTCTCACCTTAGCTCACACTTGCCTCTTTTCTACAGAAAAATCTAATGTTTAACTAGCAGCAGGCGAAAGCTGCAGTTTATGGAAGACATTTTGCTTCTTTCACACATGACTGCAACCTAATTTACTCCACCGACACCACTGACACATTTGTTGGTAAGACTTCCATTTTGGTCTTTTGTTTCTAGTGACACAGACAACGGCTGGGAGGAGGTGTAAGATCTGTCTAAGGGGTGTCTGGAAAACAAACTGGTTCCTAACACCTTGTAGACGATAGACTCTCCACTTCCACATCCGTTGCACATTTGATTGCAGAAATAGTATTCTTATTTATTTATTTTTTAGGATTTTAATGAAGAAATATCTTAAATGAAGATAAAGCTCTCAGCATCTTCACTTTCACTTTTTACCTATCATCAAGGGTATACAGTAGTTCAAGATGGCTACTGTAAAAGCCGTCTTGAACGACGTTTACTGTATTATATTAGCATAGGATGGTTAGTGTCACTCAAACCGCAGTGCTCTAGTTGGCCCTCATGGTGCGCCCTGAAAGTTTACCTCTCTCACTCTTTCTCAGCCTGATCAGGCCAAATAAAAAACAAACAAACATCTTAACATGTTATAGATAATTCAGTTTCCTTTAGATTGCCTCTTAAATCTCCGTACTTACTTCATTTTAAACACCTTGCTGAAAACAGTTAATTTGAGAGACCGGAGACTGAAGACTCTTGCCACTTTCATCTAATAGTATGGTGCATTTATTTACTAATAAGAAAATATTAGGTTTTTGATTATCAATTCAATTAGTCTAGTCAAATTTTCAGTATATTTCCATAAATTAAATTTATACACATCACAAATAAGTGTGTTTTTCACAGCAAATACTGCTTTTAAAAACTGTTGCAATTTGTCTGAGTCATCAATAGTTTGATTTAACTAAATAGGAATGGATGTTGATAGTGAGCCAATAAAAAGATAAGAGGTAGTTGGTTAGAAACCAATGTTACTATCTTGGTGCACTCTCTGATATGTGCATCCTTTTCATCACCTTGCTGAAGAAACTGTTGGAAAATATCTCTACTTCCACGTCTTCATTTGATCTGGCTTAACATTATCCATGTAAACTGTGACTCCAAAATGCACTCATATGAAGGCTCAGATTTATTTGTCCATCCACTCACAGTGTGACACAAAAACAAATACACTCCACATGGGAGCTTTTTACAGCATTTGTTAACATTTGCAACAGTCACAGCTAAATTTAGCTGCGTGTCATCATGGCATCCGTTTACTGCGGACTTGCCCAGAGCCTTGGTGGACTGGTTGAGCTGGGTGTTGCTATGTGTTCACTTGAACATCATCTTTCATCAGCATGGGCCTTGGTTGCCATCCTTAATGTGTCAAAACCAATCTGGGATGTGAACGAATGCCACAAATGCCTCTGACATCATGGAGTTTCCACTGCTGCGCTCAGTTCAGCTCAGCTCATGGTTCACGGCTCGGATGTTTCACATTGCTGGCTGGCACACAGGGGTTCCCCACCCACTGCCCCTCTTTGACCATACATGTCATCCAGATCTGCTGTTTATTTGGAAGGACATCATCTTACATCTGAAAGGTGCAGTCACATCACGTTGGAGCCACAGAAGTAAACAAGAGGTTTTTTAGTACTTGAGTTAAGGAAGTGCAAGTACTAAAAAATATTTAATGCATTGGACAAACTCTAGACGAATATATATATTGATCTAGGACGGAAAATATCCACTTTGAATGAATAAGAAGGGCCTCAATAATATGTTTCTTGGCCACGACGCCATTCCCATCGAAGTGCCAATGTTTTTGTCGAAGCTGTAAAATTTCACATGCTTTCTAAATAAAAGTTAGCAAGAAAAGGAAATATCCACTTTGTATTTGGTGGAATAAGATGAGTGCAAACTAATAGATTTTTTTTTTACACATTTATTATTTTCTTTAAATTATAGAGACTTATTGTTTTATATCTATTCCAGCTATTAATAATCTTAGCAATACTGTTGTATGTTATTTTAGCAAAGAATATTGTTCTTTGCTATAGTAGCTTTTATAATTTATTTATATTAATGTATTGGCTTAACTTTTAATTTATCATTTTCATCTTTCTCCTTGTACAATATACATAGTCTATATTGTAGTTGCATGAGCAGATTATTGTAAAATATACATAATGCATATTGCATTAAGAGATTGGAGATTGTCAATCAGCTTTCCTGCTTCTTCCTTCTTGCATTTCCACATTTCTTTATTCTTATAATCAATTACTTTTTAATACAAAACTGTTCTATGCTTGTCTAAATGCCCGTCTTGCATAAAACGGGGTCAATAAATTACGGCTTGTTGTTTGACTCATTGCATTTATTTTTGAATTCACAGCTTCAAATTGAATTTGAAGCTGCATGTGTGATTATGTGTGAGGCCCTTTTCTATGTGTTTCCCATCAGCAGACTAATCCTAAATTATTCCTGGGGATTGCCTCAGAGGTTTCCTTTCCTGTGTTATATCGCCACAGCTGTCACTCACATGTTCAGCTGGTCCTTAAATATCAAAGGATTTCTCAGGTCACACACCAGATGTCCTTTAACCCGCCTTTGATGGGCTGCAAGGTGCCATGTCCATCTTTGGCCATCATATGTGTGCTAGCAGCTGTCAATGCAACTTGTAAAATAATTATTTTGGCTATTAATGGAAACAGAAAAGCAAACACAAAAACAATTTGCTTACTCATTGCAACGACTGGAGCATTCAGTTGTTTATTCTATGAGTGTTATGAAACATTTTAAGAGCAGGATTAGGTTTTCCATCACACGCTCACACGGGCATCCGGGACCAGGATATACGACACTTCTAACTTTAGTCTCTTCTTCTCTTCTGCTTTTAATAATCCAGTTAGTCTGCTCAGTAGGAATGTAAAGCCTCCTATTTATTACCTGCAGACAAGTAAGGGCCCCAGACTCACCTGAATATTCTGTGCCAGACAAACTCATGTAACACCAAGACGAACTTAACCACCTCAGGCACCGATGGAACTTTCCTTACTTCACTGCAGAACTGCAAAATTTAATAAACCCCGATCAAAATGACAGTTTTTATGATTTAAGAACAGGAGACCACAATAAATCACTTCAGAACTTTATTTATCCATACAATTAACCTGGAAAGCTCAATTGTAAGAGAAGAAATTAAAAAACTTGCAAAACCCCCTTGGATAATTATTTGCTGAAACACACATCTTGTTTATTGGGCATTTATTTATTTAGAATTTATTTTGGTCTATTTTATTTAATCACACAAACTTGGCCTTTGTGTACTTTTGAGTGGCATTGAGCCTCAGTGGGAAATATGTATAAAAAAATTACAGCTCTGATTTCTTCTAAGTATAAAATACTAAAGGTGTCTGTCTTACGACTGCGTCCTGTGGGAAAATGCTGACATCGGAGTGAGATCCGGTTATCAGTAGATATTCTGTCTGGAATAGGAACCAGAGACTGTAATAGAGACAACTTTGCCTTTTACATAAAAAAATAAACAACTAAACGTTCTCACAAAATATAATTTTTTTTAATTTAAAGACTTATGTTTGCAGGTAGCTCATTAGAGTGTTTATGAGTGCATGGAACCATCAGCAGGTCTCACTGACCCAGTGTAATAGTCTTGACCTTGAGGAGAGTGTGGCAAGTAAACTTATCCTGACGCCCCCCCAGGAATGAGACATCATGTCCGGCCTTTCCTCAGAGCAACGTGCCTGGAAAAAGATAACACACACACACAGATACACACATCTGTGTTGACGGGGGAAAACCCTTTGGAGGTCCCCTGCTTGGACATGCTGTGGGGTCCAAGCAGGGGATGGAAACCAAAACCTCATCTTTGCCAAGAGGGATTAAGATAAAGTAGGAAGGACTGGTTGTGTATTATTCTTACTTTTACAGATAAAAATGTGCAAGTGTGATGGGAAAATTTGCCATTTGATTTATTTTCACAAAATTCCTGTGCACTATTAGTTGTCTAATAGTTATTTACACATGGACACACTCATAAGAAAGCCAAAATCTCATTTTTATTTTCTAAAATATTTGGTTTCTGGCTTTAGTAACATTTGGGATAGACTGAGAGCACTGTAGATGTTACATAAATTGAATCTTCAAAAATACAACCTTCATCGTGAATCTGCACACATTTTATGTCCTTTTTATAAACTCAAAACAAAGTGCAAGGAAGAAAAAACAAATTCTTTATTTTTCTCAATTATTTGAAACGCATATTACCCGTCAGGACAGACCGATGGAATATTGGGCTGTTGTTAAATGACTGCATCTGTGGCTTCGATTTCTCTGTTTTTGTCCTGTTAAATCATCCTTTATCAGTTTGCTCAATTTTCTTGATGTATAAATATCTGTGTACAGAAGTCCTTGCCACCTGTGGTCGTGCAACATAAGGTTTGAGCATGTAAAGCACACAGTCAAGCAAACACAAATCTAAATAGGTTACTAACGTGTTGTTTGGTGTGAGACTGCATACTGAATCATCCTGGATTCTCTGGCACATGCTCATGTGAAGCTGTTGCATGGTGGTAATTAGTGGAAGCAGGAAGGTGATAACAAGCAGGAGCCACACGTTTGCAGCTGAGGTGTCGCTGCCAGCATGTCACTGAAAGTCCCAGCCACACCTTTCGCACCCTCTCACAAGTCCCCAGGCAGATCCTTTTAAATACATGCACGTGTACCCAAGCTGCAAAAAGCCCAACAAAATACTTCCCAAAGACGCTCTTTACATATTGTGCTTAGACTATATGTCCAACATAACTCTTCTGTTTGCTCCTATTTCATGTTCTTCCTTTGCCTCCTACTCCTCCTCCTCTTCCTCCTCCGTTTACAGTCTGACTCATCATATCCAAAAGGTGAGATGCTGCATTCAGTTGGTTATTTTCATCTTTTACATTTGAAACTTTCTTCAATTTTCTTTTATCATGTTACTTCCAATTCTGGCTGTCAAGTCTTCTAGCCCTAAACAATGAGCCTAAATTATGATGTTCTTTTTTAAAGTCTCACAATGTTTTAGTCAGAGTTTTTTTTTGTTGTGTCTAAACAATAAGTGAAGACTTGTAAAAATAAGAAAAATACTGAAAAACTAACTCTCGTACCTTGTTGTGAGGCAGTTTAACCTCAGATGTGCTTCCTGATAGGTGAAATATCACATTCATCACCTAAGCTGTGGTGGTCTGTTGTGTGGGGTATACCAACCAAATTTTCTTTAGCTGGCCTGCTTTTTGACAATTGTAAAATCTACCACAGCTAACACATGCCATGTGCACCAAGCATATGCATCACTTCTATTAAAATCAATGCAGCTTCAACTTAAATGTCTCTGTAATGATCCAGTATTAACATCAAACAGTCTTGGTGGTTGGTGAATCTTTTATTTAGAAAAAGTACATTCAATGGTGACATCAAGGAAGATAAAGTACCTGGATACGTCGCAGCAGAACACTGTGAATTTCACCCTGACACACAAAGCTTGGACATGATAGGATTTGATGTGCCACAAAATTCTCTTGGGTTTCTTGGTGTGTTTTGACCAATGCAGCAACATCATACCTGGAAAGATGGGAAACAGCTTTACCAATAAAATCCGAAATATTCAACTTTGTGTTTTGCAATTGTGAAGGGTTCAGGGGACTCCTGGGCCTTCAAACACTACTGACTGACCGTTGGCAGGACCAGTTAACCTGACTGATTCTGTCACTGTCTCATTAAAATAACTTTTAAACTTCAGGAATGATGTGATGGGGAATGTAATGATTTTGAAGCTGTGACCATTCTCTTCCTTTTAAATGGGGGAATCGGCCTGTTCCCACTTGTGACTGAAAATCAATTAGTGTAAATGTTGAGTCTTTTCATCAGACTCAAGAGGGAGTCCTGCAGAATACTGCACTTAGCTCCAGCCAATCATAAGAGTAACTGTAATCATCACATTTATTCAATTAAGACACCAAACACTTTGGTCCCTTAATAGTTATGCTAATTTTCCCACCATATTTACATATCTTTGCCCTTCTCAGTTAGTAGCCTACTGTTCTCTATATGTTTGGTGTTTTCCTCTGCCCTCATTGATTGTTTGTCTCTTTTTCACTGTTTCTCTCAGGTTGTGGAAACAGCAGTTTGAGTGGAGACATGTATGGTGCCGGATACCATGCGATTACCAATATAGACTACTCCTTGGTTTGCATCAGCGCTATGAGTGCAAGGTACTGCAGTTGTCCCGGTATGACCTGGCATCAGATGGACGTTCGTCAGCTCTCCTTTGCCGATGCATCCTTTGACGTTATCCTTGAGAAGGCGACGCTGGATGCCATCATGGTTGAGGAGAAGTCACCATGGGAGGTCTCTCCTGAAACTTCATCCTTCATTCATCAAGCTCTCATCGAGGTAACTGCAAAGTCCTTTGCACTTTATATTAGGATTTCAGGTTTGAGGGGTTTCTCTCTGGAACAGGTTTATTTCTTCAGTGGGTCTTTGGACTTCCACAAAATCTATTTTGTTGTGAATATGAACAAAATAGATAATATACAGAAATTAAGTAGCATGAAACATAATCAAAAAGAAAAACACCTGTAAATGAGCCAAGATATCACATACTGTAAACCACTGTGTTTTGTGTTTGGGGTTCTTTCAAGATTGTAGAAGTCCGCTTTAATTTTTGTCCGGCTCAAACGAGCCATTAATCCAATCTTTGGGATCAACTAATCTGAATATTTACAACATGAAGGTGACAATCATCATCTGCAAGTAAGATACTAACTGCTTATAACCTTTTAAAAGAACCTCGCTTCAGAAATCCTTAACTGTGTCTTTAACTCAGCGTCTTTCACTTCTCTGTTTACTTGTTAAGGAGGCATTTATTTACCTGCGTTGCAGTAGTGCATAAAACAGAAGAGCAAATGTCTGCACTGCAGATTGACTCAAGTTTCTAGTCTTTTACTTCTAAATGTTGTTCAGACAGTGAATGTCACTACTGTGAAGATTTGAATGCTCCACTATAACAATAGTATATCTGCAAATTACTCTCTGACAGTGAAATCAGTAATGGTGGCACTTAACATTTCCACTCCACTGCCCATAAAGAGGACTGACAAGATGCTGAGTGCTCTCAGCTGTTGGCTGCTGCAGTAACCACCACATCAATTTGACAATGACAATGTTTTGGCCATTAGCCATGCTAGACCTTGACACACTAAGACAAGAGAACACCACTATTAACTGGAGTAGGTAGCTCAAGGTTTGTAAATGGAGAAGAACAGCTCAAGGCACAATCACTGGAATGTTTGAAGTGCAGCATAATAAGTCACAATTCAAATTTAAGTTCACAACATGTCTTCGAAGTCATCTGTTTATAGGGTTAACTATAAATCCTACAGAGTACTTAAAAACCCTGTTTTTTGCATTTTTGTCACACTAGTATGCTTGAAGTCATGAAACAAATTTGAATAACTTGAGCAAATTCTAATAATAAAATGTGAGCCAGGCCATTGTGCTCTTTTTAGTCAGTAGGAATTTTTACCTTGGAATTTTGCCATTGATGACATTTTTGCCACATTTTTGCCACTCAGTTCACACAAGAAGAATTACTGAGACAAATGAGACCTGCAGTGCCTTAGGTGTTTTTTCAGTTCTTTTGTGACTACTGTTTGAGTCCTTGATTCATTCTTGGAGTAATTTTAATAGGTCTTCAACTTCGTGAAAGATTCACCATTATCCCATGTGTTTCTACTTCATGCTAATTGTTCTTACTTGGGGTTTCTGGAGTCCCAAATACTTAGAAATTACATTTTAAGCTTGTTGTGCCTTTTTGAGATCTTTTAGCCTACATAATGTTGTCAAATTGAAGGTATTTTTTATTCTGGAAATAAT
Organism: Phalloptychus januarius; assembly: GCA_902982915.1. Lineage (NCBI taxonomy): Eukaryota > Metazoa > Chordata > Actinopteri > Cyprinodontiformes > Poeciliidae > Phalloptychus > Phalloptychus januarius. The sequence goes on along the minus strand of CADWAE010000466.1, from coordinate 10,214,992 downwards.
TGGGCCTGGGTGAGGCTAGTGGAATTTAATTATTTACTCAAGCTATCTTTATGTGATTTTGAAATTTGGTTTATGCTCTTAAACCTTGAAAAGTGACAAGAAAACAACGAGGGGAGCGATGGGGGACCCACTGTGCTATAGTTGTATGATGAATTAGTTTGCTAGTCAGTCCTAAATTGTTGTCTAAGTCTAGTATTTTCTGAAACATTTCCCACTACCAAATTAGCTAGAGCTTTAAGGATATATAAGCTTCATCAGGCAGGAGCCTAACTCCAGTAAACAAAAGCAAATAGGCAACAGACAGGCATGCAGGAAGAAAGGGGCTGTTCCCTGGGTCTTTTCCTCCAACAGAAGGAGGTTTTAAAGAAGGATCAACGAGTTTGGTTGCTGCACAGATGGATGGATTCGACTTTGCTTCAATAGGAGTGAAGCCGAACTCATAAAACAGCCTCCAACCCAACACTATAATGATCAGAAGTCATTATAGTGGCATTCTGAGTTCCTTCTCAGATGTTTTCACATTTCCTCACCTCTAATTTCCACCCCATTTTCTCCACAGTTTCATAAAGATTTCCCCCAGCTGCTTTGTTCTCAGGGCTCTGTGATCACAGAAAAGTGCAAAATTGATCATGCGATCTTTGCAGTGCACTATTAATGGTATTTCTTAGTGCGTTTGTGTTTGTTACGATTAAACGGCTTGTAATCTTTGGCTTATGCGGCTCCAGCAGTCACAATTTTTGCTCTGGTTTGAGTGTGTGTGTTATGTAGGAATGTGGGAGGTCTGTTGTGAACCTACTTTCTCACAGAAAATATTCTCACTATGAAAAGAAGACAGAGAGAGGCAATGAAAGGAAAGGGAGAAAACCTCAGATAAACCAGGAGGGTGGGGATCCCTTAGAGGTCTTCTGCTATCAGTGAACTGGGATGGAGAATTTGATTAAATGAGAGGAAAACAAGAATGGAGAAACTGCATGACAGCAAATGAGAAAGTTAGTGAGGAGAGGGGACGAAAGAACGAAAGCCCTACAGAAAGCTAATGAGCAGTGTGCCGGTATGAGACCGATTAGACGGAACACAGTTGAAATAAAATCTGCTTTAAGGCTTTTTCCCACCAATTACTTGAGCTCTAGAAAAACATTGATAAATGACAAATGGTGCATATTTACACTTGGGAGTACTTGGGGAAACAAAAAAAAAAAATCAAATCAATGCTTCAGAAATTGCAGCCAAAAAAAGAAGCAAAACAACAATAAATCATTCTCACCTGTCATGTGTAATTTTAACAACTGACAATCTCGACAAAGAGTCGCGGAACAATAGATTTTATTGTGTTTATTTTTGTTTTTAACATGCACGCTTCGCTCGTACATTCAAACAAAATCTTGCTGCAGAGGCCGCGGTTCACTGAAGCGTGAAATTTATTTCACAGACTGACACGCTCTATGAATCACTCTAGCTGTTGCTATGGAGACTTTCATTGGATATCATTTTAGACTAACACTTTTAATTGGTAACCTTTAGTCCTGTTTAAAAGGTAAAGAGTAGTCCTTGGACTTTTTTCTAAGAGGGAAGTTTAGCTGAAGATGCTTAATTCTAATTAATCCTGATTTATGAAGGAATAAAGAAATTGTATTCACCTAAAGTACTGGACTTTAGATTTTCACCGTATTGCTAAAAGTATTGGGTCCCCAAGCCAAATAACTGAACTTAGGTGTTAAAATCACTTCTATTGCCACCTGTTCCGTCCATAGTCATTGTGAAGGAAGGCGTAGCTCTCAGGAGCTCAGTGAATTTCAATATGGCACCTTGAGAGGTGCAACTAGTGCAGTTAAGTCCATTTGAGATTCAACCATGAAGGGTTAGACCACCTGAAACCAGAGTGTGGTCAGTGAATGATGATCACACTCTGCTTTGTGGTCATGCGAGCAATATGTGCTGTGCAGAGGTGACCAACTTTCTTCAAAGCCAATAGCTACAGACCTCTCAGCTTTATGTGGCTTTCAGATTAGCTCAAAAATAGGAAGCTTCAAGGAATACACTTTCATCATCATGCAACTTCATTTGACTATGAGCAATACAAAACCTCAAGCAGTGGCCTAAAGCATCATACCAGCAGACTGAAAGGAATTGGATGCGTGCTCTCTGGAATGGCGATTCCAGACTCAAGCAGTTTGATGCATGAGTCTGGGTCTGGCAGTGTGGAGTTCCCCCTTAATCCACACTGAAGGGGAGTTGAAGGTGCTACTGTAGTGCCACACTGGGGGCAACCACACTGTGAAGGGGGCAACACAGTGTGGAGTTGCCCCCTTCAACTCCGCACTGCATGCCAATTCACAAAGCATACTCCATAAAGATGAGGCCAGGTCTTTTTTCCAATCTTAGTGTCTTACCTGACAAATGCTATTCAGATATTTCTAAAAGGTCACATTTAAACTCTTCACAGATATCCTCTGTGAAGAGTTTAAATGTTTTGATAATACATTTCTGTTCCCTGCATGTCAGGGGATTTTGCATAGACGTTCTTTCCTTTGAGGTCCTGAAAGAGAGATTATGCAAGGTCAAGAGGTTCATTCCAGTGCAAATCAAAATGTGTCCTAGTTTGCTGGTTATAAACACAGCAACATGATTTCTGTCTTCATATATGCAGATGATAATCTAAACTAGAGCAGTTGTGTGCAGCAGCTGTTCAGAATGTTTTGCCCGATGACTCCAGGCTGAGTTTTTATCCATGCTTGCAGCTTGGCTGAAGGTCCTCTGAGTCTTTAATGCATGCTGGAAGAGCTAGACAGCTGGCCTCGTGATATTCATATTGTATCTCATTGTATCTGGGTTGAAGTTTTTATAAATCTTGATTTTACTAGTTATAAGTGTGTTGTTTCTGTTGGATAACAGGCTGCAGTCATTAGTTGTTGTCATCAACAGGCCTTTGACATGTTTCCTGAGGAAACCCAGCCCATTCCTCTTGACAAATCTCTTACAACTGGACTGTGATTTGTGCTGCTTCTCATAAAAAAGGTCAGCTCTTAAAAGTGCTTATAGTTTTTGATTTTCTGTAAATGAAAATATATTAATTGTATTTGGAAAGCAGGGAGTGTGAGTCCATCCTGCATCTACACCAACTGACATATCCTGAGTCGGAGAGAGTCAAGTGCATCTTTAGGATTTGGGAGGGGAGCCCAAATAAATCTCTAGTTGTTTTTGCAGAAGTTTCCTCACCAGTTTTTGCTATTTTACTGCCAGTAAGGTGACATTCCACTGACCTAGAGCCAGATTTTGATGCCAGTAGTTGGCACACATTTAGGCCACTGCCCTTACTTGCTGTCCAGCTTATGCTGCGTTTTGGTGACTTCCTGTTGCTTTTTTGATTGGGCTCAGCTGAGCTCGAGGAGCCAACACCTGGCAAGGAGACTCTATCAACTTATTTCACAAAAAAGATTGTGTATTTTAATTTTTGGACAAAGAGATTGTTTATTACAAAACTTGTTGTACTATGACTTTAATCCCGGATTGATGACAGAAGGTGATCTGCTGAAGCTGCAAACTGGTTAATCTTCACTTCTCCACTCGGTGTACAGAGGCTCTCTAACTTTTCCAGACATGCCCATGTTGAGTGCAAAACTGGCTGGGCTTGTTTTGATGATCTCATTAAAGAGAAAGAAATGCAGTTATATTATGTTTTGTTTCCTATATTTCATTTTCTCAATTTGTTTATTGTCAAAATATATAAACTGGTTGTGAAATCCTTTGGTCTACGAATTGTTTTAATAATAGCATAAAGAAGGATGTTATTCCCTCATTGTTATTGATGAGTGAATAACATTATAACATGATAAATAGCTCAAAAAAGTGAAATCTAAACAATGTTTAGATTCTCAGTTTTGCTGTTGGCTACAAGTAAAAGTGATTTCACAATATATTTATTCAAAAACATAAATTTTCAAAGTTTAGAGAAATTCTTTGTAAGAAGAAAATCATTTCGGTGACATGGTGATGTCACTGTGTTATGATTTAGTAACTCAGTACTTGTTCCAAAAACCTTGCTCAGGGTTGACCTCTACTTCTATTCCAAAATAGCGAGCTCAGAGCGTTCATGAGCTGTTATATCATTTTATTTTAGCTTCTTGCTTTTGGCTGTCGGACACAACAGATCAACAGATATTTTATTTTTCACAATTCACTGAGGCTTCATCAGCCTCATTCCTTATGTCTCTACTTCTCATTTCATCTTTCAGTTCTTGTCTCTTGTGAGATTCGTAATGTTTATATATCATCAAACATTAATATACTCTAATTATTATTTAGACAGGTGATTTACCTCATCCAACTTTCTACAGCAGAGAAAACTTTTCATGTGAGGGAAAACAGTTCCATCCGACTCATTTAGAAGTTACTGCAATAACGTGGAGCTGCCATGATCTTTTGCCATCTGGGTTTTTGTTTTTATTTGTCTGAATATTTTCTTGAAGGTATCTGATTTCATTAGGTCTTGCCATATTTCTGTATTCTCATTATTGTTTGAATGATGTTGACATGTTGGTTAATTCCTTTGTGTTTAGTTTTTTGGTTTACTCTTGGGTACATTTGGATTTATTTGTCTTAAAATAGTTTATTTTCTTTTGGTTTGCAGTTTCTATGTATTTAGTTCAGCTACCTTTGTGCTAATTCTTCTCCTGTGTTAATTATTCGCCTTCACTCAGCTTGCCTGCTTGCTTCATGCTACAGTTCTTATCAATCCCTGATTTCTTCATTTGGTGTGGTCTGGTTTGTGAGTATGGCACAGAGAAAAAAAACACTTGAGAGAACTGAGGAACATGCATTGCTGCATTAACTCCTTCCTGAGTGCGTTTTGTTTATTTCTGTTTCTGCATGTTGACTGTCTGAACCTTTTGTCCCAGAATAAAGTGGATTATGCTAATCTGCTTTATTCCTCCTCTCCTTTCATGCTTTTCCTTTTCCATATGACTTCCTTCCATGTTTGTGTAAAAGGTGAGGCTTAAAAATGGATTAGAGAAATACTGCCTGGTCTGAATGTACAATTTATTTTGGTTTATTAATTTGGAAGCATGATCATATTTCACCTTGGATTAAAATGCTCATAGTAGATTTTGCATTTGTTGTGCTGCATAAAGTTTAAATGCCAGATAAAAAGGACTCAAGTTTTATACAACATGATTCTGAGATATATGTGGAATGGATGCAGCCTTCCTTACATGGATGCAGCCTGGCGATGAAGACCATTTAACCCACTATTAGTTGAGTGTGTATGGCCTTTGGCTCACTTCTGTTTCTTCCCTTAGAGATCCAGCTGTAAGTGGAGTTGGAAGCTGTAATGCATGCCTGCTACCTGAATCAGTCCTCTGGGAGTTGAGTCAGGCGCTGGACTTGGATATGTGCAATTAAATCAGTTTGCCAGAAGAAGACAAGTGTAGCATCCATCATGCATTAAAGAAACACAGAGAAAGGTGTCTAGTGCACACATTGCTCTGAGCCTCCAAGGCAAGCCACACTTTGACCCAATGATCTAATGTAGAACTTCACATGCTGATATTTTAAGTGCTTCGCTAACTGCTCTGCACTTCATCGTCTTTTATTAGTAAGAGATACAAGTTGCACAATTTTGGGATTCTTGATCTCCAGTTTTATGAAGATTTGAGTTGCTGATGACAATTTAATTTCTCTTTTAGACCATTGATTTCAAAAGATAAATGAATCACATTGAAAAAACTTCTACTTTACAGATTAATTTTCCTGGGCAAATTTCTAACAGTGTTGTAGCTGAACAAGCCAACAGGGTGACAAATTACTCACGAGCAATTTAGACGCTTCACTTTAGCTGATTTGAATGTTTCTGCACTGTGGGAAGAAACTAAACAACATGAAAAAGCCACACAGAAAGGAGGACATATGAATCTAGAACTGTGTTGCGTTATGTATTAAGAACCCCTGGCAAATGGTTTGTCAGGAGTGGGTGAAGGGGTGACTCAAAAGGGGTCACACAGTCTTGCTCCTACCAAAATATTTTGTAATTGTTTTGTCATACTTCCTATTTTAGTTTAAGGCAAAGTGGACATTTCACAAAGAACAGTAACGGATCACAATGCTATTCTCTGGTCTAAAGAAACTTTGATTGTAGTTGCAACGTTTAAGATGGTGGGGCCAGAACTTTGTATATCAAAATGTGGATCCATTTTGCTTGTATTTAAGGTTGTGCCAGGTGGTTGTGTTGCAACGGCATTTTTCTGGCAATCTTGGTGATTTTGATGAAGAACCAAAAAGTCCTTTACGCTGAATGTGCAATTGAGATAGAAATTTTAATTATAGTGATTTTTGCATTTCACAAAAACTTCAGATTATTTAATATACATTCATTATCAAAGCATTTCTTATGGTCTAAATTTGTCCTCAATTTTTCTTCCACCTTTTTTTTTATACATGAACAGCTCTTCCTATGCACGTGTGCGCAATTACGGTTGTTCTTTGCAAGCAGCTTGAAAATGCATGCATGCGCCTTCCATAACGTAAAACTGGGTATGTATGCTTTTCGGTTTCAGCCCTCAAATTTGCATGCCTCTAGTTTTGCATGTACACCTGTGTTTCTTTGCATGAATCCTTTTTACATACCTCTACATTTCACACTAGTCCATGTGTGAGGGGGAGGGGGTGAGAGGAGCCCCTCCCTTCCACTTCCAGCAGAAGGAAAGTAGAGCACTGGAGCACACGTGAGGTGGAGAGAGCGTGTGTGATTGCAAAGTAGCTGCGCATGTGTAGAGATGCGAGCTCGGGATCAGAAAGCCGTGTTTGTGTGTGACTGCCAGTGTTGTTTCCAGATTTGTTCCTTTTTTTGCATGTGTTTGCCTCTTGTTTTGCTTGTGCGATTATATTTGTATTAACATTGAGGCAGCACGATGTTTTTAATACATTTTCACAGGTGTATCATCATGAGTGGTTGAAATGGCTTTGCATGAATGGAAGACTGTCGATGTGTGTTTGGATGAGGCAACTGTCTGCTGAGCTGAAGCCCTCTGCTCTCTAGAGATCTTCGCCTGGCTTCAGAATGGCTTATCGCACGTGTTTGTTCATATACAGGCCGGCTGCTCATATGGGCAGAGGGTCTTCCCCGGACACACAAATGCCAACATAAAAATGACACATAATGTAGATTATTGTTTATTCATTTCATGTTATGTTTAGTGTGTCAAAAATGTCGACACAAAAACAAAATGATCAACAGCAGCGTTGCAGAATCCTGTGAGAAAACAGATTTCAGACACAACCAAGGGAGTCTTTTTGTCTCAGATTATGAATACATTAATGCATTTGTTTCTCTAAACTTGTTTCTGGTGTACAGTCACATCTGTGAAAGCACTTTACTTCCTCCACATATTCCTCATTGTCTGCTGTTTAAGCTCAGTGGAAATCTTGATGGCATCACTGCTCAGTCTGAATGACTCCATATTTCTCTGTGTTGTTGTGCAGTGAATATTTTTCTCTTTTTTTATATATATATAAAAAAAGAGTTTTTAAATTACCGTATAACCCAAAGTTTGTGTTTGGTCTTATCACACTACAATGTATGCTCTGTAAAGATTTGCAAAAGGTTTTCTGGGGGGAAAAAAAGGCTTCTGCCCGGCAACTCTTTGTACAAGAACATGAAGAAAGTATGTAAATACTGTCAGGACTAGTGTTTGTTAGGAGTTCTAGCTTTACTAGCACCACTAGTACCCAGATGCCACCAGTCTGCTGTGCCCAGATTGGAAATAACAAAAGAATAATCCACTATCATTTTGAAGTAGAGTACATATGGTTTAATGTAAATGTTAAAAATAAATGCACTGTCAAAAATTACACTAATCTCAATCATAAATAAAAATGAAGCAATTACTTTAAACCTAAGGGGCAGGAATAATTTAGGGTTTAACCTTATATTGTTTAAATAAATAGAAAAGGTCAAAATATCATTCTTTGTAGCATAAAGTTAAACTTGTGATTTTCAGCATTTATAAATATAATAATTTTGATCCAATTCATATGTAGGATTGGGCAGAAACCTCACAAAGCACAACACATTTACTTACTTCGAAATGCCATTTCATTTTTACATCGATTGTGAACAAAAGTGTGCAAAGCAAACTTGAATTAATTAAAAGTTAATAAGTCTTTGACTTTGCCTAAAAGACATTAAAAAACATTTAAACACCTTTTACGGTGAAATAGAAAAGCACGACTTCTGTAAACATCTTGCCCAAATATACAACACACTCGCGCATGCACTTGGCCTGCCCAGTTCACTGTTACCAAGACTACCAGCATCGACTACAGAGCACTGTTCCTATGGAAACAACGGATGCCTCAAGGAGAAGAAGAGTTAATTGGAAAAAGTGAGTACAGGGGAACGGATGAGGGAAACTGGGGGCGAGAGAGAGGATAATAAAGAGAAAGTTCTGTTGTTGCTCAGAAAGACCAAAACAGAAAACAAACTTTTACCCAATTTTCCAAACTGCTGTCTTTCTGCAATTTGTGGCTGTCATCTGTTCTGTGCATTGCTTTCTTTATCCTGGCAACACAAGATAGATACAAACCCAGAAACCCAGCAGGGGGCCGAAAACGAGGTTAATCCATATTTAAGGTAGACTTCTGGAAAACAATATAGGCCAAAGGAAAGTGGAAGAAGGACCCTGAAGGTTAGTAAATCACACAAATCTCCCTTCTGAGACGGGCTTGTATAATCCTGTCTGCTAAATCATAAATCTTTACTGCAGAGACTTTTTCTGTTGGCCACTCACATCTCCTAAAGCGCTGTCAGAAAGGTTCAAGCATGCTATCAGTTATGCTTTTTCTGCATTCTTATTTCCGATTATCTCACACACGCCCACACCCATGCACCCCTGCCCCCTACACACACACACACACACAGACAAATTAAGGTTTAAGGCTTTACATAAGTGGGTAATCAATCACAGTTCTGTTTCCTTACCTTCTTCTGTTTTTACTAAAACTGAAAAATCTGCTTCACTTGCAATATATTGAAGATTCAGAGCAGGATAAACTCCCCTTCCCTCCACCCGCCTCCATCCAGATCACTCCTGCTTTTTGTGCTTCTAAATAGAACACAGGTAAATCAATACAGACGCTTTTCTCACATTAAGGCTTCTCAGAGTCAGAGGAGAGGGAGGGAGAGAATCAAGGTTTTCAGTGATTTTTTTTTGTTTGTTCTAGTTCTGTTGAAAGTTTCTGCTTTACATTTAGTAGGTCAGCTAAAATTTACTGATTTCTTATCTAATAAAATATGTAGACGTCTGACTGAAGCTTGTTGGTTCTATAATGTTTTACTGTACGTTTACCCTTAAAATCCTTTAAGACGAACATCTTTTCTTTTAAGGACGACATGTGGAAGAACACACAAGCTATAAGCTCAAGTCATAAACAAAATAAAACAAGTTGAAAGTATTACAGGAAAAGTTAAAAGTACAGCTGAAGTATAGGACCTTCTTTTCTCAAAATGTGACCATCAAAACCTCTTATCATGTAACACATTTGCTGTATTGATTGTAAAAGCCTAGTCCAACCTGTCCCTTCCCCATTAGATAGCCTTCCTCTTTTTCAACACTTTGTGGGAAAAAGTGGATATTCTTTTACCTCCTGGTTGAATGGATTTGATAGTGATCTGTAAAACTACAATTAGCTTTGTGTGTCTGGAGCATCTGTTCATCTGCACAGCTTTTATTGGCTGTTTTGTTTGTGAGTTTGTGCATGTGAAGTGTTTCTGGATTGATCAAACCCAGACAGCTGGGAAATCTTCCCTCCTTTCACACAGTAGATCATTCAGCTCAGTACCTGGGTCACTTTTTTTTCTCTGCACTCATTTTCTTCTCCCTCAGCTGGCCAGATCTTTCACAGTCCACTGGAACTAGTTTGGGTCGATGGCTGAGCTTTGTGATCTTCTTTCTGCACACCCCCTATTCTTTTAGTTTGCAGACAGAAGACACTTGAGCAGTAGCTTTTTTTCCTGTTAGAAAAGGTCTGTTGAACAATGTGTTGGTTTAGTATCAAGAGTGCAAAATGACCTCACATCTAAGGTAATGCTCCAAAGAAATTACCTCCATCTGCTTCAAGAAGTGTATAAAGAGCAATTATTGATCACTTTTAAACTAGTACAGATGTAAGCATATATAGAAAACAATATAAACAAACTCTATAAACAAATTTGCTCTTCAAAATTGTTCTTCAAAAATATTAACCATAAGAATAGAAATTATCATGCCCTTTTTAATTAATCTGATTAATTGCTCAATTGCGTACTTCAACAGGCTTATCTATAGCCTCCCAATAATATGAATAGGTCCAAACCAGCATTGAGACATAATTGGTGTCATAGGTAACTATGATACCAATTACCTTTTGTCGAGTCACAATAAGTAAACCAGAATATTATTGAAAAGTTAATTTTGTTTCAGCATCATAGCAACAAAGTATAACACGTTATATCACTTTATTCCTCAGAGTGTAATAAAGTGAAGAGTGAAGACATAGTATTAGATTTCTGGTCAGTAAACATGTATTTTAATACAGAAAGGTTGCAGTGTGTTTAATATCTACTTAAAGTTTATTTTCAAAATATACTTTTATTTTGACAAATGGTCCTTCTCAGAACGCATATTCAAATTTATTAAATATGAATGTAAATAAATAATCATAAAAACAAAATTAATTAAAATAAAAAAAGGAAAAAAAAGCGACTTCTAGAGAGTGGGAATACTGATCTGGAGCCCTTTATAAATTTCAGTACCATGTCTGAATTGTTTATGTTCCACTGCCAGATTATTTTCCCTCAACATGCTGAAACAGGCAGAGTTGGCGTGGGAATGAAAAAGCAAGGACCCAGTTTCACATTTGAATGTGTTGTTTTCACCTTTGTTGTTTCCAGATCAGACAGGAAACTCTTCATTTGGGTTGAATTTCCAAAAAAATACATATTTCTTTGTGTTTCTGTAGTGCACGGAGGGATCTTGCAGAGGGTGTTGCTGGTTTATGTGCTTGCAGCCAAATTTTTCTGTCCTTATTCAGGACTTTTTAGATCATTCATCAGAGCTATACTGTCGCACGTTACTTAAAAGCAGCATTGGAGCATAAATTTATCCCAAGCTGTCTCCTCGTCAGCCTCATCTCATGTGAGTGTCTCACTATAAATTCATTTTCTTGTTTTATTAACATAAATCCATCACTTATTTGTCATCTTCTCTCTTTAATCTCGTCTTCTGTTCTTGTTCTTTCATCGGCGCTGCATGGCAAATACCCTCTCGACTTCAGGTTGCTAGATGTGCAGGGATTCCACTACAAAACAGATGGCCTTTGCTGCTAAAGACATGCACACATGGGGGAAAAAAAAACGTTTTAGTCCATACACTAAATGTCAGTGTTTAGAGTCTCTGCTATGCTAGAGGCTTTTTTCTGCCAAGAAACAGATTGACTAGCCTGTGTAGCACCAAGCTATCTGAAGCATACAGGATGACCTCTTTATGCCTTCAACCAGTATATTTAGCAAAAAAATGAAAACTCAGAAATGTTTTCTGTGGTGCGTCACAAATAGCACAATATTTTCAAAGTAAAAGTTTGAAAAGAAATAATCTTACCAATATATTGAGTTATGTGATAAACATGTATTTGGTGTTTTGTCTATTAAAACAGGCTGCTATAATTCTTTTTTAACATTAGCGAGACTCAAATATTTGTCGATTTTAGCTTATCACAATGACTGTACTCCCTAGTCGCTGTGAACGCTGGGGTCTAAAATACATCATTGTTCAGGGAAGCAATTAGATGACCGCATTTTACACAGATAGTGTGTTTTTTGGTTACATTTGTTACATATTGGGTCAATAAAGCTGCATAAATCATATAACAACTGTGTGGGAGAAGAAGTTGGATATTGTCCAAAAGACTATAGTGTAAAACTGAAGGCCATCTCTTCTTCATTGGCGGTAGCAACGTGCCAAAATGCCGTCTCCTGATTAGTTAACTTTTCTTCTTCCTAATGTTGGATCATCTGCTAAACTGTAGCTTCCATTTAAACCCAGAGAGCTTGAGGGCAATGAACAATGCACAACAATGCTCTGACACTGCAAAAGAAAAAGTCCTGGTTGTTTAAACGTTCTTTCTAATTATGACTTTTCAATCCAGAACTTTTTTGCAGATAAGCTGTTTGTCTATTAATATAACATCTCCGACTCTGAGTATTCAATAATTCTTGTTCTGCAGTTTAATTAGTTCTGCTGTCACCTTGATACTGCTTCTCAACTCAACAGCAGGCTGCGTTAGAGGTTCCCTGCTAAGGTGTCGAAGATCCATTAGTGATGCATTCAGTGGGATTAGGAAAAACTAAGCTTTCAACAAATTAGTTGTTAACTGATAAAAAATGCTATAAAGGTTTATAGCTTAATTTGGGTCATTAGTGGAATAAATCTCAATATACCATGTTTTTTTTGTTTTTTTTTGTGAATATCGTATTTCACTATAGCTTGCACTTAGAGCTATTCCTAAGTTTGTCACTGCTTCTCACTGAAAGGAAAAATCTCCTAGCTGTAACTCCATAGCTTGGCAAAGTGGACCTTTGGTGTGACTCAGGACACATTTCCATTCACACTGCCAAAGACACACTGTCATAAATGTCCCAGATCACCTCTAGATGTGGCCTGAGCAAATGGAGCTGAATGTATCCTCAGTTTCCATGGAGTGAATTCAAACCTGTTTTTAGCTCTGTCCGCTGGTTAGCTGATGAGGCAGGATGCACATAATGCCAAATGTGAATAGCGTTTCTGTGAGACACATTCACAATATTCACATGTTGACGGGGTACATTACAGTCGACAACACATTTTGTGTGAAGAACACTTTTCCCCACCAAAAAACAGTAAGGTGTTCTGTAAAAAACAAACCTGGCAACCATCAATAGCAAAAGCCTATCTGTGTGAAAAGAAGAGAGTATTAGATCAGGGGACAAAGAAGAGCTGAAAACAAAAAGGATTCAAAAATAAGGAGCGGAAAGGGTTAGAATACAAACACATCCAATTTTTTAATTTGAAAAACATACATAAATGTCCTTCCATTTTACAATTAGGCAGAACTTTGTGTTGGTTTAGCACACAAAATAGCAATAAAATACATTCAGGTTTTTGGTCAGAAATGTGAAATAGATCAGGGGTTAAAGGCTTTTTAGCAAAGCTCTACTGAACTTCTGAGATACTTTTTTCCTCATTGGGTTTGATTTGAAACAACATCCACTCAGCAATTTACCCATCAGAATGATTGTGATGCATGTCTATGACTTGCCTTGTGCACATCTTTGCTGTCTGCTTGGTTTATGCTCCAGGCACTCATGTTTGGGCTACAGCCATAATGAAGGAAGTGTGACTGACTTTGCAGGGCGGTTTGTCACAGTGACAGAGCGTATAAACCTTGGACTGCATAAGTAAGAGGCGGTCTCAATGTGTTTGTGTGTATGCATCCATCTGTCCTGCAGAGCTGGCCGCCAGTTACTTTGCATATTGTGTATCCCCTGACTGTAGAACATGTTCGTGTTCCCAGGCTTTTTATGTGGCAATAGGGGGAACTGCTGCAGGTTTGGCCAGTAAAAAAAACCCAGAGAGGTAGATGGAGGTGAGGAAGGAGAGGAGGTGGTTCCGGTGCAGGGCGATGTTGCGGGAAATCACAACGGGTTGGTTGGTAATTTCTGGGAAGCAACCCCTCTCTGTGGAGAGCTGCAAATGACTGTGCTATAACTTGATTTACCTGCTGGCAGACCGCACTGCCGCCTTGTAATTTTCTTAGTAACAAACAAATTAAGCTTCTTGCCTCTTTCCGCTCTTTATAATGTTTTGTAACTGCGTGGATGGAGGATGATAACAGCATTGCCTCCATAACAGGAGATACTCGCAAAATATATCTTGTCTACACACCGAACTTGAAGGCACATTGGTGCAGTCACGATTTGAATGCAACCCTAACACCGAGGTGCAAACAGAGATATTAGAAAGGAAAACATTACATCAAACAGAACCAAAGCCCATAGACTACAAGGCGTGCACACTGCCTCTTTTTTCCCATTTGTCTCTTTATTTTCCGTTTTTATCACTCGCACATAAACGAAAACCCTGCCGTGAATGTTCTCATTCTGTCTCAAGATGCTGCTTTTATTGAATAACCCCAGTGATTATGTAATAAAGAGTAACATGAAGTTGATCTCTTCTCCCCTTCCTTATCGTCTTCTATATTGACACTAGTCAACATTAAACTGCCCAGCTCTCAGTTTATGATGTAGTTAAGAATAAAGCTAATGCTCAGAGATTTAAAATTTGAGTTTACACCTAATTTGCACGCTCTTCAATATTTTCCTGTGATTCTTCTTCTCTTAAGTCTTTTCGCACCTCTTTTTTTTTCTTCTTTCCCAGCCTAACTCTCGGCTCTCGAGTATCTTGCAGAGCCTGTTTCTATAGCAACAGGTCACCATGGAAACTAGATGACAGTGCAGAGCCTCCCATCCCATCCTGCTCTCACCATGCAAGAAGTGTTTGGTGAGAGGGAAAGTTGTCTCTCTCGCTTTCTCTTTCTCATCTTCTTTTTTACTTGGTATTTCAAGCATGCAAAAAATGTAGCGGGAACAGAAACCCTTAACTGACAGCTAAATGTTAAATAGAGTTTCAGGTCGTATGCAGACCTGGCCAGAGCTGGAGAAAATAGTGAATTATAGTGACTATCGGAGCAATATTTCAATCGCAAAGAACTGTCTGGATACAATATTTATTAGGCTATACTATTTCCTGCACCCTCCATTAAAAGTCTACCTGAACACTTCGATGGTCTTTCACCGTTCTTACCCATTGGCCACTTTGTAAGGTACTGGTTCTGGATTGGACGCTCCAACAATATGTCAGATGAATTCCTCTAAGAATTTGGTTCATATTGATGTGAAAGCACTACACACTCGCTGCTGATTTATCTTCTGCGCATCTAGGATTAATGTCTCCTCCTCCAAAACAAAAGAAAAAAGGAGAATTGGCAGAAAAATGGTAACATATCAAGATCTCAAATAGCAACTTTCTGCATTTCAGATATTAGGAATAACATCTACGCGGCACGATGTCATTATAAAGCTTCTGAAGATTTACCGGCTTCATATTAATGACGGGAATCTCCTGTTTCCCCACATCCCAAAGTTGCTTTGTAGGCTTGAGATCTGGTGAGAGCAGAGGCCTCATTGTCATGTTAAAGATATGAGTTTGAGATTATTTGAGCTTCGGTGTGTCACCCTGCTGCAGGAACCCATCAGAAGATTGTTAAACTGT
This sequence comes from Phalloptychus januarius, assembly GCA_902982915.1. Lineage (NCBI taxonomy): Eukaryota > Metazoa > Chordata > Actinopteri > Cyprinodontiformes > Poeciliidae > Phalloptychus > Phalloptychus januarius. The sequence continues at coordinate 10,199,654 of CADWAE010000466.1, read as the reverse complement.
AGTCATAAAGGGACGGGGTAGAGCTGTAAGAGCGCTGTAGCTTTTAAATGAATCAAAAATGTTTCCCCTCACCATCATACCATCGCCTTCTGCCTGAACCACTTATAAGAGGCAAGATGGAGTCACGAGGATATACCTGATAAGGTGGCTGGTGAGTTTAAAACATATTGATGAACATAGGGGCCGATAAATAAATAACTTGATTACAGAAAAGAGAGTAATTGACTATTGCTGTAGTATTTAGCTATGTAACATTTTGGTAATATATTCTAAGAAGTGCACACAGCATCACTGCAATGAGCTAAACTACCCCTGTATTAGTAGCTTGGGTTTTTTGATTAGTCTTTGGAGGTTTTCTATTTTATCTTTTATATCATTTATCAGAAATATCACTATTTGACAAACTGTTAAACAATGTTTGACAAATCAAATGATGAAATTTCAAATTACCTTGTTTTTTTTTTGTTTTTTTTGCACGTCTATTAATCTGGTGAAATTTTCACTTTCTTTCCTCAATATATCTTAAAGCTTGGATCTTGCCTTCCCTCTGCATTCTGTGTAGGAAAATATCCAGAGGCCTAAAATAACTGCACCACTTGACAAATGATGCAATTATACAGAAACAGCAACAAAAAAAATGGACCGGGCTTTTATGTCAGTTCAAATTTAGAAATAGACATGAAAAAAGCCCCAACAGCAGAGATTTCAGAAGACAAAGCTTCTCACGTGTGAGGCAAGCAGAGCTGGAGTGGGGGGGATGCTGTGCCGCCTTACATGCTCAGAACAGTTAATGTTGCTCTGAAGTCTCTCCACTTGCTGAAAAAAGCCTTTGGGGATAAATCAGTTTGTTCTGCACTGTTGTGAATGGATTTAAAATTAGCCATTTTTTGGACACAGCTCTGCAGTGTAACTGTCCCGGTGTGCTGTGGGTTTTATTTGTAGCCAGATTATTGCTCCAAGTAATTAATTATGAAAAGTAACAACCTCGGGGCGCACCAAGTTCTCACAGAACAACCACGGATTCTTCGATCCGTGTAGCCCTTCGTCAGATGGATAGAGAGAATACCAGATAAGCAGGAGCGCAAACAAGCAGAGGATGTGTGGTGGAGTGGCAGACTGCTGCTGATTTGCCTTCACTTCCTGCAGCCACCAAGCGCTCTTTTATATCATGACAATATACAAACCATGTATAAACTATTTAAAGCCCAATATATATATATATTTGCATATATATACACATATTTTGGCAATGATTAGAAAACATTGAAAGTTTTTCTCATGTCCCAGTTTTAAGGAGTTTAATAAAGGGTGAAGGCTCTAAGGAGACCTCGGTGGGAGAGTTGCAGCCCACTCTCTGCCGCTGACCTGGTTTACAGCACGTGATTGGAGGCTGCTGATGCAGTCTCCACGCTGTGTTCGCTGCCTGTACGATCGACGGCTGACACAAAAATAGCTCCTAAATTGGTTGAGTATTTTTTTATTTGGATTTGACATTTCTCAGGTTGGTCAGGGCACAGCACAAACTATTTGTTTTTCACTAGGAAGGGCTTAAAATAGTAAAACCTAACAATGGTGTTGTTCTTTGAAACATTTTTAGGATTTCTTATTTTTTCCTGCTTTGATGGCTCTGGAGGACAGAGCAGGATTCGCTCTAGTTTCTTGGTGTGAGAGCAGCATTATTATTAATCACTGTCCTTACAAATGAATAAAATCTCAGTAGATATTTTTTAATAAAATCTATAGTAGCAATGTAATTTGAACTCACTACAAATGATCTCATGGTGTATTTCACAGTCTTTCTCATCAATAATGGGTCACAGATTTCAAATTGTGTGTCTTACAATTGACATGTTTGAGAGACCCCTTGATGCAAGAAGGTAAGAAATGTTCTTGTTTCCTGTTGCTTTGGTGTTATTGACTAAGAAGACTTCTTGGTCGTGCCAGCTGACAACACATGCATACAGACAAATTGGAAAAACGTTCACCACTTTTAAATTTTTTCATTGCCACCATTTTGAGTAACTGGTAGAAAAAAGAAAAAGTTAAATAATGAAAAGGAGGCGGAAATGTTTTTAAAACAGGACCCTTCATCTGCAATAAGTAAATAATCATTGGTACTCATCAAAATCTGCATAACATGAAATCACTTTACGTCGCTGTGCCACATTTTAGACATGAATCGGTTTTCTTGTTGCTTTCCTGCTGCTGCAGTGCTGTGTACTTGGGGAACTCCTCTTGCTATAAATGTGTGTTAAAGCCTCCTAACCAATGACTCAGTCTCACTTAAGTCACTCCAACATCAGCTCCTGCAGCTTCTGCTACTCGACTCACTGTGGGAGTCCGGCCCAGCCGCAGGGAAGTAGAAAACACCTGTGAACTGTGTCCTGGAGTCTCTCCCTCAGCACAGGCCTGCTGCAGCTGCACCTCGTAAATCCAGCTCAGGTTTCTTGGCAGGATTTGGCACTAAATCTTAGGTGTCTTTACTGACACCCCAAGATGTGTTTAAACAGCGGCTGGCCAGACAGCCAGGGCTTGGCACTGCCAGCAAAACCATCAAACGGGAGAATGATGCCAACTGTGTTATAGAGGATACCCTCCAGTGAATGTTGTTTGCCTGTGCACCCACTGCATCCATAGGCTCCCTCACTGGCTGAACACCTGAAGTAATCTATTTTAACACAACAAAGGTGTCTTTTAATTACCATTATGTGTCACACTGTAGATGCTATTTAGCTTTAGTTTAAAGATCGTAGCGGCTTTGGGGTTGGGAGGGTTGCTGGTGCCTATCCCAGCCAACGTTCCGGGCAAGAGACGGGGTCACACTGGTCAGGTCGCCAGTCTGTCACAGACTTAGACAACAAAAGAGAGAAAAATGGTGGAACATGTTGATTAATCAGAGTGAAAATGCTTGTTTGAACAGACAAGTTTTTTGACAAAATGTAAAAAGACAGTGTTGGTATTCCAGAGGCGAGGGGCAGATCGGCTAAAGTCCCAGAGTCTCATAGTAGCCGGACGAGCAGGAGGCTGACTTAAGAGATCGAGAGGGAGTGTTGATCTGAAGGAGAAAAATGAAAGAGCAAGATGATGGAGATACCTAGATAAATAAAGATGGATTTTACAGAACAAAATGAAGCACAGGAGGGTAAAACAGAGAAACCTTGCAAGACTGACAGTTTTTATTTTTTCCTTGTCTATTGGCAGAGAAAGGTACTTTCTTTTAAAGTACAAATTTGTTATCAAAATAGGAAAAAATAGGTGTGGTTTGATGAGTGTTTTAATGGCCGAACTGCAGATTATGGCACTTTTAAAGTGGTTGATTCCCTAAGACACACCACAGGATGAACATGTTCTATCTAAAAACACTGTTACACATTAAATAGAGAGATATGCAGGCATAAGACTAAAAGGGCTGTAACATTTGCATCTAACTGCATAATAAAGAGACAAATGCACGATTACTTCCTCCTATTCCTCTCTGAGATCTCTCCTACGTTTTTGTAATCTGCAGCTCCAACCTCCATTTTCTGCTTCTTGCTCTCTGTAGTCATCGGCGTCCGTAATGAGTTTTCAGCTGCTCATCTCCTTCCTCACATACAGTACAGTCACACTACACTGAGCTCCAGCCCATCACTCGTTACCCTCTGCAGCTATGACTGCCTGGCTGTGAAAGCTCCAACACTTGTCTTCTGTTCTTGCTCTATAATGAGACAGTAGAGGCGTCGCTCTGAAACAGTTTTATGATTTAACACTTAATGAGTCTCAGCCTGGTGTGGCAGGAGGAGCTGCTACATTTAAAAGAAAAAGAAAAGGAAAGAATTGTTTTGTCTCATGGTGGACCTAGAAGGTACTAAGAGATAATTGCAGTCATGTTCAGATCAGAAGAGATTTGAAGGCACCTTATATTTATGCAAGAATACAGTTTGTGGTATTCTTGCAGTTTGAAATTATTAATTCTCCTCAGAGATGTAGAAGGAGCTATTACTGCAGATTACTGTATAGCTCCTTCCAGCCGTTATTTTAGATTAGAAAGGTAAACTCTAAAGTATTAAAACCCATAAGAAAGTATATCAATCTTTCTCTCCCTGAATTTATTTAAAGCCAAATGATACAGTCAGCTGTACAAGACGGGTATTTATATATCCATGATCTACCAAAGACTTAGAAGGGTTAGCAGATTAAATTTTAGTAAAAAGAAATGCTATGTTAGGGTCTCAGATTTTAGCTAGGGTTTCTATAACTTTTGGTAGTTAAGGAAAAGTGTAGCAAAGTTATTTCCTCTTTCAAAAATGCCTTTAATTTCAGGTTTTCTTTTTGCCTAAGGGAAAAAAACTGCATATTTTTGTGTGTTGGTCGAGCACACAGAAACTAACCCATTATTGTTTCTGGGTTCGATTTTACAAAATCTGAAAGGTTAAAGGTGTGAATACTTTTTGCAAAGCAGCATGTATTACCAAGAAGAGCTCGATAAACACACTGGCTCTCCTGCATTTAATTCTCAAGAATAAACTGGCTGAAGTTGTTCAAATTTTTTAAGTATCTTTTTTTTTTTTTTTTTTTTTCTGTTGGTATGGAAACTAGCCTGCCCACGCCTGCAGCACTCCTCTGCTGTATACAAGTTTCCTTCAGCTAATGCTTTCTTCAGTCGCTCACTAGCAGGCAATCGATGCACCAGTTCCAACAGAACCGGTATACAACAAAAAAAAAAAACACACAACCATCACTAGAACCAAACTGCAGTTTTGTGATGCATTGTAAAGATTTGTTGTGCATTAAAATCTCTTTAAAAGTACCAGTCATGTCTTTGAGCCACAGCAAATAGTCGTTGTGTCACTGTCCTTCAACCAAACCTGGCCAATTGACCTGTGACCTCAATGCTTTTTTTGATGAACAGTAAAGCTTACTAGGTTTTATCAAACCTTTGCTTTTCATATTTAGAAAAATGCCTTGTTGTGCTTTGAGTGTGTTACGTATCAAGTTTTGAAATGTATTTCAAGCTTATTTTCAGCTCTTCATGCCAAGACGGATTTAAAGCTATGGAGGAGGTGCTCTGCTTGGTAATGGAATCTGAAATAAAGGCGAAGGATAAACGTAATACGTTTCATAAAGAGTTGAAAATATACAGTGGATCTCAAAACACCTGCTGCTTGAGGCATAAATCATTAACGATAAATAAAACACTCAGACTTTTTTTACCCTTTTAACAAACAAATCTGTTAGAGGAAATATATATATATATATATATATATATATAAAAATTGAAGTCCTTTCAGGATTCAGTCTTCTAGAGTTCAAAAGTTGCCTGAATCATTGTGAATCTAAAGAACATTAAATGAAGTTCAGCAGTTTGAAGATTATACTGACATTTGCTCATTTACATCCTTTAGCTGATCTCATTGTACAAAAGAATCAGTCAGGAAACTGGTGAACCCCTGAACATTTGATCAACTGTGATCAATCAGCAAGCTTCTCTATGATTGTGTTTACCATAACATTTCTTTAATAAGGATCTGGTTTTTTTATCGGCTTTATGTGATGTTCAAACTTATTTAAAATCTGTTTTTGTGTTTTGTTTGCCTTTTTTCTTTCTCTCTAAGCTGTAATCAATGAAATTAGCTTGAATTACTTCAAATGTACGTCTTAGTGTTCATGTAATGAGTTTGTCTTGAGGAACTTGACTAGTCAAGTCAATGAGGTTATTTTAATTCATTGAGGATTACTTGTATTATAGTATAAAGGAAGAACAGAGGTGCTGCACGGGCGAGTTATTGCGTAATGTTAGCACTAGTTTTTTGGGGCTTCCCTGTGCTATTGGCCCAATAAAAACTGGACTGTGTTACTGTGTGACTGTGAGAACCTGCACCCGGCTGTCCTGTCCCCCGTCCCACGGGAGAACCCTTCGGCAGCCAGACACACTGGCCCATTTTTACTTCCTGCTCTGCCTCTTCTTCCATGTCTCTCTCCTCCTCCAGCTGCTGCCAGGCTTTTTATATCTGGCTCCCCATTAAAAAGGACAAAACACACTTTATTGATGTTTTTCCCTTTTGGCTCTTAGTCTTTCCACAGGACTTGTCAGCGTTGATTCTCTTTTGCTTTGCTGTTTGGCAGCTTATGGCAAAAAACAAACAAATGGACAATTAGATAAAGTAGTAAAGTGTGTTGTGTCATGTAAGATGTAACCGCATGAGGTGCCGAAAACAGCAAGTATTTAATATCAGTCATTTATAATGATGGAAGTCTACCCACAACAACACAAAGGATTATTTGAGTTTCTTACATTTCTGTATCAAGCAACTAAATCTGTCCTTCACATAGTTTTTAAAAGCAGATTTAAAATAAGTTAGAAATAAACAGAAACCCCCAATTACTCAACTTTTTGAAAGAGTAAGTGAGAAAAATGATCCATTATTGCACATCTGTGAGTGGCAAAAACTGCTACATTAAGGTTTTCTGCTGTGGCGTGTTGTCCTATTGAATCACTTCATATCTCTAATTAGAATTACAGACAATTAGACACAAAACATGCACAGGAACAGAGTTGCAGAGGATACGAAAGAGAAGAAGCAAGAATAGAGGGGAACACCCCGTTTCATCTCTTTCTGCTTCCTTTTTGACCAAAACGTGTCAGTGAACCAACCGCTCACGTTTTGCTCCAGTTTCTTCGCAGCTCCTTTTCCTCAGAGCTTAACTTTCACCCCCCAACTGCTTTGAAAGGCAGATGAGTTTATTAATTACACATTCGCTGACTTCGTGTATTCCCACCATGACAAGACTTTTTTTTTTTTTTTTTACAAAGTCTGCAACATTCTTTTTTTCATCATACTCGTCCAAAAATAGCAAACACTGCTTAATTAATTCAGCCTATTTGACCGCAGCTGAATGTTTAAAGCAGTTCCTGAGGAAATTAATCTCACACACAAACACACGCACATACCAGGGAACAAATGCATGAAAAGCTGTGTTGGGAAGCATGACAGTGGGCTCGTGTAGGCGTCTGAAATGCACCTTTCTCGGACGGTGATAAAAGTAGTCAAGTAATCTGAATCTGATCCTCCTGTGCAGAAAGGGTGAGGAGACCATGAGAGGAATAGAAGAATGTTTAGATAAATGCAAAAGAGGCAGCTATTTATGATGAAAAGGGTTTTAATTTTAGCCTCGGAGGCCAGACTGCCATGAGTGGAGAACGTGATGGCTGAATATGAAAATGCTGATTGCTTTAGCAAGAGAACCAAAAAACTTGGTGACTTTACTTCAGACAGCATGAGTCTGTTGTTCAAAATTAGCCTGAAGACAAGAGTTTCCCCCATTTTAAGGGGCGATAACCATCTCACGTGAGCTTTCATCTGAATAGGTGCTTTGTGAATGCATCAGCCATGACCCAGTTTAGAGCTGCAGAGCCGTAAAAAGTATGTGCCCCTAACGGTTGTCTGCTTTTGGGCTTTTTTTTATTACACTTAAATCTATCAGATCATCAAACTAATTTAAATGTCAGACAAAGATAGCTAATATAAATACAAAACTCTCTTTTTAAGCAGGTGGTTTCTTTAAATAAGGGAAGATATTGGTTGGTTTTCCAGTATAGTTACTGTGAGACCAGTAGAATCAATAAATGACTTCAACAGACCTTTTAGACCAAAACACTGATGTTCCCCTGCTTGGTTCTGGTCCATTGAAGCTGAAGAATGCCCCACCAACCTCTTCTGTTTTCTTTTTTTTTTTTTTTTTTGGCTTGCGATAACATGGAAAATGAAATTAGATTTTCAAGCTCGTCAATCATTATGTCCTCCTCCTGCAAACTTGTGAACTCGTAATAGTCATTCCTATCTGCTGTGATCGCTGACATAAACCACACATGTGACTAAACACCATGAGGTATGCTGCAGCAGGATGGGGTTCACAGGAGCTCGGCTTGGTGTGTCTTACGGTCCTCCAAGTGTCGGTGCAAAAGTGGAAACATGTGACCATGCTTCAACTGTTCAGCATTGGCCCAACATGCCGGGCCAAAGTGGAAGATTTCTGACATGCTTGTCAGTCTTGGATTTCTTAGAAATAATCTTTCCACGATGCATCTCCAGACTATACTTCATGTGTGTCCTGTTGTCACATTTCCTCGCTACTTGTCAGCTTCAATAAGCGAGCAGTGTCCACTTCTGACCTACATATGTTAGTGTTACCAATGCAAAACTTTTATTTTTCTCTCTCCATGGCAACCCAAGAAGGAAAGGTGTGCCTAATCAAAAGGCAGATTGATGCTGTCTTCATGCGAGCCCACACAGTTTGCTCTAAAACTCGGATCAGGCCAGAGTTAAAGGAGGCTGTTAAACCTAAAAATAACCGTTCGCCCTTTTAAAGACGGCTTTATGCCTGGCCACGTATTCGAGCGCAAACAAGCAGTTTTGTCTTAGCGATGGAAGGGTGAGGAGAAAGGAAGTGAAGCTTTCTGATGTATAATTCATCTGTGCAGGCAGTGGGTGGAAGAGAAGGGATAAGAAGAGGGAAAATCACGGGAGGAAAGGTGGGTGGAGGAAAAAAAAGGGAGGAGGAGGCTGGGAGTTGGAGGGGAAAACAGGAAACATAGCATGTTCACGTTCTGCATACTTTTCATCATCGCTCTGAGCTGTGTAAGTCCTCCAAGGGGAATATGGCTCTGTTTTGCACCTGTCACAGGTGTGATCAAACATGTGAAAATTTGTTCTGCTTTCTTTAAAAGTGCATTTTATGTACATATACATTTTGTGCAAAAAACAGAAAAATAAGTAACAAACCAGAGATAATTTATGTCTAATGGTGCACAAAATTCTTCTTCATTTTGGGCAGATGGTGCCTTAGAACATTTTCATATTTGGTTCTGAGAAGGCACAGTACTAAAGAAAGAAAGAAGTGAAGGAGAGGGATGAAACAAGGATGGAGGAATGGATGTAGCTCTCCTGGAGAGAGAAGAAGAAGAGCAGATTTCCTTTGTTAGGAGACCTGTGATAAGCCCCCCCCCCCACCACCTCTCCTCATAAATTTTCACTCCTCCTGTTTCTCCACGCTCCTCTCACCCACTACCTCGTCGCTTCTCTGTCTCCTCCAGACATTTACACGTTTTTGCCATCCACATGCTTGGCTGCAGGCTAATGGGTGAGGTGATATGGAAAGGAAGGGAGGCATTTGATTTAAGATGTTCATTCCTTCAGAGAGAGGATGGGAGGGTGTTTCCGATGGGAGGTGGGGGTCTGCAGCGCCAGATGACACCAGTAAACAAGTTCGGGGAAAAATGTGGGAGAGAATTTCAAAAATATATGAAAACATGACCTAAATAAAAAGTAGACCTCCTCCCTTCGTTTTTCTTTCTCTCCTCACCCCACTTGAAGTACTTGTGCACTCGTGCACACTTAAAAGCAGCATTCTTGCATGAAACCAAGCCTGTGCATTGCATGCAACTGAGTGTGTTGTTTTGAGTTGTGTGTTTGTCTCTGTGGGTGTACAGTATCTCTGAAAGAGTCGGTAGCTGTGGTTTGCACAGGTCTGCTGTCCAAATACAGCTCTCCGCTCCGCCTCACCCACTGCACTCAAAGAAAGTGCCACGCACATCTCTGCGCTCGTCACATTTTATCTTCCTACAAACTTCAACTCTCATCACGAGGTTGGATCAAAACAGTCGGCCAACAATCATTTTTAAATAAAGGCTTTAGAAGTAGATGCAGCAGTTCTTTTAAATTTGTGGAGCGAGAAATAAAGACTGCAGACCAGTTTCTGCTTTGGTAATTTACGCGCCACTTTTTGTCATGCACTTTAAAATTAATTTAAGTTGAATGAAGCTAAACGCAGTATAAGTACAATTGATTTATGGAGACTTCAGACATTATATGAAAATAAAACCAGTTTGAAGCATCTCCAATTCGAGCTAAACTACTGTCTATCTGAAATGACAGCCTGGATGAAGCGCACATCCATCAGAAAGGCAGGCTAGCAGTAACTCTGGAAGAGCTGCAAGGATTCACAAGTCGGGTGGGTCAACCAGGCCCACTCTTGACTCTGCAATTTACAAATGGCTTCTAAGAAACAGTAACAAGTAAAAAACAAAGCTGAAGGAAATACATGCAAAGTTCCTTTTGAAGTTTGCGTCAAACTATATAGGGAACATAAACATGGAGAAATGGTCTTTGAGGTGGAAGGTCGAGTGTCTGGCGGTCTTCCACAGAAACTATTCTTAAACTACAATGATGTTTGTAGTTGTAACATGGCACATGGGAACGTTAAGACGTATTGAATACCTTTTCAAAGAACTGTTCATTGACAGTGTTTTAAAATGAACCACATTTGGGAAATATTTCATGGTACAAAAACATTAGCAGCAACCAAGTTTGTCTTATTCCAGTCATGTGAAATTTTAAAACACTGCTGAGAGAAAAAGTTTCAAAAAAGGATTTGAGATGAAGACAGTGATTTCAGTTCAGCAGTCACAGATTTACCTTTGTAACCTAAGGTGAACCCAGATTATGTAACTCAACGGTTAGATGGAGTCAAATGACACCGCTCTGCCCACTATGTGTGTGTCCTCACATGGCCACCAGAGACAAACAGTGATCTCATGTCCCAAACTGTGTCTTCAGGCAAACTTTAGCTCAAAGTAGAAACTGATGAAAGATGGAAGGATAAAACCGTAATGCTGTGCTCCTCCGTGAACTGAAAGTTTACGCGGTAAAATGGAGAAATAAGGATGAAGATCTGGAGAAAAGCTGCCTGCCGAGTAAACGAAATGTCAGTCTCCTTGGATGCCTTATCTTGTCTCTGACTGATGCAGAAAGGTCAATCAGGGACAATAAGCTGGCATATACAGAGTTGAGATCAGAAAAGTTGATGCAAGTTCATTTAATTTCCTCAATTTAGCTTTTAGCCTCATGTGCAAATTAACTTAAAATATAGATATAATGGTCTTTTGACAATTTTATTATAAAAAAAATAAATTATATGAAGAAGTGGTCAAAAAACATTAAAAGACAATGTTAATAATATAAAGTCATCAGCTTTTGTTACCAGTTTATATACATCATTAAAAACTCATTTTCCAGTTTAAAAGCCTTTTTGTACATTTTTGCTGCTGATTTATCAAAGTAATAATCCTGCTAAGAACGAGGCATGGTACTGATGTAAGATTTTGATATAAAGTACTGAAAAAATACAAATTGCTTAACAAGATCGGATTGCTCATATTAAAAATGTAAACATCGCAGTTATTCCTATTACTGCTAACTTAGTCATACTGAATATTAATTATGTTTTGTTTAACGTTTGTTTATTGGGGTTTTGATTTTGATGCAAAAAAAATTTTAAATATCAAAAATATTGAACCATTTGCTGGGTCGTTGGTCTGAGTAGCTTGAAGTCTGGATACATTGTGAGTACTACTTTAATCTTAAGTGATTATTGCCACATTATCAATTCCTGATCACTTTTGACAGCATTATTGGTTTCTTTGTGGTCAGGAGCTACAACTTGACGTTGGAATACTATAATATGCAGTATTCAATTATTTATCACTAAGCTGAACAGGATTTAACCTCTGAGGGTCATGACCTAAAGGACAATCCTGTCCTTAGAGCTGTAGGTTATACAGCAGGAATTTCCATATGTGCTTACAGTTTGCTAGTATAATAAAGCTTTAGGAAGACTGACTTCTGCTCCTGGTCTCCTTGCTGAGGGAGACAACAAAGTTAAAAAATTGTCTCTCAAACTTCCCTTAAGAGCAGAGTGTTAATTAGATCACCAGGGATTTCTGATGTGAAACTTAACACCAGATCTCATGTTTCCTCTTTATTGTGTTATACTCAAGACAGGTGAGGTCACTTCGACACAGGCTTCCGACACCACGCTGAATAATTCAGCAAAGGTCAGGAAGCTGCGCATGTGTGTGTCTTTGTGTGTTTATACTTCTGTGTGTGTTGGGTCTTCATTAAGCATTCACAGAGCAGTTTCCTCTGTGGTCTGGGAAGAGCCCTGTGACTCACTTTAGATCACTTTGTAGATATCTGATTAAAGTGGCTGGATTGAAAACTGGTTTGGGGTTTAACGGCTGTGTTTTAGTATTTGGGTTTAATGTCGCATCTGTGCCTATATTTCTATCTCCAGAAATGTTTGGATCATTCATGCATGCACTGACCGTTACAAAAAATACTTTTATTTTCCATTTCTGCCTTACACTTTCAATTGGACTCAGTCTGGACTTTGATAACACTTTAGTTGGCTGCATGTTTGATGTTCTCCTACTGGAACGTGAACCTCCATTTCAGTAAGAAGGATTTCTTTCAGGATTGTCATGTAATCAGCTCAACCCATCTTCCTATCAGTCTGACTGGCATCATTGCCCTACTGAAGAAAAGCATGATGCTGCCACCGTATTGAAATGTTGGGGTCATGGTTATGAGCTGTCTGCTTTAGCAGCTGAGATGCTAACAGTCATGTGCAATTACATCATTAACCCACTAGCAGTGGTTCCATCAGTTCCAATGACATTAGTTCTTCGCTTATCAGTGATGAAGCGCAGCGGTATGAATCATGACTGGAGTTAGGATTATGTGCTTCATCTTCCTTTGAAATTTGCTGATGGCTGCAGATTTGTTTTAATGCTGCAGCCATCTTGACTTTGTACATAAATGCCATCAAAATTTGAGAAAATGTTTGTTTTTGTGATTATATGCAGTGGACTATATGATGTTTAAAACATGCATATCTCTGCCATCACTTCAGCATTAACAAGTCAACCTTGATTTTCTCAATGAAAGAAATTGATTAAGATAGATGCCTCATTGTTCGCCTTTTTCTGTGTAATTTAATTTGCCTTACATCTTCTCCAAGCCTTATCCAACCTTCCTCTTGCAGTACTTCCATGTCGCAGCGGAAGGTAAATAATTTATGTTCGGCCTTCTTGCTGGTGGATATGAATCACTCAAGAAGAGCAGAATACATGTGCTCACTTCAGAGTGACTCTTCACTCCAAAGACACATTCAGCATGGTGATGTTGAAGCTGCTCTACTTCACAGCATGTCTCTGTAGAAAAACACTCCGCCTCGTCATTCTGGCCTCGTAGTTTCACCATGAAGATCTCACAGAAGCTGGAAAAAAAAACTTCAATAGTTATGTGTCACTGATGTTTGGTTGTGTGGTTTTCAATTTTCAGTTGAAGCTCAAATTTAAATACCAATATGCTTGCAAATTATAAACATTGCAAATCTATATGCTGTCACAAAAAAGGAGTCCAGGATGACCAGTAAAATATAAACTACTGCAGGTTGTTTGTTGTCCCAACCTGGCCCAGATGTGTACAATCTGTTGCCTGTTGAGTTAAATTGTTAATTTGAGCTCCTTCTCCAAGTCATGTCGGCAGTGATTTGCACTGAAACACAAACTAATACTACAGGCTTTTATTTCCTAACTCAATTTTCTTACTGATTTGTCAAAGGCCTCAAGCTCGTCTTTGCACCAGCGTCCAGAGATTAGGTAGTCCTTTTTCAAATTTAAATGTAATAGTGGTAATAAGAAAGCTTAATGAAATAGTTTATAAATTATTTAAATGATTTTTACTGGAAAAACAGTTTGAATATTTTCTATTCCTGCTAACTTTATAATAAGCTCTCCAATGCTGGCAGCTGAATCCTCAACTCTATGAACGTCAACACTGGAGTCCCACCAGGGTATGTACTCGGTCTGCTGCTGTATACCTTGTGCATTTTGACCAGCTCCTCATCAGATTTGCTGATGACACACCTGGGAAGTTTCATATCTTAAAAGAATTATGAGACTCTATCTGAGTGAAATGACAGACCTATCATCATTAAGTCAGAACATCTGTTGCCAAATCAATGTCAGCTAAACTCAGGAGCTGGTGGTGGATTTTAGCAGGGCCGTGGTAGAGAAGTTGACTACCATCAAATACCTGGCTAATCTAACCAAAAAAGCCCCTGCACCATCTGAGGAAGTTTGGTTGCACAAAGTCTTTTTTATTCTAGACCGTATGCCCGATTGATCTGCGCTGCACAGCAATACTGCAGATCAGCTCTCCCATCTCATCTTCTCACCATCAAAGAGATCATGTCTTTGAATAAAAGAGCAAGACATTTTATGGGGGATGAGTGCTGCTCCTCACTGTTATATTTGAAATCACATTTTGCTTTTCCTCATCTATGATCCATGAAACTCTTCCACAGCTTGCTCTACCTCGCTGGCAGCTTCTCACACGTTTAGTTTTCTGTAATTCAGTCAATGTTCGATAGAGCGATTCCGCGTAATATTCTGATATGTTTGTGTGGATAATAGCAAGAGTTAATGAGGGAAAACCGTTTACAGAATATAAAAACTTTGTTGCGCTCGGCTCAGTGTTCCTCATGTCCTGTCCCCTCACTCCCACTCACACTCTGTCTCTGGAGACACTTGTTGCCAAAGTCTGACTAAATCTTTGTATCTGTCAGTGCTTAAACCCTGTGTGTGAATGTGTGAGTGTGTTTATACACTGTAATCCTGTTTTTAGCTCTGGAGTTCCTTCAAGAAGTATAAGCACAGCGGTGTTTTTGTTCTCGCGCAGTGAGTTAATTGTCTGCATGACTAAGCAACGGATCAGTGTCTCATCAGGATGACCTGTTTGTACCTCAAATTAAGACGGCTACATTGGACATGTACCTGCTTTAAGAGGTTAGAGGCTTAAATAATGTGACATTTGGTAGATGTTGTGGATGGTTTAATTTTAAGCAAAGTAGCAAGTAGGTAGATGAGTCAAATCTTGATCAGGCTTGTTTCTCTCACAGCCTTCCTGACAACAAACCAATGGTTTATCCTTACTGAGGGCATATTTTTAAAAGTGCTGATAATTCATAATGATTTTAATAATATTTGCAGCTTTTCTCAGAGGTTTTATAATTCTGCACCAAGTGGTTCATTAGTGGAACAGAATTTCCATGAACTAATCTGTGTTCTATGCTTTTTCCTTCCCTTTCTTGGTTCTTCTCTTAGATAAGTCGCTGCTTGAAACCCGGAGGCCGCTTCGTCTCCATTACGTTCGCGCAGCCCTTTTTCAGGAAACGCCTCTACGCACGGACCGTGTACAACTGGTCAGTCAGACATGACAGTTACGGTGAGGGCTTTGAGTATTTTGTGTACGTAATGACCAAAGGAGAGCAGCTCAGCCCAGAAGATGCGGCTCTGGAACAAAGGCTTCTGGAAGAACCCAAGTCCCAACCCACTAGCTGTCCCACCTCTCAGGATGAGGAGAATAATGACTTCCTGTGCAATATTAACTTATGATGTTGCTGAAATGTGGACATTAATCTCAGAAGTATTTTATGTCTTAGTCTATACTTTTATCTCAATTTATAGTATTTTTTTAATATTTTAGTTTTTGTAAACTTTTATACATGCTGTTGCTACTTCAGAACTATTTTTATTCTGCAAATTCATATGGTTGTGATCAGGACTGCTTTTTGTAAAATTTTAAGATATTTTTAGGATTGCATTTTTTGTTAACATAACTCAGCTGTATCTGGGTGACCATAAACCAAATAGTTGCCTTAAGCTTTAAGTTTTAGGTTATATTTAGTAAAACACAAACAAGCCAGAGATGAAAAAACAGGCAGCCTTTTGAGGATACTTTTTTTTTTCTTCCTGGTGCAAACATTTCAGCGTTTTTCCATAAATTTTTCAACTAGGAGGAGCAAGTTGGGCTGTAACATGAGATACTGACATTAGATTAAAAAAATAATGTCAGAAAAACCGTGGCTTATAAAATGATTAATTTAGCATTGACATATGATTAATGCATCTCAAAAATGTAAAAAAAATTGCACATAACAGATAATATTTGTACAAAATATACAAAAATTAATGCATATTCTTCTAACTTAAAATAAAAAAAAGATAATAAAAATGTGCCATGTATGTAAATTCATTCCATTTACTATAATTCATCAAAAGTGTAGAGATTCACAGCTTAGGCAGAAGAATATTTTGACTATTAGTTATAAAATCCAGAGATCTGGCTTTGGAAAAGGGACAAGATGACCACAAAGCGCATAGAGGCCACAGCAAATATAAAGAATAAGGCGCCTGATCAGACCAACATGTAACTTTGAACCAATGAAACTGTGTGACAATTATGTGAATACTTCCCCCCACAGTTATTCTCTACCTTGTGTTGGTCCATAACACAAAATATAACTAAACATTGAGGTTTGAGATCTTAATAGAACGAGATGTAGAAAAAGTTCAGAAAGCTCTTAAATAGTAAAAATACTGCAAAAAGTAACCAGGTATTTATGATCCATTCTGAATCCCCTCCTGAATGTGTCAGAGGTTTCGGTCTTGCTCTGCTGATATCTTTTGGTTCTAATTTATATCGTAATCACAAACAAAATCCCTGCAGGTTTCCATTCAGCTCCAGTGTTTGCGTTGCTATTTAAATTTTCCACGTTTAAGCAATTTGCAAAACAAACCATCGTGTCTCAATTCGACACCTGAGAGGCGCATTGAGAAGGTGTTGAAACTCCATCAGTATGTTTGTCAGTGTCCTCCTCTCATCTGCTGCTGGTGTCGGTTTTATGTTCAACACAAAAGCTTCAAGACAGCTGTCAAACAGCATTTATGCACATGTGCTTCTTCCTACATGAGCACACCCACCCTGCATGTTATTTGTTCAAGACACACGATACTGGGTGTCAGGTCATGTGCCCGCCTGCTGCTTAAATATAGCCCATTAACGGCACCCACAGCCATGCGTGCAGACAGGGAGGAGGACTTCTGACTGCAGGGGAGGGGATCGCATTAATAAAGTAGAAATCATTTATTTTTAATTCTCCACCGAGATCTAATTAACGCCTATTTTTAAAACTTAGGGAGAGAAGATGTGATTTTTCTGAAGGCTGCTCTTTCCTTACACGGTTAGCTTGTTGGAGCAACATCATAGCTTGGTCAGCTTTAGCGCTGTTGTTTATCAGAACAGTCTCACTGTATTGTCTACTTTTTTTAGTTGGCGTCGCAAAATACAGTTATACATATTTAATGGACTTACAATATTAATGAGCTAAATGAAGTACAGTGCTTTGTTCCAGACATAGATTTCTTGGATTTTTTTTATGAGATTGTCATGTTTTCAGTAACATCCAAAGCTGCCTTTCCTGCTCAGGAGTGCAAACTAAATGCCTTACCATCCACCTGATCTCTCACCTGATCTTTTAATCTAACCCTGTGGCCTGTTATTAATCATTATGTTGGTATTATTGTTTTAGTTTGAGAGGCTAGAAACTGCCTCATGTGTATTACCAGCTTAAAAACAGACACTGTGTAATCTACAGACTCAGTAGCTGTTTACAGTTCTGTTGTTGTGTTTTATTATAATGCATTGTTCTCATGGTGTCTTTCCACGTCGACTGTTAAGTTTGTATTTCTGTACAAAATGTTATTTCAAGATGTGAAAAAGAAAAAAAGTTCTAACATTAACAGTACATACATACTTAATGTTCGCCATTTGCATTTGCAACCCTTATAAAGATGCTTACAATGTTTTAAAATAAATGCATGTTTGTCCTCATTGGCTTTGGTTGTTTTGAGTCTAAAACCCAACTGGAGTGTTTATTGCAGAAAAGCTGAAGATCAGCTTAATCTAACTAAAGCACACAGTTCTCGTTAAAGTCCAAGTAGATATTAGATAATTCCACATGTTTAGTGATGGTACAAC
Organism: Phalloptychus januarius; assembly: GCA_902982915.1. Classification (NCBI taxonomy): domain Eukaryota; kingdom Metazoa; phylum Chordata; class Actinopteri; order Cyprinodontiformes; family Poeciliidae; genus Phalloptychus; species Phalloptychus januarius. Next base: position 10,181,952 of record CADWAE010000466.1, on the reverse strand, counting down.
AAAAAAAAAAATTGTTATTTTTTAAAAATTACTCTGAACCAGTCGGCTTGTAGATGGTATCTATAGGTTGACATGGAGACTTGGTGTTTGCTGTGGTTTTTTCTAAATAAACTTTGAAGTTCCCCTTTTCCCTTTAACCCTAAACACCAAAATTATACATATTTAACGGACTTAGAATATTAATGAGCTAAATGAAACCGCTCAAAGTTGTGGATTACTGAAACTCTACTTAAAAGGGCAAAACATACAGTAAATGTACAAGAAATAATCAACTTCATTTTAAGAGGTATGTATTTTTCAGGCCTCTTCATAGACCAATCACTTAACTATGTTACCTCTAGTTATTATAAGAATGCTGCATGTATCAAACATAATGTAAAAGAAAGTTTATTTCACAATTTGATGCCTTGAAATTGCTTCTGTCTCTTTAAGAAGCTACTCTTTCCAACGCTCCGCCTTCAGCACTCCTAACACAACAGGGCCTCTCCGTTGTGTTGGGAGTGTTGGACTGAGAAGTAGTTTGCATGATAAGCTCAGCAGATGTGCAGCTCCACCAGGTGTTTACTAATTGCTGCCGCCACTAGTCTGGAGGAGCTGCGTGGTGAAGGCGGGGGAGGGTTGCTATAAATGTGGCCAGCACATTATCTCTCATCTCATTACCTTTTCCTTTTACGACATGCAGACACACACACACAAAACTGTGTTTACACCATGTTTTATGGCTACCAACTGGCTTCCATGGCGACAAAAGGGGTGTAACAGTCTGGCTACCGAAGGTAGCAGGTTGGTTCAGAAACAGTTTGGAGCACATCTGACCTGGACAACAGCGAGGGTGCTTATATAAGTCTAAAATGGCCCCAGCTTTTATATCGACTAGAGAGGCTTCAGCAGCACTGCTACACTGGAACGTACAAACATTTGATGGGCTCATTACCCTGTGGATGGATGGAGGCTGGATATGTCTGCACACGAACGAGGAGAGGATTGCTGCTCCTTTCCCTCCCCCCTTCAGAGCGCCGATGCTTTCCTTCAGTTTCCCTTTACCATAGTTTTGTGCTTGTGCTTATATGAAGGTATTAAAAATTAGAAGTGGTTTACATTGGGTTTCTAGCTGCCTCGGAGGGACTGACTGATGCGCAGTGGCAGAAACCCTACTGTGAGATTTAACTTGCCTGGACTTAGGTTATGTAACCACAGAGCAAAGCCTCACGCATGCATGTGAGGTTTGCCATTGTTTAAATACAAATCCTATTTTCCAAATATTTGTTCATTTTTCTCTCACCTGATCTTTAGTAATTAACTTTTTTTCTTCATGTGCTTTCATATTGGTTAGAAACAGAAGCCCCATTTTATTTTATTTTCCCTGTTTCTCCCAAAACTAATTGTCCTCCTTGCTCTGTTGCCCACAGCAATAATCCATTACATGCTTAGTGTTTCACTCTTTCTAACAATCAAGTCAAGTTTATTTGCGCAGCACATTTCAGCAACAAGGCAGTTCAAAGTGCTTTACACAATAAAAACATAATACAATCACTCGTCATCTCAAGCACCGCCACCGCCATCATGTCCTCTGGGAGCATCGTTTGGCCCTCGGTGATTTGTTTGGTGTTATGTGGCAGATCATGCGACTCTAAAGGTCAGCTGTATGCTTTTATAAATACGCCGAGAGCTCATTCTGCTCAATTTGTGTTTGAACCGAGTCACGACACAGCTCTTTTGCACCCTTCTGAACTGCCAGCTCCCTGCAGCAGCAATCATGAGCTGCTCTTCTTAAGGGAAGTTTTCCCAAGCATTTGTTGGCATTTTGTAGTTTTCAGAAAAAAATCTGACTCACTTTTCACTGCAGGATTGTTGAAGAGCACAAAGAGTGGATGAAATCACATAGTTAATAGCAGGTTTTAAAATGCACTTTTCCCCACCTTAGACAGTTTTGTTTTTTGCCACTTCAAAAAGCTTCTGATCATCAATAAAAGAATAATGTAGATAACTTGAAATAGAAAATGCTGTTTCCAAGCAATAAACTCTGTTATTAAGGGAGTCTAAACTACCTGCATCTATAGGAAAAGGTAACTGCACCATTATTAAATCATAAATAATTTTTTATTTGCTATTAGCTACAACACATGAAAGACTAAGTCCAATTTCTGCAACCTGATTACTGTCAGAATCAGTAGATCTTGTTGTCTATTTAGACAACATGAAGTACACAAAAAAAGTCTCAAAAGAACACATCTTGCTCTGATTTAAAGAACATCATTCATTTCTATTTGTTTAGTAAGAACTGCAAAGTGTTTTCTCTGGTTGTTTCAGCGAACCACAGTGAGTGTGACTATCAACAAATGAAGAAAACAAGGAACAGTAAAGAACCTTCCCCGAAGTGGTTGTTGTACCAAAATTATTCTGAGAGAATGTCGACGATTCATCCAGGACGACCTAGAATGATACCTAAAGCTCTGTAGCTCTCACTTCCCTGAGTTAAGGTAAAGGCAGATTGATTAGACCAAAATGGATCTTTCTTGATGGTTGTGCTTTCTGTTACATCTGGGCATAAATCGAATTTAACGTGAAAGGACATCATAACTGCAAATAAGCACATTAATGGTAGTGTGATGCTCTGAGGCAGCTATACTGCTGCTGGATCACAGGTTTAAACTGTTCTAATGTAATTTAAACTGGGAATTGAAAGAACCTCATTACATTTGTTTGTAGGTTAGGTTTAATATTTCTGCCCAAACTTATTGGGTGCAATGTAGGCAGGTAGAGGTCTGCTGGCAGCTCTGGCATTGCTCCAGACCCCCTGTTTCAGCAAAATTATTACATGCATTACTGTTACAGACACATTGGTACAAGCTTTGATTCCCATCCTAATAACAAAACTTGTATCTTTTCAAAAGCTCGTCAGTCGTCCTAGTAGTCCTAGAAAAATCTTTGAAAGTAATATTGAAATTTCATTTGTTTTTGTAGCTTTTCAGCAGTATCGGTAGGGGAGAGCAAACTGTTATTACACCAGATGCATTGTGAGAAAATACAAACGACAGTATGCATCTATCCATGACTCCTGAGGCATAACTCTGTATATTGAATAGTGGACTTATGTAACAAGAGGAGGAATATTAATAGATGTCCACTCAGACGGATGGAAAGTGTTTTGCATTCTTGAACGATGATCCCAGAGGTTCTAACGACTACAGTGGCCTGTGTGTGCTGTGGTGCAGGATTCACCTTGCTGTGTGTCCTCCATCTTCATCCATCAGACTCATCTCCATCGAGTCTGCCTGTGGTTACAGAGCGGGCTGTTTGTTTTGGAGGCAGGCACAGCATGTTTGTATTGACCCCAACATGAGCTGCGCACCAAGACAATCTGTCAGACTCCCGTCATTCACCAGAGTTTGAAAGAGTCTGTATGCTTTTATTTTGTTCAACAAATATCCACTGACGAAGATGGAATGCAGATTTTTTTTATTTTTCAAAACGTATTGTTGATCCTCAAACATTGATCGACAGAAGAGGTTTCTATTAAAGCATCATTAGAGGCTTTAATAAAAAGCCTCTAATGATGCAAACTTAATCCATTCACAAAAAAAATTGTGTCTTATTTGCTTAAATTCTAATTATGCAATAATTCCAGTTGCAATTGAATTCATTTTATTGGGATTTTACACAATAGAGCATGACAAAACTGTAAAAGGAAAATTAACGATACATGATTTTGTTTCTTTTATATTACAGCTCTGCTAAGTGTTTTAACCATTATATTTCAATTTTTGCTTACCGTTGTAAACCTTTTACAGCCTCCCAAGTAGTTAATAGAGTCACACTTTGTAGAATTTTATCTGTATAAATTCATTGTGTCCTAAGAAGGCCTGAAAAGTTTCTTAGAGAACATTAGTGAGCAAACAGCCTGCTGCTGCCCTTTGCGATCTGACCCCAGATCAGTGGAAGACAATGGATGGATGAAGTTTTCAGATTTGTATTTGTTTTTATTTGAAGCCACTTTTCACTGTTGAGCCCTAGTTTGTCTTGGTCTATTAGATAAAATCCCAATGAAGTCCAGCAATATTTGTGGCTTTTAACAATATGAGAAAGTTCAAGACATTTTCGATATGTTGGTTGCCAAAGTGAATGAAACGATGTGTTTATTCCTTCTTTGAGTCCTTTTGTGTAGCAAAAACCGAAACTAGATGATTAGCAAATTTCACATTTAAATCCTAAACTATAAGTTGATTGTTGGCTGAATAAATGTTGAGCACTGGTATCCTGTTGGAAAATCAGTGTGTGGATCTATTGGCTCTTTAAGGCTGAAGACCAATGGGAAATGTTTGTGAACCAATATGAATTTCAGTAAAAGTCCTTTGTAAACAAACACACATGACAGGAAGAGCAGCTTGAGGCTGAGCTAGGACAATCCAATATCTGTCCAAATATGTCTGTCCTGTTCCGGTCTACGCTGGCTGCCCATTGCTGCTAAAGTGTAATTGTTCACGGCACCAAGCAGACACACGCATACAAGCAGTTCATCCACAGCATCCACAACAACATGATCAATAGCACTATTTGTTCATTCAGCGCAGGACTGGTGTTATCGGAGAAGTCGATAATCGTGGTGATGGGAATGTGGGAAGGGTTGCACTGGTGATGCTTTGTTTATGTCCTTCAAAGTGCAGTAGGGAACAGCATACAGATATCGGTGCATGAGTTGTTGTCAGTACATGCAGCTGTTTATAGATGTGCCCTGGTACTGTATACGCTGTTTTAAACCAATAAAGGGTAATCTAACCAACCTGTTTCCGGGAACATTCTGCTGCAGTTGCAGGGAAACTCGTTCCTTCTGAGTGATTATAAGTCATGTTTGTGTGCTGCAGGTGGAAGAGAGGTGCTACCAGCTGACCTAATTTCCTGCTTAATTCTGTTATCAAACACTGTAGAATAGTTTTTATTTGTTTTGTTTGTTTACTCCCATCAGATATCTCAGTTTGTCACATCACGCCTACAAATTTAAATGTGTTTTATTTGGGTCTTATGTGACAAAGTAACATAAATTGGTGCAAAATCGTAAAGTACAAGGAAAAGATTGGATGTTTTTAAGTAAAAAAAGTAATTTGAAAAGTGTGTATATCACACTTTTCAGGTGTGTGTGCATACACCTTGCATATCTAGACATTTGTTAGTTCTTTGCAGTCACTTAAGCTCAGTGAAGTTGGCCGGAAATCATCTGTGTATATCAATTTGTCACAGATTTTATAGTTTTGGTCTAGACTTTGAAACCATTCTATTGAATTGAACCTCTCATTCAGCTTAAAGCCCTGTTCAACCATCTTCCAGCATTGCCTTGTATTCATATCTGTCCAGATTCTCCGACCCCGCTGAAGAAAAACATCCCCACACCATGATGCATAAAAACATTTAAGTTATGGGGATGGGAGTTTCAGAATGATGCACTGTGCCACTTTTCAACTAGTCATTTGCATTTAACCCAAAGATCTTACTTTTAGTCTACCCAGAGCACCCTGTGCTTCCTCTGTTCCCTGCATAGTTTGAGGCAAACCATGCAAGTTCGACATCTTTTGGTTTTGTTTTAGACAATGACTTTTTGCCGCAGCAAAAAGTCATTGTCTGTCAACAAATTCTCACATCTGAGCTGTGGATCTTTGCATCTACTCCAAAGTTACCAGGGTTATCTTATGTGTTTCTCTGGTTAATGATTTTCTTTCCCAACTCAATTTAGGAGAAGAATTGAGTCTTGGCAGGTCTGTAGTCTCTTTTCGGTTCTGGATTGTGAACAGAATCCACCAGGGTGGCAGAGTAAAGAGGGTAGAATGCAAGGTCTATGTAAAACTCACAAACCTTTTATGATTCTCACAGCATTTCTCAAGTCACCAGAGATGGGTTTGTACAGGGTCAAACAATATAATCCTGAAACTAAAACTCTTTGTTGAACGATTCCACTCCCGCCCCATCAGATATGTTTGACAGACTTTGTCCAAATAAATGAAAGAGAAACTTCTCAACACAGGCCCTGTGTTTGGTCTTCCATTTAATTAATTAATGACAGAATGTTTACAACGTTAATTTTGGGATCCTGGATATGGGAGACAGTTCTGTGAGGTGAGCACGCACATGCCTGTGGGTGATTATGTGGCTAGTTGTGGCTCCCCAGGGATTTGTGATTTAATGGATTCACTTGTGTAGGCCAGCGCAGAGCTGTTTAACAGCTCAACACTTGGATCACGGATTCATTCCATCTCTTTAATTAAGGGTCAGTATTTGCTGTCATTAGCACCACAGCTAATCATTCCAGAATAAATGCAGAGGCCCCAAACCTGCAGTGATGCTAGCTTTGTCTGCTTGGAGGATGTTAGCTCCGCCTGCCGTGGTTAATGTGGTTAAGATGATGTGACCTTTCATTTTCGCCTTCAGTTTCACTCAGAGAACAAGTCCAGCTCTCCAAAGTGCTGGCTCATTGTTCGTCACTGAATGTTTCGGAACAAAAGCCACATCGAGGAATCGCATTAACATTTTCTGTCACCATTTATTAATTCACCAAATACAGTGAAAATGGCATCATAATATACAATGACTCATTCTTAGAATGTCATGACATTTTTGTTGCTTTTTTGCTTCATAAAACAATGTTGTTTTTTTTAATATTTGAAAATATTAAGGTTTCATGCACAACCAACCATTTGTTGAAAAGTATGGTACAAAATAAAATAAATAAGTCAAACCAAACAAACAAAAATAACTTGTCATGTTCAAAATCGGTCAAATAACAACGCGTTATTTGAGGATAATCGTAAACAGTGCAATATACTCTAAAACTGCCATAATTTTCTAACAAATTCATCAACGAAGCTGAACTCACAGTATACGATTTCTTAATAATAGTTTAACATTGATGTGTGCAAAAAACCTAGACACATTCAGTAAGTCTTTAAAAAAATGCCTGACCTTTGATATAGAACGAGACCGGTCCACTAAACTCTGAGATTAGCCAGTGTGAGGCCCAGTCCCATTAATCAAACCCTCTCTGAAGTACAAATATTGTTGTTGATGAACCGTAAGACGAGAGACTAGCATATAATTCAAATAACAAATATTTAGATATAAAAATACAAATATGACTTTTCTGTTGTTGTTAAAAAGAAGCGTGCCAGGGTTACGAGTGGCGGAGCCTGCGTTGGCACCAGAATGGGACAGTTCATGCAAAATAGATGGAGGGTGGTGGGAGGGAGAAATTTCTAACTCTACAGAGAATTGCAAATATAAATGTTCAAAACTGTATAACTCCCCATCAGTTACATAAACAATATTTAAACCATTTCCTGGAATTTCCAGAGGCCTCTGTAGATATCTGAAGAGTTGCAAAACAAACAAAGAAGATGAGAAATAAAAAAATTTAATAAAATGGAGATATGTGCAGGTTTAAATCAGCTACATGGAGGTGCCATCCTGCACCATTCACCACCAAAGGGGCTAATGCAAGATGAACAGTGTGGTCTGTTTCTCTGCTGTTTATACGCTGAAACAAACAGGAGAAAAGAGGGGGAGGGGGGGTGGGAGAAAGGATCTACTACAGAAGATATCAACATTGCACCATCCTCGGATAATATGTCTTTATACATATAATGAGTCTCCTTTAATAAAGTTTGGTTTATCTGTTCTTTTTTTTCTTCTTCTTCTTGTAAAAGCATTAGCAGCAACAGGGATGCGTTGGATCAGTGCTGAAAGGACAGCTCCCTTAAAATGCGCCGTGGCTGACTGGATCAACAAAGCAAAGCCTACAGGGCTGAAGAACGAAGGGGGAGGCGGGGCGTTTTAAGAGCTTATAGCTTCACCTACTGTACAACTTATTGAAATAGGGCTGGGATTTAGCTTCGCCCTCTATAGTTGCAGTGTTTTGTTGTTTACAGCGCTTTTATATATTTATATATATATTTCTAGAAAAACAAACGGAAAGAGGTGATCGTGGAGGAAAACAACAAGTTCATCCATTATTTTAAGTCAGCAGAGGTTGAGATGCGCAGCAGCCATCTCAACATCCTGCTGCGCATCGGTAGTTAAAATCGGGATTCTTTTTGGAGAATTGCCAGCAATCCCACAATAAATCTTGGTCTTTATTTTTTCCCCCTCCTCTTAGAGTCCACCAGTCTTTCTTCACCTCTTTCTTTTCCCCCTCTCAAAGCTTTGTCCTTTCCCTTTCTTTTTTCTCCTTCTGTCATCATCCCCATCCTCGTTCAGAGCTGCCGGTGTTTTTTTCTTCTTCGTCGTCTCTCTCTCTCTCCTGCAATCCTCGAACATGCACAGCCGACAAGTGCTTCAAATCGGGTGATCGAAAATTAAAAAAGTCTGCAAGGCCATCGGAGACGCTTTAAACACCAGGTGAGGACTTGTCCGTCATCCCCTTCAGGACCTCGTCTATTCGGTCGTCCTCGATGACCACTGTGGACAAAAGGGGAGGGAAAATTAATGAAGATCAGCAGCTTCAGATTCAATGCAAAACTATGACAATGACACAATACACCGTTTCGCCTTATCTATTAGTGGCGCACGAAATGCCCAAATTAAATGCTGGCACATAAAGGCGCATCTTTAATGGCACAGAGCCAGCTCTTTATCCTTACTGTTTTATAAAGAGTGCCTAAGGGTGTGTCCCTGCCAGCACGGAGATAATCTCCTGTCTATGAATGTAAACAAAATGTCACGTAAAAGTATTTGCGCACTGATTAAGGTGGCTGGAATATTTCAGACGCCGCAACACCTTTGTTATTTTTCTCTCTCTCTCTGTCATTTTGCATCTTTCCCCAACTTATTATTAAAAAAGCATCCTTTACCGTGCTTGGCTCGGCCGATCTGTCCGAGCTTTGGGGGTCTTTTCGCCTGCGACGCAGCGAAGAAGGCGCTTGTGTCCTGCAGTCCGCAGCTAAAGGACATCTGGCTGACCTCGCTGTCCGCTCCGTAGCCGCTCATTTTGCCCTCGTTGTATGGCAGCACCTCGGACATTGTGGCACGTATAGAAGAGATAACCCGCGTAGAAAAGATGAGAAAAAAAGAGAGCAACACAAAGCTGACTTCCTTCCTCGGGGAGATTTAGATCCCTCTTCGCGCAAGTTGCAGCCGCTTGTCTCCTGCAGGAGGGTTTTTCTCTGAGTGGAACCCGGTGCGTTGCGGTCTCTGTATGCCGTGCAGCTGCAGCCAGAGAAGGTGTTTGTGCGTTAAGGGGGGAGAGAGAAAAAGATAGTGAGAGAAAGAGGAGGGAGAGAGAGAGAGTCAGAGAGGGAGCTGCGTTCAGTTGTGCTGCTGGCTGATGTCTGGCGAGGGATATGGGAGATTCCGGGATCATAAAGGAAACCCAGGCAGAGCGGTGAAGTCATCCATCCGGGGTTGAAGCGCGAGAGTGTGCGGTGCCTGTATGGTGTGTGGGTGTGTGCGTGTGTATGCAGGTGTGTGTGTGTAGCGGGGGGGACGCTGCTCAGAGTGATGGAGGAGCAAGAGTGACGCCAACAGGCCACAGTTGAAATAGCTGAGGTTCAAATGAGGCCTGACAACTTTTTCTGTCTTCTTCTGGATGAACTTTGTCCAGCATTATTAGTGTTTCACGTTATGCGTCATTACGCATTATCCTCCCTTCAGAGGCATCCACATATTTAGTAGCCTGTCCGTAGGAATAAGTGCACAAAGCATGTAGATTCAATGCACATTTTACTCTTTACATCTAAATATGCTTAACTTTTTTTATGAGAGCAGTGGATATGTGTTCTCTTGAGTGATAAATCCTGCCCCTCTGTCTGGCAGTACGCAGTGGACAGGAGAACTGCACTGATCTGACTGCTCTGTTTCAAAGTCAGGTTTGTCTTATTGGATGGGCCCAATTGGCATCCTGGTGTAAAAAACAAATATATCCACTTCAAGAACAAGCACTAAACCAAACTCTCAACCAAACTGCAAGAGGAAGACATGTTTATAATTTATGCCTAATTAATAACAACAGCTATGGATTGGAAAAATTAATAACAAATTGGGATTTATAATCACATCATCATGAGATGTTTTAAAACAAGTGTGATTTCTGCAGTGATTGGAAGGTACTTTGAGTAAATTAGTTCTGCACATGTAAATGAGTTCTCCCCTGGACTGACAAGAAGAAAGAAAATCCAACTTTTATTTTTATTTTTATATGTATATATATATATATATATATTTTTTTTTTTTTTACCACATTTCATTATTAAACATTCACTGTCATATATTTCAGAAATATCCATGGCCATGCTACTTGAAGAGCTCCTGGACTTCCTGCTCCTCTCATACACAGCATTCCTATTAAAATACATTGCTGAGTTCTGAGCTTTCCTGATTTAATTGGTACAAAAAACAAACAAACAAAAAACACATTTCTGGAACAAAATCCTGCCTTCAAATGTTTTTCCCCACAACAAAATCTTGTCAAATAGGTTTAATTTACAGTTACCAGCTATATAAAAGTTAAGCTAGCTGATTCAACTTGAACATATTGATAGTTGGGAATCGGCACCAACATCCCCAGCAACTCCACAAGAATAAGCATATTAGAAAACGGATGGATATTCAATGCTTTACTACAATATGATGATATATTAGAACTGTTCCTCTGCATATAATGTACTTCTCCAGTGCTGACTCACAAAGCTGCTCTTGCTTTAGAAGCATTTTATTTCTTTCTTCCTTTCAGATAATGTTTGACCTGCTGCCTGAGATGCTATCAGATGTCGCCTTATATGTGTCTATCCTGACATGCACTCACATCTGAGCACAGCCAATGTCTCTTGTCTTTTGTCCCATTCTCTGTGTTTCTCCTTCTCTGCTGTAATAGCAGGTAGCAGTTGTTAATGATCCGCCTCACTCAGCGGGCCCCATCATCTCTGACAAGGTCAGCCACCCTAAAGAAGACAGTGTGTGTACAAATGTGCGTCTACGTGCGGGGGTGTGTGTGTGTGTGTGTGTGCGCTCGCTAAGCACTGCTCCCAATTACAAATGAATCATTGTGCTGAGTCACTTACCCTCCCCCCTCTCTGTGTCTTTCCAGGAGCAGACCAAGCACTAAAACACACACAGACACACACCATTGTACTTCAGTACAAAATGAGGACTTTGTATTGACTTCCATTCATTTTAGTAACTAGATTCATGCCTAACCAAGACATTTTTCCTAACCCTAACCTCACGAATTTATTCCTATTCCTAACCCTACCTAAAACTCAATTCACACCATTCCTCTAAATCTAACTAATACTACAGTAGGACTGCAAAAAATGTGGGGACAATAGAATAGTATTTACAAGTACACCCACACCTACACACATATATACACTTTTGTCTATCTTCACAGGGACTTTGCATTTACCTAAGTTCAATTTTCATGCATTTATACTGCCTAACCCCAGACAACTAACAGTACATGCATAACCCTAAACCTAACCTGAGATCAATTCACAGCTTAATCCTCAACCGAACATCTAACCCAAACACAGGACCTCATCTTACAGAGCCCAAGCATTGGGACCCATAAAGAGAGTCCGTCTGTATGTTCATCATCTTACATGCTTGTTGTCCCTTGTGGGGTTGCGAGGGGTGCTGGTACCTATCTCCAGCGGTCAATGGGCGACTGGCAGGGTACCAGTCCTCTCCAGGTCGCCAGTCCATCAAAGCCATATAAGGAGAATATGTAAGGACACACTCTCTCTTCCTCTCTCAGTCTGTGTAAACACATTGTGTTCCTCCTGGAGGAACATTATAGCTGAGGAAAAACACCAATAACAAACACAGAGTTAAGAGCCAGAATCAATTTCTCACTGTGCATTTGTGTGTGGCGGGGTGCGCATGTGTGTGTGTGTTTGTCTTTGCTACATAGAGGGGACCACAGCAAGACAGCACACTCACAGTGTGGGGACCAAATTTCTTGTGGGGACCAAAATGCTGGTCCCCACAAAGTTAGCATTGAATTCAATGAAAAGAAGGCGAGGAGGATACTCTGTCAAATTTTCAGCGAAGTCCTTATAATTCACAAAAACCAACAGATTGTGTGTAAGTGTGTAAAAAATTGTTACTCAGTATCGGCCACTAGTGGTGGGTTGTGGTACTGCATGAACACACACTTACACAATACACACCAATCTTACATTAGTGACATTGTAGGGACAAGTAAAAATCTACTTCTGTGGATTGCTTAGCATTTCTGTAAAATGTCCTGAAATCATTTTATTTCCTTTTTATTGATTTAAACCCTCCACCTTTGGAATCATTGGCTTGATTACAGATTGGTTATTAACTTGTTTAGTGCTACATTGACATTTATGCCATAAATTTAGCAAATGTTCTTGTAAATTTGTAACAAAAACAAAAAAAGAAGTATTTTATCACAGGGTAGCTTATTACTGGAACCACCATAATATTCATAGACCAGCATAATTTTGTTTAAAGGTGTATACATGCAGAAGCTGCAGGGTAAAGGTCTTGCCAAAATATCATTGTCTCTTCAATGCATTATTAATTATTGATATTTGAAAACTTTATTGTTTTAAATTATCTTAAATGATTCCTTAAAGATTGCTTTTGAGTGGTCGTAACATCAGGACCTCATTCAGTTCAAAGGAAATGGAACCATCATCATCTTTTTCACATCAATTTATTTACATTCATGTAAATAAATGCAATTTCTAATTTTTTCATTCATGTCATCATTAAAATGTTTTGTTTTATTTTTGTGATTTTGTGTAATTTTAGTTGAATATTTTTGACCATATTGATTAAATAAAGTCAGTTATTTATTGCCACAACACTTTCCTTTGTAGTAGTGTCTAAATGTCAAGTCAAAAGAAATAAAACTTGAATAACTACACAAATGTACATTCTCAAGCAAACTATGCATTTATTGTGTTTGCCTAACAATAAATACAATGGGCTAATTTTAGCAACTATTCAGAAAAATCACCAGGAGCAACTATCAACAATATAATGGCAGATGATAACTTTAAAATAATAAGTTTGTTATGGACCCTAGATCTGGAAAATTAATAAAAGAATATCTTCCAGAGCTGAGAGGAAACTGAGGATTTTAATAGGATTTCTTTTAATATGCTTAACACTAAAATATGTTTTCATTCAGATAGAAAGATTTTTCCACGTTATTATTCAAACTGCTACTTTGTATTTACAATGTTTGCAATTAAGAGATGCTATTAACATTGGTTTTATCAGGGGTAGAGAATGTTTTGGAGTTGAGTGAGTTTTTACATGACTCCAGCATGGCAGCATGTTTATTTGTGACACTAAGGCACATGCAGGGTAGAGAGAGAGATGGAGCTATGACCTCATAATTTAAAAGAAAACTCAGCTGTAGTGGCCACATGGAAATATAAAACCGGCACCTGAAATTTATCCACTCTGGAACACGGTTTCAAAAATTACAGTTTCTGGACCCGAATACGTGTGGATGCACAGTCTAAATGGCAAAAATGTCTGTAGACACATTTAAAATCATCTCTGTGGATGATTACCTGTAAGAACAGGTAATGTTAAACTGCTGCTTTATGAGTAGTTGATCCAAAAGCCCATTCGTTCCAATACTAATATATTTATACTATTATTATTATTGGCTGCACAGTTGGTAAAGCTGTTGCCTTGCAGCAAGAAGGTTCTAGGTTAAATTCCCAGCCCAGGTCTTTCTGCATGGAGTTTGCATATTCTCCCTGTGCCTGGTGGGTTCTCTCTGGGTACTCATCCCACAGTCCAAATTGGTCTCTCTAAATTCTCCCTACGTGTGAGTGTGTGTGCATGGTTGTTTGTCTGTCTATGTGTTGCCCTGCGACAGACTGGCGACCTATTCAGGGTGACGCTGCCTCTCGCCCGGAATGTTAGCTGGAGATAGTCACCAGCAACCTTCCCAACCCCAGTCTGTACACAGGAGTGTACGGAAAATGGATGGATAGATATTATTATCATTTTATAGTAATAATGTGATTTTCTACCAATGACTGAAGGTTAACTATTTAACCTGATCAGAAAGAGACAACACTGTTGACAAACCCTCAAAAAGTTAGCTGTTTGAGGATTATTTTTTTTATATTCTTAATGTCTAGACAGCAACTCTGTGCTGTGCATAGACACTTCCATATTAAATAGCAGTATATTTACAGAAAACAGCACTGGTAAATATATAAAATATTGCACTTTACTGCCTATTTATGCTATGTTGCTATGTTTGGACTTTAAAACAGACATCCCAATGGCTCAGACTAGTCTAATTTATTCCAATTGAAAAACAAGTAGCAAAGTATGGTACAATGACAAAGACCCGCTTTTTGTTTTACAAAACATAGAGGGGCTTGTTGTGAAAACAACAAATGCAGAAAAAAATTATTAAATTTCAACTAATGAACTACAAAAGCTTAGAAGAAACTATAAATCTACACCAGATGATGGACAGCTCTGCATTACAATGTCAACAAGTGACTCACAACCCATCCAAGCACTGAAAAGATACTTAATACAAATGTCTGGATGTGCCAAAACTTTATCCAGCTGAACAGAAACAAAACTGAAGTTATTATCTTTGGACTTAAAGATAATAGATTCCATAGAAATAGAATAGAAAAACCATTTAGAGAGTCAGCGCACAGCTTCAGTTATTAACCTGAAACTAGAGATCAAGTCCTAAATCTAGGAGTACTGATGGACTCTGACCTGACTGCTCAGAACCACATAAAGATGGTTACAAAGTTTCCATTGTTGACTATGTGTTCTATGACTTTGTATTTTTGTGTTTTAATTACATAAAGCACTTTGAACTAGCTTGTTGCTGAAATGTGCTATACAAATAAACTTGATTGATGGACTGATAAAATAGGTTAAGAAACACAAAACATCTAAAGTTTCAGGTAATCAGACATTTACATTCAGAAAACCATTTGCTCGAAGGCAGAATTAATACCAAAAGATTAATACAAATTCAACTCGCGAGAAAGCCACAACCATACCAGAAGGAGAAAATGGCAGTTGGGACAGATCAACCCTCTCTTGGTCTGCACGTCATGAAATTAGACTGTTGGTTTGGGAGAAAAGAAATGAAGTCTTTCAGCACCAAAGATAACAACAATGTGGAAATTTGGGGCAGAATGAATAGGCTCTATTATTCCTACTTGTTTGATGTCATTAAGTAGTTAGTAAATTTATCAAAGACAATGTTTCAATGATTCATACATAATTAATGATGAGGTGCAAGTGGCACATAAAAAAAGTTATTTGTGTTTCCAAAAATAGTTAATTCATGTATATTTAAATAAAATATGTTAAACTGAAAAAAAATTTAATTTAATATGCCATGTAAATGTGTGCTCTGTATAACACTTTTGGTACATATGCGTTGTCAATGTTGAGAACAGGGGGTACAAGCACTTAAACAATCAGAGTTTAATCCACTACATGTCTTCAGATGTAGTGATCTGCAACAAAATATCAATTTATATAACTCGTTTAAAATTAAGCAAACAATCTGGAAAAAATATGTGCGATGTGGAATACTATGTAAAAAAACAACTGGGAAACAGATTGCAACTATTAACACCTAACATTAACTTAAGGAAGCCGATACAAGAGGAGGAAAAAACCCTGACTTACCAATTACAAATGTGCAATTCTTTCCATTCCAACTGCTCTTAAAACAACAACTACCTTGAAGAAGATCGATAGTTAATTATTGTCCTTGCCATCAAGTCAAACACTCAGTCCTTTTAAATTACTTCAGGAAGATACTCGATTCATTTGGATTTATAAACACAGACATACCGGACGGGTGGAAGCTCCGAGTTTGTGTTTTACTTGTCTCCACCCGGGGCCGCACTGACTGATAAAACAAGCGCACATTTAAAAGAACTCACGAAGAGCCCTGGGCAAAGCAGCTCACCATGCGGAAGAGTAAGTAATTTCTCTTATTTTAAATGTATTTTATTGTACTGGTTTAATTAAAAGGTTTAATAAACGGTGATGCTAGCTGAGCTTCTTTTTAAAAACCTATAACGCCACACAAAAGCATTGAAGATTTACTTAAGTTTATATCAACAACATGGCGTTACTATTAGCTGCCTGTCATGCAAGCTGCTTTCCTTGTGTCCTGACATACTGTTCTAGGTTTAAGTATTTCAAATAATTACTGTATGATAACATATGCAAGCTAAAATATTTCACGAGAAAATAATATCCTGAAAACTTTTGTCTTCTAATTATGGTGAAAGGTTCTTGATTGACTTGAACTACTAACGCCATTTTGACTTTGAAATGTAAGTTTCAAAACTTTATTTGATGGTTTTTAAAACGATTATCTGTGCTCTGTCTGTTTAACAGGATAATGACATCAATAAAAAGTAGAATACCACCTAAACGAGATGCAGCTGAACATGCAGCAAAGGCCACTGACAAGACGGGAAGATTGGAAGTAAAGTTCATCAATGCCTATAAAGGTGGGTCTGTGTGCAAATGAGCATTACAATTCAGATATTTCCACAAATAACATTTTAAGGTATTCTTGACAAAATAATTTTGAGGCAATGGAGGTCATACTCCATAGACTTCTGATCTACCATTCATGGTTCATTCATGGTTTTTGTGTGCTTAGGACGAGGGGTGTTCGCCACGAGTCCTTTTAAAAAAGGAGATTTTGTGGTGGAGTACAGAGGTGCTTTGATAAACTCTGAAGAATCACAAAGGAGGAGGACACTGTATCATAATGCATGTACTGTCTTCATGTTTGACTTCTTGTGGCATGAAAGATGGTGGTGGTAAGTCCAGAATTTATAATAAATTAATGTATGTTGGCAAAATCTTTGGATCTGGCTTCAGGAGTGCTGTTTTTTGAACATTATATTTTTACCAAGATAACAAAAAAATATTAAACAGACGAACATTTGTCTCTCTCCCCTCCCCCCCCCACCTTATTT
Source organism: Phalloptychus januarius (assembly GCA_902982915.1). Classification (NCBI taxonomy): domain Eukaryota; kingdom Metazoa; phylum Chordata; class Actinopteri; order Cyprinodontiformes; family Poeciliidae; genus Phalloptychus; species Phalloptychus januarius. The sequence continues at coordinate 10,164,985 of CADWAE010000466.1, read as the reverse complement.
GTAAAGTATTGATGCATCCCAGGAGGATAACAGTCTTGGAAGACTAGTCAATGATGACCACAAAAATCCAAATTGTAGAATGAAAAAGATATTGGTAGATGGAAAGCCACACCTGTGCTTATTTGCCATCAAAGATATAAACCCTGGAGAGGAAATAACTTACCACTATGGAGGAACTGACTGGCCATGGAGGGAAAAGGTTTGTCATGATCAATTTCAGATGCCTATATGAATAACTTGTAAAGGTTAAACCTATGTATTGTCTGTGTTTCTATCGATGAGGTTAAAATCCTGAAGAGTTGCATTTTGTGGAATTGATTTTGGAGCGAGTACAATCTTATAGTTAAGATGGAAGTCGATCAATAAATTTCCAATGTGTGTACCTAGGAAATGTTTGAGGAAAATGTAGTAAGCATATATGTTTTAGATATTTTAAAAATATTTTCACTTAAGTTAGTTTATTTTGGTAAAAAATGTGAAAAGAAAAACATGTCTTTCCTATGACTGGATAAAGCAGTGTATGTTTCAAATCAGGGAATACGATACAAACATATTTACCGGCCAATCCTGTCACGCCTTTGGTAAACTTTTAAACTGTTAAGAGTGATACAGAAGTTTGATATTTTTTGATGAAGGATCACTGAAAAACACAACAAGAAATAGCTTCTTAATAGAACATTATAGCTGTGATTCAATGACAATGTACCATGCAGATTGGCAGCTGTATTACATTTGATTAGTTGATTTATTTTGTTGTTGGTCAGTCTTCTTACAGCATTTAAACACAATGTTTGTCTATTCCTAAGGTTGACAAAGAACCAAATGTGACTGAGGGTGTCGAGGTTCAGCATGCTGGCTCATCTGATCAAGCTCCACCCTCGGCCAAGTCCTCCAAGAAAAAGGTATTAATTTCTAAACTTCTTTTCATTGGGCTTCTAGTCCTACTTGAGATGTCTTAGAGATTTGCCAGTACGGTTACATTGGAAGAAATGTATTATTTCCTTTAAATGCTCTATAAACTGTGAACTTAACTGGCTGTATTCATCAGTCCTGGTAACACACACTAGTCTGGTCTGATGTCATTGTGGGGTCTTTAGCAGCTGACATGTTTGTTCCTAGGCCAGGCTATTTGGGGCCATACACACATTTCTGGTATATAGTACAAGTGAGGACCACGTTTGAGATTTCTTTTGGTCAAAATTTTATCCAAGTTTTTGGGCCTATAGATCTTCTCTGCCCTCAGTAGCATGGTTCACAGCTAGCTAAAGACTGAGAATGTACCATGCTGATTGGCAGCTGTATTACTATTGATTATTTGGTTTGTTTTATGTTGTTGTTGAGGTGGTCAGTCTTCTTACAGCATTTAAACACAATGTTTGTCTATTCCTAAGGTTGACAAAGAACCAAATGTGACTGAGGGTGTCGAGGTTCAGCATGCTGGCTCATCTGATCAAGCTCCACCCACGGCCAAGTCCTCCAAGAAAAAGGTATTAACTCCTGAACTTCTTTTCATTGGATTTTCAGTCCTTCTTGAGATGTCTGAGATTTGTCAGTATGGTTACATTGGAAGAAATGTATTATTTCTTTCAAATGCTCTATAAACTGTGAACTTAATAGGCTTTATTCATCAGTCCTGGTAACACACACTAGTCTGGTCTGGTGTCATTGTGGGGTCGTTAGCAGCTGACATGTTTGTTCCCAGGCCAAGGCTGTTTGGGGCCATACACATATTTCTGGTATATAGTACAAGTGAGGACCCCGTTTGAGGTTTTTTTAAGTCAACATTTTATCCATTTTTTTTGGGCCTATAGATCTTCTCTGCCCTCAGTAGCATGGTTCACAGCTAGCTAAAGACTGACAATGTACCATGCTGATTGGCAGCTGTATTACTTTTGATTAGTTCGTTTTTTTATGTTGTTGTTGAGGTGGTCAGTCTTCTTACAGCTTTTAAAGACTATTTTTGTCTTTTGCTAAGGTTAACAAAGAACCAAATGTGACTGAGGGTGTCGAGGTTCAGCATGCTGGCTCATCTGATCAAGCTCCACCCACGGCCAAGTCCTCCAAGAAAAAGGTATTAACTCCTGAACTTCTTTTCATTGGACTTTCAGTCCTTCTTGAGATGTCTGAGATTTGTCAGTATGGTTACATTGGAAGAAATGTATTATTTCTTTCAAATGCTCTATAAACTGTGAACTTAATAGGCTTTATTCATCAGTCCTGGTAACACACACTAGTCTGGTCTGGTGTCATTGTGGGGTCGTTAGCAGCTGACATGTTTGTTCCCAGGCCAAGGCTGTTTGGGGCCATACACATATTTCTGGTATATAGTACAAGTGAGGACCCCGTTTGAGGTTTCTTTAGGTCAAAATTTAGTCCCTTTTTTGTGTAACTATAGATCTAGTCTGCCCTCAGTAGCATGGTTGACAGCTAGCTAAAGACTGACAATGTACCATGCTGATTGCAGCTGTATTACTTTTGATTATTCGTTTTTAGTTGTTGTTGAGGTGGTCAGTCTTCTTACAGCTTTAAAACATTTTGTCTTTGCTAAGGTTACAAAGAACCAAATGTGACTGAGGGTGTCGAGGTTCAGCATGCTGGCTCATCTGATCAAGCTCCACCCAGGCCAAGTCCTCCAAGAAAAGGTATTAACTCCTGAACTTCTTTTCATTGGACTTTCAGTCCTTCTTGAGATGTCGAGTTTGTCAGTATGGTTACATTGGAAGAATGTATTATTTCTTTCAAATGCTCTATAAACTGCTGAACTTAATAGGCTTTATTCATCAGTCCTGGTAACACACTAGTCTGGTCTGGTGTCATTGTGGGGTCTTTAGCAGCTGACATGTTTGTTCCCAGGCATGGCTTTTGGGGCCATACATATTTCTGGTATATAGTACATGAGGACCCGTTTGAGGTTTTTTAAGTCAACATTTTATCCATTTTTGGGCCTTAGATCTTCTTCCTCAGTAGCATGGTTCACAGCTAGCTAAAGACTGAGAATGTACATGCTGATTGCAGCTGTATTACTTTGATTAGTTCGTTTTTTTACGTTGTTGTTGAGGTGGTCAGTCTTCTTACAGCTTTTAACACAATTTTTGTTTTTCCTAAGGTTGACAAAGAACCAAATGTGACTGAGGGTGTCGAGGTTCAGCATGCTGGCTCATCTGATCAAGCTCCACCCTCGGCCAAGTCCTCCAAGAAAAAGGTATTAACTCCTGAACTTCTTTTCATTGGATTTTCAGTCCTTCTTGAGATGTCTGAGATTTGTCAGTATGGTTACATTGGAAGAAATGTATTATTTCTTTCAAATGCTCTATAAACTGTGAACTTAATAGGCTGTATTCATCAGTCCTGGTAACACACACTAGTCTGGTCTGGTGTCATTGTGGGGTCGTTAGCAGCTGACATGTTTGTTCCCAGGCCAAGGCTGTTTGGGGCCATACACATATTTCTGGTATATAGTACAAGTGAGGACCACGTTTGAGATTTCTTTTGGTCAAAATTTTATCCAAGTTTTTGGGCCTATAGATCTTCTCTGCCCTCAGTAGCATGGTTCACAGCTAGCTAAAGACTGAGAATGTACCATGCTGATTGGCAGCTGTATTACTATTGATTATTTGGTTTGTTTTATGTTGTTGTTGAGGTGGTCAGTCTTCTTACAGCATTTAAACACAATGTTTGTCTATTCCTAAGGTTGACAAAGAACCAAATGTGACTGAGGGTGTCGAGGTTCAGCATGCTGGCTCATCTGATCAAGCTCCACCCACGGCCAAGTCCTCCAAGAAAAAGGTATTAACTCCTGAACTTCTTTTCATTGGACTTTCAGTCCTTCTTGAGATGTCTGAGATTTGTCAGTATGGTTACATTGGAAGAAATGTATTATTTCCTTTCAAATGCTCTATAAACTGTGAACTTAACTGGCTGTATTCATCAGTCCTGGTAACACACACTAGTCTGGTCTGATGTCATTGTGGGGTCTTTAGCAGCTGACATGTTTGTTCCTAGGCCATGGCTATTTGGGGCCATACACACATTTCTGGTATATAGTACAAGTGAGGACCCCGTTTGAGGTTTTTTTAAGTCAACATTTTATCCATTTTTTTGGGCCTATAGATCTTCTCTGCCCTCAGTAGCATGGTTCACAGCTAGCTAAAGACTGACAATGTACCATGCTGATTGGCAGCTGTATTACTTTTGATTAGTTCGTTTTTTTACATTGTTGTTGAGGTGGTCAGTCTTCTTACAGCTTTTAACACAATTTTTGTTTTTCCTAAGGTTGACAAAGAACCAAATGTGACTGAGGGTGTCGAGGTTCAGCATGCTGGCTCATCTGATCAAGCTCCACCCACGGCCAAGTCCTCCAAGAAAAAGGTATTAACTCCTGAACTTCTTTTCATTGGATTTTCAGTCCTTCTTGAGATGTCTGAGATTTGTCAGTATGATTACATTGGAAGAAATGTATTATTTCTTTCAAATGCTCTATAAACTGTGAACTTAATAGGCTTTATTCATCAGTCCTGGTAACATTCACTAGTCTGGTCTGGTGTCATTGTGGGGTCGTTAGCAGCTGACATGTTTGTTCCCAGGCCAAGGCTGTTTGGGGCCATACACATATTTCTGGTATATAGTACAAGTGAGGACCCCGTTTGAGGTTTTTTTAAGTCAACATTTTATCCATTTTTTTGGGGCCTATAGATCTTCTTTGCCCTCAGTAGCATGGTTCACAGCTAGCTAAAGACTGACAATGTATGTTTCAAATCAGTAAATACGATACAAACATGTTTACAGGCCAATCCTGTTACGTCTTCGGTAAATATTTGAATCAGTAAAGGTGATATGGTAATTATAGATTTTTTTAATGAAGGATCATCAGCTTCTTAGTCGAACTTTAGAACTTTGTCTTTGTCTGTGTTTGGAATTATTCTAATGATTTGATATTAACATTATGGTTTTTCTGTATTTAAGTAAGCACAATTTTCAGATTTTCTGAGCAACTGCATTTTCTGATTTTTTTTTATGTTAATCTGTATGGTATAGTCTTCAAAATTTACTTTTTTTATTATCTTTTTTTCTAGCAACACCTTTCAAGGTCTTCACCTGATTCCAGCTCTTCGGATAAGGATCAGTTACTCATTCATAAGTTAAGAAGGACCAAAAGTATTCGGGTAAGTTACACTAATTTCTGGTAATTGTTTTTTTAAGCAGTAGTTCACATTGTGATCATGTGGTTTTTATTTTGCCTTTCTACATATTTTTATTTTAGATTAACAAACTTCACTATTCAGAGTCCGATGACTTGTTTGGACCTTCATCAACTGACAGTGGAGAAGAATATGTCCCTAAAAGTAGTGAGGAGTACTCTGACGATTCTGACATAAGTGAAGTCATGCAGACTGACGATCAGAAAAGTCTTTTTCTCAGACGTCTTCGGAACATTGATGATTTCGCAGCTGCATGTCCCCCTTTAATGGAACAAAGCAATAACGATAATTCTACCAAGCCAGGATTTCAGAGAGGACGTTCACCTAAAAAAAAGCGTGAAGAATCTCAAACAAAATACAAAAGGCGACATTTCAGTCCTTCAAGCTGTCGCACTAAATCCATAGATGAGTTTCGATCTGCTGATTATAGTGGAAGTTCAAGTGAAGAAGGTGCTTCTGCTACATTAGCACCTGTTGGAGAAGATAATGGCCCATCAGGTCCTTACTCTTCAGTTGCGCAGGATGGATACCCTAACGTTTCTCCTCTCGTACCTGCTATTGAGAAAAGCAAAAATGGGTCACGAATTTACAACAAAAGACAGTACTGTTTGTACTGTAAACAGGGATTTATAAAAATTGCAAGGCATTTGGAGCAAGTCCATCATAACAAACCCGAAGTTGCACAAGCTACAGCTTTTCCTAAAGGCTCCACGCAGAGAAAGTTACATTTGGAACATTTGAGAAATAGGGGAAACTTTGCCCACAATGTTGAGGTACTAAATAGTGGTACAGGAACACTCGTCCCACGTAAGCAACCAAGCACAGCATCTGAACCACAAAACTATCTTCACTGCACCTATTGTCAAGGATTGTTCGCAAAAAAAGTTCTCTGGAGGCACGTGATCATCTGCAAGTTTAAACCAAACGGTGTCAAGAAACCAGGCAAAACACGTGTCCAGTCTCTTTGTGCCTTTGCTGTACCCCCTCCCCAAGGAGTAAAGACAGAGTTCTGGAAATTGTTAAATGCCATGAATCAAGATGAAGTTTACGCTGCTGTAAAGTCTGATGAACTCATCATAGAATTCGGGCAGCATCTTTACAACAGACTTGGATATGATGCTTCAAGACACGAATATATTCGCCAAAAAGATGAGAGAACTGGGAAGACTGTTGATTCATTCAAAGGAAACAACTCCCATGAAGACGATTGAAGAACATGTAAAGCCTGCAAATTTCATGCTGGTTGTAGAATCAGTGAAAGACCTAGCTGGTTTTACTGTTGAAACAAGCACCTACAAATGCCCAAGTCTTGCTTTAAAGCTTGGATATAGCTTGAAAAAGATATCAGAGCTTGTTGAAAGTCGTGCAAATGTTCAGGGGAATTCCAGAGCAGCCAAAGATGCTCATGCATTCCAAAATGTCTATGACTCCAGATGGAATGAGTTTGTCTCATCTGCATCGCTGAGGACACTCCAGGAATCGAAGTGGAATGCTCCACAGTTGCTTCCCTTTACTAAAGATGTGCAAACTCTTCATTCATATCTTAGTGAACAACAACAACGTTTATACAATGAACTGTCAGCAGATGCGTCTCCACAGACCTGGGCAAATCTGTCTAAAATCACCCTAACTCAAGTGATTCTGTTCAACAGGCGGCGATCCGGAGAAGTATCAAAAATGCCCCTTTCGGCATATCTGTCCCCAAATCCCAGTAGTGATCAGGATGATCTAAAAGAAGCTTTATCTGACCTTGAAAAAAAACTGTGTGAACATTTCAGAAGACTAGAAATCAGAGGAAAAAGAGGCAGAAAGGTACCAGTCCTACTGACTCCGGAAATGCAGAAGTCATTGGACATGCTCATTAGCAAACGGCAAGAATGTGGGGTCCCTACAGAAAACGTATTCTTATTTGCAAGACCATCAGCCATGAGCTCTTATCGTGGTTCTGACTGCCTTCGCTACTTTGCCAGCACCTGCGGAGCCAAAAGACCAGATACACTCACATCAACAAAACTGAGGAAGCAAACAGCAACTCTTTCTCAGATCTTAAACCTCAGTAATACGGAGTTGGATCAGCTAGCTAATTTCCTTGGCCATGATATAAGAGTTCATCGCCAATTCTATAGGCTCCCGGAAGGCACCCTTCAGCTAGCCAAAATCAGTAAAGTCCTCATGGCTCTAGAGCAAGGGCGTCTTGCAGAGTTTAAAGGCAAGAGCCTTGATGACATAGCCATTGAACCTGAAGGTACTGCTTGCTGTTTTGTATTTCTAAGTAAATTATTTCTACCTGTTGTAAAATTACTGAAACACTTGTGGTGCTTTTCTTTCTTTTGAAAATAATTACTTTATTCACCCCTGTTATGTCCATTGCAGAAAGTGTGAAGTTGGACAGTGAGGAAGACGCAGAGTTTGAGGCTGGTGCCAAGGGTAAGTGTTGGATCTTAAGTAGGACTGCATGATATATACAGTATGCCATAGAAATTATAGAAATCTGCTCTACGATAGAGATCTGCACTCTACTGACTAACAGCAGTAAGGCTTGTTGATGACGTAACCGTCCGGCATAAAAACAGAGCAAGTGGGAAGCGTGGCTGAGAGCACGAAAAGGAAGAGCTTATTAAAAAGGCAGATGCAAAAACATTGATTATCTGGACCTGGTTCGGATTTAGCCACTGGCAGTGCTCAGGACGAGTGCGCAGATGTCGGACAGCAGAGAAGTGGGGGGTAAATTGCACACGGGATCAGGGCGAATGAAAAATGTCATTTGCAAAGTGCGTGAGGTAATACAAGCAATTTGTTTTACCACCTTAAAATGAAACATGTGCTTGAATACCAGCAATGTTGGACAGTGCACTTGTAGTCAATTCAGCTAACTACAAGTTCCAGTCACAACAGTGGGAAAAAAATCAGTATTTGATGCAGACATCCAATACATTAAAGTTATTGTGTTTCTCTCCATTAAAAGGAATTTTTTTAAGGAAGATCTGGCCATGACAGGCAGCAATATAAAACAAAATAGTTACAAACATTACATACAAATAGCATACACAAAAATTAGTATACAAATATATATATATATATATATATATATATTTATATTTAATGAGTTTAACACTCGTTAAACTCATTGCTTAATGAGTGTTAAACAAAAAATGTTTAACACTCATTTTTTGTCTTTCTTTTTTCATTTCTATTGCAAGTCTTCTACATAAACATCTCCTGATATGTCATTACTACCACCCAACAAAATATATATTGTGATATGAATTTTATGCCATATCCCACATCCCTAGCCAAAATAATTTCAAGAAAATAAATAATCAAACTTTTTTTTTTCCATTTCAGAGGATCAAGTTGCATCCACTCAAGGACAGATGCCAGATGCGGACAACAGAAATGCTCAAACAACTGACCCTGCAACACCTTCGCAAGCTTTTACAAGCAAGTCACCCAAGAAGGGTAAAGGTAAATATTTTTCAAAATATTTTTTTTCATGAAGATTATTCTATATGTAATTCCAAGTTTAGCTCTGTCAAATGTAATAATTACCTTAGATGTTTCCAAATATATCTTTTTGGTATAATTGCGAAAAATAGCTTTTCATTGTGAGCAAATAGAGTTATTAATAATTGGTTTAGATTCTGTTTTTAACTGCATTTGGCAGAAGGGCTTTAATCAGGAATGTGTGTATTTTACAATTTTAAAAGACCCTTTAAGTATGATACTGCTTTGGTAATTTCATTTCATCATCTTTTAAGTGCTTGCAGTACTTCAGGGCTGCATTTGTTTTACACGTTATTAATTTTGGTTTTAAAGGTCGCCAACCATGCAAGAGGAGGAGTTGGAATAAAAGGGAGGTCCTTGCAGTCGAAAAGCACTTGATGGCATTCATCACCACCTGTCGAGTTCCAGGGAAAGCAGACTGTGATAAGTGTTTAAAACAGGAACCTGTTGCACTCAGAAACAGAAATTGGCTGGCTGTTAAGTTTTACGTTAAAAATCGTATAACAGCTCTTAAAAACAAAGTTTAAAACATTTAATTTCATGCTGATTTTAAGTGCTTCTAGGTCATGTCAGACCTGTCAGTTTCCTGTTGTCTTTTTTTTTTTTTTTTAAATAGAGACAATAGTACATCTTTTAGTTTTGGCTTTGTTGCAGTACCTTTTTTACTGAGTAATTTCAGTTTGTACTTTTTAAGTTCAGTTGCCGGTATGTCAAACATTTACAGGAAAACATAGCATCATGTTGAGCTTGGTTAAGCAATAAATGTTTATTCTCGAGCATACTTTTTATGCCTTAGTCAATTATTTAGTACATAGAAGCAAAATAAATACCCTTCATCCATTTTCGGATGCACGAAAAGCACATATTATCCGAGTTGTTGTAGATTCTTATGGCTGTGGGCAGGGAGGTTTTTCTATATTATTCAGTATTCTAATGGGGATGAAGAAGCCTCAGAGTTCAAACATATGGAAGAGGATGATCGGGGTTGTCTGTAATGTTTGTATTACAATCAATCAGTCAATAGGTTTATTCACTCAACAAAACTCATTACATCACATCCACATGATGAAAATGAGCAGGCAGAACAAAAACCTTCAAAGAATCCTTCTTTGAACAATCATCTCCAGAGGATTTCAACAGTAGTCCCCAGAACCAGCCCTCTTTCTCAGGCTGTTAAGCCTCTTTAGGTCCCTGGCTCTGATGCTACTTAGACAACAGATGATGACAGAAGAGTTTGCATTCTCAACAACAGACTTATAGAGTAAATTAATCAATCAAGTTTATTTGTATACCACCTATTAGCAGCAAAGCAATTCAAAGTGCTTTATATTATAAGTACAAAAAAAATACAATAATGAAACATAGTCAACAATTGAGAAAACCAGTAAATATTTTACATTTTGTCAAGTGCTGTCATTTCATGTCAAAATGTTGGTCAATGTTTCATTGTTATGATTCAAAAGCAACTCTAGAAGATCTGCAGTATCTTGCTACAAACACAAGGCATTCCACAAGCTCTCTGTAATCAGCCTATTGTCCATCTTTGCAGTTGGATATTAATCCAACTGCATAATATCTCAGTATAGTGCAGATGACAGCAGTCTGACTTGAATTGAAAGTCTGAAGTTGCACAGAGTGGAAAACGATGAGAAGAGTACAGTCCCTAGAGGTTTTCCTGTGTTTTGCTGACCACTTGTTTAATGCATGATTCTTTAGTCTTACGAACTGGTGTTGAACTCGACCTCTTGAAGAATGTATTGAAGTCATTGCTCTGTCAAGACTTCCGTTTACTCCTGCTTGTGATTTTCTTCATCCTTGATATATTGTTCTTCTGGACCTTCCTGTCAAGTGTGTTCCTTTATGCTTTCTTACAATCTTTAATCTTGACTTTGAGGTGCTTCTGCATAATCTTGACTAATTTGATGTCCTCACTAGAGGCTCTTTTTTTGTTTCAGTCCATTAATGTCACTGGTGATTCATGGAGAAGCATGTATCAGTGTTCTGTTGAGGTTCTATTTAAGCAAAAATGTATTTAGTCTTTCCCATTCTGAGAAATGCACTCTGAGAACATGGTGACATTGATGTTCCATGTTCTCAGACGTTCTCATCAGGGCATTGACATTCCTGTCAATGCCCTGAAACACAGGGCTTCTTCAGCTGCCTGTGACCCATCTTCTCACAGTACTCGTCATTACAGGTTGTTCCTGGATGAGAAGTTTACAGTCAATCAGAAGAACACAAAATTGTGATCTAATTTGCAAGGAAAAGGTTTATCTGCAGAAATGTATGCATCATTTTAATTCCTTTATGTAATCTCTTTAAAAGAATAAATTAAATGTAAGAAAGTGGTTCCAATATGCTGCTCAATACTAGAATTTAACATATCTTGAGTGGCCACTCAATTTTCTTTCTTTGTACCAAAGTGTAGATGTTATTGTGCATTGAGCCATAGTGGCTCTCTAAGCAGTTTGAACCTGAAACTGTGCTACAGGTACCAAGAATGTAATAAAAACTAACTAGTGTGTATTTATTACCCCACACACTACTAAAAACCTGACAAGTCCCCATCAGCCACGTTCTTATCAAGTTGGGAACTCCAGTTTGTCTTATTGTAAATTTAAAGTCCAATGTTTGTTCACTGCCCTTCTAGGATGCTACATGATTTTTTGCAGAGTTGTACTGCTTTCAGAAAGGGAGGTTCCCAAAAAGCATGTTCTTGTCTTGAGTCCCCAGTAGTGGTTACAAACAAGGCTGGGTGTGTGTGGGGGGGTGTTGGGGTGTGTGTGTGTGTGTGTGTGTGTATGAGGCACGTATAGCAAGACCTCTTTGGAAAGTGATGATCATACCTAGATTTAGCATTACTCTTGGGGAAATGACTGTAATCATTAATGGGCGGATATACGACTGTGTTTGTGTGCGTGTGTTTGTTTAAAGGAAGAAAGTTAAAAACAGCTTTTATTTTTTAGGAAAATTGGAAATGCTTATGCATAAAGAGAAGACACACATGGCCTCTGCAGTCACTGACCAAGTTGACAGTGCGCTGCGCGTCTTCCCTTCTTGTCGTGGAGATTATTGCTGTTGGCTTTTTGGCAAGAACGTCCTCCGGTTGATTGTGGGAATGTTGGCACAGCTCCTGTACTTGGATCAGCGAGTGCACAGCTGAATTAGAAATGCTGACGGCAAGAGTGTGCTACACTGACGCCATGCTGCATGCGCCACCTCATCCATGCCACATCTACAAAGAAGCTGAATCTGTGCTCAAGGGTTTTCATTTGTAGCACTTAGTGTTGTGTGCTGCTGCAGGAGCAATGTGAGGATTGGTGATTTGCTGCAAGGGGCCTTACCTTTGAATACAGTGTTAATGAGTGCTGCACTTTGATAGCATCGGGTAAGTTTTTTCTGTTTCTTGTGAAAGCTGTTGCTTTTCTGCAGAATCTTCATAATTGACTTTAGTTTTTACATGCATTTGGACATCTTACTATATTCTGGATAAAAATTGTCTGAGTGAAAACCTTTTTGCAGGCATCTGCAGATATCTTTCTGAGGAAGGTCTGCCCCACTCCTCACTTTCAATTCCAAGATGTTTTAGCGGTGCCTTGTATGTTCAGTTCATGTCAATATACTGCCAGGATCTAAATGAGATCAAGTTATGGCCTTTGACTAGGCTATTCCAGGACTTTCTTCGTTTTTGGTTTATCGTTAATATTTATTCTGCCCACAGATCATTATTTCAGACTTTCTGGTCTTTTTCTAAGTTCCCTCTGGTGAGCTTTTGTTCGGCCTGCCTGTTTGTCTGCTCTGACTCTTGCTTAGAGTCTAAGGAACTCCTTTTTTGTCTTATCTTATGTTGCATTAGTTGTTTTATGTGTTCAACTAAACATTTTTCATCTATCATTAAAACTTTTGCACCAGGAGTTGATGAGGTCATTTCTCTGGGAAGAACGAGTGAAAGAAAAGTTCAAAGTTTCAAAGTTCTAATGAAGACATGGTTTTTAAGGCCTTTATAAAATTAACAGTGCTTTGAATTTACAGAGGTGTAAAGCTACATCATTCTTCACACTTAAAAACATATGATTTCACCTCTCAAACATTGGTTATGCATTGCATAAAACAAGAGTTTTCCCTGTTCCTGCTTCCTGAAGTATGGAGGACGAGGGATAGAGGCATGCAGGGATGAGGTTGGCTGTTCATATGTTGCACAGTCTTTTCTTCGTGGGTAAGGAGGAGCTGATCAGCATCGGGAACAAGCAATATCTATCTCTGGACAGCACGCTAATGCACTCCGTCTACCACAAGACAAAACAGCTCACTTACTCGAGCACAGCTTTGGTTTCCAAATCTGAAGCAAATGAATGTGCATTAGAGCACACACAGTAATTCACTCCTGTTACTTATGGGTCCAAAAAACAAATTTGGTGAGATGACGCCTTAGCGGAGGGCATGCTCATTTCAGTCAGTTAAAAAGGTTTTTTAACCTGAGGTTAAAAAAGGTTTTCACCTTCAGTTCTTGTCATTCAGCAACAATATGTTTAAAAAAACACACACACATTACATCCAAAATAAGTATGTTAGCAGAACATTGGTCGCAGAAGTGACCAATAAGAAAAAATGTTTTCCAGATGCAATTTAACATGCATTATTTCCTTCATTTTAAAAGAGAGAAGAAAGAGCCAATTTTTTAAATTTTCTTGATTTTTCAGTTTGTTTAGGCTGCTGAATGTGCCATTGTCATTCTTAAGCTTACTAAAGACTGAACACTCACTTCAAGACAGGAATTTCTGTGCAAGAAAGCCCAGACATGAATAATAAATAAAACGACTAAATCTTATTCCATCTAAATGTCTGCAATTTACATAGGTTATTATATGTATCTTAGCTGTGAGGATCACTAAAAGTGTTGTCTAAGTCTGAAAAGCTTCAGACAAATATCCACACTAACATAATATAAAGCTTATAATAAATCTGAACATAACATAAAACATCTATGAAAATAATACAGAATTTCTGGATGGCATGTTGAAAGAAGCTAACAGATTATAGTTAGCTACATACATATACTATTTTAATTTTTATTTAACTTTAATTAAATGCAGAATTTCTCCATTATTTATTTGCTGTTCTGGAAGGACAGAGGAAATCAGGGACAAAAGTCACAACACCAGAGCGAAATGAACAAAAGCTGGAATAAGACCTCCAGGGAAACAATGTAATCTCATTATGTAAAACTAAGAATGTAATTATTTTGTCTATTTGAATTAAGAATACAAAAAAAATGAATTGTTATTTTTCTAACTAAATGATATTTCTCTTGATCTTCGCTCCCTGTCTTGCTCTCCCCAGGGAAACAGCTCTCCGTCTGTTGCTGAGAAGAGAAGCACTGCAGTCACACTGCTGTCAGAAAGTAGGTCAACCTATCCCACATTTCACTGCGTGCCCAAAGCAGATGGGTGACAGCGGTAATTGGCATCAGGGGCCGAGGCGTGCTGTGATGGCTCTGTCTCCTGAGATAATGCATCTCTGCAGGGGTGGCTGTGAAAAACCTGGCGAGCAGCGACAAAGCAAAAGGGAAACAGCTCCCCATGCCGGCCTGAATGATGTGGAGCAAAAGCACGAGGTCAGAAAGTGTCGGGATTTTCAAAGATTTATCAGAACTTTTCTCATTGGAGATGGACGTGTGCCATTTCTATTTAAAACTCTATTGTGCTGCTAAACACAGAATTAGCCTCCATCTGCTCTGCCTTTGGCTGATGCTATCTGTCCGGATGTAAAATACTTCATCACACACAACCTATTTTTATTTTTTACCCAACGCAAAATGCACAAAAAGGGACAATTTAAAACAAGCATATTTTAAATAGACCTCTACATCCCATTTACTCCTATTGAACAGAAGCAATTAGGGAATAATCATATTATCTATGTAGTCTGACAGCTATCAGGGCAGATTAAGGGTCTTACTGTGTGAGATAATTGCATGTGATGTGGGAACATCCACTTGAGTTAGGGTCTCCCCTTGCTGTCAGTCATTCCGCTTCTGTGACTTAAACTGAACAAAGATGGACACCTAGTGGTAGAAAAAGTAAATTAGGAAGATAATTTCCTTGCATTAAAATGTAATTTATTTAACGCAGGTGCAAAGCATAATTCTTTCCCCCCAAAAGCACGAGTACTTATCTCTTTAAAAGCACGAGTAAAGAATCAGTTTCAGCTGAAAACCTTATAAGAATGAAAAATAGCCGCTAAGAGAATATTTTTCTTTTTCATGTTTTGTGACTTCTGTAGCTGCACACACACAACAGATGGAGCCTTTATCTTAACTCAGGAGGATTTGTGGGACCCTGTGTCTTCCACCTCTTTGTTTTTCCACTCTGTCTTGGTACTTCACTCACTGGCTGCCCAAATCTACTATCTTTTTCTTTCTATTTACTTTTTTGTGTGTGCTTCTAAATACAAATTTGAACGTGTCTTCCCATCTGCTTTCACAGTGAACTTGCTGTTGAAATAATGACTCACTCCACTGTCAGCAAGCAGAAAATAAATGCAGATAAATAATATTTACACAATCTGTCTTTCCTTTCCAGACCTTTTCTTTTTAAAATTTAAGTAAAAACCTCTACTTAACAGCATGATTGGTCAGACTCCAAGTCTGTATGTGTCTTAACATCTATCAGATTTTTGAATGTCTAGGTTATTTTATGTTGTGGGTTAATGCAAGCAGTGGTGTGACTTTTCATATGTGCAATGTGGTTTTCTTCTCACAGCCGGGGTACTGCATAATGCAAAAAATGTAAATGTTATCCAACAGTTGCGGTCTAAGAGCACATAGTTTGAAATCCTCTTCCAGTGAATTATATCAAGCTGTAATTTTTATATGAAAGTTAGTTCACTGAACTCCACTGGTCTCCACTGTAGATTAATTTTAGGATTTGGTGGAACAAGAGATTTGCATCATGGTTTTTGAAGCCACAACTTCACCAGAAGCTGAAAATCTCAAAGCAATATTCTAATACCTTCTTAAACCAAAGCGCGTCAGATTTAAGGCAGTTCAAAGAGCCAAAACTCGGTCTGTTCTGGTACGTTAACTGGAAATGAGTCTAATTGGTTGGCTGGTGTTTTTGCTTTAGGCAGCTCCTTTATTTCCAAGTGTTTTTAATGGGATGAAACATATTTAAATAAAGTACAGTGGACCTCCAGCATATAAGTGAAATCAAGAAATATTGAAACCTTTCTAAAACCCTTCTCTATTTTAAAAGTTCAAACATCAAATATAACGATAAAATTCACTATGAAAACAGCCATAGTGTATACCACAGAACATCCAGTCTTCCATTTCTCTTCTCTCAAGGATACAATCAGCATTAAAATAAATACCACTCCATGATTGACTGCTTTGCAAACAACCAGCCAATAATGAGGTTCAAAGAGTAAATTTCATGTCCTCTGAGGCCCTCAAATTGCTTAAGTATTTTATTCGCTTTGATAAAACAAGTTTTTAAATTTAATATGCTTTAATAAATTAGTCACATCTTTCCCAAATGTTAGTCATGAAGCATTTTGCACTCATACAAATACTTGCCAGTGATGCTTTACTAAATTCGATTTAATAAGTATGTAAAATATTCTTTTAGCTGTACATGACCTAAAACTACAACGCAAAGACCTTTTTGTCTTTAATACTAAAACCAAACATACACAATACAGTTCCATCACTGATAAAGCAGCAGTCTTGTCTTTTTTTTCTCATAAGGCACATTTACCAAAAATAAAACTCTGTTTTACAAGAAAATGCACATATTATACACTTTTGTCAAAAAAGTGTACCTCGTACCTCGCTTAGTGAAAAACCGCTCCCAATGTCTTTCTATTGCAGATATATTGTAGAGCCATAGTGCACTGAAGGTAAATGGCCCCACAGGCGTCTTACGGCTGATAGAACGGCAGAACCTGGACAATGTCCTGCCGACAGATGGGGCACGTTCTTTGTGGGAGGGCCTGGAAGCAGGTGAAGCAGCAGCACACGTGTGCACAGTTCAACAGGATGCAGTCCCTTGGTTCACTGAGACAGATCACACAGACATTCTCCATTTGATTGTTGTTATCTTCCTCTCCAGAAACTTCTGCATTTGCTCTTTCGGCACGCAGTCTTGCGGCTTCAGCTTGCAGATTTGCAAACTCCCTGCTTATTGCGTCCCGCTCCCAGCGATCTTTACAGGTGCGGTAGAATCGTAGGCCGGCCCAGAAGAGCACTGCTGTTCCGGCCAAGGCCGAGATAACAGCTAGCACCTTCCAAAAAACAGCTATATTGTCAGCTTCACTTCGCAGATTTTCAAAGTCTGTCAAGCTCAAAAAATATGGAGAATTATCAAAGGGGGGCCGAAGAATCAGGGTGCCGTCTGTGTCCAGGATCAACTCGCCGATGCCGGTAAGAGTGGTACCCACCTTTAAGAGAGATTGGTTATCACCAGAAATATTTGCTTTTGAAGGAAGCATCAAAACTATGAAACATTTATAGACTAGATTCATCTATAAACTAACCTTAAGCATTTCTTCAATCTCCAGGAATCCTTTAGACTTTTCTCCACTGAGGTAAAATCCTACAAGCTCTCCAAAATTATATGTGGCCTGGTGAAATTTCTCAGTGGTGACCTCTGTGTACATCCCATCTGCTTTCAGAGGAGACTGAACTTTGACTGCAGCCTTGTCTGATCCAACCAAAACAAAGGGCACCATATTCACTCTTTGGTGTAAGATGCGTTCTGAGTCCGTCCTGTAGAAAGCAGAGCCAAAGAAAGGGAAATTGGTTCTACTTACCAAAATTAAAATGTAAAGTTTTAAACTATGTGTGATGATATCATGCACTTTAGGTATTATTGAGTTTACAAATGTGAGATCATACTTAAAGTTTTGCATAATTGTGAAACATAAAAATTGTTATGCATTTTTCAATAAAAAATAAATAAAAATCTTGGTGTACATTGGTAAAATCAAATGCCATCAAAGGTCACCTAATTAGGAAATAGACTTCAAATGTCCTTAGTCACATCATCTCAAAACGATCACCATAATGTTTCTATTTGGCAGTGTTGGTCAGTAAATAATATCTTTCTGTAGATTGAGCCAAGTTGTAGCTGGAAAGTATGAATGTGTATAGATAATGGGTCGTCAAATTGTATTTAATATACTTTTAACAAAATTTGAATGAAATCGTAGGATCTTTTGAAAGTGAGCAAATTTGTTTGGGTGAAATATATTGGTCCTATTTAGGAGGGCCTAATAGTAGTATTATTTTTGTGTATTATTTGTTTATTTTTTGCAGCTCATTTACAATCTTAGCGCTTTATTCATCATATAATGCTAAATTATTTTTTAAAACGTAGGATAGGAATCCTACTTCGGATGGGATTCAAGAAAAAGTTATCAGGGAAATGTTTATGTTCAAGCTAAATCTCTTTTCAGTAAGTGCAATACTTTTTACAAGCTCATTACAGAATAATTCTAGATTATTGTGATGTTGTTTTCCATAATCAAGCTGCCCTATTATGTAGTCCACAGAGAAAGTATCCAATAGGAGGAACACCTGTAAGGCATTTAAATGGCAAACATGCTATCTCAAAACATGTGAAATAATAGTTTGAAACGTTTCATAAGTGTTTATATCAGACTCTCACCATGTGCGGGAAATGCTGCTCCATAGCAGCCTGTGCTCTTTAATTGTAAATTTTTGCAACACACCAGAAATGTTTTTGTTGAACTGGCTTGTTAGAGGCTCATCCAATGGTTTTACCGTACCTACATGTGGACACATACATTGAAGAGCAGGAAATACAAATGTCTTTCACTGCACTAGAACAATGCATTCAGTTCACGTCTGTATCAAAACAGTGAAGCTCTAATTACCTTCCACCACAGCATACTGTAGGCAGGCTCCAGGAGTAGCTTTCAAAAGGTCTTTGAGTTTTCCATCTATACTAATGTGTGGAGCATCCTGGAAAGAGGACAAATTGGTAAATATGACACGTGAAAAGCAAACGATGAGCTGGCGTCTGCGAAGCCCAGTGGCCCTCAGTTTATGAGAAAAAAAAACAAAAATAAAAAGATTAAAGAGGAAACATTCACAGGTTTGCATGCAGCACAGTAACACTATTAACTGGTGTAACTTTTCAACAAAGGTTGTAGTTTCATTGAATTTCCACAAAAGTATAGAAAAGTATCTTTTTTTTATCTTTATCTTTTTTTCTCAAGTTACTGAAGTATTATAGACTGTTACGCTTAACATCCTTCATCATGAAGATCATATTTTATTCCAGACTTGTCAATCTTGCATGTGATGAGGAGCTGACAAATAGATGCTGCAGCTTCAGAAAACCTGGATCACTTGCAAAAATCAATTCAAAGGCTCAAACACTCTTTAAGCACAAAAGCAGTCAGACATTAGATGGACACATTTCAAGGATAAACATATTTATTTAAAAAAAATTACTTACTTCAAGTTTCTTAAGCGTTAATCTACTTCTTTTGTGCAGATAGAAAAAGATGCCAGAGAGGCTCAAGCTGGCCCCAAGGCACACTGCCTCTGTAAGGGTCAGAGGAAACACATCCATTCTCTCTGGGCGTCCTAACACCGCCCTGAAACCAGAAAAGAAACCATATATAACATGTGAGAACAGGTAGCAAGACTTACAGTGACATTGTTGATATGTTTAACACATAGAAAAACTTCTAGAAAAGGACACCCATATTTTGTATCTGTGTTTTTCGGATGTTTATGTTTTCCATTTACTTTTTTCATTCCATTCATAAATAACAGAATGAAATTGGCGGGTGTGTTGTGGGTCACCAAATTACCGTTTTAACGCTGCATTAATTTCACAACATATTGTTTCTATGGTGCTATCCCTCACCATGAGTTGTTGCACACTACTGGTCCACTGGTTGAAAGAAAGTTCAAATAAGTTTATCTTGCTTACACATATGGGTGCACCAATTATTGTTCAAAGATTGGAGATTGGGCAATACTTACAGGAGAAACCAATCTTATCCAAAAATGATTCACTGTCCCCTTTTGCTCTGCCAGAGGACTGACAATAGTCAACCAATTCTTGTGAACTTTTAGTGGCTTTGGGGCAATATTTAGTAACTTTCAGACAAAAACAAAACCAACAAAAAAATCAATGTTGGCCATAATTGGAATTGCCAGGCATTTAAAATATATTGGATGAGCCAGAAAACTGCAATTGCCCCCCTCAGTTACAAAAAAGACTATTTTAGCTGTTTTGAATTTAAGCCCCTTACAAAAAGAAACTTTTGGTCGTATTCCTTATCTTTCTCATTTATAAACAAGAAGATAAGAAGATAATAAAAGTGTAGTTTTCTTTTACTATGACTGCATCAATATAATTAAATGTGATTGTGTTAATCAGGGGTTTTCAATCTGTCATATCTGTGCAGTTAATGAAAAAAGAAACAGGAAGTGGGCATTGCAGTCATTGCAAGAATAAAAAAAAGATACTCATGCAGAACAAAACAACGTAATTTGCTTACATTTTGAAAAAGAAAGATAACCACAGACGTTTTCTAAATCGCAGTAGGATTTTCCTCACAGTAAGGAAGTAGGAACAACTTAAAAATAGAGGCTATGCTGGGTTTTCACAGAACATACTGCCAGTGAACTCCACACCTGTCACTGCTACTTCAGACTACTTCGAGTCTGAAGTAGGTTCAGTAAAACTGTCTGCCTAAAACCTCGAGAACTGGTTTACAGTATATTTTTTAATTGTGTCGTCTCGAGAGCCTGCCTATTCCCCATACTTTGTCATCTAAAGTATGCTGACTTTAAATCCCACAGTGTGAGCATGCTGGTTAGCTAGCATGCTAACACTGCCAAGAACTAAACATTGACCTCTGCAATTAATTACTCTAAAGTAACGCATAGCACCGATATGGCTCATAACATTTAGGAAATCAAATAACATGTTTAAAAACAGCCTAGCACATAAGTTAGAGTTTTGTTACCTTGAGGACAAAATTAAAGTTGTCAAGCTAACACTTCTGTCACGTCACGCAGACAACGGCGTCGTCACGTGACAGATGTTGGCGCACGGCCTTTCCTCCACGTCGCCTCTAAGCGCGGAGATGGCAGGAGGTGTACGGAGAAAAAGCCCTGGCTCCCCGTCCCCTCTGTGGGGAAAACTCCACAGCCTTTGGCAGGACAAACACTTGGTCCTGTTCAAGACGGAACATACGTTACTGGTTGTTTCAGTGCTGTGGATCCTGGAAATTGGAATAAACTTGTGGGTCATACAGAAAGTGGCATGTAAGTTGCCGTGCTGCTAGTTAGCATGCTCCGGTGTGATGTGTTCCTGAAGGCGTCTGGATGCTAAATGGCTAGCATTAGCAAAGCATTAACTGAACTCTAACACCTGTCACTGGATTACACACTCAGTCTGTCTGTCTTGGTGTCAAACGGAAATTTTTGTTTTAAGTAACATTTTATGATTATTTTAGTCTATTATTAGTTTCGCTGTATACAACGTGTTTAAGTTTGGATTTTGCTGTGTACATTCATAGAATGGATTCTTATGCGTATTTGTGTTGACAATCTGATATTCTAAGTAAAGAAGTCGGAAAAATAAAATATTTGCACGAAATACAATGGAAACATTCGCAGTGTGATATCCTGAGCTTTTGGTTGTGCAAAAGTTGTAAAATCAGGTTTTGAATTTGCAACGTTTTTGAAAACAATCTAGTTGTTTGGAGAGTTTTATTTTAAATAAACCTTTATTTATTAAAAAAAAACCATTTTGAAATGTGAAAATTAATTACACGTTTTTACCCCCAAATCACAAAGTAATGCTTAATTTCAACATAAAACGTGAACTGTGATAAGAGCAGAGTTGTTGCTGGTAAAGCAATGGCAAAAGAGATGAAACTCATTGTTCTACATAATATTATAACTGCATCATATATCAGAAAGGTTAATTGTTGCTCTTCTAAATCCCTACATTAATGCCAAACCAGAGCTGCATCACACCAGTAAAACATATTACTATTTCTTTTAGTGATTATCATATTGATTAGGATTAATTCACCTTTTTCTGACTCTCTTCTTTCTTTTACTCCTACACAATATGTCCTCGAGCCTTCATGAGATTTGCCATTTTGGCCTCAGGTGATGGGTAACCATTGTACTTAAAGTCTCTCCAAATAGGTACATATATATTTGTGAATTCATGGTACTTGAAAAATATCAGGATGCTATGTCTCGCCTTAAATAATCCTTTATGATAAAGATATTTGGCACAGATGCATTGCAATAATTGTTGGATATGTTGTGCAGCCCATTCCAGTCATAAAAGCATAAAATGGCTAATAAATGTCAATAAAGAAAAAAAGAAACTCTGTTGCTACTGAATAGTGTAATTAAGTTATTGGTTAATGTTATTATCTGTAGATTTCCATTCTTAAAGAAAAACAAATGCAGTTTAGTATTACCAATAGTTTTATATTAATAATTAATGAATATGACACGTTGTGCAGACACAGAGATTGACTGGAAGGCGTACATGGATGAGGTGGAGGGGGTCATCAACGGTACCTATGACTACACCCAGCTTAAAGGAGACACCGGCCCTTTGGTGTGAGTTTTACAAAGACGTTTTTGCGATGTAGGCTTCTCTGATCCTTACAATTCAGAACATGTTGATAAATTGATCCCCCTGTTACTCTAGGTACCCCGCTGGGTTTGTCTACATCTTCACAGCTCTGTACTACATCACCAACCATGGGGTGAACATCCGCCTGGGCCAGTACATTTTTGCAGTGTTCTATCTTGTTACGCTGCTGCTTGTCTTCAGAATATACAACCACACCAAGAAGGTCTGTCGGTTTTCTTGCAAAAACTCTGGTTGCACCTTAAAACTGTAGTCTGTCATCTGGAGTTTAATAGTAATGCAAATATGCATTTTTTCTAGGTTCCTCCATATGTGTTCTTCTTTGTGTGCTGCGCCTCGTATCGGATCCATTCCATCTTTGTGCTGCGTCTCTTTAATGATCCAGTGGCCATGATGCTGCTGTTTGCAGCCACTAATCTCTTTCTGGATGGATACTGGACTCTGGGCTGTGGTGTGTACAGGCAAGTGTGAACTGTTACTTATTTTAAGACTTGACCGTTAAAAAGTATTCAAATTGATCATATTTCTTTATAAAGTGAGGCGATGAAATTACAGCTTAATCTTTCCCTCTTTCTGACAGTTTAGCAGTGTCTGTGAAAATGAACGTGCTTCTTTTTGCCCCTGGATTACTTTTTTGCCTGTTGTGGGAATTTGGCCTCATCAGAACAATCCCTAAACTTTTACTATGTGCAGCCATACAGGTAAACACTCCTTTCAATCTAAAACATGAAACACAGACTTTCTAGTGTTTGTATATTTCAGGAACAATAATCCCCAAATGTTCTTTGCTTACTATAGCTTCTCCTGGGTTTGCCTTTCCTATTGAACAATCCTGTTGGCTATTTGAGCCGCGCCTTTGATCTGGGCCGTCAATTCATGTTCAAGTGGACGGTGAACTGGCGCTTCCTGCCAGAGTGGCTCTTCTTGAACCGGTACTTCCACGTGGCCCTGCTGGCAGCTCACCTCCTCACTCTGCTGCTCTTCACGCTCCGCCGCTGGAAGAGGTGAGACAGACCTGGGATGTGCTGTACTTCCAGAGATAAGATAAACCAGGAGAGACAATTTGATTGAACAGATTTCCTTTTAGGGTTTTGTTTGCCTGTAAACCAATAAGCTCTCATAATATGAGTCCCTATGAATCTCACAGAAAAACAGCAGAAGATCTGCCAGAAACTGAGATTCAGCATTCATTCATAAGGATACAGCTTCATGTTTTGGCCCATAGTGTTAAAATAAAGGTCCTTTTAATGTTATTTAAATTTCCAACATGTTCATCAGTCTGTGTTTGGGTCTTTGAGGCATAATCCAATATCACTGAATTTTGGTGCTGCTTAAATATTTAAATGATTTGAATTCCAATGTTTAGTTCACTTTCAAGTATGTTTTTTTTAGAAAGCAAATTGTTATGTAAATATATTTTATAATATTTTCTTGTAATTTCTCTTTTCTCAGACCAGGAGAAAACATAATTGAGCTTCTTAAAGAACCAAGCAAGAGGAAAATCCCTGCTCAGAGAATCACTGTCGATCATATCCTTACAGTTAAATATTTTAAAAAATGTTATACTTGTGTTTCTTGAGATCCTAAAAGTTATTTTTAATTTCTTTATATTTTCTCTTTAGCCCCAATAGCTTAATACATCATGCAAAGTCCAGCATTACTTTGACTAATCCCATATTTTCACAGCTCTTAACTAAAGCCAGTACAAAAAATTGGGTCAATTCAAATTACTATGCTTGAAATACATTTTTTACTTTAAAAGGCCTGAAATAAATAATTTCCTTTGTAGTTTAAGTCCTTAACAGAGAGACACAGATAGTGCTGATACTCTTTACATCTAACTTCATCGGCATGTGCTTCAGCCGTTCATTGCACTACCAGTTCTATGTTTGGTACTTCCACACGCTGCCTTTCCTGCTGTGGAGTGGCGGTGTCAAGAAGTTGGCCCACCTGCTCAGGTAAGGTCAGGTCTTGAAATTAGAGCTTTTACTTTGACACTGAAGTCCAAATTTGTGGTGGAGTTGCATGAGGATCATGTTGTGTTTCATTCTGGTGTGCAGAGTTCTGATTCTGGGACTGATTGAGCTCTCGTGGAACACCTATCCCTCGACTAACAGCAGCTCTGCAGCCCTCCACGTCTGTCACCTCATCATCCTCCTCTGTCTGTGGCTGGCTCCACCTCTGACAGAGAAGCAAGAACACACCACTGATAAGGACATCAAGCGTCACTGAGCCTGATGGAGCACGACTTTTGACCAGATGCTGAGTAACCTCCATCATCCTCCTCTCGATCATCAGCACAGGGCCTGCAGAAAGTCACTGTGAAAGACTGTTGCTAGGTGGATACAATGAGCCATTTGATACTTCTTATCTTTGTTTCCTACTTTGTCATTCAAGCTCGGCTGATGTACCCGGCTAGTGCACACGCTGCTGTGGCTTGCAGTCAGATGACAACGGAAAGGATGAATTCTCAGGAGTCTTTTGTTGTTACAATCATGAAAAATCATGGATGCTTAGAAATAATTTGTTCATATCCAGAATGTGATGGATTAAAGACCTAAAGAGCTAACCCCAGATCCAGAAGTGTTAAATTGACTACATATCAACATAAATCTGATATTTGTTGAAGGCCTGCATTGTTTTTTGTTTTTTTGTATTTTTATGCAATACTGCAAATAAACCATAAGCAGTAAAGTCTACCAGTGCGTATTCATAATTTTAGATTACATTTTCATTACTCAGAATACAAAAACTATTAATGTTTTGTCTCAGGTCAATTTTGATTTTAAAAAGGAAATTGCTGATCATTTAGCGTCTTGGCATTTAAGGCTTTGTTCCTTTTGTACCAATTTTCTTGGTGAACTAAAGGGTTCACAAACTTCTTGCATACTGGGTTTCATAGTAACTGCAAGAATTAATATCGGCAATACTTAAAAGTCTTTTTTATACTAATAGCCTACTATACATTATTTTAATTTTATATTTAGTCATTTAATTTACTTACAGTATCACACACATTTTTATAAACATATATTGCTTATGGTTCTGTTTGTATTTAGTAATATTTAGACCTTGGATGGAGAAGCTTGTCAGCAAATAAGCAAGTTACTATTGTGATCAATAAAGTCTATTCTAAAGAAATAGGGTTATATGACTCAAACAATATCTAGCAGTGGTAGGTCACTGAGTGGTTTGGTTTTATTAGGAGATCTAATGTATCAGTCAACAATCAATTTGCTCAAAATTAAAGAACATTGATTTTGAGCAATGTCCAAAATCATATGAGGTATTCAGACTTGAATAAACTTAAAACTTAAATAAAAAATGTTTACCTAAGACTTCAGCATTTTATTACCGAGTTCCTGTTCAGGCTTTAGAAGAATGAAGCTTGCCCAGATTTTCCAGATGTGGAAAAATAAATTATACATCCTTTGTCTATCCTGTAATCCACAAAGGGTCATTGAGGGCCTGGTGTCTGTTTCCAGCGTTCATTGGATGAGAGGAGAGGTTCATCCCAGACAGGTCTGCAGGCATCTACCTGCTCACACTCAAGCCTGAGGACAAATAGTATACCAAGTAGCCCAGTAGTCATATTTTTGGACTATGGAAACTGGAGCACTAGTTTGTAGATGTGAACTACATGGACAGTATGTGGCTGACTGAATCCAGACAGATAAAACACAGATTAAAACTTTTATTCCTTTTTGTACACAGTACAACAAATGCTTAGCTTCCATTATGTTTTATTATTATATTGATTGTGTGAGCTAAACTTTCATAAGTTCATCTAATAGCCAACATGACAATCATTGACTGATTCTTTGTTTGGCATAGTATACATAACATAGACTTTAATCTACAGTCTAAACTACGAAAAGCTTATTCAGATGGTCAAGGCATTCCTGTGTTTGCATAAAGCAAATATATAATAAAAGGTCACTTTTGTAAATTGGGATGGATTTGGCACTGATTTACAGTATAAACTACAGTATATAGTACAGCTTTTGTTATCCAGTCATGAAAAAAGTAAGAAACCCTAAATAGCCTATATCTCTTTCTATTGAGCTTGGACATTTGGATATTTCATATCCAAATAATAATTCTAATAATATACATAAGATAAAACTAAAAAAAGAGAAAAGAAACACATTTTATGCAACATGAAATAAAAATGCTATTTCTGATTAGGAATGAATTAGTTCAGCTTCACATTAATTACTTTTTATCAAGTACAAATGACTGGAGCATTGTTAGGCAACATTTTCAAGCCGATTTGCCCAGTTTAAACCTGTCATTTATGTCTGGTGTGATCCTATCTGTTGAAGAGAGTGAACATTAATTTGAGACTGCACAAATGGCTAAAAGAGAAAACAAGTGTCCTTTGTTCTCTTATGAAAAACAGAAAGCTAGACTTCATTTGGTAATGGAGGATGTGGACAAACACCAGGGCTTCTGGAATAATGTTCTTCAGACAGATGAGTCAACATGAAATGTATCTGGGCATCAGAAGAGAGGATATGTGTGGCATAAATCAAACACAGCATTCCAGGAAAAGTATCTCATATCAGCTGTGAAGCACAGAGATGGAAGTGTCATTATTTGAGGAATCTTTGCTATAGCAGGACATGGCAGCTCAGCCTTACACAATCCACCATTATTCTACCATGTATCAAAGGATCCAAGACTTAAACTAACAAAACTAAAGACGAACCAGAACTGGTCCTTACAGAATGACAGCGCCCCCCCAAATTAACAGTGAATTCACCAAGGACTGGCTGACCATTAAGAAATGGAAAGTCAAAGCCCAGATCGGATTTTCGTGAGACATTGTGGAGTGACTTGAAACCCCTCAAACATCTCTCAGCTGAATGTGAGGAATGGGACAAACTTTCCTCAGAGCAATGTGAGAGACTGGCAGGTGGATACAAGCAGCGACAGAAGTAATTTCAAAGGGGCAAAGACTAGTTATAAGTGGGTGGAGTGCCCTAACGTTTTGCTAATTTATTTCCTTTCTTTGATGAGGACAACAATTGTTATTTTTGTTTATAAACACTTTGTTTTATCATCATTTTATGCTAATTACAAATCCACCTGTGAACATTTCTTAAAACCAAAATAAAAAAAATAGTTGGGGTGTCCTAATTTTTCCACATGACTGTAGATCTGTTTTGTACCTCTGCACTGACTGTCTCACATATTATTGGGGTTATAACACAGGATGTTGAGCTTGATGTTTTCATCCCAGTGGCGCAGCAACAGAAGCTGTCTGGCTGCTCCTCTTAGCCCTGCAAGGTCCACTCCCTCTGGCAGTTTCTGACAGCGCAGCCAGAAATCTGCTTTTGCAGCCACCAGCTCCCACTCCATGAAGTAGCCAGCACACCGGTGCTCCAGCCACGCCAAAGCTACGGCGGTGGCCCAGGTGGAACCTTCTAGATCTTCCTGAGCCAACTGGCTGCTACCCTGGAGGTCTGCTGGCTCTGCTGACGTCCCCTCGTATATATCAGTCTCTGAACCACGGCCGCTGTCTGCTTGTCCAAGGCTTTGACTGTGAGAAGGGCCAATAGACAGCTCCAAGGATCCCTCCTCGGAGCTCGGGAGGTCAGGAGGAGAGATGACAGGTTCTCGGTCTGACAAATGTTTTCGCAGAAGCCTCGACTCCAAAATCAAAGGATTGTCTACTGGAGTGTGGTGGAAGGGAGGAGCAGCCGGTTTGACCAGAGAGCACGAGGAAGGAGAAAAGGTGACGTGGTGAATCGTGGGAGCACCTGGAGGCTTGGCAGAGGTGGACAAAGACGGAGCGCTGGGAGAAGTGCAGCGAAAAGCTGGGCTGAGGCTACGTCGGTGAAGGCTGTAAGGTGATGCTCTCTTAAGGCGGTCCAGGGGGATTTGGACACACTCTGAGTACATCGCCGTCAGGAGAAAAGCCCCTGATGCAAGTTGTAAATGCACCTAAGAAAAGGACCATAAATTAGTGTTAAGACCAATGAAAAAGACACACTGCACATACTGTTAAGTATATGCACTCAATACTTGGTTGGGGATCCTTTTCATTTGGACATAAAAGAGGCAAAATTTGCTTTGACAGCAGCCTTGAGATGAGAAGAAGGCCCAGCAGAGACTTTGTACTTTCAAAGGCAACTCAAGGAGCACAACCTGCCAGAGGAGCTGCAGGTCACTGTTCACACTGGCCTCATTCAGTGTGTTGTGTGCACATCTATCACTTTGAGGTTTAGCTCACCCACAAAACAGGACAGGTTCAAACTGCAACAAACAATTAGGTCTGCAGAGAGGATAATCAGAACTGACCTTCCCTCTACTTAGGGCTTGTAGAAAAAAAAGGGTAGCTAACATCTCTGCAGTCCCCACACACCCTAGACACAAACTAGTTAGACTTTAACCTTCAGTCAAATTCCTTATTTGTGTGCACAAACTTGTCAAAGCTGGTATTGATTCTGATTTGCACCCTTACTTCCTGTGTCTTCCATCTTCCTCTTGACAAAAATCCACCGATTCTTTACAGGGTTCAAGTCAGGCATGTTTGCTGACCAGTCGAGTACGTGTCAATAGCTACAGTCAATAGCCAGGGGCTTCTCTATGGAACCAAACTGACCTAACATTTCCTGGTAGAGAAGATGATTGCACTGACTGGACTTAAGAAAGCAAAGGAGATAAACAACAGTAGACGACATGGTTCTGAAAATTCTCCCTTAATGTAAGTAACATCACACTCGACCTCAAACTGCTCGACTTCCCAATGGAAATGCAATGTTTATTTTCATGGAAATAGAAATGTACACCACTGAGTACCAGTCTCTGCCTCAGCATGTATGTAGTGTCTAATAGCATAGAACAGTGGGAATGTAATGCCATTAACCTATTATCAATTACACCATTTTCAAAAATAAAAACTAAATATAAAAATAAAACTAAATGCTAAAATAAAACAACAAAATATGAAAATAAAACAAAATGTTTGTGCTGGATGTGGATCCACCTCACCAGGGGCTGGTAGTCTGGAGTTTCACTCTCTGGCTGTTTGTCGGTCTCTGCTGATAGACAGTGAGATTTGAGGGGAACCTGCTTTCCGGATGAAATAGAGGATCTGAGTCGACCCAGCTGGAACCTGCAAACACCAAAAAATGTAACTTTGAAAATAATGTAAGTACAAACAAGACTTGAACAGCAAATGATTTTTGATACCAAAATAATTGTGCCTCGAACATTACTTGTGCATTTAGGGTCTGTGTTTATGAGTCCTTTATCAGCCATCTCACATTGAATTTTACATATTGTTTCAGAGACATTAGAATCTAAACTTTACCTGGTACTAAAGAAGCTCTCCATTGACTTGCTCTCTATAGATCGTTGTGAACGATTGCACGACATCCCTGTTGTTACAGTAGCCATGGAACAGTATCCACCTGCATCTGAAACAGGATTGTTCAAGGAAAACATTAAACACGAATGTTTCAGATGTGGTCTGAATATTAGATTTATTCTGAAATATATAGTTATGATGGAATTTTACTTAAAAAATAATTCATACTGCATTTTCTGGGGTTTTTTGAGCATGTAGGACAATATTACATTAAAATGAGTTTGTCTTGTTAGTGCTGAGGTAGAATAAAAAAGAACAGCTACAACTATAGTGCTGAATGGAAGTGAAGACCTTTAAAATTTTAAGTATTTTGCATTTTCTTAGACTGAAGGTTTTGTGAAGTAAGAGAAGTGTCCCTTGAGTGTCGCCATTGTTGTCAATATTCACTAATATTCCAAGATGTAAGCTTACAGAAGTATCACCTCTATTTGAAAGAAACTCAAAGACTGATGTAAAGTTTGATATCTTTTTGGTGTGGCCTACCTGTAAAGTTCCAGGTGTCTTCAGCCTCTTCACTTTCTCCGCTGATCCGCCGTCTTCCCAGACCAGCAGAATAGACCCTCTGCCTGCGACCTCCAGGCTGAGAATTTTGCCTGTTCCCCATATGAATCCCTACATGAACAAAAGCATAACCAGCAATCTGACATCTGAATTATAACATGATCCTCATCCTTTTAGCCTTACAGGTCATGACCCTATAGCATGCCTATTCAGTAAGCTGTGTAATAAGTCTATCTATAAATGCTAATTCATAAACAGGTTGGTTCTCCCTTGTGCTCTCATAGTGATTCTTCTACACAGCCAACACTGTGCAGAAGAATCTTCTTCTACAATTTTATCTGCAGGCCTTTTTGGGTTTGTTTCTTCAATCGTTGCACATTTGGTGCAAACAACACTGTCAAAAAGTGAAACCGTGAAGCTTTTCATAGCCAATGTAACTTCATAACATACCTGTGTTTCGGACGTCTGTGCTCTCTGCCAAGCCTTTGTTTGTGCTGCCATTGGTAATGGTGAAGGCTGTGTACATGCATATGATGTTACAGTGCTTGCTTGTCTGAATTGCCTTCATACGACACCGTTTACCTGACCCTGAACAGAAATAAATGTAAGTGACAACACATTTAAATGTGATATTGATAGTGTGTGTAACGATCATCACCATGCCCAGTTTCACTCTCTTTTTCTGCCAGCTTTTCAAAGTCCCTTATTACTGAGCGAGCCGTCAGATGGTGAATGATCTCCTCCCATGGTTTTCCTACATCTTCTCCACCAATTCCACATTCATTGACCCCAGTGATGTCTTGGTCTTCTGGTAGCCAGAGATGTCCCATGTCCACAGTAACCTCCCAGGACACAGGTTTTCCACTCAGCAGACCATGAATGATGGAGCGACACTGACCTGGGGGAGGATCTTCAGGCTGAGCAGCAGTAAATAGATACTCTGGGTCAGTGAGGCTGTCCCAGTCCAGGGGAGAAGCAGGAAACAGGAGTCCATCTGGAGGATCCAAAAGAGAAAGGGGCTGCAGCATTGTGTTGGGTGGATATTTTGCTACAATATGGACAGATGTACTTTGCACAGTAGATGGCATCATGAGGAAATGTGTGTAAATATGAAAGAAACAGCTCAAGATATCAGTCAGAACCATGAACCTTGTGTACAAATGGATGGACAATATACAAAAATGTACTGGCCAAGTTGTTTAAAGGTTACTTAAGGTCAATAAATTCAGGGTTTTGGGGTGATAACCGAAAAGATATGACATGAGTCCCACAAGAAAAGCCTAGTGTGATTTAATATTGTATATTCAGACAAAAAAAATATTTTTAAAAGTTGTGTATTGGTATCTGGTTTAAACTCTATGTGATGAAACTGAATTAGGAAAAGTATCTTTTCCTAATAGAAAAGATACTTTGAATTAGGAAAAGTATCTTTTCCTAATTCAGCTCTTTCTTACTCACTGGAGTCAGTCAGGCTTCTGTGGGAAACTGTTCCTCTTGATGGAGGCCTTGTTTCTCCATCACTTTCATCCAACCGTCCTCCAAGAGTCTGGTCAAAGGAGACCCTCTCAAGAGCTCTCCGGAGGCGATGCATTTCCAGTTCACCCTGTGGTGATGAAAAACTCCTTGCTGCCATTGTAGAACAAGCTAATGCTTTGTGTCTCCTTCGAGACTCCTCTCCTCCATCCAGATGCCCATGCTGAGGACACAAGAACAAAAGTGAAGGAAGTCCAAAATAAGTTTAGACTGTCAATCTAATTTAATAATGGGTAAAACTTATTCTTTTATTCTCACCTTTTTAGCAACATTGTCAGGAGTTTCCGCTGAAAGGTTTTGTTGCCATGCTGGATCTGCCCAGCGAGATAAGGATGATGGCTCTGGAGGGGCCATCCTCTCAAGGCCTTGTGGTAAAGACCCTGTTTCCAATACCGGACCAGAGGAGTGGGAGTCAGAAAGAAAACCTCTACCTGCAGAGTCAGAGCTTGAGGCATGAATGTGTACGTGGGACTGTGTCTGAAGACTTCGCTCGCTGCTCAGGGAGCAGTGAGTGAGAACGTACTGCTCCTGAATGTAGGAGCTCTGCTGGATCCTCCGCCTTATATCGCTGGACCAATCCAGCTCCACACCTGATTTGGACAAAAAGACAGCTGTGAAACACCATGGAAACAATGTCTCAAGATCTAAATCAGCTTAGTATCACCTGGGCTTATTCCAAGGTCAGTGTCTCTGGCACAAGAAAACTCAGATGAAATTTCTCTGGAAATTTCTCTCAGAGCCTCCTCCAGCTCAGTTCGGTCAGAGTGCATCACCACAGGCATGAGCTCAGATGAAGTAGGTGGCGAAAGCTCATCATTCGAATGGGTGAAAACAGATCCCACGGAGTCACGGTGCACACGTCTGCAGTCCCTTTCTTGACACTGAACAATAAAATGTATGCATATATTTTTGCCTTTTGAGGTTTCTTTCCATTGTATAGACTTACAATAAGAAACATTAATAGACTTGCTTTGGATTATATGTGAAACCAACAAAGGATTATGTAGTTATTAAAAAAATTAACAAATAGGGTGGTGTAAGTATTCGCCCTGTTTTTCTGTGAAAAGGCAAGCTAACATTCAGTCTGTGTATGTACAAAAGATCAAACTCCAAATCAAATTGTGACACGATACCTCTGTCTTCTTTGCTTTGAAATTTGTCATGTCATAAAGAGTGCAGTATCCAACTAGGCGATCTCCAGGGTACAAAGGAGGAATTTCATTGGGTGAAAGGAGGGCCTCCATGTTCTCTGGCAGGTACCAGTCAATCCGAACATCCGTCAGAACAGGTTCAAAGGCCTTCTTCAGAGACTTGATTAACTACAACAGAATTCAGAACCAAATCACAATAAGTTCAGTTTTGGCCACTGAATCTAGATGAATACCAGATCTCAGAACGACCGTAGCCAAAATGCAAGGTTCTCAGTCTATCGTGTTCTGACCACACCACAATCTCAACTGGACACCATTTCTCTAAAAATATCTCCATTGAACTTTTTCATTACTTACTTCTGTTTTGCATTAAATTATCTATCATTACGTTTAATCTCATTGCCCTGTTTTTACTTTTACTTTCTTATCACATGTTTCTTTGTATTTTGTTTCATATGATTATTATTGTAGTTAATACTATTTTCACATTTAAGTTCAAGTTTTAATAAATTTTTGTTTGAGTTGACTCTAAAGAAACTGACCAAACCCTTTGTCATCTAAAACATTTAACTGGTTATAAGATGATGAAAATGTCAGGTCGATAAAAAAAAATAGCAAGAATTTAACTGTAGCTTCTGTGTGGTTCATATTTCTCCAGAAGATGGCAGTGCTGTACTGGTGTTGACCTTGGGCTGGAGTCTTTCTTCGTCATCGAAGAACTCTGTGGTCCCTCCAGTCAGTTTGGCAATTCCCTGCAGGAGTCTCCTGCAGGCTCGGGGACCGAGGCCGAGGCCAAAGCATCTACAGAGGCGATCCGGATATTAAAGAATTGGATTTTAAAACAACAAACATGCACACACTCACATCTGATTGCAATATTAACTGTAATCAGAGTCGAAAATAAAGAACAACAAACAAGTGCATATGTTTCAGAGAGCCAGCTGAGATGCCTTGGAGCAAGTGAGTCCACCAGGAGAATACTAATGAGGTAGAAATGGAGTTATTCTGCATGGGGGAAATTGATGGGCGTGACTCTTACTGCAGAGCAGAGCACTTAACGGGATTACTGGGCGGGGCTGATTTATTTATTTATTTCCTTTTTCACTTTCTCAGCTCAATTCTGCAATATGTGTCCCACCTTTTTTGTTTTTATTTATTTATTTATCTCCACAATATTTCACCTGTTGTCCACTGTGAATTTTCGACAGTATGACATAATAACTCCTCATCCAAACATTGTTTTCCTTTCCATGTTTGCACATGGTTTCCATACCTGCCAGCACATGTGTTTCTGCGAACCAACTCCAGCACCTTAGCCACATTGCTGATGGAGCCGTCAGTGATGATGAAGACCTGCCGTGGATATGAACGCTGCATGGGCTGCTGGTAGAGCCAGGACAGCGCCCCCTGAAGGTTGGTCCCGCGCATATCCGCTCTCATCCTCTGGATGTACTCATAGGCCTGCATTAGAGTCACCTGGATGTATATAGCGCATGAAAATGCAATCAGATCAAAGCAGTAGATGACACCTCTTTTATTGTTTGATATTAAATGCTCATATTAACCTACGAGAAAATAATTGAAGCAGACCCTCTCTTATAAAGACAGCGCACACATACAGCTTATCACCTGCTTTAGTATAAACTGTAGAAAAACACCCCTGGTAGAACAGGAGCCAGAAGGACAACTCGAGTGAAAATGCATGAAAAGCCACCATATGGTGTGGAGAATGTGCAAAGACTGTTTGTCCTTCCAGTCCCTGGTCTGGATTAAACCTGATACTCTGCTACTAAGGCAACCCAAGAAGAAACCCCCTGGCCAGATTGGAGAGCAGCACAGATCGTCCTGCGTGGTTAAACAACATCGACATTCAGGTTACAAGAACTAAATGATGCACGTATGCTCTCTCGCATAAAAGAAGAATTTACAACATGTTTTTTAACAAGTGATGGATTTACAATCTTGTGAACTTACTGTATGTATCTTACAGGCTTAGAGTGAAGGTCATTGCCCCTTTTCTTAACAACTTCATCTCTAGTGAAGTTGCTTTAAAGCCTTAAGGCTTTAAAATATATTTATATTTATCAATGTGGGATAATCTCATTCTGAGAATTTTAGTAGCTAGCCAAACTGTAATTTCAGCCCAATTCTTTAATGGGTAAATCAACCCATTATCCACCAGGACAGCTCAGTATCTTCTCTTGTAGCACTTCACAAGGATTGAGCTTAATGAGCTGAAGTATAGAAATAAAACTTACATCTACTCTAAAGAGGTTTTGCCTAAAAAAAAATCTTAATATTAAATATTTCTCTCCATTGAATTCATATGCTCAAAATAAAGGTTGTATTTGAAGATCGTCCACAAAAGAATATTAATTTATGTGAAGACTAAATATGTTGACTAAGGGGTGCTAATTAATGTGACTGACCTGGTAAATAAGACACTGATAGGAAACATTTCTAACAAACATCACTGTGTAAAACTAACATCAGTGCAGAGCTTGCTGGAGGTAAACAGAGGCTTGATGGTGGTCCCAAAGCCAACTATGTTGAGCATCGTACCAGTGGGCAGACTCTTCAGGGCCACTGCCATGGCTTCCTGAGGAAGCAACACATTGCAGACAGCTTGGCGTGACATCAAGACACATTCTACCTCAAAATCTAAAATAAACTACTTTCTGGCAGTTTTCAGTGCATCTGACCTTCACACGTTGTGTGTTAGTGCCACTCATGCTGCCGCTGCGGTCGATTAGGAACAGCAACTCTCTGGTAGCTTTGTGCAGCTCCGGAGGCTCGGACAGTAAGTCAGGACAGAAGTTGAGCATGAGGACGGGGCTGCAGAGGATGTCTTTGTGGTATCGTCTACGGATGTACTCCAACTTCCCAATAGCAACATTAGCACATAGAGGTTAAGATAGATGGACGTTCATATATAATAAACGTTTAAAAGAGATTTAAAAAACATTCGTAAGAATATCTCACCCTTCTCTCAGGTTCTGAATCTTTGCGTGTGTATCGAATATAATCTCGGCGAGAACAGATCTGTTGTTCATACTGGGTGAAGGACAGTCTGCCTTTCTCTAGGATGACCAATGGACTGTGAGGTTCTGTGGAAGGATGATACATTTAAAAAGGTAACCTCATGCTTATAATTCAGGATGTGTTTCCAAACATTTCACTGGCAGATTGTCTTTACTCACCACTGAGGTGCAATATTATCTCTATGTGTCTATCATACGGATGCTCCTGAGCCAAAGTAATATAGGTGGCAGATGCACTTTGGGCACTAGGATCTGCATCTGCTCTCAGAGCATGTGTAGGGCTCTCCAAGCCTAAAACAAGGTAAAGTGTCATCAAGGAGAAAAAAATTATTTTGATGATTATTTTAGTGGACATTGTTGAAATATTCAGATGGAGAAGGAAGTGGTTAGAGGGATTTTATGTGACAGACAAACAAAAAATAATGAAAAGAAGATCAAAGTTGTTTTCCTTTTCTTTATTTGACAAATAAAAACTTGGACAGTATTGTGTTCAGTCCCTTGGACTTACTACTTTGAAAAATTTTCTAGAACATTTTGCTGAATTTACAGCTTCACCTTTTCTGTGGCATGGCTCTACCATCTTTGCGCATCAAGAAAAGGAGGTTTTTGCCCGTTTCTCTATGCAACATTGCTTATTCTCACTCCAATCAAGTTTAGCTACATATTCTCAATTGCATAAAGATTTGGAGTGAGAGCTGACCTTTTGGAAACATAAATATCCTTTGACCTAAAAGGCAGATCCCACTGTAACTTTAGCTGTATGTTTATTCTTGTTGTCCTGCTTCAAATTTTTCCACAGCTTCTTGATTATATTTGTTCACTAACATTCTCTAATAAACAGCTGAAGTCTTCACAGAACAGATGTATTCGTTATAAGATTAGCATACACACAAGTACTACATATTAGAAAGGGGATTTCTCAATTGGTGTGCAATGTATTTTATTTCTGTTTGTTAGAGTAAATAAGGCTGAATTCAAGAGTGTGCTTCAGTTTTCAGATAACATGAAATTGGAACCATACAAAAACATTTATGAGTGTAAGTCTATGATATTTAAATCATAGAGTGTAAAATTTTTACGGTAATTTCGAAGTTGCAAGGTAAGATTTTACTACCTAATCTTTTCCTCAAGCTTCATATTTTTTACGATGGCTATTGTTGCGACTCAGGTTTTCTCTGCAGCTCAATAATTAAATTTGATGTGAGACTGCCTCCTGTTCCAGCATGTCACAATCATTTAGTCAAGAACTACAGAATCAGACTTATTTCAGAAGACAAGACAGTACCAGCCAGCAGACAGGCGCCTCTAACCAGCAGCTGGAAGTTGAGTTCATACGGTGCCAGATTGACAGCAGGACTGGAAAAGAGGCCATGAGAGCACTGCTGCTCAAGGTCTGAAGCCCGATCCTGCTTCCCTGAGGTAGCACCGAAACAGCTAGTTGCTCTAAAGCAAGAAATAACTTATACATGTTATGAATCCATGACACAACTATTACATTTTTTATTCACATTGTATGAACAAGCAAATATAATTACCCAGTTTCCTCAGACTTCCCTCCATTTTCACTTTTGCTTGCAGTCAACTGGCTGGTTACAACCGGAGTAAGCATCATTGGGTAGACTATACGGATAGCTCCATTTTCCATAGTGGGGAGTTCTAGTGTGGTGCTGATGACGACAGACACTATGTCCATAGGGCCAATAACTCCACAACCCACAATGAATGTGGTTCTTTCCAGGTCTTCATCCAAAATCAGGTGTCCTTAGATCAAAGTACTGACATTAATAAAATATTTCAGGCCTGTCCACAGAAATGGTATTTCCATTTTTAATCTCTCCACCACTAAGAATAAAGACCTGATTATTTCATGGGCAAAATCTGCACAAGACTTGAATGGGCTGCAAAACCAGTCGGCAAGCAGCTTGGGGAAAAGGTGGCAAGTGTTGGTTTGATTATTAGGAAGTATTTTAAAGTCACAGTCAATCACTTTTCATGAAAGAGCTTGTAACATGGAGTGAAGGATGGGTCCATAACCACAACAAAGAAGCTTGGTAATGATGCTAAGGCAGCTTGGACCACAATCCTAAAGAACCCACTTGAAACATTGTAGTTGCTTTGAAAAATGGAAATCTTGCTGTAGTGGCGCATTTGCAAATGTATAAAAAAATAAGCTCTTTGGCATCAACTTGACTCAAAGAACGCAGCTGAGCACAGAGATGGAAATATTATGCTCTGGTGATGTTTTTCTTTTACAAGGTACTGGATGACTTTACCAAAATGAAGAGAAAATAAGCAACAAAACAAAACCACTCACAATGTCATTTACGGTGGTATTACAATGACAAGACACATGGAATTTCACTCTCTTTGGAGTTTTATTGCTAATTATTTCAGCAACAAGCAAAGAGATGGCTTGCTTAGATCAATCTGGATTAATCAAAATAGAATTATTTATGTCTGTTTGAAAATGATTTTGGTTAATTACAATATACAACTAAAAATCATTCCTTATATGAATTGATTAATCTTTCACTGTCTTTCTCGTCCTCACCGTTGGTGCATTGTATGTCTAGGCCAGACATCCCGCAGCAGCAGCTCCACTCCTGGCTGCTCCCGTAGTGTCCATCCAGACCAGATCCAGGGCAGCACTCCAAACAGCAGTCCTTCAGCTTTCCTCTGCTCTGGATCTGCACTCCCACCAGCCGTCCTGCAATCATGGCCTCAAAGCCCACCACGACTTCCTTTTCCTCAAGAGGGTACACAAACACACCTGAACACAGAGAGACACCAATGCCGGGTTGGGAAAGAATCTCTTAGCAAATCTTCTGAACTGAACTGTGAATACATGAAGGTAGCTCAAACTGGTGTGTTTTTTTACTTAAATAAAGAAATTACTCATTTTTCAGTAAAGCAAACTTTGTTGCATTAAATGATATAACTTTCACTGTAAGGCATGATCTTAAAGGACAGAGCATATCTGCTGTTGTTCCTCAGGGATCTGAACTTATATCGCTACTTATTTCTTACAATTTCCAACAGTTATTTCTAAAAAAGTCTGTTTATAAATTACAAAATATCTTATTTCCCCATTAAACTTAGAAAAAACTACTGCAACACTAACTGTGACTTTGAGAGCTTTACTGAAAACTCACCTTCCACAGACTCTGTGTCAACATTGGCATATGTGAGTTGTGCAGTGATGCCCATGGAGCAACCATTGGCACAAGACTTTATGCACGAGGCTTTTAGCAGCAATGGTTCCCACGTAGAACGGTTTCTCAGGCCCACCATGTTTCTTCAGTATCAGAAAAACCTTCAATGCGGAGAAAGCACTGAAATACAGCCACAGAGCTCAGAGATACAGAAGGAGAAAACTATGTGAGCTTGTATTTAAAGTCTGTCATTTTCACTCATCAAACAATCATGTTAATCTTTGTTCATTAGAAGTAGGCTGGCAGCATAAAAACTGAACAAGATCACTTTTGACATTTATATGCAGGCCTGGATGGTTTATATAAGCGCAAATGTCTGTTGAACATGCAACCATCCTGTCACCTGTTCTGCAGCTCTTAGCAACCGCCTCTGACAGATTGTGCAGAACAGGTTTGGTCAATCATTAACGTCTTCGCTTATTACCTTATGCATCAGCTTTGCAATCAGTGGTCTGTTAGTATGCAAACCCATGTGTCCCTTCAGATATGGTCTCAACTTCACTCCTAACTCCAATATACACAAACTTAGTCGATGTGTACAGAATTATTCAGGATTATCTACCACTTAGCATCTTCAGGAGCAACAGGTGCTGAGATGGGTGTGCAGATTAACAACCCAGTGTGTGTGTGTTTGCTGTGAACCAAGTAATGGTCTTCTCACATCTAGCTTTGTAACAAGATCAACAGCAACCATCTGGCCACTGCTCTCTCAGCTCATAACAAGCTAATAAATGCCTGGTTTGTTAAAGTGCAGCGAACTGCTGCTGTTAGAAAGTTACAAAGGACGATTTGATGCTGTAAGGCACCTCGGCTCTCTGAGTTACACGATGAAGTGATGAATGCTTGAAAGTTGATTACATCTTTTAGTGGTTGTGATTATTTGGCAAGGCTGCCCAGTGGCGCAGCTGGTAGAGCTGTTGCCTTGCAGCAAGAAGGTTCTGGGTTCGATTCCCGGCCCCGGTCTTTCTGCATGGAGTTTGCATGTTCTCCCTGGGCATGCGTGGGTTCTCTCCGGGTACTCCGGCTTCCTCCCACAGTCCAAAAACATGACTGTCAGGTTAATTGGCTTCTCTAAATTCTCCCTAGGTGTGAGTGTGTGTGTGCATGGTTGTTTGTCCTTTCTGTCTCTGTGTTGCCCTGTGACAGACTGGCGACCTGTCCAGGGTGACCCCGCCTCTCGCCCGAAATGACAGCTGGAGATAGGCACCAGCAACCCTCCCGACCCCAGTAAGGGAAAAGGGTGCAAGAAAATGGATGGATGGATTATTTGGCAGATGAATAAACACATACATTAATTATTTATGTTTGAAACAAACATAAAGTGTACTTACAAAGAAATAACTGAGATTGTGAGCAGCTTTGCTATGTATTTTAATAAAATAACTTACAGGAGTGAAAGAATATTCACTCCCTTAAAAATGATCCTGTTTATACATTTTTTCAAAGAACACACACACATAATAATAAAAAAAGAATAATATCAGATAAGAACTGGTTCTGCCACTGAGTGAGAACTTACCAAGTGTTTGGAATAATGCCTGGTAAATAAGTTAAAAAGTCTTTGCAATGATGTGACCCACTCTGCCTTGCAGAATTGTTTTAATTTAGACTCACAGACAGTTTTACAATTTTAATATCCTCTTTTTAAGCTAACATTTCTGTCGAATTTAAGTCCAGACTTTGACTAAGCCACTCCAAAACCTTTTTTTTAAATAATATTTTTTAGCCATTAAGAGGAAGACCTATTTGGTTCTGCAATTATGGCAAGTTGTAAGTTGTATGGCAAGTTTGTTAAAAAACAAAGCAGCCCTGGACAATCACACCACCTCTAAAGTTGACTGTCAGCATGATGTTCTTTTTTCTGACCCAGGCTTTGCTGGTGATTTCTGCCTGTTAAAAAGGTGTTTTCCTTTCCACTGTTGCCAAATGTATTATACGGACAAGAGATTGCTGCAATGCCAAGAACTCAATCCTACTGGTTGGATTTTCTAAGACAGTTTTTATCAGTTGCCAAAATGAAATAAACTTGACTGCAGTGTTTAAAAACTATAATCAAATTGTAAAGCATTGAACAGACTTTGAATTGATTTGCTGCTAATTCGAGCTATGTGAATAAAATAAATTTAATTAAATCAGATGAGTTATTGATGCAGACTTAGAGCTTCACCACTATTTTTTATTTTTATTTTATTTTTTTCCTTTTGTGGATAATGGTTTCCTGTGGTTTGCTGACGTCCCATTGGCTTACAAATATCTCTGTAGCCCTCTCTGAACTGACAGGTATTTGCGATGTGTTGCTTTTTGGGTTCCTTTAACCTACTCCCTGCTGTCAAGAAGGTACTATTTTAGCAATTAAAATAGTAAAGGTCTTGTGTGGATTTTGAAATGAACAATATGATTATTTAGAGGGGGGTGAAAAAGTATATGTCTGACAGATTTTTATTTTTGCTTTGGGCACATTTAACATTTTAATGTTTCACATCATCAGACAAGTGAATAAGTGGAATAAGTACAAAGAAATTCTGATTTTATTTGTTAAGAGAAAGAAAAAACAGACTAACCTGGGATTCTGTGAAAACATAACTTGCCCTACATTTCAATTATGAATTAATTTTGATTATTAAAATCTAAATTTTTATAAATCAAAATTTATAAAAATTTTGATTTTTTTGATTTTTGATTTTTACGATTTTTTTGATTTTTATAAATTTATAAAAATTTATAAAATTTTTATAAATCAAAATTTATAAAAATTTTGATTTTTTTTTATTTTTGATTTTTATGATTTTTTTGATTTTTATAAATTTATAAATTTTTATAAATCAAAATTTATAAAAATTTTGATTTTTTTGATTTTTGATTTTTAGATTTTTTTGATTTTTATAAATTTATAAAAATTTATAAAAATTTATAAAATTTTTATAAATTAAAATTTATAAAAATTTTGATTTTAATAATCAAAATTAATTCATAATTGAAATGTAGGGCAAGTTATGTTTTCACAGAATCCCAGGTTAGTCTGTTTTTTCTTTCTCTTAAC
The DNA here is from genome assembly GCA_902982915.1 of Phalloptychus januarius. Taxonomy (NCBI): domain Eukaryota; kingdom Metazoa; phylum Chordata; class Actinopteri; order Cyprinodontiformes; family Poeciliidae; genus Phalloptychus; species Phalloptychus januarius. Next base: position 10,122,757 of record CADWAE010000466.1, on the reverse strand, counting down.
AAATAAAATCAGAATTTCTTTGTACTTATTCCACTTATTCACTTGTCTGATGATGTGGAACATTAAAATGTTAAATGTGCCCAAAGCAAAAATAAAAATCTGTCAGACATTTACTTTTTCACCCCCCTCTAAATAATCATATTTACTGAAACATATATGTTTCCAAAATGTGACTGGGTTAAATGCATTATGTATCAATAATTTTGTTGTAAAAATCACTGGCACATATGCAAACTACACATAAGTAGACTACAAGCAGGTCCCACAAAGTAAATATTCTTTATTTGCACTGTGAGCTTTAATTAATTTGTCTGATGTTTGCCTTGCATTGTTGACCAACAGTGAGGGCTGGAAAACTCTGCAGTTTCCTAATCCTGGTTACAAACCCTACATTAGAAGCAAATAGAACCATTGAGGAACACTTAGTCCACTCCTCAGTGCAATGTAAGATAATATGCACCAATGTCCGTTCTCTGCATCACTCCACCATCGCATTAGCTTCTCTAGGTTTCCCGGTTTTATGTTAGAATAGTTTTCCTGCTTAGGGATGCTGCTCTCTCCCCTCTCTCTTTCGATGTCCCCCTCCCTCTACAAATTTACCACCTGTCCTGTATTAGGAAAGTCAATTGTTAAAGCAAATCTGAGAACACCATTTGCAGACAGAAGCGGTCTTTCCAATTCACATGAGACAAATTGGACACTTGTCTATCTTCCATCTATGGAATCTATAAAATTTATAGGATTTGTTTCCAGTTTGGAGGACTCTGGCAAATGAAAAAACTATAATCGACAATCATAGTTGTACATAAACCTACTTTTTAAAAAATCTTAATAAAAGTCATCAGCTTACCTGCATCTGTCCTGAACCGACAAGCTGTTAAAAAAAAAAACTATGATCCTAAACCTGCTGCTCAGGCACAAGCTAACACACAACGGTAAGTCAGGCAGAGTCTGCGTTTCATCCAGACAATTGGCCGTGATGGTAGCAGCACCATAATTCATGGCTAATGGCTTGGCTACAGAAAGGAGAGGCGGGGTGGGGATGGGGTGTGTTCAGCCTCTTCCAACAGGTCAGTCAGACAGCAGCAGGCAAGGATAGGTGAAACCAATAGCATTTTAGACATTCTGTCTCCACTTTAATGGCTTCAACTCAGCACAGTGCAGCACAAAAGTATAGAGACAAGAGTAAGAAGATATTCAATGCTTTGCTTGGCTGCAGGTTGATTTTGAATGTGTATGAAATCTTCCTGTCATTTATTGTTGAACTGTGTTCTCTCACTTATGTCGTACCTTTTGTATACATTCAGTTTGTTTTCTTTTAATAAAACAAGACATTGTATTTTTCAACATTGTGATTCATTGGATTTGTTTTCTCTAACTCCTGCAGCTGTTTTTTGTGCCTGAGTGAGGCAGACAGACACAAAGAGGAAAAAGAGTTCAGAAAAGGTCAGAATAATGGGAGACATCACGCAGTGAAGCACTCAGGATTCTGTTTTGATGTTTGTGTTGTTTTGTCTTGAGCTACAGTTATATGGTGCTGCCGCTGTATCTTTCATTTCTTTTATTTTTTTGACTAATAGAAGGTAATTTGGGTGTAACATAAATTCTTCCATTTCTGAAATGTTCTAATTTTGAGTGGCTGTGTGTTTCCAATCTCTGTCCCATTCTGCCACCATGTGGCCTCTTTGATTTCACTTTGATTTGGTTTTCTTTTACTTTTTTTCTCAATTTCATCCTTCCTTTTTGGAAAAATGTGAATAAACTTTAGCATGATGATAAAAATGAACAATTCTTCCTCCATTTGACAACTGTTAAGAATAACTTACTGCATATTTATGTTTGAGATTAAACATGCAGCTACAGAAAAGAAGCAATGTACACTTCTTGTCAGTTCTGTGGTTTAAAGAACCATGAAATACATAGAAAATCATTGTATTTTGTTCATTGGTTGTTAACCAAATGCCAAGAAGAAATAGGATCAGCAATGACCTTGAACAAGCAATTTTTGATCTCTGCAAAGGACTTATGAGGCTTTTTAAAAACAATTCAACGTCAATCTTTGACACCTGAATTAGCCAAACTTATGTAGAAAAACAAGGAAGTTGGTCTTTGATTCTACTCTACTCTCAATGTACAGACTTTTAAATATAAAGAAATGTATCTGGTTGGGGAAAAGAAAAATTATGCCAAAAACATTTAAAACAGTTATCTAGGTTAGAATAACTAGATTAGGTGTACCAGCAATACACGCCAATATTAGATTCTTCAGTTCTCAGAAAAAAATGCAACAAATACAATAGAATAAAGAATATTGTAAGCAATTTGAATGGATCATATTTACACAGGACCCCCTGGTGACCCTGCATGGTTAAAAGGTAGTTGATCAATTGATGGATGGATGGATATTTACCATGACAACACCATCTTTTTGTCACAATGTGGAACACCATTTCTTTTTCTATAGGCCTGAGTTGGCAGGCCTGTAGAAAAAGATGGCAGCTAGTACCTGTTAGTAATAGCTGCTAACAGAAAGCCTTTATTTTCTAAAACAGAATATTGAAGCATAAATTAATTTTTCAAAGTTTAATTTGGATTTATGTCCTTTGGACAGAAGAGAGAAAAGTTGAGCTTCACGATGCCGATTAGAGATTGTTTTGAGGCTGCATGGGAACCCTGCAGTCTTCATGAACTTATCTCACACAACTCATCAAATGTGCCACTTTGACCACACATGCTGTTGTTCAGTATTCACTGTTTTGAAAATGTGGAGTTTAGGTTGGCAGCTGCATGAAAGCAATCAATAAAAACGGTAACTTCAAGAGTACATGAATTTTCTCCCAAATGAGTGAAAGTAGCAGCTGTAACACTAGATGTCAGTGTTTGCAAATCAGGAGCAGCTTGATAATAATGAACCAAAATCTCTTCATGTCATCAGACTCCTATTTCAGTTCCCTAGACATGATGCTTTCGAGGAACCAGCCTGAACCATTCTGTGCTTTTGCCCAACTCAAAAGGAAGTTCACTGCTGCAAGGAAATTTCTTAAAATATCTTCTGTTAGTGAATCTAAATGTTACCCAAAAAATACTTATAAAAAAAGTACTAGTACATTTTTTACAAGTAAAAAATTAAAAACGAACTGATAACTACCATAATTATCAGTTCTTAATTCCTATTAGGATTCAAGGATTTTTTTATTGTCATACCAGGCTGAGTTTGTCATACAAAATTTGTACTCAGGTTAAGAAATTTTCAACACACAAAAAAGTAAATAAAAATAAATAGATGAATAATTAAATAAAAATAAAAGAATAATGAAGTAATTTAAGTGACATATACGATGATTGTGAAAATCTCTTCTTTTTGTACTAAGCTCCACATACAGCACCTACACTCTATCATATCTAGTTGTGTAACTGAGACAAATGTCAAAGTAAGAAGCAAAATTAGTTATCTCAGGCGCAACCCCCTCCCACTCCCCCACACACAAAAAACCAGAAAAGCATGATGACCCCTTTATTTGATTTCTTAATAATGAAGAAATAAAGCTTAAATCCTGTCAAATACAGGTATGATTAGAAGTCATTATTAAAGTTGAGATGAATCTGCTCTCTAGTGGCCAAAGGACAGACGTTATGCTGTAGATTCTCTTGCAGCCCTGATTTAACCTTATAAAGGTGGTATGAAGCAAATGTTTAGTGTTTTATTATGTCTTCTTTCATGCAATGAAATATAATTTAATATTTGACATTCAAGCTCAAACATTTATTTTCAAAACTGTTTGACAGATAAACAATCTTTCCAACATCTTTTCTACCAAACCAATGTTCACACTCCTTTATTTAAATGTATTTATTCATTTAATAATGTTTAGCATGAATCAAATGGCAGCCAACGGGATTGCTGCGCCCTGGAGGGATTTGGTTAAAAATAATGCCCAGTTGAAGGCGCAAGCAGTCGAATTGCTCCTGCTTAACTATTGTGAGGGAGCTCAAGTGTCTCCCTGTGCAGAAATGTTAGGAACCTCTTTTCCCTTGGGTACCGTACCCCACTGACCCAGATTTCAATTGTTTTCTCTTTGAGACAATGGAAGAATTGGTTTCATAACTGAGCACAATGGCTGGGTGTTATTCAACACGATTGTTGTGAAGGTGCTCATTGTTAAGAGTGAGTTTATGCTGTTTTGTTTTACGTTTTATGTAACATGTTAGAGCGTTCAGTCGTTCATGATCTGCAACAAAGCGAACTTCAATCACAGTAAAGCGTTTTGTAAATTTACTTCCATGTGTAATGTTGGGATTATCCTTTACATTTTATTTGAAAAGACTTCTAGACTCTGGCAAAATAAGTCCAAAACTTTCATCCTCTTCTGAAAAAGTTGTACCGCTGTCAATTTGGAGTTATATTTGGACACATTGTGATGAAAAATAAAAAATGGGACATCTTTTCCAAAAGGTTTTCTAGTAGATAACAACGTAACCAGTGTTGGAAAATATGTTCTAATTAATAATTTTAACATGAACAACCTATTTTACCTCCTGACCGACTAATATGAAGTGAAAAAAGCTTTTATTTGTCCACATTTTTCTGTATATAAAGAACTATTATCTTAACCAAGGGCTTGTGCCCTGACAACATGGTTCAGATATAATTTTCAATGACCGGACCGCCACAGTTGCATGTGTACGACTGGTAATGAAGTCATAAAAAAAACAGAACTTCACGGATGTAGAAGCTGAGGCAGGCTGGCAGTGGACAAAAGGGAAGTTGTCCATGCCTGGTGGATAGAAGAAGAGTGAGCAGAAGGCAAATTAATCAAAGGACATCAAAGGCAGATGAGTGGAGAAAAGGAAGGAATGAAAGAGAGCCGCCCGGTCGGCCCATGCAGCTCCCTCCCCGCTCTGCCTGATGCTGTTCTCAGATCTCACAGCCGTCGTGCCATTAAGGAAGGCTGGGAAAAAATGAAATCATACACATAAAATAAATATATATATAAAAAAAAAAACACGCTGGAGTTTTTCTGTTTTCTAGTTCTCAAATCTGTAGCTGTCATTTTTCTTTAATCTTATAAAATTTTCAAAACTTAGCTGAAAAGCAGATGGTCAAAAAATGTAAAAAGCTGTATGTTGCTTTCTAAGTAAACTGAAGGTTATATAGATTTAGTTGTCATTCCTTTAAGCAGTTTCTAAAATATGGCATTAATTTGTATTCAGTTCAATTAAAAAAGCTTTATTAATGTCAAAAGTAAATTAAATGCAAAGTAACTCATCTAAGACAAATTTCTCTATCAAGACTTTGATGTTGAAGGCTGTAGACAGAAAGGCTACAGAAAGATTGTACCAGTCTGTATTTCAGAGTATGTAAAGATGCCTCTGACTGGAGTCAATTTTTATCACAGTCTTGTGAAAAGAACACTCAGTATCATCCATCATGCTCTTCATTTTATAAAGCTATTTTCTTTATTCAGTTCAATTTATTTGATTTATGCAGCACCAATTCACAAGATGTCATCGCAATACACTTTACTGACTTTAGAGCAATCCTCATACCTAGCATGCATTTAGCGACAACGAAGAAAAACCCTCCAGTAGCAGGAAATATACCTCCAGGAGAACCTGGCTAATCTATCTATCTATCTATCTATCTATCTATCTATCTATCTATCTATCTATCTATCTATCTATCTATCTATCTATCTATCTATCTATCTATCTATCTATCTATTTATCACTGTGGGTACAAATCAAAAAGAATAAGTGAACCTATTACAATTTATAATTGAAAATATATTTAGTATTATAATAAATATTTTCCTAACTTGAAGAAATGTATCTGCAGATCAAGTTAATGCTCAGTTTCACCTTTTTGTTGTGAGATGGTACTAATTGAATTGGTCAGTACTTAGTATTAAGAGACATTTCCACAGTAAATCCACAGACACCCATAAAATAGAAAATCAACAGTCTAGGGGAATTTAGGTGTTAAATTTAAAGGGATCACAAACTGAATTTGAATTGATAAAAAAAGATAGTTTTTATCAGTTCTTAGTGTCACAGTTCACTAAGTAATTAATATCATGTATAATTTATATGTGTATATTTTGCTAAATAATTTTCCCTGAAAATACTTCATGTTTGTAAGCAGCGTGTTACTGTACCTTTATGTAACAAAAGCAGAGTTCAGCAGAGAAAGACAAAAGTGATGTGAATTGACAATATTTTAATGGGAGAGACAAAAGACTGTAAGTGATCAATGGACGCGGCAGCCAAGTGATGCCCGGGGGCCTGCTTTGATGTGGGTATCCTCAGAGGGACGCCGGGGACAATGCCCTCTTTGAGGGACACGAATGGCAGACACTTCCCTCTCCCTCGAACACTCTGCGTCCCGGATCTGGCTCGCTTTGAATCTCGCTGGGATTTTTTACTTTAGACTTCCTTTTAGCTGCACATTCCCCCTGTGTCACATCAGCGCATATCCTTTTCGACAAAACTTTCTCCCTCTTTCTCTCACACTAATTAATTCAAACAACTCCCTGTTCCCTTCCGTCCAGCCAATCCGTCGGCTCACCCTTTCTACCCCTGTGCTCCCCCTCTTTCCTGATCTGCGTCTCTGCATCTCCCTCCCTCTGTCTCCTTTCATAAAACCAAACCTCTTTGTGATGGTCAGCCTTGGCAAGTTGCGCCCGATTTGCTGTCATAGTCTTAATGAATTCATCTGTTTGTGCATTGGCCATGAGAGCATCTCTCCCTCCCTTTCCTATTCTCACCCCCAGACCCTCCCTCTCTCTGGTCTTCCCTCGGGGACTCTATATATATTCCAGAGACCACTTCAGGGGCCTATTGTTCCTCAGAGTAACCTTACAGACAGATGCCCTGCATCATAGTGTGGGAGAGAGCCCAGAAAGTCAGGAGGAGGGAGACAGAGCCCCCAGACAACAAGGACGAGGAAACTCTGCAGACCGGCCCGGTCTCCATCACCTCTGCATCCTCTTCATTCATTCTGCAGCAATCCCATTTGTCCACCTGCTGTCACGGTGGAGTGGGAGTCTGATGCTGTAACACGATGCTGCCGCTGTTCATCTCGCTGCTGCTAATGGGGCTGGAGTGTTTGCAGGGAGCCCCAACAGGTAGAGAAGCCTACAGGATGCCCCAGAGCGCTCTCAAAGGTACCTTTACTCAACTTACTGAAGATGTTTATCATGAAATATGCAATGCAAAGTGAGCAGCAACAACTGCTAAAATGATCAATGACTAATCTGATTATTAGCTTTTTCTGAGGGGAGGTATAACTCAGATCCAATTAACTCAAGTTACACTTTTATTAATGTTAATTTTATCTTAGCTGTAACATTTGCAAATAACATTATTGGTTTGTATCACTTAAACATTAACTATTTTCTCAGAGACAAAACTTCTGTTGAAACAAATTGTTTTAAATAGCAAGTGTCTCCTTAGCTTTTGTACTCTGTGCCAATATAAGCAGTTCAGATGGATGTACTCCTAAGTGCTTTACAGAAATTTAGCAGCTGTTCAGTGTTTAGTTTGTCTGCACAATATGGAACATAGTTAAAAATATTAATGGATACGTCGGTATGTAATTCTCAAAGTATAAAAACTTTGAATGAAAATATGGAAGCTAATACAATCCATGTTAATCCAGAGCACTCCATATTGTTTGTTATAACTAAAAACTTACTATTATACAGGGTGGAAGGTTGTGACCAGACAACATTTTATAAAGTTTATATGTTGGAATTTATAGTAATATGTAAATCTCCTTTTCTCTGCTAGCTGGTCGGCAGTGTGCAGCAGCAGGTGTCATAGGGATAACACATTTACCTATGCTTCATAAAGTCTCATAAAACTCTGGTTGCTCTTTTATTTTTCCTAGAATCTAGCTAAGAGGGGTCAAAGTTATGAGAAGAGTGTGTTGAAAAAATGTCAGATTTGGAAACATCTGTCTCTCTACCTGTGATCTGCCCATGCCTAGTTAATAATGTCTTATGAGTTTTCCTCCAGTATACAGCTGACAATTTTATTGCTTCATTAACATGAACAAAATCTGTCAAACTGCACATTAAAACTCAATGTTAAGATACAGCTGGGCCTTCAAACATGACAAGGTGCACCGAGTCTCTGGGTTCCTGTTGGCCCCAGGCCTGCCAGCCAGCCAGTGCCCTCCAGGCCTGCCCCAAAACCCCTCAGCCTCTGTCCGCTCAGCCCTGGCCTTCTAATTAAGTCTTCAGCCGGCATTGTTGTTGTTAGTGGTCCTGCCCTGTAATGTGGCTCAGCACAGAGGGTAGGGAGGGGCGATGTGGGGTCGGCGGCGCGTTTGAAGGTTTGAAGGACTCACTAGCGGGCAGAGCATGAGCATGAGCTAGCTTCCCTAAAAAAGCTGCCAATGAGCTCAAAAAGCAGCATGAGAAAAGAGGAGCTGCACACAGGCACACACACACCCGCATGCATACACACCAACACACAACAATTCATGCTAATTCTCACACGTACTGAGTGTTCCCTCAGCAAAATGTCAGTCTCTCCATTGAATCACCAAGATTCCTTTTATTCAAGCTTTCTGGAACATTTCTGGTAACATTTTTCAAAACTAAATAAATTTGTGAAAATGTGCTTAGATGAGGAGAACTGCAGACTAACTACATAATGGAGGCAAGATAAGTTTAAACAAAGTGTTCTGCATACTTGCTGAGATATGCCACTTTCCCTTCCTGGTTGACCAATACATTGATCTCCCTTCTTGTCCTCTGCTGCAGCTCTGTCTGATCGGGGCACAGTTGTCCTGGAAGCTGCCATGACAAGCGCCCTCTCTGCTCTGGAGCGTGCTTCAGCAGAAAGAAGCCAGGCTGAGGCAGGCTGTCGAGGCTGCTCTCCTTGTCTCTTTCAGAACTGTGGACAGCTGTCAGGGTCCTGCTGTGAGTGCAGTTCTTATCCTTCATCAGCTCCTATTCTTGAGTCTCCAATATGTTTTTGACTCTAACTTGTTTTTGCTTCCTGATTCAACAGCATCCCCCTCTGATGCCTCGTTGGAGCCCAGCTGCGATGTGATCAGCAAGGCTCAGAAGCTTCAGGGTGAGGCCGAGCGGAGCTGGGCTCTGAGTCAGGCCTGCGGGTTCTATCAGCACCGCTGTCTGCCAGGTGAGCTCAACACTGAGAGCTGCATCAGGATCATGGGTGAGAGCTGCAGTGCCCGTGTCCTCCAGTGCAGCCTGCTTCACACAATGGAGAACCTTGAACCTGACATGCAGTCACATGCACAAGGTACGATGTGTTTCCCCCTAATTTCTCCTTTATCAATAAGAAATATACTGAACTTGTGCTTAAGCCTGTCTTGATGTCTGTCTTAGCAGCAGTATGCGGTCAAAGGTCGTCCAAAGTGCAGAACAACACACAGCCTCGCTCTAGGATAGTGGGTGGCTCCCCTGCACCTCTGGGCAGCTGGCCCTGGCTGGTCAACCTGCAGCTAAATGGTGAGCTGATGTGTGGAGGGGTCTTGGTGGACAGCTCCTGGGTGGTGACTGCAGCACACTGCTTTGCTGGGTAAGTGTTGGGTTGACTGATATTTTATTTGGAGACTAAATCATGCCTTTTTGCACCATCACACAAATAGTAAATCAGAGTGAATATAAATCACCTGTGGAATTCCTCAAGATTTTATCCTTGGGTCATTTCCATTAATAGAAGAATATATTAAGAAGACCAGCACAGGAAAATAGAAACATATTACACCACATTTAAACGTTTTTATTGGTCTATGCAGCACCTAGGAGCCGTGTAGACCCATTGTTCATCAGAGACCATTGCACTAAGCAGAGGGAGCAAAGAGAGGCAGCATCCAGCTCCTCAACATTCTGAAAAACTGAAATGTGCAGAAATTGTTGCCTTTGTTAAACCCAGAATTAAAATATAGCTTCTTTAGTTTCTCTATCAAGGTCAAAGATAATATTGTTAATCATTTTTATTATGTTGTTGAGTTGTTTTAACATTTCCTATTTAGTTTATTGCATTTCTTGCCTTAAATTGGATTTTTTTGCTTTTGCTCATATATTTTCCTGTGAAACTCTTTGTATAAATGTCACAATACAAATAAACCTGCATTGCTATCCATCTTTTCTCTTTAGCAGCCGCAGCGAGAGCTACTGGACAGCCGTGGTAGGAGAGTTTGACATCACCAGGAAAGACCCGGATGAGCAGGTTCTCAAAGTGAACCGTGTCATCCAGCATCCTAAGGTACAAAGAAATAATTACACAACAATGTCAGCATAACCCTGTAATAAACCAAATTCTCACTTTCCTGCAGTTCAATCCAAAGACTTTCAACAATGACATAGCTCTGGTGGAGCTGACATCTCCGGCGGTCCTGTCTGAACATGTGACACCGGTTTGTCTTCCTTCTGCTGTGGACCCCCCAACAGGCAGTCCGTGTCTTGTGGCAGGCTGGGGGTCCCTCTACGAAGGTCAGTATACACGCCCACTCTTGTCTTGGCCACAGCTGGTAGAAGATTTAAAAAGCTCAACGTGTCAAGCTTGCTTTCCATCCCTTTATGCTGAAGTTGAGCTTTGGTCAGTGTACATTTTTAAAGAGAATTCAATACATAACATACATAGCTAACTATTATTTATCAATAATAAAATCAGGGAAATATTTTATGTATTCAAATGCAAAATTTACAAGTGATTTTATTCTTTTAATTACTTTGAAGTTTCAACAAATCAAATTTCAGCTTTTATCACCACACTTCCTATAAAAGAGCTGGGCTTGAGATGGGCCTGGTCTTAAACAAAGACCTGAGATGACTGCCACAAAAACACATCCACAATGCAACAAACATTTCATCAGGACATTGACACAGATTGTTCATTTATTCTCTAGAACTAAAAACAAAGAAAGATTAGAGAAAAAACGTAGTGCTTCCTAATACAGACTCACTTGCTTAAGAATTCTGGACTATTATTTGAAGCAATGAAATATAAAGTGAGAGTTTATCAAAAACATCTTTGTGTGTCTTTTAGATGGGCCTTCTGCTGATGTGGTGATGGAGGCCAAGGTCCCCCTGCTTCCTCAGAGCACCTGTAAGAGCGCTCTCGGCAAAGATCTGGTCACCAACACCATGCTTTGTGCCGGCTATCTCTCTGGAGGCATAGACTCCTGTCAGGTGGGCAGAGTAACAACTTTTGGATCCTGCAGTTTCATTTTACATGGTTTCCCTCATGCTGTATTTGCATGCTTCCATCAGAAGCTGAATCATTATGTGATAAATGCTCCTTAAGGTATGAAACCTTAAGGATATCAAAACACCTTTTATATAAATTTTATTTTATTTGTCATCTGCAGGGGGACTCTGGAGGCCCCCTAATCTACCAGGACCAAATTTCAGGTCGCTTCCAGCTCTTTGGTGTCACCTCCTGGGGGGATGGCTGTGGAGAAAAAGGAAAACCTGGAGTTTATACGCGTGTGTCTGCTTTCTCTGACTGGGTTCAGGCAGAGATACAGAGTGAGTTTCACGAAACTGTGATACAACACCGTTTTTTCCTTCATATTATCAGGCAAAAATAATAATTATAAACAGACTATCTGATGTTCCAACACCAAAAACACCTAAGTACTGTGTATTGTTTTCAGAGTCATTAGGAAGCAGGGAACCAACATGCCCAGAACTCCTGAAAACAACTGACATGACGGAGGAGGAGCAGAGGTCTGAGTTTAACTCTCTCTGTCATTTCTACACCCTGACCTGTCCTCCCAGTCAGTCTGCTGGTGCTTGCAGTCGCATGGCTGAGGACAAATGCCTCACCCGCTTCAAGAAGTGCCGTAAGTTCCTACATTCAAAATTTTAATTTAGAAGTAAAAGATTTCAGCTTGTTTGAAACTCCTGGAACTTTTTTTTGTCTCTCTACCCCGTAGAGTTGCGCTCATTCCTGCAAACCCTGTTGGACTTACTCCAGAGGGCTGAAGACTACATCAGGGACAAAATGGACCTGACTTTCTTCACTCAGACTCTCCCTCAGCTTGTGGAGCACATGTACAGTGCAGCTTTTACCCACAACAGAGAAAGGAGGGACCTCGGTCTGAACGAGGGTCTCAGTCAGATTAAAGGTAAAGGTTTAAAAGATCGTGCTCCTGCAGCATTGTAGCACACAAAAGCTCATGCACCATCTGCCCTTTTAGACAATACAGTAATATAATATTGAATATCTAACATGACCTTTCTTACTTGTATTTCATTATTTGCAGAACAGCTAGGGGGAGCTGTGATGCCAACAGCGCAGGATCCGCCTCATGCGCCACCATCTGTATTTAGACATGTTGGTCCGTCAGTGGATGAATGGGAGGAGTACCTGAGAAACATGGCTGATGACATGGATAGACAGCACCAGACTGGGATGACAGATACATCCTCCACAACAAAAAGTGACGAAGAAAATATTTTTCAACAGGTAAATTGCTTCTTTAAAAATATATATACATTACAGGGTTTTTACTTGTTCTGCACAACAGTTATTTGTGCAATAGAACAATGTTTGATTTAACAAAAATTTGGAAGATTTATAATAGATATTTCAGGGAACAAATGTCTACTGCAGAAAAAACATGATACAGGTAACATTGACCAGAAAACATTAAATAGTTTTAATGTACATAAATACATTTGTCTAATCTCAGTTCAACAATCCTTAAAAAAAAGCCTGCTGGATGAACTGTGGGAAATTTCTTTATGTTTATTAGATCAAGATTTGGTTACCATCATCTAAACTTCAATTAAGCAATGTTACAAAAAAAACAGGAACTGGTAATGGAAAGAGTAATTATAAACATGACATTGATTTGATAATGATTCAATCATGTTAAAAGAAATGTGGCAATAAGTTAAATATGCTGATGCTAATAACTATGAACTACCTCAACAGCTACTTTCTACTTTTAATAGCAGCATTTATTGAGGAAAACTTAAAAATGAAGGATGAATTCAGAGTTTTAGAACCATGACAGCTTTTCAGGAAGTTGTCACAAGGTGCTGATCAACCAATCAACTTGCCTTAGCAAAATACATTCACCATGAGAGACATACTAGAAGGAAAATAAAACATTTCTTGCCCTGTAAAAAGACCAAAGTTTTCAACCAGCATGTTTATTGAAAACATGTTGTTTTCCTTCTGAAGCTCTTTCATGTTCAAGGTTTCAAACATGTAAATATTATATCCATGTCATCTTTAAGTATGAAGAGGCTTTAATAGCTTTCTAAAAACTATTTACGTTGTTGTATTGAAGTGGACATATTCTATATAAAATAAACCTACTTTAGTCAATTAAATATGAGATTTTGTCAATTAAAATCTTAAGGATTATATTGAACTAATTGTGGATTTACTCTACCATATTCCTAATATCTATTTTATGTCTCTAATTGTTTGCAGACACAGGATCCTTTTGTGCAACAATTGGCTAGACAATTTCAGTCTCTTATTTCTGGCCTTCACTTGAAACTGGGCTACAGAGCAGCTCCTCCTCTTCTGCACTTGGACTCAGACTATCCTGAAGAAAACTCCCCTTCTTCAACCATAACACTGGGGCACACTGCTCCATCATCCTCACCCCAAAAATCCAGAGAGCCCTTGTCCCTGCTGGCATTACTGATGGATGAACTTGGAGAAATAGGAGCACAAGATGAGACTGTGTTTGATGGTGGATCACAAAGCGGAGCTTCCTTCAGAGGAGCTGTTTCTCCTGAGTGGAGCACCACATCCGAGGATTTTATATTTGATGACGTCGGGGATCGTGGAGAATTAAAATCTTCAGCAGAACCTCTCCTGGATGCATTGACATCTGCTGTCAAGAAAGTGGAGCGTGCTCACACAGAAACCTCTGACCTCAAACATGATGGATCGTCATTGAGTCTTCAAAGAAGAGCCAGAAGTGTTCTTCAGAAGAGACAGATCCCCGCTACCAGTGGGAAAAGTACTTGTCAAACATTTTTGGCGTTGATTTAAAGATGTTGTGCATTATGGACCAAATTAACATGCATTTCTGCTTCCCTGTAGTTTGTCCTGGATTGAAAGAGTCTTCACGACAAGTTAGCCAAATCCAAGAGACGTACAACTGGATCCTAAACATACCAAACAACAATCTGCAGATGAGCTTCCAAGAAGTAAACCACAGTTAAATATTAAGTTTCAGACGCACATTTTAATTGCATTGTGAAATAACTTATTTATTTCTATTTTGTTGCTCCTCAGGTTTTAGTTGACCTGACCTCCAAAAATGATCGAGGACTTTACCAGGCACGGATAAGAGCTGTGGTGGCAGGACGACCCTTGACCTTCTACAGTCTTGTGGGTCTTGAGAATGAATCGTTTCACCGCAGTGTGCCGAGGATCATCGCCGTGGCTCTAGACACTCTGAAGACTTAACCTTGATTACAAGGAGACAACTGAAAAGATGAGAGCATGTCTGATGCTCATCAAGCACACACCTGCGAATATTCCTACTGTCTTCAGCAAAAGCCATTATTTTGACTTGCAGAGCCTGACTTTGACTCTCCATGCAAACATGAATGTACTTGTTTAATTGGTGACAACATCCAGTTTTACTTTGCCACATTTATTGCCTTTCTGATAAATATGTGCAAAACCCTTAAACTAAATTAATTCTTAGTGTTGCAACAAAATTTGAAACAATGTTTTTAAAAATCAGTACTTAATTGGAGCTTTTTTAAAATGAGGGGAACATAATTCCCAAAGTGAAACTGTTACACTGCAATAAGAGAGGAATTTATTTGAGGGTTTTTCATACATCATTATCAGGGGTGTGAATAAATGTTGCCAGTATTTGTGGTTGGAGATGTAGCCATGTTTAAGTTATAAATTTGTATAAAAAAATAACTTATTCCTAATGTATTTTACAAAGGTTGAGCCTCTTGTGAAGCACACAGATTGTATATATAATGCATATTGTCTTTATCCCTAACATATTTATTTGCCTCGAGAAAGTTGTATTTTTTTAATAAAAATGTTTATATGCTGAAAAATACTGTAACTGGTATTGCATGCTGAGTTGAGAAACATTTAGATTCATTTTGTGTAAATTATCTGAGGTTTGAGAGCAACATCACTCATCCAACCTTACCACTGCTGCAGTTCTACCAGAACAGTGGTAGAACAGAACAGCACACAGTGAAGTATGACTTTGTGATACTCCTCTCACTTCCTGTAATGATATGATATAATAGGCATCATCACTGCAGCTGCTGCATAGTGTGGACACACGTATCTCTCTGGTTTCTCACCATATTCCCCAATGAGAGAATCAGAAGGGAACCATAAACCAAAGCAGAGGCTGCTCTGATCTGAACGTGGTTTCCTGTTTTCTTTCTGGACCCTGCAAGTTGCTAATCACAGAAGTTTGCTGCTACATTCACATCAATTGAGAAACCACAACGACAAATATTTGCATATTTAACAGAAAGAACGTTGCTGAAAACCACGCGGTACTAATTGAAGATGTATTTAGTGGCAACCGCAGCCCAAGATAAATCCCCTAATATTTGATCAATTTATATAAGACATAAAACCCCCAGGTTTAGTTCACCTCACCCTCTAATGCATTTGATATTCATGTTTATTAGAAGTATTTAAAATGCATCTTTAAAATTGATCAATCTTTATCTTAAGCAGTTGAATAAATACCTAGTTATTTCTTATTTAAGTTACTGGTAACTTCATAAATATTGTTGCTTCATGCTCGGTGGCTTTTCTCACCTTACAAACAAATTCTCTCGCAGAGGTGCTTCTGCTCTAGGAAAGCTGTCCTGACTCCATCAGAATGATTTTCATCAGTAAACCAGATCAAAATCAGTCTGTAGCTGAGTTGCTGTGGAGGCTAACTACAAAAATATTAGGGTTTATTTAGTAAGATAGACCCCAGTAGCAACTCATTTTCCACAAATATTCCACAATTGAATTATTTTTACACAATAAAAGAATACAAAAAAAGAAGACACTAAAAGAGAGTTGTTTAATGTCCTTTTAAAACTTATTCTTATATGTTAAGGTTCTTACATTCTTATAAGTCTATTCTTATATTTTATAAAAAAAAAAAAACATTGCATAGGGTAAGATACTGCACTGAGAAATAAATCATGAACTTAAGTTTGTTTGGGCCAAACTGTGCCCTGACATAAGTTGTTTTAAAATCTACTTTGGCCTGTTTTTTATGTTTTAAGCTAGTAGATAGGGCCATATTGATAGAGTTTAAAGCTATGCCTGTTCTTTTCACCTTGGTCCTTTTGGTACTTTCAGAAAGAAGACACACAATTTATCTACCGTGTGGTGAATATGTGTAAATACTGAGATTTATCACCATCACATAATCTGCTTAGTGACCTATATCAACCTGATGGTCATCAAGTGAAAGTGGAGTTTCTCCACCTTTGGAATAAACAACAACAAATGGATCAAGTAAGGACATTGGCTTTATTGGAAATATACAATAACAGAATACATTTCTACCAAACTAATCTTAGGACAGCTAAAAGCCTTAGAATATTGAAAATAACATTTTTACATGATTGCATTTGTATACAACTTAATTCAAATAATTATAAGAGTACAATGACAATTTTTAAACAGATTTTTGGCATTTGTGTGAATGTTAGTATTCTCTAACAGGAATATCATCTAGAAGCTTTTCTGAGCAGGAAGATTTATGAAGAAAACAGAGTATAGCTGATAGAATGAGAAAAAAATAGAATGAGAAAAAATATGGATAAATAAAATAAGGAAATAGAAATAAGATAATGCATAATCATTTATGTGTTGACAAAGGTGCATGTTAATACGTTTTCTACCATTTACACAATTTCTCAGGTTTGGGCACATCTGTGATGCTTTTGTCCGGTCCCGAAGCCAGGCTCTGCTTTGGCTGGGGATTTGCCTTCTGATGACCTTTTGGTGCAACATTACAGCAAAATCTATTTCAAGAAATGTTGTATATTTTGATGTCTTTGTCTTAAAATTTTGCATTTTATTTTATCCAATAAAATTACTCACCCTCCTTGTTTGATGTAGTCTGAGGCATGTGTTTTAGCTCGTTGATGTACCTTCTGCGCCATATATCTGCAATAACATATATGGCACAGTTTCAAGAATTGTTTCTTCTCTTGATTTTTTTGTCTTAAAATTTAAGAGTTCTTTTTTTTTAACATTAAAATTACTCACTCTATTCGGCTGACGTAGTCTACCACCCAGTCCAAAGCGGGGTCGACACAACGTCTGCCTTTCTTTGTGTGGAAACTGGATTAAAAAGGAATCAAAATTAATAACAAATTATAAATTACAAATATATAAATAAAAAGTACGGATTGGGAATCCTTGGTTATAAATATCTGACCACTTACATGATGGCATTGACCCGACACAGGTCTGTGTGTTTCTGCACAGAGAAGCCCTTGATATCTGAAAACTGGAATATGCCAGGCATGTATCTTCTACAGCAAGGAACATAAACTGTAAATAAAAAGAAGAGATGATTAAAGCATAACACTGCAACTCTCTGTATCTGTCAACTGTTTATTTAATCAAGAACATAAAAGAAAGAAAATATGTAGAGCAATAATATGAGAGCAAATGCTTACATGCAGCCCGGACACAAAGAGCAACAAGTGTCACTGCCATCGCTGTAACTCTCATTGACACCATGGCTTCAACTGTGCTATCAGATGCTGCTCTGATCTGATGTGGCTTCCTGTTCTCTCTCCAAGTACTGCAAGTGTAGTGGGTTGAGAAATAGTAAAAAAAAAAAAAAAACCTTAAAACACTCCCTATTTTTGAATTTGCCTTAACTTAATTTCTGTTTCCTTTTTTAAAAAAATAACACCGTGCAGCTCAGAATAAACGAGCTCTGGCCAGAGCAACATTATAACAACGTGTTTCCTCTGTGACCCACAGATACTGGCTACACTGGGTTCTTCTGCCACTTGCTGCTGGTTCAGGTTCCCCTAGAACTGGTGCCAGTAACACACCCACCTGATCACTAAAGCCTTGTATATCCGTATTTTTTTGTGTGTGTTGTTTGTCTTTTTAATATGTCTTGTCTGGTAGTATAGCCCTCAAAATCTATGCAATGGACACAGAGAAGAGAGGCAGGATAAAAAGTAAAAAGGAAAGATGATTAGAAGAGAGAAAAAAGGTAAAGAAAATACAAGAAAACACTCTAAGTCTGTTTCTACAACTGCAGCTGTCATAGCAGGGTCTCTAGTCATTCTAAAAGTTCTTAAATATATGTGAGACCAGAAGTTCAAGAGGTTCAAATAAAAATAGTAAACGGTGTGAGGGAGGGAGGCCATCCTTGCCTGAATCCCCTCTAAAGACAAAAGCTGGAAAATGTTTGGTTATTTGTCCTCTTGACGCATGTTGTTGGCGAGTTTTATAATATTTTTAGCAAGTGTATGAAAGAATTTCCAAAACCAAATTCATATAAGGTTGCAAGTAAAAACTTCCAGTGAACTCAACTTGCTTTTTCTGCATCTACAGGCAGTATTTTAGTTTCAATCAATGTTTTTACTGTGGGAATACAGTTAAATTACCCTGACAATATTTATGGTGGGTGACTCTTTTTGCAGTGAGCTGTTTTTGTGTGCAGTCACATGTGATTTTGACATTTTTTTATTTTTCTCACTTGAGTACACAAATCTGTTTTGATGAATCAGGCACTGTGTGATGCTTGTGTTGATGTGAGTGGGAAGTGCAGCTTATTGTAGGAAGTATTTTTGCACCCACAGTGAAAGTGCCCACAGCAGACTGCAGTCAGTCATCACATGTGGTATGCTGTAAATGAATAGGACTTACCACCTGTTCTCTTGACCACCATGGAGTTTTGTTTTCTTTTTTTTAACTTTTCATCACAGATGATCTAACTTTATTTACTTTCAAATACTAGTTTTGTTTTAAAAACAACAACGTCTGATTTCTACTTTTATAAGGATGAAAAGCCTATTGTAGGTCACATTTGTGCTAAATTTGCCATCAGACTCCATATTAGATTGTTCATGCCAGCCGATGAATGACAATGGACAGGTGCACTGAGCATAAATGCAACACTGGGGGGCAATCATATACAGAGAGCTCTGCCCAAACTGTTAGCATGTCAGGACTCGTGTCTGTGTGTTATGTGTGTGTGTGTGTGTGTGTCAGCTGCTCATGACAGAAATACATTTTAGATTTAACCCTAACCAGCAACGGCTTCCCCATCCTTCTGCTATCAACCCCTCCTCATGCAGAGCAGACCTTTGATCCAAAAGCAGAGCGACTCCACCTGGTTGAGTTCATGCACATGTGGTGAACTAATCTAAGACGGTGCTGCAGAAACACACTCATGGATTCTGGACCTGGACGCTCCTCACTACTTTTTCTAAGAGTTGTCATGATTTCTGCTGCAGGTAGGGATTCACAGCAAAGCCTTTTATGATTCAAAATTATGGTGATTTAATTTAAACCATTATAAATTATTTTCTCGTGATTTTGGCCTTTTCATTAACAAATACACAACAAAAGAAAAACAACTGGTTGTCTCAACTCCAGACAACCAGACAGCGCTAATGCTTCATGTGTGCTTTTGTAATGCGATCTGCTAAACACGTTCTGTAAGTCAGTATCAATATACATTGAAGGAATGGTTCTCTTTTTAATCATTTTAAATATAAAAAAAAATAATTAAATGTTTTTATTACCTCAGATCTGCCAACAGAATGAACTGTTTTAACATCTTTGTTGTCTAATTGTTGCCATTCTTTGGGTTTGTCTGTTAAAGTGGTTAAAAAACAAATGCTCTCCTTTATTCTAAGGGATTTTATTCTATTGGATTCTGTTATTTTTCCAGTAAATTCCTGTTTATAACTGAAAAAAAAATTCACTGTAATCAATTAATATTTCACAATGAGACATCAGATGCTTTCTTGTGAACTTGTGTTTTATTTAAAGCATGTGCGGTCAACCTCGAGGGACAACTTTTCAAAGATTTGATGAAGGGCTACAACAAGAACGTCCAACCGAATGAGAAAAACGGAAATGTCACCCAAGTCTCCATCAAGATGACTCTCACCAACCTCATCTCTCTGGTGATCCTTTCTCATGCTGATGGTTTCCTTTATAGCCAGTTGCTGCACAGGCTTATGATCTAACACTAAAACCTGGTCTCTCTTCCACTAAGAATGAAAAAGAGGAAGTCCTGACAACCAGCGTGTGGATAGAAATGGTAACTTTACATAAAGTTAAATCGCTGGCATTTCTTTGCCCCTGTATAATAACTTGATGTTGGTTAGAAATTAAAAAGTGAAGCAAGTGGACTGGCTGTGTGCAGGTTTGGTGTGACTACAGACTGAGGTGGGACGAGCCACCAAGATCAGCTTTATACGGGAACATAACATCTCAACTACGGGTTCCCTCCAAAAACATCTGGCTGCCCGACGTCATATTAGAAAACAAGTGAGTCCATCTAAACTAACATTTCTTTAAGAGTGAGTCAAGTTTTTTTGTTTGTTTAAATGAACTATTCCAAACCAACTATATAAAATTAAAACATGCTACATTTTACATCGTCTACATAATTATCAGGGAAATTTTCTTTGTGTGAGAGCCTAATTACAAACTTATGATTGAAGAAAGAGAATTATATTTTTGTATCTAAATTATATTTAAAAACATAATCATTATAAGAACATTTCCATTGTAAACTAAATGATTATTTTGCATCACTAAAATAAATCTTAATTAAGAATTTTAATAGTATAACTAATTAACAAATTCTGAAAGAGTTGGAGAATTAACATTTTAAGTTTATTAAGAATGTATTAAATCTTTTCAAGAAGTATTTACTGTTTGCTCAACCCTTTTTCTCCCACAGTTAGAATAATATGTATTACAATGTCACTTAGTTGATAAGAAGTTGGAAACTGGTTAAATATTTAGAAGCCATTCATACATAAAGTGTGCAAATATTGTAGAATGGCATTTTATTCCTGGGTGTTACTCTAGTTCATCTGTGCCTTCTTTTCTTTTCTCCAGTGTGGATGGACAATTTGAGATAGCATATTACTGTAACGCACTGGTATCCCCGGACGGCTGTGTGTACTGGCTGCCTCCTGCCATCTACCGCAGCGCCTGCGCCATCACAGTGAACTATTTTCCCTTTGACTGGCAAAACTGCACAATGGTCTTCCGGTAGGTATGCTCAGACAGCAACCAGACATCCAAAAAAAAGAGAGAATCTGAGAAAAAACGTGAACAGAATATAAACAATGTTAATCAGTTAATGTCCTAACATGCTGATCTGACAAAAATAAAGTATTGTCAGTCTGTTCAGTTTGTTTTCTGGGATTTTTTAAGGGTTTATATTTCAATATGTGGCACAAAATCAGTTGCGTTGTCATGAAGAGTGTTAATTGCTTTGTTGCACTGATCTCACCTTGAATATATCCTGATTTAATAATTATTTACTTCCAGATTATCCATTACAATTTAATTTATTTTCAAATTGGTCTGTCTTGCATCATTTGTGCTCCATTTTTCTTAATTTGACTCACCTTGTTTTTGTCTGCCACACATGCCTTCTTTCAAACATTTAATGCTTGTTAGACGCTTAAATAAAACAAACTTAATGAACTAAAAGCACTGTAACTGTAGGCAGTGCATATTAACATTCTGTGAACACTACAGGAGTGATGAAAAGCACAAAATGTAAAATAAAGAAATGCACAGAAAATGCATGATGCTGAGGTCATTAACTATTGCAGAACATTCAAAAGACGGCTTAAATATGTAAACACTGAAACAGATCATTTCTAATCCTGTCTCTTTAGGCATAAAAATAATTCATTCTTCATTTCTGAGCACTTGTCATCATTTCTCATCTGGAACAGGACTTTTATGATGTACAGTATTTATAATTAAGGAGTCAGACAATGTTTTTCGTCTCTGTGTTCAGATCCCAGACTTACAGCGCCAGTGAGATTGAGCTGAAGCTCCAAAAGAAAGATAACTATACACTGGAGTGGGTGGAAATTGATAAAGAAGCTTTTACAGGTACAAAAACTGATTTAACAAGCTTTTGGAGAGCTGCACAAAACAGTTCAAGATTTAGAAGCCGATGTTTGTACGGTGGAAACTGAAATCGTCGACGCTTGTGGTTTTAGAGAACGGCGAGTGGGCGATCAAACACAGAGCAGCCAAGAAGATAATCAACACTCAGTATTCCAAAGACGACCTGGAGTACCAGCAGATTGTTTTCTTCCTCATCATCCAGAGAAAACCTGTTTTCTACATCATTAACATTATTGTTCCCTGCGTGCTCTTCTCCTCCCTCAGCCTTCTGGTTTACTTTTTACCTGCCAAAGGTTTCTATCCTTCTAAAACAAAACTTTCTCGTGTCTGACATTAAAATACAAAAACATAATCAAAATAATTTATTTTTGCTAAGCGCCAAAATAGTTTTTTAAAGAGAATTTTTAATGTATTTCTTCAAATTAAAAGTTTACATAGATTTTCTTAAAATTTGTAAGAACTTCATTTTAAAACATGCAACTTGGGTCAGATTTTTTTTATTTATTCTTCAGAAAGATTCTCACAAAGTTTGCTAAATTCTGGCCCATCCTCCAACTTGAACAAGTAACTGATTCAAGTTTGAATAATTGTTTTCACATTTTCAGCACAGTTTTTCTATGTCCTTTCTGCAGCAATGCAGCCACACAGCATGATACTGCAACTAGCACACTGTCTCTGTTAAGACAATGTTCTTAGGCTTTATGTCATTATGAAATCTTAGTTTCATTAGATCATAGGAAATGACTGCAAAATAGCATAAAGATCTTCTGGTTCATGATGACAAAAAATACATTTGCTCTGAATAATGACACTCTCTCAGCCAATGTAGTGTAAAATTTTCATTTAGAAATTTGAAATAATTTATTAATTATATCTGCCCAGAGACAAAAAAAACGTTCAGTCTGATTTAATGTCAGGCGGTGAACAAAAAAAGGTTAAGTGTCTTTCTGTATATTGAAAAAAATAAATAAATTCTGATTTCAGCTGCAGTTCTGATTGAATATTGATTAAAATTTTCACAGCTGGTGGCCAGAAATGCAACGTGGCTATTTACTCTCTCCTGGGCCAAACTGTGTTTCTCTTTCTGATCGCTAAGAAAGTACCAGAGACGTCAAAAGCAGTGCCTCTTATTGGAAAGTGAGTTCATGTGCTTAACTTTTAGTTCCCTATTGGCTTCCTTTTTGCTTACTTAAAACGATGATTTATCTTTTTTCCAAAATCTTCCTCTGCAGATATCTGATGTTTGTGATGTCAGTCACCACTGTTGTCATAATAAACTGCGTGATTGTCCTCAATGTGTCCTTAAGAACCCCAAACACTCACAAGATGACAGACAAAGTTCGCAAGGTAGAACGTTGTTCCATATCAGATGCTGTTTAACCCCAACAAGTGTGTTTTTCTTTAGATTCACCCCATTTCCTTCTCGACTTCAGATCTTCCTGAACGTGTTGCCTCAGCTGCTCAGAATGAGGATGAAACCCTGGACACCAAGCTGTGAAAGAGCCTCTGAAAATTCTGATGGAAAAACTCTTGGCAGAGGCAGAATCCACAGCCGGCGCCGCAGCTCCGTTACTCTCATCGCCAAAGCAGAGGAATATTTAGTAAAAGTGGCTCGATCTGAGTTGATGTTTGAAAAACTCAAGGAGAGGAACGGATTAATGAAGTCGGTGTTAGAAAAGCTTCGTAAGCATCAGCATCTTCAGGTTTTCTGAATGTGGTTTCCCTCACACAGTGAAAGCAAAGTTCTGATCAGAAGTTTGCACACACTTGTCGTGGGTGGTAATATCACAATTTTAGGGTTTTATATGAGTTTTATAATTTATTTGAGCCATTCTTTTCTACTCTATTTCTAGTTTGGAATATTTACACAACAAACTACTACAATGATGTTTAAAGTAAGAATTTAGTGTCGATTTTTTTTTTATCCAGGGACAAAGTTATGAATACAAATTTTTTATTCAGACATATTTCATTGAATAAGTGCTAAAACTTATCTTTGGTTTAAACTGACCACAGCATTAAAGTGGATGTATTTAACAGCACAGAAAAAAAGTCCATGTTAGCTCAAAGATCTAAAATGAAGCAGTTTAGATTTTCAAAATTTGAAGGAAACTGATTTCAAACAATTGTAAGAACCTGCAAGCGATTTAGATTGTCAACACTTCACTAAGAGCTCAGCAAATTCTCGTTTTCCAAATTTACACGTTTAAGCTCACTGAAACTGTATGTTGTATAATCTGTAAAAGGAATGACTCAAATAAAATCAAAGAAAGCACTAAATATGACGCGTTTACTCATGTTGCATATGCAAACTTCTGATCCCAGCTGATCTTGCAGTGCCAGTGTAACGTAGCTGAATGATTTGTCTTTTACACAGATGGTGGGCTGAAAGGAGGCACAACGGAGCAGCTTAGCGTCAGTCTGGCTCAGGCCTCTCCGGAGCTGAGGCAGTGTGTGGAATCCTGCAAACACATAGCAGAGACCGCAAGGCAGCAGAACAACTTCCAGAGTGTAAGCTCCTGCAAAGTGTTACGCTCCCAAGAAGCATGTTTATGATGATTGCAGGGAGAGGTCATTAACATTTGACTTCATCCTAGGAAAATGAAGAATGGTTCCTGGTTGCTCGGGTGATCGACAGGGTCTGCTTTATTGTCATGGCATTGGTGTTTTTTATCGGCACCACCGGCATCTTCCTAATGAGCCATTTCAACCAGCCTCCTTCCAAACCGTTTGGCGGGGATCCAAAGGAGTATCTCCCTCCTCTAGAGAATCGCACCGATGTAACAGAATAGGAGCAAACCTCCTGACCTGAACGAGGACACAGGAAGTAGGAGAGTCTCAGGACTTTCACTTGATATACAACCACAGCTTTCAGCATCACTGCCTGTCGGGCAAACTGAACTGTGAAAGCTGCATCAGGATCATATTAGAGAGCTACAGTGCCCGCATCCTTGAGAACTGAACACAATGCAGAACCTGTAACCTGATATGCAGTTTCTTACACAAAGTTTCATTATTTTCTGGTTGTGAGAAAGTCTTGACTTTCACTGTTCTTGTGAATTGTTCATATGTAATAAACAAATAAAAATACATTAAAATAAAGTATTTCTTTTTGTGATATTCACCAGAAGTCTTTCTGATTCAGCGGCATTGTAGGACTGCAGTGCAGCAGTGCAACCTCACACTGACCTGCTCCAGGGCTGCATGAGGCTCCTCTGCATCTCCATGCAGCAGCAACCTGGCTTGTTAACCTGCAGACACAGAGACCTGGCTCAGTTTGCACATACATGTACAAAGCCTTTTTTTTCTCTTACAAATCCTGTAAGCGGGAAAACACATAATCACTGTGCTATATGTATAGTAAGAATCATAACAACACCAGCTGACGTCCTGCATTAACGTTACCAACATCTTTGCTATGTGCTGCTTCAAGTTACCCTCATGTGTGTCATAGCTGTCTTTAGTTATCGCCTTGTTGGCTTGGGCTTCATATATTATCATGTTGAGTATTTCTGTAACATGCACAGAAGCACTAACACACACAGTAACCTCAGTCACTGACACACTCAGTCATCACAGAGTGTGTGTGGAGTAATTAGACTCCACTCACCACCTGTTCAGGCGACCACTCTGTGGCCCTTTTTATTTATTTATTGTTTATCAAACACACTTGTAAATGCAGATGAAATATCTGTATCTTATTCTAATTTTAATCATTTTATTGTTACAACCAAAATTAAAGCATATTTTTGATTTTTTTTAAAAACCTAGGACATCACTTTTGAGAAATTTTACATTTTTCATGCAAACTGTTGATTGATGATGGTCAGGACGGCCAAACATAATCACAACACAGGGTTTCTACTTCCAAACTAATTTGCTCAAAACGTTTGCACGTTATTTTTCTGCGATGTTTGAACCTGCTATGATTGGAAACGTCATTTTCAATCCAGCAAAGAAACACCTCCACCCAGTGAAAGCTAGGCTGGACTTTTCTGAGCAAAACAGACATTAATTAAGTTGTTAAAACAAGATAAAATTCATGTCTGCACTATTCCGTTGCTGAATGTTGTGTTTTGTTTTGTTTTGTTTTTGCAGCGGTTGCTAATATAGGTATTTTAACTTGTCAGTAGTTGTACATCCCTTTACAGAAAAAGAATATCAGACCAGTAAAAAAAAATGGTCACAATGTTATTGTCTGGTACAGCTTTGCACATCAAGACATAAACTTGTCATGATTAATGCATTTCATGTTTACCAGCATTATGTTTCTTAGATAAAAAAAAAATTAGATCTCTACTTTCACCTATGACAAAAACTCATTTCAAAGGCATCTGTAAGGGACAAACATGTTTTTCATAGCACAGCATATCTAAAAAACTGCATTTAGTTAATCACATTGACTGTCAGGATTATAGGAAAGCACATCTTGAGGTTCAACATGTATTTTAAATGCAACAAATATCTGCTTCATTTCAATGCAACTGCATGGCTTTCAGATGGCTGTTACTTTGCGCTTTTGATAGTTTCCTTTTTTAATGCTCATCACAACTATGACCCGATGTCCAACATCATCTTCGAGGTCAAGAGAGCAGAAATATCTCCACCCTCCACCTGAAACACAATCTCATGGCACCATCCACCCACCTCCGGGAGCCAGACTTCAATTTCATGGCTGAGTGGCACTTTTCTAGAGCAACAAAAGGTGGATCCGGCTGGTTGAGATGGAAACGAAAGCCGGCAGGGAGACTTAGTTGGCGTGAGACGTCACGCCACACACACAAAGCAAGGCTCTGGCTATATGAATAGTCACACACACACAGGTGGTCATGAGGTTGACGCTGAACTCCTCCTGATCTTTCAAGTTTGCCTGGTTGCTTCCAACTCATAGTTAGCTGATCAGATGCATGAAGGTGACTACTATCGGTAAGAATGAATGAGATGTTTTTCTTATTGTTGTTCTTGACCAAAGATATAGAACTAGAAAAAAATAACTATGTTTAACCTTGTGACCTTGTTGGGGATCGTATTACATGTTAAGTGTACCGTTAAGCAGGACTTTAGTTTGGTATTCCCACGGGCCGAAGAGTAAGACAACAGTGCCAGTGTGTGATGTGAATACGAAAAGAGTTGCAGCCTTGCTTCCATGGCAAGATTGATGTTTATATTGCTACCAGGGAGCAGACTTGTGAGAAACACTGAGTCAGAAGAGAGAGTTTCTAAATCTTCGTAAGTCTTCTGCAGCATTTAATCTTTTTGAAGGCAAGATGTTCAATAACAAACCATTTGATTTCTTTACATTTTTACAAAAGGATAGAAATTTTAAAAGTCCAATGTTTGGAGATTATTTTTCCAACAGAGCTTTGCATTCAAACTCACATGTTTTCTGTTGCAAATAACAGATTTCAATGTATGTGCAGTGGGAAACTAACACCCCACACCATGTTTGTTGGTGGCTGCAGCATGACTCTGTAGGAAGGCTACTCTTAAGCTGGTGACGAGAAGATAAGAGGACGTAATAATCCTGAAAAAAAAAACTGGTAGAGGCTGCAGAAATCTGGAGACTGTGGTTATTGGGTTTACTTTCCAGCTACTGTAAATATACAACCAGATTTACAATAGAATGGTTTATATTAAAGTTAATTATTTTATTAAAATGTCCCAGTCAAAGCTCAAACCACACCCTCAGTCTTGTTGGACTGAGTTTAACATAAAACATCTTCAAAAACTGTTGCTTTTCTGCACTTTGGAAATATTTTTGCACACATTTCCTACATATGCAAGACAAGCAGACATTAAACACTGGCTGTGTATCAAATGTTTAGGTGCACATCATGTCAGCAGTGACCTGTCAGCCTCCTCCTTTTGGTCCACTTGAGCGAGAGAAGCACATCCAGGGCATCTTCAGGGCTTTCAAGAATCGATGTGGGCCTTCGTGTGAGTGCCAGACTCAAGTGGAAGACACCAAGTCCCACCAAGTGTCTCCTGACTTGGAATCTGAAAAACACAGTTCAGATGTCAGGCCTCATGGTGGTGGGATACAAGACATGTGCATGGAGCCACCAGCACCGAAGACGCCTGAAGAGGTGGAGCAGCACCTCAACGATGAAGCAGGACTGCAGTTTTTGTCGGCGTTAGAGACAGTCAGGCAGATACATGTCACTGCGAGACCCGACCTACGGGGTAAGTAAGGGTGAATACAGTCAGAGTGAAAAATTTTTTATCATTTTAACACTTTATCAGGTCCCCATTTTTTAAAATACAACCTATTTCATACAGAAGTACACATTATCATCAAAACATCAAAGCCAATCATGCAGTGGATTTATAGTTGCACATAAAACTGTTTTTTAACTAATGACATAATGTTAATGTGGTCTGTACATTGTTTTTGTACATTAAGGCTTAACAATTTTCAAAACCAGGTTAAGAACAAGTTATTTTTATTATCTCCTGACATGTAAAACACTAAAACCAAAATAAGGCATACTTTTTTCCCTTGTGCCCTTGCTATACTTTTGTATATTTGTGTGTTTTGTTGTGTAACTCTTGCCATTTCATTGCAGGTCCACAGTGTGTTTCCAGAAAGATTTACAGTATCACCACCGGAAGTAGCAAGTCACAGATGTTTGTGGCTGTGGAGGGTACTCACTTGCTTCAGCTACGATCAAAATGAAAATATTAACTTCAAAGTGTTCACAATGTATTCTTCTTATTTCTGGTTCTGCCCCTTTCTGTCAGAAAGCTCTTGTATGTGCCTCCATTTCTGTGGCCCGGCTCGGGCCTGTTCCCTGCAGGGCTTTGACTATCTGGGGCAGCAGGTCTTTTACTTTGAAAGGCCGCTCAGGATGGATGCCTGCTGCTTGGGCTGCTGCCTGATGGAGATGAGGGCATATTCACCTAAGAAGCATCTCATTGGCACTGTATGTCAGAGGTCAGTCAGGATAAACATGGATCTATAGCATTTGCCTTTAAAGAAACCTGAATTTATTGTATATTTTAGGTTACAACTTTTTGCCATTAAGATTTCTCTTTCAACACTGCATGTGAAAATGCAAATAGACACTAAAGTGCAAACTACAAAAAAAAATACACGGTATATAGAAAACTTGATCCAAGTTTGGTCTTAGTGTGTATGTATGTATCACCTGGGATCTAAGATCAAATAAAAGATTAAAAGGACCATTTGGTAATCTAAATGTTGTTCATCAGAACCTTTTTTGGAAATTGGATTTGTTAAGTATAAATAATACCATACTGTATCAGATTGAGCGACTGAAAAGCTTATCACATGGACATTTTTCCATGTCACTCCATCCTCTGACCAGACTGAGCCACTTTAGATTCTTAGGCCTTTCTGTAAATAGCAGTGCGAGTCTCTAATGTTCCACGCCTCCCAGCTACTGTCTAAACCTGGAAGAGTTCACAAAGCAGCTGCCTGCATGGAAATACACCGACAGAGATACTCTGGGCTCTCAGTGATGGGAAGAGTCGCCCCAAAATACTTCCTTTTTCCTATGGCCTAAATCTAACCCAAGGCTATCTGGAGTGCCTTTACGTGAATCTACATTCTTCAACGTTGAGTCTAATTAGGACTGACCTGGCAGAAATTCCAGTGACCAGAGACTGACTTGATATAAATATTCTCTCAGTCGTGCGAGAATAAATCGTGCCCCAGTTTGAGCTCTTCTGACACTGAGCAGACAATGGTTTTTGTGCTGCAGAGTCACGACAGCTGAAAATATGGTTACCCAAGCATCAGGGTAGGCCGTGCCACCATGTGAAGTACTGCACTGGGTTTCTGTCAGGTTGCTTATTGCTGTGTGTTGCCTAATTGTGTGTGGTCAGGTGGAGCATGTTTACCCCTCTCCTGGAGGTCTGCAACCCGCAAGGAGCCTCCAGAATCCAAATTCAGGGCCCCTGCTGCCCCTTCCGCTGCTTCTCCAACCAACAATTTCAGGTAATCTAATTTATTTACGATGTCTTGCAAAAGTATTCATACCTTCTTAACTTTTTCACATTTTGTGGCATCATTTGAAAATCTTTGGTAGCATCCAGCAGGTTATCGTCTAGAGTTGCCCTGCATTTAGCTCCATTCATCTTCCCATTAGCTCTGACCAACTTCACCATCTGTATTGAAGAAAACCATGATGCTGCCACCAACATGTTTATGAATGTGCAGTGTCTGGTTTTTTTTGTAGCAATTTTTATGTAGGCCAGGAAGCACATACTTGGTCTCACAACAAAGCACTTTATTCCCCCACATAGCTTATTGTCGCAAACTTTAATTATGACCTTTCAGGAGGACACACTTTTTGAATTTTTATTTGAAGGATGTCCTTCCACTTCACAATTATGTTCAAGGTTGTTGCATAAAATCCTCATAAGATATTGAATTGGTGGCACTTTAATAATGATTGTAAAATGATTCACAGATTGTCTCCAACATTGGAGAGCAAATAGGTACAATATGGAAGAAGTGGCCTGGCTTCAGCAATGAACGTAACATGGATCATGAATATTTTGGCTTGGAGGGTGAGTTCTAACCCTTCCTTTACCAAAATGATACCTGTGATGCAGTGAGAGATTTCTTCTTTTATGTTCTGTTCCAGTGTAGGACGATATATTGTGCTGGCACAATATGCAGTGCTTTACCAAAGTATTTATATGTGTTAAAAGTTTTATTGAAGTAAACCATATAATGTTGAAGTGGAAGCAAAATGAGACCTGGTTTTCAAAATGGGGATGGTGCGTTCAGGGCGATCTGCAGTAAATTTTACGTTTGCTCTCAACTAATTAGGAAATCTTCTACATGTTTTTTAGCTCCCTGATGCTGGTTTTATTTACATGCATCATCGTTAAGGGGCTCATGTTTTGCACCAACCTTTGTTGGTCTATCATAAAATCCCAGCAAAATAAAATTAGTGGTGATTACTTGACTTAATAGATTTACTACAAAAAAAGAGCGTTACAGCTCCAAAGACAGTTGTGAGTGATCATTTCTTCCCAGGCATTTCTCACCAGTTTGGTGAATGAGTTTCTTTGAGACGGACATTGAACTTTTTCTGAATCAAAATCAGTTTCCTAACTTTAGTGGGTTTATTCTTTTTCTACAGTGCCGCAGAGCTTGGAGCCACATACTAAACTCCTGCTTCTGGCAGCTACTTTCTTACTGGCAAGTATTAAACTTAGTGTAGCTGGTTGGACTCAATAACTTGCCTTCATAGTTTCAGAGATCATCCTGGCATATCTCTCTGTAAGTATGCAAGATCTGTGATCATGTTCCAGCTAAGATCATGAAACTCAAATTGGTAGATTTGATAAAATCCTGGCATGTTTTGGTTACTGTTTCGTTTACTGAGGTTTTGAAAACTTGTTTTTAAAACCAATGGTCAATTATTCAGTTTACACTAGATTTTTGTTCATCTATGCATTAAAACAAATCTTAGCATTTCTGTAATATGTTTTGCAACAGCAGGAATAATAGCTTTTCTATTTTGAAAACATTTAGATTTTATTATACTTTTTTTTTATTTGTGCAAACATTTGCACTGAAGGCCTATCCCCAAGTCTAATGTAGCCTCACTAATAAAAAGCTTTTTAAGACAAGTTATCTAAACTGTTACTGTCTTTTCAGAACCACATGTTCTTTGAGATGAGCTGAAAATGACACCTATACCTATATTTGGACAGCCAAGCTCCTCTGATGGCAAAGACAAACAAAGGCAGGAAGAAAACATTGGATTCTTCCTCTAGAGCTACTTTTTTTGTTCCAGCTTTCAGTAACGCAGAGAAAACTTAGCCAGCCTTAGCAGCAGATGCATATTTAACTTTTATTGCTAGAATCCATCAGGTGCACATCTCCAACAATGTTTCTCTTCCATCACTTGCCACAACATACTGGGCAGAATTAGACTTCCTCACAAACTTCAGACCTTGAAAAGAAGAAAAAAAGAATTGTCCAGGACGAAATCTATAACAAACCCTGATCCTGGGCAAAGTTCCATATAATTTGTTGATAAACTGTAAAAGGTGATAAATATTGGATTCAGGAGACTTTCACCGTGGACGTTTAGGTAAAGTCCTTTCTACGAACCAGTTGAAGACGTATACCTTAAACTGATGGGACAGCTCTCAGCTCGAGGCCAGGCACTGTGATTTAGGCAGCCAGTAGTGAACCTTAAAAAAAAGCTCTGATACAACGTTCTGCTCACCACAGGACAGCCTGTCTCTGTACAGAGTAAAAGGTCCATGTCAAGAGAGCGCGAAATGATAGATTCATAAAGTACACAAATACATTGTACACAAAAATGATGTGATTGTGTTCAGAATGACAGGAATGGCATTTAAAATACATCACTGTAATAAAACATTGTCCACTTGTTGGCCTGTTTGAGTCCCAAACTCCTCTGCAGACTTGTGTCAACAGCTTCTGTTCAACAATAAATGACATTCATTTCTACATCAAACAGGTTTTGTTGTATTTTGTCCAGCACACTTTGGCAGCAAACAGACAGCTAAGCAGACAGCAATCACACAGCCTCCCTCTGCTGGCAAGTTAACATGTTAAAACTTGTGAACAAGAATAATGAAGGCTTCGTTCTTCTCCGGTTGACTGATTATTTCTCTTCGCTTTGCCGATCGCTGGCGTGTCTTTCCTTTCAAACATCAAAACTGGACAAAAATAGGGAATGGTCTTCAGGCCCTCTGTTCCTGTGGATATTTCCTCTCTCCTCATGTTGCACAGTGCCGACCGATCCACGCAGAGGTATCCAGCCCTGGACTCGTCCACCCCTCAGCACGCCATGTAAGCACACAAACCTGCACGAATCAGACGGGCACGGCAGGAGGATGTTAAAATGCATGGGGAAGGATTCTTTATAGCTCTCATTAACTAAACCAGAAGCAGCTCTTACTCTTCCCAGAGTATCTCCGTGTGAGGGGCTAACGTCCGCCACTAGCATTCACCAGACCATGGAAGTCTTCCCAGGCTCTGAGAAGAGAGGAGCGTCCAGTGCTTCATCATTCACAGTAAAATATAAAGGTGTATTTTTTCCACTTTGTTAACATACATATAATTTGCATAATAATTTGGAGCACGGTGTAAGCAAGGTGAGGCTAGCAAACATTTCCCATACAGCATCCAGGTTTCTATAAGCCAGATGTTTTCTAAGAGGTTGTAAGTCAAAGGAAACTCAAAATCTACAAACAAACCCAGAGGAAAAATACAGCACACATAATAAAGAGTACAGAGGGAAAACTATAGTCTGCTTCAGGTGTTTTAGCTGAATTTGATTGAAACCGAATTAAAGCAACACAATTAAGAAGCCTTTATGGTTCCCATCCCGTAGCAGATAAAAACAAGGAAGCAGTTTCATTAAAAATCTACTTGCATCATTTTGCAAACAGATTGAATTAAATAGAAATGAGTGTTCTGCATAAGACGGATAAGCAAGCTGAAAATCTGGCAAGAAGAGTCTTGTTGTCAAGCAAGTTGAGTGGGTTCGAGATACAGAACCCGATTAGCAACACAGATGGAGTGTAGCATCCATTACAGTCAGTTTTCTCCCATATGCTGCATACATTTTAATGGCTTCTTCATCCCTCAGCTTTTTTGAAGATAGTTTTATAATCTTATCTCACTACAAAATGTGAATCTTGTCAAATGATAGGTTATTTAAAACAGGACAACACAATATTTATTGTGTAAAACTTAAGACATTTTTCTCCAACTTAACTAAAATAACTTATGTCTCAGAAAATCCACAAACCTCAATGCATTTCATCAGGATTTATGTGGCAGACAAAAACATACTAGTGTGTAACTGTAAAAAAATAAAAAAGGAAAATAATGCCAAGGTTTTAAAATTTAATATCAAATGTTACAAATTTTACATTTGCAGTATTGCAAAGGTATGCATAATTAAGTGACATATTTGATATATTATACCAAATCGGTTAAATTCTCACATTAGGTCTTAATGCTCAAATCCATTTTTTGTTATTGCGATTGTTTATATTTCTGAATCATGTGGTCACAGTCAGACTTCTGTGTGAACTGTTTTCGACCTCAAAGTGTCCCGCACACATATAAAACAAATGACGCAAAGTAAAAAGAAAGTCAACTAATAGCTAAATATGTTTGTGTAGCACTGACTGTAACTTCAGCAGAGAAGTCTATCTGGATGTGTAGTCTTACTTCTTTCATAATTTCATTATTATAATTTACCGTGTCTAGCTTCTTCTGGTGAATGGTTATGATGGTTGTGTTGCATCAATGACAGAAAAGTCTGATAAAATGCTGCTTGACTGGTCACACTGCAGACATTTTTAAAAACTACGTATCCAATCTAGTACCACATATGGACATGGCACAAACTGTATTTTTTGCGTTGTTCAGAAATCCATGAAAAAGTCACTCAGCAGCTATGCTCTGCTGAGTGAATGTTGATGTGTTTTGGGATGCATCACTACCAGCTTCTTACATCGGACTAACAAACGTTCTTTCTTGTATTGCACCAACTCTAACCAGCTGCCCTGTTTGTGCTGAAGGGAAACCGCCCCCCCACCCATGGCTCCCACTCCCAATTTTCACAAAGGTGATGTGCAGTGTTAGCCTTCCACCAAGCAGCATTTTGCAAGAAAAAAACAAAACAAACAAAAAAAAAAACAGGGTCTAATTTAGTCTCATCTGATCAGAGCACCCTGTTGGGTTTTTCAGCTGACCAATCCACACATTTCCATACCTGAGCTGGAGATCTCTGCAGCTCCTCCAAGTTACCATGGACCTCTAGGCTGCGTCTATGATTAGAAAGTTAAGTTGTGCCATAGTCTATTTTCAGATGATTTGATTGAACAGTGAGATGTTGAAATCTTGGGAAATTGCTTTCTAACCTAACCCTGCTTTCAATTTTTCCCAACACCATCCCTGACCTGTCTGCTGTGCTCCTCTGTCTTGAAGATGCTGCTAGATCAATAATGTTTTCTAGCCTCAGATTAAATTACACACAGGTAAATTTATGCAATAATTAATCAAAGCTGTTTTTTCCAGGAGTGATCATTTAAAATTCCAATAAAAATACATTGAAGTTTGTGGTTGAAGAGTCTATTATGTAACTTATAACACATAAATTAAAGGAGACAAGTTGTAGAATTTTAAATTCATATGGTTCCTAGTAAAAATAAGTTAATAAGCATGCAAAATTATTAAAATGATTAGGAAACAGAAAGATTGAAGGAAAAAAATAATTAAACGAGGAGACATACATACTTAATGCTGTCTGTATGTGTCTTGTACTCCATGATGGTATTGGGAGGTAGGTTGAGGACTCGGCGCAACGTGTCTCTGATGCGGGCCGTCGTCGCTTGGTCACTCGCCGTTTTGTTCCAGATGGATATAATGTCCTCCTGATTCAAAACAAAACAGGACTGAGTGCTGAGATCAAGTGTGTGCATGTTTGCGTGTTACTAGATTCACACCTGGAAGCGTACTGACACAACAGCGCCACAGATCTCCTCTCCGACCATGAATTGCTCCCCCAGCATGGCCAGGATCAGGTTCTCCCAACATCGAGACGCAAGGCCTTTCCTTAGGCGAATGATCCACTTCCCACCCATTTTATTGGCATCATCCTAAAAAAGAGGAATGATTCCAAAGCAAGGTTGGAAATGATGCTCCAAATGGACCAAGCAGAAAAATTTGCGATCATAAATACTTTAGGATCTCAAACTCACCTCCCACATGGGCTTTATGCCTTCCTTAAACAGATGGAAGTCACTATGACCTGTGAGGTCACCAGGCCGGATCATGTGGCTATAAAAGCGCCAAAACTGCTCCACCTTGAGAATAGCAAAGGATTTTACATAAATAAAAGAATTAAAGGGGCAACAAATCTAGCATATAGAGACCATATATGCAGCTGAGTTGATAAATAACCGACCGAGGCAAAGCTGCCAATCTGTTTGATGTTCTGTTCGTAGCTCTGAGTGCTAGCTGGTCTCCCTGGTGTACGCCTCGAGTACCAGAACGTGTAGTTGTACTGAAGGGGATGCTCTCCTGGTCCTGGCACCACCATCTACCACAACAAGAAACCCAGTTTATTTTGAACATGTACATGGCTGTGAGGAAGTGATAAATCATTTAAAAAAAAACTTTATTTAGAATGAACATTATCAGCAGGTAAAATAATGAATATTACCTTTAACCCGTACATTTATTACTTTAATCAAAATCAAGAACTCTCAGCCTTAATTTTATTACATTAAAACAGCAACTTTTAGTTCAATAAAATCAGATACAATTTGCATGCAAATGATGATATTTAATTTGTACTAATTTTGAAAACCAGCTTGATTACAGAACCCAAAGCACATTTTTTTCTTCAAGACGTTATCATTAGAAGAAAAAAAAAAATCTGAAGTCAAAGCTCAAAGAAAACGAGGTATTGCCATCAGGGTCTGTGGTTTTCTTATATTTCTGCAGGGGTCACAAGAAAGGTTGCTGTCCTGCCTTACTTTTTTCTTTATAATGTTCTGCTCCTTGTCGTCTTCTTCAGGTTTTTCCTTTTCACTGTCTTTCGGTGAGCCTTGGTCCTGCTCGTGATCTCCACTGTCATCGTCTTTCAGCCTGGATGAGATGGAAACATGAAGACCAAAATAAATGCAGGAGTTGGTTCTAAATTTATGTCAAAGGTAAACTGATTTTAATAAAGTCTATGATTATAATTGAGGCTTTGGTTATGACAAAGTCTATTTTTGTTTTTATTTACAACTGTAATAGACGAACTGCTGAAAATGTAACACAGACCCCAAAACTTAAATGTCCTCAAATGATGACCTCGTGGCGTGAAGATCCGCAGCAGGTTACTTTAGCTAGCCGGGTCTGATAAACTTATTTCTCCCCGTAATCTTAAAACAGATCATGCTTAATTGAAAAACATATGCGCATATCCTCCTCTATAAATGAACTCCATGCATTAAATGCAACTCATTTTCTGTCAAACGGAGAACTGGTAGATCTGTCTGAGTGTGTTTTTCTCCCCGTGTTCGCACTCCGTCTTTCACGTCTCAACTACTACAACACCGAGGATTGAGGGCCTACCTGGCTTACGGCATGCTAAGCTATAGCTAACTACTACTAGTAAACATTCTATTTTACATTATTGCTTTAATCGGCAGTATATACTTTCATATTAGAGGACCTCACTCTCAGATTACTTTAAAAAAAACAAATTCAAAGAACATGCAACCACGCCATAAAGCTGACACACCTCTCATTTAATACATCGTCGGTCATAGCAACTTTTCAATCCTCGATTAGTTTCCAAAAGCAACCAGCACGCCGCTGTAGCCCACATATTTAATCAAAACCTGTACTCACGCATCAAATTTGTTGTTCATTATTTTCTAGATCGGAGTCTAGCTTTCGGAGTCCGAGAACAGCCTCCCGAGTTCCGCAGGAACGGTGACGCGCGGTCCTTGCACATGGACGCGCATGCGGCTCATTGGCAGTTGCAGCCAGCGAGCTGGAGAGGTCAAGAGTGAGGCGCGCAGGCGCAGAACCCCAGAAGTTTTGACACTGAGAATCTCGTTTTGTGACGTGAAACAACGAGATTATCGGCGTCAATGGCGTGCACCACAATAAATAAGAGTATAGTTAATGAGTTGATTTTCTTTAATAACATTCCTTAAATTAAAAAAAGAAGTTATGTCACTCAGTGTGATAGTTTGCTTCATTAACAAAATTTTTGTTCTATCTCGGGATATAACTAATTTTTAAAAATAATTTTATTACAGTTAAAGAAAACCCAAATTTTTGTTTTCAGAAAAATAAGTTATTTTGTAACACTGAAACGTTTTTAAAGCGCAAATGCCAACATAATATGTATGTCTACCATATTTTACCCTATGTACACTCAGTGCGTAGGGCATTTTTTGTATGAGTTATAGCATATAAAAAAATGCTATGTGTGTGGTGTGAAATGTAGCAAAACAAGCAACTTGAATGTGTGCCTTTGTAAGCTGTGCTGGTTAAGATGCTAAATGTGTTCTTATCTGAATAAATGACTAAAAATCATATAAAAACTTTATTTACAAGTAGCAGTCCAGATCCTGTAGCATTTTGATGAACAAGATTTCTTGCAGCCTGAAAGTAGCACTGTCACATGTAGAATGTGGCCTGATTCAGTGGTCTAAAACACTGACTAAAACATAAACCTCATGTATTTCTTCATAAAAATTGAAAACAAGGAGTGTTTATTACTAACCTTCAGTACAGCATAGAGATATAAGAAAGACATGTCAAAGTTAAAGCAATAAAGTCAGAAAAAAAAACCAGTCTGAAAACTTTTGTAAAAAACTATTCTCACTAGAAAAAGATACAATGCAAAGAGAAACCAACACATGCCAAAATCTCATTAAAACAACTCACTTTTGTTCAATTAAACATTTTATTTAATTTTTAATAAATACTTCCAAATACAACAAATAGCTAATGGTATAAATATTCAACAAAGTACCACTGGTCAATGAGATTCTGTTTATTTAAAAGTCTGCACTCCCTCTGGCTGCAGTGATCACAAGTCCGGTGACTTCAGCTCACAGATATGGATGGGTACGAGCAGATGGACACACACCACCGCACATGCACAGCCTCAATACAAGAAAACGAGAACTGGCGGCCTCATTGCTTGAACCGGCATCCTCTGATGTGCCGTGTTTCTCTTTTCATCCCCTTTGCTTGTCCTCTGTTCTTGCGGCAACTTCAAACAGTGGCTCTTTTCAGGTCCAGCAAGAGTTCTGGACCGAGTATAAGGGACTAAAAAGGAGGTGAAGGGTAAGGATGGGAACTAGGTAGACTTCTCTGGGTTTGGCTCAAAGTTTTAGTCCGTTTGATGTAAAATGATAGTCAAAGCAGTGTTTGCCTCTTGACACAAAAAATGCAACAAAGTATGTAGGAGAAGGAATGTCTGGAAAAGTCTAGGTTGGTATGGCTTGGTTTGGTTTGGTGCTGTGCGGTTTGGTTGGCTCTGCTACTGCAGACCACTCCGCTCCCCTTGCCCCCCATGCCTCTATGTGGACTCTCATAAGAGGACTCTTTGTTCTGGGCCGGCGGGCGCACCAGTGAGTGAATGAGCGAGAGCAGTGGCGGTATTCTTCAGTTGCTGCTGTTTGTTTACACCAGCCAGTCCCATCATACTTCATTAGCAGCCCAGCCCACCGACAACCTCTGATGTCCTAATCAAAGATGATTGTGGAGCTGTACAGAGACCCCGGTGGTTTGTCCCCCTGCCTGGCCAGCCGCTCATGGTCCATATATACAAACACAAACACAGTCATGCTTTCTGTGGTCGGCGCTGACGGTGGAACCGGTCGTTTCATCCTGGGCCAAGAGGCACGAAGTGGTGGGCTGACGTCAGACCCAGAGAACTAGGTTTTCATCACAGAGATGTGAGAGACCTGCCACCCAGAGACACAAAACACAAGACAGGTGATCCAGTACTGCCATCTTCTGGCAACAAGCGGTAAAGCTAAAATCTAACAGTGATTTCAACATGCATGCTCTGTTATGTCCCTCGTCGACACATTCTGTCAAATCTCCTAGAACCCCATTCTGTTGATTTTCTAGAAAGTATATCTATTTAATCTTTAGATGGCATAAAAAGTGGGCAAAAATAAATTACTCATAACCCTCGCAGATTTCAACTTAAAATTATTCTTAAAATATATTTGTTTTTATTTACTTGTCAAAAACTATTTCTGACTATCTCAATAATAAGTGGAAAGATCTATTGTGGGATTATAGCAATCAAACCTTTTTAATAATTGCTGAGCAGCTTTTTGTATGTTTCTACTAATTTGATGATGAGCTCTAACTCTCCAAAGTTTGAAGGACTTGTAACATAACCCTAATCTTTAGCTCCCTTCACAAATTCACTATCAGATTCAAATGTAGGACTGAGCTGCTCCAAAATCTTAATATTATGTCCAGTCAGAGTAAATATGATAGTAAAACTAAATAAAGTCTTTAAATCTACATAAATCCACCAGGTGTATAAATAATTTTTAACTTAACTTGATCTTATACCGACCCTTTAACGATGACTGTCTTTAAAGGTTACATCTTAAATGATGGACTTATATACTGACCTGATGTTTTATTACTTAATTGTAGTTGCTAACTTTAGTTTCCATAAGTATGTCTTCAATGCTGTATAACTGTTACTGCAATCCAAAACTCAGGAATGTCCAAGACTGTTTAAGAAACATCAAAATGCACATTTTATCAATAATCAAAGCTAATCATTTCTTTTGTCCCTTTCGATGTCATTTTGAAATGATGCATCATGTAAACAGACCAACCAACCTCGTGAATGGCACTCCCGAGCTTTTCCTGACTTTTCACCACTTTCCTGGCAGACACATAAGACAGATATTGTTTTAGATCAAACAAAACAATGTTAGATCAAACCTGTAACGGTGGTTTTTCAATAAGTTATTACAAGCAAACTCATTTCAGTTAGCATCAGCTTCTCTTTTTCAGGTTAAGAGGACTTCACTTGTTGTTTACATGCATCAATAAGCCTCGATAATGTCTACACTTAACCAAAAAGAGAAGTGCAACATGCTCAGAGCAGACTGCAGAACAGAAGAAGGGATGTTTTGGATGAGTTTACTAGCTGGGGACGCCACCACCAAAGCACATATTTAAAGACACTGTTTGAAAAGACACATAACTTTTTTATCTCCCTTCCTCACAGACATTGAGTCAAACTCAAATGTTCCCGTTTTAAGTCGATCGGGTTTACTGAAAGTATTTATATTTGCTAAATAGAATAATACAGAATATAATAAGTAAGATTACAGTTAGTAAAAAGCAAGGGGAGAAAACTAAATACATTTTTGAAGACGTAATGAAGTATGGTATTGGCAGCATCGTGTGTGGATTTTATGCTGCAAAAGCAATTGGTGCACTTCACAGAAAGAAGATTATGTAGAAATACTGAAGGTCATACCACTTAAAAGGGAAATCTACTAAATATTAAGGAGGTGTGTGTAAACTTATGAAAGAAAAATAAAATATTAATTATTCTAGCATTTAACAAATAAAAATAATGTTAGTAATCCTAGCTGAACTAAAATGGGAGAAGCTTAGCCTGATTTAATATTTAAAGTGAGAAAAAGGGGGCGTGCATCTTATATGGGAATATCTGTTATTAACTATACATGAAGACAGAAAAAAGCTGGCAAACAGGTCAGAGGTCAGAGCAGCTTAGAGAGGGGTTTGTGTTTGATAAGTAACACTGTAACAGCTGAATTCATCTTCTCAGGTTGTCCTGTTAATACCAAAAAGTAATAAATGTACACTTTGATGCCCCAGTGCTATTGATAAAACAGAGCTAACCTGTGTATTTTTCTAGCCAGGCTGATTGTAAACTTTGCTGAGCAGTCCGGCTGATAAGTGGACGGCACTACGGTGTAGGAACCAGGAGGAAGAGTGCAGGCCAGACTGACATCCTGGGTGTAACAGTGCGGGATGCAGCTGGTCACAGGATCCTTTTCTTTGTCTGCCGTCTGTTCTGACTCAATCTGTAGTACATGAGTAAATTAGACACCTAAAATTAAAAATTTATCCCTGATTCATTGTTTTGTAAGATGAGTAAGTTTATTTTAATGCTGATAAAAATAACTTAACATCTTTAGGGTCAAAAAAGTAAAAAAAAAAAAAAGTCCATGTCAGCTCATGTGTAAACAGACTACAGGGGTAATTCATTGATATTTGACTGACCTTGTAAACGTGGAAACCAATGGGATGCAAATCGGTGTCAGGGCGGCTCTGGTGCAGAGTAATCCTGACATTAGCTCCAGATGTCAGTGCTGGCTCATCACACACTGCAAAAGGGAAGCAGGGGTTCTGCCAGTACGACGGGAAGTTCCTGCTTCCTCCTGCTGTCCTTCCTTCTATCCACGAGCCGCAGAAGAAGCTGGTCTCCCACTCACCATCCGATGTCAGAGGCAATGAGGGCGCTGGGCTTTTTAGGGCACTGAGGATAACAATGGCCCTGTTATTTTATGATCAAACAGTAATATCACAGTTCTTCTTAGGGGGAAAAGTGTGATATTTATAGAGGAATAAGTGGTTACAGACAAATAAATCCAGGTTCTGTAAAAAGAAGGTGGTTTTATTGTTTAAATGTCAACTTTTGCTTTTTAATTAGTCACATGTGGTCATTTTCTCATGATACATCTGAGTAAATCTAACAAAGTGGGGAAAAAAACAAAAAAAAAAAACTTGTAAACACAATTTTGCTTTTTTTTACATGTTCATCAACCACCTTCTATAAATGTAATTTTATAAGGATTTTGTGCATATATAAGCGGCATATATTTGTAAAGTGAAAGAAAGTTGGTACATGATGGTCAATATTCTTAAACAGAAACTTGAAAAACTGCCAATGTGTTCAGTCCACATGTGCAAATAGTTGCAAAACCACTTTTTTTTATGGATTTGTCTCTGCCTGCTTCACAGATGTCAAGTCTGATATTTTGCCTTCTCTTCCTAACAAGTTCAGTCAGATGCAATGGAGATATTCACTAGACATTAAATTTGATCTATTTTTCCCTTCAGAACTTCAGAGAGCTGGGGATCTCTGAAGTTCTCTAGAGTTAGTTTTAGCACTCTTGGCTCTTTTTTAAACATTTCTACATCAGCTGTTCTGTTTAGATTGACAACCATCTTGATCGGTTTAAGTTGTACAACACTCGCCTCAGGAGAGTACGTTGATGACGTTGTTGATTACGTCCTTTGACTACGTCAAAGGATGTAATCAACAGAAACATTGTAATTTTAATGGAAATATAAACAGGAAACACCTTAGATAGACAAAAAATTTGCAGAAAGTTGAGAACCTGGGAAAAAAAAAAAACATTCAGGAGCTTTTACTGGGAACGCACTTCTGTGCTAGTCTATCACATAAAATATTGTAACGTTGTAAACATGTGGTGCACTTTCTGTTCCTTACAGGTGATTCCTACCTGAGTGATGTGGGGGAGGAGGAAAAGACCCGGATGAGGAAGCGGGCCTCGGCTCCTGGCTGGTAGGTGCTGGGAATGAGGAGGTAGTATCCAGGCTCCAGCGGCCGGCACAGGACCACCTCTCTCTCGTAGGAATGGCAGTGAGTAGAAGCACAAGGCGGTTTGTTTAAAATCCGGCTCAGACTAAAACGCTTCTTTTCCACCTATAGAAAATAATTTCCAAGTAAATTGCACAGTAATACAGGTGTCACTGTCATGTTTTGCACAGCACAGACCTTCCACATATGTAGAGCAATAGCTTGGTAATGCTGGTGCTTTGAGTTACTGCTGCCC
Source organism: Phalloptychus januarius (assembly GCA_902982915.1). Classification (NCBI taxonomy): domain Eukaryota; kingdom Metazoa; phylum Chordata; class Actinopteri; order Cyprinodontiformes; family Poeciliidae; genus Phalloptychus; species Phalloptychus januarius. The sequence continues at coordinate 10,079,287 of CADWAE010000466.1, read as the reverse complement.
TCCGGGTCCGTTTGTGCGTATTTTTCTGTGTTTCTGCGTTTTCGATGCTGCAGCAAGGATATGAGAATCTCGCCCGTCTCGCACACTTTGAGCCAAAACTTGGGATTGCTGCTGTAGCTGCTGGTGTTTCGGCTTCCGCCAGCAGAGTGTCCTTTAATCCACCGGCTAGCCAGCTGATGGCTGTGTGTGAGAAGGGTTCCTGTAAGAGGAGAAATTTACAAAAAAAAAAAAAAGTTCAGAACCAGTCACTAAATGTTTGACACTAGTTTATAAAGAGAACAGATGAATAACCTGTGTAAACACTCTTCAAGAGTCCATCTTTGCCAACTGGATATCCAACTGTGATGTCATCAAACTGAGACGTAAACTCGGCCTCATCTAACCAGAATTCGCCCTCTGCTGTTCGGGCTCGCAGGTCTGCAGCGCAAACTGGGTCGAGGAAACTCCAACCAATACCGCTGAAAGTCAAGTAGTTTGAAAGACAAGATCAACTCAAAACAGGGTTTAATACATTCACTGGTCTGAGATCAACAAACATGGATCATTTTGCTAATTTTGCTAATGAGTCAACTGGCATCAAGTGTTTTAATCAAAAAGGTATTTGACAAACAAGACAGCAGTGCCATTGTGAAGCTCATACCAAAAGTGAAAACTTGTAGGGACTGTTCAGATGGAGAGGTGCTCTGCACAGAGCTGTGCAGAATCTGCATGCTAATCTGGGTCAAAGCATTTACACAGAGCCCCTCAACATTCGCATCAAAGACGAATGTGAGAGCAACAGACCAGGCTGGATTGGTCTGATAACACATGATGTCTCATGCGAGGGTTTGCAGCTGACCTGAGTAAGACCTACCACCAGGGGCAACATGGCACATTGGTGGTGAAGTTCTGCTGGGAAAATGTTGTTTGTGGTCTTCATGTAGAGCAGTTAAACAACTACATCCATTCATTACATTAGGCATTGTATTGCTTGCTCAAAATTTAAACTTAGCAAGCACCATTTTAATTAAATAAATGAGGTCAGGTTTTTGTAGGAGCATCATTGCAGATCTAAAATTTAAAAAGGGTTTTGTGTGATTTCCTCACTTTACAAATTCCTTTGGGCTTGATTGATAAGAAAAATATTTCTGTCCCTCTTGCAAAAGTTTGCTATATTTAGACAAGCTTAATACATTAACTAAAAGCATCTTTCCAAAGTACACCCCATGCTGGTGATGGTTTCCCTGGGTGATTTTGATTAAATTAAAAGGCAATTCTCATATTTCGACTGTCTCCCCAAATTTAAAGCTCTTAAATCTTCATAATGAACAAAAAATAGACAGTCCTGAGACAAATTACACTGAACCTATGACCTGGTCTTAACTACACAGTGAAGTGAACATCTGAACTTTTGTTTTATGTTGAAACATATTGTGCAAAAAAATTATTTACTCCCATAGGGAAGACAGGGAAGGTAGTGATTGTGACTAATATTGTTATGTAAGCATGACGGTAACAGATGTTTATATTTCAAAGATCGTCTCATGTATCCTTTTTAAATGAGAGTAGTAATGTATTCTCACACACCTACAGCTCCACGCCCTTTGAGTGAAACAATAAGAAAAGCAGGAGTCATGGTATAACTCTATGTGTCCATGGGAAACTCCATCTCAGTCTATTTTTAACTCTGTAATCCATAACAACACTCCTCAAAAGTTCCCAAAATCAGATTTAGATTTGGGTGATGAGCAGCTCAAAAACTATGACTGACTGCATTCTCAGCATAGCTGTCATTTTAAGCAAAGCTCACTAAAAGTGGTTCAAACTTCCAGATCTTTTTTTTCCTGCAGGTTTTAGTAACTTTCCACAACAGTATACACACATGGACAAAATTTCTAATGACCAAAATGCCCACAATGCCACTGATATAACTGGAAACTGACAAAAATAATAATGGTAAACACAATGTACTGAAAATTAACTAATAAAAATCAGACATTGTGTTTGAAATGTGGCTCAACACAATAATTATTTAAAACATATAGAAACAGACCTGGGCAAAAATGATGATGCCTGCAACTTTATATTTTGTTGCTCAATTTTTGAGGCGATACCTGCAATTAAATCATTTTGTTAATTGTCAATGAGACTTCTGCACATTTTCACAAGTATATTCCAGTCTGACTTTTTCAAGATTTGCTGTCCTCCTCGATTGTCTCGAGTGAAGTGGCTTAAACACTGACATGGTCAAATCTGATGTACCTTGACATTGGAAGTAATTTTAAATATTTTTGGAGTTTGTTTTGGGCTCTTTGGTCAACATTCATGTCATCCTTCTCTTCAGTTTTCCTCCTGCAGTCAGGGAGGTTTACTACAATCCTGTGGATCTTAAACTTCTGAATAATAAACACAACTGTAGTGACAGGAGCATCAAGTTGCTAGATGATGGTCTTATAGCATTTACCTTCAACATGTTTTACCTATAATCATCTTTCTAATTTCCTGGGGCAACTCTCTCCTTGGCGAACTGTGAGCAATGTTCACTAAGGTACACACTGTGTCTGCAAACATCAGAGTGACTACTTGTCAACATTTAAATATGCAGACTGATTTATGACAAGTTTGAAGATGACTTGGGATGCTAATTAGAGGACACACCTTTGCTTAACATGTCCCTATGGTCAAATTATTTTCAGTAATTCCTGGAGATACCATCATTTTATCCTGGCCTGTTTCATTTGTGTATTTTCTAAAATAATTCTGTTAAACCACAATTCAAAGCCAGTTTTTGATTTTTGTAGGTTAATTTTCAGTGAATTTTATTTATTATCTGTTTCAAGCTATTTAAGTTATTATTGAGGGTTTTTTTGTGGGGATTTACAAAGGAGTACCAGTCAGTTTGTTTATTGTGTGCATTCTAGGATATTCCTAAAACCCAATGTGACTATAAACATTCCCATGACAACATTCTACCTCCAAGTCCAAGCACCTGCCCAGCAGCATCGTCCCCATGGATTTCTGATCCTGAGCAGCCGAACTTCACTCCCTGACACCTTCCTCACATCCAACCACTCCATCACAGTCAGAGCGTGGTGCTGATCTAGCTCACCGACTCCTAATTAGAGGGGGAATGTCAAAGACAGGGTTAGGTAGGGGGATCAGTGGTGGGATTATCTACAAAGCAAAACTTTTCTAACCTCCAGCAGTGCTGTGGGTGGAGCAGCTCAATGCACACTCTTCTTTCACACAGTATAGGAGGTTCAGGTCCAGCTTTTTCCTCCTGACTTGGTCACTGTCCTTCTCTGCTTGCAGTTCTTCCTCATCTGAACCAAACCCCCTGAGACTCCAGCGCTCGGCGACACCACCAGTCAGATCCACAAGGGCCTCCGACACCTGTCCGGCCCACAGCTGCTCGTATGAACCATGTAGCCTAGAAGGAATTAAGCAGGAATTCAATTGGTGACAAATCAACAAAACGTTTCTGGGAATGCACAACAAAGCAGCAAGGAAACAAAATCTTGATGGTTTATCAGGATAAGAGACTCGGGGGAAGTTCTTAAGTTACCTACTTGGCATAGGCCTTCTCCAACAAAGCAACCCAAAACGCAGAAGGGGAGTGGCAGCGTGAGAAACAGAGAGAGGAATTCATGCAGGGGAGGCGGTCATCGACGGTCACCTCCGTCCAATGGCCCTGCTGCCAGATGAGAAACTGAAAGGAGCCCCTGTACCTGCTGCTACCCCACTGGGGCTGGCCTGGAGGAAACACCTACACATAATCCAAAAAATACTGTGAGCAGTGCAGAATATAAGCAAATAATTAAGATTTTAAAGCACAAGGGACAATAAAACTGCTGTTTGCGTACCTTGTCTAAAAGATGCTGGTTCTTGAGTAGGAAGGTGCACGCGCAGAGAAACCAGCAGTCACCCAATAGACCTTGTTTAGCATGAGCCAGGTTAGCGTTGCTGGGAAAGAGAGACGGTGACCGGCAGATCTCCTTGAGATATGGATTAAAGACAGAAATGAAGAAGAAATAAAGTTAGGGACAGGGACTCAAAGAGAGTCTGCAGAAATGTATTCTGAACAACTTAAATGAACAGTAGACTGCCAATATCAAGGTATTAAACAAGTTATTGCAACAAGTCTTTAAAAAAAATCCTGTTTAAAGTCCTTTAAATCAGATCCAAGAGCCAATGTGGGGGAGAGGACATGTGTTGTCTCAAGTTTTATGAAGCAAAGAGTAACATGACTGCTGATGACTGCTGCTAGTCAGTTGGTTAAAGAAAAGCTTTAACACTTTTACTTTTTCCTCAATTGCTAGAAAGAAGTAGTCCAACTTTAGATCCGTTCTTTGAGAGCCACTGTCCTGAACTTCTAGATGCATATCTGCTCCAACACACCTGAATCAAATGAATGAATTACCTCCCCAGTAAGTCTTTAAGTTGTGCAGAGGCCTAGTAACAAACACTGATGAATATAAAAGTTGAAGGACAATGGCTCTCAGCGACTGGAGTAGGAGAACCCTGACACTAACAAAGTAGGAAATATAACTGGGCTACACGCTGATTTGGCATGACTTTACAGCTGCTTGCATAACCTTTTACGGGTCTGTTATCCTTGCACGTCTCACAGATGCTCGCCTCTACTAGAATTTGAAATCCAACACTTCAAACTTGTTGTTGTGTTCCTCGAATGATACCTGAATGTTTTCTTTTTGTGGCAAGGTGCATTATTCTGCCGAAAAAGGCTACAGATATCAGAGTACATCCTTTACACCAAAACCAGCCAAATATGCAACAAACTGAGATGACATTATACTTGATATCAATGTTTCTGGTTACTACATAAATAGCGCAGACAGGGATTTCTTTTTCTTTTTGCAGACATACAAAGTCTAGACTTCTCACTTATTTGTGATGTGTCAATAATCAATTTAGAATAGCTTCACAGACTTCTGAAGCACAATTGAAATGAAGTGTAAAGCACCTGAAGACTCGCACACCTGGAATCTGAAAAGCATTGATACATTTTATAAGCCTATTGATTTTACAACCCCATGATTAATTGATACTTTTCTGTGTTAACCTAATAGTAATAGCAAAGCCTTATGCTACCCCAATAAATCAATAAATGACATGATACATTTAAACAAGCTTGATCATTTCCATTTGGATGAGTTTTTTTTTTCTCTTTCTATCAAAGCCTGGAGGACAAAAGGCTTCAGTCTGGTGCAACAAAATGTGTTACGATGACAGGCCGAGCATTAGCTATTTTCCAGGCATATGGTGCCATTTTACAGCACAATCAAGTAACTATGCTACCTCCAGCTGTTATAAAAATGCTGCACATCAACATAACAGCAGTTTGATAGTTTGAAGTTGGCCTTTGTGTCTGTAAGAAGCTCCTGCACCATTCCGACATTAGGAACAATGCTCCCCCATTATGCAATTTACAGCTGTTGTAAAGCATTGGACTAAGAAGATGGTCCTATAATGTTCTCAGCAGACACTGCACTTCTACCAGTTGTTTGCTAATTGCTGTTGCTGCTCTGTGCTTTCCAAGAAAGAGCTGTGTAGAAAAAGGTAGCGCTTTGTGGGAGCAAGCGTTTAGGCACCCCAAATGGATGCCAAGAGACATTATAGATTTCCTCAAACGCGCATGCAAGAATTAAAGCAACACTCCAGGTATATTTTAGGAGACGGAGTAACACTGTAAAATGATGTAAAGATGAAGAAAGTCAAATTTACAGAACACCACCCCCCTTTTACCTCAACCCTCAGGGATCTCAAACTGCATTCATTAAGGCCAAAGTCCTGCAACCTTTAGAAAACTCTCTGCTTCACCACGTGGCTCCATTATTAGCTCATTAGCAGAGCTCTGTAGAGTTTGGCTGCATGCTAGTGAGGTGGTCTCACCATTTTAACTTGTTGATGTGACAAGGGACACATCTAGAAGTTGCAGGACTCCAGCCCTTAAGGAATGCAGTTTGAGATCACTGGATTAAATCATTTTACAGACTCATTATTGCTCAAGGGACTAAACTGTGAGAATTTCTCACGGTATCTATAACAAGTTTTGCAAGGTGATATTTATTTCATCATTGAATTCTTTGCTTACATGACGACCTTGCAAAAATATTTCATCAGCAACTTAGACACCTGTTATGGGAAATCAGTTCCTGACTGAGAGGATAAGCCAACAAAATTCTGTTGTCTACCAGAAGCGTCAATATCAACCTGAACAGGAATTTCCCCCTCCTCTCCCCAACCCAACCCGGGTAATCAACCTGTGGACGTCGCCATGTGATTTCTCCTTGCAGCTGGGCGATGGGTGTGGAGCTGTCAGACAACAGGGAGGCGTCTGTTGTGGGAAAATCCAGGTCCTCGAACAAAGACGAACCTGCACACTCCTCTGTCATGGCTACTGGAAGCCTGCTGGCTGCAAGCCAGCCGTCACAGTCGGCTCACGTCTGTGACATACCTAAACAGGAAGTAGCAGCTGCATTAGTTGAAGTAGTTAAATATCTCTGATTAAATTGGTTGCATGAAGGGGGGAGCTGTTTCTCAGTGGAAGCATGGAAATCGACAATTTAAAAGTGCATTGCTTTCAACATGTTGTTCGTATAATTCTCTAACAAAGGAGTAACGACACATAAAGGTTGCATAAGAGTTGGTAATTAGCGACATTTCCTTCATTTTGTTTTAAATATTACCTTTCTTGTCTTCTCAGCATCTCTCCCTCTGCAGTTGTCATTGTCAACGGAGCAGCTAGCTCGGTTAGCTTCTGGTAGCTTATGCTACGTTCAGAGTGACTCCGACATTATCGTATCTCTTTATCTTATCCTGGTTTCAGATCTACAACCGCACGGTAATCTGATCGCAATCGCAACTTTCGCAATGTACAACATTTATGTCAACCTGAGTGCACCTTACTGTTAAAGGTAAGCGCCCTCCGCTTAGACATGTCGGAAACCATTCATATAGTGGATCCTTCCTGTGAAGCCGCTCGCCACTGCCGCCCACTATCGGTTTCTTAAATTACACACTGTCCAGTGAACGCAGCAAAAGTTCAATATGAGGCGCTTTTAATGTTAATCGTAGCTTAGTCTTGTGTATTCTTTTGAAAAACAGGTTATAGATGTCTAGGTTTTTAATTATATTGTATTCGCCATGAAAATAGATAATTTTCCACTCCAACAATTTTTTCAAATTGATTTTGGCCTGAACTTTCACTGTACCTTTGTAGTTCTTGCTCTGTATCTGGGGTCATTTTTCTCTTGGATTGTGAACCTTCGCATGTAATATTTTCTAAAAAACATCTGGGGTCTTTAAAGAACTGATGGACATATATTTAAACTAAACAACCCTCATGTTTGCTTGACTTTTATTTAGCACTATTGCTAAATAAAAGTCAAATTGCTAAAGGAGGGCTGAAAAAGTGCACTTTCTGAATTTTGATATGATGTTATAATGTAGTTTCCTCATCAAAACCATGCCTGGAAATAACATATTTGCCTTTGCTATATAAAAAAAGCACTATAAGCAAGAAAATACATAATACTGCCCCTGAGATTTGTGGTTATAAGGTGACAAAATGTGAAAAAGATAAGAATTAAGAGTACATTTCCAGGGCCTTGTAAAAGCAGAACAACAAAAATCAAATCAGCATGAAACATACTGTAGCATACACATTTCAGCTTTATGTGAACATGTCATATTTTAAAGGGGGACATTTTTTATAATATAAGTAATAAGTAAAATTAATCTAAAATGTACTGCCATGTTCCCAGTTATAAGTGATAAGTTACTTTTATTCAATTATATTTACGAGAATAATTTATTGGCAAAAATGTACTTTTAGGAGCAGTTTTACTACACTAAACTTTTTACTTTTAATATTAGCAGTAATATTGCAGTAATACTGCTAATAGTGTGACTATGATATTACTATCGCTAGAAATGTTAAAATGAAATTTTCTGGATTCACTTGCTACTGTGAGTAACGTAACTAAATGAAAAGCAAACATCTTGTTCTTGTTTACATCTTGTTAGTTTCTGTTTGCTGAGCCTGCTAAAACATTTGAAAATAAAAAAAATGTACAGTAAACGCTTTATATTTAAGTACTTTATCTTGTTCTACCATGCACTGTTAAACATTTGAAGATGGATTAACTTGAGAATGAAAGTTCACTCCTTAAAATGCAATTAAGTCAACAAGTAAATTGCTTTGGTTTTAATTCAGAAATGAAAGTTCATGAAGTTGTCTAAATATTGATAAGTTTAAGTATAAATATTTTAAGTTCATTAATCTTAAATAGTGCATTTTAACTTAATGTTGCAATTTAAAACAAATAATTACTTGACAATGTGCAAGAAAAAATTACCCTGGCCTTTTTTAAGAGCCCACATTTCTCTATTATTTTTATTCAATATCAAGCTAAAATAACTGCTTATTCAAGTTAAATTTTTGTTTCAAATTGCATGATCTAACTTTCTACTCTAATTAATTTTATTAAGTGTTACAATAAATTCTGCTCAAAAACATCTAGTGTGAACTGGAAATTATCCTTAAGCGTTTGCCTTAATGACGAGAGTCAGATCAATTTAACGTACTTCACTGTCGGTGCAACACAGGATACAAAAACATGCTGCTAAGCATTCTCTTCTTTTTTTTTTTACGGTCTACTTTTTTTTTTTTTTACATTGTTTTAAGTGCTAAACTAGCTGTGGTTTATTAAACTCTCGGAGGTTTAACAAAATTAATAAAAGTACAACTTACTACTGTAAGTTTATCTTCCACAAACTCATACGTTTAGATTCAAAATCTAAAACTCGCTAAATTTATTTGACTTAAAGAGTAGACGATAGTAGACACAAGTAAATGCGGCTCAAATGGGTGCATAGACATTACCTACTATATTAATTTAATGCATTTTATGTTGAAAGACATTATTTGGAAAATGTTTCTTGTGTTTTGAGCTGTTATTTTGTAACTTTGTCATACATTTGAGTTAATATTTTTCATTGTTACTTAAAATGCCGAGCTCTGCACATAACCGTGAGTCACGTGAAGTTTATTCGTTCAGCAACGAGGAAGTTCACAGTGTGTATGCTTTTTGTCTGACTGATGACAGATGTAGCAGTGTAGCATTTTTAAATACTACACCGGGTGTCAAAGTCATAATAGTTCTGTAGACTCACACTGCTTTTATAACTGTGTTTTGGTGACCATATGAAATACAGATAGTATTCTAATTTATTGTAAAAAGAAGTTTATTTGTATAGTCTTCTACCATATTTTGCCTTTGTGACTGCTTTGCTGTGATGCAAACTACGACTAATAATAAAAACCACTGATTCTGATTCTGAAAAAAACTAATTCCTGATTAATAAATATGCCAATGGTCAGAAACTTTAAGCAAAATATAAACTTTATTGAGTATAAATGAATACAAAAGTGAAAACAAATATATAATTATATGAATGTAATTCGATTGGTATCTTTAAGCTGATTTTCCCAGAAGAACCTCCACTGATCCTGTTTGTTGTTTCCTACCAAACAAAAAAGTAGAGCATTAAAATTGTGTTATTAAATGTTAAATCTTGAACAAATTGTGATGCTGGAGTGCTGAGAGTTGCTTCATGACAGCAACTTACTTTTTCAGATGCTCCACGGCCCTGATGACCCAAGGCTTCTCAGGATTGGCACAGACAAGTTTGTCTTTCACAGTGAAGAAACTGCAATCAGAAAAGAGAAAAGGCATCATTTATGCAGTCACAGTAGCAGCACCTATTACACACATCATAATAACTATTTTTTATCTTACATTATTGACTTGATGTTGCAGGTCTCTGTGTCGTTTTGAACTGTGAAACTCCTCAGATTTTTTAATAGAATTGGCTTGTCATAATTTTTTGTGCAGCAAGGTCCGCGGTAAGCTATAAAAAAAGAAGCAGTGATATGTTAGAGAAAACAGAAATCCATCTATTTTTCATATCTCAATTAAATTAGAAATAATATTATCCCAAAAAGAATAGCACAGACTTTTCCAATGATTCTAAATTAAGAAAGCCGATGTAAAATCTCACGTACAGGTTTCACCGAGCACTACCAGCAGCAGCAGCAGCACAGCAGAGACGCACACAGCCAGCTTTGCCATCCTTCTCAGTCAGTGGTAAATCAGAGAGCTGATGTGGATTGTCAGATGGGATTGAGAGATAACGTCTGCCTCTGGCTGTGAAGTTTAAATACTTTGTGAAACGGAAGGAAACCGTCCAAACCACATACCAAGAACAAGTTGGAAAGCACAAGGCAACAATGTATTTAGGTCATGCGGGAAGTAAAATGTTCCGTGTACTTTACCCACTTTGTGACATAAAATCCCCTGTTCAGGCCCCAGATTGGCACCTTCTTCTGATATCCAAAGGACAATTACACATTACACTTACACCTTTATTTTATTATTCTGTTTGATTTCCTCTATTTATGGTATTCACATAACACTGATGGTTCAATTCCTCCATTTTATATTTCAAAGGTAGATGAGGTTGAGCTGCAAATCTTGTGGCAACGATATGAAGTTTCATATTTTATGAAAGTAATATTTCATCACCTTGAAATGACTGATCTCTTTTCAAGTTGACTTTTTTTTAAATTTTGCATAAGTGATTCAGTGTGCACAAAACAAATAAGCTCCTCCTTACTCAGCGATGGAATGTGGTAATTAATTCTTTTGCTAGTGAATGCTGCACAACAGTCTTGTACTACGTCATGATAAAAAGTTTAAGATAAGTTATATTACATTGTTTGATGCAAACATTTTATTCCATATCAACCAAACGCTGATACAGAAATTCACATGAAGTCTTTCAATCGTTTGCGTAAATCTTCCCCCACTCTTCAGGATTCAAGAGACCTGAAAGTATAAAACAAAGAGTACCAACATAAAACCTCATAACACATCCTGCTGACCTTATTGTTGCAGCATCAGCATTACGTTGCAATGTGCGACAGCCATTTTGTTTATCTACAAACTCTTCCTAACCTCATTTATCTAACCTCATTTACTGTCCTCCATACTAATTGTGTCTTGCTGAGCAGGTTAATAAACTGTCACATAAAAATATTGAAAATAAAATGTTGAAAATTTTATTTTGTTCCAGCTGGAGATGCAAAGTGAAAGCTGATTAAACAAAATTGATCGAATCTGGAGCTAAAAACTCATGTAGTGGAAAGAAATGTGTTTAGTATAAGATGATAATCCACATGTTGACAGACTCCAATGTTATGAATTGTAATCTGTCAACATGTAGAAGCAGGTTTGCTTTTGCTCTTGACGTCAGAAGCATAAGCAGTAGTAAATCCATGTGGATTTTCTGGAGTTCTGGTCTGACCAGGTGTTTTTGTTGTCACTGCAAGTTATTTCAGTTATTATTTGAATAAATCCCACTGTTAATTGTGTCTTTGTTAGTTCTTTGTTTTGCTATTTTATGGATCGAAACCAGTATGCAAACTGAAGGTTAACGTCTGTTCTTACCTCATTCAGGTGACAAATGTCATATTTTATTGTCTATTGGACAAGTCAGAGTTCCTCCTGAAAAATCCCAGCTAAAATGATTCAAACCTTGTGCTGAAAAAAAGAATGTCAGTCTCACCTGACTACTGGATAGCAATATTTACTTCAATATAATGTGGGCACGTGCTCTGCTCTGACGCAGCAAAACGTCAAACATTAAAAGCACTTTGTTTGAACAAGTATGTTGTGGTAGATCAATATCAGTAAAAGGAAGTCAGGCTTTGAGCTAGACGGACCCCTTCCCCTAAAGACAGTCACTAACTAAATGAGAGGGTTTTAAAGCTTGAGTCAGAATGAAGAAAGTGTTCACAAGATTACTCTTTCATGTGACCGTGGGATCTTTTTGAATCAGACAAAGACCGTCAGTTTTATTTTTGACCATAAACCTTCAAATTACTCTTTATATTAGTATTTATTTTTCTGCTTTTACTTTGGAATGAACGAGAAGTACAGAGTCGAAAAACTGTTTTGTAAAACATTTCTATCAATACTGTGCAGTCAATTACAAACATTTATGCAGTATAGGCAAAGGCACTAACTATGGAATATAAATTTTCTTGTGAAGCAAGATTGGACCCCTTTACTCTAAATAATTCTATAAATAAAGACATGTCAAAGCGGCTTACATAACATTGCGCCTCTAATGATATGACAAAGCAAAGGAACGTACAAGTAACAGATGTAAAAAAATGACTTGTGTGGTTTGGATGGAAAGTTGATGACAGAAGGTTTTAGGTTATTGTGACCTATTTTTGTGCACTAAATGCACTTTGTGTTTGATGCGCGGGTCTTGAGTACAAGCTTAACGTTCCTCTGACCTAGAAAAGATTCTGTGCGGAACCCCACACCAACCCACAATGAGCGACCCACTTAAGGCTTCTGCACGGAGGTCTTCTCGGATTTTCTTCTTCCCTGAGCAGTTTTCCACTCACCTCTAAATGTCACGTATTTGATTGTGTTTTATTCAACTTTGCTCCTTGTACTTTATATGCAAGAATGGAGTATTCCGGTGGAAAGCTCAACGCGCACCCCCAAGCAAGAGCTATTTTAAGAAAAAGATACTTACAGCTACTTTTTTTTTTATTGAACATTTGATACAACAAAACTCACAAATTAAATCACAATTTTGATAATCAATTCTTCCACGAGAGTGTTTTCTCTCCAATACGTTTTTCATCTGCTAAAAGATGCAAATTGTTAACCTTGTATTAAATCATGAATAACTAGAATTTCTCAAGGATTAAGGCCTTAAGCTCTTCAGCGAAATCAAGGTGGTTATACTATATAAAATGTGGTGCTTATTTTTAAACACTGAAATAACAATTAAAAGGAGCTGAAACATCAATTTTGATTATTGCAGTTTTAATCTGTCATCTTTCATGCGACATCACAAGTCAATATTTCTAATGACAAATGGCAACTCTCCTACTTTTTAAAGTCATTTTAATTCATTGGTTTATTGAACTATTGATTAATTAATGTATCCAACTTACAATAAAAGAGTTTTAACTTTCCATTTGCAACTACTTTATTAATTACTTTATTATTGCTGGGACAGTTAAGGTTGCAAATCATAAAATGCAATAAAAACATTATGCAACCAAGAAAAAACAATTCTACTAAATATTCTCATGACTTACACAAATAAGTGTTGTGCACTATTCTCAACTAACAGACAAAGATGAGATGAGCCCTTAATTTTTCTTTAATACCATGTCAACATCCCCAAGTTTGGGTGTCATGTTCATAAGGATCATTAAAAAAGTATGAATACCCTAATATAAACAATTATTTAAACTGTTTTACACCTATTAGTTTCTCTAATTTAATATCAGCTTTGACCTCAAAAACCATTGACGTAAAATGTTGAATCGCATACTTTGGAATTTTAATTTTTACAGTTATTTTCCATTTTACTAGCGTAATTGTTCTCGATCGTATAGACGTCTGTCTTTTAACCTCAGTTGTCCCGATCTTGAGGTGGCAGCTTTTGCAGTAAGTCACTTTTTCCCTTTTCCTCTGCTGCTGTGCTACCTTTCTACCTCAAGGAGTTGCAACACGTCGACTCTAGTTGTGAAATCAACAGTAGTGTGGGAATCATTTCTGATGTTCTCAGTTTTTTGCCATTTCTTAACTTCTGTCTCTGTTTTCTAGAAGTTCTCGCCTGAGCCTTATCGCGTTCTTCCACCTCTCTGAGTCTCATTTTTCTACAATTCCACCTCTGATTATACTTCACATACACTTAAGTCCAAAAATACTCAAATTCCTAAAGGATTTAGACTTAAAACAATCAGGATGTTTCTTCTAACAGGAAGTGAAATTTACAGTTTGAACGCCTGAGTGTTGAGTCTGATAATCTGTGTAAGACTAGGGAGTTGGAGCCGGCAGTGGGAGGAATAAAAAGGACTGAAAAAGAAACAGAGAACAAAAGAAATGGGTAAAAACTCTGAATCCCAGAATACACTGCATTAACCCATTTTCATCCACTGTTCCCAGAAAGGAGGAGTTTCACAGAAGAATAAAAACATCAGCACACCAGCGTGCTTCCTCTCTGTTTTCTCGTATCCTCCAAGCGGTCCTTCGGGACACGCACACGCAAAGTCATTTTGCTCGCTGGCAGCATAAAAGATTGCCTCTTTGAATAAACCTTGGACCATTTTCAGCTTGGCCAAAAGTCACATACTTTGACAGTATATTAATATAATTAATGGTGCTTAAAGGTGCATGTAGAACTTAAAAGGATTTCTCAATAGTTTCTTTGATAAATTGAGATCTTAATTCTGTGTCACATAATCAAGTCTGTTTTACATATACATACATATTGATTCACTGAACTCTAATTTTAATGCATCTTTTTATTGGTTATTGGTCTTTTCCTTTGCTGCTCATTTTTACTTGTTGTAGTTTATTAGTTTTCCTTATTTTTTGCATTTTACTGAGTTCAATATTAGCCTAATTAAGGACTTTGCTGACTGAAGTATTTTAACTTGAAGTTTAAGTATTTTATTAATGCATTCTTATGTCTGGTATTCTGCTAACAGAATAAACAACGTTTCTCACAGTGTGCAAATTATTTTATTCATCTAATGTTCCTCACCAGGAAGGCATTATTCAAATATCAATTCACTGAAACTGATCGCTTTTTTTTTTTTTACTATTTATTCCTGATAATCTGGTTATGCCCCTACTTGTTCATTTTAACCTGAATAACTAACTTTGTTAATAATTGCCTCTGGCATTTGTTAACAGTTACTCATAGCCAAACCAACAAGTGCAATAGAGGGGATGCCCCCCGAACAAATAACTATGTTTGAGTTTAACTGAGTTTATGAAAATTAAGATCAAATAGAAGGTTGAAGGATTTTTATTTTTATGTTGTTTCATGATGAACATACATACTGTTTTATTTAAAGAGAACTTGGCGTTTGCAAGCCGATAAATACCATTCCACTGGTAAAGAGTCACTTACAACTCATGCAAGATGAGATTACTCTGTCATCTGAGATCTTCCTTTCCTCTCTTCTCACTAACTTACATAAAATATGTTCACATGCCCACAGATTCCTTATAAACTTACTCATTTGTATCTCTTGCTATATCAGCTGCGGAGCTGCATATATGTGGTCAGCTTCATGGTTTTTAAGATGATGAATTCAATTGAATGGAAAAAAAAACTGTAATCAAAGTACTGGAATGTATTCATGTGTAGGAGTATGCAAACTTTCTATAATTTTTGCTATAAACATAACATTTTTACAACCAAATGATTTTTTTTCATCTCTGTTATTGTTTTTTTTTATTCTGACAGCATGATAACAATAACAGTAGGTTAGATTAACATCTAAATTTACCACTTTACAACTTGAGCATGTGACCAGGTGAACTGTATTCAGCCTTTTGTTTAGGGAAACACTGGGGAATTTTGGTCATGCTGTGACAAAACTGGCCCAGTGGGCAGAGCCTGCTCTGAAGTATATATGAGACTTCACTGATCAGCAGCTTGCAGAAACCTGAGAGAAGAAAGGAGAGACCACCTTCAGACCAGAGCAGCACCACCCAGCACGACTGAAACTATGGTGTCAATGAAAGTAACAGTGATGGCGGTGATACTGGTTACTCTTTGTGTCCTGGCTACAAACACACATGCAGGTAAGCA
The DNA here is from genome assembly GCA_902982915.1 of Phalloptychus januarius. Taxonomy (NCBI): domain Eukaryota; kingdom Metazoa; phylum Chordata; class Actinopteri; order Cyprinodontiformes; family Poeciliidae; genus Phalloptychus; species Phalloptychus januarius. The sequence goes on along the minus strand of CADWAE010000466.1, from coordinate 10,063,579 downwards.
TTTGCTTTCATATCTCTTCTCGTTATCTTGTCTTTCTTTTATGTTCTTGTTTTCTTGATTATATAAACATAAATGACAGACATAGATCCATAATGAATTACTCTTCTCTTATGTTTCCTAGCATTTTATGTTCCTTGCTGTCGAAGATACATGCCTGGAAGACCTCAGTTTTCAGATATCAAGGGCTTCTCTGTGCAGAAAGTGACAGAATTATGTCCGATTAGTGCCATCATGTAAGTGATTAAATGTTTTTGACAAAAGATTCACACTATATTTATATTTACATTAGTGATTATGCATGCATTTTTAATTAACCTTATTGCTTTTCGATCCAGTTTCCACACAAAGAAAGGCAAAAGATGTGCTGACCCCGCTTTGGCTTGGGTACTGGACTACGTCAGCCGAATAGAGTGAGTACTACTTCCTCTCCAAAAATGATAACATTTCCTGTCAAAAAAATAAAAAATCAAGAGATTTAACATATCTTTAAATTGATCTGATTGCAGATATATGGCACAGAAGGTTCATCAGAAAGCACAAGAGGGGAAGAAATAGAGCTTCCAGACAGAAAATCTGCTGAGGATGCCAAAGGCCAGCTACTGCAAACCTGTTTCCAATTTTCGCTTTGCCTGTTATGCACAAACAGAAAAGGCTTTGCTGCTTTGTGAACACCAGCTTAAAAAAGCAAAGCTGATATTGTAATGCTGTAAAAGCAATGCATATAGTGGCTCAGTTGTAAGAGCACTGTACATACTATGTATTATGTTCTTTATATTAATTTTGTATTCATTTTTACACAAAATAAAACTTGCTTTAGAAAGAATCATCTGACTGTGGAGTTCATTAAAAATTCTTAATCCAAATGACACTGGATCATAGAAAAAATTATCTTTGGTCCTTTAAAAGGTTCAGTTCAGTTCTTTATTTTCCCATAGAGGAAAATTTGTTGTACAGCCAGCAGTCAATCAGCAGCACATCTAAGCAGCGTGTAAAAGTAAAACTTCCTCATCAGTTTTTGTAACCATCAGGAAGTTCCACCTCTGGGAGTTTAGAGCTTTGAGTGATGTCACTGGAGCTGAAAATGAGTTCAGCTATGAAAGCCCTGACTGTGATGCAATCTAGAGGAAGTTACAGGTAATCTTTTCTTTAAAAGCTCACAACAGAACCGGCTTTCATGCTGATATTCAAAGCTGGAGTATTAATGCTGACATCAGCTTCAACTCAGTTCCATTTATTTATGTACTGAGTGATTTGTTTATAACTAGTGAATGTACATTTGAGATCAAATTAATGTTTTATGCTGGTGGATGTGTTTTTTCCCATGCTCTTCATTCTCTCTAAACAATACCAAACCTGTTCTGCAGCTGTGTGATGCAAGATACAAAAACCGGTCAGATGTTTACATGCATTACTATAAATGATCGTTATAATTTCAATAATATTGGTCTTTTAATGATGCATTTGAATTTTTAATTTATTAGAAATCAACTTCATCTCAAATCGACAACTCGATTGTTGTTTGTTTTAACATGACATAGAGCCAAATCAAACAGACTGCTTTTCAGATGGATGAGTCAATCTAACACCAGGCTTCTTGACTTCAATTTTATTTAAAATTAATGATTTTTCAATAAATGCTAAGCCTGTTACAATAAACCAACAAATTGAAATGGATTCAACAAATTCCAACGAGTGGATCGTTCAGATTAAGCCAGAATTATGCCGCATATTAGCAGTTTATAAACAAACCCATTCAGCTGATGAAAGCATTGTTGGAAATTCCAACAATACTCAATTGTTGGAAATTGAGTATTTCACTCAATTCATTGAGTGAAATACATTAATTACTCAAAGAATGAGGTCTTCAGACTTTTATTCCTGTTAATTTAGTTTGGTTGTATGCTCACAAATAATGAAAAAGCACAACATTTAAGGTTAGAATATTACATCAGACCAATACAAAAACATTTTTAATAAAGAATTGTGGACTAAATGAAAAGATTGTTATTTTCAAATGATCCTTTTATTCTGACAACCAAACCTCATCAGTACACAGTTTAATTTATAAGATATAACTAGATAATAGTCGGACCTGTAGGTATAACCATGACAGTTCCATCATTAAAAGCTCTAAATAATTTTGGCAACAATCATCCTCCTGGAGAGTGTGATTTCACTGTGCTGCCTTTTCTTAACCATTACTTTTCAATAAGAACCATTGATTTCTTCAACCTTACATCATGGTTCATGGTATTTATTAATATTAGTAGGATTATGATTTTACAGAGTGAATAAGATAATCAATAAAATGTCTTGATACAATAAACATTGCATCTGCATTATACATCATCATTAGGTTCTACCAGTGATGTTATGATGACCTTGTCATTTGTGTTGCTATGTTGTAGATCATATTTAAATTAAATCCACAAATGTTTTTTTTAAGTTGTAAATTCTAAACAAGGTTAAATTTTCATTAAAGAATCACTGACATAAAATTTCCACTAACCTGTCTGACATATTCAACCTAGGAAAATCCAGGACCCACGTAATTGCAGATATCACTTTTGCTCTCAGAAAAGTAAACTGTAGCTTTTTTTTTATGTGTAACCCCACATAAGAGTCATTGACTGAGTCAGGGTAGACCACAATGGAAAAAATGGTCAATCATAAAACAGCAGCCTAAGAAGTGGAAGTTGATCAACTCTGTGTGCTGTCAGTTAAACATTAACTTCTCCAAACATTGAAACAACAATAAACAAAACCACGGGCCATTTTGCTTAGGACTATAATAAACCAAGGATAAAGAATAATTGTCTGGCGTGTCTACACTGATTTTATGAGAAAAGATGTGTTATTATTTGTAAATAACAGATATTGTTCATAAATTTCAAATAGTTTCTATTAGATAGTTTACATAACGTTTTGCTAAATGCCTTTAAATGTATATTTTTTTAATATTAGATTTCATTGCATTAGAAAAATATCAGTTATCGTGTTTGATGCGTCACCTGCCAGCACATTTCATTTAAAAGACTCCAAATAGTTCTTGTAATGTGTGATTCTATGCCTCTACGTGCCTTCATAGCACTTTTAAAATGTTTTTTTGTTTTGTTTTGTTGTGTGTGGCTTTATTCTTTACTGGATTGACAGGAAGGAAGGCTGAGAACTAGGGGACGACATACAGTAAATGTCGCAGGGCCGGAAGGCCGACCCAGGTCCGCTGAACACTGAAACCTCTGCACATGGTGTACCTCCCCAACCGCTGATCCACTTAGCACTCTGACATCTTCTAAACACCAGCAAATTTTGGCTTTATTACCTTTTTTGTAGTCTTGAATTATATTATTTATTTTAATGTTGCCAGCTGTCTTGATGAAAGACTTTTTAAATCCGGGTCTAAATAAATCTATCAACTTTTCCTTTGTTTAGGTCAGCGTGCTGCAACTTCCTGTTATATGAGAAAAGCAGGTTACCTCTTCTTGCTGATGAAGCAGAAAATAACCAAGCTGCTGACAAGTTAAATGAGTGGTCTAAAGAGTTTAACGCCTCATTGGAGAATTAAATATCTATTGGTGAAAAAGCTCACAAGCAATAATTTACACGTCAGGTTTAACAATTAATACTTGGATATGGGGGACAGTTACAACTTGCAAAAGTATTTATAACCTGCTCAGGTCACAACCAAAACATTTAAGGTATTTTGAAGGGATGTTATGTAATAGATAGACCAACACAATGCAGTGCAGAACTCTGAAACGGGCGGAAAGTGATACATAGTTTGCAAAATGTTCCCAGGTGAATAGCATGAAACATTGGTGTCTTGTTCTCTCTTTACTTGAAATCCCCGAAATTAAATCCTTTGGGACAAATTGCCTTCAGAAATTACATATTTAATTTTTGTAATTTAATCTCAGTATAAAACCAAGCTGTTCTGAAAAGGCCTCCAGGGTGGAGAACATAATAATAAAGCAAAATAAAAAGCAACATGAAGACCAAGGGGGAAAAAATTAAAGGTTAGTTTGAGTATGAATATCCCAAATTTGAAACAACAAATAGCTTTTATTATCCAATCAACATTAAGCCCAACCACGACTACTAGCTGTTCACTTTATAAAACTTTGTATTTATTGAAAATTGCCAAGAGAAAAACCAAACTCTAAAGCTGCACATCAACCTAAGATCACCACCCCCACTGTGAAACTTAGTGGTGGCAGCATCATCCTGTGGAGATGCTGAACTTTACTGCAGACTGGAGAACCGATCGATGTTGACAGGAAGAGCAATGAAGCTAAATGCAGAAAGAAAATCCTAAAAGAAATTCTAGTGGGATTTCACCTCAGTTTCACAATACTTGAAACTGAGGTAAAGTTCACCTTTCAGAAGGACAACACCCTGAACCATACAGTCAGAGCAAAAATGAAATGGTTTAGATTAAAGGATACTTGTGTTAGAATGCACATCACACTTTTCAGATCTCAATTGGTTAAAAAAAATGTCTACATCCATAATTTTTCATTGCACGTCACAATTATATAAGAAGAATGTAGTGGAATACATTCAAATGTGTTGTAATGTGAAAAAAACACTAACAAGTATTCACCTGCATAAGCCTTATTAGATGTAATGCCCTTCAATGGACGTATGAATATGAAAACGGGTGAACATTTTAAATGAATTAAATGAAGTCTTGGGATGTTCTAAATATAGAAAAACTAAAATTATAAGGAATAATGATTTTAGGTTACTTTTTTAATTCCGTTTGCTAAATAAAGTGGAAGTCGTGTAAAAGACTCGACACTAGATGGCAGTAGCAGCTCTTCAAAGAGCTGTGGAGTCTTGAACACTTGGATTTGAAGTTGCTGTGAGAACGTTCTTCTGAGTCTGACTCAGTGTGAAGCTTCATTAAACCATCATTAGTTCCATTTGCATTTCCACCCTATTTCGTTCACTTCTAACACCTAAACATTTGCAGCTTGAGGGCAGATCATCCAAACGCGACCTTCTAAGTGTAATCAAATGGAACATCTCATAGGAACCGGACCAAGCACGAACAAAAATAAATAAATAAATAAATACAACCGCGTTTTGATAGTTGTTGGCAGCGTCAACAAAGCTGAACCAACCTGAAATTTTCTGCCTGTCGCATAAATTCATCCCAGATGACAGTCCGAAGCGACGCTCCCAGCCGCTGTTACATCACCTCCACTCTTCTGCACCACCGCGCAGAGTGCTTTGCTATGAATAATACAGGGAGACTTGGGAGACGGACATGGGACTTGGTTACTAAATGACAGAGAAAGCAGTTTGGAGAAGGAGCGATGGAGACATGAGAGAATACTCCACGTGGCTTAATCGTGTAATTCGGGCGGCAAAAACACACAGCAAACACTGATAAATTGGTCTGGATTGAACTTTATTGGCTTAGTCAGGAAATCACTTAAGAAATGTTGAAAGAATAAAAAGACACAAACGCAGCTGGAAACCAGATATGTTCATACTCTGAATAAACAGACGTTTAGCCATTTTTTCCCTACAGTCTTCAGAAAAAAAAAAACTTTTCCTGGTCAGTTAAAATTATCTAAATAATTTCCAGAATACTTACATTTTTTTAAGGGGATTTTTTGTTAGTTTTTTCAAAGTCAGGAGTTTGTATGACTTTAAACAATACTGGACGTATACCTATGAGTGTATTACAAAGCAACACCAAGCATAATGCTCCCTTTTTTGACATCATGGAACAATCAAAGGAAGTTTGCCAAGAACCCCAAAACAAAAGCAGAAGATATTGTAAATATACTGGGTGAAGCTAGTAAGAGGCATAAAACAAGCCCACTCAGAGAGGAAGAAGCCATTATTCCTGGAGCAACATAAAAAGCCAGATTGTAGTTTGCAAAATCACTCAGACACAAAGACTTTTATTTTTTGGAGACATGTCCGGTGGTCTTATGAAACCAAATGGCACTTCAATAAAAAAAGGAAAAGCTTGTGGGAGGAAGCTTGCTGCAGGAGGAACTGGTCACTTCCTAAATTAAATAGCGTTATGAGGCAACAACCTCATGTGGAAATATTAAAAAAGACATCTCAAATATATTAGGCAGGCACTAAATTGGTTGCAAAGCAGCTTAATTTGTTGTGGCCATCATAGAGCTCTGATCTCATAATTCATAATGTTTTTGAGGGCAGAGTAGAAAAGGTGTGTGTGAACAGGACAGCCTGCAAACCTGACTAGGTTACGTCAGCTCTGTCAGGAAAAATGGGCCAGAAAGCCAACAAACTTAAAAAAAAGAACAAAATTGTATAATCCTTTTTTTGTTGTTTTTCAGTCAAACTGAGAGAAATAAAGGTTTCATCTTTTTCAACAGAGTGTGTACATTTGGTTTCAGCTGCATCTGTGCTCACCTTGCATGAATAACTGACACAGGACAGTGAGAGGTATCACAGACGGCAGCAATAAGGTGGGTCACAGACTGTGAAGAAAGACAGGGTTATTGACTTGATGTTTCCCCACGAGAGCGTTAGCGTCAATGTTGAGGTAAAATAACATATTACGCCCTGAGATCAGCAGACACGTCCTCTATCGTAGAGAGCAGCACAAGCACACTTGCACTCAGGGACTGGTTGGTAGGACTCCAAGATGTTTAAATACAGATAATGAGGCATCTTTTATCAAAAAGGTGGAAATACTCTTCTTCTTATGTTGCAAAATTGCTTTTATTCAAACATATTTGCATGAGCACCGGGAGAATTATTATGAAAAATAAACTCTAAACTAGACCTATTTTTTCTGAAGCTGTAATCTTCTTTTTCCCCTCAATTGTCCTCCCTTTTTCGCAAATCTGCCTTCCCTGCCAGCGCAGACACACAGTTAACTGAGCTCAGCATATAATTAGACAAACAAAAAAGAGAGGGATGAAACATCTAAAGGAGAAGAGACTCCAAATGATTACACATTCACTCGGCTTCCTTCCCCCATGCTGCACACATAACCATCAATTAGAGGAGAGAAGAGGAGGCTGAGGACAAGCAGGCAGCCAGAAGTCTATTTGTGCTGCCTATCTCTCTGCCTTCCTCCTCTGAAAACTCCCGGCACCGGAGAGGGAGGAGGAGAGGGGAAAAAATAGAAGTGAAAAACAAGAAGTACATAAATAAAGAAATCAGAGTGCTTCACATCCGGTCGTCTGATTGGCTGAGACGCGAGTCAGGCAGATCTGGGCCACAGTTGCACTCATTGTTCAGTGAGCTTTCTTACAGAGTCCAACCCAGCGACAGCAATGAATGTTGATTGTGACCTTTGGTCTTTGGGTACGGCGAACACAAAGTGGCACTTATGAGCATGTGCGCATGTGGTTTCCATTTCTGCATTTGCATGTGGCGCCCACTTGCCCTTTTGTTCGTTTTTTGGTCTTTTTTCCCCATTTTTCCGTTTTTGCTCAGATTTGACATCGCCAGAGCGAGCCACGGGGCACAGTCAACGGTCGATGGTTTATGTGCTACTCAAACCAAACTCACCGACAGCGTTGAATGTTCACCGAGGCAGGCGGGGCAGCGGCCCTGACCCTGAGCCGATGTGACAGAGGAGGCAGGGCGCAGAGGAGGAAGAGGAGGAAGAAGAGGAGGCGGATAGGGACTCGGGCAAAACCAAGGAGGTCAGGTTGCACAACAGGGGGGATATAATGACACAAGACAGTGGCAGAGAGTGTTCTGTCCTTGGGGCACTGACAGTTCTGATCATGTTATACACACAGAGTATAACGAGGTGTTTTTAAGCTCGGATGTGAGCTTTGAGAGTCTGCTTTATTGCAGATTACCATCTTGATATCACCAGAAATTGAAGTCTTTCTTCTTCGGGGTTAAAAACGCGCTGCAGCAGCATCTGAAACACACATGAATGAGATGGTTAGCAATCATGCACCCATAAAAGGAAAAGTTTCTTGGTTCAGAGGTTTCTCAAAAACAATTTTAGCTTATGTTTTTACTCGTGTTGCCGTTTAGTTCACTTCTTCAGCTTACATTTGAACTTTAAATGAAACAGAGTCAGGACAAAGGCAGAAAGATTCAGATCCTATAAAAACAACTTGACTGCTTATGTGGTTTGTGACACAGAAATTAAAGGTCAGGGTTTACAGAGTGACCCCTTATGTCATGGTTTTGCTAAGTCATCTTCAGATACCTGATCCATGTGTATCACCTCTTTGAAAGTGAAACAAAACAGAAAATCTACTTTTTCCAAAGCATCCAGGTTAGCGTAAAGACAAGCCCAAAAGTATTCACACCGATGGCACATTTAGATTTTTAGTTGTTACATGAAACAGTGGACACATTCCCTAAAAAAATTAGATAAAATTATGTAAAAAGATCATTGTTTTGATAGAGTAAGTTTATCAAGTAAATTTGTTTAAAATTCTTTATATGCTTCTTATCAAACGGAAAAAAATCTTTATTTGCGTTCTAACAATCAAATCTTTCTTATAACTACTGGTCATCTTTCTGCATGTTTCCTCTGGTTTTGTTTTATTTAATTACTTTTCAGGCTGGAAGACCTCCTTACCATGGCCCTAATCTTTAAGTTGCTCTACAGATTGTCTATCAGATTCAAATCAGGATTCTGGCCAGTTTAAAATATTAATATTATTCCTATTGATTAATATGGGAAAACAAATTAATTGATGGAAATAATATTAACGTATTATTTTTTTGTCTTTGTAAAGAATCTCCTTTATAAGTGGATGCATTAGGCAACCTTTCTGGAACAAAACTCTATCCTTCTTTACCATTTTAAACTAGCACTATGTTCTTTGAGTGAACTGACCTTTAAATTCAAAAAGTTCCTAAAGAACTGAAAAAGTAAGAAACACTTTCATTTTATTTTATTTTTTTTGTCATCCTGACAACCCCTACTTTAGCTTGACATCACTCTGCTAATGGTTACTGAGCCATTTTCAAATCCGTGGACATCCAGCACAGAGAACAATACCGACATCCAACTGTGCGGCCCAGCTTCTTTCGGACCCCCTCTGCGGCGTGGCCCCTTCTCAGACCGGGAGCTCCCATTGTCAGAAGTGAGGCCAAACAACTCTCGACAGTGTCGTCTCACCGCTGCTGGCTGCGTAGAGAGTAGGGGTTCGGAGGGGGGGCAGAGACTGACATCAGAATGACAAATGCTGATCTACGGTCATCCATTGCCTTATTTCATCAGCTCCAGGCTGCTGATGTCATTATGCAAGCCAGACCTGCATCCATTACTCTGGTGGGGTATGGGAGGTAGAGCTATGGCGTGATAAGACACTGGCTACAATGGATGACTAATGTGTCACATCATTGGAGCTGTAATTCAGAAAGCAATAAAACAGACAAAATGGTTTTTTGTCTTGCGAGTGTGCAGGGTCTTTGATTTACTGCCTCTGCGTTCTTTCATGCTTTTGTCTACAGACGTGCAACACTCTCAGAAAGGGGAAAACACTGGCTGGTTTGTAAATAATCTCAAGGAAATACAGTACGATATTCACTGGCCCCTTATAAACATACTTTCTGACAGCGTACCCCCGAGGTGGAAGTGTCTGTTCCGCCAGGGCCTCCGATAAGAGACCAAAATCATATGCCTTATTACATCTTCCCCACTCCATCACAGTCACAAGCGCACACACACTTACACCTCGCCCCACAATGAGACGTGAAATGAAAAATAGGCAGAGGGTCGGCGGAGAGGGGAAAAGAGGCCTTTGCCATGGCAACCCTAGTGTCAGCCATCCATTTCTTCTTAATACCCCCGACCCCAATCCCAGTTCAATGTCGCGCCCTCTGAAGGGACCCCCTCTCTACAGCTGAATATTTCTTTTGTGTGGAGAGACTCTCCCCGGGTATATATGAGAGTGTGTGTGCGTGAGTGTGCAGGAGGGGCTTACAGAGGAGGAAGGGATTGAGGTTAGAGAGGTTAGGGGGGCAGATCATGGCTAACGTAGTTTAAAGGAAAGGAGGGGGGCAAAGAGTCTCCGCATTACATGGAGGTTAAAAACCAGAGCTCAAATCACACACACACACACACACCCCCACCCACACACCCCCACACACACACACACACGTATATTTATTGATATATACCTTCTGATATACATTTAAACACCATACTTATGGGGGAGATAATCTTTTAAAATAGCAGATAATTATCCCATATGGCAAACAGCCGGCTCTTTCCCCCCTCAAGTGTATCGCCAGCAAACCCCGTGCTTCAATTTTTTTTTTCCTCCTTGGAAACTCTCATGGTCTCTCGGTCTTGCCTGAGCAGCCCACTCTACATTACTGACAAAAGCGGTTTTAGAGGAGTGGGTGGGGAGAGGCGTCAGCTGCTAGACAAAATAAAAAGGCCTCTATTTGTTTCTTGACAATAAACGTCCCCATCTTTGGAGAACCTCCACAGCTGCAGCCAGATAGGCTTTCATTTCTAACTGTAGACTAATAGAGAGCGCTATCTCCTTTTCTCGACTGTAAGCGGATTTATTGTGCGGGATGAAATGCCGTGGATTTGCGGTCTTTACGGGTGTGCGGGGGTGGCTGGGTGGGTGGGGCCCGCTGCCCCACCAAGAATGAGCCAAAACAAGTCTGAAGCGGGCTAAAAATGTGGCGGTGACCAACTGGAGAGATAACGCTTGGAGGAAAAGCGGCGCAGATGTAAGAGCGAAATACGCAAGACAGACAACTCAATTTTTCAAAAACAACAAGAGAACATCCTTTTCTGTGAACCTACAGAAATTTCTCTCTCAAAGGACAATTAATGTTCGGCGAATCCTCCGGAAATCCCAAAACAGGCTCCCCTCGAGGCCGAGTAAAGGAAGCTGGCAGAGGAAGTGCCAGTGGTGTCTCTCTGGGGTGGTCCGATGTGGACTTTAATGTCCACTGCAGTGTATACTGTATGTTCACTCATAATTACTAACAGACCTGCAGTCTGCCTGCAGGGCTCTCACAAGCAGCGCTATGCCTACACATACATATGTTCCATTTTAATAGCTGCCAAGCCTTCACTGGAAATGTGCTGTAGTGAAATGAACATGAAGCTTTTATATAGTATTTTAAAAAAAATACAACATTTAAGACCAAGAGTTCCCTTGTTGGATTAATCATTGACCCTGGTGGGATAATAATATAAACAGGCATGCGTCTGTTTTTTAAATATGGCCAATAATTACAGCCAAGCTGCTCTGTGGTGGGTCTTTTCTACCACATTTAGATCTGGCTTTGCGAAACATCTGGTTGGGTTATTGTATTCAGTATAGGCTGCAGACGCTATTTAGGAAATATACTGCCAAGCCTGTAAACGTGCACATTTCTCTGCACCTAGCATACTTTTTCTCAGTTTTATGCTGTAAGCGAATACACTCTTCCCTGAAAGTTTAAACTGTTATTCTGAGCAGAGACCAGATATTTTTTTTGAAGATGCCCATTTTCCCCCCTTTGAGCTTTGTTGTTTTTTCCTGGTAACTATAAAGCACAACACAGAAAAAAAAACATCCTGCTGATTCTGTGATAGAGGTAGGAGCTTTGAATCCTACAAAAATGGAGAAATTATGACATTTTCCCCATTTATGCATCAAAGCATGTGTTTTAGTATATTAATTTAGTATATTTAGAAGTCAAAAATGTTTGGTTTTTGCGTAGTTTTGATGCATTGAATGAGTAGAAAAAATAAATCAGTTTTTTTATTTAAAACACACAAGAATCAAAGTCAATCACGGGGGAAATTAGTTGACTCCAATCTTTCCAATATTTGGCCGATTGTTCAGGTCCAGTTCTTACCATGTAGACTAAAACTGATTTAAAATGTTTTAGACGACTAAAAGTGATCCAGGCCATCTTAGTCTATTAGAGAGCAAAGGGCACGTTGTAACACAAGGTGCAGAGTCTGTTCAACAAGTGCAAAGACATAAAGCAAGAGGCACCGAGTTAGTGCCCTGCCACTGATTGGCAGGGTGGGGTCACCGGGTGACCCCTGCCCTTTTTAACCTTGAGGAATGTTGTCATGCTGGTGCGTCTATTGTTCCAGCCTCCCTGGGGTCAGCGGTGCAGAGCGTCAACTGAATGTGAGCGATGAAGGTTCCTGACGCGTCTCCCTTTACCCCCACAAAATATCTTCTTTTTCTTTCTCTAATCCCTTTTTTCTGCCCTTCGTCCCCCAAAATTTACGCAAACAAAGGGCATCGGCACGTCTCAGACCGAGCTGCCGTTGATGGGCTCAAGTGTGCGCGGATATAAAAAAAAAGTTCCTATCATGTTACGGTGACTCTCGCCTGTAAGTCAAAGAAGATAATATCCATGTTGAAAATGTATATTGCTGGAAAAACCCTCCATCACTTGTCATACAAACAGTTGTTTCTACTGTTTGTATGACAAGTACAAAGATGGACCGTTCTTTAGACGGTCCATCAAAACTACGCAAAGACCAACCATTTGGTCTTTAGATGGTCTGAGAACCTGCCTGTGCAGGAAATCACCAGCAGCATGATGAAGCTGACGAGAGAACCAGGCAGGCAGGTACCTTCTATGTACCCACCTAGGGCTGGTCAGAGGAAATAGAGGGAAGGGGATTTATGATGTCATAAAAGAGTGCCAGCAGAGAGATGCCTGTGAGCAGGTTGTCTCTGGAGCTGGAACCATAAAAGTCTCCTGCAGCTTCTGCTCCCTCCCCCTGTCCGAGATGCTGTCAGAAGACCGAGCAGCAGTGGACCAGACCGAGCCTTGCTATGATTTGCAGTAGAGACAGAAAACGTGAGCATGTTGTGGCCAGGCCGAGATATCTGTAGGCATTTAATGATGTGCTAAATAATTGCTAATCTTTAATTGTAATATTGCGACTCTAAAATTGAGGGAATAAGCAATAATGAATTAGTGTAAAATATGAATGAAGAGGCAAGGGAGTACAATGGAGTAACAGTTTTAACACAGAAAATGCAAGACCAAAATGTATATAGCATGACATAATTGCTTTTACTTCAAACAGAAATAAATCAAATGTTATGCAACATTTTGATTAAAACAGTTATAATAGTGTTGTGTATAATATTCCTGTATTATTTTGTTTTTAATGTTCTGTTCTTCTTAGAGTAACATTGTGAGTCTAACAAAACGAACTTGGCTGGTGCATTAGTCAGGCTATCTGCTCAGATTCTAATCTGAGTAGATAGAAATATATTAACATATGACGATATATATAATATCATCATTTTCCGAAAATAATGGCTGAAGTCATTTTTGCCAAAAGTGATTATTTTGCCTAGATTGGGCTTCTGAGCCTTTGCTGTAAATGTAACAACGATTTGTCTAAGTAATTTTTTGCTCAAGTAAGTTTTTCTTGACTTCATAATGTAAAAATACAAATGTAAATCCACCTGATCTCTCCATCATTATTTACATTACTAAATATATATATATATATATATATATATATATATATATATATATATATATATATATATATATACATGTGTAAAATCCTAGTTTTACATTTGCCTACTAAATTTCCACTCTACTATTCTCAGTCTAAAGCTGCAGCACCTCAATATGGGAACTGTATTTAAAAAGTGAGGCACCATCTGTCGGGCCAGACTAAACAGGTGTAAGGAAGAGAAAGCTGATATTCACTCTTCAGATGTAAAGAATACCCCTCTTCTCCCCTTGCTTGCACAGGACTCAGATCAGTATGGTTTGTACAGCAGTGATTCTCCAACAAAGGGCTCTAGACACACTCACAGTCTCAGCGCTTGTTAAAAAAAACAAAAAAAACAACAACAACAAAAAAGAGGAGAGATTGTGGTTATTTGCTCTACAGCCTCACTAAGGACGTTTCCCATTGTAAACAGGAGTGGCTGCACGGCCCCGTTTCCTTTCATCCTTCTCCTTCAGGCACGCTGCCTTTGTCTCACCGAGGACAGAAAAACCGGCCTCCCGGCTACGCTACACTGGTCAAATACCAGGGAACTATCCCTGGCCTGTTCGGAAAAACAACAAGGGGAAAAGGAGGAAGAGCGGCAGAAACGGAGAAGGAGGGTGAGGGGATAAGGTGTGAGTTTTTTGCTGGAGTTAGGACAGAACTATAAACAGCTGGTGCAAAGAGATGAGAAAACTTTGGAACATGGTTCGGGGCAGTAACCAAAACTACAAAGATTTCTGGTCAAACCGATCCTACAAATGAAAATATTTTTAATGAGGTTCCAGAAAAAAACCTCATTAAAATTCATTAAAATCCTGCTTCAAACTGCTGGTTAACTGCGTTAAAAAAAACTATATTTTTCTCCTCCTGCTTACAAACTAGTTTACAAAAAATGTTTGTTTTTTTTGTTGTTTTTTCTTAGAAGAAGAATCATGTTAGCCATTAGATATGAGCTAGCTACAGGTATCAAAGTATGCTGATGTTTTTAACAGCCTCACCTTACTCAGAAATGTTTCTATCGTACCGTCTTGAATTTACATTGGAAGACATTTTGAAATGACAAGAAGGAAAATGCTGGAGATATTAGTATTTCCTGCATCTTTGCAGAGAAATCAAAGCTGCCGCTCCCAAAGCTGTGAAGCTACGTACCAAAGATTAGCTGGTTTAAAGACAGAAACCCAAATGAAAACTTTAAAAATGCTCCTGATCTAAATTTCGGGATTTGGGAGTAATGCTTGCCATCAGGTCTGTCATCATATGTTGAGGTTTTCAGTTGATCCTTCCTTCATGTTGTGCACTGCCGGTCAACTGGCTGAAAAAGACCGCTGTCTTTCCCTGCTTAAGACATTGATTCATTTGACTGGACAGGAATATATCTAGTAAAACATAAATGTTAATACATATCATCACTTTAGCAATACTAATATATTATATATAATTTTAGAAGCTGTTAGGAATGCTTATTGTTTTTTTATTTGAAATGAAAGCAATAGATTACAGTCCATGTTTTTTTAATTCACAATCTGACATCAGACTTTTCCTGTTCTGAATGTGAAACAACTGCAGAAAAATCTAAATTTAAACATACACAGTTCTTTTATTTTTGCACCTGTACTCTTATAAACGTGCCCACTCTGTGTGCAGCTGTAAGAGCCTGTAAGGTTAAACAAAGCAGTTCTCTTTTTTATCTCTCTCATCCTAGTTTGCACTTTTATGCCAGCTCAGCAGAAAAAGGGGAGTTCCTGCATCCGTGTAAACGTATACGGCTGAGCTAAATTGAAGCCATTCTGAAAGCGGGGTGCATGTAAAGGCGGCACGTTTCAGTCCACACAGACTGTCCCGACAACCGAACCTCACTGTCACACCTCATAAAGCAAAGTTCCAGCAGAAGGGTTGAGTTTAAAGTCAGGGGGGAGGAAGGTAAGGTGAAAACACGATAAATAAGGAGGAAAATAAAGAATGCATCCATTCAGAAACCTGCGGAGAAAAGAGTGAAAAGCTCTCGGTGAAAGCCCCTTAAAGCTTCGAGCTTCGATGGCCCGTCTTTCAGGTGCGCTCAATAGAAAAATACACTTTGAGAACCGACTGCAGCAGAAAATATAAGAAAGTGAAAAACGCCACAAAGGAGTTGTTAATCTTCCAATTCTCTCCTCTAATTTATAGTCTTTGCTCAGCTGTAGGGAGAGAGGCAAAGACCCACAAGTTTATTTTCAAATTGTCCACAAAGAATGCCTGTCATTTCCTGGCGTTCCCCACTTCCATATGAAAGCCCACCTCCCCCCCTTTCCTTCAGGGACAATGGGAAAGATTCCAAAATTTCCACGGGGAGTGTCTAGCGCGGCGATACAATAAGAAAGCATGTTGTGACAGAATGGAGACAGGCTGTTTCTCTCAGCTGCGACCAGACTGGGGCCAGCTCCGGTGTTGGAGCATTTTGCAATTAAAAGCAGGAACACCGGAGCATTAATAAGGAAAATTGACGCCGACACGAAATCGCTTCTTGTAACAACAGGAATTTTTGCACATTTCCAACAACAGGTTTGCGTTATTAAAACAGCTAAACACAGACTAGATTCTTTCCTAAATCTCCCTCTCAAATACAAATGCAGAGTCAAACATCTTTTCCAAGAGTTTCCCAATTAACCCGAAGAGTGTGTTTGGCTCTAAAGTGCATCGAGTTCAAACGCCATGTGCTTCTAAACGGGCCAATAGGCTCTTGAAAGCCACCTGGCTTGACCCGGGCCCTCGGCTAGACGAGGGGTCAGAGGTCAACCACTCATCTAGATAGGCTGTATGTCGCAATGCCCGAGGCGGGGGCCAGGGGTCTCCATTACCTAACCTTTCCATTTACCCTTGGCTGCACAGGGAAGCACAAACACACAACGACTCCCACTCCGGTCCTGCTACTGCCGTGGACTCATTCAGACCTCTAACGGCCATTTAACCCGCACATGTGGATACAAACGGTACGACTTGCTCCTTGGGATGCATAAACAAAAAAAAGTACAAGGGGAAAGGAAACAAGTGCAAGATCAACTGCCAAGGATATGAAAATTACACAAAAGTATGAAACAAAATTGCATAATGTGGGCTAATTTTATTTGGAACAGATCAACAGCAGAGATAAAACAAAATATTGATTATTTCAGCTATTATAATCCATAAGATGTTTTTTTAATTTAATTTTAACACACAGACGTAAGCAAAAATATAGAATAAGCACCCGCTAAATTTGGTCATTTTGATTTTTAGCTTCCACATCATGACAGTCTGATTTTTGCAACCAGAAATATGTCATAGCAGTTAAATTTTTCTTTCAAGACAAAATTATCGATCTTCTTTCAGCCAGCTAACCTGCAGTGCACAGAGAATTCGCACTACAAGTTTAGAAAGGACAACACTATTCTACTGCGATCTCTCTGGGACTTCCGCTCATCAGAGGACAAATTAGCAGTTTTTATATCTTTTCTGTTGGAGACCTTTGTGCACTAACATGATGCTATGCAGCTGTTATTGATGCCTTTTCAATTTAGATCCTTAGCAGAAATGTTGTAAAGACTTAATAGGTGTTTTTTTTGTTTGTTTTTTAAAAAAAGAGAGAGAATAGAAGTTTCAAGTACAGAGCTGAGTGAGTTTTTAAAAACTTATTCAAAGTAAGATGAGGCTCTATGAAAGAAAAAAATAATAATTACATTTTTTTAGTTCCCATACTAAGACTGACACATATTTCTGATGCAAAATATTTCCAAACAGTTGATTTTGTCTTTCTTAAAAACAAGGGGAAGATTGTTGTTACTGTTCAACCAGCTGATCAGCAGTGCACAGCAACAGTGACTAGAGGGCCAGAATTCTTCTCTGTTCCTTACAGAAAAAAACTCAATCTCTCTAACGTTTCCTCTGGGAAGCATTAAGGATTTCACACCATAAAAAGCAATTGGAAGGACATTTTCTACCGTTTTAAAGCTTTAACAGTCTTCATAACTTTTTTCTCCAGAAATACAAATCATTACAAAAAAATTTAAACTTGTGGTACATGGTACATGTGGTATTTTCTTTAAATAAATTCTAAATTTGCAATAAATATTTTGTGAATGAGACTGCGCTAAAAAAATGCTAGCATTGTATTTACACAGACAAAAAAAAATCTAACTAAAGCGTATCTTGATGAGTTGAGGAGAAGCAGCGATTCGCAGGCGCGTCTCCTATGCAAAAACAGGCAGAGAGGATTGCAGGTTGCAGCTGACGAACCTCATCATATTCTGAATTACGCAGGAATGATGATCATAGCTTCAGCTGGAGATAAGATAGGCAGACATCCAACTGACTCCTGTCCAGCCTGACAGCAGCAAGAAGCCTGACTTTTTCTGTGTCCGCTTACTTCTCCCTGATGACGCCGATCAACTGGGAACCGAATTAAACAGAAATCCACTCTGACATTTGCTGCTCTTTCTGGCGAGGGAGATGCAGGCTGCTGCCCTTTTTTCTGTTTCTTTCTTTCATTCTTTCTTTCTGTCTTCCTTTTTTCTTTCTTTCTTTCTTTCTTTCTTTCTTTCTTTCTTTCTTTCTTTCTTTCTTTCTTTCTTCAGAAGGAAGAAAGCTAAACTGATTTATGTGTAACTCGGCCCTGAGAGGGACGTAAGTGGAAACCCATCGGTCTGGATCACATCAGGACCAGTGGCGGCCCAAGATGGTACTGGGCCTCAAGCAGAATTTGATTAGAGGCTTGACTTGATGCAACTAATAATATCTCTTATGTCCCGTCAAAATAAGAGGTTTTATTTCACATGATGTAACTAATTATTTCGCAGAATGTGTTTTTGCTTGACCCTCACATCACACGTAATATATTGAAGTAACTAAAATAAGAAAAATAACAAAATAAATTGCGGTAGCTATAACTTTAAATGAGCCATTTTTTGGAAGTCATGTGCAGGATGTTGTGTTTCAATACAAACTCAGTGAAGATTTATCCAACTCAACTAGATGTTCTAACAAGTAAACATGAAAACTGTTATTTAGTTATTGGTAGTAAATTATGACTGTTACTATAAAACTGTAAAGATTTCTTCAATACAAGTATTATTTGTCAGGTGGTCTGAATCCAAACAAATTTAAGAGCAATTTTCCAATTTTAAACCTTTGAAACAAATTCAAATGGTTCATTCTGGATAAACATAACAAACTTGAGGTTCTGCGATTTGTATCCTGTATGAGAAGTCCAGAACTATCTGAGCTTGTTGCTAATTCATTCCCCGGTTTATTACCTCAAAATGCCATTTCCTCAGAGAAAAGAACAGCGCAGATACGTTTATTTCTCTTGCTACTTGAATATTTTGAAGTGTTGTGGTAATAGGTATCTATAAAATGCTCAGATGTAGTTTATTTTAATCATATTTTATATTCATTGCCTCTGATGCTTGTTTTGGCCTGTTGCCTTCAATGCGTCACTCTTGATTAAAGAAAAAGCGATTCTAAGTGATGAAACATCTTGGAGTCAGATGTTTGTATCTGCTTACAGTAAACTATGAGTAACATTTCTGTAAATTAAGCAGATACAAGATAAGGATACAAACTGACACCTGCTAAATATGAAATGTCCCTTGACAGCCACTCTTCTTGAGCAGCAGCTAAGTTTGCTAATATCTTGGGCCGGCTTCAATCAGAACTATAAATTTGTTAGGATTCTTTACATAGATACAAATTTGTAGATGATTTTTTTTAAGCAAACTGACTTCAAAAGTATGAAATTGACTTTTTTTCAGTAACTCACAGCACATTTCATTGTTAGCGCAGCTCTAAGCAACTATATCTAATGTATCCAGATGGCAGAAGAATTAATGGAGACTGCCTCATTAACCTTAGAGCATATTAGTGCTTGGCACTGCACAGTGAGAGCCTAAGATGAATAATTTTAACAGCAACAAAAATAATGTCTCAACTGCATTACAGTGAGCTAGTTTCCCCTCAAGCCTCAACGCGTCAGATTGAAGTATGTTTATTTAGAGTGGATGCATCCTCTCTGAGTGCCCATCCTGAAAATGGCAGTCTGTTTTTTTCTTCTTCGTCTTCTTCTCTCTCTCTCTCTCTTTTTAACAATGTGCCGAAGGCTCCAATTCCGGGAGGAAGTCAGATGCGCAGAGAGCGTTTCCGAGAATTCAAGATGTGCAAAAAACCCATGCTCCTAATCCTGTTCGCGCTCTTCCAAAATTTCTTGTTGGAAGAATGGCTCTGCGAGTGATTTATTTGTGATTTGTCTCTTCATGCTTTCATCCGCCCCACTTTGCTCCGATGAAACGGTTATTCTGGGCTTTCCGTCTGCTTTTACGCACGCATCCACGCCAGACAAGATCGCATCATGAGTCAGGGCTTATGGATGGAGAGAGAAAGAGAGACGGGTGGTGGCTGTGGATGATCGCTCTGTTTTTGAGCTCTTCAGGTGTCTTTGGGGTGGGGTTGGCAAATGCATAAAGGGGTTGCTGTAATGTCGATATGATGACAGATGGTCCGCACAAAGCTGATGCGCATCGTTCAGTTGGGAAAAAAAGATATATATATATATATATAGTCACAATTTATCAGTCTTCACCAAGTAAAGGGAACAAGGTCGCTGTCTGGTGAGAGGAATGAATCAAAGTTAGATTACTGGGGCTCCTCAGATCGGAACTGGTGAGCTGCTGGAGCTGCTAAAACACGAAAGTAAAAAAAAGAAAAGAAAAAAAATGAAAGAAAGAAAGAAAAAACTTTGCCAAGAAACGAAATCTGCATCTGGTCATCCATGTGCATTCCTTTTGAAAAGAAAAAAAGTTGAAGAGGACAAAAGCGCGTTCATGCTTCTTGGGTTAGACTGTAGAAGAAATCAGAATAGGATGTGGAACAAATTCACATGCGCTTACCGCCTGGTTGGAGCGCTGAGCGCCAAACCCACACAGAGTTTCACTGTCGTTTTACGCGCACATTCAAAGCGTTCATAACCCCCATTACACACATCAAATACGCATAATGTATTTCTAAGTATTACATCAGTTTCCGCGGAGTTTTTTCTACAACAAACAACATCTATCTGCTCTTCTCTGTTACATTCTTTGTGACGATAGCATACTCACAGCGTTTTCCCTTCATCTTTTGATATGTAAGCATCGGGATTCACCTTCCAGTCGAGGTGGTGGGGACTGATGCTATTTCTTCTTCTTTTTTTTTCATCCTCATCACCTCCATCGGAGCTCAAGTCCACACCGCCTGTGTGCGTCTGCCTCCCCTGATCCAAAGATTACGCTGCGTTTGAGGGGCCGGAGGGAAGGGCATCCGGTTTACAGGGATCACTGGAGCAACGGGGATTGGCTCGGAAGGGATAGCTTCATTAAAAAAAATGCGTGTTTGCCATTGGATAATGGCGCCCCTGCGTGTGGGAATGGGAGGGAATGGGGGAGTTGTCCTATATTATTCCGGAGAACTCGGGTGGGGAATACAGGAGGAGGAGGAGTGACTCTGAGGGCAAGCGTCGTATGTATACTTTGTCAGATATATATATATATTTTTTTTAAATATAATTTTTGTGTTAATTCTAATCATTTCATCATAAGAAATAACGGTCACAATGGACTTAAACTTTGTGGCAGCTTTTAGGACCCCAGGACATCCGTCTGAGTTCAGGATGGTTCTGGAAAATTCTGTATAGCGTCACAGCATTTCCCCCTATTTTCTGCTTCATTCTTCTAAGTTTGACAGGAATTAAACATATTCACATGGGGAGGAAATACCACCAGGAATAAATCACATACACATCACACCGAGTGTGTTCCTGTTGGAGGAAAGCTACCAGCAGGCTGCAGGATTTAATTTTTTTTTCCAAACAGGAGCTGGGTAGGAAATGGTGCATGGATAATTCTCTCCTCAGATCTTCACTCTGAGAGTACTTGACTGAATCGATTCTGCTCAAAGCTTTCTCATGTTCCCACTCTTACATCAGTCCAGGGAGAATCACTTTAGGTAACGGTGCTCTAAAACGTAACAGCATCTTTATTAAGAATTAGCAACCCACTCAACCATACAGTACCTTGGAAAATTCATAGTCCTTGAAGTTTATGATGCCATAGCCACAAATGCCAATGTCTTTTATTTGGTTTTTAATTTGAGAGGCTAATACAAAGCAGTGTATGATCACTTAGGAGTGGAGGCGGAGGATCGCTTTATTTTATGGCTATGATACATATCAGTTAAATCTTGTGCAACCAACTTCATTAAGTTTGTAATTAGCAGAGCTAAATATGAGGCAATAGTCCTGCTTTGAATGTTTCATCCAGCACAGCTCAGTCCACCAAAGAAAATGTAAGAAGCACAGCTACAAACATCCCGATACAAATGCCCAAGACAGTTGAGAGTCATCAGAATTAGAGAAGCAGCCAATAGGATCATAGTAACTCTGGAGGAGCTGCAGACACCCACAGATCAGGTGGGAGAAAATTTAATCTTTTGGGTGAACATGACAAATTATTATTGACACAGAACATCAGCCTAATATAATAGTGGGGGGGATGGATCATCATGCTTTCCTTTAGCAAGGAAGAAAGAAGCTGATCAGAGCTGATGGGAAAACGATCTAAATCATCTACAGGGAGCTACTGGAACAAAACTTGTAAATGCTTTTATCGCTTACAAAAAAGCCCTAATCTTTAGCTACAGTAGAAAGGGTTAGATCTAATAATATTTATTCATAGTCAAAGTCCAGACCCCAGTTCAGCTGTGGAAAGAAATCACATTTTTCACAAATACTCTTCATCTAATACGACTGAGCTTCTGCTTTCACTTTCACTTTATAAGTATGCACTGCTTTGTTAATTTATCAGAGAAAAGCCAAATAAGTCATTGAGGTTTGTGTGACAAATGAGGGTAAGTTCAAGGGCTGTGGATGTTTTCATAAAGACTTCTGAACACAAACATTTTCACAGTGACGAACTGGGCAGTGAGAGCAGACAGATGAATCTAAACACTCTGGTTTTTCAGGCAGAGTGAAGAAAGACCTGCAGGAAGCAGAAATTTGGTCTGAACATTTCTCTAACTACACAGAGCATTTTTTTGATGAAGATCCCTAATCCGGCAGGGAACAATTCTCCAAACTGAGACTCATTCCTGACTTCACAATCGTACCACACCCAGAAAGGCTGCAAAACCACAAATGAATTCTTTATTCTTAGACACAGAATGCTCTGTGCTCCCAAACCAGCACCAACTGCACGCTCAGGCTCCAACAAAGCAACACATCATCTGATTATTGTGTGAATATGGAGGCTAATTTGCATTACCGGTGGGACTGATTCTCTCAGAAGTACGGCACCTAGATTTATTCAGTATTCAGTTTAATTTCAAACAGCCAAACGGGAACAACAGCCTTGGCTTGATTTCCTTTAAGCCTCTAATCTCTCTTTCCTCTTAATTTAGCCGGCAGCTTCAATCACAGCTCCTTCACAAATCTGACCGAGTGGGTGTTGATGTGTGAGACGTCTATCCTGTGAAAATCTCATGATCCCATACTGGAGCACTTTGTGGTTAATTTCAAACTACGGCTAATCTCCTTCTGCCCGCATTAAATGAATTTTTACTCTACCTTCGTGAAATTCACAATTTGTTTCTCTTTAAGGGTTTACTAGATGTGTTTCTCACGATGGGAGTCTTTTGTCTGCTACATATTAGAGATGATGTCACTTCCTGTTCTGACACCGTAAAAATCGAATATTCTTTAAACATTTATTAAGAAAATGCTAAAGAAATGATTTTTTTTTTTTATAATTGGTGCAGTTTTTTTTGTCTGAATTAGCACAATCATATCTCTATATATTTTTAGAATGATTTCATTTGAATCCATCCTTATAATATTGTACTTCCTGATGGTTCAGAACTCCCCAGAACACAATATGTTTTAAATCTGTGAAAAACAATTATATTTTTATTTTACTTTTTATTTCATCCTTATTGTCCCAGAAGATAAATTTATTGAACTCATTAGATTATGTTATAAAGATGTCCAGGCCAGAATAAAAGCAGAAAAAGGTGCAAAGATGTGATTACATTTACAAAATTACACAAACAATATAATTAAGTTAAATCATTTGCAGTATTAAAATGCACTTAGACATCCCAAAAAAAAAACACAACAGAAACAATGTCTATGTCTCCGGTCTTTGTCAAACCCAAGACTCTGATTGACTTCAAAACATTAATAAAAACCCTCAGTCGGAAGAAACATGTTAGTTAAATGAAAAGACCAAATTCTGCAAGGGGTATGAATATTTTTGGGCTTGACTTTAGCCAGTGAAGCACTAAATCCACTTCATTTGGATTTCTAACTGAGATTTCTAATTTCCATCATTAAATTGGCACTTCGAATGTTATTATATTTGGTACTACCGTTATTTTGATATCTTGAGGTGTTCTGCATTTGTGGCTGTCTGTAGGCCATGTGGATTTTAAGACTGTCCTGATAACTATGAATGAAAGGCTCACTAAATTGAAACTGTGTGAGTTTTACTTCAAACCAGTCAAATGTCCAAAAACAGGAATCAGCAGAGAGACAATAAGTGCAGGTTCACATGCTGTTTGTGGTAGTGGGCTTAAGCTTGTCTTTTTATGAATGTGTAGTTATAATAGATGGTTTAAAAAACTCCAACCACTCCCTTGATTTCTTCCTTGGAGGACTTAATGAAGGCTTAGTGAAGGAAGTTCTTAAAAATATTGTTTGTGCTCACGGCTTTTTGTTCTCTCTTGGTCACAGGCACAAGGTTTTGTTACACATCTGT
Source organism: Phalloptychus januarius (assembly GCA_902982915.1). Taxonomy (NCBI): domain Eukaryota; kingdom Metazoa; phylum Chordata; class Actinopteri; order Cyprinodontiformes; family Poeciliidae; genus Phalloptychus; species Phalloptychus januarius. Next base: position 10,039,369 of record CADWAE010000466.1, on the reverse strand, counting down.
GGTGTACTCCATCCCACCTCTGAACGGCAGCCATGACACTCCTGTCCCACTGAACAAATGAACAAACAACAACTTACAAAGTTGTGTGAGTTCAAGCACTTTATGCATTATAAAGTTCGTGTAGTAAATCAAACAAGCAACATGAATAACTGCTTCTATTAATTAACTGTAATAATTATATAACCTTAGAGATCCTTAAGTCAAGATCTTTGTTGATGTTTTTAGTCATCAGTTTCTGCAGGAGAAAATTAAAATAGTTAAAATTAAATTTTTGTGTGTATGACTTTCACAATAGAGTTCAGTGTTTATAGGAAATAAAGAGATTAGTTCCTTTAAACTCTTTATTTATAGAAAAAAAATTGTCTCGTCAACTTTTTGAAAGTTATCTTTCAAAAACGTATTTTTTGAAAGATAAGTTTCTCTAGCATTCAAAAAAATAAAGAAACAATCAGAAATATGATTTCTGATTGTTTTAGCATGACTTCTTATCAACAAATGTCATGCTAAAATAGTTTTTACCCTTCTGGGCAAAGCTCTACTGATATTAAAGCGCTCCATTTCATGAGCCCTGCAGGCCTCTCATGCCTGAAGGTCAGGGCTCATCATGATTCAACAACAGAGAACGGCTCGACAAAAATGGCACAAACAGGAGATTTCCACTGCTGACCAAAAAGAGCACTAAGGCTCATCTCACTTTTCCTAAGAACATCATCATTATCCCTGTGAGTTTTGGAAAAATATTCCCAGGACTCCTGAGGTGAAAGTAAAACCTTTTGTAAAATGTTTATCATTGTACATAAAACCAGTGCAGTGTGTACTAAACTGTTTTACTGCTTCAGACCCTGAATGACTTGCTGTAAGTGATAGAAACATGATTTTTATTTTCCTCAGCAGAAGAAGAATGTCGCCTTGGGTCACATTAGTTTGTGACCCAAGGCGAAAGAACAAAGTTGGACAGGGATCCAACACACACCAGCAGGTTGAATGGCACAACAAGCGTTTTGGTTTAGGGCACAATTACTTTCCCCCGTTGGTTTGGATGATTTTTTTTCCTCCTTGATATAATTTAATAAATGGAACATTATTATAAAGCACTTTTCATAACAGTGAAGTGCTACAAACAGTGCTACTTTTGTGATCATTTTGGTAATAAGATGATGAAGATTTAAAATGCAGATTAACAGAGAAAGACTGGATACATCAATTAAATCCATCAAAACACCAAAGTTAAAGTTTGGCCTAAATAGCAAACATAAAACATAAATAGCTATCAATGAAATCTAGAAATAGTAAATTACAATATTTTGGAAAACAAGTTTAATTACTTGCCAATTAATTAAACTTTTATTTGCAAGTTTTTTCTGGTGTTTACCTGTATATTTAACTAGTTAACTAGGCTTGTATTTACTTGGGTGAATGATAGCTCATAAAAATATCCAGGCAAATACACATTTTTTGTGTGACAAAAAGTAGCAAGAACACGAGAAACCTGTAAGGAACTAAATGGTTTTCTCAGCGTCCCTGAGAAATTTCTCTAAATTGCCCTATTTTAAAAAAACTGAGACTGTACCTTTGAATGTTTTCATTTTTGAAGTTTAATTTTCTGATATTTTCTTACAATGTAAAGTGATGTCATCCATGTGCCCTCTGGATGACATCACTTGGAAAAATTGCTTAAATTCCCATGGTTTTACTTATGACATACAGTTTTATCTCTGTGAGTCACTTGAACCTTATCGCTTCTCTCAAATACAAGAACAAGACTGTAAAATGGAAGTAAGGGCCAAGAAGACCCTTTACTATTTTCTGTTGAACTCTGACAAAAATAAACTTATAAATTGTTTCGATGATGGAGAGTAAAAATATGGTCACATGTTTTCATCCAACCTATTTGGCTTTTGCTTGGACCAGGATGACACTTTAGGCATGATGATACTCATTACAGTTGTGGTTAAAATATTAATTTTAATAAAAATACATTTGAATTCAATTTGTTGACCTATTTTGCCCATTGAGATAGGGACACAAGTGGTCACATATATAAGGGACACTAACTACACATTACAGCTCTCATTTTGAAGCTGTTTCTATCTCATAAGCTTCCTGTTTTATTAATCCTAGGTTTTCATACAGAAGAGGATTAGGTCCACCAGAAAAAAAAAAAAGAATTCCGACTTTAATCTCAGAATTCTCAGATTAAAGTCAGAATTCTGAGTTTAAAGTCAGAATTCTTTTTTTGTCGATGGCCCTAATCCTCTTCCGTATTTTCAAGTGTGGTGAAAAAACAGTTGTTTACATCTGTTTACAGTAAGCTTCCAAAATCATCATTTTTGTGAAATGCTTAGAAAGCATGAGCCTTCTACTTATTTCACAGTCAGGGTAATGTTTTTTTTAAAAAAAAAAACATTTCCTTTTACTGGTTCCTGTTTTGTCAGATATTAATGAATGTGAGGAAAACAGCAATATCACGACAGGGCTCACGTGCAAAGGCATATTTTTTATTAAATTTGAAATTGATGTAACTCTGTGGTAGCTTTGTATGTGGTTTGCTTGTTTGACTTTTTTATGCTGAGTATTTTGCAGCCCTGAAGCCTGTAATGTCCCAGGGCAGGAAATGCCCTTTAAATGAACCTTATTTTTTTCTGGCATAAATTTATTCATTTATGCCAAAACGTCCCCGTCACGTTCTGACCCAGAAGTGACTCTTGCACGGCTGATTCTTAAACCAATACTTATTTCTGCAAACTCCCACCCTGTAATTTTTCTCACAGCAGGCTTTTACGTTAAATATACTAAACGCAGCCCTCTTTACCCATCGTGACACAGAAGTCATCCCATATGTAATGTGTACACTTTTCTTCTCATTATTAGATAAACAAAAACTCAATGTTGTTTGGTTGGCAGGCAGTTTATCATTGATATGGCAACAGTATGGGGCTTTCCTCATTATTTTTATTTCAAGGTTTGTTCATCTGGGCAGGGAGGTTGTCTGACAGCTAAAGAGAAACATCAGAATTACATTTTCTATGATGTTGCAACCTTTACTGATCAGATTTTTTTACTCAAATAACAAAGATGCAATAAACTAAACATTTGGAATAAACAGTAAAAAAAAATTATTTCTGCTGAGTAGTAAATGATTTGTTCAAACAGCCCCAGTCAAAAAGTGCTAAATTGCATTAGTGACAATTATCTTGTAAACCAACCTTATAAAATCTAAATTATTAGTTTGATCAGTCTGAAAACATGTTTTTTTTCTATTTAGCTTTTGAAAAGTTGGCACACTGGGGCCAGGGTTCATTTGCAGCAAAGCCCCTGTAAGCTCCACTGATTTGTGGAGTCGCGCTCGTGACCATGTGTGATCCCAATCCTGCCAACGCCAGTCTCTACACCAACGATAAGCGTACAATGTGTTACTGTTAATTTCCATGACAAGCTGAGGCTTAAATTCATTGCTGTGCCATACTGTGCCTAGTCAGAGTGACATCTCCAACTGCTCTAGTAATGAGCTGTCTAACATGCTGTCGTCTTACGCAGATGGAGAATATACACACAGCCGTACTGTGGGCCCCTCAAAGCTTTTTGTAATTATCTGGTTGGAACCATTTCTACGGAGTGAAACTGGCATTATGGGAACCGTATTTTGTACAGGAAAAATGTTACCACTCATAATTTTGGATGCACAAATTACAAAACACAAGAAATGTACTATTTTTATATAAGAACATATAAACAAATGTTAAGCAAAAAATACAAGCATTTTAAATCATACACAGATGATTCAGAAAACAAATAAACATGAGAATATCTTTTGTGAACTAAAACAAAATACACGTCTACTACGGTATGTAAAACACCATCTTTGAACACGTAAGATGTCGAACATGGAAGGAGATGAACTACAGCAGCAGAAGATCAAAACAGGTCAGCAACAGATTGGAAAAACCCCTCCGAGTCCAACGAATCTTAATTTTGGCTGCAACATTCAGATGACAAAGTCTAAGTTTAGTGTAAACGACATGAATCCTGTTCAGGCTGCTGGTGATGATGTAATGGTTTGACGTGTATGTTCTTGGCCCCCATAGGGCCATTTAGCACCAATTGAGCTTTATTTAAATGGCAAACAGCCTGAGTATTGCTGCTGACCGCCTCCGTCCCTTCATGACCACTAAAATGGCTGCTTTTAGCAGGAATGCTACTAGCTGAGGCTAGCAGCATCTCAAGCTTGTTTCTCGAACGTAACAGTGAACTCAGTGTGGCCTCCACAGTCACCACCAGTCAATCAAACAGAGCCCCTTTCTGATGTGGTGGAACAGTAGGTTTGCATTTATGAAGTATTAAATCAATATATCTCTGAGAACTGTTTCTGATGCACTGATTTTATTTCACTCATTCTGACTGAATCTGTGAAATAAAGAACTACTGGAGTTCTGAGGAGGAAAAGGATCCGACCCAGAAAGCTGCATCTAATGAAGTCTCTGGTGAATTATTGCATAATGAGGGTTTTCAGCAAATTAATAGGGTAAAAAATAAATAAAATATCAAGAAAAGTTGATGATTTTAACATCTAGATACTTAAAGGCTTCATGTGCTTCAGTTCAGGGACAGTAAAAATTAAAAGTCTGAATTTAAACATGACCTAGTCGAGGGGTTTAGATTCAAGGAAGCTTAAAATGTTCAACAAAATAATTCAACATTTTTGTGCTGTAAAAAAACCTTATGATGGTAACTCCCCAAATGTACTACCTTTAGCTAGAGCTGTGATATCTAACTTTTATTTAAAAATATTTTTTACTATTTGTTAAAACTGCAGTGATAGTTTCAAATGAGACAGAAAATCAGTGAAAAGATCAAGCTCCTCCATCTCCTCCCAGTGCTACTGCTACCATCAAAAGAAATGTGTCAGAGCCAGAAAGAGTGTCTTAGTGCCATCAATCATCCTTGTGTGCATGCTGCTCAATGTGCTAATGGCAGAGACACAACTTACCATTACAGGAAAACTGTTCATGTGCTGTCATCTGTCTGCTCTCAGGCTCTGCTGACAGGAGAAACTGTAGCACAGAAGAGAGCAAAAGGGGTGAGGAGGCAGCATCAACATGAGCATGATTGACAGCGTTATGACCATCCTGCTGGCTGTGATTGGTTATTTCTGACAGAGTGCTGCAGTAAACACTGGAAGGAGGCAGAGGAGCTCAATTTTTTTTCACAGATTATTTGTCTCATCTTACACTCTCTCTCTCAACATAGTGACATTTTTAAAGAACAAATCATTTTCTAAATGTTTTTATGGATAATTGATTTGTAAAGTTTTCTGTGTTTAGACAAAATATTTGCAGACCAAGAAAGCTACAAAAGCAATCTACTAGAATAACAACCACATGCAGCAGCATCCTTTCTTCTCTAAAAGCCCACAAGCGTTTCTTTACATTTGTAGTGGAGAAATATGTTGAAAACATTTACAGCCTCCATCTCACCCAGCTAAGAGGCCCTGATGTAACTGTGTGAATCCAGGTATCAACTGTTTCAGAATGAGAACCGGGGATAACAGCAGCAACAATGTCCTTAAGCAGCCATAAAATCTGGATTATCATTAGGCACACACAGGTTTTGTTTACTTGATAGGTCAGATACTCCTCACACGCTCGTCGTCTGGTAACTATTCCAATCCAGCTAATTACAAACCCCGGTGCGAGGGCCTTATCTCAACAGTCCCCACCATCTCTGGACCTCCGCCTCCTTGTCCACCCCAGCGCTCAGCTCTGACTCTGTGGATGCCGCCCCATTGGGTTTCATTCTTGCCGGATGCCAGAAGCGAGTTCTGTGTCTCAATTAATCTCTGGGTTTCTAATGGAATGCTTCCCTACAGGATGAGGCCCATCTCAGAGGGGGCTGCAGTCAGTGCTGTCGCTGAAGCTGCTCTGATTGCCTGAATGCACTCCCAGCTTTGGAGACACTGCAGATGTCTGCTAATTGTGGTGATTATGGGGAGCAGAGGGGGGCAGGAATACGTAATGAATTTCCCATTGCTTTCATGCCTCGCATCCTTTGGTTCTGCGCATCTGCTGTAAAAAAAAAAAAAAAAAAGCAGAGCATCCGCGGGGTTTGGAAACGGACAAAAGTGATATGGTGGATTGAGCGCTGGCTTTTTGGATGGGCAACCTTTCCAGCACCAAGTGCAGTCAGATTGGGTCCATTTATTCTGTGGAGTAATTCCCATACTCCACATTCTTAGACTCACACTTCCTTTATCCTTATAAGATTTAATAATTGGCATTCAAATCAAGAAACGTATAATCAAAAGATTTCGGAGAAGGGGAAATAAAGACGCCACAATGTTCCAGAAGACACAGATTTCACTAGGACGACATATTACTGAAGAAAAGTTTAGGCCTAAGCAGCATTAGGAGCTACAGGGTAAACAAAACTGCATTATGATTAATTTTCTTCAAATGGGACGACACATGTCAAGATGTTAACATCCCAGCTCAAAGTCCTCAGTAAGTTATTGTCTGCATGTATTTAGATGACAGATACACATAACGAATATTTTTACAACTGGATCTACAGAACCCACCAAGATAAAAGGTTGTCTTAAGGAAAAATGTGTAAAAAAATACATTTAGATAAGTTTTTAGTGGAGAAAATGTTGAAATAGCCTAATTATAATTTGAGTAAATTAAAGATTTTAAAGATTGAAGGGAAAAGAAGGCACATTGAATGTTAATTGATTGTTGTAATATTACCAATGCAAAACTTATTTCAAAGTTGATCATTCCTATAAAATAACTGTAACTATAGTTTGTATTACTTTCTTTTTGCTTTTAAAAGTTGATTAAAGTGTTTCTGTATTTTCATTATGCTATACAGAGGGATGTGGAGGGCAAGTACATCTTCTCTACTGCAATATAAATCCCTTTTTATCATTATGTTATGTTATGTTATATTATATTATACTATATTATATTGTATTATATTATATTATATTATGTTATATTATTTTGTATTATATAATATTATATTGTATTATATTATGTTATATTATATTATATTACAATGACTGCAGGGAGTTTTTGCAATCTGACTAAAGGTACTCAAATTAAAAAATGATTTTAAAACTTTTCTGAAACTAAGATTCATTTATGCTACGGCTTTTACACATCTTCACCAAAGAAAGACCATAAGTGTGAAAAATGCAGTGTGTGATGTAAAAAAAAAAATGACTGAGTTTGTTCATCTTAAAAACGTAACTTTTAATTTACATTTGAATACATGTAGGACCTGAAACATCTGACGAAGGAATTAAGCAAATGCCGCGTTTGGAGATGAATTAATCCTGCATACATTCACTCACACTGAAAGTGGCCCACGCTTCTTCTTTAGTCTGTGCATGTTTTCTAAATCCAGCCATGGGCTAAGACTTGGAAGAAGCTGAAGATGATGGCTGGAAGGGGAACAAAAAAAAAGTTGCTTACAAAAGAGAATTTTTAAGCATAACACAGAAAGTAAACGAAAGAGCCCAAAAGCACGTTGTGCAATCCTAATGTAAAGCCCCTGGTTTGGAGTCAGTGGCGTTGGAAAAGAAGTAAATGGTGAGCCTAACAAAACAGTTCAGCTAACTAAAAGTTGCACATTGTTGTGAATCATTGGAGCGTGACAGCAATGCAGATCCAGGTTTAATTTGAATCCAAATCGATTTTTCAGGTTTTTTGCTAATTTGTATGTTTGCAATTCTTCCCTGCAACACATGACAGTCCAGACAGCTTGTTTCTGCGTTTTTCACCCACTGATTTATTTAATGTGCTCTATTGAACATCGCCCCACCCTGTATGGCTTGGATTCAGAGTGGGAGTGAAAGCAACCTGTGGCTCCAGTTCACTGTGGGTTATTTACATGTCGAATATCAGTTGTTTACCAGATCAATAAATTGGTTAGGTACAGCTATGATAATTGTTCTCACCTTACATCCAAATATCAAAATTGTTTTCATAGTAAATAAAGACACTCAGACAGTTTGAGCAGGATGTACAATTCCTTCATATCTCTTGAAATTTTTGTCATTTTGTCATTGACCAACACGTGTTTTTTACATGCATTGTGGGTTTTTTTCAATGATAAATAAAGGCTAAACGCTCAGGATTCAGGCCCTTTTACTCTAAATGAAATCCAGTGCAATGAATTGCTTTCTGGGTCCACTTGTGTGTTGTTAGGTATTTAATCAACATCTTAAATCCAGTAGTTCTGCAAAGACTTCAGAGGTTTTTTAGAGAACAAACAGCATCATTAAAACCAAGGAACTCAGCAGACAGAAAAGGAATAAAGCTGTGGAGGGGTTTAAAGCAGAAAGTAGTTATAAAACAATAGACCAAGTTTTTAAAGATTTCACAGAGCTTTGTTCAGTCTGGCTTCTGAAAATGGAAAGAGGATATTAAACCTCAATCTCCCAAGACATGACTGCTCACATAAATTATCTGGCTGAACAAGGAGAGTACTAATCAGAGAAGCGCTCAAGAAGCCTATGCTAACTCTGGAGGCGCAACAGAGATTCACAGCTCATCTGCTAACAGGACACTGATGAGTTGTGACTTCCAGAGTGGCAATAAGAAAACCGCTGTTGAAGGAAAGCAAAGAAAAGCCATTCAGGGGAAGTAGAAAAATGGGAATGATGGTGGTCTAGCAAAAAAAATCACTTGTTTAAACAAAATCTAATGCTGTACTGCACATCATCCTGAGAAAAAAAACATACCCATGGTAAGAAATGGTGGTGGCAGCATCATGCAGTTAGGGTGCTTTTTAATTTATGTTCACACATTCACACCATACTTTAAGTCTGTCAATATGCAAATATGGTAGAGAGAAACCTCAAAACGCAGTGAGAATAAAATGATAGTGCTTTTTTATTTGGTATAAACAAACATTTGGGCTCAACTGTATTTTGTTTCTCAGTCGTTCACTTCAAAATTGTGCTCTGTTAGGATTTTGTGCTCAATCACACAAAATCCTAATAAATACATCAAAGTTTGTTGTTGTTGGATGACAAAATGGAAAGCAAAGGAATAACTATGCTATAAGGCTCCATAAGGGTCACAAAACTGATAAAATTCTGATTAATACAATGTAAAAGTTCTCTGTAATTACCATCATTGTTAACATTATATATAATTATAATTATTAATATAATTATTATGATTATTAAAATTGCTGATAAAAAATCGAGCTTCATCTTTTGAAGGTGCATTTGAACTGTTTTTGCTAATTAATTGACTGATAATCTGAGTGGATCGTGGGTTCATCCTGAATTTCCGCGCGTTCTGCTCTTTGTGCTCATCGTGCCACTCTGGACACTGAACTGGAACAAATCATATTCATACATTTAGCATATTAATGAAGCCAAATATCAGACATCCTCTCCCCCTGCGCTGCAGATTTGAGCACGGCTGATTTATTGTGGATGTGCTTTTTCAAAGCAAGAGTTAGCTAATTCCTCGGGGGCAAGTGCCCTTCCTGTCACACTGATCAAAGACTTTCCCTTGATATGAGCATAAACTGCTCCATGCCCCATCACCATCAATGTCTGTGCATGAGTGTGAGTTTGTGTGTTTGCACTGCCAAATGTGTGCGGGTGTATGTGTGTGTATGGGTGTGTGAGGTGAGGTAGAAAACGCTGAGAGTTTGTGTCTATGTGTGTTTCCATCCCCCATCAGCAGAGGCTGTATTACGCATTGTTGTTGGCATGGCCTACATGCTTATCCAAGCATGCAGCAGTGTGGTACAGTACACACGTCTTCCCATCCCCACTGCACACGCCTGTCTTGTCCGCGGGCCCGCTTCATTTACGTTGGCTCCTGAATTAATCCCGGTTAACTGTCACATTAACTCAAATCTGTTGGCCTGCTTTGTCAACAGCATAAACTAGCCTCGGTACTGATATCAGAGATTATTTTTGCTTTGCCACTCTCTGCACGCATGAATGTATGTAGGGTAGCCGAAGCTGCATCTATAAGCGACCTCTGTCTTATCAGAGCAACACACACATTAGTTTAGGAGGCTCTGTGTGTTGCCTTACATTAGGCTGACCTGCAGGTTTCTACCAAAACACAGTCCAAATGTCAGTGCTGGTATTAAACGTCCTTGTATAGCTTCATGCCTTCAAGTGTACATTTATGTTTGGAATTCAGTTCTGTGCAAAACTTTTGAGCCATCTTAATGCATTATACTTCCAATGAGATTCCTTGCTATGTATTTAAATTATCTTTTCATTTGCTTTCTCAACTCAAGGCATAATATTGTGAATTTTATGTCTAAATATTAACCAAGAGACAAATTAAGAAGGCCTAAGAAAATTAGCAGGATCAGACGAATCACATCTGAAAATCATGTATTTAAGAAGCTGGAAAAAAATCTGAATTTGTGGTAACTGCTGGCCCCTTCCAATTAGAACAGAAAATACAATTGTTTACTATTATTTACTGCATTAAAGCCTATGTTTATTTTCTCAGTTCATGCTTTGTCAGTTTGAGACTGTTTGTTTTAAATTTGTATTTTACAGTTTTGTTGATGAGCCGCATTGAGCACAGCTATTCCTGGATTCAGATTCAGGAAAGAGCTTTTCTTTGTGGGGGTAGATGTTCCTCCTGTACATGTCTGGGTTCTCTCTTTTTTTCTGCAAAGAAAAAGAAATAAAACTGGCATTACCAAGATCAGGGACATGTACCGTCAGAACAATCCTGAAAGAAAAGCTGCCAAAGTCTGTAAAAGACCATCCAGCAGGATTGAAACTGTAAACACAGCCAGACCTACAATGATTCAGATCATCACATATTTATGTGCTAAAATGGCCTAATCAAAGGCCAGGTCTGAATTCAACTTTGTGAGAAATTGTGACATGATTTGAAAATTGATGTTCATTGATGTTCTCCATCCGATTTGACTGACCTTGAGCCACTTTGCTAAGAAGAAAAAGCAAAAGTTTCAGTCTGTGGAGACATCAATCCCTTCTGACACTGTGGTATTAATGGCTGTAAATGGTGATTCTACAATCTAATTGACTCATGGTGGTGAAGTAAATAAATATTTCAAATCTTTATAAACAGAAACTTTTGAAAATCCAAAAATAAAATTTATTTTATTTATGTGCTACTTTATGTTTGTCTACTGCATAAAATCCCAGCTGCTTACATTAAAGTTTGGAGTTGTAATGTCAAAAAGATTTTTTTTGACAGAGCCTTTTAGAAGGAAAAATTTAAGCTAACATTTCTTTAGTATCTACAACAAATCGTGTTTACTGGAGGGGAAAAGCAGTCTGGTTTTCACCCACTTAAACAAATCCGCTGATCTTCACATCTTCACACATCTGTGTTTCCATCCTGGTCTCTGTAACTTCATTGGTTATCTCTTTTTCTCTCTTCCTGCTCATTTACAATGGATGTGATGTAGACTCCGTGTGAGCGATGCATCAAGTGGGTGCCACAAGAGAGCGCATCCCCCCCTCATATGTCTTTCATCCCAATCCCCAGTCCCTGTCCAAGAAAGGGCCTCCTTTTCACTCGTCTGCCCCAGAGCCTCTTTTTCCGTGACCTTTCTGTGTCTCCCCCAGAGCTTTCTCCCACGGCCAGAAACCATGCATGCTAACACACACAGCAGCACACGTGTGCATTGTCGCCTATGGTTAGAAATCACGTGACTGGAGAGTCGTCCACGTTTGAACAGCATTTTATCTTAACCCCCACCAAAAGAAAAACCAAGCTGGGGTCAGAACGTATTTGCTCCAAACTGTGTAACAGAGGATGTTTAATTCCAGGATCTGCAGAACTGACACAACCTCTTACTATATGCTTTTGCCTGAAGGTGGAAGCAGATTTACTGCCAGGCTGACTAACACAGCTGCTGGGGGAGCATGTCTCTCGTTAAAGGAATTGTCCTCAATAGAGATGGACGTTTGGCAGCACGTTACATAACTGACTGGGGATCATCTCCAGGCGATGTGGGTGTTGGGATTTGATGTGTAAGTGTGTGTGTGTGTGTGTCTAAGAGAGTGAGTGGGTGAAAGTTTTTTTTTCCGCTACTCATAGTGGCTCAAATAAACTTAAATAGAATTAAATAAACTTGATCTTTAATACAAAATGTATAAGCATCCTGCTGTTCTAAATGCGCATAATGAGAAACTACTTAACATCAGTTTATTACAGATATGTAATGCTTTTCACGTGTTATTTTATTATCAGAAGGAGTGCAGTAGCACTGAATATTTGTATGCACCACATGTTCTTTGTGAGTAGCAGGTCATCTGTGCCCTCTTTGTTATTACATGTCATATTTACCACACCTTGGTGTTATGTGCAAAGAACAGTTTGTTGAATTAAAAACATTAATATTAGTGAAAATTATGTTATATTATCCAATTTACAGTTATTACTTTACCCACATTTAATTAGAAATTTCTTTGACCTCATACAACTAAAGCGAGCTTGTTTAGGGTGCTAGATGAATACTATGCAAAATTGTCCTATTTTGTGCTTTTATTTGTTTATTTCATTTCACTTATCTCTCTCGATCACATTACATGGCATAGGCCACACGAAAGAAAACACAGCAGCTGCCATGACTGCAACTATCAAAGTTATCTAAACACAATCCAACAACATGTTCAAAACTAATTCAAGTCCATGTGTCGTTTCAGTCCATTTGAATACTGTCAGGAGTAGCCTGAAGACTGATGCAGGAATAATAGTAACTCTTGGTGAAAACCTTGATGATGATATTCTAATTTATGTAGTTGTATATGTGTCGTAATTTAAATACTTTTTGTCAGGGGCACTTATGATTTGTAAAAGACATAAAAATAACACATCAAAGAAAAGGGAGATGTGAGTTCAGCCAAAGTTAAAGAGTATTTCGTTAGAGTAGCTGTCTGGGTTGTTTTGGTTGGTTACGTTACATTAAGAAAATACATTTCTCCATAATCAATGTAATAAATGACTTCAAAAGGTTTAGAGGTATTTATAGAGACTCAGAAACTGCATCTGTGTCAGTAAGAAAGCTTTTTGAGTAAAAAGATGGGAGCAGCTCTGCAGCTGTGTGTTGCAGCTGAGCGGTGAAATTTTATTCTATAAAGAAATCTAAACACTTCCAATAGAGTGACTCTAATCCCTGACATTGTAAACATATCGCTGTGCTCAAAGTACAGAGGATCTCTGTCTGCGCTGGGTTCAGGGATTTGGTGTTGGCTTGCTCTCCGCCTGGTGTGACCCCACCCCTGGTAAATACAGGGTTGGAGGTTTCCTCCGTTGATAAAAATACACCAGCCTCTCTGCAAAGAGGGAGAACGACAGAGCCAGATGTGGAAAAAAATAAAAAAAATCTTCTCTTTTGCACACCCGTTATGCATTTGGAGCTGAAGATTTGCACTTTACTACATAAAAGAGTTATTCTTGTTTTTTTTTAGGGATTTTAAAATGTGTGAATTTAAGAAAATTCTGATGAGTGAAAATTTTATTTTTAACTACTAGAGACTAATTGTTATTTGTGTTACAACTTTGTGTTCTCTAACTGTCAGTGGCAATAAAGGTTTTTCCCGCTTTCCGTCATTTTTGACCCTCTTGAACTGCCGTAGTTGACTCGCGTGACATCAGCAGGATGTTGTTTGAGTTAGCTTGAAGCTGGCAGCCCTAAACCTGCAACAAGTAGATTCTTATTGATAGGCTGGAGTCCTGAAGCCAGACCCAAGAAGTTTTAGTTATTTAAAGGGATCCATCTGAGTCGTTAGAGTTTCTTGTTAGGAAAACAAAATGTTGAAGTGAGAAGGACATCACTTTCTGACTGACTTCCTTGTTTGAACTAAAAGCAAATCTCTTATCATTGCTCCAGTGAAGTCATTCCGGTAAGTAATATCTGATTTATGATCATATTAAGGTCAAGGGAGTTACACAAGAAGTTTATTTATTTCTATTAATTGGGCACTTTTTTCACACCTTTGAGCTCTTTTGAGTAATGTTTTTTTTTTATATACATCCGATCTCATTTGTTTTCATGTCTCTTTAAAGAAAGGAAAACTGCAAACCTCTCTTCAGAAGGGCAACAAGCTGATAATCTGAAGAAAACGCAACTGGAGAATCAAATGTGATCTCGTTGACTTATTTTCTCTGCCCAAAACCAGTTGGTGCCCAAGTCCTACAATGAATCACACAGAACTGGAAAATCAAGGGACGGGACTGAGGGCTGTCTTTGACATTTTGGAAAAGTTACCTCCTGAGCGATTACGCAGCCTCACAATCCAGTTGGGTGAGTCTCCTGAAGACACGATCATACACGCTTTGTGTCTGATCATCCTCCAGAGTGAAGCCCAGGCCCTGAGGAAGCTCCAGATGCTAGAGGACAACCCCCTTGCTAACCATCTGGCTGAAAAGTGGCGCTCAGGCGGAGGTAAATTAGACGACTTTGGAGCTCATTGTAGCCTGTTTGAGGCCAAGACGGGAGAGTCTTTGTCATCGTTGGCTCGGGTTTTTAAAATTTTGTCTGAACAAAGGTTGTGCGATCCACAACTAAGGGATCTGGCTTACAAGAAAGCCATTTTCTGTGAATGCCAGGACACAAGCTCTCTGGAATATGATAATTTTAGAGAGGAAGCCAGAGCTGTATGTGGGCCTCAGTTTGCAGAGCCCATGAGCTTCCCCTCCAATCTGAAATCCGTGTCTTGCATCGATCCAAGCAGGAGCGTGAGTGAAGGAAAGGCAACTTTAAATGTTGCATCTCTGGATGAGACTGCAAATGTTCACTGCCTGCCCAGCCCCCTGCAGGACAGTCCGTCTGAGCATTCATACCCTTCTCATCTCGAGATAAGTCTTCCTCCAACAATTTCTTTTCAAGGGGACAAACCAGCTGCTAAATCTTCAGGAAACCCATTACTAAACCCTTCCATCCATGGAAATAAAACAGAAAATGTCCCAGAACAAATTCACTGTACATCTCCTCAGCCCACATCAACTTTAATATCTCAGTTTGGAGCAGAGAAAGACATTAGGATAGAAGAACCGTCGATGAGGAGTAGCGAGAGTGCAACCCAACCACTAAAACCCTACACTCAGACTAAATCAAGCAACACGTCTCCAACACACATCATTCTTACAAGCAGTCCTGGTCTGAAAAGCACACACATAAGCAAAGTAGCTGAAGAAGAGGATGAGGAGGACAGATTTTATGCATTTGTTATCTTGCATGCTCCAGAAGATTCAGATGTGGCAGAAAGCATGAAGGACAAACTTGAGGCAGTAATCGGTACCAAAGGGGCAACTTTCTCAGAGGACTTTGCCATTCCAGGAAAGAGCACTCTGAGATGCGTGGAGGACGCAGTCAACAACTCTGCCTTCACCTTCCTGCTGCTCACGCGCAACTTCAACTCACAAATGGTGGAAATGAAAACCAACATTGCCCTCATCAACTCTATAAACAACGAACACAAATTTAACACGGTTATCCCCCTGCTGCCTCTGGAGAACTGCATGCCAAAAGAGCAGATGCCCATCGCCTTGAAGACATTGGTGCCACTGGACGAGAGGAGGAACTTTGAGAAAAAACTGCAAAAGGCTTTTAATAAATCAAAGATTGAAAAACAGAGAAAGATCTGGGATCAGGAACAGAGAATGAGGAGGCTGAGATTGAAGGAAAAAGAGGTGCCTGGGCTTTGCATGGAGCAACCGGTAATTCTTGGAGCCGCCGTACAACGAGAGCAGGACAGTGGGGATCCAAGGCATCAGCGGGTGGTGTCCAGCATTCACATTGAAAATGCAAACTATATTGTGATTGGGAATGAGTCGACAATGACTGTGGGTGTAGAAGGAAGTGCAGACAAAGGTGGTCTAAGTTGAAGAAATAAAGAGAAAGGACTGATAAGAAGATAGAAATAAAACATTCTGAACACTAAAAGTGTTAAAGTTGGAGCAGCTGCGGGATTTTCATTGCAAAATCTTTTATTGTTCTCAACACAGTCGGTAAAAGGGACAAATCAGCAGTTCTATATACTACAAAGGAGAAGGATTCAAAGGAGAGACTAATCTTTAAGTATGGCTAAAGACTGCCACCTACTGACTGAAACTGAGTCTCGTGTCCACTCAGCTGTACGAACTCTGTCTGGATACTAGAGGGCTCTGCAGGTTCACTTTTGCCATTGCCTTTCTGAAGTACCCTGGTAACGTCCTTTGAGTTTACATAAAATGTTGCAAAAATAAATGTTTGCAAAATAAGTTTGATTTGTTATGTGGGAAGAGGTTTGACACATCTGTAACTAAAAAATACATCTGTGATGCAGTCATCTTTTAAAGATTTTCTTATTATACTTTCAGTTCATTTTACTAGACATACTTGAGCAGTACTAGAAGTATAGCAAGTAAACTGCAGACCATGTACTGGAAAGTAGGTTTCTATTTACAACACTGGGAATTTTTTAAGTTTTAAAAATGTTCTTTAAGCACTTTTGTAGAATTATTTTAGATTTGTAAAGGTATACATTAAGTATGCAACAAGTACACTCATCTATATGTCTGAATGGTGGACATTTGCATGTAAAGGGAAAAAGTAAACAATAGGCTCTGCAGGATAAAATTCTTCTGAGTCAACAAAATATAGAGGAAAAAGTATTAATTTGCTTACAAAACTGGAAACAAATAGTCTCTAACTGAGTATTGAAGTCCTTCATTGTCATGTGTTTGGAAACAAAAATAAATATTTCAAAAGAAACAACTTTTTTGACTTCAATGTACTGCATGATCCTGAAAATGTACGTTTATAATAGGGGCAAAGCCTAAAAGTAAATGTGTACAGTGACAAACATTTTATTTTGCTATATAAAATGAAAGCATGATACTTTGATAAAGATATTGTGCCTGTTAGTACAATGTGGCAGAATAAGTAAAAAGTAATATTTCCTTTAATATTGAAGTACTTAATAAATCTATTAATGTACTAAGTGTTATACTTTTTAGTACAAGCAAAGTATACTTCACTAAACTATTTTCAAGTAATTAAAACATCACTTGTAAGAAGTAAACTTAAATTTCACTACCTCATATTTAGAATAAACACGTATCTTCCACTTCAATAAACTACTTTCTGCATGTGATTGTGAACAAACAGCAGGAACAATACAATGCAAATCTATATCTCATGCAGCCAAAAACCTTGTTTTCTAACCATCTTTTTTATATGTCTTTATTTAACCAGGAAATCTTACAGAGATCATAAATCTGTTTTTATAAAGAAGATATTAGAATGCCCTCAACATATAATCAAAATCTTAAACTTAAAATTTAGGCTTAATAACATTGTTCATGAATTATTCTGTGCATTGCCTTCAGGGTAAGACGGGGAAGTAATATCACCTCTACCTGACAGATTATCAAATATACACATCCCTTTTCACCCATTTAAAAGAAAAAAGTCTCAAGGTAATTGTTGCTGATGGGATTTGTTAGGATACAACAAGACTGCAAACACATAGAAATCTTTTCAGACTTCATTTGACAAAGACAAAAGGATTCAACAAGTGTTTAAAAATGGGACAGGAGTGAAAATGCTCCATGTCATTGTGGGAGAAAACATTAGAGAGGCACACCTGTATAGCAAAACTCCCTTATAAGCCTGTGGTGAAGCAAAGCTCATACCTCCATTTCAGCAGTTTTAAATTCCCCTCTGAGACTCGTAATTAGTCTGAAATGGAGGAAGACTGATACCATCACCCATGGATGTGGCCATTCATCTCTGCAACCAGGAATGTTCTACGATTTGAGAGCTGAATAACAGTGAAGCTGTAGTGAGATCCAAAAATCCATCTGATCGGACTGATGTGGTCAGCACCGGGAGAACGTGAAACCTGTATGGAAAAAGACCGCAGGCCTGGTTTCAAACCCAGAACCTCGTTGGTGCCAGGCAGCAGTGCTACAACTGTCCAGCACAAAAGAGGAACAATTTCTGCAGTAATTATTGGGATGAGTGGAATGTGGTAACATTTAAATACAGAGAGGAAAGAAACACTGTTTTAGTGTAATTTAGGTTTACTTTGTTTTTGTATAAAAATGTTAGAACATACAGTTCACTTTGGGATTAAGTTTTAAAAATAAGCTCATTCAGAACAACATTCTGAAAATGGTGGAAAATATCAACTTTATCAACTGAAATATTTCTGAATATTTAGGTTATTATGCCCAATAACCTAATTTATTAATCATTGCTTAGAGCTGTTAATCACATGTTGCTGATGGCAGAGATACGTGATGGCTAGCCTTGGCATTCAATGCAGACTGTTGTGGTGAACTAGCTGTAGTAAAGCAGAGTGAAAGAGAAGGGTGAACAGCGCCTACCCTACACAAGGATGACTGACACCGCTAAGACCCTCCTATTGGTTCTAACTGGTTGTTTCTGTAAATGGAAATAGGAGCACTGGGTGAAGGACTTCAGTTTTTATCAGATTACTTGTGTCATAATATACTGTCAGCATTCATAACTTAAATATATGAGTAGAAAAAATAAAAAAAATAAAAAGTTACTGCAGCTTTAAGTAGCTTTTCAAACATCCCCAATTTATATTCAAATTGTTTAAAATATAACCAAATCACATCACGTTTAATTAAGAAATTAAATAAGAATGCCAGCCGGTTAAAAAATTACGTAAGAGTAATGTAATATTCCTTTAAATCTGTCCATCACTGCGTATAGGAGCTCATTATTTAGTATTTTTTTATGCATCTCACCATGGAAACATCTGGGTTTGAGTCAGCAGCCATCCTGCCGCTAGTTTGTATTGCATTATGATGACTCCTGACAGGATTGTAAAGACTGGGTGGGTGGATCGCGCCTGCGCAGTGCGCCTCGTCCACTGATCAGTGCGGCAGGAAAAGCGCAGAGAGGGGAAAAAGGGAGGAGATGAAAACAGTTAGGAAGGAGAAAAAGAGGAGCACGAACTAAAAACGGATCTTTTTTTTTTTTTTTTTTTTATTTCCCATAACCGAGGGTAGGATCCGGTAGCTTTGCTCCTGAACACACAGATTATCCGTCATGTCGTGAAACCCCGGCATAAAAATGTCCGGGGATCTTCTTGAGGAATCCTGCCACTAAACTGCGCCGCGCTGTCACGATTTAAGGAGGTAAAACTGAACATGAGTCTCATTTAACCGAGGAGGGGGCCCTCATCAAGCTCATACCAGTCAAACTCAAAGCCGCCCCTACGCCCATGATTTCTTTTTCCTTCTTTAATTAGCAGAAAGGGATTTTTTTTTTACTGCATTGAATTCCTCTGGACGAGATGTCATCCGCATTCAGGAGGAGCTCCTCCGGCTGACTGAGCCTCCAGCAGCAGAGGGACGCGGACGCACAGACGGACGATGGGAGATGCGGCAGAGGACAGAGGGATGAGACGCACATTCATCGTCCCTGCCATCAAGAGCTTCGACCACTACGACTTCACCAGGGCCAAGATCTCCTGCAGCCTGACGTGGCTGGTGGCCAAGGCTTTCGGCTCGGGTAGGTGGCGCCTCCTTGGTGCTTTAGATTCGGAGGAGAAGAGTGGGGAAACCGCGCTTAAGATAATCAACGAGCGTGTGATAATGTGGCATGCAGGTGCGACTGTTTTGTAAACAGCGTCATGCAATCAGGATCTCACTGTGACAGACAAACTGAGAAAACAGACATTCTTTCTGCCCAACAACATTTGGGCTGAACACATTCTGGGCTTTTTCTATTTGTTAGCTTCATCCTGTCTGCGTTATTGGTTTACCTTTGCTTACCGGCTGTTAATTATCCCGCCAGGTCAAATATTATGTAACTCTGAGTTCAGTTGTGGTTGTTTTAACCTGTACAAGGAGGTATTGATGCATGGCAGATTAGCATCAACTGGTGGTGTTTATGGACATGTTCAGCAGCTCAAGCTCAGTTAGTTTGGACAAAAAGATTCTCTCAATTGTTTATTTGATTTAGTTCTGGTCTTGGACTGGGCCACTAAAATACATGTATATGCTTTGATTGAAATCACTCTGTTGCAGCTCATATTTGCATGTTTTAGGGTTGTTGACCTGCCGCGGTCTGGAGGCCTCCAACAAGTTTTCTTGATCCTGTATTAAGCATCCCAGCATGATGCTGCCACCCTGTTTCATAGGAGTGCAGTGTTAGCTTTTTTGTCATGAAATAGTTTAAGTGTTGGCTAAAATGTACAATTTGATCTGAACATACTTCCATCTCCCACATGGTGACATGTCCCCTACATGCCTGAATCAATCTGACTTTCAGTGGAAATTGCTTCCATAAAGGCCAGATTTCTTGAGTTCAAGACTAATCCAGCTGCAGTTGTGCCATATTCTTTCTTTACTTGGCTGATGGATTAAACAGTGCTCTGTGTAATGTCCAAATCGTTTTTTTATATCTTAATCCTACTTTAACATCTACACAACTTTATCCCTGACATGTCTGCTATGCTCTTTGGTCTTCATGTTGCTGTTTGCACATGAACATGTTGCACTAATGTTCTCTGAGAAACCTCAGAGGCCTTTACAGAACAGCTGGGTTTATAAAGAAATACATTACTGACAGGTGGGATTCTTTGATGTTGTTTGAGAACTTTCTTTAGGTCAGGAAATAATCTCTGGAGCAGCTGCTCAAGGGTCTAATAGCTTTTGAGTATTTGTTTTATTAACACATGTCCAGCCTACAGTGTTAAGATGCTTCAGATCTGAGCCCACCCTGCCAGGCCAAAGAGAAGTCTTTTCTTTAGCATCTTACTTCTACTATCCTCCACACAGACAGCCTTAAAGAGAACTTGGCAAAATGTTTAACCAAACCCATCGATCAGACCTCGAATGCTAATTAGGGCTCCGCTATATTACAACCTCGTGGAACTTGATATATTTGCAAGACGTGCAACAATACGAAGCGTGTGCTGTGGCTGCAGACACATTACTGCTGCCCTGTTTTCTTTTTTTTTTTTTTGTCTCGGGCTTCCAGTGACACAGTTTCAGCTCCTACCACTGAAGAGAACTGTGGCCCAATTCATAGCAGTCCTCAGAGCCTCGTTTGGCCTAGATAGACCCGGCGAGCTGCAGGGAGAAGCTGCCAGTGGTCGGATGCAACAGTTTCCCGCTGGCTCAGAAACTTATGAGAAGTGGATTTTCACATGGACCTGGTTTCCTTGGACTGTAACAAGCCCACATTGGTGCTGGAGAACTTTTTGAGGCTAGGATTAAACTTTTATTTATAGTAAGAAGAAGGGTTGTAAAACAGATGACTTAACATAAAGAAGACGACTTGGTTTCAAAATGAACATTTGATGAATTTTACTGTTGGTAGAATGTAAGTACAACACGTTTTATTAGTTTATCTTTTACCAATTACTACAGTAATCATTTAAAAGTAAAATAAATGCTTGCATTTTTCCTTTTTTTTGTACTTTTCATCAATTATCTTGTTTAAGGGTTTTTCAGCAGCATCAAATCTGCTGCTGAAAAATTACATTTGACACCCTCCAAGAGAGTCTGTTTCAATTTAACTGGATATGTCTGGTGTTGGGAGCCCTCAGCAGAAACTCATTTAAATGACAGTCCCTGGCTCCATACCCAGTACTCTGACTTATCATGTGCAGGACCTTCCATCAGCTGGAGTACAGAAACAGTTCTGACTCTGGCAATTTAGGACATGGCAGAAATGAGCTACCAGATAAAGATGACATTATCTTGAACAAGTTCAACATCAAATCAAACAGTTCCCATAAGATTGTGATTTAAAACAAAGAGGTCTTTTGACTTATGCTCTTATACTGGGTCTTTATTACTTGTATCCTGCAAGTACCAGGATGTGTCACCCAAATGTTGCCGCTAAAATGAAACCAGAAAAAATGTGTTCATGTCTAATTTTGATTAAATTTTCTCAATTGTTGCCTCAGCTTCTTATCGTTTGCTGGCACTCAGTGTGGACGTCTGTAGCCTGTCTGCTCAAAGGTTCGACGTGTTGCTTATTCAGACATGATATTCTACATAAGTTGGTTGTTTGAACTACTAATTTG
Source organism: Phalloptychus januarius (assembly GCA_902982915.1). NCBI lineage: Eukaryota > Metazoa > Chordata > Actinopteri > Cyprinodontiformes > Poeciliidae > Phalloptychus > Phalloptychus januarius. The sequence continues at coordinate 10,017,336 of CADWAE010000466.1, read as the reverse complement.
TCCTTCTGCTGTCTGTAGCTGGTCCCCCCATTTTCTTTTGAAGTCAATGGTGTTGTAATAAAAATGGAATTTATTTTTATTAATTTATTAGCACAAAATCGCAGTGAAATACATTTAGTGGAAAACGCTGCTTGTACTTCAAAGACAATGTTATAAAAGTATTTTAGTATGCTCACTACTTCAAAGTCAGAAATTGACGCAGTATCAACCACAACATATTCCTGTAGCCTTATTGATATGCAAAACTGCATATTACATTCTATTTGTAAAAGGCCTCACAATCTCTTAAACAAAACAAAACAAAAAACCTCTTTGTTTTGTTTTTCCTTGAAGTTTTCACTGCCTGTTGTTGGGATCTGCATGTCTGTTCTGGTCACTGAAGTGGCTCTAGTTCAATCCACCAGCTGCTATTCTGAGCAGGTAAATCTCCAGCTGGCACTGGACCTGCATCGAAAGCAATGGCTTTGAATAATGGTGTGAGAAATCACTTTTATGACAGAATTGGAAAAAGATTTGGAGAACATCTTAAGAGGATGTCAAGACCAGACTACAACAGACTATCTCAAAACATTTACTTGTGTTTCTTTAACTTAGATGAACAAAAATACTTAAAATAAAAAAATGGCTGTGGGATTATGCACAAACAACAATTTCTATCGCATACTTAGAAACTAATATCTAATCATAGAAGAAATCGCAAGTTTCAATTTAGTATTTTTGCACTTTGTTTCAGTGTTTCTTTAATGGAGTAGGTATCAGCATCTGTATATTGTTTTGATCTGGGTTTTTTTTGTTGTAGAGTTTGAGCTTGAAGTTGTGTCAGTGATGGCCAGAAAACTACACTTGTACACAGTTGTTTCAGAGACGCATCATGAGTTCATGCAGTGATTTCTGCTATACACTCTTGTTTTCAGTCCAGCTCTGCCAGAGGGCCTGGAGATCACAGCCTTTTAGTAACAGTCACAAGTCTTGTTAGATTTGCACCAGGAGTTTGTGGATCCCTCAGTATTACTATGCAGTGAAAAAAACAAATCCCAATCATATTTAAGGATGCGCAGTTTAAGCAGGCTCTTGTGTCAACTTGTTGAAATGTTCTTAACAGTTTTAATATTTTTGTAGGAGGAGAGCAGCGATTAAAGCTATAAAAAGGGTTTCTCCCAGTATATTATAAGCCTGGCGGGCAACCAGGCTTTATCTGTGCCCCTTCGGGCTAAAATTGCTTTTTTTGAAGTCTTTTTGAAATGTTTGCATTTTTTAAGACTTTATAGTTGGTGTTCAGGTATGAATCTTTCAATCTTTTAATAACACATGATTACCAGGTAATATTTTAAAATTTCCTGTCAACTTTAAACATTTTTGAATTCAAAAACTCGACAGGCCGCAGGATGAATGACTCCCCTATCATCCAACCACCGGGCTTAGCCCGTTTTGTGGGGGAAACCTTTCATAAGCAATACACATGTAAAAGTGGTCAAATAAATGTTGCAAGTGTTCTTAAAGGACACCTTTGCTAATTAGTCATTGGCTGTGTCCCTCTGCTGAACCCTTTCTGTAATTGTAGATTTGAATAGGATCTATCGCACAGTAATCTTGATCAGTTAAGCTAAAACTAACTTTTTAATGATTGTTTACATTTAAAAAAACACAACTACAGTAAGCCAGTGGAGATAAGCACATTTCCCAGGGGTCTCCAGAGGAGCGGTCTTCTCCATGCCTGGACTTCCTGTGGCAGCTACTTCCTGTCTGTTTCCTCTTTGATGGCCAACACAAAGCACTCAACAAGGCAGATTTTTGATGAACTTTAAAGGAAAAAAAAAGAAATAAGTTGTGCTTATTGTGTAATTGCTCTTGCTGCTGTTTTTGAAGTCATTTATTTTAAGCTCTAAGAATCAGTCTCCATGTGAATAGAAAGCTGCTGTGATTGTTTTCTGTAACTTGTACAGTAACTGAACATTTCTACTAAACAAAGAGTCATCTTACACCAAAGTCACTCAAGTGAACACATCATCTTGCTTGTGTGAGAATAGCTGTGTTAATTAACTCTAATCTGTTGACATGGTTACAGGTCAGACTAGTTAAAGAGTTATGATGCAGAGGTTCTCATTATAAAGAGGTCTAACATCTGCGTGTTGCTCTAAATATCTCCTTTCATCACCCAGTGTGGCTGCATAGGGAGGCCGCTGTGACCACAGCTTCTGGAAAACTGCAGAGAGCTGATCACAAGCCGACTGAACGTTATATTTGTTTCTCTTACGCGAGTGTTGCATATTGGATTTCTGAAGACATTTAGTCAAGCTTCACGTCTCCGCTCTGAGCTTTTATTGAAGGGGAAACATTGTTCCTTTAAGCAGGATTCCTTCAGTGCTCTTTGTTTTCCTCGGTGTGCAGACACAGGCAGAGAGGAAATGACCCCCACACACCAGGGATACACACTCATACAGGAGCATAAGTGTGTCACAGCACACTCGCACAGAAACATTCCTACACAGGAGCGTTGTCTGAACACTGCACCAGTAGGAAAGACACGAATGCTTGCAGGAGGCTATTTATGAGAAGTATCGTTGAGCTCTGAGTCACAACCTGTGGTTAAAAACAGCACGACGTCATGAAGAAAATGAAAAGCTAACGAGGAGTGACAGAGTCCCGAGTCTCTCTGTGTGCGTTTAACACTCAGTTTCTATTTTCGCAAAAAGTAACCCCCCGTAATGCCTTTTAAGATTACACATCTAAATTAAAGAAATGCCTTCTGTAGTCATGGAAACACAGCTGAATGTGAGTTTATGTTCATCCATGTTCATGTTTTCAAATCAGTTTTGGCTGTATCAAATATTTTACGTACGTAGGTCACACTGTGGCAGTATGGTTTGTGTGATGTGGCTCACCAGGGTGATCTTTCCTAAAACTGAAAAAGAGTGAACTGTTAGTCGTAAATTTTGAACTAAAAGTGACCCCCAGTTATTTCCCCCACTTCAGTCTTCACATATTGGCATATTTGTAGATTTTTCTGATGAGCAAGATTTCAAATTACTCATGGAAAATTAGCCTCTTTGCAGATTTTCATGTATACCATATCTAAAATATTTAAAATAAAATAAACTTGAGAAGCTAGAATGTCTAGTTTTGATGCTGAATGACATGCTGTGACATTTGAAGTGCAGCCAAGAATCGACATTTATATTCTGACCAAAAAAAAGGAAGTCTGTCAATATTAGCTTCTAGGGTGGCTTTCTCTGTGTGTATTAATGCATATTAAACTAAATTGGTGTTTGTTGTCTCTTAAGAGACTGTTTTCACAGGAGGCCTCAAGTATTTGTGGATTTCAGGTATTTCTTATCTACAGCGGTTGAATATAAACACAGGATGAATATTTATTATTTATTGCACTTCAGGAAACTCCAAGAAGCAACTTTCAAATATTTTATATGTGTGGTTGTACTCTAGCTTAGTGATGCACTCACCCTTTGAATTCTTCTCCTACCAGTTGTTAAATACAGACAGATTTCTGTCTGCAGACACATTTACTGTTCAATATAAGAATAGCGATGAGCGTCATGCACCTCAAGTGAACTAGAAAAGGGGCTTTCTGAAGAATAGGACATGTTAGTAAAAAGTCTCCTAGCATTTTCTGCAAACCCCCCCACACCAGACGTCAACCAAACAGCTGTGTTTGGTTGACGTCTGATGCCAAGCAAACCTTTTTATGAACCGGTTCTGTTCAGAAGCATCAACACTTCTGCATCAACAGTATTCTATACTGAAGTCCACTTCAGCACTAGTCTTCTAATGTGTTAGAAAATATGACAACTAAAGTTTGACATATAGTTTCAGACTGTTTCTCCCTTAACCGTTCCTTCTCTCTGCTTCTAGATGCCGTTCCAGAGGAGCTGGCCGAGCCCTTCTACAGGGACCAATACAACCAGGAACACCTGAAGCCTCCCGTCGCCTGCCTGCTTCAGTCTGCAGAGCTGTACTGCCGTGCAGGAAGCCTGATCCTCCGCAGCGATGCCGTCAAACCTCTACTGGGACACAACGCTGTCATTCAGGCTCTGGCCCAGAAGGGGCTGTACGTCACAGACCAGGACAGACTGGTCACCGAGAGAGACCTGACCAGCATGCCCATACACATGGTGAGTGGAGAAGTTCCAGGAACAACGAGCTTTAAAACAGAAGATTTTACATTGTTCCTTTGTCATATTATATCCCTTCTATCAATATGAGATAGACATAGGTGACTTAGAACTCAGGTGTGATTTGCTACATGCAGGTGTGAAAACTGGAAACTGTCATAAAATTATGGTTAAAAGAACTTAAATCCATGTACACAAGAAAGATTTATTTTAGATTTTAATTGATACACTAGATGTGTGATTTGGTGTGTATATATAAATATATCTTTGTTCTGGTGACTATTTTACAAAGGAAACTTTTTTAAAAAGTGGAATATCGGCTATGACATCATTATCGAGGTATTTTAATAGATATATTGTGGTATTATTATTTAGTGACACATTGATTTTTCTAATATTGAATCCTATTAAGTATCCATTTATATCAACAGAGATCAAAAAGTTTGAATCTGATGTGCTGTAGGTACATGGCTGAAGAGGAGGTGCTTCTGCTGACTTCTCTGTTTAACTTTTGTTCTTGCTTTGAAGCACATTTCTTCTCCAAAAGTTGATTAAACATGTGCCACCTGTTTTTGCTGCATGCTCTCTTCTGTTACTGCATTTTTTTTTTTGTAGCATTCCTGGTCTCATTTTTGTTGCTGCAGATGGTTGAATTTCATTTAAAGTTCAAGTTTGAGGACATTTTTTTTATGTTCAGGTTTGATTTGACTCATGGCATCATTTATTGATTGAGAAAGCCAGAAAGAAGGGATTGAAGCGTGACGATTTGCTTGTTCACATCTCCTGCCTGGTGCATTGTCAGTGATTTAGTGGTTACGTTAAGCAGATATATGACCTGATTTCTAATTTTCTCCCTCTTCTTTTGTGCAGCGCTGCTTGTTAATCTCTCCTCATCTCTGGTTATTAAAAGAAATATAAGAAGTGTGTTCCTGCAAACTCAGTGGGAATTTTTTAGTGACGCTGAAGTGGAGGCTTTTCTGTTTGGGTTATGGTGCATCTGCAGAAAAAAATTATGACCTCATGGTTTTCCAAGTACTCTGCGCCAGAGAAATAACTCATGTCGGGGAGGTGGAGGACAACCAGAAGGAGGAGTACGGCATTTTGTCAGAGGGTGAATGAATGAGGAAAAGAGGGAATTTAGGGGCAGCCATTCAAGTCTGATCCAAGTAGGAAAGTAAGGTGGGACAGGGGAGGAAAGGGTGAAGACAGTGGAAGATGGATGTAACCAGGGAGAGGAGAAGAGCTAAGGAGGAGGAAAGAGAAAATGAGTGGAACAGACACCGGTAATGTAGCCATCTGGAAGGAGGTGAGAGCAGGGGAAAAGGAGCAGCAGCAGCAGCAGGAGGAGGAGGGTTGTGGAGCTGGCAAAGAAGGAGACAAGGAAGGCATAATATGCACCACTGCAGCAATGTGGTGGGTGGGGTTTCACACTGAGCTAAAGCCCGCGTGGTGCACAAATAATACCCTCTCTCCAAAACAGACGCATCTCTTTTGAGCTGTCAGACATCCAGCAAGATTTATTGGCCTTTTCTACAAATAATCAAATTTTTTCAATATTTTCCATGTATGCTTCATGTTCGGTTAGTGTAATGCTGAGATGAAAAAGCAACCGAGGAGGCAGAGCGGGAGTGGAAAGTGCAAACCTGCAGAGGGGGCGTGCCTCATCATTAACGCTTCACCTTCATTTGGCGAATGAAGGTGAAGGAAAAGAGTGGGATTGGAATTAACTGGTGTGAAGTTGTGCAGAAAACAACCGGTGTGACTCTGAATGGACACTTTCTCGTGTCTGTGGATAGCGTGGCTGCTCGGATTATGTTTGTGCAGGTGTATTTTACTTCCCTTTGATCAGAGACAGACACGCACACACCCCTGCAGCCACGCAACAGCGGTGAAAGAATACCAATTCACCTCCTAAGCGGTGTGTTTGAGCGTGCTGCAGCTTTGTACCACTCTTTGTAACCCCTGTTTGCCATTTCCAGGGCCTTATAAGGCGTGTCTCTCGCTGTGAAGGGTTTTAGACACACACACACCCACACATGCATGCATTCACACACATGCACCATAAAAGTCTTTGTGAAGGCATAATAGGCAGCACATGGTTTTTAAGTCCAGGCTGCAGAGACAACAGTGGTATCTTCTTTTCCTGTTGGAGAGAAGTTACAGCACAAAGCAATAATTACCCCCAAGGTTTGACGATGCTATCAACAATAAGCTTCTTTGTATTTAAAAAGTGTATGTGTAGTCTTTCCTTCATTTCACAATTACACATCATGTTCTGCAGATATGTTTTTGTAATATGGAAATGTGGAAAAGTTTAAAGGATGTGACTCAATTTGCAAAGCCTGTAAGTAGTTCCAGCTTCTGCCTTCCCTTTTCTTCTTCTTTTTGTCCTGGTCTCTCACCTATTTGCTCTTCAAAATACTGAATGCAGCACAGCACAACCACTTGCTGTAGAGGTGCAGCAGAAGTGTTTGGTATTAGCTCAAGGAAATCCACCAGCATTGTTTATTTTTATTCAGTTAAAGGAAAACATTTGAAGTACCAACTGGTCATAAGTTACTGTAACAGTGTGAATCATTACAGCTATTTTCTGAACAATAAAGAAAACATTAAGTCATTAGAAATTTAGACCAAATTATACTTCCATCACTAAATTAGCCATGTCTTTCAAAATGGCCCTATTTAAGCAGTCCCTAATTATGAAAGTATATTTTCAAACCTCATTGTTGTTAGATTGACACTCAGTGCTGTTAATGCTGCAAGTGTTGAAAATGGACAAAAAGTACACTTTTTCACTTTTGCTTATTTATACTTAGGAAACCACAAGCAAAATTTGCCATATTATATAAACTAAAATGACATTAAACAAACATTCTGGCAAAAAAAAAAAAAAATGGTCTCAATTTCTATCCCTCAATTTATTATGAAAGCCACAAAACAAAATAAATTATTATTATCATGAAGTGGGATCTTAAACCTGTGGATAAAAATATAATCTCACCACTGTTCATTGCTCTCTAAACGGAATGTGCAGGAATGTTATGTTGCTTTAAAACTATAGTTAGCAAGCTATAAGTGGCTTGATTGTTAAGGAGCAGGCTTGCAGGCTAACTACATGAATAACAGCTAATTTCAGCTTATTATACACTCAGTGTTACTATAGCAACTAGCCTGAAAAGCGTAATACTCTGACCAAAGAAATGCTTGAAAATACTGTCCAATTTATGGTAGTTGATGTATTATTTTTGCTTTTGTCATAAAATAAAATAATTACAATAAATAAATGTTGCATCTATACAAGTGAATACACCTTATACATATTTCCATTGATGATCAAAAAAAGAGAGAGATGTATAATTCCACTTTTTAAATTTTTGCATCCGGTCATTTAAACTACCTTGGTGTAATTAAAAAACAAAATTCAACCGATGCAGTTCTGTTGGAGTTAAGAGGAACTCAAAGACTGGTCATTTAAACTCTCAGTATTTCTCTTTCCACGCATCTAAATGAACACATGAAAGTTGTGCTGCATGCAAGAACTGGTAAGGAGCTGTTACAAGCCCCTTACCAGCATGAAGGATTTAGGGATTTTATGCAAATGCGTTGAGAAAAGCTTTAATCATCAGGGAAGATTTATGGCATCTTAGGAAAATTGCAATTTCCTGATCTCCAGTTTCACTCTAAGCTGCTTGGCTGGTCTCTTCTTCTCTGGCCATCATTCAGTCAGTTTTCGTCAGCCAGGTGCATAATGCACACAACGTGAAGTATCTGACAAAATCCTGAGGCTGCATAAACTCCAAACAGAGTCAGCACGTTGCCGAATATTAGACTCTTGTGTTTAGCTGCTAAACCCAACAGTGGTTTACTTAAGAGCTGTTACAAGAAATCACACTTTAGTTTGTTTTTAGGTTTTATTTAGTTTGCAGATTATTTAGTCTTAAAAAAAAGAAACCCTTCTAAATGTGTAGTTCTTTCTAAATAAATGTTTGCATATTGATGTAGATATATATATATATTTTTATTTTCTGGAGAAGAAAGTGTTAATTATGACAAAACCTAACTAAAACAAAGGATGTTAGGAAATGTACTCTTAATATCTAATGTTACGCCCTGTTCAGCTGAAGTAACTCATCTTAGCACTTATTTCCATCCACGGTTTGTTTCTGGCAGTGATCTTATGTCTGCGTTGTGTTTTGATTGGCTTTACTTGAAGTGATTCCACTGAACTCCAGCAGCTCAGCTTCATGTCTTGGGGAAAGACTGAACCACTGAGACCCCTGATGTTCTGAACAGATGTCTCTTATTTGTTGTTTTGTCCTGAATCACTGAGCACCAGCCAAAAGGTGCTTGTCTTGTTAGGTTAATATTGTATAGACATGGGTAAGCATATACAGTGTAGACACACACACGCACACATGTAGCGTAAATGTTTTCTGAGTAGAGCTGTTGTAAGGCAGGAAAGGGAAGGGGAGGATTGTTGCTTTGACCGTTCTGGAATGGGTTTAGAAAAGGTCAACTTTTGTGATAATGTTAAAATCATTTGCATGACTTGAATGAATAAAAATATTATTTCGCTCTTTCAAAGCATTTCAACAATTTTTCATAGGAATAAAAACCCCACCTGTTGTTAAATTCATCTTGCTAATAGGCTTTTGTGGCTGTGTTTCTGTGCAGAGCTCCCATCTGGCGCTCATCGATACCTTAATGATGGCCTACACCGTGGAGATGGTGAGTGTGGAGAGGGTGATGTCCTGCATCAACAAGTATTCGCCTGCTGAAGTATTACACAGCGACGGTCTCGTCCAGGGGCTGCCGTACGACACCGAGGATGCAATCGCCACCTGGATCAACAAGGTATGTGAAGGGCCACAAAAGAACCATGAAGATCTGCACGCATTCCATGCATTACCTTTTTATTTGATTCGCTGCTGTTTTGCTTCTGTCTGGGTTGAGCTGATATGAGAGCCGTTTCTTCATTTTCTTGCAAGAGAGCTGGAATGTGGAGTAATTCCCAAGACACTTCCAAGATTAGCAACGTCTCTTGTTTGCTGTTGCAGGAATAAAAAACAGCAAAAATAGAACTTGAGTTGCTTAAGTATCTAAGGTTCATAATCTCTTGTAGATTATTTAGCTGCTTTTTTTTTTTTTTGCTGAGAATGCCAACACGAGAAATATTTGAAAAAAACTCATTTTGTAAGAGGAATACATTTTATTCTGTACCAATCACATGCTGCGGTTGATTTCTAATCTTCAGATTTTATGAAGCTTTTACCTACAGATACAGATTTTAACCTGCTCTACTTTCTCTTTACGAATTAACAGGAGGAAATCAATCTGTTCTTGCCCTCATATTATGAAGCATCCATAATTATTTATAGTGCTTATGACATGTCACTGATTATCAGATAGAAGTCATTTCAAAACAAGTCTAACAATTTTAAAACTAACATAAAATGATAAAAAGACGGATCAATGAGAGTGATTAGCAGGAATAGCATAGTTAGTGTTTTTTTTACCATAGTAATCTTTGTGTGTATTCCCATTTGTCCAATTGCAATCAACTGATTTCTTAGTTCATTAGTAATACAAATTTTTATGAGGAATTAAATAAACATGTTGCAATCTAAAATCTCCATCTTCTTTTGTTGTTGTTGTTGTTGTTGTTTTGTAAAGTCATGTAAAATATTTAAAGCTTTATATACATTAAATGTTGAAGTCATGAGGATTTTTCTTTATGGAGGCCGTAGTGAGACACCTGAGACAAGATTAGGAATGGGGGGTTTTCCTGACAAAAAGGAAAAAACGTAATGATTTAAAAACAGAAGTCATTATTGAACAATAATTCTCAAATTTCAAAGGCTGTTTTATAAGATATGACTTCATTATCTTAAGTTAATATGTCAAAGTGAAGGTGACAGGTTTTTTGCTGAGGTTCACGTTATTGAGACCATTACTGAGCCTGAATCTGACCCAGTGCTTTCTTGAAATATGACTTTGTTCTCTGAGTTCTCTGTCTCTTACCACCTTCTATGTTTCTTTCTGTCGTTCAAGGTGAATGAGCAGCTGAGGGACATCCTCATCGAGGAACAGAAGTTAAGAGAAGCCTCCCTCCAAGACTCAAAATCCACAACACATAAAGTAAGTTAGATAAGGTTCTCCGACACAAACTGACCCATTGGAAGATGCTGCTCAGAAACAAATGTATTTAGCCTCTTGCAGAGAGTTAATATTTGTGGAATTTAAGTTTTATTCAGAGCCACATCTGTGTCCACACATGCAAAAAAAAAAAAAAACTTCCCCTGCAGACGGATTCAACACACAGTGTACGGAGCTTTGTGAATCAGGCGAACAGATGAGCTCAGTCACCAGCTGCAGAAAGTATTTGGCAAGAGTCTCCTCACTGCTGTTTGAGGAGACAAAGCATTTTGCAGGGCAGAGGAGGAGACGCAGGGTGACAGTTGGAGAGGAGAAATGAGGAGGGGTTTAACTGAGATGAGCTGTGGGGAAAAGGCTAGGAGACATGGCCGCTGCAGTCGAAGGGCCTCAGTGACAGACAGGCACCCTGCTAGCTAAGCGGTTATGTAAGGTCCCTGTGACACAACGAGTCAGTCTGCTGGCAATAACACGCTGCAGTCAGCCATCATCCTCTCCTGCTCGCTCATCCATGATACTTCAGCACAGCTTGGTCGGATCACAGGTCCTGTCAGGCCAGCAATAAGGTGAAGGATAAAAATAGAAACTCATTGAAGGCTTGAATGAGGTGAGGTTGTGGCGTTTTGGTGGATATAGGTTTCTTTCTTTTACCATTATTAGAAATTTGATGAGGTGAGCAAAGTGTGAGTATCAAAGGCAGGTTCAAAGTACCTGGCTGTCACTGTGTAACAGGAAATTATTAGAGGTATTTCACTGATTATCTTAGCTCCCCCATATAAAACAGGATTAATTAAGCATTTCCATGGCTGCAGTCGCACTCTGCCATCATGTTTAATTAAATTTTTAACATAAAGGCGATACTGAAGTGTGCTTTTTTTTCTTTTCAGTTACAAAGAAATGTTTTTTTAATCAATCAGAGGATATTTATTAGCCACTATCTTGTCTGACCTGAATAATGTTTAAATATTAAAGATTTGCCACTGAGTAGTTCTGAAATTTACTTCAGATGACAAACCTTTTTTACTTTAGATATTTCTCTGACAGAAAGCAAATCTTATAACAGCTTACATTGGGATATTATCCATACTGGAAATTAGCATCTGTATTCATCAGTTAGCTAAATATTGTCTTTACTCCCTTCAGAGTGCAGATTCTTACCTCAGCTTTGAAATTTACAAAAGTCAGAATTTTACTGAGGTTGAAAGCTAAATGAGATGAAATAAATCCTTTGATTTCATTTTTGAAGCACATCTCTAGTACATAATTACTAGCTCTGAGTTAGTAATTTCTAAAAGTGTGTAAATTGTCACTCAGTAACAATTTCCACTCTAAAGAGTGTAGTTTTTAAACCAGCTTGTCTGCTGTCGGCGCCAGTCAGGCTGAAAATCTGCTACATAAAATACTACAGTGAAAAATCAGGGAGATTTTTAAGCACTGAGACCAATTTTTTAAAACACCTATTACAATTCTGTCAAATCCTGCACACTTAACACATTATTGATTATCCCCTGTCTTTCACAGAGCCATAACAGATGTTGTTTTCAGGTGTTGGTATCTCTTTCCCAGTCAGTGGTGGTCCTAACACATATCCCACTCTCTCCTCTTATCCAATCATGACCCACCATCAAGTCTTCTAGCAAATGGTACTGGAGATTAGTACCTGTAAGTCCATTCATTCTGGAAAAGATCTCAGTAATCCCAGCATCAGTCCTGACCCTCCTTAACCCCAACCTTCACATTCTTCCCTCCGGTTGTTTATCCCTGCATGCGGCCCAGAGCTCCATCACTGTTTGGCCAAATGTCTCCCACCCTCCCACCTGCCCTCCCAACCCGTTCCCTTTTAAGATGAATAAGACACTGCGACTAGTCTTGGGACTCAAAGGTAGATATACTTTTAAGACATACAACTGATTAACATTTACACCTCTGGTTCTGCTGACAACTAAAATTAATTAAAGCATTTTTTCCATCTTTATTATAAACCTGAAACAGCTGAAATTGCCGCGTGTGAAAATAGGGCGAGCAGTACTGAGAGGGATTCGGTACCAATGGAGCAAAGTGAAGGACAACAGTTTGTTTCTCACAGTTCAGTGCTCAGTCATAGCTGGCTGTCAGACAGAGAGCGCTGTGCTGACTGAGCCTTTCTTTGTAACACATCGGTTACAAAACTTGGCCATCAGAAAGCATCTCTTCATGGGCTCCCAGGGAGTGCTGACGCCCTGAAGGCACATGCGGTGGTTTGTTGTCCCTGCGGTTTTCACACGTGTAAAGCATCACATAAGGGAACCTGCAGAAAGGAAGAAAAAGCATATACACAGATCATTATCAAACCCCAAATCACATGAATAGTGTGCTACAGAACCGCTGGACAGAGTTTTGACTGCCTTAGTCCCAAAAAAATGTTACAGAGGAAGTTTAATAGTCTAATGAATAATATTTTCAGAGAGAGAAAACAACAGAGAGAGCAAAAGTGTTCCAGTCCTTTCCATAAGAGCAAAAAGAAATCTGAAGGGAATGCCAGAGATTTATTATTTGCATGCTCAGTATAATCTGCATTATTTTAGATGAATGCTTGAAAATCCTCAGATTAACACCTTGACTTGTGTGTTTAATCAAGCTGTGCATGCAGTAGTAGGTGTGTCTGCGGTAGTCAAATAGAACCGCTGCATATCCACCCTGACGATCCATGAAGGTGATGTCTCTGTGTCGTTGCCATGGTTTCAGGCCCGGTACAGGAGGGAGCATGCCCAGAAGAATGTCCCATCGCTCCCCCTGGTGGAGAACTTGCTGAAGGACAACACAGACGGCTGTGCCCTCGCTGCCCTGCTGCACTTCTACTGCCCACAGTCCGTCCGGCTGGAAGGTGGGTGCCCAGACCGAAACATCTGTCTGCGCTTACGTTATGTGAAAAGTGAAACACTGAAATGTTTGAGAGATGAGATCGGTAAGTTGATTTTTGGTGATTTGTTATTATATGTTTGTATTTGTGGGGCTTTGATTGCAAAAAAAAAAAGACAACAAAACATATTTAGATTATTTTTTTTAATCATCAATCACATTGTTTTTTTCTCCAATAAACATCATATATACTGTGACAAACTATTATGTCCAAAAATAAGTTAAAATTGGCATTTTAACTTGGGCGCGTACTGTTTGGAGACCCTCTATATGTAGAACGCACAATGAGTACTTTCTTCCTGTTCCTATGACGACCACACAATACATTTGAATTGGGTGTTTGAAACAAAGAGTGTATTTATCATCCACTTTAGTCTTGTTTTCTGATGTTTCCCTCACTCTACCAGATACTCAAAAGGGTTTTGACCTTTTTGTTGTGTTGTTTTTACTTTTATTATGTATTAATAGCAAATCACAGTGAGGATGATGACTACGGAATGACTACAGTATAGATGTGACCAGGACTGACTTTAAGGGAGTGGGTGAAGAAACAAAGAGGTGTTTCCTCTGAGCCTGTCTGTTTGCTGAAAACGCCCCGGGCAGAGACGTGATTGGTCAGGAGTTGTACGTTACAGAGAACCATTTGACGGCTACTTATCAGGCAGCAGTTTCAAAAATAAACAGCCACTGTGTTGCTTTCCTGAAAACTCCTCAGGTTGGATCGAGTTCGCAGGCAAGCGTGTGAGCCAGATGTGAAAACAAGCCACGGTTCATTAAAGTCTCTTGCCTGCAGCAGAATTGTCCTCAAAATGAGTACTGTATAGTTCAAGATGATGTCACACCGCATAAATTAGTGACTATAAGTCTCAGCTGTTTCCTTTACTACAACAACCTACACATGCCAGGCTGTTGTGAAACATCAAGGAATAAAAATGCTGATGACTCATGAAGAAAGAGCTGAATACCGTTTGTCTGGAGTTGTTTCAAATATTTGGAGTGACTCAAGCAAAGACAATTTGCCCCTGCTCTATTTTTTCTTATTCTATTCCATGTTTTACCATAAACTGAACCTTATCTTTTCCTCTCTTCCTGTTTGGTGTTTGCTCTCCCCCCTCCCTTTGTGTCTGTGTGTTTGACCCCTCCCCTGGCTGAGCAGACATTTGCCTCAAGGAGACCATGTCTCTGGCCGACAGTCTGTACAACCTCCAGCTGGTGCAGGAGTTTTGCAGGAACAACCTCAATCACTGCTGCCACTTCAGCCTGGAGGACATGCTCTACACTCATGCATCCATAAAGGTAAGAACTTCCACTATTCTGATGTTTAAAGAAATAGATGGGGAAGATGTGGAATGCTCTGTGTTTATGATGCAGGATTCAGTTACTCAAAGGACAAAAGGAGAGATGGGTTTTTTTAGGGGGAGAAGAAGGAGACTTGAAGTGGGAAATTACACGAAGGCAAAACTGAGTCATGCAAGGAAAAGTTTAATACCCAGTGTGCTTTTCTTCTCTGTTGACCTCATCCTACTGAGACAGAGGACAGATTCAAGAATCCTGACCGAACTCTTCCTGCGGTGTTTCTCTTGCTTTTGAAGAAACGTCTTTGAAGTTTGTAGATTGAAGGTTTCAGACAAAAATCTCAGGTTTTTTTTCCCTGCACAACTCAAAGAGTTTCTTAGTGCCATTCAATACAGAGCAGTAAAGCAAGCTTTGGGTAAATAGTATGCAGAGAGCGTGGGTAGAAACATTCAGGATTCAAGTCACAGTCCAAGCTGACTGGAACTTTCCTCTCTGTGACGCCACACAGCAGTCGCTTTTCATCCTCACACACCCTTCTCTCTGCTTTTCTTCTTCTGCCTTCATTTCTCATTCACTATTCTGTCTGTGCATTGACTGAATACTGGTTTTATGGTGCAACTGGGAGTCATGTGGGGTTTTTAAAGACTCTGGCAAGCTGCCTGTTTGCCACAGATTCACTGTCCACAGAATCTTAACTATTTGTGCACGGTTTAACACATTGCATTAGAAGACAGTGTTTACATGTCTACAAATTACATCTGAGATCTGTTTCATAAATTGTTGCAGCTTTTTTTTTATCAATTTCAGCTACCTACTAATCATTTTGTTCAGTCACATTTTCATAGGACATACAGGGCCTTCCAAATAGCTGTATTTACACTGAGAATATACAGTATTACACACAGGCAGGCACTACTTACTAAGTAACGGAACTCACTTACATAGGGGTATCAGCTTATATGAAGCTGAATACAAATGCAAGATAAGTTTTTCAGATTTGTATTTATTTAAATGCCACCATGCTTCACTTCACAACCATTTTGTTACATGATGAAATATGAAACATTGATAGGTTTGTATATTAACTAGACTCCAGATAGTAGCTTCACACATTTTTTTGACACATCTGGGTTTGACATTACAGCAGTCACGTCGTGCAGCATGCATAGATAGTCAAGTACATGAACTTGCCCATCTGAGCCCAGCAACGGTTGGCTGACTTTGACTTCAGTGGTCTTTCAAAATGCTCAGAGCTAGTTTGATTTTGTTGATATTTACAGAGATATACAGAGGGAATCAGCCTCAAAAATCCAGATGTTGCATGTGAGAGTTGAGCATAAAAATGTGTGTAATCTTTCAGAGTAACTACCTGGTGTTCATGGCTGAGCTTTTCTGGTGGTTCGAGGTCGTGAAACCCTCATTTGTTCAGCCCAGAGTCTTTGACCCCAACGGTACGGATGACAATAATAAGTCTTTTTTTGTGTGTGTGTGTGTAATTTTCCTTCATGTAATGAATGCTTGTTGTTGACTAATGATGTGGAGGATTTGTCTTGTTTTGCTATGCAGCCTGTGAGCCTGTGTCGTCCTGCAGAGATATGGCTCCTGTGTCCAGTCGTGTCAAACAGAACTATGCAGACAGACCTTCCAGTCCAGAAAACCTCACAGCTGAAGGTAGGATTAAACATGACCTGTCATATTAATGTGGTCAATTGGATGTATTTTTGCTGACTGTTACTAGTAGACTAATGAAAGGCAATGGGAAGCTAACAAAGCCATCGTTATACTTTTTGTCTGAAACAATTTCTTCTTACATGCGTCTCTCTCTCTATGAGAGTTACATAAACACATCTGCATTACAAAATAGAAGTCATCTGACCATTTTTTAAATGCACAGACAGATTTTAAAAAGTCCTCCAAGAAATAAAATTAGGTCTTGGCAAAGAGAAAAATCTTTAAATAGGTAATTACTTTGGCGGTCCAGTTGTTAGATACTCCTCTTGAATAATAAGATAACAAATTAGTGCAGTTCAGTTTTGGGAATGAATAAAAATGCAGTGGATTGATTGATGCCATGGAGGGTTTTGTGGAAAAGAGTAACACACTGTCAGCTCGGTGGAGTCGGACGACAAGAATGCAGATGCTCTGTGTGAGGAGAACGACTACGGGACAGATTTACATGGATATGAAGAGGGTGGAAATGCATGTGCTTGATCCTCAAAGAAAATATGAAGTGGAAGCTGAAAATCTATTCAGGTGGCTCTGAACAGCAGCAGCGATAATCCATATTAAATGTCACTCCTTCAACTAATGCTTGAAAAACAAATAAACGTTACTTGCAGCATCTATGTGCAGAAGGGCATTTGATCAATGCAGGTTTAGATTTTTGTTCAGAAGTCAGATGCCCCCTAGTGGTTGTGTACAGCTCCACACCGGAAAGAAATGAAGTAATTTGCAGCTGTTAAGGATGCAGTGCAAAATGTAGTCGATTTACAAAATACTTCTTGGGTAAAGGTCTGGATGACATACATGGAGCACAAAATCCCTTATATCATTTCTATTCTTCCGTAACACCCAGAGATTCATTTGCTATGTTTTTTTTTTAAATCATAACAAAGGATTTCTTAGATCATGTAAGACTAAGATGGTTCCTCTGTGTGCAACAGGCCTAATGAAGAGATCTACCTCCATGTCCTATGTTGACGGTTGTGTCGGGACGTGGCCCAAAGAAAAACAGTGAGTATATGAAGCTATTAGCCAAGCCTCCAGTGGCCTACATTTTATAGCTGTCGGTTTCTTTCCTGTTGCACTGACAACACTTTTCATTATTCAGATCCTCCTCTCGGGGAATCTCCTTTGAGATCCCCCTGGATGGAGATGCAACGTTGCCCCCCTTTGAAACTCCTTCTGCCTGCGGCATGACCCGCTCAGCCAGTACTGATGGTCTTGGGTTCAAAGTTCATTATGCATCAAGAGGAGGCATGAAACACCACCTCTCCCTCACGCCAGTCGATGTGAACGGTCAGGGCAGACAGATCCCAGAGGAGGACGATGACTTTGCTTCCCACAAACCTGTGGGACGGAACAACACTTTCTCTATTAAGAGCCAGAGCAGGTATGGATGGGAAATAGGTTTTAAATGTGACTTTTACTGTCAATTTAACTGCATCACCTATAAATGTAACAACCTGCAATTCAATAAAAATTGTGAAAGGTAAAGAAGCGCCTGCTTAATTAGAGATACACTGATCAATGTTGACAATGAGCATCAGGTGACTCAAAGTGTAAAGGTTTGAAAAAAATGTCTAATATTAGAGTAATTTGACCATTTGAAGACAAGAACAACAAAACAAGGAGGAGTTATATTAGCTTTTGCAATGTCAAGTGCTAATTGATCTGAAAAAAATTTTTTGGTTTGGTGTCAGGTTTCAAAAAAACACCCCTTGTGAATCCCTGGATGCAGGTTTTCCCAGCAGAGTGTTGCACTGGAAAAAGATAAAAGCCTTACCTAATGGTTACTTTGTTTGATTTTTGTTTGATTGTTTATTTTGTGTGACCTCCTGGATCAATTGATGCAGGAGGTCACCTGGCAGCAATCAGTCTTGGTTATGGTTGGAAAAAGGGAACTGAAAAATGGTTGATCAGTAGTTCATAATTTAATAAGTATTTTAACTATGCGCCATGTTGTTTCAAATATGTTTTTCTTTGATAAATTAAACCACTGGATAACCACTGTGTCTTCTACAGAGGCAGAAATACGGATTTCTCTAATATGTTGATGAGAAATAAATAAAATCTGGCATCAAAACTACTTCTCCCCGCAGTTCTCTACACCTCCCCTGCCAATCACGTCATCTTCTCAGGCTACCCCGTCACCTCGAGACCCCTCCAACTTCATAGCCTCAGAAAGCCTTACCTGATGGTTACTTTAAGGATGAAACAAGTTTGAAGGAAGCTAAATACAAACACAGGCTAATTTCCACAGTTAGTAAAGATATCCAAAATGATGACAAATAAATTCAAGGATTTTTGAAATCCAACATGCCAACCAATTCTTTACAACCTGCTGTGAAGAATTGATTTTTATAAAATCACTCATGGCACATTGGTAAACACATACTTCAATAAACGCATGAGCCTTGGTCACATACAAAAAAAACCTCTGGAGGTTTTTGTTCTTCAAGAGTATCAAAAACATTTGATAGAGTAATAATTTTTTCAAGATTCACTCTTACTGTCCTCAACTTTCTATTTACCTGGATCTTTTCTCCAGGTACCCCAATGGAGTCTTACCAGACAACAGCAGCCCCACTAAGTACCAAGGGAACAACTCCACCTGCGTCAGTCCATCAACTCCTCCGAGCATCGAGGAGGCCCTCAAGATCATCCACGACACAGAACGGCCTCATGCCAGCCTCGGTGTTGGAGATGGAGACAATGGCTTTTTTCTGCATGGTGCAGAGTCGTCAGACCCTCCAGGGGCTCAAGCACCCGGAGATGACTTAGGTTCAGGGAAGGCTCGGGTGAATGACCGAGACCCCAACTCTGCCTCTACAGATGAAGTCGACACAGGCATCCATGTGCGGACAGAGGACATCCAGAGTTTGGATGAAGACTCCTCATCTCTGAGAGACTATTCGGATATAGATCCAGACTGCGAGGCCATGACAAGGTCGTGTCCTCTGCCTGGCAAGCAGGAGAAGAGCAGGAAAGGGGAACACAAGGAAGAAGTGGAAGCTAACCCTGAGGGTGAACAGGGACATGGAGGCGACAGAGGCAGCCCCTGTCCCAGTTCGGCGCCTACCCTCCCCAGGTCTTATACAGGCAGTCCTGCCTCTTCTTCGGGTGGGTCAGGTGGGGGTCTGGTGCGGATGACCAGCTTTGCAGAGCAAAAGTTCAGGAAGTTGGAGGGACGGAGCAGTGGAGGAACCACCACTCCAGACAGCTCTGACCTCAATGTCCCCTTCACGCATTCAGCCAGAACCACTTCCTCTCAGGTTTGTTACTCATTCTGTCCCTTGCGGGCCTTTAGGTTCTTTTTGGTCACTTCTGGCCTTGAACTCTCTCATGGATGCCATTTTTGATCAGTCCCTTGTTTGTTTTAGAGATAGGCACCAGTACTTGCGCATGAATAAGTGGGCATAAATCATGGATGGTCTCTTGTTGAATGTTAAACACTGACTTTAGCTAAAGCAAGTGAGGCCTACAGTGCTTTAGATTTTTGTTTGATTGTTTTTTTTGTGTGACCTCCTGGATCAATTGATGCAGGAGGTCACCTGGCAGCAATCAGTCTTGGTTATGGTTGGAAAAAGGGAACTGAAAAATGGTTGATCAGTAGTTCATAATTTAATAAGTATTTTAACTAAGCACCATGTTGTTTCAAATATGTTTTTCTTTGATAAATTAAACCACTGGATAACCACTGTGTCTTCTACAGAGGCAGAAATACGGATTTCTCTAATATGTTGATGAGAAATAAATAAAATTTGGCATCAACACTACTTCTCCCCGCAGTTCTCTACACCTCCCCTGCCAATCACGTCATCTTCTCAGGCTACCCCGTCACCTCGAGACCCCTCCCACTTCATAGCCTCAGAAATGATTCAGCTGAGAATGAAACTTGAAGAAAAACGCAGAGCCATTGAAGCCCAAAAGAAAAAGGTATGCAGTCTTGCATCACAACAAACCCTATGGTGTGACTTTTAAATCTAATACTGGATTCATCCCAATTTTCAGGTGGAGGCAGCCTTCACCAGGCACCGTCAAAAAATGGGAAGAACAGCCTTCCTGAATGTAGTAAAAAGGAAAGGAGTGACAGCCCCTCTGAGCAAGAACTCCGGAGGGGCAGAAACACCTTCACCTCAACCTATCTCCACCTCAAAGGAGGACAGTGTGGAGCAGGTGGAGAGATGCAAACCAGATGGAGCAGCTCCCAAATCTCCATGCGAAGATGGTGGGGGTAGGCAACATTGGCGTGCCTCTCTTCTTTTTAGCACCACTGATTTTTATTTTGGAAATGGTGATAGATTATGGTTTTTGTGTTTACTTGGTTTTGTTGGTGACGATCAGGCATGACCCCTGGAGAGGTCGACCTTGCAGAATACACACGGTCCATTGAAAGGCTGAACACGTCGCTGGGCTTCCTGCAGACTGAGATGCAGCGACTGGCCCAGCAGCAGGAGAAGATCATGGCCATGAGAGATCAACAGCAACAGGCCTGGGTGATCCCGCCTCCTGCTCCGTCTCCACACAGGTAACCTGTTACTGCCAGATCCACTGAAGAGGCGACTGAAATGCAAGCTCCCCATTCCTGTTTTTATTTCTTTTTCCGCACAGGCAGCTCCGCGAGTTGCGCAGCAGCAGCGTGACAGGCAGAGGATCGGGCCGGGGTTCGGTGGGATCCTTGTCTCCGATCCTGTCCTCTTCCGGGTCGCCACGTGCCCCCAATCGTTCGCCTGCGGGCATCAAACGACGACCGGCCTCATTTCATGCCAGAACGCCTCGGACTCCCCGTCCAAACGACCTGAAGGTCACCCCCATCAGTCGGATGCTCAACCCTCCCACCTCAGTAGACAGTCTGCCCAGACTGAGGCGCTTCAACTCCAGCCAAACCCAGCAGAGCTCGTTTGCCTACCTGAGTCACGACGAGGGCAACAGGGATAGACACAACCAAGAGCTCAAGGGCGAAAAAGATGACTCTAAGAAAAAAGAGGAAATAGTAGCAAAGAGCAGCGATGAGAAAGAATGCAAAGAAAAGATGAGTGAACGCCTGAAGGAGAGGACAGAATCCAAAGAGGAGTCAAACACATCAGAGGTTTTGTGCCAGCCGCTTTCAGAGATCAAAGGTGGGGTTGTTAGTCAGAGTCAAGCTGACACCCAGGAAAAGAAGGACCTAGTGGAGGTGCCGCTGTCCTGGCAAAAACCTCCTGATGTGCGGGGTCCGGAGAACACAGAGGAGGGAGAGAAAGGAGAAGAAAGTTATGGAGACGACCAAAAGATGTGCTGCGGATTCTTCTTTAAGGTTAGTTGGAGCTACAGTCCCTGAAGGTTCCAGTTGCTCCTCATGAAGACAAAAGCACAGAAAGAGGTTTGAACTTACTTCAAGAGACAATTGGTATGCATTTGTGAAAAACATGTGATGCTTTTGTCTCTCTTGATATGAGCTACAAGGTAAAATTGATAGAAATATACAATTTTGGTCTCTCTAGTTGTTTCCTCTGTCAGATTTAGAAATGCTGTCATTACTGTAACAAAAACTGCAATAACTTTATTAGTAAGACCAATTATATGGACATTCATTTTTACCATTATTAGAAACTCAATTCAGACCACCAACTACACCAACATTATAGAAAAGAAGCTAAGAGTACCTATAAGATGACTTCTGAGAGTATTTAACCTGGGTTTATACTATATTTTAGCAAATATTGATTGCTAAAAGGTGCTTTACTGTTTCAGAGACTGTTTTTCTAAGTCTCTGAAAAACAGCCAAACTAATGACTTGACCTTTCCTCAGTTTTACCTGAAACATAAAAAAAGTTAAAAAATTTTTATGTTTAATCAGTTATAAGGCAAGATGGCAAAACCTGAAACTTCCTCTAGTTACTCAAAAGGTTGTTGCTAGCTAACCAGTGTCACCACCCTCACTTAAGTGGCTTTGAGCCTTTCCTCTGCCTACATCTCCCAGAATGCTGTGTGGTTCAGAATCGGAGTTCAGTGAAATGATTGAACATTGTACTAGACATATCTATATATCTATGGTGATATATGTTATTTATTTATTGTCCAGCTCTACTTTAAAATAAAAACTTGAATGTTTTATGTATGTAAATATTCTTATTCAATACCAGGATGATGTGAAGGGAGAAGAAGACATGGCGGCAAAGAAAGCAGCTCTGTTGGAAAAGAGGCTTCAGAGAGAGAAGGAAGCTCAGGAGAGGAAGCAACAACAAGAGCTGGACCAGGAGCAGAAGAAAGAAGCTGCACGGTGAGTCCTCTCTGCATCACATGGTGTCCAGACTTATGCAAGGTCTGTCTAGATTGTTCTTCTCTTCAGCTTTTCTGTTCAGTCTTCCACTACAAGCGTTCTTGTTCTTGTGCAGGTTAAAAGCAGACGAGGAGCAACAGAAGAAGGACGAAGAGAAGGCGAGGAGGGAATACATCAAGAACGAATATCTGCGGAGGAAGCAGCTCAAGCTGATGGAGGACATGGATGAGGTCATCAAGCCTCGAAGTGGAAGTCTGAAGAAAAAGCAGAGGCCCAAGTCCATCCACAGGGACATCATGGAGTCATCAATTCCTCCTGTGAGAACGACAGGTGAAGGACTCCCAAACCACCGTTACAAACATGTTTCCACTGAGCGTCTCATGCTAATCCTTGCTGGTTCTGTGTGCTACTGCACTGCAGGTGTGCGTCCTCGAGGCTTCTCTGTCTCAAGTGTCTCTTTGGCGTCCCTCAATCTGGCTGACAACGACAGGGACCAGCCAAATAACAGGAAGAACAAAAGGTAGGAAACAAACGAAATGGTGCCTGGCTAAAAATTTGTAGTCGCTCAAAGTTTCTCACATTTGTCATGGTAAGCCACCAAAGTAAATGCATGTTATTGAGATTTTATGTAATAGACCAACACTAAAGTGAGTATAAGGCATCTGAGCACATTAAAAACATACATTTTATCTGTTCTTGTTAAAAAGAAAGAAATAGCACGGTCAGACAGAATGGAGAAAATTTCTGAAAACCTTTTCTTACCATGTACTCTAATGGATTTAGGTCAGAACTTTGACTGGGCCATTTTAACATCTTAATTTGCTTTTTTCTGAACCATTGAATTGTAGCTCTTGCTGCACTTTCAGCGTCGTCGTTCTATTAGAAAGTTAACCTATACCTCATTCTCAAGTTTTTGCAACCTCTACCAGGTTTTTCTAAAACCAACCCACAGCATAATGCTGCCACGACCATGCTTCACGGTAGCTACTGAGCAATTACATGGAATGTTAGCATCCTTCCACATGTAGGATTTTAAACTAAGTGCAAATGGACCAGGACATCTCCTTTCCTCTTTAGACTTCCACACAAATTTGTTCACAAATGCTACTTACAATTTATTTTATTTTATTTACAAAAAAAGAAAACTTTAAAGCTATGTATTGTTATTGCACTACTTTGTGTTGGTTGTGGCATGAGATCTCAATAAAATCTTGAAGTTTGTCATTGGTGGTAATAACTGCCTATAAGCTAATGATTAACTAATCAGTTTAAAAACGACTTAGAAATTAGTTTTTGTTCCTGGTTAAAAGGTTGAACTGATAAATCCTGTGCTCACCCTAAGTTTGCACCTTACTTACCCTGATGAGACTTGTCGGGAATGTGTTTGAAGAGGCTATTGTCCTCTATGATCCACACAAAGCTCTATTCTTCACAGTTTGATTCTGTTGTCTCCCTTTCTCCTTCTTCTACTTCTGTTCTGCATGCATCCTTCAGAGGCCACAAACTAGCTTCAGCTCATATCCCGTTTTTTTTAAGCTTTCCCAAAGACAGAAAGGGAAGGTTAGTAACACTCTGAAATGAAATAAAAGCTCTTTCTAGACGTGGTTCTGTGTAGACATGCTGAAGCTTCACTATAATTTTGTACTGGGCTAAGGTTTGTCATAAATGTAAGTAAATGCAGGTTAATTTCCTGCCTGCAGTAGAGTGTTTGCACCACTATGGTCCATCAGACGCAGGCTGCAGAGCTGTTCCTGCTTCTTCTTCTTTCTCTGTATCACATTTGCTCTCTGTTTTATGTTTTAGCCGTTTGCTTGCTGTTTCCTTCATAACTCCCTCTGTAACCATGAAGCCAGCCGCTTTGCTTTGCTTGGTTGAACACGGCTCTGCTTCACCCGCGTGCTTCACTCTGATGTGATGCAAGACAACAGGCAGACTTTGGAGAACTGTGTCACAACGTCTGATATCGCTTTGATCCATCTCTGTGTTTCTGTGCATGTTTCTGTGTGGCTGTGTGGCGATGTGTCATACGTGGTTGTTGTTACGTCTGCGTTTATCTGTTGGTTGCCGTCAGGCCAGACTCGGCAGAGGGTTTTTCTTCTTGTCCTTCGGCCGGCAGTCGTAACGGAGAGAAAGACTGGGAAAACGACTCGACCACTTCCTCCACTCCCTCCAACACAGAGTACACAGGTAGGGACGGAGAGGGGTGTAGAGCCCTGTCTTTTCTTTGGTCCACTTATCCAGTGGATGTTTAATTTTTGCACTCTCACTGTTTCTTCCCTCAGGACCCAAACTGTACAAGGAGCCGAGTGCCAAGTCCAACAAGCACATCATCCAGAACGCCCTGGCTCACTGCTGCCTCGCTGGCAAAGTCAATGAAGGGCAGAAAAACAAGATACTTGATGTAAGCTCTGTTTCTGTGTGTATAAATCTCACAGGTTAAGTTTTATAAACACAAGATCAATTTCTTTGGCTATTTTTACTTAAACCGAGTAACTCTGATAGTATAAAAAGATCAGGCAGACTTATGGCCTGATCAGTATCCAGTCCCCTTTCATAAATTTTGGACAACCTTCCCCATCTTCCACTTAGTACGTGCTATCCTTGTTTTCCCCGCAACATGCATTCATTCTTCAAAAAGCTCTTGTATTCAAGCTGTAAATATTGCCTTACATGTAGTAATATTTAGGAAATTTAGACGCATGTGAAAGAAAAACACATGCGAACTTATAAGCAGTTAAACATCTGGAGTAATTTTCATTTTCTTATGTCATAGACCAAGACGCGATCAGTGACTCTTAATAGTCATTAATAAGTAGGTTTCTTATGCACAATTTCTTGCAGGAAATGGAGAAATCCGAAGCCAATAACTTCCTGGTGTTGTTCCGTGACTCCGGCTGCCAGTTCAGGTCCGTCTACACGTATTGCCCCGAAACAGAGGAGATCGCCAAACTGGCCGGCATCGGCCCAAAATCTATTACTCCCAAGATGATCGAGACTTTGTACAAGTACAACTCTGACAAGAAGCAGTTCAGCAAGATCCCGGCTAAAACCATGTCCGCCAGCGTGGACGCCATCACCATTCCTAACCACCTGTGGCAAACCAAGAAGCAGGGGACACCCAAAAAACACCCAAAGTAGTGAAAGCAGTGCATCTGGACATGCTTTGTTGAAACAAACAGAAGAATATTTGGATTTCTTTTTTCTATATATATTTGAGGAACACTAGAGACCATTCCTGAAAATCTCAACTGGAATGTTGAAATACATTATCACACATAAAACTAATACAGAGCTGGCTATGACACTACTTCAGTGTGGCACAAGTGTGTTCTTGTCAGCATGTGTATCAATGTTCTCATGTGCCAAAAAAGAAGAAAGAAAAGATGATACCAGGCGAGTCGATGCCTTACCAAGCTGAACCACTGAAGCACTGAATGTCACGCCTCTCAGAGGCACTCTGGGTTCTCTTCATTGATCATGTGTAGCCTTATGCTTGTTCTGTGTCACATGGATGCACAGTGGGTGTCGGTGTCATTTTGTCTGCGCCTGCCGAAAACATCTGTTTGTTGTCTGTACACACAGATCTAAGATCAGATTAGGTCCCCTTTGCGGTTAGCTGCCTGTCTGTGATCAGATGTGACTTCAGCTGCTTAACAGGCATGTTTTATGGGGTTTTTTATGTTTGTTTTTTGCCTTTGTACATGTGATTGACAACACTATAAACAGGTTTTATTTCTGTATATGTGTGCATGTACAGTGAAGTGCCAACCAGCGTGTTAAGCACACCTCAAGTGGAGAATGGATTTATTTGACAAAAGTTTGTGTTAATGATGAGTGTATGGAGTACCATCAAATGGTTCTGGAAAACACCTGCAATAGGCTTTTAATTTATTTAATTTTGATATAGCTTTTGAATAGCTTATTATGTTTTATGCACAATGCAACACAGTCCACCGCATACGTTAGTTACATTCGTTGTATATTATAGGAAAGCAGACAAGTCAGCTCCTGGTAGCATTTGAGTAGCTTTTATAATTTATCATGTTTATGTATGTTGTTGTTTTTTTCTGGGGCCTTTTATTGTGCTACAGATGCAAAAAATCTGATCCCTCAACAGCATTACTGACAAGACTACCATGAGTTATGAACTAAATGGAGATCTCAGTGTCATCAGTGTGTGCAGTAATTTAAGCTCTAACTATTGACTATGCTGCAGAGTGACCAAATAACTAAAATGTCACATCAATGTGCTATGTGTCCTCACTGTTAGATGCAGATTATGATCAGATTTTGTTGTAAATACGAGGATGAACTTACCTGCTCTCGCCGGTTTCAGACCTTCTCCACTGTTGTTGCGTCTGATCTGAGATGTTTTTACACTGTCACTGTCAGTGCTTTTCACCTTACTCTTACATTTTTACATCACGCATTCCTTTCAGTATGTGTTGACTCTGTACAGATATATTTTCACATATAAGAAGTATTTTTTGTAAGGATATCTACCAGTTGGAAGTATGTACTAGTGAAGCAGTACGGTTATTGAAAAAAGTGTGTGTTTGAATGGAAAGTGTTGTTAAATGAGGGGTGTTTTATTGAATGGATTTCTTTTTCCTTTTCTCCAGCTCTGGATTCATTTTGTTTTTAATCAGGAAAATGTGATCAAATTTTCATAAACTTATTGTTGATTTTTTTTTATTATTATTATTTTCTGTTTGATTAAAATGCCAGCTCTTAACAGTTTGCACTGTGTCTCTCAACTTAATTTCCTTGTTTTATGTTGTAGCTATTGCTGATGGTACATTTGTTAGCTTAATAAATAATGGATAAGTAGTGGTAATATATTGAGAAACCTGCACATTTTCATTATCACTGTTACAAGTCGCTGTTTTTAGCGACTTGAAACAGTGATTTATGTTTTATGCACAATGTGTGTCAAAACTGGCTGTACTCTTCAGAGTAGCACTATTGGTCCCCAGGTTTCCAATTGATAAAAGTAAGAGTGCAAACAACTTAAATAGCTAGTTTGACCAATTTATTGTAACAAAGTAATACTAGTTTTACTTGATATGAGAACAGATTTTGCCTGCAAGGCTTCAGAATTGCCACAAAGTACATCTACATTTAGCAAATTTTGAGAATTGACAAAGTGAAGATGGATGTAAAGATGGCTCATAAATGGAGAACATTTAAAACAACTGCCAACAATTCCTCACCTGAGCGCAGACAATAAGACTAAAAGCCATCAAAAAGTTTTGCATCATCACAGGACATCTGAGGCTCTGTTGCTGGAAGAACGCAGGCTTCCACAAGCAGGAGACTGCAAAGCTTTCATAGGAGGTGTGCAAGGAAGAAACCTATAATCTCCAGGAAAACCTGAAGGCGAGATTAAAGTTTTCCAGGGAGAACAAAGAAGAAAAACTATTCAAGGAAATGTTCCTGAAGAGGAAACACACTGTGTACACAGGGCTGGCCCAAGCAGAACATGATATAAAGCTTGTCCTCTTGTTCAAAACATCAGCAACAGTGTTTTAATCCCGATGTAGTAAAATCTGGGAGATTGGGCAGTTTAAAGCAATCAGGTACAATTGGTTATTATTTGCTGGAACACAAATGTTAAAGTCATGGCATCAGATTTTAACCATGGTAACTCAAGAATCACACAAAGATTATATTATTATTTTTACAACTTTTAAAAAATAAACTTATTTTAAATGTTAAAACATTTTAATTTATCATTGCTGAAACCACCAAAACTTGATAGCTTGTTTTGGTAATATTATTCTCTATAAACATTTTAGATGGTCTATTTAAATTCAAGCATTTATGGGCGAGTCATGATAGTCTGGATCCCCTAAGATGTGGCTTAGTTTGTATATACCTTGGGCTGGCTCTGAGTCTACATGTAGATTTAACCTTGAATTAGGTCTGTTGGTCTCTGAGAAAAGATTTTCACGAGGTGCACTCTTTGTCCATGCCACTGTCTATCAGACAACCGTGTATTGTTACATATAAACCTGATGAATATTTATTCCTTTCCCTGCTCACAGAAACACCCCATAATTGTGCACAGTGTGTGTGCGGAGGATGGATGGAGGCGGTGCTCTGCAGGCAGCGGGCTGGGCAGGGCGGCTCCAGAGACCGCAGTCAGTGAGCGCAGCGGCGGAGAAACATCCAGCTAGAGGAGGGGATACAGACACGGAGGAGCAACCCGAGAACTGCTGACGGGATCACCGTGACACCTCCTGTGAACAGCGGGGAAACACACCGGCGTTTTTATTCCATGTGTTTTTAGACGCAGGTGAGTGTTGTTGTTTTTCGTGCTGCTGGTGCTTGGAGCTGTCACCCCGCCCGTCCGGCTAACTAGCGGATGATGCCTCTCCCCTCCTCGGCCCTGGCTAGCTCCCCTCCTACCGCCGGTTAAATTAGCCAGCTTTGTATGAGCCCTGACAGTAACTAGCCATTTGATGGTTCTGCTCTAATCCTGCGGCTAAATTTAGGGCCCGTATTGAGCTAATAAGCAACTTAAGCTTCTTATGCTGTTTGTGGCTTAATGCTTGTTATTGGCTAACCAGTGGCTAGCTTAGCAGAACTGTTGGCTCCTGTTTCTTTGGGTCCTGTTCTTTAATGACAGCTCACACGTTGTTCCTTTTTATGAAAACAACATGGGTTTTGCTTCATTTAATGCTCTGTTACAGAGATTTTTATGGTTTGACTCCTTAAAATTGTATGTGGCAACAAGTATCTTGTTTTACATCCAGAATAAACAACATTTAAGTCCAAGGCAGGATGATGATCCCATGAAGGGAAATGGCACCAAGTTCATTTCCATACAGCTAATTTACCTGAAGCACAAATCAGGACAACCTGGTTAGCTGTCCAGTGCACCTTGAAATAAAGCTGTGCCGCTGTTTGATGCAGGCTGGATAACCTCTGAGGAGCACACAGATCCAGTCATGTTAAGTTTGTTTTTTATTTCACTCAGGGCTTTGGAGAAGGACTTCCACTACACGTTTCCACGTTTTTTGCTTTTCTTTTATGTTGGATGAGTCAAATAAAAATGTGAGGTGTACATTCAGACTTAATACTTCCACGTCTTGGTGGAATTATGCCTCTTAAGTCTTTTGGTGTCGACCTCTTTGCACATATCAAGAGTAAAACATGAACCTATTTTATGTTTTGCAACACCAGAGTAAAGATGTTGCCACTGATTTTCAATTATTGGTCAAGTAATGATTGCAGTTTTCAGTGGCCAAATCAGTGATTGGCCACTGATTTTAAAGATCAGTGGCCAATCACTGATCTTTAAAATGCATGACCTGCTTTTTAAATGCTTTTTCTTTGCTTTTGTTTGTGGGTTTTTTTTGTAACTGTCAGGTGTCATAAGGTCAGAGTACACGCTCATTGTTCCAATCTGATTTTGTAGAAAATCATTGAACAATACTTGTGAAACAATACTAACTCCTCTCAACTTCACATGTGGTAGTGCTCTTAAATATAAAGAGGTAGGCAAATTTGGCTTCGCATATGTAAGCATCAGGCAATCTCTCAAAATTAAGGAAATCAACCTGCCCCTTGTTGTATGCCAGGACTTTGACTGGACCGTTCTAACACATGGATATGCTTTGATTTAAACCTGGGCGGAGAACGTCTACCTGGTCAACAGAGTCATGGAGTGGATCATCTAACAAGTTTTCAATCCATCTTTCTATTAACTGTGATCAGGCTCCATAGTTATGTTATAGTTTCCTTTCTCCTCATAATTATGCATTACTTTGTGTTTTTGTTTACAGTAAGTCTCAATAAAATGCATGTAGATTTTAATGTGACAAGCTGTAAAGTTGAAAGGATGTGAATCCCTTCCCAAGGTACTCTAAATACAGACTTTGACTCTCATTCAAGCTATTCAACATGTGTCACTGCTATTGTTCTGCTTAACTCAACCATCTTTTATCTCGATCTTTGAGTTTAAAAGCAATAATGAACACTAATCAGCATGATTTCCTCTGTTCGTCTTGTAAATGTACCAAGTTTAGGCATGTAGGCTCATTTTTGTATTTGCAGTCACTGTTTAGAAGGTAATGAGTAAACTGTAAAAACACAGTAACTAAAATCAGATCATCTTGTTACAAATGAAGCACGATCACAGTACATTTGAGCATTTAAAACCACCACTACTCTAAAGCAGCTTGGCAAATTTGCATAATTACAGCCTCTGTTTTCCACATGGAGAAACGCCAGTAAGAAGATGAAATTATCCTCAGCTCTATAGGTATTTAAAGAATGAACTGTGTTTAAATGCAAATATTTTTATTGGGATTTTACATTTTCCTTTGGTTAACGTTCAGTGTGGCAGTATTTATTTTGTTTAGTTTAATTTATGGCTGCATAAAGATACAATGGCCTATAAAGTAGTACATTAAACCCATCATACATCTGCAAAAAAATGTCAGATTAATATATAAATAACATGCTCACCAAAAAAAAAACCTTGACTGTGTGGTTGTTTTAAATCTGGAGATGGTTAGCTGTGGACAAGATGTACAGATGTTGATTTGTTGCTGCATCAGGAGCCGCCATCTTGCCAGTTCTGGGTTTACAATCTCAGTGAAACACATTTTGCTTTCTCTGATCTGAGTAACAAAAGACAACAGTTTATATATATATATGTTATTTTCATGAGGTATGATGCTCTAATTCCATATTTCTTTTGTTTTTCATTTTCATTCATCAGATCATCAAACAACTCTTGATATGAAACAAATGTAACTCAAATGAATACAAAACCCCCCAACAATTTGCTCTTGACACATGATGATGATTTATTCAAGGACAATTAGCCATTCAACCAAACTGGCTCCATATGAAAATTTAATTTACCTGCTTGTTAAATGGTTAAGTAGGAGTAACCACATTTTTTGGTTTAATTTTGCTCACCACATCCAGGCTTGATTACTGCTTGACCTTCAGAATCTAGAAATTATTTGAGTAGAACTCGTCTGAAAACAGGAAGTGGGCTAACAGATTTCAAAAAGCGACTTATCATGCGCTGACCTAGAGCAATTTTTTCATAGGGCCTGGTTAGTTTGGGTAATTTTTTTCCCCTTGATGTCTGAGGATTTTTTTATTATTTGAATTTTGTATATACTCTAATTATCTTTATTTGTATGTGAGGCAACTGATTTTACCCAGTATTGCATGACCAGATAAAAACATGTTGTTTTCTACTGTGATTCTGATCAGATTTGTTTGCAAATTTTATTTTATTTACTAATTTATCAAATTATTTTTTTGTCCATTTTTTAAAAATTGTTTACTGTAAGCTGTTGCCATGATGAGGCCATTGCTCCTAAAATGGAGGCGACACCTACAAAACTAGCTGACTTTATTGCTTGTAAATAAAGTCAGCAATAAAGTCACTGTCACTGTTTTAAATTGAAAAACTACTGTAAATTTATTTAAACTTTTACAGTGACTTGTGATAGTGTTTATGTCTGTGCACGGTTAAATAATAATGATGCTTAAATTATGAGATGTTCTCAGCAGAGAGCTAAAGTGCAGAAAACAGATGGTTGTCTTGATAGAAGTTAATGAATAAAATGCAATTTTAATGAGCCTCTTTTCTTTTTCTAACTTGTTTTCCCCCAGCCTGCTGCAGTGGGGTTAGGCTGTTGTTTTGCCTAACTTCTTAAAGTTCTAAAAAAAAAAAAAAAAAAAAAAAATATATATATATATATATATATATATATATATGTGTGTGGGGGTGTGTAACGGGACAGCTGTGATGTTGGTTGCTTCCCTGTTCTTTCGTGTTTAGCTTCCCTGCTCCTGTCCCTCCAGCGTGATCACCATGACGGCTGAAGAGACCATAAATGTGAAGGAGGTGGAGATTATCAAAGTGATTCTGGACTTCCTCCACTCCAGGAAGCTGCACATCAGCATGCTCGCTCTGGAAAAGGAGAGCGGCGTCATCAATGGACTCTACTCCGACGACATGTTGTTCCTCAGGTAAATCAGCTCCACACCGATTAAGTACGTCCAACGTTTCTGACTCTGTCTGATACATTCAGCATTATGTTGCACTGGAGACCTGAATCAAATTGGACATCTGCTCTTACTTGATGCCAACATGTCTTACTGTTGAATACATTTTTGATAAATCTTCTTCTAGTGTGAATAGTTTCTATCTCTTTTGCCTAATTTGGTTTATTTCAAACTTTCCTTAAAAATAGTTTATATAGACGAATGTAAATTTAAAAAAAAGTTATTTTCTGCTGGTTTTATTTCCACAACAGAGCTAAAAATGGGGAAACAATGTTTGGTTTTGTTTCAGGCAGCTGATCCTTGATGGCCAGTGGGATGAGGTCCTGCAGTTTATTCAGCCTCTTGAGTGCATGGACAAATTTGACAGGAAAAGGTGAGCCAGTCGGGTTTCAATGTCTCCAGTTTGTCCCTTTTTGATATTTTGGGTAGAGTTTGATGAAGCTGTGTACGGTTATCATGTGGGTATAAAATACAGAAACGTTCTCCTCAGGTTTCGTTACATCATCCTGAAGCAGAAGTTTCTGGAGGCTCTGTGTGTGAATAATGCCATGTCTGCTGAAGACGAGCCACAGCATGTAAGTCCACATCTGGAGCTAGATTACAATTTAAAGAACCTTCCACACTTACTGGCACTGCTGATAAGAATGTGTAAAATAATCCTTTATTGCAGTTGCATAATCTTTTATAGGAAAAAATACAATTTAGTACATTTATAACAAAACCTTCTAAATATCAGAAGTGAAATATTTTGATTCAACTACAAAATAAAAACCTACAGGTTTCCATTTGCTAACGGTTTGCAAGATTTTTTTCTCTCAGTTGTTACAAGGATAAATATTTGCAATAAAACTGCTGACGGCTCCCAAAATTCAGCTTTTGGCATCAAATTTAAATCTAAAGTGATGCCAGGACCTGTTGTGTCGTGTGTTTGTTGTTTTGGTCTTGTTGCTGAATAGCGTGTGTTTTATGCTGCTAGCTGGAGTTCACCATGCAGGAAGCAGTGAAGTGCCTCCACGCTCTGGAAGAGTTCTGCCCATCCAAAGACGACTATAGCAAACTGTGTCTGCTGCTGACGCTGCCTCGCCTCACAAACCACGCCGAGTTCAAGGTGAGACTTTTAGGCTGTTTTCACACCTGGTTGTCCAGTAGACTCAGTTTGACTGGGGTACAAAATTGCAACATGAGTCAAATGCAAATAAAAATGTAGATTTTAGTGGTTGTAGGATTTCTCATTTTGTTTTTTTGGCAAAAGTCTGAGAGGCATTTGTTCACCCAGAATGCCTTGCAGTATAGTTCACTTCCTGCTCTTGGAGCAGACTCTGGTCCACTCTGCATTCACATTTGCATTCAAACTACATCAGAGTTCACTTGAACTGAACTGAGACCTAGGTTTTTAGGCTTTTCACTTTTGCGGTCCACATCAGAGTTCAGTTGCTCCCCAAATGAACTGGGAAAATGAACCAGAGTTCAGTTAAAGAGGAACAAGTCGGGCTGATGGGAATAAACCCATATTTCTACAGATTAAGACTTAGAAAATGTTACAGATACATCTAGATTTTATGTTTTAACTGCATAGTTATCTTGTTTGTTGTGTATTGGGAATAAATTACCTTTGAACTTGTTTCTTTGGGCTAAAATAACAGTCTAATAGCTTTTCTTGATTGTTTTGATATCTAACTTACATTTTTTTTCCTCTCCAGGACTGGAATCCCAGCACAGCCAGAGTGCACTGTTTTGAGGAGGCCTGCAACATGGTGGCCGAGTTTATTCCTGCAGACAGGAAGCTGAGTGAAGCCGGGTTTAAGGCCAGTGGGGATCGCCTCTTTCAGCTGCTTCTCAAAGGAGTCCTCTATGAATGCTGTGTGGAGTTCTGCCAGGTGGGAACTACTAAAGAAGTGCGCTGGACTGGCTTGTTGGCATAATTCTGTTTACAATGATTAACATTCAGGCTTTTTTCTTTTTTCATATGCAGAGCAAGGCAACAGGTGAGGAGATAACTGAGAGCGAGGTCCTTCTGGGTGTCGACATGCTGTGCGGTAACGGCTGCGACGACCTGGACCTGTCGCTGCTCTCCTGGATGCAGAACCTTTCCCACAGTGTTTTCACCTGCGCCTTCGAACAGAAGCAGCTCAACATCCACGTCGACCGCTTGGTCAAGCCGGCTAAGACCGGCTACGCCGACCTTCTCACCCCGCTCATCAGCAAACTCTCCCCATACCCTTCCTCTCCGCTTCGGCGCCCTCAGTCCGCAGACACCTACATGACCCGGTCCTTGAACCCTGCCCTGGACGGGTTGTCCTACGGCTTGTCGGGCCAGGATAAGAGGGCGAGTGGCGGGGAGATTGTGCCAGGGAAAGGGGTCTCTCCCATGTCTCACTCCTTTGCAAACTTCCACTATCCAGGAGCAGGAGGACAGAACCTGAGCAGGAGTCTGATGATGGAAAGCTCCGACTGCCACAGCATATTCGAGGAATCCCCTGAAACGTAAGAAATCTGGTTAGCAGAATCTGACGATTTTTAGACCAGGCCGGCCGTGATCCAGGATGTGCCAGTCAGTAGCTAAAAATCCAGTCTTTTTCCAGCCAGTGAACACAACATATCTAGAAAATAATTGGTAACGCCAACACTCTTCAGTATGGAAGTTATTAAATCAGGAAGACTGTAAGTAAGCTCTTGTCAGCAAGCGACAGAAGTTTAAAAAGCAGCTCCAGTGAAAGATGAAACAATAAATCTGGACATATAGAATAGACTTCTACCTTTAAAGGCATTGACTCTGCATTAGAACGACGATACTCCTATGCTAAGAGTTGTTAAAGGCTTGTTATTTTTCTGCATGGGGACTAACTATAATACCTAAAGCTAAATCAGAAATGGCTAAATTCAGCATTCATAGGCTATAGTGTATACAAAACCAGGGTTTCATGAAAGTTTAAAGATGTGTGATAATGTTGGCAAGTGTTGCCATAGTGACAGGATTTGTGATAAATCTAAAAATATTTAGCTCAGCAGTGTTGTTGTCTTTCTGTTTTGGGATTCTGGCAAACAGATGACATGCAGTTTCTTAATGACTTTACTCCCCACCGCCTCGCTCACTTCTCAGCCATTTTCATGCTGCATTAAACAAGCATCACTAAAATCTATTATTAACAAATACAGCTTAAATGCATGATTCTTATTGAATACTGATTTTAGTTCAAGCTGTTTTTTGTGGTTACATATTTTGCTAGGTCTCTAAATATTTTGCTACCCAATCCATCGATCTCTACAAATATCTGAAAAAAAAAACATTTTTGTTGTGATTATTTGGGATTCACTAAATCGGTGATTCCAGGTTTTCTTGCTGCTGTCTTTTTGCATGTGCAGATCCAGAACCGACACACCCGTAGATAAGATGTTGAGCTCTGGTGCAGCTCAGAACGCACGGCCCGCCTCGGCTCCAGGCGAGGACGCACCGACGGCTGAATCTGCTGACAGAAATGAGGTGAATGTTTGTCCCCATCGAGTGCTGCTGAATTATGTCTCCGCATTTGTTTTTATTTATTGCGCGGATGAGTTCTGCCTGCAGTTCTGATTAATCTGAATCTATTTATGTTAGTGTCACTGAAGCTGATGCAGAGGGAAGTTCATCCAGCCTAATGAGGTGCATCTATTTGGTTTGAAACTGTGTGAAAACTGATCAAAACAAAAAGAGAACTGTTAGTAACTAATCTGTGTCTCAAAGATGTAATATTTTAGACTTTGATGAGAAATCTCTGAAGTGTTTCAGCCTGTTTAGCTGGTAAGTAATGAGCATAATGAGGCTGCATGTCAGTAGGGATCAGTGACTCAATGGCTGAGCTACATAAAGTGGGCCATCAATGCCTTTGTGTTTCCTTTAAATGGGGAGTTATGTTTGTTTGCTTCATTGTACCTATTTTGGGCCCCTTTGTGTTTCCCTTTATCTATAGTTAAGTCATTTATTGTAAGTTCACATAATTGTCAGTGTCAAACAAAAGCTCCCCTAAAGGACGGAGGCAGAGACATGATTAGGAGCCTCTGAGATCCCTTTCATATCCCGGCTTTCTCCTCCTTGTTTTCTTCTGTGGCTCTTTTCCCACGTCTGGCACAAAGCCAGGCTCTGGCCTCTCCCCAAACATTCAGCCAATCTGTTCCCATCGGCTCATCGGGGCAGGAAGCAGACGACAGAGCGGGGAAGTGACCTGTCCTCAGCTCTCCGTTTCACTCTCTTCCCTCCCCTTTATACCTGAGCTGGCAGGAGAGGTGAAGAGTTCACAAAGCAGCCGTTGAGAGGTCTAGATTAAGCCTCGAAAATGCTCTAGTTTTTCTTTAAATGTGTGATGTGTGGGAAAGTTTGAGATTCCCCTTAGTCATTTTTCTGATCTGGACGAAAAAGGAAAAAAAAAAAAAAAGCTATATCCCGAAAAGAAAATTGAGTTCAGAAAAATGTTTTTTTAGATGATTAAAAATGTAAGTCTCTAAATATGTTTTTACAGTGATTTATCTATTCCTTAATATTATTGTCACAACTTCATTTTCTACAAACTGAGTACAGGTGTCAAAGGTCAGGAGCTGTGCTTTTATTGACACGTCTGTCTGTTAAAGATCTTGAAAATAGACCTAATTTTTTTTAGTTTTGTTTGAACTAAAAAAAGTTCAAACATAACTTTTGTTTTGTTTACATTATTGAACATTCAACATTATTGAACACAAATAATGTTGTTCATTATTTGTGGAAATAATTCAATAAGACTAGGTTTTTTTTTTTTTTTTATTAAACGTCCAGAAGGTTGTAAAATTTGTGTTGGAAATCTGTTGAATTAAATTGACATATCAGACAGTGACTAAAACATCAATAAAATGAAATTAATCAGAATTGTTTGTTAAATGGCCCAGTCTCTTAAGGAAACCTCATTTGTTCTCTGTTTCCTTGTACAAAATAACAGCAGGATTTTATTTCCATCTCTTTAAATGGTCAACCGGTCAGTCCTGGTCAAATCAAATCCATTCATTATGCCTCAAACAAATTATGCTTTTAAAATTAATGATTAAATTTCTTACGTGCGTCATATTCTGTCCTCAGCTGCGCGAATCGACCGAGAAGTATGAGGAGTTTTACCGGCAGCGGCTGCGTGTGCAGCAGCACCTGGAGCAGAAGCAGCAGCAGAGGCAGATGTACCAGCAGATGCTGCTGGAGGGAGGGGTGCAGCAGGACCCACCGCCCAGCGACATGCAGCACAGCCTCACCGAGAAGTTCCTGAACAGGTGCTGACACAGCAGGAACTTCAACTTCTTGTCATTTACTTGAGAATTACGTAATTCATATGACATACGTAGTAAAGTCTTGATATCATTATCAAAATGTAGATCTGTAACATATTTGTTCATATTAATTTAAATATTGCTTTTTATAAAAGCATCTATTTTCTAGGACAACATTCAAATCCCCTTAACAAATGATGATTGTGATAATTAGAAAATCATAATTTAGTTGAAAGTTGTGTATTTGTCTCTTTGATTGGACTTTAGAGTATTTACACTGTAGGTGCGTCCTCTGGAGAATCATCACAGACAAGAGAGCACCTTTATTTTTATAATCATCACATCTTTTATGAAATTCAAAGCGGTTTAGCAAGATGCGATTAATCCATTTTTATTTGTATTTTTGTTATATAAATCAGGTAGTATTAAATAAAATACAAGGGAAAAAAATGCTATGTGCAAATGAGCTGCTGGTTTGGATTGTGCAGGGATAACATGGCGGATCATGCTGTGGGGATTTTTTTTTTCTTCGGCAGTGACAGGGAAGATAGTTCGAATTAAAACAAGAAATAGGACAATCCCTGAAGAAAAGTGTAAGAAGCTGCGGAAAATATGAGCCTGTTGTAGAGATTCACTTTCCGACATGAACTCACAACCAGACTTACACTAGAATTACGTAGTAAAGCAAATCATTTTCATATGCTGGAAATTTCCAGGTAATGTTTACAATGAAATCCAGTTGAGACACTTTGCTACAAAATAAAGATAAACACTTTTGTTTCTAGACATATACAGCTGGTAGAGACAAGTAATGAAGACTTGCAGCTCTAACTGCTGCAAATGGTGGATCTACAGAATGTCAATTCAGAGGGGCTGAACACAAAAAAAAAACTTATTTTTCAGATTTTTATTTTGTTTGCAGAATTAAAAAACAAAACCCTGCATCCTTTTGCTTCCTGTTCAGAGCTACTTGTATTCATTACGTAACGACTACAGTTTATAAAGAAGCAGGAAAAGACGTCGGCGCTCTTCAGACTCGGCTTGCTAGAAGCCATGTTAATTTTTGTATGGTGTTGTCCAACAAAAGAGGCGCAGCTGTCAGAAAGCATAAAGTTGACACGTTAAGGCCTTGAAAATAATGGGTCCCAGGAGGCCGCCCCTCACATGGCGCAGCCCCCTCCAGGCTGCGCGGCACCATCTGCCCCCGAGCTGCTGCACCACCTGGGACTCTCACTTTAAGTGTAAAAATCCTGCTTAGTAACAACTATATTTTCACATGCGAAGACTTGAAGACAATCCATCTCCAGTAGAGTTACAGAAAAACAATTATTTAAAAAGAAGAAAGAAAAATGGATACATTTGTTTTTAAATTCTATCAGCAGAACAAAAGCTTTTTGATTTCGTCTTCCTCCCAGTCCTCCATCTGCCATAAATCTCCCTGTTGACCTCTACATTATTCAGAGGAGTGACTGTGTTTAATGAAATCCTTTTTTCTTTTGTCCTCTTATTTCTCATTTCTACTACATTTTGCTGCCATGTCAGCCTGTACAAAAAAATAAAAAATACAAAAAATTGGCCCTTTTATTTCCAAAAAAAGTTAAACTGAAATAAATATGCTGTGAGAACAAGCTGTGATGTTCCTTTGCTCTTGCAGATCTATTCAGAAGCTGGAGGAGCTCAATGTGGGAATGGAGAACCTGGGAGAGGAGGTGAAATCTCTGACCCAGCAGTGCAACGGGAACGGGAACACGCCCGCCTCCGAGGACAACAACAACCCTCCATCTGTGACCCCGGAGCAGAACCAGAGCCACGGGGGAGGGGTGGTGAGCAGCACCCCGCAGCGCAGCGTAGGAGGCCGGGTCGTCCCGCCGCCAAATGAGTCCCCTGTGCTCTTGAGGTTGGTGGGATTTATTTAACGTTCCCACTCGCACGCCTTTTGTTTAATGAGAGTATTTCTGAGGAGGTGTTGTTTTCTTTGACAGTGGGCAGAAACCGAAAGGTCACCAGAGCGACTCGCCCGGCTCTTTAACCCGGAGCAAAGAGGTGTGGATGCACTAAAAACACACCCAGCAAAAATAAAATAGTAATACCTACAGGACACCCACAGCTGTTCGGATTGTTATCCCCCACACCTTAAAGTGTTTAATTATTTAAACTGAGATGTTGCTGTATTTTTCAGGGTGATAAACCAAATGACCTGTTTGTACCAGTCCACACTTTGGAGGACACTCAGGCCGTCCGAGCCGTTGCCTTTCACCCGTCTGGCGCTCTCTACGCTGTGGGATCCAACTCCAAAACACTGCGAGTGTGCGCCTATCCAGAAAAACTCAACTCAAGGTAGCTCGCCGCATTTTGAAATGGAGATGATCTGAAAGTTTCTCCAGACGCTCACGATGCTGTTAAGTGACCTTTTATCACTCAGAAGATAACTTCGTCATCTGTCTTGTTTCATATTTTATTCATAAGGATAATTGAACATCTAACATGGGGAAATATTTTATATATTATTTTGTGTGTAATTTTGAAATGAACCCTGCTAGGTTTTTGTAGGAGTGACACAAAATGAACTAAGTTGACATTAAAGTTGTTTCTTTAGGTCTGAAATTTAAACTGAGCTATGATGTAACAGAACAGACAGGTTAAAAAAAAAAAAAGGGAAAAAGCTGTTTAATGGAAAAAATTTATACAAAATTTTTAGCAGTTAAGCCAATGTTGCTTTCTGCTCTGCAGTGTTTCCAGTCCAACGAAGCAGCCGGTGGTTCGCTTCAAGAGGAACAAACACCACAAAGGCTCCATCTACTGTGTGGCCTGGAGTCACTGCGGACAGCTGCTGGCCACAGGCTCCAACGACAAATACGTCAAAGTCCTGCCGTTCAGCGCAGAGACGTGCAACGCCACAGGTCAGAGCTCTCCCTGACATTACGCCATAGAGTGAACTTTGTGAAAATCAAGCTTTTACTTGTGTGTCTCTGTTTACCCAGGGCCGGACTTGGAGTTCAGCATGCATGACGGCACCATCAGAGACCTGGCCTTCATGGAGGGGCCGGAAAGCGGAGGAGCCATCCTGATCAGCGCCGGAGCCGGAGACTGCAACATTTACACTACCGACTGCCAGAGGGGGCAAGGGCTGCACGCGCTCAGTGGACACACAGGTGTCCCAAGATATTTACCTCCGCACCTCTCTGCAAAGGTTCAGAAAGTGAAGTCATAAAGCAAAGCGACTATGATTACTGTTTTATTTGATCTGTGCAGGTCACATTTTGTCTCTGTACACCTGGGGAGGTTGGATGATTGCTTCGGGCTCCCAGGATAAGACGGTGCGCTTCTGGGATCTCCGGGTGCCCAGCTGTGTGAGAGTTGTGGGAACTGCTTTCCACGGTTCAGGTCTGTATTTGTTATTTTGGTGCAACTGCTGCTTCATGGAGAAAAATTCAAAGCTTTAATGGGATTTTATGTCTTGTTCACTGAACAGGCAGTCCTGTCGCCTCTGTCGCGGTCGATCCAAGCGGCCGTCTCCTAGCAACAGGACAGGAAGACAGCGCCTGCATGCTGTATGACATCAGAGGAGGACGGATCGTCCAGGTGTACCGGCCCCACACAAGCGACGTCCGATCCGTCAGATTTTCCCCCGGAGCCCACTACCTGCTCACTGGTTCTTATGACACAAAGGTCATGGTCACCAACCTGCAGGGTGAGTCTGTGGAGACGGTGCGGATGCATGCTGCCGGTTTGGTGTGGGGAAAAGCTAAGCTGAACATCTCTGTGTTGTGCTTCTAGGTGACCTGACCAAACAGCTGCCCCAGACTGTGGTGGGAGAGCATGGAGACAAAGTGATTCAGTGTCGCTGGCACACGCAGGACCTGTCCTTCCTCTCATCATCTGCTGACCGCACCGTCACTTTGTGGACACACAACCCCTAATATAGAACAAGATGTAGAAGATGTGCACTAACACGATGCTTCTCTTCCTTTATGAATAGTCGTATCCCTGCTACTTGCTCACACAAACCACTAAATTGACCTTTCCTTTCGACTCGTGAGCCAAATGAATAAACATCAGAAGCACATGCTGCATGTTCCTCATCATCCTAAGGGTTAAAATATTGGGTTGTTCTCCTTTTAATTCCTGACCCCATTTGAGTCATCTCTTTTTCACACTTTGCGTTTCATTCTGCATGTCCTTTTCACCGAGGAGTTGTTGGGGTTTAATGAGATACAAGTTGGTATTTTTTATTTTGTCCCCGATGGTGCCTTCTCAGTCTCCATAACAAGAACTTCGTTCATTTATAAAATTCACTGTAAAGAATTTGTACATTCCTTCTCCTGCTTATCGTTTCCTAACAGCTGCCGTAACGCTGCTATCGTTGAGGAAGAGAAAAACTGATGTAACATGTAATGTTTCTGTCAGTTGCAAGCTCCTCACATCTGGTTCTGCAGAAATCGTCGTACTATCTGAGGTTGTCGCTAACATCGACGTATCCAACGCATTGCCGCAGCCCAGAATGTGTAAATTAGCTGCTGAGTTTGTTTAATTTGGAATCGGTGTGTTGTTTTTATGTCTTGCAGTGGCTTGCCTGCAGTGAAGGACCTTTTAATATTTCAGCATTGAGGAAATGTACAGTATTCCCATATCAGTTGCACATCCTATCGTTAATTTTTTTCTCAGTGGTGAGCTTCAGTTTGTCTGCTGCTGCTGTTGTGGTGTATTAACAGTAGGTGTCAGTCTTGGTCTAACCATATGCACAATGACATCTGGATGGAAGCGCGGTGGTTTTAATATTTATTCGGAAACTTTATTTGGGGCATATGCATTGTTTTTATATATATATATAATGTTTTTTTTTATTAACATTGTCTTGTAGCAGTCTGATTTACTTAAAAATGCATATTTAAGTTTTTTTGTTATTCTAGAATATATTGTTTTCAAGAGATGAGGCCAAACTAACAAACATAGATTTATTTATTTCATTGTTTATGTATGTACAGTTATTTGTTTTTGAAATGCTAGTGGCTCTTAAATTGAGCCTTTCTAATTCTTGTTTTTAAAAGTAACTTAAATGAACTGAAGCTTGAGGTCAAGTTGCTGGTACGTTCAATAAAGTGTCTTTTACAAAAATAACAGGACTTCTACAGCAATGTTTTTATTTCTAAACTCACTCAAACATTTCATACAAAATAGCAAAGATTTCGATTTTTATTTGAAAGTATTTGGAAACTACCCATAAACACGCCTCTGTTTTCATACCAACTCATTCACCAATGTGATCTTCACAAGATTATTCAGGGACAGCAGTAAACAGGAATGTAAAAAGGTACAATAAATACAAACATAGCTGCAGTTGTGCATTAAAAAATACACTAAGATGAAATTCATTCATAAAGAACCATTCGGAACAACAAAAAGGAGTCCCTAAAGCTACTGTTGAAATTGCTGGTGTGCAAAGTTGTGCGAAACAAGTTGAGATTTTTTCCTTATTCTGTACAGTGTTTACAGTGCTTTGTTTTGTCCACAAGGACAAATGCAACGACACAAAGGAGTTATACTTTGAGTTAGTCACGTCGTAGTTCACAACTTCATCAGATTTTTAAAAAAAAGTTATTTTTGTCCCTTTTTAGTGCTTGGTTTAGTCTGAGCTGGATCTGGCTGCAGAAGGCAACGTGACGCGTTGCTCATCCATTCGTTTGGCCTGAGAGCGCATGATGAGGCTGAAGAAGTCCTCGTCGGGGACGGTCGGTCCTCGGACCGGAGGCGGGGGCGGGGCGCAGCGTTGGTCGTCCAAGCGGGAACCCTGGGAGAACAGAAGTTTGACATTTGCAATGATTTCATGATAATCAATGGCCGTTAAAAATAAAAATCCAGGTGAGTTAATTCTTAAGTCTCCATTTCTGGAGATGCTTAAAACACTTCAAACGACTTTGTGCCAGAAAGTTGAGTAAATAAAAGCCCAGAATGAACTTTGAGATCTAAATAATCACCTGGCATTTGACGAGCATGTCAAAGAAATCCTCATCAGGCTCGGCGTTGTCAGCGTTGGCCATCAGGTGGTTCAACACGGCCTGGTTGCTGCTCTGATTTAGTCTCAGACCAGGCAGACTTCCCCCTGCGGCCGCCGATTCCTCCAGCCGTCTGCCAGACGATCCTGCTACATTTACAGACTCTGAAACAGCTGCAGATTTAAAAATAAAAAGGATGAATAAACATGAAGCATCACTTTCAAACTTTGTCTTCATGAACTACATTGACCCACATTTCCTGATGGTTCTGGGGGGCGAATCCGGCCCGCTGTTTAACGACAACCTGCTGCCTCTGTCCTGAACGGAGCAGCGCTGGTCATCCATGCGGTTGCTCTGGAAACGGCTCAGGAGGTCAAAGAAACCTTCATCTCCGAGCATTTCAGGAGTGAGCCGCTGGTTTACAAAGAAAACAAGAAGTTACAATCAGAAAAGAAGTGACTGGGTTTGATAAAGAAAATAAATGAATCCTGTGCTGCTTGCCTTCTGTGGTCCCTGTGTGGATGTCTGACTTATGTCCAGGGTGTTGCTGGTGTCCTGGAG
Source organism: Phalloptychus januarius (assembly GCA_902982915.1). Taxonomy (NCBI): domain Eukaryota; kingdom Metazoa; phylum Chordata; class Actinopteri; order Cyprinodontiformes; family Poeciliidae; genus Phalloptychus; species Phalloptychus januarius. The sequence continues at coordinate 9,973,024 of CADWAE010000466.1, read as the reverse complement.
GACCTTAGCGGAGCCTCCAATCTTGTACTTCTTCCCCCGCAGGCGGCTGACAAAGAACAGCTTGGAGGAGCTCTTGGCCAGCGACGGTTTGGACTGCTTGGTCAGGATGTCACTGCTCCACTTCTGTGCCTTCAAAACACAACTAAACTGATTAGCAACGTTGAAAAGTAGCTGACGAAAACAAAAACTTGTAGCTATTTTTGTCTTACAGTCATCTTGTCCGGAGTGAGCTTCACCAGCTCTAGGTTCTCCATGCTGTGTCGTCTGCTCATCCTGGGCTTTACCCCTGCAAAACATCAACGTAACATGAACGAAAACAGAAATAACCTCGACGGACAGTCCAGGATCTTCAGACAGAGATTCTGTTAAAATAGCAGTAACTATCTTACCTGCAGTAGGTAACTCTCCCAGCATTTTTATGAGTATAAATCCAGCTTAGTTGGTATTAGATGCTGAAGCTAGCAGCTAGAGAACAAAATGAATTTCTACCTTCTGAAAATATTAAATCTCTCAGTGGTTTATCTAAATAAACCACAGCAGGACCTGTAGGCTGCAGGTTTCATTTGAATTCTATGCTTTTTTAGACCAGGAAAGAGTTTAATATTTAATTACTCCTGAAATGAAGGTTGGAGACGGTGAGTAATTAATGATCTTCCTGTGTGAAACGTGCAAAGGTTCTAGTCACCGCACAGAAGCAACCTGGTGTGGAAGGCATAAATATAGAGCTAGATGAATGTTAATCTGTTGTATTTTACACTGCCTTGCTGTTAACTGAAAAGTGTTTTCAGTTACTCAGTGAAAACACTTGTGCTCTGTTCTCACTCCATGTTTCATACGGGGAGAGTTCTCAGCACCTCCCCTTCTCATGTAGACAATAATAAACTTCAAACAATAAAAGCGTGAGGCTGAGTCGACGTCCTTTGAGAGGCACCTGTATTACGTTAGCTCGTCTCAGACAAATGCCAGCTTCAGCTTCTGGGATCAACTCGTCTGGCCTGAAACTAAACGGAACCACCTGCATGTTGGCTATTTAACGCTTATAAACTTTGAACTCCTACACTGTCCCTTTAAGAAATGAGGAACTGTGATTTTTAGGGCTTTACCATGCGGGTTGTAGTCTATCTCATTATTTCCCGACAGCGTGGAGTTGTTTGTGCTGTAGCTCAGACCCAAAACTGTCTGGAGGTCCGAGACATTCATACGAGCGGTCAGCTCCCCACTCCTGTCTCCAGTCTGGAAGGAAGCAGAAAACACCAGCCAGGTAAGTCCAGTGAGCAAAATAACAACTAAACTGCTTTCTTCAGGGTTTCTGCAAGTTTTTTTGTTTTTTTCAAGTTCAGTGATTTTCTTCTTAAAGTAAAGCTTCACTAAGGTTACTTGACAAAACCTCTAACTATTTAAAATCCCTGCTGTCAGGCTAACTCTTACACTTTTTTGCACCAAATGAGCAAATAGAGAGAAATTTATTATTTATTTCAATTATCTAAATAATTAATTTCGTACTAAAACATAAGCCTGCCTATTGTAAAAATGAAAATTGATTTGAAAAAATTTGAGGAAATGAACAAATGTGCAAATTTGAAAGCGACAATTAAATTAAAGACCTCCTCTGGAAAATCTGGACATATTTATGACTTTTTATAGCTGCAGCTTGTAACAATTTTGTAAAAGTTTTTTTTTCATATTAGAACTGTTACTATGTCATGACAGTATAATAGGAGACTGATAATCTGCGGAAAAAATAAAGCTCCATAGCCTACTTCCTGATGTCCTCTCACCATCTTCAGAAGTTTATGGTTCGGTCAGAAACAACCAATCAGTGGCTCTTAGCACCGCCAATCATGCTAATTTATGCGCTGCAGTTATGTCAATGGTCAAAAAACATATGTCAAAAACATTAGCATGGCTTACCACAGCAGGAAAACCATTTGTTCTGCATCATTGGTACATGCTAACTAGCCTGTACCAAAGCTCCACTGTAGGAAAGGAGCTGTGGTGTCGTGAACAATAGCACTAAAACCCTCCTGGCTCAGATTGGTTGTTTCTTTCTTTTTTTTTGTATAAATATTACCTACTGCTGCTTTGCAGCCTAAACTTAAGATGAAGACCATCAAGATCATGCAGAAGCCCTGTCTGTTTTTCTTCTTCAGTTCTGTGAAGCACCTCTTTGCAGATCTCAAGATGCTTCTCAGCAAAGTGCATGGCTTGATCGTGATTCCCCAGTGCAGTGTGGGCATTTCCAAGACTCCAGCATGCTCGACCCTCCCCAATCCTACACAAAGATAGACTAAAATTAAGCACAGAAATATAGTTACAGACCAGGACCAAGATAAAGCAGTGTGTTCGTACCGGTCGTTGAGGTCCTGAGCTATGATGAGGTGTTTCAGGTGATAGTCTATGGCTCTCTCATAGTCCTGCAGTAGCGTGTAGGTGTTCCCCAGACTGTAGCAGGCCTGCGCCTCCACGGCTCGGTCCTTCAGCTGCCTCGCCAACTGCAGCGACCTCCTGGCAAACGAAATGGCAGGCTGCTTCAGTCTGAGGTCATTTTACGGCTCCTTTCATCAAAATCTCTAAATCTTCGGGGAACCATCAGTCGAGGAACAAAGCATAACATTACATATGGAGGAGATGTACTCTTTTCAGGTGTTAATCCCGTTTCACTCACAGAGAAAAGTTTAGAACAGCTTGGACAGAACAGGAAAAACAGGCTGATTATGACCTATTGTGTTCGCAGCAAGAGATGTTTTGTAGAACTTTATTTTACATCTTTACACTCAATGTATTTTACACACAGGGTAGTGGAAGGAAAAGATTCATAAATAAATCAGATTTTTATTTATTTGTGCAATAAATAAAAATCTGAGAAGTGCGCTGTGCATTTGCCTTTTGAATCACGTCTCTTTTAGTTTTGGTGATGCTGCTTGTAAGTTTTACACACAAGTACAGGATGCGGCTTACTTGTAATGCTCAGCTGCCACTTCAAATTCCCCCAGAAAGATGAAAGCGTTTCCAAGATTACAGTAAGCCCGTCGTTCTGCTGATCGATCGCCAAACTCCTTCGCTATCAGCAGACGCTGAAAGCACAGCAGAAGGTATTTCAGTCACCATCAATGCTCACGAAAAAACATAAATTGAGAGGGCTGTTGGAGTTGTTCCTCCTCACCTGTTCATGAGAGGCCACGGCTTTGCCAAAATTTCCCAGCAGGTATTGTGTGTTGCCAAGGTTACCATAAGTTCGACCCTGAGCAGCCCGATCCCCGAGCTCCTTCACTATCGCCAGGTTTGCTCTAAAGATTCACAACAAACAAATTCTTCGGTTTAAATAAATGGATTAACAGAGAGATGTTGTGTTGCTGAAATATGTGGAACTATGACTCTTGAGTACTTACTCGTAGAACTCAGCTGCTTTCTTCAATGCTGCCATGACTTCTTCTGGGAAATCTCCAGGCTCAGCCCCACTCCAACAAATGCTTTTGCCTCTGGCGTGGTACACATTGCCAAAATTATAGAGCGCTCGCGCCTGCCCAATCTGACGGGAGCCAAGGAAACATGCCAAGGGGTGAGGTGTGGATTTCTTCCAAAGCCAGAACAGAAACTCTAAAATATTTGGATGCGACGGGTTGTAATGACAGGTGTGAACGTGTTTCTCACCTTGTCATTTATGTCCCTCGCTATGTCCAAGTGCCTCTGGCAGCAAACCACAGCCTCGTCAAACCGACCCAGCACTTTCAACGTGTTGCCGAGGTTTCCACTGGCTTTAGCTTCTCCGAGCAGATCACCAATGGTTCTAAGAGACGCATAACTGAAGGTCAATAAATAAAAGTGCATATTTAAAGGGCAGTTGGTGTCTTGCTGAAAGTGCATCCAACCTTGTCAAGGTGAGATCGTGTCGGTGGAACTCCAGAGCCTTGGCGTAGTCGTGCAGGTGGAAGTAGGCATTCCCCAGCTGGCTGTAGATGGCACTGAGCACCTGCAGGTCCTCTGTGCCCACCTGGATTGCGGCTTCGAAAAAGGAGACGCCCGCTCTGTAGTCGCCCACCTTACAGAGCCGCTCACCCTCCAACGCCAGCTCCAGGCAGGATACCTCCATCCTGCAGAAGAAAAGGCAACAAAAATAAAAATAAAACTCTCCAATGTCTAGCTTTAAAAGAATATGTGTAAAGATATTTAACTTTTTAGAATCTCATAGAAAAGTATTGACTGAGCAAGAAAAAAAACCCAGGGCTTCTGTAGCTAAACTAACATCAAACTGTCAGCTTCTCCGCACAGCAGAGAAACAAACATTCGTTCAAAGCGAAGGGCTTTTCATCAGGGAGTTTTTCAGAGTCGCTTCCTTCCATCTACAGAAAACAATGGCTCCAAATGGAGCTTGTTTATTATGGTAGGTCTCACATCCGTTCGGACTGCCCCAAAAAAACAGTTTCTCTCACAGCAAAAACTCAAAATCCTACCATGTTTCCTTATATCTGGAAACTTTTCTGAAATAGGAACTAAAAGTCAAATATGGCTTAATAGCTGAAACCAGATGTTTACATAAACTGCATAAAAAGAGAGATAACATTTTTCCTGCTCACTTCCTGTTTTCGGTTAGTAAAAATAATTCTGCTTTTCTTAACTAAATGTTGGAATGATGAGAGAATGTTTCTTTCTTCAAACTCGTAATTTTACACATATAGGATTATTATGGGATAGCCAAGGTCATATTGTCAAGGATTTGTAAAAGAAATCAGCCAAGATATCAGGAAGAGAAAGTGGACCTCCACAAATCCGGTTCATCCTTGGATACGATTTTCTAATGCATGAAGGCTAAATGCTCACAATTATTTAAAAGTATGAACTTCACTGAGTTGTCCAACTATCACACCGTTAAGATGGATTCTGTTTTCCAGAGATCAAACAGAACAAAAGCAAAACCCCCTGTGATGATTAAGGCTGGAGCTGGTAAAAGAGCATCACTTACAGAGAAATCAGACCTGACATGCCAGGGGCTGAAAACAGCAACAGAAAAACCAAGGACACATATAGGACACAGTTTTTGAGGACATGTCCTGTGGTCTGATTCAAAGAATAAATGGCATTGCAAAGAAAGAAATATATGCATAAATATCGAATGAAGCAGGACATCAGTCAGGAGGTGGAAGCTTGGACACAAATTCATCTTCCAAAGCAGAAATAACCTAATAAATGAGTTAAGTGGGTTAAAGATTTCAAAATCAATTGTTTTTTATAGAAAGACCAGATCACAATTCATTCCTCTACATTCAGCCATTAACAAAGTATGAATATGTGCTGTGATCTGAATCAGTCATTATTTTGGATTTTTAAAGATATTGAATTTGTTTGTTTTTTTCCTGTATAAAATGAAAAACAATGGACATGCATTCTTATGCAACTTGGTGATTGTTGGCTAAAGCAACCAAAACAAAACTAGTTACAATAATACAAAACATTGTTCTCCCAACAACAAAAATATTGTTGTTGGGAAAAGATTAGCTTTTTAAAACCCATCCAGCTTGTGTAGCAGAAGTTTTCTCCCTCTTGAACAACCAGTTGTTACTTAAAAACCTAAAAAAAAAAAAAAAAAAACAACAACAAACAAACAGACCGAGTCCTGGGATCCTCAGACGATGTTATGGCTTTTATACGAGCTGCATTGTTCCTCTGTGCTGACGCAGATCGCCAATCACAGTAACTTCTCTCACCGCAGGCAAGCTATAATTTGGCAACAAAAGCAAAGACGATATCCTGAACAGTCAAAGCTCAGCTCAGCAGTCTTAATCCTTAAATGAGAGGAGAATGCCTTTGTTTACAACTAACCTTACGCATTATACCATTAGACTCTACAGCTGTGGCAAATGGCAGCCTACCTGCCGGCTTTCTGTGCCTTACAGCAACAACAGCGGCACATGGAACACCTGAGTGGCATCTGCTGAGGATTTCCCCTGGAAAGGAAACGGCACTTCCACACAGCAGCTCCTTGTCTTTTTCTGAAGCATGGACAACCTTCTTTACTCTGGATCTACCAACCAGCTTTCATCAAAAACACTTGATAAAAAAACATGTTTATTGCTCATTTAAAGAAATAAAAAAAAGCTTAAAAATAAGCGGCAAGATCAAACGAATTAGCCATCTGACGTCATGGAGTTATCTGAGCCCAGGAAAAAAGTTCAAGGAGACGCCTGGGATGTTGTCACAGCATTAACTTCCACTGCATGGCCGCGAGGAACTCGCTCGATCAGCACTTTCTCGGCTAATCTGCCCGTCTTTCCTCGGTGTGTTCTGTCTCCCGACGACCTGGTCACCTGAGATTACGTCTGTGAAGTATGCAGCTGACAGATTATGGAGCTGGAGAACACTAAGTAGCTTGTTTAGAGCTGTCAGACTCTGCTCCGTGGTCTAATGGAATCAATTCATTAACTATCCGGTTTGGAGAAGTCAGCCCTCCAGCCCCCATGACGGCTAGGCGTAGATGTCCCCTGTCCAGACAAACTGGACACACATGTGGGCACACACAAAGCGAGCTGTGATTAATTTTTCAGGGCTTTTTAAATATTTACACCAGGCAGGAGCAGGACACACCTGCTGCAGGAGCCATTTACCTGAGTTCCCAGGAACAGTGGGTTTGTTTGAGAAGCTCGTCTGTTTTGTGTCAAGGTTGCAGACAGGTTTTCCAAGCTCAAATTCAACTTTAGCTTCTATTCTGACATTGTAAACAGCAGCACATCGTCAGCAAGTTGCAAGACAGATGTGTGTAGTTAAAGACGTTTTCTACAAATAACCTAAAACACAGCCGCATTGGAAGGTTGAGGTAGCCGAGAAGCTTCTTCATACTTCCAACACTGTCTGAACTTTAGGTGAGAGATGTAAACTTCCTACCTGTAGCGGACATGAAAGGGCTGCTCCTCAGTTCGCATGCTAACCACTGAACCGCCGGTATCCATCGTAGTGCATAATATGAGGGAAAATCCAAGCTTCGTTCCCGAAAAAATGGTTGCGATTAAAAAATTAAAACAAGTCAGAATAAAAAAATTAAAAAAACTATTCGAGCTCAAAAAGAGTTGGGGAAAAAGTCACTAACTAAATCTGCAACTATCTCTCTGCTGGGTGTAAACTTGAAGAGGTAAAATCATGAGTGCTAGAGCCGAAGAGTCCTGAGAGTGAGTCCACACAGCTGCTTTCGTATATTGCGTGTTTTGCGTCACTGCCTCTCTGTGAAGAGAACACAAGATGCTGAATGTGAAGCCTCTTTCTGGCTATGCGCTTCCATGGCAACACCAACCAAACAGCAGCGTGCACAAGTGGGGCAGGGAGGAAGGGAAAGAGCGCGGGGCGGGATAAAACAAGGATGGGGCCAGTTCAGCCAAGCTGTCAGTCTAAAAGACAGTGACTCAGTTCATCCAAGCTTGGACTATGTGTGTATGCGTTGGTGTGTGTGTGTGTAAGAGAGAGAGAGCTCTAAAGTTGCACCAAGGTGACAAAGCTGCAAATGTCTCAGCATGCACTGCTTGCAAGCAGAGTGGAGGAAAAAATACCAAAGCAGTGTCAAAAAAAAAGGTAAAAGAAAAAGAAAGGGCGTGTAAGAACCTGTTGCATGAAAAACTGAAAAAAGAAAAACATTCAAACCCAAAAAGTCATCCACCACAGAAGAAGAGATCCAAAGAGTCACTGCATAAAGTAAAGACCCAAGCCAGCCATTACCCAACTTCTCCATGAGGTCATATAAGCCACCATCAAATGCTTCCCCCCAGCTTAAAACATAGTGCCCCACCCCTCTGCATACACACAACGAGAAATGGAGCAGACTGGTTATTTACTAAATGGGCTAAATTTTCAGGTTTAGGTATTCAGAAACTGCTAAACAGAGGAAGTATTTCATTTCTTTTCCAGCGGCCTGCTAAACTTTTAAACCATAGAACTTTCTGTCGAAATAAACTGTAAAGTGTTTTTATTTTACTTAACAGATTCCAAAGGTTTGAAGTGAAAAAAAAAGCTGTACATAGCTGACATAGTATTATTCTAAAATATAAATCTTATGGGGTTGGATTTGTATTCAACCTCATATAGAACAGACTTTCACTATAATTTCAGCTACAAGACTTTTAATCTATGAGTGGTGTCCAAATGATCAGTTTGGTCATCCTGTTACTCCTGCCACTATATGAATGATCATAAGAGGAGTTAATTCGCAGGACTTTGCAGAGCATGCTCCCACACATTATTAGAAGTGCCTGTCATTGGATAATCCAACCTCTGGTGTATTTATGTGCCAACTGGGTGTGTTTCTTTCCCGCTCTTTCAACTTTACTTTAACCAGAACAAATAATACCAGAGTAAATGTTCATAAATAGGAAAAAATAAATAAATAAATAATAATAATAATAATAACGATGACCTTATGGGAGATAAGAACAAAGTCTTTTTAAAGACATCAGACAGATGTCATTACATTTTGAAAACATGGTAGTTGAGATAGTTGTGGTCTATTTTCTTTGGGCCTCAAAGCACTAAAATTACTGCCTCCGACAACCAAATCTAAATATGGGTACACCACTATTACACTGTGAGTCTACGTCTGCATCAAAACAAAAGACAGAAATAACTCAGCTAGTTCAAGGACACTCACCGGTAATTCTTCCACACAGGGACAGGAAATCTGGAAAGACTGGAAGGAAAAATAAGAACAAGATTACGTTAACATCTAACAAACCTTTACATCGTCACCTCCACAGGATTTTGATTGTGAATACAGCCATGTAAAGATTTGCTGTAGTACAAGGATGGTATAGCACATCCTACAGGGATGTAGAACTTTTTTATGTACAAAAAAAAGAGCCTTCTGCCATGAAACATTTCATACTGACCAGCATTCAACTATAACCATCACCCAATGCTTTGACAGCTGACAACTCAAGAGTATTTTTTTATATTGTATATTCTCCTAATAATGTGCTGCAAGCATTTTTGGCTATATGACTCCAATAAATCAATACGCACAAAACTCAGATATTTTGGTTTGATTGTGGGTAGTGCTTCAAAATCTATCTATTCAAGTATGTTAAAAAACAGCAAATTGCAAATGTTATTTACTGCACTTGATGCCTTCACCACACCAAGGGCAATAGTTTAGTTTAACTACTAAATAACTTAAATAAATATTATTATATGATCTACTTTACACAACCTTTCAGGCATTGATTAGCTCAGTAACCTGAGTATTCACTTGTAGTATGTTCACATTAAATCGACGTGTCCATGCTTTTATAACTGTTACAAACGTGACATGATGCGAAATATATCTGAGGCATCTCAATGAAAAACAGCGGAGTAATTTTTTTTAAGCCAACAGGTTTATTTACAAAATAAAAACTACTCAACATTTTGACTTTGCTTTAACTAACATGCATGCATCTGAATAAAATACCAGCTTCATTCAAAGTTATTTCTCTGGACTTAGAAACCCACAGTAAACCTCAAGCTTTCACTGTGTAGTGGTCTGTCTCTCTTCACGTCAAGTAAAAGTTAAGTTTGTAGACAAATATTGCAGTGAGTTCACTCATCCCGCTGCAGCTACAGGTTAGCCACGTTAGCCGCTACACTTACGTTAAACGATCCAGCTCGAACAATGGTGACTTCTCTTGTTCTTTTCTGTAATTTCTCACAAGATTACAACGTCGAACTGCCTGAAATCCAATGTCTTTATCTTAAAGAATGAAGTGCAACGAATACAATCAACGGCAACATTATTCTATAACTTTGCTAAAACTTCGGTAAACCTCCAGTTTAAAGAAATCATTGTAGCTATATTAATGGTGTTGTATGTTTTCTTGAAGTAACCAATCAGAACGTGGAATTCAAAGATAGCCACGCCCCTAACAACAGTCATTGGACCAATAGATTTGAATAGAAAATATGTGACGTGTGGTAAGAATTTAGCTTAGTGTCAGTTTTGACACGCCTTTTTCTTCTGTTTTTTTGATACTGTCTTGTTTATAATATAGACGATAGGTTCACGGTAACAAAGTTGTTTGTGTGGAATATATAACAATGTTCAAAACACCCCCAGCTCGCTAAAACTCACAACTTAATAGTCAGCGGAATGTTAGACGAAGTTTCACCGGCGTTACCAATAGCAACCAGACCCAGCTTCTGTTCCTCCTGGTCCAGACGGTCAACGTTGCCGTGTGAGCTACATTATTAATGGTACCACAGAAACGCAACCTATCCGAGAAGTTATATGGCAAGGAAGAAGGGAGGGAACACTGCAGCAAGTTTTAAGAGTAGGAGCAGGTGTTACTCAACCACAGCTAAAGCCACACTGGAGAAGGAGCAGCCCATGACCACAGTGAGTTACCAAACAGAGGCTAGTTTAGCACCTGCATGCATACTTGTGCTCCTTTCAATAAGTATGCAAGTTTAACATTTTGCTTTTCTGAATTCTGTCTCTGTTTTGTTATTTAAATAATACTGAAGAATACTGACAGATTAATGAGAGAGTAACACGTTTGGAATACAAAATGACATTTTTCTTGTCCAGAGGATATCAATGAAGCTTAGTCTTTTTTCAGAAGCAGGTGAAGCAGCACTTAAGTGTGATGTGTAAACATTTACTCGCCATAAGGACGTTAAAGCAATTAAACAAACTGAATTTTGACATACAAACACTGAATGGTGTTTATTCTCAAGATACTCAGTAGAATCAATACAAACATACACCAATAAGAAATTTCCACAGCTAAATAATTTTAAAAATGTCTTTAAGGTCGGACCTGAGCAGTCCATTCAGATTTTTACATAAAATAGAATAAATGAACTCCAGTTTCTTACATAAAAGTAAGAAAATGAAGGCTTATGTGCCAAACCTCTACCTTATTTGTGCTAAACTTAAAAAATAGGAATTAAGGTGCATGCTATTGATTAGTGCATTTAATAACACAAAATATTGGAATTGGTTAGATTTTCTGCATTTAAATAACAAGAATAAAATAATAATTTAAACCCTAGTGTAAGAAGATGTTGGAACCAGCACTGGGGCCAGAACGTACATCCAGAAGTCTAAAGGTTGGGGGGACAGGAAGATGCTGTTTCAATTTTTATATGGGCTGATTCGTTGAATAATGTAAAAGTTGGAGAGGAGGTGGAAGTAAAGAGAAAATAAAGGATTAGCTGCATTCACTAAAGTATAAGATGTACACTCTTCCTGTTGTGTACAATGCAGCTGTACAATACAATGTATAAATGCAGCTGTTGTTTAGTTTGTTGGTGTCATGCATCAAAGAAAGTTCCTCAATTATATATATACTCAGAAATGTAAAGCAACTGGCTAATGAACTCCCGTCGTTTCTGTGAATAGGTTTTTTTGGTTTGTTTTGGGTTGTTTTTTTTTGAAAGACCCAAAAAATGTTTTTCTCCCACAAACTTGACCAGGTGATCGGTGCTGTACCTCAGTTGGCAATTTTCTCATAACTTTGGACACTTAAGCCAAACAAAGCTACATGCTGTCTCCTGAATAATTGACAATCTCAAGACATTTTGATCCAATGTTGTCAGTTCACACCTTGTGTTGCTAAGGGATGAACAGGTGTTGCATGCCCATCTTTTATTTCCCGTCTAAAACACAGGTGAGAAGAAGCTACACATTTCTGTTCATTGCAGAATAAGGCCTGATGGAGGGGGACTCTGAGGATGAGGACGTTCAGGAGGAGGACAAACCCACTATGCTGTGGGAGAGGTGCTTTCGGCAGAGCATCTTAGTTGAGCTCAGTGAGGATGAAAGCATTCACCTAAGCGATCTAGAGAGCTCTTTAGCTTTACATGTATCCCAAGCAGAATCAGCTGCCTCTGAAGCAAGCATTCATCTCAGTGGTAAGTCAGCTATTTATTTTCCCAGTCTCTACTTTGCTGAGAAAAACAAAACAGATGAAATTAATAAACTCTTATAGCAAACATTTCATCCATAATCCTTCATCCATGAATTTGGTTGCATGTAGTTGGACAAACATGCAAAGCCTTAGTTTTTCATATTTTCCCACATAACAACCACAGACTTTAAGGTATTTCATAATTTTTTTCAGTAATATGGCAACATATAGTAGCAGATGAAATTGAAGGAAAATAATACACAGTTTTAAAATGTTTGTGCTTTGTAGAACTATCTTTTGTTTCACACTTGTCTGTTGGAACGTACCTCAGTTTTATTTTCCTACAGTCTGTTAGGTCTATTGCATTTTTTCCCAAGTCCTGCCACAGATTTTTACTTTTATTTAGGCTTGAACTTTGACTGGGCCATTCTAATGCATTATGTTTTTGATCTGAAACACTACACCACAGATCCGCCTGTATTTTTTGCAGTGTCATCTGGAAGAGAAACATCTGTCCAACTCTTAAATTCTCAAATCAAAGCTTTTTTTTTTTAACAAAGATTCAATTATAAATACAAATATATATACAAATACATGTACTGGATTTTTGCCTGGTATATGTATCTTGTCAATTTTTTAAAGCCTGTTTGACATTTTCATTCCACTTCACAATTATGTACTACCTTGCATGTTTCTGTCACAGAAGTTCCCAATAAAATATATAGAAGTTTGTAGCTGTAATAAATTTTGGGGGTATTGATTGATTGATTGATTGATTGATTGATTGATTGATTGATTGATTGATTGATTGCTTTATTCAACAGACTCGTAGTCCACAAAAGCATAAAACACAACACATACAAAAAAAAGATAAAAAAATAAAATCTTATATTTCTTAAAATCTTAATATTTCTGCAAGGTTTAAATGGATTATGAATAATGTGTAATTTGTCTTACAGTAGTGTTTAATGTTTTGGTCATTATTCTTTATTTATGTTTTAATTATTCATTATTTAGGTGTTCTTTTTTACTTTCAGGAAGTGAAGAGCTGTCAGCACTAGAAGAGTCCTCCTCAGAGAGCAGTGTTGACAGCAGTAATAGTGTAAATGCTGTCGAAAACAAAAATAAAAGCACTGCATTGCATCTGTCGGCCCAAAGATCTAACACCATTTACAATGAGCCACCCTCGAAACCAAGGATTGTAGACCAAGGACAAGACACCAGTGATGAGGATCAGGAAGATCTGCCTTATGATGAGGATCTCAGAAGCTCGTACTTAAACCAAACATCTAGTTCTTCTGGAAACTTTGATGGAGGAGAAATTGTTCATGGAAGACCTGGTCTGCTTGAGAAAGATAAGAACACGAAAAATAACCCTTCAGAGTCTCTTAAAGCTACCAATGAAATTGAGATTGCTCTTCCTACAGACATTACCCATGTGTTGCTGCGGCACTTCTCTCAGGGAGAGTTGCTGGGACCGGATAGGCTGATTGAGGCAGAGACCTTGCCAGAGGTGTCTCTGCTGGACAGCGTGGACGACTCCATGTTTAGCTTGGCTGCAAAAATCAGTACAGCAGGAGGTTACTGCTGTAAAACTGAAAACACTCTAGAAATGAGTCTTAAAGGATCAAAGAATGAAAGTTTAGAAGAAAAAACTGAAAAGAAAATTTATGATTTTGCTTCAGCTGCAACTGAGGAAAACGTGTCCAGCTCAGGAAGTAGAAACCAAAACAGAGGGGATGAAACTGAGAAAAACAAGACAAGAGCGGATGATCAGAATCAGAGAGTCCCTCTCATTCGCACTAGATCCTTTGGCGAGATGAAGTATGGCCAGGGACAAGTTCATTACCCTCTCCCAGATTTCTCCAAGGTGGCCCCCAAAGTAAAAATCCCTAAACCTCCAAGTGGACCTGTACAACCAGTGCCCCCAAACATCATTCACAGAACCCAGTCTTCTCCTGGTATTTTAGAGGTGATCAGCAGAGTCCTGGAGGACTCGACCCCACCAGCAGAGACGCCCTACGTGTTCGAAGACAGTAAAAACCAGACTCCTTCAGCAATGGCGCATCACGTGAAGGTAACATTCATCTCATTATGCATCCATACCTTAAAGCTTCATATGCCTGTATTTCCTCATAGAGTAACACTGTTGTGCTTGTTGGCTGTCTGAGTAACTAACTATTTGTGAATTTTTAGACTGAAAATGGCAAATTGCCGACCGGATTTGTAGATTCAGTTAACCTTAAAGAAGAAACGGCATCAAAACCAAAAGCTAAAACCAGTTTTGCATGATACAGATTTTTAAATAATCTGTCCAAGATATGATACTAATTATTGGTTATGCTTTACAGATTCATTCACCCTCAAATGAAGCTGAGAAGCAGCTTAAGTTTGGTGAAGAGACTCATCACAAATACTTGATTTCTCCCTTTCCGCTGTCAGGTACGTTTCTGTGTCTGACACCTGAAACTGATAGTGCAAGGTTGGACTTTATGCTAATGTTTGGAGTCTTGAGTTCATATTACAGTGTTAAAGCATTAGGCACCTCAAAGTGATCAAAACAATCTACAGACATGTTTAAGAATAAAACAATCTTTCTAGAACAGCCTTCTGCCGCCACCACAATGAGAATGGTGTTTTCATGGTGATACGCTGTTAGTTTTGTGTTTTTGTTTGTTTGTTTTTTTGTCGCAAAGCATTTTGTTTGTAGGTCCAAAACTTTAGTTTTAGTTTCATCAGAACCAGAATAACATATTTTACGTTTGCTGTGTTGCCTACATGGCTTGATTAAGCAGTGATGCATTAGATGTTCAAGGATTGGTCTTTGTAGTTTTTGCATTTTAATCACTTGTACATCATGTCATGATCCTAATTTTATGTTAGATATTCCACTTCTTTCCACCACACAAAATCCAAACAAACATATTGAAATTTGTAAACCACAAAATGTCTAAAGGTATGAATACATTTTGGTGCTACAAGTGTTATATGTTATCTTTCTGTGTTGGTGTTTTTACAGAAAACTTTATTGAGAAAGAGAGTGAATTGACTCAGCACCCAATAGTCAAGGAAGCAACCAGAGTTTTATCAAACAAGCATCAGGATAATCTTAGTGATGGTGAGAGATTAACTGCTGAGCTGAGCGAGATCAGCATCCAGTTTATGCAGAAGGTACTCTAAGTTTGGATGTGGTTCCTCGTACTCTTCTGCTCTGACATATCAAACCACTTAACAAGCCTCTTGTTTTCAGGTTGAAGAATTCAAATGTAATGTTACTAATATGGCTGTAAGCACAGCTGAGCAACAAATGGTAAGGGATGTTTGAATCCTCAGAAACAAACTTTATTTAGCTATATTTTATCTTAAATATTTTTCTCTCTTTTTTATGTGAGTGAATACAAAAGTTGTTTTTTGTCAGATGCTGAGGAGCATGATGGAGGCGCAGGATGAGCTTGAAAGGAAATACATAAGTAAGAAGGACGAGCACAGAGCTCTGGAGATGCAAAACTATATGGGTCTATCCAGAAACACTGGCACCTTTGACCCAGACAGGTTCAGTAGATCTTATTGTTGCTACCGATTGAATCTCAGATTTTCTGTACATACGTAACATTTTCTGTGCATGTGTTGCTCTGTGTGCAGACTAGTAGAGGGAGACATCTTCAGGACAGGGATGCACCTGGAGGACATAAAGGAGCTCATTGACAGAAACACGTATGAACAGATTTCTCCACCCCACTCGTCCTCCACTCCCACGTCGCTGCATGAGAAACCCGATTTACTTTCCTTTCACACCAGTTCGCCTCCACCTGCACCTTCCCTGCACGAGGTAACAAACACACACATTTTCCTTCAAGACATTTAGACATGTTATTTGCACTGAGAACATTGGAAGCTGTATATTATTAGATTGCCATGAATCATTTTTCATACCAACTCAGTTATGAAAAATGAGTTGGTATTCATTCATTCATATGAATGAATGAATGATATTCATTCATTCATTCATATGAATGAATATCCATCATTCATATTGACTAAAGATAGGCATTTCCAAAGCCAAGGCCAGTCATTTGAGAGGTTTGTTTATAATGAGTCACTATCAAATGCTAAAAATTCCCATCTATATGCTTTATTTAATGTACATTGAAGTGCTTGGCTAACACTAGCATGCCTAACGCTGGCATGTTTAATCTCTTTTTGATACGACCTGTAAATATTTCAGTTTGGATGATGGTTCAAGTTTATCTTCTGCATAAAGAACATCCAGAATATAAATTTGTGCTTGGCACTGAACATTGTAAAGTTCAATGAATTAGTTAGCACCAAACTTTGATACCAGTCCTTTAAAAGAAGAGATTGAGACCTTGATTTCAATCAAAGCATTTTTAACATGTTACTTTATGTAATATGTTTTTATACTTTTTAGTTATACATACGGTTTATGTATAACTAAAAAAGACCAGACGCTGACCAGGTATCCAATATAACTTCAGTTACAATATAATTATGTGTTGATAAACAGCAGGTTATTTGCAACAGAAAAGAACCTAGCAATTCATTACATAAGGGTTTCAATTCATCAGACTTTACAGCATATATGTAAAAATAACTTTTAGCTTTGTTTGGGTTGAATGGTAGACTTTAAGAAATGTCATCACATTATTGAAATAAAATATTTAGTTGCATGCTATTCACAACACTATCCTGTTGTCAGAAAGAAGGTGATATGCCAAAACAAAAACACTGCCATCTTCTGGCTCATTTTAAAGAGGTGGAAATATTTTTTTATTAAGCATGGAAATGTGATATAACTGGGTTTTGTTTTTCAGGGGGAAATTGCAGTCATTTTCACTGAGAGTTGCAAAGAAGATGCACAGAAAGACCAGAATAACCAAAGAGAAGCTGAGGACTCCACAGAGGTCCATGTGAATGGTGGATTAAACCAAAGCTGGAAGATCAGGACTGCTGACCCTTTAAGGGAAACTGTCAAGCAGCCCATCAGCAATTCCCAGTATGAATCATTCATCTTTTTCTCTGACTTTTATACTATTTTATAAAAGTAGTATAAAATAGTATAAATTTGAATTTAAAATATCTTTTAAATTCAAATTTGACTTCCCAAATGTTCCCTTTTTCTTTTTAATACTTTTCATGTTGTTTATAGTAAATATCCTGGGTTTGAAGCAAAACAATTTACTTTGAAATGGTTTGAGTAAAAAAAAAGAAATGATTTTGTTTCCATCTATTGATGAGTGTTGCTTTATTTATTGTGTTTTTGTGTTGATATAAAAGGCACGTTCTCTGCCTTCCTTCAGGCAGATAGTGTTTCAGGTTCAGTGCTGGTTTCAGGTTCCTCTGTGCAGAGGGAACAGACTGTTTGGACCTGTGTGTGTTCAGGTTGTTTTCTCCATCCTGTTTCAGTGGGCTGCTGGGCTCGGTAAACGGACTGCACTGTCAGACAGCAGAAGATGAGCAAGAGACAATTTTAACTTACCAAAGTGGAAGCAAATCTGCTTCCACTCGGGTAACACTGCCTCTGTGGACCCCTGACAGGTATTTACTGCTAAGAGTGGCCAGTTTGAGTTGATTCCTATGAAAAAAGAGCATGTTACCATTTATCAGAGCTGCATCTCATCGACATGATGCTTTTTACATGCCTGTCATTTGAAAAGCTATCTCTATTTTTACTGACTCACACTCAAGTCTTGAGTCTCATTTTGTTTCTGTTGCAGCTCTGACTTGAATACAAGCAGTGAATGTGAGCTGGGTGATTGTGTGAGTCGGGCAGTGGAGCTCTCCTGTTCTCATCCTCCCAGAGTCTCAGACAGCATCTCACAGCCCGCGGTCAACACCTCAGGTCTGTCACAGGTCAGTCACATTTAAACATTGAGTCTCTTCTGGATAGTCAGTATTTTTCTTGATCTGTTGTTGGTTCAGGTACCGCTGGGACCATTAACTGTTCAAATCTAATCTGAATTGTTAAAACCCACAAAATATAAGACATTCAAGCTGATGATGAGTGAGAGTTTATTGTTTGATTTACAGAGGTTATCTAGTCCAGAGGCAGACAGTGGATTTGGAAGCTCCTATCTGAATCAGTCAGCCACTGAAGCATTTCAACCAAACGTCCTGACAGGAAGGTCAGGAAAACCGTTCCCAGACTTTTCTGATTGCTCTGCAGCTCCTGTTCACAGATCACAGGAGAAACTGAAATCTGCTCCTTTCTTTTCCAGCATTCACTCCAAGTGTGACAACCTAAATAACTCAGACAGTGAAGCTTCTTGCTCCAACCTGGAGACGACTATCCACACAGTCGCCGTGGCTACCAACTCATCCATCCAAACGGTGCACTGTGAAGCAGCAGCAGCTGCAGTGGAGTTGTGGGTAGAGAGCACCACCAACAAGCCGTCAGTGAGGCTGCAGAGTAAGTCCCTCACTTGTTTCACCATTTGTTCTGATCAGTCCTGCAACATTTATTTCTCCACAAACAGGGGCTGACCAAATACGTCCTGCCCACATACCTGAGCCAGCTTTCAGGACCTCCATGGACGTTGTAGACGGACACACCCATTTGAACTCCTGTTCTTGCAACAGGTCAGTGTGCATGGAGCTAATCTTGGTGGTAGACATACAGAGAGATATAATCTGCCGTCTTTTATTCTGTTCCTGTGTGCGTCCAGCGAGGCCATCCTGGCCTTGCAGACAGAAGTATCGAAATTAAAGAAGGACCTGGAGCAGGGTTTGGTACAGCTGCCCCACTTAGCACAGAGGATGGACTACCTCACTGCAAAATACAGACAGAAAGATTCAGACCGCAAATCTAACATCCAAACTCACACACCAGCTTCAAAAAAGTGAGTCCCAAATCTTCCCTTTCAGTAAATAAATAGAAGAATAGGAGTTGTTAGAATGTGTTTCTGTGACTTCCCATGAATAAAATATTCTGTGTATTTCCTGTAAAGGCCTGTTATGTTCTTCTGATTAGATCTTTGTTTGTCTGGTTTAAGGAAGTCAAGCAGTAGAGGGAGGAGTAACCTCACATCCAGTCTAGAGAGAATAGACGACTGGATTTCCTCAGACATGGAGCGAAGCAAGAGCAAAGGTAATCTACCAGATGCTTTGTCCTTTCTTAAAAATGATTTTAATCAATTTATCAATCAAACTTAATTTATATTTGCTTTTGTTTATGAGCACAGACAGCGGTGGTGGAAGCTGCTCTGAGATAATGTCGCAATTCCCTGACTCACCTGTGGGAGGAGTATGTTCCACATCTGAGCTTCAAGATAATCTCCGGCAAACAACAAGAGGTTTATCACCGAGCAGCGCATCCTGACATTTGTCTTTTTTTATATTTTGCTGCTTTATGTCCAAAGAGATTAGACTTAAGATCGTGTTTCCCTAATGTAGGAATCTCCGGTTTAAAAGCACAGATAGAGGGCCGTGTGAAGCAAAGGCCACCAGGTGAATATTTGAAGTGAAATAATTTCAGTTTTATCTATTTAATTTATCCATAACTAAGAAGAATTTAATAATATGCCTGACGATCTGAAACATAACATTGTACAGTACCTCTCAGTTATTTATTAGTACTTTGTGATAAATCTTTTGTTTCTGTGACGGGCAGCCATCAGGAGTTTTAACTCCAAGGAGAGGTGTTCTCCCTCACTCCAGAAGCCCCTCCTTCAGGTCAACTATGGCTCCTCCTGCAGCTTGCCAGCCAGGTACATGTCTCACCTCAAGCCCTCAAACAATAATTGCCAGGAAACATTTGCTATCATCAGATGCATATATGATTGTGTCAAGGAGGAGTGGGAGAATTTTAATTTATTGACAGAACCAAATTAATTGTATTTAAGGCACGATAATCCAGTCAGTGTCTTTGATTTTGAAATAGAGCAGGTCTAGGTTTATTCAAACGCAATGCCCACTTCAATGTCATGTTGCTTGATGATTTATAAATGAATCTGCAATCATATCAATAATTTTTGAAAAGCTGCTGGTAAGATTTCTGTGTTTCAGTCTGGAAAGTTTTAAAATGAGATTTTTATGACTCTTGAATAGCCCTGATAATCTCTAATTTCTGCCTTATAATGCAGCTATAAAATGAGAGAGCCGCAGCTGCTGTCCACATCCTGTCACAGAAAACACTCCACTCAGTCAGACACTGCACTTCTGCCCAGCAATGTGTACTTTCAGCAGACTCTGTCTCCAGTCTTTGTTCCTCCCAGGGCGACCAGCAGACGCAGAGGCAAAAAGGTCAAAGGCTGAAGCTTTAATGCTGATGTCAGCATGACAGTTTTTTTCCATTGTTTTTCATTATCCATTTTGCATTGTTTTTTGAATAACATAAGATGTTCTGCGTTCAGGAGGAAGACATGAACAGGACTCTGGACCAGGCCATTGAAGTTGCTCGCATCATGAAACGGACTACAGATCGTATGGCCAGGAAACTTTCTGCTGACTTAGCCAAGGCACAGCTTTACAAGAAACTTTACAACACGCAGCCACTAGGGGGCAGAAAACACCACACTTCCTAAATGTCATCACATTTCACTGATCTTCTGTAATACCTTGTATGGGGATCCTTAAGTGCCACAATTCAGTAAATAAATGAGACATTAAATAAATATTCATATATTGATAATATGAATGAAAGTAAAAATATGAAATAGTAAATGTTAAATACAAAAATACATTCTTTAAAATTATTTAAATGTTTCAATTATTTATTTTCAAAAGAAATTGCAAATATTAAGTACAAATTTAAATTTACTGTATTTCAATATTTCTAAACTTTTTCCTTTGTTGCAGACAGCACATGGTGAACTTATAGATTAATTAAACTTCTGTGCCGGTTAACCGATCAAACAACTAGTTATACTATTTTTAACTTAGTGAGTTGCGGTTGATTTTACCAGTTTATTCATTTAAGTTTTCAACTTTGTTTTAATAGAGATTTATGTAAGTCCTAATTTTGAATTTCTTAAATATATTTATAACAGTTTTATTTAAACTTTCATATGTATGGATATTTATTTAATAAACTATCTTATAGATTGTGTCATGTTTGGCCTTTAGTACAAAAGACTCATGTAACATGCATCTAAAAAAACTGTTTTGTCGGGGTTATTTGTAAAATTGCATCAGTTTATTGTTTTCATCTTTAAAGAGTACACATTCATACATGTCAGAAAAGTCTGAAATATTTCATTTGACACATTTCTGGGGGAAATTGATTTCTTCTTTTCAGACCTCAGTTTGTTTATATGTAAATCCTATGTGAGTTTTTATGTAACATGTGGTTCATATTTATTACCCAGAAAGATATATTTATTAACCTATTTGTTCTGCAGTTTGTAAATTTATCTTGATATTTCAACTCACAACAGTTTCTTACAATCTTAGAATAAACTTTAAATTGTGTGTTTGATTGTCCATAGAGTGGAGTTACCTAAAGCCTTACAGTGGATATATGTTTGCATAATATCAGTTACTGAAGACACGCATTCAGCCATCGGCAGAAGATACAATTAAATCGGATTAAATTGGGTGATTTTGCTGAGATTATGTTTCAGGAAAAAACCGTCTGACTTTACCTTGACTGCGTATCAGCTCCTATCCTTTTAACAAATCCTCACATTTGATGCCGCTAATGCTCATCCCTGCTGGGCTCTAGATACACCTGACTCAGTGTCGTCTTTCTAAGTTTCAGTTGAGTAATTCATTGTTGGTCCGGTTTTTTTTCTTTCACAGCCGCAGCCTGCTGGTGCTGGGCTGCTTTCAGTCAACTACTGTACTTGTTGAGTTTCTCTGTTCTACAGAAAGACATCAGAAAAGAAAAGAAAAGAAACAAGAAACAGTATTTCCAAACCTCTTCAAGCCTTGCCAGGAGCAGGTGATGTTCACCAAGAAATTAGTAAAACTAGTAACAAATGATATTGCTTTGAATTTCTGTTTTTTATTAACTTTAGAGAGATCTGATTAGACAAGGGCTGCCCAGTGGCGCAGCTGGTAGAGCTGCGCCACTGCAGCAAGAAGGTTCTGGGTTCGATTCCCAGCCCCGGTCTTTCTGTATCGAGTTTGCATGTTCTCCCTGTGCATGCGTGGGTTCTCTCCGGGTACTCCGGCTTCCTCCCACAGTCCAAAAACATGACTGTCAGGTTAATTGGCCTCTCTAAATTCTCCCTAGGTGTGAGTGTGTGTGTGCATGTTTATTTGTCCTGTGTGTCTCTGTGTTGCCCTGCGACAGACTGGTGACCTGTCCAGGGTGACCCCGCCTCTCGCTCGGAACGATAGCTGGAGATAGGCACCAGCTCCTCCTGACCCCAATAAGGGACAAGGGTGTAGGAAAATGGATGGATGGACGGATGATTAGACAAGAAGGCCCTCCAACATGAAAGATTCAAATTCATTACAGATACTCATCCTCTTATGGGGATATATCTGAACAAAGGCCCACATTTTTTAGAGTTCTGTAACTTGTTTTCACATTTTGTTTTTCAGTTAATGTTTTCTACTCTTAAGTAGAAAACATAAACTCAATGTGTTTAAATGTCCATCTCCTTTTGAACTAAAAATAAAAGTAAGATTGTAAACACACCAACAACTTAAAGAAAAACCTTTAATTACTCAGAATCAGGAACCAAGTGAGAAAACCGGAGACATAAGCAGCATTTATGGGTCATCCCTTGTCTCAGCTTATCTTTTCATTCAGTGGACCTAAATGTTTCTCGAGGGGAAACAAAAGATTCACCACTAATATGCAGGATCCGGTTGCCACACATGCTTTTCTAACAAAACAGGTACAAAACTCTTGTCTGACCAACTTGTAATAAACGCGTCATTATCATCGTCCTCATCTAACAAAGGTGAACCCCCATCTCTTTCTCCGATAGGTCACTTTAACACCCCCCTGAGGGGTGGAGTTATAGCCTTTGGGCTTTTTGGTATTTGCTGAAACAATAAAGCACCTGTCGTCTCATCTGAGAGGGAGGAAAAGAAAACGTTGAATTTAAGCCTGAGTCACTGCCCTGAAGTCACTCTGAGAAAGAGCATCACGCATCTCTGCTTCAGGCAGGAAAACACAGACAGCATGGGAATGGAGCGCTTGCACAGGATCAAACTTTTTCTTTTATTGACCTTTACAGGGGTAAGTGCTAATTTTTATTGATGCTATCATTGGAACTTCAACAAAGCTAGAACAAAGATTATGCAGCCCATTATCTTTGAAAAGCACTGTTTATATTTGTTTGTAGTATATTTAGATTATTAACTATGAAGGAGACTGATTTTTGAAGTACATGAACACAGGATCTTTTGAATGTCCGTGCTTTCAACAAGTGCATGCAGCAGGCCCATCCTTAGCTCAATAGGCAAATTCATTCCAACCTGAAAGAAATACCTGCACTGAGAAGGCCTGAAATCCGTGTTGAGTGAAGGTAATGTGCAGCCTGCTGCCTCCCAGAATTTGATCTAGGGCATAATTGGCTTCAGGATATAATGTGGAATACCAACAGCTTGCTGCTCCTGGAATTATGCCCTGCCATTAATCATCAAGATATAAAGATCTTTGTTTCACTCATTAAACTGCCTATTTTGTCCTTTTCAGGTATGCACAGCTCAAAATGGTGAGTTCTCTACATATTCATTAGGCAGAAGAATGTGCAGGATGTCTGGAAAACAAAAATGTGCATGTCAGTAACATAAGTAAATGTTTAATTTCTCTCAATGTCCTTTTTTTCAGACATCACTCTGTCAGTATTTACGGTGACATCAAAGAGCATGACGGTGCAGTGGAGCGGCCTCTCCGGTGCCAGCTCCTACAAGATCACAGCAACCCCCAAGAACTCTCCCGAGCAGCCGGTCTTCGCCCAGTTCAGCGGCAACACGGTGATGGGCTCGGTGAACTCGCTGTCACCGAACACAGTGTACACCATGCAGCTGGAGGCCATGGACAATGCGCTCAATGTCCTCAGCAGCGCAGAGACGGTGGAGACAACAGGTCAGTGGAGACGGGACAGTGAGGAAGATTTAGGGTCAAAGGAACTCCAAAAATCCGGTCTTAACTTTTATGAAATCTATTTCTCACGCTGTAATGACACCTGCTAAATAAAATGAAGAAATTGAAAAAACAAGGCATATTGGTCATTTCATAAACATTCACCATCAAGTCCAATACAAAATGAGCTGTCTTCCATTAGCAGAGTGGATTTCACATACTCCACTCAACCTGCAAATACATTCTCCTCACAAACTTGACATAATTTATAAGGAAATCAACTTTCAAACAACATAAAATTTAATGCCAAGAAGCATTGTTACTTTTGTCTGCTAAGTTCAGATCTTCTCAGTAGCAATAGATTCCTAAAAGAACAAGATTGAAATGTCATGAAAGAAATATTTAGATATACTGTTCATCTCAGGTTTTCTTCTTTTACATTCTGTGAAGAGAATGAAGCAACCAAAATGAAAGATATTGGAAATAAAAAACGTCCATGTGTATCTCCAAATAAACTTAGTTTTTTTATATACTGTTAAAGAATTCACTGTTATACATGTGTGTTTGGGGTGTTTCAGTATATTTCAGTTTTGCTCATTTGTCATTTAATCTTCAGCTCCCGATGTCCCGAGCATTGACCAGGCCTACTCCAAAAACAGCGACAGCATCACTGTTGAGTTTGCACAAGTTTCCGGGGCAACCAGCTACATCCTGAGGGCAGAGTCAAAGACGGGGGATTTCTTCTTTGAGACGCCAGCAGCAAAATCCCCGGGCACGGTGGTGGGCCTCCAGCCCTACACCGACTACATTCTGAGCGTCATGTCTGTCAACTCTGGAGGAAGGAGCCAGCCTTCATACCCCATCGAAGCCAGGACAGGTAGGATGAAATATCTCTATAGTCTCTCTTGTGTAACATGTTATGAGTTTATGCAAGATGGTAGCATAAACGCATCATGCACAGTATGATGCATGAAATGCAGCCCTTCTGTTGTTCCACCCAAACAATAACTTGTTCTATCATTTTCCTGGTAATAAGGGCTTGTTATTTCACTGCCCATTGTCCCTGATTTTATGCTTGTTGTGGTAAAAGCAAGATGGTGGAAACTTTATCCATTCTTTTGTACTGCACTATTTTCATTCCTTGTAAAAAGACACCATGGGAAATGGGTTGCATCCCTTTATGAATAGTAAATGAATGTAATATGATCAATGTAATTCTTTACACTTCACAACAAAAAGGCAAGTAGAGATAAAGTAAGGAAATTTGAGCTTTTATTTATTTCTTCTTTAATCTTCTGCTTTTTATTCCCTCCTTGTCTAATTTGTAGTTGTCATTGCCCCCAAGTTGAACACGTCTTCCCCCAGCAATGAGTCCATCTTTGTGAACTGGCGCCCGGTGGAGCACGCAATCCGCTACACACTGATTATGATCCGAGAAGGCTCCAGCACCCGCCTCATACTTAACACCACTGACACCACAGTGACGTTTGACAACCTCGAACCAGGAATTTCCTACTGTATCAAGGGCATGGCTTGGGATGCTGAGGGTCGGACCGGTGATGACCTCACTGTCTGCCAGATCACCCGTAAGCTGCATATTTCCCACGTTTTGTTTGGTCGCAATCACAAGCTTCAACACATTTATTATAATTTTATGTGACAAACCAACTGAAAAATGATTTACTAGATAGCACCCATTTGTATTCAGCCTCCTTCACTGTGACAGTCCTTAATAAAATGGAGCGCTGTGCTCAGAGACGAGTTAGAGAACATTAATGAGCAAAAAAAATAACAAACATGAGACATGATTCTGGAAAAGTTTAAATCAGGAATAGGTCATAAAACAATAATCCATCCCTCTTTGAATGGCACCACAAACCCAAAGCAATACACTTTGCAGTTTCCCACAATTCAGAGAAAGAAAATTAGTTAGGACTGTGACACTAAATGTACAGCTAGAACATCTATGATACGGTTTAGATCAAAACATATTCATGCGCTCTAAACAAGTTCTAATTAGGTGGACTAAGTGTTCGGCTCTGTGGATTGCAGAGGTTGCAGACTGATAACCTAATCTCTACAACCTGGATGTAAAACCTCTGACAACCTTCTATTTATTTGTTTTTCTCCAGGTCCTCCAAGCCCAGATTTAACCCAAGTCCTGCTGACTCCGGGTCGATCTCTTGGAATCGCTGTTTACTGGATGACAGTGCAGGGGGCCACCAGCTACTTGGTCCTGGCCTCAAATGGCCAATACTGTAACACAAGTGATAGTAACTGCTTCATCTCACCTCAGGAGTGTGGTCAGAACCACTCTGTCACCGTTACAGCCTACAACAATGCTGGACCCAGTAGCCCCTCACAATCAGTTGGCTACATTACATGTGAGTTCAGCACACATGTCTATGATCTCGTCCAAAAAAAAGGCTTCATTGAATTTTTGTTTAGATGTCAACAAGAAAGGCTTCCTATAACCAAGGCTTCTTGTTAAATGCTAAGTTGTTGTGTGCTGTTGACAGACCCATGTCCCCCAGAGAACATCTGGGTGGAGGAGCCCACTGCCGGTAACTGCTCGGTGGTGTGGGAGAAGGTGCCCCTGGTGGAGTACTACGTGGCTTTCATAAAGCGGGATGATGGGACAGAGAAGTCCTGCAACACCACAAAGACCACCTGCCAGTTCTTCTGCATGTGTGGCTACACGTACCTCACCAGCGTGTTCCCCTACAACCAGGCTGGCACCAGCCTCTTCGCGGACGTCCGCAACTACACAACCAGTGAGAATGTCATTTACTTTAGCAATGTAGGCTCCACCTGTGTGCACATACATTAATTATTGTTTCTCTGCATGTCTTCTTTTCTCCCTGTCTCCTCCTTCCCAGTTCCTTGTTGTCCACAGGATGTAACCGTGAAGCTGGTGTCCACAGAGACACTCGAGGTCATGTGGTCCCCAGTCAAGGGGGCCGAGTTGTACGAGACCACAGCAGCTCAGACCAACAATGTCCTGCACTGCAATGACACGTCGCCAGTGTGTGCTCTCTCAGACCTGACATGCAACTCCCTCTACTCTGTGACTGTGACCCCCTGCAGCGAGTTACGAGGGTGCAACCGCACTTGCACACCATACAAGCATGAGACAGGTACAAATGGGTCACAATAAAAACTATCAGATGCAGTCAAATGAGGAGAGGTACATTACAGCGGATTGCTGAAGCGTTTATACCCCAAGAAAGTTTCTTGACGTGAACAGAGGTTTTACAGAATAGTGACTCAAGAGTACAAATGCACCTCACACTTTTTAGATTTTTATTTAAGAAGATATATTTTGCAACTACTCTTTGCTTAAGCAAAATCTCAGTAAAGTGATTTGAACTCTTTTGGATGATCCTGCATACTTTGCACACACATGGAAGAGAAGCCTCCATGTTCATGTTTATGTTTATGATATTGAACAATAAAATAGTTTGAATTCAAACTTACAGTAATCAAACGTATTTTTCTAAAGCCTCTGTTTTCTCCTGCCCGCCTTGCTGCAGCTCCCTGTGCTCCAGAGATCCTGAATATGACACAGACCACCAACTCCACATACAGGGTCCTAATATCCACCCCAAACTCCCCCAATACAAACTACACCATCAGTGCTACTGGACGCTACGACAAATACACCTGCCAGTCGAGAAATAACTCCTGTGAGCTCACTCAGCTGCCCTGTGGCACGATCTACGAGGTCACAGCTGTGGCCTCCACAGCGGTCGGAAAGAGCCTGCCTGGATACAGCAAAACTCTGGAAACAGGTACGACAGTGTCTTTTGGCTACAAGATTTACGTTCTCTTAAAAGTGGTCATCTTCTTTCCTTACAAATCCAAATCCAGACTGTGCGAAATATTCCAGCATAAATACTTGATGTCTGTTTTTCTGCCTGAGGTCCTTGCTGCCCATCGACTGTAAACGTCACCCAGGTCACCCAGGCTATGACCAACCTGACCTGGTCGCCCGGAACTGGCGCCGGCTCCTACATAGCCTCCCTGAAGTCCCCAAGCGGGGAAGCCAAATGTCACACTCTAGACACTCACTGCCTGATGGGCTGCATCACCTGTGGCACCAACTATAGCGTCCAGCTGGACACCATCAGCAGCACGGGACACAAGTCCCAGTGCCAATATCGAGGATTCTCATCCAGTGAGAGCGCACACACATGCACATTACCCAATAATTAATCAGTACAAACAATGACAAGACACTCGTTTCCTTTCTTTTAGGTGCGTGCTGTCCAACAGGCGTCAAGCTGTATCGCCGCACCAACAACTCACTCAGGGTGTACTGGCGTTCTTCAAGCCCTCAGGCTTATAACCATACAGTAGAGCTGTATGGGACTGGGGCCAACTACACCTGCTTTGCTGCTGCAGGCAGCATGTACTGCGACATCCAGGAGGGAACCTGCGGGGACGTCTACACGGTAGTCGTAGCACCAGTGGGAAAGTCTGGGGTAAAAGTGACCTTCTGCCTGCCCAGGACGTACTCAGGTGGGTCATCTGCAGCCTCTGAAAAACATGCATACACTCATCACGGCATGAATGATGTTTTAATCATAAGGAAGCACAGAAGTGTTCTTATTTCTCAGAGTGGATTGATTATTCTAGAAGCAACTTCAGTGATGTTCAAAAATAAGACCTGAATGCACAAGTTTAAATTTGTTAGGGAGTTTTTTCTTGGTAAATATAAATATACATACTGTGTCTGGTGGCGTATTTGACCACTCTTCTCGTCTTTCGTCTTGGTCGGTACTCTATCAGCACAGGGTGATTTAAAACCTGCCTTGCTGTGAGCGATGATGTTGGTGAAACATCTTCAGTCGAGAGCCTGGCGGTTCCTGGGTTGTTCTTGAGCATCCCAGTTTCGTTTTACCTTAGGCTTACCTTATGATTGGTTCCAAGCCAGTGGGGAGAGTAGATGTCTTGCAATCTAAAGGTTGTTTATTCAGCTCCAGCTTCCTCATGCAACATGTTCATGTGAAACCTGGACACTAAGTGCTTTGAACTGCCAGTATGACGAGAAAATTTCTATGTCAATTCAGTCCAAGAACAAAAAGTCTGTGGTATCTCTACAACTAAAGAGATAAAATATTAGTATCTGTATATACTTTTACATTCTATTTTGATCCTGTCTGGATATGAGAAATCCATAATTAATTTTAACTTGTGCACCCAATTATAATTTCTTGAAGCTGATGGTTTTCTGATAAATTCACTCAGAAAATAATTCTTTAAATCGGAACATTGAAGACCACAAAAGAAAAACATACACTCATCATGTGAATGATGAGTGTATGTAAACTTCTGGTTGGGACTCTGTGTTGAACAGTTTGATACTGACTACAAATGTGTGTTTTTTTTTACTATATTCTCAGTTCCCTGTCCAGGAAGTAATGCTGGAATGGGTGAGTATAATTTGTCATAATATAATCATATTAAATATTTTTTTTCTTTCCAACCTTTTAATGTTTCTTTAACTGGGAAGTAAACATGATGCTACACCATTAGGCCTGGAGAAGCTCAGCATAAATATTGAGGTCTGAAGTAAACATAAATATGTGTTTCTATAAAACATACATATTTTCATTTCAGCATTCACTCCAAGCTAAACAAATGAGTCCTTAGTTGGAGCCCCACATAAACTGCAAACATTAGGAGGGGCATATTAGATTGTAATGATATCCTAACAATGACCTGAGCTTTTAAAAACTAACACTATGCTGAACTGTTGTCTCTGTGTTTCTCCAGTTATCTCACGAAGAAGACGAAGTGTAAAGTAGTGGTGGTAAGTTTATTGCTCGACTCCCTGCTGCTTACACACCACAGGGACAAAACCACACAGGTTACAGCAACTTGAGATGATGGATATACAAAAAGTACAAGTCTGGATGCCGTTTTCACTGAATCCTTGGGACACATGATATCCAACTTACAAGAAGCCATAAACTGGCTTTAGGAGAACAAGAAAACAACAGCGAGGAGGAAAAAGCCAGAAGAGAAAGAACGTGGGCAGCTTTTATGTCTGGGACTTGTTTGATGACTAATCTTGAAACATGTTAATAGTTATTGAAGGGGACATGTAGGAACAGGACATTGATACCTGTTTGCGTACTTAATGATTGCCAATTCACTTCAAATCAACAGTCAGATAGGTACAACGTTGATACAGACGGAAGGTCCAGCTGGAAAATGATCCCAAACACACATCCAGACAGGTTTAAAGAAGGATGGAAAGCATTAGGAAGTGCAATCTGCTTTAGCTCGTTATAAAAATATAAGCCTGTTTGCATAAACTTGACTCTGTGTGGTTTAGGAAAAAATCTTAAAAGATTCAAACCTGTTCATTATTTATACTTACATTTTTCTTTTATAATTACTTTATCCTGGAAAAAAGAAAAGTTTGAATTTGTCCATAAAAGCTCCACATTAAGTTAGGATTCAACCCATCATGAATGTATGTGAGCCTCTGATCATGGATGCAAATAATTATCAACAAGACAACATTTTACCAAGTCGTCTGTTCTGTCTCTTTCCCACAGGGAGGATCATCAGCCATCATTACAATGCGGACAAAAAGCTTTGTTTACACTAGAGGAGATTGAAAAGAGTCATGAAGAATATTACAGCTTGTTTAAAATCTCAGAGAAACTGTTTGTAAGATAAAAATCCATATAGAAATAATTAAATATAAGTACAATGATACCAAAGCCATACAACACAAAATATCTTGGAGCTTTGGGGGAAAATTCATCTGTGAAATTGTCTTTTAAAAATCTAATTGTTTTATTTTGGTGATTTAGAAGAAATGGCCACTTTTTTAACCTTTACACATTGGAGTCATGTAATTCTGTGAAACAAAATTTTAAAAACTTTCCAACTGGAAAGAATAAGACTGACCCAACTCATGCAGAAGTATTAAGTGCTTCTTTTTTATTATTATTCCAACAATTTGATTGAATTCATCACGTATGTAATGACTTAAAGACAAATAAAATGATAATCTAGGACCTCTCCAAGTAGAAGGCCTCCACATGGTTGCAGTATGACGTTGCTCCTGGTTGGTTGGTGGCCCTGAATGCGAAACTGGGACAGATGACATCGATCCCATCCGCTCGGAGTCATGCGTGCACAGTCATGTGGATGATACATCTGATCAAATTCCTGGAGACAGACTCAGTGTTAACTTTGCTTTCACTGAATGTGTTTGTGCTTGTTTGATAGATGAAAACAATAAAGTCAATTTTTTGCATCCAAAAAATGAAGTCTATGAATCTCTTTGTTTGGGTTTCAGAAGATTTTCGCTACACCAGGATTTATATTAGATTATATTTTCAGGATTTGATTTTGAACCCAAAACATTCAGCAAATTTAGAAACTGACGATGTAAATGGTTGTAAAGTTTGTATCGCTGACAAACTCCACTCTTTTATTTCCTCATACTTAGCATCATTGCATTCTCTGTTTGCCGTTTTCAAACTTGTTCAAACAAATGAGTCGAAAACTTTTGAGTAATCAAACAGAAAGTATTGAAAAGTTATTTTTGGTCAGAACATTTTACTACTTCACTGGAAAAACATCTGGAAAGGTGACATTGGTCCCTTCCTCTAGTATTTGTCAGTATGTCCTGGTTAATTACATGTGATCATAATTCTTGGACACAAGACAAAATATTCTGTCCCAAACATGCATCAAGAACACAAAGGGTTTTATTGCTCCCATGGGAAAAGCATGACGCATTGTTTTTAAAATATGTTTTTTCTTTTTCAAAATACTCAACCAATGAAAATGAAAAGTGCTGCCTGCATTTTTCTCTTTAATATTTTTATATGAAATCCAGACTAAATCTAATCTTTCATCAATACCTAGGAAGTAATTTCTTGCCTTTTATGGAAAATCTATGATTCCTAACGAAAGGACCAGATTTAGGTCCTTGAAGGACCTAAAATTTGACTTTTTGGGTTTCTTGTATGATCATCTAACACATCTAACATGCTATATTTCATGGATTTATATACTTTCCTCTTAATGTTTTTCTCTGTGTAAATGTGTATATCTGTGAGCTCCAACTGTTGGGCTTGCAGTAAAAGATACTGGTAACCAACTGGAAACAATAAATTGTCTGAATTTACCAAACATATTGAATAATGTTTGGTTTCAAATTTGATGCAGACAAAAGACACCTTGGATTTATTACAGCTAGAAAATTTGGATCCCTAAAACCATGCAGCTATCGGCTGATGGGTAGGGGCGTGGACCTATTGTCAGCTAAGCTCTGAGACCCGCAACAAACTATCACATTTATTTATATAAGAGCTAAAACAGAATACAGTGAAAGTAAAAATGAGAGTCTGTTGTGAAAAGGAAAACCCTGAAGTGTTTGCTGGTATTTATTACGATATGTTTGTTTCATTTTAGGTCATCATAGAAATTATCTTTGCGACAATATCTTTGAATTATTCTGTTTCGTTGCTGCCTACTTGTTGCAAATGCTATTCTGCTGTTTTATATAACAGCGTTAGGTTTTTGTGTTAAGAAAATAATGATTGACATGAGGATTTAGAATTAATTAATTGTATTTCTGAACATTTAATGCCTATTTAAGCTCATGTCACAGTATGTTAATTTGATTTAAGTCCAGACATTGACAAACAGAGGGCAGGAATCTCTGGTTAAAATCAGAATTAATGGCTCCATGAATTACAGCAAGTTGATCAGCAACCAACAACAATTTATATCCAAGGGCAATTTAGACAGACCAACCTGACAGTCATTGTTTTTACTGATGTAGGAAACCGTAGTACCAAGAGTGTGCAGATGCATGCGTCCAGATTTAGGTCCTTGAAGGACCTAAATCCACAAAGGTCCTGGATTTAAATCCTTCCTGGTTTTACATCCAGGAAGGTTCTGGGTTTAAAATTCATGACCTTTGTGTTGCAAGGCCATAGTTAAAGAACCGTTCTAGGAATTATCAAGACAAATCTTCTTGTCTTGATGACAAATTTCTTGTCTTGCTCACCACTGAACCTTCCCGATGGATTTCTCTTGACTGCAGCACTTTAGTATTTTAGTATTTAAGATTTTATCTCCTGGTAAAATATTAATGTGCTCTTGGAGTGATATACAGTCGTGTTAAATTATTTTCTTTCCAATGAGGGTTATTTGTCAGATTAAAAGTGCCTTTTGAAAATAATTACCTCTAAGCAGCTGCTAACCCATTCCAGGTAAAGTCATGACTAAGTTACTGTGTGTATTACAGAAAAAGAGGTCAGACTACTTACTGTATAACAATCCTCTAGAAAACCCCTGTTAACATGCTATACTGCACATTTAGCAGCTGTTGGTGAGTATCTCCAGTAGGAATGTAGAACTATGAGTATTTTCCAGGCAC
The DNA here is from genome assembly GCA_902982915.1 of Phalloptychus januarius. Classification (NCBI taxonomy): domain Eukaryota; kingdom Metazoa; phylum Chordata; class Actinopteri; order Cyprinodontiformes; family Poeciliidae; genus Phalloptychus; species Phalloptychus januarius. Next base: position 9,939,747 of record CADWAE010000466.1, on the reverse strand, counting down.
ATAAGAGGAAGCACAGCTCTAGCACAAAAGACTGGGGGTTTTGAGATGCCTCCTCTCCCCCCTCTCTCCTCCACCAACAGTAACAAATTTTACACTGAGGTTTGTTTTCTGGTAACAGTGACAGGAAGGCCCTAAGGCATCTATCTACCTGTCCTCTTTTAGGACCTGCTGATTGGTCCTCATGGGATTGATCTACACTATTGAGCCTGTACATTTTTTAGATGAGCTGCTGAGGTGCAGCATCCACAGACAAATCAACCCACTGAGGGATTAAGACAAACAATGGATAAGATGCAGGTGTCATATTCATCATTTATCCTGCTGCTTCTTCTTCAGGTATTTGAATATTTATCAAACTGGTTATTTATTCCTCATTGTATGTTGTTATTTTTTAATTGGTTCTAATTTATTCTTTTTTAGATACATTATGGTTTGGCTGCAGGTGGGTGTTGGTTTATTTCTCTGCTTTTGAAGCATATTCTTAATATGAAATCGTAAAAATGTTTTAACACTTTTTTTTGGTAATTTTCTTTATTTTTTTGTTAATTAGACTTTAATATTTTATGGTACTGACACACTATGTGGATTAATAATGGACCTCACTGTCAAACAGCAAATAATCACACAAAAACACGACAAAAGAGGATTAAACATACTGAAAAAAATAATTTAGAAACCCCTGGATGGCTCATGCTTATGAAAGTAGGGTATAGATGAAAGTTTAAACAGGTTCAAATACACTGAAGATAAAAGTTAATCACTGATTTTATTATTAATTTCCTTATTTTTGCTCACAAAATCTTTATTTTGTGCTTTGTATACAAAAACTCACCTGGTGTCTCTGCTCTCTTTCTCACAGAATGTGATATATTCTCAGTGACATCTCCTTCAGCATCTACGTTGAACATCAAGTGGAGTGGCTATGCTGGAGCCACCCTCTATGTCCTAGATTTAAGAGTCGTGAACTCGACTAGCGTTGCACCGCTGATGCTGATGCAGTCGGCGTCCAGCACGCAGAGGTTGGTGCAGGGCTTAAGAGCCGGATATGTTTACCAGGTCACTCTGTCAGCCTTTGACATGCTTTATACCCCATTGTGCACAGCTTCTAAGATAACAATGACAGGTAAAAAGATCACCAGTAAAAAACAATCCCAAAATTGATGCAAAAAAGTTGGAAAATAATTTCAAATTCCTCGTGTCCCATTCCCGCAGTGCCTGCTATGTCCCAGATTACATCTTCCCAAGCTATTTCAAGCACTTCTATAAAGACTCAGTGGTCCCTTGAGACAGGGGCAGACAGCTACATCTTGTTTGTGGAGGAGACGTTCAGCTCTCCTCCAAGGATTTACAACCAGACCTTCACTAACTCCAGTGGACAAATAGGTGGCTTGACTCCATCAACAACGTATGATTGCTATGTTTACTCCTCCAACGTTGCAGGGAGAGGTGCCAAAAGCAACACAAAAACAATAACAACATGTAAGTGCTTATGTATTTGTCTTCATATGTGTTGTTTTATTATATTCTCAATAATATGCAGGCCACAGGCATCCAAAGATTGTATGGCGCTCCAGACAGATTTTGATTGAGGGCCTCAGATCCAGTAAAGCCCATCACCCAACAGCCATCACAGCACCAATAATGTCGCTTTAAACTGTCAAAATGGTATTGTTTGTGTGTAGTGCACTTGACACCCCCAAATGTTCATGTTTACAAATAATTATTTTGACTTAAACAGAAGATTTAGTTTAAAATTCTTAAATTCCCGGACTTTACATTATTTAATTTCAAACAAGAGTTTAGATACATATAAAAGTGTATCTTATTGAGTAATTTGTAGCTATAAAAGTGATTACATTATAGTGTAAAGCAGCAGAAATGATTAGTCAATGATGAAATAATGTCTGACTTCTAACTTGCTGTAACTTGGAAATTTTTTTTTTTCTGCACGATCACCACTAATACATTTGTCAAAAAATATTTTAATAATTTCAAATCCTTTAAATCATAAACCTCCCTCGCAGGTTAAGAATAGGCCCATGCTTTATAAAAACAGGACTACAAATCTGATGTTTTGGCATCGATATACTGTGTGACAAGTCATGTGGCTATGGCGTAATTAAATTTAACAGCAGCTCTTGATACTCATCACCAATCACCTGAACGTGTTCATTCTGCTGGTAGTGGTGCAGCCGCCAAATGGTGTGACTCTCACGCCGACTGGGAAAAGCACGGCCCGAGTGACGTGGAACTCTGTGAGCAAAGTTCTGCTTTACCAAGTGACTGTGAGAGACAACGGCAACCCGGACAAACTGCCTGTCGTAAGGAACTCATCGTCCACATCCATGGATATCGGTTCTCTGGAGCCCTGCTCCACCTACACAGTTGGAGTGTCATCAGTCAACGTCTTCCTGGTGCCTGGAGAGCCCTCTACTGTCACATATAATACTACTAGTGAGTACCCACACAAAGATAAATGATTTTATTTCTTCTAATTGTTGCTGACTTTCTATTAGGATTGCCCTGTTCCCTAACTGAATGACACCTAAAATGCTTTAATCATTTGTGTTCCCAAAAAAATCTGATTAAAGGCACGATGTTCAGTACTTAAGTGCTAACGCAATCATGTCCTTTGTTTTAATATCACTTGTTGATTACTTAGCTTGCAACACATTTCAGCGTTCTAGTAAATTGGTATCTGGAAATCTTGGGAATAAAAAGTTGTTCTCCTGCTATAAGCACATATTGATTTGATTTGATTTGATTTGATTTGATTTGATTTGAGCATCATAAAACTAAATATCGGGTGTTTAAGCTGTACTCTCTCGGGCGCCACACTAGTCTTGTAAGTCTGCGCTCAGACCTGGGAATAACATCTCTCAGAAGTTGTTGTAGTTGCAAGTCAGAAATCCAGTTGGATTAGCAATTCGCTTTCATGCCAACAAATAACATTTTATATTACATGTTTCATCTCTGCCCTCAGCTATAGGTGGAGTAACGACAGTGTCTGTGGATTACAGCTGCTCCTCCAGCAAGGTGACAGTAACTTGGGATGTGGTGTTTGGGGCTAACCTGTACAGGGCCGTAGCCATCGATGGCTCTGGGGTCTCCCTGAACTGCACATCAGACTCCACCAGTTGTCAGATCGCAGAACTCAAATGTGGAGAAAACTACATGGTTCACGTCACGGCCATCTCTGATGACTGTGAAAGCACCCCCAACGTCACGGTCACGTTTGAGACAGGTGAGGACAGGCTGTTTTTCTTTCTTTAGAGTCACTTTTTGTTTGCTTGTATTGTCTCAGCTGCATCAGCTCAGCTGGCCACATGGACATACTGTACCTTCTCATTTTACCTCTCACTGTCTCACACGTCCACCCTGAGGGAAGCTGTTTAGGTTCTTTCCAGTGAGTCTGATGTTCTTTTTGAAGCTGAGAAGCATAACATTGAAGCAATGAAACTGGTTACATGACACCAGTCAGTCTAAAACCCTGTACAGTTTATTGAAGCAGGAGTCATTTTAAATGCCAGTTATTTCTCAGAGTGAAAAGTACAAGCAGGGAAACACCCATAGGTTGTACCGTTCAAAAGTTCTCTCAGAACATTTCCCTATATAACAACCACAAACTTGAATGTTTTTTATTGTGATGTTATGTGAAAGACTAACACAAAGAAGTTCATCATTGTGGAATAGAAAGAAATTGATAAATAAACTTTGAAAAGTTTTGGGGTTATGTCTCTACCTGCTTTTCATCTATAGGCTGAAGTTGTTGCTATATTTTTTTTTAACCATCAAATTCTGTCAGATTGAATAAAAAGCACAAGAGGACATCAGTCTTCATTCTTTGATTGATTTGATTGGGCTATTCTGAAAGTTGAGATTGAAACATTAATTGAACAAATTTACTGTACGCATTGGTTTCTGTTCCCTCCTCCATTAACAGTGTTTTAATGTGTATTTACTAAACCCTCTAGTCCCCTGCGCTCCGGTTCATCTCCAGACCACACATGAATGCTCCTCCAACGTCATCATCTTCAGCTGGGAGCCAACCAATAACACCAACTACTATGTGGCCACGGCTGTGGACAACACTGGCAAGATGACAGAGTGCAGGACGCTGGACAGGACATGTTACTTCACCAATGTGGGCTGTGGTCGGTTCTACACGTACAAAGTGTATGCTGTGAGCTCAGAGTGCAACAGCTACATCAGCGAACCCAAGTCTATCCAGACCTGTGAGTACTAAAATGAAATCTAACAGTACATGTTTCTTGTGATTGCCTTTGGTCCAACGTTGTGCCGTTGCACTGGTTGACTTGTTCCGTCATATGCCGAGCAGCTCCATGTTTCCCATCGAACGTGAAGACAGAAGCTGACTGCTTCACAAATACTCTCATCACAACCTGGGACTCCGCTGAAGGAGCTTTGTCATACAACGTCAAGGCTGAAGGGAACAATGGAGAAACCTACAACTGCTCCTCCCCAAACAACACTTGTGAAATCACCAATGTGCCATGTGGAGAACAGCTCAGCGTGTGGCTCGTTGCCTCCAATGACAACTGCTCCACTGACAGAGTGTTGGTAGAAGCGGCTCAGACTGGTGCGTACTGGGACCTTCTTGAAATGAGAAATCTTCTCTTCCTGGTCAATGATAGCTGACATATCATGAATTTCTTTCTGCAGTTCCCTGCACTCCCATCAATGTCTCGGTATCAGAAGAGTGCAGTCCGGACTCTGCAAGGGTCAACTGGATCGCGAGCCCTGGGACTATATTCTACATTGTACTTGCTGAAGACGTAAAAGGGAACTCATACCATTGCTATTCAATGGGAACCACATGTATCATGAGAAACTTGGCATGTGGACAGAATTACACCGTCAAAGTCATTGGCAATAATATTGACTGCAACAGTACAGCAAGTCACGAGGTTCATTTCATGACAGGTAGGTGATGGAGAAAGAAAACCAAATTAAATTGTGATAACTTTCCAAATTCCCATTCAAGATTAATCTGAATTACGTTTTCCCCCTTAGGTCCTTGCCCCCCGACAGATATTGAGGCAATCAGAGACTGTGATGCCAACCAGGCTGTGATAGTCTGGCAGAACCACCAGACATCAGGCGTCTACACGGCGCTGCTGGAAGATCAGAGTGGTCCTCAGCTCAACTGCACCAGCAACACAGTCAACAACTGCACAATCCTCTCTCTGCCATGTGGAAAGAAATACAACGTCACCATCACCTACAGCCAAGGACAGTGTCAGTCCACCTCAGCATCTATTGGCATGGACACAGGTAATACAACTCGGTGGACAGCAACTCCTGGAAAGTTCTTATAAAACTTACGTACTATTGCCGAGGCACGTTGGTTTTAGGCAAGCCCAGGCATGAATAACATACAGAATTGTGAAAAAGTATTTGCCCTCTTATAGTTTTGCTTTTGGTCACACTTAAATGTTATGGATTATTGGGCGACTTGTAATGTGGCCCAAATGCAAATGGAGAAACTAAAAGGAGCGTTTTTCATTATTTATTTATTATTTTCTGAAAACATTTTTACCAAGGCGTTAACTTACTATCATTAATACCATGATAGTAATGATAGTATTATCAAAAACTCATTAAAAATGAGTTTTTTTCACCTCATTTTTAATTTAATTTTATTTACTGTTATAACATAAGATAAATTCATAGGTGTAAATTGGCAGGGAGTTGGTAATTAATTATTCTGATGCTGTATGTCCAGTTGTTATTTACAATTGTCATTATTATTACTATTACTATCTGTAGATTTTCTTGTCTTGTTATGAGTTAGCTTATAACCATTTTGTCCATGCAGTATAATTTATTTGTTGACTCTTTAGCACAATATATTGAACAGGCACATGAATATTATGACATGGTTTTAATTAAAAATTTTGTATAATTATTGAGTTCATAAGTAATATATTATGCTGAGAGGTAGGTAGGTTTAAATGCGCATTCACTTCTTCCTACTCCTTTTCAAACAGTAAGGTAGTAAAAAAATCACTTTGTTCTTGGTTATGTATGCGCATGTTTTCTCTGTTCCACTGATTGCTTGTTTTCTCGTTTTTAAAAACCAGTTTGAAATAAATAAATCAAATAAAAAATGTTTTGGATCATTTTATTTCAGTGCCTTGTGGTCCTGAGAATGTGAACACCACTGTCAGCTGCAGTTCAGATGAGCTAAAGGTTTCCTGGAGCATCGCTGTTCCTGCAGAGAACTACACCACCATTGTCTCCAGAGCAATGGGCCATCCTCTATCCTGTAACTCCACAGAGACCCAGTGCACTGTGGGAGGACTACAGTGTGAAAGCTCCTACACAGTGACAGTTTTCTCCATCACCGGGAAGTGCCTCAGTCTGCCGAGTCAAGAGGTCACAGTGCAAACATGTGAGGACCACATGAGTAGAGGTAGAAGGATGTGGTGGGATTTTATTGGGTCCATTGTAACACCTGTGTTTTTCTTTTGTATTCGTTTAGTGCCGTGTCCTCCCACCAATGTCACAGCTGGGCACGCGTGCAGCCCAGACCCTGTCCCTGTATCGTGGACTCACAGCGGCAATGCCGAGCTCTTCACTGCCGTGGCTTTGAGTAGCAGAGGTCACAGGGCTGAGTGCACCTCCAATGAAACGTCCTGCAGCCTTCCAGGACTCCAGTGTGGGGAGGTTTACTCCGTCAGTGTTACAGGAGCTGATAACAACTGTGCAGGTCTACAGAGCAACCCACTGTCTTTGAAAACAGGTAACACAACACTGACTGTCTCGCCCTGGATTTAGCAACACCTAACTCACAATGACTGAATCAAGCCCACTTCTCTCTCCAGAGCCGTGCTCTCCGTCGAATGTGACCAGCCAGGTGTTGTGTGGTGCTGGAGCCGCTCAGGTGTTCTGGTCCCCCAGCAGTAATGCAGTAGGCTACACTGTAAAAGCCACCAGTAGTGGTCAGACCCTCACATGCAGCAGCTCCTCCTCTAACTGCACCCTGAGTTCACTGGGCTGTGGACAAGTCTATGACGTTCAAGTGTCTGCCACTGACGGTACTTGTATCAGTCACTACAGCACCCCCTTCAGGCAGGAACAAGGTACAGACAAACTCAGAACCATTAAGTTTTCCTAAATAAGTAATATGGGATTTTACTACTTAATGTGTTTTTCAGATGAGTTTATGGAAAATAAAGTAAACATCTTAACTTTATTTGATGAGTTTCAGGAATTATTTCACAGCTCAAGTATCAGGTTTCACTATTTTCTCCAAACAGACATCGATCAAGTCTTTTGACAGGTTTTTTTATGTGCTAATGTTTTCAACCGTTTTTATGCGAATTTAAAATGGTATTTTTTTTTAGCTTAGAAAACAAAAAGTGACTATTGCCACTTTGTTTCTTTTAGTACCATGTGCTCCGGAGAACATTACTGCAGATCTGCTATGTGGCACCAACGACTTAACAGTCCGCTGGAAATCTTCTGCTCTCCCGCTCAGCTACAGTGTGATGGCCGTGCCACTAGATGGCAGTAGTCCAGTCACCTGTAATACCAGCAGCGCCAGCTGTGTTGTCACTGGCTTTCATTGTGGACAAGCTCTCAATATTTCTGTTAAAGCCTCCTCTGAGAGCTGCAGCGGACCTTACAGCCCCGTGCAGACTGTTCACACAGGTAATGAGAATGGATCATTAAAGTCCTCTAGCCATGCTTAGGTCATAAAGTGGGTTTATATATTTTTTTTTAATCTTTGAAAATGCTTGACCTTCAAGTAGGTGTTTTCAAGGTTTGGGAAGTGCTTGATTCATTCTGCACAGTTTCGTGATAAAATGCCATCTGACATTTGATTTTATTTCAACACCATTATGTCTGGATTGTTTCGGTGTAATTAATATTTATTTTTCCTCATGTCTCAATGACTTATTGACCTGTGTAATTGAAATAAAAGTTATCTTATACTTTATACATCAATTTTTTTTAATTAGTATTTTGTTCTTGGACAAAATACTTGGTGTGAATTAGAGAGACGTTTCTAATGTCATTATATTTTAGTTTACCTTGTCCCTTCTGTAGAATATGGGATACTATCACAAGATGTTATTAATACAGTAATAAATTGTATCATACAATTGTGAATTGAAACTGGCTTTTTTAGTTCATTTGTTTCCAACTCCAAAGTGTGGTGTGGAAAAGTAACTTACCTTGAAAATGCTTGAGTTTTACTGTGAGAAAAGTATACAAACCCTGTGTGTAATACTGTATGTGTTGACAGGTCCCTGCTCCTCTCAGAACCTAACGACGGTGACTGAATGTGGGACAAACTCCCTCCGGGCCTCCTGGCAGGCTTCCTCTGGGGCCTCCTCTTACATAGCGACAGTGACCCGTCCGAATGGCTTCTCTGAAAATTGCTCCACATCAGATCTCACTTGCCTTTTCTCCGGCCTGCAGTGCGCCACCAGCTACACTGTCCAAGTCGTGTCCCAGGACGGCCTCTGCACCAGCGCTCCCATTCAAACTGCAACAACAACAGGTACGGTTTCAGCATTTTCCTGAATGTCAGGTTCAAACTACCTAAAGACACTTTAAAACACAGAAGAAGAGAGAGACAAGTGATTACATTTTACTCATATGAGGAGAGCAAGGTGGAGAGAGCCTTCAGTTACAATCTCCAAACTCACTCTGCCAGCTCATCGCTCTCCTCGCTATTCATTAAGTTCAAGGGTTTCCCTAGTTACATATCTGAGAGCTGCACCAAGGGATGGGGGAAGTTCTGCAGCCCTCAGTACACACAATAGATAACATAATAGTTGCATATGTCAAGGTTCGGTCGGTTTTATCAGCTGCAGACATAACTAAAACAAAGCAAACTCTTAGTACACTCAGTATTCTTCCATTCCGAGCGCTCCTACACAACACAGCATTCATACATTATAACATCAATGTACATCTATCTATCTATGTATCTGTATGTACATTTATTCCAACACTGAATTTAAAGCCGACTGTTTTGACTCGGGAGGTGTGATGCGAATCTTTCTGTTCCTCCAGGCCCGTGTGATCCAGTAAATGTGACCAGCGTCCTGCAGTGTGGTTCAGATATAGCCATGGTTTCCTGGGCTGAAGGTGCTGGAGCTGTAGCCCACATCGTTCTCGCTCAGAAAGAGGGATCCCATCAGTATGTTTCCTGTAGGAGTAACACAACTTCCTGTCAGCTGAACCAGCTGCAGTGTGGAAAAGTGTACAACTTGACGGTATTGGCTGAAGATGCTACCTGCAACAGCACCGGAGAGACGACAGGAACCTTGATGACAGGTTGGAAAACTTAAATTCTCTGAACAGACCAAATCACAGACATCTAAATCACCGCTGATCCCTTTGCTTTTCCATCTTAGCTCCATGTTCTCCGTCCATCCAGAGCAGCACTCTGATATGTGGAAACAGTTCTGCTCTTCTGAGCTGGACACCAGTAGCCGGCGCTAAAGGTTTTACAGTTAATGCAACAGCTGAGAACGGGCACAGCGTTTCCTGCAGCTCAGACACAGCTTCATGTAGCCTGTCTGACCTCCTGTGTGGTCAGACATACACAGCCTCAGTCACTGCGAGAGGGAACCAGTGTGACAGTCCCCCTGGACCCAGTGCCACCATCACCACAGGTGTGCTTGTGATCATTTCTTTCCATTTGCTTTGCCTTTTATTTTATAGTCAGCAAACTCAAAATGTCCTTCTCTCTCTATGTTGTTTTCCAGCCCCCTGCTCTCCAGCTGTTACATCTAGACAGTACGACTGTGGCACCAGCACAGCAGTGATTAGCTGGTCCAACACCGCAGGAAGCTCCGGTTTCCTCGCTCAGGTGGCAGGGGACGGGCATCGTGACGGCTGCCACACTACAAACACCAGCTGCACGTTCAGAAATCTGCCCTGTGGCTCGGATTTCAATGTGACTGTCCAAGCTCAGGGAGCCAAGTGCAACAGCAGCATCAGCTCCGGCGAATCGCTACAAACAGGTCTGCATACACAGTGTCAACAGAGAATACACATATTACTGATAATAGATACAGGACAGACATTTGAAATTATACTTCTTAATATCTCAAATGCATTTTAAGTAAGACCTCACCTCTTACTAAGTACAAGTCAAGCTGAGTCAGACTTGTACTTTAGCTCAAAGCAATTCTGACCAGGTCCTTGCACGATCCTGCCAAAACATATTTTATTGTAGGAGTGGTATGTTCAGATTGTTGTGCGATGGATGTTCCTCCATAAAATACCTTTTTTTTTTACAAATTGGTATATATATATTAATTTAGGGGCATCAGAGTAAATTAGGCTGAATCAGCAGTGCAAGCCCTGCTTTTTAGGTTGTTGTTTTTTGTTTTTTTTACAAAATTATTTCCAAACCAATAAACTTTTCCAATTCCTCTTCACAACTTTGCACTTTGTGTTTAAGATCAAACCATGATGCATGTGTTTTTTAAAATTATTTTTATTTTTATTCCATATCCAGTCCCATGTGCCCCAGAGAACGTGAGCGCTACTGCTCTGTGCTCCACTCACTCAGCTTTAATTACCTGGGTGGGCAGCCCCAGTGCTGTTGGACACAATGTTACGGTGACGGGCCAGGACGGACACACACACCTCTGTCACACCCACTCCACCAGCTGTCATGTAACGGACCTCCACTGCGGGGAAACCTACAGCGTTTCAGCCACGCCGTACTCACTGACGTGCGCAGGAGCCCAGAGTGCAGCTTACATCTTTAGAGCAGGTAAACATAGAACTGAAGTTCATTCCTCATTTCTCTGTTTCTGTTTGCATTTTAGCTCAGAGTAGAAAAATAAAACACTCCTCATCTTCTCTGCAGGGCTTTGTCCTCCCAGCAATGTCACTGTGTCTCCTGCTTGTGGGAACGGCACCATCTCTTGGACTCAAGTGGCCGGGGCAGAGCTGTACATAGCAACAGCTACAGCCAATGATGGACACAATCATACTTGCAGCTCAAACTACTTAAGCTCCTGCGACCTCACTGACCTGCACTGTGGGGAAAACTATGCGGTCACCGTGGTGACGGTGGACCAAGGCTGCTGGAGTGAGCCGAGCACAGCAGTGATGCTGAGAGCAGGTTAGAAGAACTAAAACAGAGGAAGCCTAAAAAGATCAAACTGTTTTAAATGTCTTTTCCTCTCGGTTTGTTTCCAGCACTGTGTCCGCCTGCTAATCTGACTGGCCATGTCAGCTGTGAAACAAACACCTTGACCCTCACATGGGGGATAGTAACAGAGGCCACCTACGTTCTGCAGTGGGAGAGGATAGGAAGCGCATCTCCTCCTTCAGAGTACACAACCTCAAACACCTCACACTCTTTGTCTAATCTGCTCTGTGGAGAAAGATATGCCGTCCGTGTTGCAGCCCAGGACGCAGGCTGCAGGAGTAGCTACAGTCCAGCCATAGAAATAAGTACAGGTGGGATATTGTTCTACTTCAACAAGATGTTACATTCTGACAAACAATAAAATTTTTAAAAAATCAACTTTGCTTTTCCTTGCAGCTCCTTGTCAGCCCACAAACCTAACCGTTCGTGTGGACTGTGGGACAAACAATGGAAATTTCTCTTGGGCGGAAAGCAGCGGAGCGAGTTTCTACGTGGTTGAAATAACCGGGGAGCACGGCCACGTGGCTTCCTGCTCCCCCAACGACACTTCCTGCGCTGTGAAGCTTCACTGCGGAGACTCATACTCTGCAACTCTGGTGGCCTCCACCGAGAGCTGCAACAGCACCGAGCACGCTGACATTTACTTTGACTCAGGTGAGACACAACACTGTGCGCTGTCACTGGTGCTGCCAAATCTTTATGACTCCCATTTCCACTTATTCCATCTGTTTTACTCCAGATTGATTCACAGTTTTTCTTAATAGTAAAATATTCAAGAATTAATCTTGTCCATTAATTGCAACATTTAATTGATAGTTTCTCCTACTTTTTCTGTGTTTATCCCAAACTGTGTGCCTCAGCTCCATGTTTGCCAGACGACGTCATGACTGAGTTGAACTGCAACACCAACGTGATGAATGTGAACTGGACTCAGACCACTGGCTCAGACGAGTATACCGCCTGGGCCATCAGCACGGATGGCCACCGAGCCTCCTGCAACTCCACGTCCAACCACTGCTCCATCCACCATCTGAGGTGTGGCAGGATCTACGAGGTGGCCGTCACCTCCTCCTCCATAAACTGTGAAATCATCGCCGGCTCAGACTACAAGGTTCAGTCTGGTGAGTGGACCCAACTAAGCGTTGATCCGTTCTGCGTTTATACTTCACAATGCAAAATGATTTCTACTGAGGAAATGGCAACAGGACTCTAACTGGAAACATGTGCTTAACCTACTGCAGCTCCCTGCAAAGCCGAGAACACCACAGCTGAGCTGAACTGCAGCTCCAACGCGATGACGGTGAAGTGGCAGGACGGCGGGGCAGCACAGAACTACACAGTTCGAGCCGCCTCTGCCTCGGGTGTGAACTCCACCTGCGACACAGCAGAGAGCAGCTGCTCCTTCCTGGACCTGAGCTGCGGTCAGCTCTACACCTTCACTGTGACGGGATACACTAATGTGTGTGTCAGCGACATGAGCGACCCCATAAAGAGTTACACTGGTACAGTTACAGAGCCTTTACTTTGACTAATGTTTCAGTCAGAAAATATCTTCAAGACGTTTGAAATGTTTCTAGGGCAGCGAAAGAAAAGGAGAAGAGATACAGCCACAAAAAAGCCACAAAACTTCACTAATACTCTGCCAAAAGTCTCTGGTCTGGTTATTAGTGCAAATATCTTAGTACACTTGAAATAAAACAAAAATAACTTACATGTAACTTTTCAACAATAAACAATATTGCTAATAATAATAATATTGTCAATATTGATGAAAAGATAGTAGTTATAAGTGAAATAATCTGCCAAGATGTTTTTTTCATACGTTAAGTTAAGTTATTTCTTGTGTGACTAATATGTTTTCGTTAATATTAAAGAATTATTGATTTAAAGTAAGTTTCTATTTCTCGGTGAAAAGTTACTTGTATGTTAAATTTGACTTATTTCAAGTGCTCTAAGATTTTGCAATAGAAACTATACAAAAACATTGGATTAGAAATTGATTGTGTATTTTTCCCTTACATTTAAAGAAAAATAGGCCAAAAAACGATACTTGTACAATAATTGAGTCAACTTAAAAATACAAGGGTAATTTTCTAGAAACCAAGCAAACATTTTTTACTTATTTGTCTGATTTCTTTTATTTTTCCATCTATACTTCTTCTCTCCTTTTTCAGCTCCATGTCCTCCCACCAGCGTCTCAGCCGATCTCAACTGTACGACACGTAACGTTCTGATCAACTGGACCAACGCTGCAGCCACAGCCACAGCCTACAGCGCTCTGGCGACCTCCTCTGCTGGACACAACGCATCCTGCAGTGGCATGGGGACATCCTGTGACCTAGACCAGCTGGTCTGTGGACAGCACTACTCCCTCGTTGTCGAGGCGATCCACGCTGGCTGTCCTGGACCTGCCAGCGCTCCTGTCACGTTTGCTATGGGTGAGTTAGCGCAAACATTTGGACTGAGTGAGACATGAACATGATTTTCTGTATCTTCCATCAGAGCCATGCGTTCCTATGGACGTCTCTGTCAACTACAATGTGAGTGCCGCTTGGGTCACGTGGAGCCCAGCTGAAGGTGCCGCCTCATACTCGGTGCAGGGTGTGGCAGACAGCGACTCGTCTGTCGCCTGTACTACCAATACCTCCAGCTGCTTCCTTCAAGGCTTCCTGTGCAGTCACATTTACAACATCACCGTGACAGCAAGAAACCAGGCCTGTGGCAATGTGGTCTCTGACATGTCCCACCTCATGACAGGTCTGTTACCACATAAGATTCATATCATACACTTACTGTGTTCTCTTTTTTTCCTTTTTTTTTTACATGAATGTGTTTCTCCTTTATCCAGCGCCCTGCCCACCCACAAATGTCCAAGCAAGCATTTCCTGTGATCACCTGACCGCCATTGTATCCTGGCAGCAGAGCAACCTCGCTGTGGGATACATCGCCTACCTGGATGACCAAAGTGGACACTACGCCTCCTGCGTTGGCGCAGACATAGATACGAGCTGCGTTGTCTCTGGGCTGAGCTGTGGCTCCGTCTACAGAGTCTGGGTCAAGGCACTGGGAAAGCAGCACAACAGCACAGACAGCTCTGTGGTCTCACTGACATCAGGTACCATGACCAACTCATTTGGATTTGTGCTAATTGAAGATAAGAGAGATGTCTGTTTACAGAACCTCACAAGAATATTAAACTATTTCTTTAAGCCTATCCCTGGTTTCAGTGGCACACCTCCATGGCTCCAAGCTTGGGTTCCTGTTAAATATTGTCACGAGATAATAGAGAAAACTTATTTTGTGGTCAAAAAGTTTTCTTTTTCTTGTCTCTTCTTGTTTTTTTGTGCCACCCTGTGCGGAGAGCCAGTGCCACTGATTAGTCTCACTCTTTCTGTTTCAAACAGCACCTTGTCAGCCACACAGTATCGAAGCCTTTCTGGACTGTCAGACCCATTCTGCCACTGTGTCCTGGCAGCCCAGTGGTGGAGCTGTGTCCTATGCTGCCATGCTAACATCTTCATCAGGTCACACCAGCAGCTGCTCCACCAGCACCACCAGCTGCCAGCTGAGCTCCCTGCATTGCGGTGAAGAGTATAATGTCAGTGCAAAAGCCATCGGAGAGGCGTGCAATGGCACGGCTCACACGGCAGGACAACTCATCACAGGTAGAGAGCGCAGCATGTTAACAGTCTCTGAACCACATCAGTCGTTGGGTTCAGATTAGTTCACTGCCTGTCTCCTCAGAACCATGCACTCCGGGCAATCTGTCTGTCCACCTGAACGGGAGCGATGCCCAGGTGACGTGGTCCACAGCAAGAGGCAGCAGCTCATATTCTGTGTTGGCTGTGACGGAGCAGGGCCTGACCTCCGCCTGCAACTCCACCGCCTCTCAGTGCTCCCTGGTTGGCCTGCAGTGCAGTCAGATCTACAACATCACCGTGCAAACCCGAAATTTGGCCTGCAACAGCATCGTGACCTCAACGCCACACCGCCTCGTTACTGGTGAGTCCCTCGTTCACTTAGCAACTACCTAATCATTTTTGTTTTTTACGTGTCTGATTATGTTTTATGTGTCTGATTGTTTGCTTTAACCCAGCGCCCTGCCCACCCACAAACATTCGAGCCAACATGTCATGCGAACAGCTCAGTGCAGCTGTGTCCTGGCAGCAGAGCGACCTCGCTGTGGGTTATGTCGCGTACTTGGATGACCAAAATGGCCACTCCATCTCGTGCTTGAGCACCAACACAGACACCTTCTGTAGTGTGTCTGGGCTGATGTGTGACACCGTCTACAGAGTTTGGGTCAAAGCTCTAGGAGAGCAGTACAACAGCTCAGAGAGCTCTGTGGTCTATTTTACATCAGGTAAATATCATGTGTTGCCATATTTGCCTTGAACCTTTTCACATTCTGTCATGTTACAACTATAATCAATGTGTTTTATGGAGATTTTATCTGATAGGCCATCAAAATGCTGAACAGCTGCCAATTTGTTTTCTAATAAGAAATCAGAAAAACGTGGTGAACATTTGTATTCCAGTTGTACAACTGAGTCTCAGTTGCATTTAAGTCTGGACTTTGGCTCCTTCTAACACATTAATATGTTTTGATCTCAACTACATTCATTATTAATTCCACAGTCATGTGCCACTTGTGTTAGTCTAGCACATAAAATTCACCAAAAATGTGTAACATTTGGGCTGCCCAGTAGCGCAGTTGGTAGAGCTGTTGCCTTGCAGCAAGAAGGTTCTGGGTTCGATTCCTGGCCCCGGTCTTTCTGCATGGAATTTGCATGTTCTCCCTGTGCATGCATGGGTTCTCTCCAGGTACTCTGGCTTCCTCCCACAGTCCAAAAACATGACTGTCAGGTTAATTGGTCTCTCTAAATTGTCCCTAGGTGTGAGTGTGTGTGTGTGTGTGTGCATGTTTGTCTGTCTCTGTGTTGGTGACCAGGGTGACCAGGGTGACCCCACCTCTCGCCCGAAACGATAGCTGGACATAGGCACCAGCAACCCTCCAGACCCCAGTAAGGGACAAGGGTGTAGGAAAATGGATGGATGTGTAACATTTGTGCTTATAACATGACAAAATCTGAAAAAGTTCACATATTTTGAGAGGTACAACAGATCCTTGTTCTTTCAATTGGTTAAACATTTTGCTTTTTTTCATCAGCTCCATGTCTGCCCAGTCATGTTGCAGCAGACATGAGCTGTGGGTCCGATACTGATGCCGTCGTCTCCTGGAACTCTCTTGTATCAATGCTGTCCGTCAGTCAATCAAAGAACATCTCAGCCGTGGCCACCGTCGGAGGAACCCTGCAAACTCTGTGCACAACTCCGCATGGCTCCTGTAACGTAAGCGGCTTAAGCTGCGGAGAGACCTACAAACTCAGCCTCATCGCCACCAATGAGCAGTGCAGCCTAACGGCTCCGACGCACGTCAACATCACCACCCGTAAGTTTCAGCAGCCGATCATAAATCGGTCCGTCTGTTTCTCTGCCGTTTTACTCTAATCCGTTAATACCTTTCCTAGGCCCTTGCACACCACAGCTTGTGTCTGTCAGTCTGCTGTGTGGCTTCCATTCTGCTCTCGTATCCTGGGAAGAGAAACCCGACGTTGAACTGCACACAGCAAGTGCTGTCAAATCATCAGGAGGAGAACTGAAAATGTGCAACTCCTCAGGCTCTTCCTGCAACTTCACTGGTCTGGACTGTGGAGAAACGTACAACTTTACGGTCGCAGCATACAGTGAAGGCTGCTGGAGCCAAGCCAGTAGCCCCACTCTGATCCACACAGGTAGTAAAACTATGAGGCAACATTATTTAAAGGCACTAAAACTGAAGGCCCACAATGCTGATCTTTCTCCTAAAATAATATTATACTTCAGTCTTTTTTTAGTTATTTC
The DNA here is from genome assembly GCA_902982915.1 of Phalloptychus januarius. Taxonomy (NCBI): domain Eukaryota; kingdom Metazoa; phylum Chordata; class Actinopteri; order Cyprinodontiformes; family Poeciliidae; genus Phalloptychus; species Phalloptychus januarius. The sequence continues at coordinate 9,922,691 of CADWAE010000466.1, read as the reverse complement.
AAAATTTGAAACTGTGAAACAAATAAATAAAAATTTGTATTTCCCTCTTAGCACTAGACGAGCCTTATGCAGATGTCATCAGAGTTGTGTTTGTACAATTGCTTAAGAAACATTCAACAACATCTACAGAGGTTGCTTTAGCATATTGATTTTTTGGGTAAAAATTGAAAGAAGAAAATAAAAACTATGACTTGTACAAAACATTTGCATTTGTAATATTTGCAAGAGGCATTTCTTTTTTAATGATACACCTTGCAATAATACTTATGTTTTCACCACTGCAGCATTGTGTCATACTAACTCCATTCTCTTTTCTCAGAACCTTGCCAGCCTGTGAATGTTTCTGCTCAGACGTTCTGTGAGAGTGATGAGGTGCAGCTATCCTGGGATCACACTGGCTCTCCAGCTCAGTATTCAGTCACAGCCAACGGGAACTTTGGCTTCACGGGAGTCTACAACACAACCTACAGGCTTCTTTCAGCCACTTTCCCCTGTGGACAGCAGTATAACCTCACCGTACAAGCACAGAGCAGCGACTGTGTCAGCAAGCCTAGCAGGCCCTTCTTCTTCAAAACCGGTATATTATTTTTCACTTTGTCTTGCTTATTTTTATACATGTTTCTGAAAGCAGACAGAAGACTGATGAAATTAAATCTGATGAGGAAGAAGACCTATATTTAATGGATTATGTGAATGGAACCATCACTCTGAAAATACAGCATTTCTAGATTGATCTTTCAATGTCTTTTGAAAAGTTGGTGGCAATAAGTTCTTATTCATGTGCCTCTCAATTTTTGTTTTATTATTTTCACAAACAGGCTCTGACATACTGGAGCCTACCTGATTCCAGTTTTTCACCTCTCAATCCAGTTTGCCAGTTTGATGGTTCTATTTTTTTTAGAACCATCAAACTAATTATTATGTAAACTTTAATCTGACATAAAAAGCAGTTCCCAAACTGTGTTAGCTTTAATTAAGGAGGAAAACATTCAGAGATGGTTAGCACTATCCTGATGCAATATTGCTAACCCCAAAGCTCACAGACTGACAAAGGAATCCATCATTTCTCTGCAGGTCCGTGCTTCCCGCGGGACGTGGTGACCTCGGCGCAGTGTGAGTTCAATGTGGGCTCTGTCAGCTGGGCCCCCAGCGATGGCGCTGAATCCTACGTTGCTAGGGCAACCGGCCTGGACGGCCACACTCACCTGTGTCTCACAAACACCACTTACTGCTCGTGGACTGACCTTCACTGTGGGGAGCAGTATAAGGTTGTAGTGGGAGCCAAAGCTGACAACTGCACCCGCATGTCCAACAACTCCTCGGTCATCTATATGAGTAAGTTATGGAACCAAAATGAAGAGTTATTGGTGGTAAATATTAACTCTTGTTGTGACATAACCATCGTTTTGATTTCATGCAGATTCCTGCAGGCCCCAGAATTTGGTTGCCACTGTGAACTGTGGCATGGAGGTTGTTTCTCTTGTCTGGGACATCAGTGATGGAACAGAAACCTACATGGTTTCAGCTGAGACAGGAGACACAGTGATCAATCTGAGCACCAACATCACCACTGCTCTTTTCTCTGACTTTGTGTGTGGCCAAAACTACAACCTCACAGTCACCCCTGTCAACCAGCATTGTCCCGGCAACCCGAGAGCGTCCACCTCCGTCCAGACCTGTGTGTACCAATCAGATATGGCTACAAAATATGTAGAACTGATTCCATGCACATCTGAAGCAATGAGTAAAATGTTTTAGATTCGCTTCACTGATCTTTTCCAGGGCCGTGCGAGCCGGTGGGGATCTCCGCTAAGCAGGACTGCATCTCCAGCATCGTCATGGTAACCTGGGATTCCTCCAACGGCTCCGACTACTACACAGCCCAAGTGCAGACGGACACAGGCATCTCAGAGAGGTGCATGTCAGACAGCGGTGCGTGCAGCATTGCCGGCCTGACGTGTGGGTACAACTTCTCTGTGTCCGTCACGGCCTTCAGCCAGCAGTGTAACGTCACCTCCAAAGAACCCGCAAGTCTGCAGACAGGTGAGCATCAGTCTGGCGATAATGCATGAATGCAACCTGAGGGGAAATAGCACCTAAAGGACATTTTCGTTTTTAATTAAATGCTTTGCTTGTACTGCCTCTATCATAAAATTTCTCTGAAAACTCTTATAGAGGCAGATTCAAACTTGGAAGTTCTAAATTGTCTTCCTTCAAGTCCAACAGGGTGAAGCCTGTTCTCTGCACATTACAGTATAATATGACTCCAGCTGTTATTCTGTTCAGTGCCGTGTATTCCCACCAACGTCTCTGTGAAACTGGACTGCTCCAACAACTCGGCCGACGTGTCCTGGGCTCCGAGTCGAGGCGCTCTGCGCTACTCGGTGTTAGGCAACAGCAGTCACAGCGACGACAGCTGTGCTGCCTCTGACCTCAGCTGCCTCACATGCGGCGCCAACTACACGGTTCAGGTAGTGGCGATGGACGAGAGGTGCTCCAGCCTCCCCAGTCTGCCTGTGCTTTTCGAATCAGGTAAAAAGTGTAGCGCCAGTTCAGATATCACCCCAAAAAACTGGGATGAATTTGTCTCCACATTGATTTTATGTTCTCAGGCCCCTGCCCGCCTCACAACCTGAACGCCGAACTCAGCTGTTTGTCCAATGACCTCACTGTTTCCTGGGATGCTGTCAGAGACGCTGACCACTTCTTGGTTTCCCTAACTGCTGCGAACGGAGGAAATACTGACGTATGCAACACTACAAACACCGCTTGTTCCACAAGCAGCTTACCATGTGGTAATACATACGCTGTTCAAGTCACCTCTGTGAGAGGCGGCTGTCGGAGCGAGCATAATCAGACCCGCAGCATCCAATCAGGTATGAATAATGATTTTTTTTTAAAAAACGTCCAATTTCCCACAAACATCCCGTCAAAGACACTTACAGCTCTGATGCGGTCTCCTCAGCGCCGTGCCAGCCTCAAGGGGTCAGAGGCCACCTGAATTGTGTGACCAACTCTGCCTGGATATCCTGGGACTCGGCTGCTGGGGCTGAGAGCTACACCGTGTTCGCTGTCGGCGGGGAGGCCTACACAGCCAACTGCACCACCTCCACCAACACAACATGTGAGGTGGAAGACCTGGCCTGCGGTGTTTCCTACAACTTCACTGTCATCGCTAAGAACCGCCAGTGTGAGAGTCCACCAAGTGCCTCCATCAGCTTGCAGACGGGTAATTCACTTCGAGAGTCACTTTTACGCACACTCCTACGTAGAAGCCTTTGCACCATTCACAACTGTTTGCAGTTTTTAACAGTAAAAGTTTAAATATATACTTTTTTATGATTTGATATAATAAACCAACACAAAATGTTGTGTAATTGTAAAGCAAAGCATAACTGAATTTAGGTTTTTATTCATATGAAAATTTTAAAATTGTGGCATGATTCGGCCTCTTTGAGTTAGTAATGTCGAGGATCTCGCTTTGCACACCTCCAGACTGAAATTGTTGCCTTTTCAACTTTGTAAATCATCAACAGCTTTAGATTTAGAGGATGGTTTGATTTAAACCGGCCCACAGTATCGCTGGTCTTGTTCTGCTGGCAGGCAAACCTCTTAGTCTCAAACATTTTATTGCTTGAAACAGGTTTTTTTACAGATGGATTTTGGTACAAAAGCACACCACACTTTTCAGGGTTTATCTGTACATAATTTGAAGTCCATGGATTTTTTTCCCCTTTCTTTCACAAGCCTGCACAACTTTGCCACAGTTTAGTTAATACTATTTGTCCTGCTTTCCAGCCCCCTGCTCCCTCCCTGGCATCACCGCCTTTGCTCAGTGCCATAATTCCTCCATCCTCGTTGAGTGGGAGCAGTTGGGAGGCAATGCGGGAGGCACTATGTACGTTGCCACAGCGGAGGCCAGTGATCAAACCTACCTGTTCTGCAACAGCTCAGGCAACAGTTGCCTCCTCCTGGGAGCAAAGTGTGATCTCCGTTACACCATCATTGTGGCCGCCTCATCGGACCGATGCAGCTCTTTGAGGAGTCCACCCTACAGAATTAGCATGGGTAAAATCTATTTGTTTATCCCTCATTTTGTAGTCCATTATTCTCTCCCACTTTGTTACAATGGAGTTGTTTGCACTGTTGTCCTTTTCTTAAAGCTTATTATATCTTATAATGTTGTCTAGAGGGGGAAAAAAGAAGATTTTGAACACATGTCTATTAGTTATTTGACAGGATCAACAAAAATATGGGCAATATGTCTCCAAGAATGTGCAACAAATTTGTTCTTAAGATGCAGCAACAATTCAAAGTGCTGTGCTAAACATGACATCATTCTGGATCATTTTCAGTTCAGCTTCCAGAGAGAAAAGCAAAAAGTTCTGCCCTGACCTGATAGTAATTTTGAGAAATTCCTTAGAAACGCAATTTTGTTATTTATATACAACAATATTCCACTGAGTTGTGGGGGAAAAAAACAGGTCAGAAACACACTAACTTGGAACAGATGTGAAAGTGACGGGGACAAAAGCCCGGCAGAAAACTAAAGAATTAAACATAGAAAACAAAGAAACAAAATGAATAAAATATTAAGTCTAAAGTCGTAACCTTGAAAAAAAAAATTTCCCACAGAGCCGTGTGCTCCTAGGAATGTGGTTGTGGGGATCTCCTGCGAGGATCGCAGCGCTCTGGTGTCCTGGATGGCCTCTCCTGTTGCCGAAGCCTACCACGTGGTTGCTATGGGTGCGGACGGGCATAAACACACCTGCAACGCCACCTCCAGCAACTGCAGCATGTCGGGGCTGCACTGTGGCCAGCAGTACGCAGTATCTGTGGTAGCCAGTCACGAGAACTGCACCAGCAAGACCAGTCAGACTGCGACAGTCAACACAGGTACCAGTGACTGAGAAAACTGCAGCTACATTTCTGAGATTAAGAGTCATCACCGAATAAAGTTCCTCCCCCCCCCCATCTCTGTTTAGGCCCCTGCCAGCCAAGTGGACTCTCTGTGACTTTCCATTGCAACAATCAGTCTGCGATGCTGACCTGGAGGCCCAGTGACAACGCAGAGGACTATTACGGCTGTGCGCAGGCTGAGAACGGAGACGGGCTCTACTGTCACAGCACAGATCCCGGCTGCACAATCGACGGGCTTGTCTGCGGGACGGTTTACAATTTCTCAGTGCAGGCCTCAGATGGGACGTGCAACAGCTCCGTCAGTGACCCTGTGCAGATTGCAGGAGGTATAAACCCAGCATATCACTTCTACAAGAGTTTCTCTTTTAAGTAAAATCAGCAAACTAACCATTCCCCCCTTGTCCTTTGCAGTCCCTTGTCCTCCTCTAGCTGTTGAGGTGCAGCTGGTCCCGATGAAGATGGAGATCCAGGTGATGCACTTCACCTGGACGCAGGTCTTGTGTGCAGAGACGGAGTACCTGCTGACCCTGACAGGAAGTCTGCTAGGAGACGACCACGCTCTGTTTGAGATCTCCTCCTACTGGACCAACGTCACATACTTTGAGATCCCTCTTCCCTGCAGTTCATCTTATGTTGCCACACTGCAGAGCAGGAATGCGGCAGGAGAGAGCGACAAATCAAAGCCCCTCAATGGAACCACAGGTAGACTGTACTTAGGTTGGTTTAAAGCTACAATTCAAGTTAAACTCTACCGATGTGTCTGGTGACATCACAGAAGGCAACAGACCAGACCACTTGGTTTTTTTTCTGTTTAATCAATTTTTTAATCAAAAACCTCCCTCAAAAATGTAACTTCTGTTTTGCATGACTGCTGCAAAACATTGAACTGTATATCAGAACTGAACTGGCAACCGTAAATATTAAGAGAAGCAATCCAGGAGGGAGTGGCCAAATTTCATTACCACAAATCTGCAGCTTGCACTTCAAGCCAAGCCAAAATAATAAACCATAGCACAACATCTGACCAATAACTTTCACCAAAACTGATGCATCAAACATGTGAGTTTTAAATAGATGACAGCAGAGCAGGAAATAAGGAAAACTCTCAAATTGAGCCATTTTGGAATCATATGTAGGATTTAGGATTTCTCAATAACTAAATTATTATACTTTTATATATTTCACTTCAGGTAGTGTTTTCATCCACTTATACATCATCAGTGTACGTTTATATTAATAGTTATTAAAAACAAGCAATATCTCAAGTTTTAATTTTTCCCCTTTCCCAGCTCCTTGTCCACCATCAGGAGTGGCGTACAGCGGCAACAGCTCCTTTGCCACCGTTTCATGGAGCTCATCTGTGTTTGCCACCACATACACCCTGTACGACGACAGCGTGTCTCCACAGAAGCAGCTGTGCAGCACTGCGATGCTGTCCTGCTCCCTGTCCAACGTCTCTTCCAGCAGTCTGGTGGTCACAGCCAGCAACACTGCAGGAGAAAGTCAACCTGCAAATGTCACAGAAGGTAAGATTCAGCGTGAAAGTAAAAGAAACATAATAATGACATTTGTATTAAGAAAACTGACTATTATGATCTTTCCTCTGTTTAGTTACACTACACTCAGTCAGAAGGAGAGATGTCAGGGAACAAATACCAGGGAATGGTGAGTTTTATGATTTGTTTATTGTTTGCTGTAAACGAATAGAAAAAAAGTGTTAAAAAAAATGAAATCTATGTTTCCTACTATAATTATTTGGAGTAGAGTATTTGTCATTAAGCAGACTAAATTTAACTGTTGAGCAGAATTAATGATAAACATTTGAAAGATGGCTGATATCTTTGGATTGTTTTCCGTTGCTAGGAAACATCCCCGCGCCGCTGCTGGACGTCACGCAACCCTCACCAACAATCCTTGTCCTCCAGTGGTCTCCGGTGGAGGACGCTTCCTTTTACAACCTGCTGATCAGGAACCAAGGCAGCTCCGACGACGATCAGGAGCTCACTGTGTACGGGGAGAGCATCATCGTGAGCGAACTGAGCCCCGACTCTACCTACTGCCTCTCCGTCTTAGCAGTGACCGCAGACGTGAGCGGACCAGAGTCAGAGCCTGTGTGTGTGCAAACAGGCCGACGGATTATGCTGTAAATGGGGGAGAAAAAACCCGTACAGATAAAACTTTGCAGTGCAGGTCTACTAAGGAAAATGTTGTGGTTCACCAGGTGGAAATACACTTAATCTGGCAAATCCTGTACACAGAGTACAAGGGCTTTAGATGGAGTAGATTATTGAAAATTGTTTGGGTAGTATTATGGTTTTAGATTCAATTTCACACTTTAAGTCCTCTCGCTTTTTTTCTCTTTTGTAAATTCTACATGAATTTGCTTATGGGAAACATATCAAAGTGTGTAAACATGACCAGAAGATGCACTTAAGTTTTAAATGTATTTTATTAATAATTAAAAAAAAAACATTTTATTCTAATTAAAGTGACAAAATCTTAACTGGATTCAGTCTTTTTCTTCTTTAAACAAATGTCCTTGTATGTCATTTTCCCTTTACTTAGGTACCTTCACCAAGCAGAAGGTGGTCGGTCACTATGAGCACATTCAGATTATTTTTTATCCTACAGGAAATATGCCTAAGATGTTCATAACTTCCTATATTTATGATTGGTTTAGTTGTGTGTGAATACTGTTCCAAGTAAATTTTAAAGTGAATAATATTATCGGTTTAGAAGTCTAAGAATAAGATAATTCTCGGCTTCAATTAGTGTTAAACTTTGAACACACTTATTTTTCTATCTGGTACATGGCACAACAGACATGTTATTTTATTTTCTAATTTTTGGGGCATTCTACCTCTTCTAATGCCACCCTGGGCAACTACCCAGATAGAAACTTTTTAAACTATTTTGAATAATTTACTGAGCTTACTATGCTGTTAAAACTAGGATAAATTGGGATGGATACATTATCTACTTAAGAGTTATTTTTTAATGAAGTGCTTATAACTTCCTGATTTTATTGGCAAAATAATCAGCATTTAACTTTTTACCTTCAAATTGCACCCTGACATATAAGACTTTAATCAATATGAATATTCATGTAAACATTAATCGCTACGCTGAAGGTAAAGTCCCCTGATTGCCTTTATACGTCGACACCATAACTCTGTCATTTGTAAAAGAGTTTTTATTAGAAAACAAAATGCAACAGGGCAATAACTCAAACACAACACAAGCAGGGATCAAGTGTGTGTGTGGTAAAAATGTACCCTTGCAGTCTGCCCTTCAGAAGATTAAAACATTCCTGGACTGTCTACAAATGGTCATGGAGAGAATTGTAAAGCTTCACCTCTGAATTCAAACCGTTGGTATTTATAGATGCACACATATCATAATCCTATCAGAGATCCAAAACAACAAAAGCACACACTGCTCTTTCGAGGCCGAAAATAGAACCCATCACCTGGTAGGATTTACATATAGCATATGTTGACAGTACCGAGGTGAACAACCAAAACCAACTCTGTCCGATAACAGTGTGTAGACATTCTCTAGACAGTATGTACAAACCCAATTCTTCTTGGATCAAAACAAGAATCATAGAAAATTAAAATGCCATTTTTTTTTTCCTTACTGTACAGATTTTAAATGAGGACTAACAATGTTCTAACAAGGAGTGAAAACATATGAAAACAGGTGGGAATCAACGTTACATTTGGCTGAACATGACCTCAAGACACTTGACGCTCCTTCACTTGGGGACCATGTCTGGCCAGAGCAGAGAGGAAGGTGGAAGCGGTGCCACTGCGTTTACTCCGTACTCTGACTTCTTCTCCGTTCACCTTGTTTGCTGTGCTCATTGCTGGACTCCCGCTGGTGGCGACTCCTTTCTTTGCTGCGGCTGCGTTTGTGAGAGCGCTCTCCGTCCCGCTCACGTTCCTTCTCTCTGCTGTGGCTGCGATCCTTCTTCCTGCTCTTCTCCTCCGCTCCGCCTTTATGCCTCCTTTCTTTGCTTTTGCTCCGACTTGACCGTTTGGCCTTTCTGTCCTCCCTGTGTCTGTCCCTATCTTCTTTATGCCTCCGCTCGTCGTTCTCCACTCTGCTCTTCCTGTCTCTAGACCTGTCCCTCTCCATCCCTCTGTCCTTGTGATGATCCCTGTCTTTCTTCCTGCTCCTGTCCTCTGCCCCATCCCTCTCTTTCTCCCTGCGTTCGCCTCTCCGCTCTTTGCTGCCACTGAGGCTTCTTTTGCGTTCTCTGTTCCTGTCTGCGCTACGTGATCTCCGTCTTTCCCTGTCCCCTCTGTCTGCTCTGTCCCCTCTGTCTGCTCTGTCCCCTCTGTCTGCTCTGTCCCCTCTGTCTGCTCTGTCCCCTCTGTCGCGCCCCCCGTCCCTCTCCTTCCTCTGCCGGTCGCGCTCCCTCTCCAGCTCCCGGTCGAAGCTCGGCCCGTGGCGTTCTCTCTCACGGTGGTGGCTCCTGCTTCTCGACCGTTTGGGAGACCTTTTGGGACTCGGCGTCCGTCTTGGCGTCCTGATGAGGAGGAGACTGTTAAGTCAAAACTGAACTCGCTAAATTAGATTAAAAAGCTAACGTATTGCTGTGATTCATTTCAAAAAGATTTGCTGCATATTATGATATATTTAAAGTGTTTTTACAGCTGAGACTGAATAAAAAGGCAAAATTCAGTTTCAGTAAATTTTAACCAAGATCATTTGGGTGCCTTTAATGTGTTTTTTTTTCTTACAGCCGTGTAAGAAATACACATGAGGATATTTTTAAATTGATGTTATAAGTTATTGAGTGAAAAACATCACTTGCCGCTTCACAAACTTATTTTTAACTGTCCTTCTCCACCAGACTTGAATCTTCGCTTATTAATATTGCCAATGTTGTCATACTGTGTAGGACGTCGAGAAAACTCACAAGCTGTAAACTGAACATCTAAAACTACATCACTCTACCTGGAGCGTCGTCGCTCTCCTTGCCTTGCCGACTCTGTGAACTCGGCCTCCTCCTCCGGCTCCTTCTGGGCCACCTTACGCGGCCTCGCCTTCATCTGCTGATCAATCGCCTTTTGAACGGGCACAGGGATTCTGGGAAACAGCGTGGAGAACCATTCCAGTTTGGTCAGGAAGGATCGCAGCATCTCCCCAATGGTCATGACACAGCCGCCGCCTGCTTTTACGTCAAGCTCCTACAAACAGCGAGACACAAAGAAAACAAACAGTTATTACACATAATTAAGACAATAGAAGTATTTCCTTGTAAAATATTGCTTTGCATCAAACTAAATTTGTGATGACCAAGTACTGAACCTTCACCTCTGTTCATCTAGCTTAATCTTTGATATTTAACAGAGGGAACATAAACATCAACAAATCACTTGTCAGAGTTCCTGTAGTCTGTATTAACAGTGTGAGCTGTAATCACCCCTCCGAAAACTGGATTCTCCAAACAAAGAGAAGGAATAACATATGGTCAGTGTGGTATATTAATATTAATATATTTTTTGTTTCCCCAGGAGCTTTCTGAACTTTGGGAGATACAAAACGCTCACAGTGAAAGCACAGATTGCAGCAGATCGGGGAAATGTACTCAAGATGAGTAGATATGAACTTTGTATGGTAGAGAACAGCTGCTTTGCACTCACGCAAACCAACAGTGCTGAGAAACAATATCCAATTCACCTGCTGCACAAGGGGCATCTAAAGGAAAAAACAGGGGGATTAACAAGCTGGGTAGGACTTTAGAGAAATCAAATATAATGCAACAGAACATGAAGAGAGGCATGGATGCCTTAAACCAGATTCTACGTTTTCTAACCAAAAATTTGCATTAAAACATTATACTTGTAGAATACTTCTCCTGTCTTTCTAAAAACAAATCGGGTTCCAATGTGAATGCTGTGTTGCAAATTTAAATTTTGATTTTATGATAAAATACATGTATTAATGAGTAAAACAAAGGGTATTTCTTAACCTGATAATAAATGAAAATGTTTATTCCACAGTATCGTCGTACTTACCCTGAGAAATAACCAGCAGCAGCGAAGCGAACATTAACCTAGCTACTCAGGCTCAGACGACACAAGTTAGGGGAAAATTAAGCCAAATGAAAGCAAAGGTGAAAAATCAGCTATGAGCATCACAATGGGGGGTGGAGGAGTGCTAGCTTTACATATGGAGCATCTCACTAAGAATTTTACAAAAGAAAGTTAAATTATTACCCGAGGTGACATACCTCCTCATCATCCAGGAAGTCATTATACCAGTCTAATAAATCTGTTGGAGGCTGAGTGTATCTGCAACACACAAAGGTCAGAATTATACATTCTTTTCAACTTGTTCCCATTTGACTTTATTTTACAATGAGTTTCCTTTTAAATGATTTAGGTTAATAGAAGTGAAAGCATTTGGTAAAGATAGATCTGGTGAAAATATCTATGGCAACAAGCCTTTACTAACTTAAGATGAAGTTGACTCATACCTTATATACATGAATCCAAGTGCCCTGATGAATGGAGAATCTGTGTGAGTGATGAGACCCATCACCTGTTTGCGTGTCAGCTTGAGAGTAAACAGTTTGTAAAGAAGACAGAAAGCAGTTGATACAATGCCACCAGTGCCAACTCCACGCACCTATCAGAAATAAAAATAAGACAGGTTTAATAACACATTCTTTACAGATACCATTTTTAGTCCTTTCAGCATTCCTACATGTACCCAACAGAATAAACTACACTTACACAATAAAAACAGCAGCAAATAAAATACCTAAAACATTGTTTTTCCTCCTCAGACGAAATGCAGAAAGATACAAATGTGGGGAATATAAAAAGCACGTACTTCCCACTTACCCCTCCGCACATTCCGGTCTGGCCTGCAGTCTTTCTGCTTCCCTTTTCCCAGGGCTCAATGTGAGTCACCTGAAAGAACAAAAAGAATTAAAAGAAAAAAAAGGAAACCACCTATTTACATTTATTCCCCCACATCTAGCTTGGAGATCACAGGTGATGCAGTTTCAAATGTCATAATGAAAAAAACCAAATTACCGACTAACTTATCTAATGCTTAGTTAACATTTTAATCTGTCTTCATTTAAATAAAATTAATAGTCATTAGCAGCAACTTTATTTAAAAAACACAGATGGACATAAGATGCTTACACTGGAGCATATCTGGTCCTTGAGGCGTACCAAGCTGACCAATACAAATTCTTAAATTAAAAATACATATAAATTATTTCTGCATTCAATTCTCCTTTTCTTCTAATGTTTTTTTATATTGAAGACGACTGCTGAGTATTTTTTTTGTTCAATTTCTACATTAACACCAACATATTTCCAAGATAATTTCAAATTTTGCTTTTCAATGTTATTTTCCATTTTATTGTTCAGCAGCAGTGGCTATTCCCCATCAAATACATAATAATGCGACTGATATGTAATATTAGACTAATGTATTGCCATGTTAGTCTCAGCACGTTTCCATTTAGCTTTATTATGTCTATGGATTTATTTTGCTCCACCGAATTAAGTAGAAAAAAATCTTTGCATAGTTATTCAAATGTACTAATGACTACAATGCAATTTTTTTTCTGTCACTCATTGCTTTTGTTGTTGGTAAACAATATAAGCACAGAGACAAAACGCTAAATACTGTTTTATTTGAAAGGTTTACTGAAACGCACAATTAACTGGTTTAGCTGTATTTTTAAAGTTAATATGGGCGCATATCCATACTTTATAAATCCATCTATGGGTGGAATAATGACGCCACCTACATTCACATAACTCCGTGGCTATGTTTTTAAACGACGACATTTACGTTACAAAACGGCATACTGTGTAGCGCTCACTTCTGTAAAACATTTCCCCAAACAACAAACCTCATAATCTGATGCCTCTTTGCAAGTCATTTGGTTCACAATGAATGCTACGCTGAGCGGACATGGTTGCCTGACTAGCATGCGGCTTAGCATTAGCTAGCGTTACCTTGAAATAGATTTCGTCCACAACCTCGTGGTAGGTCTTTAGTTCATACAGCTGAACTTTGAAATACGGCGAGGACAGCACATTCGTAAGAATCATTGGATTTAGGTTCATAGTCTTTTCGTTTCCCCATAGGGGCAATACGTTGCCATGTTTTCCTGATGGAGGCTTGCTAACGGCCTGCGTTGGTAGTTGGTTTCCGACGTTAGCCATGTTAGCTGAATCCCACACGGTAAAGCTTTCGTTTACGGTTAGCGTATTTCCAACTACTGAGCCATCAATAACGGGCAGTGATTTCCCGCTCCTTTTCAATTCCGGCCTCTTAATCTTCGTGTAGATTTGCGGTGAAGACAATGTCAGCGACTTTCCCGCCGCCGTTTTAGCTAAGTGCTACTACGAGGTGGAACCGGAACTGTAACGTCAGTGGTGCAGTCAACTGCTACCTGCAACGCAGTTACGTCATCGTGGGATTTTAAAAATAAAAGCATATGCACAGACGTCTGCTATATTGTCTATAATGTATGGATAATGTATTTGCCAAGTATTTTAGTATCCATTATGGATACAAATCAGTGGCTGAGGAAAAAACACACGCACGCGCACACACAATCTTTTGTTAAGAAGACTTTTCTTTCAACTAACAAATGTTAATTACACAGTATTAACACTAAAAACAGCCGGATAAATAGGGCATGGATGAATAAGCAACTTGAGGATTACTGCTCATAGGTTTGCATGTTTTTTTATCTGCTGTTACGTTTACAAAAATAAAATCTGTTCTGTTGTTGCCTATAGTCTGAAAATATTGTTCCAACGTAGGATAATTAATTTCATATAAGTAGACACATTTAAAATATTATCCTGATTAAAAACCTAAAATATATGTAACAGGTAAAGTCTTAACTTCCTAAGTTAAATGACTATTATTCCTTTTGTCCAAAGCGGGTTTCAAAGTGTCCAGCAGGTGGCAATGATTTCTTTGAGGTACCTTTAAATAAGATGTTATACATGATTAAGGTTTCATGCAAAGTCTTTTTTGTTGTTTTTTTCTTAACATTGTATGTGGAATGCTCATTTAGTGTTCCTTTTCTGTATTTTTATTGAAGGATCAATTTAATAAGCATGGAACATGGAACTATGTTTTTTTTGGTGTAAATGTATTATTTTATAATTCTCAATTTAGGGAAACTGTTGTTTTGTTTTTTTAAAGAAAGCTATTTGAATGAGGCAGCTTTTTTTATTCTGTTTATACCAGATCAAGCCAAAATGAATGCTGCTCCATTTGAGAACAGTCGGAAAATAACTCCCCTCCTCCCCTTCCTTTCTTGTTCTTCTACACTTGGCCACATATCTAAGAAATAAAATATACTTATCTAAGAGAATTCTGTTTATGTGTCTGATGCCTCCTATGATGTCATGAGGCTGTGAAAGCTTGTTTTTGGGAGATGTGTTGCTTCTTGATTAAGCAATAACTTCCATCAAGTAAATAGAAAATTGTTCAGTAGGTGACAGATTATGTCTAATGTGAGTTCAATATAGTTTTACAGAAAAGTAATAACTAGTAGCTTTAAGAGACTTGGGTGATGTTATTCCATTTAAAAATCTTACAGTAAATTAAGACAACATGGAATAAAACAGACATGATTTTCATTTTTTTACAACCTTTGCATTCAGCTCTGAAACATTACATTTCAATACTTTAACTATTCAATTAAACTATTATACATAACTTTAGACACTAAACAGATATAGTTCTGCAACAAAGCAAAATGAACATAAGAACCTTATGGTTATTTTTAACTGCTGTCATTCTCCTTCACAACCAGGTGAGAGGTGTTCAGTTTTACTAACCTGAACTACTTAAAAATAGCTATCTTGCAACAAAGATGAATAACAAGGTCAGTTTTGATCATGAAAAAAAAAACAAAAAAACTAACGACACTTTGCAATTCCCACCAAAGACAAAAATCTAAACATTTAAATAATACACATTAAATTGCACGTTTACTCCAGCATAAAGCTTAGACAGTTATCATTTTTAAAGCTGTCTTATTTTTCTTTTATTATAATACTAAATATAACACTTAATTCTACATACAGGTCTCAGTGCAGAGAAAGTGACATTTCATTGAATGAAACAAAAATCACTGAATGGGCAGACATACATTTGAGAAACATTTGCATTCCAAGTTTCAAAGAGCTAAACGCTGGCAGTCTGAACCAAATGTCCGTATCTGGAAGATGACAGAAAGTGATCAGTGCACAAAAAGTTTCACTAATGTCCTTCAGCTCCACATTTTGAACACCAGGGGGCTTTCGTGGCCAACAGATGCTGCATAGGTCATGTGGGGAAATGTTGCATAACAGAAATAAAATCTCCTGAAGCCAGATAGGAGTAAGTTCAGTTGGCACCTCCTTTGCTCAGCCCTGCTGCTTTTCCCCGAAGAAGTTGTCCCTCTTGTTTAAGACGCATGCCTACTAAAGCCTACCGCTTGATGACCACCTGCTCGAAGGCTCCGGTTACAACCCTGGAAAAGAATACCAGTGTGTTACATGGACGAAAATTAGGGCTGATATCTGATCTAAGCCCTAGAAAGACTGTTGAATGTTTACCATAGAGTTTCCACAGATTAGAGATGGGGTGAGAGGATTTGTGTAAAAAAAATGCAACATTTCCTCTTTAAATTCTTTATCTGACATAGTTGCATTTCTGCATATTTACAGTAAATAGCCAGTGTTACATAACCATACCCACCTCATGTGTTGGCTTCCCAAAGCTGTGCTCCCACCGGGTCCAACAAACAAGCTGAGCCCCTCCTCTGCAGCAACACACACACACGAGCGCATTACAAGTAAGAAAAAACTGATCATCTTTCATGATAATCAGCTCAACTGATCATTCACAGAATTTGTCAATGATTAAAAGAACTTTTTGTGGAATAAACAACTATGGAGTGCCACAAAACTTTGCCTGGAGCACATATAGACCCCGTATTTCAACACCTCAAAGTAATTTGATCACACCAGTAAGATGCTAAGCAACTTTCCACACCAGGATTAGAGGTACACACCCTCTGCACTGGAATCCAAGAAGCCATGGCTGAAATCCTGGCCCTGCAGGATTTTCTCTATTATATCATCAGCGTCCACCCGTGTGGCATCAACTCGCTTTAGTTGATTCTCCACTGAGTTCTGTTTCGCTGGAGGTCTAAGAAGGAAGAAAAATAACATCTGCGGTTAATAAAGCAAATATGTTTTTCATAAGGTGTAACATTTAAAAATATTTAAATATGGAATGTGCAGAATTCTAAAGGTGATCTTAATGCATGTACATATGCAAAAATCAGGTAATTATTTTGGTCTAGTGTAAATGTAGCTTTCCCAACACATAAATCAATAATAGAAGAAAATATATGAGGATAATAATAACCAGTTTCAATAACAATTCTGTAATTGTCCTGATAGAAATTTTGATGTGCATCCAAAATTACCCATCAACCTTTCCTTCCATGGGAAGGAAGGAAAGGTTCCTTCCTTTCCATGGAATACAGAACATACAGAATGTTCTGTATTCTGTATGAATACAGAACATGACAAACTGACTGCGTTAGATATTGATCTAGACAAGCAGTTCATTTTACCTGTAGGCTCTAGTTGGCGTGGAAAGTTTTTCACATGCAAAATAACAAGTTGGAGAGCCTGTGGATGAGGGCGTGATCCTGTTTTCTTTCTCTCCTCTCTCCCCCTGCTGATCACCGGGCTCGATGCTACCGATGCCTGTGGAGTCAGAACCTCCGGAACCATTCCGTCTGTGGCTCAGATCCGTGGAGCTTGAATAGCTTGAACTATAGCCTGTAAAGAAAAAAAGCAGAACTTGTATAGTGACCACATTTAAAACGGGTGTTGAGTCACATCGATCATGTTGCTGTTGCTTAAAAGAGGACGGATCTTTGTTAAATTACCTGACATTTTTGAGAGCTGACTTGCATAGCTGGATGTTCTGGAGTGGCTGAATGCAATCAGCTCCTCTGGGACTGATCTCGACTTTACTGGAGTTCCTAAAAGGAAAAAAAGGAGAAAAAAAAGCATTTGTCTTTAGTCTATTCCAGCAAAGAAAAAGAAAAATCATGAATCAATGCAACAAATCTTCTGTTTTTTACAAATATGTAAGTACCAGCGCCTGAATGTGTTGAGCGAACGTCTCCTCCTTTTCTATCCTCAAGCAGACCCTCCGCCTCTGCTGGAGGGATTCCCAGAGTCATGGCTGTAGACGGCGGACTAAAACAGAAACATAAACCAATTAAAACACATCAAAAAGTATCATTGGGGTTTGATCAAAAATGGTAGTTATTTGCAGAATCTTAAATATTTTTTTTCATGTTTATTTTTGCTTTGTGAAAAAAGATTTTCATACAGAATATTGTTGTACAATATGGGTTTATTGTGGGCAGCTATTATTTCTCAAGGGTTGATATTATGTATTTTTCAGGCACATAGTGCCATTTTATAGCACAATCAAGGAACTATGTTACTGACAATTGTCATAAAAATGTTGTATATTTATATAAAATAAATCTGACGCATTGAAGTCGGCCTATGTCTCTTTACAACAACATCACAACGATGCTTCTCCTTTATGGCTTTTCCAACTGTTCTTAAGGGTGTTGAACTGAGAAAGAGTTCCTATAATGAGCTCAGCAGATGTCACCAGGTGTTTACTAATAGCTGCTGCCACTAGTTTGGAGGAGTTGAGTGTGAAAGGAGCAGGTCTTGGTGCTCTGTGACACAGAATCTTAGCTGGGGATTAAGTTGCAAGACAGAGCTTTGGGTAAATGCAGCAAGCATTAAGGTAACACCAAACGGCTGCCACACACTCAAAAATTTCTTAAATATACATGAAAGAATCAAAGCAACACTCATATAAAGTTCAAAAGAGTCCTAAAATACAGTTTAAGAAGATTCTCCAGACACTAAAACATGTGCTGTATGTGTCATTCCTATCTTCCTCACATCAGGTCAAAATATCTAAACATCACCACATTCTTGAGCAGGAACCTAAAGAGTCACTATCTTAGCATTGGATGGCCATCATGCAAAAGATGGTGGCATGGTGGCTGTCTCAGATTTTGATCAATCACCCAAACCTCAACTTATGTGAAGCTCTACAAGCGGCATTTAATTTGCTTTCTCAATTAAAAGCCTCAGGGAAGAGCAGCCACACCTGCTGTCTCATACAACAGGATTGTTCTGAGGTCATTGCAAACGACACTTCATTTTTTTTAATTGCAAATACATACAAACGGAGATGTAACTTTTAACACTTAATGTTATTTCTACAAGCAAGTTTCCTCTAAACACAACAAACTAAACCTTTAGGAGCTTTATGCTGTACACGGACCACATTTATAGTACACACATAAACAAAACATTGCTTTATGTAATCCAACTACACATGTGTTCCTAAGATGGGACTTTGTTTCCCACAAGTGAGACGGACAGCAACCAGATGTTTTCCTCAACATCCATTTTGACTAGCGAGCTGACCCAACATCTGCTATCCATTTGGAGAAACTCATTCTGGGTGAGTCCCACTCTGGGACTTCTGGTCAACTAAACAAAAACTAACTAAAATAAAATAAAAAGGTTCTCACTCACTCTTCCTGAAATGGCTAACAATTACACTACATCCTGTTCCTTTCCAATGAAGTACTAAATGTTCTAAATGCGACCTATGGTACATTTCAACTAAAATATAGAACCAAAAAAAAACATAGGCAAAGGAAGGAATATGACATTGTCACGTTAGGTCTCTCTACACAGTGAGTAATATGGTATTAGGATGAATGACTAAGCCTTGGCTGTCCCCACGGCAACCGCTACGGTATTTACACTGTAAACAAGACTTGAAAAGGAAAAAGAAAAGCTCATATTAGACTAAGACAGCTTGCTTGTTTTTTTTTTTTACATGTTACATCACAGCCTTTAAGAAAAACATTGCTACGAATCAATATTCTCAGAATATGAACTCTGAGCTAGTCTGATCACGCAGAAAGTCTTCCAACCAGTTCAGGTAGGGCGGAATATTGTCTGGGCGAGGTGTTATTAGCTCACGGATAAGATCAAGTGATTCTTTCCTACTCTGTCGGTGGCTATAGCAATAAATAAGTGTGTTTTAAGTTTAGGTGACAAACAGGATGTGATGAAAATACTTTCCGTTGTGGTCAGTGACAGACCTTTATACCAGTGAAACCCACTTTCATTGTAACCACGACTACAGAGAACCTAATATACAAGTAAAGTCTTCAATGCTGTGAATATCTGACTCAAACAGCTCAGTAGTGTCCAGGAAGAGCTCTTACGTTTTGAAGCAGGGGTCTCCAGACATCAGCTGCATGTGAATAACAATCTGTAACCGAGATAAACAAGGTGAAACACAAGGCAAGCTCTAGACTCCCGTGTAAGTTATGCTTTCATAAGATTACAGCCTCATGATTTGGCAAGAACATGCATGTAATAAAGTAATGATGACAGCTGATCACATCACAGGCTCCGACATGTCTCAGTTCTCAGAACTTTACATGCACTAAATAGTGCTATTGTTTTTTAAAATGGTAAAATTCCCTGGCACGGAAATAGTTCAGTCTGTTTGGGATTCATTGTCCAGTTGTGGCATCCAGTATTCAGGCTTCATTTGATACAATCGTCCATATGGGTCAGAAAGAGAATAGACCGGGATGTTCAAGAACAACTCAGGAACCAACATTGTCCACAAAGAAGCTTTATATTTTTGTACACAAAAAGAAACGGCCATTGGTCTGGTGCATTGCACAAAATGGATGGGATAATACAGCAACATTTTTCAACTCAGTATATCCAGTTGAAATATACTGGAGGTATATTTAACCTATCTCTCTACTCATTTCCTGTCTGTAAATGTGAAATCTACAAGAGCCAAATCTAAAAAAAGCAATTAGTGTTGGAAATGATAATTCAATTACGCTAGTTTTAACTTTAAGCATGTTTAAAATTAGACAGATCAACACTGCCTTGAGTAGGCCTCAATTTTAAGTTAGATTTATATTCATGGCTCAATCAACATAATCTGATCAGTAGAAGATAATTGTGCCAGTTCTTATATCCAAATCGGCCTTTTAGATATTCTGGGTTAGAGCAGAACTCTACCCCACTAGCCTCCTGTTATTCTTAGTTTACAGTGAATATCTGTTTATTTAGAGAAGTCGCTCACTAGGACAAGAGGGGGTCTGCATACAGATTACCTTTTTCTGAACTCGTTTAAGAGTTAGGGTCTTTGTTTGAAGCTTGGCCTGAGAGGACACCTGGAGTGATTCTGGGAGATCACATTGACATGTAAAAAACTCATTTGGGAGATAGGAGAGAGCCCACACTCTCTGATTCCCACCAGGCCCCGCAACAACAGTCATAAAATCATTTAGAGCTTTGAAATTTGAAACTTCTTGTAGTCAGGGGAGCAGGGACCCTCGGAGACTGCATACATTAAAGAAGAGAACACACCTTCCTCTAAAAGTTTCGGCGCTAAAGTAATTCATCAGATCGCTGGGGTGCGGCGGCACCAGCGCTCTCCGGAGGCTCAATGCGTCTCCATATTGATCTTCGTATTTGTCCATTTTTCTGCTTCTTTCAGGTGATTGATGTCTGTCTTGTGGTTTTGAGTTTCTGATTATTGTGTTGTGCTGTTGGTGTGAATTTATGCATTTGATTGTCTGAATAAACTCTGGATATGTCTGCAGTGGAACAGTAGAATGTGTGTATGTGCTTTTTGCCCTTACGCACGGGGAAACCCTCGACCCGGGGAATGAGAGAGGAGACAACGAGCTAAAGGTTTTAATACTTATCCTCTCAACATTAGCTAGGGGACATTTATCAAAATTTTGTTAAGTAGATATACATTCAAACCTACATCTGCAATTCTGTCTCTGTTTAGACTGAAGAAATCCACAATAAATTCATCGATGAATATAGAAAAATGTCTGACCAGAACTGTGTAAAGAAGTGTTGCAAAGTTGTATGCTGATTTATGAGCATACCTTCAGAATGGAGTTGTCTTGTCTGGTGTTCTTAGTGTCATATCCTTCTAGCAGACACCGCCGCACAGTGCTGCCAGACCCAGCAAACTCTGATAAGTTCAAGTTGGCAAATCCAAGCTGGAAGTGATCAAACAGTGGAAATATTGACGTTGGAGCTTCTACTGCATGAATCTCAACATCAATAAGTAACTGCTTATTTGTGCAGAGATTAGTTTTATCGACTGGAATGTTGAAAGACAGACTACACAAACAAAGATGAGTCACTTCCGAGACTCGTTAAAGTTACTGGTTAACACGGGTCAGATTTTAACTTGCGGTCCTAAGAATCAGTCACCAAGGCCGGAAAACAATAAAAAAAATTTTTTTTAAACTCAACCAGCTACAAAAAAATTTTTATATTCATTTTTCAAAAGAAATGATTACAGATTTTTTTTAATTCACCTGTATTATCCAGTATTTGGAAGTGCTTTGTCTACAACATGTTTAGTGTCATTTGAGAACAAAAATTACCTTTGCAAAAGACTTTCCCCCTTTCAGTTCCTGAAAAAATAAACACACAGCAAAACTATAACTTGCATCTCAGTTTGAACATTAAAATAAATTAACAGCATTTTATTTGAAAAAAATAAAATAAAATTCCTGGAAAACTGATTCT
Organism: Phalloptychus januarius; assembly: GCA_902982915.1. Lineage (NCBI taxonomy): Eukaryota > Metazoa > Chordata > Actinopteri > Cyprinodontiformes > Poeciliidae > Phalloptychus > Phalloptychus januarius. The sequence goes on along the minus strand of CADWAE010000466.1, from coordinate 9,901,056 downwards.
TTTTTTTACTTTTTTGATACCTTACCTTCCGTACCGACACTCGGCACATGCAGGGGTCCAGCACCCCCGTCCCTGCGCTGGCACTCATCTTACATATGAAGGAAAACCTTTTCTTCCAGTGCACACAGTTGGCTTGGACAGGCTCTCTATGAGACAATGGCACATTTCACAAACTGAGCACAGTCAGGCCATCTGTAGCTTGATTTCAGTGTGAGTACTGTAATTCCTGTAGGTCTATTAAACCTGCAACAGTTAACGTGTCACATAAACTGCAAAATTGCAGTGCAAGTGAAGCCTATCAGTCTACTCAGAAATACGTAAATAAAAAAAGAAAGTTAAAGTCTGATTTTGTTTTGGCCATTAATTTACAGCCTGAGTTTTATTGGTTTGAACCTCCTGACCTGTTTGGGTCTTTTTTTGAACATTTATCTGTTCTGCTCTGGGATTTCATGTGGAATTTGGCTCAGCACAAAGATAGGTGAGTTAGGTTAATTAGTGAATCATAAGACGCCATATATTAATGTCTGAGGGACTATCTGTCTTTTTGGGTAAGAAATCAATATGTACCACACCTCATCACATATTAACTACAATAAAATTCAAAGACGGAAAAAGAAGGAGTAGAAGGTTTATGGTGCGTGTTTTGTATTCAGTACAGGAAACTATGGATTGTTGCTAGATTGGTTTGATTACATTCATGCCACATACTGACATTTATTTCATGTTCCCTTGAGCTCAAGATCAGGTTAAACAATTACAATTGTCTAGTTTGGACATCTCTGAAATCTCTGTTTAAATTAATCAGTTGCTAAAATGCTGTTGCATTTTGCAAACGTAATTGCAGTGAAAACGTGATTGACAGATGAAATGATCAGGCTTTTCTTGCTCAGTAAAAGTTACCATATTTTTTTAATGCCTGGACTACCTAATCTAATTAACATATAGATATATTTCCTGTCTTAAAACTTTTAAAATTATAGCTAGTTGTTGCCCTGAGTCAAAGCATCGTATGCTCCATTGCGTGTTGCTTAGCAACTGGTTTAACCAGCTATAGCAAACATCGGCTAGTATAAATCTACATCTTCAGGAAAAAAACTTAACTCAAAACTTCATAAAGTGTCTCTAGTTTAACTAAAGTTTGCTACTGTTTTTTGTCAACGAGGCTACAGTTGTTGGTGAGTATCAAAATGCTGAATGTTAGGTGAAGTTATTAGCCAAGTGTTGTGGACTAATACTCCGCATGAAACAATGCAACTGGGCAACTGAAAAAAACAAACAAATAAAAACAAGAAAACAATCCGTCAAAAAAGATTTGAAGTTGGTGAAAAAAGTGTTTTACTGTAGCTTAGGTTAGTTTGTTCAAACTATAAATAGAAGAGAAGCCTTACCGAGACGACTCCTGGGCAAAGCCTCCGTCCAAGAGTCTCACTTTACAAAATAAAACTCCGTTTACGAAAGGAACCGACGACAGCTCCTCCAAGTCAAAGTCTATTTTGAACTTAAACTTCTTTTTCTTCATGAGGATGAAAGACATGGCGACTGGGAGCAATGAAAGGTGTCTTTGAAGCGGAGAAGCTGACAGACTGAGTGAGCCTCCCCGCAGCTCTCTCGGATATGAGGGTGAGTTTAGCCGCTGCACTCTACCGCAGACACGTTTCAAAGTTCAAACCATTTCCTTCCCACCCACCACTCGTGACGTGGGGAAATCCCGTGATTTGATTGGACATACTGGGGGACAAAGAAAAACACTGAAATCCCAATCTCCAATTCAGTTTAAAAGAAATCTATTTAAATATCGGCCAACTGAAAGAAGAACTAGCAGAAGGGATGTTTCCAGGTTAACGCACTCTAGTGACATTAGTCCTGTGGCTTAACTGGGACTTTGTGAGAGAAATGGGGATGCCCATCTTTTATGTCAAGTGACAAAAATATTTTAAATGAAACTGTATGATTATTATACACAGAGGCATGCATTTCAAACGTTTAATAATATTACTAATTATGATTATGCTTTGATAAAAACCTTGTAGAAAATACAAAAGGATTGTAAAGGATGTTAGATAATATTGCTATATTGGAAATACATTTTTATTGATCTTATTTCATAGGTCTCTTGTACTTAAACTTGAATTTTTATTAGCTGTAAAATCATCAAAATTATATCACCCTCTATAGCAAATAAATGTAATGCATGAATTTTGCATTTTCAGGTGAGGTAGTGAAATAAATAAACTTTTCAGGGACATTCTAATTTATACTGGTTAGATACACATCTGACAAATATTCACAAATACAAAGATGTTCCACTCTGCTGTATAAAAAGTGTCACTAGCACACATATGATAATGGACAGTGTTTTAAACCACCCTGGGTTAAACACACTCCTTTATTTTCCCAACAGATGAGAACGCTGCTTTGACAAATACTATTGTTGACACCAAACAAGGTGACCTTATGGTGCCTCTCAGAAATGAACACATCCTTGCTAAATGCCAGGTTTTGGACTATATCATCAGAGTCCATGATAAATCATTTAAAATCTTTTTCATTTGAAAAACAAGATATCTTCTCATTTGTTAAGAAGATAAAAGCAAAAGCTAAACCAATTTCAATAACCTGGTTGGGTGGACACTTAAATTTTGTTGAAGCCCTTTTTGGTTTAGTTTTAGCACCATCTCCTCTTTGTTCCCATGTGAGATCAGGTACATTTAATCTGAAACAAAGCTTAATTGACACCTTAAGGCTTTCTATTTTCATTTTCCAAATTTGGCTAAAGACATTGGTTGTACAGGGGTTTACAAAAGGTCAAAAGCCACTTGTTGTACTAAGGTATCAGCAAAGAGAAGACTATAGAGCGCATTTCTCTTTTTTCTACATTTTATATGTGCAAAAGACAAGAGTGAAATGTTGTCCTCTATTTTCCAGATCTCAGGAATAAGGCAGAATAATTTCTTTCACTCAGTCTGGGCCAACACCTCTCAAAACATAATGTTGTGATCTGAAGAAACTAGACTTTTACATTTAGCTCAGAATTTCAAAAGATCTGTTTGGCACAAAACAACACTACATATCAACAAAAAAACTTAATGTCCACACTGAGAAATAGTAATGACAGCATCTTGCTTTGCACTTTCCTCTTTTAAGATGGAACTGAGATTTTTCGCGAACTTCAGGAACTTGTAAATTAAAAAAAAGACATGACAGCTGCTTAAAGCATACATCCAAGCCAACAAAAAAATTATATAATAATAACAACAATAATGAAGAAATTAAATCATATCTGTATTTTATCATGTTTAGATTGCATTATTGCTATCATTATTATAGACATATTAGCTTTTATTGAATTATTCTTTTCAACATTTTGAAACTTTATTTAATGTTGCTTCGTATTGCTAACAATAAAAACATTACTAATAATCATGGTTTCCGTGATTTTACCAATTCATTTTATTAGTTGTAGTATTAGTAATAGTCGTTTTTCGTCTATTTCGCTTTACTTCTTCAATGATAAAATGTCGCCCTCTGCTGGCGTCCAGCAGGACTGCCCTCATGAAATTGCAAAGCTCAGTGTTTCTCTCTGTGCTGACACGTCCTTCCAGATAAGCAGATTACATTTCCTCTATCAGGCTTGGTAACATATCGCACTAAAAAGCGGGCGGGGAAGATAAAAGTTCACTTTAACAAGCATAAAACAGATAGTGTACGCAGCGAATCTGGAAACAGGTTTATTTGGCCACTTTTCAACCATCCTTCCCGCTTTTTCGTAGCGAGCACAGAGAAGATACGCAGCAGTAGTAGCTCCGCCCTCGGTTGCTGCAGTTCCTTACAAGCGCTGGCTGCAGAGTACACCTTGATTGGGGACGAACTGCAAAAACACTGTAACCAGCGAACCTTTTTTTTTTTACCCGTGATCGCCATCGAGGAGTTCGCGTGTGGATTATAAGTGGGATTAATGAATGATTGTCAATATGGATTAATCATCAGATTATGGTTTGCAGGACGGACGGTGCGTCTGCACTCTGCTTCTGTAATAGCTCTGCAATGTATCAAGCGCTGCAGACGTCTTTACTGTCAAGTGCCCGTTGCTGGGATGCCGACAGTGAGGAGTCCTACCAGGTTCTGTTTGATAAACTTGACACTAATAAAGATGGCAAGGTGGATGTGGCTGAGTTACGAGCGGGCCTCAAAGCGATGGGGATATTTCGCCACGGTGCTGCACAGGTAACTCGAAGCAAGGGATCCAGTGCACTGTAACCCATATAAGTTTCAAGTCTTGGGGTGGATCTTTCACAAGATTTCATTCTAGGATGACAATTTGTGAGGTAGTGATTTTTTTACGCTGGCCTGTTTGATTCGAGATGCTTCCTCGTTTCTTCCTGTAGAAAATTGTGTCATCTGGAGACCAAAACAACGATGGATCTTTGGACTTCAATGAGTTTACCAAATACCTGAAGGACCATGAGATGAAGCTTTTGCTGACTTTCAAGAGTCTGGACAGGAACAATGACGGTAAGCGATGGAGAGTCGCCGAAAGCTCACCGTGCCACTTGCATGATGATATTTCATGTGGTCTTTCCTTTTATAAATGTGTGTCAGGGCGCATTGATGCCACAGAGATCCGGCAGGCTCTTGCAGAGTTGGGCATACATGTCAGCAGGGAGGAAGCCCAGAAAATTTTACAAAGGTTTGACCTTCTCTATGCACTGCAACCGAGGATTTTCTAAATGCAATCATGCACGCTCCTAACGTAAGCCGTTTTCTGTTTAAAACATGTAAATTGGACAAAAAATAAAAGATTGTGTTTTCTCAGCATGGACATCGATGGGACCATGACGGTTGACTGGAACGAGTTCAGAGAGCACTTCCTGCTGTACCCTGCCTACAACCTGGAAGAGATCATCCGCTACTGGAAGCACTCCTCGGTAAGGCTGGAACAGGAACACTTTGTGAGGCCCATTCTGCCCACACTCTGAGGCAACTGCAGTGGAATAAATCGCATGTCCTCCACTCCTCTTCAGTTAGATATTATGGATTTTTTTTTCAGTTCACAATTGAGAGCAACTCTCCCTTTATTAGGCCACAGTATCGTGTTGTGTATCTCTCTTGGATTGTTATTGTGCTTCTTTCTAAATTGTACTGGTCTACAATTTACCCACACTTCACAGAACCTCTCTTGACAGAACCTGTCCCTGAATATTTCCCTGCATACCACACTGAAATGTGCGACAGCCGTGACTGCAGGACAGATAACCAGCTCTGCAATCCCTTTTTGTTTCCCAACAGATTTGCAGTAAATAGCCACAGAACAATGCTTTTTTTCCTCTCTCTCTAAGGCACCTTCATGCTTTTGGGAAAACATTAGCTTTGTTTATCTAAATCAGCTTAAGCATGTCAGCCGAGGGTTCAGGCCATAACTTCGTTGGCTCAAATCAAAGGACAACTCCCTCTTCTTGTTCCTCCCTTCTTTTTGTGTGCTGTTTCAAGTTTAAACTGCTAGAGCCGTGCGAGGTTCTTGGTGTATCAGCTTTCTGGTTAAAACTTTACGTTCAAGACCATGTAAATGTTGTGAGACAAGACTTAGACATAGTTGCTACAAGATTGTGAAAACAGAAAGGAGAAGTTGAGCTTGCAGGTTTTTTTTCACTAACCACACAGACAGTGTTGCATGTCCCTCTCGCAAGAAAACCCTGTTAACTCAACAATTTACAGGGCAGGCTCATTAGAGGTAATTCATATTTATTTGTTGATTTGTTGTGAGCTACAGAGCCATCTGCTTAACAAAGTTCATACATTTTCAATAAGATTTAGGTAGAGGTCATCCCAGAAACCTTCATATTTCCTATTCCTGTAGGAATAGCCATCTGTGCTACAGTATAAATTATTTGACCCAATATGTTAGTCTAAGGTGAAAGGAAATTTTTTAGCATATGTAATGAGAATGCCTATCATAAAGTGAAAGATACTGAATTACTAGCAGTACTAGTAATTCTGCTAGCAATTACTAGCAGTGAGGCGAGTTTGAGGTTGAAGTTTACCACTGCCGACATGAACAAGCTGAGTTCCTTATGAAAAGTTTTATGGTCAGAGGAGGTAACGTTTAACTTACATTGTCAGAGTGCGATCAAGGGTGTTTGAAGGAGTCAAGGTGAGACTTTCAAAACTTAAGGACATGATATCAACATGGCAGTGGTAGAATAATGCTGAGGACTTATTGTCCTTGAAGTTGTACTGTTGAGTTTTGTAATTGTATAGAGTAATAAAGCACTTGGCGTAGTAATAAAGCACTTGGCGTAGTAATAAAGCACTTGGTGTCCCTCTAAATTCTACAACTTAACCTCAAATGAACAGCTACATGACAAAAACACAGAAATAGTTGGATGTTCCAACAGAACTGTAAGACTGGTTTTGGAACTGAAATGGAGAAGTGTAGTAAATGCATAAGAAATGAAACTTCAAATTAGTATTCAATTCTTGTTTTTAAATGTCTTTGAAGGTGTTTTTTTTCTCTAATCATACCGTGTGGACAAAGGAACTGTTGAATAAAGGCCAAAACTCACATGACATTCATGCTGATTAGTGTTTGAGCTTCTGACTTGCTCTGTATAAACTGCATAAACACACGTTCATAAATGTACTGTAACAACATTGTCTGTAATGGCTGGCATTAACGAATAATATTGTGGAAAATGCTCGTTTAACTTGTAGGTGCTGGACATTGGTGACAGTCTGTCCATCCCGGATGAGTTTACAGAGGAAGAGAAGCGGTCAGACGAGTGGTGGAAGCAGCTGGTTGCAGGTGCAGTGGCAGGTGCCGTTTCTCGCACCGGTACAGCCCCTCTGGACAGACTCAAGGTCTTCATGCAGGTTAGCGATGCTAAGCACAGAGATTGGTAGAACAATAGACGTGCTGCTGTGAAACTAGCTGGCTAAACGTATGTATTTACACGACAGGTTCACTCGTCCGTAGCTAACAAGATAAGCCTGATCGGAGGGTTCAGACAGATGATTGTAGAAGGAGGCTTGACATCACTGTGGAGAGGAAACGGGATCAATGTTTTAAAGATTGCACCTGAGACTGCAATCAAATTCATGGCATACGAACAAGTTCAGACCCACATTTTAAAACATATTTGTAACTATATTTATGGATAAATATGACATTTAGTTGTTACGTCTGCTTTTATCTTTTTTTCTGTTGCAGTATAAGAAGTTGTTAACTTCAGAGGGAACGAAGATAGAGACTCATAAGAGGTTCATGGCGGGGTCCATGGCAGGGGCCACAGCACAAACAGCCATCTACCCAATGGAGGTATGAGCCACTGCTTTGTCGTACCGCCACTCTTTAGTTGTTTTATTGTAAAAGAAGAACACATATCCATAAATTTTTCCCCTTCTCCTGCTTTTCTTTAAGGTTTTAAAGACTCGGTTGACCTTGAGGAAAACTGGCCAGTACGCAGGAATGTTTGATTGTGCCAAGAAGATGCTGAGGAAAGAGGGTGTCATCGCGTTTTATAAGGGCTACATTCCAAACTTAATTGGCATTATTCCCTACGCTGGGATAGACCTGGCTGTTTATGAGGTGTGTCCAGTCTCGCATGTCTAGATGGATAACAATCTGAGAAAAATAAAGGTCAGTTGTTTCATTTTGTGCTGCAAGTTAAGCATTTTTGTTCTCCCATGTCTTAGACTCTGAAGAACACTTGGTTGTCACATCACACCAAAGACTCGGCCAACCCTGGAGTTCTGGTGTTGCTGGGCTGCGGGACCATCTCCAGCACATGTGGCCAGCTCGCCAGCTATCCTCTGGCACTGATACGTACACGAATGCAGGCCCAAGGTAAAGACCAATCTGCCGTGTCATAGGGGTAAAGAAAAAAATGCAAACCTGACTTGTAGATTGTTGTTACTTGCTGCATTACTTCTCAGCACTTTTATTCAAAATTTGAAAAAAGTTAGAGTGGAAATATCATATGCCTTTGGCACAATTATTGGTGCCTGTAGCTACTTCTTTTTTTTAAGTGACTGAAGCATTTTTTAAATCCATGCTCATTTTTTTAAGTAATAAATAATCTTTGACTTCCTTTAACCATGGGGTGAGAGGCCCATTTGTCATTGCCACTGGCCACTCAGCTGGATAATGACCCATATTAATCTTGCCACCACACATAGTGAACAGGATGACATGAGAGGTAAAAAAAAAAAACATCTTATGTTCATTTAGCAGCAGCAAGATAGGACCTCATTGAATTTTCAAGTGCCCTTAAGATATAATTTACAAGTCAAATGATTGTTTGGGCTGAGTGATCTTTGGCCATCTTAGGAGCTCGTGCTAAAATGAATGGTCAATGATTCCTTTTTGGTGAAAATTTCACACTTATGAAATCGTAGAGGAGGAAAGTGTACAAGCCCCTTCTCACAGCTGTACATCAGATTGTTAACAACAGCATGGTAATAATTATTCCAGAGGTGGTTTTGTGTGAGGTCATCCTGCTGCGATAAAGGACAAGTTCATTTCAAAGCTTTTTAAATATCTCCACTGCAGGAGCCATTAAATGTGACCATCACTGTAATATTTGTCTGAACAAGCAAGTTGTTTACATTGGGTCAAACCTTTTTAAAGCTACCCAAATATTTTATGCAAACATTTACCAGCACAGAAACCCCACTTCAAACGAAAGAGCTGCACTAGAGCCGTGCAGCCATTCTTTGTTCAGGACATCGATATGTTAAATTGAACAATTTAATATGTTATCCATTGTTTTCTGGCAATTTATTTAAGTTTTTATTTTATCTACATTTTTTTATTTCTATTATCCTTAAGTATAATTTACCTATTTGTGTCAGCAATGCTATTTATAGCTTATTATTATTATTATTATTATTAATGTAGGATAGTAAAAATTTTTTTTTACAGAAATATTGATTTAAACCTGAAAATTATCAGTTTAATTTGTTACACAATGTTCCTCTAGCTAACTTAATGGCACAAACAAATTATTTAACATTGCAAAGTTTAAACAGACTATAGTCTTCATGCGAGTATGACTTGTTTTACCTTTACTTAACCAAAATCTTTTCTAGTGTAAACTCACTATCTGAAAACATTCTTTTATTGTCTCTTCCCATTTATTTTTTTTATGATTCCCGCTTAGGCCAGTTGTCTCTTTAAATATGACAGATTATTACCGGTGATTAAAACAAAATCTCTTGCTTTTAAGCAAACTACTAAATAACAGATTATAAGTACAGCATAAAATTACTTGAAATAGGGTACAAAATGTAGCCCTGGTGTGTAGGAACTGATGCATCATGGGTAAGAAATATCCCATAGGAGATGGCAACATCACAATTTCCTTTCTGTTTTTTCCATTCTTGTAGGGAGATGCAGAAGTAGGATCTGCCTATCTGCTTGGGAATAATTTTTTGAAACATACTTCCTGACATGGAAAGATTTAATGAACCATCTTATTGTAAACCAATGCAATAAGACGGTTTTAGAGTTTACATTGTCATAAACTCTAAAACTCTAAAACCGTCTTATTGTAAACTACTTTTTACATTGTCGTAAACTCTAAAACAACTGACAACGTCAAACAACGGCTCAGCTCATCATAAACTGTTATAAACTTGCTTAGCGCACCTACCAGTGTGGTAAAACCTCCCAGTGTAAGTCTCAGATAGATGACAGACACCAGTGCTGCTCTCATGAGTGCTTCATTTCCTTTCTTTGCAGCGTCCCTGGATGTGTCAGACCAGCCCTCCATGAGTTCTCTGCTGAGGACTATTGTAGCCAAAGATGGTTTCTTTGGCCTCTACCGGGGCATCCTGCCAAATTTCATGAAAGTCATTCCAGCTGTCAGCATTAGCTATGTGGTTTACGAGTACATGAAGACTGGCTTGGGGCTCTCAAAATGATAACTGTGAGCAGCAGAGGAAGAACACTCAAAGTATTGGTTAGACTTGAAAACAAACAAATCTCCATAGCATACAGCGCATGACTTTATCAGTTCACTAGATGGAAAGCTGTTTGTATGTTTTAAGAATTGCCTGCCAGTAGTGTTTTAATCAATTGTGGTGTGCATGCTTTATTTTTAGTCTTAAGGTTGCACATTTCACACTCCCTTACGCGCAGTCCACAAACAATGCTTGACAAAGAAATTTCTGTCGATTAGAAAACACCTAGTAAATGGTCTTATTTATGAGACTTTTTTTAGGTTGTGATGAAACAAAAAAAAAAGAGATACAATGTTATTATCTTTCATATATATATATATATATATATATATATATATATATGAGAAGAAAATATTTTTCTATTTTTTCTTCTCATAGGGAAAGTTGTGTCAACCCAACAGGAAAAATTGGATTGTATCCTAAGCTACGCTTAGATTCACAATCAGAAAAGTAACACTAAGTTTGTTTAAATGTGCACATGTCCACACACTGGAGATCTAATTTCTCATTTTTAAGTTTAAAAACACACCTCACCTACTAAGGACATCAGCTTCAGACAAGTAGGGCTCCAACCAGCAGCTGTCAGCTAAACAGAACTAGGCCTCAAAAATCCATACCTATAAACACTGGAACTGTGTGTGCATAATGACACACTTTTCGTGCAATTTGAAATCCTGTGTATTTCATAGTTATTTACATGTGCCTTACACCCTCTTGATGCAAACCTCGGAGATGAGTTTTTTAGCTGACTGTATTTATGTACTGTATATCTAAATGTTTTCAGGTATGCTTATTTATTTGACTGAGTGACAAAAACTGTTAATAGACTGAAATACCTGTAAAGATCAAACTGTGTCTCTTGTCTCTTATTTTCAATCAGAAAAACTGTAAGCAGGGATAGCTTTTTGTTATTCAAAGAGCTAAGATATAAGTAGTGATTTTTTTTAAGCAAACATGTTTCAGGACTTAGAGTACATCAACAGTTAGCAGATTTAGGGGCAATCAAGAAGATTTTCCATACAAATGTTAGGTTTGCTTTTATTAGAATACTGTACTGTATGTTGGCAGACCAAATCAAGAGAATAGGTGAATTTCTGTTAGTTATTTTAAACTGAAAAAAGACATGTTTTAAACAGAGAATGCTAAACCGAGAGCAAGAAATGGTTAGTTTGGAAGATTTTGTGGACAGCTCTGGTTGCTCTCTTTAAGATGTGATTACTGTGCAGCATTTTGATTAATTTAAACAGTTTACAGTGCATTCTGTCACATTTTATTCATTTTAATTTTATTGCTTTTCCTTTCCCCCCCTACATTTCTGTGTAATTTAACTTAATGGAAATATAGCTTGCAAGGGTTGAATAAGAAAATGTGATTTTTTTTGTTGTTTTTTTTCCCAGTTTGACAGCATTTCAAAGGGCTGCTGTTTTCATTTCTCAGATCTTTTCTTAAGTAACTGTTTTTTTTGGTGGACTGAGTTGGACTTACCAAAATGTGAACAGGATAGCATATTTATTTTTTTGTGGAATGTTAAAGTTGATAAAGACCAGGAGACTCTGGGTTTTATCTAAAATATTGTAAACAACTGGAAGAAAAATGTTGAACTTTGTAACAGAACAATATCAGTTGCATAAAAGCTTTATATTGCATGGAGACATGTAATTAAGAGTAAATAAATGTGGTGGAGTTGAAAGAATGTTTCCCTCTGATGTGTTGTCGTCAGAGTGTTGGTTCCAGAGCTGGATGGAGTATAAATCATGACGCATTTACACCCAAAAGTGGCATGTCAGCACATTTTCTGTATTATCAGACCTGATAAGTATCAAGCAGTGAGTCTGTGAAGAGATATAAGTATGAGCTCACCAGTAAGCCACAATTACTTTTTTACAGAAAATAAAAGCATGCACCAATTATCTTATGCCATGCTTTAACAAAACACACTTTATTTTGTCAGTTTGAAATTAAATTTAAAATTTAAGATATTAGTGACAACACCCAGGTCTCAACTATATCAGCAGAATTTTCTCCTGTTGACTGCAGAAAAACAGAAGTCACCGTTTATGGCCTTAAAATTGCAAGGTTAAAAAACGGTTCTGTAGAGAATACACCCCTGAGGAGCTTCTCATGTTCTCTGTTTATGCGGATTCATAGTTACCAAATGACACAAAGGCATCTGCGGGTTGCACAAAGAGAAGTATTCACTGTTTGCAGTATATTCAGGTGCTAGAACGTAATTTTTCTTACACTTGTGAACACTGTATCTAGGCAACATGTAATGGTTTGCAGGTAACAATTTCTGTCAAAGGCAGATAACCTAAAGGTTTAAAATAATGTACCCAGCATTCCTCCATAGTGAGTTTCTCCTTCCAGAAAAAATGTTGTTCTCTTTTGTAAAAATTTTATCCATAAAAGCCATAATACTGGAACTAAAACTAATGAACAGGGCTACATCTGCCACTTTTTCGCTTGTCCTCCATTTTTTCACTTTCCTTAATTCAAAGTACACATCCTTAAATATTTCAACTGGACCAAAAATGTATGAATAAATTTTTTAAAATCTTTTTGTTTATGTAGGTGCTTCAAAAACTGCACAAAAAAATGTAGATCATTGGGTTGTTTAAGAAATTGCAGGGGATCAGAATTGTCTTTATTTATTTGATTTAATTTAAATTTTTGTCTGACTTAAATTCACACTTTCACTTCAACAACAGACCTGAATCAAACTCCAAAAATCTGTCAAGCTTTTAATTTACGTGTGCCACCTGAAGATTATTTCTGGTCTAGCTCTGGGAACCTCTCTCAAATGCGCAGCTGAAGCATGAGGAAGAAAATATTGATTTCACTTTTGTATGAAATTTTCAGATGCACTACAGGAAAAGGCATAAGTCATTACTCTTCAACGTGTTCTTAGTCGATTCAACTGAATATTTAAATGTTCTTCAATGTGCTTCAAACATTGGAGATATTTAATGTTACGCAGTAATCAGAATATTATGAAGGAATCAGAATAACTGCATAGTTATTCTACATGGATTCTACATGGATCATGCAGAATCCAAACTTAATCATTTTATACACGAAGGCAGAAACTCCATGTTTTAACTTATTAATTCTGCTCCAATTCGATCTAATAAAGATCAGGTGTTGTGTACTTCCGCATTAAAATGCATTTCCGTTGACAACGCTACATGCTTTCTCGCTCCTGATTGGTTAACTGTCAGGCTCCTTTTTGTCCTAAGCGCTAGCCGTAGTTGGGGCACCACTCAGCTTCGCTGCAGTTTTGGATGGAGGGTTAACCAGAGCAGAGGTACATATTCGTCCTGCAGTACCGACGAGCAACGTCGGGTGTCGGTGAGTGTCTGCTGCGGCTACCAAGCGGACCGCTCGTTCTCATAGTTGCTGTGAGTTTTCCTCTGTCCGCGCTCATAAAACAAGTTGCCTGTGTGTTGTCGCTGACGGTTAGCTAGCTGACTTTGACTACAGCTAAAAATATTCTGTCGGAGTGAGCTGAGGAGGCGGGAGGGCACAGCTGAACATCCAGCAGGGAGTCTCCTGCCAAGATGGGAAGCTTTCCTTCAGCTTTTTGATCTAGTTCAAAGAATTTAATCTGTTTATCTTGCATCTGGTGGGGTTTGAGTGGCGGTGATGTGCGGGAGATCGTGTGTGTGTTTAAGATAAACGGTTGATTTGTTGTGGGATCTGCTCAGACGAGTCTAAGTTCACAGACACAGCAAGCAGGCTGTGAGCCACGGTAACCCGCCTTTATCTGTCTGGACTCTCTGTAAGCCCTTTAACCTTTATGCAAAGCCTTTAAGCCTTTATTCTGCCAACTGTTGATCGGCATAAGATGTGTGTTTCCTTTATTTCCGCCCATAAACCGTAGCTGTAAGTGTACTGATGCGACCTGCGCGCTGAGGGACGCAGTCTCTGCTTATCAGGAACTACTGTCATTGCATTCTTCTGAGAATACCAGCAGGGCTGTGAACTGGGAGTCTCCGGGTATGTTTCAAGTTTGTACAATAGACTGACTGGCTACTGACAAAGATAAGAAGGAACGTGACATTCTGATAGTTTGTGATTGTAAAACTTACTTATTCACAGTTTCCTGTTTCCGCTTGTGATCATTACAAACATGAATCATCTTATTTGGATTTATTGAGTCAAACACCAAAGCACACCACTGCAAAAGTAGTGGAAAATAAAGGTGTAAAAGTACACAAAGTTTTAATTTGTTGAATGACCTTTCACTGTAATTAAAGCTTCAAGTTTTTAGTGGTCTCTACCAGATTTGCACATTGGAAGACTGACATTTTGCCCATTGTTCATAGAATCAAGCTTACATTTATTTAAACTGACTTGATAGTGCAATTATGTTTTATATGTAAAATTATGGCGTGTGAGATGTATATGTGTGTTTGTGTTAATGCTGCGAAAGTTTTTTTTTTTTTTTTTCCCCCTCAAGGTCATCATTCCTTGATATCTTACATGATCCCATGCTCGTTCATAATCTGTGATTGTTGACAGAATGACCACTATTGTAAGCCGTGACAGCAAAACCATAGCTCTGTCTCCACAGGATGAGATGGCATAACTAATAGCTTGATCATTCCCACAAAAGCTTTGTGTGGCGAGTGCAAAGTCTGGAATGTTTTCAAAGGCAAACTCAAACCCTGCGGCATATTGGATCACAGAATAAAACCTAGAGAGGCAGAAGTGGATGACTAATGTGGTATTAGACCTTTTTTCTTTGTAGTCTTGCATTTTTGTTCTAATTCTAAAAAATGTATCCCATCGTTTTCTTTGTAGACCATATGAAATGAAGTCATACACGTGTTCTTAAGAAAAGGGTGTATTTATACCACAGGGCCATAATTTGATACCATAAGATAAAACATAAATTATCTCATTTGTCTCAGAATAGAAATATTCCAGTCTGATTGAAGATGTAATTAGGGATGCAACTAAGGATTATTTTAGAAATGGATTTTTCTGACAGTTTTTGGGATAAAGAAAATTGTCACACTCTACAGATTTTTTTTATTTAACCACTTAAACCTTTTTGATACAATATGAATGAAAATAAATAATTCAGTTCTTCTTTTGTAACAAAAAATAAACGATCTATTGCCTAAAATGCAGTAACACAGCATTCCTTTAGTGAATTTGAAATGGCTGAATATAAAGATTTGAAATTCAAAATGACTTTCTGCTCTGAATGTTTTTTTGTTTTTTGTTTGTTTGTTTTTTTTGCAGCAAATGGTGTTTTCTGACGCCATATACTCCAGTTAGCAATTAATCAATTACTAAATTAGTTGATTATTTCATTTATTAATTTAACACAATTAATCTGAGTTAATTTTTCATGCTCTGTCCCCGTTTCAATCTTAGATATAATTTTCCAGCCGCTCAATTTTAGTTTCTTAAAGTAATGCTGCGGCTTCCTACTAAAATAAATAGTCTTGCTTCTCCAGTGGCACGAGTAGTGAGGCACCATGGGTAACACGAGTGACCGAGTGTCTGGAGATCGCCATGGGAAAGCCCAACGCTCCGACAGCAGCGGCAGCCACAAGGACCAGGAGTCCAGCAGCAAGATGGTGGACAGCACTGACGACCCCAACGTCTTTAACACTCATGGACCTGAGTCCAAGGTATCCACCCAATGATGTGTTCAGAATGTTTGATTTTTAAAAAAAAATTTTTTTTATTGTTTATTTTTATACCTGATTTACATTTCAGATTTCAAACTATCTCTTTACAACAACACAGTATCCAGATGTGTTTGTTTTTAGTCTTCAGGAGAAAAAGAATTCACTCCCGATCTGGATGACCTGGTTAAAACCGGTCCTCAAGCTCGACCCACTGTTATTCGCTGGGCTGGCGGGGGTAAAGAAGTCTATATAGCTGGTTCCTTCAATAACTGGAGCAACAAGATTCCCCTAAATAAGAGGTGAAGAGGATTAATAAGCTCTAGTTGTCTCACTTTGTTTTATTGGAATCAATGTTGGGGTGATATTTGGCATCAGTGCCATATGTAGATTTTATTCACCTAGGGAGAAACTGGTGTAGCACTGATGTTCCTATTTTTCCCTTTTCTTTTCTGTCTTTAAAGCCACAATGACTTTGTAGCCATTCTGGACCTGCCTGAAGGAGAGCACCAGTACAAGTTTTTTGTAGATGGGCAGTGGCTCCATGATCCCTCTGAGGTACAGCAGCATTGCTGTTTGTGCTCATGTCCTTTCAACAAACTTGCACATTTATTCTGCAAGTTTTCTGTTTTTCATCAGACCTAGTTGCTCACTTTGCATTTTCAAACTGATCAGAAATATGAACCACGGGGAGAAAGCTTCAAATGTTCAAAGAAATAGTTTTTACCTGCCATGAACTTGAATGACGTAATTTCAGATTAAACGTGATTGCAATGACTTGTTTGTATGTGCTAAGAAAGGAAGTGAGTGAACTTTATTTTCTTTATTTTATGAGATAATCAGATGACTGCTCTTTCGGATGTTTTTGTAATCTTACTTTTATTCATTTGCGCCCACAATATAACAGCACAGAATCCCAATTCATGACTCCAGCACAGTTTCATGAGGGTCATAACCCAAAGAAATGCCATATTATTGCATTAGAACCCAGTTATGGGATGTTCTGGTGGGTCAGGAGGAAGCACAAAGCTACAGAAAATCTGCTGTGCCTTCACAAAGCCATGGTGTTTAAATGAAACCAAATCATTAGTACAGACTAAACGTTGCCTATTCAGGCTCGTATTTGACGCCCCACTAAACTCTGTTCTAATCAGCTGAGAAAGACAAACACAGAGAGGGGTCAAGGTTTGCTGCTTCTGTTTTCTCACCTCCACGTGTTTAATCGCCCAACACTGCTCCCTGACAGCAGGACAAAGCCCTTTGTGTTGATAAATGGAATGTGAAATTAAACCCTGAGCACAGTGTGCACCATAGTTGTGTATCTAGTGAGGAGAGGTGGCTATTTGGCAGCACTCTGTGATGCGTCCAACATACAATAATAGTGAAAGAATAATGACAGAAATGCATGTAATCTTATTTTAGAAAGACATTCAGGTTGATTATTTTTTATTATAAGATGGCATTATAAAACCCACAGCGTCACAGGTCATCCATCCTACCCACCATTCGGGGCGAGGGGATTTTTATTCATAAATTGATCCTTTGCTTCACACCACCACACACACTTGTGGTGTTTTTCTGCTGAAAGGTGCATTCTTACTCCCTTCCCACAAAAGAAAAGTATACATTTATATTTATGCTGGACAGATTTTTTTTTTTCCTGGTATCCCCTGAAAATAATTTGTGATGTAGATGATTTTAGGTCTTTATTCAGGATTTTTTTTCTTTTTGTCACAGCTTCAGTTGTTTAAAACTTTTTAATCATTACTCTGACCGTAGATGTGGGCAGATTCAGATGCGTGCCTTAATTTCTTATGCCCCATCTCCAAATTATGGGAATCAACGCAGATCTTGTTTGAATGGCATGTTTTCTTTTTTTCCCATATTGAAGAGAGCTAAGAGTGGTGGACCTTTTGTCTCGCCATATCGGGGAAACTGGAAGTCAACATTTACTAATTAGACACTGTAACCGACTTAGAAGTAAATAATAAATTAAAGAAATGCCTCGCTGACATTTGCTATATCTGGATGTTTAAGTGTTTCCTTTACTTTGGCACTGATCTGGTCTAAACTGATATTTTTTTACAGTTTAAAAGATTTTCAAGGTTGGATTATGGTGTTGTAGTAAAAAGTGTATTTAAGGTTTTGTTTTTTTTCTCTTTCTGGGGTAGCAGATAACTGTGAAGTGTATTCATCATTCTGATTGTACAATACTGATCCATTGGGCTCCCAGTATGTAATCCAATTACTGACTGAGCATCTGCAAACTGACCTCAGCGTATTTGTTTACTGCATCAACTTCCTGCTTTGCATGCATTTTTGATTCTGGCTCTACTTAGTTCTGCTGTCTGACTCTGTTCAGCTTCACTTTGAATTGGCGCAGTCTAAAAACTGCTTGTTTACGACCTGCGTTGCAGCCAGTGGTGACAAGCCAGCTCGGCACCATCAACAACCTGATCACTGTGAAGAAGTCGGACTTTGAGGTGTTTGATGCCCTGCAGGTCGACTCTCTGGAGTGCTCAGACACTTCAGGTAAGCCTGCTCTCAGTTAGCCGCTTCCTCTTATGCTAGTTTTAATTGCCTCATGCACAAGTAACAGGCAGATATAAGCATGCTTTCTTTTTTTTCTTTTTTTTTTTATGTTTGCATTGCATCTTCACAGACTTGTCCAGCTCCCCTCCAGGACCTTACGGTCAGGAGCAGTACATCTTTAGACCAGAAGAGCACTTCAAAGCGCCACCCATCCTCCCTCCTCACCTGCTTCAAGTTATTCTCAACAAAGACACCAACGTATCGGTCAGTCTTCAGCGATCTCTTACACGACCTCTTCCAGCTTCTTGATTAAGGACTTTCTTTGTCATTTTTCTTTCTCTGTCTCCTTCAGTGTGATCCTGCCCTGCTGCCTGAACCCAACCATGTCATGCTTAATCACCTTTATGCTCTTTCAATAAAGGTAGGTTTACTAGCCGCTAAGTTTGATATTATATGAAATATTACACTCGTTGTTTTCACTGAAGGTGTTCCTTCAATGAAACCAGAACTGCTGTTTCTCTTTCTGTTGTGATTATTTAAAATTAACTAGAGTTTGTGAATATTCATATCACAAACTTAAAACTTTCATGTATTTTATTGTGTTTTTATGCGACACACCAACCCAATGCTTATTTTTGAAAATTTCTAAACATTGACCATTTTGAAGTGGTCATACAGTTTTATATTTCATTTATTTAGGCAGTGGATATAGAGGCTTTAGGTCTTTATTCTACTCTCTTGTCAGTTCTAAACATTGAATGTGAATAAATAAATGTGAAAAAATTATTTTGTATATATAATTGTTATCCAAATAAAAATTATTAAAAATTTTTTTTGAATTCATTCAAATCAAATTTGAATCAGTTATTTTAGTCAGAAAAAATTTTGCCAAAAATGTTTTCCTTACTAAACCATATTAAAAATGTTAGAAACCATAATATTATTTTCAATTATACACTAATCTTTCTTCACATAAAATCTAACAGAAAGAGGACTCTGAATAGTACTCCATTTATGATTGGTATTTTAAAAACAATTAGTGTCTTTGTGTCTGTCTTGGGCGCTGCTACATATAATTCTCCAATCATTACTTGTTTTCTCTTGGCTTTAATCTGACGGTTTTTTTCCCTGTGTGCAGGACGGAGTAATGGTCCTCAGCGCTACTCACCGATACAAGAAGAAATACGTCACTTCTTTGCTTTACAAGCCCATCTAAGCTGCCGCTCATGTGCCCTAGAGTTCTTTCTTTTTAAGAGAGAAGCATGTTTGACTCCAGCTGCTTTTGTTGACTCTTTTTATCGCATTTGTCCGAATATTGCAGCGAAACACGTTTACAAGCAATTTTAGCACCGGTTGCTCTGAGAGACGGCAATTCTGTCTACAATAGGGCTCTGTACAAAAGTAGAAGTGTGTTTTGTGTTGGGTTTCAGGGAGAGATTACCGTACTGTGGCTTTAAATCCTAATGACTACACGTGGGACTGAATCAGTCACAACATGTTACATGTTTGCAAAGAAAGAAAATCTTGTAACTTTTACGTGGTAGATGACCTGTGAATGATCTGTGGTGGGATGTTAGTGATGAGCTTCAGCTTCAAAACAGTTACCTTTACATGTTTTATCTGACTGTGTTATAGTCCCCTACACTCCCCGATCTCCCATAAGGGACAGACCCTTTCCACTGTTTTAACCCGAGTGCAATAATGTGCCATAAAAGCAGTTCAAAGAACTGGAGGCACAACTTTCTGCTTTGACCAACATAGCGGTGGAGTCTACTGTATCTCCTAAACCGACCTGAAAACAAGGAATTGATTTCAATTTACCTAACAAAATGGGTTCTATAAAAGTTCGTACTCTTTGAATTTATTTCACTGCAGCTACAAACTTTAATGAATTTTGGTGGGGATGTATGTGACAGACCACACCAAATCTCAGGAGCTCCTCCCAAGTTACAAAGAGCCTTTTTCTCTTTTAATGCTCTCCTTTCATGTACTGTTGGTTCAGATGGATGGCCGTTCCTTGGTATGTTTATGTAGCTCAAGAGTGTAAGAATTTTTATTTATCAGACAACAGATTGAACAGAGCTTTGTGAGATGTTCAGAGCTTGGGATGTTGTTATGTAACTGAGCTCTGCTTTAAATGTCTGTACAACCTTATCCCTTCACTAATTTCCTCCAACAAACCTTCATACTGAGATTAACCAAACAGGTCAATTCTCAGTGCAATTGATAGTAAAATGTTTCATTCAGGGGTATGAAAGTAAAGGGGTCACGTTTCAAAATTTAGTTGGTAGCCAAATTTGAATAGCATTTGTAATTTTCCTTTCAGAATTTTGCAGTACTTTGTGTTGATTGGACAAAAAAATCTCAATGCAATACATGCGCCTTTGGAGAAAAAATTTAGTCGCTAAGCCATGAACAATATCCTCCATGAACCGATGGAGAATATTGTTGAATAGTCTGTTCAATTTCTGTAGTTGCCTTTAAGCAGATGAGATTGTGAACATTTACCATCCTGTGTGCAGGAGTCTTGATGTGATTGTGTAACTATGCAGCAGCACACACTCTTGCTCTTTAGCTTCTCTGATTTAAATGTATGTTTGTGTTAGATTTAGTAAATAGTTCTGTTTAGCACATATGAATGTACTGTCTTTTGTTGCATGTAGAGAAAACGTGTCTTTTTAATACCTGCAGCTTGGAGGACACATTCAGAAAGTGATCACCACATGAACTGAGGGGGCTGTGAAGAGGAGCAGATGCCATAGATTCAAATGTACATCTTGTCCACTTGTGTGTTCATGAAAATATTTAAGTGTTTTTATTTTTATTTGGTGTGCTGCTCTTTGGGTTGAATTAATTGTGTGCAC
Organism: Phalloptychus januarius; assembly: GCA_902982915.1. Lineage (NCBI taxonomy): Eukaryota > Metazoa > Chordata > Actinopteri > Cyprinodontiformes > Poeciliidae > Phalloptychus > Phalloptychus januarius. Next base: position 9,880,061 of record CADWAE010000466.1, on the reverse strand, counting down.
ATATAAACAAAAATAGGGACTCTGGCAGTGTTCACACAGCAAGCTGAAAACATTTTGTTAATGTTGAACCTGCCTGTGACGTTGCGTCCAAAGCATTTATAAGGCTCAGAGAACCGATGAGGCAGTTTCAAGAAGTGCCACGAACAGAGTTTTAAAGCTGAAACCAAAACTTGAATAATTTGCAGCCCTTTTGTGAATGTTGCAAATAAAGATTGGACATTGATCCTAATCCAGTTTCTGATGCTTTATTTGTTTGTCATGTATTTTTTTTGTGTATACTTTTCAACCAGACAAATTAAAGTTCTACTTTTTCTGCTGCGTTGAGGGGATGTTAGGCAAATCTTATTGCTTTAACAGGCGAGTAAATTTTGCATGTTGGCATAATATCCATTATGACACATTTAAGTCAGTTTTTAATAGTTTTGGTATTGCTGACTACAATATACTGTTTTACAGATTTTTTTTCTATTGGTATTGAAACGTATAGCTGCCTTTATGCCACACGTCAAACTAAACAGCTGATAATTGCGAATAATTGTTGCAGAAAGTCTGGAACAACAGATTTCTATGCTTCCTACAGGAGGGTGCCCGGCCCAAAATGGCTACTGCGTTAACGCATCGTCTAAGCGACTGCTACTGAGTTTGTGTACATTTCAAGCATCGTATTTATTTCAATGTTAGCGGATGTATGGCAATACAAAAAAATTATTCAAGCGTAGAAGTTGTGGATAGTTCATTTTGTCCTCAGCGTATCACTATGTCGCAAATTAAAAAGACACAACTACGCATGCACAACGGTTGCTGTGGTTACCTGTACACATGAGTTTTCTCTTGCATTCAAAATGGTAAGTTTTGACAAGTTTTGTCTATTGAAAACGATTAATATTTAGATTATTATTGTCAGAACATGTTGTGCATTACTTCCAGTGGAGTTCACATTTTTAAATGGGTCAGGGTAGCAATTTTTTTATGAAAATGCTACTCTGCAAAAATATTTCTGAAGGTGAAAGAAAACTCATAGCACAACAGCTGATCAGTCACTTCCTTTGTATCAGTTTAACAGAATTTTAAAAAGCATTTCGATATCAGGAGACTACGTGTCCAATTTTTCTATTATAAGTTTTTTTAAAATGTACTTTTATTTCACATGAACAATGATAGTTGCAAGAATTTTTGGTACATATTTAACAACTTGGCTCATCTAGATATTGAGATGTTGTCCAATTTTCTCCAATGATACTAGCAGATCAGACTAAGATGGGACTGAGGGAATCTGGATATTAAGTTACCACAATTTCTCTCTTGATCTAAGTCTGAACTTTGATTGGGCCATTGTATCATTTGAATGTCATTTAGTGTAGTCAGTTCATTGTTGTCCTGGTTGTTAGAGATGTTTTATTGCTGGAAGGTGCTGCAACAGTCTTGCGTCTTTTGTAGCTTTAAACAGATTTCCTTCCAGAATTATCCTGTTTTTAGGTCCATCAGAGTATAAAACTCTGGTTAGCTCTATATCCTGTCCTTGCTGAAGAAAATCATCCCCATAGCATGTTGCTGCCACCCTCATGTGTCACCATGGATTGCATTGAGAGACATGTAGTGTTACGTTATATAAAATACAAGGAAGTTTGTAGTTGTGATACAATAAAAGGGGAACATGTTTGTAAAGTTATAATAATTTTCTATGCAAGTTGGACATAAACTTCTCTGTTTATTGTTTAAAATCTTTTATTTTCTAGTGTGTCTCCAGACGTGGCATTAAAATAATGACTTAAGCTAAAGTATTATCTGGAGATAATACTGTCTTTGTCTATATCTTTGTGTGTTCTTTATTTCTTTGTTTCTGGACCTTGGGATCTGAAATGTAAAAAATTGTCTTCTTCAAATCCTAATGTCTAATATTAAACCTTGATTTAATTTTTTCTTGCATGTCTCTTTGTAACTTTCTTTTTCGTGAATGATAGCCACCCAAGAAAAAGGTATGCGCTAAAAGCACACAGTCTATTTAATCTCACAGTAAACACCTTTAATCCCTATGCTTCCTTTAAATGTTAAATATCTAACACTATCCAGATTGTAGGTACAATAAAGCATTTTGCTTTCTGTGCTAAACACGCTCATTCTGGATGTTTCTTGAAGAAAGCCAAAGTCAAGATGACTAAAGCGGAGAGGTTAAAGAAGCAGCAAGAGGAAGAAGGTAATTCTTATGTTAGAACTTTTATAGCTACAATAAAGGTAACTTTATTTGTTACCATTATTTTTGTTGTATGAAGAAGGTAGCTATTTTAAAGCATTCAACATTTTATTTTAAGCCTCAACTTACTCATAACTAAACTTTCTTGCAGCTTATAGATACAATTGAAGCCATGTACATACACTGAATAAAAATGCACGTTCTTATGACTTCATACTAATCTTTTCTTGTTTTTGTTCAGCTAGAATTACCTAAATTATTATTGTAAATGCAAGAATAATGTAATATGTCTGAGCTGAGTACGTAATAACGTGACAATATAGTTAATTTCACAAGTACTGTAGCACCATTTCTTCCTCAAAATGCTCGTAGTTTTCCATTTTTATATTGGGACTGTCACAATAACAAATCTTGCTGAATGATAAATTGTCCCATTAATCAATGCGAGAAACAATGTTATTTTTAGAAGTTTTTCAAGTAAATTACATAATAGTATAAGTTGAACCTGTTAAAGACTAATAAACTTTAATTTTGTAAAGAACACTTAATACCTGAAGTGGAAGATGTTTTAAATGGCCAAAATAAAACAAAAATAAAAACCACACAAAACAGAAACCAATAAATAAAATAGACTGTGAAGTGTATTTATTGAAGGGTAATTGTCTCTGAGTATTGTCCTTCGAAGTACTTTGAAGGGCAATATTGTTTGCCCTTCTAAAACTATTGGTCTTCAAAATGGAAATTATCAAGCTCAGTTTAATTTATCATGCGATGAGCTGATTTATTGCTAATAGCACAAGCGATAGGCAATTTTCTTTTGTACATTTATGTCCTGATGGTGAATTCTCAATAGAAACCGTGTTTGATTATAATTTGGACTTTCCCAGATTATCTTACAGTATGTAAACTTTGAAATTTGTAGAGAAAAAGTCATTTAAAAAATAGAAGTAGTTTTGACCTAAACAAGAAAAATGTTTCGAATGGTTAAATTTCTAATTCTAATTATATAGTGTATGCAAAAGTTTTCTTTTAATTGGCAGTGTGAAGTGACTCTTACATTTGTTTGGTGTCCTGTTGGTCTTCAGAGGCAGCCCGGCTGCAAGCTGAAAGAGAAGAACAGGAGAGACTGGAAAGAGAGAGAAAGCTGGAGGAGATAGAAAGGCTGGAGAAAAAGGTAAGATCCTTACAGAATAAACTCCAAACTTTGGTGCTATAGTTCTATTCTATTCTTAATTCACCAAATAAGATTGGTGACATTAGTTCTGAACAACTGCATGTAACTTTGATTTCTGCACTCAGTGTAAAATGATGTAATATGTCTGCTGACAGGCAGAGCAGAACAGAGACATTGAGCTTATTGAACTGCGCCATCTGCTGGAGGAAAACTACTCTGCAATAATCAAATGGAAGGTTGATGCTGCAGAAAAGGCAGAGGTAGTGTTCACGATAATAACCTGACTCTTCAACATTTAAATATAAAAATCCTTACTTCATAGCTTGAGATTTTTTTAGACATCTCTGCATATAAAGTATGCAAATTATATAGACTAAATTAGGGATTTAGGTGTGATCATTCTTGATAGTTAAGCGTAGCAATTGCTGTCCAATCTTTGCTCTCAGTGGGAGAGATACATGCTTTGTGATGGAGTTCCAGATGCAAAGGACCAGCGGGCGGTCAATACATTTGTCACCTTGTGGACGGATTACGCAGAATCCAATATCGAAGAGGAGCTTCAACTATGCAACTCGGCAGTAAAGGTGTGTATCCATATTACACACCTTTACTCAGTGTCTACAGTGTTGACTCAGGAAGATCACATATTAAAAACCATGTATCATTTTCTATTCTTTTCATAATCATGCTCTACTTGTTTGTCAAGCATCTAAAATTCCAGTAAAGCACATTAAAGGTTTGTGAATGTAATGTGAAAGCATGTGAAACAGTTCAAGAATGAGAATGTTTTTGCAAGGCGCTGTAAAGCAGGGGTTATATTTGTAGCTTATTGAAGCGTTGGATGAGCTTTTGAAAGAGGCCAAAGATGCAGCGTTGGTCCCAAAGTACCACAATGCTCTCATAGAAGTCCAGGAGATTCTCCATGCTAAGCACCTTTTCATAGCCGAGAAGCTCCTAAAGGTATGATAAGAACAAGCTTCATTTATGTTAGCAAATGAAGAGCCCAATATGTGGAAACCTGTTGTGCTGAGTCCTCCTGTTTCGTCTTCGTCACAGGGAGCAAGCGACAACATTGACCCAGACACAAGGAACATGCAGACTGTGACCAAACATAAAAATGTGACGCTGTGTCTCTGGGCCAACCTCTTCAAAAATCCAAGGTTAGTGATGATTCGGTTGGGAATATTCAAATCCTTTCCCTGTCCTCGCACTGACACACTCACGGGTTTGGATTTTCTGTTTTTAGCTTTACAGGGTTCGAATTTAAGGAAGCTGGCCTGAGCTTCAAGCTTCCTGGGGAGCTGTCTGTGAGCGACATCGCCGTGCGGATCCTCCACACTCACTATGACCACCTGTCAATACTGTCTAGGCTCAGGCATCCACCTCCGAAGCCGATAGTGGAGGAGATTCCGCCGCCCGTCCAGGAGCCAGAGGAAACCCAGGTTGGTCAAACAGATCAGCTCCTGCTTTAGCAAGATTTCATTTTAACTGTTTGTTTATTGTTTATTTGAATGGGGTAAAGTATTTAGCAAAAAATAATATTTATAGCCTTAGCTAATTTGCAATGGATGTCCTTAGATGGGTTTTTAACCACATAGACATATGATAATATGGACACAGCTGAACCAGAAGTCATCCAGTATGTCATCAAGGGATAAAACAAGGGATAAGACAGCAGAATGCAAGCAAAACCTTCAGGAAGTGATCATGGCTGGCTCTAAACCTGACTCCTTTTAAGATGCTCTTCCACCCTCAGTTCAAAAACGTGCCAGTCTGAAACCTGTTCCATGTCCTTAGGCAAGAAATCCCACATATTGATGGCTGATTGTTCAAAAGAAGTAATGCGAAAAGATGTTTTTCAACATGTGTCTCAAATTTTAGATGAGAATCCATAATCCTGCCCAAATATTTCACATGAGGAACCTTGTTTAAATATTGGCCATTCATTTTCAAGTTTCAATCAGAGCTACTGATCCGGCCCTTAAAGAAAAACAAATCGATACTGGGTTTTTTCTTCACATTTAAAGTAAGATATGACCTCTCAAACCATACTACAAGAGAAAGGAACAATTGTGACAACTGACATGAGACTGAGGTGATATCCCTACCGGCCACACATACAACAGCATCATCAGCGTACATCTGCAAACCCGCACCAAGGCAGACTTCTAGCAGAGACCAAATACTGTTTCTGTAACACTTATAAACAGGTACATCAGTGAAACTAGTTTGAGTTTAAAGAGAAAAAATGAAGGTGTGAATGTATTAATAGCGTCTTAATTTCATTGAGTTTAAGAAGATTACGAATATTAAGCTGTCCACGCCTTTTGGCTCTGAGTTCTTATCCCATAATACCTTTGCAGAGAGGCTCACAGTAGGAAACATGGGAGGACTTTGAATATTACGCATAGATTTGCTGAAATAGTTTCTTTTTACATTGTAGTCTGATCTTCGTTCTTTCCGATTTCTCAAAATAGCGGCCATGTTCCTTCCAAAAGATGACTTAGTGACGACCCCTTGCTTTCCTTTTCCCACTGCAGGTTCCTGATTACACCAGTGAACTGCCCAGTTCCCCCCACAGTCCATTTGCTGAGCTGTCTATAAAAAGCGTCAGCCCGCCGTCTTCAGAGGAAAGCATGATACCTACTGAGACAGAAGTACTCAGTGATCAAACTCCCAGCCTGGTTTTATCTATTGATCCAAGTAAAGAAAAAAAAACTTGATGTAGAATTTTTTATATTAGATCTTTTTTATTATCTTCAGAAGTTTTAATTGTAATTTTCCACCTTGAAATAAAAGAACCTTCTTTTATACAGCCAAGGACCCATCTTGGCCCAGCTTGGCCCAGCTGAACTCTTTGATTTCAGCAGCGCCTGAATTCGAAGAGGCAGAAAATGACCCAGAGTTTGTAAATCTGGTTCAGTACACAACCCTGGGTGGAGTTTTCTACTACGATCTCCTTCATCTCCCACCTCAGCCTATCAGGAAAAAAGGGTATAGCATACTGCAGGTGATTAGAACGGGATTCTTCTGCCAAAAGCCTCAGCTCAGTTTGAATTCAGCATATCCTCAGAGATCAATGGTTTGTTCTTCTAGATTGTGGACGGGCTGAAGGTGTTCCCATACCCAATAGTAAGGCCCAAGATTGAGGAGTGCTCCGATGACACTGAAGAAACACCCGACAATAAAGCGTGCTCCCCTGTTGGGGTATCCATTGTGCTTCCTGAGTGGGTTATCTTCATGGAAATGCCACTTGTGGCTCGCTGGGATGCTGAAGGTACTTCCATCAGAAAGCAGCATAGAAGCTGGACAGTAATTTTCATAAAACCTTTTCATGTTGAAACCATGAAAAAGTTCAACATAACATATGAAACTTTTCTTATGTTATGTTACAATAATAAAATGTGAAGGAAAATATCCTTCTTCATAATAATGATGCTTTGAGTTGATCTATCGCATAGAGTCCTGATCAAATCCACTAAAGTTTTAAGATATAATGGATCAAAATGTGAAAAAGTTCCAAAGGAATGGGTGTTTTTTGTACAGTAAAGACACTAACAGTGTCTTCTGCACAACCAGATGCCCGCTGGCGAAAGGACAGCATCACCAACATCTCCTACGAGGAGGCTGAAGGCAAAATCTCCTTTGAGATGGAATCATTCCAGATCTTTACACTGATGCACAACACCTTTGCCAACTTTCCTTTTCGGGGCTGGGAGCTGCGGCCGCTGGGCCAAAACTCAGCTATTTTTACAGTCAAGGGGGCTCTCATTCAGATCTCCATCACCATTGAGGCAAGATATTTTTTTCTGTACACCTGCTGTTGGAGAAAATATTTAGAGATGAGTTCAATGGCTTTTTTTTTTGTTTTGAAGAATATTTTTATATCTGTACTGGCAAGATGTAAATTAATACATAGTGAATTTATTAACCCATTTAATCACACTGGCAACAATTGTTGCCAGACATTTTTTCTATCTTCTAGAAGCTCTACCATAATTGTTTTGACTTTTGGCAGCTAATTAAAATTTTAAAATAAAATAATAGTGTGTCTACTCTAAGCAACATCAGTTTCATGTATCTAGAGTGAAAGGTCACATGACCAGATCTCTTTACTTCCTGCCTATTACGCTGGAGGTAAATGTCTGTCACAAACCTGTACAAGAGGAAGTCAGTAAAACACATAAACATTAAATGTAATAATTCATAAATATGTGAATATGTGTTAGGAGTTCCATTGAAAGAAATGCATGCACTTAGTTTTCAGGAAAAGATTTGGGCTTAAACGGGTTAAGAAGAACAAAATATTAACATGTTGTGTGTTGTGAATTTGATGAACAGAATAGTCAGTGTATGCTGGAGCCGGTGAAGGGGGGAGGCCTCTCTCACCTCGTGGGGAAGTGGATGAGCGGACCAGCGCTGCAGAAAGCCATGCTCGAGGCAGGGATCAACATCTTTGTTAACGAGAACACGCACAGATACGTCAGGGTCTGCAAGAAGGTCTGCATCCTTTAGCAATTTCATCTGATAATTTTGCAAAAAAGATTCAGGAATGCTTTGATCGTTGTGTTTTCTATATGGGTTACAGGGGTTAGACTTCTTGAAATTGAGCAATATGTTGACTGGAGAAGTTTTCCATCTTGCCATCCTTTTTTTTAACATTAAAATGAAATGTGCCTAGAGGTCTCTTTAATGATGGACAACATTTGATTCATACCAAAAAACATTAAACTAACACTAAATTACAGGATAGGAACTGTTGGTGCTTCACTAACGCCACATGGGGGACCCACAACATTGAAACTGACCTAACTTGATTGTGCAAGTCAGTAAATTACATTTTGTTCCTCATAGCATCAGAAAATATTCTGCTTCTTTCTGCTCTCTTTCAGAACCCACTTATAGAACAGTTTGCTTATGACCAGATGGCCCTCTATGCATCAGCTTGTGCTTTTTCTTGGAGCAAGTGGAACGCCACATGTGGAGAGGAAACTCTGGTCCTTAAGGTATTTTTATTCAGTGTAACCTTTATTTTTCTTTAGAGATTACATAAATCAATCAATCAATCAATCAATTTTATTTATAAAGCACCCTTCATACTAAAAGCAGCTCAAATGCTGGGCATGAATTAGGGCTCGACAATACATCAGTAACGATATATAAATTGCGAAGAAAATGTGATCAATATCTTAAGACATACATCTGATGGAAAATTCAATATATAGAATATTCACTGAACTCGGATCCAGAACTGCACAGCATTCTGGGGGATATAGGTAGAGTGAAAGGCTTTAGCTGCTCAACCTGGCACCGCCAGCTAAGCAAGGTCAGTGACATCAACAAACTCATTCACTCATTGGTTACCTAGCAACAACCTGTTGCATAACATGCACAGCAGCAGTTTCATGTTTCACCACTGTGCCTCATAACATAGTGGAGTGAAAACTGTAGATAAAACAGGAAATGTCATGCTATCAAACCGGTAGCATGACATTTTACATAAACATACAAAAAAATCAATAAATACTGATCATTGTCCAGCCCAGACACAAACTCATTCCTTTTCCTTCTGCACTTCATTAATCACCCACAAAATGTCTGGTTCACTTCATTGACTTAAATGTCAGGGATCAACTTGTGGAGACACTCCATGCAGTTGTGCACTACTTTCTGGGAGCATGAAAAGCCCCCAGAAACATATTTAGCAATTTAGCTGGTGTGTGACAAATAGTGGAAAAGTTCAAAAGCCAAGAATACTTCTGCAAATATCATCACTGAGTCAGTCAAAGACTTGAACAAAGACTAAGGAAAGACTAAGCCAGTGTAGCACATCTTAATTGTTCTGTTGTACTCATCTGTGTGTCCATCTTCTCTGCCAGGGATGTGAGCACCTTAAAACCGGCCTTGTACCTGAAGACTCTTGGAGAATTTACTTTATGGATTCACAGAGGAGTAGGCAACTGGAGATCACTGAGAACAGTGAAGCCTTTTCCATCGACCACGCTGCTGGCAGCGAGTTCCACTCCACACTCATCCACGTTCTGCAGGATAGCATGAGCCCTGATGGGTTAGATTTGGTCAGAAAGTCCCATTACTGCTTCATTGACACTGTGCAAAGCCTGCTCTCTGCTACTAGACCCATGATTTTTTCATAAATTGTGATGGACCAGGGGTCAATAATTTGCAAATCACAATGGCTCAGCTAATAACTTTAAATAGAGCTATGATAATAATAAATGCAAGTCTCAACAGTTTTTGCATTGAATTTCCACAGCATTGACACTAAAAGTACCAGTAGCATATATTTTATAATTTTTTTAGTTTGAATTTTTTTTTGACAACAACCTATAGAAAAAAATATGCTTATCCTGTGTTCCACAAATGTTTCATGCTTTTCTCTACTTACTTTTACAATTTTGCTTGACTACCTTTTTAGTTTTTCACTTAAAATTGGGATAAAATAGATATAACTTTGCGGTAGTAACTGGACAGATGAATTAAAAGGGTATGAACATTTTTACAAACTGTTGCAGATGTTTCAATTCAAGGCCATTAAGTGAAAACATCAAACTCCTCTATCTTTCCTCTTAGCTGTTATTGAAATGAAATAGGTTCAATATTTTAGCATTAAAACATGTATTACCTGTGAACAATGCTTTAATACAGTACAGGACATTAACTTTTCAACCACATTCGTATAAATATGTGTTAATACAGAACTGCATTACTACTCAAAGCGCTTCACGATACAAAAGGCAGACATTTCAGTTTAACAATGCACTGATAACAGAGGCCACGCGGCTCTTTGAGTCTTAATGATTACATTCTGACAAAAACAAGAACGTGAGTTAAAAATATATATATAAAGAAAGCGCCAAAAATTAAGCTTGACTGGACTCCAAGTTCTAGTGCAGAACCTCACCTCTGGCTTGAGGAGAAAAGATTTATGGCCAGTGAAGACAGAGATCAGATATTTAGGCCATATTGACATACTAAGTCAAGAAGAGACTTCGTCAGAGTTTGAAGTTACAGACATATTTAGTAAAAATAAACAAAATAAAAACGTAAAAAGCAGATTTTTTGAAAACCAACTTTTGGGGCATTCTGCAGACAACAACAGGATATTTACTTAGTAGGGCTCATTTAAAATTGTGAAGAGAACAGTACTTGCATTGTAAGTTATTTCTCCTTGTCTCCATGTCTCTTTTGTATGAAAAATATAGTTTGTTCTCATTTCTCAGGGTCATAGTAGCGCTTCTTCATGGCCCGATATTTTCTGAGGAAATAAAGGGCCTCCAGCTCTTTGATGACATGGTCTCCTCTGGCAACGAGCTGTTTGATTTTCTCAGGGTCAGTCTCATCTTTGTTCTTCATAAACGCATGCTTTAGTCGTTCTCTGAAATAAACTGCTCCCTTTGGGTACTCACGGCCAAGATACAGAAGCTGGAAAATTAGAACAAAAACTCAAATAAGATGTTTTACTTCAGAACATTTAGTATTTTTTTTTACCAAACCAAAGGTAAGTATGGAGCTATGGTTCTGTGAACTCCTACATGTCTCCTAGACAAGGTCAATCAGAAGAAGCCAGTGGTGTAACAGCTGATGGCAATGTAGACCTGCAGTTAGCATTAAGGTATACAGGCATTTGACCTCCCACCTCTGACATAAACAGGGTAGGTCATCATTCAGTCTGCTCAATAGCTGCCTTCATGTAGTCTGGGGGAAAAATTTGAGGACGGAAGGTGGTACTTGGCAATTGAATCACCCCTGATCCAACAACCTTCTAAAGCAGGCATGTAGGACCAACAGCCAGAGGAGGAAGCAGCAACACATTCGGCTGAACAAAATGAATGAGTGTGTAGTTAGCAAAACCCACTGGACACTGGAAAAAATCTACAGCAAACAAAGATAGACAGGGTAATCTGTCAACCACAGTTGTAAGAGATCATGGTGTGATCTCTGCCGTAGTCACACACCTGACTTTTTAGGGTATTTTATGAGACTGCTCAACTGTTTATTCAGGCCTCAGATATCAAAATATAGTTTATGAGTGAATAATTAAGTTCATAATTACAGTTTAAAAGAAAAAAAATATCTAATTAAATCAAACATGAGACCTCATTTTGAAGACTAACTTAATTTCAAGAAAGATAATAGCAATCTTAAAAGAGTTTGTTTACACACATATGAAATAAGGTAAAAGAAGACGTCATGGTAACGTGTCTGTACGTAAAAAGGAGAACTTACTTGGTTTTGATTAAAGTATTAGTTGCAGATTTCACATTCGCTTTCACAAATAACGTGAATAATCTTCATACATCACATTATAATGTAGACTATGTTATATCTCAAAACACCAAATTCATAGATAATTTTCAAGCAAAACTTAAGAAATGTAAAGCTTTCAAATATGAAACATGTTTGTATGTCTAACTATCTCTATGACTACCACCGGCAGTAAGAAAGGAATGAAACAGAACTTACAGTTTTGTACAGCCTCATAACTTCACTCTTTAAAGGGTTTGCCATGTCACAAACAAATGAGGCCGATCACCTCTCTGGAATCAAAGAAAGAAAAGATGGAAGTGTGAGGGGAAACAAACAGCAGCTAGAGTCTCTGACACTGTAAGCAGCATATTAATCTCAAAGTCGACTGACTCATACTAACATGTAAAAGCCTTAAAGCGGACTAGCTTGAATGCGGATCTTCTTTCCTCCTTTTCCACCTTGTCCGCGTTCACGTTTCACTCGCTGCCGTGTGGCGTATTGTAGTGTCGCAAATAAAAACATGCAAGTACGCATGTGCACCAGTTGCCGTGGTTACTTGTTCCTCTCATCGACATGAGTACGGTGATGGTTGAAATCATTGATAATATGTGTCAAAGGTTGAAATAATACAATTTCAGTTTGTTTTCTCGTCAAAACAATGAATAATTAATTACCTTTGAAGGAACTTGGTTTACTTTATTTACAGTGGGCGTTACAATTTTTTAAAATGTGCCTTATGGAAGCATTTGCTCAATGAAACTGTATTTTTGAAGGTATAATAAGCTCCACGGCCAGTGTATATCGACTCAATATTGTTTAAAAATCCTCCTATGCCTATTAACTTATCCTGTACACCTTTGTTTCACATTAACCTAGTGTTTGGTTTTATAGTGCTAACAGCGTGTGACGTGTCTGTTTCTCGTCATTTGTGTTCTGAAACACTTAAAAATGTGAAAACACTGATCAATGTTTTTGTTGAATAGCTTTGTAACGACATAGCCGTCAATACCAGTTTTATCCACTAGGTGTTAGTATTTAGTTGTCTCATGGTGAAACTATAAGAAGAAGACATGGTTGTGAAGGTGGTTGTCTAAATAAAATGGTGGTGAATGGTGAAGTAAAGGGCTTCATTCTTTCCACAATGGAAGACAGAAAGTTTACTGGTTAATTGTAATTGTAGAGAACCCTTTGCTACAAGAGCCTGTAATACATAGACGGTAGCATAACTTTTGAGGTCCTTGAGCAAGGAAGGTGATACTTAACGTGTACCTATCAGTTTAATTTTGTGTAAAATAAACTTGTGTAAAATAAACCCTAAACAGCTAGATTAGGGTATCTAAACTTGCAGTCCTCTATAACAAAAAGATTTGAGAAACTTTTCTGTGCTCCACTTAGCCTTCCTGTTATTTGCCAAATGTCTTGTCCTCTCTCACAATCTGAATACATAGTAAGCATATCTAAACATGTTGTAGAAAACCTAATAATAATAATAATAGCTTCATCTTCGAGCTTCACTTACTTTACCTTCCTAATACCGATAATAGCTAACTTTAAGTCTCAGTAACAGTGCCTAAACCAAAGAGTGTTGAAGTTTGGGTGTCTGGCTAATGGTCATTTATGGAGTGTTTGCTTTTGAGAAAATCTAGGATTTTTGAATCTCTAACTTGTGGGGCACTGGTCAAGGGCATCAAAGGTAAAAATCATCAGATTACGGTCACCAGTTCATTTCTTGGTTCTTCTCCAAATATGCGATAAGCATTAGGTCTTGCTTATCAGAAACCACATATGCAGAAGAGTTTTCAGACTAAAAATAAATCAGTGTCACAGGTGTATTGTAATGAGGAGAAAACCACAGAAGGTTTTAAGTGTTTTATTCATTTCTTTTCACAATTCATCACTGCTAGAACTTTTTCCTTAATGCAACACACCTGATCAGACACAGGACTCAACAGTGTCCTGTATCGGCCAACTACTTCAATAAGCATAAACTCAGGATATACCTGCACCAATCAGATAGCACTATATACATATGCAATTCAATACCAACAACAATCTACTGTTTGGTTCCCTTTTTATTAGCAAATGGCAAAAAAAAGGCTTTGTTCACGCTGTAACAAGGTGCTCTGTTGATTCAGTGTATTACAATCATTTCAGAAGACACTTTTTAAAATTCCTTGAAACATCTCCCATTAACTTTGAAATACTTGGCAACTTTTGTCTTTTTTTTTCCTGAAAACTTGAGCGTGAACAAAACCCACTTCAACAGAAATCAAGTAGACACTTGGTCAAGGCCATTTCTACCTCTGAGAACAAACTCTCAGGCTAAGGTTAAAGGCAAGCGAAGCAACATTAATCTGAGCCTTATAATACGAGATACATGGTCAGTGTATTACATATGATGAAGGCATAGTTTGCTTACTTATCAGGTGTAAGCCTATGCAGTTAATTAATTAATTCAAAGTGGCTTAATCCTCTAATACACACTGCATATGCATTGTACACTGGAGGAGGTGAATAGCAGACAGACACACCATCTTGATGTTTAACATCAAAATAAACCAAAAATAATCAAGCTATTGCACAGCTACCCAGATAATCAACTTTGCAAAAAAATGCAAATGTTGGATGTTTTCACACATATACCCACACATGCACATAAAGCTGGTATTTACAGCACAGAATGGCAGCATGTACAGCAAAAGAATTACAGTAAAACAAATGGGAAAAATAGCTTTTTAGATTATAGCTGATAGACAGCCCGCCAAAGTTTGCATCATTTGTAAGAATTTGTTCCTTTTTGCTTTTGCTCAGGGGATACTAAAAATAACATTAAGGGACATTAACAAATAGCTTGACTGAAAAATGTGCTGGAGTGCTGGTCCAAAAAATGTTTCAATAGGTGTCTAACGGTTACCGCCTCTATGGTTTAAAAAGGAAAACAAGACAGCTTGGTAACATTGTGGCTGATATAAGTTTTCTGATTCATATGGATGAGGCAAGTCAGAGTGAAAAGTTTGAGGCTCAAACTTTGGCAAGAATCGGCTGCGACTCGTTCCAGTGCTCCGATTTACATGTGCACAATCTTTGTCATGCATCGACACTCAAGAAATAAATACAATCATGACACCAGTTGTGTCCAAACCATGACAAACGCTGTGAACTATGATCCAGTGCAGCATAGTTACTGAAGAAACATCGTTATTGCACATGCTCGTACAAGAAGCCCCTTGGGGAGTGAGTACAGCCAGTTTCCTCTGGCACACGCACCTCCCAGTTTTTGTGATTTTGCAAACTTTGGGGACATTAAAAAGGAGGCGAAGGACTTTGCTGTAGCATCACTCAACAACAAACAATCTTAGCTATTTGCTTTCTCCACAAGAACAGCTAGCACACATCGTACACAGTACATTCCTCCGGCATGTCTAACGAGAGATTGTTGATGTCACTTTTCTTTGCATTGCATTTGTAAAAATTCAAAATTAATGCCACAAGGAGGAGAATTGCATTTAAGTGGCAGCGTAAGGGGAAATGGATTTGTCTTTGAGTGAACCGCTCGATCGCACACAAACTGATGGGACTTTACGTGTATGCGTCTGTGTGCAGAGTACATCTCAAAAGCCATTTTAAACATGCACAAACCCTCTTTCTCTACAGGCTGTCTGGCTCTGTGTGGGTGCAGATCAGATAAATATCTGTGGCTGACATATGTCAGAAACCCACAATAAATGTGTGCAATCCTTGAACCAGAGCTAAAGGCATCTTCAGACACTTCGGGACTGTAGGACATCCCTGAAACCATCAGAAGCACTTTTCAATCAGCACCCTCGATCTTACACACAGCAAGCAAACTGCTGACTGTTTCACTCAAAGACAACAACAGAGGTGAAGAGGGGTGAGGGAAGGGTCAAGGTCCAGCTTATACTGTGACTGTATTGTCCAGGCGAACAAGGGGAGGTTGGATGGAGAAAAGTGGGCAGGGTCAACCGTGATGAGGAAGGGGTTCGTTTAAGCAGAGAGGTCAGACATGGGACATGGGTTGGTGCTTTGAAAGTCTAAAGCAGACAGTGGCTGCTGCGCTTCCTTGTTGCCAGACGGCGAGTAGCTTCTGCTCCGGTGACTCCAGGAAAGCCGCTGCTCATCAGGACACTGCGATCAGGAGGCCGTGCTCTGGCAGCACCTCCAAGCTCCTCAGCTGGGGACGACAAGAAAACCCGAGCATGTTCAATGATCAGAGCTTGTAAAAAGTGTCAGGAAAATGGTGTGAAATTAAAGAGGTAGTTTGACATTTTCAGCAACATGTTTATTTTGCTTTTAAGAGCTAAATGAAAAGGATTGACAACTTTTATGCTGGATAATTTTTCTACCTTTTTCTTTCAAGTATAAGTCGTTGCAAAATGGCTGATACTGTTCCCAATTATTCCTTTTGCAAAGCTTGTTTACAAAGCATTTATGATGCTATCATACATTTTACTATCACAAAATTACTCTTTAAGAGTCAGTAGGTTGCCGGTTCAAACCTACTGGTGGTCAGAAGACCTGGAATGACAGCGTCACTTATGTAACTCTGCTCCAGCTCATCTGTGGCCAGAGTGTAGCTCGCCGCCATCAGTGTGTGAATGTCTGTTTGTAGTGTAAATGGCTTTGGAGTCCTCAAACTTGATAAGGCGCTATTCATTTATTTTTACCGTAACAGTCAGAAACAAAGTTAAGACTTATCACTTCTAAAATGTCAAACTACTCATTTCAAAATGTAACCCAATAGCAAGAAGTGGCCTTCAGGACAAACTGTGACGTTTGTCAGAATAACTTTCAAAAACAGAACAACTTGCAGATGACAAGCTGAGAACTGAGAATGAGTGATTAAATGAAAAGCAATGCTTTCACACAGTTAGCATAGCATTTACTCACAGTATTGTAGTTGTATGGTTATGGTGAAAAGCAATCCAGGGTTTTATATAGCTCTTCATTTCTGCTGCAGAGGTCGTTATTTTCTTATGTCTGTCTGACACTGATCCACTAAACTAAGGCAGCATAAGCCACACGGACAGTGAATACAGTTTGATGTATTGCAGGCTTTATAAAAAACTTGTGAAGCCTTCTACAAAACTATTATTATTCTTTTACCGTTGTTTGAAAGTAGAAGGTTTTTTTTAATCAATCAATCATTTATTGGCGTCACTGGTAAAAACAAATAAAGTCACCTTTTGTTATGGTAGAAAATGTTGTGGTGATTAATTTTGCGATTTGAGATTATGCTACTATGCTTTTCCTGCAATAAAAGATAAATTAATTTTGAGGCTTTTTACCCATAAGGAGTACCAACAACAAAGGTTTTGCAAATCATGGTTATGGAAGCATTATGTGAAGAAATAGGCCAAAACAACTTAACATCCAATATCTCTGTTATACTAGTTTTATGATACAAAATAACATAGATCATATAAAAAAAGTTGGTAATAATGCAGTTCTGAGTTTATAGGATGTGAAAGCAGTAATGTCATTATGAACCAAAAAGGGTGGGTAAGAGCAGCTCCAGTTCCAGACCAAGGACTCCATGCACCATGGAGGTAGTTTGAGATAATGAAAAATGGAAAGCGTGGGGCGGCTTGTACCCGTGTGGCACACCACAAGATGTCAGACAATTACCAGCAGGAGTACAGGAGGGGGAGGAGCTTAGAGAGGAGAGCCTCAGCTCGTTCTTCTGAGGGATTATAAAGGGGGAGAAAGGAGGAGAGACAAATTCAGAATGAAAGAACAAGGAGATGACTTTGTAACACACATTTCAGACACATCAGACGCAACAAGTAACCCTGATCACCACACAAGAAAAACATGGAGCACAAGCACAGGTGATCTACTGTTATCTAACAGAGTGTGGTTACCTCTAAATTAGTCCTAGCTTTTTTCAGTACATCGCGGGTCCGTGATACTGCAAAACAAAACAAAACAAGAAAAAAAGAAAAAAAATGTAGTGCAAGCACATTTAAGGATGAAAACAGTTTGAACTTGTGACATTACAATCACAAATTTCCTTGTATTTTATTGCGATTTTATACAACATTCCAGTACACAATGTGAAAAGGAAGGACAATAACTTGACGTTTTTATAAATAAGAATATGAAAACAGTGGCACACATTTGCAGTTAGTCTGCCACAGTCAAAACATTGTAGAATCAACTTTCACTCCACTTACAGATGCAAGTCCTTTGGTGTATAGCTGTGCTTGTTTTTATATATATATATATATATATATATATGAAAACATATAAAAAACAAAAAATGTTTTTTTGCTTTTCTTGGAAAAGTAGCATAAGCCCAGTCAGATTGAATGGAGAGCAGCTATTAACAGAGATTTTCAAGTTCCAATGGATTCTCCATTGGATTTATTTCTAGACTTTGACTAGGGCATTTTTAACATAAAAATGTTTAAATCTGAACCATTCAGATCTGTTGTTGTCATGCTTCAAGGTGAACATCCACCCCAGTCTCACGTTTTTTCCTCTGTGTTTAACTCCATCAAATCTTCCACTAAACTGTGGCCAGCTTCCCTGTTCCTGCTGAAGAAAAACCTCACCACCAGTATAATGACGCCACCACCATGTTTTGCAGATCTGAACCTGAATTCAGCTAACATGAAGTGGCAAACAGTTTCCTTTATTGAACATGCTTCTTTCAACTTATTAGGTCTCTTATCCACCTTTTTTCGCATGTACATAAAAACTCACACTGATTGACTATGAAATGCTCCATGCTCTCCTTGGTGCGGCTGGTGCTCCGAAGTCTTTGTACTGTCCCTTTAAGAACTTCTTCCTGCTCAGATATACGCAGCTTCAGGGACAAAATCTCCTCCTGCAGGCACTGCTCCTAAACAGACACAAAATACTTTTAACATGTTTGATTAAACATCAGTAAATTAATTTAATATGTTTGTGTTTTTCAGACCTTCTTGAGGTTTTGAATGGAGGGATCTGAGTTAGGAAGAGCTGCTCTCCAGAACATCTTCAGCAGAGACATGGCCTCCTCCAAGATCTGCCTCAGAGTCTTAGTGTTGGACAGAAGACTCTTTACACATCCATAGTCCACGGCCTGCAAACAGACCTCTTTTAGTTAGAAGTATTTAACAGTTTTAACATGACGGTGCGAGTCGGCGATGAGCACAGACCAGATCGCTGCCCTCTATCTGTTTGCCCTCCAGCAGCGGTGGGCTGAGGCAGGCCTGCAGGGTGGCCTCCATGCGCTGGACGAGGCTCCGGCCCTCCAGGACCTGCTGCTGCAAAGCGCTGAAGTCATCAATGTGGCCAATGGCGTGGCGACCGTTACGGTTTGCAAACGACCCATCTGGTGCCTCCCCTTCCAGCTCTGAGTGAGGGTCAAGAGAGTCTGCTGGAGAAATAGAGGTGGAGTGCATTAGATTTTCTGAAGGCTGTCATGAGAATTTGTTTTATTTTTAATGGAAAAGAGAATTAGTAGAGCTTAGATTTGATCAAAACTACACAGAATCAGGTAGATAAATATAAAACACAGTTATTGTTATAATGTTTTACAAAGCATGCATAAACCACTGTAATGCAGGAGCGGTTATGGTCACACCATTAGCAGGGCTATGGCTGTCATCCAGGTCTGAGTAGGGGGGACCAGGAGATCCACAGTTAAACAAACCGATGTCCCTGACCGGTGGAGACGGCGCTGGGTCTGTGGAGCGCACAGACACACAGAGTAGGCTTGGACACACTGCAGTCCACACGCCACGGCACGCCGAGTGTCACAAGCGAGTCACTATATTTAGAAAGCTCGGCCTCACCATGCAGCAGCTGTCGTCTGTAGAAGGTTTCCCTCTGAGGACTGGCGGTCAGCGCAGACAGAGATGGAGCCCGCGGTGACCCCACGCCTAACTTCTGCTCCAGCTGCTTGTGGAGCTCCAGCTGCTTGAGAGCGCTGTTTTCCTGGACACTGCTCTGCAGCTGGGCCCGCAGACTTCTGACCTCTCCCAGGAGCTCCCCCAGCTCCATTGGGAAACCCGCCAACTCACACAGATACCCTGAACAGGAAATATACAGGAAAAAGCTCTGGATGTGGGGCTTGGAGTCGATCTTCAAGGTGTCATTCTGGTATTATCCAAATCTATTTAAAGTGCCTGGCAAAAATAATTTTGAATTTGCCAGGCATAAACTTTGTGTGAAATTGTGTAATAGTTTTGAATCTTCAGTGTATTTTGTGTGGTTTTATGTGGTAGACTGACACAAGGTAGAGAATAAACCTAAAGTGGGAGGAAAATTATTTATAAGGTGCAAACTCTAAAAATCTGCCCTTAATGTAAGAGTTGCAAGAAGGCAGTCATTGTTGTCATTGATATATTCAAAGGCTAGAGTGGCCCAGTCAAAGTCTGGACCTAAATCCAAGTGAAAATCTGTGGAACACTTTAAAAGAAATGCTCATCTGATCAACAGTTTTGATTTTAATTACAATGTATAAAGATTGATAAAATATAAAGGGGGCTGAATATCACAGTGAAAAATGCGTTGGTCTACTAGTAAAATGATTTTGCACTTCAGGTTTTACTGGAGTCTTAATATGAACAGATTGTTGACCCTCCCATTTCACCTTGGGAATTGGTATAGTTGTCCCAGAAATGCCTTGACTAATATTTTATAACCTCGTTATAAAATCGAGGTTATAATGTGGCAAAACATAAAAAAGGAGAAGTTGTAATTAACCACTTCACCATTAGATGGAGCCACCAAAGGGACATTTACAATAAACTGTAGATAGAGATTCAAATTTCATTAATAAAATGTCAGTAAAAAAAGACAGACTGACCTTTGTTAGCCTTGCTGCTGGAACACACTCGATCATAAACATGCAGTTCGCTCTGCAGTGAGTGGATCAGTTCTCTGCTCTCACTCAGCTGCTGTTGCAGCAGAGATGTCTCGTGCTGGAGCCTGGTGAGGTGAAGTTTTATAATTCATAAAAGCAACACAAAAATAACGAGAGAATCAGTGTGGGGAGCGACAGCAACCTGTTGGTTTTGTCCTGGCTGGCCTGTCTCTCCTGCCTCAGAGCGTGAATCTGCTGCCCCTGCTCCTGAGTGTGAGCCTGCAGACGCCGCAGCTCCTCCTTCCACTGCTCGGCCTCCAGCTCGGCCTGCTTTAGGCGGGTTCTGGCTGCAAACATGGCCTCCCGCAGCTGCACCACCTCCTCATTTGTGCCTGAAGTCAAGAACGGGAACAATTTATGAAATGAAAATGAATTATGCTGTTTGGAAGCTTTTCAATGACGTGTACCTGTGCTGGCCTGTAGGCGAGACTGCAGACTAAGATTTTCCTCTTTCAGGACCCTGATTTCACTAGAAAGCTGGGTAACTGTGTCAAGTCCCTGAATGTAGATGTTTGTTGGTGCTCCTGAAAAGGCAAAGATGATTATTCTCATTGAATTTAAAGAAGGAGGCGCTTCCGGCGTATTCTGCTCATGCTTTACCTCCATCCCGCCCGGTGGACGACAGTTTATCTTCCAGCTGCTGCCTGAGCCTCTCATTGGTCCTGATCGACTCCTCCAGGCGCTGACGGAGGCATCTCACCTCTCGGAGGTGCTCCTCGATCAAATTTACTCCTGCAGACAAGCAGTACATCAGCTTTGTTTCTCCCTCCGGGATGGGTTCATGCCACTTATGCTTTTTCAACATTTTGTCACAATACAACCAGCATTTTTTGTCTGTTTTATTGGAATTACATGTGATAGACTCATTCTCATTTTCATTTTGGATTTAATTTCAGACTTTGCATCCCCACAGCATGATGCTGCCATAACCGTGTCTTTCAGTGAGGATGGTGTGTTCAGTTCTTCTGTTGGTTAATCATCTAAAATGACTGAAAACTCAGATTTACAGGGATCGGGGTGGAAACCGTTCTGGTGCCTTGTTCACAAAAGAAAAATTATTTTGCTAAGGCAAATTGCGGAACATTAACAGGTGGTGATGGTAAGTTTAATCCGTCCAGTAACAGCCCAGTTGCCCAGTTACTATAACTGAGTATTGTTGACTATACTTGAGTATTGTTTATATGAATTAAAATCCAAAAATATTTCTACAGCTTTCCTGATATGAGCAGATGACTCTTATGCAAAATACAATGTTTGCAAGATTCATTAAAAAAATAAAAATCTTTGGACCCATCGACCAAAGTGTGGCCCTGGGCTTCTGCTCCTGTATGTTGTTTCTAAAGCCTAGCCCAGACCAAAACTCCGTTATAGTTCCTGGTTGTCAAGTTATAAAAAGTGAAAGAAGTTGTTTTTCTATACCATCTCCTCACCTGTTTGGGTGTTTGATGTTTGATTTCCAGAAAAGATCCCGGTTGGCTGAACTAAGCTGTCCATGTCCCACAGAGGTTGTCCTCTCACAAGACCTGAGTCAGATTTAACGGAGTGGCACTCAGGGATGCCACCTAGCTGGTAGTGTTGAGCTAGCTGGTTGTAGCTCGAGAGGTCATGCTGGTTATGAGGGCCAGGCGAAAGGCCAAACAGGGCTTTGTCCTGGGGAGCCAGGAAGCCTGTAATCAGACACATGTGGTCAGGAAGAGAAGAGTGAGCCAGAGACAGAGTGAAAATGTCCAAATCCAAAACATTTCACTCATGACACACTCTCTGTGGCCCCTCACCCCTGTACTGCTCATGTATCTGTCTGTAGAGCATGTCCAGCTCTGGGCGAACAGCGGCAACAGACAGGGCCCTGGGCCGGGGGTCAGAAATCACTTCGTAACCCCAGACATCAGGGCCGGAGGACACAGAGAGGGAGGAGACGGGTGCACTGAAAGAGGCTGGCGGAGAATGACAGGAAAATAAACATACCAAACACAAAAGAAGAATTTTTTTTTTTTTTTTTTTTTGGGGTGACTCCCATACCTCTACCTGCAGGAGTGTTCAGACCTACAGGGGCAGAGCAAAGCATGCTGGGACAGCTGTTGGAAGCCTTTAGAAGGCCACGAAGAGGTTGGAGAGATGGATGGACTAGGAGAGGATGTATGGAAGATGAAGGGACAGAACGATGCATATCGCAGGGAGAAAGAACAAGTCAGTGTAAGAGTTTAAGAGTACCGTCTGGTTGTGGCGTGTGGCCTTGCTGCCGGAGCCGCTGCTCCTCGGGAAAATCTGTAGCTGCCATGTCCGAGCACAGCTCCAAGTCTTCATTGCTTTGGTACTCATCAGACACCAGGGAGGTCCTGTCCGATTGGTCGGTGGTCTCGGAGAGGGCGTGGCAGCTGGACGGAGTCTCAGGACGTTGGTGGAGCTTGGTGTGGAGTGACTCAATGAGTTTATCTTTCTGCTGTAGCTCCTTACTCAGCCTGCAAGAAAAAAAATCAGGACTTTTATTCAAAGCCATTTACTGGTTATTCATTCAACTAAAGTATCTGGAATAACCAAGGAGAGCAGATTAACCTTTAGTCACCCTCAGCAACCATGTGGTTTCTCATTGTGTTACATGGCAGCAAGTTCACGGTGGGACAAGATAAAGGACTCGTGTCCCACCAGCTTTAGCAAAGTTAACGAGCTAAAGCTGGTGACCTTACAGGAGGTCAGCAGAATGGTCCTACTCCAGATAAATATTAAAGTACATTTTCTTTGTGTGTGTGTTGTTGCAATTTTTGTGAATGTTTTTATGAACCTGTAAGTATCTCTGTTCAGTGTTGAATCCTCCAGCTCAGGTCAGTCTAAGTAGAGCAGCTGGTCTAAATGAACTTTTCCAGAAGAACGATCAAATATTCACCCTGAGTTGTGCCAAGATTTCACTGATAACAGCAAAAGGCTTGTGCTTCTTCTGGAATACCCCTGAAGTTGCACCAAATACTGTTTTCCAGATGATGATGATGAGTGGATACAAACTTCTGACAAGTGCTGTGCACGTTCACACACACACACACACACCCCCACCCCCCCTCCCACACACGCCCCCACACACACACACAGTAGGATTGACGTACGAAAACCGATGAGATAACTCACCTTAAGGCAAGCAGCTCCTGGCCTGTTTTCTCACTATGGTTCTCGGCCCCCTCACCTATAATTAGGAATAAGGCAAGTTGGAAAATATTAAAGGAGCAAAAAATTTAAGGGAGGAAAGAAATATGGTTCTCCTGCTTGGATATCTGACTGAAAAATTCTCCTTACCTCCACTTATCTTGGCGAGGACTCTCTGAGTCAGAGCACTGCTCTGAGCCAGCTGCTCCCTGAAGCTCTGACCCATGTTGTAATCGACGTCGTTGGCCCGCAGGAGCTCTTCAAAAGCCTGAAGACATTTAGGGAGCGAATATGAAAACACAAACATGAAATCTTCTCTCTGCCCCGTGTTGTAGAAGATGGAGGAAATTTGGCAGAATCATAAGAAGCTGCAGCACCTTGGTAGTATCCCCCAGGTGTTGCGTCAGGATGTGGCAGACCCCCTGGCCCTCTCTCATCTTCTGCCTGAGGTGGGACAGCTCACGAGCCTGAGCCTGGATCAGAGAGTTGTACTTCCTAAGGAGAGGAAGAGAAGCCCAAAGGTTTGAAGTGGCACAGAGATAATAGTTTACTGAGTCTTAAGACTGAACTCATGAGCATCTGCTGATAAGCTCTAGAGAATAGAGAAAGTGCATCTGCTCAAGTGAATATGTGGTTCTCACTGCAAGAACGTTTCCCTACTTCAGTCTCTGTCTTCTCACCCAGGCCAGGTAGCACATTTCCCCTCTTCCGATTGACCTTTGCCCTCTTCAGCAGTGGTTTTCAGCTGAGCCTCAAGCGATGCGACTCGCTCCATGAGCTCCTGCAGCTGCCTGCTGTGCCTGGAGCTGGAGCGGACTCCCTGCGTGTCTGACATCCAGCCTTCATCTTCCTCCACTGCACTGGGGCCCGCCGACCTCTCAAACGCCCAGTTGACCTAAAAGGTGGGCATCAAACGGAGCAGCTAGTAGCGGGGGTCCACAAAATATCACTCAGGGAAAAGCTCCTTTGGTCAGTCTGTATCCTCAGTCCAAGCATCAAACCATGAGAATTAAGAGACATCACATCATTGAACTGTTTTAGAAAATAATTTAAACAATAATCAAAACTGCATTCATGTTTTAAATGAACATCTTTGGATTACAAATGTTTAAAAAATTTTTTTTTTTAATTAAATAAGAGTGGTGTCAAATGTTTGTGCAGCAACAATGTTTGTTCAATAATATTCGTAAATGTCTCCAAACTATCTCATCTACATTTACAAAATCAAATGAAATATGGTATCAGCCAACTATGTTATGTTTGTGCAGCAAAAATGTTTGTTTAATATTCACAATTTGCTTTACATTTTCAGAAGTCACCACAGGGCTGCTCAGTGGCACAGTTGGTAGAGCTGCTGCCTTGCAGCAAGAAGGTTCTAGGTTCGATTCCCGGCCCCGGTCTTTCTGAATGGAGTTCTCCCTGTGCATGCGTGGGTTCTCTCCGGGTACTCCGGCTTCCTCCCACAGTCCAAAAACATGACTGTCAGGTTAATTGGTCTCTCCAAATTCTCCCTGTGAGTGTGTGTATGCATGGTTGTTGTTCCTTTGTGTCTCTGTGTTGCCCTGTGACAGACTGGTGACCTGTCCAGGGTGACCCCGCCTCTCGCCCGGAACGTTAGCTGGGGATAGACACTAGCACTTCCCAAGTCCACTAAAGGACAAGGGATTATAGAAAATGGATGGATAGATGGCTGGATGGCTGGATGGATGGATGCAGGTCACCACAGACCAAATCTGCTTCTCCTCACCCACTTTAACAAAATCAAGCAAAATCCTGCAGGGTGATGTGCAGGTCACCTTGCGTGGCGTGCGCTCCAGGCTGGAGGCGTAGTCACTGGTGGTGGACAGTGAGCGGACGCGCAACTGCAGTCCACGGATCACCTTGTGGCAGCGGGTCAGCTGGGAGCGCAGATCCTGGATCAGATGCTGAAGAGACGCAGACTCGCCCTCCGTGTTGAAAGCCCCTCTGTTCCCGCTACAGTTCCCGGCGTACCAGCTGCCATCCGCACCCTCACAGTCCTGAGGCTGGGACAGCGACGTGCACATCTCCAAGTCATCAAACTCTGATTGGATCACATAGGACGAGGTATAATGAAGCCCGACAAGTCAGGAGGGGTTGAGAATGAACATTTTGGTCTCAGAGAAGCCGTGTCTGTGTGGATCACCTGGGCTGCTGGCGTCTTCCCTCTCAGCTTCGTTCTCACTGCGGCCGCAGGTCTCGTAGCCGAGATCCTGGAGATCCACTTGCACCTGCTTACTGGCCTGCTGAACCGACGTTTCTGCTGCAATGACACAGGAACAATCACAACCTGATTGTGTTTTCTAGCATGGTTGCTAGATCGCCTGCCATTCTCCCTCTGGATGAAACATCCCCTTCTGAAAAAGGTATTTTTAGCAGTGTAGTGTGTGGCCTATAATAATCCTCACACTATTAAAGCAGATGGTTCCAAATGCCACACAAGTTCCAATTTTTTTTTATACTTGCACACCCGCTCTCCAAATTGTACGCACATGTCCCTGTGCTTATGACAAACTCACTTAGCAGATCTCTGTAGTCCTTGAGCTGCTCGGCCTGAGCCTGGACGGTGGCTTCGGACACCATCAGCCTCTCTTTCAGCTCTCTGTTCTCCTGCAGGCTCAGGGTCAGGTCAGAGCGAAGATGAGCCGCCTGCTCCCGGAGACCCTCCTCTATGTCCTGCCAAATGGCTCCCGCCTCACTGCTACTCTCAGCGGACTCCACCATCTGCAACAGGAAGGAGATTCAGCAACAGAACAGGTTCAGATGTGCACCGCTATGGATGACATTAATAGCTGGCTATCTACAACAAACGATGGCCGAAAGAGACTGAAAATTGAAAGTTTACATGTAAACAATATTTTAAATGTAAATTTCAAAGGTTAACATTACGCAGAATATCTCAACAAGTTTTGCAACACACAGAATTCACCTAAAATTTATTTTATAGATAAAATGGGAGAAACACATTCCTAATGAATGTATACCCTTTGAACTTTATTTTTTAAGTTTTTGGACCATAAAAAAAGTTGCTTCTTCAGGTACAGACTCAGGAAAGTTGATTTTAAAAAAAGCCCTTTTCTGTTTTTTATGTGTTAAAAAAATATAAAAGTGATGCATCTTTTTCCTAACAGGTTTATGCTGGTTAGTGTTGCTCACGTAAAATTAAAATAAAATGAAAGGAAGTTTGTGACTTTAAATAGCAAGACTTAAAAAAGTTCACTTTTCCAACACACTGTGAATACAAACACTTTTAGTCGTGACCTGAACGACTGGAGCAAATAGGATTATGCGTTTTACTAGCTAGACAAAATCCCATTTCTGATTGTAATTTGGATTACAAATTCAATTTAACAATTGCTGTTAAAGTAAATGCGAGTAAAATATTACCGCCTCAGCCTGTTTGGGCTTCAGGTTCAGTGAGCTCGGCCTCATGCAGTGCCTCTTCCCCGACTCGGTGCTCAGACCAACTCTAGAGGGACCTCGCTTCCCCGACACCGCCGGAGATGATTCAAACTCTTCATCGTCCTCCTCGGCACTGCTCCTCTCCCTCTCCTCTCGTCGGCTCAGTTTAGTCTCTGCGTTCCTCCTCTGCCCCCCCACTCTCTGACACCCCTGACTTTCTTTCAGAGCCTCATTCTCCTGCTGCAACCTCTGCAAGGCATTCCTACAACAAATAAAAAAACAAAACAAAACACAAAGCCACGAGAAAAAAAGATGATGAATCCACACAGAGGAAGAGGAAAGTAAAATAAAACGGTTTCAGGAAATCTTAGGAGATCCTGAAGTATGCACCTGATGTCAGATAAAGACGCGTATCCATCCTCATCCAGCTGCGACTGCACTTCTTCAAGCTGAACATCTAGAGTCCTCTTGGCTTCTTCAAGCTGCTGAATGTGGTGTATCGTCTCCTCTACCAGTTGCCCGGACTCATCACCGGTTCTTTGAGGCTTCACTGAGGCCTAAGAAGACAGGAAAACGTCCATTTTGTTCTCAGAAAAGACAAATGTTTTTTTTGTCTGAAAGGGGTGAAAATGGGCTTTTACCTGAGAGTTCAGGCTGTTATCCTCCTCCTCTATGCTGTCAGTGAACTCCTCGCTGCTGCCGTCTTCATCGTCTACCTCCTCGTCTTCCTCCTCTTCTGAGCTGAACTCTGGAAGCACAATAACCATGTAAGGACAACATCCACTTCCTCTGGTTCTACAATTATACGTTTTTCTTTCTGTTCTTTGTTTTGCTCCTGCATCACCACTCCATTCCACAGACCCCTCGGCTCTAAACCAACTCACTGGAAGTCATGGGACTGAAGGGAAATGTTATGTCATGTTTTGTTAGCCTGCCAGAAAAAAACACTCACTCCAAATGAGTGTGTGTGTTTATGAGACCAACTTTAGAACCAACACACACGCATATAGATTTGGACGTTAGAAGAACTCTGTGCTTGCTGCTCACCACATTTAATGGTTTTGCTTACATTTTTACTGAAGTATTGTGGGTAATAATCCAGGAAAAAGAGGAACTGGAGAAAACTTTTGCTTTGCAGGAAACAGAGGTTCAGTGGAAAGTGAGTCATCAGGAACTTTAAAGGGAAATAGATGCACTCACTCCTTCCTACTGACCAAACAGACGCACACGTCACCAAGTGTTCAGTCAGTCGTATGTTTGATTTTACGGTTATTCAGAGCATTTTAGGGCGATTTATCAAATCACTTACTATCAGAAAAAGTTTATTTTCTCTCTGTCTGTAAACACGTGTAAGGGGAGTGTTTGTGTTGCTAACAACAGGGCAGCCAACTCACAGTCAGTAGTGTTTGTTGATTGAGCAATGTGCTGTGTGCGCTGAAAAGGGCTGAATGTGGGGCTCTGTTGATGTTGTGGCTCCACAGACTCAGTGTGTTTAGTTCATACAAGTTTTATAGCAAGGAAATCCTCATTTCTATTTTATTATAAAAAAATTTACAAAAATCCAGCAAACATTATTACTACCAGAAAATAATAAGTCACTCTCAGTCCAAGCACCAATATCTTGAATAATTATTCACTTAAAATAACCTCTTATTTCTCATTGAAAAGTTACTTGTAAGTTAGCTTTGTCGTATTTCAAGCATATTAGTTTAAATGCACTAGAAACTAGATTTTAAAAAATACTTTAGATTTTGTGTTTTTTGGATCACGACCTTTGCTCCTCATTTACATCTGTGACATTTTGATGCCCCTTAATATGTTCTTGCTTGCATTATTATTTTTGAGTAGACGCAGACCTCTACAGACTGGGATCACATCACCAGAGCTGCAGTGTTAGAGATGCTTTGACCCAGTTGTTGTGAAACTCTCTCACATCCTTCCCTTCCCTGTTTTCCTGATTTGAGGGCAAAATATGAACTTATTGCCTGTTGCATCTCAACGAAGGGATAACTAGTTGTTCTCAGTGGTCATAATGTTATGCCTGATGTGTGTATATATATCCCTCATTTACAGAATGGGAATATGAAACAGGGTGTTAAAATCAGAGCCATCATGCAAACAGGACAACCATGCCACAGTTTCATGCATCAGGAAGCAAGGACATGGAGGGAAGTCTAATTTGGACAAGAACACATTTTAATTTAATGTTCATGGATCTTTTTTTTTTTTACAAAAATAAAAGAAAATTCTGAAAACTTGATTCAGTTGTAAGATTTCAAAAAGAATATTACTTTGAGATTGGATCTAAGGAGGACCAATCAAGGACCATTTCGTGGATTAATCTTTTGGCATGTTGTATTTTTATGACAACTTTCTAATTAAACACAATAAAAATAAGTCAATACCAGAGGTCCTTTTGACAAAAAACAGTACATTTATTGTTATTGCATTAAAAAAAAAGAAATCAAAAAGTTGACATTCCACCTCTGAGGCAAGATGAGGTTTCCTGGAATATGTCCTCTACCGATATTAATTTCTAACGGGCAGGCAACGTTTCACATCTGGATATTTCTCACTACAACACAGAACCGATGAGCACATGTTGCAAAATGATGCATTTATTAAGATAGTGACATTACTTTTCTATATGAAGCAGTACCTACCAGCTTATATTTCAAAGGTTTAACTTGTTTCATGCATACCTGTTAGACTAAAATAAAAAAATAAAAAAACTGGAGCGTAGCAGGTTTTTCGTTACAGAGCGCTGGGGAAAAAAAAGCTTAAGGTTAACCCTGAAGAGTTGAAATCCTACGCCATCTTTGTTAAATGCAGACACACAGATGACATAAAACAAATGATGGATGGTGATACGTTTCACTGTAAGACGCGAGATTGAGCGTCTCCACAAGACGAAACGTCACTGTAACAGTACGGCCGGTAAGACACGGCGCAGCAGGCAGTCATCAGAAAATGGAGAACACATCCACACAATGGTCACAGAATATTTCACATATAGAGATAAAAACTGAGGTGCACATCTTTCGTTTCAGAGAGGTTAATGTGAACAGAGCTTGTTCTGTGAGTAGAGCTGGTGCTGACTGGGCAGAGCTGCCTCCAGACTGAGGGTCAGACTCTTCCTATGATTCTCTCTTGATAAATTCAGCCGTTTCTCCGACTGACCCTCAAGCCTTAGAGGCAGCTCTGTCTCACTTTAAGACTTTCACTCTGAAATGCTGAGCGTCAGGGCAGGGTTAGTGAGTGCCGACTGCAGCTGTGGAGGCTAGTCCCCGCCAATCCCACCTCCAAACTCAGGCTGCCTTTTAGCTGCCCGCTCCAGTGCCAGGGCCATGCTGCGGGTCCTGGACAGAACCTCCTCCAGCTGCCCTCGAAGTGCCTGAACTGAGTCTAGTTCGGTGTGCAGGCTCTGGGTCCTCTCTGTGCTGCTGTTGCTGCCGAAAAAAAAAGAGAAAAGAGAAAATGTATAAAATCCTAAGAGAAAACATTTTGTATTTGCAGAATTCAAAGCATCCCTCGTTTCCCCTTACCCATCACTTCTGCTAAGCTGGGTCAGATTTTGGTATAACCTCTTTTCTGTCCTCAGGGCGTCATTCAGCTTGTTGTACTCAGACACCAGCTGCTCTAGCACACACTGGAGACCAGAAGTAGAAGTTAAAAATATACACTGCTCTGCAAAAGCCTTTTTTCACCCCATTTTGTAATGTTACAACCAAAAACAGAAATTTATGTTATGTGATAAACAAAAACAAAACAGCTCAAGATTGTTTTCACACCAGTCTGAAACCTTTTGCAACTTTTTTTTTTCTAGAATTTCTCAATATTTAGTTTCCATCAATCGTCTAATTGGAGTTATTTAGGGGAATCAGAACAAAGATGCTTGAATGGAAATGCATGCCACATTGTTTTGTTTAAAAAAATAAACAAATAAAAATCATTTATCATTTTCTTGTAGTTAAAAATGCATGCCACTTTGCATCTGAATTTGGCATAAACACCAACAAATTATATCAAATTCTGTGGTTTTGCTAATAAAAATATGAATAAATTCACAGGGCATTGTGCAAAAGAATAAAAAAATGGAAAAAGGATTTGTTTCCACTAATTGACACATTCTTACTTGCTGTTGATCTCCGTCTTTTGTCGCCGCATCCTGATTCTGCCGATGGGCCAGAGAGGAGCGCAGATCAGCGATCTCTTTCTGCGTGAAGAGAATGACTCCATATAAAAAATAATCGCAATCGTGACTTTGGTGCAGCATCTTGGAGGTCAGACGAAGATACCTGAGCCTCCTTCTCCTTCTTCAATACCAGCTGAATCTCGTCCTTCAGAGCTTTCACTTCGGCCTCCCTCTCCTCCTGCACAGCCTCCTCCCGTTCCTGAATCAGCTCCTGACACAAAGTGTACCATGGCATAAGATCAGGAATGCAGAAGACAAGGTGAGGGGAAAGTAAAAGAGCAGAAGCATGAGCAGGTACCTTAATAAAGGCTTCCTTCTCCTTGAGCAGGCTTCGTAGATGCTCTGCCTCTCCTCCCGTCTCCGTCTCTCTGTCTCGCCTCAGATCGCTCAGCTCCTGCTCCGTCTGCATCAGCTGCTTGCGAAGCTCCTGCTGCTCGTTCGTCCGCTCGGTGATCACCAAGGAAAGCCTATATGAGTAATCCTGAAAGAAATAAAAGATGGAGAGACCTTTCATAGATTTTTTTGATCTCCGATTTATCCATTTAGGTGCATTTTCTTTCCATCTGCACTGCAAACCTGGAGGTACTGGTCTTTGGAGCCGAGCGTGCTGAGCAGATCCAGGATCTGTGCTTGGTGTTCGTCGGTCTGCCGGGTGCGGTCGGACAGCAGCTCCTGGAACAGTTTCTCTTTGAGGGCCAGCTGAGCCTTCAGCTCCTCCACGACCCCAGTGGGCCCAGCCTGGACTCGGGCAACAAGGGCGCTCGTTAGATCCTGCACATGACACACAAAACAGAAAGCAGCGTCGGCATAGCTATCATGTTTGCAAAAGTAAAACTAGTAGCACAGGTTTGGGCAACCAGCAGCACCTTTGGAGGCCCGTATAACAGAGGATGTGTTGGGTGTTACCTGCATCTCCTGGCTGCGCGCCTGCAGGGCCGCCTGCAGCTGGTGGATGATGGTGTCCTTCTCCCTCAGAGCCATTTTCTCCTTCTCCTCGCTCTTCTGCTTCAGCCACTGCAGGTTCCTGTAGGCCTCTGCTGCCTGCTCCAGCTCCAGCTCCTTGCTGCGCACAAGAGTGTCCAAACTCTGGCGGCAGAGGAAAAGCAACCCCACACGGATTCATTCGAACAGATAGCAAGAAAAATACATTTCTAAAAAAACAGCTCTGACATTCATTGATGAGCGTACCGTGATGGTTTCCTCGTTGTTGGACAGGATGCAGCGGAGCCTCTCCAGGTCGCGCTCCTTCTCCCTAAGGGCGAGCTGCAGCGCCCTCACCTGGCCCTCACGCTCCTCCAGACAGCGGAACTTGTCATCGATGGAGCGCTGCGAGCAAAAAACCAATTACTTATTGGGTACAACTCCAGAACATTGTGCTTCTTTGGAATAAGAAACAAGAATAAACATAAATAGACACATTTTTTAAAAAGTACTGAAAACCCTTTAAATATTCTGTTGTTCTGATCTTTAAGTTCCAACAGCCGACTGAAGCCGATCGTGTTTCGCCCACGTTCAGCCGTGACGCTCATATTACGGGTCGTAAAGTTGACTAAAAAGGGTTTCTATGACAGAAAAACTAATTGACATTTTTAAAAGGGGAAAAAATTATTGTCATGAGTAATATTTGCAATTTTCTTAGAGTGTGGTTCTTTACCTCCAGAGCTCGGTCTCTCTCCTTAATCCGCTCCTTGAGCTTCTCTAGCAGAACGTCTCTTGGCTTGGAGCTTTTTGTCGACTCCAACATGTCACAATACTCCTGAACACAGCAACAGCAAAGATCAACGCTCCGTGAAGCGTAGGAACATGACAGTCTGTGTCTTTGTGAATGCAAAGTGTGTATGATCCAACCTGCAGCTGCTGCTCCTTGTCCTGCAGGGAGTGCTCCAGCTGCGCAATGATCCCATCTTTCTCTCGCGCTGCTGATGTCTTCTCTGCCTCACATTCCTTCAGAGCCGCCTCTTTGGTCTGAAGCTCGGAGCGAATCTTCTGCAGAGCACTGCGCAGGTCCTGCAGGGGGAACAGGAGAGATTGCAGACACGCGCGCCTCGTATATCCGGGCAAACCAAACGTGAACGGCGGCGCTGACCTGGTTGTGTTTTTCCGTGACCTCCCTATGCTGCAGTTCCTCTTGCAGGTCAGAGCTGAGCCTGTCCTGGAACCTCAGCAGGTCATCGCCTTGCCTTTGGCTTTGCCTTAGGCTTTCCCTGGCTGGCCTCGAGCTCCAGACCCAGAGAGAACAGAGAGCTCTGCACCCGGACCAGCTCACCCTGCAGCTGGCCAAGCGTCAGGGACTCGCTCATCCCCGCAGGAGTCTTGAGAAAATATAAACCGTCAGGCTTCACATCGTCACCTTGACTACAGACAGATTCTGGGACGGGAGACGTGACATAAAACACGCTGCAGGTCTCACCTGGCTTTGAGTGAGCTGGTTACGATGGGCCAGTTCTTGCAGCTTGCACAGAGTATTGTTCTGGCCTTCAATCAGATGGTACAGCTCCTGGGCCTTCAGAGAGACAAGTAAAACAGGAGTCAGCTCATTTAAAGAAAAAGTGTTTCAGATTTCTACATCTGCAGACACTGACCTCGCTGTCTTTGGTTGTCATGGACTCTGTGAGGCCCTGAATGGTTCTTTCCTGACTCTGCGCTGCCTGTCGGAGCGAACGCAGCTCACACTCCATCTCGCTCAGCTTTTCTTGCAGCTTCTAGGAGTGGAGAAAAAAAAATAATAATCAGACCCGCAGTGTGAGTAAAATGTAGCTATTTTTAATGAGCCTCACCATGTTGTTGGCCTCGCTCTCCTGGATCTTTGCCTGCAGGGATTGTACCTGGAGCTGGGCCTTCTGCAGCTCGCTGACGCACTGACCTGCTGCACATTCGTACTGGTTGAGCTGACTCTGCTGCTCCTCAACAAGGTTCTGAAAAAGATTATGTTAGAGCTAATTTATTTGCAATTAATTCATTGTTTTGTTTTATATTCATATAAAGTGTACACAAAGAATAACCTCCACTTAAATATATATATATATACTTTTTGGGACGTATATATATATATATATATATACATTACTGTGGTTCATTCAGGCTGCAGATAACAGGAGAACATCAAAGGCTAATCTCTTTGAGCTTTCAATCTCCGTCATAGAAAATGCTGAATTAGGAAATTTTGACCATTGAATGGCATCCTTTCTCCTGAAAATGCAAAGACTGCTGACTGACCACAGCTGAGTATTCACAGAATCACCTCTTCAGAGATTTTTCTTAAGTACTCCAAACTGTTCACAGAAAATTCAATTTTTGTTTTTTTTCCTTATTTGTTTCATAAAATATATGAAAGAAAATCAGATTGGGAATTCTTAGATGCAATGCAACTTGGCAGGCTATTGGTTGGCGTTTGCAAGGCAGACAGTTTATTTTCCTTGGCTCTGATTAGCTTAGCGAAGTTAAGGAAGACTGTATATAATAGTGTGTTTGGAAGTGTTTGGTGTTTGAACTATTAAAATAGGTAGTAATATACATTTTTAGAGATTTTAGTTATTTGTGGAAGGCTGTGGTCTCCATGAATACCGGGAGCCCAGTGTTATGCTAGCTGTGCCAATGATGCAAACCACTAATATAATATTCTACAGGCAGTTCAAAATGTCAACTTCATTTTGTTTTTGGTTTACAAATTCATACCAAATTTACATCCTTTCATATTATGCTTCTTAAAGAGGAATTTAAATGGATGGACATCATTGTAAGCAGGTTAAAGCTTTACAAAAAATATTCATGACTGGATATCAGCCACAAACCTCTATTTGTTCATCTGCACAAGCTAATGGGCCACACGAGGAAGAGAAAACACTGGAGTGGTTTGTGAGCAGATGTGCATGGCTGCACCCAAAGCGCTTCAATAAAAGCATCATTACGTGATCATTTAAACTTCTACTAACACTGAGGTTATTGTGTTGTATGGTTCAGAATTTAAACTAATTGATAAGCAATGTTTTATTTTTCAAAAAACAAATAAAAAAATAAAGCCTTGAATTGTGCTGCTGTAGCAGCAAACCAGGGTGGAGATGAGCTGAGAAGATCTGACATTGTGTGGATCACTTTGCCCCAAGGTCTCCAGAAAATAGGTCACCAGCGGAGCCACTCTGTCTTTAAATGTCTCCCCTTATCTAACCTACTTCAGTCATTGGTATGTGCTTGAGAGAATGAATGCATCCCCCTCACAGAAGATTACTGACTGGAGTGAGCTGAAATTTTGTTGTAGTTTGGCTGAGGAAACCGTGACAAACTGAACAGCCTCTTGTTAAAGTGCAGACATTAATTTCTGCCAGCATGGCGATGGATGCCAACAGTATGAGCATTTTCAGTTCAAGCTATTTTTAAGAGCTAAGACTGGCTACAAAGTCAGCTTTCACCTGTTGTGTAAATGCCGCAAACATAATATCTCTTCTACAAAAAAAAAATCTATTCACAGAATCTCAGTTTAGAAAGTTCAGTCTATCTCTGTAAGATATTTAAGACCTATATGAAAAATGGTTGCACTTTCATTTTCTGTTTCCTCTTTTGTGCAGACACAGTCATCAGGGAATCGGGCCGTGCCATGTGCAACTGCCTACCCAAACCTGACTGCACTTGCAAAGCGTTGTATAACCACACATAGAAGCCTAGGCACCCTCAAACGCACACACCACAGCTCATATCCTCTTGAGCTGAAGCTATTTGGAGAAGCTGTGGGTAGTGTAAGTAACTGACAGCTTGATTATGAAGCTGCTTAAACTAAAAAAAGAGAAGGGAGTAATTCTTCATGGACAGGGTGTGCAGTCAAACACTGACGCCTGTTAGCCAGATTCACTCAGGGTGCTGCAGAATAATAAAATAGTTCCTCTCAGCAGCACCACCGTTTTCTGTAAGGTCTAGTACCTGATGTGGAGGTGGGGGAGGATACTCCTTGTATAAATCTTTCAATAAATCCTCCATGTCAGCAAAGGTCAGGTCATGATCATCTTCCAAATTCAGCCTGATCAAAGGGGTCTCTGGCTCAGGAGTCGGTATGTGGTTGTCTCTCTCTCCATAAGGCATCCCAAGAAGAGGATCTGGGAATCGCAGCCGAGCCCCTCCACTCCTGGAGCTCCGCCGGACGAGGACGGGTAGTTTGCTTCCCTTGGTGTACTGGACTGGGCGGTAGGTTGCGTAGCTTTGCAGCAAACAGAATGTCATAGAAAGACTGGGTCCAGGTGAGGACAGCGTCACTCCCATGTGCTCCTCAGACAGAGAGTCAGAAATGTGGTCGTCTACTGCTGCTTCCCCAGAGAAGATTAGTGATCTGTCTCTCAGTGCTCCAGGTTGAGTGTTGTCTTCGGTCATCTCCAGAGATGCTACCGATGGGCTGGAGCTGCCTCTTCCAGCCAGAGTGCGATCGCTGTCTGAAGTCCGGGAAACGTCCTGAGACCCAGGGACCAGGGTTCGAGATGACGGGGCCTCCTCTGAATCGTCCAAGTTCCTTCTCTCCACATCTCCTTCTCCTCCAGTCACACTCCCACCAATGACACTGGCTGAGTATCTGGTTGACGGCCCACAAGAGGTGCTTCTTGCCAGCTTTCTGGGCACTTTGCAGACCGCTTCATAGTCAGAGTCTGCCACCCGCCAGTAGGAACATCCTCGACACCTCCTGGGATCTCTGGGTCGACAGTGGTGTGAGCCTGTACCAGTGGTCTCTGACCCTGGACCAGCAGAACAAGTTGGGTGGTGGTGATGGTGGCAGTCCAGCCCATCATCAGCCCAGGACTCATACAAAGAGTAGACCAAATCCTCCTGGAGCAGGGCACAGTACTTTGCATGGGTTAGACCCGAGATATCCACCATCCCATCTCCAGACTCTTCATTAGTGCCAGTGAACGTCACAGCACCCTCCTCCGGATTAGTCCTCCGGTACAAACCGCCAATGCACTGCCTCAATCGATGCTTCTCCTGCAACAGCCGCTGCAGCCTTTCGATGGACAGGGCCTCCACTCGGGCGATGACTGTGTCGAAGCGGTACATGCGGTCCAGCATGAAGGTGCACTTGGAGCAGGCAAACTCCCCTCTGCCATCCCGGGTCAGCTCTCGACCCAGAGCATGGGACAGCAGCACATGTAGGTTAAGTTTGGAGGCTGGGTGGAAGATCCATCGCCTCTGGTTACCGCAGAGGTCCCGGCCACAGATTCTACATGTCTCCTTCATCTTGACATCAAGCATTCTCCTGGCTTTCCAATATGAAGTAGTGGGTTATATCAGACAGGTTACTGAAACATATGAGAGCATGGATCCTTAGATCAGTTTAGATCCCTCAAGGGTGACAAAAGACACCATAAATTAAAATCTGAGTCAACAAAAAATAAAAATAAAAGTCCTAATTTAATCTTTTCAGGCTTGGATCCAATAAGGAAAGCATAAATAATTCCTGTAGACTTTCTTTGGCTGCACATGTAATTCCAGATGGGACAGCAAAGAACGTGGATGAAGTGATTCTCAGAAATCCATCAGTGCAGGATCCCGCAGGATGGGCAGGTGCAACGTGAATATGGCGCACGGAAAAAGAGGGCATGTCTCTTTAATTTAACCAGACTCGGTTTCTCTCTGTGGAGAGTCTCCCGGCTGTCAGTAAAGCGACGTTTTGTATTTCCCAGCAGCGCCATCCTACACGCCTCTGCAGCAGCACAGCTAGGCTGACACGGACAAGTTCATCCTGACCGGGGAGCGGTGTCGATCCGCCGGCCTCCACGCGGACGTGCCGCGGTGACACGCTGGTAAATGGGGCGATCCTCTGGCTCCTCCGTTCCTTCTCTGCGTCTTTAAATAAGTCAGACTTTTTCATTTCAGAGCTAACGACGGCTAATGACGGCTACACATAGCGGCACTAAGTGCAGGAGATCCTGCGGGGAGATAACGCCGTGGCTTCCGAGGAGACGGACCTGCAGCGGCGGAGCGCACCATGCTGGAGGAGCGGGGGGTGGAGCAGCCCGGTGCAGCTCCGCTCCGACCTCCTCTGATCAATTGGTACCGCAAATACAGCTAAGAATGGAAACGTAACTAATAACGCACCTGGATAAATCAAATCTACATCTCCGAATTGAATCATTTTTGATGTTATTGCTTTAGAGAAAGAGTGGCGCTCCCCCGTCGGGAGTCTGTTTTTCGCTCCTGCCGTGTTGACTAATATCAGTGCGCCTGAATACACAGGTGAAATGCTCAGCAGCCTGCAATGTGAAATCAAGTGACCCAAAGAGCATGGGGGACGCAATCACAATGCTTTGGTCGGAGCCAGACCAAAACTGTAAATGTGGAGGATCAAAAGGCCCACAGTTTAAACATAAATACGTTGTCAAATAATTATAGATAATTTAAATAAAACTGCAATACAAGCCTGAAATAAATAAAAATTATACTAGTATTACCAGGGATGTTTCAATTAAAAACCTTATATAATTATTTCAGCAAACTGATTATGATACTTAAAGCTGGAAGGAGAAATAAATTCCCCATCTGCTGAAACAGGAACAAGAGTGCCAGCTAGTGTCCAACAAACAATGTCAATAAATATATTAATAATCTAATCATTTTAATTCATAAAATCATTGATTAAACTCAATATATATGAAAATTCTGTAGAAATATTACAATATTTTTATCTTTATTTCATATTCCATGTGGTATAGTCCACCATGAAAGGCCTCAAACTGTAATTATGACTCCTTGAATAACTTTGATGGCTAAGACTGACAGCATAAGAGGAATATGAAATAGTCACATTTAATAATAATCTAACTGCATATATATATATATATATATATATATATATACGGTATGTATATGTATATGGCGTACAGCACAGTGTCTGATTCTGATTCTCTACATTTCCTGTTTCATGGCAACAGGAAATATCATCAAACAAACATGCATGTGATAATCAATCAGACCTTTATTCTCTGTTTCAGAATCCCAGCTTATCCTCACAGTAACTAATTTCCTCGAGCACAACATCCATATACGTTTCACCCTTTGAGCAGACCCTCTGTGTTAGGTTGCAGATAGCCCAAGTGCTTAGATATGTCTGTTTTATTATGCTTAATAAAGGTTATTACTGAAATTGAGGCATTTCCTCTCATTCAGATCTCTCTAGAAGTGAAAGCTACAATTGTTATGGATGCAAATGACATATTTTCCAGGTTGTATATGTAAAACTGATATAATGATAGCCATTGATAAAAGTGTAGGGTTTTTATCCATTTCAAGCTTCCTCCCTTCTCCTCCCAGCATTTATGTCTGCGGAGTCTGGAGGGTCAATTAAGAAGCTCTTTTATGGCTGATGTCGGTCTGAACACAACTTGATATGAGTGTCGGGGTCTCTGAGCACGCAAAGGTCAACATGCTCTATCGACAGCCCAGCTGAAACTTGAGCCTTTAAATGGCTGACCAGGGATGTGCCTGCAGCACTCACGCAAATATGAAAGAGAACACTTCATGGAAACACGGACGCACACGCGATCTCTCTCTCTCTCTCACACACACACCCCCACACACACACACACCATATGTCAGTGTCTTTCTTTGACAGAAAACCTGAATGCTGTCACTGTTTCTCCATATGTAGAATAAAATGGGCAGACACAGAAGCAAAGTTTTCTGTAAGGTTCAAACCATAAAATAGAAAAATGAATCTTCAGAACTAAAAGTAATCTTCAGAACTAAACATATAAAAACCTGGTTTTTATATGTTTAAACTGCTTAACGTGTGAGCAAAGTATTTCATTTAGAGGTTTGGGATGAGTTGTCATTTTTAAAACTCCATTTGCTCTCTTTTCCTCACTTGCTGTGTGTTTTCTACTTTTACTAACAGACTGGGTGCATCCGCAGATTACATTTTTTATTTTAACTGTGTGCTTATGTTTTTATTGGGCCTGAAATTTTGCTTGTTTTTATGTTGGCTTGAAATAAAATTGCAAAATAGAATAGATTCGTTTTTACAGATTTGCCTTTCTGAACATCTTCCTAGCTTTTAGGTGAAAAGTTACACCAAACATTAAATGTTTAAGAGCTGGCCTGTTGCATTTGGAGTAAGTCAATGAATTTTCATTGAGACATTCTTCATAGCTGAGTTCAGTTTATGTTTATTTGTTTCTTTTGAGCTCTGATAAATCAGTTTTAAATTTTTATAATAAATGTGGTTTTGTGAGACAGACCAAAAAGATAAGGGTCTAGTATTTCTGTTTTTTATTCTTTCTTAGTCTCTCCTGCTGCTGCAAAACTTATGGCCCAGCAGGTGGTATTCATTATATATATTTATCATATTTAAACTCTGTACACCCTTTATAAACTCTTATGACCTTTCTATTTTCCACACTGTTTACCATAAACCAAAACCTTGTTTATGTCTTCTCCAGGCTCAGAGACGCACATTTTCCACCTTTAAACGACGGAAAATGTGCGTCTGAATCAAACTGAGAACCTGTTGTGTGGGTTCATTTGCATCTTTCATTTTAAATTGATTTACAAGTAAAAGTGGATGCAGAGGCACTCTTTAAATAGAAATCTGTCTGTGAGAAACACACCCAGCAACAAGAGACAAAGGCTGGGACATTTAGATCACAACCAAATTCACTCAAGTCTTTATGTTGCTGAGGTAATCGCATCTGAGCGGTTGTGATTTTGATTTCATCAGAATAATGCCAGAGAATAGTGGTCAGGATTTGATTTGGCATGAGGAAAGCTGTGTGTCCTTGAAGATGTCATTGCAGAAACAGCTTGAGAGGTAAATTAGATTCTGGCACTTTAGGTGATGAGATGAAGCCTCTGTGACACAATGCAGGCTACATAAGAGCACACTTCTTTTATGTTAGCTTTAGAGGACTGCAGTTATTAATCAGTAAACATGGTGGCAGCAAACTGCACACAGACAGGCTGCGGTTCTGTGGGACGTTTTTCTCCGTTGTCTCTACGCACAACCGCTGCCTTCAGCTGCTGTAAAATAATGCCTTTATGATGCCAGTATCCCACACTTGGAAATAGTTTTTGTATCAATTATATCATGTTGATTTTTGGGCATAATAAGAAGATTTCATTTGGAAAATATTTCTAATATTGTATTTGTTTAGCTTCCACAATTGGACAAATATGATACAAAAACAAAACAAAAAAAATCCCTAGAAATCAATAAAATAGTTTTATATCAGAAATAGGCAGAAATTTGATCTGTTTTGTCCATAAGGAGGTAGTCTCTCCAAGGAAGTTTTCTGATTTATTTAAAAAGAAATTAGAAAGAAACATGATTTTGTTTTTCTATAGAAAGCTGATAGACCTGGGTTCTTGCTATGTGGAACAGCTGGCAAAGATGTAAAAAAGTTTTAAATAAATTCCTGTTTTCTTGTAGCATAAGCTCATAGTAGACATTTAAAATATCTAACAGGTGTCACCTGGGTAACCCCTCTTAACCAAAAGGATAGAACTTGCTCTTGTTTTATAACATTTCACAAGTTCAGAGCAAAAAGAAAGAGGCAGCTTTGACCATTCCTCCTCAGAAACCTCTTTAGTCGTGTCCAAACCTTTTGCCATGTAAGCCAAAAGTAACCGGTTGGAAGTCACAAAACTCAGATTTGAGTAAACTGAATGTTTGTGGTCCTATTTGCTATTAAATTAAAGCAAAAGCAAAACAGTATGATAAATAAACTAAACATACTCTGTGCTGTATTTAAAATGTTCCTTCTTGAGGATATTTAAATGTGTTGGCTGGAGGGCTCTATTTGTATTTGTTTCCAATTGAGACATGGAGCCGAACTTTAAACAACCTCGTTTCAGGCGATCAAGAATCCCGGATCCTCAGTTTTTTTCTTCATAAATTTGTATATAAAGATTATGCAAATGTTCTGCTTTATTGTCTTGCTGAAAGACTAAATGATTATCTATTTTCTGTTTAGCAGCAGAGCCCAGCAGATTATTTATCTAAAATCTCCTTGGGATCCACTCTAATAAGGATCCCAAGC
The DNA here is from genome assembly GCA_902982915.1 of Phalloptychus januarius. NCBI lineage: Eukaryota > Metazoa > Chordata > Actinopteri > Cyprinodontiformes > Poeciliidae > Phalloptychus > Phalloptychus januarius. Next base: position 9,837,800 of record CADWAE010000466.1, on the reverse strand, counting down.
CCTTTGGAAGAGAAACACGCTCACAGCATCACAGGTCCTCCACTCTGCATAATGATAATTTGTTTCACACCAGACCCACCTGGCGTGTTGCCCTAAAAGCCCAAACTTTGTCTCAAATGACAGAAACACAGCTTTAGGGAAAGTGCCGGCATAGATCAGCAAACGCCACACATCCAGATGCCTTTCAAAGAACATTGGCATATGCATAGATGGATATTATGGAGACTTGGTGACCGCTAGATTTCTGTTGATGTTCCTCAGCTTTACGCTTTAGAGACTTTCTTTATCTTCTATAAATCCTTCTTACTGAGAGGACAAGAAAAAATCAGGCCCTTGTCCTGTCTAGCTGTACTGCCAGTTGTTTCAGATTTTTGAATTATTGCTGCAACTCCAGATATGTGCAAGTTTAGTCAAGTATTTATGTACTTAACATCATCACACATCTGAATTATGTCAGCTGCTGTCTCTCTTGTCTTTTCCATTCTGAAAAGTGGGGAAATGTCACAATAATTTCTCAATTAGATTCATAAACCACTAATTAAACATTCATAGACAAACTGATCAGGTTAAAATGTTTTTTTTAAAGATTTTCATAAATCTTGAACAGGTTTGTCAGCTATTGGCGAGGCCTCTATGAGCATTACATCAAATCAATGCTTTCAAGTACAAAATATGTCTGGTTTCCTATTAAGTAGAAACACCATATTACATTATTTCCTCAAGACTTCTTTTCTACAAATGACTTTTATATTGTTTTGCAGGCAGCGCTCAGTAGCCATATTAACCCTTGCTTATACCAGAATTCAGTTTCCGTTCAGAATGATACCCAGGCTAAATGATCCAGTGTTGTAACAAATCTCCACACAAAACGGTTCAAATTGTTGTAGATCTACTAACCTGCATCTCCTGCTCAATGCGAAGCCTCTCTTGACTAAGCTCCTCCTGGTAAAACTGTCAAATAGAGAACAGATTATATTCCAACTCTAAACCTACACGTGTTTCTGCTTGTGAGACATATTTTTTGAAAGAAAAACTAAATTTACCTCAACATCCTTGTCCTTCTGCAACAGAGATGAAGAGAGCTCCTGAACTTGCTCCTCCAGGTCTCCGACTCTGCGTGTGAGCATTGTCTTCTCGCCACACAGCTCCATGATGAGAGCCTCCTTGGAGTGAAGTTCTTTAGTCAGTTCTTCTATAAACCTGAGAGTAAACAGAGAGGAGTAGTTAATGGTAAAGAGGGATTCATATGAGTACTTCTTTCTATGTCTTCTTTGATGCTATGTACCTGTCTTTGCTGTTGTTGGACGGAAACAGGATGTTTGGAGATCTCTCGTCCTCAGGGATGTCCTCCATGGTGGCGTCTAGGGAAACCAGGGAGGCGTGAGAGTGTGATCCAGCCAGCGAGGCCATTCTCTCAGCCTCGCTGCGCGCTAGCTGGGCTTCCTGAAGAAAAAACCACACATAGACACATCTTAGATTCATCAAGATGAGGTTCATGCATGAGATTTACAACAAAAGACAGGTCCGGTGGACCACACCAACCTCCTGCAGGAGCTGAATTTTCGCCTCAAGCACCTGCTGCATTTGGTCGATTTCCTGCTGTCTCTCTTGACACCGCCTCTGTAGCTCTGCCTCATTGTTGTTGGTCAAGCTCTCTGCTGTTGTGCTGCAAGAGTAAACAAAAAAAAGAGACAAAATAAGAGGTCAATATACACAAAAATGTTCTAATTTCTATTTCTGTCATTTTTCCCCCAAAATGCTGATATTCTTCATTTATCTGATGAAAATTGTTGCGAGTTCCCCTCATTCTGCAGATTACAAATGAAGAATGATTGCTAAAGCGTCACCTATTGTCCTTTCAGTATAGACTCATTCTACTCAGGAAGCTCAGTCACATCTGTTGGAGCTCATAGTTAGATATTTTTCCTCTTAGCTCTTTGTGGTAAGGCTGCATGTTTACTTTTTGCTTCTGGAGTTTTCGTGCAGTAAATGGCCAAATGTAACCAAGGCGTCTAAATGACATGTCCATTTGGTTGAAGAATAAAAGGTGGAAAGACGCCTCTATTGATGTCTCTATTTACGTTACATTGTCTGAGCAGAAAGCACTTCATGCTGCATTTTGTAGGCCTTAATAATGTAAGCAGCAGACATGATTGAAAGCCCCAGTGTTAATGGGCGTCCAGTTTTGCTGAGAAGATACTCAGCAAAACTCTATCAGTATTTTTGCAATTTTACATGTTAAATGGAATTTTACATTTTGAATATTTAATGTAAAATATGTAAAATTACTTTGCCTGCGAATGATGGAAGTAGAAGGTCCTCACTGTTTAACGGAGCACACAAATATCAGAAGGGTCAGTTTTAGGACATGATGGAGACATCATTGGGGGCCAAGTGAAGATATTATGTCACCATGTTTCTGTCTGCTGCAGGTTGCTGGTGTATCCTTACAGACGGCCACTTATAGCAGACACAAAGTGAGTGTCACGGCTGTCATGACAGCAGTTATCACTAGACATGGTGATGGCATGGCGATGTGACCACCGTGAATAGCGATGAATATGAAACACTTTCCTTGTCATTCTGAAAGTATTTGGAAATGTGGGATTTACTTCGACTCAAGGCCTTTTGTTCCCATGATGTGCACACGCTGTAATGCACAAACACCCATAGAACCTGCACCTAATTGACTAAACCTTGACCTTTTTAAGTGGTGTAAACATTTCTTCATAACATTACCTCACTCTTGGTGAGCGTCCCTCGCTCCGCCAGTTGTCTGTCTGACTTAGTTAACAACTGTATCCCAGAATTGCCCGCGCCTCGCTGTCGCCATGAACCCTGCCCCCGACGCTCTCTACGAACATTTTTAACTCCGTCCGCCACATGCAGCGGCTTCAATAACTGGAATATTTTGAACCTGTGTAAGCAGTTTGACTGTGTGTGTTTTACAGACGACTGTCCTTGTGTGAAGTGAAGCCTCAGGGATGCTGTTTAGTAAAAATGGCCTGTCAATCTTTTGACGGCTATAAATGAGGGTGTGGAAGTAATTAGACCAAAAGTCTGCAAAGTGGCTGGATCACTTTAATCCTTTACTATTTGTAATTTAATAGTAATTTATAGTACAATATAATTATGGGGGAGCTTGTGCCTGTCTCCAGTGGTCAGTGGGTGAGAGGCCGCATTCATCCTGGACAGGAAGGGGCATTTTATGAAGAAACCCTGCCAAGCGGTCCCATTTTAAGTCCTGGATGTTACAACAGTCAGGACACGAATATGTTGCAAATCATAGACACTAGTAAACAGATTCAGATTTCAGGTTTCGTAACATAATTATACACGAATCCTCTTTGGATAAAGTCCATCTTGACCTCAGCAACATCAGCTGAATTTAATGAATTAATTCTAAGGCTGTAGTTGTTCAGCCAAAGCTAATATTAAGGAAACTCACAGGGCTTTGTCCAGAAGTTCTTGTTTCTCCTGGAGCTCCTTCTTCAAGCTCTCTACTTCCACCTTCAGCTCGATGTTCTGCAACAGATAGAAAGCAAGAAGCAATGAAATAAACCTGACAATGTTTGTTCTAATGTCTGCAACTAAAGCTAACGGCGTGCACACAACATTAATGATGATAATAAAGTAAAAGTGATTCTATTTACTTTCTTTATCCCTTTACATATATCACCTTAGTATTTATTAGAATTGCCTTTCAGATGGGCTAGGACTAAATACTTTGGATACGTTTCCACAACCCTCTAACAATAGTTTTCTGTAATTTTGACCCATTCCTCCTCACAGAACTGGTGTAACTGAGACCAGTTTGTCAGAAAATCATGTTTTCTCTACAGTTTAAGTAAACATCTTTGCTTTCAGCTACTTCAAACTATTTCAGGTCATTTAGCCACTTTCACAAATTAGCCAGGAAAAAGTACACTGAAAATCAGTGATTTTTAGCCAAGTTTACTTATTGAGACTAAAGTCAGGCTGGGTTATGTAATTTCATAAACTTCTACAAATTTTCACCTGAATGTAGACATGAACAGATGTATTCATCTTGATGCATTGTCACCCTTTACTTTTCAACTACACTTGAACATTATCTTTTCATCTTTTCACACTTATTTTGCAAAGAGTTGGCAAAAATCTGTGATGAATTACAATTTATCAAAATACTGATAATATATGGTCTAACACTCCAGTGGATAAAAATGTTTTATGCACAGTTACATAGAACAAAGATCGCAAAGGTTATGCAGTGAGACTTCAACCCTCATGCATTTGCCCAATTTTATCTAATAAACACATTTCCTTCCTGAAACGTTTCTTTGTGTAAATAACAAGCAGTTCTGTTTCCTCAGACTCTCCCACTACACTGTGGCCTTTCTGCTGTGTAAATCAGCACCGATGGGTGTTACCATGGTATCGGTACAGCAGGACATTTGACTGTGCTGTCATGGCTTTTATATTTAGAGCTGGAGAATTCAGAGCAGCTCAGATATTCAGTCATAGGGGCCAGAGGCTGAAGTCCGCAGTTTGTTTACCTGCTGGAGCCCAGAGGGGGCATTCAGGGGGCAATTACTTTGCTTACATGGGAATGGGGTAGAGAAGATTTAAAGAGGGGGCATGGTGAAAGTCCTTCTTTCCATTCTGTCCACTGACAGGCAGATGAGAACAGTTTATCAGATCCTCTTTCTCTTGCATATCAATTTAATGTCTTTTCTGACTGTGATGTTTAGAAACAATCGCAAGATCTAAAAAATCTGCAGCTCCTGAGCCATAAGTATTTATTTTGGAGCCGTGGCCATTGACCAATGTTGCTTAGAGGTGAAGCAAAAGCAAAAGTTACACATCACTCATATTACAATCACTTCTAAATTATCATGGTTATACTGTTAATTCAATTTTGCTCCGATTTTAGACAGCATTGTAATAGTTTAGATATTTTTAGTGGAGATAAAGATAACAGTGAAAAAAAACAAAAGTTTTTCCATTTTCAGTTTTAGTAAGGAAGTCAGAAGAAGCACATAGACTTTAAAAAGAAAGATATGCTTTATTTATATAGAGGTACTTCTGTTGCTACAGTAACGAGTTAGACGGCGATTTTGCACCTGTGATATTTCAGAGTTTTGCCATTTTTATCTTTTTTATACACAGTTTATAGTGGTACAAAAATGCAATTCAAGCCTGGAATTTAAATTCATGTCAGTTTTGTGGACATTTTGTCAAATTGACAAATTGATTTACTCTGTTGCATGTTCTTGTAAGAATTTTAGTAAATCTGCGGAAAACTGTTTTACTAAAATACCCCTCGTTCTCATTTAATTATAACAAGTCATGGGCATGAGTTATTTTTTTTCTCCCATCTCACTAGACAGGTTACACAGATTAGCATAATAATTATTTAGGAAAATTGCCCTGTTTGAATTTGATTACATAAATCAGTTTTACAAAATTTTCACCATTAACAATTTAGAAATTCAAACAACACAAAATCTTTTGTGACCTTTCTGACCTAAACACTCGGATTGGATTTTAACTAAAGCTCTTGCTCCGACTAACATTTCTCCACATTTCTCAGTCATCTTACAAGATGTTCGAATTACTTCATCATGACAGAAACAACAAAACTGCTTAAGCTGCTTATTAGTCATGAGACTAGAACCAACCGGGACCCAGCAGAGGACTGAAAAACTTTTGACTCTCATCCTGTTGCTGATAAGCTGCTATTTGACTGTACAGATGTTTTTATTCTCTTGTTTATTATATAAATATTGTACAGTAATATAAGTATTCCCTGATCTATCTGAACTTAAAGGTCAATAAAAAACACAATAGTGAGAAACTAATCAATTTGTGTAGTTAAAGTAATCAACGTCATGAAAATCATCTTGACATTTTTTATTTTACTTTAATAAATTTACTTTAATAAATTTTAAATTTAGAATTTTAGTAGTTGGTTGACATTTAACATATTCAACCAGGAGTCTTTAAATGTTAAGCCTAAATTACCTCTAGATTAAATCTATCCAAATGTAAAGGATGCAAAGCAGTTCACTGATTTTATTGTTCAGACCCCAAAAGCTTATCAGTGAGTATTTACCTTTGGTACTTACAGATACATGAATGAACAGTATAACACAGATAAGAGTCGTCTCTGTGTCAATAAAATAGTTTACCAGAAGACAGATATCTTCCTATCATGAAGGCAGATCTAAATATAGACACTCATCACCGTGCACCTGCTATTTAGACTCTTCCTGACCTGAGGGCCCTCAGCAACAGCTCTGCTTTTAACTACGAGGGGAAAAAACGGCTGCTTGCAGAGGTGCAATGAATTAAGTAATTAAGTACTATCAAAGAATATGACGGAATCGGATTAATTAAACTGTGTTTTGATATTATAACGTCTTATTTACATGAAAACAGGACACAGTAATCTGCAGATTTTTAGCTGATAAAGTCTACTGTTTTCACAGCAAAATGGATTTCTACTACATTTCACTCAAATACTGGAAATGTTAAAATACAATCTGCTCTGTTTGTGAGTTTATGAGGTTTAGGCATTCTGCTTAAGCCACATGTTGACATTCGGAGGTGATAAATGGCCTGATATGGTGAAGGGGGATGAGGAAGCTAATAGCACGTTTGACTCGTGGACATTCATCAGGATACATGTGATAAATAAATCAGCGCACTGAAGCCTGATCTATAAATAGAGATTCTGGAGCGTGATGTACCCAGGACTCACACACCTCGCATGCAGCATGTTTCACTGCCAAGTTTCACAGCCAAGTTTCACAGATATGACTAACTCAGGTCAGGCAAAATCACAGCAAAATAAGATTTAGTTTTCAATAAACTGAATTTTTTCATTCACCTTTAACCACAGAAATTGAGAGATTGCAAAATCCCATAGCAATGCAGCAGGAGTCAGTTTACTCAATCTCTACTGGTATGCTGTAACAGTGGAAGATAAGCAGAAGAAGGCTTAGGTCCTGTTTAGATGGATCTCATAGACTTTAAGTTGCTCTTATTGGAGAGTTACAAGGAATCAGAAAGGATTTTCAATAAAGGAAATGAAAATATTTGAGATTTAAATGCAGGCTTGAGCAGCAAAACAACAGCTGGACCGGGTCACCTTACTGTAAATGCACATTTTACACACCCAGACAAACACAAGCACCAAATGCATTTAGAAACACAGCAATACACTCCATAGATGGATTATTTTTTCATTGATACACTCCTGTTTGAGTCAGTAACTGTGTAATCTTAAAAATATCCATTCCAAAGGTCAAAGAAGCAGGAAATATTCAGATCCACCCAAAAGTTGCATAAAAACGACAGATTTAAAAACAAAGCAAGCAGATATAAAAGTGCAGCTGACTAGGACTTGAAAGCATAAGTGAAACCGAAGAGCTGATTTTGTGCAATTCACATAGTAATGAGCAAAATTAGGAGGAAATAACTCATGATTTTTGGTGATATGGCAATAAAAATTTCATGATTTATTTTTGTAACCATAAAGTCACAGTCTTAATTGTTTCACTTAAAATTGCAGCAATACCTCTCCAACACAGCCTATGCATGTCTAGTATTAAATTAAATCAGTCAGGAATAAACTACAGCTGCAGCCATAACACATTATGCACCGAGTCAACAGTCAATAAACTCAGATTATTTTAATACACCGTCACTAAAGAGATATAAAGATTTTAATTGTAATTCTATTCTCAACTATTGCATAGAATGCTAATTTGTTAAAATGGCAATAATTAAATCCAGTAACGATTCATATGACTTAAGTTGAAAAAAAAAACAAGATTTATGCATCTGAATAAATGAATGCAACTACAATGCCCAAAATTTAAATTAAATACAGTTTCACAATCTGCTTTATTAGCTCATTTCTCAATTTTCACAATTGAAGACCATCATATTGCCCATCCTGTTGGCCCCTGACTAGTTACTAACTTAAAGCTCTTAGACCAACTAATCTGGATTTATACTAAATGAAGACGAGAAATGCAGGTACGATAATTCATTGTTTTAATCCTATAACTGAATCTCTCTTAACTATTCCTTTAATTTTGCCTTTAGCCTGAGCACCATAAAATGCAATGACAATTTAGGATGTGCAGCAAATGTATAAATTATTGTACATTTTATATTATGCTTATGTTATGATCAAACACTCAGACTTGAAATGCATTTTTGTATTGAATGATACAGCATGTGATTCTCAGAGTATGATGACCTTTCGGTTTCAGCGTTAACACAGAAACTGAAAAACAAAACAAAACTGATTAGTATGTAACTTACAGCTTGCCAAAGGTAGTTGGCTAAACATAAGTAATTGATTATACTCCTTTAGTTTCCACTTCCTTACAGTTCGTGTTTTTCAAATTAACACCAAACAGCTGAATTTTAAATTTAGTTTATACCCGAAAAGTTTAAGAGCTTTAAGAGTGTCCAGCAACAAGTGGAGGCGGGGCAGCACTGTGTTATTCCACATTTCATACACTTCGAGAAAACTTAGGTGGATACCAGCTTTGATATACTTTTACACTATAACAACCCCATGTCCAAATACATTGAAGTACTATGAGAAATGAAATGCAGTTTGATAAACCACATTTTGACAAATCCTTCTGCACTGCCAATGAAAAGCAAAACTGGTAAAACTACGATGGATATATTAACAAAATGTGTGTGAGAATTTACTGCTTGGAGGTAAGTTAGTAAGTATTTCTGAGAAATTAGCCCCAGCTCCTTAAATAACTGTTCAATCATGGTAATTACAGTCCTCAGAAAACTGAAACAGGAACTTATTTTAACAGATGAATCAAACAAATATTAGTTTTCCACAGAGCAGCTTCACAACTGAACAACAAACACATCGCAGTTCACCTAAGCACATCAGTGTCACAGCTGTGCAAACAGACAGAGGCAATAAATCAACATCTGATCAGAATCACAAATTATGATTAAGGTGCTTGATGCGAAAGCAAAAAAAACCAAAAAAAACATCATGTTTGCTCACGCCCTGGCAGCAGCTGTCCTACTCACCGTACGGTAGACATCCTCACTGCTCTCCTCATACTTCTGCTGAATCCTCTCCTCCAGGAAGTAGATGCGCAGCTTGAGGCTGAAGTTTTCCTTCTTCAAGTCATTCAGGTGCTGCGATAAAGTACGGTAACCGTTAGACATGACCGTCAAAGCGCGCCAAAACTGTTCAACATGTCCGTTATAGATCAGAAACAAATGGATATTTCTGCATCACGGCAGAACGACAAGTCCGTGTTAAAGGACAGCAACGGTCCCGGCCTGTCCTTTTGATAGAGTCCTGCCACAGACAGACATGCTACCTCCGTCTCCATGAGGGCATACTGTCAAAAAGAAAAGTACTAACAAAGTGACGTTCTGGCTCCTGCCAGACCGTAAGGCCTGGCCGCTGTCTCCAAACCACACACTCACTGAAACTAAAACACAAACACTCAAACTCTTGACACTTGGCGGACGTTTTCAGGGCAGAGAGCTACTCTGTAGCACAGCTGTCAGAGATGCAGCCGCAGCAACTCCATGGTGGGCTGTGGACTGCCTGGGGATGGGACAGGAGCTTATTTTACAGGAGGAGACATCTCAGGAATCCCAGACCGCCAGGGGAGACGAATGGAAAAGGAGGAGAGAAGGAGGGAGGAGGAAGCAGATGCAGTTGTGTCACAGTGAGAAATCTCATCCCTCTGCTAAAAAGGCGAGGTGAAAGGACAAACAGGGGCTGGATGATGAAGAGGTTCATATCAGAGTCACTGTTAGGCTTTCAGTCATGTTAATCACAGCTAAATGAGTCAGAAGAAAATCTCATGGAAGTTATCAGTTTAGTGACACTTTAACAGGTTTATCTATCGTATCAGAATCGATGTAAATGTAATCATACCAACCTGGGTGATTGGTTTTAGGTTTCAGTTCTGCTTTACAGAGAGAACACCCCACTTTTAGCTGAGGGTCATTACTTATTCTTATATCGCTAAATATAATACTCAATGCCCTTCCTGCCGCATGGTAGCTTTAGGGCCAAATGGCATAACTTATCTTGCTGGAATAAAAAGACCTTAAAATAGAGGATCTCATCAACAGCTCTATTTTTTAATTCCTCCATTCATAAACACACAGCCATCCACTGTCTTCTGCTTATCCTAGAAAACTCTGACATCTCTCTCCTCAGCTCCTTCTGGGGACTATGGGCCTTTTTCCAGATCAGCAGGAAAATAAAATTCCTCCAGTGGGTCCTGAGTCTGTCCCAGGATCTCCTCACTCTACCTCACACACTAACTTCAGTATGTCCAAAATCCATATGATCTAACATGGCTAACATGTTTCCCATCCCAAATGTTCTGCCTCTCAGGGGTGAGGCCACATAATGCTAAGAATAAAAAACCGAAACAACATAGAAAGGTGCCATCCTAATCAGGAATCAACGGTATTCTTGATTAGGAATACCATTCTACCATTCTACCATTTCTCCTGCAAGAGGAGAAATGGTAGTTTCTCCTCTTATTAGAGGAGAAACTACCAATAAATCGTTTCCCACCATTTAATCTCCAGCTGATCTAAAACAAAAAGACCAGCTCTGACAAAGACAGATCAGCTAACAGTTAAAGTTGGAGAAGCTGCCGGGACAGGGATAAACAGGTGAGTATATAGAAGCTGGAAAAGAAACAGGAGATCTGGGACCTCTGAGCCAAGAGGCTATTAATAGGGAGGTGTCCTGAATCTCACAGAGCAGTGAATCCCGAACTGTCCCACAGAGGTATCAGTAACCCAAAGAGAGTAAAGAGTAAAAACAGAGCATAAATCTTCATAAAATGTGCAGTTTTTTGTCTTTCACCAAACAGTAAATCTCTAGAACCAAATAAAAGGGTTCTAGAGAACAATAAGGTTGTGATGAAAACAGATGAATTACCTCATTTCTAGTTCTGGCCGTTAAAGCGTCACATTACGTCCTTTTGCTAAATAATTCAGAGCAGGCCTAGGTAAGGCACCAAGATAAGTCCCCACATGACTTCAGGGATGACATCATGTGTGTGGGTTTAACAATTCACACATGATGACATCATCTTATCTTCAACAACACACACATGCTTCAGCTCTGGATCAGTAGTGGACAGCCTAAGTTTGAGTGTGTGTACTCAGAAACTTTAAAGAGTGTGTGTCAGGAGGAAGAGCGATACATTCGTGGACTTCAGCCATGCAGAGACTCTCCTTTTCTAACACGGCTCAGCAGCTCCGCCTGCAGTTTTGTGTTTTGATGTTGTATGTGTCTGAAATAAAAACTCGTTTTGAAATGAACACTAAAGTGTATATTTTAAAGGAAAGGTGTGAAAATCAAATCAAAACCTTTCTGACCTTTGAAAGGTTGTTATCAGAAAGATAACACTTCAATAATCAAACATGCCTGTGGTAGTGTGATTGTCTGGGGCATCATTGATGGAAAGCTAACATTAAACACCTCTGATCAGCTCCAAAAAGAAGAGCATAAGAGGAACTTTTGCGAGTGGCCTAATCAAAGTTTGGACCTAAATCTGATTGAAATGCTGCGAGGCCACTTTAAACATACCATAAATGCTTGGAAACTCTCCAGCAAAGAAGAGTAGGTGAAAATACCTTAACAACACTCGCTGGCAGTCATTCCAAATGCTTGATGACAGTTGTGACTCTCAAGAGCAGAACAAACAGTTGTTAGCTTCAAGAGGCAATAGCTTTTCACACAGAGCAAGGGTAGCTCGGAAAGCATTTACTTCCATTAAATAAAACAGATATTTAGAAACCTCCTTTTTCTGATATGACATTTGCGTTAGCAAAAATAATTGTATGTTGTAAAACTGTATCCTTTAAACAATAAACCATTGAAAAAAAGAGCCGTTGTGGCAAATATTTAGCAAACTTACTAAAAGCCACATATTTCCTAGTGTTTAAAATGTAATATGCTCGCCATGCTAGTAAGCCAACCAAGGTTTTTATTCACTTTGACACTAAGGACGTCTGGTCACATGGAAGATTGAAAAATGTCTTTAATATGTTCAGCTTATGGAAATACTTTGTCATTGTAATCAAGAAATAGTATGAATGCAGAGCAACTATTAGCCTACATTAGTAAAATAAAACATTCTCTTCCTCTGTTTCTCTGTTTTTGAATGTGCATTAGGCAAATTCCTCAAAGTTTGCTTTTTTTGTAAGAGTTCACACTTCCTGATCATTAGCTTAAGTGTATTTTATTGGCCCCACATGTTTCACAGGTACTTTTTAATTATTTTACAAGCAACAAGAGCAAACTTTTTACTTTGTTTTTGCAATTTGTGGGGGATTTTGTGAAATAGTGATGACACAATGGCATTGTTGTTCATCTAGCATTGCATTTATTACATTGCTTTTCTTTTAATTTTATACCTGAAATTAATGAATTTATCAAATTTGACAAAACTAAAAATATTGGTTCAAAAGTACCGGATGTTACGTAAAGATGCTATTCACCTTTGTTTTCAGTCAGTTTCAGAACTCAATCTAAAACAAGCTGATAAAGTGAATTATAAGAAATAGTCTGAGTCATAAATCTTTTTTTCTGCCATTTTCAGTTCAGAAGCTCATAACTGAAAAACACAGATAAAGTGAATAACTTTCTAGTTTGTCAAAGTTTATCCTGTAAGTAAATAGGTAATGAGTAAAACCTATTATTTCATGTATCCAATGTAGCTACATATTATCTTCAAATTCCTAAAATTGCATTATCTTCAAAAACAAGATTCATAATGTAATAATGTTTTAAAGTAAGAGGTTTGAAAGATGAGTTACAAACTTTAATGTCTACAAAATTTGCAATGAAATCCTACTTTATGAGTGCAATGTCTTGATACTTTTGGACTTTTTGTAAACTTCAATCTGTCATTAGTAACTCCAGAAAACAACTGAATAAGATCAGAAACTTAATACAGTTAGTAAGTGTGTGAGTATTTATGAATAACATGTGGCAGCTCGCTTCTTATTCATAATAACGTGACAATTACAACTACTAAAAATGACGTCCTTCTGAAAATATCTTACAAATGCAGTTGTACATATTACAGACGACACTGGATTCTTTATTGAGGACGATTAAAATAGAGTTCTGGGTGTTTTACATTCAACACTTCAGGTGCTTTCTTGGTCTTTTCATCTGTTCTCCACTTGAATTTTTTTTGTAAAAATTTCTGGCTAAATTAGGTCTAACTGTACATTTTGTAGCAAAGATGCCATGCATCATACTCGAACAGCAGAGCACACTTACATTTTGCAGAGCATTTAAACACAGCACCACGTATCAGAGGGAAGGCAAAGAGTCTCACCTGCTCAAACTGCTTGAGTGTGTGAGGCTGAAGAAGAGGAGAGTTGTCTGCTTCATCACTACACAAATCTAAACAAGAGAAAGCAGTCAAATTAGAAAAAATCACAAAAATAACAACAAAAAAATAAAGTTATATTTAGAAAGTTTATCTGATAAAATAAAAGTTTACCTGTCATGTGACCTGTGGTCTTAGATGATGAATTCCCCTCCACAGAACTGTTAGAGAAAGAATAAATACATAAGTAGGGAACGCACTGAAAAGTCACACATGCACCAAAAAGTATCTACTAATCCACGCTATTTTCCAAAACAAGCAAATTACACAGAATAATTAACAGTTGACCATCTGTATCCAGGAAGAATTAATTTTGAATTAAAATGCAACAATTACTTTTCACTAAAACAGCAGGATGTCATTTATAAACCTAAGGTTGTAAAGCACATTGGTGCGTCTCAGCAGGGGAGATATGTGGTGTTTGGGGAGGTTACTCTTGGGGTCAGAGATCAAATAATCCTAAATACCTACTGCTAAGCAACCAGAACAGGAAATTCACCTCAACACTACGTTCTGATATGATATAATATTATAAAGAATTTTATATTTATAATAATTCTATGAAGCAGAGGAAACAGATGCATGTTTTTTTAAAATACCTTAAAGCAAAAAGTGGTAAATATTTGCAAACATATTTTGATGCAGTTACCCCCGGCAGCCTTTTGATGTCAGTTTTTCTAAAAATCTTTACATGTCTAGAGATTTATATTTCTTTAGCCAGATTAGATGGAAGATGCCTGTAAATATTGATTTTCAAGCCTCCCCACAGACTCTCAATTGGATTTAAGAGTGGACTTTTACTAGACCAGACCTGGTGAACGCCCCTGCCTCAAATGTTTTGAAGCTTTTTTACAATTTTTCCATCCAAAGTGGCTCTGTAATTGACTGCATCCATTTCCCCATCAACTCTGGAAAGTTTCCCCTGGATGCAGGAGAGCATCCAACATCATGCTGGTGTCACCGCCGTGCTGAGTCATGTGCAGTGATAGTTTTTCTCCGCCCAAATTGTGTATTTCTAAAAAAAAAATTAAAATAAAAAAAATGTGACAGAACTTGCTTAGTTTTTCCTTCTGTTGCAAGAATGTGGATCCTTTGTGTTGGTCTATTTTAAAATCCCAATAAAACGCATTTGTGTTTTGCGCTGTGATGTGGTAAAAGTTCAATGGCTTTTAAAACTTTTGCCAGGCAGTTGATGTACGGGGGACATGCAGCAGCAGAGTCCCTTGTGCACACTAATTTGCTAAGACTTTGCTACGGACAATGCTCCACACTGAGTCAATACATGGTAAATTCTCCTGGCAGCTGCTGGGCCATAAAACGTAAAGACAACTGCTGCGTGCCAAAGATTTAAAACTTCACCATGAAGGAGTAGAAGTGGTCTAAATGTAGCATAAGTGTTGTGGGTTGGCCACTGCACAACTGTTTTCTAAATGAAAATATCTGTGGGAAATCCCAGTAGTTAGTGTTTCATGTGGGAGGACTTCATATTGCAGCACAAATATCATAATATGACCCATCTCCTTATTTCAACACGCTTACTGACTCAGTTGATCCATATAATGTGTTCTGCTTTATCATTACCTCGAAGAAAGGTCATCCAATCAGCTGTGTTAAATGGTTCCAAGGCCAAAAGGAGAATTGGCCTACTTTCCATTTTACATCCTAATTTATGTCCAGTATTGCAAACTAGGTCAAATTCTGCTACGTAACATTCAGATGTTCTCCCTGTTAACGTGTTGGTTTTATTATATGGACTAATTCAGAAACACAAAAGACAATACCGCTGCGAATGTAAAAAGCGGCATCATCAACTGCATCTGATTTATAGAGCATGCAGTGATAGAGACAGCCACACATTGTCAGCAGAAAATGGCTTGCTGTGTGATGGGCTGAGCCAAACATGGCTGATAATGAAGAAATCGGCTCTATTCTGACACAAAGAGACGCTCATATTAGCCTAGTCCACAGCTTGTCAGTCGTGTTTTGTATAAAAGGTGAAATAAAATAAATTGCCCAATGAGGACGCCTCCTATACCCCTCTCCTCACACGTTCGGCCTCACCTCTCTGAATTTCTCCAGATTTGCTCCGGCCACGTTGAGCTCCAATCCATAAAGGCTGCTCCTTCAGTCAGCGGACATCCATGCCGCAGAGCCGCTACCTTCAAACCGAGTTGTTCATTGCTGCGGGTGGTCACAGAGGTGTTATCTGCAGCAGCGCCGCACAGCACAGCGCTCAGGATGGGAGGGGGCGAGAGCGCGCGCGCCTGTGCGTGCGTGGGGGTGTGCGGGCGTGTGTGTGTGTGTGTGAGGATGCGCGTCCCCGAATATGTGTGAAAAAGGTTAGAAAACCCCTAAAGGAACGCAGCACACAGACCCCCTGCTGTTCATCCAGCCAGGAAAATATGCTTCCACAAGATGATACTCCACCAAAGAGGCAATGTGTTCTAGAGAATCAGCTATTTTATTTGATATAACAATAAATAGTGGATCTATTCCCAAACACTCTACATTCTCTTAATTTAACCATTCTTACATAGACTTTTTTTTTACTTTATTGATTGTAAAATGTTCTTTAAATCCTCGTAGTCTTAATGTAGTGTGATGTTCACCTTACATGTTCTAATATGCCAGAATAGAGAAGATGTTTCTAAAGTTTTATTAAGATGACATTATTAGTTTTCAAACATTTTCTAGACAAAAGTCTTTGTAGTAACAGAAAGGGGGTTAAAATAATTGGGGTTTTTTATATTTCTGAAAAATAGGACATTATTTGAGATGGTTACTCACAAAGCTGAAACTAATCAGCTTGACTTTATTGGCAGCACCATCTAATAAACCTAACCTTTGAGAGTTCGTTTGGTTTTTGCTAAAGCTTCCGTACCACAGCGCCCTCTCTCGGACAGTTTCTGGCCAATGATTATCAATGTTGATGCAGTACTTGCACTAAAATCCTTTACACAAGAGCATGAGACATTACACTTCTCAAAAGTTTACAATTTTATTTTGAGGGACTTTATCGCTTTTAAAAAAGTAACTAATACATTTTTATCTGCAGCAGCATTTATTGCTGCTGAAATACTTTTAAGAACAATATTGTCCCATTTCATTAAATACGTCAGTTAAATGGAAACAGAGATGTATGATATCCACCCGAATTGATATTTTCGATTTTCTACCAACATAAAACAGTACCAAGAATTAATGGTTATATTAATTCTTGGTATCTGATATTATCAACGTTTACATGTTTTTTTTTTTCCGTGTGAGAGTCTGACACCAGAAGGACTAACGAGATATTTCCAATTTTCTGGGCAGAAGCTTTTTGCACGTATACTCATCAACCAGTAGATGGCAGTGTTGCACTGAAGAGCAATACTTTCCAATAAGCCCGTTGATTGTTTGATCAATATTACCATTAATATAACAAGAAATTTTACAATACTATTCTTTCAGGAATAATTAAGAACATATAGTTAAGATAAAGAATATTTAAAATTACATGTATATGTTAAAACATGTAAGATCCTGCATTTTTCTAATCCTGATCACCTCAGGAGAAAATTAGACCCTTACCAAACATACATGTTTATTCAAATAAATTGTGAGTATTACCATAATGTTGCTATTGTTTAATTTCTTCTGAGGATAGATAAATATTTCACATCAATAGCTGTTTTTCACTGCTAGCTTTAAGTTTACTTCTGTTATTCCCAAAATGCTGCTTCGAGTAGAGATGAAATGAATTCATATTTAATCAGTGTCATAAATTATTTACGGCCTTTCCAGTAATTTACAGTGAATCTGACAAGTACTCATAGCACTTCACCTTTTGTTACAGAATGGTCCAAAGTGTTTTAAATTAATATATTTCATAAAAATTTTACCCATAAATGTCCCATTCTGGCTATTTTTAGAGTTTACGTACGTTAGTTCAGATCAACTATCAAGTGATGCGTGTTTATAAGGGGTATGTTTTGGTTAGATGTCTTAAATACCTGTAATTTAAAATAAGATGTAATGACTACAAGCAGCCACAAGATGTCCCCAAATGACCAATTAATTGTTCCACATCTTAAACCACATCAAACCTGAATGTTTACTTAATGAAGAGACAGGGTTTTAGATTTACGCATAATTAATTAATGTCTCATAAATATTTAATGTCCCTATCCACTCACATTTGTCATCATATCATCAACATGACTAAGATCTCTTCCCAAAAACCACACGAGGTCCTTTCTTGGTGCTTCGTGGTTCTGTGGAGATGATCCAAATTGCAGGTGCTTTCATGAAGTCCCTGTCCACCATCTTGTTCTCCTCTGCTCGAGCCATTGCCTCCAGTTCAGGTGAAGTTTCTGGGGACCAGTCTGCCATAAACTTATCTTTGGCCTCACAATAGTTCACCACCAATTCTTCAGGCTGCTTCCCAAACAGACAGTCTGGAAAAAACACAGCATGAAAGTAAGGGAGGATTCAATAACAAAGATAAATCTATTGCCATCAATAAACATCAATAATACAGTAACACACCTGCAAAGTCATGAATGAGGTCTTTGATGAGGTGGCCAATGATGGCATAAAGAACTGACACCACAATGAAGACGGCTATGAGAAGATAGATGACATAGTTGGGGAGATGGACTGCGTCCCGAGAAGGAGGTACATAGGACTCATAAAGCACTGTGCCATCTTCATCCTTGTAACGAATGTTTAGCCTCTGCAGTGGTACATCCATTGTTGTATTGTTGCCCATTTCCAGTCAGTGAGTCCACTTAGTATCTCAAATCCATTGGTGCTCGAATCCTCCAGCATGAGGAATCAATCTGACAGTGTTTTCCATAAAAAAAAAATCAGGAAGAGTGAAAAAGAAATCATCACCATCAAGCTGGTAAAAGTCTAGCAGATATTCTTAAAAGCTCTTTAAAAACTCCTTCTGTGCAGCTGACCTGCATTTTGAAGAAACCTGATAAAAAGCAAATGGCATAAAGATTCTTACCTTAAAATGTTTATTTCTGACGTTGCTACGGATACACGAATTGCTGTCCATGGAAGTAGCACTCAACAAGATAAGCTGCAGAGGCTTGAGGCACTTTGCTCCACGTCAGCAGAACGTCTAAGAGCTCATCTATCTATCTATCTATCTATCTATCTATCTATCTATCTATCTATCTATCTATCTATCTATCTATCTATCTATCTATCTATCTATCTATCTATCTATCTATCTATCTATCTATCTATCTATCTATCTATCTATCTATCTATCTATCATGAACAATAGGGTGTTTATGTATATGGTCACGTCACCAATAGCATGTTAGCTAGCTTGCTAATTATCTATTTTGTTAGTTTATTTTTTTTTAAATCTGTCTTTAGATTAATCTTTTTCACTTGTATGAATGAATAATAGAAACACATTGTTCACCTAGACTGAAAAGTATATAATGTGGATGATATAGGCTGCGTAGGGTTAGCGGCCTTTATAAACAAGGTCTCCAACTGTGACGCACTTAAGTACCTTACTAACGACCTGTCTACCCAGTTAGCCGTCTATTTATTTAAAGATAACTTCAGTTCAACTTTCTGCTGTGATTTCCAAGTATTATGAAAGGACATTGTTTATCTGGACTTTATGATACATAAAATGCATGGTGCATATTTTATGAATAAGGTCATAGTACAGCTAGCTAAACAGCTAGCATTTTTTTTAAAATACAGTGGATGACCATTATGTAACGTGGACAGTACAGTAATCCCTGACCTTTATAAATAAGGGCATTGCCTCTGACACAAGCAGGTATTAGAGGAAGATAAGATGGATCAATGAAAGAAGACAAGACACAACAACTCATTTATATTATTAGTTTATTTACCGGGACAATGCTTAGTTCACCTGGACAAGGAAAGTGATCACTCTGGTTTGATAAACATTTTTTTAAATGAGCAGATTTTCATCATTTTCCTTTCTACTTTGTCAACAATTGCTCTTGAAACATTTGTGATGAACAAAGGACTTACATCTGAAATAAATTCATTTTCACATAACTATTATTTTACACTTCTTATATTACATAGTGACACAGTAGAACATGACTGAGTTTATGGATAAGGTGTGCTTTCACCTACTTACTCTAATTAAAAATGAAAATAAAAGAGAGCAAGAAAGAGCACAAACTATACACATTTTCTTGTTTGACTACTGCAAGGAAAGCACTGCAAACACACACTACATTTGATTAAAAACTGATCTGAGCTGCTGCTGAGATGAACTGATGAAAACTCAGAGAGAAGTGACACAAGGGGCAACGGGGCAGGCGAAGGTCACACTATGAGTTGACATCCTTTTTTCTCCAGGGTAAGATGAAGTGATGGCACTTCTCAGCGGAGGAGGGGGAGACGGGTGGTGGCAGACCCCGTCTCCCTGGTAGAAGCCCGGTAGCAGCATCTCTCTTTCTTTCTCCATCCTCAGCTCGTCTCCGAACTCCATCAGGTTACTGGAAATGCTGAGTCGTCGCTCCTCCTCTATTTCTGCTTCGTCTCTCTCTGGATCCTCCTCCACTGGTTTAGGGCCAAATATCCAATCTGTCAATATAGAGCAATATGAAATTAAAATTAAATACATTTTCTCTTTTTTTATCTCCTTAAATTTTAAGGGGGCACTTCAGTGACATTAATGCTTGCTTTACTTGTCACATACTCAGTCTGCAAGAAAGAGGTAAGATTACCTTGTTGCAGAAATTTCAAAAAAGATGCTAATCTGGTGTTTTCCCTTTAAAAATTTAGACCTTCCTTTGAGCAAATTATTTATATAGCATAGAATTTCAAAAGTGCCCCTTTAAGATCTAATTTCAGCAAATTACAGTATTGTTAGGTGCTATCATTCACCTTAAAGGACAAGCAATCACATAGTGGTGGCGAATGGATGACCTCTGTACACAAACCACAAGGTACATGTGATGAAATAATAACAAATGGAAGCCAAAGCTTGTGGATGGGAATGATTCAACTTCACCACAAACATGGGTGTCAGAGTGAAAACGGTAACACATAAGTGCTGGGAAGGTAATCGGTTCACAATGTTCCCACAGTAGGTTACCTGCCAGGTCATGCATGAGGTCTTTAATCAGGTGACCTACTATGGCATAAGTGGCCACGACTATTAGCACCGCCCCAACTAAGACGTAGACTACACTGCGAGGCAGGGTGATTGCGTCTCTTGCTGGGGGGATGTAGTCCACAAAATAGGCATCTTCTTCCTCTTTCCGTCTGGAGAACTGGAGAAGATGTCGATGCTGGAACACCAGCTGCGTGAGGTTCAAAAGTTGACCTCTTCTTGAGTTCAGGGGCAAATATGGCAACGTGTACATGGCTTTTGACACTTTGTTAACAGGATTGTCAGATGAAAGAAAGTAGTGAGGCTTTAAGGCTGTTCCTTTTGGGGATGACGAGCTTCTTCTCTGCACTGTAAATATTCAGAAACAGGGTGGTGGAAAACTGGACATCAGTAAAGCTCTAAATGTTTTCTGCAGCTGGGAAAATAAACAATTCAGGAGGAGGATTGTAATGCTGAGGTAGTTTATAAATAAACAAATGTCTTTTAGTGGTGAGAGTTCTCTGTATGTGAACATCATATCTGAGATTTTTTAGAGACATAAAATCTGGCATTCCTCTTCCTACTCACATGAGACTTTCGAGGTGCCCTAGGAGCATGAAACTGAGAAGTAGGGGAATGTAGGACAGACAGAGTTAATAGGATTGAGTGGGTCATGGAGCAATATCAGCTTTCCATCTGCAGGGATTAATGATATCTGCGAGTAGAGGTGGATAGTAATGCGGAAAAGAGGATTATGGTCATAAGTGACCGGGCTGGACACAGAGATATTTACAGTGCCTTAGAAAAGGATTCATAATTTTATTACTTTTACACATTTTTTTCACACTGCAGTACATAAATTTTGATATATTTTGTTGGAGTTTAAAATGAGTAAGTTGTGCATAATTGTAATGTAGGGAGCAAGTGCTACATTGCTTTTCTTACAAATAAGAAATGGAAAAATGAAAGACATAAAAACCTAAACTCAGTTTATCACAGTAAACTTGAGGAAGAAGGTGAGCTGATTAGATAAGTTCCTTCTGTACTATTTGGCCTGCATGCTTTGTGTGGTGGAAAAAACTAAACACATCAACTGCAATGTGAAACATAGTGATAATATCATTCTGGTGTGGGACACGTCTCTTCATAGACACTTTGGAAACTGGTCAGTGTTATAGGAATGATGCATAGAGCAACATAGAGGACAATCCTGAAAGAAAATCTCTTGGAGGCTGCTAAACAGTTTCCAGGGTGGAGGTTTGTCTTCCAGCAGAGCAACCCTTACCTAAAGCTTTAATTCAAAAATCCTTTTTTGTTACGATGACTCAGTCAAGAGAGCAAAATCCAAGAATCGCGTAAAACCTGAAAATCTATTGTATCCTAAAGCTGGTAGAGAAAGAAGAAAAGACCTTCTATCATATATAATCTTATTTAACAATGAAACACTTTGGATTTTTGTGCCACATAACATGACAGTACAATTTTTGTGATTTAAATTTGGGACAATGTAAAAACAGTTGGAGAAAAAAGTTATTTTCCCACTGCCTTAAATAAGTAATTGCTTTATATTCATGTTGAATTCCCCTTAAACATGGCAGGTCTGCCTCTAGTATAATTATTTGACATCATGTCAAATCATTTTAATATCTCATAATGCTTCGTAGCGTCTTATAAAGCCCTATTCTGTCTCATGAAATGTTATAAAAGAGCAAAAATGTCATCATTCTAAGATGAGAAAAAATGATGGATGAACTTACCAGTGGTTAGGAGAAATCGCTGCTGCTCATCTTTTTGCTTTGGGAACAAAAGGGACTTCAAACAGGTTTAAACTCTATTGTGGTTTCTCTGGAAGCAAACACAGAAAGGACAGCAAATGGTCAAGGTCAGGTAAACAGGTAAACTATTTCTGCTTTTCCCCAAAAGAAATGCAATCATTTCTTTTATCCTTACAGATCTATGTGCTGCATCTCTAAGAAGATGCTGGCGTTGTCTTGGGTTTAGACTCTTCTTCCTTTGCCAACTGCAAATTCATGAAAAACTGGCGAGTGAGAAACTGCCACTCAATGATAGTGATGGCTATGTTTGCGAAGAGAATGAACCAGGATACCGGGTGCATGCCATAGTAAAAGACGGGAGCCATGAGCAGAGGTGAGGAGGGAGGTCAGACAGAACCAGCGGCCGGCAGGCTATTAGAGGGTATTAGAAGAGCAACACTGTGTGTGTGCCTTTATCAAGGTGTTCTTCAGTAATCCTTGACAGGATTTGGTTGGCATAAATTCATAGTCACCAGCTTTTCTTTGAGTCATCAAATGACAGAATAGAGTGGTTCATTTCAGGCCACCCTAACAAGCCACTACCAATATGAAAGACGATAAGGGAACAAGACTTCATTAAAATTACCTGATAGGAAGATTCCTGGTGCATTTACTTGAAAAGACAACTTTCCCCAGGTATGAAAAAAGCTGAAATCAGGACAAAATCTTCTCCACAGAAAGCGCTACAAGCCCAGACTATTCCTAAGCATAAACAGCAGCCAGTCACTCAGTCGGATGCATCCATGCTGCAGCGCTCAGGCTGGGGTCACTATCTTCTTGGGCTTGTCCTCCGCCTCTACCATCCACTTTAGGTAAGCGTCGCCCAGGATGAAGGCCCAGTAAAAGATGGTCAGAGATGTGTTTACAGTCATGATGCCGATGATCAGAGGATTTATCATGGTGGCAGACTGATACAAAGAAAACGGTGTCAAATCAGATGAAAAAAAATGTATCTGGTGTGTGGGGACAGAGTTGACTGTGTTTAATCGCCTCGCCGCCTGCTTCTACTCTCTTCCTGAACTCCCCACCCTTCTATACGCTCTCTAAGTTTCTGTGGCAACAGCAGCCTAATCCTCTTCAGCAGCTTTATTGCAGAAGATAAGGTTGCTTTGAATGCATCCTTGCAGTGTAAATGCCGATCATCTGTCAGAAGGCGTTGCATAATGAATTCTTATTCTTCACAATCTGAAAAAAGAGGGTGGAAGCCAATATTCATTGAAGGAAAAGTGAGGGAATGTGTTTGAGATTACACTGCAACTGACACAAAGGAATAATCTTGGTTCTGGACATTATGTTCTCCGTCCGATATAATCCACAATTTAATCAAGACTGAAAACATCAGACGCAGGAGTTCTTAATCATACACCAAGCAGGACAGATGGATCCTAGAATGAAACGCCGGGACCACCGGAGATAAGACAACATGTGCAGATGGACCTCCACATGTGTGCCTACAATCCACCAGCTGTGGTGGATTCTTCGGTTTTGCATTACAAAGCAAAACCGAAGAAATGGAGGTCAGCATATTAAAAAGGAAAACCCACCAACAAAGCCACAAAGTTCTGTGTTTAACCCCAATAAGTAACAGCGAGAACACTCTGCTGGTAAGTGCAAACATGAATTACGTTCTCTAATTGCTGTCTTTGTATTGATTTTGTGTCTAGTTGGACATTAAATATGTCCCGAGTGTTTGCATGGGGATACCAATTATCAGACTTGTTGTTTTCATTTTCTTTAAGTCACCATCTTGAATAGTGACCCAATAGCATCTTGTTGTTGAGGGATGCATATTTTTCACCTGATCTAAATTAACTTCCTCACAAGCATTTATGCACCCAAGACTAAAAAGCCTTGCCTTATTCTGAAAAAAATATATGTAACATTATATGATCAAGTTTTTATTCAAATAAAACCCCCAAACCAAACATATAAATTATTTAATAAAAAAACATATCAAATTGGGTCAATTTAATAATTACAGAAGGGAGTCCAATTAAACAAATGAAGTGAATATGTCCAGTACCACTGACTTTCCTTTAAAGGAAATGCTAAAGCTATCAGCATGAATAGTATGGAAGAGGATTAGGACCAATGGAGAAAAATAAATTTGACTTTGAAGCCAAAATTCTGACTTTTTTTCAGAATTCTGAGATTACAGTCAGAATTATTATTTTTCAGTAGCCCTACTCCTCTTCCGTAGAATAGAGGTTCCATTTATTATTATGAGTTACACTGAAGGATCTGAACAGCCACAATGACAACGTAAAATTAGCTGATGACCGAATAGAGATTCACCACTAGGGGGCAGTGTGTGCAAACATCCCACTGACCTGCTGTTAAAATGGGAAAATGCTTTAATTTTTGTATCTGTGTCTTCTAATAAATGTACTAAAATTTGCGCTTTTATTTAGGGAATTTTAGAGGTTAAAAAATAAAAGTCTCGATTAGTCATACAACAGAGAAATTGCATGAATATTTGACTAAATAGAAAGCATGGCGCATACTGAAGGCAAAGGGAGACAATGATCTCTAGATGTTTTACATCTAGAGATCATAAACATGCCAGAGGATCCAGGCTAAATGATGAAATGAGGATGCAATAATAAACCACAGGGTAATTATGGGTTAGTTTCTGTTTAAAGCGGTGAACCTGCGAGAGGCAGCAGCGCGCTGGGAGGCCCTTCTCCTTTCTGACAGGCGCCAGAGGAAGAGGAGTCCTCAGCTGAACTTTGAAACGTACAACCTGATAGCTGGCGTGTTGGAGCAACACCATTGCTTCATCACAGATCAAAAGGTAACGAGTGACACTCCTTTAAAGCTTCTACTTCCCATCTGCCGCACTGGAGAGGGCGCCGGGCCATGGTCATGCCTCTTTACGCCGCCATTGAGTACCTTTAGGCTCGGAACGCTTCTGTCTGCAGCGTGTTTTTTTTAAGAAAAAAAAAAACTAAACACTTGAAGCTTGGAGAACAGAGATGAAGCCACCGGTGGAGGTCAGCGTCTTTCTTCTCTCTCTGTTGGGTCCTGGAGTTTTATTCACAATGAATCACATTCCTGTGTTTCAGGAGTAAGTTCACCATCATTTATCCTGTCTCCACTCTGCAGGGGCTTCTCTGATTTTATTTAATTTATTTTTTCAGCAATTTAGATCAAAAAGGGAAACTAGCATTGACATAATTCATTTGTTTATTTCTGATCTGATTATTTTGGTGAATATGGCTTGCAGATATAATTAAATCTCCAAAAAGAAATCATATGGAAAGGTCATGTGTGACCAGCACTGCTGACTTGACAGTATAGCCCAGCAGTCAGGCATTCAGACCAGCTTCAGGGAGGGTAATAGAAAAAGAGTAATTGAAAAGGAAAGCATGATTAATATTAATGGAAAGTTAGGTGGAAGAAAGAAGGCTGATAGCAACATAGATAACAGCAGCCATAATAGATTTGTGATTTAAAAGCCTGGCACAGGATTTACAACTCCTTTGATGAAATGACTGCATGGTTCATTTTGGGAGCAGCAATTTACTGAAAGTTATACTCACATAGAAATCAGTTTTATTTATGAATTAAAAAGATGAAACCCCTCAGCAGATTCAGAGCTGCATTGAATTATTTTTCATTCTTTTCTTTCTTTCATTTTGTACATTTCTATGCAGTTTCAGGTTGGTCAGTGCATCTAAAGTTATATGGCACAAAATTAAAAATGCAAGTGGTACATTTTGTTATCTGCTAGCTGATACATTTTGGCTGCAGGCAACAACTAGCTAAACAATAAGCTGAGGATAAAACCATATTTTTTTATCAGGTATTCGTGATTATTTGCTTTAACTTGGATAAATTGTGAACTTCATCAGAGCAATCATTGTTCCCTTCGTCACCACAGGCCTCTTCCTGTCCTGGGAATGGGAATGTTTGTCCTGGGATCCGTTCTACTTTTGCTCATCCTCACAGTGAGACACAAAACAAAAGTGGACCCCTTGTTTTACGGTACAGACACATTATTTCATGCTAATGTGCAGAATAAATAAGTAGTTATGTTATCTCATTGGTTTCCTCTGTATTTGCAGTATTTGCAGAGTTTACTTTTGGCGGCATGGTGGGTTTGACCAACGCTTTAGAGCAGGACGGGTTCATCTCCGGCTTTATGAACTTCTACCTAAGAATGGTAAAGTAACCAAACAGATTTATGCAATTAAGCTTTTCTTTTAAAAACAACAAGCACAATAAAACAGTATTTTTGACATCTTTTCTCTCCAGGGTGAGCCTCATCTCAGCTCCTCTTATGCTGTGATGATGTCTTATTGGGAGGTTGTTCACCTCATCCTCTTGCTCACAGTCATTCACCGCATGTTTTCAGGGTGAGCTGCTGCACCAGATGTTTCACTGTGTGTTTTCACCAAGACCCCTGATGGACTCTGTGGTTTTCTTCTACAGGAAGTCCTACCGAAGCCTGGGTCTGTTGTGGGCTGGGTCCTCCATCGCCAATCAAATTGTCCTTATTCCAGGAGTGGTAATTGGTGAGAAACACTAAACATTTAACTCCTCTGAATATCTCTGATGCAGATGTTTATTTTTTTGTTTTTTGGGTTTTGCAGGTAAGTATGGGTCTAACATCCGGCCAGCCTTTTGGAGGAATGCCCCTTTCTTCTTGGTGCCGTTTTGGGCAGCATCGCGGCTCTTTAGCAAACCCAGAGAGATGCCAATTGTCACAGCAGACAAGGTACAGTTCTGTCTCAACTCTAAGGAATGGATTGATTTGTTTTATTTATCTAGGCATGATTTCATTAGTGACAGGAAATCTCTATTTATTATTTAGAAGCTTGGCATTTTTTTCTTCAACATTTCAACATTTTTATTAAACCTTCAATTTATGAGTTATTACAAGTTTTCAAAATGACCTGCCTAAAAATATTTGTGATTAACTAGCTTAATATCTGCCATATGTAAGAATTTTTTTAAATAGACATATTTTTGAAAAAACTAGACAAATTGAGATATTTCAATAATGAAAGTTTTTTTTTAATTACATTACAAAAAAGAACATTTGGTATTGATTATTAATGCAGAATTTGAGTACAATAAATCTACAATAAGATTTATTGTAGATTTATCTTCTTTAGTTTTATTTTAATATTAGAGAAAGTAAAAGACTCCAGCTTGGCTGATTAGAACTTCAAATAAGGTCATTATAGTTAAATGAAATTTTGATTTAAAAACTAAACTTTTGTCACCGGCAAGTAAATTTTGCATCAAAGAAAATATCAGAATTAGCTTAATTCACTCAGATTGTGCAAACAAGGAATTTCTACAAACAGCTGAGTTTCACTCATAACATTCACTGTCCAATAAAAGTAAATTTGAACCTGACTGCTTTTTCTAATTCTTTACTAAACTTGAAAACAGAAGCATAAATTGTGATTTATGTAACAGAGGAACAGACATGTTTGTTGGTGTTCAATCAGAGTTAGATTATAA
This sequence comes from Phalloptychus januarius, assembly GCA_902982915.1. NCBI lineage: Eukaryota > Metazoa > Chordata > Actinopteri > Cyprinodontiformes > Poeciliidae > Phalloptychus > Phalloptychus januarius. The sequence continues at coordinate 9,809,991 of CADWAE010000466.1, read as the reverse complement.
CATGTATGCTACAATCAATAGCTACATTAGGTTATGTTGTTTCTTCTGATCAGATCGCTGCAGAGCAGAAGAAAGGTCTTCTGTCTCGTCCTGCCGACCTGCTCCTGTCACTCCTCTTACTAGGAGCTGTGGCTTTCTTTGTGTTCAGAGGCTTGGTAAATAGCACAGTGCAGGCCTGACTCCTTCTGCTCATTTCACTCAAACAGACTCATGAGGTCACATTTGAATATTTGTCTGGTATTTTGCTCCAGGTTGTATTGGACTGTCCTCTGGACGCCTGCTTTACCTACATCTACCAGTATGAGCCATACCTCAAAGACCCAGTGGGCTTCTCCAGGGTGATGGTCAGTCCAGAAACTTAAAAATGATCCCGCGGCTGAGATCCGACGGATACAACCTGTTCACAAATTATAGCTCATTTAATTTATACAGATGCTGGTGTATTTTTTCTACGCTGTTCCCCTGGTGAGCGTTCTTCTCTATGGTCTGAGCACACCTGGATGCAGCTGGATGTTGGACTGGACTATCTTCTTTGCTGGAGCCATGGCTCAGGTACAGCGCATTGCAGAACAAGTTTTACTGGGATTTTATTTGCAGCGGACACTTGTGAAATTAAAATGACAAGATCTTGCTATTACTTATAAGCCATTGTAGGGGGCACAGTAAAATAAGACCAAAATGTAATATTTTGGTCTTCTGAAAAGTTACAGTGACAAATTATTGAGCTGAGGGTGAAGGGTGCTTTTTTCAGCTGGTCAAAGTTAACAGGAAGACACATGGAGTTGTCCTGGAGGAGACATGAGACAGGACAATGACACCATACATGCAGCCAGACCGCCTATAGTTTTAAATAATGTATGTTTATTAGAATGGTCCAGTCAAAGTCGAGACCTTAATCCAGCTGAGAAACTGCTGCAACAATGGAAATATGTTTACAGAAACTCTCCAACCTTTTCAATTGAACTAGAGCTTTTTTATAAGAAGAATGGATTGAAAATGTATGTAAAGCTGGTCGACATGATCATAGAAGACATGCAACTGTGATTGTAGCAAAAGGTTTAGGTGTCATTTTCCTTCCATGTATCCATTATCCTAAAACATTTTGTACCTTGAAAACAAATGTAGGAACTTTTCCAAGGTGCTGTAACTCTGTTTCTATTTTTGTTGTTGTTAATGTTTCACTTGCCCCCTGATGACCTCTTCCCCCTTGCCTGCTGCTTTACCCTCAGACTCAATGGTGTCACATTGGAGCATCTCTGCACTCCCGTACTCCCTTCACGTACCGAGCCCCGGCAGACAAAAGATGGCCGGTTATCGCCCTCAATGTGCTGCTCGCCATTGTGCCCGCTCTGCTGGCCCTCCGCTGCCGCACCAACCCAGCTTTTCTCATGAAACCTGTTCCCAAGGGACAGAGCAACGACGACAAGAAGAAAAACTAGGACCACACTGCCACTGAATGTCGAAGCATACTTCACGCGTTGAAAAGGCGAATGCTTTCAAGGGAGTGCACAGACTGAATGCAACGTGTCTCTTTTTCTCCCCCTAATCTTACAACCCAGAGGAGATTTAGAAACTTTGTTCTCTGGGTCAATTTTTCCAAATCGGCCATCTCACACGGCACTCCCTCTATGGACTGTTGGACCCTGATAAAGACGTGCCGCTGATGGAGGTTAAGGGACTCAGATCAGATCCGCTTTCCGGTGACTCATGCAGATATCTGGTCGCAAAATTTAGATTATGAATCTTAACCTAACAGTTTACTTAACCGTGTCTGCATATCCCAACTCAAATTCTATTTATTTCTGCTTTTATTTTTTTACTGTGGTGAAAATGTTCAGATTTGACCCCATTTGACCTCATTTTCTTGCCTAAATAGTCCAAAAATGATCTCACTGCAGGTCAGAGTTCACACGTTTGACCTTTTGCTTAGTAAGTCAAACATTTTAATAACCAGATTTACTACTTTCTGCTGTGCCTATCGGTGTATCTCAGTGTTTTATGTTGTGGTTTATTTCGTACAATAAAGAAAAAATAACACACAATTGTGAATATATTTTGCACTGATGAGCAGGAATTGTTTTCATTTAACATTGATGTTCTCCCCTTGTGCTCCTTGTCATTTGTGCCTCTAGAAAAAGACACATAAAACTTTTAAATGACTCAGACTTTTATAGATTTAACAATACTGTTTCAGCAGCTGTCAATATTGTCCCCAAGCAGAGACGCATTCAGCGCTGTGCAGAGTGCACCCCTGCAGTTATCAACCTGATAAGAGGTGAACCCTGGATGTAGGTGAGCTGTTGCATGTGGTCGTCACATTCACAAAAAAAAAATCCCACTGGTCAGGAGTCCATATGCTTCAATCAGTGAGGCAAAATGTAGGCTACACGTGTTGAATTCAATGTGAAAATGGATTTAATTAATCAAATGTGTGTCAAGCAAAGTGCGATTCCTTTTTTTTCTTAAAAGATCTTGTTAGTAGAAATGTATAAAGTTGAGGACTGACTTTTGCAATTGAATCAAAAGTGTAATAATAATGTATAAATGAAACTAGAGACTATTTGGCAGTTAAAACTATAAACTGTGTCAAAGTTCACGGCTTCACAACACGACTGGCAGGATTTCTCATTCAACATTTATGGTGTCATCATGAAAGTCGCTGGTTGTTTTCAGTTTCCAGAGCTGCATCACATTATTACTAATCTTGTCCTCTAAAGCTCAGTTGCAGTTATTTTATTTGGAAAACCATTTTAAAACCAGTTTATTGTTTTTGTTCTACTTCTTAGTGATGGTCTATTTTGTGTTAATTTATCAGATAAAGTTCAAATACAATATATTTAAGTTCATGGTTGCAAAGTAAGACTATATGAAAAGGTTCATAGGGCATATGTTGTTGGTGTCGATTTAAAGAAAAAGTATAAAGTTTTCCTTTTCCTTTTGTTCACTTTATTAAGAATGAAATACAACAGCAAGACGAAAAGTCATTGAAACACCAAAAAAGTAGATGACTGATCCAATATCAAAGGGACTAAAGATGACATTCTACTCATCAGGTACACACAGCCGTGCAAATTTTCAAGATGTTTATCAAATCTGATACAATCAAGTGTTTAGCTCAAGCTTTTTCCTTATCCCACCCACACAATCTGCTGTATGTCTATGGGACACATCCATTAAATCATTCTGAAGGAGTTGATTTGTACAAAGTCCAGCTATGGATCAGCTAATATCACAGAACATATTTACAAACCAGAGATTAGAGAAAAATCAAAGGATTTGCTACTAACTGGTATAGAAAAATGGTGTTACACAGACTTCCTGGAGTGTAAGTACAAAAAAAAAAGCGTTTTCACTAGCAGATCATCCGTAATAAATAGTTACATTACACAAACAGCACGTATTAGAAAAAGCATGTCAGTAAGAATAAAACAGAACAGCTATTAAAAGAGTTTAAGGAAGGAAAATAAAAAGCAACAGCTCACAGCAAAAACACAAACAGCTCAGGGTTACAAAGGAACGCACGCTAGCTTGCATCGTAGCCGTTTGTGGGAACAGAACACTAGGACGAGTTAATTTTCACGTAGACCCGGGGTTTTCAACTCCAGTCCTACAGAGACAGTGTCCTGCAGCTTTTAGATATGTCCCTGGTCCAACAGACCTAAAGCAAATGACTGAATAGCTTCCTCAGTCTTCAGTCAACTCCTGCTAATTATTTGAAACAGAGACGCATCTAAAAGTTGCAGAAGTTGACACAAGTTGAAGACCCCCGATGTGGAACAAAAGATTGAAATTCAATCAAAAAAAGTGAGACATTCCTCTAATTTTCCATCTGACATGCATACGCTCACACACATTTACACACTGATGCCTATCTGACAGAAGGGGACGGGGTCATCGTTAATTAGGATGAGAAGTTAGAAAGGTGTTCACAGAGGCATCAAAACAACCAAACTCAAGAGATAAGACAGAGGAGGTTAGCTGTATGTTAGAGACAACCTTATTTATCAAAAGTAGTAAAGGCTAAGCTGGGAGCAAGGGGAGAAGCAGGAACATGGGAACTACTCTCTTCTTGTACGGGCCATGGTTAGCACCTTGGCGTTGCAGATGTTGTATTATTTGGTTCAGTAGTAGCTTTGAGCGTCCTCTCTGGGTTTGTGGCCTTCTCCTCCGTGCCTCCTGTTCCTGCGATGTTCATGGTGCTGGCTGTGATGGTGGCGTCTGTACCGGTGCGAATGCCGAGCTGAAGGGAAAACCAACTTTCAGATGCATACTGCAACTTTCAGATGCATCCTGCTCCAACACACCTGAATCAAATGAATGGCTCCTTACCAGGCCTGTTGAGAGCTGAATTACTGCTGGTGAGGGAATTCAGCCATTTGATCCCAGTCTGTTGGACTAAGGATGCATGTAAAAGTTGCAGGATGGTAGCTCTCAAGGACTGGACTTGAGTACCCCTGTTTTAGGAAGTACCTGAAAACTTTTGGGATTATTTTATAATAAGTGGCAGGTTTCAGGAACCAGATAAGTTCTGAAAAGTTCCAAAAAGTGCTTGGAAAATTCCCCAATAGTTCCATAAAGTACCCAATAGTTTCTAGAAAGTGCCGTGAACCTTCCTGAAAGCAACTAATAATACCCCTAGAAAACAACCTTTCAGTTCCAGGAAACTGACCATCAAATTCGGTTTAAGTTCCTGGAAAGTTTCTGGGGAAAATAGCTGGTAGGTTCTAGGATGTAGATGAGTTTCACAGAGATTAACCTTTGAGCTCCCAAAAAGTTCTGGAAAGTATCTGGGAAGTTCCAACAATAACGTAATGTTTCCTCTAAGACCACTGACACTAGACCACAGAGTCAAACTCACACTTTGTGCAGATGATCCTGGGACGCTCCCAGCTGCCGTCGGCCCGGCAGCGAGAAGTCGGGATGTGGCGTTGGTAGAAGCCCTCAGAGCATTGGTAGCGCACCACTGAGTGGATGTCGTAGTGTGATCTCCGCCGGCCAATCAGATGAGCGTTCTCCACTGCTGGCGGGGTCCCACATAACACTGTCAAAAATATTTAAAATCTCATAAATTAACAGGAAATAGCTGAATAGATATCCTGCATCCGCTGTTTCTTTTTAATGTAGAAGGACACAATTAAAAGTCACTCTAATGAGAGGCAGTACATACACACCGCCTCTAGATGGCAGCCTTGTTGATGAATGAAGCTCCACTACAATCAAAGAGAGGTTTGCATATGTCTCTACAGAGGACTAATCTATGAGATTACAGACAAACAAACAAACACCTTGATCTCAAACACCCTGTCCTTGTGTTTCCTCGCTCCTTTGACACCTCATAGTTTTACTTCATGTATTAAGTTTACTTCCTTTGCTTCCTGCAGGCTCTATCTGCATTCTCAGCAAGAATGGTTCGGTCCCAAACTGTGAGAATGAATACGAAGGCAACCTGGTTAAAAACTGGCCAGAGGACATTTAGATGATATTTATGAACCTGGCAATAACCGGCAATAACTGCAACATCAGTTTTGGAGCTGGAGTGAGCATAAGTGGGGCCGAAGGCGCCAATGGGAGATAGATTGAGATTAATATCACTTTCTCTCAAAAAATCAATACGGGTTTGGGCAGAATTGCAACTTCACTTAAATGTGTGTTTGTCATCAATTTTTCTGAGTCTTTTAGGGGATGAGACATTGTCAGTAAGGTGAAGATTTAAAGTTTGGGTCAAGCGATTAAGAATTTTTACCAAAGAAAAAAAAGCAGGAACAACATGAGCAGAGAACAAAAGCTGATGATGAGCACTGATGACTAAGAGGAGGCCAGCTGGTCACACACACAAACACCCATGTGGTGTTTTTCCCATGAATAATGCATTTTACATAGTAAGGGAACTTTATTGATTTATTTACTGTGAAATTATAAACATTGTTTTCTGAAATTTCAAAGACAGGGAAGGCTTTCCCAGGTGATGTGAGCAGATTGTTTCTTACCTGTGCCTTTCTTGCAGATGTAGGGCAGATTGTAGTTGCAGGGCACGTCGTTCCACTTGCCATCCTCATGGGCAATCGTCACCACACAGTCCTCGCCGCCTGCAAAGAAATTATCTGGCTGGCTTTCCCTCCAGTTCTCATAAACCTGCATGACGACAAACAGCAACTGTCAACATTTGCTTTCCTGTAAGTCCTGCAAGAATGGACCATTAAAGACGTAGTTCATGTGGGTTGAGTTAAAAGCAAAAACAGTAGCACATAAACCCTTTTAAATTTAGCATAAATACCAATTAGTTGGTTCCAGATGGCGAAGCTATTTGCTTGTTGGCAAAGGATCGAGGTGAAAGTGGATCTCTACTGTCTTAAAATAACAAAAATCCCCAAAAGGTCAAGGCAGTTTAATGAGAATATTGTTTGATGAGCTTTTAAAATGCAGCTGTTAGCTACAACTAATTTGTATGTGTACAAACTGAAGATGCCAAGAGACTTACTTAATGAAACTAATAGTTTATAATGTATTAAGATCTCACTTCAAACTCCCTGAGTTATCACTTTAATATTACCTCCAGCAATTTATTATGAGGTTTAGCAAACAAACGAGAACAAGGCTCAATTTTAAAAGGAGATACCTCACAATGCTGTGAGAAAGTGTTTCCACGCTTATTATACAATGAATCAACTGTGATCAACCAATTTCTTATTTTTTTGCCTTCATCTTGATCCATAAATCACATAAACGGAGCCTGACTCACAACATGAAGTAGGCTTAAAGTTTTAAAAAAGTAACACATCATACCCAGATCTAAATACAATCAAAAACAGATGAGATAATATTTTCATTAAGCGGGAATTAGTGCTGTCTGCATATTGTAAAAGCTATTATTTGTGTAGTGTGTCGTCACTGACCAGATCATTGCCGTCTGTCCACTGAAAGTCCTCCTCCACTGTGCGATCATTCAAACCGACCCAGGCGTTATCATGACCCAGACCTAAAAACAAACAAGCAATGTAAGAAAAAGTTTTGCTTGTTTACCCCAACTATTTCATTTTAGCAGCTTTTTTCTCAGTTTTGTGGGATTTGCTTAGTTTTACTAACTCTGTCTTTGTTTTCTCCTGCATTATACTCTCAGAAGATGATGGTTTTTATGTCATGCTTCAATTTTAGGCACCTATTTGTTTTATTTTAAGTTCTGACTAAAAAGCGCAGCGCACACATACCGTTAATGAACTCCTGCTCAGCGACAGAAAGGATGCTACTGAGATGGGCACTGTGTTCTCTGCAGTCCTTCTCTGCATCCTCCCAGGTGTGTCTGTGGCTAAAGTACCTGCGAGAAAACAGCACGCGAATCTATATTTAGTACAAATTCCGGTTTAAATGGTTACTTGTGAGCAAATAATGGACAGTGTGTAAACGTGTGAACAATATAAATGAATATCAGCTTTTTTTCAGCGTTGCATGCTCATCCGCGCTCATACCTGTAGCAGTGGCCATGAAACTTCCTCCAGCCGTGCTCGCAACCTTCAACATCTGAATAGAGCGAGAGAGAAATGAGAAGTAAAACTAATCTCCTCCTCAAATTGCAGCTAAACGCAGAAGGCCAGATAATCATTAGATGAAAAGCCTGTGGAGGATGCGAGGAAGAAGGAGTGTTCTGTCTCATTTGGCAAATAAAGACTAAAATATATGACTGTGGCATCTAGAGAAGTTAAATACTTGAACCATAATTATATGTGCCTACTTTCCATTCACAGCACATGTGGCTCTCTCTCTGCTCTATTGGTATTCATCAATAACACCAAGGCCTGTGCATTCATTTATAACCGCAAAGCCCAGATATTCATTAATTCTCATTAAACTAGTGCAGATGCACACAGAGAGGTTCCCACCTGGAGCTGGATGTGACTGGAACCAGTGAGGTGAGGAGTCATTACATCTGTATGTTGGAGTGTATTGTGATGAGTGTGGATTGTTTTGTTTTGTGCTCATGTCAATCATTCTGGCTGATTGTAGAAATAATCTTCACCTTACTTCAATTGTCGACTGAAACATGCCGCATGTTATATAGCATTGGTTTCTAGATTTTAATTTTCTGTATACAAATACATTTTTTACATTTTTGACAAATCTTAAAATAAAATAAAATAAATTATATGATATATATATATATATATAGACATTTTTATTTTACATTTTTAAAGAACTTTTCCTGTTACAACCACAAACTTCAATGTGTTTTATTTGTATTTTATATGGTAGTGCTGCATAAATTAGTGCACAGTTGTGAATTATGGGTAAATATTAATGCTCAGGTCCTAATATGCCATTATGCTTTGATCTAAACCACTCGATTTTTTATTGATTTGGACTTGTTAGTTTTAGATGAACATTCAATTGGTGACTCTAATCTTACTCTTCTGAAGCATCAGATTTTATGAATGCACAGAAAACATTTGTTGACAGAAACTCCTAGTTAAGTTGTGGATTTCTGCAGATCCTCTGATTTCTTGGCTGTGTATCTCTCTCCTTTCACAGTCTTCTGGCTGGATGTTTTGGCAGGTTGCTGCCAGGCCAGTCTCCATTTTCAGACAGTGGACTGAATGGAGCTCAGTGACATTTTCACTGAGCTCTTGGGATGCTATTTCATAGCCTCACCTTGCTTTATAATTTTCCATAATTGTATCTCTGACCTGTCTGTTGTGAAGTTTGGTCTTCATGATGCTGTTTGCTCGTTAATATTCTCTAACAAACCTCTGAGTCCTTCACAAAGCAGCTGTCTCTACAGTGAGATTAAATTACACTCAGGGCCACTGTGCTGACTAATTGGGTCATACCTGAAGGCAATTGGTTATACTGGATTTCATTTAGACTAAAATAGGGTGTTGAATACTAATGGATGTCACATCTTTCATATATGTTGCTGTAAAAAATGAAATAAAAGGATTTACTAAATTTCCCAGTTTACAGTTTTAGGCTAAATTGTGTTGGTGTATGATATAAAATCTCAGTAAAACATATTAACATAATGTTGTGACATAAAAAGTGGGCTTATTCTGTTTGGTTTCTCCATCTGACCACATTTGGTTTTAAGATGTACAGATCATTTATTTGCTGTATTTTTACTAGGAAATTGACCAATATACAGAATTATATAGGGCTTTTCTTGTCATTTATTAGCTTTGTGGTTTAGCACAAATATTACTTATTATCTTTCATCTGAAGCAAAATTGTCTCTTTTATGGTGTCTAAGATTCTTTTTGTTCTTTTCATGAAAGAGTTATCTGCACCAAGGGTAGATATTCAGTTACCTGTGCAATAAAAACTCTAAAATATTCATGCAAATATATTTTTCCAACAGCTAACACTATAATATATTCAACTATCCTGCTGCTGGTGCATTAATCATAATGTATGTAGTTGCTTTAAAAAAAAACAGACTGGAACGCAGTGCTGCAAAGAAGTGATGAAATGCAGATTCCTGCTGCAAACTTTGTGATCGATTGAAATCTGCACTTGCTCGTTTTTCTGCTGACTGGAAAAAAATAACGTGCAAATAATACACAACCCAGGCGTAAGGGTTTGATCGCCTTTGAGATTGAGTCAGTGTTCATCATCCTGCAGCTGTGTGACACGTAGACACCTTGTCAGAAAGGTGAGCTCAGACGTGGCTGTGCTTTGACACACAGCACCAACAGATGCTGCACATTGATTAGGATTATTTCTTCCTGCAGAGCAAGCTCCAATCCTTTCAAAGCCAACAATGGGGTGACTGGAAATCGTTAAAAAGAAAACTCGTCAGCGTGATTGCAAGCAACAAATTAGTTGCCGCTCTGCTTTCTGCTAACATTTTTTTTGAACAAGCAAAAAAAAAAAAAGTCTCTCCCTCAGTTGGGAATCATCAGCTTTCTCAATGTGTGCACTCCCTCTCTCACCTTTCTCACATGTGTCTCCTCCGTAGCTCGGCAGGCAGAGGCAGAGGAATGAATCAATCTTGTCGACGCATGTCCCTCCATTTTCACAAGGCTCAGACTGGCAGTCGTCGACGTCTGTGTGGAGGGGAGAAAAAAAAGCAGCAGGAACAGACCAGATTCAGATTTCATTAAGGTTCAAATTAGGTATTATGTATTCTGCTCATGTCTGGTTTACAGAAAGAACTGAAAAAAAGAAGAAAAAAAAACAGCGTTGCAATTCAGATTCCGAAACAAAATGAGCTGGTGATTAGTTCTGCCTTAAATAGTAAAATGTGTCCATGTTGGTGAGTACATTATCATAATTCAAACAGGATGTGAGGGGAATACAAACAGGCTAATCTCTCCCCACTTTTATTGTTTGTGCTCATTCTCTTGTAGAGGAAGGCACTTTGAGAGGCTTTGAAGTGTTATTATGTTTACAGAGCCTAATGCTTTCTTTTGCATATTGTCTTTATCTAAAAATAAAGGCATGAGAGCCGCCTCTACACATTGTGTACGTCAATTCAATGACAGTGCTGTCATAAATTTTGTTGTATGACTCAGCAGATCAGCCTGCACCCAGCTGAGGGTCTGGGCTGAGCCCCCTTCGTTCTGGCAGATGCCCCCCTGCTGAGGCGGCTTTCAGAAACTCAAGGCAGCTGCTCTATAGCAGCGTACGCTCTGGGCAAAATCAAGGCAGGGGAAGACAGTATTTCTCTGCAGAGATCAATAGAATATCACTGTATAATAGTAAATAGATGTTTTCTCCCTGACACAGCACACACTCACCAGGACTAAAGAAATACATTGAAATTTAAAGCAAAAGTGAAATAAAAATGTCGCCATTTACTGAATCAAATTTACTTTCTAACATTCTAATGGTTTCTTGGTTTAAAGCAAAAAAAAGGGCTAAGCACGAGAAAGGTCAGCAGCTGTGAGAAGCGGAATGTGTTCGACAGATCAAACCAGATTGACCTTCAGCCTCATCCAAGACATTCACATTTCATCATTAGACACTGAGCACAGGCAGCAACAGGACATCAATATTCACACAGGATACTTTAGGTTCACACAGAGCAGGACGCACTGTTCTAATATAAAGGCAAGGGAAATTATTATGTAAAATAACTGTTTGTCTTTGTTGAGGCATTTTAGTGTTGTGTCTGACTTTAATCTGACAGCTTATGCATTTGGTTCATCTGGTTTAGTTAAAGCAGCTCTTTAAACTCTTAAATTTATATATAATCGCACATAAAATATTTAAGTTTCTGCAAACTCATTAGAGATTCTAGATTTATATTTTGCTTCTACAAGTTGAGTAAATTACATCGAACACACAAATCAGTCATGATCAACAAAATTTGTAAAGAAAAAGAAAAAAAATATATAAATCTTTAAAATTAAAGTGAAAAGTAATTCCTACAAAATAGTGACTATTAAAAAAATTTGCTTAACATAAAATAAGTACTTGCATAAATATTTACCCATTTGATCATATAATCTGTATGGTGATCAGGCGAACTCTCTTCTTTGCTAAACTGTTCCAGGTCTGTCAGGTTGCATGTGGATTCCTATAGAGCTTCAGCTTGATGCTTCTGATGATTGTCTTGCTGGAAAATAAATGTTCTCCAAAGCTGTAGTTCTCTTGCAGATGGGAACAAATTGTCTTCCAGTATTTCCTTATATTTTGCCGCAATCACTCGAGACACAATCACTGAACTTAGGTCCATTTCACTCATTGTGAGACAGCACCAGCTGGATGGACCTGTTGAATTAGGTCAGTCACTTTAAAGAGGGAGAATACGTATTTAATCACTTATTTTAGGTGGAGTGTTTTTATTAATTTGTCATTATTTTGTAGAAATAAGTTTCCACTTTGACAGAAGAGTTTTTGTTAAATTTTGTTGCTTGTTACTGATATGGAAATGCAACAAAAACGGCAAATCCAAGGTTGTGAATAGTTTTTATAGGCCCTGTATGTCTTTCTGGTAGCTGTCTGCCAGAAATAAATTACATAAAGAGCCAATAAAAAACAGTTCTTTTGTAAGGATGCCGTTGTACGTTGAAACAGTTTTCCCTTTTATGTAGAAGCTTTTCATGCCAGAGTGATTTATCGATAATGTCCCACGACTTAAACAACAACAACATTTTTCTAAGGATGATCATTTGCTGAGCTGAAAATTTCTAAAAAGCTGAAAAAGTCCAAAGAAAAACTTTGAAAGACCTTCAGAAAACCTGAAGAACTACAGATGAAAACAGCTTTAAAAGATCAGAGGTGAGACTGGCTGCTTTGAGACTTGCAAGAAAGAAACAGAATAGCTCAAAAATTAGAACTACTTTAAAGCTACAGACATGCCTTTTAAGAGAAAATATGTTGTTGGCCTAAATGAATAGTAAGACAGCAGTAAGTAAACCCTTTGGGTGGGCAATAATTGTCTAGCTAGGTACAATTTAAATGTTTTTACAACTGAATCAAAATCGATTCATTTATCATTTTAATCATGATCATTAAAAGAGCTATTGTTTATTTCTCAAGGGGCAAGAGATCAATTCAATCTTAAATATTTAAGAAACTCTCCTGAATTTTTTTGACAAGTTATGGAAACGATTCAGAGCAAGCAGACATTTGAGCCAAACTAGGGCAAGTATCAAGAAGCAGAAAAAGAAGGAAAAAAACAGAAATCTTTATGTAAATTCTGAAGTTTAAGTTTGAGGAATCCAAATGATCGTCCTACTCTGACAGTCTCATAACCTTGAAGCCTCTCCTCCATTCTAGGGGGGAGAGGCGTGGCCTTTGACCTGCCAATCATCCATTGGAGAGCCTTGTTTCATTATGTAAGGTACTGAAATCATGTCAAGCTGTGTGTTTGCTTGGAGGGTGTGTGTGTGTGTGTGTGTGTGTGTGTGTGTGTGTGTGTGGCTCACCCACCGATCTCACAGTTCTCTCCAGCATATCCTTGTGGGCAGTAGCAGCTGTAGCCTGTCCCCTGAGGAAGGCACTTTCCTCCATGCAGACACGGGTTAGTCACGCAGGGCTCCACCTCAGCTGAATGAGACAGAGGAGCAAGAGAGACGGAGTTAATTAGTGATTCTGTGAATGCATGGTCAAATAGATCCAAGCCAGTTATTATTTCCATGTTAATCCTGGATGATTAGGAGGATTTTGATGTGAGGCCAGTTTATGAAGCAGAAACAAACAAAAAAAAAAAAGACACCCCAAATAGTTTCTCATCGGTGCTGTTCACCCAAAACACATATTCCCTCCCCACGTCTGTTCAAACGGATCCGGAGTGCATCAACCTCGCCATCCTCTCACAGCCACCGTTGTCATGGTTACCATATGGAAAGCGAGCCTCGGCTAGCTCCGCCAGGCGTAGTGGGCAGCGTGAGAACTTCAGACATTAGCCATCCTCCACAGAAATGAGCAGACCTCCCGCTGAGTGCTTCATTCATCCCCTAAATGTCTGCGTGTGTGTGGTCGCCCCCCCTTACTCCCTTCTACAAACACAAATTTCCATATCAATGGGCCAGTCACCACGTGTTTCCCTCCTGATCCGCTCATTATTGCAACTTAAGGTCTTTGGAAAGCTGTGGCTCGTTCAGTATGGGCATAGAAAAGCTCAGTTGTGGGAGTCTTTGTTCTTCCAGCTCCGTCTCCGACAATGAAGGTTGCTTTCTGGAGAGGGGGCTGCAATTTTGTCTGTTTGGGTTTGGAGTGGGGTACAAAATAAAAATAAAAACATAATTACTTTGGCTATGATTTGCCCTGAAACTCAACCCAATTTTATGCATGGTATAAAAATTATATAATTGTTTTAATAGAGGAAGCAAAATCAAATTCTTATTTTGAAAATTGACTTAAGTTTGGCTAAAAAAAAAAATCAATGAACATGAAAGAATTCATCAAATATTCACGATATGATGAAAGTATGTAAACTTCTCGTGGGCACCGTATCAAACTACATCATAGCTGCATAATTAATACATCCTACTACTCCTCTCTGCTGCCTCCTTGAATTCTGCTGAAGTCAGGAGCTGAAAAACATCCGTGCATTTCATTTTCTGTACGTCAGCCCCGGCCAACGCATCAGTCAAGGTCATCGCCTGTCCTGATAGACACATCAGCTGTTATAGCAGAAGAAGATTTATGAAAGAACTCGTGTGAGCGCTGGGTAAACCTTGCAGGATTGGCTGTTCATTAAAGCGAGTGATGCAGAAAAATCAATATTCTCTGGGAGGAGCTGACAGACTGGCCTGCGCACCAGCAGCAGCCCAAACAACGTCAACAATGAGCTAAAAGCAGCATAAACCTGATATTAAGTTAACATAAGATCTGCATTTGGAGAGTGATGAAGGTGTGAGCTAGTTTTTTAGCAGGACAGCACACAGAAAAGAGTGACAACCAAACATAAAAAAACCTTCGATGGAATATAAAGTTATGGAAAGAAACTCAGGTGGAAAGTAATGTGAGAGTTGACGAGCTGCCGCATGTCCTGCAATCCAACCCGAGGTCCCTACTTTAAGTTCGCTCTCTGTGATTCAACCAACTGAGGAAGTGCTCCGCTGTTCATGCTGACCGTCACCCAAACATACAATCACAAGGGCCTGAGCAAGCGCTGAAGTTCAAAAACAGAAGCTGGGGGTCATTATTCAGGTCCAATCTCCTGCATCCATCCACTTCTGCTCCTGTGGCGAAGATATCGGCGTATGTGCGAGTGTGTGTGTTTATATCCCTCTATGGCTCCAGGGCCTCTCAGTCAATCAATCAGCCCTCATACTGAGCCCCAGCAGCCCAGATGGTTGCCCTCGGCTCCTTTGTCGCTACAGTTTACAGCTGTTCTCCATCTGCAGCGTCCTCTCTCTCCCGAGCGAGGGTTTCAAAACGCCTGCCGCAGACATGAGCCGCTTTCACAGGCAACGAAAATACATCAGTGCGAAAATGTGCGATGGCATCATGCCCACGGGGGGTTCTTTAAAACACTCAGAGATGGGATGTTTGGTGGATCTGCTCTCATTATCAAGCAAGTAATATGTAGTAAACCAGGTGGCCGGTTTGGCGCCTGCCTGAGACGTCGTCATGCAAGCAGACTTAATCATGGAGGCTTTTTGTTTAGTGGCAGGTACGTGCGTGGCGTCGACTTGTAGTGGAAATAAGAGGCTTGCACTGAAGAGGTAGGGCAGCGGAGCGGGGAGTATGCTGAATAAATCAGCCAATGGCAAGGTCAGAGAAAATTAAAAACACAGACGTAAAGGAAGATTCTCCTTCTTTTTAATGATTGGGACCAAGATGAATATCTTTTGTATTTGTGCAGACAGTCATGCTGTAATGGAGGATCGCTCTCACACAAAGCAACTTCAAAAACAACACGTCTCACTGGGACATGTGTTGTCTGTCTCACTGGCATCATCACAATAAGCTAAAAAATAGAGATTATTATCAAACAGCACAGAGAAAATTAAATTTTTCCCATTTAAATCCCATTTTCCTCAGTTTATCCTTCCTCCTACTCATTTATTTCAGGTAGTGGTTAAGATAATTCACTGACACATCTGTTTTTAAACATTAAACACACTTGACTTTCTGCAGGCATGTTTTATACCATCCTGCTGAGGATATTCCTACACATTATTTAAGCTCATTAAGTGAAAACTAAATAATAAAGCCACATTAATCTAAAAATACATGTAGGAAATGTGATAGCATGTTGCCAGCATCCAAAAAACATTAGACTATTTTAGGTCCTGATTGATCTAGAATTTATTGATACCTCTGGGAAATTTGTTTCTAGATTTTTAGGTCATTTAAAAAAAGAAAGATCAACATGTTCCTTCTGACTGGCAGTAATATTGAGGTTTTAATTGGTCTAGCCAGAGTCCTGTATCTGATAGATATTGATATACAAAGTGGTGCTCAGCAACTAACATGGCTTTATTTAGCTGCAATAACAAAAATGGTCCCTCCGCCCTGTCATTATTAAGAGTGATATAAATGATTTTCAAAGACTTAGTTTAAAAAAAAAAAACATGTAAATTAAAAGCATTACATCTTTTATATTGCTTTATTTTTTCAGATATGCATGATTTTTGTTATTAGAAACAAACTTTATGACTGAATGAAAACAGTTTCAAACCTAAATCTGCCAGGAATAATTTTAACATGAACGTGAACTTGGTCAAAAACAGCAAAATCTAAGAGCAAAATGTGAACTTGCAAAGGTGCCAAACGATGCTTTTAATGCGCATTCATGTTGTGAAGAATGAAATGACAGTTCATTTTTATACCTCGAAAACTTGGGTTGGAAATTTGCAAAGAAGGAAAAAAAAATAGTAAAAGGTAAACAGACCGCCACCTGAAGGGAGAACAGAGTGGATGACTCAGAGGTCAAAGGGCAGATGTTTCCTCCAGCAGTTTTTGAGGACCAAAATCAGAGCTCACAGACAAAAGACTCCATAAATGTGTCAGAAAAAAACTTCCAGAAGAAGCCAGTACATGATCTAGATTTTACTAACAAGTTTTCAGAGTCGGGTGAAACTCGACACATCATAAGTTATGAAACTACAGCATCTCTGAATGGGAAACCTTGCTTGGGTTGCATTCTCTGCATGAGGTGATTCTACCACAACAGCTCTGAAAGAAGACTTTCTTTGACTAGCTTTCAAAAAACTAACATATTATATATTGCAGCCAATTATAATGTCTAAAATCAGACTGATGCTTACCTGTTGGACTGGCAGTTGTGGTGCTGATGTTGCCTCCTTCTGCCCGAGCGCTGTCTTCATCTGTTACACCAGGTAAGATGGTCCCTGATCCCACAGCATGAGACCAAGCGGACTCCTCGTCATCCTGGGGCCCCAACAGAGACAGCGGATACTCCAGAGAGCCATTCACCTTCTCCTCTAGGGTAAAGGGAAGGGATGCTAGGGAGTCATTGGAGTTGTCCTTGACATTTGCCAGAAGTGAGGGAGCCAATCCTGTGGTTTGAGTCTCAGTAGTGGAGTGGGAAGAGATTGATGGCGGTGAGACGGAGGAGGTAGAGGCATGGGATGGGGATGGGTGGGACTCTAACAGGGACTCTGGTGATGGAGAGGAGGATCTGGGTGATGAGGGTGATGAAGTTGGGGATGGAGAAGATGACAGAGTTTGAATTGTCTCCTGTGAGGTAGACATAGAGGAGTTTTCTGTTGCTGATAGGGTGGTCTGGTCCCTGGCTGTAGAGGAGTCGTCCTCAGTCCCAATTGTGCTCATGTCTATGGTCACCAGTGGACTGGTGGCTGTGGTTGTGGTGGACTGTCCTTTTCTATGACCCCTCTCTCTGGATCTTTCTCTGGATCTCTCTCTTGGTTTACTGTCAGCTGGTCGCCGCGAGACTTGAATCTCCCCTTTTGCCTCTGCACCAGTGATTTCACCACTCCCCTCTTCCTCTGCTTTCCCTCTTTCCTCTCCTCTCCTTCTGTCTTCTCCTCTGCTCCTATCCTCCCCTCTGTGTTTCTTCCCTCTTCCTCTCCCCCCCCTGCCGCTGGCCCTGGAGGTCACAGTCTCCGCTCTCTTGTCTGCCAGCTTGGTCGTGGTCTCCATTTGGACTGTGATCCAGGTTTCCTTACTGGAGACTTCAGGTGAAGAGCTGGAGGGAATGAGGGTGTGGGTCTCTGAGCTTGTGAACGTCTCTGTTGTCAGAGACTCACTGGAAGAAGTCAGAGTGGATGCTGGGTGTGTGGGAGAATCGTCTCTGGATGGTGCAGACACTGCAGGGGGACTGCTGAACCATGAGCTCCCCCAGGAAAATAGACCTGTGCAAAATAAGAAAATAACAAAGACAGATGAGGCAAAAGACAAAAATAAGTCTTTGTAAAAATATTCACATCACCTGAATGCTTCCAGATTTTGTCAATCTGCAATCACAAACTTTGTATATTGGCATTTTATGCGATGGTCCAACACAAAGCAGAGAAATGCTAATAAGAGGGAGGAAACCTAGAAACTTTTTTCTAAGTTTGAAACTGATTATGGAAAAAACTGAAAAATATGGACATGCATTTGTGTTCAGCTCCATTTACTCTAATACACCTGATTAACCAATTGTCCTCAGAAGTAATTTAATTAGCAAATACTGTTAAAATTCCTGTAATTTCTCATTGAAAAGCACAAATATAAGGATTTGAAGTCTCTGCAGCTCTGGTGGGATTTTTTAATTGTTGCGATCAGCTACAACATTTACACCAGAAAACTGGCTCAGTCCAGTGGTTGGATGCTAGGGCAATCCTTCACCCAGCATCCCGTCATGTTTTTGAGTTAAAAAATATTTTAAGTTGACAGGAAGTGTGAAAATATCCCTTGATAATAATGTGTTATTAAAAGATTGTAATACCTGAACACCAACTATAAAGTCTTAAAAATGCAAACATTTTGAAAAGACTTTAAAAAATAAGCAATGCTTAGCCTGTCGGGGGCACAAGTAAAGTCTGGAGGCCCGCCAGGCTTATAACATACTGAGTTACCAAACATTTTATGGAATTAAACTCTAAAGGGACATGTGGCAGCACTGGTTAATTGAGATGTAAACCCTCAAAAGGGCAGGCATGGTTTATAGGTACTTCACCCAGCCATAATCAATGTTAAATCTGGTCTCCTTATTGACCTTCAATGTCCAAGAGGAAATTCTAACTCCAGAAGTGATATAGTTTGTTTATCCAACTTTAAACTTGGAAATTCTGATTTTTAAGAATACATAAGACACACCACTATAGTCTGAAACTCCAAAAATACATCTAAGTTCCCAGAGAATTAAATCAGCAGCTCTGGTTCACAGTAAAACCATCTCTGTTCAGTGCCAACATGCAGCAAACACCTCTGTTCAACTCCTGTAAAAATGTGGGAATATCTGTAAAAGCTGTATTTCACTGCATCTTGAGAAATTACTCTGGAATCAAGTGTGAATATGACTTATCAAAGTAAGTCATATTCACGAGTGTTAAAGGACAACTGTGTACTTTTTAAACTAACGATTGCGTCTAATGTTGATGGTAGCTGTTAGGCCTGCCGTCAATCACAGCTTGTTAAGACTCCTACAGAAGAGGCAGACTGAGCCGCACAGAAAGGTCAGCCTGGCTTCAGTTTGTCGGCACACTTCAATCCTCCGGCAGTTTGCGCTTTTCTTACACGTACCTCCTCCGCTGTTCACACTGAAATCCTCTGCTCCTTTATTTACCACAGCAACGCCTGCAAGCAATTTAGCTTGCTTCACACCTTATCTGGCACACACTGGCACACACATCTAAAACATATCCTTTGGATATTTCAGACCTATTTCAGCTGGAAACCACTCCAGCGCCACAGTATCTGCCTGCAGGCTCTGAGGTTCAGCCATTTCTTTGTGCCATATTGAGAAACACGATCATGTAGTGTTGGGCTTTAAGCTCCAACAACACTATTTAATAAAATGGGGAAAATAAAGAGAAGAAAATAAAGATGTGGAAGAAAAGGTGGATAAATCTCCCAATCCCAGTGGTGGTTGTAATGAATAAATGTGAAGCTAAAGAGACATAAATCTTCCCACAAGACAATGTATCATTAGTGTGTTGGAGTAATCTGTTAAAATCCTGTTCTTCAAACATAACTGAACTCAGAGTCATTTCCTAATCTTGGTGCTTGGGGCCACCTGCCCTGCATGTTTAAGATGTTTCCTCACTTTAACACATGCAGTTTAATTGGACAGATTACTCTCTCAGTATGTCGTGAAGTTCAGAGGAAGCCTTTTAATGACCCCATCAAGTCTTGTGAAGCAGAGAAACATCTAAGACATGCAGAGTAGTGGATCTGAAGGACTATGGTTAGAAAAAAAACACATTAACTCATTTAAAAAAAGAGAAGAGGAACACAGTTTCTCCTCTCATGTTCCTGTTCCTCTCCACAGGGATGCTATGAAGAGTTAGGAAGAGATCCCAAGTAAAAATGTTACAGATATGACTTTAAGCTGCATGAATTAAATCTAAATATTATAATGTTTGGAACAATCACCCTTTTTTTATTTTTAAATGTTTTTGCATCAGTGGTAAAATGTGTTTAGATCAGAAAAACCCTTCTCTGCAGAAAACCTCTGTGCTGACTTCTAGCTCCTTCTTTAACCTCCTCTGCTTCTGCACCTCCAGGTGCATTCAAGGACAAAAATATCTTTCAAAATTAGATCCATTTTTAGATTACAAGCAGAACGATGTTGGAAAGAGGACATGAGGGGGCCCAGTTTAGGAAATGAGATGAGCCTGCTGTGGCCCTGCTCAAAGTAAACCCATTCCTCCTTTACACAGCAGAGTCCACTTACAGGTTTCAGTCGGTCCTGGTGTGTATTTGAAAAACTTGAACTGATTAAAATGTGCAGACAGCCACACTGGTGTGTGTCTGAACAGGCTACAACTAGCTGGTGGTTTTAAAGTGTGACAATTGTATTTACCAGGAGAAACTGGGCTGGGTTCTTTTTGCTCGTTGTGTGTCTGTTTGGTTGTAATCTCTTCATCATGTCCGCTTGGGGCTTTGGTTCCTTCCTCATCCTCTGTTCCCATCAAATAGTTCCAAGGTTTCCAAATTGACTTCACAATTTTTGTGATAGCCTGAAGAAGTAAGAAAGCACACTGTGGTGAATCTGTGTTGAAGGTTTTTCAAATGTTCTAAAATAATTAGAAATAAAACCAACTTTCTTCTCTGTGGTTGTTGGGTTAGCAGGAGGCTGCAGAAACTCCCCAGAATCGGGCCCAGGCTCCAGCAGCTCCCCCCAGTCAAAGGAGCTCTGTCCTGGGGTCAGCTGAAGGGTCACGAATGACTCTGAGGACTCAGAAGACCAGGGATCCAAAGCTACAAACAATCACACATATAGTTACTCACAACTGGTTTCAATGTCTAAATCACACCTCCATAGTATTTAAGGCCCACATTTTTCATTGTTCCTGGCAGGTTTCTACTGCTGATCTTCACCTGGTTTCTGTGCTAAATTTTTTCATGTCCTTCTGGAAGTTTTTAAAACATTTTCCACACCCCATCAAGAATCTATCGATAATCCATTTATACAGCTCTGGAAAAAATTAAGAGACCACTGCACTGAACCCCATTGAAAACATCATGGTTATTCCACCAAATATTGATCTCTGAACTCTTCCTGAACGGAAACATTAGTATTGTTGTTTCTAGATGAATATAAACTTGTTTTCTTTGCATTATTTGAGGTCTGAACGCACTGCATCTTTTTTATTATTTTGACCATTTCTCATTTTCTGCAAATAAATGCTAAATTTTGTCTTGGAATTTTGGAGACATTTTGTCAGTAGTTCATAGAATAAAAGAACAATGTTCATTTTACTCAAAAATGTACTTATAAAAAGTAAAATCAGAGAAACTGATCATTTTAAGTGGTCTCTTGTTTGAAAAACATGACAGTTTATTGACAGTTTCTGTCCTCAGAATTTGCAACATGACTTAATAAAAGGATGTAAAGAGAATCTGAATCTGCTTACATAATATTTATACTGATATTTATACAGTATTAGACTGATATAATTATATATCATGAATTGGGTCTGTTTCTGAAGAGGTGACATTTGTAAAATGTCTACTATGTAGTGTCACCACTATTTAAATAAAAGAGATGAAAGACATTTAATAAGTCCAAAGTATCACTGGAAAGTAAATTTACCAGTAATTCTGCTCACAAAGTATTTAACAATCAGAGTTGCACAGTTATTTTAATTATTTATTTCAAAATCATTTAAATAAAATAATTGGAATCATTTTATTTCTGTTAACACTGATGGCAGCTAGCAAAAAAAAAACACACATGCAGTTTCTTAGAATAATTTAACAAAATTAACTGGGATAATAAAAGAACAATAAAAGCTGTTTCCAACACAGAAAACAAGCCTGGAAGTTGCCTTCCTACTCAAATTCCCTTGAGGCTCATCTCCCTTCATCCTGGCATATTGGTGAACAGAAGGAGTTCTGAAAAATTATATTTATTTTTAAAACTTATAGATGGCCTGTGTAAGGTTGCAGCTTGGCAGGACAGCAGAGGAAGTAAACAAATCTATTCAGTCCATGCTGGTCACGCTTTCAAAAATATTGAGGAATTAAAGTTGGAGCAAGAAGAAACTTTAAGAAATTTTCTTGCGGGCAAGGTTGTAGTGATCCTGCTAAAGCTTATTATTTCTGGTAAGCTTCATAGCGTAGCTTCTTCCAAGATCAAGCTGGTGCATTGCAAAACTTTAAAGATTGGGCAAAATCAGATGCAATCATTCAAAAGCTCAACAGAGTCCATGCCTCCAGCAAGTAATCGTTTCTCAATAACCGAGGATCCAGACCGTCTGAAAAGTGGAGAATAAGCGGCTGTTTTTTATACCAGGCCAGCAGTAAGCTATATTTATTGGAATTATATAATTGGAAAATATCAAAATGTAACAAATCTGATGCACGAGTTTTAGTTTTTGATTTGAATGTAAGAACAGTTAGACAAAGTAAATGATTTAACATCCATTCAAGCAGCAGTTCTTGAACTTACAGGTTCTGTTAGTGAACTCCTCTTCTTCGATGTCAACCAGTCCTGTCCAGTTGGACAGAACTGGTCCACCTGGACTGCTGCTTTCAGAGGAATCTACATGAAAGCAAAATTAAAACATCACTCGGTTAGCAGTTTGTTTCTGCTGTGTCTGATAAGCTAAGTAATTGGCTGAATTGTTGTAAATGGATGTAAAACCTGTGAGTGTGGCGGTTTGCTGTGTCGTCACATTGGAGCGTTCAGTCTCTGCAGAGGCAGCATCACCTGTAAGATAGCTCCAGGGCTTCCACGGGGAGGTGTAGATCTCAGAGACGGAGCCTGTATCCTTCACTTTACCTGGGAAAGGAGTTAAAGAGCCGTTTCTTTACATCCATCCTCTAAATACCTAAAAGCTCGGTGTGTCTCAAGGCAACATAATTCAAGGCAGATCGTCTTGACATCTTGGTATTTAAAATTTCCTGTCCTCTGTCTCTTTCTCCCGCAGTGACTGTCAATCCAGTGGATTCTTGGATGCACAAAGCGAGGATCAGAGATGAGTGTTGCCATAGTTACACAGATCAGGAATTACTTTTATTGTCATTTGTATTGCGTTAATAGCAGACGAGGATTCATTTAGAAGTGATAACGTGCTTTCTGTCGACTTTTTATGCAAAGTTGATAGGAAGCAATATTTTCAGCAAATTATCCATATTGATTCTCCACACTATACATTGTCATAACAGCTGCCGTTAATCCAGCCAGCAGTTTTCTTTACATAATGAAACAATACCTCTGTAGCAGTAGGCGTCATATAATGCAGTGGTGTTGTCCTCAGTGGTGTTGGGTGTGATGGTGTGGACTCCCCGCTGACTCCCGCCACATTCTGGGCGGGGCCAGGCGACAGGGTAGCGGAC
The DNA here is from genome assembly GCA_902982915.1 of Phalloptychus januarius. Classification (NCBI taxonomy): domain Eukaryota; kingdom Metazoa; phylum Chordata; class Actinopteri; order Cyprinodontiformes; family Poeciliidae; genus Phalloptychus; species Phalloptychus januarius. The sequence continues at coordinate 9,786,630 of CADWAE010000466.1, read as the reverse complement.
GCTGCCGTCAGAAAGCCAACCCGGGGCGCAGCTGTCCAGACCGGCTCTCCACGCCAGGTAGAGCTGCCCCACTGTGGCCAGCTGGCCCCCAAGGGACACGCAGCGGTCTGAGGCCGAAGACAGCGAGAGTCGGCCTGGAACTGAGGTGTGGAAGACTTCACCTAGTGGAGACAGACGTGAAAAACTGATAAATTTTCAACAAGCAGATGATTGCAAAGTTGAACATTTCAGTTCAGCAAATGTTAGTTCTGGAATACAGGACAGAAATATAACATTTCTGTCCTGTATACTTTGAAGCTGAGAACATGATCTGGGCTTGGTAACATTGATTAATTTATTCTTTGACTATAAGCAGAGAAATTTTAAGCTTTTCCTGCTGCTCTAGTGTAAAAACATAACACCTGAGTCCTGACTATCATAAATTAAAACACGCCTCTAGTTTTGCCTCCAAGCCAGGTCCTGCAGGCTCATGTCGGGGTGTAGTCAAAGGAGGAGAAGAATAGCTCAGTTTTTGGCTTACTGTGCCATATCACTTTTTAAAAACTGTCCAAAGCATTGTCAACTCAAAGTGAAGATTTGTTTGACGACTGACATTAAAAACCTTTACAGCAAGTAGTTTCTTTTTTGTTTTTTTAAATACAACTAACTTATGCTTTGGACTGATGTTTACTGTCTTTCAATTGACTTTTCACAACAAAGCAGATCTCTGACACTGTTGGAAATAATTCTTTGCCCAAAAGAAAACCAAAAACGAGCTTATTAATGTTCTTCCTGAATTTTGTGAAGGTGAAAAGAAAAAAAGATTTTATAAAACACTTTATCCCCACAGTGGCGCTCTGATGTTGCAACAGAATGTGATGCAAGCAACCGTATAAAAGGCAAAGGCTGTGACAGGTTTTGATGTGTTTCATGTGGGGGTGTGAGTGCGTGGGTGTGTGTGTGTGTACCATCGAGTTCTTCAGCAAAACAGTACACATCAAACATCTCTTTTGGGTCTCTCTTCCCATAATTCCTCACTCCGGCAGAGTACTCCTTGTGTCCATAGCAACCCAGCTCAGGCAGCTGGACCGAATATCTGTGGACATGAACATGTAGGAGTCAAGAATTGGGGCTTCACCTTGTTATTTAGAGCTAATAATAGGAAAATAACAGTTTAAATGACTCATGAACATTTTACTGCACAAAGGTTTTCTCAGCCTACATACTAAAGGTTTTTGCTTTTCAAATTGCGATTTTAAATGTCAGTTAATAACAATTTCTTATCTGTATCCACATTTAAAGGGCACAGGATTTGTTTATATTCTGGAATGATTACGAGTGAAGAAATGGCTAATGATTACATGACAGCGATGTAGATGGAGGGTCAAAACAGAAAGACAGAGAAATAATCGAACCAAAGAAGAGAAATAAAGATGTTATATAAAGGAATAAGAGAGAAGTAGAGGTTATTTTAAAGAATGTGGGAAAGAGCTGATTGATTTTATACATTGTCTTTTTTTCTCCTTTCTTTTTCTTTTCTTTTCTTTTCATCTCTTAGTTTCTGTTACTGCTGATTTTATTCTTGTACGGTGTCCTTGAGTGCCAGAAAGGCGCCTTTGAAATAAAAGGTATTATTATTATTATTATTATTATTGATCTGGCTTTATTAAACGTGAAATAAAATTTGCAAACCAGATTTACTCATAAGGTTGTTTTAAGCAGGGAATGCTATTTGCTCACACTGAGACTGAGATTCCCCCTAATTCACACTTTCTCATGCCACATATCCAGGTTTTTACACGGTGAAAAACAAACTCACGGGCTATCACGCAGTGGTGAAAAGCAGGAGCCTCACAAGCCCTATTTAGAGACAACACAGCTGCGCTGCAAAGGAAAAGGTTTTCATACCAGCCAGGAGCAAAGTGAGAAAATATCCGCTGGTTTGTTCATTAAAGGTTTTCCACCAGAGTTATCACCTCTAAATAACTTCCCAATCACAAATAAATTATACTTTCCAGCTGAAGTCAAACCTTTTGAACCCTGCTGTACAGTATCTGAAGTCAAATCAAAGAACATTTAAGGTGTTTAGTTTCTAAGTTTTATTCTTAAAACACATGAGAATTTATTCAAAAATGGTGCACTGAATTATATGAAACTGTAAGCTTTTCATCTAGCTTTGCCAAATCAGGTAACAAATACATATTACATGACATACTTTTTGCTTTATTTGGAGACTAAAAGGGTTCTGAATCCAATCTAGTAATTTTTTATAGCTAATATGATTAAGGGATTCCTTTGTTCTACAAAAAATATATACCGTTTTTTTCGGACTATAAGCCGCTACTTTTTTTCCACACTTTGAACCATGCAGCTTATGGCCCGGTGCGGCTTTTCTGTGGATTTTTCTTCAACCACCAGGGGGCTCTCTAGCAGGAAGTGAATGATTGAAAGTCAAAATTGGAAATCAAAGAAGAAACTAACTTTCATTTAGCACATGCTAGCAGCAGGCACGACGGATAAATGTTTTCAAACTCATATCCCCTCATCATGGAAACTACATGAAGAAGTTCATATGGTGCTGCTTTTAAGTTGAAGGCTATCGATCTGGCAGTACAGATCGATAGCCGCTGTACGTAAACTCTGCGTGAACGAATCCATGGTTGGGCTGCGGCCTTAATAACAGATTTATGCGTCCTTGTGGAAAACCGAGAACGGCGGAGATACCAGCGGTTTATATATGTAAGTTTCCAGTTAATTTAAAAACTTTGTGAGTGTGCTTTATAGTGAGGTGCTGCTCTCTAGTCCGGAAAATACGGTAGTTTGTTTATTTCTAAAACTATGTGCAACAACATATTTGTGTTCAACATGAAAAATAATCTAAAAATTATTTTTCAAAAGGAATTTGTTTTTGGTTTTTTATTTTGAAATAAACTGGTTAAGATATTTGTGCATATTAAAAAAAAACGTTTTACATATTCCCCTTCTACAGCGTACCTGGACTGGCACATTACCAGGCCTCTCTAGACCATGTTTACATGCTGAAGAGGTAATTTAGCTGCCTGAATCAGCTGAGTTGCAGCATAACTCATGTAAAACACGCTGGATTCAAGCCCTTGAGAGCCGGAGATGGGTAAAAACAGAAACACGTGGATATGAAATTGGGATAAAAATTCGCAAAGGACTGAAATGACCGAGAGCCACGACTAATTATTGATTCAGTCCTGGTTTAGCACATATTCAGGGAAAGGAAAGCAAAACGTGTCAGTAATATTAACTTTCTGATTTGCATGCATATTAATTGCATTGCCAACCCAGTCTCTCAAAATCTCCCTTAATTACAATATTTGGCTTTAATTTAATTTTCAGTCGTGGCTGTAATACCAAAAATAATCAACTATTTAATTAACAGATGCGTCAATAATAAAAGTAATCATTTGTTTATTATTATTAGTGTAACTGGTGGATACTTGACGGCGGTCGTGTCCTCACCGGACAGTCTGATCATCCAACCATCCAGCTGAACAGCTGGCCAAGCCGTCACGGTACGCCGTCCACAGCTGGGCCGGCGATGCCATCTGAGCTGAGTTTTCCTGGCAGGCTTGCTGGGCCTCGGTGAAGGAGAGGGCATAGCGAGCATTTGGAGCCTGGTAGTGAAACACCACTCCTACACACAGAGACAGACACAGGTGGTAAACTGAGTCAGTTCTCCTCTTTTGACAGATTCACCAGCTCAGGTTTTAAATCAATAAACACGTGGAATGAGTCTGTGAGCACATTAGTGTGACTGCAAACAGATCAATCCAACATAATCTGCGTTTGGGTGGAAAATACACAACATTACATGCATTCGGCGAAAATACTTTAATTAAATTATTCATTATTCAAGAGCAAAACAAGATAAGCAGCACAGGCACAGAGAAGCACTAAGTTACATTAACTTAGGCACTTAGTATGAAATGGGTAGGCTGTATTAATAATGTAAAAACACAAATTATCTGCTCTGTATTAACACATTCAGAATAAGTGAATTAGGTTAAAGTGGCCTGCTGTGTCTGTTCCTTTGTGGAGCCTAAACCCAGAAAGTGGCTGCTGCTCTTACCGGAAACCAGTAGGGGCACAGCGTCCTTCTCATAGCCACTGTCCACCACAACCTGACAGTGGTAAGTGCCTGAGTCGTTGGTAAGGAGACTGGAGATCTCCATGGTAGCATTCAGTGGATTGGCAGAGTATCCTGGCAGCGCCACACGGCCACTGAAAGCCTTATTCACCTTGACTACGTCACCTTTGGCGCACACAGACAGAGAGGTTTCTTCATTACAAATGCTTACTGGTATTCTGTAGATTTTAGAAGCAGAACAACTTTAAAAGTGGGCGACATAGAATGAGAATATCGTCTTCCGTGTCTTACAAAAACAATGAATACCCCATGAACTTCTAGCAGTGCATAATTATGACTTGGAAGAATTATGGTGCATAGTTTTAGTTTTGTTTTTTTTAAACTACCAAAACAAATCTATCAACAACTCAACTATTAATTTACAACTACTATGCCTTGTTTAAAGTTTGCTACAAGTCATGAAGGAGAGACAGCAAACATGTGGATGAAAGTGATCTGCTCAGATGTGAACAAAATTCACTTTTTGGCCCACTTGAAAAATGCTGTATAATGATACATTTGGATTATTTAATTTGAATACATTATGATATGATTGAGAAATTTTGTGCATGTAAAAACATGCACAAAGTGCAGGTTCTAAAAGGTATTTTAGAAAGATAAGTGAAACAAATACTATAGTGTTTTTTGCGTAACCCAGCAGTCATTGAGTGAGAGTTGGTGCACTGGTCCATCAGAGTGACAAAACTTTAGAAAAACAATTAATCATTTTACCTTCATTCACAGTTATGCACTACTTTGTTTTGAATTATCTTTCAGAAGAACAATAAAATACATTGACATTGGAGGTTGTGGCATGATAAATGGTGAAAAAAGATATGCATATTTTTGTAAACCATGAGCCCAGTTTGCTTTATTAAGTAAAGAATAGACTATTCATATGTGGTGATGTGTTTCTGAGTTTGTCTCCAAACTGATGAGCAGATTCTCACTGAACGATGGAAGCTGGGATGGGCTCTTAAGGTGTCAGTTTCCTCGAATCTAAATCTAAGGTAAAACTGAATCTCCTCAGATGTTATTTGCTCCCAGCTGTCAGGCTGTAAACTAAGACCCCCCTTGTGAATATTCAAGTTTTCATCAAAAAAACATCTGCCAGTTCAGCTGCTGAAAGCTGAAACTGTCTTAAATCTGTAAAACAACAAAAAACACCAAAAGATAGTGTCAAAGAAAACAGTGGGTGGACTGAAACCTTTGATCTGTGCACATTATCTGGTGTAACTATAAAACTGTTTATTTCGTGGAGGATTTTTGAAGTGTGGTTCTGTTGGGTTCATATAAGCAGATTATATCTACAACAGACGACTGACGGTCACTGAAACATTGCATTGGCTAAGTGAACACTATTTTTTTGGTTGTTAAAGGCTCATAATATTTGCTGCCTTATCAGTTGTAGTTATTTTAAGGTGGTAGATGTCCTCTTAGTTTTGGACTCTGTCTTTGATTAGCAACCATCTCCAGGCACCATTATCTTGGTGTCTTTACATCAGTGGTAAAGACACCAAAAATGTTACCTCTAAGACATTTACATCTCATAGGCCACTAATAAAAATCTAAATTTTAAAGAAAGCATTCATTACCTTTAGCTGAAAGTACGGTCTGCTCCAGAGGAGCGCCATGCCCTCCCGCCGGTGGCCTGGTGAGGGTCCACAGCAGGCGTGGAGGCTGGTCAGAGGAGCTGGTCCTGAGGGTGAAGACACAGGGGAGGACAGCTTTGCCTGCAAGCATTTGCTGGACTGTAGGATAGGTAATCCTACGCATGTTAACTATGGAAGAGGCTGCACCTAAAGAAGTAAACAAAAAAATTATTATTACTTTTATGGAGCACATCTGTGTAAAAATGTACCGTATGAAATGAAGTAAAATGTAAGTATTTGACCCTCTCCTGATTTTGTAGTTTCTTTTGGTAGTTTTATTTTTTTGGCACAGAAACAGACTATTAATCAAAATGAATAACAATTGATTTTATGTCATTTAGTGAAATACATTTTAGATTTTTTACCCAGCCGATCATGAAACGAAGGAGACGTTGTGAATGATGACATTGATTTTCTGCACTGTTTTAGCAATGACTAACGCTTTTTGCCAACCGCTAATAAATTTCAAGAAGAAGAAGACATTTTGACAATGGCTGTGGAGAAAGTGAGCAAAGCTGTTCAGGCCGTGTTCGTCACACTTCAAATATTTAATTAGCATTAACAGCTTCCTAGCGTCAAACTGGCGCATTATATACGTAATAATTACCCAAATGTTAGCAATTGGGTAAAATTTAAAAGCTCAACACTGCCTATGTCTCCATGAAGCAATCATTTCTCAACAGAGAAATTATTGCTTTTCTGAATGATTGATCTGTACGAAGCAAATTAGCAGAGATCAGAGGTCTTGTTTTTAGTTTGAGCCAATGTTAATCCATGTACCATCTAATGTGGGACATAGATTGACCTGTCAGATAGTGGCTCCATGCGAACCGATTATGACTATGCAGATTTTAAAGTCATTCAGTCACACATACCCCAGATGTCTTCATGAAACACTTTTATGTATCCACACTTTAAATTGCTCAGTAAAGTTGCTACAATAATGGACGCCTGCCAATTTTCTTGGGACAATTTTAAGCTGTTTTGGAGTAATTCTATGAAATTTGGCTCCTTTTTTCCCTCCCTGGCCCAACCATGTCATCTCCATCCAGTCCTGGAATTATAATCTACAGAAAAAGTCTTGCAGAAGATATTTCATTATTCCTGAAATTTGTCAAAAACTTACATTTTGTCTTTTATTGTGTCATGAGGACCAACTCGTGACACAATAAACCAACTACTTTAACAGCAGAAAGAGCAATGTTGATTAAAAAAAAAGCTAACATGACTTTAAAAACAGTCTTGCAGAAAATCACAGACAGAGAAACTGAATCCCACAGAGTTGTTTTCATCTGCATTTAGATTGGGGCTTTCACAAGCTGACCCCCCAAGGAGGCGCTCTGTCAGCAGACGACGCCCTGTTGCCTCCCTTTAAAACACATGTAATCATAACAATCTCAAAAGAAAAATACAGAGCCTGGGCACAGTAACAAGCAGGAATGATGCAGGAGAAAAACAATGCAGAAACCAAGTCAGGTAGCACAACAAGCATAGCTTCACATTGTGATTACAATTGAGAGAGAAACCAATAGAAATCAAGGGCAATCTTTGTAATTTCTTTATTTTCTGCTGGATACCAAACGACGACCTTAATCAACCTGCAGCACATTTTTCTCTTTTCTGTGTCTTAATAAAAAATAAATCTGGATCAGCTAGGAAAAGCCTAACATGATGAACTTTTAAATAAATAGTAGGCTGTAGCAGATATTAGTTACGTATTTGTAATCTTCCCATGCAGGCTGAGCAGGAGCCTGTACTGCAACCCAGTTGTGTCTATCAAGTGAAATGCAGTAATTTTGTTTGATTTTGCACAAACATTTCCTTCAACTTTTATGTTTTTAGGTTGGATTTTGAATGTTATTGTAAAACAGCTCCCTAACTTGTCGAATCAGGTCACATTACTGAATCTCAAGAGCTTTATGTCCAAGAGGCACTAGCTCATTTTCCACTGAATCCTGTTATTCATGTGCTCTCAATTAACCCATTCAACAACATGCTCCTCTATTATTTTAAATATTAGTTACTCTTTCTTTTACCAGCTTTTTGAGACCAACAAACTACAGATAAGTTAGTATTTGTCATGAAAATGCATGTTTTACAAAATAATGCATTGAATTAAATCCATTTTTTATTTAATTCTGCTTTCACTTGTCAGATGTCATTTCCATGTGCTTTCTTTCTTTTGACAGTAATCAGTTCTTGCTGCAAATGTTAACATAAGTCCTGGTTGGAAATCCTGCTTTAATTCGTTGCATAAAACAATTGTTTGGTCCGTCCACTTTTGTCCTTCAACAGAAACAAACAGAACATGATTGAATGTGGAGAAGAGCTGCTATCTGTTGAGGTAAAGATTAAATTTAGCAAACCAGAGATGCAGGTGCAGTTCAATAACAATCCCAGACTAAAGAGCACAATGCATGCCAATTTCAGAGAAAGTAATTAAAGCCAAGAACTTATCTGTGCCGCTGTCAGCCAGCGTGCTGCTTGAGGTACAACAAACCTGTAATAATCCAGCTGCAACCTGCAGCTCTGAGATTTTCTGCCTTTTGTTTCATAATCAGAAATTTTCAAACATAATTGTGACGGAGCAGATGTTTGGCTAAATGGCTCTGGAGGCGCTCCAGCTTTATTCCTGCGAGCTTGTTCGCCAACATCCTCTGCATGTCAGCTCTCGCAGCGTTCATATTAATGTGAAATGTGTTTATTTTGTAGTGTAAAGCACTTGTTTTATATTCCGATCCAGCTCTTCCACTTTTTCTGTCGGTATCACCATGAACAGCTGTGTGCAGAAATCATTTTTACATCCAACCCTGGCAATGAGGACACTAAAATGTGGAGGGGAAAAGACTGAGAACTCACCAGAGCCTGAAGAGAGCAGCAGCAGCAGAGAAAAAAGATTTGATGCCCAGCTACAGTCCGACTTAACACCATCCTGGACCTGCTGAGAGAGTGAAGAAAAACAAGATTGATGGGAAGGAAAACTGAATGAGAGGTACTGCACCCAACGACAAAATCCATGTACTGTTGTAGCTTGCAAGAAAATATTCATATTTATCCACATTACTAAAATAATTTTTTATTTGAAGACCAATATAAGCTCTGAACGAATTGTGACATCACAATTTGTTAGGATTCAGAAACATTTGGGTCTCAACCTTGCCCAGAAATACATGCATTTTTATAGAAAAGCAGGAAAAGGACAACTTTTACTATTTCAGCATGTAATGGCAAGTCAATTATTAGTAATTTTACATGACTAAAATGACTAATATTCTCATTTTTATCCTCCTCATAAAAAATATTTAATACTTATGTATGACATTAATACAAACATACATCTTTTATCATTTTGCAAGACCAATCTACTCAAAATTGCTGTGGAAATAAATTAGACTCTGCACTGTTAGATGTTTATTTATTAACAGAATATAACAGGGGATGTAAGCTTGCATACAACACAACAATATTCACATTATCAGGCCAAAGTTTGTGTTGAATGTCTGTGTCTGTGAATCTGAAACTCAAACTATACATATAAATCCAATTTTTTAATGTAAGCGTGAAATGAAAGTATTTCAGATAAACATGTTACAGACTTTGTCTTGTTATTGTGGTTTTGATGACCCAAAGCCTCTGAAATGGTTCTGAATCCCTTTTCAGACTGACACATGTTAATGACTCAGTTTCTCGTCTGTTGGGGTTTGGTGCATTGCTTTTTACGACTTGTTAGTCTACTTCAAGCCTACTACAAGTTGTAATTAAGTGATTTCCTGCTTCTACAAGTCTGACAGTAATCAGGCTACTAAACCTGGCTAAAAACCTGTGGTTATTCCCGTCAGTCCATAATTTAACCAATCAAATTACATCTTCAATGACGGTCAGGCTAATTGACTCATCATTTAGCAACTAGATTTGTGATGAAAATATTGTTTAATGTCTACCGATAAAACTATGATCTTGTTTCGAAAACATTTTTCCTCTTTTGTGGGATTCCATCACTATTATTTACAGATAAATCACAAACAGGAAGCTCTGGCGCTCAGGATGATCCTGACAGCACAGGAAGCAATGTCTTGAAAAGCTGTGAACAAAGGTTGTTTTTTTTTTACTTATCCACTCAAAGAGATGGAAAGAGGTGTTCTTCAAAGTTCTCCTCTCTCATTGCACTACAATAAAATCAAAATTACAAATAGAAACATACGATCTGAAGCACAATGCTGTTTAATCGTCTGCCATGTTTAAGAATTAAACAATTTGTTTGCTTTTCTAATTAGCAGGTATCTATAGGAAGGGCTTACTGCAGTAAACAACGAGGCTGCTGCATCTCTTCTGCACAACACTAGGAAAATCCTACCACACATCAAAAATGAGTTGCTGACTTTGCCAGAGGATTTGGCTTGGTGCCTGAAGCTTTACAGTTCAATGAAGAGATGCCTGAGACGGGGCTGGCATGAAATGGAGATGAAGTCGGGAGCATCTGAAGAAAACGCAGGGCTGGTGTTTGTTTCCAGGTGAAATTAGGTAACATGAACAAATTTAAATTCTTAATTGACCTGCAGACAAATTCGTACGCTCATATAACTGCACAGGTTGCAAGAATCACTAATTAATCGGAGCCAAAATTAGGCGTCTAGATTAGATGGTCTCGGTTTCACTTACTTAAACTAAATAATTCATCTAAGACGGGCCTCTTTGCATTCACCAAGGTAACAGCAACACATGCCAACAGCATCCCTCATGCTTTGAATGACGATTATGCAACAGCAGCTCAGCTCAGGAACGGCAAGAATAATGGGGGCTCTCTTTCCTGACCATGTGAAAGTTTAGTCAAACCTTCAAAACTAGAGCCGAAGTGTGTGAGTCAAAGGAGAGTGTTTCTCTGCCAAACTACACTTTCATTAAGCAACAATTTGTTGTGCAGGTGTTATTAGTGGGCAGCCATGTCAGCCCTCTGAATGTGGGTAAGGCGCCACTCTGCAGGCATCCTGGTTCTGGGGACCTCGTGATGGGCTGTGACAGATTGGGGGCGAAACGTTGGACTCTTTGCATGTAGAAGACCTGAACCATTTGTAGATTCTGTTGGGTGGCTGACAACAGATTTCTAAAAGCCTGGAGAGGGTCGTGACACCAAGGAGTTTACCCGGAGAGTATTGTATCAGAGGGCCGAGGACTGGCAGGGACCCACCAGCGGCTCTTCACACTGACATCACTAAAGGTTTAGCTCTATGGATAGCACACCAAAGTACAACACTGTATGCTCATAGACAGCAACTATTCAGAGATTCGCCAGTGGGCATTTACAGCATAAGGTCCACTGGAGATGCAATCACACCAGCAGCATACTAAACCAGACTCATCCTTTGTTCAGGACGAGACATCAGATGTTGTGAACGCCTTCTTCTAAATGTCCCCCTTTCAGACTCTCAGGCACAGTTGTGTCTCAAAGAAAAAAGAGCCAGAAGTTTCTAAAATGCTTCAGTGGACGTCAATGTGAATGTCCATCTGACACATTTTTGTCATGTTGTCTGAAAGGGGCACATTCTAGGCTCATTGTACGAGCGAGCGAACAGAGTGACAAAGATGTAAAAACAGCTAACAGACAGGGCTGGCAAGCCTGCAGTATAGCTGCGACTTTGTTAAAACAGGACACCAAGTGGCCCCCGTGGTCATCGAGGCACCGTGAGCCCCTCGACCCACATCTCCTGTAAAGCTGCAGCCAGTGGGAAGCCAGCAGGAGTCTGGAGCGCTACAGCTAGCTACTCATAAAAACATTCATATGATCCCAACACACACACAAAAAAACACAAAACTTATTGACCAGAATGCGACATTTACCAGAGATTTAAGCTCAACTTCTAATCAAGCTCATCTTGCTGATTCTTGCTCTCCTTCCCCTCAGACGGTTAGCATAGGAGGACGGACTTTCCATTTTCAGATCCCGCATTGAGCAATGGAGAGATGATAAAACCTGACATATAACTTCAGGAAAAGGAATATTTTCATTTTATGAAATAAGTCCTGACTTCAATCTGAAACCTTAAATACCTGGAGACCATCACCAAAGACAAAACTTCAAAATACCACTGCAGCAACACTTCCTATCAATTATACAAAGGTTTCTCTACATAATTTTCTACTGATTTTATTCAATGGGCTATTTTTAATCTCAAAGTAAAAAATGTTGAACTTTTTCATCTTTTCTTTGAAAAAAAACCCAACTAAACTTCAAAAGCCTTGTATTTTATTCTTCTTCAAATTTATGTTCAAATTACAATAGAATACATTTGAAATATGTGGTTGCAACATGGCAAAATGTGGAAGAGTTGGGATGTGGAAAGTTTTGCATGTACTTAGTTCACTTTGACCAGCTGGAGGTTCCTTTATTATCCCAATATTTCAAACTTTTTCCATCTGGAAATATTTCCATTACACTGAATAATCTTGAAAGCTCATCTTCATACTTATGGATTCATTACATGTAACTAAAGCTCAGAATGTAAAAGTCCTGGAGTCCTAAATGATTAACGCAATTTGACAAAGCAACATGTCTCTCCTGCTAAAGCCTGTTGAGAGTAAATGAACATGCAAATCAGTTTCTACATACATACACTTGGTGCCATCAGAGGCTGCTCCATCTGGGGAATTTTTCATTTCTCTATTTATCTCAGGAAACTTTGATGTTGGAGGCCTGAATGATGCATGATTCAAGACACAATGTTTCTTCATTGGGTTTATTGTAGGGAGACTGTGTGAGTTATGGCGCTTTGATCGGAGCGCATCAGTCAGCAGATCACACAGAGATGTAAATGCTCTGTGGCAAGAATCGCTTTGTTTCCTGGAGTTTCATAAAACAGGCAGAGAGAGGTTTCAGACATTTAATGCTTGAAAAAAGAAAAAATCAAATTTGACAAAGTATGGAAAAAGAAGCACATGCACGCCCTCTGACTTTGGTGCTTCCCTGAACAAAGCAAATAAATGGAACGTCAGTTCTTGCGTAAAAGAGTAAGAAATTGTAAACCAATGTGGTCCAAAGGGAAAACTTAATATTAACCTATAAATTAGTCATGCTACTAAAGATGGACCTGCTGGTGTGTTTTGGATCATCCTGCTGAATAACTAAAGTGCATTTGAGTACAAAATCACAAACCTGAATCAGGAATTTCATGGTTGCATCACTTATGATGAATAAAGAGATCTCTTGTTGCTGGCACCATTTTTGTTTTGGTAACACTTTATGAGCAGATTTGCGTGTTAACTAATCCTTGATCTAGCACTTCATTCTATGCATAAATTAGCACATCAATAACCATTTGCATGCAAAAAGTCCTAACTATTTGTTAAATATTTATCTTTCATAATTAACATGTAGCATTTTTCTTGCACAACTGCTCAGTAAGAAGTGTGACAGCTGATCATAAGAAGAAAAGAGTTGCTAGCTGGAGCAAAAAGGATTTAGTGTGCAGTAAAACTTGAGAAAATGTTTGTGTGTAAAGTCAAGAAGCAAATCTGTTGTTAGTATTTTATTGTTACGCTATGCAGCTGCTCTGTTTGCACTGATGAAAATTCCCTCGCCTCCTGAATATTTAAATTTAGGCTCCAAGTGAAGGCAACCTGACCTGCCTTTTTATTAATTTAACTAATATTTTTATGTCTTGGGGCGATAAAAAACCTTTGCATGTAATTTACAAAACATACACATAGGATTAAAAGAATAAATATATTACTGTTGAACTCAAGTAGGCAGGTTGATTATGGGTGTGCTTATTTGTAGGTTATATTTGTATTTGTGGGGCTCTGACAGTGACTGAAAAAAACCCTTTGGGGACACATTTCAATCTCACAGTTCAACCTCCAACTGTGACCCAACAAAGAAAGCCTCAATCATACCTAATAATAATTTTCTCTTAATAGTGAGGTCTGTGTCTTCATGTTGCTTTTTGTAAAGCATTGTGTTTACCGATAGGATGAGAAATCATACACCAAAATAGGTTTTCATGGAGAAAATTGCTTTTCCAAAGACCCTTGTTGCAGAGAGAATGGAGGTAATTCTGCTAGAAGTTACTTTGGTGACCTAAGCAAGCACACCTGAAAAAAGGTAGTGTACCAGCACTTTAAATTTGACATGGAGAATTGACGTTTCTGAATAATTGCAGCCATCTTTGTTATCGCCATTTAGAGCATTTTTCTCTGCATAAGAGCAATTTTAGGCACATGTTTTCCTCCTAATAATCTTATTTATTTGTTAAAAAAAGAATCTCAGGTTTAAAAAATACCAGAATGTTCTTTTTTTATTAAGTTATCGTTTCATCTTCTTGCTTCAGATTTGACAGAACATGAATTATGGAGACTTAGAACTCTGTTTTCCCTTAAGAGAAATGGTGAAAGAAGTTTAAAACAGAACAAACGCTGTGTTTTTCAAAGGAGATTTGAATCCTTTCATGTAAAGAGCATGCTGACAACACTAAAGACCAAGATTAATTTTAACAACTATTAAAAAATTCTGGTAAAACCTGCCGAAAGAACAGGAACAGACACAACAGTTAGAGGAGAGAGTCTTTTTTTCTCCTCCCTATAGGGAGCTGACAGGAGAAGACAATTCCTCCTCTCTCCTTCTTCTTTAATCATATCTCACAAAACTATTACCTCCAGAGAGCAGCAGAGTGAGCAGCAGAATAGCAGCTCTAGATAAGTGACAGACAAAGTGGTGTGGGGAGAAGGATGAAGGAAGACGACTGAAAGGAAGGTCATCTTATCAACATTTTAAAAATAATAACACTGCCATGATGAAAGCTCCTCAAAAAAGGCGCCTGCACAAGCTCCCAAAGTCTTATTAATTTGCTTTTTGATCGGGGAAAAATAGGCAGCAGGAAATTCATGCATAATGACTGAAATTTATGTTTTTGCTTTCACAGAAACACGTTTTGTCAACAAGTTCCAAGTATGTGGAGGAAAATCCAGTCAGAGACCATACAAACCACAGCCTGTTTTGTTCAACTTCAAAAAAGGAAAACCAAGAACCAGAAGCAAGGTGAGCCCGGCTGAATCACGTATTCACTGCTAGAACACAGATCCACAGCTCGTCTTTGTGTTCTGTACGCCAGCATGGTGACTAATCACTCTCAAAGCAGCTAATGACTAATGCAGGGTTCAGATCGAGGGAGAACTCTGACAAGATGCCAGTCCTCCCAGCTTAAGATTATACAAGAGGGCTTGTTCAGCAGGCTGCAGACAGGCCAGATAAACTCTGGTTTAATGTATGAGCAGTGAAACCAAGAGAAGGAGGCAATTTTGTTTCATTTTGAAGATTATTTAGTTGAAAGGTTCAAGAAGAGATAACGGGGAAAATCTCTTGCCTGCTGAGTAAAAGACGTCATTTCAGCACCGATTGCAGACAGAACCTTGATTTAGGCTCGGATTTCCTACAGAGACGCTGAAGCTTCCACATAAATGCAAAAACCTTTTTTTCATATTACAGCTACAAACTTTAATGCATTTCATTGGGATTTGATGTGTCATACTGTGTCTGTATTCAGTCTCATTAAGTCTGTCTCGTTGAACCACTTTTTGTTGAAATTGCACATTTTGGAGAGGAGTTGTCTCAGCCTCTCCACCCATACAGTCAAATCAAAAATCCAAGCTTCGTTTGGACATTTCTCATTTTGGATCTCCAGTGGATGGAAGGAGCTGCAAAATATGCTAAGTATCTTCATCCTGCTGTCTACATTCACATATTTATTGATTCAGTGATAGTTTCAGCTGCTTTTAATGGCTCTTTTTGTTAAAGGTCTCCACGACCGTTTCATTAGGACTAACTTTGAAATACTATTTCGCTTTTACATTTTGCAGGGCTGCTTTTGTGAATCAGAACTAGCTATCAGTCAGTTTGCCTGGTGAAGTAAAGGTCAGATAGAAATTAAACATCTTGCCAGTCTTTCCACAACAGCTCAAGTTCAATCAGTCTGGAGGAAGAACCTCTCAGTATCCATTTTCAAGTCTTCCCACCAGTTCTGGGTTGGATTTAATTCTGGACTTTGACTAGGCAATTCTAATACATGAATTTGTTTTTACTCAAACCATTGGATTCTAGCTTTGGCTGTGTATTTAGTAATTATTCTGTTTAAAAGTGAACCTTTTCCTCACAGCCTCTAAAAGGTTTTCCAGACTGTAGCTCCATCTACTCTGATCAGGTTCCACACAGCATGATGCAGCCTCCACCATGTTCTAAGCTAAGATAGACAACACAACGCCATAGATTCTGCAAAAATACAAGCGAGGACCAACAAAGCACCAGTCATTCATGAAAAAACTGTTTTTAAACAAATTTTTAACCTGCCTATAAAAGTTTTGGGGAGATTTTCCTCATTTGTCTGTAATCGCCAAAGTAACTCAACTGTTTGCTAATTATTCAATTGGAAAACATACAGTAGGTGCTCAGGGGCAAAGTATGTTTAATATATGTACAACAACAACACCGGAGTAAAACCAGCAGTCCTCACATGAGCCATCTGTTTATCCTGCATAGCTGCTAAAACTGATGTGGAGCAACAGTCAGCAGACCTGCAACAGATAATATCCAACGCCCTTCCTTTCTTCCTCCATCTCTTCATTTTTCACCCTCTTCCTGCTACCGGTCATTTGAGTTTGACTATTATGGACTCTTTGTATCTAAATACATTTAGTGAGTAAACGTGGGTGTCACATTATTTAAACATGTGCCTGTAAATGTGTGAGAATGGAAAATTGTCACATAAGTTCCACAGAAGATGGAAAGAAGTGGGCGCGATAGAACCGTCTCCGTGGAATTAATCAGCTTGTTTCTGCATATATCCAAGCAACTTCAAACAATTTTCAACCATAGACATTTTACTAATAGGAAAAAAAATATGTCGAAACATAGTAGAGATGGATAAATCATAAACTCTGATATCTAAATATTGATATAGATATATAAAGTGTCATATTGTCTTTAGAATCAGGAAAATTTAAGTGGAGCTTTTCAAGTGTTCCTATAAAATATGTGACCCTGCTTACTGTATCCAAAGAACAATGACATTTTCTGGATTCAACAAATCCAGTGAAAGGATTTCTAATTAGCCTGTAGCACCAAGGGAGGCTTCAGAATGGCATCCAGTGGATTTATTGGTCTAATATGATGGTTTAAAAAAAATCAATTCCTCTCTACCTTTTTAAGTAGGTTAGAATGGTGGCAAAATCAGAATAAAAATGACAATAGAGAATTGGGCTTTGTCTCAGAAAATAATTTAGTGGAAAAATCCAACAAGGGAATGGGTCTGCAAAAAGGCTGCAAGCTGAAAGGCATATTTATAGGCCAACAGTTCCTTTGTAACGATGGCCATTAATGAACTAAAAGCTTAATTATCGTTATTTATGGTCGATGTTGAAATCATGAATCTCAACCTAAAACAAGATTCACATTAAATCAGTTTTCCCTAATTTCTTTGTGATTTTTTCTACTTCACAGTTTCTAATCATTAGGTTAAAATTTCAATAGATTAAGTGAAAACTAGCGTGTCACATCCCACAGATGGAGCGGAAACTGCAGGAACCATCACTGTTCTTTCACTGTAAAAAAAAAAGATAAACCCCAGATTACAGATTGTTTTGCATTTCATTGTCGATACACAACGTTATTGATCCACTTTACTAAATCAATGATATGTTTATCAATAGCCCCATTTTTGCTTATATCCTTGTTTATATCATCGTTTAGCACCAAAATTGAATCTGAATAAATGTGCACCACTACAGATCATTAATCAGTTTGAAAACTTGTTTTTGGTCAAGAAGACATTTTTTGTCCCCTGCTCTGCATCGTGTCTACGATGAAACGAGTTGGTGTCTGTTTTTGGTACTGTAAATAAAACTAACAAAAAACTGCCTCTACTGCAACTTTTCAAAGCAAAGATCAATTGGATTTCACCTCACAAACATTTATTTGAACTCACTGCTGCAAGTGTGAATACATGAACTAATGCACTTATAAAGTTTGCTTTTAAATGATTTTTTTTCTGTTTTCATACTAATTTAAGCACACAAG
Source organism: Phalloptychus januarius (assembly GCA_902982915.1). Taxonomy (NCBI): domain Eukaryota; kingdom Metazoa; phylum Chordata; class Actinopteri; order Cyprinodontiformes; family Poeciliidae; genus Phalloptychus; species Phalloptychus januarius. The sequence continues at coordinate 9,768,785 of CADWAE010000466.1, read as the reverse complement.
GTGTTTAATGTATCAAATCCAGCTGGGGGTCAAAGATTAGAGTCCTGAGGAAACAATGTCAGTGAGGGATCAGGTGCAAGAGGCACAGCTATTGCTGAATAAATTAACTCTGGGGCTTTACGCCATTTATTTCTCTGAATCAAAAGAGATGGCCAAGGGGAGCTCACATTTCTGCCCCAAGAAGAAAACAGCGCGTCAATAAAATAAAACAGAACAATGGAGACAAATGTGGACAGGACGGTGGGACATCGTCCAAGAGCTCCACATCCTTAATGATGGTCTAACTCGGCTGGAATACAAATGACGAATGCAAAGAAAAAGAAAGGTCTGCCCTTCAAGTGTTTATCTCCAGAAGCTGGAGCATCTGCTCCTCCATACATCAGCACCCAACAATAACAGCTAAAACCTGCTGAAAGGAGTTGCTTCAAATTGGATGACATTAAAAAACATAGAGGCGGAGGCTGCTGAGCGTGCAGAAGGTGAGTCATTTTCCTAATCCCCGTGTTGCAGAGGCTGATTTGATGCTGCCTAGAGGAACTCTTTTCTTATCCAACTGTGAAGCCAAACATTTTTCTTCTCCCAAACCTTCAAGGAGAGCCGCGGGCAGGTCTAAAGACAAAAGGGGGGAATTCGGTCTTTGTGTGTTCAGATGTGGCCTCATCTATGCTTCTAATGATTGGTCTGGTGGCCTACTTTGGCCCCTCCCCGTCTTAAGACTGAAGTTGACTGATGGATCGGTGCGTCCAATCCCCTGTGAATTTTGGCATGAGGGCACTCAGTCTGAACGAGGGACTCACTCCTCCACATGAGAGAGAGCAAGAGTGTGAGACTAAGACCCCATCCGGCAGCTAGAACACAATAACTAATCACTTATTCCACTGTTTCACAATGTTTGTCAGCTTGATTACAGGAATGTAATATTTGGGAGCTGTCCAGTGCTGAACCAGGGATCCTTTCGGCTCCAGCGACTGGGAAGGTATTGCTGGTTTAAAGCATATCACGGTGAGCGAAGCACAAAGTAAAAACAGATGATAAAATTCAGTTCGGTCTGGTTCTCAGTCGGCTCCGCAGTGAAACCTCGACAGTAAATCAGTGCACCAAATGAAATAAATTCTTCTTAAAGGTGGCGTGCTTATATTGTATTGAGAGTGTGGTTTGCTCAGAGGTGAAGCTTATTTTGATCAGAAGTTGGGCGCTATAAGTGAGAGCTGGTGCTCATTTGCATTTATATAGCCTCATTCTATTAGCTATTACCACTGTATTAGGGCAAGAGTTGAAGCTATAGTCACATAAGTGACATATTAGTGTGAGCACCTCCTTACCAGAGAGAATATCAAACTATAGCTGAGTATTACTTTTGGCTGGTAGAGAAAATACAACCTCAACAAAGTTCTTAATGTAGATTTATGCCAGACAGCTGGGTAATCTACTCATTTATGACCTACTTTGTAAAACTTTCTAGTTTTTTAATGAACAAAAAGACTAGTTTTATTTCCTTTATTTCTTTTTTGTTTAACTTGGAAAACAATTCATTATTTGAAATACTGAGTCAGCTCAAATTATTCTCCAGCTTATATTAGATCATCTTTTACAGTAGTGTTTTCAGAAGGTTTTTACCGGGGTTAGAGAAATGGGAGCCACTGTTAATGTTGGACAATTTCAGGATAACATGACATCAGTTTTATTGCTTACATGCTGTTGTCGTGTTTATGTCAGCTGGAGACAGACAGGATAATGAGCCACTGATATTCTTTAAAAATGACACACAGTAAAAGTAAACAAATGAATGCATGTACAGCTTATAAAGACATCTGCTATCCTGTCTTAGTTATATTTATAAAAAATACCTCCTATTGTGGATTCAGGATTCACCTGTTCACAGATTTTTCTGTAACTCGATTTTATTCTCCAAAACCGACCTGTTCATGGATTTGTTTTTTCATAGAGATTATCTAAAATATTCAAAGGTAATGCAGCTTGGGAAGCTGAATTATGTAGGTGCAATGCTGCTTTACATGTTAATGGCTGGTTTTTACAGAGCAGCCAGTCCAGGAACGGCATTTATTTTCCTGATTGTCTGAAGATGAGGAAGACAGTACAGCAGTAGATGGTTTCCACTGTGCGTATTCATGCATATTAAGATGTATTTGTTGCTTGAACTATTAAAATAAGCAGTTAAAATTGTTTTTAGAGGGACTCTTATTGGATTATTATTGGATTTCAGCAATTTGTGAGCAGGACTCTCTGGTGGAGTCCTGGAGACATACTAGGACTCCACCTCCAAGGTTTTCACTCCTCTGGCCTCACCTTGGTACATCTGCATATAAAATAGTAAAGATGCTTTTCCTGTCTGTTTATACCTCCCCCTGTGCAGCTTCCCCTTGTCAGTTCATCTTTGTATCGTGTGTTTCAGTCAAAATCCTATTTCTGTCTTCCAGCTATTTTGACCCGGCTTGGGTCAAAATAGTTGTTTTTTGGATAACTCTGCTTGGATTGGATTTTTGTGAACTGACCTTGGACTGTATTAAAGGATTACTGATAACATGCCACTGTGTTGAGTTTTGAACTAACGAGAGTCCTCCATTCCGTACACTTACAAAGACGTAACAAAGACTTTAAACTTGACTTAGGCATATTTGCTTCAATGCCGAACAGTTCAATGTTATCTCCTCTGGGTTGCCATAGTGTATAAAATGATTGGTTGTCATAGTATCTCCCCAGAGCGCAGGTAATTAACCAGAGCAGTAAGTAAATCACCGCTGAGAAAGAGATGCACACATGTTCCTGTAAAAAGGTGTTTGATTTATTAACCTGGAATGTTTCCAGTCCATTGAACAACAATAGCTCATAAAAAACTGTTTCTGAACACTTTAAGAAATAACTTCAGGTCATTTCAACATTTCCAAAACCAAACAAATTTAACATATTTATGAGGTCTGACTCTCTTGCTCCAGGGCCCATCATAAAGACACAAATGGCTCCTGGGAACATAGCACTTCCTTTGCATTCATTTATAAAATAAAATTCCATGTGATCGACTCAATGCATCATACTTCATTCTTTGCTTTGTAATTTTATCAACTACCTCAAAGCATTTGTTATTCAGACTTAGCAAGGCTTTTAATTGCATGGTTTCCAAACAATCCTTGAAATCCTTTAATACAGACTAAGAAAGAATCTAAAATTGTCCGCAAGGGTAAAGAAATGTCAGCAATGGATTACAAAGATTGTACAAAATAATAAGAAAAAGCCAATCCTCTTTGATTTTAGTCAGAAAATCAATATTCTATTGTGTTATAAGTTGTCTTTGAATATGAAAGATATATTCCCTTTTAATTTCCAAAATAGTTCACAATCAGCCTTTTTAAAAGCTACGTTGCATGCTCCCAAAAAGATAAAGATGTTGAATGTTTTATGTGCTCAATTAGTATAAAGATTTGAATTTATAACCTGCAGCAATTATGAGTCTAGGCAGAATAAACAGCATTATTTCAGTTAACATCTCTAGCTTTTCTAGAGAAAAAAACTGAATATGTTTATTTTCAAAACCAATCAGCAAGTCGGACAACAAATAAAACTGAATTTCTTTCGGTCTGCTTGAAAAATGATAGAAAGTAGTAATTTAAGTTACTCATGATAAATGATTAATTAACAGCTCTGCAGTGTCTTCCACTCACTGCTCCAAGCAGTGCAGAGTCAGACATGATGCAGTAAACCGAGGGTGAAAAGATGCAAAGTGAGCAGCAACATGACGCACGGCTGGAATAAGCGGGTACTCTATTTTAGAATCGGTGCTTTCTTCTTCCTTTTTAACTCTGCTCTCTGATGCGTCTCCTTCCAGGCACTCATCTGCAAACTTAATTTATCACACATGCAAACTGCTGCATCCATGCCAGATTCCATCACAGCCCAAACATGTCCTCTAATTGCTGTACACTCTCATTAACACACGTGGACAGGAAGAAGATGCATTTTGGCCCTTCCTTGCCTTATTTCTGGATGTCGTCTCGTCCCGGAGGCTCCACCTCCCCGTCTCTGTGTCACCCCTCACATGCATACATATCGCCTGAGCTCCAGCTCCTCTCTAATGTGCCACTTCCTTGTTAACCTTGTCTCGCTTTGTGTCGCTGACACACAGCCAGCGGTGGGCGTGCGAACAGGGAAAGCAGAAGGAAGACAACACTTGGACTTCTCCAGACTGAAGTGGTAAATGGAAACAGAATTGGCTTTTATTGGCCAACGGGAGGTCTCTCATATTCACAGACAATACAGCTCATTTGTCAAGGTGACCTGATGTGTTCTTCCCCGCCGCTGGTGATTTGTACATGCCGGGGTTTGTTTACAGAGGGGCTCTCATCAATGAGGAGGGATGAATGTCCTCTAGGCACCACAGAATCAATCTTCTTTCCCATCGTTTGCTCACTTTTTGTGGCGTCCCTGCATTTCAATATTATTCAGAACTACTAAAAAGTTGGTTTGGGGTGACATGAGGTGGCTTATAATCATCCAGAGTGGCACAAGTATTAGCTCTGAGGGTGGGACATCTGATGCTGGTACTTTCTCTGCAACATGTTGCCTGTTGATTTAAATTACTACAGATTTGGAAAACTCAGGGGCACGAAGAAGAGGGGTCCAGGAGTGCCTACTGCCCCTCCTTACATATTTGATATCCCTGTTGTCTGGCTAGACAGCATTATATGAAAAATAAATTTTTAGGAATGTAAATTTAACAGGAAAAAAAACATGACTTGATATAACTTCTACCATGTCTTTATTCATTTAAACATGCATATGACACTATTTTGTCCTTTTTTGCCACATTTAAATCCCCCTATCCTCAGGAAGAACATTTATTTGAAAGAAAACTCTCTTACTTCCTTTTGCAGTAAATTTTACATCTAAATTAATGGATTTAAGTCGTTCATAGAGCTCAAATAGGCTACTGCAAGAGCAAGATTTCATTTTGGAGTATCAGAGTAAAATGGGTAAATTCAAATTCACACCACACTTTTTAGATTTTTATTTTAAAAAATGTAAACTGTGCATACTCTTTCTTTTTTTTTCTTTCATTTTGATTTATATCTGGCTCCCAATGCCATCTAACGTGCACAAACGGCGAGGCTGAGGCTGCAACTTCAATCCCCAACAGCCTGTGTGTTTGAGATGCTAAAAAAGGAGTCCTGCTGCTGATATGCTGAGGAAGTAATTAAATCATTTGAATCAGGTGTGTTGGAGCCAGAAGATACCTAAAACATTGGCATAAATACTTTATTAAACAGTTTTACCCTCTAGTAATTCATTAAAATTAGCCTTCAGCCAATCAAATTTGAACTTCTTTTGCAATCCGATTGGTTGCCCTGTGGCAGTTTTTGCCTGAATTGCGCCTTGAGCAAGGCTCTCCTTCTGCCACCCTCCAAGCTACTGAAACTGAGAAATTGAAATTGATATTCTGCTACTCAAGATGTCAGCTCCCCGCTGATGGTATATGCCTAAAAGCAACAGAAAACCTGTTCAGCGCACAAGTGACAGTTCAAGTATATATTTTTTAATCTGGTGCTTATCCTGCTCCTCTCCCTCCCTCTTCCAAATGCTGCCATGGGCAACTGCCCAAAATAGCCAACTTTAAAACCAAACCCCAACATTATTAGTGACCATCACCCTCTGGCCACTCCTCATAAAAAATAAAATAAAACTTTCTAGTGTTGCCCTGGAGTAACACCTGTTCAAGTGTGCAGACCTGCTTTTACAGCACAAACCAGCAGAAATCATCACTTTTGATTCTCTCTTCCTTATGTTGTCATCAAAGAAGACATGTAGATGGGTTATTGCTGTCTTGAGCGTAGGACGCGCTAACAAGGTTACTTGCTGGCTCGATGATTAATGCATGAAGCTACATAGGTCATAAATATAGTCCAGTATTAAAAGCTTTGAGTTCTGAATAATTGAAGACATCCCAAACTGTGTGATTTGTGGGCGTGTGGAAAGCTCATGCTGTGATTGAGCGATGTTGATTGTTCCACATGAAAAAAAAAGACTTGAATGTTTCCGTTTCAACTTAACTTGCTCCAGAAGAGTGTTTTCATACATAGCTATCTAAGGATGTCAAACCACTTTAAAAAAAATGCTCTCAAAGCGAATGATGAGAGAGAGGCAGGCGCCTCCGGTCACTTGAAGGCTTGAGCAATGACACACTGACCAGATGACTGATTTCATAAAGCATGCGGGAGGTGAATACTGATTCCTAGATTCTTACCTTACGTCTGAGAGAAAAGATGCGTCTTCCTGGTGCGGTCCTCAGGAATGTCAGGAGAAAGCTTTGCACCTCGGAGCAGGTGCTCCAACCAAAAGCCCCGAGCGGCTGCACAAACCGACGAATTAAGCTCGAAACAGCACTTTGCAGCTGCAGAAAAACCCGAGCTGAGTGTGTGTGCACTAGGCGCTCCGGGAATTTTCTCCCCACCGCACACTCACACTTTTCACTCTTTTCTCATCGTAATTTCTTCCTTGCTGAGAAGATACGCGCCGGTCATCCCAGCAGACGCTGTTATCTGCTAGATCAGATACAGAGAAGGAGGGAGAGAGAGAGAGAGAGAGAGAAGGAGAAAGAAGTGCTCCGTCCGTCCCCCTCCGCACCGGTAGGGAGAGAGGCAGAATCGGGCTGAACAAAGAGGCAAGCGGGGGCAGACAGACGCAGCGCCCCCTTTCCAAGAGGTGATGGAGAGGGAGAGAGAGTGGGGGTGGACTTTATGAGACCATAATCCGATTCCTACATAAACCCCAAACGCTGATCTAGTCTCTGAGCAAAGAAAGTAGAATTTACCCCCCATGAGATTACAGTGACCATCCTCTGAACCCCACTGATGTCTCTTCTTCATATAATTTTCATACACATTCACTAAGTGACACAGCTAATCTCATGTTTCTGCCAGTCTCCTTTGTTAATAAGACAGAAAGCAAACATCATGTTGCATCTTTTTTCCAGCTACAGTGTGCAGAAGTAACTGTTTGGATAATGCTGAGCAGATTTAAGTGTAACACATCTGTCAGACGCATCTCTAAATCTGCCCAAATCTCAGAGCTGCAGCTGTGTTCGTGCAGCATCATGCAACCAGCAGCATCATTCATCTTAACGCCGAGGACTCGTTGTAAGGCTGCCTGACCACAGGTTGAGCCTCCAACATTACTTCTGTCTGTGATAAAGTGAGGGAAAAGTGCAGAACACTACTCCTCTTTGTTATTCATCAGGTCTGCAGTTTTTCCAGATGGCTTTAAATAATGCATCTTTCCCCTGTGAGACTGAGACAGGAGTTGGTTTTGGTACAGATTCTTAATAATCAAAAATGGTTTTCGTTGACTTATGTGACGTCCTTGTGCTTTGCAGGAAAGGGGAATTCTTCTGCTGGATGATAATAAAAAGCTATTGGTCATTTTAAGCTGATTTTGACTCTGCTGACCTTCTGCTCTGTATCTTATTGAACGATCAGTGTGAAATGACAGTTTCTCTCCGCTTGATATTTTTAGAACATACCCAATAAAATTTTATGGACAGTATTAAGAAAAATCATATGAAGTGGTTTTTCATTTAGACGGTGCAAGCCGAGGGAAGTTCTTGGTTCAGATATATTTTATTGTCTGTGTGAAGAAATGCTTCTTCATTCCGATCTGATTCATTGCAGTTCTGTCTGTTTGCGTGGGCTCCTTGTCTTGGGGGAAGGTGAATTTCAGACTTTGCAGAAACCTGACTGACTTTCAGCTGGAACACAGTCACTGTAAAATGCTCTGCTTCTGTACTTTTCTTTAAAGCACCAACATCATCACTATGTACATCACTTTATTAGGTACACCATGCTAATACTGCCCTCAGATCTTCCTTAATGGGAGCATTCCTTTGAGAGTCTGCTGTATAATGACATGATAGTCTCACGCAGTTTCTGCAGATTTCGCACCCAGGATGCGAATTTCCCATTATATTGAACCAGTCTGGCCGTTCTCCTCTGAGCTCTGGCATCAATAAGGTGTTTGTGCCCACAGAACTGCCGCTCACTGGATGTTTTCTCTGTTTCGGACTGTTCTCTGTAAATCAGATGGTTGTGTATGAAAATCCCAGTAGATCAGCAGTTTCTGAAATACTCAGACCAGCCCGTCTGGCACCAACATCCATGCCATGTTCAAAGTCACTTAAATCACCTCTGTTCCCCATTATGATGCTCGGTTGTTGATTCTGTTGAGTTATATTAATATTAACAATTAAAATTATTAAATACAATGTGTGCTGTGACATCATGCATTAATAATAATTGATGTTATGGGTGTATTAACTTACCTATTCAATAAATGGTAAGTACTTGCATTTGTGTAGTTTTGACTGTGTGCAAAACTACACAAATGTATTACACTTAATATACTTTCATGATGAGGTTTTAAGCGGTTTATTTATGTAAGCGTATGAGTGGTGAAAGAGCTCATTCTTCCTAATTTTTCTAATACAGAATGTTGCTTTCAGAAGGTTCAAGATTGTTGGGGAATGCTAGACACTATCATAACATTCATGCCACCGCCTACAAGACACTGCCCTGGGTGGTTGCCCATGTCGCTCATATCAGGAACCGCTAGTGAGAATAATTAATCATCACAAAAAGAATATTTTCCAATGAAGTTACTGCTTAAACGCTCGCTTAAAATAACTCACTCTAGACTTCTGCTTAATAAAACTAACTAACCTGACAAAGCTTTCAAAAAAACGCCAAACAAGAATGTAAAGACAGATCTGAGCTACCTGAAAAGACTGAAAGCTTCACAAGACAGTGAGCTGCAAGATGTTTTAAATCATATAAAAGTGGTTCACAATCAAACAGGGTTTACAGTTAAGTGTTGGGAGCAAAACACTTAGTGGCCACGGTTTGCTGCGCATCATACTTATACAGCAATTACAGCTGCAGGTCACCTGAAAAATGTCTCTGAACATCTAGACACTGACATTTTTCCATCACTGTAAAATAGCTCAAATTCAGTCAGGCTACATGGAGAGAGTCTGTAAATGTCACTTCTTAGGTCTTGCTGCAAAATCTTTACTTCTCCACAGCTTTATTTCTGGCATGTCTGGTGTCTTTGGTTTATCTTTTGGATACTTAGGGAAACACAAAGTCTTCACAGAACAGCTGAATTCATACCAACTGGTTGAAGCAGATTTTATTTAGGAGCATCAGAGAAAGAGGGGGTGAATACAAATTCACACCACTCTTTTTAGATTTTCATTAAAAACATGTAAACTATGTATAAAAGTTATGTGCCACTTGTGTTGGGTAATATATGCAAGTTTTTCCAATTGTTTATGGAAATATCTGTAGTTCAGCATTGACTGGACAATAAATAAGGTCAAACAGAGACAGTTGGTTTAATTCAGCTGGAAATTGATCCGGTGGAACTGAAACCAAGGCAGCAGCATCTGAAACATGTAGGAGTTTCATATAACAAGTATTGATTTCTCTTATCAAACAGTGTAGACTTACAGCTCAGAGTTCTCTGAGGTAAAATGATATAAGCATCGTCTTAATTTTCCTTTGTACGCTCACTAAAAGCTCAAGATGAAAACGATGTGTGGGTAATTGTCAATTTGATTGCCTCTTTGTTGTCTGATGTGTAACAGAAAGCGTGCAGCATCAAATGATGGCGCATGCCAGCGAGCCGCAGCCGGCTTCAACAACCTCGGGGCAAAGTCATTCAACCGTAGAAACATCTTTTCATATCTGTTGTTCTTTGCCTTGTCATAACTGAGCAGAATATAAATGCTTCAAAAAAATAAAAACACAATCTATTTTTTGCAACAACAAAATAATAATAATAATAATAATAATAATTGCTTTTTTTGTCGTATCAAGTTGAATCTTTTGGCTTATCTTGAATCCCTGAGCAAGTTTTGCTTAAAGGGCAAAACTTAGTTCTGACCAAACACCATAAAGTGTTTTCTGTTGCATTTGTGGACAAGAAAAGTAGAAACAAAATACTTTCAATCACTTGAATACAGAATATGTTTGCATTGCCTTGGGAAAATAATGCTTGCAACTTGAACTTTTCCACATTTTATCAAATTTACAACTACAAAACCTCAAAATGTTTTACTTGACTTTTATGTTGCAGGCCAACACACATAAGTGCAGAGCTGTTAAAAAGTGTGATGTTTTATAATTATGCTACAAAGGTAAGTGTAAGGTGTGATGTTCAGCCCCCTCTACTATGAGACCCTCAAAGGAAATATAATGTAACCAGTTGCCGTCATAGAATTGGTAATCAGAGTATTTCTGTGTGTAAGTTAATATTTGTATAAATATGAGTTTTCTCTGGAGGCCTCAGAGGTTTGTTACAGAATACTGTATAAGTTGACAAACAGCATCATGAAGAGCAAGAAACACAGCAGACATCTCAGGGAGAAAGTGTTGGAGAATTTTATATGCCTGTCACAATAACACGTTGTTGTTTTGAGAGCATTTTCAAGTAATATAGTAGTAATAATGGTATAAAAATACAAGCACACATTCTCAAAGATCAATAAACTTTAAGTTCTAATTAACATTTAAGCACTGGGACTGGAAGAGATTTGGATCCAAGATAAATGAAGTATTAAAAGAAAGTATTGACTCTTTCACATCTTTATTTGTAAGAAAAAAAAGTCCTTGAAAACTGTGTACTACTTTCTTTACACAGGACATTTTGCACATGTTTGTGCTCGTCTGAGAACCCCAATAAAACAGATTAAATTTTTTTTAACATAAGGAGACATAATGTGTATCGAACACATGGGGTTTGAATACTTTTACAGCATATTTTACAAGGCAACACATGCACAGACAGGATTTTGTCGACACGGCTTATCAGTGCTCTGGAAGTGTCAGGGAAAAAAGAGAGGAGAGAGACGGGGGGTCGGGGAGTGGAGAAGGGCTCGTAAACCTCCTGCTGAATCTTAGATTGCCTCAAAAATAGACTGAGGCAGAAGGAGAAAGATTAACAGGAGCACTAAACTCTGCTCTAAGAGTCTAACAGCAAAGACTTTAGGGAGCCACTCCCCGGAGCTACGAGCACACGAAACAGCCCATCATCATCTGCACACAGGAACAAACAACTATGGAGTAAAAAATGTTTGCACCGCGCTGCTTCCTGTTTGCTCCCAGCAGCATCTCCTGCAGCACAGGAGATGTTGGGGCAGAATACACCAAATTACATTAATGTTATTTACAGTTTCCTGCAGAGGCCGAGAGCTAACATTTAGATCTGCTCTGAGATTATATATTGAATTACACAGTATGCAACTTGTAGCACACAGAAGCACAACACATTCTTGTGAAGCACTTTGTCTTTTTCCTTGTGTGAAAAGCACTATAAAAATAAATATTACCTACTTACTTGGGTACTTGCTTGCTGGTTTGCTTATGTGAGCTGGTTTCACTCAGGCTTGATGTTAGTTGTGACTTTTGGAAATGTCATGCACCTCAGCAGCACACAGTTAAATACTACCAGTCGCTCCTTGGATATAAAGCTGCTGTCCAGTCACAGAAAACTCATCGAGGGCAAAATCTAGAAGCCACACAAGAACTATTTCTGGGAAGCTCTTTCAAGTTCTTACAGTGATTCTGTTGGTGGAGCATGTGCAACTCTCCAAAGGATTCAGGAGAGCATATAATGAGGCTGCAGCTTTTTTCCACGCTGGTTGATGTGGTGTGTTCAAGCTCCTGAGTTGACTTGTTATTTAGAGGGTATGGGATTAATGCAGAAAGATCAAAAGAGCCACATAAAACGAGGGGAAACAGGATATCTCCTGGTGGAGAGAGGTCCCCTGAACTGGATTTTATAAAGTCTGCTGTTAAGTTTGCTGATGGGGCAGATTTGGTGTTAGCCACCACGCTGCGTCTGAAACATTTCCAAGCCAAAGCAGAGGCCCATTTGCTTGGCGGCAGCCACGGAGGAAGTCACAGAGACATGGTTGGCATGGCACAATCTACATTTATAAATTTTTTACACAGTCAGGCCACATATTCACTGGATTCTCTTTGCCTGAGCCTGTTTTTCTTGCGGTGGTTTCAGGGATTAAGGCTCGCTTGTTCCTTTTGGATTCATCCGTGTCTGAGACAGCAGCTTATTCTGTTGCTCCCTGTCAATCACTTTGGCACTAATATAGCACACTGCAAATCTGCTGAATGGTTTAAAGAATGTTGCAAAAGTATGAATAACCCTTGAACCGTTTCACATTCTTGTCAGATTTTCACAACAAACTTCAATGTATTTCATATGCAGATGAAGGAAAAATTATGCATTATTTTCTCTCACTCTTTTTCTCTTTTTTTTATTAATAGAAATTTGGAAAATATTGCTACATTTTCAATTTACCTCTAGTGAAAGATTTTGCTCCAAATCTTTACTACACATTGATGTTTTTTTAGTTAATTTTGTTTTGCAAAATGCCTTAATTTCAGTCAAGTTGGACAGAAAACATAAGCAAACTTCAGTTCTCAATTGGGTTTAGGACAAAAACACATGCTGACATGTTTTGATCTGAACCATTTCAATGTGGCTGAGCTGCCTGTTTGGGGTTGTTATGCAGAAGATTAATGTTTCTGGCATTAATCTTCATTAATACCAGAAACATTAGTAAAATTTCCCTGGTTCTCGTTGCCCAGCCTGTCAGATTTGTCATGTCATGGTCAGTGTTCAGACTTCCTTGGTTCTTATAGGTTGTTTTGAAGACAATGTGTCGTTCTCTTCTGTTTCACAATTATTAACTGGATTGTGTTGGTCTGCCAAATAGAATCCCAATGGAATACAATAAAACATGTAGCTTGTTATGTGACAAGAAGTGGAAAAGATGATGCTTCATCTCTGCAGATGAGTGATGATGCATCCCAGCCTGCTGCTGCTCCTGCTCTCTATAGAGGAAACATCACAGCTTTGATTCAACATGTGAGCCGTGTTGCTTTTGAAATGTAATTCGGTTGCTTAAGTTCATGTTTTTCTGCTTCTACCTCTGGTCATTACTCTGTCTGGTAGATGGGACATATATATATATATACATGCCTCCATTTCTTTGTGTGTGAGTTAAAAGATCCATCTTTGCACTGCAGCCGGTCTCAGCGTAACCTTTAGCTGTTCTTGCATTTCAGTCACAAAATCCATGCAGCCACGGCTTCTGAGGTGACGACTCTTAAAGAAAAGGTGTCAAATCGCCCAAGATATCTCACATCACTTCTGGGTTTTTTTTAAATAAAATAACTTGAGCTGTATAATTTTGTCAGAAACTGCCATTTATTAATTTTAAACACAGTATTTTTGACTTCATCGGTAGATAGAGTTTATTCAGTTGTCATGGAGATGTTTCAGCTATCGTAGCTTTTTCTGACCTGAGTTAGTGTACAGCCGGGGGAAGATGAAGGGAGACGTTCAGATCAAAGATGACGTTTTAATCTAAAAGGGGAATAAAGTATTTTCATGAATATGATTTATGAGAACAACTCATCTGAAATTCATACTTGCCCAAGGAGTTTATCCATGGTTATCAACATAAAATGCTCTAAAGAATAAAGCGAGTCACTTGCCAGAAGCATTAATATCCATCCATCCATTTTCTAACACCCTGGTTCCTATGGGGTCGGGAGGTGCTGGTGCTGATTTCCAGCCAACGTTCTGGGCGAGAGGCAGGGTCATCCTGGACAGGTCGTCAGTCTGTTGCAGGGCAAGAAGCATTAATAATTTCCACAAAACTAAATAAAAAAAAATAAAAAAAAGCTGCTTGAAGCAAGAATCTGCGTTGTTACCGTGTTGTTTTAGGATTGTAAAAACCATGACACTAAATTTGTGTCAGTTTCAGCTCGGATCCAAATAATGAGGAGGTCCTGGCTACCTCGGAAAGACGTGAGAAATTAAAAGAAGAAAAAATAAAACATCACAAAGCAGAGTGGAAGCAAACAAGGGAGCAGAGATAAGGAGGAGGAGAGAACAAAAGGCGCTACAAACTCCACAATCTGAAATAGATACGCCTCAAAGTGATAACACACGCTTGAGCTCAATGCTTCTGAGGCACACTGATACTATTTTTACATTTCTTTGAGTTTTTTCCCTTTCTTTATTTTTTCCTTTCTTTCTTCCTTTGTTTCTCTCTTTTCTTCAAATGTTGGAAGCGTTTGTTTGGGTTTATTTACAGTTTTTCAAATAATCCATCATGTGGACTTTAAAACCAGTTTGTAAATTTATTCACTCTCATGAGACACTTCTAGCTACACAGACATATGCACACATTTTTCAAAAAAAATAAATAAAAGAAAGAATAACTAAATATGAGTTTGTTGATAAGCTAAAGTGAGCAATCGTTTACGTAGGCAGCTAAAATTCAAATGTGTGAAGGAGCAGCTGTGGGGGTGAGTGTGCGTGTGTGTGGGTGTGGGGGGGGTGTGTATGAGCAGGAGCCCGTTCTCCTGCATGATTGGGGAATGAACGTATGACTGGAACATGTGTGAGTGTGTGTTTCTAATGAGGTCTGCTGTGCAGCGTCTGTGGTCCATGTCACAGTCAGCCTTCATCCTGTTCCTCATCCTCTGCTTTCTTTCATCCAACCTTCATTACAGCACAGAAAGTAAAAAAAAAAAAAAAAGCTGCTCTATAAAGGAACCTCTGCTGTCAAGGCTTTTAGACGCATTCACAGAAAAAAAAAGATAATTTCTCATCTCCTGTGCTAAAATAAAAGTAAAGTTTTTCTTACTTTTTGTCATGTTACTTTGTTGTTGACGGATTTCTCCATTATAAAAGATTAATATATTCTCAGAAATAGCTCACTAACATAATCATCTGTTCTCCCACTGAAACTTTATTTTTCCCCAATTTATCAGAACAAACTCTGTTCTGCTCTGCTTTACTCCAAGTCACTATATTCTTCTAAATCCAATTTCTTCTCTTGTCTCTCAATCTTCCCTGCAATGCTCTACTGCAACTCCATTATTGATTGGGGTATTTTTTTACACTGCTTTTAACAAAACCAATCTCCTGTACAAGTGTTTTATTTTCCATAGCTACAAGCCACCATACATCAATAATTGATCCATAATTTGTTTGAAATGTGAAACGTTAGGTCAAGAAAGAGGTCAACGATAATTACCTTGGCCGACGTTCCACTGACTTTCGTATTACTGCAGTAAATATATTGCAGTGGCACAGCTTCAGTGAAAATTTAAGAAAAATCTAATTCCCTTTTGTTACAAATAAAGGAAAATGTCACAGAAATAATTTAGTTTTATGATATCACCCCTTATTCCAAACCTGAACAATTCCTGTTACATAAATATAATTAAGTCATATTTTATCTTACATATTTTCCAGTTCGTTCTGAACTTTTAATTAATAACCAATGGATTTGTTTTTTCGTCAGGTATAAATATGATGTTTCTTTTAGAAACTCCTAAGAACACAAGAGAAGTGAGGCATATTTACTTTTTTTTTTTAAAGCGTCGACCTTCAGAGAGATGGCAACAAGAAAACAGAGACTTACCTTAACCCGTTCAAAGATCAGAACTATAATTGCAAAGTCTAAAAGAACTGTAGCTGACACAGTTCCCCTCTGGCTGCACTGGGGTATTTTCTCTTGTTCTCTTATTCAATCAGAGTTTTGGCTGAATGTTTATCACTCTGGGATCAGTAGAAGTGATTTGTAAAACCAGCAGAAAGCACCGTTAGCGCCTCTTCACTGTTGTCTTCTCCACATCCTTTCACTATATACAACTCTAACTTCACTCTTGATTGAATTATGAAATAGTGAAATAATAAAACAGGCTGGACTTTCGCTCTTCGTGCGTCCTGACAGTGAAGTGTGTTTCAGCTTTATTGCCTAACAACCGTGTCTCTCACTGGAGCCCAAACCCAACTCCTTTGCACTCATCTTCTGCTTCTGTTTGCCAGAAAACATGCTCCACTTCCTCTGCTCTTCGTCTGAACATCTCTCACTGTGTTCAAGGACTGTATTTCATGAGAGAGTAAACAGCTCTCAGGAAGGCTTTCATCACGCCTGTCTGCTATCAACACCCTCTCTCTTCTGTCTGACGTTGAAACAGAAAAAGCACAAACCTTCTCTATTTATTGTCACTCATAAAGACAGGAGACTTTGCCCAAAACTTCATTCAATTTTCTCTGACATTTACAATGAAGTGAATTGGCTGACAACATTTAGAAATATATGTACATCTCTGTAAAGATTGGCTTTGATAAAATATACTTAACTAAATCAGGCTACATAAAATAAATATCTCCAAACCTATTAACAGATGATAAATACTAAAACGGTGTCAGATTCAATAAAATGAAAAGATTATCTGAAAATCCCACAGGAACTGGTCATTTCTATTTTAATCACTAGTGTACTTATTCATGATTTACATAAGTCGTCAGAAGCCCACAGAGATAGGATAAAAACATAGATAATAACAAATTCAAAAATCTGTTACTAAAAGGGTAGAATGGAAGTTTTATGACCAGAAACTTAATTAATTTCAGAACAAAATTTATCCCAAGTTTGTTGGGTTTATTGGGGGAAAGGTTTTCATGATGAGTTATGATGTTAAATATTTATCTGAGGGGAAAAGAAGGAAAACAGGAGAAGGAACTAAAAGAACCAGCTTTATGCAACAGTTTCCAACGACAGAACCGCAGGTTTAGAACAGGAATTCATTTATTTACGAAAAGAACATTGAAATAACACAAACATGCAGAAAATGTTTGTCTTTGAAACTGCAGATGTGGAATATATTAAGACACAGCTGCTCAGCTAAGAGAGGCACAGGTTGGCTGGTTTCTGTTCAGCAGCTCTCACTGGTTTCTAAGCAACTATTTAAAAAGTTATCTTAATGAATAACTTTTGTATTATTAGGATAAAATGTAAAATGAACCTTCTTAGCTTTATATCATGTTTTAATGTTATTCCCTCATCTTAAACACACCTGCACACCCGTTCATACATGAATGGATGAGAAATGTTTAATCCCTCATGGCAACCAGGAGGGCCTAACCACCTTCTCATACAGATTGCTATTTCCACAAAGTGGAAGTCTTCAAGTTTCTGCCTCATTAAGGACCCATCCCTCATGCCTTCCACACACAGCTCCTTCAGAATAGCAGCAGCAGCAATTAGTAAACATTTGGTGGAACTTTTTACTGAGTTATACAAACTACTTTTGGTTTGAGCTCTTGGGAGTCCCGTTTATATGCTTCAAAGAATTTCAGGAGAGCGGTTCCTCAAACTTAGAAACAGATCTTTGCTGCAGACCAAAAGAAAAGCCATTCGCCTTGATTGGCTGTTTCACTGACTGAAGGACTGAGCAGTTTATGGTCATCGATGAAGCTGTGAATTCAGCGTCACGTCAGTAAGAGCCAAGCTGTCTAAAGGTTGAAAATAAACCAGAGGCTGACCATTCAACCGGATAATAATCCACAGCACAATCGACTTTAATGAAAAAGAAAGATCTTGAATTATTGATTAAAATTTAGTGTCTGAGTCATTTTAAAGTTCGCCAGAGGCAGGATTTAAAACTGACACCGTGTACCTGAGAACTTTAATGGAGGAGTGGAAAAAATATATAGTAAACTTTAAAATTTTTTATTTTTTTTTATACTTCAAACTGCATATTAAATTTTTTCTGCTGTTTCTCATCTAATGTTTTTTTAATGAAATGTATAATTAAACCTGCTGGTCTTCTGCCTCGATCCTGCATTTTTGTCTTGACATCTTCCTACATCTTCCTACAAATCTCCATATTTTTATTTTCAGATTTTGCTGCAAATTTTCTCAAAATTGGTCAAAAACATTGAGTTTAAGTGACTTAAGTGCTTCAGATTTACTTCATGTTAAGTAATAATCCATAAGTGATATGGCGAGTGACAAATAGTCACATTTAACATCATACATTAGTGCAAATATTGTAAAAATTCCTTACAAACATTCTAAACTGGCACCACAAAATCTGTCATTTTGATTGAAAAAAATATATAATAATAATAACACTAAAGCAATCACAAAATCCAGGAGGAACAGCTATTTATTGATATTTTAGCAGTTTAATTGGTGTTGTTAGTATATACTGTTACAACCGGCCCTTTAAGAATATTCATATTTTTTATATGGCCCAAAATGAAAATGAGTTCAACATTCCTGCTCTACACATTAATTTAACTATGTAAACACAAAATCAAAACACACATCTGTTGACTGCAGAAACTGGTTGATTTGGGTTTTAAACGTCTAAATACAAAAACACACCATAGTTGTCAGATTATTTATGGAAAAGTGCGCTCTGTATAATCCATCTTTCCATATTTCTGCTGAATAATGAATGATTTGAAACATTTTTTTGTGTTTTAACTCAAGTATTTCTCCTTTATCTGTACACTCTGTTACTAATAGGAATGATCAAGTGTTTTCTTCTTCTAATATGTTGACAAAGTTAAACACTGATTGGCTCTGCTTTCTTTCTAACATGGCCGCTACGCTCTCTCCTTTTCACAGACTCCCACGTCTATCGCCTCTAATGAAAACGCCCATCTGTTGGATTCTCCTAATTACAACACATTTGGCTTGTCTGAACATTAACTCAGCATGAGTCCAGCATATTTTTCTGAAAGCACAGAACTCCACGGGAGCCTCTGTGCATGGTGAAGGTACATGTTTGTTCAAATGAAACCCAACATTAAGAAACATTCAGAACCTCAGATAAAGTCTGTATATGTAATCTGATAGATGTAACTTCTTAGTATGTTGGTTCACTTTCACTTGCAGGAACAAGGTGTGAAAATAAGACTGAGTAATGATCAACATGTTATTGATCGCTGAGCATGAAGCTCATACATCTCAATGCAAAGATGCACTCTTACATACCTGTCCAGCTGGCTAACAATCCCACTGATTAATGCATTGGACTCTGGGGGCAGAAGGGGAAATCTCATTAAAGTGCCACAGGGTTCAGGAAGCTGAACTGGACCTTGTCCCCCTCTCACTCCTTTTTCCTACATTTTTTGCAGCGCTGAGCCACTGATATGACAACATCTGCCACTCTTCTCCCCCCTGATGTCACTTCTTTGCTCACAAACATCAGGAGGGACATTCTTGAAGGACGCTGAGTGTTTGTCCTCAGACACGAGGCTCCAGAGATTCAGCATCACAATATCAGTTTGATTAAAATGAAGGACAGAGGAGAATGGACTTCTTTTTCACTAAGTGTTTTCTCTGAAACACCACAGGGACTGAAAGTGAAATAGAAAAATTTGATGTTTTTTCCCAGAACGCCTTGATAGAGCAGAAAAAACGAGATTCAGGCTATTTCATCAATTTGCACAAATTCTATGTTAATTCAGAATAAGGAGAGCTGGTCCATTAAGAGTGGTGCTGTATGGCCACCTGGTGGGCATAATGGGTATCGCAAGCAAACGAAACAAAATCCAAAGGAGGGAAATTAGTTTAAAAAGACAAAATTGATTTAAGCAGATATTAAGTCTTTACTTGTTACATCTTTCTGACGTTTTTGTGTTATTTTTAAGTCCAAAGTATCACCTGAAAAGTATCTTATATATACCTATTTTCAGAATTATTTTAGTGAGATACTTTATTTTATTCCCATTTAAGAATTATTTATTTATTTAATTTATGTGAATTAGTTCATGCAAAGTATATAGTACTTAACTGAAAAGTTAGACAAGCCTTAAAACCCTAAAAACATTTTATCCAGATTGAAATAAACAAAAACACAGCTAAACACTAAATAGACAAACTTTAATAGTAAACTAGTTTTTGGTATATGCTGGTTTCAAGAAATTTAATGTCAAGAAATATTTTCTTAACTTAAGAAGAAAATATTTTTTCTTAAAATAAGATAATATATCTTATTTGTATAAGTAAAAAATAGTCTAATAAGTAAAAAT
The DNA here is from genome assembly GCA_902982915.1 of Phalloptychus januarius. Taxonomy (NCBI): domain Eukaryota; kingdom Metazoa; phylum Chordata; class Actinopteri; order Cyprinodontiformes; family Poeciliidae; genus Phalloptychus; species Phalloptychus januarius. Next base: position 9,748,850 of record CADWAE010000466.1, on the reverse strand, counting down.
ACACTAGTTTTAAGATATTTGTGGATTTATTTTGGCTAGATATTTTTCTTGTTTTGGAAACTCTTGACAAGATACATTTTCTTGTTCTGTCTCAAAAATGTGAGACCAAGCAAAAAAGGAATAAAACACTACAGCGAATGTGACTGTCAGTATCAGTAGCATAATGCTAATGTTTGAATGTGTTGTATGTACGCATATGGGTGTTGAGATACCAAAACAAAGACAAACTCAAATGTGCATGAGGAAGGGAGCCGATGCCTGCAGGAGAGCACCACAAGCATCAGCAGGCAGCGTGGACAGCAATAGTAACCCCAAAGGAGGAACCAGCCAGGCTTAAATATGCTATGCTCTGGATTAGCACATTACCACACCTGCACAGAGGAGGGGAGTCACACAAACATCTGCAGCAAAGCTTATAGTAACACAGACCAAGAATAGATGCCAGGAATTTTGTTCCTGACGTTTGTCTGAATGACATAGAATCTAAACATTTTTTCTCTGACATTTTAGTTAGTCTTGTTTTTTCATCAGCCCAAAGTTGGTCTGCCAAGAATCGAGTCATTTTTATCACAATTTCCTGCAAGTAATTCCACTAAAGGCATTCTTTAATATTGGCATAATTTCAATTACATGGCCAACAATCACTTTTAATTTCAATCCAACTAAAAATGTACACTTTAAACTAAACAAAAATATTTACATAATGTATAAATTGCCTGATAACCGCTATTCAAGTATACTGAAATCTGGTTAATGAACTATTTTACTTTCAGGTCCATGCAACAACACAGTCAAGCTGTCACAAAAGCACAGGACATGTGAGAAAATGCAAATTATTTGATGTTTATTGCAAATTCAACTAAAATCTGATATCTTTTTTGTCTTGAAATACTAAAAGTTATTGATCAATTTGCTTGTTTGTTTGCATAGTAATGAAAACATGATCTGCAGTATCAAATATTAAAGCAAGACAGTAACCAAACCACCACTTACCTCCTGCTGTTCCCGTTATCTCCAGTAGGAGTCGCCCTCCTGCCTTGTGGGGCCGGGTCACCGTGAGACGCCCCGACCTCTCAAATGGATCCGCAGCCCACCTTCCATTAATCAGTCTGCCTTTATTCATACTGACAACAAAAAAAAATCATCAAATTGGGAGGAGTGGGACAGCGCAACAGTGCCTTTTGGAGAAATGGCACCGGGTAATATATGCAAAGTGGGAATAATGGGAGTTTATGGAGTCATGGAGTTCACACGTCCCGGCTGATCCTATGTCCCAAACTTACTGGTCTGATATAATAATATAAAATAAACCATCACAAGTAACAGAACTCAGTTTATTTCAGTTACTGAAATAAATGATCTTTTCAAGAATATTCAGATTATTAAATCTGACTGTACATGTTGTTTTTGGACAGTCTTACCGTGTTGCAATAAAATTCTTCTTGCTTTTGTTCTTTGGCTATTTTTTCTTTTTTTTCTATCTCACCGGATTCAAAACCCACAGTCCGCAAAATGAACCTGAAACAATCTGTTTCTCTCCTGGCTGGCTGCTCGCTGCTTCCCACCCAAATCAAAAGGGGTGAGTCGTATAGAGGGGGGTCACGTCTGGCCACCTCTCAGGAGAATAACGGGGTCTCTGTCTGCTCTCCAAGCCTCCAACGGTTCTCCACTGTCCCTATGGCAACCGCCCAGGACCCTGGAAGGCCCCCAGACTGGAACATCCAAACAGATGCCCATAATTAACGTGGCTATATGGAGGTGTCAGTGCTGCCAGTCTGCCTTACGGGGAGGCAGACCCTCTCCCAGACCTGTCAGAGGTCCGTAGGGCTGAGTAAAAAATGACTGTCCTCTGGTGCGTGTGTGTGTGTGTGTCTGGGATGGGAACTGTCTGCCCAACACTGCCTCTCTACTCCACACAATCCCTGATTTTCTATTTTTATTCTTATAAATAATATCTAATGTACACTATGTTTAAATCTCCCCTGTATATGAAACATGCTTAGAGGTCACTGCTGTGTTTCTTTGTTTACCTGAGTGAGATGTGAGCCTGACAGCTCGTCCATGCACTGTCTCACTGACACAGCTGGGTGACCATCAAATTGCGTCTCATCTTCCCAAACATTAAAACCACCAGACCTTGTTAAAACATGTACATTTAGAAATTCATAACTTTGCTTACAGCTATCGTCTGTTGGTGCAACCATTGCAGACATCCGTCTGAAAGCTCTTGATGAGTTTTATTTGGATTGTAAATTAACTGAAAGCAGAGCATTGTTTTGGAGTGTAAGGAAACAAATACATTGTTTTCACTTTTTCTTTTTACAAATAAAAGTGATAAAATGTTGTTTGCATTTGCATTCATTGACTCTCAGTCAGGTTTTTTGGAGTTGGTCTCTTTCAGCTTTCCGATGTTTTGAGGATTAAAATAGTGCAAGCTCAGATCAATTTTCAACACTTGACAATGATTCTCTTTTGGATTTAGGTTTGGACTTTGAATGGACCGTTCTAATACATCCATATGCTTTCATCTAAACTTTTAGTGTGCATTTTGTCCTGTCTATTCACAGTGATGTGTCCTGCAAGGTTTCACACATATATAAAAAATAATAATTTTGGTCTCATCTGACCAGAGCATCTATGTCCACATGCCTACTGTCCCTACATGCTATGAATGGATGTTCTTCTGGTTTTCTTTTTGCCACCCTTCCATAAAGTCTATATAATAAACAACTGTCTAGTCAAAGTCAGTGGTGAATATCTGCAGCCATTACCTCCTGGCTGCACATCTGAACACAGCCACATTATTTTCTATGTCCAGTATGTATTTGCTTACTGTGACACATGGCTGTCATGTGACAAAATACTTTTTTTTTTTAAATGTACTCTTTAGCAAGATAGTGTTGCAATAAAGAAACTATTTTTTTTCTCACGTATTTATTGTGAATAACAATGGATAAAACTGATAGCAGGAAATGTTTATTAGATGCAGATCAGGTAGTTTTGTGAATAATTAAGCGTACATATTCGGTGGCAGACACTCTGCTGTTCATGTCTCCCTCAGACGATTTTTAACACAAACGTCCTACGATCCTGTGAAATAGCATCACCATCACTGTTCTGTGCCTTCACAGAGCAACTGATCTGATTCCTTAACACGTTAAAGATGCATCCATCTGCTGACTCCAAAGGTCACAGAATGCAGTGTCCACTTGTTTATGAGTTCATCAACACCCCAGTGGTCAGCGGCACACTCCACCACTCGGGCAGGGGTCAAAGGATTGAGTTCACCTCTGACCCGGCCAGCCTCCTGTAATAAAACGTTTTCCCTCACACTCATCAATTGGTTCCTTTCAGGAGGACCTCAGAGACAAACATAAAACGTTTTAATGAGGTTGTCCAAACCCAACTTTACGTGCCTGTTAAAACAGGCCGGTGTAAGGGTGGAAACTTGTAAATCGAGTACAATGCAAATACTAGTTATTGGATTCTGATCTGAAGAGGTGACCTGCAGATGTGAATATTAGTTTCAGATACACTGTTATGACTGGAACTTCCCAGACAGAAAGAGAGAGCAGAATTTGAAGTTTCAAAATAAAATTTCATCCGGTTAAAACTCTCTTCTTCACAGACAGAAGTAAAGAAACTAAATTATGAGTGAACGATGTATTCCCTGGAGGGGATCAGCGAGCCAGACAGCTCTATGGGACCTCATGTTCAGAACCTTGGGGAAGTGGGACAGGAGCTGTCTAGGACAGAATCAGCCAATTAAACTCTGGCTAGACACTCTTACATGCCAGGCTTGTGGGAATCCCCTGAAATCTACCAACTCTCAGGTCCTGCTCATTATTATGCAGAAAAGAGAGTAAAAAGGAAATGAACAATTTTCTTCAAATTTTAAAAAATGTGTGGCTTAATGGATAAATAGCACTTTGTTCATTTGTTCTAGATACATACTAATATTATCTATATTTGTATAGAAATTATGTGACCTGCAAAATAAGTTCACTGTAAGAAATTAAGCATGTTTGAAACAGAAACAATACCTATAGTTTGTGAGGAATCGTGACATGTTCAGTCTTTGAAGGGCTGAAAAAAGTTGTTGATGGTAATAAACAATCAAATTTTCAACATTTTGTGTTTTTAATTTCCATATACTCTTATTCTTTACCTCTATTATTTAGGATTTGCTATAATAATTTGTATGTGTTTTCACATATTCCTTAAAAAGATATTGAGTTCATGATTATTGTATAAAATGCACACTCCATCCATCCATTTTCCTGCACCCTTGTCCCTTACTGGGGTCTGGAGGGTTGCTGGTGCCTATCTCCAGCTGTCGTTTCAGGCGAGAGGCAGGGTCACCCAGGACAGGTCGCCAGTCTGTTGCAGGGCAACACAAAGACAAACAGGACAAACAACCATGCACACACACACTCACACCTAGGGACAATTTAGAGAGGCCAATTAACCTGGCAGTCATGTTTTTGGACTGTGGGAGGAAGCCGGAGTACCCGGAGAGAACCCACACATGCACAGGGAGAACATGCAATCTCCATGCAGGAAGACCGGGGCCAGGAATCGAACCCAGAACCTTCTTGCTGCAAGGCAACAGTTCTACCAGCTGCGCCACTGTGCAGCCCTCACAAGTAAATCAGTTTAATCAAAATATAATAAAGACACAAGAATGTCCCATTGACTAGGTTATTTATTTTTTCATTTAACTTTTTTTTTACTTATATTGACCAAAACAAAGACATGCTAGCAATGGTTTCAATAATGTTCAATTTCTCAGTGAAAACCAAATGTGTGTTGGTCCTCTTTTCATATAAGCTGTACTCTAAAGAACTTATTGCATATCATTATCTAATTTAGGTATAACCATTCAAAGTCTCAGTTGTTCTGAACTAAATATGATTAAATGTTGTCAAGGTGTGCCAACAAGAGTGAAATAGTTCTTATTTTAACACAGATCCATAAAACAAGCCAACTCCAGCATCAATAACTTCCTCCATCACAGTGTAAAAAAAACACACACATTATAAAACCAGTTATAACAAAGTTTAATCCTCATTGACTGAACATGTGTTGGAACATGAGGCTAAACAATAGAAAACTCATTCAAGTTGCAGCTGATGTCTTTTTGCAGCAGTTCATATCAAACTCCTCATCAATTCCCAACGTTTGGAAGCCAAAGGCCTCCGTACTTCGACTGGAGTCGGCCTCTCGTCTGCAGGTTATTTCACATTCACTCTTGAATTTTCAATATCATTATCATTCAAAATGCATTTTAAAGGTCAAATTTGGTGTTTGTTTGAATCACTGTTCCAGACCCACTATTTTATAAATGAAAACATTTTTCTTTATTCTTGTTTGTGGACTTGAGAAAGATTAAATATTTAATGTGTATAAGAATCAGAATACAATTTTAAGGATTTATCCCAAAAACTTATTTGTGCATTTTATCATTAAAATTAAGATTTTAATCTAAATTTCCTTTTTGTGTAATGTTAAGTTTTACTTTTATTGTCAGAGTTTATTGCGTTTTTACAGTAATTTAGTCCTCTTTTGCCTTTTGTTCCTTATTGAGCTATAAACAAATTCATATTGTGCATGAATGTGTTTTACAATTAACAAGCCTTCCCTTACTTTGAGTTATTTTGACTCCATGAGCTTAAAGGAAACTTACATGATTTAGTGAACTTTGGAGGTTCAGAGTAAAGCAGAGCAGAGCACTTTTCATCTGGAGAGGAGATGTTGCGAAGGAGCTCAGATACATGACGACTGATAAAGTTATTGGAAGAAATGAGGTTTACATTGCTGCAAGCAGCAGGCATGACATTTTCTTTGCAGCCATCTGTTGGCTCAGCAAAAGCAAACTCAAATGCTCACTGAAAGTTAAAAAAAAGACAATATAAAGCTGATTAAAGATATTTGATCTTCTGAACATATAGGGACCAATTCTGCACACCTCATATCCAACATGCTGGTTAAATGAGGATCTAATGGGAGGTTTATTCAGCATCATGCCAGAGCGGCTGCTGCTGGAAGTCATTCCAACAAGCTGCAATTAGCTTTCAAAAACTGAAAATAAAATGCACATTGAAACTCTCTTTTTATTTCCTCCCTTTCGATTAGGATTTTCATTGTATCAGTTTAATTTCCATTTCAGGCTGACAATGCAAGATTTGACTGGATTCAAATTGAAAAAGCATTGATGCAACTTTACTAATGATTCCTTCCTGTCCTTGTTTTTCTTTCTACACAATAGAAAAACTTTCGATATTTGTAGTACAAGGCTTAACTAATTAACTATTTTTGAGCATGTTCATTTCTCAACTTTATAAGTATGACAATAGCAATTTAGCATGGCTAACAAAAGCTGCTCTTCTCGTCTGCAAAGTCCTAAATATTTGTTTCTATCCAGATAAAAAAATATAATTAATACATCTGTGGCTGTATTTGTTTTTTTTTTTTTTGTTTAGTTTTTGTGTTTGAACTATGCATCAGAATGAGCCAAAAGGGCTGGAAAATGTCTGATTAAATAAACTAATTTCAAATAGATCACCTTTTTTGTTGTCTTTAGTGCAATCATATTTTTGTTTACATCTATGAATGATGTCTGACTTTATTTCAAACTTAAGTTTGGCATTAAGGCAGTCTGCTTCTAACTTGAGCTGACACTCTCAGGTAACAAAAAGATAGAGATCACATGGAAAAATTCGAATTTCTTACCTTATTCAAAGTGATTATTATTCACTGTCTCATATCTGATTCTGTCAACAATCTGTGCATTTATTCCCATACTGAAAACATGAGACCTACTACTGCTGTCAAGAAGATGCTCTTAATTCTTATTCTGTCTAAAACCTTAAAACCTAGTCAAGAAAACTTGACTATTTATTTTATATATATTTGACACATTCCAGACAGAAAATAACTATCTTTTTCTTTATGTTGAAAACTTAAAGTTAAATTGCTCAGAGATACTTCCTTGGGGAGACAGTATCTATCATGGCTGATATGTGTGCGTGTGTGTGGGGAAGGGGGGGGGGGTGGGAGGGCCGGGTGTGTGTGTGTGTGTGTGTGTTAAATAGCAGTGGGCCTGAATAAAATGAGATGGAAAACCTTAACGGCTTCATCACCGAAATCACCGTAAAGTGTTATTCGTAACATTTAAAATTATTTTAACTACTGTATTTACTTTTGTTCGGTTTGCAGAAAATGAAGTTATTCAAAAAAATGTTTTTCTATTTATTTGTTTACTCTTTAAGTGAAACCTGAAGCCCAACAGAAGCCTCTTTTCTCTGTTTGTCAGTTCAGAGAGCCGCTGACAGCCTCACACTGGGCCTGTGTGTTTCTGTCTGCCTCTGAATGCAAGGTGGCGAACTCTCCCACGGCGGGGAGTGCGCGCCTTTTCGGAATTAGCCACGCGGCACGCCTTGCGCTTTGAGCTTGAACTTGACCAGAGGAATGCGGCTCGTGGGAACGTCGGCTCGAGGCTGCCCTCCTCCATTCAGGGCGCGCGGGCCGGTGTCAGCCGTGATTAGCATAAAACCTCAAATTAAGGCACGAGGACTCGGGCTCGCGGTCCCCCTTTCACACCAGGCAGAGGAGGAATTAACAGGTCTGTGTGCGCGAGCCTGCTGCGGTAAGAGCTTCATTATTCACAACTTTTATCCCTGTCCTCTCCCCCCACACACACACACACATTTGTGACTTAGCCTACTCTTTTAAACACATTTTTTCACTAACTTTAGCATTATTACTTCTTGCTGTTTTTTGCTTTAAAAGAATCAAGATTACTTTGCACTTATTTCAATGTTCGAATCTGATAAAATAATTTATCTTAAACTGAATTTTAATGTAAAAAAATTGTTGCTCTTTCTATTCTTTCTATTTCTCACAATTGGATATCTAAGAATATAAAACAAACCTTTTTAGAGAGATTATTTATTTTTACTATATTAAGTTGACTTGTTTTAGATTAAATGACTCATAAATTCACCTATGTTTAGTTTAAAAGTGTTGCATGTTGACATTAATCTGTTTCTGAACCTCTCATATTGTTGTATGAACTCTGGTTTGTATTAGAATGAATTACATAAATTAGAGATGCAATATTTTATTTTAAAATCACACTTACCTTTAAGTGTCTTTGCTTTATTTTTTTGCTCACATAAAGTACTTAATTCCTGTCCAAGCAAAAGCTTTAAAACATTAAAACTCTCAACTCCAAAAAAGTTATGATAGTAGAACACTCTAATCTTTATTTATTTATTTATTGCTATAATTAGTTTATAGCTATTTTACTCCACTTATAAAGTTGTCTGAGGTTGTATCTTGACTTGATTTTTTTTTCTTTTTCTTTTGTGTGTCTCTTACAACCAATGCAAAGATAACATGCACCACTGCACCATTCTATAAATGACAGCATAAACACTTGACATAAAATGAAAATTTTCTCACTGGTGATTGTCATTTACTTCATTCAGTTTGGACTGATCAGAAATCTAATTCATTCAAAATTGATAAACAGTAAAGTACATTGGATTAATCTTTATTTGATGGTAAATCTTAAGATTGAAAGTTATGGAAGCAGAAATAACTCACAAGATAAAGCAATATTGCTTTCTGCTTTGTTTTGTATAAAAGAGAACATTGCAGTCATCCCTAAAAGTTGTTTCCCAAACACAGCCATATTTGCATAATTTTAAAATGATTCAAAATTTAAAAGCACCTATACAATAACCTGCCATCAGAAAATAAAGATTAAATGTTTACATGCTATTTCAGTCACAAAGGGACTGCTTGCAGCTTTTAGACAACTGTTGAATGCACAATGTTAAAATAATTGCTCAAAGAAATTCAGTACATATTTACTTCTCACCCGGGGTTGCCTTTCAGGTGTTTGTTGAAATAAAAGAGTTGTTATAATTAGTAGTAGTCGGTGTGGTAGTATTTAGAAATCAATTCTCAAGTACTGTTCCACCAACTTTACAGATAAATGTTCTCCAAATTGCAGTTTTCACAACAAAATTCCAATGTTGTATTGTAATGTATAGAATACAGCTTACAAAAGAATAAAAAAATTTAATATAAAGTGAAATAAAACACTTAATACTAGAAATAAGTGAAAGAATCGGACTGTCAGGCCAAAATTATATAAATTAACTAATTTATATTCAGCTAAAGGAAGAGTGGTTTTAAATAACGTAGTGCAAAAACCTGAAGACTCTGCAGTCTGAGGATAGAAAAGCTGAAATTCACAGATACCTTTTTTCCCCTGTAAATAAAGAAAATGACACATTCTACCAAAAAAAAAAAAAAAATCAATTCTCATTAGTTGGAAATAGTCTTAGAATTGATCACAAGATTAGGAGAACCAATGAAGATAATAATAATAATAATTACTATTATTATTATTATTATTATTATTATTATTATTGTTGTTGTTGTTGTTGTTGTTTTCTTATTCTTATATAAAGAATAAAACAATGTTACAATATTTTTTTGTCTTATTTTTTATTCAGTTAAAACTATGAAACAATCCTAAGCAGTTTAGTAATAACTGCAGATTGAAATTTTTTTATTTACATTAGTGGCACATGGTCCTACTTCTGTTTTTTGTTGTTTTGTTTTTCCACTGAAACACAGTTTGTGTATAAGTATATTGTTTATAGCTGATGTTATCATGGTTACATTTATTTACTGGCCTCTTGGAAGTTTAGTGCTTTAATTCTTAGTAACTCTGAAAATAAGAAATTTACAGTAACATCACACCGACGGGTGGCGCTGTTTCACACCATGGAGTTTGTTATGTTGTACTGTACGCTGCTCTTAAGATATTCTATTCAGTTTTGTTTTTTTAAAATACACATGCTATTTATATTTGAATAATTTTCAAACTATTCCCTGAAGTGGTTTATTTTATTTACACCAGTGATGTATCAGACACATTTAGTCGCAGTGCCCAAAACAAATGATAATAATAATAATTTATTTTCGGTTTATTTTTCTCTTCAAGTTTTAGCTTTAACTTAAAAAATATTAATTGTTTACTGTATATATTAAATCAAATAAAAGGTCCCTTTCCTTAATAAAGTCGCCAGCAGTTTTGCAGCTTGCAGCCTTCCTTCCATTCAGTGTTTTAGTGAATTTTATTTGATCTTTTTTCCTGACAGCAGAGATACAGAATTAGAGGCTGTGCTGAGTCCATCCTAACTGTGACCTGCCTCTTCCGGTCAGATTAAATGACTGTAAGTTCAGTAAACGCGCTAAGTTTGTGACACTGAACCGCAGAAATGTTAGATAATGTTAGATAATGGCTTAACTACGGATTATAGTTGTACTACCAGAAACAAATTGATTCTGGTAGTGCGCAGCTACATGCTTTAAAAACGTAATGATGTTTTTATTTAGACATTCTTCCTGACTCACTTGTTTATATCACCTTCTTCACCACGTGATCATTTTAAATTCTCCTCAGCCCAAAGCTTTATTTCAAAATAAAACCCTCAAAATGTCTGTTTTTGTCCACTTTGAACCTCTTTACTTCCATAAAAATTAATCCTCCTCTATGACATATTTGATAGGCCACGCTGTCTGTGCGCCCTCCTCCTTCCTCTGTACTCATCATCATCTTCATCATCATCACCCTTCCCCGCTCCTTCCCATCTCTCTCTCTTTCTCTGCTGTCTTCAGCCGCAGCTCCTCTCTGACCCGCTCCATCCGGTAAGAAATCATCTATTTCTTTTCCTTTCATCATCATAATAATTTTCGTGGCTGCAAATATCTGTCAAGGATGTTAGCATAGGAGTAGGTTGTTGTTGAGCAGTTTTGCTTCTTTTAAAAGAGCGGGATCGGCGGTGGAAGTATGATGTGAACTCAGCTGTAAAGCCAGCAAAAATAATAATAATAAGCTTTTCTCACATTTTAAATGGTTGAAAAAAATGGGGGATAAATTTGCGTGTATACTCAAGTTTTGCAGGTTTAATTTTTTGAGAAACAGAATTGTGACAAAGCATATATTGAACTACTAAAAACATTCACCAGCTGATCTGGTTTCCTTGATCCGCACACACATGAATTTTTCTATTTACCTGCTAATTAGTATTAAACAAACTGCAGTGTGTAATGAGGGCCTCCTCTGCCATGTGCTGATGTGGTGTGAGATGGAAGAAGAGGAGGATGAGGAGGATGAGGAGGCCCCAAGCATCGCTGCAGTGCAGAGTTCAGCAGGGAGATATTGTTGTGAGCCTGGGAAAGTGTAGCGGGGCTGACGCCACACTCTGTAGAACTGAGACGAGGGGGGACCTGGAGGATCCCAGACCGGATTGTCATGTTAATTTCCCCTCCGTGCGTTGTTGAACTTGATGTTGACTTCTTTCTTTTCTCTTTCCCCCCCTTCTGAAAGGGGGTGGTTGGAGAGTGGGGGGTGTCTCTCTCTCTCTGTCACTTATTTGTGGGAAAGTTCATCTCTTTTACACACACTTTCTCTCTCCCTCTCTCTCTCTCTCTCTTTCACACACACGCCATATGTGTGTATAAGTATCTATAAACTACAAGCTCTTTTTTTTATTCTACTAACTTTAGGTTTTAAAAAAATAATTTCACCCTATAATGTATAATTTTCCAATAAGGTAGATTACCTGAAGATTGTTTGACAACAACTAAAGTTTCTTCCCAAAACCAAAAACATTTCCGTATCTATTTTTTAAAAAGGTGACTGTAGAGCACAAACAGCAGATCCTGTGTCCAGTAAAGTTTGTTGCTTTAATTGTCGATGGATAAAAACATTATTTTATCCATAAATAATGCATATTGTTTTCCTACGTTATTAATTTCACAGTTGCCATCACGCTGGAGTGTTAAATGAGATGCATGATGAGGATGCAGGTGCACGCAGTCGTTTTGGACGCGTATGCCCAATGCTGGGCATGCTGTGCAAGTAATACACAATTTAGCAAAAGAAAAATAAGCGCTAGATTAATTTCCCTTCCTGTTTTACGCATGCCCACAGTGTGGTAATGGAAAGATCTGCAGCGTGACAGCAGCAGCAACGCCATATGAAGGAGCACAGTTCGGTATGCATATGCTGCAGCCTCCAGGATGCAAACAGATTGTTCAAGCGCAATAATCAGATTTGTAGCGACTACACTATACTTGATGACGTTGGAACTAAGAACTGTAGTATTTTGGTGCAATGCACATGCACACAAAACTAAAAACTAAACTAAACAAAAAATAGGATTTGGGAAACTTGCTGAGTCAAAGGCCTCCGTACAAAAGCCAAACTGTAATCGCTGCTCAACATCTTTTCTCTTCAGCTGCTGGTATCAGTCACATCAGAAGCCCAAATATCATAAAACGAATTTGGCCGTGATTGCTGCGAGACTAAATGCTTTTACAGAAAAAACTCCCTCGTTCCCTCTTTTCTCAGAAAGCAATTGAGCAGTCAGGTTATGTAATATTAAAATAGAAAATTGGCACTTTGCGTTACAGCATCTAGAATAATGCATGTGTTTTATATTTATGTAAACGATATTGAAAACATGTATCAGCAAGCATCACGAACCAGATCACGTATTGTCATGGAAATATAGGCCACCAGTCATAATATGTGTAGGCTGTAATTACATATGGAGGAACTAAGAAAAAAACTGACTAACTCTCAGCATCTTCGTTTGGTTATCCATAACTAGCTGTGGGTTATTTTTATATATATAATTGAATGTAAACAACTGCAACATTTTCCTGTTTCAGCTGGAATTTAGTGAAGATCTTTCAGCAGTTGTTGGTCATTTTTATATTTCAAAATAGCTGCAGGTCCGTCTGAGCTGTAACAGATTGAATAGGAGATTACAGCCAAATATTCTATCTGAATTTTATTTAATAATTCAGCTTTCTAAAAGGGGGCATCACTTTTAGCACGTATGTAATTACAGAATCAGATTTGATTCGTTCCCATCTGCACCGTTGCTAATTTGCTGCTGGTAATAATCCACGCAGCCGTGGAGCTTAGAGCTCCAATAATGAGGATAATTGGGACAATCCGCTCCCTGATTGACAGACACCTGCATTCATTTTCACATTGGCTTTGATAATCTCTGCTTCCCGCCTCTCTCTCTCTCTCCATCTCTCTCTCTCCATCCGAGGCGGAGTTTATCCCCTCAGCTTTCCGTGTGCGCTCTCAGACAGCAGACTGCGTGTATGAGGAGCAGGATGCTGCGCAATCCGCACCAATATAGAGGACACTTTGTTGAATTAATAATCGGCGAGTTCACTGGAGGTGATACAGCTATCGATGTAATTTAGATAACATTTCCAAAGGAGGACGTGGAGAGCATAAATGAATGGAGTTAGCCCAATGAGCAAGTAAGTAGGATACCAGCTTATTAACAAGTTTTGAGTTTCTAACATGCATGACTAGCTTTTCAGCATGAATTGTGCATTTGAGTTTTCAAAGCTGAGCTATAGTATTTGTAATGCCAGTTTAGGTCATATATTTGATGCTGAAATTTGGGAAAAGGCAACCATAACTGCAAAAGCTGCCACATCTCAATGTGTAGAGGTGGGTTGCATCAGAGGGGTTTCAGACCTTTATGTAACAGAAACTGCAGGTCTGAAAGGCACATTTGTGGTGGGAAGACTTTTTAAGCACATTCTGTGTAGTGGAGTTAATCTGCAAGTAAAAGTGTTGATGGTTTGGTTGTCTCAACGCAGACATGCGTAACTTTGTTTCAACTTAATGTAGCGATAAACCATAAAACAGAGTGAGTGTGTTTGAATGTGGTGAGAATTTCGTTCTATATATGTGTGTGTGTGTGTGTGAGGGAATATGTGTGTGTGTTTGAGAGAGGGGGAGAGGGAGAGAGAGAGAGTAGGGGGTGGAGGGGAGTCGGTGCAGCAGAAGGACCACAGGAAGGCTCTCTCCATCTATCCTTCCTCTGTATGTATTCCCTCTGCGGGGCGGCCCCTTTAAGAGACAGCGGGTCAGATCGTGTCTTTGGTTATCTAGCTGTATGAGTTTTAATTTCATAAAGCTAGAGAACCGAAAGTACGAACTGACGCCGAGCACTTCGGAGCTGACGGTCGACTCTCCGCTCGGCATGAGGAGGAGGAGGATTCCGGGGCCGGCAGCAGCGAGGAAGAATCGGCATGGACGGATGCTGAGCGCCGCCTCAGCTGGAGCAGCAGCAGCAGGAGGAGTGATGGAAGGAGCTTTGGTGAAACTACCACCAGGATGATTTGAAACCATCCTCGTTGCCGACAGCGCTTACGGGGGAGCCACCTGCGTGCGTGTGTGTGTGTGAGGGCGTGATTGAGCCTGCTGGACTCGTTGATACCTCGGCCTGTTTATGTCCAACAAATCTGTCCAACTTTGGGACATACGGGCGTGCTGCGTGTTGGGAGCAACCCTGAACGCCCTTAAAGCGGGATGTTGGTAGTTCTCATAACTATGTGGGTGTTATACCGGTAATATCTTGAGGGAGCGACAGAAATAGTTAAAGGGTTCCTGTGATTGGTCGATCCACGGCTCACGTGACGGTGTTGGCAGTAGCAGAATCAGTCAAGGGCTTTCTGTGATGTGTCACGTGTGTTATTGTGGTTATATGTTTGCCAGAAAGTGCATGTAGACTTCATTTAGGCAAGTAATGTGTGAATGCAGTTTTCCTTTAAAAAGAGAATCATATTCAAGGCAGTGATGCTCGAACATTTAGCCAACATTTCCATATGGAACTGGGATTATCTGCAGATTATATACTTTACTACAAGCATGTGAATTGCTTATAGAATAAGATTGATCCAGCATCACCCTGGGTAAAATGGGGGACTCTTGTAGGTCATACATGTAACTCTTCCACAGTGGTCCAAAATACTCATTGGAAATGTAAACACTGTTGCAGTATTTGTGGCTTGTTGGATGTGTAAATAACATTGCTTGATCTTTTACGTTCTTAGTTTAATCTTATGAAGACAAATTTTTTTAAAAAATCTACCAAATGTCAGCGGACCACCAGCGCCTTCAAGCTTTCATGCAAATACTGCGTTCAGTTGCGTTATTGTTGCAGGTTTGCCAAAAGTGTGTGACATCAGCACATCTTGATCCAGAATAGGTTGTTCTTATCAGCCACTTTAGACCCAGCTCAGACTTTCATACAGCTCCTTGCTTGTTTTGCTGACATGGTTTGTATTTAAAGCCGTAGCATATGTCGCTTAGACCTTGTTTCTGTGTTTTGACTATTTTTGGATCAGGTAAGGCACAGTTTTTCACTCAGAGATATAGACTGTTCATTACAGCCTCATAAGGAGTGACAGTATGTTTGCACACTTGTCTACCCAGAAGGGGAAAGAAAAAATAATTTTTTTCCAGGATGTTTGTTGAGTTTTAGTTGCCTTGTTGTTCCTGAAAGTCAAATTATTCAAATTGGGGGAAATTACAAATGCTTTTTTATTCTTGCTATATGGATAGCGCCACCCTCTGAATGGGAGCCTCATTGTTTCTTTGTGTTCACTGAAGTCACAAAAAGCTGGCCAGCATGCAGATGTCTTCAGTAATTCTGTAGGGACTAAGTACATTTAACAAAATTTACATTACTAAGGCTTTGCAATTGAGCGAACCATGAGGTATGAATTAGGCCTTAGTCAGCTTATGCTGGCCCACTCAACGGTCACCCAGCCTCAGCAAAACCCACATGGGGCACCCACACATTGACTAAGGGGTACTTTCTCACTAAACACAAATGTTTTTTTAACTGCTGGCCAAACTTGACAGATATCTCTAAACTGTGATTCTACAGGACTTGAAATGTTTGTTTGCTGTATCTTGTCATAAAAAATATAATAAGCGTCATACATTGCACTTGTATGATTGGTTGAAGATTACGAGTTATGTGTGTCCAGTTTTGAAGTTGGGAAGAGTGATAGTTTCTTTACAACCAACCAACTTTCCAGTCTAAAATGGCCACCTTGTGTATTAAATATGTAAAAAGCAATTTATCTGCATTTCTTTCAATCTTTCACACAACCTCTTGTTAAAAATGAGATTATATTAAATTGTCTTAACCACAGAGCTTATCTGTAAGCAAATCCAACTGCTTTTCAATCTTGGAACTAAAACATTTAAGATGGATTAGATATAAGCCATTGTAGTTCATAGTACAAGTGCTTGATATTTTCTCTGTTGATGAAAAGATTAATGTGGTGAAAGAACACATAATTTTGTCTTTTGGTGCTATTGAGTTCTACACCAAAGCTCATTTATTTGTAGTTAACATTTTATACAAGTGTCATTTTCTACGAACCACTAAAAGCAACCCAACTACCACCAGGTCGCCCTTTGAACCGAGTTGCCAGTGGCTTTAACTAAACTGACAGTGAGAGAATGATGCCTACAGAATCACAATTGCTTGATAAATCAAAACCTACTCAGAAAGAATTGAACCCAACTAGCATTCATATTGATTAGGAAATCCCTAGTTTTTATTCTTTGATAGAAATATATCCAGGTCAGAGAGAAATGGGGCTGTTTTAGGAAGATTTGTGGGACTGGAGGGAGGCCTGGTGTCTGAATCACACTCTTTTAGGCATTCAGTTGTGGATGAGTTAGATTTTTAGGTACAGATCAACTTCTAGGTTTTTAAGCCTTGTCCACATGAAAATACGTTTTCTAAAATGACCTTTGCTTCAGATAGGCGTGATATCGTATCTAGAGAAATCTTAATTTTTGTAAAATAATACAGTATATTACTGTAGCTATGCTATGTGTCTATGTGCTGATGCAAGTCAGGCACTAAAATTGACCAAAAAGAAGTCATGGGTCATGTGCTCAAACTTTCTTTTGTTACATACAGTGTGAATTGGAGTGATCATTATCTCAGAGATGGAGCTGAACATCCAACATAAAAAAAACAACTATGAAACATCTCACATTTTCAAACTCTTCTTTGGAAATGTTAAAAATGTGCTCACCAAGCGCGCATTTATTAGAAAGACAAGTAAAAATGCATATTTTGTGAACCTGAAACCAAAAACCGTGGCTACAGTGTGGTCCATCAAACAACAAAGGCCTTGCTCACCTGTTTTTAAACAAGCTTTCAGTCATAGTTGGACATGGAAGATGCATTCAAATTTGTTTCACTATAAGTAAATTGTTTTTCCATTCGCCTGCTCGGTAATAACTAAATAGGACATCGGCTGTAGAGTTTGATCTATTCTTGGCGCAGAATTGGAAAGCCTCAAAGATGACTGAATATCCCTGAAGTCCCAGCATGCTCCATTTAGACCATGACTGACAGTATTTGATGTGCACTGTTGAACAAGAGAGCTCAAATCTGTTTTTTTTTGTGTGTACGTATCTCTGGTTTTGATGTCACGCAGAGCAAATATAAATTGGTGAAAGGTTAAATTATGCTGAGATTACGCTATTTGTATTTCATGCTCAATTTAAGATCAAAGAGTGTTTTTTTTACAATCATTGTATTCAGACACTGTCACACACTTCATTATATTGCCTAGAAAAATATTATTTAGTCCACCATCTTTTTGGAATTTGCAACTTCAAATTTTTATTACATTTCTATATCAGTTAAGCAAGATTTCTTTTTTGCATAATATCCTATTTAGAGAAGGAGACAATTAATAGAAACCAGAAAAATATAAAACGCACTTAACAGATTGCCATTGTGGCAAGGTCAACATAAATGCATTAATTCCTTTAATCAATAGCACTCTTTCTGATATGCAGTGCTTCAATAATGAGTGTTTTATTTTGTATTTGTAGGAAAATGTTGTCAGTGCTGCTCCAGAAGGTTGCATTAGCCGGCGTTGAAGAAAATCTGCCAGTAAACAGGATGAGGAGCGACTGTCAGCCTGCAGGTAAATATTCAAAATGGCAGAACTCATGATATCGAGTGCAGATGTGCAGGAGGTTGTACGTCCGCTGCAAAAAAAAAAATCATGGGATGTTGGAAGCTTGAAGACAATTTTGTTTATAGAGTTGTTAGTTTGCTGCAGAGCTTTGCAGGAAGCTGATTGTTTTCCATATTATGGTGTTTAGTTACATGAAGGTGAAAAAGGCAAACGAAGAAAGCATGAATTGAAACAATCTCTGGGTCAATTCACTCCACAAACATGCATTCACATACCCTCATATTCCCATTTTGTTCCCACAATTAAGCCATTTCCTATGTACTTAAACCTTTAAATATCGCAGTTTCTTTTTCTTTGGAAGTATTTTTAATTAATTATGGAGGTAAAACGCCATAAAAATTCTCAAATCTCACATTTAGTTTGCTCTATGCTACATTCTTAAAAGGTTCTTATTCTCAGTTGATTCTCATGAAATAAGAAAGATCACGATCGCTGATCAAATCAATGTTAATCTAAGGAACCGCCTCCTCCTTGTGGTTGATATTTATTGGACTTGCAGAACAATATTTCTCAAAGAGCTGACAATCAGTAACGAATAAAAAAATGACTTAATTGTTGGTTGTCAGCAGTGGCAGTTTTCCATTGGGCAATATGTCTGACTCCTTTGGATGACACGACTTTCTGGATGGTATAAATAACTAAAGTCAAAAATATAGTCTGTCCCTAAATAAGTATTATATTATTAGATGTCCAGTAAATGGTGAGTGAGTGAATTTTGTTTGGCGCATAGTGCGCGGTAAAAAACAACAATAAAGGTCAAACAGTATGTAGTGATTATGTTAAAGTGATTTGTAGCTTTAAATACAGTGCTACTGGTCCTTCTTTGGAGGTGAATCGGGACTGAATTTTCTGGTTTAGTATATAAAACCCTTCATGAATAAAATGTGTGGAATTTCTGCTTTTGACAGAAATAATTTAAAAATAACTTGGAGATGAGTTACACATTTATTCTATTTTTGAAAACATGAAAAAAAAGGCTGACTCACCCAGGATGCCATTTAACCGTAAGTCATGACAAGTTACGAAAGGTGGTATCTAAAATTCACCATTTGCAAAGAAAATCCTGTACTGTGCATTTATGATATCATAATCCCAACTTAAGTTGTGATTAAATAGAAATGGTAATTTAAGAATTCTGTTCTTAATTTTAGCATAAGACCCAAATGTCAAATTAATGCCATTTATATACACTACAGGAAATGCACAGTGTGTGACGGCGTAAGGCTACATCCTGCAGTGTAAACGTCCTCATCTGAGCGAATTAATCATGGCCTCCATGTTGAATTCCATCATTACTCTCTTCTTTGAAGCATTTGCATTTTCTTTTCCATCTCGTGCATCACACCCCTCACCTTCCTCACTCTCAGACACACGCAGCTTTCTGTTTCCTTCGCTTGCATTCAGCTGTTTTATCCCTTTAACCACCGTGATCCCATTTGTCAGGTAGAGTGTGCCGTAGGTGCAGGAGAGGTGGCCGTGTAATCTTTGCTGCAGTTCTTTATCCCGTTAGGAGCATGGAGGCTCGCCTAGGGTTTAGACCTGCTCATGTGGAAAGAGTGTTTGGGTGGCTCTGTCCGTTTCTACCCTAATGCCTCGACAAGCCTCCTCCCCTTATCTAAAGTCGTGTGATTAGCCTGGGCACAATTTGCAAGAGCACATTCATATTTTAGCAAAGTGTGCAAATATTTTGAGTCCTAAATTGCACACTATGTTCAATGTTTTGCATAAATAAGATAAAAATATTTTTTGTTGAATCTTAAAACGGTACCGGGGACGTCTCAGGATTTTCCCATGACGAGCCAAGCAATTAGGAATTAGACGTTAACCGCATATTGTCAAGCAAGGTCACATGTTCATGGTAGCACAACCTTGGAGCCTCAATAGAAACCCCAGTTATTCAAATTTGCTTTGGAGCTCTTTAAGTCACCAAGATTTTCCCAAGCTTTACATTAGCATATGCAAGGAGGAGCCTATCCTGCTGTTTTCTAAAGTGGATGTAAATTATAACCACAGTATTATACAGACTGATGGGAGATAAATCTCTGCAGTAATGCAATGCAGCCAGTTGCAATTGTGGGGGTAGAGGGGAGAGGATTTTGAGTTTGTGTGTGTGTGTGAAGGAGGGGTACTGTACAAAAGCAAGTGACAGATGGAACACAGACCAGCGAAGCTCTTGCTATCAGTCATGCTAAACTGTCCTTTCATCAGCTTTCGCTTTGCAGATTCTTTGCTTCATTTGTGGGAAAACTTGAATGATGGACCCAGAACATGCATTAGGTACAGCCGTGTCGTCGGTGAGACAGTTTAGAAAGTGTGCACTTAGCTTTTTAAAACAAATATTAACATGGGAGGGGAAGATTAGTGAATCAAAACTTACACTTGTGCGGTCCGAAAAGGCTGAGGGTCTTCAGGCCTTACGAGCCGAGTGGAGATCTCTTTGGAATCGCTATGCAAACTAGGGCTTGAATAATGAGATGTATTTATGAAGGGCTGGGAAGGGGGTCCTGCTTTTGAAACAGCATGCTGGAGTCTGAATGGAGTAGAAAAAGGAGGAGGGAGGTGAGGGGGGTTTCTTGGACAAGAGAGAAAGGGGGTGCATGGACAGAAAAGTGGGGGTTATGAAGGGGGGCCCCCAAGCAGTCTAGGCCTCAGCCAGGCAGCTGTGAAAAGGGGTCCCGTCTTTTTCCCACGCCCAGCAAGACGCGAAACACTGCTGCGGCTCGCTAGGGTCAAGTCCCGTCGCTAATATATACACACACATATACATAGGCACATGCACACGCATAGAAAGCAGAGACGGTGTAGCATAAAAGTTGTGCAAATTAACAAGCTGTCTGGGAGGTGACACGGAGGAGGGGGCTGCAGTCGCCTGCTACTCCCTCCCGAATGCGCTGCACTCCCATCAGGGGTCACCGGGCTTCACGAGACAACAGTTAGGTCATAACTTCAACTTGAACTTAAAATTTAGACCGAAAAACAGTAAAGAACTTGATTTACCTAAAATTCCACTTTGTTTTTGTCCCTTTTGAGAATATTTTTGATATTTCTCTTTTAAAAAATACATGCAGATTATTGTCAGAATAATCTTTAGTCATATAGACTCTTTTTGAAAATAGAATAGAAAATAAATTTAAAATGGAAATAAAGACATTCTTTCATATAATGCAGTTGTGTTGATTGGTTAATTGTATTATATTAATTTAAAATCCAAACGTTTTAAAAAGTTTAGCATTATTCCCATAATTTTTGCAGAATTTGATGATTTCTTTCATTCAGTTAAACTTGGCTTTGTGTTTCACCGGTGGAATCACCTCAAATTCACACTCATAGTTACGTCTGCATGACCAAGGTGGAACTTGTACTCCACTTATATTCACTTTCTGAGAGGTTAAGTGATTTGTCTTTAAGTCAAATCACTTAAAGACTTCCACATTTTCATTTTAGGGGCTTTGCTTTCGTCCTAAAACATGCCTCGTAACTTATTGTTATCAGATTTGCCTCATTTATGTCTGTAATATGAGTTCACACACATATTTAAACATCACAAAGATCTACCTCTTGTTTTGTTTTTTTTGCCTTGGTCCCTCCCATACATCCCTTCTGTCCCTCTCTGGATGAGGCATGGCACACCAAACAAAATGGTGCAGCGTTCACTTTCCTCCCGGCTCACTTCCATTGCTGCATCAGGGATTCACAGAATGGTGTCACACTAATTCAGGTCCCCTTGCCTGCTGGAGCCCTTTGCTTTAATTCTAGTCTGAGAAAGAAAAAAAAAAAAAAAGAAAATTGTACCGTCTATCCTTGTGAATAGAAGCAGAGACATCCTATCGTCACACTCACTCTCTCTTCCTCCCTGACTCTCTCTTGGTCTCTAACTCATCTTGCTCTCCTCATTATCATGTTTCCTCCTATTCAGATGAGCTTCAAAATAGAGAGGGAGAGCCTTTCTAATTAGCTCTGTAAAGACGCTTTGTTGTGGTCAGTGTGGCCGCCGGTGTGTGCATTGAAAGGAAGATGTGTGACAGCTAGTGTTGGCATTGAGAAAGTGTGTATAGGGCCCTTAATGAGGTTTGTTAGCTGAGTGGGTATCCCGCTGTTCAAACGCATTTACGGCTGCCTTTGAAGGAACAGAGATGAAGAGAGCGAAGGAGTCTTTCAGTGTGGTGTGGCAGGTTGCAGGATGCAGATGATGCATTATGCTCCGCGTGGTTTCCATCCGAATGGCAAATGCGAGGTGGATTGTGCTTTACATACAGATCTATTCGGGATGACAATCTGAACAGCTCCAGTCACAATTCCTGTAAGAAATAGACTCAAATATTTACCGAGTTATCCAGGACCTAAGAAACTGCTGTATTGTTTAACAAAATAAAAGCTTGCATCTCTGCTTAAAACGTGATTAAAAAAAAATATGTTAAATGAAAAAGTGATTTTACAATAGAGAGTTAAAGTGTGGTTGCGTCAGGAAAAACAGTGGCGATTATAGACGGCTGAAACCAGATGAAGGTGGAGGAAAAAGGAAGAAATAGGTTAGGAAATGAGGGATTTTGTAGAGCCACCAAGCCAGCCTGCTGGGCCTGCCTGCTGCCTCAGAGATTGTAAACTGTCACTCAGGATGCAGACACAGAGGCAAGACAGAAATCATTTGCCCATATTACCCTCCAATACAGGAGCCGCCGTTAACATGTCCCCTCGTTCCCTATCTCCCCCTCCATCTGTAGCTGGTATTTTTCTGTGCCTCTGCCTGTGCACATGCATGTATATGAACTCGCCGCCCCTCAGAGAGGTTTTTCTCCTCTCTCTTGATAAAATGAGTCAGCTTGCAGCATGCTCTCCCCCTCATTGTTCGATGGTTCGTTGCCTCTCCGTAGGAGGTAGGCAGAGAGTGTTTGGGCTCTTTTTCCCCTGTTTTACCAGTTTACCAGTGTAATCCTTTACACCAGCACAATGAGCTTTCACTCCAGCCACAGGATTCTATTAGTCTCCCAGAGAGGCACGGGATGTCCATAAACATTTTTGAGCTTCTCCTGCAACTCCCTCCTAACCACCTCTACGGCCTCGTGGCATCAAACATATAGGCTGGGAGTTTCTCCTGCTTTAAACGACAACCTCCCCCCTTCATTTGGACTGAGGAGATTTACCTGCAGAGTAAAAGCGAATGCACTTACCAACATCTTAACTGTCAGCTTCATTCCCAGAACAATGCATCTACATGAGCAGAAGCAACAAGCATAAGCTCAATCTGATACATAATGAAGAATTACACTTTCAAAAGTGGGCTGTATAACCTTCCCACACCTGCTGCTGCACACTTCTGGTCAACTGGCTGAAAGAAGGCCTTTAGTTCAGCAACAAATGTGGCTTCTTAATTATTCACGGCCACGAACAAACTTGAGCAAGAGTGTGTCTTTCTCACCATTACAAAGCTAACCCAGTTTACCATTAAAGATTGCTAGGGGCTTTTCTGCAGTATGGCTACCTTAGCAGATAGCCTGATTAAATAAAAAGCTAAAATCAGCTTGAGAGAGCAAGAAACAGAAGCAAAATTCTATAAGTTTTAGTTATAAGCACATTTAAGTTGTTCTTAACAATTTAACCAACATGTTATATTATTTTAGCAGCAGTATAAATAGTTGTTGCTTTTCTTTTTTTTACCCAAGAAGAATTTGATCATGTTAGGTATGTTTTTATTAAAATTTTGACACTACCTGTGGTGTTTTTACTCTAGATTATCATACCGCAAAAGTGTCTAATCTCAGCCACTGCATGGACTGGTGTCTGCAACTTACACTTTGAAATCAAAATCTGTGGATACACTTTTGTCTTTTTATGTTGGGCACAAATTCTGTATTGAATTCATAATATGGATTCTTTTTTACCAACTCAAACCAAATGTCAAGGAGAAAGCTGACACATCTGCAAACCCTGGCAGCGTGGAGCTTTTATTAGCTCCTGTTATCATTTCACCTCAAATATCAGACAGATGTAAGAACATGAAAATGTATATTTTCTTCTATTAAAATAAAGGCGTGCTGCAGTTTTTTAATAAGTGTTGTTAGTAATTTTATTAATAGGCTTCTATCTAAATTTGGTGTTTTTAGCAAATCCACTCTACAACTTTATCCTGACTTACTGATTTTTAATCTTTCAACCTTGAAACCTAGTAAGGCACCAAGCAAAGGGAGTACCAGCATGCTGAATGGTCAACTGTCCCAGCTTCAGGTCCATCTATCCATTTTCTATACACCCTTGTCCCTATTACCCTTACAAAAAAATCACATGAAATTCACATGTGATTCCCATTTCCCACATGTGGGTCACATAATCACATCATTCACACATGTAAAAAGTGATGTGATCACATGTGAAAGTCTCATGTGAATTTCATGGGATTTTTTTGTAAGGGTGGGGTCGGGAGGTGCTGGTGTCTATCTCCAGCCAAAGTTCCGGGCGAGAGGCGGGGTCACCCTGGACAGGTCGCCAGTCTGTCGCAGGGCAACACAGAGACAGACAGGACAGACAAACATGCACACACACACTCACACCTGGGGAGAATTTAGAGAAGCCAATTAACCTGACAGTCATGTTTTTGGACTATGAGAGGAAGCCGGAGTACCCGGAGAGAACCCACACAAAGGGGGAACATGCAAACTCTATGCAGAAAGACCACGGGCCGGGAATTGAACCCAGAACCTTCTTGCAGCAAGGCAACAGTGGTACCACTGCGCCACTGTATAGCCCTGCTTCACGTCTTGTATCCAAATTCCTGTTCTTAGTATTACGTGTCGTCTGCCTTCTACAACTCTGCTGCAGAACTGAATGGTGAAATGTCAAAACAGCACCACATATCATTAAGCTGAACGCCTGAGTAATGATAGTTAATGACTAATTAATCAGTGTAATAACTGTGTTGCCACATTCATATAAAAGAAAATGCTTCACACAAACAAAAAAAAACAACAAAACATTAATACTACTAACTGCACAACATGGGTGTGCATAATAGATATGCACATGCATATAATAGTGTGCATCAATAGATATTATTTTGTCTTTGTTGTATTTTCATATGTGTGGTTATGGATGAAACCAGATATTTGTATTTGTGTTTTTGTATTTGTATTTGTGAAAATACAAATATCTGTACGAAAAATTATGTAGCATTGCTTGGTCAGAATAAAAAGGAAACAAAGATATATATACTGAACAAAAATTGCAATCAAATGAATGTTATGATCTCTAGAAGATAATTTCTTGGACAGCTATATTATTCAGAGAGATTTAGGTATTTAATCTTACTACAGTATTGCAAATGAAACTAGTTCATATTAAAAAAAAGTCTTTATTTGTGATTCTAAGGTGAACATTATTGTTGAGGAAATTATAACATAATCTTTCATAATTAATTTTAAACCTGTAGAATTTATACAACCTTCAAATTTACACAGCCTTTCCACCCTGATATTTTTTTAATCAGTTCTGAATATTGCTAAAAAAGCATTTCAGAGATTTTTCAGACTTCATGATTTGTGATGCTGTCTGTGAGATTTTTCTGTCCCTCAAGTCCAAAGCTATGGATCACGGTGCTCGCCTCTCCTCTGTCCCCTCATACCCAAACATATCACTCTTGCTCCTGTTTGTCTCTCTCCTCCCCCCCCTCCTTGGGCCTTCTCTCGCCTCCCATCTTAATAATGCCGCTCTTTTCTTTCACACCACGTGGAGGGCTGCCCTGAACCAACATTGTCCCTTACACTGCCTCTGTTGGAGGGGAGGGCGCCATTGTGTGTGAAGGAATGGCGAGTTAACACCCATGCCTGAACCCCCTCAATGAGGGCATTGTGTCTGAATCTTCCTCAAGCTCACCCGATCTCGCCCCACGTCACCTTCCTCCCCAGCAGGGCGAACCAGGGGCGACTTGGGCTGCTTTGCTATAATATTATTATGTTTTTATTTTATTAATTTATTTATTTATTTATTTTTTTGTCGTTGGTTTTTTTGTTTTTAAAGCTGCACGTAATGGTACGCTGAAATTGACTAAAACCCTTATCATAGCTGACCTCGGACCGTTTAACCCGCCGCTTTCTGTATCTTATTATTTTTCAAGCAACTCAAACTGCGATGAATATGCTTTGTAGCTGGTTCGAAAGAAATTTGAGGGCTGGTGGGTGTAAGGTTGCAAAAAGGAGGCCCCAGCGATTCTTTTTTTTTTCTCAGAAAAAAAAGAACAAAGAAGCACACAAAGGACCTTATCGTATTATCATGATAACAGCATTCAGAATACTTTCAGAATATTTCAAGACGAATCTCAACAAAGAACTCTGTGAAGATGAAATTATTACCACTATTTTCCAAATGAAGAGGTTATAGTGCGATTATTTTAACCTGGAAGATTTGGATTTACATGTAGCCATTTTACATGGGAGCAGAGACGGCTGCTTTGCTTTGCACACAGCAGTTTGAGCATTTTTATTTGTTTGTTTTTTGTTGTTTTTTTGGTGTGTGCAGCAGCGAGAGCCTTGGGGCAGGTTACAAAAGAGCAAGTTGGCGTTTTCTTCCCACATATTTTTAATCAAAGTGTTAGTGTTTACATTTGCATTTGCATTGAGCAGAGGGATGCTGAGTGCTAAAGGTGAGATTTTGAAAAACACTCTGCTTTGCCTTGTTTTTTTTTTCAGATGGAAACAAGGGTGGGTGGCTGGAAGGCTGGATAAAGGCTGGTGGATGACTGAACCCGGCGACCTGGTGCAGCTCATCATCATTGCCGGGGGCCTCTCGTCTTCTTCCTCGTCTCCCATGGCTCGTACCTCCATCCAGGGGTCTAGCAGAGCCCAGCGAAGCCCAGCCGGGGAGCTAGTGAGTGGGCTGGGAAGGATGGAGAAGGTCCCTGAAGGCAAAAATCACCTCTGGAGCTATCAGCGTGCTAGAGAAATCGATACGAAACACAGAATCTTCACAGCTTTGAGTGAGGTTTCCTGTGTTTTTAAGTGTGTGGCCTGGAGGCCCTGCAGACCTGCAAAGGACATCCCCTACGTGTCTCTCTCAGCTGCAGCCCCAGCTCCTTCTCTGGACCTCAGCCCTGATCTCCACTGGCTGTGTGTGGTTCTGCTGAAGGGTGTTTCTCCCCAAATGATACCCAGAGTTTTAAAAGACCGCTCTGAGGCATATTCCTTTCTCCCCCCATCACGAGATTGACACATCCCACCACCTTCTGCCTCTGGCAACGAGCTTGGAAGTTCTGCCTTTGACTCACTCTCCATCTTCAGCTCTTCCATGGCTTATTCCCCAACTAGTTTTCACATTTGACAAACTGACACTGCGATCTTTATTTTCCACCTCCACTCTTGGCTCGCACTTCCAGTGATGAGCTCCAGACAGATGTCTTTCAAAAGCAGACACACCGGAAAATGATGGCTTAACTTTTTTTTTTCCCCTATCATGCCTATTACTCAATTTGAGAACATTCATATTATTAACTGGCTGGAAAGAGGACTGAAGATCAGAAACCTTTGAGTGGAGACAGTAAAATGGCAAGTATCTCTGTAACAGAATCAGAAATTATCTGAAATACTCTGTGTGTTACTGTGTGTAATTGTGTCTGTGTGTGGACAGTTGCTTCGCTAAAGTTTGAACACCTTTTGAATTCTCTTGAATTTTGTCACATTACTAACGCAAACTGTTATAATAGGATTTTATCTGACAGCTCAGCTCCAAGTAACGGATAGTTGTAAAGTAAAATGCATAATTTTTAAAGTCAGTGTAGCTTGTATGTTAAACCCTCGGTAGTTAATGTAGAATTAAGGCTGCAGATATTTTGGGGTCTGTCTCCACTAGCTTTGAACATCTAGATTAAAGAGCTCAAGCTCAGTCAGATTGAACAGAATCGTGCATTTGCATTTAGACCTGGACTTGTTTTAAGCCACAGTTCTTCAAAAATGTTGTTCTGATTAACCTGAGGGTAAAATCAAGTCTCACCTTTTAGTTCAGATTAAGCATTCATTTTCAATAGAATATGAATATTCTTCGCTCCAAATGCTTTCAGAAAATCTGACTTTCTGCAGGATAATTTTCCTGCTTAAAGGTGAAAATTTGCCCAGTCTTTTGCAGCATGATGCTGCCTCCGCCATGTTTCACCAGAGAAATGCTGTGTTCAGGGCAATGTGAGAGTGTGACTTTTCCTATGCATTTAGGTTTTTTCATGTAGGAAAAAAGTTTTCCGTGTCCCTTAAATGGCTAGAAGCAAACTATAAACTAGACTTTCTGTTGCTCTCTTTGTTCCCCTTTTTACCAGATTTATGTGATGGATAGTTGTTTGAGTTAAATGGGCTTCTTCTCTGATTAATCCTCTCATTGTCCAGCCCTGTCTGTTTTGGTGGACAGACATATTTGGGCAGTTTTCATGCTCTTAGCAGCTGTGGTTGATGGATTGAACAGAGCACTTCAAGATTTAGGCGCTTAGTTTTATTCGTAATCTCTGTTTTAATCTTCTCCAGAACGTTATTGTTGACATGTCTGCTGTGTTCCTGGGTCTTCATGATGCTGTTTGTTCACTAATATTCTCAAGCAAACCTCACAGATCATCTCTGTTTATACTGAGATCATTCAACTGGACTCTATTTTTAACCATTTGACTTTAGAAGAAAACTGGTTGCTGAACACAAGTGCACACTAATCATTTTCAGATTTTGTTTCTAAAAAAATGTTTTTATTTCCATGAATTATGTTGTGGTATTTTGTCATGTGAAATTGCTTAAAATGCATTTGTGGCTGTAGCATAACAAAATGTGGGTAAGGGTGTGAATGTTTTGCAAGGCGCTGTATGCATGAGAGACAGAATAACTGTCTCTAAACTAAATCAGTTGACTTTACTGGAGTATTTTGCTCAAAAAATGAAAATATGATCATTTGAGAAGGCCCTTGAACAGACGGAGTAAATGTTCTAGAATAAAAAAGCTCAGTGTGTGCATGAATGTACTGTACATGCTTGGCCTTTAGAGTGTTCGAGTGCAATCTGCAGCAGCAGCAACACTGTAAAAATTCAAATCTCCCAAACTGCTGTCACTATCAGCATGATGCAGCATGGCTCGCTTCCATCCAGATAGGCACAGCTTCAGACAAAATGGCTGCCGGTCTTTCCTCCTCTGCCAAAGATGGCGAGCGCATCGCTGTCGTCTGCCATCTGTGCATCCGTTAACTGTCGTTGTATGTAAATCTGGGGCTAATTGCATTAGCATAACCTCTAACCAAAGGCGGCGGTGGCATTTTTTGCCAATGCTGGATCCAGCAAAGGCGGCGATGGCGGAAAACAAGCCGGAGCGAAGGGATGTTTGTTTTTCCACTCCGGGCTTCAACTGTTGGGAACATTGTAAAACATTTGATGGGTGTTTTAGCGTACATGAGCTCAAGCGCCTAGACGTTCAGTGCCATATGGTGCTCATGTTTGCAGGCGATTTCCTCGCATGCAAATGACACTGTACAAAGGATTAAGCCGGAGTTTTGTTTAATCAGATATCGCCCCGTCACGCATTCACACGCAGACACACATAATGCACAGATTAACCAAAAAAAGAAGGTACAGCGGAGTCTAATTAAGACGAGGGGCTGCGGGCCCAATGAAGTCCAGATGCACGCCGACCGAGATGGTCTCATGTTCATGCACATGGATGTCTGGTTACCATGGCACTAAAGAAACCATAGGCTGATGGATTTCTTTAGAAAAAGAGTGTCTCAAGAAACATAAAAACACACCAGCCAGAAGTAAATGAGTCAAATTAACCACCTGGTGTGGTTTTTAGAGTTTGGAATAGATCTGTGAGTAAAAAATAAAATCCTGCACGAGTTGATATGTAACCTCAAGCAGCTGTTTTTACATTCGCCTGAACTGGTGCTTTTTTTTTCGGCGGTGGGGGTGCTGCTTCATCTGATCAGGGCAGCTAAGCAACAAAGCAGCGCTCCTATTTGCATTTTGCCCATCGAGGCAGCTGCTTCATCGTACAGTTAGATCTGGTGTGGGCAGCAAAATGGCGGTCACGCGAATCATGGGCTCTGCCTGCCGGTCGTGGGAGCTGAGGAGCAGGGAGCAGAGAGGATGACATGTGGGGGGGGCTGTGACAGGGGGGCTGGGGAGATTTTTTAGGGTGTCTGGTTTGACAGGGTCCAGACTACAGGGTGGGGGTAGATAGAGCGAAAGGTTATTATTTGAGGAAGGGGATGATGGTGGATGGGGGTGTCTGGGTTTCAGAAGGATCCATTAATGAAGAACTGAATGGTGGGGGGTGAATTTGTCTGCATATGCAAACACGTCTCAACACATTTGCATAGGCTGATGAAGACGTCCATATGCCACGCCTGCCGTCCCCCGTCGCCTTCCTCTCTGTTATCTGCTTTGCACCCTTTCCCATCTGACAGTCACATTATCAGAAGAAGATACTCTCACCCATTTCTCACAATAATCCTCAAACACCCCCTACTACACTGGAGCCTGGTGCTCGCCGCATCACCGTTTCCGTGGGTTACAGCAGCCAGTGATAGCGCTCCAAGCGTCTCTCAGCCAATGGGCAGGTCGTCAAGAAGGAGGAAGAGGAAGGAAAAGGCAAGGCGAGTCAGGAGTTTACCCTTGATGTGCTGGAGAACGAAACAACAAAACAAGTACAGGATGGAAACAAAGAGAGGGAAGCATGGCACAGAGGAAGGGGGGAGGGACAACGCTAGACGGGCATTATATTATAATACGCTTGTGTGTTGCAAATACAGCTAAATTGGTTGTGCCTGTCAGACATGGTCCTGTAGAATACCTACAGATCATTTGAAAGGAGGGGGGGAAAGCCTAAATGACTCTGAGCCATGGCAACGAGGGTCATCAAGCAAAAAGTCAGACAGCACAGACAGACACAATGCAGATCTTCATAATGTTTCCTTATGAATACCGCCACGGTGAGGTCTGAGCTCAGAGCGTGGGAATCCTGCGAGGACATATGCAGATCAGCCAGGCTCCGGCTAGACGGGCCCTCCAGCATGAATAGTCCTGCAGCAGGTGAAAGAGGACCCTGGAGTTCATGGGTCAAGGCCAGTCAAGAGGTTGTCTGGTTCACGAGTGGCGCATATCCGTGTGTGTGTGTGTATGCATGTGTGTGTGTGTGTTTGCCGATCGTCTGGGTCTTGTCGAATGCAAATGAAATCACAGGGCTATTTGATAAGCACTCCTGTCCATTATTGGCTCCGTTTTGTTTGTTCGGAGAGGATCGAGTCGGGTCCTTCATCATATTGTTGCAGACAGGCAGAAAGACGGGCAGCCTGTCGTTAGACCACCCTCGCTAAAGGAGGGATTGTGTTGTCTGCTAAGCCTTTTCTTCTCACACCTCTGCCTTTCTGTGGCATTTCTTCTCTAACTGACATGTTGGTCTCGGTCTCTGCAGCGAGACGCCTGTCTTTGTTTCTCACTGATTGACAGCAACATTTGCAGCAAGGCTCTGCATTTCCATGATTGAGGATCGGCAAGAGTGCATCGGTTTATAAACTTACACTTTGCCATCTTTTGTTGAGAAGCGAAAGCCTGGTGATACTTTGCAATATTCTTTACAAGAAAAAAACATGAACTTTACAAATCACTTCTGTAGCTTCACAAGCAAAAATATGCCAACGAATATGACATGAAGGAAATCATTCAGATTTTTAGTTCTTCTTTATGCAACATAACATCTTGACATCATGTTTTGGTTTAATTGAATGTTTAAAATAATTTTTTGTATCTGTTTCTTATTATTACAGGAGTAATATATTTTATTGAATATATGAATGGAAGACAAGAAATATTAATGTTGGTCTAGCTAAAAACAATTTAAAGCGACTTAAAGGGTAAGTGTTCACACCACTTGAACGCTTCCCATTTTGTAATGTTACAGCTTTAAACATCAGTATATTTCATTACTGACCAGATGGATCCACAAGATGTACCGCTCAATTGTGAGGTGGATGGAAAATGAAGAGTGGTTTTAAAAATATTTTAGAATGAAAAATCTGAAAACAATGTTTTGGTCTCACAAAAATAATATTTGCAGAACAACCTTCTTGTCGTTTGGCTCCATCAGTGCTGTACTGCTAGACAATTACATTTCTGTCTGTTGTTTTTTGCAGCAGAGTTCAAACCCAGTTCCATTAGACAGTAAAATAGTGTGAACATTACATCCACTTTCAAATATTTCCCAGTGTTTCAGTCTAGATTTAATTCTGGTGTCCAGGGTGACCCCACCTCTTACCCAAAACATTCGCTGGAGATCACCACCAGCACTGCTCTTGACCCCACTAGGGACAAGAGTGTACAGAAAATGGATGGATGGATTTAAATCTGGACTTTGGCTGAAATATTGGTTTGCTTTTATTTAACCATTCTATTGTAGCTATTGTTGCAAATTGAGGGTGAATTTCCCTCCAAGTCTCACATCTTTGCAGCCTCTTTACATCTTCAGACACATTCACATTTTTGAATGTGAATTTCACTGTGTCTCTTCAATGAGGAGTACCTGATCTCTTTCGGAGCTTTGTAAGGGGAGATCGAGGTGGAAGGAGCAGTGCTGGCTCACTCCACTCCTTCAGGCTTCATTAGCTCTGCAGACGGGGACGGCTCCCTCACAGTCCCCTCAACGGGCCCACAGTCCTGCTGGCTCTGGCACAGTCTTGGCCTCTGTGGGGAAAGCGAGAGCGGAAATGTTCTGCTGCTGCCTTGTCTGCATGTTGGGTCCTTGCACCGCTAACCTGCCACCTGGATCCGTCTGTCTCTCATATGCCAAATTATTTTCTTGTTCTCTTTCATACATCCTGTTCTGTTTTTATTCAATATTCTCCATTCTTCACAAACCAACACAAATCAAAGATCTCTACTTAGTTCTCACACATTTTAATTTGTCATTGACTGAAATGGTTTGATGTGACTGATAAACAAAACCGTTTTGTGGTTTTTCCATCGTGTCATCTATCTGAGAAGACAATAGGCTTTGAAGAGAATGCATCTACAGCACAATGCAAATTATTCAGACCTTGAAAATTTCTATATGTTATCGCCACAAACCTACATAGATACATATTTTTCAAATTTTTTTTACAAATAAAAATGTAAAATATTGGCACGCATTTTCAGTTAACGCCATTTAGCGGTGTACATATGTTTGGGAGTTTGATACAACAGATAAATAAACATGGACTTTTGTTGTTTTATCTTATTGTTGTTGTACACCATAAAAAGTAATACACTGCTTCAATTTGCATTTAGACCTTATGAAGTAGTTCCTAAATACTAAACATGGGAAATCCCTGGGTTTTTATGTGTTATATAAATATTATTGATTGACATTCAGTGTTTGCTTGAGATTCTCCAGTGAAAACATCTTAAAGTTTCATGCACACCATTTTAGCCAGTTCTGATTTCTCTTCAAGAGAAGAGATGATGGTCGTTAAATAACTTTTATCCTCTAATAGTGACCAGCCTGGCGAGCATTACCAAACAAGGACTCTTTATGTTTCTTCTGTACTGTAAATTTAACCTTAACGTTGAGATTTCTAAGTCAAACATTTCCTAGAACTTATTTCAGGCTGAGAGTGAAAACTTGAAATGATAAAAACAGACTCAGTTTAATACAATACGATCATGATCACAATCATCATCTCACGATCACAAGAGGTGCTGCTCTCCCTTTGACTTTATCTGCATGTTTTCACATTTTAGTAACAGACATAAATGTGTTTTGATCTTATTTCATAATAAATCAGAACAAAGTAGTTTATAATTGTGAAGTGGAACAAAAAAGATGCATTTTTTAAATTATTCTAATAAAATCTGGAAAGTGTGCCTTGCATATATATCTATTTGCCTTAGATTTTCAAACCAGTGAAGGATTTCTATTCATATCGCCACATTCTTCCTCCTTAATAATTGAACATTGATGACAGTGATATACCGACACCGATCAATTTCCCTGTGCATCCTTACAGTTTATCGATCCAACAGGCTAATACTTTGTTGATCTTCTTTGGACTTTGTTCAAAGTGTAGTGACAGTGGTGTGAGGAAAGGTTTGTAAAACCCAGAAAGAGATCCAAGCCATGAGTCAGAAATAGAAGTCGTGGTGGTGGAAAATGCTGGAGGAATGAGGGTATAACAACGCCGTGGCCTGGTTTGTTGTTCCACAGGGAGAAAGAGACACTTTCACATGTCCCCTGCATAACAAGATAGGAGGAGCTCCTTAACACTCACACATAATGCATATGCACGCACACACACACACACACACACTCTGAGGGAACTAGGACTTGATTTATGCAGCTTTGTTGTTGAGGCAGCAGGAAACTTATTGCCCCAGATTTGAAGTAAAACCACCATCGCACATGCAGCAGTTAACACAATTCAGCTGAATCCAGTCATTTCTGCATAAAAATTATTTACTCGTTTTCATATATATATATACATATATATATATATATCTTTATATATATATACTGCACATGTACTTGTGCATTTTAGTCATCCAAACCTCTGACCTTGTCCTGCTACGAAGCATTTCTTCTCACAGGCCGAATCTACACACACACACACAAACACGGTTGGCTTTATTGGCAGAGCCGTGGCTCGGCCACCCATTCAGGGCTCAGTCACGGCCACTTAGAGCGCAGCAGACTCGAGGATTCAGACTAGCTGTGATCCAATGATATGTATTTATAATGAGGGAGCTGCTGGGACGTCTTTGTTAGACAGACACAATTTCAGAATGAAGGTGTGTGTGTGTGTTTGTGTTCGATGAGGCTGGATTGAAAGAAACTGGAATCAGCCCTACAGTTTCATCTCACACTTTAGCATGACCTCGGCAATTATTTACTTTTTTCTTTTCATTTTCTTGTTTTCCTTTTAATAGGAAGTGGGATAATTTTTGTTAGATGTGAAAAGTTTAACAACCATTTCGGCAATCGTAAAGAATTTAATTGTCAGGTTCTGCTTAAGATGACTTAAACCCAAAGCTTGCTCATACAGCTCTGCTAAATCATCAAATTCTATAATTTTATAGCAAATAAATTTCTTGAATATTTTTAGAATGTAATGATAACCAAAACTGTTAAAGTTCTAAGTAATTTTAAGAATTATGTAGTGAGTTATTTGTAATCTTTTATGGAATTAATTCTATGTATATAGAGATTTTTTTTTGTTTGTTTTGTTTTTCCTGAAATGAATTAGTTTATTTATTATTACGTGGGTTTGAGATTGAAAGTATAAACAACTAGCAAAATTTGATGAGTTTTCCTTTTGGTTGAGTTGAACAAAACCAAAAATAAAAAGATAACACTAACTCCTGTGGACTAGATATTCTTCCAGCTGCCACCTAACAACTCTCTTCAGCATGAATTCAGTGTTATGTCCAGTTTTGTTTGCACCTCCAGCAATAGTGTGACATCAGAATATTGTTAATCCATATCATAGATTTGGAAAGGCTTAATCTAGAATCATCTAAATGTACATTAAAACTCACAAACTCAAACTAATCAACACAAATTACATCTGAGTTATCAGAGTCCTGTTTGAAGGCTCCACAATCAAGTTTTATGCAGAAAAAACATCCTATCACAGCAAGAATACCTGCTGGATAGAGCCATGACTAACGAGCATTTCACTGTTTATTTCATGATTAAATCATCTGTTTGGACTTCTGTTTAACAGACCCAAAAAATTAAAAAAAAATATGTAGTTATTACTTAAAACAATATTGGAAAAAGTAAAACAAAATGCATAAATACAACTTTGATGTCTTTTTCTGTTGCAATAAATCACCATGCACAGCATTTATTGTTTTTATACAACAGTGTATTCAGACCAGATCCTTCCTGCCATTAGCATTTAGAACAACTGTTTCATGTTACATGAAACATTTAATTTGCCTCTCAGATTAATAAAGTATTTTTTAATTGAATCGAACTGAACTGAATTTCCCACTAAGATATTCTGTCCATTAGCAACAACTGCCTCAGAGGCAAAAGCTCAGACAGCCAGCTAGCAAGTCCTTTTCTTAACATTTAGCTAGTTAAAGATAAATACAAACTTCATAAATCTGCTTTTCCAACTTGGCAAAAAAAAAAAGTTTTTTTCCCTGAAAAACGTCCCTAACGTGTCATTCTTTGGCAACTCCCTCTATGTTAAGAAACGTGGCAAGCTAGCAAGTGTGAATTTAGCATTGGCACTATTGCTAAGCTATTTAATATTGGACACAATATTATCTTAAAATTTGTCCAGTAGACATTCTCCCTGAAAACCACAGCTGCATTGTTTGATAGAGATAACTGCATATGTGTTAAAAAGCTCAGCTTGTTGGCAGATTTGACAGCATTAATGCTGTTATTCCAGCTGTTCTGGATACAAACCCTAAATTATTGCTCCAACAACAGATCTTATGACAGGTCAACCTCTCCAAATATATTCAAACCCAAATGTTTAGACAGGTTTAGTAATGAAAATAAAATGTGACTATTTAATTGCTATTGCACATTGCATTTACACACTAATATGCCTGTTTAAAAATATAATTGTTTTCATATAATATAATATTTAATTTCTTCTCAAATGTGTTTTTGTGTTATCCCCAAAAGCAGCCTCACATTTCATTAAAATAATTAACCGTGATCCCCTGCTCCATTTTTACTTTTAGTCCATTGTGATTGAAAAGTGAACAGTGGGTTTGTCAGCCATATGGATGATGCTGAATGATTCAAATACACACTCTTCCTCCTTCATGGATTAGATGATGAAAGTCTGAACAAATCAGGATTAGCTGACGTTCCTCCACTGGTCAGGTTCTTATCATGTTCGTCATGACATTGCAAAACCAGACAGCAGACCGGCGAGTTCTGCTTTCCCTGCTGGCAGGGTGTGGTGGGAAATGGTGGGGTCTCCTTGTGGGTGTGTGTGCGTTCTCGTGACTTTCCAGACTTTTGGGGTCAAAGGTGACTGAGTCCAGACTGAGATCCAGACAGATTTGGTGGTGATGAGGAGGGTGTGTCCTTCATATTTCCACCAGCAATAAATAAGCTCTTATTATCAAATATATTTTAGGGAATCTCTGTGATCTTGTGAATATTTTAAAAGTTTTTGTGTCTTTACTTTGTTACCAAATGGTCATATTTATTTTGTCTCTCTTCTTCTTTTATTGCAGATTAAAGAGATGCTGGAGGATTTGACTCATAGAAATGACCAACTAAATATTATTTTATATTTTCTTCTCAACAATTAATCTTTAATTTTAAACTTACCTTTAACGTAGCAGTAACAGCTAACTATGTGGTATATAAAAATGTTTTTTCTTCGGTTCTGCTTTGAACAGTGTTTTATTGCTAACAAATTGATGTCTTGGTTAATAACTAATACATAAAAATAATGTTTTTATTAAAGTTCAGCTGACTTTATTACAATGTGTTACGGTTTTAGACTGCATTATTTTTTGTACCTTCAGCTATCCCTGCACTGCCAGCTTCTACTGTTTGAGATTTTATATTTGATGTGTTAAGGAGTAAAAATACTATATTATGTCATTTAATTAAGCAATCTAATGAACAAAAATACAACATATATATATATATAATATCTTTGTTTCGAGTCTTGTTTAGGATGATGTGTTTCATTTGAATTGTTCTACAAACATATTCCTGTGTTCCTAAATGGCCTTGGTTGGCGAATGTAAAATGTAATGTATAGTAAATAAATATTTAGACATCTGTTGTCTCTCATTTTGGTTTTTGCTTGCCTTCTATTTTAGTTCTCATGCCAAACATATAATTGTCAAATTTATTCACTGCTCCTACTAATGTTTATTTTGTTCAAGTAATTAATTTTAACATCAACCCAAAACTATTAATCAGTGAAAGGAAAAATAATTCATACAATATATTTTTTTAAAAGGAATAACACTGTGTCATTATTTTAGAGGCCTGATGAAGTCAAACTAAGCTGCTCCTGAGATAATTAAAAGCCAAATCTCTGGTTCAAAAATATAGAATATGCTTGATAAGAATGAAATGAAACAGTTTCCATTTAAAAAGGAAAATAATATCTAAGATAATCAAATGTTTTTTGTTTGTTTTTTTGTTGCTGGCTGTCAAATTTGGGGAATCATTTAGGCCTCACTGGCCTTTACGGTGTGGAATAAGTCTACTTCTTTTTCTTTTTGAAGTTGCTTGGGATTTGAACAAAAGAAAAAATTAACAATTGTTTTTACTGCTGTGAGTGTAAAAAAAAAATCTAACAATATATATTTTAAAGGCACTATTGTGCTTAGACCAGCAATAAAAATAATTACTATGTGAGCTGAAAGATTTGAACAGTGCAAATATTAATACATTTATTTGTAGGCATTAGTAAATTGTACTTATGTGCATGTAGGTCAAATTAATGCACTAAATTAGTTTTTAATATTTTCTGTATAAGAATTTTAAAAAAGAACAGTTTTAACATTTAATGTAAAGGACACAAAATAGAAATGAAAGCCATGTGTCCAGTGACGTTTTTATTGTGGGTGCAACCATCATCTGAATGAATGCAAATTGGCTCTGCCTCCATCCGGCATCATGCCAAGTATCTATAGCAACCACATCCTCCAACAGCCCCCATCCTTCTCTCTCTCCTTCAGTCTCTAATTAGCCTTCTGTCTTCCCTTCAGCTGTCTTCTTATTGTTCCTTTTATTTCCCACATCAAGAAAAATGCACACAAAGAGTGTCGCTGTCCGCAAAGAGAGCAATGCAAATATAACTGCTGATTTAGAAAGCAGTTCACGCTCAAATGAACTGTTTTCACGCTCAAATCACATTTCAAAATGATTCTTTAGGCAGAGAGAAAATAATCTAAATAAAAAACAAACCTTAGACATCGTCATAAAAGCTTTAATATAATTTTACTAAATTATTCATCCATTTTCGCAACGTTTGAATGCGTTCACGGTCAAGTTCAAAGAGTGAATGTGGCCTCGGTCAAATGAAGCGAAGCTCCTGAGCCGAGTCTCTGTCTTCCGCCCCAAGAACGAGGCTCTTCCGCCCCCTGCCGGCTTTATGAGGCGCTGCAGCCCCGAGGAGGCCGCGGATTAATGAGGGCTAAGCGTCCTCCAGTGGATAAAACATGTCACTACACACTGTATCTGTACACTGAGTGAAGGGAACAAGGGCAGCACAAAGAAAATAATTAACAATTCTAAAAGCACGGCTTTATTTGCATAGCACACTTTTGGCATCAATTCCAAATTACATTACAAAAAAAGTTTATTGACTAAATTAATATAAACCTTTTTGTTTAGAAATAAACAAAAAGGTGAATTTCAAAACCCAGTACTACACAAGGACCATCGTGTTACATAGTGTAATCCTGTCATTTCTGCTTGAAATATATATATATACATTACATTGATTACTTTAAGAAAATTACATTACTGTTCAGTCATAAAGCACCTTAAATACCTGCAGTATCAAATATGATAGACATTTTAACACGATTTAAATCTAATTGTGCATTATTTCAAAATATAAAACATTAATTTAAAAAAAGTGAATGTTCATTTATGTTTGTTTCAAAACGTAAAACATTAATTTAAATATGTGAATAACAATATTATTTTTACTGTACATTGTCTAAAATTGGCCAAGACTTTCCTGGAAAACGCATGCATGCATTAGGATTTTATCTTTTGTTGTAAGGTATGGAGTGCTTCATTATACATTAATATATACGAGATACACACATACACAGGGGACAGATGAATACAAATTACTGTACCTTGAACATTCAGTTTTATTTGAAGAATTTGATATTTGAACATACTCCCACATATACACCATCATCACTATAAACTGGACAAATGATGAGGCTATTTAGTAGCTATGTTACATTCAATTGGCACAAATCAAGGAGTTACAATAACAGCTGCACCCAAAGTAAACTCCACAATGTCATCTGTTGCAGCATACAAATTAAGCCTTCTTATTGAAATTATAGTTATTTTTTCTATTAAAGCTGTTGTCATCCAGTTTTATCTGATTAACAAGTAAAACCAGCTTTTTTGGCATTTTTCTGATTGTCTTTCTGTCCTCTCTGTAGAGAAGCAGACATTAAATGTAATTTTTAAAAATCATTTTAAAATAAAGCTGTCCTTAAATATCAGCCCAAATAGTGTTGGAATGAACTGGGAATCTTATATAAGAACAATAAAACCTCAGACAAAAATACTCTGCAAGGCAGTTAAAGTCTTACAAAATTCACATAGTAAATCTGGACCTGTACAGTAGTTAATACATTCAGTCATTGACATTAAAACGTATTTCAAACAGCTGCTGTTTCCTAAATACTCGTCACTTCAAAACCACATGAAAACCTCGACATAGATTAGCAGACTCAGCTCAGCTATGTTAAAAACGAAGCTATTGCTGCAAGGCACTTGAGTGTCAGAAATTAACCTTCATTCAGGCTGTAGTTACAGAGTTATTTGGGCCTCACACACTAGCTCAGACGTCGCCATGGTTACAGACTCAAAGCTGATCAAAGTTTGTCACTGCAGAGTTGGATCGGGAATTGATATGAATGCAGCTGGCAGTTACTGGTTCCCAGTAGCTCATAGGAGATAAGCTCAAAAGAACCTCATTTTGAATAAAACCCAAACAGGCTGTGCTGCAATTCTGCACAGACGAGTACAGGTCACCAATGATGCACCAACAACCACATGCGGCAAAACGCATCCAAACAGAACTGGAGTGTAAAAAAACAAATACATACTGGCATTTAATAAACCGTGTTACTAAGGTCAACATGGAAAACCTCAAACTTTGCTGCTTTGATAATCCTTTCATCAAATATCTGCTAAACAAAGTTACATTGATACAAATCGGGAATCAAATTCTTCAAAATAAGTGTTTAATTTGTTCTTTCATAGAATGGGGCAGTGGCCTGTACTTTGGAAAATACTGTTTGAAAAATAGTATTTGCTGCTTGTTATTCAGAATTGGAACACAAAAAAAAAAAAACATTTGGTGAGATTCACCGATTACAAGTTTCAGTTAATTATTTTTTAGAGCTCATCAACATTTTGACACGTTTGTGCTTCGGCATCTCCAAATTGAATAGCAATCTCCCGATTCATTGGCACTGCTGGTTGAAAACAATAAATGTAAAACATTTTAAAATAAACTTTTTTTTTACTAAAGCATAATCAGACACCAATTATTTTTAAAATTCTAAACTTTAGTCAGAGTACATTTATTCATTGGGGCACAATATACAATACTTTTTTTTTTAAACTGAGATAACTCTTACTGGCAATTTTAAGAATTTATTTAATTTTTTTTTTTAACATTTATTTAAAACACCTTCTGGTGTAAATATGACAGAGCCCATTTCTCTAGGTCGCTGTTTAAAATGGAAAAACAAAACACAAACATGCCACTCAAGTAAGGCAGATGTGCTCTGATCTTCCCAAGTCACAAACAGACAAGACAGCAGCTCCTCTCCTAAATGTGCATGTATCTAGTCCAAATCAAAGCAAATGTGCAAAGTTTGCCTTAGTACCAGATAGCAGCCAGTCATACGGGACGTCAAAAAAAAAAAATCACTAAACCAAACAGACCTGGAGCACAGAGTGGCATTGGGGTGTCCACATGCTCATCCCTACCTGTAGACAATATTTATTTGTCAATTGTAGATTTCTAAATGCTACAGGGCCTTTTACTGAAACCTTGTGCTTTGGTGAGATGGAACCACTTTTATGATTTTTGGCAAAAAATAAAAAACACACTGCAACTGAGGTTGTTGTGAAACAAAGGATGGCTATGTAGGAAAGAACCTCATAGCAGCTGTTTGGTAAGGTGGTGGATGTGTAATGCTGTGGGATAGATTCATTTCCATAGCCCTGGTAATCCCAGGAGAATGCATCAGAGTATATTTACCCTAACAGGGTTTACCTGGGATTCCTCCCACCGCATGAATAAATGTGCTCAGTTGTTTTATTTTCACATGTAATAAAGAAAAAACTAATTTATCCAAACGCTTCTTTACGAGGGCTGCAAAAAATTATGGACATAGAAAGAAAATGCATCAATCGAACATTAAATCATGTTGTTCATCTCCATAAGGGCATAAAATACAAACCATACCCTGCATATCAGCTCTCCAGTCCTTCTGGACCTGCACTCTGCTCCACTTGGCTGTGCATTAGTAGCTCAACCATCCTGCCTTGGTATGGCAGTTCTAAGTATAGAAACCACCGGCACTCTTCAGCGACAGTCAGCTTGCATCAATAATGTCCCAGTGTTAAGCTGCTGAACTGAAAGCAAAATGAGCAATTTGGCTATAGACAGAGTCGTTTGCTTGACACCAACTCACAATGTGTTATAAAGACAACACTGATAACGCTACAAAATGTACAACAAAACATTTAAAAATCACATATTAGGTAGTTTGCATATTTCCAGTCAGTCCCTGCTGCTACAGCTCTACACCGTGAATCCTCCCCAAAAGGGAGATTTCATAGTTGTTTCAGTGACCTTTCATAGCCAGAGCAATCATATTTTCTCTTTTAAAAATATGTATAGAAACATACCATGAAGCTATCATTAGCAAACGGAAGACATCACCTGTATACAAACCAGGAGGGTCATTAAAATGCCTCAGTCTGGAACATCTTCAACCCTCAAAACTAGTTAAAAACAAATTAGCATGTTGCTATAGCGTCAGCAGCAACAGGACTGTAAACCTAACAACGGTGATTTTCACCAATTTTACTGGATTATACCAGGAAGTGTTTTATTAAAAGATCAAAATGATTTAGTCCTCAACCACCACACATCAGGGTCCAAGGAATCTGCATTGATGCACTTTTTTTTTTATCTTATCTCAAAAGCTAAAATGTTTACACTGAAATCAACATAAACAATATAGACACTTAATACTTAACTGTCTTGGCACTTTTATAAAACAGCTTGTGTGTTATTTAATTATCTGTGGGTGAAGTTGAAAACACATGACCTTGAACTTTTGATCAAATTGCTGTGGTTAATGCTATAAAATGCAGTTGTGAGGAAAAAAACTCAACTCTGTTTTTAAACATACTAACATATAATAGAATCAACAAACTCAAATTATTACCTTTGGTTTAACGGTTTAAACCCAATGCGAGACCTCCGTGTACGTATCTCTAAACTTTCACAGAAATCCTCTCCACAGGGCTGGAGCATTACAATTTGTAAGCACACAATAAAGTGATCATATTGCACTTGACAACAGGTTGTAGTAGGTACGTTCACCTCCAGGAACCCGTTGTTTGTCATTGTGCGTTTGTTTCTTTCCACTAATAAACATTCTCTCAGTTTCCTGTTCTGTTTCACATCCAAAGCTCATGGGATTGGGTCACTCCACTCTCTGCAGAGTCCTTTCTGGGTCTCTGGGGCTACTGGGTTTATCCCTTTTGATGCAGCTTCCTCAGGAGGATCTGTGTAAGGTCAAAGGTGGTGAAGCTGATCCCCACTGCTACAGGTCCTTTGACCCAGTTCATGCTGAGACCTTTGTACAGGCCTCGGATAACCCCCTCTTCAGACACGATTTCCTTCATGGTGCCCAGGATGGTGCCGTACGTGTGACCTGTGACCCCTGCAGTCTGCATGCGCCGCCTCACCACATCCAGAGGGTAAGACGCCGACTGGCCAATCAGGCCAGCGCAGGCTCCAAAAGCCAGACGCTCGTAGGAGTAAGGCTGCAAGCGGCCGCTGTGCTCTGCAGGAGACAGGAAGTTATGAGGCAGGAACACACTGCAAAAGTATTTACACCCCTTGAACATTTCCACATCTTTTGTTGCACTATTATCAATGCATTTCATTAGGATTTTATTTGACAGACCAACACAAAATTGTGAATGGCAGCAAAAGATTGCATTTTTACAATAAATAAAAAATTATATGACTTAATAGAATTATTGTGTGCTGTGAATACATCAGTTATTAATGTAACTTGCTTGTAATTTTATGATGATTATATGTTTGTTTTAAGGTTTTTACAAGCAGTATTTGAAAAATACTTTTTATCACCACCTTCCTGCTATCCCAGTAAAAACTACAAGATATCATGACAAAATCTGAAGTAAATATCGTCCACTTCTACTTCATTATTATGCATTACTTTGTGTTGATCTATTACATAAATTTCCCAATGAAAGACATTGAACTTTTTAGTTGCAATGTAACAAGATGTTTCAGAAATTCAAGAGAAACAAATTAGCTTCAGATAATTGGTTTTATGTAAGAAAATAAATCAAAGTATTTAATACCTGCGTGCAACTTTTTTAGCGTTTCATAAGTAAAGAAGCTGAGACCAGCATAGGGTACAACACCAAGGATGGTCGGAGTGAAACCTCGATATAACGTCTTCAAGCCTTCTTCTCGAGAGATTCGGACAAAAACATGTAAAATGTTGCTGTACCTAAACAGAGGGAGGGAAAAAAAAAAAAAAAAAAAAAAAAACTT
Source organism: Phalloptychus januarius (assembly GCA_902982915.1). Classification (NCBI taxonomy): domain Eukaryota; kingdom Metazoa; phylum Chordata; class Actinopteri; order Cyprinodontiformes; family Poeciliidae; genus Phalloptychus; species Phalloptychus januarius. The sequence continues at coordinate 9,704,408 of CADWAE010000466.1, read as the reverse complement.
AAAACATGTCTATTTGTTGTTGGCAGAGTAAAATTGATCAAAAACACGTATCAAAGCAGCGTGCTTTGCTGAGTTCAGGTCTCTGCCCCATGGCTGCCAGTCTGAAGGGCAGCCGAGTCTTAGCTAAGCTAAGACAAACAGGAAGCAGCAATGATCTCACTTTGTGCCCAAATCCTACATATTTTAGCTGTGCCCCTCGTCAAACATGGCTGAACTGAATTACCTACTCAGCTTTATGTCTAGTGTTGCAGATGCCAAATGAATCATTTAATTGGTTTAATTAGGTGTGTTTAACCAGGGAATCTCCCTTTAGGTCTGGCATTTGACACTGACAATTAAATTGCTGAAATATTGTTCAATTCCACAAACTGAATAATTGTACAGTATTCCTTGCTCTTATTTGTCCAGTTCATTTATTCTGTTTGCACCACAGAACTCACATTGCCTCAGAGTGAACTGTGAACTGGTCCCAAAGTCTTGAGTCTAGACTTTGAAAATCCCTATAATTAATTATTTCTGGAGATGCATGACTATGTCTGGGTACAAGTGTCCTGCCATGTTGCTGAATATTTAATCCTATTTGTGCTAAAGTGGTTGTACATACTGGTCCAGCAGCCACAAAAAAAATCTCGTCAAGCTTACTGAAGAACATTTAAGAAGAATATACGTAAACTATGAAAAGTGGCCTTACATTTCCTTGGGAGTAACAGCCATTCTGGCCCTCACCATGTCCAAAGGATAGGTCAGCATGGCTGCTGTGATCCCAGCCAGAGACCCAGCCATCAACCTGGGAATTGGCGGGAGGGCCCTGGAACAAAGAGATGACAGCACCAATTCATCCTACCATTTGAACAATGAAGTTCACCAACAAGCTGAACAAAATAGAGTATACTTACTTCCCCTGGAAGCCATAATATCCCCCCAGCAGCCTTTTGTACTGCTCATATGCACAGAACTGGATAGCAGCGTACGGGATGACTCGCACCATCGTAGCGGAGTTCCCCCTCCACAAACTGAGGAAGCCATCCTTCCGGTAGGTGCGGTAGATCAGCTTATAAGCTTCCTGTAGCATAGTGTTTACAAAATAAATAACTAGAAGAAATATGCCAAAGGTATAAATCAGATTTTTATATCCGGACCAAATTGTGATAAATTCCACTTTTTGATTCGAGTAACTTCAAATATTTAACGAACATACCTTGGCAGAGAATCTTGCTGAGGACACTGGAAGAAAACCACAAAGATGAAGAAAATATGGCTAATCTCCATACATCATTCATCCAGTTTTTTTGAAGGAAAATAATATTAACCTCAATTTCTCCATGTCTTTTGCCAGGTAAACCTAAAAATAGCTCTGCAGAGCACGTCCCTTACCTTGGAAGATGATTTTAGTTCTGTCCAAAGGGGCCACGGCGGTCTTGGCCACGGCTCCGGCTAAAGCCCCAGAGAAAAGTGAGTTGAGGACTGATCGACTGTGCTTGATGTCCTGCATAGCCATGGAGAAATCCTGTTATTCTAAACGATGTCCATACAGGAACATAAGTTTGTTTGAAATGCTGTTTACCATCAAGCCAGAGTTACTGTTAAATAAACACAAATCATCCATAAACGGATGTTAAATTAGTCAAATTTAGAATAAAGCAGAGTGAAAATCAGGTGGTTGGTTTTAGATCCACAGTTTTCTAAACCAGTTTCTAGACCAATTCTACATTTCTTAGATTCATCTTTAGATTACGATCATTATTTAGAAACTCTGAGAAAGAAATTAGATTGGTCACTCTTAAGCTTATTTTTTCAGAAACTGTAGAGTACTCTCTATTTAGATGCAGAGACCTGAAGCCCAGAGGACACTTTTGGATCAACAATGTTAGACTACAGACTTTAATTATAAATGCATACCGAACTGTTCGGTCCCGTTTTATCAGTTTAGGTTTCTGATTATTGGAAAAAATAAACATGATTAAGAACAATGCAAAACCCTGGCTTACTAAAAATGGCATATTATTAACTTAATCGCTGTAAGTCTAATAGACAACTAACTCAAATTGCCCAAATTATTTATTTTTTCCTTTTAAAGATTAGTGAATGTATAGATCTTCATTAAAAAAAATGGTACGTCACAGCAGAGCTTGCTTCCGACTGGCTGGAGGAAGTGATCGGCAGCACCTCTCCTTTCGTCAGCGGGGACAGCTTTTTCTGGACTCCACTTCCCATCCCCGTGGATTCACCAAGAACACTCATGCATTCAACTCACAGGGAGGCCTGGGCTGCAAGCACCACAGAAAGGTGAGAACTGCAAGAGGTCAGCAGAAAGAAAAGACAGTTCAGTTTCAGGTTGGACTAAATATAAAACAAGCATGGTGTCATGACTAAATGTATTCTCTTGCTACTATGGAAAAGCATTAGGATCAAGTGACAAAGCATGACTTTGCTCCCATGCAAACACTGTTTACAAACCTGAGTTTACCTTAAGGACAGCTACATTATGTGAACACAAACAGATCCATTCCTTTTAGGACACTATGAGCAAGAAGGATCAGAAAAGTCAAAATGTTGTGTCAGATGTTGTGTTCTCTGGCAAGAAAAGCCTCCACATGTTACGCTGCAGTAAAGAAAACAGGCCCTTGAAGGACACAGCTGAGGACTTCTAGCTGTAAGTAGGTGAAAGGTGTCCATCTGTTGTGTTTTTCAGCCCACTTCAACAAAGACACAAGATCTCAGCTTTACAACACGCCCTCCACTGTCAGGACTGAAATCTGAAAACACTTGACTGAAGTCAGGTTTTAGTGACAAACCTTTTGAGTTGGGATCCCAGTACTTTTGGAAACAAAGGGCTTGCATGCTTTCTCATGAGCTAATCATTTCATCCCACAAGTTGACCATTCAGGCAACCTTTAAGCCTTTTAGTGGCTCACTGTTGAACATTGGGTCAGCTTCACCACTTTTAATCGTATGCGTAGGTCTGAGTGTGTTAGTATGTACAGTTGAAAGCAGATATTTAAATAAGATGTACAAAAAGACATTAGTCAGAACCAGATCAGAATAAAGACAAGGGTTATTTTTGAATTTCTTTAAATTCAAAAGTTTTGAGAATTTTTTTTAGTATTTGATGGAATTGCCCTTTAATACTGAATGACTTGGGTGTAATGTTTTGAGTAATCATCTTTTTATAGTTTAGGTGATTTACTCCAAATAGTTGTTTTATGATGTCACTTAAGGAAGCAGTGTGTTTAAGGTGTGTCTCAAAATACAACAGCATATCTGTCTTCGTTTAGCTTAAGCTAAACAAGTAATCGTGTCATCAACTGGGCGTTCCCCTAGTAAAGGGGATAGTAATCTTACTTTTGTCAAATACTAAATTTGAGATAAGTAAAACAATCTCAGATCTCATCAATTATGTTTACAAATTATTCATGCAATCCTAACTCAACCTGAATAGGAAAAGCTCAGACAATTTTGGAGGGAACACATTTTTTGTTTGATGCAGTGAAAAAACAAATCTGTGTTTAAGTGTAAATCTGTGTGCTAACATGCACATTTTTCAAAGATTGCTGAATACATTTCATTAATAAAATTATTCATTGGACATATCCTAAAATTTCCAGTAAAACACCTTTTGACCACTAATTTATTTATTTCCACAATAAATTGAGATAGCGATAAAAAAAAAAAGGGATGGGGGTGCTTTACCACTGCTAAACCCACTGGTTTAGCACGCAGTGGGTGCTACCTGGGACGTGGCCGTCCCAGGTTCGAATCCCGGCCTGGTGACCTTTGCCGCATGTCTTCCCCCTCTCTAATTTCCCTCATTCCTGTCCACTTACTATTAAACAAAGGCCACTAGAGCCAATAAAACCTTTAAAAAAAAAAAAAAAAAAAAAGGGATAGCAGAACAGATAGAAATCTCTCTCGCGCTTGGTGTTCTTTGTCCCAGCCAGCATTTAGCAATGTGTCTCATCACCAAAGCTCTGAAGAACAATAGCTTCCCTTGTTTTGTGCCAAAAGCAAACAAAAGCAGCATAGTGAGGGTTAGCCAGAAAGACAATGAGGTAAAAACCTCTGTCATGCTGTGAGACCTGAGAGGAGTGACAAGCTGAAGTCGCTGTCAAATAGGACAAAGTTCATCTGCCAAAAGCAGAGCTTCAGCTCTAAATACAAACAATGGCAAGAGATTCAGAACGATTAAATCAAACCCAAACTTCAGAAAATTTTATTTTGATAGCTTGTTTTTGTTTCCTTCCCTGTTTAGATTCACTGGCTGCTTAAAACTTTTAAAAATAAACTGAACATTTCGCAGAAATGAAGCACAACGACAAAGAGAGGACAGAAGCGGCAAGGAAACATGAGTACAAACAGCGAGTCTCCCGGAAAATCGTGTAGTTAGGGGTAACCAACTCAGCACTCGGTACGCCAGAGCTTTAAGAGAACAGACTCTCAGATGAACACATTAGAGGCCCAGGGGAGGCTTTTGTTTCACCTTCTCCACAATTCTTCCTTCTTCCTTATGCTTGTGATTTTTCTTCTCTCTCAACTAATACTCCAGCCTATATAATAAAGTCTTCCTCATATTTTAACCAACTTCCGGCTCAATTGGGCCACTTTAATGTCTGCTGATAAGACAATCACTAAAAAATTTTGAGAAAAATATGGATGAAGAATGCAAAAAAATAGACTTATTAGTGAAGACAAGCTGAGAAAATATTTCCACAACACCATTACAAGATGTTTTAAAGCTCATTTAATGAAATGTTAGAAAAGATATGTTGCTTAAAGAAAAACTAAGCTGACCTTACCTCACCGATTGCTGCAAACTGCTGCACAGCTGGCTGAAAGAAGGCTACTACATTTGTCCCATGCTAATAAATTGTATTATTTAGGGGAAATAATTTAAGCTTACCTGATGAAACAAACTTTGTCCATCTAAACTTTTTTTTTTTTTTACTTTAAATCTTTGTTAAAATGTTCTGGTATCTTCTCATAAGTGACAATCTTAAAACCACCACTCATCCCTTAAACAGATGCTTCCCGACCCTGGTCCTCATGGCACGCTGCCCTACATGTTTTTAGGCGTTTCCCTGTTCAAGCACACCTGATTTCATTTGATGGCTGATTAATAGGCTTTGGCTGAGCTGCAACCATCTTACTCTGGCTTGTTAAAGAGGAGCAACATATAAAACATGGGGCTCTTTAAATATTTATTACTCTTAACTTGTATTGTGACATTTATCAAATTAATTGCTGAAATAATTCAAGTGTCTAGCTCTGCTTGGTGCCCCAGGCTTACTGAAACTTGTCCACAAACAAACCCAGTGAATATTTGCATCCAGCTGGATGAAGCCAGCTAGAAAAGAAAACAACACCCGATATCTTACCTTGAAGCTCACACCAGCTTGAATGGTTCTTAAGCTTTGGTATCCCACTCTTGATGCTTAACTTTGAGTCGTCTGCGGGATCTTCAGCGGATGTTTAACCAACTGGTAGTAGGTTAAGTAACGTAAGCTAGCTGTTAGCTCCGCCCGCTACATTACCGTCCACATTACTCTGTTCTACAGCGCAGCGGAGACATAAACCATGGAGGAATGCTAACAGAAGTTATATCTGGACTTCAAAGACACTATTTTTCTGTACAGCTTAAAACGCCAGCCGCCCAGCAGTGACTTCATGTGACAGACATCATCCACGCTCTTGTATCTCCACCGTTACTACTCCTGTCAGCCACCCGAGGCAGGTTTGACAAGGACGAGCAGCGTGGCATTGTGGGAAATGAAGTGTAAACGAGACGAAGCATGTTTGGATAGGTGGGTTAGAGGGGCGTGAACGACAGCCTTAAAAGTGCGACGCTTTCCTTGTTTGTTTTTTTGTGTTTTGTTTTTATGGAAAATTATTCTGCAGTGAATAAATTGAGATTGCTGAGAAAATCTACTAAACTAAATTACTAAACGTAATTAAAAAAAATTTTTACTATTAATGTAAATAAATTAAACAAATATATATATAAAAAAACACTTAACTATTTTTTGTGCATAGCCTGTAAGTAACAAAAAAAACATTGCAAGCTAAAGTTAAGGAAGATAATCTGTCAATTGATCTCAGTTGTTCTTACTCTTTCATACTAGATTATTCCAGTAGATTTCAGATTTTATATGTGTACAAATAAGTTAGAATACAGAGTAATGTCTTAGCCAAGAAGTCTAAAACTTTCTGCATACTTTTAGATACTATTTGTGGAAAAGTTAAGTATTTTTGTGAGATTTTATTTTTTATTTTTAGCTAAAAACACTTCCATATCTGCAATAATCTTCAACACATTGCATTTCTTGCTGATGGTATTAATCATATTTACTTAAAAATATATAAATAAAAATTTTGTGGCCAATTTTTGATTTACATCTTTTCTAAATTTTGACTTAACTAATTCAGTGACAGTTCTGAGTAACATGCTCCATTCTGGTATTTTTATTAAACTTTTCAAAAGGTACATTTTAGTAAGTATATTTGACTCCACACAACTCAATTGGAATCTGTTACATATTTTTCTCTCATATATGTAACACAAGAGAATGATGATGCTTCTCTTCAGCTATTATGGGGTGACAGGTGAGGTACAAAATAAATAACCAAATATAATCTGTTTGTTGCATTTCTTTATTTTTTTAATTTATGATAAATTCAGAACTTGAGTAGTGCCTGTTTTATGAATATGAATGTGGCATTGTGGGTATAATAATAAAGGTGTTTGATGGTAAGTGGAGAACAAAAACGAAACAAAAACAAACCGCCAGCTAATGCAGTGCAAGACATTCAATTGGTTTTAAGGCTCAGTCAATATAGGAGATAAATTACAGAAACAGAAAGTTCTCACAGATCAAAAATGTACACCTAATGAACATTAAAAAAATGTAAATAAAAAAGTCGTATAAAATCTTACTTGCATTGCGTTTCACATGTTTGCAAACTGTCTCACTCTTTTTTTGCTTTTTGTTTTCTTTTTTTTGGAATATTGATATTTGGGTTTTACCAGAGTATATTAACTGTGTACTAGCATCTACATTAAAACCAGATCGGTGTATTTGTATTAATCATTGTCCATGAACACAGTGTAGCAACCTTACAGCATTTTTTGAAGAGATTAAAGCTGTAACATGGCCATTGTTGTTTTATTCCAATCTTAGTTGGTAATGCTGCCGTGTTTCCCAGTCCAGAGCTCTCGAAGCTCCACTTTGCATCCCAGATCTCTGAGAGCAGCTTTACCGATGTCACCGCAGTCTTCGTGTGTCTGCACAGCCTGACATATCAGAGCTTCTGCTCCCAGCTCCAGGATTTGTTGGCAGTAGTTACGCATTCTCGCAACAAGATTTCTTATCAGCATGCATGCTTGTTTCTGTTTAATAAAAAGGAGAACAGATCAGACTTAAAGAGCTGGCGATATTTAAGTGAGCATAACTAGTTTTAGTGATCTCATTTTACCTGTACATTCACAGAACCCGGATGGACCTTCATAGCCTGCACAGCAGCTATGACAGCTCCGTTCTCCACGATGACTTTACAGTTGTTGGGTTTTCGCAGGGCGAGAACAGAGAGGCATGCGCAGGCCTGCTCACAGACCTGTAATAGCATGGACACAGTCCAGTATCATCATTTGTTTATCTCCAAAAATGTCAACAATTTGGGGTGTGGACACTTTTGCAAGCAATTGCACAAGACATTTAAAGATAAAGCCAGAGAAGTAATATTCATGTAGGACTCACAGCAGGGTTGTTCATATGTCGGTTCATGGCAATAACAATAAGGTCAACCCCACCAGCATTAACCACTGCGTCCTTCACATCATCATTTCCTGCTATTGCACGTAGGGCACTAAGGACCTGCCGGACCAACTCCTGCAATGGCAATAAACAATTCAGAGAAGACGAAGAAAAGCACACTTGAATCTGTTTTTTTTTCTGTGTATGTTACCGGTGACTCATAGCTGTCCGCAAGTAAAGTCATCATGAATTTTAATCCTCCCAGATCACAGATGTCTTGGCAAAACTCGTTCCTGACAGCCAGTCGGGATAAAGTGGCACACAGTTCGCTCAGAGCAGAAGTGTTGCTAAGGTGAGCTGTGAAGCAGATACACACAAAATAAAAGGTCTTATATCAATGAAATGTACTTTATTTATAGACCAAAAACGTGATTAGATGGCCTCACCTTTTGCAGCCTCAATTAAAATCTTCAACCCATTGTGCTCTAGAACAATACTCTTGGCGTGTTCGTGAGCATGCCCAAACGTAGCCCGGACGTCGTCATCAAACGTCATGACCCGAAGGGCCCAGGAGGCCTCTTTGACAAGCATCGCGCAGTCGCTGTGTCGCGTTATGGCACCAGTAAGCAGCGGCAACATTCCACCTTTTACCAGATCCTGTCTGTTCTGCTCATGCTTTATGCAGCAGTGACGCACCACACAGATGGCGACACACGTCACCGAAGAATCTGCCTGGTACTTCTGAAGAACATCTACAAGAAACTGCTGTCCCTCTTTGTCCAGCAGGTCTGGCTGTCCGTCTGTCAGTGCGGCCAGAGCAGACAGACCAGCCAACGCGCAATCCCGCTCCTCCATGCTCTTTTTGCAGTAGGAGAGAATGACAGGATACGCGCCTTTCTGAGCAGCCAAGTACCTTTGCGCAAATCCAAGTGAGCACTGCTCAGTGAAGCATTTTATGTCTGCTGTCGCATCAGACAGAGAGGCGGTGTCGTTTCCAATCCGGAGAGATTCCAAAGCCTGCGATCAGGACAAGACATGAACACAGTAAAAATTACAGGTTGTATGCCAAACAAATGTTTTTATCAGTTGGATCAAGACTCACCTGTAAGACCTCATGAGTTTGCTCTTCTTGATTGTCATCAGATGATGCAGCAGGAACAACTTTCACTATGCAACTGAGATCCACACCTGCATCAGCAAATAAACCTGTTATCAGCCATATTCCCATGTTAAGATGATCTAAGCTCTAAAACAAACTTAGATTTTTGTTTGCATTCCATCTCTGAGTGTTTCACCCATATTTTACCTTGTCATTTATTAAACTATGTTCAGTATTTCTTGATGTTCATTTTCAATGTTCTTGCTTTTCTTTTAGAGCTTGGAAAACTGTTGCATATTTTTAATATATGATTTGGTTTGGTTTAGTTTGATTTAGTATAGATTTGAATATCATCTCAGTCTTATTGTGTTAAGCTAAAATATATACAAACATGAGACAGAGGTTTCATTCATCCGTAATGACTCAGTGGTGCAGGACTCATTTTTCATGTCATAATAGCAATAGTGAATCGTGATGATGATGCTAGAATTCATCAACCCAATTTTGCCTCAGTCTTCTCATTCTTGTACATCATCACATCACTCCCTGTAAACTTTAACATCTCTGTCTCTTAAATGTATACTTTAAGACACTGGTTTTTGGCTATGCTTAATGCAACTGCCCAAAAACAGGGTGCGGCTTTTATTTAGATGCGCTCAATAGTCACGGTATCTTGGGGCTAAGCCCTTCAGTAATTTAAAAACTGAAAAAAGTATTTTAAAGTAAATTCTCTGAGATACAAGGAACCATTGTAAGGACTTTTACATTTGTATTTATGCTATTCTGAATATTGTATCCAACAGTACTTTCCACATAGTAATACTGTGATTAAGACTGCTTTTCAATATAATAATGGTCTAGTTCAAATACTCAATTTCAGAATGGACAGAGTATGGTTGGATGGATACCATAAAATAGAATCACTAATTTTTCATAGACCTGTAAAATTCTGCATAGATCAATGTCATGTTTTTGTATCCAGTACAAGTAATATTTTCAATAGCCGCATGTTGTTGTGGCTTTGCCTCTTGATTTTAGTGTATTTCTTTAGTTCGTTTACCCTGAGACTCAAACTGCTCCACGGCTTCCCTCAGAGCCTCATCTGGATCCATCTCAAACTCCTCCATGTTTTCCCGGACAGCAGCATCAAATGTTTCTTGGGTGATCCGTCGCTTCGACATTTCTTCGCGCTGTTACTTCCCCACTCTGATAGTAAAACACGAACATGGCGGTGTTAAAAGATGACCATTCCTTAATGCTAACCAAGCCCCACTTTGGATAACCATAAATGATGCTCGTTATTGCTAGCTAATGGATGGCTCGTTTTATTTCTCCTTTTCACTGTGTAAGCACCAGTAAACCCACAGTTAGATAAAATATTTACCGTACAGTATAAAGCTCATATCTAAAACAGTAACCTATAAAAATCTGTGAAAAACAGCAGACAGTTACCTGTATGTAGTAACAGACTAATCCAATCGCCGTACGATTGGATTTACGAAAGTAGCGCAGCTGGAAACGCCGTAAGCGGGCATTATTACGCAAGTTAGTTTTGTGAATAGCAAAATCCGCCCAATTTTGTGCGGGCAGATATTTTGTCCGTTAAAACAAAGACTTCAAATATTCGTTCCTATTAGCAGTTTTAAATAAATAAACAAACATTTCATTTAGGTCAATAATGTTTTTTTTTCTTAGTTTTTTTCTTTCTTTTTATTCTTTGAAAATGTGGACAATGGATTTGGAAATACAAATATGCAACCTTCAAAAATAAAGAAGTGAAGCAGCACTTTTTTAGATATTTTCTGAACTTCATTGGTTTTCTATGCAATGCTGTGTAATCTTGAATAATTTGTAATAATTTGTCCTATTTGCACAAAGTAAACACAGTGTATAGCTTTGTAGGTTGCAAAGGCAGTCAATGAAAAAGGAGGTAAGTAGAACAACAGTGGAAACTTGGCACATTAACTTCACTCAGAAGTAGTCTGAGTTGATGCAACATATTACGCTACAGGTACTTCTGCACTCTCATCCCTTTTAATATTTATGCTTAAAATAAAGCTGTTATTGGATTTCTTTTGTATTTTCTATCTAAAACATTTTTTAATTAAAAGAGCTACCAAAAATAATTTCTGTCAATACTGCAGCTTTTTGGACCACCAGGTGAGATTTGTCAAACTTTCACAATTTCTGGAAATTAGGAAGTGCAACAGAGAAACATTGTGTGTACTTTGTATGTTTGAGCGGAAAAAGTAAGAGAGATGCATTCCATATAGGACAACCACAGAGAATGTTGGCTTACATTTGAAGAATAGGAAAACCTCTTCCTGTCATTTGTCAGCAAATCATGTTATGATCTGTTAACATGAAAGTGTTAACAAATCATATAGATCTGCTTGCTTTTACTCAAATCTTTGGATTATATTCTGATCTAGTCCACATTCCAGATCATCCATCTGGAGTCCATTGTCATGTGCCAACTCGTCAAGGCACAAGTCCGTATAAGAAGTGAGTCATCAGCTGTAGAGATCATCAGACGGTTGTTGAAAAAAATAAAACACTTTTAGTCGATTAAAGCGCATCTGGAAAGTATTCACAGTGCTTTTTGTTTCCACATTTTGCTGCTTTACAGCCTCGTTCCAAATTGTATTTAATTAATCTTATTCCTTAAAAATGTTACACGCAAATACCCTTTTAAGGCAGAAAAAAAAACGTTTTAATAGGTTTTGCAAATATTCTAAGAATAGAAAACTTAGAAGAAGTATTCACCCGTTTGTTATGAAGTTCAAATCTGAGCTTTTTCCACTGATCATCTTTTAAATTGAGTCCACCTGTGGTAAATTCACTTGATTTGACTTGATTTGGGAAAAAAAATGTGGAAAAAGTGAAGCACTGTGAAGACTTTCTGGATGCAGTGTGAATGCCCTCTGGGTTGTGATGGTTTGTAACCCAAGTTCTCATTTACTAGCTTCACATGCTGTTGGATGGTTTGCATGAGAAGAGCATACTGCAACATTTCTACATTTGTCTCTGATTTTTTCAGTTATCTCTTTAGCATGAGTTACAACATATTAACAAATATATAATATTTTTCTTCCTTATGGCCTTTGGCACTAAAGCACAGGCAAACAGCTCCTTTACAGCTGAATTTCTCATGTTCATCCGAGGTGTCAGACTTTAACTAATTGGAACTCATGGATTTATCTACATTTGGAGATCAACTCTAAATAACAAATTCTCCTGTTGTTGGTGTATCTCATGGGGAATACCACAATGTGACAATTGTAAATTTTACAAAACAGGTTAATCTAATCTATGTCTGTGTATATTTCTCACAAAGGTTGTCAAATAATAGCCACAAACTTCTTTTTTTTTAGAGAGGGTGGAGGGGGTTTGGTTTTATTCCAACATTCGGTTTCTTAAGTCCATTTTTTGTAAGATGAAATGTTTTAGATACATGAAATCAAGCCAGGCTTTTTTTTAGGACTTTTGAGATATCTATTGCAGAGGATCGAAATAGATTGGCTCATCTGCTCCAGTTTTGCTTCCCCCATCTTATTTGTTCTGGAAAACCACAGGGTGTGTCTGTTGATCACTGCATCCCTTATCCATCAAAACATGCAAACAGTTGCACAGCAATCTTAGAGCAGCAGATAGGATCATAACTGCAGCTGTGGTTTCGCATGAAGGCATGCAAGAAAGCAACATGACAACACCAAGATCTCGGACATGTGGAGTTCTGGATGTTTATTTTTGAGGAATCAGTAGAAAGCAGGAGAATGCAAATGGACTTAACACACTTTTTAGATGTTTATTTCGAAATAAAAACTTGAAAACGTCTCTTTATTGGTCTAACAAATAAAATCTCAATAAACCACATTGAAATGTTTGATTATGATGTGATAAAATTGTTAACATTTATTTGGGTATAAACATAGTGGTATCGTTTTAAAATAATAACTTGGTTGCATGTCTTATTTTAATTCAGTTGAGGATATATTGACTGATTTTAATTCAGACCTGGCTGTTTTTAATCCTCTGCATTACTTCGTTTTGAAAATTTTACAATTAATTGTCAAATTAAATTGGCAATATTTCTACTATAGTCAATGAATTATGTTCTGGGGGTTTGTGGCCAGTTGTAATTGCAAACCAGACAGCGATATATTAAAGAAGATTGCTGCTACCATTATGTTATCAGAGACAAGCGACCTTATAAAGACATTAACAACACTTTACCTTTTCAAAGAATTAAGATGATCATATTTTGCTATCAAAGGCATTACATGTTATGTTTTACTTGCACTCCTTACTTGCACCAATTTCAAATAATCACAATAAGAAAGACCCCACAGACTGCTTTCAGGCTTCTTGAACATAGATCCTGCTCATTTGAATGCAACAGTAACCCTTAATATCATGATCCTAATTGGTTTGACAGTGAAAATATTTGGTGCTGTGTTAAGTACTTCGGGAACAGGCAGCCCCCTGCAGTTTAGTTTCCGCCTCAGTCAGAGCAGACTCACTAACAGCATCTGCGGTGTGCTCTGAGAACAAGATGCTGTCTGGGAGAATGAGACACAGGAGAGCTGATGCAACGCCACAGTCATAACAGACTGCAGAGGGTAAAAGGAAGAGCCTCTGAGCGCAGTGTAAGATGAAATGAAGATTTAAGAAATTAGAAATAGTATCATTGTGTCATTTGGTAGACTACATCTAAGATCCTTACTTTTTAATCTTAAGAGTTCTGGGCCAACAAAAATAGATTTTTAGTGACTTAAAATTTTTGGTAACAAAGGATTCACATTTTCAGAACATGTTCTTCCTGTTATGCAAACAAAGTGATGCAACTACTTTTCAGAATACTTTTCACATTCTGCCTTTAGCAGAATTGTATGCAAAACTTGTATGTTAAAGCCTAAATGTGTAACATTAAAATGTATTTTTAGTGAGTCAATTCTGATGTGAAAAATCTAAAAACCTGAGAATAAACAAAATTATACTGTGCTAAAAATGCATATCTTCTTATCTATTTCTTCTTTGTTCTATTAGATGTTAATGTTTTAATAGTAATTTTTCTCCTTTGAATTGAACTTATTTTAGTTAGTTTTTTTTTCTTTTAAAACTCAGTTTTTGTTCTAATAATTTCAGGACTTTTGTAGCCAAGTAGAACAAAGCCTTTTCTCCAACAAATATTTGATAACTGGTTAAAATTGATGTAAACTCATAATACCTCTCATTGATTTTTTTGTTTTGTTTTGTTGTGGGTTTTTTTTTAGTGATGACTTTGGTGCACAATCTTACCACAAGTGGAATTTGTTTGTTGGTTTCACAAGCATGAAAGAAATGAGGGGATGCCAGAGAATATAGTTTGGAATACTATATTCCCAGTAGAAGCATTTATTTGTTTTCGTTCACACATGACTTTGAGTCATATATGTGTCATAATTATGTGTGTCTTTATCTATTCGAGGATCCGGAGGAGTGACACTAGTGTATTTCATAAACATATCCACCATATTTGTATTAAACATGAAAGTTTAGAATTACAATTCGGTTTTGCAAATACGTGTGTTTTGTAGTATTGTTCTTAAAAATTGAGTGTGAGGCTTGTTGGAGGATAAACTGAAGAGAGACGGTAAAACTATTCGTATCCCATACATAATTTGATTATTCGAAGAGTAAATATGTATTGAAACTGCTAATAATCAGAAAAATATTGAGGTATTTTCAATCAGTTTAATTTTACAGTGCATAGTTGGGTTGCTCTCCGTTGTTCTATGTTACATCATTTTTACCTGGGCTGAAGAAACATGTAATGATTTCTCTGATCTTTAAAGGTCTCTGTTACTTGTTGTAACTATATATATATATATATATATATATATATATATATATATATATTATTCTTATACAATAAATGATTGTTTGTTTTCTTGATTTTCTTCAACTCAGCGGAAAAGCCTTTGTCTCTGTTCCTGTTTTTCTCACCTCTTCCAGAAGGTGGCAGTATAATTCTGCGTTGACGTGTATTTGGTGGTTTTCATCACATCAGAAAAACTTGCACTTTGTGTATATTCTTGATTAAAGTTTCAATATTATGTAAAATTACTGCTCAGATGTTAAATGTATTTTGCCAGAATTGAAAATTAAAGTTTTAGTTTTAGTCTGTACAGCACACATTTCATAGTGACAGTGAAATGGAGGATAAAGTAGCCTACAAGGTTAGAGGTTGTGCACAGGGATTATTGTGGTTAAAATGTAACGCAGATGCTTTTATCTCATTAAAATTAACAGAAAATATATCAAATGTTTTTCCTCACAGTAATTTTAGCCTTTGAAAATGTATGCTTTTGCAGCTGTTTAAGAATTAGTAAAAAAGAAAACAAATTGCTTGTAACATTCTTAGTTTATTAAGCTGAACAACCCAGTCAGATGTAGCACTTGAAATGTGAAGTAATGTTGTAAATTATAACTCTATGCACAAATCATGCATCTGGTATGTTGTTTGAAAAACAACAAAAATGGTTAAAAATTGAGTTTTGCTTGTTTTTTTTCTCTGTCTTTCAGTCAGCCATAAAAGTCTTAAATCCCAGAAACCAAAGTTTGTGGAGCAAAGAAAACATACTTGAAAAGTTCAGCAATCAAACTTATTGTTGACAGGTGAGGGAGTAGGAACCGAGTATATTGTACTTTGAACCTTTTACCTCATTTGTCACATTACAGTCACAAATTTTATTGTATTTTATTGAGCTTTACGTGATAGGCCAACACAAAGTCGTTTATAATTGTGATGTGAAAGAAAAATGGCACATGGCTGTCAATACTGTTTGAAAGGTTGGGTGTGTATTTCTACTCAAACTCCTTTTCCTGACACCCATACATAAAATCCAAAACAAAACCTCCTGGCAGAACTCACATCATTAAAACTAATTCACCTGTGTGTAATTTATTCTGTATATAAATATAGTTACTGTGTGAAGGACTCAGGAGTTTGTTAGAGAATATTGGTGAACCAAAGCATTATGAAGGAGCACAGCCGACTGTTCAGGGAAAAGTGGTGAAGTTTAATCACTGGATTTTTAAAATCAATGGACTTGGCCATTAACCCTATGACTCAAACTTCATCGAAAAACCCCTTATTTCAGGTCATGGGAGGTGGAAGCCATTTATCTGAGAGGTCATATGAGGTCATCTGGAGTCATTTCAGTGAATGAGTTGCACAGAAATGAGCTCCACAGGATGTAGGAATGTGGTGTAAATGTCACAACATATTTAGAACCAGATGTTTGCAATTTGAAGATAGAACAATGCCAGCTTATTGAACGTAATATATGTGCCCCTCAGTGAAATGCTCTATTGTAAAGTTGTTTTGAAAATCTGCTATCCCTGACTGGCTGGATGCGAGAATAACAAAGGAAGACAACGTGCAGAGGGTAAAAAGGTACCACAGAAGAAAAACATTAACAATCCTGTGACAATATTAGGCAATTCATTCCATTGTAATGCATCTGCATAAGTTGATTGCTAGAAGAGATTACCTTGGAAAACACATAAACACACTTTTAGCTTGTCTGTTGGAGAGCTCACAGGGAAACTTTAACGCTTCCAGCACATTTCTGCTTGTCTATGGTCTCAACGATGTTTGGAATTAAATTAAATTATCAAGGTATGTCTTTTCTAAACCAAACACAAAGATGTACTTTTAATTATTTTCACGCATGTCATTAGTTTATCCATTACAACAGGGGAGGTAGGATTTTGCCAGTTTTTCCAAAGGTTCTGGATAAGGTGACAAATAAACTCATTAGATACTTAGAAGTTCATAATTATCTGCCTCATTCAACAGAGCCTCAGACTTGCTTTTTAATTTAGCTTATTAAATTGCTACTTGATCAAAGTAAAGTAGTTGGAAGAGTTTATCATTAAAAATACTTTTGGAACTTTAATTCTCAGAATACTACTTTGAAAAAATAAAAAAAAAATTATTTTAAGTTTAGAGTAGTTACAATTATATCTTACTAACTGTAAAGACTGTGTGAGATGGTGAGAAATCAACATTTTGAAAATTAACACAGGTGTTATCCAACACTCAGTTCTTGATCCACTTCTTTTTGGTTAGTATGCAGTGCATCCAGAAAGTATTCAGTCTTTGCTTAATGCTTTGTTCATCCACCTTTGGCAGCAACTTTTCTGGAATACGATGCCACCAGCTTATCTCACCTGTCTTCAGGTATTTTGGCCCATTCATTTTTTGCAGTTCTTCTCAAGCTCCATCAGATTGGATGGGAGGCGCATGTGCAGCCATTTTCCAATCTTTCCAGAGATGTTCAATCAAATTCAAGTCTGGACTCTCTATTGGTCACTCTAGGACACTCACTGAATGGTTCTGAAGCCGCTCCTTTGATATCTTCAAGGCTATTCTACCATCAGGCCTGTTTGATGGATTGCTGCAGAGATGGGTGTTCTTCTAGAAGGTTTTCCCGACAGGTGTGTCAATTTTCTCTGTCAAACCAAGTTCAATTAACTGAAGTTACCAAGAACGGACTCCATTTAAGCTGTATAAACATCTAAAGGATCATGAGTTGAAACAACTCAATTTTGAGATCAGTGGCAAAAATACTTAATTAAATGTGATTTCTTGGTGTAAAAATGTCAAAAACTTTTATCCACATTTTCACAGTGGAATATTCTTGTGTAGAATTTTGAGGAAAGAGATTCACTTAATACAATTTAGAATAAAGCTGTAAAATAATAAAATTTGGAAAAAGTGAAGCATTGTGAATACTTTGCAGATGCACTGCACATAATTTACAATATTTATATTCCAGTGGTGTCAACATGGAGCCAGTACTGGAGTTGCAATTGTTTCCATGAACCTGTCAGAGGGTTTAAAGTTTATGTTAAAAACTGATACAACTGTTTTGATTTGCTTAATCTATAGATTAATATGAAATGTTTCAGAAGTAAAATTTCTTGCCATCATGCTGGATTCTCATTTGAAATTTAACAAGCAAGTGAAGAAGGTGAGCAGAATTGTGAAAGCCAACTTATGTCATTTTAGACTGATTAGATACAGTCAGTCATTTCATTCTGAAAGTTTTTATGCACTCAATGTTTTCTTTTTTTTTTTACATAATTAAGTTACTGTTTAAAGGCCTTCAGTTATAAGCTGCCCAAACATCTACTAAGTCACTAAAGATGATTAATAATCAAGCAGGCTTGGACAAGAAGCCTGGAAGGACACATCACTGCCATGTGCTCAAAGTATGTCATTTGATTAATTTTGAATATTTTATAAAGATATAAAATTTTAAATTCACTTTTAAGTGAAAGGGTTACTGGAAGCACAGAGACCTTTTGCTTAATCTTAAGGAAAGTTATCTCTATGAGGAGCTAACGTGTAATTCTCTTCCTGCAAAACTAAGAGAATTACACGAATTACACGAAACTAGTCAGAGTTTCGTGTAATTCTGACTAGTTTCAGTTTAGATTACAGATGAAGAAGTTTCTTAAGCAGGACCAGCCAAAATATGTATTTGCCACTTTTCTCTTTTTGATGTTATTGTTGAGTCACCATTGTTTCAATGCGCTCTAATCAGATCCACATTTGTATTTGTTTGTATTTTAACTTTAGCATTATGTTGTTTTATGTAACCAAGGGCCCAGCTGGGGGCAGGCGGAATAAATCAGTTTTAGGCTTTAAACGTTAAAGTGTAATGAATTTAGTAATTCGCTGTACAAATCAATTCAATTCAGTGAGTGAAAAATTATGTAAGCATTAAATTTCTGATTAATAAATTATTATTTTTATTTCTATTGTATTTCTCGTCTGCCCCCCCCCCCCTCCCCCCCGGTGCAGACGGCAGACTTCCCCCCGCAGGGAGGAGAGAGGCTGCGACTCCGAGAAGAGAAAAGTTTCTGGACGCTCTAGGTGTCTTGGACGCAGCAGCTGAAAGAAGCCATTTCCTGCCAAATAGTGAGCCCATATAATCGTGACTGCAGCAGCTACTTCCTGCATTGTTACAGTGCTTAATGAGGATTAAGTTGAAGCTGTCATGGTGCTCTGCACGGAGGGCAAGAGACGGAGGATCTTTGTGGAGGCTGGATGATCTCATTAGGGTTTGATACCTGCACAGGACCAGCTCACTAACTGTGTTCTGTTAACAAATACAGATGTGCTTATTTAAATACATGTGACCATTTATATCTGGATTTTATATTTAGGAAAAATTCAAGTCTTACCTGCAAGCTGACAATTACCCCCATCAGGTGAGATAGATAGATAGATAGATAGATAGATAGATAGATAGATAGATAGATAGATAGATAGATAGATAGATAGATAGATAGATAGATAGATAGATAGATAGATAGATAGATAGATAGATAGATAGATAGATAGGTCTATTATTCTTATATATATGCTTATATTCTAGGACTTTTTAGTAATCTACGCATTTCTGTTTTACTGGGGTATGAATAGCATAAGTCAATTTTATTTCTGATCTTAATCCTATTCAACATAATAAAGACAATAGAACATGTCATTCGAGTAAAAGATGTGATGCGACCTTTGTAAGGCAGGAAATTACTTCAGGAAAATTTTGACCCTAAACTTGCCCACAACTACAGTCAGAGCCATAATTAACAAAAAACCATGACATACAAGGTTGAATGACAACATGTATTTTTATATGTACCATGCACTGAGAGTTAAAGTTTTTCCACCACTAACTAGAGAAATGCAGCAAAACTGCATTTTTTGCAGTTTTGCTGCAACTACATGTTTGTTTCACACATGCGTCATTTCTTGCCTCAAACACACATTTGACAATCACTGCAGAAATGTGCCAATACAGAACAGACTGGACAACTGGACTTCAGTAAGGGTAGTTTTTTCAGTGGTCAGAGGAACAAAAGTTGCTCCTCTCACCACTACAGGAGTATGTTATTTTGTTAAAAATAATTAAATATTTATATGGGCTATGCCTATTGGATAGGCAAACTTTGTTTTTCAGGGTTGGTTAAACGTGCACCTCTACCTGTAACCTTTTCTAAATATTTAACACACACAGCACATGGAATAAACTTTATTGTAAGCCGCTAATTGTTGTCAGCTATTGCTAATTTTTCATTTAAACAACAAATCACCTTGTTATGTAAGAGTTGGCCCATTCACCTATAAGAACATGAACCAGACACCAAAATCCTTATCATTCATTCGGTAGTATGTGGATTTTATTTGTTCCGTGCTCTGAACAAAGCCATTCTGGTGGGTAAATATTGACTTATTGCGCAAATAGTCCTTAAAATTCTGATCACTTGAATCTGCACTGAAACCAGTCAATGAAACAACATGTGAAACTGATCTAAAGAACGTGTTCCACAGACATTGTCAGCCCTCAGAGAACAGGTTTCGCTGCATTGTCTAATCATTTACTGATCAACGGCTGGAGGTAAAGTAGTCACTGATCTGGTTTGTCTCTGTATCTGAGGGTAGCCCCATGCTGAGTCCCTGAGTTTACTCCAAACAGTGACAATTCAATTATTTTAATTCTCCTTGTCATAGAAATCTCTGAAAGAAACATATAAAAAAGTGCGTATATGTCAATAATCTAAAAATTATTAGACATATATTATCTTATAATTAATGTTACCAGACAGCTTTTTTTGTGGAACTCATACTGATCGATAGGTTTTATGTGTCTCTGGATCCACATGAACAAATGTACCAGCTCAGAATATTTTCTGACCTACAATGTTATGGTTATATTAAAAAGAAGACCTTTGCTGCATCGTTGATTGCTTTTCTACATACTGTCCAGCCTCAGGAGACTGGAGTATTAGGATGAGAGGACACAAACAATCAGACCTGATGACACAGCAACATCTAGAAAGAGCTATTTTTTGTTATTTAAAGAACGAAGGGGTGAGGCTGACAAAGCACTTCATGCCCCCCACTCTGCAGGGCTGGAGAATATCTTCCCCACTTTAGGCTTTTACTTAGATCGCAGCATTTCATAAACCGTATGTGTGCCTTTCCGTGCCTGCTTGTGGATAAGTGAGGATTAGTTTGGTTCAGAGAGGGATGCTTTAAACGGACAGAGTTCTCATCAGGAGAGCGGGTGCCAACTGGAGCAAAGACGACCATGTTGTTAATGGAGTGGCTCTACTTCCATCGCTCTGGACGTTTGGACTGGGATGTACCTTTATGAAAGTAGAACTCTTCTGATGACAACTTAAAAGTGAGACATGATTGTAGTTCATTGACTCTTATTTGTAGTTACGTAACAGTTTCTCCCAATAGTGGTTTTGAATGAGGAGAAAACTGAATGGTTTCTCATGTGAGGTGATTTAGATCTTAATCTGAGGTCACAGGGACAAATTGGGTTGTTATGGTGAACCCATGACTTCAGTGGATAACAGGAGGCTAGAGTTCATAAACCTTTTGAGAAGGGGGAAACACAAGTGTATTATGTTTCCACAGGAATGCAACTTGTGTTCTTTACGGAACTTTACGTTGTGGCTACACAGGAAGGATTTGAATTGACTACTCCTGCACCTCCATCTTCCAGGTGTTTTACAGTCTCCACCAATCAGACAGCACCTACTCATCCCTAGCAGGTGAAGTGAATACCACTAATGATCTCTTCATGTGGGATAAATTAGTCCTCAAGTTCACTTTTTTTTTTCAAGGTGGATTAGAAATAAGAAAAATGGAAAAGCATAAGGAGTTGAGTGAAGTTGACAATAACCACATTTTGTCGGCTATTCTATTTGGTCAGAGTATTCCCAAAACTGCAGCTCCCACTATCTAGTAAAAGAAGGTCTAAGAAAGGAATGACAGTGGCCCCTGACAGAGTCATGGGCAGTCATGGCCCCGTGATGCACATAGGGAAGTGAAGGCTGGCTGTGTGGTCTGATCCTACAGACAATGTGTTTCAAATACCTGGATAAATTGAGTTTGGTTCTGACAGACCTCAGAACACAAAGCACATTACACGTTGTTGTGTATGCAGACATGAAGGAGTGACCTTGCTGGTCATAATGTTATGCCTGATTACTGCATTGTCAAAGCTTTGTTGTTGTATCAAAACCACACAGAGAATCTCTTAGATTAAATTGTCTTCTGTCTTGTATGAGCCCAATATCACCACATAAATAAAGTCTAAGTGGAACTGCTTCCACTGGACAGTTATGTTTATGATATCTGCATATTAAATTCATCAATATAACACTTTCACGGATCTGTTGGAATAAAAACATTTTTGCAGTTTACAAACTATGTTTTAGGGGTGATTAATGAATGACAGCTTAAGACTTAGGAATTATATTATCTCCTTACAGCGAGGATGAATAATGTGGAAAAGGACCTCGAACTGGCTGTTAGGTTTCGGTGGAGGATCTGTGATGCTGAGGGTGTGCTTCTCTTTAAAAAGCTGTGGGAATGTCAGTACCAAGATGTTCATATGAGGAAATTTCTAATAAAAAACAGGTAGCCTGTAAAAGAAAGTGGTAGTAGTTTTCACTGAGTCTTTAAATCAGGACATTGATCAAAAACAAATAGCCAAATCAAGGCAGAATTGCTCCACACAACTTAAAATTTGCAGTCTTTCATGCAATTCTACAATCAATTGTTGCATATCTTAGCTTAGATATATTTTTTGGCTTAATTGGCGATTGTCTTGGTGGCTAACAGAACTTTTTCCAACAACTTACACTAAAAGTATTGAGGAGAACCTGTGAAACTGACCTCTTTTTCTTCTAAAGCTTTCTGAAGCAACATTAAGTTTGAACCAGTAGGTTATTTCAGGTGACGCCCCAATGGGCTCTGCCACTAAAGTGTAGTGCTCACATCTTGACTTGAGGTTGCATTTTTATGAGAAAATAAGTATTTGGGGGGGAAATCTTTAGTTGTACTGAAATGCTTATTCCGTCACTGTGACATCCTGCGTGTCTGAGTGTGAGCATGTGCTTTTTATTCGCTTCGTCCTGCTAAGGGTCACTCCAAAGACCCTAACACCTAGGCTCCGCTTTGGCCCTTGGTGGCCACCGGCTTACATGATGTTCTCCGGTCGCCCTGGTACGCCGAGGTGCGCATGCCCACTAAGAGGACGCAGCGGCTCCATGTGTGTTGAGGCGCATTATTTGGCAACAGACGCGGCAGCGGGGAGGGCCGAAAAAAAGAGGATATCCCCTGGATTTCAAAAAAGCAACGATTTATCGAGGTTAACTGCAGATTAAACATTCCCTCTTCGACCATCGGCGAAGAACGGGCGACAAAGCTTCAAAGTAAGTTGACTTAGACGAAGCTTAAGTTTTTTAGTGAGTGGATCGAGGGGAGCCTTTTATTCGGACTCGACGAGAGGAGCCAGGTTTTCCTCCACCTATCTGTGACGATAAAGAAGCTGATGGGCTGTTGAAAAGTAACACTTCTCCGCAGAGCCAAAGGTTGAGCGTTGGGGAGGGAGAGGGGGGGCTCGCTCAGACGAAATTTAGCCTTATTTTACCCTTCCTCAGGCTCGCCGGTGTGTAAATGTGACAGCCGGAGTTGGTTCCGTGCGTTAGAAGTCGCTAAATGAGGTGAGGATTACAACGTTACACCGCCGGCGGCTCGTCGGCGGCAAGCTCACTCCGTGGGCCCGGTGGGTGAAATTTATGAGTTCCGAGTGGAAGATTTTACCTCGGGAGGAGGGAAACAGGTAAACAGACTCGGCTAGAGTCGAGCAATCCCACTTTCAGGGCTTTACGGTGAAAGTTTGTGCCTCCTTTCGAGCTGTCCCGCATCGGGGTGCAGCCAGGTCAGCGATTCGGGCTCGGTTCTGGTGGTTCGGGTCACAGTGTCGAACAGAAGCTGGGATGAAGGACTTTTACTAGTTGGAGTCAAAGTGTCTGTCAGCTGATGCTGCTCGGACATTGACCGTGTTTTATCTGAAGCTAAATGGTCTTCGTGTTTTTGTTTGTGCGATCTAGCTAACGTTAGCTCGCTAACTAATAACACCTCCTCCGAGGCGGTGTCAGTAATAAAAAGCCGGCTAGTTGCACATGTACTGTGGGCTGGGTTTAGTTTTTAAAGGGCTGACTGTGGTGTTGGACGGTGTGGAGGCTGCTGAAACGGTAATGGTGGACGCGGCTGCCCGCTTTTAAGCCCCGTGGCTCCACCGTTGGTTCTGCTATCTGATAGCTAATCTTCCTACTTCTCTCTGTGACAACCGTAGTCTTCCTCCTCTTAAAGCTGAACACACACACACACTCACACCCGCTCGGTGACACACGACGCACACACTCCCACTCTGCTTCTTCCTTTCAGCCAGACAGCCACACACACACATTTCTCCACACGAGTTTCCAGCGCTTCAGGACAAAGCTGTGTCTCAGGCTTTTCTTTGCCATCTATCCGGTTTATGTAAAGATGTTCATCTCTAGCTCATGATCACGCGTTAAGGTGGATTTATAACATTTAATAATTGATGATTGAATATGACTGAAGCCGGCGGGAACCACGTTCAGCATCCAGCAGCACGCCAGGAAGACTCTGGTGTCTGCTGCTCTTGTATTAAGTTATAGCAACTTTTTTATTTGCTTTCATGGTAAAAACCTAAATGCTATACTTAATTTACAAAGTTATAGCACATAACAGCTGTTTGTGGTAGTATTTTTCCATTTTTATTGTATTTTATTTGGATTTAACGTAACAGACAGACACAAAGGAGCGCTTAAATGTGATTTAGGGAGAATCTGAAAAGTGTGTTCATATAGTGAGTTAACATTACATAGACCCACCGTTCTTTTCTGTTACAGCTGTGGGTCTTGTGGGGGTGCTGCCACCATCTTTGCACATCTGTAAACTTAAACCATTTTCCCATTCATCCTCGGAAAGTACCTCAAACTCAACCAGATTTAATAGAGAACATCTCTAAATAGCCATTTCTTAGCCACAGATTCAAAAGTAGTATAGGCCTGCCTTGTGTTTATTGCCATCCATCCTCCCATCATCTTTCCATGTCTATTCCTGCTACAAAAAAGTCCCCCGAGAGCATGGTGTTGGCACCACCACGTTTCAATGTGGATGTTGTGTATTTGGTGTGATTTGGTGTGAAGTATTGATTTTATCCACATCTAACATTCTGCATGTAGCTCAGACAGTCACGTCTGCAACCAAGTACTACATGATACGTTGTAAATAGAGCGTCTTATTGCTGTATTTAAACTATGGTTTTTCTTCCGTTGTGGCGCACAGCTAATAGTTTTTATGTTAGCAGATTCTTTTACCCGAGCTGTAGATCTCTGCAGCTCCTCCAAAGTTCCCACTGGTGTTGTGGAAAACCATTATTTGGTAGATTTGCAGGTGTGCAACTATTCAGTTTAAATCATGAATAACGTACCTTTGAAATTTTACAATTGAATAGTTTTGGGAATATTTTGGTTTTAAAAAGCAACAGCTCAAAATTTTCCATCATGTTTATAACTCTTGTGGGAAGAATTATAAAACTTCGCTATCAGTTCTGCTGAGTAACCAGTCAGACAGTGGTTAGTCTTTTTATCAGTCTTTATTGGATACTTAGTACTACAACCAGATTTCTCCAAAACACAATCAGCCTTTTTTCTCTGTCAGGATCCAGAATAAACTATCAGTTGTTTATCTGAACAAAGGCCATGTAAAGTTTTGTTTACATGTTAACAATATGCCAGCTGTTAGAAAAGGCCTTGCTTTGACCCTGGGTCTGCTGTATTGGACCACCTCTCCAGTACAGTGGCTAAGTGGAAATTTAGTGCCGTGGAAGTACTGTCCATGGCTTGGTTTTATCGTCATATGAACATTAAAAATGTGAGTCAGAAACTGCTCATAAGTTCTGACCTTCCCAGAAAACACCATTCCAGCAATCACACGTGATTCAGGTCCAGCGCTATTGTGTAATCATCTGGGCTTTTGTAAAGGGTCATCTGCTGGCCATATTTTAAGTTGCTGCACAGCACTGCTCGGGGTCACAGGTTGGCGGTGTGGTCAGTTATGGAAAGTATGTTCGATATAATTCATTGTATAGACAGAGCCGGGTCAAAAAGGTTCTCGGAAAGGAATTTTTTTGCAGGCGCTGCAGTTTGACGACGTGGTGTGGCTGCATACTTGCTCTCTTTTTGAAATCTTTGTGCAATCCGGTCGTTGGTTTTCAGAGGCTAGAGTTCTGTCTGTAAATAACATGCTGAGCACATACTGCATTTGGACTGAGGATCTGAGAGCGACATGTGGCACATTTCATCCATGCAAGTAATCGGATAAAATGTGTCACAATAGCGGCCAGGTGTGTATGTTGGAATGTTGAAATCTGCTGGTAAAACTGTAACTTCATTACACAGCAGATATTAGTGAGAATATAGGTTAACTTCACCATCACCCAAAAGTGGGGACAGATAACGTGTGAAGCATCAACCCGGGGAATAGGTTGTAGTATGATTTCTAAAAGATGTCTAAATATGATAATGTTCCGTATTACTGGTGTAATGAGGAGGGACGCAGCAGAGCTGATGTTTTCCCACAGAGTAAGCCCTGTGTTTATGATGCTACTGTACCTTGAGCAATGAATACACACAGAAGCGAGGGCTGCAGCAGAACTGCGATCTTTTTGTCTCTTTTGTGTGTCTCTGCACTCAGCCTTTTCAATGAAGTGACTGTAGAGAAAAGCAACCACCCTGCAGTTTCCTTCACTGCTGTTGCATTAAAAGGAACTAACATAAAAAAAAAATATCATTTTTAATCATGAGCATTAGTTAGCAATGACACTGCAGAAAAGTGTATTTTATAAAGTCCCTCAAAAAGGGTTTTATTGAGAATATTAGGAGAGATATCTTGATACATTACTTTATTGTACCTGTTTTTATTTATTTATGAAGGGATAATCAATACAACGGCTGGTAAAATTACATAACTTTTTGATTACAGTTTTAATATTTGTTATATGTTAATATTTTGCTTCGCAGCAAGAATATTTAATAAAAAGCCACAAATTTAGTGGTAACCTTCAATTAAAACTTTTTTAATGAGTTCTGTGCCTTTTTTAGGCTGAGCTCCTCTTTAGCTACAATGGATATTCTTATATTTAATAAGCTTTCATTGTTGCTTGCATTAACTGTCTTTAGTTTTTGCATGGATACACATTCCAAAGTCTGTCAGTGTGAGGCAACGTGTTGGGGAGGGGCATGTTGCTCTATGCTCCCTACTAGGGGTGCACCGATAAATCGATTCTGATTTTCTTAATTTTGGGAGGTCGGAGGTCGCCTGGCACTTGCATGAGAAACCTATAATGGCCTCTTCAAAGGTCTGAAAATGACCCATATTTTGAGCGAGCGCTGAACAACAGATAATCCAGCAGGTCATGTCTGCATGTGCACAGTTAACAATAGTCAACCTGCTGTTGCCAACTTAGTGAATTGTTGATTCACTAATTTTTTTTTCTAAAAAAAAAATTTGTATGGGCATGTCTGGAAAGGCTTTTAAAAAAAATTGGTGATCCACCACAAAACCGCGATCGGTGCGCCCGTACACTAAATACTAGGATGTTAAAACATCAGCAGTGGTGCGATGGAAGACTGAAGCGATACTGAAAAATAAAACAAAAAGCTTGGTCTACTTTGATACCTGGAACTGGGCCATGCTTGTTGGTTAATTACATAGACTGGCCAGAGTCACTAAGTGGCTGTTACTTGACCTATTTGGTGAATGACTGGTAATTTTCGGATGTGACCTGACCACATTGTATAATTTACACACCACCCACGCTGCAGTTTGCATCACGCAGAGTAACACAGTCAGTAATATCACTGCCTGATCTATGCTATAAATATTTCTGTCATTAATCTCACAATTTGTTGAAATGTTTTTGCATAATTCTGTCCTGAAAACCGGAACAGATCAGCTCAGAGCATTATCACTACTTAGTGTCCATATTAATTACTCACATGCTAATTGTCGCTGCACATTAAAATTGCCTCTGTCCCGTTGCAGGAAGAGAAACTGCAGCCCGACTTTCATCTAAACAAGCCCTGCTTTGTGCTGGATGTATGACACTGGCCTCTGTGTGCAAACTGGGTTAGTTTACTCAACAGGTCTCAACACTTAAAGTGCAGATTTGTTAGTTTACTTTTTTTTTTTTTTTAAATTGGGGTAGTAAAGAACCAAAGTCGGCAAGTCAGACGTGGAGAACTGGAAAACGGCAGTGTGCCTCTTTTCTTGACGATAGCTGTGACGACTACGATTTGCAGAAACTGCAACTGCAGCTAATATGCAGATGTTGTCCACATGTTTGTTTGAAGCTGCTATTCCTGTGTCTCTTTATCCTCCCAAAAAGGAATTTAGCAAAGTGACAAACAGGTTTTACCTTATCAAAGTTTTTCTTTTAAGTTGGGAGACTTTTAACTTTATGGAGCTGAAAATAATAGACAGCTGTGTCCTTATTGGATGTCTGGTCGAAAATGGTTATCTTTATCATGTTGAATGAACTCAATTGAAGTAATTTGTTGACGACATTGTCCAAATTCTGTCCTAGTTTTTAACAAAATGATTCAGAGGAAAAACTACAAAAATACCCAAAGGTCGGAAGTTTTTCTTTGGCCAAACTTGAGTAAAAAGTATTTCTATATCAGTATCAGCTTTTGAAGTTTCCATCTTAAAAGGTTCAAACTAAAAATTGTAGAATTGCAGTCCATGATGATTCTTTGGTGCGTTTTTAGTCCTTCTGATTGCATTATTGCAGATATTGCATATTACCATGGCATTTGAGATTCGACATTTTGTGCCGTTCTTCTTCTAAACAGGTTAGCAGCACATATCTGAGTATCCTGCGCTTAAATACCTTTTTAAAGAGAAACATTATTTTTGGACACATGGTAAAACCTTAAAGGGATTTTTAATCCAGGTGTTGCATGCATCTTACTTATCTATGCATTGTAAAAACTGTATGTTCTGCTTGGAACATTCTCCCTATGGAGAAATTTGCCTCAAATGCATGTTAATAATCTGAATAATATGCATCCTCGTTAGCGTTCAGTGGTGGCTTTCCTTGATCCTGAACGCTGTTTGAGTATTTTCATCTTGTTTGAATAATCCTCAGGGTAATGTGTGCTAGACAGGACAGATAACTGTGCTGTGACACTTTGAGAATTGCACTTCCTGATTTCAAAGACTGCATAATCTATTTTTGCTATTTTGCTGGGTCCTTGGTACATTTGTTCACAAAGGCCGTTTGATCTGAACTCTGTCTACATGGTAAAGTTATGTTTTGTTGGGAGTGGCTTCTAGGGGCTTTTTTTTTCTTTTTAGGGCGTCTGTGAGGTCAGTTTCTTGGGCTGGTTGGGGTCTGCATGTGTGTGTGTGTGTGTGCGTGAGGTAGAAGGAATTATGTGTAAACTGCCACGGAGATGAAATGTGAGACCTGTCAGCCATTCACGTCCCCCATTACAAAGATAGGTCTGGTGTCCGTGTAAGGTTGAGGCGGTTGTACTGGCATGTCCTGTGTCCAAACTTCTTCTAGCAGCGTCATCCTCCTGCCATGGCCCCCCGACCCACTCAAGCCCCTGAATCTATAAGAATCATGTCAGCAAATCAACACACACACACACACACTTTACAATGACTCTGTATAGAAGCTCCACTCTCACTCCAGCACCTGAAGGGTTAACAAAAGCCTCAGCCTCTCTCCGTCATACACACTCTTATACACACACACACACACACACACACACACACTAGACAACCGGTTTAAACCGGTTCCCAGGAAAAGTGCTTTGTGTGTCCCACTGAATCCTGGGAAGGGTCATGTCATGTGTGTCTCAGTGATGTCAGAGTATTAAAAAAAACTTCAGCTCTAGGTTATCAGATGGTTGCTTTGCACACTGGACTGTGGCACTGTTTGCATGTCCTGTATAGGTATGCTTTGAATACACCAACTGGACTGGATGCTCACCACTGTAACAACTTGGAGCAGAGAGAGGGGAGGGAGTAGAAGGTATGGGCAGCCAGGTTGTTGGGGTTGGTTGTACTCATTTGTTACCCCACTCTCAAAAGAAACAATAGTTTCCTGTAGAATGACTCCAGGCATGCCTCAACAAATATGAAGGGCTCGGTCCTTTTTAAATGATTTGTATCATAACTCCACTCTGTGTAGCTTTTGCATCTTAGGATCACCCAGTGACTGCTGAGATGTGTTTGAGTCTTACCTGCTGTTCCTGTTCGACATTTAGTGACCTTTGAACGGACCCTTTCTTATTGCATCATGTGATGCTGGACAACACGTGTTTACCTTTTACACATCTGTTAATAGCTAAGGTCGATCCAAATATCTGCACATGCAAAATCGCATAGTGGTTCTGCGTTAGACATTAGTACTTATTATTTGGTTCAAGTTCATTTTGAAAAATGTGAATATTATGAAAAAATGTTATATTTATATGTTGTATATTCATTTCACATTTTCTTCTGCTTATGAGATCGGGTCGCAGTGGCAGGAGGTTCAGGAGGGAATCCCAGATGTCCCTCTCCGCAGCCACGTCCTGCAGCTCGTTTTGGGGGATCAAAATGTATTGAAGACCAAACTATATTAACTACCATGTTGCTAACATTAAGGTTGTTTTCACATAAAAATAAAAATCCCTTTAACTTAATCTTCCTAAGGTACGTTTCTTTTCCCCTCTCTCTCATTTTAACGTTTCATGATATTTACATTCAGTTCAAACTCTGGTTATTGTTATTGCAAGTGCTCAAACATAGGCTATATATAAGAAACTCCTGCTCAATTTGATTACATTTTTCCTGAATATCTGTATTACCACTGATGACAGATTTATTATCTGTTCACCCAATATCAGTGGATTCAGTTTATGTTTTGATGTTCTGGTTATGCTGTAGGTTTTGGCTGAAATTTCTTGGTACATTGTAGGAAAACATGTGTTGGCACTTTTAAAAATCTTGTTGGAATGCATTCATGAAGTGTCAACAAACTATACAAGGAAAATATGAGTGGAAAGAAGAAAAGAATGAGTCAGAGGTTCAAACCCTGTTTCTGACTACATTCGCCCTCATGCACCATTGATGTAATACTTTATAAGGTTGTTTTTTTTTCATCTGGCCACTTGCGTGTGTATCAAAGTGGTCCAAGCCATTATATGCAAGTGTTGGGAATGGCTGCTGAAATGAGGTTGGGTGTTTTTTCATTAAGCTGACTTGCAAATTTACCAATGGAAAAACGGTCTTTTAAGACATGCTGAATTATGCTGCTTAGGCTTGTCATGATAAGCAATAAATCTATTAATCGCATGATACATTAAAATGAGGACAATAATTTCCAGTTGCATGCTTGTTTGTTTTCGTCTCTCTCTTTTTATCAAAGACATTGGATGAGAAAGTGGATTGAGTTATTCCTCCCCTTCTTTAGAATAAGGTTCTCAACATACAAGGAGCGAAGTCGCTCCTTCTTCATTCATTGTCTGTTGCCTTCCTTCAGCTAAGCGACCGGTGGAATTTGTACATGTGAAATGTTGATGTAAACGTGCACACACGGGTTAGCGACGCAACACAAAGTTGAAAAATGTAAAGCGTTCGTTGCACACGGTACGCAATACCAACGACATCGACACGGCGCGCACTGTCTGTGGACAATTGAGATTTCATAGTCAGTTCTATCAATTGCCAACAGTTCTCATGAAAAATTCCTTCATTTCCACAGTCTGAACCAATATTAGCAAGCTTGAGCTAGTTGGGTACCTCACCCGTTTCTTCGCCATCACTGACCTGCCAGTGTAGCACTGAGAGTACCAGTCTGTCCTTGTGACTGGTCGCAACGACTTTTAACCTCATCTGCTTGGTGTGATGTACAAAACAGTTCAATGTGAACATTGTTTCCCACAAAGCACTGATGGGTTCGGCGGATATTTGCTTCAAGTCCGCCTTCAGCAGGCGCAAACCT
This sequence comes from Phalloptychus januarius, assembly GCA_902982915.1. NCBI lineage: Eukaryota > Metazoa > Chordata > Actinopteri > Cyprinodontiformes > Poeciliidae > Phalloptychus > Phalloptychus januarius. The sequence continues at coordinate 9,672,609 of CADWAE010000466.1, read as the reverse complement.
ACGCGGAGTGAAGTATGCCCGAGTGTGTGAGAGCCGGGCTCTCCATAAATCTGCCTTTATTGGGAGATTGGCACCAATAAAGGCATTGTGGAAAGATAGACGTTAGAAGTCCTGTTTAAAGAGACTGCAGATGTGAATTAGTTTATTCTATAATCTCTCACATTTATGTTTAAACTGTACATTGTCCCTTTTTTAAATGTTTAACTTCTGTAAAAAGTACATGTGAGTACTGACTCTGTGGTGTCAATAGAAATGGATGGACTCCACACTTTTCAGATTGTTTTTTTCTTTCTTGTTTCTAAATTTTCATTTTCACAACTGTGCTCTGTTTTGCGATACAAAACAAGTGGGACTAAAATTTAATATGATTGTTGCATATTAAATTTACAAAAAAAAAAAAGTGCAAGTGGTCTCCAGCCCACTGGGGGAATGCCAGATTTGAGCTGGGAACATGTTGATGGAGGGCATCGTTACGACCAGAGTAGCAGACATCACATATTGACTGATGTGGTCCGCCGTCTGCCTGCTTCTCTCTTATTTCCAACATGACAGGAGGGATTCAGAGCAGTCTGTGTCGGGGTTAATGTGTGACTGTGTGGCAGTGCGTGCCATGTACTGGAGCACTTCTGTAATGCTCGTCTGTGTGACAGACAGAGAGCTGCCTTTTGTCTTTGGTTCAACTCCTGGTGGCGTTTTAGCATCTGATGGGGTAGAATCCGCAGTACGGGGAACAGCTCAGTATAATGGCTCTGGTGATCATCTGACCCAAAGAAAAATGTCCGAGATGCACAAACTACAAAAAATATCTTCATGTGTATATTAGGAGTATTTTTTTTTCAACTGAAATTGTGCTTAAATAGTTGGTCGTTTAGTTTAGTTGATGTGATTATGTTGTCATGTTAGCTGTCTGATGTCTCACTCCCAGCATGTTTGTTCCAAGTCATTTTAGGAGAAGGAAAAAAATACAACTTGCAGCACTTTAATGATCCTCAGATGTCTTGTTTCTTTCTTCTTTTTGAACACTTGCTAAATAGTACCATGTTTGCGTCAGATTTTCTGACTTTGGTTTTTGGTTCAGACTGAAATTTGGGTAATTAGATGTTTTGGAATTACGCTGGAGTCAACATCTCGGTCATGTGACCAGGCTGCTAATCCAACTTGTTTTGTCTTGGGGCCATGTCAGTGTGGCTCTGTGCCCTGCTGCAGATTCAAGGTCAGATTTGTCTCCAGCAGTTGCTTAATGGTAGGTGTGAATTCAAAACAGTGCTGGGAGAAAGAGAGAATCATATTGTTGGAGGTAGTCCCTCAGTAATGGGGGTCTGTGGTTTCATAATGACAGTTAAAGAGGAGGAGGTGACAGATTAGATTTCACTATTGTGGACTGAAATTGTTATATGGATGTATTTAGTACAAATGCACGGATTGTGCTGATGTTAGGTTTTCTTTTAGCTCTGATTTGCTGATTTTTAACGTTCTTCGAATGACCAGAAGATATTAATCAGAATTGCTCACATTTGAGTTTTTTGGCCATAAATTGAATTTAGTTGCATTCTAGCTTTGTTTTTGCTCATTAATTACTTAATCCAAAAACTTTCTTTTTTAATTTTAATGTCTTAAAGAGTTTTTTTTGTTGTTGTTTGTTTGTTCTCGTACTTTTGGTTCACCCTTAAGAAATTCTACTCTTGGCTTAGTTTCCTTAGGCTCCTTTTACATCTAAATTAGTATATAGTTATTATTTATATTTTATTTAGTTGCTTTATATTTCACATTTTATGTACGTCTTGAGTTTAAGTCATGAGGGTTCTAAATATTCACACTTAACTCTGCATTATTTACTCTATGCATGTGAGTTAAAATGAGATGTGATTATGTTGTTAATTGATTTAGCATCTAATTAGTGATCAGCTCTGTTAGTGCCATATGTATTTTTGTAGGCCTAAATGTCAACTCTTTCCAAAAGCTTTGTCTTCCTGGGTAGAAAATACCTTTAAAATAGCCATCTGTAAAAAAAAGACATGCTTTAAGAAAAATAGATGGATGCGAAAAGAAAAAAAAAGAAAGTATGGAACTGAAGTGTAAAAATATTCATAAATTAATATTTAATCTTTACTGAGTTATCCTGTCTGTAATTATGTTTTGCCTGTTCTTATTGGAAATGTCAAACTCCATTGTAAAGTGGTTAAACTGGATTTTATCCGTAAAGTCAACCTTTAATGACCGATATGATCTAAATGTTTGCCGTTACTTTTAAGTTGAGGTCAAATTAATATTCAAAGTTTTAATTATTATATAACTCCAAATTATTATATAACCTTGGTTTGTGTGAAAATGGAGCAGCTCAGTTAATGTTTTTTTTCTTCTCTGCAGGGGATGTCTGAGGAGGCTGTCCGCCAGACTCGCAGCCAGAAGAGGGCGCTGGAGAGGGAGGCTGCCCCACATTCTGTGGACCTCTCCAATGTGGACAATGAAAGCAAAAAACCCAAACTGGACCCTTCTGAGCCTGCGTCAGAGGCACAAACTAAACCCAAGCCTGACCTTTTACTGGCACAGGACGCTGCGAGCCGGACTAGACCCGGATCAGATCCTGAAACGGAGCCGGAGCAGAGCCGCTTGCCGGTACCGTTAGTGTTACCCCCCACTTCCCAGTCGGTGAAGGACGATCGGGATCGGACACAGAGACACCAGACGGCTGAGTCCGGTTCAGACAATCGAATTCACTGCAATGACAGAGCAAAGACGGAGCCGACTATGGACCAAAAGAGCCGGCTCCGGCAGACGGAGCCAAAGGCCGCGGGTGGGATACTTGCTGCAGGCGAGGTGAAGGCAACCATTAAAGTGGAAGTCCAGACAGAGCAGCCTGTGGACATGAGCACCACCAAAGGGTGAGACACGAAACAAAGCAATGACGCTCTCAAAGTTTATCAACCAACCATTTTAGATTATTTTGTTACAACCAAACACTAGAAGGCATTTCAATCTTGAAGGAAAACTGATAGTTTTGCAGTGTTTTGTTTAACAGTCCATGCACTTCCAAATACGGTAGTTTTCTATTTTTATTTTATTTTTATTTTTTTTGTGAATTTCTATTGGAGCTATTCACACCAGATGTCTGTGGCAAAACAAGTAATCCTCACAGAAAAATAATGAAAACAGATCAATTCAAAAGTTATAAAGAGGAGTGGTAGAGAGAATAAGCATTAAAAACATGAACATGATTTTTGTTTTTCAATAATTCCCTGTGGCATTCCTCCTTCAACTACATGAATGTGAAAACACAATACGCTGAAACACCATTTCTGGTCCCCCAGTGGCCTTCTAAAGTTACTGTTGATGCGAGTTGAAAAGAAAGTCACAAAAAAATGAAGTTATTCGTTTTTATGTGTGGATACATGCTCTTTGGATATCCACTTTGACACAAAAGATGCTTCAGTCCCGCAGAGTAACTGAACTTTACTAATGTGTGGGAGATGTTGAGTTTGATCTCTGGCATGCTTTAAACTACTTATAGCGATCACAGCTAAGTTTGGTTAGAAAATAGTCAATCGGATTCTGTTTCTACAAATGCTGGGGTGCTTTGAGTCAGAGAATGCAAGACGGCTGTGTGTGTTCACACGGTGATGCTGCAGACTGGTAGGTCTGATCAGCCTCCACCTGAACAGTGCAAGCTGTGCCAGGTTTTCAGCACTGTTATAACCCTCATATAGCTAACTGTGATCCAGATTCCTTTCCTCACGGCTGCCCGGCTGGACAGTTCGCATCAAGATGAACAGGCTTTTTACTTCATCCTTAGACTGTAGTGCACAGGGTGAGTTGGATGGAACCAACTCAAAGGTATGAAGTTTGAACTAAAAGTGCCAATTCTTTCTCTGTTATTAGTATGTTGGTTTAACAGAAGTTTAATACTTTTAATTTTGCCAAATTACAGAGAAAGTGTCACATGATTGGATGCTAATTTCTCAGTATTTCACGCCGTTGTCCAATTGTTCTAGAGCAAACTATTACATTAGCCTTTTCTTCAGGAGTGAAGTCCTGGGCAGTGAGTGTTCTGAGTGGGCATTGTACCTTGATGTTATCAGGGAAAAACTGCTAACTCCAAGCCTTTTGAAAGGTCATCCCAGAAAGTCGTTGGCTCTAGGGGCCTCTTGTGATAATTGTTTGACTCTTCCGTTTGTAATCTTGGGAGAAGCATGTGATTGTGGCAGGTTTATGATGAAATAACGTTCTTTCCACTTCTGAATTTTTGCCCTAATGGTGCTCACTGGAATTTCCAAAAGTTCAGAAATACGCCTTTTAAGAGTGTTGCATCACGACGTTTTGCAACTTTAGGGTTAGAAAGGTTTTATAAGAACTGTTTGCTTTTACCCATCATTACGTGGCACTTGTGGGATACCTTGGTAATGAGAAACCTTTTTATAGGCCATTAGTTTGCACAAAACCCATGAATATTAACCATTATGGATGAGAAGCAGGATTCCTTTCTAAGTACTGACAGACTCAGGCTATTCTCTTGGCTTTCTGTGTCTTTTTTTGCAGCTTTTCTTCATCCTTTTAATACTTCTACGCTATGTGTTGCTTCTTTAGTCATAGGTTATGGACTAGTTCTTGTTGATTTCTTTTGCGCAAGTCACACGGCATGTTCCCAACATGTGGTGTGAATTTCATGTCAACAGCCGTAATTGAAATACACATTTACTGAGGAAAAACTTCAATGTATTCAATGCTGGTTTTTCCCAGGTGTAGATCCTGATGCCGCCGAAGTTTTAACTCGTGTGTCCGATCACATGAATGATCAGTTGTTTCAGCTTCAAAAGTTATTTTGTTCACTGGAAGACTGCCAGCTACTTTGGGGTCCACTTTATATTTCTTTAAACCTCACATCTTGAAGCTTTAATTATGTGAGCATATAAAGCTATGTTAGGACACTTCAGTAACCCTCATGTTGCGTCTGACTCAGTTTTGATGGGAGGCTAAGCGTGGGGGCGCATCTTTTAGTCTACCTCCATTTTCCCTCCACTCTCCACCTGAACCCTAAAAACTCCCCTCACACAAAATGAAGCCGTGTGTCACAAACTGGTTCCAGCCGGCTGTTGCCATGGTTTCCACCGTGGAAGGAACAGGGGGGAGTTAATGTGTCACGTGACTTTGACTTTGAGGTCATGTGACTTCTTTGGAAGAGTCGTGATTAATCCACAGGAAGTGATGATGATGGCGCTAAGCCCCTGAGGAGAGATTATTACGCGCACACACACACAAGGAGGACAGCTAGTGGAGGCAGGCCTCATATTGTCAAGAAAATGTTTATGCCTTGTAGGAATGTTTAATGTCTGCAATCATTGCTTGTTTTCTGGAAACATTTCTACGCCGGTTTGGTTTTTTGAGCAGATAAAAGCTATTAAAACCCTGCAGCGGAACCTGTTACTTTGCATTACAGGATACAGCGGAGGGTTTGAATAAAATATGTGTAACAGTGTGGTTTAGCAGCGCAAAGACTGATTGCCATGGGTAGATTCATACTCTCTTCTGGAAATCCATTTGCTTTCGTTTTCCTTGCATTCTTTGTGTGACGTATTTAGCCCCTGTATGGGTCACTCCCAAATGCCTTAGACGCCTGTTTTTTGTTTTTTCTAAAACCATGCTCCTGTCCCATTTCTCTCTAAAACAGCCGTTTCATTGTGGCTTTAAGACATTTTCTGGAGCTTTAAGGGACTACTTTGCCCCTCCTTGGCATTTAGGTGTATTTGCCTCTAGTTGGAATAGCATAGACATGACTGGACTTGTTAGATTACAGTAGAGCAGATAAACCTGTGGTCATAAAGTATAATTGCTGCAGTATAGCAGACCTCCTTGAAGGAAGATGGTGGGACACTATTTGAATTAGATTAATCCTGTAGCTTTTTTTTTTTTTAAACAATAAAGATGAAAGCGGGATTTCTCGGCATGCAGTATTAAAAGCTTCGCTTCTTTTCCAAGTATGTTTTTCCACACTTGGAAAACATTTCAATGAGTCTCTTTCACTTCTTCCTTGAAGTTTGTATTCAAATGCAGCTGAAACGTAACGCTGAACGTTGCTGTCCTTCCTTTGACTCGCAGTATAAAAAAGGAGAAGCGTCCCCCGTCCCCAGAAGACGACGACGTCATCATCTTGTCTGACAACGACTCCCCGAGTCCACCGATGAATGGCTTGAGCCACTTCAAGGAGCTGGACACCGACCTGCTCATGGTTGGACAAAAACACACAATGATTACAAGTTGCACATTCACAACACTTTGCAAAGGTATTATGGAAACTCTTGGATTTTATTGAGGGGGTGTCAGAGTAAAGGGAGCTGAATCCAAGATTATTTTTAGTAAAAAAAAAAAAAAGTTGAATGTGTATTCATGTTTTTAGACTGCATTTTGTTACGATTTTAACTTTGTTTATCTTCCATAAGGTAATTAGATTAAATAAATTAGGATTTTTATTAAGATTTCAACTAACAACTAATAATTCCTAAAATTATTTTAATAATTGTGGCCATTATTGTGGAGATCAATTGGATTGTAAAATTTGGCACGTTTTTTTTTTTTATCAACTACTTCAGTCTTTTTTCATACAATATTAGAACTAAATTTGATGGTGTAAACAAACAGATAATTCACTGCCTTTTATTAAAAAAGAAAATAAACATTTTATTCAAAATAATAATGGAACATTCCTTCAGTTAACGATTGATCATTTGTAGAAGAGGATGCCTCTATAGCTTCTTTTATCGTGTTTTATCAACGCAAAAAGCTCAGTTGTTCCTGCGTAACTTCTTAATAGGACAGCACAAGTCTTTTTTTTTCCACAAAATTTTAACTTGGTTAGTTAAAACTAAGCCATAATAGAGCATATTTACACAGTTTTCTTTTTTTTATCATGCATTCAAATGACTGACTTTCTGATTTTACTGTTGTGTGCAGAAGAGCAGCCCAGCAGAAAGAGAACAGATCATCAAGCAGCTGAAAGAGGAGCTGAGACTAGAGGAGGCCAAGTTGGTGCTGCTGAAGAAACTTCGACAGAGCCAAATTCAGAGAGACACTCTGCAAAAGGTAAACAATACGTTTCGCCAACAGCCGCTGCGCCTCTCATCTTGTCCTTATGGCTGTGCAAGGGGCTGATGCCTGAATAGAGCGTTAGCTGTTCTTCTGATGAAGTCTGAATTACAGGCTCATACTGTCTCCACTTGTGTTGGGATGACAAAGACGGTAGCTAGGGCTTCCTGTGAGATTGTCTGTTTCTAGTGAACCTGCACGAGGCTGAGGTCAGGTTAAATGTGCCACTACAAGATCAGACGAGTTGGAGGGGAGAGTCATGATTAGTCATCCAGTGCAGGTCAGTGTGGAGCCAAACATAATGAGTCACTAGAGAAGCATCTAAATATTTCATGGTCATGTATTTAGTTGATTTATTAAATAATAAAACATAGGCATGGCACCGCCCATGTTTATGACTCCTTCCTCAAAAGCAATAACAATATGATGGAGGAAACCTTTTTGAGTTGTTCAGCAGTTACAAAACCTACGTGTTGGATTTCTGTAAAAGCACTAAACACTTGATGTGCGCTCTTTGTCTGCTTTCGTTTTTTTCTTTTCGTTGTTGTTGATTAATGCTGCTCTCTGTAATTTTTCAGCCCTCGGGTTTATCCGGATCCTCTGCTCCTCCTCCTCTAATTCGAGGAACCATTACAAGCAATAAAGGCTCTCAGCAGGTTAATGTTCAGTTTTCCTCACATGCTTTCAAGCTGGTCATTGGTGTTTAAAGGATCATTGTTCATCTAACACCGGTGTCATTTATCTCTGACCAGATTTTGACAGGAAAAAGTTCAGGAACCGTCATCCCTCCCCCTCTGGTCAGAGGAGGACAGCAAGTGTCGTCCAAACATGGCTCCCAGATCATAATGCCTCCTCTGGTTAGAGGGGCACAGGTAAGCCACGAGATCTCAGTGGTACCGTATTAATCTGTCTGGCTTTTGCACAGTTAGGTTTGTTGGACAGATACAGTCTAAATATTTAGTCTTACTGCTTGCAATTCGGTCACGAGTGACCAATTGCAAAATAATTATGGTAAATAGAACTTATCTCTCTTTGCACCTCTGTCTCTTTGTGTATGTTCTCTTTGCTTTGGTGCTTTTTATGTCCCCTCCCTTGTCCTCCACTTCCCTCATCCATGACGTGACTCCGTGTCCTCCCTCTCATTGTCCTGGTTAGCCCATCTCCGTGTCTCCACAGCAGATCCACGCTCTCCGCCAACAGCAGCAGCAGCAGCAGCTGGCAGTGACCGGAGGTTCAGGATCAGGCCCCCCTCCTCTGCTGCTGGGCACCAGGAACTCGGCCACCATGGTCCAGGGACAGAGAGGCATGGTCCAGTCGGGCCTGATCCGGGTCGGCAACAGTGCAAACGCGCTGGTTCGTATCTATCAGGAGCTCAAATTTGTAATTTAGGAAATAAAAGATCAAGATGAGTTTCTTTAAACTGAAGCAGAGGATTTAGAAATGAAAAAAGTGGGTTTTAAATCATTGTGTACTTGTTTTACATCCCTAGAATGTCAGACATCCAATAAATCACAACCAATGGCCTGCAGTCTTTAAGTAGGCCATTGGTTGAAAACTTGTTTTTTCTCCCTTGTTCAAGTAAAAAAAGTAAAAAAGCAATAGAGTATCTTCTGATCAGATATGATTTTATATAAAAATGTGAAGTTACATACAAATGGTGGCACATTAAAAACAAAAATGAAAAAAGTATGGACAAAAAAAAGCTAACATATTCAGGCAGAAGAATCGCCTTTCCCAGTAATTTTTCAATATACTAAAATAAGTACTTGTAGTGGGATAACTATCGGGGTATGGCTAGAACAAGCTTGTTCTTCATTCTATTAAATTACTGGGATTGGATATCTGGAAATTTTGCTCAAGTAATAGTAGCAATACTTCATAATATGACATAAGTAAAAGTAAAAAGTAGAAAAACTACTCCTAACAGTAATTTTTTACTGTTACTGAATTTTAAAGTTACTGAACCTTAGTGTGTAATTTTTACATTTTTTTTTCTTGTTTTTCAGTCATGCATTTGTTCTTTTTTATTTCACATATGGTTTTTCAGAAGTGATATTCCTATGCTAACAATTTCAGAATTTATCTACTTTTTTTCCATAATTTGTAGGTCAACATTTATTTCCATTTTCTCTTCTCTTTACTCTAACATGCACTTTAATTCTCATGCTTTAAGAGCATGCTCATAAAAACTTTTTTTTCTTTAGTTTAAATACAAGGAAATATATTAAACAAAAACTAGGACAGAGGAGTAAATATTAAATAAATCAGTTTAATGACACTGAAGAAAACAACATGTGCCATAGTTGTTTTTTCAACTGTTATCTAAGTTTTAGTCCTCTAAAAAGGTATCTTCTCTAGATTAAAATATGTCAGTTTGCCCTCCTCTCAGTTAGCATTCCCATCAAGACATGCCATAAGTTCTAACCTACTTCCATTTTGTGCCCATATTTAAAAATTGTACCAAGTTTAATTCTTGGAGACGTTGCTGTGCTGTATGGCGACAAATAATCACAATTGTTCCCACATCTAACACATAATCTAATTCAACTGTAGGAGGTAGGACCGGGTTTCTACTGATTGTGCTCTTCCTATCTCCATTTAGTCCAGATTACAATAACAAAACATACCAACGTAGCTCTAAATCTCCACCGTACATTAGTGTCCTGAGGAGATTATTAGAACTAAATTGAAGTCATTGTTGAAGACGAAATAGTCAGGTTGGAAGAGGCCAGAACTATCAAGGTACGAAAAGATGAGGGGAGGAAATGACCAGCACCCGCTGCCGTTAGCTAGTCACTGTCAGATAATCATGACTGTAACACCTCGCAACTGCTAGATAAAATCGATTTATAGCAATGTGTGGGGTGTTACAGCAGTTATCGCGTTGCCATAGTTACCAAGAGCGAGAGCTAGCCAATCTTTTAAACAGACATTTGTACGTCTGATTATAACCGCGCTTTGAACGCTTAACGCTTCGCTATTAGTAAACATGACTCAGCTTCCAATTACTGACTTTTTCCGGAGAAGTGACGGGCGGAAAGTAAAGGTAAACCTGCAGGAAGTGAACGAGAGGAAGCTAACGCTCGGACTTCGTTTTCACCTTGCTAACTATGCGGAAGTTAACATTGGATCTGGACTTTAAACATATCGCTTGTGCAGGGGGGGCGTCTGGACTGCAACTCCTGTTCAAAATCTTAAACACCTAAAACCAGCTAAAACTAGACTCAAATCATCCAGCAGTGAACACAGATTATTTAAAATATGTTTTAGAGTCTGAAACCTTTATTCAGTGTGTGGACGCACAAAATGGGAATTTCCCCGTGCCTCAATTAGGCACCTGGGTAGCTTGAAAAATAATACTTACACTGGTCAAATTTGATCTGAATTATTATAAAGGGAATCATTTTCATTGAAACTTGGATTATAATTTCCACAAGGCTATAAAGAAACACATACAAGGTACCTTTGGTATTTTTGTTCGGAATGTATTATTTTAAACAATGTCTTAAATGTCTTCTTCAATGTCTTCTGTGTTTTAATAAATAGATTAAATGTTCAACTATTCCACAGTTGTATACCTGGGATTTGAGCTGCACAACTTATGAAAGTCCCAGTTGTGATTGTAATGGCATTCTGTGTTACAAAATAATGCTGGATATGATTCTTAGTAGGTCAGTAGTTTTTACAGTGCTGTGTTGTTCATGCTAATATTTTTTTAACAATGATTTTGCTAATGATTTTGGGGAGCAAGATGTTAAAGCACCCACAAAGGACTGAGAATGTGGGTTAACCACAGTCAGCATCTTCATCAACATCATATTCATCAGTAATATTGCAATTGCATGTTTTTGCAGTTGTATTAATATCTACTTGGAATCTTATGTCATTTCAATATAACCTAGTCCACAGTTTACTTGCTTAGGTGTTTACCAACATTATAATAGCTCAATCATTTTACACGAACTTTAGTATCTTGGCCACTAAAGTGACTTTTGATGTCTAGATATGATCCGTTTTCAGCTGGAAATTTGAACATTGGCTTTGTTTTAAGAAATTGTTACTTGTTAATCAGTTTAGATTTTAAACAGGCTTCCGCTGACCTGTGGGGTGTCATTATTTTTGCGTTGTGAAACAAAGAACCATTTCATAACTGTCACTGCTTACAGTAATCAAAGCTGTTCCTGATGATTAGCTCCTTCCTGCCTCTGCTTGTTTACGAAGGCGTCTGCATCCGGTCTGAAGGCCTCCTCCTTGGGAACCGGTGGTGTTTCTGTGGTCGGTGTCAACGACTCCCCAGCTAGCCGCCAGGCTGCGGCTAAACTAGCCCTGCGGAAACAACTGGAGAAGACCCTGCTGGAGATCCCCCCACCCAAGCCACCTGCGCCAGAGTTTAACTTCCTGCCGTCTGCAGCCAACAATGAGTTCATCTACCTGGTGGGACTGGAGGAAGTGGTGCAGAACCTGCTTGATACCATCCACAGAGGTCTGTTAGCTAGCTAGATAGTTTTTTATTATTGCAAACCATTCTAGTCCATGATTTTGTTTTCCCATCAGTTCTAAAGAATTCCCTCTCCTTTCCTATTCAGGAAAAACAGGCATGCCCCTCTCTAAGCAAGTCATCCGAGACCCTTTTATCTGCACCCAGTGCAATACTGACTTTACCTGCCGCTGGAGGCAGGACAAGGCTAAAGGCGGGGTCGTGCTCTGCGAGGACTGCATGTCGTCCAATCAGAAAAAGGCTTTGAAAGCCGAGCACACCAATCGGCTGAAAGCTGCGTTCGTCAAAGCGCTGCAGCAGGAACAAGAGATAGATCAGCGCATTATTCAGCAGGTGTCCTCCCCGGTCTCCCACAGTACCTCCTCATCCGCCTCATCTGCCGCCTCGTCACTGAAGGCAGAGCAGCTGGTGTCTCAGCAGCTGAAGCAGGCTCAGGCCAGGGTTTCCTCCCTCCAGCACCACCACCAGGCCAACAGGGGAGCCAACATCCTCCATCATCACTCCATTAAGCAGGTGGGGGGGCAATGTTTTTATTTTCACCGAAAAGAAACGCTTGTTTAGCAAATATCGGTGCGAGTTAGGCTGTCTGTTTGTGTCCCCCTTAGAGCTCACAGGGCCACCTGTCCCACGGCGTCTCCTCTGTGGGGGTGAGGGGCGTCCCCCACTCGTTCTCCTCCTCCTCGCAGCTGCAGAGTGCGGTGGCGGCCGCAGCTTTGGTTAGCCGGCCAGGTAAGCATGCCCACGTTTCCCACCGCTCTGTCCAGAGTTCAAAGGTGAGCAGCAGTGGGATCAGCGGCGGCAGGAATGTCAGCGGAGGTAGTGCCTCATCAGCTGCATGGAAGAAGCAGAGCAGCAGTAACGCAGGTAGACCCGCACTAAAGCCAGCCCAACTGTGGCGCCTGACATCTCCTCTCTTTCAACTCCTGTCTGGTCCAAAAGCAATCCTTGAACACGTTTCGTCCAAATTCTAATAATGCCTAGAAAACGCATTAAGTGACAAACATTAGTTGAGATCAGAAAGACAAAATAACACGGGAGGAAATGTTTTCGGACAAGGCAGACCCACTCTGGAGTTCCCTTCCTGGAATCGAACCCATTTTTCCTACTTTAGTCCCCTGGTTTCGGTGAGCTCATGTTTTTCCTGGGTGTCTGCTGTAAAGTGTGTTAGAGTAGAAAATCTTTCAGTTTTTCCAACACAGCAGCAGTCTGAAGTTTACAACATGGTTAAATTTTTCATTTTATCTTTTCTATTTTCAGTGAGGAATATGGTTACACCAGAAGTTAGAGAAATAAAACAAATTCTAATTTATACAAGGTTACAAGTTATTTTAACTCCAAGTGGTGCAGCGAGTCGCTTCTTATTTCATGTGTCATCCTATAGTCCTGGAAAAGGACCGTCCAACGCATTAATAAAAACTGGAAGTGGGAAACCATCACCTTAGAGAAGAAAGTCTGATCAGGAAGGAATCCTGAATGAAATCAAATTGAAGAAAACGAGCACCAAAACTCACTGATATTTTTAATAGAGTAAAAGCATTTCCACATACAGTGGGAAGGAAGCTCAAGAAATTGGGACCAAACAGCTACATGTCCAAAAGAAAACTACTAATAAGTTAGGCTGACTGGAGAAATAAAGCTTAAATTTGCAGGGGATCATAAACATGATCGATAGAAAGAGTTCATGTGGTTTCAGTCCAGATTTACCCAGAGGGAAAGGTGCATCAGGGCAAGAAGTGCCTGGTGCTCCCACCATGCGCAGAGTGTACTGTTGCAGCTTGTGGGGGCAGCGCTGTGATCTGGGGTTGCTGCAGTTTGTCAGGTCCAGCTTAAGCAACACAACCAGGTCAGCTGACTACCCGAATACTGAATGATCAGGTTTTTCCATCAGTTAATTATTCCTTCCCTGGTGGCGTGTTAAAATTTCAAGAGGACAATGCCAGGACTCATCAGGCTCAAATTGAGATTCAGGGAGCATGAAACATGATTTTCACACATGCATCGGCAACCATAAATTTCAGACCTTAATCCCATTGAGAAGCCTTGGGATGTGCTGAAGTGAATCTTCTGACATTTCAGACATGATCAAAACAATACCACAGTGAATGCATGCTACAGTCAAAGCTAAAGGAGGCCCAATTAGGTAATGTTATTTTGGACGATTCCGCCCTTTAACTATAAAACATTTGTGTTTTATAGTTATTGACTTTCTGAAGGCTTACCGCTAGCCTGCTAAACGTATTCCAGAGCCAGTTGTGATTGAGTCATTGTCTGTTGAGGCACCCAGTTGGGTCCAAGATTAAATTTTTTAATCCAAACTGTGTCCCTCAGATGAAAGGTTTTTTTTTTTTGGATTATTCAGGAGCAACCCAAGAACCACCAAGACCCAACATGAACTACAAACCTTTGTCAGAGTAGTGCCAATTTCCAAAGGAAAGTGAGAGCAATACGGAATAAGAGGGCATTGCTTCCACCCCAGACATCCTCAGTCAGGACAGAAGTGTTTCTACTTTGGAGGGCTTTTATGATCAAATGATTAGTCAACAATGTGGAAAGGCCATTTGCAAATGAATGAATTTATGTGTATAAATATTTATTAGACATACATGTGATCCTGCACGTTTTTTGGTCCCAGGTCTTTTTCAAATTAATTACCTGAAAAAAAACGAGTGTATGTAAACTTCTGACTGCACCTGTGTTTGCCTGCGCATTGTGGGGACCTTGGGTGGCTTCGTATTCAAGTAGTTGTACCGCTCCACCGATGTGTCCACAACCAGCTCCACAGACTGACCGCTGCTCCGCTGCTTGTTCGCAGGAGTGACCATGGCCTATGTGAACCCGAGCCTGACCGGTCACAAGACCTCGGGCACCGTTGACGCCCGTCAGAGGGAGTACCTGCTGGACATGATCCCCTCTCGCTCTTCCATCTCGCAGACTGCAAACACGTGGAAATAACTGCAGAAATTGTGTCCAAGCTCGTCAGCTCCAGATAGCCTGGTCCGCAGCGCCCCTACAGGACTGTTAAGCAATTACAATCTCAAAGTGAAGAAACGTTCCTGAAATCTCTTTGTAAGACTTTATGTTTTAGTTTTCATTATTCTTGTTGTTTTTATTTTGACGTTCACGCTGTTGTTTTGGTAATTATGGACAAACCATTTTTATTTGAGTGGGTCAAAAAATAGATAAAAATAAAACAAAACCATACTTGAAGGGCTTTCCCTGAGCTCTGTCCTTCGGACTGAGCAGAGAAATGGTGTGAGAAGAGCTTAACATCTGCTGTTAAAGAGAAAAGTATTGAGATTTAGGGTTATTAGCCATTGTAGTGGTCTGATGAACCCTAATTTTTGACACTTGAATGGTTCTAGTTGTAACCAAGGTGTTCACATGAAACAAAATACATTTATTTTAGGTAAAAATCACCAAGTTGTAAAATTTTCATTACATCCTCTCTGTGTAGTTAAAGGTTTGAGTTTACGTTGTATTTACAGTAAGTTATTTTGCTTTTGACTGATGTTAAAAATCGCTCAGTATGAAAGTGGTTTTTACTGAGTTTATTCTAGCCTTTTTCTTTTTTTGTTTATTTTTTTTCCTGTTTAACAGCATGCCTATCCTTATGCCCGTTTTGCACCTTAGCAGAAGAAGCGCGGTGTCATTGCTTAACTCATCTGTAATTACCATCTACTTATTTTATATTGTCAACATTGTAAGATTTTGAATATGTCATCACTGCAAACTCTGACAGAGCTGAATTTTCTGCACTGGAGCCAGAGCTCCTGCCTCCAATAATTCAGAATCCTTGAAGCTGGGTAGACGTTTTTTTTCTTACTCAGTCTTACACCTCCCAGCTACCAAGACTTGGGACTGCACAAGAACATCCAGAATTCCTCACCATCATGAGTAATTTCTCTGCTTTCCAAAATCTTTATTGCATTGTTCAGAATTATGTTAAAGTTTATTTGTTTTACCTTTTCCTAGCTCCTAAAGAAATAAAAAAATATACATTTTAAATGGCTTCTGTAATTTTTGTGTGTGGGGAGTGGGTATTACAACAAACAATGGACATTTTATTAGTGCACTGGTTCTGTCATCTAAAGGTGTTTTTTTAAAACTATTTCTAAGCAATCACTTGTGCATCAAAGTGCCAGAGTTAAGCAAACAAGAAAGTGGGTTATTTTCAGTGCAAGCGTATGAATTTGTTTCTGTCTGTACAACACGCTGAAAGAACATCTGTCATCTCAAATCTGGGTTTATGCTGTTTTCTAGTTTGCTCAATACTTTTTTTTTTTTTGCTTTTACTTGGATTGCTTTTTACTTGCACGTCATCCTAATTTTAACGTAATACTCAAGTTAAACTCTTGGTTAATCTACTCAGCTCTGTGTATATCCTCTGTGTAATAATTTTGTCGCTAGTCTTTGAAGTGCATTAAAATAGTTTTTCTTGGTTGAACACGTGGGGGCGATGTGGAGCGCATCTCCAATCCGTTCTCTGTGCATTAAAGAAGACTGTCGTGTGTGTGAAGGAGGAAGCCTGGGCAAGATGGCGGGGTCCAAGGTGAAGCAGGACATGCCTCCTCCGGGAGGATATTCTGCTTTTGATTACAAGAGAAATCTTCCGAAACGAGGATTATCTGGTACATACACCGCTCATGAACCTTCTTAAATCCGGGTTTACAGAGAAACTCCAGTCCGACTGGAGAGGCTACACTGTCCCAACATTAGCTCATGCTAACTGCTCGGTGTCAGCTCATACAGAGACACAATCTGAAATGAAAGGCTCGCTTTTGGTAGTTTTTTTAATGTAACTTAATCTCCCGTTAAGGAACAGTATTAAGATTTGTACCGGTGCTGTCATTTTTGTGATTAACACTACTGAGAGAATACTTTTAAGCGAGGGGACTTGCTAAACTGTTAGCATGTTTGCTTTGTTTACTTCAATCGCTTTGAAGGATACATCTTCGTTCGGGGTGGAAAAACTATTGATTATCTAATTTGTTTAAAGCATATCTGCAGCTGTACGAGTGTAATTAATTAATAATTTTAATGCAGTAGGAAATTCCTGGAATACTTTGATTTAATTACCGCTTTGAATCTCAACTACTAAATGTGTCTATTGTAAGACAGAATAATAGTTTAATGGACTTTTAATATCTCTAAATAATGATTGCATTTATTAAGAGGGAACTTTGTCAAAAAATAAACATATTATGCCGTCGTTCGGTAGACTATAAATTATCTGATAAGAGCTTATTTTTTTAGTTTAATAAACTAACCATCAACATAATACTTGAAATCATCATTAAAAACTGCTTTAGTAATCTTTGTATATTACTGTTTGCTACTGCTTTCCAAGCTGTTGCATTTCCAGGCAGACATCATCATATTTAATCCTTAGATCAGATCAAGTGTGTAAACTCCAAAACTTAACAGAATTTAAAATGGGACTGAATTATTCCAAATTGATTATAGATTATTTAAGTCTTTTTGAAGTCTTTACTCTGTTTTCACATACAAAAATTGCCATTTTGATGCTATAGTTGAAGAGAGGGGTGTTGCTTGATAAGTTAGACTAGTCAAATCTAATCCACATTATTAACACACAATGCATCAGTGTTACAGAAAAATCACGTTTCATTGTATTTGCACATATACAGACTTGTGAATTCAAACAGCTGAAATTAATGTGAAGAGTATCAGAGGGAACGCGTGATTTATTTCTCTAATTACCAGGGTATAGTATGTTTGGAATCGGGATCGGCATCATGGCTTTCGGCTACTGGCGGTTATTTCGCTGGAACAGAGAGAGGAGGTAAGGCACGGCTCTGGTTTTGGCTCCTGTCAGATTGTCTGCAATGGCCACAGTGGGTTGTGATGTTTGTGTCCCAGGCGGTTGCTGATCGAGGAGCTGGAGGCCAGGATAGCACTGATGCCGCTTATTCAGGCAGAGCATGACCGAAGGTGAGGATAAGAACTCGCATGTCGACGTTCAGAAGTGGGATCGGATCCTTGTGTAACAAATGTGTTTCACGTCTCCACAGAACTTTAAGGATGCTGAGGGAAAACTTGGAAGAGGAGTCAATCATCATGAAAGATGTGCCAGGCTGGAAGGTAAATTATTCTTCATAACTGTGCTGTTGTATGATATTCTCACGCATCACATTCACTTTTCATGTAACTTCAAAATTCTTTAATTAGCTTTTATTTTCATAAACAAATTTGCACCACTGCTCCTTCTATTCCAATATCAAATCTAAGATCAAACTAGATAGTGAGGTAAAGGGAACAATAGCTTTAATTTAGTATCTTTATTTACTCTTGTAATAAATGACCTATTCAAACACCATAATATTTTGAAAACATTTTAAATTGAAGACTCGTTCACGCAGAATTGAGCTGTGTAAATATAGTGATCATTAAGTATATTAATTTTCTGTTACACTACAGCACATAGCAGTCAATTGTTTGCCAGGTAGAATAAAATCGTGAATATTCTGGTTGGAACAATTTTATTAATACTTTTATGAACACCATAAATTCATCAGGAAATGAAAATAGATTTTTTTTGACTCCAACATTTTCTGATATCAAAATCTTACCCGACTTCAAATGCAAGTCACAGTAAAATCTGCCTGTTTTCTTCAGGTGGGTGAGAGCGTCTTCCACACCGATCGCTGGATCCCCCCTCTGTCAGACGAGGTGTTCAGCCTCCGGCCACGTGAGCAGTATTTGCACAAGCGCTTTGGCTTCCTGTGGTACGTGTGATTCCAGCTGTGATGAAGATCGACCCAGACTCCATCAGCTCTCATGTGGACCTGAGCCCTCTCATTTAAGCTTGTAAATGTTCAATAATAAAAGTTTTTTTTTCTTTACCCTACTGGTTTTTCTTTTTAACTTTGGTTTTGATTTAGGCATAAAAAAAATTCTACTCAGGTGAGTGCACTTAAAATGTTCTAGTTAATTTTCTGATTTCTCATTTTTGGCAGATATTAGCTTTAAATATAGCAGCTGACAGTTGATTAAAAGGAAAACTTCACAACTTTAGAATGTAGTAGGCTTGAGCACATTTTGTACATCCACAAGCAATACTTTTTTTTTTTTTTTGAAAGAGTATTACAGGTGTCAAATTTTACAGATGTGTATTATGAAGACTCGCATGCTAAGAATTTCAAAACTTGGTGGTGATACCACTAAATCCAATCAAGTGTAACATGATAAACAGGTTTTGAAAGCATCCAGCATGTTAACAGGCTCCTGCCCCTCTTACAAATACACTGCTCATCTAGAACAGTGCAGACTAATGCAGAAAACCCAGACTGTTTAGATGCATTAGGTTTCAACTCCACCTATTGGTCAACTCCCTTAGTAACAGATTACATCAAAGCATTGAGTCATCTGTTGCCATGGACAATTGCCTTAGCAACCAATGAGGGGATGCTCTTGGACTGCAGTAACAACTGTTAATTTGCCAGATATCTGTCAAAAGGAAATGGTTTTCCCCAAATGTTAAGGCCATTAAACACATCACACAGAAAAGCCTTTTTGAGCCCCTTTTTCCAACCCTAAAGTATGACAAAGGTAAATGCAAGACCAAGTGATTTAATCTCAGCTTTATTTTACAAAAATACACATCAGCTCATACCAGAGCATCAGCTGCAGAACGTCCCAACCGTCTTTGACATTCTGACTTCAGTATGTTTTACACATCCGTTTCTGACAAGCAATCCAAAAGGACCTTCAGTACTTTTCGGTGCCGATTACGCCAAACCCACTCCTTCATAGCAGACCTGCAAAACATTAACATGCCGAGTTTACTCAAAATGTTAAGTAGTTTCACCTGCACAGGTCCATATGTAGTGTCTTTTACCTGATAAGGTGAGTCTGCATTAGGCACTGTGCCAGCTGTAGCCATCAGACCACGCTGTGATGAGATCCAGTCAAGTCTCAGCTGGTCAGTTCAACCTAGAGAAAGACATCAATTAGGCCTAAAAAACACACAGACAGCACAATATTCTGCATGCAACACTTAAACTTGCCAGAGGAGAACAGACATTTCAGTAGTGTGGTTGCAGTAATATGGGTGACTTGGAAAGTTATTACTGGAGGAAATTTTGAGGAGCAATGGGGTGAACAGAACTTGACCGAGCACAATTCTACCCGTGACTTAGAGGCAAATGTTTGCGGACTTTTAGAGCGCTACAATCCGGAAGCTTCCTTAAAACATTCCCACATTATGGCATTATCTGATTCAGGGAGGAGGCCATGGCATGTTTGCAGGAGACATCTGAAGCACAGGACTTTACACAATTGTAGGTATTCATGGAAACAATGAGAACTGCTTTTCAAGGATGTGAGCAAAGCAAAAGGAGATTTTTACCTCACGTGCACTGGCCTACTTTCTTCATTTATGATATAGGCAAGAGCAGCTTTTCATCTTTGAGCACTTGTTGGCAGGCGCAACACTTCTCTCTCCAAGGACTTGTAGGATTTTGAAGGAGCTGAGGTCTTGAACATACTGAAGCATTGACAGGACACCAGCTGATGGCTTGAAAACTTGTGTCACTTTCAATTTTAATTTCACTGGAAGTTTGAACTCACTAGATAGGATTTAAATCAAATCCCTTTAACAAATGTACAGGAGGCACTGGACCAAAAAAAATTTTGCCTAACCTTACATGATAGAAATTAAGCAGCTGCACAAGTTAATCTTTCATGGAAGAAAGCCAAATTTTAGTGCCCTTCCACAACATCTATTTTAAGTGATGTTGGGAATAAAAACAGTGTTCCCACGCAGCAATGAGTTAGCCACCACCTTAACATTTCCCATGTGATCATTTTGAAGAGGCAACGGAATCAGGATCATTTCACATTGTTTTAATAGGCTCCATGAAGCCAAACTGACAAAGAAAAAAAAAAATCTTGGATCATACAAAGAACATAAAGTACAAAAAAAACTGTTCCCGTTCAGTTTACTCTGGTAACGAAGTTACATTTTCTGATCACTTTAAACAAGAGAGTCCATTTACAGCACATTTAAGATGCAGATGTTGAGCAGAGCACAGAAGATACCTTGGGCAGACTGTAGCATGCTGCATTTTGCAACTTCATGAACAGCCGGCCACTTCGGATGTGTAGTTCACCAGGAATTCACTCTTTTGGGAGATTGAACACAAAATGAGCCTTGGGTAAGCTAAGGTTCTCAATAGTTTAAGAAATTTAACAATAAAATCCCCCAAAGGTTAATCTGAGTATGCTAGTTCTTTCCTCAGTTTAAAGATTTGGTAGGAGGTAGGTCAGTTTATCAACAAGGATAACAAAAAAGCCCCATTAAGATCTTATATAAAAAAAAAAAAAAAAACACTTTAAAGTGCTGGACAAAAGAAATTAGCTGATTAACTGATCGACAAAGCAATGTGGATAGCTGCTTTATCCCCACGCAATAAAAGAAGGGGACCGTACAGCAGTGAGACTATACAGATGTTTTGAACGATGGGAGTGGTCAATTGAGCAAGACTGCTGAATTTTAATTTGTAACATGGTTGAGAAATAACCAAAACTCATGGCTACATTTAAGTCAGATGCCAAGCTTCTACAACAGAACTACATAATACATGTGGACATGTTTTTTTTTTTTCTTGAGGAGCACAGCTTTCAAATACGGCCAGCCAAGTGATGAATCTTGAATCGGGGAGGTTTACTCGTGTGTCGCTGGAGGATAAGAAGTGGGCACAGGTAAAGACACTGAATGTTGACACTGGTGTTTCACAATATCCATTCAACCCACTAGAGCTACAACCCTCCCTTGGTTTTTTTGCTCAAAGGGCTCCATCAGTTGAGAAGTGAGCGACTTTTGAAGTGGCATAGTCATCTGCCTTAGAGCTTAAATGTCTCCGCCAGCCTCTTTCAGTGTGGAACGGGACAGCAAAGACAGGCAACTGTATGCAATGAGGCTTGACCTTGGGCTCAGGTACAGAACTGAGGGGCACACATGAGTCTTAAATATTAGGGCTACAAAAGGTATTCTTAATATTACTCAAATATGGCAGTTTGAAATAACTTTAAAAAAATCCTCCAAATTTATGGCAAGTTGTCAACGTCTTTAGTAAAGCATTACAATATATGGCATCACTTAAAGTTTGACAGCCCACAAAAATAGCTACATTTAAGTCACATAAAAGATGCTTACCATAGCTGTCATAGCTGTCGCGATAGGATCCAGAGCGGTCACCATATCCACCCTGACCCCTAAAAGAGGACAGCAAAGTACGTTTTACTGTCTTTATTGCTTGTTGATATTGTCATTTAAAGGCTGGTTAGCAGACTTACCTGTTGTCCCTGTAACCACCTGAGGAATATCCTCCACTTCTGTATCCACCGCCGCCAAAGCTCCTGTCTCCACCACCGAAGCTCCTGTCGCCATAGCTTCTGTCGCCGTAGCTTCTGTCACCATAACTACCACCTAAATGCACAGAGGAAGTATTGCGTACAAAGCAGGGAGGAAAAAAAAAAGAAGAGTGAATTACTTTGGCTGCAATACTCACCACCCCTGGAAAAGCCACGTCCCCTTCCCCCACGGCCACCTGAGTTGAATCTGCCTCCACGTGGGCCAGAGCTAAAGCCTCCTCTGGAGCGGCCACCCTTTCCTGCCTCATCAACTCGAATTGCCCGGCCGTCTAGTGTCTGCGCGGCATTAAAAAAATAAAAATTAGCTCTTAGGTCTTAAAATATTTAGTTACCGATAGCTAGGGTGGTACATAAAAAGCACAAAATAAAAATAAATAAATCACCTTTCCGTTCATGGCATCCAGAGCATCTTTAGCATCTTCAACATTGTCGTATTTCACAAAGCCGAAGCCACGAGATCTTCCCGTCTCTTTGTCTCTGATTACATCAACTAAAAAAATAAATTTAAAAATAAGTTATTTTTACCCTTTTCCGGTATATAATATAGTTACATGACGTCATCTAAATAGGCTACCTTTTTCGATGGTTCCGTATTTGCCGAAAGCTGCAGCCAAAGAATCTTCGTTGGTCTCGAAGCTCAGACCGCCAATGAACAGCTTACCCTCATCCGACATTTTCAAAAAGTAACTGAAAGAATAAAAAAAAAAAATTAAGAGCGTTAAAGAAAATCCCACACGTCGCATTCCAGCCTCGTCAAGTAAACAGCAGGCACGATGACGCAGCTTTAGCAGAAAGTAGGTCAGTTACAAAATGGCGCCCGGCAGTTGCGCACTTTTTGGCCAGACGCTCATCGCGGTTTTTCGATGTAATACAAATCCCTTTTTGGTTAATAATATGTGGAAAATGAACGGCGTAAACCTAGCTACCATCATTAAAACCTAACGTCATTTTGAATTCATAACAAGGGATGCCTTTGTTTGATTTAGCCATTAGCCGGGTTTTTCCTCGTCGCCATTTTGTATAACCGGGCTGGTCTTTGTCTTAGTGACCTACTTAACTGCAGCACGTTGCCCTACTTTTAGAGTTACATAAGTATTCAAAACAACCAAATTAGGTTAAGAATTGCCTGGCCTTGTTTTTGCTCATATGTTCTGACAAGAAATACATCGAATTTTAATCTTTAACGTTTACTAAAAAAATAACATATTTCAAACACACCAATACGTTACATTAAAATAGAATGATAAACGCAGAACTGTCGACCTCTGCCTACGTAAATACCAGAATTATAGTAAACGCGAACGGCGCAAATACCTTTTGTCTTTATGTGGAGAACAGGAGAACGTAAAGACGTGCCGATAAGAGTCGAGTGAGACCGAGAAAGGAGGGGCGTCCCTTTTTATATTCTAGACTCAGAACACTTCTTCTACTGTTCAACAGTATGGTAACTCTACTGCCATCTCCCGTTCAGCGCATTGAACAACTACTAATCCAGGCTGAAAAACAACTTGTGAGCATACTGAAAACACATCGCTTCGATTACAAAGCGAAAAGTCTTTCCTCTTTTCGCACTAAAACATAAACTGTTCTTTATAGTGTCCACTATATTTGCTGTGTGCAAACCATTTAATAGTAGAATTACATTTATCATTTCGAATCTGTGTGGTAATTAAAGGGGCGGAGTTGGTTTTCATGGCTTCTCGTCTTCGTGTTCCCTCCATTTTGCAAACCTCATTGATCCAACTTCTCTATTGTCCATAAAACACAAAAGTCCCATTTTGGAATACTCATTTGGCATTTTCTCACCGCGACAAATGTGTTTGTGTATGAAAGTTTTAGCATTTTGTCTGTCTACTTTACATATTGTCTTTTTTTTTAAGAAAAACATGTTGAGATATCTGGTGTTTCATCTCTTACAGATTTTCCATTTGATAACAATATACACCACTTTCTGCTTTTCTTTCATGTTTCATGTTGTCATGAACTTTGTTATACTTGTTTGTGAAATGAGGACTGGAAGTTTCATCATTATCTTCATCAGTGTCACATTTGATATGAAAAAAAAAGAACACACATCTCTTAGATATTATGTGTATGCTACAAGTACTGGCATTTTCCTACATTAACTAAAATTTAAGGGCTCCCCCCTTAGAATTCCTTTTTTCCCCTTTTTCTTTTGGTTATATTATATAAACTCAAACCAAGGATGCAAGACCTGATCAGTTTGTAAATTTTTATGAAGACCAATATCCAACCTGGCCGTGTGTGAAGTAAAAGTATCTCTAACAGCATCCATAACATTAACAAGCTGCAATGGCCACCAAAGCAGTTTGTTTTGGGATTTAGTGTGAAATAGAAAGACTGTTGGTTGCTACTTAAACTGCATACAAAAAATATTGCCAAGCACTGTTAAGTGAAAATCACCCAGTTTTATTTTATACCATGATATGAGATCAGAGACCCGTGAACAGGTCAGATTAAAGCTCTAAGAAAGGCACAGAGTCTGTATTGGCTTCGTCAGCAGACAGACAACATAACAGTTTTACACCAAGGACAACAAATACTAAACACTGGAGGGCCAGCTCTGTCTCTCTGCAGCTGTCTCTGTAAAAACAAAAGACAGGACGTGGGGGTGAGACGCTTAACAATAAAACAGATGAGGGTCAACAGCCAGTTGTTGTTATCCTGCAGCAGTGTAGTTGCATTTGAAAATGCCTTTCAGGTCTTTCAACATTCAAACAGAGCAGTTGGTTGAAAACTGGCTGTTCAGGTTTGCACAGAAATCAGCCTCTCTCCTCTCCAAAGCTGAACTCCTCTGAGCAATGGTCCTTTAACTTGAAACCAGCTCTGCTTTGGATTTACCCAGTGAATTCATGTTTTTAGACTGTCTGTGTCACATAGTCTTAATTTTACAGAGCATAATGTCACCTCTCTAGCACTGGATTTTATTCATCCTCATGTGTTTTATCAGTTATCAGTACACCCCCGGCTGCTGCAGCTCCTCTCACCGCAACTGATTTGTCTCTATAAGCAGAGCTCCACCTATGACGCCATCTGTATTCTCGATGCTGTTCTGAACGGGTGGTGTTCATCACTTTTGATCCACCCCAGTAGCGAAACAGGAGAGTTTTATGAACAGCTCTGAAAGGCAGGGTTTAGACAAAACCCATGTTTCTCTTTAGTTAAGCAAAGCATGCATGTTGCTAGCGTTAGCCTAATAGCCACACTGCAGAGAGCTGAAAATATATCCTGGGATTGAAGGAGACCTCAAAAAAGAACAAAATCCACACATTGAATGCTAATGAAGAATGGTCTGGCTCTACTTGGTATTTGCATGTCACACTACAAAGGAGATTTGTCTTTTCACCACAGGGCAGGGATTGTGACAAAAGGTGTGGGGGAGGGGAGCTTCTCTCTGCAGTGCTACAAGGAGGGGGAGTGTGGAGGAGAGTGTAGGAGGAAATGGCTGTTTTTCTTTCCAACACACAAAAACCCAGCAGAAAAATCTCCTGTGCATTTCACATGTGTGAATGAACTCACAGGAAGCAAAGCAATACACGCTGTTGGTGAGACAGGGAATAGACAATTCTTTGATTTTGCAGAATGAATATCCTTTAAATATTCATTTAAAGAACGAATTTTCAGGTGAATGTTCTTTTAAATACTTTAAAAAAGAATTTTAAATCTCGGGTCTGGAGATTTTTTTTCCTGTCTGTCAACATAAAGAAGTAAGGATATTGCTAGTTATATATAAAAAGACTTAATGTCAAATTATGCAGTGTAAAATACAAACTCATTTTGGAATGGAGAGGATGAAGCACCAATTTTTATTTTATCTATTTCTTGTTCCCCACCCTCGCCAAAAGGTGTTGACCAATCTTTATCAGTTTTCTCTAATGCTATGCATGACTGACGCCAGTCTAATGTTGTGGTTATGTAAGTGTGGAACAATGTGCATGTAAGCAGATAAAAGAGGTAGAGAAAAAGACAGAATAATACAGAGCACTCCTTCAGTCAACAAATATCACAAAAGCCAGTAGATTCTTCCAATAAATGTCTCAGCATGAAAGGGTGAACAGAGAAAGGTCAAATGAACTTATGAAGTCTTTTCAAAATTTTATTAAGTCTTTGCTTCTATTATTGTTTATATACTTGTCATCATTTTTAAAGGGAATATTCTCCAAAGATGATACATACTCTTAACATTCATGATAAGGCGATATATTGCTTAGAGTTGTGGTCAGTTGTAAGAGGCACACTCTTTAATAAACATGATAGAGGTAAGTCACCTGATCAAATATATTGATCAAAGTTTAACTTCAGCTTTTTGAAGTTAAACTTAACTCAGAATACATCACTAAATGGAATATTTACATAAGATTTTCAGAACAGTATGCCTAAAAGGACAAGTCACAGTGTTTGGACTGTGTTGTTCACATTACAGGAATTACATCATGGAGGTAAACCAGAAACCAACACAAACATATCAATGCATATTTTAAGTGATAATTCAAGATTTTAAAACTAGAGATGCCTTCAAAGGTTTTGAGCTGCTAATATATTATTTATGTACAATACACCCCTTCTTGTCTTTGTTCAATAATCAGATTAAATGGATCTGGCGGCTGAACCTAATGCTGGCCCAAGAGGAGCCATGACAGCGTAGGCTGGAGGCGGTGCGCCAGCAATGATCCTCCTGAAACACATTCTGATTACAGAACATCAACGACTTTTTTAATAAACCAAATAATGTATTTTCAACAAGATATGAACTAAAAATCAGCTTATTTTATGCACAAACATATGCTCAATGGTCATTTTCAAAGGTTATTTCCACCAAAGATTTAGAAATAGAACAGGTAAAATGTTTTGTTTCAAGGCAGAATATTTTTTGTCGCCATTTTTTATTGCGAAAATGACATGAAAATGTACTGTAGGACATGAGAATATCCTACAGTAACAACGACCATTGTGGCTTATTAGAAGCCACAAAAGAGTCTTTTTCCTCTAAAAAAGTAAGTACATTCATCATAGGTCGTCTGTTGAATGTAATGTGGGAATATAAGAATATTTTAATATTAATCAATTTCTTTGTTGATTAATCCTTTAGGGATTTCAGTAAAGCTCTAGAACACTGTAATTGTTTTGAATTCTAACCTGCACACATAATCCTGGTGTTATTTGAAGACCAGTTTGCTAAGATTATACTAAATAAGAAGGGTTATCGACTGCAGTTGAGGTTAAAACCTTTTAAAGACCCTCAATTTAAAAATCCTAAAATATCCCTTTAAGCACGAGGAAGAAAACATAATGTATATTTCATGAGCTATAGGATACTCTTACTGGTGAAGGAGGAAAACTAGGAGGACCATTTGTAAATACTGCATGTTGTTGTAAGGCACAACTCATGAGTTAAAAACGACATAGTCCTGCATCATTTTCAAAGTTGATTTGCTATTTGTTTTGTGTCCAGAGAATAACAAGGCCCACAGACTTGAGGACATAAACCCTCTTTATCAGAAATGCTCATGTTTTGTTTCTGCTCACAGTAGCTAACCTCTAAAAAAATGTAGAACAGAGAAACAAAAAAAAAGAACTTTCTGTAATTTTATGCTACATTAAGAGCCATCTCCATCATGCTCAGTAAACGGATGCAGGAAAAGAGCTGTATAAAGCTTATACGTTTTTGTTTGTCTAATATATGTCACTACAAACAGAAAAAAACCTGCTCTGGTTTTATGCACTGCATATTATGAAAATTTGTCCTTCTGCTCAAATAGCTACAAGAAAAAAATCACAGTGAGCGGTTTGCGTACACTAGGAACGGTGGAGCCGGTGCTGGTTTGGTGGAGCGAATCCGTGGAGGAGAGAACACCTACGAATCCGTCTTTTGCGACGCCTCTGATGCATCAGAAGCTGCAGGCGCTCCATCTTGCAGTGCATTGTCTTATTCTCTTCAGAGGAGTGCAGCATCTGACTCTCATTACCTCCTAGAGAGAGAAAGAAGAAAAAAAAACGCGTTACACTCAATGCATGTGTGTGAAAACAAATAGGTTTTACAGGATTACTTTGCAAAGAATGAAATTGCACATGCACAAAGACAAATATTATACATATATATGGAGTGCATCTCATTCTGGTAAAAAAAATAAAAAAATTGTTCAGACATTTCTGTTGGAAAGTGGACTAATTGAACATTTTAGCTCAAAATCTTACAGTAATATTCGAAATAATGTACTTAAATCTGCAATTAGGTAGATGATTGGATAGTTTTGGAATAAAAGGAATGAACACAAATTGCCATTGGCTCTAAACTGGACCAGTTTGTCTAACAAAATGCTTTCAGATGATATATGTTATAATTTGACAACAATAAAACAGTGGATCAGAATATTGAATTGTGCATCAAATACACCATGTTAGTTTACCTTTGTGCTCTGTGCTTTGGGTTTGTGGTTGTCTGCTTCTTCCCATGCAGGGATCCTCTGCGGTGAGATGGCTGCCTGGAAGGTTTGAGGCAGTGCACTCGTTACATAAAGGAGGCAGCAGCGCCCCCTGGTGGTGGCAGGCAGCTCTGAGCAAGTCGTTGAGGATTTGGAGAATGATGGCGATGCCGCGACGAGGATGATTGATGCCGCCATGACTGCACGCGACCAGAGTCCCTGATAGGATTGGAGATTATTAGAAATATTAATAATTAATTTACAGATAAAGTGTGAAAATGGTAGAAGCTGTAGAGCTAATTCTTTGATAACAGTTTGTGTAAACTTTCATCTTCTTGGTAAACTTGTTACAATGTTTATTTATTCATTTTGATTAAATAAATAATAATAAAAAAACTGTTTGGCACATTTTCAAATTTCCCACTTAAATTTACGTGTTTATATCATATTATAACCACACAAATCAATGTAATTTATTGTGATTTTATGTGATAGATCAACACAACATATTGCAACACTGGGGATGGAAAATGATCAACATTTTTAATAATAAAGTCTGAAAAGTGTGCTTCAATATCCTGAAGAGCTTTCTTGTTTTCACTGAGGAAAATCATGGCTCCAGCATGATGGTGCCACCACATTTCACAGTGTATCCAGGGTGATACGCAGCTCTAGTTTTCTGCCAGATATAATCTTTTGCATTGCATGTTGAATCTGGATTTCTGATGGCTTTCTTCTTACCACTTATTCCTAAAGGCATGGATTATAAATTGCATAAATAGTAGGTCTCCTAATGACAGGTTCTGACTCCTGAGATGTGGATCTCTGCAGTTCCTCTAGAGACAATATGGGCCCCTTGTTAGCTTTTCTATATGCTCTCCTTCCCTCTCCTAGTTTACGTGGCAGCCATGTCTTGGTAGATTTGTAGTTGTCCCAAACTATTTCGACTGCAATTTCAGGAGATACTGGATAGTACTCTTTGAGATGTGCATTGTTTTAAACACAGACTTGCTTCAGATTTCTTCTAAGCTTTCTCCCTGACCTGCTTGCTGCACTGTTTGGTCTTCATGCTTGTTCACTAATGAACTCTGAAGTCTTTACTGAACAGCTGTATCTGTATCGTGATTAAATTACACAGAGGGTCTCTGTTTACTAGATAAATGACATTTGGAGGTGTTGTATCAAATTTGATCAAGCATCAGAATAAATGGATCAAAATCCATAAGCAGTCTTTCAGACTGAAGTTAGTAAAAAAAAACTATTTCTACTTCACATATGCTATTTTATGTTGGTGTATCACATAAAAACCTAACACATTTAGTTAAAGTTTGCTTTTCTAACCTAAAATGTGAAAATAACTTTGAGGGGTGTAAATACTATTGGAAGGAATGACTGTATGTATTTACAGACTTCTGTTTCTACAAAGACCTACCGGAAAAAGTCCCAGAGAAGACGCCTGGAGAGTGACTCACAACGCTGTCAATGACCGCCCCAGGAGGCTGTGACTTATGTGCAGGAACATCTCCCTGTTAAAAATAAATAAATAAAACTAAAAGTGAATTTTGCCTGCTTCCCGTTAACTACAACCATCAGAAGAGGAAAGCAGGTATCATCACTGACCTCTATGAAGGCTGAAGTTGGTTCTGGTTCAGAACTGGTGGATCTGGATGAACAGACTGGTGTAGCTGCAGGAGGTAGATTTGGAGGATGTGTAGAATCCAAAGAGAAAGCAGGTTTGCAGTCAGACTGAGAGCGCTGCACTATCGGAGGATCAATGAAGCGCTCAGGTGCTACACTTGTGGATGAGATAACGGAAGTTCTGGGTTTCTGGCTACATTGGAGGTAGGTTGCCGAGTGAAACGGTGGCAAGGGCGGAGAGGAAGTTTGTGAGTTGGTGAGTCCTGCAGTAGATGCCTCCAGGAGGTTCCCATTGTTCGCCTGTGCAGTTTGAGGTTTGCATTTGGTCTGAACCACTGAGTTCATGTGGCCCTGGAGCTCCATGACCTTCTGCGACAGCTGGAGCTGCACGTACATCGTGTGGGCCCCAGCTCCAAGGCTGAGGGTCAGAGGCAGGCGCCCCGAAAGGAAGTCATCTATCTGCAAGGAGTGCAGAAAAAATATTCAGTGAAAAAGAAATCTTCCAGATTTTCATCCTGAGTTTGATAGAAAAGTTGCTGGTGAGAAAACCATTGTTTGTTGACAAAGAAAAATCTCTTTATAAAGAAATACCAAATAGCAAAAATGAGTTTGTCTTGTTGACAATAGTGAACATAATAAATAAATTGCTGCAATTTACAAGGCAAAGAAAATTTGTGTTTGTATTTTGTTGTCTGCATTTTATTTGTTAGAAACCCTGTTTATTTCTGTTATAATAGTCCCAGTGTCAAAGAGAATATCACGGTTCCCCATTTCCACCAGGTTTGAATTCAATGTTTCCCTCCTCACACGTCAGTGTATCTATGGAAATACGCCCACCTTGATCAAAGAACATGCTCCCAATGCTCCACATACCCAAAACCCAATTATATATAATGGAAAAATGTGGAAAAATTGACAGAAATGTATTTTCTTGTAAAATATTAACATATATGCACATAATGCAGGTTCTTACCTGGGATTCTGTTAAACTCTCCAACGTGTCCATCACTGTCCTCTCTTTAGTTGAACTCTGCAATAAATAACCACAATCCCCCCCAAAATGCTCAGTTTTTGTTCATGGCTGCATACAATTTTGCTATGTTTGCAAACAGAGAAGGTGAGAGACGAACTTACTGCTGAACCAGTTTCAATAACTGGGACTAGAGTCAGTCTGCTGCCATCTGTCACACCCTGCTCCATCAGTGTCCCTGCAGTCAGGTGGCTTTATAACACAAAAAGGGTACAAGTTGATGGTAAATGACGTGGGCATATATACTTCACTACATACTACATTAATTCATATATTCAACACCACCAGCCTGCAGTCAAAGTGTCTCAAACCAGCAGCCCGCTGGTTTCACACATAGACGCTCACAGTCAGAGCTAACCTACCTGTCTTTATGCACCACTATGATTCTGTCTGTCTGCAGCCCCAGTTTCTGGGAGATGAGCCTCCTCAGTCCCTCTGCAGTCTCTCCCCGCTGGACACTGAGCTCCACCGGGCAGCCGGTTGTTGAAGTGATGGTCAGACGCATCGGTGACTCCCCGCCTGCAGGCTGTGGAGTTCGGAAGCCCCGACGCTGCGTCTTCGGCTGCTCCATGCAGAGTCACTGCTTGGTCGGTCTTTACAAATAAAACCTTGGTGAAATCAAGCAGCTGCAATCGGATTGAATCGCCAGACTACTTCATCCGTGGTTAGACATGTTCTAAAACTCCGAAAACAAACGATTTAACTACAGCACACGGTGTGACAGCTGCTTTTTCTGAGTGTGACAGAGCCGATTTAAGCTAAGAGTAAAACATATCCTTGTTAGGAATAAGCCCCGCCCACTGGACCCATCAGCCAATCAGTGAGCGCTACAACACTATTGAAGCAGCAGTTTGTCCAATCCGATACCGTTGTGTCTACACGACTCCACCCATGTTTGTTCTTTCTTCACCATTCATAAATGATGCAACATAATCTGGTTCGTACAGGATGTTATCATGTGGAAATGTCCCTTTTGCTCATACAACATACTTTAAATATGTGGGATTGTCTAAATTATTCACAGTTCACAAGGAAAACTAATAGAAATAGGTATGTTTTATAAAACATAAATGACTAATAAGCTCCGCAGTTAATTACATCACCCCCACAGTTTACAATTTTTACGTTTGAGTTTGTTGTTATACATATAATGACTCATGTCTCATGCTGACACTGCAGATCTTTCCGCTTGTACCTGTTGAACAACTAAAGAATGTATTTCGTGGCACACCATTGGAATGCTTTACTTGTTGAACTTTTGTCACAGTATACGACCATAAACCTCAATAATTTTAATGGCGGAAAATATTTTAAATTAAAAAATTTAAAAGAGCATTGTGTACTTGTGTTTATGTTCCCTTTACTCTGATACCCCTAACTAAAATCTGGGGCGATCAACCGCCTTCATAGACGACCAAATTGGTAAACGAAGTCTGCCTGTGTGTGTAATCAAATGTCATAATTGTTTGTGAAGGTCTCAGAGGTTTGTTATTGACCAAGAAATAGACCAAAGGACACACCAGGGAGATCAGGGATAAGGTCTTTAAAAAGTTAAAAAGCTGAAATAGGCTCTAAAATAATATCTCAAGCTTTCAACATCTCCTGGGCCAAGGTTCGCTTACAATCTATCACCAGAAAATGGTCATGTATGACACAACTGCAAAACCTAAGCAAACTGGCTGGGCAGGGCAGCATTTTAAACAGAGATGGAGTCAAGAGGCCCGTGCCAACTCTAGAGGAGCTGCAGAGATCCACAGCTTAAGTAGGAGAATCTTCCGAAAAATACAACAATTACCCAGGCATTTTACAAATCTGACCTTTGTGGAAGAATAGCCAGAATAAAGTAACTGATGAAAGTAAGCCACAAGAAGTTCCACTTAAAGGTTGCAGCAATGTAGTGAGACACAAAGACCTCAAGGAGGATGCTTGTATCAGATGAGACATAAATTGAATTTGTTGTGGCCTGTATACATGCAAAAGGTTTTATTTGGTGGAATACAGTGCATCCACGGTGAAACATGGTGGTGACAGCCTTATGCCATGGGGTTGCTGTTCTTCAACAGACCAGAGAAGCTGAAGTTGAAGGGAAGATGAATGAGATATCCTAGAAAAGTAGAGACATATCTCCAAACACTTACAAAAATCCTAAGATGTCTTGAACTTTGTGTTTTTAATGTGACAAAAAGTTGGTGTGTTTCTCCATTCCTTAGTTCCTTAGTTAGATGAACCTGGCAGAACCATGTGAAGGTAACCCAAACCATAATGCTCCCATCTACAAACGTCACTTTTTGCAGGGAGTTTCCAGAGTGATGTGTGAAACAATTTGTCCTCTAAAAATGGTGAAATTAAAATAGTTCAGCCCTGGCCTAATCTAAATAGACACAAGGAGGCTCAAATATAATATAAATAGATTATATTCCCATAGTATTTTTGCTGACTTATCTAGATGTTCTGTTGCAGACTTTAACCAGGCTTCAACATACTTTTTCTTCAGCAGTGGAGTCTTGTGCAGAGAGTGTGCATAGGGGCCACTAAAGTTAAGTCCATTACTTATTACTTTTATGTGAAAAGTTATTTTTGGTCTTTTGGAAGCTGCTTTGTTCTAGTAAAACTGTTTTTGTTCTTTGCTGTTTTCTTTCGACTCCTCTATCTGAAATTTTATGAGATAAGAAGCTGGTTGTGGCTGTTTTCAGGGAATGAGGTTCTTCCACTACACAGCATTCACTGCAACATTCAGAAGTTTAGATATGCAGCTGTAACAATGTTTAGCAACTGTAACACTCTTTTGTGAAGGTCTTTATTCTTAACAAGTGTAGCACTTTGTGTACACATATTTTGATAAAGCGAAACTTTGCAATAAAGCCTTGACAAAAAACTGTTGTATTTTTTGGGGTGCCTTGACAAGTTACCCTTTTAATTTATCTATTGCCATAAAAATTCCAGATTTGCATACATTGTCCAACTGGTATTGTGCACAGCAAGGAGTAATGTTGATTTTAGCTGCATATCTGAGTCTTGCCCAATTTCATGGTTCAATCGTTGGCAGGAGATGTACACATAAAGCACTTTGTATTCTGCAGACTCTCACATTTTCAGCAGTGAGATCATATGATGCAGAGCAGAAAGAAGAGCTTGGAGTAAAACGTGACGTAGGAAGTGAGTGAGGGCGGAGAAATGGAGCTGATTTATGGTTCCTCGCAGCCAAAAATAGCTACAGCAGCATCACTCTGGTTTTCTTGCCTGCGTCACCCCTCTCCCATACCTTACCTTACATGTTTGTTGAGGGCAGACGGGTTAGGTTTGATTCTTCAGATTTCATGTTGCCCTCGAAGATCAATAAGCTGCTAGTAGCAGCATAGCTTTGAAATAATTTCATCAGAAGATCTCATCAAAATCCTAAATGTCATTTAAATATTTGCTGAAGGATTCCCTCTCCGGTCCCTCTTTTTCTTTTTACTTTCTAATATGACCTCAAAGGTTTTGTGATATTTTGATGGAGAGCTTCCTCTGCCTCCCATTCCTCCCAACCTCTGTCATCCAGGTTTTTCTCTGAGGTGGGAAAGGCAGTTGCTTTAAATGCTTCGAGCCTCTGAGAGAACAGTTCCACAGGATGTCCTGCTCAGACAGACGCAGCTCTGACGTCAAACAGTAAAACAGTACACATGCACACCCCCACACACGCACGCCCTCCCCCACACACACGCACACATGCATGCTTTTTACACTGCACTCATCCTCTCCTTCACATTCCGCCTCTTTTTATGGCCTCTGCTGGCATCTTTTCCCAAATATCTCAGTTTTGTGATATCGCAGGCTTTAGATATCCTGGAAATCTTCAAAGGAAAAAAAACCTTGTATGTAAAAAAAGACACTTTTCATATTTAACCAAGTACAGTGTCTTGCAAAAGCCTTGACATTTTTCACATTTACTCACTACAGGTACCAATGAATGTTTTTAAATGTTTTTTAATGTGAAGAAGGGTTGAATTTAAAAAACTACACCTCAAGATTTGGATGTCATTTAAAACCTAAAAGAGCATGGTGCAACTGCAAACATACCAACACAGAACAATTTGCATAAACTCACAAGGAAATATTTAATCTGGGAATGAGCCAAGATGCTCATGGTAACTTTGGGGGAACAACTGAAATCTATAGTTTATGTGCAAGAATCTACTGAATGCAAAAGTATTAGTTGTGAGATTAAAATTTAACTTCCTGGCCAATATGTATCTGGCAGAAACATGATGAATTACTATATGACACCATCTCCATGGTAAAACATAGTAGCGGCAGAGTCATGGCGTGGATTCCCTTCTGCTACACACAGGAAAATTTGCTCAACATAATTCCTAACATAATTATTCCTTGGATCTCTTTAAGCTTGTAATTTGGTAAATTAAACACACAAAGTCAACTGTTCGTTCATCATTAGACTTCAAACATGCAATAAGTTTCTTTACACAGAGTGTTGTGAAGTATATTTTCATTTAATTTCAAAGAGCTGAAAAAATTGTTTAAAAATGAGCCTCGCTATCATTTAATTTTTTGCATGTCTGTCTCTGGAGGTAAAGACATGATGAACATTTCTTATCTAAATTTAGGGAAAAGACCTTTCATGCTTTGCATTCTTTCTCCACTTTGAGTTGAGCCATCATCTCTCCATCAGAGAGTGACATGCATAAGCATGTGAGACATAACGGTAATGTGAAATTTAAACTCAGGCTGCCTGTTAGGTTGTAAATTAGTTGTTATTTTTTTCACAATTGAATTTTCAGTTTTGTTAAATGTCACTTATCAAGCCCAAAGCTTGATTACTAACCAGCCAATAATTCAATTAAACAGAAATTGCATGTCAACCAGAAGTAGGTCAGAATCATCATGATCCCACAGAACTCAGGTCAGTAAATCAGAAGTTTCTTTCTGACAGTATCACTCCTTGAAATGTTGCTATTTGAAATAGACTAACAAATAGAAAATACATAAGTATTTTTTAAGTCAGCAGTATTGTATTTGCTATCTTTGTAAGACAACTGATCTAGGAGATCGCTGATATCTGTTACATTGAGCCTGAAAGTCAAAGGGAATAATCTGAAGGCCATTGTGGCTGAATCTTTCTGAAAGCTTCTTGAATCAGACTCTTTGAGAGGCTAGCCGTTTATCCGTTTCTTGTAGGCAAGCGGAAAAATGATTGCCAATAAACAAACCGGACCATGACTAGGAAGCGGATTTCCAAAGTTTTGTTTTGTTTACGCTTTTTCTGCCAAAAGAGAAAATGAGTTCTTCAGATGTGGTATCTTTCCTTCTTGTGATATCATAAAGGCTCAGATTAGGCCTCCTGCCATGCCGGCACTGAGGCTCTGTCTGTTTTATGTCACAGACTCAGAGGGTGCACGCTGCAGATGCTGAAATGGAAACACTTATTTTTTTTTATTAGATTCTGTCTGAAAACACAGCTGAGTGTTCTGCCTTGCAGACGTCTTTGAATTCTTTCAATCTCTTTCACAAAATGCAACAACCTTAATTAGTAAATAAGGATGATTTAAAAAAAATAGTGTGAGTAAAGTATTCAGATGCTTCAAATGTTTGTTAGAGAACATTAGTGAACAAACAGCATCTTGAAGACCAACAAGCACAGCAAATGAGTCAGGACTAAAGTTGCAGAAAAGTTTAATACAGGACTTTGTTACAAAATAATACTGCAAGTTTTGAACATCTCAAAGAGCTAAATTTAATACAGGACTGAACTGAATATTTCTCCAAGGCATGCATGTGAATGTGAAAGTAAAATTGCAACAAAAAGTGTCATTTTGGCCAGATGAGTTTAACACGAACACAGAAGAAAATGTAAATAATCCTACAAACAAACTAGCATAAATTAAAGCACATTGTTTTGAGCTGGTGTGATGTGAACTGGATCTAATTCAGAAAACAAACTGAAGGCTTTTCGACTCCTTTCGACAGATGAGGCAAAAGTGCAATGATGCCACCAAGTGGACAAATGTGAAATTACACAAAGCTTTACCGCACCCGTCCGTCTGTCGGAGCATCTTATCTCCCACCGCGGAGGCTGAGTGAAGCACAGCAAAATAAAATAAAAATATCCCAGAGACTGAATGTGGCAGACTGAGCTTCATTAATGGTGAAAATGAGATGAGCGACACCATTCACGAGGCTGCTCAATGAGGACGGCTTTCCTCTTCCATCTCACATCATGACCGCCACCATCACCACCATCATCATCACCATCTTCATCATCATCATCAGTGCTGGTCACGTGGCGCTTCGGGAGCGGGCGGTGGGTGTGTCTAATCGCGTGTGGTTTCATTCATAACTACGGTCGTTATTTGAAGCCCAGAATAAAGTATGCAGACGGGGCAGACTGGCTGTGGACCGCTTCACTCCGAGTCTACACTCCGAGGTGAGTCCCTGTGCTTTTCCCTCCCTCTTACTTTACCCGGACCCGCTCTGGCTCTGGCGGTTTTTCGCGGTCTAAACGTGGTTCTGTTTTAAATTATGTAAGACTCAGGCGACACAGCTGACCCGTGTTTATGTGAGCGGTGTCAGACGGCGGAGTTTCCCTCATGAGCGCGGGTCCACGTCGTGATTTATCCCACCTCCCCACAGGCTGAGAGCGGGCGGTTCATTGACATGGGACAGCCCTGCTGATCGGGGGGTTTTCGGCGGAGAAGGGAAGATGCTTCTGCTGCTGATGGTGCTGATGCTGAGCGCCGGCTGCAGCGCGTCCCTGTAGTCCTGCACGCAGACAGGAGGGAAGCTCCTGTAACACCTCCCGTTCTAGACCGTAAGACACAACACATCTGGAGCCCCTCAACACCCACTCTCACCTGATGGTTTTATGCAGCAAAGTCTTTCCCCTTCCTTCCTCCCACACATACACACACACACGCACACCCACCCACCCCTCACCCCTCCTCCTGCTTTCCTCTTGCTGATGGTATTTATAAAGACACAAACACCATCGGTGTGATTGAAGCACTGGGAGCTAGAAAGTGTGTGTCTGAGCTCCAAACGCCCATCTGCCTGGATAATAAACCGGAGATGAAGTGGCAATCTAACATGTTCTCAAATCCCAGATTATCATTTTTCGAAAATATAGAGTCAGCGTCGATTTAGTTTGTTTATTTATTTTGATTTACCTCAAAACAAGTCCTGACAGACATGCGACCTAGAAATACAAGTATTGTTGTATTTCTGAGAATGTTGCCATAGTAATAATCAATAATTATATATTTTATTTAAAATGCCCAGAGCTCTAGTCCCACAGGACTGGTGTCCTGCAATTTTAAGATGTGTTTCTGCTTCATCACTCCTGGGTCAAAGAGTAGGGTTACCATGGTTCAGTGGGATTTTTTCTTTTACTTTTATACTTCAGATAATTTTTTTAAAAGGTTGGTCAAAAAGTAAAAACTTGTTTTTATTTGAGCAAAGCACCTTCTTTCACGTCTGCTGCAAACATACAGTTTTTTGATTGCTTTCTTTATGCAGGGGCTTTCTCCTTTCTACATTGCAACCATAAAAAAAACATATATGTTGTTTTAACACTTAGAATGTGTGAATAGCTAAATTCAGAGTTCACTTTTCAATATGTTTGACATTTTGTCTCAGATACAAGCCTCAATGTGTTTCTTGGAATTATATTTGACAGATTGAAACAAAATAATATATAACTGGGAGTATTTTATTTATAAATGAAAATCTGAGAAGTGTGGCATGCATTTATATTCTGCTCCCTTTAATCACCCTTAAATAAAATGAATAAAAACATGTAGTTTAATATATACCTTGATGTCTCATAATTTAATTGGTTAGGTCATTACATTTATGTTAAATTCCCTTTACTTCTCCACCCAGTCTGACCCTTTAATCACAAAATTAATTCAGTTGTTCTGAAACTCCACTTTGGATTTCAACCATTTCATCTGAAAAACATTTGAAAATCAGGCTGCTCTATTTCTGTTAGGTGTGAATGAGAGAAAACTCTCAAAAGACACTCACAAATGTCATAACAAGAATAACAAACGGACTGTGATTATGACTAAATCACCGAGGGAGATTATTCACCAGAGCAAGGATTCTCGGCCATGTGCAGTGTGTGAAGCGATGGTGTGTTGTTCAGAGCTGCGGCCTCGTCGTAGTTACCTTGAGCTGAGATATTACATAAAATATGAGTCTCCCTCACAGTGAGGGAGTGTGCAGCCGAGTTATCAGCATGTGTTAGGAATGCAGTCCTGGACTGACGTTACACAAGGCGCACGGACGCCTTATTGCAGAAAAGTCCTTTTAACCTTAGAGATGGAGCCAGATGATCATTAGGCCCATCACACAAAAATGGAGACATTACTCTCATTCAAGATTCCTCGCATTGACTTCACACACGGCCTGTAATGGATTTGAGAAAGATTTACGTGATTTGAAGTGATCCGCTCTGTGTTTCTGAACGTCCTCTGCACTCCCCACCAGGCATCTTGGAAAATAAAAGCTCATTTTTCTACTGTTTGCTCCATCTTCTTTGTATTTATATAAACGTCCACAAAGTACGTAATTGTGTAATGTTGGACAAATTAAACATGGTTAAAAAATAAGTAAAAAAATAAGGGTGTACTAAGTATTCACACCCCTTTCTTGAGTCAATACTTAGTACAACCATCTTTTTTTGCAATTACAGAAAGTCTTCTGGTCTCTTTACAGATCTAGGCTTTGCACATCCCTGAGTCTTTGCAAAAAGACTCAAACTATGGAAGTTTGTATATCAAGAATCTCTAAACATTTTCAAGTGTTGCCACAGATCCTCCATTAAATTTTGGTCTGTTTGTTCCGCTGTGGCCTTCACAGAACAGCTTCATTTATCCTGAGACTAAATGATGAAACATTTTGACAAACATTTTCATTCCACTTCGCAAACATGCAATACTTTGTGTTGGGTGATTTCCGAAAGTCCAACGTAAACACAGAAGTTAGGGACAAAAATGTGAACTGTGCAGAACATTTTAATAAAATTAAATGCAAAATCTTCAAACAGAGATAAATTGTGCAGCTGATGTCTCTGAAGGATAAAGTACAGTCTGGGATGGGAACAATTGGAAAATCATTTCTGCAACTTTGGCAAAGAATTCATTGCATTCTGAGAAGGCATTGATTTAACACTCATATTCAATTACAGAAAAATCAATCAAAAATGTCACTTCCATGGATGCAGTTCCATTTGTGTTTAATTGATCTTTTTACCTTCTTTTGCTATTTTTTTTATTTATTTTGATTTAACCTTCTGTCTTAACACACATACATACACACATGAATATTTAAGGATGCAAGTCTGAATATCATGGCTTCCGCAGAAAAGACCCTTCAGTTGAAACTCCAGCTAAAAAACGGTAAAAAGGACAGAGTTGATGAGTTTGAATGTTTTCATTTTTCTTTTATGTGTTGTATACACTTTCTTGCTGCAAGCAGCAGCTTGAATCAACACCAACGGAAGTGATTCTCTCCCTCAGGAGACACTTTGCAAAGCCAGCTCAGGCTCTCTGCAAGGCTTGTGGGAAGCATGTGTATGACTGTTGGATTAATTTTGGGATTCAAATGATTCATGTTTTTGTTTTTTTTGCATCAGGGTGGATTGTATCATTCAACTGCAGTGAATTTGAAAAAAAAAAACAAGTTGGCACCAAATGTATTGTGCATTTTCTCACCACAAGATCAGAATAACACACATAGGCACTAATACATGCACAAAATCGCACAACTATTCATTTTTTATGTTTCTTATCAAGTTTCACCATGACCATTCACTACCTGACCTGCTCTCATGACCACTATTCTTGGCTGGATTTGTATAATTATGAATTCAATGGTTTCCTGGTACAAACCAAACCTCAGATCTGTCATTTTTTACAGAGGTTGAGTCATGGGCTTTGGAAAATGCCTTCCAGATGCTTAATTTCAGCCTGGTTCATCTCTTTTAAAACCAGTTTTGATGTGTTTTTGGATAATTGTTGTGTTGGAACTCATGATTGTGCCATTTAGTGATTGATTTAAAGCAGAGGTGCCAAACTCAGTTGCATTTTGGGCCGTATCAGAAATCTAAATGTTCTTAAAGGGCCGGCTGTGCCAGAATGCATCGATAAAAACCATTAACGTGTTAAAATATCAATAAAAAGCTGCCCCTATAGGACTTTACAATTGTGTTTGTGTGTTTTTTGTAATCAAAATCACAGAATAATAATTGAGAAATATTTGTGAGGAATTTTTATATTTATGCTAGTGTATGACTTTAAAAATGACTTTTTATTCCTCGCTGTAACTATAACTTGACATCAAGTAAGGCTGAGGCAGCAACCAATTAAACCCAATGTTTTTGATGAATTTTGAGAAAAACAAACAGTAAAATCAGAACATAATGTGGGGATCTGTAGATTTCGTGTGAATTTTGCAAATTTGTGAAAAACTGGAGGGACACATTAGCAAAACTAGGCTGAACTCTCACCTCTGACCTCTTTAATTCAAACCTTTCTGTACACACACAGCCTTAGCTGGGTGGTGGTTTGAGGAAAATTTGTTCAAATTTTTGGACTGTAGCTTTAAAGGCCAAGTTCGTGACACAAAGCCAGCATTTTTTTCTGCCAATAAAGGTCAAAAGGGAATCCTAGATTACTCGATAAATTCCTAGGTAGATATAAACTGCATTTGCAGTTTAAGTGACATTTATTTAAACTTATGTAAACTTCTGACCAGCTTTGTAACTCCACAGCTTAATCAAACTTTATCTCAGAGTATTTAGAAGTTGCACCAGTCTATATTCTGTAAAGGAGGGTAACATTTATATAACCTGAAGTGGATGTTTTAAAGTTGACCTTCAGCTCTGTCTTTCTCCTCTTCCTCTACAGGGCTCACTCACTCTGACCTGGACCATGAGCAATGATCTGCCTGTTCTGACAAGTCTGACAGAGAACTCCACTGTGAGTATGCTGCTCCACACCTTCAGATGGTGCTGGAGGAAACTCTCACAATGTTTTCCGAATCCCTGCTGGGTTTCAATCAGGATGGAAACCACAGAGAAAGGGATGTTGGGAAAACAGTGTTCCAGGTGTCGGCTTCAATCTGCCGGTGCTGTGGGGGTGACGGGCAGATGGGGAGCTGATGGAAAACCAGAGCTGAGTATGGTTCTGGATGGATGAGAGAAAGAGAGAGGAGAGTCTGAGCTAGTTGCTCTGATTGCTGGTCAGTTTGAGCTCTGTGTGGAGACGGAGAATTGACTTCCATGTTGCTCTGCACAGTGAGTCAGAAAGATGGCTTCACTGCTCAGGCTGATTGATGGAGCTTTGCTTCCCGTTTGGCTGAGTTTGTAGAAACAGCAGGTTTCATTAAGGCATAGCTGCTCTGATACATGCACACACACACACACACCCACACCCACCCACACACCCCCCCACACCCCCACACACACCCCCACACACACCCCCACACACACACGCACGCAAATGTAATCATGGTTGTTTCAAACACAAATATGCTGCACTCCTAGTTTCTTTGCGTTTTCCCTCCTGTGCTGCCGCCAGAAACTACTGAACCCAAAACCCGTCATCAGTCCAGTGCCCTCAGTGTTTTTTTGTCTTTTTTTAATTTGTTAAACCATCTAACAAAGATCAGTGAAACATTTAAATAGAAGAATGGGAAAGATTTCTTTTATGATACAGTTATTCCCATAATTTAACTTGAATAATCTAAATTAAGCATTTCTTTAATTAATACTTTGCATTCTTAAATAAATCCGAGTGTTCACCTTTTCCTGTTTTTCTTGTTTACCAATGCGTGTTAATCTTCAAAAGTCAGAGAGTTACAGCAATGATAAAAAAGTTAAAACAACATAAAGCGTGATAAGTGAGGCTGGTAAAAGAGGTAAAAATAAAATGCTCACTCTTTGAGAACTTCAGTAAAAATGGTTTATTGGGGTTTAAATTAGACTAAGTCTCCATAACAACAATTTTATGCTTTACGACTTGTTGTGTTGGAGTGTATGCACTAGCATAAACATATTGAGATTGCTAGTCTCTACTCTGGTTTTAATGGAGTTGTTTAGAGTTGGTCAGATTAGAGTAAATTTCAGGAAACACTCCAGGTTGGATTGGATTAAGAATGAATGGTAAAGCAACATTCATGCTCACTGTGAGGCATAGAGGAAGATCTGTGATGCTGTGGGCTTGTATTTTCTTTCAAATGCCCTGAGAATCCTATTAAAGAGCTTGGCATCAGAGACTCTTTCATATAACAGGACATTAAAACAAGACGAACTTACTAATTAACTAGAAATGAGTCATCGTTAGGTCTTTCCAGGTTAACGAGATGAAACATTTAGCTAAATAAACTCAGAATGGCTTCTTCAGACCATTTCAAGAGCTTCTTTTTTTAAAAACCATAGTGCTAAGTCTTACTGTGAACTTGTGTGGTGAGATGAAGAGAAGAGAGAGAAGACTACAGGATTCAGGTAGACCCAGAGAAATGGCAAAAGGAGAAATATTTAAAGATTCTTCTTCTCTATTTGCTCCAACACTGAGAAATCTTAGTTTTGTGCCATTGGAAAAGGACAAATGATTGGATGCAGGCGAACCAACAATTGTGCTACCAGAGTTTTAGTTGTAAAAACAACATTGAGTTAATCTATTCAGACTAGCTGCTTCTCCATGTGACTGTAATATAACATGATTTAATGAAAGTTTATTTTTTAACAATTCTTTGCCAGAGTTGACAAGAAGTGTAAGGACACCTTGCTCCTTATGTCAGTTAATGATGTACGTTTCGCTTTGGCTTTTTTAGCGTAAAGAAGCTAAATTGGTTCAAATCTTTAAGCCACATGTCAAACCACCTCTTCTTTTCCCTCATGGATGTGGGCTGCTGAATGTGAAACATTTTATTTCATCTTTGACTTGGTTTAAGTTAACATGTTCTGACCTGAGGCTATTTATTTTAGGGGCATATTGAACAAAAAAAGGTGTTTATGGTTGTGACCACACTTATTGCCAGCCAGGTCTGCTTTCTGAAAGATAAAAAGGAAGTTTTTTTTTCATCCCAGCAGCAGTCTGCCTTACATCCAGTGACTTGATGCTGTTAGACTGATATTCTGGGTGTCTGATTGGTGGTTCTACAGAAGAACCAGGTGTGATATGCATTGGAAACCAGATATATTTACATTGTATCAGAAGACACATTATTTCCCACCTTCTGAATTAAATCAAACTAAATTTGAATTGTTTTAGGTCAGTTTGAGTTAGCAAAGGCATTTTTCATGTGTTGAGTCAGAATAATAAAGAGTCATGGCCTGAAGAGACACGCAGTGAGAAAGAGGCCATTATTTCAAATGAAACATAAAAATTTACGGATGAACCCCGGAACAAGTAGCTTAATTTTTGGAGACTTGTTCTCTGGTTTGATGAAAGTCCAATTGAAGTGTTTGGTCAT
Organism: Phalloptychus januarius; assembly: GCA_902982915.1. Classification (NCBI taxonomy): domain Eukaryota; kingdom Metazoa; phylum Chordata; class Actinopteri; order Cyprinodontiformes; family Poeciliidae; genus Phalloptychus; species Phalloptychus januarius. The sequence goes on along the minus strand of CADWAE010000466.1, from coordinate 9,628,058 downwards.
AATTGTTTCTGCTGGAGGGAAAAGAAAGAAACCTGCAAGCATGAAAACACCAAGTTTTTATGAATTACTGACTGGTACATTTCACTAAATAGATGGCATCATAAATAGTTTGTAAATTTTTGGTTTCAACTGTCTGTGGAGACACATTCTCTCTCTTTGAGAGATGTTTGAAATGCAGCTGCGGTTAACACTATTATTATCCTGGAGTCGTTTTGCACTCCATGAGAAACTTCTGGGCTCTTCTCTCGCCTCTTGAGCCTCTCTGGATAACTCTCATTATACATCTTCATCCATTAGCCAAGATCAAATATTTCAACTGATTAATATTCTTTTCATGCGGGCAGAAAGAGTCCAATTATTCTCCTCTTTCCACTGAAACTGACATTCGGAGGAGAGCCAGGAAAGTCTTCAGTGGGGATTGCTCATGTGCGTCGGCATCCTCCTCCTCTCTCCTCCTCTTCCTCCTCCGATTTCCATTTTTAGCCTGCAAAGGCCTCATTTCCCTCTCATTGAGAAGAGTTGGGAAATTGAATTAAGGGTCTTGCTGACGTTTCGATTAGCATCCCCAGCCAACACTGGGTGTATTCATCAAAAGAGAGCAGTTGGTTGTCGGGGTGTGTGTGTGTGTGTGTGTGTGTGTGTGTGTGTGAGCGAGCAGGCGGTGTGTATCTAGGTGTGTTTGCAGCGAGGAGGCAAGGACTTAAGTGTCTTCCAGTGCTGATTTCATTCATTAAATATTGTAGTGCTTACAGCTGACAGCATAACACCACAAAGAGAGTCCTCACTTGCTCTTTAGAAAAAAAAAAAAAGACAATCAATTACAGTCCAGGCAGAGTGAATTCCATGTTCCCTTAACAAAACACAGCAGTGGAGAAATGCCTCTGCCTGGCTTTACTGGTCAATGAATGAGTTTGGATCTTTGGAGATGACAGGAGAGAAAATTAAATTCATGCGCCACAACCCAACCAATGAGAAGATCAAAGTTTAAGTGATTACAATGATGCTTGGAGGGTTATTTATAGATAAGAGATCTGATATTTAAATTAGATTCACGAGCTTCAGTGTGTTGTTCTGCTTCTGGGTATTTTACCTTCATTCTTCAGTCTGGATGTTGTTGGTTAGGAGTCCTTTGCAGAACATTTCATTTGAACACACAGAAAAAGGAAAGTGTCCAGAAAAGGAAAAGGGAAAACCAGGGATCTGTCCCAACCCACGCACAGCTGGTAACAGGATTACACTGTGTAATTTGGTAAAATTTCTGTCCTGATGGAAACAAATGTATCTCACTCACCCTCTCATGGGAGGCCAGCGACTCCAGCGTTCTGTACAGCTCGCATTTAAACAGGATTTAATTATGTCCTTGTGAATTTATAGCACTGATTTGGTGATAATGTTTTCTTTTCTTTTTTTTTTAGAGTATGAAGCACACCTTTGAATGAATCCAAAAAAAATCCACAACTTTTGACCATTTTGGCATTTTGTCACGTTAAAAATTCAAACTTCTTTGTTTTTTTATTGCTTTAGACCTACACAATGGCCTGCATGCTGTACTTGCAAAGCGGGAGAATTTCACATCTCAAAAAGGTGGCAAGCCTTTTAATTTTATGGTATTCAACCCATTTTACTGTGATACCCTGAATAAAATCCACAGCAGCCAGAAGCCGCCTGATTTTTCTATGAAGACGGTTTGTTAGATAGTATTAGGGTAGCAACAACATCATGAAGGACAAGGAAGAACAGCAGAAAGTTCAGGAAGAATGTTGAGGAGAAGTTTAAAGCACTTTGAGGTTAGAAAATAATACCCAAGCTTTAAACGTGTCATGTCTAATCAATCTTCTGAGACTGGAAAGATCCCGGCACAATGTACCATCCAGACTGACTGGTTGCACGGGAAACTGCTGCCCATTCAATTCCCACAGTGATACATGGTGGTGGTACTATAATGCTTTGGGATGCTTTTTTTCATCAGGGAGATGGAACATGGTCAGAGGAGAAGAAAAGATAAATACAGGACAATCTTGAAAAAAAATAGTAGGGCAGAGACCCTAAACATACAGTGAGAGGTACAAGGGAGTAGATTAGATGTGACGTCCCAGTCAAAGTCCAGTCCAATGTCCAAAGCTCTCTCCTAGAGAATCCTCACCAAAATGTCCTCTTTGTCTTGTTGTTCAGACTGGAACAGAAAACCACGATGCATCAGAATGCATTGTGTCATTTACTGTTGCAGCCAATGTTTATGAAATGAAATTCAAAACAGCTGAAATCCATCCATCCATCCATCCATCCATCCATCCATCCATCCATCCATCCATCCATCCATCCATCCATCCATCCATCCATCCATCCATCCATCCATCCATCCATCCATCCATCCATCCATCCATCCATCAATCCATCCATTTTCTAACACCCTTGTCCCCAGTGGGGTCAGGAGGTGCTGGTTCCTATCTCCAGCTAACGTTCCGGGCGAGAGGCGGGGTCACCCTGGACAGGTCGACAGTCTGCTGCACAGCTGAAAGCTACTGAGTCTATAATTGTAACACATTTTTTCCCCTTTTTCTTAAATAATCGCTCAGCAACAGGATGTGCCCGTGTCGACCGACCAGGCGGAGAACTATGTGCTGCTGCTGGTGCTGCTGAGCGTCTTCGCCGGCGGGATGCTGGTCCTGCTGTCCCTGCTGCTGCTCTTCTGTCACCGCTGCTGCTTGGGTGGACGACGCTACTCCAGGTGGGTCCTGCCAGAACCAGGTTGGTGTGGTTACAACTTGAGAAATCCACAACGTGACAAAGCACTTCTCCTTCTGTGTTTAAAAACACAAAAATTAAAAGTAGTTTCCTCCCTGCAGAGCGAGCGATGACCCTGAGAAGACAAACACGACTTATGCTGAGGATTCTCAGCCCACGCAAGGTCAGAGCTGCGCTGTTTTGTTTTCCAGTTCCACACATACTATCTGGTTCGGTGTCATCACAGACCTCTTTTGTTCCTCTTCATCGGCGCGTCCTTGTTGCTCAGAGATCACAATTCGTCTGGATGAATCAGATGCTCTCTCTGCGTCGAGCTGTCACGATGGAGAGTCGGACCGATTTGTTTCCATGGGCTCCACTGGCCGCAGAGTGTCCTTCAATGAATCTGCGCTGTATGAGCAGGAAAAAAACACTCAGGAAAAAGGACGCAGGTAACGTCCACTTGAGCAAAAAAGGTGACTTGGGTGTTCTTCCCTCTTTGGTGGACAGAGATCAGATGCTTATGCCTCGACCTCAGGTACACTCTCACAGAAGGAGACTTCCATCACCTGAAAAAGGCCCGGCTGACCCACCTGCACCTGCCTCCCGCTCCATGTGACCTGAAGATACTCACCATCATGGAGTGTGACTCCACGGAGAGCAGCACCATCAACATCAGTGAGACTTCAGCTCCCAAGCTGCCCCTCAGCATCTACCAGGTAGCTGAACATCGGATCAGTAAGGTGTCACATTTCAGCCTCTGATGCAGTTTTCTGTCTCCTCTTCCCAGCCTGCTGAGAGAAGAGTCCCTGACTGGTTGGGACAGAGCCTGAGTGGGGGGCTGCCGGGAGATCCACACCACTCCACCGTCCTGGACCAGAGAGACAGGCAGACCTCGTTTGTCCTCAAGTCCCAGCGCTCTCAGACAGTGAGTCTTTAACTTTAATGAACCTTGTTTTCCTTTGAAGTTCATACTACAAATTAATCCCTTGAACGTCTAAGGAGACTTTACTACGGTTCATCTTTTGTTTGCTTTTGATGTTTGTATGTAACTTTATTTACACCTGAGTGAAGTTCGCCCCCTCACCTTTTTCAAATCAGGCAAAATTGGTGTCAAATGTTTGTGCAGCAAAAATTTATGTTTGTGCTGCTATCATTGTACTAGGAACTGTTTCCAGAGGTCAAAAAAGGTCAGTCAGCCCCCCTCCTTCTTCAAATCAGATAAAATTGGTGTAAATCAACTTGACTAGATTTGTGCTGATTTGTGCAGCAAACATTTTTTGTTTGTGCTGCTTCGGCTTTGAAGATATTGATAAAAGTTTAAAGGTCAAACGGTTAACCAGCTCCTCCATTTTTACTGAATCAAAATGACTTTTAAACATTCATTAATATCTTCAAAGCCAAAGCAACACAAATTGAAAAATTTTGTTGCACAAACCAGCACGAGTTGACTGATACAAATTTTGTCTGATTTGGAGGAGGTGGGGCGACCAACTTCACTTTTGTTGACACATTTCAGCCTCTGATGCAGTTTTCCATCAGAGGAATATTCTTTATTACACTACATTCAATAAAGTCTAAATCTAATCTATTCTATTCTGTCGTATTTCAATATTCATAATGCAAGACAGAAAAGAAAGCGTGAACAGCAGAACTCCTGAAGCACACAGAGAATCCCTTCATTCCAAATCTCAAGAAAGTTTAAGATTGTTGTAAGATTTTCTCCGTCAAGATTTTTATTAGGAGACTTAGACACTCTGACGTGACTTAATCTTGGGTAAACATGGATGAAACCCCCAAATATCTATCAGCTGACAGTGAGAAATGGGCTGATGTCAAAGACTGGCAGATGGTTACAGGAAGCATCTCTATGAAGTTACTTAGTTTGTCATGGCTTTGTCATACTGCTGACAAAGATCAAACTCAACATCATGTTTACTGTGAAATCTGCAAAGAGACTCTGTGAAGCCATCACTAAAACATGCAAGGGAAACCTTCCTTATGATTTGTGGGAATTATAAACAAAAACATGAACAATTCATGAGACCTATTTGCCACAGTTGACAGGTTCACAAACCTTCTTGTGATGATATCACCTGAACTCCAAAAGATTAAAAGATTAGCGGATTAATTTGCACATCATATCATATCTCTTTAAAGATGTTGCATTACATCCAATTCCTATCAATTGTTCTTCCAATTCTCGTTTGGATCATTTTTCTCTTATGAAATATGACAGATTATGATCTAATTAAGCTGTGAGAACACAGGGAACATTCTTTGTTACATAATGAGACATAAACCACAGCTGCACTTTACAAAACTTGATCTTGCTTCATTTATTTTGTCTGTACCAGATCATTAGCTGCTATTTATCTGTTAATGTGAAACTTTTGTTATCAAACTCAAAGCCAAGCTGGTCTTTACTGAGCATGGTTTATTTCTACAGTGCAAACAAATCCACTGATTTCCAACACAAAGTGAAACTCAGTCACCACTCAGTCATCGCCGCAGCTGAGTGACAACATGACAAATGCTGTCCCCTGAGGACTCGGGCTCTCATTGTCACCATCCATCTCAGCCGCATGTCCTTCCTTAATGCGTCTCCACCTCCCCTCCATCCTCCTCTGCCTTCATCTCTTCTGTCAGATGGAGGCCATCGGAGACAGGAGTGAGGCAGAGAGCGAGTGGGGGCAGAGGGGAGAGTCGGCTCAGGCCCCGGGTCCAACGTCTGTTCTGCACTTCCTCTCCAAACTGCGGCGACATGCCAGCCTGGAGGGGGCGGGGCCTTACTTTAGGAGGTGGAAGTTCGACACCAGCCATCGGGCCGCCAGTCTGGACGCCAAAGGTTTGGCCAGATTCATGGAAAAGCTCAAAGTTTTCAGGAAATTAATATGTATTTCTTTTGAAAACTAAACTTCAAACTGGTTTCAACTGGTTTGAAAGTAAAGATGAGACATATTCAGAACTACAGAACCACAAAATAAAAGATTAAATTGTTGTTTATGCTTGTCTCAATAAAAATAAATACAAATTGTTAAATTAATAAATAAATTTTGCATTTACTATCATTATGTTAATAATCAAATATGAGCTGATAAATACCATGAAATTCATTCATTAAATATTATGAGCACATGTAATTATAACAGTATTAAGTGATTTCATGGTTCCTGTGTAACACTGCACCATGAAATGATTCATTTGTTGCTGCGGCTCGTCAGATCTGTCTGACCTCTGATTGGTTAATCTGGACAGGAAGTTACAGCATCATCCAGTTCCAATATGTAATATATCACACACACAAGTTTCTCTTTATACCCATATTAGGACTTTGCATTGACTTTCATTCATTGTATTAAGTAAATTTGTGCCTAACCCAAACATTTTACCTGTAAACCTGACCTCTGACCGTAAACAGCAGAGTCCACCGTATTAGGACCCTGTAAAGCCCACTGGTCTTCAGAGGGTTAGTAAATATGCCAGTAATGGTTCTAAGAACAGCCAAACGAATACGTACACACATTTATAAATTGTAAAACAAATGCCTTTTGTTAAAAAAAAAGCATATTTATTTGATATGTAAACATTTAAGGTTCAATTTCTTATTTAGCTGTGCTATTTTAGAACCTCGTTCTTAATTTTTTAAAATATTTACTTGGATACCTACAACTGATTTGTTTAACTTATTCATGTATGCCATATTTTTTTATGTATTACTACATTTATTTTTTAATGTACTTACGCCATTTTCAATGTCATTTAAGTTATGAGAAGTGTAAGTAATAACTTTAATGTTACAGTAAGGTAAGGCAGGGAAGGCAATTTTATTTATATAGCACATTTTCAGCAACAAGACAATTCAAAGCTTTACATGAGTTAAAGGAGATATAATCATAGAACTACATATTGGTCCCCATGTTTAGTAAGAATAAGAATTGATTAACCAGTAGGGGTTTCTCTGGATCGTGACACATTTGGCAGTAGATGGAAATGTGAAGATGTGTCTGATTTCCTTCCAGGCTCCCCAAAGAGAAAGCCTTTTCAGAGACAGAGAGCAGCAAGTGAAACCACCGACCACACCGATGAAGACTCCTCTCCGTTCCGAGATGACGCCTTTGAATCGTTCCCACATATTCCCATCCAGACCAGCGGCCTCCAGTCCCTCTCCACTGAGTCTCTGCCTCATCCTGAAACAGCTCCTACATCCTGTGTCTTCCTCAGGAGGTAATTCTCTCCTTACATAACATTGATTTCAACAAAATCAGGTTCTGACTGCTTGTTCCTCTCCTGTGCAGGCTAAAGCTGGAGGCCATGGTGGAGGTAGGTGGCAGCACCACCAGCAGCAGAAGAGCCGAACTTTGTCTCCCATCTGATCCTCTGGGTCAGGCTGAGCCTGCTGTCAACGGAACCGGAGCAGAACAAGAAACGATGTTTGGAGCAGCGATAAGAACCAAAGCAACAAGATATGAGTCGGAGTCTGGGGAAGTTGACGACCTGGTTGGTGCGGACCAAGGACCCACCAGGTGGGACCGGTTTGAAGAGCTGTTGAGACAATCCGAGGAAGCAAAAACAGACGTTGGCACGGCTGATGTGAGAAAAAAGAACGATGCAGAGACAGATGAGGGAGACGATGCGGCATTGGGAGCCGCAGCCAGAAGAAGGACAGACTCAGGCTTGCCTCTATCTTTCATGATCCGCCAAGAGAGCTCAGAGGCACCCCTGTCCCTCTACAGAGACATCTGGAGCCTGAGAGCCTCTCTGGAGCAATATGCCTCTTCAGATCAGAGCAGCACCGATCGTGAGTCGGTCCGCAGTGACGCTGACAGCGTCTCATCCTTTGGTGGCGCAGGCGCTCGCTCAGGCCTGGACACCTGCCTGTCGCAAGACCTGGACGATGAGCCTGAAGGAGTTGGGGAGGCGGAGGGCGGAACCAGAGGGGCGTCAGGGGGAGACGGGGAGACGGGGAATGGCACTGGAGGAGAGGCGGAGGGAGGAAACAGGAAGCTGCTTCAAATGGACAGTGGTTATGCCTCCATTGAAGCACCATCCAGAGCTCCTGAAGATATGAGGCTGTTTGGGGCTCCTGGGGCCCCTCGGGGGAAGACTGCATCTGAGAGGAGACTGTTTTTTACCAGCTCTGGGAGGAAAGGCTCAGTGTGTGAGAGCGTGGAGACCAAGTTGTTTCAGGAGGAGCTGGAGGACCAGATGGCCCTCAGCACAGACACAGAGGACAAACTAAAGCGGAAATCTCAGGGTGATGGTCTTTCTCACACCCTTCAAGAGCCATATCAGCTACTGAAGTCCCTCCATCCTCAGAAGCCTCCAGAAACACAAACTCAGCTCATTTCTCCGTTGGTGAGCCCGACCCCACAGCCCCCGAGTCCCCATCGATCCCGTCTCCGTCGCCGTGACTACAGCATAGACGAGAAGACAGACGCGCTCTTCAATGAGTTCCTTCGTCACGATCCACGCTTTGACCAGCAGGACTCTCCGCTGCGCTCCAGGCACAGGTCCAGGGTTCACCTCCGGAAGCAGTGGCAGAGAAACAAGCAATACAGCGACCCAGGTTCAGCCTCGGGGGGAAGGTACTCGCCCTCTCTAGAGAGACAGAGGTTCACCCCACTGAGGAGGGGGGACAGTGCAGGGTACCCACTGGACACCAGGTACCACAGCACCCTGTCGAGAATAGCAAGCGCTGCCGATGAAGAAGCCAGCGAGGTCGCGGCTTCTGAGGAGGCGGCAACGGAGAGAGCAGAAGATCCGGTAGGAGAAGGATCTGCAGGGAGCATGGCCGACAAACCGTCCGACGGAGCAGACCCAACAAGAAGCGTCTCTGCAGAGTTGGCTGGTGAGACTGATTGCTGCCAAGTGTCCACAAGCAAGGCGGCGGGAAGCAAGAGCAGCACTCTGTCGGCGCAAATGACCCACATGGACCCCAGAGTGGACAACAGGAACAACAACAGCAGCCAGGCCATCCTGTCAGAGGTTTCCCTGCAGGCCCAGAGCAGCCTAGCAGACAAGCTGGTGGTGTCGGTGGACGAGAGACTCTACGGTGGACTGCGCCGTGCGGAGAAGGCCCGACAAGCAGGGTCAGAGGTCATTGTGACGCACACTGCCTCACCGGGGTCCAATCCCACATAATCCCCTGCCGTCGTATTTATCATAAAATCACAATAAGTCAAACATCATCATGTATCAGACACAGTACCAGGCATCTCTAGCAGCATTAGCTTCCAGCTTGTCCAGTCACACCTGAACTGTGACGTCTGTCCGTCAGTAACCAGAAAACTCATCGCCGACATTCAAAGATGCAGATGCATCTTTAGAAAACGTTATTTTCTGACCTACATGTGACTTTTCAGCATGCTACTACAAGTTCGAGCTATGTGTCTGTGAATAATGTACAGTTTTAGCCTCTACGAGCACTTTGATGGGATGAAAGCTACCGCTGGTGTTTGTCAGCCATTTCTCTCATGTCCCTTTCCTCCTCAAGTGTCCTTGTTTGTCTCTGCCGTCATGAGAGTGAATTGTCGAGTGAGAGCAGTCGATTGCATGAATAATGATTTGGTGAACCGCAAATGTCCTCACAGCCCCTTGGCCTTTACACTCACAACCACAAAATTGTGTTATGGTGGAATTTTACGACAAACACACATGAAGTAGTGCAAAATTAGATTTTCTCTTAAAAAAACAAAACTTTTTTTTGAAATGAATAAAATCGCTGTAGAACCAGAGAGAACAAATAAGAACATATATTTTCAAGTCCTGCCACAGAATCTCAATGGGATTTAGGTATAGACTTTGACTGGGCCATGAAGTTCTTGCTCTGTCATTAGGCTCCTCTGTGCAGCATTTTACATTCAGGCCAAATGGTTCAGTTTTAGTCTATAAAAAATTAATCAAGCTCCTACAGAGTTAGCACACTCCTCAAATAATGCTCCCTTAATGTCCTGAAACAATCCACAGACACCAAAAAATAACAGCAGGATTTATACTGAAAATAAATTAGCCACAGTTGGACTGTGGTATTAAGTAGAGAAGCTCTGGAGACGACTATTTGCACTGGGTTTTTATTTCTGACTATTTTTATAACTGCACACCAGTTTCTAAATCATTTGTTCATTTCACTTAATTATGCAGTATTTTGTGTCTGTCTATTGCACACAATTTCAAAAAAATATAATTTTGTGGTTGTAAAGTTTTTTTTTTTAAAAAAAGGCAGTGTGAATACATTTGCCAGGCACTGTATGAAGAACGATACCAAACATGTTTACAGCTGCTCTCTCTTTCATTAACACTTCATAAGCAGATCTGAAGATATCACTATAAAACCAGATGGAAAGCAGAAGATGCAGTAAAAAAAAATGCAGTTTTGCATTTGCTCCTTAAATTTAAGTTGTGTTTATTTGTGTTAGTCATCAGTTCTTGTTATGTAGCACGACTGAGGAGACGGTATTCAGGCGTGGACTCTAGTATAGCTGGGACTCTTCAGAGGAAAGACTGACGGATGATACTTGAAGTGAGTGACACAGAAGCCTCTGAGGCTTTCAAACAGATTGCTCACGGAGGAGTTCAGGCTGTCACATGCTGAAAGTAATCCGAGGTGGCATTGCCCTGTGCCCGGGAGAAAACGAAATGATTAACACACTGTGTACGTCCTAATAAAAACATGGGAATGATCCGTTTTTCTCCCAAAAACAAATCTGCCGAGTCTGATTTTATGTAACCCTGCAAAATCTCCCAAGAAATGCCAAAGAAAAAAACACAATCAGAAATGTTTTGCTGGAAAAACGTGGAACATAAGATGTGTGATTGTGGCTCCAATTAATATTGGAAAGTTCTCAGTGATATATATTAAGGAATAGTGCAAACCAAATGCCATTACTACTCAAGATGGAAAAAAAGCCGAAAATTAATTGTGAATTCTCTCAATTCACTGCGGCAGATGAGCAAATTTATTTTTTCAATCTCAAAAATAAATTTAAGATGAAAGGATTATTTTATGGCCACTTCCAGCTTAAATTTGTTTCATTCTTTAAAATTTTCTCAGTAAAAATGAAAAAAAAAGGAAATACATTTCCCACTTATATGACTGAAATGTCTTTTTTTTTTACAAAACAATTCGAACAAATACATCCTGCTAAATTGATTGCACTGATTTAGCTTTAGCTGCAATCAGTGAATGGATGTAGTTGGTGGAAGACAAACATTTATGCGCATTAACGAATCCACATATTTTCACCTTCTTGTTCTCATCCTTGTCATGTTGGGCACAAGGTAAAGGTAAAATGCTCTCCTAACTACATTTGTGTTTCTCACCAAGATGAAGGAGAAAATAGATTTCAAAGCTGTCGTCTCTACTGGTCTTGGGACAAAACTCCAGCACCTCTGAGACAAAGATCAGAAAGTAAAAATGCCAACATTGAGAAAGGATGAAGACTTCGAGTGTGATTTCAAGAACCACAACTGTAACTGTGATTTTACAAACATGGGATGTTTGACCAAAATTGATGGAAAGATGACAGAATCTGGCTGGGGAGAGTCCCAAGAGGCTGAAAGCAACACTGAAGAGTCTGCAGTTTTTTTCCCCCAGGGTGACTCATTCAAGCTTGCATGTGTGAGGTGGGTGTGTGTGTCTAAGCTCCACAAATAAACCAAAGACATGAAGTGTGTCCTGTCGTCCCAACCACTCCATCCTCGCTGCACCCTTCCTGTCTTCGGATGGAGGCTCAGTGCTGACCTTGTTGACGTGGAAAGCACCGCTCTTCCTTCTCCCCTCACAGTCGTGACTCACCTGCTGATCTGTTCCCAGTCAGGAGCTCATGATGCACAGGAGAGGGGCCGGGCTCCCACAGATGTGATTGGTGCAAAAAAATACAAACGTTTACTGGGCGGTTTTTGGCACCGACTGCCTTCAACTGAGCAGCATCTGCACAGACCATCAATTGAAATAACTACAGATTTGATTCAGAGAGCAAAAAAAAGTTTGATTTACACATTTAAAACTAAAATTGATCATTTTAGTTTTTAGGGCCAATTTGCTTTAATTAAAACCTGAAGAGCTGATGTTCTCCTTGCCATTGCAAGATTAATGTGTTTTACTAGTTATTGCATCTCTAATATTTGCAGTTATTTGATATAAAATAAACCTCAACTAAATGTTTTTAGTTTGCAGGTGAAGGTGACACTGTTAGCAGCTGGCTTGATAGAGAACCAGAGATTTTCTCTTGATTAATTTACTTACAAAAATAAAAATATCCTCAACTGTCTATAGAAACTTCAAATATTGTGTTTTTGACGTTTCGCCAGTTTTCCAAAACGTTTAGAGGAGGGATCAGCAACCTTTTCAGTCCGTAAAGCCGAGAAGATATCTTTCAAACGTAAAAGTAAAATATTTGTAACAAAATAAAACCATTATTATAAAGTGTTCAAGAGTCACTTGTGCAACCAGGCTTTTTTTTTTTTTAGCACAAACTATATAAACAGAAACTGATGAGGAAAAATGTACAGCTCACCAAAAAAAACCCAAAAAAAAAAACACCATTTAAAAGATTGAAAAAAAAAAACATTAGCAATTCTGTTATAGAAATTAATTGAAAATTTTGCAGAGCTGCTAAAACCGACCTCTCTTTGAGCCAGTATGATGAAATAACGTTTTGATTAAAGCCAGAGAGTCTCTATAGAGGAGCTAAAAAAATGAAGATGTGGCTCCAGAGTCACAGGTTTGAGACCCCTGATCAAAACAGAGACCCTTTACAAAGCAGTGATAATATAATGCCTCCATTTGTGTTGGACTCTAAATGAACCTCCTGCAGCAAATGCTACTCCTGTTATATTCTTTAAAAAAACAAACTTAAAATCAGCAGGACAGACATGAATGACTAAAAATGTATTGGCTGATTGGTGAATCGCTATTAATTAAGCTATTTGCTTGAGTAAATCTGCGCCTGATTTCCTAGCAGACATGCCTCTCACAGGTTAGCTGCTGGAGTTTTAGTTTGGTTTTGAAACCACGTGGCTTTTAATTCTGGGTTTTCCTCGGTATCAGTAAGTTTCTCTAAGCCTATTTGTATTAAAATGTAAAAAAGAAATGCAATAATAAAAGCTATTGGTTGGCATTAACAAGTGAGGTGCACTGTGTAAAATATATTCACAGCTAGCAAAAAAAACTTGAGCAAAACAGACTGGTTGGGACACATTCTTTATAAATAATAATAATAAAAAATAAAATCACTGGAAAAATAAAATTTAAACCTAAATTAAGATTTAAGTCGGGGCTTGAGTCTGTCAGCATCTCCGCGAACAAATCGCCTTCCCTCCCATTCAGCTCTGTACTGCATGCAGTTTATGTTGGTGGTCTTGCTATAATGATTACTCACAAACTAGATTTAAGTACAGAATTATCCATAGTGTTGCTTTTTTTTTTCTCTCCCCACTTTAATATTTTACACATCACAATGTGTATTAAAAACGGCCATCAGGGTTCAGTAAAAACAAAGGTAGTTGAAGAAACAGAAATCGGAGGGCGGGGGGACGGGACGGGTTCTGGGGTCAGTGGACGTGTGAATCGTCCGGTGCAATACTTGGCCATCTGATGAGGATGACAGAACTGGGGGCAGGAGAGAGGGGGTGAATAACCAGAACCAGATGACACAAGTTAAAAGGAGGCAAAAATATTAGGAGAAAATAAACATCTTCACAGCAAGTGCCTCAGTCTCAGAGCAAACAGAACTTTTCATGCCGTCCTCCTCCTCCCGGTCGAACCTCCCTCCGTTACTCCCCTCCTCTAGAGAGGCGATGCAGGCCGGCGGTCCGGGGAGGAGTGGGGACGTTAATGTCAGCAGGCGTCACTCCCAGCCATCAGGACTCCAGACAATAAGGGACGAAGACAGATCGACCTGAAAGGGAGAGGAAGAGGGCCTGGGATCAGAACACGACAGGCGTCTGCACCACTGGGTTTTTACAAGGCGAAAACTAATTTGTAGCGTTAAAACGGAAAGAGTCAACCCACAGGGTGAGAAAGACACAAACATCCCACAACCCACTTTATCTCATTCGGGATGAGTCATCGCTTGAACAAATTAATACAGAGCATCTCTTCTGCACTGCGCCCGTGACAAACGGCCTCGCTCTGCGAGAGCTTCGGATGTGTGCAAGACGGAGAGCGCAGCTGTAGGTGGTAGCTGGAAAAAGAAGACAACCTGTTCGAAATTTGGCAAAATGCTTGAAGCGAAAACATGTCCTAGTTGATTTAAACAAGAAGCCCTGACAAGCAGTTGAAAAGATATTTGACAGCTCAGTCCAGAGGTGTTTTTGCGGCATGAAAAAAGAAAAAGAGCAAGAGAGAGAGAGAGAAAGAGAGAGAGATCGCTCTTGTATTTGTCAGGGAAGCGGTGATGAGTCAGAGAGCTGTAATCTGAATACCAACTCTGCCTCTCAGCCCGTTTTCCTTCTGCCCTCTGAAACATGTCCCTCACTACAGTTCACTGGGTCTGAAGCACATCGGAGGTTTGATTTTTCTTTTCTACAAACTCAGCGGTGATCACTTACCAAACGGGCTGCTGTCGTGGGAGGGCGTCGGAGGGCTGTCATTGCTGTTTGCAGGTGGAGAGCTTGCGGATTTTGCTGGCTGTGGAGACGCCTTTACGCGAGGGGTTGGATGAGGAGGAGGACCTGCGCTCGGCTTTGGTCTTGCTGTTTAGAGACCCGGCTTCTGTCCCGTTCACACAAACTGGCTTTGCTACAGCTGGGCTGTGGTCTGCGTTCTCCAGATCCTGGTGTTCCTCAGCCACTTGCCCTGCTGGCAACACAAAGCCTTAAAACAATGCAAACCAAAATCCTAACAGCCGACGTTCCTTGAAAAGTAAAACGCACCGTTAAACGGATAGTTTTGTTTCCCCAGATCAGGGCTTATACAGCCCTTATCTGGGGCTTAGACAGCACACATTCCTTTACGAATGTGTGCAAAACATTGTCAATATTCCCCTGATGTTGCACAAATTCACCATTGCAGTGTTTCCATTAAATAAGAAATGCAATTAAAATCACACGTGATTCAATTTGTTCATAATAAGTCATTAAAAAAACATGCCACACTGTCATCCTTCTACCACTTCCTGTTGTCTTTGTCTTTCCCCCCAGTAGTGCCATCCAGTAGTTAAGAGCATGATTAGTGTAATATAAAAAAAAGTTTCCACTGGACTTTTGCAAAATAGACTAATTTCAACATAGCTGGAAAAACAACCTCATCCCAGCACAAAAACTTTTCGAAATAGTTTTTTCTTTGAAACTGGCGAGATTCCTTTCAGCAAATTTATTTTCATAACTCAAATTTGCTCAATTTTAAGGTCAATTGGAAACACACATAATGTTTTCCAATTTCCATCGGTTGTGAAGCTCAGCCTCCACGATCAACTAATCTGGATTTACTCTAAAAGAAGATGTCAAGAGTTTTCTATTGATAGGAAGAATTAATTTATTATAACCTCTTAACAATTACTTCAACAGGAATCTCAAAGTCCAGTCCTCGAGGGTCGATGCGTTGCGTCTTTTAGATACATCCCTAATCCTGCACGCCTGACTTAGATGGCTGAATTACCTCATCACCAAGCTTTCAGCCGATAGAGTCATGCTGTTCACCTTAATGTTTCATAATTGCATGTTTTGAACCAGGAATGCGTAAAAAGCATCTGAAGATTGGAGTTTATGATCTTTGTACAAAAGAACCAGAAAATCTGAATCACCCAGACTTAGACTAAAAAATAATAGAAGGTCAGATACCCACACAATTAAAAAAAAAAACAGGAAATCCATCAGGTGAAAAACAGGTTCCAACCTTAATGTCACATTTTGTTTTTCATGCTGATGTCTCAGTCCGCGTGGGTGGCTCTGAGAAAACCCCCACACACCAAAACTGCAACACGCAGGTAAAAATCCAGCGAAATAAGGGTCGGAAATCACCTATAATATCTTTTTTTATTTTTCCCCCCTAGAGGTGCTTTAGTTTCTGCTGCAGCAAAAACACAAAGTCCTTCGTTTTATTATTCAAGCTCCAGTTTCATTCAAATGCAGCTTCCTATGAGGGACAAAACCCAGCGTGTGTGGGAGTAAACCTGGGGAAACCATTCACAGTCCCAAACCGAAACCCTTTCAACTGGACTATTTATAGTTGGCTTCATTCACATTCTGCAGCTCTGTTGGGTTTTTATGTGGGGCACCACTTCTAGATACCCAGCACTCACTGCTGCATTTATATCACAGGCTGTTACCTAGCAACAGATGGAGGATCTCAAGTCTGGAGGGGAGGTATGATGAGAACAGAGTCAGGAAACGAGTTGAAGCATTCTGCTAATGTCTCTTCTCCCAAATATCTGTCAACTGTGGCTACAGTGTGTAAACATGGCTAATTAATAGAAACCTTTCCTGCATGTTAAGGATATTAAAAACAGATTACACAAATGCAGCTTGGGTAATGCCCACACACTCGCTTGATTTGGTGATGGACCTTTTTCACAGCAGGTTGTTTCAATTCAGTTTTTAGCAACACTTAGTGGCTACATGCATCCAACATTTTAAAACGGATTTAATCCATAACCAGCCAGGTGATGTTGGAAATCTTTAAAAGTGAAGACATTTCTACCCAAATCACCGGCTATGCAAGTGAAAACGTGGACATTTAAAATAAAATAAAATAAATAATAAAAAAATTCACCAAATCTGCAAACAAACTCAAAAGATTTAAAAGAATAATTCAACTTGTTCAATTTGGTAACTGAGTGTATGTCCTGTAAAGTGGAAATGATGTGGTGAGATGATGGATCAATCTCAGATCAAAACCAAACAGATTGAATAAGAAAAAGTAGAAACATTTAAGTTTCAGGATTAAACCCAGAGCAACATTTTACTGTTGGATTTGTAAACCAAAATGTTTTAGCTGGAAAGCAAGAAGAGGACAAAGCCTCAAAGACAAAACTGACTCATAAAAAGGGAAGATTTGTAACAAGTTTTCTGGTTGAAAGAGAAATTGAATTATGAAAGTTTCGAAGGAGAAATAAGTAATAAGAAACAACCACTGACTCTTCACTTGGTTGCTCTTTAATAGGATGAGTTGAAGGAATCCAGAGGAATCTTAATTTAAATTTAAATGTTGTCTGGTGAAAACCCACTATGGTTTATGTCGCAGAAATCCAACTTGAGACACTGTGGGTTTAAGTCTAAACTCTAATACAAGCTACCAGATGATGAACTTATTAAGTCACTGCTAAAAACTAGAAACCATCTGACATTAATTATGCTGAAGCCTCAATTAAGGTAATCTAAACAGTAAAATTAAGATTAGCGAGCCTTGATTTTATCCGTTTTGCTCGTTTGTCTAATTTAGACTTTCACCAATAACAGAGACTCTGACTCAGACCTGCAGCCTCACCTGGCACTGTGAAGTCCTGAGTGTAGATGATCTCATCCTCTCCGTCATAGAGCTCGTCATCGTCGTCCTCCGTGTAGCCGTGCAGATCCTCTAGGTAGGGAACCACCGTCATACTGCGCCACTGGTCCCTGCTCTCTGCGCTGGCAGGGATGGGTACCGGGCGCTCCGACGGAGGATGTTTCTTTCGCACCCAGCTGACGAGAGATTGACGAGGATGAAGGTGTGATCAAGAATACAGGAACCGCTGGTTTACAGCATTTTCTACCTTTGGGTTTGGTTTCGTGTGCATAGAGATTTGGAGTCAGAAACTACATCCTCTTAAACTCGGATGAACAACAGCATGAAAAACGTAGAAAGTCATTAATAAAAACTGTCAGAGAAAATGGTCTGAATCCCGTTAGAATATATAGAGCTGAGGTTAAAAACAAGACAACTGCAAAAACGTTAAAAGTATGGTTTACATTTTGGTTTTTAATGCATCCAAAATGAAAATATGAACAGCTCTTATGTTAGGCACTTGGTGCAAAAGCTACAACTAAGCAAGTTGTAGCTGTTGCACTTCTAAATCGAGAAGTATATTAAAAATAAGGATAACATATTTTAAAAGTTCAATAAGGGTCCAGATCTAAAACAAAGTGATATTTTTGTAAATATAAACAATTGGGCTGATTTTTACCACAATGCTTTAATGTATTGTTGCTATGTTTTAGTTCTTCTGTTATTAATATAATGTCTTCACTTTAAAATATTTTTTCAATATGTTGTGGTACATAACGTCTTTCTCTGGGTGCACTTCCTTTTACTGCAGCAGATCGTTTCATGCCAACCATATTCTCTGATCAAAAGGAAGAAAAACAAAAACACACTTACTTGTGTTGCCTTATATTCTGTATGGAAAACCTCTTTGCAGGATCATACTCAAGCATTCCTGGAAAACACATTAAACGGTGGATTGACTTTACAAAGCAGTTCTTCACTTCTCTCTTCTCACTGAATGTTGATAAGCTGGTTGTTAACCAGAAATGTGTGTGTGTGTGGGGGGGGGGGGGAAGATACTGAAACACTCAGAAGCTCTTTAATTTTTGGTGCATTAATTAACATTCTTTCAAAAGACAAAAATTTTAATGCACTGTTTAATTTTAGTGGTTAAGGAAAGAAGCATTAACACAAGTAGCCCTTCAAGTGTGTCTTTCTAATAGGATTTCGTGCCTTAATTGTTTTAAAGCTGAGTTTCAGGGTGATAATGCAGACGCGATGTGGTGCTTTTTTACTAATAATGCAGCTGTCAGCCACTAAGCAGAAAAGGGCAGAATGCAGAGAGCTGATAGTAGTGCTGAAGGACACCTTTTGTGGCACTGGGCTTATTTTAGACCATGTAATTATGGACTGACTATCTCTCAGGTGCTGCGTCATCAAAGACAGACGTCACACTCACAAAATGGGGGCCAAGTCTGTTTTCAAACAGCACAGATTGCCTTTTTTTCCCTTCCTCCATTGTTATGAATCCAAAACATGACGCGAACGAGGTTGTTCAAAAGGAGCGCAAGGTGGATTTCAGTTTGAAGAATCTGCACATGAGGCTGGATTTCCTCTGAAAGCATTTAGCTCCTACTAAAGGGTTTTACCTTAGCTGCTGCAAACATAATCTGCCCAACATTCTTCTTGACTTATAAACATGCACAGCAAAGAATTTATTTTGCAGAAAAAAAAGAGAGACTATCGAGTTGTTTCTAGTTTTAAGGAGGGGGAAAATAAAACATTGCAGTGTTCATCTGGGTAAAAGCAAAGCTCGACTATGGAGTGTTTATTATTCTGCTGCTGGCTTCAGATCAATGGAAACCACGTCAGCAGCTGAAGGGATTTCTACTGTTAAGAGGAAGCCAAGCATGTACAGCAGACACTCTGACTTTCAAGGTCACAGCGCCACCTACTGGGTGTATACCAGAAAGACCAGCATCGAACATGTTATTCATAAAAGAGTGAAAACTTTTTTTTAAAATCTAGAAACAACAAAAAGATGAAGAATATTTTTGATACAATTACTGAATTTAGCAAAACCAATGTTTCTCATCAGACAGCTCTGAAATGACAAGCAGAGGAATGATCTGTAAAAGTATTCACACCCCTTGAACCTTTTACATTTTCGTCACAAACTGACTAAGAGCCTTCAGATGTTACCTGCTTAGTGAAACAGAAACTGCAGGTTTTTCTCTGTAACAAAGTGAAAATCAACCATCATTTTCCATCTACTTCACAATAATACAGTATTTTTGTTAGACTATTACAGGGATCTGTAACTTTTCAAAACCAAACGGCAATTTTTGTCCCTGGTTCAGTAAAATGAAACTCATTTAGAGCCACTAGTGTCACATCATCTCTATGAAAAAGACGACTTGTAACTTTTTATGGGCAGCCACAGTAGGAAATTTATTTGTTCAGAACCACCATTTTATTTCTATTTTTAGGTTTTGAAAGAGAAGAGAAAAAAAAAACATGGATACATCAAAAATACTTTTTCAAAAGCACCAAATTTCCAATGCAGTTATAGGAAAATAGATTTAAAAGCATTACTGGTACTTCCTGGTTGCATTCTGTAGTGAAAATGCATTAAAAAAAGAAAAACAGCTTCACTCTGCCATTGCTTATTACACCTTTATTTATAAAGTGTTGTTCACCGTTTATTATATTATGAAGAGGCAGTATGGACGGTCCAGAGAGCCACAGCTTGCAGACTCCTGATCTACAGCATAAAAAGCTACATTAAAGTTTGAAACATGGTCATTTTCAAGGGGTATGAATACTGGAGAACTTGGGCAAATTTTCAAGATAACAAAAAAGAGTATTTTTACTTCCCATAAAATTAGGTATTATTACCTAATAACTCTTTTTTACTAAGGTTACATAATAAAAAAGGGAAAAAAAGTAAAAAGGTTCAGAAACCCCTTTGGGATGTTGCTGCATCATCATATATGTGCAACTGTTGCCTGAATTGTCTTTGTTGCTTTTTTTGATCATCCTGTTTGTTCTGGCTCGGTTTGGAGTCGTGCTCACCTCGCAGCAGGTCCGACAGGAGGGGCCCACACTCCTCAGGAATAGTGTAGTCTCCTTTACCAATGTTTTCAAATAGCTTATAGATGTTGTCTCCCTCAAACGGATAAAGACCTGTCGTAATGTTATATCTGAGCATAAAGAAGCACAAGTCAGGAGTCAGGGTTTAGAGACCGAGAGTGATATAAACGTCTTGGTAAGAGTGACTCACAGTGTTACTCCAGCAGACCAAATGTCCACTTTAAACCCTGAAAAGGTGTCCAGTCCGTTGGCAATCTCTGGGGGCTGGAAGGCCGGCGAGCCCTGACTCGTACGACACGTGTCGTCTTCTGCAAACGGGTGAAGGGCCTGAAAATGATGGAGGGGAGATGTAACTGTGCTGAATTTTAGTTTGAGTATTTCTTCATGTGAAAGAGTAACTAAGTCATATTGTAGCCTTTTGTTAATATATATAAAACACAACTGCAAACTTCAATGTATCTACTTGGGATTTTATATGACAGAACAACAAAGCAGTATACAATCATGACAGGAAGAACAATTTGACTCTGTTTTACAGAGCACTGATCATAGCTGGACGATAAAAATGCAGCTAAGTGAAACCTGGGAGGAAACCTGCAAGAGGCTGCAGGGAAGAGGTTCATCCTCAGACAGGATGACACTGATCCATCAGCCAGAGCTGAAACTAAATGGCTTGAATCAACTCATGTTTATGAACACTTAAAGTCTGGACTTCAATCCAATTGGGAATCTGTGAAAATGATGATACATGTTCTCCATTCAAACCTGAACTTCACAAAAGATGAAAAAGTTTATACTTTATATCAATATGCTGTTAATATGTACCATTAGTGCTTTTGCAGGGAATTGTAAATAAAGAAACTGACCATCTAATAACTCATATTAATTGGTGCTTTTACAGAGATGATTAAAACCAACTGACTGTGAATGACAGATGGTTGAAGTGATGAAAACTAATCGTGACAGACTTCAGCTTACCTCTGCTACTCCAAGGTCAGAGATTTTAAGAGACCCATCTGTGGTCAGCAGCAGATTTCCTGGTTTAATGTCTTTATGAACTATTCCCTGGCTGTGCAAATATTCAAGGCCGTTTATGAGTTGGCAAAAGTACCTGCAGAGAAGCAGCAATAAAAAAATCACATGGATTTATGCATGTGCTCCGAAGGGAAGCAGAAACACAACAGCTGTTCAGAGAAGTCACATTTTATTAGGGCTGGAACAATTAATCAGATTCATAACGCTGAATTAAATGATAATTCAGTTTACCGATTCAGTAATCAATTAAACGCTAACTGGAGCATACAGACTCAAATAAAAATATATATATTTTGCTGAAAGAACAGCGTCAAAACTGAACATCATTTTAGGTTAAAAAAAGTGTTTTCCTATTTTAAAAAGTAATCAAATTATTTATTTGCATCTTTAATGCATTAATGCTATTCTGTGAAAAGTGGTTAAATTAAAAATCTTCCAAAAGTGCCCAATCGCTCAATTGTGAAAATAAGAAATAGATTAATCAAAACTAAAATAATCAGTTGCAGCCCCAGTTGTCAAAACATGAAACAAACATAGCGGTTTTATTTTTTAATAGCAAAGCACATAAACAATTACAAATTTAAACAAACAGCGGTGTGATTAGAAAGACCTTCATCAATCATTAGAAGCATTCTGGCTGGTTGGTTATTTTAACATTATTGACCCTGCAGACGCTGAGCTAAACTTAGGCCTGCAGAAGCAGCAGCAGCAGCAGGGCTCAGGCTAAATATAGCCGAGAGGTTCAGAGAAAGAGCGAGGAAGAAGAAGAAGAAGAAGAAGAAGAGAGGGCAGAGGGGAGGAAAAAATGAGCGGCTTACCCGTGAGCTTGAAATACTGGAAACCTTTTCTCTGGGACGCTGTCCAGCATTTCTTGCATTCCACAAACACAATACTCCATCACCATATACGTGAGGCAGGAGTTGAGGAGAATTTGTGACACAAACTGATAATTTGATTTAAAAAAAGAGGCAATAATTAGGGTTTAAAACAAGCAAAAAAAAAAAAAATTAGAGATAAGAAAATGAGTCTAAATCCACAGCAATGAAAATGCTAATAAAATCTCATTCAATTCGAGGCGAGAGGATATATTTTCTGCTTCTCTTCATTATAGAGTACGTCGACTAACTGGATCACATTCTTATGTTGAAGTCTTCTTAGCAGCTGAATTTCCCTATGAATGAAAACAAGGACAAAACAAAAAAAAGACTACTACATTAGAGCTTTGCCGTCTGATTTAATGGTGGCACATTTCTGCTTGAATGCAGGCGAAACGCCAGATATACATCAGCACTCCAGCTGAAAAGTGCTGCTATAAAGAACATGATCACAGCCTATTTTAATAACTGCTGCCAGGAGATGTGAGAATATTTTCCACTGCGATCCAAACATGGATCTTTCTTGTATTTGAAGCTTGCTGTGCCAACAACTCACACGTTCATATATTGCAACTGATTTTTGTCAGTATCGCCGTCCAATATGGGTACAAATTCAATATTTGCAGCAACAAAAACCTCTTGGGAGTTAATACTTAAAATATTAGATCTTAATGGAAACAGCACAAAATATAAATTACAGACTCACAAAGAGAAATGCCCCCACATTCAAAAAATGTTTGATACACGTTTTGTACCAAACAGTAAAGAGACAGGATTCTTCTGACTTGATTATACGTCAAAGTTTTATTCATAACTAGTGGTATTTATATTATATTAAGGAATATTACGTAATATTGCTAATTCCACCATTAGCAGTGACACAAGCAAAGTTTTAAAGTGACATTTCATGTTTGTTGAAAGCTGAGAAGCTACTAGTTTCATTCTTGCCTATCGATGCAAAATATACCACAAAGATCTAAACAGGTGTTTTGTTTATTAATCCATTTTACCAAACTTTATTTTGAGCTGCTGATGGTTCAGAAGTTCAATTGAAAGCCAATAAAACCATGTGAAGCAACTCAAAACTAAAGTGGCTTAACAATTACCAAAAGCCAAACAGATTTTTATTGGCATACTTTTGTAAATCATAGGTACCGACGAATGTCTGATTAACACTAGTTTGAGAATATCAACTCAAAGGTGAAATAAGTTTTTCTGTAAGCTGAAAATGATAAAAGAAGTTTAGATCCTGGCCATGCTCACACTGTCATTTTCTGAAATGGAAATTTTCAGCTGCTGTTCATTTTTGTTGTTAAAAAAATAAAAAAAGATGTGGTGCATTTAAGTCCAATATTGGTACAAAACCAAATATCAAAGTCATGCTGTGATTGCAGTATGCTGCCAGTGGACAGTCTATCTGCACAGCATTACCTTCTTTGAGCATTTTTAGTGATGTTTGGAAATTATGTTGGATTGTTACAGTGGCAGCAAGTTGAGAAAGAGCAACACTGTGGTAGACTCGTCTTTTTGAGGTTTTAGCATCCATCTACCATTAAATAAATCAGATTTATAAATGTTTGCAGGCAACTGGAGAGTTTTACAAGGAGGACCTTCTTTTTCCAGCAAAACAGGAATATAATGGCTGAAATTTGTGATTAATGACTAACCCATATTCTTCTGACTCCCTCTCCTTTCTTTTCATTCATCAGTGACTCGCCTCAAACAGGCACACACCCCGTGTGTAAACTTTAGTATCGCCGCCACTAAAAATAAACACCAAGTGTGAGCATAAAGGGCAGTGACAATCTACCCAACAGGCCAAAAATACATTAGGATGCAGAATTTGCAAGCATGGCACTTCAGATCTTACAAACGAGAAAACAGTGCATCTAAGCAGCCTGTATGGGAATATATTAAATATTCCCTAATATTTACAATGTAGAAAAACACATAAAATACACCTGCTAAAGTGGTTCCATCCTAGAATAAAAGTTGTTCTTATTTTATATTCTGCTACTTTACTGATCTGTGTGACAACTTCTCTTTGTTTCATACGTAGACATATGATAAAGTTTTCTCTGCTTGTAACTGTTTCACAGCAGAAAGGGTCATTAAACTAAGATCACTGCACGCTGCAGCTTTTGCAGCATAGAAAAGCCCAGAGTTGACAGCAGCAGCTTTTAGATCCTGAAGTCAGTATTGCTTTCGACCGCTCTGGTTTCTGAAGCTTCACAAACTGTGGCTTTGATTCAATCTTAATCTTTGACAATGATATTGTGAATCTTTGTTCCACACAAACACACCAGCAGTTGTTGCTGCATCACTGCACCAGCTGAAGTAGTTTCTTCATGTACAGTCAAAAGAAAAACACGATGACGGTAACTAACCAGTAATTATCTACCCCGATTCAAAGATGTAAAGTGTCTTTCCTCTCCAGCTGAATGAGCTCAGGCGACATCCCACATGCACCGCTTGTGTGTTTGTCACCGCATCCCCACAGATTCTCATTTCCATAAGAGTAACAAAACAGAATCTGTGCTGACACCGGAGGATCAGTCACTGCTGCAGTCCATCTGCAGCTCAAATTTGCACCGAAAGACCTTGTGCACTACCGGCCCGCAGGCTGCGGCGCTGACAGGACTGCAGCACTCAGCGATACTGAGGTGGCTGCGGCGCAGCGGCCGCACAAACAGATTATCTGAACCTCAATCTACGCTGCGCTGGGCTCCAGAGGTGTGTTTGTGTTCATTCTGCGTTCCTGTCATTCCAGAAAGGCATTCACAGACTGTTGCCATAGAAACAGAAGTGGCATTGCTCAATCAATAGCAGCGTGAGCACGCCCATCCCAACAGCAACAGCCTAGAAAGAGAAACCATTTCATTAACAAGAACACTGTGCTGAACGCAGAGGTCATTTCTCTGCTATCCGCAAATCTAAAGGCAAACACAAAAGTTGTCACCTAAAACTAATCAAGAATAATAATTAAAATAAGACATGAACCACTTGAAAAGTTCATTTGACACGTCTGCCTACAATAATACATCTTTGACATAAATAAAGTTATAAAGAAGAGGACATAATAAAGTATGTGACTAATTTTCAAAGAAAGCAGCAGCATGCATTCATGGAAAAGATGATACATGAGAAACTGTTACTGTTGCTATAATTAGGGAAAATGAGGGAGGCTGCAAGTCATACTGGCCAACAATTTAGGTTGCTTAGTAAACCTGACTTTTAAATATTTAGGTCAATATTTACTGTATCATGTAAAAGCATTAGTCAAATACCAGCATCAAAGTACAAAAAGTCATTCCTTCTACAGAATTGCATTTTCAATGACAATGTTCAGATGAGACACCAAGAAACAAACTCAAGAAACAAACTATGAAATAAACCTCCAGAACTTGTTTTCAGTCAGTGTTTCTCTCTCTCTCTCTCTCTATATATATATATAAAAAAAGACACCTTCAAAATAACGAAACCTTTATAGAATCGGCTCTGCAATCGGCATGAACATGAAGATCAACCCAGTCTGCATGCCGATCAATAACTGCTGCAGCTTTCTTCTCCTTGCTCTCCTGTGTGTTTCTTTCCATCCACTGTTTTATGTTTACATTATAACAACACGCAATGTTGATAAAAACATCAACAGAAAACATCACCAACTAGGAAGATGCCTCGTCCACAGAGGGTAGGAGACAAGCCACTGCTATTTGCTGTAAACCCCTCATGTCAAGCCTCGAGTGCGTTCTGCCCAGAATCAACCAGCGAGTGTTTTGTGCCTTGAAGCCACATTCTGACAGCAATGTTTGAAGTGTGAACTGAGGCGAGAGCTGACGTGTTTGAACAATTCTTTGTTTTTAATTCTGTGAAGACATGAGCAATCCGTCTCAAATAAAACACCACTAATTAACCCAGATAAAACTATACAGAATGGCTGCACTGTATTCTCGTTCCAGTGGTTTTAGAAAGACAAAGTAGCAATGAACAGGTAGTGATGAGAATAAAGCCACTGCGTGGACAGATCGGTCATTAACCAACAACAAATTGTAGTTTTACTATAAGCCGTCAGCATAAAAATGGTAAATTTCAACCAAAGTCAGTCAGGGAATCGGATAAAACCAGAAACATTCACAAAAACAGTCATTCCCAGTGAATACAGCCTGATCTCTGTTCTAAATGTGGCCTAAAAACATTCAGCGGTTCCTAGGCTCAGAGTGAACTCATTCTGACAGCTTTCTAAGGATAAGTCTAATATTAGTACAGCCCCACAGTGAAAGGCTGAAGTAATATTTAATAAGACTGATGTGATTAAAACCCCGGCTGCTCATTAGAAAATGGGTGAAGCAAAAAGCATTTGGATAGATATGCAGGACGACCACACATGAGCAACAGTACAACTGGAAAAGAGATTAAGTAAACAGTAACTAATATCAGACAGCTGCTACGAAGTTCATGGTTAAGATTTAGATTTTATACACAACATTTCTGCTATCTTCTCTTAACCCTTGTTCAAACCATTTAAAGAGACAATACAAACAATACAAGAACTCTGTGTTAAAAAAATATTTGGCAATAACCTCATTAACTTCAGTTTCCTTCCCATTAGGACTTCATCCAATAGATTAGAGTCTGAAACTACAGTAAGTGAAAGCTCAATAAATAAGAAAAACAAACTTCTTGTTTGTATCTATAATCCCACACATTCACTTCACAAATGTAATAAAAAAGTGATTAATTTCAGTGATTCTTTTATGAGGTGAGATACCAAACTTTCCGTCAGAAAACGTTCAGGCTTAAAAAAAAAGAATCAATAAGAGGTGTGCTAATTGGATTCTTAATTGTTGTTTAAAACATGGTGAATAAATGATGAGACAAGGACGACAAGACAATATGAGAAACATGAGCGCTCCTTCACAGGTCATATGAAACCCTTGAAGCACAGTGCCTTCCAAAGGTAGCATATCCCCTTAAACATTTTGTTAAAACATTGTTGCATTTTGTTAGGTTTATACACAATAAACCAACCAGGCTGCAGAGAACCATGGCTCAAGTATAAGAATGTGTTGGGATGACAACTACAAGTTGCACACTTAGTAAATTTATGAAAGAGAGGCAACAGGAAAGTCATTGTTAAAAGACAGCTTAAAACCTCCAGCTTGTATTTTGACAATTTGGAAATCTGAGATCCTCTCAGTCCAAGCTAAGAGAGTTTGAGCTACTTTGAATAATGGCAATAAATTCAGTACAAAGCTGGAAGAGACATAAACCAAGACTCCCAGCTGAAACTTCCAACAAAAACTAATAGAAGATATTGACTCAGAGGAGTTGAATACAAATTCATACCCACATTTTTTTTAACTTTCATATAAAAAAATTTGTTAAAACCATATTTTCCTTAAAAAAAATAGGAGTAAATTTGCATTGTTCAGACAAGTCCTCTCCCTCAAAAGACTGAAATGTGAAAATGTTTAATTGCTATGAAAATTTCTGCAAGAACTAATATCACTAGACCATCACTGAGGAATCCTTCCTCCACGTGAAGCTTCCAGAGAAAAAGCAAAAATGAGAACAAGAGAAGCAGAACTTACTTTTTAACATTGGCTTCTCCATTGGGAATCCGTCTGAGCTTCTTCTTCTTCAGTATCTTGACAGCCCTGCGACAAAGTGTCTCTGAGTCCAGCATTTCTTTTACTTTGCCATAAGAGCCTTCCCCCAGCAAGTCCCCCATCAGGTACTTCCCTATCAGCTTGGCCCTCTTCCTGCGCGGCTGATAGATCACCTCGGTAGAGTCAATGCGGTGGATGAACGTATCCATCTCCATGAGTTCATTTTCATTGAGATACTCGAGACGAGGCAGGTCACCGTCACTCATGATGACAAGATTTACAACAGCTTAATCCTCGGGTGCACGACAAAAGGTTTGCAAACGGACGGCTGCTGAAGCGTAATCTGCCGTTAACCCTTTAAAACTAGACTAAGTAGATCCATGAGTGGAGACAAACGAACGAAAACCAAAACTGTGAAAACAGATGAAGGTGAATGGAGCTTGAGGGCTGAGGAACGAGCTGGGTGAACAGCCTGAAACCTGTAAACATTAGGATCTTTTTTTTACTCAATATGGATTAAAAAAAAAAAAGGAAAAAAAAGGTGCAGAACAAACTGGCTCCAGTGCTGAGTTAGTGCTTAATACTGTTCATTATGAGCTAGGTTTATTATGATTAATCCTGAACAGAAATTGTGGAAAAGGCTATGATTTCACAATTTAATTCTGATCAGAGTCAGTCTCAATAATCTGTTTAGGAATCTAATACCATACAACTTTAGGTAAAGGCCACCAGTCTTTCTTTAAGGCCTTACAGCAACGCATTTCTGTCAGAGGTCCATACTAAAGGGTTTAAAGTGTGTATATAGCTGGACCGGATCCCAGTGTAGATCAACAACTGAAGCTGTAGTCGACTCCAGAAGGTGGACTGGACCATCCGATATGCTGAACCGTTCTTAGGTGTCCTCCATGTCACCACAGTTTCCACAGCATGGCGCCTGAAGAATGGCCACAACAACAGATTCAGTTCAATTCAGTTATAAGTTGCTTTAAAGTTAAAGTTAGTTAAGCATGTTAATATTATTCTCTCCATAGCTACTATTAAACAGAGGCAAGACTGCAACTGTTCAATCACACAAGTAGCGAGAATGTGAGGCTGCCATTTGAGCTTTTTACTGAGACTAAAAATGTCTCAGTAAAATGTGCATTCATGTTTTACCTTTTTCTTTCAACAATCTGCCACGACATATTCAACCTAAGTATGAGCTAATGTGTCAGCGCTCTGAGATGTTCAAAGCCAGAGATTTGTTTCTGTTTTTAACTTCTCCAACACTTTACTCTTGAGCTGTCTGGAGTGATCCTTGCTCTTCATGATGCTGGTTGTTCTCAAACTACTGAGGCCTTCACAGAACAACAGGATTTAAACTGACATTAAATTACAACCAAATAAAAACTGATAAGGCAAAGAGGCACTGGAGCAAAAGCGGCTTTATGTAAAAACACTCAACTTTTTCTACTTAAATTTGGATACAATGTGAAAAAATTGTACTGTTCTCTCCGTTTTACAAATATGCAGTATTTGTGTTGGTTAATTGTATAAAATGAAGTTTGAGGTTACAAGGTACAAAATACAAATGGGATCAAGGGGAATGAGTACTTTTGCAAGGTATGCACACAAAAGCCTCAACAACTTAGCTACTTTTTATTCTACTTCTGCGGTTGCATTTATACATAATCTGTAACAATTGTTAAATTCAAACACAATTTTCTGTTTAAGAAGGCACGATGTTGTCCTGATCCCAACTTTTGTAACAACTGTATTACTAAGAAGCTGAACTAGCAAAAATGTAAACATCTGAAGGCTGTAGGCTAAGTTTGTTTAGCAACTCTGGTTGAATGAAAAAGATTTCTAAAAGAAATGTTCGCTTCGTGGGTTCATAAAGCGTCAAACACTCAACCACTTCAGCTTGTTTTGTACCAAAAACAACTGAAATGCGCTTGTGTTCACCGAGGGCTGACAGTAGAAAATCAAAAGGGGGACGAGCGAAACGTCGTCACACAAGTGTAGCTAAAGGCTGGATGTACAGCGGCGGCTATCCAACTTCATTTGCCGGGTGAAACGGCGGCATACTGGGTTATGAAAACTATGTTATTTGACTTTGCTGCATTATGTTCATCCCCCAGCTGAACGGACACTGGCTTTAACAACCTCCGCACTCCTAGAAATGCATATACACAAAATACTGCAGATGAAGCAAGCTAATGCAAGCTAACCGACAGCTAGCAGGACGCTCAGATTCCAATGTAAACTGCTAACTCGCCATTTAACAAGCTCATTAGCTGCTAATGCAGAATTTCGCCTAAATCTACAAGCATGTCTTAGCCATGAGCTTTACTCACCCACTGTGTGGCCGTCCTCGACAAAAACTATTGCTCTTCTCGTCTGACACAATACTAATAAAATTTTCTGACTATTCGTGCTACTCTTGCCTCTCAGGTTGTCGCCATCTTGTTTACCTCCCCCCTGAACTCGCCCCACACGTTAATGCGTCAAATCAAAGTTTTCAGTGAAGGAAGGACCTCTGCCACCTTCCCTTCAACTATTTATTTACATAAACACTAACGATTACTGCGGAGAGTTTTTATGGAATTGTTGTATATTTAAATTACAACTTTTTGTTATTTTTTTTCAAAATTTGATTTTTTTTTTTTACTCAACGTCCTGAATTGAGTAGATGGAGGCCAAAGCACAATTTGCTTTAAGGGGCTCAGTGGAGTTGAGTACTTTACCAAAAACCTATTAATTAAATTATTTTGTAAGTTTTGATGTCTGTATGTAATTAGTTTTGCTTTCAGGAAAAAATAAATAAAAATAAAGTTATTTAGAGAAAAAAATTAAGCCATAAACATTTAGTCAATTATGAGTCTTGACATAAACTATAAAAACTGTCTCCAGCTTGATTACTAATATTGGTGTTAATATTTCTAAATATTCTTTGCGTCACACTGGGCCAGACAGCTGTTGGCAATTTTAGTACAAGTAATTTTTGTACCATAAATATATTTACATATATAAAAAATCTCAAAGCATACCCGATAAAAGAAAATGTAAATAATTTTTAAATTGTTTTGTGGTTTTATTTCCAAGGTTCAAGTCTTGAATTGATGGGTACAATGGGACTGATAAATGGATGGGAAGACAACCACATAAATGCACTGATAGTATGAAGTTAGATGAAGGACAATTGGATACAAGTTTTAGGCAGCAATGTTCCAAGTTTATACATCCAAATATCTCCCCTTTATTTGTTCCATAATTATCCACATCTGAAAAAATATATCAAAATTAAACTTCAGCAGTCTAGAAACACTTCTATTAAAACTATAAAAAAAACCCATCAATTTAAATCCCATGCTTGCTCAGAGCAGTGTAACCAATATCGTCCTACAGAAAAATCTAAATACTTCATATTTAAAAAACATCTACAGAGTAGTTGGTCTAATATTTTCCAAAGGAAGACCGTTTATTTTATAAAGAGACAATAGGACGATACAGGGACCACAGATAAATATCAAATTAGTGATGCCAAATTACTAAATCAATATAGAAAGCAAATTCAAGTGAAGAAAAATAAAGATTGGCTACTGAACAAAGAAGGCAGCTTAAATCTTGGAAACATTTAATTTCTGATTAGCAACCACAAGAAGGGTTGTAATGACAAATGTTCAGACATATTTTTTAATAGGTATAAATAATGTTTAACATGACATTTTTTCTTTTGCTATATCATGAATGAAACCAAAATTGCATTGCTTTACACTGACCTATCTTTTATGAGATATTTCATATTTAATCAGAGACAAACCTGCTGGTTGAATGGAAATAACTTTAAATTCGCCAACCATTTTAAAATGTATTCAGCCATGTTGATTTATGAGTGACAAATTAAAATACTAGCTGCATGCCATCAGTTTGACCAATTTTATGATCTCTCTTGTATCTGATTGATGACGTGGTCAAAAAGTAGCTCTTGCTTAGCTGGGACCTCTTGAGTTATATTTATCCCATGTAAACCTCTCTAGGGAATGGCAAACTAAAGGTCTGATTTCACTGATCTGTCACTCTACCTACCGCTGGTTTCTCCAGTCAACACTGCTTGCTGACGCAGTCATCCAGAACCAGAAATAAAGAGTATATAATCACTTGAATACCAGCGATTAGAACACATTTTCCCCCCCTAAACATTAAAATGAGTTTCTAGATAAACAAGTACAGAAATTGGAAATCAAAAAGTATTTTGCAGAGCTTTATATTTCAGGTAAAAGTTTTTTTAATTGTGGTCAATGGAAGTTGTGATACATTGTAATGATTGTGGCACAATGTGAGAACTTAAACAGAAGACCGTGAAATT
The DNA here is from genome assembly GCA_902982915.1 of Phalloptychus januarius. Taxonomy (NCBI): domain Eukaryota; kingdom Metazoa; phylum Chordata; class Actinopteri; order Cyprinodontiformes; family Poeciliidae; genus Phalloptychus; species Phalloptychus januarius. The sequence goes on along the minus strand of CADWAE010000466.1, from coordinate 9,595,970 downwards.
ATACAAAACTTTTGTTTATCGCACAGATCCATAAGAAAGCCAAATAATACAGGAGTGAAATACTGATGAAAACCAGATGGACTTCTTCATATATTTTATCATGTTACACAAATTCATCGCAATGTAACAGACAAATTAGCAAATGTTTACAGAAAGCTGATAGTTTAGTGTAATACACAACATTTTTCTCACAATCTTTTTCAACATTTGAGATGTTCTCTTTCTTTTTCTTTCACAGACAAGAACTCAAATATTTCTGCTGTCAAACACTTTTCATTTTAAAACCAACCGTCTGAGCAGCGGATGCCCAAACTATCCTTTAGTTACAATAAAACGACGAGCATAAACAGAAACAGTCCCCTATATCAGTAATATGGCCTCCGTGGATTATTCTGCAAATAAAAGGCAGTAGATCACATTAGGATATCACAGTAGAAATACTGTACAAATATAACTGCAAAAATGACCGTATACATCCAGAACCCTGTAAAAGTACTGAACTTTTTCCACAATTTCTAACATTACAACCAGAAACTTCCGTAAAGATTTTAATGATAGAATGAAACAAACTAATGCTTTAGGTGTAAAGTAGAAGCTTAAGGACACATGGTATTCTATTTAATTTACAATTGTAAAAATTTATTTTGTACATTTATATTTAGTAAAAACCTCCAGTGGAGTTTTTACTACTCTGCTATTGTTGTAATATGAAAAGTTTTATAGAAATAGTTTTGAAAAAATATGTCATGCATCCTGTATTCAGCCTCTGAAGTATGGAACTATGTATGGAGTATGGATTTGCTTCCACCGTCTTTACACAACTATATTAGTGTACAGTCACACATAGCATTTAGATGTCAGAAATTTAAAGTGCTTATGATTTTAACTTCTTATGTGCTACTTTTTGTTGGTCCATTGCATGAAATCCAATAAAACTTGTTAAACTTTGTGTTTGTAACATGACAAAATGTGGAAAAGTTCAAAGTGTATGAATAGTAGCACAGAGAAATTAGCAGAATTAAACAAACACTGTTTGCACAATTTTCACTGTTTCAACTTCATTAAAATGTGGAAAACTTATTACCAGGGGATTGGGCCTGAAGCGGTAGGCAAGCATCATCCTCTTTCTGAAAGCGTCATACTCATCATCACCTTTCGACAGCTCGGCTGGACGATCGACTCCAAACCCTGCACCGTTCATGGCGGTAGTTCCTCTGGAGAGAGACGGAGAGAAAAATACAACATCACCTGACTGACTGGTATTTTATCTAGAAAGTGTAAAAATGTATGTGAATGATAATAATAATAATTGAATATTATCATTCAATTACTAGACACATCTAGTTTAACTTGTGTCTAAACTGATGAGAATTGACAAATTAATAAAAAAAAAGAATTCAGGTCCAAACAGATCCGTTTTAAAACTGTCATATTAATATTTTTAAATGTAAGTTTGATTTATGCTGGAATATCTTTCAACTTCTCAAACCAAGATAAAAGTTATGTTTATATTAATATTCCACTCCTGCAACATAAACATTACATTAAATGAAAGTTTGGACATAATGTACATACAAGAAACTTTTTTTCCTTTTTATTACAATAAGAGCAAAAAAACTTAAAGAGTGAGAAGGACTCACTTGTTAACAGGAGCTTTGATTCCTTGTCCTTCACTGCCGAGGCCTTCTCCCTCCTTCCAGCCCATTTTCATGAGCATTCGGAAACCAAGATTCTCCACCGTCAACTTAAACTCTTTATACTCTGAGTAGTCGGGGTCCCGGCCTTCCTACAAGTCAATATTACAAAGTCGTTTAAATATCCGAGACATACAGTATATCCAATACAGTTAAAATTTGATCCGGACATTTTTATCGTCTGCCCAGGCGATTATGTATGTCCACCATGTCTCAGGCATCTTGATTTTTTTTTATTGATAACTGGAATTACATGCAGATATTACACTGAACCCCAATAATTAGGAATGAGGAAAGAGCATAGCAGTGTATCTGCCTCCAATGAAGTTTGAAGTTATTTTGTGCAAACCATGAACACGAAGAGGAAATTTGCTTTAGCTTTTAGAAAACAAAAAACATCAGTAGCTGGGGTTACCAAAAACTTTAAAATACAGCCATTTTAAACAGAGTCAATAATTTTTCTCGCTGGATTTATTTATTGTTACTAAAAAGTCCCAAATTGCTCCTTTAGACCTGTATTAGGGCCAAGTGTTTTTATATACCGGTAATTAATATTTGTTAATTTATATCTATATTTATGCTGATGACAGAGATGTTGAAAGACATAAAGATGAGCTGAAGGTTGGTCTTATTCAGGTTCCACTTGATACATTTAGTCATATTATTCCCACTTCAAAAAAAAAAGAAGTATATGTTTTCAAATAATATATATACCGGTACTCTTTGCAGTTTTAAACCCAGGAAACAATTGTTCTTTGCAAGAAATTGAGTTAATTCTGGTTTCAAAGAAATTAACTTGTTCATCCTTCCTACTGCTCTTTCAAGCTGATATTATTTGTACAAATACTCCTGCTGGTTCTGTAGAGATGTAAGGTGCAGTAAATTATGGAGCACTAAAGTTTATTACAGGACAAGCCTCTTGACCAGCGCTGTACTCTGTACTCTCTGGATAACTGGCCTTCACTGTTCACACAAACTGTTTCTCCAATATACACAAAACCTGGGGGGAAAAAAAACACACTTTTCTTTCCATTTTCCCTTTAAAAAAATCTACTATTAAGCCTGAAGTTGGAGAGCTTGAATACACAAAAAGATTTCAAAGATATTTAAAGAATCTGGGGTAAAAATAACTGGAAACTTAATTTTTTATTTGTAGGGTTTCTTTTCTTTATTTGGTACTTTTAGATATAATTTTTTTAGTCCATTGTGTTTCAAAATATCATTTTGCAAGTTAGTTGAAAATGATAAAAGCTTAAACCTGTGAGACTTCTTCAGAAAGACAAAGTCACTGTGACCAGACACATAACACGAAATAATTTCGAAGAGTCATCACTGTAATCTGGTAAACCCCAACAAGACATACTAAGGGTTATGAATTTGATTACTCTTTATAGATCTTTCTCATAAGACTAAAAACAAATGAAATGAAAGCAGAACAAACCTTGAGAGCCTTGAAGGTCTCCATGAATTTCTCCAGCTCCTCAGGGGGAAGGAAGTCTCCGATAAAATGCTTCCCTTTCCCCATTTCTGTAAGAGACTCTGCCCACTCTGGAATTGAGAAATGAAGTTAGTCTTATAAAAATAGAAATGAAATCATCATATCTGTGATTGCAATGTTTTATTGGATTTCCCTGGCGTACCCCGCGTCTTCTCCATCTCCATCTTTCTCAGCTGATGCTCCCAGGTGCCGTCATCCTGGTCCACTTCCTCGTCACTGTCATACTCATGTTGGTGATCTCTAATGGCTTTCTCCCACAACTTCTGCATGTCTGCCATTGCACGTTTGTGCTTCATGATCATTTCATACATCTCTTGCATCTGAGTGGTAAAAACGGGGATGAGGGTTTTGGCGAAAACTAAACTGAAAAGATCTAAATGGTTAGGGCTGCAAAAGGCTTTTCTATTAGTAAAAAAAAAAACAAAACAAAAAAACAACATTGGCTAAGATTTATGTAGAGCTGTATGAACAGATGCACCAAGATTTTCAGCTCAGTCTTTTTCAATAAGAGAATACAAAGGAATAAAGTGAAAGTTTGCAATATTCAGAGTCAGAAGGTTTTAAAATTAAGGAGGCATGAAGTCATGAGTATTTAATTTCCACAACATGTTTGCTGTCCTCAAGAAATCAATTCAACTATTGTCTATAATGCAACATGATGGCTTTTTGAAATGATGGCAGCCTTTTGGGAAACTCAGCATTAAATCTCAATATTCTATAGAGAAAAGACATAAAGACTGTTATTTTAGTAATGCTATGTAATAATCACTACTGTAAGATGCTAAAGTACATACTAAAAAACAATAAAAAGTGAAATTACAAGAGTAAAGTCTTACAAAAAAATTACCCGAATAAAGTCGTAGTATTAATTCTGGTAATAGTAGAACTTCTTTCTTGTTTTATTTTCATATAACTTCATTCACATAATTAATTTTTTTTACATTTTCTAAAGCCAGATTAAACTCCGCTATAATTATACCCTTGTTTCACAATTTTTTTTTTTACAAAATTACAAATAAAACATGCTAAAAAACATCACAATGACATGTCACCTCTTGTTGCTCCTTGATTTGTCTCTTCTGGTCCTCAGACAGCTCGGTCACTCCAACCAAACCAAGAGGCTTCCCCTTCTTATAACCGAGGCCACTCAGCTCTTGAGCTGAAAGAGACCACACAGCAAATATTCACAAAATATAACTGACATATACAGCATTAAACTTAATGCAACTGAATTAAACAAACGCTTTACCAGATAGGGAGGGTGTGTTAGGGTCTGGGACATTAATGTCTTGGGGAATAACAATTGGTGGAACTGGCAACTGTACTTTGTCTTCTTCAGACCCCCATCTGCTCTTCCTCTTTCGTTTGACAGGAGGCGTTTCTAACTCCTGACGTCGAGGCACTGATGTGCTGGTCAGCTGTGGGGAGCTTACAGGTAATGAAGACACAACTGGACGCTGGATTTCTGTCCTGGAGTCTGCTGGTGACGGTGAAGAGCGCTGAGAGGCAGAATTGTACTCTTGTAGTTTCTTTCTGTAGAGAAAGTAGGCTGGACTTTTCTGGTCGAATAAAAAGCTGGAGGATGGAGATGAGGAAACATTTTGTTAGATCTGAAAGAAAGAAATGATACAAAAGAAAAAAAAACAGAGAATGAATTTGAACACGAGTAATAGAAACATAAAAAGAACCTGAATGCGGGATTTTCTCTGTTGCGTTCAATGGCGATGGCTTCAACCTCCGGGCCACCCTCTGCCACAAACCGGGCCAGATTTTCAATGATTTCCTGGGTTTCCACGTCCACTGGGGGGGAGACTTTAAGCAGCCTATTAGTACTGGGACTCAATTCACACTCTACTACTGTACCGTACTCAACTGGCCCTCACACAGCACCAGTCTAGAGCCCATAGGGAATAAGAAAAGGAAAGGGGAGGAGGAGCAAGGATGGACAGGGCTGGTGAATGGGGAAATCTTTGGATGTGAGGCTTTTAGCACAATAAATAAACAAATGAACCCACATGAGAATACTTTAATATTCTATTTATATGTATAATGTTTCGCAAAGTTAGCTTTAGAAAACAAACGGCAGTGCATATCAAATACTGACACGAAATTATGCATTTCTAGATTTAAGTACAATTAGAAAAGATATTTAATTTCAAATAACTGAGACCACCATCTGTCTTAAGTGACATTTTAACAAGAAAACATTAATTTATTTCAAGATTTTTCAAGTATCTTTTCTAAGAGTACCAATAAATGTGGCCAGCACAGTAAAGATTCAATTAAATAATTTGAATCTGCTGTAAAGACTGTTGATAACTGCTGACAATGGAGAACAGACTTTGACATTTTACAGCCGACTCAGCTTTTAAGATAATGGCATCTCTTCTAAAGCTGCTTGAGAATGACTTATATTACATTATTTAATGTTCTATCTAGTAATCTACTGTTGAAATACAGCACGGATTGTGTGCCCTAAACGATTAATTGTTTGGAAAAATTTATATAAAACAAATAAAAGTAAATAGAAGGTGAAAAATAAACTGAACTTTTACCATTTTCTGATTTATTCTCAAGTCTCTGCAAATTGTTCTTCAAAACTGCAACTTTGTGTTTGAAGTAGAGATACTCCAAGCTGCTTTTATCAAATAAGAACCTGTAAGGCAAGAAGAATAATGCATTTTTATGAGCATAAAAAAATTTATAAAAATGTGTTAAGTGAATATGACCGAGTTATTAAAACCTACGAGAACATAGGATCATCTTTGTAGTCCTCCATTGCCTTCTTCTCCAGCTCAGGTCCTCCTTCTGCCACGAAAGAGGCCATCTTGTTGATAATGAGTCTGGTGTCTGAATCCACTGGGGGAGAGACTTTAAGCAGGCTATGAGTGTATTTACTCAAAAGCCACATATGACAATATGCCAGACACAAGGCAACTGTTCCACTGGAGTACGCAACGCAACCATTGAACTGTCCAAGGCACGGAGTGGTCCACAGTCAGATTTATAAGATACAGGCCTGGAATTACCTTTCATCTCTAAGAACTTGGAGTAATCTGTCTCCTCTTCCTCATCATCATCATCAGGAGAGGAAAACACGCTAGGCCTTTGGCTGAGAACTGGGTTCTTCTTGGGCTGGGCGTAGCTCTTGAACTGACTGAGCATTTTGCTAACTTTCACCCCGGATCGCTGGCCGACCAAAACGCTTTTCTTCTGGAAAGTGTTTCCCGATGGAGATGGACCTGAACTTAAAGGAGGTTTGGAATCGCTGGTAGAATCTAGAAAACGTAAAATGTACATTTTTTTTATTGTATCACATATCCCATAATTTTTATTTTTAATTACTCTGAGTTAAAACAACTACGTCATACTTCAAAGCATTCCTCATACTTTGTTAAAATCTAATGTAGCAACACTAGATCATCAAACAGAAGTGAAAGAATGTGTAATTTCAATAACAATGCAAATAAAGAAACTTACCTGAAGTGTTGTTTGTTTTTTCTTTTTGCATTTTCATGAACTGCTGTAAGAAGCTTCCATCATTTGCAAATTTATTTGAAGAAGGTCCCTGAAGAATGGGTAAACTACAAGAATAAGAAAACAAATCTCTTAATTTACTCAAAAACTGCAAGAATAAAACAATTTCCCCAGAAAACACACTGAGTAATATATTTTAAAATATTTAATGTAAATCCCAGCTTTGCAGCTGTATGAGTACCTTGGAGGCAGGGACTTGCTTGCTGTCTGAGCATTCAGTTTTGCTTGCTCTGCCATTCTTTCTTCAATCTCCTTTTTCTTCTGAGCGATCAGTTTCTCTTGGCGAAGAATATTCATGTTCATCTTGTTTTTTTGCTGCTGACCTGGTTTGGACATCCATCCTCCTCGTCCTAAGACACATTTGCAAGCACAACATCCAACCATAAATAGTGGTGGGATGTTGAAGACATTTTCTGATCAGGACTAATTATTATGAAGTTTACAAATTACCTAATCCATTTATTGGTCATTGATAATACAATTTGGGTAACTCAAAGGAACCCGAATGAGGAGGAAATTGCTACATAGGGATATCTTCAACAAGATAGCAATGTTGTTATTCTCTTATTTCTCATTAATTCAGAGCACTGCAATGTGATTTATATTGACTGAGCTTTTACACATCAAATTCCTCATTGCACATCACGTTGAAGACACCACGGTGATTCTATTCCGATATGCTACTTTGCAATGATGAATATGTAAAAATGTCAGTCTTTATATGTGCTAAGTTGAAAGACAGACGCTATTATCGGAGCGAAATGCCGCTATTTAAAGGCATGGTGGCTGAGGTGTGAAAATAAAATGCACATTGCACTTTTCATACATTTATGCATAAAAATGTGAAAATTATCAAAATTTTTCCTGCCACTTAAGAAGCAGACTCTACAATCCGTGCATGTAAAAAAGGGGTTTAAAATGGCTACGTGGTACTGTAAATAAGAACAATAAAGGGAGTGTAATATTTAGCCTTTTTAAGGACTCAAAACTGTAAAGCATTCTGTTTACTTATATCAGTATCTCTTGGGGAACATAAGGTTAAGAGTATTTAATGTTAATATATTCTCTATCAATATGTATGTAGAGTTGTTAAATGCGGAAGCCAATATATATGCTTACATACTTGCGAATATTATATAGCTTTGTAGACACGCTGCACACTAATAGACGAGTTCTGAAGACAATTCTTTGCTGATAGAAAGTGCAACTGATATGCATTTCATTTATTAAGAAATCTTCATTCACTTAATTTGTGTAATGATATGGCTAGTTAGTTCACCTGTCAGCTAGTTAACACTGGCTGACCAAACGATATGCTCAAATACGACATACGCTAGGTAATTGCAAAACTAGCTGACCGATTCGTTTCGTCAGAAAGTGCATCTAGCATATTTATTTTTTTATTACAGATACAGTGAATAATTACCTCCATCGCTAGACTCCATGGCCGTAGCTAGAAGATAAATATACAAAGAAAACCGACAAAATACAGAGAACGAGGCCTCCAGCTGCCACAGTAGCAGCTAACTGACTGACGCTAACGTCAATTAAAACGCCACTTCCGGTTTGTGTTTTTCAAATTAAAAGCACAGCCCAGTCTGCTCAAACACTGTTGCAACACAAAACTTTGACAAAATATTATCTGTTCATACACTTTATTATTGTTATTAATAATAATAATAATAATAATAATAATAATAATAAATAATAAATAATAATAATAATAATAATAATAATAATAATAATAGATTGGTAGGAAAACCCCACAAAGTTGGAGGAAACATACTGCGGATCTTAATATGCCATTGTGTAAACGCAGGGGAAAACCTACTAGTTAAGAGTCATGAGGACAGAAAGGTCATGCTTTCCTTCACACTGAAGCAACAATTTGACCAATTTTATTCTTGTCAAATTGAAAACTATTTATAAATGTTAATAAAATGGAACAAACCATCTGACCATATGTACAGATGCATTTAAAAGGATTTGAAGAAAAATGACAATCGTATGAAATGTAAAGCCAAGTGCAATTGTTTAGGTGGAAAATTTGAAAGGAATATTTATATGGAGTTTTCTTTCTTTCTTTGGTCGACGCGAAACCGGAAGTTTTTTTTGGTAATATTTACACACTTTACATTACACTCTCTGGTGCTGTTGTTTCCTTTTCCTGTCGCTAAAGCAAAGTCAGGCTCTAGTGTCCCTTGCTGCTATCCGTCCGTACAGTAGCGCTCACCCAGTACTAGAAATGGCCGAAGCCCCTCCACGGCCCAACCGGTTTTTTTGTCACCGGTGTTCAGCAGAGATCTCGCCCCGTCTACCGGTAAGAATCACAGACACATATTTAGCCTTTGTGAAGGGTGGGGAATGATGTTTGAACTGGTCTGGTTACAGATGTAGCTCTTACACAGCCTCGTTGAGTATCTGCTGCGGTTAAAGCCCCGTCGGTTCAGCTAACCCTTCAGGGCAGCAGTAGAGTGTCAGTGTCAGTAACAAACTTTAGGGATAAACTCCGGTTACAACAGAGTGTTTTGGAGGTGTATTTTCAGCGGAACTGTCAAATGAAGATTCAGCTAGAAAGAAGAAACCGTTATTGCCCGACGGATTTTAATAATTGTGGAACACCATCAGGCTAACTGAGGTCAACTTGTTTGGATAAAATAAGTTATCCCATATATATATGTATATTTATACAGTGTATTATTATTCAGTCATTATTGCTGTTGTTCCAGCAGCTCGCCCCAGCTGTTTGTTGTCAGGCTATTCATTGGAAGCTTCTTGAATGTTACAGTAACATTTACTTTCTAATCAGTCTGCTGTTTGGCTCTTTGTTAGGAAATCAAACCGCTCAGATTTGTCTACAGTGCCATACAAAAGTATCACATCCCTAAAAATGTCTCTTTTTTCATGTTTTTTAAATTATTATTATTTTTGTCACATAACAACTAAATATTTAAGTGTATTTTATTGGAATGTTAAGTGATGAGCCAACACAAAGTGATGGGAAATTGTCAAGTGGAAACAAACAGATTTTTTTCTTTCCTTCTTTTTTCTCTTTCTTTCTTTTACAAATAAAAAATGGAATGGTTTATTTGGCAGATGTGTGCAGCTTCAATTACAGTGGAGAGAATTGGTTTCAGAAGTAATTTTATTACTGACTAGAGCTCACCTTTGTGTAATTTAAGCTCAGTTTAAATGTAACTGTTCAGGAAAGGCCTACAAGATTGATTAGAGAATATTATTCAATTTAAACAGTATAATGAAGACATCAGACCGGTCTGTAATAAAGTTATTAAGATGTTTAAATTAGGATTAAGTTGTAAAATAATATTTCTAGCTTCAGGCAGCTTGTGGAGCACTGGTTAAAATACTAATAAAAAAAGAGCATGGCCCATCACCCTGATTTCTAGTCAAATCCAGGCCAACATCTAATTGAGAATCTCTCCAAGACCAGAAAATTATGTACATTGATGCTCTCCTCTAGTCTCACCATGCTTGATTTTATTTTACACAGACGGAACATGTGCCAGGCAGGTAGAAACGTGCCATGAAAGACATTTAGATTTGTATTTGTAGGTGTTGATTAAAAGGCAAATATCACCATCATGTCAGCTTTAAAAAAATTACAGTTTTATTATGTTGTCCTGTCTGTTCTAGAAATATTACTAGACTGTGGAAGAATGCTTGGCAATAAATTCAGTCTGTCTGATTCTTACTTGTAGGACTACACATGCCCACGGTGTGAGTCTGGTTTCATTGAGGAACTACCTGAAGAAACAAGGCAAGGATTTGTATTTAGCTTATGAACTGTGTCAGTTTGATCGCTAAATGTCTGAGTCTTATTTTCTGTGTTTTCTAGCAGTTCTGAAAATGGGTGTGCATCCACGTCCTCTGCCAGTGATCAGAGTCGCTCCAGCTTTGAGGTCAGTACGACAGAAAACCAAGTACTAGGAGAACATGTTGATGCACACTGACCTGACTCTTTTAATTGTGTGACAATAGAACATGGATCAACATCATTTATTCACATTTCCCTCGGGGTACGGCCCATTTGCCCTTGGGATTTTCGACGAAAACTTTGACCTTCGATCGAGATTATCCACAGAGGACAACCGGGAGGCAGAGAACAGGCGAGAAAGGGAAATGGCTTCACGGCAGCGATATGGCGCGAGGCAGCCGCGGGGTCGACACGTGCCACGCCGGCAGGGTTCACGGCACGAAGGAGTGCCCACATTGGAGGGGTGAGACATCTTAAATTGAAATTTTCTTAAAATTTTCAACACAAGTATTCATCATTAATATTCTTCTTTTTGCTTTCATTCTACTAAGGAAACCAGGTCACAATTACCAGGCGACTTTTATTCAAAAGCAGAACTGGGTGCACCCAAACCCGCTTTTAATCAGCGGGTTTGGGTGCACACATTATGTCAAGTTAATAAACTTGACATAATGTAGCAAACCTTTCCACAGGTAGAATGCAACTCTTGTTCTTGTTTTGGAGAACAGACCCTTTTTTTGTTTTGGATCTACAGCATTTTGCAGATACCTTTCTTCCAGAAATGACAGCGTAACTTGTTTCATTAAAATATTGCACCTGTAGTTTATTGTTGAGCTGACAAAGAAAATGACAAAATTTGGGGGTTGTAGTGTGGGTTTAATTTAGAACAACATTCTTTTGACTTGATGATTTCGGTTCATATGCCTGCTGTGGTTATTTCAGAAATGACCCCTTTAGAAAATAAAATGGTCCCATTTGTGTTTGAAAACAGCAATCTAGGTTAAAACTGTTTGTTCTTATACAAAACATTTTTGTTTTATTGTACCCAGTACCTTGTTGTAGTAATGTTTTTATTACATGTCACTACTACAAACTTCACCTGTAGTTTCAGTGTATTTAATTGGGAGTATATATGATAGACTCACACACAGTAAGGGAAATAGGAGAGACATTGTTTTATACAACTAAAGGCAGTGAGTTGCATTAATTTTGAAGTAGGGATATTTGGGTAAAAGGGGCTGAATATAGATGTTTGTCACACTTTCCAGATTTTGATTTGTGAAATATTTTCAATAGCCTTCTACTTCACAATTTGGAACTACTTTCCACTGGTCTATCACTTAAAATACATTGAAATTTATGGTTGTAATGTATCGGTCACTGCAAAACTTCAGGGATATGAATATTTAGCAAAACGCTGCATAGAATAAGCTGACATTTTATGCTGGTTTTCAGATGGACCATAGCTTTAAGAAACACACAGACTGGTGTTTCATTCTTTATATCTAGTGAATTGCCAGTAAATGGTTCAAAATGACATAACTCTGGACCCTCATACTGCCATCAGATGTTACCAAGAGTGTGATGATAAATAAATGAATGCTGTTTGTCTTTTCTTTGAGCAGAATCATCCAGCAGCTCGTAAATGGAATCATAGCACCTGCAGCCATGCCAAATACTGGGATGGGACCATGGTAGGGTTCAAGAAGATTATTTGTGAGATTGATAATAAAAACATGATGTGCAGTGTGAGTGATATAATATTTTCAATACAACTGTATTGTTGTTTTGCAGGGGTATGCTACATTCCAATCCAATGGACTATGCCTGGGGGGCTAATGGACTGGATGCTATCATTACACAGGTTTACTATTATCTACTCATTCTACTGACTGCAGATAAAAAAAAAAAATCTTATTTTAAATGTTCAATGAACTATTTTACATTGCGGATTATTTGGCTAACTACTAAAAGCACCCACAAAGAAGCTATTTATTTATTTATACCATTTGTTAAAAATTGAATCCATGCATTTGTCACGTACTAAAGCAAAACATGTTCTAATGCAAATTTCTTCTTTGTCTATAACTATGAAAATGTTTCTGTTTTTTTGCTTTGAAGTTATTAAACCAGTTTGAAAACACCGGTCCTCCACCAGCTGACAAAGAGAGAATAAAGAGTTTACCGACCATTTCCATTACACAAGAACACGTTGGTAAGTTCCTTTTACGTCATGGTGTTGTTTTTTGAACTCAAGAGAAGCTTTAATTTAGTGATGTGTAGCAAAGCTCAACACACTGTTATCCTGAATGCACAGAATCTGTTTCTCTCTGCAGCTTTTCTCTGTGACTCTGCATTGCAAACATACACAGACTGATGGTATGTGGCTTTGTGTTTGTCCAGGTGCAGGGTTAGAGTGTCCTGTCTGCAAAGAAGACTACAGTGTTGACGAGAGTGTTAGGCAACTACCGTGCAATCATTTGTTTCACAATGATTGTATAGTACCATGGCTGGAGCAGGTATGGATATATATCATAGCGCTGCCTTTATCTTAACTTCAAATCTTACTGTTGTGGATATCATTAGTTACAATAATCAGAGTGTCTATGTCTTTTAGGCTGATGTTATTTATTAAAGAGCCCATGCAGTAACAACATAATATATGGGTTATATGTATTTAGAAAATATTAGTGATGCATCTGGATTTGATCAATTCTGCAATGAAAAATGGTCCAAAATGGAAAGTTAAAGAATCATTCCATGTTATCACAAATGCTTAATTCCAGTTGATGCCGCATAAGCTGGCAAAATGATTTTTTTAGATTAAGTGGGTAAATACTTTTTCACATTGGGGCAAATTGGTTCAGATCTTTTTAGCTCTTTTAAAAAATAAATCATGATTTAAGCATTTACTCTGGTAATCTTGATTTAGTGTTTATTTGATGGAGTGAAAAATTTAATCAAAAAGGTCAAAAACAGAAGGAGGCAAATGCCTGTAAATAGTTAGGTTATGTATTAATGGTGATGACTGAGGACCACTTTTGATCCTTTTCTCTTTCAGCATGACACATGTCCCGTGTGTAGGAAGAGTCTTAGCGGTCAGAACACGGCCACAGACCCACCGGTGTTATCAGGAATCAACTTCTCTCCACCTTCCTCCTCATCCTCTTCATCTCCAAGCTCGCCTAGCAATGAAAATGCAGGGAGCAACTCATAGGCTCCCCACCCCTCCTCCAATGTCCTCCTTCACATCTGATGGCACTGCACCCCGCTGAGACCCACCAGCTCCTCTCTGCAGCTGAGACCAGAACAGTTTTATGTCTCAATTCTCGGGGACAAGAACTTTGACTTTTTGACTTCATTCCTCCCTTCTGTGCCGAACAGACGCTGGGTCCAACCCCTGCTGCTATTGTTACTAAGTGTATGAGGAGTGAAAGAGGAATGTGAAATAAATTAGAGGTGGGACTGTGAGCCGATCAGAAGCAGTATAGAACCAGAGTGGACTGGGTTTTTTTTTCTTCTTTTTTTCTGGGTGGGAAATGTCTTCGTTATATTGCGGGCACACATTTTAGATAAGAAAAACTATCAACAAAATGCTCTTTTTAAAACAAAATATTGCCTTTGATGGTGGACTGACTCTTTAGATGTTCAGATTGGAAATCCTCTAAAAAAAATGTCAACCTCTTGCATCTAATTGATCAGGCAATCCAAGCCTCTTGGGGGGGGAAAATGAGGCCGTGTGCGTCTGATTTTAATTTATTTACTTCTTTATTTTGCACAGGATTCTGTCTGAGGGTGAGAATGTAAATCTGGATAAAGTTACTGTACAGAATAGGCAAAAAAAATCCCATAAAATTAATTATGCAGGATGTTTCCCCCCATTTTCTTTTATTATGGTCCATTTGAGAAGAGCTCTTTCATGTGTTTGCTATATCTTGACGGTAGAGATGGTTGCAGCTTAGCAGTGGACACAACTTTTATTTTTTTAGTGGAAAAAAAAAGACAAATTTGTGCATTCACTGAAACACAATGTACACAATGTTAGTTATTAAGAAAAAGAAAAGCAAATGGCATGGGATTATTTTACCTCTATAGAACTGGCCAAATGAACTTCACAAAATAAGTGTTATTTTATTTGCTGAATTTTTGTACAGTCACAATAAAGTGCTAAAAACAACCACTTCCAGACTCCCCATTGTTGATGCCTGAATAAATAATGTCACTCACATCAGAGAAGATTTAATTACTCTAATTTTGAGAATAGTGAGGGAATCAATCATTTTAATGTTCAAACTGTGTTGCATCATTTAGAGAGATGTTTAAAAACTTTAAATTAGGGTTTGACTTATTCATCCAGAATTACTTTAAGGCATTCCTCAGGTATTCATATCTTGTCCTTGTATTTTCATAACCACAAACATCAATATATTTAGTATGAATTGCATATTATAGACTAACATAAAGCCATGCATTAATACAGACTCTGCAGGAGATCTTTCCTGCTGACAACCATCACTATCTAATGTAACTCTTTCAATATTTTTTGGGATCAAAGTATTTTTTTCAATTTTAATTGAATTTAAGTGACTAAAGTGGAATGAAAATGACACACAAGTTCAAAACATCTCGATAAAAAGCACTCCACCAAGGATGGTTGGAGAACATAAGTGAACAGCTTGACGAAGACTGTTTATTTGAAAATACATAATGTATTTATTAGACAGACTAAGGCTGAGAATTTAGGGTTGATTAACATCAAGGTGGAGGATGAGTCACCGGATCAACCTGTGAGGATTTTCATGTTTTAAATTACCAGGTATAACTAATTGCATTTTATTGCTGAAGCTTTCAAAGTGCCACTAGAGGAGGCATTGTCACATTCTTCAGCTGCAAAAAGCTGTTTGGTTGGATTTGGTGACTTGTTTACACGGCCATAACAGAGTGAAATATTAGGGAGTACTGAGTAGTTAAAGTGAAGTTCAGTGAGTTTTACAACTGTGATTAAAAACTTTAATGTAGAAGTCTATTCCCTTCTTTGTTTTCAGGACATTTGTGTCACACCAACAAGATCATCACTTCATCTTCCTTATTTAGGTGAACATACTTCACTATGATCAATGAATGAACCTTATTAGGATGTATCTCCACCTGTGTACCAAAGCAACATGTTTCTAGGCCAGCAGCTCCACCTGTTTGCTTGATTCTACCATCAGTCTTTGGCTATCTATTTCAGTCATTTGTTGTTAACTATGAGAGTTAGTGTAACTTCAGGTAACTAGGCAAATCAACAAATCCCAGTGCAGCAACATGCTATTGACTAATTAGGCAAAGAGAAGCAGGAGGAACAGGTGGGCAGAAACAAACAAACAAACAAACAAACATAAAAAAGAACAGAGATGAAGCTCATGACTTCCCAGCCCTAACTAAAAAAAAAATGTAAAAAAACCCCCTGAAATATGAAACAGAGAATGCAGTTTTGCAAATCTGCTTCCTGGGTTTGGCGATGTTTTTTCTTGACGAGTGTTATGTGCCGGTGTTAGTCACCACAACGGTTTTTCTAAAGTCTTTAGAACAAAATCTGGGTCCAAAATTAGAGTAGATCAAAACTAGATCAGAGAAAACAGGCTAAACACTTTATCTCCACTCTACCAGACCACTCGATTATCATGGCCTAGATGTGTGAGAGCGGTGTGCTGTGGTTCCTCCGGCTTTGGTTTTCAGCACACGTGCTTTCAAAATGTGGGAGAGGAGATCATGCTCACGCTAGTGACCTTTTTAAAACCGGCTTGATAACTTTTTATAGTGAGGTAAGGAAATGTTCACTCAACTACAGCTTTCCTAATTGTTAACTCACCTGTCACAAAGTAAATCTGTTTTCATCTAGATCATTTGCAATTGACAATGAAGAGATTCAACATTCATGTGTTTGGAAACTGCTCTGCTTTTGGATGGGCTGAACTGAAATGGAAATAAATTCATAAAGTATAACTAGAATATTTCACAGTTTGTCACAATAAAATCACCAAATGTCATTTATTGGGATTTTATGTGACTGGCCAGCACAAAGTAGCTCATAACTGCAAAGTGAAAGGTGGCAGCATCAGAGTCAGTGACCAACAAAAAGCTGATAAAGAGACTTGGGTCTGTTGTGAGGACTGCTCTGGAACCTCTGGAGATCAATGAAGGACACTTCATAAAATGAAGAACATAACATGCAACACTAAACATCCTCTTCACAATGCTGTGATGCAACAACAGAGTGTCTTCAGTAAAAGGATACTTTCTGATCTGCTGCAATACAGACTCCAACAGATCAGTTCCAACCTCAGCCAACACAATCTAAAACGACTCTTTGTAGTTTGAGTTGCAAAGTTATTCAATTCCCCTTTGGAATGAATAAATTATCATGTTTAGGAAGATTGTCATGTTATTGTTCTATCATATAAGGTGTTTGCATGTAGGTGTTGCTCTGACCCAACGTGTTATGTGACAAACTGCGGTTTGGGTCTATTGTGGTTGCTTTCTGCATTTCTTCTCATCACTCTTCCATAAGGTCAGATTCTGGAGTGTATAAATAGTAGTTTTCCTGTTGTTCTTCTGAGTTACCATGGACCTCTTAGCTGCTTCTGTGTTCCACCATTTTTTGGACTTTTACCATTCCATCCTACTTTAACTTTGATTATTTCTGTGTCTTGATGATGCTGTTTGTTGATGTTCTCCAGCAAACCTCTGAGATGTTGGCAGAACCACTGGATTTAAACTGAGATGAAATCAGATGGACTCTATTTACGTATGAGGTGGCTTTTTGTTTCACTCGATTTTATTTTGAAGGGAAAAGAATAAAGTGAGGTTGACATGAATGCATACAACACTTTGCAGAATTTCTTTGGGAAAAAAATAGGATGTTTCCAATACTTTGTGAAATTTAATTAAAAAACTATGGGAGTTTGTTGTTGTAACAGGATAAAATGGGAAAAAGCCTTTGAAAGGCTATGTAGTTGATAGGGACAAATCTTGTAAGCACAGTTTTGAAAATTGTCCCTTAATGCACATTCTGGTGATCAGTAATGCCTCTCTGCAACGTCTCCCTACTAAGAAAAAAGAAAAGCCTAATATGGCTGACAAAAGCCCAGCAGAGAGTTCAACGGCTTGATCTGTATCCTGCGTGAACTTCAGTAATAAATTGCAGGAATAATTTACAAATACAAATGCAAGTCTTGCTTTAATTTATCGGATTTCTGATCAGGCCAAACGCTAAATGATCCTGCTTCTGCTTGTGACCATCTGCTTTGGGTCAGAATAGATTTTATGTAGCCACTAGAGGGCGCTAAACACATGCCTGGGGTACCATTGACCAAAGGAAATTGTCATTGTCAAAAAGGGGTGTAAAAAAAAAAACTAGTTAATGTGAACGTTTATTAACACGTGGTGATTCAGCGGTTTTTTGTTATATGTTGTTATGTACTCAGATCATTCCTTCAGGTTTGATCGCATTCAACCTGTAAGTCGTGACAAACGTGAGCTGGAAACCTCCTTTAAAGTTCGGTGATCTGTGCATGATTTACCTTTAGTTCTAATTAGTTTAGATTTCGGTAAATGACTCGTTTAGAATGGTGCTTTGTGAAAGGTGACTGAGGGGAGAAGTGCAATAGTTTGAAAAAAAGAGTCACGTCCACCCCTCTCTCTCTTAGTCCCTCCTTTCTCCCACTGTCCCTTTAGTTCTGCAACCCCCCCCCCCTTGCCACCCCTCGCTGGCTGGCCTTTCTCAAAAATAATTGGAGGCAAAACTCGATATACTCAATGTCATGGACAGGAATGAGGTCTCACCGGCGTCTGCTGCCACCATGAAAAAGAAGGCGGTGGGCGGCAGCGGGTGCAGCCACATCAGCGCACCCAAGGCAGCCCCATCCAAATGCTCCAGAAGCCCCAGCGGACAGAATTGCTTGAACCCCTGTTCCCCCAGCGCAGCCAGCGGTAGCCAGTCCGGATTGACCAGCGGCGTCGTGATGGATGAGACGGAGGACGGAGAAGAGGAGTCCAGGTTTCAGCATCCGCGGCTGCGCCGAGCCGGGGGGAGCGGCAGCAGCGGAGGTGGAGGAGGAGGAGGAGGAGGCGGCAGTATCAGGATGAAGAACTTTACGCCAGGAGGGGGAGCCGCGTCCTCGGCTTCCAGGAGAAACTCCAACAAGGAGCTCTGCCTTACGCACACAGAGGACGTTCCCTCCGCCTCACGGCCCACTGCTGCCTCCAGAGCGACCGAGACACCCTGTCCGGGCGATGCTGCCCAACGCGGCGAGACCTGCGGAGCGTCTGGGGCGGAGGCGTCGGAATCTGCGGTCGGGATAGAGGTTTTCAACGCGATAGCGGGTGATGGTCGCAGCGGTGTCGCTCCAGCATCCAGCATGAAATGCAACAAAAACGGAGAATGCAGAAGGGACTCGGGTACCGGGAGCCTGCGCTCAATAATCCCCAAGCAGGAGAAGCAGACAGCGGGATCGGGGAGAGCGGAGGACGGAGGCGCTGCCAAGCGGGGAGCCTGTAACTCGACCACCGCCAGTATGGACGGCTCGATCACTCCAGGCGGGTCTCTAACCGGAGGGCAAGGAGGGGAGGGCGCCAACCCGGGCGCCACCCCCGTGTCCAGCGGCGTGCCTGAGAAAAAGGACTCCAAGGTGTCCTTCTCCAACGCGCCGAGCCGGAAAGCCTCCTCCTCGCTGCACGGCCCGACCCAGACTCAGATCCAGCAACCGAGGAACTCTGTAACTTTCCAGAAACAGGAGGATGGACCGCCTATTGTGCCGGCCGAGGATGCAGAACCTCCGGGCAGCCAAGCCAGCTTCATGCAGCGGCAGTTCAGTAGCATGCTGCAGCCTGGAGTTAACAAATTCTCCCTGCGCATGTATGGCAGTCAGAAAGCAGTCGAGAAGGAGCAGGAGAGGGTAAAATCAGCTGGAAACTGGATTATACACCCTTATAGCGATTTCAGGTAAGAGACAGGGCTGCCATTGGCTGAAGTGATTAGAGGCCCGCCAAGGTCCTCTTCTACAACTTACTTTACATCTGAGTGTAGTGAAATCACAGGAAACACATGCATTGCTACAGTCCAGCGCTGCCTGCGGCTGATTTGTCATTTCAAACGTGTCTGCATACAATTTACCAAAGACAGGCGGTCGACACAGCACCCCCCCCACCCCGCCCTCTACCACCCCACAAAACAACCTGTTGTCAGGCACTTTAGCGGAGAGTGTCCTCTCAAGGTTGTAAACAAATCCTGTTGCAGTCTGAACAATGGTTTGTCTGGGGTGCTCTCGCAAGCCAGGCCTGCTATTACATCTCGACTTTTCACAGCACGACGCTCACATTCATCAAAGAAAGCGGCGCTCCGACGAGATTTATTGCTCATCACGCAAAAAAAAAAAAAAAAAAAAAAAAAAGAAAAAAAAATGTTTTTATTACAATAAAAAGGCGGCCAATGTTCGCGGTAACATCGGCTCTGCGACAGGAGCGGTGCTGACAGGATGTAGGCTAGATGGGAGTGCATGCATATGTGTACGCGATGCACTCAGTAACGGAATGTCACCTTGAGCCAAGTGTGCGAAAAAACCTCAAGCATGCTCGCTGGAGACAGATCCGCCCGAATGACTCCGGGTTCCTGCCATTTATCGATGGATGCACCCTGTTTGCCGTCCGGATAACCCCGTCTGCAGACCCAGCGGCTATTTCATTATTCAAATATTTTTTTGGGGGTGGATAGATAGAGCGCTCTGTGTGATTAACGTCCTCCCGTGAAATCGTTTTGTTTGATGGAAGGCATTTGGGGTTAGAAAAGCAGCGGGTTTTATTAATGTGGGCTGAACCCGGCTGAGGATCAGCACCACAGGGAGTGGACAGCTCCCCTCCTTCTTTCTCGGCACCATTCATGTTTGGCCCACTTGTATCACATAACGCCGAGTCAGATGAGCAGTAAAAGCCAAACTTGAAGACAACTGTCCGGATATAATTCGATGACGAGTCACTTAAGAGATCCCTCACACCCACACAATTAGACGCTCCGGCTGCCCCCGCTCTCTCCCCCGTCTCACTCGGTTTCTTATTCTCATTAAAGCTTAGCAGCAAAGTTGCATCAAATATTATCTCCGTGGCGTGTATTTATTTTGCAGGAAGCAGAGCTTGTTGCATAAGTCGCAGTGTAATGACTCAGCGCTGCACCTGTCCTGCAGAGCTTCCTCTGATGGGCTGAAACCTCACTCCTTTTCTCTTCCATCCCCATCTCCAGACCCTTACATCATCACTATCTACGCGTTTTGCCTGATATAATAAACTAAACTCACTCTGGGCATAGCTCGCCAACCATATGACAACACTTGATTACCATTTTTTTCTTTCTGTTAGTTGTGCTACTTTGTTTTAAATTGATGTTTAATTATGGTAAAATGTTGCAAATCACATGACCCTGTTGACATCAGGCATTGGACAACTAATAATAGTTTTTTTTAACGTTTATATCTACGTTTTTCTGATTGATTTTCCCTTCTTACTTGCCGTTTTTCACCAAACTTTTCATTTAAATGTTTACTTCTGTTCTGTATAATTGCAGCAAAAGCAATAGAGTTACATGTGATTTTTTTAAGGAAACAATGGCAACGCTAGAACACTGAATCTGTTTACGCAAATGACCCGGGCAGTCTAAAAAGGTCAGATTTTTAAAAAATTAATAATGATCTTTATACATTAATTTTACATCAGGCTGTCATAGAAAAATCATATTCATCTGGTTGAGAAATTACACTAAGATTTTTTCTGAGTATATTCTTCAAAATCTACATCAAAATCTTTCAAAAGTGGCTTGTTTGCCATAATGCCAGCTCAGCTTGATTTATATACCTCTTTTGATGCAATCAAACCAAATTTTTGTTCTTCATTATAATTTTAAACACTGTATTTCATGAGATGCTACAGTGAAAATCTGTGCTTCATTGCCCAGTTGTGTTTTTATTCCCAGTGTTCCAAGGCTAAATCATAGCTTTAACTCTGTGAAATGACCATGTATGCTGAGAACAAATTAAAAAGTCTATGTTACACCAACACAAGCATCCTACCAAAGCAGGTCACACATTCATAATTGTAATCTTAATACAGTGAGCTTACTCTCATTTACTGGCACAAACCAAAACAGTTTGGGCTACTTCAAAACCAATTGAAGAAGAACAATCAATCTGTTTTATATCTTTGATTGCTACCAGCAGGACTTTCTATTCTGTTCAATTCCCTAAGAAAATCCTACTAAGTGTATGCCTTTTTAAAAAATTTATTCTATCTATTTTATCAATTGAGTTCTAAAAATAAAACACAATAAAGATGCCATGTGTTTGTTTCCCAAGTGCATCAGTGAACCTGTCACTGGTTCACCACTCTTCCCTACTTTGACCAACGTTATTAGATATTGATAGCAGTACATTGGGAACATGTGCAGGAGCTGCAGTTTTGTAGATGTTTTCACGGACCTAGCTGTAAAGTTGTCACAGTTTGATTATTATAGAACCTGCTCAAATTACTATATTTTTCAACAGCTTTGAGGATAACATGCTAAATAATTTATCCTACCACTAATAAGTGCAATGACAAGTAAAAAATCATTGGTATTTGATCCATTTTTAAGTGGTCATAATGTAATGCTTGGTGAGAGTAGCTACTGAGTTAATAAATATTTGCATTTCTAGACAGGGAACGATTAAATATTTCACTTTGGTCCTGGTTTTCCATCCTGAGTTTAAATTGCTCATCCGGCTTTTCTTGTCTTGCCTGATCTGACTCTGTCTCTTTCTTTTCCCCTCACTGCGTCACGCCCGCCGATGCTCACCACTCCAAACCACTCAGGTTCTACTGGGATTTTACAATGTTGCTGTTCATGGTGGGCAACCTGATCATCATCCCCGTGGGCATCACTTTTTTCAAAGACGAAACCACGACGCCGTGGATCATCTTCAACGTGGTCTCTGACACCTTCTTCCTCATGGACCTGGTGCTCAACTTTCGCACTGGAATCATCATCGAGGACAACTCAGATATCATTTTGGACCCTGAAACTATAAAAAAAAAGTACCTAAAAACTTGGTTTATTGTAGACTTTATCTCCTCCATCCCGGTGGATTACATATTCCTCATAGTGGAGAAAGGGATCGACTCGGAGGTGTACAAGACGGCTCGGGCCCTGAGGATTGTCCGCTTTACCAAGATCCTGAGTCTTCTGAGGCTGCTGAGGCTCTCCAGATTAATACGCTACATTCACCAGTGGGAAGAGGTAAGAACACGTTTGTAGAGTTGCACTTATTGATTATAAAGCTGACAGACATAGAGGACAGCGTGTCCCTTCTGGTTTAGGATAAGAGGTCTCTGATTTGTCTCCAATATGCTGGTTCTGGCTCCCGACCAAGTGGACAATCTGCCTCTCAATCTGCTCCAAGGAGCCTGCGCTCCTTCACCTGAAGGCGGCTTTATTGACGCTGTCACTTGCCAACCTGAGAAAAACAAACAAATACAAGAATAAAAGGAATTTGGAGCACTGACAAAAAAAAACAGGGTCCGCTGCACATCTGCCTCGGTGACCTTGGAGTCCTGCCCGTGGCATCAGGCAGTCTAATAAGCAGCCTATTATCAGGCAAACATAGTTAATCAATTAAGGCACCACAGGTGGAGCAGCAGAGGTGGAGGATAATGATAATATTCAGCACTGCAGGGGCCATTGACTGTGATTAGATATGTCACAAATTAATTACAAACTGCACCACCGCTGAAATGACCAGGCAATTTATAGACACAAATATGAAAAACTACATTATGGGACTAAAAATAGAAAAAAATATGCCGTAAGGGAACGAGTGTGACGTACATAGGGTTATTCTAGCTAGCAGTTGTTTTGCAGAGCAAATTCCTTGTTGGAATTTTCCGTTAAGTATTTATAACGTGCTTGTAATACAAAAGATAAACATATCAAGCAACACAACTAAAAATGTCACTCATCTATACACTTATAAATTACGTTCTTTAAAAATATCTTTTAGACACAAGACAGTTTTGTTTTTGTCCTGACATAATTTCAGGGAGGTGGTGGTCAATTACAAACTCTCTTTGTGTATTTGTAATGAACCCTCACCTCCAAGGGTCTTGAATGTTAAAATATAAAGAGACTCCACAGATTTATATTCATATTATTCATACTAATAGGCCCTAAAAATTGATTATTGGGTGGTTGGATGGTTGCTTTGAGACCAGACACTCAAATCAAATATGAAAAATAACATTAAATTTAAAATTAATGTTTCAGCTGTCAATTTTTTAGCATCATAATGCAGTTATGGATTATCCTTATAAAAACACATTTAAGACACTTTTACAACTTATGTAAGAATCTAATATTTCAATTTTTTAATTAATTCAATAACTTCAGTCTAAATTCTGAACTTATTATTATTACACTTTTTTAGAGACAAAAAAAAAGGAAATTATGACTGTTGTCTTAGTATTTAGAGATAAATCTCATTTATCAAAGTTGCTAAGTTTGGTTCATTAGTAGTTGCATCACAGATTCTATCCATAGTCAACTGAGTCATTAGCGTACAGACGAGGGCCAGGATCATGACACACACCTGGAACATTATTAAAGTACAAACTAAAGAAGGAGGCGGCTGTAAACTATTACTTGTGAGATTCATATTTAATATAGATAAGTATTAAGTAATAAGTACAACACACAGTTAAGAATCGCTTAGGGAGCATTCAAGCTATGATAATGACTTTTCTCACAGGTTATATTTAGAGTTCTGAGATGT
Source organism: Phalloptychus januarius (assembly GCA_902982915.1). Taxonomy (NCBI): domain Eukaryota; kingdom Metazoa; phylum Chordata; class Actinopteri; order Cyprinodontiformes; family Poeciliidae; genus Phalloptychus; species Phalloptychus januarius. The sequence goes on along the minus strand of CADWAE010000466.1, from coordinate 9,571,637 downwards.
AGTGTTTTACCTATAATATTTCCATTCCATTTGTTAGTTTCTAGTAGAAAACATGAGGCAAATTCTGCTGAGTGGCAATGATTAAAGTCAAACTTTAAAAGATATAAATAGAAATGTGTTTCCACATTGTAATTGCTCTTTAACAACATTCTCCAACATGGTCAGCAAGTCTGGAAAATGCAAACCAATTAAAATATTAATTTAATTAATTTCAGTACAATTCAGTTTCGTTTTTCTAGATGCAAATGTCATTTCAAAGTACAAGTTATTTCAATTTAATCACACATGCATTCTAATTGATCCTAGTCATCAAACAGGGCATACAACTCAGTCCTTTAGTTTGAAAAGCCGTTGACTTGCAAGTCTGTAGTTTATTCCTCTGGCTTTCAGGTGTGATTTTAAAAAGGCGTTCTGCCATGAAGGAGAGGTTTGACTGGTCGATGACTGTATTTCCTCATGAAATCAAAATCTAGCACACAAAGTATTGCAACTTCTAAAATTGTCTACACAGCTGATTTATTTTCTTTCTTGGCCTTAATTTAAGGAAATTGTCTTCTTCAGGAAGCTCCACAGCCAGCTCTTTCAATAGAAGACGTGAAAAGTCATTAAATTTTAAGTTGTGCTATGAGTTATGGGTAGTAGGGTGTTCCTCCTTGCAGTACATCCTTCCTTGAAGGAGAGCCTCAGTCTGGGACACAAGCGGCCCGGTGGAGTCATGAGATCACTCCACTCTTCGTCTGTGGCACTGTTGGCAGGCCGGCATTGGCATTTTGCAGCAGTGAACGGCACAGTGGGGCTCGGCTGCTCACTTGACCTTTGGATAATTGGATTTCTGAAGATATGATGTGATAGCATGCACACTGACACACACATAGCGTTGCATGACAGGAACCGATACAAGGCATGCATGGAAAATGAGCAAAGATTAGATGTCAAGTCAGTTGCTGAGATGGTGCAGGAGACGGTTAGTTCATATTTCTGGTTTTTGAATTCATCTTTTCTGTGCTACATGGAGGATTTGGACAATTGGGCTTGAAGCAATTTTTAGTCTTTCAAGCATTTTAGAGCTGTCCATGGCGCTGAACATCTTCAGCAAGTAAGACAACACAGCTGCGTGCAGCACAGTGTCACCTCGTGCGTCCTGATGAAACACGACCACGCTCTCCATTTTTTCAGTTCCTGACTGATAGAAGCTGACAGTGAAAACCTCATAAAGGTTAAAGCTGCATTTAGAAAGATCAGTGCATGTGATTCATGTCCAGTTTCGTTCTCCTTCACTCCCATCACCAAGTATCACTTGTCTGTGCGGCACTGAGTAAGAAGTGACCCACTTCCTTTGGAGTCGACTCCATCAGACAGTCACACGTGACGTGTTTTCCTGCGAACGGGAGCTGTCAGCATCACACGTTTACACCTCTCGCTAAATTATTTTTGCATCCAGGCAAACTTTAAACCTCTAAGCAGCGTCACGGCGAGGTTTCTTCGGGTCATTTGGGGCATTAGATGATTGACCTAACGGGCTTCTCAGAGGCTGACGGTGATTGATGCTTGAGACGACCCAGACTATGAGTTATTCAGGATCACGATGGTCCCTGTCCATCACTCTGCGGATGAGTGCAAGTCTATGTGATGACATATCTGTCTCTGCCGTTAGCTGGATCGTTGTGCTGGCAGGCTTGCGTGAGTGTAACATGGCTGTGACTGGAGCCTGTGCGTGATGGAGACTCTGACTGATGTAATGCATCTCTGTGTGGAAAGTGTCTTGCCCGCTCCTGCTGCGTTTGAGCAAGTACTGCTGGTCCATCGCTTCCTCTGATCATTAATCAAACCTGGCGTGATCCAGAATAGTTGAATGTGATGCCAGTTTGTTAAAACAGCGATTGAAGGCTCTCGGTTTTATTTACTCTGACTTTCTTTTCCTTATACTTCAAATATGCTTTCACTCCTATTCGCGTTTTATGGTCACACTCCAGATCTTCCATATGACCTACGACCTGGCCAGCGCGGTGATGCGGATCATCAACCTGATTGGCATGATGCTGCTGTTGTGCCACTGGGACGGCTGCCTGCAGTTCCTGGTCCCCATGCTGCAGGACTTCCCTTCAGACTGCTGGGTCTCCCTTAACAAGATGGAGGTATGTGTGTGAGAGAGAACCAGGTCTGTGCGAAAAGTGTCAAAATTATTTGCTAACATTAAGCGGAATAACTTTTAAACTGTGAGAGGAGAAAACTGCACAAAACCAGGATGTCTGGTTCTTCTACATCTGCTGAAAGGTGAAAAGACATCTTCTATCATGTAAAGGTGGTTTTTGTGTTGGTTTTTTTGTGATAAACCAACATGAAGCAGTTTGTCATTGTGCAGTGAGGGAAATTAGATGGTTTTCAAAACATTTTACAGGAAAAATATATAAGATGTGGCTTGGTTTTACTTTAGTGCCAGAGAATCGCCCCCAATTAAAACCTTCATAACAAAAACCAGCGACCTTTAGAAGTCAATATATTATCAATATCAAATAATTTCCATTTATGTAACTTGTCATTTCATTATTCTTATTAAACTTTAATGTATAAACAAAATATATATATTTTTAAAAAGTGTCACTCCTGCAAAGGAGTGAGAGAGACATTCTGTATATATTTAAGCCTATATGTAGTTCTGAACCTGCATAGATGAGAGAAAACTCTCAATAAATTCAGATTTAATTGAAGTACTTTGTTCTATTTGCACAGAAAAAGATGGTTTCCAATGCATCAATAACAGCCCAGAATTAATAAGACATTAATGTCAATGATAGTAAGAATTTAAAGGTAGTCTGGTACATTTAAAAATCAGCTTTATTGACCTCCATGTAATAAAGACTGATTTTCAGTTTCTTCAACTTGAGACAAAAAGCTCAGAACTGGATGTAAAACCTCAGATTACAGATTAAACAATTTAAACTGTGTCTGCTTGAAACTGGAAGTAGGAGTACTCTGTATTTTTCAGTGCAGACAGAGAGCAATATGACGCATGCAGTTTGACCCCTGAACTCCATTTAACCTGGTGTCACTGCTTGAAAATTCAGGATCTTAATTATTAAAAATGAATTGTATAATGAACACCGTTAAAAGGGACAGAAATCTCTGCCATATGCACCTGCTTAGTGTTACATTGCTTGGTAGCATGCGTTATTAGTCTGGCTGATGTTTGTTGCACATATGCTCCCACTTCTCAAACGGAGAAAATCCCTTATAACACCATGTTTTGAGGTGCCGCTAAGCCCGTGTGACAGAGAACAGTCGAAATGTGCCAGTGAAGAAGCACAGAAAAGGAAGCTAGAGATTTAAGCACCTCGCGGTCCCCCCTACGCCTCCACTTCAGGTCTGTGGGGTGATGACAGGAAAGATAAAAGGGGGAAGGGGAATATGGCCCGGCACCTGGGCTCTTTGTTGCCATGTCTCTCTCTTGGAGATAAAAGTCGGTTGTTTATAGGCCTGTCTGTCATGGCTGCCTATTACTGTGCAAGGGAAGACCACAACAACCCGGACACGAGGCTGTTGTCCAAATTGTTTTCTAAACAGAATCGGGTTGGGCAAGACTCCTCGTAAATTTCCGTGTTGAAGTTTTTCTGGCTGAGGCGTCTGACTCTCTGTTTCAGGGTCTACAGATGTAACTTATGGAGGAGACATTATCTGATAGCAGATGCTGCATAGCTGACCGTAACATATGTAATACTGATATATAGATATTATACTTTCACTGAAATTGATTTAGTATAATGTTTTCATCTATGGGTTGTTTGATTAGTCTGTCAATCTGCACGAAACTGCACTAACAAAGGACTCAGAGGGCGGAAAGATGTCATGATTTGTAGTTTTTCTTAGATTATTTAGGAGAATTGAAACGTAGGGTAATTTTTGGAGAATAAGATTATAAATTTGGAGGTTTTAGGAAGAGTGGGCTGCATCGTTGCTTTATCTCTTCATATCCACAAACTTTGACATCATTGTCGAGTGGAAGTAAAAGAATACATATTTGTTTTCTTTCTTATTCACAAAACAAGTGTCTCACATTGAATTCAAGCCTGCACTTAGTTAATACTTTCAGGTACTGCCTTTGACTGTAATTAGAGCAGTAGTGGAAGCTCAGTTAGATTGGATAGAGAGGACATCTAAACACAAATGATCAATGCTTACATTTCTCAAATGGAAATACATCTGGACTTTGACTGGTCCGTTCTGATACAGGCTTTGATTTCAATCCTGATAAACCTTGGATTTTTTTCCATGGGTATCAGTAATAAGAAATTCTTAAAGAAAATGCTCGCCACACTGTTTATATTTTCTTCTACGCAGCTCTGGAAAAAATTAAGAGACACTTAAAATGATCAGTTTCTCTGATCTAACTTTTTATAGGTACATGTTTGAGTAAAATGAACATTGTTCTTTTATTCTATGAACTGCTGACAACATGTCTCTGAAATTCCAAGCAAAAAATTAGTATCTATTTGCAGAAAATGAGACATGGTCAAAATAACGAAAAAGATGCAGCGCTTTTAGACCTCAAACAATGCAAAGAAACAAGTTCAAATTTGTTTAGAAACAACAATACTAATGTTTTAACTCACGAAGATTTCAGAAATAATTTTTTGGTGGAACAACCACAAGGTTTTCGATGGAGTTTCAATGGAGTGGTCTCTTAATTTTTTCCAGAGCTATATATAAAAAAATTAAACCATGTATTATTTGGAAACTTTACTTTGCACACACTTTCTTTGAACACATTTTTTTCACTTCTCACATGTGAAAAAATATATAGAATCTAACTGCAACCAACTAGTAATTTGAAAGAGGAAATGATCAGGTGAATGGCAGCTGTGTTCACACATTCATGTCATTTTTATTTTACTTATACCTACACCTATAATAATCTCTCATGCTTCACTTGTACATCTGAGTCTCTTTGCCATCATTCTGGATATAACCTTGTGCTGTGAGAGTGGATGCTGAAGTTTGCAGTGGACAGGTCACTGACTCCTTTAGCGCTCTCTTCGCTTCATAATCAGAGAAGTCTCCAGAGAGCCATCGCTCTCAAATGAAAGAGACGCCGTGGCACGGTGCAGGCTGCACAGAGCCACCAGAGACCACCCTCCTATTGAGTGCCTGACAACTTGTGACATTAGCTATTGTGCTGGAGCCGGCCCTCCATCCAGCCCCGCTGCCCCCGGCGGCTCTGGAAGTGTCAGGCTCACACGCAGGTGCCATGGAGGACTTTTAGAACAACCTGTCCTCAAGTGACGTCCACCAACCAGTTAATTAAATCTGTCAAGCTTCTCCTGGCTCAGGCAGTAAAGGTTGTTTTCAACCTGCACCCTAAAAGCAGAGCCATGAAAGAGTGGCTGCCTCAGCATGCAAAAGTAACCCAAATAAATACAATATACAATTTTCAAATTTTGATTTTATTTATTACGGAACAAACCAGCTTGGTGCTATGTGAGAGAGTAAGAGTTGAAAAATGAATTGTGCAACTCTTTGTATTGTGCAAAACTTCAAGCATTCATGATAATTGGCAAGAAATCTTTTACATCAGGAACTTAGACTCACTCTTCTTTGCAGAACTATTTTAAAGATGGGGCTATTATGTATTTTCAAGGCTCCTGGTGCCATTTTATTCCATAAACAGGTAAAAACATCTGTTTGTTAGAAAATGCGGTGTTTATCAAAAGCAACTTAAAAAAATTGGACTTCACTCCATAGTTGTGTAACATGTTGAAATTGGCCCCTGTCCCTTTAAGAACATCATCTCTCTTCTGATACTTCCCCCTTCAGCACTGCAATACAGCAACAGCCATTGATACCATTTAAAACTAGTAGGAGCGTTGTAGTTTCTTTCTTGTTTTTTAATTAATGTCTCTCACTGTAATTTGCTGCATTCCCAAAATCTTAAAATTATCTTTAAAATTGGAAGCATGTCATTAACTTTGTTCATCTTCTGTTCTAGAATTGGTTTAAATTGGAGCCTGGTGTTGCTCTTTGAGGTTGTGAGGTACCTGTTTTTTTTTGTTTTTTTTTGTCAAACCTGTTGTGTTTAAATTATTTCTTGGGGAGTCATAGTTAACTCATGAGTCCCCAAGCTAAGACAATACATTCTCACATAAGATCAAAGTGATTTGGGTATATTTTACTAAAATGAAAATTTGAGAATTAAATTTTGAATATTTTCTTCTTATATTAACATTTCTTTCATAGAGTAGAAACAAGAATACTGGATTAATTGGTCTCTCCAAATTGTCTGTGGGTGAGTGCATGGTTGCTGGTTCTGTGTTTCTGTTGCAGAACCTTTTCAGGGTTCAATGGCAACTGGAAATAAGCAACTCACCCTCAGCCCTGCAAAAATAAGTGAGCACAGATGATGAAAGGACGGATTTGAAACATTACAGGGTGACGGCAAAAACAGAAGAAATCTATAAAATTTGAAATACTTTTCTACAGCATATCTAAAATTTTACTAGCCTTAAATGTCATTGCCATGATAAAGTGAGGTAGTGAGTTTTACTTCCCCATAGAGACAGAAATAACATTGACAGCAGCGCTAACTGACAGACACTGACAGGGTGTCGAGTTTCAGCTGTGTAATTACAACTCTATGTGCACCCATCCTCTGATGCATCTTCATCACAGAGACATCTCTTCCCCATTATCCCCACTGCCATCAGCAGGAGGGGCTTCAACACAGGGTGGTCTGCAGATCAAGAAACAATCACTACGTATGTCGGTAAATCCCCTTATTTACGTGCAGCTATTATTTTGGACCAGACAGCAGAACTGCAAGGTCTGCTGTGCATTGCAGATCTGATTTAACACACACACTGGTGTCGGTAACAACGTGTTGACAAAAGAAATGCAAGTTGGTGTTTGACCTAAACAAACAAATAAGAGCTAAGGGAGCCTATTTGCTTCCTGGTTTGAGGAAAAAAACTCTGAGCTTGGATTTTAATTGTCTCAGCTGTTTGCTCAAATAAAAATGAAAAAAACAAAGAACCATGGTTTCTTCACACTGGGATTTTTTAAAAATGATAATATTAGTTATTTCTCTGAAGAAGGTCTTCTTGTGTAAAAGAAGAATTGCCACGCAGGTCAGAAGTTAGCACAAGAATTAGCATAAATGCCATCAGTCAGGGGCTTTTAATGATGCACTTGAACCATTCCTGGTAAGAGATTAAGTGATTGTACCGTGCGCCACTTCAATTAATTTTAAAAACCAGAATTAGGTGCAGAAATTTTAATTTATTGTAGATTTATTTCTAAAATCATAAATACAGGTCTCAATATTTAGACTTTTAAACAGCTTCTTCCTCAGTCATCAGCCTTCATGCTGCTTAACTGTCAGTGACTCTTATTTTCTTGTTTTTCTTGTGCTATTTTGTGCATGTGTACACAGTTTTTTCTTCTAAAATATTTTCTTGTTTTAACACTTTTACATCCAATGTTTTATATTTACTGCAGTGCGTCCAATTTTGTGAAGCCACTTAAATGTAAGCTTGCTCGGGTATGCACTGTTAAAAATGAATGACAACAAGGTGCATGTCAATATTTGGAAAAAAGTTATTTAGCAAGTTAAACCTTAGCCACGTTCTTTTGTAGAAATCAACAAGCTCCAACAAGGTTACTGGTGGACATTTGATCGATTGTCTTATAAGAAATTATAGATTTCCTTCAGCTTGGTTTGTCTCTTGTCACAAATGTGTCTTTGAAAAAAGGTCCAACCTTTTAGATGTGGACAATTCAAGTTTTGTTCATCTGGCACGACTTTTTCTCTCAGGTGAGTGGAAAATTGTTCATGATATTTAGTAATAACCCAGCAGCCACAAAAGCATCAAAGTCAAAATAAACTGCTTGAAGCCAGTGGCTTCAAGCATGGCTCAAAGTGGCTACGGCTACTCGGACTCATCTAATACGCGCTATTGGAGCACGACATGTTTAGAGATGAGGTGAGGTGTTCTGGGCACGTCCCACTGGGAGGAGGCCCCGGGGAAGACGCAGGACACGTTGGAGGGACTATGTTTCTCGGCTGGCCTGGGAACGCCTCGGGATTCTCCCGGAGGAGCTGGCCCAACTGGCTGGGGAGAAGGAAGTCTGGGCCTCCCTTCTTAAGCTGCTAGAAGGCTGCCCCGCAACCCGACCCCGGATAAGCGGCAAAAGATGAATGGATGAATGTTTAGAGATACATGACTGAGCTGTTAAAAGCCTGGTGGTGGCTGCATTATGCTGAGGTTCTTCTATGCTTTTACAAATATTTAGCAAAGAAGGTTGAAACTAGGATGAAGGATAACCTCAAAGTTCATTACAAACTAACTGCTAGACGGCCAAAACCTGGACTCTGGTGGGTCTTACCAAACTTTATTGAACATTTATAGACAATGTTTAAAACGGGAAACAAGCCAGTTTAATTGATCTCTTCCATTTCTGGTAAGAAGAGTGGTTAAATATTCAGTCTGAATTATGCAGGGACTACATCAGCTACAAGAAGTGTGCAGTCTCAGTTACATCTGGTCAAACATTAGTGGGAGTTTCTTTCTCAGCCTTTTTCTGAAGTGTCTATATTTGACACTACATACAAAAAGAAAAGTAAAAAGAAAAAGAAAATACAGTGACCTTTATTGCTCTAAAACCATTTCCACCATGGGAAAGGAATGATTCTAGTAAATTATTAAAAGCCCCAAACTGACCTGACATTCATGCCCAAGATTACTGTTTGCCAACTTCTTACTGGAACAGTAGGTCAAGTGGCTACTGGCAGCTTTGCTCTCACTTCGTATGGCAGCTGCAGGGCCATACTTTGTTTTCAGTTCAGTTTTCTGAAGTTTAGCATTTTCTTAAAACTTTGAGAATGGTGGTATCGCTGGAATTTCTTATATAACATTAAATTATTCTGTTTTTTAAAACACATCAGAACCAGACGATTTAGTAAGTGTTAAGTTTTAAAACAATGGGCATTACTGTGGTGGCAACCTGCTGGTTCCTTTTCCAGATAACATAATCTATCCTCTCTATGCTCTCCGTCTGTGTTTTCTATCAATCATAGGAAAATACCTGTTTCAGAATAATCTGCTGCAAAGGATGCACAAACAGTGAACTTTCACCACGAGGATTCTTTCCTTTCAGATTCAGCATAAGAACATTTCTCCGCCCACACTATAAAGATCCCACACACACCGAGACAAGCGAGTGGAAAAGAGTCTGGAGACAGCACTGACTTTTCAATAAACTCAGATAAACCTGAGTAAACTAAATTACAGGCCTCATGACTGGGAGAGAGGCTTTGTTACATGTGTAGGTATTTGTTCAGCTCACCAGCCTCCAAGGTCAGACATAATTTAATCAATTTTATGACATTGAAAAGAATATGAACCTTATAGTTTTATATTTTTATACCAATTGTTGCATTGTGGGTTTGTAACAGTTTAGGATAAAGGAGATTTTTGGCATGAGGAGAAAATAGTGGATGATGGATTTGGTAAAAGCAGTATCCATCCAAGTTTGGTTTGAAGAGGAAACAGAGAGGACAAGTGTACATATAAACATATTTTCTAATTTCAGTAGCACAATTTCACACAAAAGTTTTAGAACTATTCAATTCGTCTTTAACGGAGCAGGTGCCAAGAAGTTCACATTTCAAAAAGATGCAAAAAAACTCCAGTTTAAAAAAAGAGTAGTGAGAAAAATCAAAGTGTTTGAGATTTTTTCTTTTTGAATTCTTTTCCTTTCACATTTAAAACTTTAATGTGTAAAAACTAAAGCTGCAAGCTGACGTCGGACTCATCTGATATTCTGAACCTGCAGAGAACAACGATTAATTCAATAAAGGTTTCTTAAGCACTAGATAACAGAGCTTCATCCTGGAATTAAAAACAAACAAACTGATGAAAAGTTGTAATTCAAGCTGCCAAAGATGGGAATCCTCTCTAGAGATGCTGCTATGTTGTATCAATGACCTTGATAAAAGTAACTAACTCCTCTTTGAATTTATGCAGATCAGAACAAAGTTTTAGCACAATAAGCATCTTTTCCGAGTTGTCTATTGATTTTTGACTAGACAATGAGCGCTGTCTCCTGCATACATTACAGATGCTGACCTGTCATCATAATGCTTGGACAATTTTAAGCAACAACCCTGTATTCAAGTTAAAAGATAAGTGAAGCAAAACAGTATCATGTTTCATTTCCTCACATTTTTGGTTTTTGCACAGAGAACATTGGCGAGATGTGAAAGCTTCCCTGCTGGAAAGATGTGAATTTAAAAGCATCTAAGTGAGGTTAAAAATTGTTGGCTCTGAGCAAATAGACTTTTTAAAATCGTGGTGGAAAAAAGCTTGAATACTTTTTTTCTGCTCTGAATAAAGCAATGAATAGACAGCCTTTATAGGCTGACATGTTTGTACTTGCTTTTCTATAAATACTGAGATTAGATTAGATTAATACTGTTTCTGTGGTGCAATTAATGTGGAAATTATTGACTGCAATAAAAATCCTCTGCAGACATTTACTGTTAAAATACAACATTTTGAAGGTTTATGCATGTGTAAAACCTGACTGTCCACTGAGCTTTAAAGTTTTTCTGTTGCTCCACTTTCTTTCTGATTTATGTTACATCCATGTCCACCAACAGTCTATGCTTAGAGTGAGAGCTGAGAAACAAAGCAATCTTGACTGTTTACCACTTCAGTCTATTTTACTGATTGTCGCAAAATGTCTAGCAGGCTAAAAGCTTTTAAATGTGTTGATTTGTGAGATTCTGCTCCCTCTCCTGTTGCTATAATGTTGCAAAGAACGTGCTGGAAAAATGTTAGCGGTGGCAGCATGACATAAGTTGTTTAGTCTGTTGTATAAAATCCTGTTATCATCTGATTTGACGGGATATGGAAAATGGTGAAGTTGAAGATGAGCAGCTTGTTCAGAGTCAGATAAATGCGCATACTAATTGAGTCATACATATAAAATTTAGGAACATATTCCAGCAATTTTAAAACTTGATGAAAATACTTTTTACAGACTAAAATCCACAAAATATTTTATTAGCAATAGATGAACTTTTAGGAGTTGAATCCAAATCCTTCTTCTCTATAACTCTTTAATATTCAATATATGAAGTCCAAAACAAACACTGATATTGCATATGAAGTCTCAAAAATGAAAGCATTTTTGCAAGGCTGCATGCACTACAGTGATGCTGCAGCCCACACAAAGACACTCTTTAGAGCTCGGCGAGATGAATGCAAAGCCTCCTCTGTTATCTGGCTGGTTCAAACAGCCTCTGTGCCGCTAATGGAGATGTTGATTACCGGCAAAGCAAAGGATAGCTCCCAAACTGAGATCCCAGAGGAGAACTGTTGAGACTTAGGTGGATATGGAGTCTCTCCTGCTCTCAATACTGTGCTATTTCAGAATCAAAGTGCTCACCATTCATATATTATTCAACATGGTTCACTCCACTGTTTCTCTTACTGTTCTCAAACACACCGTTTACTCCCAGCCCACTTGGTGGAGCTGTATGTATTTTTGGAGTTCCCCGTCTCCTTTACGGATTTGTAGTGGCCCCCTGTCACTCGGTGGGCCTTTTTCGTTGCATTGACTCAAACCTTTATGTGGAACATAATCCTCACTTAAAACTTGTGCTTTTTTTCCTTCACTGATCTCTGGGAAAAGTTGTAATTTTTAATCAATCTATTATTGGATGATTGGGAAAAGTGAGGGAGAAGATTAATACCTGTCTCAGGAGCTCGATGACTGACACACAGCTGGCTTTTTATTTCAGGTTTTAGTAACTCAAAATTCACAAAAAATTATATATTAATGAAAAATCCCCCCTTTGTAATTATTTTGCTCAACAGCCACATAGCCAGACCTCTTGAATTAAAAAAATCCCCTAAATGACACAAAGTAGGCTGAAATATCTTGAAAAGCAGTAAAATTAGTCAGCCTTTCCAGGGGTGAGAACCGACTAAAATGACATGCATATTGACGAGGTCAAAGGTCAGATTCTGCGTATTTCTTAAAACTGCTGATCAGAAGGAACATAAAGCCAAATGAAAGCTTTGTATTTGGTTTGGTTTTCAAGTGGACCAGTATTTGTCACATAAACTGTTTTTTGTGAAGACCAGTGAACAAAACAACAACAAAAATCACTATTAAATAAAATGGAATCTGATTTACTTTGTGTTAAAGTAACAGTGTTGTTTATTTGCATTGTAATAGATGCTGCGTTCATCGCTTGTTCTCACCGAACATCCTCATTAAGGCTTCTTTATAAATCACAATAGGAAGTTTGTTTTCCGAGCCCTGACTCCGTGCAGTGTGGCCCGGTGGCCGCCGCACGCCCGTCTCTGCCTCCAGTAGATTCCTTCTCACAAAGCTTTAAAGGGCATATTTAATGACCTCTCATTATCATCTCTCTGAGGAAATCATTTCCAAACCACCTCGACTTCACTGATTAGGCCTCGAAGGATTTCGCTGATGATGTTTCCACTTCCTCCGTCTTCCCTTCTAATGCAACACAGTCCCGCAAGTTCTCATTTGTGTCAATGCTCTTCCACGACCCGACTGTCCCCAAAGAGTTATTTAAGCTGTCTTCTCTCTGCAGCCACTCTTCCTTCAAGCATGTCATTTCGGTTTATTGAACTGCTTTTTTGTCCTATTTTTCTTCTCTTTCCACAGAATGACACTTGGTCAGAACTCTACTCCTTTGCAGTTTTCAAGGCAATGAGCCACATGCTGTGCATCGGTTACGGCCGGCAGGCCCCGGAGAGCCTGTCAGATATCTGGCTGACGATGCTGAGTATGATTGTGGGAGCGACCTGCTATGCTGTCTTTATCGGCCATGCAACAGCTCTGATCCAGTCCCTGGACTCATCCAGGCGACAGTATCAAGAAAAGGTGAGGGAACAACCCATGTCCTCAACACCACATTTACTGGGTTTTTTTTAATTTATGTATAAAACACCTTGTTTACATCGCTTTGATTTTCTCAAGCAAGGAAGACTTGAGACTTGTGAAATTTGCACAACCACTTTGCCTAGCATAAATTTATTAAGTTGATTAAATATGATAAATATCAAGCTACCTGGAAACCTCCCACCTTCCCACAGAAATACAGAAAATAAATTGTTTTATTTTCCTTTTTGTCAAATGTGCAGCAGTCATCTGCATTACTGAGATACTCCATGGATTTATTGCCTTTGGCTTAGTAAGTTTTATGTTTTTGTGTCACCAAGGTAAATGCAGCAGAGAGGAAACTTGGACATTTCACAACTGAAAATGTCACCAAATTTAACATCAATAATACAAATCGAATGTTTATCTAAAATAAAGTCCAATTGCTACTTTACCAGTGCAACATGTAACTTTTCTTCCTCTACTGATGGTAGAGAGAATGAATTCATTTACAAGTTTTAATTGAATGTTAATTACTTTTGTTTCTTTTAATCTCTTCTCTCTGATTGGTGATCTAACTTAATTCTTTTAAGCCACACTACAAATTTCAGATCATTTCAAACCCTTCCTGCTTTGCAATGACTTGGAGAATTTTTTTTTTTTTTTTTTTTTTTACAAATGAGTGCCAAACCCACCATAGTTACTCCATACTCTAAATTCAACAGAAAAATGCAACATTGACTAACCAGAGCAATTTGTTAGGCTGTGACCCCAACCCCACATTTATCTCATTCTCGCTGTGAGGTAGTATTTACCATGCACAGCTGTTTCTGTCTTTTGAAACCCAGCCATGCTGCTGGGTGCTGCAGCAGTGGCCTGTGGCGCTCTCAGCTCAGCCTCTCTGTTTCCAAGCAGAGTCTCGCTCGCTGGCGAGCAGGGGCCGCGCTGCTGGCTGTCAGCAGCCAATCAGAGGCTGCGGGTGTGTTTGGCCAGGTAGAGCCACGCTGCCAGGGGCTGAGCATATAAAAGCTCTGTGGGGGTGGGTGCGTGTGTGTGTGTGTGTGTGTGCGCCCACGCTATGATGTCCCCTTGGGCAGCAGCAGAACTGATGAGGCAGCAGACCCTTGTGTCCTGCCAATGTCATCCTGAAGGTGACGTAAGCAAGCATGGCTGCCTTCCTTTCAGTCTCTTCCTGATAACTCCCAACCCTCACCACACATTGTCTTAAGCTTTTCTACTTCACGTGATGCCATCCGTCTCCTGTCAGTATCTCCGTCACCTCGATGTGTCCACCTGGTTTTCTGCTTTATCGCTTCCCTCCGTCGTGCTCCTGTCTCACCTCCTGATCTGAATTTCTCTGTTTTCTCGTCTTCTGCATCCTCTGTCCTCTCTGGTGGTGGTGTCCTTGAAAGGTGCGGAGCTGCTGCTGTACGCTGCTACAGGGAGCAAAGCAAGGGGGAGGGGAAACCTGTGGGAGAAGGAGTCCTGGATATTTGAGGGCTGTGTCTTTCACATTTTAATCGAGGGGGTGTTTTACATCCAGCTACTGTTGTTTGAGACAATTATGGTACAATAAAATGGTCAATAAATTAGTTTGTAGAGAAAAATTATGAATTAAACCAATTCAGGATGGTGAATAATTGTGAAGTGGAAGGAAAATAAAACATTATTTTAATTTTTTACAAATCTGTATATTGCAGTATTTGTAGCTAGGCTCGTCTGAGTCAATACTTTTGAAAACCAACTTTTGTTGCAATTGCATTTGCAATTCTTGCTCGTCTCTACCAGGTTTGGGAAGTTTTGGCTCATTCTACTTTGCCAGAAATCTCAAGGTGGATATAAAATGTCTGTTAGCAGCAGCTTTCAGGTTGACAGATTCTCAACTGTATACACAAAAGGTGGTTTGAAACTTTCACATCGTTCTGTACATTCAATTAACTCAGAGATGGATTCTTAGAAGTGCTTTTTAAATGTATCCAGATGCTTTTGAACCTTTTCTTAGATAAGTTCCTCCCTTCACAGCTCTGGGTTTTTTATTTCTCCTTCCGAGGGCAGAAAAGTGTATTTCTTAAAGCTCTTTTCCCTGACCAGTTGTCAGATTTTCTTCTTTTGGGGAGGATTAGTATTTTAGCTGAAGATGTTGGTATTACAAAAAAAAAAAAAAAAAAAATGCAGAGAAGTGCAGGCTGTGCCTCCGCGGCTGAAGCTGATGCTGCGGGGTGGATTTGCAGTGCCGACAGACAGGACTAAAAGTGACATTATAATCATTTTGAGGGTGTTAGCAAAATAAGACTGCTGGCAGTGTGTAACCATAGTGTGAAGGTTTCAGTTTCAACCCAGAGGTTATGTCAGGCTGTATTAATAGAGAATTTAGCTACAGTTGCTCTGGTGCAGATATTATGTCTTATTTGAACATCGCAATGTAATAAAGTGGGGACAGGCCAAACAAGGCTGCACAATGTATTGAACATATAGAATGATTATAATACTGCAGAAGTAGGTTACACTGAGGTAAATATCTCATAACATCTGAATCTGTTTTATGTGAAATACAACAGATTCATTCAGCTTATACATATTGAGCGGAAAACTTTTTTTTCTCCTGAGCAAACGTAGCATCAGGAGGAAATTGTTTGCGTTGTTGACTTTGCAGTAATCCCTCATACCATCCCGAGGAAGCATGAGGTGACAGTGGAAAGAAAAACTCTCCGTCGACAGGATGATTCGTCCAGCAGAACCCGACTCAGTCAGTCGTAGCAAATGATCAGCCAGTAGCTTCACAGAGAGAGACAAAGTTGAACAGTGAAATAAAGGATCATGTTCATTATCTATGAGGAGAAAGTTCAGTTTTTTGGCAGCGGTAATTCAATCTATTTGATTTAATCAACACACAAATTACACAAAATGATTAAAGTTTAATTCAGTTCTGAAGGAAAGTTCCTAAAAGTCGTCCATGTTGCATTTCCATCTCAGCCTTCTGTTGCTGATTGACTCACACCTCGGATCATATGTGTGCCAACCTGATTTTTCTCTTGCTCATTTCTTTAAACAGTGTTAGGACTGGCTGCACCCCGGCAGAAAAGTCCAGAGAGAAAGCAGTGCTAATGTGAGGAAGCAGATGGTTGAGTTAGTTCTGTCAGAAATGTCTTTTCTGGAGTCATTTCTAAGCAACCAAAAACTCAAAGATGACCAGTTAAAAAAAAAACTGCACATGAAAACAACTTTTTACAAGTGTGGCTGTTTTATCTGGGTCTGGAAAGAGACTGAAGCTCCTTCCAGACCCAGATAAAATCAGGTCAGCTGGTTCACATGATTGGAAACAAGAGTCCAACCTCAACAGCACTGGCTTCCTGCAAACTGGAGTGACTGGAGCACCAGTGTGGTTCAGCACTGAAACTCTCGCCAGCGTCAAATCCTTCTGACAGACGTCCCAGCGTTTGTAACAGTTTGATCTTTTCTTTCTCTGATGGAAGCTGATTCGTGTTGTAACTCCACAGGTCCATCTGTTGCATTGATAACCTCCTCTAAAAGGTTTAACACTGAATCAGCTCTCTGTGGATGTTAAAGATCAGGTGTTGGAGACCGAGCTCAGTCAGCAAAACAGAGGAACAGGCGGAAGTCGGAGTGCTCTGCAAGGATCTGCAGGATGTTTTTGTTCTCTCAGCATCTTAAACAACAGCCTTTCTTTCCTCCGTATGCTCGTCATTGATCCCTCCAGTTACCCAGAAGCAGGCTGACGTTGCAGATAGCGGCTGACGAAAACCGTCTTTTCTGTAGCATTCGATCATATTCACATCTTTGCTAAAAGGAAGAAGAAGAAAAAAAATAAAAGCGCCTCATGAACCGAGCCTTATCAGGCGGTATCTTCTGGTTCCTTTGAATGCACGTCGGAATTTTAAGCATTTTCTAAGAAGCTCCATTTCATTTAATGAGACTTTGTTCTGTGTGAGGCCTCACAGTGTGTTGTCGCTGCCTCTGTGCCCATCTCCGAATTAAAGGCAGACAAGACGAGCTCTGACTTACCGCTATCTGATCCTCCTGTCTTTCGGTGAATGAGCTTCATATTGTAATGAGCCGATTTAGCTGGGAACAAATTAAGTGAATGAATTATGCGCCCCAAATGACTGTTCGGGGTAAACCTAAATTACAATAGTAGAATTTGTGTAATGAAAGAGAGGAGAGTAAAAACAGATGACTTAATTGGGTTAATGGGGATAACACTTGAAAGGCAACAAATATGCAATTCAGTAGAATTTGTCCATAAATGTGTCTTGTGAATGTCAACCAATTCCTAAATAGTAAATCAGACTGAGAAAAAATGTGGCAAAATGAAGCAGCAAATGCACATTGTTTTATTAACAATGCTGATCGAACCTTTGGGCTCAAAGAAAAGTCAAGTCATCAGTGTGCCTCCATATCTACCGCACTTAGTTTTTTATCTGCCTCATTAGTCCAGAATTAGCTGAGTCAGAAACTACAAAATCAGCTGCGCGGTCAGTGGCTCCACCTGTTTGATATTTCCCCACAATGACAGACTCACCCAGAGACACACTTTTCCTTACAATCAGCGCTTGTATTTACTGCAGGGCGCACTGGCTTCAGTGTTCGTGTCAGCATGTCGGGTAGTTGTGACACAGGGTCATTTCTGCAGGCTGATATCCATCTGCAGATATCAGGATGCAGAGTCACTCATGCAGGTGAGAGTTTGTGTCGGGCAACTCAAACACACTCTGCTGTGTGGAGGAGACGTTTTCCTCACATAGGGGCTTAGTTTAAGGCTGTGATTCACAGCTGGATGTTTAATACTTATTTAGGAATCTCTCTTTGACGTATCAGTAAAAAAAGCATTTGTTTTTATAACATGTTGACATATTTTCCATCTTACCATGCAAACCAATCTGCCTAACATGGTTTTCTGGTTTTATATCTGTAAAATTAGTATGTTTTGTGCTATTTTGCAAGTGAAAAATTACAATTTTAATCCATCTGAATGGAAAAATAAAACTATGAATACGTTTTTCTCTATGCAAGTATTATCTGCTCTTTGATAAAATAGTAGCATTTTCTTTAATTGCAGTAGCTTACAATGGTTTGAGAAAAAAAATCAAGTTCCTTGATTTTGGTCATGTTTTTGTGTCACATCAACTTGCTGCATTTTAAGATTTTTGTTATGTGACAGTTAAAAACAAAAGTGGTCTATAATTGTGAACTGGAAGGAAAATCAATTTTAATAATATTTACAAGCAAATATCTGAAAAGTGTGGTTCAGCCCGCTTTACTCTGCCATTGTAAAGCACTGTAGAAAAGATCAAGTAAATATTGAAATAGAGCAACTTGGATGGTTGTCTGCTCTATTGTGTTCCTGTCATGATCTAAGGGAATATGGAAGGTGAAGGTTTTTATTATCCTGAGCAGAGAGGAGTTGAAACATTCAGTCTGTGTACACACACATTCAGCTGAGCACAGCTCAAATGTTTGTTTGTCAATTGTTCTTTCTTTTAGAAGCGGAGAGGCAAGGCCGCCTGTTTCTGATAATACACAATTTCCTCTGCAGGAGTTTAGATGTTGCTCTCGAGAATTCAGAGCTTGTTGTTTTTCTTGGGGCCTCTGGCAGGACGTAAGAGTTGTCTGCAAAATAAATGAACCTAAGACCTTGCATTTATTGGTCTGTCTTTCAGTAGTGAGGTGAGCCTATCCAAGGTGACGTCAGAGGACGCTGAAACCTTCAGGTTGTGTATTAGGAACCCTGTGATAGGCGGTGTATTAATGGTGTTTTTCTTTGTCCCTGAAAGTTGTGAGTACTCCCAGTGTCTCCCAGGCTGTTAACTTCTCTAAATTTTTGGACAGCTTTATAGCTTCTGGGGTGAGCTGTGGTCTTGTGAGGCTTTACATTTGAGCTGGGCTGAAGTGTACACAGTCTGACAGCAAAGTACAAGGAGAAATCTCCACCAGCAGCTAACTGTTCTGTCACTCTCCACTCTGCAGTTTTGGCTCCTACTTTTTTTTTTCTCATGTTGTCAGTTGTGGCTGCCCAGTGGCACAGCTGGTAGAGCTGTTGCCTTGCAGCAAGAAGGTTCTGGGTTCGATTCCCGGCCCCGGTCTTTCTGCATGGAGTTTGCATGTCCTCCCTGAGCATGCGTGGGTTCTCTCCGGGTACTCCGGCTTCCTCCCACAGTCCAAAAACATGACTGCCAGGTTAATTGGCTTCTCTAAATTGTCCCTAGGTGTGAGTGTGTGTGTGCATGGTTGTTTGTCCTGTGTGTCTCTGTGTTGCCCTGCGACAAACTGGCGACCTGTCCAGGGTGACCCCGCCTTTCGCCCAAAACGGTAGCTGGAGATAGGCACCAGCAACCCTCCCGACCCCAGTAAGGGACAAGGGTGTAGGAAAATGGATGGATGTTGTCAGTCACTTCTCTTGGATTGTCATTAGCATATTTCAACAATAGAAACTGATTGTTTGTGTTTTTGCCATGCTGGACACCTTGTGTTGATCTAGCAGTGAAGGTGGCTCCTTTTAAAGGTTAGGACTGTGTTTTTCTCCACTGTGTACATTAATGCACTAGAAGTTTGTAAAGGACTGTATTTATAGTGGGAGTGAGGCATGTGTTCATATAAAAGCTGGATGTGGTGATTTGACTCATGAGGTGTCTCAGTGAAGAGATTGCATGTCTACAAAATGTCCCTGTTATGATAAGATGTTGTAAGTTTCCAGGCAAGGACGGTCCTAAAAACACACATGACATACTTGCCCCTCAGAGTAATGTTTAGAGACAAAAGTGCACATCGGGGACTGCGAAATGCATTGCACTGACAATGTCTCCTAGCAACAATTAGACCTGTTCTACCAATACATCTCACTACTAGAGCACAAACACCAATAAAATCAGTTTCAGTAGCAGGGGAGATTTTTTTGCCCTCCACCTAAAGCACCACCTGTAGTCTGCTGGGTTTGGCAGCAGTTGGCAGTGGCCTCTCAGTGAACAAGAAGGAAATCCTCACACCTTAATGTTTTTATACTGATAGCTCCCAACGCAGAACAAAACCAAACAACGTTAAGCTTCTTCAATTCATGCAAATCTCATTTAAAACTTTTAACAATAAGACTCATTCAAATCTCATTCAAATTAATGCAGAAAGTCAATATAACATTTGACATCTTATAAGGGAAAAGGTTTTCATCACAATTTTTTCATTTAAAATTAATATAAGTGTACAATCATGTATTCAGCGGCTTGGATTATTTTCCATTCATTATTACAGATCACTGAGTTTCGATCAAAGAAGCCAGGGAACATGAAAGATGAAGTTTTCATTGCCCTGAGCAGCAAAGTTTTGAAGCAGTTATTCTGTGTCCATATCTTTTCAACACAAATGTTTGTTTGCCAAATGTTCTTGGTTTTAGAAGCAAAGGGATAGCCTGTCTGCTTCTGACAATAAACAATTTGCCCTGGAGGAGTTTATATGTTGCTCTTGAGGACTGAGCTTGTAAAACTGTCTGAGCAGTTGGACTTGTTTTGCTTGGGGCATCTGGCAGGATGTACAGTGTATTCTGCTGCAGAAAGGAACTGTGCATTTTTGGTTTGTCTCGTTACAGTGAGGTAAACTTATTGAAGCAAACATCAGAGGATGTTTCTTGATGCATTTAGAGAATGTATTCATTGTTGAATTAATAATAACTTCTCTAGTTCTTGGCATGTATGTCCAGACCTTCTACCTTCTTGTGACCGAGGGTTTGATTAAATGAAAAACAAAAATAGGCAGGTTATGTTTCTTCACTTTTTTATTCTTGCGTCCAGTCGGACTCTGAATGTCATGATGGCCCAAACGATTCATCACTGATACATGCAGCTCTGCTTTTTTGCAAGCATAATGTTAAAACTTTCATCAGGTTTGAGGCTCAATAATAGTAAAATTTGGCTAGAAGTTTCAGTGTTTCTGTTTGCATTGTGTTTGTTTGACTTTTTTGTATTTTGGTCCATTCTGTAAGCCTCTGAAGTAAGCTGGACTTTAAAATACAATAATGTTTTTCTGATTAACAATACTTGGCTTTTCTTATTAAGACCTAGAGGTATAAACAAACACATAAATCTTTTTCTAAAGTGGCTTCTCTTTGTTAGAATCTATTAATATCTACATTATTCAGAGGCAGAGTCAACTTAATATTTTTCCTCGTGCTTCATTTTTGTTACTTTGCCTCTTACTGCCATGCCTGTGTACCTTTTCTTGGATCAGCTGCCTGCTTGGAGCAGACTCCCTTAGGATGCCAATAGAACTGGGCTTCCAAATACAAACCAGCACAATTACTACACTTCAAAGATTAGAGCATAATCTTTCAGTTTACGTATTTGGGTTTAAGGTGAGTCGGAAGGCATTCGTCTAAGTTTGGGTTGTCCTTAAACCAAGGTTGTTCTTTGTGGATGAATACTCTTTGCTTCTTTAACTGTGTGCAAATCAATTTGTCGCTTCCTTTGGTCTTTTTCTAGGACGGTGTACTTTATCATTCCATTTACCCTTGGACAGAAATAAGTAAATTAAACCATGGTGCACTGAAAAACAATGCAAGAGAGGCCGTGTGCATGCCACATCTCTGTCCTCGCTAATGTGCAGCCTCTATTGCGTATAATGTTCTTTAATACTGTAGTTGAAGGGGTATCAGTAAAAGCTGTGTATGCAGTGCATTAACAGCACATCATGTCTGTTTCTCACTCTCTCTTAGTACAAACAAGTGGAGCAGTATATGTCCTTCCACAAGCTGCCTGCTGACTTCCGACAGAAAATCCATGACTATTATGAGCACAGGTACCAGGGCAAGATGTTTGACGAGGAAAGCATCCTGGGGGAACTCAGTGAACCTCTCAGAGAGGTAAGATCTATCAACCTGGCCTATTTTCCATAAATAAGCTCAGAGTTTCGATTTTTCATCTGTTAGTTAAACTGAAGTTGATGGTTTCATTCTTAGTGCAGATTTTGTTTAGCTAATGTGTGTTTGTTTAGATTACAAGGTGTGTTTATTCACTCCTCCTTATGCAGAAAGAGAACATACTCTATAAGCATATTTGTGCTTTATTTCTCTTTAGGAAATAGTGAACTTCAACTGCCGAAAACTGGTGGCGTCCATGCCACTGTTTGCCAACGCAGAGCCAAACTTTGTTACAGCAATGCTGACTAAGCTACGTTTTGAGGTGTTCCAACCTCAAGACTATATCATAAGAGAGGGCACCATTGGCAAAAAAATGTACTTCATCCAGCACGGCGTATGCAGTGTCATCACCAAAGGCACACTTGCTATGAAACTGTCTGATGGCTCTTATTTTGGAGGTGGGATATCATCTTTGTCCTGGACATGATGCTTTTTAGATGCTGTTGCTCTTACATTTATGCTCAAGCTTTGCCTTGCTGTTTCAGAGATTTGCTTACTGACGAGGGGTCGACGAACAGCCAGCGTGCGAGCAGAGACGTACTGCCGGCTCTACTCTTTGTCTGTTGACAACTTCAACGAAGTTTTAGAAGAGTATCCAATGATGAGAAGAGCCTTCGAAACCGTCGCCATTGATCGTCTAGATCGCATAGGTACAACAAATTAGAAAATATCCAAAGAAACTAGATCCACATCAAAGCATCATGGGGATGATTATTCAAAGATCTAGTAAAGATTTATCCAGGATAGGCTAAGGGTTAATTTGAGGCATAAAACATGTCCTAACTCTAATACTGTCACCATTAATGCATATAAACTTGATTTACAAAAATCTAATGTTTTCAGGCAGTAAATGTAGATGGGGTAGTAAAATTATATGCTTTGTTCTCTGAAAATGACACAGGACACTGTAACAATATATGAAAGTACAAAGTGACTCCATTACTTTCCCTAGAGCTTATTTGAACAGAGGATGTACCTGGTGTGAAGGACATCACATCCTGTATCAAGCTACTGTTGTTTTCTCTTTGCAAATTCTAATTTGCTTGTTTTTATGCGTTGTTCAGCTTTTTTATTCCTTCTGCATTGCCCTTGCTTTTTATATTCTCTAATGTTGCCTCATTTTTTTTTTTTTTTGCTCCTTCCTGTAGGTAAAAAGAACTCTATCCTGATGCACAAGGTTCAGCATGATCTCAACTCCGGTGTTTTCAACAACAGGGAGAACGAAATGATCCAGGAGATCGTCAAATATGACCGTGAGATGGTGAAACTAGTGGATCTGCAGCGGCCAAGGGCCATGTCTATGACTCCCTCTATAGGTGGGATCTTTGCCCCTCCGGGTCAGCCTCAGTCTGGCTCTGCAATTGCCACCCTCCAGCAAGCTGTGGCCATGAGCTTTTGCCCTCAAATGGCCAGCCCTTTGGTGGGTCCGGGGACTTTGCAGTCCCCGCGCATGGTGCGAAGGTTTCAGGTGATGCAGAACTTATCCAGTCCGATCTCAATGTCTCCTCTTCAAGCTCAACCTCCCCAAACACTTGGAGGGGCATTTGGATCTGCTATTTCTAGCCCCCCAGT
Source organism: Phalloptychus januarius (assembly GCA_902982915.1). Lineage (NCBI taxonomy): Eukaryota > Metazoa > Chordata > Actinopteri > Cyprinodontiformes > Poeciliidae > Phalloptychus > Phalloptychus januarius. The sequence continues at coordinate 9,548,236 of CADWAE010000466.1, read as the reverse complement.
CCAAAGCCCGCTCACAGCTACAGGACGGACTTTTCAGTATATGGCGAGTGTGGGACCGTCTGGGTCCCAGTTGTCCCTTGTCCAGCACCACGCACCCAGTCCCACACAGACCACCCAGCAGAGGCCCGCCTTACACAAAAGCACCCACTCTCTCCATATGGGCAGTTTGAGCCAGGACACCCGAGCCTTGTCTGCATCTCAGCCTTCACTCCCCCAGGAAGGAACACCACAGGCTTCCTCTGCAGCCCCCAGCCCTCCACCCTCTACCCGCACTTCCAACTCCTCCATTGGCCCCCAACAACCTCCCCACCACAACTTACCGGGACCCTCAGGTGTGGGGAGACCGGCTGGAGCCCAGCAGAGGGTGGTCTTTGCCTCCACTCCTCCTCCAGGTGGACCTACTGGAATGGGGGCAGTAGCAGCAGCTGCTGGACCAGGACCTCCAGACTCTGGAGTTCCCAAGAAAGATTCGATTGTCAGCCTTCCGGAGCTAGACTCTGCCAGATCCCGGCTGTCTTCCAACTTGTGACCCTAGTGGAGTTCAGTAGAGAGGCCTTTTTTTTGTAGGAGAATCAGTGCGGTTAAGGTCAGTCCAGCTGATCATTCAGCTTGATAAATGACCAATCAGCTACTGCCAGCGCCACCAGTCTTTCAACCTGGGTGCACTGTGTGCTGGTGTCAGCAGGAAGAAAGAAGCTGCTTGAAGTATTGAAGTACGTTGACTACGGGGAGTCAATACGATTATATTAGTATATAAAATTAAGGTTGAACTGGTCTGGTCTGCTGTGGCAGCACCTTTAGTCTTAGTATCACCCCTTTCACTCTGCTTCCAAACACCTACTGCATATCGTTGACTTTACTGTAAAGATATGATGAAAAGTATGATTAATGTACCAATTACATACTGTGTAGAATCCATGCAATGCAATCTAGCAGGAGCTGGACTTAAAATGAAAATCAGGGACTTGAGGTCAAATGACAATGACATTTTAAGCGTTCAAAAGTGTTTTCAATGTAATTTTTTTTCTCCGTATAAGCTGTCGTAGCAAAAGAACACACATCTTCATGTTGTTCAAACTAGTAGTGGAGTTAGTGTTTTAGACCGCTGGTCGATCTTACATCAATGTGTAAATAGTCGATGAAAAAAGTAAGGAAGGACATTATATTCATTGTATCTACCCAAAACCAAAGTTGAGCTTGAACACCAAGTCTGGTTGTGTCTGTATCAACTAAAAAAGAAACATAGAAGAAAATGCCATTTATTTAACTGCCTTGATTCAACGTTAGAAGCCATATATTTGGTTTGTGTGTATGCATATATGTGAGTGTTGGGGTGGGTGTGTGTGTATGCGTGCGTCAGAGAGTTTTTTGTTGATACATTTTGGTTCCATTTTCAGAGAAGGGACTCATGCACTCTACGACGTGTCGTCAAGTATGACTGGTTGGAAATGCTGACGGTGGCACTGCCGTTTTCATGAATCATCTGGAAAGAGGTCAGCTGTTTGCTCAACATACTGATTGTAACCCTAAAGGCAAAGATGGTTTAATAATCTGAGCTTTACTGAAAGGAAACATTTGTGAACAACCCATACTGTATACTTGCTTGTTTCTGTCTAGGTTCATCGATTAACACATGCAATATAATTCTGCAATACTCTACCCTGCCTATATATATAAATATATATATATATATATATATAAATATGAATATCTATACTTATGCTGTACAGGAAAGTGGACTTGTTTCTTTATGTATTTTTTGTTTGTTTTTTATTATGTGAAATTTTAAAGAATCCAGCAGCTATTGTGGCTTCACTTGAGGTATTGTAATCCAGTGACCATGTTGTTACCTTAACCAAAAATGTGTGAGGGAATGAATGGGTATGTTGCTGTGTTGTTTTTGTGTTTTAAAAAAACAAAAAAACACAAGACTAACAGCTTACAACTGATTTAAAGACACAGGACAAATCCACATTTGAGCTCAGCAAGTCAGATCCTCAGAAATGTCACCTGAAAGGCATTTTCAAGTGTTTAATTTGATAGGGTGGCCAACATGGGCTTCAGACGCCTCTGTTGGAAAAAGTCACCTAAAACTTTGGTGAATGTCTCCACGTCTAGGTGCACAGAAATCCTTTGGTTTGAAGTGCGAGAGTGGGTCAAGGCTTTGATTATTTTTATTCGAAACATTCTGATCTTGTTGAATCTAAAAACTCCTTCTCCTGCTGAATGTATGCCATATGAGGAGGACGACAGCTAATCAGTTTTAAACTGCCATGTAAATAAAGGGACAGAGGATTTTATGATGCAAGGGGGGACTGAGCATTGCTGTATGAGTTGCTGAGTGTCTGTGTGATCTTTTTTTATAGTCTGTTGATGCTTATTTGGGTTGAAGATTGCTGTACTTACCATTTATACTATAACCCAATACCCCCAGATTTGAATATTACAGAAAGTCTAAAACAATGTACTGAAAAGGGCATGAATGAGAGCGTGCTGCAACCACTTTGAGCCTCTCTGTCCAAAGTGAGAAGTGAGGACGTCCACTTAAGCACCTTGTGTTGCACTACAACCTTGTAAAATCAAAAAAAAAGAAAAAAAATGTCAATGTTCTGTTCTCTCACACTGTTGTCACACTTCTTCTGGACCCGATATATATGGTTAAACTGTAAAGACGAGTAAAAGGGAAGTCAACTGGGGCAGCTGGTTCATTGTGTTAAACAAGCATGGTGGCCAACTTTTTTCAGCTCTGATTTAGAGCCAGACTGTAAAATTACTGGACATTTCACTCAGGTTTGCTACCTTCTCACAGCGATGTATTGATTGCCACAATGTGGCTTTCCATTGATTTATGTAGACATTTATATTCCTATATTTTGAGCTTGTTTACGTAATCGTCTTGAGTAATTCAAATTGGCACAGAAAAAAAAAAGAAGTAACAATCCTAAAATTGTTGCCAGCTTTGGAGCTGACTGGTTTTGATCTCTCGTTGTGAGATCATAAAAACTGGTGTTTTTATCCAAGGGCTTCACTGTATGGCTTGTGAACCTTTGGTCATTTTTATGCAGTTGGAGCTAAAATTCAAAGGAGATTAAAATCTTTATTTATTTTAGTGATTCAAATTAAAAACTGAAATTCCTATGCAGCTTAATATTTTAAGCTTGTTCTGTTAGTTCTGATGATTATGGCTGTCCATGTACTGCCCTTCATAAGCACTCATATTTGAGTGAATTTTTGCATGAATTACCGCATCAATGCAACATAATAAGGAAGTATTCAGCGTGAATTTCTGTCAAGGAAGCCCAAGATTAACAAGCCTTCAGCTTGTTGAGTCGTCTTGTGTCTCTCATCTCCCTCTTGAAAACACTGACAGGTCAGGTCAGATTTTTGGTCTATTTAACCAACTGACACTATGGACATTGTTAATGTCGGCAGGTGCCAATTCATGTTAGAAAATGAAATCAGTATTTCTGTAATGCTTGTCAGGTGTAAGGCTGTGCTGATTTTAGTCACAGTGGAAATTATTCCCCAAATCACCACTTACTGTGGAAACCTCAGCCCGGACTGCAATTAGTTTGGATTATGTGCCTCTCTGCTTTTCTTCCATACCCTGGGATCTTTATTTTTATTTCCTTCCGTTTTGAAAAAAGTACCTTGCGCCACTTGGCAATCGTCCAGTCCTTTTTCTCCTTAGTCAGGATAAAACATCTTTGACATCCCTGCTTCAGGACTGGCTTTAAACAAATAATGCAAAGTCTGTCCTAGATAGATCTCTACATGGTGGCTCTTAAAACACTGAAATGGATGCATAAATGTCTCCGTTTTGGGATGAATAAAGTATCTGTCAGCATCATTATGATCATCATTGAGTCCAGGCCCAGTCTACAACTTGTTGAAATCTTGAATGAAGTTTTTTCTTTTGGATAATTTCATTCTCATCTGTGTTGCTGTGCATCTTTCTTTACAGCAGTTTTTTCTTCCATTCAGAGTCTCCTTAATATGTTTGAATATTATTCTATAAACGGCCAGCTTCTTTAGTAGTGGCTGTTTGTGGTTTGTTCTCCTTGTGGAGGGTGTTAAATAACTTTCTGAGAAACTGAGTTTTCATTAGTTGTAAGCCATAATCAGCTAAATTAATGGAAACAAAAGTTTGAATTGTGTAATTAATCTATAATACGAGTTTTACTTTTTAAGCTGAATTACTGAAGTAAATCTACGTTTCAAAAATGTCTAACTAAAGGAGGCACTCCTGCAATGAAGCAAACTAAATTTTATTTTCTGTTTCACAAAAAAGTAAATAAACTTATTTCGGCCTACCAGAGTCACGGTACGGTACGGTTCAGTGATACATGAATCATGAACTGTTTTCTTTTTTGTTTTTGTCGGAAAAGTGAACACCAAAACACCAACACCATTCTGAATGAAATCTGTCTGAGTTGTGTTTTTCTGTGCACTTCAGTACTGTTCTGTCTGATTAATTGGTCCTTCTCCTCAGTTCCTTTTGCTAATACCAGATTTTGCCCTGTTAAGCTGCTACCAAGACTGTGCAGATCTCTGAATGAGTCCACAGTCGGCAAGAGCAAGATGAATGGAGAATTAAAGAGCTAATGTTTCAGGCAATATCAGGCACTGTCTCTGTTTCATTGCATCTACATGTAGTGTGTAATTCCCTCCCACTCAAAGGATGGCATTTGAGACACTTTGATCGGCACCGCTCCGTTTGAACCGTCACCCACAGGCCTGATACAGCCCCGGCCAAGCACACACTGCCAGTTTATCTGTTTTTGTGCTTGTCTCACGGGTTGCTCAGTGTGTCGGCTTCAAGCTGCCATTGAGACGTGTGTGTGCTGTACTGGCCTGATGGTGGGCCGGTTCAAGGTGTGATTGTTTAATAACTATTCCTCTGGACTTTGCTGTAAAGTGGGAATGAATTCCTTCAAATGTGTTTGGCACTGACTGACAGTGATTGAGAATTTAAAAGTTTCAAGCCTCTCACTCTTGCTGTACCAGATGTTGAGGGTACTGAATGCCTTGGTGTTGATTTGTTAGCAAATCAGGGTCTTATGTTTGTCTGTTCTTTCTGAGTTATCAGTCAGTTTTATTTGGTTGTAGATTTATGATTTATATTTACAATGTGCCCTCTGCACTTGGACTGTATATACCTTGTGCCTAGTACATCTAGTTTCCACATAGTCTCCTTTGTGGTATGTATGTGCCTGTAAAAATGCAAATATGTGTTTTTATTTCCAACTTGCAATATATGTACAAACCGTTAGATGACTAGTATTGCTAAATTACAATGACAATGTCAGTATATATAATTTTCCCTGATAGGGGAAACACACAATTGCACATTTTATGTTGGGTTGAACCTTCCAACACCATGTGCGCTGTACTTGGTACGTTCATGTTCTGTACATATGGTATACACAGAGATGTGGGGCACCTTCTAGGGTTTTCACCACAGCCTGGTGTTTAAGCATCATTTTTACAAAGAGAGGGTGAGCTCTGGCTAGCTCCTGGTGGATATCAGCAGTCTAGACATTAGCTTATGAAAGCTGCTTGAGCCAAAAACAGCAGAAGTTAACTAGCAAAACTGTGGAAATGCTTGCACAAAATCAAAATACATATACAAAATGATTGAAAAAAAAAAAAGAAAAAGGCTGTTCATATGCTGGATTATTGTCAGCCTGTGCTGCTGCACAGCTTTTCACACTGATGCTGGTTGCACACTGGTCTGGTGTTGGCCACTAAAGGGAAAAATAATTCTGTCCAAGACTGAATCCAAATCTTGAGTCACAGCAAGTCTTAAACATGACTCTCAGATGAGTTAGCTGACAGATAAAAGCAGAGTGCATGCTCGTATTTTTCTCATTTAAGCAGAGTTCTGTGTATGATTGTTGTGGGACCTTCAAATCTAGAAATTGTTGTGTACCAACTACTGTACAATAATTTTATTTAGTCTTACAGTTTAACTTTTGTGTCGTAGCTACTGTAGCCTGCTTAACTTACCTAAGCCTTCTCTCTGCTTCAGGACTCTGTGTGCTTGAGTTTGTGGGTGTGTGTGTGTGTGTGTGTTCCTGTGCCTTTCCTTCTATAATGTTGGTCCCACTTGAGAATATGATGCCATTTAGGGGGTCGAAACCCACACAAAGCTGAGAGATGCCAGCACAAATAAAATAATAACAAAAAAAACACCAATAAAAGGTCACAACCACAGTTGTTTTCAAACTATTAAACAATATTGAAATGCTTTTTAGAATTGACTCTAGCACATCCTAGACTTAGTAGCATTCCACAGCCTGCACGAACGGCTCAGTGTGGGCATCCAGACACACTTTACCAGCACCATGAAGATGACAGCACAGATCTCGGAAACACGTCTCCTCTCTCGATGAAAACTAGTCTGCAAACATCTCAGGCTGTGCTCGGCTTCTGCTCGTACAAAAACAGGCGTAGGTATTACTCAACTTCAACTCTGTCTTAAGTTGATGTTTATAATCCAGTGACAACTCAGCTCCCAGCCCCAGCCGCAGTGCTTACCAAATTAGTCTAAAATGATGGTGGGGGGGGGGAAACAGGGCTGGTTTGGGTGATCTTTGTTGTCGTCTTGTCTCTCCAGACTGGGATACACAACTGGTGGCTGGGGAGAGGGGCTGATTTGCTCCTCTGTCCAAAAGGCTGTCTTGTCCACCACCTTTGTTGGTCAACAACACAAAACCACACCCTGGTTTATCTCAATAAGCTGGTCTGTCAGTCAGTGGCAATGTTGTTTCAGCATCCATAAGCAGACATAAAATACCTTGTTGTGCAATAAAAAAATGAGCGCATTGGCATACTTATCCCTGTGTGTTGACCTTTTTTTGTCAGTCTGTATTTGTTGGTATTTTGAGTAATCAGTAGTTTTAGCATGTGAGTGTTGAACATTTATCTATTGCCTCGTTTGCATTGAGCGGTATGGCATCGGTTACTGCAGTTTGGTTTGCTATTATGTCTGTTTCTGTTGTTAAAGCGCCCCATGCAACAGACTGGCACCACATCATTCCTGGATACCCTGGACAATAAGCCTGAACTGCACTGATCCGTGCCACTCAGTGGAAACAGGGTAATGGAGTGCCTTGCAAAAGTAATAATGCACCATTTCCACATTTTCTTGCAGCACAACCACCAAATGCACTGTTTGTTTATTTCAATTTTAAATGATGACTCAACACCCAGGATAAAGCTGTGAAATGGAAGGAAAAGGAAACCAATCAATACCTGAAAGGTTTGGAGAACATTTTTACTCAGCCGATGAAATCCCTATATATATGTATATATAATATAGTGTAACCTTAAGAGGTCATCTAAATTAATAGAGTCCACCTCTGTATAATTTAATCTGAATGTAAGTACAACTGTTCTGTGAAGGTCTCAGAGGTTTCTTGGATAACCTTAGTAAACAAACAGTAACATTAAGACAAAGGAAAAGAGCAGACAGGGCAGGAATAAAGAGAAGTTAAAGAGAGAGCCTTAACTAAGAGCAAGAGTCTCATTGTCCTGCTGGTAGAGCTGCAGAAATTCAAAGGTGAGGTGGTAGAAACTATGGAAAGTACGTCTACTAGCTATTTGCTCTCAAAATCAGGCCATTAAGGAAAAGTAGCTAAATGAATGCCGTTCTTGAAAGGAAGCCAAATGAAGTTGTGTCTGCAGTTTGCCCCAAGCTATTTAGACAACACAGCAAAAATCTTTACTGTGTTGTCTCACACAGTGAGGAAATTCCAGTGCAACAGCAGCGAAGTGACTGGTAATCAAAGCATGAAGATTCACACAAAGATAAAAATCAAAACTATACAGAAATAGAACTAACTACAGTATATACTGGAGAGTAAGAGCACAATTACAACATAAAATACTGCCCAAATATTAAAAATGTAGCTCTGGTCAGATCTGGTCACTTAACCTGAATTTCCAGGCCTGATTACAAAATACTAGGAGTTCCAGAAAACACTTCACATCATCTTGACATACAGCCAGGTGCAATCGAACAGTTGGAGCATTGATGTGAGGTAATCAATGTCCAGAACCTAAATACAGCTCAGGATCTATGGTCAATTAATCCATCCACTGGCTTTACCTGTTTGTTCTTGCTGGGTTGTGGACAGGCTGGTGTTTATCTCACGGGGTCAACTAGCAACTTGTACAGTGTAAACCCTGGACACTCCATCACAAGGCAACACAGAGACGTGCAGGACAAACAGACACACTCTTTCATCAAACCTAACAGTCATGTTTTTGGAGTGTGGGAGGAAGCAGGAGTACATGGAGAATCCACACATTCATGGGTAGAACCTGCCATGCAGAAAGACCCAGGTTGGGATTTGAACCCAGGATCTTCTTGCTGCCAGGCAACACTGCTACCAACTTGTCTGGTGAAGTTTGACATGCAGCTTAAATGAGCTTGAGATGTTTTACAGCCCTTAAGACTTGCTGGTGTAACTGGAGTGAGATATTATTGTGCAAAGTATTTGCTCCTGGAGGAGCGAGTACGATTTAACACATTTCACAAATTTATTTAGAAAGAACATTAATTATTTCCTCTCACTTCACAATGACCCTTTTTTTGTGTTGGTTTATACATCAAACATTTTAAAGGGATTTGAATACTTTTGCAAGGCAGCATACTTCCTGGACGTAATACCTGCAAACATGTGAAAACACACACACACTTCCTAGCTGGCCACCCGCTGCACCCTCGTTGTACCCCACATCAGATGAGATCTTTTTCTCTGTTGCTCTGCAGACAGGGGCTCCGCTGCATCCCTGATGAGATGTCTGAGTACAGACTAACAGCTTTCCGTTTTGTGTTCATGTGCATGTCACCTCACAGCACCGCCCAGGAGTACGCAAGCACCATTTCTTGTTTGTCCCTATGTGGGTTTGCATGCACATTGAAAGTTCTAGCTTTGGTATTAGTCAGAAACATGGAGAGTACATGAACTGGTGTTTTTGTGCACACATCAGAGATGAGGGCAGCCCAAGGACAAAGTCCTTAGCAGCCTAGGAGCAACACCCACCCGTTTGCTCTCTGTCTGCACCCGTTCCTCTAAACGTGCACACACACATACACCCCTGCACACAAAGTGAGAAATACACACACACACAGCTGTCTGGATCCTCACTGATTATGTATGGTGCACTGAGATAGAAAGATTAAAATTACATGCAAGGTGAGGTTTTGACACTAAGCTTTTACACCGTTTGTGTTGTCTCCTCAAGTTTACACCTGATGTGTACAAATATGGGTGAGGCCATCCGCAGTGCGTGTCCGTAGTTTTACCTTGACGTGACATAATGTCCTCTTTCCACAGCTCTATTGCCACACACACATGCACCCACACACGCACACTCTCTCTGTCTCTTTCATTGTAATTCAATGAGGAAGCCAGCAATGTACTGATAGTGGCTGCAGGCGGCTACTACACCGGGTTGTGTTGTGCAGCTATATGAGTCTGAGCATATAGTTTCATCCTTTTTATAGGGCCCAGGATTGTCCTCTACCTCAATTTCTCTGCAGTGCTGGTCCTCTACTTTGTCCCTGGCTGTCCTACTTCAATTAATCATATCAGCATCAAGCGCACTACCTCCCAGTGTGTGTTCCTCCAGAGGGCAATTTGCTTGTTTAGCTCCTTACCGGTATCTTTGTCCCTCTGCATCCATCTCCTTACGCTTTACCCGTGCTGTCCGACACACTTACTCTTCATCAGCCTCTCAGCCTTCTATTCTGGTCCTGAGTAGCAAAATCTGCTGTTTCAGCTTCAGGTAGAGCCTCTACCAGGTGCAGATTATTATCCATTTGGGAGGGTAAAACGTTTGAGTTTTTCGCATCTGTAATTCATGGTTATGCAGGCTGATATATAAGGTCCATAGGGAAGGTGGAGGGACAGCAATGTGGCTTAGTTGTTAATGCCAGCAAGAATATTTTTGGTGCAAATCGATGCTCTGTAGAATCTTTCTTTGTTGAATAGGCATGGGCCGGTATAAAATGATGATGTCCTTGAGCAAAAACACCATGGTTTCGTTGTATTGCAGTGTTTGGAATATAAACATTGTTCAGTACTCCTGAAAATGACAATCAAATACAAATCTAATATTGCACCAACAAAATTGCAAGTATTGGGTCAAGGATTCCTTTCCAAAAATGTTCCTAAAATTTGATTTGAAACTCCCTGACTAAACGTTTATGTCAGACACAATAGCAGAAAAAGTAACGTGAGTTGTGTTTGTTAAATAATACCATATTGTTCGAAAGCTACTTTATATTTATCCAAATTAGTAAGAAAAATTCATGTAGGAGTTGAGCAGAAGAGGTAAGTGCTGTATGTGGGTTGTGGCCATAAAAACTTACCAAACCCTCCTGGACTGCCAAATAACTCATTCAGCTGATCACTCTTGTCATTTGTTCGACTGGATGATCACAGTTTAAAGAAATAATAAAAAGAGAGATTTGAAACACTACAGTTTATTCATTTAAACAGAGCTTTAGTGGTTTGTGAGAGAACTATAAAAGCCTCTTTCTTCACAGTGCTGCTTGACTCATCCAAATTATAACCAGTTTGTTGAAGCAGGTGTGATGGTGTCTTCATCTTCAACCACAGCCACAGGGATCCTAATGTTTGCTTGTTTGCTTGCTCACATGACAGTAGTCTTCCTTGGACAGATCTGTAGTCATTGAGGACTGATGGGTGAGTTTTCTTTGGTACAAGGCAGGATGTCTTCCACAGCACTGAAACCTGCTTCTTGATTAGGTTGAAGAGATGCTGCAGAACTCCTCAATGCTCCAGGACTCTGGGGCACACACCATCAGGACTAGCAGACCTTCTCAGGTCTCTCCAGCCATCTCTTCACCTGACTTCGGACAAACATGAGAGACAAGCTGAGCATCCACATCTCCTGATTTGGCTGAGGTCAAGGACTCATGACTGAGATGGAGGATGAAGCATCTGAGAAGTGACAAAGCTGCTGCTTGACGAAAGATTGGTGAGGGGGAGAAGATGATATTGAGTTTGTTCCTTGACTTTAAGTTGCTTTATTCATACTCTTCAGATATTCCTGGTCTCTTTGTCTTAACACGTTTCTCTTGTTTCTTCAGGTCAGTGGAGATCCACGGTTTGTTACTGGGGAACCATCATATTTTTCTGGTTGCGATGTTGTAGTCCTGAGTGACTAAAGTGGGACTTAATCATAATAGTAATGTAGACCATGCAATGCAAATAGCACTGATAAAATGCAGTGCATTATTTTCCTTGCTGTTGAGCTTTGAAGCAAATACGTGGGATTGAATTTGTTTTGTTTAATTTGGCATCAAAATCAGAATTTAAGTTCTTAAATGGCTTAAATCAGTATTTGAGGCATTTTAAATAGAACGCATCTGGTTACTTATATTATTCCAGAGGTGATGCTTAGTTACAGATAAATTGAAATAAAGAATGCAGACAGTCATACTAAAAGGTTTGATTATTTTATGAAATAATCAAAACTTCATAAAAATTTATTTTTAGCTAACAGAAGTTTGAAAACAGAGATTTACCAATCTTATTTTTTTGAAGATTAACCTCTGCAGCTTTGTAGTCTTATGCATTGCTTATTCCTACACAGTGTTAGCTTAAAAGAGCGACTGGTGTTGTCCGTGTCTATGCAAAGATTTTTTGTTGAGACTCCTCCAGCAGCCAAGCCATTGTTGTCTTTTTTCAACTATCAGCCAAATTAATGTGTGGTTCTCTAACATCCAAGTAAATAACTGTAATTTGGTTCTCATTTGCACACAATAATTCTATATCAGGACTTGTGAAAATGTGCTCAGAACTAGCTGTTCAAAACGGAAAAGAATGCAGAAATTTTAACCTTGCATGCCCCATCATTTCCGCTGCTCCAGCCACGTCTTTCTGCTCCAGGAATCATCTGGGGAACACGGCTCAGTTCTGAATACCAGGATTAGCATTTGGTCCAAGCTCTGTCCATGAATGAGTCAGCCAGCACGACAGCAAATAGATACAGAAAATCATCTTACAGCCACAGGCAGCTTCTGTCACATCACAGTTTGCTGGACAGTGGCCGGGGAGGAAGTGAGAAGTGCACCAATCTGAAATGATCAAGAGAAAGGCACACAGCCAAAGACAAGGGGCAAGGGTTGCACAGTCCTTATAAGCTGTGTCAATTAGATGAAAAAGATGATGAATTTATGCAATTAGTTCCTTAAATAGTTACTAATGTTGTTATTTGAACATCTTATGAGAGACAGTAAAAGATTATGTAGTCAGCTACTGTTTTCTGCAACACATTTAAATCTAAACTGTATTCTACTCATACACGTGACAAGTTTAAACATTTTTAGAATGATAATGGACATTTTTCTCTAAGTTTATTCTGTCAGATAGCAAATATTTCCCAGCAGCTCTTATCAAGTGCTGCACATTTGCTTGCCTTACAACATCAAATTATGCAATGGTCATATGCCTCTTGGCTACAAGAAGGAAGAGGAGGGCATTAACTAACAAGAGCTGCTACATGTATGCACTGTTTTATGTAATTTTTTATATAACCTTTTATATAAACAATCAGGCTACTTAAAAGTAGCTTTCTGAGAAAACAAATCTCTTTCGTAATTGCTTTCTTACAGGGTTTGAAAGTCAAACCCTCCTTTAATGTTTAGATGTTTCTCTATTCAACCCACCTGGGTCAAATAAACACCTCATTTCCAATTCCTGCATATGGTTTATTTTATTTGCTTATGTCTGACTTAAACAAATAAACACAACACAAGCCAAACTAGACTACAGGAATTTTCTAGAAGCTTCTCCGATCTTTTTTTTTAGATTTAATTTGGTCAACTATGTTAATTTATATCTACTTTATTTACTTCTTCTTGCAGTAACAACCTCTACACCGAATAGCATTCTCATGAATAACTACAACTTGATTTCCAATTTCTAGATAACTCTGTCGTAACTAATCATAGAAAAGCTTTGCTGATTACCAATGACTTTCTCAGAGCATGTCTAATAATGAAAAAAGATGCATCAGAAAAGAATGAGGAGAAACGGCATCTGTCTGCTGAGCCCTCTGGCTAAGTATCTGGGCTGAGCAGCGCTCACTGTGACCTGCTAAACACCTACCATTACAGGTGACCCGGAAAACATCCGCTTTGTCCAAAAGAGTGAGGAGATTTACTCAGGATGAGACAAAAACGTGGCAGCCTTTGAGATATTAGTGATATTCTCGAAACAAGAGCAACAGGAAATATGATTCATATAGAGGAATCAAGGAGAAAATCTCCAGGCAGATAATATTACCCTTTTTCCTCTCACAAGCACTTTGTTTCGTTAACAAAACATTTAATCTCCTCAAGTCTGCAGTCTCTTTCAGCTGTGATTGTTTTGCAGCAGGAAGCAGAAGCCTCACTCTGTAATTTTGCTCCATCATCCACTTCCAGTGATAATATTTTCTCTGGGCTGCCAACTGAAGTGATGAGAGCCAGGACAATGCTTTGCTTCTGAATCATCTCATCTGTTCTGCTCTGTCAAGGTCTGCACTCAGTGACACTGTGGCTATTCATCCGAGCAGACACGCTCACACATTCGCACATTGTCATGCGCTCGCAGTGAAGGACAAAAATATCCACCATCCCGTCTCAAAGCTCTCATTAACTAATCAGCGTAAAGTTTCCACCCAATCTCTCCGTGGCAGCATATCATTGCGCACAATTTATTTGTTCAAAGTGAAGGTACCCTGTGGTGTTTTACAAGTTTTTACAAGTTACTCTTTGGTTTTTATGTAAACTCTGTGGCAGCAGAATTTCAGGTAAAGGTTTTGTGTTCAGTTTTGGTTCAACTTAAAAAATAAATCTCTGGTGCTGATCTGGAGCAAAAGCTGTTGCTGCCTTGACCAGCTAAACAAGTTGCAATTGAGTAAAAATAATTACTTGAACAAAGATTCAAAGTCAATTGGTTTGATGTCATCCTGGAAGTTCAGATTATTTGGTGCAGCTGTCTCGAACAGGTTAAGATGGATTAGGACATTTTTCACAGAATATACGACTATCTCTGTTTTCAAGTACAGCATAGATATTATGAGTGAAAATTTTGTCTTAACTTTTTTTTAATCTTTTCTGCTGTTTTCTACCCTTGATGTCCTGAGTCACCCTCATCTTGTCTCTGAATTGCCATGTCACCTCCTGTTTTCTCTTTCTCATTTAATCCTCACTTTCACTTGGCCAGTTTCTCTCTTTCCAATTTTCAGGCTCCCCGATTTTAGCTGTTCAGCACCAGATCCGTAGCCTCATGATATTGTTGCTTTCCCTCAACAGTCTTTTATTTGTTTGGCGATTTGTTCTTAGATTTACTGCTTTGTCTGTCTCCTGTTTTTGGTGCTTCTTCTGTCTCAAGTTCTGAGAGATTCTTTTTTTAAAGAATCCTGTTGATGTCTGTTTATGCTTTGTGAATTAATTGTATTTGTAATGTGGAGAAGGCTTTTGTCATGGTTTTTCACTCTGTGTGAAGAACCAGCACAGTTTCACTAAATTAGAAAAAGCGAAACAAAAAACCACGACCTCTTCTGTTGCCATAAATCTTTAAGTGAACATTGCAACTCTGGTTGTGTAGATGCTTCTGCTCTCGTTGCTGAGCATCAGCAAAAGTAGCTGGTTTGTTTTGCTCTGTCACTTTGATTATGTGACCATAATCACAATTGCATCCTGCTGTGGGGTCTTGCATTTTGAATTCAGGACTCTTTGCTGAAACATAATTTCTGGTAGTGACTTTAAATGGCCTTAGACAAGATTGATGTCTGTGTGCTGAGGCATCTTAATCAGGGCATTGTTTCTGGGTGAGGGAGAGAACAGCAGTGAGTCTAATTGTCAGGAGTATAGAGGAAGGCCTTTCAGCATCCATCATCTTCACACAGAGCACCCTTGGGTCCAACCAGCACCCTCATCTCTCTATCTCCTTTCAGAGCAAACAGACCTTGTAAAAGTCGCGCTCAAACTAACAAATACAATAAACACACCCAAGGTTCTGTGCTCGGCTCCAATGAGGCAGCGCTGCGGCCTACTCCATGTGGTCGTTCAGTCGTACATATGTCTTCATTTATTTCAAGGAGGCCGAACAGATGTAGTCTCTCCATAAACAGCATCCCAAACACATAGATTTAAACGAAGAGCCGCCACAAGTTACCACAGCTTTAATTTTACTGCCATAGTTTTAGTTTTCATGTTTTATTTTGTATTATGTACGTTCTTGTTTATTACTACTTTTATTTTGAAATACCCAGGAAGGAAGTGAATCCAGCATGTTTGCTGTGACCAAAAAGGAAGATGCACTGCACGTGCTCAGGCATTATGTTAGCTTGAGAAAGTTATTTAATTTATAGTTATTTAAGTTAACCTCATTTCTGCCTTGAAAGGAAGGACAGCCAGCGAGGTATGTTTGTTTTCATTTAATTTATGTCATTATTGTATTTGTGACACCAACTCATTTAAGTTTATGTTGTATTTTAGTTCGACGGTGGTGTTGAGATCAATAAGAGCTAAACTTGTATCAAGAGCAAGAATTCATTAAAGTTGACTCAAACCAGCAGTCCAACGAACTCTTGATTGCCTTAAAGAAGAGGTGGAAGTGATATTTAATGATCCAGGATCTTTTATTTTCTGTAGATCCATAATCAAACTGCTTAAATTCCCTTGCAAAAACATTCATTCGTGAGCTTTTTAGCATAATTTTTAGTAGATTGGTAGTTGTGCCGCACTTTTTCTATTTTCAGCTGATAGACTGTGATGTGCTTCGTCAGATATCCAAAACTTTGAGTGTTGTATTTTTGTTTTAAACCTCTGCACAGGTTTATCTCAGAATGGACAGAAGTTCTGCGTTTGGTTTGTAGCAGTTTCTGAAAATAAATCTCATCAGTTATTTTCACCGTTTCTTGAACTTCTGTTTGCAGTGAAACAGGTTATATCTTAGAAATTGGATTAATAAGTTTAAGCTATGTTTTAATAGTCATCACACTATCTGATTCAGTAAAAACTGCACTACTTGTGTCTTACAAGAACATAAATTCAGATCTTTTCAAATTCATAGGGAGCAGAAGTGTTATCATAACATTTAAATTAATGGAGAATAAATGTAAAATCTCAGCACACCGACGGGAGATGGATGGAAAAATATAAGGATAGCTAAATAAGAAGAAGCTACATCAAAAATTTTCCCGCAGAAAGTAAACAGCTAGAGGGGATCGTTCACTTGAAGCTAATATGATTAATGAACTCAAGACAGAAAGAGACAACGCAGAAGTCCAGCGTTTGATTTTTTGCCTCTCACCAGATTGGACAACTGGAAGAAAATTGCTCACTTGTCCAAACTCAGGGATTAATTACCTGAGGCAAGTAGGGGCTGGTAAAGTGAGATCATGAACTTTTTTTTTGTCCTCAGTAATAGTCTTGGTAGTTTTAGAACAAAGGCTGTAAAATTGTTTTATTCCCTCGCTCAGATGGGCCACAAAACACACTACTGCTGTGCTGGGTATTCAACAGATCTGGTACTCTTAAAACAGATGTCTCAAAAACAAAACAAACATTACATTTTAATGTTTGATTCCCTAATGCCGAATGAGCTCAGGCATAATACACATGTTGTATTTTTCATGACAAAACTAATGTGTTTGTCATTTTAACAGAGCTATTTTGTCTGTCAAATCAACACAAAGGTGTGCCAAAATGTATTGTTTTGACAAATATACATATAAAATGTGTTTTCATTGGAAGGATTAGCTAAAAATTGACATTTCAGATGAGGATATCAGAGATACTTAAGCACTTAAATTCATAAAACTAGGGCAGCTACTTTATGGCTAAAATATTTTAAAAGAAATACGAATCACCAAACCAAGCATTTTTAAGGTTATTTAACGCCACACCCTTTTAACAATCCTATACTGCCTTTGTAATAAAATATTTTGTGACATTCAGTAAACATTCATGAGAACCATGACAATAAATTTAATATGTAAGATCATCCCAGCTCCTTCTAACACTTATCAGTGCTTCAATTGTACTCAAATGGCAGCTTGTATTTATGTAATCAATCTAATCCACGAGGGAACAGATGTTTTATTTTATTTTATTTTATTTTTTAAAGTTCAGAAATTATCCTCCAATTTTGTAACTTCTCTGCTTAAAATGTTATAACTAAAGATATGGGGGGAAAAAAGGTGCTGTATGAGGAATATTTGAACAATAATATGACTCAACATCAAACACACAAAGCATAAAGTGACAATAATTAAGTAGCAATTTCAAACTCAGATCAGGACTCTCAAGTTTGCGTTCTAAGAGACATGAATTTTCCATTGGTGCATATTCACGTTGCATGTGTTGAACTATGTGACTTGGCCACATCAGTGTATCTTATTCATCAATGCGATCTGTGCACAGAACAGTTTGATCTTGAGCATCGTGTCATCTGATAAGCTGCAGCATTAGAAATGAGGTGAGTAAGGAAGTGAGTGGGAGTAATCTGCGTGCGCTCGCTGAGCTTTTTGGGAAAAATAAAGAGCAGTCACGATGAACCTGGATTTCAGGGAGACGTGACTGAATGAGATGGGGAGGAATATAAAGAAGTGTGGATCACACTGTGGAGCCATTAAAGAAGTCCAAGTTAAGATCATTAAGATCATCAAGACTTTGAAGGATGTTGAGCCGAGTTCTCATGATAAATAATTTACAAGCTTTTTTAATATTCTGAAAGTTTTGCAATGATATTCTGAATTCATACATTGTCAGTAGTGGTAGTAATGACTTTAGTAGTGGCCAACCAGGGAAGCAGCTCCCCAGAATACCTAAATTAACTACTTTAATCATGGGCAGGTCTTGATCCATGAGGGAAGCTAGAATAGACCTTAGATCCCAGCCAAAGATCTTTCTGCTTGTTCTCCCAGTGCATTGTGGGTTTTCCTCCTAAAACAAATCTCTCTAACTTATCTTTAAGTGTGGATGGTTGTCTGTCCAGGCTGAATCCCAATGACTGCTGGAGATACGCACCCCCCTCCTCATGACCTGCAAGAATAAGGTGTAGTTACCTACTTTTTAACTGGTCTAGTTAAATCAAGTTCCATGTATCCTGTTTTTGACACCATCAGCTGAAATAAGTGATTTCTTATTTTCTGATTTTTCCTACACTCTTTTTTTTTCTAAGTTTTGATTATAATTACCATTAGACAGTAACTTCCCTGCCTCATGTCTCCTCCCTGTATCTGACTCCTCCATTCATGACGGATCTGAACTCACCATTATAATTCAATGATGAGTTTCAGAAGCTTTCTTTCAGCCAGCTGACTGGCAGGAAACATCAATTAGGGTTAGGGATGTGCCACTCTCCATGCTCCCAGAGACAACTGGTCACTTTCCCACCATCAGTTATTAAGGTTAAGCTGCATCAGATAAAGTTGTAGTGGTTTTTAGACAGTAACTGTTTAAAACCTAGTGTTCCCTAATATTGATAATTCATCTATAACTGTTGGCAATTGTTCAAAATATGCTCTACTTTCTATAATGAGTATTTTAAAGTATTGAACTATTGATTTATGGAAGTGTTTTACAAGATAACCCTATTCCTTAACTACGAAACCATTCTGAACAACTGCACCTGAACCCCCCCCCCCCCCCACCCCCCCCCCCCCCAAAAAAACAATAAAACGAGGACCAAAAATAAGGATAAAAGCGCTTTTCAAACTCTTTAAGATGTCCTGTTAGAAACAGCTCAGCTGAGGAACACAACCATGTATTTCACAGTGATTATGTTTTGGTTCTCTCACATTACAGATGTTCTCCTCTGCTCAGAGGCTCAGTTTCTAATGCAGTAAGGTTGACACAAAGGCTCCTTCATTCGCTGTCTGCCAGACCGCCAATGCCGTGATCAACCTATGACTCAGACACACAGAGATGCGTGCGCCAGCATGACCGCAGCACGTTCATGTTCGCCTCTGCTGGTGTTTATCCTCCACCCCAAACAGGCTGGAGAGTCTGTATTATCTAGGATGGCAGAATACCCAGGGCGTCTCCCTTCTCCTCCTCAGATATCCCAGTATGATCTATTTCTGTCCTTGCATCTCTGCTCTCAGCGAAGTGCCTCTGACGTCTCTGTCTGCTCTGAACAGATGAACGCTGTCAGATCACAGCACAGAGCAAAATAATTCAATTAAATCCTCAACCTTTTTAATTCTTTTTTTTTTCTATCAGATTATGCTTACCATCGCAGTCACTTTCCTGGAACAGGAGCAATAATAGGACCGTGGATGTTTGATTTAAATCAGCTGTCCCTCTTTGCTTTAACTGAGTCATTATGGCGATGAGTTGTTATTTTTGCACACAGAAGCAATTTAGTAATGAGACATGCTGAATTATTGGAAGCAAGCAGGAAAAGAGGGGGAAATTGAGTGTGAAAAGGGCACAAAGGGAGTGAGGGGGTGGAAAGAGGAGAAATGAGAAGAGGAGATTATTTACACAAAAAAAAAGATTCACGTCTTAAATTGCTGACTCACAGAAAGCTGTGGACCCTCTTTTTTTCTCCTTTTAGCGTTTGTTTTCTCACCCACAGGCCCCACAACAAGTCACACAGCTGGTCCCCTCCACCCCTGAGAAAAAAGGCGCACTTACGCACACGCTGGCAGCCCGAGAGGAAAGGGGATGAGGAATGTTGTTCCTACAAAGCTGCACTGTTGTATTGACTTTGCTGCCGTCATGTGGATTTATTCTGCCTAAAATAGAAAGCAAAAAAATATACGTATGCAGAACTAAATCAACAGATCAAAGGCCTCTGGGATGCGGCTGGCTGGTGGGAAGTGGGCATGCTTTGGATGAATTCTGCTTCGCATAAGCATTACATTACTAATCATCACACTATCAGCAGCACATTAAATCAATGTAATTCGGTTTATTTGTATAGAGCCAATTTTCTGCACGTCATCGCAGTTTGCTCAAATTCATATTGTAATCTAGAAATCCAATTAGAACCTAATTCAGCTCATATCAGTTCAATTTAATCCTGATTAAGTACTGGTTTATCAATAAAGTAGTAAAAAATGTAAGAAAACTCAACTTAGCCTTTGCTTTTGTAGTTTAATTCTGTCTGTGTTTTAAATTATTCCTGTTTTTCTCTGTTTGGTTGATGCTTTCTTGTATTGCTAATTGTGTTATTTCCCAATTAGTGAGTTTCCCTTCTGTTCTGGATCCATTGATCTGAGATTCTTGTGCTTTACTGCCTCTTCATTGCTTCTTTTTACACCAGGAGCAGCTTAAGGACAACAAAATGAATGTTTGTAATCTTGATCTCAGTTCTACGAAAAAGTTTAGTTAAAAAGTGAGTTCAAGCAAGGCAGCCTACAAACCTGATCAAGTTACGTTACTTCTGTCAGGAGAAATTTTCCAGCTATTGTGATGAAAAAATTCCCAAAATATTTGATCCTTTTAAAGAGCCAATAATAACCAAATACAAAAAAAATATGGGTAAACTTGTGAATTGAAATGTTTTCTTTTTCTAACTATGTTCCTCATTCTAAATTAAATAAAAAAAATTGCTGGTAATTTCCGTTGACCTACGACAGTGCATCTCGTTTTAACTATATAGGTGCTGATACTGAGATATTTTAGTAATTATTTTTTATTTTAAGTCAATGAAACATTTCTAAAAATTTTGGTATGACTCTTTAAAGACTTTTGGGAACTGAGGAGACTGACCGATGTACTTTTTAGACAAAAATGCTTCAGTGTTTTGACTGACAATATATCTTTACTGTTTCTTTTCTTCATGGTCTTGTAAATTATGCTTTGCAAGAAATGTCCAACTAACTAATTGTTAGTTTAGTCCAACTAACTAAGTGTTAGATGGACATTTAGTTGAATGTCTAGCTAAAACTAATTTACCCACACCACTTCTTAGTTAACTAATGCCATCTTTAGCTCCAGATTTCTTTATTAGAGGTTAGATAAGAGTTGCAAACGTTCACATCTATACACCTGAGCACATAAACAAGCATCAGCAAAGCTTCCATGGCATTAGCAAGCAACATCAGAAGGCAATTGAAAGTGCAGCACCCTCTGCTGTCTGCGTAACAGCGACAGGAAAATAAACCATTCAGGAGAGAAGAGTCGGATGTGATACAGTATGACTCAAGGCTATGAAGTCAGAGCGGGTTTATGTGGAGATTAAAGGCTTGAGCTAGGGAGACAAAGTGTGGGCAGGAAGATTGACAGTGAGTCTATGAGAGTCATGAAGCCCACTGGAGAGGCTGCAAACGAGTTTTTCTTCCAAATTTTTTCTAATCAATTTCAAACAATGTCTGTGCACAACAAAATGTTTATTATCTCAGGGTAAAGTGCATCCTTCTGGGTCAAATGCCACAGACAACTGAGGCAAGTTGCTGCACCTTTTGACTTTTCCAATACAAATAAAACATTTTCATTCAATCTCTTAATGTCATGAATGCTTCGGGAAGGGTTCGATTTTCCGTTATGATTTTTCTATTAAAAATACTTTTACTGCAAATAATCTCCAGGTATCTGTGTTTTATTTACAGGACAAACAAGAACAAAGGTGGAGTCGTGTCTGTCCTAAAGCAGCAGGTACAGCCAGTACTTTAAATTAAAACCTTCTTTTAGCGCTCATCTTCAAAGAAGTCCCTAATCGTGATGAGTCAACAGATCATTATCTGCCCTCCGAGTTGAGCTTGGTTGGTTTTTGGAGCATCTTTTCTGTCGGTGGCTCACAGTTTCTCTCCTGCGGCTCTCTTCAGGCTCATAAACTCCACAGGCTGCTTGAAGCACAATTAAGTTTGAAGAGTTACTATGCTCTAACTTTCCATCGTCAAGCAGCCTCTGTAGGAAGCACGATATTTAACATTTAACCAACAATGTGAGGGAGCAATTTGAAAATGGTTAAGTTATTTTGTTTGGAGGAGAGTTCAATAAAATAAGAAGAAAGATTTACATTTCAGAAGCAGGATCTTAACAAAAACTACACAGCAGACTCAGGAGAGTTATTTTCAAATTTTGCATTTTGTTTGCAGGGTGGCATCAAATCCAGGATAACCATTGGCTTATTTACAGAAATCTTAACTTTTGTTGCTATCTAATTAATTTCTTAATGTAAAATGATTATCTATATGGATCACAATATTGCTAAATACAGCAGAATGCAGACAAAGCTCCAGCTCACTCAGACTGGAGTGTTAGTAAACAGGGTATTTAGTAAAAAAGGGTATTTATCAAATTACAAACTGGATTTTGGTCTGGGTTCTGATCTGTACTTTGACTGGACTATTTTAACACAAGAATATACTTTGATTTGTACAACTTCATTGCAGCTATGGTTGTAAAACTGGAGTCTTTATCTTGCTGACGGATGCTCCTCCACCCCAGTCTCAGGTCTCTTCCTGCTTCTGGATTTTCTTACAGGACTGTTCTGTATTTAATCTTTCTGCTTTGTCAGTTTTATGAACTTTGCTTTGTAAGAAGCATTTTTATTGTCTTTGCATTCGCCCTTTTTTTAGTGTTTTCTTTAGTTTTTGATGGAAACAAAATTGTGTTTCTCTTTGCATGTCTCTAGTAGCCTCTAGTTCTCCCACCTTGCCTGCTGGTGGTGGTCAGAGGTAAATCCCACATTGTGTTATTTTTGTTCATTTGGTGTGTGTGACTTGATTGGGGCCAAAAGCTCCTGTGTCACATGCACAGATACAGAAGTGTGTATTCATACTGAAGATGTGGTGTTAATTAGAGGTGTGTGCAAATGGAGCCAGATGTACCTCGACCCTTTCTTCAGGTCAATTCGCTCTGACAGTAAGAGCTTCACAATCCTAAGACCCAATTAATATGAGGATTTACTTATTATCACACTGAATGAATGTAATTAGACTGAATCATTCAGTGCTACCGTTAAGTGCAGGATAGCAGATGTTACCCTTAGCTGCTGGAAAGAACAATTAGTAATCATGCAGTTATTTCTGCAGCACTTAATTCATACTTTGCAAAAGCCATCATCATTTAATTGTCCACTTCTGTTCTGGATAAATCCCAGTATGTTTGTATTTCAGTCTGAAACAGCAAAGAAGCAACATGATCTGAGACTCTGCGGTTTCAGAGAGGCGTTTGTCCAGGGTATATATAGCATGAAATATACGTAGTGGGCTCAAATTAACTGTGGATGACACCCGAGAGAGACCCAAACTGTCAAGCTGTCTCATGTCCTAAGAAACTAAATTACACATTTGAAATGTTGTAAAATTAACTCTCCAGATAGAGAAACTAACCAAAACTTCTGTCAATCTCTTATAGTATATTGAAATAAATGTTTGACAGATGCTAGTCCTACCAACTCCCTGTTGATCTGCTGAGAGCTTTGAGCTCAACATACTTCTGCATTAGAAAATATTCAACAAAAATAATTACATGTCCATGTAATCTTACTGTCATGTTGTTTGTTTGGTGTAACTGAATGCAGATGTGGCAGTTGGAGTTGGAGTTGATTTGATATTTTAATGAAAAAATGATGGAAAAACAAAAGCATAGGAACTCAGAAAGAAGTTGCGAGAAAACAGCAAAGTGTAAAGGAAGGACCCAGCAAGGAGTGAGTGAAGGAGAGGAGGTTAAGTACTGAGAGAGTGAATGCTGGAACAATGGACCGGGCTGATTGGCTAACAGGTGTGAAGGGAGAGAGAGAATAGCAATAAACAGGGGACCAAAGAAAATGACTAACTGTAACAAACGAGACACATAATCCCTTCCTTTGTTCCAACTTTCCTTCCTTCCTTGACTGAGCAGCTCCCAGCATAATTAAACCTCCAACTTGTAACAGTATTGAGGAAATTGCTACTTTTCCCACTCTTGGTTCCATGAAAGTTTCAATATGATTAATACAGTTACAGCATGTGGCTTTGGGATAACAATCACATGTCTTTATGCAACTAGTGTCCCAAAAAGTACATTTCAAAAGCATTATTTGTGTTTATGGGGTTATACGGTTAGCTAAAAAAATACTGAAAAGAAGTTGTAATACTTGGATAATTACTTTTCCCGTCATTCCGATACTTACAACAAAATGTTGTGATTTATGTTAAGCTCATATTGTTCCATATTTCAAATTCCCAAATGTTAAGTTATTTTCTCCCTGGAACAACAATCCACAGCTAGAATGGTTTTAAACTGAATCATTTGCTAACATTGCACCTGCTGTTTAATGAGTATTTGTTTCTTAGAACCAATCTGAAATCGTCCTGACACACAGTTCCAGTTAAACCTGGAGCTAATTAGATGTTTAATTTAAAGTTTTTTCATTAACTAAATCAACCTTCTCTACAGTTAGTCTTTAAGCTGTTGTTTTAATCGCACTGGAGTCTGGCAACATTGACATTTTTTGACCAATTCTCACCGCTGTTTACAACCTTTGGCAACTAGAAGCCTGTTCTTTCTGCAGAATGAAGAAGTTTCCAATAGATGGGGAAACATCCTGCTCTGTGAGAGAGAATCAACTCTGATCAGAAGAAAAACAAAGCACAAACAGGCTTTTTCAGCTCATTACAAATATGAACATGGGTAGTTTAGCATACACAGATCTTAGAGTCTGTCATAATTCATTATCTTCAAGGTCTAAGTGTACTTAAGATGGAGACTCATTATACTGGGTGGTGATTTGGCTCAAGATGGTTTGTTTTTTTTCAAGATCATGTTGGTTTTCACTCACTAAGAGGAAAGGTACATTTGCGACACTCAGAAAATACAAAAACCCAGATGCAGTACACAATCTGCAGGATTTCTTAAACATACAAACTGGAGAGTTTGCGTTCAGCTCTCAGTACAGCATCCGCTTATAATTTTCCCTCTTTTGGAATAATTGCTGGCAATATTGGTTCCTAAGAGTCAAGAGTTGGTGCTCTTTAACCTCTTGGCAATATATGTTCAGTCTCAATGAATGAGTGGAAGGACACAGATGATCTCTGTGTCCTTCATCCCATGCAGCAATGCATAGATATTGTACACACAGATGAACAGCGGAGACTGAAGGAGAGGAGAGGGTTCCTCTATTTTTGGAGTCGGTGTTCTCATGGGTTTCCAGGAGAGAGGCCTGCTCAGGGCTCCCCCCTCCTCTGATGGCAGAGCAACACAGAAACCTGCAAACTCCAGAAGATGTCAGTCATACAGACAAGTAAACACAGAGTTTTGCATTTTTGGAGGTGCGTGTAAAAGCAGAACATCCGTTATGACTTCAAGAAGTAAATGGCAGAGCTCCACTGTGAGCAAATAACATTTATGAATATGCTAAGTTTCATTTTTTTCTTAATAGCAGATGAACGTCCTCTGGTTAAACACATACTGTAATGAGGGGCAATAGTGGAAAAAAAAACCTGAAAGAAGACGGCCCAATTTATCAGCATAAGGTTTTTCTGTTGCTGTGACGACAGCAGGAGGAGGCAACCTTGAACACCAGACAGTTTTGTATCAATGCAACACTGGCTTCTTCACAAAATGCCCTGAAATTTTCAGTGCTCCAACGTTGACACGTCTCAGAAACTGTCTCTCAGAAATGACTCTGAAATTGGTGCAGCCACACAGTTCAAACCCAGATCTCTAATTTATTAGTCTAATGTTGGCCTGGTGCATAACCTGCAATGTCATAGATGATAAAATGAAAGAAACAGCAGATCGGAGTTCAGGTACTCAGAGTACTTTGTTTATTTGTTTATTTAAGGATCCCATTCGTCTCTAGTAGAGTAGAAACTATTCTTCCTGGGGTCCACACCATAAAATAAAATTAAATCAATCTTTACAGGGTGTAAAAGCACAAGGACTGCAAATTAGTCAAGAGGTCACAAAAATCGATGTACTCATTTAGAGAAGCCATCTCCAGGTCAAATCATGGTCCAAAGAGGAAATCACATTAGTTATGTTAACATTCTTGCATATCTTCCATTTATGTCAGAAAACCTCTTTCTGATTCTTCCAAAATATGGCAAAAAAATCTATATCTTCAAACACAGTCATGTTTTTGATTGTTGGTTTCAAAGAATATATTTCAAATATATCAAATATTTCTAATTTCTGTGCTCTGCTTGTTTCTCATTATTGTTGTGAACCTTAATATTTAGAAAGATTAACAGTTTTTCATTAGTCCAAATATTTAAAGTGAAACCAAATAAACTGATAAACAAATGCCAAAGTCGCAAACGTATTACTTTATCCATCCATCCATCCATTTTCTAACACCCTTGTCCCTATGGGTTAGGGAGAGGAGCTGGTGCTTATCTCCACAGAACGTTTTGGGCGAGAGGTGGGGTTCACCGTGGACAGGTCGCCACTCTGTCGCAGCATATTAATTAAATAAACTAATAAACAATACATACAAAATAAGAAAGCAAACATAACCTGTAAATATTATATACTGAGTTGCAATAAGAGTAAAAAATTGATGGTCTGTTGGTTTTTCACTGTTCGCATGGCAGACCCCAAAGCTTTCCTCCTAAAATAGCCTGTCAGGTGGATCCCAGGGTGCTTGATCATTTACTGTCCACGCTGCTCAGTTTATTATTACAGTCTGTTAGCAGAGGCAGCGACAGAGAGTCTGTGTTTAGTGTGACATCTTGTGGATGAAGTCTATATTTCAGGAACCAAAAGACCATTTATGTCTCATGAAAGCAGCTCATCTGAAAAAATATTGGTGACACTTCTCCTTTTTGGTCAATTTATAATTTAAAACAATAAAAAAATTTTTTTTTTTTAGATTTTCAAAAGGTTTGTCTTCACATTCTGAAGTTTATTTACTAAATAGGCACAAATAAACAATTTGTGAAGGCTTGGATGATGATGTTATAGCTTTGTAAACTTTTGAAAGGTTACATCACTGAGTTAATTAGATGTATTCCAAGACAACACCTCAAACACAAAGATGCATGACCCTCAGACTGAAAACTACAAAGCAGGATGTTGGCAGTATCCTGCCATAAGAATGTTTTGCTGTCAGGGGTTGCGCCTCACAAATAGTTGGCATGATGAGGAAAAAACTGTTTGGAAATGCTGATGCTACTTCAGCTTAGATGCAAATGACTCTTCCAAAATAAAATGACTCTGAGGATGCCTTAAGCAAACTGAAGAATCTGCTTCAAAATGGCTTGAATACAAAGTACAGAGCAGCCATCATAAGGCCCTGATCTCAGTAATATAGAAAATGTGAGGGGGAATGGACCAAAGTTCCAGCAAACTATTGCGGAAGGAGGATACCCAGAAAAGTTTGCATTATACTAAATAAAAATAAAATGTATTTAAAGTTTTGATTTAGAAGAATTATTTAGCATTTTTTCGTTTTTCTGTAATTTAGCTAACATAAATAATTTTGGTAATCTTAAATGAATGAACAGCAGAGTTTGCAGATATGATATGAAGAAAAATGGTAATTTTTATGCAGAGAAAAATTTTTATTTTTATGCAGCATGCAAACAGAGAGGGTGCTGAAGACTAAGGCCGGACCAAAGAGGCTTTACCAGCTTGTAAAAAAAGTGGCCATTGCAAAATTATTAAATATAAGTGGAGCCTTAATATGGACGCTGCAGAAGATAAAAAGGATGTCTAATTTCGCCTAACTAGCTTTCCCAGACGGCTTTGCGAGCTGCGGGAGCCTCCTGGTAGTTGTAGTTCCTAAAACATTGTCGCTTCCGTGTAGACTACGTTAGGTGGAGGAATCCGCTCAGCAAAGACAAATCACATGTGTAATTACTGATCGGGCAGGACGAACGACTTCTCCTGACGGCTCTTGAACATTTAACCCGCCGTCCTGGTAAAGGCTGTCAACTCATTTATTCTGTCTGGTTCTTGTTTCCATGTTGTTGTAGTCGCTGTCGCAGTGGTGCAAAATCAGCGCGTACATGGCGATGCATTTCCTTTTGTTCGGCTAGCTTATGTGCAGAAATGTAGAAACGACTTTTTGTGAAATATGTTGTATTTTACAGGAAGTGGCGACGCAAATGCTCCCTGGGCTTTAGTCGTCTGACTTGTTAAATGTCAAACATGCTGTGGGTTTATATTTTGAATGACCACGGTTGTGTTTATTTAACAGCACTGTGCTAAGTTATTTATTAGCCATATGGTTAGCAGCATAAATATGTAACCTGTCGTTAGCTTCAAGCCAAGGTAGTTAGCTCTGTGGTTTGCCTCGGCTGGCTTGTTTACATCCGGTTCTCGGGTTCCTCTAATATTTTGCATATTTGCGGGTGGCTAAGCTTGAACTGCTGGCATAAACTTGATCACTTTAACTACTTTGAATGCGGTTTTCTCCTCAGTGACTTTATGAGCTTTACTTTTTTCCGGTTTGAACTAACCTAGTTACTGTTTTACAGGGTCGTGTGAATTTATGGAAACATGTCAAAGAAACGTGGCAGGTAGGCTAAACTCAAGCAATTCCGACTTCTAATGAAAATGTGTCTTTTTCAGCGGACTGACTATATTTTACAGTTTAATTAGGATGCTATCCAAATGTGCAAGACTTGCCTGCCAAAACAAATAATTAAATTCTGCAAGGGCAATATGAATAATCCAAGGTAATGTGGGCTGCCCTGTGGAACAGTTGGTATCATTGTGATTTTCAGAAAGCTGGTTTTGGGTTCAAACCTCAGTCAGAGGTCTTTCTGTAAGTGGTTTTCATCTTATCCTAATATCCACGGGTTCTCTCCGGGTACTCTTTCCCAAAATCCAAAAGCATGACTGCTAATAATTGATGTAATAAATTGGGCTTAGGTATGAATGTTTGTGCATTGTCCTTGATAGGTAATTTCCCAAACTATATAAAAGAACCACAGACAACGTATATTAGGTTTCAACCAAGCTCTTGCAAAAAGGGAAGACACAGAGACCTGCTTCTCCAAACTGTGTTCTGAAAACCTTCTGTTAGAGCTCGTCTTTTATTAAAGGTAAGGGAGTGATAAGGAGTTTTGTCCTTGAACTCAGTTCACCTAGTTCTTTCTCAAGAGGGCAGGAGGAAGATGGAGCCTCCTGTTAGAGATAACCATGCTACAGAGACATTCTGTGAGAGCGGGTCAAAAGTTTTAACACACACAGTAAAAAGCTAAAACTAAATGAGAGACAAACTAGTAATGTAAAACTTGAGTTAATATGTTTCTGCAAGAAACATTCTTTAATGTAGCATTTTATTTTGTAATTAAAAAAGGAGTTAATATTTTGTCTTTTTCATAAATCAATTCTTTATCAAAGCAAAAATGATAGTTAAATTTAAGATAAAAATTATTCCCAATTTTGTACAGAATTAGGATCTTGTGCTTTACATGATGGATGAAATCAGTCGGTTTTTAGCATATGTTGTTTTTCTTCCAGGATCTGGATATAAAACTTATTTGCTTGAGTTTATGTTTTCTATTAATCCATACAGAAAGACATGAGCAGTAGCATGATTGTTTACTTCAGTGTGCTGCAAAGAAAACTGAATCCCCAAGAATGACTTCACTTCTGCATAAAGTCCAACCTCATACATGACGTAGCATGAGCCTGTTTAGCAGTGAGAACACATGGCGTTGCATGCCTGCAGACAACACAAACAAATTGTTTGCAGCTTTTCATGAACATTTGATATATTCATGATTGAAACTGACTTGGTTTGCTTTGTTTTTTTTGTTGTTTTGTTTTTTTCCATGCACTTTGTTATTTCTGTCATTTGCAAAATTGGGTTAACTTCCCCTTCTTTTTGCAGTCATGGTATCTAAAAGATTTTGTGAAATTAACACTTTCAGGGACAAAGAAGAACAAATTGACCTTAGTCAAGAAAATGTATTTAAAATAAAGTTGATCTGTATTACTCTTTAAAAAAGACAAATCTAAGCTCTTATTCCAAATTTAACATGGTTTCAATCTGTGCCTTTAATGTGATTTCATGCATAAAAACACTGGATCTCTTGATTCTGCAATAGTCAATTAAAAGTCAATTTTCCCTAAATTGACTTCCAAAAACAAAGATATGTTCTGTTGTGATTAAAGGAAGCGTAGCAGTGGAGAGCTGAGTGAAAGCTCAGCGTCGACCTCGAGCCCTGACCCGGATAACCTCTTGGGCCGCAGAATCCAGCACACTTGGAGGGAAAAGGGCAACGTGACCAAATGGAAAGGCACAGTCCTGGAGCGCCTCACTGTCAACAACTCCCTCTACATGGTCAAATACGACGGCTTTGACTGCGTTTACGGCATCGAGCTCTTCAAAGACAACCGGGTGTCCAACCTGCAGGTTTTGGCAGAGAAAGTCGGTGAGCATGTTGTAGTTCAAGTCAGAATCTTTTATTTTTACATTGCAGGCATTGATGCAACTGTAAACCTGGTTATTTTTTTTACTTCTGTTTACAAAAATGTATAATTTGGTGCTGAAATCCCTGTTGTCTTTACTGTATAGCGAATGTTAATTTAACTTCTCACTTTTCTAAGATGGGAAGCTATTTCAACTCAACTTTTTAAATTTAAAAAAGGTGGGGGTTTTTTTGTTTGTTTTTTTCATCTGATAGATGCTGGTATTAGCTAATATGAAGCCATTCTCAATATATTGAACCGATGTTGGTATTTTTATGCACTGATGATTTATTTTGGATCTGCAAAGCTTTCAGGCTCATTAAAGTGGCTTCTCTCTGTCGCAGTAAACAATAAGATCAAGGTGCCTCCTGGGGCCGAGGAGCTTGTGGGTCGAGCGGTGGAGCATCTGTTCGAGAAGGAGGACGGGGAGAAAAACGAGTGGCGGGGCATGGTTCTGTCCCGAGCCCCCATCATGACCCACTGGTATTACATCACCTACGAGAAGGACCCGGTGCTGTACATGTACCAGCTGTGGGACGACTACAAAGACGGAGACCTCCGTGTCCTGCCGGAGTCAGGTACAGTAGTAGCGCTCTGGCATCGCACTGAATGTTTTATGATATTTTGTAATAGTTCCGGGAGAAAGATAAATTTAAGCAGTATTAGTCAAAAAAAATATCACTTTACTGTTTTGTTTTCATCATGATCATGTTTAGCACATTTTTGGCTTAATGGTCCTAAAATTATTCCTCATTATGTTGTTTTTCATGTTTTTTTTTTTTCATTTTTCAACCACAGCTTTTTTTAGGAGTTAATGTGGCACAGCAACACAAAGTTATACGTAATTGTGACTTGGAGGAAATTATTTTTTGCTTTTTGGTGGGTTTTTTTGTGTGTTTTTTTTTAACAAAGCTAAGCAAGGAAAGTATTAAACAAAAAACATCCAAGAGGTCTGTGGTAATTTTAGCTTAATTGGCAAATGACTAACTTGTATTAAGTGCTTTGGAGTCCTCTGGACTTTATAAAGCGCTGTACAGGCCATTCACCATTAAACATCATCTAGAAGAAAGTCACTTCATTTCAAACCAGGTAGACATCAGGCAGTGATGAGACTAAAGTCAAATTTAAAGCTCTAAATGAAAAATATTTTTGCGTCTACTGAAACAAATCAAGAACTCAACATCCTCACAATGACGGCAGCATCATGCCGTGCTGTTCTTTAGCAGAGACAAGACACACATTGGGCAATTCTGGAAGGAAACCAGTTAGGGGCAGCAAAAGATAAAAATAAAAAAAATCAGGCTAAACACACAGCCAGATAATAAAATGGCTGTGTTTAGGTCAAAGCATGTTTTAGTCAGAATTGCAAAGTCAAAGTCCAAAACTTAAGGAATTTAGGAAAAAGTTAAACATTTGTTTATGCAGATACTCATCATTCATTCAGCTGAGTTTGAACTACTTTGCAAAGACCTGGGTGGAAAGTTTCAGTCTTGATATGCAAAGCTGGTAAAAACATACATACACCAAAGGGCTTGGAGTTGCATATGCAGCAAAATGTTTTTTTTTTTTTTTCAAATATATTTTAGATCCAAATGCAAGTTGGCATTGTCAACTTGCATTTGACAATGCAAGTTATTTATTTATTTATAAATGAATAAATAAATATTTATTTATTAATTTTTTATTTTAAGAGCCAGCTTTAACACCATGTGCGTTTCTTTCCACTTTGCAATTTTGTGCTACTTTGTGTTGGCACACCCTTCACAAATGTGGAAAACTGCTGCAAACTGCATATTTCAGTCGTGCCGGTCTGATGTTTTTTGTTTTGTTTTTCTTTTTTCCATCTGCTTATGTTTGGTCTTCCAGAGAACAAACACCTGCTGCCGGCAGACAGGAAGCCAGGTGAGGAGCCAGAGAGCCTTGTGGGTAAACAGGTGGAGTATGTGACAGATAACGGCCTGAAGAGGACGGGGTTGGTCATCTACCAGGTCCCGGCGAAGCCCACCGTTTATTACATCAAATACGATGACGACGTCCACATTCATGTCTACGATCTGGTGAAGACCACCTAAAAACTGTGTCCCCGTTTCAGCCTCTGCTCATGGTTTTCGCCCGTCGTTACCTGTTCAAGTGTTAAAGATGGACGTTTTTTTCTGCAGCAGGAGGAGAAATGTCCAACTTCAAAAGACCCAAAACCTTTGCTCTTCTTTGCTTACTTGCTTTACAACATTGCTTGCTTTTTTTATTACTATTAATTTTCAAGTTTAACTTAATATATTACTTACATATATTTCAATGTAAATAAGTCATGTCTGAGAGCCGTGGAGTTAGACATGTTTTAGTTAAATCAAACTTCTTTATTTCAGCTCTAAAACTCCAATTTCAATCAAACGAAGAGAAGTTCATTTTCCTGCTTATCCATCTGTTTCACTCTAGATTTCATTTCACTTATTTATTTTCACATGGTGCATTTTTGCCTTTCTGCTGGTACCAAAACGAGAACTCGGCCGTGCTTTATGCTACTGAGTCAGCCTCAGTTTGTTCAGTATTGGAGTAATAATATTCATTTAACTACTGTGCTTGTTTTCACCATCCCTGTGAACTCCATTTTTTTTGTTGTTGTTGAATTGTGACGGCATTCATGAGACTGTGTCTCACATTGTGAATAGAAAACGGTGTGATCTTTAAAAAAAAAAATAAGTAAAAATTATGTATCATATTTCTGTTTAGCTTCATCATGTAAACCATATGTTTGCTACACTATGCTCTTGCATCAAAATTACTGATGTTCATGTGGGGCTGTTTCAAACTGTTTGTGCTGCACACTATCTAGTTGGATTTGGCTACTTACATTGCTTAGTATTTTTAACTCGCGTCTTTATTTGCCAAAAAAACCCCCAGAAATACTATTCAATATGATCCTGACTATGTTTTTGTTCTGTAAATAGAATTAAACATTTTTAAGAACATAAACACATGATTGAAAATCTATTGTGTTTATTGATAAATGTTCCTGGTATGGATGGATGTTTAGTCATTTCATGTGGGTGAGTGAATCCCTGTAAAAGTACACTTAAAATATACAGTTAAAGTTAACACATTTATTTTCTCACTTTCTAACATTAAATCACATCTATTAGGTTAGCCACTGCTATGTATTTTTTTAATTAAATAAAATTTTTCTGCAACTCTGGGCTTACTGAGGCTTTAGCTCAGGTTATTAGTGACGATTAGAATAATCTGCAAGGTTGTTTTGATGACAAAGTTCACTTGTGATGTCAAACACAATAAATAGAAATTTGAATAGTAGGATGATGCATTATACAAAGGTTTTTTTTATACACTGTGTTAAAAAAACAAACTATATGATCAAAAATTTTATTTTTTCT
Organism: Phalloptychus januarius; assembly: GCA_902982915.1. NCBI lineage: Eukaryota > Metazoa > Chordata > Actinopteri > Cyprinodontiformes > Poeciliidae > Phalloptychus > Phalloptychus januarius. The sequence goes on along the minus strand of CADWAE010000466.1, from coordinate 9,514,504 downwards.
CTTTTCTCACTGTTTGTTCCATGACATCATCAATAAGTATTAGTAAAATCGAAAATATGACTAAATGCAGTTAATGTGAGTAGTTTAGTGAAAAAATCACACCAAATGCACCAAAACCAATAAACTGTATTTTAAGATTTTCAAGTCCTCAAATGATTACTGTATACACTTTACATCATAAATTGGACATTTTCAAAACTAACATCCAGCCATTGTCTATGTTATCCAACATAAAGTGATGAAGCTTTCTTTTACACAGAGGAGAAGAGAAATCTCTCCCTGGTCTTTAAGATTTCGCTGTTGAAATGATGATAAATGAGTTCAGACACTCAGCATATTTAATCAGAAATGTTGCTTCAGTTCATTTTTACCAAAACACTCAACTTTTGTCAACTTGAAACATTCCTTGTCATTTGAGAAAAATGCATTGTAGGCGTTCATCAGATATTGACTCGAGTCTCCTGAATGTTATTATTTTCAAGGCACTTGGAGCAGAGTTTCAATCAGAGATTCAACCTGACTGTAGCTTGTTCCATCAGAGTAAAAAGAACATTGAAGGTCAGATTTATCAGGGGGGACTGGGTTTAAAAAGGCATTCATAATTTCTGAGGAACAGTTCAGTTTAATCTTTTAGTATAAATAGATCTCAACTGGTTGCTTAAAAAAAACAGACAAAAAACAGTGTTCAGAAAATAAGGGGGCCGTATGACCTCTTCTCTCTTCCATCTCTGACTTTTAATTGTGTTTTACTGCTAAACTGGTCCTGCTCAATTGACTGACCGATTGATTGACTGATTTAATTGATTGGCCTTTTTCTTTTGGTATTTAAGACACCGCTTAAGTAAACCATGAGACAAGAGCTGCTGTAGTTCAATAACAGAAGATAATTTGGACAGAAATTACATGTCAGTCATTACATTAAAATAGAATTAATGTATTTAAACTCCAAATGCGTAGCATGTTGTATGAAACCACCTGCAGTGTTTTTGTGATTTAAAATAAAAATGTTAAAGAATCAGAAGAATAAAACTGAAAGCAGCAAAACTGTGAATAACACAACCAGGAATCAACAATGCATGTAAATCTGATGCATGCACTTACTTATGAATGGAGTACCTGTACCGGAGTAGTTTAATTTTTATCTTTTGCCTTCTTGTTAAGAATAGAAATTATAACAAGCAACCTTTTTTTCATGCATACATGTTGAAGCTGTACACTTTCCTCAAAAATACATAATTTTCCTCCACTTCACTTAGGGCACTTTAATTAGTTTGAAGGTATTTTTCTCCTAAATCACAGGGTATGACTAAGTGACATTTAATCATGGCACTTGATGAAAAATTACAGGTCATTTTGATATCCTGAAGTAAGATGTTGAATTATAGCCAACTCTGTGGTTGTCTGTAGTAGCAGTTTAAGCTTATGACCCACAAAATAGCAGTGGAAGACTGTCAACTATCTCTGATGAAAGTAAACAATTGTCACTTTAAAGCCGAGTAAGAAAGGACACCTCGTAGACTTAGTGAATGCTATTTTTGTCTGCTTAAGATCAAGCCTTTCATTTTCTAACGCTTACAGGTCAAATATTGCAAAAGTTCTATCAGGTTACCTCATACTTTTTTGCTTTATGTCCCAATTTTTTTAATCTATTCCTCTAGAAAACTAGCAGATGTTACCAACAGCTTGTGATCTTTAGACAAAACAAAACCAAAACCAGTGTCTTGTCATGAGCAAGAGAGAGATAATAATTAGCCCAGTTCCCGGGTGCAATTAGTGTTCAAAATTAATATTATTAGTGTTTTGTTTTTATTATATTTTGAGTTTAGAGCTAGCAAAACCTCTTAGCCAGGCTGCCGAACAATAAAGAAAATTCTGTCTGTGTTGTGCTTTAAAAGTCAAGTATATTCGAGTCAAAGTTATCCTGACGTCTGCTATAAAACGTTTTTGATGCTCATTTTAATCAAATTCCTAATTAGCTTCAGCTTTTAAAGGCCAATGAAATTAACACAGAGAAACAGCCCTAAATCACACCGTAACAGTGAACCAGCTCTTTTAGCGGGGCTTAATTACTCTTCTTTGATGCCTCACACAGGGAACTTTGCTTTTTTAAATGCTTTTAGGCTTGTGTGTGTAGAGTTTGGTGTTGTGGATCATTATAGCCAGATTCACATTTGGTAAACCATGTTGATGAAGCTTGGTCCTTTTGTTCGATACTGGAACTCCTGGTTGGAAACAAAAGTACTGGTTCCTGACAGATCCAAGTTTATCTGTTCCCTTAAGAGACTGTACCTTTTCTGTGTCACACCAAATACAAATGGGTTTCATTTGTATTTGTTATCTCTTAAAAGGTAGTTAGTTCATTGTTTTAAGGTTTTGCCACATGGTGTTTATTATTTTAGGCTGTGGTTTGGTTCTGTTTCTTGTATATTCCTATTTATTTGTTGTCAGCCTTTCTCAGCCTTCTGGATCTGTTGGGTCCCTGTTCAGCTTCTTTTGGTTTATTTTTCATCTTCTCTCGGCCTGCCTGTTTGTCTTCTCTCCCAGATGCCCCTTTTGTAATCAACTACCTGAACCTTGTCAGCAAACACGCTCCTCAGTATTTATACCTGCCTTGATGGATTCTTTTGTCTTATGTGGTCTGTTTCCCCCCCTGGTTTGTGAACTAATCTCACTGCATTTCTGCTGTATATTCTTTTACTTTATTAAAGTACTCTGTTTTCAACCATTCTCAGCCCCTACTCTGTATGTGGGTCCTTTTCAAAGGAAAACAGGAATTTTTCAGTTTTGGGGTTCCTCAGGGATCCTATTTGGGTAATTTGTTCTTTATCCTGACTCCCCTATAGGGGAGAAGCTAATTTTTTGTTCAATTGTTTTGCAGTAAAACATTGAAACCAATAAATAAAATTAAGATATACAAAAGTAAACTTTCTCAATCTTAATGAACAAGACAGGGCAGTAATTTGACTTGGGAAATTATTTTTGTCATTTGTTCTGCTGTTATGAATTTATGTGTGACACCTGCCATGTCTTGTAACTTGGATAAGAAGATAAGACATGTTGTAAAATTAAGGTGTTTTTGATTTCCCTGACCTTGAAAAGATTTATTTGTGCTTTTATTACCTCAGGTCTTAACTCTGTTGTGCTTCGTGTGTCAGGGTAGTTCGGCCCGCGATGCAGCATTTTGAAACTCTTTGTGACACAGCAGGTTATAAATTGATATAAATGTCAAATTTTTGCCTGGTCTTACTTTTTTACATTGATTTTCAATGTTTCTTACTTAATTTTATGATTTATGGTTTATCCTCCTTTTCTTTATGTGATCTTTTCAACATTGAAACACCTGTAGGATCGGGCGGTTTCTCCTTTTTCAAGATCCATATTAGGTTTTAGGGCTGATCGAGTGTTTCCAGCTGCTGCTTCAACTCTATGGAAAAATATTCCTCCCCCATGTGCACTGCTTTGAGTATAGATCCATTTAAATCTCTGAGAAAGATCCTTCTCTTTTCTCTGGCCGTCAGCTTGAATACATTGTGGGACCTTGAATAGATTTTATGTACTTGGAGTCCATATGAATCCTCTTTGTCATTTCACTTCTGCATTTGATATATATTATATTTTTTACTGTTTCAATGTCTTGCTTTGTTAAATTGTATAGCTTTTTTAACTTTTACTGTTTTTAATTTTCCTCTGAGTGGGAATATTAAGGTAGGTTAAATTATATAATGTTCATAGACCAGTCAGTCCTATAATCCATTCAAAATCAATGTGAAATATAAATGTTTTTCCATTTATCTTTATTATACATATAAAGAAGAATCTGCACATTTTATGCACACTTTAAACTAATAAGAAGGTAGTTATCCTTTCAGCAAAATCAAAAAGATCATTGGATACTGATCAATAAATTGCAGAAACAAAATGTAATAATAAAAAAAAAACAAGACAAATATACAACTGACTAATTGTTCCACAGACTACCTGTTAACCAAAAGTTTAAGGAAGAAAAAAAAACACTCAGAACGAACAAAACTCAAAGGGATTAAATAATAAAAACAAATATCACCTTTTTATTTTGCTAGATTTTAATACCTAATTCTAAGTTCTTATGCGTAAATTTTAATGCCAAAAAAAGGGTATGAAACCAAGGAAATTACACAAAATTTCAGAATCAGTGTTGCTCTGTCCACTTTCAGCACCAGAAATGCCGTAATGGTGCTGAGAAAAGAGCTTTATTGGATCAAATATGGGTTGTTTGACTCTGGGAGCCGGTTTGCATATTTACTGTTCCTACTCAACTTCTATTGGACTGGGAGATAGTGAAGTTTATACTCCAAATGCAAAGGTTGTGAGTCGACTGTCATAAATGTTCATCCAAGTATGTGAACCAAAATCTCTGAGGGATGTTAGCCAAGTCCTGTTGAATTCATTCCACAGAAGATACAGTTTGAAAGGGAAAATGGGCTCAACCTGCTGTGGTAGATCAGAACCACTTTTGCATCTGTTTTAGCTGGTCTTTAAAGTAAATACTGAGTCAGTGGATCTGAGACTCAAAGGAAGGGAACTCCAAAGTCTTGAAGTCACAGAAGGGAAATCTTTGTCTCTTTTAGTTTTGTATGGTGGACAATCAGCAGGCCTTTATCACAGGACCTCAGGGCCCTGATGGGGGTCAGAGGTGTAGCTGTCCAGAGATGTTGATCTTGAAATACATTCTGTAGTCTACCAGGAGCCAATGAAGTTGCTTTAGCAATAGAGTCACATGAAAACATTTTGAAAGTCGTCAGTATTTTGTGCTGACTGCGCAGGAAAGCTTGACCGTTATTAGTCAAACTCCTGAAACTAACAGAGCGTTATTAGAAATGACCTGGCTCAGATATTTGTCCTGATTTAACATCGCACGCAATCTGCCATTTCAGAGGAGCTCCCCATTTGATAACAGTGTTGTTCTGCTGATCAAATGTCAACTCCGCTTTAATGTCGACATGTTCTCGCCTGATTCCTGATCTCCCTGATCTCACATGTAACCACATGCTGACTGCCTCTTCCCACCCCCGGAGTCTCTACTGGGTGCCAGGGGCTTTGGCGATGGGTGCCAGTGCAGACATCGGGGAACAGTTGGCATACCATCACACCAGGCTGTACGCCCAGATAGTAATGAATACAAGCAGGGAGCACACGGGTTGCCGAAGGTCTGCGCTCTTGAGAATGTGCATGATGTAATTTTGTCACCTGTTGTGCATTTCCCTTTACACATCCATCACTAGTTACTAGTGTTGCCTTTTCTCATGAAGCCATCTGCCAGAGCTCTTAGCAACAGCTTTTATTGTTTAGACATCATAATTACATGCATATCTTCAACTGTGGCTCTGTCTTTTGTGTTTGAGTCTCACAACACTGAGTTGTATCTGAGACAAAACAAAACGAAAAAAGAAGAAGATCCATTTGTGCTGTACTGTGAAAAAGTCTAACAGATTTCTTCTTTTCTTGCTTTTGGTCATGATGAACTGTGATAATGCAAAATATGTCTTTCAAGTAATTTCATTTGTTACAGAGAGAACGAATCCAAACTAAAAGCCAAACCGTCAGCTTAAAATTGACCCCCATTGTCAAACGGTAAATGGACTAAAATTATGTAGCACCTATTTCAGTCTTAATTACATCCTTCAGCACTTTACACTACAAATGCATTCACATTCACAAACATGAACACATTTATTGGCAGACAGCATATGATTACATGCCTGGTCCAGGGGCACATCAACATGTGACAGGAGGAAGCTAGAATTGAACCTACAACCTTCAAATTGTAGGACACCTACTCAACCACTGATCCACAGTCAGTCTATTTTGGATTAATTGTGGATTGGATTAATTAACCACGCAGACCTGAGTACTACAGCACCTACGGAATAAAGAAACTGGTTAAACAGGACCTGCCTAACAACATGAAGTAGGCTAAAAGATCTCAAAAATCAACATATGATGCTCTGATCTAAAGAAATTTGAGAACAGGAGAGAAAGAAATTAATCTCTCTGGGAAGGGTTGCAAAGGGAACTCCAGACTTTGGGACTCCAGTGAACCACGATGAACTTATTATCCGAAACCTTCTCGTTGATGGCAGGCATACCAAAACTGATACAGCAAGAGCACATTCAAGATTCATGCAGAAGGTGGTAAACAAACTCAGAACAACACCTAAGCACTGACTGTGGAGCTTTTCAAGGTGGAAATCACAGAAGACCATCTCAGATTTACTAAAATATGTAGAAAAAGGCTTGATCATCTCAAAGACATTTGGGGAAATATTGTGTATACGTGTCAGGATAAACTCATTTCAACCAGTGATAGAAGAGTGGACACACTATTTAAGAAAAAGTCCATTGTACTGACTGTCCAACATGAGGAGATACTGTGATGGTTTGTGGATGAATTGCTGTGACTTACATAGCCATAAAACTCTGCTCTCTACTGGAAAATCCTTTAGAAGAAAGTTAAGGTTCAGGAGTGACCAAGTCAGAATTAGGACCTTTCCAAATGAAATGTTGTGGCATGACTTTAAACATTACTGCATTACTGGCCTTTCTCCGATTTTTATTTTTGATTCTTCAAAAGCGTAGCAAATCTTATCAATCTTCAGAGAGACACATAAATATTAGAGGTAAATCTGCCTTTTTTAAATGATATCATGCAACATATTTTGCTGCAAATTTGCTACTTTCCAAATGGCAATTCCTGTAATAAAAATAGTATATTTTAGAAGAATAGATAATGTTAATGCATTACTCTTAGTGGTACATAGATACACACATCTATACATTCACAGCCTGGGTATGAAAGCTATCTATGAAACAGTCCTCCTCCTCTTTTTCATGTTATTATTACAGGGCCTTCCTCAAAAACCTTGAAACTTTGCTGGCGTTCTTATTGGCTGATAAACAAATGCACTTGACTCTTTTGTGTTGCTTAGCAACGGAAGCCAGTCCCTGTTTTTTTTTTTTTTTCTTTTTTTTTATATATGAAAAACCAGGATGCTGCCAATCTGGAGACTTACAGGGTACAGTGTGCAGGAGACGCTGATGTGATGCATTTTTAATTCTATCATTGCAAGCTTTTATTAGTGAAAAGAGCTGAAGGCTCTGACAGGGGTCGACCTCAGAGAGAGGCTGATTTTAGCCTTCAGTGTCACTGGAGATGATGACCTTTTATTGTTCAAATGTTGCTTGTATTTGGCTCTTCTTAGCTTTAGAATTCAATAAATCAACCCAAAATTTTTAGGATTTATTAGGTTGCAGTAGAAGTGCATGTCTCCTGGTAAAAGCGGGTTTGGTACCGTGTTCAGTAGGAATAACAAAGACTGGGATACTGTCAGCTCAGTCATGCAGGTTTCCTGGTAACGAGCAAAGGTAAGTATATGTGGTATGTTTTCAAATTAATCTCTACAGCCTCAAGCCATAGCTCATACAGGAATGAGGATTTTGTGTATTTAGGCGGCCCTTTTGTTCCTTTTTCATCCCTGGTAGCTTTATGACAGACGAGTACATGATGTATTTTTGCAAAGTGGGATGAGTAGACGTCTTTAAACATCCATCTGCCACCTAATATATGTTTTTTTGCTGTTTTATTTTTAATCAAGGTTAAAAGGCATTCATGTTCATTAGAGTAGAGATCACAACTTGTGTGCTCTGCTTCTTATCTTCAGCAGATATCTGATGTTTGCTCAAGTCTGTTTACAGATATTAATGTACCCTTACTGGAAGCCTCATATGCAGACTGAAAACTGGCTGTATGGAGCAAAAAAGGTAACAAAAATAAGACTTATTCTACATTTTCCTCGCTTTTTACTTTCTGTATGTATAAATTAATGGCTAACATATTATGTTCATGACTTGCTCATGTGTACATTCACACATTCTGATCTTATTCTGGTGGTTTTACCTCTTCTCACCAAATCTGTGAATTTTTGCTTTACACCTTGCTCATTTCCAACTTTGAAGCACAGGAAAGTGGCTAAGACTGTTTCCTCAGTTCACAATGGGCCCTCCTATTTATGTGTGATGTATTGCATTATTATAAGCGATGTGTAAAGTGAACCCATGACTATTGCTTTAGATAAAATGCCTGACTGCATGTTTAAATGCACATAAAACCTACCAGTTGGGCTTCCTCTGATGATCCTGTCATGATAGTGTTGGTGCTGAAGTAAAAAAAACATCTGGAACACACATACAACTTTTAAGGGTTTATTTTACTTTATAAAGAACTGAAAATATATGTTCTATCCAATATCGTTGAATAAATGATCTATGAACATTTTAAGGAACAATGTGCCGTAAAGATATGCAGTCTGGAAATGGGAGGAATACAATAGAACAAAGCTTCTTCCCTGTATTTTTTATTTTTTTTACAAGGCACTTTATGACATAATTACAGTTTTTCCCTGAGCAGCTTTCACCGCACGATTCAGTACCATGCCTAAATTATCCTTTTTGATTGCAATTTTGCCGGTAATTAACATTACTGAATGCTGGTTTGCGCAGGGACTGAATCAGAGCGTTTTAGGGGGATTTTAAAGGGCAGCTTGCTGCTGAAAAAACTGGAAATCTTGTCATTAAAGTCGGAGCCGACTGTGCGTGCAGGGGTGCAAAGGTGGTGCATACTGAAGGGCACTTGCTTGTGCTGAGAGGTAGACTGGGACTTGTTGTTCTTTGAGGAGCGTCACAACAAAATCACTAGTCTTCCACTCAGCATCACCAATACTTCATCCCAGGCTTGACTGCGTCCTCATCCTTGTGCTTCAATCTGCGCTGAAAGAAGAAGAAGAAGAAAAAAGTAGATTGGAAAATTGAGTCAGATTTTTTTTTTTTCTCATTAAGGAGCCTGTGCTTCATGTGTGCCACAGAGTGGATTCAAGAATCGGAGGCATTTGTCGCACACAGCGTGTGTTGGCGTTGCTGCGGAGCACGGGCTCCCAGCGTGTCAGGTTGTGAACTTTAGTCGCAGATGGAAATGGTACATGCAATCTCCATCTCTGCGCTTCCCTCAACCTATTTCTCTCTGAAGCCTGTTGACATTCCATCCTTCCTTTGTTGTTTTAATGCCAACCTTTCAGCTCCTCTCAAAAGAGGGAGACAGGAGGGGTGCTGGGGGTTGCGAGGAGGGGTGGTGGGACACGGAAACAGAGAAAGCAGATCACAGCACAGAAATCTTACACGGTGCACAGCTGAAAGCTCATGGAGGGGCTTTTTTGTTGTGCTCCTGTGTCTACCAGGACACATTTGAACCGAAAGAGAGAGAACAGACGTGGAGAATGTCCTGCATCCCCAGTATGTGTTTGAGCTGGTAGCTATGCAACAAGACTGGGAGTGAGTGGGAGTGGGGGGATGGGAATATAGGGGCCAGTTTAGTAAGACGAAGGAAGTGAGGCAAGAGGGTAAAAGGGGAGGGGGGCTTCAGTGCAAACTAGAAAAAAAAGAGACTATTTGTACGAAGAGGAAAAACCTGTTTAGAGGTAATCTATAAGACTAACCAACTTATTTATTTTTTGTTGTCGATTTAAAATAAATTAGGCAACTTCCTTGGAAGAAGGAAAACATCTGCTCAAAAAGAATCAATTAGATTTTTAAGCTATGTCATGAAATCAATGGACATGCTACGGTGACCAGCAATAAGTCTAAACATTGTGGAAAATAAACTCCCAGATGAAGATGTTGTTCCCACCGGATCGGCAGCTTGAAGCGAGGGGAATGATTGGCCACAGACGTGGGAGCTGTCCAGTGTCTCGGTGCTGAATGACGCCCTACTATTCCTCCATCTCCTCCTCAGCTCCTCGCCTCGGCCCGGGAAGAAAAGAGACAACATGCCACCTGTTGCTGCACCCAACTTTTCTCTCAGGAGGCTCAAAAAATGGGCCAAAACATCTCTCCTGTCTGGGATTATAAAATGTCCCGCGGTTTGGAAGTGTTTAAATGTTTGTTTGCCTATTTTTTCCTCTTTTTCCCCCCCTCCTCCGTCTCAAATCACAGCTACACATGACGACATGATAAACACTTTTTCTTCACGAGAGGCAGGAAGGAGAGAAAAGCGGCAGTCATTTCATATCGATATAAGAGGCTTTCAGCATTTGTAGTTTTTTTTTTCTCCTTTTCGTGACAAACTGATTTTAATCGCGTTTGGTCGAAAATATATATATAAAAAATGTAAAAAGACGACAGTTTTAGCGGTTAAAAGAATCGAACCGGACTGTTTCAGTGGACTAAATCACAATAACAACAATAATATACTCACCGATAATTATTCCCATGAACCGCTGAGCATCCGAGGCCTGAGCTGTTTTACTGTTTGCGCTTTTTTCTCCTCTTCCTCTCCCCTAGCTTCTTTTTCTTACAGAAATCAGCCACATTCTGAGCCCTCCCATCTGAGCTCCACGTAATGGTTATCGTGATGTTACTGGGTAAGCTGGAGGAAGATGGATCAGCCTTGTTTATATACGTCTGCTGCCCAGAGGAGACAAGGAGGAGGTGGGACGATGCGGAGTGACGACTGCGCGAGGAGACCAATTGACGTGATTTTTAGTTTTTTATTTATTTATTATTATTTATTAAATTTTTTTCAGACCGCGTTAAGGGTGTGGCCCGAACCGGTAGCCAAATTACATTATATGAAGGTTAAAACTATGAATAAAACATATGGTGAGTGAGGCTGGATCTCTCTAGGATGTTGATATTGCCAATATACTGTTTCTATTTCAAGATGTTTGGTTTTTCCTTCCTGTATGGCTGAGGTATTATTATTATTATTATTATTACTAAAATTCTGGTCTGTAATTAAATTTGGTGAAGAAATAAACAGTCATTTAAAAATAATATGAAGTACATTATGCCCAATTCAGTGCAGAATAAACAGTCTGAGAACATAAATGAACAAACAGCATCACAAAGACCAAGGAAGACAGAAGGGATGAACAATACAGAATGAAGTTGTGTAGAAGGCTTAACCGAAGTTAAGTGATGAATAAATATTGAACGTCTCAGAGTACAATCCTAAAAACGTGAAAAAGCACGGCAAAATCACAAGCCAACAAAGATTAGGTTTGTCATTTAGCAGGCAAGCCACAGAAGGCGCCAAGCAGCCAAGAGGAGGGCTGTAGTCCATTGGAGGATCTGTCAGCAGGTTCACAATTGGTTGTTTGCTTCCCCATTTGGTCTTCCAGGAAGATTAGAACTGATTCAATTGGTTAAAACCACAAGAGGACCAATATAAAGTTTGCCACAGAATCTACAGGTGACACTGCAAAGGTGCTCTCGCCAGATGAGACTATAGATGAACCTTTTTGCTCAGATGTTGAATACTTTCTGTACTAAAATAAACAAGGCTGAAACACACAGGTGGCAGCATAAATGGTTGAAGGGTGATTATCTTCAGTATAAACAGTGGGAGAATGGTAAGTATTGATGAGGAAGAAGTGGCTAAAATCAGGATAAATTCTGGAAGAAAAGCCTGAGTGTCAAATGATTTGACACTCAAATATGTGTTCATTTTACAGCAACAAAGCAACCCTAAAATACAGACATAGTTCCTTTTTGAATTATTTATTTTATAATCTTCATGTATTAAAATGGTCACGTTAAAGTCCAGAGCCAAGCAAGGTTGATAATATGCAACACTTGAGAGATGAATGTTTTCAGTATTTAACTGGAACGTCTAACTGAACTGAGCAAATTTACAAAGACCAATCAGCAAAAATGTAATTCTATAAATGCGCCATTCCCAAAAAGATTGCTGCTCTAATTGCAGGGAATGTGCAATGAGCGACGGCAAGGTTTTCACAATGAGTATAGAAGGGCATTGCTACTTGTAAAATATTTAGAAAGCCAAGCATCATTTCTTCCCCCTGATGCATAATAACGCACTGCTTTGGGTCAGTCTTTCACAATAAGATCAAAATAAAACACATTTAATTTAGTGGTTTTAACGTGACAAAATGTGAAAACGCTAAAGAGGCATGAATAATTCTCAAGGTACAATAAACCTAATTAAATAAAAGTTTGACTCTGAAATTGAGATTACAGTTTAAATTTATTTTTAATTAAAAGAAAAGCCTACCTGTTGCCAGATGCAATGGCAACATACTGTAATCTGGTTAGGATAATATCAGAGTTCAATATAATTTCAATTTGCTGCATAGCAGATAAAGATGTTGCCCTTGGATCAAGTCAAACAAAAACAGTAACTACTGTGTGCTATCATGAAGGCAGTAAAAGATACAACTATAGTGAGTAATAGAACCAATATGCAATAAGCAGGGTTGTTTAATAAAATAATCAATACATAAAAATTTGTTAACACTGTCAATCATTTAAAATAAACAAAAATGTCAATTGCAGTAATTTATGTTACTATTTATAGAGGGAATATTTGAGATGAACTCAGATGTAAAATTTAAAGTAAAATGAAAAAAATACCTGAAGTTGTTTCATGTTTATTTCTAAAATTTCCACGTTATTCTGAGAAGATACAGACTAAAAATGGAGGGGAAAGCAGCCATGGCTACACAAAAACTGTAAAGACCTTCAGAAAGCCTGAAGAAATATTTTGAATTAACACTTTTTAAGAACTATATGAAAGTCAAGGTTTCTGAAAGCTCACTGAGATGGAGTGGAAGATATATTTCTCCAAAACAAACAGGTCAAAGTTTCTTGGTCAGAAAGTTCAGAATCCAGAGATAATTAGCAATGTGCAGGGCAAACTTTAGAAGTTTCTCTGGGAAGCAATGACATCAAAAGCTGAGGTCCTCACAAGTGTTGGACTTCTGAGAGCTGCTGCTTACAAATAGCTTCTTGTTTCTCAGAACATCTCAGACTGAAGCTGCTTGACCAGAATATGTTCGTCCATATAATCTTTACACCTCCATTTGACTTGTTCATTTTTCATTGGATCACTTAAGCTACATTCTTCCAGGCCTCATCATGTCTTTCTTGGCACGACTTTGGCATTTTCTAACTAGTTTTCCATCTAATGGGCAGACAGACCGGGGCCAAGGCGAACGCAGAAATCTGCCACAACACTTCCAGCTTCACAAACAGGCACAGCGGTTCATTCAGACAAATATTTTCTCAAGCTAAAGCTAAAAGAAAATTTATGAAAAATGTCATGAATGAATACCGAGAGGCTTTGAATGGCTTGATAAACCTTTTCTGCATTAAGCACTTTGTGCACTGTTTGATTTGAACCTTGTGGTGTGCATATGATTGGCTGCTAAAAAAGCACAAATTATGTCAACGTACCATCCAAACAGTTTAATCCTGAGGGCTGGTAGGTCATCTGACTGTCAGAGGTTAACACAGAGAATGCACACACTCACACTAAGAGAAATTTAAACTGGTGACATATCTGTGGAAAGAAATGCCACCAGAACTCCCTCTGCATGTGTAAGAACTCACAGAAAATAAACATTGTTAAAATATATCATTAAGTAGACTTGGTTATATTTATAAAATAAATGTTTTGATGTTGATTAAGATAAGGGTGAATTTCTATTTCTGTAACAGTTAAGATAAATAATATACTATTATCATTGCTTTATCCACACACATATTTAAAAACTAACACACACAACACACTAGAGGTAATCTCTCTTCCAAAGTACTTTTTTCACTTTGTCTGGGATGTCTTAAATAAAAATCAATTCTTCTCTGTTTCTCTTTCACGTCCTACATAAGCGTGGTTCAGTTTCCTTTTTCCACATAATGAACATGTTGAAGCATCATTAGAATGCTGAGCTATTTAAGTTGGAGCAGAAGAAGTCATTTTGACAGCTCGTTGCAGTTTCGGGCTGTGGAAAAAACACCCAACCCCCGTTTTATTAGAGCGTAAGAAAGGCAGAACAAAGGTGAGCGACTTTTCTCTATGTGTAAACAGGGCCCTCATGGGCTCTGTGCTTGTGGACAAAATAGGCAAAAGGAAGGAAAAAAAAGAAGGAGTCTGGTTGCTGCAGCTAATAGTGATCACAGAAGCTTTGTTCCTTTGATATCACTCTCCTAGTTATCAAGAACACACAAGAGTCAGGCTTAGACAGGAACCTGGGGAAAGATCCTGTTCTCCATGTTGAAGGGCTTTGGTGGAATAATGCGCCTCACACTCCGAGTCTCTTGATGAGAACATCAGGAGGTAGGATTATGCATATTAGAGTTCCCCTTTTCCCACTGCTTTCAGGGGGCTTAATGTTAACATCTGCCCACCGTGATGAGCTGCAGATGAGCAGGAAGACTGTGCTGAAAGTCCTCCATTCAGATGATTTATCTGATCACTATAATGGAGCAGGCACGTTATTCCGATGGCATTATAATGGAGTCCGAAAGAGAAGAAAGCCTCGGGGCTCTTTGGTGTTGATAGAAGCTGAGTCACCCGGACCCACAGAACCTGGCACAAAAAACACACACACAAAAAAAACAGAACACCTTAATTTTTCTTTTTTTATCAGAGTAACTCAGTTAGTTGGGATTATTATGTTTTTCTTATTAAATTCAACTTTTTCAGCTTAAATGCTGAAATCTATTTGTGATGTGTAAACTAAAACAAGAGCATAAAGAGTGTAATTATTCACCCATCAGTTTTGCATGTATTTGGGCCCTTCAGCTGTTGTTCATAACATCCATTTGCTGTTTTAATGGGTAACAGTGAATTTGGATAAGCTGAGGGGCACCTGCAGAGGTGTGGGAGCATTTTAAGGCTGCGAACATTTATTATGCTCCATCCTCTGGGTCAGAACTAAGCTTCTGCGTGTGGGCTGCTCCAGGAATATGATGGAAATTTACAGACTCCCAGGAAACAAGGTGATACCAAAAATGCTTCATGGTTAGAAACTCTTACCCTGACGAATGTGGTTTAATCTGAACTCTCGCTAAAAATTAAACTGGATGTTCTGTGAGAGTCAAAGATCACCGTTCCTGATAGTTTTTTGTTTTTTTTAACAAAGTCTGAATCACAGGGACTATGTTCAGTCTGAACTTCACCTTCAAGGTAATTTGTTTAAGGTTGAATGCAAGGATGTGGAAGCAGACGTGGATTTGAGTGGCTCCCTCTGGTGTTTGGATTTGGCATAGAAAAGAGATGGCAGCTAGAAAGTGTTCAGGTTGGTGATGGGAAATAAATGATGAATGATAAAACTCAAATACAGCTTAACATCCTCATTATATATATATGTATGTAAATAAATAGCTTTATGAACTTACAATATTTTAATGAATTTTTAAAAATCTGAAAAAAGCACATTAAAAGAAACGCATACAGGCACATTATATGGACGTTTAAGAGTGCATCTGCCTGAATTTGACTAAAAAGTTCTGTCCAGACTTGACAAGATATGGTCATTTATTTGCTGATCAAATCTTTGTACAGGAGGTTTTCCACTTAAACAGTCTTTCCATAATTTACATTGGCAGGATAAGTTCGAAGTGGCATCAAATGAGATGTTTGCAGCAAATCTGCTCGTCTTTTCCTCAAACATGCTTCACTGAATAGAAAAATAAAAGTCATTCATTTAAGCCTGGCACCTCAGCTTGACATCCCAGGGAGAAAATGAAAGCAGATGATATGATACGGTAAAATATGTTAATCCAAAAAGCATGGCTGAAGTGCATTGGGCTCAAGCATCTCAGCAGACAACGCAAAAGTTCTGCTAACATAATTTGTTTGGATTATTCATTTCGTTTCTTGTTTTAAACTGTAAAGTTCAGCTGTGGTTACAAAGTACAACGATGAACCGAAATGACTTTTTTTTTTTTAAATATTCCTTGTCCAATAATCCACAAACGAACTAAAGGATAACAAGATAAAGAAAAAAGAATCCCATACATGTCAGACTAAAACGATATAGCTTCACAGGAATTACTCCTGTAATATTGTCCCTATGTACAGTTCCTCAAAAGTCCTGAACATTTATTATCCTAAAATGAACTCTAAAAAAAAGGCTTTTTATTAACGAAATCGACTTGTCTGGAGATTTTAAAGCAAAATTGGTTGATGTTATTTGTAGTCCTTATCCGTGACACATCAGAACCTCTCCAAAAACCGAACAACAAGAAACGAAAAATTATTTTCTTTTAGTAAACCTGAACAAATCCAGACTTAGTTCAGACTTTCGACTGAAAGCTACGGACATAAAAATAAATCAACCATAATTATCAGAATATGCTTTTTTCTTTTAAAAGTGTTAAAAATAAATAAACAAACAATCAAAAGGACAAACATTAATATATTTTGGCAGGTATGCACAGAGTCAGTTTGTAAACAAAACAAATCACACAGACGGCTCCAGATGCTCCCTGTGGCCGGGGACCACAGGTCTGTTTGAAGAGGCAGTGGTTCACTCTGTGTGCGCTGTACTCCTCCCCTCAGCTTCCACAACCTGACTGTGCATCTCTGCAGCACCTCCCAACCTCAGCTACAACACGGCTAAATTATTCAAGGGAGGTGTAGGGGAAGGGAGCCCCGCTGCCCCCCTCCTGAAGATGGTCCGTTCACAACGTGAAGCGTGCAGAGATGACTCCCCTTCCCGCCGCCACTCCCTTGCAGAACAGACTACCGGATCCTGGTGAAGAGGTTCAGCACCGACACAGATTCCTGAGAGGGAGGAGTTACACAAATATTGTTTTAAAATAGGTGAGAAACATACCACCAACATGTTGTTGTGTATTTAGGGGAATGGAATGTTTTTAAAAAAAAAAAAAAAAAAAAAAAGGGTCGCTACCTTAGTGGATCTCATTTTACTGAAGACGTTCCAGAACCGAAGCGTCTCATCTCCCGCCCCAGTCACGATGGCTTCTCCATCAGGTGACATGGCCTGCACAGAGCGCCTTATTACACATCCAGTACACAGCATAAAGATCGGGGTAATGCTGTTATTATTCCAGCTACGTTCCAGAAAAGATGCCTGTCTATTCATTATTTTCCAGCAAAGCAGCTACATTTTGGGTCTAGTGACAAATCTAAAAGAGGCCAAAAGAACTTAAAACTAGCAAATTTACTGTCCTCTCAAATTTAAATATATGCACACATTAGACAATATTCAAGCAAAGATTCCTCTGTACTTGTTAGCATCCTTCACTTCTGTGGTTCTAATCAGACAGTTTTATTGTTTATGGTGGTTAAATCTCTGTATAAATTGCTTACCAGGTATAGTACTCTGTAGGAATGCCCGGTGAGTTTTGCCACTTGGGTTAAAGAGGGATACTTCCAAACCAGGATCTGGTTTTGGGAATACCCATGTGTGCTAACCTGGAGAGAACAAACAAAAGAAAAGCAAACAATGAGTGGGAATGTGGCAGACAGGAGCATTCAGTAGGTGTGATATTGAATAAAGGCAGTAAAAAAACCAAAACTGAACGAATAAAAAAAATAGCTAAAGGCAAGGTCACTACGTTCAAAGAAACACTTGTTGCTATGCCAAAAGTCAAATATTTAAGGAAGAGCAAATATTTCTACTTTCTTAGTGAAAAGTGAAAACATTCTTGTAGTAAAAATTAAATTAAAAAAAGAAAGAAATATATATATATATGTGTCAAAACTGCGATTTCAAGGAACTTCCTTATTTATCTCATGTTCAAGTCAATAAAAATGAGGAACTTAAACTGCACTGGCAGGTCAGACCTCAGAAAAAATTGAAAACTGGCATTTACCACAAAAAAACAACTGATTTTTAAATCAGGCTTTAGTAATTAAAATATTTTAACTACTAAGGGATTTTAATCCTTTAGTAATTTCCAAGCTGAGTCACTAGCACATCTGGAACCAACTGTAATTTCCTTTCACATAAACTGCCTCAGAAGCGTCAGAGGACTCACCAGTTCATTGGTGTGCTTGGACCAGGCCAGGTTGCAGACCTGAGAGCCGGTGTCAGTGCACTGCAGTGGCTGGCCGGTCAAAGTGTTCCAGAAGCGGATGCAGCGGTCAGCCGTGCCGCCACCTGAGGCCAGCAGGCCGTGCTGGTGGGGCGACCAGGCGATGGCCTTTACTGCAGCCAAGTGCTCCGTGTATTGCTGCACGGGCAGCACGCTCGAGTGGTTCCACACAAGCAGCTATTGAAACGGGGGAAATGCAGGACATTAGATTGCTCTCCAGATGTGCAGCCGTCGGAGGAAACAGATAAAATCCTTCGTCTGCCTACCTTGTTATCATTTCCACCTGAAGCCAGCAGCTGGTGGTCCGTGCTCCACTTGAGCCCGCAGACTTCCTGCCTGTGTCCCTGCAGACGGCGCTCCGACTGCAGAGGTGGCGCTCTGATGTCCCGCTGCAGGATCACACGATCGCGGCTTCCAGACGACAGCTGGTCGGCGTTCCACGCCAAAGCACCTGGCAGCAAGAAAAGAAAAAACGAAAGGCAGGTCGAAGGGGAGATGATTCACTGGGTGAGAACGAGAGACACTGATAACAACTGCTAGGAAATATTCAAAAGCTTCTAATAAATCCGTTTTTGCACAGTCTCCTCCTCCATCTGTCTGACTGTCAACTCACCCACTCTGGCCGTGTGTCCCTCCAACACAGAGAGCTTCTTCCCTGCTGCCGCGTCCCAAATCTGGACGTAGCCCTTATGAGTGCCCACCGCTACCAGGTTACCCTAAAAACAACAACAACACGCCCAGTCAAACACAGCTCAGCCAAAACACTTAGATACGTGATTGTGGAGTCAGGGGACGCATTTAAACCTTTAATGTTTCATTTAACTATTGAAAAAGAGGAATAGAAATTTAGTGCTCGGTTCAACAATGGATACTGAGCCAGTTTCTATTTCAGTAACCTTTTTTCTGTAAATCCTGGGTAGCTTTAATACAATGTCCATTTCTACTCCCATTGACCAGATTAGAAACCTGATTTTTAAATAGTGAACTATTTAGACCACGATGTTTAAATCGTGATCTAAGTGGTCTACATTTAGATCCAATGTAAATGAAAATCCAACTCGACCAGCAGGCATTGTGTCTAACCCAACCCAACCCTACTGATTAACTTTAATTATAGGCCTGAGCCAGAAGAAACCTGGCATATTATTTTAATTAAGATTTTACTGCTTTTTTTTAGGCCATCATTTAAGTAAGAAGTAAACCTTCTCACATTTTTAGCTTTTGTTCAATGTCCTCCGGCTCCGTCCTGTCGCTTGTTGTCGCCGCAGGGTGAGTCAGTTTGGGATGCGTGATTGATGGGAACCAATTGCTGCTGCTTGAGTGGAGCAGGGCGGAGTCGCGTGCGCTGCACTTATTACATTCTGACTAGAATGCGCACCCTCCTTATTTCCTCAGCAGGTTAATTATCAGCTCCTTTATTTAGACTATAATAAGTAGATTAACACAATTGTGCATGGTGTATTCTCGTTTGGCCGTCTCTGTCCATTATCTATTCACTAGCTGGCGTTGGGCTCGGGTCATAAATCTAAACTCTACATTATAAACAGAGTAAATCTTCTAGTCAGGTTTTAGCCCAATATGTATATATATTTTTTTAACAGTGTTTATGTTGTGTAAATATAAACATACAAACAGCCCTGGTATGAGCACTGTTCAGGGATTTTGACTAAAATAAATGCAGTAGCTCAGATACATCATGCTGACTGGTGATATATCAAGTTTCCACAGAAGCCAGAAACATTCCTGCATATTTGACAGATTAAGTCTTTGTGCCTTTGGCCAAATCAATGTTAATTTTTCAACTTAATTTTGTGGAGAACATTATCCAAATGAAAACCAGACACACTCATGTGTACTGTACACATTAATACAGGCCATTTGTAAGTCACATGGAGATGTAACAGTCCATATTATATTTTAACTAAAGGCTGTGACATAAAAATATGTATTTATTTCTTTAATAGATGCATTTTGGTTGAATTGAGGACTAATTTTTGCATTTCCAACTAAGCCTCATCATACTTCATATTCTAATAATGCATTTTGTTGGCGTTTCATAAATAATGTGAATTTCACTGCACTTTCAACGTATCAACTTATAAATGGGACATTTTTCCTTAAATTTTTTTTCTGTTATACAGTAATTGCAAATACCTAAAGTGAATTAAAGTCAAATTTTGTTTTGATTTCTGGAGAAAAGTAAAGTCGAAAATAAGTCACTCAACATTAGTGACTTATTTTAGAGCTCCACCATTTCATATTAAGAAAAGTTACATTTTTTTGGTAAAAGGATGGGAACCTACCCTCTCTGACCAGCCCACTGATGTAACCGAATCTCCTTCTACAGAGAGATCGCAAAGACGCGTCACCTAGGAAACAAAAAAAAGTTATCAATACAGGCAACACAAGGATGGGAAAACTTTCAACGCCAAATTCAAAAGAGGCGTCGCACACCTGGCTGGTGCAGGCGCTCCACAGGTAAACGCAGGTGCCCAGCCCCACGCTGAGCACGTTCAGAGAGGACCAGTCCACCAGGTTGAGGTAGAAGTCATCCTGAAGCTCTGGAGCATCTAAAACTTTAAAGGGAATTTTGGAAATCTTTCGAGTAGGCTTTCTTGGTGACCGTAGCAATTTTTGGCTGCAAAGCAAATTACAAGTTAAGAAGAAATCACAGCAACAACAACAAAAAAAACCTCATTGATTCTGGAATAAAAATGATTACCTGTTGCTACTGACGGGTGATAAAGAATACGGGGAAACCGTGTTGCCATCTTCTTCTGGTAGAGCCCTCTTCGTACTAACAGAATACTATGAAACACAAACGGCAAGTAAGTTGGAGAAAATCCCAGTTTAAAATGAACAAATAACAAATTACAGCCGTTTTCTTTTCTTACACTAAAAAGGCTCCTCTTGGCAGGAGTAGATGGCTGCAATCGACGGTCTTCAGACTGAGGGTCTTGAACTTTCTCGATTCCCGCTCCTAGCAGCTCGTTCTTCAGCAGAGCGGAGTAAGCCAGACCATCCACTGACGAGAGATGCACATGAGAGGTGAAAAATCTAACCGGGCTGTCAAAATTAAACATGAATTCACTGCACTCCCTCTGCAATTTCACTGCTCCCGCTCACATTTTAGCGAGAATATTTGCCTGAGCTGGTGTTTAATCCTGGTTTTCTTATTCTATATGCCTTCTCACATTTTTTAAAGAAAAGGTCACGTCATCAAAACTGGCTTGAAGAAAAGCTTGAGGAAACAGTCCAAAATATTAGATAAAAATCAGCTCTAAAAGCAATAAAAAAATCTGTTATGGCGCAAAGACTCACTGTCTTCTCTGATGCATGTTGTTTAATAGAAAGAATGCATAATTTATCATTAATTAAATTTCAGTAGGATACGATATTTAAACTCAAATGAGGAAAAAAATGTACTGATTTTATTTTTTAGAAGAACACGACTAAGGACTTCATAGCGACACCTTTGTTGCCAAGCACGGCTCAGAGATTTTGCTTAGCTGGTCATCAGGTTGGCAAACCTCTCAGGAAGGCAGGAAGGATTTTGGTTCACCCCTCTGTTCAGAAATACTACAAATCCTTTAGGTTTAGTGGTTGCTGCTAAGCAACACAAAGCTACGGCTCACTCAATACATTTTTGGAGGATAGAGGTGTGGAGACTGACTGGGAGCCTCAGTGACATTGACGCTGATCTCCCTTAGCCTCCTCCTTGTTGCCCTGGCGATGCGTACTGGGTCACCATCATTCACCACTGACCAATCAGTGCCTCTGCTATGAGAGGAATGCACGATATTTTATGATGCATGCGCGTCATCTCAGTCCATAAATGTGTTGAATTCATGTTATAACAGAAAAACTCTCTGATTTTTCATCATCATATACTTTCCAACATTTCTGAATAAAAACAAAAAACAGATAGTTGCACGATTTACACCCTGTTCAGATCTCCTATCTTATGCCTTTGACATCTCCTGTCTTTCCATGGTGATAGCTGATATGAAAGGATTTATTCTGCCTTTGACCTCTGTGCCAAACAGACACATGAAACCTGGCAGGGTCGCCAGGGATCAACACCTCATTTCACTAAAACCCTTTCTTTCCAGGTGAGCAGGCTTACAAAACAGCTGCGATCAGATAAATATTTCCTCCACTTCGTGTTCATTGAACAGAAGACAGCTAAACAGAAAAGTTACTGCATCATCAGAGCTTTCAGTAGGGATGTTTAGTTCAAGCTCAAAAATGCTTGAATCAGGTCAGGCGTCACAAATTCACACACAGCAGCTCTGATGTTCGTCTCCAGGAGTTTCCTTACAGGCAGAGCTGAACCAGAAAGGCTCAGGGTTTTAAAATCATTTTTATTTTGAATTTAACACTTTTGGTAGAGTCAAGGTGCAGGAACCAGGTTTTACGTTCATAAGTAACCACAGAAAAAAAGAAAAAGGGTAATGATCATCGATTTCTTTACAAACAAATCTTTTCTACGCTTCCATGCAAGCAGCAGAACAGCAGTATGAAAAGGTGTTTTGCCTCCTTTAAAAATATCAAACCAATTGAAATATTAGTCAAAGTCAACACAAGTGATCACAAAATGTAATTTTTAATTCATGTTCGTTATTAAACGAGAAATTAAACTGGCCAACATGTCTCCAAATCCAGAAGATACAATACTTTGTAGTTAAACACCAAATAGTTAATAAAGTGCGACATCAATGTTTAGCCAAAACATCATGTTGCTTGAGAAAAAAAAAAGACGAAAGGCTTCAATTTACCAAACTACGACTTAAGAAAGATGAAATGCTGACATAATAAAACAACTCTTAAGTGACCGTTGTGATAAACACTGGTTTTTAAAATAAGAAGAGCATAGCTGAGATTTTACAAAAAGTTAAAAAGGGTAGAATTATGCAATTTATGTAAGATTTGTGTTTTAATTCACAGCATTTTCTGCCTTGACTAACTCAGAATCCTTTAAGTGAAAAATTAGGAGTGACTGATATCTATCTCTGTTATTGCCTGCTTTGAGATGTCAGGAGAAACGGATGCGGTCATGGATTTGTGCCAAACATACCTCAGGTTGAGCGAAAAAAATGAAAAATTAAGACATATAGTACCTTTATTGCTGTCAGTTGTCCCATCTTTGGTTTTTCTATTTTGACTGTGCGACTTTTCAATTTCCTGGATCAGAAAATGAAAAAACAAACAAGACAAAGCTGCACATTAAACAGAAGATCAAACAAACAAAACGCTATGCGTTCGCTAGGACAGACAGCGAAGTCGCCGGTGCAGAGCAGCAGACTCACATTAATGCGGTGGAAGTTGACACTCCAGTTGGCTCCCGCCCGGGAGGGAATGAAGCGATCACCGTGCTTGCTGGGAGAGGACAGGGGGGAGCTGGTGGGTGTCAGAGATCGCACCGCTCCCACAGCTTTCTACACGAGGGAAGAGAGAAGACGGCATTTTCTGACTGGAGGCCAAACAGAAACGGCTCTTGGACACAGACTTGAAATCTTAATAACAAAACAGGAGGATAATTTATGTGGCAGATGGTGCATTCATTTGAGGTGTTAACAACAGGAGGCAACATTTACAAAGGCCAATCATTTGGCCAATGAGGTCCTGTTTTAGCTCAACCCTGGAGCCATCGTCAAATAACTCGCCTGTTAACTATTTTCTTTCACACAGATAGACAGTAACAAGCTCGTCCATTTTTAACCTCATGCCAGTTTACAACTATTCGATTGAGAGAATTATCAATATTGTTCAATGATGATGAATTAAACATACTAGTTAAGACAGATGGCACAACTTTCTGCGCCTGGTGCTTCTGTCTTCTTGACTGTCGCCTGAAGGCCTTTACATTCTCAGAGCTGAGGATTGGACCAAATAACGGAAATTTGATGCAATCAGTTAGCTTCTTTTTGTCAAATAGACACTTTATAGATTCTAATATATTGAATATGAGTCGATAATCTGGTTATCTTTACAATAAATCATTACAAAATTTGAGGCTTTGGCTGAAGATGCTTTATTTGAACAAGCAACTCTAAAAACTGAATGCACACTTGCGTTGTATATAGGCAACAGACAAACAAACTTCAGACCAAAGAGCTTCTATATTGCGTTTGCTAACGTGAAGCTGAAGAGGGTTCTTCAGTAAAGCGCAAAAGTCTGGCTCTCTTTGAAGCTGTTACCTACCAAATCAACATCGAGCTGTTTCATCTTGTATACCAATTAAACATAAATTACAACTGCATGTTGTTACCTTTATTCCATAATTGCCTAGATTGTATTTTGGCCAGATTATGGTAAGATATCTGCATAATATTGATCTCCTTCAACCCCTACATCACTCTAATTGCCTATGAACTCAGTCTATCAGAGCACTTGCTACAGTCAAAGATCCACATATTTTGAACTTTTTCCACATTTGATTTTTGTGTTTTTCTGGTTTTCCAAAAACGTTAAAATATGACTTAGGCAGTTATGCTATGAGACTAATGATACTAGCCTCTTAGCTAGATGCTGATTCCGCAAATAGGGAATCAGCCAATCACATGACAGCAGATGTATTACAGCATCTAAATATGTTGGATGATCAAAACAAGCATCAGGATAAAGTACAAAGGGAACTTGAGTTGCTTTGACAGAGGAATGATTGCCGGTGACAGACAGGTTTGACCAAGCATTTCAGAAACTAACGTCCAGGATTTGGACAACTATCCAGTGAGAGATAGTTGTGTTGATACCTAAAGAGAAAGCTCAATTGTTCATTAAAACCCTTAAACGCAGAGCACAATCTGTGAATGCACAATATGCTGACACCGACTAGTGGAAGACTGCACTGGGTGTCACTCCTGTCAGCTGAGAACAGGAAACTGAGGCTTCAGTTAATACAGGCTCACCAAGATGGAACAATAACAGCCTGGAAAACTGTTGCCTGGTCTGATGAGTCTTGATTTCAGCTGTTACATTCAGATGGCAGTGTCAGACTCTGGTGAAAAACAACGTGAAACCATGGAGCCAAATAGCTTTATATCACTCTTTCAGGCTGGTGGTGATGTAATGGCAAAGAAGATACTTTTTTTGCACACTTTGGGCCCATAAGTGCCATTTGTTGTTCAAATTTAAATAAAAACAGGAAGAAATACTTTTTTTAGCCATATTATCTTCTGTGAGATATTGTTTTTGTTTCCTATCAGAAACAAGATTTTTGGTTCAATGAAAATAAATTAAATCCAAATCGTTCTAACCATTATTGCTGACTATCTCAATATCTTTTTTTACATTTTACAAATCTGCAGATGGCCATTTCCAGCAGAATTATGCACCATGTCTCAAAGTTCACAACATTGCAAACTGGGCTCTTGAACATAACAATGAGAGCAATTTACTCTAGTGGCTCCAATGTCCCCAGATCTCAATCCAGTAGAGTACGTTTTGTGGTGAAACAGCAGATTCACAGAATGGATGTTCAGTTGACAAATACACAATTGTGTAATGCCATTATATATTTATGGAACAAAATCTCTTATAAAAAAAAAAAAAAGAAGATGTATCATTGGAATGTCACTTTGTCCAATATTAAAACCACAAAAGACAGTCTTTAGGTTGAGTTTCTCTTCGGTATGTTGTGCATAAGATGCCAAATGTCACAGTGGGAGTTATAAACAAATGACAGATCAAATAAAGAGCAACGCAGAAAATCTGGGACAATAGGATATGGTCTCCTTATTACAAGTTTTAACAGTGATATGGCACAAAACCATGCGGTAAAAGTGTTTAGAAATATTCAGAAAATTTGAAACTTATGTAAAAATACCATAACTTGAATAGAGGAATAGTACAGAGAATAGAATAGAATGTATTACTATATATTGGGATTCTTGTGCATTTCTTCAACTCAAGAATAGTAGACTTTTTAGAAAACAGAGAATAAACTGGACACATAAAAAACAATAAAGTATGTAAACATCATAAAGTGATGTTGATATTTTCATGACACTCCAATGAACAAGCTTAATCCTGAATCTTGCTCATTTTTGTGCCACTTTTAATTTTCTCCTGCATGTTCTACCAGCTTCAATGAAAACAATTTTGCGGGGATAGAAAATGAGCAAAGAAGGAAAGGCAAGTCTCTTGCATACTTACTATGGGGCTTGCGTTCTCATTTTGGATATTTATTTGTCTGAGCAGTCGGCACTCATAGTCCTGATCCATCATACTTTAACAAAACAAGCAAAGACAACAAATTATGTTACAGCACAGATTAGAAATGTAAATAATTGACTAATTGTAATTTTTGACATTCAGAAGACTCTTTAGTCTAACAGTACTTAAATTAACTTTTTAAATGACGCTGCAAAAAATGACAGGTTACATGTTTTGTCTTGAGATCGCTTGTCGTTTTGTTGATTACCATAAAAGGTTAATTGTATTACTATTTATTAAGAAGCAGAAAACAATCCATTTCAGTCATAAATTAGTCAAATCAAGTATAATCCTAAAAAAAACAACAAACAAATAAAAACGAGTGAGGAAATGGCAGTACAGCTCATAAATGTTTGCTTCGTCCTGAAGCCAAGCGATGCTAAGTTTGGATTTGACGTGACATTATTATTAATTTATTTTATAAGGAATTGAGTTCATTCTAAATCGATGCTAATAAGAGCACCACTATAATCTACTTGCCAGTACAAAACTATTTACTTAGATCTGAAACAGCATCTTAACCGCACGGATTTACCTGTATTTAGCATTAGCATTTCATGTTAATTATCGTTAATATATAGTCGCAGGACTAAAAAGAAACAAAAACAAAATAAAAACAATCCAATCACCTAGCGCACAGAGCTAAGCTAAGGTTAGCTGTCAAGCTAATGCTTTGTCAACACTATTTGTGAACAATCTCCACTTGCGATAAGTCCTACCTTTATCCGATACACTCTCCTCTTTTGGTACGGGTAACCTCCTTCTGTCCAGGCGTGTCAAACTCAGGTCTTTTCTTGTGCCTTTAAAACGGGAATTAACAGAATACAAATGTATTCTTTAACCGAGCATTCAATTAGGGTTTGCAAAGCACCACGGGAAGGGCGTGACGTCACTGATTTTGAATCGCACACTTCCCGTTGCTAAGGAAACGTGTGCCCTAGTCGGCTCTGGTCTTTGTCATGCAATATAATAAATTAATGTTTGCCTATATAGCAGCCTATTGAGCTTTCATGAAGATAAGGCATTTTTAAAACAAGCCAAGGAGCCTTAGTCTGAAAGCAGCTGGGCTGCTGTCACAGAAAGTATAATTAATAAAAATTACGCTCTTTTTTTTATTTAACCACTGGCTTTGTGTGAACATAAAAAGGAAAACGTGTGCACCTTGATCAAATCAGGCTTAATTGGGGCCTGCCCATAGCAATGCATAAGGAGAGCAGACACTGCCTCCATGCATTGCATGGCAGGCACCTATTGTTCTTCTATCAATAGAATGTCTCTTTATTTCTGATTTTTTCTGACTTTCTTTATTTATTTTTCTTACGTCACCGTTAATGCGGCTCGTACCGCTGCATGTACCCCCATAAAAGTGGTATCAAAACGTGCGGCTCGGTCCCGGGAGGGGCGCTATTATTTTTATTGGCAATCGGAGTTAAAACGGCAACGTAAAAAGCGTCGAAAGAGCAAAATTACCAACTGCCGAAACGAAAAACGATACAGAGTGTAACTGACATTAACTGCCGCTCTTTTAGAGTGAGAAAAAGAGTGGATTTTTGACAAAAAAATTATTTTGAAATCGCCCTCATGCCTACAAATATCGCTCGATTGCTCTGAAAGTCGGTCAAAACATCGCACCGAATGCCTGCTCCGGTAAAATGTTTTCAAAATTTCTCTAGGTCTTACGGTTTTCCGTCAAGGTGCTTCAGAGCAAAAACAAGTGACAGGTTTACTCAGGCTCTGAGTCATTCATTTTGAGACTTTTCTGAAAAGTTTCAGAGCTCAGCGCAGCCATTTTTCTCTCGCCGCTGTAATTTCTGTGTTTGTGCAACAGATATGAATCGCGGTAGTATCGGAGACGATGAATCGATCTCCCACACGCTTCAAACGGTTTTCAGATCGGCTTTACCGATCCTGAAAGAGAAGCATCTGTTCATACTGATTTTTTCATCAAAGCTCAGGTTGATAGAATTTTCTCCAGCTTTCTGACAGTTGGCAGAGAACTAATCACCATAGCAACGGAACACAGAGGCAGGCAGAGCAGCTGGTTTGAACTACAGAAACGTCATCACTTTAGTTCTGAGCAGAATGTCAGAACTGTCTCTTACTACACAGCTCAGCTGATCACAATGTTACAACTAGAATGTTTTGGGCACCATATAAGTGTTTTAACCCAACCAGAGTTACTCATAAGATTAGTGTAACCATTTATAACAAAATGTTATTAAAATAAAAGCTTGAATATTCCTCTCGGGCCTTTATTATCTTTTTCTCTCAGGTTAGTGTGAAGCAGTTAGAAAAACTAACTGCTTTAAACAGGTTAGAACTACAACATGGTCTCAGTTAATGAGGATTGAGCTGTCATTTAGAACTACAACATGGCGGAACTGTCAGTTACTACAGAAGAGGGATGAGCTGTCATTTAGAAGTACAACATGGCGGAACTCTCGATGCCTACAGAAGAAGGATGAGCTGGCATTTAGAATTACTTGCTCTTTTGGCCATTATATAGCTGGATTAACCAAACCACTGTTACACATTGAATTAGTGTGGTCATTTAAAATAAAGCTCATTGAAAATTTCAAAATAAAAGCCTAAATATCCCTCTGAGATTAATGCACCGCCGCAGGCGGTGCACAAAATATTAGCCTCTTTTATCTGTTGCCCTAAGGTCAGTGCACCGCCACAGGCGGTGCAAATAATATTAGCCCTTACTATCGTCTGATCTCAGGTTAGTGCACTGTCTTGCGCAGCAAAACAGTGCATTAGCATTAGCCTTTTCCCTTAAAAAGCTTTCCCCTGTTTTTCTTGCTTATTAGACATGTTTAGTATACTGACTATAGTAAGTCAAATAGACACATCATGCTACTGATACCACACATGACAGTGACAGCATTTATGCTAACATTAGCATTTTAGCTTATACACCAATTTCAACATACAGATTTGCACATGTCCATGTTTGTCAACATGCTTTTGCTTCTGCACATGCTATTGACTATACTGTAGCTAAGATTAGCATTGATGCTAACTTTTAGCATCAGAACGCTGGGTCCAAACCGACGGGCACACTTTGGCAGGCCCCATTTAAATTTCTGCAGGAATTTTCTAGTTCACAAATAACATTTCTTAGTGGTTGTGACATGAAATGACATGAATGACGACATGATATTCCCACATGAGTGATACTGATTTAATTCAATATATATCAGTTAATATGGCTTCTACACAAGGAAGGGTAGATAATTGTAGATCATACTCATGAATACAAAGTGAAATTTATTAATTACTATACTGCACATTTAATAATGAAATTATGATTCCATCTTCTTTGCAAAATTACCAAAGCTCTTATAACTGAAGGGAGGTGGGCTTTCACTACAAGCTCAAGTCCTTTATTATCTTTGACAGGCCTTTTTTTCCAGGATTGACCCATATTTAGTTTCATCTTGAATCAAACCAGTCTTCCTGTCTGGCCGTGCTACATGATCCTGACATCAGCATGCTTCATAATTGGGACGCTCTGTTCAGGCTAGTGTGGAATGTAAATTTTCCACCAAACATAATATTTGGCATATTGGAATTATTTTTAATTTTGGATCTTATTAACCAGATCTCTGCCTTTCACATCTATGCTAACATGGTTGTGACAAACCGAAACTTGATTATGACTTTCTTCTTGTTCTTCAGTAAAGGTTACATTAGAATTGTGTTTAATTAATAGCTCTGTTGAAAGATTTCTGTACCCAAGCTGTGAATCTCTGCAGATCCATCAGTGTTACCGTGACTGGTTCTCTGTTTAATGCTCTTTGCCAGTTTAAGAGTTTAGCTATGTCTCCACTTGCGGTATATAAGTTGACTGATGGCACAAAAATGATTATACCCATGCATAATAATCCATGGATATAATCCGTTTTGAGTTTGAGAATTTTTTCTTTCAAAGAGGACTGCATGAATCTCTTAACCGCTTTATTTGTATAAAAAGAAATGCCAGTGAAATAAGTGTACTGCAAATAAGTACTAAAAGAAATTATATGTGCAAAAGATTAAAAAGAACATACATTCAATGACAAATCCTGGAACTATTGACAAACAGTGTGATAATTTGTACGGTACTGCAAAACCCAGTAGAAAATCATAACCTAAAATTTTGCTAAAGCAAAATTCTATAATTTAAACTATAATTTACTCTAACATTGTAAATTGTGACGTTATATTTCAGGATTAAGGTCAAGAATGTTGTTTTCTAAATGGTCCAATAGCTTAGCTAAATTGATTCACAGTTGTAGAAAAACTTAGATTAGGTTCAAGTAAATGACCGTAATTCTACTAAAAATAAAAAAAGAAACTACGTTTCCAGTGATATGTGCAAAAACAAATTTTAAATGTGATATAAATTGAACAAACAACTCAAAAACAGCTACAATAAAACAATGGGGGCTCTGCAGATTAAGAGCCTAATGAAGGTCAAATCAGAACAGTTATCGCGCAAATTTTTGAAAATTCAAATGAGAGTTAATTGTGGGCTACTTCTAAATTTGGTTGGGTTTATATCACATGTTATATCACATGTTAAGGTGTCCTGAATTAGGCTCTATTAAAAATGATTGCTCACAAAATGAATGCAGGAACCCCATCGCGAAAACAATCTTTCTCTTAGCATCACATTCTCTGCAAAGTACAGCATTTCATAAAAAAATATATATATACACAGAAAGATGATTAAAAAATGGAGTCTGACAATCCAACAGAACAGACCAATGCAAATGGAGAAAATAGGAGGATAGAATCACTGTTTTGAAAAAATGTGAATGCTAAAATGGCAAACTAAACAAAATAATCTGAGTGTAGCTTCCTGGTCTACAGGGAGGAGGTGTCTCTGGCCATGAGCTGCGAGCCACTGTTGACCTGGAAGCGGGTTTCATCAGATATACCATACTGCTCCAATGGATCCTGTACAGAAAGCAGACAGTGAATACAGAACAGCAGTGGCAATTAATTTTTATTACAGTGAAATTAAATATTTTTAAACAAACTATTAATTGAAACAACAAAGATGAGAATACCTTACTATATTTAACTGTAGTTTGCTTATACAACTAACAGTTTGTGGTCAAAATAGTGGCTGCAGAAATCTCTATGCAGAATATGTTCCTTATGTCTCTGAATCCATAAAAATTAAGAAAACAGAGTGCACTGTTTGGCATGTACTGCCAATAGCAGTCATCACCAAACAAATGGTAAATATCCATGTTTTTCAACCAGCAATCAAAATGTTCTAAAGGTACGGCTAAGTTACTCCCTGCTTTAACTTCAGAGACAAATCAAACACAAGTAAATGAGAAGGACTTCAGCTGCAGCATGTACTGCTTTAAAGAGGTTTATCATCACTGCCTGCAAAGTTTCAAGGAACTTTTCTTAAAATAGTCTGTAAAGGCCTGTGGATTATTCTCTTAAGCAGGAAATGTTCTTCTTGGGTTTGTAGTGCTAATATAACACAGCAGAACAAGAAGAAGAAAAAGAACAAGAAGGAAAAAAAGAAGAACAAAAAGAAAAATGAGAATAAAGGGAAGAATGAAAAAAAGAATGTGATTAAGAAGGAAAAGAAGCAAAAAGAACAAGATAAGCTAAAAAGAACTGAAAAAAGAAAGGAAAAGTAAAAGGAAGAAAAATCCAAGCTGACAATAGATAACTGAGCAGAATCTATTTCCTTGTTGTTTCAGTACTGATACTTATGTTTAAAATACTTCAGTGACAGAAATGTTCCCAGTACCAATCACTGTTCAAAGGTCGCCACCAAGAAAGAGGCTTAATCTGTGTTGCTGCAAATCTCACCTTTCCAGTGAGTCTGTGGATTTCTGTTCGATAGAATATAAGATTCCTCCTCATGAACTCGTAGCTGCAAGAAATTACAAAAATTAGTTGAGCATTTTAGGCCTGCAGTTAATTTTATAACAGTCAACTAGTCATGGGATTGTCGCTGGTAAACATTTATAGCTTTAAAAGGTAAAAATCATAAGGTTACAGTATTTTTACACTGCAGTTTGCAAGCTATAAGATTGCCAACTTGTAGCTTGGCAAGCTGGGCAATCTTGGCAATACTAAAGAGAATGTAATCTCTTAAGTAGGAGATTTACACATAAAAAAGTGTAAATAATAATTAAAGCCAGGTAGCATGGGATGTAAACTAAGCAAACAATACTATCCTTTTCCCTCTGCAGAAATAATTCTCATGTAATTACAAAATTGTAACACTTCATGTCACACTTTAAAAGAGCAACACTTGGCTGACCAAGCAGGGATATAGCTCAATAACTATAACATATTTAAAACTACTAAAGTAAACAAAAGAAACAAACCGATGAAGTAAGATTAAAACTACTTTTCTCACTGAACCACAGCCACCTTCAAGCAGTTACAAAAGGAGACACATTTCCAAAGACAAACCATTAAAAATTATATGACTAACACTAATGCCACTGTTTCTCACAGTGATAGGAAATTAAAAATATCTAAGCCGGTGATGCACAAATCAATTTGTTATTGATTTCATGATTAC
This sequence comes from Phalloptychus januarius, assembly GCA_902982915.1. NCBI lineage: Eukaryota > Metazoa > Chordata > Actinopteri > Cyprinodontiformes > Poeciliidae > Phalloptychus > Phalloptychus januarius. The sequence goes on along the minus strand of CADWAE010000466.1, from coordinate 9,481,839 downwards.
TGTAGAGTTAATTGAGGTTAGCAAAAGAGTAAGGTGTTAAGTTAAGCTTTCATCTTATGGTAAGATCATCCCATATTTATGTTGAGCACAAATGTTTGTGTTAAAAGAAAGAAAGATGTCGGTCTTACCTGGCTTTGATAAGAGAGTCTATCCACTCCTTACATTGCTCTTCAGAGTCGCATTCAAACAAATATTTCCTCTCCGCTTCATCTAGAAATGCTGGGAGAGAAACATACATCAAGTTAGTAAAACACTCAAATTGAAACTGTAAAACAGTCATGATTATTGGACTTTGCTCCTACATGGATGCACTTTCTCACAGAAATAGGAATGAGATTGTTACTGGTATCAACAAACCAAAGTTTTTTCTTACTAGGAAGAAAGTTGATAAAACAAAAAAGGTTCTGCCTAATTGAATGGCAGACGGCAAGAACAAAAATGTGATTTATTTGTATGTGGTGTGCATAAATATCTGTTGCTGAGGGTCAGTGGCTCACCAATAGAGAAAGTCTGACTGTCTTCTCTCTCTACACGACACTGCTCCAACAGCAGAGCCCCGATCGGCTGCAAAGTAAACATTTACATGGAAATGAGCAAAGTCATCTACTAAAACAGATGTAATACTTATTGTGTATAGCAAAATAGGAAGCAGTGACTCAAACCGACCTCCTCTTCATCAGTCCGGAAGTAAAACAGAAAGTTAACTACCAGTTTCACCAGCCTCCTCTTGACAACTGTACGTGAAAGATACACAGATAACACCCTTCTGAACAGTACACTTACGGATGTTAGCGCAGTCAATAAATAAGTGACGTAAACATTAGTTGCTGTAACAGAATACTCTAGAGTTGAGCATTGAAGTCAGAAGAAAATGCGTCGTATTTTACCGTCTCCTTTCTTGGGACCTCGCATTCCCAGCTCTGCTGCCATCTCTGAGGGTTGGCGGCTCAAACATACCAGCTCCTTCTCGTTGAAACGCATCTCGATCACTGAAGAGGGCGGAGGGGTTTTCTTTGGCTACGAGTGGATCGCTTTACTGAATAAAAACATTTCAAAGAAGTTCTCTAACGATAAATATGCCGGAGCGATGTTGCTGTTTCTCAAGTCGAGTTAGCTGCTTCTTTATCTGATGTCCCCGCACCGTGACCGAGGCAGTCCACTCATCTCTGCGGCGAGGTTGTTGAACATCCGTGGCCACACTTCTCCTTCTGCTGCACACCGGATAAACTCACTACTGTGTGCCTGTCTGATAAGATTTGCGAAGGTTGTCGAGCACCCAGAACGTCCATTACTGCCATCTAGTGGGCTGGAAGGTGAAGTGCCCGTCTATTCCAGTGGTCAGCAACCTGAGGCTCCAGAACCGCTTTTCCCCCTCCACCGTGACTCTAGAAAATTAAAGTAGGCAATAAAGTGGTTTAAAAAGTAATTTAATGTTTTTTTTTTTTGCTTCAAACTACGACATGTTTTTATATCTATATCTATTTTTCTTCAGTTCCCATATTTATGGAAATAATTCACTCAGCTGATGTCTTTCCACTAAAAATATTTTTTTTTCAGTTGTAAAAATTTGAAAATAGAAAAAAAATGTTAAATATTAGTTTTCAAGATAAAACATTGTGTTTATGTTGATAAAGTTTCACATTTTTGAGGCTCTTGAAAAAAATTATTTTATACCAGTGGGGGGGAAACGGCCTCTTTGAATAGGGCAGTTTGCTGATCCCCTGATCTATCGAATAGTAAAATCTTATCAATAAATAAACTTTCAAATAAGGTATTTTGTCAAAGTTAAAGTAAATTTGGAAATAAAAATCAATGCTATGATAATTTAAATGTAGCAAAGCATATATTCATTATTAAAACAACAACAAAAAACATATAGAAACAATTAGAAAATGAACTCATTGAATTTCTCATTCAATGTGTTAATTGACTAAAACAAATGCAAAACAGTAGATATATAGTTTTTTTATGTGCATTTGTAAAACTTGCTCCAACAATGAATTACTATCTAAAGACACTCATAGATGGAGAAAGTAAAATCACTTTGAGTGAATGTAATTGATGTGGACCACAGAACACCAGCATCATTTTCAGAAATTTGCTGCAAGCTTAAATAGATTTAATGATGAGTAATTATTAGAAGAAGTTTGTGATTTGTTCAGTCAATGTCAAACAGTTGCAATGATTTTATGTCATGTAATGCAGGATGGAAACTTACTGATGATTCAACCATGTTCTTTTAATACCAGACATCAAATTATTAATTTTAAGGTGATTTATTGCCAGTATTATACATTGAGCAGGTATGAATAAAATTAAACAATATAGGAGAAAATAAAAAAAGAAAGAAGAGTAATGAGAAGTAAAGAAAAGTAAAAAGGGGAAAAAACAGAAAAGAAAGGAAGAAAAGAAACGGAAAAGAAGACAAAAGAAAAGAAAGGAAGATAAGAGAAGTGGGTTAAGAGGGGAAACATGTTAACTTTAGGCTTGCGCTCCCAGTCAGTAGGTGGCAGTATTCAGTTCATAAATTGCTAAAGAAAAAACCTGTAGAAAGAAAGCTAACTGCTTCTGCGTTCTTCTTTCGTTTGAGTCGGTAAGCGCTTTGAAAAACGAAGTTTCATTGTTACATATCGAAATTATTTTACTCTATGCGTATCTGTCAATAATTATGTACACATATATTCTTTGTTTTATGATAAGTGGGGGAAACCAGGAGAAATCTGCTTCTATTTGCTAACATCGCTAGCTTTGCATTAGCATGCTTATAATGTAATCTAAGCTAACATAAAGCTAAATGTGTTTTAAATGGGTTGTTTGATTTTGAAGCTTTTGGTCGTTGGTGGAATAGTAAATTATGATTCATGTGTTATAAATGATGTTGGTCAAATGGGGTAAAAGAAAATATTGTTTTATATTTTCTTTGAGGCACGTGAGCTGGAACCCTCAGTCACATTTATACATTAGTTTGTAGCGAACCAACTTAAAGTACTTATTTCATATGTTGTGTTTTACTTAAGCTGATTTTTCGCAGAAAGATGATTGGTTAAATAAAAAGAGAGAAGACATACATACTTGCAAGACAAATCAAGCGCAGTTTCAACAATAACATATATTTTGATAAATGAAATTATAATTTCTCACAAACAGCGAAAAGTTATAGACTAAATAATTTTCAGTGATACTGGTGTTTCACTGAAAATATACAAATACAATAGGTTCTACTGTATTTGTAGACCTATTGTAAAGGTTGAATAGAATTATTTTTATGAATGTGACAGAGGTATTTCTTCCAAATTTACCCTGCTAAAAGAATTACAACACTTCTGATTTTCACTCTTGGTAGAATGATGGTCCCAAACCCTAACCCACCTTAAAACAAGATTTTTTTTCTCCTAAAACATTGTTTTTAAAAAAATCTGAAAAAAGCTCTAATTTGTTTTTAGTCGTTAGATGCTAACCCATAGACTTTTTTGATGGATTAAACAGTAAATTAAAGTAAAAATTGCCAGATTCTGGTTTCCGGACAATAGATTTCTCTGCGTTTCTATTGATTGTTTTATAAGTAAAATGGTCGTCATATGCTTTTTATTATCATGTTTTCACATAGGTAACAAACAGGAATTTGTTCCAAGTCTAGTTTTAACTAGACGGATTCTGTTCGAGCGCTTGAGTCCATCCACTCGTAAACATGGATTTCCAGCACCGAGCCGGAGGGAAAACCGGTAGCGGTGGGGTGGCCTCTGCCTCCGAGAGTAACCGTGACCGACGCGAGCGTTTACGCCAGCTGGCTCTGGAGACCATCGACATCAACAAAGACCCCTACTTTATGAAGAATCATTTAGGCTCATATGAGTGCAAACTTTGTCTGACGCTTCACAACAATGAGGTGAGAATGCAAATGTTCAACTGGCTTTAGATTGACGGTTGTGTTTCAGTATGTTTGTACATATTTTATTTATTTATTATTTTCTTAAAAAGATAACTTAAAAGTTTCTCCGGTGTGTTACAGGGCAGCTACTTGGCTCACACACAAGGAAAGAAGCACCAGACTAACTTGTAAGTGCATCTCACTCATGCTTTTCCACATGTATCATTATTTTTCCTGTTTAGAAATATATATGTTTATATTTCACATTTACTTGTTTATAACTATCTCTATGTCTACAATTATGTTTGTGTTGCGGCAGCACCTGCTTTATTTTATCTGTGGCTCAGGCAGCAGTTCGAGGCTGTGTAGCATGTTGGCCTCACCCTATTGACGGTTTGATACTTTGTGTCTCAGAGCACGGAGAGCAGCCAAAGAGGCAAAAGAAGCTCCTGCTCAACCAGCTCCAGCCAAAGTAAAGGTTGAGGTCAAGAAGTTTGTCAAAATTGGTCGACCAGGATACAAAGGTAGGCGGACTGTGCAATAATCAAATCAGGTTTATTGTGGTTCTCTTATATTTTATTAATGTAATGGTTTCTGAGTGCATCGTGTGTTTATTCTTCTTCTTAGTGACCAAGCAGAGGGATCCAGAGACCGGTCAGCAGTCATTATTGTTCCAGGTTAGAACCTGATATGGAAATTAAAATCAGTTTGTTTTGAGGAAAACTCCTCCAGAAAGATGTAGGATTTAAATATTTTTGGTTTCACAACTCCAGAAAAAAATAAAAAGTTCTCCTATTAAGTTGTCAGAGGAAATACTAGATTGTTTCCTACTCTATGGAGTATAAAATAATGAGGAATTTCCTTTTCCCCCCTTGTTCTGGGCACTGCCATTCAGCTGGCTGGAAGAAGGTTGTTACAAGTTTGACCTTGCTTCCAAAAAAGATAAGTTTGACTGGAGATATTTCCAGCCTTTAAAAAAAATCAAACAGTGATGCAAAGCTAAAGCAGTGTCACTTATCACAATTATTAGTTAGCATTGTTGTTTACATATCTGTTAAATAAGCGACTGCAAACTCTAATGAAGCAAATAATTTTATTGATAACTAGGAGAGCAGCAGAAATGTATAATATTCTGCACAGTAAGAAGGTTTATTTGAACATGATTAAATTTGTGGTGTATAATCTGGATTTTTATAATGAGCATCTTCTATTTTTGTTTGAATACAATTGTTTTTTCATATGCATATGCATCATGTTTTAAACCTGTGTGAATACACTGCTGTTTTTACTCAGCGTTACACTGTGATAATCTCATATTGGTCTGTGCCTAACAGGAAATGAAATGCTAAGTGTGTCTCTATTATAGCTAATATTTTATGTGTATGTTTTAAAAAATAACCTCATCTTCCCTTTTAATTTTTTTTTTGCAATAATTGGGGCACATTTGCTACTAATTAAATTAAAAAAGCTGCTTTCTGCTCCAGCTGTCAGAAAAATAACTTCCTCTCCTTTGCAGCAACTTTAATCTGAAAGTCAAACTCTTCCAAATAATTTGCAGCTAATGTTTTGTATCCATCTTGATCAGATCGACTATCCTGAGATTGCGGAAGGAATTGGACCCAGGCACCGTTTTATGTCTGCCTATGAACAACGCATCGAACCCCCTGATCGCCGCTGGCAGTATCTGCTGTTTGCTGCTGAACCTTATGAAACTATTGCCTTCAAGGTGAGCTAATCCTTCACTTTGCGTAATTGTTACACCCTAACCCTTTATCTACGTAATTGACTACACCTTCCTTCATTTATTCTGACATTTTGTATTTAAAGCTGCACCTCAACAGAAATGTTCCAATTATGTTTATGGTGAAGTTTTGCATTTATACTTTGAGAAAAGGGGCAAAAAGTGGAATGTTAATTGTAAAAAAATCTGACTTTCAAAGTATGGAATTTGGTTATGAATAGATGTGCAGAAATTATGTCAGTGTGCTGACAGCACCAACATGATATGTTTGCTCTTTCAGGTTCCCAGCAGGGAAATAGATAAAGCAGAAAATCGCTTCTGGACCCACTGGAACAAAGAAACTAAACAGGTACTAATACGCATCCAGTTATGGGAGTAAAGTGAAGGAACTAAAGACTCATTCAATAAATTAGAATATTATTGAACATTATTTCAGAAACTTTATCACCAAGTGAAACATTATATAAATTAATTACACGCAGATGAATGTTCGAAAGCCTTTATTTCTAGTAATTATGATAATTTTCCACTTGCAGCAAATGAATAGAGGGCATTTAAAAATACAATATTGAGTAAACCGATAAAAAAAAACTGTTTTCAAAAACAAAAATGAAATGTTGACTTGGTAAAAAGTATGTTTAATGCCTGTTTACAGGTTATTTTCAAAAATTATTTTTAATCTGACAAACAGGACTCATCAGGACGTAAATTCTAATTTATTGAATATAGGTGTATGTTTTGACAACGTGTTTTTTTTTTTTTCTTGTGTGCAGTTTTTCCTGCAGTTCCACTTCAAAATGGAGAAAGCTATTTCCCAGTCTGGTGGTCCAGTTCCTCCTCCTGGCATGAAGCACCCACCTCCACTTATGAGCGGACCAGGATCTCGGTCACATAATGATTCTCTGCCCCCTCCTCCACCAGGAGGGATGTCTATCCCTCCTCTCCCACCGGGGGCTCCTGGCGCACAGATGCCCCCACAGATGCCCATGCCCCCCATGCCCATGAGGCCGCCACCTCCAGAAGGCCTCGGAATGTCCAATTAATGAATTTACTATAATTGGTTTCACAATTTTTTTTTATGGTAATTTCTGGATTTGTCAAAAAAAAGAAATCCTGTTTGAGTCTGTTCAGTAGATTTTTTTTTATTTTTTAAATACATTTTTAGGATAAAATATGTTCAGTCACATCTCCAACATGTTTTTTTTTCTTTTTCATCAAAATCAGTACATAGTGCGAGCTGAGGACGTTTTTGAAAAACTGTTTTTCTAAATAAATGCCAACAAAAAAAAAACTTTTTCTGTGTCTGTTGTGTTGATGAAGATGTTACTGTACTGACCTGTTTGAAGTCAAATTTATTTACAAGAATAAAGCTTCAGATTTAATCTGTTAGCTGCTCTTCACACATAATATTCAGGTTTGCTTCAATATGTCAAACCTTTGGATGTTTTTCCCGCTTCTTAAATTGCTTTTGTAATTCAATTCAAAAAGTAATTTATTTCACAGTGACTGTTCATGTTCTCCTGAATCTTTAAAAATGGCACAAGACCAATAAGGGGTTTTTCCTACAGAACTGTTAGCTCATTGAAAATGATGTGCTCAAATTGTATTTTCCGTCAGTTCTTGGTTTGAGTTCCTTTTGATTGAGTTTCTGCATCAATGCAGTTTGATATGGAGGTCAGTCTGTGGTTCTCCTGAGGTGTCTTTACGAATGGCCTCTATGTTTCCTTTCCCCCTTTACATACAGTATAGAGTAAAGCAGGTATTGGTTGTTTTGGACGGTTACTCTTGTCCTGTTGGCAAATACAATTGGCTTTACCTAAAAACCTGACGGCAAACTCAAACATGTAATGCTCTAAAACTTCTTACTAGAAAGCTTCACTGATGCTTAACTTGATAAAAGGATTATTAGAAAGCTTCTAGTAAGAAAATTTACTAGCTTAACTTGATAAAAGGATAACATCAGCAGGTGGTGGGGGTCAAATCATCACTGACTGGAATCCTCATACTTGACCTCAGGAAAGTGTGAGTTTGTTTCTTTTACCACTCTTCTTCCAGACTCTGAAACGTTGGTTTCCAAATGAATAGAAAAATGTATTTTCATCTGAAAGGAGGACATTGAACCATTGGCATCTCTGGTTCAAGAGTTGCATAGATGACAGAATGTGACAGGTAGCCCATGTCCTGGATGAGTCTATGTGTGGCGGCACTTGAAGTTCTGACTGCAGCCACTGACCATATACTGTAAATGTCCACCAAGTCATTGAATGGACTTTATTTCACTATTCTACTAAGGTGGGTTACTTGGACACCTAGTCAAACTCACGTTTTCTTCCACCAAACTATCCATGATCTGTCTTGTATGTGACCTGAACAGAACGCTTCTTTAGCAGTTCCCTTTCTTGACTTCTCAGTGACAGCTGGACATAGTTATGCTTTTCATAAACTGGGCTTAAAATCTGGCATAAAAATCATCTTCTGTAATAATAAAACTTTCTAGGAGACAGAATTTTGGGTTTCCATTAGCTGTGGGTTTCATCAGCAGTAACAGGGATAGTCTATTAAAACTTTGTGATGTATCTGCATGAGTTTCAGTTTTAAGTTTTAAAATAGTAAAACAAATTAACTTTTTCATAACACCATTTGAAATGTCACCTTAAATGTGGAGATCTCAGCTAAGCAGTTCATTCAGAGCAGAATTTTGTAAAAGTCTTCTCCAATAAGGAAGCAGGGAACATATTTTACTTTCATTTTTACTTGACATGTTAAAACAACTTTCCATGGAAGCACCACTGAGCTTTAAAACGTTTCTGCCATTTGAGTTGGCAAACATTTGAGACTCCATTTGATGTGTAGCAAGAGCAGAATAAAAATTCTGTCTTTTTTCTTATATTTCCCGTCTTGCAGCTTATTCGTTTTTTGCATTTGTCTCCTCTTCTCTTTCATCCTGTTCGTCTGCTGCCTCTTCAGGGCCTTCTTTCCTGGCTCTCCCTCTCTTGTCTTTGATTTTGTTAGCCCTGGCTTTCCTGGCCCTCCTGTCCTTTAATTTCCCATCTCTTTGCTTTAAGAGTTTTTTCTCTGGCAGCGGCCTGTTCCTGAGACCTCTCGATGTTCGTCTTGTTACTTCCCTCTTTGATTTTCTTCTTTTGATCTCTTCATCGTCATCCTCTTCTTCGTCTTCATCATCAAGGTCTGGCAGCCACCAAAACATGACTTCCCATAGAGACGTCTCTGGCTTTAAGGAAATGAAATGTGTCGAGCTTAGATGGGCTTATCAAAGTCATGGTGATGAAACACTCGATGTTTAATTGTAAAACCTGCAACAGAGGCCAGCTTACCTCCGGCAAACGGCCTTTGTGACGTAACAACTCTGATCGTCTAATTGTTAGTCTGGCTTCCTCTTCTTCCTCTATTGTTCCCTGGCCACGTAAAGTTTCTGTGGGATTTTGAAATTACATTTATTTTACAACAATTCAGTCATTTCCATAGACTTCTGCTCAATATCTTAAAACCAGGGATAAGTTTCCTCTTGCCAACTGTGCTGCAAGAGGCAGAGTTGGCAAATTGCTGAAAACATTTAAGCTGCCCATGAACTAATCAAACTTCAAGAACAAAAGATTAGAAAAACCAAATCTGGAGACTTAATATGGCTTTCGTGTTATTTTCTGTCATGCATTCACATTCTCATGACCCCCAGATGCCAAAGGCAAAAAAGCCCCTCTGTCTTTGAAAGTGCAATGATTGTTGAACCATTTGAGATTAATTCTCATCTTGAGGCACAAAAAAGTTCACATCTGTACTGAGCCAGATGTGCTGATGAGCTGCATGTGATGGCATCAGCAAATCCTTGATGCTGACTACAGCCAACAAGTCCAAATTCTCTATCTGTGTGAGAAGGTAGCAAGAGAACGTCTTTAAGGCCTTGTCTCCTTCTTTCTTTCTTTTTGGACACTGCAAAGCAACACCAAAGGTGAGTTTTGAAAGGTGGAAGAAAAGTTTATTTTTTGACCAGGAGATAAATTGTGTGCTCAGTTTAGTTCCTCTTTAGTTTCTGAATCTTAACTTAAAACCAGGTTAAGGTCCAACAGCATGAAATGCAAACAGTCTGAGTTTTTTCCCCCAGACTTCATATTTTGATCAGAAGTGTACTTTTATACATACTTTTATACTTTAGTCTACTTGCCATGAAGTTTCTGGAAGCCTGAGGTGAACACCAGGATGGAGATGGCTACAAAAAGACAACGGTTGAGAGTGACGTTTTCCCAGGGTGTCTCTAGCTGAGTCAGGTTCTGGATCGACAGGGTTTTATGCAAGGATGCTGAAAGACGTGAAGAAAAGGGAACATTTTAAATATTGAACTTAAAAGATTAAAGAGGAAGTACATAAATTACTGACTAGGTTTGGTGAAGCTGGGTTCTCTGGGTAAGATCTTAGGTTCTGATCTTGGTTGCAGAGACACAGGAGGCACTTCCTGTCAGAGAACAACTTAGCAATGAAGGATCTCAGAATGAACCAGTTTTGTAAATATCAGTTGTTTCCAAACTCACCTCTCTGCTTTTTTGTGCAGTGTACATTTCTGAAATAAAAATAATAAATCCACTGAAGCATTATACAATAAAATAACTGAAAAAAGACAACCAATAGTAAAGGGAACCCACCAAAATAAGCCCTTAATACTATACTTGCAGGGTTTCATTATGCAAACATATGACTGGTAAATGCATGTGTCATTTCTGTAAGGTTCTTCTTGGCAATGGCGGCAAAACTGAGGTTGCAACCTTTGTCGTCTTTTGTAAACCTTTTTACAAGCTGTGAATTTACTTCTTTTCATTTTCTCTTACTTTATAATATTACTTAACAGAATATAAGGTTAATCTAAAATGGTGTTTGATCTTAGTGACAATGGATTGCCATTATTTTGAACAGAGCTGATCATGCAGGCATCATGAGTCAGTGTGTGTGTGCTTTAGTACGTGCCGCCACTCGTTCTGCGTGTCTGTCGAACTGGTCTCTGTGGAGGAGCGTCTGCCCTCGGTGGCCATAACTCCTCCTCAAATGTCTCATAGCTTTCTTCCATTCCTCTTCTGAAAAAGATAAAGACAGAGGAAGACAGAATCAGCATAAATTATTCTTCTTTTATTTAAACTACGTCCAAAACTTCAGGCATGCACGTTACATAAGGTTGTAATCAGACACCACTTTAGCACATGGTATTTTCTCTAAGCACTTCTGATTTGAGAACTGCTTAAAACAACATTTGAATATTCAAAGTGATAAGGTTATATCTTATTTCACTATATTTACTTTTACCCACACACAAAAAAAAGTCAGAATAAATCAGTATTCAGCTTGGCTGCACAGACTGTCAAAAAAAAAAGGTTAATTTCTCCCCTTTATGGACAAAACTGATTCCTTTTTCTTGACCTTCACATTTAAAGATGCATGCTGTAAGGCCCTACTGTCTTACATGACATTTATACACGAACACTGAGCTAATGTCCTTGTAGGCCTATAAATAGATGGAGCAGGGCCACCCAGAAAGACAGATGGACTGACAATATAAAAATACATGAAAAGAATATGTTGGATGTAACAATTGAATGCTATTAAATCCATTCGGTGAAAATCCCCTGACAGAAATAAGGACCTACCTGCCTTGACATTCGGTGTTCCTTGTTTGGAGTCAGGAAACCTTTGTCATGGGGCTGTTGTTCCTCCACAGAGTCTTTGGGCTGTCTGACAGCCAAGCACAGGTGCAGGAGGATGAAAAAAACAAAACATGCTGACTGAGACAAGCTTGAAATTACCATGCCTCTTTCAGCTGTTAGATATTATGCTGTAAAGCAAGAATAAAGACAAATAAAACCTTCCAAGAGAAGGTATGTAGAAACAGCTTTACTTAGCAACCAGAATTTTGCTCACATATGCAGTTATGTTGACTTTTTAGCTTTTATTTAAGGATTTTTGTAACCTCACAATATTGTCAGGACAAGATTTACTAACCCTTATAATTCCAAATCTACATGCAATTTAGGTCAAGTGCCTTCAAACCTATTTGACTCTTTACAACAATGTTGAAATATATCCTCAGAAGACATTAAGTGATTATTGTTCTAAGCAATCCCAATTTATATCAAAATTTCATTCAGTTCTGGACTGAAACAATCTGATTTTGCAACACTGTGAAGTTAGAAATATGATAGTAAATTATGGCAGATTTCTTTTTTATTGTGGGCAGAAAACAGCAATAACAAAAACTAAGACTCCAAGTAAGATGAGGGAAAGAGGAAGGAAGGCAAAGCAAACATAATGAAGAACAGAAGGATAAAAAGGTACGAAACACAGTTTTTAAATTATTTTGTTTATTTTTGCTCAGCCAGACCTGTAAAATCCATTAATTACCTTCCACACTTTCTCCACAATTCTTCTAACCACACTTTCACATTTTTATGGACGACAAAAAAAACAATTGCCTTCAGTTTGGCCTACTTTGTTCAAAATCACAGAACAAAATAGGCATCGTTTGTCATGTTGTGATTATCCTATCCAGATATTACATGAAAACACAAAGAGGAACTTATAAACTCCTGATTTTACGTTTAAAGAAATATGAGCCACAATGTACTGGGAAACGATCCACATGCAGACTTCTCCACTTCTCTGGTCTGAGAAATAGTGTGACTGTCATGTGGGATATTCACCAGCAGAGGGCGCCACCGTTCTTGGAAGCTCTCTGAAGGTCACTTTGCTTTTACAAGTGACTTTTTTTTACAAGTCCAAAAAAAAAAAAGTGAAACAAATTGACTTCAGTCTTCTGAAACACCGTATCTTGAGACTGCTGTGATTCATTGAATAATTATTGTTTCTATTGCAGCGTTGGTGCATCTCCCTATTCCTTCCTTTTTAAAAACATATTTTATGACAGATGTTTGCAAACTGTGTGTTTTGTAATTGTTTGAGGGAAAAGGCTAGCAGGCAGCTAGCACAAAGCTCTAGGACCAGATGTAGCAATGACTGGGTTTTATCAGGGTTAGGTGGTTTCGGGCCACCTTTATGTGGGAGTGCAGTCGAAGTGTTGGTAAACAGGCTTGTGGCGATACATGTTAGTGACTCATGCATTTGCTGGTGTCCAGTTCCAGATGAATCACACTTTGCTTTATGTGTCTGTTATCCCAATTGGACACTAGCTTTGCAACCTTTGATATGTGTAAACTGGTCAAAAGATGGCAGAGAAATACCCAAATCAGGGATATATGGCTGAACAGCTGGCCTGTGGTACTTTATCTTCTGTAGTGTGATGTCTGGCTTTATATTCAGAATAAGGTCAGTTTAGTGGCTGTACTCAAACAGCCTGTGGCTTGCTTTGATATATATCCCTCTTCTAAACGTTAATTCAAATTAATTACAAAACTAAAGCAGCCTAAATTGAAGAGTTTCTATTCCAAACTCTTCAGTAATACCAGTTATGTTTTATGTTGTTTTGTCGTCTTCTTTCCACACTCAACCTGCTGTTCTTATTAGACTTTAAAAGGTTGGGAGGAATGACTGATTGTAAGAGTGGATCCTCTGTGGAACCAGACTGGTCGAAAAGCAACACTTTGGTAGAGATTCATAGTGACCTGAATAAACCTTTTGAATGGAATTTCTTTGAAAAACAAAATAAGTCAAGATTATCCTATTTGAACAGTTAGGATTGGTTGAAAAAGCCATAACAGACTTTGCTTCTTATTATCAACTCATTTTAACTTTGTGCTTGTATCCCAAGCACCTTTTTAGATAAAAAAAAACTAAGAATGTTAAAGTGACTCTTTGGGGTCAACATTTTAAAGAACGGTTTGAGGTGAATAAAAGCCCCTAGTGCAAACATCTCAGCACATAAATTGAGCAAACATCGCTTACGGCAAAAATCTAAGTTCCAGATTGAGGCACCAGAGAGACCCGATGAAGCTTTCCGTCCCATTTTGTGTCCTTTTTCGTCCTTCCACAAAAGAGGACAGCTTAATTGTCCAGCAAGCTGCTTTCTCCCTTCCCTCTCCATAAAATATTATAGTTCTTATCAAAATTAACTGTTGGGTTTTGTGTTTGGATTACTGTTTGATTGTAAAAGACAACTCCAGTCAATAAAATGGCAATTTTTGCTAGTCTGTTTGGAGAGCGGGTGTGACTAAAGCAATTTCTTGTTTTGGCTCATCTGGTTACAAACATTCAGATTCATTCAGATTTTATGTCAGCACCATAATAAGCAACTGTTTTGTGATCAATTTAATATTAATAGAAGTAATTGATGTGGCATTGTTTCATATCTGTTCTGATATTTGTTAAAGTTGGGGCATGAAGTGTTGATTTTTGAGATCCTTTGGTTTCCTTCATGTTATCATATAAGTTATGTGGGGGAAAACTGCAGAAATAATCTCCAAAGCAGCAGTTTGATTAATAGTTGTGTTTACTTCACAAGGTAGAGAGATTTCCCTTGAGAGCAAGTAGTTCTGCCAAAACCTTGTCCTTATCTCAATTAATTTCTGAATCCTGAGCAAAATGTCAGGTTGAACAGAAATGAGGTCATAAGATATGAAACGCATTTGGTAAGCAGAGTCTGTGGATATGAATACTGCTGGTCGGGTCTGTTGGAAGAAACTTAAACATTATCTTAAAAAGTCTGCCAGGCGGTAAATTCAATTTCACAGCAGAGTAGTAGTTTTTCTCCTCTCACACATCTGACCTTTATCAAATAGTGGCAACATAAAAAACATATTTTTAAAACTGGATTAAAAAAGCTGCATACCATTTGCTAGAAACCTTTTAGGTTAAACAAAAAATGTGGACGATTCTGATTAAAATTTTGTTGACTTACCAATGTGGTCAATGCTATGTGGAAACTTTCCATGGTAAAACTGTGGTGGCGGGTGTGCTTTGGTGGCGCAGAGGTTTAGCACACCCACATACGGAGGCCTTAGTCCTCGACGCGGCCGTCCCAGGTTCGAGTCCCGGCCTGGTGACCTCTGCTGCATGTCTTCCCCCTCTCTCGTTTCCCTCATTCCTGTCCACTAACTATTAAATAAAGGCCACTAGAGCCAATAAAACCTTAGAAAAAAAACAAAAAAAAAAACTGTGGTGGCAGTATTATGTTGTGGAGACGATCTTCTTTAGCTGGGAAGCTGCTGATAGTTGGTGATACTGAAAGGAAACCAGTTGCAGTGGCTGGAAAAGACTTGAAGCTGAGGTGGAGTTTCACCTTCCAGCAGCACCTGGATCCTGATCAGATAGTCAGAGTTACAATAGAGCCAAGCATTTTCACATTTTAGTAGGGCCTCATTTAGACATAAGACGTATTAAGAATATTGGATGAAACTTGAAGATTATGGCTTTCCATCCAGTGTTTCTGAATTTGAGGTATTTTGCAATCAATAATGGGCAAAAATATCAAGAAAGAAGAAACATATTTAAAAAAACTTGTGATTTCAGAGACTGATTGCTCTTCAAAGTATTGACGCAGTGACATTAATATAAAAGTCTCTCATATTTTTCAGATGTTTATTTGCAGTATTTCTAGTCTATGACATAAAAGCCCAATAAATTACAACGGAGCTTATGGACATAATGCATATGGACACTATTAAAAGACATTGTAACCATTGGTTCCTAAATGCATCGGTCCTTTCTTTTTCTGGACCACACACAGTTTTCCATTTTGAGTGGGAGAGTTTGAACCCAATATAAGTATATTCAACCCAAGAAAGATTTACATGCTATGTTTACTCAAACCCAGAAATGTGCATTTTGCTAAGTTTTGAGAACTTTCAGGAAACCTATAGATCTATTGGGTCAAGATCACTTAAAAAGATGATCAGAAATCTGACTCTTTAGAAGCACACAGTACAGATATGAAGGATGACTCGAGACTACTGTTTCATGAAACCAGCAGTTGTCAGCCATTGTGAGTCAACAGGACCCAACCAGCAGCTCTTATCTGCCAGGCAGCCTCACAGAACAGCATCAGTATCTGCCTATGTGTTTATCATCCTCCTTCACAGTTGTGCTGACAGTGTAAAACTAGCATCTGAGAGGAAGTGACACCAGATCCACAAAGGCTCATAGTCATTGTCTCATTGCTGCTTGCCTTTCTCTTCGCATCTTCCAACCAAAGGCTTCATGTTCTCCTGGAGCTGCTGTGGGTCTCGTTTGTTTCCCACATACTCTGTATGTCTTCAGGCGGCTCGTTGAAACTTTGATCTCCAAGAGACCCCGACATGTAAGCGCATGGGTCCTGGTGGTGAAGAAGGATGGACCTTTCTGCTGCTCAAGCCACGCCCCCAGGCAGATATATGTTCAACTGTGTAAACAATGTGATATTCTGCCTGTCACATTTTTATCACAGGAGAGGAAAGGTAAAACATCCCGAGAGATATCTGGGAAAGAGCCAGAGGAAGGCCAGGACATATGTTATAGTGGATGGATGATTTCAGAGAACAAGATGAAAGATTTCCCCTCGTGCGGTTCATGTGCCTCTACTCATTGATCTTTTCCTTCCAAAATATCTCCAAGCTTTTTTCATCATCACTAAATAAAAAGCACACAAGACATTGAGGGATGATGTGTGAACTGAGAAATGAAGAAAGAACAGTAATTTTTGTCATTACAGTCTATATTGTTCGACCATAAATGCTCAGGTCTGAAATATCTTCTCTTTGTTGCAGAGTCTATTATCTACAGTTATGTGTGGCTTTTATTCTGGGCTGTTAAAGTAAAAATCTTTCTTTTAGTTATTTTTCATTTCCTTCATAAATATTCTCCCATATTGGACTTTTCAAGGCTGCTTTAGGACACTTCCTCCATTAAAAGTGTTTGTCCAGGGACGCATGACTAACGGGCCCCTTTGGCAGCCCAGTGCACATCTCTTCCTCTCTCTCATTGTGTCTTCTGGCCGTTTTATTGACAGAGTAATTTGCTCTGTTCTTGTACTCGAGTCTCGTGGGTGCGATGTGTATTAATTACCATCTATTCATCTGAGGCCATTCGTCCTTTCAGCGTGTCACAAAGCAGCACTTTCAGGCTAGATGTTCACAGCTTCTGCCACGACCTTAATGCTCCGGCAGAATCCTGTGTGCCTGTGGGAGGCAAGCGGCGTGAATCCTCATGCACTAATGAATGAGAGACACTGTATATTGCTGGAACATTGTGATTAGTCTGGAGCTGTAAGATTTTGGATGTTTGATGAAACATCAGATTTGACTGTTTCCTGTTATGGAGTAGACCATTCAACTTGAACGATTTTTAAAAGTGTTTTAAGTGCTGTGGCTGCTCATCAACTCATTGGAGTCATTTTATCAGCTGTGTATTTGTGCTGTTGTATGTGTTACAATTTCCTTCTTGGAAATGAGAGTATGAATCTCAACTTTTATAAATAAAGGTAAAATAAATGAATAAATAAGAAAACCAATGCTCAATGGCAGTTTTTCCATCTAATTAAATGCATTACTTTTTCGTTTTAGCATAGGCCCAATTGGTTTCCATCACTCGTTTTCCCATTATAAATAAATTATTATTTGAAGACTTCATTCATGTTTACCCAGTTATCATCTTCTGATATACAAAGGTTTATTTTTATGAAACATTAAATGTGACTAAAAGCAATCAAAAACAGAAGACAGTCACATAATATTTTTCAAAACACATTTAATAATATTTAATATTGCATTTTTGTGGTGAATTTGACTTTGCATATGTAAAAAGGTTCAATCACAGAATACACCATAAAAATGCTAAAAAGAAATTTCTGTAAAAAACATATTATTATGCATGATGATACAGGGCTAAAAAGTCTTAAAAACAAAATAATGGATGATTTTCTGAGGCTTCAATTCAATGATCTGAACATCTTTAAACAAAAATACTTCAATAAGAATCAGATCTAAGTTAAAACACATTCTGATCAAATATTATTTTCTATTTGAAAATAATATTTTTGAAAATATAAATAATATTTATTATTATTTATAATAATAATAATAATATTATTATTATTATTATTATATTATTATTATTTGAAATATAATAATATAATATTATTATATTCAGGAATATAATTCATAATATAATCATGAAATATTTGAAATATTTCAAAGGTCTTGAAATATTTTTAAGACCTTTTAGCCTTGTATCCCCATGCATAATTATATATGTTTTTAACTTTTCACATTTTTTTTTAGCATTTTTTATGGTGTATTCTGTGATTAAACCTTTTTATATATGCAAAGTCAAATTCAAAACTAAAAATACTAAATCTCTGCAAAATATATATATATATACAGCTACTTTAAGATGCCATGCCTTTAGGATTTTGGCAGCAACCTGCTTCTTTTTTGATGAAAACATGAGGTTGTGTAGGAGGCGTAAAGCTTCAAAGATGGCAATCTTCAATCTTGTCATTTCCTCGTCTGATTTTTATTCACATTCTACTCTGATTCTGAGTCTACTGCAGGAGCTTGGCGTCTGATCTTTTCTGAATCCAACATCTCTGCCATTCCCCTTTTCTCTCCCAGAGATGTTTCTTCCTTCATGCCCGTCGACGCCTCTCACCCTCCACCGTGTTTGTGTGTGAGCAGCCTTTCAGCCGGCCCCTGCTTGTCAGCTGATTGCAGATAATTACAGCTATTTGACTGCAGTATTCACAGCCAGGACTTTCTGCAGGCTCTTACAGACAGAGAACATGCCAAGCAGATGCCCTTAACCGCCTCTGTGGATAACTACAGACATAATGGTGCTGCAAATGTGACAGAATAAAAATCAGATATCAAGTGCATGCTGGTGATCTGAAGTTTTTGCACTTAATGCTCAGAACAATTCTGGAACAACAGAATTAGGCATTAGGAGTGAAATAAAATAGCTTGTTGATTTCGGTAACAACATTAAAACACCATTTAAATTATACTACTGCTGTACTATACAGTATTGTATTGGTCACAATATGTTGGCATTCCATCAATATTCCATCAGACATGGTAAATCATCCAAGTCATCCATGTTCTCAAGTAGCACAGCAGTCCCAAAGCATCACACTTCCACCACTGTGTTTGACTGTCAGCACAATGTTCAATGTTCCACTTTTCTATTGTCAGTCCATAAAATACTGCTCTAGAAATCTTGGGTTCCTAAAAAAGTCTTTTTTTTTCAGCAAATAGTTGTTCTTATGTAGAAACCGTTCTATAGATGCCTTGTTTGCCAAGACTCTTTCTTTTTATTGGAGTCATGTTCACTGATTAAAACATGTATCATTTTCTCTGCTTTAGATATTATCATAGGTTTTTTTGTGATGTCCTGGATAAGTCATTAATGTCTTCTTGTGTCAGTTTTGTTTGGCCAGTTCATCATTTTTCTGTGTTTTTATTTCATTGATGAAACCCTTGCTGTGGTCTCAGAGCCTTGGAAATGGTTTTATAACTCTTTTAGACTAAAAAATATAAATTAATTTTTCTGGTTTCTTAACCACTCTTAATTTTTTTTAGATTAGGACTCAATGTGCTGTTATTTATTAGATATTTGTTTATTTTTAAAGGTTTTATTGGCTCTAGTGGCCTTTATTTAATAGTTAATGGACAGGAATGAGGGAAATGAGAGAGGGGGAAGACATGCGGCAAAGGTCACCAGGCCGGGATTCAAACCTGGGACGGCCGCGTCGAGGACTAGGGCCTCCGTATGTGGGTGTGCTAAATCCCTGCGCCACCAAAGCACCCCTATTTATTAGATATTTAATGCTATCAGATTTGATGTTTAAGTGATTTGTTGAAGCTACAAATATGGCAGTAATTCCTGCGTGTTTAATGAAATTGAACTCAACTTTCTGCAAAAACTGGTTATTAAAAATAACTTGTGATTTTTCAAGTGGGTTTTTTTCCCTAGAGAGCTAGCTTGGCTTTAATAGAGCTAACATCTCAGTGAGATCATAGTTTGAATGCTGTATTTTGTATGTATTTTTAAATACGAAACACAAAGTAAGTCTAACACAAAAATAAACGCAGTGGTGTTTTTGACTCCATCTGGGTTTGTTGTGAAGCAATGGATGAATATGTACATGTTCTTTCCAAATGCACATGTTGAACAATTTACAGTGCAAGACATTTTCTAATAAACTGGACACATCTTGTCATTGAATCATTCACCAGGGATGATCTGAAACAAAAAGCAAAATCAACACATAAATGGTATAAAAGTCAATCCCCTTCAATGGCCATTTATGTCCTCAGACCTAAATCCCATAGAAAACCTGAGACAAGCTGAAAAATCCAGTCCAGTTTTGTAAAGACCATCTCCTATATGAGACGGATTCTAGCTTGAAGGAGTGTAATTGTTCCTGAGCGATCGTAAATTAGGCAACATGCCTCACAGCTCGGTGCTATGTCCAGCACCAAATGAGTCAGACGCTCTATGATGACAGCTTTCCTCGTCTTTCACCTTTTATTTCCCTCATTCCTTTCCTGTCCTTCCCAGTCCCCCAACAACTCCTCCTTTTTTATCTCTGTTGTTTTCTGCGTCTTTCCTTCTTCCCATCACCCCAATCTGTCTTCTGTTTGCACAAATCGAAAAACAGGAGACCTGGGAGTGCATCACTGTACTCGCCGAGCAGGAATTACATTTCTGTCTGTCTCTTTTTTCATGGGTAGCGTTGACAGCTGAGCAGTTGACCACTGGCAAAAGTAGAAAGAGACAAAACTGGGACACATATAGCTTCTCTTGTTGCATTTCTATGTATCTTCACTATTCCCATCTCCTGAGAATTATTTATTTGATATTCATGTAAAACTTTATTTTTCAAACTTAAACTATGGCGTTCAAAGCAGCAGTTTTATGGTTGGACATTTCTCAGTGATGAAACAAGAAGCACGACAGGGAATAGGGGATAAAGGGAAAAGAGGAATGAACTGTCACTAATAAATCCCAACTGCATTTAATGCATAACTAGAGATAATAATCTGCCTTATACTTTGGAGAACATTTTCTTATGTCCATATTTTAGGCATAAAAACTTGTAGAAAACTTGTGAGCAGTTTCTCTCATTATGCAGATATTTTTTATTTTCAGAAACAACACCAAAAACACATTAAAAGTTTCAAACCATCCAAAATTGGAAATGCATCCCTCCCACACAAACGCTGACAGGGATACTCATTAGTTTTAAAAGGTCATTTTATTTTAAAGTCCAAATCCTACCACAGAGATTTCTGCATTTTCAGCCTAAAAAGAAAACAAGTCCTGACACTTATTGAACAGTTAGTGCACTAGTTTTACTTAAATATTATTAATAATGATATCAACTTCCTGTTCTCCGCCCCCCCCCCCCCCCAATACTAAATCTTCTTTTCCTGATAGTCCATTCACCAAGTCAGGTACAAACAAGCGTCAAGCTTCACTTACATGAGAACTTTTGAGAAAACAACAAACTTTTACTAACCTGTGCCTGGATCAATTATCCATTTTACTGCTGGAGATAAATGTCAGGCTTTATTTTCTACCACCCCCACAGGCCATTGCAGCAACTTCAGCTCCTACTCTGGTCTTGGTTTTCCGTGACACTCTCTCGCCCACTCCAGAGCCTTTTAGCGGCGAGATGGAGGGACTTTTTCCTCCAGTGTTTTCCGGTATTCATAGCCAATCTTATCACTCGCTCCCTGAAGAGGTCTCAAAGATCTCTGAGGTCACTGGACTCTTCAGAGCACTCAGGTGGGCTGGAGCTTTATTTTCTGAACAATATTGCCTCATACATATGTGCAAACTCTAGAAAAGTTTTCAGGTTTTTTTTTTGGTCAATACAACTTTACCTGCTCTTGCCAGACACATACACTATGATAATAAAACTGTTTAAGCATAATCCGAGTCAGTTATTGGGTTTTCCAGAAAGAGATCAAGTAAAGACCAGGCCTTATTTTTTCTGCCTATGTCTCTATGATTGTACTATTAATGTGCTGTCTAGCTCAGATACTTTCATAAAGGGCATCAAAGATCCACATTCTTCTTTGAAAAACAAATTAAAATAATGTAAGACCCTTTTTGGAAACTACAGTCAAATATGCCTAAGATTCAAATTTTCTTTCCAGTAATATCAGGTCAGTGCACTGAAATGAAAAGGTTTTCTGTGTACTTTTAGAGTAAAATATTGTTTACATTAACTCATTGTTTTAGTAGGCAGGAATACAAAATAGATTTTCATCTTCTCTGTCATCACACCCAGTTTGGATTTAAAGCCTGTGAAATGAGGCCATAAGAGGGAAAGCAGGAGGCTTCAGAGGGAAAGATGGCATGAAATAGATGATTATTGAACTGAATTGAGCCCATGTTCTCCGTCAAGCTTGTGTTGTCCTGGAAGCTAAATATTGAGATGAGCACAGAGGAAAGCCTGCACTTGCAAATGGACGAGCCTTTTGGTTTTTGTTTATCTCCACAGTGCAGGCACGGAGACAAACCAGAGGATGTCTCATGAAGGCTCAGATGTGCGATTGTTGTACCTATTAAGTCTCAGCTGGCACCTGAGTACATTTGTATGTAATTGCACCGGTTTATGCAATGATATAAATGTAGTTCATGACAAGGACGTTTGACCACTGTGATGCTGTGCAGTAAACATTTTATCCGATACATCTTTCTAATCATCCAGAAAGTTCGAAATCTACTTTCATCTGTTACTGTTTGTTTCCTCTTTTTCATCAACAAGCAGCTTGTGGCAGATAAGAAGGCAAAAAATGTGTGCAACATGATGATGGTCCAAAACAGTTTCTAATTCAGCTGCTGGTTGGTGTTCAGCACCAACAGCCAACTGGATTACCATTTATTTTCTCCGTACTGTTGGGGTTTAGTAATTAGTGCAAACATGAGGCTCATCTGTCTGTGTTTTCAGCTCTGAAATCCCGACACGTCATTAAACACAGCCAAGTGATTTATACATGTGATACATCATGACATAATTGGTACTTAAAGTGAAATGGAGGCTAAAATTACCACAAATTATGCCTCAACTATAAGTCTTTCTGCAGATATTAGACTTTTCCATCATTACTTTGCATAACACTTGTCCTGAGGTAATCTGTCACTGTTGAAAACAGGGATGCCTGGCTGCATGAGCTGCAATTAGCTGTGCTGCTTTGGCTCTGGTCTCAGGTGCTTGGTGTCCATGCCAGGCAGAAAGAAGTCCCGTCTGCATCAACAAACATCATCTATCCCTCTCAGTATCACTCTCAGCAGCAATACAGCACTCATTGCTCATCCCACCCCATCGAGCCCAGTTATTGGCTTATGATCACATGTCCTGCACAGAGGACAAAGGAACAATGCATCATTGCACATGTTGTCGCTTTCCCCATGCAGGCACACGGTGTAAACAAAAAGCATACATATCTAGAAATTCCAAAAGATTTGTCTTTTAACCATGTTGGTGATATTACTCTAGTTGGGCTGCAAAACACCAGAAAGCCCCTACAAAAATCTCACAATGAAACAAGTAACAAATTCAGTTACTGTCAGAGCTACTACAACTACAGTTTAAAGGATATAATTTTGTGGGCTATGTCGCTTTTTTATTATATTCAGGCTAAAATGGATAAACCCAACTGAATTATAAGAGAACCTAATGTTATGCAATATTTTCAGCCTGGCTGCAGTATATCACAGATGAGTAACCAATTTGATTCATATACTGTCTTCAGTTTCTTGCATAGCATCATTTTTCCTCAAAAAGGAAACAAAAGGCCAGCAAAGCTTAAATCTTAAAACGGTCGTCTTTAATCAGTAGTTGGTCCCCCCAAGCAATCATTTTACCCTGCTATGCATGCACTCAAATCTCACTTCACAGATTATTTCAACCTAAAAATAGTAATAATAGTGCCTGACTATTTCCAAGGTGAATACACAAGAAGTTATGATTATTTAAAATGTAATATTTCTGAAATAAATGTTCATTAAACAAAAGACAGTTAGTAAGAAGTGCATCATCTATCAGTTTTTGTTCAATAAGTTATTAGCTGACAGCTATTTGGCAATCCCCTTGTTGGTATGAAAAGGCCATCATGTGTCTGTCAAACTGTGTTATCTTTGGTATTTTTCATTTTCAAACTAGGACTGTCCTAATCAAGCAGTTTTCAAATGCTCAGTATTGGAGAAAGCATTTCAAACATGCTGATACCCTGAGTAGATCTTTGTTGAAGCATCAAAAATGTTAAAATCAGTCAAGCTAGTCCAGTGAATGATATAAAAAAAATAAGCGCACCATCATACAATAAGTAGGTCTAGCATCAAGGAAACTAAGGAGGATAGTTTTTATTCCTGAGTGAGCCCTGGCAGTGGTCCACATCTCTTATTGAAATGTGTCCAAGCTTTTATCGGCTGGCCTCAGGTGTCGGGTCCTGGAAGCCTTGCTGTTGTTTTCTTTTGTGTTGTTCATTTAACTTAAAACAATTTCAGAGTTTAAATGGGGAGAAAAAGATTATTTTTAATGTACCATTGTATCACATCATGTATCCAGTCCAAAAATGATTTTACTAACTTATTCATCATCCACAGAGAAACTGTACAGGTTGGTGATAGTTGGGGATTTTAATGTCTATGCTGAGGATGACAAACCTCTCAGACTGGAGTTTTACAAGCAAGTTTCTGGTCCTACTCACACCAAGGCATAAACTCTGGACATTTCATTTCAGGTTTTAATGTTGTTTTCTTTGTCATTAGGACACTTTTATTTCTGACCACCACTGTAATTTTGAATCTACTCTCACTTGTTACATTCTTTTACTACCGTCTTGTTTTTTGAGGGTTTTATTGTATTATTATCCACTTTTAAGGATATAGATATCCTAATGAATCATTTTAATGAACATTGTCTTTTTCTTTTAGGCAATATCTGCCCAATTAAAAAAGAGCAAAATACCAGTTTTACATTCCTCACTGCGGGTAAATGATGTTGTACGCAGTTTAAAGCATTCCTGCAGAAATATTTAATATCTGAAGATGAAAACTCATTTACGGGCACATTCTTTAAGCTTTTAGCAAATGTCCTACAATAGCTCAGTAAAGGAAGCGAAGACTACAGCTTTTGGAAAAAAAATAAATGGTTTTAAATAGCAGAAGGAGGACTGTTATTCCACATTATTACATAATTATTCCTGCTACACCGATTGCTCCTATGCTCAAATGAGGATGGTTAAAATATTTTTGCTAATCTTTATATATTTTAAATCTACTTTTTAATACATTTTCTTGTGTTTTGCATTGTTTTCTGTCCTTGGGCTTTTCTTTTTTTTTAAATGAAGTATCTTTATTTTTGCATCAGGTCTGCCTGCTTTGGGTCCTCATTATAAACACTGGGACAGGAAAACATTTATGAAAATATAAAAGAATTATGTTTTTAACATTGAACATGGCAACCAAACCACATTAAATTACACTGCTTAAATCCTGATGCAGGAGTCTGTTTGTTATTTGCTGAAGGATTTTGAGGTTCAGGGGAGTCACCAAATAATACAGATACATGATAAGGCTAGGCACGCTCTTGTCACAGTCAGCAACATGTAATGTTGATTAAAAATGCTTCAGCACTGGGTTCTCTATCTGTAAAAGGAGGGAATTGTAAAATATGTACATTTATTACACCACATTAAAAATCATCTACTGGGAGATTACACAATTAGCCTTTGTTAAATAAGGTCTAAAAAATACAAAAGCACATTGAAAATTATCTCATGAAAATACAATACAGCCTAAAAATCACTTCAACATTGACATTAGAACTTGCATTCAAAAAACATTTTGAATGCGTTCATCCTTGAGTCCATGTGGACGTATTTGCTTAATTTGAGCAAATTCCCCCAAAGTGTTTCTGAGATCTCAAACTCACAATACTGGGACAGACTGTACTGCCTGCAGCCATCGCTGCTGTCCCCACTGAAGCTTAAACTAATTTCATGCATTTCTTCAGATGAACCTTAATGTGGGTTCAGTGCTGGTCAGAGATTTACATGCAGGCAACTTGATCAGGCTAAATATTGTGTATGCTGTCTCAAATATAGATCTAGATACTAAGAAACACGTTCACTAATATTGCATTTTGAGGTTGTCATGCCTGCCATATAGAGGTCTGGAAAAAATGAAGAGACCACTGCATTGAATCCCATTGAAAACCTCATGGTTATTCCACCAAATATCGATCTCTGAACTCTTCCTGGGTTAAAACATTTGCATTGTTGTTTCTAGATGAATATGAACTTGTTTTCTCTGCATTATTTGAGGTCTGAAAGCACTGCATCCTAAGCATTGCCATTTTAGCCAGTTCTCATTTTTTGCAATTAAATACTAAAGTTTCTCTTGGAATTTCAGAGACATGCTGTTAGTAGTTCATAAAATAAAGAACAATGTTCATTTTACTCAAACATATACCTATAAAGACTAAACCCTGATCATTTTAAGTGGTCTTTTCATTCACTGGATGTCTAGGAGACTCCATGTTATTTATTTACTAAGCAAACATAAGCCAAAAGTGAATGATTAATATAGTAATATCCCAAAACTTAAAGTCACAACACAAGTTGGAACTTTCTGCTAAATAAAATACAACATTTTATCTGACATAATGACCAAAATTGACACATAATATCGCCTGTTGGCTGCTCAGTCAGCTCAATCTTTCTGTTGTTGTGGCTCATACAGCTGCTGCTGCACAGGTCATGTGTCTTAATGACAGCATTCATGTTCTCCTCATTATTCCCAGTCTGTCTCCATACAAATCCTGTCGGTATTCTGCCCGGGATTTTCCTCCTGGCCATTTTCATCACAGGAAGTCAATCATATTGCTGTGTTTGTTGCTGGTAAGTATTCCCATTGCAATGTTAGGGTACCCAAGTCACTTTTTTTTTTAAATCCACTGTACTAATTGTTCAACTAATTCCAAGGTTTTATTTAGAACAGAAGAGATGTGTGTTGATGGGACCTGTCACACAGGACTGTTCATTTTGAGTAGAATTGCGATCAGATCTATTAAATATTCAAAACTCGTAGATGTAGGCTTGTGTCTGACCCTGTTAAGAGACACATTATCCTTTTTTTATTTACCAGAATCATGAAGAGATCACAATGACAAAGCTTGTTTGCTCCTAGAGGGTGTTACGATATCAGGCTCATATTATACGCTATTTTAGAGCTTGTGCATGATATATAACTACAATGTAGTGCAGGACTTGAAGTGCAAAGAAACAAGAATAATAACACCTGATTAAAGTGCAATCATTTACAAAAAAGCCTGCAGCAGTAGGCTTCCCGGCTTCACTTGGCCGAGCGCCCCAGCAGTGTACCGCAGGATTAGTTTTCTTCTCTAAAATCTTTAAATGAAATCATTACCAAACAGGAGGACAAGTGTTGAAGGCCTGTGAAGTGCACTGAATAAACCATTCATCATAAGTATCTGCAGCAGAGCGTGGCTCTGGTATAATAAACTGCACTGTGGTGGAATAATCTCTCTATTTTTCAGGCCTGATTTCACTTCAGCTAAAGAGGGAGGACAGGGGTTAGTCAAAGACACAGAGACAAAGAATGATGCCACAGACTTCACACTGGAATTGAGAGCTAAGGCGCTTCTATCGTTGCTTAGAGAAACATAAAGAAAAAGCACAAAACAAAGAGAACACCCTTAGGTTGACACCAAGGACATGTATTTCTTCTAATCTAAAGAAAAATAATGGTAACCATGAAACTTCCTTTGTTTCTCATCATGATCTTGTCATTTTTGTACATTTCTTTCAATTTCTGGCTTGGCAAACATAATATTTCTACCTTCAATCTGTTCCACACCAATTTTGTACTGCATCTCTCCCAAAGCCTCCATTTTCTCATCACCTCTACCCACTCACTTGTCAATCCTCTTCTATTTCTCACTTTATATGTTCCTATTTCTCCTCTTCAGACCAGTTACCCCCAATTTTTTCCCCCTTCCAGATTGCCCCCTTCTTTTTCCTTTTCTCTCCTTGCCCTTCTTCCTAACCCATTTGAACTTGCCTCTAAGCCTTCCTTCAGTAAACCCCGAGACTTGCCACAAGTGCTCGAATAGCAAAGAACTGTAGCGCTTATCAGAGGGCTGGCAGAGCTTCAGGGCGTGTGAGGTTTAGTACTCCCATTTTTGTTTGCATTTCAGAGACTGTCTGGTTGGGTTGGGAGGAGTATTGATCATGGGGCTGAGGGAAGAGGGCCAGCAGGGAGGAGAAAGTAAGATATAGCAGAATTATTTCTGCAAATTTTAGATAAGGTTGGTGAGGATTCATCACTGATAAATCCTTCCTGCACCTCATTTGATCGTTATCACAAGGCATGCCAGCACACAACACACAATCACATTTATGAAGAACAAACAAGCTTGTTTATCTTGTTAAAGAAATAAGTGTCATGTTAATTCAAATTAGAATAACTTTGAATTTCACACTTCAAACCGTGTTTGCAAGAAAGCATTTATAGCTTTATAGTAAACTATTTAGTTTAAGCATCTTTTGAAATTTCTTAAATGAGAGGAAAATACTGGGACGTATGTCAGTTACAGACTAAACTTTTATGTTATGTCAAGACTCAAAGTATTTTATTGAGACTTTATGTTATAGTGCTCATTTCTTTCGGGTATGTTTTTATCCACTTTAAACATCTAAATACTTCTTAATTCTTCTTTTACAACCTGATAGGCTCATTTAGCATAAGCAGTGAGGTCTTTCCACAGATTATTTGGTTACATTTAGGTCTGTACTTTGACTGGGCCATTCTAACTCGTGACTATGCTTTGAATCAAACCATTTAATTCAAATCTCTGGACATCAGGAGGTTCTGATTGTGGAGTTAATTGACAGTAGGGCTACATGATATCAGAAAAAATATATGACTGTGATAATACTGCTAAATATTGGGATGCTGATTGACGCACATTTCAGAACTTTTTTATCTTTTTTTTAACAATGTCTTCACTTTTTTGTTTTAGCTTTAGTAACTCATCCACTGGAACTACATTTATTATAGGAATCAAGGGGAGTTTTGAGTCTTTCCCACATGCTGGCATGTTGGCATATTCTCACCAATAGTGCACCCAATTAGCTGACTTGGCAGCTAATTAAAAGGGCAACAACAATTGCAGTTTGATGTTGTGCTTCTCTAGTTCACAGCCATAGATTGTGTTGAATATAAGCTAAAAGGTTTAGTTTTGGTCTCTCTGTGACCATAGCTCCAACTTCTACATGCTTGCTGTTTCCCCTACTCTATTTGAGGTGTGGTTTTCTTTCTTGTACTACGAAAGTAATGCATTAGATGCATTAAATAAGTATAAAAAGTCAAGCTGTGTGTTGGTAACCAGATGATTTTCTCACATATACTGAGGAGTGAAAAGATTTCCTCGTGGAATTTGAGGGTTTGACTGAAAACATCAAGTATCATTTTTAGTAGAGGACTATAAAAGGAACAGACTGAATGGCTGGATATGGTTTTAGAAAGGGCCACTAAGGAGCTAATTGCATCTGTCCTGTAATGAAAGCTTGTGTTTGACTCCAAGGTGCATCCTGTCTGCTTGGATTGGGGAGCAGGTGGACACAGAGAGATATGAATATGGGAATTAATTAAAATTCCCTCTCCTCCTTTGTCTTTTGATGCAACTCTGTGCTTGTGACCACAGAGTTGAAAGACGGCCACTTGAGAGGAGAGCAGACCATAAGAAGCTAAGAAAGAGAATTTGGGAGAAAGGATAGTATTGACATTGTTCTGCCCTAAAAAGCTATACTTTATGTAGTCGTGAGTGTTTGTGCAACTCAAGCTGTTGCTACATTTTAAGGAGACAATTGGAGAGCATTTTGCTTAATTATTAGACAAGTTTTTTTTTTACAAGAGATCTGGACCTGTGTTTGTTTTCCAGCACTTGATCTTGATTTACAATCAGAAAAAGGAATTATGAGCTCATACACCCACTGAATCCTTTTGTGGCAAATGAAATTATCCTTGCTTTGCAGACAAAGTAATGTGATCAGTCAACTGCAGCAGAGCATCTCTGTCTCTGGCTGCGAGTGCACGCAGGCAGGTTAATAACCGTGGAACCTCCATCTGATCCGAACCAGCATCCAGAAGAAAAGAAGGGAAGAAGACCAGCACTGAGCACCGCTTGGGGGGAAGAACACACAGGCAGTAAAAGAAGGTTTTGTGGCCAGGTTCAAAATAGAAATGTTGCTTTGGATAACATGAAAAGTGTTGCATTTTGGAGAGGCTTGAAACATCTGATGCCACAGATCGTCCTAAATCATGTGGGCTGTGTTTGTAATGTGACAACAAACAAAAGTTTTTGCAAATTTACTTAATTGAAGCCTTATGAGCAATTAACCAGCAATCACTCCTTCACCAGGCCTCATTACTCTAAATGCTGCGTATTTATACAATTTCTCTTTCCAAAAGAAAAATGAAAAATGAATATGCTAATAAGCTAATTGGCAATTGGTCATGTATTTCCAAGTTCTCTTTTGAATAAAATTAACATTTTATTGAGGTCTGATGTGAGTTTGATGTTTTGTTTGGAGTGTGTTATTTATTAATACACAGCCAACACTACACTATTTTCTTCTGTCTCACAACGTTCAAAAAGCATTTTATCCAATAAAAGCAGCAGTAACAACACCATAGACAGTTTTTGTGTATTCAGCAGATACACATCTTCAGGTGTTTTGATCCTCGATACAGACTGAAGACCACTAACGTGGACAGGGCAACAAAAAACCAGAGCTCTCTTTTTTTCAGGTTGTGTTTTACAAAAACAAAATAGCCTTTTCTTTCCAGAGAAAAAAAACCTAATAAAATATGCATATACATTTAAGAAGAAAAGGTCAGCTTGCCACTCCATCACACACTGGACAAACAACCATGGAGGTACACACTCTCTCCTAAGGGTAATTTAGAAAAACAAATTAACCTAAAATTGATCATGGGAGGAAGGAGGCATACCCTTAAATATGCATATCTTATTAGTTATGCATTTATTTCTATTCCTCATTCTTTTTAGCTCAACATACAATATCAAGTGTTTTTTGTAGAATAATTTAAGGACAGAAATTATGTGAAACACCAAGATATCTAGCTTTTTTTTTCAGAGTACACATGTGTGCCGTTTGTGTATGGTTGTGTGTTAGAGAGCTTTCATTGGGTTCTTAATCAGGACGTCACGCTCTCAGTTTCGATTAAGTGCAGCAGGCAAAGCTCTCCAGCCAGCTGCTGCTGAACATAGCCTCTAAAAAGCAGATAATGCTTCCACACTCACAGGCTCACAGAAAATGAACAACTGTGCCACTTTCATTCTTTCATTTTCCCCCCTGCACATTAGCCGTCCAAATCAGATCAATGCTGAGAGAAAATGAAACTACAAAGCAGAAGGAAGGTGAGAATAGCCCCAGGTATGTCGCTTATCATGTGGTAAAAAAAAGGAAAAGAAAAAGGAAAACAAGAACATCTAATATGAGGAGCAACCAATATGATTCAGTGTTTTATCCTCTGGGCCTTCACATGTCATGAACCATTTCAAAGATCATCAGATGCGAAGGCAAAAACACTCACACACACACACAAACGCACACGCAGGCGCTCAAACGACCAAACAACAACAAGCTACAAGAGATGCACAGCCATAATGACTGTTTTTGTGTTTGTGCATCTGCAGTGACAATATGTGATCCTCATAGTTAATTCCACATGTCAAAAGACATTATTCTTGTTGCCTCTCATTAACTGACTCATCTTTCCTTCATTTAGTCTTTGAGCCAGTGAGCGTAGATTGGTCTGAGGGCCCTGCTCCCAGCTATTGTGGACAAAACCAGGAACAGAAAATGGGGAGTAATTAGGGCAAATAGTAAATATGTGCATATCTCACTGTTCCTCACATGTGTCTTTCACAAATAAAAAAAAAGAACAACCTCTGAAAGCTCCACTTTGTGAGTGCCAGCAGCTTTTTACCAGGTGAAATTGGTCAAACGACATGCAAGAGTGTTTCATTTAGGAGCAGAGAGCAGGTGACTGGTTTACTGGTGCTCCATTGTCTTCACAGTATGATGACACTCATAAATAAAATTCAGCAGCAGACACAATAGGTGCTCCCTGCACCTGGCCACCCACACAGCCTCACACAGCACAATCAGTCCTGCTTTGAAAAGAATAATGTAAGAGTGGGATTTATGCAAATTCATGGATGAACTGCTGTTCTTTTCTCTTTTGTGCCGTCTTATTACACAGGTTTATTTTAAGTGTGGTTAATTTATGCTCAATGCAAACCTCTATGACCTATTTTCACTTATAACTATTGACAGTACCCTCCACATACTGGTGCCAGTGGAAAAGAAGAAGCCATGAAATAAATTTCATTTTGCTGTAACGTGATCACACATCAAATCCCAGCCTGGGGTATCTCTGCATGTAGTTTACATGTTCTCACCATGGATGAGAGGATTCTCTCTGGGTACTCCATTTGTTTAAAAAACGTGAGTTATTCTCAATTGTCCTTCCCTGTGTCTGTGTGTAAATGGTTGTTTATCCTGCGTGTTCCTGTGTTGATTCATTGGTGACTGATTCAGGATGTACTAAACCTCTTTTCCCTTCACTTTAAAATCATCACTTATTTATGCTTCAGCTATGTGTTTTTGCGTCTTGTTTCAGTATTGTCGAGCAGCTCCATTTTTGCATTTTTGGGCTGTGAGGAATCCATAATCTAATTTTACTCCGAGATTAAAATTTTAAAGAATGTTCTTCTTACAATGATGAATTATTTCCTACAGCTTTTCAGGGAGTGATGACATCCTCCTTTTCTTTATTTATGAGTGAGCTGGCCTCGCTGAGCTGCTCTTAGTATTTCACAGCTTTGCTGCTATGTAACTTAATTGACTGTGAGATGTGGTAGGGGGTTTTGTACATGAATCCAAAACACATTTACAAACATACATATGAAACTACACATTTGGGGTCATTACTATTGCTTAAATATAAAGGTTTTGTAGAGAAACTACTTGCAGATAATTGCACTTTATTTCAATGCTGAGGCACAACGCTTCGTCACCATTACTTCTGTTTCAGACCTGATGCACTGCAATAAAATGCTTTGTCACAAACCCAGATCCTCCTGTCTCCCATATGCTCCACAGCAATTATGCAATGGAGTACTGCACAAGAAACTATGACAGATGTCCCACTGTTCACTCTGAATTGAAACTTTTGGATAGTGCGAGGTTCCTGTTTATTCCTGCTTCATTTATAGAGATGATGCATGAGAAGGCGATGCTTGGCAGTCAGTCACGGCTTTACAACTTGGTTTTTCACACCCACATTTTAAATGTCATCGAGGTTGTTTCATTCTCAGGACTTGCGAGGTGAAACATGACGCAAACACTATTCTGTCTTTGGCTCCACCAGTTCGACTCCACCGATGAAATCTGGAAACGAATCAGATAACACCTCTTTCTGCTGCAGCCTCGAGAGAGTTATCGGTTTGATAGCCAAGTTTTAATTATCCCATAAAAACCTTCAGAGGGAGTCGGCGCTGTCTCGGTTTCCGAGCTGCTGTGTCCTTATCTCAGTCAGACGGCTCTTGGTTCTCTGCAGGAGTCCTGACCATTACAACCGACATTAAAGCCAGGGCCCGGCTGCCTCTTTCTCTTCGGGTCTGGAACTAGTAGAGGCTGTACACTTTTGTGTTAGAGGCAAAATGAAGTGATTGAACCAAAGAGTATATTTGTTTATATCTCAGTTGTAAGTATTTGTGCACCCTACCACATCTCACTTTACACCAGTACATAAAGTCATTAATCTTACCTCTGTACTGTATTTGAAATTTGTTTCAAATACAGTAATTAATTGTCCAGTGCCAGTGTATGGACAATAAGTTTCTGATAAATCTGGAAGCTAAAAAAAAATATTCTTGATTTTGGTTATAAATGAACAAAAGATGATAAGAACACCAATCCCTTTCCTCTGATTCTAAAGTGTCAGCATCACAGTACTCTCCAAATGTGTGCTTTTGCAATCTCCTGCTGTATAGCGGAGATTGAAGATCATCTGCACAAGGTTTCCTTTCTTGAAATACAGTTCTAGACTTTTTACATTAGTCCATAATGACATACTGAAGGTGAAAATCTGTACATTTTCTGCATAATAATGTTTGATCCAGAAAGCTCTTCCCTCTTGTGTGCAATTATACATGACATTATGTGGAGTGGAGCCACAGATTGTTTAAAGCGCCTTATAAACTGGTCATGCTCTTGTGTTATTTAATGTTTTACTTAAATGGTCAGCAATTAATCACACTCAGTCCAGATTTACACAATAACAAAACTCCCCTTTCAGAAACTAAATGCTCCTGCATCCTGTCAAGATAAGTAAACAAGTATATTATTCATATTTTCTGTAACTTTTAGTCAAAAACCTGATTGTTTTATGCTCCTTAAGACTCAACAGGAAGCAAGCTTTTCAAAATAAAGCAAAATTTCATAATAAAGCTAACATGAACTAATATTAGCCTTATTTACTAAATCTGACAATAATTAAAGACAAAAAGCATTGCACAAATAATCTAAATAATCACATAATCCAAATACTTCTTATTTATGGCTTTAACAATGGTCAATTTCAGCTTCTTGCATTCCACTCAGTGTTATAGATAGTTTACCTTGGCCCCTTTTTGGATGCCATAATTCCAGCTCATTAGTTAACCTGGCCCAGAACTGCTAAAATACCGCAGGAAATGTTGGATAGTAGACGGTCACAGCCACCTTTTGGGTGGATGACCCAAACCCAGATTATGTCTTCTTCATCTTTGTCAAGGAAGAAGACAAAGATCAAATAAAGAGAATCATTTGAGAAGTGAGAGACAAGTTAAATTTAAATACACATAAGGACAACACCATCATTTGCTCAATGATGGTGTTGAAGGCTGAAAAAAGAGAAAATACCCCATGAGTTGCAGTTGTATGAATAAAAATGCCTTCTTGATATCAGAAATCAAGGAGAATCAATCAAATCAATCAATCAATCAATCAATCAATCAATCAATCAAATTTATTTTTTTGGCACATTTAAGCAACAAAGCAGTTCAGTAATCCAGGCCTGGGGTGGTGCAATTGTTTGTTGGATACTTTGTTTAGCAGACTAAACACTACATCCTGGCAGAGCATTGACGCTGACCTCGTCCATCTCTTTATGACAGCGGTGTGTCCATCTTCTGACGACGACTTCAAGCAGCATGACAAAACATGTCACAGAGCTCAAATCATCCTAAACTGGTTTTTATAAATGTCCAGGTAATAAATCTGCACCTACATGTTATGCAGTCATGTGAATATAGACCAAAATCTTTGAAGAATGTTTCTGACTACTAGCTGGGTATATAAAAGGAAAAATTAAGGCATTTTTGAAGACAAAAGAGGTCAAACTCAGTAATAAGCAGGTGTGGCCGGTAAGTTTAAGTAAAGTTGGGTCGGGGATTTGGTCATTCTTTTAGCTGGAAGTTTGATAGTAGAACTGAATAAGCACCAGTGTGCAGATTATGCACAATCAAAGTAGAATTTCCTTATCACAGTGAACATTAAAGGAACTGAGAAAAAAAAGCCAGCACAGTAAACCCATCTGTAGAAAATTTATGTATGGAAGATTGAAGCCATTACATGACAAAAAGCTGAACACAATGTGCATGCAAATTAGGCTCCGGTGAAATGCAGCCCCTTGTCTGCCTTGTTCAAATGGCTTGTCAGTCAAATCAGAGCAGGCAGTCGAGCAAGTAACACCTCCAGACACACCTCAGCAAGGACTAACGTACACTCACTGATCAAATTAGTATCTAAACCACAACCACTAAACTGATCAGAGACAAGGAGTTTAGTACATGAGCTCAAAATTAATGGTGGGGAAAAAAATATATGCCTTGATAGAAGTGAAAGTCACAATCTTGTAACTCTTAGCTGTATTAAATTTCAAGCTTCAGTACCCTGCACAATTGCTGGCACCCTAATGATAGTGAGGATGCCAAACAAATTTATTTTGTTGCAGTCATTTTTATTGAAAATATTTCCTTCAGATTTCCAACAGTAATATTTTACCTCTTTTATCTTTGTCCTTTCTTTGTCTTGTGGCGAGTCATGTCGGGTACTCATCCAGTTGTTGCTGTATAAATGCATTTTTTAAAAAACTGAAACAGAGTGTTGTATATACTCTGGTTACCTTTGTATGATATTAACATTTGTTTGATTATCTGAAACATTTAAGTGCAACCAAACAGAAGAAAACTACAAATCTGGAGCAGCAGGAAGAGTGAATACTTTACTACTGTCTGTCTGCGTGTATCACTTTGATGGTCTATATTTCGTTGATCCCAGGGTTCGGTGCTTTACATTAGGCTTGTGTTCTCAAAATTTAATTTAAACATCCTTTTCTATGTGGCGTGTTTTATTTAAATGCAGATTTAATGCAGCAGCTGTCCTCAGATCTGCCTCAGTATGCAAAGCCCACTCAAACTGTATCTGTTAGTATACTTGGAAAACTTTCATTACCAACCTCTGGTGGGTTGCTGCAAGACTCTGCATGCTAATGTTGAAGAGTCTGTTAAATTAAGATTAAATATTTAGTCACTTGGTTGACAGACAAGGTAGGGATGAGCACAGAGCTTTAAAGTATAGATAATCCTGTAGTGGATAGCCACACGTCTATTTTAGCAGAAACTAAGTCCAAGAATCTGACTGGTTAAAAAAAACTACAAACAGGTGTCGTTCAGGCCCAGTTTAGCCCTTTGTGTGGGGTGAAACAGCAAATGAGACTGCATTCTCTCTAACTCCCTCTCATCCCAATCTAAGCTGAAAATCCAGACAGTCATCGGTGGCTCGTGCCTGTTATGTGAAAGTGAGGGAGTCATCTGGAACAGTGACCCACATGCTCTGATCTTCTGTCCGTCACGGCTGCGTTTCGGGCCTCAAAATACGCTCATCGCCCGAAAGCTACACCCTCGCTGTCTGCGCTCCCGTCAGGAATTTTCTGACTAAGAGCCTCGCGGGCTGCTGTGGCACGATAACAAGCATCTCTGCTCAAGGCTGCAAGCTTTTTCTCCCTGCAAATGGTAAAAATAACATTGGCGTGGATCACTGAGTGCAGATTCTTTTTTTTGTAAATTATTACAGTTTGAAAAAACATATCTGCAATCTCACCACCACACCTGATGTCCTCTGTTCTTCCCAGGAATGAGCAGTGACTGACTGCTACTTGAGAGTCCTAGTTGCCATGGTTTCATGTGTTTTGATCGTTCTTATATAATGTTATTGGTGACTGGTTGCTGTGAGGAATGAGCACACGCACACGCGCGCTCACAGTTTGTGTCAGTAAATGTTGCTAACCACCCCCACGTTCCTGTCCTTCCTCGAAGAGAGCAGCCTAAGGACAAACAACAGCTCTTCTCACATCATCTCTCACTGTATATTCATCACGCCCTCCTCTTCTTATCACTCTCTCCTCCTCTGTGTCGACCTTTTCCCTCCTTTGCCCTTCTCCCAGGTTTATTGTCACTGCTCTCCTCCCCTGGCCCAGTTCTCCTCGATCCACTTTATCTCCCACCAGTCAGAGTCGCATTGATTCTCACAAAGCTTCCCTTGTCATATCTCCATATCTCTTAATTCACTTGCACTCCATCTGTCTCACACCTTGCAAAGCTGTCTTTTCCATTCTCCATCCTCTATTATTTTCCTCTCCAGGAATCTCAAACTAAGCTCATGCACTCCTTGTATTTCCAGATAATGACATGATTATTAGAAATCTTTCTTTCAACCCTCTCGTCCTCTAAAACAAATAGCATCTCCACCCCACTGAGCTGTTGCCCCACTCATACCTGAAATTTATTTGACACCCTTTTTATCTCTTGTTTTTTTATATACCTGAGCTGCTTTTTGCTGCGACTTTCCTTTTGAAGTCGCACTCTCTGTCTTTGACTGCCTGCTGTGTCTCCTGAGCCAGGCAATGTGTGTTTGCACTGCCTTCAGGGCACTTCATAGCTGCAGAATGACTGTAGAGCAAATTGCTGAAAATGTCCCTTTTTGTTGCAATAGTATCAGTAAGAAACACTTTATATGTATTGTGTATGCAGTTCAGATTTATATGCACACTGTTGCCTGGTATGACGGAGCAATTACTGCGGAGGCAAAATACACCGGCACTACACAGGGACCACTTGTGCATCTATCTATAGTTATACAGCTATGGTTTAACTTTCTGTCGATATCAGTATAGAAATGTCAGCTATCTCTATCTAGTTGCATAGAGACAAGTATGTGAGTTTAACACAGATCTACAACAAGCAAAGTGATAAAGTACACAGTTAAAACTCCTGCTTTGGTAAAAGCTTAAAAAGTTACAACTGCAAACTGTTTATTTTGTTCCTCCACACCAAAACAAACTGCAGTTTTTGCTTTCCCATCAAAGCAAAAACTGTTAAGAAGTTGTGTCTGGTTAGCAATATGTTTAAGATGAAGGGTTTGTTTAAAACAGTAAAAGCTTTCTTCTTCGTTAAGCCGCCATCTTGTGAGCCCCAAAATATTAAATTATATCCATCACTGTTCTCAGTCAGGAGCTGTAGAATCAATTGTCCAAAAGGTTATTGGCTTCCAATTCAGCACATTAATAAAACATTCCTTTCTCAAGTTTTCACTTCTGCTTTGCTGAGCTAAATTAATCTAAACTAATTTTAATTATCTTGGAGCCAATTTGGCCTCATTTCAAAATTCCTCTGACATAAACTTGGTTTCTCAGCATCATTTCATGATTTCCTTTTTATTTTTGTTCTATGTTAGACTTTGATGAAACAGTTAAATGTTTTCTCTATAACTGACTGTATGAGCCAACAGTAGCAATACAAACCTCAGACAAATAGTGGCACAATGCCCACAGCAAATAAAGAAAACTGCAAAGAATAAGGAATTTTGCGCTGATGGCTGTTTTTCTAGGAACAAAGTGTGGAGATATTTTCTGTTTTCACTTCTGAATGAATTTATCTCTATAGGAAAAACCAAGGTTTTACTGATTTGCTGAATAAATCTATTTCTACTTTCTTTTCACATCATCTGTTCATGTTATCTTCCAGGTAGACGACATTTTAAACCAGCAAACCATCAGCACTATTTTAATTCTTCTCTCCTGTCTTGTAATGTATGCTGGTGTTTTATAAATCTTTGATAAGTATGTAGGTCTAAACATGAGGAAATTGAGGAGATTTTCTGGAGCATAAAGTCCTATGATGTGAAAACGTAATTTATCTGAAGATCAATTTGGGTGAAACTTACAGTATCCCGCTCAGCCATTGCTGTGTAAGTTTCTTTTCCACATATTATCGAACTACTCTTGTTTTTTTTTTTCTCATGATAAGGATCAGCTGAGAATTAAATTACAGTAAGAGCCTCCAAGAGGTTAAATAATTACTTGAGTCAGTAATACAGCAGGTGATGACACAGGTTTCACTTTTGCTTTCCTCCATCCCAGGTTCTGCAGGTCAGTAAACCCTTTATAAATTACAGTGAAGTAATAATTAATGTTATTATTGAGTCACTGCTCACACAGTTTAATTTCTGTTCAGTGCTGCACATTTGCATCATATATAATGTGGAAGAGCTGATCTGGTGATCAGCTGTCAGATGCCAAAGTAGTACAAGCATAAAAAGTTTTTCAAATGGAATCAAATCCTCCAACTTTCTTGGAACGAAGTGCTGGAAAACAATACCGTGACTGGATTATTAAAAAGAGCTGAATTTACCACCTCTGGTTCCAACATCTTTCAGTTTTGTGCATTGGCTTCAACAAATGTCTTGATCCCAATATGATTGAAATTTTGGTGAATTATGTTTAAAAGCCCCTGCTGTGCCAAATAGTTTAAATATGCCCTACTAATCCTGCCAGTGAGTGTGGTCAAATAGTCAGAAAGAACAACAACAGACTCTGTGAACGAAGTGCAAAGGGTTAGGGACATTTGAGTCTATATGAATAATTTTGACTAGGAATGAATTCACAGAAAATTCACAATAAATTTAAATTGCACCTTTTGATTTGATTGATTACATAATATTTAGCCGAAAACTTTCAGCCACAATTGTATCTGCACTGACGCTCAGTTGAACCAGAGCCTGAAAAGTATAACTTAGCATTTTTGAACATCAGCGAAGTTATAGATAAAAAAAAAATGCTTATTCAAAATTATTTCCAGAGGAGCTGATCACAACCCCAATTCTCTGCACTGGTTTGTGTGATACCGTTAAGTCATTGAATGTCTAAAAGGCGGTACTGAGACCTCGTGAGAAACATGGAAACAGGTCATTTTTGGGCTGCATTTCATAATTTGCTGTGCTGACATTTATGGGTCTGCTTAATGTCAGTTGACACTGCTGCATTGCAGAGCATAAAAACAGGCTGATATATAATAGTTTGCAGGCTGGGAATTTTATGTAAAGACACCATAGTTTTTTATTCTGTGCCAAAATGTTGAGTTCCAGCTCCGACTCTTTATGGGTTTTCATACACTGAACTGAAGTCAAGTGCCGGCAGTGGTGACAGGTCCCCTGCTGAGTCTTCTCACTTTGCCAGCGTCTGGGGAAAAAATAGCCCTGCAAAAGCAACCTCCAATGGCCAACTCTGATATACAGTCTTTGAACAACAGCACATACTGCAAGCTTGCAGCTCAGAGTGGAGCATGGGTCTTTAAATATAATAAATGTGAAATGTAAATAAATGTTTGAGTACAACTAGGTTCTCT
Organism: Phalloptychus januarius; assembly: GCA_902982915.1. Lineage (NCBI taxonomy): Eukaryota > Metazoa > Chordata > Actinopteri > Cyprinodontiformes > Poeciliidae > Phalloptychus > Phalloptychus januarius. The sequence goes on along the minus strand of CADWAE010000466.1, from coordinate 9,441,450 downwards.
GTTGCATATTTTTATGTTTCTGGTTATGTCCAGCTTAGTTCTTATTTTGCTTTGAAAGAATAAGAAAAAAAAATATATAAAACATATCTTAAGTATATTTATTTTCTTTTCCTTCAGGTTTGAGAGTAAGATATGGATTGTTGAGAAGGCAGAGAGATGAAAATAACAATAGAGGTGGATTCCTCTTCTTCTCAGACAGACTGAACCTGTGAGCTTCGCCAGGAAGAGGTGGTGTTGTCACCAACACCTTATGCAGAGTCCATCACCCTGGTAACCAAACAGACTGGGCAGACAGACGGCGCATGAGTACGACTTTGTAATGGTGCCAGTGGTTAAGAGTGGGCAAATTTTTACATTAGGGGCTCGATCTTCAAATTGGTTCCACATACAAAATCAGGCGCCAACTTGACGGCACGCGCCAACCTCAACTACAAACAACATACAGGATGGCATCAGAAAATTAGAATAGCAAGTGATAAATTTAGCATGTCTGCCTTCATGAATGTGACAAAAACATGTGCTGATCATTAGAAAGCACAAAGTACTGGGAAGAGGATATGCAAATGTAATTATTTACCACCCGCAATATGATTTAATATACCAGAACCGGACTGTAGGTGTTGTTTTTGCGCTGATATTTAGCATGCCTGAAAAGCAGGTGCAAATGTCTGTGGTCCCTGTCGAGAAGGATGTATGAATACAATGACAGAATACATTGCTTGTCAAATATTTATGACATTAAAACAAAAGGGAGTGAAGGGTACAGCTTTATATTGACTTTGCGATTTTCAGAAGCGATTTTCATCTGTAGAATGGAAATGTGTTTCATATGAGTCTGCATCTCTTCCTTTCACATTGCTTGGGGCAAAAAAATGAAGTAATGCAGAAAGCTTTAATCAGTTCCCCAATCTAAAAATAAGAATGGATAAAATATTTTTTTTGTGCCAGCATGGTTTTGAATAAATGTAGCATAGCAAGAGCTCCATAGATATTAGTGAGGCAGACACTGAAATATCATTTAGTAAATACAAAAAGTTGAAGAAACACAATCAACACAGCAGAGTTTACAGAAGAGTAATTATCAGAATCAATAATCAGAGTTGACTGGCTGGTCCCTCATCTCCAAGAAGCAAAAGCTGACATTTACAACAAAACAACAGTGGTGAAAACAGAGCAACCTTTTTAATATGCTTCAATGTAAGAGCAGGCCAGTGTTTTTGTATTCTTTCACTGCATGCATCTAAAGGTTTGCACAAACACTTAATTCATCAAAACTCTTCTCAAATAATACTTTTGCAATTACTTCTGAATTTGAACAAATGATTATAAGGTTTGGTTGTGTATGTTTTGTTTTGTTTTGTTCCTCAATATGTCAGTTTTTACCACAGATGGTACAGTAAATTGCACATAAAATTTATGCCACTCAGACCACAACAAACACAGTAACAAGCAGGATGACAAAAACTTTAATTTGTAGGACCCAGTAAATTTGGTGCTACCTAACACAAAGGTGTGAACACAAGCAGCTGGTAAAAAGCTGCCAATCTGGAGTGAAGTTGTCATCATTGAATACCAATGTTGCTGTTTGGATACATAACCAGTTTGTTAACATGTAATAAAGGAACGTAACTGCAGTTGCCCCTAGTGACCAAACTCATTACTTATTCGTAGGTGTGTGACTAGACAGCCTTTAGCTCCTGTGTTTGAGATTTTTAAAACTTTTTTCTGTTGGTGAAAAAACAAATGGTATGCTTTTTTAATGATTTATCTGGGCATTAGAAAAACGTTTATTTGAGAAAACCATAAAAGCCCCAATATATTTGCCAAGGAACTCTACACTGACTTATTTAGCTCTGATTTCCAGGCTTTTTTATGGCAGCTTATGGACTTTGAAAATCTCACAGTTTTGTGAGAAGTAAAACAAATTGCCATGAATGTGATCATATTGAGACCATTTTTAGAAATATTCATTTGAAGAATATTGTGCTTCTAAAACAACAGAAGAACCCAGAATCAAGCATTTATGTATTGCATATTAATGATTCTTCATAATGTGGTAGAAATTTACAGGCATATCAAAATATGATTTGTGTATGTGACTTTTCAACAGGCAGCTTTCCAATCTGAAATGACTCTGCACAGCAGTACCAACAGGGAGAGCTGAGGGCAGCTGATCCGTCTTAAGGCTTTTATAGTACACATCCTCATTTCTGTCTCACTTGTTATGATTAGCATATTTTGAGCCTCTCATCAAATCTCTTCACCCAAACAGTCATTTTTCCTGTTAAATAAAACCCAACTGTTTCCATTTTCTACTCAAAGTTTCTTGCCGTTTTGTCTTCTGTTCCATACATTCTTATCACATTATCCCTTTTAATATCTTTCCAACTTGCCAGCTCAGCCTGCTTAAAATCTATTTATTTTTTTGTTTTCTTATCCTCCATTTTTGCTGCTGCCTTCCTTCCCCCAATAGCCTCCCTCTGTTCGCCATCCTGCTCACGTCCAGGTCTGTTTTCGCTGATAAGAACTGCACTTACACACACACACTGAGACACACACACACATTGTTGCACTGCCATCCTACTGTAGTTATCATCAGTAGGATGAACTGCGTTCCCTCTCTTCTCTCTTATTGTTGCTAATGAATGTGTCATCAGCAATCTGTGTCACACAGTGAAACAAGAAAGAGAGAGGAGGATGAAACAGAAAGAACAAAAAGTTCCCTTTATTTAGTTAGTCTCTTTCGTTTGGTTTGCGCAGAAAACAGAGCCGTTACCTGACATGTTTTGAGCGGCTTCGTTTGGAGAGTGCAGCACAAGCTGCCCTCTCCGAAACGGGCTGTTTGTCGGGTCGGACAGGTTACTGTTGTCAGGCACAGACAAAGTGTTTGGCTCAGGCACATAAAACGTGACTTAATTAACTACCAATAATACTTGGTGAACGTGACTGTCAGATTCAGATGATCTTATGGTCGTTGTAGGAGACCAGGAATAATTAGTTACATTTTAATTGTGTTTTCTATAAGTAATAATGATCAACCACAAAACAAAGGCTAACATATGTCAGAGAAAACACGAGTGACGTCATCTGCAAATATTTTTTAAGACACAGAACCAATAAACATGTTAATAAGGAATGAAAAACACAGCATTGCTATTTAATTTGACTCTATTTAATGTTTTGCGACAATTGAAATCATGTCTAAGACTCATCCATGTCATCCACTAATGTCTGACACCACACATCTTCTCAGAACCTAAATGCCATCCCATTCTGTCCTAAATGTCACTTCAATTGAAAGTCCCCTCTGCCTCAGGCTAAAGGTACTGGCTGAAAAAAGGTGCCTGTCATTTTTAGTGACCTGCAGTTCTTACATTTGAATACGTAATTCCCAGACTCTCCTCCTGCTGTGAAAATGCATCCTTAATCACTCTACGCCTCCATAAATGCACCTGCAAACTTTCAGGAGGTGTTACACAAACGTTTCATGACATTAACATGAAATATTTTTAAAAAGGTGATATTTCTGCCACTTTCTGCATGAATTAGCTGTAGAAATGTGCTGGTAAAGATTGATTGAACAATATGCAAGGAAAATTAATGGGGTTTTTTTTGTTTTTACTTATTTATGAAAATGAAATATTGTTTATTCCCTTTTGTTCTGTGAAATTTGGCTCAAGATGTAAAAAGGAAGCATTTCAGGAGCTTCAGCCAAACTGTTCTTGGCAACTTTTAAATAAAATATAAAAGTCCATCAGGAGTAAAATGTTTTCAGCAATTTATACGCAAGATCTCTTGGAGTCATGGAGTTACAAAATCTAGTACCACACTGCTGATGTGATCATGTGGCTACGAGGAAATGAAAACAATTAACAATTAAGAGAAAATATGTTCATTACAAAGAAATCTCAATACTTTTTCACAATCTAATGTTAATATACACACCTGGATGCAGAACCTGACCAATTTCTTTTCACCCTTTGTAAAAATGAAAGTATATCAGGACTGAAATGGTCATGAATGAAGATGCATGTTTTGCCTGGTGAATCATATCTAAATCCATCTTATTACAGGTTTTAGTCCTACTTGTCCAGTTATTCAGCCTTTCTGTTAGTTCACTACATTTTCATTTAAAATATCCTGGTACTTCAAGATGCCATGAACTCAAACAATGTTACTTACAGCTTTTGGAAGAAACAGGCCCACAGCATGATGGATCCTGAAGTGCATGAAGTGCTTTCCAACATATTCATTCTTTTCATATCAAGCCCTCCTGGAGCGTCCGTGGCTGAAAGGCTCACTGTTAGTCTCATGCAGCAGCATTTAGCTTCACATGTTTAAGGCTGTGGTGAGAGAAGAGAAAAATAAATTTTTCTGGCCTTTAGACAGCATGGTTGTTATAGAGACTTGGTGACCCCAAGATACTGCTCTTTGCAGTAGCTCTCCAGCAATGAAATTTAGAGTCGTGTTTTTACTCTCCTTAATGAAGTTAACTTAAAATGTTGGCAAGATAATCACTGGAAACAACCTTAATACTTTTTTTGAGGGGATGTCCATAAGACTGACATGTCACTGTCATAAATATGTCATAACACCTGTTATGAACATGAAGGAGATGACTGTGACAACATTGGGTGAATAATGACTCTTTTAATGCAAAGTTGTACTAAAAAGTGCATTAAACGTCCATTGAAAAGTCAACTTTGCATTGAAAGTGTCATTATTCACGAAGACTCCTTTATGTTCATAGCAGGTGTTATATCATGTTTATAACAGCAGTATGTCAGTTTTATGTACATCCCTTCAAATAAAGTGTTACCAAACAGCAAATCAAGAAACTGATTAACATAATAAAAAGCTTTTAAAAATGTTTCAGTCGTATTTACTTTCTCCTACAGTTTTTTGATATTTCCATGGTCTGCCACACCTCTATCAAATGATTGAATTAGCCATTAGCTTGAAGTGAAGACCACATAGTCCTGCTATTTCCGTGTCAAAGCAGTTGGAAAGTGGGGAAACACCAGCCCTCAAAACTCAGTTTTGAAGCCTCCTCTTTTAAGGTGTTTGATTACGGCATCAAAAATCGTGCAACTGGTGATTTTGTTTGAATAAATCTACTTAAATTGAAAGTTAAATTGTATTTTTTTTACAATATCCGGTAATGCTTCTATAAACTGGACACTGTGTCATCTGGTAGATGTTAGTTAATATCTATCAATCCATAAAAACATGCATAGGTTATGAATTACCTCGTTTGTTGCTAAATATATCCTTCGCTCGACATAATGACTAGACACCCAATGAATCCCAAGCACCGTGTTAAATGAGAAGAGCACCCAGCCTTAATTAAAAGCCCAATTTTTAACTGTCATCAGATAAGAGCGACTTTAATCCGTCACTTGCCGCTGCAGTGGATTCATCCTTTGATGAACTGCCTCTAATTGACAGCTCAGTTCCTCGTGTGCACATTTGGTTATTTCTAAATGTGATCCAGTGAGTCAAAGCTGAGTTTGGAGATAAAACGGCCTTGCCACTTTGTTTGATAGTCACAGCGCTCCATCAGCATCAGCAACAGGAGTCACATCAGGATAAAAGCAACATCTTCTCATTAAGTGTCATAATATGCGGAGCAAAAATAAATCTAGTGCTCTTATGTTTGACTGAAATGGCACTTTTTAAAAATCAAGGTAGATAATACAATTATGTTGCACGTGACTGATGGAAATCAGAAGAGTTCATTGACTAAAACAGGCTGACCTGACCGTTGAACATTAACTACATTCAGGCATTAGGACCAGAGTATGTGATTTAGTGTGCTGTGTCCGAACGTGGGCGGCCGGCTCAGAGTGGCTAAGAAGTTGGCATGGCAGGTGTTTGTTGGACGAGCTGCCTTGGCGGTTTTGCCTCGTGGCCTCAGGGTCACAGGACAGACTTCTCCTCTCCTGCAATGATCTGTTTCTGACCTTAGGGGCAGCCAGTCAGGCCAGAGTTTTTCAGAGTGTGTGTGCGTGTGTGTGATTAAACCTCAGTAGTCTGTGATCTGATCTACTCTGACAAGGCAACAGGACCGAACAATAAAAATGTCTATTTTCCTTCACGCTCCTCCATTCCTTCTCTCTCTGGATGCTTTGGGCAAAATGGTTTAGATGGTTAAACAGAAAAAGAAAAAACACCGAAGGATTGAAATGATCAAAAGCTAGATTTGTGAACCTAACATTTTCTTTCAACATGTTTTTCTTACATCTGTTATCAATGAATGTTTAATATTGTTTGACTCAAAGGCTGCAACTGAAAGAGCTTTAACCTTAAAATGTATTGTCCTTGGAATGGTTACCTTTAAACACAAGGCTGGTTTTCAAGACTTAAAGGTTGTTTTGAAAGGTCTTGATGTTTGACAAGCTGAATTGTATTATTCTCCATTCACATAAAGAAAGGACAGTGAAGATTAGGCATCTGAATTTCAATGTTTTACTCTTTGAATCTCTTGAACTTTTTGAGGTATAAAGATTTACTTGTTGTATCTGGCAAAAATAATATATTAAGCCAAAAATAATGTATATTCAATTAACTATTATTTACCATTTTGTAAAGAAGTTTGCAACTGGGTTTATTGATATTTAGAGGTTTGATAAAAAAGGAAGCTAATAAAATTAATTCTGATAATCACTATGGAGGGATAGCTGATATCTCATAAAAACTTGTACTGGAGTCCTTGCCAACATGGCAGCATTTAACGGATGATAAGAGAATATGTTTCCCTCAAAGTTGTGAGCAAATATGTAGAAAATTAGCGAACTACAGGGACCCTAAAGTACCTGTTTGGGTCAGAAGCTTCAGAAGTTGTTTGGCCCATTAAAAAATATGTCTTTCAGCTGCTAATTAACTACTAATTAACTTTTTATTACCTCAATTGTCCAATGACCCATTTTCTGCTGCAGAAGAATATTTCCAAAGAGATCTAAAGTTGCAGACTTTATAGCTATTTTTTTTTACAAATTCATGTAGCCAAGAAGAAGATGCTTATTAAAGTTTTTGTTAATTTTATTGTCAGTTTTAGCAAAAATAAATTAGATCCTCTTTCTGTTCAAGAGATGTGCCATTACCACAATGGCAAAGAGGGAAAACATCGGCAATGACCTCAGTTGCCACCAATCAATCCAGGAAGGGTTATCAGGCCACTGCAATTAAAATCTAAGTAGAACCGATTTCTAAGGAAAATCCTCCCAAATTCAAATTCCTCAGGAAAAAAACATGAAACCAAAGTAAAGAGGATAGAGAAAGCCATATTTGGTAAAGAGGCTGAATACAAACATTTTCCGATCTATAATCAAGCATTATGGATTGGACTTCAATCCGTTTTACTTTCAGTTTATCATTAGTCAACATGTGTGAAGTTTGCTCATACAAACTTCAAATGCTTAAAATGAAATTTAGTTTTACAATTAAGCTCAGGTTAAATAATTACATCTTAATAGTAGGGTTATAATTGTACAAAGAAATTATGTTTCAGCATGTTTCCATTATGCTTTAATTAAGAAACACAAATAAAAAAAAGTATTTTTTATTATTATTTTGTATATAAAATATACAAATTATAATTCAGTAATTGATATATTCCAATTACTGAATTATAACAATTTAGTAAATTATCAATTACTGAAATTTATATGATTTTATTATGTTCAAAAACTTAAAGAAATTGAAAGTATGGAACTGACTAGAGATCTGATTGGACTTTTTTCCCCATCAATAAAGTATTATCAGAAAGCATAGGCAACGCCTGGATGTATTTCTTTGATTTTCAAATAAGAGTGTATCCATAATTAAGAATTAAAAAAAATGCTTAAATCACTTTGTAGTTCATCTGATGTATACTTTGCAACACACTGTACCTGTTTGTATACCAAAGTACAGCCTGAAGAAGAAAGCTCATATTGTGAGAAAATGTAAAGATCAAAAGACAATTGTAAATCTGCAGCAGAAACCTCCAAAGGAAAAGAATCAAGAGTCAAAGTCCAAACGCTGAACTGATTGAAATGCTGCGCTGGGGACAGAAAAGAGCTGCACAGAACCAAGCACCCACAAACTTCACTGAGCTCTAATCATGTTGTAACAAAGGTCGAGTCAACATTTCCCCACAATGCCAAGAGAGAATGGAAAAGTCATGTTAAAAGCAACTACTGAATCACGAGGTGTACTGTGCAGTTAAATCATTTTTGATCAAATCTAAGACGATATAATCCATCCTGAAGACATTAAAACACGAGTAGCATGATTGCTACTTAGAATGATGTGACAATGAATCTGAGGCCAGAACATTATTTTCACAAATTACTATTTTCGCTGAACAGAATATTGCATGATGCAATTGTTTTTGTTTTAGTTCCTCTCACTAGCAGAAAAACAGTCTGGGATTTACAGTCTGCATAAATCATGATTTTCCTTGCATAATGATGCCCTTTGGCAAAGCACTGTGCCAACTACAATCAGTTTATTGACTGAAACACTTTATTTTCTGATAGAGAAAGTACTTCAGCCTGTTTGCAATTCTTTCAATCTATTGCAGATGAGAATGTTGGAATATTTTCTTTTCAAAGAGAAATCTTTAACTTTATATCCCTTTGACTTTCATTTTGAGCATTTCTTCTCTTTATCTTTAATAAGTAGAAAAAGGCAAAACAATATTTGTCTAGTGTTTTGGTCCATCTGTTAAAATATTTTTTAAAACGTTTTCTACAGATGAGACCAAACTTCTTCATACTCCTTGTCAGATTTAAGTTTAGAGTTATAATTATAATTTTTTTCTTCTGACTGGAAGCATAGTGGGAATCTTTTTGTTTTAGAGATCTTCAGATCTGAATTTGATTTAAAAAAGAAAAAGAAAAAAATCTGTAGGGGGAGCTAAAGATTAGGGTGATGGTTAGAAGGCCTTCCAACCTCAAATACATGAAACTCGTTGCCAAAGATAAATCTTAAAACTACAAATATTATGTTTAAAAATTGTAAGAGTTTTCTGGAATCTTTTATTTTTACAATATTTTCAAAGAAACATATTTCTTTTTCCGTAAGATATCTGTGTCGTTTTCAATCAGAAGCAAATATCTAGGTTTAATAAAAATAACATTCAATCCTTTTCTGCAAGGAGCATGAACAATTTTGGGCTTAGTTGTTTCCCAAAAGACTTGATGCTGCAAAAGGTAATTTTGCAAATCCAGGTCCAGGAAAGGTGGAATACTTGTCCACACAACACTTACTTAGGGATTTACATGTAAAGACATCTTAAGCTCAAAGGTAATCATCCCTCCATTTCAAAATTATATTTTGCTTTGTGTTGGTTTACTGCATAAAATCTTAATGAAGTGTAGCAAAAGGCATGGCTACATATAATAAAACGAGGACACCGTTCTATGACACCGTACAAATCTTTCAATGTAAATCATTTATCTTTTTATTACTTTTCCTAGTAAATAATTTTTCTTTGCTTTTTTTTTTTTTACATGTTTTTCTTTTAATTTTCTGTCTCTCCCCTGCTCCTGTTTTCTTCATGTCTTTTCCCGTAAGAGAGACTCGCTCCAACACGCGGTCAGCAGCATCCAGAGCGGGAGCAGATAGACAGTGACTGAGGGAACAAGAGAGGGGGGGTGGTGCAAGATAAAGTGAGTGAGCAGAGAGAGAGATGAAAAGAATGCTAAGCGAGAGAGAGGCGCTCATACAGAAGGAGGCAGAGGCAACAGCTACAGCAACAGCTACAGCAACAGCTCGCTCCTTCCCCATCCTTCCTCTCCTTTCCCTTAATTCCACATCCACGTCGTTGGGAGACGGATGGATCCCTGACCCACTGAACAGCACGGGCAGAAGGAGAGGAGGGTCTCATGTTAGCTTCCTTAATGTAATGGGCTTTCATTTTTACCGGGGTCACGATAACCAACAAGGAGTAGAAGGAGGTGTGAAGTGTACACATAAGCCTGTCGGCAGGAGGGAGGGCAGGAAGGAGAACTGGGAAGAAGAGAGGAGTCAGAGGCATGTTTGGAACGCCGAGGAGTGAGAGCGACTGAGGGAAAGATCAGAAGATCACACACCGGCGAGCTTCCCGAGCGGCGACGGCCACTTGTGGGCCAAGAGGAGAGGAAATAAGATCTGCATACACACACAGCTGGACAGATGAGGAGGCATCAGAGACCACGCTTCCGTCCTGGGTATGTTTACTCACACATGCATGCAAGCACAAACTCGCACGCAGTTGGGCATGAATATTTAACCCTCGTTGGTTGGAGTATTTTCACAAATAGAGCTCAGACACACTTGAAACAAAACTGCGTGTTTGCTGATCTTCTACGCTGACGACTACCAGCACTGACAAGACTTCCTTACTCGTCCTTGCAGCAAAGCAAAGGAAAGATGATGAGGCTGAGGGGTTGCATGCGTGCGTGTGTATGTGTGTGTGTATGTCCATTCATGGTCATGCTTCCTTTTTTCTAAATGCTTATTTTTGCAACCAGAGTGAATTTTTCAGCCGTTTTTGAGTGATGCATGTAAATAAGCCTCCACTAGTGGAATGTTATGTTTTATGTCTCTGGGCAGAGATCTTTTTCTGGCTCATTACATTAACTTTGTGCCTGAGTAATGTGTTCGGCACACAGTGTGCAGCTATGGGCTGTGGCAAATAGAAAACTGACGAAAGCCGGGGCTTACATGCTGCCCTGCGGGACGCCTCACTGGGGAACATGACATGAACAACCCTGTTTAATGTGACCGATAGTATAGTGACCGCTTACCTACTGGCCTGTAATGCCAAGAAGGCTGCATGGGGTGTCTCAGCATTGCCCTGAGTCTCACTTTCTCTCTTTCACCAATGCTTTTTCACAGTCTTCTTTCTTTCACCTTTTCCAATTACAGACTGTCACCTCCCCTCTGATCCTATCTCCTGTTGCATTATCTTTGTACGCAATTACCTACACCTGAATCTTTCTCCTTGGACACCATGCCTGTCTAGTTTCCTCTCTGCCTCCTCAACACAGAAAGCAAAGGAGGAGAAAAGAGCTGATGGCCATATTTTAGAGGTCCATCAGTTCTGGCAAAAAGTATCAGAAAAAGGAATACCGACCATTTTCATTACCCACAAATGACCTAATACCTGTAGCAAATTTAAAGGTTCATATTAAACGAGCTTGTAATGTTGTTTTTTTGCAGCTCATCATTAACTTGTTTAGGTTTCTGACTTTATCTTTGTTCACAGCGTTCTCTTCCTGTCAGCAAACCGAAGCAAAGCAAACTTCCCTTCACTGATTAAACGACTTTCTGATCTGAAACCTCCTTATTCCTTCAATTTGTAGTCATCTTTTGCTACAGAGGTTTTCATGAATGTAGCAAGCTTGTTAAATTTATCATCTGTTCCAATAGAGACCAATAAATACTTTACTTTCTACATTTTGCGAGGTACATTTTACTAGTACGTGATCGTACCTCCTAACCTTTCAAACTTTCTTAAATCTCACTGGTGTGGCTTCAACAAGGTGTCAGAAACATTTCCCAGAGATTCTGGTTCTTTCTTACATGATGGCATTGCACACTTTTCCATGCTGCTCTGGATTTGTTGGCTCCACATCTGTGACATGAACCTCCTGTTCCACCACATCCTGAAGGAGCTCTGTGTTACTGAGGAGACCACCACAAAAACAAGCTGTGTTTAAGCATTGTGACCTGAAGCATTATCTTGCTGGGTGAAGTCAACAGATGATGGATGTGCCTCGTGCGCGATGGATGCATTAATGTTTTCATTGCGCAGAATCACACACACACACACGAGTGTCAACACATGCCACGTTCACAGAAATCAGTCTGATTGTCACACACCTCGTCAAATTTTGTGTTAATATGTGGTACCCGTCACCATGGAGATCATAGAAGAAAAACACTGATGAAATGTTGGTGTGGATTTCGGTTTAAGATTTAAGTGGGGTTTTTTTTAGTTGTCATGCATAGTTATGGCTCAACAGTGGAAGCACAGATAACACTGCTGTTTGGATACTTGTGATGAAGTTGATCTATTATTAAAGTTTCATATGGAGTGAGATTAGATGTTTGAGAGAAATGATGATGCGGTGTGGTTTCAGTTCCCCACCTTACCATCTGCTCTGCAAGTTTCCCCTGTCTCCACAGAGGGGTGAGAAACCGCACACTCGAGTTAGATTTTTTATAGATCACAACTTTTGCATGGAAATTGAAGTGATGTAAGCCAGTTCTGGGGTTACATCACTAATAGTTTCAGGCTTAGTGTTTTTTGCGTACTCTAGTTTAAAAATAAAACAATTACTTTTCCTTTTCAGTCAGAAAGGAATACTCAGAAAGTATGTGTTTAAGCTTTGTGACCTGAAGCGTTATCTTGCTGGGTAATATCCAAAAGTCTGAATATTTGTCTATTGTCTCTTCATGCCTTTTCTAAAGAGAAAATGAAATCATATATTAAGTATGCTACACATGTATAAAAGCTCCTGATATAAATTTGTGAGTATTATTGTAGCAATATGGCAATTTGGGAAAGCTAAGGAAATGATATCCAGGTGGTACACCACCTCTCTGCAGGGTTTAAAAGCCAACATGGGAAGATGATAAAGTGAACACAGCGGGTCAGGGGCTCAAGAAGGAAAAAGTAATAATCGTTTTCTTTTTACTATAGGGAGGCGTGAGAAAAGAAAGAAACAATCTAAGCAGAGCTTTTCTGAGAAGATTTGAAGGAAAGGTGACTCGGTGGTTGTCGGAGGTGCTTTTGATCTCAGCAAGTTCTTTATGTGTGTAAATAAGGATGATGACCAACCTTGAGCAATGCATCGTGGGTCTTCAGATGTCCTGCATGGAGGATTGCTCCCATTAGCTCACTGGAGTGTGATTAAGGTGATTTCACGGACAAGGACAAAGTCTCCCAACCCCAGATATCTCCGGATAACCACACTCACACACTCTGTAGTAATCCACACACGCAAAATAAAAAAAAAATGTGATAAAGCACAAGGCATTATTAAAGAGAGAATTGCAATGTAGAGTTGTGTGTTGCTCATATTAATGGTCCTGTTTTCAGTGTTACTCACCTTGGGTGGGAGCGTGCCTGTGACTCTGTTATTTTGTGAGTCCATGGAGGTTATAATGCTTTGGTGTAAAATATATGGTGTGAAATAAAGGGCATGATCTCAGTCTGTAATAAAGAAGCAGGCCTTTTCCTTGGGTCAACTAACATGGAGTTGGGAGCTGCGCCTCCCTGCAGCCACAGCCTCCTTCACTCTGCTTCTCTGTTTTTCATTGCCTTCTTTATGAAAAAATAATTCTCTCACAAACAGCCATTCCCTCATGCAACCCTTTCCGCTTTCTATTTCGCTTACTTTAATTTACTTTCCCACTGCAGTCTTTTTCTTTTTTCGGAAGTGACCTCAGGGCTTCAAATTCTGTTGTTCTGCTTTGCTCTTGGTTTCTATCCGTCTGTCTGTCTGCCTGCTGCACTTCACTGCCGTCTCTTTCAATCTCAGCCGGGGAAAGTTTTAAGGTCACCTGCTGTCTTGCACTTTTAATTAATTTTTATTGAGCTACGAGCATTGAGCTCCGTGCCGTTATTCGGTCTGACAAATATCCACTAAGTGATTTTTAATGTATTTAGAAGGAAATGCTCAAATTGAATTTAGCAATCATTAAATCTTTCCTTTTCTAATTACAGAAAGCTTTTCTCCTGGGAGGTGTTCCACAACGCTTCTGTAACATCCAGTATCTCGTTCAGGAGACAGCTTCATGCTTCACTCACACCCCGTTCTCTCTGTCCTCCCCATGAGATTAGTTTGAACACAGAAAGCAGAAAAATAAAGTGCTTGATTCCAACAGCCATTTGCCACAAGGTTACATCACTGTTATGAATGTCACACTCCACCAGCAGTCAATGTTTTCACACTAAATATGAAAACACTCTGGGCTTTTTTGTGACCATACGAAACAAAAGCTGTTATTACAAGAAAGACTCAAATGGACGATTCTAAGGAACCCCTTAAGAAAGCAATTAGCTTCACAACAAGACTTTAATTAGCATTAAATGTACAGTTCATTCTGACTCCATGTTCTGACTTCACAGCTAATTTGTTTCAAGGGTTCCTTCTGGTTTTATTAATTCATAAGCAAAAAATACTTGCACATTTTATTTATATTATACATTATTATATTTCAAACATGTGCAAACTTTCATAGACTTAATGTTTCCTATTTTCACATATCACCTTGCAGCAATATTTAAAAAAACGTTGTTGGAAGTATAAACTTAAACACTGAACCATTACGTGACTCCATTTAATAACTAGTTCACCAACTATTTATTTATATTACACAATTACCGTATTTTTCGGACTATAAGTCGCTACATTTTTTCCACACTTTGAACCATGCTGCTTATGGCCCGGTGCGGCTTTTCTGTGGATTTTTCTTCAACCACCAGGGGGCTCTCTAGCAGGAAGTGAATCATTGGAAGTCAAAATTGGAAATCAAAGAAGAAACTAACTTTCATTTAGCACATGCTAGCAGCAGGCACGACAGAGAAATGTTTTCAGACTCATATCACCTCATCATGGAAACAACACGAAGAAGTTTATATGATGCTGCTTTTAAGTTGAAGACTATCGATCTGGCAGTACGGATCAATAGCCGCTGTACGTAAACTCTGCGTGAACGAATCCATGGTTCAGCGTTGGAGACGCAGAGCTGCGGCCTTAATAGCAAATTTATGCGTCCTTGTGGAAAACCGAGAACGGCGGAGATACCAGCGGATTATAGCCTGGTGGGCTTATATATGTAAGTTTCCATTTTTTTAAAAAACACTTTGTGGGTGCGGCTTATAGTGAGGTGCGCACTCTAGTCCGGAATTATAGCTTCAGAACAATATTAGATTTTCTGACTTAATCATTGTTGCTTTGCTTACATTTTTAAATGTTAGACACTTTCGTAGTGTTATCACTAAAAGAAACAAATTTTTACAAATATGTTTTGCTTTTTTGAATTTTACACAAACAGGGTGCATGAATGAGGTCCCTGTTTCTCACACTTCATTAAACGTTTATTAGGCGTCATGGAGTTTGGACGCCTGCTCACCTGTGCTTCCTGGATGTTTAAGTTCAGTTGAGGAGATTTACTTAGTGCATCTGTGCACCATTTGTACTGTGGTTAATTTGATGTTAATGCAGGTTAAATAGTATCACTTTACCTTTTAATTATGCAGCTCACTTAATGAGCAGCTGCAAGATGTAGGAGGTCCCCTGTGTTCTCACCTACCTCCGGTCTCTCCTGTGTTTGGGGATGTGTGTGACTGAGAGGGAAGAACAGGGGCAAGGACAGACCGATTAAGGCAATAAATGACCTGTTTTCCTAGCTTAGTTTTGCATTTAGTACTCTTTGGAGTAATTTGCTTTTATTGTATTTTTATTTAGTTTGGTGTTTTTTGTATATTGCCATCTATTAGCTTGTTAGTTCTGATGTCAGGGCTCAAATGCCTCTTGTTGTGTATGTGCATTTGTGCTTCAGTATGGAGTTTGCACTTTACTCACATGAGTCTGAAGAATCTCACTTGTATGCGTCGCTTTTCTCATTTCTGTTTTCTTATTTATTCTCTGATGCCTTTTGTTGTTTCATCAGTGATTGTCTGAGGTTCGGCGGCGCTCTGATCCATCAGAACTCTCTTAAAGAACGCTGTACTGCTATCGATTCCTTCCCTGATCTCCTCAGTTTGTCAAGGCACAACACAAGCCACATTTTCCTGTTTAGAGAAGGGACTCGGCTGATAGCCGTGATGGAGTGTAGTGCTACTTTCTCACAAAATTGGATTCTTATGACTCAGGTATCAAGTGTTGAGCACAGCACAGAGCTCACTACACAAACTGCTAGGCAGTAGACTGAGTGGCTTTTTTAAATAAATTTACCCCACCTCTATCCATAGCTTTAAAAATTAAAATATAAGGAGGTTTTTAATATTCATAAAACACGTTCTGTATGTACTAAACAGTCTAGAATGCCAAATTACTTGGAGATAATTTTTCTAAATACAGCACTTTGAATAATTATTCATACCCAATGAAGATTTAGCCACAAACTCGGACGAAGTCTTTACGCCTTACTGGCCACAATGTCCTCCTCACCAGGAGGCCTGGCTGTGGGATGAAAGTGCTGCGAGGTTTTCAAAATCAGTCGTCATCATATGAAAGCTTGTGAGTTCTGCGATAGAAGGACAAGACAGAGGTCAATAAAGACAATAAAGACAATTTGAAAAAAGACACCTTTTTCATTCTGCAAAAAAGAAATAAAACTTTATTTGTCCTTTTTCATCCCACTTCCATTTACCATTTACTGTTTGTATGGAATCACAGAATGTTGTACTTGACCTTCACGGACTTTATTGTATTTTATTGTGAATTCATATGAAAGATCAGTGAAAAAAAATTATTAAAAATATTTTACAAATAAAAGTCTGGAAAGTGAGGCATTAAATATATTTTAGCTTCAGTTGTAGAAGAAAGTCTGGGCTGTACCTTTGCCAGCTTTGCACAGCTATAAATGTTGTTTTTTCTTTATTTGTTAAAATTTTGATCAAGCAGATGATGATGGGCTAAGGTGTCAGGAACTCCCCAGCCAAATCTTCTCCAGAGTCCGTCCCTGGCATTACATATACATCACTATGTATGCACAGATTACAAGATAGCAGGACAGCACAAAATTCTGTGTCTCAAATTCCACTTACAGTCTCCTACACGGTCCTAACATAGATGAAGTGTGAAAATTAAAGAAGTGCAAAAATAAGCAAGTCCAAGTGTGGAAATATTTCCAGTACAGTGAAACATTTGTCGACTATATAGATTCAGAAGCTCTAAGTCTTAATATATGAGGCAGGAAATTGTTACTCTGAACGCTTTGCATTTTCTCATGCGGCATCAGAGCGCAGATGTTTTATGAGGGAAAAGGAGGGTCCTGCATGAAGCTAGTGACTTCTTACACACATATCGTATGATCAATGTCTGCTGCGAAAGTGAAACTCCGATGATCTTCTCTACTGTTCTCCACTGACAGGGTTTTGTGATCCAACATGATGAAGAGTTCATGCAGCTATTTGAAACATGGCGAGAATGGCTGCTGAAAGATTAGATTCTTCTCTGCCTTGACAGAAAGACAAGACTCTGTTTGAGTTTTTAAAGGTATTGATCTAACAGGAGAGATTTTTCTCTTATTTGGTCAGAAGACATTGTTTAAATTCCCTCTGGGTCCGACTTTTAAAATCAGTGGGAGTTCAATTAGTTTACATTGACACCAAAATCAAAAATCTAAATGTGAGAATCAGAATATGTTAAACCAGATTTTGTTATGGTTGTTGAGTCAATAAACATTTTTTATGTATACAACTAAAATGTTCATTTAGAAATAAGCAAAAAAGCAACCAAAGAATACAGCATGTCAAGCTAGACTTGCTATGACAATGAAATATTTTATCTCTGAAATCATTTTCATTTTTGCGTTCTTTGCTGTAGCAGCTTGTAACCTATCATTTGAAAACTCCTGCACATTTCCTTTGGGATAGAATAAAGAACAAGGACGATTTGGCAGAAGCAGAGAGTAAAGGGACAGAGAGAAAAGAAAAGTCTAAAGCATTGCTTAGAGGGAGGTTAAAAGTGTCCTGCTCTGTCTGGAGAAATATATTTTATTTTCTTTGAGTTAAACTATTGAGATTTATGCACTTGCATTCACTGAGGACTAAATTGTGATTGACATAACTGAAGATGAAACTTTTGATCCAATATGGTATTTGTGGGAACATTTTCTAGAAGAGCCAGCATAGAACCAGCTGCTGAATACATTATAGTTCCATCCATCCATCCATCCATTTTCCTGCACCCTTTTCCCTTATTGGGGTCGGGAGAGTTGCTGGTGCCTAACTCCAGCTGTCATTTTGGGCGAGAGGCAGGGTACACCCTGGACAGGTCGCCAGTCTGTCGCAGGGCACATTATAGTTCCTATTTTATAAAGTTGTAGATTTTTAACCTTGGATTTAAATCCAGTTGGGACTTTTCCTTTAAAATGCAGGAGAAGGGTGAAGTAGTAAACCAACCTTGACCTAAAAATATGAGAATTTTCATGGCAAGTATTAAGTAAGTCATTTGTAAGTAAAAAATAAGTATTATTTTTATCTTTGTAATACTCACAACAGTAAAATATCTTAATGTTGAGGTTTGTTGCAAGCTGAGGTAACACTTTGTCAGAAATAAGCCCTCTTGGGTCAGTTTTAAAAGAAATGTGTAATAATTTGTGTATATTCCCCTTAAACGGGTTTGTGTTGTACTTTGTATTGAAATATATTTAACACCTATTGATGTTAAAGGAGGATAAAGAAGATGATCAAAATCTAGTAAAATAAAACCAAACATTTTGAGATGAGATTCAGTCACAGTGTACGATAGAGGAGGAGACCTTTAAAGGGAGCGTGCTTCTAGTGGTCAAAGTAAGGGCAAACATTAAATATTTAGCATTGTTGAAAGAACATCATCACCCAGTAGGAATCAGTGTAACATTAAAAGAGCTCACTCAAGTAAAATGCATTTAGATGTCTGACAGGTCCTAGAAAATTTTTAGACGGGGCAGTTTTAATCCCTTCGTATGTGTCACTCTGGTCTCCACTTTGTTTGGTTTTCATTCTGTCTGCTGTCACACTGACTGCCCAGACCTTCACACACGACTCGCACCTGTCCTGCATTGGTCCCAGGGTGCTCATACCTGCCATCAAGCCTTCATTGCTTCCTGTCAGCCCGTTAAAGGTTCATGCCTTCTGTTGTCCTGCTCCTGTTGTGTGATTCTCGGCTGTTTCCGTTTGCCGTCTACCTGCCTGTGAGCAAAATTTGCACTTTAATAAACCACTAAATCTGGTACCGCCTGCTTGCTCATGTCTGCCCTTAGGTTTTCCATACTCGTCGTGTCATACAATGTCTCTGTCTGTTCATGGGGAGACACATTATCTCATGTCAGAGTTCACATATAGGACAAGAGCATGTTTGATTTCCAAAACTTGGTTCAATGTATTATTTGATTCCTCATTGTTGAAAAAGAACAGAACAAAACTATTGTTAGAAACACAACTATTTTTGTAAACATAAGATACATTTTTATTGATTTGATATCTTCTACGTTAACATTAGCAGTAGCTGCAGTTTCGTCTAGTTTTTATTTCCGTAGGCAAAGCAGACTGTTAAAATACAAAGATTTCTCTAATTGGTGTCCAAATTTTTCATTCTCATTAATAAAAACTGCTCTAAGGGCTGTTTGTTCTGGGTGAATATAGACAGACAGACAGACTCTTTGTACCGTCCTTTAGCAGTGACCCCCCGTTTTTTATACAAACACACACACACAGATATACATGCATGCACACAGACACACACACGCATGCATGCATTTTGCTCTGAGGAAGCACAGATTCAGACATTACTTCTGCCTCACTGCCACACAAACAGGCCTGCAGAAGCTGGAGGCCTTTTCACCATTGGATGTTCACACACACTCGCACGCACGCGCGCAGCCCCACGCACACACACATTTGTGCAGTGTCCATCCCTGCAGGAATGGAGACATGTGGGAATCAGTTGGGAATGCCAGCACATGTGTTGCTTTGTCCTTAATATGTGTCACAGTTGACAGAGAAGCCAGCAGTTAAGGAAGCGACTAAATCTGTATGCAGTTTGTGTGTTTTCTTCTTCTGGATCTAAAGGTTAGCTGCCTCCTTAAATTGAAACGTGGCTCAGCTTGG
The DNA here is from genome assembly GCA_902982915.1 of Phalloptychus januarius. Taxonomy (NCBI): domain Eukaryota; kingdom Metazoa; phylum Chordata; class Actinopteri; order Cyprinodontiformes; family Poeciliidae; genus Phalloptychus; species Phalloptychus januarius. The sequence continues at coordinate 9,421,649 of CADWAE010000466.1, read as the reverse complement.
CCTCTGCTCGCAATCAGACAATAAAACCCACCTTGAATCATGTGCTCCATTGCAGGTTGAACTATTTGTGTTTTTCACCAGCTTTAAATTGGTCTGTTGCCTTGTGGCAAAGCAGGCAGGGTCTTTTGAACAGAAAATGTCTGACAAGAAGGACCGCTTGAATAAAAAACAATCAGGTCCAGACAGAAGAGATATCACACAAGAGAGATGGTCACATTTGATGCATATATTTGATTTTACATTGTAATTTTCTTTCAACCAACTTCTTTTGGCAAAGTAGTAATATTCCCTGAGTGAATTTTCATATTTCTGAAGCATTTTCATGTTTAATGAACACATTAACCATGCAGCACTTCCATTAACAGTGAAGCAGAGCACCTTAAAGCATCTGTCAGTCTTGTCTTCTGAGCTTTGTTTCTTTTTGAATTCATCACTGTCTGCAACATCTGAAATCTGGTCCAGCCTCATAGTGTTTGGGTAAATGAACGTCTGGGAATTCAAATTTCTACTTCTGTTAAAAGGAGTAACATAACACGTTAGTTTTATAACCCGATGAATCCACTGTCCCAAGCCATAAGTAATCTCTTTCTCAAAACACACAAAGGTGTTAACAATTTCCAGATTAATTTCATAAGGAACCAGGCTCTACTGTGGCTCCCTGCTGCCTTCAAGCTTGGTGTTAAAATGACAAAACTGAACTTTGCATAATATATACAGAAGTATATATTTTTAATATCTGTATTTAAAAGTATCAGCAGAGACTGCATAAATCCGATCCTTGAATTTCTTTGGAACATTAAGACAAGCAGGGATGTTTGTAACATTTAATCCAGTCAGATATTAGATTTTGCCTCCTCTGTTTGTAAAAGCCTCAGACTCAGCTGATGATGGGTTAATGATCTGTGATGCTGATTTTATGCAGAATTTCATATCTTGCATTTCCCTCTTTGCTTTTTTCATCTTAGTTGTGTTTTCCTCCAAATGGTTCTCGCTGTGTCCTCCACACCTCCACTGTTTCTTTCTACTTTTGCACATCCAGTCATGAATTTATGATGTGAATAGAAAATAGAGCAATGACTTTTCATCCCTTTTTCTGCTTGCCATTGCTCTAGGATGAATAATTCAGGCATTGGGTTGAAATTAGGATAAGGGTTTTCAAAAAAATATATCTATATGTTTTGAAGCCAAAGTATTCTCAGGTTGGTTTGGAGCAGCGAGCTGTCAGCGCCTCCTCTTTGGTGCTTGTGATTCCTTATCTTTCTCTTCTTGCCGCCTGTCAGTCCTCCCATCGTTTCACTCACTATCACATGGAGATGGAGCAGATCTGTCGCTGTCTCCTTCGTCCTTGGGAAGGACGGTTTAAGGACAGGAATGTTTCCGTTCTTCTGCTTTGCAAAGCTTGTGTGTCCTCGAGTGTAGATCCTGAGGGCTGTTTGTTGCGATGATAATGATGATCACGCATGCTGTTTTACAGATTTCTGCTGCATTACTTTGATGGTGTAAAATGCAACAGACAGTTTATTCCCCCAGCTGTCACCCTCACAGAGCACCGCTGATCTCATTACCAAGCCCTTGCCACGGCGCAGTTTGAAATGCAAGAGATGTGCCGCGTTTAAGGTGGCAGTTCTCGAACGCCCAGAAACGAGTCCCACTATCTCCCACTTTCACTTGTACGATACTTTATCTGAGGTTTTTACATGGTCCACTTTGTCGACCTCCGTCATTGGCCTGCAAGGACAGTGAAGATTCTCCATGTCCAAAGATGATCTGCGCATTGACCAACACATTGGCTTCACATGCACACGAGGTCAATCATGTGCTTGGAAACATCCCAGCCTCCCAGGGTATCACTGAGACATCTCAGCCGTGACCTCGGTAAGAGCTGAGGAGGCAGCAAGATGAGCATTAGAGGCAGCTAATGTGAGAGATGAAGAGAGTCCTTGAATTTTAACTGGATCCTCCCCGGGGAGGACTCCAATCATTTCTTTGTGTCTCCTTTACTTCCTCTTGGAGCCCAAGGGCCCCGACGGCTTCAGTATTCTGTCCAGGAGGAGTCTCTCTTTGTTTTTGAGAGAGAAATCATTTGATTAATTAGCAGCAAATGATTTATGTTATCTGTTTTCAGTAAAGGACAATGGCTTTTCCTCCAGCAGGAACTAAGTTCTCCGTGGGGTAAATGTCACTATCAGCTATCAGGAATGTGATCTGGGTTTCAACAACATCAACCTTCTGGTGCTGTGAGAGTTTTTAATGAAAGTTTCTGTAACAAAGGTTTTAGTTTTCAGATTGTAAATACATCAGGAGCTATTTTTCAAATGTTTCAGAAGCACAGCAGCACACAGCTAATGAACTGAGAAAGCTTTTGCCAAGTTGATAAATCACTGTCTGTGGACAGAAGTGCATTGACCTTTTGAATTGCTTGCATCAGTTTCATAAATCCAACATTTTTTATAAAGTACCAGTGACTTAGATAAGAGACTCTTTTAAATAAGCCTGCATATTGTAATCCTTATTGAATGTTTTATTACTCAAATCTACCAAGATTTAGTTGCTTGGAGTTATGCTAGCTGGATCGGGCACAGAGATGGATTAGTTCCTTTGGAAAAGTAACTTTAATTGGATCACTGACTACTCCTTAAAAAAGGACTAGTCAGTGATCGGGCGTCACGAAACCTCATATTTTCTGACAGTAAATTGGTCCAAATAATGATCAGAACCAAAATAAGTTGGAAAAAATGTCCAATTGTTGTAGTTTAAGTACATGGAATGGCTGGTTTACTGGTGAGAGAAGGAAATTTTGGATAAAATGTTCCAGTGTGGGTTTGAAATGAGTGAATTTATATTTCACTTTGATAACCTTTTTGAATCTTAGTGATTCTTTCTGTTCATTTAACTATTTTTATCAGGAGTTATATACTTGTCCTAACCTGTAAAAATGGGTTACAGATTATAATCTTTTAAAAATTTTGTATGTAAATATATTTTTGACTTTACATGCATGCAGATACATGTAATCAGAACATGAATCTGATTGCATGTGATACCCTCAACCTTTCCCAAGCTTCAGGACCTGCTTTGCACCTGCACCTTTTATTTGCTCAGCCACTTTTCTGACCTGTCCAGATGCTTCATCCCCTGCGAATTCCCTTCTTCTTCCTGGCAATGATCTGTTTCTTTACACTACCTTGCTCTGCAGTGTTTACAAAGCCCTCGCAGACAGATGTGTGTATAGAGATGTGTGCGCTCAGGACTATTGTAGATTTTCCTGTGGGATCTCTGGTGAGAAGAGGGGCCAGAAAGTGTGATGATCACCTACTGTTTCTGCAAAGCACTGTCTTCACACACACACACACACACACACCGACAACTCTTCTGCACAAAACACACACATGCGCTTTGTTGGTGTGCAACCACAAGCCAAACAGCTTTGCCAGTGCTCAGGGATTGCCGTCTTTGTTTCCATACAGCCGAGCATTCGGCTCTCTCCTCCACATCGCCTGCTTTCTTTCATCCCACATCTCCATCCTTGTCACTGTCCATTTTCTGTCTTCCCTCCCCTCCAACATCATCCCGCTACGTCTTCCTTTTTTTTAACCTTCACCTCTATTTCACCGTCCTTCTCGCCCGCTTTGTTCTGTTTTTTCATCCCCACATCTGAAACGGTGGTGACAGCTCCCATTGGTTGCAGCAGCCGAATCAGAGAAACAAGCAGCCAATAAGCTTTTGGGCTAACAGGGTCACTGTTATCCATGAAGCCGTGCAATTACTCTGCTGTCTGCATCCCTCCTATGTATGCATATGCAATGCTTTCCACATCCATGCACATTTGCACAGTGCATGACCATATCCTTTTTGGGTGCATGGTTTTTTTATCACACCTTTACTGAAAAAGGAGAAGGTCATTTTCTTTATGTTGGAAGATCTCAAGTCAGTGATGTTTTAATGTTTTTTGGGGGTGCACATTTTCAAAACAAGACGAAGCATCAACAATTGAATAAAATTGAAGTCTTCTCTAATCGGTTTATGCATACAGGTCAAAGCCACCATAGATTCTCTCCTCATATGAATCCAGCGTCATGCTGCTGTTCAAAGGCTGCAGAAGGAAAACTGTCACACTGCTCCCCTGCCCCCCATCTTTCTCCTTCTAACTTGCTTGTTTTCCTGCCACCTAGACGATCTTTTACTTTGACCACGTACTAGACAGTCAGGCATTTTGGGTCACTTCCTCCATGAGAATTTGTAGCCATTTTCCTTGACATTGAGATGTTTAATATGCTAAATTGCTGTTCATGTTGGGGTGTAACATGCTTCATGCTTCATGTTTGGCCTTTCTTGTGGCATTTGGCGCAGCATCAGCCCTAATTTGCATCATTAGATTCTCGCTGTTGACCTTCCTTCATCCTCAGTGACACAAAGAGACAGCAGGCCTCTTACCTTCCTCCCTCCAATTTTTCTGTCTTCTCTTTCATTCTTCACATTCACCTCTTTCCTGTTCTCACTGTCTGTCATCTCCTTCCTCTGATGCCCAACTCTGCCGCCTTGTCTTCTCTTTGTGCGGTGGTTGCGCAGCTCGTTTGAGTCTCCTCCAATCTGTTCGCAGCTCTTTGTGCAATTATCACATTTGCAGAGGCATTTCAAGGTTTTAGCTGCCTTAATTCTTAATTCTGTCTGCCTAGTTAAAAAGCTAGAGAACTGAATTAATCTCTTTTTTTTTCTTTTTTTTAGACCAAAGGGATTTAATGACAAACCTTACAGACACTCTAAAACACACACACTTGCACACGCCGTATTGTGCATTTCAGGGGAAATGTCTCCAGGGAAATGCTTTAAGTCGCCTGGTTATCATCTCAATCTCTAACTGCTCCGCTGTTGCAGTGAGAAAGACGTGATTTCATTTCCCAATGACCAATCCACAGGATCACCTTACCGGTTTCTTATCAGGAAGCTAATTAGCCTTTTGAAAGGAAATGGCAGAAGAAATGAACTCCCTTTACATCCCATCCAGACTGGAGCAATCAGAGCTCTGATGACAGAGTCTCCTGTTTGCATGGCAGAGGTTTCCATTAGCAAACAGTGAAAGATGTTCACTGTTTCAGACAGTGAATTGAATTTTTATTGTTTTTTACATGTTAGAGACAAAAACTTCAATGTGTTTTTGGGGTCATCTTGTGTCATAAACCAAACTGCAAAAATTATGAAATTAAAAATAAAAACTGTGCATGTTTATTTGGCTTTCGTTATCCTGTTGTTTTTTTCCTATGATTGGTTCAGCAATCCCCAGGAGGCGATTAATGCTTAAAACATTGCTTCATAACCTGATGCTACCTCTGACCTGTCTAATGTGTTCCTTGGCCCTCATGATGCTATTAGACGATACATTTTCTTTATGAAGTCTTCCCAACACCACTGGAATCGTACTGAGATTAAATCACACAGACTTTATTTATGATTTAGGTGACTTCTAAAGGCACTTGGTTAAAAGCATAAACACCCAATGTTTTTTTTTTCTAAAAGAAATATGCACTGAAGTTCTTGATTGTAACATGACAAACTGCAAAAAAAAAAAAGTAAGGGTGTGAATACTTTGTTGAGGAACTGTAAGTTTCTTTTAAAACCAAACATTGTCTTTAAATCTACGGAAAACATCAGATGAGCTTGACGGCGGTGACAGAGCTCTTTTGGAGCTTGTTTGAGATAATTAATGACTCATTTTGATGCACAGCAGTAATAAGGCCACAGATCCCCAGAGGCTATGGCTAATTCAAAGCAGTGCAGACAGTTGTCACAATGGGTGTCATTCAGAATGATCAGTGTCTATATATTTAAGGTCAAGTTTTAATAAATGATTTTATCTCGCTGTGATTCTTAACATTTTATCTTCAAATAGCTGTTTTGCAAATAGCGTAGTAATCTCTGAGTTTGCTAATTAATTACGTCCCAGAAGAAACAATTGCCGCACTAAATCCTTTTTTGCAATACACTAAAAAAAATAAAATAAAATAAAACCTCAGTAAACACTGGCTTAACAGCCATAAATTGTGCAGCCCGCTGTAGCTTTCACAGCACACATACCAGACTTAATGACTTGTGTCTGGCATGTTGCCAGACCTCTGATCTGCAGAGCAAGCTCTTCATCTATCCTGCAAAAAAAAACAAAAAAACCTGCAGTGGTTCACATGCAGCTCAGTGTCACACAGACTGGCACATGCACCTCTTCAGTACATCACAGCAAACCTGCTCGGGTCTGATAACAGAAGAAACAGGTGAACTCATGCATCCGTCAGCAGAAGGTCAGCTCTGCCTGAGCGAGAGCCGTCTCACTAATGACGAAACTACTTTTTCTGTGACAAATCTGCTGCAAGAGTGAAAAAAGTATTTAAATCCATTAGACTTTTTTCAATATGGATTTCATATGTTTCCACACATTCTAACACGATTTATCGTTATTGAGGGAGAAGAATCTGCGATAGACAGATGGGACCAGAATTTAGGCTTTTGGACTAAATGCTAACTGTACTCACTGTGAAAACAGTCATAGCAACTTTACATTATTCTCCAGAGGGAACAGGGAGGTTAGTAAATGTTGAACAGAACATAAAGATGGTTAGATAGAAGCAAAAGTCTGAAAAAGTATGAAGGCTGGGATGGAGATTCACCTTCCAGCATAGAACAGTGACCCTAAAGAAAAGCTTAAAACATCGGAATTATCTGAAATTGGCCTAGTCAAAGTCCAATTGAAATTCTATGTAAAGAATTAGAAAATTCACTGATGCTTTCCATCTAATCCAACTGAGTTTTGCTTTTTTGGTAGAGACAGACTCCCAACATTTACAGCTGTACAATGGTTCCACCCAGAGGGGTTGAATACAAATGCACAATATCCATGGATGCTTTAATTATCTTATCTTGAGGAAACCAAAAAAGAACATGAGATTGATCATATTCAGAGATGAGAGAGTACAGGTGTAAAATTCACAATTATGTATTTTAGTTTTCAAGTAGGAATTAACAGAAATGCTATAAATATTGTCAGACTTCAGGAAGTGATCAGATTTTTTTGAGACAAAAACCAGGGGAGCAAAAGCAGAACCACCATGTATTCCAGGGTTTCAGGTCTCTGTGATATTATAAGACTCCAGTGAAATTCACTGAAGTTCGCAGTCATCGTTGTTCTTAAAATAATCACTTAACCAATCAATTATTCCATTAGTTCTCCTTTTCAAGGTGAAACTGGAACAAATGCAGCAGATTTTCTGGATATATCCTCTGAGCACATGCGCAATATTTGCCGTGAACATAAGGAGCTCAAGCAGTGAGTTGAGCATTTTTTCTCAGCGACTGACTGACTAGGATGTAAACCAATCTGCTCAATTTATAGCTCTGGCCTGCTGCTAATAACATCTTGAAAGAGATGAAATGGCCTCTGCCCTCAGGATTTATGATTGCCCTGTGGTCCCTGAACTTTGTGTGACTTCATTAAGACTAGAAACGGCGGGAAGTCTGATGTCATACAATGAAAATAGTCTACAGTGTGAGAGCATGTCTTACTTAATTTGAATGGACTGGAAACCTGAAGATGAAGCACCTGAGTAGAGACTATGTGGATCTGGGCAAGGTTACAACCTAATCAGACAGACTCCCGGGCTGCCCTCTGTTGTTTGTTTACCACACAATACGGTACAGAGCATATCCACCAGTGTGTCTGTTTGCATGTGCATGAGAGCATGCTGTGCCTGTTATTTTGTGTGTCTGTGCGCTCAGTATGCAGAACTATAGGCTCGTATTAGAGCCAGAAAAAAAGCAGGTCAGAACACCGAGGGGTGCGAGAATCGTCAGAATGGTTGCAACTAATTAAACCTGTCGTGGCTTTAAGGAAAAATAAAAAAACTTGTTCATCGAAAGTGGGTAGTGATAGAAATGTTCTTCATTTTCTAAACCTTTCAAGGCAATAATGTCTCCAGTGGGACAGGCTGGCTACTCTACCGACAGCGACTGACTCAGAGCGTGAATATTTACTCGACTCAGACAGATTCTGAGCATCGAATCCTCTTCTCACCATTAAAAATTAATAAACCGGTTTCAGTGAAAACTGACTTGGGAATTTGTTAAAATATGTTGGGGTTTTTCATGTGGGGATAAGACTGGCTATGAGATGTATAACACATCTATAATTACTGTCAAACACAAAAAAAGTGAAAAAAAAAATATTGTTTTATTTCCATTACAGTTTATATTCCATTCACAAGAAGGTAATCAAAAAACTTTAAAAAAAATATGTATTTTTTTTACTTTGAGAAAATACAAATTGATTTGTATGCAAATAAACTTCTTACCTTTTACTTTATCAAATCTATCATTCATTCACCTCTCAAGTTGCCTGCTATTGTCTTCTATAATGTGTCAGCTGAGACATGAACACATTTATTTGTGAAAAAGACTAGAAAGAGTTCAAAGTGGGATTAAGTAAAATAATATAACAGGATAATGTAAGAAGTGTAGTTTGTTTTTGAAGAAACTTAAACTTTTTTTTTTTTAATCTGCTTTCACATTTTAGGTTTTTATTGATTTATGCTATTCTCAACAATAAGTTGAAAAATATTTATTGGCGTTACAGCGGTCAAATGACCGGCCGCCTTCATGTGTTATCTGGTGTTCAATTCAAAAGAAACCAAGTGAAACTGGTGTACCAGAATCATGCAGCAGACATTAAGCAGCCACCATGAATGGAAAGAAATATTCAGCGTTGGTTTAATCTTTGCTAGTCACTAAAATGTTTTTTTGTTTTTTTTTCAAAATGGACACAAGTGTCCAGATAGATTAACATCATGATGGACTCAAACCTGGACGTCTATAAACTTGTCTGTGAATAATAAATACCTCACATGTTGCAAATGTTCTATAAATGTGGGTCAGGTCCAAATATTTTGTTTTTACTCTCAGAAATGCAACAGATGGGACACAACAGGTTTACAGAGGAATTCATCGTTTGTTCTACTTCTGAAAGGAACAAACAGCAGCTGAAGTGAGTCACCGCATGCTGCTATGTTTTATTTTTATTTTTCTCTTTAATTCTATCATCCCTCTGTGTATATTTATCAGAACTGTCAGACAGGACTGTCTTCAGCTGTCAGCTCACAGCCGCAGAGAAGAGGAGGAAACAAACACAGGCAGAAAATGAGATGGAAACAGAATGTCTGTCTGTATATAGGTTTACATGTAGGATTCCAGCATAAGCTATTTTGGGAGGAGGATTTCACATCAGGCAGACTCTGAAAGGCCTTTTTGAGGCTGCAAGTTTGTTTTTTCAGCATTTTTTTTATTGTTAAAAACTGATAAATAATATTATAGTACATTGTGATCTGTATTGTAATTCCTGTGTTATTAAGTGTTAACAATTACAAACACATTCAAAAAACATATGTGGTTCAAAGTAAAATTTTAAGTGGATTAAAGTGGAAAGAGAGTCAGAGTATAAGGAAAGGAAAACGTATGAATAAGCTGAAGATTAATGAATCACTGCCAATGGGAATGACTCTTTTGTTGCGCTAAGTTTGGAAGAAATTTGTTGGGAAACCAGGAATTGGCTTTGTATAATCCATTACAAAGAGAAGATGGAAGAAGAATGAGAAGAGTTTAGCACAAATATTCATCTGTCATCTTGCACTGTCTTTGCAGAGGATCATTAAGACTATAAATAAAATATAACCCAAGACGGCTCATGATGCGGTAACTGGAAATGGCTCTGAATACCAGCATTTGATTATGACCATCAGTGTGGTCATAGAGATATGACTAAAACCAGTTTAAGGATGTATTTTTATACCAGTAGGTATCTCCTTTTTTCACCAATGCCAATTAAACTCATTTTAATTCATGCTTTAGCTGATCATCATCAACAATCTCACAATTAACTCAGGTTTAATTACAGCAACATCATGCAGATGTTGAAAAAATTATAACTTTTTTCAAACATCGAAAATATAAAATAACTTTTCACCATAAATATGCCTCCTGTTGAAGCAATCTTCAGTAAGCATGTTTTGCCTTTGGTTTTAGATACATCCATTAAGGCATATTTAATGTTCTTTTAACTTTTATTCCAGCAGATATGGCAGAAATCTAGCTCTTTCAACAAACATGAAAATAACGCAAAACAGACCGAGAGAAACCAGAGTTCTTCTTTCAAGTTTCATTTGCAGCGAATGGGAAGAGTGAATCATAGAGCAGAGAAAGAAAATACTTCAGAGGACGGAAGCACTACTCACCATCTCTTTTACCTTCACAAACACATGCACCCCGTTGATGTGTGTGATGAATATGATGATGCGAACTGCTCTGCTGCTCATTATGATGAAGAAGAAAACAACAGCAAAGCCACTGCTGTGCTGGAAGACAGCGAGACAGAGTAACAAAAAACATCAAAGATTTGAAGAGAATAGTATTCCTTTAATGATAGATATGTTTTGAGGGACATATTTGTGCAGAGTAAGCTAAACTAACAGAACGTCAACAATTCCCATCTTAGCAAGAGAAGACAAACTCAAAACACCAAAGACATTTAGAACCCTTAGAAAGTTGCCTTGCCTTGCTCATCTCTTCGGAGGTTCCCTTAAAGGTTGAAGCAAAAGCAGATTTATGAAAAAATAAACAACAATGGATCTTTGGAACGTGCTGGATGAAAATGTTTTTGCACTTTTGGAGATTTCTTCTGTCTGTACTTTCAATCAAGCAAAGCTGTATAAATACAAATGCATTGTTCAATTTATGACTTAACTGGGAGTTGAAGTTACCGAAACCAACTTGACAGTATGTGAAAAAAATAATTGCCACACTTGATAAATCATGTGATTTGTTTAAACAAACATAATTGCTTGGTCAGAAAAGCACAGCTCATGTGTTTAGACATTGGAATCTAAAAAAGTACCGAAAAAAATAAGAAATATACATTTACATTCTGGCATTTCACAAACAGAAAAACACAGGTAACCCTATCTGACCCAAACCAGGAAATGTGTAGCAGTTTTAGCTGAAAGTTTGACAAGAAACTAAAAACAGAATCTGTCTTTATGGGTTCTTCTTCCTCTTCCTTGTCACCAAATTGTCCTGTGACAAAGAAATTAGATTTCCTTAGTTACCTCATTTTTTGCTCCTTGTTTCATCAGCTGCTTCATGTGCAGCTCACCTGTTTCCAATCAGTAATCACCTCTATATATATATGTGTGTGTGTGTGTGTGTGCTTTATCAGATCCTCTGTCACATTTCATTTTGTGCATGTGCTTTATTGGTTTTGATCTCTTTTTATCCTGAGTCTGCCCTCTGCATGAGGGGACTTGGGCTCATTGTCTTGTGTCTCTGTGTTGCCCTGTGACAGACTGGCAACCTGTCCAGGATGATCCCGCCTCTCGCCCGGGACTTTAGCTGGAGATAAGCACTAGCACCTCCCAACCCCACTAAGGGACAAGGGTGTATAGAAAATGGATGGTTGGAACATGTATCATGTGCGCTGGTGTGGTTGTTCATTACTCTAATGGCAAAATATTTTATGGATTAGCTTTGTGAGCACCTTCTGCTACACTGGGTGAAACAGATACAGTTTAAAGCTATCAGTGTGGCAGGATTATCCAGTCTGACTCCCTGCTGTGCCTGAAACCCTCACTGAGGTTTTAGTGTCAGCGAAGTTCAAAGTGAAGACGTGACACATATCCATGGATGCGCACACCCACACAGAGAAGAAACGACCTTTTGGACTAATCTCCCCATCTAACCCACTTACCATTGTCTACTTTCTGCCTACACACCGACCCAGACAGCTCATGTCTGAATTCAGGGACATTTATAGTGTGGGCACAACAGTGTGAACCTCTTTCATTGTTTAAATTATTTATAGCATTGTAGCAGTAAATGGTTTTCAGGTTTCGGAGTGCAGAGTTAGTTTAGAACGTCCCACGAGGTTTTGAGGACACTCTTTGGTAAATAAGCTGCACATATGTTCTTATTTACTTTATTGTCTCTTAGGGTTTTTTGATCACTGTTTGTTTCAGCTCTGCTGTCTGCATTGTTCTTTCTCTGTGACTGTCAGGAACTGTATTCGTTGCACCGTGTATGTTTGGCTTCAGCTGGATTCTGGCTGACTTTGATCTGGTTGAAAGCTGAGGCCAGATCTTGGCATCAGCAGTTTGTGGGAAACGGTACATAAGAAAAAACAATGGATAAATCTTTGAAGTCTGGGACATTTTGGATATCACCTAGTTGTAAAGGAAACAGAACAGTGGCTTGCTTTGAGTCGGAATGCTTCTTTTGTTTCATGAAGCATCCTCTCTGCTGCAAAGGTATTTCCCAACGAGACTGCAAGAGGTGTTCAGTAAAGTGTGTGTCGCTCGTCTCTCACTGTACTGCAGTTTCATGTTGACACTGTGTGTGAGCTTGGAAACTGACAAAGTCGATGTGGTAGCTTGAATCCTCAGCTCAACAGCCTGTCTACTAGGTGTACATGCAAACTGTGAGAGTTGAAGTGTGTGACCATGAGCGGGAGCAATAATGTCACTCGGATTGAAAGACAGGCAGCGACTTAGAGGCCATATATAGGCATGCCAAAAATTTGAATTATGTCTGAATAAACTTCATTAATAAATTTATTAGTAATAAGAAGAAAACCATTTCTTTATGTTGTCATTTGCCATAAGCCATGTAGGCAACAGAACAAACATGTGGAGGAATGTTGAGGCTTGCACAAAACATGTTATATGTAGTGGAAACTATACCCAGTCCCTCTAGGAAGTTGTGATGTGGAAATCACAACTTGTCCTTAAATTTGATCAATCACCTTAATGTTTTCTGTATTCGCTTCTTCCCTGATCAATATTTGCAGTTTTGACCAATCCTCTTAGGCCCCTTTTTAATTTAACTTCCTGTTTTACATCTCCTTGAAGCCTTGAAAAGTGCAAGATGAAAGCATGCATGCCTTTTAACTTTTGGTTTATTCTGTAAATGCAGTTCATATGAACTTAATTTGTATAATGAGTACAACTCTCGAAAACGATGCCCCGGCTCAGACAGTCTCGATCCAATCTGATAGAACGTAGAGAACTTAGCCATTTTTCAAAGAACAACCTGCAAAATTTTTTTTTTGGCTCCAGACATTGAAAAGATAGTTTAGTCCTGAAACATGACGGTGGGGAACTAAAGATGAACCCATTCCCCAATTTTTATTTTATTTTTGCTATTTCACATGAAATCTTTTTAAGACATGTTGCAGTTTGTGGTTGTGATATGACAAAATTAGAAAAAGCTCATAGGGTACAAATACAAGGTTCTGTAATAACCTCACATTGGGTTTCCACCACTGCCAAAATAAGCCCTTTATTTTGTGTTAAACTGCTCTTACACTGAACTGAAATAATCATCCTTTTAACAGTTCTCAAATTATTTGAGTCTGCTCGGTCGCCTGTTTAATGCCCAGTTACTATTTCCCTGTTAATTACTTTGCTTTTTCTCTGGACACTATTTCTGAAAAATTCCTGAAAATAAACAAGCTGTTCCCTGCAGCAATCATAGCTTGAATTTAAATTTGGCCGTCAGCAGAACATTACTGCCGTATTCAAGCAAAAAGGTTTGTGGGGTTTTTGGCTCCTATCAGCTGAAGGTCAAACAAAGCAGCATGTCAGTCTTAATCATTTTGCTCTTACTGCTTCAGTGACTCAGATTGCTTACAATGGGGAGACTGAGCTGCTACAGTAGGATTTCATCATGGGCATCTTGTCTCTGTGAAAAGCATCTCATCACTAAATGCAACCCACTAAAATAAGGGTCACATCAGTTGGAGTCTGTCACATGAGTTTGCTGCAGTGGCTTCCACCATGAAAGCAAATAAGCTTTTAAAGGTGACCAGGTTTTCTTTATTCTTGAAGACTGAATTTTAGCTGCCATGCCCTGCAATTATCAAATTTTTCTTTTTTTCGTTGCATAGCAGTAAGAATCTAGCCCAGGTGATTTTCTTTGTGGTCAGCCACTATTTTTAAAATTATGTCATAGCAGGTTTTTTTAGCTTGTGATTCAGGGTTTGGGTTTGGTTTCATCAGTGATTCCTAATATTTTCTATGGTCCAGCACAAAGAGAACATTAGATCACTGAATAACTGCTGAACATACAATGGAAGTCAGATTTTCTTCTATTTGTTTTTTTAATACAGATGTTTGTCCGTTTCATCCTGCCTTGCACCTCCACAGTGCGGTTAAGTCATATTCCACACTTGACTTGAGCTTAAAAGCAGTGACTAAGCACATATTCACTAAAAGACTTACAGCTACTTAGCGATGGAAAGTACAAACTGTCAGCTTTTTTGTGAAATGCAAAAACCTGTCAAGTTTGCACTCTGGAATATTTGCAACAATGTAAAGCATTCTGTAATAACCTGCTGACTGCTTGGCTGCTTAAAACTGTCCGTGATTTCAGGAGAGCTTTTTATTGCGTTTATACCTCTGTGTGTATCACACAGTATTTGAATGAGACTGACAAAGACAGACAGATACAGCTCAGGAAGCAGTTGCAACAAAAAAAAAACAAGTATTTGGTTGGTTTGTTGGTCAAATATAATGCTCTCCATCTATGTGACTGACATATAGTACATACTGAACAATGTGATGCTTTTATCCAGGTGAGGTAGCAGGTGAAACAGCTGTTGTGCAAAACATCTGTCAGTGTTTTCACCAGTGCAGACTGCTGATGTATACATGGAGTGGCAGGAATCTTACTGCACACATCTAACTAAAATTGAGTTATTTTTAGATTTTGGGCAGATTTCCCTCACATTTCTTATGCTTTCCTCCTGCACAGCTGGCTCATGGCAGACTGCGCCTTCATCTCTGTCTGGATGGCTGTTAGATTTGCCCCTGATGCAGCTTTAACATCTGGCCCATGGTAATTTGCAGCTTGTAGCACAGATACGAGGGATCCTACTGTGTCTGTTGCTCAGGTGCAGAACAGAGATGATAGGTTAATGCTTTGAAGATGGATGTGAATATGTTTTCTTTTTATTGCATTTTTACTGATAAATTTAGAAAGTACTTTCCAATTAAATGATTAAAATATAGTAAGATGGTCATTTGACTATTTTGCAACATCATCCTGTCATGTGCAATGACCAAATATTATGTGTTATTAGTTTGAAGGTAATTATTAGAGAAGAATTTATGAAAAGAATAAAATATTATGTCAGTTGGTTATTTATCCCATGAAGATTTTTTAAAATAAAATGTATTTTCAGTCATTGCCAGTTGACGAACATGAAGCAGGAAAAGTATTGTTCTTAAAACAGAGCTCTGAGGGATTTCATGAAAAATACTGATCAATTTTGACACTGGATGTAAAAGGCAGACAAAATAACAACAATGACAGTAGATCCTGCAGTCAGTCAACAAAAGATCATTTAATACTCTAAACAGAGACCACTCAGCAATGAGGTCTTGTTTAAAACCTAGTTGAAATAAAAAAACACAAGACTGTTCCAGAATCCTGCAAAATAATCACTTGAAAGGAAAGTAAGGAATGAAAAGAGTAGATGAGAATGTTGCAGGTTTTACTCTTAAAGAAACCAAGTGTGATAAATAGTGTGATAAATATTAGAAAGACTTCACTATTTGTTTGAAGAACCAGAGTAAATGTGTATCTTTTTATGTGTCTGTGCAGTGGATGATGCGTGTGTGCATGTGGAAGCAAAAAGGGAGGTTCAGGATCACTTCCTGTTCTTGAGTCAAGCATTGTCTGCCTTGACAATGTCAGCTCACTGATTCATGCCGTGGCTCTGCTGCTGACCCGTAGGATGACTGTCAGGGGGGGCGGAGTGTGAAGACAGGTTGCATCTATCAAGTGGCCAAAGAGCAGAGAGGGTGTATGCACACACACCCACACACACACACACACACAGACTTTTTATACTCAGATTGGCTGTTAGATTAAAGTCGCTGAAAAGCAAAGTGTGCAAAATTGATTATCCCCTCACAATGTAATAATGCTTTGCATGTCACTGTGCCATTTTTAGCTGCAGTACGAAAAGGATATAGTTCCATGTTTAGCGGTAATCAGGTCAGTAAAACTGAATTCAAAATGTTTACATACTGCAGTGATGCTCACTGGTCAGGAAGTGTTTGCACCAGGCTTGTAGTAAAAATTTAGCAACCTGAAAATTTGCAAAACAACAGAGAATATGCTCATGGTAACCTTAAACCAGAGCTGTCACAGCATGTTAATTTGTTGATTAAGCTGTTCGAGAGGTCTTCATGCAGGTTGTGAATGATTCACAAATTAAAGCAATATTTGTTATGTTTTATGCCAACAGTCTGTGCTATTGATTTTTTTCTTCTAGCACCCACTCTGGATGATAGACCTTGGTAGGTTTCTGTTCTGCTTCGTTTTGTTTAGTATTTTTTCAGTGCATGATTGATGATAACAATTGTAGCAACTCAAAAAAGGGGGAGAAATAAACACAAAATCAACCCCATGGAAATAACACACCATTTAAAACCCATATTAACACATGGAACATTAAAATAAATGCACAAATACTATTCAGTTTGCAGCTAATGTTGACACCACCACTATTTATTTTCCCTAATGGTTTACTTTGCAGCAGAAATTTCTTAAAACTGATAGTTTCCCTCTGTTTTTGAGAACAATCTGTCTTTTCTATCAGTTACTAACTCTGAACTGACACTTAAAACCAGCAAAAAAAGTGGGTGTAAAAAACATGAAATGAATCAAGTATTTTTGCCCACTTCATTGAACAGAAACCAATGGGCATGTCTTCATATTCAAAAATGTGGCATATCAAGTCCATGAACAAACTCTATTTAGTTGCTTGATAAAGATTTTGCAAGTTGACCATAAGGGTGAAGTTAAATCTTTTAAGAACTTTGAGTGACGCGCGAGTATATTCCATTTTTCCCCCTTTGACTTTCGAAATAGCCTCTACCTGCTCCTGTTGTATGAGTTAAATTAATCTTTTAAATTACTGAATTTCCTCCAAGCCAGTGAGAGTAACTACATTTAATTTTACTGGCAAATTTTTTCACGATAATTGTTTAGCCACCATTTGTGTCTTGAGTCTACTCAGCCCCGCAACAAATAAAAGAAAATGATGAAGGCATTAAGGTGGATGGGATGCAAATTCAAGAAGATAGTTGGCAAGCAGGATGTTAATCCAGGACTCTTGTTGCATTAAGACAAACAGGAACAAACTAGAAATGCACCTTAAAGAACTCCAAAGAAAACAACAAAAAAACAAATCTGAGCACGCAAAAGATAATAATAAATGCATGGCAGGTTCACTCACTGATCAATGTGCGTCAAGTGAACGGCAGAAACAAAATGATACTGAACCAGAACATTAAATGGAAAACCTTTGCAGTATAAAGCAATCAGTGTTGGAGATGATGGAACCCAGACAATTACAAGAAATGAACACAAAATCTAACATCGACTAACAAAAACTAAAACATGGGAAACATCCACCCTGATTTATGGTCAGACTGTTGGTAATTTTTAGCAACATCAAAAATATACTTTCTTGGCAAAGTGTCAACTCCAGCCCCTTCAGCAATATGTTCGCTGAAGCAACACCTCCTGTGTTACTTAAAAAGACCTGTTATTTAATTAATAAAATGAAACATAAAAGTTAAAACATTTGAGAAAAAACTGTGATAGCACAAGAAGAACAGTCTAAAGACTAAAAATAATGAAATATATAAACATGAAAACAGTTATTCTTATCCTGAATACACAGTATATAACTTAATTTGAATCCATAGACTGGAAGTAAGTTGGATTTATACTTACCTTTACAAGACAGTTGTTGTGGATTGATGCTATATTTTTTATGCTTAAAGTGATTTTATTTGACATAAAATGCAATAACTATTCTTACAGATGAAATTAAATTCAGTTTATTTATATTCAGCCACTTTGCATCAAATGTCTTGAGACATTTCACAAAGAAGCCAATTCAATCGACTCAAACAGTTGCTAAAATAATGTAACATATTATTTATTACAGTGATATTAATGTTATTCAAAACATTAATTGTCATTTTGATCTGAACACAGACAAGTGTTTAACAAGTCTTTGCCTTTCTACTCTGAACAGCTGTGACTATAACAAGCTGACTGACTCATTTAAACTGGAAGAACAAAAAACATCTGTGATTTCAAAGTCATAACTTGTTAAAGCTTTGATACCTTAACACTGGCGACCAGTGAAGGCCCCTCTTTGTGAAACACTTGCCCTAATTCTTTCTTCTTCCTTTCTATTTTTTTTGGTACACAGTTGTTAGTTTTTCAGATCTGTCTGTTTGTCTCCTGAGCCCCATCCCACTGAGACAATGAGGTTTGCTGCTCAGTTGTTGTGGTCATGGTGAGTTGCAGCACAAGCCTGAGTTGCAGATGAGAAGTGGGTCAGTTTGTGCAACAGACTGCACAGAGGACTTGCTGTGTCTGAGTTTTGTCTCCAAATGAAAGAAACGCTTGTGCCAGATTTCTATCAGATTCTCCAGAACAGGGATGTGAAAAGAAAGCGGTTCTTTCAGTGGCCTCTGAAAAAAACCCCAGAGGGATTTATTCCATCACAAAGAGACCAGATTTTTGTGTGAAAAATATGAGAGAAATGTGCACATGCACCCACAATTTATATGGCATTGCGTAAATTTGGTTTAAGTCTTGTTTTATCTACGTTGATGCCATTAATGCTACCACTATGAAACCGTTTTATATAATTCAACATTCAATAAGCTTTTTTTCTGAAGCTAATGTAGGGGAAAAAGGAACTCAAAGCAAAGCCTGCAGCGTCTGGAGAAACTAGCAACTTTTGCTTCTTGTAACTGCCTGACCTATCCTTTGGACGCTGCCCATTCAGCACAAACTAACCTATGTATTATTCATCTGCTTTGCTCTTTCCCCCTCAAAAGCCAGCATCAGAGAGCATTTTACACATGATCTTCCTTCATTATGATGAAATATTCCTTCTCATTTCCCCTCTGAAAAATAAATTAACAAGCTAATCGTTGAGAGTTTAATGTGTAGCCCTGCAGGAGGACAGTTTGTGTTTGGAACGAAACAAGTTTTTTTTCCTTCACGTTGTACTTATGCTTTGGAATTAGCACGCCTAACTGAGATATGTTGAAGATCCGATGCCAGGTGCTCTTTGACGGTTTCCATGTTGAAAACAGTAAGTGGGAGTAATTAACGGTTGCCTAAAAGAGTGCTAAAGGACAAGTGATTCATCTTATCTTTGTGCTGGGAGGACTAAAATGATTTAATTCTTAGCCAGCAAACTGCCGAACCTACGCAACCATCCATCAGCCTTATCAAACACTTTATGTGATTTTACACTAACGTCTTTCTCCCCTCATTTCAAAGCACTGGCATGCAGAGCTTGAAAGTGCAACTTGCCTGTTGAGAATCTCATCATGTGCATATGTGGGGTGATAATAAATGCATTGTGTTTGTCAAAAATGGAGCAGATGGTCTCAGTGCTGCAAGGAAGACAGAGTAGATGCAAGACACACGATTTCAGCTGGAGCAACAATCTCCCTTTCACATGGCTCTCAGCGTCCCAGTTTCCAAGCAGGAGCCTCAGATAAATTAGTGAAAAAACAAATTATCTTAAACATCTTAAAGCTGTCAGTGTAACTATGATGGGATCTCACTGGATGCAGTGTAATGTTGGGTCATTATGTGACTCATAGCTCTACATGCTTTGCCGTAAAGTAGATTATTAACATCCTGTGCGTCCACGATATTCACATTTTTATTTTAACAAAATGGGAAAATATGTATCTTTTTCTTTCGCTTCATAATTAGGAACTACTTTGTGCTCTACGTCAGAGGATGTTGCAATAAAAAACATTTATGTTAGTAACGTGATAACATGCCAAAATGCTGAAGCACTATTTTAGGGTATTACTTTGTCTTTCTTTTACAATTACCCTTGATAGATTTCTTCTCACACATTTTCGTACTTTTCTGTCTCTCTTCTGTATTGCAGGTGTCTGGTGCACTGACCCTGCCTGTATCAGGCGAGGAGTCAGAGGACCAGCGGCCATGACTGACTCTCCTGGTCCTGGTGGTCGTGCCTTAGTGCCATGGCCGAGGGTGTGGAAATGGGTTCTGGCTTCCTCGCTGGTCTCTGTCATGGCTTTGACTTTGCCAGAGAGCGGTAAGGCCTGTCCTCCACGATGCGAGTGTTCAGCTCAGCTGAGGTCTGTGTCATGTCAGCGGCGGCGGCTCACAAACATCCCAGAAGGCATTCCAACTGAGACACGGATCTTGGACCTCAGCAAGAACCGGCTCCGTTGGGTACAGTCGGGTGATCTGGCACCGTACCCCCGGCTGGAGGAAGTAGACCTTAGTGAAAACCTCATCGCCACATTAGAGCCAAATGCCTTTGCTGCTCTTCAGAATCTTAAAGTCCTAAAGTTAAGGGGGAATCAGCTGAAGTTAGTACCTATGGGGGCATTTGCCAAGCTAGGCAATCTCACCAGCCTGGATCTAAGTGAGAATAAGATGGTGATTTTATTGGACTACACCTTCCAAGATATGAGGAATCTTAAACAGCTGGAAGTTGGAGACAATGATCTGGTTTATATCTCCCACAAGGTGAGTTTTCCTGACAGTGCAACAACAATGCTAACAAATTTGCTTGAGTACAAAAAAAAACATTCTTGTCTTTGTGTATGTTTTGAAATAATTATTCTCCAACGCCATGTTTCTCGCTGCAGGCATTCTCTGGACTTCTGGGACTAGAAGATCTCACAATAGAGCGTTGTAATCTCACATCCATCTCTGGCCAAACGCTGTCCTACCTCCACAGCCTGGTCACTCTTCGCCTTCGACACCTTAGCATCATTGCCCTGGAGGATCAAAACTTTCGCAAGTTGTCTAATTTGCGGGGTCTGGATATTGATCACTGGCCATACCTTGAGTATATCTCTCCACTTAGTTTTCAGGGCCTTGATCTTCACTGGCTCTTCATCACCAACACCAACATCACCACTGTCCCTTCTAATTCATTCAAGAACTTGGTACACCTCACTCATCTCAACTTATCCTACAATCCCATCACCACACTAGAGCCTTGGGCTTTCAAGGACTTGCTAAGGCTAAAGGAGCTCATTATGGTAAGCACTGGGTTGCTGACAGTGGAGCCTCACGCCCTTGGAGGTCTCAGACAGATTCGAGTACTCAACTTCTCCTCCAACGACCTGCAGACTCTGGAAGAAGGGTCCTTCCACTCTGTTAACAGTCTGGAGACCCTCAGAGTGGACGGGAATCCCTTGTTGTGTGACTGCCGTCTGTTGTGGATCCTGCAAAGACGCAAGACCCTCAACTTTGACGGCAGAGTGCCAGTGTGTGCAGGCCCGGTGGAGGTGCAAGGAGTCAGCCTCAGCTCCTTCTCTGACTCTGCTCTCTTCGATCACTTTACATGCCAGAAACCTAAGATCCGCAACCGTAAGATGCAACAGGTAATCTTTTGAATAAGCTAAAATATTCGCTAATGTTTGTGAGATGTTAATGTTTCATACTGCATATGCAGAATTTTCTATGTATAGTCAATCATGTGCTCTACCACCTCTCCTAGGTGGTTGCTCGGGAAGGCCAGCCAGTGAGCTTTGTATGTCGAGCTGACGGTGATCCTACACCTGCCATCATCTGGATCTCACCACAGCATAGACGAATCCCAGCAAAGCGTTCAGGTCGCATCACTGTTCTCCCTAGTGGTACTCTGGAGATCCGCTACGCTCAGCTCGCTGACAGCGGGACGTACATCTGCATTGCCACAAACGCTGGAGGCAATGACACCTACTTTGCTACTCTCACAGTAAGAGGCCAGCCACTAGACTCTGCCTCCGCCTTCTTTCTTAACCGCTCTCTGTACAGCGGGGAGTACTTCAACGACACAAATCTAAACAGCACACGGGTTTTCCTCAAGTTCACCTTGGACCTGACCACCATTTTGGTCTCAACAGCCATGGGTTGCATCACGTTTCTCGGAGTTGTTCTCTTCTGCTTCCTCTTGTTATTTGTGTGGAGCCGTGGACGCGGCCAGCGCAGGAACAACTTCACAGTGGAGTACTCGTTCCGGAAATCTGAACCCACCACAGGGAGCTCTACAGGAGGGACCAGGAAGTTTAACATGAAAATGATATGAAACAACGCAGCCAGGGGTCCCTCAGGGGAGGCATGAGCACGTCCCAAAGATGTGTTTGACACACGCAAACACACACAGCCACTAACTCACAAAGAAGTTTGAGAGCAAAATATTAGCTCATGTCTATTGCTCTGCTCCAAATTGGGTGCCCACCTCAAAACTAGAGTTATGATTTAATTTGACCTATGCTTGAAATTTAAATTTCTTTAATGTCTCCACTTCGCAATGGTTTTCTTTAGATTGTGGTGTTAAATACTACTGTAGTTAGAAGCAGTAGAGTTTAATTAATCAGTTATGCTTGACAATAATGGTGTAAAAAAATAGACATCAATGATTAGCTATATTTGCAACATGAACAGCACTTTTTTGGTTATGTCAACAAATAAAAAGAAAAGGTTAGAAATTGGTAAAGCATGTCATGGAGGCCACCAATCTAAATGTTAATTTGATCTTTGCTTCTTTGTGAGATTCTGCCCAAACATGAGCTGTGTGAGTTTGGGACGAGTGTACCGGTCAAGAGGTGCTGTGGTTGCCTGCGACTCATACAATTAAACATGATGAACACCAGACACAGGCCACCACAGGAACCAAATGAACCAATGCAAGAGAGAGCAAATGGTCCAGGTTGACATGAACAGAGGGTATACTGAGTAGTAGGAGCAAGAATACATAAGCCTTTTTGACCTGTGTTTTGCTCCCCTACACAACAAACCCCTGAACCTTCGTCTCTGCTGCATTGGTGGTCACCTAACCGTCCCGGTGCTGCCCGGGGGGAGCAGCCTGGAGAGTTGGGTCATATTCAGAGGCAGAGACAGGACACGTAGTTTCACAAGACCAACACTTCTCCAAATTGGGGATGACAAACAGTAGATAACATATCGCACCTTTTCTCAGGAAGAGCGAAGTTACAAACCAACAGAAAAAGATTTCATTGCACATTTATTTGCCAATTGTAACATTCCAGCAATACTGTATGTATAGCCATAGAGCCAGTACTGGAAATTTGTGACTGAAGAAACAAAGCCATAATTTGTGTAGGTTGAATTTTTATATAGAGTGTGCATGATTTAATCATATAATTATCACTACTGCCATTTTACAAGCTGTCCTTGTGTTCACAAGATTATCCGGTGTCACTGGGTTTGCAGTACGTTCCACAGAATTACACAAATACAAAGGAACAACAGTCATAGTTGCACAAGAGCAAACAAACCCAACATGGCACATACAAGCACAACACAAGTCCATAGTTGTGATGCTGACTTCTCTTTCTGTCTCTGAAACAGCCGGTGCATGAATGTCTCTGCCCCCCTAGCCCAGTGCATCCCCCCCTTCACACCCCATCCCCATACACCCCCACTGGGTCCTCCTTTGGGAGGGGTCCCTGGCTGGAGACGGAGGATTAAAATGTAAATGAAGTTGTGTTCACCCTACCCACACCATGTGCATCGTATAGTGGAGATTAGTACTGTGGTCTTAGTGGCAAAAAATAACAAAATGGATTTGTTTTTTTTAAGTGTTACGTTGCATATTTGTTTGTCCCTTATTTTTATTCTGTTTAGTTGTTGTCTGTGAGCTTCTGAATGTTCACTGTGTTAAAGCACCTCATCCACCATGAGACGCTGTTCTGTTCTCAACACCTCATAAAGTAAACTAAATGGAGCCTGCGACCAAACTATCAGCTGCTCAGAAACTTGAGTTAATACAGTGGTTCCCAAAGTCGGTCCTTGAGGCCCGGCATCCTGCATGTTTTAGTTCTCTCTCCGGTGGAAGTAACAACTTTTTCAGATTGTCAGTGTTCGTCTTTGACCTTCTAATGAGCCATTAGACCAGGGAGAGAACATGCAGAATGCCGGCCCACGAGGACCGACTTTGGGAGCCACTGAGTAGTAGGAGCAAGAATACATAAGCCTTTTTGACCTGTGTTTTGCTCCCCTACACAACAAACCCATCATATAAACCCATCATATAAACTGATGGTTTTTGTTGATAGCAAGAAAAAAAACTGTAGTTCTGATAACCTGAGAAAGAGGTGTTAAACTCAATAGATTGAGGCTCTGTAATTTGCAAGTTTTAGATGCGTCTGTGCTTCAACAAATCTGAGTCAAATAATTATGCTAATAGTAGAACGTTGTAGAACTTGAGTGCATCAATTCAACCATTTAATTCAGGTGTGTTGGTCCAGGAAGACATTCAAAAGTTGCAGAACGTCTGTGCTGATGGTCTGGAGTCCATCACCCAGGAAGTAAACCATAAAGTTTATATTGTTCATTATTTTAACAAGCTCAGTGTTCAGCTTTCTTTCAAGCTGAAGAATATATATTAATAGGTATCGTTCAGTCTCATGCAATCACCATTAATGCTCAAGTGGATGGATGGGCACTTCAACTTAGTCACAATATTAGGACTTTTTCAGCTTGAACCTATCCAAATTAAAGGCACCTGAAATAACAAGCTCAGGTGTCTGTGCCAGTTGCCACAGGTATTTAACTTCACTCCTATTTCACCAGTTAGCAGTAATGGTCATTTGTCTCATGGGTGGATAATTTACACCTCTTTTATGGTGCCTTACTTTTACCACTTTCAAAAGATGCAATATTGGCTCCAAACATTTGTGTTACTTCTGTGACTTTCTTTGCATAAACAATCAAATTTGGTCAGTAAATAATAGATGCAACCAAATCAATTAGTATTGTGAGGATTAGCTTGTTAATAAATGGCATCCAAATTGTCTAAGTAACAGACAAAATGTTTTTTGAGAAAAGGTTTGAAATATAGTTTACAGAAAAAATACACCGATAGTTGAAAATTTGTTCTAGTGACAAAAAGACATGAAACTGTTTTGAATCTAAATCTGAGTGCTAGCTTAAAAAAATATTCTCATGTCCAGCAGAGTCTGGGTTCTCTCCCTTTGACTTAGATTGCCTCCAGTCAATTTTTGAACTGGCCAATCAGCGAACAGAAAGGGAATCGTGAACGATTACGTCATTTCTCTGCGCTAATCAACACTAGCATTCACTTCGTTCGGATGAGCACTTCTCTCTCTTCGCAGTGGATGATGGTTGTTTACAATGCAGGTAATTTCCACTAGTTAGTCGAATTGGTGCATTTCATACGTCACGAGCAAACATTAGCAATTGAGTCAAATTTAAAACCTCAACACAGTCCATGCCTCCAGGAGGCGTTAGTATCTGAACATCTCAGAGTCTAGACCCTCTGTACGAAGCAAATGTAGAACAAGGGAGTGTTTTTTTTTACCAGGCTGGTGAGTGCAAAATGTCAGTTTTTTCATATTTCTGTCTTAAGGAAGCCATGTAGTGAAAAGGCCCTCTTTATTAGAACAAATTCATGGTTTGGGTATAATTTGCTGCAGGAGAGAGAACTCGCTTGTTCCTTTAAGATGATTTATGCAAACTCCATTTTTGTCCCTTGTCGGGGATGATGAAACCACAGATTCTTTGTCAAGATGAATAACTAAACAGCTGTTAAAAGATTCATGAGACAAAATGAGAATAGATGGCAAAACTGGCCTGATTTCTACCACTACTGTTAACTGCAGCCATGCCGACTGCCATGGTGTTGAGAACAGGATGTTGCCTCCATGGATGTCACTTCTCCCTAAACCATCCCTCTGGTGTTTCCATCTTCTGGTATTTCTCAGTGGAAATTAGGTTTAGATGACGGTAAGAATGTCTGTAGTGATTGTTGATGGTGTTATTGTGTAAACATCATGCAGAATTGTAAGTGTAGATGAGTGTTTCATTTTCTCCTCTTGCCTCTAAACCTTTTCTCCCCCAGTCGTCTGCCCCTTTTCTTTCTGTCGTCTTCTTAGCATTTCCGATCTCTGTTGTCCCTGTTCACAGTATTAGGCTGGAGTATGGTTGTGTGGTAGTAGATGCGTGTCCTGTGTGGTTGGTGAGTCGGTGTTGTAATGTGATGATTCGTCGCTACTCGTGATGCCACCAAACACAGAGCAGTGATTGGATCAGCGACTAAGATGAAAGGGGTGACCCAGGTTCCCAAAAACAAAACAAAAAAAAACTGGTTCCCATGTCACACCCAACCAGTTCTTTCAAACCTCACCTTGAACTTTAGCAGACTGCACCATGCTGCTCCGGGGACTATTTTGGATATGAGAACCAACAGACTGGATTGTATGTATGTTCTCATGATGATACGTTCGTTATCTGATACTATCTTACAAATGTAGGAAGGGGGACTGAGTTACTTTTTTTTTTCCACTCATTTTCACCTTGCAGATTCAAGCTGTCCATTTATGAAAAGGGACACTTATTAGATGATTGGGGTTGGAAAGAAGCAATTTTCTCTGTTCAGCTCTCATAAAGACCTTGAAGACTGGAGAAGCCATTTTTACACGCGATTTAAAGAAAATCTGTGGTTTTTACTTGAAATGTCCTTGCAGAGGTAGGAACAGATATGAGTTGTATGTAAAGTATTTTTCATTGATCATAATTTGTGGCATGCAATTATTTTAATAGTTCTCCCTAAAAAGGCTCATTTGCATAATATCTTGCTCTAAAGACTTTACTCTAGCTGGCAGTGTTTTATGTGTTTTTTTTCTGTTGGAAACCAGATTTATTTATCTGCTGCTGCAGGAGCAGCAGATAAAAGTAGGTTGAGAGAATCCTTTGTTGTCTCCTTTGGTTTGTCTTGGCCACGGTCAGTAACGTGTTACCTACATGCATTTATTTCCCTGCAAAAGTATTCAGATGCCTTGAACCTTTTCATATTATACCACCTAAAGCTTCTGTGAACCTCTGGCTTAATCTTAAGTCTTTTTGCAACCTTTAAAATGTGATCTGTTCATGAATTCTCCACAACAAACTCATGAAGCTTTTAAAGAATAGCTGTCTTCATACTGAAATTAAATTACACACTGATGGACCATTTACCAATTAGGCAAAGTTTTATTTAAAGGAATCAAAGTCAATTTGACTTTATACAAATACAAGTCGCAATTTTCCACTTTTTATTTCCATTTCCCTTCCATTTTCACCTTTGTCTTGGTCAATAATGTCAAGCCCAGATGAATACATGGATGTTAATGGTTGGAACGTGAAAATGCTGAAGGAGTATGAATACTTTTACCAGGCACTGCACAAATCTTCTACAGCTGCAGAAACTTAACCTAGACCACAACAAGACAATTTCCCTTTGGGAACTCCTTATTAACACAAACAGTGTAAAATCCCAGACACTATAATTATACCATTATTTGGTGCAAAGCCTGAATTATTCCAATTTTGCTTTGTTACACTGTTTCCGTGCAGCTCCAGATTAAAGTCGGCTTTGATTTCATTATGTTAAACCATGCTTTTATTATTTTTATATTTAATCTTACCTTTAGAGCAGTAATTTCTGCAGCATTTCTCGCCACCTCTGTCATTCCTATTTTTGTTTAGCTCTGGATAAATCCATCTCTCTCTCTGTGCCCTACAGCTACTTTATGTTTTTTTGATTGGATTAGACTGGAGTAGAATTTATCTGAACTGAAACGAGCAGTAATGGGATGACGGAGGAGTGAGCTCGTCTGATTGGGTGTTTATTTGGCTTATTAGTTTCATTTCCTCTAAGAACACCGCTGAAACCCTAAATTAAAGATTTTAGTTGTATAATAATTTAAACATACATTATATCTCCTGTCACAATTTTCTGGAGGCAAACTGTCACAGCCAGCAGGAATATTTGAGCAGAGCATTGCTAAAGCACATTGGACAGATAATTGCTTCATCTTAACCTTGACCAGAGGACTGCAAGAAAACCCTGCGTTTTATATGGTTACACTGCCACCAAGTGGTCAAAACGGGCAACAGCAGCATCTACAACCTTGCTGATGCACCGGTATTTTTGTTTTATCGTTTCATTTTTGCAAGAAAGAAATAAACAGGTTAGAAATAAAGAAAGCAGACTGACTGTTAGATTTATTCATCTGATATTTTTTAGCAATACCAGTGGGTGTGTGTTGTCGGATTCATTCTGCCACACATGGACAATGGAGAAAAAGTCACGAGGAGTGAGCTTAATTTGATCAAAAGCTGCAGGTCAGCCGGTGGAAATCGGTTTGTAAATTACATCCCCCCCAAAAAAAACCCAACAATCTGACTGCTCTGTTCTTTCTCTGATCAGCAAATGATTGGTTTCCCTGGAGAGCAAAGAGACGTTCCAGCTTGTGGTCTCCACAGGCTGATTCTATGCATGCCTTTTGTATAAAATGATTGGTAGTGCCAAACTCACACCTGCACCTGTACTGAGAGCAAGAGGTGCCATTGCTGCTGCTCATGAATCCCACCGAAGCGATGGGTGATGAGTCATGATGCAGTCACAGATATTCAAAAGCAGGATGCATCTTAAAGGAGAAACAAGTGTTTACTTGGGATGATTGTACTTTTACACATATCTTGTCACAAACAAATGATCTGCTCTGATGTACGAGCTGTAGATAGAGCGATTGATATTCCAGGCAGGTGGTTGGGACTGATCAATTCTGTATGGGGATAAGATTATTCATGGCATACTTTTATTGCTTTTTATTCAGTATTGTCACTCTCAAAGATTTTGTGGGGTTCGCATAAGGCGTGGCCAGCACTTGTTCCCAGGTTTGCAATTTGATGAAGAGTTTTTTTGTCTTTTAGGAGCGAGAAAGTGCCAGATTATTGCTTGTTTTATAGCAAGTCTGAGTCAACTCTTCAATTTTCCCCACATTTTAGATGAACCTATTACATGCTTAACTTTGTATCTGCAGCAGATCTCTATTGCACAAGATAGCAAATACTTGAAAACACATTTAATTCATTCCCTCACTTTGTTTTTTGACTCTGGCCTTTTCTCTTTATAGCACCAACCTCTTTAAGAATGTGTTGTCTTTTTCAGAGAGAAAATAATGCTTTTGTATTTTTGTTAAACACAGCTGTTCCTAACTCATAAACCTAGGAATGAGTGCCCTGGATTTATCATGCCTTTCAGACATATTCATACCTTCTCACTTTTTCACATTCTTTCTAATTATGACCACAAACTTTAGTATGAATAGGATTTTGTCTGATAGATAAACACAAAGTAACACATTATGGTTAAATTGAATGAAATTATAGAAGCGTTTTTAGAAATACAAATCTGAAAAGTGTGGCAAAAGATTGCATTCCACTCCTCAGTCAGTACTTTTTAACTCCGCTTGTTGCTACCACCAAGGCTACAGATGTTTGAAGTATTTCGCTACCAGCTTTGTACATCTTGAGATTGAGGGTGATTCTTTTTCTTCTTTTCAAAATAAGTCACTAAAAGCGATAAATCAAATAAAATCCACTAAAGTTTGTGGTTGTAAGATGACTAATGTCAAAAAGGATCAATTGACTCTAGAAATTAGTTTGAATTGTTTAATTAAATAGTGTATGGTGATCAGTCTTAGCTAGAGATGAGTGACAAATTAAGCTGACTGTTATACATGAAGTACCAAATTTAGACTCTGATCCTCTTCAGCTACATCACCATCTGACTACAGTTTTAAACACTTTATTTTATGCCAGAATAACTTGATCCTTGGACGACAGGAACAGAACGTGTAAATATTAGCTCTATTAGCCATATCATGTCATCAAATCTGTAGACTTCCTTGCCATGTCTGACAGAGGAAAATGACTGTTGAACTGTAAATAGTGTAGCTATAGTAACATAGGATTTAACTGCTGCTTCTTTCCTCCAGGGATCATCCAGGTTTTGTTCAGTCCCATGGCTGTTTGGTCTCAAAGGGAAGGGTAATAATGTACTATGTCTATAAGGAACATATAGTTTCTTTTTTATTTCATTGTGTGTTTTATATACTGTTTGTCTTGTAAATTAACTCCTCTTTCGTCATAAAAGCATGATGTGACTAACTGGAAACCATGTCTCTTTTTTTGTAATCCAAACTCAAAATACAAAATCTTCTCATTTTCTATTTTATTCTGTTCAGCTC
Source organism: Phalloptychus januarius (assembly GCA_902982915.1). Taxonomy (NCBI): domain Eukaryota; kingdom Metazoa; phylum Chordata; class Actinopteri; order Cyprinodontiformes; family Poeciliidae; genus Phalloptychus; species Phalloptychus januarius. The sequence continues at coordinate 9,391,482 of CADWAE010000466.1, read as the reverse complement.
GTTAAATATGTTTGTGAAGGATGATGAAGCTCCTACTATTATCTTCACTAATGCAACAAAGTAAGTCAAAAAATCAAATCCTGTTTTATATTATTTATATTTAAGAAACGTCTTGATGATCCTTCAAAGTTCTGGAGAAGTTTTATGGGGACTGATGTTACAAAAATACAACCTTTTGGTTTTTACACCAGATCATTTACATCTGGTGTAAAACTATCACAACATATCAGCTAAATAATATTACACAAGTAACTAAACATGATGGACATAGTGCAATTCATTAGTGCTAATTTACAGCTGCTAGGCCTGAACGACTACCAAAAAATCATGAAGGACAATGTTTAGCCATCTGTTCAAATCCTTAAGTGCACTTGAGTTATGCATCAGGACAATAATCCATACAACACCACAAAATCTGTCTGTAAGCTAATTTTCTGAATTATTCAATCAAACAATGAATAAATAACTGAATAAAGCTTTCAGACTAGCCTTGTCAAGTGTGGACTTAAACATGACTGAGAGGTCTTTTTATAGTGAAGGTAAATAAATGCTAATCGTTGTTTTCATCTACCTGCAATACAATCGCAAAGACTTTCATAAAGTCTCAAATTTATTAATGGGTTACCTGTGTAGGCAGAATGTCTTTTTATATTGAGCTGTCAATATTCTCAGATTGATCTTCCCAAGAAGACGTGTTGAATTTAAAAATTGTTAAACTGGGATTGTTTTTCTAAATCTTTTATTGACCTTGGATGCATTTATGTTACAAATACATGTGGAAGACATAATATTAAGAAAACAAATCAGGACTAGTTTAGCATGCTGGTCGTGGAGGCATTTTTTAGAGTCTCCATGAGTCTCATAATATCTACTAATCTGAATCTAGTCTCTGCTACAACATCAAATCACACTCCCCTGATGTAACGAAGCATATTGTTTGACTAATCTATTAATTTTCCAGTGTTTTATGTTAAATCTTAAGAGGCAATTGTCCTTGTTTTTCTTTTAATTACAGTCCAACATCTTCAGTAGTTTTTAGTGTAGTGGAGCCATTTCTTGCCACATTATTACAAAACTAAACATTCCTTAAACTTTACTTATAAATGACTTAATGATATTGCATTATCTTAAAAAAAGCTTTCAAAGTTTCCTTAATGTGGTAGGAGACACTGTCATAGGAGCTACATTAGATGCCAACAAAGGAAAACATCTTAAACGTATCAATACGCGTGAATACCACTAGGTGGCAGCAAAGCGCCACAGTAAGAATTTGTGAGAGGAAAAATGAAAAGCCACATGACCATTTGCTTATTTGTTTCATTTGTTTTGGTCAAAACACATCATTTTCATCCACACTGGTTTTCACTCAATGCATCATTTGTTCAAGTCATAACTCGGCTGTTTAATCTCAGGCTGATTGCAGGTTCAACGTGACGACAGACTCTCTGCATCGCTAAGATAAGCAGCAGAAGAAAGGCTCTCTGCATCATGGCTCCAAGTATTATAGTGCGTACACATATGTTTCCAGGCATTTGATCAACATCTTCGATTAGATGTCCACTTAACAAGTCAGATCCCCACCACTATCTGCCTCGTAGCTGAGGGACGGCCCTGAATGCCCCGGATCCCTACGTAAAGGTCACTCTGCACAGGTTAAAGGTGATCCCACACACACATTCACAGACACACACACACACATATATATATATATATATATATATACTTAAACTGAGAGCTATTCTCCTCCCTATTCTCCCATCCTGTTCACTCAGGTTCATCTTCATTACTCTTATATCTCTCTCTCCCTTCATCTTTTTTCTCTTTTCCATTTGAAATTGATTGTCTCTACCATCACAAAGACACTTGGTTCCGATTGATTGATCGGTTGGTAAGCGATGAGGGAGAAAACGTTGACACTGAGCTCAGCAGGAGAAAGCAAATGACACCTTCGTGATTCTGGTTCCTTCAATATCTCTTTGTGCAACAAAAGCACAATTCACATGAGTCCAAACAACCAAAACGCTGACACAAATTCATGTTCACGCCTGAAACGAAGAGATGCACAAACACTTGCACATAAAACCTGAAACACACACATAAATACATGTATTTTATACAAATACACAAACAGCACAAAAGAGACAGAAGACTAACGAAGATTATCAAATGCAACTACTGGGTTTTTCCCCTCGGTTTCTCTCCCTTATGTCTGCCTGAACAGAATTTATTCTGATTATTATATACAATTAAAATTCATGCAAAAATAATTTTAAAAAAAGAATAGAATACAGTGTTTTAGTAAAAAGGAATATTATCTACAAATGAATTTGAGTAATTCAGTAGAAAATTAATGTTATATTTCACATAGATTCATTACACACACTGAGATGGACTGGAGACCAATGCAGGGTTTACTTCACGTCTCACCTTGTGTCTGTCGTAAAAAGGCACCAACCCCAGTACCAAGTCCCTGGCCTTGCAAAAATACACAGTTATAAACAACAAATGAATGGATGGATTATTACACACAGAGTGACGTATTTAAATTGTTAATCTTTGCTCATTTTGACAATTATGGCTTATTGCCATCACAAAACCCCAAATTGGTTTTCATTTTGAAAATTTCAATCTTACAAGAGACCAATAAAAACACAGACATTTCTACCAATTGAAAATTACTTCAATGAACTGCTGTACAGTATATGGAGTCAGTACTTTTGGGCTTCTTTTGCATGGACTGCAGCAGCAAAGCATTCAGATATGGAGGTTAGCCATGGATACGGGGTTCTGCTAAGATAAAACCATATAGATCAACGTTAGTAGATGATGTCTGGTTCAGAAGTGGCTTACCAGAAGAAATGCAACAGTCGTGGGTCTTGTCCTGGATACGTCTGTGTGCGGTGGTTCTTGATGCACCGACTCCAGCTGCAGGTCACGTTTTGTAAATCTCGTCAAAGCTCTTAAATGAGCTTTGTTTCACAATCATTTTATGACTACAGTTGTCGCTTTTACTTGTGCACATTTTTGAGCCAACGTTTTTTCTTCCACTCAACTTTTATAATATACTCGTGGATACAGCACTCTGTTAACAACCAGCTTCTTTAACCATCAATTACTCTCTGTTGCACATCTATTGAGACTCCAGTCTTCCAAATAAACATGCAGACCATGATGTCACATATCTGTAGTGAGAATCCACTTTTCATTTGTTGAGTGTACTATTCTTACATTCCCATGTTTTCATTAACTCTAAGTTATAATCAACAAATTTAACAGAAACTTATAATTCTGTATGTAATGAATCCATGAACTTTCCAATTATATTTAAATGTTTTGATATGCTGCTATAAATCTTCCCCTAATGACAGGGGTTATTTTTGATTTGCCCTCTTTTTTTTAAATTGGGGGATCATTTTTGAAACACTGGATGCAATCGTCAAACAAAAATTAGGGCAAAAATTGATGCAAACAAGTTATTGTGTAATCCATGTATTGTTTCTGCTTTCCCTTTTTGGTTTAATAATTCCTGTTTTTCTTGTAGTATACAAATGTATTACACAGGTTATTCTCTCTATGTCTTACTTTTTATAATAAAAGACAACAGTGCAAATCTACAAACAATAAATAAATTCAAACACATCAAATCATGTAGCTGCTTGTATTTCACACACTAAGAAAGTTGATAAGTAAAAAAAAAGAGAACAATCATTTTGCTGTGACTTTAATGTCACATTTGTTGCTAAACACTGTTTGTATTGTTTCACTACATGAACCTTTACAATAAAGATTTGAGGTATATCGAGATGAATTGTCAACACATGCCTGCCTTGTTGTAAAGCTACCCTGGTGGGAGGAACCAGCGAGGAGGATTCAGATGGCCAGCGGGCTAAACCAGTAGGGTTGAGTGGAAGAATTAAATTCGCTAATGAGACAGGAAAGTGGGTGGAAAATACTTTCCAAAATTGGGATAAACACACACACACACACACATGTGGACTATGAAGTGCGCAAAGTTTAGCCAGAATGTGTGTTGGGGAGATGCTGCATGTTTTATCTGAGCTAGAACAAATTTAGTGTTGTTAAAAACACATATCTAATTTAACATCATAAATTCCCATTTAAAGTGGCCAAGAAAAAGTACAAGCAAACTTTGAATTTGCATAGAATTTGTTGACAAAGGTGAAATTTTCAAGCCAGAAAACCTTCTTGAATTTCTATTATAATTTAAAGCCTATTTAATAATTTCTGCTGTCCGAGCAGGAAAAAGCAACATTGAACTTAGCATCTCCTTCGGTCTGAATAATTGACGTGCCGGACTCGGCTCAGGAAGGCTTAATAATAAGTAATCGGCCAGACCACTGTGATGACTGCTGCTGTTGTTCACGAGCATAAAGTTTACCAGGTAAGAAAACGATTTATTTTACAGGATCTTTTGCTTTTTTTTGTGTCCTCTGTCATTAGAAAACCTCTGCAGATGTCAGCAGATCACAGTAAATCAATAACGGCTCTCTCCACTCGATCCTTCTGCATGTTCAGATGTGATCATCAGCTTCCACTGCTGCCTTTTGTCTTAGTACCTGAGACAAATGAACAAGAGCATCTGACAACAGCTACAGCCTGATTGTGCATCAGTATGTTTAGCTTCCTTTCCATCCTCCACACAAGAACCATGTAATCTTTTTCTTTTTTTCTTTTTTTTTTTTTTTTTTTTTTTACGTATTTTCCAATTTTCCGTGAAGAATCTGCTTTTGATGAGTTTGTAAGCCTGTGGACAACTGAGAAGCAGCTTATCCAATGTTACATTTACATTTAAACGCTGTGACACAATAGAAGTGATATTCGAGTAGAACATTTTCTCTTGTAAACTTAATTTAATTGTCAGCACCTTGAGTTACTGTAAAGCGAGTTTGCAAAACTAGTCAAGTATGGAGAAGATAAATGGGAGTCAGACAGACTGAGGTGGTCAGTGAAATTCACTGTATGAGTTTCACCTCAACTGAACTGCTGCTTAGTGCTTCACACAGCCTTGGGACGGATCTGGTGGCTCCTCTTTTAGATGGTGTGTCTACCCCAGGTATTTTAGAAATCTTTCAAATTATGGTGAGAGAAAGATTAGAGCAGTGTAGCCCTCTGGTTGAAGGAACAAGGCACTCAACTCTTCCCACATAACAAACTACTGCTCTGTGGATCTCTACACCACATTGTTTTTTGAGGTTTTTTTTGCAAGCATGTGTGTGTGTGCATTTGTTTATGTGAGCCCATGATCATTAAACACACAGTAGGCTTGATGCATCTTTGGTATTGGTGGCTGTGTCACAGTGTACCTGATTCTGCAACAAAGCCACGCACAGAAATGTTCCTCTGTCTCTGCCTCGGGTCTGAACTCTGTACTAATAAGCTCCGCAAACCTTTAGGAAGCCATGAGGCCACGTAGGAATATAATCCAATTATTTCTTTCAATCATCAGACACTGGTGCCTCCACTGCCTTGCCCTTTTTCCTCCTCTCTGCACCTCCTCTCTTTTATGATTATCTCCCGCTTGAAGATGCCACACAACAAGTGGCTTTGCCCACAAAAGAACATGTAAAAAGACACATAAAAAAAAATAAGCCAAAGAACACCGACAGCAGAGGAATGCAGCGACAGTCCAGTTCAAATAGGATTAGAGATCAAGGAAGAGGTCCTTCACATCCAGATAGTCCACAGATATTCACAAATATGCACAGTCTTTTCCCTTGTGATATCCCTTCCTTGTCTGTGCATAGCATCAGTTTATGACATGTTGATTTGTCTTTTTATTTTTTCCTAACCTAAGTTTTTTTTGTTTGTTTGTTTTTTACATTTTATCAAGAAGGTGCATCTTTACATATATTTTCAGCACAACATAGCACAATAGTCACAAGAGAGAAACCATGTGTCTATGGTACTAATTTTACCCGCATCAGTAGTCGAGGAGGAGGGAGAAATGAAAGAAAGACACGTTGAAGAGGGCTGGGGGGAGTTAAAGGACAGTAGATAAATAGAGAATAGGTAACACAGAGAAAAGGATGAAATCAAAATATTATTTACAATGTTTCATGTTTGTCTGTGTTTTTCTGAGGTATGGAGCGGGCGACGGGCCCGTAATAGTGCTCGCAAATTGAAGGTTGTAATGACACAGAGCAGACGGGACGGGGCGTGCGCAACGAAGGAGCAGAGCTCCATCTGTTCTCTGATTATCATGAAAGAGGCAAACATCATTGGCACTCTGAATCCTGTATTTTGACATTTGACCTCTGTGTTTGGCCACTAGAACAGAGCTGATCCGTCCTCCGTCCCACCTACACCCCACTGCACACAGGGATGAAACCTTTTTTTGTTTTCCTTTTGGTTAAGTGTGTGGAGTGCCGTCCCCTCTTTGATTGTTCTCCTTTTGGTAACCTGAATATAACCTCTCATATGGCAGAGCAGCCGCACAATAAGTATTTGGAAGCAAACATTCAAATAGTATCAAACGATGTGTTGGTAAGAGTAATAATATAGATCCAAATAAGTGTGTGTGGACTTTAAACTGTAGGGTTAAAATGGATTGCTCTGGATGGAGATATCCATGGAAACGAGCTGCGCATGTTCTTAAAATGGACAGCAGGTGGCACTGTTACTTCTGTGTAACAGTGCCATAGATCAGATCAGGTCTATGCAGGGAAATTACACCTCGTGTCCCTTAAAAACCTTGTGGACATTTTACACTGGTACCACCATACCACACACATTAAAATGTTGGTCAAAGTGCCTAGACGAACAGTTTTACCTGACACTGAAAAGCAAACGTCTCTGTCAATACGTGTTTCTAAGATAAAGATAAAATACCTTGCAAAGTGTTATTCCCCCTTGAAATTTTCCCCATTTTGTCATATGAAGTTTTTTTTATTTTAATTAATTTCATTTGGGTTTTATGTTATAGACCAACACAAAGCGTTTAAGTGACCAATCTGTCTGCTTGACAATCAGGTCACAAATCTGGCCTGGCTGCCTACACCAAAATATGGTGCAGGCAGCATCATGTTGTGTGCATTCTTCTCTTTAGCAGTGACTGGGAAAGCTGATTGAAGTTGACTGAAAAGTACATGGAGCTGAATGCAGGGAAATCAAGAAAAGCTGACAGGGGCTGCAAATGACTTGAAACTGAGGACAAGGTGACAAATAACTGTAGCCAGACTTATAATGGAATGGTTTGGATCTGTGCATATTTCTGTCCAGATTTAAATCCAAATGAGAGTCCTTTGCAAGACTTCACATATGCTCTGCAGTATTTTCTCTGTGCTTCTGCAATTTGCACAGAGTAATAGGCAAATGTTGCTGATTCTACATGTGTAAAGTTTGTAGAAATGTATCAGAAAGACTAATTGCAGCGATAGGTTCCTTTAAAGAGTATTGATTAGGGAATCCTGAATGCAAATGCAAGTTGCACATTTCAGATTTTCAGTGAACAATCTTTAAGTCCTTAAATAATTTTCCTATCAATTCACAGTTATGCACTACTTTTTGTTGGTCTACCACATACATTTACAGTGACACCCATTGACATTTGTGACTGCAATATGAAAAATTGTGGAAAGATTTAATGGCTGTGAATAGTTTGGCAAGGTGCAGCACAGCACTTCAATAGGCTTACGATGCTCAAATATATTTATAATTCATGCACAGAGAACCTGAACATGTCAGAGAACTATTAGCACGACTGCATCAGATCTGGTTTTGAATTTCAGGTAGATGACTGGATACAAAGGCTGAATTTCATTTCATCCCTTGTCCCTCATTCCTCCCCCTTAACCGTATTACTCCAATAGGTAAAGCCTTCCAATGGTTTATGCGAATTAGGGGAAGAACAAAGTGACATTTTTCAATGACAAATTTTAAATGAAGTAGAAACTGTTCTTCCAAATCCACTTAACATAATTTTGATGGCACAGAAGCCAACCATAAACTGTGCTAATGGTAGGGTTAAGACACTGAAAGGTGTTTTTAATCATTTGGAAAACTTCAAATTATGGCCAAGTTTGTTTTTTATATATATATTTATATATTTTTTATGTCACTGTCAATTGTTGTTAAAAAATAATACAGCACCATATTCCAGAGCTTATATTTGACAGTAGCAAATATTAAAATGTCTAATTTGATTATTGTTTTTTTCTCAACATAAGCTACTATTTTCTCCCCAAAAAAACAATAAATAGTTTCAAATGTCTGTTTGACATTAACTGTCACTGCAATGTCTAGTTTGCTGTAGTTACATTCCCTTACAGAAAAGTAAATTTACTGACAATTTCAATTATACTAATATATACTTGAAGTCACAGTAACCATAAGTATTCTCCAAGTATGGTTGAATGTAGGTTTACTTAAAGTGTGCTCGGAACAAAGATGCTTCATCAAAATAGAAACTTTTTGTTTGTAGATTCATAATACTTCATCAGTATTTAAATACATATTAGATTTACTTTTCACTTGGAATCAGTGGGAACTGGTGATGCATCAGCAGTGTCTTATTTCACAATGAGATTGGTTGATGACTACATACATTGGATGGGAAAGGGATAGGAAGAGGGGGAGGGACAACCTTTGGAAATGTGATTCAGCAAAGTCTTCCATGATGGAGGATATATTCCCCTCCCATTGAATGACTTAAACACAAACCTATACTTTTGTGCAGATACATTTTCTTTGGTTTTGATGTGGAAACTCGTTTAAAGCTACATATTCTTTGGTTTGAGGGCACTGGTTTTAAAATGCAAGTTAGAATGATAAAAATTTAGGTTAAACACAGAACTGAAAGTATCTGATTCATCTGTTCCAGTGCAGAAGAGCAAATGAGATCAGATAAGAGTGCTGCACAATCAGCCTCTGTGCAGTATAGCAGTTTTTAAACACTGTTTTGCTTATAAAAAAAAAGAAAAAGTATCAGTTCAACCATGCGTCCTGCAGCCGTCAGGCTTTGGAGAACGTATTTGCAGAGGAGGTGCCCGGTTGGATCTGGGACGCGCTGTTGGCGCCGCCGCTGCTGCTGTTTCCGTGGGGTGTATGAACATGGCCGTGGCCGTGCGCGCCATGACAGTGCTCCTCTGCGTCCCAGCGCTCCGGACAGCGGCGACGTGAGTTCATGAAGAAGTTGGAGACGGTGGAGAGCTCCAGGCCCAGCTGCTGAGAGATGGTGAGCTGCATCTCCTTGGAGGGACGGCGGTTCTCTCTGAAGATGGCCACAAGGGTGCGACGCTGCAGGTCTGTGAAGACCAGCCGCTGCTTCTTTGGCACCTGGCTGCGCTCCCGTCCCCGGTCCTCTTCCTTGCGCTTACATGCTGTTTATAGAAACAGAACAGAGGTAGAGAAGGACGGCATTAAAAAAAAGACATTGCTCAATACAATGATAGGTTTGCAGAGGAACGCAGTAGTAGAAAATAAGTCAAATCAAAAAGCGTAAAAGTAGTGATGAAATGCCTTTGCAGAACTGAACAAATTGGAGAAATGTAAAAGTTTACACTTTAAAATACAGCCCATATTTTCTCAGAATTTAGAGTATGTGTCAAAACTCAAGACCCGCGGGCCAAATCTGGCACGCTATGACCCCTTATGTGGCCTCTGTGTCCTATACTCAATAATAAAAATAATCAGATTCCAGCTCTGTATAGAAAAGACATATTTTATTACCATTTAGTGTACCTAAATTCATCAGTTCAAAAGTCTACTTAAGGATATTTAATTGATTTAAGAATTGTATGTGTGACACAATGTAACCAAAAATAATTGAAAAGGTTCTGGCGGTTCTGAGTGGCAGCTTTAGTGCAAGTAAAGCCAAAGTGAGTTGTCATTCAGTGTCACATGGCTTATCACTTTATTATTAAAAAATGTTGATATTGGAACAGAAATGATCAATTACATTTGGTGAGTAAATATACATTGCACATAATTGATTAAAATACATTGATTTATAGAAACAATAATTGAACTAATTAAATTAAAGATATTACTTAATTGTCATTAGATAACCTTGAGATTCAATTTATTTCAGTTGCATAAACACTTATGTATTGCATGGAAACTTTGTGGTCCCTTTCCTGAAGCTTACCACATAGTTTCCTGAGACTTTTACAGAACTTATTGATTATTTCCTCATACTGGTTATTTTCTAATCACCTAAAAGTTACAGAAAATACCTGGTAAGTTTTTTAGGAAAGTATATGTCACTTTAAGTCACCTTATAATGCATTCCTAAAAGTACTGATTAAGTTCTGGAAGCAATAATTACTAAGCTCTATAATCGTGCAATTGAAGTACGTGGTAAGTTCTGAAATGTGACCTCTCAGTTCTGGGAAAGTTTGATATGTGGTATGTGTGCTGCCCTAGTTTCATTGACACGTACTATGAAATATAAATGACATAAATCAAAATTGCATCACTCCTGTACAGTGACTGCAAACCGAAAAAGATTGTTATAACACGTTTCTCCAAATCAAACTAAGTTAAATCTCATTCAAACCAGTGATGTTGATACATTACAATGATGCTCGTCGGTAAAGGTGTTAACTGACTTTGGTGATTGTGTTTGACTGTTCAATTCATGAGAAAATCTGAGTATTGCTTAACACAGAATAAAAGTATCTTCAATGTAGAAATTTCCATTGTACACAATGGAAATTGTGTACAATTTGTGTACAACTTTCCATTGTACAATGTGTACAATGGAAAGTTTAGTCATTCTGTAGACAGTTGCACCATCCACAAGGAGGGTAAGTCACGAAATGTATTTGTTAATGTAACTGATTTGCCACAGTATCCAGGCATAGTGATGTAAAGTTCAGTGGAAGAAAAAAGTGTGATTCAAATTGTGCCCGTTAAAGAATTTGGGGGAAGCATCACCAGTCGCTCACTGTGGTTGGAGTCAGTGCTATAACTTTTGTATTTTTTATGCTGAGTCACTTCTCAGCTATAAACACCATCTGAAGCATCTAATTCTGTCTTGTTTCATTTAGAAAGCAAGAGAAAGACACAGAATCCATGTTAGTTGGGGTGAAAGTTTCCACTCAGTGAAGAGTTGGATTGTTTTCTAATGGTGTTGGTACACTGTATTGTGTTTTGTCAAGTCCAAAGGCAATGCAGCCATCTATCAGGAGATTTAAAAAAATATTACTTCTTTAATAATTCAGTGATAAATTAAACAATACACCAATTTCATTTTTTGAGTAACATGTAGTTTTAAGTTGACAAACATTTGCAGCAAACGTAATTTTCGCCACCAAAAATAAAGCAAACCTTCTCTTTCAAGAGAGAGGGTTATGGATTTGTCTGGAGTGTTTTGTCTGCGTGACTGTGCGCGTGTGCGTCTTGCTGAAACTGGAGGAGCGTGATGTGAAATGCTGACAAAGAGAAGCGGAGAGCCGCGCTGCCTGGATGCACCGTCAGTAGTGCAGGGCTCGGCTCTGGCTGTGGAGACTGGAGGGAGTCTGTTCTGTTCTGCTGCCCTAAAAAGCTGCAATGATCGATTTTCCGCGGTTTTCTCCTGACCACGTGGTCCAGTAATCAGGGCTCCCTTCCCCACCCGATCGATCCGCATCGATCCGCGAGAGCGAGGTGCATGGGGGTGTGTTGGTGGGTGTGTGTGTGTGTGTGTGTGTGTGTAGGTGGAGTGGGGGGTGAAGAGAGTGCGCGTGCGTAGGCGCGCTTTTGTGACAGACAGATGAGAAGAAATTGTTTATCTGTGGAGGAACAAAGGAGGTGGGGCGGGAAAAGAGTGGCAGCCATCCAGTCTGGGAGCCCTCAAACGAGCCACTGGTTATTACAATAATAATAATAAAAAATAGATATGAAAGGTTCGCAGGAGATGAAGTTAAGACTGAGAGGATCAGGAAGGATCCCAGGTTTGGATGCCTGTGTGCACATGAGGAAAAGAGCAAATGAAGAGAGGATTAAAGGGGAGAGAAGTGAGGTTGGCTGCAGTGTGGAGGTGGTGTATGCAAATGATTGATGACTTTAAAGCCGGTTAAGACAACAGCAGAAAACAGATTTGACTGTGAGACCGAGATCAATGTGAATGTGCACATGCATACCTCACCTGTGTGTGTGTGTGGGTGGGTGTGTATGTGTGTGTTATTGTTCATGCTGCGTTACCGCAAGCGAAGCATAATTACAGAAATATTTCCCCTCAGCAGGAAGCAGCTACAGTAGCCTGCATGTTCCTCTGTATGCTAGAGCCTCCTTCTCGACTGGTTTCCTTTGGTTGTTTTTTCTCGATTGTTTTAATTTGCCCCCAGATTGATAGCCCCCGATATTGATTGATCCTCACTTCAGAACCATTTCATGGAACATTTATTCAATTGGTTCAGGCCCAGCCGCGCCAGAATCTCCTCCAGGCTCTCCCTAAGTGCTGTCTCAACCCAAACTCAATACTCTTTAATGTAATGACTGAATTCTAGTGCTAATATAGTGATAATTTAATATGTAATGCCTGTTTGCAAAGAAATTGTGCTACAGGCCATTTTACACCGCCAACACCACTCTAGTTTTCCTCCGTCAGCCAATGAGAGCCTGTGGTGGGAGCAACCACTGCAGCCATGTTCATAACTAAGCTAAACTCAGGAATTAGCGCAAAATTGGGGGCAAGTCGGAGCATATTTCAGATAATCAATAGGTTCCATTTCAAATGAGACCCCTTCAGCCTCTGAGCAAGCAGTGTATGGGATCACAGGGCGGATGGGGGGCTGATCATTACAGGGACCTCTCTTGAGACAGAACTAAATGGTTATAGGCTATCTTTAGCTGCCTTGTTACTAAATCGGCTACTTTGAAGAGACAAGAGGCAGTCTCATGTGGCTCTCGCTCATGTTCTCTCCTTCGTAATGTCCAAGAGTCAACAATGCCAAAGATTTCAGGCAACAGCCACTTCATTCTGATCACAAGCTCCTGCTGATCCACTCATCACTCAGCATGCACCTGAGCAGCGACATTTTATGGCTCGGTGTTATTGGCTTGTGGTGTTTTTGCTCTGTCTTTCAAGCGAGGCTGTGCTGATTCAGCTGCATCACCCAAGGATGGAAAACTATGTCTAAAAATTGCAGAATTGTGGGTAGGAAGTGGTAGGTAGAACATATTTCCTGGGGTGCTGTGGTGGCGCAGGGGCAACGCACGACCCACCGTCACGAGGCCATGGTCCTCGTGACAGTGGTCACAGGTTTGATTCCCGGCCTGGCAACATTTGCGGCATGTCTTCCTCCTCTCTCATTACCCTCTTTCCTGTTTTAACTACCTTCAAATAAAAGTCACTAGACCAACAAAACCTTTAAAAAAGACCCACATATTTACTGATTTCTGACTGTGAGTTATTTGGTTTGGTCAAATGGGTTAATCAAACTTGGACATCTTTGTTTATGCTAACTTTGAGTGGAGCCTAAAAAAAAATCTAAATTTCAATATGGTTTTCTAGGCCAAAGAAAGAAAAGAAGTGAAGTTATATTTGACCACAATAGTGATTTAATCTACAATGTTTATAGGACGGGGGCAAGAACAACAACACACATGGTCTTGCTTGGCCACCACCACCATCCCATCCCACGATCCAGTCAGTCTTAAATCGCATGGTACATAATTTCAACATAGATTAGATTAAGACAAGCTTCAGTGAGTTACAACATTTTAATGTAATTATCTAAGTTTTGGCTTTTGGTTTTGGTCACATTCAAGATTGTAAGTGACCGCCATCTGGTAAAGGTTTTAGAAAACATTAGAGACAATTCTGCCTCCACGAACATAGATTAGGGAATATGACTATTTCTTAATGTAGTTAGTTAGTTACATAAAATTTGCAATTAAAAGAAAAGTATACTTTTAAGATAATTTCTTCCTGCAGGTTATGAAACATTTATGTAGCTCAAGCCTTAATGTAAATGTGTGTGCTGTGTCTGGAAGTAGTTTTAATACTACAAATCAGACCCATGGATCCACACCTTTCAAGAGAAGAAAGTGGTTGAAAGTGGTTGTTAAATAAGAAGAAACATTTTGTTGACAAAATAAGTACTTTCTGTCTTTAATCATATTCTGTTTCGGACGTAACCTGCTTGAAAGTATCCTAAAGGATCATGTTTAGTTGTCAAAAATGTGACTGGTTTGATTTTCAGTGTCATAAAATGTCTGAAACTTGACAAAAAAAAAAGCAACAAATCCACATATTACGGTGACACTTTATAGATGTGAAGTTCTTATTCACACCAGTTTTACTCCTTTGAAGTGATTGAATGAGTGATAAACTTTGGTAACTCCTCCCTGTGGATATTATAGTTAACAGATTACACAGGGGAGAGAAACATGATGGCATTTGTTTTGTTTTCCAGAAAGTAAAAATGATCACATGGACAATTTGAATCATTATAGGAATGTGACGTGTGAAGACACTTCTCCACTTTGACCTGTTTTTAAAAAAAGAGCACAAATACAGATGACATCCCAAGACTTTCAGGGACAATAAACAGAGATGAAAGCCAATGAGTGGAAGGGAGCCAAACTTTAAAGGCTATATTTACCCTCAAAAGCAGCAGCCTGAAGGAACAACACTAATTATACTTATTGATGTTTACATGTAGCATCAGTTTAATATGTAGAGAATACTGAGAAAGTGTGTGCTGTGAATGTGTGTGAGTGAGTGTTGATGGGCCATGTGGGGCAGACGGTGAACTAACCGCACCGTGCTGCTGCTAGTCGACGCCTGGACGGACGGATGAGATCGGGCTTTGTGTGCGGTGAGACGGGCCCTCTCCCGCCCTGGACGGACTACTGCGGGTGAGAAACAGTTTGGTGTCAATCACTCTCTGTCACACCCCCCTCAGATATACGATTATTGATTATATTGATCATGTGCATGTGGGTCTAGTCATTGATGGGAGTTAAAACGCCTCAGTGTCTGCTCTCCTCTCTCCCATCACTATGAGCCGCATAACAGCGCACAGCACAGCGGTGGGTGCCACGTTGCCCCCCCTCCCCACCCCCACCAGCCACCCTCCTCTCCTTAAGCACCAATAATTGATTAGAATTGGTTTATCTGTTAGCTGTCATGTATTTCTCGGTGAAAATCCCACGTTTCCCTGTTTAAACGAGTGACTGGCAGCTCAGCAGCACATCGGTTATTGGCTGCAGGGGGGAAACTTTCCGTGGAGATTTGCGCGACTTGTTAAAGTCGACCCATACCGCCACTTTTAAATGTCACGCCTTAAAAATGTCTTAGTATAAATAAATACATTTTTAAAAAGTAACAAATATTCATTTTCTAATTAAAGACGAAAGAAAAAACAAGTCATTTAAATAGATTTAAATAGGAGTTCACCTAATTCTGTAGTAAATTATGACTGACCTTGTTGATAATATATAAAGAGATTTTGTGGGGGGGGGGGGGGGTTTATATTATCCCCTTAAAAATATTGTGTTATTTTTTGCATTTCATATAAATAGAAGCTTATTTTTTCTTGAAAGCGTGAATAATCACTGGACGTGGATATCTTTTTATATTATATAAGAAAACTCCTTATAATTCCCAACCAAATGTGTAGAAAATTTGACTTCTTCATACCAGGCCCTCGTCTTTTTCCAAAATTAGTCCAGACAAAAAAAAAATAGGAAAGCCGGACTTTCCTTTTCCTTTTATGTTTTCTTACCCATTTGATCGACAATAACAACTTTTTTTATCTGCATTTAAATACGAGTCGTCGCGGTCATGTAGACGCATTTTTCACCCACTTTTAATAAAACTATTTCAACCTATTTGGACAAGAGAAATAATCACCTTCCCCATGGCTGAACATGTGCACTAATTTATAAAGCAGTAAGTCAGACCCTATAAAATACCCGGAAATACGCGGGGTGTCCGAGACTCCCTTTAACACTAACATACAGTGCAAATCAAATAAATGTGATCTGTGTCTATTTTTAAGCATAGAGTATTTTCTCTTTCGATTTATTTTTGACTGAATAAAAATTTTATTTTTGTCATGGTGATCCATTTCAAGCTGTTTGACTTCGTTCTCGTCAGGAATGTGTCGCTTTTACTCAAAAAATTCGCGCGTAGTGTGCAAAGTCGACGCAGGTCTTTGCTTCCTGTAGGTGTTGATTCAAAGCTGCAGAACACACGAAATGGACCAAATTGCAGAAGTGTGAGATGAGAGGGAGCTGTCCGTTCAGCACCACAAAGTGACATCTGACGACACTTTTATTTATAAGTCCAAGTTTGGAAATATTAGAAATCATTTCTTTTTAAATAATTATTTAGATATATCACATTAAATATCCATGAAATTCCCTGGTCGGGTAGTTTGGGCCAGGAGAATTCAAATGCATTTCATTCTTTTTTTGTAATTTTTTAAAAATGATTTTGGTGATACACACACACCCTTAAAATTCCATCATAGTTGTCTGACCCTTAATTATGTCATGACATAATTTAATAACAATAAAAAATTTGTGCTAGAAGTGAAAGAAATGTCTCTAAATATTATTGTCTTGCTAAATACACTTATACACTATGCTATATTTGTGCAGGTTGTTTTCCCTAAGCAATCTAAATGTATTACATCTATATATTATACATGTACTTGGATATACATTGTTTTTTTCTTCTACTGCCAAGTTAAAGGATTCTCTTTCTTTCAAACTGAGGGCCGGTATATTTTACTCCGGTTGGTCGGAGAGTGAATATGCAAAATCTGAGTTACAGAATAAGATGGCCAGAAAGCAAAAGTGAATTGAGGCTGGATGGCTGGTGCAGTGCCAGAAGAAAAAGAGGATGAGAAAAGGACACAAGGAAAGGAAGGAAGGAAAGAGAGAAAGAATATGAGAGACCCGAGGAGAGCAGAAGAGAGAAAATCAATACCGATTCAGAGTGAGTCAGATAAGCCTGAACAATGTATAGTGCAGACACACTCTATAACCCAGTCACACACACAAACACACATGCACATGTATGTGCATGTGGAGGAACTCACGCAGACACACAGAGAAGAGCATGCTCAGTAAAATGTGCTCTAGGCTTCCATAAAGATGCATTACAAACCCCATAAAGCATACCCACCTTTAAAATCAAATGACATCACAACCTTGGATTGTTCAGAGGATTCGCTGACACGAGCAGAAAGCGCTCTCATTACTAGGTGTCGATAGGTAGCTAGATGCTCTGATGCCCTTTGTCTACTGTAAGATTCTCTTTGGAAAAGATCCTCTTGTGACTGGGTAAAAAAAAAAATCTCGTTTGGTGCTCTGAACCCCTGCCTGCCGCTTCATTCAGCAGTAGCAGTCTAGATCCGGCTGGCTGGTATCAAGCTTGTACTATTGATATTTCTCAGTATGTTTGGGTTGTAAACAACGTTTTTTTGTTTTTTTGAAAACCACTTACACACCCCGCTCTGTGATGTTTGGGAAGTAGGACTGGTGTGTGTGTGTGTGTGTGGTCCTCAGCTGTTAACCACAAATTTTACTTTGCTTACCAAGAAGATGCAGTTACAAGTGCTCACACCACCACTCTCCTGCCTCTCTCCCGCTCACTCTCCCTCTCTTTCTCTTGCTTTCGTCTCCCTTATACTTATCAATTATTAAGGCTGGTATTGATCCTTTCACTAGCCTGCCTCTATCTGACTGTTCACACAAAGCCCAAACCTGCCAGCCCTCTCTCAATCAATGGCATCTCCTGGCTCCTGCATGAGGCTTCTTCTTCTTTTTCCCATGTCAGTTTTGCTTTTCTCACTTTTGAACTTAAGACATGTTGACTGAAGTTTTGTACATTCCAATTTTGTTCCATTTGGATTCCTCAGAAAAAACCCCCACTTGCATCAATATTTCATATCACAAGTACGTTTGATGGGTGATAAAAAGAGAGGGCAAAGATGCCTCTGCACATTGTTTGACTTGAAGAACTTATCCTCATTTTTTTGCCCACCAGGTCAGTTTCCCAAGCCAAATGACCTGCCTGCCTGTTGCTGGGCTAAGCAGAGAAAGATTAGTGATATTTTTTGTCATGTGCTGCAGAAAGGGTGAGCACTGGGGAGTGGGAGAGAAGGGGGTTGGGATAGGGAATGGGCCTTATTGATCTCCTATGTGCAAAGCCAGGCAAACACTGAAAGGACAGAGCAACACTATTAATGACACTCAAACCCTCAGCTACTAATCCTCATCTATCTATCTATCTATCTATCTATCTATCTATCTATCTATCTATCTATCTATCTATCTATCTATCTATCTATCTATCTATCTATATTATGACACAAATAGGAATACAATCTGACACTGTCCCCAGATTTATACTTCTAGGCAACCTCCTGCTGTATGTGCAGACGGTTCTGATGAAATATTGATTGAAACTGGGGTTGGAATCTGTAACATGGACTAGTAGTATATACAACAACAACAACAAAACAGAGAATAAGACCTTTTTTTTAATGAAACCCTTATGGTGGACACAAATTTATATGCAACACATACTGTTTTCCCACAAAATTGTATAAACTTAACACTAACATAGCAGGAAATAATGATAGATAGATAGATAGATAGATAGATAGATAGATAGATAGATAGATAGATAGATAGATAGATAGATAGATAGATAGATAGATAGATAGATAGATAGATAGATAGATAGATAGATAGATAGATAGATAGATTATTATTATTATTATTATTATTATTATTATTCACGTCCTGTAACCTGACTGCAACCCCAAACATTCCTATGGATATTAGTAGGATAACAGGATGAATAATGCTAAAATCTTCTCCTAGTTTTGGGTTTAATGTGCCACCCAAAGTTTATCAGTGGCCCCCATCTAGTTACTCATTTGACCTCTTTCTGGATGCGCCCCTGCTCTGCGTTTCTATGCACTATTGGTGACTTGAATCCACTCTCTCTGCATCAACTGCAACATGTCTTTCCCTAAATTATAGTTTTAAAATGTCTACATAAGGACTAGAATGTAATCTAAATGGTCTTTTGCTCTAGTATTCTTGCAAAGCAGGAGAGGACCGTGTGGTTATTACGTCTTTCAGTTGTGTTACGGGTATTGATCGGCGTGCCACATTTAAAAAGGAGAGTGGGAACTGGCGTATTGATCAGGCAACCCGGGGTCACCCCGCTTCTGCCAGCGCAACTTGTTGGCCCCTGTAGCCTCACCGCCGCTTGGTGGTGAGAAACAGGCGTCGTGGGAGAATATTTACATCGACGTGATTGTGAATCATCTGGGATTAGATATTTCGATCAGAAATATAGATTAAATTTTACTTTACAACAGCGTGTCTAAATGTCAGTGTCCTCGGAGCTCTTACTGAAATATTAGGTTTATAATGAGTCAAAATGCTCTTGTCTGTTTTTACTTTAAATGAAGTTCCCTTCCATTTTTTTTGCCCCTTTGCCAATTCCCTTCTCAAATGAGTCCCTTCCTACTTCCATTGCATGTCAGCAAACAATCCTCTCCGTGAGCTTTAAACCATGGCAAAAGTTCGCTTTTTGTTGATCTCAAGAATTTCAATGCATTCGAGTCTGAATCAATGTTGAAAGGTCTTAAATCTCGCATATAGTTCAATATTACTGTAAAGAATTTACTGAAAACCCAACTTTCGTTAAGTGTGGTTGTGATCCCCGTTTACATTTTCACTACCTAACTACCAAACTCTTAATGAGTTAGTGGGATCACATAATGAGTTCTGATTCAACAAGATGAACTATGACGGGTATTCTGCTGTTAAAATTATTTTTATTCGAGTCGTTCCTACTCGTATTAATTGTCTTGCAGCAGAATGAGTAAGTTGTAGAAGATTGCTTTAAATCCTGGTTGTCAAAGGTTGTGCAAAACGTCCAAAACAATAAAAGGACGAAATGACTAAACCCTTTCTGGCAGGAGGGAGTCAGTAAGAAGCGTCTTTTGGCAAACTATCACTTATCCTAAAAAAGTTAAGTAGAAAACCACTAAAATAACAAAAGTGCCAAATGGAAAAGGGGCGAAACGTCGCGTGGCAAACTTCAAACCCCATAAGGCGGGCACAAATCGACCGTAACTACAAAGGCACGAAACGACAAAGGGGCGAAGTGACCAGTGTATTTCTTTTTTCTCTCAGCTTCAAGCGATGAGCCGTGGAGCTGTCCGTGGTGCTGAGTTTTTTAGGACACGTGAAACTCTTTTAAACAACCTGCGTGTCTGTCTACAATAACGGTGTAATGCCTGTTGTTTGAAACTGTTGAATGTGAAACGTGGATGTTGTGAAATAATTGCCTCACCGGCCAGCCGCAGGGCAGACATCCGCTGAAACTCGGGCTCCTGCAGCCACTTCCACATCCTCCTGAACGTCTCCCGGCCCGACTTGAGCTTACTCCACGGTTTGGGGTTCCGCAGCAGGTCCGACAGGGTGCCTTGTGACCGGCTCAAGATCCGCTGGGCAAAAATAGCCTGCGGAATAGAGTAGCGCTTCAACTCTGCGGTTATCCTTTGAGCCACCTCCTTCGTGTTGATTTCCTCCGCCTGTATACCCGACCCTGACACTCCCTGACCGGCAACGTGACCGTGCCTCTCCCGATCGGCCATCATCACAGCACCGTTTGCCTGGGAGTGAAGGTGGCTGTGCGGGTGGTGGTGCATCCCATTGAGGTTGGATATCAAGCCGTGGCCGTGTCCACCTAAACTTCTGGCCAGGTGCTCCTGGTCGCTTCGAGACAGCATGGAGGCGTGAGACTCGAACCCTGACACCGGCGACAGCATCTTGGTGTCGGTGGAGAGGTGCGTGCTGGGACCGTAGGCAGAGAGTGACTGCTGGGAGTTGTGCAGAGAACCGAGCCCGCCGGACAAGGGAGACAACGATCCATGACCCATGCCAGTGACGGACATCTCTTTTGGGTAGTGACTGTACAGGTTGCCCATGGATGTCAGCCCCCGGTGGTCCTCCCGCATCAGCGTAAAGCTCCCGCTGACGTTCCCGGCGGACAGTCGTTGGTGGGCGGCAGGGTGGTGGTGCGAGTGCGGATGGTGAAACTTATCCGCCACGGTGGATATCGGAGGTAGATGCTGCAGAGGGGTCAGCGTGGTGTATGTGTTACTAAGGCTCATCCCGGTCTCACACATGCTGATGGACGAATGGAGGTGTCCCGACAAGGCGGACGGGTCTGTCCGGTAGTCCCCGCCGGACCCTTCCAGAAGTGATGCCATGCCGGACACCATGGTCGGTCGCCCGCCCGGAGCGTGCGAGACCAAGTTCCGGGGTGTAGAGCTCGGGGACGGAGAGGGCCGAGCGTGGGGAGAGCTCATGAGGTCCCCTGGTTGGGAATGCGACGAGACGCTGTGTAAGTTGTCCATGGTGAGCTCCATGGCTGAAGGAGAATATGTTCCCTTCTCCCACCCTCCCACCCACACCCCTCTGTCTTTCACTCCGGCTGTTCTGTCACTCGTGTTCTCTCTTACCTTCTTTTCTTAGCCCTTCCGGAGAAATAAAATGATCAATCCATTTGAACGCAAATCCATTGATTGAAATTCACCGATCGATCCAGAGCTGCGAAGAGACCGGTTCTGTTCTGTACAGAACCGACGGGCTCTGTGTGCATTCATGTGCTTTGGAGCTCTCTTGGGCTGGATCTCATCTCTGGTCCGACAGCGCTCCCACTAAGAGCGAATCAGAGGAAAGGGTGCGCGTCTCCGTGGATTTATAACGTGGCACGCGCACGAGCAGAGGCTCCTAACAAACTGCCTCAGCTCGCTGCAGGAAGCTGCGAAACACAATTAAGTTTTCATCTTAGAGTCTGCGATATAAGTTGTGCACTTTAAATCACTTTCACCATCAATGCACAGAGCGTATTCTGACGCAGACTTCTTGTTTATGATTTGCTTTTGGGCATTTTTGGGGGGGTTTTAAAATCCAGTCTTTTCTGTTTCTTTTACTGATTACACTTTGTTTTCCCACGGACTGTATGGTTTTGCATTTATGCGCTCAGTGATAAACCTGATCGAAGTATTGACTGACAGAGATTAATGACGGGGCGCGGGCGGGTTAGCGGGGAGGGAAGGAGAGAGGGTGCAGGAGGTCACAAAGTTAGGATCCCGGACGCTTCCATGCAGACCAATGAGAGCGCAGCCTGCCCGCCGACTCTGTTTGAGAGAAGGTTGCTACATTTAGGGCAGAATAATGTCTCCACAAAACAGTTAGAGTATCTGAAGAATATTACTCCGCCATACTTTTGCATTGTGCGGCAATTAGAATAAAACGGCATGTGAAATGAAATCACTCCGCGATAATGCAGAGTTTGGAGTTTCGGTGCATGCAATATTACTACTACTTCTACTACTACTACTACTACTACTACTACTACTACTACTACTACTACTAATAATAATAATAATAATAATAATAATAATAATAATAATAATAATAATAATAATAATAATAGAAAAATAAATAAATGACTTGCTTTGTAAATTCAGTCAAACAGCACAGATGTCAGTCCAGAGAATGATTTTTTTAAATCCCTCTCCTTCTGCGCGGCCGGCATGTAGATAAAGCCCGTTTATTATTGGTGTTGTGTGTTTGGTGTGTGTGGCTGGGTGTCATCTACTGACTCATCTCAAACGTGGAGGAAGAATAAAAATCTTCAGAGGCAATAAACCTCGATTATTGCGGTATTTTTGTTTTGTTTTGGGGGGTTTTCTAATTGCTTTTAATATTGCTCTCACGTGTAATGTGTCGGAACATAATACATTGCAAATCGAAAACAAAAATCAAGATGTGAGAGAGGAACAAGAAAAAATCCCCACAAATATGAGTTTTAGTCAGAGGATTAACAGAATTTCAATCAGAATCTTTTAACATCATCTTAAAAAAAAAAAAAAAAAAAAAAAAAACAGCTCCCTAAACCGCCCCTATTTTAAAAGAGAAAAAGGCTATTTCATAGTCATCGTAATTTAAAACTAATTTATTGATTTAATTTAAAAAATATATATATTAATGTGTGCAGCAAACATAGTGCTTTTTATTATTATTTGTTACATATGCCATTAAGAAAAACGTCTAAATTAATGCATTAATTGAGCTCCGGCCTATTGGGAAATTAGCAAACTCACAAAATTAAAAATTATTTAATAAGGATTTTTACCGGTGCTAAGCCTAAACCTTTCTCTTTTTTTTAAGTTTTAGCGGCTCAGATTTTATTAAATTTTTTAAATATTTTTTTTTATATGTTCGCTCCAACAAAAGCAGATTACTTTTAGCCAATAAATGGCAAGGCTGTCTACGCAAAACATTTGTTTCCGGTTATCATAAAGCTGGAAGCTGTTTCCCCCCCAAAGTTCAGGTATTGATCAGCAGCGTTCGATGTATTGATCCTCGATCAGCCCGCTGTTTCCTAAACACTGAGGCTTTTTGTGTGGGATCGTTTCAGCGGTTAGGCTTTGACCTGTATGGATGCTGGACACCAGGAATATGCTGGAAAAATAAATGTCAGCTGTCCTGTTTTATTATCTGCAGAGCAGAAGGCCATCAAAGGCTCCACTCCTTCTTGCTCTCAGAAAAGGTGGTAATAACATCTGTGTGGGCCTTAAATTCTTATATTGACGTGTTTTAGAATCATGTTGCCCAAATGCACCTAAAATAAAAGTAATGCACAATAATAGTAATAAAAATAAGATTTTTCTTTAGGGGACTTTTTTCCCCCTCTTAGTGTTTTATGTTTTTCCTCCGTACTTATAATTGTCTCTTTTTTTTTACAAAATGCCAGAGTTGTGCTGCACCGTTTTGTTCAGCTTTAGTCAGTACTAGACAAATATACATCAAAGTCCTTTCTTTGTGGTTATATTTTCTTTTTTTTTTCTTTTTCTTTATTTGAAACCTCAAAACATCATAACTGTTAGTTGCACCAACTGCAAGTTAAATTATAACAAAATTATGATGTGCATGTAATACTGACTTGCATTCAATATTAAAGTTTTATTACATCTCGTTTTTCCCTCACTATAGTGCTTATAGTTATATAGTAAAGAAAAATATTTGAGTCACACTGCAGAAGAAGATAACTGCATTTTAAAAAAGAGAATATTCTGCATAGTGCAAAAACGTTCAGGATATTTTCCCACATGAGTTTCTAGGTGTAAATTTATGCATCCTGAAAAATATGGAAAAGCAGCAGCAGAAAAATAACAGTTAAATAAAAAAATAACATTTACTGTGTAGTTTTCTAAACAAATACAAACATTTAAAATAAGCTTACTTGAATTGAGTTGAACTAGAAATATATGTTTTCACTTTTGGAAACACTCATTTGGAGTCAACATTGCAGCATTTAGAAGTATAAAAATGTGACATCTTCACTGGGAAAAATCAACTGGAAGTAGTAGATTGGTAAGCTTAAAAATACTTTAAGTTACTAAAGACTATGTGTCTATTTATATAATATTTTTCTTTCATTCATCTGTGTTAAGATGGCATCATATTGTTTTTTTTCTGAAAGCTTGTATTTGATCATGGATCTATTTTGTGTTGTTTGAATTTGCATTTATGGCCTGAAAAAAGAGCCAAATAAGTACAGTGTTATACCTATAAATTTTAAATTTAGTAAAATATCAGTCTAGCTAAAGGAAAGTACGTTTGAAATTACACTGATTTATGAAGTTGTTTATATTTATGATTTATATTTATGTATGTTAGCAGATAATGTTAAATTGCATCTGAATTTTAACACAGCCAGTTTGCTGTTTTCAACATTTCTGCACTCACTCCATAATAGATGAAAAATGTCTAATCTCCATGACTTAACTCACAATCTTATAGATCATTTTATATCATGGTCTGCCTACTTTTGAAACTGTGTTACATTTGCAATGGAAGTTGTAACTACTATTGGCCTCTGATGTGAAGGAGGCAACAACAGCAAGGCTTTTGCATCATAATGAATAATTATGATAACATTAGGATACATTTATGTCTTCTATGTCTCCTGGTGCTGTCTGGCATGTATATTTTTAAAAAGTTGTTTTCTGTTTATTCACTTCAGCTTTGTACATCTTTTCTTCTCAGTAACGATACACCAAAGGAAATTCCTGGTCTGTGTAACAGCCGGCTTCAAATTCTAACATTTATTTTTAGTTATTTTTAGAGCGTTTTAATTCACAATAGCATGTCATTCCCATTACTCATATGTCTTCATCAATGCAAAATGCAGAGAAGTCTCACTTCTCCAGCATCCATATCCTCCCAGGCTCTGGTTGCTAAGTAACAGAATGGGAGATGTATTGAGACGGAATAGTCAATCAATTTTCCTTTGAGGTGTGTGTGTGTCTCTCTCTCCCTGTGTGTGTGGGGGTGGGTGTGTGTGTGTGTGTGTACGTGTGTGTTGATCCAAATATTGCATATGCAACCATGTTGTTTCTGCAGTTTGGTGTTGAGAAGAACACTTAGAAACTATATTAAAAATATATATGGGGCCATACAGCTACATTTTATAGTGTTTCTATCACCTTGCAGGTTTTTCCTCTTTCATTTTTCACAGATAAATATCTCAAAAGGAGATAAAGTTTAAATAGTTTTTTCTTTAGCTCAACGGCAAAATGCTGCTTAGCAACACGGCCACTGATAAACGTCATTTTCAAAATGACATATTGTGCTACAGTCCTCCCTCTTTGGTAGCTTAAAAAGAAAATCAATTATAATGAGTCATTTTTTTGTATAACTTTACAGCTGACATCCAGGTAGTTTTTGCTGGGGAATTTATCACGCAATCTGAAAGATTCGTGTGAAAAGATTAGGACACTTTTTAAAGGCCTGCCTGTTATTCTCGTGTGTTTGGATATGTGAATAATAAATTTGAAACTCAACAACACAGAATATTTTTTCATGTTTGTCATATAAGTGTTAACATGCAAAATGCTTGCGTCCATCCATTTTCCTACACCCTTGTCCCTTACTGGTGTCGGGAGGGTTGCTGGTGCCTATCTCCAGCTATCGTTTCGGGCGAAAGGCGGGGTCACCCTGGACAGGTTGCCAGTCTGACGCAGGGCAACACAGAGACACACAGGACAAACAAACATCCACACACACACTCACACCTAGAGGTAATTTAGAGAGGCCAATTAACCTGACAGTCATGTTTTTGGACTGTGGGAGGAAGCCGGAGTACCCGGAGAGAACCCACACATGCACAGGGAGAACATGCAAACTCCATGCAAAAAGACCAGGGATCGAACCCAGAACTTTCTTGGCTGCAAGGCAACAGCTCTACCAGCTGCGCCACTGGGCAGTAGTTTGTTTTTTTTACTTTTCCTGAGTTTGTAAATTGCTCAGTCAGGTGAATCCTGACTTTCTACAAATGTGTGATGTATAAGATCATCCAATCCTGTTTTCTGAAGTAGCTCAAAAGTGCATCTCATGACCCATCAACTGGTGAATATGTAGTGTGTATAACTGGAGCACAACATAATGTTACATTTCTGACAATGGTAGGACAAGGATTATGGTCTGTGGCCCACAGCTGATGGAGTTCTCCTCATCCCATTGAGGAATTTTTTGACAGCATGATGATAGAAATTATAGGATGACAGAACTAAATGTAAAATTCTCCTTGAGAAGATTGTCTGATGTTTTGTTTTTTCTTTGTTGGTGAACCGTAGTTTTGTCTTTTCCCATCTGTATATCAATGACATGGTCTGTCAGCAAATTACAGTAAAAGTGCAAATGTGAATCTTGCCCAGTCTCTTTCCATTGATCTCTCACAATTATAATTTATTATACTTGTCATCAACATTTTATTCATAGTTTATAGCAGAACATCCTTACCGAGTGCACTGTTATATTGACAACATGACAAAGCATTCATCCGTGCACAATGACACAAGGGCTTCTCATACCAATGGCAGTAAAATATCCATTGATACAAACACTTACTTTAGAGAGATGAACTAAGGTTTCTGAGAAAGATACTGACTTTTTTATTAATTGTTTTGAGAAATGCACTTGCTGTTTTGAAAATGTTGAGAATGATTAGAGAAATGCCCCAAAATGACTAAGAAAAACTGTAAAATCATACAAAATCAGTGAAAGACCAAACAACTGCCAAAATGCCCAGGATTGGATTGTCCAAGCAAATTCATCTTATTGAAGGCTCTTACTACTGTGGGTGTAAAAACAAATGCCTTCATAATGACAAAGAAATTGCACAAGTCTCTTTCAGTGGAGGTGGGTAAGGAGGAAAGCATTGGTCTAGAATGGAAATTATCATGGTTTGGGGATGCTTTGTTGTAGTACATGTCCAGTTTGCCATCAGAGGATCCACCATAACTTCTGTCACATTTTAGAGTGCTTGAGTAAGATCCCAGACCACAAGTAAAAATTAAAAAAGAAAAGAAAGCTGTAGCACAACTGGACCCTGCAAGAAGGCAGTGATCCTAAACAAAACAATAAATCTAACAAGGATTGGTTGAGAATTTAGAAACATAAAGTCATTGGACGAGATAAAGTTCTAATTTTGATGTCAGTAAGAAGTTGTGTGATGACTTGAAATCAGCTGAACAAACAGGAAACAGGAAACTCCTCAAACATTTTCCAGCTTAAAGCGTCCTAACTTTTTCCTAAGCTACACATTTGTTTTTATGTTTTGCTTAATGAGTAAAAATGTGTACATTTCCTGCATCAAACTGCAACTAAGTCACTTTCTTCTGGACAAATAATTGAAAAAATCATGGTCATGATCAAAAAAATTTGATGAGTGATGAATTATGTAATGAATTACTCATTATTTCAGTAAAAAGTAGCAAATGTCACACAAATTGTTAACAATTGGTGTAAAAAATTAAACTGGTGAAAAGAAGAGTAATTCTGTATTCAGCTTTGATTAAAGTAATCAAAGTTAGGGCTCATCGTAGAGGCATCTACTCCTCTTTACTGTCTAATCTTTTTGCCTCATCACAATCACAAAAGACATTAAATCTGTTTGGGAACTTTATGCAATACATTAACAC
The DNA here is from genome assembly GCA_902982915.1 of Phalloptychus januarius. NCBI lineage: Eukaryota > Metazoa > Chordata > Actinopteri > Cyprinodontiformes > Poeciliidae > Phalloptychus > Phalloptychus januarius. The sequence continues at coordinate 9,363,496 of CADWAE010000466.1, read as the reverse complement.
AAGATAGCATATGAGTGAGGGGCAAAACGAAAGAAAAAGTTAGAAAACAAATAAAAAATATGAAGAACTGGGTAGAATACAAATATCTCTAGTTTTTAGAATATTGGTATTTAGTAGTTTGTGGGTTGTGAGCGTGAAAAGCATGCTGCCAGAGCAATGACCTACCTTAGCTTTAACTGGACAACTTAAAGCAGAAATGCTCCTTTCACCACCTTATCCATGTCTGTCATACACAAGTCTCCTTAAGCAGGGAAAAGAACGATAGCTAGATTTATATATTCCATTGATTTCACCCTCAAACAAAGACAGACAGGGAGAAATGGAACCTGGAAACAGGAGGAGGAGGTGGCAGAGAAATGAGAAGTAGATAAAGAACCGGCCACCCTGCTAATTTTTCTTGTTTTATCTGCCGCTCAGATATAAATCTGGCAATTATAGGCCGCTACCGGAGGAGATACAAGGATCTGCGCTTAATGCTAAGAGTCATTTAAAAGGTTTTGTGTGTTTAACCCTGAGAGGAACACACTCATCAAGCTGGCACTGAGATCCCAAAACATTTACACCGTTCCAGCGTGAATGAATGTGACTAGGAAGCAACAGAGGCAAGAGACGCAAGCAGAGAGCAACAGGAAAGGAAGACGAGGACAGAAGGGAAGGAGAGAGAACCAGAACTGGGCTGGTGTTAAGGTGATTAGTCTGGTGGGTTGGCGATAGAGAGAGTTGATCAATAACCTATCGATTGCCCATTGCAAGTGTCAGGGGGGTAGTGGGAAAGAGAGGGAGGGTGAGAGATAGAGGATTGGGAGGGAGTCGGTCCTGGCTTGACTTTTAAAAATCCTTTACACTGCAGATGACAAATAACCCATTAGACTGCAGGAGAGCTGAAAAATGTGGAAGCCCTGCATGCATGAACACACACACACAAATATTAACACAGTAACACACACCGGCATATATATATATTTATACACTTCTGAGCTAATACTGTCTCTGTTTCAACTAATCGCAGAGCCAACAATTTTTCAAGCGCGGCTATGCTGGAAAGAAAAATCATTCCTGCAAGTACTGTGGAGGAACTATCGAGCTCGGTGCAGAGAAGTTACTTAGCAGACCATTACTTCAAAGAATTCCTGTAGGCTGAAGTATTCAGTGGAGCGGGCCTCACTCGATACTCGCCCCAAAACCTTTTAAAATGCTCCGCAATATGTCTGTTAGAAATAGATGACAAATCTGAGCGCCAAGTGGAAAAGAACAACCCTGCTGAGTTGCACTTCTACCATTTGTATAAGTTCAGCTTTGAATGTCAGGGTCCACATCAACACCAGTGTCGTCAGAATGTGCTCACTGTTTACGGATCTGGTTGAAGTAAATCCTGAAAGACGTTTTGTCAGGCTTTCCTCAAACTCAAACAAAAATTAAAACAAGAGTTTAAAAATTCGCAAAGAAAGGAGCTAAGGTATGGAAGTGAAGCAAACCAAACGTGTGACACTGTCCATTGACACTTTTGACCTGGAATAATTGTCCAAGCGGTCAGAAATATTCAGAAATTTGCACAAGATCAGTGTCAAAGGGGTCAAAAGGTGAAGGGTAAAAACAGAATGGGATCCAAAAGGATCCTAGTTAACAGAAGACATATTTTCACAGTCACTTCTTTTTGAATGCAGAACATTTCTCACTACATCAGCTGCGTAAAAAGTGCCCAAAATACATGCAGTGTTGCCAGGTGTTTGAAAACTGCTAGTATACCGATCTATCGCTAACCCAATGGCCGCTGGAAGCTGGAGCTCGGCACTAGCCACCTTGCAAGAATAAGCAGTTGTAGACGATTGATGGGCGCCCCACTATGAAACACCTGGTATGGATTAAAGTTTGTTGTTTAAAAGCAACAAACAGTGAAAATGTTGTGGGTCTGAATACTTTTGCAAAGCACAGTGCACTGTATATGTGCCATTAATCACAGTTTTACACAGTTTCTCTTTTCTGAAACTCCCGCGTTAGATGCCAGACCAAGATGGATTCTCTTCGCCCCACAGCTTCTCGTTACAGATCCTGCTGACTGCAGGGCTCATTCGGACAAATGGACTCAGTGTTTGATATTTCAGGAAAGGCGTGTAAAAGAATGATGAGTAAAACTAAACCTTTTCCTATAACTTCATCAAGCCTCAATTTGCTGATTTTATTTTATTTCCCATCGTCTTTGCCTGCCTGTCTCCTTCTCTTGTCCTTGTGCCACTTCGCTCCATCAGAAAGTCCTTCCCCCACACAATTTCTCTCAAATTAATGTAGAGATATTGACAAGTGATTGGCTGGGGAGGGATAGATCATTGGGAAGATGAGGAGTGGAAGAGGAGTGAGACTGAGCCAAGCTGCTTCAGCTTAAAAGCAGAGTTTGAGCTGCAGAGCCCATCGGCTTTCTTATTTATATGAAACTATTCTCACTGAATGGTCTAAATTATGTTACCCCCTTTAAAACATCTAAACCAGTGGACAGATAGACTTGAAGACACAAATGCACCTTTAGAATAATTAGTCGGCACACTAATACCACCGACAGCAGTGTTTGCTCCACACAATACTCTGAGTAAACTGAATAAATTGCTGCAAACAATGTGCAAAGGGCCAGTTGGTCAATATGCCAATTAAACAGATGAGGGTAGGGGAAGGGCAAATAATAGCCAATCGCTGAAGTGCTTTTACTGTCCTCTAGCGAGAGCTGACCCCTTAACCCCATCTGAGGGCCCTCTGGCCAAAGGTCACCTCTTGAGAGGTCAGAGGACATATCCACATGCTGACCACAGAGGCATTGTCATAGCAACAGTGCTGACCAAAGAATGAGGTGGTTAGGTGGAGACGAGTCGCCACTGCAGCTATGGCAGTAATGTGATGATACCTGGGTTTTCTTCAGGTTCCTCCTCAGGTCGTAAAGCTCTTTTCAAAAATGTACTTTCCTTCTTAGCAGCATCTGCAGCTTTACCTCTGTTTTTCTATCTTTAAAGGAAATATTACTTTAATCTCTCCTACATCCGAGGGCACTCTGGCTCAGAGTGACTTTACTAAGTTACTTTGTTAAATTTGTTAAAACTGCATATGCTGCAGTTTCTTTTTATACTCTAAATATTTTTATCTGACAATCCTTTTAACTTTTTGTAATTTTTCTGAAGACATTTTATAAGTAGAGTTTCTTTAAAGACACATACTTTCCAGATTTCTTGATTAGATGTTTAAAGGTCATATGGTGATGAGTGACACATTTTTCAAACAAAGAACCTATTCGAGTCAAATGCGACCAGAAGCTAGCCGATACACATGTTCCTCCAGTTTGTTTTGTTCACTAATATTTTTTTTATTTTTATTTTGACTGTGAACATCGCAGGATGTTACTTATGTTTTATTATTACACACTCTTAATTGTAGTGTACTTCATTTATTTAAAGTTGAACTTGTCTAACTTTATTATACAGGGTTTATGTAGGTATTTTCTCTCTGACTGTCACCTCAGACCACACAGTTTAGATATTTTTTTGTCAACTTTAGCAAAATTACTCTCCTTCTCTAACCACATACGACAGATTATACATTATTCCTTTTGGGTATGAGTGTGTGTGACTGTCTCGTTTGTCTCTGCTTTAGGCCTGTGATGGGCAGGAGACCCCCATTCCGGACAGGACACAGCAGGTATAGTAAATGGATGGATGTTGCGAAGCTCGACAGAGCACTCGACAGGATCACTTTTAGAGCTAGTGAAGCTATTTTAACTGGAACATGTTTGGGCTAAGTTGGAGGACGTAGTTGGAGAGCCTTTAATTAAAAAGATTTTTCTTCATTGCCACTTTTATTTATTTTAAATCAAAGCATTTTCCAATCAATTCGTTATCGTCATCTGCAGCGGTGCTATAATCTGTACGGGTTATGGGCACCCAAGTTACGCTCATCAACCTTGAATAATTTCTTTGTACAATTATGTTTGAGAATATAAATGACATATATAAATATAAAAAGCAGAGAAATAATCAAGTAATAATAAAGAATAGAAAGCCTTTTTTTTCATTTTATGCTGTGTTTGGGGTCATGCTTTTGCTGCCATTTTACATTTTACTATTAACAGAAGGTTTGTTAACTGCTTGTTTAGACCCCGACTCATTTTACCTGTTTGACCCTCTTATCCATTTATGTAAACACTTTCATTGTCCATTTTCTCTCTCCAACTTGACTAGTTCAGAATATCAGAGATAATAAATAATACATTAAGCAAATTCAAATAAAAACACACAGTCCTAAATCTCTTTTTAATATCACTATTCAGACACAGAGGGGTCTGGCGAGTGTCATTTTTAAGTCTCTCAAGAGAACTTTGGGGATTTTTAGTTTGTTATTTGATCTTGATTAAATCAATAGCATTTTGTGTGTTTGTGTCACCCCTAGGAGATGTCATAGCATGTCTCTTTTAACCCAGGTGACATTTTAAACCAAATACATCGAATGCTTATATAGTCACAGATCTTTCTACAGCAGCATGTGAACAAGTATTTTTCTCCCTTAAAGGTTTGATGCTGATTTTGCTTTGATGTTGATATTTATTAATGGAAAAAATATATAATCAATCTGGTATTAAAAAAAATTAAATATTTGATGATTTGCAACATTTAAGAGCAATAAAAAGAAAAAGTAGAAAAAAAATTGAGAGGGGGCAAATACGTTGCAATGTTTTCTCTAGAATTATCTATATATTTTCACAAGCAATCTGTGCTTTTAAATAATTACAGAAATAAATGTATTTATTTTAAACATTTTATTTTTAAATTACTTGTTTTTATTTCTACATTATTATTTTAATAGAATTTTCATTTATTATTACTATTATTGTTGCTGTTATTACTATTATTATTATTATTATTATTATGTAAGGAAACACCTCAAATTTAACCATGATATTAATAATGATTTTAAGAGCTATCTGATATGAACTCTGATGACACGGTATAAAAATCAAAAGATATTTCAGTTTTGATGTGACTGACTGATATTTGTAAACAACTAAGAGTATGAAATATTCAAATTAAAATGAAAAATAACACTAAAAATGTAAAAAAAATTAAATACAGTTTTATTATTAATTGTATACATTTATATGTGATTCAGCTACTTTGCTCTTCTGCATTGTAAAGAGGAAACTTCTTCAGATGTGTCAGATGCAGCTACACACACTATAAACACTCATATGGTGAGCACGAGCGCCACCTGCTGAAAGAAAAACACAACGCAGCATTTGAGAAAGCAGACAGGATGCACATTGCTTCAGTGTAACAAAAGATTATCAAGCTTGAGATCTGTGTGTGTCTTGCTCACCTAATGTAGGGGGAATCTAATGTAATCTTTCCTAATCTTGTCATGTTATCAATCATTATTAACAGAGATAGATTTGAAAAGATCATCCTGTTTGCAATTATTCTATGTAATATGTTTATTTTGTTAACTGAGTCACTGAAATATTCAAAAATATTATTTTATTGAATTTGGTTGTACTTATCAGTCACACTCTCTTCTCTCTACAGTATTTTTAAATTAAAATGTAAATTTTTGTGTTTTCAAGGTTTTTTTTCTTACTTTGCTGATTGTGTAATAAATAAGCAACTCTTACCTTATGAGGTAACAGCTTCAGATGTTGTTGAGAACAACATTTTCCACTAAACAACAAACTTAGTAACTACGAAATTCCATTGTTGACAGCTGTGTCACACTCTTTTCATTTTCATATTGTTTTATAATCTAGCCTCCCCAACTTTCCCTCATCTGTCCTCTCATAATGTTGTTTATTCGCTAATGTTCTCTAGGAAACCTCAGAGGTCTTCACAGAACAGCAATGTTTATACTGAGATTAAATTATACACAGGTGTAATTTAATCTATCCTGAAAGTACTTACTAACTGGGTCACTTCTGAGGGCTTGGATATCATCTTGGTATCAGAGCAAAGGTGGCTGAGTACAAATACAGGGTGCAATTTCTGCATTTTATAAAAAAAAAAATAATAATATATAAAATAATTTAAAATAAATTGGTGTCTGTTGCTGTAATATAACAATAAGGGCCATAAATATTTTTTGCAAAGCACCAAGATCTTGTCATATGTGGAACTGGCTTCATGTCTATGTAAACAAACTCAGCTGCAACAAATGGCCATTGTTTCGTTCACACTGCATGGTAAACAACAGGACATGACTTTGCCACGTACTTCCTGTGTTTGGACCGTCTTGATCTTTTGTTGTTATTTTGTTTTCCTTTGTGTATTTTCTCCCGACGTCTTTGGTTTTTTGTCAGATTTGTTCAAGTCTCTCTATATTTTTCCTTTTTACAAAGAGAAATTACAATTTTAAATGGAATCATCTGTAGCTGATTTAGTTCTTTGGGTATGACGGTTTCACATGGTTTTCGGTTGTGCACGTCTTAGGCCAGACGGGGGCAGCACCTGAAGTACATCACTGAGGAGCTCCAGGTAGAGCACTTGAACTGAACAGACCTATATTTCACCATATGATATTGAAATAGGTTTTGGTCAAGTGTTTTGTTTAGCTTAGCCAGTAAATGGTGCACATTCAAAACACTCAAAAATAAAACCTCTGGCTCTGCTGACACATTCATTCATATTTCAACATGTAATTAAGTGGGAATTTTCAATATTCATCTTTCAAGAGATAAGAAAATATCTTTCTTTGTTTGCCTGTCAACTCCAGAAAAAAAAAAATCAAAAAACGATTAGCCTTGAGAACAAAAAAGTAATGCGGTGTGTGTGAGCAGTGATGATGGGAGGAGAACTGCAGCAGAAAAACAGCAAAGTCTGCAGTCATTAATATGCAAATATGCAAATGAGGGGGTAATTAAGATTGGGCGTTTGTCAGTGGCTCTTTGATTGCTAATGAATTCCAATCTGCAAGAAAGGGGGAGGGGAGCAGAAAATGAGGGAAAGGAGCAGAACAGCATTGTGCTTTCCTCCTTCTTCTATGAAGGCACAAAAATATGTCAGTGACCAATACAATGCCATGATCATAAAAGATTATGATTTACATCAAATAATTGCAAAGGTGTGATGATAAAAACAAAACTAACCATTAAGCAAGTCTCCCAAAATTCTGCACAGGCATCAGCAAACAGTTGAACACATAAGGGTGAGTTTGCACTCTTGACAATTAACAATGCACATTATCACCAAGCTTTCAGCATAGCGGGCTAGAGCCACTGCAGGAAGTCGGTGAGATTTCTGCTCATTAAGAGTGATGTGTCTGACCCCTGTTGTGAGAGATGCTCAGGTATCATGTTGGGGGATGTGCAGTGGTGGCATGTTGTGTTTTAAGGTAGTGTTTGTGTGTTGTTGTTTTTTTTATTTGAACATTTCTTGGCAGAAAGGGACCATTAGCTCACACAAAAGCATACACTGCTGTTTTTGCTGTGGAAATGGTCCCTTGACACATGTACAACCTCGTCTTTGGCACAATCTGCACAAAGATATGCGAACATGAAATAAAGACAAATTAAATGCAGTGGGGTGAAGCAGGTGCTCCTTTCACAGCTGTGTTCAGAGACTTCTTTACAATGCTTTAGTCAAGTATTTGTCACATTATTCCATAAACTTTCAATGTGAAATTGAGATTTTTATGACCAACACAGTCATTTTCTTCAAATAAAAATCTAGAAAGTATTGTGTGCATTTCTATTCACCACCCTGCAGAGTTGATACTTTACAGAACCACTTTTTGCTAGAGTTACAGATTATTTTGAGGATGTGGGTTGATCTAAGCCATTCAATAACTTTTCTTTTAGTGTTTCTCTCCATTCTCCCATCAACTCTCTCTAACTTCCCTTCATCCTGAGGGAAAGCATTCTTGCAGCATAATTCTGCCACCACCGTGTTTCACACTGCAGATGTTGTGGTCAGGGAGAAGTGTGGTGTTAGTTTGCCTCACAATGTGTCCTCGTTGTTAATAAAATGAATCCAGCTTTGATGTCATCTGACCAGAGCATTGTCTTCCATGTGTTTTCTTTGTTTTTCATTTTGCTGGTCTTTCATCAAGGCCAGATTTATGGAACATACATATTTGTGCAGTACACAAGTAACAGTTGTTGACATATAGAGCTGTTCTCAGCAACAACCTCAGAGTTGCCATCTTTTGAAGTCTCTTTCTATTTGTAGTTGTGCCATTCTCTTTCCATTTTAATTTCATTTTATAGCAAAGAGTGATCTGTAAAGTGTCTAATGTCTAATTTTCCTTTGGAACCCAACACCGTTTTACAGATCTAGACATCTTTATTTTCAACCTACCTGGTCCTAAGTCTTCATGATGCTGTTTGCTCCCTGATGCTTTTGAGCAACACTTAAGAGGCCTTCACAGAAGATGCAGAGTGATACAGAGAATACATTACAATACTACTTACATGACTTGTGAAAGCACTTGGTTGCACCAGATTTTATTTAGGGGTATCAGGAAAGAGCACACCAAACTTTGCAGATTTTTAGTTGGAAAAACACTGAAAACCAAGTATGCACTACTTTTGCTTAATCTGCCACATACGATCCTGTTAAAAAGAATTGAGAGTTAACAATGTGACAAAATGTGCAAAGTTTTGTCACATTTTGTCAAAACTTTGACAATTTTACACCCCTGCAAAATTATTTACAGGGGTGTAAATAATTTTGCAAGACACTGTGTATTTCTCCTCAAATGTTGACTTTCAGTCTTAGGCTTGCAACAAATACAAGATTAAGTCTTCTTTGGAGAGAAAAAGAAGACAAACAACAGCACAATTACAATCCGGCATTTACTTGAGCCAGAACTGAAAGTGGAAGCTCTCCAACTAATTTACTGTGTTTGCAGCGGATTGCTTAATGCTGATCCCAGCTCTGCTCTGTTTGCTTTTTGACAGGTTGTGGGGTGTGTGAAGTGTGTTAGTGTTTGAGAACGACAGCTAGGAGGGGGGCTGTATTTTTTACAGGAAACAGGAAACCAGAAGTCATAACAGGATGCCCCAGGTTCTGATACTGTACCTGATGCGTGGGTGGCTGCATGGGGGTAACCCATTTACAAAACCTTTCAGAGCTGATGCTTAAAAGAAGAGAGAGCCCAGGAAAGAGTGGGTGGAGAGGAGGATGCATAGGTTTGGGGTTAGGAAAATGGAGTTCCACTCTAAATATAGACTTCATTTCTATCTTGCACTTTGACATAGAACCTTGACGTTACGATGCCTCAGTCTTGTTGTCCTACTTTCAAAAAAGCAACGAAGCAAACGATCTTTGATGTTCCGTGGAATGCAGTGATATGATCGCTTCCATGTGAATGTGTGCACCACCTTTCCCCAGGTGTACTGTTGGAGTGTCACACTGAATTTGTGACATGAAACGCTTTTTGTCATAATGAGGTTGATGTGCTGAAGTAGACTGAATGCTCTTCACCTTGTTGCAAAAACCCCAAGCTATGCAGTACTCTTGCATCCTTTTTCAATGAAGTTGCTCTATGAATCTAAGTGCAGTATTTTACAAAAATAATTACGTAAATATTTTAATATTTGCAAGGCAAATCAGAAAATCTATAATTCTTAGAATTAAAAACAATAGCAACAACAAAAAGTGTGCATGTGAAAAGTTTAATGACATCTTGACCATGTTGTGAGATTATAACAAGACCTGCTCCGTTAATCAAATACAGGTGTGTGAGCCAGAGCTGCATTTGTGCAATGCATGCCTCATAAATGTTCGTGTGCATGTTTGCAGACCACAAAGTGGATGGCTGGCTTTTCTCGTAAAGGCCGGCACAGATGTCACTTAGGTTTTTTTCCCCCCTAAAGCAGTTGAGGTTTTCTTTAGAACATGTGTCTGCATCCTGCAACCTTGTTTTCATAACGCCAAAAATAGATTTCTTGACATACAACAACACTAGCATGGCCGTTTATGTAGGTTACTGTGGGCGATACTATACATTTTCCAGTCTTTCTTGCATGATTTCTTTGGATCCATTGCAAAGGTTATATTTTAGCTTTCAGAAAACATGTTAGGACATGAACATGCAAGATACGGCATGAGATCACGGGTACTGCAAACATAAACAGTACTTATAAGCTCTATGCTTTTAAATCAGTGTAAATGATTCTTTTTTGTTATTATTTGAATACAGTGCCTGCTGGACATTGTAGTTTTAAAATGTTTTAATTAGTAAATAAATTAAATGCAGATGATGTTTACTTTTTCTGTGAGCTGACATGAGATCTCAGATCCAACAGGGTATGTTGAGGACTTGCAAACAGGACACACACTAAGTAGATACAATGAAAATAGCAAAAGGATTCACCTCCTTTACAGTTTATTTTTTCACATTTTGACATGTCACAGCTACAACTTGTTTAGGGAGATCAGAGTAAAGGGGCTGAAGACAAATGCACGGCCTCACCTCCTGTTGGTTTGTCATATTAAAATACCAATGAAATTAAACGTGTGGTTGCAAGGTAATGAAATGTGAAAAAAAACTTAAGTGAGAGTAAATACTTCTGCAAAGCAGTGTAGCTATTACAAGTCATCTTGTGAATTACGAACTTTAGGAATAAATTCAACCAAGCGGGAGATAAAGAAAACTTTTTAATTATGTTATCCAGTGACATGCCAGAGTACCAACCCTCGTGTCTTGTCTAACTGTTATGTTTTTTTTTTTTACTTCGTAGCAAAGGCTGCAAGAACACTAGAACGATACAAAACCCTTTGGCAAATTGACACCGCACTTGAGAGTGACGCTGGAATATATTTGGACGTCCTGCACGTCAATCAAAATTTCGCGTCATCTTATTGGTCCTTCCTCCAGATATTATCGTTCCATCTTGTGGTCGTGTACTCTGTTTTCTTCATCCGCGAGTTGACGTAGATCCCCTAAATTTGCGGCTGGGCCATTTTGTATGTCGCTCATCGTTTTAGAGCCTTGACATTTTACGGCGCGTCTGTTAAACGCTGCGCATAAACATAAACTGTCAAAAACTGCCTGATTTGGATTCTTCTCCTTATTTGAAACCTGACACCGCTGATGTTTCAGCGCCCATGTCCTCCGGTAGGTTGTGCGCTGCGGAGTGATATTCCATTGGAACCGACAATGTGGAGGCTGTGAAAATGTCTACTTGGGAAAAGAAATGATTGCAGTTTCTCCAAGTGAAAGGAAACAAGAGTACCGCAAGAGTTATGGTCCGCGTTAAAGAGGCGAGGTCTGCTTCGTGACGAAGACAAACAACGAGGCGAGACAACAGAGGAGCGTTTTATATTGTCTTTCCTGCGCTTCATCAAGCCCACAGACCGGGACCACAGGAGACGGATTCTATCCCTAACTTTGTTTTTCCTCTCTTATATATTGTCGTATCACTACTCGCTGCTGGATGCTACACTGCTGACTCCAGGTAAATGTGAACGTATTCAAAACAAGCTCATCCATGCGACGCTGGAGTTGTTTGTTACGTTGATTTCGGCGTAATAACTAAGTTTTAAGTGCAGCGATTAAGTTGCTGGAGGGCTACAGCCGGGGGAAAGAAAAGCGGGGTGTTGGATTTTTCCTCCCTTCTTTCGGTCTCACCGACGTCCACTGTGTGATTACACAGGATTTATCAGTCCTGGGTGTGATGGAAAACACTTCTTTGTTTACTTCTGTGAGCTAAAACGTTATTAGCATGTTACCGGAGTGAGTTCGCTCCCCCGGGGTCTCGGCGCTTATATGTGGGGTTGAGTTTGAACGCTAGCGGTTGATTTCTTTTTATATCACTGGTGTTGTGTTTATGGCTAACGCGAGTCTCTTCATTGTTCACTTACGTTTAATATTCAATTGTGTCCAAAATCGCAGTTAAATAAGCGCAAAGTACAAAAACAACAGCAGAAAATAACTCGTGTATTTTTCCACCAAACCCTTCTACCGTTACAACCGTCGCCTGCTGCTGTTAATGTAGCGCTTTATAATTCCCACACACTTTGTAAACCGTAATATATAATTTTAATAATAAAACGCGAAATGATTTATTACAATTGAATCATATTCATTAAACTTTTGGTGGACTCAGTCTTTGTGCTCATCTCGATGTGAGAGGCCAGGCAACAGGTTTTTTTTTTTGTTTGTTTTATTTTTCCCGCAGATCCTTTTAAACGTCCCGCAGCATTGTCAACCCGGTAGAAGAAGACATTTAAACACTCAACAGCCTGGATGTGTGTTTTCTGACGCCAGAGCCATGAGCTCTTGTTTTCTACAGCTATTTCTGCCATGTAACTTTCCCCCAAATGCCGCTGGCCAAAAGGTGGGGGTGCTCAAGACAAGCGTAATGCAACTTCCATTTGTTAGGAGGGGCTAAGCACTTATCCCCCATTTTGACCTCGGCTTGCTGAGAGACAGAAATTGCTAGATTATGTGCTGTCAGCGTATTGTTCTTCGGTCGCATTCCGCGCCTGCACCCCTATTTACAGCCTCTTGGTCGCTACACCACTGAGGCGTTTATTCATTTTAGACATGTTAATGCAGAGAAAGCAAGCAGTTACTATATAATGATTATGTTAAGTAGAAAAAAGGACGAATGCATAAAATCTCACCCTTCACTTACTATTCATCACATCACTTCTTGTTTATCTCCTCCCAAGTCCCTCTCTGTAATTTGCAACATAAATTGGTTTGTAACCCCAATCACATGCCAAGACACGTATTTGCATACATAATAAGAGCAAAAAATACAGATATTTTGTGTTGGGTTTTTTTTCTTGTTGGTTGTAAATGTATTATTGCAAATGATCAGACTGCCTCTAAAACATTAAAATAATCCTAATGGAAATAAAAATGGTTCAATATCAGATGGGCCGCTTCATTACAATAATTACATTTAGCACTGAAACGTATCTGCTATCCAGTAATGACTGAATTAAACCATATTCATAATATTGAAGAACTCATTGAATCAATAGTCACAAAATAAGTCATAGATCAAAAATAACAATCCCTGGTTGTCACTCTGAGCCTGATTTAGATGCCACTCAAGCAAAGCCTTGAACTCTGATATATATTTCTTTTTTGGGGGAGAGAGGAGGTCAGTAACCAAATACCGACCTCCTCCTAATTTAAAGAATCTCCATTCGGTGTGGGATAATCCTGTCCAGATTTTAAGATTATTCATTTTGTACAAATTTTAGAACAGGCAAAAATCAATAAAATAGGAAGCAAACATGTAATTTCATAATTCCAGCAGCATGCAGCTCACTAATCCTCACTAGTTAAATATTATGTTCACAATTGAACAAAAAAAAAAAACTGAAAAATGTTAAAAGTTGCTTTGGGGACAGAATGGAGGTTTGTAGGAAGCCTATATTTGCTATTCTCTTGTGATTATTTTATTTTAAAATGCAGCTCGTCGGCGAGGCCATAAAAATAAATGAGTTATTCAGGTGGCATTCTTGGAGTCACATCAGTTACGTCTGGAAAACACAGGAAGTTTAATAGGTCACAAATCTCTAACCATAATGCGATGATTGTTTTAGCTTTCTGCTCTTTGACATGCCTTTTCTCCTTTTAGCTAGACAGTTTACAATGTAAGAGTAGCGTCTAACATTCTAAAAGATCATTTTTTTTACATAATTAAAAAAGTAGTTCATATTCATAATTTAAAAAATGTAAAAGTTGTAATATATTTCAGAAAAAGCCACTGAAGCACATCGATCATGTTAAGTTAAAACAATTAAGTTCATATTTAACAATCGGTTATGATCTCAGGGAACATCAAAACCCGCCTTGTTTTTCTTTTTTCCGTCTTTTTTTTCTTACAAATCCATAATTGTAGTTTTAAAAGCCGTTTTTCAGTCACATGGAACATTTGTGTTGATGTTGGCTGGCCATAAATTGGCGCGTTAAGAATCCAGCATGCTGTGTTATCACTCTGTAGATTTCAGTGCACAGAGATGCTAAAAACACTGTTGGGTTTTGATGTGGAGTAAAGCACCCAAGTCCAGGGGCTGACTAAAACCGAATGCAGCGTGGCCTGTGGCTGAACCATGGTTTGATGTGGGCTACATTTAGAACTGGTTTTACTTTTCTCACTACTTGATCAAAACTCTTGACTAAATTGTCGGATGTGAGGGGATAAAGATAGTTCAGTTTTAAGTGGGGATGCTGTTATTGGTTAGTTGATTCATCCGATATTTAAATGTTTTAGTCCTGAAATAATAAGAACAACTCACAGTGTCCTTTTGTACATTTCATATGTATGTTTTTTTTATTAAATAGGCTATAAAACTCAGATCATTCAAGCAAATAAATTCATATTGTTTCTAACACAAAATTACGTTGTCGGTTTCCTTTGTGCAGACCAAAGATTTATGGGCGTATCCATAAATTTAGTCACTAAAACTAAATCTAACTAACATACATAAATTATTCTGTTGGACGAAAGGCTGTGTGAAGCAATACAAATTTTATTCACTCATTTATTAATCATTTTCAGAGATACTGACTTGTGAGAACTTGTTTTTTTATAACCACAATTAAAAGCTTCCTCCTTCGTTGTTAAGTAGTTGTGGGTTTTTTTCTTCCTTAATGTATTTGTGTTAAAGTCAGTTAGCATAGCAGACCAACTCACATATGGAAATAGCTGTATAAATGGAATAGCTTGTGCGTCTGTTCTTATTTTCTGAGCACAGGCATGGATACAGTTAATTGCTTTTTACTGACATTGTAGTTGTTTGGGGGTAGCTTCACACATTTGTTTTTAGCTGAGTTTGAAACCTGTTGCTTTAAATGAACTGAATGATTTTTGGGAGTCCACCTTTAGCCACAGGGAGAATTCAATCCTCTTTGGGAATTAAATAATTGGACATTGTTACATTGTTCATCTTCTAACAAAACTCAATTTTAATATTCCATTTAAAGATTAAGCAACATTTGCTGTTAGCATAGCTGATGTTTTGAAGATGGAATGCAGCATTAACACAGCTCTACACTAAAATTCACAGCGCAGAAAACGGTAATCTTAGTCTAATGTAATGTACTAATGTAATCAGTATGGAGTTATTGAAGCAAAATGACATCATGTTGTTTGTGCTTGTCCTTGTAGTCTGTTGCTGAGACTGTAAAGGCCCAGTGAACAGCATCAGAGAATGGCTACAGTGGAAAACGACAAGGAGCTGAGCGACTTGCTGGATTTTAGTGCGGTAAGGCCCTGCTAAGCCTCAACGCTACCTTCATAATCCATTTCATTTTAATAATAAGCACCAAATCTGGTGATGAGTACCTTCGAAATGGGAATGAATGAGATTTATTCTCGATTAGGAAGTAATGTGTTTAAGCAGCCGCACTTTTTATAAAGCTCTGTTTGTCTTGGTTTGGTTTATTTATTTATTTTCTCGTCACAAATCATAGCTGAAGCACTCGGGTTGCCATGTGTTTATTGCAGTTGTTCGCAAAAGCATGTGGGACAGTTTGGAATACGCTCTGATCAACGTTTGCATAAACATCGAGAGAACATTCAAATGTTTTATTGCCTTGCCGTGGTTTTACAGATTTACTGCTCTCTTTTCAGATGTTTGAACCTCCAGTTTCGACTGGAAAGAATGGGCCGACTACTCTCGCCAGCAGCCAGTTTGGAGGTCCTGGTAAGAGATAATACACAAAAGAGACAGTTTGTTTGCCTTTCCTTCACCTGCAGTCAGCGGCCGTATTGCTTCGTAATGCTTCTGTGACTTTCTAAAAATAAATCTATTAGAGCCGATCTCCAGTATCACTACCCCATTTTTATTCTCTTGCTTTCTTTCCACTTGTAATAGAATAATACATTGTTCCCGTTTCCTTGTTTTAGTTTTCGTTAAATTGAGAATTCATCATGAGACACACAAATCAAACTCTCATATTAGTTTTAAAGCATGCATGCTACTCAGTGTTGTCAAATAATTACCCAAAACCGTTTCCCTACTCTACCAGACCCAATAGTCGCAGAGACAAAGAAAGTTCTGTGCTGCCATTGTATTTTTGGAGGTGCGTTAAGTCTTTCAACAAGCATCAGAGAGTAACGCAATATTCAAGGGGAAGATCAAAGACGGCACGTTCGGTTGCTGGGTGGGGTTATTGGGGGCTCTGTTTCATCTACTCACAAGAAAGCCACTTGTGTTGTTCTTCTGTAAGGATCAGGCGCGCTCTTACAAAAGAGGCATGTAGATGTTATCAACCTAACGGCACCTATGGCCCACAGGAACCATACCAGGGTTCTTCAAACTACTTGAACAAGTTTCTCCTCATTTCTGTATCTGAAATGCCTGAACTGAGTTTAATAGATTTTCCTTAGACTCCTGTAAAAGAGTTTGAGCAACTTTTTTTTTTCTTTTAGTTCTTACCTCAGAGTCGGACCTTTTGCTGCATAAAAGTAAGTAAATGCACCCAACAAAAGAAAATTATTATAAAGCAACTTTTAGCTATTTGGCTAAAATTAGGGAGTTGTTTTAGCAGAGGATAAGAAGCTCAATGGAAATCCAGACACCCTAGACACACACCCCTGGCATTGAAATGAGCCATGCTGTTTGATGTCTAAAATCAAAGCTCAAAACTCTTGATTCCTGATGAGTAATTATGTAACAGTCATTAGTCTTACACACATACTGAATTAGGCGTGGGCTGGTTACAGCTATCAAGGTATGCCAAGGTTTTTTAAAAAATTGCTTTCAAAACCACAAACATTTTCCATCATACCATTCCTATCTATCCTGTAGTGGTTCCTTTTGATTCAGACTAAAGAGAACATGTTGACATTTCCTGTGTTTTTATAGCTTCCAGTCTGTTGCTGCTCCCTGCCAGTCAGGTGGCTGAATGAACCCTATGACACTTTTCCCTTCCTTAAAAGAAACACATCTTTTTCTGTTTGAACATATTCATCAAAAATCACAGACAGTCACAGTGTGGAAGCTGAATGGGAGCTCGCCATCTCTCTAAATAATGTAAAAACTGCAGTTTTAACATTATAGTCAGCAACTGTCTGTCTGCAGGGGAGCTCCGTCGCTTAGACAACCTTGTTTTACTGTTGATGTTCATTTATAAAGAACAGGACATCAAAAAAGGTATAATCTGCAAAGTAAACAAGCGCCTCTAAAATTCGGTAGATTTATTTAATGTTTTTGCTCAAGTCAATGGATTAGAAACAGTTTAACAATAGATTTTAGTTATAAGGATTCCTAATAATAATAGAGGAAGTTGAGTTGTGGTCTAAGAGAGAAATTCAAAAGTAAAAAAAAAAAACTTTAATATTAAATAACTTTTAGCATGAAAGTTTTTTTTAAAATAAAATGTAAATTTAAAAAAGATTAATTAATTTTTCCAAACTTTGCTTTATCATTTATTATGAGATGAATGTCTAATTTCCTTTTTGGTTGAAAAAAATGGTATATCTATATGGGCCAGTGTTATGACTGTTTCTGGGCTTAACTGTATGGTGATGCCAGGAAACTGTCCTATTTTCACTTGAGGTCATCATCGTTCCTCATTAGTCTCATACCTGCCCACATGGGACCAAGAGAGACACCTGATGGGTTTCAAAGTTTCTAAACTTTGATGGGTTTAAAGTAAAATCATTTATGTTTTTTCCCCCCAATTCATAGGATTTAAATTTGAAACTTTGCCATGTGTATTTGTGTATTTGTTCTGAGCTGTAACTGATTACCATATCTATTCAATCCAGTACACAGTTTTTCTTTTTTTGTGTGTGTGTGCTTTCATTTTTTTAGTTCACAAGAAACCGAGACTTCTAACGTGTATTTTTAGGATGGCATGGGTAGAAATTCTGACGGGCTTGTGATATAAATTTGCATGAAAAGGTTCCTTGTTTCAAGCAGATGTGAAACTGAATTTGAAAAACTCAGGTAGGAAAGTTACATGATGGTCTGTTGTGTAACGTCTGACAATATGCTGCTTATTATTATAAAAATTGTAAAAAGGAAAAAAAAGCGCTGGAGAGCAGTCGAATGTAAGCTGTGTGCGTTTAGAGGATAATGTGTCACATTGTCTTGTGCTTAGGAAGTCTCCTGTGACTAACAGGTTTAAAAAGTCAGCCCTGTGTCATTGTACATTGTTCAGTATTTCATTAACAGTGTTTTCTCTCTGGAGATTGTATCTGATATCAGGCTTTGTGTCTGCATGACTCACTTTTCCAGGGGAAGGAAGAAGTTATGTAGACAAACGGAACCCAGGGTTGTAGTTGGCCTGAGGCAGAGTTCCAGTAAAAACCAAGACATGCCTGCATGTTTGGTCAATATATCTGCCTGCGTTTTGCTCACGAAGCCGGTGACTCAGGCTGTCTGTCTGTTTCCGATAGCTCTGTCTGTGCTGTGTAATTATAGACCAGCCAACCTTAAAGGGGTGTTGCATGCTGGGAGGAAAAGTGCATTGGGGTTCTCGGGAGAATTTGTCTATTACTCACCCTCTATTTCTTTTCCTGCTTATAGATATTAGAGCCTGTGTGAGTTCTTTACAGCTGATGCTTGTGATTTTGGCCTGGCGTTCTGTAAGACTAATGAAACTTAGTATGTTTGAAATCAGTGTTATTGTCATACTTCACAAGCAATCAGCAGTATGGTCTGCTACTTTGCTACTTTAGCAATCAATATTCACTCATAAAACAATTAACTGAACAATTTTAAGAAATCTTAATATAGAAACATGTCCAATTATGAAATGCTTTTGAGAAAATGAATGTATCCTAAGTTAAAATAAGTATAAAAGAAACAATATTAACACCAGATTTAAACAAGAACCTAAAATACAACGTAATTGTTTTACATTAAGTCAGAAAAGCAACATTCATTTATTCTGCTGTAAAAAGTAACTTGTAATTTTCACTGTTATAGTTATTATGGCATCTGTATATATTTTATGTTGGTTTTTTTATATATATGTTATATTTTCATACGTAACTTAAAGAAACAGCATAATGAACACCCAATTTAGACACAGTTTTTAGATGCAGAGCATTATCCGTTTTACATTTTTCTATTCTTAATAGAGTAGACCATTTATTATAAGATGACAATTATTGGCTAATTAATTGGTCGTTTTTTAAAACACTTTACTTGAATGAAGATGATTGCATCCCTTTATTTTCCATACTGTAGTTGCACATGCTTTTCTTGACTGGACACATTTCCAAACACAATGTTTGCCTCTCTTGTGAGTTCGTGAAAAGTGTAGGAACCTTTTTTAGGCAGCTGACTGACATTTAGCAGTATGTACAGCACAAGTGTAACCGTAAAAAAGCTACAAGTTTTGGGATGAAACCTTGGACCAGCATGTAAATCTGATTTATTCAAATAAAAATGTTGTCTGTGAGTGACTCTTTGCTCTGCCGCTATTCCTACTGAAGAGCAAAAAAAGGTTTTATAATGAGTCCAGTGGTTCATTGTGATAACATGTTGCTGATGAAATGCCTTATTGTCTTTCACTTGGATTGAAGATGCTACTCAGTAGTTTTCTAACTTCACTATAGTCATCGGCAACAAAATGTTCTTTGTTTTTGGATTATTTAATTCTCTTTTTTCAAATTGTCCCTGTAGTTTTAAGTGATTTTAGTATCTTAATTGTTATTTCACAATTAGACCCTCCTTTAAATGTCACTGAGTGAAACCTTTCAAGTAAGAGCAGATATAAACTCACTTCTTTGCGAGGTTAACAAGTGTTTTTGTTGTTAATCCAGCCTTAATGCTGAGTTGTTAAACTTTCCACACTGAAATTAGGCTTATTATAGAATTATGACGTAAGTCTACTTGTTAAAGAATTTCTTTTTTGTAAAGGTTGCTCTCAAACACTCAAAAAGCGCTATTCACTTGGTTCATCTTGATGTATTACGATTAATTGCATCAGATTGTATATTATTGAATCAAAAAATAGGATTAGAGTAAATCTTGGTTGGCGAATGAATTGAATTGTGTTTAATTGTCGCTTACTGTTGATGCATCTTCTTGGGTTGTTAGGGATGCACGATGAATCGGCATTAGCATCGGCATTAGCACCGGCATTAGCATTGGTATCGGCTGACGTTAATACCGATTAGTAGAACGCCTGATAAGCAGAACGACATTTATTTTCATCTGGTTGCTGCTTGGCTATGTGTTTGTGATAATGGGGGTGTTTAACAGAAGCAGAGAAAGTTTTAAATTTAAAACATATCAGAAGTTGTTGGTGTTTTTTTCTTCTTTTTTGATTGATTGGTGATGACAACACGCTAAAATGTCTAACGTGTAAGTTTTGCTTTGATTGACAGACAGAGCGGCAGTCAGACATAGAGAGGGACATAAAATTGCCTCCTTCATCTCTTATTCCGCTGGTGTCGTGTAGCTCACACTTGTCACTGCAATCTAGCTGCTTTTGGCACTATGGAGCCATTATTCTGTTCTACTGCTGATCCTGTCAAGATTCTCGCATCCCCCCTCCTCCCCTCAGCTTTTTAATTAGACAACAAAACAAAAATATGAATATTCATAGGGCTCAGCCTCATTAATATGCACAATTATGCAAATATGAGTGCAATTAAACTTCAGATTTCCCCAAGAGATGCTGTGTTGCAGTATGAGAGGAGATTGAGAGCGAGGGGATGGGTAGAGATTTGTGGTCCACAAATTTTGACATCCATTTCTTAAAGCTGCTCCAACCAGCAATGGCACATGCTAGCCATGTGAGTTTGAGACGGTGAGCCTTGTACTAAGGTGAAGGTGTGGACCTAACGTGTGAGGGAGTAAATGGGTTATGAATGAGTGTTGCCATGGAAAAGCGTAAAGGAGTGGAGTGGGAGACCGAGGAATGTCGAGGATGATTCTGGAAGCCTCGTACTGGGTGTTAATTATTCAAACTTCCTACAGCTCAAATCCAGACTACGTGACAGCGCTGTCACAGTGCTGTCTCGCTCTGTGAGCTTTGAAGTTCCTCAATGTAGGTTACATTAAGGAGCCTGAAAAACCTGTATCAAAGCAAGTTGTTACTTTCTCAAGTGACACTGTTGCAAAATAGGGACATGAATCTGTGATTGCAATGCTATTACCTTTTGGCTGACAAGAGTTTTTTTGTCCAACAGGTGTAGATGAGAGGAGAGGGTCCAGTCCGTGGGGACCACGGGAACAGACTAGTGCATCTTTCAACCAGGGAAGGGTATGATTTATTTTAGCCTCAGCCATAGAGTGCAGATGTTGTGTTACTCTTCATGTGTTGCATGATTTATTGCTTTATACCTCTTTTACACACAGACTGGAACATTATGAAGTGCTCTAGATTTGACCACTAATTCATTACCAGTGTTGCCGATGATTAATACTGAGATGTGACCTGCCTTCCTGGGCTGAAACAAGAGTGTAATTTTTAATTTTTCAATTATATATTGATTGAAAACATAAAAAAAGCATATTAGAATACTAGCAGGTGCCTGGAAGACTTTGAAAGTATGCAACAATATTATATTCGTGCTTAAAATTAAATTGTAAAATTCAGGGCTGCAACCAATGATTTTTATTGTAATCAAATATTCTATCAATTATTCATACGATTAATGGCATGAATGGATTATCACATTCTGTAGATTTTTAATTTAGCCACTTAAGCCTTTTTTATTCAATATTAGAAATAACATTAAAATATGCATATGAACAAAATAAACATTTCATTGCCAATAGTGCAATAACACAGCCTTCATTTGCAGATGAATTTAATCATTTTTGCATTAACCAATTAATAATTGTAAAATATCAAAAGATGCTTAAGAGGAGATTTTTTTATTTTTTTTACAGAATTTGAAAATTGTCAAACTAAATCTATGCTACTTTAGGAGTTCTGGGTGCAACATATTTACAAAAGATTTTAAAGAATCTTAAATGCAAATGCATATATTTATATATAATTGGCTTCATGTTTTTCTGCAAATGTCCTTTCATTGAGTTTGCATACTCCAGTTAGCAATTAATCAAGTGCTAAATTCATTGACGACTATTTCAATAATCAATTAATCATGATTAATCTAATTAATCGTTTCAGCCTAGTATAATTAAAATATCATGTAGTTGTATTTTGATGTAGATGAACAGAAAATCATAGGATGCTATCTGCTCATTTTGATGCGAGTATGAATGAATTGTTGAGCGTATCTGTTATTCCATCTCTGTCTCTTAGGTTTATGAAGAAGGCCTTTACAGTGAGAGAGAAAGTCTGGCCTCTACCCCGGTATTCGGACCAGGCATTCCTGGTAAGAAGATTTTAATTCAAGCTGAGCTCTCGAAGCACAGGCATCACCACTTTTAAATCATCCCTTCTTCTTTTTTTTTTTTTGCAAATTGGTAAAAAAATTTTGTCAGCGTCGGACTAAGTGATGGAGGAATGTGTTAACTGGCGCTCAGACTTGTACATCAATGGACAGTGTGACTGAAAGGAACAACAAGCAGTTTGTTTTTCAGAGCAGCCATTCACAAGTCCGGCACTCATGCGGCAGTTTAGGGCAGCGTATATTTCAGGATGAGGGGAGCAGGGTAAACGGGGAGGATGTGGAGGAGGGGTTTGTTTGTGTGTGCTCACTATGGGAGGGGTGTGGTTGTAAAGGGCACCCATGCACAAACAGGGCTCTCCCTGGGGATAACAGTGGACTACAGCTCGTCTCTGTTTAACTGTCAGTGGAGGGGGCAGAGTTTGGATACAATTGCCCCTGGAGCATTTGCAATGAGTCTATTTGGTTCATTTAAATACTGCAGCATATACATTCACATTGCAAATGGGATGAAAGACAGGGCAGTGTGATTAGATGCATAAAAACTGCCCTCTAATTATCCTCACATCTTTTTCTTTACTTTAACAGGGAAAGCTGAACAAGGGTCATATTCATCATTTGGGACGCAGGTGAGTCGTTTCTGAGAGGCCAGTGAGCTTCTTTCAAAGAAAATAAAGTCGTACCAGCAACAATGTGATAAAGGGACACCTGCAGATTAAGACAAACATAAATTAATTCAAGCGTACCACTGTTGCTGAAATTATTAATTGGATTAATTGTGATTAAGCAATTATTGAAATAATCGTCAACGAATTTAGTAGTTGATTAATTGCTAACTGGAATATAGAGACTCAAAAAAGGCAATTTGCTTCAAAACAACATAGACAATTATTTGGTAATAAAGCCAAATATGTTAAAAATAAATATTTACATTTTGCATCTGTGATTAAAAAAGATAATTTGGACCAGACTCAGAACTTCCTCACCTCAAATTACTTGCCTAATTTGCTGTGGTATGGTCTTGCTTTTAACTCTGAGCACTGACCTACTCCAACAATTAAAGCTGCTCTTCATGTCTAACTCCAGAAATCAACAGAACTCTCAGTTTATAACAACAAGCAGGTTATTTTTAAGAAAGACACATATTAATAATAACCTTAATTTGCTCTTCTCGGACATGTTCATATTGCCATTTCAATGGGCTGTTGCCTCTCTTTTCTTTAAACCGTCTGCAGCCTGGTTTCATGCCAAGTGAGATACCCCTGCCCTGTCCTGATGGCCTCTCCCCACCTCCTGCCAAGTCCAATTCCCAGTTTTATTCATCCTATGAGAGGAAGAGACCTGCACAGGATCTCACTGGTAACAATGCAGACATATGCATTTTTTTTCTTTTCATCAGATATACATTTGTCTCCACTGGTTTT
This sequence comes from Phalloptychus januarius, assembly GCA_902982915.1. Lineage (NCBI taxonomy): Eukaryota > Metazoa > Chordata > Actinopteri > Cyprinodontiformes > Poeciliidae > Phalloptychus > Phalloptychus januarius. The sequence goes on along the minus strand of CADWAE010000466.1, from coordinate 9,339,820 downwards.
TGTTTTACAAATGATGTCTCCATTCTGATCTATATTTACGTCTGTGGGTTCCACCACTTCTCTTGTAAGTGTTAAAACGCGGTTTTGAGTTCTTACTTCTTAGGCATTACCTCCTTCTCAATACACAGAACTACACAACTTTTTCTGGTTGTGCAGCAATTATGAGGCTGCACAACCAAAGGTTGAGAGGTCTAAAAGGAAAACCTTTATTACATATTGTGCAGTGTCTTTGTCTTTACATTTCAATCTTTTCGTTTTTATGAAATTTCCTTTTTGTCTTTTTCCCAGCAAATCCGCAGCCAAAAAAGATTCGTAAGGTTCCTCCTGGCCTGCCCTCCTCAGTAAGTAGACACTTCCAGAAAACCTCCCCCCTGTGCTACACCTTAGTCTGCAACATTGACTCCAAGCATCCCAAAATGTTCCGTTTTTAAGCTGAATGAAAATGTTCCCGTTTAGTTTTGCATCTGAAGCCCTTCCTCTGGCTCTCGGGCGCAGCAGCGCGGGCCTTTTAGGTCGAACATCTGTGCTTCTTCAGCAACGAAGTCAAAAGGCAACAGTGGGACAAGCCACTTATTTACCCAGTCACTTATTTGCAGCATATATTTATAGTATGTTGTACTTGTGGGCCCTTGGCTTTGTGGCCACACTTCTTCCTCTCTGCCAAGTATACTCATCAAATCACGGAGGAGATTTTGATGGTTTTTGCTCCCTCTCTTTCTTTCCCTCCCTCCAAGTTTCCCTCTATGGACACCCTATTTCCTCATATTTTTTTTTCTTGCTCGCCGCCCCACCACACAGCCTCTCTCTCCTCTTCCACAACCATAAACAACAGCCCTCCCCCTTCTCCTGCTCCCTCCCCATCCCAGCTGCCAGCGGAGTTGGCTGCTGTCCAGGATTCGGCAGATGGTTCAGTAATTAGGAGTGCATCTCGCTGTTCCCTCTTCTCCTCTTCATTCTCTTTTCCTCTTCTTTTTTTCTCTGTTTAATCAAATAACAGAATAAAACTTCAGTCCACTCTGATCAGAGTTTTACAGACACACTTGGTGTCTTGATTTGACAGAGTCTCATTTTGGACGGAGGTGGTACAGAACAGTGGCTTCTTTATTCCCACCTCAACAGGAAGATTGCATTTGATCGGTCGAAACTTTGTTTGTTAAGGAGATTGAACTCCATGCCTGTTTTTAACAGCGTAACACGTTAAAATATGTCCATGGGTTCCAAAAGGAGTCTGGCTGTACATTTCTTACTCCCTCAAATTTATTTTCAAATTTAAAGAAGTGTTATTTCAAAAAGTGTTCATTCAGATAATAAAATCCACCTTAACTTGAGTAGCAATTTAGCTTCAGATTGCAATAGATTTCGATCGTACACAGAGCTAAGTTTGTTGCTTTAGGAAAAAGATTTCTCAAAAAAGTGTATTTCCTTTGTACACTTTAAATCAAAAGTTTACACAATATTAAAAATATTTTTTTATACTACCTAATAATAAATTATACTTAAGGGTCATTGCTCTGGCCCAGTTAGGAATACCAAAATTATTTGTATTTGCTCAGTACCTGAATAGTCAAGGAAAAAATTAATTTTTTTGAGTTTTTAAAAATGGTTTTCTTAAAGATAGAGCTGACATTACTCTGCCTTTAAGCAATCAGGGAAAACCCATATGACGACATAATAGCTTTGTAACCTTCTGTCATGTTGATTCACAACATTTGAGTTAAACGAACACCTAGAAAACAAAGGCACCTTGAGTGACGTCAAGGATTAATGAAAGAAAAAAAATCAACCAAGATGAGGAAGGGAATTGTGGAACTGCACAAGTCTGGTTCGTTCTTGGTTACGGTTCCCAAATATCCGGAGATGCAGTCTATTCAAACAATCACAAATAAGTCTGAATACCACTTGAATGAACAGTCATCTTAATGATCAGGAAGGAGACGGCTGTGTCACAGAAGAGAATGTGTTTTGGTCTGAAATCTGTGAATCATCCTTAGAACAAAGGGGATGAACTTATGAAGATGGTGAAACAGGGTTATTATTCACAGGGAAACACATTTTGTTTACCAACATGGGCGGAAAGGCAACTCAGAGAGAAAGCACTCCAGAAGCAACATAAAAAGCCAGGCAACGGTTTAAAAATGCACTGAAGGACAAAAACATTCATTATTTCAAGTTCTGCTGTCTGATGAAGCTAAAGTGGAACTGTTTGACAATCACGACCACTTGGAGGAAAAGAGCGATAAGCTTGGGAACACCATCCCAACTGTGAAGTACGGGGTGGCAGCGTCATGCTGTGGGGTGGCCTGCGACAGGAGGAACTGGTGCACTTCATGAAATAGATGGCATCTTGAGGAAAGAAAATAATAGTTGAGAAAAACTCCTTTCCTGAGTTACACCAGTTCTGTCAGGAGGAATGGGACAAAAATCCAGCAAGTTGTTGTTAAACTTGTGAAAGGAGGCCAAAACAGTTTGAACCAAGTCAAACAGCTCAAAGGCAATTCCAGTACATCTTAGGAAAAATGTAAGGAAGCTGTTGGATTCATAGAAATGAACAACACTTCGCTCATTATTCTGGCATTCAGCAGATCTAAGTTACTTGGGCACAATAATTTTGATTGAATAAAGAGATAATCAATAATAAAGAGAGAAACAATAGTCTTGATTTAGTATAAGTGGGGCAAAAAAACAGTGTATGTAAACATGTGGTTTGAGCTCGTTGTGTCGTTCTGTCAGACTCGGTCATCATTTAACTTTTCTATTTTTTTTAATTTTATTTCCTTTTCTAGGTTTACCCCACAGCCACAGGAGAGGATTTTAATCGGGACACCACTTGCTTCCCAGCCTCCAAAGCAGGAAATGTCTACCAATCACAGATCTACACGCAAGGTCATTTGAAACAATATTTTCCTCTGGAGTCTCTCCTAGTTCTTTGTGTTTAGATGAAAAGTTTAGTCTGGCAAAGACGACAGTTTCCTGGAATTTTCCTTTGAAGCCAGCACAGCTGGGAGAGTCAGTTCCTTTACTGTGATATGTCCAGATGAGGTTGGTGCTGTGGTTGTAGGCTATCAACAGCCCTGCAGGTCAAACAGTGAATCATGGTTGAATAAAGTCATCACGCTAATGTGACACGGCTCATATGTGGCCTTCATTGCCTTCCCTCCTGTGTCTGGTTATGGCTCTGCCTTATTTTCCCTGTTTCTCTGCTGGATTCCCCCTGACAGATGCCCACCCGCCCTCTGATCCTTGGGGCTCTGCCGGGTCGATGATTCAGCCTGGGTATTCTGCCGTGTTGGGGAACTCCCCCCATCTGGGCCAGCATGGTCCATTCACTGCCATCAACCCTCAAGACAGAATGGTGTGTTCAGTTTTTTTTCCCCCTTAATTTTTGTTAAAATCAACTTTTTTTTTCAGTAAAGCTTCTGCGTCCATAACGCTGTGTGTGATGTTCTCTATTAAGAAGCGGCATCCCCTTCCCCTCTCACCCCAAAACTACCCGCTGCATGGCAGTGAAGTGAACGGAGCTCATCCCACCAGCTTCCACGCAGGCTCCAGCAGCTTCGGAGTCGCCAGCCACACACCCCCCATCGCCGGCACTGAAACGATTATGGGTAAATCATTTGTGTGCCATTTCAACTTCAAATATCAAAGTCATTTTGTTTTTAATATATTTATGTAGGTACTGAATTGATTCTTTTTACATTTCATGACATTATGACTGGAAGATTTGATGTGATTTATTTAGATTTTATGATTGGCCAACACAACGTAATGCATAACTTTGAAGTGTAATTTGAATGGACCACCTTTCATTACACTTTTAGCTGACAACTTGACTTGCAATTTACAGCAACAAGTGGGGAAGGGGCAGTAGCGCTTTACTTTACATCAAGCATGTGTCAGGATTTTTAAGCTCCTTTCATACCCCACGGTGGTGGCAGAATCATGCTGTGGAGATGCTGTTCTTTCATTTTTTTTTCAGTCTGCAACCCAGAAATGTACTCTGATCATATTTTTTTGTTACTTATAAAAACAACGTACGGATCAACTAAGAACAGTATGGGAGGACAAGAAGTAAAACAAAACAAAAATCACTTGTGTGCACTACTATACACATGTGTGTTATTTAGGGCACAGGGGGACAGGAAGACAAATCAAAACAGGACACACACATATACAAAAAAAAAGCACAAGTAGGCTGATTAATCCAGCACCTCTACAAAATCTGGCCGCAGAGGGAGATGTGTTTTTTTTCTTTTTTTAACAGGGATGGGGAGATTAGAGGTTGAAAAAGACTTGCGGCTCCTTCAGCAGGATAATGACCCTAAAATGTCTGAGCTATGATGGAAACTTTTTAAATTAAAACATGTTCAAGCGTTAGAGTGGCCTAGACAAAATCCAGACCTAAATCCACTTGAGCTCTCTGTCCATTCTAATTGACCGACTTCTATTATGCAAAGAAGGATAGGGGAAAATCTCGGCATCTAGATGATTGAAACATTTTCTGAAGCATTTAAATATATTTGCATGCCACACTTTTATAAGGCTTTATTTGCTAAGTCACAAACAAAACAATTACAGCAAATTATGTGTTCTTTTTCATCCACTTCACAGTTTTGCCGTATTTTCCCACTACTACAACCTAAAATTCCCACAAAACACATTGAGGTTAGAATACGACAATGTGAAAAAGTTCAGTAGGTATGAATACTTTTGCAAGGCACTGTAAACCGGAACCAATTAAAATCTTCTGTTTTCATTTCTGAAGCAAATCGGGGCGCTCTACCAGGAAGTTCGGGCGATGAGATTGGAAAAGCCCTGGCATCAGTAAGTAGTTGTAGAGTACATATTTATAATGAAGTAATACTGTTGTTGACATAGGAGTGTTGTTCTCAGAGGCAATATAAACGGAAGTAATAAACATTTTTATTTTGAGTGAAAATCAGAACTTCTTTGTTCAGATTTATCCTTCAGACCCCAACAGTAACGCTTTCCCTCCATCGCCGTCTACTCCCTCCGGTTCGCCACAGGCTATATCAGGTGAGTGGAAAACATACAAGCTGAAGAAGAAGCTCCATGTGTTGTGTGTAAAATGGACTGAAAACATGTCCAGTTAAAGTTTTAAGTTTATGTGATCCTAAAACACTGTTCCAAATGTATCTAATACATCAACCATGTGCAAAGTTAGAAGCATATAAGTAAAGTCTGAACTTTGAAACTATGCAACAAAAACTAGATATCAGATATTAGAGATTTGTTTAATGTAAATAAATAAAATGAAAAAAGCAAAGTAGTAAAATCTTTTTTTTTAATATCAGAAATTTATGCTATGATTCTAGATTATTCTAAAAAAAACACACAACTTTTACAGCAGAAAAGCGGTATTTCTCTTGATTTCATGTTTATTTAAAGCTACTCCACCCACAGCGTAACTTTCATGTACGCTCACCAGCCTGATATAGCTTACGAGAGAGGAAGGGAAAATACAGTAAAAATAAAAACAAGGTGGGGTCACTTCCCTTTTTTTCCTCTTCAATCAATCCAAGCATTAACCCATGACACCCTATGTGCATAAAGTACTGTCACAAGGCTGGAGGGGTAACAAAGTAGTGAAATTATGCAAATCTAAATGTTTTAGATTTACAAAAATAACCATGAGGTGTTGGGGTAGCTTCTAGAAATGAATGTGTTGAATTTCATTCTTTTTATTAATAACAAGAAGTGGCGTACTGCAAAATCGAATCACTTGGTAACAATAATGGTAATAAGTGAGAACTTCTCTGAAATTGTTGTTTTCCTTGCTCAGTTTTCAGGACGTGTTGGGAAGCAGTTCATTTATTTATTTATTTGGCATCTTGGAGGAGTTTGCCACAGTTCATCCGTAGATTTCAACAGTTTCTGCATGTAATCCTGTTGTAAGAACTTTATGCTTTTCATACCATCTGTAGCCCGACCTTTTGTTCTTCTGGTGGCTGAATCACGGTTTGTAATCCCCGTTTGGATCGTTTTCAATCTGCACATTGACAAATTTGGAAACGGTTTCACCAAATCTCCCTTTGCCAATACATTCCTCAGTGCTGCATTGTTGCTTCAGACAGTAGTCAATCATAACAGCCTTCTGTTCAAGGCTAGCGTTTCAGTTTTTTGATTTGCTAGACCAAAGCACCCACTGTCAGTTTGGCTTTGTTTCCACGTCAGAAGAATGTTTTCTGGCTTGTGAGACCAGACGTCTCCAGACTGTAGGTGGGTGTACCAGGGTCCTGGCGGTGTCTGGACGTTCTGAGCCGATGGCTACCTGCCACAATCTGGGACTTCTGAGGCCGATTACACGCATTTGTTTTCTTCAGTTTTCATTACTGCTTGCCTGTTTCTTTCCACCTTTGAAGAAGCGCTTACACAGCACATCTGCAAACATCTGTCACAAAGTGTCTGCCTGTTTCTTCTGGTTGACTAACATAGTCCTGATTTCTACCCTCGGTCTTTGTGTGATATTTTATGGAAAAGTAGCAGACTGTAATATCTAAAACTAGCCAGCTCTCCACAGTCTGATCGAATATAAGACTTCTTGTTGTGTGCTTGAGCACATTTCAGGGTTTTTACACAGTCTGGAAAAACGTGGACTATGACTCATGCCTTTTTCTTATACTGGGTAAAAATGGAAAAAGTAGAGTATGGGAACATCTGTGTGTTTCAAGACTTTATTCCCATCCATCCATCCATTTTCCTGCACCCTTTTCCCTTACTGGGGTCAGGAGGTGCTGGTGCCTCTCCAGCTGTCATTTCGGGCGAGAGGCGGGGTCACCCTGGACAGGTCGCCAGTCTGTCGCAGGGCAACACAAAGACACACAGGACAAACAAACATGCACACACACACTCACACCTAGGGAGAATTTGGAGAAGCCAATTAACCTGACAGTCATGTTTTTGGACTGTGGGAGGAAGCCGGAGTACCCGGAGAGAACCCACACATGCACAGGGAAACATGCAAACTCCATGCAGAAAGACCGGGGCCTGCAATCGAACCCAGAACCTTCTTGCTGCAAGGCAACAGCTCTACCAGCTGCGCCACTGGGCAGCCCTATTCCCATCCATTCATCTGTTATTTATCCTTCTTCCTTTTATCCTTTGTTCTATCTTAGTTTCTGTTTTTTCTTATTTTTTTATCACTGTTTCATCCATTCTTTTCTTTCTTCTGTCCTTTATCTGTTTCCTTTAGCTCCTTTCTTCCTTTCTCGTCTCTTTAACATTTGGTCCTTCATCCCCTCTTGTGTCCGTCTGTCGTTCCTTCCTTTCTTCTGCCCTGTCGTTCATTCTTTTATCCTGTCTTTTGTCTTTCTTCATTTTTGGCGTTTGTCTTTCACTCCCTGTTTTTTCATGTTCCATATTTAAAGTCTGATCTCTATAGAAATATCTGTCAAAGATTCATTATAGCCTTTTATATTTGCACAAAATGAGATAAATTGACTGAGAGCTCCGGAAATTTGTTGTGACTCTTAACATCATCTTCATCAGATCACTTCATTTATTTTATCATGTTCTTCAAATCTAAAAATCCTGATCATTGCTTGAGTCCTCAGAGCTAAATATGAATTTGTTTAGAGCCACGTTGATTAATAACAATTGGAACATTATAAAATGCAGTCTGTTTTCAACCTGCCATTGTTTTCCCTTACTTTGCCTCTGCAGTGTAATGTTTTCTGCTTGTTTGTTGTTTTATTTTCCTCCTAATCACATAAAACACTATTAATTTCATTGTTGCTGAAAATGTGCCGTACAGATAAAATTGCCTTGCCTTTCCTCTGGACTTTAAAAAACAAATCATTCCAATAGTAAATCTCCTACTTGTCTTGTAAATACTTGTCTGATCTGTAAGAATGAATTCTTACCCTTTTTGTTTTTCTTTTCCAAGCTTCTGCATCACAGTGGACTCGGTCCTCATGCCAGGCCACCCCTTCACCTAACTTTGAGGGAGGAATTCAGTCCATGGTGAGTCACTTTGTGTAACGTTTGACGTAAAAGCAGAGTGATTACATAAATGATGCTTGGTCTTACGTGTGTTATTCTTCTCCCCAGCAGAGTAAACTGGAGGACCGTCTGGACGAAGCCATCAATGTTCTTCAGCGGCACGCCAGCGGTCAGGGGGGGCCGGGACTTGCTGAAATGCACAGCCTGTTGTCGGCTGGCTTAGGGATCGCACCGGGCTTCAACAGTGCAGCTCTCGGATTGGCCAGTCGTCTGCAAGGACTGGTGAGATTCAGGAAGACGGTTAACATGCTTTACACAGGTCACTGATGGGGTCGTGTTGCCTAAATCACTTGTTTTTCTGCTCTGAAGCCAGCACTAATAGAAACAACTGTTTTAAAGGTTTCCAGCCACCTTGAGGATTCAGTTGGTCTGCCCTCTAGTGGAGGAGTTTTGCATCACGGCCCTGCATCTGTTCATTCAGGCTCTCAGCTGGATGGTTTTACCGGTGGGTTTTTCTGCTCTCGTTACAATCTTTATTTTTGGTCATAAATAAGTAAAAGTGTTGCTTAGCACCTTGTTTGTCGTGTGTTTGTGTGCAGGCCTGCCTGGAAGCGGGAATCGTTCCGGTGGCACGGCTATCAAGCGAGAAGAGAAAGACGACGACGAGAACTGCTCTATTACAGACAAGTCAGAGGACGACAGAAAAGATCTGAAGGCTCGTCTTCGAACAAGGTGTCCAAATCATAACTGCACCATAATGTTTGACATAATTTATATAGAATTAAAATATTTGCAGGAGCAGAATTAGAAAAATAATTGTATGCTAGACGACTCTTCAGGTATAATGTTGATAATATAACAAAAACTAGCGTTTTACCAGCTAAGTCAATTTCTGTTATGTGATTAAAAACAAGTCATTGTTTAAAGGTGTTTTTTATTATGATAGTCCCTGAAACGTGTTGCACAAATTAGAAAAATTACTTAGCAAGGTTCAGCTCTGGTCTTAAGTTTACATGCACTTTTTAGAGGCATGAATGTCATAAACATTTTGGGCCTTTTATAATTTTTTAACGTTTTTCTTTTTTCCAAGTAAGAAAATAAGTAGTGATTTTTAAAGACTGAAATTGGCTTCACAAGTTTGAGTTTATTGCTGATAAAAGTTTAATCTCCAAATTCTTCCACATCACTTCGGCTCACAAGCAAGTTAAACAAGTGAAGCACATCAGGGACAAACCAGGCTAAGGCTGAGCTCATGGTTCGGACCTCAGCCCAACTGAAAAATTATCAACTACAATTAAAAGCCAGATCGATTCCAGGCAGCCAACCAGTTTGAATGAATTTTGCCAGGATGAGTGGTTCACATGTCCAACCAGTAATACGCACGGACTGATGACTACAAAAAGCATAGGCTTTCTCTGCAGCTGACTGAAAGCCAAAAGTGAAAACATCAGTCAGTGTGTACGTTTTAGCCCTTTTGCATGAATTTTGGCAAATGTCCATTGTTTAATCATTAGAACCTGATAAAAGAACAGTTCAGATAAACCAATAAAGGCCCAAAATGTTGACAGTCGTCCCTGTGATAAGTGGATATAAACGCCTGACAGCTGTATATGGGATCCTTGCCCAAATGAGCTATACCCATATTATTGTCTCCTTCCCTCCTTATCTGCCACCAACTCATCAGTAGTCTGGATGATGAGGATGACGATGAAGATCTGCCGGTGGAGATAAAGGCCGAGCGGGAGAAAGCACGGAGGTTGGCGAACAACGCCCGCGAGCGGCTGCGCGTGCGGGACATCAATGAGGCTTTTAAGGAGCTGGGTCGCATGTGTCAGCTCCACCTCAGCTATGAGAAACCCCAAACCAAATTGATCATTCTGCAACAGGCCGTTACAGTTATACTCAACCTGGAGCAGCAAGTTCGAGGTCAGTGGGTGTCCAGAGAGAAAGGAAGCAGAGGGGAAGGGGCCTCTTTCCAAATTAAAACTTGCACACAGCTTGAGCTTCTGCTACATCGATCCACCTGGACTGCAAAAGAATCAGAATGAATTCTTATATTTAGATCTGCTGAACATATCTAAGCTATTTAGATTTTTGTAGTTCTGGAATCTTAAATGTTCTAAAGGCAAAAAGAGGATGAGAAAAAAAGAAAGCTGTGTCACAGTTTTAGGATGTGGCCATTCTCCTGTTCACCCTAAAGGTTTCCATTTTCTCATAATGGGTCTGTCGTTGCTTTTAATTCACTCAGCTGCCTCACTCGCAGCTTACTGTCTGCCTGCCTCGCTTTTTTTGGCTTTAGTAACCGCTTTTTATGCTTTCATCTAGTCATTTCTTTCACAATTGCTTGTTATGCTTCACTTGAACAACTGTGATTTTAATTTAATGTCTTTTTTTTATAACCTATTACCAAATTAGACTTAGTTGCCTGAAAGCCGAGCAGTGTGCTGTGAATTAACATTCCTTCATGTTTGGGCTCTTTGTTCTGCACGCGTCAACCTTTTGAACATTAAATCTCTCCTTCCTTCCAACCCTTTACCTTTTTGCCTTGCCTCCTCTCACTTTCCGTTTGCAGACGGCAACAAAGACCAACGTCTTTCTCGCTTTGAGATGAATACATCGCCTGCTGATGTATTTGACATAGTTAACCTGCTTTAGCTCTTTCAGTGTATTGCATTTGGCAGATGGCGTTGCTTCCTGTCCTTCTCATAACTCGTTGTCCACATCTTCCCCCGACCCCCAACTTCCATTCTGGACCCTAATGACCAAACTTAAAGCTCAGGACTTGTGTTTTGGTATCACTTAGTCTTGATTAAGTCCTGCTCTCAAACTGCTCAAAATTGCACCCAAAAAGAAAGTAGAAGTTCATAAATGTTTCAGTGAACCTATAGGGCGTCTCCACTGATGTCTTTTAACAGTTTCAGATTTTTTTCAAGAGCTTAGAAGCATTTTGACCTGCCCAGATTAATTCACTTCCAAGTACAAAACAATACTGAAACAGAGTGAAAACTCTTTATTAAAGTTACAAATTTAGATTGTTCAAGCATATTTCAGGAGGGTTGTGATCTGGGATTGTTCACTAGTGTTGTGGGAGAAAAAAAAAAATAATTTGCCAAGTACTGCTAGATGAAAATCACTCCATGAAAATCACTCCACCCCTCCCTCCCTCCCCCACCCTTTACTTCTCCTCCCGGCTGCAGCCTCGTCTCTTTGACCGACGAGAACCTGACTGCGGAGGAGAAGGAGCAGAGGGAGCGTGATCGCCGCCTAGCTAACAATGCCAGGGAGAGAGTGCGAGTTCGCGACATAAACGAAGCCTTCAGAGAGCTGGGCAGGATGTGTCAGGTCCACCTGCAGAGCGACAAGGCCCAGACCAAGCTCGTCATCCTGCAGCAGGCTGTCCAGGTCATCCTGAGCCTGGAGAAGCAGGTGCGAGGTAGGTCAGCCGAGAGCAAGCAGGTGTGATCCACTTAGACGGCTGGATTTCTCTCGCTAGAGCTGGACTCGTTCGACTTTGTCTCCACTGACCGCTTGGTGTTCATTTGGCTCTTCTCTGCGGGTCTCTGGCAGTACATGAAGATAGGAGAACAGGAGAACGTTTAAGGAAGTAAATCTCTGCTTTCTGCCAAATGCTTGCACAGCTCACCTCCCTTTCCATCCTTTTGTCTTGCTTGCCCTCTCGCAAAGTTTTTGAAAGTTAACTTTGTTGTTCCGGTACCTGGAGGTGAATATTCGTTTGACATTTGTTTTCTGTTTATCTTTTTAGAGCGTAATTTAAACCCAAAAGCTGCGTGCCTCAAGAGGCGAGAAGAGGAGAAAGTTTCAGGGCTGGAACACCATCTGCAGCTGGGCGGGGGCCACCCTGCTCTGGGGGGGGACGGGCATAACCCCGTGAGCCATATGTAATGCTCAGGTACGTCTGCCGAAGCTTCAATACTGTCTTTCAAGTCTGAAAACACTCGAGTTTGCATTCTTTATTGCATGTGCTGCAATCTGGACAAATCTGAGTTCCATTCATCAGAAATAAAAACTGGGGCCATTTCACAGCTTCTTTTGGCCTCTGCCAGCCTTGAAATATGGGTTTTAAAGTTAATCTGAGCTTCAGTCAGAGGAGACTTTATGTTCAAAATGAGAAGGAGATTGTTTTCTGGGTCTTTTTTGCTCGTTTTTTAAGTTTACCTCCTAAATACTTTGGTACATCTACGCTTTCAACTGTTAAGTTCAGTTAAACATAAAGTGTGAAGAAGAACAGCTGTGCTTTAAAACCTTCAGTATCATATTTATGCAGTTTCTCAGCACCATTGTAGTGCTGCAACTAACAACTATTTTAGTAATCAATTAGTCTATCGATTATTCTGACGATTACTCGATAAACAATGTAAACAAAACTGGGACATTCTCCAAATTGTTCATTTAACCACTTAAGCCTCTTTTATACATTATTGGAATTACATGAAGAGATGTAAGTAAACAATTTAATTACATTTTTAAATAAAAAAAATAGACCTTAACAAAAATTCCTCTTGTGAATTTGAATTAGGTGAAGCTAAAGCTATCTCTGGTCCATTTTTGACTGGGCCAATCAGCAAACAAAAGGAGAGAAGTTGTAAACGATGACGTTGATTTTCTCCGCTGTTTCAGAACTGTAGTCTGCCTGCAGTTTTAGTTCGATCTAAACCTATTTGTAGTGGGATTTGTGATTATTTGAGAGAATTATTATCCTTACTTACTGCTGTTTTTCTTCCCTCCTTTCTCTTCCAGTTCCTGTTGATTGTCCAGCCCTACGAATGAACACGTGGCCTTATCGATCATTGTCGTGCATCTCAGTGTGTGATAATCATGCAAACACCTCATTACTTACAAAACAGGTGGCTACATTCCTGATGATGAGAACAATTACAAGAAGCACACGGGATATAGAAAAAGAATCCAACTTTATTGACTTTTACGTGACAGTACTTGGGACTGAGCACACTGCTTTTGGAGACAGTGGATAATGGACAAAAAATGCTCTTATGATAATGTTTTTGGGGGGTTTTCAGGACATTGTCAAAAATTGCTTTACACATTGGGAGCAAAACCTGTTTGGATCAAAAAACACTTTTGGATCAATTGCTCTGAGTGAAGTTGAGCTTTTTCTTGTTGAGTAGTTATTGGCATTCCCATCAAAAAAGAGGTCTTACATTCTTCACAAGTTGAGAGGGGAGATTTATACATCTGATGATTGAACAAAAATCTGTTTAATCACGCCTTCATCACCCCTCCGGTGTGTAGCGTTTGGGCATGACGGCTGAACTACAGAGAAATGAAGCTCCTCTGCCTTGCAGAAGCATTCAAACCCTGTGAACTTGTTCACATTTTGTCACTTTGAAACCACATCGTTCACTGGGTTTTGTTGAGATTTTACGTGAAATGAAAGGAAATTTTAATTGTTTCCAAGAAATATGCAGAGGTAGGTAGAGCTGCCAAAAATAGTTCTCAAGCACGACTTCAATATTTATTCTACTTAAGTTGAAGTAAAAAGTAGTCAACCAAATTTGGTAAAAAGGCTACTTAGGTACTGAGTACTTTAATAATAATGTTAAATCTAATTTAAGTTGTGAAATGATTTAATATCCATACAGAAAAAAAATATGTGCCTGTTTTACTTTGAATAATAAAGTTTAAAAAAAATTAAGAAATGTCAATCACATTACTACAAAATAAAAAAATTGAGGCAGAAAGAAATAGAGTATTTCAAATCTGTTTTCCACAATTGAAATCAATAGTTTATGATAGATTACAGCTGGTAATGTATGGACCCCTTCAATGGATTTTTTTTTCAAGTTACTCAGTAACACAATAGATACAGACTCATATGTTCGAGCCTTTGTTAATGTTAATTATGGTGATTTTCCACTTGCAGCTAATGAAAGCATGACATTTTAGATTAGAATATTACATCAGAGCAATAAAGACAATAACACAGAAATGTGGACTTAGTGAATTTTCGTAATCTGACAAACGAGCCTTATCACAACACACTGTCTAATTTATTAAATATGACTCCATACATGTTAGACCAGTGAAAAGTACTTCCAGTGACAATACCAACCCACATGTAGAGGGCGACTTGCTTTGCTATTTTCCTTTGTAAATCAACAATTTTTACTACTAACATTGCTATTCTATAAAATCCAAAACCAATATCCTGAAATTTGGGATTGCTGAGTGACAAAATGGGAGCAAGTTAAAGGGGAGTAAATACTCTTCCAGGGCATTCTGCCTGATCTGTCAGAAAAACTGGCTTCTTTTTCTGTTGCTATTTCAGGCTCTTTTTCTTAACTTTATTTCAGTGGCTGAGAAGGTGCCAGAGTCGCTGACTGCGCACTCGGACTTTGGGTTTCTTTTGTTTTCTTGGCCCAGAACCGTGGAGCCCAGAGTCTTTAATCTCTTTAAGTCGTGTACATCTGTTAGTCACTGCCATGCAAGTGGAATGGAAAGACTGCCAGAGAGAGGCCCACCACACACGGAGGCTGATGTAGGTTTGGTTTCGTCGTCGGACCCAAGCGTCCTTCGCCACTTTAAAGCCAGCCGCATCATCCTGCATACATCATAGCCCACATGAGGTCACTGTTACCACATGGTGAACTCATTTAAGTCTCAGAGCAGTTTGTGTTGTGATTAATAACATTTTGTTTGTAGACAATTTGCTAAGTATTGGAAGGGATCATGAGTGTTACCTTTAAGACAATTTCCTCTTTTGCCATTTACTGACATGTTTTGGTTGCTCTCGTGTTGAGCGTTGGGTGTTCTCAACACCGCCCCTCCTGCCCCCTTATTGAACAATTGTGAGGCCTGTTATAAGGATCTTCCTGTTGTAGAGTTTATGCTATATCTTTGTTTTTGTATTTTATTTTTTACGTTGTAATATAGTTGTTTTGCTCGGAATGCTTTTTCCTTTTTGTTTACGTTGTTTTAATGCAAGACAACTAAGTTTAGATTCCACGAACAAAGTGAGTGGTGCCAGGTGCTTGGAGATGTTAGCGAAGACAAATTATCCCGCTGTGACACCACATGTTGTGATATTGGTCCATTTTTTTAAGTACACACTTGATGAAATCACCAAACCTTGTTGGGGAGATGTAATTTGCAAATGTTTTTTATTTTTATTTTGAACAAGAAAACTGATTTCTTTCTTTTGCACACCTCCCTCTTACCTAATATCCAGCATTATAATGAGCTTGTTGATTAATGTGATGCAGTGGTAAGGGAGCTGCAACAAAATTCAGTTTCATTATGATAAGAAACCCTTAAATAGATTTTAAAAAATGGTGGCCTTAGCCATTTTCCTGACTTCAGGAGCTTGGATAATGGTTACTCACCAGTGCCTCATTGCGTCCCAGTGGATGATGTTACTTTCAAGGTTTTATAACTTGTATCTTCTTGCAATAAAAATGAATACTTTAGTAACATCTGTCATGTGAGGTATTACACTTGACGCTGACTTTGGCGTGTAATGAAATGTTACCTGACTAGTAACATGATCTACAACTTTGAAGCTTAAAATTGTATTGAAATCTCTCCTCTTTCACATGTTGCTAAGATTTTTGCCTTAGAACTGGCAAGTGCATTGATATTTATGTACAGCTGCAAGATGTACCCATGTCAATTTTATCACTGGAAGCTGACACTGATAGGGAACAGTATTGTCACTCATCCCGCCCTGTGGACGAGCCTCGTTTACTCAAACACTTCCCAAGGGAAAAAAAAAGACTTTGTATAATTTGGAAAACCACTTTTGGAGATTTTCTTATGTCAGTGGATATTTCTGCAGTAACTTTGTCTCAAAATGTACAATTGATATGTTTGTTAACAGACCCTGTCTGTCCTCAGTGAACAATGACCTGCCACAGATTTCTGTCTTCTCATGTTTGGGGACATTATCTATGTAGGCTATGTCCTCAAAGTGCCTCCAGTTTCCTATTTTTTATATAAAAAGTAGATATTGAGAACTGTTGTGTATATAACAGTGATGTAGCAATAAATGTGCCATTTTTAATAACATCTGTTCTTTCTGTTGTTATTAAGACCTTTAAATTCTAAGAAGAAATTCATTTTTACCCAAAGGAACAGGATCTTTTTTGATCTACAAAAAGATCACTTCAATTTGTTTTTTTATTTAGTTCTGACAATTAAACTGAATTGAGTTCTGTAGAAAGAGTTGATCTCCTCTATATTTACATATTCATATTAATTTACTATGAATTGGACGTAATTATTACTGCTTCTGTAACACGAAAAAAAACCATATAGACCCCTACTTGTGTTGCTTGTTTCATGCAGCAAACTTGCCACTCATAACATGGCCTGCCGCTTACGTATAGGTTCTAAGGGCCTGTAAAAATGTCCTTTAATGCTTCAATTGTCGTCTATTTTCATTTTTATCATATGTAAATCAATAAGAAATAGTAGTAGTTACAAAAAAACTGACATCAGAACAAGTTAATATTCTACGAAGGAAAAGTAGCAAATGAAAACTAACTGAGACACGTTATTATTGTTGTCGTTCAGGGTCAATAAAAAAAACTTCATTTAAAAACTCAAAGTAATAACATATTCAGGAAGTCTACATAGAAAACATAGACGTTTGGGAGGGATGTAACAGGAGCACTAGATAATTTTTGTTTTGTCACTAAAGTCCACAACTTTTATTTTGGAAACAATCGGAAGTAATTAAGATGTGTTGTGGCGGAAGTTCTTCTCATCATTTAAAGCATCGCGACCTGTACGTAGAAGGGCATCTGTCAGCTAAAATGATTGGTAAATTGATCGGTCAGAAGTACATATCCATCGCCAAATCGTGGTATGTGCTTTTATATTGCTTTTTTTTTGGTAAATAATTGAATATATTTGACGTTTGGAGCTTGGAGTCGTGGCTTAGAACTGCCTAAAATTAGCCGTTAGCCTAGCCGAGGTCATCGCAGTGGGGACATGGGTATGAATTCAGGCTATTAGCTCGATTCTGGGTCAGAAACCGGTGAAATTGCAAATATGAAACATTAAACATTATCCCCTATTTTTTGTTATTTTTCCCGATTACGATATAGCATTGGGAATATGTACCGTGTGAACAACTAGCTAACTGGCTTTCTTTTTCAAATACTTAAAATAAAAACAAGGATCAAGATATTCTAGTAAATTATTTAAACGCTTTATACAATACTTCAATCTTTTAAGTAGGGATTGGAAATGAAATATCCTTAAAATGTTAATATGTAGAAGCATCTGAACTGGAAAAAGAAAGAATGTTTTGCATAGTATAATAGTTTTTGCCTGTCTTAACTATTCATTAATTGGACATGTTAGTTTTCTTGCATGTATGTTTTAATAATTTGAGTAAACCCGTCATAATTGTGTAGGATTATGAGTTTCTACACAATCTTGGCAAGTTTGGAACCTGCCCCCAAGGAGACGTGGATTAGTTTATTTTCTGTCAATTAACCTCCACTTCTTTCTACTGCTCTTCCCTCTAGAAATGAGACTGTTATTTCTATTCTGTGTTTATTTACTGTATAATTTCTGATGTAAGGCTTGACTAACATGTTTTTTATGCTTGTTTTCATTTGTTTAACATGTATTGTCTATTGTTTTTTTTTAATCCAGCTAATTGAACAGACAGCCAAATGCAATTTTTTTTAGCTTCACCTTAATTTGTGGTTCCCTTTAATACAGATTGGTTTTTGGCTCACTTATGTGTCTCAGAGTGATTTCTTTCCACTCTCCAGGGTCCCCACTATGACCTTGTGGGGAACAACCGGAGGCGTGGCCGTGGTCTACTTCACAGACTGGCGTGTGATTCTGGATTATGTTCCCTACATCAACGGCAAATTCAAGAAGGACGAGTAGGGGCAGTCTCTTCAGTCAAAGGTAGCTACATAGAGACACAGTGTGTATTAATCATTTGGCTCTGTGTTGTCTGCAGTAGCGCTTTGCCCATCAAAGAAGACTGTTGTTTTGTGCAAGATGATGATGATGATAATTGAATTTCTTTCTGTTTGTTTGTTTTGGTGTTTCATTTGTATTCTTAAATTATATTATGTCTAGGTCATTATCAGTAAGAAAATGAGCAAGCTTTTTTTTTGTCCAGATCATTTCCATGGGTATCGTTTACATCTGGAAAATACATTTAGTCAAATTTGCACTTTTCATCTTGTCACAAGTAACAAGTCTCTATGTTTGGTCACCGTAGGACAAAACAAAATTCTGAGACAATCAATAACTGCTTAAATGTCAGGATGATGTTGAACCCTGCAAAAAAAGGAAAAGTCTACTGTGAAGTAATTAACTCTACATCAATACATGTCCATCCATCCATTTTCCTGCACCTTTGTCCCTTACTGGGGTCAGGAGGGTTGCTGGTGCCTATCTCCAGCTATCGTTTCAGGCGAGAGGCGGGGTCACCCTGGACAGGTCGCCAGTCTGTCGCAGGGCAACACAGAGACACACAGGACAAACAACCATGCACACACACACTCACACCTAGGGACAATTTAGAGAGACTAATTAACCTGACAGTCATGTTTTTGGACTTTGGGAGGAAGCCGGAGTACCCGGAGAGAACCCATGCATGCACAGGGAGAACATGCAAACTGCATGCAGGAAGACCGGGGCCGGGAATCGAACCCAGAACCTTCTTGCTGCAAGGCAACAGCTCTACCAGCTGCGCCACTGGGCAGCCCATCAATACATGTGTGCGATTTTATTTTTGGTCTTACACCTCCATTCATGAGGTTGATGGAAAGTGCTTGAATCTTGTTGTTTTGAATAAAAAAAATCTCAATTTGTAATTTTCTTTTCCCAGGTTGGTTTTTGTTTCTTGCTTGCTACCGATACTGAGACGTTCATAACAAGCATGAGCCGCTGCAGCCTGTACATTGGACTGTGGCCCCTCTGTAGAGCCCATCACTATCACCCCAGTCAACACCGAACTGCTCTCATCAACTTTAAGTGGAATCGTCCAGCCATTTGATGTCTTCGTTGTTTTCTGTCAGTGTAAAACAAAAGAACGGATGAAAAAGAAAACCAATGTCATGTCTGCTGCTTCCTCTCTTCATCCTCAGTGTGAGGATTTTTTTTCACCTTAAATCATTGTGTTATATGGATCAAAGTAGATTTTTGATTTTGCTTCAAAAAGAAGTAAAGTATGTATTTTAACTTGTGTTTGTGTGTCATTTTTATGAGCATTTGCTAAATGACTGAAAACTTCTAAAAACAGGATTGAAGGGATTTTTACAAACTAAATTCAATTCCTAGAGGAATTTGCTTGCAGTATAGACTGTTGACTGAATCAGATCTTAGATTGGCTGGAATGTGCCTTTATGAAAAAAGGGTCTCTTTATACTTGCTTTAAGAGACCACGAGATAAGGATCAGCTGAGTTGTATGTGAAAGATGATTATTCTTATCTGGAGTAAAGTTGGTTGAGCTACTTTCTTTTGTTGCATTTCACTATAGAAAATTATCACAAACTTAAGTTACAGGCCAACATAAGGCCTGAAATTAATTAATATGATGTGTGGATATTTAGGTTTATAAATTAAGATCTGAATATAATTTAAAACAGTTTCTAGGGTGAGCAAAAATAGTTTCTATATCCAAAGCTGTATTCTTATTCTATTATTGCAATATGTGTGTGGTTCCCAAGTGCAATAAAAGGTGTTTTATTACAGCTACTAACTTTAAACTACAACCATCTGAAAACAGCCCCTATGTAATAAATAAAATGTAAAAAGTCACCTGCAGGAGGAAGCTGCTCCTGCTTTCTGATTTTGTGCGCGAAAACGTTTAGCGCAGAGATGTCAAAGTCGGACTAGTTTACAGTGTTGTGTGGCGCATGCATTACAGTAGATTATGTTGCGCGTCCAGCAGGCGGAGTGATCTGCATGCGTTAAAAAGTCCTGACAGCAGGATTCGACAGCTAAACACTGTAAATTTGGGACAGGTAGATAGCGGACTTTTTCTCCCCTCTTTTTTCGCAGAATCTCCAGCCAACACAGCGATTCAAAACGGGACCATGGAGAGAAAAAGGTGAGGCGTTGAACTGCCTGCTAGTTGAGTTGTTCTAAACAAGATGTGCAGGCACGCGTTCGTTGTGCAGTTAAACACTCATTAGCATGTGGATATGGAGTTATGTATATTCTCTGTCACCGTCTTAAACAAATTGATATTTTGTGGGTCCGTTGGATTTATAGTTTAATGTGACTGGAAGCGGTAGGTACGTTGTTTGGGTAGTTGTTGTTCCGCAGGGCGCTAGCTTGATTAGCTAGCTAAGTTTCATTGTTTACACACGCTTGAGTCGCGAGGGTGCAGGGCCCGGTGTTGCGCTTCATTCAACGACACCCTCCACTCTGGGACCTTATGACGACTTCCTGCTGGCAAAAAAAGTGTTTTTCCGTCAGTTATCAACTAATTGGACGATTGTTGGTTTTAAATATGTTAATTGTAGTTGAGTAAAATTATCTAGAACAAGTTAAATTATTATTATGATTATTATTGGTCACAATAAGGATAAAAAAATACTTTAGGTTGTTATTACTGCCTGGCTTGTCGTTACCAGTCTATCCAGTCACCTCTGTATTGGGCCACACATGAAAGAGGAAGGATGTAGGGGCCTCATATGTCCAACTGACTATAGAGGTAGAGTTAGTTTTTTTTTTCTAATCCACTTCTCTTGCAGCTCTTAAAATCCCATCAGAACTTTTCTTTAGTTTAATAGGGAATGACCCACCCTTATCAACTTGCCTATGATCAAATTAGCCAATATTTTCTCAAATTCTCTGATCATTGATCATCACAACAACTGAAAAGTATGATTTCTTTCTGGGTCTGTGAATGCATCAAGATGGGGAAAAAATCCTATTTTTTCATTCTGTCAACATACTGAGAAAATGCAAGTTGTTTTTTGAGGTTTGTTTTGAGTTTTGTAAAATCAGATAGTTGTTAGAAATGTGCTTTTATTCATTCATAGGGATAATCAGGTAGTTTCTTTGTAAAGAGGCCATCAGCATCCATTTCTTTTACAGCCAACTTTTTGTTTTGATTGTAGGCGTACAATAAAGTTGCCATGAATTACGTTTATGTCTAATAGTCCTTAGATATAAAACTGTAGCTGAGCCTAATAGGAAGGTCAGATTTCTAAGAAACCTGTAAATCTTTTTCAGCCGGTAAAAAGTCTGATTGGTTTATCTCAGACACAAATGTGCCTGAATTGATGTTTGTCATTTCATCTATTGGAGGTGGACGTCCAGAGGCAGCTGAGGAATACAACCCTGGCATGCAGAAAATTAAAAAAAATAAATAAATTTTTTGCGTTATATAGTGTTTATAGCCAAGTAATATTGGTAAATCACCCCTTCAGTAAACCTACTTAAATGTCCCATTTCATGCTACATTCACTGACAATTTGAAAGAACACTTCATCATATTTAGTTTTTTTCTTTCTTTTACTTTTTCAGCCTACCCGTTAAGCGTATTCTCAACAAGCCACAGATTTTCCGCAGTGACCTTCGCACCGATGTGAACGCAGGCCAGCCGCGGGCCGGACGATCGCTGCAGACCAAAGTGCAGAGAAGCAGACACAAGAATCTCTACGATGTAAACCATCAGCTCAAGGTGAGATCAACAGCAGACTGTTCAGGAAAGACAACAACCTTCTAGAAACTAATATTGAATAAGTTGGCAAGATAATTTTTTTTGTTAATTTTCAACAGGGTTTTTCCCCTTTTATTGAAAAATAAAATGCTACAAAGCTTAGTAGCCCTTAAAGTTTAGACTTTTCATTTTATTTAAGTATATATCAAGTTTTAAAAACACGGGATTTATGAGTTTAAATGTTAAATCCTGTGTGTATTTAGTTGGGCCTTCTCCGGTTATGTATTGCATTGTTACATTAGTCACTGGTAAATGGTACTTTTAAAATGTCTCACTTTTTAGAGTTCTGTGCCAAAGTTTTAAAGAAGAAAAAAGACTGTGAACAAAGCAAAGAGAAATCTGTCTTTTCTTGTTGTGTCTATCCTCTGCTTTCGGTGCTGCTGGAAAGTTCTTCCAAAAATCTTGCAGAACTAATCAGATCTTCATCCTTGTAGTGTTCTGTCTCAAGTAATCTTCCATTAAATGCAGAAAAGCAAAGCCAAGCTTGTGAAGAACATCTATATCCGTTCATAGCCTTCAGAAACACATTGTTGTTCAACTTTCTAGCCTTCCTGATAACAATATGCCTTCTGCTTTCAGCCAAATATTCCCCATTTTTGACTCACCAGGCCAGAGTCGCTGCCATTTTTGCACAAATTTGAGTCACTTAGCTTCGTTTCATTTTGGTTTTATGGTTTTCACTATGCAAGTCTTCAAGGAAGATCAGTCGTGTTCCGACTGACTTCTCTGGACTTGATGCTGCTTTCTACCAGTTCTGAGCTGATGGCTCTGTGGGATATCGTCTGATTCCTGAGGGAAATTAGCTTAAAGTGTTCTTATCTGCTGCATTAGGTTTCATCTTCATCTTCAAGGCTTCCAGTATCTTTGTGATTGTGAAGCTTGAGTAACACACCTTGAGATTTTGGTTTGCTTTAAGATCTTCTGTCTGTGAGAGCGAAGCCACCAAATTTAACACACCCGAGTCACATGATATGACACAAAATGGCTAACTGGACACAATTTGGACAATTTCACTTAGTCGCATGCTCACTTTTGTTGCCAGCTGATTGGACGTTATTTGGGTGTGTGTTCAGTTATTATAAGGGAACGACAAACTTACACAGAAATACAAGCTGCTTATTGACTGCTTTACATTTGATCAAAGTGTCATAACCTCCATGTTGTCCAATGAAAATATATAATAATAAAACATTTACAAAAATGTGAGGGGTGTACTCACTTTTGTGAGATACAGTGACTACCTTGAGTTTTCTTCTTGTTGCCATTGTAATTGACCTGTTTGGCAGCAGAATTTTTTGTTTATTTTTTTCTGCTTCAACAACGATGGAGTATTGATGATCTTTAGCACATGTTTGGTGTAATTGATGATCATTCACCTGGTCATAAACCTACATGATTGTAGATTGCAACTGCAACTATGAAAACTAAAGATGGATTAAAAGTGTAATAACTCCAAATATCTAAAATTTCTACCGTTTTCTTGCTTTGCATTTTGTACATTGCAGTTTTTGTCTTGCATAGCAATATTAAGAGTTTGTTTTGTAATGCTTATAAAACAACCTCTTTAGGTTTTAATCAACTTCACCACAATTAAGTTGCTAATGACAAAGCAAACAATAAAACAGTGATTCTACCAAATACACCTGCTGTTGTTTTTGTTGTAGTTATGTCATGCCGTCTCTTCTCCAGGTCAAGCCTGATTTAAACACAACACTCCCAGTCCGACAGACTGCTTCCATCTTCAAACAGCCAGTGACTAAGATAACTAATCATCCCAACAACAAGGTGAAAACAGACCCTCAGAAGGCGGTGGACCAACCAAAGCAAGTGAGTTGGAGGATGGAGGAAAAAGTCAGGACGTTGTTTTAATGTTGCCCTGAATAAGGAGCATATTGGCTTCCAGCTAAAAGTCGAACATCTGTCTCTCTGGTCAGCTGTTCTGGGAGCGGAAGCTGAGCGGGTTAAATGCATTCGACATAGCAGAAGAGTTGGTGAAAACTATGGACCTTCCCAAAGGTTTGCAGGGTGAGGACAGCACTACCAAGATGCGAAGAAGCTGTAGTTCAAAATTAGCATTTTCCCATCCTTTTTCTTTTTTTTTTCCTCAGGCGTCGGGCCGGTGTGTTCTGATAAAACGCTGCTGTCTGCCATCGCCAGTGCGCTGCACACCAGCCCAGCGCCCATCACCGGCCAGCTCACTGCTGCGGTGGAGAAAAACCCAGGAGTCTGGCTGAACACAGCTCAGCCTCTCTGCAAGGCCTTTGTGGTGACTGATGATGACATCAGGTAGGATCAAGTAGAGCTAAAAGTACAGAGCATTTGTGTGAACTCATTGTTTCTTCCTTTATAGAAAATAGTTCCGTTAAATGACCAACCGGCTCTTTTGAAAGAGATTATTCGGAGTGTCAAAGGTGATTCTTGTGATTGTGTTAGTGCTGCCAAGGGTTGTCCGTTTGCTCTGGGGTCAGAGGGTGTAAACCGTTACAACTTCTAACTAATTTATGATTACAAGACATGTGTAAAATTAGGACTTCCCTTTAAATATTGAGCTCTGTCAATAAAAGTGTCCACGTATGAATGGCTAATAGTTTCTTGGGGAAAATAAAGTGATCTAATTGCAGGTTTAAACTGAATTTCTCTGGTTTGACTCATGAAACAAAAGTGAACAATAGAAGGGTGTTTTCTAACTAGGGTTGCCATAGTGATCACATTTCTAACTGAAAATTGATATTAAAAAATACACTTAATCATAATTGACCCTGGCAACATTTTAAAAGCATTCTTTTTAACAAAAATAATTTTAAAAAATCGGTTATACTGACAACATTTTCCTTTTAAGGTTTCCTCGTTTTAACTGTTGAGTTATTTCAACCTTTTTTAGAAAAGAAAAAATACCATTTATGTTCCATAGCAAAACTGTAGAGTGGATAACATTTCGATACAATATCTTTTATGAAAATTTTTTTTTTAAATTGGATTTAGCTATGCAATTAATTGGAAAATGTATATTTTTAGTGCTAGCACAAATATAAAGTTCATCCAAATGTTTCCAGCTGTTTAGTTTCTGTGTTTCCAGTCATTTTTGCTTCTATTTCCTCTGTGGTTCTCAGCTGGGGTAGATTGATGTGTGTTTGTGGTCCAACTAGTTTCTGCTCATGCTTTTCACTTCAGTCTAGATTCAACTTTCATATGGTTTTACTCATTTTATCATACTTATCATAATTGACCAGAATAACCCTTTAACTGCTTATGGAGTTTGGCACCACCACTGTTACAGCTCAGTTACATTGGATGATGAGTCTGTGAAAAGAGGTTTTCAAGTCTTGCCATAGATTGTGGAGTATTTTTAGGCCTGGGCTTTGACTGGGCCACAAATATGCTTTGAGCTAAATCATCCCATTGTAGCTCCAGCTTGTTATCCTGCTGGAAAATAAACCACCAGTGTAGAGAGGACCTGCAGTCTCTAGAAGGTTTTCTTCAACCATTTAGCTTCATCCATCCTCCTATCGACGCTCATCAGCTTCCTTGACCCTGCTAAATAAATCAGCCCCACAGCTTGATGCTGCAGGCACCATGTTTCTCTGTAGTGATGGCATGTTCAGAGGGATGAGCAGCACTGGCTCCTGCCATTCATTTTCTAGCATGTCTAAAGGTTAAATTTTTGTCTCTTTTTATCAGATCACCCTGTTAAGCATGTTTGCTGTGCCTCCTACATGTTTTGTAGCAAACAGCAAATATGACTACTTCTGGGTGTTTTGGGGTTGTTTTTTTTTAAAGATTTTTGAGAACCATATTTCATTTTCCTTCAACTCACAAATATGTGCTATCTGATGTTGCTCTTCGCATAAAATCCCACTAAATTACATTGAAGTTTGGAAGACAACTTGGCCAAAAACATTAAAAGGCTCAAGTTGAGGACCAGTCTATTCAAATTGAGGAGTTAATGGATCTTGATGCCTTGCCTCTGAGTGATGATGGGATGGAGGAAGCAGATTAAAAGATGGATTGGAATTTGTCTGCAATAATGTGGACGCTTCTCTGGTCTATCGTGGTGAAGAAGGAGCTAAGATCCCCCGTGAAAACTCTTAACTTCACAAGTCTATATTGCAACTCCGGACAAGCGACTTGAATCATGACCAAAACAAGAAGACGCTTTCATTTTTTTTAAGGCACAGATTTTTATGTGCACCTCGTCTGCACTGTGGAGTGAAGTTATTTCTTTCTCCGTTTCAGCCGTTTCTTAGGAAAGTTGCCTATGAAAACAGCTCCGCGCTCTCTCCCCTCCTGTCCACCTCTCCTCCCATTCGGCTCGGCTCTGAGCGCTGCGCGCAGAGCAGCTGTGAGCCTCACTCACAGCTGAGAGGCAGGCAGAGAAACGGGAAGAACCCCGGAATTATGTAGCTGCTGTAAACAAACCACAGCAAAGCATCACTTTATATGCAGCCAGTCACTTCTGTGGCAACAGCAAGGACTTTTGTTTTTAATCAGCTCTTCTTAATAGATTTTCCTCAGGAAATAAAAACTTGTCATGAGTTCATGGATCCATTTCCTCCATAAGAGCTTTTTGATGTTTTTAGGGGTTTCTGTCAAACAAATGGAGGAACTGCCCAAAAATAAATCTCATTCTAACAGCCCTTTATAGGATGACTTCTAGTTCTGTATTACGCTCTGTGTTGCTACAGTTTATGCATTGCTCTTTATTTCCTTTTTATAATCCCATTTAAAATCTGTTGCCTCTGCTAATTTTCTTCCATGACAGGAGAAAAAAGTAACTGTACTTCTGCACAGGTATCTTGGAATACATGCATCAGTGTACTTTTGACAAATCTGTAACTTTAGAGCCACAGCATGTCATCTTTGACATTGCATGTGTTTCTGTGTGCAGGAGGCAGGAGGACCTGGTGCAGAATGTGAGGAGACGACTTGAAGAGGCCCTGATGGCCGACTCTCTTGCTCACATAGAGGATGTTGCTGCAGAAGCAGCGGACGACAAAGTGGAGAAAAAGACCGAGCCGCTGGAGAATGAGACGTTATAGCCGAGGTAGACGGAAACACAGCGCGAGAGCTGTTTGATTCATACAGTTTACAAAAATATAAACTGCTTTAACTTCCTGAAAGAGTAACGCATTTTTTTCCTCATCTCTTCTCAGGTTTGCTGATAAACTCCATGTACTAAGAAAAAGAAAAAAAGACTCCATTTTGTTTCGAATGCAAAAAAAAAAAGATCTTTAAAATTTCCCTAACCCAAACAAAGTCTGTCATCTTTATTGTTTTATATTTTTACACTTGGTAGTGTAATCCTAAAAGGGTGCTTTTTTTTTGTTTGTTTTTACCTCTACTAATGTAAGGCAGCTGTGGAAGGTGCTCAATTCAATGCAGTGTTACATTTAGTTTCCAGCTGTTTAACCTCAGTGTTGAAGTTACAAACCTCACATATGTGAATTTGCGTGTTTTTATAATGTCCATGTTGGTTCTGCAAAGGCTGTATATTTTTACCTGTTCTCCCAGATTGCGTTGCTTTATATTTTACTGATACTGTAGGTGGTTTGTTATACGGTGTGTTTCTGAAAGCGTAGAAAAGCTGCAGTATTTTTATATGAACACAGCACTCATGTGGCTGTCATTAAAAGACTGTCTTCTTCAAGTTTTACGGTTCGTTTTGTTCATGATACTTTTGAGTATACTAAGCCGCTACATTTGCATTGTTTGCGTTCTTTTGCCAACAACATTAAAGTTTAGAGAGTTACGTTAAAGATCCGGAAAGGCGAGTGAAACTGTACAACACTGATGTACTGTACATCCTTATGCTATTTTTGTTTGTGAAATAAATGCAGCTTCTTTATAACTCATGAGTTTGTTTTACCGACAACGCAGTGCAAAAATATTCATAAACCTTAAGCTTTTTTTAATTTTTTTTATATTTTGTCAGGCTTATTATGACTTTTTAACATGTGGGTTCAGACTGAGCTGTGGATCTCTGCAGCTCCTCCAGAGTTACCATGGGCTTCCAAGCTATTTCTTTGATTAAATTAAACACAAACAGTAATACAAGGAGCAATAATATTTGATTAATACTCTTTTTTTCCCCCCCTTTTTCAATTATCCATAGTTTCAAGGGATGTGAATATTTCCACAAGGCACAGTAATGATTTTTGATTACCAATCATAATAATATATATACATTAGGAATCCAAAATCCTCAATCTGTGCCTTCTCTGTAAGCTATAACTGGGCATTCACAATCCTGTGGAAGATCATTGTTGATGTGTTGAAATGTTGCATTTAATGTGTTTTTGCAGCAAACTTAACAAATTATGAAATAAGATGTATCAATTGAACAGAAGCAGGTGAAAGAGATGTTTTCAACAATACCTTTACTGTATAAGACAGTATATTTAAGAGCTTTTACCCAGGATCCCCTCTCCTTCCTGTTTCACCTTAACTGAGGTCATCAACAAAAAAAAGAAAAGTGGAAACGGCATCAAGTGAGATTGAGTTCCTTTATATCAGGGTGCAGAGGAACGCCCTCTGCTGCTGGTGCATCCTTTATCAAAATTTAGCTCAAGTGTTTCATTTTATTTCCATTGTTATTTTTGATTAATTGTTAAAGGGGTTGAGATATAAGACCAGCTATATGAATCGTATAATTCATTTATGAGTCGACTCGTGTGATTTTCAACGCGTACATGGGCTTGTATTTAAAACATGTAATTTTTTGAAATGGTAAATTATATATTTAAATGGCCTCTTCGGTGTGTTTTAAGGTCAGTAATAATCAGACATTGCCCTTGTTATAAAATAAGCTATGAAGCAAACAATACCACTGAGCATGAGCATCACTCGGAGGTGTAATTGGACCACCCCAAACACCTCATTGGTAGCCATGATGAACACACCCAACCATGACCATATACTTTAATTTCAATCTATTTATTCTCCTGATCTGCCCGCGCTGTAACCGGACGCGTAAAAAACATATTTCTTAACAAATTAAATCAGAGTGTCGCATATCGGGAGCCGGAGCGGCAGCGAGCGGCGCATCGATGCTGCATGTGGCCTCTGAACCCATTGTTGTGTCGCGGCTGACGTCAGTGCCGTGTGTGCGGCAGACGGAGCGGCGTACGCCTGGTGAGACAAAGGCGGCGGAGCGAGCGGGGTCAGGCGGCAGCACCGAGCGGAGCAGAGAATCACTGGTTTATAACTCAAAGGGAACTCCCAGCCTCGGGTTTCAGCCACGCTTCTCACTGACGAGACGGAGAATGAAGACTCAGCGGCCCTCCTAGGAGCGTGCTGTGGCCGTCCGGGAAGACAAAACAACATCGGTGCCCCCTTTTTGCTTTTTAACGTTTTTTCCCCTTCTCCAACGCCCCCCATTTAGCTTGGCTAGTTAGCTGTCGCGCTAAGCTCATTGCGCTGCACTGATCTCCTCCTCCTTTCTTGCTGCTTCTCGTCTTTCCCTCAAGACTGAACGACAGGCGAAGAAAGGATATCAGCGGTCAGATAAAGTAAGTTTGTGATGTTTCCGCGCTTGTTTAATTTTAAAAAACAACACGGCTCTTTTTTATATTGAACACAAGTTCGACTGGCAGAGCGGAGCTAAAGCAGCTAGCCGCGGTGCTCCCAAACAAAGGGGTCGACAACGTGACTGTGAGCCGACTGTGGAGCTAGCTCGTTAGCTCTCTTCTTTATGCTAAAAACAGCGTCTGTTCATTCTCTACTTTTTATTTTAACTATTGTGACACGTGCATTAGTGACAGATGATACGGCTACCATTCCTAGTTTCATTAATGTTGAGAAATACTTTAATTCACTTGTGTTGGGACAAGACAACAAGCAGCCTGCTGGATGGGCTCAGTTGTCAGACAAGCTGCCACAACAGACAAAGCAAGCCGCTCAAATCAACACTGGTAGAGCTCGCTGCTGTTGATTGGTACTCACCTCCACGCGTGTTTTACATATTTATTGGAAACTCTTTATTTTCCTCCCCCCCTTTTAATGCATTTTCTTTTTTGTGTGTGTTTTTCAGCTGAAGGTGAGATCACTCCTAACAAACTGGCATCCGTGATCTGATGTGAGATCCACGGAGAGACTATGCCTAGCCCTTTATTTCACCCCGAGATAATGGACCACGACGTGGTGATCAGCAGCCAGCACAGTGGCGTGGCTCTGCCCCGGGAGACGGACCAGGACTCCCGGGATGAGGACCACCAAGAAGTTCTCCGCTTCGCCCTGGACCAGCTGTCACTCATGGCCATGGATAAAGTGGACTGTGGGGGCGGCGGCGGTGGAGGCAACGGGCTTGTGGACTCTCTGGACGGGACCCAGGGTCCGGGCTCTGAGAGCTGCAACGGCGTGGGTGGAGGGGGCTACGTGGATCTGCAGATGCTGGAGCATCCCAGCGGGTCCCGGGACTCGCCGACGTCCTGCTCTCCGTCCCCGGAGTACTACGGCTCGGGCGGGTACCACATGGCCGGGTCCCACTCCATGCTCCATGGGGAACAAAGCTCCGTCCTCTGCAACAGGAAAAGAAGCGTGAACATGACTGAATGTGTGCCTGTCCCCAGCTCCGAGCATGTCGCTGAAATAGTGGGGAGACAAGGTAAGAATGCAGATTGATAATTGTAATTATTGCATGTTTGTGTTTGTGTCGGAGTCTGGCTTGCTCTTTGTTTGGGTGACTGTCTGGTGAGAGGGGGGCTCCCTGAACTTAAACCCCCTCAGAGCTCTAAGCATGCTGCTCCGATCGCCTTGTTTTGGTTTTTAAATAGCAACCATAATGCGGTCTCTGGCTCAAAAATGGCACATCTGTCTGTTTTCCGCCGTTATTTTTCCTCAATATTTTGACAATAATCTGACAAGAGAGTGGGAGAGTGAGGGTGGCTGATGAGGAGGATGGAGGGGGAGGGGTGGAAGAGGGTCAGACAAAGCAGCAGATTGTCGGGAGTCTGGACGTGTCTAGAAGCCTGCACCAAACAAAGAAAACCTAGCGAAATCCCGCTCCGCTTGTGCGTGGCGCATAAAAAGCGGCCGCTTTCACCACAGACATCGCATCTCGAACGCGAAAACGTGCCCATGTCGTCTTGTTATCGCGATTTCTGCGCGGATTTGAAGCTCAAACAGGGGCAAAGCAGGCGCACAAACACGGGACTGGGCGGTGTAAACGCCCTGCACCCAGCGCTGTCTGCCGATGCTGCCGCTCGCCTGGGAGCCGAGCCCCTTTTTTACACAAAGCATTTCCTTACGGTTTTTAATCAACATGTAACCTGAAGTGAGGCTGGACGTGTGTTTCGGGCTCAGTATTTTCGTCGCAGCCGCGCTAGCGTTACGGCATTGTTCTCTTTGTTTGAAAAAGCCATGCTTTCTGCTTCCCAGAATGACATCACGCTCCGTGCGTCCCATTGGTCGCCGACAGTGAAGCCCTCGCATTTAAAGATACAGAGCAGCGGCGGAGCTGCCGAGGCCAACATTACATGACAGACACCGCTGCAGCTACCCGCTTTATGCTTTGCCTCACTTACAGCTAGAATACCTGCTGCTATGATCGCCATTGCTCCATTAGATTGCCAGTAATGGCCGGTTTTAGACAGCGCAGGATATAAACAAGGCAGACGGCAGGTAGTCCTGATTGAAGTTCAGTATCCAATCAAACAATTAGAAGTCCAGCATTTTCGATATGTTTGTGTTTATATAAGTCATTAATGCAGTGTGAGCAAGACAACTTAAATGCCTTATTATCATCACTGTTGCTACTGATTTTACTATTTTTAATGATTATCATCAGTAATACATATTTTAGAGAGGTGTTGTTTTCTAGTTATACTAGTGTATTTATACAGCCTTATCTACATGTTCAGCAATGTTATGTTAGGAAATTAATATTTTTTTGTTCAAATTATTGCAACTAAGCAATTTACATTTTAAGCTATTTGCTTTTATTGAGCGATTCTAGACATTAACCTGAAAAAAAAGCATATTATTATAAGCTTTATTTAAAAAAACCCAAGTTATTAATACTTGTTTCATACAGTGTGTTTATGTTGTGATGTATTTGCTTTTACTGATTGATTATGACTTCAGGCTAAATTGGCAGTTAAAATTGTGTTATTCTTCTGAAGATGCTAGTGAATGTGTCTCATTATTCTGTCTCTCTTTAACCTCTTTTTAGGAAATCAGACAAATCACCCTTTCAACACCACTAGCCCTCTGTTTTCTCACCATTTTGGTTTTTGACAGAAAAATTCTGTCTGTAGTGTTTGGATTTGCAATAAACCCGATGCAGGTCCATGCTCATGGAAATTAACGTAACCTAATGTTGACATCTGTTGAATTTTGAAGAAGTTATAAAGGCCTGAATGACCGCAGTATGGCAACTTGTTTCAATTTATTTATTTTTTTTATTCACATGCACATAGATATTTGACATAATTATATAAAATAATCCTTTTAGATAATGTAATTGAGACCCTAAGCCCTGTTTCAGCAAGTGTCATTTATTGCATCAGGCTGTTGTTTTGTTATATATATGGTAAAGGTACATTAGGTCAAAGAGAAATGTGGGTCTGAAACAAGTTTGTGTGGCTTTTACTTTTTCAGGTTGTAAGATCAAGGCCCTGCGTGCCAAAACAAACACCTACATAAAGACTCCAGTCAGAGGAGAGGATCCGGTCTTCATCGTGACGGGGCGCAGGGAGGATGTGGAAATGGCCAAGCGTGAAATTGTATCTGCAGCCGAGCATTTCTCCATGATCCGGGCGTCTCGCTGCAAAGCTGGAGGGCCAGGCGGAGGAGGCTCTCTGCCCGGCCCTCCTCACCTACCGGGACAGACCACCATACAGGTACAGAATCCGTCTGGGGCTTGGACAATAGAAATGGCTGAAATCAAGGTTGGAATAACGTCTTTCTTTTGTCGATTCAGGTGAGGGTCCCCTACAGAGTGGTCGGTTTAGTCGTGGGGCCGAAAGGAGCAACCATCAAGCGCATCCAGCAGCAGACTCACACCTACATCGTGACCCCCAGCCGAGAGAAAGACCCCGTCTTCGAGGTGACGGGAATGCCGGAGAACGTGGACAGAGCGAGAGAGGAGATCGAGACCCACATTACCCTCCGAACTGGAACCTTTGTTGACCTTCAGGGTGACAACGACTTCCACACCAACGGGACTGACGTTAGTCTAGAGGGCCTCGGCTCCCTCAGCGGGGGCCTCGGAGCATCACTCTGGTCCAGAGCCACAAGCCACCACCCTGCCCCTCCTCCTCCCCCTCCGTCCCCACCCCCATCTCTTCCCATGTCCATGCACCACTCCTCCAGCCGGAAGATGTCCTCTTCGGTCACCTACCACACGCACAACGGCGGCATCAGCTCAGACAGCTTCAGCTCCAACAGGAAGCCCACCGAGGGCGGCAGCCCCACCAGTCCTTTCAGCACAGGCTCCAGCAGCGCCGGAGGAGGCTTCACCTTTGGAGGCGACTCCACCCCGGTACTTGCTTCCTCGGACGAATTGGGATTCGAGTTTAGTGCTTCCAACATCTGGGCGCCTTTTGTCAACGGCGGAGCCGGGAGCAAGACCTCCGCGTCTTCTCAACCGCAGCAGCCTCTGCGCCGCAACAGCAGCGGCCTCAGCGGTGGCGCCATCACCCCACGACTGTCTCCGACTTTGCCTCAGGAGACAGGTGTGGGCCCCTGGACCACCCGCTGGCCCGCCGCGCCCAGAGTGACCCCCTCAGCACTCTCTCCTGGCTGCAGTCCGGCAGCACGGGCGGCGGCTCCTTCTCGGGCGCGTCCAGCTCCAGTTCTGGCGGCTCGTCGACCGGCTACTCGTCCTGCTCGGCCTCGTCCCTGCCCGGCGGCTCGCCCACCGACTCCGAGGGAGGCGGCAGCAACGTGGGGATCACCTCCGGGATGCTGAGCCGCCTCAAGGGCAGCTCCGGGGTGGCGGCACTCGTCGGCGTCGGCCCTGGCGTCAACAGGGACTGCTTTGTGTGTTTCGAGAGCGAGGTGACGGCGGCCCTCGTGCCTTGCGGCCACAACCTGTTCTGCATGGAGTGCGCGGGGCAAATCTGCCAGTCGGCTGAACCCGAATGCCCTGTCTGCCACACTCCGACCACACAGTGCATCCGCATCTTCTCCTAATGCCACTGGCAGCTGAGTGGGTGGAGCGGGGTTAGGTAGTGGGGTAGGGGTGGGGAGGCAGACAGGCACCAGCTGTGGTGGAGGAAATGGAAGGAATCACACTAATAACCTTCACACAGATGATGGACCATATTAAATGCATTAATAGAGATGATGATACTTTACGGATGTTGATATATTGCTGATAACTGTCAAGATGAATAATACCAATAATAATAATAATAATAATGACTTATTTTCCGAGGGAAGTGGATTGAAACCTGTCTGCAGACATTCAGGGCTCAGACAGTCTCTCAGCGGTGAACTTATGGAAGGAAACTAGTGTCTTATATCTCTTCAGGCCTTCATTTCGACGTGGAGTGGCCCCCCCGCGGGCTGCCTGCCCGCCTGTTTGTCTCCACGCGTCTTCATTCTGGCTTCTTCAGATCTCTGCCTGCTTTTCTTTCTCTCTCTCTCGCTCTCTCTCTGTCTCACAGCCTTTTTTCTTTTTGACACTTTTGTACTTAACAGATATTTTTCGATAAAGCTGTCAACGAGGCCTGCACTTTTCTACTCCTCATTTTAACGCCCTCGACCCCTCTGGCCCCCCAATTGTCCTCCGCGCTCTTTAGCTCGCTCATTCTAAAATGTTTCTTATTCCTTTTGTGACACAAAGTGGAAATGGTTCTTGGAACATCCTTATTCTTTATTTTTAAGTTGGCACGTTTGTCAGGCACCTATCGGAAAACACTACACTTCTCGAGGAACCTCTTCAGGATGATTTCTCAATGCCACACAATACTTAGCCATCCGATAAATAAGCCAAATGATTACTGGGAACATGCTCTTCGATTCAGTTTGGGAACATGTTGGGTGAAATTTGGATGAGTCCTCGCTGCATAATTAGTGTGGCTGTTTATTATTCTGTAATAAGTGAGAAATGTACCATTTTTAGCAATGCTGACGGCCTGTGATTGTGGTCTGTTTGTATGTTTAGACTGCCTGACAATCCCTTCACATCTTGTGTTTGTGTTAGTATGATGCCCAATCGCACCAGTGCGTCATCACCTGGAGAGGGCGCCGTTTCATTCGTCTGATCCAAATCGTGTCTGTTACACTTAGATCTACTCGTTTTAGTGTTTTTTTTTGTTGTTGTTGTTTTTTTTTCGTTTAGTAGTTTATGACTCTTGTCTGTGTAGTGTGTGGGTAAGACATATTTTGAACTCTATGACGAGACAGGGCTTCGATGTCACATGAGAATGTTAAGTCCAATACGGTTTAGGAGAGAAGACGAACAAGGGGCTTGAATTTTAGTTTTCACGCACTGTAATCCCTTTGTTAAAAAAAAAAAAGAAGAAAGAAAAGAGAAACAGCTCTTACTGTTTTCCGTCTTCCACCTCTCTCAGACAGCAAAGCTGTCTATCTCAGATGACACTGTTGTACCTATAGATGGATTCAACGTCACTCCACTTCCTTCTCCCGCAAATAGCTCCTCCCCATTTTGGGGGCGGTGATGGAGATGGAACAGTTTGAATGGGAGTTAATTGATCTCCTGAGGGGCTTATGTGGCGATAAAAGTACAAAATAAACAAATGTCGAATGTCAGCGTCAGGTGTTATATCTTTGGCATTTCTGTACAGGAAACCTTTTAAACTAATAGGCCTAAATATTGTGAATATAGCTGCCTCGACTGAAGTCTATGAAAGGAGTTTTGAAGCTTCATATTTACCAGCAGTTCTTGCGTTAATTGTGTCTCGGGTGAGCTCATCTTCCTGCCACCACATAGCCAATCAAAACGCAGGAAATCCTCTAATTTCGAGGGGAGTCCCCCACAGAGGATGTGAATAGTCTCCCTTCTCTCAGAGGCAACCAGGGGGAGCCAACTCTCTGCTGACTACACATGCATGAAAGCCATAGAAAACCTCGTCCAAGCGGCAATTGAAAGATAAGTTGTCTTCTTTCTTATCTCTGCTTTTTAAAAAATTTGTCGTCTGCCTTTATGGCTCATATTTTAGAAACTGAACGCATATCTTTGTGTATTTTCCCGGTAATCAATATTCCATGTTATTTAGAATAACCAATATTAGTTAATGATTAAAAGAAAGCACTAGGAAACCCATTAAGTTTAACATAAAAAGAATATATATACTGGCCTATTTCATGTTTAACAATTGTATTTTACAGATCACGTCTCTCATGAATTAAAAATATAATTTAGAACAAACCAGCTAAAAATATATATTAGATGCTTAGTCCTCAAACTTACTGGTTCACCTCAATGGAGGCTGGCGGGAGTGATAAATGTAACGTTACCAATTGGCAACAAGAAGCATAATGTTTGACCTCGTCTGCGATGGTATCCAAGCACCTGAAACTAAAAGATGCTTATTTTATGCTTTTATTGTGCCCTGGCCTCCAGAAGGTAACTTGACTCCCATTGCACCCCCAAAGGGGCCCCTAGTCCCCGGATGTGTTAAATCTATCTATACAGCGCTGTACTCTCCACAAAATGTAGTGCACTGTATAGTTAGTAGTTTGAGATTTGTCCTGTGTTTCATAGCATTACTTCAATAAGGCAGGCACTTCCTGTTTTGTGTTTGTTTTTTTTTTCCTTGGAGAAAAAAAAAAGTTCATTGAGTTTGCAGTAACTGCCTCTTATAGTGTTAAAAACGCTGCATTTCAGGCGGCGGAGTCTGTTTCGGTGGCCCCCTTTCTTTTGTTCTTTTTTTCCCCTCTTTCTCTCTCATAGAATGAGACAAGCCATGACAACTAAAATAAACATTCTCAAGGGCTTCCTCTGACTGCACACACACATAACCACACATGTTCAGGCTCACACCGTATAGGAAGAATCAACTTATCCTTCATGGCAGCTAGTAGCTTGGTCATCCAGGGCTTCCAGACACTACTTGTGTTCCAATCCCAGCAGCTGCAGAATGTTTTTGCTGTTTTTATGTTTAATCAGTTTTCCAGTCGTCCCTGCGCGCTCATCTCATTCAGGTCCTGTTGGTGTGTAGTGTGACGTTCCCCACTGACCAGGACGAGTTGCAGGGTTTATGTTTTTATTTTTATTTTGTAAGAGACGACGAACAGTGATTTATACAAGTTATGCTTTTGGTGCTCCAATTAGTTTCAGCGTGATTGCAGTTCTTTGCTGCTTTTCGAAAGGTTCGCATTCACATACATATATACATTTTTTATTATTTTTTTTTAACTGTAGGAGACAATGCAACCCGGGAGCTGGAACTTGCTAAGTCTCTACAAAGACTCATCCATGGTGCTTTTGGTGCAACTCCCTACTGAGTCTCAGAGACGAACAAACCCGCTCGTTATAGCGAGGGGCCGCCATTTACTACTCAGAACCACCACCACCACCACCCCGATGCCGGCCCCCGGGTGCACCATGCACCCGACGGTTCCCCCGCGCTCGTTCTCGTTGTGTTACGACCGACAACAAGCCCCCCTTTTCCCGCCCTTCCTGTCGGATCCGTTGCTGTTGTTTCGCGTCTTCAAACTGGGACCAGATGCCGGGCTGTCTGTCTGAGCACATCTGTGATGACTGGTGCGAGTCTGTTGAGGCCCTTTCTTTGAAACTGTCCAGGCTGACGTGTTGAAGAATAAATTGTTGTATTCTGCCAGATGGGTTTTCATGTTAAATCTTTGAGGTTTTTTTTGTTTTGGTTTTTTTTTCTGGCCAACGAGCAAATGTTAGGTTTGATGTACAGTAATTTTAAATGTTAAAAAGGTAAAAAAAATTTTATTTTCAGATTGACTTTTTAATGTTTTTTTCCCTTTTTTAGCTAATTGTATCCCCATCCCCCAATTCCTTCCTTTAAGGTTTGAAAACAGGGTTTCCTGAGGCATGCTAGTCAGTGACCTCCGACCTTTTTTGTGATTATAGGGGGGATGCTAAGAGAGCCGTGCCAGGGAAGGGGGTAACAGACTCCCCGCTAGCCCCCTGCTCTCTCCTATTTTTGCTTTAATTCTCTTTGTATGCAGAACCAAAATGTTTAAACCGTCGACGAACTAGGTTTCAGGCCTAACCTGTGTGTGTAAATACCCTGGATACAATCAACAGGATCTTGTTTTTCAAAAGCAAAAAGGACTTAATTGAAGATAAGTGTAGTTTCTAAAGAACATGTATCATTATTTGTAAGTTAACCATCTGCATGTCTTCAAAGCCACCCGGCATTAGCTAATAATTTTTAAGATGAAAAACAAAAAAAGTTTTTACATGTTTTATTTTTTACGCCCCCCTTTTTTTTATTTGCTAATTTTTATTTTTTATTTTCCATTTTTATTTTTTTGTTTCGTTTTCCTTTATTTCCTGTGTACTACATATAGGCAATTTATAACAAAATGAGAAAAATTATTGAAGAAATTTTAAAATTGAAATATATTTTATTTGAAAGTTTATGGACCTTTTAACCGTGAGCCGGAGAAATTGTATAATCGTATAATTTGAGCTGACTTAACGGTTATGAGAAATGTATCAAGAGTTTTATTTTTTATGCTTCTTTAATAAAGTCTTGTTTTTTGGTTTCATTTTTTTACTGTAAAAATATCAGCTTGCGTCTCTTGTCTTTATTTCTCAGGGGCCGGTTGGGTGGAGGCGCACCAGCGTTGAGCTGCAGCTGGAGCCACATGGTGGCAGCAGACGCACAGCTGCAGCCTGTTTAAAGGAGGGGTGTGTCTCTGCAGAAGCACTTGATTAGCATTAAGTTGTGGCTGAAGCTTAAGAAATATGACTTGTGTAAGAAGGTAATTTAACTTAGTATTTCAATTCGATAAGGGGAACTCATGTTAAATAATTTATAAAGATGTATTTTAAATCGGATGAATATGGCTTAGAGATGACAATATAACATGCAATAAATCAGAAGTTTTTTAATCCTAAAATGTGGCCATGACAAGGGGAAGCCTGCTGACCTGGAGGCCCTGCATGCTTTGGTGTTCAGCCCACCTGAGGCAAGTGTTTTAAATTGCACTCCACTGTAAGTCTTTGAATGTCTAGAGAATAAAACTTTTGCCAGTATTTCTTAGTGAGGTAGCTCAACCTTACTCAAACTGAATGGATAGTGTCTGTACAAATGAATGCAGTTGGATCTAAGCTCTTCCATTGCAGTGATTCTTATATTTAAAATAAATTATTAAGATGTTACTTCTAGATGTAATTGGTAGCTAGGGTTTTTATGAATAAGGATGGCTGAATACAAATTCACTCCACACTTTTCAGATCTGCTCAGTGAGATGCACCTGGAAACTCTCCCTCTGGAAGTTTCCTGACCAGTAGATGAACACCCACAGCCCACCCAACCCACTATGAAGAGCAGCAGCTAAACTCTGACCCCCTCCGCTACCACGGAGATTCTCATTGAATCTTAACGCCGAGTCCAGCCACCTGATGGAGGAGTTTATTTCAAATGTTTGTGTTCAGGATGTCGTCCTTCTGGTCACGATTCCTTTCCCAGTGATCACTTGTGAATGTTTTTATTTCTATTTTCATTCCAGCAGATGTCACAGAGTTACTTTCTCTGACTTGAACAGATTTTACCTGGCAGGCAGCATTTAGCATTTCTTCACCATTCACTTTAGAGATGCAACATCATTTAAAAGAATAGCTTAAAGGCACAGGGAGACATTTGGTTTGTGACACAAAAACATCCTTTTAATAGGAAGCAGATCACAATCAGGCTGCATTCCAGCTCCGCTTTGTCCTCATTTAAACAACAATAACGATAAGAAACAAATTACAAACGTCCTCAGTAGAAAATAATTCTCTCATGCGAGTTCTGTGTTCACACTACATTCAAATTGAAAACATGATTTTTTTTTTTTTTTTCCGAAAAACAAAACGACACACAGATGGCTTATTACACAGCTCGGGAAAGTAAGACCAAGTCAGTCAGCAAAAATAACAAAATAAAAAGGTCAAAAAACATCAAAGAGACACGTGCTGGCACAATTAAGTTTCCCATCATGCAAGTTTAGTTGACTTTATTCACAGGGTGGGCATCATTGGTCTCCACAGAGTTGTGTCGGCGTGCATGCATGCATGTGTGTCATCTCACGTGCCCATTTTTGTGCTTGAGCTGAGATCGGTGTGCAGGTGTGTGTTGTCAGTGCGTGCGTGTGTGTGTGTGCAGGAGTTGTCTGCATGTCAGCCGAGAAGGCCTGTTGCTGCTGCTGTTGCTTTTTCAGATCCAGACTGAAAAGCAAAGTTTTGTCTTGAGCCCTGGGATCACACACAACACATGACAACAGTGTAACCTGCTGGGACTCCTGAAGGAGCACCCCATCGATTTATCACTGCACTTTAGTTTTGTTTTCTGCTGTGTAGACAGGAAAAAAAATTAAAATGATTCAAGCTGATGCAGCAGAGCAGAGATATCATTTGTGGTTCTTTTTTTTTTCTCCCATGACCAAGACCAACAACAATTTAGTCTGGCTAATGTTAGAAATTCTTGAAGATGAGGTAAAAAAATTTAATAAAATCTAACTCCACGGTAAAGGTTCAGAATTTTTTAGGTGAGGTTGTGTTCACTGCAGTAAATAAGTGATAGTTTTATCGTGTAGTATAAATGGAGAGTAAAGCTAACAGCTATTCCAAAGACAATAGATTTTCTAAAACAACTTCTACCTTTCTAAAACAACTGTAACCTCAAAATGTTGCAGATATTTATGTATCCTTTTTCTCAAACATTTAAACTGGAGGGGGAAGTTATTTACAAAGGGAAACAAACAGGAAGTGGAGGTAGGAGGCGGTGCACCACCATGGATCTTCCTGAGTGAAACATATATGGAAACATAATAAAGCAATGTAAAAATTTATGCAATAGCATTCACTTAAACATTGGAATATGTCTGATTTTTTTTAACACTTCACTTTAATCAACCTTTGTCCTGTTGACTGTAAGGTTGAGTTTGCAAAGTCCAGTAAGCTACCAGAAGCTGTAGTAAAGTGATTACTTCAGGAAGCTGTTTCCAGGCAGTGAGGAGGATTTATTTAGTTTTCTACCAGTTAACCATTTTTGCTAAGCTCCTTGATTCTTTAACTAAACATGCCAACTGCACATATAATCACCTTCAGTAGGTATGTGTTAAACATGTAATCAAAGTGAAACAGGATTATTATTTTGAACTGTGTATTATTTTTCCATTGGGTTACCATGGAGAAGGAAGCAACACGAATGTGGACACTATATTCTTCTTCTCAGTCTTTATAAGAGGAACTGGTAGTTAGAACAAAACTATCCAATTTAAAGTGAACAAGCTGATTTTCCTACATATTTGAAGTCCATATTTGCTCTGTGAGAAACCATTTGCTTCCATGTTAGAACACTGGTCGAAAAATCAATAAGGAAACCTTTGCAATGCATCATGGAATCGAGAAAAATGGGGAAATTAAACAGGTACTTTGACTAGAAATGCTTTGCATAACATATTTAGTTCTCAGCACGTTTTACATAGGAAGATGATTACTGGTGCATCTTCTCTTAGCTCCACTTCTTGTGTTGCAAACAACCAATCCCAGCATAAAGGTGGCTTTAAGGTTCGATAAATATTGCTTGCTAAAGGCAGTATGGCGTTATTTCAAGAAGGTAGAAGCAGACTTCGGTCTTAGTCTCTCTTGGATTAGCCGTTAGCTTTAGCCTCTGCGGTCAAATAATCTGGATTTATACAGCAATCTATCAGCACCTCACTTTAAAAAATCCCAATTGGGGATGTTGGGGATGTCAATTTTACTCCACACAACCAGGTAACACATTTTCTCGTACGGTAATCAGAAAGGTTTTTGATGTGTAAAAATCAGTGGAGTTCTCCTTTAAGCATTGCCAAAGATTCACAGAGAAACCCAGTGAGGTGTTTGTCTTATGAGTCAAGTGAATTGGCTTAAATCAAAGGCATGAGTCGGTGTCTTTAAGCAAGTCACGGCTTTAGATTTCACAAGAGCAGAGAAAACGCT
The DNA here is from genome assembly GCA_902982915.1 of Phalloptychus januarius. NCBI lineage: Eukaryota > Metazoa > Chordata > Actinopteri > Cyprinodontiformes > Poeciliidae > Phalloptychus > Phalloptychus januarius. Next base: position 9,298,099 of record CADWAE010000466.1, on the reverse strand, counting down.
TCTGCTGAGGATAAGTGACATTCACAGGATTTATTTTTGGTAGATTTTAGCATCAAAGTAAAGACAACACGTAACAGGCCAATGTGTGTGGGTGGCTTTAGTCACTGTCACTGACATTTAGAGATACAAAGAGACTGCAAGGCGAGCTTAATTATGGCTATGAGTGTCTGCTTTTATTTTTATTTTTTGCAAGAAAAGGTAACGGTTTATCAACCATTATGACTTAAAATAATGTTTGAACCTTATAAATGCTTGGCGGTGACTTTAATGGCTTCATTCTTTAAAAAAAAAAACGAGCTCTGGTTCATGGAGATTTACTATTCCTAAAGAAAAATGTAAAATCAAGACACTTTCCTTAGGCAAGTATGTTAAAAAAAAAGAGAAAAAAGAAAAAACAAGATTATAGACTTACAACAGGAACGGGAATTTATGAGTCTGTAAAGAAAATATCCCAATGATTGACAAAAAAGATGTGATCATAAGTTTCCCATTCCTTTCATGTGGACAGTGCCCTTGGTGCTCCTGTAGTTTTCTAATATTGACAGCGCATACAGTTTGGGCGTGTAATATTGCTCACTATCAGAGAACCCATGTAGTAGGAGTGACAATCCGCCTGGACAGACACAATAACACTTTCACACACATGCATGTACACATGAAGAGAAGACACAGCAGTGTTAACAGAGGGTTTGCTCTCATGGTTTTATGGATACATAAACTAGTATTGCCTTATTGGATGGAGTTTTTCTGAGGCTCCACTGCCGCAGCTACTGCGCCTTGCAAAACTATTTAAGTGTTTGTATTCACTTTGCATTCTCAAACTCCTTGATGTTTATTGGGAGGATGGACCAACAACAAAGTTTGCAAAATTGTGAGGTGGGAGGAAAAGGAGACGCGGTTTCTAAACGTCTTTACAGGAAATTCATTTCCATCTCTTTCCAGTTTACAGTTATTTGCCAAGTTGTTGATCTGTGACATCAAATTCTAATAAAATACATGAAATATTGTGGGTGAATAAAAAAAAATTACTAAAAAGTTTAATGTGTATAAATACGTATGCAAGGCTCTGTAGCTGAGATGAGTCTTGTGTTCAGATGGCCAGAAGAAGCACTGACAGGATGTTTTGGTGAAAATGACAATCCAGTCCTCAGATCTTATAGCCCTTTTTTTTTTAATTTTTTTTTTTAAGAAGTGGGTTAATGTGCACTTGGGGGTGAGAAGGGGTCTGGGGTATTGCTCTGTTTAACATGATGTGCTTTCTGGCCACAACCTCTGCTTCACTCAACGCATCACAGCTCTGGCTCAGAGCTGTTTTCCTCTCTGCAACAATGAGCATTAGTCAAAACCTTGCTGTTACAGGATTATATGCATCCATGCTCAAAACTGAAAGCATATAGGAGGATTGGGGGAGGTGGGCTGCGTTTATCAAGAGGTGAGTCACAGTGTTTCTGGGGTCAACATGCAGGACGTTAATACATTTCGGTATAGACTAAGAAACATGTCGCCCCTCGACACTGATTTGTGTTTTCTCTTATTTTTTGGGTTAGGGGGGATTTAGTCGGCAGAAATGTCTCACATACCACATCGTACTTTAGGAAGACTGCGGAGAGCGAACGGCACGGACGGCACAGATGGTGAACGACGTGGACAGACACAAGCAAACAGACGGGCAGAGAGACGGAGTTAATGACGAGGCCGGCTCTCCTGAAGATGCAGAGAAGGAAAAGTGCAAAGTGGTCAAACTATTCACATAGTTTAGTTGTTGGTTCTGCGGTGCTTTTCATCACAACTAATTGTACAGCATAAAGGTGTGATGTAGCAGAAAGAGTGTTGGGAGATGAAGTAACGATAGACTTAGAGCTTAGTGCAGATGCAGAAATATTCAAAATTAAATAAAATCTTTTTTTTTTCAATATAAACTCACTCCCCCGTGTTTGCATTGATAACATTACAATGTAGATGTTGCATAATGTATGCAGATATATGTACAGTAGAGCAGATTCACATGTGTGCTTGTATATTGCACGTGGTTTTCTATGTAGGCGCGGGTGTTATGTGTGCGTAACACGTTGCCTCATCCGGTATGTTTCTGGTGTTTTTGTGCACACGTTTTTTATTATTATTATTATTATTATTATTATTATTTTGGTCGCCCTCCTCCGCCTCAGCTGCGGCCCTCTTCTGCTGAACGCTGGTCGGACTTGAGCTTTACAAATTCTTTGGCCACGTCGTCGTTGTTGCGCTGAGAGAGGATACGCAGCACCGTCAGGCCCGTCTCGTCCATGTGGACCCGCCGTCCCAGCGGCAGCCAGCAGGTGACGCTGCCCTTGTTTGCTATGTCCTTCACCTGCAGCACGGCCATTCCCACGGTGCGGTCTTCCCTGGCGAAGCAGTAGTCCTTCACGCACACCTGCAGCTCATAGCTCTCTGGACCCACTTCAGTGCCAAGCGAGCTGAAACAGCAATTTCAGTCATGAAATCATCTTATCTACGCTGCAAAAACACAAAATATTACCAAGTATTTTTGACATAGTTTCAAACTAACTTACCAGTAACTTTACAGCAAAAAATAGGAGCTTGATTTAAGAGAATAATTTCTTAATACTGATGAAAAAGTGCCAGCTATAAGTTAAATAACCTCCCAGTGTCAGTATCTTGCTGAAAAGTTACATATAAGTTGGTTTTGTTTCATTTCAAATGTCCTAAGATATTTGCACTAGAAAATTTACCAATAATTTACCACATTATTTGCCTCTATGAAGGTTTATTCTCTGTTGGGCTTACTGTGTATTGCTTAATGTATAAATTATGTAATCTGAACTTAGTCCTTCGAAAAGGAATCGAACTTAGAGTTCGATTTTGTGTTTTTTCAGTGTCCAGTGAAAGCAAGATGATGAAAGCCAGTGGATACTCACTACTGGTAGCTCTCGTTGAACTTTGGTGACCAGCTGTTGTTCTTGGACTTGGTGGCAAATTTCCTCTTCTTGTCACTGAGGTGAGGCCCGATAATGTAGACTTCCACAAAAGGCCTGAAGCCCTGTGCTTTCCATTTCAGGTCATTAGCAGCCACCACTGGAGGGACAGATGAAGTGAGCAAAGAAGGAAAAGCACCAAAGGAGAATGACTCACATGACAAAGGACACAGCCTCTAACCTTTAATACTGATCTTGTGCTCTCCATTCGGCTGGGGTAAAATGTCCACACCCATGACCACCTCACCAACCGCGTCCACTCCAGAGGCTGCAAAGGAACCGTCAGCAATGACCAATATATCTAGTTTAAGCAGAAGTGTGATGGGCGTTGCTCCACAAATACAATTTTAAACACGTCTTGCATTTTGTCATATAATGACCTAACACTTTACTGCATTTTGCTGAGATTTTCATAACAGACCAATAAAGTGAAGTAACACACGATTGGGAAGTAGAAGAAAATGATGGCTTTCCAGGTTTTAGCAAATAAAAATCTAAAAAGTGTGTCATGTTGCCCAAGTTTTCATAACCACCTTTTTACAGCTGCGCGTCTTTTGTGGTATGTCTCAACCAGCTTTGGACGTCTACTGTCTGAAGTTTTTGTCCATTGTTCTTTTCAAAAGAACTCAGCCTCAATCAGATTAGCTGGAGAGTATCTGTGAAGAACAATTTGCAAGTCCTGACACAGTCCGTTAAATATCTCTACTCTTATTCTTCGAGGTGTCAGTTTAATATCACATATTATCTGTGAGATGCCCAACGCTTGTGTTGGTGTTTTATAATCTAATCCTGCTTTAAATTTTTCCACACTTTTTCTTCTGCCTGTGCCATGATGCTGTTTGCTCACTAGTGTTCTCCAGAAAAACCTCTAAGGTCTAAGGTCAGAACAACTGGATTTATGATGAGATTAGGTTACAAACAGGAAGTATTATAAATACTTCTGCAAGGAAGTGCATAAATATCTGTTTATATTCCAAATACATGTATTTAGCTAATGAAATGATTGACAGGCTTGACTGTCAGATCACAGTTAGAGTGTGAAAATAAGTTTGGATTACACACTACCTTTCTCTGGTGGGGTGTCTTCATTTGTAGTATATCTGATTCCCTTCCCTCCATGGACTGAGGGGAGAAAGGAAGGAAAGATAAGATTACAAAAAGTAACAGTAGTAAAAGGATCAGCAAACACACACACACAGATCACAAGAGTAAAGTTATCTCATGGATTCATAATCCAAACATGTTAGAAATCCTACTGATTGGGCGGAAGTCAGTAAAAACAAATGTAGCAAGCAGGGTTTTGCTTAATAACTTATTTTCCACGTCACTCTGTAAGCAATCCATTTTCACTCCTTAAAGTCACAGAGCTCTTTGATAGCCATTCAAAGTGTCTTTAGACTGCCACAATCTCTATGTGTGTGTCTGTGTGTGGGTTGTTGCTCTCTGAAGTCGTACCCTGAGCATGCTGGGAGAGGACAAACTTCCTGATGAGCTTGTCAGTTGCCTGCGTGTACAGGGACAAGGCGTAGCGCAGAGACTGGAGATCGGGACTCTTCTCTAGGAACGTCTTCTTCAGGCCAACGCCGCCCGCATGGAAATATTGCTGGTTAGCAGAAATGACACATACACACACACGCAGGTTACTGGACAGCACAAATTGAGATCCAAAGCAGTGTGAGCTGCAGAGTGAAGGAAGTGTGTTGTCGTGTGCAGGACGGTTATGAACTGAGGAGTTCATTAATGTTTCTCTGTAGGTAAGGACTAGCAATAGATATAGTTATAGGTAGCAAACCATGTAACTTTTGTTTTGTTTACAACTGATCTAACACTTTTGCTATATCCAGACATTGGAATAAAAACGAACTGAAACTAAGTTAATAGCAACCTAATAAATTTTACATTATTGAACTGTATATGTTATTGCACCATTCTACAAAAAGCTACATTCTTTCATGGAGGTATAGATGGAATTTCCTGCTGGGAGACCGTCATGTTTGTGATGTGTTCAAGTGTCTTTTTTTTTTTTGCTCAGTTCGTGGCGAGGTGATAAGACGCAGAAGGAGGCGTTTTGCAGCCGCTGCTTCTTGACACCAGTTTGGCGTCTAAAAGCTGTTCGATGTGATTCTTTTTCTGCAAACAGTAATATTGAATGCATTAATATGCAAATCAGCCATTCTTCTCCGCTGCTGAGAAGATGGGTGTGTTGCTGAGTTGAGACAGGCAATGTCTGTCACAACAAGCAGGAGAGCAAAGCCTGGAGCCTCCTTTGCAAATGAGAAAGCTTCGACACACAGAGAGGAGTCTGTGTTGAGGGGATTTGCAGTGCAGAGAGGGGGGAATATACTTGGCTCTAAAAATCAATGCTCAGCAAGTGTCACAGAGAAAATGACATTCTGTGGGACTCTTGTGGTTTGAGAAGAAAAAAGATCCATCAAAGGAGACAGAGATCTGACATGCAGTGAGAGCTGATGCTGCAGCTCCTGAGGACGGAGACAAACATGCAGGCGATACACCTCAAAAACTCAGAATGAGAGTCTCATGTCCCAGGAGTCTCTTCTATTTGGTTTGTTTAAATTGAAAAGACATAGTCATGCTGTATTGTCACAAAAAGGCTTTTTAAATAAACTGTTAGACTAAAGTCACCGTTACAAAAATCTTTTTTTAAGGCATTAGCTCTGAAAATGTAGTCCCACCCTATAAGTTGAATGGATTCCTGAGTTATTTTAATTCAAAATCCCTGCAGCTTGTTAGAATTGGTTTTTTTTCCTCTTTTTTTTAAATCTATATATTTATTCATATTTATACATATTCTATTTTTTCCTGGAGAACCCCTCTATAGAAACACTGATATGCATTATTTGATATGCATTACTTGTAAAGGCAGTGGTTATTTTATTTATTTCATGTGGAAACTCAAAAATCTCCAATCAGTAAATATTACCAGGTGTGCTAAACACAACACTATTAAGCATGGAAGTGATTACTTTAGAAAGAAGATTCATTTAGCTACTTTCAGTATGTGTAAAGAAATGATCAAATATGTAAGAAGTTATTTAAAAGGAAACTACATTTTGCTCCTTCATCATTTTCTGGAGGTCCCCTCAACTTTTTCAGAACAATAGCAGCTGTCGACCACAGAATAATCAATTAATAAAGAACTGATTAAAACTGATTCCAATCCGACCTCAGCAGATAAGAAGACTGACCAAACTGCAGCAAAGCTGATGTGTATTTTTAATCTTCAGATGCTCCGTCCTGGAACATACTAGACTTGGAAATGTTGTCAGCTTTTAGAAAATCTTTCATTTGGAGTGAAGCTCTATATTTTCTACGCTAGCGGCTAACGGCTAATATAAAATTATAAAATCTGCTTAAAATTTAAATGCTACCATCATTTTGTCCTTGTTTAACTTGTGAAATTCAATTTTATGGTAACTGCTCTCACACACAGTGTGACATCGCCTCGAATCCTGATATAAATAATATCTAATCTGTGATAATAGGAAAACTTGACAGAAATGTGTTAAAGGCAGCCCTAGTAGAGTCCGACAAGCGAAACTAGGATAGGTTAAAATCATGACTGGGAGGTCGTAGCATTTCAAAATTAGACATTTAAAATTGCCCTAATCTGTAACGATGGTAAACAAGAAGCACCACTCAGGTGTCATACCTTAATAGTATCCAGTGCCAGCTCTATGACTGCACACTGTTTGGGAGTCAGAGCTTTGGCCTCCTCACGGCCCATGTGCTCCTGCAAGACAAAAAATGCAAGAGTTAATATATGTGTTAATATAAAAAAAATCACTGGTATTTCACTTTTGATTTTGCAGCCATCTGCATGAGGTACCTTGAGTTTGGAGAGCTGACCCAACTCCTTAGCAGCATTGAATATCATCTGAGTTCCCTGAAAAGAGGAAGACAACAGAGAGAGAGAAGATAAGAGTGGTTGCCAAGGGTGACAGAAATCACACAGGCTGGTAGAGGGTTCATGTTAAAGGCAGTGTTCCTGCACACACACTTATAATGACTGAAGAGAAAGAAGAATAGAAGCAAAATGAGAAAATGGCAAGATAGATAGGTGCTGTACAATTATAGTTGAATACACTAAGGCAGATGTATTGATATAGATGCACTGAATTTAAAATGTACAGAGCACCAAGATGGAAAAGATTATGTAAGTGTTTGTGTGTGGCGTTGTATTTGATACATTTTAGGGCCCATTTTCCCAACGAATACCATGTTATGGGGACCCACTATTCCCACAGAGATGTTGTTTTTGCTTAGGGGTTAGGCTTAAGACTGAAGAGTGAATTGAGTTTAGGTTAGGTTTAGGGTTAGGCATATACTGGTAATGGTTAAGTTTAGGTTAAGGGTCAGGCTTTTGAAATAAATGAAAAATGAATGGAAGTCAATGCAAAGTCCTAGTGAAGATAGAAAAACCTATTATAAGTGTGTGTGTGTTTCTTACATACCGTCTGGTCTGTGAGTGTTGGAAGCACAATAGTTTTTTCCATCGTGTTCATCACGAGTTTCCACAGTTCCTTCAGCACTCTCTTCAGGACCGTCTTCTCACAGATCTTTGCAAACAGCGACAAGCTAAAACGCAACAACACACAATCTATCAACTCACTGGAGCAAAACACGTCAGAGATCTGTATTTCTATTTCTGTCGCATGTCTGAGGGAACAAGCTAGGAAAGTATTTGGTGTATTAATAAAAAGAGAAAGCACCGATATGAAAAACCTTCCAACTGCTACAAAAATAAAATCTTACATAATGGAAGAGGTTACACAAAATGAGTGCTGGAAGATCTCTGTAGCCAGTAGAAAAAAGGCTGACAATCAACAATGAATGATTGAACTTTGTGCCCCAAGGCAGCACTGTGTAAAAGAAACACACACATCACGCTGTTGTGAAAAGCACTGCCTGGGCTCAGAAACCCATCCTAGAAGCAGTCAGCAAAGATTAATTTTCCTTTCAGAATGGCAAGTTGAAACTTAATGTTATAAAGTCAATAAGTAAAAAAATGTCTCAAAGCACTGCAGTTATCCCTTTACCCTACTCTCATTAATTACAGACTGAATTAATAATTTTGGAAAGCCATAAATCTTGCCTTCTCTGAGATAGATCACCTTGTATATCTATGAAGGAACCATTTGTAGCTAAAAAAGCAGGCCGTAGAATCTTTTTTGTGACATCCTGTATTTTTGTTGATGGGATCTTTGTTTTTGCCCAGACTGCTCTGCCATAGTTCCCCAGGGCTCTCTTCTTGGACCTTTCTTGTTTACACCTTTTGTTCATGACATAACAACACATTGGATACCCAAACCATATTAAAATATCAAGTGTATGTATGATATTTTTTCTCAAAAGGGGGCCAAAACTGCTACAATTTATGCTTTAAATGTAAATCAGATTATATGGCAGGTTGTTCTTTTAGGACAGGAGTGTTCAAATGTGGTACAGAAGCCATCTGCTGCCCTTTGAATTATTCTGTGTGGTCGCTGATTGGAAATCACAAATCCTACAAATTTGGCTCGCTAGCGCAAGCATTTAATATAGTTAATTATTAAAATCAATGTTTTTATTATCTTCTTTACGATACAAAATATTAGTTTGAACATACAGCTTTTGGCTATGTAACTGGAACTTCCTATTTGTTTAAAACAGTAACATCCAGTCTTGCTTACTTGCTGTCCAGGAAGTCCATGATTGGTTGCAGGACGTTGTCAGCCTCCTGAACCACACTTCCATTTGCAGGAACTGTCTGACCTTTCACCTGGGCTAGGATGTCCCCCATCTGCCTCACATTATCTTCAATCTGGGGCTGGAAGCTATGACGACACCCCACAGAAAAAAAACATGAGCATAGTGGCAGAAAAAAAGTTTGTGGCTGGATTTTTGTAGAAAGAAGCAGAAACACCCACCTGACAGCAAAGATACGGCTCAGGTCGTCCATGACGCTGTTAAGTTTGTTCTGGAGCTCCTTCAGGAAGTCACTTGCCTCCAGGTTGAGCTTCAGCAAAGACAGAGACGTTCAATATGGATGTCATTTACAGGAAACGGCATACAGAGTACCTAGAAGACGTATTCATATCTCTGAAACATTTCTGACTTTGCCACATTACAACCAGAAACTTCAGTGTGTTAGGGTTTTGATACAAAGTCGGTCTAATCTGAGTGATTGTGACATGGAAGTAAAGGAATGGATGGGACTTCAAATAGTTCAGGGGTGTTGTAATGTGGTTAAAATGTGTGAAAGTTCAACAGCATTGAATACTTTTGCAAGACACCATAGATGGAAAACTTACATCTTTCCCTCCCATGGCTTCAAACATCTTCTCCAACTGAACCCGAAGCTGCTGGATGTTATTGATTATGATACATGGCTGAAAGGAGGGAAAACAGAAAATCATCACAGAGAGAGCTAAACCCACACACACACCTCTTACTTCAGTTCCATAGTTTCTCTTTTCTGTTTCCCCATCTGCTCCTACTGATGTGCTAAAATCGATCATGCTGAAGTCCCTTTAACGGTTGCCTAAATGCTTCTTTTGCAAAACCACACAGTGTCTTGGGGCAGAAGAAGCTGTGGTTTCTGTAATTACTGCTTCTCTTGGGGTTTCTGGTCTTTGAGGGAGTGTAGCTTACTTTCCCCTCCAAGTGTATACCACTTGGAGCTAATTATACAGCAGCCCCAATTCACTCTGCTAAGTCTCAGCGCTTGAAATGAAGAGTGGTTTAATGTACCTAAATAAATTAACATGACCACAAACATCTTAAAAATACAGCTGGGATTACAGAAACGTCCATCAGATTTCTATATATTTATGTCCTTTCTAAGTTTTGATGTTACTTACCACTTTCTCTTTCTTGACATGATTTGGAAAGTCCTTCGCTATGATGTCCGCATAAGAAAGCAGGACATTGCCGATAGTCTAAGAGAAGGAAACCGTATGAAGTCATGTTACATTAAAAACTGAGATAGAGACGTTCAGAAGGAGCATATAGAGAAGGAAGTCACCTTGGCGAATCTCTTCATGTAGTTGCCAACAATCTGAGGGTCGGGGCATTCCAACTTGCGAATGATTTCAAAGCTCTGATTGAGCTGGGAGAACACGTCCACCACCGAACAGGAGAACAAAGCGTGCTCCGACGTGACCTGGAACTGGAGATCAAGAGGCGCAGGTTGGTGGAGGACCAGAGGGAGACGTTAAAGGAGTTGTTTTGCGATACAGATTCTATCAGCAATAACATCAGAGTTTTCCCAACACTATAAGTGAGAGGTTTTATTCCCCACGAGGGCCTCCTCCAACGCAAGAACAATGAAACTACGTCCTGCTCAGCTGGCTGTGACTGGAATCAAAACACTTGTGGGTCGGTTTCTCTGAAAGCGTTTGGGAACGAAGGGGTGGGTGGGTAATCAAAAGGCTATGATCGGGAAAAGTGCCCTCATTAGCAGCCCAGCCATTAGCCCAGAGCTGAATAGCGTTACGGTACGCGACTGAGCCCAGGGAGCACCATCTCGCTGACGCAGGAAAGCAGAAGCTGCCTTGGGCAACAGTAATTGGACCCAAAGGATCTATGACATATGATATGGGAGTCTCTTCAGCTGCTTCGTATCGATCTTCTCGCTGTGTGGGTACGTAGGTGTGAGACGGCGAGCGTGTGCCATTGCATCGTACGTGTGTGTTTACACTAACTCGCACTGGAGCATCTGCTGCTTTCCACAGTGAAGTGTTTTCCACAAGCTTTTGCTATCGAGTTGTCATCGATTGCCTTGAGGCCTCCAATCTGCTGCTCACAGCTTGGAATGTGCAGAGTAGCAGAGTTGAATTTGCATAAGAGAAAACCATGAATATTTTACTTACTTACTTTTAGGGGGGGCTTATCTTGGAGATCACATCCAAGTTGCTGCCTCAGCAGAATTCAATTTAAATTATTTATATATTACTTTCCAATACTTGCCTTGGCTTTTAAATGTGAATTATAGGGTATTTTCACCGGGTTTGATTGGGGACCAAAATTGCAACAATTGTTACATTTTCAGCTGGTGGAGTTTGTTGTTACACAAACCAAACCCTTTGAGAGACCTGTTCCCCTCCACTGAAGGAAACAACACGGAAACCTCAGAAGAAGGCGCTCAGCGCAACTTCCTTCTTCACAAAATATTATCAAAAATGGAGGTTACCAGTTGTACGATTTCTCTTTTGACTTTGGTAAAAGACAACGAGCCACTTCTCTCTAGCATGAGTTTTTCATTCAGTTGTATTTACCCAGAATTCCCTATAGTTCGCTTCCTGTTTATGGAGCTGTGTAAAGTCCACTTGCATCCACATATTAAGTTAAATCGCGCCAAAGCTCACCTTAATCGTGCAGAGACCTAGGTTTTTAAGTGGACCAGGTTTTTGCATCAGAGTTTGATTTACACCTCCCCAAACTTTCATTGTGTTGTTTACAGTGAAACACTTACCCCATCTTTCTTATCTCTCTCCAGTGCGCCATGGAGAAAATCTCTGGAAACTTCCTCGTTTTCATCCAACCACATGACGACGAATGGCTCGAACCAGCTGCACAGCAAAGAAGAGCAAACGGGTGCAAGATAAATCGTCCCGTCCGGGTGGTAAATAGGACAGGAGAGGGGTCTTGCAACATAGAAAACACTCACGCTGGATATTCGGGTACGTGCTTCTGGAAAGTGGGCAGCTCCTTGCAGTACTCATTATAAAGCCACTTCACCTTGAAGTGCAAATTCATATAGTCTGCACTTTTACACAGGCGGTTCTTCTCATGCTCTAAATATCACACAGGAGACAGAATAAGGAGAAGCCCACACCTTGCTTTGTTTCTTTTCACACAAACATTGTCTTGTAAAAGTATTTACACCACACTGGCTTTTTTACACATTCTCATGCTACAGCTAAATGTCAATGTACTTCACAGGGATTTTGTGTGATAAAGCAGTGTACAACTGTGAAATGGAAAAAGGATGTAAAATGTTCAAGATTTCTATAAATAAAATATGAATGGGGCCGCTGGAGATGGGCACCAGCACCTCTTGACCCCAATAGGTACAAGCATGAGTGGTAATGGATGGCTGGATGAAATATGAATAGCATCCTTAATTTGATTTACTCTGACACAGCCAAATAAAACCCATGACCATTAATTGCTTTCAAAATTCACCAAATTAGTAAATATGGACTCTGAAGGAGCTGCAGAGATCCACAACTCACATGGAAGAATCTGTTAAAAGGACAATTATTTGTCTGGCCTTACATGAAGTAAGGCAAGAAAAAACCTAAAAGGTGTTTTATTTCAAGTTTTTTTTATACTTATTTAACCTTTATTTAACAAGGTGACTTATTAAGAACAAATTTATATTTACAATAATAACCTGGCAAAAGTGGAAGAAAGTTTGACATAAGAAAATTTCTACTTAGATTTGCAGCAAAAGATGCCACATCTTTCAGATTTTTGTTTGATGATTATAAGGTTATAATGTATAAAAAATTTTTAAAACTTTTCTTTCACTTCCCAATTATGCACAACTTTCTTTTGGAAAATCCCAATAAAATACATTGAATACAGTGGTTGTTATATGACAAAACACAAAAAACTGCAAAGGCAAAGTAACTTGCAAGCCATTGTACAATTAATAATTAATATCTCTTCATTTCTTTGATTTAAGAAACAAAGAGATAAATACTATTCTAATATGATGTTTACAACTTACCTTCCATGGCGTATTTCATATCTTGTGCAAACATGTTCCACATGACTTCAGCACTTATCTTACCCACATTGAGTTCTTGGGGAAACCTATAATAGACAATGAAGCAGCTGTGTCTATTTTAATCTTGGAATCCAGTAATGATGCTGTGTTACTGAACAAGAGGCTCATTTATATCCATCAGCACTTTTTCTGCAGATATCTAGAAACCACAGACCTCTAAAGTCTCTTGAGGGGGAAGGAAATAAACAAGCTGCAATTATCCTCATTGTTTCTCAAAACAAAGCCCACGGGCTCTTTTAAATTAATCATCATAAATATTAAAATAAATGTCTTTTTTTTTTACTGGTTTCCTTTTTAAAGAAGGTAAACTCCGTTCTAAACTGAGGCAGGTTCACTTGTGTAAACCGTATCCAATAAAGCTGCTATCTAATAATACTTTTCATAGTACAACTATAATATGCCCAAATGAAAACACACTCACTGATTAAGGCAAGGAGTGTATGAGTTCTTATCTTCCTCTATTATGGAAACAATCAGTGTGATGAGTTTTGACCAGAAGTCCAGATTTTTGGTGCTGGGACCCTGTTCATCTGGAGGGACGGCTTTGGACTGCAAACAGAAAGATGAATGAGAAAAGCGACACAGTGAGGAATTTATAAAGACAAGGAGGGAAGAATATGGACAGAGATGTGTAAGAATGCTGACCGGGCAATATGGACCTGCTTCACATGTATAAACTCACCGGATCTGTCTGGTATTCCCTGTTGTACAGGTCGTGGCAGTTGTTGAAGATGTACTCATAGGTGGAGTTGAGACAGGCTTTTACACAGTCCTTCACCACCTGACTTGCCCTGGGGGGACTCTGCAACTCCTGGACCTGAACACAAACAAGAAGAACCATATGGAGTCAAAACAATGCCATAAAGCAGCTGTCAGGCTCGCAACACTTCAGCAAGAGGCTACCTCACAGTAGATTTAGCCAGAGGCTCAATGAAACAATTGACATATAAAGATCCAGTTTCATGCTTGGCATGAACTCACAATATATCTCCAGGCTAATTTCTAAAAATTATTTGATCTGCCGTGTTTAATTAGAAGCTGATATTTTCAAAAAGTGCAAAAATAGCAACTTTCAGACGTGTGTGTGCTCACCTTCATCCTGAAAAATGTGATGCTCGTCAGCAGGTCGACAGTGGACTTGAGGTCTTGTAGTCTTTCAGGACTGCTGGCGGGGAAGTTATTCTTGTAGCGCAGACAAACAGAAAGGCCGTAAGAAACTGCAGCATCAGCATAAATATCCACAACGCTTTCATCACAGTCTAAAAACACACATGAATGCCTAAAAATAGCACATGCAGACGCAGTCAGCGGGAGACGGATAATCAACTGCACTCGTGAGGCTGCTTACAGCAGCGTGTAAATTAGAATCAGCGGTAAGTACCCGATACATGGACAGGTCGATCCTCAGGGAGTTGTGAAGCTGATCCAGCAGTTTGACAAATCGTTCTTTCTGCAGAGAAAAACAGAGCAGCTGTTACCGTCTGAAAGCACAAAGCCAGGCCTGGGTTTATTAGGCCTCACATCGTTTCAGTGCACATGAACACCTCAGATTTCATTCTTGTAAATTTTCTGAGTCCTGCACTTAAGCTTTTCTCACTTCTGCTTTTTATGTTCCTCTAAATTAATGTTTCAATTAATGTTTAAGCTTTGACATTTGTAAATTGTCAAAGACTGTTTACAAATTAAACAGTCTGTGTAATCTTTTTGACATTTTGGTTCTTAGATAAGACTCTGAATATAAAGAATGTGGTACTAGAATCAGATTTGCCATTAGCTGTCTAATGTGAAGTTAGCCTAAGCCACATCTGATTACCCAATCTGCTCCATCATGACACCACCTCTACTTCCAGTGGAGCTGAATTCAGATTGAGAGAGAAAAGTTTCTCATCATAGTCAAAGAGAGACCTGATCCATTTTCTAATTTGTTTGTGGAAACTGTATTCTTTCTTGGATCATGCATTATGCTACAATCAATTTCTTAAATGTCATGAGCAGTAAAGGTTACTTAGTACTTTTTTAGCTCTCCAAATGGTTCAAAGTGAAATCCTTCCCAAGCTGTCTGGTGACCTGGGTCAGAACAATCAGACTGCCGGTCTCAGAGTGATCTCTGAGATGAAGGCGGGAACAGCATGAGCAGACCCACAAACTTGTTTAAAGAGTGAGATGATGAAATAGCACAAAGTATGGCTGCTTCTGTTTTCATTGTTCTAAAGATAGATTTCACCCCCTTTTCCTCCGTCAAAATGAACAAAAGGTTAAAAATTAGACTGTAAAATCTGATTGATTTTAACCTTATTAGACTAATTGATATTTGGCAGACTGTTAGTCTGACTGGTTTATGAACCAAAATATAATTAAACATAGTTTAACCAAGTCAACAACAGCACAGTCCATGTAGTTGACCATGTGCAGCTCCAGAGAAATCACATGCACTTGTTTCTTAAAGAGTTTTCAAAAGCACCATTGTCCATTTATCACATATCTCCTGTAGCAGTTTTATTTTATTTTATTTTTCTTGGACTTACGCCAAAGTTTGATGCAGCGAATCTGTCCGAGGCAGAAACATTGTTGGTGGACTGGGTGGTGTGGGCGTAGTAGGCGTTGATGTTGGCGAGGAGGGTGCTCATCACAGCTGGCACTCCTGGGCACATGTACTTAGACGACAAGCAGGCAAAGTGGCTGTTGGGAGAAAGTTGTAATAAGGCCATTTAGTAATATTTTCTTTTCTTTCCCCTCTTTTTTTTCTTAGACATCCAGTAAACTAAACGTATGGCTCAGTGTTTTAATAAGCTTTAGGTACTGACGTCATGGCCTGGTAGATGGACTCTACTCCGTATCTCATGGCAAACTCATCCACGATCTCCTGTGCAGTTTCATCAAAGTACACCTTCCAGGCATCATCACCTTTGGCTTCTGGGATCTTCACTACACCTCCGTTTTGGTCCTCAGTGGTGTACTGGAATAAGTGCTGAACGCAGACAAATAAAAAGGTTAATACATCTTAATGTCTGAAGATATTCTTTTTAGCAATAGCAGTAGCAACTGTTGCATTGGTGAAAAATTGTTATTGTTGCATGAGTAACAGTGTAGCTAAAACAATTGAGATGATATCAAAACTATTTCTCTGTCACACTGACCTCATGCAGACAGGTATACTGGACATGGTAAGGAGCTACAGTCTCTTCTCCTTTGATTTCCACACTTATGTGCATCCGGATGGCCCCCGACACGGCAGACTTATCGGTTCTCTTATCTGTTACATAAATATGAGATACACACTCTCATATTAGTAGGGTGAAATCTCCTGGATCTACAACAGACAAGCTCTTCAGCTATAGGTTTCTCCGGCTCTTATCTCCTGGTGACTCACTGCTCCTGTCATCCATTTCTAATCCTCTCCCAGCGTTATTGCGCAGAACTCACCCAGGTTGTACCAAACATCCATCTCCCCGCTCAGAGTGCGCACTTCGATGATGGTCTGACCCAGGAAGTCATCGCTCTCACGTTTGAACCTCTGTTTTACACGGGACTTGATGTCGTCATCTTCGTCCCAGACGCGGACCTTGATCCGGTCGGAAGAGTTGTGGCACTCACTGGACGAGACCGAAGCAACACAAACTTCAAAAATTAGGAATCTTCCATTCAAATGCTAGCAAAACATGAAACTTAGTTAAACCATACTTTTTAAATTGAGCAAAAAAAAAATATGTCCAACTCTGTCATAGTTCGCTGCTGTACTCACAAGTGAAAGCTCTCTTCCCAGACCGGATTCAGGTTGCCATAAATGGTTTTGGTCCTTTTCTTTGTCTTTCCAACTTGGACAGTTACATAAGGGTCACTGGAGCCTGTTTTGTCTTTAGCCTGAAGACCTTGGGCACAAGCCACTAAAGAAAGAGACCATAAGGACACAGCTAAACACACTGACAATATAGGATATGTCTTACTATAAAACAACAATCAAGTGATGTTTCGCTATATTATCTTAGTAATATATTGTGTTGCTGTTTCCACAGCAACACAAAGACAACAACAACTGAAACCAACATAAAGTATTGCACATTTGTCAAGTGGAACAAAAAGGAAACATGACGTTGAATTTTTTCCACAGATAAAAATCTGACAAGTGTGGCATGCATGCAGGTTCAGTCATCTACACTTTGATGCCCCAAAATTAAATGCACAATGTAGCAGTAGCAATAATAGTTCACATAGATGCAGGTTTCTGTTACCTTCTTTACCAAATGAGTCTAAAACACACCTGTAATGCTAATCTTTGCCGACCACTTGGACGTCCCGTCGAGCACGCTCTGTTTGATCTGTTTCATGTGTGTGCTGTGTGTCGTCTTGTCCAATCCAAACACTTCTTGGATCAGCTCAAAGATCTCTGGTTTATTCCTCTCTCTGATCTTCATGCGGTCCTTCAGCACCATTATGATGTTCTGGGTCCGATCCTCGGCGCCGTGCTTGGAGCTCTTTTCTGCGGCTCCTGATGTGGCCAAATGCAGGAAGACAAGTTGTAATTGTGAACATTTCTTGCACAGAACCTCATCCAATATTTCCAGGCAATAATTCTCTTTAAAGCTCCACAGTTTAAATAGCAACAGATTCAATTTCAATGTCTTTGCCAGCTTTTGGCTGCTTCCAAAACCAAAACCACCTAATTATCCCACTTACCCACTAGATCTGATTATTGAGTGGCTGTAAATAGTGGCACAATTTGGGCAACATATCTTAAAACAGGCTCTTTGGAACCAGGAGAAATTCATTAAGCGCATCATAAAAGATGGTAAAATCAAGGCAGCAGCTTAAAAATCTCTCGTTGTGGAGCAAAATTAGAAAAAAAACAGTTTGTATGATAAGTCTGTGGGGAGACAAGAGGAAAAAGGAGGCCGGGTTGTGACAGCACATTACTCAGCAGATAAATTGGAAAGGAAGAGGGAGGAGAATGTGAGAGTGGATAGAGGACAAGAATAATGAGATGTCAATCTGGCACCAGGAAGCAGAGTTTGGGTGGAGGACAAGGTGGATGCTCATAATTAAAGATGCGCATGCTGGTGTGCTTATGTGCAAATATTTGTGGGCTCTTACTCTGCAGGCAGTCGGCATTGAGCAGATCCTGGCACTTTTCGTGGCATTTAACGCCGCACTCAGAGCAGCGCATGCCCTGCCGCGCGATACCCCACAGCAGCCCCTCGCATTCGTAGCAGTATGTGGGGGTGGTGGCGGTCCACACTTCAAAGTTATGTGGAGTGGTGGAGGAGATGGGGTAAATTAAAGCCTGCAGGGTCTTTTTATACACATGGCTCTTCTGCAGGCACAATGATGGGGGAGAGAAAAAAAGACTTGTTTTATTCCTGCAGTGATAATTTACTGGAAAATCTTGAGAACTGTGACAAACAGCTGTGAGGAGAGAAAACCCACCAGCTCCTCATTGCCAAGAGTGGTTGAAGCCATGGCCGAGGTGATTCCAGCTTTGCGAGAGTTCTGCACCAGAGACTGGAGGCAAGAGAAGAACAAAATGACACACACTCACCTCTGAATACCTACAACACTTGTGTTTTTCTGGATGATATTAAATGGTAATTAAATACTCACCATAGCCTAATGAGCCCAGGCCATGATGAAACACAGACAGAAAAACAAAAGGAGATAATTGTTTTTTACATTTTTTTCAATGACAGGCATTCATAGCGTAGTTTCAATATCATAATGTTCACAAACTCTCCTTTGTATTTAAAATACAAAGGTGCCATCTAAATTCTGTATATATATATTCTGTATATATATACCTGTTGTAAAAAGTCCTAGAGTTTTCAAATATCTCTGGGACTTTTTGTATCCCAGAGATATTTGCTGTTTGTCCCAATTATCTCTGGGACAAACAGCAAGAGGCGTCTCTGTTTGTTTCAAGCAAAAGTCACTTCGAAACAAAAAGCACACGGCCAGGCCAGAGTTACAAAAAACACCCGACAGGCCTGTTACTAAGGTTACTGAACATTATACAGAGTATCATAACATCTATTATTAAAAGATTTACTTTTACCCCATAACTATTCTAAACAGGACAAAGTCAACACGCTCGAAGTTCGCAAGGTGAAGAGGGAACTAATTTTTTGTTATTTTTCTTTTCAACTAAATCAAGAAAAACTGACACTTGGTACTGAGGTTTCTGTCTATTAAGAAAAATATCGCATGTGCTGCAAACTTCTCATCACTTTTAAAACACGATTACAACATTAAGGCAGGGTGTAGCAGCATCGTGGTGTGAGGATTATCCATTAATAGATTCTGGGATTTTGTGAAAAGACACAATATCAAATACATAGCTAAATGTGAATAAATCTTTGATTAAAACCTGTTTCAGTTCTGCAGAAAATCAGGACACAGAAAAAGGTACAACAACAACTTGGAGCAAAATGCCAAAGAGGCAACCCCATGAGCTGATGAATTTGTGAGGAGGATCTGTGGAGATCAAAAGTAGACCTTGGATGTGTTTGTCTTTTTTCGCTTTGTTTTTCTCATTGAAAGTTTTTTTTTCCAATTTTAAAGTCTCAGAAATGGTTGATTTTCTTTGTCAATAAACATGTACATTTTAACGCCAAGCTGCAGAGACAAGAAATAAAAGGAATTTGCTATTTTTTAAAATCGTGTTGATGTACAATCTTTAAATATTAAGAAAAATTGATTACCATCTGCTTCAAAATTTTAATCAATACAAGTGTGGCATATATAGTGCTTTGTGTGTTTGCTTTCTTGTCGTTTCTCACCAGGTCTCTGACGAGAGGAATTGCTTTTCTCTTGCGAAGGTCAGGCATGCTGTCAATACTATAGAGTGCACCTCCCATTCTGTAAAAACACAACGTCACATCAATATATATTTATTAACATGGCAATAGCTCTTTCTAGCTGGTCAGAAACAATAAAAACAATGTAGCCATGAAATAGTGTTTGAGCCTGAGAAGCTAATGTATCTATTTTTAATCACTACTTCTATTGCTATGCAACATGAGGACTTCTCAAGGACTTAACTGGAAAATTTAATTACCCCATCCTCCTCCTCTCAAATAATAATCACAGCTCTCCACACTCTTTATATGATTGCTTTTTTGGGGGCTTACTTGTTAATTCTTCAGAAGGCATCTACAGTTTTCACAACTAGATCCGCCTAAAGTGTAAATAGCCTTGCTGATAAAACTGGAGTAGCTTTGCAATATATAAACGATTCCTAGACAGTTTCCATTTCAAAATTCTATACATTTTGCATTTTTTAATAATCTTTAGAGCATTTGAAGGTGATACATTTTTCCTTAACTGTTTGCACAGTGTTTGTGATTCATTGTCTGAAACAATCCAACACTGAAGCTGCCTTTGGATTTCACATTGTGGTAAAGGTGTTTTTGTGATTATTATTATCTGTACTAAATTAGATGAACTCCCTTTTGAAATTTGGACAGGCTTTAATTTTTGCAAACATTTCAATAACAATAGTTTGAATACTAAACTAGACTCAACAACTATAGTTCCACTGGTATAAATGTTTATTTAAAATCGTGTAAAGACCAAAGAACACAGTCATAGAAAAGCTCCATGTATGTTTGAGTGTTATTTTATAACCTGTGATGAAAAGAGTAAAATACTGGTGCTGAAAATGTTGAACCTGAAACCGGACATGGAATATTAAAGAAAAAAAGATGCAATTGAAAACATCTATATCTAAAAAATAGACAAAGTTTTACAAATTAAATATTTTTCATTAATTACAGAAACATAAAAATTTTTTATATTTTGGATATATATTAGTCAAGTTTGTATATGAATTCTGTGTGTACAATATTTTACATGACAGAGAAAATTATTAGGAAGTACTGACCCTCCTTTACCAAACCACAGCGAGCTGGACGTCTCTCCTCGAGCCTATGCAAAGACAGAACAAGAAGAATAATGTCAAACAAAGAAAAACTTTTTTTCAAGTTTGTCCCTGCATTTTCTTTTCTACCCCTTATGCTGTATGAATCCAGTAGCAAAGCTTTTTTTTCTTACAAACTTGCTTTCTATTATACTGTTGAAGAGTAAAAATCAGGGCTGATCCAGAAATGTCAGAGTTTTGGTCTTGCAGTTGCCTTTGACACAGTTGACTTAATTGATCGGCTCCATGATATGGTTATTATATCCTGTCAGGTTCTAAATAGGTTTCATTTAAACCTTTCAAAAGACAAAGACGATCAAGTCTGAATCTAGAAGTTTTCTCAGGGTTTAGTTCTGGGATGTAATCTTTTCAACATCTAATAAATGTTTTTAATACTCGTCATGCTGACGGCAAGCAGCTTTTTGCTCCTTTAATTGAAGTCCAGTAAATGCCACGTTTTTCCTTCATTTCTGATGGATGCCCTAACCAGAATCAAGCTCTTTACAATGTGTAAGAATCATTAAGTAAGTAACTTTATTCATAAATCACTTTTCACATTTGTGATCACAAACTGCTTTACAGTAAAAAATATTTAAAAAAACCAAAAAACATCAGATTGACTTTATACACACAACAGGCTAAAACTAGTAAGTTTTCGACATGGGGACAAATGGTCCCTGTTAGTTTTTTAAACACTTACTGTAAATACAGTTGAATTTAAAAAGACGGAAACATCATTATTGCCCTCATATACTGCCAGTCTGCAATGAAGAAGCACCTTGGCAAGCTGGGCTTAACTGGAGAGCCCAGCTATATAAGCCATAATATAGAAAACTTGGTTGCTAGTTTTGACTCATCCATTATGTCTTGGTTCTTTCAAACAAGAAACATTTGTAAGCTTTGACATCTTGTCTAAAAACTGGAAGAGGATATTACATTTTACACATTTAACTCTTTACACTTTCTTGTCTGTCTCTATTTTATTTAACTTCCATAAAATAGAGACAGAACAAAATACACACTCTAGTCTTTTTTGCAGTGGCTTTCAAAGTTCCTTTTAAAATGTTAGCCTTCACTTTTTAGGACTTTGATGGTTCTGCAAGGTCTTGTGAATCTGATCTCAGAGGTTTATTGCATATTTTATGGTGGATTTTATCACAAATGGCTTTTCGAGACCCAGTTTTCTTTTCTAAATATTTTGTGCTTTTACCTGTAAGATATGTTACATACATAAACTTTAGTTATTTACTCATGCCATTTATAACCTATATTTCTAATCTTTAATTCTTAAAAAAATGCAGCCTATCAGGATAATGTGGGACAGCTCTTGCAAAATACAACAGAAGAGATCAAATTGCTGTGAAGATGAATAAACAAAATGAAAGTGTTTGAAATGTCAGACAGGACTTATCACTTCACCGATTCTCTAACATCCAGGCTGCACCTACCTTTCAGCATGCTCCAATGATGGCCGAGCAAAGTGCAAGTGAGTGTCGCTATGGCAATGACATGAAACTGGAAAGAAAACAAAGTGGGTCGGCACAAATAAACAAAAAATAAAAAATAAAAACAAGGAAAGGGAAGCCAAATGTACATAAAACACAAAGAAACAAACATCAACAAAACATTGAAGCAAGTGATTAATTATCTGCACAACTGAATTCAAAATGTAATGATTAAACAAAATATGCAAGTGAAAATCAAGCAAGCAAAAACTGAAAAGTGCTCAGCTATATCAAGCCGTGTGGTGCTTCGCCCAAACTAAAATAAAAGGTTTCCTTTTGACAAGTATTAATATTTTAAGAAAGCTGAAAGATATTAATTATAGAAGACATATGGTATCATGTCTGTTTCCTGGTGAACTGCAAACCTCAGGATCAAAATAGACTTCAGGAAGTCGCTGTACATGGCTAGCCTGCACATCAATATTGCACATCACATAAATATTTCAAAGACTTGGTAGAAACATGTAGAGTCTCTTGAACTGGTGCATATGTAAATTATTGTTTGGAAATGAATCAGTCCAACAGAACTGGGTCCAGAGTCACTAAATTTGAAAGAATGGTGGTGAAAATATGGCAGCAGGAAGCTGATTAGCGAACTTACCTCCCGTAGCTGGTCTAAGACCTTGTTGTAGAGCCTGAGCCAGTTCTCTTTGGCTCTGACGGCTGGATCCACCGGCTCTTTCGGCTCCTGTGGTACTGGAGGACTAAAGGAAGGATATTTTATATTTAATAATAACAAAAGCAATAGTGGCTGCAGTAAGACAAAAGAGCCAAAACAAGGGAGAGTGAAGGATAGTGAAATATTCTCTTTGTCAAAGATATATTTCAGAGCCAATGTAGGACCAGGGCTCCATCTTTTCCTTTGCATGAGTTTTGACAAAATTGTTTCTCACAATATTGCTGGGTTGCTGATGTACAATCTGGACCAGATTAAGTTTTCTCAAACAACAAGATGGTGATAAAGGCTGTTCATCAAAACTGATCTTCTAATCAGCCAGTAAGAACTTATGAACTCTAAATGCAACAAATAATTTTATTCTAACGAAACTCGTTCAGTCAGTGTATATGTAACGTGTCTGAATTTACATTCCACTTGTTCACTGTAGTAAAGGTCATTTTAAATATATAATGCATTCATTTTTGAATGTGATTGATATAAAGAGGATATTAGTTGAGCTGTGATTACTGAAAGGCTCCTAAAGTCTTATTTTATTTATAGTGCCAATCAATCTTGGATTTACTGTGAAAATTGCTTTGAATTTAATTCAGCAGAAACAAATCAAGAGGAGTTGGACATTTATTGTATAATTTATCATTTACCGTCATAAATTTCTAATTTCAGAAAAATTTTGATTTATTGTTGTCACAAGAAAGTCCAATTAATGCTGTTTAAACCCTCCCAAACTGTATCGTCAGGATTATTAGTTGTACTAGTTTCTCCACTGTTTGTTCCATGAGAGCATTGATAAATATTAATACATTTAAAAATATAACTAATTGCAGTTTCTGTGTGCAGCTTAATGATAAAAATCACATTTTTATGTGACTGGTATCCAAAAGAAGCGCAAAACAAATAGCGGAATCTGTTTGTGGGACTACTTTTGCTTTGTTATGCAGTCAGAGCCACACAGTTACCAAAAGTAGAAGTAATAAATAGTTTTTATTGTCATTTTTATTGGTGTCACAACAGTACCACAAAATATAAAACTTTAAGTCCGTCTCGCCCAACCCTATTGAACTGACAGAAATCTAGTCACTGCTGTCATCTGTTGATGATTCAATTCATCAGTTTCATTTCCATTTCCAACATTTCTTACCTTTCAGGTGGAACCTCCTTTTGCTCTTCAGGTGTCAGCGGTCTGCTATCTTCATACAGCTCCTCTTTCTGCTCTGCAGGAAGCTTCTCCTCTTGAGCAGGGGGAGTACTGACCTCTTTCTCCTCCATCATCTCGTTTTCTAGCCACTCTTCCTCAACAGGAAGCTCCACGTCCTCAAGACTGGCCTGCTGTGTGGTAGCGGGATCGTTGGCGTGTGATTGTGGCACCGCGGAGGCTGGGGGCTGCTGGGATGGAGGACCTGTGGCAGTGAAGGGCGGCTGGGATGCCGAAGTAGCCAGATTGGCCGGGTGTGAAGGAGGGACAGAGTTTACTGCAGCGGACTGGTGCTGCTGAGGAACAGCTGATGCTGGTGGGTGAGCCTGTGGAGGCTGGGCAGCGGGAACTGAGGACAGGAACGAAGAAGCAAGGCCTGTGACTGCAGCTGTCAGAGGTTTGGCCATTGAGAAGAAGGACGTGGCGGACGGGGCTGCTTGAGGTTGAGGTTGTGTCTGGGATTGAGGTTGTTTGGGGGGCTGAGCCGCTTGTTGGCCAACAGGGGGCTGTGCTGTGGGAGGCTGAGCCTGATTGGACGTTTGGTTGGGGGTTTTACTTGGAGGTTGTTGGTGTATAGAAGACTGTTTCTCCAGAGGAGGCCTTGAGTTCGGTACGTCAAGCATCGGTGGTGCACTTGATGTTGGAGTGGGAGTGAACGGCGGCTCAAGGTCCTCACTGAGGGTCCCGTCCAGGTTGTACAAGTCCTCATCATCATACATCATCTCCTCATCCTCATATAGACCTTCCTCCTCCCCCTCATACAGTTCTCCGTCATCTCCCTCGTAGAGTGCGACCTCCTCTCCTCCGTCTTTGCTGTAGCCGCCCTCATCACTGTACGCCCCCTGGGTCTCATCGGGGTCCCAGTCCGGGGAGCCTTTGCTGTAGCTGACCGAGGAGTGGCAGGAGTGGTATGAGTCATTCTCGTCGTACGGGTCCCTCTCTCCGTACTCTCCTCCGTAGTCTTCATCACTCAGCTGGCTGCTGCACCGGCTGAGCTCTGCAGAAGATGCATAGCTTCCGGTGGGGCTGGACAGAAAGAGAAGACAGCAAGGAAAAGTTAGAATGCAGTAATATGTAGTAAACAGTCAGCCTCTTTGTGAGCTGTAATGTCAGAAATGATTATTGGGCGCTATATTGACGCACTGTGGTCGGAACACTGTGCTCCTCACTAAACACCTTTTATGCACATCTCAAAGCAGCAGAGAGAACTGCTGATGGCTAATCAATGAAAACACAGGAAGTACAAGGGTACCAGACAAGCAGCAAGAAAAAAATGAGGAAATATCAAAAAATGAAACAACAAAAAACTAGCTTTGTACATCTTGATGAATGGGGGTTATTAAAAAACTGAGCACAAACTCCTAGAGAGAAAGGAAGATGATAGAGAAGATAAGAAGACAGCAGTGGGCACAAAACAGAAGCAAGAAAGGTAGAGAGGGAGGGTGCACACAGAGCTGAGTGGATGAGATGGAGAGGAGGATGTGTGGGGCGAGAGGGGGGATGCCCCTGTCCAATACACTCACACAAGCAGCTAATCTTATGTGCCGTATTGACCGTTAGACTGCCAGCTGAATTATTCATAGAGCGAGAGGTGGATGCATATTTTCATTCCCTGTCTGAGAGAAAAACCCATGAATAAAGGCTGAGAAATCACACAGCTCCGAAAATAACCAGGAAGGAAACAGAAACCAGTCTGGGTGGGCTAAAGAAAAGTTGACCAATGAACAGACAACATCATAATTTTTTATGCTATAAATCCATTGAATTTGTTAATTGGAACCAGGCTGAGTTGAGTCACCTGGACACACAGGTGGAAACTTTAAAACTAATTTTTAACTGAACATCATTCAGCTATTTTTGTAATATTAAAAATGCCTTTTTGTGTATCTGTCAAAAAACTGAACCAAAAACATGTTTTTTCTAAATAATATTTTCATTGATATTCCTTCTAGAGCTATTTGGAGGCTATGGTCATAGAAGTATATTATGCAACATTTTGGGAACTGAAAAGATTTCCTTTCTCACAGGCAAAGATAAACGCTATAATGAAAGTACATATGACCAAATAAGGAAGGTGCAAACCTGATTGTCCTTTGATGTTGGTAGTCGAGGTCTTGGTTGTTCCCGGAGCGTGGATACGACAAGCTTCTGGAGCTGCGATGCTGGTGGCTGATGGGATACTGGTGGACAGAGGCATTGGGTTGGGACGTGCTGTAGTACGGAGGTGGAATGCTGTTACTGGTTTCACTGCGATAGTCGCTGTCCCTGTCGTCAACAGCGCTGTCTGGGTCCTCATCTACTCAAACGCACAGAAATAAAAGGCAGAGGGAAGTGACAATAACAGTGATGACGAAAGAGAGTTTAATCGCAACCAAACTTTTCTTTCCAATTCTGACTGGTTGGCACACTTTCATCAATGAACCCTGTGCACTTTATTCATGAAAAATGTCAGACTTTTCAGGACTCAGCTTTCCAGAGTTCTCAGTCCTGTACAATTATTTTAAAATAATAAATGTTCACAATGCATTTATGGCAGACCTCTACAGTGGACTTGCATTAAATGTCAAAGAAAGAAAATGATAGAGCAAGGAAGAGAGAAATTAATGAAATAATGAATATTTTCCAAACTGGAAAAGAAACTCCTTCTACTGGCCATATAGAGAACATTCAAAACACATGATGAACATAAAGTTGATGTGCTTGCTAAAGAGATGCTTTATTTTTCTGTGGTGTTTATAGATCAACAATTATCCTCCCAGAGGAAGGTGCTAATACAATTCTACAGAGTGAAGCAGTCAAAACTGGTGATCTATTAATCATTTATTATAATCCATCCTCATCTTTAGCACTCTTAAAGCCAAATAACGTCTACGACTGTTGCACTGCTGACTCCTAAAAAGGCATCAGACCA
This sequence comes from Phalloptychus januarius, assembly GCA_902982915.1. Taxonomy (NCBI): domain Eukaryota; kingdom Metazoa; phylum Chordata; class Actinopteri; order Cyprinodontiformes; family Poeciliidae; genus Phalloptychus; species Phalloptychus januarius. The sequence goes on along the minus strand of CADWAE010000466.1, from coordinate 9,271,138 downwards.
GATACGATATCATCCCTGGTCTGCATGTATCATTCTCTCTTTCTCCTTCTCTATGTGTGAGAAACTTAATCTGCTCAGCATCTATCATTACCCTCTGCTCTTTCTTTTTTCCTCTGAGTTAACAGAAATGAATAGCTGCAGCTGTGCAGGTGAGTCTGACAGGCACTTATATAACACCATGCGCTGATCACAACAAGGGGGGAAATGACAGAGAAAAGCAGACATTTTTTAACACGATTTTTAAGTTTTCTGTTTTGACTGTGGAAGAGCAAGAAATCTTTATAAGTAATGTTCTTGTCTTCCTTTTAAATCAGCCATAAATGAAATCTACTACATGTTTAATCAAATAAAATTAAAACTAGAGAATAAAGACCATTTTCTATAACCAGAAGTGACCGAACTGTAGATAAAATATTTTTCCTTCAAAGGCATTTGAGTAACTATCAAAAATATCACTTAAAATAAATCTGTACTCCATAGGCATTATTTAATCTGATATTTTCTGAATCACTTTAGTGGAAATTCACAAAGCTGTGCAATCTGCTTGTGAATGTCCATCAAGTCCAACATATGCAAACAACTAGCATCTACTTTTGAATTGTATCACTGCTATTCATTCTTCAGATGCAGTGAGGCAATAAAAGTGATAAGGAAAAGTGTTTTACTTTTTAATGACTTATCTAATTAACAGAGAACATCAGTCCTGATGAGGCATCCTGTATGCCCTTTCTAAATCAATAAATTATGCTGCACATTGCAAAAGACCATGAAAAAATTTCATTTAGAGATGACAAAAACATTGAGTACAGAATATGGTGCACTTACTTTGCTGATCTCCCCACAGACTCCAGTTACCTGCAGAGAAACAGGAGAGGGTTTGTATTGATCTTGACCTGAACTGGTGCTCATATTCCAACACCATTCCCGCCATCAGTGCGTCAATGTTCCCCAATGCAGGCAGTGAATGGAAAGAGTCTCTTTAATTGCCTCAGACAGCTGGCTAAGCGAACTCCACAGACTGGACCAACAGCAGAAAAACGCAGGTAATCTCAAGGAGCTTGACTCCAGACATTTGATAGGACTATTGATCCTTTCTGGTGCAGCAAACAAGACCTGTTTCCCCTCTAACACACAGCAACTCATGTGTAGCCAAACATAATATCAGAGGCTGAGTTAAAGCAATATAATTATACCTAAATGGATAATTTTCAGTTTTGAACAATCAGCTGCAGGTTACTTACAACACTGGGTTCCTGGCACACGGAGAGGGTGTTCCTGTTGCTCCTGGTATGAGTACTGCGTTTGACAGAAGCAGAACAGATGAAAACTTTTTGTTAAATACAAAGTTGGCAGGGGATCACAGAAGTATGCATCATATATAAAGTTATGCACACAGTATCTTGGGAAATAATAGCCTTTGTCGGATTTTGCCAAATTAAAACGACATCTTTCAATATATTCTATTGGGATTTTATATTAACTGTGAAATTGATCAACAAGAATGCATCCCAGAATATTTCCAAACTGAAATCTGTAAGGCTTCCCAAACCTTTTCCTATGACATTTTAGAAAAAATTGCTACTAATTTTCTTTTCAAATTACAGAAAGTCAAGAAAAGGTTTAAGTGATATCAATATTTATGGAAAGCTCTGTGGAAAGTGAAGAAAACTTTATGGGATTTTAGCAAGTATGATGTAACCTGCTCTCTGGCTTGTGCCTGTACTGCAGGATTATGTTGGGGTGTTAAAACAAACAGGCTGGCAGCTTACATCTTGGTCCCTCATGGCATTGAGCTGCTCCAGTTTTTTGGCCCAGTAGCGTGCTTCATCCTCTGGGATATCTGAAAGCAATCATTTGGTCAAACTCCAGGTGACAAAATCTCTCAAATAAGGTTCATTCAACTGAAACCCTTGAAATAATCCCACACAAAATCCCCTGCCAGATAACACTGGAAGATGGGGGAAAAACATCAGCTGTAATTATACTTTGGTTCTGATTGTTTGTTTTTTTAAACAACACAGAAATACAGCTCCAAATCCTTTGGCTTGACCTCACAACTCTATATTTAAAACTATCCAGTTTTACTTACAGTCTCAGAGCCAGCTCTCTATAAATAGGCAGGATGTGCATATTGAGGAGTCAGGTGTGCATTATTGATTAGAGGAAGTGGAAACAGGGTAGAAATGACACCTAATCAATGCTAAGAGGAACCCAGCTTGATCACCGAGAAGAAAAAGGAAACAAACACTTCTCCTGGTGCAAACTATACAGCTAAAAAGTGGGTCAGAGTAATTAATCAGGCAGCTTTTTGTTGCTCATTTGTCACTGTCTGTACTGAAAATATACATAAAAGAATCATTTATTTGTTCCAAACCCACTCCAAGTGATTTTATTGAGCAGACGTAGATAATAACTACTACAAAAACCATAATGCACTATGCTTTTTCCTTCTACTTTGTTAAATAATGCCATTCTTTCCTGAAAACAATTTCTGGCTCCTCTACCTATACTTGCTAGTCTCACCTAGTGGCAGTTCAAAGCGTGTATCAAGCAGCACCAGGTGTAGAGTGGGATCTTTGGTTCCACAGATCTCACTGTCAGCCATGATGACTTGAGAATCCAGCGTGAGCCACTCCCCAGGACCTTCCTGTGGACACAAAGATTGCAGGTAATGCAGGGAAAAAAACCAACCATTGAAGAATGCTCTCCTACAAAGCAGCAGTGGTGATCATGGCGAACCTCATTTGACTGTCGGATGCTATGGAGGGGAATCCACACGGTGCCGACCATGGTGTCCCAGATTAACCCTTTGTTCCACATCTCCACTGTCAGGCCAAGGTCCAGCCGGTTGATTTCACTACAGGAGACAAAAAATAAATACAAAAAATTAAAAAACACTAGGATGTCATGACAGCTAAATATATCATCATTTGACTAAATATATCATCAAAACAGAAATAGAAACACTGCGACAGACTGGCGACCTGTCCAGGGTGACCCTGCCTCTCGCCCGGAACGTTAGCTGGGGATAGGCACCAGCACCTCCCGACCCCACTTAGGGAAAAGGGAGTATAAAAAATGGATGGATGGATGGAGAAGTAGAAACAGGGAAGCAGCTGGTCGACAAGTAAAAAGGGTTTGATTGCTATTATGCAACGAAAGACTTTTCCACTGGATTTTATGCCACCTCTAAATGGATCTACTGTGTCAGCTTCCTGACTGAAACCATCTCAGAAAGTGGGTCTCACTCCAGTTGTTTGGTTTTGCATGGGTGTATTTACAACTGCACAAATGTCCAAACAAAGTCTGCTCCATTGAAAGCGGATCAAATGTGTCAGCTATTTGAATACACCCTATTTTTTGTTTTTACTGTGGCTGACATACAGACTGATATGTTTGGAGCAAATCAACAACAATCCAATATAAAGCCTAAATTAGACAGCAGAGAGACAGACGGAAAGTGATGAAGGAGTGATGACTAAGGGGAGGGAGGGAAAAGGTGATTGTATCACCTGCCTGGAGGGACAAAGAGGGAAGTTTAAAAGTTTAATTAAGAAGTAAAAGGTGTAGACTCCCACATATTAATGTTACTCTTTTTTTCTGTAAGAGAAGTTTGATTTAAAGCAGTGACTCTGGGGGTGGGGGGGCAGTTTGAGGGAGAACATGAGTTCCTCTCTGTAGCCCAAATGTTACATAACACAGCTCCACTGATGCAACCCCAGTACAATGCTGCACGCCTCCAAACATCATACAGATGCAGAGGACTCCGCAGTAATCCTGCCTGCTGCAGCCCACATCCCGCTAAATGATTCTCACCCTTCACCGCCCATATGCTGCTACACCGTCAACACTGAATCACTCCAACAGCCAAATATTCACTGTTGGGTAATATCAGCACCTGCAACGAGATACCATTCAATATCTGTGGAAATATAAGATAAAATAAAAAAAAAGATCAAAAGAGAAATATCTAGTCTAGAGAAGAAAGCTGCAGAGAGGGAATGGAGGGAGGGGAAAAGAGGAGCAATGGGGTTGTTACAGAATGGGGAGAGAAAGAGGTGAGGCCAAGACGAAGATGAACAGGGTTTATGCAGGGGAAGTGACAGAGAAGAGAAAAGAAGGGGTGGAAGGAGGCCAAAGTTAAGAAAGAGAATGAGAGAGAGGCAGAAATATCAGATGAAAAAGAGCAGGAGACAGCTGATGAAGGTGGAGAGGAAGAGCTGAGAGAAACAATACAGGGATAAAGAGCACTTAGGATGAAGAAGTGGAAAGAAAGAGCGATGAAAGCTGATAGAAATCAAGCATTCGAGCAGCAGTGGAGGGAGAAGTATAAGACGGGTGAATGAGAAGAGGCTTGTGATGAAGGTGTGTGTGAGAGAAAGAGCGGGAGGGAGAGGATATGGAAGGACTCACAACATGAAGTCCTGCTCCCAGCAGGGCAGGTTGCCCCTGACAGCGATGGTTGTGCTCTTCACATTTTGCACTTTTAGAGTCACATAAGTGTTAAACTTTTCTGTAAGGAGAAAAAGACAAAAAGAACAGAAAATGTCAGATGGAAAAAATAAATCTGCAATTTTTACTATCAAATATACATTCTGTTCACCGACACAATCGCTAACGCTTTTCTAAAAAGATCTAGCCACAAACAAAACAGATTCCTCACACACCTCCTCCCATGATTTCGGTGAACCTAGGCCTTACCTTGGGGTCCATCCAGCTTGGCTTTCTTCACTGTGGGAACACAGAGAGGGACATGGTGACACACAGGAACACCATCTGTTTTCATGCTCACATGTCTTCTGTTTTCATACAGAGAGGGTGAACCAAGGAGGTTTGCGATGTACTAAAATAGCAGTCAAAGCGACATGTGGGACACTGAAACAAAATCTTTTCATTAGAAGAACATTTTTTAAAAAGATGATGAATATCATTTTTTTAACAGTACCAATAAAATTTTCTCACATTTTGTCACTTATCAACTTTCTTCTGTTTAATTCGATTTTTTTTGACCAGTAGATAGTCGTGAATCATTTTGTAGTGGAAGGAAGTGGTTTTGAGAATTTATTTTACAAAATAAATATCTGAAAAGTGTTGCATGCAGTTTGCATGTGTAATTGGATGTTGTTTTGATACCCCTAAATAAAATAAAATCCTGTGTGACCAGTTGCCTGCAGACAATCCAGCTGCTCTGAGAGGCTCTCTCAGGTCAGAGGTCATCAGTAAACAGGAACAAAAGTTTAAACACCAAAATCCGGCGTTCATGGAGGAGTGGCAAAAAAAAGTCATCTTTAAACATGTTAAGGGTCCTAGTTAAAGTAGCGTAAAGTAAAAGGAAGCATGTCAGATGAGACTAAAATCTAACTTTGTGGCCTAAATGTGATAAACAGTTTGTATATGTGATAGAATGCTGAGCATCATCTTGATCACAATAAAACATAGTGGTGGCAGCATCATGCTGTGTTTGTTTTTCTTTAGGAGCGTTAGGAATGCTGAATATTAATGTCTACCTGTCATGTGAAGCGCAGGGATCAGATTAAAATACTGGCGGGGAAGTGGAAGACTCATTGTAATCAATTTAATAAAGAGATTTACAAAACGCTTACGGCAAAAACTTTTCGAGGGAGAAAAACACAGGATTAACAGGAAGGAGAATCAGACAGAGACAAAAGGGAACAGATGGGTATTCATGCAAAAGGTGTAATCAAGGGAATGAGGAACAGCTGGAGGGAAAACATAAGCACAGAAGAGACAAGGAGATAAAAAACAGCTGTCCTGTTTTTTATCAGGACAGAAGATAAGCAGAGCAGGAGGAAAGGAGAAAATATAACATAGGAGCACCCTGAAACTATCAAACAGTAACAGAGAGAAGAACATAAATCTAACTCCACAATAATAAACTAAAAGTTAAACACACAAAGGAATGAAAAAATGCAAAATATAAGTAAATGAACAAGGAAAGGAAATGATAAAACCATAAACAAGAATCAATATGAGAACACTTCAGATTTCTGTTGGCAAAAAATTTATATAAAAAAACTATTCTTTCGTCCACAAAATTATGGTTTATTTATCTCACAAAATCTCAGCAAAATTTCACCAGATTTATAAAAATATAACAAATTTAATGGTGTATCAAGACTTTTAAGAAAAAGTTGAAAGTAAAAAAAAAACATACAAACCTAAATCGAACAGAATTTAGGTTTAGGTTTAGGTTCATTCAGCCTCAGCAACCCTGAGGCTGCATTGCAAAATGTCTTTAAAATTTCTACTGTGAAATGCTAACTACTAGCTTCAAACATATAATTTTAGTTCATTTCTCCAAGTTGTGAGAAGCAAACTGATTATTGCAATAAGTACTTAAGAAAGTAGTTTTCTAAGTACCTGCTCTGCGTACTGGAACATTTCATCTGGATCGTGTATGAGTATCTGTTATGTTTTGCCGTTCAAGAAGTCCAATCCAATATGAAAAATATTGACAATTGACAAAAAATAGGTATTTTCATAAAAATACCTTTTGTCCACTCTAAGCAACTCATATATAACATAGAACCTGAAAAATATACATATTATCCATCGTCACAGAGGCAGAGGTCACCAAGCACACTCAGCATTATATAAGTGTGTGTGAGGAATGCAGTCAGTTATGCAAATGCTGACTGAAAATGTGATTCTTTATTTTCTCTGATGTTTCTACAACTTAGATCAAACGGGAAACCATGACTAGTGCTAAACATGAATTTCAATGTGCTGGGGAAAGTAAAAAAAAACACACACACAGCAACATGCTCATCTCATATTAATTATTCATCTATAAAGATGTTTATTATTCTGTATTTATTATTTAACACATTTGGAACAAATTTCTTTCTTTTCTTGGCATTAAAGGCAAATATTCCAGTCTGAATCAAACAGTATCTGGCTGTGGATTTTTCTATGTGCTCTGTAAGCCTGGGCTCCCTCTCTGCAGCACTATTTTACCAGCCGTGACGTAACTCACACATGCATTTTTAATGCTTCACTACCCTCTACTCTCAACCATGTACACTCTAGGAGGTCCTCACACACACACATACACACCCCTCACTGCAGATGTGTGCATGCCTCACATGCTTATAGAATAAGATATAAAAGTTCTCTGTGATACATAAAAAACCTGAGCCTTTCTATCTTTAGAAATCTACCAGCAGCACAAATTATAACCTAACTCACAATTTTCTTACCTGTACAATTCCTACATCATAACCAGTCACCATGGTAACTCACACAAAGTGAAAAAGCACAATTGCCCTGACTCAGCAAGGTACTTTTCTATTTTCCAAGCCTTTTTTTGTGTACCAAGCACGCGCTGGAGATAAACCTGCAGCTTCTGCCATGCCGCCTCATGGTGGAGTCACATGCTAAATGCAGTGGCTCGCTCCTTTGCTGTGCACCTGCAGCAAGGATGAAAATTACATAATCACCGCTTTCATTCAGCCTCAGCAACCTTGAGGGAAACTCTGCATGTTCATGACAAATAAGACATATAGATACAGATACAGTATAAAGTTTGTTGTAAAAGTATTCAGAACCCTTAAACTTTTTCTTTTGCAACAAACGCAAACTTCAAATTATGGTTTTGAGATTTTATGTGTCAGTAGTTGATAATTATGATGTGAAAGGAAAATGTTTCGTTTTTAACACCAATCCAAATAACAATCAGAAAATGATACCAAGTGTTTGTATTCAGTTCCCTTCACTATATAACGCTTGAATAAATTCCAGTGTAATTAATTGTTTTAAGTAGCCACCTAATTGCAAACAGAGTTAACCTGAGTGCATTTTGATCTGATTGTGAATGTTCTGTTCAGCTTTTAAAACAACTTATCAAGCTTTGAAACACTAACAGACACTAAATATATATATATATACAAAATCTCCAAAAGACCTAAAATAGCAAAGCATTTCGGTACAAACATTGTGGAGTCAGAAAAACTGAGGTAACCGCTACAAATTAGTTTTAAGATGAAACGACTCCGCATGCCAATAACCGAAAAGTACCTGCAGTAAATATCCTGCGTTAACTTCATTCAGGAATTACCTCCAAAGACAGCACAGTCTGACTTATGTGAACGGACTGGTTATTGCCAAGAAAACCGACTGAACAGGAAATCAAGTAGACCCTTCATCTTGAACTGTCAGAGAAGATAAACTGGAAAAAGGTGGAGCTGACTTCAGCTGTTTCATGACACAAAAGAGGGATGCCTCCACTCAGACAGACAGAACCTTATTCTGACAGATCGCAAGAGAGAAGCAGCAATCCAGCTGCTGACAGCGACATCAGACTGTGACTTTGTGTTCCAGAAGAAAGACAGTAAGAAGGCCGGACATTAAAGTGGGAAAAGGTTGCCAAAATTTGCTCAGATTGAATATGCGTCTGTGCCTGAAATCTGCTTGGCTGGCAGATATGCCAACGTTGCCTATTCAGGAGGCACAAAGTGCCGTGGAGGCCAGAAATAGCTCGAGCCAGGTAAGCATGAATGATGTAAGCGGAACAGAAAGAGGGCTCTCTGCCAAGCCTCGTAGTCTGCAGCAGCCAGCGTTTATGAATGAATGACTCTCAGGGTCTTTTTAATGACATCTGGGAGTGACTCAGAGCAGGGACAGTCAGTGGGTGGAGCTGACTGGACAGGCTGAGGTGGAGCAGCATCTGTTAAGAATCTGGCTGTACAGTGACTTAGAAAAAGCCTTTAAATTTTGTTTTAGCTTTTATAAAGATTGCTGCAAGCTCAATTGATCTTTGCAGCTTGTGCATGTACAGATTGTTTCAGTATCAGTCATAAAGGTTTGGTGGATCAATAGTTATCACATGCAAATTGATATTTTCAGATTTTGTCCTCTGTACTAACAGAGGTAATATGTAAATATCAGCTGAATATGAGACAGGAAAGCAATTCAAAAGCACTACAGTAGCTATTTTTAGAGAGGCAAGCCCATTTGTTCACCTTTTTTAACTTGCTACTGGAAAGCAAGGAAATGAATTTCATTTGCCCTAGGTCAAACTCATTCTTGTTCACTGAAATGACTTTTTACTGGGACTTAATGTATCCATGCCACCGCTATTATTTCCACCTGATCTTTTCCTTTTAGGACAATCCATGATAAAAAGGTAGACTGTGAAAAAAATAAAAAATGGGGAGGAGGTGAATCTTGTCTTAACAACCCTCTGCAATGATCTGCAATGATCTATTTACAGCTCAAGACAAAGACAGGAGTAGGCCGATGTCTGCAACTATTATCAATGTATACCAAAGCCAAAGTGACAACCTTTTAGGTACTAAATCAAAAACCCAGAATTTCATTGGGAATTCTTTGCTTTGAACCCTCTGAGCAATAAATGAACCATGACACATTTTAATGAAGCAAAGTAGTCTTATTTTTGTAGAAAAGAAACAATCATTTATCCAAAAAGAGGTTGTGCTGTTTGCCTTCATAAAATAAATATCTACACGTTTCTAACTTTTTAGGTTTATTTTTTTTCTTTTTTGGTTTCGCAGAAAATGCTTTGGTTTATTACATATCGTCAGAAACACTTGCTGTATTTAGATAAGTTTAACTCTCCCAAACTCTGTTTTTGAGTAAAATCTTAATTGATTACTTTAAAATTAAAATTATTGGCTTCTGGGCGAGTCAAAAAAATGAAAAAAACACTTCTCGCTTTCCTTAATAAGATAAAAGTAAATAGAAAATGAAAGTGTGCATCTGCATCAGTTTCATTTACTGTCTACAAATAGAGATGGGGATTTGCTGAAGGCTATTTTAAACTAAAATCTATATCTTCTTGACTCTCTATATGTGTTCTTTTGCCACTTGTCTCAGCGTTTGTTGCTGATTCAGCTCTTAGTCTGTATTTAAAAAAACACTCAGAAACGTGTTAGAGAATATTGAGGGAGAGAATCTCCCATTTTAGGTCTTTCTCCGCCCTTTCACTAATCCTAAACGTGGACTCCGTCACGTTACCTCGCCATCTATGCTTATTCATCCGACTAATAAGAGGCTACAGTGAGAGCATCAAGTGCATTTTGGGCGTGTGGTGGGAGGAGGTGACGCATGGTATTTTAGGGGAAGACGCGGAGTGGTCCTGAAGGGGAGGGCGTCGGGGGTTGCCATAGACTTGCACCTCGCGTCGCCAGTATTTCCCTCGGTACGGCAGAGCGGCATAGCGGAGCGATGAGCGGCAAGGGAGCGGTGCGCGCGGTGCGGTAGCGGCAGGGGAGCGGTGCAGCAGGGGCTTTTCCTCGTCCTCCTCCTCTTCCTGCCCACGCATGAATGAGTGGATGAAGCACACACACTTACACATGCACGCGCACCCCCACTATCCGCAACAGAACTAACAGCACCGGGTAAGGAAACAGAAGCCCGCACGGAAATGCTAAAATCATGTTATTAGCTGATCATTTTACCATTCTTCAAAATGCCATTTAAAGAATATTTAAAATAAATAAATATATTTTGGTCCCAACAATGAATGGAAACAAAACGTACCATTCAATAAAATATCCAGTCAAAAGTCTTCCACCATTAAAAACGCGTTTGGAGCTGCTATGTTTTCCAAATGACCATTCAGTAAAGAGCCTCCTGTGCTCGGACAACACTTTTCCAGGCAACTGACAGTCAGTACTGTCAGGGACTACTGCTGCAGTTAAACCATGAGCAGGTAACACTTCAGTAACATCACACACAGTCTTTTTACACTGGTTTCCTTCCTTACCTCCCACACACAGCAGGGACATCTCTGAAAGCGGCGTGAGCGTCCCCGGCTGTCCTTTACTTAGTGCTCCGCGGTTTGTTTAGTCAGTCCTTTTATAGAGTCTTGGCCACAGGGAAAAACTCAAAGCGACAGAAACCCGTTACCCTGAACCGTAACGGCAGTAACAAACTAAAACCATCTCAGAGAGACTCGTCTGTCCTTCTGCGGGACTGTTGCACCTTTGAAGACCGGACAGGACAGACAGGAGTAGCTTCCTCGCCCCCCCTCTGCTTCCTCCTCTGCATTGCCTCAGCTCTCCGCCGCTGCTCCTCCTGCGCGCACAGCCATCTTGTTTCAGCAGCATCCACCGGGCTCCGGCGCGAGGACAACTCCCCCGTGCCTCTCCGCCCTGACGTCACGGTTGATGAAGAGCAGGCGGAGAGGGGGTTCGCTCCTCCAGAGGGCTGCAGGGATGCACGGAGGACGGGATGGGACTGTATAACATTATCGTGATGGGAGGGCGATGCAGTCTGCACTGTAAAACCTGGCAGGTTGAGTCAGCTTAAAAGATGAACGGTCAACCTTTCTGTTAAAAATCAGTGGTGTGTCAGTTCACCATTACTACTAACTTGCTCTAAGTTCACTTCACGCTAAAATTCAACTAATTTACAGTGCTGTGTGGAATGATATTAACCCTTAACAGGTTTCTTTTATTCCAACATTTCTGATCATCAAAATAATAATAAAAAAAGATGATCCGTCTAAATATATGCAGTCTTTAAATGATGATCTTCTATCTTAATAGGATAATAGGATAAAAGTTATCAGAAACCTTAACTGCAGCCTAATAGTTGATCATAAATTACCTGAAAATATTTTTGGTTCAGTTCCACTGGCCACACCCAGACCTGTTGGGGATGTTAAATAGAAAAAGTGTTACAAAATCTTAAGAAATTTAAGAGCAGTCACAATATCAGGATGGAAGGAGCTTGTCAATTCTAAAACTCCAGTGAGCCACAGTGACCAGAACCACTATTATCCAAAGATGGAGAAAATGTGGAACAAAAATGGCTGGCCTATTTAAATTATTCCAAGAGAGTATTGATGACTCATGAATGAGCTCATAAAACCCAGAAATACATCTAAAGCACTACAAGCATCACTTGCTTCAGGTATGGTGCATGATTCAACAAAAAGAAAGAGATTAGGCAAAAATGACATCAGCAGGAAGTTTCCAAGGCCAAAAGCAACCCATAAAAAACAAAACAAAACACTTGTCTAATATTTGCCCAGGATCATCTTGAGAATCCCAAATACTTTTGGGAAAAATATTCTGTGGAAAGAATAAACAAAAGTGGAACTTTTTGAAAAGTGTACAACTGATTGCATCTCGTGTAAATTGGCACAGCATTCAAGAAGAATATCGTGCTGACTGTCAAATATGGTGGGACTGTGGTGACTTTGATTCTTCAGCTAAAAGAAACCAAAATCAACCCAACTGGAAACAGAAAACCAGAATCTGAAAGAACAAACTCTGTTGACTGATGAAGACATTTTTTCTGTATATCACATTGAATTAGTGACTGATAATCAAGAAACAAACTCTTAAATCCCAGAATGTTTTTTTTAAAATCAAACAGAAATTAATTGAAACATGGTGTGGAGCAGGGATGGGCAATCCTGGTCCTCGAGGGCCGGCGTCCTGCAGCTCTTCGATGTCTCCCTGGTCCAACACACTTGAACCCAACAACTGAATCACCTCCTAAGTGCAGTCAAGTTCTCCAGAGTCCTGCTAATGACCTCATTATTTGACTCAGGTGTGTTGAAGTAGAGATGCATCTAAAAGTTGCAGGAGACCGGCCCTCGAGGCCTGGAGTTGCCCACCCCTGGTGTGGAGGGCAACTTGATCTTACACTGAAGGGACTGAAACACAGACAAATCAAACATCCCACTCACCACCTGACTGACCTCTAAGGTCAAAATAAGATGACCTTAGAGGTGATCTTATGAGTCTGAAAAGCTAATCTATTATTAGTGTTTGAGACTGAAAGAAAAGAAAGTGTTGAAACAACAAACAAGTAAAACACAGTTTTACAGTACAGAATATGGTGACAAAATGTACTCATTCACACTTTTCAAACACTTCCTTTTCATTCACAAAAGTTTGGGGATGTGTGTAGGAGAACCTGATCACAGCTGTATTTTTTTACTCACTGTCCAAGTCCATTTTCCTAAATCTCCTTTAATTTCTAACATAAGAACTCTTCTACCCAACAATATATGAACATTTGTAACCTGATTGTCACAAAATGCAGTCAGACGTGGCGAGGAAGACGCAGAGGACTCAGGTTGAAATTATGAATATGATGATTTAATGATAATAAGAAGCACAAAGTCTGAAAATCCAGGGCAGCACAGAGTGAACAGAAGGCTAAGCACACAACTGGTAGCAACTGACAAAGAACAAGGCTAGACGACAGACTAGACGGTAAGACAGCTAGACAAGGAACAGGCAACACACCTGGCTTTAAATACACAGGGAGACAATTAGGGGAAACAAGAGACAGGTGTAACTAATCAAGGGGTAGATGGGACAACACAGAGACTCGACAGAACACAGAAACCAAGACAAATACAGAAAAACTCAAATCACCACAAATTGCACTTTGAAAATCTTGAACTGCATATCAATGAATCAACTTGTGAATGACTTTGTGGCTGCACGGTGGCACTGCTGCCTTGTTTTGAGACCGTCCTAGGTTCAGTTCCATTGGGAATAACTTCTAAATATATGGTTGATTGTATTAACTTGGGCTGCTCAGTGGCACAGTTGATAGAGCTGTTGCCTTGCAGCAAGAAGGTTCTGGGTTCGATTGCAGGCCCAGGGTCTTTCTGCATGGAGTTTGCATGTTTCCCTGTGCATGTGTGGGTTCTCTCCGGGAACTCCGGCTTCCTCCCACAGTCCAAAAACATGACTGTCAGGTTAATTGGCTTCTCCAAATTCTCCCTAGGTGTGAGTGTGTGTGTGCATGGTTGTTTGTCCTGTGTGTCTTTGTGTTGCCCTGCGACAGACTGGCGACTTGTCCAGGGTGACCCCGCCTCTCGCCCGGAACGTTAGCTGGGGATAGGCACCAGCACATCCCGACCCCACAAAGGGACAAGGGAGTATAGAAAATGGATGGATGTTTAAGTTTTATTTATGATTCATCGTCTGCCTCGTCATCAGTAAATATAATTTATAAAGATCAAAGTTATTTTTGCTATTTTTCTGGAAAAAATGTTTTGGAAGCATTTTTAATCATTGTTAAAAATTAGGAGTTGTGATTCGGACAACAAATTGCAGTACCTGAAATAATCGCCAGGGGGGAATAAAAGGCCAGCATGAGCGTGTAGACCACTGCAATTACAGAGAGCGATGAAGTTTGTTGTTTACGCCTACAGCAGGTTGAAGATGGCCGCTGGAGACAACAGCGGCAGGCTTCCTTGCCTTAGTTTCTCCGGCCCGGGCCCTTTGGGGAATAGTCAGCCCAGCAACAGCGTTTTCTCAATGCCAGCATCCAACGGGGGAGCGGTCGGTGCAGCCGGGGGAGCACAAGGAACTGCGAGGCGACCCAACCCGCAGCTGGGGCCTGGCGGGGCAGACGGCAGCGGCGTTTCGAGCGGAGCTCCGCCGACTGCGCAGAACCCTCTGCAGCCGCCCGCTGCGGCAAGTGCTGCTTCTGCGGCAGCGGGAGCCATGGCCTCCCCGGCGTCCAATATGGTAAGCAGCGCAGCGTCGAATGCCTCCCGGGCCACCGCACCGAGCGCCACCCCAGCTGCAGCGTCCGTGCTGGTGTACAGAGAGCCGGTGTACAACTGGCAGGCGACAAAGAGCACCGTCAAGGAAAGGTTTGCGTTTCTCTTCAACAACGAGGTGCTGAGTGACGTTCATTTCTTGGTTGGCAAAGGTATGGGTGTTCAGAGAATACCAGCTCACAGGTAAGAGGATTTGCTTCAGCAGAAACAAACCGCTTGAAAAGACCGAGCTGACCCCTCCTCCTGTTGTTGTTGCTGTCAGGTTCGTCCTGGCAGTGGGCAGCGCAGTGTTTGATGCCATGTTCAACGGTGGCATGGCGACCACTTCCACGGAAATTGAACTTCCTGATGTGGAACCAGCTGCTTTTTTGGCTCTGCTAAAGTAAGGAGTTCGCATCATTTATAGCTCCACAATCAATTTATTTTGTTTAAATCTGTGTTTTACTGCTAATTGCAACAATGCCTTCTGTTTCAGGTTCCTGTATTCTGATGAAGTCCAGATCGGGCCTGAGACTGTGATGACAACTCTGTATACAGCCAAAAAGTATGCGGTTCCTGCCCTGGAGGCTCACTGTGTGGAGTTCCTGAAGAAAAACCTCAGAGCAGACAATGCTTTCATGCTCCTTACACAGGTCTGCTTCCTTACCTTAACATTCAGGATCTGCAGCTCCAGAGGAGTAATTGTCTGTTTCAAACCCTTAGTTTGAGTGTGGATTAAAACAATTAATCCACATAAAAATTTGGTTGAAGTGGTTTTGCACTCTGAATGAGAAAAGAGAATATAAAAATGTTTTCTGTTATTTTTTATTTCTAGACTTTATTCCTTTCAACTTTCATTCATGTGCTTATTGTCCATTATCTGTCTGTCAGTCTTTCAATATATTTTTGTCCATTTCTTTGTCAGTCCCTTTGTCCATCTAACCGTATATCTGTTTATCCATCCATAAATGAGAACTTCTGTATTTACAATTCAGAATTTGCTGATAAGTTTGAAGATTTTGACAATGCAGTCCTGGAATTTGGGAATAGCATTAAGTTTTTTAAAATGTATTTGTCAAAATAAGTGCCCAAGTTAAGATGTACAAATAAGTCGGCAGATAAAATGTAGCGCCTGTAGGCCTCATTAAAGTTTTGGCGATGACATGTTTGGTCTGTTTAACACAAAAGTGTAGAATACAAGTTTTTTTTTTTTTGTTTGTTTTTTTTTATACTGTGTTTTTATTGCTTAAAAATAAAGAGCAAACTCTGCTTCCCACCTGAGCGCTCGCTACCTTGATGTTGCCTGAAAATCAGACGATGTTTTAAGTCTGATAAGCTATCATGTTGTTTCAGGCTCGTTTGTTTGATGAGCCTCAGCTTGCCAGCCTGTGTTTGGAGAACATTGACAAGAACACCGGAGATGCTCTTGCTGCTGAGGGGTTCACAGACATAGATCTGGGTAAATACTCTTAAAAAAACAAAACAAAAAAAACTTTAAATTTTGCCATTATTGCTTCATGTAGCATTCAGTTATTACAGTGTTGTTTATAAACGTCGCATTTATCTCCTTCAGATACTTTGGTGGCGGTGTTGGAGAGGGACACTTTAGGAGTAAGAGAGGTGCGTTTGTTTGGTGCTGCCGTTCGCTGGGCTGAGGCGGAGGCTCGCAGGCAGCAGCTGCAGCCCACTCCTGAGAACATGCGCAAAGTTCTGGGAAAATCTCTCACGCTCATCCGCTTCCCTCTCATGACCATAGAGGAGTTTGCAGCAGGTTAGGAGGAGCACCCATTAACCATCTGTTTTATTTTCAAATCACTGCTCTGACGTTGAAGCCTGTCTCTGGTTCATGTCGTCATCCTCCAGGTCCTGCCCAGTCTAATATTTTAACCGACAGAGAGGTGGTGAGTCTCTTCCTCCACTTTACAGTGAACCCAAAGCCTCGTGTAGATTTTATCGACCGTCCTCGCTGCTGCCTCCGCGGGAAGGAGTGCAGCATCACCCGTTTTGGCCAGGTGGAGAGCCGCTGGGGCTACAGCGGGACGAGCGACCGCATAAGGTGCGTTGAGATCACGGCTGTCAGGCCTTAAATTACCTCACGTTATGTGAAGGACTTTATCTAACGGGTTACCAGTGCTAAAGGCTGGTTGTGAAAAACGTCTTACTTATAAACCAATAACAATAAAACATTTCAACATGAAATGTGATCATTTATTGCAGCTGATATTTATTTGTTTTACAGGTTTTCTGTTAACAGAAGGATTTTTGTGGTTGGATTTGGACTTTATGGCTCCATACATGGACCTACAGACTACCAAGTCAATATACAGGTATCGGCCCAGTATTTACAGTGTCTCTCAAAAATATTCATGCCTCTTGCCTTGAGATTTGTTCATTTTGTCACATTAAAACTACAAACCTGTATATACGTGGAAAGGTTTATGTGATATAAATGATTTGATAAGGCACTGTACTTGTATGAGGCAAATCTTTGCATATTTTGGGTGGTTTTATGCGATCTTGGGTATTTGTGCTCCATTCTAGATAATCCACACAGACAGCAACACAGTGCTGGGGCAGAATGACACAGGCTTCAGCTGTGATGGGTCAGCAAACACCTTTAGAGTCATGTTCAAAGAACCAGTCGAGATTCTACCCAATGTCAACTACACTGCCTGTGCCACACTGAAGGTCAGCAAGAAGAGAGATGGAGAGAAATGATTAATATGGGAAAGACCCCACAGATTTGGAAGTGTTTACTCATCTTGTTCTGCGTGTGTCTGACAGGGTCCAGACTCTCATTATGGGACCAAGGGAATGCGGAAGGTAACGCATGAGTCATCCTCCACCGGCACAAAGACCTGCTTCACCTTCTGCTACGCGGCGGGCAACAACAACGGCACCTCAGTAGAAGATGGACAGATCCCAGAGGTCATCTTCTACACATAGTCACCTCAGACGCCCCAGCGATCTTCCATCAAATGTGACAACCCGACACCAGCGCAAGGCCACACCTCAGCAGCCATACTGGGGACTAATCTGTCAGACTTCAAGCTGTTCCCTCCTCACATGGCGACTGCTAGCTGCACGGGAGGACAAACGTCTGGTAGACGATGTGGGTTGTTGCAAGAGGTGAAGTCAGTCGTTTGACGTGTTGCCACCTCCCTTAGTGCTCTAGATTTACAAACAAGCTCCGAGAAGGATTGAGAGATGTTAGGGAGGGGGTCTCTCAGATTATTCACAGTATCTTTGTCACTGCTTCGGGTTGACGGCATAAAGCTTGACACTGAATTTTTCTTAAGCTGTAGGATTCTCCTCCTTCTGCTCCACCGCTTTAGCGCAAAGGAGACTCAACTGTCTGAATGTACAGTTTATCAGATTTGCCAAGATAAAGTCCTTGTAGCGTTTTGTACAGAGTCGACTCTGCATCAACTGTTAACTTCCACACACTGATGGACCTCATAGGCTTTCATGAAAACTTGTCAAATTTGAACCAAACTTCATAATAATGTCAAGAGTATGACTAAGGTGAGCGTTTTTCTGTTTTTTACTTAACAGTACAATCTGTGATATCTTGTGTATTTGCTTGGTAGTTGCCTATACCCGGTATACATTGCACTTCTCGGCCTTGCCTTCGTTTATTTTGTTGCTCTATGGATGCACACTAACTCTTCAGATTTTTTTTTTAAGCTTTATTTTAAAAGATGTGGGTGGAAGAGAATTTTTTTTTCTCTTGGTGCTGAAGTTGTTGGGTTGTATATTAAAGTGGCATTTATTAACATTATATATGTAACTTGAAATAAATGGCAATTAAATGAGGAATAAACAATGTGTAGCTTTTTTTTTTTGTATAACAGCTTATTGAAATGGGACCAGATTAACCACTAGCATGTACAGTTTAAAATCAGAACTTTAACTTTCTGGCTGATGCCTTTTTAGATGTTGTTTTAACATTTCCTCTCTATGCCGTCTATTTTTATTTTATTTTTTTTATTAAATCAACTTCACAACCTGCTGTGGCTACATTTCGTAGTTAAGAGTTGGTATTAGACTTTCTGCCTCGTTCCTTCAAATCTGATGATGGTCATTAAGATAAAAAAAAAATATCCAAATACTAAGGGTTTTATCTCTAAGCATAATTGCAATTTGGCTTTTAATTTTGAAGTTGTAGCTTCTTTCTCTCCGAGTGGTGGTCAAGGATTTGTTTCTTAGTTTGGGATGTTTTTTTATTGAAATTCTATTATATTAATGATTTTGATTGAGAATTTACTCTTGTTCAATAATATTGAACCTCCACAAGCTCCAGTTGTCCTTGGTGTAATTTCAAAATACCAAGGTCATATGTTCAGAAACTGTATAAAAATATAAACTTTCCTGGTGCAAAATGAGCATGTTGATGGCAAAAGCATATGGATGCTGGCTGGATTTGGAAAAGTTATTTACTTATTCATAGTAAATAATGAATTTACTATGAATTCATTATTTCATAGTAAATGAAATAATGAATTCTTTTGACAAAGAAACAAAAAAGAAAAGATTTGTTTCTTTGTCAAGGATTTGTTTCTTGACAAAGAAACAAATCCTTGACAAAGAAACAAATCTTCATAAATTTTATGAAGAATAAGATATAATGAATAAGAATTCATTATTTCATTTACTATGAAATAATGAATTCATAGTAAATTCATTATTTACTATGAATAAGTAAATAACTTTTCCAAATCCAGCCAGCATCCATATGCTTTTGCCATCAACATGCTCATTTTGCACCAGGAAAGTTTATATTTTTATACAGTTTCTGAACATATGACCTTGGTATTTTGAAATTACACCAAGGACAACTGGAGCTTGTGGAGGTTCAATATTATTGAACAAGAGTAAATTCTCAATCAAAATCATTAATATAATAGAATTTCAATAAAAAAACATCCCAAACTAATATTTTAAAGAATGATGGTTTCTGTGACAAAGATCATGAGCTTGATGCTCTCCTGCCTTATTACTGGGAGCCAGAAATTCAGAGACTGAATAGCTTCTTTGTATTATAATCAAGATCCAGTTGGAGTGTAACTGAATTTTAATGTCTTTCTAATTGGTCTGATTTGATTGTGCAGTATATTCCTGTATATAAATTGGATCTGTTTGTCTTCAGATGACAGTTGTAAATTGTGACTATATAAATAACTAAACTGACAGTATTTTCTGTCAGACATTTTAAGGATGGGAGGATCTGTTGCACAGGATTTTATTTCTTCTCATTTTCATTAGATCTGATTTATCTGACCTAAAGGTAAAGAGAAGTGGGAATTGTGTAGTACAAGACTTCATAAACATCTGATAAAATCTGGGTAACTTGTTAAATCTTAAAAAGTTGAATAAGATTACTCACTGTTCTTTCATTACTTTAGACCTTCTTTATCAGTAGAAATCAGCTGAAATGGGTCAAATTATAATAACCTGTTCCACCTGCGCTCTGCACGGTGCAGACACAATACAGCCTCTCCTTCACTGTGGACGTCATCGTAAAAGGCAGAAAACACTGAAAATAGGCCATGATTTTTAACAGTTGCTCAGTTAAATTGCTGAAGATGTGCCAAAAAAAAAAAAAATCAAACATCGCAGCAACAGCAGATTTTGGGAATCTGGCTTATTTATGTACTCTAATCATTTAAAAATACTTTAATCGTGACTCAGGTGCGATACTTGGGATCAAATCTTTTCACATTTTTTATTTCTCACAGTTCAGGACAGAATCTCAGGAGTCATATTTTTATTATTTTATTTACTTTATTTCATTACATCCACTGAACAAAAGCTCCTGTTCAGTTGGTTTTACTTCTGTAACACTTTTGTTTGTGGTTTCTGTGGTTTACATCTGGCCATGATCCATTTATAAGCATTATTGCAGCAGTATCACAGTGCACTGTACAGGCCCATCCAAGCAGATACGTGGAAGGAAAGGAAGGGTGAAATAAAATAACCAAAGAAATGAGGAATAACTGCCTTGATCCAATTGTTTTCTAAAACCCTCACCCTAGGCACTTGGTGTACAGTAGCTGTGAAATGACGAGAAAAAAAAAGCATCATTGCTCCCACTACCTTACAGCTAAAGCTTTGATCTGCTCTGGGCTCCAAGTTAAAAATAAACTAACTCTGTGATGAATCTTTAAGCCTGTGCAACGGTTTTTAAAGTGCCCATGGGGTAGGGTTTTGTATTGATTTGGTATTTTATAATCCAGAAGTCGCGAGTTTACAATTTGTCCAAGTAGTTGTCGAGAGCTGGTATGCCCTCCTTCAGACCTTTGCGTTTCCTAATTTCACCGACGACTTGGAAGGGTTTACTGGTAACGTCGCTGGGATCACCGGGGAGGATCTGCCAGTGGTCAAACACACACTGAGGA
The DNA here is from genome assembly GCA_902982915.1 of Phalloptychus januarius. Lineage (NCBI taxonomy): Eukaryota > Metazoa > Chordata > Actinopteri > Cyprinodontiformes > Poeciliidae > Phalloptychus > Phalloptychus januarius. Next base: position 9,250,240 of record CADWAE010000466.1, on the reverse strand, counting down.
AAGGCCTGGCCACCAGTGTTACTGCGCAGGTCAGCTGTGAAACCTGAAGAGGAAAAACACATAGGAAAAATTAGTTTTTAATAATGAAAGAACTTTTATTATGCAGTTATATGATATTTATTGTGACAGAAGCTCTTGCTCTGTATCTGTTTACTCAAGCAGTACTTTGAAAATATATTCATACATCTTGATCTTTTTTCTTCAACCAGCTTTAGTGTATTTTATTAGGTGTGTATGTGATTGACTGAGGAATAAATAATTGTAAAGTAGAAAGAAAAGGACAGGTTGTTAAAATAAAAATATGAAAAGTGAAGCTGAAATTTGTATTTGGGTCCTTTTGAAGTAACACTATGAAGAAAAGCTTTTTCTACCAGTTTTGCATACCTAAAAAGTGAACTTTCTTTCCCATTCTCTGCAAAATAGCCCAATCTGAATGAACTGGACGGAGAGCGTTTCTTAACATCAACTTAAACCAGATTCTCGTTTAGATATACGCCACATATTATTATGAATTGATCTAAACCACAATATTAGCTCTTGCTGTGAACCTCTGCCCCAATCTCCAGTCTTCTGCCTGACTCTCCCTGCTAAAGAAAAGAACCATGTGTCACAGTTGGGTTGCTGTGTTCATGCCGGGGTGAAGCACGAAGTACTTTTACATCCAAATATAGTACCTTGCATGTGAAGGAAATTGGTTGGACTTGAATTTATTTAGGTGGAATTTAGAGAAACTCCAGTTGCAATGTCACAAAATGTGAAAAAAGCTCACATTTACTATCTCCAGGCGATGCACTGAGATCAGATTCAATTAAATTTTGAGGCAGGATTCAATAAAAGCGACTTACCAAAGGATTCATTGACCGGCAGGTATGCTTTCACCACAAACATGGGAGTTCCCATAACTTGGGATTCCTCAAAGACGTGTCCACGCTTCTTGTTTAACACGCCGTAGATCCCACCGACCACCTGCTCTGGGCACTGAACGAAAAGAAGGCACAGCAACAAGCTACTATTGTTGAAGTGCAACAATACACAACCTCTCAAGCCCGTCTAAAAATAAAAACAATATGAAAATGTCATCTGTCAAATACAAGGTGTATTTATTATTGCAATTGCAATTATTCTACTCACACCTTCCATTATCAGACATTATTGTTGTCTGATAATCTTATTTGTTGTAAGATGTGGGGGGGAAAAAAGAGGCATTTTCCAAAAATAATCTTCCTAAGCTGGAATTTGAATGCATCAATAACATTGGTATTAAGTAGTTAACAAAAAGCAAAACATATTGAAGTTTCTTAAAAGGAACCTGGACATCCGCAGTCTTTTTTTTAATCCCGTTTAGGAGACAACTACGAGAAGACTGACTGAAATGTCTTTGACCTCTAACAGCTGTAACAGACCCTTACATCCTACCTAACACCAGTAGTTGATTCTTACAGCTTCTTTGTCAATTTGTGTGTTTTTCTGAATGCCTTTAGAGCTGATCTGAATCCAGACTCCATACCTGTATCTCCACAAGGTAAACTGGCTCCATGAGGCGAGGCTGGGCTGTGAGCTGGCAGGCGTACAGGACCTTGCGAGCGGTAGGGATAATCTGACCTCCACCGCGGTGAATAGCATCTGTGTGTAGCGTGACATCATGGATGTCAAATCGGATTGCGCGCATATTTTCTTCACATAGTGCGCCCTGAAGGGTGAGAACATCAGCGATTACCAGATAACTAACTACATACAGCAGGACTATAACTAAACAGAATAACCACGACAGGTCAACGCACCTCTTTGGTTGCCCACTGGAAACCAGCCACCATGCTGTCCTTGATCTCATTGAGGTACTGGACTCCTTTTGTGATGTCTATCAGCAGATTGGGCCCGGTTCCATCGGGACCAAAGCACCAGATCTTCCTGGCCTCTGTCACCTCCCACTCGTATTTTTCAGCGAGGTAACGCGCGCGAGCTTTGAGCTCCTGCCGAGCGGTGACCTCCCCTTTCTCGATGTCTTCGGCCAGGCCGTCCGGGAACGGACGGGACTTCATGAAGAGACGATTGTGCTTGTTGGGTGACTTAGACAAACACATCTGGTCCGACTCCTCTGTCACTGTCTCTCGGTAAGACACCACCGGATCGGATTTCTAAAACAGAGGAAAGGAGGAAGATCAGAACATGTGTGGAGGTGCAACCGTACGAAGACCAAATGAGGATTTTGAAGAGTCTATAGGTCAGGGGAGTCAAACTCATTTTCACTTTGGACCTTGTCGAGATCAAGCATGTTCTCAAGAACCAGTTTTGCAAGAATATCTTGATAAAAGCCATTAACAAACTATTAAAATATTAATAAATAGATGTCTCTGCATTTGATAACCGTTTCTTAAAAATAAATAAAATGTAACTTGTTCTCACATCAATCAGTTCCTCCAGGATTTCACAATTGCTTTTCTGCGATCAAAGTCACAGATCTTATGGTGATCATTTTGAAGGAAATGGCAGAAAATGTGACTTTTGTTACCGTATCAATCATTGACTATAACTTGACATCAAGTAAAAATGAGGCCATATTTCCAAATGTTTTTGGCAGAAAATTTGCAATAAACTCACAGTTATGCAATAGCACAAACAAATACAGAAGTGTGTCAATTTAGTGTGAATTTCTGTGATTGGGGAATCGCAAAAAACTGGAGGAACTGATTCATTTAATTTAACAAGTGGAGTCTAGAGGGCCACATAATTCAGGGCAGATTCACGCAGACTTTATTTTCAAAATATGCTGTTTTAAATAATTTGTCAATGGATCAATATCCAGCATTCCTTCCCTGACTTCCTGAGCACCAAGCCATTATCCCAGAAAAACATCTTATCCATCCACCTTGAGTGGAATGCAGGCATGGTCCTCCTCCAGGTCTTTGAGGCAGATTTCCAGGTGCAGCTCTCCCGCTCCGGCGATGATGTGCTCTCCGGACTCTTCGATGATGCACTGCACCATGGGGTCTGATTTGGCCAGGCGCTTCAACCCCTCCACCAGTTTAGGCAAGTCGGCCGGGTTCTTGGCCTCCACGGCGACTCTGACCACGGGGCTCACACTGAACTTCATTATCCTCATGTTGTGGGCCTGAGGACAAGAGTCATTAGTATTTCTGCATTGTTGTAACAGGAAGCTAATATTTACTACAATGTTTAGACAAGGCATAAAGAAAAAAAAATTATATGTTACCTGTTCAAAGGTGGTGATGGTCCCAGTCTTTACCAGGAACTGGTCAACCCCAACAAGACCCACAATGTTGCCACATGGAACATCTTCAATGGGCTCCACATACCGACCCATCATCAGAATAGTTCTGCACAAGGAAGGAAGTAAAAGAATAGGAACATCAGGCAACATTTATTTAAAGGAGCCTTGCAATAGTACTTAGAGGTCCTAAACCTTTTGGCATTTTCTTGTGACAGTAGCTTGTGAAAAGCTTACATAAAGTGGAAGGATAATTATACCTTATTTTCCGGACTATAGAGCACACCTCATTATAAGTCGCACCCACAAAGTTTAAAAAAAAACTGGAAACTTACATATATAAGCCGTACGGGATATAATGCTCTGGTATCTCCGCCGTTCTTGGTTTTTCCACAAGGTCGCATAAATCTGCTATTAAGGCCGCAGCCCGGCGTCTCCAACGCTGAACCATGGATTCGTTCACGCAGAGTTTACGTACAGCGGCTATTGATCCGTACTGCCAGATCGACAGTCTTCAACTTAAAAGCAGCACCATATGAACTTCTTCGTGTTGTTTCCATGGTGAGAGGGTATGAGTTTGAAAACATTTCTCCGTCGTGCCTGCTGCTAGCGTGTGCTTGTTCTAAATAAAAATGAGCACTTTCTTCTTTGAGTTCCAATTTTGACTTCCAATCATTCACTTCCTGCTAGAGAGCCCCCTGGTGGTTGAAGAAAAATCCACAGAAAAGCCGCACCGGGCCATAAGCTGCATGGTTCAAAGCGTGGGAAAAAAGTAGCGACTTAATAGTCCGAAAAATACGGTAACTGTTTTAAAAATATTCTTTAACAAATAAAAACCAGTAAAATGCTTTTAAGAACCATTTTTCACAGCTATCAGCCAAAAGTCTGTCCATTCTGCTTTCCAAAATAAATTAATCTCTGCCAGACTGAATGGAGAGCAAAATCAGTGTTTAAGTCTTGCTGAATTGAATTTCAGTCTGGACTTTGACTGGACCGTTGTATCACATGAATTTGCTTTGAGCTACTATCCTAATGTAGTTCTGATTGTATGTTTTGGTTTGTTGAATCTCTGGCACAGCTTTCCTATCTCTGTAAAAGAAACTCAACATTCTTTTTAGTGCCAGATCATTAAGTAACATTTGAATATAACAAAAAAAAAATTCTGTTAGTTTTGAACTACTTTTTGCAGTTAAAGGCCTATGAACGATTTTGCAAGGCGGTGTATTTTCTTTTTTTGCAAGGACATTCTTACCTCTGGATCGGTTTAATGTAAAGGTCTTCCTTTTTTCCAGGCGTGAAGTTTGGCCCCATGATTCGCACCTTCAGGCCTGTGGACACACAGCCTGAAAACACGCGTCCGAAGGCGTAGAAACGCCCCTTGTCGCTTGTCGGGACCATCTTGGAAATATACATCATCAGAGGAGCCTTGGAATCACAGCTCTTGATACCTGAGAAAAGAGTTGAGACATGAGAGTCCAAATCTGATGAAGTCAAAGTAATATGTAGTTAATTATTGAAGCACTATGAAGCATTTGAAATGCTTCTAATTGAATGATGTCAATATCTGACCCATGGCAGCCTCGTCGTCTCCCGGTCCTTCGTAGAGCAGCTCGCAGCGGTACTTCTGCGCCGTGACAGGAGAGGGGAGATGGATGGTGATCATCTGGAGCAAGGCTTCTCCAGCAGGAAGCCAGCGGCGCATCACCGCTTTCAGCAAAGGCTTCCCTTCCTTCTCCTTGTCCTCAGTGTCCAGCTTGACGTCCAGCTTGTCGATTAGCTTGGCTGTTTCTTCCTTTTTGAAATTCATGATGGCGTCGAACACCTGGAATTGAAAACGATGATTAAGAGGTTAGCTTATGCTGATTCATTTAGTGTCTGAAAGGCTCAAACTTGCTTGATTTTCACCTTGAAAATCGGATCCAAAACAAGCTGGCAAAAGGTTCGAGGATATTTCTGACCATCAGGACCGGAGGCCGTCTTACTGAATTTACCTGCAGATGGGTCAAAATATCTGGAAAAGAACATAGCGATCAAACATTAGATCAAAACATTAGAAAGTTTTCGGATCTAGTTAAGGACGTTACTAAAACAGATATATTTATTTGTCTATCGAGTAGAACATCTCCTCGTACTTTGCTGTAAAATGTTTTTGTGATGTTATGTGGGAGCAAAATGTTAGTGCTGAGTGTGTTCATTTCTTATTTCGCTCCTTCTGACATCAAATGAGAGCAGGAATAGTTTGTACAGGTTAGGACTTTGGAGTTCCTGCTGGATTTTAGTAGAATTTCCTTTCGGCAGAACATAACACAAGCTAAGCAGCGGCAGTCAAAGTACTCGTTTTTTTTCTTTTCACAGATAGAATACCCAGCACTGTTTTCTTTTGTTTGCACGTGTCTCTTTCCTGGACAGGTCCTTTGATTACAGTAGTATCCTGAACCTCGGATAGCTTAACTAGTTCTATCATAACAGGCGTATGAATGGCTTACTCTGTAAGTCTGCTTTTATTTTTTTACCTGTCTCCCCACAGCTTCTTCATCATGTCCTCCACTTTTTTACACCTCTCTGATGGCCCCTTCTGAGTGGCTCCTTTCGCTGCAAATTTAGCGACGTACATCTCAGCGAACTGCTTCAACGTGAAGGCCCAGCCGTGGAGGCCAGAGCCGAATCCAACTGTTCCGATAACAGGGTCAATCTGACGAAAGGAATTACAAGATTTTTACCATTAACTTATTTTTTTTTCATGAAAGAAGTGTGTTGCTGTGGCAGCTGTGAACGGGCTTCACCATAATGTTCCCCATGGGTCCCCCTTCATCTTCTCCGTAGGTGGAGATGATGACGTTGACGTTCTCCACAATGCGCTGAAACGTCTGGTACAGCTCGTCTGGCTCCAGCTGCAGCTCCAGCAGGGCCCGGTCCATCTTATTCATCATCAGGACTGGCTTAATGCGTTCGGCGATGGCCTGCCGCAGTACGGTCTCAGTCTGGACGCACACACCTGTCCAGAGAGGTGAGAAAGGTGACTCTCTGCCTACAGGCTGAGCGGGTTGCAGCTCACGTGATTACCTGAGACACAGTCCACCACCACCAGGGCGCCATCTGTGACTCTGAGGGCAGCAGTGACCTCAGAGGAGAAATCAACATGACCCGGGGAATCAATCAGGTTGATGAGGAAGCCGCTGCCATCTTTACTCTGCTTGATGAACGCCAAGTCGTTCTCTTCAAGCTCGTAGTACAAGGAGATTGCCCTGAGAGAGAAATAACGCGACACGTTTATTGTACACTTAGATCATTTTAGCTAAAAAAAACTCAAGCTGAAACACCTTGGAGAATATTTGATCTGTAGGGATTTTAGTTATTTGTTTACTTAGAAAGGAAGAGAATTGTGCTTTTTATTTGGGTTACTTTCAACAAAAGGACTGATGCTTCAACATGTAACAAGAAGCTTAATGTGCTGCAGGACAGTTGCTTTGTTTTGTTCTTTTGAGCGTTCAACCCATGTGTGAAGAAACACACTGGATTTAGAAATGTTGGCAGGCTTTTAAGAATCTCAGTCTAAAGGTTTATCTTCACACTGAAAGGCATTTTTAAGAAAGCAGTCCTGCAAGGACTTTTGCTTTTTGAGCTTGCAGCGTTATTCCAGCCAACACAAAAGCAAAGAAGAAAACGTTGCACTGAATGACTTATTAAAGGATGGTATTTTGCTGTTGCATTTTATTTTAAACCTTTAAATTTCCAAGCTCAGATTTTGAAAAAGTAACCGAATCAAAGCAACAAAGCAAAAGTTAGACTTCTCACCAAACCAAAAATCAAATGAAGTCAGTTAAAATATGATCAAATAGGCTAAACATATATATTTTTAACCTGAATTATGTCTGTCATTTTCACTGTTCAGTGGAATCATTCATGATTTAAGCCATGTTTGGAACCACGGAGCTGTGCCCAGGCACACATACGTTGATTTAATAGTGATGCAGCGCTCCTGCTCGTCTTTGCGTGTGTCCGTAAAGCGAGTCTCCCCGGCCCGGGCTGAGGCTATGATCCCAGCCTTGGACACCAGCGAGTCGGTCAGCGTTGACTTCCCGTGATCCACGTGGGCGATCACGGACATGTTCCTGATGTTGGACTTTTTGTCCATGATGGCCCGGATCTGATCCACAGTGAAGTTCACCTGTGGGGAGTGGGTCACATGTCACATGTCGCAATCATTTACGCACAACCAGCAGCAGAGGTTCACTCTATTCATCGTACGTTTCTATTTATGTCGTGTAGTCAGTGTGCACAGCCGCTCCAGGCAGAGTTATAAAAAGAAAGACATGTCTGAAACTGAACCTAGGAGGAAAGAGATGGTGGTGGTGGAGGTGGAGGGAGGGTGCGGATTTTGCCTTATGGATGAAGCAACGAATCAGGAATTACTGAGTCACTATCCACATGCTGCAGCCGAATGGGTCGAGCTGGACCTCTTTCTAGAATCTCTCTGCTCTAGAGCTTACTACTGCTTTAAAATGTTTACCAGGAGAAGCACACAAACCGTTACAACCATAAAATGAAATTTGAAAATATCACATTACAGAAACAGACTGTTCCTACTACTGAGTTTGAACTACTGATCGTATATTGCATGTAGGAGGATGGATTTCCTAGATCCCAAGGTATGTCATGGTATTTTATAATAGGCTTATCTTACAGTTTAAGAAGACTAAAAGCAAAAATATTCTCACAGATAATAGTAGAAATAAAGTACTAATGTCTGTGGGACTGAAGAAGCCTTAGTTTGATACTTCATAACCAGTTTATCTTGTGGTTTGGAAAGATTATAGGTAAAACAACAAGAATAAAATTAAATTAGATTACAAAATCAAATCATCGCAATGGATATTCATAGAAATTACAAGCCATATCTTGGTACAAAATATGAGTTGCCAGGTTTATATCAAAGTTGAGCATATTAGGCAGTAAATAAACAAATAATGAAAAATATAAAATAACTATGGATTATGAAATGGAAGCCTTAATTAAATCAAATACTTAACCAGTTTGTCTTACAGTTTTGAAGTATTATAGATTGAAAAATAAATTAAATACAAAGATGAACGCAAGAATTTTTACTTTAATATGCAATATTCCTTTAATTTAATTTAGAGTGAAGTCTGACCCAGATCTAGTCCAAAAAAAATGACTAAACAAATAAACGCTATCCTGTTTATTAAACGCAACAAAAAGCACATCTAGATGATAATGATTAGATAGCCACAACGTTGTGTATCTCTCTAGATGACGTCTTGCTTTCGGCCCATATGTAATTTCATATTTTAACGCGATCACATTAAATAGAGTGACGCAGTCCCCTTTAATCCACCCTAATTCTTTAATTCAGTAAACCTAGGATTCGCCACACGTTTCACAGACATGTCAGCTCCGCGTGTTTCCCTTTCTCCACCGCCCGAAAGCATTTCTGCAGTCCTGTCCGATATTAAAGGCTTTGCGGTGGACGTCACAGAGAGGCTAAGCAGGGCCGCGCAGTAAAGGCCACAGCCCTGCTTTATCAGCCGGCTGCTGCGCATGTTGCAAGCGACCGCAGCCTGAGCCCTTATCTGGTCACACAACATCGCCAAGCCCCCCGGCATCCATTTCCCACACCTGACAGGCTCCGTCCAGGGCGGTTTGTTGCGCTGTCACCGTTATAAGCACGCGCGAAGGTTATTCCGTGGAGCCGCTCACAGACAAGCTTTCGCATCTAAATAATTATAAACGCAGGCTTTATCAAATAAAATATATAAATAAACAAAAGCCAGTTTTACACTCACCATGTTGGATTCTGGTCGTGGATCCTAGTATGTGAGGGTTTATCGCAGCAGACACTGCCTATGAGGACAGGCAGTCCCGGTGGCGTGAGAGAAGAGACCCGGCTGCTGCTGCGGCTGTCGTTTTCAAATGCAGGTGAGAAGCTGCAGCGGCAGGGGGCGCTGCTGCTCGGAGGTCCCGGCTCGGATCAGGTTTCTTTGTGCAAATCACTGGGTTGACAGTCTCTGTTTGTTTACCCTTTGAAAAGGAAACGTATCAACTTTTTTTCCCCACGTTTTTCCAAAAGTAAAGTTAAAAAAAAAATCTTCAAAGTGTGACTTGCAGTGTTTGTTTTCTGCCACACATAGCAAGCTGCAAGCAAAGTTGAATTTTGGTCTCATTTGACCAAAACAACCATATTCTACATGTTTGCTTCCTGTCCTATCTTATGGCCAATTTTCCATAACAGAGTTTATAAAAAAAGCACCTAAAGCACTTTGAATTGCCTTGTTGCTAAAAATGTGCAGTTTCGCATTTAAAATGCCTTAATTAGTTAAAGTGACATCTGATTAATACGTAGATGTAACTTTCTTTATAAATACACTTTATAATCACATTCAGGGAGCCACTATAGTGGCTGGGATTGAAGAATTACAGTGACTACATCTTGAAAAAAAAAGACCAATAATAATGGACAATTAATACCTGAAATGGGAAAATGTGTTTTTCTGATGCATAGCGTTGTCCTTAATGCTGAGGGATATGCATACAAATAATACATTTTCATAAAAAATGAAAACATGTCAAAGTCCAATTTGAGGAATTCTCAGAATGACCCTTACACTTTACTATGCAGGTTGGTTAGGCAGAGAGATGGTAATGTAAAGCCACTGCTGCTCTGAATCAATAGAGTCAGCTGAGATGGGGTCTGATCAAGTTGCGTCCTGATTGCCTCCCTTGGAGTTCGGTGACATTTGTCAGAGAAAACTTCACCCCACTCTTCAACACCAATTAAATAGAAAAGGTAAAGGACAGAAGAAAATTACTGCAGATAACATTACACACTATATATATTGGTAAAGTGAAGGTAGATTTTGAAATAGAAGAATGAATTTGAGCAAAAACACATATTACACTACTACACATCCCATGTGGCAGCATAAAATCCCCACATCTCTAGTAGAAAAATATTCTGAAGAACAAAAATAGACTAAAATACAGCAGTCAACATGAAGACAAGCTACAGTGTCATCGTGGTCACTTATTACTAACTTATATTTTATTCAGGAGTTATTCATTATTTATTGGCTGCCTTTGAAGGGAACGCAACACATTTAGCCATGAGCAGAAGCACAACATTGCATGAAAGTGGCTTCATGTTGGTCATGTTTATGAACCATAGGTGATGTCATGACCTATTTTTCAATTTGAAGTGTTTATAAGGACATTGTGTTGCACATGCATTTTAAAGTATTTTTTTATTAGTATTATTTTCCATGTTTGAGTTTTGTAATGCTAGGAAATATGTTTCAGGCATGATTTTACTTTCAAATCAAGGCTTGGAGCGAACTGCGTGCTTCAAGGATTCATTATTGAAGGCTGGCAGTTTTCTATTCCCTTCTGTTCAATACTGCACTGGGAAGCAGCTGCAGTTGCTGTAAGAGTTTCCCGCCAGCAGAGGGCAGAGCAGAACAAAACATCTCACAGGTTCCCAGAGGCGCAAGATTTGGTATTGTATGCGTGTTTTCAACAAAAGATTTTGGATATTTTATTTTCGCATCTAACCTAATCTGTTACAGAGAAAAAAAGGGGACAAATATCAACAAAATTAACTTGAATTTTGTTGATAGGGTTAAAATAAACAGTCGGAGTCAATACATTTGTCACGGAAAACATTTTGAGAACTTTTTAATATACATTAATTTGGGTAAGTATTCCTATTGACTGTATTAGAATAACAAACATTAATTTACATTAGTTTAGATTTTGTATAATAGACCAACAGAAAGTAGTGAGGGTGGAAAATTATAATTTGTGATTTTTTTTGACAAAACCTTTTAAATGTTTTTTCACCAGAAAATATGAAAACTGTGGACTGCTTTTCTATTCAACTGCTTTTGCTCTAATAAATAATAAATATCTCCATGTCTTGCCAAGATCAGTCAAACTGGATGCAGACCATATTAACATTGTTTTATATTTCTTGGAGAATATTCTGAATTGGAATATGGTCTGGACTTTGACTATTCCCTTCTAACACATACATGTGTTTTGTGTTAAACTATTCCAACTGAGTTCTGGCTTTAAGTTCAGGGTCGTCGTGCAGTTGGAAGGTCAACATTAGCCCCCAGCTCAAGTTTTTCAGAGCCTCACAAATTTTCCTCCACTGATTTTGCAAGTTGGTCAAAAATATCTATTTGGTCTCGTCTAACCAGATTAATGGTAATCAGCAATCAGGACTACTATTAAGATGAGATTAAAAGACACAGACTCTATTGACTGTTCAAGGCTTTGGATTTTATCTAGGGGTATCAGAATAAAGAGGATGTGATACATATGGTATGTACTTCAAAAATGTTTTTATAGTTACATCCTTGTTAGTGTAAATTTAAATTAATGTGAATTTGTAGTTCTAATGTGACAAAATGTGCTAAAGTTCAAGGAGTGGGAATGGTTTAGCAAGGCATTACATCAAATTCAAGTGTTATTGCTCTTGGTTTTATTAGATTTTACAGATAAAAACCACACAAGACTCAAAAAACATGATTTATCCACACACTTGTTATTGCAAAAGGGAGCATAAAATATATTAAGTTTCTGTTCTGAACAAATAACCAACCAATATGTGGTCATTCTGACCGGTGCAGCTGGGTTTCTTCTTACCCGTCTGCAATATCTGTGCACACTGGATCACGCCTTCCACTTGTGCAGCTGACTTACTAGCAGAGTGATTCATAAAGCCAAAGCCATGGGTTTGCAGGTGTACTCTTTCATTCACGATGATGAAGACAGATTAGTCATTATCAAACGGAGTGCCACGTTTGCGAGGAAGCGTTGCAAATATTGCTATATTTATGCACAGCAGGTGGCACTTAAAATGTCATGCTGCTGCTGCTTTAAGTGCAAACAAACGTTCAAACGGGCTCCAAAATGAGACAAAATCTCCAGTCATCACACGAGATGAAAGGATTAGCTGAGCAAAAAAAAAGAAGCATTAAAAGAGATTTAAAAAGAGGTTCACACTGTGTCCAAGTAAGGCAAATAAGTGCAAATGTAACTGATGACACATTGTTGTTTGTTTAAGAATAAATTAACAATCGCTCACTTATAAAGTAGTGTTGTTTTTCCTAACTGTAATTTCTTTTTTCTTCAGTCTCATTTGTAAACATTTATAGAGCCTAATATTTATAACCCTCAAACCTCTTTACATTTTATCATTGGTATATTTCTTAGGGATTTTGTGTTGCACCAATACAAAGCAATGCTGAAGAAAAGCATCCCAACCCTTGCCGTGAGGATCGTTTGTGAAGTTGCATGTGCAGCTTTAGTCGTTCGCCATGTGGAGCATTTTGCATACAGGTCAGACTTTATTCTGATCTTGTCTTCAACAGTGATTTTCTTTTTGCCAAATGTATAGAAATATTGTATTGTAGAAATACTTCACTTTCCTCTCTGTGTTTGTGGTGTGAAGGGTATAAAAAAGTAAAAATATATAGGAAACAGTGCAACCAGGGCAATCCACAGAATTATACAAACACCTTTTACCAATAATTTATTTGGGACAACTATGACTAAACTGGAGGTTTTTCAATATAGATGATAATACTGAAACTTGCATGAGAGGCTGGCAGTAACACAAAAGATGCTGCAAAAATTTTTGCGAAGTGTTGGATGTGTTTGGGGTTGCCCAGTGGCGCAGCTGGTAGAGCTGTTGCCTTGCAGCAAGAAGGTTCTGGGTTCGATTGCAGGCCCAGGGTCTTTCTGCATGGAGTTTGCATGTTGTCCCTGTGCATGTGTGGGTTCTCTCCAGGTACTCCGGCTTCCCCCCACAGTCCAAAAACATGACTGTCAGGTTAATTGGTCTTTCCAAATTCTCCCTAGGTGTGAGTGTGTGTGTGCATGTTTGTTTGTCCTGTTTGTCTTTGTGTTGCCCTGCGACAGACTGGCGACTTGTCCAGGGTGACCCCGCCTCTCGCTCGGAATGATAGCTGAAGATAGGCACCAGCAACCCTCCCGACCCCAGTAAGGGACAAGGGTGTAGGAAAATGGATGGATGTGTTCGACATGTGACAAAAGGACTGAAAGGGGCTGAAAAACGGCTGCCAACAAAACATCCAGCCCTTGTAAAATCTAACATTTGGTGGAAGAAGCAATGGAGTTATGTCTTGATTTGATAAAACTAAGCTGAGATTTTAGGCTGCAGCTTGAAAGGGTAAATTTGACATCAACAAAATTACAAATTAACAAAAGAAACAACACGGTAAAATAGTGAGAGGCAGAGTTTACATTAAGGGAAACTATAGGCCAGAGTTAGATTAAACAAAGTATCCAAGATATATTTTGTTAAAGAAATGCTGACATGATTTAATACATAACCGTTAATTTTACAGCACAGCCACCACCACATGTTTTCAAGCATGGGTAATTAATCTTGACCCTGTTTGTGACTCACACACTGTAGGACATAATAATGTGCAATTAAATCATGATGTCACATCCATTATTGCACATGTCACATTTCAGCTATCAAGAAACAGGTTTGAAATGATTTGTTTGGATCATATCAACCCGTACTTTGAATCTCTCTAATCGCCAATTGGAACAGCAATAAAGATAACAAAGTGCCTCCGCAATGCTAACAGGCCTTTTGCAGGACAGATAACAAGCTCTCGGTCATAAGTAAAATTGAAATGCAACAAATACAGTCAAGAAAGTGGAGTGCCTTAAATACTGAAGTTCTCATATTGGATTCATACGTTGACCTCGCTTTGCTCTGCTCATGACTTCTTCCATAAAATAAAAATGAATCTTTCACAGCTGGTCCAGAATAAATCTCTCAAGCATCAAGCTCCACAAGAATTAATTTGAAAACCCCTTACACCGTAATCTGACCCTTTTGAATATTAGAAACTGCTTTGGTTGAATTTCCACTCTGCAAAGTCCACATGAGAAAATAATATTCTGCTGTCCAACAAATCTTCTACAGAGGACGTCATTCTTATTTTTTAAAATATATATGCTATGTTGTCCTTTGTGATGTTTTCAGTGCAGGAAATTACTCTCAAAGAGTCTCAGGAGAAACGTGTGCTAAATCCAAGGTTTGTGTATGTGTGAAACTGAAATAATGGTTTGAAAGTTTCAACATTTTTTGGTGCATTCATTTTTTATATATTTTTTTTGTGCATTCACGTCTGGGCCCATTTTGAGAAGTGACAGTGTCCAAACAAAAAGAAAATCAGAAAAACAAGGCGAGCACAAAGAAGATCTCGTTTTTGTCTTCTTTGTGATATAGAAATAGTAAAACAGGTATGTGATGAGAAAAGAAAATTACTTTTTTTTAAAGCACAGAACATGTTTTTCCAAAGGTGTAATGATGTGTTGAAGTTCGAGCTGCAGCAGTGTGTTGTGTGTAATTCTAAGATTTTCTGAGAAATACAAAAACGATGATGGGAACAGCCCAAATCTCCTCCTGTTGATAATAATGAGATATGTTTTTGCAAGCCTGCATGTTCTTCTTGTGTTTCTCCCTAGGGAACATGTTATGTAATGTAATTTGAGTTATGCTGTGCATGCTTAGAGGAAGCATAACATAGATTACTTAATAATGGCAGTAAAGATAAGCAACACGGTGACAGTGAAGGTTCATGCCTTACAAAATACAAATAGAGTAGTTGGAAAGGGAAAAATAAAAAAATTGGATATGAACACAAACAATGTTTTAAAAAATACACAGATTTAAATCTGTTTTGAAATATACAGAGTTCTTTCGTTTTATTGTCAACATTGATTTTTCCGTGCATGCATCTCCCGTGGCAACCATTCAGCTGTGCCAAAAGTTTGGTGAGACAGAATGCCGCCTTCGAGGACGAAGCTCCTCCTTGGATCCACAGTTTCCAAGCTTCCGATTTTCTCCAATATAAAACACCCCAACTCAGCTTCTTAAAACTAGCCAGCAGAAATTAACAAACACCTGGAGAAACTAAGCACCTGCTAAGCCCATTGTATGAGCTACTTCGCAGTGAAACTGTGTTAAAAGCTTTGTTAATAGAGGGGAAATGTTGTGTTAACTTCCTGAAGTCAAGTGAGTGTCAGAACGAGCAAGAGTTTCTTAAAGAGACAGAGGCCCAATTTCAAGGGGTTCATTTATGAAGTCAAATTTCTTTTAAAAACCTTAAAAAAAACTCCATCTATAAGATCATCCGTTAGTGACGTTTCATACACTGATTCAGTTTTTGGCAAGCTATTAGTCACTTTTATTGTGTCTCACATCCTTAAATTATGCCTTACTGTTTATAGTTTCCACAGTTTGACTATTAAGTTTGTTTATTAATCATTTATTAGGGGAAATCTCAGTTTAAATTAGTACAACAAAACTAGCACTATACAGTTCATCATGTAACAACCTGCTTCTCTTAAATGGAGCAGCAGTTCAGTGGTTTCAGTTTTTGCTGGTTTTTGTTTTACTTTTCACCATTTGATTAGTCTTTGAAAATAAAGTATGTCCTTAAACGGACATTTACACTGCACTCAACACGCTGACAAGCTCCATTTTCAAACTACACGTTATGAGTTATGAGTCTCGCTCTGACACTATTCCCAAAACAATGTTGTCATCTTACAATTTGACAACCCTTATTGTAAAAAAGAAAAAAGTATCGCTCTGCAGTGATGGTAAATTAGTTTCAGATGCTGCATCTGGTCTCAAAAATTTAATACACTGTTGTCCCTGTTATGACTTTCAGGGACTGAGACATATATTAAAGTTTAAAAGCTACTGTTTGTTTCTGGTCCAAGGTTAGAACTGTTTTCTGTGTGTTTTTTTTTTGACAGATTCAGTAGACAGGAGATTTCAGTAACTATAGTTTAATTCTCCACCTCCCTCATTTCCTTGGCAGCAATAAAACATTTCTGTGAATAAAAGCTGGCAAAGGTAAGAAGTGAATGTGAAAGCACAGAGCAGGTACTTTCTGTCATATCACATTGGCATCAAAGGTCACTCTGAATCACCTCTGACTAACTTTATCTAATTAATCCATCGGAGAGGCCTCCTCCTGAGCCAATCGGTCCTCCGTGCTGTCAGCTACACACTGGATTGGACGTTGATAAGCTGTGCTGTTCTTCAGCGCAGCAATTCAACTTTGTCCCTTTAAACAGACTGTGGCAGTTCTCCTACACCCTGTCGCCATAGAGGAGCGTATCGATTGGATTGTCTGCTTCGCTTGCTCTCCTCCTGGATAGTTTCATTGAAATTTCATCAGCCACTTTGATGTCAGGATAATGACACTGACAACAGACATGGTAGGATCCCACTTTGTGTAAGAAACTGATTCAGGATGAATGTTTAGTGAAGGAAATGGAAACCTAGAGAGACAGATTTCATTTAATCAGACAAGTGAAGGAGCAGACCAAACAAGAGATGGTCTAATTAAAAGGACTGTTTTTTTTTGGGTGAAAGAAAATAAGAATGCTGTAAAAACAGTGTTTTTTTTTCTTTTAGGAAACAGAGAATCCCCTTCACCTAAATCACTTATGCCTTCAGGAGCACGGAGGAATGGACATCTTTAACCTTCTCGGGAGCACAGAGGAGACACACAGTGACCATCGGTGGACACCTAATGATGTGTGTTCCTAAAACATCCGACGCGGTTTGCTCCAAACAAAGTCACTCTAAGAATATAATCAGAATCTCATACTCATTTAATGTCAGAATGAAAGTCTATACCCTGAATGTTAAGCGCATTGTTACCAGCGGCTCGGCCTGACTGAGCATAACATTGTCTGTATCTGTTCTCATTTAACCCTTTCCTAGTATTTTCTGCTGTTTTATGCCAAGTTGCGGTTCAGCTCCACTTCTCATGGGCATGATTTTCTATTCATTTTGGGATGTTTACGTTTGAAATGTTTTGGAAACATACATTTGCAATGATTCAATGCAAATTTTGCCTTATTTTATGCAAGCAAATAGAGAACCCTGCTAATAGTTGCTAATAGTCGGGTTAGGAACTCTTAGTAGCTATCAGCAAGCTTCTGGTGCAAGTCATAAAAAAAGCTGAGTTCATTACAACTGGCTGGATTCCTGCCATCCATGAGCCCAAGGTTTACAGTGACACAAGAGAATCATCAGGCTTCAGGCATGTTGGAGGCTATGAGTTGTTCTTGACCATCATAACCAACCTGGTTTTATCGAAGACGCACAGCTTGGATCAAATAATTGAAGCATGAACAGGACAATGATCCTTAACACAAATTAAAAATAGTTTGGACATGGATAAAGCAGGCTAACATTAGACATCTCTGATGCTTTACCCCAAAGTTGAGACTTAAACCCCTATGTGGGTTATTCTCAAAACCCTGGTTCATGGCTGGAAAATAACAGACATATATCAATGTTATCGTTATAAATGGGAATGTTTTAGCATTCATTTTAGTGCAATGAACATTAAAATACATTCTTCGCTTGCCACAAAAGTTCATGAACTCAAAGCTAGACTTAGATTTGAAATTGATTTCATTCCACCAAGAGGAGAATTTTAATAATGACAAATTCTGAATACCGTTTTTAATGGCATGTTAAAAAGCTCTTAGTCGTTTCATGGAAAAGCGTTTATTGGTATCACAGCAATTAAAATGCTTCTCATAGCTGCTATAAAAGTTTGAACTCTGGCTGCTTCACTTCAAAACATAACATGTTGATAAAATTAAACTATTATTTTAAAGCTAAGTTTTGATTCTGTGTGGATTAGACGAAATCAAATGTAACCTCAAATTTATGCCCTTGATTTTATTTTTAAGTAACACGTTACATTTTATATGATTCTTCTGCAGCACTAAGGTTAAGTTCACTTTAGTGATGAGTTCACTAAAATATCTGAGCAGAACTTTATCTTCTTGCCTGTTTGTGTACAAACAGTGAAGTTGATGTGCCTTTCTTCTCAGACTCCAAGCCCTCAAAACAGTGGCGCTGATGACTTCCTAGACACTCTGCTGCATAATTCCTCCTCTGGGCCAGCGTCCCCCCTGTGGTCACCCTGTACCGCTGACAATGGTGTTAACAAGGACCCCCTGGCTGAGCTGACAGACAGTCCCCATCCAATCTCCTGCACAGGGTTCCCTACCTTCGACATTCGGATTTTTCCCCAACTTCCAGATACGGAGAATTCGCCTGCGGCAAAAGAAAAGCTGCCCGACGTGTCCATTGATTTAGGTAAGGCCACAAAAGTGGAGACATTTGCAGAGACGGATCAAAACAGGATGTCGCCTCTACAGGGAGAACTCATTTTTGTGTTAGGAAAACAAATTGAACAGCTGGGTTCTGTAACTAACGAGCAGCGAAATGAGAACATTTTGAAGTATTTTTCATTGTGTTTGCCTCTGCTGTGGTGTAATGAGGACTATTAACTGCAGGTCTGGCTGCAGGCATTTATTTCTTTTTTCTTTTTTCCCACGTTTCACTTCATTTGGATGATTAAAAGCTTGTTCAAAAGTGGTTCGGGGCGCAATACAACAAACTCTTTTGTAAAATGTCCTTTTTGAAGACAAGCTGACCTTGACGAAAGAAAAACTGTAAATAGATCAAATCTGGCACAAAGCACCACCAAAAACATACAGAAAATATTCATATTTTTTATCCTTTTCATATTTTGTGACATTACAACCAGATACTTCTGCATATTTTACTAGAATTGCTACCAATCAATATAAAATAGTGAGTAATGATGAAACTGAAATAACATGTTACATCATTTTCAAATTGTCTTGCAAATAAAAATATACATAGTATGACAGATTATTATTCATCTTCCCTGAGTTAACACTTTGTAAAACCTCCTTTAAATTGCAGTTTAAAGTTTAATTAGCTTTGGAAACATAAATTTTTGCCCGTTGTTCTTTTCAAAATTGTTCAAACTCAATAACATTGAAACACAGACATGTCGACGAGAGTTTTCAAGTCATGCCACATCCTTTGGGTTTCATTCTGGACATTGACTAGGCCATTCTAATACAGTAGTATTCTTTCTTCTTAATCATTCCATTGTCTTTGGTTTCCTGCTTGAATGTTGAATTTGATCCGCCACCTGTGGCTTAAATTCTCTGCACCCTCTACAGGTGTGTTTTTCAAGGATCGCCCCATTTTTAGCTCCACTCATCATCCCAGCTACTCTGATCAGATGAACTAATTAGAGAAAATACTGTAGACTTGTGTCAGAAAACTGACAGAGGGAGACTAATTAACACAGAGGGATCTGGAAACCATAAGGAAAACAGTCAGGTTTGCTGTATATAATCAGTCCACAGCTCTCTCACATTTCAACCACATTGGCATCTGGACCATTTTGATTCTGTTCATTTTCAGTCATTCAGCTGTGGACTTGCTGGCCAGGCATAAACGTATCAACGTGTGACAGGTGTGCATGTAGATTGCATAATCATGCTGTGGTCTGAGACTGAGACCCAGATTGAAGCAAGATTCAACTTTTGGACAGATGGCCTCAGTTTCAACTTCAGAATGTTTTGATATACAGAGAAATTTATGCTGACTCAGTAACTGCAAAGTGACTTTCACCCCGATGTGGTTGAGCATTGGTACGCTGCACATGGGGTCATATGGTGCTGTGGGCATTATTGCGAAACATTTCAATTTCAGTAATGTCAGTCCAAAAGACGTTGTTCCAGAAAAGGCAAGATACTTTCCCCTGAAAAGACATTTTTGCAACCATTCTGCCGATAACCTCTGCAAAGGACCTGCATCCTGCTTTAAAGTCAGCGGTTCTCCTGACTGATGAATGCATAGACAAGTTCTCCTTGCTGGTGATTAGCTAATCAATGCATTTGATTGGTAGAACCTCCTACTTTCTTACTCTCTAATACCTTATGTCATTAGAAAGAGAGAAATACAGAGAAAAAGAGGGAAAGAGGGAAATAATTTTTTTTTGTAAAAGCCAGTGAACACATAAAAACTATTATTGCCTAGAATATTGAAGCTTGTCTTATGTTGATAATAATGGCAATATTTAAACAGACATATTTTGTCCCAGGTCTTGTATCAATGCACAGCCATGCAGAGTGTTTGCTAACTTCAGGCTCTGCTTTGTTTTCTCTTTTTTTTTGGATGATAAGGATTTGTTGGCATCTTCAAGTCATGACCTTCAGCATGCTCTGGAGCAGCTAGCAGCCAAGTGTGAAGGAGTCAGGATGAGAGTCAGTCGGGGCCTCGTTTTACAGTTTCACCATTTTCAAGATATTTGAAGTGTGATGTTATGGCTGAAATGCAAGAACAGGAATTAAACAGAATAGTTTTGAATCGACATTTTCGTTCAAAGCGGCTAACATTGTGTTAGCAGTGGGAGTATAAACCCCGGGAACAAATTGGAGCATCATCACTGATGAAGATAATCTACCAACCCTGCTGTCTGACTTTCTGCTCCTGTTGTGTGAAAACAGCTGCTTTTGAACTGTGACAAATTCAAACTGTGACAAACCACGTTAACTCAGTGTCTCATCTATCTGATACCTTGTTTTTCCTCACCTCATCAGCTCTTTTTATGCCCCATCTGCCTGCGGCGCTCCTTATCTTCCCCTGCCATACCCTCCCTCTCCCCTGCTTCAGTCCTTCTCCTCCTTCTCCTGAATAGGATGCAACCAAAATATAATTACATCTCAGAGTTTCTGATATGAAAATTAGATCATAGAAGCACGACTTCTATCATTCCATCTCTTGATTTTATTTGTGTGTAGACTTTTTTTCACACTGGCCTTGTAGATAAAACAGCCTCAGTTTTATGTCCTGACTCTGTTGCTGCTGTAGCAACAAGAGAGATCTCCTCCTCCTCCACATCCTCCTGGCTCACATTTGCAAGGCACAACCTCCTCCCCCCTTTTTTCAGAGGAAAAGCTTTTACATGGTCTGAAAATCACTTGACCAGTCAACAGCAGCTGCAGGCTCGCTTTTCACTCATTCTTGTCACTCTCACCCTTAAAATCTCCACCAGCCAGAAAGCTCAAGGTAGATGTGGTGCTTTATGAAGGAGCAGAGCAAACGAATAAAGGGGTTTAGATACATGACTGTAAACATATCCATCCTCCTTCTTGACCTAAAATACAGAAAATTCTTGTGCAGCACTCTGTGCTACTTCCTCTAATGTTTGAAAGTGACAGAGCAAGAGCTGCTTTTATTTTTTTAAAGCCAACTCAATTTTGAGCTACATTCATCCGGTTTAATGTTTTGTTTGCTTTCTCTGTGTCATTGTGCAGGCTGGGAGTCTGAGGGCTGCCATGAGGAGTTTGGCATTACATGCTACCTTTCCAGCAGCCAAACCCCACTGCTGCCATCAAGCCACATGCTCACAGTAAAGGACCTGCTTTTATCCAACCTGGGACAGAACGTAAGAGAAGCTCAGCATCTGTCTGACGCACCTTAAAGGGCATATTTTAGTATTTTCTCTTCTGTTTTTTTTATTTTTCATGAGCATGTACAGTTATCTTTTTCTCCATGTCAGAAAATGAAGAACTATTATTTCCACGTGTATTTTCAGTGTTGATGACTGATTTGACTTGCTGTCAATTTGGCCGGGAGTCTTGTGAATGGGATTTTGAAGCTCAATCAGTGAGCATTTGTAAGGCACAGATTTGGTCCAACGAGGAGAAGGGAGTCAGTAGAAATGTTGTCTGAGAGCAGTAGCTTGGAGACTTAGCAAACTGGCATCCTTCTGAGAAATTTAGAGTGATTCTGTGATGACATACAATTTGTTTATTTATTTGTCTCAGATACTAAGAGAAGACTTTGCGTGTCTCTGTCTTAAAACCAAAATACCAATTCATTCACGTTCCTAGGGATTGCTTTTGGTGGGTGATGAGAAATCTGTCCTTTTCAAAAGAACATTTTCTTTATTGAGGACCTTTGGGAAAAGTAGTAGTGCTCACTCTATTGTCTTCTGTGTTGCCAATAATTCAGCCATCCACATATTCTCATTAGGAGGGTCTTTCTTGCTAAAAAACCCCCCAACTTTTTCCTTTCAACAACATAAAGTCCACCTCTGTTGTTGCAGACAAAACATCTTCATCCATATATTGTAGTGGATCTTTTTTTTGTAATAAAGGCAAAGCTGCTAACGTTCGAGTATTGTCGGAAATCTGCGTCTTAAAATACCATTTTTTGAAAATTAAGAAAATAAGGACTGCGATTTATTTATACCACATTTTCAAGAGTGTTAGGAATAAAGTATGTTGAACCTTTTCCGCTTTTTAATCTGTATTAATGAAATACAATCAGAGTTATGTGTCTTATTTTCAACCACAAATCTCCTGGTTTTTTTTTTTTTTTTAAGGTTTTATTGGCTCTAGTGGCCTTTATTTAATAGTAAGTGGATAGGAATGAGGGAAATGAGAGAGGGGGAAGACATGCGGCAAAGGTCGCCAGGCCGGGATTCGAACCTGGGACAGCCGCATCGAGGACTAGGGCCTCCGTATGTGGGTGTGCTAAACCACTGCGCCACCAAAGCACCCCGATCTCCTGGTTTTATCCCACTTTCCAACAAGCGGGAAAATAATTTTCTGAACTAGTATTCCACCTTAATTTCCTTCTTCTACCTGGAATTGTGTTTGACAGGCACAGCAAATCTCTCAGCAGTCCTTGCAGGAGCTTGTGCTTAATGAGGATGAGAAGAAGCTTCTAGCTAAAGAGGGCATAAGTTTGCCCAGCCAACTGCCCCTGTCCAAGGTAAATGAGCAGGTTACAGATGTAGCAGTTCCTGCACACACACACACACACACACACACACACACCTCCGTGCCAATCTGATTCACATCTTTGAAAATCTAAATCTGGAGGCTCTGTTACATAACTTTTGCCAACTTCCTAACCCACTTTTGTCTCACTTACCTTTCTCCTCGTCGTATTTTTTCTTGTCCTTGTTCTTACATCCCTTTCATCTTCATGACAAGTTTGAGGAGAGGATTTTGAAGAAGATCCGGCGGAAAATCCGTAACAAACGCTCGGCTCAAGAAAGTCGGAAGAAGAAAAGGGAATATGTTGACAGCCTGGAAGGGAGGTAAGAAATCAACTTACTGCAGCATCGTCACCAAAGGTGACATTATTAGTGAGTGGCTTGACCTAAAAAATTACAAGTTTCTCCTACAATGAGTTGTACATCCTGAAATATCCTGTAACCTATTGACGTATGTATTTAACTACCTTTTAAATATAAGAGGTTTTGACTCAGTTACTATTAATAATATTAATAATGATCATTTATCTGTTGTGGTTTTTTTGGAATGGGAGCACAAAAACATTAATGATGATTGCTTTCACTGATGGCTAAACAAAAACAAGAGCCAAAATGTTAATGTCTTAAAATACTTGGAAAATATTTGTATATTTCCAGGTATTGATGTTGCTACAATTTGGCCCCATGTTTCCTCCATAGCTTGCATGAGTGTGTGCACACCTGGTTGCTATGTTTAATCTGTTGGGCCATAGGTGTGTCAAATTGAAAGTCTTCGCTTTGACATTGGAAGGAAGAAACATTATGATCGATTTCAGTGCTACTGGTAACAAATTTCACAAAAAGTTATTGTGCAAATCTGAGCAGTTTTACATTTTGATAATTGTGGTACAGTTTGAATTTTAGTGTGTTAGTAATTTGCAAGAAACTGTAACTGCAAGTCTAAGAGGTATGAGTGTTTTTAAAAAGTCCCTCAATATATTAAACATTTTATAAACTATTTCTGAGGACTGAACAGCATCTAAAGCACTGCAGACCTCATTTGCCTCAGTTAAGGTCAATATTTTCTGATTTAGTTAAAAGAGTTAAACTGTGTAAAAATAGCATCCACACTGCAAGGCTGAATCAATGCTGATCAAAAAAGAACACAAAGGCCTGTCTCACATTTTTCAAAAAAGACCTTGAGGGGAATCTGTGGATTAATGACACAAACATGGTGGAGGTGTTATGACTGGGGCTGCACTGCTGTCTTAGTACAGTCTGTCGCAATAGATTAATTCTGTTCTCCTGGAGGAAAATGTCTGACCACCTGATTGTGAACTCAAGCTCGAGCACACCTGGGTTATGAGACAAGTGTCCACACCTGTAAATGGTGATTTAAAGCGCACAAGCAAGTCCACCTCCAGATTCATGAAAAAATAACATTTGAAATGAGTTGAAGAGTGGATCAAAATTACTCCACGCTGGTGATAAAGATTCATTATTTACTTCATAAGGGACAGTATGTATTAATCAATGTGACTACAGTAAAACAACTATCTGTGCCAGATTTAGCCACAAGGACTAATTTTCATTTGCAGTCTCCTAGCAAACTGATGGGGAAAAATAAAGAAAAACAATTAATACAAACAATTACAAACGCACATATGTAATTTACAGAAAATGACAATAAATGGTCAATAATTATACAAATTAGTAATTATAAAAAATCAAGTCACACCCATAAAAAAAATTTAAAGCAATGTTTTAAAAAAATTATTGAAGTTGTTGCCAACAATGGAGTCTCAACCTTTTAGGTTTAGTAGCAATTGTTCTTTCACTCAGGGAATAATGTTTGTAAAAAGCCGTAATTCTTAGATTTGTGCTGTTGTTTGACAATATCTTAGACAATCTGCAGTTCTTTTAGTTCACATGTCTATAATTGGTCTTGGGTGTATTGTCACCAACCCTCTCATAAATCTAAAGAGGAATTTGCAATTTGGTGCAAAGAGTTTATACTGGACACAGAACATAAAAAAACAACATTTAAATCATACAGGACATGCAAAATGTGGAAGGATGTGCAAGAAATGTTTTGGTGGGGCTATGAAGAAATTTATAGTTTTTTTAATCATTTGTGACATAGTTGTTATAATTCCTGGGAGCATCTGTAACTCTATTATCCCACAGACATATTCCCTCTATTAATGGTGACAGTGATATCGATTCAGTGGGGGGGAAATGCGCCAGGCCTTATCTTGAACTGTCATGTCACAGAACGATAAGAACTGTGGGACATTTTGATATCCAGTACCTCATTCACTTTAGGCCATAATCACAGGAAACATTTAATGCCACAGAAGGCCACCACTGATCAGCGGGCTAAACACAAAGCATCGATGACATAATTCATTTGTGTAGCAGAATCAACACAGAGACTCACAGTGGTTTTGCAAAAGTATTCACACCATTCGAACTGTTTTTGTACTTTTCATATTAGACAAGATGATTTTTACAAATCAAAATCCGAAAACACGGCATATATTTGTCATCCGAGTTAAACTATAGGAAATATGTCAAGCTTTTGAGATCTCACAGGGCTCTGCTTAATCCATCGTCCAAAAATAAATGGAGTGACAAGGCCATTTATGAAATGATTAATCAGAGGAGCAGCTACGATGCCCGGTGGTATTGCTCTGAAGCAGCTGCAGAAATCATCACAGCTCAGGTGAAATAATCTGTCAGCAGGAGCGCTATTGTCATGACTTTGAAATTCATAACAAGTCCTGCTCACAGTTTGCTTCAAACCATGAAGGACACACAGCAGACGTGAGAGAAACTTCTCAGACTGAATGACACCAAAAACCAACAAAAAAAACAACATTTCACCGTAGATGCAAAACACTCAATGTACAGTGGAAAACTAACACTGAACACACCATCTTGGTGGCTGCAGCATTATTCTGTGGGAAGGATTTTCTTCAGTAGAAACAGAGAAGCTGGTTACAGTCAATAGGAAAATCAATGCCATTAAATTCTGGGCCTTGATACTTGAGACTGGGTGGAGGTTCACCTTACAGCAGCACAACCAGACCCCCCCAAAAGTGTGTGGTCATAGCATGACAAAATGTGAAAGCGTCAAAAATGTACACCTGCTTTTGCAAGACAGCGTAAATGATTCAGTGTGTTTGGAGGGAATATTTTGCACATCTTGCTGGTCCAGTATGTGGTCAGCTGCCTTGCAGTGTGTTGGTAAACCACCAAATCAGGCAAAGGCACACAACAATGTGATATCCAGCAGCAAACCAAACCATCAGAGCTAATCTGTGTTGCAGCTGGAGCTCAAGGCTTACGTCAAACCTGAAGATGATGCAATATGACTTATCAGGAGGGTAGAAGCTTTGCCGGGATTAAGCTCAGTTTAGGCATTCTCCTCCCTCTCTGTCTCCAGGCTGTGGAGAGCCTTTGAGAGCCTTACCATGCAAGCTGCCAGGCAGCAAATTCGTCAGCAAGCATGGAAAGCATGCCAGCCTCCCACATGTTGGCACTTTTACCTTATCATCCCTCCCCCCAAATAAAGTAAGGTGGAAAAGCATGCAGCCATGAGCAGCAATTTCTCCAGTTTGCTTTGTTTTATCACTGATTAACCCTTAAGTTCAGGTTAATTATGGTTACCTGGCTGCTCTACACATCCATTGTTGTTTACAGAGCTGCAAACTGATTTATCCAGGTCAGGGAAGGAGGTAAACTAATGGAGTTTGTTGCTGAAACACTTAATAATGCAAATTATTTTCTTTTTATGAATCATCTGGCAGTTTGCACAATTTAGTCTTTTCTTTCTTTTTTCTTTCAAAAAAACGGATTCAACTTTTATTTATGTTATTAATGCCTTTTGAAAATCTGAGCAGGCGCTTCAATCGTGTGCTGTTAACATTTCATTCCGGCCTGACCTCTGCTGACTCCTATTAACAAAAGTTTCATGAGATTGTCAGTGCTATTGAGCGGAGTCAACGTTCGCTAGTAATTAAACCAGCCTCATGCAGAGCATAGCAACAGGGTGTTATTATCAAGCCAAGGGTCATAATAGGGGATGATTCGGGGAACAGAGCGAGATAGGAGAAGGGAGCATGGTTTGATTTGATGGACAGGATGAAGGGTGATAACAGTCGGCCGGCGGATATTGGCAGAAGGGGGAAGCAAATCCTAACAAAACACTCTTCTTTGCCCAACTTTTTGCTTTTCATCTTCTGCAGATTTGCAGTCTCATTCTTGTGTTACCTCTGTCTGTTGCTGTAGGATGACTGCGTGCAGCGCCCAAAACCTCGAGCTACAGAGGAAAATCCAGAAGCTGGAAGCGACTAACAAGTGAGTTATTATACATGCAGCTCATGACTGGATCATTCGTTGTAATGATTATTTGGTTTGATTTTTGATATTTAAAAACTTATAAAACATCTTTTAGTTGGATCAGCAGGTTCAAATTGGAAAAACATTCAGTTCATTAAAATAGGAAAAAGTGACAAACCCAGGGAGAAATCCAACCAATGAGCCCTTGAAGAAAAAAAAAAGCTTAAAAATAATATTCACAACCTTACATGCCACTTTTTCTAGATACACCTGGACTATTGCTCGTTAACGCAAAGTGCAAATCAGCCAATCAGCTGGCAGTGGCTCAGTGCATCTGGTGAAGACGAGCTGCTGAAGTGCAAACTCAGCATAAGAACAGGAAGGAGAGGGGATTTAAGTGACCTTGAACCTGGGATAGCCGATGGTCCCAGATGAGATGGACTGAGCATTTTAGAAGCTGCTAATCTGCTGGGACTTTCAGGCAGAGCCACCGCTCAGATTTACAGAGTATCATCAGCAACAGGGCAATATTTTGCACCTTTCTTCATCAAGGCGTTTATTCATTTCTATGTTTATCACTAATTGTGTCAGAATCCGTCCTCTGTTCACATATGGTCACCACAAATGAGCAACAACAGATTGGAAGGTTGCCTGGTCCAATAAGTCTCAACGTCAACAGCAACTTCAATATAGGAGAGTCACAATATGGTCTAAACAATGTAAAAAAATTTGATCCATCCTGCCTTTTATCAATATTTTAAGGTGATGAGATGGTATACTTTCTTGCCATACTTGGGCCCCTCAGAACAAATTGTTTAAGGATTGTTGCTGCTGGACACTGGACAGCTCATCATCTCAAACTCTTTCTTCAGTTTGACAATGAGTTTAGGAGCATTAAGGAGGCTCTAAAAGCCAGTGGGAGTCCAATCTGCTACTAGCAGGGTGTACTTAATAATGAAAGGAGTGAGCATATGCTTTATATTCTGCAGCCTAGCCACAGTTGTTTTGTTAGACGAGATCGATAGATGGGCTAAAATACACATAGATCGTTGTAGACGTAAAAAAACTGCAATGCACAGTTAAATAAAGTCAACAAAAATGTGCCCTCAGTTTGTGCATTTGGTTGCATATATTCACTTTATTTGCTGGTTAATGGCAGCCTTGGTCTGCTTCCTATGACTAAACTGGAAAATTTTTCATATTGCTTCTGCCCTCTTGTTGTGAATCGTGTCAGGTTTTGGTTGATCTATATTCACATAGCCCCAGGCTGTCCCTCTGGGGACGCTGACAGTCTGAGTAAGAAATGTTTTCCATCCATTGTGCGCCACCTCGCTCTCTGCACATAAAATGCCTTTGATACAATTATATAATTTAACACCGAATTCCATATCTTGACTTCAATTACCGTCCGTGATCTGGTTGCATTGCTTCCCCTCTGATGCTGGCGCCGCTCAGCTGTGAACCAAAACAAGAAATGTTGCTGGAAGAAGCCAAGCTCTTCCTCTGCCCGAAGTGTGCGGCTCTGCTTCTTTTTGCTTCGGTTGCCAAAGATCACAGATTCTGAGAAATTCGATGCCTGTATTTCATCTGTGGGCTCTTATGTGAAACTTTCACACAATCCCTTTCATCTTGTCTGCCTCTCTTTGTGTTCACAGTGCTCTGCTGGAGCAGCTAAGCCGGCTACAGGCTCTCTTGCCTAATAGCTCCTGCAAAACAACAAACAGAGGAACCTGCATCCTGGTGAGATGTAACACCAAAATACCCCAATTTGGTCCACTGTGGAGAATATTCAGACGCACTGCTTCCTTTTTTACTGATGTAGATATGCAGGAATCGCATTTAAGCCGTAAAAAAAGACAAGAGGTGTCATCACAACATTCTAGGAGTTTCCCCAATATGTCCCTGCTGTGTTTCCTTCAAAGATCCAGAAGGAGTCTATGTAAATGCCTGAACGGCATCTGGGCTCGTGTGTTTGTCCGGGGCTTTATGTAGGTCACGTCTGACGAGTCCCTTTTTTATTCTTTTGTATCTGTGCCTTTGCTCACTTCCTCATCATTTGTTCTTTCTTGTCTGTGTTCATGTGCAGGTTTTGCTCCTCTGCTTTTCTCTGCTCATTTCCTCAAATATTCAGCCGGCCCCTTACAGCCAACGAACCCACACAGAATCCACAAGGACCACAGGTCTGTTGACTCACACCTCTCACTTTTGTCCAGCAAACCAACACATACTCAAAAAGCACACATTCACTCACCTCCACCACGTCTCTACCTATCAGCGTCGTCACGCTCCCTGCTGTCGACAGGCGAAGCAGGAGAAGTCCGACCTCAAACTTTTTCATTTTCCTCGGTCTGCTGGGGCTTTGAGGACCTGCGAAGCCTAAAGGAGAAGCTTTGGGCCTGGACGGTCGTCACCACGGGACACCTCCAGTCGCCGCGCCAACAGGAACACAAGAACGGAGAAGATTACGGATCTTGGCGGAGCAGAAACATGTAGTAGCAGCAGCAGAGTTGGCTTGTGTATCAGTAGAGTGAACACTTTAATTGCTTTTGTCAGTATCTTCATTTGACTGTTATGATTTCAGTGGTGCACAGACAAGATGCTACTAGCCAGAACCTGTGCAGTTATGGTCAGTAGGGAGCTGCAGCCGTATTGATGTCTGATAAAAACAATAAAAAAGGAAAAGAACAAGGAAACTCCTCAAGGTTCTTATTCAGGCACATGAGAAGGAGATTCACTCCTTTATTTTATTATGCACTTTAAATACATATTGTTAAATATGTCTGGAATGAACTTTAACTTCCTCTGTAACATTTCAGTGAAATGATGATAAAACACAGGGGCTAAAGAGTGTTTAGCCCCTGTGAAAGGGCTTTTGAAGGGCTTTTAGTTTTTAAAAGAGGTTTTCAAAATAAAAATTTTGCTAAAATGTTTTTTTTGTTTTTCTTAATTGCTTTATGACAGGTGTTTGTATTACAGTTACACAAACATGTGAGTCATGTCAACACATCTGTGCGCTTGTTACTGTTCGACCATGTGGGCCACTGTTAACGGAGCCTGGGGAACATATCCCTGCCATCAGAAGGAAACCACAAACCTCAAAGAGCTTCACTGACAAAACCGACATAACATGGAAGGAAAACGATACCCAGATGTTACAACTTTTTATCGATCAACACAGGGTCACCGAGGTCCTTTTCAGAATAAAAGTCATTACAAGTTACTCTTGTTTTATGATCAGGGTTTTTGTTCTGCTGGATTCTTTTTGCAGCCTCTTGCAGCATTTCTACTAGCATCACCCTGGTGTTACTGCTGTCCAGGAAGAAAAGCTTTACCAACAGAAAAAGCCTTACCCTAAACACAACTGGAGTGTTGTGTTTAGGGTGATGTGCGGTGTTAGTTATCACCACAAATACAGCTTTGTATGCAGGTCAATTTTGCCCTGGTTTGGCTGAAGCTTCTTCAGCAAGTTTGTTATTTCCTCTACATAATTTGTGGCAAGTTTTCTCTTTGTTTACTTTCTGCAGTGGATTTTTTCTCCACACTCACCACTTACCCTAATGCAGCGATTCCCTGGTGGTAGTAGCAACTTTTTCAGCTTGTCAATGTTCTTCTTAGGCCTTCTAATGAGCCATCATTTGATCCAGGTGTGTTAAACCAGGGAGATAACTAAAACATGCAGGATGCCGGCCCTCGAGGACCTTCTTTGGGAACCACTGCCCTAATGGAGAGATTTATGGAGAGAAAAAAAATCTCCCGTCAACAGATTGTCCCATAAGCACACTCTAAATGTTTTTGGGGGTTTTTCCCAGGGCTTTCTTGTATTCAGCTCAATTCATCTTTTCATAAACTCTAAGCAGATTCCCTGTGGCTGGTTTAGAAAAGCATCCCCACATCATGACGCTGTCATCACCATGCTTCACTGTAGAGATGGTGTTTCTTCGGGTATCTAGGCACATGATATATTTTAATTTGGGTCTTATCTCAAGTGTGTGTTTTCTGCACACTTGCTAAAATGAGTCTGCTAATGACTTTTTTCTTGTCTCTATCTGCAGTACCTCCAGAGTTCTCCACTTCACTAATTACTTCACTCTTTTCTTGCCTTCCAGTGAAGGTTGCTCTTCAAGTATTGATAGCTTTGCAGGGCAGTGCTTGGGATACTGCTCTACAAACTAACCCTGCTTTGGATTTCTCCAAAAGTTTCTCTCTGAACCTGTTTGCTGGGTTCCTTTGCTGGTCTTAAATACTAATGTTGCACATCCCCCTAAAGGCTGCTGGTTCACTGATGTACCTCAGCCTTCACAAAAATACTGACAGACACTCAGTTGGACTCCTAATGAGAGTACAGAAATATTAACATTTAACACCCACTCCAAATTTGCTCCAATGGCTCTCTATCACTGTTCGATCTGAGCCGTTCTGACTCATCAGCCGTGGAAATGCTCCTCCCTATCTTCCATCTCAACACGTTTCCTGCCTTCCACATGAACTCCTTCACAGCAGAACAAAACTACATACAATAGGAGATCGTACATTCAGAAAGTCTGAAGGCGTCGCAATCTCAGTTTGTATTTTTATTCAGAAAAAATGTATTTTAATTTAAGCTGTAAATGTATTTATTTGTAGTTTTATGCTACTATTTTAAGAGATTTGTAGCACCTTCAGATTTTTATCGAATATATATATATATATATATATATATATATATATATATATTTTATATATTATACATCATTATGTAGTGATGTATAAAAAAAATACATCATTGTTAATATCATTATTCAGCAGTTTAGTAAAGTGAAGGGTGTTGCTCGCACTGGATTTTATTAAGTGACATCAGAAATAGGGGCAAAAATACATGAAATAATTTTCCTTCCACTTGATAATTATGCTACTATTACTCTGGGTCAAATTACATAATCCCACCAACCCCACTAAAAAAAACAAACAATGTTAGCTTGAGGACGATCTCCACTGCTTATGGCAACAGTCAGGCAGAGAAAGACAGAAAACAGTTGCTTTGCAGTTCCTGTATCTGACAACAATTATAAAAGTGATGGACACTGAGAAGATGCATCTGCAGCCTGTTTGTGTTTCAGCACTTCATGTTCAAGCACCAAACACTTTTAGCATCAGCTGTCAGCGAAACCTCAGTGCTCCCAGTTATTATCTAGAGTGGGCTCTGTGTGTCCATGTGCGTGCTACACAAAGAACAGATTTAGGAGATTTTTTTTCACCATCTCCTCATAACTGTGAGTAGTTAAACTTCAGCTCCATCACGATCTCTCTTCAATATTGTTTGAGTTAATATTCTCCAAGAACACTGGACAAAATGTTTAGAAAAAGGCTACAAGTATGTTGTGTGATGTCTAAAGTCACACCTTTTGTGCACAGCTAATTCTGATATTTTTGTTAAATACTAATGATGTGTTTAAGCAAGAGACATAAAAAAAAAGATCTTGCAAATGTATGTTTTCTTTTTCCACAATCAGGCTGTGCTGTGCTCTGTGCATCCAGGATCTCAGTATGTCTAAAGCGATTCTGTAGAACGAGTGCAGTGGCTCAAGGCGAGAGCTGCTAGGGTGACTTTAACAATTTAAGAAAAGAGGGATTTCAGCAAATCTGAACCAAAACTGCAAGTGCGCTGCACAGCCTGGAGTCTGAAATGAATTACTGATCACAAACTTTAAACAATGTGTTGCAGTATATTAATAGAAAGTTCAGAATCTGTGGGTAGAAATTCAAACAAAATCTGATTGTATCAGTTTTGAGCTGAGGTGCTGCTGCTGTCAGCAGAGAAAAAAAAAAAAAAAAAAAAAAAGAGGCCACAGGTGGGGAAAAGACAAATGTTGCAAGGTTTGACCGTCTTGAGGGTTTATGAGCTTTTGAATAAATTAATTTCACGACTTAAAAAATAACATAACAAGTTAAATTAATAAAGTATTTTGACATCAAAGAAATGGACACAGTGAGCTATGTGATTTTGCATTTCCTGCTTTCCATTCAGTTTAAAGGGGTGGTGACCTTTAAAGGTGCGACAGACTGGTGACCTGTCCAGGGTGACCCCGCCTCTCACCCAGAACATTGGCTGGAGAGGCACCAGCACCTCCCAACCCCACGAAGGGACAAGGGTGTTAGAAAATGGATGGATGACCTTTAAAGGGTGGCATTATATCCTTTCCTGGCTTATAGTGCCATTTTATAGAACAATCAAGTAACTATGTCACCTTCAGTAATTATGCTGCTTATATCAAACATAACTTAAGAGAAATTCAACCTCATTTAACTTAAAATTCGTCTTTGTCTCTTCAAAAAACTCCTACTTTTCCTGACACTCCGCCTTCAGCATGTCATCACAATGCCTTTCCATTATGCTGTTTATTTCTATGGGTTCAAATTCAAATAAATATTTTTTTTCAATTATTGTTAAGTTTAAAAAGTTAAAATTATTTCAGTTTTGAGTCATTTTAAAAATTGTTTGGAAGTCCTTTAATCTCCAGATGTTTACTGAGTAAATAATCTTTTTTTTTTTTATAAGGTGACATATTAAATATAAAATTCTAGAGCTGGTTCAAAAAAACAAACCATAAATCTTGGATTACTTAAGTAAGATATTATCGATACTGTGATGTCTGGCCAGAAAAGGACCCCACAATTAAATCCCATATGAGACCCCCTATAATCTTGTGGCAGCTCTGCATTTAGCAAACTTTCAGAAAACAATCTGCAGAGGACGTTTACAGTCGAAGCTGAACAGCCTCAGGAAGTAATCTGGAGAGAGTCTCCAGGAATATTTCTAAAAGAAAAATAGTCTGTCAAAAGTTCTATTTTTCTTTTACTGCCAGAGGTAGAAATTGGTGTTTGACAATGGATGAAAAAAAAAAAAAAGAATTGAAATAAAAAATATTCTGTTTTCTCTTTCGCCTTTTTGAAAGTGTGTCCATATTGTTCAGCTTATTCTGAAGTGATGACAAATATGTAATAAATGACAATTAAATTACCATGCTTAAAGGGATTTTTTGTTTTGTCCTCCTTTATTTTTGATTTCATCTTTATCATAAGTTTTTGTCAGAATGTGCTCGACCGAGCAAGAACGCTGGAGAGCAAGCTGCCTTTTATGATCTTTGCGAGGAAGCTCATGGCAGTGTCTGTTCGACACAAAGAAGGAAGGCGGAAATCTGCTTGAACAAAAACCTGAGTCCATTTCAGCGTGACAGAAGAGCTGTAGTTCAACTCGAAGCACCAGCATTCCCAAAAACAAATGGAAAAAAAATCATCTCGCTTTTATTTTTCCTCATTTTGAGCAGCAACCTAATTAGTGTGAGAGAGAGGCTCTATGTTTAAGATTCTTCCCCAGCTCTGCTACTTAATTGCCTGTAAGAGTCTGACGAAAATGAAAGCCGACACCTTTAAGCACCTTGAAGAGCTGCTGCAGAATGTGAATGAACCGCTCCACTGGAGAGACGGTACCAGCTGGATGTACATCTCCAGCAGACTTGGTACTCAGTAAACATTTGATGAAAGCAAAATACATATCATACATGTTACTATAAATGTGTCCAATGAATTTAGGAGGAGAGCTTGTTGTCAATGGAAGCTAAATGGCTGGAAAACCTCTCTAATGTATGTGTAAGAGATTGGTATGATTGAACCCGCTGATTGTGAGATAATGACAGAATTTATTATTTAGATGCGTCTTAAGTTTGTTGCTTTTTTCATTTGTGTTCATAATCCTCCATGCTGAGATAACTCTTAAAAAAAATCCAATGCAAACAACTGCCTTCAGTCATCGAGAGCCAACCTCTGGGTAATTTAATCTCAGTACAAAGCCAGCTGTTCTTTGAAGGTCTCAGAGCTTTGATAGAGAATATTAAGAGAACAAACAGCATGAAGACCAAGGAGTAGAGCAGGAATATGTGGAGACGTTCAAAGCAGAGATTGGTTATAAAACAATGTCCCAGCTTTGAACATAAGTTACATTCGATGATAAAAGAACTAGAAAAGTGGCCTAAACTAAACAATACTGAGAGTAATAATCAGACAATCAACTAAGATGCACAAGATAACTCTGGAGAAGCTGCAGAGATCCAAGGCTCGAGTGGAACGAAGAAAGACACTGTTAAGAGAAAACCTATTAAAAAAAAAAAACTCAGGTCAGTCTGCTGGGGTCCACTGGTAGTTCTGTTCAATACTTTCCCTGTCACGTAAATTCTAAATGAGACAGACAGAAGACTGGGTGTAAAGTCATAATAGTAATAATAATAATAATAAAAACAAATAACTTCTCTTTTTTGATCATGAAGAAATGATCAAACAAAAATAGATAGGCATGTATTTGTTGTTTTTCTAATTAAAGTAAAACTAAAAATTGATGACAGCGGGATGATGAAGCTTCCTCCCTGCCCTCCCTCATCCTGTGATGATAATAACAGCTCAGTCAGTGAACAGCGCTGAGCTGTGCGCATCCACAGTGCGCCGTCCAGTGGCAGAATGAGAGCCAGGGACTATAAAAGCATCCAGTCCGGCGGCTTTGCTCCTCACACTCTCAGGATGAAGAGGCTGACGCATCGTGTCAGATTAGGCTGATGTATTTTAATATCCCCCCCTCTATATTTCATTTAATTGTTTTAAAATATGGATAGCTTAAGTTTACATTTGGAGCAACAATAAGATGTGAGCGGAGAGTTTTTGGAGACCATACGCAGGAGGAGGAAGATGGGGATTTTTTGTCACCAAACCTGTGCGCTCTCAGTGTGGAGGTTAGTCTAACACAGGAGGAGAAGCTGGGGACCTTTCTTAAAAAAAGTGAGCCGATATTTCTCTGCAGAAGCATGCAGAGCAACAGCAGCTCCCCCGGACCCCCTGCCGGGCTGAGTGAGTGCGGGGGGCAGGAGGAGGAGATATCCGAGCTGGTCAGCCCGACAGGAGGAAGCTCCAACCTGCCCATGTTTAACCTTTCACTCAACTGCTGGCTTCTCATCCTCTCCAAGGAGTCCTCCCTGGATCTGCATGGAGACAGCGCCAACCTGCCAGTAGGTTTACTCAAACGCCAGTAATTGTGTGCAGAGCAGAGTCATCAGTATTTGCCTTAATAAAGTTTGTGGCTGCAGCTTACATGCTGAAAGCATGCTTTATGTTTGTGACAGGTGCGAGTCGTCATTGCTCTGGTCTACCTGGTGGTGTGCGTCCTGGGACTGGTGGGGAACCTGCTGGCGCTCTTCCTGCTCCACTCCCGCCGCCGGGGCCACCACCACTCCGCCATCGACTGCTTCGTGATGAGCCTGACCATCACAGACCTCCAGTTCGTCCTGACCTTGCCCTTCTGGGCCGTGGACACTGTGCTGGACTTCCGCTGGCCCTTCGGCCGCGTCATGTGCAAGATCGTGAGCTCGGTCACCACCATGAACATGTATGCCAGCGTTTTCTTCCTCACGGCGATGAGCGTGACCCGGTACCACTCCCTGGTTACGTCCCTGAAGATGAGCAGCCCCCGGATCGCCGTGGCCCGCGCCAAGTGGGTCAGTTCGGCCATTTGGG
The DNA here is from genome assembly GCA_902982915.1 of Phalloptychus januarius. Taxonomy (NCBI): domain Eukaryota; kingdom Metazoa; phylum Chordata; class Actinopteri; order Cyprinodontiformes; family Poeciliidae; genus Phalloptychus; species Phalloptychus januarius. The sequence goes on along the minus strand of CADWAE010000466.1, from coordinate 9,213,433 downwards.
TGGTGTCTCTGGTGGCCACGCTGCCCCACGCTTTCTACTCCACCACCGTTCAGGTTAGAGCAATTGCACTGACTGCGTGGCCGATTTCTGTTCCCGATTGTCTTTGGACAAGTTTGATTTATCTTTATGAAATATAATTTAAAAAGCCAATTCAGTTTACAAAATCAATTCATACACAGGGTGGAACTTTAAATCATCTGGAAATCAGTAATGATAAAGCCAAAGCCTCACCTGTAACCTGACCCTTGACCCTGAGCATGTCAGAGACATGCGTTTCTCACCTTTCCCCAGCATGAATTGCTACGTTTTTTAAGAAACTCATTAAAAAAACCAAAAAAGGCATATTTCAATGTGGATAAGACCTATAAACCTCAAAGCTGATGCATTATTTACATTTAATGACTTTATAATTATAATATATAATTTATAATACATTTCAAATACATTTTCAACTCAATTCAATTAGGAATTGAGCATTCATTTTTAATTGAATGAATAAGCAATTCATTCAATTAAGATATATAAGTCAATTAAGCCCAAACTAAAAGCTTAAACTACTTTTGTTCATTCTTAATATGTTTTTTCCATTTCAAACAAATGTTAACTATGAAATTCTGACCAAAATAATCAATCACAAAATAATGGAGGAATTAACACAAGACGTGTTTCATAACGAAAACATAGAAAACGACGAGAAGAACCAATTGTTTTCACAAAAGAATTGAATGCAGCCTTTTTAATCATATTTTTACATCAAACTGGATGTTTTATTTTACAATAGATGCACCTATTAATCTGTTGTGAGTAGCAGTTGTACATGGCATTGTAGGGCGCCGCACTGAAACTGCTCTTACTCTTTGGAAAACGTCGTCCTTGAGAGAAAAAAGTACAGATTTAGAGCAAAGAGTTAGATTTTTAAGTCATTCCCTCAAGCAGCCTTTCCCTATTATAGACAATCATTACTTGTTTACACTGGGTCCTGAGGAGATGTCACACTGTGTGTATGACAGAGAGAGCTACACACCCCGGCAGCTAAACAAGATTTTAGCATAATTTCAAAACAATTAAATGATCACAGAATTGAAATTTTAAACAATCTTTAGTATCTTGGAAAATGGCATGATTAACACAACTGGCATTTCCACAAATTCAACAGCTCATTGGAACGAATAAGTCCAATATTTCCTGACTCAGCATGTTCCCTGGCAGCCAGAATTGAACTCTCCGAATGATAACTTTGTTTTCATACACTTAGTTTCTCGATATCAGCATAGGTTTGACTACCTGATGCTGCAGCCTAAAAGAAAAGCCAACAGTAGATGCTAGATGTTCCTGTCTAGAAGCTTCTGTCGGCTCTTACTCTTCCTCTGACTTTATTTCTAAATACCTCAATTTGTGGGACTTCTTCTCATAAGAAGAACTTCAACACGGAAAAGTGGTCGTGGTTGTGTAAGGTGTATTGACAGATCAGTTGATCCAAGACCAGATTTTGTCACCAGTGGATTTCTTAATGTATCTATGGTCTTAACCTTTAATCATGAATTGGTTCCTATTTTGACGAGCATCTTCTCGTTCTGTTGTGCTCCCAGGTGTCTGCAGACGACGAGCTCTGCTTAGTTCGGTTTTCAGACTCTGACTCAGGTCACTGGGATCCCCAGGTTTTGCTCGGGCTCTACCAAACACAGAAGGTCCTTCTAGGATTTGTAGTTCCCCTGATCATCATTTCCGTGTGCTACCTCCTCCTGCTGAGGTTCATCCTGAGCCGGCGCATTGTGGGCAGCTCGGTTGGCAACGGCAGCAGCACAGACAAGACGGAGCACGAGAGAGGACGCCACCGCAAACGCTCCAAAGTTACTCGTTCCGTCACCATCGTCGTCCTGTCCTTCTTCATCTGCTGGCTGCCGAACCAGGCTCTCACCCTGTGGGGGGTGCTCATCAAGTTCGACCTGGTGCCCTTCAGCAAGGCCTTCTACAACACCCAGGCTTATGCCTTTCCGCTGACTGTGTGTCTCGCCCATGCCAACAGCTGTCTCAACCCAGTGCTCTACTGCCTGATCCGAAGAGAGTACAGGGCCGGACTGAAGGAGCTCCTTCTGAGAGTTTCTCATAACGTCCGGAACGTTCTTTCTCTGGCTCTGAGAGGAAGGAGGGTGGAGGAGGCACCTCCCAGCACGGTTGTGATGCACAAAGACATCAATATGTGATTTATTCTGTTGCTTAGACGGTTGAGAAAGCTGTGATTACATTTTTTTATTATAAAGAAGATATCTGAACAACAAACAAAACCTACTTTGTCAATAAGCCTTAGGGATTGACATAGTGTATTTTGTTAACTTTGGAGGCAGCCAGGCTCATTGATTTCCTCCATTCTCATCTCATCCTCGTCTGTTGGTGCTTGACTTTTCAATTAGGTCTCATAGCAGTTCGTGAAACAATAACTGGTTTAATATTTAAGTTAGGTAATTCAAGCTAAAAGTAGGCTTAGCGAGAGAGAAACAATCTGGTCTCAATTATGAAAGAAGTGCCCAGCTAATGCATTTAGTCAATTGGGATCATCAGCGGAAATGTCATTACCAACCTTTTTAACTCAGGATGTCGCGAACACACAAACTGGCAAAAGCTTATAGGGACATCTTAATATTGCATTTGTCACCACTGTTAATGTCTGTCCAAATTGGATTTTTGGAAAAGTGTTAAAGTTATCTTCTCAAACAAAGACCTCAAAAATTGGCTTAAAAAATACAGGATTTTGGATTTACTATCAGGGACCGAATTGAATGAAGATCTATGGGAGACAACCACCTTTTCGTTTTTTATGATTGCAGTATAGCATCGGTCACTAGGGATGTCCTGCAGCCTGAACTTGGGGCCGCCACATGTTAGATCAAGCACAAAACTGCCATATTTTCCTGGAATACAATTTACCCATAAAACTGAATGATGTGACAGATAAAACGTTATCTCTGCTGTTGATTTACAGTAAGAACAGAAGAGAAAATGATCAAACCCATTGTTTTCTGTTTTAAAGAAAACCAAATTCAGTGATTTAGAAACCACCTGGGCTGCACAGTGGCTCAGTTGGTAGAGCTGTTGCCTTGCATCAAGAAGGTTCTGGGTTCGATTCCCAGCCCAGGTCTTTCTGCACGGAGTTTGCATGTTCTCCCTGTGCATGCATGGGTTCTCTCTTTTGGACTGTTAGGTTTTTGGACCTAACAGTCCAAAAACATGACTGTTAGGTTATGTTTCTCTAAATTGTCCCTAGGTGCGAGTGTGTTTGTCCTGTCTGTCTCTGTGTTGCCCTGTGACAGACTGGTGACCTGTCCAGGGTGACCCCGCCTCTCGCCTGGAACGTTAGCTGGATATAGGCACCAGCAACCCCCCCGACCCCACTAAGGGACAAGGGAGTAGGAAAATGGATAGAAACCACCCGCTTTGAAGCGACAATTGATCAGTGTTTTCTGATCCAGAATTATATAGCGAGAGTATCACACTCTATCAATAAATTGTTTCACAAGATGTCATGAGACTTGACTGTTGTCACCTCACAGAAATGCAAAAATGTCCCTGTTATTATAACAATATTAATCTACAGAGCCACATTTGTTGCTCATACTTTTGCTTATTTCTCCCCACAGTTAAGTGATGAAATCTGAGCTGCTCTTTGCTGGATTAAATGTTCAATTTTGTAAAGAAAAAAAGTTTCAAAAAAATCTGCTAAAAAAAAGTCAGGATAATCAGCAGAAATAATACCCTCTCTCTCCAACAGTGTTAAAGTCACGTGGACAGAAAACCACCTTTCCTGATGTTTGTTCTCTAACTGCGACGATTTATTATTTTGACTCAGAACCTCTATAGAAAAGTCGTGGAATAGTTGAATTTCTGTGACCCACTCCCTTCTCCCTCCTGGTCGGCTGCCAGTCTGTGTTTCAAAATGCCATCCATAGCTGTGGTTGTCGGCTCTGTTGTATCGATGTGAACAGTTTGGTGAATTCACGTTATGTCCTGTGGCATTAAATAAAGCGAACGGACAAAAGAGTTCACGGATGTTTCGACAAAGTTAATCTCTCCTGTAGCCTCACAGCGACAAGCTAAATGAGTCACTTGCACAAAAGCCGATCCACATTTTGCCCTTTTGCAACCTTTAAAATTTCAACACGGATAACCTTCTTGCGGCCACACCGCAGATGAGGAAAGCTCCTGACGTGGCGCAGGCTCTGTGACAGCGCCGCCATTGTGTGCCAATCTGGAGCTGATTGCCTCTCCAGTCCGGACCGCAGATTTTCTCATATATGTGTCTTCTCTTTTATCTCTGGTCTTGCCAAGAAGAAGAGTGGGGTCTCCAAGGAAACCTTCAGAATCACTTTAAGACACAAAACAATAAAAAGTGAAAAGTGCAAATCTGATTAAAATTACAACCCTCTCCGACACAACGTGCAACCCAGAAACAGAGGTGTGCATTAATGACATCGAGTACAAAGTGACTCAAAGTGACGCAGTGAATTCAGTGCATCCGCTCACACATTAGCGGTCGACTCAGCGCTAATTCATGCGAATCAAGAAAGACCTGAGAAAGCCAAGGGCAATCTCACAAAGTAATGGGTTGTCAACTACAAAGAGCAATTTTAACACCAAGAGATGAAAAGCACTTGAAGAAATTCTGTGGAGCATGTGAGATGCTAGGATTGTTGAAGGTTTGAAACAGTCACAGGTTCGAGGTGCTTGTTTCTCAAGAGGATGCGGACAAATGGGATGAGCATGAATGATAAAACGGGTCTATGTCAGCCACACTTCTCACAGCAGGAGAGACAACAAGCAGGTGGAGCTACTGCTGAAGAAAAATGTATGTTTAAGGACAGCTTTGTGAAAGAAAGCTCACATATATCTAACCAAAGATCGGTTAGATAAATCTTTGGCTAGGCTTATCTAACCAAAGATCTAATAAAGCACCAAAAGCACACGAATTAAATACAAAAGCACACGTATTTAATCTGCAGTCGTCCCAGCACAAAAACCCCACTGACCTCCTGGAGCAAATATATGATTTAAGGCATTAACAAAGGACTAAGACAAAGTAAAAACACACAAAAAACAATAAAACAACTTTATATAACAGATACAGTTAAGAGTAATCTTTACAACTCCATTCTTCTATTCTTTGACAAACCTGGAGCATCCAGTTCTTTTTCTTATATTGATTTGAACAGAAACTCTCCACTGTGTCAATGTTTTACTTGTTATACTTTTATAGCTTTGAAGGTTAAGCTCTGAATTCATTGTCCTCATCAAACTGAGTTGACCAGTGGTTTGATTTTACGTTTTCAGAAACGCAGTAAATTATGTTTCTGCATCAAGCTGGAGGAGCAACAACCCCAACTCTATTGAAAACATATTGACTATTGTAAAAGGCAGCTCCGTACCACTCGGCCGAAAAATTTGAAGGATCTTGTTTAATTGTGATTAGAAGAGCAATCAAGCGTGAGCTTCAGCATGCAAGAGGAACATTTGAGCAACTATTAGTCACCGTGCTTGAAACGATTTGAGTTTGAAAGTATTATTTTGACACTGAATGATTTTAAAAATCCACAATAAATTCAAACTTGCATCTTGTATTAAAAATTAGGAATGCGGGTGCTGTGGTGGCACAGGGGCAAAGCACAACCCACATATGGAGGCCTTAGTCCTCATGCCTGCAGTCGCAGGTTCGATTCCCAGCCTGGTGACATTAGCCGCATGTCTTCCCCCTCTCTCATTTCCCCATTTCCTGTCTAGCTACTTTCAAATAAAGGCCACTAGATCTAAATAAAATAAAATAAAAATTAGGAACGCTGTTTGTTGAAACATCAGCCAATCTTGAGATAAAAAACCTGAAGAGTAAAATTAGCATGAGATCCATATCAATTATAGGCATATGTAAAGTTTGAGCCAGAACTATGAATAATGCTGTTTAATGTCAAATATGTGGAACTCAAAGAATAAATTGTTTCTAAGAACAAAAAGCCATGGATTGTGACCTGCAGAGACATCTTGCAGGTAAACTGAACATTGGTTCATTTTCTGCAGGAAAACTACAGGAGTATCTCCTAAAAGGAATACTGAGAATATTTAAAGTTGAGTTAATAAGCCACCGAGGTAAAATACAGCTCAGAAAAAGCCACACAAAACAAGCCAAGATTATCAAAGTTCTCTAGAAAGACAAAAGAAAAATGACACGAACAAAGACAAAAAAGAGCCATTTACTGCAGACAGACATGAAAGAACACAAAATAACACAAAAGACAAAAAGACATCAAATGAGTCACACAGCAAGAAAAATGAAGATAAACAAAGGGAGCCACCGAGGGACACAAAACAACCACCAGGGGACCTAAAGTGCTGCAAGGCAACACAATAAAGAAAGAAAAAAAAGAAACTGGGAGCACAAACAGATGCAAAATAGCTGCAAAAAAACTGAAAACACATTAATGTTGTTTAAAATCGATGTGGTTCTCCTCGGGTCCAGGAGTGCATCATAAGGGAGGACGAGGCGTCAATTAATCTGCCCACAGACATATTTTAATCATATGGATCGGAAGTCGACATCTAACAGGGCTTTCACACTTCAAATGGTGACTATTTTGTGCAAATCTTTGTGAAAAGCTTCATCAGCTTTTCAGGAGCTTTCAGCATCATTTCACAGGATTCATCGTTAAGCGTGCCTGACGCAGGTTCTCTCACCGGGAGCTCAGGCTCTCATGTCTTCACTAAGGCAAGAGTTTTACCCTCCTACGAACGCAAAAAACCCCAAAGAACTGGAAATTATGCTCATGTGAAACATCACTTCCAGTGTTAAAGTAAAGCAATCCGGTTTTTTTTTTTACTTATACATCCCTTGATGTAAGATAAATATTCACAACTGTACTATATGTTCTACAGAAGCCTTTTTATTCAAACCAGCAATTCTTCAGAGAGGGTCAGAGATGTATAGACAGACAGGTCAAGAAGAGCAATAATCAGAGATGCAGGCAAAAGATTCATCTCAACTTTGGAGGAGCTGCAGAGATCTAGAGCTCAGGTGGGAGAATCCATTTAAGGAAAATTGTTTAACTGGCTGTGCACTCTGCAAATCTTCCTTAATGGAAGAGTGGTCTGACGAAGAAAGAAAAAACAAACATACAAAAATGTCCCATACAAAAACTCTACTCATCATTATGAAATATGATGGGAACAGCATCATGATGTGGGAATCATTTTCTTCAGCATATGGAAGCTGGTCAGGGATGTGTGTAGCTAAACAGAGGCTGTAAAAGACTTGAGACTGGAGCAAATGTTCACCTTCCAGCAGGACAACAAGACTGAACATACAGCCAGATCTATAATAATGCACCATTATGGATTAAATTATAATTGCAAGAACCTGATCCAACTGAAAAACTTGTGCCAAAGCTTTGCTTATCTATAAATAAAATAAAATACATTGAAGTTCAAGAGGCAGAGATACTGTTTTTTCCCCAAGGTTTTCATATTTTTAAAAAACCTGCTCTTGTTTAGCGTGGCTGTACAAGAAAAGCTTCTTCAACATAAATAAAATAGGAGTTCAGGCATGGATGTATGTCTCAATGCACTCTTTTGCAGCTACATTGTGACTCAATAATGATACAAAAAAAAGTACTGTCCATGTCCTGGTAAGAGTGTCTGAAACATTATTACTAAAACAGCTGTTATTGCCACCACTAGAAGCTCCAGACAAGCATATAAAAGCTCATCTGATCTAAATTGACGCCTGCAGCTTGTAATTTCAGGCTCGCAGCTGAAGGTTGTAGGAGCCAGCAGCAGTGGCAGCAGCTGCTTTTTGTCACTTCAGCCTCTATGAGTTGATGACATCAGATTGTCTTCTATGCAGATGACACTCGTCTTCCTGTATTCTGGCGCTCACTCACGCTTCTTTTGGAGAAGTAAATAATCATATGCAGTTCGCACTGAGAGTCTGAACTTTCCTTCCCATCTCATTACAATTCCCCTCGCAGTTCATTCGGTTTGATGTTAAAGCAGAAATATAATTCGGAGAATCCGGCGCTGCTGCTGCATCTATCTGACAAGAAAGCTGATTAATTTCTTTTGATTCGACTCACCAGACAGGACTTCTTGATGCTGCTTAATTCCTGTCAGTGGGTATCCAGACATGGGCAAAGATAAGAGGAAGTCTTATAAAGCTGGATGGAGAAATTATCAGAGGATTTGCTGACAAAACAGGCCACTTTGAAGATGCAATGATTTTGTTTCCCATGTTAGATGTTAATTTTAGGTAGAGTACTTTTAAAATCAGGTTATTTCTTACAGGGTATTTATTTTCTGTGTTTTTTCTTTTTTTTTCCCTCACTTGACAGGAATTACAACCCCTACTCTCCTCGTTGGAGGCTTTCTCCCGCTCTCGGATGCTGAATCCCCCATTCAGCATCCGATGATCTGATCTGTAAACAGGCTGTTTGCTTTGGCTCTTGCTCTGCTCGCCTCGTTCTGACAGCCAAGTGAAGAATCTTTTTGGAATCACGGCCTTTTGTGACCTCGCCGAATCTATTTGTACTTCTCACATGCCTCAAAAGCATTTCCAGTTATGACACTAAAAACTGTTCACACAAACCAGATGCCGCCACTCTCTGCCTCAGCAGGGTTCGCCCTAAATGTTTAATGAGCTGCGTTGCTGCTTTCTTTCTTCCACACAAGGTGCTTTGATTCACAGCAGCGCAGGATTCAAGCTTACTGCGAGCCACAGATCTTTGACGAAACTTTCGCTCATTTCCTGCTCTAGATGCTCCAGGGAGAGAGAGAAAGGCCACAACTTGCTTATTTTCTGACCAGCAGACTCTGATTGAAGCCTCTTAGGGTGTATTTATAGCCTCCTGTTCAGATCTTCAGCTTTTTCTTTCTGTGAGTCGTTGGCTGTGACCTGCTGTTTTTTATTTTCTCAGATATTTAGCACACTTTCTTTTCATTGTGCACTGTAAAGGTTGACATTTTGTCTCGTTGTCACCTCAGCAAAAATGATAAACGTGTTCATATTTTGTTGTATAAAAACACATTGTAGAACTAAAGTGCAGGTAAAATAACGCTTTAACTGGATTACTTTGTGGAAAATGTGGAGTGTTGCTTCCAGCAAACTACACAAAGGAAGAAAACAACCCTGATCCATTTGGGTTATTCTGAACTGGAGAATTATTGACGCTCATTAGGGTGAAAAACATTACAAATCTTTCTCTAATGATTCCCATCCACCAATCTGCCCAAAAAACAAACAAAAAAAAAGAGTTCAAGCGCGTTTCTCAGAGCCATGAACTCAAAGCAACTGCTATGAAAATCTAAAGGTCTCAGTTGTTGGACGGATGTCAGTGTTCATGAGGCCATCAAGAGGAAACCGCTGAGGAAGAGTTCAAGAGCTTCTTCTTGATGCGAGAAGCTCAAACTGAACAAGTTTAATCTGTCCTGTACGGCTGAATGGGCTGAAGTTCCTTCAAGCAGAAATGAGGCCGAGGTTATTTTCTGCACAGGAGGGTCAGACTGACATAATGAAGTCAAAGGTTCACAAAGTTTTCATCATCATGTTCATAACAACTAACACTGAGCACCAAAGACCTGAATGAGTAAATATCCTGCTGCCTTTTCTTAAATGATCATAAATATTAAGAAAAACCCAAAAGAACAAGAGTCTCAGCATCCCAGAATGTAAAGTGAGCTGAAAAGTGAATATAATCTTGGGAAGTTGATGCTCAGAATGTACACCACTAAAAAAAGGCTAACAGCTGGATTACAGTTTATAAATGCACATACATGTTCTGTGGTCAGACAAAACTCTAATTTAAGTGTTTGACCATAATGACCATCAATATATTTGGAGGAAAAAGGGAAGCGCTTACAAAGCTGACCATTTTATTGACTACTGAAAAGATAGGCAGCAGGTCAATTACAACCCTGAAAGGATTAAGAAAGCAAAAAAATATAGGATGAAATAATGAAAAAAGGTAAGGGTTGTCTCCAATCTCTCTATTAGGTTTGATTATTATAGGCTTCCAGCACAGGGAGGGAAGATTTGGGCTTCTGGGGTTTTTAGGAGACATATATAAAGAGCATCAGAGCCACAATTTCCTTCAAATGGCTGCACAGACTTCTTACTGCAGTGATAATTTAATAATTTACATTCCAATCGAAGATTGAAAATTTTACGTGGATGGAAAAGTTGTCAATAAATTCCTGCAACTTTTGGAGCAGGAACTCAGTCTGCAGAGGCTACAATCTTTTTTTTTTATCTGAAAAAAATTTCAGATGAGAGTGCGAGTTCTGTCTCTCGCTAAACTGCAACAACCGAGACGGTGCACAAAGAGACAGGACAGTTTTTACACAAAGTTTATGATTTTACTCCCTACATGTGTTTACAGATATACAGCCCAGAGTGTCTTTTCTTGGAGAGTACAATCTCCAAGACCTCGTTCCTAGAAACACAACAGCATGATTATGATTCAATCACGGTTCAAAAATCCAACATGACCTAAAATCCCAGCCCACCCCACCTCACGCCCCCACTGCATGTTTGCACTGTAGCTACTAGTCAGCCAGACTTGGAGAAGCAGCTCACTTGATATTCCTTTTCATAATGTATCAAACCAAGGAGACTTAAAAGGCGAGATCTGCAGGGACAAGATCTGGAGCACAAGCTATAAATATTAATAAGGTGCAGCAAACTTACACACCTTATTAAAAACTTTATCTATAACGACATGCTCCAGATCTCGTCTCGTTGTACTGTCCTGTTAGACTTGTTCTCCCGGAGAAACAAGGCGCCGAGCTGGATGAGGTACAAAATATTCCCCCGAAAGCTTTTACAGCAGCATGTGTGTTTTCAGTGGTGTTCTTATTAGGAGAAACGCTTCCAAACAAGCATGAATTAGTGAGGCTTTATCAGAGCCTGAGTCAGATGGTGCCTGAAAGGTTTCATCGTTTAAAAAAAATAAAAAATTAAAATGAAAGTTTTTTTCTTCCAGGTGACAGAGGCTAATGTTAGTTCTGAAGCTAAAGAGTAAGCCTCTAGATGGGTTTGTGTTTGTGGAACAAAAATGTAAAAAATTTCCAGAGGTTATTCCTTTTCGTCTTTCTTGGCGGAAAAATCTGCTCGCTCTCGCTTTACTGTAACCGTCTCGTCTTTTATGTCGCCGTCCACCGTCAGCTGTGTTGCTTCCCTTTTCCTTTCCTCTTTGATTTTGTCCTTTTTCACTTTGTCCTTTGCAGAAATGCCGCGAGGAGGCTTAACGTCAGCGGTGGTCTCGGATGAGACAGTGGAGCTCTCGCACAAGGTGGGTCCCTCCCATTTTGGGATTTCTAAACCCAGCAGCTCCATCAGCTGCTTCATCACATCGTCCACATAACCGTTGATACGCAGGTGGGCGTGTTTGTCCTGCAAAATAGGCAACCACAAAAGAGATGACAAGGGGTCGGCCAAAAACGTCAATGTATTTTATTACTGCAATCACAGCTGCAAGTCTTTTGGAGCGTCTCTCTCCTCTCTGAACATCTAAAGACTCATATTTTTACCAATTACTCTTCACAAAACAGCTCAATCCAGATTATATGGAAAGTGTCTGGACAGTAATGCTCCAAGTATGGCCATACAGTCTTAATTAAATTTAGACACATTCTGTTACACTTCATGTATACTGTTATAATATGTTATAAAATGTTATAAAATGTTTAAATGGTATCAAGGACAGAATCAGTATCAGACATTAAGCCTTTTCATCCGTGAGATTATCTGTGAATGAGTTCAATTAGTTACTTTAATTTGTTTAAAATAACAATACAAAGTCAAGAAAAAGCCTTTGTCTAATTTTCCATTCCTGTCAGAGATCCCTGTTTGAGTCTGATTGCAATGAACAGACCTGAAAATTATAATTATCCCTCAAATAATGGCCTCCACCGTAATCATTCAGCTAATGAAATGTTTTCTGCGAGTGATTACAGTGAAGCATGTGCAGTGCTATGAGTGCGAGTAAACTGCAACGCAAATCACCAGAGGAAAAAAAAAAAAAAAGCGAGGTGAGCCCAAAATAGGTTCCCCGTTTTCCTTTCAGACGCACAGCGCCGGCTTCAGACAAACAAATGGATAAAAACATCTCCAAAAGCATGAATTTCACAAACACTGTGGATGGCTTTCAGTATCATCACAGGGCGCGCTACATTGTTTCCTGATGCTGCGTCACTTCATGTGAATGTCACTTATTGTTTACATTTCAAAGTAACACCAGTTCTGTAAGAACCCAGCAGTAACACCTGAACTGAACCCAGCAGTGACAAAGCTTCAAACTAAACAGATGCAATGAAACCAACTTTGTCATTTTGCCTCAACATTGTGGATTTCTGCAGTGCAAAAGACAGCGGACACTCGTTATGTGACACACACTCTTTTACTCACCATTAATTATGTGTCATATTAAATATTGACTCAGTTTACAGAACAGGAAAGCTATCTGAGATATTGTCCCAGACTGGTTTGAAAATAATAAATAAATCACTGCAACAAACCAATTTAGATTTTGGCACCTGATTTTGCTTTGGGGTCTGCCTCAAGTGGACATGTGAGGAATTGCACTTTCTGCTCATTTCCATTGCTAGATATTTAAAGACCAGGAAACAGTGAAGTGATTTGTCACCACAATATCAGTGTAGACTTTATATCCTTGTTATCCCAAAGCGAAAAAATGATCCACATTGGCAAAACAACAGATTCCTCCTGATTAATAAGCTTTGGTATTTTTCCCCCCATTTTCTGCTCATAAATAAAACTGAGCTTCAAGTAGATATGCAGGCAGTCAGTGCCTTAAAATGTGTCTGCTCCGACACACCTGATTGAAATGACTGCATTATCTCTTCATTAAAGCTAGAGTAGGAAACTTTTATTACATTCTGTGTTTAACCTGTCTCTATGTCATGACAGCATTGCATGAGACAGTGAAAAAACAAAATCAGCACTCTTTTTTTTATTTATTTTTTTACAGTAATGCTCCACTTGTGAAAGTAAATCTGTTGGACTTCCCATTGGCACTCAGACAACAATTCTGTATGCCCCACTGCCGGACAGGACATGTGAAAAACAAAAACAAAAGAAAGATGGCTGGAGAGCTCCAGCCAAGCAGATGGCTTGACTAATTAGCCGGCTGATATGAGGCTCCCAGTGTTAGTCTGGAAACAACAGAAACAGGATAGACACAAGAACTTAAACTCTACAGTGGAATGTAGTCAATTTTTATTCTGTTTTTGTTTTTGCATCAACATCAAAATAAATGTTTTAGATGGAACTATTCTAATTTAATGCCTTATATTTCAGCATGAGTAGAAACCATCATGGCTTTTCTGTTGTAAATTAAAGCAATTATGTTCTATAAAACCAAGATAGTCTTGAGATTCTACACTTGGAGGTCAGTCTCCCCCCAAACAATGAAATATTTCCCAGATGAAGTTTTAGATGTGTGTTTTGATGTGGTGTGACTCACATGTTTGGTTGGTTGCAAGTTGACTATAACCACTTTCCCTCCTTTGCGCTTTGTGAGGAGTGGGAGGTCCCCACTGGGTTTGATCTGCATGGACGTGCCCAGAGTCAGTGCCAGGTCTGCTCGTCTGCATGCCAACACAAGAAGTAAAAATCAGCCAAAATGAGCAGATGTGAGTTTTTGACAGCCTTCTGATTTGCCTTTCACTCCTGAAGGGTAATTCCTGCATGTGGGTGTGCATGAAAGCCAGGGTGGAAAACAGCAATACTTAGGTAACATCTGGTACAGATACATTTTTAGTTTACTTATATATCTGTAAGGAACTTTTGACATCTCTACTGTAAACAAAAAGAAAAATCAGCAAATATTGCAGGGATGCATGCAGATTCACAACTAGGTGAAAACAACTATTCTGTCTCTGTGGTTTGCAGCACAGCATGGATTTGCAGTAGATGAAAAGACGCCTGAATAAAAATGTAGCTGCACTTCTTTTTCTGATTCTTCAAGATTTCCTTTTAGCTCTCGCCCTCATCCCAAACATATCTGCAGTTCTAGCCATCCGGCAGGGAGATTCAGGCTTACGAGCTGCTGTTGAGTCTTTCACTCTTGTTGCGGCCCTGTTAAAAATATCTCATTTAATAAATATATGTGATCTGCCAGAGAAAAAGTATCTTTGTGCTTAGCTCACCTACATTTACCGCAGTCTAAAAGTGAAGTCCTAATAATTTTTCCTTTACTAACTGCAAATCATTATTTATTATTTCGTTTTAAATTAAAGCTAAATGCACATGTTGCAGCGTTTGTTGCTGTCTAAGTTGCAGATTAGCACAAAACAGATTTTTTGTGTTTCAAATGAGCAAGCTGTCCTGGGTTCATCTTCATGTTTTTGCAGAATAAGAATAAATTTTGATCATTTTAAATGTCTGTCTTCAGATTTTGGAAGTCAACAAATCAAATCAAAGCAGTAATCAAAGTTAAGGAATATTTCTTAAAATTTGCCTTTAAAGGTAATTTATTGTATTGATAATTTTTTTTTATTCCTGTGAATATTAGAAAGGCTGGTGGCATTACTAAAGTCCTAATCTATGCAAAGCAGTCATTGCAGCAGCTTAAATGTTATGGTAAATTAAAGCAGATTAAACTTGTGGGAAATGTTTTTGACAAAATAGACACTAGGGGAAAAAAAACTAACTTTTAGCTTATCAAAAAGGATTTTTTTTTATATGATGTTGTTTAAGTAAATGTTACTGAAAATCCTGAAGCAGTATGTGAGCTCAATGGCCGATATACACATTTTAAAATCACAGTCACAAGTGCCTATGATATGCATTTGTTTTCCCAACAGTTATCATTAAGTAGTTATGCAAGAATTTAGAATTTCACTTAAAGGAATGAAACCTGGTGCTGCAAAGCCATCATACTCTCCAAACTTGGGAATTTGGACTCCAAGATAATTCACCAAGAGTTTGGGGACGGATGCCTTCAAACAGAGTCATTTTAAGATAAATTATAGCACAAAGTGCAAGACAGACGTTTCCGTCCAACATCAGTGTCCAACCTCACAAATGTATTTCTGGAAGAATGTTGACTTATTCCCATGAACACCTTCCTAAACCTTGTGGAAAGCTTTCCTAAAAGGGTGGAAGTTGTTACAGCGACATCAGTAATCTGATGAATTAGGAAGACGATCGGCCATGTTCATTTGTGTTTGCCTGAAGGCAGCCAATGAATTACTTTACTTTACACAGTATAGTAAGTATGTTTCCAAACTACCACAGGATTTGCATAGATTTACATCTGTACTAAACAGCTTTTCATGATTTTTATTGAACTTTTATTGCTTCATTAAATATTGCAATGCTGTCATCCTGAAATCTGAGATAAAGGTAAATTTTTCTGTCTTTTTTTCATCTTACTCAGAAATTCAGAGGATAACTTTAAAAAAACAGTGAACAGATTGTTTTGGGAAAACATTTGGTGTGTGGCTAAGACTTGAAAAACACACAAGCTAAACAACAGCTTGTGTCACTGCAATCCTCTTCTCTGTATCACTGTGACTAAAATAAGGCTAATGCAGCTAATCCCTGACAGGTTCTTACAAAAGACCATGCTAGATGGAGCTCTGGTGCCATAACTTGCACATTCACTTCAAATGACAAAGCAACTTATACAAAAGAAGGGAAATTTCAGCTAGTGAGTCGAGTGCAAGTCTGGTCACGCACACCCTACAAAATTTAGAAGCATTGCAGCTTCCCATTAAATCAGCTTTGAATGACTGTTTCTACCTGTTTTCACTGCCACAAACAAACAATTAGAGTTCAAAGGTTGGTGCTCCCAAATCCCCTCTCTGCAATTTAAATGGTAATTATGAGTCTATTATGTGTCAGCAGATCAAGGAGACTCAAGCGCATCCTTTTCTTCCCTCTTGCAGCTTTGTAAACCCGCAGTAAAAGCTTTTGGAGCTTTTACTGCGTGGAATGCATGGAAATGTTCATCCGAGGACATTAAAACCGACTCAGGTGAATACATAAAGCCCGAAAAAGAAAAGGTTTTCAAACAAGACCTTCAGGACAGCGACAGCGAAGCCACGGCGGACGAATCAATCCCAACACTTTGTTTGACTTTTTATTTTACTTCACAGCACAGGTTTGAGCCGCCGTTTGTACTTTTCGCCGTCAGATGAAACAGGGATGTTGGAGGAAACGAGGTGAGAAAAGTGAAGGATCTGTGTGCTACTCAGAGATAAAGACAGGTGATGAAACAATAATTTATGTTTCTCTCACCTGCTTGCATCATCTGCTCTGTTCAGGTCTCTGTCAGGCAGAGCATCCTCCCAATCCAGTATGGTGCTGATCAGCTTTCCTCTTTAGTGATAAAAAAAAATGGATAAGTGTACTAATAAATAAATCACGACGAGCCTTTCTTTTTTTTTTTCTTCCCCTCTTTTCAAATGCACAACCCTGTGTGTGTTTTACCTGCAGGCCCTCAGCCCTCTGGACCGCACCACCTCACAGTAACGTCCTGTCGGTTTCAGCCCCATCACACCGATCACCTTTTCCCTCACGTACTGCCTGGAAAACAGCAAATCCCAGAAGTTTAACACTTGAATGCATCCACCTCCATTTGCTCCAGTTTCAGGAGAAAAAGCAAGCGGTTCAGAGGAACCACTGGAACCTCCACTTGCTCTTACTCCTGCCTGAGTGTATCAAGTCATGGGTTTAAAAAAACAATTTGGAGGTGATCTGGAAGGACTTGGAGGATTTTAACATTGTGTAGCTGAAGCTAAATGGTTTAAAATGCAATGTGCTCGCTTTTCCACATCCTGTCCTCAAGGCAACCTGCTGAGAGAGAACGCCACGAGAGGAAAAACGAAGCCGCTTTCTTTTTCCTGGGAGCATCTGGAGATAATAACTTTGCATTAACCTTTTTCCCCCGAGTTGTTTTCTGAACAACTCGGGGAAAAAGTTGTTTTTTTCCCGTCTTGCAGGAGATAATCAGTGAACATAAAGCCAATTTAGAATTAATTATAACAGCGCCTTGTGTGTGCAGACAATTAAACTTTAGCCGAGTTTGTTTTGCTCACGTTTCTCTTCTTCTTCTCCAACCTCTGCTGCAGGCTCTACACACCAGCATCTCTGAGCTTCTACCTGTGTAGCATTTTCCTTGCATATTAATAAGCATATTTTTTTCCAAGGATTTCAAGAAACATTGAGTTTAACCCAAACATAAAGCCTGAGGAAGTCCTTGCAGTGCGATGCCAGAGACTCTGCTGACACCAGCGATCGTGATGTGCAGGAAAGCTCAGACACGAGCTGATGTCTGTGAATAGTAACTGAGCCTCTTGTCTGCATGTTTTATGGATGACGCTGCAGCCACAGAGTTTCTGCTTGTATACTGAGGAATTTCGACTAATAACGCATAAAACTGAGTAAAAAAAAAATGGACACATTGTTCTGAAAATGTTTCCAGCACAAATTCCTTAGATGTTAATAAAATGTCTGACATGCTTTGGCCAATGTACCACAGAGATGAAGGCGAATAATTCCTCTCTGCTCAGCTTTTTTTCCTAGTGGCTGGAGGTTTGGGGGGTGGCGTAAGGCGCACCGCTCCACACGATGTTTGTTCCACAGGGAGGGAGCCTATTTTCAGGTGCAGCCTCATGTTACCATGCAAACGGAAGCTTGAACACCTATTGCACTTGATTAGTGCTGAAACAATTAATCAGATTAATTGTGATTAATTGATTACAGGAACAATCGTCAGCTAATTTAGCAATAGATTAATCATGAACTGGACATGCAGACTCCAAAGGGCCCATCCGGTGAAAGAACAACTCAGTCAAGCCAAAACTGTGTAAAAGAAATACATGCTTTTTGCATTTAAGATAAAAAAAGCTTCTTTTCTTTGTCTGTAAATATGTTCTATCCAGAACTTCTCAAATCCTGGAAACAAAAAATGTCCAATAAAATACCTTTTACAATCCAATTATTAATCAGCTACTTCAAAACAATTCTCATATTTCCTTGCATTTTAAACAAAAATTTATTTTCCTTACTTAACAAAGGAATTCAATGATTTGTTTATCTGAATTCTGTTAATGCATTTCTAATAATGTATAAAAAAGGCTTCAATAAAAAAAAAATACAATTTAATCTTATCTTTTTCAGCACTGGCATGTGACTAGAGTACTTTCACAAAAGCTACGCATACCAAGATTTGCAAAAGGCTTCAAAAACAATTCTTCCTTTCTCAAAGTCTCACATTATTTCCATCAGCGGGTCTCCTTCCATGATTTGGAAACTAAATGAGCGGCAGCCGTTGCTCTTATTTAAGAAACGCCGTTTTGAAACTGAAATGAGCGAGCACTCAACCTAATGAACCGTCTCGTATCAGCCGTTTAGAGTCGTGTTGTTCTGCTGCCAGTAACTCATCTGGCCTGTCGAATGGACTCTCACTGCCCCCGATGCCCACACAAGACATTCATGTTTTTAGTGACCGAGATGCTGGAGCTCATAAAGAAAGATAATAACATTAACATAAAAAGACTTTGGGAAATTTGAGTTAAAAGTATTAGGAGCCATAGATGTTAGTCTTGCCGTACTAGTAGTATGGCAACTACATGTTTTGCTAACATTGTGCAGCCCTAACAATTCATAGAGCATTATTACATTTCAATAAACATATGGAATAACTGCAGCTTTACGGCTCTGAATAAAAGCAATCTGATCATCTCATAGTTTTCTTAATATTTTATTTAAAATGTCTGTATAAACACCAGGATACTGTCGAAATGCTCAAAGTTCAACCTATGAGTGTCTCCCAGCAGCCCATGCACACATAACAAGCTTCATAAAGGTCACTAACAGAAGGTTGACCAAATGACCAAATAACTGGTAGTGAATAACAGTGAATAACTTAACAAGAACAATTACACTGTAAATGTGATTTCATTAAGAGAAAAAAGTCTGAATGTCCAGGAATAATTCATTTTTAATTAGCCTTATTGCTTCATTAAGGCATTTGTGGTTTTGGAAAAAGAGAAGATGCACCTTCATTCCTCAGACAGAGAACAAATGCATTCTGTGCATTTATAATAAACAAAACAAAAACAAAAAGCAAACAGTGAATGAATATTGAAATTTAAGACCTAGGAAAATGTAGGTGTTTCTAACATTTTAAAGGGTTGAAAATAAAGATGAGTAAATATACATTTTTTTTATGATGCTATAAAATTTCACAGAAAAACTGTTTTCCCTGGGATATGCCTTAAAGTTAGTTTTATGATCAAATGGTAGCTGCTTTGTGAGTGCAGTGAGTGTTCATACCTGCCACACTTCTCGCATTCCTCCACAAACATGTTTCCATGAAGCTCTGATAGTTTATCCCTGGAGGAACGAGGAGATAAGTTCACAACAGCAGGAAAACACACACACATTTACATAAAACCTAAAGCTAAAGTAAAAGTATGAATTTTTGAGGATAAACTTTTTCTTTGTTGTCTAATGAATCTTTAAGCATGCATCTTGTGCTGTTTCACCTGGTACTTCTACGATTTAATCCCAGTTTATTCTACAGGTTCATCGGCTGTTTTTGGTGATTTCCTCTGAGAACTACTCCTTCACTGTCTGACCTCATTTCAAAAAACCTGATTGAGGGTGGAGGAAGCGCTCTATGTAAATGGTTTCCAGGAAAAGCAAGTCCTCCAATATGCGGAAAGGCTGGATGTACGAACAGAATAAAAAATTGGACTCTCAGCCCTGGGCTCAGTCCAATATGACCGAGTAATACTTAAGCAGACCACACACTTTCAGTGGCACCGAAAATTTGATTTCAAATTAACTGAGCTGTGGTGCTGGTATGGCTGTTATTACAAAGCAGTAGCAGCCTCCAATTTAAAACAATGAGTCAAAGCCAAACACGTCTATTTATCCGTTTATTCATGACATTCTCCACTCCAGCTACAAAACACTTAACAAAACACCAGCAGTAAAATTACAACGATGCAAGAGACACTCAACTCTACAAAATCCCCAACATATTCAGCCTCCTCTCATTGCTCGATGCTAAAACTACTAAAAGGTTTAAAGAGTTTTTTTCTCTGGCACTGGTACAACTCTCTGTTACTTCAAAAGCTTTCAGATTGGGATGAAAATGCAGAGCGGCCCAATTAAAACAACAACAAATTGCAGCCTCTTCATTTTCAAGTGTTCAGCTGTAAATTTGGATCAATGCCATGTTATCCAGGATCCAAACCTAACAAGCATGGGTTCTTTAATCTTTTCATCTTGTTTTGTGTAGTCAGTGTTACCAGAACTGTCCCTTTTCTTCTATTTGGCCTCATTTTGTTAGTAAAGTCACAAATTGATGTACTTTATTTCTTGAAAAGCTCGTCACTTGGCAACATTATACAAGTGAGATAATAGGTGTCCTTCTAAAACTGAACTCTTGCAGGGGATATGGATCTAAATAACACTAAGTGGAGACGAGGAGGAAGGTCTTAGCACTTTCAATCGTGCTCAGCTTGCACACATTGTGAGTTTGCTGCAGCATATTGCCGTTTTTAAATCTAAACAAACCTCACCAAGAAAGACTCGAAGCAGAGCCCCTTACAAAGGGGGAAACTAAAACCTCTAACAGCAAAGACTACATATATTCTCAGTCAACAGAATGACGTTACCTGGGGAAGCCTGATCGAACATGCAGCCCGTCGACATTCTGGCTGATGAGGTATTTCAGGTATCCTGCCCTTTGCAGTCCCAGGAGGGCCATGTGGGTCAAACTGGGGCGGGCATCTTCAAATGTGGTGTTGAAGTGAGGAGACTCACCCTTTTCTTCTAGCGTCCACACACCCTTAGGACCTCTGAAGGAGAATAAACGGGGCTGATGTTGGTCTGGTTGAATAGGTGGTGATGTACCAGGCGAAGAAGGCAACAAAAAAAGTCTACAATGCTTTGAAGTTTTAAACTGAGCATAACCAGCTTAAAGGCAACAACATGAGCCAACACTAGGAAAGTCAAGACTGCATTTTTGGTTTTAATGTTGGATAAAGACAAATATAAAGTCATTTCACTTCATCTGTGGAAATAAAAGCACATCAGAGATCAAAAAATCGACCATATGGTGAATTTATTTAAACATAATCTCCACATCAAACAATGTGATTTGAAGAAAAACATTTAACAAACCTTTGAAGTAAATTTGTAATAAACATACAGCACAGCCCGATAGTTTCAGGTGCCTGGCTGCACTAATGAATGCAGTGTTGTTGCCATCGCTGCAGTCATCCAGCATCCTGATAGTTGCCAGGTTACTTTGAGAACAAACTTATCTCCCTGCATCAGCGATGGGAACACATCCTGCTGCAACAGACTCATCTCTCGCTCTCGGTTTAAACGTCCAACGCTCTCATCTTTCATCTGCGCCGCAGTTTACTGCTTGCTCAGCAGAGAAAAGTTCAAAGGCTCATCAGTGTCGACGCGTTAAAGTGTACGTCAAATATTGTGAATGTCATGAATCACCATTGAAAAGAATAAAAATGGTAGCCTGACAAAGAGGAATGTTATTTTATACACACTCCAGGTGTTCTCAATATATTGGAATGAACCCTTTCTATTTGTGTGCTTTTATAAACACGAAACATGCATTTGGTTATTGGGAATCTGTGCTTCAGTAGTGTTTCCCCCCAGGAGTCAAGACTGGACATAAAAATCAAAAATTCATCTGGTACAGATCCTAAAGCATGATTGTGCAAATGTATTCGGACAGGAAAAATATACACAATCACTTTCATTTTTAATGTATTATGAGTAAGAACATCAAAAAAGTATCTAATTTAGAAGGATGTAAATATAGGTCAACGAAAACCCACAGGTGTAACAGAATGTTACCGATTGCTATCTTTTATACAACACAAGCTAGTTTAGAAATACAGAGCTGTGCTTAAAAACACTGCCTTGCTTATGAATCAAATACAGTTTCAAATTACCTTTACTAAGCAAATCTTGTGATTTGTGAAGACAAAAAACAAAACAAAAAAACAGATGCAAAGAAAGCAAACCTTTCATGCCATCCTTGCTCAGTCATGTTAAAAATTATTATAAAATAATTTTTTAATTATTATAATGTTTTGTGTTGTTAAGAACTTTACCTCAGGTTGAACTGAACAAGAATTCACACTGGGTAAAGCACAGATCTTTTTTTTTTTTTTATTTCTTATTTTTCTGTTTTAACTTTGAATTCATGCTCACACTGCTGTCTGTTCAAATATAATCCCTTTTTCAGCTAACACAGTCAGTACCACTGTCTTGTGGTTTATAGAGAGAGAAGTTATGTAGGGCACTGAAACAAGGCAAATCTTTATGTAACTGAGAAACTGAACTCATGTCCTTTTATCCTCACCAGCCTGACAAGTGGCATATCAAGCAAACACTGCCCTCTTGTGTTCAAGAAAGATGCTACAAAAAGAACATCCACTCATCCATTTTCCTACACCCTTGTCCCTTACTGGGGTCGGGAGGGTTGCTGGTGCCTCTCCAGCTGTCATTTTGGGCGAGAGGCGGGGTCACCCTGGACAGGTCGCCAGTCTGTCGCAGGGCAACACAGAGACATACAGGACAAACAACCATGCACACACACACTCACACCTAGGGACAATTTAGAGAAGCCAATTAACCTGACAGTCATGTTTTTGGACTGTGGGAGGAAGCCGAGTACCCAGAGAGAACCCACACATGCACAAGGAGAACATGCAAACTCCATGAGGAAAGACCGGGGCCGGGAATCGAACCCAGAACCTTCTTGCTGCAAGGCAACAGCTCTACCAACTGCGCCTACAAAAAGAACATGGAAAACTAAATTGAGGAGGATATTTTACATCCAAATAATTATCGAAGGAATGAAATAACCCGATTCACTGAAGGTTAAGATCCTGCCTGGAATCACAATGTCAGATTATCTGCTCTAATATATAATCCATAAGAAAATGGCAGTTTCAAATAATAAAAAATGTTATATAGTTTGGAGAATAGGAATAAGTTCAAGTGAATGGAGGTACTTAAGAACTAAAGCAGTGGCAGCGTGAGGCAATGCACAGAGGCGCCAGCTGTGTGACTGGTCCACTCTCTAGCTTTAATGCATCAACTATAAACCTATCTTTTAGAAATAAATCTGCTCCGTGAGTGAAACGCTTAGAACAACATAGACGCTTGCAATCCGGCTTAAAGATTAATCAAAAAACGAAAAATGAAGCAATTTTTTTTCTACAATTATTCATTTTTCTAAAAATAAAAACAAGCAACGCTTAGCCTGGCGGGGGGCCTAGTAAAGCATGGCGGGCCACCAGGCTTAGAGTACGCTGGGGGAAACACTGCAGTCTTCATTAGCACTACAGTAAGGAAGGTGGAAAAAAACGCTCTTTACTCACATTTAAGGAGCCTTATTAGTTTCCTGTGCGACCTGTAATTAGTGCATAGCTACTTGATGTGACACCAGAAGCTATGTTTTAACCACATTTTTCCACAACAATGACTCAGTAAGACATGACTGTGATACAGTGTACACATCTTTCCAACCAAATTAATGCAGTATTTTACAACTGAATATGATTTTGTCTCACCTGAAGTCAGGAATGCCTGATGAGGTGCTAATTCCAGCTCCAGAGTGGATGACCAAGTACTCCGATTCTTTAATCAGCTGAGCAAGGCTCTCCACTTTTGCCTTTAGCTCCTCAGAACTGTCAAAACTCTGCCAATGAACAGAAAATACAACAATCATCTACTGGAATAGTCATACGGACATCAGTAATATTTGCTTGACTCATACATAAAAAGGAAGCAACATCTTGAGAAGTTATTTAGCATAATATTTCATGAAATAGACGCCTCCAAAAAAACATTAACGACATATCAATAAGTGATTATAGAGAAGCGAATACCTTGTAAATAATTAAAGTATAATCATTCTGACATCAACAAATAAGTACAGACCATAATATTTCGATGCAGGAAGATGGTTTATAACTATAACTGTAGTTTGTGGTTTACTTACGCACAATACAACACAGTACCTTCACAACTTTCTCATTTACTAAAACAATATAGGCTAAAATGCTAACTAGCTATTGAAAAAGATCGTTTTAGAGCTAAGAAGATTGATTATTTACCTCAGGCAGTCCGCAGACACCTTTATCTGCGTACGGAGAGAGGCCAGCAGCATAATTCACCGACATAACTACAATTGTTGTCTTTATTATCTGTATTACAAATAGTTCATTTATCCACAAGAATTTTTCTCTGAGCGGCTTTGTTTGGAATACGTCATCACTGAGCGACGAACTGTGCTACATTAACGTTTACTTGGAAATTTTATTTTTTTTATACGCGTTGTCGCAGAAAAACTACAAACTGCAGTCATGTGAAGAACATATTTAAGTTTAATTTGAAAAACACTAAGAAAGACATCTCCAATCATATCTCGCGTCTTCATTTATCCACATCGTGCCGTGGATAGATTTTCGTGCTGCGTTCACGATCCTCTCTCATTTTCTTGTATGGTTGACTAAAGCTGACAAAATGGGCAATTTGCTCTTTCCAATTTTGACAAACAAAATACATAAAATGTGAATATATAGACTTCTTATTTAAAATCTTCATAACTCATGTTGTTTCACTGTATGGGGAAAATAGGCAAATATTTTTTTCTGTACAGAAGATATTGTGCATTACTATGGCCATTAAGTTAATTCAACATGAACCCTTCAATACATAAATTATTATAGCCTCACTCTAGATTTTAATTTATAAATATGTAGTAGTCTTTAAACCTACTTTTTAAAGTTTAGCTTTTTTTTTTTTAAGTTTTAAGGAAATTACATTTTTATATTAGGTAATAAAATATATCTGAAACCTTTTTCCATTCACAATTACATTTTTCCATGCTTAATAAAAATCTATCTTCATGCTTTCCCAGACTTCTTATGGCTGCATAGGATCTCTGCACAATAAACTCAAACGTCAACTCAAAATCTTAGATTCACATAACATTCACATATCGTTCTTTCAAATAAATCTTTATTTCTCAGTTTTAAATAGCTGAAATAAAAAACAGACACAGGTACATAAAACATGGTGATCGTTTGTACAGCTACGTGTGCATATTGATTATGGTTCCTGCAGAAGCTGTAAACCAATACTGAAGACCACCGAAGGAAATTAGTTACTCGTCTTAATTGTTTTGACGCATGTAATTTTCTCCTGAGAAATTCATTATGATGTCCCAATTTAACTAAAAGAAAAATTAATATTGCTGGCAGGAAAATAAAATACACACAGGACACCCATACACTCTAAAAATATTATCAAAATCTGTTCACTTTTAACTAAAACATAAACAATAGTCATGAGAAATTAAAGAGCAATCTGATTTTTTTATACTTCCACTTGAAGGGGTGAAAACGTCAGTAATCCTAGTTCTCCACCCTCTTACAAATACTATCTACAGGTTTCTTGGTCAACCTTTTGAGTAAACAGTGCAGGCAAAATATCTGAAAAAGCCAACTATAACTAGAAAGTGTGCACTTCCTAAGAAAATGCAAGTGTGAATGCTAAATGCTTTTGGTGAAGATGGCAAAAACCTTTGAAGCCAACTTCACATAGGAATGGTGAAACGAAAATTATATTTTATATTGTAAATTGTATATTCTGATGTCTGCCAGCAGAGGGAGCTGTTCCTGTTTGTCCATTAATTTCTATGGGGATGAAAATTTAATAAAAAGCTAAATATTATGAAAAATATGAAGGTTATGAATACCAAGAGATATAGCTGGCATTAGGAGAGCAAGCTGAATACTATAAAAGTTGAATGGTGAAAATAGCCTAAAGTATGCAGGAGAAGAAGCGCAGCAAAAAAGGGCAACCAGAAAAATAAAAATAATAATAAGGAATAAAGAGAAAGAGGAACTCAAGAGTGTGAATGTCTCAGCATCCACACTAATGATGAAGCTTGCAAGAGAGGAAAAAGCAAACAAAGACAAAAAGCACACCAAACACTAGTCAAAACGCTGAAGGATTTCTTCAACACAATGCTTTAGGTCTTTGGGTCCGTCAGGCATCGCCGAGACCGAGCCTAAGGAGAAATACAATTCTGATCAACAGTTCCTTCTGCCCCTGTTTCCCCTCAAAAAAAATGCTCACTATTCCAAACAACACAACCCCCGAAGAAACACGTCCAACAGTAACCAGAAGAAAGCCAGCAAACATCAGTCTCATGTTAGTAAAAATGTTCATATGAGGAGCGGACTTCTCCATTATCACGTCAAAGTCTGTGCGTCGTCCCAGGCCGTGAAGGACGGAGGAAGCAGTCCACCAGTAAGTAAGAGAGAGATGAAAAGCTTTCGAAGATGCTCTGGCATGCACAAAGAACTTTGAAAACACTGTCACGTAACAATTCATTTGTCTTTTCCTATCGAAGAGAGAGAGACAGAGAGACGCGGTAAAACTTATGAAACGTTTGACATTTGCAGAGCTTTGTCCAGCACAAACGGGCCGCGTGAATTCTTCAGTTTCCATTAGAGAGCAGCAGCCACTTACAATTAGGAGAAATACAAATGTGAGAAAGGGAGAAAGAGGCTGAGAGATGATTTGGAGAGGTTACACCAGTGAACATGTCATTGTTAGCAGTGGTACTTACCCAATAACAACACTTTATGCTAAACGCATGATCTAACAATGCTGGAAAATGTGAGCATTGAGGAAATTCTCTCAAAAGTAAGGTTTAGGTGATGATGACGACCGGAAACATAAAGGAACTGGTGACTTTTTTTTTTGCTGGTGCAAAAACTTTACCAAGTCTGACCCTCTCAGAGCGAGGCATCAACTTTTAACCTCTAAGGCTCAAGGAAAAAAAGCTCTTATTGATTTAGAAGAAGGAAGCTTCCATTCTTGGTTGTAAACCTGGAGTATCTGGCAACCCGGGCAGAGAGAAAGGAGGAGCATTCGTAGGATAGATCAGGCGCTTTTGCACGTCATGACTCCTCGTTGCCTGAGTCGTCCTCATCGTAGCAGCAGTCGCCGTCCTCTCCCTCCACGTCGTCATCGTCGTAGTAATAGTCGTAGAAGAGGTCGGAGCCCTCGTCAGGGGCTGGAGCACGTGTGCGAACACAGTACTCGGCCAGAGTGGTGGGCACCTTGACTCCATCGCGCTCAGCTTCCGCTTTGGTGGCCATCACTTGTTTCCTGAGGGCAGAGATTAAGGGATCACAGTTATGGCTTTTTGGCCTATATCAATTCAATGTTTTTAAAAGTTAGAAAATACAACACCTTGCCTGCAAAAGCAAAAATTTCCATTTATTGTTTTTTTTTTTAAATGAAAATGTTAAAGCGGAATCAGATGGGTTTTTTTCAAAATTAAATCTAGTACAACAAATTAAGTAGAGAAGTCAGCTACTTCGTAAACAAACAAACCAAAAAAAGAGCCTAGTGCAACCTCTGAGTGGAACCTGCTCAGCCAATGGTGGGTTTGTGCCTTAACAGAAAAAAAAAAAAAAAGTCTACATCTTTCTTTTTTACAGCCATGCATCGCGTCAACATATGAAGAAATTACACTGTTTGATTCACTTCAAACCAGTACAAGCACACATAATTTGCATCGTCTTTGTTGCAACATTTTAACAGTTTGCTCAAAAGACAATTGGATAGAAACACGGCTACTTTAATCCATCATCTGGAAACAGAAAGCGTACAGTACAATAGTAACCCGACAAAGACATGTTTGACTACCTAAAATGGAATGCTGAAACAGTGCAGCATTACTGGGAAAAAAAAAAAAGAGATCTTTGTTATTCTGGAGGAGCTATGGATATTCAGAGCTCGGGTGGAATAATCTGTTGACAGAACAGATATTAGCTGAGTCTTTGTGTCAGAGTAGGGAGAATAAACTCCCAGCTGCCGAAAGCCATGCAGAGGATACAGCAATTATGAGAAGGACGGTAATCTGGTCTGAGGATACCAGAATACAAATGCACACAACACTTTTTATATAGATTTGTCAAAATTTTTTACAAACAGCACATCCTCTTCATTCCACTTCACAACTGGGCACTGCTTTGTGTTAGTTCATCACATAACATTCCCTCGACAAACATTCAGGTTTGTGGTTTCCAAAGGCACAATGTGGCAAATTGAGTGTTGTTATGGGACAAACCGAAAGGGCCAAAACAACAAAGTGAGCTCATCTGCCTCTATAGATACAAGTCAAAATCGCGGGGAGCTGTTTACCTGATGATCTCTACATACTCCCGGTCCTTGCCTTTGCTGTCCCTCCATTTGCGGTACATGACAGAGGCGTCCACGTTGGCGGGGGAAAAGGTGTTGGGCTCGTTCAGCAGCGAGATCACGCTTAGTAAAATGGTTCTAAAAGCAAACAAAAAAAAAAAAGAAAGAGAGACAAGTTAGCATTTACTGCACTGTCACTGGTTTTTAAAAGGATGTAATTTAATAAATTGAAGAAAATTTGGAGATTCCTTTCAATCCAACTTATTTTTGGTGACCTATATACAACTTTGACATCTGTTAAATACACATTTTAAACTGCTGAAAACAGAAATCTATGTCAAGCAAAGTTAGCAAACATACTTGGTAGAAATGCTTTGTTACTCTGCCTGAAGAGGCTTCACATTTTAGAAGGTGGCTTAGTGAGTAATGTTGAGTGGGCCACTTTTGGAAGCAGGATGCAGCAGCTGCGGTTTGTGGCCACAGCAGCAGCAGCAGCAGCCCCGTTTAGTCATTGATTTGAAAAAAAAAAAAGAAAAGAAGAAAAAAAAAAAAGCTACACTCTAAGCAAGCTGAGCAGATTCTGTTCCGTTTTAATATTTCCTCTATGTTTGTTTAGCAATGCATGGTAGGAAACAGGTTTTACCACCGCAACAGATAAATGGTGCCGACACAAAGAAACATTAATTAGCTAAACTGTAAATTGTAGTTTATTTTTCAGATCTAGCGTAATCATATAAGCTTTTGTTTCAGGAGATATTGTACTGGGTTTTAAATACGCTGTAAATGTCCAATGCATTTGTCACATCTGCAAACAGAAGGCAAAATAAGAAAAGTTTGAATATTTTTGCAATTCTGTGGAAGCTAAAAACTTTTAATAGGTTGTCAAAATGCAGATGAAGCATTTCGCTTTTTTTATTCCCAGAAAGTGTTCAGTTCAACTTGCCGTTCTGCTCCGTTCATGCAAAGCGCGGACTCAAATTACATGTAAAGCGCGTTCTACATGTTGAATGACATCACAGGAAAACTTAAAACGAATCACAGGTGGAACTAAAAATGACTGGTCGGTGTGAGTAGGTGACAAGATTAGGAATTACATTTTCTTTTTCTCAGGGGATATTTCAGCTTGTAAAAGGATTAATTGAGAGTACATAACAGCAGAGGCCTGCAGCTGGAGCACAGCCAGCGCTGCTGCTGCTACCGTATAAACAGAACCTGTGCTTATTTTTTTCCTTTCATAGGAAGAGTCCTGACAGCATCTATAAATGGCTTGTAAAACCTTCAAAAAAAATTGACGGAATGCATTGCACCAATCATAATTTTATAGCTGACTACCAATTCTGGTAAAGCTCTGATCCCTTCCTTTTTTAGCTTGACCAAAAATAGGTCATTTGAATCTTCTTGACTCAGTAACAACTTCCATATCAAAGAGCGTCCTTGTCAACATAAGTACGATGCGTTCACTTATGAGAAATAAATGGGATGTTACAATGACCACCTGATTTGTCAGTGCATCATGAATAAACATGATTCACGATTCTTTTTTTTTTTATTACCGTAGTTATGGAAATATGTATGCTCAGCCTAGCTACCAACACAATACATACAAAACAATGTGGATATGTATGTAAAATATTTTCGTGGGTGGATCAGCTGAAGAAGACGGTACTGATAATGAATGTCATGTGATAAGACTCTGTGCCAGCTAAATTATTGAAGCAGTGGAGCAAGGACAGAGCAGGGAGTAGAAAGAATCAGAAAGAAGAAGATGCATATTAAGAGAGAAAACGGCGAGGGGGTTGCTGACCGGACGTTCTGGGTGGGATTCCATCTTTCTGAAGGCAGCTCTCCACTCTGCGGGTCGTCCACTGGTGGGTGCAGGATCGAAATGCACACGTCCCCGTTCTAAAACAGGAGAAACCGTCTTATTTCACTGCACTGTGGATTTTGAAATATGTGATGTAAAGAAAAATCACAAGCTGTTTTGGCTGTGGTACTTGACCTCATAAATGTTGGGGTGCCACATTTTAGTGAGGAAGCGGAAAGCAGGTGGAGAGTATGGGTAGTCTGTCGGGAACTTGATCCGAGCCTTGAACAGAAAACAAAACATAACTTTACACACAGGGCACAGGGTTACTACACAAAGTACAAAATGTTTGTTACACTTTTGTTTATTATGAGTTCGGGGCAAAAGGCTTCTACCTTCTTCTGTAACAAGACTTTAAATAAGAAGCCTGACAAAAAAAAAAACATTAACAAAAGAAACTGATTGTTAGACAAACATACGGACAAACTAATTGGATCCAAACTAATTTGGAATCCTATACATTTCGGACATGTCCGGGGAATGCTTAAAAAAAATTATAATAAAAACTGTGAATTTCCTAACTGATTTATTAAATGCATGTGTCTGATAAGCACATCAACCAACAGAATAAGCTTTGATTAACTTTATTTTAAAACCTTACAAAAAATTTAAGGTAAGGAACATATGCTTTGATGTAAAAGTAGGAATGATCGTCAAGGTTTTTCACTCCTTTCTCTTGGATTCACCTCTATCAAAGAACCTGTAGCCTGACAAATTCTTATATAAACTATTTTTTTAGGTTGGAAAAAAAGTACAATTAGATCCAATGCTTTTCCAGACTCCAAACGATGCATGCATGCATCTCAGAACATCCACTTTATTTTCTACTAATTTTGTGTCAGCCTTAAACTTTGTTGACAATGCAATAAACTTCTCACCTTAAAATATCCTCCTTCATAGTGAGTGTTTGGTGGCCCAAAGATGGCCACTTCCCAGTTGTACAGATCAGCCTCGTCCACCAGAGTTATCTTGAATCCCTCAACAGGCTCCTCCTGAAGGCTCTTCATTTCCAACATCAGTGCTTTTTGTGAGCTGGCTACATGAGAGGGGTCGTGTTGCGCCATACTGGTTTGTGAAGCTTTCACGATAATCCGGAGTCAGCAGCTGACGCTTTTGTTTACACCAAAGCGTCTACGTTAGCCGAGCTAACAAAACAGCCTACCGCCAACAACTTCTGCTTTTTTCTTTTCCTCTCCTTTCTGTAGATGTTCAGAAACAACAAAAAAGAGGCCGAACCTGCGCACAGACCGAAAAGAGATTCTCAGAACAAATAAATTACTTCCCAATATCAATACTGAGAAATAGCTGAAACAAGAAAAACATTGTGGCTGAGCAGCTTTAGCTTATTTACCTGGCAGGACAGAAGCGGATATAAGCCCGTAAATCTACCACAGGCTATCGGCTAATGTTAGCTTGCAAGCTGTCCCTTACCGAGCAGCTGGAGCCGATCTAACTGCGGCGGAAACACTTTGTAACTACGAACAGCGCCGAGTTCAGACAGTAACAATATTAGCAGCCATCTCTAACTGTACTAAACTAACACACTGCTGATAGTTGTCAGCTCTGTAGCTCTAACCACAGGCGGAGAAGACTAGATAGGGAAATATATTGCAGAAAGGAGTCCCCTGTACTCTGAAAACAGGTAATGGCGCCTGGTGTTGCTTGGGAGTTGTAGTCCATTTATCATACGTAAACTTTTGTTCCTTTTAAGAGTTTATAGCAGGCGCGTCCCTCTACAGGGTGCAATATTTTAATAATGCTTTTAAAATAATCTAAAAATGTCTATAATAATTAATCAAGCTTTATAAACCAGTTTGTGTGCTTTGAAAAGTTTTCAATCAATACTGAGAATTTTGTAACTATAATTAATTAATACAGTTGCTATGGGAAAGCATATTCTCTACAATCCATACTTCACAATCCAACAAGCCTTGTATGTATTTAAGACATATCAGATGCTTTGATAAATAGTTTAATTGCACTTCTATCAGTTAGTATCTCAACGTATGTTCACACAGAAATACATATAACTTTTAAGACTTCACCTTTGAGTAAGAAAAAGAGAAAAATATTGGGAAAAGACTACTGTTTGGACGTAGTAGTTTATAACTGTGCTTTAGGCTATCTCTCATTCTTACTGACATATCACTTTCAAATTTGTTTAGAAAGGTATATGTCCCTTTCCATTAAAATTATAACGAAGAGATTTGTGAATCTTGGTAAGAAAGCAAAATTGGCCAAATTTTCTCCATTCAGTGTGTTAAAAATAAGAATCACCCTTTATTTGCCAACTATTTGTACATTGATGCACTTCTGTGAGTTTATTACAAATCAGATAAAGTTTAAGAACACATTTGATGAGTAAAATAATTTTCTGTGCAGTGCATTTACAATGAAAAACAGAGCAAAATTGTTGATGTAAAGCCTGGATTTTACGCCAACTACTTTTGAAAAATAAGAATACTTTTATAAAATTGGAATTTGGGTGTAAAGAATTTATCCCAAATAATTAAATTAATATTTAAAAATATTGATTTTTTTTAATTTTCCATTTGTCAACAATTCACTCACCTGTTACAGACTAATATCGAAATATTTAACACTAAAATGTGCTTACTGGTATGGAGGACAGTTAATTTATTAATTAAATATCAGAATCACAAACAGTACAAACCATCCATCCATCCATCCATTTTCCTGCACCCTTTTCCCTTATTGGGGTCGGGAGGGTTGCTGGTGCCTATCTCCAGCTGTCGTTTCGGGCGAGAGGCAGGGTACACCCTGGACAGGTCGCCAGTCTGTCGCAGGGCAACAGTACAAACCGTAGTATAAATATTATACTGTGCACCGCATTTGTTTTATGTTTTGTAGTTTATTACGTATATATTTTGCGCCACAGTTTCTACAAGGGCCTCTACAGGTGGCTTTTACTTGCCTCAGTGATGGCTTTTTATAAAAATCAGAAAATGTAAAATTTTTGATATTTTCCCTTATGGTTTTTATTTTTAAAATAATACCTCAATATCTATTTTTACATATGTTCATATATTATTTCCGCGTTAGTTATTTGCACTCTAAAGTTGGACGAGTGCTTTGTCTTTGCTTTGGTCATTATTACGTCTTATTTACGCGACAGACTCCCTCTCGGACTCCGTGGAGCAGTTAAGTTCGTGATGGGTTCGAAATCGCGACGCAGGACTCGGTCCAGAACCAGAAGTCGGAGTAGAGATAGGCGAAATAAGTCTAAAATAAGCAAATCACAATCTCCAGACGAGAGGAGGGGCCGTAGCAGGTCTCCGGACGCCAGAAGAACCGCTCATGGACAAGCTAGATCTAGCAGCAGCAGCTCGGCCTCAAATCATGGATCTCCAGTCCGCGGTCGGCCTCAGCACTGGGGCCGATCCGGGTCCGGCAGCGGCTCGGAGGCTGACAGGAGGCGAAGAGAGCAGCGGCGGAGCAGCAGGTCGAAAGCTCGATCATCAAGGTAATAGCTATGGATGCAAATAATGAAGTTTACGCTTGTCCTCTGTGATAACATCTGACGCAACGATTAGCTCCAAATAGTAGGTGTTAGCATTTTACCAACATCGTCTTGCGCAGTTTTTTTACGTTACGTTGGCAGCTTTCTGCACAGAGTGGAAAAGTAAAACACGACTGATGCCAACAATGTGGAGTTTTGCACTGATGCAAATCTTCTAGCAAGACTCTTTTTGTAAAATCAGTCAGACTCACCTAAGATGCAGTTTATTTATTACCTTTAGAATAATATGCTGTGGATTGTACTAAATCGTTATTAGTCGCTTTTCTCTTAAATAGGTTTTTAATAGACTTAGCATTTTATGAAATATTACAGTGTATTTCCATACCTTACCAAAATGTGTTTTTGCTTTATTTCCATTGTCATTTCTGGCAAGATCAATCTTTACCATTCTAATGTTTTGCTTTACATAAAATAACACTTGTATTTCTGTGGAGTTCATACGAATAATCTGTTTTCTTCTCAGTCCTGATTCAGACAATTCCAAGATGAGAAGGAGGGGGAAGGAGTCGGAGAGAAGGAAGGGAAGGGCCCAGTCCGGCTCGGACTCGAGCGGCGGAAGCAGCAACAGAGAGAGGAGGAGAAGGAGAAAAAGTCTTGAACGAGGGAGTCCTGCAAGAGGCAGAGAGACGAGAGACCGGGAAAGGAAACGCGACACAAGCAGAGAGCGGGAGAAGAGGAGTAAGGACAGGGAGCGAGGGAGGAGCAAGAAGAGCAAAGAGAGGGCTGATGTGCGCAGAGGGAGGCGGGGGTCCAGCGCATCTGACTCCTCGGAGAGCTCCGATTCAGACAATGAGAACCTTGAAGTCAAAGAGAAAGAGGAGAGGAAGAAACAGAAAGAGCTGATGAAAGCCCTGGAGACGCCAGAGGAGAAGAGAGCCAGACGGCTGGCGAAGAAGGAAGCGAAGGAGAAGAAAAGGAGGGAGAAGATGGGCTGGAGCGAAGAATACATGGGATACACCAACGCAGACAACCCGTTTGGAGACAACAACCTGCTGGGCACATTCAAATGGCAGAAAGTCAGTTCTGTACAGAGACGTTTGACCCATTATTTCTAAACTTAAACGTTGTTTCCCATCCCAATTCTTTACTGTGTTTTGTGCTACAGGCGCTGGACAAGAAGGGCATCGGCCATTTCAGCGAAAAAGAGCTGAAAGAAAGAAACAAATGCATCCAGGAGGAGAACCGAAGAGAGCTGCAGAAGGTAGGAACATGAGAATGATGCTCCTCTCGAAACCGGAACGCACCAGCAGTGTTGTGTGTGTGTGTACTCACGCCGGCTGTGTGCTCGTTCAGGTGAAGCAGCTGCGGCTGGAGCGGGAGCGAGAGAAAGCCATGAGAGAGACGGAGCTGGAGATGCTGCAGAGAGAGAAAGAGGCAGAGCACTTCAAAACCTGGGCTGAACAGGAGGACAACTTCCACCTGCAGCAGGCCAAACTAAGGCTAGTGTGCAAGAACGTTTTTTATCAAAGTAATTGAAAAAAAAAAGGTCACTGAACCGTACTTATCTGGTTGTCCAAAAATGTTGATTTAGGTCCAAGATTAGAATCCGCGATGGCCGTGCAAAACCCATCGACCTTCTGGCGAAGTACATCAGTGCAGAGGACGACGATCTGGCTGTGGAGATGCATGAACCGTACACATTCCTCAACGGACTGACTGTCACCGACATGGAGGACTTGCTGGAGGACATAAAGGTCAGCGGCTGATTAATACTTAAATGGTCTTAAAAGGGCTGTAAAGCTGTTGATATTTTTTCGATTCTTTAAAAATTCTGTGGCTCAAAATAAATGTTCTTTACTACACTACATCTCTGCTTTAGTTAAACACCCACCATCCTGCTTCACTGTCACATAACTAAGCAAAAAAAAAAAACAACAACACATGGATCGCAACACCTCTTCCACTTCATGACTCTGTTTTTGGTTTTTGAGATCACAGAGGTTGCAGGTTGCATTACTTTGCTTCAACCTTACCTTTCCAGTAAACTTTGTTTATGTCTGTCTATGTGAAAGGTCTACATGGAGCTGGAGCAGGGCAAGAACGTGGACTTCTGGAGAGACATGACGACCATCACAGAGGATGAGATCAGCAAGCTGAGGAAACTGGAAGCATCTGGGAAAGGACCTGGTATGGACGTTTTAGTGCTGTAGTGTCCATCTTTAAAGAAATATATATATGGACGTGATTTCTGTTGTTTTAGATGATTACCAAACTATTTTAATTTGTTATGAGGGAACGTCAATACATAATGCTAGAAGACCCAAATACTACCAAGTCTTTACTTTTTCTATGGCAGACGTAGAATAT
Organism: Phalloptychus januarius; assembly: GCA_902982915.1. Lineage (NCBI taxonomy): Eukaryota > Metazoa > Chordata > Actinopteri > Cyprinodontiformes > Poeciliidae > Phalloptychus > Phalloptychus januarius. The sequence continues at coordinate 9,177,445 of CADWAE010000466.1, read as the reverse complement.
TTTATCTGCTGCCTGTGAGTTCTACACTCTTACAAAAGTATGTTTTGCAGCCTAAGAATGAATATTAGTTACTTCATTAAACACATCTAAAACTAAAAATTCCAAGAAGTTATTAATAAAACTTTTATCCATTTTGGAATTTAGCTATCTACTTGTGTTTGCTCCCTGCAAAAATACATATCAAAAGCTGATAAGCTCTTCTACTAGTTTAGCAATAGCTCAGTATGTTGAGTATAAAGCCCAAAGAAATCAGACCTTTGATATGTTATGCTTCATTTTAACCTTCAGGTGATCGACGTGAGGGCATCAACACAGCAGTTAGCACCGACGTCCAAACCGTGTTCAAAGGGAAAACCTACAGTCAGCTGCAGGCGCTGCACCTGAACATCGAGGGAAAGATCCGGGCCGGGGGATCCAATCTCGACATCGGCTACTGGGAGAGTCTGCTGCAGCAGGTTCGGGTCTACATGGCCAGAGCCCGGTGAGAAAGGAGCTGTGTTTTCTGAATTACTCATGAGAAATTGTGCCTATACGGATGAAAACAGAGTAAATCCGAGAGGCTGCCTGCAGAACATCTCAGCTTGGCTGGAGTACGTTGTGTTTGTTTTTAACACCCAGGTTGAGAGAGCGCCATCAGGATGTGCTGCGTCAGAAGCTGTTCAAACTGAAACAAGAGCAGGGAGTTGAAAGCGAACCTTTGTTCCCCATCATCAAAGAGGAACCGAGGAGCGACGAAGACGAGTAAGTTGTGATGACTCCACAGACGGCGTCTTGCTAAACGTTTCGTCTTGTTACAACTGTGACAATAATATTTTATTAGGATTTTCTAGGAGGAAAAAAAATTGTGCTGAATGAATATGTATTCAGCTGCTCTGAGTCAATACTTGGTAGAACTTCCTCTTGTTGCATTTCCAGTGAAGTGTCTTTTTGGTTTTCTACCATCTCTGCAAAGCTACCATTTTTGCAACGTGGCTCCAGCTGCGGCAGATTAGACCAGTGAACATCAATTGAAGCCTTACAACTGCTTGGCAGCTTTGATCTAAACCGTTCAGTAGCTCTGACTGTACGTTTTGCATCATTGTCCTGCTGCAAGATTAGCCTCCTCCTCACGCACTGCTTTGTGTGGAAATGTCATGAAATTCCAATAGAGTTATTTGAAGTCAAATGTCAATGTAACAAAACAACATAACAATGTTTTGGAAGGGACTTTAGATAAGTAACATAAAAGTAACTAGATAAAAAAAAGTTTCACAAAAAGTCTCTTCTTCTTTAGGGACGAGGAGAGAACGCAAGGGCAAACAAGAGAGAGGACAGCAGAGGAGGGCGGTCTGTCAGCGTCTTCATCCCGAAGAAGTAAGAACAGAGAAACTGAGGAGGACGAAGAGGGGCCAGGTCCTTCCACCTCTACAGCTGGCAGCCAAGACGAGGAGGGAGGAGCGAAGGATGAAGGGAAAGATGAGGAGGGGAAGGGAGAGGCAGCGGAGGCTGTGTTGACGGAGGAGGACCTCATCCAGCAGAGCCAGGCGGAGTACGACTCTGGTCGCTACAGTCCCACTCTGCTCACCTTGTCTGAGCTGCCACTGGACTCTCACACCATCACCCCAGAGGAAGATGCAACCCGGCTCCAGTTGGCCCGCAGGCAGCTTCAGGTCACAGGTAAAAGCCCTTCATGCTCAACACATAAACACAGCAGACGTGTCACCATCATATGTCCAAATAATAAGAGTTTCTTCCTCAGGTGACGCCAACGAAAGCGCCGAGGACGCCTTCGTACGGCGAGCCAAAGAAGGCATGGGCAACGATGAGGCCCAGTTCAGCGTGGAGATCCCCGTCTCCGGGAAGATGTACCTGTGGGCGGACAAATACCGTCCCCGCAAACCGCGCTTCTTCAACAGGGTCCACACGGGCTTCGAGTGGAACAAGTACAACCAGACGCACTACGACTTCGACAACCCGCCGCCCAAGATCGTCCAGGGATACAAGTTCAACATCTTCTACCCCGACCTGATCGACAAGCGCTCCACGCCTCAGTACTTCCTCGAGCCGTGTCCAGACAACAAGGACTTTGGGATTTTGAGGTTCCACGCCGGGCCGCCGTACGAGGACATCGCTTTTAAGATTGTGAACAGGGAGTGGGAATACTCGCACCGACACGGGTTCCGCTGTCAGTTCGCCAATGGGATCTTCCAGCTGTGGTTCCACTTCAAGAGATATCGCTACAGGAGATGAATAAGTTACCAGGATGGACCAAAACCTCAGGGACCTGATTTCACTCGCAGAAACTGGATGATTTGGCTCTTTTTAGCTGCTCTCATAAAACTAGAGCTTTAGCTACAAACTGTCATGTTGTCTGAAAAGGAAGCTGTAAATGTAGTCTGCTAAGTACATATTAAAGATTTGTTTTTCACTTTCTGCTGTTTGCATGCTGCCATTTATTGATGATTTTCTGCTTGGCGTCAAATCTCATACAGAGGGAAAAATCATTCAAAATGTTAACGCATAAATATATATATTTAATGGGGCTATTTACTTGAAGTTCCCAACATAAGTATGCTTATAGAAAAAAAAATAAATTAGTCCACGAATTCAGTTATATATAACAGGGCTGCATCATGTATTGCAGAAACATTGCATGTAATATCCTTTTGTGCAATATTATCACAAGAGGTGTTTAGTTGAAAGGTCTATCCTCATATTTGGGTTCTTATACAGAATCTCAGTCCATTTTTCCTAATCATCCTTGACTCGGTTACATGAGGCCCAGCAGTACCAGGTGCTGAAAGTCAACTCTACGCTATGACGTTCCTACCTTCCCACTTCCCCATTTATTTGCTGCATTTATAGGTGATTTGCAGGGTGATTTCTCCTTCCAAAATGTTTCATTTGGTCTCACCTGACCCAGGCTGTTCAAGAATTTTTTTTATTTGACCAAACATATTACAGAAACCTTTCAATAAGCTTCAGTATGATTTTTAGAGTCTTGTGCAGTGAGCTGGCATTGAGGTTAAGTCTATTTCTTACTCTTTTCTTGTAAATGCCAATATTAGGTCTTCCTGAAGCTCTCTCAGGCTGATTTTTTTTTCCACTTCCAGAAATCTTGATCAAGCATTAAATTATAGGTGGTTTATGATGAAATGATGTTTCCTCTTCCAGATTATGATGTCAACAGTGCTGACATTCAGAAGCTTACAAATTCATTGGTAATCTTTCTGTATTTGTAAAATGTACTGAATCAGTACATAAGGTTGCAAAGACTTTCTGAGAACTCTTATCTTCCACCCATCAAGAGATGGGTTATGTGATATCTAAGTTATGAGAGACATTTGATCAATGAAGACCAAACCAGCTATTGGTTTACTTGCAGACAGGGGCAGAATTGCCTTCGAAATACCAACAGATTCCTGCTGACTTTCTCCAGCTTCTATATTTAGATTATTCCACTTTATTATACAACTTTGTTTGGACATATTTCTCTTGATTTCTCAGCTCGAGTGGATCACTTGCATCTTTAAGTCCAGTAGACCTATATTTACTAGGAAAAATTTTGACATTTGTTCGACATTTATTTATGTGCTATAATTACGCAAACGAGTTGGTGAAAGAGGTAGCGTTCTTCATTGTCAAAACTTGAGCTGTCATGAACAGAAAACTGATTTACCACATCAGATGACTCCAACATCTGCTCTTCACATTCCTCACAAACCCAGTCTTGCCAATATAAAGAAATAAAACTTGTTCAGATTCAGAAAACCAGGTCAAGAGAAGTTTTTTTAAAGTTCAAAAATAAAAAATAAAAACTTTATTTCAAAATAAACTCTTTTCAAGCTGGAAACAGGAGAACAAAGTGGCTCGATTCCATTTTCAGTAGAAAACCCTGACAAAAATGATCAGGATTATGGAGAATTATAACATTTTAAAACACACAAAAATACCACAACAGCATCAAACTTGTGCCAAAAGCATTAAAATTAGTCTTAACAACTGAAAGCATTTAAAAAAGGTTTGAGCCCATTGTAAAAGCCTCCTGAATTTAAATCTACTGTCAGCTGAACAAGTTTTTAAGTGCTACTCCTTACAAACTGTACATGAATAACAACAACTAAAGTTGTGGGATGCCCACATCCATCCATCCATCAATCCGAACTGGTGCTCACAGTAAAACTGATTACACAGTAGCATGTAGCAGCTATTTGCCCTCTGGTACAAATAGTTGTGCTATGAATTATGAGTAGATGATGCACTGATTTTACAAGGCCTGAAGCTGAAGCAGAAACGCGCTTGTAAACTTTCAGAGCAAGATTTCAGATTTTTTACTCATGTATTGTTTTCAAAGTATAACAAGAAATTGGTTTCAATCAGTAAGACTGATAGAAAAGTAGAATGGGTTTTACTCTAACAACCTAAAATAAACAATAAAAAAACAGGAAGCCACCAAAAAATCTAAAATGGGCAGCATCAACTAAAAGTTGAATGTTTGGCTCCGCGGACCTTCACCAACAAAGATGTCTGTCCAACAAAAAACAAAACAAAAAAATAAATGTTATTTTTAAAATAGAAAAGAGCTTAGAAGATTGAATTGTATGTTACATTAGGTGTGTATACTTCTGGCTTGAAAAAACGTGCCATCTTTGACCACATCATAATAAAAATTTTTTAAAAATAGTCCTTTTGGACTCAGTTATTCAAGGTGACACAATTTTCAACAAAAAAAGTATATACTACATTTTCTTTTGTACTCGTGTAGTAAAACAGCCATTTTCAAATAGTCGACTCGTCAACAGTTTGGTGCAGAGACCGAAAGTTTACTCCTGTCGGGTTCGTCCCCTCTCAATGACGTGGCGCATCCCCCGCATTGGCGTGGCTGTTCGGCGTTTCAGCCACAAAGGGCACACCGGCGTCTCTGGCCTCCTGGTCACAAGTCTGCTGGGGTTCTTCTCCTTTCTTTTTAGTGCGATCACAAGGCAGGTTAACGTGGCGCTTGACAACTTTCCAGGTCAACAGGAGAACAAGACAAACAACAAGGAGGACAATTACAACTATCAGTCCAGAGCGAGACTGATCACCGCTCTGAGCCTGAGTAACGGCCTTGTTAGTTTCTTCCGGGCTTCTGCTGACCTCGTAATTGACCACAATGGTCTCAAACTCGCCAGCTTTGGATTTCTCCACAGACAAGCAGCTGTATTTACCGGAGTTATTATTATTATCCGAGTCGTCCAGAATGAGCAGTCCGTCCTCAGGTGAATGTGGGAGAGGCATGCCATTCCGCTTCCAGATGAGTTTTGCCAGGTTGGAAGGTGAATTACACCTGAGCACAAGTGTCCTTCCAGGCGTGATGTTCTGGGACAAAGGCTCAACAACAGTCCCTGAAATCAAAACAAGATCACACAAAATTAGTTTAACAACCCACAGTTCCTTTTAAAGTGAATAAATACGCAGTGACATTGCTGCAGAAGGGCACTAACTCACCAGTATCAGGGCAGAGACCAGCATTTCCTTCCATATCTTGGATTAGCTCACTAAAAAAAAAATAAAGTTAAAATACTAGTTTAGTTTAAAGTAAACAGTTACAGTGCCTTGTAAATTATTCATACTCCCAGTGGTGGATTTTAATATGAGCCATGGGGGCTCCTTTCTAATTGCTCAGGGAGGAATTAGAAAGGAGTGGGGCAGCCAAGAACTTATCATCTGTCAGTTGTGCAAACCTGAAGAGGTTCGCACTACAAATCTATTTATATGGATTTGTAGTGCAGTAAGTTTCCCTTCCTTGCTGCAGAGTACAGGGAGACTAGAATACTGCTTTCTGCTGGCAAAAAAAACCTGATAATTGCTTGCATTTTTATCGATTGCCCCTTTATCGATGCCCCTCAGACCTTGTTACATTAAAACTTTAAACCTTAATGTATTTTATTTGAATTTTACAGGACCCTGAACACACCATCCCTATAGTGAAACATGGAAGTTGCAGCATCATGCAGAGGGGATGCTTTTCTTTAGCTGGGACAGGGAATCTGGTCAGAATAAAGATAAGTCTGAAAGAAATTCTGTGAGAGATTGAGCTTGAGATGTTACACAGAGGTGATCAGGTAGAAGTTTAGTAATTTCAGCCTCTCGATGTTCACACCCAGTTGAGACACTCAGATGCAACTACAACAAAATATGCTTAAAGTACGGAACCAGGTGAGGTTTTCAGATTAATGTTTTGCATTATTTATATCCATTTCCTTCCACTTTAAAATCCTATTAAAATACATTGAAACCTGTCATCTGATTGTCAGATGACAAAATGTGTTACATTCAAGGGGTATGAATACTTTTTGAAGGGATGTGTAAACTAAGTGCTGCTTACCTCTGTTTCTGTGAACTGGAAACAGAAACACATTTTCTCTCATCCTTGTCCCATCCACAGTATGGATCTCTGGATAAAACACAGTCGACACAGGTAGAGGACCTCTCACAGTTCGCTGGTGGTATTTGAGCTACACCGACGTCTGAGCCGACATAAATCTGACCCTGTGCAGAAACAAACACAAAGCAAGCAAAGTTGTGGTTGTACTATAAACCTGAGCAGTGATTTTACAATTAAACTGCTGTGGCTTTATATTACCATTTCATTGGAAAACTTGAGAATCTTGATTTTCTGAGATGTGTTGAAGAGTTCGACTTCTTCTATGATGAACGTCTCGTCGTTGTTGTAGTGCAAAGCCTTCAGCAACTTGCCTTGATCTTAAATAACAAGAAATAATGAATATAATTCTAAAAGTAAATAGCATGCATTTGGGGACTAATAGGAAAATGGAAACGAATACCAGAGCTGGACACGATCACACACCTGTGCCTATAAACATGACGTTGTACTTTTTATCATCCAAAGCTTTCACTTGCTTCACTATGATCTGTGTGAATGCAGCTCCCTTATGCGTTAGCAATGGTCTGCCCCCTATTGGCTCAATAGCCTGGTCCATGAGCGGCTTGTCTCGGATGAACTGAAGGGTCTTGTCCGGGAGGTCCAGGGTCGTTTTTATTTCTGAGTTAATAGCCTTTTTGTTTATGCACTGGTGAAGGAGGAAGGCGAGGAGAGAGAGAGAGAAAAGCAGCACAACACAATCAAGGGTTCAGGAGGAACTGGTTTCCTGCTGAGTCGACTCATAAAAAAGAACAGAGCGACCCATTAAGATTCTGCTTTGCTCCAAGCACTTCAACAACACACGTTCTGAATTAAAGGTAAGACTCACAGTTCCAGGCCGAGGTACAGGGACTTCTCCGCTGAATGTCACCCACTTTATATAAGAGGTTTCTACGGAGGCCGGGGTCTTGTACTTGCCCTCTGAAAACACTTTACTGATGTCAGACATGCGGTACGCACACACCGCAGATATTTTGGACGTGTGTCTGAAACACATGACAAGAAATCCAGAGGTCAATGAGTGTTATGCCCCCTATCCATGAAGAACCCTTTTGTTTGTTGGTGAAAACATACGACTGCGGGGTGAAGGTGGCGTAAAAAACGCACTCCTTCCAGTGCAGAGAGGGATCACACCAGCGGTCTGAGTCCTGGATAATGTAAGGCAACAGGGACCCTGAGACTGGACAGTCCAACCTGGCTTTAAGGAAGGTTGTCCATTTCTTCTGCAATGTCCTCAGGCCTCCTAGATCTCCCTACGGGCACAAAAGCAATTCTGTCACCAAACAAGGCCAAATAGAAACTGGAAAGAGAGAATTCTTCATCAAGCAGCAAAAAGGGCAGAACTAGCGCGGCTGAGAAAGCGCTATTTGCGTTTTTGTTGTTCACATTACCTTGCATACACTGGCCACACGGGACACTCTCAGTTTGCTGTAGCAGTCGAGCTCTACAGCTATCTCGCTGAAGAAGAGGTAGACCTTGTCATCGTCGTCGTCCTTCACACTCTCTGGCATCGATGCCATGGAAACAAAGTTGGGATCTGGAATAGCAGAAAACAAAAATATATTTGCTGCACATGATCAAGATGAAAAGGTTCCTTTAAACACCTGGGTCCCTTTGACACAAAAAATACAGGCATGTATCAACATATTACATAGTATCATTAACTTCAATCCTCAACATAAATAACAAATATTTAAATGACAGTTTTAGTGATTAAAGTCTCTCTGACTTGACAATGACAATGGAAGCGATGGAAGTAAAACTACACTAATATTAATCGGAATAATTGTTTTCATAGTAGTGCATTCCTAGGACTAAGATTTTGAATAAATTCCTTCATTAAAAAGCATCCAAACACTTCAAACTTGCTTGCATCCAAACTTGCTGGACCATTTCTTGTTCCTTTGCATGAAAACAATCAAAAACGCTCATCCACACTCAAGTTCCACATTACCGCTCAGCCAGGAGCTTTTTATCTCCGTGCGTATTGGCCCGGCCTGGGGGTTGGCATATGGGCTGAGCATCATGACCGGCTCAGAGCCAAGGAAGTTTATGGAAGTGGCTGAGTAGAGGTCATTCTCTGCCAGGAAATGAGATTTGAATAAAAACACCAGTGGCATTTTCAAATTTTCCCCAAACCTTTTGCAATTCAGAATTTCTACTCACTTATCATAATGGAGGCATGTCTTTGAAACGGATCAAATGGACACTTTCCTTTGCCGTCGTCTTCGGGTTCCATTAATGTCAAGTTCCCATCTACATAAGACTGCAACAAGAAGCGGACAGTGCTGAACCATGACCTTATTTTGCACATCCTAAAAACTATCAGGACGAAAAACAAAATAATATTACAGCAGCTTTGAATTTCTTACCATCTTCTTACATGCTGGATCGAAAGCATTGGTTCCACACACATACATCTTCCCATCTGTCATCTCATGGAGTATTCTGATATAGTTCTTGCACTCTGTCTGAAAATGTCAATTTAAATAGATTTTTACAAATCTAACAAGTTATAAATGTTGCAATATGCCAGTAAAGCAACCAACCATTGCATTCTTTCCTTTTCTTTTACAGTCATCCACTTGCGATGGAGAAACTTTCCATTTGACCTAAAAGGGCAAAACCGCAGAATGTTGTTAGTTTTTTTTTTTCCTTTAAATAAAATGCTTCCCCCAATGGTAGAAAATCTTAAGCTACATCATAGAGACATTTTTTTTATGCTTCTGATTCTATGGAGTGGCCTGGAACAGTAAATATGTTAAACTCTATAACGGACCAGATAAAGATGTCTGAATTTCAGGTGATGCCAATGAAAGTGCGGAGGACACCTTTCCTTTCCTTAATACAGAATCCACTAAGGGTTGTTTATGTTAATTAATTAGCCAACATGTTTTTTTTTACTAGAAAATATTATTTTGGGGTGGTCAGCCAGAATCCCGACTGGAATCCGACGTACAGAATCTGTGGAAGGAGATTTGGCCTAAGCACTTAAGAGACTTGGAACTCTGTCATAATACCAGTAGAAACATGCAGAAAATTGGTCAGCAATTATAAGAAGGGTTTGGTTGCTTTAATGCCAAAAAGAAAATTTCACTGACTATGCAGAAGGGTAAAAATATATTTTTAAATATCATTTTAGTAAAACACACACATAAAAGTAAGATATTCATTTTGTGTTGTTTTATTATCTTCTTAGAGACTTTGGTCTCATTTTTGTGTAAGGGTTGTATTTTATTTTAAGTATTGACCCAACAGGCCAAAATTAGTATTAATAATTTTGGCCTTAGCTATAAAATGCAATGATAAACTGTTGGTTTCCCACAGATTTAAAGCCATGGGTTTAGATCACAACACACTTTTGTGTTTGAATGGCCTAGTTAAAGGCCAGACCGAAACACAATAGACCTGAAAGCTGACTGAGCATGAACCATTTTACATTGAACAATGGATAAAAATCTTAGTCTCTAGATTGCACTAACAATATTGTACACTTTACATCAGTAAAATGCTTTGGAAAACCATATATTATTTTCTTTCACATTACAATCTGGTGCTCCTTTGTGCTGATCTATTACAGACAATTGCAATAAAAAAAACACAGACTGCTGGGGGAAGTAACAGCATTTGTGAAAGTATACGACAGCACTACAAATAGCACAGAGTGAATAAGTCGCAAAAAAAAAAAACTGTCTCAGAGCTGTTGGTTAAGAGAATCTGTTCTGGGTTTTGTGCACATAATTTGCCTTAACAAAACAACAGTGAACTTGTGCTTACTAAAGTAATTTTCTTGGAGATGTTTCTGAGATCAAGAGCGAACACGGCCTCTCTGGCACCCACCACCAACATGTCCAGGTCTTCTCTTAACAGCATGGTGGAGTAATTGAACACGCCCTCCTCCCAAAACAGAAGGGCATTGTTGCCTGGAGACAGAAGAGTCCTTAACTCGGCATTTGAACCAGTGAGTCGGTCCAAACGTACAGCATGTGAGCCAACATGAGCTGACAATGCACACTCAAAAACCAAGGTTACACAAGAAGAAAGAGCAACACTCACTGCTCCTGGGCACAGATCTGCGTGGGATACAGTCCAAAGGCGAGTCCTCCACACGCATCAAGGCTGTGGGCAGCAGCAGTCCGAAGACACTGAGGGACAGCAGCGGATGCATGGCTCCTTTTGTTCAATCAAAGAGGAATTTGGGGGTTTTATTGTTTCCAAAACAGTCATTCATACAGGGATAAAGACAGCAAGGGGCATCTGTGACGTGATGAAGTCTGCAGGGCACTGGCCCCTTCACTGGCCCAGCTCAGCGGGCCGTCCATGGTGAGACGGATGAGACAGACCGAAGACACAATGCCAACGAAGGCTGAAAGAGAGAAAGTCATATGAATATCACTATGAATGTTTCAGACCTGAGACAGAGGAGGTCTAAAAAGTGTCCAGCAAAAGACCAAACACAGGATGTTAAAAAACAACAAAAAAAGCCCCCAACAAAGCAGAGTGAGCTAAAGTCAGCACAGCAGTAATTCTGTCAACGCCATAGTGATGTTAATGCAGAGCCATGAAAAGCCTTCAGCAGGGTGCTGGGATGTCAGGCTGCAGTGCGGAGCTCTATAACACAGAGGGTGAGCGCACAGATTTTCAGCTCAGAGATGTTGCAAGTAGAAAGACGTTGCAAAATGCCTGCCTGTTCACACAGGAAACGCAGAGAATTGGCAGATATTACATCACTAAATCACTATAACTACAAACCGTCCCATGAAATGATTGAAAATAAAAACGACAAAAAAAATAAATAAATACATGACATATTTCTGAACTAATTTAACTTTAATTACACTGCTCTAACTTTACCAAATGTAGATATTCTGGAGTGTTCTGTCAGGTTGTCCTATTAGGCCCAGCTGAGGAGGGGTGTGTGTGTGTGTGCCAGAGCATTGTTGGCGTACATGTTGTCACGATGAGCCTCAACATGTCAGAGAATGCTGGCCAGAGAAGATGTTTTCACATATACTGGAGCAAAGCCAGTTTTACGCACGCACACACACACACACACACACACACCCACCCCCACACGCAAACACACACACATATGGAACTGTAGAGAGATTTTACGCACCAAAAATGGCAGTAAGTCCAGGAGCATTTCCAGAAAGTTTTTGATGGAGTAGCGAGATGCGTGGGCGTCAACATTACCCTGCTAATTTTGGAGTTTTGCACATTTCAGGAAGTTATTCATAGGAATTTTATAATTTACGTTTAAGACCTGTGTGAAGTTTTAAAGAATGCAACTTAATATTTGACTCATTCAAATCCAGTTTAAGAGTTTAGTCCAATTAGCTATAATTTTACTAACAAATTGATTTTCTTCCATCTCATGCGTGTGATTTTAGTGCATTTACACCTCGGGTACCTGACTTCAGTATCTTACGACAGTAAACTGTAAGCTTTATGACAGGTAGTCACAGATAAAATAATCAGATCAAAAATATTGCCGTCAGGTGAATGTCTCAGGGAAGGAAGAGCAGGTTTCAGCCCAGAAGCTGTAGCTGCATTTAAGGTTTCACACACATAAATGAATGGAGGAAAGCGTGAGATATGACATATTTATTTAAGTGGGACTTTTTACAGGTTTGGTCATTTATTTATTGTTTTTTTTAGTGTAATTATTTTTTCCTGTTTTTTGGCCAAAATTAATATTGTTGCTTTGGCTAATAACCAATGTGTGTGACATGTATTTCCCAACACAACTGGCTACACCGCTGACATCGCTTCACTACTTCAGCAAAACACCCCACAATTCTGTGCTGCATCGCTATTGCTGTTGTATGACTAAACAAACACCACATGGCCAATCCTCTCCCAAAACACATGCAGCAACAAACTGTGTATAAATATCGCTTATTGATATTGGGTCAGTTTCACTTATTGGCACAATAAAGATGTTAAAAATGAGCTAATGTTAAAAATTGGCTAACACTGGCAAATGCAGATGTCAATGTCCATATATTGAACAGCATTTTGATTTTAAGTTTTAATCTAAAACTGGCTTCGCCTTGGTAAAAATTGCATTCATGCCTGTAAGTCACCTTGATTATCAGAATTCCTTAGAAGGTTGCTTCTTTTCATAATGAGAGTTGCAGTTTTGACACAGCATACATAATTGAAGATACAAATACAAAATTTAGGATTTATAACAATAAGACACATAATGGAAAACCTATTCATATGTAGGACCTTCTGAGGCCACAAACTAACATTGTTAGATGTAAGACTTTATAAGAGTTTGCAGGAAACCAGTTTGACTTTTGTTGTCTTGTATAGGAGTGTAGGTGATAAGGCCATGAGTGAGTAATTTGTTAATCAGTGTCATGGTACAAGAGTCAAAAAAATAAAGCATAATTAAACAAATATATATAGATGTTGTAACTTATAGAAGCTTGCGGGATTTCTGATTTAAAAAAAAAATTTAAATTGTAGAGTCGGTAATTGTCCGCTCTGATCCCTCTTTTAGTCGCACCACTGATGAAGTTAGAAATGCAAACGGGATAAGTTAAAAATAAATATTTTTGTTCTAACTCTAACACGTTTACCTATCTTGTAATTTCCATAAAACTCATCTCCTTAGTACCGTTCATCTTAAATTACCACTTGTTCCTTAAGCTGGTTAAGCTGTTAACCAAACACAGGAACTTCAAAGGTTAAGCGTCCGTCAACAGACGCTGCGTCTACTACCTGCGCACCGAAACACCCAAGATTGCTGAAGCTAACATTTAAACTAACCAGCACCTGTTCAGACACATTTACATGCCTGCTTTTTCAACAATAACGACTTTGCAGGTGGGGGGGGGGACTGTGAAACAAAATGCACACCGCCGCATTTAAACATACCTTTTAAGATGTGTGAGTCCAGTGAGCAATTTTCCGTTCCCTCCGGAAAAAAAGCGCTTCTTCTCTGACGCTTCCGCAGCCCGTCCTGTCTGCCTCAGGCGGGTCTTTAGGAACACACACCTGAAGGGAGCTCAGGAAGGCGGAAGAATGTTTCTGTACCCACTTCCAGCGCTAAAAGAAAGCATACGATAAGTTGGTTTGTCCTCTCGCTTAATTGTTGCTGCCTCCGAGTTCACACACCGCTGTTGAGGCGGCGACTGAAGCCGCTGACCTCTGGTCCAATAAAGTTCTCATTGCTGATGGTCACTATTATGAAACGCTAGAGGGCGCAGCGCATCCACGAAAAGCCTTACAGACAATGCAGCCAGAGGACTCAATGCGAATCTAGTTATTGATGTTATTGAATATCTCCTTTGAATCGTGCGACATTTCACATAAGACATCAAGTACTGCAGGGTAAAGCACTCCATGTTTTAGGTTAAATTACTCCTGAACAGAATTAATAAAGCGTCACGGGATGGCATCTCTTTCAGGCAAGAGCGTCGCTATTTTAAAAGGCTTTTTTGTCATGTTTCCTTTTAAAATAAAGAACAGAAACATTTCACATTCAGGGACGTGGCAGAAGTTCTGTCTCACTTAATAATTTCTTATAAAAAATAAAAATAACTAATGCTTTCAAACTGTTAATATTAAGACAACAGCTGAACATTGTGGTGTAATACAAATGGGACACAAATAAAGACAGCTACATATAATCAAATGACTCACTTTCTGTATTTCAATTTAATCATAGCTACTTTTTAGTATTATGTAAAATTTTAAAAATAATTAGTTTTAATTTTAAAAAATCCTCTACAATTTACACGACTTGAGATTTGTGGAAACATTTATATTACTAACCAAATCAAAAACAGGCAAAATTATTTCCAGGTTGTACAACGCCATCCTGCGGTGTAAGAAGGACAGCACTGTTTATGTTAAAGTGAAGTGGGAAAAGGAGGGTAACCTAACGATTCCAGAGGAAGATTGGGACCAAATCTGTAAGATACCATGGACAATAACAAGATCAAAGGTTTGGCCTGAATTTAGCTGGAAAAGCATTATAAGATTTTTCATAACCCCAGAACAGAAACGATATCAGGGAAGAGGAGATGCCTGCTGGAGATGTGGCAGGAATGGTGCCAATCATTTCCATATCTTCTGGGACTGCCAAACCATTCAGCAATATTGGTCTCAAATCCATGAACATTTACAGAACATTTTCACATTTGACTTTCCGCTAACTTTTGAATGCATATTTCTATGCAACGTACCGGTCGACAAACTGAACTACAAAGATCGAAAACTCCTGTTCATTTTGCTGGCGGGGAGCAAAAAGGCCCTCACAAGAAAATGGCTGAAACGGGAACCTCCAACAATTGAAGACTGGATTAATGTAGTGAAAGAGATTTATGTATTGGAGAAACTGTCTTTTTCCATTAATGTGCAGAGGGACACCTTCTACAAGATATGGTCAAAGTGGACAGAATATGTCAAACCTGTTATGTCTGATTTTTTGTAAACCTTATTTTCATTTAGATTGATGTTTGAATTTGATATGTGATATCAATGATTGGTTGGTACTCAGGCTCCCCCCCACTCCCATTTAAGTTCTGGTTGGTTTTGCTTTGCCTTTTTTGTTGTTGTTCGATTTTTGTTTGTGTGTTATTGTTTTGTTTTTTCTGTTAAAGAAAAAAGTGAGAAAACTGAGAAAGAATGTAAAATGATAACAAAATTAATATAATTATCACTGTAATGTAAAAGGCTTTCTCAATAAAAACGATAAATAACAAAAAAATCCTCTACAATATCTTAATGATGTCTGCCACTCAGTGTACCATCCAATAGCATATTTTTCATTATGACTAGTTCCAGCAGTGCCTCTGGTCTCTAAATCCTATTCGAAATATGTAATGTGTGCTGAATATTGAATTATAAAATAAGTTTGGATATTTGCAAGATTTATTTTGAAAGACTAACCTAGCATATCCCAATCTTCTCCCAAAGTATTGCATGGGCATTACTTTACAAACCACTCAAAGTGATAGTTATCCCTGTTCTCTGTGCTTTTTCTACCACATTTTTTCCTTCCACCCAACTTCCCATTGATATGTTTGGACACAGTACTCTGAACAGTAAGTCTCTATACTTTGGACAGTAGCTTAGTCAGTCTTCTTGATGACTGTGATACCCATTTTCTTCTTATTGCAATGTTTTCTCGCCATCGGTGAGACATGGACTAAATAAAAATAATAATTTGAAACCAGAAAAGGTCTGCACAGACAAACATTTTATCACAAAATGACCCAAGGAAGCAATCTAATGCTCTCCATAATTATCAAAAACACACATTTTTAATAATAACCATGTATGCATAACAATCTATGTACAAACATTCAATAAATTGTTCATCGTATGAAGACACTTATTAGTCAGTTGTTCACAGTTTGATACCAATCTGTAGGGATGAGGGGGAAGACAAAAATGTCAAATATGAGGGTAAAAACACTTTACATTTAAGCACCATCAACTGTAATGCCTGAGAGAAATAGAGGTTAACGTAATACTGTTAAACAGACTCATCAGCCACTTGTGCTTCTGCAGAGATGGTGCGCTGATGACGTTTCTGTCGCTTTGATTTACAGCCAATACACCAGGAAACAGATTGGGACTTTTTTTGGTGAAAGAAGAGAAATCAGTTGAATTTTACAAACATGGCTGAAAAGTGGGGAGTCAAAGGCGTCACACAACAGAACAGATACAGTAGCAGACATATCCAGCAGGTAAGACGTGGAGCACTTAGCAGCAGAACAATCACTGTCAACAATCAGCAACATGATGAAAGTTGTTAATCAAACTCAAAGAGATCTAGGAGCAGAAGGCAGAGAAGTTGTGCAGAATTCAGTTTTTCTATGTTCGACCAGGATTACTCATCAGTCTTGTTATAAATGGTAGGAGGATGAAAAAGTTTGGGCTGAAACAGCCGGATCTTCTTTATTTCTGTAGATAAATCATTGGAGATGAGACGTTCAGCTGCTCTGGTGTAGATCTCTGCAGTGCGTGGTTTGCTTGTGTTTTTATTAGCACTAGTTTTTTTAGCATCTTGCCAGTCAGACAAATAACAATGTGCTCAGCTAGTGGTCTGGAATGTACCAGCAGGTTTATAGTTGTTGTGGCACTGTGATTGGTCGTAGAGGCAGCTGGTAACAGCTGGATGCATTCAGATAAAGCAAAAGGCCAGCACCATTTTATGAGACAGAGTTTTTTTTTTTTCATTTTTATCCCCTCGAGTCTTTGGAGAAAGAAGAGGCTTTGTAGTGACTTGTCTTCCACCAAAAAGGCACCGGATGACAACATGCTGAAGCTGTTGAAAAGAAGTTGGAAAATCTTCCTCATGTCAGTCCTGGCTGGTTTTCCTCTTCTCCAGTGTAAGTTTGAGCTCCTCATTCAGTGCTATAAAAAACAAAAAGACAAAACAGTGAAGCCAAATAACATCTGACTGCTGCAGGTAAAGATGACAGACCGCTGTACTCACTCTGTGTAAGAGGCGAAGGGGACAAGATGAGTCGCCTCATTGGGTTGGTGGGAGAGGCCGGTACAGGTGAGGTCAGGACACGACGGTCCGCAGCTGGGGAGCGGGACAGAGGGCTGGTGCACCAGCGGTCTGTACAAAAAGACAAAAAAAAAAAGGTGAATATCACTGCAGTCTGTCTCCGTCTGCACTAGGACTTCAGTGGACAAGACAAACCTTGTTTTGGAGGCAGAGCGGGGACCCTGGGTAAGGGGCTGGAGGGGGCAGTATGCAGGATTTTTTCCCCATTTTCGTCATTAGCAGAAACATATGCTAACAATATGAACAAATTCGGTGTGTTTATTGTTATAGATTACTTATGAAAGTTGAATAAAAAGCTATGAGAGACAGAAAAATTATTATTTTTTGAATGAAATCTGTGTGTTTTCTCACTGATATTCTCCTCGTACGGCTCTTCCAGAAGGAACGGTTGTAGAGTGCCTGCCGTCTTCTCTACCAAGGCGTCAATTACATCATGCAGTGTTGCACAGGGAATCTGCAGCAGGACATAATCGCTTTCATCTTTCGCAAAACATTTTCAAAACCAATTTGGATAAACTGTGTACATTTAATATGCATTGTCTGATAGAAAAAGGTAAGGACAAAGTCACTTCTAACTGTACTTTACATTATCTTTTACATTTGAAAATTATTACACTACTTAATCATTAACACTAAAATACTTTCTTTCAATTTTTACTGCTAACGTTTTGACTGCTCTATACCTGGATGCCATTCTACAATACCTTGAAAAGTATTCTTATCCCTGGAACTATTTTACATTTGTTCATATTACAACCACAAACTTTATGAGATAAAGCAATTTAAAGTAGTGCTTCACTGCAATGCAGAAGCAAAAAGTTGCAACACTTTTTTTACACATAAAGTAATAAAAAACCGTGTACCTTGATCTTCTATTCAGCCTTTTTATGCTGTGCATTCCACGAAATGTGAGTAATTTAGCAAAGGAGAATTTGTATAAACTAATTTAGAAGAATTTGAGGCTATTATAATGCGTACTACAAATGTTCATGTATTAAGATAAGATAATCTCCCATTTAATAATGAAGGTTATGGGATGCTGGTCTATCACAAAAATCCCACTAATTGAAGTTTTTGGTTGCAAATTCACAAAACTTAAAAGTTTTTAACAGGTATTAATAGTTTTGCAATTAACTCACTGTTACTAACTAATTGTAATAGTATGCATTCTATACTATTACAATTGTCTTTTGGAGCAAATATTTTTATTAGCTGGTGAATTCCTCACTTCTCCAAAGTCAGTGCATTAAAGTGTTGTAAGGGCAGGGCTGACATTTTGCTGCTTCAAACTAACCACAGTATGAACATAAATCATTCTTGCGCTGCAACAGCGTGACGTCACTGTTTCCCATTCAGCTACACACTAGAGAGACTGGAGGATTCTCCAGATCTTTAGAGGATAGAAGCAGCACAGCTTCTCCCTCTAAGTGGTACTCAGCACTGCTGGTGAGCTGGCTGAAAAACCAAACATTTTGCCCTTTGACTGTTTCAAAATATTTTCACCGTGGGAAATGCAATAGACATTCAAGGTGTGGAATCCAAAGGAGCATCCCTCATCACTATAAGGAGATAATGCTGTAAAAACACTGCAATGTGCAAACTACAGGAGATCCGTCAAGCAACTGACTCCAAGCTCTGCTGGAGCATTAAGCCTAGCTAAACAACCAGTGGAAGTTTTTACAGTTGGAGGAGCACCAAGTTGGCTCTTTTCAGTATATTTAAGGTATGAGTGAGGAAAGTACAAAAGGTGTAAGAAGATCCTAGAAAGGAAACAACTATTCTGCTAAAAAAAAAAGAGAGGAAAATTTAGAAAAATCTGAAATTGTCCATAAAATCGGATCAGTTTATTTTCATAATCAGAACTGGAATGGATCACTGACTTCAACCAGATGGATAAAAATCTAGATAGAGTCAATGAGCAAAGCATTTTTTTTTAATAAACATCAGCACTATAAACATTTTACTCAAGATTAGCATACCACAAGAATCTAAATGCAGCCCACAGCTAACATCAAGGCAGGTTAGGTAAATGTATTAAATGAATGCTCTGAATGCTACTTTCAGTGACATGCCCTCCATTTACTCTAGTCAGATATTCAACATTTTTAATAGACAACTGAATCACACTTACAGGATTTTCCACATCAATAACATAACCACCTTGGTCTCTCTGAGTGACTCTGTAATGTCTGAACACTGACCTGGATGATGAAAGGAGAGACAAAAGTAGAAGTTGCAGCACTGATTAATTAACGCTACTTAACTCTCCATATGTTTAGTGTTGGTTTACCCATTGAGGTCCTGGCGGGTAGTGACAGCCAGCGAGCATCCATCTCGACCTGGACGGAGGAGCATGTTGCCACAGTCCGGGTGTCTCTCCAAAAGTACTTCAGCTTCTGTGCGTGACACTGGACGAAAACACCTGTGGATTAAAAACAATACATGTTAGTAATGAAGTATTTAAAAGAAAAAATTTAATAGGGAAGCAGAACTCACGGAGGGATCTCGCCCACTAAGGGAACAGAGAGAGGTGAAGGAGGAGCTCGTCCGGGATTGCGGGTTCTCCGTCTGGTCCGTTCTTTTTCTACCACTTCCTTCAGCATTTGGAACTGGCCTGGCAGTAACGTGAGAGTGGACGGGACATTCAACTGCAATCCCAAAGATCAAAGAATATTTGCATTATGGCACTAGGTAAAAGGATTCTGGTAAAGAATGCAGGAGGCTGATATTCACATCTATAACGGAGTAGAGGAAACCTTTCCACAGCTCCCGGGCCTCCAAGTTTGGTGCCTTAACGGATACAGTCGCACATTTGAATCCTTATGAAGATGTTCCAAATGATAAAAAATTCAATCAACTGTATGAGTTTGTTGAGAGGCATACAGTGAATTTGGTCTCCCCATCTTTCATGCGTAGGATGAGTCTCGCCGCATCCAGGTTTCTGTCTCGGCTGCTGTCATCTTTGAGGGACACAAACCCACAGAGGTCCAGCTTCTCCACATACTGGTCCACACACATATCTTTTAGTGTCAGCACAATGCAATGCATTAAAGACATAGAGAACAAGGTACACAGAGTGAAACTTACATGAGCATCCTTAGCGTTATTGAAGAAATACAAAGAGTTCCCACAAAGGCAAGTCCAAAGCCTTCTGGAAGCCTGTCATATGCAGATTAACAAGCAGACATGAGCATAGATGAGCTGTTGTTGCAATGGAAGAGACAAAGTGCCAGCTACATTTATTCACATCTCTGGAAAATATGAGTCAAAAACTTTAAAACAAATGTATTTTTTACATCAATAACATATCTTGCACAAAAAACTTCAGAAATTTCACATTTTATTTTTTTAGTTGATCAGAGTCTTTGAACTTTCACTGAGAAATCCATAACTTTCTCTTACTCTGTGGCATAAGCAGGAGGTAACACACAGCTCAATTTCTTTTTGCCACTATAGACAGAACGATTTATCTGGCAACCACGTGCCAGAAGTATAAAAAAAACCAAGTAAAATCTCCATAACCAACTTTTAGAGAAGTACATAGCACATGCATCATTAAGGAGCCATAACAATGGGACATCATCTACATTATATCAAAAAAAGTTAGGTTTTTCATCAACACATATTAATTGAATTGATCTTGTGGAAAGGAACCTCATATATACTTTCATATCTGGAGGAAAATCTGTAATGGTGTGTGCCTGTTTCTCTTCCAAAGAGCTTTGTGATATTGTTAAGAGTTCATTGTTAAGTTGAGATTTAAAATGTAGGTTTCTTGCCACAAACACTCCAGAAAAGATTGGCATAAAACAATGCATGAATATGTGAAAAACACCATATAAGCACAGTGGAGAATCGGTGATGCTGTGGGTTTCTCTTCTGGAGTAAAAAATGTTGTGATGTTGTGGATATTTTTGAAGTACCCTGACATTTTTTAATAAAGCAAATTGAAAATTGATATTTAAACCAATTGTATTATAAACCATTATATTCTGATAATGATCCAGAATATATGAGCAAATTAAAAATGTTAAACACAAAATATTCTTCCTTGGGGATGTCACCCCTTATATGCATGCCAATGAGAAACTGTGTGCTGAACTAAGGACAAGAGAGCATACAAGAAGATTTAGATTGATGTAGACAAAATACTTAAAGTGGATTTGTCAAAGATCTCGCTGAATAAATGTACCAGCATTAAAGTTTTTATATATACATACATAAACAGGAATAAAATGGAAAACTTAAAGCTTTTTAGACACCTTCACCCTAATAAATGTGCCCAGCTGTGCAATGGACATTCCCCCCACCCATCCTCTCTCATTGCCCCCACGTTATTCCCCCCACCGACCCTCTCTCAATCCCATTTTCTGTCCCAAGAGAAAGATAGTTTAAGTGAGTCTCAGCTGCTGCCAATATGGGACTTTGGATCCTCATAATATCCTGCACCTGAGCCAGTGTCACATTACAAGCCTGTATTGGATTAAAACGAGCCTAATCAGTGATGGGCGGGCATGAAGGAGAGGAGTGTCTGTCACCTCACCTATCAAATAAGACAAAAGGCAGAAGAATTATTTGACAATTTCTGCATGCAACTTTCCTTAAAAAAGCAGCTCAGGGAATTACAAGACTTGAAGTGTTTATGCATTGAAGTCTGTGTGAGGTGGAAAAAAGGGCAGTCATAAGTTTGCGACATCTAGAGAATATAATGTGATGTTGATAACCGCTAAGAAATGCACGGTTCCCCAGATAAGACACGCAGCGTCTTGACATCAGATTCCTCAATTCCCACGATCGCCGTGTGATAAGTTGCCAACCCGCTGTCACAGTTCCATCCGTTTCGTGGAAAACGAAATGCCCACACAACCAGCGCTCAGATCGCCTCGCCCATTCCAACACAAGGAAGTTGACAGCTACCAGGGAATGGTGGATCAGCCGCGTATGGAGGCGGCGGCGCGCGTACATCCCACACCGACCGCCAGCGCGCTCTGACCGCAGACAGCTGCTGCATGCCCCCGGGAGAGTGTGGTGGACTGGACCTACCTTTTCCTTCGGTCCTCGCTTCTCCAGGTAGCCCTCGAAGTAGCAGGGTGGGAGCTGGGAACGGGGCCCCCCCGAGCCGCAGCGCTGCCTCACGGGTGCAGCCGCCATGAGTGTCGCAGGCTGGGCACTGATTGAGGACAAAGGGACTTTGAGTAATTCGGGGACCGACACGCCTTCCCCGATGAGATAGTGTTCTGGCAGCAGCCTAACAGCTGGGTGATAGGAGCTGCTGTCTCTGCGGGGGTCATGGATAGGGGTGGGGTTGACCACAGGAAAAAAAAAAAAAACAAAAAAAAAAACCCAAAACGAAGCAAAACCATTGTAAGATGATATCCACTTCAATAATAGATACATGTAAATAAGAAGTGCATCAGGACAGTCAATAAGTAATTCAAACAGTTGATCATTTTTCAATTTAAAAATGACAACCAGAGGCTGGGAATATTTAACATTTATTGGAGGAAATGAACAGCATCTATTCACAAACAATAAAACACACAATACATAATATTACACTTTGACTAGCATAGAGGTAATCCACGCATTTTGGAGATAATCCAGGATAATCCCACATTTACTCTTCCCAAAGCATCACAGTTACAGAAAGGTATTAAATCAAAAGCATTTTACAAATACATACAAATAAAAAAAGATATGTATTTAATTGAATAGTTCCATTAACGTTGTGCATAATGAAATAAAGCTTTAAAGCTGTTAATACTTCATCAGTATTGCAAAGCTGATATATAGTAAAGTCGGCTGCAGCATTGAAATGGCTCTGAGCTGTGACATCAGCAGCACACAAAACCTGATCTTAGCCCTTTGTTCTGCAACATCATTCATCATCTATGATCTAAGCTGAGTCGCAGACCTTCTGCCTCTCTTCAAGGGGTTTTGCTTGGTCTAATGGGGCATGTAAACCCACACCTGAGCCACAGTTATTACTCAGCACAGCAAGGGTCCTAAACATATCACCAATAACAGACACATTAAGAGGTCTGCAAAAGGACAGGCAGTGTGGATATAATTCAAAGTATGCATACGAGACTGAGCATCAGAGGCACCGTAGGTTTGGGATGGGACAGATAATGAGGAAGGGGGCAGGTGGTGAATGGAGAAGTGGGGGAGGGCATAATCCACTGTTGTGTCCCCTCCTCCGCAGAAAAAGACCTGTCTGTTCCGCTTGCACTTTAAATAGAGATGGCAGAGATGAGCGGGGCAGGGGGCAGTCTAACAAGGGGATCATGACAGGGGGGAAAATTTGGCATTTTAACAAACAGCATGAACCGTGACAGTTCATAGTTTGATTGTAATAGGCTTTACTGGAACTGAAATCAGCGATTGTGGACAGATCTCCCTTGTTATTTGTAAATTTGGTGCAAAGACACTGGGAGAGAGCATCTTCCATCCAGCTCTGGTGCATAGTTTACGTGTGAAAGCAAGAGGCAGGTACAGCAACGCCAAGCTCACATCACCACACATTTCCATGCTCCAAATCAAACTAGGTCTACAATAGAGCTGATGAGTGAGAACAAATACAAGATAGAAAACTCATGAACAAATACTCCAACAAAAAGCCCTAAACCCTCCACCTCACAAAAAAACAACCGACCAAAAAAAAAAAAAAAAAAAAAAAAAAGAAACCACAACAACAACAATGTAATGACACTGCCAGCAGTATCAGTATCAGCTGAGCCTGAGGGGAAAAAAGACAGACAGAAATCCTGTTGGCTTTGGTACAATGTTGCTCATTATATAGACAAGATTGTCTCCTAAAGCTGGAAGTCCCAGAGCACATTGTAGCTCTGGATCAAATATTGCTGCCGCACTTCTAAAATCTAGAGAAACATATCTACATTATAAACATAATGTAGATATAAACATTATTCTCACAGTTTGTGTTCATTTAAATCATTGACACACATAGTTCTGAGAAGCCCTTATTAGTTACCAGGTTCTTTTAAGGTACAGAAGCCACTGAACTGTTTGATTAACTTGTATTAGGAAAAATAATCAGCACCACAACAATTGGAAAATCCACCTGATTTTCCAATCTGAAACTCGGTGCAATTCAGACCTGAGCTCAGACTTGAGAGACAAACGTACTGCAGCAATAGAGTGATAGATGTAATACAATAGTGTTTTATATTTATCCTAAATTATCCCCTGACAAACCTACTGTCCAAATTCAGCCATCACTTACAGCTAGAAAAATATGAAGTTCTTTAACATCTTCTTTAACATAACTCTGCATAAAACCACCAGATGGCAGTAAGAGGTAGGCTGAAATGCCCGAGATCATCAGTTTTGTGTAGTGTTGTTCTATTAGTGCCCAAGGCTATAGATGAAAATGTTAAAAACATGATTGTGTGTAGTTCCTCATAGTCATGATTCAGCAAACAAGATACTGTGAATAAAACTGAATAAGACAAAGAAAGTCATTACACCCTTAGACACATCTGTTTCTGCTTAGTGTTCAGCTGGAGTTGTTGTGTACAAAGTGCATAGGTGCAAAAAAAGTTTTATAAAGACGCAGTATATGGCAAATGCACCTAAACATCATGCTTTGTTTTCCTGATTCAACCCCTAATTGTCGTTAGTGTTTTTATGTTTGCAAATTCATTCCACCTTGTTAGAAAGTCTCCCAAGTTTGCTCAAAAAATACCTCAAAGATACAAAAGAAATATTTCATTTCCTTGCTATGTTTCCGTTTTCATGATATTATATTTTTAAACATCCATTTTCCCCATTCTGATACTCCTGTCTTGCCTGTCTTCTGTTAGTGTGAGAGCGGCACAATCACTTCCACGTAGTTGTTGGGAAAGAACCCGGTTTGTCCACGGAGTCTTCCTTCAAACCAGTTCTCGTCAATTTGCCTGACCAAGGTGATTATTTCCCCCTCGTAGAAACCCAGCTCTCCGTCGTTTTCTGGCACAAAGTCATAGAGGGCTTTACAGCTCGGCTCCCCTGGACACAGACATGGAGACAAAACGACAGACGCAAGGAGGGAAAAAGAAAGCATACGTAAGTCCAGTTACTAAAATACAGACTCACAGCGTTGGACAGAAGTTTGCATACACTCAGAATCTGCATGAATGTGTGAATCCTTTAAATAAGTTCAGGCACATGGTGTCACTAGTATGACTTTTGAAGAGTCTCTAGAAAACACCACTGATGGAAGGTTTCAAAGAAGAGGAAGCGAAATGACATGACTTAGTATTCAGGTGATTAATGAAGAAAACTTCAGAAGCTCAAAATCAGAGCACTAATAGGACTTTTTAAATAGAACAATGATTTTGAGATTCAGAAGTTTCAGTGGTCGGTGAAAAGGTCGTCAGACGTATAAAATTCAGCCAAATTTGCAAACTTTGCACCATGAACGTCATTCAAAATGTTTCATTTTTAATCAATCAAAAATAATATGACGTGAGCTGCTGATGATTCCATACATCTGAAGACCTGGTAACAGAAACAGTCAACACTTGTTCCCCTTTTATGTTCTGCTCTGCTGAAAGGGATCAGTTGACACAATAAACATTCAACAGAGTTAGTGAAAAAAAACAGCCAGAGAAGTGCATCCATGTCACTGCCACACACATGTGCAACAGGTTAAAAGAAAGAAGTCAAGTTTTGTGGTTAATTAGTAGGCAATCTTCTTCTGTCCACTCACGCGGTTTGCTCTTGACGGAGGGTCTTTTGACGGGTGGAGGTGGATACTGTGCTTGGGCTGCTTAATATTGCAGAAAGGGAAATAAATCTGTCAGTAGGGTGATGCGGATGTGTGACGTGCTTTCCCAAGAGAGGGGGGATTGGCACGTACTCACAAAGATTAAGTAAAATACACAAAAGTAGTTTTACCAGGAGTGTATGCCGGGGGGCTCACAGGACCTGCTGAGCCTCCATTCGAGTTTTCTTCGTCTCCATAGTCAAAGGACTGTCTGGGTTTAGGTCTGAATTCACGCTTCGGGCGGGACTGAGCTTCATCTACCCTGCATCAAAATCAAAATAAAATGCAAAAATTACATTTCTGATTATGGTACAAGTGTAGAGCAAATGCAAAGGAACATAAATGGCTTCCTCTCTGGCTTTCCCACTGAGTCAAGAGTCTTCACTGCAAATTAGATTTGGATTTTCTGAACATAAATGTTTGCCACTCTTTCAGGTTTTATTTGTAAAAGTAAACTCAAAACCACATTATTCGTTATTATTTTCCTTTTACTTCACAGTTATTCTCTATTTTGTGTTGGTCTACCACATGTTGGAATGTGGCAAATTTGAAACGCCCCCCAAAAACAATTAAAATGGATACAAATAGGCACTATAAAAACACACCACAATTTGTAGACATTTAGAAATATTTTCAGTTCTGTCTGTAGGTTCTGTAGGCAAATGTGAAGCTTGATTTTAAATATCGTTGACCCAGGCAATAAACTGTCAGAAGTAATTTCTTGAGCCGTCTGGAGGTTTCCATCCATTTCTTGGAATTTTTGGCTCTAAAACTAATTATTTACCTATCACTAGTCTGCGGGGAAACAAACTTAATCTTATGTCAGTGTGTTTATCTACATTCTAAGCTTCAAAATGCCTGAGCTAGAACTGAAGAAGACAAATGAGATTTAAATGAATAAATCTTATTTGGCAAGGTTTGTGGAATTTCCTGAATAACTAGGTCATGATATCAGTGAAGATGGGTGGAGCTCAACTGGCTGAGGTTGCCACAGGTACAGAGGTTGTCGGTGCAAAGCTGCTCCTTTTCTCTCAGTGTCTGCCCACTTTAAACATTGCGGTTTCTAAATAAATGCTATGAACACCAAAACCGTATGTGTGTGTGGGTGTGTGTGTGTGGGGGTGTGTGTGTGTGTGTGTGTGTATATATATATATATATATATATATATATATATATATGTGCATATATATATATATATATATATATATATATATATGTGCATATATATATATATTTATTTTTTTTCTGAAGACCTGAAATCAGTTTTATTAGATGCTGGGAAAATATACATATTAATTCAACAGCTATTTTTAAATAATGCAAATGTTTAAATAGTAGGATAAACAGTAATGGCAGTGGAAGCTGACCTTTCTTTCAGTCTTTCTGTGACCTCCTCCAGGATCTCTGTGGCCTGCCTGTGGTACTGCAGTAGGGACTCCACAAAGGCAGACAGCTGACTCACCTGCTCCACCTACATGTGAATCAGCAGAATATTTTAGAGCAATTAAGATAAATAAGAAAAAATAACAAGGACAGTGTGTCAGTTTTTCCACAAGATGGTTTTTACATGTTTACTGAAGTTTTTGTTTTCTAAGGCAATGAGTTTAGATTCCCATGTGTTTATCACTATAATCAAAAAAAACTTAATTTATGTGGAAGAGACATGAAAACAGTAAACACCAGAGAAAATTCTGGTTCGACATGCTTGGCCTACAGCAAGTCACCATGGGGAAAAAAAACACAAAAAAGAGGCAGGTGCTGATTCGATGTGCTGACTCAGTTTCAAGAAGCATGCATAAAAACACCCATCTGAGCTTATATATATTTGTGTATATATATATATATATATATAGGGTTTACTCTGCTAATGGATTAGCCACAAAAAAATGCATTCTATTTTTCTGATTTAAACCATGCTCTATATAATTTTATGAGGTTTCTTAATTAGTTTTTAAATTTTAGCGTAAAGGTACAAAAATCTTGCACTGAAATTCATATCTAAAATGCCGCTATAAATGATTACATGCAATAAGCACTGGATTATATTAAATGTTCTGTGGAATAAGGTTGCAAGAGGAATATTTCAAATATCTAACTCACCACACCGAAACCATTACACATTGCACCCTTTTTTCACCTCTTATGCTGTAACTGAGAAAGCCAATTCAATTTCAATTTGATGGTGTGAATTGCTATCTACCAACAAAAAGTCTAATAAATTAGTTAGTAAAATACAATAAGTTGACTTTACCAACTTAATTGTGTGTCGAAATCATGATGTATGAATACTGTATGGATCATAATAGACGATCATGTGGGAAACTGCTTCACTATTTCCAATTGCTCTAGCATGTCCTCTTTGACGTTTTATGGACTCATCTGTATGATTAGTTGCTGTAAACTTAAACATCTTTTAACCAGCTTAAAAGAGAAAAAATAAAACTTGTGTTATATCCATTTATGTAAGACAGAAAGTCATGCCAAGGCATTTGCAAACTTACATCGGTTTCTAACAGATTATGCATGGAGCTCTCTGCCATCTCTTTGGACTCATGGAACTTGTCCAGGGACTGCCTAATCTCTTCATCAGGGATTTTACCTTGGCGCTTCTTTTTATAGTCATAGTCCAAACGGCGGCCTTCCAACTTCTTTAAGTGGTACTGTGAGATAACACACAAGGATGAGGGTGAGATTAAAAATCTCATTCGAAATAAAACTAATATCTTTATAATTTTGTTGTGTTATTTTTCCCAGGCTTACAAAGCACAAACCTCACAGTTCAGTGCAAAGCCTGTATACAAATAAACTTGTCACATCTTTGCTCTACCTGAATATCTTTAATATCCTTATCAGCGACCGCCTGCAGTGGGTCAATAAAATTCTGCTTCACATCGATATCCAGGGAGTCCTTAACTTCAGCCAGCCTCTTCATCGCCTCTCCAACATCCACCAGAGCTCCTCCTATAACATGCACACAAGTACAAAAGTAGGATATTAGGACTGCCTTGGGTCAATATTAAATCAGTAGATATTTGCATAGTCATATTGTATAACTGCAGACCCTTTCTCAAACACAAGTTCCTTCCCCAGCAGGGTTAGAACAATGTTACTTGGAAAAAAAACATAGATTTGCACAGCTGCAGTTTATATTGATCTTTGTTTTAGTTTTTAAATGTGTTGTGATTTTCATAATGGTAAAGTTCCAAGGAAAATTATTTGCACTTCATAGAAAGACCTGTCTGGAAGAACATCGGAGTTTTCTCCTCGCATTTAACATTCTTAACGCAGACTCTGCCGTGAGTTCAACTTGAACGTCTAGTTGCTTTTCTCTACTTCCATATACAGTTTGGTACTAAATTTGAATAGAGCCGACTTCTAAATAAAGTCATTGTAAAACTAAGTGAAATGCAAAACATTAACTCCACAGAAAAACTAGGTCTGCTTTTAAAAATGCAATGCTGACCAAGTACAACAACTGTTGCTGTGTGGATGTGAAATGAGCTCCCATTTAAAGATGGGAAGTTCACCACCAAATGCCAGATGAATGTGCTTCTCAAACAGAATGAGAAGTATGAGCGCTTTTCACTTCCTGAGTGTTTTTGGTTTCCTGTTTCATCCAAATATGCCCCCAGATTTAACACCAGGCTGTTTTGTAAGAGCATATAATAAGATATATCGATATATTGATAAACACTACATCCTCACAACCGTTCAGTAAGTCTTACCAAAGCTATTGTCCTCCCCTATGTCCCGTCCATATTTAGTCATAGACTCCCCCAGAAGTCCCTCTGGCTGGGGGTAACCAGGACTGTTCACCTGCCCACGGATTTTGGACACGGTGTTAAGCATGGTGAGCTTAGCTCTCGACGCAGGATTGGGCTGCAGATACTCTGATGTTTTCCCAATGACATCCACTACTGCTTTACTGGTAACATCTGCTTTCTGGAGCGACATGAGAAGGCAAAAAAAAAAAAGAGAGCATTTGTCAAAGAATCATTGGTGGTATTATTTGATTTGAGCAAGATAATCCAATTAATTATGCTGTAATTACCCTTTCAAGTTCTTTAAAGTCTTCATCCAGTTTGGTTCCTTCTGCACCTCCAACCTTCTCACTCATCATCTGTGGAAATAAAGCAAGTAGAAGGATTACTTTCAAGAATAAATTTCAATGTTGATGTAATGACATAATCCAACATAATGTGCTACTTGTCACTTCTATATTTTTTTTATTTCTGGTACAAAGAACAGCAGGAGCAGGTTAGGGTATTGTTCATTTAGTTCAAAGCTCTACTAATGAATATTCTCTCGTTTCTGGCATGATTTTGTTAATAAATTGTTATTTGTGTTTCAAAATATGAACAGGACATTGAAGAAATGTTTTAGTTCAAATAGTAAATGCTTTAACCCAAATCAAAGAATCACACACTTCATTTTTTAGGCAAAATATGATTTTTACAAACAGATCATATATTTAAACAATCTATTTATGGTCTAAATGTTTATAAGTTTATTTTCACATCTAGTTTATTCTTATTAAACAAATATTACAGAAAGAAAAATACTGCCAACTCTTTCCAAAGTCTTAAAGCCTTTCTTAATTGACGTCCTGATATATTCAGCTACTTTTTGAGCTCCGAGGAGCACACAGGGATGCTAAATTAATGCTCCATTAATTTAGGAACATGGACAAAAGACTTGGTTCAGGACTATAAAGCTCCATGCTCTTTCTTTCTAATTTATGAGGAGTAATCCTTTTGCACTGGGAGCAACCTCCTAACGTCTGTGCTTAAGAACTTCAATTTTATATGAAGGCTTCTCTGCTTTTTCCATCAAGTCAGCAAATGCATCACAGTTTCCTACATGATGACCACAGGAAATGCTTTGTTTTACAGTGCAAAAATGTTACTTTATAATCTCTCTCTTACACACACATGCACACACCCCCACAGGAGATTCACAGCTCAATAGAAAACTGAAAATGTGCTGGTATACATGTTATTTAGAACATAGATAGAAACACCAGATGGATTTAACCAGATGATTATTTTCTATAGTTTAAATAAAACCACTTAATTAGTTTGTCTGGATTATACATAATCTCAAAAACTTCTCCAAACATGAATGAAGAAAACCCAATAACACTCAAAAGCAGAAAAGAGGCTGTTTCAGCATCTTTTTGGTTTCCTAGAGCAAAAAAGATAAGATAAATTAAAAATTAAGAGTATGACCAATTTACTTTCTACACTAATTATATCGGCAGCTACAACTGCTATTATACTGATTTGCAGTCAACAGATAGTTTTTATGATTTGGACTTTTTCATTTTAACAAAAGCTACAGCCAAGCCACACTGACGTGTATCTCGTTTGACATATGAATGCTCCATATCTCAAACGAGTTCAGCTCTATTCAAGGTGGCTCCGCAAACAAAAAGTCTAAAAACAGGTTTTTAGACCAACAGTGAAGCATCCGATCCACTGTCAAACGACCTGATTTAAAGTTCTCAAAAGCTAAAGTGGCTTCAAGTTTGGAAGAAGATCAACTTTACTGATGATAAATCACAGGGTTTCATTGCAAACCACAGAAAGACAAGCAGCATGCAAGATTTGCAGCTAAAAAACACTGAGGGGCGTCTGATGATCCAATAGTGGAGACAAAGTTGCTGTGAGTTATTTTTACAGTTGCTGAATGCGCACTATGAAGTCAGACAGGCTGCTCCATTTTATGCTCAGAGCGATGTTTTATTAACTGCTTTATGCCTGTGTGTTATATTGTTAAGAGGTCTTGAAGCCAATTAAAATTGATTCAATTACATCTAATTTTAATCAACTGTGTTGACTGTATTTACAGCCACTTATTAGATTTAAAGTAAAGGTTGCCAAATAAATTTCCATTCACTGGGAATATATCATCATTCTAAATACCCAACCTTTTTTTATTTGTGAAAATACTTGACTACTATTAAAGAGCTTTAAATCCTTTTTTTGTCGTGCTGGAGTTAGCCGCTTGTTTCTAAGCTCCTTTATTTTAAGTGCAAATCTTTCTTACTTTACCTATTTTGTGGTATGAAATACCACAATGTAAATAATGTAAATAGGCTTCTTTGAAGTAAAATTGTTCAGCCAAAATTAATCTAATTTTATATATACTTTTATTTATATGTATATTTTTATATAAATATATATTAGCAGTAGCCTTACAACATATAATTAATATTTCACAGTTATATGTATATTTTCCATGTTAATTGACTGATAGTAACTTTTGCCAGCTAACCTCCTTCCATGTAGATATTTTGAAAAAGGCAATTTAGTTTTTTTTTTCATTCACATAAGAATCTGAAAGCAAGTCCTTCCTAATATTAGCATAACAAGATCTTGTCAGGCAGCTTTTGCTTGGACCTTGTCATCAGTCTCTTCATTTTCATTCCTTTTAAAACCAGATGAACAAGTTGGCATTGGTGTTTTTCTCCAGGCATTTGCCAAAGGAATTCTGGATGCACTTCTCAGGTACATATCTGTATTTGGTATGTAGGACATCTGTTGTAACCAATCCATACTGCAATGGTCAAGGTATACAAGAGCGTACCATCTGTACCACCACCCATCTGTTATCAATGTTAGCTACAAAGTATGACTACTGGACAAACCTTTAACCTAGAAGATGACTCAGTTATATTTATCGCTGCAGTTCTGGCTCATTCCCAGTGAATGAGCCAGAACAATGACAGAACCTGAATGAAGTCATCGTTACGTCTGTCATTTCCCCAGAGTGACAAACCTGAATATCTTGGGTGAAACCAGTCAATTACATACAGGCTATAATCTGCAATCACATGACACTGAGAACCTGCCAATGATATACCTGCTGAGCACATTGCTTCATTTGTATGATGTTCCACCAAAAACAAGCACCAGCTGCAACAATGCTGCCACCAAAACAAAGCCTACTGGTTTCGCAAGTCATGACATGCTGGGAGGCATGTTTGTATGAACAATTACATATTCAACCCACAAGTCTTCAGAAACAACTCAAAATAGTGGGTGACTGCTACCTAAAATTTGACTGAACTAATGCAACAAAATTAGAGGAGCCTTATTATGTAATCTGTAATCAAAAATCATTCAATAAAAACTGTTAAATCCAACATACTCCAGTATCTTTTTTTTTAACTCTTGTTGAAAATAAACATTTACCATAAATTTTTAAGGTATGATGGAGAACGTAGGAATACAGTTCTAATGTGCTTATGAATGTAAACAATTTAAATGAACTAACCAACTCATTTAGGCTCTTGCATCATAATCGTCATAATATTACCTCAAATGTCTATACTGAGGATAAATATGGTAAAATCTACGGTACGTCTTAACCCATGACTAGACAAAACTAAAACCCCACCGCCATTGCAAAGTCTAAAACCCTTTATGTCTGATTTAAGAGAGCTAACCCTCTCGAACAGATGGTGCTAATCCTGCGTACTTTGGCGCTAATGTAGTGAGCATCTAGTTAAAACGAAACTTGGCAACAAACTACAGAAGATAAACATCTCCATTTACATGCTTGTGAATAAAACTTTGTTTAAAAGAGGGAAGTAGCTCTAAGAAGTAGCTCTAAAATGAAGAACCCAAATCTAAACCAGACAGACGAATTAACCAACTAGAGCAGAGCGTTAGCAACTAAGTTTAGTTAACCTGAGATTAGCATGAGCTAATTTAAGACTAACTGAAGAGGGGGCAGGTTTAAAGAGTTTAACTGCAACACGAATTCGTGTCTTCTCTAATTCAAAGCATTTTCCAGACCTAGAACGCTTGTTTTGGTTCCCGAAAATCCTTTCTACTTCAGGGAACTTGGTAGCTTAAAGCAAGAGTAACAGAAGTAGGAGAGCAGCGGAGCTGTGGAAGCAGCAGGCTAATGTCTGAGAAGTCAACTCGGTTACCTGACTGGCTTTGAAAAATTGCTTCTTAAATCCTGCGACCGACATCTTCTCAGCGCTTCCTCCTTGTCCTCTCTCGGGAAAATGTGTGCAAAAAAGCTTCTGTGAACAACTACAGCCCTAAATCTGTCGAGAAAACACGTCTCCAAACTTTGCTCCGCGGATAAGAAACTTGCTAGGCAACCACGATTTCCTGACTTCAAGAGTGGGCGGAACCGAGCGGGTTCAAAACACACGTCGACACAAACAGTGAGTCGGTCCACTTCCTTCTACAATTACTTTATTGCACTAATTTATTATTCACCTTATTACGGAATATAGCTCCAGTCCACGTCTGAACATGTGTATTAACAGTTTTACTTCTGTTATTATTATTTATTTTGTGTTAATATTTGATCTAGTTAAAAAATAAATAATCGAAAGCATCATATTGTGTTAAAACAGCTTCTCAGAGGATGATTCTAAGAGAAAATAACTACAACAAAATCTAAATTTATTTATGGAGCCAGATAAGATATGTACCCTAAATAATAAAGACTACTGGCTATAATAAATGGCATCACTGTGCAGTAAAGAATAATAGTGACTGTTGTAAGAGTAATACCCCAAGTGAGCTATTCCCTACAACTATAACCATTCCCTTCAGCCCACAACCTTTTTATGTGAGCTGCACCAATCGATTGGAAAGAAATCAAGATCAGGTAGGGGAACAATGACTTCAGGGGCTAGCGGATCAGTAGATCTAAAGCTTTTTCTTTTTTCATGTTCATTAAATGTGTCAAAATACAGAATTTCTACTATATGTCAAAACAAATGCCTCCACCATGAACGTGGACTTAAAATCAGGTAGAGCTCAAGAAATGTGCTTTGCTGCATAGATTAGGATAATTTTGTAGTTCCTTTATTTAATTATTTTTTGTTGGGTCCCTAACAACCAGCTATGGCATATTTTATCTAATGACCAGCTATTTCTCTCTTTCATGTGGAAAAGTCATTAGGAAAATATTGGTCAAAATTTGAATCAGTAATTGTCACATCCTTACCAAAATCAGCAATCTTAATTGACCAGCAGTATTTCTTTTGCTTAGGTAGTTTTCTGGATGTAGTGGGAGGCGGTGGGGGTCTCATTTGTTGTAATGCAGATGTTACTCTGGGTCTGCTATGGTGAAGAAAGAGCTTAACCAAAGAGCAAGCCTCTTGATTTTCCAGTCTGTTCACCTTTCTGCTCACCATCATATTAGGGGGAGCTTGAAGTCGAACTGCTACTGTTCTGGATTGAAAGAAGGCTCATGAAGTTGCTCACACATCTGATTGGGGAGCTTCTCTTTGGATGTTTTCCTTTGACGTCCTGTTGGGAGGAGACCAGGTAGATCCAAAACACTCTGGACGGCCCACACGTCCCTTCTGGCCTTTTGTACAAGAATAAGTTGAAGAAACTGGACTTACCCATGCCTAACCCATTCTGAGCTATGGTTTAGCTCATTGTATTATATTATATCAAATAAAGTCAGCAAATTTTTGTTAGCATGGAATAAAAGTTTTTAAATGTTAATCTGTTTTTAAAAACACTTTTCAGTTGAAATATCCAGATCATGACTCACCAGTCTAAGTATTTCAGATTCATCAGAAATAACTGACAGCTATTTAGGCTACAGCATTAAATATGAAATTTCAAATCAGATAGTAGCTTCAGCAACATTGCAGGTTTTCTATCAGTACCCACACTTTGCAGAACTCAGGGCTCTGAATTTCGAATTACTTCTAAGTGTAAATAGGTAATAAAAAACACCTTAGTGAGCAACTTGGTTGACATATTTTTCCCAAACACTTGTATTGCCCCCTGCGTATTGGCACCCGTGGTGGTGAGCCATATTCCTCACATTAGAAAGCTCCAGGGAACAATAATACAAAATTGTTTTGGCCATTTAATTGTTGCAACACTGAATGATTATTCATCTAAAATTTTCATTCATTTCTTAATAAACATGTAGCTTGTTAAATGGCTCTGACTAGTATGGTGCTACAAAATTCCTTTTGGACATGCTGGATCATGAAAAAAGGCTTAAAAAAAACTGACATGTGGCATGAACATTGGGATTCAGAGCATAAAATTTTTTTAAACCTCTAAAATATCCAACACTACTCCAAAAAGAGCAGGCGTAATAAAATGTTGCACATCATTTACAAAAAAAAAAATAAAATAAAAAATTAAAAATTAAAAGTGACAGGAGGTATGCATCCTGTCATACCTCCTGTCACCAAATAAAAACACAAACATCTCCAAAGGAAAAGAAACCATTTATTACATTCTCAAAACCACATATAATGTATCCGATTGGACAACAATATATATTGAGCTGTGTGACTCTGTTATTCTTGAACTAGTAAGATACCTGTAGTACGTTTTGTCATTCAGGGAAACAAAAAGGGGAGTCAAACTATATTTTTTTTGTTTGATGTTTTCCTAAATGTCTTTAATTAAAAAATAAAAAATAAATCACTGACTTTACGAGACCAAAGGTGGAGACACATGAGAAAAATGTGGATAAAAGACTGACGAATAACTGAAAAATCACAGCAAAAGAAACATGAAACTCTGATAACAAAATTTCTTTTGAACACTAACTGATTTTTTTTTCTTCGTTTTATTTCGTTTTAAAATCCTATGAATCTGAACTTGATTGTTACAACATTAGGACAAACAAAGACGGGCTTTGACACTCTGTGGTTAACATTCACAAAAATAGAGCTTACGTCCACAGTGATTATGGTTATGGGTCTTAGGTGCAAAGGTGTGAGAAGTACAAGGCTAAAAAGATGACACTTGCAATAAAGGGACAAGAGATTACAGCTTTCTCCCTGAGCAGCAAGCAGCGGGTCCTCATGTTCTGCTCAAGAACGACACAGCTCCCCGAGTAAGACATTGTCATCACCTTCGGAACAGTGTGTTATATACATGAATGAATTGTAAACAGTTATGGCTGATTTGTTTTGTGGCAGATCTGGAGTAAAATAATGAACAAAGAAAAGAAACCAAAAACAAATTGAGTGAAGTCTTACTGGCATGGAAGCAAAACTCAGGGGGGCAGCTGGTAGCTCTGTCTGGACTAGTGTCAAGTGAGAAACAGGAAAGTATAAGTGCTTGATATTTGGAAAACTGTTGGGTGTAGGACTAAAGGAGAGAAACTCCAAATGTACAAAATAATACAGTTGCACCAACCAGCAGAGAGGTTTTATGATGCATATGGACCATCGCAATCCCAGCCTCGAGCTAGATGCAACGCGTTCGGCAAAACACAGGTACATCAACGTATTCCTGCCGTGCTGGCTGCCTGTCAGAAACATCTGGCAGTGTCGCCATGTAGTCCGTTAAGTCGTCGTTTGGCTTGCTGTCTCTCTTGCTGAATGTCCGCGTTCGTCCTCTTATCGCTTTCAGCAGGGGTGGGCAGCAGCAGTGCAGAGCGAAAGCCAACAGTTCAAAATGCAAGGCATTTTTCTCTTTTCTTTTTTCTTTCATTACTGTGTGCGAGTTTGCTGCCTCTCCCCTGCTATGATAAATCAGCAACAAGTGTCCACCCCCTTGCTTGCAGGATGGCCGTCCCTTTGCCGTTGGGCCAAGAGGGGGTTGTTGCAGTGGAAACCTGAGAATACTCCCAAGAGAGGAAAAAATCATCCAGAAAAAAAAGAAAAAATAATAAAAAAAGATCTGAGTCCAAATATCAGTTGTGCCTCCGTATCCGCTTTACTCCTTTTTCTTCCCCCACACATTCTTACTCTTTCCATATAGTCATATAGATATCTATTTACATTCTTATTTAAAATATTTTTTTTCTTATAAACGTGTATATAAATTAAAGATAGTTTCATCTTTTCCTGTGTCTAAGTGGCATTTACAAGGAAGGGGGTGTGTGGGACTGAGGTTTTTTCATTGCATTACAAAAGCCTATGAAAAGGCAGCACCTAACACTATTTACTGTGAGTGAAACTGATTGCTGACTTCACCATAGGCCGTGAGTCGGTTTCTATGTGTTTTTCTATGCATGTCAGAAGAACCTCTGATCTGTGATCTTGGTCCCTAAGTGCGGATCAGTGAAAGGATGCACAGAAATGCATGTACATCCCTCTGAGATGCATAAGATTGAGAACTTTTGACTAACATCTGCGCCAATATTGACATCGTGCCAGTTCTGCGTGAGAAGCTTTGCTTTCGAGTGGCAGGATTGTACATTCATCGTTGTTTGGTTCTCATTTGTGCACTGGTGCTAATAGACGAGGTACATTCAAAACTAGTTCGGCGATCCCCAGTGGATCAATGCTTAAATATCTTTTAGAGCTTGGAGCTGTTACATGCCGTGTGGGCTGCTGTGATTTTAATAAGATGCCCACACACTGGTTTACAATGCTACAATTTGCAGTAGAGCAGGAGCATGTGTGGTATGTAGTGTAAGGTGCTTCGCCTGCTGCTGGGATAGTGGAGGACTACTTTGGGAGACTGAGTATTTAGAGTCCTGGATTGTCTCTATAACCGCTGGATTTCTGTCGCTCTCTGTCTCACGTTTTCCCCCTCTACTTTCTGTTACACTCTCCTCATCTCTCCTGTCTTCTCTCGTTGCCTAGCTGTCGGTGGAGTCCGGCAGAGGCATCTCACTGCCAAACACTTCCCGGTACAGCGGTGGAAAACTGTAGGCAGTCTCTGGGTGGACCAAGCGGAAAAACTCCAGTTTATCAACGTGGAGATTACAGATGGACTTCATTATGGGCAGCTTAGACAGCATCTGTTAGAGAAAAGAAAGCAATACAAATTCAATGAGCAAGTGTATGAGTTTAAAGCAAGCTATTTTAAATACACACCTAATACGCTATGCAGTGAAATGAAGAAGTGAAACTGAAATAATAAATTAACTTTTTTCAAAGTCTTATTGCAGACTTTTAAATTATCAACAAAATTGAATAGTTTTTGTGTGTGTGTGTGTGTTTTTGATCATCTGGTGACAGGCGTTTCTCCTGTGAGACTTGATTTATACAATGAACAATAATATTCTAATCTCCCATCCTGGAAAGTTTTCTTGTTTACACAATCATCAGCTTTTCTAATCACTCTTTTATTGTGGTCCCCATGAAGGGTGTGTATTTGAACTTCTTCTGCTTGAAGTGTGCTGCTCTGGGCTTTGCTATGTTGGCTTAGTATTTTAAAAACCAATGCTACTTTTAATTTATTTTACAATCTGAAATTCAGATGTGTGAAAAACAGAAATGCACGCAATCCTACAGTTCCAGTTGCGAAGAGAAAAAATGTAAACATTTGCATAATGTTATTCTTAGCAATCAGGCTCTTTACTTCTAGAAATTGTTGCTATTAATGTCTTTTTATACATTCGAACTCCATAGGAGGGTTATGCTAAATGATGATTTCCAACTTGGAACTAGAAACTCAAGGAATTAGACAATTTATAATGCCAGTATTATACTGATGCTCAAATTGACCAATGTCTAAAACTTGTCCAAACTTTCTTGTTAACAGTGTTATGTTTGACAATGCTAACATTTGGATAACGACACCTTAGTAGTAAAGAAATATTGTCATAATCAGCTTCTTTCACCAGAAGGTGCATGTTAACATACAGTCATTGAATTAGAATATTCTGATGAGAATAATTTGTCAGACCAAAAATATCTTTAAAAAAATAATTTTATTATTAAATGTTGTGTTTTTCGTAGCTGCAAGGAGAAAATGATGACACTTAACAGAAATATTGAGACTATATAAGGCTGTTTTATGTAGTGGATTGAGTTACTGAAAAAAGTTATTTTTCTATAATATTCTATATATGTTAAAAGACATCGAAGTTTGAGGGCCATTTTCATGAATTTGCAACAGGCCAAACCTTCAAAAATCCAAATCCAATGAATGCGTTTAATGCATGATAAAGTCAAAGAAGCTGGCTTGACTAGTTGTGCTTACCTTGTCCAGTTTCTCCTCAGAAGCACCAGTCTTCTGTAGATTGTGCTGCAGAGCCAGGTAGACTTTCTCTTGGAGCTTCTGAACCTTCTGACCTTCTGCCAGCCAGGGTCGATCTACGAAAGCAGATATTTTAAATACAGTTCAAATTGCAGATTTTATGACATCGCTTTATACTATTGAAAGAATGCATTTTATCTGTTTGACAGATGATTCATGCATTTAACCAAAAGGTTATTGAATGGCTGAAATGCTGAGATCTCTCTATATGGCAGTTTAACTACTGAGTTAAAATTAATCATTTGTGAGAAGTTCATTCAAAACCGCTACTGAAGTGAAGATATTGCTTTTCACAAAAAGAGTGAAAGGCTCACAAATAGACATAAAGTTACAGGAAAAAAAAACTCAGATAAATAATCTAAGAAAATCAACATAAACATCTAATAAAACGATTAAATAAAATTTAGCTTTTAACTTATTTCTTCATATTAAGACCTTTTTGTAAGTGACAGAACGAGATAAAATATTCATAATTTTTGCTAAACAGTGTGCACATGCTTTCAAGATCTTTATAAATGCTTTGATACAGCAGAAGAGAGTAAAAATAATTACCAGGTGACAGAAGCACAGCAGCGCTAAACAGAGCCATTTCTTCATCTGAGAGCTGCAGACGGC
This sequence comes from Phalloptychus januarius, assembly GCA_902982915.1. NCBI lineage: Eukaryota > Metazoa > Chordata > Actinopteri > Cyprinodontiformes > Poeciliidae > Phalloptychus > Phalloptychus januarius. Next base: position 9,137,158 of record CADWAE010000466.1, on the reverse strand, counting down.
TGAGACCTTTTCCCAGCTCAAAAACGGCGCTCACCAGATCATCACACCCTGCAAAAGCAACATAGTGCACCTAATAAGTAACTCGATAACCAGAGACTCTGCCATCCCTTTTTAACATCATCACTGAACTAAAATCCAACCTAGTAGGTTTAGTGCAAAAATGAATAAATGAGCCCTCTTTGTCTGCAAACTGAGAAAAACTAAACTTCTCCCAATTTATCTGAGTTGTCATTTGGCTAAACCTTGTAAATGTACTTGCACGTTTTAACATTTTGTCATGCTATAACCAGAAATATTATAATATTTTATTGAAACTTTTTGGAATTGTGCAAAACTATATGTGATTTCCTTCTGCAGCATGCTTCGTGGATAAAATCACAATTAAAAAAAGCAAACCACTAGGTGGCGATGTAGCACAATGGTGGTGATACAGAAGAAAAAACCTGAGTTAAACATTTCACTTCTTTTCCAGGCTTCATCTGATTAAAGGTCATTCTGTAAATAGGACTGCAACTAAAGGAAGTTGTTTTTTTTCTCAGTTCTTTCCTTAGAAAAAATAAATTTTGTCAACTAAAACAATTAAAAATGCTCTCAAGTAGATTATGCTGATTAATGGTATAACACTCTATTCAAGAATATGTAGAAAACATTTCTCCAGCTTGCCTAAGCCATGTACAACTTCAGACTCCTAGATAGTTTTTGAGTGTTTCAACACATAAAGAAAAACTTCCCCAAACTGATCCTCACCCAGAGCTTTGAAGAACTGAGCTGAGGCAAATTTTCCATTGAAGAAGATGGTGTTGTTGTTGCTGTTAAAGGCGCGACACATGCGTATGAGTAGGACCTCCAGACAACCTAAAAAAAGGTAGCCAGAAACAAAGGAATAGACATGGAGAGACGGAGAGAGAAGAAGAAGACGAATAGGAAGATGGAGGACGAAGAAAGGTGCAAAAATACTCCAAACATGCAAAAACATACAACAAATTATCAATTTTGAGTCAAATTAGTGCACAGCATATACAAGACAAAATTGAACAAGTTAATATTTTATAGGATAGTACAAATATCCAACAAGGTTTGTTGTTTAGCCCAAACCATTTAAAGAAAGTAAAACATTGTCAAATATATGCAGGAAATTATAAATAATTAATTTTGTTTTCAGAATTTAGTATTTCTCCCCAGTGTTTAGAGCAGGTGTTTATTTAAAAAAAAAAAAAAAGTATATATATATATATTTTTTTTTAATAATGCAAAATAACAGGTAGAGGCAGAAGGTTGGAGACAAAAAACAAGAAGGAAGGATTTTCAGTTAGCAAGATTAAAACATTATTCACTTTGAAAGAATTTTACTTTGTGAAAAAATGCATTGATATTTTGGAGCGTACACTGACCTGCTTTCAGTAAAATAATCTGATCATTCTGGCACAGGTCCATAAAGCCGGATGTGCGCTTGGCAAACTCCACCACATACTGGATGGCATTGGTGATGTGATGTGCGCACTGCTGCCACATCCACTCGGCCGACTGAAAAAGGTCACAAACAGAGCATTACTTCAAGTTTAAGTTTAATTCTATGATAAGATACAAATTGAGAAGCTGGTATCTTTCTAATTAGCTGTACTGTCGCTAGAAATAGTCCTGAAACTATCTTGGATCTGGACTCCAGATTTGGAAATGAAAGCATGCTTAATATAACAGTGTTTATACTTTAAGGGGACCACAGAAGAGATTTTCATTTATGTGTTTAATAAAGTTAGCTATAATGTTCTTATTTTTCATCTTCAACAGATAATTGATTTATAAGAGTATTTGCGCTCACAAGTACTTTTTAATGGTGGGGTCCCTCAGGGCTCTATGCCTAAGCTGTACTGTGCTGTCTAGATTTAAACGTTTTCCATTATTTTTCCATTATTCTTGATACTTGGAAGTCAGGTCTGGGAATGAGATCAGATCCAATTTAACAGTTTTCAAACTTCAAGGAGTAAAATCTGGAAAACTCCACAAGGACATATACCACACCAATATAACGCCTAAAATATGCTGGCGAATTACATACATCTAAAACTTGACTCTCTTGTAAACTTGCAAAGAAAAAGTTTCACTATAGTAAACAAGTTGCTTATCATTCTTTTATAAAACTCAATCACTATGAAGGACACAGCATTTTTGCTTTGCTTGTTTTTTTTTTGTTTTTTGCACACCTTGTTTTGGAAAACTCTGGTTTCTTCAGTTGTGTAATGTACCCAGGTGAATCTCTTCATGTCCTCTGCGCTGTACTGGCATGTTTCCAAGTGAGACTTGACAATACTCTGAGTGATATGCTCTGGAAAGGAAAAACACACATGTCCAAAGTCAGTGTTGTCTCGCTCTAAGCATTTTTGAGGTCATTGTGGAACGTTTATGGTTTGAAAAGACAGCAAAGGCAGACCTATAGCAGTGCGGTCTTAACATCTAAAAATTGACATAACTGTTAAGCACTACCGAGTGCTTAACAGTTTTTTGCAATACCGAGTAGTTTTAACAGTCAATTTTCTCACTTTTTTTTCCCTTCAGCTTTTAGATGATTTTCTCCTCCCCCACCAGTAATAACACATTTTAATTACTTCCTTTATTGACCCTCGGAGCCTGTCTGAAAACAGCCCCCTTTTGCCGGCAACCACCTAATAAACCTGACACGTACAACTCCTTAAGGTATCTTGAGACGTGTGTAGAAGTATTTGATCCTTTAATGTGCACCAATGTGACACTGACACCATCCTTTTGCCTGGCCAGGTTTGTGAAGTGAAGATTAACTTACTGCTTCCTCGTATCACCATCATAATGTTGCCCTCGTTCCACTTTACAGTTCAGTATAAAGTACACCTATGAGATATATCTTTGTCCTTGGTTATCAGAGAATTATCTCCGCGTAGAAACACAGTTAAGGATTAACCAATAACGAGCTCCAATAAACCAAATTGTGAGACAGGCAGATATAGGCTGTTATGTTAATCTGTTACTGATCAGCTCTGGTTTTATGTAGATAAATTCTTCATGTTTTTGTGACTGTTACTGTTCAGAAAGGGGGGACAAGTGGAGTATCAGTTGTTATGTTTCTGTTTTCAGTCTCACCGAGGTCTGTTACTGAGCAGTCATCAGGAAGCTGGTCCAAAAGTGACTGTCTGCGTGCCAGAAGCGAGTGTGTGAGCAGGAGTTGGGTCCCACAACTGTCTGCCGTGTCCATTAGGGTCTGCTGTGGGGAGTTCTGACTGGACGAGGAAGCGGAAGACGAGGATGAGGAGCTAGATGTGTTCCCGGTGCTGCCTCCTCCGCCTCCCAGCAGCTCCAGGCTGCAGTACTCGCTGGCCTCCTCGGGCGTCAGCGGTAGGTCAAAAAGGTCGGGCAGTGCGGCGATGTCATCCAGGTCGCTGAGGGTCGACGTGGACCCCCCGCTGCTGTAGGAGCGGCTCAGGCCCTCCTCGCCATCGTCCGCCCCGCTGCCGCAGCCTCCGTCCTCTCTGGGTAGAGACAGAGCTGTGGGGCCATTGGAGCCCACGCACTCTTGAGACTTTTGATGCTTTTGGACCTCGGCGTAGAGGCTGTCACGCTGCTTCTTTGACATGCGGCCAAACTTCACAGCTGCAGGGAGAAATTACATTTCATTGCAGTAGGTAGTCGCAGACAATCACTTCTCCACTACGGAGCCCTGCTTAATGAATGTTTACCGTCTCGGCTCATGCCCAGAGCCAGACACTTCTGAAGTCGGCAGTGCTGGCAACGGTTGCGGTTCGTTCGGTCAATCAGACAGTTCCTCTGGCGGGAGCAAGAGTACATGGCATTGTTCTGTTGGCTGCGACGGAAGAAACCCTGGAAGCACAAAAAAGCAAAAACCACCATCAGACCATAAGAATCAGTGCATGAAGGAATTTGGGTAAAGTTGTGGTTTCTTCCTCCTTTACCTTGCAGCCCTCACAGGTAATGACTCCATAGTGGATTCCTGAGGACTTGTCCCCACAGATCTTACAGGGGATGACCTCGATTTGAGCTGCAGGACAAAAACAAAGCCAGACCAACCACACGGTTTAGAAAACTTGCACACTGATGATTTTAGCAGAGAGCTCTGCAGAGTACGATTAATGATCTATAAAAATATAAACAGTCAGAGTGTACTTTAGTGCTCTTTTATTATTTAGTAAAACTTGAATACATAAACAGGACTAGACCTGCAATACTTTGTTTTTTTAATTTATGCGTCTATCAAGGAACCTGCAGTGCATTTTTTTTCTTGTCTGTGCTATATTGTGCATGCATCCTTAAAAAGAAAAGAAAAACAGAAATTACTTTCTTCCAGGAAAAGATTAACTGGTAATTTTCTTATTCAGACAAAACAAAGACTTTCATATGAGGATGTGTTTGGTTTGATTTTGAAACCGATAGGGCAGAAAACCGCCTGCCTTGAGTCTGTCTCTGTCTGAGCAGACTTTCTCTGTGAAGATTAATTTTGTCCAGCGTTGTTCAGACACGTTTAAATAGGTCACTCAGAAGAATAGAATGAGCTTCTATGACCTTTGGCTGTTGTTTCAAGACTCTCGTTTTCAATAGATTTGAACATTTTGTGTTTGACGGCAAGTTGTGAGGATTTTAGAAGGAGATTACAGATGACTGAACTTTATCCAACTCCACAGGTTTGGAGGCTGATCAGTGTCCTTTGGCAAAGCTCTGAACATTACATTCCCCACAATAAACTAAGTTCTCATTCGATGAAACCAGTGTCTGTAAATATTAATGTTTGGAGTTCATGCTGGTAAAGTTAAACATCCAGAATTACTACCACACATACTCCTTGCAGTCAAATTTAATATATTCTACTTCACTCATACTTCTGTTTTGACTCTCATTTTCAGTTATGTAATACCATAACATTTTCTCCACCGCTCACACTTTGTCATCATTTTGTTATTTCTGCTGTTCTTAGCGTTTTCGACAAATGTACAGCAAGGATGTTCAAGGAAAATGTGAGGACAACTTGTTCTTGATGTATCCTGCAGAGTCTGCTCCCTCATAAACTCCACAGCAAAGATTTACAGCAGAGCAGACTTTCTAACAAGCAGAAATGTGAGTGTGGAGTGGGGGGGGGGGGGCGCCCTCAGGAGGCAAGGCAAGCAAAGGGTATGTTATGGAAATTACTGTTTTTATTACAGCACACTGAAAACAGTTGAAAAAGCGTCTTGATATATGATTTTTTTATTTTTTTTTTCAGTGATACCAGATGCCGAAAAAAAGTCTTGAGTGTGTGGAAAGCAACAAACAGGTCAGCAGAAGAGAAGAACCGTAAAACTTATACAGGCATGTGAATATGCTACCTGAGAAGAAATTCTCTGAAAGATTTGCTGCTACATTTGCTAATCATTTCACCGCTAGACTCCTAGACATTTTACAAGGTCGATAAATGGAAAATCTTGAGAAAAACCCGTGCTAAGACATGGCACACCTTCACAACGACCATAGCTAAGGAATAGTCAACTAGTGGTCCTTGCCAATGTGCAGTAATCAGCAATGACATTACAGTAAAACAGGAAGGTAAAATTAGTGATGTTCAAAGTTCTTTCTTTGCTAGTACTGATTCCCTTTGAGAGCTGGTGTATTCCAAATTTTACTGTACTTTGTGTTTTTCTAAGCGCCGACATGCAACTAAACTAAAATGCAGTAAAGTATATACTATGGGTAGAAAGTAGAAAGAATCCCTTAGTTTGATAAAAAGGACTAAAAAATTACCAGTCAGTGACTGGTAAAGCCAGAAAACCAAAAATTGGCAGATTGCAATCTCTGACTTATTTATTGTTGTATTTCCAATTTAAAAAAAAAGATATTTTCCATATGCTACAATGCAAAGATGTGCTGATTGTTGAATCTTGGCAACAATCAAGATTTTTTTTTAGAACTAAGCATGGGTGTAACACTTTCTCTTCAGTAGCAGGCCTTCAGCTGGTCCTAATAAAACTGCTTAACATGGTTCAAACAACATGATTAAGAATCAGAAGTGTTTGCCAGCCTCTGAATCCCCTCACCCAGCAGCTTAAATGGTCTAACATCATTTATGGGATGCCAACTCAGTCCAAATAATTTCCACTGCGAAGCCCATGGGACAATTAAATCTACCAAATATTAGGAGTGCGATCATAATATTGTGGCTGATACTTAAAAGGCTTTGGGTTTAATTTTCGTGAGCTGTTATGTAACTCCTTGCTGCTCCTCTCCAGGAGGCCCCCTGACAGCATTAAAAGGTGTAGACTTCCAGTTTACGAGTCTGGGAGCCTGAAACATGCCTCATTACCAGAGGTTACTGCATGTTTCAAACGAACTCTTTTGCAAATCCCATGCTGACAACAATTAGCAGCTATTTCACAGTGGAGGACTATGACATAACCTTTGTAATGCTTAGAAAGTAACAATAACAGTACAGTTCTAATAATGTCATTTAAAGCACTTATATGTCGCTTATTTATTTACTTTGTGTTCTGTACAGCTGGACCAAACTCCAATCACTGTCGTACCTTCCTTGGCATTTCATTAAATGATGATTAAATGAAAAAATAATTGTGTGTTTTTATGTAAAGCTGCTATCACACCGTTTCTGATCATGCCACATAAACTGCTGCATTAAAATCATTCATACTTTGACATAACAACAAGATTTAGGGCAAAATCAAGCCCTTTTACATCTTTATAATGTGTGCCGCTTCTGATGCGCTTCCTTTTTGAATGATGCATCTGTTCGGATGAAGCGGGTGGAATTAACAATGTTGTCATTTATTTTATATATACTAAAGGATTAACTGACCATCTGGTAGTGAAATATAAAACCTCCATTAGTGCTCCTACATGAGCAGATATTCATTAGACAAAAAAAGGTTATGCCATTAGTTTCACTTTTAGTTTCAAACATCTAAGATAGTGAGGGAAATTACACAATGGCAAAGTGAGATTGGACACTGTTCTCAGTGGGTCATTGTTGCAACATTAGAGTCACAGTTGCATCATTTTATCGGCAGGTGAACGCATATTTGGTAAACAACCAAGCTTATCTGGTAAGAGCATTATTTTCAAATGTCACTTTGTCTTCCAACCCAATGGACATGAAAGGCAGACATCCATTAATGTCATTTTTCACATTTTAAAAAGGTGAAACTCAAAACATCAGCTGTGCTGTGTTTCTTCTGTCTAGACACACAAACACCAAGTTGCACACGCAGCGAAAGCTTAGATAACACCGTATGAAGTGTGGCGGTGCACACCCTTCACACGGCCTCTTCCCCCATGAAGAAACCGAGCATACAGGCAGATAGGAAATCGCATGACAGTAGCACATAAGACACATATACAAAGAAACCTTTTCTTCTGCTACAATTACTTCAAGAGACAGTCGGTCGGCGCCTGGGTTTGCCGGTCAGAGTGATCTGATCGGTTTTGTGTATGGAAAACTGTAGAGGAATTCAGAGGTTATTGTTGGACTCTGGAGTTCTGAAAAGCACAACTTTCCTCTTTCCTTTTTTGTTCCACAAACGCTCGACTGTCTCTTTGCTAAAACTGTTGACTAAAATAGTCCAACTGATGAGGGCAGCTGCAGGCATGCAATGGAAAAACATCACCCTCCTCTCTCGGCTCTCTGCCCCTCCCGCGCCTCATGGTTATATAACTCCTGTCGGGGAGCATTCTTTGCAAAAGCTCATTGAGCAAGCTCACTCTAGCAGCGCCGTCACCCCGCCCTTTTTGGGCTCTTCGCTTCCCACTGGCTGGTCGGTGCTGGCTACTGCCTCGGCACTGGCTGAATTATCCGTCACTCTGTGGCTGGAGCCTGTCAGCCCATGTGGACGTTCTGTCCCACTGACACACTTTCCCACTGCAGGCAGGGAGAGAGGTGGGAGGGAGTGGAACCAGCACTCTGTCCAAACCAGTTTTAAGGTGGAGTTGAATAATGCTAAAACTTTGTCACAAAGCATCTATGCAGTTACAGAATTAGCAGGGTTACGTAATTACAAGCTTTAAGACGATACAAGTCAGTGCACAATGTATATATATATACATATATATATATTTAGAGATTTGTCTGCCTCTTCAGCATGAAGTGCCAGTAACATGACACAACATGCGGTGTGACATTCATGGTACGGGCAGAGCACCACGCTCAAACCGGTCAAACCTTGAACTTGACCGTCTGCTTCCCACCCCTCTCTGTTCTCCTTTGACATTGAGTTTCTGCTTATTCTATTCTTGTGGTGTGCTGAGAGTCAGAAACACACAGATGCCCAGCCAACCATCCCAACCAGCTATGATACACACACACACGCACATACGCACTGCGCATTCTCTCCCAGCGTTCAACCCTTATTTGATATGCAAGCACAGTCAGAGTTATATTTTCTTAAAGCTTCTAGCCAGACATTGCTGTAAAAAAAAAGTGTTTCTTTTCTATTTGTTTTGTTGTAAATTATTATTTTACGGTGATATTACTTACTCTCCCTCAAGTAAACTTTCAAAAGCCTATGGTGACATCACCAGGCAAAGGGAGTTCTTTAGCATTTTTCTGTGTTTTCTCCTTTTATTTTCATGGTGTTTTGTATCTGTTAAGTTGCACTTAGGGTTGAAGCAAAATGTTTGAGAACACTGCACGGCTTTCAGAAATATGTGGTAACAATAAAACTGGTGGAAGCAGTTTCTAAAGAAGGCCAGGCAGACCGGAATGGTGAGATTTCATTGTCAGACATTTTAAATCATAGCTTTGAGTAAAGAACGAGCTGTTCTCCAAATTACTTTGTGTTTGTTGATGAGTTCCAATTAATAGATAATTAAATAATTAAAGAGCATTCACGGCAGAACTGCTGGTTTACCCAACATAGAGCTTCATAATTAGTCCTGTCTGACTAGTTAGCCTCAACACAACCACTCCTTAAATGTTTCATAACCTATGCTCCATCCCAATTAAAAGTGGCTCATTCACTAATAATGTTTTGATAATACCGGCTGATCTGCCCAGTTCTTATGACACTTGGAGTGTCATCAACACAAAAGCAGATTTAAGAATGATCTCCTTCGATACTCTTTTTAAAAACTTGACAGTTTCTGAAAAACTGTCAAGTTTTTTTCATTATGTAACCATGTTGTCATTGTCAATATACAAATAACTGTGAAAAATACACCAATATATTGCACCTTTAGCTATTTCACATTGCAATATCTTAGTATTAGCCAGATTTAGAAGAAGGTGGGACTTTGGGTTAGAGACAGTGTTACTGACCCCAACCTCACAAGTTTACTTCACAAATACAAACTACAACACTATGATGGTTTAACATCAACTTTAAGCTTTTTTAGGCCTGAAAAGATTCCAATAAACACAATGCTGTCTCTAGAAATGTCTTTGTCCATGCAAAAGAATATACAGTAACTATGTTAGACTTAAAATGGGTGACGTAACGTAGTCACTGAAATCCACGGAAAACAGAAAAGAAAACATGGAGTGTGTGCACACAAAGTATTTGATTTGGTTAGGAAGTTAGCACTCATATCTGAGAATGAGTTGAGCGTATTCTAGCTGCAGGTTAGGATTTGCTAGTAGCTGTTATGCTAACTAGTATTGGCTGGTAAAGCTTTATGTGGTAAAATACTATAAAAAGAAAATAAAAACCAGAAACATAAATATTGTACAGCATTAAATGTACCAGTAGTTGAAAGAGATGCCTTAAGTGCATCTACATATTTAATGCCCAGTACTTTGGGAATTTTTGCCATTTGAGTGTTTAATTATGTGGTTCTGCTCAGTGGCAAGTTCTGACTTTCCCAGTTTTTAATTCCGCATTCTCGTGGCATTCTTGTGATATTCCCAACTTAAGAACAAAAAGAACGCATCATCAAATTGGCAGGCGTTGCTTGGTTTGTGTTTGGTTACAGAGTCTTCTCAAAATAGTTGTGTGGGATATCTGGCACAGAAATCCAATACATGAAAACATCTCATTGTTATGACCCAATAAGTTTTCTTGGAAACCTTGAAAACTACGGTGTTTGTAAGAACTCCATTGGCGCTCCCTCAGTAATCCCTTGCCAAAGTCCAGCCCAGGCTGCCAGGCTGAGGCATGTTCTTTCAGTCTAAGCCATTTTGACTGAAAAACCATGAGTCAACCCTTTCCGATCAAAGATTTCAATTAGTTTTTATATGTCTTTTATGTGACTAACTTGACCATAACCTGGTAAAAGAATAAGGATCAACAAACTGAACTGGATGCGCCCAACCGTAGAATTAAAAACAGGAAATAAACTATGAGGAAGGTCTGTAGCAACTAGCTAACTCAAATGATGATTATACTTTCCAATATTTTTTGCTTTCAAAGAAAGCTTGTAAAGAGTAAAAAAAGTTGACACTTCCAAACTTTGACTCCACCATCGACAGCTCAGTAGAAGAAATTTGTGTTTACTATTGTGAAAATCAAAAGGAAAGGCATTTGAATACAATTATCTGCATTTTTGCTTCAAAAGTGACGTTACAGGCTGATTTCTAATCAGAATATGTACTTCTTTATCAATTAGCTGAAAGGTCTCAAAGGATTATGACTTGCGGAGGTGAAGCACTCTCTTGAGACACTTCAGGAAGATCAATACCAGCACCGCTTTTTGTTTCAAGCGTGATGCATAAGGTCTGGAGGGGTTTAAGTTTGTCCCAAAATCTGAGTAGACATCTGCAACAAATGATAACTGAGCAGAAAGAAAATGCAAAACAGGAACAGATTTTTCAGAGTAAACCAGGTGTTTTGAACTTCAGGGCTGCGAACCTTTATGCAAAGCAAACAAGAGAAGGAGACAGCTTTAACGGCAGAGACAAACATGTTGGCCTCTGACTGTTTATCAACCAGCTGAATGTACAAACTGGTTATCTCTACAAAGAAGTAATTCAGCAGAGGGTAGGTTTAAGGGAGAAGAAAAATCACTGACTGAGCCTCCAGCAGCTCGTTTCTCGATGTCCGGCGAGGAACAAGAAGGTGATAAAATGTCCGACGTGCCCCTGACCAGTGTGTCACGCAGTCAGTGTGTCAGGAATGATTTCTGATAAAGTCAAACACACCTAGCAACATCACACATGACAACCTGCATACACATAAAAGTGCCATCTAATCTTTATAATCCTGGGAAACTGCTGACGCACACGTAAATATTATTTCTTTCACAATGCAAATATCTTACAGAATGAGTAACAACATGGTTACAAATGCTGGTTGCTCCAATATGTGGTAGATTTCACACTTTCTGGTGAAACAAAATGAGAACAAAAACCAACCTTTCTGTGGCTTAAGTGTGGGGAATAATTTCTAGATTTTGTTTCCCTAAAATTATATGTAAAGGAATCTATTTTCAGAACTTTTTTGGATTGGGGGTTTTCAAACTCTCACATCTTTAACACTGAACTCTGAGGAGTACAGTGAAAGGGTGTTTCTGCTTTAACATAAAAAACAGTGCAGAGTAGGATGCTAAGTGTGCAGAATGTGTACAGTCTGGACATTTGCTGCTGGTGAGTTCGGTGGACTCTTTCTATTTTAAAAGATGCAAATACCGCTGGAGGCTGAGCTGGGGCCCACAGAGGGGAAACTGGAACAGAGCTGAGCACTTCACTGGCCTCTAACAGAGAGTGTCTGTCTGTGTGTGACACAAGTCTTGTGATCTTTTACTGCTGCTAAAACATTGTGTGGAAGTGCACAGATAGCTGACTACCTGCTACAGTAGAGCAGGGGAGTTCATAGCAAGCGGGTACAGTGGGTCAGCGTGCCAAAACTGCAGGGGAGTAGACTACAGAACTTGTTCTGATTGCATCTTATGTGCTCAGACTAGCATACAAAATGCTGACGTGTATTGTGAGAGAGCAAACAAGAGGTTTGTGAAGAAAAAACAAAACAAATTTTTTTTGGCCGAGCTAGCTAAGAAAGGACTGCAGTTTGTTTACATTTGGATATCCGGCCAGAGAGGGAACCTCCCTCCACCAGAGGCCCCAATGTTTCTCTGTCTGTCCCCAGCCCCTTTTTTTCTTGAGCAAAAAATCAATTTCCTCCCCGACAGAGATAAGACAACTCTCTTTGTAAGTCAACTCTATAGTCTTGCAGAAAAGGAAAAACAGTGAAAAGAGAAAGACAAGCAGCAACTTAAAACACTAGTTATTGAGGGGTTATTTGAAAAGGGAGTGAAGCTAAATGTTGCAGCTTGAGTTTTGTAAGAAATGTTAGAGCCAGCCTAATCAACTCTGACTCCAAACTAAGCAACAGTTCAGGGCCGCCAAACTAAGTAGGAGGCAACAAGTGTACTACAGTTGTCACAAAAGTCAAGCTTAGAAATCCAATTATTTAAATGATACATTATTGGTAACAAAGTAAACCTGTGGTATGTGGTATTTAAATTGCAAAAAAGTATCCAAACTATTTTAATGTCTTTCTATATAGTATAACTACATAAAGTGAAGAAGTAAAAACACTCAATGTTAAACTATGTGGAGATCAGTAAAAATGTAGTCTTTTTAATGTGAAAAACATTGAAGCTGACGTTATGGTGCCATGGCTGTAATGCGATATACTGATATTCTTTGGTTCATGTCACTTTCTAACTGGAAAATTAATCAGTTTAACAATGCTTGGGAATTTGAATATTAGTATTTGTTTAACTGTTTTGTTTGATGGTATTTATAGGGGATTACCTTTTGTTACCAGTTATATTAAAATATCAATTGCATGTCCAAACTTGAAACCCTTAAGTTTACCCAAATGTCTTTTTCAAATTTCTTCTTTTTTATTTACCACATGTCCCATGTTTAGTATTTCACTCTAAACTGGGATGTGGTTTTACAAAAGCATCATGTTGTTCTAAAGAAGTTTCATTTCTGGTGCCAACTAACAAATTAACAGTGACCCCAAATATCAGTTCAGTACACAAGTAGCTAGTAAACCAATTAGACTGATATAATGGAGACAGAAAATATATAATATTTTTCTCTAAATTTGACCCTTTTTTAGTGTAAATTCTTATATTTGTCATTTACTTTGTTTTTTGACTATCCCACATTTGTTCACTTTCAGTGGGTAACTGATTCCGAATCACAGATTTGGATCAGGTATTCAGTAAGAGAGCCAGTGACTAAGTTTCTGTTGTTTTTTTTCTTAAATTCCTTTCTATTTTATTGTGCCGTCAAGTTATTGTTTTTTTTTTTTTTTTTTTTATGGTCGTGTCTACCGACGTCCCCGGGGCCTCATACAGTCTATAAACGTCTCTGACAACTTCAGAAGCTGAAAAGGAGACCGCGCTCCTTAAGCCAGGGCAATATGAATTCATAGTAATTTCTTGAAATAAAATGCACTCAAACTCCTTTTGGGATTTCACTGCGCGTAACGTTTGCGCCTGCAGCCGCACATGGCGCTGCGCGCTTTTGCCGTCACGAAGCTTCCCAGAGTCCTCCTCCCCTCCCTCTGCTGTAGATGCTGTATAATGCTCCGTGACATAACTAGGTCAGTGGAACAGCCGGGTTTCTCTCTCCCTCCGTAACTCACAACTGTCGGCCATGCTGGCACAGCCATCACACCACAACAACACCAAAGATCGATCCTGTGTAACCTCGGCTGTGCGAAGGAGCACTTTGATCAATTTGGCAATCGCGGATTTCAAACGAAAACGATACAATTCAAGTTCATAGGTGCATAATAAACACATGAAATCATTGTGAAAACATTCCCTTATGTTTTACGACGCTACACAAATGGATGCAAAATAAAGGCATTAGAAAAACATCTATTTGATTAACATTGTAAGAAACCTGATAAGATCGATTACATAATAGTTTGGTTAACAAAACCCTCTCCCCTCCGCCCCCTCCCCATTTCCCTCGTTGCATAACTTCCAACCGAAAAAATCTTCAGAAGTCACAGGTGAGGATTTTTTTCTTCTTCTGACGTTTATGAATGAATTGCAAAATGCACCATTGCGCGTGCAGGAACCACAGCCTAAGCCTTGTTCTGAATTTCGCATTAAGAAAATACGCTTTTTTGTGTGCCTCTATTTATTCTCTTAATTTAAGCCTCACTGATCAGCCGCACTTGATGGGAATTTTGATGTTTTAGCAGAGCGCCGCCTCCGGTTCTGTGCGGCCATAATCCAGTCAGGAGGGATTAGTGCGCACTGGGAGGAAAAGCGGGCGCACTCTACAGAGTCCCTGCGCGCACACATGTGGCAACAAATCCAACCCAAAACAGGCAACATTATGATCCAGCATGGCTTCACAAACAATAATTTATTCATTTGAACGAATTAATAAATGATAAAAAAAACCCTTACCTCTCATTTTTGATGTGTTCTTTATTTCTGGGCAGGGCGGTGAAAACTCGGCTACATGAATTTGGTGTTGGAAAACAGACGAGAGGCGAATAAAGCCAGACTAAACTGGCTCTATAAATATGAACTTATTCCCAACTGCGATCAGCTTTAATAAACACGACCCCAACAACCTTTTTTAAAAAAAAGGAAAACAGAAAGTAGCAAAAAAAGAGATAAAGAAATATACTCCTCTTATTTATCGCTCGATCAAGTTCGAGTAAAATAAAAGAGTGCAGGAAATAGCTTCGGATCTCATGGTAGACGTCCGTCGTGCACCGGCGAGCAGCTTCTCCTCAACTTTGTTGTTTTGTGGTTTTATTTGACAGATTGGATCCTCACGATGAAGAAGCGTTGTTTGGACCCCCCCTTTCTGCGCTCTGACTCTCCGCCTGCTTTCCTTTCCGTCTACCCTGCTAACCTACTTTCTCCAAGCGTGGACTCTCACATGATCTCACCGCCGTCAGCTCCTCCCGCAACGGGCGCGGGGGCGCGCAATCCAGAGCGCGCTTAAGGTGGCCTGGCAAAGGATTAATAAAGTGCTACAGCTCTCTTTCTTTTTGGCCAGGAGAGTAATATGAGAAGGATCAGCGTCAGCTCCTTTTTATCAAGAATTAGGAAGGTAATTACACCCGCGGTCAGTTCTGCTTTAATACTTCCCTGGCATTATGTTACCCAAAGCAGCTTTATTTGTGCAACAGAGCAGGGCCCATGAAGTTAGGTAATGTCATACCTTTCTTATGGCGTGATGCCGAAGTCAAAACCAACTGCAAAACCTACCAAACTAGTCCTTTGTTAAACAAATAGCTGTTTCACGTCACATTGACAATGATCTTGCAGAACTAAAAGTATTAGCGTCGTCCTTCCTCCTGCCTCTTTCATTTTAGGCAGGCTGTCAGTTTTGATGAAATGAAGCAAGTGTTTTATTATGGAACCTTGAACCGAGAAGTTGTTATCTATAAAAAAGATAAGCTGTGTAAAACCCACCACACCTTTGTTGCCCTGGTGATTGGTCTGCCTGACTTAGTATGCAGACACAGTGGTTTGCAGAGGGAGTCACGCTTTTCACTTTTTTCTGTCATCTTGAGACGAAAATGTCAGTATGGTTTCCCCAGATTTTAAGTGCTAAGAGAAAAACGAAGTAGAACATGACTACAAAGCCGATGGGAGGAGGGAGTTTGTTTTCTTTTTTGACCCATTAAAATCTGAAAAGTGTGGCATGCATGCCTTTTGTAAAATTACTTTCTGCTGCATTACACTTACAACCGTTTCATTGTCCCTCTCCAACTCTGCATGTCTGACACTTTTGCCCACATACCTCAAGCCTTTTTAGTTCATTTATCTTAATTGAATGGAGAGTGTATCTAAACATCTATTTGGAAGTTTCATTTGGATGAAAGTCTGGACTTTAACTGAGCCATTCAAATACATGAGCATGCTTTAATCAAGCACATTTTTAGATGTGCTTGATTCAAAAAATCTGAATCAAATGAATAGTCCATAACCAAGGCTTTGTAAAGCCTGATTGCACAACCCATAGTTCTGGCTACAGTGGATACCCTATTTACCATGCATTGCTTTAGGCAAACTTTAAACAAAACCTAAAACTGTTTTTTAATAATAGTTTTATTCTAACCATTCTTCTATATAGGCCAGATTTGTGGATTGCATGACTAAAAGTTATCTTTGTTGACAGATTCTCTGCAGAGAATCATAGCAAAATGAGGTGAACAAAGATATGGGATCATTCTTTTGATTTTATGTCAACAAATATCAACTGATTTTGTGGACCTGTTTTGTGTTTATGTGCTCAGATCACTGGCATGTAGAGTCAATTTGAATTGGAAATACTGAATTGAATATAATCTCTGGCCATCTTCCCACCGTTTGCTCACTCACTATCTTCTGATGAATTATCTTGAGGACAAGTGTTTCTTTACCCGAATGGATTTGGACTCGCAGAAGTTGGGCTGAGGTTTTGTATCTGTTAGTCCAAACTGATCTAGTAGCATGTCACGACTCTTAATATCTCAATTAAACCCATAAGTATTGCACACTTGCCAAATGACCCATACTCCCCTGGCCCCCTGGAATCTGTTCTGCAGATTTTCTGCCTTTATTTTTAATTTTTTGTGCGTGTGTATTTTTTTCCCATTTGGTGACTAATTTGTGGCAGGCAAAGTTTCCAGCTCATCAGTTTAGATTTGAGGCAAAACAAATGAAAGCAATTTTGAATCTGTGTATCTCTGCTCTTGGGACAATTTTGTTTTCTGGGAACTGGAAGGATGATGTTGCAGTGGCAAGCGGCTTTATGACGCAATGATCTGGCAGCGCTGTTATGAAACAGTATGAAGGCAAAGATTACTCAAACTAGGTTAGTAGAGCAGCAGAGCGCAGAAAGCCAACAGGCGATTGTCACAGAATTACACTGACATGCACAAACACGTTCTCTAACATAGGCGTGTGTGTCTGCAGAACTTTGTCCTTTGCCACTTCCCTCTATTGCACACATTATCTGTTTTTATTTGTATACTTCCCCATCTCAGTTTGACACATTTGAATATATCCAAATACCACAGCCAGTTCATTTATGTGCATCAGCTAAAATCGTCAGCACAATTCCGCTCTCAGGCGACTTTCTGAACCGTTTTCCTTCTCTGTCGCCCTGTACCCTCACTCGTTTCCTCGTCGAACTGCATCTCCCTTGACAAAGGCAGTGACACTTTGACCTCGGCTCTTATGTAACCGCTGTGTGGCTCCCGCGGAGGGAGCGCGTGGAGGGGAGGGCCTCGGCATGGATTTGAGCGGGGCAGACATTTTGTTGCCCGACAAAAAAATGGGAAAGAGCATGGGAGAAGACGAGACTCAGAGGGAGGGGGAAGCTGGAGGACGTTTGGAAGGCTGCCAGCGACGTTATAACAGGATGAGGAAGTTGCCTGGGGGGCTTGGGAGGGATGGCTGGTAGAAATGAAACATAAATAGATGGACTGTTTGTGATAAAGGAGCAAAAAGACAAAGCTGAATATTTGAGATTACACGGAGAGTTCAAATGTTTTAAAGTGCCTTCAAACTCTCGCCAGTCGCGGTCCTTGCATGATTGCTGCCCTCGGCAAGACCCCTCCATCTGTGCTCTATGTACATTGTGATAAGAATGGGAAGTTGTTAGAAGAGATAAGACGAGATCTTAGGAAATGTTTCCCTCAGTTTGTAGGTGTTTTGAAGCCACAAACTGAGGGAAAAGGATTGAAAATATTGATTTCTCTTGCGGTGAGGGGAATGAAGGAGGGAGGGGGACAAATTAGTCTCAGTTTAATTGGGTTTGGGATGGAATTATCCAGTTCAGGTTTGACTATTCAAAATGTTTCAGATTTTAAACTAGATCCAGTAGAATGAGGTTCAGATTTCTTGAAAAAACATGAAATGTATTTCTTGAATGAAATACCAACTTCCTTTCCTAGCCACGGTGTGCGACCATCTTGTCTTATGCTGATACTGTGTATAACCGACGACAACAAGCAAACAGACAAAAACTTGTTTGGGTCACACCTTGAAACCCTTCTAATCATGTGTGCATCCCCCTGATCCAATGGCGCTCTGGGCAGTGAGCCATATAACCTGTATCAGAATTTCCTTGAGTACCAAGAAACACACACAACTTTGCTTCATGGCCAACATCGTGTGGTAACCACGACATGGAGCCCCAGAGAAGCAGCTCCATATGAGGTACTTGTATTTAACACACTTCATCTCGCCGACAACAATTTTAACATCAGGCGAGCAGAAGTTTTGTTGTTCTGCAGTTTTGTTAGGAGGAACGTAAGGTTTGCCGTTAGTCAGATCAAAGCCAGGTTTCGTCTTGTGACTCCCGAGGGTTGAATTTAAAGGCCTCGCTCACATCAAAGAGCCTTTGTAGCGATGGAGGGACGGACTGTAACTGATTGGCTGCACATGGTTCCAGCAGGGGCCCTTATGGTCAAACTCTGCACCATCAGCTCCTCAGATTCCACTCGGACTTCTCGCTGGTCACACCGTAAAACATCCTTGTGCATTAAAGCATAACAATGATTTAACGTAAAATTTTCCACCACCGTTCACTGCCTCTACGTGTTGTTTACTCCCTCAGTGAGCCAGCAGCACAAGCAAACATACATGTTCTTGCTTGTGCCAGTTGGTTTGCCGAGATTATTTCAGCCTCCCTCCATCCATAGAGCCGTAATCCCTCAATGCTTCCCCCAATCAGTTAATCTTCCTGCTCTCTTCCCTCTGGAGGCATAATTAATCCCCTTGACTCCCCCACCCCCTCCTCATCCCATAGGGCTGCGGCTTTGTAATCTGGAGCTGGAAGCTTCGCCGCATCACTAGGTCAGTGTGTCAGAGAGAGTACAAACACTGTTCTCTCCTGCAGCAATCTGCTCATCCTCCACTCTGCTCCTCTTCACATCCTCCTACCTCAGCCTTTTCTTCTGTTGTTCTCATTCCCAGCTCCTTTTATCTTCCCCTGCTTCTGTTACCTCACTGCACATCTGCTTCTTCTCCTTCAGTTTTTATAGACTTTGACGTGTAGGAAGTGATAAAGGCTGTAGAATAAATAGAAAAGTAAGGGTTCAATCATAGGTCAGGAGGTGTGAAGCAGAGCACTCAACCATCTCAGTTTTTAGCCGAAACGCAGTTTATATTCTGAGAAATTCTTTAAAAAGCATCAGCTGGAACTTGATACCAGATGAAAGAAGCACTGACAAATTAAAATCTGATAAAAGCTTTACATAAGTTTCTCCATTGCAGCCATTAAGTATCCATACCTGCTGATCCTTACACATTAAGTGAATTTGAATAGGTATTTCTGTTAGAGCAACACAAACTACAATATCACTATAAAGTGGAAGAAACCGAAGGATTTAGTTTTGATGCCTTTCATTGCAGCCTATAATGAGTTTCTACCAGCTTTCAGCATTTATAAACTGAAAAATTATTTTTGCAAAGTAGCCAAATCAGATAGGTTGGACTTGAAGATAAGTTTTCAAGTCTTTCTTGAAAACTCGGTTGGATTTTGATCTACACTTGGATTGTACCGCTCTAACTCATGAATACAATTCCCATCCCATTGTAGAGCTGGCTGCATGTTGAAGGTTGTTATCCTGCTGGAAGCTGAACTTTCATCACAGTACTTTGCAGACTTTAACAGATGGTCTACCAAGATCGCTTGGTAGACAGCTCCTTTAACTATGACCAGTTTTCCTGTTCCTGCTGAAGAAAAGTGTCCCCAAAGCATGATCCGGCCACCAAAATGATTCACCATGGTGGAGGAGAGTTCATTGTGGTCTGTTTTCTGACATCATTGACTTGTGACAATTTTAAATGAGACTTCCTCATAACTCATCTCTTCTATACAGCCCAAATTTGTGACTGAGTGTGTGACTGGTGGTTGTAGTCGACCTGTAAGGAGATTTTCTCAGCTGAGCTGCAGCTTTTCCAGATTAAAAGTGGATTGTTTTGGTAAGGTGGGCAGCCATTTTGTTTCCAGTAAGTGCCAAACTCGCTCCACTTTCAGATCATGGATTGAACAGTTCTCTGTGAAATGATCAGGGCTTGGGATAACCTGACTCTGCTTTAATCTTCTCCACAACTGTAATCCTGACCTGTCACGAAGGCTGTTTGTTTGAGATATTATTTTAAGGCACTGTGTACTTCAACATAGAATCTAACTAGTGCTTGGTATCTCTTTTGAGTGTTTTGTTTGCGAAAAATATCGAAAAAGAGGTAATCGTACGCAGAACACCAGATGTTTTTCTATCAACTCTGGAACTGATTGCCTGAAAGCAGCTGGAGAATTGTTTTGTTGTTATTGTCAAAACAGAAACCACAGACAATACAGACCAGACTGAGGATCTATGCATGGGTGCAGAGCTCTATAAATAAAACCTGAGGATTTTATTCAAATGCATTCCTCTTGTATTCAGTCACACATATTTAATTAAACCAGTTTTAGGGGAAGCTTTGTCCAGCCACTGGATGTTGGTGGAGCTGTCAGAGGAAGACAGGCCAGCCTAAAATATCTTTTTCTCTACTTTCATTCACTGCCACTTAATACCTGCCAGGCACTGTGACAAGCATTCACTGGACAATAGGTAGAGACTGAAGTAGCTGCTGAACTCCATTGCAGGGACACTGAACAATTGTTGGTTTTATGCCACTCCTGGCTAAAATCTCCCAACTTCAATTATGACATTCCTTCTTATGTGTTGCCATTTCCAGACAAGCTTTCATGGAAAAGCTTTTTCGGTTATTTGATTATGTAAACAGCTTGGTAACACACCCGCATGCTCACAAACACACGCACACAATGAGATGCGTTGAATTACAGCAGAGGATAATTGTCTTCCAGGATGCCTGGACTTGTCCCGAAGTACATAATCGGTAACAAATGTCTCTCTCATTCTGTCCGACACTTCTCCTCTTTGTTTCTCACAGAGCAGTTTAAACATCCACGCCCGATCATGCTCAAATAGAGGGAGGAATTAGTGCTGCTGACGCACTCCCTGATTCAAGCTAACAAAAGATTGTCATGATTGATTAATCTCATAATTAATTTATCAATCTCTGTTTGCCTTCAGTGCAGGCTGAGCCCAAATCACTGCGCCCGCTGCTCTCTGCCTGCTCCAAATGCAGGGAGCTGATGCAAATACAAATGTATGCCATGCAAAGATGTGGCATGCAGGAAGCCAGGTCTCCATGGCAACTAGGCTGTGTTTATCTCCGGTGTGACTCAATGTGCTGTGCCATGTGAGCCTGACCTAGATATAAGGTATACGCCCAGGCGAGTGTGAACGCGCACACGTTGGCATCGTGCTCACATGGAACCGCACATGGAAAAACACACTGCCTCCATGTTTGTGCCCGGAGCTGAAATGAACCACGTTGGAAAAAGAAGAGACAAGTCATTCAAGTGTCCTGCTGTTTTGTTGTTGTTGTTGTTATTGTTATTGCTGCTGTTTTTATCAGACATGATTATTCCTGTTTCATGTGGTCTTATTTTCTTCTTTTTTGACCCGGTGACCTAATTTTGCTGCTGAGCCATATGTAAGGCTTTCATTTGCTCTTTGTCTCGGTTGAATGTTTCTTCATCCACCCATTCCCTGACTGATCCAGCATTCCTGTTTGAGTCCAATAAAGAATTTCCTCAAAAAAAAAAAATTTAAATCAGCTTCTCCATGAAGTTTGCCAGAGGAGGGAAGCATGTGGAAATATCCTGCTTTTGGAATTGCTAAATTCCAGCAGACCAACACCAGTTTAGGACATGGATCGCCAATTCATTACCGACTGTGGAAACATCCCAATCTAACTCTAGTAGCCTGGATTCTGGGCCTCTCCACCTTCCCTTTAGAGTTTGAGATTTTGATTTCCCAGTAAAATGCCTCATTTATGTTCATTTCTGAGTAGGACTTTGATCCATTGTGTAGAAGTTCAGTTCTTTTCCTTGCAGATTCTTCTGACTTCATCTCTTGTTCAAACGTAGCTTAGCCCATGTTGTAGTTTTCCATGTTATTTATAGAATTTTTTCTACCACATTTTTTCCTTCCACTCAACTCTCCATTCACAAACAGCACTATGTGAACAGCCTGTTTAGCAGTTACCTTCTTTTTATTTGGATGCAGTTATGGGAATATGCTTTCTGTTCCAGGTGGCACTCTTAAAGGTCTGTTTTTACTCTGTGGTGGCTTGAGCCATCTTTTATGGTGTAGCATACGGAAGCAGAAGCTACACTGAGAGGAAGCTTTTGGATAAGCTCATCACAGAGGCTGGCTCTGTCCTAGGATGCCCTCTTGACCCAGTGGTGAGAGTTAGAAGTTAAGCAAAAATAACAACACTGTTGGATAATTTCTCGTGCCTCGTGTACAAACTTGTTGCAGAACCGGAGACCGCCTTCAGTGACAGACTGCTGCATCCTACATAGGAGGGCTGTAAATTTGCGATTGCTGTACCGTCACTTATTCTTATTTTTTGTTTATGCCTTTTTTACTTTTGAATGTGCATGCTTCCATTTGCCTGTTACTTTGCTGTTGGTGCATCTTAATTTCTCCACAGCTCAGAACTTTTTAATCCTTTGCAGTCCCTGATGTTCTGTGAGCCGGATGACAAGAGAGGGTAGCAGAGCCTTTCCAGGATTCCCACTCTGTCTAGACAAGTTTGACAACTGTAGACTCATCTTTTAAACATAGGCTTTTGCTTAACGATCTTTATTTACCGATATTAAAAGGCTTGTTTTATTCTTTTTTCTTCTTGAAACCTACATAAGTAGATTTCTATTACTTGCCTACTTTTATGTGAAAAGTGTTAACGGCTATCAAAGAGGCAGTTACCATCAAATTAGCCTCTGTCATAATTGTTCAGGGAACAATAAAACGTTTCTACAGTGATTATAGCTGTAGGTCATAATCATAAAACAAATCCTTCACAGTGGGTCCAGTGAACCTATAGTTTTGCTTTTTGAACTGAATTACTGAGAGATGTGTATTTCCTATTCATGCCTGAATCAGAGGGCTCGTTCTATGTGGATGATTTATGTGGATTCATTATTTGTTGCCCCACTTTAAGAGCGTTTCAACATAACAGCAGCCAGCATGCCACATCAGATTGTTGTTTGCAGAGATAAACAGTGGAGAATCAGACTCAGGGATGCGTGAGATCTGGCAGCTCGGTTCATACGTAACCCTGCTGCATGACTCACTCTTCCTGGACCGGACCGCAGAAACAGAGACATCCAGTGTTGAATTGGCAGTATGACACTCCAAGCTTATGTAATGCTTGGAATTTGCACTTTAGGCCCCTTATCCATGGTTCTCAGCCCATATTGTCACAGAACTGCCAGGACACATGATAAGTCACAAGTCAAAATGTGTTATGTTATGAGGGTATTCAAATCGCAGATGAATGCGGTGATTGTTCCATATCATATCAGATAACATGCGTTGAAAATCCTCAAGACTTTTCTATAGGTGGAGGTCTTCAAAACAAGCACACAGTCACACTTTCTGGAGGCTGTGAACAACATGACTTCTTCCAAAGGCTGAAAAACCTCACAACAGACTGACCCCCACCAACATTATGTAATCTGGTGGCGTTATGCAATCATAACAAAAAAAAAAAAAAAACTGGAGTTAATGACCGGAGCTGAGGCAGATAAATAGATCCAACATGTTGTTGCTGAGTCATCTGAGTTGACATGTATCTATAAAGCTGGGCTCATTTGGAGGACATTGGTCTCGGTGAAATGGGCGACTGCGCCATGGCTGCCTAACTCAGAAGGTGTGCAAAAAAAAAACAAAAAAACTGCATTGCGTCACAGCGGGTAGCAGATCAAAAAGCGAGAGAGAGGGAAGAGACGGGATGGGTTGGGAAGCAGGGGTGCAGCCAGCCAAGCCAGGAGGGAAGACAGGCAGGGGTGTGTCCTCACTGACCTAGTTAGAGCTAAATGGAAAACCCCAGCCCTCTCTTCCTTCTCCTTCTTCTCCTCCTCCTCCTGTCCTTGCCACTGACGTGTAAAGGGCACTTTCAAACATTACCAGACAGATAAAAGTGAATGCATGATGATAGAGATAGGATCTCGTGGAAGACAAAGTGGAAGACAAAGACAGAAATCCACTGAAACTAATGTACCAGGTCTGGGGAATATATCAGGGAAAACCAGAGGGGCCTAAACAGATTTCAGACAAATTAATTACAACAACATACTGCATCTAAAATATTGAGCTGCCTCATATCCTGTGCAATATTAGGTTGTTTTTGCCTTTATTTCCACAAAACAATATCTGTGAGGCATGAGGTTGCTTTTAATAACATTGGGACATAATAACTGCCAAATGCAGACTAATAAACAGGATTTAATCTAACATCTCTCGGGCTTTTTCCTGACTGCTTTCTGCAAATATGCGGTTTCAGGGTTGATTCAAAGCAAACGGCAGTCAAACAGGTGTTCTGACTATCTGTCATGCCCAACAATCTGTCCTATCTTAACGAGTAAATACACCAAACTGATTACAAATGTTCTGCAGGAAGCACGTTTGGTCATTTTTATCTACAGAGCCTTGCCGAGCTCTTGAATTTTGTCACATTTTCTCTTATTACAAGCAGGAACTTCAATGCATCTAACTGGGATGGATGTTTGTGACAGAACAACGCAGTAGAGCACACAGAGCTCTGCTTAATCCATTATCTGTGCAACCTAAGCTGACAAGCTGGACATGGAGCAGAGCCAAACTGGTAACTCTGGAGGAGCAGCGGAGATGCATAGCTCCAGTGGGACATTTATCGTTCAAATACACAGTTTGCCATAATTATGCAATCTAGAGGTCACTGTGAACACGGTAGAAGGTCAGACTGAAGTGATACTTTTTGGTCTACATTCAAAATGCTATTTATGGCATTCCACTACAAATTGGGATAATTTTGTCAGTATTGAGTCAAATTCATGCGACAGACTGACGACCTGACCAGGGTGACCCCGCCTCTCGCCCGGAACGTTAGCTGGGGATAGGCACCAACACCTCCCGACCCCAGTAAGGGAAAAATGGAGTATAGAAAATGAATGGATGGAGTCAAATTCAGGGAGAAAATCTGAAGAAAACAAAAACAGTAGAGACTGGGCAGAGGCTTGCTTTCCACCACAACAACAACTCCAAAAATGTAGCTAGCGCTCCAGTGTAATGGATTAGATTAAGAAAGGCCTATTTGTTAGCGTGTCCTAGACCTAAATGTACTTTTTGCAAGAACTTAAAACTGCCACTTGCAGTTGCTCTCAGTCTAATATGACTGAGCTTGAGCTATTTTCCAAAGAATAATGGGCAAAGCTGGTATAGGCATACCACAAATAACACCAGAGAAAGGTAGCGCTGCAAAGTTCTGACTCAGGGTAGCTGAACACAAGTGCAAGTCACAAAAAAAGAAGGAAAAATAAAAAAAAGAGAAAAATATGCACGTCACATTTTTCAGAAAGCATAATTTTTCTTCCACTTCCTAATTATAGAGTGTTTATAGTTTTAATGTGAAGAAATGTGAGGCATTGTTATTGTTTCCTACAGGATGGTGGTTTGATCTTCCTGTTTCCAGCCACTCATTCTCTTGATGAAAAGCATTAAACTCATTCAGCAAATTACTTTTTTTTCCTTTGGAGTGCACTCTAAAACTTTCCTATAACTGGGCCGCCTTGCCTTAAATAGGTTGAACCAATAAAAAGTGACTTTATTCTCCAAACCTTTCAGCCCCGTCATTTGTTTTTGGATCATGTATTTTGTCACTGGTTCCATTTGGAGCGTTCAAAAGGCTTCTCCAGATTACATTTTCAGACAGCTCTTTTTTTATTGTTGTTTTTGCAAAGCCTTCGGTTGTTCTCGCTTTCTGTCGTCAATCACTCCCCTCCGGCTAGATGAAGTTTCAACTTCGGTCTTTCAGGACAAGCTGCAGTTTGAGGCAGAACCAAACACCAAACATTCAACAGAAAACCACAGAGGCAATGGTACAGTTTTCCAAACCAATTAAAAGTTTTAATGTTTAAGCACTTGAGAAATACCAGACATCTGTAATGTGCAGGAAAATCTTCTTTTTTCCTTTTCTAAAAATTTTGTCTAAACCATTCTTGGTTCAGATTAAAATTGAAGCCAAGTACTCTGTCGATATGGAGAGGGATTTCTAAGGTTTTCCAAAAGGTTGATTATTTTGCAATGTCAGTGAAAGTTTGCACTTTCAATTCTCTGTTCTCAGCCACTCATTGAAATTGTGTGCATCAGATAAACCCATTGCTGAAAGTAAGAAGCCTTTACTGAAATCTCTCATGTTTTAGTAATAATTACCAGAAGCTTTAAATTCTCCAATGATGTTTTAACAGCTGTCACATTGTGAGGATTTGGTTTTTCTGTGTGTTAATTTAGGTTTTCTGCTTTTCAGTTGAGTCTCTGTGTTGTCCCCTTGATTGTCCCCAGCTGTCCCTCGTTTCCCCTGATTACCTTCCCAGTGTATTTATACCCACCTGTCAGGCCCTCGTCTATTGTCATGTTGATTGTCTACTGATATTCATCAGTTGCTGTAATTATTTACCAGTTGCTACCAGAGTCAGAACTTCTGCTGCTGCTCATCTTTCCTGCCTGAATTTTGTGAATTGTTTGTTCATTAAAAACTGTAATTCGCATCACAACCTGGGTCAAACTGTCTACCTCACCCTTCAAACCCCACCTCATGACAGATATTGTGTATACCAAGAGGTTTTGTTTGTTTTGTTTTAAGGAAAATCAGGAGGGAATCCAGTTGGGACACACTGTCCCAGTGGCAGTTCTCACATGATTGTTACTTTAGTCAAGCCCATCCTTCCCTCCAAACCATGACAAAATGACAAAATGAGATTCTGGGTTGGCATAAAGTGCGGTACAGTTCCCCACAGAACATGTAAGCTGGAGTTGCTATTCCCAGTAGCAAGCAGGGGACGCCTACTCTACGAAAAAGGAAGCTAACTCCCCATTGACTTCACCTGCATAAAAGTAATAGAAATTTATTTTGGGGGACAACTGACAACTAACTTCCTTGATTTTTTCTCAGTTTCTTGCTCATTCGATGTCTTTTAAAATACTGGGGCAGCTGACCAAGGTTATATTATATTTTTCAACTTTCACTATTTAAACTTCACTTGGTGTACACAGGCCAGCAGGGGGCCCTTTCTATTCACAAACAAGTACTGAAGATGTTTACAAACCTGTTTATACTTCCTCGATGAGATCAAGCTGTAAGTTGCAATCATCAGACTTGACACTCTGTGTGCAATAAATCTGCATAACATTTTTTTAAATTGTTGCATTAAACTAATAGATTAAGTTTCCAGTTTTTTCTAATGAAGTGAGATGCTCCTTTTAAGAGGGTTTTGAAACAAATGATTGTGCATCCCTAGTAGGTCAGATGCAGTTCTTAGTATTGGTTAGCTTTACACGTGATGTAGAACAAAACAGGAAGGCACAAACCACACAGAAACTGTTTGTAAGCAGGCAAATTGATAGTTAATCAGACATCCACCATTGCAATCTTCATACAGTCAGAAACGTTGACATTCCAGAGAGTAAGTCCTTTGGTAAGTTAGCATTTACCTCTTAACTTCTATGAATTTGACAAAAAGATTAATACTCATGTTTTATCAGCTAATTTTAGCTTCATCTTCTTCAAACTTTAAGTGTCAATGAAGTTGCACCTTTTCATTGGTTTTTTGTTATTCTCACTCTTTATGAGTTTGTTGTGTGATTGTGGAGGGATTTTTCTTTGGGCGATCATCTATCAAACAAAGATCATGCTAACGGTTTTTAAAATAATTTTATACAAGGTGGATTCTTGCAGATGAATTTCAAAATGTGCTACAATGAGGGTAGAACCATTGATTCACACCGTGTCAGCACCCTGAACTAAAATAAATCATGCCAGAAACTTAAAACTCAAACTGGGCTGGCCATAAAAGGTGGCGAGGCTGTGCAGATAGGACTTACTTTTGAAAGAATGAAAATGAAATTGCACGTGTTTGCAAAGTCAGATAAGTTTGCAACTGAGAGTACAGCTCAGTTTGCAAGTGCATTTTTATCTTGCATTGATTATTTTTAAAAAGTTACCTGTCATATGAATTGGATTTTGATCAAGTTGCACCTTTTATTATTATGTTGCGAAACACAACAGATGTAGGTTAACCGGTAAAGGCTAACCATTTCTTATAATTTTGCTCTGCATGGTTTCTTCCCGAATGTCTCCGGTAACGTTAATGCAACTGATGACACCAATAGAAGCAACACCATAAAAGCTTTTCAAACCCTCGAGGCTTTAGTGCACCAGCCACCATAACCTTACTGACCTCACAATATTTTTTTGCTGTCTGAGTTTTATCATTTAATATTTGGCATAAACAAATATTAAAAGTATTTTTAATATATATAGATAAAAGTATCTATAAAAGTATTTAATTTATATAGATAAAAGTATTTTTTTATCTATATAAATATTGGGAAGTCCAAACTGTAGAGGAATAAGTTATCTTTAAATCATAACAAATACTTGTTATGATTTAACAAAGTTGTGTTAAATCTTTGCTCCTCATCATAGCGACGAAGGGTTTTCTCGTTATGTAGACAACTGAATCATTTGTCAACATGTGCTAATTGAACTACAGTTCTACACTGTAAAAAACCCAAAACAAAGCAAACAAACAAAAAAAAAAACATCTTTAATTTACGGTAAAAAAAAAAAAAACCAGCAGCTGCAGGTTTTTACAGTAAATTAGAATCGTTACCACATAGGCAATTCAAGTCCTGAGCAATCCACGTCAGAGGAAGATAGGAGCATGATAATACAATCGTCAATGCATTCAAAATGAATCATGAAGTAGTCCTAGCTGGGAGTGCAGCTCACTCTGTAAGTTGATTTTAGTGTTTAGTTTGAATCATTTTGATGAAAATCGTCCCCCTTTTTTACCACTTTATTTTAACTGCAAAGGTTAATTAATATAAATGGAGTTGAACAGAATTCGTCGGCTGTATCCAAGCTTACAAATCCAATCCACCACAATGAGGCTTTCCTTAAAGACATACTATCACATTTAAACTTCAAAATTGAAATGATGAAATAACTCTTTACCAAAAACAACTTGTTTAGCAAAGACACATTATTTTGGCAATCTCAACTAACATGAAACTTGTTGTCTTACTGACTGTGAGAAAAATGCTTATGTGTGTTATTTATATACTGGGTGTAAATATCTGCTATTTGCTTGTTAACTGACTTTAAAGACAGATTGGATTGATTACCTAAAATATCTTAATATTATCAAGGATCAACTGATATAATGCTGTTTTTTTTATGATTTATTTGTACAGATCAAACAAAAAATGTTCACCAACGCCACCAATCAGACCGATGTTTATTGCTCGTTCAGCGTCCTGCAGGGTTTGGGTTACAGTCTTGTGTTTCTCCTCGGTCTCGTCGTCAACGGCGCTGCTCTGTGGGCCTTCGTCGCAAAGAGGGCCTCCTGGACCGACACCCACATCTACATGCTGAACTTGGCTCTGGCTGACTTTACCCTGGTCCTTTTCCTTCCCTTTAGGATTTACGACGCCTTTTTCTGCCTGCATAAAACTTTTCTCTGCACTTTCCTAATTTTTATTCACTTCGTCAACATGTACGCCAGCATCCTGACCACGACAGCCATCAGTGTCCACCGTTACCTGACCATCAGGTTCCCGCTGCAGTCCAGATCATGGAAGAGGCGGAAGGAGGCAGCTGTCGCCGTCTGCTTACTCATCTGGGTGGTTCTGATTTTAATTGTTGTTGTTTTTCGCAAAGACAACTATCCTGAAAAACTCTGGACATGCTATGAAAGATGTAAAAATATCAGAATCCGTCCACAATTTACCTTGCTCCTGTTGTCTCTCGGCTACCTGGCTCCTCTGCTAATAATTGTCTTCTGTTCCAGTCAGATCATGTATATTTTGGGGAAAGAGCAAAATAAGTCAGAGGAAAGGAAAAGTATTGTGGGAATAATAAAAGCAAACATGATTGTGTTTCTTGTCTGCTACACACCGATCCACATTGCGCACGTGGTAAGTTTACTCTATAAGGTTCCACCAGACTGGATGGAAGCATATTTACCAAGTCATAAGTTTTTACAAGTGTCTGAATGGATCTCCGCCACAAACTGCTGCTTTGATTCCATCAGCTACTATTTTTTATTAAAGAGGTTTTACACTCCTGTACAGAGACCTTAGAGCTGTAGGGTTAAGGCTTAGAAAGCTAAGATGGAGGGTTAAGGGGTTATATCCCATTCTGTTGTTATAGTGGAGGTTTTATCTTTACCTGCTGTCAGCCCAACATTCATTCAAGTTCCAAAATACTGTATTGATCCCAAAGGTAAATCAAATCAAAAGACTTTAGCAGAGCATCATTTTGAGCTCCACTTTCACCGCCCACCATTCACCACAAAACCACTGACCTTCTTCTGATTTGGTATTTACTCAGTTGTTTAGAATTCAACTTGTTTTATAGTTTCTAGCTGTATAGACAGATATGGGATGTTGTGTTGTATTTCAAGTCCTGAAATGAATAAATGTTATGATATTTCAGTTTATTAATAAATCCTGTATGTCAGCTCAGATGTCAGCAACAATGAAAGTAAAACATTTTTTACAAGCAAAATTAAGTTTTCTCCATTTTTCCATTTTCTTCCTTTTGTTTTTAGGCAACAAAATAAATAATAAATAAACTGCCTTCTGTCATCTCATGTTCAATTCTATTTTTAAGAGTCTTAAGATTGAAGATCAGGTTCTGCTTCAAACTTGAACTGAAACATATCATACCAGAAACTTAAAACCCACACACACAGCTAGCCATAAAAAGTGGCGAGGCTGTGCAGATAAGACTTACGTTTGAAAGAATGATGATGAAATTGCAAGTTTTTGCAAAGCTCAGTTTGCAAAAACTGAGCTTTGTTTTGCTTTGCAAGTGTATTTTTTTTTATCTTGCATGGATTCTTTTTTAAAGTTACCTGTCTACATGAATTGCATTTCAATGAAGTTGCGCCTTTTATTATTTGTTCATTTGCTGTTGTGTGCTTGTGAAGAACATTTGGTTTAATATGTTGCGAAACACAACAGATGTAGGTTAACCGGTAAAGAGGCTAACCATTTATTATAATTTTGCTCTGTATGGTTTCTTCCGTAATGTTTCCAGTGACGTTAATGCAACTGATGACACCAATAGAAGCAATACCATAAAAGCTTTTCAAACCCTCGAGGCTTTAGTGCACCAGCCACCATAACCTTACTGACCTCACAATATTTTTTTGCTGTCTGAGTTTTATCACTTAATATTTTATCTATAGAAATGTTGGGAAGTCCAAACTGAATAGGAACAAGTTATCTTTAAATCATAACAAATGTTTGTTATGATTTAACAAAGTTCTGTTAAATCTTTGCTCCTCATCATAGCGACGAATAATTTTTTTATTATGTAGACAACTCAATCATTTGTCAACATGTGCTAATTGAACTACAGTTCTACACTGTAAAAAACCCAAAACAAAGCAAACAAAAAAAAAACAACATCTCTAATTTATAGTAAAAAACCCCAGTAGCTGCAGGTTTTTACAGTAAAGTAGAGACGTTACTTTTGCGGTGTATTTTCCCTAGACGAAATGGAAACACTTTTTGGTCAACCTACGTACATATTCTGAGATACAAGTTGTAGCCCACCATGATGACAATGAATAGACTTGAAATATAGCACTCTGTGTGTAATAAATCTATGTAATTTTCCATATCAAATTTTGGATTACATGACTGAACTATTTATTCAGTCCTTTTATTCTGACTGAATCCCATTCTGTTGTTATATAGAAAGTTAGATATAGCCTAACTATCTATATGCATTAATTTAGATAGTTAGGCTATGTATATTGTTAGGTAGCCTTACTAGTTAGGCTCTTATCTAGTGTTAGGCTCTTTAGGTGACGGTTGTCCGTTAGACATCTGCTTATCTGTGTGCTCATCTGCATTTGTCAACAATGTTGAAAATTAAATACTTTTTGCAGACAGAAAAATTGTTTTAGTGTTATTAAAAGCAATTCCTTGTCTTTTATGCAGCCAATTAAACACATAAACTGTTCTATGTGTCTTTTAAAAGTTTAGTTGTTCAAAAAAAAACAATCAAAACAATTGGTCACATAGGCAATGTAAGTCCTGACATGCAGAAAACCAAAAACCACAGCACCTTAAATAGACATTAAAGCAGCCAGCTACGTCAGAGGAAGCTGAGAACGTGACAATACAGCCGTCAATGCATTCAAAATGAATCATGAAGTAGTCCTAGCTGGGAGCGCAGCTCACTTGGTAAGTTGATTTTAGTGTTTAGTTTGAATCATTTTGATGAAAATCGTCCCCCTTTTTTTATCACTTTATTTTAACTACAAAGGTATTTCAATGAAAAGTGATTATTTTGATTTGGATAGAGTTATGGTTGTTGATATGTTGACTAAATGGAGCACACATTTAGCCTGTGCTGTGGATAAATCAACCTATATGACTGATCTGTTTCCAGAAATTTCACTCACTGTATATTTCTGTATGACTTTGACCGGATTGGGTTGTAAAGATCGTTAAGGTGACATTTGTTCTGAATTGGTGCATACAAATGAATTGAAATGGAGTTGAACTGAATTTGTCGGCTGTATCCAAGTAACCAAAATATAGTAATATGAGACATAACCAGTGGTTGTCACTGTCTGACATTAAATCTAATTGAACTTTTGTTTTAAATCAGTTAGGATTACCAAACTAATTTGAACTTATTAAATACCAGATTGTAAGACAGACCATCGCTAAATTCTGAAATGTACATAAAGCACATAATATTTGGTAGAAATCTTCTTTAACTTTTAACTTTTGTTAGCAAGTTGTTTTTGCTAAACAAAAACAACTTGTTTAGCAAAGACACATTATTTTGGCAATCTCAACTAACATGAAACTTGTTGTCTTACTGACTGTGAGAAAAATGCTTATGTGTGTTATTTATATACTGGGTGTAAATATCTGCTATTTGCTTGTTAACTGACTTTAAAGACAGATTGGATTGATTACCTAAAATATCTTAATATTATCAAGGATCAACTGATATAATGCTGTTTTTTTATGATTTATTTGTACAGATCAAACAAAAAATGTCCACCAACGCCACCAATCAGACCGATGTTTATTGCTCGTACAGCGTTCTGGAGGGTTTGGGTTACAGTCTTGTGTTTCTCCTCGGTCTCGTCGTCAACGGCGCTGCTCTGTGGGCCTTCGTCGCAAAGAGGGCCTCCTGGACCGACACCCACATCTACATGCTGAACTTGACTCTGGCTGACTTTACCCTGGTCCTTTTCCTTCCCTTCAGGATTTACGACGCCTTTTTCTGCCTGCATAAAACTTTTCTCTGCACTTTCCTAATTTTTATTCACTTCGTCAACATGTACGCCAGCATCCTGACCACGACAGCCATCAGTGTCCACCGTTACCTGACCATCAGGTTCCCGCTGCAGTCCAGATCATGGAAGAGGCGGAAGGAGGCAGCTGTCGCCGTCTGCTTACTCATCTGGGTGTTTCTGGTTTCAGTTGTTGTTGTTTTCCAGGAGGATAACTATCCTGAAAATCTGTGGACATGCTATGAAAGATGTAAAAATATCGGACTCCGTCCACAACTTACTTTCGTCCTGTTGTCTCTCGGCTACCTGGCTCCTCTGCTAATAATTGTGTTCTGTTCCAGTCAGATCATCTACATTTTTCAGAAAAAGCAGGACATGTCAGAGGGAAAGAAAAACACTGTTGGTATAGTAAAAGCAAACATGATTGTGTTTCTTGTCTGCTACACACCATTCCACATTGCATTTATAGTCAACTACTTTTTCAATGTGCCATCAAATTGGAGGGCAATATATTTACCAGCTCATGTGTTTTTGCAAGTGTCTAACTGGATCGCCTCCACAAACTGCTGCTTTGATTCCATCAGCTACTATTTTTTATTAAAAAAATTTTACACATAAAATAAAAGTGACTTGCCACTTTTTCAACAGCTTGCAGAGTTGTGTAAATGTTTCTAATACTGCACAGTTTCCTGTTCATCTCTTTATACCGCAGTGTAGATGTGCAGCAATGCTTGAAATAAATTCGTCTTCTATCACAGCAAGATTAGAAGTTTGTTGGTGGAGATCTCTTCCTGTTGTTAGTGTGTAGTTTTCATATTATTAGGCTGTTGCAGTGATTGAACAGGTCACCAGTCTACCACAAAATGGTCAAGCGGATAAAGGATGAGATGAAGGGGCTTCAATGAGAAGTCCCTTCACCTCAGGACAAAACACCTTGTAAGGTTGCTGGCTGAGTATAATAGTCATTATCTAAAGTAAAACTGGTTCTGGACCAACATGGACTGACAGGCCACTTAGAGTAGAAGAGTCCATAATTCTAAGATCAACATCAAAAATCAGATAAGAGTTTTTGGAGACCTGCCTTGTGGCCTGAAATTACAATGTTCATCCATCATCACAATTGTCACATACAGAGGGAAAAGGGAACACTATGCCAAGCATTTAGTACAAGGTGTTGCAGAATGTGTGGGTGTTTTGATACAGGAGAAACAAAATACATGACATCATGAGAAAAAACATTTTGTGAAGATATGAAAGTAAAGACACCACTTTACTTTACTGTGGTGTCTTTACCACAGTAAAGTGGTAAAGTTATTGTCTGCACCACTTTACTGTGGTGCAATAAGTTATTGTCTGCACCAAGTGGTTACGGACAATAAAGTTAAAGTTTTATAGCGACCATCATAAAGCCCTGATCTCAGTATCACACAACAATGTGTCTGCAGAACTGAAAAGGGTTGAGCAAGTCAGAATACAAACTGGACTGAGTTTCAGCAATGCTGTGCGGAGGAATCTGCCAAAACTCCCTCTGACTGTGAGACACTTACAGAACGATACCAATAAAGTTTCATTTGAGTCACACAGTCCAAAGTCAAAGCCACAAAAATACTAAGGAAATACTTTGGATTCAGAATGGAACTCCTAAACTTCAAGAAAGTAATAACCCCAATCTATTTTCAAAGTGTATGTTAGAAAAACTTGGTTTGACATGTGAAATACTCTTAACTTTTGTTCCTCTCAATGATTTCCAAAAACCTGTTGAGCTATTCTGGACCTCAACTCTTTGCACAGCAGCAGCCTGCGTCATGCATAGCAGCACAGACAGCCAATGTTCACTTAATACAATTGCACCCATGGGAGCAATTCTCTTTTCCTTAAAGGTTGCATTCAGCATCCAGCTCCCTCTAGTGGCACAGAAATTATGTGTGTCAAAGGCTCAGAATCAATCTGTTCAGAGGATTCTCACTCTAAATGCGTAAATGTGTTTTTGTATAGCTGCATGCCTTTATTTTTGTTAGTGCATTCAGAACCACACAAGATGAGACGAGCGGTCAATTACATAATGCCATTTAATAGCAGTACTGATTATTATCAGCTGCAGCTTGGTGACTGCAAGAAAGACGTTACAGGCATCAGTCAAATCAGAAGGTTGAGCAGCGACTGAGGTCGGACCTTCAATCCTAATCTAAGAAACTGAAGGAGACAGCTAAACTCTGCGCTTAGCGAAAGTCACATCAGGTAATTTTACATACGTTTTATTCACAGCATTGTCACCGAAAAAAAAATGTCCTTCGCAGTCTTGTCTTAAAAGACAGAGGACAGCGATATCCCTTTCCCTCTCCCTCCACCCCCCAACAAACCCCAATACACAATACATTCAGGATGATTATTTACACTATTCACAAATGATACAGACAGCTCCTTCAAAATAATAATAATAATAAAAAACAAAACTAAAGAAACAATGACCCAAATTTGTGCTTTTCATTATTATCGCACAGTATGATGACCACTAATCAGGTTGAAGATCTCTCGGTGTGGCAGTGTGGTTGGGAAAGAAAGACAATCACGAGACTGCAAACAAAAACCTCACAAATGAGTCACACAGTGTTCCCTCAATGCATTTCAGTCCATTTGAAGGTTTGCTTATAAAGTATTCAGGAATCATCGTCATAAAAATGTGAGCCGAACACAAGGTTCATGTCATCTGGGAGAGTACAGAAACACTGCAACCATAGCGGGCATGACGAGTAGTCAGTATTCAATCTTACATATTTACAGTGTATGGCATGAAGAGTTAAAGTAGCATTCAGCAACAAAGAGGGGAGCTGAAAAAATGATCTCAACAGTACAAGCCAAAATCTTGTTAAAATAAAAAAGAAGAAAACATTCAGCATGTAAGGTCAAAGGCATACATATCACAAGTATACTGCAATTAGAGAGTTCTTCAAAACCACAGTACATGAGAAAGGTGCACTGCTGACTGAAATGGACTTCATCATGGCACTTAAAGACGTTTCTCTCAGGTTTTTTTTTGCTTCTGTAGAATCAGGCATCAGTAAGTCTTCCATCAGCTGGGTTTGGCACAACGATGTGAAAAAGACGCACTTGTGACTCGGTGAGATCCATCTTAGAGCCAGTTGATCTGAATCATTTGAATATAAAAACATTAATGGCATGAAATTGTTCTGCCTGCAAGCCTGACGCCTGCCTATATATGTATATATATATATATATATATATTGGAGCTACAGTCTTACATTATCATTTAATCTAAATCAAAGTTTCATATGTACATTTAAAGTATATATTGCTGCCCACAAACCAGCATTCATTGGTCAATTAACAGACTAGGACTGACGAATCAAGACTTCTTGCAAAGTTATGATCAAGTTTTTATACAGTGCAGATAACATTTAATGGCACCCCTAAACATGTTTGAAACTTTAAAATAAATAAATCTTTTATAGCAGATCTCACACAAAAATGTTTATAAAAATGCACCCTTTAAATTAAGTACATTTATTTGATGAGGGGGAAAACATATTGGTAGGCGTGGCAGTCCCTTTGAAAATACACATATTTGACACCATTTTTTCAATTGCTTTGTCTGATTAGATTTTTACAAACTTGCAATAAATGACCCATGATTAGGCTGTTCAGAAGGATGGCAAGGGAAATAAAAAAGAGGGTGGCATTTTGGGAATCACCAAAATCTTTATAAAAACTTTTAGATGTTATTTTCATGTCAACTGCTAGACTGGAAATGATTTCGAAAAAGAGCTTTTGCTTTTAGCATGAACGTAAAAAGTTGATGTTTGCTAAATTCATTTGGGTTTAAATGTAGCCACATGCTGTGGGCAGATGACTACATTAACACAGCATGTCTGGATGCTCAATTCTAATTTTTTGCTGAAATCCAATTTTTTGTTTTGCATGGTTGTTCCTGCTACCAACTAAATGCGACTGCAATCAGACTTCTGTGTAAACACGACACAGATAAGCTAAAGACAGCAGCACATTTTTATGGAATAATGGAACTAAAATTGTCTACTGATTGATTTTAAAGTCATTCAGCAAAGGGAATTGACAGCATTGCCACAAGACGATAAGAAAATGAAAGAAGCTAACAAAAGAGACTTCTGTGAACTAGTCTATCTGGATTTGTACAAGGAGTGGTAGGATTGTGATGTGCTGCGCTCCACTGGCACAGACTTTTGTCATAGTTTCAGAATGTCAAGGAACACCTTTGACTTAATCTGTCAGTGCCTCTCCTTAAGACTCGACAGAACACTCATCTCCAAAGACATAAAGGTCAGATAACATGTGACATAACATGTCAGACTGCAGACGCTCTGAAAACTATTGGATGCATATCTGATTTTGTGCCATGTATGATAGCATGAAAAAGTCAGTTATGGGAAAATTCAGATTTGGGGTTGCATTTGCTCAGTTTGAGCAATAAAATAAACTCTAGGTGGGTATGGAGTGAGATAAAGAATGAACAGGTGAGAAATTGATGCATGCACATCGCTAAATGCAGTGAAGGATCTGTAGTGCTGTGGGCCTATTTCTCTTCAGTGACAGAGTTCACATAGTCATGGACTTGAGAAGAAAAATTTTGCAGTAAAATGTTTAAAACCCAGCCCTCTGTTTGTCACAAAGGACATTCTGACAACCAGTTGCACACAGTCAAAAGTTAAAGCAAATATTTTAATTTCTATCTTTTGTATGTCTCATAGAACTTGGGTCAGCTCTGAAGAGAGCATATGGTAAAATATTTGAGTCTGTTATAAGAGAAGTCTATTTCTCGTCCTATTGGCAAACTTTTAACAGCCTGAGAACCAAAAACTGTGCCCCCTCTGAGTTTGATAAAACAATTATTTCGTCACAATTAAATTTTGGATTTTTCAAAAGTTTTCAGAGGGAAATTATGTTACCGCAGTAAACGATGAATTTATTTTTAGGCTTTCTCTCTATCTTTACCAGGGGTGCCAATAAAAGTCTCCAGTACTGTATCTCTAGTCTCTGCTGTAATTTGAAGCTGCAGTGTGTAGCTCTAAATGTAGAATGCTTCATAGCACAGGACACTTTGATAGGTTGAATATACAGTTCCATTTGGTGGCGGGGGACATTTCCATTCCCCCTGCTGCCTCTGAGTTAAGCCAGAGGTTTCAATCATTATCACTGTAACTGTCACATTGTACTGTATCACATCCAAAAGGACCTTGACCCACTGTAGGGCTACAAAGGAAATATGCCCCAAAATCAGGCTGGGTTCTATAAAAATCACTAATCCAAGTGTTTATATGGAGAATAAAACCGGAATGACGGAAAAGGTCTTTATATATTGCAGCGATTTGAGTTTCTTCTCAGAACAACACCTCTGATTTTTTTCCCCTTTATGTCCTCAATTCAGCAAAGGGTTTTCCACATCCGTCCAATGGCGTGGCGCAGTCCCACCAGGCGTCCTTGAGGAATCATTGGTCATTAAAAAGAACGGGGCGTGTGGGGGAAAAAAGGTGGTGTGGTTGGGGGGAGACGGACAGCTGAGATGCTGTCATTACATAGAGGGTGCAGTTGGCAGGAATAGTGCTGACACTTCAGTGCTGCACTCTGCTCTCCACAGGCATGAGTTATGGTCCCGTATCCCTGCGTGTTAGAGGCATTTGGCACACAAGTCATGCTTTTTGTAGAATACATGGGATCCACTTGTACAATCATGTTTAAGCTCTATGTGTGTAGCAAGGTGAAGGAATATAAAAAGGAAATCAGGGAGGGATTTGCTTAGACTCAACTGTTCAGTCCCAATGAATGCCTGTTGATTCACCTACAGCTTTAGATACTTAAATAGTCTTCAGAGTTTGCAATTTTGCTTCAAGTACCTTGTTGGCAATCAGAGTGCCATGAAATACTCTTAAGAACAGATGGCTGGCAGTCTCTGTAATGTCATAGAGAAGGGACAAAGCATCCAGTCAATTTGCAGAAGGAAGGCATTCTTTAAATCTTTGTCCTTATTCCCAGTGCTCCCGGTTTGGTTTACTTTCCATCTCTTTTTCCCTCCATCCCCTCCTCTCTCACATCAAAAAGAGCTTGAGGGAAAGGCAACTCTGCATTGCAGACACAGCAACAACCTCAGCCGGTCTGACCAATTAATGAGAGCAAGAATATGAGTGGCAGAGCCAGCAGCCAGTTGAAGGCAAAGACTCGTTACGGGGTAAAGAGGTTTGCCTGAGAGAGTGAAAGGAGAGAGGAAGCTGGATGACAGTGAAATATAGATGTGGAGAATAGAGAATGGAAAACGGAGGGAAAGAGATTGACAGAATGAGGAGAAAGGAGAGAGATCCATGGAAATTTAACGGAGCGCTCCACACATGGAAGGAATGCTTCACTTCCTCCGAAGTCACTGGCCTGCCTGAGTCCTATCGCTGCAGTTTTTCTTGCTCATCAGCTGGCTGAGATCCACCAGCTCCCCTAACTCCCCCCGCTCCAGAGCTCCTCTTAGCAGAGCCCTGCTCAGACCTGGTGTATGTTGCTGGGACAAATAGGCCTGACCACCTGGAGGGGGCATGGTGGGTGGCGGCAGGGGGACAGGGACCATCCCATGGCTGCTCAGGATGTACCCTTCCGGGGCTGGCCAACGCAAGGGCAGCGGCTCGCTGTACTCAACAGGGGCACTTGGTGCCGAGACTACCCTCCTGCGCTCAGGAGAGTCCTGCGGGGTCATGGGGTAGACATATTCTCCTGCAGACTTCCTAACAGGGCCTCTTGGGGTGCCTTTCCCTCCTTTTTCTTGTTTGCTCAAGCAGACATAGTGCTGGCGTGGTGTGTCGTTCCCCCGTCCCTCACCGCCATGTCTCCCTCCTCCACCCTGCTGAAAGAGTCTAGTGGTCAGGTAGACAGAGGGCGGCATGCGGCAGGGCGAGCCCAGACCAACAGACCCTCCTCCCAGGTACGTCTGACTGGTGTCCCAGCCTCCAGAGTTGGAGTCAGACAGTCGTAGGCCTCTTCGTTTCTGCTGCGGGGTATGCTCGGGAGTGGGCAGGAATCCCGGGTCGAGCTCTCCCGATTTGACCCAGCCATTGGGCATAACAAACAGGGTCTCCCCACCCTGTGAGCATGAGCGCTCTCCACCTCCCTGCCTGGTGACGCTCAGCACAGAGCCAGCCATCCCGCCGGAGTTACTCAGCAGGCCCCTCTCACGCCGCTGGATGGAGGACTGGGAGCTGCTGCCGTGACGACGGTTGGCAGGTTTGTGGGCCATGATCCAGCACACAGCGAGCCCAGAGAGCGCTGCCCCAATGGTGAAGGCTGAGACTGCAGATGCGACGAGGAGATTGAGGGAGACCAGGCTCTCTGGCTCAATCAACAAACTCTGCTGCAGAATTCCTGCATGATTGAGAGACACAATTAGGAAGGTGTCAATTAGTGCAAATGGCATCCTCAGGCTCTATTTTATTACACATAGAATTAGCCTATTACTTAATATTTTTCAATACCTACAATAACACTCTTAGTCACACCGGACATTATGGGGTTACTTTCTGAGAGAATTAAGACGATCTTCTCTCCAGCTTGTCCTTGAGGCCTCATGAGCTCCAGGTTCAGTGAGGCCTGCACTTCTCATCAATACAGCCCAAACCACACCAGCTGACTCTTTTTCTTCATCTCCGTCCTCACTCTTTCCTTCCATTTGCCTGACCTAAGAATCTCTCTTCACATTGTACCATTACCTCAATGTTTCCACCCAACTCTAATCACTCCCATCTGCAGACACAGGGCTTGTCTGGCTCAACATATTCTGAGTTTTCCTCACAGTTTGGATGAGCATCCACTAGGTCAATTGTCTGGCATCACTTACCTCTAACAGGGAAAGTTTCAAGGAGTGAGATAAACAGAGGATGCTTAAATATATAGCTTCGAGACAAATGTTTAGGGTCAGTGCTGAGGAATATGCAACCGAA
Source organism: Phalloptychus januarius (assembly GCA_902982915.1). Classification (NCBI taxonomy): domain Eukaryota; kingdom Metazoa; phylum Chordata; class Actinopteri; order Cyprinodontiformes; family Poeciliidae; genus Phalloptychus; species Phalloptychus januarius. Next base: position 9,095,863 of record CADWAE010000466.1, on the reverse strand, counting down.
CCTTGTTTGTTATGTTTTGGGAACTCTTAGCAACTGAACTGAGGCTATACTTTAAATAAATTCTCTGTGGTCCCCCAGCACTCACATTTAAGCCTCTCTATGACACAATATGACATTATACTGAAGTTATTTCAGGGTTGCTCACCAGCAACCTCCTCAAATCTCCAGCATTGACAAAGCAAAACCTCAGAAGCCAAAGGATGATGCATTTCGTCTGGATTTGTCTACACCCTTTTTCAGATAAAATATAATTAAAATATGCCAGACTGGGAGCATTCTCAGTTCATTGTGTACCTGATTCAGGTCATAAAAGACAACAAGGCACTGGGTGAAATAGATCCCAATGAGCTGAGATTGGTAATGAATTTCTGTTTTCTTCCATCTTTTGGTAAAGCCAGAACATAATGTTCACTCACAATTAGACAGCTGCAGTGAAGAATTGGGCCACTAGGTGGAGCACTCAGCAACTCTTCTATGAGGACTCAGATGAATCCATGTTATACTGCTGAAACTTACCATCACAGTCTCCTAGATGAGAGGTGGTGTTTCCATATTCCACATCTTGTTGAAAAGGGATTCTGTTGTCACAAAAGAAACACATATGAGTATTTTTTTAATCATAGGAACGAAAACATCACTATCCAGAATTTGAGTGTATTTAACTATTTGATTTCAAATGGGACATAAGATGATGTTCATTAACTAAAACCAGTTTAATTTAAAAGAGACAAAGATGTTCACTGTAATCTATGATGTTAATCAAGTACGACGTCATCAGGCTGTTGTGCATAAAATCAATATGGCACAAAGTAATAAATTATCCATTGCAATGGGATACACTGCTGAGTTCATTATTGATCTTCCTCCTCAGCAGGGTCAAAGGCGAGGGTCAACAATGCAGGCTAAATTAGACCATACATTTCAAGTTTTTTACACTTATAATGTAAGAAATTTAATGAGAAATGCGTTCAATTATTCCCATTTCCTCACAAACCAAAACATTAATCCTAATTTATCTGTAAGTACATATCTTGAATAAGAATTTCATCTAAATAAGTTTAAAATTGAAAAGCTTTTATGAACTATGTTAGCACAGACATAATAAAAAAAAAATAAAATTATGGTGGACTAAAATTATAAATAAAATGCTTATTTCTGAGAAAGCTTATTGTTGGTGTGTATTTTTCTCTCCACCTAAAGTACATAAGTGGTTCTTAATTTACAATATTGCTTTCCAAGACAAACCCAACGGCAGAGCTACAGCTGCTTTTAAATGTGTTAATCTAGTAGCTTTTAATTGCATTCTGCAGCGCTTCTCTATTTAAATCTGTTGCTAAGAATTTGATTTATAGAAAATAGAAATAGGCTAAATTAAATCACCACAATCAGAATGTTTTATAATCGTTCCTTTAGTTATACCATAATTAAAAGTTTATTCATTTCATATATATACTCCTATTGCGTTGATCACTAACACCAAATGATAAAAAAAAGGATTATTTTATTTTCTGCTTTTTTATGGTCTCACACCTGCAACAATGTAGCAGAAGAAAAAACACTCAATATTTTTCCTATAGACAGTAACTGTAGTCCATTTGCATAGATTAAGAACCATTCACAGTTTTTGGGGGCTAACTCCCCTCACCTTGTCCCTGGCCTCAGAAAGGAGCAGGTACTGCCTCTGGTCCACCCACAGTATGGATCTCTTGAGGCGAGACAGCTCCTGAGTGTTCACACAAGTATGTTGAATATGAATTAGCAAAATTCAATTAGGATTCGGAAACATGTTATAAACTTATTAGAGGGAGATTTACTGGTTAGTTGTTGAAAATAATAAATGAAAAGCTGCATCAGCGCATAGAAGTGGCAAAATATTAAAAATGTAGTAAAGGACACCTATCCAGCCATCGGATCCTTATTATAGCATCCCTTTTCCTGCACAAAACATCATGAGGACGTCAGAAGTCAAAAGGTGAGAGAGGGCAACAGAGGACACAAATCATCCACACACACTCACTCCTGGAGGAATCAATAACTTAACTAACAGTCATGCCTTAAAGGACATGTAAAAATAAACACACATTTTATTTAAAATTAGTGGAAAATCTGTGGAATAAGAAATAACTTAAGGGAATCTTCTTCTTGCACCACGCAGGGAGACATTTTTAATCCAACCAACCCGATGTATGTTTATTCTGGGAAGCTGCTGTACTGCACAGTGCTCTACTTTCACAAATAAATTCCTTCTTTGTATTCATATTCAACCATCATCCCACAAAAGCCTCTCGCTTCAAGGCAAATATCATTTTCTGGGGAAAACCAACATTCTCAGAGTAAAAAATAAAGCAAAACAAACTAACTGTTATTTGACAAACACACATGGCTTTCCTCATCTATGGCTCAAGCAAAAAAAAAGAAATGCAAAAGTTGTATAAGGATGGCAAAACCAACGAGAGGGGGAATTTGTGGATTAAACTAATTGCTTTGACTCATGCATTCAAATAAATCTAAGAGACAATGAGAGCGTAAAGAGCAATAAAATAATAAAAGTGGATTTATATCACTCACTTCATGCAGCGAGCGTGCAGATGACAGCGAGATGTGGGGACTCTGACCAGACAGGAGGGGAAGGCCAGCAGCAGAGTGTGGCTGGTTCGGTCCAATGTCAGGGACAAGAGCTGACGGGCCTGAGGAGAGTCCTCACCACACCTGGAGACAGACGTGTGAAAATTCAGGACAGGACGCACGGAGGAGTACAGAGCCCTGTCCATCATTTTCCAGCCTGAAAACTAATCTATAGGATCAATCCAGATAGTAGACTAACAGAGTAGATTGACAAAGCATAAGCATAAATGATCTATGTGTCCATTAGGCAATACAAAAAAGCTCATTTTAACTCCACGAGGGCTCAAGGCTTCCCACTGTCACATCATCATGTACAATCATGGAGGCACAAACATATCACTGCAGAATCCTTACTTTTGCAAAAGGCTACCTATTCATTTAGACTTTTACTATAATAAAACAGCTCATGACTTTGCACTTTATGACCTCTTTTAGAGGAATTTATAGAAAAGCCAAGATGTAAAATGCTCTATTAAACAGAAAATATTGTTATGGTTTGCTTTTATGAAGTGCTATTGTGGTCGTGTTTCCTTTTCTTTCTTTCTGAACCATTCAACACCCATTGTAACACGCTCAGTAAAATTATTAACAAATAGCTTAACAGTCTGGAAGTAAAATAAAAATATAAATAAATAAATAACAAGAAGAAACTGAAAGAGATTTTCTTTGGTTGCAGACATTATTTGAGGAATGCAACTGCAGACTTAAAAAAAAAATAGGGTAGATATGTTCAGATAAGACACTAAGAAATATCAAATATGTAAAAAAATACAGCACCAGAAGCTGAAATCTGACATTGACAATTATATTCCTAAATTCTTCAGTAACATACCAGTAATTCTTTTTCATTTTCTGTCAAACAAATCTTTCCATTGTGCTTCCAGCTTCTTAAAGGATAACTTTTTAACTTACAGATGTTTGAAAGAAAATCAGGAAAACTCATCTCATGAAACAAGAAATAACTAAACATTTTTGAAGTGATGTTCTATTAAAAGATTATAAGCAGGTAATATTGTATCTGATTCAGACTTCAACCAAAGGCTGAACTAACATGATCAAACCCAATACAGACTTCTCCTGCCTTAAATCCCAGTCAACTCTTAAAATGATCACAGCAGGTCATATGAACTTTGAAAACAAATGTTTGCATTCAGAGGTTATTTACAGAGAACCAAATGATAATGTATTATTTTACAGATTTTTTTCCCACCCAAATTTGTAAGAGCTGTTTTTGCAGATAACTCTGTCTTACTTCAATGGTGGTCAGGCACAAAGAAGTTGTTTTAATTCCTTAGCTGCTTAATACTGAAACATGTCTGCACATGGATGAAGAGAGCGAGGCGTTTTCGGTCAAAAAAATCACATTAGAAGGGGTGCTGACTTGACACTGATGGACAGTTAGATTATTGGTTTGTTGCATGGGTGATTGATAGGCTTTGTTTCAATATCCTTTGCTGCTAAGACCTGAGCTTTACATAATTTAATGCATCAAATCGGTTCCATAACACTCAGCTCTGAGGCAGTTGCTCAGAAAAAGGTTATTCATTTTCGTTCTAATTATATGGTATAAGTAACCTGTAATGGATATCATGGTTTTAACTGCATATGCTTTTGGTGCTTACAGATACCGTAAGCGTAACTGATCGTTCATAAGTGGAGAACCCAATTGGGAGCGGGTGCTGTGGCCCTCTATCTGGAACATTATGCCAAGAACTACAGTTCATTGGAAATAAGTGATAAGGATCTCTTGACTCCCACTCACTTCTCTGGATTGAATCCCTCCACCTCCTCCAAAAACACGCTGCTGTGGGAGACTGAATCTGCACCGGAGATCATTAGGAACTTGAGAATGGTCCCTCGGGTGGAGCCCAGGAACAAGACGGTGCGGTTCTTGTGGGGACCAGCTTCTATGTCCACCACCATGGCTGTCAGCTGGTACCTAGACACATAGGAAAATAAATCAGAACGTTAAGCAGTCTACCTTTGTTTTCCAAGCTGACAAAGACATCAATATGCATACCTTCCCATAGTCTTGACCACCCAGGGTCTGTGTCCCAGTAGTGGCACAGTCTCATCCATTAGTGGATGAGTCTTCACAAAGTTCAGGACCTCATCTGGTAAAGTTGTTGACGTGCTAAATCTAGATCCCTGCACTGCACACCCGCCAGGCCTGCAGAAATAAAGAACACCCCAAAGAAAGAGGAATTGTTATGGAGGACTCGTTTAGGTCATTTTTAACTGAAATGCATTGACAGAGCCATGGGACAGATAAATGGAGCTCATAGGGGAGCAGTAAGAAGAGTATCTGTGAAACAGATGCTCAGGACAGAAGTGCTGCAGTGCTCTGCTGGATATTTTTTGCTTCACATTACCTTGGTTTAGGCACTGCTTCATCTGGTACAGGTGTCCAAATAGACTCTGGGGATTTTTGCTCTTTAAATCGGCCCTCAAAAACATGAGCGAGCTGCTGCATGTCGAACACGCAAACTGCAGAGCCTGGGATGCTGCCAGAGACAAGGAGAGGGAACCCGCTGATGAGAAAATAATTATCTCTCTTCAGCTATATGTGCACAGTGTGTCTCTGGCTACCTGTTTGGTGGTGTGGAGAACAGACCCAGGATGACGTCCCGTCCCTGCATGTGGATGATGTTGCTGGTGGCGTGTAGGAGGTTGAAGTAAAAATGAGAGTCTCCGGGAATGGAGCAGTTCAGACGCGCCTTTAGGAATGTGGTCCACTGCTTCTCGAGGACACGCTGAGAGCCACCCAAGTCTGATTTACACACGCGTGCCACACGGGACACCATAACCTGGGATGCAAAAAAAACAAAAAAAAAACTGCTAAAGCTACCTAAACAGAGGGCAATATTTTAGCTGATATTATCAAGTCAAAATGAAAAAGACTAAAAATATTCTTGTTTGAGAGATTCAGAGGGCATTCACAGTTTCAATAAAAAAAACTGCCCAATCCAAAATAATAATAATAAAAAAACAACTAAGAAGTCATTTTGATTTCATCTGAACATCTTGTCCTGTTTCTGATTAGATTACAAATGTCTAAACAGAAAAGCTGAAGGACCAGTCATTAACCTTTTCAGCAAAGTGTTAAGTTAATAAAGCTGGAAAACTATTTATTCTGTAAGTTTTGTTCGCAGGTGAACATTTGGTGTGTTATTTTGCTGCATTATGAAGTGACCAACATTTTTTAAGTTTATACAGAACCAATTAGCCAGTGACTTTGTATAAACCATTCCCAAATGACTCAAGTAATTAAGAACAGAAATACTGAAGCATCTGGAGTACAAATAGTTTGAGTTGTTTGAATTTGCTTACATTAGCTGAAATGGCTTCTACTAGTTAGGATTTATTCACTTTCCCACCGACTCACTGCAAAGATGCTATTTTTCTACCACAGGTGAAGAAACCATTTCTGCCTGCAAATTCCCAGAACCTTGCAGAGGAGCAAAAAGTAAAGAAGGTAACATGAAAAAAGGAAAGAACCTTTTCCAGATGATGAAACTCCATGGCCATCTCTCTAAAGAAAAAATAAATATGTGGCCCCCACTCCATGGCACTGACGAAGTAGGGCTCTGAAATATAAGAAGTGACAACACAATAAAGCAAAACAATCACTCGCATGCCTGTATAATAACAGCCTCATCAACATCAAACACTGTTGTCCACCACACTGACTAATTAAACTTTCATGTCCTGTTTAATCAATTCTTATAGACATTAGGGAAGATGTTATCATTATCATTTATTCATCTTGCAAGGATTTGAATTGCCTGAACTTGCTTTTTCCCCTTCAGGCTTCAGTTGGAGAGACTAGTTAAGACTTTGAATCTGTAGGGACTCTGGCTAACCTCAATACATCAGTCTGTCTGGGTGTATTCCTATTATAAAAAGCCTATTAAAGGGAGGCATGAAAATCATGTCTGGTTCTGTTAGAACATACTTATTTTTTGGTCCACAACCTTTTTGTATCTATATGTCAGACTCCCAAAAATAGAATGTAGTGGTATTAACCTAATTCATAGTTTTTTTGTTTTCATTTCTGAGTTTGGAAAATTGGATAATCAACTTTTTGTTCACATCCATAACTAATGAACATTAAAAGTTGATGTCTGTGCCTGCATTTGGATAAAAAAGTTGACAATAGCAACCTTGTAAAGTCATTTAGAGCCTCTGGGCTTCCACTTGAGAGAACAGGAAGGTGTTTTGACAACACCTGTAGCTCTAGAAGGACATTTTGAAGTCACCTTAAAAGAGGCAGTTAAAGCACATTAAAGTTAACATTCAGAAAAAGGTAAGTTTTGCTACGGGTAACGTTGGTTCAATTTTCTCTCAGCACAAAAGATAGCATGGGTGGTTTCAATTATTTCCTTGCTGATTGTCTGTTGAAAGTGTCTTGGCCCTGAGGGTCACTTTTAATGTGCCTGTTTCCAAAAGTACCTCGAAACCATTTAGAGTCGTGCTTCACTGTGCGGAGAGCTGGGCTGTCGCCGAGACTACGATAGATCACCGCGTCGATGGCCAGAAAATCTGTCACAGTGCCGGTAAAAAGACTTCCATCTAAAAGAAGGCAAGGAGGAGAGAGGGACGATGGGAGATTAGGGAGAAGAGGAGGGAGATACAGATGGAGAGATTGCACAAGGTCAGAAAGATTAAAACCAAACAAGCCATGCAGGAAGAGGTTGGGCTATAAATCATTTGTAAAGGTAAACCTGAGGGTGTGGATGTTTTGGAGCGTGGAGCTGAAAACTAACTCCTACGTCTGCTAAAAAAAAATAGATTTTATGCCTTCGGGGCGCAAAGTCGACCTCCTACCTGCGAATAACGCCACATTAGCGTGTCGAGGATCATATGGACATCGGGCCATCCCGCTGACGGGCTCTCCTGCCAGTTCTAGAGTGTCTCGCTGCAATAAGAGGCACAACATAAAGATAACCCAACTGGGAGATACCGAGATTCTCTTACAGGCAGATAGATGAATACTAACAGTGTAGTTGGCACACAGGGGGTTGAAAGCATTTGTTCCACATACAAACAGGCCATCATGCTGGCTGAGCAAGACCTTGATGAAATTACGACACTCTCCCTGCAGGGAAGAAGAAAAAGAGAAGATCAGGAGAAAGAAAGACAAGGAAGTTCAGGGGATTGTGGAAAGGAGGATTATGAAAGGCTAAGAATCAGAGGAAGAAATGTGATAACAGCCCTAAGGTGAAACAAAACCCTGAACTGCACTCTCTCCAAAGAACAATGGGGCTCTGGCTGTAGTCTTCAAAGTAAGGGCTGCACACTGAAGTTTAAAAATTCTCTCAGTGAACCTTGGACTTCGTAGCCCTGTTATCTCATTTAGTCCATCTGTTGGATTGCTTCAGAAAAATCAAAAACTGATTATGTTCCTCTGTACACAGATCAGCAATATATCTCTTTAATACAATTTTAGGCTTGTTCATCAGAAAATCAGCAAATTAGGTTTCTTCTCGGACCATTTATCAAACCTTTCATTTGTGTCCATCAGAAATACACGATAAGAAACTTACTTTTCATTGAAAGCCACACTTTCATGCCTTAAAATGCCTTGATAAATCCAACACCTCTGTCTTTGTAACAAGTGCGGAGCTACAAATGTTCTGCCTCTGCAGACCACTAATGGCTAATAGTGTTATGCTAACGCTGAGCTAGTCCTGTTTTTGATCTAATTTTGTGGATCTTGTCTTGTTTTATTTTATGTCCCTATTCTCTGAGCTTATTGTGTTAAACTGTGATCAATTGGGTTCCTGTGCATTTACAGTCCTTTATTTAACCATGATAAGATGATATGCTCATTGCTAACCTCTCAGCTGTTTTAGGAGATATGTAAGTGCTTTTTATGCAACTGGACAAGGTATTAATATTGATAAAATGTCTGTGACATGCTTTGATAAAAAGCCCAAGATCTTTTTTTTAAATCTGCTTTTAAAACCTTTTCTTTTCCAGCTTTGGTTAAGGAGGAAAATTGAGTCATTTCTCTTCAAGCTTTCAAGCATTCTGCATTTTATGAGATTATTTTACAGACACAGATTGTCCTCAGTTATCCCTAAAAATAAGCTACGACAAATTGGTTTATATTTAAAATCAATAAGCCAATCACTTAATAAGTGATTGGCTTATTAAGCCAATCACTTTAATAAGTGTTCCTTTTTGACCAAACAAAAAATAATAGATGTTCTGAAAATCCCTAGGAAGAAAATCTTTGTTTGCATTGCAAAAGCATATGAAGGTAAATAGGATGTTTTTGGAGAATACATAGCAAACCAGCAGCCACTAACTCTGAAGCTTACAAACTATAAGCTTCAGAGTAAGCAAACTGAAATAGCAAGTAGAGACTGATTTAACTCTGACACATAATTAGAGGAAAGGCATAAAAATAGATACAATCTTTTCACCTGAATGGTACTCAAAACGTTATCAACTGAAAACCTTAAAATGTTAGGAGACTCTTTTAAAAACTTCAGTTCTAACACAATAAATTATTACAGGGCTACTACTTTGCTTATCCAGAGTTTGAAAGTACTTCTGCTTATCTTTACACTTTTACCTAATCTAAGTTTAATCTTATTAACCAACACAGGTGTATTCTCTGCCTCACATCCTTGCTGCCTCTTCCCTTAGCAGTGAGTCTTTCTCGTCGTGTCTTTGTTCCTTTTTTATCACAGCTTTAATTCTTCCTTTCTTCACTCCTACACTGTCTTGTCTTTTGATCTGTGCTCTCACAGCCCAGTGGCTGCCCTCTCCTCTTTATCTGTTTCGTTCCCTCGTTTTTATTTTCCCTCCACCCACACACGTCCCGTCGTTACCTATGCCTCTCCTCCCCACCTGTTTTCAATTACAGCTTCCTCCCGGAGGCCGCGTCACTTAACTCCTCTCGGTTTGCTCAATACAAGTTCTTCTGCACAATAAATCTTCTTCCACAAGATAGGCCAGTGAGCCAGATGCACTCACACACTCTTTTGTTTTTTAAGCAACGCAACTTTGTTTGTTATTGTTTGTTTTTGAGGACTACAGACGCTATATGAAGTAGTGAGAAAATCAACGCTTGCAAAAAAAAAATGCCTTTCAAGCCTCTTTCAGCTCCTGTAATGTTTTCCTGCACCAGCTTGATTGGATAATTTACTGCTTCTGTATCAACAAAATCAAATTTGCGCTAAGCCCCAGATGCAGGTGCAGCCTCAGGAGAAGAATGTCTCGTAAACAGCTGCCGCTTGAGTGTTTTACCTCATGTTTGCCCTTCATCCGACACACTCGAATGTCGTTCTTGTTGGACTCCCAGGTCCTTTTCTGAAACACACAAGCCATGTGTTGAATTCCCTTTATTATCTGTACAGGCATGTCATATGTCAGCTTTTTAAAGCCTGATACCTTGCTGTAAAACATTTCTTCGCCTGCCATGTTGTCCAGCTCCACTCTGTACAAGTCATCTCTGCAAAACATGACAAATTCATCAAACTCCTGTTTTCTCACTCTTAACTGTTTCAGATCATAAAAAACTGTATAGAGTGCTAAAGCCTTAGAAGTGTTTTCTTTTCATTGTCCAGAATGTCCAGCTTCATTCTGCAGGACGGGAACTGATCTGGCTGAGGTATTGTGAGTTAATTACTTCCAGAACATGTGGACCCATAAGATAATGCAGGGAGTGATTACTTTTTTACATTGGGCTAATTTGGTTTTTCTAGGTTTATGCCCTTCATAAAAGAAATCTTCATTTGAAAAACTGCTTTTTGTGCTAACTCAGGATATCGTTGCCAGTTTTCAAAATTTGTTTATGGAGATCTGAATCATTTAAATGTGACATAAGGCAAAAGAAAAAAAAAATCTGTCAAGTAGAATATCCTTTTTGTTGGACTATGAAAAGACGTTTAAGCAAAGCTGAACATCTCATTCAGTATAAATACAAAATGCTGAAAAAGCTACAATCTTTGACATTTTTAGTTTGCTTAGATAACTGAAAAAATGCAGTAAATAAAACACTTAATCAGGAAGACAGAATGGAAGATTTATGTGTAAGCATAATGTCTCTGCCACATGATTGTCTCATTAGTATTTGCTTTAAAAAGCGATCACATTGATTTTCCTAATGAGGTGACTGGGGAGTAAGCATTACTGTATTTTCCGCTGCTCTCTTATTTATGCGTGAATGAAAGTACTGTTGTTGACTTAAAAAAATGTATCGAAATATCATTGATGTCAGACAGCCATCTGGTTGTGGTTTATTATGAGTCACTTCCTGACAATATTCAGATTAAATGTTCTGAACAAATAGCAATAAAACGGTTTATTCTGGCTTCGTTATGGTTCGAGTTAAATTACTGTTGGGCAGTTTTAACATCTTAACCCAGGGGTGCCCAAAGTCGGTCCTTGGGGGCCGGCATCCTTCATGTGTTATTCTCTCTTTGGTGGTAGTAACAACCTTTTCAGCAAGTCAATGTTCTTCTTAGACCTTCTAATGAGCCATCATTTGATCCAGATGTGTTAAACCAGGGAGAGAACTAAAACATGCACGATGCCAGCCCACAAGGACCGACTTTAGCCAAAGTGTTGTTTTGATTCTTTCATGCATGTTTGAGTCTTAAACGAGTGTCTGAAGCATTTGCTCCCACAAAGTGACGACTATTTCCTCGAAGCTCCTTCTTAGAGCTGCAGTGTCAAGCGCCTCTTCGCCACGCCTCACTCACTCAGCAGCTCCAGCAAACTATGGACAGGGGCAATTAACAAACACCTGGTGGAACTGTTAGCCTGTTAAACTAATCATATTAATATGGAGCGAAAACAGTCTCATAAGATCCCAATGCTCCTAAAAACGACTCTAAGCAAAGCAAAGTCGTGATGACGTGTCTGAAAGAGTACGAGATTTTTATGTCAAGGCGTCAAATTAGAAAGTTGAGTTTCTTTTAAGTTATGTTTGATATATAGAGCATTTTTTAAAAACTTTTTAACAACTGAAAATTGTTACAGGATTATGCTATGAAGTGGTAATATGTGCCTGGAAAAGACCTTTACCCTTCAGATTATAAGCCCTGTTTTGTTCACTTAATACAATGTATTTCAGTACCATTTTGGCACTCTATGCAGGAATCAACTGAGCTTTACATGAGTACTTGTTTACATTGCTGAAAAGATCAAGGACTTATATGGGTCCAGTTTTTATTTTCATACTTGTCCTCCAATCAAGGCTGCAAACACATTTAATTTTTTTCAATTAACAGAGCTACTTGTATCTGCCTGAAGCACAGAGTTAATCTCCCAGCAATGTAAGGTGGTTTCTTAAAGACGATTATGAATACATTCACAGCTTTCACTTGACATTTAAAAATAGCAGTGAATAAATTATCACTGGAAAAAAAAAGTGATAATGTCCCCCTGAAGAGTGACAGCAGATGGGATGAAAGCAAATACATATTAATGCGAACACGTCATAGTCGGAGGTGGTTGCTGTTGGTTACCTGGCTCCGATGTAAAGCGTGCGGTTGACTTGGAGGACCGTTTGGATGTGTAGCTCCTGTCTCAGAGCAGAACGATGGGCTCTGCCCAGGAACACGGGATATCTCCTCACCACTGCCGTCATTACAAAGACATATAAAATGAGAGAGTGACATGCATAGCAAATGAAAATGCATGTGCCTGGCTCAAGGACTTCTTGAGAACTGTGGACAGAATGAGCACCTTCTTCGCTTCTATAGTTACCAGAAGTACACAAGCAGGCTGTAAAACACCTTCTTTAACCTTCACTTTAATAGTGTCTTCAATCATTCTTGATGGCTGTGTTAAGGCAAACACAGATAATAGACAGAGAGGAAAGCAAAAGCATACTAAACACTCTTATCCTGTTTGTCTTTCTTGATGTGGTTGTTTCCTGCCATCCTATAATGCAGGTTTTTACTTTTCTACCGCAAATAAAAAATTTCTTCATCTCCTGACTGCATCTTAAATAAACTAAATTACAGAAATGCTGCACATTTCAAACAGTAAAACAACGTTCATTTGAAGATCTCGTCAAGAAGTTACCTATTCCAGGAGACAGATTAAATGTCTCTCTGGCCTTCATTGGAGACTGCAGACAAGAGATTCATCGCCACATTCCAACTTCAGTCATGTGACAAATTAGTACACCCTCCTACAGCCTAAAAGTTTTTTAAAATACATTTGGCTCATGCATATTTAATTTCAACATTGACCACAATGAAAACTTCAAGTAAAAAAGTTACTCGAAGAAAACGAATATTACTACTACTTGTTTGACTGCCTAAAATCAATCACAGAAGTAACACATGAACATGATTAGAACATTGATACACAGGGTTTTCTGTGCTACTCGGTATTGCAGTCAGAGTGAGCACCATGGTGAGATCAGAACTGTCGGAGGGCTTCACAAAGAAGATTTTAGCGGTAAGAAACGTCAAGAGGTCTCATAAACTACCACCAATACTCTAAAAACAGACTGCAATATGCTAGAAGAAGTCTCCAAATCACTAAAATGTCCTCACAGAACCTGGAGCAATATCTTGGTAGTGTGGATATGAACAACTTTGGAAGTGTGCAAAAAATAAAACTCTGTACCAGGACTGCTGGTATAATGTTCACTAGACAGATGAGTGTTAACCTGAATTGTTAGGACTCCAGAATAGATGATATGTTTGGCATAGACAAAATAGAGAGTTCAAGTTCACCCTGATAACATCCACAAAGCTACCATCTGTAAGAAAATCCTTGAGGAAAATCTGTAAAAAAAAAATAGATAAAGCTGAAACAGAACTGGACCTTGGAACATGACAATAACCCAAAACATACCAGTGAATCCACCACTGAACCTTACACTCACTGAGGGGGTGTTGGGCACCTTGAAATGGTGTGCATATGCAAAACATAAACATCAAACCTCAAACATATCATGTTTGATATCATGTCAAATGTGAAGAGTGGGCCAAACTTTCTTTAGACTCATAAACACTGAATACAAGAAAGCTATTTCACCCAAAGCAGATAACACAAGTTTTTAGAGTATGGAGTGTCCTCACTTTTCATCAGCTTGAAAATACACTGTTTCTTACACAGCGTGTCAAATGAGTAAAAATGGGCAATTTTTTTTATTTTCTAGAAAAGAAAAATAAATACATCAACATTTATCACATATTGATATATCAAAATATTTTGATGAACATCATACATTGATGAACATCAATAGATAATAATTTCGCAATAAAGAAAAACTAATTACGAAGGATAATAATTTTATTAGTTTGTTGAGTCACTAATGTTTTCCCACTCTCTCTTAGTTATGGTCTTCAATTAGGAAAATCAAACCTTTTACATGAATATGAATCTAACATGCTATCATATATAGAGGGAGTGGATTTTCGTCATTTATCTGTATGCCTGAGCAGCCCTAAACCAGCTTCTCACCAAGACTGATCCTTGACCTCCGATTTCCACATCCTCCACAGAGCCATTCATCAATGCCGCACATACTCTCGTGCACTCAAGACACTCTCCCCCCTCCCTGCCGCATACAGAGGGGAAGGACACATACCCTCTACAGGGACGTAGCTGAGTGGACCTGGCTCCTCTGGGAATGAGCCATCAGCCAGCTGAAGCAGCAGGAGAAGAAGCGCTAGGGGAGGAGCCACTGTTGCCATGGCAGCAGCACACATGCACTGTTAATGAAGAGAAAGAGAAAAAGGAGAGACATTTTTCATTTTGTGCTACTGTGCAAAGTATGTCATGTGTGCATGTGTAAGAGTGTGTGTGTGCATGTCATTGTAGTGACACTTTGGATGTTTCAGAACAGAAAGGTTGTACAAAAAGTTTCTGCTTGTCTCTGCACATTTGTGCACGCATGTTGCAGCTACTTCCTATTAAACGATTTGACTTAGGGAGAAATTAGACAACCAAAAAATAATGGTCTGAATTGACTCAGCAGGGTTAGCGTTTCCAAAAAAACCCCCCACAAAGGCAAGAGATGTGCACAACATCTATGTGAAAGAATATAATACAGAAAACCTTTAAATCAATACAACAAAGTTATGGTGAGCTGCGGGTTAAAAACGGTAATGTTTTTATCAATATATTTGCATATTGGAAAGAAAGCAATGAAAACTCACTGGAATTAAAATTTTGCCAAATGTATGTATCTGATATTTCAATTGACTTCTTTGATGTCATTCAAACTGACTAAAAATGCTGACAAAAAACATATCTCTGTGAGATGTTAAAATCATTGAATATTGTTTTAGAATTCAAATTCTGCCTTGAATGCAGTAATTGTAAATATAATTTATCCAGAATTTCATCAATACACCATAAGATGCAGTGACATTTTTGACAGTGAAAAAGTGACCACAAAAACTTTACATGGATTTAAAACAAACACAAGCCCTACAAAGTTTTCCCAGAATCTGCTAAACCAGCACTCTGGGTTAATATTGCCATATATAAGTTGCACCATTTTCAGAGATATTTGACCATTAAGTTTCCTGCATTTTCAGTGCCCTAAAGCATTGCTTTTATAGCTTGCAGGAGCCTTTTATGTTGAAAAAAAGCAAAGAGGAGATGCTGAGAGGCAAAAATAAGTAGAGTGCAGAAGGCAGAGCACTAGGATATTTTCATCTAAAGAAAAGAAACCTGGAAAATGTGAAGTTTGAAGAAACATAAATGAAAGGAAGAGTTTTCAAAGATGTGGGCAATATCAGTGCTACTGCAATCAAATCAAACTGTGAGCCATGTTCCATGATTTTCCCAACCCCCACTTATGTCCTGTCATCATCCATCTCTCTACCTGCATCACCCAACCTCCTCCCTGCATTTCTTTTTCTATCACACACACACAAACTCACAACTGTTTTCAGCGACAGAGCACCAGGTAGATGTTTGTTGCTAAGGTGATTACTGCTATTTGAAGCACACAGATGCCTGCCGATGCAGCAACCAGACACTTGCACACATGAGCGCAGTCACCTGTCCTGCCAGCAACACAGATTTCCCATAACGTTGACTGACAAGCTGTTTGTAGACATCAGCAAGGTGATGAGGGCCGGAGACTATACTCAGGGGGCACTTCAAAGGAAATTGTAGCCTGGAGATTGCAGGTTTGATATAAGCTTCCTCATCTGTTTCCTCCTCCTCCTCAGAAGCATCAGAGGAGCCTGAAGGAGAGGTGGGGGATTTGTTTCATGTTAGTCTCCACTGGGATTCCCTGGACCAGGACTGACAAGGTTTCCAGGTCAACCTCATTTCATTATGGCCATTTCAAATCAAATTCTGTAAGTTTGAGTTGAGTAAAAAAGGTAACAAGAATTAAACAAAGAGTAACTCTTCATTTTGTCTAACTTAACCCTATTAATTATTTCCACTCTGTTCCGTGGTCTGTAAAATAAATAAATAAATAAATGTATATATTGTTTGGATATCTGTGTAATAATCCTGAGATTTGCATTTACACCACAATGTTTGCATTTCTGTCTATAGAGCTTATATGATTAGTTGCCATGTTGTATTGTGCAGAATAACATTATTCTGTATTCAAGTTGTATTGGGTCTCAAACAATATTTCATTATATTGACAATAATGACAAAAGAAAATATGTATTCTGTTTTGCCATTTTGTCTTCTTAAGTTTACCAGTGTCTATAGAAACTTATTTTTAAATCAGAAAGCCACATCTTGGTATAAATCTGTGCAGCTCTTGAAAAATGGGAAAGACCAGAGAACATAACATGCCACTAATGAAAATTTTCTTTATCTTCACAAGTAATGAAATGCCAACCAGAAAATACATTAAAGCTTGTGGTTGGTGTGACAAAATAAGGGGAATGAATAATTTTGCAAAGTACTAACAACAGGATAAAAGAGTAAAATTATGGCATGTATGATCACCTGCAAACTAACTCTCCTCATTATCTTATCAAAGAAATCTGTGCATGCTAACAATAAAATCTCAGTCTTGCACCAGATCACACAGAAAAAGTGCAGTCAAAATATGTGTTACGAGTTTGAAAAAAATATAAAAATAGCTTTTAGAAATTATAATTTAATGTTTTCCAAGAGCTGGGATATAGTGGGATACATACAGTTGTTCGTGAGAGTTCAGGGACTGCCTCAGGGTGTTTAAGCAGGACGCATCCGGAAAACCTCCAAAAGGGAAGCATCCAAGAAGGCAATCTAATCAAAATGATGAAAAAACTCAGCTGACTCCTTTCAAATTGAGACAGCAGTGGATCTACTCTGAGCTCCCCCATTTCTTAGGCTTAGTCCAGGCAGAGTACAGAGGAAGATCATTTCAGCTGCATGTATCCAGACTCCTGATCGCTCAGATCTTTTCATATCTCATTACTGCAGGTGAGCTAAGAGCTGCACGCACATTGTTGCAAACAAGGCCTGAGCCTGTTTCTATAATAAAACTTGGTATGTCTGTAATTAAATCTCTACTATATGATATGAAAGTTAAAATATTAAACAAGTTAATTGGGGGAACCAAATATTGCTATTTTTTTATTTTTTGACTAAAGAGGATTAAAGGTAGAAGGTGTAACAAAATAAAGCATTAAACGATAAGTGATTTGCAGCGGTAACTTAGTCCCCTGAATGGATAAACCCAAGATTTGGCAGTAAATAAGTGGCCAGCATGATAGGCCATAGTACTGAAAAAACATTGAGTTAAAAATATCATAATTTTATCGTACTAGTACAACAATTTTAAAGCAATGTCATGCAAAATTTCTGTATTTTGGAAAAATCTTTCATTATTACAGTTAAATTGATATCACTTTTTATTTTTATTTTAAATATGGATTTTCCTTTGTCGAATTCCTCTTAAGTCAGTTTGACACGTCTTTATTTATTTATTTATTTTGGCAAAAGTTTTAAACTTGATTATAAAAAGCATTAATTGCAATAAGTAGTGTTGTGTTAAAAAAATCCAAAGAGCTTCTTCTGATCTAAAATGAAATGGAAACTGCAAATGCAAAATACAAAAATCCTTCGGTCAATAGTCTCCTCATTAGAGCATCAATTGATTCAAGTTATTGATCCATAAGATAAACCAAGAAATCTGGGCCAAGGCCAACTTATTAAAACTCTGCTCCTGGCCTGCGCTAAGATTACATTTTTAAAACCATCTGCGCTACAAACGGAGGAGCTGGCCAGAGCTTTTGGCTTCAGGTTATCAAAGGGCTCTGAGTTTTCCCCGAAGAGCCAACAAACAGCAGAGACAAAGATAAAGGACACAAACAGTTTCAATAAGAGAAAATAAAAAAAACTGAGAGGAACAGAGATAACTGCAACAGATTTGCAGCCCATCATGCTATAAAAACAGGCAGTGGCAGGACGAGTATCAGGATTTATCAGGGAAAGATGCGACGAGCCAGAGGAGAGAGTACGGGCTGCTGTGTCAGATCATGTAGGTGTGATAACATTTAATACTGTGACATCAACACTGTTGTTACAGGGTGCATGTAATGATCTCGACAGCCTCATGGTGTAATCTATCCTCATCAGGCAACCAATTAGAAAAATAACCTGCTAACACCCACGTAATTAGCCAATCAGCAGGTAATCCAAATAGGGTAACACACCTGCTTTCACCTAGTATCAATTTTTCCTATTTTGCCCATCTGGCAGCACCGTTGTATTGTGTCATTCTGGGGATTTTCCTCTGCAGCGATCCTACTCATCTGCCAGGAGTGGGACGCGGTGGGGAGGGGTTGTCAGTAATTTGAAGAAAAGATACCTATCTAATAAATAACCATTTAATATTTACAGACGAGCCCATTTTGAAATACATCACTGGCTTTAAGTGTATATTGAACATGCCCATCTTTGCACAGAGCATCGGAACTGTTAAAGCTGCTGAGCAGGATCAATACGCTCTCGCAGTGCCAAACAGAAACAGAATAAAGAGCAGCATCCATAACCACATGGAGAAGCATTTACTGATCGCAAGGAAAACACTGAGGCATGGATACTGGAGCCCTGAGCAGCAGTACAACACTGATCACCAGACTCAGCCAATCCAGAGAAAGCGTAGCTGTGAAGGGCCTTAACCTGTGCAGCACCGAGCTACTGCACTGCTATTAATTAATTTGTGAGCAGGTCTATTAATCTGCTTCTTAGCATGACAAATATGTGAAACCCAAACAAGTCTCTTCTCTACGTTGACATCACTGTTTTTGACTTGTATTTCCTAATGCTGGTTGTTATTAGGTCCACAGACCGATGCTTTCTTTCAGCTGTTTGGCTGCAGCAGCCACTTCACTCTGTGCCTTTGTTACCGTAGAAACCAATAGCAAAGCAAGGCTGAGATGTTCTATTGCAGCAGATGCAAACGTGAGCAGGGTGGGTCCGCCCTCTACATCGCAAGCACACATGTGAGCTTGCAAACACAGAAAGACACAACCAAAACCTTTACCCAAACACATTAATTTATTCGAGTGCAAATGGATACATGCTTTGAAATGAGGTACATGCAAGAAGGTGGGGGTCTCATGCTGCAAAAGAGGGAGGTGGGGCAGTTGCAGGCATTTCGTCTCCATAATTATGCCAGCCCTGGCAAGATATATAAGGTAGTTCAGATGGGCTCCATATGGGTCAATGACAAAATCTCACTTTAAAAGCAGAAATCCAGTTATTTTGCTTTCACAAATGAAGTATATTTTCTTATGACATGATCTGTGTCAGGCAGATCTTTAATCATTGTCTTCATAGGTTGTAAAAAATATGTATATTTACTTGAAAAATACTTTATTGTCCCTACAGGGAAAAATTGCCACAAATGCCAAGATGTTGCATTATGTTGCATAACAGCTGCTGCTATAAAGGCAATAGTCTACATTTACATAGCTATAAAAGTAGACAACAGTTTAAAAACAATAAAAGATCCCAAAGATATTGCACACCTTCCAGACCTCAACCTACTGTCTATTTAAAAATTTGGTTCAAAATTATGATGGAGGTGCGTTCAAAGGAGTATTTAACATGGTTCAAATTAGTTTTTGGGATTCTGTACCTTCTACCAGAGGGCAAGAGCTCGTATTCCACACACAGGATGTGGGATGGACCCAACAATACCATCCGTGCCTGTGTATCATAATAATATCAAGTAAATATCAATTTACTTCATATGAGGTAAGCCACTGCTCCAATATATATATATGTGGTAAGCATGATTTACAGCTTTGACAAAGGTAGCTCATCAAAGTAGAAGATATGTTGAAATTATAAACTGGGAATTTGTTTGGTACACGCTCACCACTCACTTGATGAGGTACACCATGCCTTCAGCTGTTATTATTATTGGTGGCATAGTTGTCAGCGGCAAATCTATAATATGAATCTCATTTCCCACCACATACAAGATCCCTTATACTTTGTTCTCGTTTGGTCTTCGGGGACAGAATGCAGGTTAAAGCCTGGAATAAAACAGGTTGGCCTGAGGGTGGAAACACAGACACGGGCTAAACTGGGAGAAGTGGGTCACCTTGACTCTTCACAACTCCACCCGTTTTGAGCAAAGTCATTAATAGACTTAAAACTGTTACAAATGAAAGCAGCATGCAGAATCTGTATATTTCTGTGGTTCAAATGTTTAGGAGTCTACCAGAGACACAACCAACCACCAGACAGCTTCTTGAAAGATTAAGCCACAGCACCTGTCCAAATCAACACTACCTTTGTTGAGCTGGAACACTCTGCCTTGAGGTAAAAACACAGTCAAGCTCATAAAAAATGTAGATAACAACACTTTATTCAGACAAAAATAGCAGGCATCACTCATAAATTGCCTGGATTCCATGCTAAAAATACAGGCTATGTCCAATAAAAGACTGAGTTGTATATGGGGATGTGTTGCAACATAACCTCCGTGTTACTGCTTCTGTTACTCATACAATAAAAAATAAACCTATGAATCATACCACAAAAAGAAAAAGTCGAAAAAGGGAGCTTGGTCAGGAGCAATCATATCAACATATGCAAAGTTTTTACTTTAGCAACTTGATTCTGCAACTGTTGAACAAGTACTATTGTTGGTGTTTTTTAGAGGTCCTCAGAATCAATTCTGATATCACAAACAGACAAAAAGATGAGTTGTGTAAGCACAGGGCGTCTAGCCTCAAACCGATAAGATTTGGAAAAAACAGTACAGTACAGATTATATCAGGAGGTTCGAGTGTTACCAGAAGTAAGCTTTATTGAACCTGGAAAAAGAATCGGTTCACCTGGTATTGTTCAATACCAGGTGAACTATTGTTGACAATAAAATGTGGCAACAATGCATTAACCCTATATGGTCAAAGCATTAACCCTATATGGTCAAAGCATTAACCATATAAGATTATGCAATAAGCATAATTATTTATTAAACTAAATAATGTTTAATAATGGAGGTTAAACATTATTTCAACAAACTTTTAAACAAATATATTCAATACAATGTAATAACATTTATTTCAAAGAAAATGCAACAATTGTTCATATTTCTACTACAAATAATATAACACGTTGACTATTACAGATATGATTATGAAGTTGAAGACATTTCTTTATTGCTCTTTTAATTGTGACACAAAATCTTCAGCAAATGATAATTTGCTGTTTTCAAGGGCTTATTTTGCAGAGTAAACATTTTTGCCATTTTTCTTGTAAAGCTACCAACACATAATAAACAAGCAATTAGCCAGCATATTTGGTAGGCTAAGCAAAGCAATGAAAAAATATTCAAAACTATATTTTAAATGGCTATCATTTATGACTAATTTCTCAAAAACAGTCATGCAAACAAATGTAAGTCAATCATGATTTAAAACATGGTAATTTCTGGAGGTATGCAAGCTGTTTGTGTGCATCTATATACAAAGAGCAGAGGAATAACAGCGTCAAGTCTTTATCTTATCACAGTGGAGTTTATATTCCCTCAAGAGGCTACCTGTCTCCTAAGAACTACTCTAATCAGAGTTAAGGGGATCTGTCTTCTGCAGTTAAATATCCCAAAATACTATTCAATCTACAGGGTCATTTATATGCTAATGCAGAGATTACTTTTGCATACACATTTGACACTGCAGTGTGCTGTTGGGCTGCAGTTGGAGAAGAAAAATAATAGTACGAAAACAAATTTGGTGAGACTGAAGAAGGATGAGTGGAGGATGAAAGAGGAGGGGAAAGGAAAAGAGATGATGGTACGGAGAGCAGAGAAGACACTGGGAGGAAGGAGGAAAGCAATTCCCCTGGGTAGGTACCATAGGTAATTAAAATAAGATGGACATAGCTGGAGTCTTGCCAAAGAGAGCTCCAGCTCTCTTCAGACTTCTTCCCCAGTCAGACCTTCTGCCTAAAGCCAAGGAGCTGCAAGTGACACGCAAACAATAAACGCTGAATGAACAGACAGCTCAGAAATATAACAGCCCAGCACTAGCAATTTGGGCAACAAAATAGGTCATTTATTCATCTTTGCAGTTGCAGTAAAACAACAATTCATAGACACTGCATGTGCCCACACACACAAATATCCACACACTGAGACTTATACAGTGCTGTGCAAAGCTGCAGCAAGGGCAAACGTTGCTAACCAGAGTTTGACTGCAGTAAGCACATATACATTCACTGCACAGCTCCGAGCTGGGAGCGAGCACATGAGTATGCGGCGCACACTTTCAGGCACACACAATCAGTACAGAGTCAAACACACACACACACACTCCAGCAGCAGCATGTACAGCGGCGGTGAGGGTGCAGTCTAATTACACAACAGTGACACCTATGAATCTGACCGGCTTTTATGGTGTCGTTACTCTTTTTTTTTTGGTCAGTCAGTGTTAATGATGCACTTTGCTCTGTGGATGGCACCTCGGCTCAAATTCAGAACAAAGAGGATTTGTCTGATTATATTAAATCAGATCCACCTTTTTGGAAAATAAATTCTGATTTTGAACAAAATTAGCAGTGGGGTGTGAGGAGGGGTGATGTTATTTTGCTGTTTTTTAGTTCACTGACTGGAACCAAAATTCTGCATACCTTTTATTTGTCTACCTCATCATGTTAAATTCTGCATTGCATCCGTAGCCATCTGCGTGAATTCTCTGGTGCTGGTAAAGACAGAGCCTGAAGGGTAGCCCATATTCTTGTCACACTGTTCTTTGTGTGCTCTGATCTCTAAGGGTAAATATAGCTCTTTTGGCAGGAGCCTGCTAAGAGGATCATAGCTCACAATAGGTGGTCTAAACACAACAGCAAACAAAATGGCAAAGAACCTGCTTATAGACTGATGTGCGCACATCCACAAGATGCATGCACGCTCCGACACACGCTACTGCAGCACCAACACCAAAACATGCAGCGGCAGATACAATGCCTCCCTCTGAGAGGCTTCTCTTTTCCTTGTAGGTATAATTGTGTTGTGGCTATGCTTTGCTTCTTCCTTCACAGTTGTGACTGAGCCGCAGGTGAAAAGCCATAATTAAAGAAGAAAAGTTGTGTTTGTTGTGTGAGAAGGGTGGTTGCAGGAGAGAAGAGACAGAAAAAAAAACTTTCAACAGACAGTAAAATCATCCTGAGGAGCTGGGACACAAAGGACTCGGATGCCTTTATCTCCCGACAGAAAAGTCTTCCAAATCCCTCTGGCTAAGCTGCCATAACTAAAGCCTGTGCTTGGAACAGGTGCCTGGTGAATTGGTTGAACAACAAAAGTAGCAAAATTAGACAAGATAGACTGAGCTCCAAAGAGACGTATAAACTCTCATTTATTGTGGGCAAAAAAGGAGAAAGCCAAGCGCCTTGGCAGTGGCATTTAAGAAAAGGTTACCTGGTAAATTGCTTATCCTGTTTGTGTGTGAGCGCTATAGGTGTGAGTGCAGAGACTTGGACTAGATAGGCACTCTGTCCCATTGCAATTATTTTGCTATAACTAAGAAAACACAAAACGCAGGGGATCAAAGTGTCTCTCTCTAACTGAATTGAAACAGCTGTGGAATCACTAACAATCCAATTAGCAGACCGTTAAATGGGTGGAGCGGTTACACATATAGACGCGGGCTTGTTTGAAGGGGGAAACTCGTAACGATCCTCATACACAACAAACAACTTCATGTTGGAAACAACGTATATGTGCGTAGGCTAGATATCCACACAGACAGAGACCACTCAGCAAATAAGGGCATTCCTACACATTTTAAAGATATAATTCTACACTTTACCAAACTCCTTCCAAAGGGTTTCCACGGGTATTATATCAATTTGACCAAATATAACAACTCAAGTTCACAGTGACTTTATGAAGTGGATGGATGCATGTTTTAGACAGTGAGAGAGGGAATCCAGAGTGAATAAGCAACTGTTTCTTTTTCTTTATTATTTGCTTTCCATCCAGACCTGAAAAAAATGCTGTATTTAGATCAGATTCCCGTTTCTGGACTAGAAAGGAACCCCGTAAATATCTCTGAACCCCCCCCCCCATGAGGCCTGTCTCAGAGGAGTTGTGAAGATGATGCAGTGGACAGAGCAGATGGTAAGACGAACACACATGATAGCACGGGTATAATGTGCTGAGACCACACAGTGGGATGCTTCAAATGGAGCTGCACCTCGGGGAAGAATCAGTGTGAGCAGAGACTCATAAAACTAAAGATATATGGCCACTGTAAAATGCTAGAGGGGCTTTTACATTGAAAATAGCTGCAGGTTGATATTACAGTGTTTAGGAAGCTGGCATAATCCACATGGTGCATTCACGTTAGCCTCCTGAAAATCATTTGTCTTAACCTGAATTTCTAACAGCATGAAGGTCTCAGAGTGCGCTATCTTTTATCTGTCTTTTTTCTGTTAAAAACATCTGGAGGGACTTGTTGAAAATTCATGAAAGGGTTTTTTACAGCAGCAAAAAGAAAATTTTGCATGAAGAGGTTCATATTATCTACAATTGTATTCTGTTGATACAATTGCAGGACTCATGACCCTCGGGGCTCCTAAATGTTGAAAAATGGCTCCCTGAGGCTTCTGATTCAAAGACCATGTTGGAGCAAGTGACCTTGCAGAAGACCACCTTCTTAAATCCTTCAGATGTGTTATAGCCCCAAAGAATCCAGCTTAACCTCACCTCCAGATGAGCACAGCACCGTGCGGTGAAATTCGAGACACTTAATGAAACAGCTTTCAGCAAAAGAAACATTTACTCAAATCTCTTCCAGATTAAGCGAGTAAGAAAATCTGTTTGTGTTATGAATGAGGTTACTAAATGTAACCAGTGTGGGTTAGTGTGGATGTGGAGGCATGTTGAAAGTAACTTAAAGTAAATTTAAGTACTGCAACAGTACACATTAAAAATGAATCTTATGATATTTCCATGGCACCACCATGTTCATATGAATATATGTACCATAGTTTAATGTCTTTTATATGAAACAGAACAGCAACAAATATTGCTATTGCTTCAAAAATAATCTGACATTGACATTATATTAATCTTCAAACATTTATTCACAAATCCATCCAATATATTAGAATTTTACTTACTTACTTGCATTAAGAATGATATATAGAGTAATTACCCACAGTTGGATCCTTCCTTTTTCCTTCATTTTTGTTAATTATGATGATTTTTCCATTTACAGGTAATGAAGCAAGACATTTAAAATTGGAATATTACATCAGACCAAAATAAAACACAAATAAAGCCAAAACATGGGATAAGTAAAACGTATGTTTAATACCTGCTTAAGGTGTGTTTTTCTCAAAAAGTCATTTTAAACTGACAAATGTGACTCATCGGAATGCATTTTAAATTCACTGAAGATGACTGCATTAACATTTAATTTGCAAACTGAAGCATTTGTGCACGATATCTTACATGTTTGTTGTTTTGCTGTCTGTAGAAAAACAAAAGCATAATAAGCTGCTATTAACTAGATAATTAATTGGACTATTTGCTCCGGTAGCCAACTTGCAGTCAGCTCCTTTACAGACTTGTCAGTGATAGTTTTAAAATAGTGCAATAAATGATGAGCAGTGCATTTAGTCTCTAAGCAATGACTTTAAATGTTTTTGCCACTGGAAACAGACACATTTGTCTTTCTCATAAGTAAGGGAAAAGAGCAGTAACCTTTTCACTAAAAGCTGACCTGCAGTGTGCAGCGGCATATGAGGGGGGGAGAGCTGCTGGTGCTTCATGGGCACAATGATACTGTTTTTGTTTGAGACAATATGATAGAACCTAGCATAACCTTTTCAACATATATGTGCAAACAATAGTGTGTCATCAGGGTAACAGACCCCAAAGGGAAACTCAAACATTCCTTTCCCTTGCAACACTCTTCATCTCATTTTTCATTGATCCCAAAAGAAATATACTTAATCAGGATCTGGATCAGGATCTGGAGGTTTTGAGGCATCCCGATCAGATGCCTAAGATATCTAAAGTGATTCTTTTTGATTTGGAGGAACATAAGTTCTTCTCTGGGTTCTGCCCTGCTGACTGGGATCCAGTCCCTAAGCCTGAGTTCAATTGTGGAGGCAGCTAAATTCAACTGTTGTTTTGTTCATGATTTATATCTTACCACTTTTTTTTCCTTCATAACAAGAAGTCAGAGCTCCTCTAACAACAAAATATGAGTGAAAAAAAACTGTTTTTCTGGCACGCATAAAAAGTTTATCATTGTAAAATTTCTCCAGGGTCAGTAATGAAAAAGAATTTGGCTCAATTAGAGAAACACTGCTTTAGCAGAGCTTGCATTTACGCAGTGTCACAATTCCCGTGTCAGACTTTTTCTTACTGTACACCTGTGGTAAAGTAAGGCAATTTGTTTCTCCTGACAGAGAGAGCTGTGAGGGTGTTAGGTAACCTTCCAGCGCCTTTTGCTTGTTTCTCTCTATTTCAGACACTGAAGATCTCAGACTGCTGTCCTGTACATTTATAGAAGCATTCCCAAGACTTCAGCTTCGACATACTAATTTACTGTTTATTTACTCTCTGGGCTGAATTATCCCATAGTCCGATGAGATTTTTCTCTCTAACCAAGACCTGAAATGGCCCCGTTCGAAGATTGAATGGAGAACCTGAAGGATCAATACAATTCAATAATGTCCCTGTGGGTATTTATCTCAACCTGAGATTGCTTCACTCCGCAAGCTCCGCGGCTCTATAGTTCCAAGTTTGTGACATTATTTAAAATTCAGATTTTAGATCCAGGCCTTAGATCCATAGGCTGAATTTTCTCTTTGTTTTCCTTCAGCCTGGTATGTGGGCGTTTCTAGCTCTATGTTTGGGTGTTAGCTGCACTTTCAAAACGAGGGGCCGAAGGAAACAGGGGCTGCACCTGTTGTTCCCTGTGGCTGCTGTGTGGTGGGCTTAGCACCTGCTCGCACGGCTGTCTGTGTGGCTGTCTGTGTGGGCAACAGGGAAACCATTCACAGCCGCTCAGACGGCTGCCTGCAGCCCCTCTCTCTCGGTGCTGGTTCGCTCAGGGCTTTCTGCGCCATCATTTCTTTTTCTGTTTTTTTACATTCTCTGCCGATCCCTGTGTGGTCTACACGCCGTGGTCGCTCTCTGCCACACTTTATCCTTTGTACACTCGATCTGTCTGTCTGTGTTTCTGTCTCCCCGTCTCCTCCCTCCCTCCCGCTCCTTTTTATTTTGTGATGCCAGACATTTCTTTTTTTTTGAATATCAACAGTAACACAAACATGAACCGCAGCAGCTGGGAGCTGTTACGGTCCCGCTGTTGAACTCAATGGCTTTTAGTATAAAAGACAAAGTTGTAGGAAGAAAAAAATCCATACAGAGTAACAACTAAATCACTTCAGTAAGAGCTGAATGTGAGTATTTCACCCAGACCAGAGAAGTAGGGAGCGTGTGGGTGACTACAGGCAATTTAGTTATTGTAGCTGTAAGACATTTTGGACAATGTGCTTAATTCAAATTACTCTCGACTGCAAAGGCAGGTCTTACATGAATGGCGGCCTAGGTAAGACAACCCACAGCAGCCAAATGCAACCAAATGAAAACACATTTCTTCCCGCAACAAAGGTTATTCTGCAAAAAAAAACATTTTTGTACAGATGATATGTGAAATGAGTCTCATTCTGACATTTGCTGAAACCCATTCAGCGAGAAAGACGTCATTAATGAAAAAGCAGCAAAGACGCCCATCTCACAGTTTGTAAATGCATTCAGGGGCAAAACCCCTGTTAAAACATGTCCTGTGGTGAGTTGAAACTAAAATTCAAGTGTTTTCGCCCATAATGGCCGCTGGTGAACTTGGAGAACAAGAGAAGCTAGGAAGCTTGAAAACATAATGTCTACTGTGAAGTACAGTGGTGGCACCATCATGTTGTGTTGCTTTGTTTGTGTTTTCTCAAACAATGTCTCAAAGAATCTCAGGGGACTCTGAAACAGTCCGGTTCAGGTTTGACCAATCTTGATTAGATGATCAGCAGCAGTCCAGAGAATCAGATACATTTTCAGCCAAGCTGTCTTCTGCGTGGACAACACTAAATCCCCATTGACTGTACATGCAAAAACAGACCGGAAAACTCGTTAAGAGGTGCAAATAACAGATGAAGGGAGGAACAGTGTACAGCTTTCACCTTCCATGAATGTTACATCCTCAGAGCTTTTCTGTCTAGCTGTGTTTCTCTCATAGAAGAACAAGCTCGGACAACTTCTTCTGTTAACTTCTAATAAATGTAGAAGTTATTCCTAGACCAATGCTGCTGCATGTCTTCTTTGTCCTGTCAAAAATCCCAGTTGGTCGTGGCAGATGGCCCCTAGCACTGAGCCAGGTTCTGCTGGGGGCTTCTTCCAGTTACAAGAGATTCAGTCCTTTGAGATGTCACTGTGTGATTGTTTAATATGAGTAATTACTGCAAACCCAGTAGCATAAAGGACTTGATACATTTAAATGGGCTTCTTTTATGGAGGCAACATATTAGCAACTGGCAGTATGAACCTGTTTCCGCAGCGTGGTATTATGGGATGTAATTGTTTTGATTGAAGTTGTTTTGATTATTTATTTTCACATAGAGATTGGATGTGTTTGTCATGTAAAGTGCTTTGGGATTAAATTTGCTGTGACTTGGTGCTAAATAAAATCATACAAACTCATGGCGCCCCTGAGATCCTGGTTCCCTGGGTGGTGAGCCACATCGACTCTATTTTAGAAACAACCACTGCTCTCACGATTTCTCTGAATATGTAGGTGCAGACCTTAGGGGGCCGTTTTTCAATAACTTAAAATGCATCATGACTGATTTATTCATATTTATTTCAACCTTTTTTCACTATGATTTATCCCGTGGATTTCTGCTGCCTGCCCCTGCCCCTCTGCTGTGTGTGACTAATGACATAATCAATTGCCTTTATGGCTTCCAAATCATCACATCTGACCTTTTCTGTTGTTAACATAAAACCTTGGCCATGCACTTTATAAGACGTCATCAATTTACTCAGCAGGGACAATAAAACATAACACATGAAGGTGACAAAGCTCATTTAGATCAAGACCCATGATCCAAAAGGGAATTATGATCCAAATAGGATTTGTGAAAAGGCTTGCTGCTCATCTCTATAATCCTATTTTGCATGACAAAAATATTACAAAAGCCCACAGTACAGTCAGTGTGCAACACGTGAAAGAGCCAACGTCGTGCAACAAAGGCGTGCACAAAATATGTTAATATCACAGCAAACTTGCAGCAGACACAAAGACCAACTCGAACCCACCAGGGTCCAGACGGTGCCAGAGACAGACCTATTTGTTTACTTGGAGACTATTAAAATGCACCATCGCTTTGACACTAATAAAAACTGCGCACTTACACCTGATCACCCCTCCACCCACCGCCCACCTATCACCCCGTCCTCCTCGTCTAAGCGACTCTCAATCCCACCATTTGGCACACTCACCGCACCAGATGGCCAGGTATGGGGAGGCTGGAGCAGGTGCCAACCCGCCCTCTCTGTCGTTCTTGTTCCCTCAGTGGAGAAAAGGGTGACGGCTGCAGCAGCTCTCCTGGTATCCAAGGCTCTGTGGAATAACGCTCCTCAGCCGCACCTCACCTGCCTCTTCCCTCTACGACTCCGGCGCGTCGCCGAGGCATCACCGTTTATACGGAGCGCGTCCAAAACGCCCAGGCAACTACAAATCGGTTTTTTTTCTCCCCGCACACTCTCTCTAGAGAATAAGAGTCTTTTTTTCTTTTTCTTCGATGCGTAAACAGCGACTTACTGACGGTGTCTGTAGCCCAGATCCGATTTCTTTCCCGGCAGCCTTGTTCCAGACCCTTTTATATATATATATAAAAAATAAAACCACCAAACCCCGCAATGAAGTCCTCTGTCATGCGGGGAGGGACCAGCACCGGGTACGGCTTTGAAATCACTGGTCAGCAGAATGTAATCCCCTTTGTAAATTTACAGTGGCGAGGTGAAATGTCCAGCGCAGAGCAGGCACGGTGACAACAGGGGCCCATAATTTACACCCCTGAAACAGAGTCCTGCAGTGGATCAATGATGAATGGAGGAGCACCCTCTCTCTCTCTCTCTCTCTCTGCCTCTCTCTCTCTCTTTCTGCTTCTCTTTCAGTCTCTCTCTCTTCATCTCTCGCTCTCTCAAACCCACATTTTGTGCTAAGCTGTTATTGAGTTTGCTAATATTAACAAAAGTGAGAAAGGGCTCAAATAAAAGCTTCAAGGGGAAAACCAATAATGCATTCATTAACAGGCAACATTTTTGTAAAGTCAATAAATAGCGCTATAAATAATCCACATCTTGTCAAAAGCATAATAAATGTGACAGATTAGGTTTATTGTCTTGAACGATAGAACACAGATGGACCCTGTTTAAACCAGAGCTTAAACAAACAAATGCATGTCGAAATAAAGGCACCCCGGATCTGGATCACTAAGATAATGAGCCGTAGGTTTTAGTTACTGATAAATTTGCATACATGAATGCTAACAGCCCCTCTGTCTGCCCCCACCCATCACCCACAGCAGGAAACAACATTAAATGTTACACATAAATCTCAACTTTAATAAAGCTGGGAAATTCAAGTCCTATTAATGAACAGATAAAAAAAAACATCACATTTTTATTTTTTGTAAATTGTAAGTACAATTTCCTTTTACTCCCATTCAAATTAGCTAAAATGACACAGAAAACCCCCTCAAACATCTCATGGCTAGAATTAAGAAAATAAACAAACTTTCATCAATTGTTCCTGTTTTAGCTTAGAATAATGCTGTTCAGATTTGATATGTCTACATGTTCAAGATTATAAACAAAAGATATTGATATGCCCTCAAGTTATCTTAACTGAAGTTGGAAAGCTTAAATTTTGATGTGAACTTTGCAGCCCTGGCCAGCTGCAAATTATGACTTTTTAAATGTTTTTATATGGGAGCGGGCAAATAAGAACAACAAAATAATTTATGGCACGACTTAATTTTCAATTGAAGTTGATGATGAGAAACAGTGCTCATATAAAAAATCACTAGAATGTGTTTTGCACTGTTAAAACTTCTAGTCTCTGTTAACAGAGGAGGCTCTTTAGCTCATTTAATTTTATCTTGCTGTCATATACTCCAAAGCCTTTCTGATTCCACAAGACAACATTGGGAGACTTGTTATAAACACAGTCATATGATTGCTCTAAGGTACAAAGGAAAAGAATACACAGTGCCCTAAGATTAGGAAATTTACCCAATACTTTGCAATAGTAGCATATTCTCTCGCTAAAAAAACCCATCTTGCATTTCTTTAAACTTTAAAGTTTATTAAATTCTCCTTCCTTATCCTCCTCACTGTGGGTTGGATAAACATACATTTAGGATTGTAGCACTTGATTAATTGTTCTGGCTCTATAAATTGGCAAGTTTAGACTTGCCAATTTAACAGGCTCTATGTCACAGAGCCTGGTTTGTATTGCTTTTAGTATGTTTTTCTTGAAGCCATTTCCTGACTTATACTAGGTAAACACGTATTTGCTTTAATTTAATGCAATATTCTCTCATCTTTCCTATTTTTATAAGTGTTTGCAGAAGAGCAAAAAAAGGAATGTCACAGGGTGCCCAAAGAAAACAGCAAGTCATAGATTACTAAACAGGACTAAAAATATATAAAATAAAAATACAAAAATAAAACAGCATGTGCCCTGCTATATCCCACAATGATATAGCAGAGAGTGCTACAGCAAGACATAAGAGACACTGTATAAAAAAAAACCAACTGCTTGAACTTTGACTTGCTTAAAGAAATGGATGCACTCAGACAGAAACGTTTGGATCAATGCAAACAGAGTCAATAAAAGACAGAAGGGACAAAACTATTGCACTTCCCACTTTTGAAGTCCTACATTTGCCAGATGACAACGCAGAGGAGTGGCTGATGATCATGAGCACAAAGCACACAATGGTTCTTTATGTGTTAGTCTGAGAGCTTGGGCAAAGAGGCACACATGATGTTGGAAGTGGTAAGAAAAAATAAGATTCATTTTTAAGCTATTATCAGTTTTTTAAATGCTATCAACGTATAACAAAGTTTCCTTACCAAAATTTGTAATCGAGAAAGTGTGCAGATGATTAGAGTAATTCCTAATTAGTACTGATTAAAAATATGGTGATTCTTCTTGTGTAATAATATTTCATCTTAAATTCATGCTATTGTTTTAGTATCCTAGATCTGTATTTTATTGCCATCAATAATGGATGACAAATTTTATTTGGACCATTTTTTTAAGCCTGTCTTGCTTGTAATCTCCTCTTCAGCTTTGCTCAAAAATGTTCCATGTAACTGAGATTTGTGATCCAGTGTAACTCTTTCTCCTGTTAAAAGGAAATTCTCCTTTCCACTGTTGCCACATGAATGCCCAGCTTCAGGGATTGCTGTAAAGGTAACAAAGCCACCTTACTAGCTTGATGCAATCAGCTGAGAGAATCTTTTAACAACTATGATGATATATTTTATTTGTACAAACTGACTACATTCTAAAGTGCCTTCAGATAACATTTGTTTTGAAATGCCACCATATAAATAAGATGAATTGGATTAATTGCCACTCCCAAATATTGACTTTGTTGTTCTTAACACTTGTCTGCCAAACACGGCGGTCTTTGTTTCACTGTGTATTTGCAAACTGTAATTAGAGTTTTTTATGTTCCTTTGGTGTAATGGATTTTTTATTGCTGAGTAGCCTTTCAGCCGATGTCAGTATAGGACTATGGATAATGACAATCTACTGAAAGCTTCAGCAAACATCTTCACAAGGTCTTTTTTGTTTGTTCAGGGGTTGACATGCACTTGACACACTTAAACAGGCTTATGAGATAGTCAAATACTGTGCAAATTAATTCAAAAACAGCAAAATACCCCTTTTATCTAGCAACAAGCTGGACGTTTTAAATCATATATCAGTAGCCAGTTATGATATCTTCATGCACATGTCTTTTTTTCTTATTTTTTATTTTAACAAAATATACGCTTTGCATACACAAACTTACACTTTACACACAATATCAAGCACTTAAGTGCTGTACTACCCCAATAAGATGCCCGGGGTGGTAAGTCATATTGGGAAGCGTCATCTCCCGTGTACATCTTTTAATTCGTAATGCAATTTTTATGTCATAGAGCCCGGTTTGTATTGCTTTGGGACGATATTTGTCTATAAAGGGTAAACAGCGCTAAAATATTCAGAAAAAAAAAATATAAGAACACATATGATGTTTCTTCATCTTTGTAAACAAAGAATATGAATATATATGAAAATATTTACAATATATTCCTGTTTAGTTTAGTTTTAATATTTAGCTTTGTTGCCTGGTTGAATGAGGATTTGACGCTCGTACGTCACTTCCGGATGAAGTCGGGCAGTAGTAAAAAAAAAAATCTGGTAGCCATGAATTTCAGCTAGCTTGCCACCGACAACTGGTTGGTACACTTGAGTAAGTTCATCCATGTCAAGACACAAGAAGGATATTCGTAGTCCTACGCTGCTTCTGAGTACATATAGGGCCTCTCCATCCTGCCTATCGTCCTGCTGTGAATCGGTAAGTAGGTCGCTTTCAGACGGCCAAGCTAACGAGCTAGCAGCAGCAGCCGCTAGCTGGGCAACCTGCTAGCGGTAGTGATGGATGGATTTGGCTGCTAAATTCAGAGGTTCCGGTGATCAGTTTGACTTCTATCGTGTTGGCTTTCTCCTCGCCTTTATATCCTAATATTACGGACTAAATCCAATGCTTAATATCATGGGTAAGCAGGTTTCATTAGCATACCAGTGAGTCTGTATTTTTGCTGAGATAGTGCTGTGAGTATTATCCCTGTTTACCCTTGTCAAAAGCATCTGATGTCATGCAATTTATTGCCTTTTGTTCATAGAGACCAGCAATTTGCTTTCGTCGGAGTATTCGTAGAAGTAATCCTTGTTATATCGAGTCCTTAAAATAAATTTACCTGTGTGGTCTGTGATTTTAAAGGGTTTTTAAATATAGTTTACTATGAAATTATGCCGGAATACAAGAAGGTACAGGTTGTCTGATTGTTTTTTCGTATTTAGTGCACTGATCAATTTCAACAAATCATTTTACTTTCTCTAGGATCTGGCTGGCTCACCGAAGAGACTGCAAGACGTTGGTGCAGAGCTTTTCCAGTTGACTTCAACACAAAAGGATTTCTAAATCCCGGTATATGCCATATATCTAAGTAGGTATGTTGATAACCTTTTTAAAAAGATATTGTGGAGAAACAAGTAATTTAATCTGGATAAATATTTTAAAAAATCTATTTTATTAATAAGATGATTGTGTGTTTAGGTTGAAAGGTTATTTTGAAAGTTAAAATTCTTGGGTAATTTATGTCTCCCTCAGGACACTGAAATATGTAAGACATTTACAGACTTATTATTTAAAACAGTAACAGAAAAAAATTTTCTCAACATAAAATGAATCCTGCTTTTATTTTTTTTAATCTAAAGATTATGAATAAATACTTAAAATTAAGATGGCCACTTAAGCATATGCTTGAGTGGTGAACTGGTTTATTTAGGGAATGTTGATTCTTAGAGCAGGTGTGCTCAAGTTCAGTCATCGAGAGCCTTTATTCTGTCACTTTTAATTTAATCGCTGTTCCAGCATGCCTGAAATCCCTCACCAGGATTCATGTAGCTCTGCAGAGATCTGTTAACCAGCAGTTAATTTGATTCAGGTGTGCTGGAGAAGGGATGCATCTAAAAGTGGCTGTACTGGTACTGGACTTTCTTATCTCTGCTTTAAAGACTGTTGAATTTTTGGTCTGAAAATCTCATGTTATATTTTTCTGAAAAAGAGTGGATTTTTTTTTTTAAATGAACCAAATGTCCTTTAACCCTTGCTATATTAATAACTGGAATGGCAAAATTGATTGCAAATGATATATAAGGATTCTTAAAAGTACAAAAACCATTTAAGTGAATATGGTTGCATATCTGAGCAAAAGGAGCAAACACGAAGAATGTTTTTGGTTTGGACATTTTATTTATGTTGGTGTGCTAATTTCTTGGCAGGCAACATTTGCCTCTTAAATCACTGCCACCTACACTCTGGTGTTGGATCAATTATTTTTCTTTAGTTCTTTTTTTGTGCAATTTTATAGCTTAGAACACAAATTTTTCTCAATTTACAACACTGGAACATTGAAGTCAGCTATATTTTTGTTGCGGCTCCATATTTAGAATGAAAATGTGGCAGTTCTAGAATGTATTACATTTGCAGGATGGGTCTGCCAAAACTTAGTAAAAATGGCATTCTAACATTTTAACAATGGTTACTTGTTTTGTTTCAAAATAATTAATGTGACCCGAGACTATGTGACTTAGGTGTTACCGTTATAGAACAATGCACTGATCTAACACATAGCAACTTCTAGAAATCTAATTACTTTTGTGAGATTACACTTCAGCCTACAGTTTAATATTTAGATTAAAATATCAAATTTGGGTGATTGTTTACTTCTGAAAAACTTTTGAGGTTATCTTATGCTGGTGAAAACAGTAAAATTTTAAAGAAAAAACAAGTCTTTGCCCTTATTAAAATTGACAAAGAAAAGCATTAAGTAGTAAAATAGTTTGGAATACTAAATAAAAAAATGCTACAAGCTGATCTACCTACAAGTGTATCAAAACAGAGTAAATAAAGTAGCATTAACACTACAACAAATTGCTTTGCATGAAAAAACTTTTAGCGGGAGCAAACTGGAAGTCCATTGAAGACTACAGCTTTGTATTAAGGCAGTTATATCTTTACAAACAAAAAGCTGTCCTGTAGAAACTTCTGATAGTTGACAATATTTTTATCCTAACAAAAATGTCAACTCCATTAAAAGACACACCAATGGTGAGTGAATTAAGGAGGGCACTATTACAATAATAACATGTAATACTTATGAAATCCAAAAAGTTCATTAAACTGTAGGGCTCATTAGTTTAAGTATACACATGGCATTTATTTACCACACAGAGACTTTGCGTTCTTTCACTAAAAGGACCAGCATGGGTAGGCCAAAATTGGCCTTTGTTGTCGCAGCTTCTTGATGAAAATCTCATAATTTTGTTCTCAGCCTCATGTAGTCCACCCCTTCTTGTCACAACGTCCCTGACAAACGTTTCGCCGCCCTATCAAGGTGAAATAATTATGTGATTGGTCAGAATTTTGTGGGTGCATTTGTTTATTCGGAAAAGCGCTTGGCCAGCAATGTTGTGCAATGTGTATCTCGCTATGCATCTGTCGCTTCTATTGGACCAAAAACACTGAAATCCCCTCTGCTCTGTTCTGGTCCAATGCAGCGGGTAAATGCTGCGTGGCCATCTAAATAACTTGGATCCATATCTTGGAACGGTATTAGTTTGGGCACAGACATTGGCTAGGAGTTTTGGTCCGCTCTGATGTGTTTCAGGTCATTGTCCTGTTGCAAATCACAGTTGTGCTTGAGCTAAGGGCCATTAATTATGTTGGACTGTCTCCTTCAGAAACTTTATCTGGAGAGAAGAATTCATGGCTGTAAATAAGGTCAACCGTCCAGGTCCTGAAGCAACAAAGCAGTCAAACCGTCTCACTACCACCACTATGTTACTTCCACCACCACTTCTTCGTGTCAAATCTTAGTGTAGCAGGTTAATATCTAATTTGATTCTGACCAGGATATGAGTGAATATGGGCAGGAATGTGGGTGGAACGAGACTGCAGGAGCTGTGGTTGACACTCCGATATCATTTACTGCGACATTCATCAGTGGAGAACCTCAAGGTTGTGAGTTTGTTGAACTCAAATAAATCCAGATACTTTATTTTGTTTTTAAGATAAACATGCAAAAGAGCCAAGTAGTTAAGATTGCAGCCTATCTCATCCTCCTCTTGGGCTTGATAATGGCGTCCCAAATGAACCCAAATTGTTAATTTTTGTCTTATAGAAATTAATTACTTGTGTGGCCTTATAGTCTCTTTCCAGCTACTTCTTCTCGTCCGACAGGTTTTGCATAAGTGATTTTTGTGATTCCACAGGTCCGTCACTAATCAGGAAAACAGAACAAATAATTAAGACAACTGTTTAAAAAATGTAATTTCATTCACAAATATTTGCATCTGGAATTTATTTTGTCCTCATTAAACTAAATTTAGTTCATTTGTCTTTTTCCCCACTTGCAGAGATTAGTGTGTTTTAGTCTGTAATTCGTTAAGTATTGCTGAGCAAACATTAGATAATGAGCATAATAAAACAGCTCTGTGTCACTAAATGGGAAAAGTGCGAGACTGAGAAGGTGTGAGAAAAGCATTTTGACTTCTAAATGTTGTTTATGTTGTCATTTCTGTCAAGGATCATGTGTTGAATCAATAAAGTCTAATAAAAAGCCTTTCTCCATCTCCCTCTCTCCTCCCTATTGTCCAATATCTCGTGACAATAGTGTCCCCGTGGTTATTACTAATATTTCATAGTCGGTGATAAATGTGTCATTGAGGTCGGCTGCTTTTCCAGTGGGTCAGATGACAACATGCCAAATTTCTCTACAGATGTGTTATTGGAAGCACCAGTGTGTCTACACACACTGGTGTGCATACTTGTTAGAAAGAGCTATAAAGAGTCAGATCAGTGAAAATAATTATTGTGAGATATGGCCTTTAATCGACTCCTGTTTTGTCGATCATGTGCGAAAAAACCCCCCATAAATTTATCTGGAATAATGAGAGTTTTGTGCTGTTGCAGAAAAACTGTTCAGTTTAGATTTAAAATTTTTCCATAAAGGGTTAAAGTACCGTATATGTTTATTTGCTTTATTATTTATCAGAAACTTTGCAATAATCTTGAATCTCTGAATTCCAGTCAGAGATTGGACTTTTAAAATTGAAGCTTCCTTTACCCTTGGTTAATACAAATCATATGAAAATCACAGGATTCCTTCAAATCTTTATAACCCAACATTATGGGTGGCGCTTTGTCGCAAAACTCCATCTGATCGGTAAATTCATGCTAGGGCTTCTATTTGACAACATGGTGAATACATTTTGCATTTGAACCTCCCTCTGAAAAGCTCACAACCTCTTAGCGTGTTAAAGCAACCTTACAATTGATGCAATTTGGAGGTGTGTGTACGTATTCCTCCTTGGAGCTCTGCATTATATTGTAGTTTTTTTTTCTTTTATGTTTTTATATTGATGCTTTGTTGCCATTGGTTGGTTAGAGGATCCTGGTTTTTAGCGAACGTAGCACCAGTGGTGTGTATAAGTAGCCATTGTGTAGTTGTGACTACATGCTTGTGCATTCGCCCAAAAATGCTGGAGACCTGTTACATGAAGAGAAGTGACTTTTATCACTACATTGCACACAATCATTTTCACATTAAATACTGTCATGGAACCAAGATTTAAAAAAAACAAACATCTATTTTGACAGCACTGTCAACTTTTGGGATTTTCAGACTATTAATTGGAATATCAGTTATCATGAGAAATCAAAAAAACATTTTTTATGTCGACAATAAATTACACTTCTAGTATCCTCAGGACCCTCCAGACCTGGATGGTTTATAACGTTGTGCAGCAGTAGTCTGAATGTGAACAGGGATTTGAGTAAGTCCTGCCTCTAAAGGTGTCAGCAAAGCCGGGCTTTAGACTTCAGAGCAAATCTAAAGTTGTCAATCGTTTTTGCAACATCTATCAACGTTAGTTTAGATTGCTCTTCTTTTGCTGTAATCTACCTTTTCTGCAGAGCACACAGTTGCAGAAGCTGTTAGCTGTATTAATGCATTTGTGAGAGTTCAAAGTCCTGTCAAGGCTAATAGTGCTGCTCTTTTGTTTAACTTAGCTGTATATCTTTATACGCCTCCATACCAGGCTATAAACATCATGACACATCATACTGATTATTGCTTTCTCATATTATGACTTTGTTGGACTGAGATGATCAGATTATCCAGCATAATATTTCTTTGCGTACATTGCTAAATTCATTTTTGTATTTTTTGTCTTATCTTGTCCACCTTAAACATCAAAACTATTTTTACAATGTTGCTATTTTATGCTTCAGATATTTGACACCACATATTCTGAGTAATTATTATTAATATCTTGCTCCTGTGTTAAATTCTATTTTTCAAACAACATATTTTGTAAGTGCGTTTAATTTTTTTAAGCAAACTCTCTCTGCAACTTAATCAACCAGATTTATGAGATTTTTGATTGCCAACAGGCGCTGGCTTTTAAACAGTTGACTCATTGTTAGTCCTAGACTTGTCTAAAGCTGCAACTTATAAAAATAATTTACTTATAATTTTTGTCAGCTGGATTCTTGATCTGGAGAAAAACATAAGCAGCTTTATTATAATTTGAGCATAACATTATTATTATCTTTTTCTTGCAAAATGACCATCTCTATAAAATTACTTCCATATTTTTCTCCAAATAGTCCTATCTTCTCACTCTTTCCCAGATACAGATATACACAGATGTTTTTCCACATCTGTCAAGGTAGAATTAATTGACATTCAGTGATGTAGCACTTTGAGTAAAGCGAGTGGTCATCTTTTTATTGCCTTGTGGCTTTTCTCACAAGGAAAGCTCCACTTATCACACACTGGGCGAAACACAGAAAAAGCTTCATGTTGATCTATAGCTGGATATAAATCTTACCTGCGCTTTTCTCCTCTGACCAGTGTCTCCTAATCATCTTTTTTTTCTTCTCTTATTCTAAATGATCTGATTTAGATTTGTTTTTATTAAATACAAAATACATGGTTTTAAAGACTCAAAACAATGCATTTAAAAATACTTTGAAGCACTCTTTTTGAGTCATCCCACATCACACATTTGGACTCACAAATATTGAGCCAACCTCACAGACAAAATGGAGCATGTTTGTAGAGGTAATGCTAAGTCCCAATATTGCTCAGTTAGTTGTGGAGTTCCTCTGGGGTCATTCTTTGGATCCATTTTATATAAACATCACTGCCTGCCCCGGAATTGCATTCATTTACTGTGTAAATTAAACGCAATTTTATGTGAATACTAAAGCAACTGCTTATTCAGCTTCTTATACAAACGATGATAAATGTTATACGATTGTCAAGAAGAAATTTTTAAATATCAGTAAAAAAAAACATGTGTAAACTAGTTTTAAATAATTAGTTTTTCATATGTTTTGATATTTTTACTAATTCGCTGTCTCTCCCATTCAGATTTGTGCCAGAAGATGAACGGCCTGTCCATACGAGAGCTATGCTGCCTCTTTTGCTGCCCCCCCTGTCCCAGCCGCATTGCAGCCAAACTGGCTTTTCTGCCTCCAGAGCCCACTTATGCTTTGCTCCCCGACCCAGATCCTGGATCTGGAGCAACAACAGTGTCTGCCGCCAACTCTGGAGCTGCTCCCCCCTCACTCGGAGCGCCGGGACTGCGTTCGCGGCTGGGTAATGCCAGTGGATCAGACAGAGGAGGAGGAGGAGGAGGTGGTGGTAGTGGCGGTGGTGGAGGAGGAGGCGGCGGCAGTAGCGGTGCTGCCACCACCAGCAGCAGTATCGGTGGGCCTGAAGGCAGGTGGAAGTTGCACCTCACAGAAAGAGCCGAGTTCCAGTATTCACAGAGAGAACTGGATGTGACCGACGTGTTCCTGACCAGATCTAGCCGAGGGAACAGGGTTGGATGCATGTACATACGCTGTGCTCCCAATGCCAGGTGAGACATGAACTGATGGTGTTCAAATGTACGCTTCATAAACTTGTTAGCAAGCCATCAGCATTATACAACAAATTTCAGGTTCGAGTTTCCAGTCTTAGTGCTTCACTTCCTCTCATCCTCCTCTTCCCTGTTTGTCGCTCAGGTTCACAGTATTGTTCTCACATGGCAATGCCGTAGACCTGGGTCAGATGAGCAGCTTCTACATCGGCTTGGGGACTCGCATCAACTGCAACATCTTCTCCTACGACTACTCAGGCTATGGTGTCAGTACCGGCAAGCCATCTGAGAAGAACCTTTATGCAGACATCGATGCTGCGTGGCACGCCCTGCGCTCTCGGTAAGGAGGCAAGATCAGTTTTAATTTAACTGGTGGATAAAACGTTATCCCCTACTGGCTCTTTTTTATTTTATTGTACTATTTTTTTTTAATGGTGGCTCATTTTCAGCCACTATTAGATACAGGTAGTTGTAATAACTCTTTTATTATAAGACATATAAAAATATATACTTTTGTTGTACAATAGGAGTATAGTTTTGGCTATGTATAATTATGAATTTATACATAATATGTAAATAATATACATTTATCACAGCATTAAATTAAACCCTTACATTACAAAGTGTAAATAAGTGAAGTAGCAATTTTTTCTTTAAAATCAAATCAGGACATTAAAAAGTAATTAACTCATCACACATTGTGTTAGTTGCAAAATGTTTAAATTGCAAAATGTGTTCATCCCTGGTATTTGTAAAAGTATTTGTCGACCACATTATTCCAAAAAAAACTTTTCTTCCGGTCTGTCTTCTGTCTTATTCTGCAATTTATTGGCTTGTTTTGCAGGTATGGCATCAGCCCTGAAAATATTATCCTGTATGGACAGAGCATTGGCACAGTGCCCACCGTAGATTTAGCATCAAGGTTCGAGTGCGCTGCGGTGGTCCTTCATTCTCCTCTCACCTCCGGCATGAGGGTGGCCTTCCCCGACACAAAGAAAACTTACTGCTTTGATGCGTTCCCCAAGTAAGTAACCTCAGGCAGAAATATGACATTCCCAAAAAAGCAACTCATGAATAAAATTTCAAAAAGCAACACAGTAGATAAAATCTATATCAAGTTGAGAAGATTCCCTGCAGGCTTAACGGCATTTTTGGCATCATGTTGTCAAAGTAAACTAATTGTTTTAGTCCGGATAGAAACTTTTTTGGTCAAAAAAATCAGTTAAGATTTTTATTTTTTGTCAAAAAAATCATTTTACATTTTTCAGTAGTGAAGCAAAGAGCATCAGTCAGAAAGTAAACATTCGACCTTTTTGGTTCTACTAACATCAACTTGTGCCGTGCTGCTCATTGAAAACAAGGCAGCCGTCTAAACAACACTCTTTGGTGTTGATGTTTTTACTGAAGGAGGGAGACTTGAAGTTAGCTATTTCCAATTTGTCCCATCGAAATCAGCTTTCAGTTTATTCTTTTTTTCCCTTCCGCCTTCAAAAATACGACCTAAATCTAAAGGAAAGGCTATGCTTTTTCATATTTTAAGAATTTAGTAATGACATTTAATGTCATTATTCTGATAGAATACAATGGTTTTTAATGAAACCATTGTATTCTATCAGACTCAAAAAAGCTACACATTTTATATT
The DNA here is from genome assembly GCA_902982915.1 of Phalloptychus januarius. Taxonomy (NCBI): domain Eukaryota; kingdom Metazoa; phylum Chordata; class Actinopteri; order Cyprinodontiformes; family Poeciliidae; genus Phalloptychus; species Phalloptychus januarius. Next base: position 9,053,388 of record CADWAE010000466.1, on the reverse strand, counting down.
CTGTGCAAGTCCTCTTTAAGAAAAACTATATTATTTTTAGCATGGTGAATGGTGAATGTTGTTGGAGATGAAGTAGTGGCCTGGAAAAAAACCTGCAACAAGGTTTGAATTATTTGTTTTTAATTAAATGTAGAAGACAGGTGGTTTTTCCCATTGAGGCTCCAAAACAGCCTTTTTCTCACCACACTATTATGAAGAAATTAATAGCCAAATTATTATTAATTATTTTTCCTGTATTTTTACTCTGGCATAGATTGTAGGATCATTTCTGGGAAAAACTTTGATTTTTATACTCGATAAAAAAGACCAAAACCTTCTGAATATTCAGTCTTTTTTTTTAACTGGAAAAGAATCCACAAAATTCTTACAGTCATAATCCGATATACTCTAGACACATTCCATGTGTAAAATAACCGATCCTGCATGAAAATGTGACTGAACAGCACCTTAAAGCAGTAATCCATAAATCTCTTCCAGCATCGAGAAGGTTTCAAAGATCCCATCTCCAGTGCTCATCATTCACGGTACAGAAGACGAGGTGATCGACTTCTCCCACGGCCTCGCCCTGTTCGAGCGCTGTCCCAAGGCCGTGGAGCCGCTGTGGGTGGAGGGGGCCGGCCACAACGACATCGAGCTCTACAGTCAGTACCTGGAGAGGCTACGGCGTTTCATCAACCAGGACCTGGCTGTGCAGCACGCCTGAGAAACAAGCAGCCTCTATGTGTTTGTATCTATGACACTGTGTATGCGTGGGTGTGTGTGTGTGTGTGTGTGTGGGGAAGCATGTTTGCAATGAGTGTATGAGTGATTTTGGTCACATCTGTGTGTCTTTAAAGCAGCACACCTACAGGTTCAACACAAACACGACCTACGTTGTGTTTCCTGTTTTTAAAGGTGACTAAATTTTTTTAAAACGTCATTAGCTTTATACATTTGTACAGTGTTGGTGAAACACTACAGAATAAAGTCATTTCAGAGCTGCCGTGTCGTAGGACGACCTGGAATTGCAGCTTTAAAACATGTCGACTTAATTCAATTGATAAGCGAGAGACTTTTGTCCACAAAGGCACACAGATGTAATTCTGAAGTGGTGTTGGTGAATATGCTGTGATTGTGTGTGTGTGTGTTCAAACCTCTCTGGATCTGTGTGCACACATTAGTATGCGTGAGTGAATGTGTGTAGAAATGAAGGACATCCTGATGACTTGGAAACCTAGAGTAGTGGAAGGCTAATGAGGACATCGATATTGATGTTTCTTTTTGTTTCATTTTTTTGTTTTTTAATCATGTAATTTGTGTATAATGAAGAATACCTCCACAGTTTGACTAGTTTTCTTTTCCAGTGGACAAATACTGATCCAGCATGTATGCCCCCTCTCCACTACTGTTTACCTTTTTAACGGACATCAATCTGACTGCCAGGGCATTCCCAAGTTCGTCTCCAGCTAACACTAACCTACTTAATGTGGTTTGGGGTGATCCGTCTCCAGTCCTCTTGTTGCAGCCTGAAATCTTTTCACAGCTTGCATGGCTGCAGAGTGTCTCATACTTTCACTCATTATTAATTCTCAAAAGGCCAACTTCCATGTCTTTTCCAGTCCTAAACTTTCCACTAAGTAGCAGAAACATGTTTCAGGGAATAAATTAGATTTCCCATTCAGAAAAAAAAAAATATGTCCTCGGTTTTTAAGTCCGCTCTGTCATTTTATCATGTAAACCCAGAGTGGGCGCGCCGAAAGATTTAAAGAGTCACCTTTAAACACCTTTAGTGTTTGCAGACACTCCAGGAAGTGGCTGCTTCTGAACAAGAAGCGGTAAAGAACGTAGCACCTGATCAGACCGCAGCGAGGTGACGCAGCAGAGTGGTTGCTGTGTTTAAAAGATTATGGCAACAAAAGTTATAATGATGTGAGTTATTTAATGTTCTTGTTTATTGGGTGGAATGGAACAAAATGCAACTTTGTCACTTTTTTCTCTTAAAAAAAGAACTTGGGGTTTACATTTATTTTGGATTTTCTTTAATCGACAAACTTTAAATGCATCCTTACTAATATTTGGGTAAATGTCTCGAAGTAAGTTGAATTCAAGCCACACAAGTTTCAGAAAACTTTTAACATGTTTGTTGGAGAATCCTGCCTGAGTATTTGACCACGGATCCAGCTTTTAAAGATAGTCCAGTAGTTTTTCACTGAGGCTTAATTGCAACATATTCCAAAAGCCAGACGTTGGTCTTCTTGAAAACCGGTTTTGATTTATATTTGGGGACATCGGTCCTGCTGAAAACATAATCATGTGTCTGTTGGTCTGAGTTGAGTCATTTGGAGGCAGTACTTAATCTTTTTTTCTAGTTCCTGTACTGCTGCCAGCAGAATTGACCTCTCAGCATGGTGCTGCCTCCCCCCTTGGTTGTTTAATTGGTTTTTTTTGAAAGCCTCACTGACATGCGTGCATCTTCTCCAGGCTCATGTCTTTGTCTCCTCTGACCATGAATTGTTTCTCCATTAAACCTTTGGCTTGACGTTGTGGCCAACTGCAAACTTCAGGTTTTGGAGCTGTTCTTTTTTGCTCCGCTGCCTCTCAGTCCTCGCTGATATTAAACTCGGTTCGCTGGACGTTGTTACTGGTGTTTCAGCAGCTTCCACACCCCAGTGAATTTCATTTCATCCACAGCTGACAGCTTGGAGCAGACAAACTAATTAAATTTAAAGTTTTTCAAATATTCAGTCAGAACTTACAGAGACATTTATCCAAAGTAAAAGGAGACATTTGAGCAGGTGATGCATTTTGTGATTTGAAAAAGTGAAGTTGTGTTGTATAATCCTTCCACTCTGGGAAAATGGTTCAGATGCATGATTGAAAGTCTAAAATAAATCAGAAAATCATACATTATAGTTGTCGTGTAAACATCTGTAAATGTTTTAACTTTTGGAGAGAGCCATTTTTTCTTCATTTCCTTTTCTAAGCTTTGCTGGAAACTGACCAGCTGCCTCTTGAGAGAGACACCTGCGTCTTCGGCTTTGAGAATTGAAACAAACCTATTCAATGTTTTAGCCTTCAGTCAGAAGCGTGGCTAACGTTGAGACCTTTGGAGCTTGATGCTTTGATACAAGTTGACTCCCAACAGCTGCTGTCTGCTCCAACAAACCAACATGAATTGCATTTTTATTCCGATGTCATGCGTAACCTGAATTTTGCTGGTTAGCATTCATCCGTTACTAGCCGCCACCGCTGAAGCACATTTGCTAGGCGGATTTTAGCTTTGATGTAATTTTTTCCTGAGTTGTTTCATAATCATACTTCGTGATGTTGGGACTAATAATGTGATTCAGATGAGGTGCCAGAATGGGATATAGCTTCCTGTACCTTCCTGTTTTTGTTTCCATCTCTGGCCCTAAATGTAAGAAGCTCTTCTTGTGGCTGGCAGCACACTGCAATGTCTGACACAAGCCATACTTGAGCCTCGTCACTGTTGGTGTGGTGCAGGTTCCACCACACGTATGCGCACACACCTTCGCACATCGACATGCATACACAAACACACACACACACACACTATATGTATTTACACATTTATATATAAATATATATATATCTGATCTAGCATGAAAAAGCAGGTCTTAAGTTCAGCACTATTGTATAAAGCATCCAAAGTGTAACAAGGGTATAAAATGTACGTCTGTGTCTTCATCATCATTGACTGTGTTCTAAAGGAGAAAGCGTCGTGGATGCAGGTTTTCCTGGGTGAAGAAGTACTAACAGGTTCCGTGTGCAGACATGCTGTAGTACAAGGTGTTTGCTGCACAGGAGATCCATCAATTTCAGTGATTGTGGCCGCATTGTATCAAAGGGAACATTTATTAACCGGCGCTGACCCGATTGCTCCATTTTGGGAGTGCGAGTAGGTCTCGGGAAGCAGCAGAAAACGTTTTCTGAACAACCACTCACCTCCTGTCTGCTTGAACAGGGACATTTCTCTTTTCTTCTTCCGTTCTCATCCTGTGCTTTGCGTATGTGATATTTGAATAATGGAAATCTGTTGTACTCTCAAACTCTGAAACTGAGTCATCAGAAGAATTTGAGAGTGAGCAGAAGAGTCTCTCTCTCTCTCTCTGGAAGTAAAATTTGTCCTTGGTTTTCTACCGGGATGGGAAACCAGGGAGACCTCACTGGTTTGGAGAATCTGGGTTGGAAACATACCATTTATTGATGCACCACTATGGTTGATATATTGTATCCTTTGGCCTTGAATGTTCATTGATTGGGGTGGGAGGGTTTGGGAATAAGCAGTGAAAACTGTATGCATGTCTGTTGTGTTTTGCAGAGCAAATGATGGGATGGAGCATAATCTTGTGTTGTCAATGTGAGGATAAAGGTGAATTCATGGCGTTGAAATATTGAAACTCCAAAAGAAAAAAAAAAAGGACGTTTATCTGAATTTTTTTAATGCTGATACTAACTGATGTAATGTTTTTTTTGTGCTAGAGGTTGACCGGGTCTGATGTTGGGGAGGGGGGGGATGTAGAACCTATTAGTAGACTGTTTATATGGTTACTGTACTTACCTGTTCTTTTCTTTGTATTATAATTTGTAATTTTATGTTGCTTTTTTTTGAACTAAGAATATGATGTAACGAAATGAATTCATTGGACTGAATCTTGACCTTTTTATGGACAACAAAATAAAATCACTTGCGTACAAAAACATGAAATATGGTGATTTTTAAATATATATATATATTTACAGTCCATAAATTAACATTTATTGCACAAATTATGCAGTTACAAAGGCAGGCAAATATTTGTGCATTTAAGACTGCTGCCATGTTGGAAGTAATAAATGAAAATGTAAGGGATTCTTGTAAAAATAGTAAGCTTCAGGTAAAAGAAATCAGCTTTAAATTATGCTTTAAATTCCTACTGTCAGAGCACATATTTTCCACAGATTACAATTGGTGGCAGAAAATTATTCAATTGTGAAAAACATAATTTGCCAACAGTAAACCAAAACCTAAAATTTGACCCTTTTTTATTAATGTTTGAAGAATCTGAAGATGGTTTTGGTTTCTACGTATTAATTGTTTGAATGGGGTAAACGTCAGGCCACTAAAGCTAAATCGGACGCCATTGTTACTCCGGCTTTAATAAATCTGTAGTGGCTTACTGCCCTCTGGCGGTCAGATGCTGTCATTAACAGACTGAAGTACATCAATTCTTAAGGTACAATAAACGAACACTATAGCATGTGGAGCTTAAAAATAAAGACCTACCGAGGTTATAGTCCGGCTGAGTTATTCTGAGTCTGTTCTTAGATTCAAAAATAGCCAAACAACATAAAAAGATAACTGCCAAAGTTTGCTAGTTGTCTCCACATAGTTTTGCTGGTGCTGGATCGTTCCTTACATGCAGACTGACTAGGCATGCACCGATTTGTGATTCCTCCAACTTGAGTAAAACTACTATAGTTTTATAGTATTTACTTTAAAGAAAAAAACCTCACCAAATATAAATGTGAAATACGATCTATTTGATGCGATAAACATGGCCACTAAAATAACAATTCCACTGTTATAATACGCATAACATTATTTTTGATAAGAAGATTTAAGCAAATAGCTGTTAAGTTTAGTTACCAATAATCTCATCAATATAGAGGTTAACTATTAACTGTACCTCACTGATATTAGCTATTTTATTACCTTTGGCATCTGCCTGCTGGCTGATTTATTGTGAATTTCCCAACTGCATTTTTAAAGACGGCACACCTTAATAAAAACACCATCTTTTAGCCAGAGTACAACGAGTGGGACAAAGGCAACACAAAGTTACTCCTGTCAAAACTGCTAAGTCTGTCAGCTAAATAAAAGGAAATTAACTGCTATACTATTGTGAAAAAAGCACCCTTAAAAGCTTTGGGTCTTAATGAAGCCAAGATGGCATTTATATCACACTTATCCTAGCTCAGGTGTATTCCACACATTTCAAAGGATCGTGTTGGTAGCAGTATGGGGTTAATTTTAGCAATTGTATGACAGGAATTTATGGAGGTAACTTTTAGAAACCTTTGGTACAGAGATACAGGCAGCCCATGCCAGGCCCTGTTCAGAGAACCCAGAAGTACCTTTCAGACTAGCTGTAGAACATCAGCGGTAAGCAGGAGTTTACTTTCTGTTGTATTTGTGTGCAATACTGGGAAAAAATAAAATAAAAATGTATACATGTTCCATTTAAATATACATTAAGTACAAAATTCAGTATGTGTTTTTGATGTCTTTGTTGCAGGTGGTTATGTTTCCTGGTACCTGGTGGGAGCAAAAAAACAAGACAAAGAAGAAAAATGAGCTGAAGATAGATGAGGAGTGAAATTAATATGTAGCCTAATCACAACACACTTATAATTAATTTAATGAAAGTTGGTTACATTATAGCTTTATAAAATAACACTAAATTGTTGATTTTATTTCATAAAGTAACATTTTATTAATAAATTATGACTTAAAATCTAACTCTGGCAAACATATCTAAATGCTTAAGTTTACAAAGGTGGATGTTCTGAGACAAGATTGAAACATGTTTTTAATTTCTTCCTTCTTGTTCCAACATTAAAATACAGACAATACATCCCAGTGAGTGTAACCCTCTGGAATGCAATCACATTTCTCTTCTTTTGACTCCTGGCACGAACTAGTACGGCCACTTCTCCCCTATCTCACTGCGATCAGCAGGAGCTAATTGTTTGAAAACCGGTTTGAGACAACTCACTTTTCTCCCACACACACACTCCTTAACCGACTTCCAGCATGTGTTTGTTTGTGCGACTTTACTTACTCAGCGTAGTGCGAAGACAGATCTGTCAGGGCTCCAAGAGAGCTCAGCTGCTCCTCCAAAGCGGTGATCCTCAGCCCAATGTAGCCAGACACCAAGAGCAGCAACAACACCCTGCAAGAAAGCAAACAGATAAAAAAAGAAGAGAAGGCATTACATGAATGCAAGCATCGCATTCCTTCACTTTCAGGGTTAAAGGCGTGAGATCATGGAGTGCTGATTTTACTAATTATAAGATATCAGTTACATCTATCTTTGTGGAGCACAAGTAAAAATCATGTGATTTTTTTTATCATCATCACATTGGTGTCATAGTTTTCTTCACTTCGGAGCATTCAGTAAGTTGACATGGCAGCACAGGTATGTATGTTTTAATAATTTCTAAACTCAAAAAGTTGACCAGCATATAGCAAAAGTCTGTTTTCTGCGAGAGCACAAGTATTGATCCGCCCACATTAGGTTGCCTCAATCCCATCACTGTCCTGTTATTAAACTATGTAAAGTTTGCTTTTACGAAATAACTAAATTTCTTTAGCCAAAAGGTCAAATGTCTGATGACCCCCCCCCCCCCACACACACACACCCTGAAGCACACTTAGTTAGAAATGTGCAGCAGTTAGCAAACGGCCTTCAGCTGATGGAGGTGGAAAAGTATTTATACCCTTTGACCTGACATGTTGTATTTTATTAGGCATTTAGGTTAGAGATCAAAACAAAGCAGTGCAAGACTGAAGTAGCAGGAATGGACACATGGTTTTAATTTTTTATATAAAACTAAGTTTATATAAATATCTGTTCTGCCACCATTATTCTGGATAACCTGAAAAACAATTTAGCATCACCTTCAAACATCACTTAGTTTGAATGACTAATTTCCCAATTATGTGCCGTTACTTTGTGTAAAACATAAAATCCTACATCGAAGTTTGTGAATGAAATGAGCATTTCAGCCAATTCATTACATGCAAATGGCTGTAGAACTTAAATTATCTGCTGACTAAGCAAATCATTACAGCATTAACCTGTGAGTTAAAGATTTTTCAATCACTTCATTTACATTCAGCCAGAAAGGATCTGGATTTTATTTCAACACAGTAAAGCAGTTGAACATGGACTTATCAGAACAGATTGGCAAGGAGCCAGAAGACGGATCACTTTTAAACAAACCAAGAAAGTTTGGCTCAGCTTCAGCAGACTTGTGCAGTGTTACTCACAGGACCAGGAAGACGTGGAAGACAACTCTTAGACTCAGCACTTCTCTGAAGAACAATAAAAGTGTAACTTTCTCAAGGAACCTCCAAATCCATGAACCAGCTAACAAAAAAAAAAAATGAAAGTATCAATAAAAATGTCAACACATCAGTGAGTAAGGAGTCATTACTCTGGTTTTCTCACCTCTGCCATTTTCATTTGTAAAACCGCCTCCCTCTGCGGATTTGCTTATGCCGTCAGCTGCAGAGGAGACATAAATGCGTTGTTACGTGCTGCAGCCATGTTGAGATGCTTCCTATCGCAATTCAGACTGGCATCTTTACCTCCACCGTCGATCGGAGAAATGCTGTCGTTGAGATCAACGTTCTCGAAACTGTCCTCTAAACTAGATAAGCTGGAGGCCTGCAGACAAAGGACATTTAGATGCTGAGAATCATTTTTGTTTGCTTCTGGACTCATGGTGCCTAAAAGTGTCCTGAGGCGCAGACTCACCGCATTGTGCTCAATCTCTGGAGAGGACAGGTAAGGGCTGCTGCTTGGGCTGCTCTCCTAATGCACCCATTAAAAAACAAAACTTAACTATGTTAAAAATCTGAGGTCTGTTTTTGCTCTCAAAATGGGAAAACATTTTGTTTACCTGAGGCTGACAGCAGAGGCTTTGGAGGAGTTTGCAACAAAAACTATAGTTCCTCACTGATGCAAACAAATACTGAAAGAGAGGGAGTGGAGGAGACAAGAAAAAGGGTTAAATCTGGGCCAAAGCCTGGGGAAGGCTTTGCCCTGCAGAACTAGGGTTCATTTTTGTCTTCCCACTACTCTTTCAATGTTTGATTTTTTTTTTTCAGCTGGAGCTAAAACTGAGAGAGATAACAGAGTCAGGCCATAAATTTCAATTCCTGAAATTCAGTGTGAATTGGTGGAAACACGTCTCACCTACTATTATCTCAAGCTCAACCTGCACAAAACAACTCATACATGTTCTGTTGGCTTTCGTCGCTAATTATAAAAAACATGGAAGTCTCAGTTATCACAACTTTATCGGTTTCAAATATAATCATCTGTAATACATCGTTTCAACTTCATAATAACGATGCTGCATGGAATACCAAACATTGTGTCGTTCTAAAAAGTGTGAGCAGAGCCTGACCTTCTCTCCGGTGAATGTTAGCACAGACAGCACAGACAGGGTTGGGTTATGTTTCTTTATCTCCTTCACAGTGGAAATAGAAATCACCACCTGTAAAAAGAACAGAGCAGGTCAGTTCTGGATGCTATGCTACAACTGAGTCATGCACCTAACTGATATATTTATCCAGAAACCAAGACACCTTTGAATAGAACAGAAAAGGCTTTTGTTGTTAGGAATCTCTTGGAAAAGACCTGCAATATCATCATGCAGTGATTTGTTGGGATGATGGAAGTGAGGTTTAAAAGGTTCATAAAATGGCATTCAATACCCTGAAGTAGATCTTTTTGTTTTCTTAGTTTGTTGCTGCTTTAGGAAAGTAGAAGCCCACTTTGATCTTAGTTAAACATACCTTTTTAAAATAACAACCTATATAAAGGTTTTAAACATATTTTCAGTTTAAAAAACTATATTTTTATTGGTCTGATGTAATATTCTAATCATAAACATTATGTTTTCATTCGCTGCAAGTGGAAAAAATGGCAGAAACAGAAGCTTGACAACATCAGTCTGTGTGTAATTATTAATTAATCTATATATTAATGTGTTTCACTCAGTGAACATAGCTAATGAAATAAGTGAAATTTTAAATAAGATTCCAATTCACTGACCGGGTTTCTACGTGAAACTTATTTGGCTTTTCGTGACATTTCTAAGAATCCGATGCCTTCCTCTGACGTTCATGTTTCACGTCAAAAATGCACCAAAGTGAATTACCTTGGTCTCTTTCAGCAGCACAGATGAGTAGAAGCACACGTTGTTCTCTGAAACAAAGAGTTTTCCGTGATACAGAACCTCCCTCTGCAAAGAGCAGGTAAACGCTGCAACAACAAAAGCGCATAAAAAAGTGTCACCGGGGAAACATGAGCACATCTGATGAATCATTTATCCACGCGAGGCGCTTGCGGCTCCATGTCCTCCGCACAACATTTGGCAATCGAACACGTTTGGAGGATTGGAAAAGTAAGACAGCAGAGATAATTGGAACAAAAGTCAGGATGTGAAGTCATTTCCATAATCAATCGGCGTAAATGAGCAGCAGACCTTTGGTTGCGAGAACACTCACTGTGTGTCAGCCTCTCCTCCCTGGGGATCTCTTGAAACAGTTTGTGGAAGGTTGTATTGTACTTTATGTAGCTCTGCGGAGGAACACAAACAACTGTTCAGATGTGTGGATGCTGAGCAATTTAACCAAAAATGTTTTCCTTTCGACACAAAGTGGGTTTTATGTTGGACTCGGATCAGAAGTAACAAATACTTGCAGCAGCAACACTTGTGGTCGCAGCTGATGATAAAGGAGACGTCGCAGGAACCTTTTTAGTACAATCTAAAAGTACAATTTAAAAGAGCAAAAGAAAGTCATTTATTTTGCTCTTTTAAATTTGAGAAGTAACACACACTTGAAATCACTGCCAACACCTGAGAGATTACCTGCCATTAGTAGATAATAAAAGTAATTATCTTTTATTGTTTTCACGCAGCGACAAATGTAGCAGCCTGCTGCAGACGGAGAAAATCAGTTAAGTTAAACTAAAGTGGGGCTTCTCTAAAATACGTAACTTAATGTTAAAATAACATAAACAGGGAGGACGCTGCCATTTTTATTCCTACTTGATTAAGCATAATATAACACATGCTTTGTAGTGGCTTTTCTTCCTGTGTCATTATTTACTTCTTATATTTTGACATCAACAGCATGTATGAAAATTTAAAGTCCACCAAATAAGATCCAAATTCAATTTTTAATAACTTTAGAACTATTCAATTTAGTTTGTGACTGACGTGAATATTATTATTTTTAAAAATCCATTAGGGAAGTTTTTAGATGTTAAACACCCGGTCTAATATTTGACATCAGAATGAACAAATAATGATAACTAACTTTTGTTCCCCTCTATTAGTTACTGAGTAACTAACAAGTCTCTACATAACTTGATGGCATCTGATTGAGGTCATTTATTCAATGACAGGTGTGATGGAGCAGGGCAAATATCTTTGAGGCTGCAAGGTTTTTTCTTTGCAGATCCTATGGTACTCATGCACATTCCTGGGATGTCACGCCATGAAAGCATGTCTTCAAAATGTCCCACTTCAAAAGCCTTTTTCAGAAAATGGAGGTCATCTTGTTTGGAAACTGCTTCACATTGTCTCCTATACCAGCAAGCAGCAAAAACTGTCTAATTAAAGTAATTGTCGATGCTCAATTAATATCTACATTTTTCAGATTGGAAAACTACTGAAGTGTCTGCTTTTTCAGAGCTACTCCCTCCTGCCAGCATCAGTTAGTGCAAAGAAGGGAAATGGAGGGAAAACGACAAACTTAAAATGGGATGAATGCATGAGCAGCCATAAAGAAAGTCAATGAAATATGCAAAATGCATTCTGCCTAAAGTTAAGCACACATTCAGGGTCTTTTGGTGATGGCATTAAAATGTGAGAATCTGCTTTTGGTTGAAATAACTGGGCATTTTTCAACAATAGCTATTGCAGTTATATTATAATGTCATATATTAGTTTAGCATTAATGTATGACATTATATATTGTATAATAATGTTTTATAAGTTGTTTTTTCAGACCTCAAAATCACCTACTTCAAGTACAGTCATCTTTAAGGGAATATCAAAAAGGCATCAGGAAAAATTCCTACAATCCAATATATTACTTAAATTTTAATTAAAGTAATATATTGTAATTTTAAAAATAATAGTATTTTTTAAAATATAAAAAATCCAATTCCTCTCTATTATGTTCCTCTCTGATCAAGAAAATAAATACTTTTCCCGTTCTGGTTTCAGACTGATGAAAAGTGTTTTGTTTTTTTAATGCCTTAAAATATTATAATATACTTTGTGTTGCTCTGTCACATAAAATCACAACAGAAAACCTTGGAAGATAAAGATTGTATTGAGACAAAATATAAAACAACAGGTGATGGAAAATCTTAACATTTGAAAAGTTTTTTCCATTTCTTTACAATATGAGCTTTCACAGATATCACAAAGTGTAAATCACAATTAAAGTCACATATTTGAGTAGTAACTCTTCATGGCTTTAAAAAGGGGACGCCATCAGTTTACATATTTACTTCCAATGCAAAGAAAAAGGGAAGAACACACTGAGGCGATAAGTTAGTATGAATCTGACTTACATGAGTGATGTTCTGCACATCCAATCTGCTAGGATGATCTCCTGCTGTGTTCTGGTCCCTGAAGTCACAAACGGTTTCATTTCATTTGGATGGATGATATCACAGCTTAATCTCAGAATAAGTGAGATGTTTTCTCTCAGCTGGAATTTTTCCAGATGTCTGTGTGGTGTTGAATGCGTTGTGCAAAGTACCTGTTGCTCATTCTGAAGCTTTGATTTAGCTGCCTGCCCTGCGGATGCTCTTCGACATTCCCCAAAGTCAGGCTCTGGCTCCGGCTGCACTTCTTGCCGCTGCCTCTTCTCATGAGAAGAGGGGAGAGTTCGTCCCCGATTCTAATCCAGGAGGAAAAACGTCAAAAGGGACAATCCGGCTTTTTAAATGAGCCTCTCACAGCTAAGATCGATACAAAACAAGGTAAATACATGAAATCGCTGATGGGAACACGAGAAGAGGCGCAGCATTTTTAGAGGCATCAAAGCGGCTCCAGATGCTGACAGCAAACATCATTTCATTACCTTCAGCTTCATCGTTCTGTCTCAGACAGAAACAGGATTTTGTCGAGTTTTACACAGAGTCAACAGAGTCGTGTTCAGCTCTACAGGAGGCATGGATGAACAGCAAACAGGCACAAGAAGAGATGTTCATTTTTATGAATCCAGTATAATGCGCCTGTCGGTAACTCTGCTCTTCAAAGCAAGTGTTTGAAGTGCCATAGCAGCGAATTTACAGCCCTGAGCAAAACTACTTACATCCTTTGATTTTTTTTCTTCATATTTCACCACTTATAATTCCACAAAGTTCAAATTATTATATTGGGATTTTATGTGACAGACCAACACAAAGGAAGGGGATATATTTGTGGGCAGGAAGTAATAGCGTACATACCGTTTATATAAAAATAATAATTGTGAAATGTGTGACTTGCATTAGTATTCACTCCACTTTACTCTCATATTCATATATAATACCTAGTAAAAAGTGTTCATCTGTTTATAATTTAACTTCAGCTGTTCTGTGAATCCCTCAGGTTTGTTTCAGCAAATCAGTGAACAACCTGCATTGTGAAGATGTGAAAGTCGTGGAGAATTTAAAGCAAAGTTAGTTTATGAAGCAATACCCCAAGTTAGAACATTTGCTGTTCATACTGGTGCAAATTTGAGTGTGCCTGCTCATCCTATTGCAACTGTGGAGGACCTGCAGAGTTTCACGGCTTAAGATGGGAATTTTTGTCAATGATTAGCCATCTACTCGGTGAAGCTAGTAGCAAATAAAAAATAACTTCAATCGCTTTTTGGCCTACAAGCAAATGTCTAATGAAGGTTGAAACTATGAAACAAATGTGCTTGCAGCCTCAAGCTGGACAAAGTTCCACCTTCCAGAAAGTGCCACAGAGAAATGGTTTGGAATGGGAAAACATAGTCATATGCTAGAATGGCCAAGTCAAAGTCCCGACCTAAATCAGTAGAATTAAAATGCAATTCTCTCCCTCCAATCTGAGTTACTTTGCAAAGAAGAATGAGTGAAGACGTCGGTCTCTAAAAGCCAGTAGACATACAACTCAAAAAAATGTCAGCTGAATAAACCCTGCATCCTTTTAATCTTCCACCTTCACACAACTTTGAGTTGGCCTATATCCCATAAAATCCTTGTAAATAGATTGAAGGTTGAAGTGGTAATATGACAAAATGCGATAAAGTCCAAGAAGTAAGAGTGCTTCTGCGGTGCTGCATCTCTGAGTTATTGCTAGTCATTCTGCCGTCGCTGGGCAACAGCGGGATCCCTGGAGGTTGGTTTCACTTTGAAAACCAAGCAACGCAGAGTCTGGTCACATATCAGCCACCACCAAGGACCAATTCATCATTATAAAACATGAACCTTACAAAAGGCGAGAAGCCTCGCGAAAGCCTGGCAGCAATACAACAAGTACAGTTCACATTTAATTTATTTTAAAAACCGAGAAATACTCACGAGCCGCCCACTGAGAGTTTCCTGCTTTTATGAGTCATGACCAAGTCAGATTTCCCAACTTCCACGCAAGAAATCAGCCACCAATAAGACGACAATGCGACGATGTTTCACTTCAGCGCAGACTCATTAGCTCTCAGCGCCTGGTTGTCCAGCGCTTTCTTTATCCTGGAAGTCGCTTGGAAAGCAGGTGGGACAGAAAGAGACTGCCCACTTGTTCAAGGGATACAGGTGGGCAGTCTGCCTAAATGAGCCAATCAGAGGACGCCTGCGGAAGCAAAACCTGTGACGGTGGGCGTGGCCTGTTACACACGCACATTCAGAGAAGGTATGTGGAGATTGGGCCGAACCTTCACATGACATGTCACGCACGTTTGAGCCTTTTGACCTATTCAGCCTGTGCAGATAGGGATCAGACTGATTGACGTCCCGCTTCCAAAGAAAGTCCCTGACTTAGCAGTTTTTCAAATGCTTACACGAAAAGTTTCACATTGGACAGGTAATCAGAGCTGCCTATAGTAAAAAAGATCCTGTTGTTGTTATTTTTACGTAATCAGGCTGTGACGAATTTGTACTGTATTTTTTTTGTGTGTGTTTCCAGTTTTATTTTTCTAGTTGTGTTTTATTTTAGAAGTAAAATGTTTTTGCATTTTCATTCAATTGAGCTTCCAATCCATTTTCTCTGCCAATTTGCAAGTCTACAGACGATTTGGTCCATCCTTCTTTACAAAATACCTCAACCTGCATGGAAAGCATCTGTGAAAAACAGTCTTTAGAAAATATTAGGATTAAACTTGATTGATTTGAACCCTGATTGTTTTTGTTTTTAGCTCCATCCAGCTTGTCATCAACTCTGACCAGCTTATGTGTCTACTGCAGAAACAAAAACAAAAAAAGCACACTACATTATGAGCCTGCCACCCTGTGTTGGATGGCATATACAGTTTTCCTCCTCATGTATAGTGACCATTACTTTTAATGGGCTTCTTCTGACTGGAGCACTTAGTGGCACGAACAACTCAAATAAAAAAAATTACAAACCTGAATTGTGGATATCTGCAGGTTCTTCAGAGTTACCATAGTCATATTTGGGTAGGTTTATAATTATTTAGGTTTACTATTTTTCCTTTTCTTTTTTTTCTGCTTTTGAGTCACAAGCTTTGAACATCCCTGGTTCTAACATGACAGAATGTGAAAAGGCTACAGAGCTAAGAATACTTTTGCTGCCTCTGAGGAAACGGTAATTGATTAGCTTCTTCAGACTTAATGGGGACCAGCTGAGGTTATTTTTTTCCCAGCACAGCTGTAAACTGAACCTCAGTTCAGAACACAAGACTCTTCAAACAGGGCATAGATACTGCAGCTAATCTGCGCTGATGCTAGCATTTTTCAAATTAACCTTGTGCTGTTTGTCGCTGTGACTCATGTAAACTGTTACTGTTGATGATTTCTGTATAAATAGCTTCATACAGAAGAAAGTGCAAAGCCACAGAGCCAGTCTTTTAGAAAGAATCATGCAGCATGATGAAGAATGCAGTGCGCTGTTTAGATAAGTATCAGTGATCCGATGGCAGAGACACACAGACGTTCCACATGATGGCATCCACTGCAGACACAGCTACTATACCAGGGGTAATCTGGTATGGAGTGAAAATAGTCTCAAAATGCCTGTGGATGTGTAGAAATTATCTAGATTCAGAGATAAAGGTATAAACATAATCTGTGCACCATTGCAAAACCAAATCAAGGGTTTATATAATATAATCAGTCAGTGATATTTTTCAACATTAAGACTTTAATTTCCTAAAATTCAACACTGCGACCCAAGGCCTCCTAAGGTACTTTTTCTCAACACAGAATGTCTTGTTCTTCAATTTTTTTCAAGAAGAACAACCATAAAACCTTACAACTTTCTGGAAGATCTCGAGGAAGCAGCTAAACAGAGCAGAAAGCAGGAAATAAAAATACTGTTTCTACCCGCAGTGTCTAGTCACATAACGAGGGTGTGTGTGAGCAGATTAATCTTTCCTCTGCATCTTGTGAGAAAAAAAAAGTGAGACACATGCAGAGCTCAGTTGAGTTCATCCTTAGGAACACCTCTGCTTGGATCAGACATGGGTGTGTCATGCTCACGCAGATAATAGAAAGATTACACTCCTTATCACTGATCAACCCATCGAGATTCCTTGTGTTTGCTCCGACTTGAAGTTCGAGGAAAAGCTGCATCGTTCCTGTGGCTCCACTGTACCTGCTTGTTGTTTAATAATCCTTACACATGAGTTTTATGTGTAAGAGTGTGTCAAATAATGGAGCTGAGTCAGGAAGGTGAAACTTTCAGTTTCACCTTGTTTTCAACAAGTAAAAACAAGAGAACTCAAATGCTCTTTCGGTTTAAGAGGACGTTATTGTGCAAAATGCTGCTGTGGCTTTCTCTTAATTAGGCCCGAGCAGCTATGCGCTGCGAAGGCCTATTGTTTTTCAAAGAAAAATTCTTCTTCTTCGAGTGAGAGGAGGGTGAGTGGAGAAGAGCGGAAGAGGAGTGAAAGAGCGAGCGAGTGTATCTTTTCTATCTTTGATTTTTTCTTACTGTTTTTTCAGTTTCAGTTTGTTATTTTGTATTAGTTTAGCACGCTTTTGGGGTTTATTTGTCGGGTTTTGGGTGCGGCCGTCAGGCGTGCCTGGCTGGACGGCGTCTGGTGGTTAGCGGTGGTGGGAGTTTCTCCGCGCTAACAGGGAGGAACTGCGTCAAGGTGAGCGCCGGTTCTCCGTGCACCTTGACGGTAGAGAGGCTCTCTGCCGAGCACGGCCAACATTTCCCATACTTGAAGGTCCTAGAGCTCGATGGCCATGAAGGTCTTAGCTCTACCACTTTCCCGTCACTGACAAAAGTTGCCTTAGTAGCCAAGAAGAAAGCGGAACGTTCCTTCGGTTCCTACGCATCAAATAAGGCCCTGAGCTCGACATCATGTAAGACATCAGAGGGAGCAATTACAGCTGCACTCGAGACCAGGAAGAGTGCAGCTGGTCTCGAGTGCAGACCAGCTGCAAACAAACTTCCTCCGTGCAGCGTGGAGGAAGTTTGTTTGGCGGTGGGTAAGGTGATCGGGTATGGGACCATAAAATCTGCGGCCTGAATGAATGGTGCGGTGGTCTTGTTTGTGGACAAGGTGGAGCAGGCCCAACGCTTGGTGGAGGTTGGTATCTCTATTAACGAGTCCTTCTTCCAGGTGTCGCCACTCACAATGCCGGCCACCCGGGTGACCTTGTCAAATGTTCCACCGTTTATCAGTGATGAATTTTTAATAGAGGAACTATCGCGGTACGGTAAGGTGGTGTCACCAATAAAAAAAGGGCTGTGAGGGTGCAAGTCACCTCTGTTAAAAGATGTTGTCTCCCATAGGAGGCAACTGTTTATGATACTGAACAAGCATGACGAAGAGTTGAACCTTCGCTTTCATGTTAAGATTGATGAGTTCGACTATATGTTGTTCGCAACGTCGTCAAACATGAGGTGCTTCAGTTGTGGTCAGGAGGGGGACATTGTCAAGATGTGCCCCGACAGGGCTGGACCGGCCCCGCAGGGCTAGGCGAAGCCGCAGCCAACTGCTGCTGCCGGGCAGGCGGGGAGCAGAGCTGGCGAGGCTGACGGTGTGGAGGAGGCTGTGGCTGCAGCGGAGGAACCTGGGGCGGCTGCGGGGAGGCCCACTGCCGCGGAGGCTACAGCGGTCGTGGAAGAACCCGCGGACGCTGTGGAGGAAACGGTGGAAGATACCGGTGAAGTATCGATGGTGGAAAGAGTGGAAAGCGTGAACACAAGCGAATGTGTGGATGAGGATGGGGGTACGGTATTGGTTGTTGACAGTGTGAATGATGGTAGTGAAAGGATGAATAGTGATGGTGTGAATGATGGTGGTGATGGGGAGACTGGTGGTAAGGGTGAAGGTGGAGTGGTGGAGAGAGGACGTGTGCAGGGAGAGCAGGAAGAGGTGAGAGGTGATGAGGAGCACCCTGAGTGTGGAGATCAGGGAGAAAAGGGAGAGGTGCAGGTGGACAGACAGACAGAGGGACAGGGTGGTGGAGGCTATGACGGTTAGGGTGGAGGGAGAAAAAAGTGAAACAGACAAGGTCATGGAAACAGAGGCTTCGACCCCGTTAAAGAGGTGAAATAAAAGAAAAAATATAACAGCTGCCAGATATTACCAGTGGCTTTTACAGATCATTCGTTGCTTTTAGGTAGTGTTTTTATCAGAAACATTTTACCTAGAAGCGTACTGGCATTTTAACTCTGCATTGACTCATGATCAGGGTTTTAGAGAGATCTTAAAGTTTTTTTGGAATGGTTTTAGACAGCGTAAAGGTGATTTTACTTGTCTGAGACAGTGTTGGGACCATGGGAAAGTACAGATAAAACTGCTGAGTCAGCAGCACACTCTTAACGTCACTCGTGACATCGCCGGATCGATCAGAGATCTGGAGATGAACCTAGTGGAGTTAGAACGACTTCACAGGAGATCGTGAACACATTGAAGCTCTCAAATCAAAAAGGCTAACATTAGCAAACCTGCTGGAAAGTAAAGTGCAAGGCGTGTTGGTCAGGTCCCGAGTCCAAAACATCACGGAGATGGATGCTCCCTCTAGCTTCTTTTTTAGCTTGGAGAGGAAGCACGGGCAGAGGAAGCAGATCCACTCTCTGCTGTCGGACGCGGGGCAACAACTGAGCGAACCGGGTCAGATTAGGGGGAGGGCTGTGGAATTCTACCGTTCACTGCACACCAGCCAATACAGAGAGAACGAGGAGCTGTTCAGGGAGTTCTGCCACGAACTACCCCAGGTCTCTCAGGAGACTAACAGCGAGCTGGAGCGCCCGCTGGGGCTTCAGGAGCTCCACACAGCCCTCCTCGGCATGCAGGGCCAGAAGTCCCCAGGCATTGACGGGCTCACAGTGGAGTTTTTCAAGGCCTACTGGGACATTCTAGGCAAAAACCTGCTGGACGTGTTCGTCGAGAGTCTGAATACAGGTTCGCTCCCCTTATTCTGCCGCTGGGCGGTAATCGCCCTGCTCCCCAAAAAAGGGAACCTGCAGGATATCAAGAACTGGCGCCCCGTTTCCCTCCTCTGCACCGACTACAAGATCCCCTCCGTGCTTTCCTGACCCCAGGGACCCTTATCCAGGTGTGTTTGTGGAGCCAGATTTCAAACAGGATGGTGGTCCCCTGCTACAAACAGTGGTTCCAAGAATGGAGTTGAGCAATGCTGCACCGAAAGCATTGTACAAACAGTGCGTGAAGATCCTTAGTAGAAGAACACTGAAAGAAAGAGCCACAAGCGTGTGGAGCGACAAATTCAAAGGGCAAAACCCACAGTGGAGGACATTGTACAAACCTCCTGTAAAAAAACGGACTGGTGACCTGCAATGGAGGATACTGCACGGAGCCATAACTACAAACTCGTTTTTATCGGTCATCAGTCTTGGGGTTTTAGATGAGTGTCCTTTTAGTATTTTGTCCGAGAGTGTTTTTCATGTTTTTATGGATTTTTTTTATTTTGTAATGAGGATTTTTAGCCTTTTTGGCGTGGTTACGTTAAGTTTGGTCACCTTGTCCTTGATGAAGTCGAGGGTGTCGGAGAGCTCGTCGAGCTTCCGCTTGATCCCAGCTAGCTGGCCATCCAGGTCACTGGTAGGAGGAGGTGGCGCCTTCTGCACGATCACTTTATGTAGAGTCCCGAGGACTCATTTCCCTCCTCGACTCAGGCCAGTGCCCGACAAGGCTGGAGAGAATCTCCCTATCCCACATGGCTCATCTCCATCCATGGGTTGTCATGTCGGCTTTCTGGACAGAGATCGAGCAAAAACGACGAGGCACAACAAGGATGATCCACTACTTGAGGCTAATAGCCTCCGTTGCATCTTCTTCCCCGACCTTGAAATGGATATCTTCCTTTTCATTCAATGACCACTGGCGCCACGCTGCTTGCACACGTATTGGACAAGGTGTGCACTACACTAGGACCACTAGTTTTAAATCCCGGATTTTAAGCTATTTAATCACAGAACCAAAAATGTCTATTCATTTAACTCGTGGAGACAAATTGCAGGCGGGACCTCAACTTGATGTCGTGGCTCTGTGGAAGTGTAATGTTAAGGCGAGGTTGAGGTTAGAGTTTTGTTTCCATAGAGCCACCCGGGATTTAAATAGTTTTTTTAAATTGTGGGGTTTTAAAAATGTATTGTGCACCATCTCAAATCAGAGTGAACTAATTTATAACAAACTATTGATGTAAATATATATGGTTTTTAGTTTTTTTACTCTGATTGTGAACAGTTTATTGTCAAATATTTATTGTCAATAAACGTTTTGTTAAAAATAATTTAAAAAATCTTCTTCTTCCGTCAAATGAATGGGCTTTTTGGGGGCTTTATCATATTCAAAAACTCACCAAACTTGGTCAAGTCTGCGTGAAAATTACGTATTTTAAGGTCGACGCAAAAATCGTAAAAAAAATGGCTCAATGGCGCCCCCTAGAAAATTTCAAAAGACCTTAGTTTATTGTAGAGACATGAAATTTGGTATACTTGTACAACTCCCCAAGATGCGCAGAAAAATGAATTATTGTCATAATGCAACTCAAACATGAAGTTGGCCATTTTGGATTGAAGTTACGATTTTTACCCCATTTTGGCCTTTTACAGCCTCCGCATTTGATCGAACTCCTCCTAGGAATTTCAATTCATCGGCTTCAAACTTGGTCAGATTGTTCATAAGGTCAGATCGTTCAAACTTGTCAAAACGGTGAGTTTTCATGCTTGCTGAAGGGGTGTTACCCGGGTCCAAAGTTCACATACTCGCCATGAAACACAAAACTCTTATATCTCCTACACAAAAACGCACAGAATACCAAACCTTCAGTGATTGATCATCATTGAGTGCCCTACAATACCCAATGTTCAAATTATGACATCACTTAAGCCACACCCCCTGAGAAAAGGAAGTGTCATGATTCACTGTGAACAGTCGCTATCTGACCCCTTTGACCTAATCAACATGAAACTGTATCCATAGACAGAAGACATGCTGGTATGTTGTGGATTCCAACCCCAGCCGGTTTTGATGCAGCAGGTGGGCGTGGCGAAGTGACCTGTAATATCGTTGCCATACGTTTGGCTCTAGATTCCACAATTTCGAGGTGGGCTCCACCAAACTCGCTGGAAAGGATCATAATCCACACCCGGACAGGAATCCATAACAATCGTTGGTGGGCGTGGCCTGAATACTAAACAGCGCCCCCTAGAAATATTTAAATGATCAGCCCCAAGCTGTGCTTTCACCCAGAATTCTGAAACTTGTCAGGACCTATAAAAAAGTTTCTTGGAGCCATGGTCCATACCCAACAGGAAGTCGGCCATTTGGACACTATGTCCATTTTATTGACATTGTGTCATGAGTCGTGGTTAGGTGATGATGAGAAAACGCAGGCACAGCCGGGATGAGGAATGAAATAGCGGATTTAATAATGAAAACAGACACGGAGCATGCAGGGGAAACACGTTGAGACCAGGGAAAGCACGACGAGACAAGGTGTGGTAACACGACAAGGATCCGACCAGAGACAAAGACAACAGGTGGACTTAAATACACAGGGAGGACAATCAGGGAACGAGACACATCTGGGATTAATCAAGGGGAGCAGACAGGACAACACAGGGACTCACAGATCTCACACACTAAAATAAATACACAGAGAACTCAAATCCTCCTACACCGTTTGACCTACAGACTTCAAAATCGCTCTGGACACACTTGAGACATAGTAGGTCAAAAGTTATCCTACAATTTTTTGTACATCAAAGCATTTGGGCGTGGCTAAGTGTCAAACTTTGGCTATACGCCATGAAACATCAAGGTGCAATAACTTCCACAGGCAAGGTCAGAACTGCATCAGACTTTCCATGTCTAATTATAGACCAGCCCTGATCACATTCACGTTGTCAATTGATGACATCACCTTAGCCCCGCCCCCCTCAAACAGGAAGTTACCTGTTTTTTCTGCTGGATCTCTTACTTTTACTCTATGATTCACATTGGTTTAAGCCTTTGCCAACTGACATGAAATGCAATAATGATGAACTCTGTCAATACTCTCTGCTGACTGAACAGTGTGGGCGTGGCCAAACGGCGAAATTAAATCCCTCGCCGTTTGCATACGATCATCTCTAGATCACAAATGCATCATCCCATTTGCACCAAACTTGTTACGGTTGACGCTTGTGAATCTCTGCAGAGCCCAATAGCATTAAATTGTGATTTGACTCCGCTGCGCCCCCTAGGTTAATCCGTCAGCTACATCTCCTCTCTGCATTGGCCGATCTGCACCAGATTTTGGGTGCTTCGTCGGGGATTGCTCGTGGACGTGAATAGCGCGGGGGAACTTCGTGAGAGCGTCTGTGGTGTGGGAACCCCGGGCGGTGGCCAATAGGCCTGAGCGGCACTTAGCTGCGAGGGCCGTTCGCGAACCAGAGTGGCTCTCTGGTTTATTATTATAAACTATCAACAACTGGTAAGAACAATTCAGAAGTGATATGACTTATGTCTCAAGTGTCCGGTGGTGCATAAGGGCTATTTTAGATTTTAAAAAGGAGTAAATTTATGCCAAAAAATTCTCAGAAATTTGCTGGAAAAAATTCTGAAACTTTGAAATTTATCTCAGGAATTTGCTAGAAAAAAAAAATACATTTTTGAATTTAAAAAGTAGAAAAGTTTCTAGAAAAAACTCCTAAATTTTCTGGAAACTAGATTATTTTATTCTTTAAAAAAATTCTAGCATTTTTTTGACTTTTCAAACCCTGACTTTTCCAAGTTTTTTCTACTTGATTCTGCAGGGGCCGTTGTGGGAATGTTCCTCACTATGACAGGCGTCACTCTGTGCGTTATGAGCTGCATTGAAGCCAAAGATACTGGCAGACAGAATGGGAGCCAACCTCAGCTCTGACGGAGAGCAGGACTAAAGCAGTTGTTGAAGAAAAGAAAAGCAAAGCTGCATCTTTAGCAGGACTGGAGGCAGAAAACGTCTCGGAAGGACAATCTCTATGTTGGACTCCAGAGTTGGACTGGATTTATGAAGCTTGAAAAATATTTTTAGATAGAAAAATATTTTTAGATTTTACTTCTGTGGGAGACGACAAAACTGTTTGAAAATGACCTTTTACACTTCATGCGCTGCTTTGTCAGAAGGCCTGCTTGTGGTACCATCGTGTTCGCTCTGCTTCTCTTTACGTTACTACCAGGCGGGTTAAAGGAAGATTTGGCCCATAGCAATTGGAGTTCACAAAATAAACATCGGCGAAAATGCTGTAGCAATAATTAGAACTGCAGCATAAAGCCAAACATGCTACCATTAAATGAATCAAAATGTCCCCAAAGCATCAGCGGACTGACATACAGGCTACCAGGGTATTCCAGGTATATTCCAGAGATGCATTGCAGCAGCTGTTATTCAGGGCCGGCCCAAGGTAATATGGGGCCTTAGACAGAACCTCCCTACTAAGAACCTCAGCATCACTAACATGTTTAAATATAGATAAGGTGAGTCTGTGAGAGGGAGGCCAGGTTTATTGGCCGAGTTTAAAACCAATCACTGATTATTGGTTATTTGCTGTGATGATTTGTGAACAACCCCTGTCAACCCACGCTTGAGAATGAAAAGACCACTCTGGGGAAGAAAAATGCAGCTCTGGAGAAAAAAAAAGCTCTGGAAAAGAAATACAGCACGCTTGAGCAGAAAAGATCCACCTTGGAGAAGGAAAAGACCTTCCTGGGGAAGAAAAGCACAAATCTGGAAGAGAAAAACTCTGCCCTGCAAAAGGAAATCAAAGCTCTGAACCAGAGAAACACCGCCCTGCAAAAGGAAGACAAAACTCTGAAACAGAAAAACCACGTGCTGGAGCAGAAAGGATGCACCTTGGAGAAGGAAAAGACCGCTCTGGGGCAGAAAAACTTAGCTCTGGAAATGGAAAAGACCACCCTTGAGAATGAAAAGACCACTCTGTCGCAGAGAAACACAGCCCTGGAGAGAAAGTGCAAAGCTCTGGAAAAGAAAAACAGCACGCTTAAGCAGAAAAAAACCACTTTGAAGAAGGAAAAGGCCTCCCTGGGGCAGAAAAGCACAACTCTTGAAGAGAAAAACACAGCTCTGGAAGAGAAAAACTCTGCCCTGCAAAAGGAAGACAAAACTCTGAACCAGAAAAACACCGTGCTGGAGCAGAAAAGATCCACCTTTGAGAATGAAAAGAGAACCCTGGAGCAGAAAAACTTGACCCTTGAGAAAGAAAAGACCACCTTTGAGAATGAAAAGACAACCCTTGAGAAAGAAAAGACCACCCTTGAGAATGAAAAGACAACCCTTGGGAAAGAAAAGACCACTTTGGCAAAGAAAAACACATCTCTGGAAAAAATTCAGCTCTGGAGAAGGAAAAGCCACCTTGAAATGAAAGACGCTCTAGAACAGAAAAACACAGCTCTGGAAGAGAAAAACTCTGCCCTGCAAAAAGAAATCAAAGCTCTGAACCAGAGAAACACCGCCCTGCAAAAGGAAGACAAAGCTCTGAACCAGAAAAACACCGTGCTGGAGCAGAAAAGATCCACCTTGGAGAAGGAAAAGAATTCTCTGGGGCAGAAAACGCAGCTCTGGAGAAGGAAAAGGCCATCTTTGAGAATGAAAAGACCACTCTGGTACAAAAAAATGCAACCCTGGAGAATGAAAAGACCACTCTGGTACAAAAAAATGCAACCCAAAAGGATCCTTGAAGTGAAAAGACCACCCTTGAGAATGAAAAGACCGCTCTGGCACAGAGAACAGGGCCCTGGAGAGAAAATGCAAAGCTCTGGAAAAGAAAAACAGCACACTTGAGCAAAAAAAAAGCCACCTTGGAGAAGGAAAAGACCTGCCTGGGGCAGAAAAGCGCAACTCTGGAAGAGAAAAACACAGCTCTGGAAGAGAAAAACAGTGCCCTGCAAAAAGAAATCAAAGCTCTGAACCAGAGAAAAGGAAGACAAAACTCTGAAACAGAAAGCCCACGTGCTGGAAGAAAAGACACCCTTGAGAATGAAAAGACCGCTCTGGCGCAGAAAAATGCAGCTCTAGAGAAGGAGAAGACCACCCTTGAGAATGAAAAAACCGCTCTTGCCCAGTAAATCTCAGCTCTAGATAAGGAAAAGATCACCCTTGAGAATGAAAAGACTGCTTTGGTGCAGAAAAACACATCTCTGGAGAATGAAAAGACCACCCTTGACAAAGAAAAGACCGCTCTGGGGCAGAAAACCACTGCCTTGGGGCATATAAACACCGACCTGCAGCTTGAACTGGAACAGCTGAACAGAAAACTGAGGGACAATGAGGGGCAGCAGAACCAGCAGCCATCTATGGAAACCCATAAAGAAAGCCAGGTGGTTTCAGACCAGCCACAGAAGCAGCCGCCTGCCTCTGGACTTGCGGCTAAAGGCTTATTAAATATATTTCTGAAAATGTACCAAGCAGGCACTTTCAGGAACTATCAGTCTCAGGAACAACCATCTACCAACTGGGCTGATAGATGGTTCTTCTAAATAAGAAGTGTCATGAGCTTCATGCTTGATTATCGGTGGCAGACAAGCTTGAGAACCGCAGGACTGCGGTGTCAGGGGACCTTGACACTTGGGGGCTGATGGCAGAAGAACTTAACGCTTGAAAGATGTTGGCAGTGCCCCCCAAGCTTTCTACTCTGGCCTGGCGATGAAGTCTGATGGCCTTCATCGCCAGGCCATCAGACTCTAGTTTGTTTTTGTTTTAGTTCTGGCCCTCCTTCCTAGACCCCCTCCACCAACCCGTGATGGGTTGTGTTTTGTTTTAGTTTTTTTATGGCACCTGATATCCGCCTTGGGAAGGGGGTAATGTTAGGATCTGGGGTCGTTTGAGTTTTGATTTCCATGTTCTCCAAATGCATGCGTGGGTTCTCTCCGGGTGCTCCGGCTTCCTCCCAAAGAAAAAAGTATTAATTGATTTCGCTAAACCCATCCTTAGGTAAGGATGTTGTTTTGTCTTGTCTGTATCTGTGTTGCTAGCTACCTGTCTAGGGTGTACGCTGCCTCTTGCTGGAGATAGGCACCAGCACTACTCCTGACGCCACAAGGTGTAAGAAAATGGATCGATGGATTTTCTTCAAAATTTCACAGTGTCTACAAATCCCAAAAAGGTTGGGACATGTAGCAATAAGTGGCTGGAAAAAGGAAATTAAGTATATAACAAACAGCTGGAAGACCAATTAACACTAATTAGGTCAATTGACAACAGGATTGGGTATAAAAAGATCTTCTCAGAGTGTCAGTGTCTTTCTGAAGCCAAGATGGTAAGAGGATCACCATTGTTGCACAGAAAGATAGTGCAGCAATACCTGAGTGGTGTCACCCAGCATAAATTAGCAAAGACTTTTATGTTATCATCATCAACCGTGCATAACATCATCAAAAGATTCAGAGAATCTGGACCAATCGCTGTGTGTAAGGATCAAGGCTGTAAAACTCTATTGGATACTCGTGATCTCCGGGCCCTTAAACGTCACTGCACCTCAAACAGGAATGCCACTGTCAAGGAAATAGCAGAATTAGCTCAGTCATACTTCCAGAAAGCATTGTCAGTGAACACAGTCCACCGTGCCATCCACCGTTGCCAGCTGAAACTCTACAGTGCAAAGAAGAAGCCATTTCTAAGCAAGCTCCACAAGCTCAGCCGCTTGCACTGGGCAGAGGTCATTTAAAATGGAGTGTGGCAAAATAGAAGACTGTTCTGTGGTCAGATGAGTCAGGATTTGAAGTTCTTTATGAAACACTGGGACGCCATGTCATCCGGACCAGAGAGGACAAGGATAACCCAAGTTGTTATCAACGCTCTGTTCAGAGGCCTGCATCACTGATGGTATGGGGTTGCATGAGTGCTTGTGGCATAGGCAGCTTGCATGTCTGGAAAGGCCCTCCGATCGCAAGCCCTCCGAGCTGATGGAGAAAATGCAGGCATTACTTGGCTCGGGAGATGTTTCCTTCCTTTTTACCCATCTGTTTTTACGCCAGCTTCCTCCACTTGTTCGCACCGCGCTGGCCAGCTCCCTTTTAATCCGGACCAAGGATTATCGCTCCCTGGTTGAAGAGGCGGACCGGATTATGTTGGCTTGCTTTTTTTTAGCAGGAAACTCCGGGATGCCGAAAAAAATATATAGCTTTTGATAGGGAACTGCTTGCCCTTTTTCTAGCAACACGCCATTTCCGCTTTGGAGGGTAGGGACTTTACTGCTTTTGTTGACCACAAGCCTCTGACTTTTGCTATGGCAAAGGTTTCTGAACCGTGGTCGGCTCGGCAACAACGGCATTTATCTGCCATTTCAGAGTTCACTGACATTCAGCATGTAGCTGGCAAGAATAATCTGGTGGCTGACTGTCTGTCCAGAGCAAGGGTTGCTTCTGTGCATTTAGGCGTAGACTACCTCGCCATGGCCACAGACCAACTGACCGACCAGGATATTCTGGCCTTTAAAGCAGCTGAGTCCAGTTTGCATTTAAAGGAGGTCTCCTTTCGTGATTGTGGCGCAACCCTTCTTTGCGATGTCTCGACTGGCAAACCTCGGGCTTTGGTCCCTACTAGTTGGCGTCGGCGGATTTTTGAGGCAGTTCATTACACCCGGGCGTCAAAGCTTTCGTTAAACTGGTGGGGGCAAAGTTTGTGTGGCCGGGACTCCGTAAAGATGTACGGACATGGGCGGCTTCCTGTTTGGCTTGCCAGCGTGCCAAGGTGCAACGGCACACTAAGGCTCCAGTGGAGCACTTTCCTGTTCCGCAAAGGAAATTTGAACAAGTGCATGTGGATTTAGTGGGGCCGCTTCCACCTTCCAGAGGTTTTACCTACCTCCTGACGATGCTGGACAGAACTACTCGGTGGCCGGAGGCAGTTCCCCGCTGTCATCAACCACTTTGGTTGATGTGGCTCGGGTATTTATTTCCTCTTGGGTGTCCCGGTTTGGTGTGCCATTGGACTGGACCTCTGAGATAGGTCCCCATTTCACTTCGGAATTGTGGACTGCAGTGGCAGAGAGCCTTGGGGTTAAACTCCACCGTACTGCTGCCTACAATCCGCAGGCCAATGGTCTTTGTGAGAGGTTCCACCGCACAATGAAGGCTGCATTGCGTGCCTCTTTGGTGGGTAATCATTGGATAGATTGCCTGCCTTGGGTTTTGTTGGGCCTGCGTTCGGCCCCAAAAGAGGACCTGCGGTTTTCATCAGCTGAGTTGGTCCTGGGCCAGCCCTTGGGGCTGCCAGGGAAATTTCTGGCAGCCTCAAGCGGGTTCGGTTGATTCCCAGGGGAGTAGAACAGCTCTGAATGGGGAATCTAGATCTTTTGCCCCATTGGTAGCACATCACTGCCTTCCACAGGTGTTTGTGCCCAAGGACCTAATGCAGACATTATAAATACATAATGTCTGCCGATTATGTATTTATTCACCATGACTCACCGTTCATCACTTCAGCCTCCTTAAGATGGTCGATTCCGTGTTTTGGAGACGAGACCTAAGGATTTTTTGGTGGAGTTGGGGGGTAATCAGGAGAGTATTTCAGTGGACCATTTGAAGCCAGCTCATGTTTTACCAGGGGACCCAGTTGAGTTGGCTCAGCTACCTGGCCGTGGTCGTCCCCCAGTTTCTTTACCCACTCTTCCGGGTCCTTCCCTTACAGCTGGTTTGTCCCCCTCAGGTGGACAGTTCAGAAACAGTTGACCTGGAGAGTCTCTTTCAGCTTCAACCCCTGTCCCTGTGAAAAGAAGCCGTGGTGGCCAACTTATTAAGCCCTCTAGCCATTACCGTTAGGTATTTCAATGGTTTTGTTTGTCGCTGCTGTTTCGTTTTTCCTTTGTGTTTTCTTTTTTATACTTGTGATGTTGTTTCACATGTTATGTGTCTTTGTGTTTGTGACATTCTGTGTGTTCAGGGGGGGGCTGTGTGGCGGATACAGTGTATATATTTCACACCTGAATGTGTGCTTTTATTGTGAAGGGGAGAAGGTTAGGTTAGAAGACACCAACTGTTATGCTTCATTCTATTTTTGGTTTTTGGTTGTAGGCCTGTCGCGATAAACGATAAATCAATAAATTTTGTTATAAATTTTCGTTCTCATTTCGTTAGCGTAATGCTCAGCTCACACGACATGATCTTAGAAATGTCGGCTGATTGTCGGCTCATTTTCAAAACCTGAGAGACCACAAACTAACCGATCGTGGCGGGTGGTGTCCAACAATGGGCACAAAATAATGGCTAAAAGTCCAGTTAACTCATTTTAAAACCAGGCATTAATCAACGTTTTACTACAATCTACCTGCAATGCAAGTGGCCAGTGTCAGCGTAAAATCCTGACTGAATGAATATCATTAGAACCTGTTTATGTCACGTTAACAATGAACAACTGGAAAGTTACCGGGTTTATCAACTGCAGTAGCAATTTGGCTCCAGCTCCTGTCCTGGTCATTTCTGTGGATATGCTTTGCACCAAATTTTGAATAAACATTAATGTTGTTTTCACATAGCATCTCTGATGTCCGCTGCTGTCCGGGCTGCGCCGTCAGTTGTTTGGGAATCCCCTCCTAATTTCCCCTCAGAAAGCAGGAAGATTAATCCGAGCTTTCTGATTGGCTACCTGTCACATTCCGCAGGCTGCGTTCTCGCTCCCTGTGGGGAAACCCCGTAGATCATCCCTACAGGATGATTGGCAAAATCGGAGCGACAATGTTTAACGTTGTAAGATTGTCATAAATTATGTAAAGTGAACTGGGCTTAAGGGAGGAGTGAACTATTGCATCAGGTGGTCGATATGCCATCTTCACTATTTAAATCTAATAATTATTGGAAGGCAATATAGTATACAGACTTCATCATCTGCACTCTGGTTAATGCAGTTTTTATTTATACTTTGCATTTTTTTGTTAACGTAGACAGAGTTCATTTTATTTTTGTTTTTGGTTCTTTGTTTGCCTGTTCCAGTGTTAAATGTTCTTTTGAAAATAACATATCTATTTTTGGTAGGATATTGCTTGCATTATTATGTCATGTCCATTAAATCAGTGTAAAAAGGTCTTCCGACAATATTATCGTTTATCGCAATATTTTTTTGAGACAATTAATCGCTCAGCAAAATGTGCTATCGTGACAGGCCTATTTGGTTGGAAAACATTCAGAATAAAGCAAGACTCAAGTTACTATTTCGTCTTTTTCTCCTGACTTCCAACATATAGATTTTTTTCACAAAAATATGTCTTAGCCACGAGACGAGACAAGCAGAGATGGAAATACGTGTTGAACTATTAAAAGAAAACTTCCAAAGTAAACTCAGATGACCCAGCTTTTACTAGCATGTGAACGTACCATCAACACACAAATCTAGGAGGCGTGAAATGAGTCTCAAAAGTAGTTGTGCATTCGTAACTGGATCTGTACATAACTGCAGTTTTGTGTGTGTGCATCTGGCGACTCGTGCACTTTCTCAACATTTATAGGCATAGGAAAAGATTTATTTTCTTTTCAAGGCTTACAAATCATATTTCACAGACACAACTTTCTTCTTCTAAATATAAAGGTCTGTGTAAAACTCTGAAATACTTCCTGTTTAATTGAAATCTTTATTGTTATTTGCTGAACCTTTTATTAGGCCCAAGCAGCTAAGTGCTGCGAAGGACTATTGTTTTTCAAAAGAAAATTATTAGGCCCGAGCTTCTTCTTCGTGTGAGAGAAGGGCGAATGCGGAAGAGCGGAAGGAGAGAGAAAGAGAGTGCGCGTGTATCTTTACTATCTTTGATTTTTTCTTATTGTTTCTTCACTTGGTGTTTAGGTTAATTGTTCAGTGGTGTTTTTGGTTTAGTTCGACACGTTTTTATAGTTTGTTTGTGGGGTTTTGGGTGCAGCCGTCAGGCGTGCCTGGCTGGCCGGCGTCTGACGGCGCCATGGTGGTGGTGTCTGGTGGTGGGAGTTTCTCCACGCTGACACGGAGGAACAGCGTCAAGGTGGGCGCTGGCTCTTATTTTTGTGGAGACAGTGAAGCAGGCACAGCGGTTGGTGGAGGAAGGGATAAGTGTAGACGGGTGTTTTTGGCAGGTGTCACCGCTTACGCTGCCGGCCACCAGGTTGACACTGCCTAACGTTGGCGCCATCTAGTGGAGCAAGGATGAATCACAGAGAAACAACAGGAATGCCGTGTATCCAACCATCCTGCTTTTTTAATACAAATTCAAGATACAATATCTACATCTATGGTTTGAAAGGAAAGAACAAGTACATAAGTGAGGGATATGGCATCATCAGAGCTGGCCCTCCACACGTTCATTATATGTTTCGCGTGTGCCTGTTTATATATTTCTCTCGACACAATAATCATTAGAAATCGAGGGAGTAACATATTTCATATATGTTCAAACATTGCCAAGACTTCAGGACCACACATAGAGTTCATATGAGAAGAAGTTCAGATTCAGACAATAACCTCTGAGGCTGCGTGCGTGGGTGTGTGTGTGTGTCGTGCGTAGCTAGACGATTCGTACCCATCCCCCGTCGAAAATACACCTGCTACTCTGTGCTTTCAAGCAAACTAAACACCAACGGCACATCAGCAGAATTTCACTCTGCTCTATATGTCGAACTTTTCCGATGCCTTTAAACGCATCGCTGCTGCAGCTACATATAGTAGGTCAAATCAGGCGAGGTGGGGAGGGGTCAGGGGTCAAAGAGAGCATCACCTGTAAACTTTAGATAGTTCTGCCTCTAATGTACATCTCTAGAACTAATCAGACATCAGTAATTAGTATCAAATAGCACCCTGCACAGAGGGCAAAACGTTCTCAATACAAAGCAAATCATTTTAAAAAAGCACATAAAAAAATGGAAAGAACAAAAAGTAACATCATACTCAGAAAAAAAATTAATAAATAAAACCACACAAAAAAGAACAATTTTATCAGTTGTCTTTAAAAAAAACATGAAAATAACAAAATAGAATAAATATTTTTAAAAATATGAATTAAATACGACAAAGTGAGCGAGAACAATAAGGCTTTTTAGCGACGATAAGCAGAACATCACGTCCAGTCCCACTTTAAACACGCTGTGCTCGGATGTTTGCTGGGTGGGACTCGAGTGGCAGACTGTATGTACAAACGCAGCAAGTCTGCCAGGATGCCTCACACTGGGGCCTCAACGTGCTCTTTCAGCACTACAGGACCAATTGGGATAATTGTTCAAATTAGGTCGAAGATACACACCGATATCACAGGCTTTCAATGGAGTCGGAGCAGTTCACATCGACTGGTGAAGCTTCTGTACAGACGGATAAATGAGACAGAAAAATATGTAGGGTTTCTGTGAAGGATTGGAAATGAGACAGGAAACGTACAGCGCCTCGCAAAAGTCATTTCCCCACATTTTGCTTTGTTGCAATCACAAACCTTCATGTATTTTACTGGCGTTTTACGTGATCGAGCAACAGGAAGTGGAGTATTAAGAGAGAAGTGGAAGGAAAATGATGCTCGGCTTTGAGAATTTCAACCACTGGCGGTCTGATTTGTCATAATAAATCGCATAACAAATTTTTACCCGGAGTCAGCAGAAACAGTAAAACAATATGAAACCTAAATTTGTAGCCTGCATGCATTATCTGTGGCAGAAAACTAGACCTCCTGAACTCGCCCTCCCCTCATGAGACATGGCAGAGGCAGAGTTATGCTGTGGGAAATGCTTTTTTTTTTAAACAGTTTAAAGAAAGATGGATGGAAGTAAACTTTACACTATTTATTAACATCTGCAGTGATCCACTTGGATCACTGTTGAGAGAAAACAACCAAGTATGTGAAGTTTTCCATAAAACTTCACATATGTTGTTTTACTGTCCTATCAAATGCATTTCAAATGCATATGAATATGTTAAAGTTTGAGGTCAAAACTTGAGAAAATACAAAAAAGTTCAAGGGGTATGAATATATTTTTTTGACTTTTGCAAGGCACTGCACCTCAAGCTTTCTCATTTTTTAAATATATTTAATTATCTTCCATTAGCAGTAAGCTCAACAAGTAAAAATATAAGAATGATTTTACTGCAAAGGAGTGCAGGTTCAAGTAGGAAAACACTAGAGCATGAAGACGACCATGACAAAGCTTTCGTTCTTAACATAAGATGTGGTGTTTAACAGCAGAAGCTTTGACAACAAAGCATGAGCGTCAAGCAGCGTGTTAAAGAGAAAAATCAAGTCGGCGTAAGGCAAAGGAAAACGTCAAAAACACAGAAAGACCTGCAGATATGAATGAAAAATATACCAAACTGAGAGATAAATATAGAGCTCAGTTCTTCTGCAAGCATCTCTTTCAATAAGCCACTGAGGAACCAACACAATGGGGGACAGACATTCAAGAGGGAACCAAGATGGACGATGAACACGGACGATAGCAAACAGCAAGCAGGATCTGTTGTTGATGAGGAACCTCAGTACAGGTTCCAGCCCGCCTCTGGACTCGACGGGCTCTAAACGCGACCCCCAGGTCAGCTTTAACCAGGCGCTGACGACTGTGGGGCCGATGAACAAGGGGCGTGACTTCTCTCTGACTGTTCTGCCGTTGTGCTGGGTAACAAATAGGAGCCATGCCTCCTTATAGGCCACAGTTCTTGCTTGCGCTGTGCGGCTTTGTCTTGGCACTGTGCATCTGGTGAACGAGCCTCCACCCGCGTCTCCACAAAGTCCTGTAGACGTCCTCGAAGTCGACTCACAGACACAAAGAAATGTTCACCTTGTTACTCCTTTAGTACATCAAACTAATAGATATAAAGTTGAGAATAAAAAGCCCATTTAGGGTGCAGCAAATATCCAGGCTCTGTTTTTTTATGTTTTTCTCTTAGATCTTTTTGTATTTTACACACATAGAGTAGCGTAGCTCCTGTTCAGAAACCTTTTGTATTTCACTGGTTCATACTTGAGATAGCTGACCACAACACATGTATTTATACGTCCTTCACACTGGAACACTGAGGTAAGTATATGGATTACACATGGATAGTCTCTTCGCCCAGCGGGGAAAGCACTGGTGAGCTCGGCCGCTGTTAAGAGAACTCTTGCTGCTGTTTTTGTCGCTAGTCGGTGCAGAATTGGTTTTTAAGTCTTTCTTCCAGGAAAAGTTGAATGTTGCCGCTGTTTTGGACCACCCCTCCCCTTCTCTCATGTCGTTGTTTTGTTGAAGCAGAAAGGTGGATGTGTGGTTTTCTCTCTTATGTTGCATAGTGGTCAAAGCTACCCAGGTACTCAAGAGCCGCCTGATAACAGAACTGGTACTCATCCTGAGGAGCAGACAAAGAAAACAAGTAAACAACTGTGTATTAAAACAACATTTTAAAATTTATTATGTTTCTTAAGTGTGTTTGATTTCAAAATCCCCACACCTAATGCCAATAATAATTACTGGTAATTCCGTATTCAAATTGTACAATTATTCATTAACAGGAAATAATAATGTTTTTTCAAATCATTTTGTCATTTATTAATTAAAAAACATTGTACCAAACCATTTGGGCTCTATGTGAAAAAGTAATCTCACTCCTTGTTGTTTAACTTGTGATTTACCAACAAGCCACAGGAAGTTCAGATCTGTAGACACAAGAAATCACCTAAACGCCACCTGACTGACAACCTGATACAGGCTAAGAGAACTTCAAACTAGATGAGCCCGTCTAGTCTTGTTCTGTTCATAAATATCATCATCTGCAAGACGCTTTTTTAATCTACCCAGATTATCTAGGTTAGGCGTGACCAAAAAAGGCAAAAGAGAAAAACACTTTTAGGTGGAAAATACTTTTAATAGTACTACCTTATTGCACTGAAGAGTTCCCAAGACAGCACTGGTGTTTCAAAAGCTGGACCAGCTGAGATTATTTTTCCAATAAAATAACTTTTTCTGCTGTAAAATTGCTGAGGATGGAGTTGCTCAACATCGTAAAACTTCAAGTTGCCGTTCTGAGTATGGATTAAACAGGGGTCACAATTAAAAGACGCGACTCCAAATGAGCACTTCAAACCACACCGAAGAAGTGCCGCATACTGCAAAGATCTTGAGCCAAGCCTCGTTTTTTCACATTTTGACTCAGAGAAATCTTCCCTCTCTTGCAAATGTAGAAAGTGGAAAATAGTTCTCCAATTTCTTGTTACATTTGTTGATCTCATGCTCTGATTTGAGTTAAATCTATTCATGTCTATAAGATGTTTTTAAAGCAATTTAACATGAATCTTGTCCTGTTAACTTTCAGAGTTGTGCTTTTTGTTTCTTGTATATTTAGCAAATAAAGAGTGAATTCATTTTAATTTGTTTTTCTGTTTTAAATCAGCAGTCACAATAAAATAGAGAAAACCTTTAAAAACTTACAATATTGTTTTTTAAAAAACGCCTTTGCAAAACTTAATGTTTTCATATATTTTTAGTTTCAGTTTATAAATGCTGCTCTCAGAGCTTTGTCTACATAAATTCACTTTCTAAATCTTACAGTTTCCTCCGAGTGTCACACTCCACTCTCTCAATCATAAAGAGCAAAGTAGTTTTTAATTGAGAGGTTTGTCAGATGACTTGATCTTAAAGACGCGTCCCTTTGTTCGCTTCATTTCGCTGAAACTTATGTGATAAAATCATCCCAAGTGTGCCTCTGAATATGCTCCATCACTGATGATTTCTGCTCCGCTCCGGAGCCGTCGCACAGCATCAGACTCGCGTTAACTCAGGAAGCGGCTCTACTGTACGCTCTGTTACATCAGGTCACGACGTGTTCTGGAGCACACCTCAGTCTGCACCATAGCCGGTCTCTGTGTCCGCAGCATCTTGACAGTTTGGAAGATGTCCACTGCACCCTCGTAACGCATCCTCTCGAGGACAATGCTCAGCGTGATGAAGACACCTGTCCGCCCCACGCCAGCACTGCAGTCGTAATGGAAAAACATGTCAGAGCAGACTGAAGGGTGCCAGACTTCTGCTAAAGCGATATATCGAACAAGCAGCTACAGGGAGAAAAGCGGCCGATTACCTGCAGTGGACGGCGATTGGTCCGTCCTGGCCAAACTGCTCCTTGGTTTTGTGCACCTGGCCGATGAAGTCGATGAAGCCCTCCCCAGATTTGGGCACGCCTTGCTCAGGCCAGTCGGTAAACTGGAACTGACGTACCGTTCTGGACTGGCCATCCTGAGGGCAGATTGGCAAAGATAAGAGACATTTTCACCAGAACACCTGAATGAATCTCCGGGTTTAAAAGCCAACGTGGTTTCTCTTTTCAACACATGATGCCTATCGTGAGAATAAGCAGTTACTGCTGATTCAAGGGGATCATTTCAAAATGACTATTTCCAGAGTTTCTTGCTGTATTGACTGAGGAAAGATGCTCTGCCAGACAACATCCTTTTTTTTTTCTCCCTTTCTAATGATTACTGTTATCTGACCCAGGATCAGTTAGCTGTGGTTAACTTGAAGCTGTAACGTCAGTACGTCTGCTTCTGTCAGCCACTCAGTAGGCAATTACATCTTTTCTCTTCTGCTCAGCCTCTCCGACTCCCCCTTAATGGAGATCAATACAGCATCTGTCAATGTGGCGTCACTGCAGGACAGGCTTAACTGGAGTTATCTATGACTGGCACGTGCACACGCACACACACCGTGTGGTCAAGATAATCTGGAGACAGCATGGTCGAATGCATGGCCTGCAGCATCTTGTCAATACGCGCGAACAGGCCGTGTTGCACACACGCAGATTCGCACACAAAACACTCACTGAGCAACACACACGCCAGGTCGATAGGACATGCTTCGCGTCGCTGCTCCCTAACGACACCGAAGGAATAGACAAAAATCGAGGAGAGTGATATTACACCGCCTGGGCGCAGTGCATAGTGAGGAGTGTGTGATCACAAACCCACCCTGGCGTCTGTAACTTTGAACTCCCGCAGGATGTACTGGGGCATGTTGTACTCCGCCATCGGGTCAACCACAAAGTACTGGTACCTGGCGGAGCGCTCGGCAGGCCAGTACTGGTGACACTTTTCCTAAAAGAGCAAAAAACAAAATCGGACTTTGATAAATCATGAAACAGTGCCGGAAGATGTGAAGTATTTATTAATATTCAGCAGTGCTTTGGAGAATGTTTGTAACGCTTGACTGTCTTTATTTATGTAAAATATGACAGACTCACACAAGTAGAGCATGAATAGTATGAAAAACACCATTTCTTCTTCTACACATGAAAATCAGAAAATCGAAGCATCCGTTTCGATTTAACCCGTTTGAGTGAATAGTTTGTAGAAGAGCATTTTGGTGCAGTTACAGCTCTCTGCGTTTTGTGCTATGCCTCCACCTGCTTTGCACATCTTGAAACTGGCAAAGCTCAAGCTCAGTTAGACTGAATTGGGAGCATCTGTGTGCGTAATTTTTGTCGTATTGCCATCTATTCTTAATTGGATTTAGATCCAAACTTTAACTCAGCTTTTCTAACACCTTAATATGGTTTTATCTAAACCATCTAATTGTTAATCTGTATGTATGTTGAGCATTGTTGACCTGAAAGGTGAACTTCCACTTCTGTCTCACTTTATTCAGCCCCTCAACATATTCATATCAGCATTTCACCATAATTAGCTTCATCCTTTTTCCCTTAAAACGCTCAACATTTTTCCTGTCCCTGCTGAGGAACAGTGCCCCAGAGCATGATGCTCACACCTCCGATGTTTTACTGTTGGGATTACATGTTCAGGGTAATGAGAATTATTTCTTACACATCACGATTTGGCCAAGCAGGCCTGAATGCTTATTCTCCATCTGCTGTGACCATAGCATTTAATTGGCTTGTAAAAAACTGAAACTATGACTTTTTCTTGCCACTATTCTATAAAGTCCAGATCAGTGAAGAGCGCAGCTTGTTGACAGATTCTCCCACTTGAGCTGTTGATCTCTGCAGCTCATACAGAGTCACCGGAGGGCTCTTGGCTGCTTCTCTGAATATTCCCTCCTCCACAGCCTGTCAGTTTAAGCGGACAGTCATCTCTTAATAGGTTTGTGCCGGTGGTGCCGTACTTTTTTCCCTATCAAATGATGGTGTGAACAGTTTTCAGTCACATGTGTAAAGGTTTGTATATATTTTTTATAACCTTTATAACCTCTTCACCTGTCTGCTGTGCTCCTTGTTCACTCATATTCTATCAAACCTCTAAGGTTTTTATTGCAATTGGGTTGGACTATATTTTCTAAGTAAATAAGTTCTGAAATAAATAGCTCTCTTTTTGATTTACTTGGATGCCCCAGAGTAAAGCAGCCAAAAAAAACCAAATGTATATATTTCAGAGTTTTGTTTGCAAAAAGTTTTGATCGTGATTTGGAGAATTTTCATTTCAAAGCAATACATTCTCCTTACCCGTCCCATTTCTCTCAGCTTTGTCAGCATGACCACGATGGTGGAGTTGTGCTCCCACAGCATCCTCCAGAAGTCCTCCGTAGTCTCGGCAAGTGGACCCTGGGTGGCAATGTAGCCTCTCTGCTGCCTGCGCACACACAGACACAGGAGCACAATATTGTTATGAAGCCACCTCCCTCCGTTCTCCCCCATTTCTTCATCTGCCAAGCATCTCACTAAAAACTGGGTCAGGCTTTAGGCAAGATGCAGAACAGTCAAAACACGCGTGTAGAACCACTTGGAACGGCTGAATCATCAGGAAGCCCTCGTTGTCTGTCCCCGTTGCGGGGTCTGAGGCGAGCGCCACGGCGAGACAAATTGTGGGAGCATGTTGGGAGTAATGACAGATCTGACACGACATGACAGATGAGAGGGCCGCGGTGAAAAGCCCTCCAATCCGGTCACTTATCAAAGCACGATAAAACGACAGGAGGGTCGGGTCAGATTAGCGTTCGCAGCAGGACAATGTACCTGTATCCATCTATGTAGCTGGCGTTGATGTAGTCGGAGCCCTCCAGGCCGCGGATGGGCTGCAGGCAAACGCGAGTGGTTTCATAGGGCATGATGTTCACCAGTCGGTTCTTGAATTTGTTGCAAGGGAGGTTGGCTGTGACAAACCGCGATGTGTGGGCTTTGGTGTTGGCCAGGCGCTGGAATAAGAAAGAAATTAATGCTTTGGATTTAAAACTTTATTATTTAACAACTTAAAGTTTGCCTGTTCAATTTTGCTTTTTGGTTTGTATTCTATTTTAAAGTCCATCTTAGACGACTTTGTTGTCTGACATTCATTAGTTATGCTTTAATTCACAATTAATGATGTGTTTCACATCAATTTCCATGAAAATACAAAAAGAAGAGGCATCAATTATTTATTGGTATCAGTTTAAAAAGCTGACAAATGAAGACCAGAAAAAGTGGTGAAATGTACCTTTTTCACTTTTGTGCACATTTATCAGTAGGTCCTCAAAAAAAAAAACATTTTGATAGAAAAAATCATAGATATAAGAGACAATCTGAATATAAAAACTGGTGAAAAAAGCCTGTTCACAAACATATCCATTTCCCAACAGTTTCATTGAAGCCCTTTGACATTTTTCCCACCTTGAACTCCAGCTCCATGCCGGTGACGTGCTCTCCAGGCTCCACCTTGGACAGCTTCTGCATGTAGGAGTACAGGCTGCGGGCCGCCACCTCCGTGTTCCCACAGGCCACGGCCTCCAGCAGGGACTCGTGGATGAAGCTGTACTGGTCCTCCGTCTGCACCATGTAGTTCCTCTGCGAACGCATGAGAGTCACGTGGCCGTAGATGTCCACGGTGCGCTCATGCCGAATGCGCTCCAGCATGGCGTCGATGACGAT
This sequence comes from Phalloptychus januarius, assembly GCA_902982915.1. Lineage (NCBI taxonomy): Eukaryota > Metazoa > Chordata > Actinopteri > Cyprinodontiformes > Poeciliidae > Phalloptychus > Phalloptychus januarius. The sequence goes on along the minus strand of CADWAE010000466.1, from coordinate 9,013,183 downwards.
GAAGCAGCCAGTGCGACCCACGCCGGCACTGACGAAAGGAGACGAAATAACAACCTTTCATAGTATGCTTGAAATGAAAATTGGTGCACGCTGTGAAGCAGACTCATTTTCTTTCTTGTCATTCTGCATCTTTTTTTTTTTTTTTTTTTTTTTACAGTTAGATAGCTTCTCCAATCTATAAATGTGTGTGCACACCTGCAGTGAACGATGATGGGTCCGGCATCAGGAGGGTTGCAGGCTTTGACCCTGCGAAGGAAGTTCAGGAAGGGGGTGGGATATTCAGGCACACCATGATCGGGCCAGGCGGTGAACTGGAACTGACGCACCTCCCTCCTTTCACTGCTGCCACTCTGACGGGAGAAGCACATGGAAAAAAAAAACATCTCTACACGGCTGAATGACTGAAAGCGCAAGTGCAATAAATACCAAAAAAAAAAAGCCTTACTTATAATGAGGGTTGGATTTACAGTGCATTGCAAAAGTATTTATATCTCTTCATTTTTTTTCCTGTTTTGTCACATTACTATTACAAACTTTCAACATTTGACGAACTTGCAAAACTCTATATGTGCTGGAAAACTAAGACAGCACACCACCCTGAACACACCATCCTGCCAGTAAAAATAGCGGCTGAGTTTGATCTGATAATGACTGAACCAAACTGACTGAACTTTCTTTGTCTTGCAAAGCGAGTGATCAATTTGTAGATGTGCAAACTTGGAAGGGACTTGAAGTGAAAGGTGGCTCTTTAAAGAATTGAGTCTGCGAGACAAAATACAAATAAAATACCACAAAATTCATAGTCATAATGTGACCAAATATGAAAAAGTTTAGGGGATTTGGAAACATTTGTAAGGAACTTCAGGAAAAATTTTAATGGATTCACCCAACGACGGCAATAGCAAAAAAAATCCTCCTGGAAAATACAAATCATCTTTTCTTTAAAAAATATCTAAAACTCATAGAAAAAAGGAGACATGAATAATGACTGCATTTTTAAACATTTAAATCGTTCACGCTCTGCACTTGATGTTTCACTAGGAATCACCAAAATATAGAGAAACTGTGCTGGGAAGCTACAGTTGGCCTACTTTCAGTGCTCCTAAGTAGGCCACAGGGACATGGCGGGCTGACGGTCCTAGATGAACCCTGCGTTGAAGGAACCGCTCCACTTCCAGCACTGATTGCATCTCAGCCCCTGTCACATGGACCGTGGCCTGGTTTAAGCGCTCCACGACACCCAGACCAATCTATTAGCCTCTGCCTATCCACAAACACTGCCTGCTCAGCGATGACAGTAATTCATGAGACTCCAGTTTCAACCTGAGACCAAACGTTGACCTCAGGAGGTTTTAGTGTGAATAATTCAAAATGAAGGACAGGCAAAGTCAAAAGTGAGCAAAATGCTTTACCTTGTGCAGAGAAAAAGTGCGAACGCAGAAAGTGGCAAGCTCCATCGTGTCCAACAGCGAGACCTGGGTCATCCCGTATGTCTCCGTGCCGCGACTTGGCCAGTACTGATCACACTTGATCTGTCAGAGGTAAAAAACACATGAGCAAAAAATAAAATGGAAATTTTGAATGCAGGTAAAGTAGATCAATGTGTTTCAGTGCTTCAGTTGAAGCAAATTGTGCATTTAGGTCACTGGGTAATGGCCTGGTTTCCTAACCCGAGATTTCTCCTCTAGCCGCGTCATCATGACGACAGAGGCGGTTCGCTGCTCCCACACCATCCTCCAGAAGTCCCCGAATGTCTCTGCCAGGGGCCCCTGGGTGGCAATGTAGGCGTTCTGCTTTCTGTACCCGTCGATGAAGTTAGCATTGATGTAGTCACTCCCCAGGATACCTGTGAACAAACCCTCATGAGGCTCTCGATAAAAGCAGCAATCTGCATAAGTACCGCGTTAAATTAACCTCCTTGTATGACATCAAGCAATCAAACGAAACGGTTGTTTCTGGCAGCGGCGGCTTTCACAGAGCGACGGCAAAACAAACAGTGCTCTGCTGCAAATTCATGAGTCTCAGATCAAACCCGTCCATTCTCCCGCTTCTTGTTTCCAGAGAAGAGACGGCTGCACTCGAATGCACTCGCCGGTGTTTGTGAGTTTCATGCCAGTGCACACAGTGGGTCTTCAGCAGTGTTTGCAAATTTCAGATTTCACCCATCACGCCGCTCACTCACCCTCTCCCTCTGAAAACCTTTGCAAGTTCACACAGTGAGCTCAGATTTGTTCAGACTCTCTCCTGTTAGACATTTCTTGCCCCTGGCTGCCCGTCTTTGGATGAAACTCACCGTCTATGGGAGCCAGAACGACTCGGGTGTGGTCGTATGCGATGACGTTGGCGTAGCGGTTTTTGGGTTTATTCACCTCCAGGTTGGAGTGCTCCCAGGTGAACTGCTGGCTGGGGTCGATCGACTGGAAGAGAAAACGGACACACTCATTAAAAGAGGAAGATAAGGTCCCAATATGTTACAAAAGTATTTATAAGTAAAACAATTTTTTTCACAATTTGTCACAATTCTACCACAAACTTTAGCAGATTATGTTGTGATTTTGTGTAATATTCCAAGGGGAACATCATGAGGATGTGGAAGGATAAAAAAAATCATGCTTTTAAAACTGTTCACAAGCAGAAAGCAGCAATCATTACCTCTACACAAAATCCACTATTTCTGTGCTACTTTCATATCATTGTTCTAAAGTGTAATAACTAAAACAAAAATGAGGTTCTTGAATCCTAAAAGAAACAGATGGATGGATACACAAAAGTTATTAAAAATGCATATAGGGAAAGGAGAGCATGAATCAGAGAAAGCGCTAAGAGGCCTGTAGTTGACTCTGAAGAAGCTGCAGAGATCCACAGCTCAGGTAGAAGAACCTGTCAAGAAGACAACTACTAGTTGTGCACGCCACAAATCCAGCCTTTATAAAGAGGCAAGAACTAATGTTGAAAGGAAATGCATGAGAAGTGCTGTTTAAATTGTGCCACAAGTCGAATGGGAGACAGTTTATAAAACAGGGCTTTATTGAAGAGTGGCAGAATAAAAAAGACAACAATAAGTCCCATTTGCAGCTTAACACAAATAGAACAAGGAAAACAGAAGGAAGGTTCTCTGCTCAAATGAGACTAAAGTGTAACTTTTGCATACAAAATGCAATGTGTGGTGGAAAACTCAACCTGCACTTTCCCTATAATCATTTTTTCCACTTGGAAAAAATGATTACCAAAAAAAAAAAAAAAGAAACAAAGGCAGTTTCCAGATGTGTAAAGTTGGTGGAAATAAAAGACATCCAGCTGTAACTGCAGCAAAAGGCGGCGGCAGAAGGTGCTGATTCAGGGGCGATAGAACACAAAAACCAAACTTTCTAGATTTTTATTTGTAATAATAATGTGAATTTAACATATAGCCTTCTTTCCACTTCATATTTTTGCACTACTACACGTTGATCTAATCAAATAAAAAAAACTGTCGCTGTAATGCTTTAAAATCTGAAAATAGTTTAAATGGCATGACTTTTTTTTTTAACGTCATAATGGAAAGTAACAACAATAAATCATGTCGCTGAATAAATCATAAACATATAACCTGCAAACAGATAAGCATTCAATAACATTTGGTTTATGAGGCGGAGGCACATCAGGCCTCACATCTCTAAAGAGCAACGACGTTGTCTGCTTATTTATTTATGCATATGAAATAATGATGTATTACTCACCTCATACTCTTGGGAGAGTCTCAGGTTGTCATTAGCTTTCAGCAGCTCGATGTGCTCAGCCAGCTCGCTGATGGGGATGGGGGGGTGGCTCATCATCCCTGCATTACACGGATGGGGTCAGAGGTGACGCCGCACTCAACTAAACAACCCAAATTACTGAAGATCGGCTTCACTTTTATGCAACAATGTGAAGATAATTACACAAAGCAGCAACATCACATGCCATTAAGAAGCACGCTGAGGCAGAAAATCAATTATGATCCATGTGCGAGGACAGGGCGAAGTGAGGCGAGTTTTTTGTTTGGGAATTATTATTATTTTTTATTTGTTTTGATAAATGGCTTTTTCCATGTTTAGAGGAGCGGTGACTTGGAGAAAACAAACACAGACAGCGCCCTAATTAGGGGGGTTGAGCGAACGCACATAAAGGAAGCTACCTCTGGCTCCTTCAGTAATTTTGTTTCACAGCTGGTGAGAGTAAAGTGAGGCTAGAGCAATCTATCCTCATTTAAAAAATGGCGAGTGGCTACGTCAATGAATCAAGGCAACATTTCCGCCTTAAAAATAAACCCGAGCCAGAGGCGCCCTGGACGTTTCTCCGGTTTCGAAATGATCGAAGTGATTTTTTTCCCTCGCAGAGGTTAACCACGACAAACCCTGCTCCCGTCACGACCACGGCGACCCCCGGACACAGCCGGACGGCTTCTGCTGGAGATGAGTTTCAGCGGTGCAGAGCCGTCTCAAAAGCACAAATCTCCCAGGAGGAGGAGAGGAAGAAGAAGGAGTGGGCGAGGAAGGAGTCTCAAGGTTGCTGCCACACATGGAGGATAAAAAGTCTTGTGATGAAAGCGAAGAGACGAGGTGATGAGTTCTGCGGGGGTTTTCTTTGCCTCCCGACAACATGTAAAAATAGAAGAGTTAAAGCTTTTATCTATTGATTAAATAAAAGAGAATGCGTCTTTTTTGACCTTTTTTTGTAAGCTGGCAGGTAACCTTTCTCCAGGCTGACAGATCCCGACACCTCCTCACAACGAGATGCGGTTGTAGCGGCAAGCTGCAGCCACGAACAGAACAACAACCGTAATTTAACTCCTTTCATGTTACTTGAATGCAAAGTCAAGGAAAGCAGGGGAAAGGAAGCATCCTTGGACACGACTAGAGAAAGGTGTTTTTCAGATCTCTCCGGATATGGCAAGCCATTACTTATTTTTTCTCAAATGGTCACTATTAACCAACAACACATATTTTATTTTAACTTCAGGAGCTCCTACGTCTCTCTCCGGCAGCCTGGCATGTGGGACGTGGGCGGACGGACATGATGAGATTTTTTGACACAAACGTTATGACTCACACATGACTAATCACTGACTGTACTACCTGGGCAGCGGCCATTTTTGATCTTGAAGCTGCCAGGTATGAGCTGCTCCAATGGGGCGCAACTTTTTTCTTTTGAAGTCATGTCTGCATATTTTTTTTTCTACAGTGGATAAAATTAGCTGCATGAATATTTTATTTATGAATTAAACTAAATGAGCCCTTGGAAGTTGAATTCATCATGCAAAAACAGAGGGCATGTCTGCACAGGCTTCATACCAGGAGTCTGGAAATTGATGCGTCTCATCTCCACGGGGTCCGTCGGGTGATGAGCCATCATCTCCGCGTTGCTCAAAAGGCTCTTGGTTCCTGGTTCAGAGTCTTTGCGCTTGCTGATCAGACACCAATAAAGGAAGGGAAAAAAATAAATAAATCAGCTATTACACCTAACCAGTCTGACTCAGTATCATTAGTGTTTCCACTTGAGTAAAATAAAAGTGCAAAAGCTCTTGCTGTGTTTTACGGATTTCTTCAATTTCTCTGTTCAGCGTACGATAGCATGTAATTGCCGTAGGTTAAAAAAGAACAAAGAGTCCGACATCGGTTTAATCTTACCTGTCAGGTTTGCTGCTTCCCGTGAAACAAGAGCGAGGGTCGGAATAATTAGAGACAGAAAAGGAAGGAAACAAGAGAGACTGTTAGAAAGATAAATCAATATTGTTGCATTAGTATTCAAAAGCTTGATGACTTGCAGCACACATCACAGGCACATGGTGGGGCTCGGGCTTTGACGGCTGTCTGCTGCCTGAACAGACTTCTACACTGGAACAAATTTGATGGATTTTGGACGTTTAGATGAAAGAGGTAGAGCAGTAAACACATCTGCTGGTTGGAATATAAACAAGAGCTGCAAGCAGACAGAGTTCAGAGCAAGATATTTTACAGTGAATTGCAAACATTAATACCACATTTTGTCTTGATACTACCACAAACCTCAATTTATTTTACTGGGAATTTATGTGACAGACCAACATAAAGTAATTCATAAAATGAACAGATGCTTTTCAAAGTTTTTTACAAGTAAAATCTGCAAAGGTTGGTGTGCATTTGTATTCAGACTACCATGATACCCCTAAATAAAATGCAGTGCAACCTGTTGCACACTCCAATTGAGTGCAATTGAATCATATTGTAGGTACAGATGTTGTATAAAGCCTGTAGTGGTGTGCTATGGAATATTAATAATCGCAAGCCACCAAATAAGCTTGTGGTAACTCTGGAGGAAGTACAGAGATCCACTCAGGTTCAGCTCAATTGGAAGAATTTATTTACATTAGTCATGTACTCCTTTAGTGAACTATAGCAAGAAGAAATTAAGTGTATAAAGCAATTGGAAGTAGCATTTTTAATTTGCCACAAGCCTCCACAGAAAACATGGAAAACAGTGAACACCGCGCAGTCATATTCAGTAGATTAGAATATACGTCCTGATGAGTCTTGTTTGCTAGATTAAAAATACTTTTTTGACAGTAACAACCTCCAAGAAACGTATGTCTCTCTCTTTCAGATTTTTAAAAATCTGACTATTTTAAATTGTACGTTTTCATTAGTTGTAAGTGGGAAATAATCACAATTATCAGAAATAAAGGCTTTCAAACATCAATCTGTTTGTTTCTAATTAATCTATATAATGTGTTCCACTTGGTGATAAGGTTCTTACAACAAGATGGATCTTCAATAATATTCTAATTGATTCAATTAGTTAGTGTGTATATGTTCAAAAGCCAATTCTGCAACTGAACCTGAACGCACCATCAACACAAGGATGGAAACATCCCACAAAGGTTCTACTTTTGTGGGAGAGACAGGGACTCTGCTCATAGTTGACAGCAGACAACCTGACAGAAGCTGTAAATAACTTGGGACTGAAACAAAGCTTGAATTTCCAGCAGAGCAATGATCTTATACACACAACCAGAACTACAAGTGAACATAGCACCACTGCTAGGATTTGAATATTGTTGTTCATAGCCGCTCTAGCTTAAGGTTGAGTGTTTTTTAACAATAAAAAGACAAAAATGTCTCCAGACTATGACTACACATCTGTGTCATGCAAACCTTTGCTTCTACTTTCAAATTATGCACTGTGCTACATTTATGTGATCTATCACATAAACCCCCAGTAAAATGTTGAAGTTTCTGGCTGTAATGTCACAAAATGTTAAAAGGTATTGTTGCAATGCACTGCCTGGTGGCGTTGCTTCTTGTAAAACACTGTCATGCTTAACACACACTCCTGCTGCTGTAAGCCTAAATTGCCACATCGCATGTGCATTTAAACAGTCACTAACACAGTGACATCTTTCTGCACAAAACTCTTGCAAAAAATTACTGGGATCATGTATTTGATGTAAGTGTGAAAATAACACTGGGAGCCAGAAAGCCCACTCAGAGAAGTTTCTTACTATGTAAGAAAAGCAGAGACTAAAGCCAGTCTCATCCTCTGAGAGAATCAAAGCTGCTTTGGCATTTACTCGGTGCAACCAATGCCATGAGTCATCACTGTGGTTGAAAACTTGACATTTGTCTTTTATGAAACTCTGCCACTCACTTTTTGTAAAGGAGGATAGCAATAACAATACAGATGATGAAGACCACAGCCAGGACGGGTCCGACCACCCAGATAAGTCCGTCGCCCGCATCGAAGGGTTGGGGGTCTGAATCCGGGGCGATCACTTTGTCTGTGTAAGGACTGGCCACGTACATCCTCTGCACAGCAACATCACAGGAAATTCATCAGAAAAATACTGTCTTTTTTTCCATTCACTTAAGACCAAAATATAAAATCAATGCAATCATTGTTATTAGAAAAATTGAACTTTTAAATGGAGGAAAATTTATTATTAAATGATTTATTTAGTCTAAATCCAGTTTAAGACCGAGGATTGAAAAATGGTTCATATTGTGTCAGGTCAAGCAATGTGAATCTTAGTATCATGTAGCTAAAGCACACAGTTCCAGTTGCAGCAGAATTTAGGAAGCCTGTCATGTTTGCATTCAAATGACAGAAAAGCGTGGCATGTCTCCACTTCACTAAAAATGGGATTTGTCATACATGTTATATTTTCTACCTCACTATGAATGGCAACAAGATAAACGTCATTCTTCTTGTTTTGACCTCGCACATTTTGTTGTCTGTCCTTTTTTGTGTAGTTACATTTTGACATCTGAGTTGCACTGCATTCATGCCATGAAAAAGAGGACATGGAGAATAAACTAAAAGATTTTACACTCTAAAAAATACCACTTAAAGAGTTGACACAGTAAAAAATGTTTCATTTAGATGCTTTTAATAGTTTTATTATGGAAGCCAATAATAATGGCACTGCAGATATTGTTAAATCAGTTATCACTGTGGTTTTTCCCTGAGAATATATGCACTGGAATCAAAGGACGAGGTTTTATTCTCTTTTCAGTGTGCAAAAAGGGATGGACTAATTTTTAGGCTTTGTATTGTTACAGAACTGTTGCAAAGGATTGCATGAGGCTAACCAGACACAACTAATTTAATGTGAGGATGTTACAACATGAAGGGCCTGCCTACTCTTTCCAAGATCTGAACTGCTGCTTTTGTATTAACTTTGAAGAGCTTCTACAAAATATCCTTTGGGCTTTTGTTCAATTTGAAATTCTATTATAATTCATATTACATATGTATGTTGTTGTTTTTTCAGCTGAAATGCACTAACATGCCAGCAGTGCACAGAGGAAATATCTCCTCCACTGCCAGAGTAAGTAAACTCCCTCTTTATTAGCAGCAGGGATGGAAGTGTGAGAGACTTATTGCATTTTCCAACCACACTTTGACTAACGGGAATTATATAGTTTTAGCAGTGCGGCTGTATTGATCACGACTCATAGTGATAACCTGCAGGAAAGAAGGAGAGAGTTTTTGTCGGCACGGAAACAATAGAAAGTGGTGTTCGTACCCCTGTTGTGGAGTTCAGTTCAGCCAGGATGAAAAAGACGTACTCCTGGCCCGGTTCTAGAGCACGGTTCTCGAAGCCTCCGTAATCCAGCTGGTCCCCCAACGAGAAGAAGGCTGGTAGGGTTTCAGGTGTGAAACGGGCTGTGATGTAAGCCCGCCTTAGATCCACCTGCTTCTGTTGTCGAGAATCCCTCTGCCTTTGACTGATGTCTTTCAAAAGCTTCACAGAGAAAGAAAATGCAGAAAAACTTAACAAAATTTTGTTAAAATGGCTAATTGATGCCATAGGTTCTTGGAGAAGGAATTTCGTCTGTTTTTGGGTCTGCTGGTGGGGGTTCTCACCTCCTCCAGGTCCATTTCATCTGGACTCTTCAAGTGTCTAATGACGCCACGGGCTCTCCGCAATGGAACCACAACAACATAAATGTTCCTGTTGAAACAAAGGGAAAAAAATCTATATGAGGCCAAGTTTTTCAGCTTTATGAAATGCTTTCATCATGAATAGTTTGCTAAAAGTGCGATCGTCTATTTTGAGCATAAACTCTGAAAAACGTACTTGACAGGAGTGCGAGTTTCCAGCAACGGCAGGATGATGGTGACCGTGGCTTCGGTTTCACGGCGGCTTTGGTCTATCTCAGGACGGCGGATGGTGATTGGTGGGGATGTTTTGGCTGTGATGCGGTGGCGAAGGCCTCCCATGTTGCCCTCGGGAGCCGTGATTTTAAAGTCGTAGCTGGTGTCTGGCAGCAAGTTTGGGATGACTGCCTTCTTCAGACGTGCGTCCACTTCCATCTTTTGACGGTTATATTCCACCTGGATGTTAGGAAAAGTTAAATGTGAAACATTTCTATACAACAGCCTCCACATTTACTGTATTACTACCCTTGGTAAAGATGTATTAAAAGGCTTGAAAAAAAATTATGTGTTAATCTTCATAAGTCCGGACGCAGGTACAAAATAATAGCTGCTGACCTCTAGACCAAAACCTAAAAGGTTTAAAACAACCAGAACAATGAAGAACAAGACATCCTGTGTTCCTTCAACATTTAATGAGAGCATACTGCAAAAAGTGGCATCTTGGGGCACAAAATCTCCATAAAAGCTATTTATTTTAGGGCTTCGTCCACATCTTTACCAGAAGTACCAATAACACTTATGACAGCTAAGGGCTCTAATACTAACTCGATTTTTCAATTTCTTTGTATTTCAGTCAAACATTGTGTGTATATTTTTAAATTCTAAGGGATTTTTTGACAATGTGCAGCTATGTTAGATTTTGTTGCTATGACGCTACTGCTTAACACTGTAGCTTTATAACTGTGTTGTGTAAAGTCATGGAGTAGGATGAAACCAGATTTCAGTCAATACTGACAAAACATTTTCTTAAAACCAACTACGAACACATTTATTTTGAAAGATCCACCCCCAAATCATTAGCAGTTAATAGCAAAGTTGTTGAACTGACAATAGATAAAGTACATGTCGATTTGAGTCCAAGCAGAAAATCAGTAAATCAACAGTAGGTTAAATCCACAATCCTAAAACTGTGGTAAACACAACAATAATGGCACTTGGGCAATCTTCATTGGTACGTTAGCGGAAATGTTTGGATAAACAAGATAAAAATAAAGTTGGTTCTAATGTAAAAATAAAAAGTAACAACAGTAAAAAAAGGTGAGAAGTTCAAATACACTAATGTTTGCCTTCTACTGCAACTCAGTAGAAGTTGCATGACTTTCCTACAGCAGTGTCTGAAACAAACAACAGCAAAGTGAGAAAATGTGCTGATTGCTACTTGTGTATTGTTCCATTTACCATTTCCCTTGGAAAGTAAATATACTTTCCCTTGTATATTTCCCATATACAAGCAAAAGTTTACCGTTTCCCTTGTATACTTAATGTGTGACAACATCAAGTATAGAGTAGGAGTGGTACGAATCGCCCCAAGACAGCTGACTCTGCTTTGTATTCAATAGGCTATGAAGCTACTGGCATGAAATGACAAATGTGTGTCTTAACCAGCATCCATATTAAAAAGTATAGATCCTTTACAATTATCTGAGCTAATGTGTTGTTCCAGACGGTGCATTGATATCATGTATAGCATAAGCACCAGGTTAGGACATACAATGAAGCGGTAGGGGTTGCTGGTTTCTGGAAAATCCCACGTGAGAAGAACACTGGTCTTGGTGGCCAGATTGACAGAAAAATTTCTCGGCACATCTAGGATGCAAGCAGAAAAACAAACAAAGACAAACAAACAAAAAACAATGGTTACTTATCACATATCATTAAGAGGAAATCCAAGGATCTTCCAAGTTCCCGGTGCAGACCTGCTGAGGTGGAAAATGTTACTTGGAGAGGAGTACATGATGGTTAAGAGGATGGGCAGGTGATGAGGAGAGTGGATGACATGAAAAAGTAAGAAACGGACAGATCGGCTGCAGTAATGTGACATGCCACACTTGTCAGACTGGATGTTCGTGTTTGGCTCTACTCAGAATTCAGCATGTCAGCAAGGCTTCGGAGAGAAGGTGGCAGTGAAGGTCTATCAGATAAGAAAAGGCTTACCTGCAGATACAGCACCAGGCGCCACTTTTCACTTCAAATGAGACTAAACACTCACCTCCTCTTGTAGATACTGTACACCCTGGGCTCAGTATTGACTTTTACCTGAGGGTTTGTGATAAGCAGTGCTCTTGAAGCAAACATCCATTAACTATGAGCCTGCTTCCACTGGTGGTGAAGGGTAGGTGATGAAGGTACAAGTGAGTGAGTGAAGGAGATTAAGGGGTGGGAGCAGTTGTGTTCCTCTGAGACTTGCAGAACTCCTTCACTCTGGGGGGTGAGTTGGTGAAAGGTGGACCTGTAAAAACTGGCCCAGACTTCGTTTTAGTTTAGTGTCTGGAGGTGGACTCCACGATGAGGGGAGAAGTGAAGTTGAACCAGTGTGTAGGAGCTGAAAGGTGTTCCCCCAGGCCCACGGCCAGCCCTACCTGTTTCAAAGGCCAGGGTGAGGTACAACAGAGCAGGGCTGAAAGGGCCTGGCCCTGCCTGGTTGTGGGCTCTGAGCTGCACCTCGTAGGCTGTGCTGTGATTTAGGCCCAAGATGGTACAGCTGGACTCACTTGCAGGAAGTGTGATGAGCCAAGGGGGAGCAGAGGAGCCCAAGTCAGAAGACTTTCTGTAAGCTATGGTGTACTCTGTGATGGCGCTGCTGCACTCATCTGGGGTGGGGGGCAGCCAGGAGAACTGGAGGGAGCAGCAGGTAGCATTCACAAAATCAATTATTTTCGGGTATCCTGAGGGTGGACATATAGGAACAGCTATTTCCTGTTGCGTCGCATTTCCGTAGCCGGCTCGGCTTTTCGCAGAGAGGACAAAGATGTAGGAGGACCCTGGGGAGAGGTTTCTGACAGTGAAATTTCTCTCTTGAGGTTGGAAATCCACAGTGCCATTTAAAGAAGTGTTCTTCAGCCCGAACTGTAGGCGGTAGCCCTGGATTTCCACTGGGGCCATCCGGCCATCAGAACCTGTCTCGGAGCATTCAAGCGGAGGAGACCACCTCACCACCACAGACGAGCCGGATCCCGGACGCACCCACAGGGACGGAGAGCCAGGCACTGCAGACAACAGAGTGGGCAGCATAAAATCAGTTGTAACATGCACTCTAAAACCATGTATCATGTAAATCTTGCAGAGGAAATTAGCATTGATCTGCTGTTTATTTATGGCACAGCTTGCTGTAAGATCAATTCCTGAATGTGTTACTAAATCCAGACGCTATATAGTTGACATATGCTTACCAATCCCTGTGGTCTGCACCAGCTTAGCTTTGCTGTGTGCGCCGTCCCCTTTGGTGGTGTATGCGGCCACTGAGACAGAGTACAAAGTCTCTGCTTTCAAACCTCCTAAAACCAGTTCCTGATGGAGGAAAACACACCATTAAATACTGAACCTCTTTTCTCCAGAAAAAGCGATTAGTTGTTAAAAGTATGGAGTGAGTACACATCAACAAACACAAGTTAATACTATATTGAAACAAAACAATTACTGTTTTCAAATACTCCTTTTTACTTACTAATTAAGTAAATTTTAAAGGAATTTAGATTATAGATCAAAGGCTAAGATAAAATTAATTCCACATACTATAATAAATCATAATATTTGCCGGGAACCACATTTCAATGTATACAAAAAAAAACATTCAATTCTGAGTAAATTCTAAATCACTTCAAATGTTGCGTTCTTCACTCGTCACACTATTATCTGTGAAAGTTTGACAGAGTTAAATGCAAAGCTTCACGAACAAGTATGAAACAAATTAAAGAACACATTTTATTCTTTATATTAGCAGAAATGTTTGTTGGCAAACATGTAGTCTGCACATACACTGCAATAAATTCATTGGTAACAACCTTCTCAACTCAACCCGTCCTGTTAGTTGTGCCCCAATTTTTGTAGCAATGTTTTTCCTTTCACTTAACTTTACATTATTATAATTGGATGTAACACTCTGTATGCACCAAACCTTTTTAGCAGTGACGTTTTTATGGTTTATCATCATTGCTGGGGTAGAATTGCTCAGGTTGAGAACTGATCCATAGTCAGCAGTCTTCTACATAACATGTAAAAAGAAAGTCTTTTTTTAAATTTCTTTTAAAACTATACCTTTCTGAGAATTTTGGGCTTTGTAATAGGTGCCAAATATTAACACTTGGAATTGTGTGTTATTAATGCACATCATACACACTGTATGGTGTCAATATACATGTTTTCAATCTAAATTGCTGAAATAAATAAAATAACTTTTCAATTATATTCAAATTTATTGTGATGTAGATGTGATAACAAAATGAAGAATTCTAAAAAAAATTTTTACATTTGAACATCTCATCACTTTCAGTGTATGAGTATTTTAACGTGCTTTTTTAAGTTTTTTATATATGAATTCATAACCATGATGGAAAGTATATGTTTTTGGGAAATGTATTTAATTACACCAATTTATATCTTTAAGCATAAAATGATCTATTTTTTGGGACATATTCAAAGTAACCAAACAAACATATACAAAATCAGATAATGGAGAATTTGATTAAATTCTTGTTAAGAATTGAATTGAAAGTCTGGGACTAATTCTGTTGGATGGATTGTTTGTGAGCTCATTTATAATTTCCTTGTGGGAAAACGACCGGCAGTCTGCACTCACATACTGAGTTGAATCATCCTCCTCCATCTTGTCACACAGAAGAAGCACACCCCCGTAGGCAGCCAAGACAGATGAGACGAGGAGTGAGTCAAAAGATTAGATGGGGAAAAAGGAAAATGTTTACAGATATTAGAGATGAGCGTCGGTTTATCTTTTAAATGGCGATTTCACCTGGGCTTCATCCAACAGAAGGTCTTTGATTCGGGGCAGGGTGCGTGATTCACCGCTCTCCGTGCGGCTGAAGTGCACCTGGTACCCCCGTATCTGGCCTTGCCGTAACCGTGGCAACACAGAGCGCCACGTTACCCGGAGAGCTGAGGAGTTGAGCGGCTGAACGTCCACCTGACGGGGAGCGGCGCCGGGAACTAGCACACGCAGAACGCACCCAAATACAGAGTTAATTAAAAAGGCAAAGCGTCCCAACTGGTAAATAAACAACCAATCAATACCGTTTAACTCTGATCAGTGACACACATTCTTACCATCCTCATGTGTTCTGCACAGCACGGCCGGACTTCTGGGTCCGGTACCCTCTGCTGTGGAGGCTGCCAGTGTGATATTATACCAGCTCCACTTCTCCAGGCCCTCTAACACAATCTGTCTCTGCTGCGCTGTGATGGGAGGCCCATCCTCCTCAAAGCCCTGAGTTTCTCCTCCTTCTTCTCCTGTCCCAGAAAGTCTTTGGTATTTGAGCTCATAACCTGCCAACTCGCCATTCTGGGCCTCCTCCTGAGGCGGCCTCCAGCTCACTCCCAGTGAGGTGGAGCTGACACTCTCGCAGGACACACCTTCAGGTGCAGCTGAGGGCTCTTGGGTGGATAGAGGCAAGGGAGCAAATTGGCAAAGAGTTTAGGATATGAAAAAAAAAAATAGTAATAGTAAGAGGGGGAAAATCATAAGCAAAAGGATGGGAAGCAAGGGTAAAAAAGGAAACAATAAGAAATGAAAGTAAACTGAAGTGAAATTGAAAACACACACCTTGGAAAAGTATCAATACCCCTTGAATTCTTGTTTTGTCTCTAGTCCGGTTACAACCACAAGCTTTAATGCATTTACTGAGATTTACTATTGTGTGATAAACCACCACATAGAGCACAATTGTACAGTGGAAGGAAAACGAACATTGTTTATATATTTCCCCTTTAGTCTTGGGATAGAGCCAGTTTTCTTAATTACTTTTAAGTTTTTGGGGTTAAATCAATATGAATTAGGATCAATGACCGGCTGGTAGGTGAGCCTCCTACTCAGGTTTATATCTTCTACAATCTACAAAAAGTTGTCTTCAATTGCCCTGAAATTTTCCAACCCAGCCTGGACCCATATGCATTGTGTCTGAGCCCAATCGAAACAAACTAAATAACTCCAATTAGGAGCCAGAGCCCAAAGTAAATATTTTAATATTTTAAACTGATAGCAGTTTATAATACTTCCAGTCAGATTTTGCGCTCTGCTGCCTTAGTGTAATCTCTCTTGATTTTAGGTTTTGCTTAACATCATTCACATCCATTTTGATGCTTGTTGCAACCGGTGGATGAGTCCATTACAATCCCTTGGATGTGTAACTGATAGGAGCAGAGCAGGGCGAAGCTACAGGTGAATTAGTTGTTTACTGCTCTGCACTTATTGCAATCCAAACATCTGCACTTGCTTTCTTTATTTCCTCAAACAGGTAAACGACCTACTCCTCTATTTACACTAGAATAAGTAGGATAGCATCACTTTTTACTTTCAACATTCTAGTTTAGTTTTCTTTGCACTTTGTCTACAATAGGCTTATTAAAAACGCACCAGAAAAGACTAACCCTAATTTCAAGAAAGTAATGTTGATGCAATCCATTCCAGGTTTGGATTATAGATCAAAACTCTAATGCACACACCTACACTTAAGGAAATTTAGAAAAACAAATTATTGTATTAATGATGTCTTTGGACGGTGGGTACCCAGAAAGAACCTGTGCATGCATAGGGAGAGGATATAAACTCCATGCAGAAAGAGTGCAGGCCGGGATTCGAACTCAGGCCCTTCCTGCTGCAAGGCAACAGAACTGCTATCAAATGCAGCCCGCGTGAATACATATTAGTGCCACTAAATTATGTAGATAACATCTTAAAAGCCATGTGTCATTTTCCTTCTACTTCACAATTGTGTACATTATCACACGAAATCCCTACAAATTAAATAAAAGGCTGAAACATGAGGTATGAATACTTTGCAAGGCTTAAAAATAAAAAAAAGAAAAAGAAAAGGGATGCTACAGCATAATGTAAATGCATAATGTTAGGCTTAGAGGATAATGAAATAAACCCGAGACAAGAGTATTGATCCTAAGTGGACAACTTAATTATATGGAAGAAGATTGCACATCCGATAGCCAATAATTATTTTATCATCTGGCTGTAGCTGGTGGCATGAAGGGGTCTGGGTTCATGAATGGAAAAAAAGAGAATGAAAACAAAAAATAAATTCTCTCCTTTTAAAGGACTGACACACAGCTGGGTAGAAACCCAGAAGCAGCGAGACACACACACACCTACATATATATATATACACACACACATTTCCAAACAGCAACCTCCATGGCAGCGTAATCCCTGAGTCCTTGGGATAATAGAGTGTGGTGAGACTTTCCTGCTCTGACAAGGGGAAGGTCTTAAGCTTTGCAGCAAGGAGATAAAACAAGCTAAAACAATCTTACACAGTGCCAAAATGATTTAGAAGTCAGGTTGGAAAAGAAAGACGCTAAGACAGAAAATCAGGATGGAATATAAAAAAAAGAAAAACATGAAGAACTCACACCTTTCCGCCACTACAACAAACATCACTCACCTTAACACACATGCAAAGCCTAAAGCACGGACGGGGTGTCCAGGCTTGTGCTTGATTTCCTGAGGTCTGTAGCTCAGCTCTCTGTGTGCGTGTCGGTGTGTGTGTGTATGTGTGTGTGTAACAGTCACAGCTGACAGGTTCAAGTATCTATTCACTCAGCCGTACAGCCACTGTTCTGCTGGCCTCGGGGGACAATCTAGATGTGCACCAAAGCTTGGCGATAACAAAGCACACCTAACCTCCCTGGGAAATGAATTCTACTGCATGAAACAGTCTGCTTATCAAACACCTTCTTTTTTCTTCATCCACGATACCCCCATCTTCCGCTTTGACACCTCTAGTGTACCACCCAGTTAGGTCACTTCAGAAGGGGAGCGAACAGTCACCGTTCTGCTGAGTTATTGTTAAGTACTTAAAATAACAAAACTTACCGCATCAGAGACAACCTAGAGTACTTTATCACCGCTGCGACTTTATGAATTCTTTCCTTGGTTCCATTTCTTGTTTATCGTTTTGTCCTTTGAGGGCAGATAGGATTTTGAATGCAGAGCAACACAGTGGATCCGTTTTGAGCCTTATCGGCTGTCAGTGTTTGTGTAAAAAAAGGTGAAAGAAATAGAGACAAGGGAGAGAATTCAAGTGTTGTGTGTGGTAAAATATAAACTACATGGTACTTACGTGACATCATAACAGGCCAGTGACCGTCCTTTAATGCACCACTGGTTGCGAGTCAGTAAGTGGAAAAAAGTTTCAGCCTTTCAAAAATGCATTACACTGTACACTGACAGAGGAAAGGAAATGAAGAGATAGCCAAGAAATAAAAGTACAAAAACACAATTCTGCTGCTCTGTCTCCATCTGTCGTGTTGTTTTGGCTGTGTGGGGGAAGAGAGGCCACTCAGCGGAAGATATACACAGTTACAGGTGCACGGATGGATGGGAGGAGGGAGAGATGGACAGATGGGATGAGAAAGGAGACACATGGAGAGATTCTGAGATGGTTTCCAGGTTTTTATCAGGTCAGCAGCTGAGGAAACGGCGACATGTGTGAGCGTGTGATTTGAGAGGCAGAAAATATTTCCCAAGGAGGTAAATATGACACGATTAAAATGTGCAGGAGGCACTCGTTGCGGTGCTTGTGTGAGCATATTATATAAAATTAATGAAACAAGGACATACTGGCTTGGGATGTCCTCTGCACAAGTTCATTGGTGAATGCGCCAATGCCTTTGTTGGAGATGGCGGCCAAGGAGAAGGAGTACTCGGTGTTCGCTTTCAGGCCCTCGACGGTGTAAGAGTTTCTCGGCCCGAAGGTCAACTTCTCCTGTGAGCAGAGAACAGAGAGGTGAAGCAATGTTGAGCGCCAGGGTTAATCACTTACATTTGCCCCGTTTATCTCGCGTCTTCACTACTGCGAATGTACAAAATCCACAGAAAAACAAGTGAGCAAAAAAGGCTTACCAAACTGCCAAACTTCACAGGCTTGTAGAGAAGCTCGTAGTTGACAATTTTCTCCTTGGTGTACGCGGGCTCCCAGGTCAGCTCAATGCTGGTGTCTGTCACCTTCCCGACTTTAAACTTTCCTGGTTGACCTGGAACTGAGGAGGACCGGACAACACACCCAGTAAGGCCTCGGCCCTGCCAACATGGCATCTTTCTAATGTAAACACAAACTACGATCATTCTTCTGGTGGATCAATGTCCTGAAAAGATTCTTTATCAAATAGTTTTGCACAACAGGAGACTCCACAGCAGCCTCCACACTTATTAGCACCCCTGCTAACGATGTGCAAAGAACTTTAAGAAGATTAATTTTCACCTTGCAAAATGTTGAAGAACGGAAACCTTTAAATTTCAATTAATATATTCAGTGCAAAAAATATTCTAAAAATAATCACAATTATTAGCACTTTTAAGAAAACCTATAATACCTGGATGAGCAAAATAAACTGAGTTTAATATTTTGTATAAAATGCCTGATGACTTTTAAAGTGGTCAGAGTATATGAAATGACTATAATGGCATCTTGTGTTTGTTCTGTTATGTTCTAGTTTCTGAAATATTTTGAAAGTTATACCTCACATCTCCTGCTTACCGTGCTGTTTTATTTTGATTAATCTGGTCCTTTAGTCTTTACTTTCTTTCCTTCTTTGTAATTTGCTGTTTTATTTTGATCAGTCCGGTTGTTTCTTTTTTTTGTTTGTTTTCATCTGGTTTCTGAAACATTGAATTTTGGTCCACTCATGTTGACTTGTGTTTTGTTTGCTTGTTTTTTTTTTTTTTTTTGGCGATACCACAGTTTTTGCTTCTGCTATAAATTTCCTACTTATGTATTCTCAAGTTTCTCACTGAGCTGTTCCATAAAGTCTTTGGACGTTCTGCCTTAGTCTATGTTTTCAGGGTTCTCTTACTTTTGTGCATTCTTTAAAATGGGAAAGACAGAAAGGTATTTGCTCATAGGAAAATAGTGGCTAACAAAGCTGAAAAATGATCCAGGTTTATATGGCCATCATGCACAGTGAGCATAATGGTAAGAGACATAAAAAAAATTCCATAGTTCATTTTTAAAGAATGGCATTTTGAGATCACAGAGTTTCCACAGCGGCCATTATATATTATTCACTTGCAAACCAGTTGTTTTGGAGGCATGTTATGGATAAAAAGAGTATCTGGCCATCACGTATGACTACTTTGATCAAATGAGACTTATGTTTATCTTTTTTAAGCTGCAAACAAACATTGTAGGTGTGTCTGGCATAAAAGAAATGATGGATTGAGTATGGCTGACAAGCCTAGAGTGCAACACATCATGGAAATTTAAAATATTAAAAAAATTTAAATAATAAAAAATCTGTTGTCTCTGTCAGAAATCGGTATATTTGTCAGCACTGGATCTTTCAGCAGGATAATGATATAGAAAAGATTCACCAGATTCTAAATTAACCTTCTCCCAGTGGCTGAAGAGAAAAAGCATAGGAGACGATCCAGTACTCTGGATGATTTAGAGATATTGTGCAAAAAGGAATGATCAAAGATTCTTCCCTCTCCATTCTCCAACCTTGTAAATGTCATAGATGCAGAGTAATTCCTGTCCTATTATGAAGTGTTGACATCAGGGACACCATTGAAGTGCGAACCGTGCTAGATGAAATGGACTATACCAGAGTGTGCATGCAATTTTCATGTTTTCATTATATGCAGATAGTGGTACATACTAAGCTGACACAATGTCCGGAAAACATTAAATTCTAAAACTATGTCTAGAAATTGTAATAGCAGTATTGACTATGCTTAATCAATGATTTTCAGACACTGTTCTTTCTTTACCGTTACCTAATTCCACCACAACATACACTAAAGATATCAATCAGACTTACAGTATGGACAATAAGGACAATGATTTTCCTGGCCAAACTGGCCAAATATATGACTGATATGCAGAACATAAAATTCAGATTTTTACCCCACTATTGACAAATCCAGCTTAGTTCTTGCCTTTATCTGCTGGCACCAGTCAATATATCAACCAATACATTCTGGGACCTGGAATTGAATATGTTTTTGAAATTGAGGAACTTACCACCACGCAAAACTTTCACATGCACAGGATCTGAAAAAGGACCATCGCCTACAGAGGTGAAGGCGAGGACCTGGATGGTGTACGTCTCTGAGGTCACGAGGTTCTGAATGGTAGTAATCACGCTGTCCTGCACGTTGTGTATCTGCCACTCATTAATTGCTCGGGATGGGTCCATGGTGTAGTATACACGATAGCCTTTCACCTAGAAAGGAACAGAAAGAGCAGCAACTTTATTACAGCTATAACCGAGGCCTCTGCTTCAGAATCTGATTTTTAGGTTATCAGGGACAACATTTTATTATTTGGTCTAATCCCTCAGTCACTCTACAATGATAATCCATAATACCATGTTTTAACAGAGCCAGACTTTACAACGGCTGGGGTCATCTGGTTTACTTTACAGTGTTCAGTCCAGATGATATGGTGCTTTACTGTCTGCTTAATGCCATTTTGACAAAGAGATTTTATACATTGGTCACAGTGAAGAGGAAAATTGACAAAACCAATGAGCTGATTCTGGCCTTTAAGATGTAATCACTGCACCTCTAGCCATTTGGGATTTTTGAAAACACAGTAGGTAGGTCAGAGTTTATGTAATCTCTCTGCCATGCCAACTCCCTAAACCTCCAGTTTTCCCACCTCCCCTTCGCTTACTCTTTATTATCCATAATCCCCATATGCACTCAATTCAGTCTTGTGCTTTTATGAACCCGCTGTTCAGTTAGGTAGGCTTGAAAAAGGAAATGGGCCTCAAGAGGGAGCAATCTCAACTTAGAGTGGACAGTCCAATTACCCTTTATTTTTTTAGAGAGCAGAAAAAGTAGCGAGAGACTTACGGGACCGGAATCTATGGCAAGACATGGTCCTCAGAAAGTAAGTGAACATGCAAGCTGGACAAAAGTGCCCAATAAAAATGTGAAATGAGCCTCTTTATTGTTTTAAAATGCAGCTACCTGCAAAACAGCTTTACAGTAAGCAAAAGTAAGACTTTTCTATGAAGACCCACTTCTTGTGGGTCTGGTGTAGCATTTTATCTTTCCTTGGACCATTGTTATTTATGCTTTATCTTCCATCTGTAATAACGTATGTACATTACACTGTAATTTCTGTGGATGGTGTCAGTAAAGTCCAGGGTGATGCATGGTTAAGATCAGTCCCACTGAGACATAAGGTGAAGCACTTTGGATGTTTCTCTTAAAGTCACCAGGGTTGGCAGTCGAGCCAAATGTTTTTGTGTCAGTAGACAGAGAACCTGTTCTTTCTGAACTGGAATCAATTCTAAGCTTTAATTTCTTGTTCAACTGAAATATATATATATTTATATATATTTGTGACAGTGTCAAACTTAATCTCTGTTAGTTCAGGTTCATAAAAAAATGACATAACCATGGATGGAATAGACTGTATGCAGTCAATGATTCTGTCACACACCATTTACTCTCTAACCAGCTTGCAAAATACAAAATACAAAAGCAGGACTGCTGCTTTTCTACTTCAAGTATTAGAAACAAGAACTCATTTGTAATGTTATTGTCATTTTAACATAGATTAAATGTTTGAAATATTTCTCGATTGACATATTTGTACTGAAGTTGCAATGTGTTTTAATGGAGACTCTAATATCTTCAGAATTGCAAAAAAAAAAGTAAAGTATCCTTTTGGCCAATTCTGGTGTAGTTACTTTGACAATATCAAATAATTATAAAGTACAAAAAACAAATTGTGTGAAGTGCTTCAAAGTTCAAAATGCCCCACCTGTCCATTGGGCTCCTCTGGTTCCTCCCAGCGCACCATCACCGTGTTCTCAGAGATAACATGTGCCTGCACGTTCCTTGGTGGGCTCGCAGGGGCTTGCTCTCCGGTGCGAGCTTCCACGCGTGCAGACGGCGGACCCTGGCCGATGCTGTTGAAGGCCGACACCCGTATTTCGTACTCAGTGTTTGGGTAGAGCCCACCGATGCTGTAGCGGGTGGTGGTGATGCTGTCCACCGTCTCATATTTGCTGTCTGGCCCTTTGGCCCGGTACTGAATGATGTAGTAGGAGACAGGGTCGGGATTGCCCGAGTCCCAGGTGATGGTGACACTGGTAGCTGTGGTCTCTGTGACGATGGGCGTGCCAGGAGGCTTTGGTAAAGCTGTGGATCACAACATCAGCAAATAAACAGGATTATTAGTTATTGCAAACAATTTCGCTGGGTTTACCCCATGCTATATACATTCTATATCCATATTACTGCCATATCTGAAAGCATTATTTTTTAGACATTTAGTGGACTATGTTTTAATCTGTTTACAATATTTTTACAAAGGAAATCCAGTTCTGCTGTTGAAAACTAGTAAGATAATTTTACAGTCCACACACAGTTAATGTTTGTTTTTAGCTTCTATATTGTCTTATATTACAGCTGCAGAAAATCTATAAAATAATATATTGTAAATTGAAATTAAAATCTGCTGAAAATAGGTGAAAAAGGTGAAAAAAGAAGTGACAAGCTTGTCATTGCTGTATTTCTAAATTAAACTAAATGTGAAATTCAAATTCAAGCTTCCTTCAATACTAACAGCAGACAAAACAGTTTAATGTGTAGACAACAAAGACGTGTGTAGACGACGAAAATCCACAATTAGAAAAAAATTTTTTGCACACAACTCGGTGGTATTTTTGGGATTTGTATTTTCTGGTGAAATCCTCAAAGAATGATAATGACTCATGCTGCACTCAGGGTTTAAACTATTTTTAAGCTCTGATAATATGGTTCCTCAAATTTCTAATTTCAGCAGCATCAACTTGCTCAAGCTTGTAGAGCTGATAAATTACAGCATATTAATTTTTTCAGAAGGGTCTCATATAGCTTCAAGTAAAAAAAAACATGAAATTGGCTCGTTCTATTCTTTGGGATACAGAAAATCAGAAATATTGAAATCCAAGATGTGTACTCAACAAATAAAACACTTTCTAAAACAACGCCTATTTCTAAAAACATATTACAAATGAAAAATGGTGGGATTCTTACTCTTGACTAAGACCTGAGCAGTGGCCTCAATGATGCCCAGGCTGCTCATGGCCACGCAGGTGTAGTTGGCTGACTCCCGGACGCCGTTGAGCTCCAGCACATTCCGTCCGATGGGCATTTCGTCCTCCGGGGTCAGGTCCTCTATGCCCAACATCCACTTGACGTAAGGCATGGGCGAACCCACGGCCACACAGGTGATGTTGACGCTCCCCCCGGGCATGATCTCGTGATTGTTGGGTGAGATAGAGAAACGAGGGGGCACGCGGCGCACTGGGAGAGGAAGAGAGCCGGGGTAAAAAGGAAAAAGGGGGCAGGGGGAAAGGATGGGGAAGGGGGTACAAAGTGTGAGGCAGAGGAGGAGAAAAGAGGGGGAGCAAGGAGGGAAAAGGTGGGGAAAAAGAATGAGAAAGAAAGAGCAAAGCAAAGAGCAGGAGATCAAGAGAAAAGGTGAGGGAAGAGGAGATAAAAAAGGAAGAGAGAGAGAGAAAGAGAGGAGAGGTAACAGGAAGGGGGAAAATGAACTTCAGGGATTTACAGAAAATTACAAAGGGATATTTCAAGTTTAGTCCCAATTACTTTATGGCACTGATGATTTCAACAAAAAGACACAAATCTTGTGTTAAGCTCAACAGTTCAGAGTGAGCTGCCTACTCAAAATAATATTGTGACAAACTCTTGAGTTTCATTTCAACCAGGACATGACACCTATAGTCAGTTTCTCTTCTCCTGAATAGAATTTGTGTTTCCTTTTTTCTTTCAGCTGCATTGTTCTCGTTTTATCCCCTTCCTCGAAGCCATTCTAAACTTTATCCAGAGACTTCAGAGAGAAACTTTACTTGATTGCAATTTTTGTGCCTCAAGGCACTTGTGCAGCAGATGGGGCTGTTTTTAGATCGACTATATGCATCACTGAGGGGCCGATCAATAGGGCCCTGACTGCTATTTGTGTCCCCCCTCACCCCTACCCTGATGTGAGGGAGAACAAGCAAAGTAGCAAAGTTATATGCAATACTACATCTGTCAGAGCTCGCCTGACTACGTATTAGAGGGGAGACGCAGCGAGAGACTGAAGTCATAGGTCACTCGCATGCCTGGGCAACTCAAGAGGAATAAAAAATGGAGGAACACAAAGAAGAGAACGAAGAACTGAAAGAGGAAGACAGAGAGAGGCAAGACAAGACAATACAGAGACAGGTAGAAGCAGAGACACACACACAGAAAGAGAGAGAGAAAGAAAGAAGGAGCGAGACAGATAGAAAGACAGAGGCAGCTCTGCGTCTCTTCCAGACAATGACAGGCAATGTAGCAAAGGACAGCCACATTGTGCAACAAGATACTGTACAATACATAGGATCAATAACTGATAACAGTGTGTTGTCAAAATGAGTTGGAAATGTGGACAGAGAGTGGGTCGAAAGGGTCCGAAAAAGGTGCTGTGATCGTTGGAGACATTAAGTAAAGAACACCAAGACAGTATGAAAGAGTGTGAGCAAAAAGAGAGAGAGATATGTGAGGTAGTATGTGCATGTTTATAAGTTAATAAACTTATGTACATGAATCTGAAGCTCCTACACATCAGGGCGCGGACAGAATGAAGAGGAAGAAGAGAGAAAAGGAGGAGGGGGAAAAAGACAGGGGGTAGGGGAGTGGAGATAAAGAGAGGATTAGAGTTGGGAGTTTGCGGGGGGAAGGAGGGCAGAAGGGGGGAAGAAAAGAGGAGCGAGGAAGAAGAAAACACATGGATCTATTTAAAAACACGGCTATATACCAGAGTCAGGCCCATTCAGAAAGCAGATGCTTCTAAAATAAGGAGAAACAAAATAACAAAAAAAAAGATAGAAAAATAAAATGGCTAGAAGAAACTGGATGTTGGAGGAACAGAGAAGAAAAAAAGGGGAGATACCCGAGGGTCACAGCACAGGAAACAAAACAGAGAGAAACAGACAAACGTCTCTGGATGAAAGAAGAGAATGAAAGGGAAGAGCAGAAACAATCTAAAACTCAGCACTACAGGAAGCCAACAGTACCTTGCAAAGGGAAGCTTTTTCAGATTTTGACACACCCTAACAACCGCAAACCTCAATGTTCTTGTAAAGAATAGGCCAACACAAAGTAGTACATAATTATGAATTTACAGGAAAATGACAAATGGCTTTAAAAATGTCTTACACATAAAAATCTGAAGTATGGCGTGTAGATTGAGAGAATAAATGTTGTGGCCATTTTGCAAAATTACTCAAACTTAGTTTGAATGGATAAAGAACGTGTGTGAAAATAAATTTTCAACTTGCCAAAAATTCTCACTTATCAATTAGTGATAAGTTATCCATACAATTACATGGTATGGATGAAGCAGTGCTCTGTGAGATGTTCAAAGCTTTTTGCTTCAATGTCTAACTATGTTTTAAACTTCTAATCAACTTTCTCTCTGCCCGGTTTCCATGTTCCTTCGTGATGCTGTTTGTTCTCTAAAAACTGCTTAGGCTTAAACAGAACATCTTGTTTTCGGACATTAAGTACACACAGGCAAAATCTGCTACCTTGTTGAGTAGGTAACTGCTGAAGACAAGTAGTTGCAATGGATTTTATTTAAGGGCATCCGAGTGAAAGAAACTGAATACATTTTCACAAGACACTTTTCAGATTTTAATTTATGAAATTTTGGAAACCACTTTCCTTCCACTACATAAAATTCCAATGCATTGAAGTCTGTGGTTGCAGGGTGATGAAACATGAAGCATTTGCAAGGCACTGTGTGTGTTTACAAAAAATATAGATATATATATAAAACAAAAATAAACAAAACAGAAATTAACAGAAAAATAACCTTCTAAGGTAGGAATTAATTAAAAAAGTCTAAAATAAAATCCTACCGATTGGCAAAGCAAGAGAGTCTAAGCTTCTTCTGTTTACTGATAGAACATATCACTCAAAATCTAAAATCAAACACATAAAATGATTAATAAATACTCATAAACTTGCTGCATAACCTCCAGTCCTTAACATGATTACATGGATTCTTCATAGGCCACATCCCCCTACTTCAAAGAAGCTAGAGACAATTGGGCAAAAGTTAAAAGTTTTCCATAATTCCAACAAATTTACAGAAAAAAAAAGTCAGCTCTTGCTGTGAATTCACTACTATTCCATGAAAAGTAAACGTAATTCAAGTCTTACAAAAAAAGTAGAAAATAATTAGAAAAAATACCCAGAATTGGATACAAGTTGAAGAGAAGAAAGAGACAAAGAGACAAGAACAGATAGATCTGTTAGAAAACAGACATGATTGTGCAGGCATCTCCTCGTCTGAGCATGCTGGAGACAGACAAGCAGACCGACAGACAGGCAGCCCCATGCATAACACAAACACAGCAGGTGCAATGCAGCATGACAAAATGAGTTTTCATCTAGAAACAAGGAAAAAAAAAACGTGTCAAATAAAAAATTTACTAAGCATATTGTGAGTTAATTTGGTAATAATGTGAGTAACAGGATGAAGGTAGTGACTCAAGATGATTTTTGAGGAAGCTTTATATTTTTCTTCTACATAAAGCCTAGATTTCATTCAGATTCAAAGAGCTTCGACTAAAGAATCAATTGCAGGAACACAGGTGAGTGCTTAAGAATAAAGCAAGCTCATAACCAAGGATAATCCCTCAGTTGCTCACAGTGCCGCTAGGTTTACCTTAATCGAGCTGGGCTCTTGATCCCCCCCACCCAGCCTCCATTTTCCATACATTTTGTAAGAGCTGCAGACCTTCAGTCTTTATTAGAGGAGCTATCATTAGTCCTGTCCTCTGCTGGGAGTCTGCTGGCAACAGCCTGGGAAGGACTTGGCAGAGTCAGAAGGATTACGGCAGTATCTCTGTGAGCTATACGCCTGACATTTACAGAGAACCATCCTGTCTGACTCAAGGACACAATTTTCATTAACCACTGTAATAAGAGGGAATCATTATATCCCTGAATATATAAAAATGAGAATGGGTATGACTAATATTAAATGCCACTCAATACAGATGTATTAGAGACGCTGGTGGAAATATGAATAGAGGGGGGGAAAGGACAAAACACAAACAATGGGGAAGAGCAGGTGCTTTAAGTAGATGTATTATTGGGATAACATAAACTGAGACAAGGGGAAGTGTTCCTTTTTCTTGACTGCAGTTGTTTTGGGTGTAATGAATTAAAAATGGCTTAATTCTTATTGCTTATTGATGAAAATTTGATGAAGGAAGAATATACCGAAACATTTTTTTCACACATGAGAACAATATCAGTTTACAGCTGGAGAGGCCTGAGTTATCTCCTGCCAGAACAACTTATTGGCTAAATGAAAATAAGCTCCAAAGTACATTTGCTACAGGTATGAATATTTTTGAGACTAGTTGTCTGTCACTTTAGAATATATATTTGTAAAAAATATTTCAGTTGAAAAACCATGAAATGTTTTAGTTTGCACCCATTCTAACTGAAGAAGTGAATTGTAATTATACTTTTTAAACTGTCAAAATATTAATACTGATGTGAGTGTTTAATATTGCAAATTTTAAGTGAAAATACTGTCTGTGTAAATGATAATGTAAATGATGTAAGATGCATATTAAATCAGATGGGAGATATTTGCCCTGGAGTTTTTTTTTGCGCTAAAACTTATAAGCCAGCTGCAAAGGTTGTTGTTATGTTATCATGCAAAAAGCTAAATAAACACTTTAACAAACAGTTAAAAGATGTTCGTATTTGCAAAAACGAAAAAAAAGTGAAAATGCTTAAGATAAATATGTTAACACATTCAGGTGTATATGCTGTGAAATCCCTTTAAAGACCTGAGCATAGAGCTAAACTCACTAAACCGCAGAACAACACTCCATGAAAGTGACTCTTTGTGAATTTGGAACTGGAATTGCACAATATAATGTAATAACAATGACGTAATAACAATGTTCACAATTTTGCAAACACAAAGGACTTCTTGGTCACAATATTGATAAGTGATAACTTTGCTTCATAGTGTATCTGCAGATCTCTGTGGCACAGACTGGTGCAAGTGTTGTAATAATGAAAGAAAAAGTGAATCGTGACAAATAAATGTGAATTAATCACAATCTATTTCAGAATTGCAACATTCAACAACAACATCACAACGTCCTGTGTCTCTAATACTGTGCAGCACTAACTGGAACTAAAAAGACAACCTGTTATAAGGCAAAATATCAACAAGGCATATCAAAACAAAACAAAAAAAAGAATCAAGCTAACTTTAACCTAGCCTATACATAGAGATCTTAACGTGCAGAAAAAAATGCATACATTTGCACGCACATGTGCCAAGTAGCATCGTTCTTTAAAAATGAATAATAAAGCTATGTGTTTCAGAGTAAGTGTTGCTAGAAGCTTTGGAAGCCGATAAAAAATTGTCAGTCACTGGTTAAAAAAAAACAAAAGAAGTAAAGAATATCCTGAACAGGATTATGGATGAATGAGTTTGGTAGAATCACAAAGTTATAGACAGACCAGGTAGTTTAGACAAAAAATAGTAAGAATTGTAATCTTTATTCTACTTCAGTGCAGATTGCAGTACCTTACACAACTGATAGGTGGTTAAGAGCTTTAAAATAACATAAAAAAATAAATCGTTTCCCTTTTACTGTTGAAATTATGTATATTGACCATATACTTAGATTTTGATTCTTAAATTTGAAATTGTGTTTAGTTTGTAAAAGGTAAAATTTTAGAAAATTAGAAATCAAATTTAGAAAAGGAAAAAAAAATAGATAAATAAATACATTTAACAGAGCAACAGATTTAGGCAGCTTAAAAGCAAACTGTGTCTTTATCACACTATGCTGCTGCTTTATGTATAAAGAATAGTAAATAGTTTACTGAATTACTGACAGTCATCTAAATCAAATCATTCAAATACCTGCTTGCTTTGAATTTACTTACAATGTGATAAATAAATACAGGTAATAAAAAGCAAAGGAAGATATAAAAACAATGTACAAGGTGTGTAAAGCTAAAATAAACACCTTTTTGTAGCTCTCAGTGGTAAATTGGGTAATTAGGAACAGGTCTATAAAATTTATTAGAAAAAGAGCAGAACCGATAAACTAAACAGAGTGCTTGCTTGAACTCTTGTGAAACAATGCGTGGGTGAAAAAGAAAACACTTTGAAAATGTCATATATTTTTCTTTTCTCACAGTATAATTGCAAAGAATTAAGGGGTTTTCACCATTTAACGTGCGTAACGTTAATAGGTTCAGAGCGTCTGGGGAAAATCTCTCTGTCTGCAGGCTGAAAACCAACACTGATAACAGGCCCTCAGACAGCACTGTACTAAAAAGCAGATGTCTTTCTGCTTGTAGAAATTACTGCATGGCTGGAATGGAAAAAATGTTTCAGATGAATCTTAAAATGTACTTATAGCATTTATTTTGAAAATCGCTAGAGGCTATGAAGTAGCAGGCCCATCCGGCTTATTATCAGAAGACTGATCAACAATCAACATCTGATGTCATGGTAAAATGAAAGCATGGTCTTTTTCAACTGTATCGGTTTAATGTATCATTCTAAAGTGAAAACTCGAGTGAACAAAACAAGGCACTGCAGATTCACGATGTTATATTTATCTAAACAAAGATAAAGCGAAAATGAGGGAAAAAAAAGTGAAAGATTAAGTACACCCCTGAAGATCTTTATGTCACGTGACTTCCAAGAATATTTATACAAATTAAGGTTT
Organism: Phalloptychus januarius; assembly: GCA_902982915.1. NCBI lineage: Eukaryota > Metazoa > Chordata > Actinopteri > Cyprinodontiformes > Poeciliidae > Phalloptychus > Phalloptychus januarius. The sequence continues at coordinate 8,982,790 of CADWAE010000466.1, read as the reverse complement.
TTATGTTTTACCACATTATAGCCACAAACTTCAAGGCATTGTATTTGGATTTGATGTAAAAGGAAGATGAAAGAAGAAGTGAAGAAGAACAAAAGTATATAGTTTTCAGATTTGTTTGTTTGTGGTGTGCATTTGTATGTACCTTTCCAAACATCTTTGAAGAACAACCTTCACTGCAGTACAGCTACGGCTCTGCATAGCTAAAGACTAACATTTGGGCCTGCTCTTCTTTACAAAATTGCTCCAGCTAAGTCAGATGGGATGGAGAGTCTTGCCATGCAACCACAACTGAATTTAGCTTTGGACTTTGACTGGGCCATTCTCACCTATGAAAAAACTTTGAGATAAATCATTTATTTGTTTCGTATTCCTGCTGAAAGGTAAACCTCTGACACAGCCTCATGCCTTTTTAAAAATTTTCCCAAGATTGCCTAGTATTTAGCACTATCCATCTTTCCCTTGACTTCCTCATTGATTAAGAAGAAAAGGATGATGCTGCCGACATCATGTTTCATCAAGTGTGGTGTGTTTAGGGGGGATATGTACTATTAGTTTTTCATCATACCTAGAGTTTTTCATTCAAGTTATAAAATTATATTTTGGACTCATTATTTGCAGCCAACTTTAGACAGGACCTTTAATGGCTTTTTCTTATACTTATCCATAGAGAACTGCTTTTTGTAATGGCAGATTCTTTACCAGATTCTCTGACTTGAGTTTTCGAATAGATGCTAATGTACAAACAAAAAACATTTTTTTCGAATGAAAAATAAATGTGGAAAAGTTGGGAAAGTGTAAAAGCTTTTGCAATGCAATCCAAAGAAAAAACTAGAATATATATGTGTGCTTTTCTTATGCGATGAATTTAAGATCACCTCAGAATATTTTTTGAAATGGGTGCAAATATTAAAAAAAAATGTTTTTTTCACTTTTAACAACTTTGCTAAGTACAGCACTCATTAGTAAATCCTACCAATGCATATTTCTATTTTACATAGTGTAAGTACTGCTTTAAACCTATTAGGTAACCAAATCTAGAATGATTCATCGTGAAAACTTCCCACACACATGGAATACTCTATACACACAGCTCTGCAGTACAGCAGAGTGGTCAGAAATGTTTAAACTGTACTCTTGAAGCAATTTCAAATATGCTTTCCTCGAGTTAGGTTTATTCCCTTTCACATCTTGAGTTCATGTTATGGATTTAGCCCCGAAGAACCAACTGGTACTGACCAACCAAACATAAAACCTCGGAACAGAAAGGGATATATAGAAGCTTTACAGCGAGTGCAACATTCCCAGTCAGTGCAACAACTGGAGCAGATGTGATGACATGGGAGAAGGGACACAAAGGTAAAAAAAAATTAAAAACACACAAAACAAAAGGGGAGGGGAAAAAAAGCTGCAATACATGACAAGGCTGCACGTTCAATAATATCACAATCCGAGCATATCACTAGGTGTGAACACACATTGCGCCATGCTCCTGTGTCAGTCCGTCAGTCAACACCCATGCAAGCGGTGCTCCTTTCTCTTTCTCTCTCTCTCTCACTCCTTCCATGCAAACATTGCCTCTTTTTAATCTTCCAATTCTTGGGTCTCCATGACAACAAGATCATACCATGCAGAAAACATTGATCGGGGAGTGAAGGCAATACCAAGGGTTCTGCACACAAGGCCTCACAATGCAGTCAAGGCACTCTGCTGCATGGGCAGACCACTTCGTCATCTTCGCAGCAGCTTTGCTCTCCTCATTAATGGACACACGGTTTAAATGTTTTACTTTTAAAGCTACTTTTTTTTTCCTCCTCTTTTTTTTTGGTTCCTGTTGTTTCAATAAGTGACGCCTTCTGAAACAAAGGAGTAACAAAAGCAAAGAAAAGAGCGCACCAACCTTCTCGAAGCTCTGAGGGATGGAAGGGGGTTGATGCAGAACACAATGACGTGGGGGGGGAGAGAGAGAACGAGGAAACACAGAGAGAATAAAAACGGCCAGCGCAAAGCCACTCTCGCCTCACCACAACGCTCCTGCATGAACCTCGCACAACACATACATACAGTGTTCTGATAAGCCACGTTAACATAGAACCTGAACTTTCAATCAGAACATCGGGCGCCGTTTAGGAGCCTATAGGACACCAGCACCCAGGCAGAGTTTGCATTCAGTTCGTTGAGAGAGATTGCGAACGTTCAGCCAATCTTTATTGATTCCGCAGTTAAAATCAAAGCACAGTGCCTTGAAAAATTAGTCACGGCTCAAACCTTTCACATTGTTCATGTTGCAACCACAAATGGAAATGTCAAGAAAAAACATTCTCATAGCATTATGCTGCCTCGACTAAGTTTCACTGATGTAGAAGTGATAGTTTTTGCCCCACCTATTGCATGTTGGCCATTTTCTTCCACGTGTTTATGTCCCCTAAATTAATGACATATTTAAAGCTAAAGTTCCTTGGTCTTAATGATCTTATTTGCCCGCAAATGTTCTTTCAGAAAACCTCTGATGCCTTCACTGGTCAGCTGATTTTATCCTGAATTTAAATTAAACACAGGTGAACTGAAGCAGTCGGTGAACTGAACCGACTGATTAAAGCTGACCTAAATCTTTTCTACAGGTATCAGAATAAAGCTGGCCGAATACAAATAAATGTGTGTATGTTCATTTGTTCAATACACATTTAAAAAGCAGGCATTTACAATTATGTGTTAGTTTATTACAACAAAATACATAAATGTTTGTGGTTGTAATATAACAAAATCTGCAAAGGCTCGAGGTATGTGAATACTTTAGCAAGGCACTGTATTTTCTCTGTGTCTGCCTTCCAGTATAGAAATCAGTTTAGTAGTAAGATCAGAGATGTTTCCATGCAGTTAAACCGAGGCATGGGCTCATTTTGGGTCTTCTTTACTGTACGAGATCACACCAAGGTTTAAGGTGGAATGTGGTTGTGAAAAATACCAAAAAAAGAACAGGGTCAACATATATTATAGACAATGGATGGGTTAGTAATTCTCGTTTAACAACACAGTCATGGAAAAGAGGTAGCTTTGTTAAAAAGAGAACCTTAATCGAGGATTAGATGTGCTTTTTTTCCCCCTTTTGTCTGTCCACATGTGTGTGAAGGTGTTTCGTGTCCGGGTCCTACCTCGCACATAAAGGTTTGCAGGGGAGGAATAGCGCACGCCTTGGGAGTTGTTTGCCACGCACTCGTACTTCCCTTGGTCCGTCTCCTCGCTGTTTTCAATCTGCAATGCTCCTGCAGGTGGACAAGAGAAGGTTTGCTTGTGTTTCTGCAGAAAAAAACATGTGCCTTTTTTATTTTTGAAACATCTGTGTGCTAGATGCATCTTCCTGTTCCAGTTTGACCCCTGGGGTAGCCTCGCCACCTGTTGCTCCAGCAACCTATAGAGTGTTGCTTTGATGTTATTTCTGAGGCTCAGTCTGAATGGGTTGCACTCTCCTGATGAATTGTGCATTTTATTTTTTCCTTCACAGCTGTTCCCCCTCCGTTTTTAAACAAATAGCATGTTCTTAGTTGAAAGACTCCTTGCAAAAAAGTTGGCAAGAGAAAAACAACTGACTTTTTGTAAACTCGGATGACACTTCTGCTCGTGTACCTCTGTTTCAGCTCGTGATTCCTCTCCTGCTGTCATGAAAAAACACAGCCTTTTGCTTTCTTGGCAGTAAACTGACAGCAGCTTTACCCTGAGGCAACAACCCAACGACACTCTTTAGCTCTTTACTTCTTCAATCTTCATCCTCCCACCTAAAACCCGCCATGATAAACAGTGTCTCCCTAAACGTGCTATAATTACACACTGCACTCATCAGATATTCTTCAGCTTCAAAGGCTGCTATTCTCACACATATTTATATATAAATATATATTTTACTATTTTCATTTTTGAGCAAATGGCCTTTTGAGTTAACCAGCAGATACTTTTTTTAAATTTAGTTTTGCTCCTTCTGTCTGCTCTGTCACATTCATGTCAGTGCAAACTGACTTTGACATGAAGAAGCCTGAGGAGGAAGCATACACCCAACTATTAGATTCTGCAGCACTGCATGGAGAGGAGAGAGGACGCATTGCAACAGACATGCTTTTTTATTTGCTGGCAATAAAAAAATACTGTACACACGTGCGCTGAGAAGCAGGCTTGTGCACCCACACATGTACACGCAGCAGATCTGTCCATGTAGTGTTCTCTTGTTTTTTTATATCAGATTATCTGAGAGTGATAAAAGGCCTCTGGCTTGTAAAGATGTAAAGGGAGATACAGAGACAGCATACACAGGGTTTTCATACACAAGCAGTGCTGGAATAAAAAGCACAAACTCATTTTTGAAACAAATCTACCATTCACACTATTGTGAAAAATGTTCAAACAAAAATCCCTGCAATCACAAAATAGAAAGGTTGTACTTAGAATGCTTTATATCCAAAATGAAAAATATCCTATCTTATAACATATAAAGTAAGAGATTTATTTGAATGCCTTTGTCATATTAACTTAAAAAAGTTAATGGAAAACTAAAACGTTACATTCTCCCTTCTGCTCTAGAAGAGGTCAATATTTCAGATCAATCATACATCCAGCACAGTAGAAACACAACAAGTGGACAGAATTACTGAAAAGATAATGTGATTCTCAAAAACACTGAGGTCTTGTATATTAACTGTACTCTAGTTTTCCTTTTTATTCACGTTTGAACTCATTTTCCATCTTTAAAGAAGACTTTATGAGCTGTATTTCCGCAGTATGACTGCATATCTTCTTCTCTACTGGATCCTGAAAACACAGTGGGAAATGATAGGCTTTGAGTTAAAAACCAGACTGGGCTGCCTTGTGCATTAAAAGTTGAAACAGCTTCAGTGAGAAACTGTTTATCAGCACTTCTGTCGTTTTAAATCTCTTGCATACACACGACGTACTTGGTCCTGTTCAACTGTGATCAGTGTTGCTGTGATGTTTGTGTGGACAAATTACAGAGAAATATATTCTGACTGGCACAATGGTGTTATGCAGGGTAGAGAGGGAGATTTGATTTCCCTGGTAAAGGAGGTAAAATTATGGGATCAGGTGATTTCCTAAGTTTTTATGTAGATGTATGTAGTCTGTATTTATACATAAAATAAACATTTTAATAAGTTTGGAGGGACTGTATTTATTTCATTTCTGAATCTGTTATTAAGTTCCAATCAGGGCCGGCCCAAGCCTCCATGGGGCCCTAAGCAAAATTTGGTTTTGGTGCCCTCCAGTTCTGCTAACAATGTGGACTGGCTGCAATCAGCAGTCCAATCATTAGATCATTCACTTCACATTTACTTTTTAGGACAGGTTTTAGAGGAGTTAAACAGCTGTTGTTTCCTCTGTTAAGAGGTAAGAGCTTAAAATAAGTTAAATATTGTTATTGCACTTTGTATTGCCTTATTGCTGAAAATGTGCTATATAAATAAAATGACCTTTACCTTTATTGAAAATTATCTCTTAGTTTCATTTTGCAGCCTCTGGATGCCTTAACAACATGAAGAATAGTATTTGTAAAAAAGTAAGCGTGCTTCATTTTGCTGTCATCACAATCTCCAGTGAATAAAGAAGTCAGTAAGGCTCTGAAATGGTTTCAATTTATCCAAAAAACATTTTTACAAACAATTGCTCTGTCCAATTATCAGTTTTGTGTTGTTACTTGGATAACAGAAGTTAAATAGAAATGAGAACATTCTTTTTTCCCAATCTAAAATTCTCTCCAGTGGTGCTGCCAGATTCAGTGGAAGAGCGGGTGCAGCATATGCAGAGGCTATTGTCCTCGAAGAGCCTGCGCTTCCCGCTCTCTGCCCTTCCTCCTGTCAGCATACGAATGAATAAAGGCCACTAGCGCTACAAGGTTGTCAAAATGTGAAAATAAAAAATTCTCCTAAAATATTGAAACTATAACTCACAAATGGTAATACCGGAACATAGCTTTATTCCTAGAATTTCTGTAAAAGGTGTTTGTTAACATCACTTTGAGGCTCTGTTTAACTGACAGCTTTATTACAAATTAGGATAGATGGCATGTAACAATAGCAGTACAAGCCAAATAAATGTGGTACTGAATCACTTTGATCAACATGGACTAAAAATGTCAATGGTGTTTTAAGAATAAAGCCTTATTAGTAGGGAACACAATATGCAATATTATTTCCAATTCTGAACAAAGTGTAAGAAGCACCGATTCTGTTAGTTACTCAGGATTAAGCCGGAGGATTCTGCTGTTCACAGTAAGCTCTCAACAGAAAGAAGGATGCATCCATTTATTCTAGTAGCTGTTTACCACAGTGTCAGATTGGTTTGATGTGATTCAACACCTAAGCAGTGTGAGGCTTTGTTTGCACTCGTCTGCTGTCTGGAAACTGACGGTATTTTCGGATGTTTTTCAGATGGCACTGCTTCTTTGTTTAGACAAGATCGTCAAGACACCTTGAATACGCTGTAGTTTTCATGCCAGGCCACAATGTGGCGCTGTAATTTTAGCATGTCCTTCTTGACCTCAAGGTTCTGTATCTGCATTAAATACAAAGTGTGCCTCAGTGTCCGATGAACCAAGTGCTCATGTGAAACATATATATTCCCTAACAGAATTTGTGAGAGTAAGTAGCAGAAGCAGCACAATGCTATCCACCATTTTTTTTTACTGATGTCAAGCAAATCTTGCAGCCGTGCGTTCTGTGCATGTGCGCTTTCATACCTGCACAGTACTTCACATCTCCGCGGGGGATGTTTCTGCAAAGTTCCACTCTGAGACCTGGTTTCACAAAGTGCCAGTGTCAGAGACTCAGATAACGGGTGACATGTGAGCGAGCGGCTGGATCCTTTCACAGAAATACTCCGAAATTGCTCCGTGTAAACGAGGCCTAAAGTACACTTTCTTTCATACAGTCAGAAAAGCCGGTTTTATAGCAGCGTGTGTGCATTAGTGACTTAAATCACATCATTATATCAATGAACTGTTTCAGCATTAAGCATGCTCTTTAATCAAAACATTTCCACCTCAGACCTTTCAAAGGTGTTAAAAGCTAGTTTACTTTTTTTTATTTCATTTGCATTTACAAACCAACTGGGACCTTAAATACACACTCCTACTGTTCTATTCATACTTTGACCAGGATCTACTGTGGGGGAGATTTACATACAATTGGTCTAATGTTCTGGTGAAGCTTCATAGTGGTGTAAATAAGGCCAAGTGTTGTAAATGTGCTTGTCAACCGTTGTGTGAGTTATTTTAGTGGAACTGTCAACAGTAACAAAACGACCTGAGATGATAATCATCTCAGAAGAGAAAAATATCTTTGCATCCTCCAACCAGCAGGAAGTTTATTCACACTCTAAGAGGGATTTGACATCCATAATGAGAAAACCTCACAGCAATTTACCCAAGCAACTTTTTCATTCAATAGGAAAAGAAAATGCAATGTTGCCTTTCAAATTGAATATTGTGGTTAAAAAGTAAAAGGTAGAAATCATATTTGTATCAAGAAACAAGCAAAAGACCAGAATGTGTTGATTATTGACCGACCCTGACAACTAACCAGATAACCACAATCCTAAATATCTGAAATTTTTCAAATGTGTGAAAACACAATACCTAAGTGCACAATGTCAGACTGTGCAAACCACAACTCTCTTCAGTGGTGAAGTTGTTACCACACGAAGAAGACTTAAAGCTGGACATTTCCAGAATCAGTAAGGGGTTTAAAATTTGAAGTCAGTGAAAGCTTTTATTAAAAATTATTAGTTACTGCTAATGGATAAAATGCTAGAATGGATTTTTTTCCCTCTGAACTGTAGTTGTTAAAGAAAAAATGGTTAAAGTCAATATCAGAACTTCAAAGCTTTAGAGAAACGTCAGAGATTTATTTGAGATCTCACCCCTCAGATCTCAAATAGGTGCATCTCGGGGGAAAGCCAATATGTAGAAATCTATTGAGGTTTGAATATGTCTAAAACTTCCCTGGGATTGATCTTATTGGTTGACAACCATAGCAGCTGACTCTCATTTCATCTTTGAAAATCAGTTTTGGAAAGTTGCGCAATCCTTTTTTAAAACTGCAGCTTATTTAAAGTGAAATCATTTTTGTCTTTTAAAAGCTTTATCAAAGCAATAACTTATTTGTTGAGAAAATTTAATTTTATTTAGGCTGCAAAACAGAGAGAGAGATCAAGACTTAAAGCTGCTAATATGTCTGGTTATATTTTTGAATGCTTGCCCTATGAAATATTTTATAGAAGTCTTTAAAAGGAAACATAGTTGACTAGAATCAGCAGGTCAAGGTTTCTACAAAAGTTGTCAGATTGGAAATCGGTCCATTTTCATTCATGCAAATACAACAATGACTGGCATATGAGAAATCATAAACATCAAGGTTTTATCAGATTAAAATAACAATAGTTTAGTTTGTCTCTATAATTTCAAACATACGTGTGTGCTTTTCACATCTGAGTTTAGGGAGCCCAAGCAGTGCTAGCTGAGCCTGTCATCCATCTGCTTCTGTCTTCTGCAGTTACATGAAAGGAAAACAGCTCGTGCTCGCCCCCCTCTCCCCACTGTTTGCCTTCTCTCATTTCTCTGTGGTACCAGGCAGAGTTAGGAAAGGAACAGGAATAAATTAACCGCTCTACAAACCAAATCTTTTCTCCTGAAAGCATCAGAGGCAAGATGGGAAGCAAGAGGATGTCAAGTTGGAGGAGAGGTGCAAATGGACAGGTGAATCTCCGCAAACAAGGCACCATCTGACAGCTGGAAGCTGCTCATACTGTTAGCCATCAGCACAAATTTAAAATTGGCAACTGGAGTCTTATTTTATGCAAAACATGGTATTATGATGCAAAAACAAAACTAGGTACTTTTTATGCACACCCAGAAAGGTCAGTAGCGTATAAACAAACACCATAGACATGAAGTTGGAAACAAACCTGCCTTAATGACAGTTGGCGTGGAAAAGCAGGACAAAAACGGTGAACGAGGGGAAAGTAAATGACCAGAGAAGAAGAGAGACAACAGTTTGTTAGTGAGTCTGGAAGCTGCTGACAGACCTGGAATGAGACGTTACTGAAGTAAACTGAGCTGCTGTGAAATTGTGGACGGTGTATTATGTCTGCTGGGCCCAGAGCTCAGCTAATCAGATAACAACAGATACTGCTAACCTGATAGCTTTCCCAGAACATCCAGGTCAGAGAGATCGACTGGACGCTAATTCATTCCGCAAGGTGAGAAATTAATTTAAGCAAAGGCTGGACAGCAAGGAACAGAAAACCTCATTTAAAAACAATAAAAATTATAAACATCAAAATTGATAATTAATTTATTTAGATGTCACATATTATATATCTACAGTATGTTTAAATTCCAGATGTAATATACTGTATACATATAGTCATATTCAATAAATGAGCATAGTGCGTTAGTAACTCAAGTGAAACATATTCATGTTAATTACTGAGTTGCCACTCAGCTATATACAACAATAAACTAAATTTAAAGAGCATTCACTTTTGCTCCAATCTCACTTATTTATTAGATATTTAATCCTGTGTAATAAAAAAAATTAAAAAATAAGCAAATTATGGTTGCAAATATTAAATACCTCTCTGGGTCGTTAACTGCTGTAATAATTTTTTGTTTTCTTTTTGTATTATACAAATTTTTGCAGGATATTTTATTTGGCTGCATTGCTTTGCAGTCTTTTCACTAATATATTTTCTTATGTTATACATGTTTCTTTTCGCACCTCTATGTTGTCTTATCTCTAGCAAATTAGTCGTGCAGAAACATTCACCATTTCCTGACAGTAAAAGCCTCTTTATTCCTAAATACTAAGTATTGCGAGCCAGTGTGTTTATTTTCCACTTTAATCCTTTGAAATCTGTTGTTGTGATTCAACGCCAACAAACTGCCAGGAAAAGTACCCCCCATGGACACGGGATTAGGCGAAGAAAGAAACAATGTTATTCTACATAGCGTGACTTAAACTGTTACCCGTGTTATTACTGTAACTCTTGATCAGACCCCAGTTTTCAACAAAGACAAGGCCATCCATTTTCCAGTAATCAAACCTTTGGGTCCATGTTGCATGCCATCTGTGAGGATAGATCTTAGAAAGCTGTTAAGTGCTTTGGAAAACTCCAGTTCTTGTTCCCAAATGCCAGTGACAGACTGATAGCTTGTCACAGTTCTCCTCACGCACATCTAAACCGAAGCACCAGATGGCCTGGAAAAATAAATGTATGCCTGGTTGAGGTATAAAGATGTCAGGAAAAGTTCAGCAATGCACTGCACCATATGTTACAGTCCCCAGAAAGGAAGGAAGTGCATGTGCAGCAGGTATCAGATGTGTAAACACAGTGCTGACGGCAGTGGACAGCTACCTGCATGAGAAAGACCCCCACAGATGATGGATACTTAACGGCTGTGAGAGGAAGGAGAGCCCTCTGTCGTGAGTCTCTCGCTGCATCGTTTTTCATCTTGACCCATATGTGGCATAAAAAGCATTTCCAAGACCCAACAGAGAGTAGAAAAGCTGGGGGACAGAGAAGAAAGCAGTGGTTGTGGCCCAGCGCAGACCCCTGGCTCTAGTCCAGGAAGATCTGGCAGCTGCCCACCAAATGAGACGCATTGCTCAGTTGGGACCACCGTTAAACATCTCGTCTAAAAGAAGTGTTTCACCCATAACACATTTTCGGAGCTATTTTCTGCCTACCTCATGTGTAATTGATTTCCTTAAAGTCATTTCAGTGCTCTGTTTGGTTCATTATGCAGCACATTCTGCTCTTTGAGTTTGCGAGGCCTATTGGTGATTTTAAATCCCATTAAAGGCGCCGATGAATCTCGCTGTGCCATTTGTCTTGCTGCTGTTTCACTGATGTGAAATATAGCCCAATACAGTGTACCGCTGAATCACTGCTCAGTCTGTATGACACTTCAGAGCAGACTGGCAGAAGCATCTAAAGATAAATTATTACAAAATCTATAATACAAGGTCTGAAAAACGATGTTTAAAAAGCATTATTAAGTTAGACTCGACGGCTAAACATTTCTAAAGTAGATACTACAGCACTAAAACCCCTACTTATGTTTAAAACATAGGGGTGTTTTGTTTCAGGTTTTTTTCTGTTGGATTCGTGCAGCAGTAAGGTACTTTTCTCACTGCATTCCACCCACAGTCACAGTGCAGTCTCTTTTTTCCCCCCCACAAGGTAATTACACTTGTAGGTTCTCCACAGTATATTTCACCATGGCAAGTACCCATTTTTCTACACATCAGTGGACTATTGGGAGGAAATTACACTTAAGATTAGGTCTAGGGGCAAAAATGGGTTTCTCTGCTACTTTACGTGCAAACAGCAGCTCAGTCAAACATGGGGACTCTTCACATGGCGAAACATTACGAGCTGTACAGCCAAGTCCAAATGGAGAGAAAAATTGGGTAAAATTGCATGTTGAGCTACAGGGAAGCAGTGAAATCTGCATAACATAAATTCTGCGGGAAAAAGCTGAGTGCTTCATTAGAGCAGCTAAAAACAAATAGAGTCAAAATCAAAACCGAAAGACTGTTGATGTTTCTTGGGTGGAGAGACATTTGTCCACAAACTTTAGCATGTCCAGTCATCAGTTTACAATCTATAGCAGTGCTTCTCAATTATTTTCTGTTACGCCCCCCCTAGCAAGAAGAAAACTATTCGCGCCCCCCACTCCCCACCGTGACTATCCATCTCTGCATAACATTTTATCCTTATTAACATTAAAGAAAAGAAAAAAAGAAAGACATATGGTCAAACTTACAAAGAATAACTTTATTAAATCGTGTTTAAAGTCTGTTTTAAGACGTGTTTTAAACATGTTTAGACTGTAAACATGTTTGACCAACTAATTGCACCATTGCAAAATTAAATCAAATCAATAAATAATATTTAATAATTATAATAACTAATAAACTATAAAAAAAATAAAATAAAAAAAAGCCTGTTCCCCAGGGTCACATCAGGTATCGTGCGATACCTGGGGGGGGGCGCGCCCCACTATTTGAGAGTCACTGATCTATAGTGACTGCAGAGGAAATTTTCCTTTGGATTGTCAGGAGTACTTTATTTTCATGATTTCTTTTACACAGGGTAAAAGAATTAATAAATTGTGACTTAACATGTGTCTCAATGTATTACTTGAAATGAAATCAAGGCCATATATTTTGATGCACATCGGGGTCTTCGAAAAGGGATCTGAGCCAAAAACATCTAACCCTAATAACTGTGGTTAAAGGGGCAGTATTATGTAAAATCAACTTCATTATGTTAGAATGTTATTCTGTCATTGACAATTAAAATGATATATCCATCCATTGTCCATACGCACTCATCATTAGGTCACAGCGATGCTTATTAATGTGTAAGGCAAACTATTAAGCCATGAATGCACATATTACTGAGAAGCGTAAAATCATAGGAGTTGATTAAAACATTTGAGCCCAGCTGATAAAAACATCAATAATCAAAACAAAGATACAAAACTGGGGAAAACAGTGTGAAGTCTCACAATTGTCCATCAATGTATGCACTTTTTTATGTATTATTAGAAAAGCATCTCATATCAAGAAGTAAAAGTATTTCTTAAATGCAGGCAAATCAAATCAGCACAAGCCCTGTAATAACTGGGATAATTATTTAAAATCTAAAACTAAAAAAAAAAATCACAAAAGTAGCATCTAATGTAGTTTGTGTTGGCTATATGCAGCATGGGCAGCTTTCTGGGTAGCGAACGGGTTTAGGTTTTGATGATGGCGACTTTATGCCGATGACTTGCAGCTTTGGGCTCAAAGCTTAAGCCCATGAATTCTTTCAGCCATCATAGCTGCAAGTCAGTCGTATAGCTGACAAGGACTGAAAGTGATCAGTGAAACGTTTTGTCTGAAAGGAGGGAGATATCAGAACTGGCAGGATGTAAGGGATGGAGAGAATATGGATGAAGCGACAACAAAATGGTTTCGCCTCACCATCACTTTCATTCCCCCTGAGGACGGCTGAGTGAAAATGGCTGTGAATAACATGTCGGCTTACTCCGAGAGACACTGTATCATCTATACAGAATAGCATAAACAAAGCTGAACAAACTGTCTTAAGCACAGGATGTGATTTCTCCCTATTCATTCCAGGATATGTCAGCTCAGGCTTGTGGTTTCCATTCTGGTGAGCAGCAGAAAAGAAAAGATCTCTGGTGAAGCAATCTGACAGTCCTCTTCCAAGACAAGGAGCCCAATTAATGCAACTCAACCACTGATTCATTTGATTTTTAAGGAATTTTAGATTAGTGTAAGATTTATAACCATTATTTTATCTTCACTGCGTTCTGGTAAGATTTTCGTTTAATTAATTATGAATAAAAATGTACCTCCTCTATGACACTTTTTTAAATAATATTTTCTCCCAAATGTTCATAAAAACCTATTTTTTTCTGGCCTTAAGGATGGCACAATCATCCTTTTAATGAAATTGGCTTTAAAAAGGTTTTAAACCCCCAAAGGATATAGATAAACACAGAGAGCAGCATGTAATCCCCCAATCATAATTAAAACCTGATAATCACCAAATTTAGAGCAACAGGGATTTGCTTTATCACAAAGCAGGGGCTTTAGATGTTCTGTTTGTTCATCTCTCTCTCTCACCTGATCGAAGCTTTTTGATGCGACCCTGGCTCAGGCTGGGGTCGACGGGGAGGAAGTCTTTGAACCAGGAGATATCTGGGTCAGGGGTACCGCTGGCAGCACAAAGCATGGTGGCTGTCTTTGTCCGCTCCACCACCTTCAGCTGGGGACCCATGTCTATGCTCGGGAAGCCAGACGGTAACACGTCCTCTGGAATGGACAGAAATCAAGAGCATGCATCAATATGGATGGATAAAGAAATATTGCAAAGTTTTGGGAGTATTTCTCGACCATGTTTAGTCAGAATTACTCACACATTTACCAAACATGGGACATTCAGAGTAGTGGAATTATTTTGAAAATGTATTTATTCAACATTGGGCAAAAAACTTGATAGATTATTTTTACCAAAATACCATTTATTTTCGTACTCCATGACATCCTGTTCCCCTGGAGAATGAATGCTGCATTTTGTCTTGGCAATTCAATTCAAAATGATAAACGTGGGAAAACATAACATTCAAGAACAACAGATATGTATTAAACTTCATTACTCAGAAAATGGCGACAATAAAATAGCACCTAAACTTGCCCTATGTGCAATCGAAGCAACAACTGAGAAATTTGGGTTTGTCATGAACCCAAAGTTATCGTTGATACCACACATTGTGAAGAGGATGGTGAGGGAGGTAAAGTACAGTGTGGGAGAGCTATAGCATTGTTTTAGCACAGATTTTATGTAATATGTATTTTAAGGCTTTTTGTACATCTTTGCCTCATGTCTATACTTGTATGTGGGGCTGTGGGGCTTTAGTTTCCAGACCTTCCTCCTCTTGATTAGCGCTCAAAACTGGTAGTGCTCACCTAAATGCTTGTGTGAGAGACGCTGTTTCTCACTGTAACATCAGCAAGACCATATATGTGGAGTATGTGGAGATACTGGTGCAGACAGGAGAACCAGTACAGCCTTCAGGACAAAAAGCCCCAGGCTGATACTCACAACAAACCAGTCATTAGGTGATGCAGCAGGCGGGAAGAAAACAGCCAGAATGTCAGATGCGTCTGACAAGCTGTTTCAAGAAGAACATAAACATACCACCCAGTCAGCAGGACTGGCACGCACGCACTGTAAGTATGTGCCCCCTAACTGATTTCTTCTGTTTTGTTTTTTAAATTTGCTCACACTATCGTTTCAGCTCAAACTAATTTGAGAATCAAACCAAAAATGATGTAAAAACCACAAATTTCACCTGATGAAGAAGACAGCTATGAAAAAGTAACTGCCCTATAATACCAGCAACTGGTTCTTCCACTAACCATTTATGATAAGTGGCAATAAATCTTTTGACATCAATGAGAAGAAGGTTTGGCCCCTTCATTGCAGCATTGTTTTAATTTGGCCACATATTTTTATTCATGAATGACCTGCTTTAGGTCATGCCTCAGCATCTAAATCAGATTAAAATGCTGACTTTAACAAGGCTACTTCAAATTCATTGTCCTACTGCATAATATTAAATACAATTGGGCTTAAGGTCAGAAACTCAGCAGTCAAATTTTGCCTGTAAGCTCTCCCATTGATGCCTTTTATTCCCAATCTTTTTCCTATTATTCAGCTATGAACACTGACATTAATTGAAGAAAGTGAGTAAGAAGCTTTAGATGCTGTTCTGGGTTTTTCTGTGATCTGACAGATAAATGATCAATAAGCACCTGGGAGTCTGGTCACTCTTCGGAAGGTTCGCCATTGTTCCATGTTTTCTTCTTTGTGGAAAAATATGTGGAATCCTAAAGCTTTAGACATGGTTTTGTGACGTTTTCTAAACTGGTTGGTGTCATCTGTTGAACATAATTTCAACAGGGCATGGTGTGTTTCGTAGGTGTAATTATATGTTTGCAGAAGACACTTTTTTTCATAAATAAATAAACTTATTTTTAATGAATTTGCAAATTAAAATTAGCTTGAATATTTGAAACATTTAAGTTTGACAAAAGCAAAAGAAGAAATCTGTGAGAGCAAACACTTTTCCACAGCACTTTACATGAATCCTGTGTGCTACAAAGTTAGAAAGCCAGGTGTTTGATTGACTGGCAGTAACTCTGGGTTTTCAGGACGCTCTGTGTCGGCGTCCTGAAGTGATTCCTGTCTAATAACTATGCAGAGAGCCATTCAGAAACAGCAGCAGCAATTAGAAGCTGGGATCAAGAGGAGGGGCAGGGCACTGGGGGTAATAAGGACTTGTTAGCAGTAATTGTTAAAATGTACCAACGATTAGAGAGGCCGTTCTGGGATGTGTTCACATGCGTCTGGATCTGTCTGATTACACTGGGGGGCAGTGGAAAGGTGTGTATGTGCGAATCTGCTCCTATAGCTGCGCTCCACATTAACACCATCGCAGACTCTTCAGCCATGTTTGGAATAATGCCGCGCGACATGTCCCCGCATATGCATGAAAGCGAAGGCGTGCGTTCAGGATAGCAGTTGCTTTCTATCACAAACATGGACAGAGCGCACTCGCATGCACTTTCTCTGTTGAATAGGATTAAGGATCTCGGTGACAGCAGTCCAGATGGCCAGACACAAATTCAGGCATCCATCAGCCCACCTGTTTCCTCTGCTCTATTTGCCCTTTTTAAACCACACACACACTATCTCTCTGTCTCATTACCATACACACCAACACCTCCCCTATACCTGGATATATCATTATTTTGCCCTGCTGAAGTGATGATATTTGTTTAGCTAAGAAGCCGAGCTTATGGGGAGCCATCAGGTATGACTCCCTAAAGCCAGTCGTCACTGCAAACCTACAGCCGCACACAGACCAAGGTGTGGACCATGACCACACCGACTGTCTGCCTGTTTTTCTTCACTCCTCTCCTCCTCCGGGCTTCCTGCTACCTAACTGCATGACAGACACAAGCCATCTGTTCACGTAAGCTCTGAGGTGGGGATGAGAGGGTCAGTGGAGATACGATCTATCGCCCTCTCCTTCCTTTTCTACAGCCAGCAGCGTTGGAGAGAGAGACACTGTCAGATAGACACATCATTCTGAGGTTGACTCTGTGAGGAGGAAGTTGGGGAGAGATGCCATAAAAGTAAACCGGAGCAGAGTCCGACTGGTGAGGGCATCCGCATACCAACCCTCTGACTTAAGGAAACAGAAACCACCAAAAATCTGAGCCATCCCCTACTGATCAATGCTAATGATGCACCTGGTCAGTGATTTTTGCCTATTGAAGAGGCAGAGAGGAAGAGAAAGGAAGGAGACGATAGGGATCGATGGTCCAGGTCAGGAGGCTACCTCCCCTGAGGCGAGGACGATGCTAGGCCTACATCTGTTCCTCTCTGTCCTCCCTTCCCACCGTCCCCAACGAGAGTTCAGATGGTCTTTTCATCACACTGCCAGCTACTACTGCATAGACTCCCTGGCTGTTAATTAGAGCGCACCACTGCACTGGGTTTAGAGCATGAGCATATGTGTGTGCGTGTCTATCTGTAGGGGGTCTGGCTCGGTTTTCCAGACGGGTCTTTATAAATGCTGCAGAAGATGGCCGTGTGGGTGGACCGGGTACCGAATAATTACACATAAGTTTAAGAAACAGGCAAACAGACAGATACGACGGCATACTTTTAGTTTTAGCAAAACGACAAAGAAGAAAGCAAAATCTCTGAAGTCAATACTTACTTTGACAAACAATCTATTTAAATAATTGCAATAAAAACACAATTTTTATTGGAAGGTATTGTGAAGATTAATCAAAAATTAAATTTGAAAGGAAACTTAAAAACTAATTTAATGGATAAGGTCATTACTTTAAATTTTAGCTGAGAATTGATATTCCAAACAAAATTAAACAGATTTTGCTCAAGTTTGAAATAAAAATATAACAACTTTCTAGAATAATTATCATTTTTAAATAATTGTTTTGAAAAATCAATTATTTTGAAAGAATTCAAAAATTAGTCTGACAAACAAGCTGACAGATTAGATTTCCTCAAACAAAGACAGAGAGGTGCATATTCATGAAAGAATTTTTAAAAATAGCAAATATTAATGTAACTGTGTTAAACGCATATCTGATTGCTTATATAAAAATAGCTTTTTATTTATTATTGTACAATTATTATGGTTGATCATAATTGAAGTAAAAATAACTACTGTTCATGTTATTATGTTAACATTTCACAAAAATATCTAGACTTTTTCTCAAAATACCAACAACCAAAACACGTATAAAATATATAACGAGTGAATTTGTATGGTTTATGTGTGGAAAGCCCAAGTTGAAGTCCTTTTCTTTTCAGAGACAATCCTCTTTTTAATGTTTACTATGAACTGTTTGAAAGACATTGATCGTCAATATTTTGAGAAGATATTAACCTTGTCAATTGTCGTTCAAATTTTCGCAATTATTTTATTAACGCGGATAAGACAAATTCCAACACACAAGGAAAAATTAGTTGACTCTAACTTTCTGTGCTCCAATACTAACTAATTTGTAAACATGTGGAGCAAAAACACAGATGAATTTGTGATTTATATAAACAATACAAAAAACAAAACGGTGTAGTTTTAATGATTTAATTTCAATAAAAAACAAATCTGAAAGTGCAACACAAGACCTCACATACTTTCCACTCCAAGACTAATCTGAAAGAGGATATGGACACTTTGCAAAGGGCAAAGTGTCCATATCTGTTTTGACTAGATATGGAGTCAAAACATGGCCAGGTGGTCACAAATCCATTACATCTATTGTAGACCTGCTATTTATGTACTGTGGCAGAGCTCAGCTCTTTAAAAAATTAAAAATGGTTTTGTAAAAGTATTTATACCCCTCGGTATTTTTTTCTTACATTTCAATGAAAAACTTCAAATAATTGTTGGGGATATTATGTGTTGTACCAGCACAATGTAGTTCATAATTGTAAAGTGTAAGGGACATAATAAATTTTTGGCAGCATGGAAAATTCAGACTCTGTGAATGTGTCAGATTTAGTGAATATGCAATTTTTGTATGTACCACTTAGAGAAATAGGCTGAAAAGAAAGAAAATAAATCAAAGATGCACTGCTCCAAGAGAAACACAGACGATATATTTAAGCATGACATAGTGCTTAAAACTCTTCTCAGGTTGTTTATCATTCTTAGCTCATCTTAAAAATTGCTCAGACGGGCTTCAGGGATGTGATGTGTTGTGGCCTGCTTTAAAGCTGGTAAAACAGAGACAATATTAATAATAAATTCCTTGTGATATATAAACTATTGTGTTAAAGAAGTCAGGTCTCTAAAGCAAAGGGCAAAGTGTGGCAGACAGGCGGACTGTTAATGAATTCAACAGAGCAACAGACAAAAAGGGCAGACTGAAGCATGCGGCAGTCTCTGTGCTGTTGATGCGGATAAAGCAGCAGACAGAGAGTTGTACTGAACTCTTAAGCACAGTTCACTGGAGATGCGAATCGGGAGCTACAGGTACTCTGTCAGGTTCCTGGATGAGTCAGCGACCGCTTGAAATAGATACTGCGGGCATGGCCTTGATCACACTTTTCACCAAATGAATCATTTATCAAACGCAAACACCGCAGCACAAAAGTCAAGCTTATTTTCTACCTCCTGGTTAAATTGATAAAGATGGCCAACGGAAAAATGCACCATGTGTATACAAAAACACAGTGCGAGTGTCAACAGTGCTTTCGGGGAGCATTGGCAAGCTCTGAGCAGCATTGTTCCCTGGAGCTTAGTGTTTTGTGTGTGTGTTTGTGTGCATGGAGAGGTTGAGAGTGTACATTTTGGCCTGGTTATGTTTGCAGAAGGGCAATCAGGCCCAGTGCCCAAAACCAGTCAGCAGAGCCAGCCGGATCTGGGCAAAAATGCAATTTGTGTGTCCATGTGCTCATATACACATACGGTAGTTGTGGTGTGGCAGCACACATTCAAGCACGCACACACACCCAGTGAGTCAAACACATAATGCATATGATGCAAACAAATAAACAGGACTCCAGATTTTATTTCTCTGTCGCTTTGTAATCCCAGCCTCCTTCTGCCATACACACACACACACACCCCTACTTACTCTGCTCAGAAACAGGTTGGCTATTCATATTTCAGGTTATTTCAGAGGGAAATGTGCATAAAAGCTGATCTCAGGCTGCCTGATTCAGGATTAATGTGCCAGCACTCAGCAGTCTTCAGAGACAGTAATGCACTGACTCCCAAAGGCTGAACGAGGACTGAGGGGGAGCACTATAAATGCTAATAAACCTTTATGATAATGGATCACAACACAATGCCGATTCTGGACTTCATGGATCTGTCACATGCAAAAACGCCGGGTCTGTCCCGGCCTCCTGCTTTACGAGAGTGAGGAACAAACACATACAACGGGACTACGGTGAACACAAAGCAGGAAATAATGGCGGGGTGCGGGGAAGAAAGAGAGAGCAAGAAAACAGAAGAAGAAAAGAAAAAGAGTAAAGATGGGGGCATGTGATGAAAGAGACAGCTCTCCTCTCAAGGAGCATAATCCTCTTGCAAGCTGAGTTGATACTCTCTGTTGTTTTCAGACTCAAATGCTGTTTGAGCCGCCGGCCTGCCAATGCAGCTGACGCCTGGGGCCTGAGGGGAGGTGGGAAGGAGGGTTTGGGGGGGGGGAGTCACTGATGTGACTCTACTGTTCATAGAGAGGGAGGTGACAGAACATCTCTCCTCCCTGTTCCCTTCCTCTCACTTTCTCTCTTTTTCCCCTCACCCTCTTTCCATCTCCTGTTCCTCACCTCCCGTTCTCCTAAAATGGGGCACAGGGAGGTGAGTATAATCAGGATTACTCTTCCCAAACAGGGGCAGAAATGTGCACATTCACACACAGGCATGAAGTATGAAGTCCCGCATACGTTGATTCACGGACACGCACTCGCAAAGGGTGTCCGCGCATGCATGTGCATGAAGCGCTGCAGTAATGAGAATCTCTCGCCCACCAGAGGTTTTCAAACATGCAGAGCTGCGGATATTTCTGTCTCCAGAAGGCAGAACGACACAAGTGCAGTGTCCATTGAACAGAGCAGTTAGGATGCAGTGGGGCAATGCGGGGCTTGAAAAATGCAACAGGAGGAGTTTAAAAAAAACCTGAGAGACAGTAAGGGTCTGGAGAAGATGAAAGGATGAATAAAACAAAAGGGGAGAAATTAGGAAGGGATATTGCTGTGGGCCAAAGAAAAAGCAGATGATGGAGGTGGGACTGAAAAAAAACACTACCTAGCATCTCTCTCCATTAGGTAACCTACTGTAAAGGAGCAGCAGCAAGCATCCTGTGGCCAACAGCAAACCTGTTCAACTGCACGGCTCTGCTATTAGTCTCAGTCAACAGACATAAAAACGATGAGATGAAATGCATCAGAAAATGAAAAGACGAGAGTGGAAGGCAGTAATGGAAAGCCTTCTTTCTAACTCAGTGGTTAGTGAGCCTTTTCCACAATGAATCATTTCTTTTAAAGTTTGACCCAAGCACATTTTTGCACATTTTCTTCCCTTCGCAGCACTTTTGGATGGCGTGATCTATCTTAAAGTATAGTGCTGACTGCAAGGGCATCAGGTACTATCAAATGATCAGACATAAAACCAATACTCAAACCAATACAAACCAATACTTACCACCCTTCCCGAGGTGGTAAGTAAAATGTCATTTTATATGTACACATATTAAATCTTTAGCATTTTAAATTAATCAAAATGGATTTATAATTTAAGAGGAAAAAATGGGTGTGACCCCACTGCTTGTTGGGCTGATGCAGAAACCGCTATTGCTTTACACAACTGCAAATATGCACAGCAATCTTATAAATTGTGTATAAACATATTTCAGCAGATTATTATTATTTTTTTCAATTTGACAGATTACTTACATTTAATCTGGAGCTCCACAATATATTCAGTCACAATCATCATTAAAATATAACTACAGAAAATATTGCAATCACAGAGAACAGTTGGATGGAATATTTGGCAGATTAAAATATTTCAAATGTCAGGCCAAAATGAATATTTAGCCACTTTGGTGAATTTTCATTGTGATTTCCACCTGCAGCTGATATTATCTCTCTCAACAAGATTCTCAAGATCCTCAACAATTTTGAGGACACATTGTTGAAGGAAGAGAGAAGAAAAATATGGGCCAATTGCAACTAATACTCACCCTTCAAATTAAGTGGCACTAAAATTATTACCGAAGGTTTGGGATAAATCATGTGAAATCTGTGGGTTGCAATTTTCTGCCCTACGTCCTATATGAGCTCAAAGGGAAACACTATTAAGGTATATTTGTACAACTGGTTGCCATACTGCAAACATTTGCTTCACATTTCCATTCCCCGAAGGTGCTTCAGCGGTCAAAGGAAAGCAAACTTTTTCAAAGAAAGCTACTTCATTTTATTGTGTGAGCTTTCAAACTCTGTCTTGAAGAGGTGTACAGGAATTGGTAATGTTGCCAGCCTTTTGCAAGACTTTGACACAATGTAAGAATATTACTCTAGAAATCACACAAAGACACCACTGTGACGCCAAAAGTTATGTTACCCAGTAACTAAGTAAGTAGTACACCGTAAGATCGTAGCCTTGAGATCCTTTTCGACATTTTCTTAGACAAATACGTCTTAGAATTGAAGGCATCATTACACAAACTGACATAGAGAAATGCGTGTAGCAATTTGTAAATCCGTGTTTTGATTCAAATTGCAGGAAGGGATCTTGCACGAGCTTTGAGAAAGGATCCTATTTCTCCATTAGTATCATGATACTCTGGATTCCTATTAAATTCAGGATTCTGTAAAAATTTGATTACACATACAGTCCTTCACAGCATAATACTTTCTGACTGACTTTATGCTTACCGCCTCACAAGAGCAGTCCACTCTCAAAATGCAGGAATATTTGTCATTCACAGAATTTCCAAGTCATGAGTAGGAGGTAGAGCTTCTAGTTTCCTGTAGCTCCTTCCCGCCTTCGATATGAAACATGGACACACTCCAATCTTTTAAAACAAAGCTCAAAAAACTCCTAGGGGAAAATCCCTATCATACAGAGCTTTAGTGTTGTATACCTGTTCTCACTTAATTGTGCTGCATATTTTATTGAACTGCCATTGTAGACCATTTGTTTGGTTTAATAGACTTTACATTTTTATTTAGCTTCTTATTTTAACTGTTTTATATTGTAGTTTAATGTTATTACTTCTATTGCAGATCAAGCTTAGTCTTTGTAAACCTTTTGCCTACTGTCTGTCAAATGTTTAACTATAATATCTATTTCATGTCGAAGGTTCGCTAGTTCAGCTTGCTTGTGTTGTCTTTTACAAGCATATGAAAAGTGCAAAATGAATAAAGCTGAATTAAAATGAATGTTCTTAATCGCTCATGTACACATGTAATGTTGTTTCCGCTCATGAATAATTAATGACCATTCGAGGCAGAAAGGTTTTCTAAATGACTGAGTGATTTTCTTGCTGGATGTTGAGGCTTTTTAGTCCATTTTACTAACACTTTACATACAAATAAAGCCAGGAGGTTGACAGCGGAACCTTTTCTAAACCACTGCTGCAATCTGAAGACATTAAGACCCAGGCCCCCTCCCTCCCGTCCTTCCTCTCAGCAGTTTGTAATTCAGATTTTGCAGCTTTGAAGCTGAGAAGGATATGAATATAGGCATGAGAGAATCCTTCTGAGGTTTATTATGGAATAATGCAGATAAACATAGCCACAAGATTCTAGGAGTATAGCTAGAGGACCATAAACAACCCTAAAATGTTTAGGGAAAGGTTGAGGAACAGAAAAGATCAGTGTCATTAGATATTTCCAATGTAGTCATCAGGATCCCATCAGAACCCAGAAATTTTAGATTGGAGAATATCTACCCAGAAAGATGCTTTCAAGGACTCACTCCTTACTCATTACTTGTGGCCAGAATTTTAGATCAACTCCTAAATTTAATGGGAGTTAGCTTTAAAAGCATGAACAACATACATATTTTTCAGTATTTAGTAAAAACAACATTTATTTTTTTTACACTGAATAAAAATGCATACTGTTGATTCTTAGTATCATCCCGACTGTTCTAATCAGAGCTCTTACAGTTTAGTTGGCAGAAAAATGTGAAATGTTGACAGAGTGACAGACAAATTGAGACTGAATGCTGCAACTGGCTAACAGTCAGCCACTAGCAGTACTAAAGTTGTCACGTCCTGCACCTGTCAGCATGAAACTCTTCTGAGTCTAAACTGCAATTGATCATTTATAGATCAATATGTAAACTGATCAGAACTGAGTTGCAAAATTAAATGGGGATTTATGAAGCCTTTATTCTATTAACTAAAACACTAAACATGAGTATGTGTAATGTATTTTTTTTATGGGGGGCAATGGGTCAACCTTTGAATAACATGAGAATATAACTGCAATAGTTATATAACAGTTAAGTATTGCAATATCCTAGATGGTTCCAGCAGTACATCGGCTAATTTCCTGCTGGCTGCGCTGGAGGACATATGGAACAGTGATGACACGACACTTTTACGGGACTGACGCAACCAAACAGGAAGAGCTGCAGGGAAGAGTCTGTAAGCATGTTCAATTTTACAAGCATATCCAAATAGATTTTAATGTGTAGCTCTTACCTCAAGTTAAATAACTTTTTTAAAATTTCATACCCTGCCATTAATAATGTGCATTTTTTCCCCTTGTTTCACTAAAATGCTTCTTCCTTAAATAAATGTAATCTGTGTATTTCCATGACAACACCATCTCAATGTGTGAAATCTTAGACGGCCACTGCAAACACCTAATTGATGCAAATGTGCTGGATGTTTGTGCTGTTTGCGCCCAAATTAAAGTGCCTAAACATCATACTGTATTGTCTACTACATGCATGAACTCTCTTGGAGCCCGCATGCAGGTGATTCAGCTTTAACTTTTTACCGGCTCTGAATAAAAGTAAATATCACTTTACTTAATGATACCCTGCACTCTGTTATCAAAGACAAAGTATTTTTTATAGTCAACGAGAAAATATGAATGTCATCCTGACACTAGAGAAAAAGCTAAGAGAAATAAAAGTGCATGCTACCAAAGTAAGAGCGACTCACAAACAGAGACACACACACACACCCCGGCTGACCCTTTAGGTGCAGTTTCTGTGGTAATGTGCTTTAGATTGAGGCTATGTGTGCAGAGATGATGGGCGCAGTAACAGATGGACAGGAGTCTATTCCCTGGGCTACCAGCCTTCTGCTTACTACATAGCCCTGCCAGCTCCACAGTCCTCATCCATCTTCTGCTCAACCCCCTCCTTACCCGATCTCCGCTGACATCCCATTTCATTTCTATTGTTTTTCACAATCCTCTTGGTTTGCTCAACTCCCTCCCACCTCCTCATCCCTCCATTATAACTCCTCTCACCTCTCCTTGACCAGTTCTCCCTCCAATTTTCCTCCACAACTGAATTACCCCTGGTAATAAAGGCTTGCTTGCTAAAGCATTGACTAATCCAATGACTTCTCTTGTTTGAAGAACCGTTTGAAAAGCCACCCTCTCTTTCCTCACCCAATCCAGCTGTGCTGGGCGAACGGCCAGTGCTCAGATCGTAGCCTTAAGAGCCACATGTTGTAACTTAAGCTCACATCTTGGTGGGGCAAAACCTTATTAAGGTTTCCCTGCAAGAAGACAGTCAACATTAGATTAACACCCTCTCTCTGCCCGGGAAGCGGAATGATTACAGCAAGCTGGAATGCTAAAATGCCTCAGAGCCAACAGACTAGCTGGCCCTCACTTCGGCCAGTCCATGCTCGGTTGCACTCCAAAGGACTATAAAAAGAACAGCTTGCTGCAGCCTGATGTGGAAGGTGGGGTGTGGCATTGTTCTATTGTCACATCTACAACCTCCAGCCCGGCGGCTGAGGGGCCGAAAGAGGACACACGTGTCAAGCTGAAAGAGAAGTCCGTCCGTGTCTAAACGTGCGTGTTTACCTCTGATAATATCCAGCTTTGCAGTGGTGGTGTTGTTTCCTTGGCTGTTGCGTGCCACACACTCGTAGACGTTCTCATCTCGAGGAGCTCTGAGAGGCTGAATCCTCAGCACAGCTCCAGCACCTCCGTCAAACTCTATGGTCTGGACAGCCACAGGATTTACAGAGTAGCATATATTAGTCACAGCAGAGTTAGCATTTCAACTCTAACAAAAGAAGGAATCCCTTCCTTTTCTGATCTATGGCCACATTTGAGAGTATTGTCTTTTTTACAGCACTTTGACAGTCATGACAGCAGATTTTTTGAGACACGTGACTATTTCAGTGAATCATTAAAATGCATTATGTACCTGTAAATATGCTCCAGAGGCTGGTGGTCAGTAGCTTGCACAAACACTGTACTTACCAAGAACAATGTGATCCGGATCCCCTGTTTGAAATGAAGTCTTTAGAATCAATTAAGTCACATTCCTTAACTGTTAGACCTCGACTTATCTAGAAACGAGAAACGCCCTTCATAACTCCCTCGTTTGCAGCATTTAACTTTTTGTTTGATATTATTCTAAGGGATCCAAATAAAATTGTACAAATTTGAATTGCTGTGTTCTAATCAATATTTTGAAAAGATGTGCTACTCATTCACACCCTGCCAGAGGTTAGTTGAGAAATTGATATCACTCTCGTTGATCTGTCTTGCTGAAGTCATGGAGTCATTAGTTTACTTTAGCAGCTGGTTTACACCGCAAGCCTCATTCTGTTCAAAGTGTAAAATAATGATTATTCCGGATCTGTAAAGGTCACCAATTACCACTCTACAGGTCTGCCTCTTTAACAGAATGTTTGCTACTTCACAATGACAAAAAAAAAGGCCAAAGCAGCCCAAGAAAGAAACAGTCAGCCTCATTTAAAACCGGTGATATTATTTTCTCATTGCTGTAGAGCTTTTGGTATCCTTCTCGCTTTAATGCTACTGCCTCTTTAAAGAATCTGTTCTCAGGCAGACTCTGGGGGGAAATAAACACAGCTATGACCTTCTAATTCTCAAATTGCAAGGAACAGATAATCTGTCCTTAAAATGGTTCTAGCATAGTTATTAATGTAAACTATATCTAGAGCAAATTGATTGGGATTCTGAAAAATAAACGTTGTCTGTAATGATACTAGCAGAAGGGCAGATTGGAAAGCAAGTACACAATTTTAGCCAATTGCACAAAGCAGAAACATTTTACATTTTTACATCTAAGCGTAAACCTACAGTTTTTTCCACAACAATAAAGTATGCATGTTTAACCATGGGAGTAGTTGCAGGAGTTACAGCTACTAAAAAACATACATTGAACATGACTGAGACACAAAGCAGATACAAAACAGTGTGATGGGGGCCACATCTGTCCCTATTCATAAGCTGTTTAGAAAGAAGCTCCTCGCTGATCAGATGTTGTTCTTTTTGAGGACAGGGGAGGGGTCAACAATTTTCTCAGGACCTGCAGCTCTCTGTGGTGTTTTTTTCTTCCATGCATGTTTTGCATCTGCTGTGTTACTGATATAAGGCAAGACAGCCTGCGTCTTAACTCCATTGCAGCGATGAAGCAGACAGTATGTGGAAAACGTAGAAAAACAACGGGTTTGTAAAATATTGATTCTTAGTTTAAAATAAAATAATTAATTTGGCAAACTATCAGAGTTAAGGATGATACAAAAAAATCTACATTAAGATGTAGACAAGAGATTTTCTTTCTTTTTTTTTTGGTATAGCAATGTCCAGATGCAATGTCAACTGAGCTACTGCAGACCTGTTACTTGCAAAATACATGAGTCATTCAAGGTAAGAGAGAAAAATATTCCTCCGAATGCAGCCAGATTTTTATTTATTTATATTCTACTTTAGTCAGAGCCATCTTAGAATCCCAATCAAGTGAAGGATCTAGCTTCATGTTTACTGAATAAGCATGAGAGCATCTCTGTGTTTCACAGAGTTAACTTTTCAATTAGTTTAAGTGTGGATGGAGCATAATAAAAGCTGTGAAACATAAGACCTGTTGATTTTTCCAAAAGTTAGAGTTCAAGTGCAAATATTCTCAGATAAATTTGAATTTGACAAATAAAAAATGTCACAATTTACCTTTAAAAGAATGAAGAGATGAAAATTCCTCGGAATGAAGCAAAGTACTTTACCCTTTAAAATGGCTGATTTAGACAAGACTTTGAGGTTTTTAACTCTAAAATGATTAAATGTAGATTGTTCACTTCATACAAACATATAAATTCAAGCCTATTTTTGCACTGAAGTAAATGTTAGCCCATGTGAGAGCTCATCATTGTGCATTGTGACAACCACCTCGATACGCTGGGAGTTGACCTTCTTGCCCTTCTTGTTCCAATAGACGACTGGCTTGGGGTTGCCAGTGGCCTGGCACACAAATGATGCCACGCCCCCTGACACTCCGATCTGGTCTGTGGGAATTTTGGTGAACTTCGGTGGAGCTGAAAAGCAGGAAGAAGAAAAGAAAAAGAAGAGTGAGAAATGGGATGAAGCAAAGAAACAAAAAAACTGGACAAAACCAAAAGATGAAAAGTAATATTTGGAAGAAATCAAATCAACCGCTAAGGGAGAAATAGCGACTTTTGCTGATCCATGCCCTATTTCACTTTCAGGGACTGGTCAGACTGACTTGTGTCCCGACGGCTGTGCCATTGTGCTTACTTCCTGGGTATCATCTAGAGGACAAGCTGAAGGACTTCCTGTGGGTCATAAATAAAAGATGGGTCTGGGCTTCATATTAACATCTCTCTCTCTTTACCCTCCCTCTCTCTCTCCGGCAGGACAACAAGGACCTGTATGCAGCACAAGCTGTCATCCCACATGAACGTTTCACAGGTAGGAGAAGTGTTGGCTGAAGATTCACAGCATGTAATTGGCTTAAATGTATTAATACCAGAGGCATGATTTTTGTGCCTGTAGAGCGCCACACACCTGTGGGGGGATTTGGAATTGCGGAGCGCAACGATCCTAATAAACGGCACCGGCATTTCCGCCGTTTACTTCCTGCTCGGGCTTGGAGGAGGAATTCAAGAGGATATTTTCAGGGATTACGGCAGGAATGCGAGACGTTTTAAGGCACTGCAGTTGCCCTCTGCAAGAAAACAGCAATTTCCAAGTGTGATATTGAACCAACAGTACTGAACCTACACTTTTCGCAGCAGCTGAGTCAGACCGGTAAAACAAGCTCACGCATCCACCCCTTGCTATCTGTCTGTGGCCTGTTGCCATGGTGCCCAGCTTAACTCCTCTTCATCTGCCGAATCGCTGCTATCCATCAGGGCGAAGTCAGGATGACCCTTACCATAGCAACCTGGTTCCCTCCTCCCCCGTGTCTAGGTGGGCGAGGTCGTACTGTGTTGATTGAAGACATGGCAGGAATGATAAAAACTATAACATTAATAAAAATGGTGGGGGAGAAAAAACCCCCACATCTGTCTATCAAATATTAACAGGCAGATAGTGGGCTTAATTCTCTTCCCACTCCTTTCTCTTTTAAATAACTAGACGAAACACTTTCCAGTTTCTCCACAAAGCCTTGACAGGAACCGGAAAAACACAGTGACAAAAAAACCTTCTCCTTTGCTTGCTACACCGTGTGTTTGGCATGTCAGAAATAACGCGGTTTCATTTTATGCTTGCCATAATCCTGAGCAGGAAGGAGCATAAAGCGCATAGTGAGTAATCTGACTGAACAAATTTATCCTTCCCATATTTAGAAGCCGGAGCAGGTTATTTTATGCCTGTTAGACCCTCAGAAAAACACACACCATGAAACAAACTGCACCTTCCCCTTGCCAATAACATGAGTGCCACAGAAAAAAAAAAGGAAAAGATAGTTGTCAGGGTAGAAAGTGCCTTCCTCCTGTCTGTCGGATTACGAAGGAACTCCATGTTAGTCTAAGGGCTTGAATGTGGGTATTTTTCATTGGCTTTGTGTTGAGTCCGAAATGTTTTCTATGTTCTCTTAAACGCACCAATCCTTGTGCAAAACTGATCCCACTAGCACTTAAGCCTCTTCTGACAGCCGGGGAAAAGCCCTCGAAGGCTGCGGCTCTGAACAAATTTGCACTCAACAGAAACTTGTTATGATCAGGATGTTCTTGGGAAATAAAGTCTAATAAGGACCCCTGTCTTTTTTAATAATAAAAAAAGTGTTTTTTTCTCTCCACTGCCATGGTCTGTCGCTGACGGACAACTGGTCGGGTTTTAATGGAACACCTTTGTGACTTGTAGTCACTGGCCAGAGAGATTGACAACTGCTGATCTCAGACGTAACGAGGCACAATGTCTCAGTGTTTTTGTCATGCCAAGTGACAAAAAAAATAAAAAAAGAACATAATTGGAAGTCAGAGTTTTCCTCAGGACTGACGATAATCAGGCCACATAGTTTTCCTTTCAGAAGTGTTTGGTCTGAGTATAACTTCATATCAAATGTTCAATTTGTTCTACCTTAATAGCGGAACCAAAGGCAAATGTATTAAGAGCAACCAGCTTTGGTCTCACAAGCCCTAAAGCCAGTTTTAATAATGTATCTTCTCCTGTTTATGCCTCACTGCTGTCAAACCTGTTTTCATCTCATGCTCAAAAGTGTAAAAAAAAAAAAAAAGAGAGAGAAAAAAGCTGGTGATACAAAGATTATAAAATCAAATGGAATTTTATTTCTTTTGGGAGAAATAAAATTACATTACAAGGATAATTTGAAACAAGAAAGCAAATAAGAAACAAAATTACCATGGACCTTTCCAGAATTTATTAGCAAAAACTTGACAGTTTTTAGTAAGTTCAGTCCTCCTTTTTATTTGGAAAATAAAATATTTTAGATCAAATCTAAAGCTGGACTTATGTTTGAAATGACCCCGATAATTAGCCAAATGTCGAAAACACTTTAGGTAATATAAGCTAATATAATTAGAGTATACTTATATATGTTTTTTTCTAATAAGAACTACTTCCTAATAAGAAAGGGAGTAGTTGTTTCTTGAGTTGTTTGATTGCATTGACAGAAATAACAAAAAAAGTGAGTCAAACTGGCTCACAAAAAACTGTGAGAATATTACGACTGGTTAATAAGTAGCCACTAATGGCACCATATTTAATAATTTTTTCCAAGTTTAGTATTAGCACTAAACTAAAGGAATGATTCACTATTTTTATATTTTCTAAAACCTTTATTTCATTAGTGAAAGTTAGCATTGGGAGTTTAATTCTTTAATTTTTTAATTAATTAATAAAAAAAAATGTACATACTTAAACCATCCGAGTTTGTGCTTCAATTAATAAAGCACAAATTTGCTAGTTTTCACTTGTCCAATTTTAAGTGAATGCAGAGCAGAAGGATTTATAAACTACTTTGTGCACTGGCTCTCTTGTGTGTTTGCAGAAGGATGTGACGAGTCACACCATTTGACGAGTGTATTATATGATTAACAAGGGCTTGATGACACCAGTCTCAGTAGAATAACGTTTTTTAGAGTAAAACTTTGTCATAAATATCATTCAAGAGCCCATCAATCTAAAACCTAAAGCCAGATAACATCTGTGATGACATGAAACATCCTGACGAGATCAGAAAACAAGCACCTGAAAATGTCACACCAGCATGGCTTTAATCCAGAGCCTTTTTCTGTTTTTTTTCTTTTTGTGTTTCCATTTTAGTGCAGAATGTCATTAAAAGGACTCTAAAATTTTGGAACATTTACTTTGAAACCATAAAGTTTTAAAATCCTAGTATTCATCGATACCCTGAACTCAGCCATGCCTTTGTTAGCATTAGATAGGTTAAAACACAAATTGTTTTAACATATAGAGTGGTCAAACAGATTGCTATAAATCTATTTTTTATATTTCTATACAGTCTGTAATTTGTGAATCATTTTGATTTCTGAACCAAAAAAAGAAAAAGAAGGTGTTTCTTAGTTTTCTGGAACATATTTCTATAAAATGTCAACTTGTGAATCAAATATCATGTCTTATTTTGTGAGCAGGATGCATCATTTCACCCTGAACACACAGTAAGTTGGACAGGAGGAAAATCATTTAAAAAAGCACTATTTCCAATTTTAAATGCTGAGAGGCGTTAGGTTCCATCTTTAGCCTTATATCTTATCTGCCATCAAAAGAAAAAAAAACAGCTTGGTGAAAATTTCAGATCACTGATAGCCAAGTCTGGCTGAGAAACTCTTGGTGTGTGTCTGTGTGTGTAAACCACTGAGGCAGGAAATGTGTTGAGATGTTGTAATCAAGAAGATGATGAGAAACATGCTGATGGGACCTCCCGCCTTATCAAAACACATTAACAAAGCCACAGTTCAGAGCTGATGTACTGACAGGACAGGATTCACTCCTCAGATGACACCCACAGAGCGCGCACATGTACTTACACATTTATAGATAGGCGTGCTTGTCTGCATCTCATTTACTCTTTGATTGTCAGATGTTAAAATGACAAAGAAACAATAAAAAAAGGAAGAAGATTATTTTACCTAGTGCTTCACACAAGCTGCCCCATGGCCTGGTTAGGAAGATAATCAAAGGCAGCAACAGACACAGGGGAGATGAGCAGAAGCAGAAGCCAAGGATGGTTCGCCTGGACTGTGCCAGAACGCCGTCTGGCTTACACGAAGGCATGGCACCACCGCCGAGTTGGTTGGAGATGACTAATATGCAGGTAGGGCTTCACTCAACAGGGGTAGGCACTCTGCAAACAGAACAAGATGAAGGTCAGGCACATTTCTGTCGCATCTGATTCATCGCTCCTGCATTTTAGAGCTGTTTATCTGCAACTCCAATGCATCACGAGGGGAGAAAATACATAATGTGTTTCTTCTGAAAAAGCGAAAAAATATTCATTATGAAAATCAAAGGCAAATCTATGCAAATATAGGATTAAGTTTTCTGATTTAAGCCTGAGCACTTCTGACTTCTGGGATTAGAAGCTCCAGCAGGCTGACTGTGACGGAACTAATTCCAGAGCAATAAAGCCACTGCTCAATAACTATGGCAAGAAACAGAACAAAACAGTTTTCGGCGTACAGCTTCTGTATTAATAAGTCTCCTTCTCTAGTGAGCCATGAAATGAGCTGCAATGATACAGATTTAAGCATCCTTTTTTCCCCCCTTTAGACACCCTAATAATTTCATTTTGGGTGCAGCCTAATTCCCTCTCAGCATTCAGTATTTCAGCATTCTGCCGACACATAAAAGTGTTAAAGCAGTAATATATCTAGAGTAGGCAACAGCAATGGAAAACATTTAAACAAAGAGGATTTGGAGGTTAGTAGGAATGCAACAAAATTCATCCGACAGCAAGTAAAATATCACTGCTTTAATACATGTGCATGTGAACCCCCTTTAGACAACCCCAAAGCCTTTGGGGGAGTTGCCATGGTACTTTGCTCTCTTCACTGCCATAAACACATGCACACAGAGCAACACACATCTGGAAGTCCCAACATAAATCAGCTTTGTCTGCTCACAGAGATTTGGAAAAGCTGCGCATCCGCAAGTCAATAACTCCCCAGTCTTATCGGGCTCTCCCGTCCCCCACCTCTCATTAAAAGATATGTCAGAGCGCAGGTGGAGAGGCCAAATGAGAAAAGGGCCTTTGTTAGCCTGTCATACATCAAATGCATATATCCCTGCCTTCAAGTAGAAATACAAGATAACATATATGCTCCTGAGGAGACATAATACAAGCGACAGGCCACACTGTGATTCCCACGTAAATATAGACATGCAGAGACAAATGGGTTTGCAACTGGAATCTGATGATTTTGATCTTGTTTAGCTTAGACCGGTGGAATATTTTTCAAATCAATGAAACAGATATGTTTGCTAGTGGATTGTGCAATGCACCCCTGGTTGTGGGAGTTGTTAATGAGTGGAGAACATTTCAAGTGTTTTACAGATCATGGTGTTTCAAAAATAAACCTGAGGAGACAAAAAGATGTAGTCATCAACGTAAAAGAAAATGTTAGTTTTTTACAATGTGTCAAGACATTTCTGAGTCTCATTAAAGCTATGAGAGAGCAAGACTTTTAACAGATCCACTTTGGCGCACGCTGGATTTGGAAAACCTGGCAGTGTTTTCACTGGCAGAGACTGCTGTTTTAGCTAGGTTAGCGTTGCAAAAATAAGACGCCAAAGACAATTCAAGATGAAGGGCTGCCAAGCCTCATAATCATTCCCGTCCAATGCTTAAAATGAAAAAGATGTGTTCCACGGTAAACAGAAAAAACTTTGCTCCACATTTTTAAAGAAACACAACAAAAAGGTTAAGCTTGACCATGGTAGTTAGTAAGCTAATCAAACAATATGAAGCAGGAAAAGTAATGGCCTCTTCCTCACTGAGGGGCCTTTCAGCTCATGTCACTAGAGAACTCAATTGACTGTTGATAGCAGCTCCAAACAGAATTAGTTTTACTTTCCAGAAGTCAGTAACTTCATTACTGTTTTGTCTTAAAGTAGGAGCAACTTATTTTTTAGCCACTACACTCTCTGTTGCCTCTTGTTAATTAATAATCCATCATGGCAGAATGTTTTCAAGAAATACTTTGAATGCTGCTCTTGTATTAAAGTTCTTAAAAAGGAATCAGATCTAGCTAAAATCAGTAAGGGCAGATCAAATGTCTGACTGGTACATATCAAAATAAAGTCTGTCACTTTCCATACATACTGTCAGACATAGAGGAGCAGCAATGGCTGCTCTACTTTAATGAAAAAGGGGCCTTTCTAGAGAACCGGATATTCAAAGATTCCTCCAACCTCTTTTGGGGCTAATGACCTGCTCAAACATATTACTGTCTGCCAGCTCCTAAACTAAAAATAGCTCAGCCGAAAATACGTCTATCTGATACAGGCTCTTATTCCTGCCACTCTGCCCTCGCCTTATCTAACGCCGGGTAATAGCAGCTGAATAGAAAAGCTTTCTCCCTCTCAATTGAGCATGATAAGAAAAATCAGATCACAACTCATTCAGCCGCCATTGGCAGCATGTTAAGTAAATTCTCTGCTTACGGAAACTCAATTTTCCCCACATTAATCTAAGCAGGGTCACTGTTCTGCACGCAGCCACATGGCCACTGAAACATTAGGTGCGACCTGTGTGTTCTGGTGTCTGTATACGATTCGTCCCTTGTGCCGGATTTGCCGGATCCTTAATGTTTCTCTGAGAGCAAATTCTGACCTTACGGATCATTTTCAGTTGATCCACTCCTACTTGTTGTCTTTCACGTGCTGACAAAACCTCTTTGCACTCCTTCGTCTTTAGTCGCATACCCTCTAAAGTAATCCCTAAATCTTCCTCCCATATCTCACTCTGGCATGAGACTATATTCCTGAAATCTCCCCTTCTCCTACTTTCTTTCATCCCTTTCCGCTTCCCGCCCATCCACTTCCTCCTCACCCTCCTTGTTAACCTTTTCTCTTTCGATGTTGCCTTCTTCTGAGATACCCTATCATTCAGCTTCTTTGCTTTTTATAGACAGTCTAATCCACACTCTTATGCAAATCCTCTTCCTCTCCCCAGCTGTCCTACACTGGCTGCTCCAGCTGCTGTTGGTCCATTGACACAGTTCAAACAAAAGGGCTTACACCATCCTACAGCTGTGGATGATGAGGGAGGATGCCAAAACAGACATGCAGATGCAGCAGCAGACCAGACCAGTCTGGGCATGTCTCTGCCCGTGCTAATGGTATTAAAACACTGCGAGCGCAGCAGGCTCATCCTCTCAGGACACAAAGATAAAGAACAATAACTCACTTGGCTCGCTTACAGGAGCAGAGTTAAAGTGAGTAAGCATTGTGAACATGGAAATCCTCATGACTCAGGTCTACTGGAATCTGTACAGCCCCCCACCTCCGTCCCCAACCCCCACTGCAGAGATACCACAAACTGCTCCCTGTGATCATCTGGCTCAGCATCCAGAGAGCGGACAGCGGGGGTTGGTCTTATTACCTTTTCAGCGTAGAAACACAGATGGTCAGCCTGACACATAGATTGATGGGGGATACATGCTGCTGTTTATTGTGGGGAAGTAGATAATGACACCCCAGCCCAGGTGGTGCAACGTACACCGCTTATTGTTCTCCATCAGGCTGATGAAATAACAATGTTTAGGTGGCATCCAAGCTGCCCCTGCTCCGCTGGGGCTCCCCTTGGAAGATAACATGTTTTGTTTTTTTCCCACCCCACGCGTCAACCACCAACCTTACCCACCGATGCCTCTCGTCACAAGTGGGATGATCTCACAAGGCATGTCGTCATGACAACAAGCCATGAGCAGTAAGAGAGAGACCGAACCAGATCTGTATCTCGCAGCACCATGCTGCTGTCTGTGAGAAAGTGCACCTTGTGCTTTTTGTTCTTTTGAATTGTTTTAGCAGTAAGTCCTGGTGCATGAGTTACAGCTTGGATTTTACAAATGTTTTTGTTAAGTAAATGCAAAAAGACATATTTAAATGATTTGATTAGGATGAAAGTTGTATAGATCAATCTGGTCCAGTATGACTAAGTAATTGCTCCCTATGCATCAACTGGTTGCCCCGTCTTCTGGGGCCAACAACTGGCATCAAGTGATTGTGGTAACTAGTGTGGTAACTGAAGTGATTTTTCTTCTTCAGCCACACTGGAGTGTTTTCAAACATGAAGTGCATTTTTAAGGCTATGTCTCAACATGGGCCACGGCTTGTCCTGCTCAATAACCTAAGTATGCCAAAGCTTCAACAAATAGTCAGAGATTTTCACAAAGGGATGGGGGATGTGACAATTTTTTTTTCCAAACAAAACCATTATGGTTCTAACTTCTTTTTTTTTGGTGTATAAAAACAATTGCTTGTACTCTGATTATTTGAATTAATTCAGATATTAATTTTAAAAAATAATAATAAAAAGGAAAAACATAACAAATCTGTAAGAAGGAAAATGCTCTCTCTCAATTTGGCTTTACATACCATTTTGGAGAGAAGACATTTGGAAAAGGATTCATGTGGGATCCAAGGAAGAGATGGGAGTGATATTACTTTACGTTTCTATGATCCTGGACACTGTAGGCAAATGGCTCTCACAAATGAATGCACACACACAAACATGGCAGATGGCAAAGCATCATGGGGGAGATTGGCACACACACTCAAACACTTCTTTTTGCTCTGTCTTAAACACACAGTCATCCACACGCACACACGCTTACACATAGAGGATCAGAGGCGCAGGATGGAGTGCAGCTTACTGCAAGCATGAGCTACACCGCCCTGGTTACATTTTTAGCAGAGGAAATAAAATATCTGAAGCTCCTCTCCGACAAGAAAACACACCTGTCACTCAAATGCTGCAGATCCCTGCCCTGAATTTAAATTAATCAGGAGACCTGGTTGCATCCACTAAATCTCCATCAGTCTTGCTTAATGCTGCAGACTGCATGCTGAAATTAGGGAAGGGGATGCGACATGCATTCAAATAGTGTTATCTGGGGAAATATTGGCATATAGCAACGACATTCCTGGACAGTTGCATACAGAACTGCAGCGACAAATTTCAAGGGTAAGCATGCGAAAGTGACCATCTTTAATTTGTTGTCTTAAATAATAAATCCTGGGATCATAAAGAGATAAAGGATGACAAGTGCGAGGCAAGTAGATCTGAGAACTGACCACAGTTACCTCCCAGAACAAGAACCTATGTTCGTTCTTGTGATAGAAAAATCCACAAAAGAACCTCAAGTTTAAGAGCCGGGCAGCACAAGATTCCCATATAATTCACATATCTTACATTGCTACCAGGGCAGCCAAGTGAGGTGCCTAAAAGCTTGCTCTCACAAAGCACATCCTATTTCCACACAGCTTCTCCGTGGAGCTGAAGTCTCCGAGCCGAGCTCCCCCCTCACACAGCACCCTCCCCCGTGACTCGCCTGCTCAACTCCTCCAGAATAGCGGCAACAGCAAACTTGCTGCATGTTTCCCCTCTTATTGTCTGTTTTTTTTATGGTAGCTACAAATAAAGGTCACTAGTTCCACAAAATCTTACTAAATAGTTAGCTGAAAGAAAAGCAATACCAGAGCATGATGCTGCCCCACTCCTGTTTCAATCCCCACTTTAGCCCAGACATACCTTAAAATGTATAATGCTGTGGATTTTTTACAATCTTCCACCTTTAGATGGTGAGATTACAAAGCCTGCAAACTTTGGCTTTAGCTAAGGGAACCAATATCAAGAAAATCCTTCTAAGACAGCTGAATCTATAATTGATAACTGATGAGAACAGATGAAGACTAAATGCTGGAATTAAATCAAATTGTGTTTCAAAGTGTTAGTTTAATGCTGTGCACATTTATTCAACTCGGCTATTGACCTTTTTTTACTGTTTCACTCTTTTATTCTCGTGTACAGATTTGTTTTTGCTTTTCAGTCTTGAATTTTAGGAGTGTCACATTAAAGATGGAAGCAGTCTTAAAGGTGCAGTACGCAATTTTTTAAAAATGTATGCTTTCTTTGTTTTAAATTTTTGTTAAAAGTGTCACCATTTTGTGACAGTATGTAATCTTTTTCCGCGAAAATATTGATCTCCTGCTCCTCCTCCCTGAGCTACTGTTGCCATCTGAAAAAAATGCACCGCTCCCAGTCAAAAACAACCAATCAGAGCCACGAGGAGGGCCTTAGCACTGTCAATCAATGTCATGTACTCACTGCTGAATCTGCTAATGGCAGAGAAACAACTTACTGTTACAGGAAAACCATTTATCTGCCGTCAGAGGTGGCCATACTAACTAGCCTGAGAATTCATGACAGGCTGTGCTAGCTGCAGCACAGCTGAGAGCAAAAAAGGGAGTGAGATGGGGGTTGCACAGCACCACACAGAGGGAGACTGACAGAGCTGAGACTTGCCTCCTGGCTCTGATTCGTTGTTTCCAGATAGGACTGGGAACACTGGGAGAAGGCAGAGGAGCTCAAATGTTCTGTCTCATACTATGCTGTCATCAAATAGTGACAGTTTCAACAAATATGTAAAAAATGTATATATGTTTTTTTATATGAAAGCTACATTCTGCAGTTTTAAAGGACTAACCCTGGTTTCTTTTTTCTTAAGTCTTAAAAACCTAGAATTTTAACTTGCTGGTAGTTCCTCCTGGTAGTGAAACAAGAAAGCTCCTCGCCAACCACTGAGAGTTTCATCCCAAGTCTGGCTACCTGGAGGCTGGATAGACTGTGCATCAAAGGAACCATCTAAGATGAAACAACGAAGATTCAAGAGTACATCAGGAAGATGGCCCCCAGCAATGTACTACTAAATGATGCTTTAGGCAGCAGAAACTTGGCGTGGAACAGGAAGACCCATCATGGAAGCATAAAACTCAGGATATTGCACCAATGGAGGATTGAGGAAGAAGCATCAGATACTGAAAAATTCCTCCAGAGATTGACTGAGTTAGACTGAAGGATAAAAGACTGGCTCCAATCGGTACAAGAACAGTAAGGGCCATTTTTATTCCAAATTAGACAAGCCCAAGGATGCATCTTAAACAAAAATGCCACTTAGAGAGTTGAGTTTTGCATTTAAGGCCTTGGAACTAAACGCAGAGAAAAAATAGCAAATTTCTTCCACAATAACCTGGGCTTCTACCTTGTGAACCTCTAATATCCAGTTGGTCATGATGGTCAACAAGAAGCTAATAGCTATAAAGAAAGCGGTATCAAGACAAACAGATTTAAAAGCGGCAACGTATGCACAGTTTAGGAAATAGTAAGAGATCACAGGCCATTTGTAATTGATATATTTGTCCAAAAGAGAAGAAAAACCAAGTGAAATTTTATTTTTTCCCTTTGTAGTACTTCCTCCCACTGGAGTTTTAATTTACATTTTTGTAAGATCTACATTTGTATATTTTGTCTTCCCTTTTGATGGGCCTGTAGGTACTTGATTGTGGGTTTTCTCAATGACTCCACTGAGACTAAGAGATGATTCTTTTTAAGCTCTATTATATAATGTTCAAAACACAGCATGTTTTCCTAGTTTTAATGGAAAAGCAACATAGAAAGAAAATTCATCCTTCTCAGAATGTTTGGGAAAGTAAAATTAAAAACAGTATCTGACTGCATCTCTCTCTCTTTCTCTTTATTCATCTTTTAGAGGATATGAGTTTTGCTCGAGGCAAGGGTTTAATTAATTGATCACCTGCAGCTAACAGGGAGAATTATCTTAAAATCTGCAACAACATCCTTGCTGTGTAACACTCCGTCTAATCCCAGCATTAAGAGAAAATGCTTATACAGCTTTTTATGCTGAACATCAATGAAATTGCAAACCGGCATTACAGTTTCTGTCTAAGCCTATTTTTATTTTATTTATTTATTTATTTTTCAAATTGGATGTACTTCAGTATTTGTTCATTACATTTATATCTCCCAAACTAAGGCAACACATGCATTCAGGATGATGAACAAAGCGGGAGGCGGAGAAGGACAAGTGATTAACCAAACTAACTTTCTCTTTGACCTCAATCGCTGCAGGACAGAGCAAATCTGCTGTAGCCCAACAATGGTGCAGCAAATGCACACCCACATATAAAGGGGATCCAAGGTCAGAGCGAGACCGACACAGCTACAAAGAGGCATCTCGTAATGGATGGAGCAGGGCTCGGACGAGGCAGCAACAGATGGGCCGAATCCTGCTAAGCAGAAAATGCATTACCGAGCGGAATGAAAGTACATATAGAGCAGATTATTCAAGGGTTTTGCAGTTGATGACAACAGCAAGGAGGTATTGTTAATAGAATGAAGAGTCAGAACATCTACAATTGATCAAATTAAATTAAATGATGAGTAGGCATGAGCTAGTTACTGGTGTCTGGGTTTATGAAGGTTTTAAAATGTTCTGGTTCCAAAATCACCAAAAGACCAGACTTTATATTTTAATGAGCTTTTCTCCAGATACACCTGTACAACAGCACAGGTAACAATAATCTCTGCTGAAAGCACTACAAGATTGTATCTCATGGATATGAACATTTTCAGATTAGGTTGTCCTAAATAAAAAATAAAAAAAAAATCAGCTAAATTTAAAAGGTCCATCCAGTCACCTTTTAGCTCAAAGAATTTGTTCACTATTCTACAAACTCACAACAAACAATCTAGCATCTGGAAACTATTACTGAAAATAGCTAATTTCAAAATATCTGTAACCTAGCATTAGACAGAACATTGTTTTAAAGCTATGACTGACAAGCTAACATCGATTTGAACTTCTTAGTCCACCAGACCACCAGTGGCACCCCCAAGAAGCGGTCAGAGGTCAGGGAAGATCATTGTCTCCTTTAACAAGCAATGCTAAGCTCATACAAACCATGCTCATCTTCTTTGTTCAAGACATAAATACAACTCTTTATGTACCAGACTAAAATTTTCACTGCCCTCATGTGGCCACCACTTTTAAATGTTTCCATTATTATTGATGTATGTTTCATTATGTACCTGCCTACTGTAGAAGGTACATAATGTCTCTGCAGACCCAGCTTCCTGCTCATGCTGTCAATAACGCTCCCAGTTAAAGAGGACATCCAACAAATATCCAACAACTGAAGAAAATCACGAGTCAGATCGTAACCAAAGCTGTCTTTATATGCAGATAACTTATCTCTAAGGACCAACAAAAAAATGCAAACTTGTTTGATATTGAGGTAAATCACTTAATTCTTTCCTTGCTGTTGTTTTCTTCTTCTCTTCTGATTAGATACTGAATAAACCAATGCAACATCGCCCTCTAAGAGGCTGCACAGAAAACTGTACATCTCTGAGTGGAAGGTGGTTGCTTAGGTAATCTAAAAATAGTTTGAACATTGAGTATGCTTGTCCACACAGACGCAGAGGTTTATGTCAACCTCTTATGAACCGCGCATGTATAAAGCAGCCGACTGCAGGGTTGTTAGCAAAGGAGAAGGTTCTACTAATTATTCACCTAATATCAGCTTGTGTATGAATCTATTTAATCAGCCCATAAAATTTATCAAATTAACTATGGCTAAGCTAACTTTTTTACTGCTTAATGTGTTGCTTTGACAACAATAGAAATAACTGCCCTTATGCTTTAAATTAAAGCATTTAGATCATGTTCTACGTCTTAACTTAGTCTTTATGTGTAAATACTGAGGTTATCTCATTGTGAGATCCTCGCGCCGTCTCAGGCATACCATATTTCTGTTAAATTCAGTCATGATGTTAAGTGCTACATAATATGCACATCGCATAGCATGACCTTTAGGTGGAATTACTATATCTACTATTAATCTTGCCTACTTTCCTAATTTATTAGCGGTAATAAATTAGGAATCGAGTCAGGATTCTCTCCCAATGGAGTTGGCTCACAATTTCAGAAAATAAATTTCTTAGAGTAAACCGGTGACAAAATTCAAGACCTATTTTAACTCTCTGTGACTTGACATGTCCCAAATGGGATTTAGGAAGGGGTTTATGTGTCACATAGCTGGCTGAAAACCTTGCAGCTTCAATCTGCCTCTTATGCAACAACAAAAAATCCCCACATGCATCTTAGCCTGACAGGTGAAAGTTTGTAATCTGACAACGGTGAAAGAACAAGATACATTTGCATTTGCATACAAACATCAACACAATGTTTAGTCAACTGAAACGAGACTACAGAGCTCCCGAGCACCGGAACGTTTAATGCAGTTTCTCTCTAAGCAACCTCTCACTCTGCTTCCTCCTCCTCAGACGCAGCCGATCATCTGTGCAGCGGCTCATTACGCAGGCTGATGCTTGAATCCTTGTTAACTCCCTGTCCAATTAGCATTGCCGAGACTGGCACAGACACTTATCCTGGCTGGAGAACACTGTACGTACATACTGATATCCACGTAATTATGCACTTGCATGTACATTTTTAATAGTTAAACAGTTCTGCCGTACGAAAACAAAGAATCTGTACAATTGTCCAATTAGATGACAGGAATAATTTAACTTAATTAATAGGACTACTTGTTTAATTAATGCAAAGTAAAAAAAGACCGATATATTTTGGAGACCAGACACACCACACACCTAAGAAAGATGCAGTGCCAGTTAAGACACGAGGCAGCCAATTAGAGAGTCAAATCTGGCAACAGACAGCACCTTCTTCCTCCTGGATGTCATTGTTATAAACTTGCCTATCTCTCTATATCGGTTTGGCTTCATTAACAATATATGGCACCTAATTTTAACTCTCTTCCCCCAGAATAGCTTCCTCCTTAAATAAATCTCCTTGTAATGAGTTAGTACGAGATCTTCATGGCATATTCGAAGGTTCGTTGTATTTACATCATAATTGAAAATAAAAACAAAGTTGTATTTATGTTGTTGTTGCTATTTTGATTGTTCCACACATGCTTGAGTAAAAATATGAATTAAACACCAAAAGCATTTTACTCTTCTTAGTTTAGTTTTAAGTCATTTTCCCTAAAGTTTAGATCAGGCCTAAAAAAATCATAATCGCCTCAAGCCAATCAAACCCGATAATTAAATGTAATAAGAAGCCCAATCCAAAGTAAACCCAATATAGTATCTTAAATTGTTGCAGGGTTACTAACAAACCTCTGACTGCACTATGCTGGCTTAGTAGTGTCCCAATTTTAGTTTTTGTTTTTATAACATATTCCAGTTCCATTTTGTCACTCTTTGTAACTGCAGGGTGAATAAAGTGCAAATCTTCTGGGAAGTGTAAAGGGTGAGGCTGACTGCGCATTACTTGTACAGTGCACTGCGATTAAACTCCTGCACCTTACTTTCTTTTTTCAATAAAGTAAACTACCTTTTCATCTATTTAGACTACAATACAGTTTAGATTAACACAACTTTATGCTGTACATTCTCATCTGTTTGATTTTCTCTGTTGCATGTAATGCAGGTATATTCAAAATGCATCGCAGAAGCCTGAGACTGACCCTGCCCAACCATGAAGCATATAATCTAGGCCCGACATAGAATGGGTTACTGTTACTGTGTAACATGCTGTCACCGCAGTCACTCTGACACTTTCTTTTGCATCTCGTTTAAAAGGCTTTAGCTGCCGTTTACTTGTGCATGTGAAAGATCCTATTTGATGTTTTGTAACTTCCTTTCAGGTGGATTCATTTTGTTTGAAACCTTTCTGCCATTGGTGTCCTTTATGCAACAGCAATTTAATAGAAAAGTTGGTGAAGAGACAGCAAATGGCCCGAGAACAGGAGCTGTGTCGAGGACTGAAGCCTTTGCACATGGTGCGTTTGCTCCTCCAACTGAGCTGCGCAGCATGCCGGATTCATTTTAGAATCGATTTATAAATTGAAAATTACTTCAAAATCAGATGCTAATTAAAATTTCCTTGCACAACGTCGTTCTGTCCTCTCCAGTCTTCAATTTTCTA
The DNA here is from genome assembly GCA_902982915.1 of Phalloptychus januarius. Lineage (NCBI taxonomy): Eukaryota > Metazoa > Chordata > Actinopteri > Cyprinodontiformes > Poeciliidae > Phalloptychus > Phalloptychus januarius. Next base: position 8,938,667 of record CADWAE010000466.1, on the reverse strand, counting down.
TTCCAGGTTTTCTTGTCTGCTGCAATCTTGAACCAACCATTTATTCTTATATAAAGATCCCTTTGGGAGAGCATCCTGATTCGTTTCCTGGAGGCATATTATTGTGTTTGCCTAGAAGCCCTCTCTGTCTTTCTCTCTCTCCTTCTCTCCCTCCCTCTCTCTCTCGCGCTTTCCCTCCTGTGTATTTGTGCTACTATGGTATCACCTGTCTGCCATGATCACATGATAGGCTGTCCACTGAGAGCTCATTAGCTCCACAACTGCAAGGACTGTTCTGCAACAACACAGAGATAGTTTATGAAGAAATTAATATACACTCCACGCTCTGTGTTGCTTGGAATCTAGTTAATGGTAAAACTGACGTTGTAAAGCTGGTAAAAACATAAAGTTTCTCAAAATTTCACTACTGTAAGTTTATAGGAAAAATGTTGACTCTCAACATTCTTTTTGAAGACCATAAATAGACGGATTTATGCTCTATATTCTTTAGTAAATGTAAATTAGCCAATTTAAATGGACTAATTACAAATATAAAACTTAGCAGAACAACAACAGAACATCAATTTGAAAATGATTAATTTTTTTTTATTTTTAAAAAGGTGAAAAACATGTTTTTCTTTTGGGTATTAAAAAATAGACATAACTATAAACAAGACCGACAGAGTTCTTTTTTATTTAAGGACTACACATGCGACCACCCTTAGCGGTTCCATCACTAACCAGCCATTGCATAACTTCCTGATGGAGATGAGATTTGTGACGGCAAATGAATTTCTCCTTGAGGGACGATAAAGTTGTGAATAGAATTGAAAACGGGACTAATGGGCCAGAAAAAGTGCATTTGTCCTCCGTCTCAAAGCCAAAATCAGATGGGGAGTGCATCGAGGTAAGTGAAGAGATGAAATACATGTCAAGGGTAACAGACTTGCACCCGGACACTTCCCACGAATGACTGGCCATTACTCTCGCCTCTGTCAAATACTTCATCCAAACTGGCATCCTCCCCCCCAGTGTGGTGAGGACAAAGTGATCATGAAATGCCACAAACAGATGTGAGGCCGCATTCAAAATGCCATGCCATCCTTCCTTTGCCCCCACCTGTATCTGCACGCACTTCAACTCACTTGTCATAGTCCATGAAGAGCTGCTGCTGACTCCGAAAGGAGTTTAATCTTCTTGCTTTGAAGTTTTCTCTCTGTGAGCTTCGATGATATAATGGAGCCATAAGTTTCCTTGAAATAATCCCTGTTCCATTCTGTAAGGTAACACTCTAGAAGAAAGGCTGTCTCACTGACGCAACTCAGTTGTTCCCGGACTGTCAGCCGTCGTTTAGAGACATAGCAAAAGCTTTTTCAGAGATGAACAACTCAACCCAGGTTTGACTTGTCCATATGTTACTGTATATCCCAGTCAGTAGTGCAGTCTATTTGCATATAACCACTAGCTATATCAAGTACCACAATAGATGGCATCCAGGTTATTTTAAACTTCTGAATGTAAGGGGACAAAGACAATTTCATCGTCAGTCCTTGCAAGGTTGCTGAGGAGTTGGTGCCTAAGCCCAGCAGTCAATAGATGAAACACCTGCACAGGTCGCAGGTTTGCCTCCATGTAAAGTCCCGGTGACAGTGAGAAAACGGCAGAGAAGGCATCCCGGCAGCTTGCTGCGTCGGACTTGGTTTATCTGACATTAGCAAAACATTATTAGGTGTTCAATAACAAGCTAAAGAGTCAAGAGTGTTTGAGCAGAGTTGAGGGTGAGAGGATGCATTGAGGTGAGTAATGGACACAGAGGTAAGGCTAATTTGCATATTTATAGGACTTTGCATATAAAATGAGGCCAAATTGTGGAGCTCTTCTAAGCAGCAAAGTCATTTAACCTTGCACACTTGCAGGTTTTGATTAAAGTATTCTTATACCTTTTACAAATAATTTTAGAACTTTAATTAAAGCTGCTGTAAGTGACTAAAATGTATTTGAATGTAGAGCAAAAGCTAAGCTGAATTTAGAAAGACTGGGTTCACTATTATTGATCGTTAGTTTTAAGCTCACTCCCGGTACAACACAACATAATGCATACGTCTATAATCCTGTCATGTTCCTTCCTATAGGCAACGTAATAAAATTGCATAAATGAGTTGGAAATAATTAATATAAGCCATACAGTGACAATTTTGCTGAAAGCTTTACTATTCACGTGGCTCTGTTCCATGAAATAAAGAAAGCCAAGTGAAGTCATATAATTTTATGTTCTGCAAAATCTGAGTTACCAATTTTGGCCTCGTTCCAATGCAAATGATTTTAGCCGAACCTTACACTTTGCATGCAGGGAGAGAGGGGTTCTTACTGCGAGGCCTGAATATACACCTGAGGATATCTGAGGCGCTTTAAGCAAGATGGATATATTCCACCAGTTCACCATTTATTGGCAGCTAACTGCACACTTCAAAGCTGACGGTGCTCTCTCTTTTTCCTGGTTCTGATTAGTCAGTTTGCCTTCTGCTTTTTCAGCCCTTTTGTCCGTCAGTCCTACTCAGCTAATGACCCTTGTCAGTCAGAGATGTAACAGTCAAGCAACGTCAATAGATGTCTCCACCCATGATTAGGTAATGAACTCGGCACATCAACGTTTTGGCCGGCTTCGATACAAACAGGGGGAGCTCAGAAAATGGGCTCTGGCATGCGCAGAGGGCTCCACAAAAGACACTTGTGTGGAACAGGACAGGAAGAATGAGCTAGCTGTTGGAGGCGAGAGTGAGGGTTGACCAGAGGACAGCGAGGAAGCATCAACACTGGCTTCCTTTTTAGCATGAGACAGGAGATGAGGAAAGGGGTGGGGCAGAAAAGCAGGATAACAATGTCTTCAGATGTGGCAGAGATGATGAGAGGAGAGGAAAATGGCTGAAGACAAGAGGTGGAGAAGAGCGGCAGAGGAGGAGGAGAGGTAGCGGAGCGGCGTGCATTATTCATCCGTGCTGACACATCAGAATTTGTGATTCATCGGGAGAAGGGCATCAGTCAAGTCACAACCTATCTCTTAGCCTTCACTCATATATACACACGCAGAGACGTGATGAGCACATGTGTAATTGCGAATGGCCTTGCGGTTGAGGGAAAAGGTAATAATTATGGGTCTGGAGCAGCAGAATGATCCTTTAGAGTGAACAGACTGAGACTCAGATACATATTTACATAAGCAAGCACTGGAACAGGTTTCACCACATATAGTGGATGTCTAACATGTGTTTATGTAAATATAAATTACTTATCTGCTTATTTGCAATTAACATTGTGCAGCCCATGCTACCTCATGCTATGATTTTTACATCCTGCAGTATGTACCTTTATGTTTTATGTTGTTCCAAGTGGTCGCATCTATTTGGAATGAAAACAGCATTTTGTTGATTGCAGGCTTAATCTCGATGTAAATGATTATTACAATAATCATATCCTTCATGCACTGTACTCCTTCTGCATTTCAGCCATTTTCTTTTATTTTAATCATCTTCATGTTATCCCTTTTAATCTTTGCTTACATTTAAATCTTTGGCTTCAATGTTTAAATTCCTTATAATAATCTGTTTCACCCCATGCTTTATCTGGGTTTATCCTAATCATCACCTAACCTTTTTTGTTCTTCAGTTTAGCAATATGCATGTTGCTATACGCATGTCTTTTCTTAAAATAATTTTTCGGCCTACTTGTGAGTTTAGGTGTAAATCGACACTGCAGTTACTGTGGGGATGGGAAAGACAAGAAAACATGCCATTTAAGAAAGCCTAATATGATTTCCTCACCTTTGTAAGTGAGGTGAGGTGATATGGACAAATTTGTCCATATCTTCAGTCAGTGTAGGGACTAGAAACTTTAAGACTGAAGAACTACAAATAAGGCTGGACCTCAAACTTGCACAGTCGGATCATATAAAGTGAGAACTGCAGCACAAAGTGACTCTGTTCACTTTTGATAAATGTCACAAAGACTACATTTAGCTTATGCATCCCTGCCTTTTTATGTTGCAATATTGCATGCATTGACTAGAAACTATTTTAACCCAATTCATTGTTATTAAGTAGTCTATATAAATGGAGATATTTAATTGTTATGTTCAGCAGTGAAATAAACTGACATGATCACATTATACTCAGTTGTCCGCATGCAGTTTGCAACAGTATATATTTCTTGTTTCAGTTGCATGTGCATATTAATTAGTCTATCAGCTCTCAAGGTTCTAATATTGGATAAAATAATTAGTTGCACAGACAGAAGCACCCTATCAGACTATTATTATCTGCCAGTACACGCACAGTACACAAATAACCACAAAATGAAAATTTTGTATCAGTAATCCAATAGCTAATCACCATTTTTAATAATAATAATAATGATAATAATAATAATAATAATAAAAAAGCCTTGCAAAAAATTCTTTTTTTTAATGCTGTGTTCTTTATGAGGTAAAAAAAATACATATTCGATCTTCGTGAATGTGAATAATTATGTGGCAAATGCTATAAAGTCTCCTTCCCATGATATCAGCAGAAATCCGTCCTGAATGTTTTACAGCCAAGTTGCTGCACGTCATCTTAGCATTCATGTATGTAATTGGCTGCAAATTACAAATTTTGTCGCCAACAGGAAATGGATATTGGGGTTTAAAATACTACGCTATAAAAGTGGGCCTATTGTCCATCTTTACTTTAGATAATGTGCCTCAAGAGACAGTGTGGTGATATAAAGCTTTAACTGAAGCTTAAAAGTGTAATCTTACACTGTATAAAATTAATATCTCCCTTATTGCTCCTCTGCTAAAGGTTTTGTCATTTAGCAGTTCAAATAAAAATATCTAAATGCAACAGAGACAACTTAGTTATATCCATGACTAAGTTGTTGTTAATGTACTCTGAGGTGTTAAATAGTCACACTGTCATATCCCCTTCAGATAAACTTGAGTAGATCACAGTGATGACCCTCCCACCAGTCGTTACTGTGCACTGCTGGTCAGATGGCTGCTGTTTTCACTGGCTTACATACTTAAGGTAAAATAATAAATAATTAAAAGACTGTCATTGGACAAGTCTGTTTTAATACAGTTAGTAAGCTATAGGTGATTTGTTAAGCAGCTGACAATGTTACCCTGCAGAATAGGGGTTAAAAAGATAAAATATTTTTATTAGGTCTGACTATTTTATAGAGATCTACTATACTTGAAATATTTTAAAAGGGAAATTGTTAATTATTGTGTTTTGCAGTACCATGTAAAATATGTTGAAACTGTAGTATTTTTATTCCAGGTTGTTGTATTTTGGGAATTTCATACATGCGCCTGACTGGACAACTACAAGTAATAACTTCTTCAAGCGTTCAAACAGAATTGAGAATAAAAATTGTTGCACCAATACCTTCATCAAAAACCACAAATGGCTGTTGATAAAACATGTTACCTGATGTTGCCCGCGCATGCTATGTTCTGAATGCTGGATGGCTGCGGATTATTTTCCAGCGAGCCTTGCGTCAACAAGACAGGAAGCAGAGACGAGCCAAAACATTGCTGCTTGGATGACTTTGAAAAGGTCAATTAATATCAATGACTAGACAACAACAAAGTGGCTGTCTGCTTGTAATACAGGTGGCTACGCTTGCAGTATCAAAGTTGATGTTCTCCTTCTTGACGTCTGACTGGTGCAAAGCAAACCTCTAACTGAGAGCGTCTAAGGTATTCTGACGAAAGCCCAAAGACGGAAGGAACGGGTCACATGAGAGGAGAGACACAGAGAGCGAAGCAGTTAGTAAAAGACTGGAAATAAATCTTCAATGAAGCCTTTGACGTGAAACCCAAGCTGCTTTACTGTACAGATGGGACAGAAAACCACTGAAGCCACAGTGTGGCATGTTTTTTTTTTATGTGCATACCATCACAAATCATGCCATCATTTCATTAGGTTCTGCACCTGAGTTTCAAGATGGAATCCATGTGGCACCAAGCATGTCCAGACTCCTGGACATAAATATTTAATCCGTCTCCAAATGACAGCCTTTCATTCTGCTTCACTGTGACTTCTCCCTTTCAGAATTATGTAAGCTTTAAGATCTGTGCCTTTCTCCTGACATCACAGCATCTTGTGCATCCTTTTTGTTGTCAAGAGTGGAGGTAGGAGACAAAGTAAAAAATCAGCAGGATGTTCTCCTTAAGACAGGAATCCATGCGTAAAAATGACTGATTAAAATAATTAGTGATGTGGAAATGGTCTGGAAGAATAACCAGCAAACACACACTGACTCCCTCTGAGGAAAGAAAAAGGGAAAAAAAAAAAAAGAAAACGGTCTATTTGTGTGCGAGGAGGAAGACCTCCCTTGGATTCACCACAACAGTGCAATTTTCCACTTTACAGAAAGCCACACAGCGGAAGCAACAAAAAACCTTAAACACGCATTAAGAGTTTATACCATTAAACTCCTCCAAACAAACAGCAGCCCTTGGAAAAATGTGTCAGCTCCAATAGATATATGATTGAATTACATTTTGCCTTGCATGCTTAAGTGGCTCTGTTAAAAACAAATCCTTCAGAGTGCAATTCCAAACACTAATCAGGAGGTCTTAGAAACAGTGGCTATGTATGGAAATGGGTTTAGTTTAAGCATTGCTACAGAGCAGCAGATGCAGCAGCCGCTCCATTGTCTTTCCAAATAAGTCCATCCGCTCCACCACCTGGTGCCTTCCACACCTAAAGTCTTTCTAATATTAGTTTAATGGCCCATATGCATTCATAATGTGTCTGTGATTGTCTCGTGAGAAGAGTACAAAATCGCATTATCATAATGGGATTTTTAGTTTGCAGTCAAATATGAATAAAACATAGCAGAATTTCCAGACTTCTTATTTTAAATGAATATTCAAGCCGTTATACCGGGTATTTTTCTCCTCTCTTTTCCCCGCATTTTCTTCTGCTAAATAACCTTCCATTATACAACTGTTAATGAGGCATAAAAGCTAAACTAATTGTTACTCTCCCTTCTTTCAATAGTGCCATCAAAAAGAAAAAAAAGAAAAGAAAAAGCCACTTTAAATGAGAGAGGATGTGGAACAAAGGCTCTGCCAGTCTGCACTGGTCCCTTCACTGCTGCCCAGCCAACAATGAGAAGGTGACAGGGGAACACACTCAGACGCGTTTGCCAGTCAAACCCTGATCTTTAATTCAAACTGAGATCAGGGTTTAGAGAGTGGAGTTGAGGGGGGAAAAAACACCAAGAGCATTGACTGTCAATGTGGAATAAAACAATTTCAGAAAATGCTTCCTTCTTTAGTTTCTACTCGACAAGTGAGAATAACCAGGCTGGGTGGGTGGGGTGTGCACCGCTGCCCCGTGTATTAACAGTAAAAAAAACAAAAAACAATGCAGAGTGCGGCTCACCTTGGTAAAGAAGTGCTCCGTTTCTTGGCAATTTGCTAAATTCATGTGTGGATGTTGGCAGCAGGAAGCCGCCTTGGAAACAGCGAGGATGACTGTAATCCAGTGGCAGCAGCGGAGCTCCGCTCAGAAGAAGGTCTGCCTTTGTGGAGGAGGCTGCATGCTCACATCGCCGGTGTCTTTCCTCCCTCCTGGCTGTCCGATGCGATCGGGCTTCTCCGGAGCGCAGCGGGTCACGGGGCTGCCGCTCTCAACCTATCTGTCGGGGGAGCATTGCTGGTCGGGGGGAAGAGGGGCCTCGAATAGCTACTGCTGGCTCGATGCTCTGCTCCCTGCTTTCTTGCTTAATGCCCTCCTCTCTTTCTGTCTCTCTCTCTCTCTCCCTTTCTCTCCCCCCCCTCCTATCTCTTACAGGAGCTCTGGCCTCCTCCTCCCCCCCCAACACATGACGTGATGCAGCCAGCATCTCCTATAGCAACCGTATCCCCCATCACCCCTATTAGCCCCATTACCATCTCGCATCCACTCCACCACCCCCCGGCTGTCCCCGGATCCCTGACTGGCGCATGGAGGTGGATGCTGAGGGTCCTTGCTACTGTGTATTGGTGTGTCGTATCCCCCCCTCCTTCCCGCATCACCCCACTGTGTTCCCAAACTGAAGATAAGCACCTTCCAACTTCGCAGATTGCCGTAATGCTTCGTCTAATTATATCTGCTGGCAACAATAGAGAATCAGAGTGTCCAGTATTAACTCCCACAGAGCAGACATACAGTATGGCTGGACTTTTCATTCCTCTCGGTCAGGAATTTTGCTGTATATCAAAGACGGCATAATAATAATAATAATAATAATAATAATAATAATAATAATAATAATAATAATAATTTAATCTAGTGAGCCTATTTTACATTTGAAATCAACCACTTTGCATCCTTTTGTGTGACTGTAAAATAGTTACCTGCAGCTTATTTCAATCATTTTTTTAACTTTTCCTTTTATAACACGCACAATGCTGTATTACAAGCATTTGTGGTTCTTAAACTCCAAGACAATGTTTCAAAACTAATGAAAATCCACAATCAAGATTCTCAGAAGATTTTAATTTTCCATAAAAGCAATTACTAGTTTAAAAACAGAACTGTCATGAACAACAATCATTGGGAAAACTGCTGATGTGACAGTTGCCCATTAGACATTTTAGTAGTAGTGCTAAAGAAAGCACTACTACTAAAGCTGAAGCTAAAGGACTGAAGCTAAAGGACTTCACTGTGCCTCATTTCAAATGAAGGTAAAATTAAATTTTACTTAGAAGTGAAGATGGGGTGCAGTGATAACGCAGGGCTTAAGCACACACCACATATGGAGGCCTTGGCCCTCGACGGGGACGTCGCAGGTTCGATTCCCGGCCTGGCAACCCTTGCCGCATGTCTTCCCCCTTCTCTTATTATCCACTTTCCTGTCAATTCACTATCAAATAAAGGCTACTAGAATCAAAGAGACCTGAGTAAAAGACCAGAGTAGCATGGAGGTTGATCGCATCCATATTACTCTGCACTGATGCAGTAATTAATCCAAAAGATATCTGAACTAAAGTTTTGGGTGCAGACACTGTATTGTACACTCAGACTCACATTTGTGTGATCAAATAATTTCATACATCATATATTATATTCTATGAGCACCTAATTTTTTGGTTTCCATCAAAATGAACAGAAATGAACTTTTGACAAATAATGTTTGCATTTAATCAAGATCAAATATGCATTTTAAAACTTTAAAGAATTTGATGAAACAAATGAACTTCACTTTGAAATTCAAATTTAATGAGCTTCACTTGGAGAGGAGATAAAAATATCAACACTTAATTAAAAATACTGTAAATTATTGAAATATATCTCTTTGTACAAAATAATTAAATTTCTTTGCCATATAAACACACATTATTTTCTGAGTTCAGACTTATTTCATTTAACTTGGAACATAATTTGGAAAATGTTTTTAACCTTGAAAACGAAATAATAAATAATGAAAAATGAATGAAAATTGCCTTTTTTACATGTACTCTCTCTAACTTCATAACAGCAATTCAACAGAATTATATGCCTTATAAAATTTGCCTAATGAACTTTTGTTTATTAGTTTTTTGATTGTCTGCAATATTGGCATTTAGGTTGTACATGTGCCATCAAGTGCTATTTATAATCATTGACAACCACTAATTTGTTCACATTCTCTTTGAATCTTTATATTTTTATAATTCCTACTTGAATCTTCTGCTTGTGTGTGAGCACAGGGAAAGACCGGGATGATGTCATCATTCATTGTGCTCTTCTAGTCATTAATACTCTGCGCTGCAACCCAACGGGCTTGTAAGTATGGAAACAAAGCCATGACCAAAGCAAACTCCTTAGCTTTTGATAATAAATTGCCAGAAATATAAGAACTGACTTGTTTCTTTTTATTTTTTGCTAAAGGTTTGGTCTTATTTAGGTCACACAGCATGACAGTATTTGCAGCCACAAGGGCGAAATCTAAGGTGTTGTTAGTGTGACGATGCAGGTCGTTCTGACACCCTCAGATTTCTCAACGGAGGTCTTATTTCTTGCCGCTGACCCCCTGGCAACCCTCTGCAAACCGAATGAGAATCAGCCACTCCAGTCAACCAAGATTCATCATCATTTAGTTGCATTACCAGCACTTATGTACCTCCTAGCAGTGTGTTAAAAGCCATTTTCTTTGTATTTGTTGACATGGAAATTAACAAAGTTTGCTGAAAAATAAAAAAGACCTACAAATCAGATAACTGCCATCATCTTTCAGACCAAAAGCAGCAATTTTCCCAGCCTTTCACAAAGCGTTTAAGAGACAAAGGGTTCTGATTTCATTACCTTTCTTTGTTGCTACTGACATCTAGTGGGCACATTCTATGATAGTAGAGTGTTTTGTGGAGATAGGAGAACACAAAAGCATTCAGTTTGTGGAGGGTTTTTCTTTTGTCATAACTGTGTCACACTGACAAAAGGGAATAAAAAGAAGCTTAATTTAATAACTAAAAATATTTTCCAGTATTATCTCACCCAAACACACAGCCTGAATAACTGTGTCTTCTGAGGGGTCATAAGTTCAGGGTTCCCTCACATAAAAAAAAAATATATATATATATATATATATAATTTAATAATGTTTCTGCTCTTATCAAGCTATATGATTTGTACATGCTATAAATCATGACGTTTCTGTAGTGCAGCTGGTTTCTGATTTGGCTGACTGGCATAGAGGCTGTTTCACCGATTGTATTGGTATGTTAATCATAAACTTCTCAAAGTTTATGATTTCTGCTACCCTTTTTCTGCAAATATGGACAAACGTGTATCAAAGCTTTGAATAGTAAATAAACCAATTTAGATTAGGCTCTGTTTAAAAATTGCAAGTCAAGTTTAAAAATGTTTAAGTAAAACAGCAAATAAAAGGTCAAACCACTTCCATTCTTTTTGTGGGTTTTCCACTCTGCGCATGAACAGTTAAGGTTAAGACAGCGGGGGAAAGCACCTTCTGAAATAAGACAGCCATCAATTTCAGCTTAATGACAGCTGGGGTGAGTTGCTGCATGGGTTGAGCAGTTTGCCATCTGGTATCATCCAACATTGTGAACAAGACACCTGCTTCAGCAAAAGCACATTAGCAGCTAATAAATATCTGAGGTTGAGCGTCCGGCAGTATATATTCAATGCTGTGTTTGCTTCCTGAAAGGTTAAAGCAACCTGCTGCTGGTCGTGTGTTCTGTCTGCCACTCACCCCGCCTCCCAGTATTACGTTACCGTATTCCCAATTTCAGAGCTGAAGCTGGGGAAGAAAGATCCCTAAAATTAGCAAGGTGGGTGCCCTGTCTCCACCGCTGCCCAGCAGCAGTGACGTTAATTGCAACCTATTTATACTCAGGGAGTTCAGGACCCAGGAATATCAGGTTTCTCTTGTGCTTTATTTTGGCATTCTCAGGTTTAAAATGAGCTGCGGAAAGCCTTGAGATGGAGAGCTGTAATGTGAGGTCACAGATCAGTGTTTAGCAACATGCACTCCAATGGGGTGAATAAGATAGTTTATTTTAATTATGACATAAAACTTTTTACCAGTTGGTGTTTTGTGATCGACTGGCCATACAGCATTGCATTACAATTAGAATTGAAAACAGTGTTTCTGATTTATCTGGAATGAACTGTGTCAATATGAAATTAGCTTGATTGCAAATAGCTGCATGCGGTATGAGGTAGACTGACATTTGTTGCAGCTGGTTACTGGAAGTAAACCAGCTTCCAGTTTACTTCCAGTAAACTGCTATCAAGATTGCTGCTATCAAGATGCAGCAATCTTGATAGATTGCTGCATCTATCAAGAGATGCAGCAATCTCTTGATAGAAACATCAGCTGCAACTCCTGCAAATGCTATGAATGCAAATATGACAGTAAAATCAAAGAAATAATGACTTGTAAGCTGAAAACACGGACACACATATTATCTTTTAATTCTGAATTTTATTCAGACATCTCCAAGACACTTTAGCTCTCAAGCCGTCATCAGGTAAAATGAATGAGTTCAGTAAGAAAGGCGGCGTCAGCTTGGAGCCTGACTGTACGGGTTCCAAAGTTCACAGAGCCGCTTGGTGTGCTTTCAGTGTCACACATCAGCAATAAATACAAGATCAACAAAAAGGAAGTCTTGTGTTTGTAAGACTAAGATGCAATAATGCCTGAAGGAGCCATCCGTTTCATTTCTGAGCTGCATTTGAGGTTAAAGGGCAAAAGTGGGACTCTTTCATGGACATACAAATGTCGGCCGTAATCCCCACTGACAGTCTGAAGCGGTCTTATTGACATTCAACTGAACACATTAGCTGCTGGTGTAATTACAGAAAGAAGATGGATGTAGACATACTTCCAAGCTTTGTAATATTAAACAATTTGCTGAAAGAAGATGAGAAAACCAAGAAGGCATTCTGAGTTAATAAACTCAAAAGACAGCAATTTACTGTGAGCGAAGCAACCCGAGTCAATTATCTCTGTCTGTAGGATAAGCATGTGCCATTTAGAAGAAACAATTCTGCAGAGATACTTTTAGCTTGGAAAAAAAGTACCTCTAATTGAAATAAAACAAACTGCATAGGCTGGAAACACTAATAGAGTTGAGTTTGTTGCTGCCCGTTTAGTACAATCCAATCAATGCCAATTACCTCAAGTCTTTCAAGTAATTGTTCTAGAGGCTGACAAAGGGTATTGCAGTCTTAAATATTAAGACACTGAAGTTACTAGTCCTCTAATACTGTTGAATTAGTGTCCTTACCCTTTCTTCTTTTAAATTAGATAAGTCAGTAACAGAATGTTTGGCACAGTAATCTAAATACATTTCCCATATTAGACAGACATTAAGTGAAAAACCTGCTAGTTTGAGTTGATATATAAATGAACAAAACAAGAGTTGAACTACTATAACCACACTTCATTTCCATGCATGTTCTCTGAATATCCTGATCGGATGCCAGGAATCAGAAGCCTTTATTTTACAAAAGCCTAATCATGGTGCAATGCTCCTTTTTCGTTGGAGAAACTCAAAAACAGAGGAGGTGGAAGTAAGTCATCAATTTGCTAGTCACAACCAAGTCTCAGGTCTTTTCATTCAAGTCGCAAGAAAAGAGACAAGTCAAAAGTTCAGCTGAAAGGTCAAGACAAAGGAATTCTAAGTCAAGTCTCAAATCGTCAACTTAGAGTCATAATCAAATGTTACTAGTTTGCAAAAATATTAGGAATTCCAAAATGTATTTGTTTGCCAGACTTAAATGTTAATGATTACATAGTAAAACTTCTGGTACATTCACATTTTACACATGACACAAATAATGTCTGGCCTTTTTCACCGTTTCTTACCCATCTCAAAGCCTTTCAAAGAAAGCTTATTTTCTGTAAAACTACTGTCACTGTATGTACCCATGTTTTGTCCAAATAAGATAAACAATGTTAACACGGAAAACAATGGTTGCTTTTAGAAAAAAACATCTTCCTAAAGTTCCTCACCTAAAATGCCGGATGAATTAGAAACCAATATATGTAGAGAATGACTTCTAGATTAGAAAATGACCTGGAAATTGGCTTATGCTTAGAAAATGTAAATATTTTCTATTTTTCAGACAACTTTCATTTGAAGTGTGGACTTTTTCCTGACACGGAGATTTGACCTGTTAAACAGATCGAGTTAATAATCACTGTGGACTGGCAAATCAGGATGGTAGTTTTAACAAAATTTAGATTTGTTTTTTTTTTCAAACCTATAATTAGAACACCTTTTGACAAGCATGTAAAATAATTGTGCAGTTGTTAAGCTAACTAAAAATGTTTAAGGTTGTTGATTATTCATCTAATTTTTGATCCGCGTGTTTGTTCGACAATACATATTTTTTGGACCATCTTGTAATTTGTTTATAACTAATTAAATGACCTGAGAAATTATTTTCTGTGGTACCTCTGTGTACCCATTTACGCAACATAACTGAGTGTTGTATAGGACTATGGGCAGGAAGTTTAAAATAGAAAGAAACTAATAAAGCAAACTCTGTTTTAATAAAGAGATACATTCAAATCAAATTAAAATCTGAAATCTTAATTTGATTTAAAATTTTAAATAACTTAAAGTAAAAAATCCAAGTGAAGATTGAGTTGAGGTCTTTAGTCATTACATTTTTTTCCCTTCCTATACCAGAAGCCAAGCAGTTTAAAGCAGTCTTTGTGACTTCATCAGAAAATGTATTCCAGATCAGAAGCAGAGATACTCCCAGAGGATGTGGGTTTATTGCTATTAGAGCCAGAAGTGGAGAAAATGATGAACACAGAATGTTTGTTAAAGGGGAGTCTCTTCATGGAAGTCAGTGGAGCTCAATGAAAGCCTCCATCTCCTCAGAGATCAGTCCCCTGTAAGGCAGCCTGTGCTTTTCAATCGCACGAGCTGCCAGGCACTGAAGGGTGATGTAGTTCAACGGGTACAGTGCCGTGTGGCCGCCGCTGTGATCATCCAACAGCTCGTAAGCCGTTTTCCTCTGAGCGTTCGTCGCGTCGAAGTGGGCCCCCGCCTTCACCAGCAGCGCCATTATCTCTGGGCAACCGTTGTTGGCGGCAACGTGCAGCGGAGTGTTGTTCTCACAGTCCCGCGAGTCGACATCTGCGCCGCACTCTAGGAGCAGCGCTGCCACCGCCTGGGAGGGGAAGCGGCCCACTGGGTAGCGGCCCACAGAAGTGGTCTCTTTGTCCACGGCCATGTGGAGCGGCGTGAATCCGTTCCGACCTCGAGGGTTGAGCTTGAGCAGCCGGTAGACTGTGTGCTTCTTTTGGTGTTCCTGCTCGGGGTTGCACTCGAGCTTTTCCAGTAAAAAGATGAGGTGGAGGATGATGGAAAGCGCCTTGTTGAACTGAGGGGCTTCTGGAGGGTTGTCTCTCTGTGCCACAGCTCTTTCGACTTCCCTCACGCTTTTCCCCAGCACAGTCATTAGATCCTGAAAGGTGATGCGAGTTGACAGGGTGCCTTTAGCCCTGTCCTGAAGAACAAAAGAAAAGAGCTCTGCGAAGGAGAGGAAACTGGAGGCTGTCATGGGACTGAGGGGGTCCAAGTTGCTCTGCTGCATGTCTAATGCATATTTCCACAGACTGATACAGCGCTCAAAGTTGCCCGAGTCAGCGTACACAGCTCCCCTGTACCGAATGTAATACGATGTGTCCGGGTGGGAAGGCCCAAGGATGCGCTCACGAACCAGTAAAGCCTGCATCCTCATTTCATCAGGATCTGTGATTAAAGCTTCAAGCTCCTCTGCAGTGCTCACCTCCTGGGCACATCCGTAGGCAGGTATGGGAGGACCAGGCGGAGGCTTTGACAGCGATCCAGCTTTGTCGCCCGCCTCCCTCAGTTCCATGGCTCTTCTCCAGTACCTCATTGCTCCCAACAGATCACGTTTTTTGTCCACAAACGTTGCTCCCAGTAGCTCCAGTGCATCAATCCGCTCCTCTCTGGAAGTGTGGGGCTGGTGGGCCAGATACTCCACAATGTTGGTGTGACCCGTTACACTGGCAGCCAGGAGGGGGGTCATCCCATACCCATCCCTCTCCATGCGAGCGTTGCACTTCAGCAGCATCTTCATGATGTCCAGACTCCCAGACTCAGCGCAGTCGTGGAGGGCCGTGTTCCCTTTCACACTCTTTCGGTTCACGTCAGCCCCACGGTCCAGGAGAAACTTGGCTATCTCCTTGTGGCCCTTGTAGCAGGAGATCATGAGGCAGGTATGGCCGTGGCGGTTGGCGACCTCCATGTCCGCTCTGTGCTCCACCAGGTAGCGAACGATCTCCAGGTGGCCGTCGAAGCAAGCCGCTCGGAGCGGGGTGGAGTTGGTTAGCGTGGCGTTGTTTACCGAGGCGCCGTGTTTCAGCAGCGTCTTCACCACGGGGAGGTGACCCGCTGCCGAAGCCGCCCACAGCGGTGGAGCCCCCTCGATCGTCTCGCCGTCAAAGTTGACCGAGCCACCGAGTTCAACATTAGCTTTACAATGTTCGAGCAGGTAGTCTACGACCTCTAAATGTCCGTACCGAGAGGCTATGAGAAGCGCGGTGCTGCCCTGAGTTTTCTCCTCCGCTAAAGCCTCCAGTTCCTCTGGAGTTTTGTTGCTCAGCAACTTCTGGATAAGTTTCAGCTTACCATCTCTGGCCGCGTTAAAAACCGCCACGGTTATATCCATTTTACAGGCTGTGTGCTATGGCACCGCACACCAACTCCATGCCCACTTGCTTATAGAATATCTGAAGTACCTGGGTTTAAGTAGTGGAGCGCCGGAATCTTAGTTTGGACCCTGTTTCTGACTCATATCTTTCTGCCATTTTGAGGTTGCTGTCAAGATGGCGTTTGTGCTCTTTGACAGGTCTCTGTTTACAAGTGAAGCCTAGCATTCTGGGTAATGTAGTCTTAACACAGAGATTTTGTACATGAAGTAGGGAGTGATATTGGCAGAAAACTACATTTCCGATGAGTCAATGCGAGTTAAATTACCAACAGCTGATGGCTTTCTTTGTTATGGTTGTTCTAACCAACATTAAGCTTTATTTCTGACTGACAGTCAGCTGACGACGAACTCACAAATTGAATGAAATTATTATTATTATTATTATATTATTGTTATTTTATTATTATTATTATTATTATTATTATTATTATTATTATTATTATTATTATTATTATTATTATGTGCTTAAACTGAACTAGACCTACAGCACAAACGAGTTTCAATAAGAATTTTTTTGTCATAGTTTTGCATTTTTTACACAAAAAACAATATAATATAATATAATGAAAACTGTTTTTCAATCTATTTTACTGTGTCCTTACTCCATTTAAGTCACAAATTTTAGTGATGATAAAACAACCTGCATCTACTAGACAGTGAGGCCTCATCTGATATGAGCACTTTGCTCACAGCAGTCACAGATGGTTACTGTTATTGCTACATACTGCACAACATCCTGAAAACACAATTTCTATTGGAAAACATAGAAATTGTGTACAATTGTGAAATCAGAAATGCCCTTGCATTTCTGATTTTATGGGGAAGCTTTTCTTCAGCAGGCACAAATTCACAGTTAATAGGATGATGGATGAAGCAAAAAACTAAATAATACTGAAAATAAAGCTTTTGAAGGCAGCAAAAAACTTGAGACTGGGGTGAAATTTTGGCATCCAGCAAATCAGGGACCTATACAGAGCGAGAGCTATAAAGTGATCTAAATCAAAGTCTCAATATGTGATGCTCACTGACATTTTCCATCTTTTCTGCCTCAGCTGGAGCTGGTTTGCAAAGAAAGCAGGGTGAATAGTTTTAGAGACCTTTATCTGTGGTAGCAATGAAAGCTTGCTTCATAATATTTAGTCAGGTAGAAATTCAAATGAATGCCACATTTGCAGTATCTAATTTGTTTAAAAATATACAAATTATGTATCCACAGTACTTTGTGTCAGTCTATCACAGAAAACACAGACAAAACACATTGACATTTGTCAAATTTATTTTATTCATGGCGTCCCATCAATTTTCCATATCTGTTTGTGACTGGTTTCTATCCTCAGGTCAGGATTCAAACGCAGGATTTGGCACAGTTGTAAGTGCCATAATGCGCAATAAAAATTATTTTTCTGATTATTTTGAGCATATCTCAACAAAGTTTTTATGTTCCTAGTGCACAAGCTCTCTCCAGCACTTTACATCACAAAACTTTGAACTACAAAGTTGAAAAGATTGGATTTGTCCTGTTTTATTCTTTGGCTCTCCAGTCTGTAGAAAATTGAGCTCCTTCAGAGTCACAGACGAACGTGTCCCAAATGGGTGCTTGTTGAGACTTATTTCTGTACTTCAGAAGTTAATGGAGTTGGTGAAACATCACCCTCGGGGCATAAGCCTGAAAGTGCTCTGAAAGTTAATTTTTACTTTTTTTTAAATGCGATTTCTTTCCTCGCTCTTTCCCAGGGTTGTAATATCTTTGTGGGCCATAAAATATCAAGATGTCCAATTAACCTCAAACAAGGCAAGTAAAGTGGCTTGAACGCTTATTAATATTTTAAAGCGTCTCAACATGTCATTTTACTCTTTCACCAGCAGAGGACGCATAACACCCACAATGTTCCGTATTGATCTGCACGGATCAGCGTGTATATGTGGTGTACGGGAACAAATAGATTTCCATTTTTCAACTGAAATGCTAGGGACATCAGTCTGTGTAGATTAATTATTATCTAAGCAGGATGTTCTGTGTGATTGCCACCCTTATCGTCAGTTTAAAACTCATTAGAGGAATGCCTGAATTGGATGTGTGGATTTAAAATTAAACAGGGAGTTTGAGCACCCAAAGAGACAATATTGTTTGCGAAGAACCACTAAAAGCCCCACAAAATGGCACCCAGAGTTTGCAAGTCTCAGAGGACACAGCCTCTGTTCACGAAAACAGGAAGCTTTTCTTGGCGCAAAGAGGGCTTTGAACCATTGTTATTGTCCTTCATTCGTCCTTAGAAATGACAAAATGAGAAGAAGTAAAGTTGCAGATTGGAATAAAAAATCACCTTGCTGTATTTTAGTGCGCTCTTTATTGGTAAGTTCTGAAACTTCTCACATTGTATCAGATCATATTTACAATAGCAGTCTTTCAAATCCAGTCTTTCAAGTACATAAAGGCATTTATCATTTGCACAGTGACATGCAAAACTTTTGCACGCAATAATAGAGTAGATTTATTACAAAAATACAACTTCAAGTTAGACTTATGAACCGAAAAGAGCTACATCAGAAAGGGGGAACACCTTTTTGGAAAGTCAGCGCATCAAGAAAAATACACAAACACTGCTCTGCCATTCACAATGCTCACATACCAGAAAGCACTTGAAGTATGTCTGCATGTCTTTGTTTAAGCTTAACTAGTCATGACAAGAGAGACTTTATTGACAAACACAACACTGTGTGCAAGATGCAGCTCCTTGGTCATTGGTATGCTGCTTCTTGCCCAGTATCCAGAAGGGTGGGATGAAAACGTCGGCAGAGGGGAGGCGAGCCGCTCGCTTTCACTGGAGCCTTGACAAGGTTTCCCTAGAGGTTTGCGAGCAGCTCACTGAGCAGCACCTCCCTCTCACCTAGAAGCACATCTCTCTTCAGACTGGTTCCTTTGTTCACAACCTTTATCTTCATGGCCAGATTCTTCACTTGCGCCTGGGGCAGTGCATCGAAAAAAAAGTCTTCATTGAACACCGGGTTTCTGCTGTTCTTGATGATGGTGCTCCGTTGTTTCTGCTGCTTGCCGGGGTTCAAGTAGAGTGCCACACAGCAGTTAATACTTTTCAGGTCCGTCTGCCTGTTGTAGAGGGCCTCTGCGGCGAGCACGCGCACCCTTAGCCGGGCGGCTTCGGGATCGTAGTGAGTGCTCAACCTCAGGGTGCCCCCTTTGTGGAGATTGATGGTGTGCTCACGCTGCAGGAGATCCGCGGCTGCTGCCCTGGAGCTGCCGGCTTTGGCTCCTCGGAAGGCAGGAGAGGGGGGACAGCGCGTGCGGCGCCGCTGCATGTTGGGGCTGTTGTCGGCAGAGCTGCATTCATCAGTGGAGAGAGAACTGTGGCGCGCCAGGGAGCGTCTTGCACGAGATACCTTTGGGGGGCAAATGAAAAAGCAGCAGGTAAATATACGAAGGATTTACTTCTAGCTCAGATAATACTATCTGACTAAAACAAGCAGAAGTAATCACCTTGGCCTGCGTTTCCTGGGTAATAGATCGAAGTAGGGAAGCAGACCTGGAGAGGAGGGGGGAGTTAAATGGGGAAGACTCAGCAGATGAGCAGGTGTCACTCTCTCCTCCACTGAAGTAGCGATAAGGATTGGGGTCAGCTGGGGCCAGCAGAGTCCCCCCTTGGGAGCGCCTCTGGGAGTTTGGGGAGTTAAGGGGGCTGTTGGGATCACTGTGGAACAGGCTTTCCTTGCGTCTAGTGTGAGGAGATTCTACCAAGGTGGAGAAGCCATAGGAGGTCTGAGCTTTTGGCACGTATGGCAAGGACATTGCAGTCTGTGACTGGGGGTCAGCATTGGTATTGACGTCCACGGTGTGCTTGTCCATTGCCCCAGAGCCCGGCTCGTCTGCACTCTCTATCTGAATGATGTGACGGTTGGCAGACTTTTGCAGGTTGCGGGAGAACAGGCGAGGGCTGCAGATGCCCTTGCTGTTCCGGGCTCGGGGGCTCTGGCTGCAGATAGCATTGTCGGAGGAGGAGGGTCTCAGATTGGTGCGGGGCTTGGGTTCTGGGCTGGTGGACTCCTCAGGGGGGCAGCAGATGAGTTTGGGGGGGATAAAGAAATCAGGGATTCTTTCAGGGGTGAGCACATTGGCATAAACAGCAACGGGAATGGCCTCTGTCATCTGCGGGGGCTGGGAATGTGTCCCACTGCTCTCCACAGAGCTACGCAGCTTCTCCAGCAACCACATGCCCACTCAGATGCTTCAGCTCAGCGCTTAGTGATGGAGACAGAGAAGACAACAAATGAAACCCAAACAGACAAAAATATCAGAATCATTTTAATTTGTTCTTATAAAGAAATAAAAATAAATTGTAAATATTTATATATATATACTATGAAAACATTACTGTTACTATTATGAAAACATTAAGTATTAAATTAACTAACTACTAATTAAATAATTGTAGATATTAATTAGTAATATTAAAAACATATGTGTAATATTTACAAAAACCTTTTTGCAAAAATTACAGATATTACAATTGCTTATAAAATATAGATGCAATGCTACATTATTTTTTCATGAATATTTATATATAGATATTTGCACTGCTTTACAGAAATAAATACTCATATTGCATGTATTTCATTACTGTATATTTGTTTTAAAAACTGAAATACTGAGCTCTTAATCTGAAAATAAAATAAACACTAAAGCAAGTAAAAGGTTTTAGTACTTAAGTTAAACGTGAGAAAACCAAGCAACAATAATAAACGAACTCAAATACATTCACTGCAGAGCGAGTCGCAGTTTTTATTCGCTTCAAACGAAGATTTTGTTTCAAGTAAACTGCTTTAGGCATCGCGAATGTGTCTTACGAAATTAGATGCTGCAAATAAAAGGGCATTTGCTTGTCAAACAAACTTTTCCTGTCGCGCAAATCCACATAAAATGTCTTAGCGGCACTTTAGGAAACAAACCCACCTGTTGCTGGTAAACTCTGCTGATCAAAACAATGAAGCGCTCGTCGCAGCCTCTCCAAGCTCTCCGTGCGTAAAAGGGTTTTTCCAGCTAGTTGAAGCGCTCTCCTCAACGCTCGCCAGCCGGAAAGGGGGGGATGCCAGATCAGGCACCCTATTTATATGACGAGGTCTGTGACTTCTGAGCCAATGAGAAGATTGTGAAGCCTTCCCATTACATTAACCATAAAACTGTTCTCAGCGCAGGAATGCACGCAAAGGGAGCGGGGCTTCAGTTGTTGCAAAATGACTTACGGTTTTTTTCCATAACTATCCCGTAAATTTGGATAGAAATCGCCTCCCTTGATTGGGTTTGGTGATTTTTTTGTTTTGTTTTGTTTTTATTTTTTGTTTAAGAGTGAAATTTTCTACTAGAGAGATCCAATCAACATACCCCATTATTGCAACCATATTGTTGTGGGTAAGTCACAACAATCTGTTGTGACTTACCATCAGTACTCCATCAGTACTCATTGTACCATTTATATTTTAAGAGAAGCTTGTATACTTTTACACTGATTAGTTACTTTTTCACACAAGAAACAAAATGCAAATGGAGTGGGGAAATTTGTCAAGTTGGAAAAAAACCTAACTGTATTTTTCAAATGTTATCAAGCTTGGCGTGCATTTATATTTCTCATTCAAAGTCCAAAACTTGAGGTTTTTTTGGCTACCCTTGCAGTAGCTAGTCCTTTGTTAGCTTTTGCACATCTGAAGACTGAAATATTTTCTCGGTCTTCATTTCCAACAAACTCAAACTTAGTCAAACTAGACAGAGAGCATCTGCACAGCAGTTTTCATATCTTGCCACTTGTTCTCAGTTGGCTTTGAGTTTGAACTTTAGCCATCCCATGGTATCAATAAGATTTGATCAAAACCAATTCAGTTGCCTCTCTGGCTGTACGTTTAAGGTTGTTGTCCCCAGTCAGAAAGAACTCAGAGCATCTGCCAATTTTCTTTTTCTCAATTCCCAATTAGATTAACTCACAGTTGGAGTTTTACAGGGTGCTTTGATTCTAAACAATTTCACTGTTGCTTTGATTGCATGTTTAAGATCAGTGTTGTGCTGGAAGGTGAAATTGCATCACAGTCTCAAGTCTTCTGCAGCCTATAACAGTTTATTTGTAAGGATTTTCCCAAAGTAAGTGCATCCATCTCCACATCAACACGATCCTTTTAGAAAATAATATACGCTCCACAGTAAAAGATGTGGGTTTGTACTTTGCTAAACATTTGGAAAAACATTCATCATCCTCCTTTCGATTCACAGTTATTTGCTAGTTTGAAATGGTCTATCACACAAAACCCTCAAATCACAAGTTGGAATACTTTTGCTAAGTACTTTAAATGTTAAATACGACAATTCAAATTTTCATTCTGCTTTGATCAGCTTGCTTGTCAGCTTTGCAACAAAAAACAAAGTGTAACAATGTCTCTGTTACAGTTCCTACAGTTGTTTTCAGACACCCCTGGCTGTTTTCATGAAATCCCACAGTTCATCCATAAATCTTCCAGTTGCCGACATGCTGCTGACTTTGATCTTCTGCCAGAGTGTGTCCCACATAAGTCCTTGGATCTCCAGACCCTGCTGTTCTTTGTGCAGAAAAACTGTGACAAATACCTGAATCAAAAGTTGTCTTCTGTAGTTTGGATGCAAACTCTGCAACGGTCTCCCCGCTGATTTTGAAGGCAGTGCATTAAAAGTTATTTTTAAGCCAGGAAACATATTTTTCTGCATTAATGTTAGAGCCACAACAGATTGCAGCTGAAATCAGATGCAGAGGCCAGATGGAGGGTCATTTACAGTCTCACATGGTTTAAAAAAAGCGCCTTTAGTAAATAGGATTTTTTTTTTTTCTTGTGACATAATTTAAAATAGCTTCCATATTTTCTTCTTATCCATCCAGAAAGATGCAAAATAGTTCACAACGCAAGGGCACAAACAAAGAAAACATAACATTAGGTGGTGAATTTCCATTGTCTTCAATCTTTAGCCAGTTTCTGCTTGGAGCAAGCCAAAAATGCATTCAGCCCACAGACTGTTTTGCCAGGTGTTAAACACGGAGGTGGATCTGTCATGGTAGGAGCAGCCATTTCGTAGGAGGAACTTGGACCAGTCATTGTTCCACAAAACATTTTAAACATGGCCAAAAAATGTGAAGGCAACCTACAGAACTAGAATTGAATAATTTAGGCCTAAAACCATCCTGTCCCAGAGGCTGCTAATATGGTTTCTTCTTGCTGATTGGATCACAGGAGAACAGTGTGGAATGTCTTCATTGCTGGTATTACAATGTGTTCCCATATGTATTTTAAGTATGAAGAAGTTATGTTTTGCACAGGGGTTCATTCAACTTTTTTTTTTTTATTTGTAATTTTTTTAACTATAAACTTTAATGGATGGAATTGGATTCTATCAGATAAAACATACAACAGTGAATAACTGTGAAGTGGAAGGAAAAATATGGACTGTTTTCTTATTTATTTACAAATATCTAAAAGTATGCTTGTTTCTTTGTAGAACCAGCTTTTACAATGGTTGAAGCTTCAAGCATTTTGGTCTCAGATAGTAACTTGAGTTACAGAATTGGACTCCAGTACCACTTACTCAGAAACTTAAAACTTGACTCTGACTTGAAGAGTCAAAACTTGACTCAAACTCGTCTTGTGAGATTCTATTATCACCATATTTATCTTAAGCAAAAAAAGTGAAAGCAAGCCGCTTGGCACTGACCACAACAGACAGGAAAGGCACTGATGCATGTATTTTCTTTTGATGTGTTAGCTTATGAGTCTGGGACGTTCATGGATGAAAATGCATCAACTGATCTCAAAAATCTGTTTATGGAAAAACATTAATAACAACCAGAGGGTATATATCAAGTTAAATACATAAAATTATTTTGGGTCATTTCTGACTGTTCATTCAGAAACGTAACATTTCTCATTTCCTCACTACAGCACATGTCACTCGTTATGTTGTAATTCATAGTGTTTCTTGTCACACGTTGACAGCAGAGATTTTAGAACATGCTTTCCAATTGGATTAAAAAAAGAACTGCAACTCTTATGAAGGGGAAGAAAATCTGTTATAGGACAGTGCAGACATTTGCAATAAAAGTGTCTTTATTAATGGACAGTACAAATTCACCACTACTTTAAAAAATGAACAGGAGAATCTCAGCATTCAAACTCACAAATCTGTACTTTTCCAGAGTTGTTATAGCTCAAGACAGAAAGAGTGAGAAGGCTTGCTTTCTAGAAATCCTTGTGCTCTTGTTGAACCAAAAAGTGAATTTTTGCAGAAGATTTGTTGTCAGAATGCATCCCCCAGAAAATGTCCACATGGTGCAGTTTAACGAGTTATTACTGATTTTCAATTTCAGACCTATATAAGACATTTTACAGAGAAAGAAGATTAAAGTTTTGGGCAAAGGTAAGAGTCAATAATAAAATTCCCAGAAACATTTAATGATTCATACAAACAACTGTGGAGTTAAATAATATTTAAAAATGTATAAATGTGCAAACTGTGTGAGATCTAATAAAGGAGATAAAGACATTGTAAAATGGTGTAAAAATGATTAAAAATATTTAAATACAATATTGTGTGGGTGTGTGTGCGGGAAGCTGAGAGATTAATCAGTTTTGTTTATCAGTCTTATGGCCTATGGGAAGAAAGTGTTGCACATTTTGTGCGTCTTTGCTCTAATGGAGCGATGTCTCTTGCCAGATGGCAGAAGATCAAACAATCCAGGAGCTTGATGCGGTCCATGAGCAAAGTCCAGTTATGTATTTTATGCTTTGTTTGGTACTGTTTAATTAGTTGTAGTTCAAACTCATTGTTTATTTATCAACTACAGGTCACATGTTTTTAAGTTCTGCTAAGTTCAGCTTCAAAGGTTTCTTCATAAAATGACATGAAAGTCAGGAGAGATAATAATTTCCAATGCAGTGAGTGAGTAATGACAACTAGGTTGATTAGAACTAAAGTCAATTGTCTTCTGGGTCTCCATTAAGATCTGTGCAATGTTGTTTCTGTTAAACCAACTGACCAGCAGCTTCACTTCCATTTTATAGCCTGTTTTATAGTCACAGCTGTATATATTTTACACATTTTAATATTTTCTTCTATTATCAAAAGTGCAAACGAGAGAAAAGGTAGTGGGCTATGCACACAGACTTGGGAGCTCCCATACTAATAGTAAAACTTTATGAGATCACGGTATACACCCAGAAGCTTGTGGTCTGTCTGACCAAAAGTTTTAAATGCACTTTCAGAAGTGGGAGTCTACTAAGGTACTCCTAAATTTTAATAGGGAGTCATAGATGATAAAATTAATAACTATGTTTTTGCTTTATTGCGTGAAGATTTTCTGTTCAGTTCTATGGAAATTGTGTATAACATCAAATGTATAATCTCCATTTTGGTTTTATATTTATAATTTATTCAAGGAGTTCTCAAAACGTCAAGACTGTGAGTCAAGGCTTTCGCAATCTAATTGTTTATTTTCTCAGTTAAAGGAGATTTTCAAACAATAATATTTTACTTGAGGACATATTACAATTTTTGCTTCTGCAAATAAAAGTAACAAAATAAAAGTAAACAAAAATATGATGTGATTGCAAGGTGATAAAATCATAATAAATACAACACTAAATCCTTGATTCTGGAAGAATTTTGGAAACTTAACTCAAATATGTGAATGTACTTTACACTATTGCCAAATGACTTTCAAAAGGCAAAAAGATAAAAAATGTGCCAAAAGAGAATTAAAATGAGATTTTGAAAATAAATACTTGGTAAAATATAATTATCTAAACATACATACATTTCTAGAACTGGGAAATAAATATCCTAAGATTTTCAAAAGTAAAATTAAGGAATATCTGTGCAAAACAGGCCAATTTAAGCTGCCTTTCTAAAAGTAGAATGCAGTCAATTAGTTATATTAGTTACAAGCCATTAGCGTTGGACATTATGATGATTCCTCCACTTACAACCCACTAGACTTTCCCCATTTATTCATAATTTTTCTCTCTGTCTTTCTTTGTCTTTGTCTCCACTCATCAGGTTTCTCATTCACTGTGGTGATGAAGAAAAAGAGTCGCCTGGATCAAACTACTAGTTACAGAAAATATATATTTTTTCTCCTTACAAAAATTATACCAACATATGATGGAATGCTTTATTTTCCACTTCTGAGAAAAAAACACAAAACATTCTCCACAGCTTATGCTGTAAACGAATGAATAAGTGTTCATGGTGGACGGTGTGGCTGTCAGCTTTAATTGGATACCAAATAATGAGGCTGTGCACACTTATCTGATTCTTCTGGACCTCTCCAACACAGCCCTGTGGTTGGAACACGCCATTTTCTTTCTCCAATTAGGTTCCTGCCGTAGGCAATCCTCAGCACCAGTAACTAGCCACAGCGACAAACCACGTCTCACATATCACTTTGACTCACAGTCGCCTGATCCATAATATCACCAGCCACAAGGTGTTTAACAATGTAATGGAGGTTTCTCTTCTGTATAAGCAGAAATTGCCTCAGGGGCTCTTGTGAGTTGTTTTTAGCCACTTGAGCAACTTAAATTGTCATCCTTTTATAAGCAACACCTGATTTATAAAGAGAAAATGTTGATTGTTCTAATTTGTAGGCTTGTTGATGTGCAAAAACTTGTTTTGATGTATTGTCTTTTAACATACTTTTAATGTAGTTAGGTTACGCTGTGCAAATCTGTCAAGTTTGCACAGATTTGCAAAGTTGTGTTAGAATGTCTTAGTATGTTTTGTTGACAGGAGCCAAGCAATGAGAGCCAATGGAGGTGAGTGTGAAGTTTTTAGTTGAAAAAAATGAAAATAAAAGAAGCTCACAAGCCATATGATGAGAAAAAATGATTTGGAACCAGCGGGAGATAACACTAGAATTTGGCAGTAGGTGAAAGGAAATGAAGAGTTTAAATACTAAGGGGCTTGGCTGCTGGATGGAGAATGGGTGGCTGATTGGAACAGGATGCAGCTGGGAGGGAAGACCAGGCAGGTACAGCAAGGGGAGAAGAAAGTAAACAAGTAATCCAACAAAGGTATATCGCTTTACCATATTGCTGAGTCAAAAGCCAGCTTTAAAGTCAGATTGATTTAAGATTTATGAAACTGATAATAAGACCCAGTTAGAGAAAACATTTGTAAAAATAAATAAATAGATAAATAACTGATCCGATGTTGCTCACACAAAATATGAAACTTGTTTACAAAACTTTGAAACATGATGCCAATTATTGTTGCAAACAGCTTTGTGGTGACTGAGTGTCTATGTACTATAAACAATGACTCTACGTTCAATAAACATTAGAACATTACTGTGCATGGTGAAGATCTGATAACTGAGAATTTGTTGATATGCTTAAAAAACATTTTATGAAGAACATTGACATTTCCTCAAATATATATTAGGTAGGAAAGTAATTAATAATTGCCATGGTCAGTCTATTGACAAATCTTAACCATTTTCACTGGTTAAACATCTTGGACAGCTTGTTAGCAGCTTATTAGCTGCATGAATTTTTATAACTTGTCACCTGCTGCTCATCAAAAGATAATAATTGTCCACATAAACTGGGCTCTGCATTTTATTCTTGCAAGAGACTCCTGTTGTTGTTTTTTTGTTTGTTTTGGCATCACAATGTATTTCCCATTTATATTTTGAGATCATTGAATAACAAAATAAAAAACTAGATAGGAAAGAAAATTCTGTATTCTATTTTATGTTATTGTAGAGCAAAGTCTGTTTAAAAGCATAACACAGGGCACAGCAACTGAAATCAAGAGTCCACCTACGCTTTTCAGCAGCATCGCCTTCATTATGTTGTATTCACCTCTGGATGTTATTTGGCTGTCATTATTATTGGCCTGATAAGCAACAATTGGACCCACATCACAAAGAAAATAGCTGGGATTTTTTTTCTTCTTTTTTTTTGGTTGTGGGTGTGTGTGTGGGTGTATGTGAGTATGTGCCAGAGAGAAAGAACCTATTGATTTCAGTTTTCATCACTTACATAGTCAGTGAAGGAAGTTGAAATCTCCTCCAGGAAACAGTACTGAAAACTTTAAGTAAATGTCAGAGTAAATGTCAAAAGTCTGTCAGCCTCCACACTTCTATGTTCTTCTGTAAGGATTTTTGGAGCGCATTCGTTCCTCTACATAAGCAATGGAGTCACGCAACTCCAAACCAGTCGGCTTGAATTGACTTAGACGCCGTAACATGACTCGACTAAAAAACACAAAAAAGAACAAATGAAACACACTTTGCAATCATGTAGCATGAGGTAAACTGTTTACTCCTCTCGTAGAACTCAGGTTATATACGATTAAATATGTAGTAATGGCGCTCACTGTGATTATTTACACAGTATTTCATCAGATTAGACTGGTTTATTTCAAAAGAAAAAGTTGTCTAAGACGATGGGAAAAAAAAAATCTTTATTTCCGTCAAGGAAAACCTGCTCATAATTCACATCCTCTAAATGCAAATATGTGAAATTTATAAAGAAACAAAGCAATTCTGTTCTTTAATACATTTTCCAATTTAACTGATTCTCTCATCGCCTGCTTGATAATTGGATGGATTATGGTTGCCTGATTAGATTGGAAAATAAAATAAATCCCTTCCTCTTTTTTTTAATAAGAAATTCTGATTACTAGTGAAATAATTAGGACCATGTCATGAGTATATCAGCAGTGTTCTAACAGAAATAATAAGAATCGTGTTTCAAGGCACCGATTGCAAAGTGTTACTATATATGAAATACATCTTTATTTATTTATTTATTTGTTTATTTTTTAAAGAAAGCACAAAATATAATGATCCATAATAAAGACAAAAGCTTTCAGTGTGAGTCACGGCCATGCTGAGATGAGAGGATGGTAGTGAGTTGAGTCATGCGTATAAGTTTGGACCCAATAGTCTTATTGTTTCAATTTTTAGCACATTTCTTGAACATCATCCCACCCCAGCATGCCATAACATCGTTTAAAAAACGTTTTCAATTTCAGATTGTTGAATTTTTACACATTCTATCAATGAAATAACAAAAACTGAAATGTGAAATCACAACATGCTACTCAGGTAGAAATTCTCACTTATGCTCACAATTTTATTACTACTCTTGAAGTAAACTGAGAACAAACACTGTTGGAAAACAACGTGGGCTTACACAAGACTGATTCCAATTATGTACAGTTTTCTACATGCAGGCTATGCTTCATTGAATCAAATGAAATATTCACATCAAGACCAAAGTAAGGTTTGCATAAAGCGATGCCCCTGTCCCTCGTGCACAACCCCCTGAAGCGTGAGAATTAAAAAGTGCATTCAGATGATGCAGTATTTTCTTAATTGAGTCATGGATCATTCGCTTGAAATGAAGTCCGTCTCAATGTCCTCTTAAAATGCATTGCAGGAGGCAATTATGTGTGATCAGTTGCGGCACCTCACACGATGTCCCACAATATTTTGCAGTTCAAATGAGCACCACATCTGTATCCTGCAGTGCACCTCCTCTTGCCTGTTCTCCACTTCCACTTGGCAGAGTGGAAAAATAAGGAGTGAAAAATATAAGGAAAGAATAAAGCAAAGCTTGCAGCTGTGATTTGGTTCCCATTTATTGAAAAGTCTCTTATTAGATTGACATTATTTTTGATTGTCGTGACTCCTGTACTGATAAATAAAAAATCATGTTTAAGAAAATTTAACTTCAAAAAAGAATCTTGCATAATTGTCAAAACAAACCTCTTGTGTTTGACTCTTCTTCATTCCAATTCTTTTACTGACAGGCTGCCACACCACAGTCCCTCTGCGGACCACTGGGCTCATGAGATTGAGTATTCACGTGAGAGTACTCACCGGAAATCCCACTATAATAAATATGAGCCAGACAAGCGAGGCTTGCCATTTCACTTTTTCATTTTTTTCTCAACTTCCAGGTTTCCACAACAGGTATTTACCATATTTTTTTTTTGGACAAGTGAAATGGGCTCCAATGGGCTCACCACCTATGGGAGGGGCCAAAGGGGTCGGGTGCATTGTGTGCTGGGTGGTGGCCGGGAGAGGGGGCCCTGGCGGTCCGATCCTCGGTTGCAGAAGCTGGCTCTTGGGACGTGGAATGTCACCTCTCTGGTGGGGAAGGAGCCGGAGCTGGTGTGTGAGGCTGAGAGGTTCCGATTAGAAATAGTCGGTCTCACCTCGACGCATGGCTCTGGTTCTGGAACCAGTCTCCTTGAGAGGGGCTGGACATACTTCCACTCTGGAGTTGCCCGCGGTGAGAGGCGTCGGGCAGGAGTGGTCCCCCGGTGAGCCCCCCATCTCGCTCGTGGGGTTTACCCCGGTGAGCGAGAGGGTAGCCTCCCTCCGCCTACGGGTGGGGGGACGGGTTCTGACTGTAGTTTGTGCTTACGGGCCGAACACCAGTTCGGATTACCCACCCTTTTTGGAGTCCTTGGAGGGGGTACTGGAGAGTGCCCCTCCTGGGGACTCCCTCGTTCTATTGGGGGACTTCAACGCTCATGTGGGCAATGACAGTGAGACCTGGAGGGGCGTGGTTGGGAGGAACGGCCCCCCTGATCTGAATCCGAGTGGTGTTATGTTGTTGGACTTCTGTGCTCGTCACGGATTGTCCATAACGAACACCATGTTCAGGCATAAGGGTATCCATGTGTGCACTTGGCACCAGGACACCCTAGGCCGCAGTTCGATGATCGACTTTGTCATCGTTTCATCTGATCTGCGGCCGTATGTCTTGGACACTCGGGTGAAGAGAGGTGCGGAGCTCTCCACTGACCACTACCTGGTGGTGAGTTGGCTCCGGTGGTGGGGGAGGATGCCGGTCAGACCTGGCAGGCCCAAACGTGTTGTGAGGGTCTGCTGGGAACGCCTGGCGGAATCCCCTGTGAGGCGGAGCTTTAACTCCCATCTCCGGCAGAACTTTGAACACGTTCCGGGAGGTGGGGACTTTGAGTCTGCGTGGACCATGTTCCGTGCCTCCATTGTCGAGGCGGCATACCGGAGCTGTGGCCGTAAGGTTGTCGGTGCCTGTCGCGGTGGCAACCTCGAACCCGTTGGTGGACCCTTCGGTGAGGGATGCCGTCAGCTGAAGAAGGAGTCCTACCGGGCCTTTTTGGCCTGTGGGACTCCGGAAGCAGCTGACGGGTACCGGCGGGCGAAGCGGCATGCGGCTCGGGTGGTTGCTGAGGCAAAAACTCGGGCGTGGGAGGAGTTCGGAGAGGCCATGGAGAAAGACTTCCGCACGGCTTCGAGGCGATTCTGGTCCACCATTCGGCGTCTCAGGAGGGGGAAGCAGTGCAACACCAACACTGTGTATAGTGGGGATGGTGTGCTGCTGACCTCGACTGGACGTTGGGCCGGTGGGCAGAGTACTTCGAAGACCTCCTCAATCCCACCAACATGCCTTCCATTGAGGAAGCTGAGCCTGGGGAATCTGGGTCGGGCTTTCCAATCTCTGGGGACGAGGTCACCGAGGTGGTTAAAAAGCTCCTCGGTGGCAGGGCCCCGGGGTGGATGAGATCCGGCCGGAGTTCCTTAAGGCTCTGGATGTTGTAGGGTTGTGTTGGCTGACGCGACTCTGCAGCATTGCATGGACATCGGGGCAGTTCCCTGGATTGGCAGACTGGGGTGGTGGTCCCCTGTTCAAAAAGGGGGACCGGAGGGTGTGCTCCAATTACAGGGGGGTCACGCTCTTAAGCCTCCCTGGCAAGGTCTATTCGGGGGTCCTGGAGAGGAGGGTCCGTCGGATAGTCGAACCTCGGATTCAGGAGGAACAGTGTGGTTTTCGTCCTGGCCGTGGAACGCTGGACCAACTCTACACCCTCAGCAGGGTCCTGGAGGGTGCGTGGGAGTTCGCCCAACCGGTCTACATGTGTTTTGTGGACTTGGAGAAGGCGTTCGACCGCGTCCCTCGGGGAGTCCTGTGGGGGGTTCTCCGGGAGTATGGGGTACCGGGCCCTTTGATACGGGCTGTCAGGTCCCTGTACGACCGGTGCCAGAGTCTGGTCCGCATTGCCGGCAGTAAGTCGGGCTCGTTCCCGGTGAGAGTTGGACTCCGCCAGGGCTGCCCTTTGTCACCGATTCTGTTCATTACGTTTATGGACAGAATTTCTAGGCGCAGCCGGGGTGTTGAGGGGATCCGTTTTGGTGGTCTTAGGATCGCATCTCTGCTTTTTGCGGATGATGTGGTCCTATTGGCTTCATCAGAGCGTAATCTGCAGCTCTCACTGGAGCGGTTCGCAGCCGAGTGTGCAGCGGCCGGGATGGGAATCAGTGCCTCCAAGTCCGAGGCCATGGTCTTGAGCCGGAAAAGGGTGGAGTGCCTACTCCGGGTCGGGGGGGGTGTTCTGTCTCAAGTGGAGGAGTTTAAGTATCTTGGGATCTTGTTCACGAATGAGGGAAGAAGGGAGCGGGAGATCGACAGGCGGATTGGTGCAGCCTCTGCAGTGAAGCGGGCGCTGTACCGGTCCGTCGTGGTGAAGAGAGAGCTGAGCCAAAAGCGAAGCTCGATTTACCGGTCGATCTACGTCCCTACTCTCATCTATGGTCATGAGCTTTGGGTCATGACCGAAAGAACGAGGTCCCGGATACAAGCGGCCGAAATGGGTTTTCTCCGCAGGGTGGCTGGGCTCTCCCTTAGAGATAGGGTGAGAAGCTCGGCCATCCGGGAGGGACTCAGAGTAGAGCCGCTGCTTCTCCGCATCGAGAGGAGCCAGTTGAGGTGGCTCGGGCATCTGGTCAGGATGCCTCCTGGACGCCTCCCTGGTGAGGTGTTGGCACGTCCCACCGGGAGGAGGCCCCGGGGAAGACCCAGGACACGCTGGAGAGACTATGTCTCTCGGCTGGCCTGGGAACGCCTCGGGATTCCCCCGGAGGAGCTGGCCCAAGTGGCTGGGGAGAGGGAAGTCTGGGCCTCCCTCCTTAAGCTGCTGCCCCCGCGACCCGACCCCGGATAAGCGGTAGAAGATGGATGGATGGATGGATGGAAATATCTTAGTTTGTATTTTTCCCCATGGCGGATGTGTTTTACTTTGACATGTGTTTTACTTTTACTCAATCATGTCCTGCCCATCGTATTTGCTGCGTAGATCCGAACAAGATCTGACGCAGTTTCAGGAAATCACTAGCCTTGTGTAAAGCTCCATTGATTTTAACGTCTTCTATTTTCTGCATACATAATCTGAACCGATTTTCCGTCAGATCGGATGCCAAAACAGATTCTGTGTGTCTTGGTGTCATCTCTTCTTTAATGTCACTCGATGATTATCATAACTAGTCTCAAACCTGCATAAAGAGAGATGGTTGGAACTGTGACATTAAAAACAATCATCAAGACAAGGACAAAACCTTAGTTTGCCACAAGGTGCAGTGCCCTGGAGCCAAAGGCAAACGAAAGAACAGGTGAGTTCAC
The DNA here is from genome assembly GCA_902982915.1 of Phalloptychus januarius. Classification (NCBI taxonomy): domain Eukaryota; kingdom Metazoa; phylum Chordata; class Actinopteri; order Cyprinodontiformes; family Poeciliidae; genus Phalloptychus; species Phalloptychus januarius. The sequence continues at coordinate 8,904,978 of CADWAE010000466.1, read as the reverse complement.
ACTGGACTCTAGCAATAAATGTGTCTTGCTCTTTCTTTTCTTCAGGTTCGAAGGGTAAACAAGAGTTCAGACAGTAGGTACAAGTTGAGTGTTGCTGCATACAGAGTTGTTTGCAGGTCGACAGGCAAACACATATGATGCTCAGTCGGCAGTCAGAATCTGCAACGACACGAGGAGCAAAATCTTTCTTCAAGCACAGATTTGATTCGAGTGTGATTTGATAGATGAAAACAGCAACCTGTCGGAAATCTGATAAAAAAAAAGAAAAATATTACAAAAAAATATAATTGGTGACTCTGTGATCAATCTAATAAAGATCATGTGTCAAGTAGATTGCTGTATATCTAGAGGCCACAGCAGCAGAAGCAAAGATGTGAAGAGCAAAGGACACAAACACACACAGGGAACGATACGAGTAGAAAGAAGCAGAAGGAGGATAAAAGGGGAAGACAACTCCAACAGACAGTCCTAATCATTACCCTGTGGTTTTCTGTGTGTGCTTTGCATCCGATAACCATCATTCATGAATCCAAGGCATCAGATTTCTGGTAAAACACTCAAACTGCAATCCTTAAACTTAATTGACATTTAAAACAAACAACACGACTGTTGCAAAAAGTCAGCGTATTTTAAACTGCATGAAATTGTGCAGATTTCAGAAGAAATTATTTTCCTTTACCTAATCTCTAAATGTGTGATTGTAGCGCACACTAAGGATTCTCTCAGACACAGGCGGATAGATATATGAAGTTGCACAAATTTGAATCAATTTGAAGGGCATAAAGACACGCATGGTAATTTTGGCATGCTGCAAGTCTTTCAAAGGAAGGAAAAAATCTGAAATAATTATTGCTTTTTTTTTAAGGTTAGATAGACATTTGCTTTAGCAGAAACAACAAATAAAGATGCTGTTAAGGAAAACATAAAAAGATCAGGTTTATTCTGAGAGAGATGGAGCAGAGAGGTGACTCCCACTTTTATTCAGTTTGCCATTTGATAAAAGATTTGTTAAAACTGTAAACTGATTTTACTCGGTAAGCCACTAATCTGCGCATGCAGCCCCTGGGGCTTAGTCAGTATGTTAAACAAACAGCTGGCAAAGAAAGCGAAAGACAGACAGAGTGGATTCTGGGGTGCTTAGTGTCAGTCTTTGGTGGCGGTGATAAATTTGTTGTAGGATTAACTCATCTACAGTACAACAGACCACAAGCCATGTGTGTACATGGAACAAATAAACACAGCAAACAGAAAAAAAGAGGAGACAGATGGAGAGGGGGTGAAGGCGGTACAAGAAGAAGCATGTAAAAAGTGAAGAGTGGACCAAGACCATCTGTAAAACAGTTGGGAGAAATAGTGTAGAGAAGACAGAACATGAGCAACAACAAACACCAAAGTGCATAAGTCATTCAGTTTTATTTAGTCTGGTTTAAACACCAAGAAAAAGATAATGACACATAAAGCTGCAAGCCTGACATCCATTACATCATCTGGCCAAAAGCTTGGTAAGTAATAAGAAAAAAATAAAATAAAATTCTATTGCATGTGCATATCTACAGGAAACATAAATATGTATAAAAAAAATGAGAGCAGTGAAATTTTTTCAGCAAAACAAAGCAAAGCACCACTGCTTCAGCCTTACATTAAAACATCTGCTTCTCAACATTGGAGAGGAACAAATATCTCCAGCAGAACCAGGTTGAGTACGAGCAGCCATCTTTTATGACTAGCAAAAATAGACAAACAGAGAGCAAGAGGTCAAACTGTGCATCCAATAAGAGGAAGGAGACAGAGAATATATAAGCTAATACACATGGATACACTCCTTCTGTCATGTTGTTTGGTGGTGAGTGGATCCAAAGGCAGACAGGCTGTGGAAATAAATTAATGGAAGTGATTTAATTAAAAATTGACAATAAAACAAGACCTTACAGAGTACCAGGAAGGCACAGAGAGCAGGAACAGACGGAGACCACAACATGGGATTAAGCAAGTTATAACGGTAGGAAACAATGAGGAGGGGTGTTTAAATACTGGGAAAGATAATGCTGGAAAAATAGGCTGAGGGTGATTATTGAACAGGGTGCAGGTGTGAGGGAAGAGAACAGAAGGTAGGCTGATGAGAGAGAGAGAGTGGCACAAGGGAGCGAGGAGGTACGAGGTAAATGGAAAATTTAACCTAACCAAGACAAAAACTAGGCACAATTGAGCAACAGAAACAACAGAAACAAGGCTGATCTAATCAAAATCAGAATAACTAAAAGGCAAACACGAAACAACGAATGATCAAAACTACAAGCCACCACCAAGAAAAAGCCAAAGCAGCCCAGGATCCTTCCTGACATGTTCAGCTGCATTAATGCTTTACTACAGTCCCAGCATTGCCTCTTTGCATAATGCACAATGATAATGACAACAAATTGTGTGCTGCCCAGATGGAAAATCTCTTCTACGCAATGATTTCATAAATACACATAATTGTGAGTGCACTACGTTCTACTTTTCTCCCACTGTGAAGGAAACAAAGTAAAGCACCACAGCTTTAGCCTTACATTAAAAACATGTTTTGGTTTTACCCAAACTTATTCAGGCTGTGAAATGCCTGCTGTTTTTCACATGATAGTCCCGTATGTTTCCTCCAGTATTTTCCCAACTGCACCACCAACTTATGATCCATAAATTAGTTTATATGGTGCCTTAACCCCTTAACCTGCAGCCTGTGTGCCGTTTTTCAATTGTATTTTCCAGGGGTGAGGGTTAAGGGGTCAACCAATAGCTGTCTTGATGGTGAAATAAAGAAGGTGTGGAAACTTTACGGGATAGGTTGGTGGTGATTTGCAGGAAAAGCTTTCCAGTTATCACATATTGGCAAATATTTTTAATAGAGTCGTACAAAAGGATTGATGTTCTGAAATCGAAGAAAAGGCACTGAGAGGCTGCTTGAGGGATATAAATTGATCAAGTTTTCAATTTTATTTAGAAAATTGCTTGAAATTCCAAGCAATAAGTTGGAAAAATTAACAGAAAGGTCTCATGACTTTACAAACACAAGTTAGAAAGTAGGAGGGTTATTTACTAACCTTGACCTGAAAATCTAATATTACCATCTGGTTAAAAATGTGAACCAGATGGGGCTATAAAAATAGTCTTTTGATTATTGTTATAGCCTGGAATCTTTCATTTATTTAAAAAAAATATATATATATATTTTTGCTTGAATAAATACCACCAGTGGCACTGGTACCAGAGTACCAGGACATTTAAGAAAGCACAACTTCATCAGCAAATATGATCAAGAGAGTGTTTTGATTGTTTTTGATAATTCTGTTGCACAGAAATTACACAGGTTTTTAGTTGGCCTATATTTAAAAACAAATTCCCAAAAAGTTGGTTACCATGATTTGACTATGTTGATGTCAGCATGTTTTTACTTTGCCTAAAAAAAATAAAAAAACTTTTACGTTTTTAAGTGAATAACAGCTCCCCCTCTGGGTCTCCACGGCTAGTCTAGTGCATTTTATAAATGTCAAAAAAGATTTCTACTTGATCGAAAGCGTCTGTCCTTAAAGAAGTTGTGCCTAAATGACAGCATGAAATCTTCGGTAACTTGGCCCCTTCAGATCTCCTCCCCCTACATTCACATGCGTGTGTGTGTGTGTGCGAGGGTTCTCTCTATCCTTTGTGACAGCTTGGCATTTGACGAGTGTGTGACAGCTAAGTCTGTGACAACAACAGCATGATGAATCCTTACACAATATGCTGGAAACGAAAAGTGTCTCTCAAAACAGGAGAGAAAAGAAGGAAGGACCAAATGGTACATGGCGATAAACACACGACAGCCTGGGTTTATCACCAATACAAATAAATCGATGAATGAATCATGACAGATGCTTATAGGCTCAGGGACGACAAGAGATGCTTGATTAGTTCCACGTTCAACAGATGTCAATAACGTACATCTTGAAATTACAGCATGCCCGCTGTGATCTTGTCATTCTGGAGACTTATTATCCTTTTGAAAAGCAAAATTACTTACAGAGGTTTAGCTGTTCAGTCCGCAAAATATAAAATAATTGTGAGGGGGTGAAGCGGCCAGGATGCTGATCAACTCCAGTCACCAGGAAAAGGTGAACGTCTGCCTTTGGGTCAGCAGGATAAGGATCTAACATACAAGTTCAAATGTCCTGGTGTCTTGTCTACATGTTTTGATAGCATGGAATGGATGGACAGATTTGGGCTTTGTCTACAGCATGATGCGTCTTTGTGAAGAAAGAACTGCACCAAATGCAAATCTTAGCTTACCAATTTATTTATGCATTGAGCCTGACCAATGGTCTTGAGATGAAGATAAAGACCCAAAAAACAAGATCCAGGATACAAAAGGCTGGCATAGCCATTCCCCACAGGGTGATGAGAATCAGCATAAGAGATAGCACTGACATTCAGGTGTACAAAACGTCTTCGAGTCTGCATCAAAATGATTAATTTGAGGTGGCAATTCTTGATTCCTCCCTTTGGAGAGTTTTGGTCAGAACTCAGAACCCTTGTGGTTTGTAAATAGATTTGGATCTTCCAGAATGAGCAAGAGATGATTGATGGAGAAATGGAAGTCTGGGTTTCCCTCCTAGACATGTAACCCCAACAATCCAACCTCAGGAAAGAGGAGGATGATGGATGGAGGAAGATAAAGAAAGTTTTTATTTGTTATTTTTCAGTTTATTAGATGACAATACATTGGTTCTGACAAGGGGCCTATGTGTTTTTGTCTTGTTTGGGTGTTTTTCCATGTGTATGTTTGGGCTTTATCCATATACTAAGGCTTAACTGAGTTCGAAATTTCGACTCTTGCCTGTTTGGAGATTTTGAATTGGCTTTTGAATGTTTTTCACTGTTGGCCTTGTAAGGGAGTCCTTTCATGGAGAACTCAAGCTGCCATTCTAATTATGTCTAGTTCCCCCTCCACAATCCTGAGTCATATCCAGCAGGTAGAAAAAAATATGAATGGAAGCTGTCTATTTTTAATTTACAGTCAGCTGCAGAAAAAAACGCCTCTCAATTACACCTTGGCGACCAGAGGTGGAAAAAAGGAAGAGCTGGAGAGAAATGTAATAGAAAAAAAGAAAAACAATTAAATGACTCACACATCCTTTATGATTCTTTTGACTGTAATGCATTTGATGGCTTAAGTGCAGTCTGAACAATGCTTTTTATAAGTTTAGTGCAAGGAAGATTCACTGCCCTTCTTCACAGGTTAAAAGTGGGTGATTACTCTTGACCATGTGAAGAGTAATGGGCGACTGACCTCTGTCGGGAAACGGGGTACAACATGGACAGAGTGCTGATCCAGTCTTGTTCATGAGATTCAAAAAATTGCAAACATTTTAAAGTTATTTGCATGTGTATCACCATATAACATTTCTTTATTCTTTAAATTTATATTATTGGTCATTATTCCAATTCTCTGTGAAAATGAAGATGCATATTGTAAGTGTGGAACATTTTGTTATGCCTTCAGTTTTTGTTGGATTCAAAACCACTGTCTCTATAAAGGAACCTGTGTTTGATTACTTTCATTGTCTGGCAAAGGCTGTTTCACGTTTTAAACCAAGAATTTTCTATAGAATTTAGGAATAAAATTACAGTCAACCAAAACCAAAAAGGAGCAGGACAAGGAAAAAGTACACAGATCAAAATCAGCAGATCAGTAATTCAACATCAGCCAGTAAGAGCCTGATTGGTGCATATCTAGTTTCAGTCATTTGATCCTTTTCTACATTGGCTTTGATAAATCATGGCTTTAGCAGACTCAGATACCTGTTGAACATCCACTTTCATTTGATACAGATGATCCAAAAGCCTTTTGGATCATCTGTATTGTCAGGCCTTTTATAAACACATCTTGGCACAGCCAGTTTGATATGATGTAACTTTGAGAAATGTGACACATGCCATGCTTTATGAAACCCTCGAAGAAGTAAAAGACTAAAAGAGAATTAGTAATAAGGCACATGCCTCAATAAAAGTGTCCATATTTGATTGTAAGATTATTTTTAACGCTGTCTTTTTCAACAGACTTGATGGTGTGAAAAAAATGATTGTCCTCCTGAAGTTGGTTAAAAAATCTCAACACACTATTCCTAGAGACATTTTAAAATCTGACAATAATATAATTCTGGAAATGCTTACAAAAGAATGTCTGAGATGTTAGTGAGTAATTTAATCTGCAAATAGGGAAAACATGAAATAGCGGTTAATCTTCCATCTAACGAAACTGCTCTAAAACGTCCTGATGAAAATCAGTCAGGTGTACAGAAAATCTTTCTTCGGAAGCTATATAATAATAAAAGAGCACCATTCTGACGATGGCGAACCAACTTTCCTCTCCATCAACAGCCAGTTTGATATGAATAGTATTTTTCTTTAATAAATTAGACAGTCATTGGAAAATCGGCATCTTATATTCACTGATTGCATCTTTATATTATATTAAAATATGTTGAATGACCTAAAACACATAAATGTGACCAAAAAAGTTGAAGACATCTATAATACCTTTTTTCCACAACACCGCAAAATATATTCAACTGTTATTTGCAAGTCATGATGAAAGTGTTCCCCTGTTATCATGTAAGCATTTTAACCTCCTCTCTGCATTCGTTTGTCATGAAGATGTTCACACTGGCAGCTGAGCGGTGAGGGTGTTTGAAATGGACGAGGTCCCACTTTAAAGTGGTGAGACAATAACAGGCCACACTTAGCACAAAGCCTGATCTATTTTTATTGGTCACACTCCTACAGAGTACAGTTGGAGACTTCTCAGTCTCAGGCAAACCGCATACAGGTGCCAAAGAACTTGGATGCCATCATTATGACTGTTATGAATTGAAAGGACAATGTTTGAAGTGCTACTCTGCTAGTGGGAAAACATGCACATTGTGCACTTTTTTTCACATTTCTTAATGGTATTAAATAACACTGACTCTTTTTTAAAGCTTGAAAGCACCTACTTTAATGAAAAAGCACAATTGAAGTGTTCAGATATGGCATTTCTTTGCACAAATTGATTAATCAGACATTAAATGATGTTTTTAATTGATGACAGTCGTCCACACAACTCCCTGAATAGTTAACCAACACATATGCCGAGGCATACATGCACTGCATATCGTTAAATTGGCTTTTCACACATCCCTTTAACTGGAGTGAAACGAAAAGAGGGAGAATTTATAGGGATATGTATTCCTGAGAAGAAAGGTAGAAGACCCTTTCTTTCTCTGTTGCTAAAGCAACAAGGAAATGCCATGCCTATATACAGCCTACTGATGTGAAACAGAAGAAGAAAGAAAAAAAAGACCCTTCAAAGATAACATTTCCCACCACTGCAGCTGCCATGTCTGCCCTGCCCAATCAGACATCTCCACTTGTCAAAGACCATGCAATCCTTCGTTTAATGTGAGCTGCGAACGTTTACAGAGAAGGAAGAGCAGCGTAAACTCCCAGCTCATTCGATTAACAAGGTGCAGGCTTTTCCAAGCCTGACAGTCCATCACAGAGCTTGTTTTATTGCCTCTGTTTATCTCAAAACAATTATTCCTTCAATCAAATTATACATGTACCAAGGTAAATGTATGCCTCATCTGCCGGTTATGCTTCAAAACCACACGAGAGTGTAATTACTAATGTCCGTGGTAATGTGGCTCTCGCATCATCTGCAGCACTCATTCGTTTATTTCAACCCTCACAACAACAAACATGATTGTCTTCATACATGACCAGAGAGAATAGAAGCAATAGGTGGTTAACAAAATCTATTTTCTTGTGACATTGTTTTAGGTGCTCATAAAGGAGAAGTGACCATATTGGTTTTATTGCCAAAGTATCAAACATCTAGGTTTTGTTCACACTTCATCACGTTAGAAGCCAAATTTTGTAGAAGTGGAATGAAAATTATCCCGGATGTTTATTTTTTTCAATAATAAAATATTTGATACAAATGATAAGTGTAGCCTTCATTTGCACATTGGCTTGTACTTTATCAAAACTATTCAATCATACTGACTGTATGTCAGGTCAGTGTCCTGCTGGAAAGTAAATTTCCACCCCAGTCTCAAGTCTTTTTTCAGCCTCTAGCAGGTTTTCTTCCAGGATTCCCCTGTTTCCAGCTCAATCAATCAATTATGACAATTAGAAGTCACATCTAATATGGATTTTTATACAGTGTACTTCTATGCTATATCTGATCTATATACCTGGCAAAATATCATCACAAAACCTGCTCTGCGTCTTTAGGTTGGACAATTTAATTTTATTGAAATGTTCTTAAAAGAAATTTAATGTTTTTAGTCTGAGAACGTGCTGAGAAAAAAAAGTATTAATTTAAGCAAAACTGGTTTATTTGTTTGTAACTTCACTCTTTTTATACTTGCTTTTTCTGTGTTAATCACACACTGAAGAAAGAACATGACTCTAAACCTCACAAGGCTAAAATGTGGGCTGTAGGAATCTTTTGTATTTATATTTACTAATTTAGTGATTTTATGTAAAACTGAAGAGGTTGGGTGAAAGGTTGAGTTAAGGAGTGATTTACACATATTACTCTCCCCCAAATACTTCACCACTTTCTTTCATCTGTTTCCAGTTTGTATGCAAATTAGGGCGAGCAGAAGAGTCTTGCTTGGTTGCAAAACTGTAATGCTGATGTATTGTTTCATAATGCATGAGTGCATCCTCATTTCGAACCAATAACCGTGAGAATGTACTGATGCCGTTTCAGAATCTGAAACATATTTTCATCACATTTATTCAGATTTAAAGCCGATGGAAAAACACAGCAGCTAAGTCTCTAACCATGCATTTTGCATCTCCTATGCGCAGCTTCTCTGCAGCTGAGGAAACACTATTACACTGAAAACAATCAACTAATTTTCTTGAGGGAACGTTTGGAAACACAGCAGGCTGGGAACTTGGAACAGAAACTGTTGGGAGGCAGATTGAGGACAGAGGGAAAGATGAATGCAAAAAGCAGCTTAAAAACTGGAATCAAACTGAGGGAGAAATTAGTATGTAACAAATGGACATAAAAGAGCACTAACCTATTTAAAAACACCAGGTCCTCCTTGCTGTGTGGCAGCAGGTGAACGTGAAGCTGTTGCATATCATTTGTTCCGCCTCCAGAGGCTTGGTACCTTGATTGCCAGCAACGCGTGGTCCTTTTTAACAATCTAAAATAACATAAACTTAACAAGAAAACTCCAACTGTGGCAGTTTCATGTTATCTTAAATGACTCATTTTGTTTTTTCCCATTTAATTAGTCTTTTTTTAATGCTTTTTTTCTTAATACAACACAGCAAAACCTTCCCTGAGTAACTATATTCATCATTAACTTTCAGCGAACAGATGTAGCCACGGCTCCTCAAAGTCAATTTCCTTTAACAAGCTGCGGCGAAACATCTGTTCTGCTGCCGGTTGCTCCAGACGTGCTGGTGTCATTCTGTGAGCCCAAGGAGGAGGGGAAGAGGGGGGCAGCACAGGGATCTGCAAATCAGGTGGGATCCAAAATTAGTGTCAAGCCTCCTGTCAGCTTTGAGAAAGGTATTAGGAATCAAAGCCGGAATATTTTATTTTATTTTTTTCTACACATGTAGGAGATTGAAGCTTTGAATTGCCAGCAATTGTGTTGAGGCAGTACAATTGCGAGGAGAAACCCATTATGTGGGGAAAAAAGAGGAAATCGTTGGTCAAATCTTTATAGAGATAATATTAAGTAACACGCTTTGTAATGTGGAGCTTTTCTACATTTTATCACACATCCTCAAAGTGACATGTATAATGATTAGATTTTATGTGATACATGAACACAAAGGAAAATGTGTGCTTGTCAAGTGGGAAAAAACGGGGCATAATTATGAACGTTCTTATATAACGTTTGTATTAAAAAAACAAACACAATTAACTGCATTAAACATTTTTCTGTGCTAAATCTATGCAATTAATGAATCAAAATTAATGCATTAGAGTCTCAGCCATAAGGTATTTATGGTTTTTTGCATTGATGTGCATTTTAGTTTATAATATAAATCCAACATTGTCCTGGCAGCACATCGCTACAGCACCTCGTTGCCTCACAGTGAAGAATAGGTTAAATGAGTAAAAATAGCATATAAGTACTGGAGCAAAAACATCCTTTATTTTGAAGTTTTTCTTTCTTTGCTGTCTTTCATGTTACTACCATATGTATTTTGATGCCAGTTTGCAGTTTTGAAAATTTCACTTTAGCTTTGCATAAATGTGTTCTTCTGGAAAAACGTATTTTCCAACCTACTGAACTTGTTATTTCTTCATTGTTTTGTTGTTTGTTTGCATATGTGCGTGGATGATTAGAAATTAGCTTATTTGTGATAAGTCAAGTTCTAATACAACTCAGGAGAAAAAAAGTATGAGTAAATAATTTTTCCTGTTTGTGTTTGATATTTTGTGTCAGTATTGAATTTTTGTCAATTAGGAGAGGCGTCACACAGATATCAGACTTGATCTACATCCAAATATCTTTGGCCACTAATTTTTTTAATTTCTACTGCCAAGTTGCTCCTTTTATTACATCCTTTATGCAGCTATTAACAATCTTCTGGTTGGATAATTGACCACTCTTTTTTTTTTTAATCAGAAATTGTAATAATTTCATTCTAATTATGCATTACTGCTAAACTAATTTGATTCACTTCACATTATTTTCATGTGCTACCACCAAGCTAAAATTCAATAATGTGAAGCACATCAAATTAGTTTAGTAATGGATAAAACAGACCAACATTAAGCCTCTGAAATGTAACTCAACACATAATTAGAATGAAATCATTACAATTTCTGATAATAAAAAAAGTGGCCAATATTTGATAAATATTTGAAAAGTGAGGTGCGGATTTTCACTCCACCAACATAGGAAATCTGGCTCTTCAGTTTATCCGACTGATATTCTCTGAATGTGCAATGTTTAATGAGAAGAGACTTCTGACATCAACAAGTTGGACAAAGTTTTCTAACTAAGCCCATAGTACTTGGCCAATTTCAAACTTAAATAATCACTTAAAGCTGATGCGGTTGCTGCTAAACCTGCAGATAGAGATCAGTGGCATGGATTTGAGAGCCATTGATGAAGGATAAAGTGAACTGGCAGCAAACTGCCTGTCAGAGTAACACCGAACCTTTTCAACACATGCAATACCTGCCCGGTCTTACTCGTGTCCCCTCAAGGAAGATGGAGGGATAAGGAGGCTGATCTGGACTATTGAGATGCAGACATGGAAAACAGACCGTAGCATCTGTTGCCTTGCCAACCAACCCCTCAGAGTGTGAGGGTTAAATATAAAAGATGCTCTGCCAATGCAAATATAGGTTGCCATCTGTTTTCATTACGTTGCCTTTGTTACATATTCCAAAACGATAAAACTTTGCCACCCTCGGTGTTCAGATCAGTGGTTCCTTATGACATGATCCCAATTAGATTTTTTTTTCTCTGTCACCTTAATATGTATACTTGGACACTAACTGCAAAATCATCACATGCCTATAAACTCACAGGAAGCATATGTCAGCTCCTCATGTTGCACATCTTTAAATGTCATCCCTGCAGCTGTTGTGGCCAAAATGTGTAACAAATTCATAGACATTATCTTGCTTTTCTTCTTGTCTAGTAAATAGTTGAATATTTAATTTGAAATTATGGGCTCAACATTTCTCATCACATACTTTTACATCATACAGCAGAAGATTGACTGATTAAACCATTTGTACTAGTATAGAAAAAGAGACTGTTTTTACAACCAGTAATTCATTCTTTTCAGTTTCCTATAATGCTATTAAGGTGATAGCAGGTCTTTTGTTGTCTTTCCTCCAACAAAAAGGAGACTTCTGAAAAATTGCTAAAGTTTTGCGGTTAGCTTAATTTCTGTCCCTGACTATTAAATCTCCAGCAGAGCCATCTGAGATATAGTGAAGGCTTAGAAAACAGCAAACTTGTTGCTTAGGAACAGCGAGAAATAACCCTAACTTTTCTTGAAGCATTTGATCTAGTCTCCTATGGTGCTCATAGCTCTAAATGTGTGTGTGAGTGCATGGGTGCACGAGGGTGTGCATGCGTGCGCATGGGGGTGTCTGTGTGTGTGTGTTGTGGGGTGGGGTGGAAGGTGGGGGGGCGTCGTAGTCAGGTTTAGCTGAGGTTGTTCCTAAGCAACTGTTTTTTCCCTTTTAATTTGAAACTTGTTTGTTTTGCTGTGTTTTCTGTTGTTTTCTGTTCATTATCTGAGTATATGAGTTCCCATCATTAGTGTTTGGTTGACTGGTTCTGTAGAGCCAACTTAATTTTGAAAAAAAGGGAGACGAGAAAGTAACATTGATTGTTCTGCTCTACCTCAAAATGCTCCCTCTGTATATTTTTGTTGTCGATACCTTTTTTGCTAATATGTAGAGTGAAACACTGGCCTTTTTTATTTTGCTTTAAAAATGTGTTTAAGCCAAGCACTAATTGCTTATCTTCAGCATAATTTTTGCTCAGATGTACGCCTCGAGCACAGATGCCAGCAGTGGGATTGAACTGAACATTTGACCTATAACAATTGCTGGCTGTCTGCCGATTCTGCCTCAGATGTGAGCAGTTCATTACATTGCAGCTCTAACTGTGGTAAAGTAAACAACCGAACAGATGAACCCTTTCTTCATCAGGCCCTTTAGCAATCAGGATCCTGTTGGACAGCTGTTGGGATGCCTGTTTCATGTGCCACTTTGAAATGTCACCTTGTGACATTATTATTCATGGTGCTTTAATTAAACCTGCATGCATACAGTTGAAACCAGCATATTTGCATATGCAGTACAAAATTATGTATTTTTTTCAATAGGTGGCATAAACTTTTTCTCTTAGTTAAGATTGCCAACATTATTTGTTCTTACAAAAAACAGAATAATGAGGGAAATATTTTTCTAGCTAATATATTTGATCAAAACACAAAGAATAAATAAGTTAATGTAGCTATCGTAAAGCAGTGATTTTAGTCTCAGAACATCTGCTGACAGATCAAGTCCAATAGAACTTCATTATGCCAATTCTGTCAGGAGGAATGGGCCAAAATTTCCAGCAAGCTAATTTCCAGTGCTTCAAGCTCATAGAAGAATCTCCAAAATGTTTGACCCGCATCATATAATTTAAAGTGCATGCTATCAAATATTAAGAAAATGTCTAAATAAAAAAATATATATATTCTTTGCAAGTTGTATTGTTTAATGATATTAAAAAATTTACTTATATTTTAAATAGACTATGTACATACCCATTTTGAACTATCTGTGTATGCATGTGCAGAAATTGAAGATGCACTTTAACATTTTTACAATTAATTCATATAGATATAAGTGAAAGAGCAGTGTCATTAAGCACACAAGTTAATAAAACCTTGATACTGTAAAGTGCATAAAAGTCTAAAAGTCAAAGAGAAAACTGTATTTTTGTTACAGTGGAGTCGGACCAGCAGCTAATTGCAGCGTCTGACCCCTACCCCTCTGCTTATACTCACTCTGCAATGATTGTACTGATGTCTTTTTGCAGAGGAACCCCTTTGATCCATGTTTTAATTGGCTGCGTATGAAGCTTTTAATCACAGTCTTCAGACTAAATGTTCAGGTAGAAACCTGTGGTGGAGTCTGTGTTTGTTATACCCTAATTAAAATTTTCTTCCTAAGAAGTCATGATCACCCACATGCACTCTCCGTGCGAGATGATATGCATACTATGGGATTCTGCATGCACATTCCTTGTAACTATCTCATGTATCTCTTTATCAGTTTCGTCTGCATATGCTGCATAAAACTGGACTTTTTATGATTTTTGTCATTACCTATAAAAGCAGTTACCTTCGAAACAAATTTAAATGACTCTGTGTCTGGTAGAGATTATTGAAATGTCTACTAAAAAAATCAGACAGTGCCTGACAAAAGCTGCCCTTAAACTTGTTCACGTCTTGTCATGATACAAAAGCAATAATCAATATACTTTTGGGGATTTTAATAAACATAAAGAAGTGTGTAAATATGAAGTAAAGGTAAAGTGGTTGCAAAATTTTAATTTAAATTTTTTTTTACAAAACAAAATCTTAAATGTGTCAATTTGTATTCAGCCCCTTTTACTCTGATACCTCTAAAAGAGTCCAGGTGTTTAATGAAGGCCTCGGAGGAGGTTTGCATTGTGAACGCTGAGTAACACAGCAGACTGGTCAGAGATAAATCAGATGATCATTTTAACCTTGAAGCGCTGTTAAAATCAAAACAATATCCCACGAAGTTCAGCTCTCACAAATGACCGAAGCCCAACTACAAAGTCATCAAGACATGAATGTCAACCTAAGCTGAGAGTCTAGACAAAGATTGATTATTTGTGTATGCTACAAAATCTTGAAAAGAAGTCCATTTTGTGTTTGATCAAAAACTAAAACCTACACAGTGTGAAACATGAGGGTGGCAGAATTATACCGTAAGCAAATGGAAAAATAAAACTGGCCAAAGCTGGTGGAGCTAAAAGAGCTGTCAATTGCTGCAGAATTTGCTTCTATAAAGTATTGACACACTGGGGTTAAACACAAATCCACACCTCACTTTTCAAATATTTATTTGTAGACAAAACTTTTTAAACATATATTAATTATTTTTACTTCACATTACTTAGTGTTCGTTCATTATTTCAAAGGTTATGAATACTTTTGAAAGGACATATGTTTCATCCATTAAATGTTTACATTTACAGCTGATTTGTTTGTGTGAATTTTGCCCCTTTTACATTATCCAGTCTCAGTTGGGAATAGATCGAATTAAACAAAGGCAAAGTGCCTGCTTTAATGCAGGATTTAATTGCAGCACTTGGCTGATGTCAAACTAGTGTAGCCAATATTTTTTAGCAAGGGAAAAAGGAGTAAGTCACTGCCTGGATCAATACAACAACAACAACAAAAAAGAGAAAAGAACTCTGTGTACAAATTTGGAATTCACTCAAACTGTAAGACTTCAAATTGTTTTATTTATGCTGATGCTTTAAGGAGAATGGTTGGTTTTGTATCTATAAAATATCAATGCAGTCTTAAAATCTCATTCTTAAATTTTCAAACTCTTTTTCTTCTAGCTTTAGTTTTGCTATAAACATAATTAATTTAAATGCATTCGCCGCCTTCTTTTTTAAAGCAGTGCTATCATGCCCTCTTTTGGAAGAGGATGGTAACTGCACAGTTCATGACATGGAAAAATATTTTTTTCAACCTCATAAAATTTTGCATGATTTAAAAATTTTTATTAATTACGCCATTTTATATATTTGATGTGTCCTTGTGATTACTAAAGAGTTGGACTCTCTTTAGTTATAAGATGACTTCTAACGGGTTGCACTGAATTTTATTTAGAATTGACAGGTTAAAAGGGGTTGAATGAAAATTCATACAACAGTTTTCAGATGTTGGTTTAAAACAGATTTGAAATCCATTCACGCATCATTTCCTTCTGCTTCACAATGATGGAGGACTTTCTGTTGATCCCATGAAAAAGATCCCAATGGCTACTTGACCAAATGTCAAAAAGATCACAAGGTCTGAATATGAAAATCAATCTCCAGGTTGTTCAATGAACTTACAACCTCTAGCAGGATGTGTCTATTTGACTTACTCCAGTCAGTATACTAAATATGGCAAATAAGCAAGGAAAAAAGGTAATGGCTTTTAAAGGGAAAAGGCTAATGCTAATGCACTGTCTTGCTGTGCAAGACAGTGCACTAATCTGTGATCAAAAGATATTAAAGGCTAATATTATTTGCACCGCCTGTGGCAGTGCACTGACCTTAGGGCAACAATAGAGGCTAATATTATGTGCACCGCCACAGGCGGTGCATTAATCTTAGAAAAATATTTAGGCTTTTATTTTGACATTTTCAAAGAGCTTTATTTTAAATGACCACACTAATTCAATGTGTAACAGTGGTTTGGTTAATCCAGCTATATAATGGCCAAAAGAGCAAGTAATTCTAAATGCCAGCTCATCCCTCTTCTGTCTTAACAATAATAATAATATTACACTTTGGAGGTTTTTGAAATGGATCATTTTCTAAATACCAAAATTAACTTATCGTCAAAAACTGCTAGGTGGGTTTTTCAAGTTCTTGGGATGTTTTTAGAAGCAGTAAAACCCAAATTGAAACATTAAAAACTAGGAAAATGTGAATTTTGCATGATGTGTTCCTTTTAAATCGGCAGCTGTGTTTACCTGTGTGGTTGCTGACTCTAAATCTGAGGTTGAGGGAGGCGACCCAGGGCATCGCCCAGGGCACTGTCTTCATTGTGAAGGTGCATTTGTTGCTGTCCAGCACAGGGATGAGAGCGGACACGTCTGTCAGCCAGTGTCCAGTCCCTCTGCCGAAACAAAGCTGACTCTTACGTCTCACACTTCAGCAAAATAAGCAATCAAATGCACAGATACAGAGGTTTTAGACGGCTTTTTGATATTATTGTAACTTGTGAATTAATACTTTTGAAGAGCTTTTCTGTCTAAAAATCACAATTTTAAAAGAACTGACATTTTCCATGTGACTCAATTGAGAAAGAAATATTGGTATGCAGAGATTTATAAATAGGCGTTTGCTTAAAGGTTAAAAATTAAAAAGTCTAATTAAAATTCAACTTAAACAATTGAAAAATATTTTAACTCAACTTCTGTCTTCAAATACGTATTACTTTTATTTCAGCAAAAAAAAAAGAGCCATTTTTTTTAAAATGCGCATTTATTTCTTCTCCCTTTATGATTTGTAATTTTATTCATTTATTATTATTATAGAATTGGTTGCGTCTGATTTTAGCTGCATAATTTAGCCAACTGAATGCTGTAAAAAATGCAGTGCATCTTAAAAGATAATTACATTATGACGTTTTTATGCTTTCTTTCCTATAAAATAAAGTGTTTAAATGAAAGATAAAGCATGTTGGAGGCATTACCTTCGAAAGGCAGTGATCCACCGTCCCAGCTCCGTGTTGCAGTACGGACTCAGCTGATCGCAGCAGACGAACAGCTGGACGTTGTGGTCCCACTGAGCGCAGGACGAGTCCCTCCTGCCGGGACACGACAGTGACGCGTCCAGCTCCAGCGAGTCGAAGTCCCACATGTCTGCCAACAAAAATAACAAATAGGCCCTGTCACAATAACAAATTTTGCTGAGCGAATAATTGTCTCAAAAAATGATTGCGATAAACGATAATATTGTTTGAAGACCTTTTTAAACTGATTTAATGGAAATGACATAATAATGCAGCCATATCCTGCCTAAAATAGATCCAGGTTATTTTCAAAAGAACATTTAACGCTGGAACTGGTAAACAAAGAACCAAAAACTAAAATAAAATTAACTCTCAGTCTACGTTAACAAAAAATGCACTTGAATAAAAACTAAACAACAGGATATGGCTCCGGTTTTGAAAATGGGCGACAATCAGCCGACAGTTCTAAGGTGGTGTAGCGTGATCTGGGCATTACGCTAAAGAAATGAGGAGGGGAGGGTCAGCGGAGAGCAGGAGTTGATCTCATCCAGTGTCATGGAAAAATGCAGGGAGAAACGATAATGACGATAAATTAAACTTACTCGATAGCTTTTTTTTTTTAATCGTCCGATTAATTGATTTACCGTTTATCACAGGCCGAATAACAAATAAAACATGCGTCTGAATTAATGTGCAACAGAAAAATGCATATTTTTTCACTTTTTGTGTCCAGGGTTTCCAAACTTTTCCACGTAATTTCACCCGAAAGCGCATTAATAACCTCTTAACCTCTGCATTGTCTTTGCAAATCCACAAACAATGCAACAGAATATGTAAAGAAGCGTCAAATAGAAGAATTTGTATTCACTATTCAGTAAATATTACATTAATTTAGCACAACTGCTTCTTTATAACGTCTGATTTTACATGACAATAAGTTCTGTGGCAGAACATTTTATTACCAAATAATACAATTTTGATGAGAAGACATTAAATATTTTATATTAATCACATCAAATGTTATTTTGCTCCCACAGTTCTTTGTTTTTTTTTAAGAAGAAGTGTCAGATTCTTTTGCACTTTTTCTTGTCAGAAACTTTTCAATTTCTTGCTTCTTATGCTGCTTTGATCAACAAACCAACCTGATGAATTTGAATGGCAATCAACCAAAAAACAGTTTCAGGTGCAACATTTAAATAAATTACTTTAAATAACCATTGAACAGAAAAACTAATATTTATGAAATTTAGCTTTTAATAATTTTTCTTTTATTTCTCACCTTTCTGAAAAACAACTTTGACAAACACAGTTTCATATGACCTAAAAGCTAATCTACTGACAGATAAGCTGTACAGCCAGTTGCTCATGACCAGTCACATTACCAGGCGGATAAACAAACCTAACAATGGTTCTCGATTCTCAGAGATAACGTTGATTATCTCACCTGCCGGCAGTTCGACTGTGGCCACCGCTCCTTTGTCGCCATGCATCGTGACTTGGTCAAAAACTGGAATGATTTTTGCAGGACTTTGGATTTTGTTATGCAGACCAGCAGCAAATTCAAACCTGGAGATAAAAAACCAGCAAAAACAAAAGTGTGAGAGACGTTTATCACCGGCTGACAAAGGTTTAAGACCTAGGAGCGATAATCAGGCGTGTGGGTGAGGGCATCATCTTTTGGTTTGTGCATAATAAATATAAATCAGCCAATGAAACATAATGCAGCATTTAAAATAAGCCCCACAGGGTTTTCTGAAGTATGTCTTTAAAATAATATATCAAAATCTAATTTAGTTTTCCTCATCAATTGCCAACTGTATTTCAGTTTGCAATAATTATGGTATGAAAATAAAGCTAACACTTTGGGCGACTCCATCAGAAGTGCAACTATCACAGCAGCTGCTATAGTTCCAGAGAAAATGAGCATGGATCAAAAAATTATTATTATTTTTTTTTTGGAATATACAGCATATAAACCTTTTATACCATACATAAGGCTATACATTTTTGGAAAGTATACATCCACCTACAAGCATTACCTGTGCAAAGATTGATGCATCTGAGGTACAAATAAAACAAGTCGACAGAGATTTCACTAAAAACAGACCTAGAAAACTCGGTATTTCTTGTGTTTTTTACTTACAAACTTAAACTTATTTTTAAATGTCTAATTTTGAAAATACCTAAATTAATTTTTTTAGCGAAATATAATAAAACAATTAAAAAATTTTTGATTTGACTCCAATTGAAGGGTGATTTTTGGAAATCCATTATATGTAAAAAGAAAAGATAAATAATTTAGGCACACTTTGCTAAAAAGAAGAAAAAAATTAAACCATTAACATATATAGTTTTTTGGCACTACTAGAACTCCATACAATGTCTTTCTGACGTCTGTACTGCAACCATTGGGCATAAAGTCAAATCCTTTAGCCAAGATTCTGACGTTTCCATGGATACCATGCATGTTTACGTTTGACTGAGGAGAGACTGTGCAGTAATAATGAGTGTAGGGGAAAAAAGTTAACAGATTTTTGCCAATAAGGAGTGATTTTATTGAAGCTAAATGATGGGTAGAGGAACCAGCCCATCTCGGCCAGCGCCCCCTGCTGGTCAATACTGATGAAGACATTTGGAGACGGTGTGGTCTGAAAGGAAACATTCACCAACTTTCCAGACCTGCAAAAAAAAAAAAACAGCAGAAAGAAAGGTTCAACCTTAAAAATACTAATAATTGCTAAATAATAATTTAAAAATATGACGTTAAAATGTGGTCTGTGGGTTAAAAATAGACAAATAGATACCTGAATAAAGACGCAATGTTACGAGAACACCATGGCAGCCGGGATGGCGAGAGGAAAGAAACACTCCTCTCCTTCACAGTTCATGTCCTGGATGGGGTTGCCGGGGAGCGAATAGACAAAGACGCCGGATGCCTTGGATTTAGCCATGTTCCTAACCTGCAGGAACAAATGAATCAACATAAGTCACAATTTAAGCCCCTATATTACTAAAATACTCAACAAGGAGTTTAAATAAAACACACAACTTCATGCATTTCTTCTACCCAACAAACTCATCTTTCATTGATGTTTCATTTTTTACTTATTAAAACTAGCAGTAACATTTAATTTTTAAAGCCTCCAATGTTTGATAACATTTCCTCTTCTGATTTTCACCTAACAAAATCCAAATTTCCTTATTTTTAGAGACATGTAGCACTTTATGTCCATGTCAAATTTATTTTTACAGCACTTGACTGCATCAAAGTTCTGTATGTGAAATGGAAATGGCCAGTGAAAATGACAACATAAATCAATAAAATAAAACTATGCGCTAAGAGTAAAAAACCTATTTAATGTCTACATATCGGTGGCATTTTATAACCAGATCTGTAATGTTCCTTTCAACTAGTTGATTTATGCAGATCCTTGTTTAGGTATTAAACAGAAAACCTAAAAATATTATTTAAAATAAGACATTTAAAGTAGGGCTGTTGTAAGAGAATATTTTAGCTCCCTCCCTCGACAATGCAACAAAAGCTGTCGTAATCCACCCACTGCTGCGAAAATCCTCATTTTGTGCCAGAATGACACGCAGTTCTACACCAAGCTGGTCGCACTTCACAACAACTCATAGGCGGAAGTAAGAGCGCTGCCCACCACAAATTATCATCCGGCCGAAACACGGTGCGCTGCTTAATAAAACACAAAGCTTCGAGTCAGATACATTTTCCTCGAGGAATTTTAATAATCGAGGTACTCGAATCATTGGAGCCTTAATTTAAAGACATTTGGAAAGCCTGGAGAAATGTCAACAAAGACAACTTTAACCTTCCCATGAAAGTCTGGCTCATTTGGTAAACAGAAAGGAATAATTGGTAGAGATTTTTTTCACAGCACTTTATATACTTAGAAATCTACAACTATTAGATGTTTCTTAATTTTTAATTAAGTGTTGGATTTAACATACCTTAGTGAAGAAAGAGCAGTTCCCTTCCGACACCCAGGCCACAGCGCCCCTTAAAGGCGGTGATGGTTCACACCCATCTCCAGCGTCAGCCAGCTGATACGTCGTCTGTCTCCAGCGTCCCATGAGCCAATCATACCTGGCATCCAGCCTCTTAACAATGATGGGCAATTCCACCCTGCCGGAAGTAGCATGGTCAGTAATGGACGATCTGGTCTTCAAAAGTCAAAAAACTAACAAAAAAATAAAACTCCTCCTTATTTGGGATGCAAATAATTAATCTGTTTACAATTGTTTATTAGATTGAAATTAGTTTAAATCGATTAACCAATAACGTCCGCTTAGACCCCCTTTTAGTGTTGTAGTTTGACCGCCATCCAGCAGAGGGCGCCACTGGTCTTCCCTAACCGGAACCATTGATACAGAAGTTCAAGATGGCGCAGCTATTCTTGAACGGTAAACGGTCCAAACAGAGTTTTGCGGATCTGTTTTGAAATAAACACGCGACAAAACTCATTAATTTACCAACTTATTTTTAAAATTTTAATTAATCGCGGTTATTCAATCAAGCTGCATGACGGAGCCATGTAATGAGTTAATGCCCTTCATAGAGCTAAGTTTTAACTTTTTTAAAAAGTAACTACAGACGGTACTTATGTATGAACATGTCTCTGTTTATGGGAAAATAAATTTCATATTTATTCTTTTCATCTTTTATTTTCCATTTTTCCATTTAAGAGTTTGTTCAGTTATATTTTATAGACATGTCTTTATGGAAAGACCCTTTATGTTATGAAAGACAGTTGACCCTCTTGGTACAAGAGTAAACAGGTTTTTAAGAAAATCACCATTGACATCAATAAATCAATAAGATCAATGGCCTGTATATAAATTCAAGAGTCTAGTTAAAGTAAAGACTCAGCAATGAGTTTGCCTCTTCACACAGCTGTTAGCTTTAGCAAAGAGAGTAAACAAACCACAGAGCCTTGCAGGAATATTATTACCCACTGCACTTTTTCACATTTAATCACAATAAATAGAATCTTCTAATTTATTTAGAGGCACTGGGGGGTCAACACAAATACACACCACACTTTCCAGAGTTTTATTGGTGGAAAGCTTTTAAAAACATGCTTCATTTTCAAGTTTTGAATTTTGTACCAAATTTTATGTTGATACATCTTATAAAATCCCAGTTTGACGTTTGTAATATAAGCAAATGTGGAAAAGCTCAATGATGATGATTATTTTCCAAGGAATTATGAGCACAAACCACAAAAAATAACCGAGTACTACTATGAGTTCACTTCCTCATCTGAAATATAAAAAAAAAACCACACTTCCCTTTATGTCTGGTTTGGTCATAGTTGGAGCTTTGTTTGCAAACAGATATTTGTACAGATTTATTATCTGTACAAACTCAATAACTACATTTGTTTATATTGTTTTCTCTTAATACTCAGTGGGGTGTATTTTTGGCACTGTGCTGCTATAACAAATGAAATTCCTCCACCAAGGAACATGTGTAGCGTGATTGGATCTGCGTTGTGTTTTTCGTTAAAAGACCCACAGCTAGACCACAGCTGATCAGTTGGAATGTTTTAATCTGCATAGAAAATAGCAGTCAGAACAGGCTTTCTGCACACAGCTCCACAGCGCCTTCTCCCACGGAATCTGAACAGAAAGAGCCCGACGGAGAACGTGGGAAAACCCTTCACGGGCTACAATGGTATGATCCACTAATTAATTTTTTTTTGTAACCCCTGAGCTAACACTCAAAACAATAATTCCTGAACTCAACGTGTTCAACACAGAAGACAACAATTCACATTTTCATGTACAGCCCACTCAATTTGAATAAAAATAACAATTTTGAAACAGGAAGTCACCCGCTGTCCGCAAATGTCCCTGTCCTCTCTTCAAAATAAAAGCTTCCGTGCTCGAAATAGTCTCTTTCACTTGATTATTACAATCTAGTGTAATAACACCACACTGCTACACATGCACAAAAACAAAAGAGCTTGTCAGCCCTCTCCCAGCACTAACTAGAAACAACCAATCATAGCCAGGAGGCGGGTCTTAGTGCTGTCAATCACAACCCCCCCTTTATCTCTCCTACTGCAGCTATGACATGCTGCATTAATTCTAGTTAGCATAGCAACTGAAGACAGCAAATAAATGGTTTTCCTGTAACAGTAAGTTGTTTCTCCACCATTAGTCAATACCAGAGGATGATTGACAGCACTAAGACCCCCCTCCTGACTCTGGTTGGTTGTTTTTGACTGGGTGGATGCATTTCTTCAGACAGCAATAGTAGTTCAGGGAGAAGGTGGAGGAGATCGATCTTTTCAAAGATCATCTATCAAAGTAAAAAAAATTCTAGGCAAAAAAAAAATTCAGGCATTTAGAGATTGTCAGGAATTTTCTAGAAAAAAAGTGAAAATTTCTGAGCTTGAAAAGTCAAAAATATGCTTCAAAAACAAAAAAATTGAAACTTTATTTTAAGATTAAATCATTGAAATTTTCTAGAAAAAAACGTCAAAATTTCTTAGCTTGAAAATTTTTAAATTTAAAACTCAGAAAATTTCCACAAATTAAACATTTTGCACTTTTGAATCTCAGAAAGCAGCTCAGGAGAAGATGGAGGAGATCGATCTTTTCACAGATTATCTGTCTCATGCTGTCACAATATGGTGACAGTTTTAACCAAATGTAAAAGATTTATTTTCTTAATAAAAGTTACATACTCAAATCTAAATATTTATCTCCAAACTGAACCCCACCAGCAGGGAGTCCCTCCCAGCTCACCTGTTGGCGGCGGCCCGGTGCAGCTGCTCCCGCATCCACAGGGCATCACTGACCGCTGAGTCGTCCAGCGACAGGAACAGCACCTGGGTCCGGTTCGGCAGCCCTTCAACCAGACTCTTCAGGGAGGACTCGGAGCTCCAGAGACACTCCAGGAACCCGGCTCCGGACCGGCACCGGGCTGCGGACCGGAGGTGACCGGGTGGAGATGGGAAGCCTCGGTCAGGATCAGACGGCTCCTCTTATGCCCCAGCTGAGCGTCAGTCACATGAAGTGTCACAACAAGCAGGAGCCAAAGCAGCAAGGCCATTTTCCCCACCGCCACACAGGACACTGAACTCACCACGGAGAGCTCAGCACCGGCATCGTCGAGAAACGTTCACTGGAGTTAAAACGTCCTACTGTCGCTTCAAACACAACAAAACTGACCTTTGATCGTCATACTCCCACTTTCGATTCGAAGGCCGCCTTCTACGGCAGCCCTGCGGTGCCAAAAAGCTGAGAAGCTAATTTAGTCTCCTCCGTTATTTTATTTTTTTAGCTAGTTTGCTTTGAAACAATTTAGATCTAAGTAAACAACTCCAGTAAAAAACATAAATAGTTACATTTTTTTTATTATTCTACAGAGCAAGAGGCTCTTTGCACCATCTACTTAGACCAAAAAAGCAAAACCAATTGAAAAAAAACTATGTAAAAAAAAAAAAAAAAGTATTTTCTTTTTACCGTAATTGGAAATTGAAATTAACTTAAATATACATCTTTTTCTGAGATTTTCTGGAAAAAAAACAAGGACCTCTCTGAACTTGAAAAGTTAAATATTTGGTAGAAAATAATTCAGAAATTTTGAGATTAATCTCAGAAATTTTCTAAAAAATAAAAAAATACCTGGAAATTTCTTAGTTTCCTTAATCTAAACTTTTCTGTATTTTTTTCTTGGAGATTTTTGACTTTTCAAACATCATGAAGAGGAAACTGAAGTGGCTTCTGGTTTTGGAGATAATCTGAAGTGATCAGTTCAGTTTTATTGTTCATGAGTGTCTGAAACACAAAGAATCACACACAAATGAATGAAACGACTTCTCCTTCACCATGTATTTCTTTTAGCCTCAAATAATTACTATAATAAATGTCAAGAATATTCATAGAGAAGTTCATCCGAAATAACTGGCTCAGGCTGTCCGTAAAAACGCACATGCCCCCTTATAAACACGCCCCATAAAGTATTAACTATTAGCCAGAACACAGCTGTTAATTCAGAGATATATGATGAAGATAAAACTCGTGTTTTTACTTGTGCTGCTTGTCTCCAGTGTTTTCACTCAAGAATTTGACGGAGATAATTCAGGAATCTAAAAGGTGAGACGCACCTCAACTTTCCCTTGTTTCATCTTACTAAACTGAATATTAAATATTTTTTGTTTTCTCATAAAAACAGAAATAAATCATGTATTTTGTTTTAATAGTGGAACAAATGGCCAAACATTCATGTAGTTTTAGCACACCAAGTAATAAATCTGTGGTTTTGCGGTTTCTTTATTGAGGTCGACTAAACTGACAAGACATGAGAGCAACAATGAGCATCTCCATTGATTAACAGCCGTTTTAGCCCCGAATTCCCTTTGAAATGCATCAAAATAAATATTTACAATATGGCACAAATAAATGATTCCACCTTAGTGTAACGGTGACAAACAATCAAGCAGGATGTTGTGATTGAGTCCACAACATTTTAATTTAATAATTGTCACATAGTAACTATTAGCAGTATCGCTACACAGCTGTTAGCAACAAAGAGAACACCACAACCATTCCACAACCGTCGTCTCCTAGCAACGGCGGAGTGATACTGACCCCCCCTCCACAAACGCGTCAAACAGGACTAATTGATAGTACACAAAACAAAAAAGTATTAATTCACATAAACTATTTCAACAAAATGGCCTGTGTGTCACATTAGCTCACAAACAATTATAGCAGCACTATTCTGTAAGTGCATTTGGCTTACTCAAATTAAATATTTGATTTTATTTCAAACAGGTCTTTAAAAACAAGCAACTTATAGGACAGAAAAAAAGCTTACTTGCCATCAAAAATATATAATTAAAGCTATAACATTCATGTTTCTGTTCAATATTCTGTGCTAAAGAGCCAAAAAATAAATTATAATACATAGACAAAATGGTTACAAACTCAAGACAAGAAAATCTATGGATACATAATAGTAATAATGACAATTTAAATAATCAGACCTACAGCCATAGAATAATTACCAACTCCTTGCCAACGTACACAGATAAATTCTTCTTAATTTGTGTTTAACCATCACACTCTGGCATAAACGGCAATTTTCCCTAGTTGGAATGAACTTCTACAATACATACGTTACTATAATTGAATTACTAATTTCAGAATTGTAACAGAAAAGTAGAGCTTTGCTACTGAACTTATGAAAAACACTTAAGGTTCCAAGATTTGAGGACTTGAAATCAAATGAATTGTGGGAAATAAAGTTGCCCCCAATGTTTATCTTCAAAGCTTAACATTGTCCCCCATGTTGAGCTTTGGCCACCAATGGTTGTCGTTATGTCTGATGTTTAGCATTCAGTGTTATCGTGGCTGTTTAACTTCATTTCCAATGTTCAGCATTTAATATCCAGGATATTTAACGTTGCACCGACTTTATTTAATCAAGGATAATGCTTAACGTTTAGCATTATTGCCAATGTTTATCAGATGTCAAACTTCATCTCCAGAAAAGTTTCCTTTGCGTTAAACATTGGAGAAAAAGGAAAACATTGCAGACACAGTAAACATCAACTATAACCTTAAAAGCCAAGGACAATGTTAAGCACTGGAGATCAAATAAAAAATTGGGGACAATGTTAAACATCCTGGCCAACTTCAAACATTGGCGTTAACATTGTCCCCCATGATTAATATCGTCTCTTCTCTCATCTCAAAATAAATCTTCATGTTGAATCTCCACATTTAAAGAAACTCCCAGGATTTTCTGCTTTTATTCATTTTTATTTTAACAGATTGTGAGAACATCCTTGTAAAGGCATTAAAATGGTCACATAATTCCCATGAATGGAAGGGAAACAGAATAGGTGAATAAAGGGAGAGAACCAAGTTGGATGGATGGTCCCATTTAAAATAACAACCCTGAAAATAAAGCCTGGTGGCCCGCCAGGCTGATAAAACGCTTGGAGAAACTCTGACTTCTGTCTATAGCGCAGGTTGTAAGCGGGAACCCCATCTATATCGGCATCTCCAAACTGGAACCTTCTGTGTTTATGTTTCTAAGCGATCTTTGGGCTGCTCTTGGTCCGATCCCTCTTCTAGGATCTGTTTGCCACAGCAGACCCGACCCAAATACAGCCATGAAGCCTCTGACAGCCCTAGGATCACTGGGACACTCAAACCCCTCCACCACTATAAGGTGGCAGCCCATGGAGGGGAAAAACAAAGGCAGAATCAGTTCCCTTCTCTGACCTGAACTGATCTGGGGAGAGGCCAGAAGGTGGCGCTCTGATGTTTCTAGCCAAACACTCATTTTAGTTAGAAACCAAGCCTTTTCCAACTATAAAGTTTAGTTAGAAACTAAACTGTTTGTGTTCTCAGTTATTTTTCTCTCCATAGAAGCAACACCTGGTCTGGAGCTGATCGGCTGTGGCTGCTTCCTGGAGGACATTTGCTGACATGATGCTGCCATCACCTAACCGTTCTCTCTCCTTTTCACTTCCATGAACATGGAAAGTTCTCCTGATAAGTCGACCTGTTGTATCCCCGCGGTCTCCTCTCAGCTCGAGTCGGTCGTGGCAGATGGCTGCTGGTACTGAGCCCGGTTCTGGTTCTGCTATTGGTTTGCTCCTGTAAGAGGAAAGCTCTTCCTCTCCACTGTTACAACATGCATGCTCTGTATGAGGGATTACTGTAAAGTCAACAACTCAACACAAGCGATTTGCTGTCGCCCCCTGCTGGTCAGGAGGAGTGAATGCTGTAAGTAATGACTCCATACAATCTACTGGGTTTCATTTGGCACAAACTTTTTAACTACTTTAAAATTAAGTGGACCTAATGAATTGATAACTTGGATCAATAGTAATCTCACTAAATTGAAATGACTTTTTGTAAAATGCCATGAAAACAACATTGTTGTGAATTAACATAATTATAAGTTTTGAACGTTTTGATATCTACTTTTGTAATCTACTTTTGTAGTTTTGAACATTTTAATATCTACTTTTGGGGTTTTGAAATCTACTTGAACTTTCATGTATTGGTTGTTGGGATTTTTGTTTGTTTTTTTATATTGTTTATTGGTGGGGTTTATCTATTAGTTTGAAAGTTCAATTTTATGTATTGCCAATTCACAACAAATGTCATCTCAATGCACTTTGAAATAATTTTAGTTCAACCACATATACTGCAATTGCTGCAGTTGATTATTAAAGTAATTTAAATGTTTGTACCAAATGAAACCCAGTAGTTTGTATGGAGTCACTACTTACAGCCTTCACTGCTCCTGACCTGCAGGGGGCGACAGCAAATTGCTTGTGTTGAGTCATTGACTTCCCAGCAGTCCCTCATGCAGAGCATGCAAGTAGCGACAGTGGAGAAGAAGAACTCCCCTCTACCAGAAAGAAGCCTCCAGCAGAACCAGAACCGGGCTCAGTACCAGCAGCCATTTGCCATAACCGACTGGAGCTGCGAGAAGACAGAGCAGAGACACAACAACAAGTCAACTGATCCAGGAGACATTTCCATCTTCATGGAAATGAAAAGGAGAGGGAGAACGGTTAGGTGATGGCAGCATCATGTCAGTAAATGCCCTCCAGGAAGCAACCACAGCCGATCAGCTCCAGACCAGGTGTTGCTTCTATGGAAAGAAAAATAACTGAGAAAACTAAAACAGTTTAAATAATAATGTAGTAAAAACAGAAAATTACAAAACAGCAGCATAAATACTGACAGATCACAATAAACCAGTCTAAGCCTTCTCATAACCAATGCCATAACCATGGTAACGCTAAAATGATGCAAAGACACATTCTCAAAAAAAAAAAAAATCAATAAACATTCAATTCTAACATTGACACTGAAGTTGGAAGACATTTTAAATATTGAAAATAAACAAAAACAAAATTAATTATGAAGTCTTTAAACAAAATTGTCCATTTAAAAAAAATAAAGAAAAATGGTCTGATGAGGCCAAAGTACCAGACCGAAGACTTAGCCAGTTTTTGGTAGAAACAAAAACAAGATGATCCAGGAGGATTCCTGAAGAACAACAGGACAAGTGCAGGTTTAAGGTCAAACCCTTAACTCATAATGAAACTGTAAATTTTCAAAAACATGCAACTATCACTTAAATAACAGCAAAATACCTGCAGCAATTCTTGAAGAAGACTACCAAGACTGATGGTCGAGTAATTAAGGTCATTCATCAGCAGAGGGAAGGGAGGGTGATGATGGGGGCATTCTTCTGTTGTTCGATGGGGGATTCTTCAGTTGTTCGACGGGGAATTCTTCTGTTGTTCGACGGGGATCCAATGAAGGATGAAATCCGAGACGAAAAACCAGATGATCCAGGAGGATTCCAGAAGGACATCAGGACAGGTGCAAGTTTAGGGTCAAATCTTTAAGAATGAAACTGCTATTTTACAAAAACATGCAACTATCATGTAAAATAACAGCAAAAATACCTGCAGCATTTCTTGAGGAAGAGTGTTAGGGTCACTGAGGTCATCCATCAGCAGGGTGGCGATGAGGTTTTTTCTGTTGTCATTGGGGCAATAATCCAGGAGGGTTCCTGAAGGACAACAGGACGGGCACAGGTCTAACTCTTTAACAACTCAATGTACAGTTTCCAAAACCTCACACTTGTAAATATCAGACAGCAAAATACCTGCAGCATTTCTTGAGGAAGATTTCTGAGCCGGATAGCGTGATCACTGAGGTTATCCATCAGCAGAGGGGGCAATGAAGGCCTTTTCCGTCTGTCACTGTCAGGAGCAGTCAGGGAGTGGATGGGTCACTTGAGGATCTTTCCCACCAATGAGTCATTGGTCTCGTTGGTTTTTGTTGCCACTGCAATGGATTCCATACACATATTTGACTGAAGAATCTAAGTTTGGTTGGTTAGTTTTCAGACCCCATACCCGTCGGCAGGGTTCGTTTCCACACAAACCCGCCGAAGGGCAACCGACCCCTTACCCGTCGGCAGGGTTCGTTTCCACACAAACCCAACCGAAGGACAACCAACCCCTTACCCGTCGGCAGGGTTCGTTTCCACACAAACCCAACCGAAGGATAGCCCAAGCCCTTTATCCGGGCTCTCTTTGACACCTTTACCCTTTTGTAACCAAGATCAGAATTATCTTTCAAATAGCCTACTGTGTTTTTCTTTTGAGGAGCATTATGCATGTAGTGGATAATGCTCCACTCCATGCAACATTTGTTACATTCCTTGAACTCATCCAATGACTTGAGGAGTCACTACCAGAAGTAGCATGCCACATTTCCTGGTGCTGGATTCACACTCCAACCTTTCATAGTCCGAGGCCATCTGGCATCTTCAGAGATGTCGTTCCATCTCAACAAAATCTGTTGATCAACTTCTATATCTTCCCGATCCATATACCATGTCTTCTTCATCCATATACCATGCATTGACAAGGCCTTTACCAACCATAAGCTCAAAACCATCATATCCCAACATACACACCGAGGATGCATGCATTATTTAAATTGGTTAAAAGTTAAGCTAAACCAGTGGCTTGCACTGAGGGTCCTACCTGGGGACAGTGGAGAGGAAAAACTTTCCTTTAACAGGACGACTTTCCAAAAGAAGTTAACACTGCCCCAATTTAAATTTGTTAAGGTATACAGGTATGCTTAGGCAATGCCTCATAATGAACATGCATGTAGTGACAGTAGAAAGAAAAAGCTTCCCTTTAACAGGAAGACTTTCCAAAAAAAGAAAAAAAAGACAGAGGCACCAGTTATCAAACATTGGTTGAAAGCTATGAAAGCTGGAGCAATGCCTCTTGTTGAGGTTGCATGTGGTAACAGTGTAGAGGAAAAACTTCCCTTTAACAGGACGACTTTCCAAAAAGTATAACTTCCCTTTAACAGGAAGACTTTCCAAAATAAGATTAACACTGCACCAATTATGTAAATTCATTAAAAATAAGCTTAAGCAATGCCTCCTACAGAGGATCCACGTGGTAGCAAGAATGGAAAATCTTCCCTTTAACAGGAAGATTTTCCAAAATAAGATTAACACTGGACCAGTTATTTAAATTGGTTTTAAAGTTAAGCTAAAGCAATGGCTTGCACTCCGGTGATAGTGGAGAGGGAAAAACTTCCCTTTAACAGGAAAACTTTCCAAAAAATATTAATTAAAACTGCACCAATTATTTAAATTCATTAAAGGTAAAGTAAGCTTAAGCAAGGCCTTCTACTGAGGATGCAAGTCCTTCTACTGAGGATGCAAGTCATGACTGTGGAGAGGAAAAACTTCCCTTTAACAGGAAGAGCCCTCTAGCAGAACCAGAAGATGGCTCTGTATGAAAGGCCATCTATCACTACCCCCAGGGGATTTGAAAGGACAGAAGAAAGAGACAGAAAAAGAAAAAGAGCTGCTCCAGGAGTGTTTCTACAGGAGAAAAGAGTGTTAGTCGCAGTAGAAGCTCCTTTGGTGGCTTTATCTATGAGAAACAAAAGTTATTTGCATCAAAGGGTCCGTCAGTTGCTTAGTCTGGGAGAGAAAATGCGTTATAAACAAACTTAAACACTGAAGTGCAGGTTCTAATCGATCCTCTCCAGAAGGAAAGCATGGAGTCCAGCTGAAAGCCTGCACATAATGGTGGGTTACAGTGTGAACATTACCTCTGTCAGCTCTGGTCTGTGGCTCCAGGAGATCTCTCTGTTGTCCCTCATGGTCATCCAGAAGAAATGAAATCGCATGATGAAATCGCATGATGAAATTGCGCGAGGCCACACGTTGTTTTGGCCCAAAAATTTATCGGTTTTCGCTTTTAAATTGAACGTAAATTAAATTTGTTTTGAGTTATTAAAGTATGGAACATAAAGTTCAAACTAAATATATAGGTACAAAAAATAAAAAAATATGTATGCATGTTGAAATATAAAGACCTAATTTTCACCCAAAAGCATATTGGAAAGATAATTATCCTAATGTGAACAAAGCCACATTATTAGTACTAATAGGTATGTATGTTTTTATAGTGATATTTACAAAGCATAAGCTTCATCACTTCCTACAACCTCCAAACTGTATTTGCCATGTCCTTGGCAGCCATCTCTCTTTCATGACAACTGACTTTAAGCCAGGAACTTCAGATTGTAGATATCAGATAGATTCTAGTTAAACCTAAACCTCCACAGGTCACAAGACCACAGAAACTGCTTCAAACAGCATTAAAACCCCAAAGATAGAAGGATTTAAAACAGCAGAATCCTTCTCAGCTCATTGACTCTCAACGGAGAATCGAACCAAACCAGCAAGCGAGAGGCCTAGCGTTGGCCTTCAACAAACAGCGTTTGCATCCGCAGCGTAGCAAAACCCGCAACAGCTCCTACCCTGAGATGTCTTCTGGACCCGCCATTGGAACAGTTCTTTGACTTAACAAACCTTTGACGGGTTGGGCGGATCCGCCAGGCACCTTGTAGCGTTTCCTCAGCTTGACGGAAGCGATCCTCAGCTTGATTGAAGGGAATCCTCAGCTTGACGGAAGCGATCCTCAGCTTGATTGAAGGGAATCCTCAGCTTGATTGTAGTAAATCCATAATCGATCAACTTCTCGCTCCAGACGTCATTATATCTCCTCGGATGTTTCAGGGACGCCAGCAAACAAACAAACAGCCGCCGAGAGGCCATGGTCGGGTCTCTCCTCTTGTGCTGCTCTGTTTAGACACAGAAAAAATGACTTCACCAACGTCATTAGTGGAAAAAGACAAAAACTTAGAAGGTTTCGGAAAAATAACTTACCGAATAACAAACGCAGCGACTTCAAACATGGCGCTCCCGCGGCCTGCTCGCAGGTCGAGTACAAGACGCCAAACTAGGCCTCGATGAACACCGACACGATTTCAATCAGATCCACAAAAGTTTCAGTCATTAAGCTGGGCGTCCACTCGGTTTCCGCGTCTTGGGAGATCAGAAAATATCAAGACCGACGGCGTCGTGCGGCCGGGTGCTAGCCGCATCTTTTAATTAAACGCACCTGCGTCATATTTCTATCCAGCAGGGCGCATGCGCGTCACGCTCATTAATAACAAAAATGGCGCCAATCGCCACTGTTGCCAGATTTGGCATTTTCCGGTCCAAACATTGTAAAACTAAACGTGTAAACCTGCCCAACTGCAAAGAAACGGTACGAATCTAAACCTATAATAAAACTCACGTTAAGCACAATATGTTTTATTCATGACTTATCCTTAATATATTTTTAGAATAATTTAGAGAAGCAGCAAAATTTAACATTTAATTTTTATAATGTAGGACTGAAGATTTTCCTTTTTAGTTTTTCAAAATGTAAATTTTTCTAAGAACAAACTAATACAGTTTTAGAGAAATTTTGAGAAACAGCAAAAATGTATTTATATATTTTTTAATATATATAACTATATTCATAGTTTTTAACCCTAAAACTATGAGGGATACACTTACGTTTTATATTTTCAAAGCTTAATACCAAACTTCTGCTCCAGTAATGTACTGACTCTTATGGAGAGTGAAGAGTGTCAAATAACAATAAATAACTTATGTAATAAGTTTAACTAAACAATTAATAACTCAATCAGCATGCAAATGTAAGCACTGCCTTGACCTATTTTTGATTTTAAAACTACAAAAATCGATTGACATATTTTTAAATCTTTGTTTTTACCTCCAACAGATTATAAATTTCAAACTTTTGTTAGTTTGAAGGGCAAAAGGAGCTCCAAATCTGAAGGTTTTATGCAGCTGCCGCATTGAGCTCACAGCAGATATCCTACCTGTTAAGGGATGACTTTCTCTCTGCAGAAGCGCCATGAAAAAGAGAACATCAGGGGAGCAAAGAGGAGAAAATAAACAGTTTTTCACATCCCTTTTGAAACTGATTTTTGTTCAACATTATTTCATTCAATTGTAACATGTAGTTTATTGTTAAAATCCAGTTGCATCTCTGTAAATTGGAGTACAGAAAGTACCAATTTAATACAAAAAGTTCAACTTTTAATACAGATTGATGGTGAATTAAGAGCTTGTTATTTTTTAAGGCTTACAGTTACTGAAAAAAAAACAAGAATACAGCTCCTCTAATATTTCATGATAAAAAAAGCCTTTTTAAACACAGAATAATAGTTTTTCGGCAAAAAAAAAAATTTAAGAAGTTAGGGTAAACCACTAGACTCATTGCAAAAGATGAGCTGTTCACACAGTTCTGTATCCAAGCATGTTAATGGAAAGTTGAATGGAAAGAAAAAGTGTACTTCCTTAGCATGGAGCTTGCAAGCCAGACACTGCTCTCCTTATGCATTGCTATGGGGCAGGCCCCAAATATGTTGGTTAGAGCCAATGGTTTCCCGCGATAAAGTGGGCGGAGCTAAGATAAGTACTAATGGGAGGAGTCAAGGAGGTCATGTGATAAGAGCGGCCACTATGTGGCTGCGACCGACAGTGTTGCTAGGAGTAGTGGGGAGCAGGGGACTAGTCAGAGCTATGGTAAGTAGACGATTCTATCTAAAATACTCACCCTAAGTGAGTTTTACTTTCGGTAGGAAGTGACACTAAAACCTTTAGCCGCCTGAAGGTTAGACCACATGTAGGTCACACTCAGGGCTTTTCTGTTTGTTGTTGCGGTGCAGCACTCAAATGAGTCCGATGTTGTTACGTTCGTATCGTTAGCTTGAAGCTGCAGCAACGACAGAGCACTCTCAGTTATAAATTGGGCATATTTCAAGTTCTGAGTTGGAATACTTTGGGCATTTCTCAAGTGTGAAATATGTTTTCCAGTGAGCCATTAAAGGTTTTCGTATCTCGGCAGCCGCGACTATGTTTTGTTCATTTGTAGCGATCTTAAATATTCCGTTGTACCTTCTTTAATCCGTGGTGTATAACAACAATGCTTAATCCTGCTGTTTTCCTCTTTGTTATTCAATAAGATTACGAGGCACTGGAGATTTTCGGTTCGCAATGAGACTCAAATCTTTGAGTTAAATCGCTTGTTTCGCCCCTTCTCGGAGATGTTTGCTCGGACATGTTTGTGTGGATGATGACACAAATGGGCCATAGTGCGCAGAAAAACTCGCAAGAAAATATGATTCATCTTCTTACTTCTTACATCTTATCTGACTCCTGCCCTTTGGTCTATGCTAAAGGGCAGGCGTAAGATCCAATCCTTCTCTTCGGTGATTGCATAATCATGTTCCCTCACATGTGCAATATCTCTTCATATTTCAGTGTGCTCAGGTGGATAATTGGAAAACCGCAAAGTCTATCTACGAGTTCTCTGCCAAAGACATCGATGGGGATGAGGTGTCTCTGGAGAAATACAAGTAAAATATATTTACTGCACTTAGAAGCTCAGCTGCATCTTTTATGTTCCTATTTCTGACTGGCAGTATGCAGTCTATTTGAACATGTGCAACCAACTTTTGGTGGATTTTGGGAAAAAAAAAAGAAATTGTCTTAAAAAGTTTAATAATATACCATGTTGATGAAGGGGAATAAATTAACAAATTATAGTGTCTGTATGTTTATCATCTACAATTCTCAAAACTGCTAACCACTGTAGTGTAACCACTAATGAAGACGTTTGAACTTTATTCAGGAGCTGTGACCACTAATATTTGGGTTTAAGGCAGCCAGCAATGTTGAATTATACTTGAGTTTTTTTATAATTTTGTATCAACACTTCTGCCTTTTCTCTTTTTCTGCCAGGGGGCATGTTTGCATCATTGTAAATGTAGCCTCTAAATGAGGAAAGACGAAGGTAAACTACACTCAGCTTGCGAAAATGCACGCTACGTACGCTGAGCAAGGTTTACGCATCCTGGGCTTCCCATGTAACCAGTTTGGAGGACAGGTAACTCATCATAAAACTGATGATGGCAGCATTTTTCTAAATGGTTTTATGCTTTGTAACTTTTGCTTTTCTTTGCAACTTAGGAACCGGGGACGGAAGCCGAGATTAAGGAGTTTGCGAAAGGTTACAATGCAGAGTTCGATCTCTTTAGTAAGATTGAGGTAAACGGTGACAATGCTCACCCTCTGTGGAAATGGATGAAGGCACAGCCCAAAGGAAAGGGATTGTTTGGAAAGTAAGTCAGTTTTCTATTTTCTTTTTTACTCTTTGTGGTCATAATCTAAAGCAGGTTTAAGCCACTGCTTTACCTGTGATTATGTGACTTTTTCCCTAAACCTAATCCTCAAGGCAACGCATCTCTGCTAAATTGCTCTTGTAACAGACGAGTGAATTACGCAAACCAGTTAAACAACCTCTGACGAGTTCTGACTATTATAAATCATGTGTATCAAGCAAGAGAAGGTCTTAAATATGATGTTGTGAAACAAGAAGGTGTTTTAAATGCGTGCTGTATGAATGAATTCAGTTTTTGTTTGTTAGAATAAGAGGTATTAAAAGTTTCACATGGTCATTTTGCATCTTTCTGATCTAATGAATGATTACAACTACCACTTTATCTCTGTTCTCTGTTTGCCCCTGAAATTTTCTTTGGCCAGCCATCCACTTTCAATGACTTCTAAGAAAATGCGAAAGTTTTTGCAGGGCCCTCCTACTTCTACTTGTGCTTTTTAAAAAAAGTAAACTGATACTTTAGCAGTCATCATAAAGCTGTACTTTTAAAAATACTATTATCTAAAACACTTCTATGCATAAAGGTTTGGTTGTAATTCATTTTTATGTCTTCTAAAACAGTAACATCAAGTGGAACTTCACAAAGGTAAATTGAAAGTATCTTTTTTGTTCACAAAAACTGTCTTCAACCAAGTGTTAACTTTGATTTATAAATTTTTTTTGCTCTGCAGTTCCTGATAAACAAGGACGGGGAGGTGGTGAAGAGATACGGTCCAACTGACGATCCAGAGGTAATCCATTGCAGCTGTGTTTACATGTCTCTGTGTATGGCATCACTCACATGAAGCTAGAGCCCCTGGTCTTATATTTTGTCAAATCTCAACCCTCAAAGCCTTTGTCTTAAAGAAAGCTTAGAAGCAATAAACACATTTCTTTGAAACTCAAACATGTTTCTCTGTGCAGGTGGTGGAAAAGGACCTGCCCACATACATGTAACACTGGTTTACTTTCCTCTATTGCCTGACCTCTCGCGTGAACTTCAGGGTATGTGTGCGTGCGTATCTGGACCAGTGACGGACCTGTCTGAAAACCCAACCTTGGGGTAGGCCGGGCCTGATGACCCCCAGCGTGCAGCTTATTTCCAGAAACTACTTGCTTCAAACCTTGTAAAGACCACTTGAGAGGACAGCTGTTAGCCAATAGAGAGGATTTGCATCATGGATTTCACCATAAACAGCCATTCCTTTTTTTCAGTCCAAATACAATCCCAACTTGTTTGTTTGGTAATGAGTTAGCTTACCTTTTGTTTTGTAAGAACAAACGCCACAAATAACTTGGCTTTCTGTCGGGCTAGTTTACCTTGCACTTGTCAAAAAGCTTATTGTTGGAATGCACACTGGTAACTTATGGAATAAAATGAAAAATAAAATGCTGTCTTGAACATTCTTTTGATGTTATGTTAATTTATTTACTGATATTTTAATTTTGTCTTGCAGCAGAAATTATACAATTGCATCTGACAGCTTGCAAATTGTATAACCTGTCAGATTATACAATTCTGACCATATCAATCCTTAAAATCAAAAATGTCTCAACTTACATTTGATGATTTATTTTTATTTTTTTTTGCTTATTCATAGGTTTTTCCAAATATTTTATTTGAGAAATGGACTTCTGGCATTCAGAGTTTCTAGGGTTAATAAGCTGACCAAACCAGGCTGCTCAGCTGTTTTCTGGATTCTGCTTCTAAACGTGATCGTAGTTTTTTGGAAGGATTTCTAATTGCTTTTTTTTTTTGTCTGAAAACATTCTTTTTAAACTTGCCTATATTATGTTGGGCTTCAAATGTGAGGGAGATTAACATAACTGTGATGTGACATGTCACACCAAATTCACGTTAGAAAGATCACCTTGTAAATATGCAAAAGTCGCAACAAACAGGTTTCAGCGACTGATAAAGAAACTCATTCAAGCTGTAATGGAAAGTTTTGAAAGTAATGCAACTGCTTTCTGTTGCATTACTTAACAGAAAGCAGTTGCACTAAAACTTTAGGGTGGACTAAAACTTAATCTAAAATCAAGAGATTATTTGCATAAACCAAAACATTTGTTTAAAGTAGTTCTAGAGATGAAAAACTCTATAAACTGATTAGAAAAAGTTCCTACTACAGTGACAAATTAAAGTCAACAAACCACCACTTGAAATTAAATTAATTTTAAAACAAAGTATTGTACCAATTACAATTTAGTTTTTGCATTTTAGTCATTTCTGGTCAAGTTGAAATATTTTTATGTTGATTCACTGACGTGAAATGTTTTTGTTTCCTCTAACCTCTTGGCTGAATCCGTTGGCTGCTGACATCTCTTGGGAAGATTTGTATATTATTTAAGTCTGTAAATGATAACTCTCAACCTGGTTTGCTTGAGTTCCAAATCAATGTCAGTTTGAAGATTGGAGCATGATCTGTTTTGTCAGAGAACAATTGTTCACTAACAAATGGGCTCTAAGTTAAAATGTCTAGTGCTACACTTGTAGTCAGAGGCTAAAAACATTTTAGGCCTCTGTTAGCCTCAGATACCTCACTGCGCAAACCTTAGTTTTTATTCAAAGCATTGTAACTGTTGCCTCGGAATGCATAATGAAAAACGTGCAGTCGACTGCACATTTAGTTCAGCCTGATGCAGCCGCTGCGTGTAGAGGATGACGCACAAAAGCGGCGGAGATGATCAGCACCGCTGGCTCTGAGGATGACAGCGTCGCCGCAAAAACATCCAGCGACAAAAACACATTGACGGGAGAGTGATGTCGTCGTCTGCAGCTGAACCGGGAAACGCAGAGTAAGATGAGATGCCCGGCCGTTTAGCGGCGAGTATCGCTGCACCTCGTTCCGTCTGAGGCAGACAAGGGTTGCGCATCGTCACAAGGAGCCGTGCGGGACATGGACCCAGCGACTGCGGGAATCGGGAGTGATGGAAGCCCGACAGAGGCAGCGGCCGCCGGATCCAGTCTGCAACTTGATTTTGGGGACACCGGTAGGTATTGCAGTCAAAATCTCAAAGGAGCATTTTGGCAGAATTTTTTTATTTTTTATTTATTTTTTTGTAGATGTGAAATAAGCAGTTTAAAAAAGTACACGACTTTAAAAAGCATTATTTGATCAAATAAATGGCTTGACTTGGTAGCTGTGTATAATTCTCTGCAGCAGTAGCTCCATGCACGCAGAGTCCTGTATGTTTGGGGATGTTAACACACGGCTGATATGAGGAAGCAGAATGTAGCTATTTGAATATAGAACCATTCTGAAGATGAAAACATCGATAAACTCTATTAAAAACAGAAGCTGCATCGTTCTATGACACACAGCATGTTATGCTGCATCGTTCTATGACACACAGCATGTTATGCTGCCATCATTGCAATTCTTATCTCATATGATAACCTGAAGGATTATCATCTTAAATCTTTATTGATTTAGGATTCTAATGTAAATCATACTTTAGTTTCTTGCAGATATGAATGTATAGGCATACATTTATTTTTGATCCAACAGACTATCATGTCTGTTGATAATTTAATAAATCACATTATATTCACCTCCAGGGAGCAAGGGAATAAAAATCTACCTATGTTCAGTGTTACATTACTGTCATAGCTACAGACCCGCCATTTTCTCAGCTGATAAGAGGCAGACTTAATCCTCTTAACTATGACATGCACACACACATGCACACCCCAGACACACTTAAGAGCTCCTAAAATATGTTATTACTCTGTCATTATTTTGAGATGCCTCTATTTGCTTTTTGTTTTAGTGCATAAACTTTGAAACTGAGTATAGCTGGTGGGCCATTGTGCTCAGCTGAAACGTGACAGTGATGTTGTAGTGTTTGTTGCTTGCTGCCCACTGACACATTTATTCTACTCTGACCCTAATCCCACCGAGAATGTTTGTGTTCATGTCCTACACTCACTGTTACAGCATTAATCTGCAGGTTATAGGTGTGGGCACTCTGGTGGAAAAAAAGAGGCGCTTTGTGGCACGACCGCTGAAAGGAGGCTACAAAAACCACACAAATCAGCCAAATGACTATGATTCACCTTAATGGATTTTAAAAAACCACATTAATTTTAGATTCTCAAGTATAGTTTTATGCAACTTGTCCAGCTTTGATTTCTAATTGTGTACGCTAAGTCACAATTATTAGTAGTTTAGGAGTTTTCCTTTGAAATTTGTAGTATTCAGGAATTTTGATAATTTTGTCAACAAATCTGTTCCTCTAGTTTTTGTAATCCTCTGCTATATCCTCTGTTGCCACAACAGGATACATGGAGTCTATTAGTAAATGATAATATGCTAGGCTGGATTAGGAGATGCTCCTGAAGAACTGAGTCTTGCTCAAGGAACTACTGAAGACCAGTTTTTCAGAGAATATCCATATCCTGGCATTTACCATATACTCCCCTCTATGTCTGCACTACATTTCTACACTGTCACCTCTAATATCTCTGATAGAAACTGACTACTACCTTTTAATAGTCAAGTAATAGTGGGATAAGTAGTTTATTGTTAGCTTTGATCTTATTTTTGACTTTATTGTGAGTTATTCAGTTGTAAGTCACTTTGTGTAAAAGTGTTTGCCAAATGCATAAACACATGGATCACACTGAGATTTGCTAGATACTTTGTTGGTTAAAATTGTTGACTGACCTATTCATTTTGTGAAAAGCTTTTGAAACAGTGCATGCAAGACAATCTTTTTTCAAATTTATGATATTTCCAAAGAATATCATAAAAATAGATTTTCAAGTCGCAATATTATACTTTTTAGTAATCTTCCAAAGCCAGCATTCAACCAACAATGGATCCTTTGATTACCACTAACAAACCTTTGAAGTTTTTGATTTTAGGCTATTCTATCACTTGATTATTATTTTATATAAACCATTATACCTCCACTGGAAAGTAAACGTTCTCCCGGGTCTTTTGGAGCATACAAGAAGTTTCTTCCAGGATTCTCCTCTTTTTTTTCTGCATCAATCTTCTTATCTGTCCATTTCCCCATATTCCGAGGATGGACAGTGTTCCAAGATGTTTGAAAACAAAACAGTATTTTTGGTTTTCTTTACAACTTTATCTCTTATGAGTTACTGTGTTTTTTTGTCCTTATGTTGTTTGTTCCCTAATCACAGAACACCTGGATTTACAATGGGATTAAATTACACACTGGCAGATACTATTTGCTATTTAGCTCACTCTGAAGGACATTAGTACACAGAACTTTATTGGTATCCGAGTAGAATGGCTGTATAAAAATGCACTGAACATTCTTCACATTTTCACTTATAAAGCCATGTGTCATGTGTCTTTCCACTTCACAATCAATGCAACAAGTTGCATTTATATGCAACTTGTTGCATATAAATGCAATATGTTGCAATAAGTTGCACAAATATCCCTTGTGGTGTTAATTTTTTTTGCTAATATTTGGTTTGCATAATGATATAATACATGTATTTGCACTCGCTGACCCAAGCAAAAAAGTAATTTTTTCATTGTATCATTTATTGCACATTGCCTCCAGTAGTGGCAGCAACATCTGCTGCAATCTCTACTGTGTTCACTTCTCATGGCTTAAAGATTCATCAACCCAGCTCCATTAGCAACCTTAATCTCCTCCTTATAACTTCACACTCCATAAAAAATAGCACATAACACATAAAACATATAGTACTTTGATGCACAATGTGCTGTCTTTCTGATTAACTTCCTCGTCCTGCCTAATGGTCCCACATAAACACAGTCAACATTTAGATTGGTCTCTCTTGTGGGGTGGAAAGATTTTTTTAATCCTTGATTGTGATTGGTTGCTGATGTGCTCTGCAGCACTCAGCCAATGACTGTTC
Source organism: Phalloptychus januarius (assembly GCA_902982915.1). Classification (NCBI taxonomy): domain Eukaryota; kingdom Metazoa; phylum Chordata; class Actinopteri; order Cyprinodontiformes; family Poeciliidae; genus Phalloptychus; species Phalloptychus januarius. The sequence continues at coordinate 8,862,918 of CADWAE010000466.1, read as the reverse complement.
TCAGATTAGGCAGGAAGTCAATCCAATAGAGTTTTTACCTTGCCTGTACAAATCTACAAATCTTACTGATCCAGAAATAGCAAACAGAAGACGTCGAGGCTGAGAAGAGATTTTTCTTTCAGCTCCCTTTTTCTCTAGTTTTTTTCCTTTTTTTGCCTGGAACTTCATAAAACTTGTAACTTATAGGTGGTAAACTCTTCTTCTGGTGAGTTAAAACACCAATTTACCTGGAGCAAGGGTAATAAAAGATGTTAGGTTAGCCCTTTTGAAGTTAAGGTATAATTAAGAGTTTTTGTTGTATGTGTTTTTCAGTAAATATCCCTTGTGGTGTTAAATGTTTGTCCAACCTGGGAAGCCTCTTGTTCTGCTTTGTGCTTATTTAATTCACTTGGATGATTTCTACCAACACCACAAGCTTGAATTTAGAGCTGCTATAAATAACAAATAATATTTAATAATGCATTGATGTAGGCACCTCTTGATCCTTCTTTCCTCTGTGTCTACAGATTCAACTCAGAAGGCTCAAATAACAGAGGTGAGAGGCTACTTCACATGATATACCTGACTGGCTCATCTGTCCTTAGGACTTATTCTAGCCTCTGTTTTACATTCTTTCATAATTCAACTCAACCTTTTGGGGTATTAGAAGTTGTTTGTGCTATGTTTGTCACAATCACAATGGCTTTGTTTGCTTTGTTTCTGGTTTTAGATGCCTTCCCTGTTTGGAACAGAACAAAGTCGTGAGAAGAAGATCGGCCACAGGAGAGTAGATGCCTATGGAGAGACAACATATAAAAAAGTGAACTTTTATTTTGTTTGTTTAAAACTGTCTTGGCCCTCTTGCTTCTTTTCTTAGCTGCTTGTCACCTTCACTCTCTGCTCTCCGTCTTCAGACCACCTCCTCTGCCTTGAAAGGGGCAATCCAGCTGGGGATCGGATATACCGTTGGCAACCTCAGCTCCAAGCCTGAGAGAGATGTCCTCATGCAGGATTTCTACGTGGTGGAAAGCATCTTCTTCCCAAGGTGAGTGAAGATCGCGGTCTCATTTATTGATGCTTACTGTAGTTTTCATTAATATTAAATTTACTGGTCCTAACCGTCCCTTACAGTGAAGGCAGCAACCTCACTCCAGCCCATCACTACCCAGACTTCAGGTTCAAGACCTACGCCCCCGTGGCCTTCCGCTATTTCAGGGAGCTATTTGGGATCCGGCCAGATGACTACCTGGTGAGGTGTTTTTCATCCATAATCCATGTTGTACATTGGCTTACATGTATTTTCTGCACAAAGTGATGTGAAGCAGTATTACATTCCATTCTGGAATTATTCATACTCCTTTGTTCATTATTTTTGTGGAACAATCTAAAAGTTCCACATAACTGATCAAGATTTTATGTGAAGGATTTTAAAAATATGTTATAAATAAAAATCTAGAAAGGGTACCATGCACGTTTATTCCACGTTTGTGTCTAATTTAATTTCAGCATAAATCCATTTGTTTTGTGAAGGCCTTGGAGATTTGTTAAGAGAACATTAGTGAGCAAACAGCAACACCAAATCCAGCTTGGATAATTAGATAAAATTTGAAAACATTCAAAGATTTGAACACCTTGCAATCAAATATCTGCAGATTGAAATAATGTGGCATATTGATTGACAGAATACTTGCTCTGTTTTTGTCATTCTGTTTGGTGGTTGAGATTAAACCAGGTAAATGGCCCAAAAAAAACCCTACTTATTAGCACAAAAATTTTAAATAAATATAATTTAAATTATACTATATTTTTTGTAGCAGGTGTTTTACCTTTAGGATCCACATTTGCATGCAAACCTGCCATGAAAACCTTCGGAGCCATATTATTGCACAAGCCTATGAGGATCATGCATGTCACGGTTCATCTGTGGCCCCACAGTGACAGCAACACGTTTAAGCAGCTGGTCTGTGCCAAATAGGGATTAGAAGAGAAAAGCTTTCCTTTTAAATTCCAAGTTGTGACAGCAGATGGTCCACATGCTGTAATCTGTTTGTCTTCTTGTTGTTATTGAGGAGGAGTATTATCTTATGTTTTCTGATAAATACACACTGAATTAACTTGGCAAACTACATGTAAAATTACCCTGGGCTCAAGTCACATTCCGGTTATCAAACAATCCATGTATAATAAGAAATTCAGGGTAAATACAGGCAGTTTTTCATCATGTATATGTTTGCTAATGTGGTTTGATCATTCCAAAACTATGAAAAAACAGTGTGATCCATATGCAACTTCCTAAGACTTTTCTACTTTTTAATCAAATATTAGTAATGATGTAAGTACATATTTTGACCACAGATAAGGATTACTTGTGCACCCAGTTCTTGTTTTTAAAATTGATTGAATTTGCGCCTTTCTTCAATATTCCACACAAAAAATAAGAAAAAAACCCATCTAAAATGAATGTATGTTATCTCGTCAGTCCAACTGTAATACCTTAAAATGAACGATTCAGGGTTATAAGAATGTGCAGTTCTTTAAACAAAACTTCCTGTATGCCATGATTATGTTACATAAATGACTTGGTAGCGTTTTGTTGATTTACTAAGTTATATTGAAATAGTACATTTATCATCACCTCTAGCAAATTAATTGTCAGGCTTGTCATAAAATTCAAAAGAACAATTCACTCATTTAAAGCAGGTGAGACAGTTATATAAAAAAGCAAGTATTAATCTGTGTCGGTATTATTACTTTCAGATGGTGGGTATAAGCTGCAGACTTGGCAGGTCGAATTTTAATCTCTTTGTCCTCCGTCTCTCCATCTAGTACTCGCTGTGTAATGAGCCACTGATTGAGTTGAGCAATCCGGGAGCAAGTGGCTCCATATTCTATGTGACCAGTGATGACGAGTTTATCATCAAAACTGTCCTGCACAAGGAGGCAGAGTTTCTGCAGAAATTGCTTCCTGGATATTACATGGTAAGAAAATAGGATTTTTAAAAAAGATATTCTTAGTAGGCCTTCCAATATTTGATTTGCATGATTCACAAATCAAAGAAGTGTTAATATTAGAAAGATATATCTGAATAAATTCAAAAATTAGTTTTAACACTATTAATTAATTTATTAAGGGGAAATATAACTTTAAAACCGCCGCTACTCAGTTTATTTATAAATAAATTATTAGCCACATTTTTTGGAGCCTAATAATTTGGCAAAACATATTATGATGATCCCCAAGACTTCTAGGAAAATAAACAGAGACAAAAGGTGAATTTTTTGGAAGGTATGCATCCTATTACATCCCCAGTAAAACTAAGAAAGCATTTCAGAAAAATAACATTATGTTCCAGTTGAGCACGAACGATAATATGGTAGTGTGATAGTCGGGGGCTGCCTTAATGCCTCAATACCTAGAAAACTTACCATGAAAATGGCACATTTGTGGGCAGCTACCCTTTCATAAAGAACCAGGCTGGTTTGCATATTTTTTCCTCTTAATAAATATATTCACCATTTACAAACTGCATTTTGCTTTCACTTTGGTTATCTTTCTCTGATATTGATATTTGTCATCCAAATATGACAAGCAAGCAAAACCAGAAGAAATCTGTAACAATGGAAATAGTTTTTCAAAACACACAATTAAATGTATTAAATCTCTAAGAGCAGTAGGGATAGTGAGCTGTTTGTGTGCATGGCCTCTTACTCAAGAGGAGCAGTGCAACAGAATCTTCTAGTCATGTTTATCCTCTTTATCCACCACTGATGCTGGCTTTCTGTCAGCTGTGACATCAGTAGGTGACTTTGGGATGGGTCAAAGCTCACAGCATGCTCAGTCCTCAGGAGTTAAGTGTGGCTTGTGCTGTGGCCTGATGAGGTCATGCTGTCTGGCAGGTACAAACACCAATGGAACATAAGCCCATTTACCACTAATATGCTTTGTTTCCTTTTTCCTTTTCCTCTGCCTTTGTCCTTCAACCTGTCGACCAGAACTTGAACCAGAACCCCCGCACTTTGCTGCCCAAGTTTTTTGGCCTTTACTGCGTCCAGTGTGGAGGCAAGAACATCCGAATAATTGTGATGAACAATATATTGCCACGCTCGGTTCGCATGCACCTCAAATTCGACCTTAAGGGCTCGACGTACAAGAGGCAAGCATCCAAGAAGGAAAGGGAGAAGTCCAAGCCCACATTTAAAGACCTGGATTTTCTGAGTGATGTTCCTGAGGGCCTCACTTTGGATCAGGAAATGTACAACGCTTTGGTCAAAACTCTGCAACGGGACTGCCTGGTGAGAAAGATAGCAATGAGGGGGAATGCATTATGGGTTAATAAATAAAGTAAAAAATAAAAACAGGTTTTGCAACTAAGAGCATTTTGTTCAAATTCCCTTGAAACATTTTCATTATGTTGTAAGAGAACATCTCAAAACTCACTTTGTTTCTTTGTAGGTTCTGGAAAGTTTTAAGATCATGGATTACAGTTTGCTACTTGGTGTTCACAACCAAACCCTAGCAGAGAAAGAAAATCAGTCCCAGAGCTCACCAGCAGGAGGCGGCGATGAGAAGAAGCCTGCAGGACAGAGGGCTTTGTATTCCACCGCTATGGAGTCCATACAGGGGGGGTCCACATGCAGGGACGCACTGGAACATGATGACACGTATGTCCCTAGTTCATAATATTAACCATCATCCTCCAACAGCATTTAAACCTAATGACAATTTTTTTTTTTCTTATCTAGTATGGGAGGTATCCCAGCAACAGGAAGTAAAGGAGAGCGCCTCCTGCTGTTCATTGGGATTATTGACATTCTGCAGTCCTACAGGTAGAAAATGAGCTTATTTGTTGCATTTTAATTACCACGATGCTCAAGAAAGGAGCATCATGTGTTCTAAACCATACATGTTTTACCACACAGAAAATTATGCAGATTTAAGAAGCACAAAATAATTTTTTTGGCGCTTATCTAAAATCAGTCCTCAAGTACTGCTGTCCTGAATTCAGCACAAATCCAATGATAAACTCATTAGCACGCTCCTGTGGAACTTGACTTTAAAATATGCTTGATGCAATCTTCAACCTTCTTCCTTCTGAAGAGTTACATTCAGTTTTAAGTGAGGGCTTGAAGATTTTCATTTTATCTGCACAAATGCTTCAAAAAATGTTATGAAATACGTTTAAGTATTGAAACGAATCTAAACGTAAATTCACTTTTGTGTATGAGTTTAGATACTAGCAGTAATTGAGGCATGACATATTTAAAAAAAAAGATTATGGTTAACTCTGATAGCCTACATAAAATTCATTGTAACCTTGGGTGCTTTTAGAGAAAATGTATCAAGAAAGGACATTATTAAGACCTAGGAACACAGCAGACAGGTCAGAATGAAAGCTGCAAGAGGTGGAAGAACCTGTTGGCTGGACACCTACAAGGTCTTTATGTGTGGCAGGACAAAACGCTTAAAAGATTGTAAAAAGAAAACCGTAAGAATTAACATTTGCAGTTTGCCACAAACCATGAGGTTTCTGACCCCTTTGTAACAAGGGGACCTGGTGAGATAGAGTTGAACATTTTAGCTGTAAACATTCAGCCAAAGCTACGATGGAATAACTCAGATGAAAGCATAGTCAAAGTCCAGACTGTCATCATGTTGAGAAATTGATGAAAGACTAGAAGTATTCATACATTATCTTTATTCAATCTGCCTGAGTTAGTTTACAAAGAAGAATGAGCAAAAGATTTGAGGCTCTAGATGTGCAAAGCTAGTAGAGACAAACCCCAAAGACTTGCAGCTGTAACTGCAGCAGTAAGAGATTCTGTAACATACAAATGCATGCAACATTTATAGAATTTTATTTGTCATTCCGGTTGATATGTGACAAAATGATATGACCGGTTTGCAATTCACTTGAAATTGCAATGCGATGTTGTAAGAAGATGCCAGGGAGCAAATGATAAATAACTCTTTTAAATATAATTTAAAATACACATCAATGTACTTCTGGAAGTCTGCAACTAAATTTAATTGTCTTGTCTGACAGACTGATTAAACAACTGGAACACTCCTGGAAGTCTCTCATCCATGATGGAGTAAGTTGCTTTCATGTGGCTGCTTTTAATTTCCTTTCTTTAAGCACATCAATCCACATTAAGCTGTCTATTTATGCAAGCTAATTAACTATGCTAAGTCTTTCCATAGCCATTGTTTTTGGAGAACAAGACTTAATTATGAACACTACTGTCTTCTGTTGAATCACAGGACACAGTGTCGGTCCACAGACCTAGTTTCTATGCAGAGAGGTTCTTCAAGTTCTGCAGCACAGTTGTCTTCAGGAAAAGCTGCTGTGAGTTGAACATTTCACCGCATGTATTTTTCATGTTCTGTAAACCTCTTACAGAACATCTAACGTAAGAGGTTTCAAGGTCAATCGTATTTTTCCTTCCAGCATTACGACCGTCTCCATCTAAGAAAGGTCGAGGGGCCCTCTCAGGATCCAAGTACAGTGCTGGAGGCGGACAGCGTCCCTCACTGACTGATGAAAGACAGGAAAACCTGGAGAACTTGGAGAACTTCAGAGGAGCCCGCAGCTTTTCTATACTGGAAGAGAATGGTGCACTATGCTGAAATAACACTAAAATGTTGTCAATGCCTTTTTCTTTTACTGCAAGCTAAGAGGCACATTATGTCTCTAAGCTTTGATTACTTTCATCTTCAGTGACTTACCTTTTTTTTTACTTAGCTGATATAAGGAGAGTCTCTAAAGATACATGTAAGGAAGCAAAGGCAATGTAGAAATAAAAGCTGTAGAAACCAGGGAAACAAACAGAAAATTGGGATCATTGTCCTGTTGGAACAGCCAGTTGTGTACAAGTTTTACCCATTTGAATCAAGCTGATATATCCAGATGAAATAATGATATGATATTAATATTGCGCTTTTGCTTCATTCAGGTAAAGAGCCGCCCTGCACCCCTCCGTCATTTGAAGACGCAACGACAGCATCTATTGCAACCACTCTGTCATCTAACAACTCTTTACCAACCACCCCCTTTGATACTCCAGAACATCCACGCCCCAGAAGACAAATGCATTCACCAAACATAGTCAGGTCAGAAATATTGTCCGTGCATGCCAGCAGTTGTATTACTATACGAGAGCTACTCACTGTAAATATTCACTCATACTTTGTGTTTTCTTGTGTCAAAAAATAAAAAAAGATCACAAAAAGAGCTGGTTGAGGTTCATGGCGAACGTCAGGACACTATAACTGTGGAAGTGGAGCTGAGGTATGAACATCAGCAAAAATATTGTCACACTGAGTTATATTTATTGTATTTCATCTGTTTTGTTTGCGTTTTCTCAAACAGCAAAATCCCACAGAGTACAGAGCTGACGCAGAGGACAGGAATCACTTCTTCCAGCCAACAATCACTCAGTCATCAAACTTGCACAGTGGCTTCGTCCGCCCCCAGCTCTACATGTTCATCCTCTGCATATTCCTCTGCTACTCTTCCTCCTTCCTTTGCGTCATCCTCCTCTGCTCAATGTGCGGCCCAATCATCCTCTACGCTTTCTTCATCCATCCGTCCGTCCACCAAGCCGCTCACCTCTCCAGGAGCCGCTCAGTCTTTAACTCTCTCCTCTCCGATCTCTGACTCAAATACAAAATCTGTTCAGCTCACCAGTTTGTCTCCGAACGCCTCCACCCTCACTCCTGCCTCAGCATTCACCCCCATTCATCCAGCATCCGCTAGCTCCTCTCAGCATTTTCCCTCCACACTTCCCTCCTCAGCCTCTTCGAGCCCCCAGTTGCCTCAGGAAGAACCACGAACTTCACAAAAGCAGCTTTCGGTGTCCAGCAGCCACAGCTCCTTGGAAGCGGAGGTGCAAGTCTCAGACATTTACTTTGTAAGTTTCTACCCCAAATGTTTTTATATTTATGTCACATATAAACAGAGAACGAATCAGGAAGTAAAATTAACCAAAATTAGCTGAAAGGTCACAATCATGTAAGAATAAGTTAAGAACAGGTAGTGAGGACATCTTGCTTACTGTTTCTGTATGATCTACTGGATCTTTTGCAGTGGTCCAGTCAGGATAGCGTGGTAGAGTTGTGATGGTGAGAAGGTCTCTGTGTGCACGCTATGGGAGCTGTTCTTCCTGCTTTATTTCTAAAGCCTGATGCCTGAAAAGGCGCGTGACCTGCTTTTAACTGATATCACCAAAAAACAACCTGCACAGCATGAAGTCTATCCATCATTCTGCTTTTATTTGTTCAGTCCTTTTCACTGCGTCTGGTTTTGATTTGATTGTTTGCCACATTCATTCTGCACTTTTTTCCTTTTTTTCTGTATAATTTTGTGTAACCCATTTCACATCCCTCGTGTGCTCATCTGTGTGTCCAAATATCAGTATGCAGACGGAAGATACTGGGTGTATTCTCCAATTCTTGGCCGTCGTAAACTTAACTCTAGTTCAAGTTACAATGTAAGTCGCTAGCTAGGAAGCTGTAGTAGCCTGGAAGACTGGGAGATGTGGGATTGCTGCTAGCCATGTCAGTGGGATTATTTAATGCATTGCTGCTAAAATATGGCCAAAGCAAAAAACAATTTTCATGGATTGTTTGTTGCTGACGGCTGAAGAAAAATGAAAAGCATGTGAAAATGGCTGCCTCTTCATTTCCTTCATCAGCAGTAAAAAGTGGCCCATGTATATTTATGTAACAACTGTCCAGTGAATGTGTGGTTAGTAAATTGCAGCTCACCTCTTAGTGACCCCTTTATATTTTTGATTCCTTTTCTTCTGGCTTTGAGAATTGTCTGATTAATAAAGTTGCACTTTGTATTTCTTAATAGTCCATGGGATTAGTCGTATCAAATAATTTAATTCAGGAATATTTGAGTCAGATTCTGTTGAAAGTGAGTTATTTCCAGCAGATAATGGTTTTGTTGTTTTCATTTTGTGTACATTTAGATTAGCCGGTTCAAGACCAATTTGGATCTTTACCTTCTTAAAACAAGTCCAGTCTCCAAAACATCATAGAAGTTTGGTATTAATTTATGAATGTTTAACCTATCTTTATGTTTGCTGTCCCACACAAAGCTTGATCATTATTTAGATAGAAAATGAAAATAGGAAGTACTTTGAACAGAAAAGCAATTCTAATGACCAGTAAAGTAAACCAGTTTAAAAAAAAACAAAAAATGCTCTTGATTTTTACATTGCCTTAGTTTTATATTAAGTGTTTTGACCAGAAATCCCTTAAACTTTTTTTCTTAGCAGGCCGTTTTGAACCTGACTTCAAAAATCCTGAACTATTCCTTTAGTACAACTTACTATTCGTAAAGTGACTAAAACTAATTTGCGTTGACATATGAACTAAAGGAAGAAAAATCACCAATTTGACTCTACCTTACCAACATGCACGATGCAACTTTATTCCCTTACATGTAGATAAAATGTGTTTTCAAATTAGTTTTTCCTAATAACCCAACTATTTGTTTTTCTCTTCTGCTGCCCCCTGCTGGTTATTTTGTTGAACAGACTCAGGAGGACCAGAGCTGTGTTTTCTCTCCTTTCCACTGCAGCTCTGAGTCCAGAAGAGACTCAGATGTGGACAGTGAAACAGTAAGTCAACATTTCCATCCATGATTTATGGTAAACTCTAAAAATACCAAATGAATTGATTTATGAATTGACTTTCTCTCTCCCGTATCTGATATTAATCATCTCTATTTCTCCTCCAGTAATTTCAGTCGAAGGCAGCGGCAGGGGGTGGAGCCAGAGGCTTTCTCCTCACACAAAAGCTGGGAGGGTTTAATGATGAAGGCAGTAGGACACTAATGATTTACTGCTGGCTGCTGAAGCTGCATGTAAGAGTCTGCTTTGCTTATAGTAAATCTTATTATCTGGCATTCAGCTGAAAGAATGCAGCTTTGCATTATGCATTCAGACCGGTGTACAGAGAGATTTACTGCTAATATAGTGGAAGACTATAATGTAGCCGCATTCAGGGCAATTTGCTCATACAGAAGTGGAGAAGCGTATAAATCTTACAGTACAATCAGCTTAGTAGCACTGTGAACAATTTTGGTAATTGTGATAAAGCTCATGCTTATAACAGGATAATCATTGTCAAGATTCAAATATTGATTTAACTCGCACAACATAAATATTGTGTCAATTAATTAAATTTTTATTTCAGTGTAAACCCCACCTTTATTATTATTCTGTTAAAAGCCAAAAGTCTGTGTTTATAAGCAACAGCTTGGCTGCAGAGGGAGCAGCCGAAGCAAGGTGAATCAAACATTCCTTTCCCCAGCTCTGCCTATGCAATATGTGTTATCGATTCCTCCTATTGACTCACTTGTAATTAGCCTGGACTTCATTGTGCATTTGTTTTAACTAGAGGGGAGTCAGCTCTGTATAATTTAATTTTAGCACTTTAACTATGTCTGTGATTGGTCTTAGCACACACACTCAGACACAGTGTATACCCTTTGCATACAGTGGTCCTCCAGTGGTGTGTAGTGGTTCAGTTAAAAAAAAAAATCGATCTGGAAGCAAGTGGTTTTGTTCAAAATGCCTTATCGACTAACTCATAAGCTAATTTTGTCTGATAAAATCATAAAAAAATATGACTTAAGAATTTGAATATGGACAAAAAAAATATTGGTAAGTAAATACCAAATGCTAATAGCAGGGTAAAAGTATTATAGGAGAAAAGATAAGATAATAAGATAAAATATCTTTTGTAAATCATCAGTTTTCATGTGCTTAAGCACATGCATGTAAGTGTGTACATGTTGTGTTGTGTGTGCATGTGTTTGCATGTCTACAGTGTTTGATTGAGAGATGCATATGTTGATTTTTTTTTCCCGTGTTCTCTTTTCGTCAAATTGTCAAAAGGTATTGTAACGAGTCATGAAATACAGCAGCATCTCAATAAAAAAAATCTGCATAAAGTCAACTTATTTCAGTAACTCGGCTTGAAAAGTGAAAATCATAAATAGCTTTAGTGCATTCAGAATAAGTTATTTTAAATGCTTATTCTTATTAACTTTATGAAAGCTAATGAAACCCCAAAATTTTTTTTTTCTTTTAGAAAAACTGAATTCTACTTAAAACCAATAAAGATACTTTGTCATAGAAATAATTCATGTAATGGCCCAGCCAGTCATGGAGATGACGCCTCACACAGTTCATTATTGACACCTACAAGCAGGATACACCACAATGTTTAATAAAATATCTGTATTCAAATATGTTCATGGAAAGTTGAGTGGAAGGAAAAGGTGTGGAGAAACACAATTTTAGATTTTCATAATCATACCCACTTGTCCACACAAGGCTACGGGGGTGCTAGTCGCTATCTCAGCTGGTCATTAGATGAGAAGCAGGGTCCTTCTTGCAGCCCTGATGGCCTGGTTATCTTTCACCTGGATAGGTCGCCACTCCATCACAGAACAACACGAAAAAATGCAACAGACAAACAACCTGGCATTTGCATGGTTGCATGGCAATTTAGAGAGAGAGCATTCAGCCTAAGATCTGGTCTGTAAGAGGGAGACTGGTCCTGACTGGTGTGCTCCCAGTCAGGATTTTAGCAGAGGCATTTTTTTCTTCCAGACCACAGGATTAGCAAAACCTAACTTTCATATTTGTGAAATTCTAAATAGAACAAGCCCATATTACTCTGTACGTTTATAAAGAAATACGAGTTTCCCTTTTTGAATGGAGTTACTGGCATAAAGTATGTTTGCATTCTAATTGAGTCTTACCTGTATTTTAATCACCGGGTTTTCATGCTTTAGCTGTCTGAGAAAATAAAATGCAGTTGACCCATTGTTTAATGGAGCATGATACTTATAACATATGCAGAAATGAAAACTCTTCAGTTTTCCAGACAGTTTATTTGGCAATACATCTTCCTTGAACTGTGAACTGCTGAAACAACAGGGAACCGAATCCCTGTCTGAGTTTCTTTTTGTACTGTCATTTGAGACTGCTGATGTTGACTTGCCTGTTTGTGGGCATCAGTGTTTGTAGATTATCACTGTGAAGAAAAAATAAAATAAAATTATGTTGTTTAAATATTGTTGGTTATTTCTAACCACCTGGTTTGCTTTTTCCCATTTGAGTTTAGAGAGATCAGTCCACCAGATGGCACAATAGTGCCTGAAAAGGACTGTGCTGCTGTATCTTGATTATTATACATCGACACACTGCTTCGTGTTATCTAAAATTGACCTCTCTTTGTTACATTTTAAAATTGAATTTCTCAATCTCATATGGTGAATTACAAGCCACCTGTAGGCCACATTTCTCTTTATTGTGTTCTTGATGGACCATAAAGACGAGGCTCATATTTAAAGTCACATTCATTAGCTCTCCTTATAACACTGACATTTTAATGCACAAAAAAATTATATGAAATCTTTATTGCTTTAGTGGGTATAGCTTTTATATTTTATAGGTGAAGGCTGTAATGCCCACAGATGATGGATAGAAAAAAGATTCAATAATGCTTTTTAAGTTCCTGCATATTCAGGAATACAGTTTCAATTCACATTACGTTACTTTTAAAAATTACTTTTATAAAACACATCTAAATGAGCACATGCTACTTTTAGAATGCCAGATGTTTCCAGATGCACATCCATTACCCTGAGGATGCGTGTGCTTTATGTAGAGGCCGGAGTTGTGAATGTCACTCCTGGTGACAAGTCAGCCATGTCTGGCCATGATGGAATGTGTGATGGACAAGGATCAGCAGCCGTCTGACCAACTGGCCTGGAATGAAATTTTCCTTGTACACACACACACATGCCCACCCCCGCATATCCTGAGAAACACATAATCCTTTTTCTCCTTCCTATGGCTGTTCAATCAGCTTTCTTGGATATCTGTTTGCCAGAGCTTCCTGATCCCCAAGTACAACTGGATCCTGAGTATAGGTTATGTTGCAAAAGTGTTCAGTCAGATGACACCACAAATAACCTATACTTAGAAACAGCCCAGTAGCCTCTTAACACGTTAACAAATGCAATATTCACTTTTTGTTGCTGTTTGTGGAAATGTTTTATTATGTAAAACTTGTATCTTCTTCACATAAAAAAACAAAAATCATTCAGAAACAGATGTTTACCGTTCATTCAGTACAAAGAGATCAAACCCACGGAGAGAGAAAAAAATAAAATAAAAAACAGGGTTGTGAAATACGGGCGCAGCAGCAGCAGTATCGTACCTTTATGTTGCCTTCACTTGAGGATACTCTGTTTATCTCCAAAATCCAATTTCATGCATGTCAGTTGAACTGAAGACAGGATAAATGCCTTTTTTTGTCAGCTGTCCTTTGCTCCTCTGCTCTGCTGTGACTCTGAATGGGAATAATAGGTTTCTGATTATCATGATGTTTTCTCCGAAACCTTAGTGGCAAATAAATCTAATAACAACTCTAATTTTAAATAAATAAATAAATAAATTGGAGTGGCAGCACCTGTACCAAAGGTGAATGGGTCATCTCAAAGCTGGGCTTTCATCTCTAGGGAGCATAGACAAATGCCTTTGTTCCTTCAAAGAGGAGAGGGGCGAAAGCCACAACAAACAGGGTGTGTGCACCGTGGGTGTGTGTGTGTTTCTGCATGTGAAAAGGAAGGAAAGTGAAGTTGATGGAGAGAGAGAAAGAGAGAGAGAAAATGCAGACACAGATCAAAGCAGGGGGTATGTTTTTGAAACCCTGTGTGGGAGGTGAAGCCTCACCTACCCAGAATGCCTTGCCTCACTTCTTCCAGCCCACTCAGGTTTTTAGGAGCATCACTTTTCCTTTTCAGCCTTTGCAGTGCGTTGTGCCACCTCTTCATCAGTCATCTCAAGCTATTCTCAGAGAGTCTTGAACAGGCGATTTGATACGAACCGGCAGTCAATCTCTGATCTGAGCTGTATAACCTGGATCGAACACAAACACTTTTGCATTGCACTTTCGCTTGCTTTAAATGCATTTTATCCATAATGCAGAAAATAAAGCCCACGGAACATCAATACTTGGTGTCTTGGTGAAAGATCTCCATGTAAACGCCTTCTAAACTTGATCAGAGCCCATCCCCCATTTTTTTTCCAAGTATCATGGAGGGATCGAAACATCTCTTTTTAACTCAGAGTGAGAAGCAGCAACCAGATGTGTATCTGTCCACATAGAGGGGATGTCATGCCCTCTCCAAAGCATGAAAAGCTGTAAAAGACTCTCCGTTGCGTTGTCAGTGTCTTAAGGCAGTGTTTATCTTTGGCAGACCGAAGAAAACAAAGTCATCGATTTCTAATCCTAATCCCCTTCCACTGCTTCTCCCCTATTGATCATCTATCCTTCTTTAATTAGATGGAGGATAGAAGGAAACTGAGATGTAGGGCTGATGAAGGACGAAACTTTCCTTGACAGAGTGGTGCTGTCTCTTTACCTTCATCCATCGTTTTTACTCTGTCTCTCTCAATCAGGAAGCTATCACTAAGCTGACGGTGGACTGGAAGACAAATGCAGCCACTCGGGTACTTTTAAAATCAAAGGTCTGCAGAGATGCGCTGAAGATAGGAATTACACAGATCCTGAAATGCAACCACATTGACAAACACACTGAAATGTGTACTTAAGCAGATTGAGGGTTGAATTTCAGACTAAACACCACTAAGTGCATTTCTGCCTCTTTTGTGCCATCCATAGGCTATGTTAAATATAGAGACAGTGGGTGTAAAGATACCTTTTAGTTAATGAATGACTCCTCTAAAAGGTTAAAGCTGGTGTTCAATAAAGTTGAAACTCATCCTCTTTGTTTGGTGAGAGGGAAGTCAAATCTGATGTCAAACGGAGACTAGTTGAGGTACATCCATTTGGTAACATCCTTGACAATTAAACAAATTGTGTTCTTTTTTTGAGTCAAGGAAAGGTTTTCAAACCTATGAACTTTCAATTATCTCAATTCTTCACTGTAGGTCAACAGCTAAACTTGGATAGAAATAAGTACTGTATTTTTCGGATTATAAGCCGCTACTTTTTCCAACGATTTGAACCATGCGGCTCATAGCCCTATGTGGCTTTCCTGTGAATTTTTCTTCAACCACCAGGGGGCTCTATAGAAGAAAATGAATCATTTGAAATCAAAATTGGAAATCAAAGAAGAAAGCGCTAATTTTCATTTAGAACAAGCACATGCTGGCAGTAGGCACGACACTCACATGATGCAGCTTTTAAGTTGAGGGCTATCGATCTGAGCCGCTGCACGTAAGCTCAGCGTGAACGAAACAATGGCTCGGCGTTGGGCAAGGCTGCGACCTTAATAGCAGATTTATTAAGGACGCAGCCCTGGGCTGTGTCCTTAAGAGCGGCGGTGATATCAGCGGTGCGGCTTATATATATTTAAGTTTCAATTTAAAAAAACAAATTGTAGGTGCGCTCTATAGTCTGGAAAATACGGTAACGTAATTTTGACGTCTGGATCAGAAAAATCCGCTATAAAACACTTTCTGTTCCCTATTCTTGATAACAAATATAAGAAAATTGTCTCTGTACCTTGAAAAATAACTGTTCAAATGCATAATTAAAAACCCAAAATTAGTGTGACATTTTTAAAATTATTTGCACATTTAAACCTAACTTTAAATGTCACTCTAATCAGACATCTATAGGGCAGTAACTTGTCTGAACCCAGAGCTGTATCCTACCAAGCAGTGTTTTATCAACCTGTTTGATGATTGATTCTTTACCACTGAAGTCTTTAGAGACTGATTTGATTTCAGGGCAAAACATGGAAGGATCAGTAAGGCAGTGACTGGATATCCTATATGGGCTTTTGTCACCTCATGGTCATTATTGTACATTCTTACTACTTTTAACAACAAATGGAATAATTATGGATTGGCTCAAAGCAGAAGTATATAGTACATTGAATTACAATGTCAGTGTGCAACCACAAATATATACTTGAATGCAATATTCATAAGGCTTTTGTATTTCAAATACATCCTCTCCATATCTATAAGATTTTCACTTAAATCGTTGAAATTTTGTTGCACTTCCTGAGATGCAAAAGCTGTTTGAGTGTTTGTGAATATTGTGCTGAAAGATAAAAAAACAGCCTTTCATTTGTCGACTTCTGCATCTTGGCCAGGGATAGGCTTGTGAAAAGAGGTTTTTAATCTCAACAGGACCTTCCTAGTTAAGTAAAGCTTAAATAAAAAAACTAAACAAAATTGAGTCACTGTTGAAACAAAAACATGCAGCATAATTGTAAAGCATTCAGCATTTAAACCATTATAAGTAAGATGGGTGGTGCTGGAGATGAAACACAAAACTACTGGAAGAAACCAAGTGAAAGAGCTGGAACCTTTTAACTTTGAAACAATGTTAGTGAAGTTTGAAAACCATTTGTATGCAGCAAGTCAAATACCAGTAAATGTCTTTATACAATCTGGAGCCATTATAGAAAGAAAGTCTTGTCCACAAAGGAACAAGACAAGTATGACATTACAATAATGTCATACTTTAATGTACAATATGACATGTTCCATAGCTAAAAGGGTCCCTCGTTGGGTGTTTCTGTGTAAGTATTTGATAATGGCCTCCATAAAAGCCATGAATAGCAGCCTAATGTGAGTCAGATGCTACCTGTCCAGCAGAAGCAGCAGAGGCAGCAGGAGAGGAAACAGAGCCAGGACACAAGTGAGTGGCCAGCATAATGAGGGGAGCATGGCCTGCCAGCTTGGGCAGCTGCTTCTCTAGTGGCACTGAAGTGGTGTGTGTGTGTGTGTGTGGGGGGGTGGGTGTGTGTGTGTGTTTGAGGTCCAAATATTATCTGGTTGCAGGAACCCAAATCTGTTTAAGCAGCCACATTATTTGCATGTTTTGTTTTGTTTTTTGTGTACAAAGACAAAAGCAAACCCCAAAATTTCAAATAAACAAAAGCAAATTGAAGGGAAATATCCTTCTGGAGATATGACCAGTTAAATGTCTCTGAAGGAAGGTATTGTAACTAGATTCATCAATTCATACACAACTGTGGGCACATCTGTTTCAAAAAATGTGAACAAATTTGTCTCTTGTCATTGAGCTTCTTTTCCACCTCCATGTCTCATCAGGAGCAGCTGGAAATACCTCCGCACACTCAAACAGACACACACACAAACTCAGCACTTACAGCTATCAAACAGACATCCTCATCATGCTGACCGTGGGAATGCCTGTGGCATTATATCAGTCATTGAGGTGATGCTTTTAATCCTGAAACAAACCTAGACTTTGTGCAGCGCGCCTCAGTGTGCGAGTGAACGTGCTCCGCTATAAAGCCTAATCTCGCAGCCTTTAGATTACGGCTGGCCGCACAGTAAAGACGCCCTGCTGCCACTCCCACATGGAAACGCTGGCAGGATTAACCGGTTCCATACCCGCCCTAATCTGGGAACAAAACCCCACAATCGCCTCCCACTGAGAGACAAAGATAGAAAGGTTCAATTTGATCTGGCCTTTCTCAATATAACGAGAGTGGCTTTTAGGGTTAAATAGACTACTGCTCACTCTACCATCAGTCAGTGTGGCTTTTCTGCCCTTTCATCTCAACAATTAGTACTTTTTATGACAATGTGGACCTTCTTTAGACAAGCTTCTGGCAAATTAACTGGATTTGGTTACACTACGTTGGCAGCTATATCATTTGGCCTCTAAAACAAATTACTTTAGTCCGAAGCCTTCTTGTGTACACATTTGCCATATAATATTATTATTCTAACGACTATGGCTTATAGCTAATGAAAACCCAAATATTCTATTTTATGAAATTTGAGGATGACCTACGAACAATAAAAATAAGTTTTAACACATAATTGTTACATTATGGCTTCCACAATTTGTGATGTAGACTGCTGGCTTGAGAGTTGTTCAGCAGTTCACACACACAAACATGTCCAAAACAACTTTTGCACCCCTTCCATTGCACTTAACACCTCAGCAGCCTGAGCTCACACTGGTTGTCTGTGCCACCCTCCACTGATTCTGTAATTCATACAAAATCAGCCACAGCTAATTGTTTAGTGGACAGGTTTTACTGAAATGTGAATTTTCCTCTGGGATTAATAAAGTATATTCATAAATATTTTACGAACATTTGATTGGGCCAACATTTTTGCGTTAAGATCTAAGCAATATATTTACTGTGGTAGCTTTCCATTTCTAGTTAACTTCTGCTGTTTGTTTTCAACATCCTTTTTTGTTTTATTATGGGTGTCTCTTCTCTCAGAGCTGAATTGCAACCCTGGTCTGCTGCAGAAAGGACATTAGCTTGTAAAAGAGTACCGGTCGTTAGCCTGATCACTGAACGCCTCAATTAGAAGTTCTAATTATTTTTCAAACTTGGAACTTGGAAATGGCTAAGTTGGGTTTATGTCAACTTAACTTCCAACTTCAGCCACTAATGGAACCACAGGAGTAGCTACCAGCATTTCTTCCTCCATTCACTCTCATCCACTACATCACAGTCAGTTTGTTCCTATTAACCAAGCAAATATGAAAAGTAGATGGGCTTAAAGTAGCTAAAATCTGACTGACCTGGTCTAATGAGTGAAAGTGGCTTCAGCCTCCAATTGACACATTTGTGTAGGCTGACTTTAGTCCATCTTCTTTACAACTTAAAATGCTAGAACTAAAGGAGCTAACACCAAAGACCTAACAGCAGCATCCATGTCCTCGTGATGCTAGCTTGGGCAAAACTTAAAAGAAGTTAGAAGCAGCCGATGGGGACAACTTACTCTACACTTACTGCTATTTCCTGTCTGAAAAGGTGCCAATGTGCATATTTTCAACCAGGGTTCAGTGGGTCGTATCACCGCATTCAGCTACCTGCATAATGTGGTGTCAGTATCTCATTAAGTGACAGAAGCTTTTCTGTTTCATTGCCTCGAGGCAAGGCTCCATCCTTCCATCTCTCTTCCTGTGTCTCTTACTCCGAGGCTTCTGCCTCATTAACCACCATCAGCATTTCGTTTGCAGCGTGTTATTTGGATGTAAGAGGGAGGCAGGGGTCTGAAAGTGTGTGAGGGTATGCACTTGCATTCACTTGTGTGGAAGCAAGCAACTCTCATTAGGCTGAAAAAACATTGACAATGTTGCCAGAAACCAGATCATATCCTCTCGCTCTTTAAATATCAAAGGCTTCCTCCAATCAACTCCCTGTAGTCTCTGTGTGTAAGATATATTTATGTGTATGTTGTGAATATATCTGTGTGTGGTTGGTGGTGGGAGACAGATGTTTGCTGATTCGACAGGTTTGCACTGCAGACTCAGCCCGATTTAGCTGACAAAAATGTGATGCCACACAGATGACATCTCACTCTGTCGTTTTAGTTTTTTACCCCCTTTCCATTCAAGCCCTCTTTTTTTCTTGCTTTTTTGCCTCCTCTTTTTTCTTTTTCTCTCTTTTCTCTTTGTGTTTGTTCTCTCCTCCTCAAACACCAACCCAACTCTGTGTGTCATTACACCAGCAGCACTTCAGCAGGGTGTCCTTCCAGGGTTGTTTTCCTCGTTGCAGGAACCTCTTACTCAGTCTCGGCTTTCACAGAGGACACTTATATTGCCAAGATTAAAAACGGAAAGCACCTCAAATTATTACATAAACAATGCATAGCGCCTGCCACATTTGTTGGCACAAAGTGACAATGTGTAAAAAGCCTTAAAATAAATGGATCTTTTATGGCCGTAGCGCACTCTCTCTCACACACATATATAAATATATTTATAAATACATCTTTTCATCTTTTATTTTGAGTTTATTTATGGAGTGGGAAAAAAAATTCCTCTCTTTACTCTGCAAAATCACTGGTGGCAGAATCACTAATCCTCCTAACAAAGACAAATTGTTCACATTGAAAATTGTGAGAAAGGGTCAACACTTCCCACTTCCCAAGCCTGAATTATACCGAAAATATGCAAGTGATCTAAAGAAAAGACAGAATAAGAAAAGTTCCAGGATTCTGGATGATCTAGAGAGATTTTGCAAAGAGGAATGGTTAAAGACATTAAAGATGTCTTTAAACATGTTTGCCTGTGGAAATCATGCTAATTGCCACAGGAAAAGACCAGGAAAGTGCAGTCCAATCGCCAGAAATGATTAAAGTCATTAAAAGCATCCACCTTGGAGTACCACCAAATGTTCCACCAGAGTTTTTGGTAAGCAGTTATTTCTCTATGTGGTATTTTTTTCCACCACAAATTAAATGTACTTGAACCATTAAATTGAGTCATTCTAAAACTTTTCAGGTTGAGGATCGGCTTTTGTGATAAAAAAAAAAGCCGATGTAAATTAATGTAAATTTACATTAATTTACATAAATTAATGTAAAGCCTTTACATTAATTTATGTAAAGGCTTTTTTTTTCTTTTTTTTTTGTTCTGCACTGCTGTTCAAAGACAATTGAGCATGACATACACCAATGAGTTTGGCATTTATTGCAACGCAATATGGCACTCATTACATCTCCTCAGCATCTCTATTTTACAATGTACAAACATGATAAAAAAAGGGCCATAAATAAACAAAATGCTTCAAGTAGCTAATCCTCAGAATCAAAGAGTGTGTGTACATATAAACACAGATGAATGACATCCTAATCTAACTGTCTAAATCAACAAAAGCAATAGTTTGTTCAATTTGAAATAATAAAAACAAAGATTAAGAAAAAAAAATCAAATCAGGTTTTGATGTGAAATCAGTAAGAGCTCAAAGTGATACATTCTGTCTGAGTCTAAGCTATCTCTTAAACTTTGCATATTAAGATTACATGAAGACAGCCGACACATCTTAACAAGGAGAGTTCATGTTGAATGGTTTCATGCTACACAGTGTACACACACACACACCCCTGCACACGCACGCATATCCATCAGATAAAACAGACAAACAAATAAAAAGAAATAAATTTAATTCAAGTGAAGCGCAAAAGAAAACAAACAACCTGGAAGCCATTCTGCTTATGCACATGTCAGCCTTCACCAAACAGATAAGAAAAAAAGAAAAGAGGTGAAATCAGAGCTAGAAAATCAGGATGAGGCATCAGTCTAAGCTCTCAGAAGCTCAGTGCTGCCTGTGCCCATGTCCAGATCAGGGTTTGTAGAAAGCTCCACAGAATGGAAGTTCACAAAAGTGCTCCTCATTATAGTTTTCTTCTTATTTGCCTTCACTTCTTGTACTTCCACTGGTGAACAGTTCCTCTAAAGTGCACAGATGAGGTAAATAAAATTCTTCTCAAAAAACAGGTTTGTAGTGCCTCACCAGTTCAGACCGGGACCATAGAGTGTTGCATGTGTTGCATTTGGGACAACATGTCCTGCTGCACACTCGCAATTAGTATGTCCTGATGTGACGGTGTGATTATTCCAAGTCTGTCCATCTCCCTGTGGGGAAACAAACACACATATGGTTCAGATCTCTGGTATGTATTTTGCCTCAAGCACTCAGAAGCCTGTAGCAAAAAGGTGCTCCAGTTGAACAAATTGAACTTTCTGGCCAAAAAGCCAAACACTGGGTGATGTAGCATGACACTGCCACCAGCATGACACATGGCGGGGACAGTATCATGCTGTGGAGATGCTTTTCTTCAGCAGAATCTGAATCTGCTGAATTTCATGAGAAGATAGGCAGAGCTTTCAGAAGTAAATATATAGCCAAAAAGCAAGAGCATGGCACACATGTAATAATTAAAAAATATACATAGTTTGCTTCCACTTGCTACCATTTTGCAAATCAACAATGCTTTTTGTTGACCTACTACATTAAGCCCAACACAACACATCAAAGTTATGCTTGTAACATGACACAACGTGCTCATGGTTCAAGTCGTAGAAATGCTTTTGCAGGAGACTGTGCCTTATACGCTGCATCAGGTCGTTTTGGTTATGTAGCAGAATCAGCATCAACACTATATCTCTGTGTAATGCCGAAAAAGCACATTTTAAAAAAGCTGCACTCACTGGTGTGTGAGAGCCAGGAGGCTTTCGAGGCTGGAGTATCCTGCAGCTGCAAGGACGTCTCTGTATCTCTCCAACCCAATGGACTGCAGCCAATCATACATCGACCACTGTGGCACACACACCTCTGGTACAACAGACACACACACCTCTGATCCCACTCTGGACTCCAGCATGGTCCCCGGAGGTCTGTAGGAAAATAGAGTCATTCTTATTTTGCGGGAGACCGTTACTTGCAATAGTGATAAATTGGATATGGGAGTTCATGCATAGCTATGCAAGTATTTGCCTTGGCGTTTATGCTTATTTTTATCTGTGTGTATTGACATGCACTATGTACCTGTCCCCTCCTGTGCGCCGCAGGGTACCAGGATTGCGTATAAGTTTATCCAACATGTTGAGAATCTGGCTGAAGGAGGGCCTGTCTCCTCGCTCTCTCTCCCAACAGTCCAGCATGAGTTGGTGGAGCACCACAGGGCAGTCCATGGGAGCAGGCAGCCTGTATCCTTCTTCTATTGCTTTAATCACCTTTATAAAAAAGCAGGGATTAAGGATGATCTTTGAACTGTTACGTCTGTTTGATAATTTTTAAAACTTAAGCCATCTTTAAAACGATTGAACCAAACGCAAGTACTTTTGGAAGAGGAGCCAGCAGCAGTTTGATGCAGCTGCGCTTCAGGCTAAATGTTAGGCAAAGGCCTGCCAAATGGCAATCAAAACATGCAGACGTTCAGCATGTTCAACATGTTCATCTTTGCTTTGAATGATAAACTAATTGCACAAATTACCAGTTGCTTTGACCTTTAACTGCCACCTGAATACTTGACAGAAATGTCACAAAATACTGCAGATTAAAGTGTGTAACACAGCCTACACATTCTGGGATAAAAATCATTACTTTTAAAGCACATACACATAATCTTCTAAGATCCACATTAATTTCAGTACATATCAGTCTTAGTAATATTTATGTATCTTGTAACTATTGTTGACCTACCAGGTCATAATCCTGCAGCACACACAGTCAAGACAATACCACATCCAGAAAATCTTTTACTAATGTTTGTCATAACATCAACTAACGAAAGAAATTAAAAAATACTTTACATAGAATAAAATACATAACATAAATACTGAACTTGAAGAAACAATCAAAATACAAAAAAAAAAAAAAATAAATTAAAAAAAATATATATATATATAAGTAAATTCAATAAGAATCCAAAATAAAACCTAATGCAAAACTATTAAGACAAAAGCTAAATGAATTGCATTAAATAAAAATAAAAAATTAAAGAAGCTGATTTAGTTCCATCTGCTAGTAAGAAAAATGTATACGCTGGTGCAAGCCCCAAGGCTTTTCCCCATAAAGACACTCATCATTATATATGCTTTAGTGGTGAACAATGAGCCAAACAAACTCCTCTGTGGCTTCCCAGGGTGTGATTTCAGACAGTGTGCTCAAGTTCTCAGATCGGAGGCTGATGAGGCATGACAAGTCGATATAATGAGTACCTCTGCTGCAGACTCACTTAAGACAAGTGTGAAGGGAATAAAAAATAATCCCAGAAGACAACAGCGGACTAAAAAGTGTGAATATGATTTATCTAAAACCACTTAAGATTTTTCTTCACCAACCAGATTGACTTTCTCTTTTCTAAGCTGAAAACGTGACGGTACACACTAAGAAGAATAAAAAAAATACTAAACTATATCACATCTAAATTTAAATTTAGTTGCAGCTTGGGTGCAAAATTATAATAAACAATAAGAAAAACACTTTACAGTTTTAACAAATATCGTAAGAATAATTAGATTGGTGCACGAAAGCAATCCAAACTTGGGCTTAGCAGTGTTGGAGACAAGTTGAAAGTAATTTCTAAGTAAGTGTGGTGTTCAAAGACAGCGACTAGAATGCAGTGGATAGGGTGCAAGTTATTTGGCCCTCCAATATGCTAAAAAAGCAGCATCTGTTTAATTTATTTTGCTATTTAAATTGGCTCAGGCTAAATCCCTTTTGGTGAGCGAGGAGAGGTAAAAGTTTAATTGGACTGCCATTTAAGTCACAGGACTTAAATTATGTTTAGAAAATTGTTCATTTCAACATTAATCCTCAAGTGCCCAACGAAGGAGCAATTAACAGTTGCTGAAAAGCGGAAACTGATGGGCTGTTTTTTCCCCCAAACCAGCACTATATTTGTATATTTCTCTAACCTCAAATATGGGTTAATTGTTTTTTGCACGAGGTCGAATCCCCTGTGCTATCACGACACATCATACAAACTTTTATGTGAGGACAAAAGTGAAGTTGAGACATGGTAAACGTAAGTCAGTGCGTCAAGGAAAGCCAATTCATTATCCTGCCACTTGGTTTACTCACATCCTGGTTGTTCATGTCCCAGTATGGCCTCTCTCCATATGAAACCACCTCCCACATGACTATCCCATAACTCCACACGTCACTGGCCGTGGTGAACTTCCTGTAGCTGATAGCCTCTGGAGCCGTCCATCTGATGGGGATCTTCCCTCCCGGGGACAGATAGGACCCGGTTGCCTCCTAAAATAGCAGCATAATTGATTCACTGAATGATGGAATACCTTTGTTTTCTATTTTATTCAGTATGACTCACTTGTTCATTTCAACTCACTAGAGGAGAAGAAGGGCTTCTCAAATGAAATAATTTAATTCTGACACAGATGTCCATGCATTTGGCAAATTTTGCCAAAGTAGGTGTTTCAGTTAGTCAGACAGCTTTGGCAGAATTCAAGTAAGTGTGATTTTGTGAGTGAAAATGTGATAAAACAGCCAGTAAATATTTACTCAATAAACAATAGAGGATATAAAACTGGTTTATTATCCATTTTGAAAGCTTTTCCAAAATACTCTTTCCCCTTAAAGCCTTTCTACATTTAATCATTTAAGCAAAAAAACCACAAACTTAATTGTATTTTTTGTGATTTTATGTAATAGACCAGGGGTCTGCAACCTAAGTGGATCTTTGGACCTTTCACAATGACTTCAGCACTATGGTTGAGATGATAAAAAAAAACACAACTAATATTTAAAAGTAGATATAACAATAACATGCACATTTTGCATTTGTTAAAATAAATAAAAAACAAAGATGCTTTGCAAAAAAGAGAATTTCACATTTGCAGAAAACGATGTAAAAAAAGCATCTGCACATGATGACAAGAAATATGACGTCTTAAAGCCTAATAATAAAAATTAAATGTTGATTCTTTCAAAATGACTGTAGAAAATACAGTAGATTTACACAAGAAAAGAGAGGATGTCTTTCTTTCAAAAGGTCATGTAACTTTTTCTACTCCAAACAAAGTTTTCTGTTTTTTTTTATGTCTACAAAGGATAAAAATGTCTATTTGGACAGTAAAGGTTGCAGACCTAAGTGATAGACCAAGGAGTTGTGCATAATTGCAAAGATGAGGGAAAAAATATGCTGCCTCCATAATTTTTTATTAGAAATAAATGCAATAAAAAAAAATCCAATGCAACCACTTGGCTTCATGTCACTTTTACATCAACCTGAATAGAGCAATCCTAAGGTAAAAATGCTCTTATTCAGAAGCCTGAATAAGGCCTTCCTTAGTCAATGCAGATGACACAGTTTCAGATTTGTATGGGTGAAAATGTTTGAAAATCATGCAATAATTTCGATCCACTTAGGTTATGTACCACTTTGTGTTGGTTTATCACATTGAAATCACAAACAGGATATCTGCTGTTTGTGATTGCAATGTGGAAAAATGGAAAAGGATGCTGTGAATACTTTTGCAAGGCACTGTATATTTTCTTCCTACTCCATCCAGTTTTGCCTTCACAAGTCTTACCCTAGTAGTGTAGGCGGCTTCAGGGTCGTCCTCCAGAACTCGGCTCAGGCCGAAGTCGGACACCTTACACACCAGGTTGCTGTTGACCAGGATGTTTCGAGCTGCCAGGTCTCTGTGAACGTAGCTCATGTCTGACAGGTACTTCATACCCGAGGCGATGCCGCGCAGCATACCAACCAGCTGGATCACTGTGAACTGGCCGTCGTGTTTCTGAACCATTAATATCACAGGAAAAATGGGGTCTGATTAATTCCCAGTGGATGAAGATATTTCCTCAATCATTTAACACTATGTTTATATTCATTTTAGAGAAGACAAAAAGATCAACATACGCGTAAAAAGGCATCCAGAGATCCATTTTCCATATATTCCGTAATTATCATCAGAGGCTTGCCTAATCAGGGGCAAAAGTTTGAAATATTCCAGTTAAACCGTGCTTCACATTTTCATACAAAATGGGAACAATAGCAGCACTTACACCTCGTGACGACACCCTCCAGTCTGATGATGTTCGGGTGGTCAAATTGACCCATGATGGACGCCTCGGACAGGAAGTCCCTCCTCTGTTTGTCCGAGTATCCTGCCTTCAGGCTCTTGATGGCCACATAGATCTCCCTCTTCCCCTGCGAACGCAGCCGACCACTGCACACCTCTCCAAACTCTCCTAAACGTGCACAGCAAACAACGTCAGTGCCAAGCCAGCATGTGGGGGTGGGTTTGTGTGTGCTTGAGCGCTAAAGCGAGACTTACCTATGCCAATAACCCTCTCAATATGAATATTGCTAACATCTATTTCCTTGGCAAACTCGTGGATGGCCTGATCTGGGTCCTCATACGTAAACGGGTCCACGTAGATTTTGACTCCTACCATGGAAGGGAGGCGGGAGTGGACAAGAAACAAGGGAGGAGATGGACGAATGAAGAGGAGGGCGAGAAAAACGAGTTGTATAACTGCATGTTATGTAAGAGTGTTTAGGAAAGTGTGCACAACAAACAGAATCTGAGCGATAATAAGGAGAAGGAGGATCTCTAAAATGTTGTAAAATTCTCTCCTGTTACAACCGCACACTAATGCATTTTGTTCTGATTTTATGTGGTAGCTAAAGAGAAAGTACTCCATTATTATGGAGAGCAGGTAAATGGATACAATGACTTATAATTTTTTAGCTAAATTAAACACTAATTAACCAGTTACAGTTTACAGTCTGAGCTACAATAGAAATGTTCAGGTTAAAGGAAATAATCTAGTCAAAGCCCTGACCTAAATCCAATTTGGAACTGGTGTCAAGACTTGAAAATTGATGTTCCCAGATACTCTCCGTTCAGTGTGAGCCGGTTTAAAGGAAACAATGGAGGAAACATTCGCTCTCTAGAAATGCAAAGCCAGTGGAGACATTCCCCAGAGGAATAAGTATGTGGTTGTAAAGAGACCCATAACGAAAACATTAAAGGAGCATGAATATTTGTGCAAAGCACTGTATTGGCTTCTTGTGTGTGTGTGTTCAGTACCTGGGTTCAGATGTTTCTCCTCTTCCGCGTCCTGCTTGGTTTTGCTGTACTTGCTCCTCCTGAGGAGTCAAAAACAAATCATTCTTCACACAAAGACCAGCAATAAACACTAAAAGTTTGTTAATGTTTGATTACTTCCCAAGAGTCTTGTATGAGTTTTGCAGCGACGTCACCTGACAAAGCACACATGTCCTACATTTGTTTTTAATATTCTTTGTCATTTCTCAGAGCTACTCTTAAGTTGAGTTTTTCTTTTAAGGATTTGCAGCAAACAGAAGGCGACAACAATGAGAGGAGAGAGCGCCGGCCTGCAGGGAAGCACCAGATGAAAGTATTTCAGACACAGAGGGAGGAGGGGCGACGCCTCAGGTAGCGGCAGATAAAAAGGTGTTTTCTATTAAACAAAGAAACTGTCAAAACCACCTTTTCTTTCTGAACAGGTGTGCGTGTGTGTGTCAGTGACTTTGGTTGTGGACACTGGAGCGCGTTTGTGCACGCGCACGTTGGCTAACACATAAACCGCGCAGCTGAAGACATTAACAGCAAGCCTGGGACAAAGGGATAATCACTGTCTCCACTCTAATCCCCTTTAAAAAAGCTGCAGGTAACACACGTTATTTAATCTCACAGTTGAAGGAGAATCCAGAGACTGGTGTGAGTGCGTTGCTGCACATTGGTAATAAAAAAGAAAAAAACACGTTGATGTCAGGGATGCTTACAGAAATCAATACTAATTTAATTTTTATGTGCTAGTCCTGTTTACAGCAGGGCGTTCTGAGTACATTTAAAATATCTTTGACAACTTAAATTAAAGCATTTCCGACCAGTGCAAACAGCTTCTACTGCTGCACCTCACTGCCTTTGTGTCATACCCTTGTTTACTTTCTCAGTGGAATATTGTCTGTGTTTCAGCATGTAATTGCGTGCATTGATCCTGTTGAGTGTATTCTCTTGGTAATCTGCAGTGATTAGCTGTTCCAACAGTCTAATCCTAAAAGAAGGTTACATTTATTGATTGTTAAAGAGTAGAAACATTTTTTTTTTCCGGGGGAATAGGAGGAGGACAGCTTTATGAGCCAGAACATAAACAAGAAAATAGTTGGAACAACACCGGGCAGATTTAGAAAGTGAAGAAGGAAGGAAGGAGGGGAGGAAAGGAAAGGAAAAAGGAAAGGTTTTAGTTTAGCAATATATCAATCAAATCCATATTTTTTCCAGATGGTGCATTAAACCCTGCTAACAAAGATCTCTTGCAAAAGTGAAGTGCTTTTAGATCATGGAAATTCACTTCGTAATTAGGACTCCTCTTGTTATTCTATGAGAATGTCCCACAGAATAACACTTAAGACTAACATAAAATAGTAAGACACTGATCGTAACTACTCAAAGTACCATAAAAAGGACAAAGACAACAGTTTTGACTGAAGTGTGACCTTGTGTGTTTTTATACCTTCGACTTATGATGAAGACAGCTGCCGATATGAACAGTAAGACTCCGACCCCACTGACAGACAGCAGCAGGAAGGCAGAGTTCACACCTTCTCCGATCAACGGAAAGGGATCTAGCAGAAAGAGATAAACATTTTGTAAAATTAATACTGCTGATTAAACATTGTGTTCTAAGCTACAGAGCGTTCCTGGACGAGCACCTGAATTGGTGGAGAATTCAAACGGAGTGCTGTACTCGCCGTATCCCGCAGCTGTGCGTGCGCGAACATGAAACACGTACACAGTGAGCGGGTTGAGGCCCGCCACATCCACACTCCGTAGGAAGGTCCTCATTATGCGGTACGACCTCTCCCTCTGATCCTGATTAGATGAGACAAAAAAAACAGTCTCTTTCAAATGTATGACAACAAAAGTCCATCCACACCAGGAGTGAAACACAGACAGCGTCCAACGTATTGACATTCACGCAATCCAGGCCCCGTTAACCTACGGGGCCGCTCACCTTTTCGTAGAACTTGACCTCGTACTCCAGGATGACCCCATTTGGTCGGTCGGGCTGTTGCCATGCCAACGACAAGCTGTGCCTTGTTACGTCGGTGAGTTGGATGGATGAAACTGGAGAGGGAGCTGAGAGGCAGCGAAAGATGAGTAGAGATTAAACAGTGGCACAGCTTTTTATTTTTTATTTTTTTCTGAAGCATGTCTACTGAAATTGTAAAATGATACTTTCACTGTTCTGGATGCGGCTAATAGCGCATTCACTGAGCTTTTTAATCAAAGTCTCTTGGAGCCAGTGCACCTCATTACTTTCTATTCCCTCGGCACCTGCCTCCTTGTACTCTTACGACTCTCCATTTCTCCATCATTTTATCCGCATTCGTCCTTTTTATTTTGTGCCTATTCGCATGATATCGGACCATATGGCAGAGCAGGTTGGACTTGACACATCCCAGGCACACTCTCATGCTGTGCAGACACAGCAACTTATTTCCCCAAGGCACCTGAAACTAAGCAGGTGTGCTGGTATCTAAATGCCACCATAAAGACTCAAAGCAACGACTCTTCAGATGTAGCAGCATGCAAAAACAAAGCGAATAAAAAAGGAAAAGGCTTTCACTCAAAACTAATAAAGAGCATGTGCAAGGGAGACGCCACACATAAGCTGACTCCTTCACAAGTAAAATGAAACACTTCATAAAATGTGGGTGATTTTTCTAAGGCTTCTCTGGATCCGTGCTGAGGCTAAGAAAAGCTCCAGCTCTGCTTGTACCAGAGCTGTTGTTCAGTTATTTGCTTTTTTCCCCCTCGTCAACTTTTTTCGTTTGTATTGAAATCAGTGATTTCCTGAATACTTTTGACACCATCTCAAGAGCCCCCCCTGTAATTAATTCAGTTGTTTGGTGTGGGAGGACAAAGTAATAACTATGAACCATATAATGGTGATAGTAGGAACAACAGTTTCCAGTGGAGGCAGAGGAGGTAAAAAGTGAAAATCCAAATCCAATGTGCAGTTGATATGAATGCTAAAGGCGTTCCGCTGTCAGCTGCAACGCTATGTATGCTCAAGCTAACTATGCGTTAGCTTGACTTTTATACGGGGTGATGTTGTTTTTACTGTTGCTGCAAATATCATCATGGATAAATGGTCTGTGTTGAACAGGAGTAGAAATATATATATATATATTTTACTTTGTGCATGAACCAGGCTGTACCTTGTTAGATTTTTGTAAAGTTTGTTGTGGAGGGTTTTCATAATTTCTACCTCTATTTTAGCTGTAAGGCAATGTTGACCAACTTAAAAAAAATAAAGATGCATTCACATTCATGTTTTTTATTATTAATGTAATGTCCTGTTTTAGAGGGAAGAACACAATTTGATTTCAATTTCCATGCAATTAACACTTTTAAAACAAGATTAGATGTAAGAGGACCTTTAAAAGCTACCTTCATTTATTGTGTCGTTTACCCTTTTCAATGCAAATGTGTGACAGTTATAAACCACAAGCGTTTACCTGCTAATGGAAACAAAGCCCTTAATGCTTAATGTTGCCGGCACATCAATAATGCATTTATGTTTATTTCAGTCACATGGTTAAAGCTCTTCTTGCTGGAACTAAACAGGGCATGCACCTGCTGATGCTCCATTAAAACAGTGAGCAACCTACGCCTACACTGGCGCTCTGATTTTCTCACCTGGTTACAAATGTTGGGCATCCACCTATCTAACAAATGTTTAGATTTTAAAAAGACAACAGGATCAGTAAGATAAAGTACTCAAATGCTATATTAAACTCAGCTCATGAATCTAAAAATAAAGAATGCATCTATGCCAGTATCTGTGGAGTTAGTCAACCGTATCATTCTGTTTTAATTTTGGCTCCAAACAATCACAGAAGCAACAAACATTACAATTACTTTTAAAATCAGTCGAAATCCTGGAGTAGGCCTAGAGTCAGCAAAGCATTTTCAAGAAGACATAATCAAAAATAAACCTAAACCTTAAATATATAATTATAGCATACTGTTTTTTTTATGTTTCTCAAACATATTTACCACAAATAGATTAAAAAAACACTGAGACACTCTTTTTTGAAAGGGATACAAATCTTGCTCATTTCATGCTTCCACAATTTTGACCATTGCTCTTGGGATCTTTCCTACCTCTGGGCACACAGCAAACAGCAGTTTGTGCTCAGCTGGCCCACTTAGGGAGCAAATCTTTATAAGCAGATTTCTTGTTATTACTGGAGTCAACAATCTGACACATTTATCGCACGCAGCACTTCTTCCCCTCACCTGCTTGGTTGGTGGTGAGGCTGACCGATGCACTCTGTAATGCCCCTGCACTGCTGACCAGGGAAACCCCGTTGTGGGCGTAGACAATGAAGGTGTAGTGTGTGTGAGCCCGAAGCCTGCTCACCACCATCCTGGTGGTCTGAAGGCCAGTCTGGTCCGGAGAGAAGAGCACGTCTGAGCCGCAGGGGAGACAATGCTGGGTGCTGGAGGCAGACTCAGATCCGGGCCACGGGTATTCACCGGGCCTGCTCTGGAAAACCCCTCTGCCGAGCTGAACCTCAGGTCCTACAATCCCTTGGTCTGACTGCATTCCCATGCTGCTGCGCTGGACCTCAGGCTGGGAAACTGTGTGATTTCTTGGAGGCTGACCATGGCTTCCAGTTTGACATATGAGACACTCCAGACTATAACTGATGTCGCTTCTGCCTCCCAGCCGCCGAGGGGGTGCCCACTCCAAGACCACCGATGTTTCATTCACTACAGAGATGAGCTGCTGTGGTGCTGAGGGAGGCTCTGGAGATAAACATAAAACCAAAACCAGCTATATTTATATCTACATCACATAAGGAAGGAGGAACAATAAGAAAGCAGAGAGGTATTTCAGAGGGCAGTGCTTGGCTTAACATGAAGACATCTGGTATTACGCTGGAAACCATATGGCTCTGGGATGCTTTTGATGGTTTGGTTGTTTTCTTTTTTGGCATCTAATGTTAAGTGTGTGTGTATGAGAGACTTGCATATAAGTGTGTGTTCATTTTTCCCAGGCGAAGGAAACCATGTGCTGTATATAGGCATAATTAGGTTTAAGACACACAGAGCAATGTCTTCAAATCTCTCGCACAGACTCAGAGAAAGAGTAGGTGCATTTATTCAGTCCTCAATGTCTGGTAGTTATCACTACCAGACAGGATGTAGATGGTGCCTTAGTCATAAGCAATGGGATTATAAAACAGGGGTGGCATTCACATACGTTTGTTTAGCCTTCTGTTGGGAGGAGATAGAGAGTTTGGGAAACAATGCATGTTTTTCCCTTTTTATTTGGGAGAATTGCACGCACCCATCATTAGTGTTTTGGCTTCCATTTTAACTGTTTGTCTGTGCTCTTACGGGTACAGGCCATGGAGGGAGGGTCAGAATCTGCACGGAAGAATCCTGTGTGGCAATCACAAATGTTAGCGCCGTCCCGAAGTGAGCGGCTGTGAGGAGGGCACTTGGAGCAGCCAGGATCTGAAGGCTTGGACTTGTAGAAACCAGCAGAACATGCTGCAGAGAAATGACAGAAAACACCAATTACTTATTTAAAATAATGTTGATAAAGACACCAGATTCAAATTTACAATGTTGCTTTTGAGCTTTTGCAACTGGCCCTACCTGAAAGAATATTTGTAGGAACCAACATAAAGACAGTCTGTGGTTTGTTCTTTAAAGAGGAAGTATTATGTATTTTCCAGCCGTATAGAACCAATTTATACCACAATCAAGTAACTATGTTAACTTCAGCTGTTATGAAAATTGTCCATTTACCAAAACAAAAAATGTGACTTCACATCATAACCCTATGCAACGCCTTGAAAATAGCCTCTCTAAGAAGCACCTATCCTTTCTGACACTTCAGCATATCTCCACGTGTGGCATGGAGAACATCAATGGATGGCATTGCTTCTCCGTGCCATTCATCGATCCCGTTTACAACCATTCTTAGGACTGTTTGTTTGATTAGCTCAGCAGACGCACAGTTTCACAAGATGTTTGCCGATTTCTGCTACCACCGAGCCAGATGGAGGTGTGGAGGGGAGGTGTGAGGGAGGGCCGCTCTGTGTTGCAGGAGCTCGGCTGGGGACTAACACTCCAAGGTGGATCTATGGGTAAAAGGGCAGCGCACTGCACTAGCAGGCTTAAGGAATTTTCACACAAAAAATGCATGACACTTCAGATGTGTATTATGGGGGAATAACATTAATACATGACATAGAGCTAAAAAAAAGTTGAGCTTACAAAAAATCCCCTCTTTAATTTATTTTTTTTCCTCCGATTTACTTGTTTACATTCTCCGATGACTGAACCCAAACTGCAAAGACAAGAAGCCCACTGGGTGAAGCATGTGGCAAAATAGGTGGGGTTTAAACATATCCAGTGCCGACTGATTCTTTTCTAATCATTCTAAGATCTCGATTGGGTTTAGATCTGGACTCCAGTTTGCTATGTGAAGGTTTTCTGGTGTACATTCTTCAATTCTGTCCTTAATCTTTAGAGCATCTCTGACAGGGACATCCTTGATCCACACTCACATTGTTACCGGGGTCTTTTTTTTACATCAGTTTCTTGAGTCTGTTGGTGTACACCACCCCACAAAAGGTTTACCCACAGAATGGATTTAAAACCGGGTGTTAAGCAAATTCAGAGAAAATTTTGAGAAAATTTCCCTCCAAAATTTTATTTATTTTTTTTGGGGACAAAAGAGGCTTTAAGATGCCAGGGTTGTCTAAAAACTGACCTGAAACTTCTTACTGAAAGAGTGTAAGTCAAATGTGGGACAGTAAAGTTACAATAAGCCTCACAACAAAAGCAAAATATATCACAGAAAATAAACTTTTAAAATGATAATTGTTTTATGGGGGGTTGAGGGCTTATTTTTGATAACCACTCTGATGCAGGCTATGTGAGACAGCCATTCCTGACATGGGTTCAAATGCAAGTTAATCCTTGATTGACCATATTGACCAGGATTATTTTTGACATCCTGGTCAATATGTTAATCAGTCATTGCAGTTTTAGGGCTCAAGGACAAACAACTGTAGAAGAAGATCTTAGGAAAGAAAAAGATACAGTGCGAGGGGGAGGGGCACTTTGATTTCCTTTATCTTGACTTTTGATGAGCGAAGAAAGAAGCACCTAAAAGAACATTAACTGATCGGCTCCCACTCACACGTGGAGAACAGAAACAGTGGAAGTGAATAGATCAAAACTGCACAGTCCCATCAGCCCACACAAACACAACTGACATTTAAATACATGAAAGAGAAGAAACAGAGAAAGAGAGAGGGTGACAGAGAGACGAGAAGGGGTGGTGGAGGGAGGGAAATCTTCTCTCCGTATA
This sequence comes from Phalloptychus januarius, assembly GCA_902982915.1. Classification (NCBI taxonomy): domain Eukaryota; kingdom Metazoa; phylum Chordata; class Actinopteri; order Cyprinodontiformes; family Poeciliidae; genus Phalloptychus; species Phalloptychus januarius. The sequence goes on along the minus strand of CADWAE010000466.1, from coordinate 8,828,233 downwards.
CCGAGGAGTTCATGCATTGACAGAGCCACAATGCAATAAATGAGTGCATAATTATACTGCTTGACATCTACTGCTGAAGCAGAAGACATTGCAAAGCATGGTGGGTTCAAGCGATTTTTATTTGCATGTTTAATTTCACAAGGAAAACCTTTGCTTGTTGCTGCTGAAATTCTTTTCAGCACCTCCTTTTTCATCATCAGTTCCTATTCATCCTTCTTTCTGGGTCTCACTGGCTTCCCCAGTTCCATCCTTTGTTTTACAACCCTTTCACATTTCCAAGGCGCTCGAAGACATCCCAGTGGGAGTGGATAGGAATGCGGGAATGATGTGTGTGCTCAGATGTGTCAGTGTGCTTTATGACGCTCGCATCACTAAATGAGAGGGAGGAAGTCTTCCCTGTAATCTACTCTGACCAACTATCCTGCCCCATCTGCGCTTGGCTCCACAGATTTGCTCTTTCACACAGTCTTCTGCCCATCCTTTTCACATTTCACATTCTCCCCATTTTCTCCCTCTTCACTTCCTCTTTGACCTCCAACTCATTGGCGTTCTGCTCTCTGATAACTCTCACTTGCTTGATGCGTCGCCGTACAACCGTCAAGCTCCATTTGAGGCATCATTCTTATGCTCCACAGCGATACCAGATGAAACAAGACCGCACATAAACACGCATCTGAAACCTGTAAATTCATAAACAAGTTTACGGCTGATAACAGGGGCTTTCATCTTGTGAATGATTCATCCTGTCGCATCAGGTGATATAAACAACTGAGAGATAAAATGCAGTGTTGTCATAATTCGCCTGTTGCACACATTCCTTTGTTTGCAGCCGTCAATGTATGTGAAAGTCCATTGTTGGGAAAGAAGGGAAAATTAAATGGAAAAAAAGACTTAGGGAAGCATTTAAACTGTTGAGGACCTCGAGGTTGATTACAGGACTCAACGGGAATGCCAGGAGGAGAACACTCTGCTTTTGTCTATGTCCTCTCCAGTCCTTACTGCCTGGATGAAAAGAAAGGGAGGTATTTGAAGCCATAAACTTCTGTCAGCACCCTCTCATGTCTCTATTCTTTCTGTTTTCTGTAGCTCTTTGTGTCTTCTTTAGCACTGGTTTTGACAGGAGGGGGCGAGTGCTGGTGACCTGGAATAAGAGCTCATGAGGGTGTCATTAACCCAACATTAACCCTGCGCTACCGAGGGCTGAGGAAGTGCCTGAGTTGGACGATAAAGTGGGAGCAATGGGGACAAATACACAGGTCCCGATAATACAAGGTGAAAACCTGAGTGGAATTGTTTGGCTGTGGACACGTTATTATGCCGCCTGTTAGAAAAGGACAATAATTACACTGAAATCAGCTGTTAGGAAATTGTAAGGGATGGGGAAAGGGTTGTGGAAAAGACAACACAAGGGGAAAAAAGACAGACGTGAGCAAGAGATAAAGAGGTGAGAAGAAAAAGACAAAACGAGGAGGAGGAGGGAGGGACTCAGAGGGGAAGGTGCCCTTTGATTACTATCAGCATTGTCGGCATTTGCATACGCATTCTTCGGCTACCTAAAATGCAAATGCGACTCATTGCGAATCCGAGCAAGAGCCTAGTCCGCACACTGTATGCTGCACATGTGTGGTGCTGTGTGTGGGGATTCTCCTTGACCCGTTGTTATCTGTCATCATCCCTTGTTCCTTCGTAGCAGAGGGTGGAGATGGAGGAAGTACCCCTTACTGCTCTGGTCTGACACCTGTCTGTGTGATGGATGGAGGCAGGGATGGATTGATGGATGAAAGGCCCGATACACTGCCACAAAAGAAAGAAAAACACTTTGACTGCCAGGGGTCATGCCCCTTTTAATTAAAGCCTGTAGAAATGCAGATGATCATTTCCTTGTGTACAAACATGGTGAAGGAGCTGACAACTTTTTGCTTGGTGAAATGGGGTCAGATTTAAGCAACTCTGGAGTTCAGATTAGTATAAACACATAACCTGTGCAGTTAGCAACAAAAATTGGCCAACTTCAGCCGCTGACCATGAAGTATCAACCTCTCTCTCTGTCACAGAACATGTTGGGTTTGGATATAGTAGCAGTCTTTGGGATATCCTTGGATCCAGGTATGGACCTAAAGGGCACTGGTTACCAGGAGTGGAATCAGTACTGTGCTGAGGGTTTAAATGAACAATTATGAGGGAACTGAGACCCGTCTTCAGAAGTCAAACTAAATAGCAAAAATGTTATTGAGAGTGCACATTTTGCTATAAATGTCTGAAAGGATTGTTCTAAAGACATATAATAAAAATTAGGCTCCAGAGTTTATTTGACATCACAAGTCTCTTTAACTATGTTTTTGTAGGTTAAGAAGTTGAAATATTTGGGAACAACTGCTCTAGGCATGACTATTCTATATAAAGGGCTTACCAGGGCAGTAGCCCAGGCCCCTGAAGATATGGGAGCAGCATTTAAAAAAAGAATTGTTGTTTTGCATTACATTTTTTAAGTTTCTGAAGTTTCCATCACTGCAAGACGCTTCAATTGGTTGTGTTTTCAAGTGGATATCCAATGAATAATGTCAACTCCCCAATCACGTTGTCTTTGTTCTAAAATGGTAGAACCCTATTTTACAAGAAGTGCTCCCTCACATCACCTCTACTCCAATATAAATATTCAATGGAAATCAACAGAAGGAAAGCTAGAAATATTTTCTGGATGCTAATCTTACATCTTCAAGCATTATAGTTAATAGAAAACCAGCATCTAAATTTCAAATCAGCCTCAATGTTTTGGTCGGTACATCTGTGATTTTACACCATCTGTCTGAAACCTTTAGAGTTCCCACCATAAGAGTGGTTGCTTTCCATCTCATTGAAATAAAAAAGAAAAATGACAAATCTGGCTTAAAATTTCTGAGGTTTAAAGAGAAATGTGTAAAGACTGGTGAGTGTGTGTATGTCTACCCAAATCCAAGGGTGAATACATTAGCATTTGAAAAGCGGTCTACAACAATATCCCCTCCTCCCTATCAGACACACATCTATCCCACCACCAGCGGCAGCAAACCCCCTACTCCTGCCTGAAATCTCGGAGAAGAGTTCAGGAAGAGAAAGGAGGGATAATGAGACCAAGACAGAGAGAAACTGAAAAAAAAGCCAGTGCCGATGCCAGAGAGCTATAGACAGACTGGTGGAACTGGCAAAGCTCCTCTACATTAAGACCAACCTGGGAGATGGAGACAATAGCACACAAACACATGCATGCGTCTGATTCTGGTTGGAGAATTGCAAACCGCTCCCCCCAACCTGAGTTTGGCTCATTTCAGACAATTACTCGTGGCTCTCCAGCGTCTTTTCTCAGACTGTCACCTGCTGTACACAAACACACCCTTGCACACAGACACACACTTCCTTCTCCGTTTGCCCCTCAACACTGCTCTCCAGGCATTCCTGGGCATTCCTCCAAACAGCAAGTACATTTGAGGGAAGGGTTTGTTGGGCAGAAAATCAGAGATACGATGCACAGGCGCACACTCGATTATACGCACACACACTGTATGTTAGCAATCCAACATGTCCTGAGTCCAGAAACGCCGTGCAATAATTAGAGGGGCTGAATGCAGCGATTATGCACTCATTCCATCATCTGCTTGGTTCTTCTTTCTATCATCTCTCTTTCACTGTGGCTGTCTCTGCTGAAATGCTTTCTGCTGTTTACAAGACACTGCAGGTGCGTTGGAGGGAAACACAAGCATGAAATCTCTCTGGATGGAAGTGAGCACAGAGGCAAAAATGCTCAGACACACAGAAACATTCCAATCCTCCCAGGCTGCAAGTTGAGGAGAATCAGACGACAAAGAGGAGAGGAGGTCGGCAGAGAAGAGCTCAGACAAAAAGCAGAAGGCTCCTCTTTCATTCCGCCTTGCCAATCGTTCACATTTCAGATTCTCTCTGTGGTCTCTTCTTCCTCGTTTCCGATCATCCCAGACGGATCACAGCTGTCAAACCTTTGACGTCTTAATCTGCCTCGGTCATGGCCCCGTATTCTGCAGCTAACTTGCCTATGTATATGTGTGCGTGTGAGCGGCTGTCACTCAGGGTTTTTGACGTCTTCATCAGGCTCAGTCATGACCTCGATCTTAACCAGGGCTATAGAAACGATGAGGGAGGTCCCTCTCTCTTGTGTTTTCTCTGTTCATCCCCTTTGCTCCCAGTGATGGACCCCTCCACCACTGTGGGAGGAGCAGCCCGTGTATTGATGCCTTCTGCTGTCAGTGGCCTTCTTTCAACCCCCTTTTACCCCATTCAACATCTAATCCCTTCTTCCTCTCCAGAGATCCTCCTCTCCATCCTCATTACCCTGCGTCAACACTCCAGATGAACTTTTCACATCACTGCTTTGTCTGTATCTGCTCGGATTTTCGTTCATTTCAGCAGCAAGTTTTTGGATATTCTAAGATTTCTTGGAGGCGTTACTGGTGATTACACTTTGACACTATCAACAGTGACTTCCTAAATTTTCACTCCACCTTGAACCTTTAGGCATTTTCTGATGCCACATCCTTCATTATGTGATCGATCAAGAAATATAATCGTTGATTTCAAATATTTCTCGCAAGGTAAAATCTGAAAATGTAGAGTCTATTTGTATTTAGTCCACTTCACACACATGTCAATAACAACAGCAGACATTAGAAGTCCTCATGTGTGAAAGCGTCGGAGGTTTGGTAGAGAATCAGTAAGCAGCATCAGGTAGACCAAGAGTCACACCAGAAACGTTAGTGACAAAGTTGCAATAGCTTAGAGTAGAGTTTGGTGAGAAAAAAAAAATCCAAAAGACATGTTCACTCCATAATCTGAAATGGAAGAAGTTTGTTATAATTGTATTGAGAGCAATTGTTACTTAAGGAGAGCATTAATTAGTAAATTAGCCATTAGCCCCCCTGGTAACTTTGTTGCTGTCTAAGAATCTGTGCACACTTGACTATTGGTCATGCACTCCAACAATCTGGTCTTTATGCAACACTATGAAAAGGAAAACCAGAAAAGCCACAAAAAGTTGTGCCTTAAACTTGCTAGAAGCAGTTTAAGGTAGATGGTAAAAGAAGAAGGAGCTCTGGTCGAATTAGATCAAAGCTGTTTTGTTTTTTTTCCTTTTGGCCAGAAAACAAAACTATCTGCCAGAAACCAACACTGCACATCATCCTACACATGCCATCCCAACAATAAAACAGAGCAATGGAAGTACAGTATCATGTGGTGAGGATACTTTTCTTCACCAGGTCTCAGGTATACAAAGCTGGCAATGGAAACTGCTTCTATGAAGTATTTACTCAGGAAGGCTGAATACAAATCCATAACATTTCTTACCACTTATGAATTATTTACTGCCTTGTGCTAGACTTACAAATCAGCATTACTTGCATGACAGCACCTTTGACTTAACATCTTCTTTAAAGTTTTACTGCAGAGTCTGTTCTGTTTTGTTTTTAAAAGCATATGTGCTTAAATTAAACACAGAACCTAACATTGTGTAAATATGTATATTCCGTTTCTAGGTGGGTATCCTGTTATTGCTTTCATACATGTCTTACAAATCAAACTGAAGCTAGACAAAGATTACTGTAGCTTAATAGGAGGAATGAAAACAGGAGGAAAGACCCACCCTGTGTCCATTCAAAGGTAACAGAATCTGCCTACCAGCATGTGAAACTCTTCCTCCCTGGAGGCCCTTGTGCTCAGCCTGGCTGTGTTTCTTATAAAATCACAAGCATGGTGCATCCACTTAGGAGGCTGCTTATTGCCATGAAGCATAATGGATGCAGTGATTGTAATTTTCCTTTTTTTTTTCCTGTGGTAATAAATACTGCGGACCTGCAGCAGAGATTTTTGGAACATGATCAGCGCTGGCGGTCATCTACTTACTGAACAAGACTTTTATTAACTCTGATTTACAGTTTTGATGAAGCTGAAGCGGTTTTTCACATCTTACCCTGGGAATAAGAACAGGGGCTCTTACACTCCAGTGAGCACATGTGTCTCTAGTTTGGTCTTAGATGTGTGGAGCTATTGCTGACTGAATTTGGGGATATGTATCCAACTGAAGCCTTTTAAATGTCAAACCTGCATGCCTTCATCATCCTAAGATGCTCTGCAGCAGAACTATCAAAAAAGTTGAAACTACTTTGTGTTCTCTATTACTGGGAGTTTTTATTTTAAGAAAGTGATTTCCTTGGTGTAGATAAATGTGGTTGACCAACATGGAGAGACCAAATGGGCTAACGTGTCCCACAGCCCAGTCTAGAACGTGGACAAGATCAGGTTACAATACAAGGAGAATGCAAGGCTGATAAAAACCAAATCGCTCCCACGAACAATTCTGCTAAGATTTACAGCCCAGTTGGAAGAACCTGTCAAGGACAACTATTAATTGTGCACTACAAAAATCTGGCTCTTATGGAAGCGTGACAAGAATCAGGCCATTGTTGAAAGGAAGCCTTAAGAAGTCTCTTTTCACTGGATACAGCAACCATGAAAAAAGGTGCTTTGTTTAATTAACAAAAAAACTGCACATTAATCTAAAAAAACAAGAATGGTGGTAGTAGTATCATGCCAGAGGGAAGCTTACCTTCAGCAGCGATAGCAAAGTTGTTCTGTGCAAGTTGGAAGACTAATGGAGCTACATAAACCTAACCTTAACACAAACATGTTTGAAAAAATCCAGTTTTACTGTAGTTGCAAAAGATGGAAAGAGGAGGAGTTAACCTCCCAGCAGCACAATTACTCATAATGTAGTTTAGGTTTATGGTTGGAAACAACTTAACGTGTACTCTTTCAGACACTCCCTCTGCAGCTCTTCATCACAACAGTGCTTCTCAGTTACAACAGTTGGACTGAGAAGTAGTTTGCATGAAAAGCTAGTGGGAGCAATGGGGACAAATACAATGATAATAGTAGTTCCACCAGGTGTTTGCCAATTGCTGCTGCCACTAGTCTGGAGGAGCAGAGTGGCAGGAAGGGGAGAAGTTGGAGGAGGAGTGCTGGGTAATTAGGTAGTGAACTGAATCCCCCAAATGATTGCCCTGGGAGATTCAAGGATTTCTCAAACATCTATAACATAACAACAACCATGCAGGTATGTTTTTGATGAAGGAATAACATCACATATTGATTTTACATAACACCCCCTTTAAATACACAGTAATTTGAAATAGTCTTGTGTCCCCCTTTAATTTATTTTTGTAGTTTGCATCCATTAAATCAGATTTTCTGACTATCTATTAAACAGGTCTTCATAGATCTTCCAGTTCCCCTAGTGGTCTGTCTTTTTGTTTTTGAAAGTGGAGTTTGCCTCACTGTCAATAATTTTTAGCTTAATTTTGTTTCTTTGACCGCATTTACTTATACCAGCTTACTTATTAGACAGAAAGGTGTACAAGCTATAGTTTTTTTAACCAGTCTGCCAAAGAGCTTTTATCTTCTGTTTACTACACTGCAGTGAAATAAAAAAAAACAAACAAACAACACATTACCGTTTAATTTTTAACAGCAAAACTGGAATATCTTGTTATAGTGGAATGTTTTATTGAAAGGGGATAACAAAAGAGAAAGTGCCACACCTAAAACAAGGTGAATGAAAATTATGAACATAATGCAGAAGGGAAATCCTTGATAAACAGAGAAGGAATTGAGAATAGACATCATGACAGAAAACCAGAGAGATGCATCATCATTTGATCAACTACTGTGTGCCAAGTTTTCAGCAAACAGGTTTTTGGCAATTCCCTTGGTTGTGCTAAAATAATATTTTCTGTCTTTTCAATTCTGTGATCTTTGGTAGTTTTAATAGATTCCACTTACAATATTGGAATAAAATACCAGCAACGATGGTAGTAAAACAGCCAAACGATCCAGAGTAAAAACCTGGTTCAGCTTTTAAGCTATCTTATGCTTGAATGATTCATAAAGTAGAGCTAAGTGGCTTGACACGTACAAATAAAAAATAAAAATCTCTGAAAATTAAACATGTGTCTGCCTTGCTACTAGAACTTGTTTGCCTATGGGAAGAAAATTATGGAACTTTATAGCCTTGGTGACATGAGAAGACTAAGACCGTTTTCTATCAATTATCCCTCCATCCAAATCTGCCTTCCCCTTCCCCTTTCCTCCACAGATTTTTAACGGAAACATTTAGAAATGTTCAGGTCTCTATCTCCGGTTGCTGAGACAAGAGATTCTCTGGATCAGCGTTGTGAATTCATCCGGACTTTGATGGATTTCCCCTGACGCAGCTGCTCCAAGCCAACAACCTGACAGGCGGTGAGAGCGGGAGACGGAGAAGAGAGCTGCAGATAGATAGATGGCACTTCACATCTGCTGGATGCTCAGCAGAGTCAAGGGGGATCTCCTAAATCTCGGAACATATTTCAGACCTCAAGGACGACCCCGCAGCCCTCCTCCTCCTTTCATGGGGAACAAACAGTGCAGGCAGGATGGAGGTCTCAGAGAGCGTTTGTCTCACATAGAGAGAGGTTTGGCGTTGTTGTTCTCACTGCATAGAATGAAATGTCAACTTTTTCCGCCTCTCTTTTCATTGCCAACTGGCACAGAGTTGCATCCCGCTCCAAGGTTCTCCTCTGTCCTCTTTGAGTTATGGTTCTGTTTGTTATACAATTAGCCCGCCAGGATGGGCATCGTAAATAAAGCCAAGGGTGTAGATCAGCAAGTGGATCTCTCCCCCACCCACCCACCTCCCTTTCGCTCTGTTGGTCCGAGTCCATCTGCGTATGTATGTGTCTGAGCTGACATGTTGTGTCTGTTCCATGTGTGACTGAATAGAGGGAGTCAAATCTTGTCGTAAAAAAGCGTCTCTGCTCTGTCTGTTGTCTCCGTCCTCCTCACATTGACACAAAAAGCACGCACGAATAAACATCTGCACCTCCAAACCACAATTATTTCTGCAAAATGTTTCATATAAACCGTTCCACAAGAACATGAACCAATGTCGTTGGCCAGACGGTCAAACATGCAACTTAAGCTCACACTTACACCAAAGTGAAAGTATGTAGCCTGCTTCTTAACAGGAGAGAGAGCTCTGTCTCTGAGAGGAACATGCTAACAGGTTCCAACTCATTTGATGAATTTGTTCTGCAACTGAACTGCGAGTCACACATTATTTCTTGACTGGGCACAGTCCGACTGTGGAAGTATCTCATCGCTGTGACTTTGCCAAGTAAGCATCAGTGCAAACTCTATCAATGTAATGCATTAATTAGTTTAAAGCAGAGATGCTGCAAAACAGATTTTATGCCTTTCAAACAGACAAAAAAAAATTATCATGGCTGTTTAACAACTTTATACTTGGCACAGCCCCTTATACAATCACAGGTAATAAATAATGGGGGAATGGTCTTAACATTTTATTGCTATATTGTGTGGTATTTTTTGGGTTGAGATTAAAGCAACCACAAAATTATTCCAAAGTTCAGCCCATGTTAAGCAATATACCTATCACTGCATACAGTTAGAGCCCTACAGAAACAAATGCTGCTCTGAAAATAAAAGCTAGCAGTTGTGCAACTCTACTGCAGAACTTACACACTAATTGTAGTCAATAATTTGGAAATTCTAATTCAGCGTTGTGCCTTTTGCTCATCTACTGTAACAGAAGTAGTATTTTGAAAAGTCAGAAAATGTGCCCATCAAACACACTGTTTATTTTGTTTGTAAACTACAATTTTAACTCTTTCAAATGAGTAATTACTATTGTTCTATTTTTTCCTTTAAAAAATGAGAAAATCTTTTCCTTATAACTTTTGAGTTAAGAAAAGTCCCAAGAATTACAGTAACTTTTGGATTTATGTTGGTCATTTAAGTTTGAGTTTACACATCACCATTACTGTGCTAGCGAGACCTGTAACGATCACAGTTGTTTCTAAATTTATTTTTTAAATTCATTTGAAATGTACAATGATTATGTAACATCAACATGCTTTTTTTGATAAGTCCAAATGTTTTCCACCACTTTTCTGTAGCCTAATAGACTGAGTGATAAAAATTGTCATTGATTCTGGTGTAGGAGTTCCAAACGCTGGCATAAAATAATCTCGTGTGTATAATTGACAGGCATTCAGTCAAAAGAAGTTACCTAGAAGGAATCATTGCACCCAGCAACAGTTACCTACCTTTACATGCGCCGCCCTGCTCCTCATATCCTGGTTTGCAGAGACATCCGCCGATAGGAACCAACCACTCTCCATCTGCTCCACAGTACATTTTCGGCTCCTCTCGCTCCTCTGATTGGTTGACGCACGACCCCCTGACTTCGACCAGGGAAGACGTGTCAGCACCAGTGACCGTGTCGGGAAAGGTCGCCAAGTTCCGGACAGTGAGCGGGCAGGTTTTGTAGAAAACCCGGACAGAAACCAAAGCGATGCAAGCACCCACATCCTGAAAGGCCAGGTAGAAGCCCTTCCTTGTCGTGACCTTCACATCTCGAATTTCTGTGTTCAGCTTCATGATGCGGTCCCCAACATCCACCTGGAAGTGAAGAAGATGGATTAATCTTAATGGAACGTGCAGTAAAGCATCTCAGTCTGGTTCACTTGTTCAACCTGAATGTGAGAGTTTCAGCTGAACCATTGCCGATGTTTCCATTTTCAGCACTTGGCTCTCATTCAGGTGAACTTTTATCGATTTCACAGGTAAAGTAACCTTTAATGCTTGCAACACTTAAATCAGCAGACATTTTAGGAGCGGCTAAGCAAAAGCACACTGCCAATTTTTAGAGGACAGGAAAACAGACATCCAAGATCGAAGTGCTTGTAAACCAAGTCAGAATATTACAGCTAAGTGCCAGAAGGTTTTATTTTCCACATGGCAGCAAATTAAAGTGAGAGGAGGTGGGTGGATAAACAAGTGAAAGCCTGACTCAGTTGTTTGGTGCTACCTGGGTGAAACTCTCGTCTGCTGCCACCGTGTCCACCTTAATGAAGCTGCTCTCTTTGATGTAGCTCTCTCTGTCTTCATTTGACTCGTGGTAGTATAGATTGAATGTCTCCTGCAAGATAAGAAATGTGTTCAACAAAAACAGTGGCTGAGAATAACATCAATATGATTCTATTTTGGCTCAAAGATAATAGGTCAAATTCAGGTTTGGGCAAAGCTAATCGGCAAATAATGCAATGCCTTGCAATAACATATACATGCATTTTAAAATTTGCCACATTGTGACCAAAAGGTTTTTTGACTGGGCCATTTTAGCACATTAGGACTTGTTAATCTTAGCCAGTCTATTGCAGTCCTATTGGAAAGTGAACCCCCAAGAAGTCTCAAATCTTTCGCAGTCTCTATCAGTTATGTGCTCTGGTTTTCCGATATTTTGTTCCATTCATCTTTCCATCAACTTTGACCAGCTTCCTTGTCCTGACTGAAGAAAAGCTTTCCACAACGTGGGGCTGCCACATTCTTGTTTAATGGTGGACTACCTGTTTTCAGGGTGATAGATTGTTAGATTTCCTCCATATATGGCATTTTGGATGCAGCCCAAAAAGTTACATTATGATTCCATCTGACCAGGTTTCCTTATGTCCCCTACCTCATCTTAAAAAACCATATATTTTTTTCTTTCCATGTACTTTACAACTATGAATTGCCTTTTGTTGGTCTAGCACATAAAAATATAGACAAAAGTTATTAAAGCTTGTGGTTTTAGTTAGAACAAATCTAAAAAAAAAAAGGGTTTTGTACAAGACAGTTCTTTTAAGAAAGGTCTGTGATCATGGTGAAATTTAGCATGAGAAACAGAGTTAAATCTTAATTAAAAGTGCCCATTTGTCCTGTAGTTTAACTTTAAAGGTCCCCTCTGCTTTCACGTCATGCAGAAGGTTCTCTACCTTGCAGGTGCCGGTGACTCCTGGCAGACTGTTGCAGTCTCTCAAAGTAAACTTGACTTCGACGTAAACCCGCTGAGCACCGGACCGTGGGATCCAGTCTGTTCTCAGCCAGTTGTTCTGACTGGGCTCCAGAACATTACACACCTGGTACGTCCTGATGGGGATGTTCTTCTCATCCATAATGCTCACTTCCTCCCACTTTAAACACACACAAACACACATGCAATTCTGTTACTCCACAGGAGAAACGAAAGTTTTATATTTTTTAGGAATAAAGAAAATTGTGTATAATTACAGCTCACTGACTTAGTGAAGGTGCCACTAAAGCAGCTGACTTGTAGCTGCTTTCCTGCTTTGCAGGGAGCTGCTCGACTTTACCCATGCAAACACTAACACACTGGCTAACAAGGCAAACTTATAATAAGCACATGCTTGTTCAGTGTGATCATTCTCAGTGGCTATAATGTATGGAGCAACAGAGAAGGATCCCTGCTGCCAGCTGCAGCTAATTTCGTAATTTTGTCAGGAAGCCATCTAGTCAGCCATTGTTTTTCAGAAAATGACTCAATGCTTGGTGGGTTTTTACATAATCTGCCCTCATAAACTGAAAGTGGTCACTTCATTGGGACCTCTTTGTCCCAATGAAGGCTATAGACTAAGTCCAAAACCATTTCCAATGTTGCGTCCTCTAATTCACAGCAGTGATTTAAAGCTTCGCCATCCAACATTCACTCCGGCATCAATATTCTGCAGCGGCCAGCGGTTCCGATCTGTTGAAAGTCCAAGGCTTTCTGCAGGCGCATTTCCATACAAGCAAGGCAGACACAACCTTCGCCTCACCATCCATCTCAATAGGGCCGATTATTTGCCTTGTACTGTGACCCTCCAAATGACCGCTGAGCCTCCCAGCTCCAAATTGGCTTTTTATTGCCACTGAATAATAATCTTGCTCTCTCCATACCAGTGAGAGCTGTATACACGCTAAATTTACCGTGTCCGGAGAAAGAAAAAGAGAGGGCGAACTGGAGAGTGATAGAGTGCGTGTGTGTGATAGTGTGTGTGCATTAGGGTGAGTGGGTAAAGAGTTTTCTTAACCTGATCAATATGTCATCAGTGGCGCGTGCAGGGTTACAGCAGAAACGCTGATAAATTACTAGTGATGTAAATTTGAGTAGATGTGCAAAAAGAACCCGCAGTGCAGCAAACATGTGACAGACTCTGACCTCTAGTTTGTAATAAAACTTAATTCTTTCATCACTTTTCATTTCCAGGGCAGTTATAATACTAAAAACAAACTGGGTAAGCGTCGTATCTGACAGCTAAGTTTTATGGTGATGCAATGACTCATACACCTTATCTGAGTTTTATTGTCCTGAAATACCAACCTGCTATTGTTTTAACTGCTTCCCGCTGCTTCCTGCTCTGCTTGCTGTACTGTGCAAAAGCAGACATAGAAACCTTTTGGGTGTGACCTCTTTTAAGGCAGACAGAGATCACAGCTGTCAGAGGGAAGAGTGTCTTTGTCCCAACCATAAAGAAGCTGAGTTTTTCTATCTGTGTGTGTGTGTGGGGGTGTGCGCGTGTGTGTTTCTGAAAGATGGGAATGATGGGGGGTGCCTCTAATCTAAAGCTCAGTACGTGAAGAGCAGGACCCTGTCAATCAAGCTGCATGCGATAGAATAAGAGCATGGTAACCCCAAAGAAATAGAAGTCAAGTTCACCAATAACTTTTATGTTACAATTTTAGATCACAGTGACAACAAAATGTACCCCCCCCCCCAAAAAAAGCTGGTAAGTTAAAATATAAAACAGATATTTCCAGGATTTATTCTGGCAATTGCTTGGTAGTACAAATCCCTTAAAAAATGACACCCACCATCAAGCTGGTTTGTGCCTTTGCCTGTGCCAAATTAAACGCCAGCAATCTCATATTAGCACTTAGTCTTGGTGAACAACAGCACATTGCAAAATCTGTGGGAAGATTATTTACAGCTTTCCAGACCAAGTGTGCACAAGTGTGTGTGAATGTGCATGTGCTTAAGATAGAGATTGTGTTTTCAGAGGAGAGAGCAGGTTGTAAACAGTGTATCTGTAAAGAGAGAGAGAAAAAAAGTCTCCCACTCACCCCTCCCTCTGCAGGATTGGCTGCCCATTTCAGTTCTCCTGGCACTGTCCTGGTATCCAGCAGGGTCACTGGAATCACAGATACACACACACACAGATACGCATGCAAATAGTTTAAGAACAAACAGCGTACAGTGCTTCACAGCAACGTTATTAAGCCATGAAACTTAAACTGGATAAGTTAGAAAACCCTGTTCTGGCTACAATATGTGTTGGTTGAGTTTGTGATAACTGTAAAATAAGCAAGGGCCTCTTTGAGTTTCTTATAGCATGATGAAAACTACACTTTCATCAACTTTACCATTTTTACACAATAACCCTGCTGAAAAATGTAAAATATATGGAATAAGACCACATATACAAGTAATATATTAGTGTGGATTTGTTTCCACACTAAACATTTGGCATCTATGGATATTCTCTCTTTTTTTTTTTTTTTTTACCAATTTATATGTTTATTTAACCCAGAAGAAATGTTATTCTGTTTAAATTTAACTTAATCTAAAGGTCAGGCTTGGCTATTCCATTTCATCAACACTCTTGGCTTTCATTACACATTTTTTTCCTAAAAAGCAGATTAAGTCTTCCTTCCAATTGAGGGAAAAGCGTAGAGGCCTCCTTTCAGCAAGCTGACAGGCAGTGCCCATAAACAGATATAGGGTTTGCACTGCATTATGCTAAGCTCTAGCATTTTCTAAATGTATTTTATTTTTATATTTTCTGGCATTTTATAAAAAGTGAGCAGAAACAGCATGATATCCTGGGTATACATTGTTGCTGATACTGGTCCATGCTTACTACCAACATACAGGGGGACATGTACAGAAAGTTTTATAAGATGGAGACAACTTTTAATCCTCCAGTGTACCATTTCCCATGTTGCTGCAGCAGAACTTGAAATAAAAGAAAGAACAATCCTGATGATCCCTTGGATTTGTTTAAACAACCCAATAGTGTGCGAATTCATGTTTTCAAGCATGTGGCAGACTTCTTCAAATTTGATGGAATAAAATCTGCTTTATTTTAGCCAGTACACCAGCCACGATTTGAAAATAAATAAATGAATAAATAAATAAATAAATAATTTAATTCTCATGAGATTTTGCAATGAATATATAACAATTGTATCATTTGAAGGCGGGCCCATAACTGAGTGGCATGCACTTAAAAAGGGGCCTATGAAGGACAAAAACTAAAACATATTAATGAAAATCAATCAATCACTCGTTCAATTAATCAGTAAATAGAGAATAAAGCTGACCATTGCTTACATAACAAAAATAAATAGTGAAATTTGTGTTACTTTATTTTAGTTTGTAAGTTGCAATAGCAGCGTTCCGTTCGTGTTGCACAGCATTGCAATATGATTTTAATCAATTGCTTCATAAGTGTCAACGTTCTATCTTAATCCAAATAGATTATCGAAGCGTGAAATCTATGCATCAAAGGTTTTACAGTAACATGCAGTAAAAGTTATAATGGCCACTTTTTGTCACCCTAATCCATAACAAAAGAGATTTCTTTTTTTTCCCTTTTTTCTTTTTGCCTTTCCAACGCACACTCGCAAAATTATGCAGCTGAACTTAAATGGGGAAATCAACCATAAATAATTACAAAAATTATAAGGCTTTAAGCATTTAACTTTTTCTTCATGATCCGCGCAGCTGAACCCTCGTCTCTCCAGTCCTCCGATGCGCCCTGAGCGCACGCAGCGCCTCTTCCAGCGGTAACCCGGTGCGCACACTCACCTTCATTAGGGAGATAGATCCTCGTCCTAGCGCAAGAAACCAGCGTTGATATCCAGACGGATGATAAAAATGTTCGCAACAGATTCCCAGCCATGTGTGCCGTGCGGAAGCCTGCGAGTTCTCCGTGGGCTGTGCGCGCTGCTGGCTGAAGCGGCTCCATCCCGGTGGGAAAACTCCGTGTGAATGAAACCAAGTGTGAAAGCGAGTTGGGATGGATGCAGCAGCAGGAGCGGCGGCGGATTCAGGGGCGGTCTCCCACTCAGAAGCTTCCCTTGATGGAAAATGACACGGAGTTAAAGCAAAACAGCGCTGAGGCTCATATTAGGGTCAGTCTCTCAAATGATATTTGTTAGTGCCTTATAGCACATCTTAGGGAGAAAGTTGCTGATAAAATAAATTAGGTTTTTTAGGAAACAGGGTGGCAGAAGATGATCGGTAGCTTTCGAAATTTATGAAACGTAATGAAAGACCAATTAAAATAAAGAAAACTTTAAATGATAGAAAACCTCCACAAAGCTTCACCTGCTTGATCTATAATATCCTCTTATCTAAAGAGGCATGAAGCAACCAAGCGATTGCTTAAATAAATATAAAGTTAATCTAAAAGAGGCCGGAGATAAACGTTAGAGCTATACTTTAAGAAAGAAAAACCGCACTGTGCTGCATAATTTCAAAAACATGGATGTTTCACAAGTTCCCCACACCTGGTTGGGCTGTGTGAATGTGTTTGGAATGAGGCTCTTTGTCCGCATGAGCAGACAACACAATGCTGCAGAGTGTGACTACAGCGCCACCTGTTGATGGATGGGAACCTCAGTGAGTGTTCAGGGGCTTGAGGTAACGTGCTAATGACAGGAGGATAAGGAGACATCTGTCAGCTGCTAATCTTTTAAATACCATATGGGTGTAATAAAGGAAATAAAATAAGCTGATTCGTTTCTTTAGCTTTTCTGTAAAAATAGTTAAACTCATTTTATCACTTCAGAACCGATTTTTTCCCCCTGTTTAAAATCCGACTGTCTTCATTCATCTTCAAAAAAGAAGTATAGGGAAAAATACATTTTGTTTTTATTTACAGTCATGGATTTTTTTTTCTAGGACAACGTGTCACTTTTAGGTATTCTATTTGCTTTGTGACGCTGTGATTTGTTATTTAATTAAAATAAATACAATCTTCCCAAAAACAACCCCCCACCAGGACAACATGCAAGGTGATGAGGCTTAAAACAGCTGATTAGTCAGTTTGAGTGTTTAGTTTGTTCATTTAATTTTTTTTTTTACAATTACAGGTATACCCTTAAAGATATTTGTTGTGTACAGCATGCTGAAAAGTGAATCAAGTACTGTAATCTGTTATTGTAAAGAACATTTGTACAGAGAGGAAAGGAGCAGGAGCTAGATGGATACTGGGATTATCAATTGTGTGCACCAGTCTTAAAAAAATGTCAATGGTTTGGTGATGATGAAGTCTCAGTGATGTTTCCTGCAAAGCTGATGCATTACAACAGCTGCTACGTCTGTCAAATATGATCACCAGGTAAACTAATAATCCCATCAGTTAGCTCCAGCATGCCAATATATCCTATAACATTTCTATTTCAGTCAATACCAGAGGGAGGAAATAAGAAAGACGTACCTTCTCTCTGCAGTCTTCAAGTTGTGGGGGTAAGATAAAGTGTGTGCATTGCCTTTGTGTTGGCAAATCATGTAACTATTTAGTGTGACACCAGCTGAGAATGAAACTGACTCAGTTTTTGAGGGGTGAATATGCATTTTGATGTAATGGAAAAATATAAACAGGAACATTAACTATTCAAGTTATGAAGACCACCATTATACTCCTTACTGTTTGTTTAAGTTTAAACATCTGCAGCAGTGTCCAACATGGCTTACTGGACATAAGAGTCAAACTCTCTCTCAGGCTGGTAAGATGAACACACAGTAACTCAAAGGAGATTTGGAAAGCTTTAGAAACTCTGTTGATGTCAATCAGAGGAGATAAAATCCCTTCACCATTGAGTATACTAATGTTAGTTGATTAGTATGATTATTGTCTCCTGTAATTTTGATTACAAAAGCAAACATAGTATTTATAAATTGGATCATTTTAAAGTGGTGTGCCTTTCAGAAAAAAAAAAAAAATTTTTACTTCTTTGTTAAGTTGTATTTTCCTTATCAACACATATTTATTTATTGGAGAAAAAAAATTGCCACTTGACAACATCTTTAATATAATGTTAGTGATATGCAAACATACGCTGAGCAATAGTTGTGTGTAAAAGCATGAGGCGACAAACAAAGACAAGGCACATGACGCGTCCTCCTACACTCTCCTTTGAAACAGAGACTTGCTGAACATCTACAAATGTTAGTTTTTTATAACCTCTGTTGAAAATCACCAGCGTACAGCACTACATAGTTGCCCGATTTTGTGGGGCGCAGGGTGAAGTGCATTCGTGAGTGCAAGTGTGTACATGCTGGGAGTTTCTGTGTGTCGATCCTTGTTGGTTACCATCTTGCGTTTTTGTCTTCACAGTTGCTACGCTGAAACCATCTCAGTCCCCTGTAAGGCACCATAATGGACCCAGGAAGAGCATCTGGCACTTTGAGATGGCAAAAAAAAACATCTCCCCGCTTCAATCTGCCAATCTACCCCCCAACCACCATAATACCATTTTCACGTTTCATTCTCCTTCCACGCCACGATAGACTGCGCAATCACAAAAGCCCAATTAGCCAAGAGAGGAACACCAACTTTGCTCGGGGACCGAACAGCCAATGGCATCAGGCGGCATCCGACGAGGGCCTATGGGGCTGCGGGCGCAGGTGGGTGGGACATGGTGACATGGCTGGAGAACACGCCATTTGTTTCTGGTCATTTATGTCAACCAAAGTTTTGATTGATGATAGTCGGGGATGTTTTTCCCACTCTCCCTTGAGATTCCCACCTCTCAGGAGGGGGGTGGTTTCTTGGACCCTTAAGTTTGGCCCTTAGCCCTGTGCCACACAAACACACATCTTGCACTGACTTTTTGTTCTGTTTTAGGGTCCTCAGATGGCTGCTGCCCACACATCTGTATTGAAAGAAAAATATCTAAATATAGGCTGCGTTCGTTACACCTGCCCATGCATTACGTTAACATTTGCACCAATTCTCTTTATGCTTGATGAAGGTAAGGTGAGTGGAAAAGGACCTCAAAAAATTCCCCAAAAGTAAAAACAAAGTAGACAAATGTAAATTTGTGCATGTGAGTGAGAGTGTAAAGAGAAAAGCCCGAGGGATGGTAGGTGTGTGGGCGTCTGAGAGAGGAGAACAAAGAAGCAAGGAAGGAGAGATGAGGAGCAGCACGTTGCCAGTGAGGATTTGATTGGGTGGGAGGATGGTTAATGGTGGTGTGGAGTGGGGTGTTGGAAAAAAAAAAAGGATGATCCCTCAAAGGCTCTGAGATATTCCTGGAGCGAGCAAGGGTTTCATTTGGCTTGCAGTCCTAAACAGAGAGCTTAAACTGCTTAATATTCATACAGCCAGACTGGTATTCTCCTGGATATATTGCAGATAATAGAGTTTCTAAATGTGCCCTGTGGAAGTTTGTGCGGTCGAACTCGTCGGGTCGACAAAGCGTCATTAGCATGTCAGAGGCGTTCTGTTGGGTACCCAGTTCCCTCCGTAGCAGCTGCTAGCCTGGCAAATTACTCAGTTCATGTGTGCATTGGATTGAACGTGCATCCGTGTTGAGAATGCACAAAGGAGGAGGCAGAGGGAAGGTTACATCAAAAACACCCCTCCTCAGACGGTGTGTGTGCCTGTACGTGTCTACGCTTTGATGACTGGAGAAATCTCCATCAGCACATTGCTTTGGGAGCGTACAGTATTTGTGTGTGCGCACGTGGGGAGTGTTTGTGGGCGATTGCATAAACATGGTGTCAGAGTGATGAGATGTTCTCTCTATCCATCTGTTCTGCTGGCATTTACATCCTAGAGAGCACTACAATGGAGGAGAGACAGACCGAGAAGGATAAACAGTGCTGTGGAGAAATTCAACAACGTTGTCAGGTTTGTCTGTCAGTCCCGGGAGTCTAGGTATGTTTGGGTTCCCTTTGGAGCTCTTAGACTTTGCTGCCCATTGCTCCCCTTTGCCATTTTGTTTCTTTTGCAGTTTCAGTCATTGGACTTAAGACCCTTGAAGGGCACAAAAAAGAATCGTCTCTCAGTTTCGATCTGCCACTCCTCACCACCTCCTCCCCCACGATACAGTTTTCACATTTCATTCTCCCCCCTATAGATCACAGAAGCTCAATTAGTCAAGAGAGCAACACCAACTTCGCTGAGGGACCAACTAGCCAGCCACATCAGGCAGCGCCTGGTGAGGGCCTGTGGTGCAGCATCGCAGATGGGTGGGACGTGGCTGTGGGTTTGAAGTGACATGGTTATAATAAGGGAGAATTGTCCATTTTTGGATATTTGTATCACTGTAATTAGTTCTGCCAATGCATTTGTTACTTTGGTTGTTTTGCACATCATTTTTTTGAGGATGAAATAGCGCCATCTATCACAGATTGCGCTTAAATAAGCTTACATTTTTTTTAAAGTTCAAGGAAATTTAGTACTTGCTTTGACTATTGACAATTTCTACTCACCAGTTTTGTAAAGGAATGTGGTTATAGTTCATAGTAACACTGAGTGTCATCTATGTAATGAAATAAACAAAATTAATGGGAAATTTCAATATTTCTAAAGTATTGATTTAGCTTTTTTTAAATAAAATTTCAGTATTTGTATTGCATTTTATGCCCTCTTGAATATAATAAATTCCCTTTCCTCTAAGTTAAATGAGCTAAATGAACTCTTGAACAAATTAAAATAATTTTAAGTGACCTCCTGCTGGCATATTTTACATGTTTACAAAACATTACCTTGAATTATCAGTTTTAGGAAATAACCAAATTTACAAGTGTCCAAAGGGATTTTTGATGATTGGTTGGATACTTTTTGCTTGTTTAGATAATGGAAAAGCACTGTCATGTGCAAAAGGTGCCCTGCAAATACATTTTATTGACTAATAATTCATGGAAATGCTTAACTACAAAGAAGACCTGAAATGAATTGGAGAACAATGAAATGAAATCGAGTGCGTAGATAATGCTTTGTATGGGTAAGAAGCAGAAGGAGAGCTTTCCAAAATAGCAATGCACAAGTAGAGATCAGCTATAGGTGATTTGACCTGACTGATCAGGCTTTTTAAGTGTCTTTAGGAGGATTTGAGAGCAAAGCTCCAATGCATTTGTCTTTGGATGTGGTGTATATTTTGTTGTGTGTTCCTGTGGCGTTGCGGACATATATATGAGTGTACATATGAGAAACTGAGAGAGAAAAATCATTGTTCGGTTCCTTCTTATCTGCAGTCTCGGCGGAGTTCCTGTGCTGTTTCCCCCCTCAGCGATGTGACCCGACTGTGATACGGCGCAGCCTCCTCTCTGCAGATAACATAGCACCCTAAAAATACTCCTCTTTCTACCACTCCAGTCCCCTCTGTTCTCCTCACCTCCTCTGGCTCGGTGTATCTTCTGAGATCTCCCTCTCTGCCGCGAGTTAGCGCTGCCAGACTGAAACACCTCTGGGCGCCTCCTGGTGTCACAGGGGTCTTTTAACTCGGTATCTTCTCCTCTATTCGTCATCTGATGCTCACTCTGTCAGAGGCCGTGGATGTTGCAGTGTTGCTTTGAACAACAAACGTGTTAGTAAGGCTGTTACATCACAAGTTTGCTTATAATCTTCCACAATAACTCCTTCAGCTACTTCAGTCACCCACAGTCTGGACACACGGGGCAGATGGCATGTAGGAGGAAACAGTGAGGACGAATCTGCTGGGCTCACATAATTATATATCAAGTAGTTTACCATGATTCCTCAATAAAGCACAGATGAGTCCATTACTTTTGGTGCCACACTGCTCTGGCAGTGGGGAACAATGCTTATTATGATAAACAAAAGGATCTTTTAGAAAGATCATGCCACAGCCAACTGCTTTTAGATATTTTTTTATCATTCTGCTGCCTGAACTCTCTTCTGTTGTAAAAGTGCTTTTAAGGAAACAGACAAAACCCCTTTATGTGGGCTCGAGGAAGTTTCTTGCTAATTAAAAATGCTTTTATTCTACGCTGCTCTGCCACGTTTGACATTTAGGGTTAGAAAGCTGCCGTTTTTCTTGCTGTAGTTTGTGCCTACATGCACGAGCATACGTGCACATCCTCGCCTTTTCTCTTGGCCCACACCCACGCAGGTGACCAGAGTGGGGCATTGTGTGGGTGGACAACTCAATGGTGACCCCCCTCTCTCCTTACTCTTACTCACCCTCTTTCGTTCCCCTCCCCACATCTCTTTTCTTGTCCTGCATCCAGCAGTGTGAGCTTGCAAATGAGAATAGGGACCAAAGAGAAATCTTCCTCACCCTCTTCCTCAAGTAAATAATTCCTGAAAGAACCAAAGTATAATTGCATTAGTACTTAGGTGTATGCATATATCTTAATTTCAGCGGAAGCGATTTTAAGGAAGATACATGGAGTCATTTATTAATTTTTTTTGATGAGAAAAAATTGAAGTAACCAACATCAGTGTCTTTTATATTAAGAAAGAAACGAAAAAGATGTGTAATGAAAGCTGTTACTCTTAGCGATAAACCCACAACTGATTCCCCTCGACCGTGCCAAGCTTTTTAAGTGTCTTTTTGGCGTCATGGTGGTTTTACCGCCTGTAGCACTACTATTTCAGTGCACCCTCGTGGCTCACGGCAGTGTTGTTTCCACTTAAAGAAATCACATTCTTGTCTTTTTTCTTTATCAGGGGAATTTTTCACAGACCTACATACTCCATAGTACTTTTGATTTCATAAAATAAATAAATAAATATATATCAGCAGGTAAGGATAGAAATGTAAGGAAGGATAAACTACAACAAGAATCAGGACAAGGTCAACATATAGAGGTGACACTAAGTAAATTAATAATGCATATTTTTTATAGAATATTTTTCAATGCCAACAAATCTTCACAACACTACATTTATTATTATTGTCTTTACTTAATAGTGGAAACAATGTGCTTTCTTTACATTATTTACCACAAATATCAGCATCCCATAGATGAAAATGTGTTCATGCTTACTTTGCAAAAGGTTTGTTTTTCTTAATTTCAAAAAATTAACATAAAAATAAAATGGTGATTACTCAAAACTGAAAGTATGTATTTATCTAAAATTATATATTCTCTTTTTCAAATTGGCCATGTAACAATGGCGACTCTAAGCGAGTTTTATTTAGCTGGACAGAGAGCACAATGGCACTTTGGACTTTTGAATGGGCATTTACACATTGTTTTACACAGTTTTATGTTAGGATATACAGTGTGTTGTTATAGTGTCAACTTAATTATGCAATTATAAATGTGCAGGTGCCTCTCTCTGATTGGTTCCCAGAAGGCAACGAAGACGTCCAATTGGCCTCTCGGAGGTGACGGATATAAAAGCTGCAGACAAGAACTTCCTGATCCTTCATTTTATGATCTGTCCACCCCTAGACGGGTTGTAACAGTGTGTTTTACTTCTTTAGAGTCAAAATAGAGAAATACTTGATGCAGTGTAACGGAACATATGCTCTTAATTAAAACCCATCTGGAAAATGTAAAAGTGCCTTCTAGTGGTGAGAAATGTCATTTTAAGTAGTGCTCAATTTATGTGACATAAATAATTTTTGGGGATAAAGATAATGGAATGAATCAATTTTACTCACTTTATAAAGTGTAAGGGTGAAGCAGACACAGCTGGTAACTGGGAGTTCATTATGAAGATTACCTAACTCCTGCTGCCGCTCTGCTATCTGGAATATTGTTTTTGGCGAAACTGCCAGAAGATTATAGCTTCTCATTTAACAAGTTAATGTATGTTGGGGCAGCAGATGAGGGAAGAATTGAAGAAATTCCTGCCGGTGCAAAATGTCTGTGGCTGTGCAACAAAAATTAATTAACTACAGCCTCTTAAATATTATTGGAGTTGTAATACTGATGAAATGTGTTATTTTACTGTATCTTATTGCAACAAAGTTGATAAGCATGTACATTGCATCAGTTTTGTGATATCTGGTGTGTTGAATTGGGTTTCAGCAACAAGAAATACTACATTCTTATAAAATCCATCTCTGTTTTTTTTGTGATTAACTTGATATAAAATTATCTAAAACAGAAAACTGACATTTAACAATTTCGTCTTAAACAAAAAGTAAACAAGTCACTTCAATTCAAAATAAAATTTTCTTATGAAATAAATCTTTCTCTCTATATATATATATATTTTTTATTTTCAATTACTTAGAATTTTCCATTGGAAACAAAGTATGCAATAAAACTGAAACTGTTACCTCACAGAAAATGTGTGCTGGTTTGTCTTTCTGTGAAAGACAATAAGATAAGAGGTTGTGTTTCATAAGGGATTAACAAGGATTAGTCTATCAAACAAGGCAATTATACCTTTTATCACATCACATTTGTCTTTATCCGCATGTGCAGCAGGTCACACAGATGCACACAGGTTCACAGACGGAGAGGAGTGAGAGAAATCAAGATTTCAAAACCAGGTTGTAATCTTGTAATGTTAGCACATTTTGCACTTCGCTGATATCATCTTAATATTTAGGTGATTCTTATTACTTAGTTTTTGTGACAATCAAAGTAAACTGTCAAGCATTCAGATTCACATTTTGTTAAATCACTAGTTTTGTTTTTTTGGCATTTAGCAACACTGCCCCCATATGGGGACAAGGAGCAAAAAATAAATTGGATTACATTGTCTAAAGCCTATGTTTGCATGTTATTTCCCTTTTGATGTAATTTCTCTACATCTCAGTGGGTTAAAAGATGTTAATAAAAAAAATTTAAAAAACATTTAAGAGATATATAAATTATACCCAGTACCACAAATATTCAGGCCAAATGGTAACTATTATGTTCCAGTTAACTTCAAATGCATGTTTTTGGACTTGAGAGGAAACTGAAGAACATGCCCCACATATCTACAAACTCTAACCTTTCTTTTGTGAGGTAACAGCATAAACCGCAGCACCGTCATGCTGCCTGAGTTGCATGATGGTGCAAAAATGAGTGTAAACCTGAACCGGAATGACATGATTTTAAGGGTTTTAAATAACAGACCTATAAATTTGTTGCTTACGTGTTGAAATGATGAAACAGCTTCTCACTGCCTGAACTAAAGGTGGCCTATTAATTAATACAGAGAAGACAATAACTGATAGTTATCATCAAATTAGTCTTTACAGTCAGTTCCAGACACAAATATCTGCAGTGTTTAAATCTTTGTTTGAAACCCTCTAAGTGGTGAGACTTAAACAAATGATGGCAGTTTTACTCTCCAGCTGGTTCCTCAATGCAAACATCTGTGTTTGCGAAGGAAAGGGCAAACAGCAGCAGAGCAAAAATTATTTAGCCACAGGGAGTGTTGTGCAATTACATCTCAGTTTTTACACTCTATGACGTTTTGCAACATAAAGTTGCAACAAAACTTTATGTTGCAAGTTTTGCAACTTGCGACATATATTGCAATATATTTCATTGTACTGCAAACAATGAAATATTTCTATTTGTGCTGTGATGCGGTACATCACACAGTTTATAAGCTTTTAAAAACAAAAGAAAAGCAGCAACTGGCTGTTCCATCTATATATGGCTTAAAAGGGGTTCATATCTTCTGATTGGTCTAGTCAAAGACTGGAATTGAACTGCGTCAGAAAACTGTGGTAGCTGTAAGTGCCCTGTTCATACTCAGAATCCCCCCTCACCTTGACTTCCTCAAAAGTGCGGTTGAACTGAGTACAATTCTGCAAAAGACAGAGACCAGACGTTCCTTCATGGTGACGTAAAAGAATAGCTATCATGAACTCTTGGTAACGCTCACTAATTTAGGAATGGCTTTTTGGTATTTTATAGGTTATATTTGCCTGACATTAAAGTCAGTTTGACCACCTGAACATTAATATTGACAAAAATGCAAAAATCCAATAAATCTAAAAGGAAACAAAACACTTTTCACAATGTTGTACACAATATCTGATGGGAACAGGATGTACTTGCATCTTAAGAAAGTCTCGTCTTTCTAGGCCAGTGAAGGTGGTGGGAGATTCATCAGCTTCTTGCAGATCAAATAGGTCAGCGTAACAAGCGAATGGATTTTCACACGATATAGCCTGCTTGCTCATCACAGTTCAATCTCAAGATTACAGATACTGCAAACAATATTTCTATTTGTGCTGAAGCTTTTAGGTCAAGTTGTGGTAGCGGCTATTAGCAAATTTCTCAGAATCAGATTAGGCTAAAAGAAAAACTTGCTACATGCAATAGTTTAAAGGGCAAAAGAAACAAAAGAATAACCCCATTAAATTACAACTAAAAGAACTCAGAATGTTGAATGAATCATACAAATTTAGAAGGAACAAAATTATCCTAGAAAATATTTTTGGAGAAGGGAACCCAAGAAGCTTCTATGTACTATTGTGCGATGAAAAAAAGTGAAAGAACAATTTGCATGCTCAAATGCCACGTCTTGCTATTGTGGTATTCAGATAAAATGTGTTATCAAAAAGATCTTGAGCTTTGGCTTCCATGATGTAACGCTGGGTTTCCTGTCCTCAATGAGGGACCTATAAAAGCAGACGTCTGACCGAACTCATACAAATATAGTAAGCGGTTGGTTGTTATCTGCTGGATCCTCATCATGACTCCCAGAAGCATCATCATGATCGCCATCCCCCTCTTCATCATAGTGGGCATATTGAGCCCAGCTCCAGCTGCGGGTGAGTTTATTCTATCATTTATTCAATTCAGTCAAGAACATTGGATATATTAAAAACTGAACATTTTATTCAAGCTAGCCTGAAATGCACAACTCATGTTGTGAGTCAGCCTTTGTGTGTGACTTTTCTGTCTGTAGGTTTTCGAACCAGCAAACCCTGCTGTACGAGGTACATTAAGCAGCCAATTCCCTTCCAAAATATCAGAGGCTACAGAGAGCAAGTAATTCTGGAACACTGCCGCATCAACGCAATCATGTAAGACTTCATCGACTATGAATCGTTACACTTTCTGCATCCTTTCAATCTTCCAAGTAACAGTGCCAATTTCTTGTTGCAAGAATATGATAAGATTTGAACATATTTTATTCTAAAAATGACAAAATTATTAACTAAAACACAACATTTTTTCCCCAAAGAAAATAAAACATAATTTTTTTTTAATTTGCCAAAATGTGTCATCATATTGCTCACATATAAAAATTAAATTTCACTTACCACTCTGTCTTGGTGAACAAATAAGTGCTGCTATATGTCTTATCTTAAATATAGATGCATGATAAACAAATTAATAATGTTTAAGCAAAGTCTGATATCAAAAAGCACAACATAATGTTATAATTCATCAAACTGTGAGCTGCTCTAATAATTGGTTCAAAATAACAGAACATTGCTTTGATCTTCAAATATATTTTATAGCTATACTGTAAGAATTTAGTTCATTTCTTGGATGAGAAAAGCCCTGATGTTCTTACTGTAAAAAATAGTTTTTCTCCAGAACAAAGCTATATAAATAAATATTATAAATATTAATAAATAATAAACTTATTACTCATTATAATATATAAGTAAATATTGTAATAAATAAATCATGTTCCAAATGCTTCCCTACAAATAAATTTTTTTATTCGCCAGAATGAGTTGCTGCAGCTGAATTTTCTGACTAAATAATCCAAAAACATTCATGTTTTCCTTAGAAAATAACTTTATTTTGTTACTCCAACAAGTTACTCATAAGTAATACATTCAGATGCTGTTTTTGTGTCTTATCATATTTCTTTTTATCACAGTTTTTACAACATCAATAACCAGGAAATCTGTGCAAATCCACATGATGACTGGGTGAAGAAAGCTCTCAACTCACTGAGGTAAGTGAGGCTGACATAGTTTTTACAGCAGTATCTGATTTGAGTTTAGATCCAGACTCTCATTACAAAGCAAAAACAAGCTATTGCATGAAAGGTTTGATTTTAGGAACAGTTTGATCTAAACCTTTTTTTTTTCAGCTCAAAACTGAAGACAATGTCCCAGAACACCGACGGTAAAACCATTTGAAGCCTGCAAACTCTTCCGCTCATGGTGCAAGTGGATTTTTCAACAGTTTATAATTCTTCACAAAACAAGAAAAAAAGTTTTTTATGTAATCATGTAGCGCAATAACATTTAGAGAGTTTTTATTCTTCTGCCATTAAGTCTTTCTGAGAATATAGCGTTTTTAGTATTGATTTTAATACATTCACGTTCAATAAGTTAGAATATTAATAAATAACATTTATTCATGTAACTTAATTTACATCTTTTTAATTAATTGCACACTCTGAGGCTTCATTTCTGAAAATCATAAGATTTCACTAACAGCTCATGAAAACACATTTAAGATTCAAATATTACATTAGAGCAAATAAGATATATTTATTGGAATAATATGGGCTCTATGAAAAGTATGTTTAATAACTGCTTAAGGTTTTTTTTAAAAAAAACAAAACAAATGAGTGTTGTTGTAATCCATATTCTATTTTATTGGATGTGAGTCTACTTGCTTTTTACTAGTGCTGGCTTAATAAGATTCATTTATTTTAGAGTTAAACTGATAAAGCAAAAAAATATGAAAGCAGCTGAAAGAACAATTGTTTACATTTCTTTCATAACTTTCAAAACATTATTATGTCTGTCTTTTTCTTTATGCTGTTTTATTCTTGTAATAAACAATTGCTTAAGTAAACATGCTAATAATGAAACAGAAATAAAAGATTCATAAAAGGTTTATTGCCGTTGTGTTTTTTTAAACCAGTGTTCAAATTATAAAAATTTTATTTCTTCTTGTATCAAACCACTATAATTTAATTTAGCAGCTTTTACTGATTTATTTGGTTTTGCCTTTTCAGCAATTAGCCTTTATAACAAGTTGAATATATTTTTTCATGTTCAACACGGTTTGATCCTCTGTAACTTTAACTTTAAAAAAAAGGTAATATCTAGATTAATTTCATTTTATTTTCTCAATGTTTTGGGATCAATGTTTGAAACATGTAATTGTGCAAACAACAAAGGCCAAATGGGTGCACCAAGGAAAATGAGTAATAAAGAAGTCAAAATATTTCTTAGTAAATGTTTCCCTTGTACAATCTTATAATCCACAATAAAAGTAAGTTACAATCCAAGAAATCCAAAAATACAAAGAAATTGAAACACATTTTCTATAAGTTAGGTTATATTGTAACAAACTGAACAGCCACAGATAATAATAATTATCTTAACATCCTTAATGAAATGTGTAAAACTTTTCATGGTGACATCAACATGTCGCATGAATGGAGAAATTAGTAACATGTCTTGCTGTGAATTCAGCCCATTCTGTCTCAAAATCCTGTTTTGATTTTCAATAGTTCCTCTTCTATGCTATTTGAAAAATTTTCAGACACTGATTTGAAACTGATTAGATTCAAATTTGGGAATCGGCCATTATTTTCCGTCTCTTTAATCAATTGAGAGTGACAATGGCTGTTTTTCGGTTCAGTGTTTTGCTGAAAAATCTTGAGAAAATAAGAAATTCTTGAAATCTTCCAGTTCCTAACAGTCTGAAAAGCAAGCCCTCACCATGATATTCCCACCACTAATCTTCCATTTTTGTGTTGTGTTTTTGAGGATATCCGGTAGAGTTCCTCCTTCAGACATGATGCTTGCAGTGATAGCCAATCGTATAAATGTTCATCTCATCTCACTACACTGTATTCTGTCACTATTTCATTAACTTGTTCAATAAGTCTACAATTTATTGTAGACTTATTGTTTCAAGCAAAGTTTTGCTTGAAACTTTGCCAAATTCAAGCAAAGTTTCAACTTGTTTCTTTTTCTTCTGAAGTGGAGTATTGTGCAGTGTCCTTGCCATTGTGGTTAAGTTGGTTACTTAATCTTGCAAAAACCCTATATTTTGCAAGATTTATTCCAGGTATTTATTACACTTTTTGCAAATTCATATTAGCTCTTGGACATTTTTTCTGATTTTGCCTGCTTTGACTGAAATCTTGTGTGTCTGTAACTCCTGGTCGTGGCTGGGTTACGATGAATTCATGATCTTTGCACTTCCAGACTATAATCAACGCTGTGGTCTTTACGGTAACATCTAAGTTTAGAAATGTGTCATCACCTGTTGTATGTCGGTTCCTTTGCAATGCCCTGATTGCTCTGATAAGGTAACAGGTTGCTGCTGAAACACAGACAGATTTCCAGAGCAGAGAGACAGTGTCATGTTAGGTTAACTTATTTTGACCCACATTCAGAACACAAACAGGAGACTATGAAATCGGAAAATAAAGTTTATTTTGGAACAAATATGAATTGGTTGGGAAGCTGGGGTCATCTTTATGGTACTCACAGGCAAACACCCAGGCGTCGAAGTGCTGGCAGCCCACTCCTCATATGCTCCAAGCTGATGAAGTAGGTTGATCCCATGTGTGCTGAATCCAGACAACCAGCCCTGCAGGGAGGAGCAGCCTCTTGGCACCATCTAGTGGATGATGAAGGAAGCAGCAGACAACAGAGACTCCCCACAAAGACCAAAAAACCGCAGTTCTCAACAGACAGGGGGACAGGTGAGGGGAGCAGGATTGCCTTTTCATGTCTTTTTTGTTGCCTCAGCCTCTTTATGTCTTACTATTTCATTATTTCCTGTGTCATTTCAATTCATAAAACTTTGGTTTTAATTGACATTGAGGGGAATTTATTAATAGTTCCATTGTATTTACAGAAAATGACCTGTTACATGAATGTGAAGCTAAAATAACATAAAAGATATTTTAAACAATAATATTAATGTAGTAGTTTGTGTACAAAGCCATTCTTCTGTATTTCAAAACAAACAGCATTAGTGAAAGGTTGTTGTGTCATCTGAAATACAGAAACTGCTGCTGCTCCAGGTGGTTAATATTTTAAAGGCATCATGACTGTCTGGGTTACCTAAAAAAAGGAAGCTGCCAGCATGTCTGCTGAAGGTGTCTGTAAACTTCTCAGTGACGTGTTCTGACCTCTGAGCTGCTGCAAATGCATGACATGACTGAGAAGAAGGTAGTTTCTATTTCAGCTCAACACCCAAAGGGGTTGCTGTCCCAGACTGACAAGGTGACACAACAAAGCCGTTCTGGTGGTCTGTGTTGAGTCGCCACTAGATGGCAGACTAATTCTTTAACACAATATGCTGCCAAAACATCCGTCACAAGATTCAGATTTTTTTTTTTCTTTTTACTGCCTTAATAGTTAGAATAATTTGGAAATTAGGAATGAAAAGAAATACATGCTTAAGGGAAAATTTACTTCGATACATGGTTCAGTTGGTCAGAATTTGGTATTTAAAGTATTTTAAATGACGAAACACATCACACACAAAGACACATGTACAAATATAGTGAAAATATGATTAACAAAAAATAATAAAAACTGGATATTTGAACTGTTCTCATTTAGTTTACCTTGCAAAAAAAGTACAGAAAAAGTTTTTTTTTTCTGGCATCCCTCCCAAACAGCTGGTCGGTATGTCAATAGCATCTTTTGAGTTTTATTGAGACTTTGTGATCTCTAGATGGAGCTCTTTGCTGCAGTTCTTTTAACTGTGAATTTTTTTTTTTTTATCTCCCTTATGTTCCTCTTTTTAGTGCATGGTGGCAAGACAAGCTTGGTTCAGTGTCCAGCGCAGTTTGTCACACTTTTAATTGTTTTAAATGATTAACGTATTGATCTGACTGTATATATAAGGAGGTTTAATATCTTGCAGCAGTCTCTTGACTTTTAAAGTTCAACACGCATCCATCTTGCTCGAATGACAGCTTGAAAATGTTGGTACCTCTGACAATTTTTACTAATGACTCAGGTCAGCTTGAGAAAAGTACAGAAAAACAACAGAACTTGACAGAGTCAACTTGGATGGATGACAAGTGTTTCTTTTATTTCTTCTTGTAAACTAAACAGTGCCTACATGTGCCTACATGTGCTGCCTGTAATTTAGTGAATACAGGCAGCAGAGATAAAACTGAAGAATAAATATAGCTGGTAATAAATATTAAATATTAAAAAATACACCCTGGAATTTTTAATTATCTTAAATTAATGAAGCTGGACTATAGGCTTCTTGGACGTAGTGGTGCTCATGGTGCTGCTGGTGGTGGTAGTGGCAGGAGTTGTCCTTTTTGCTCTGCGAATCTGCCTGTGAAACACACAATCAACAGAGCATTGTTAAAATACCAGGCTGCACAGCATACCACCTCTCAATAAAGCCATTTGCAAAAGCTCTTTATGGAAAAACTGACAGAGAGAATGAGGGTCTACTCACTCTAGCTCCTTGATCTTCTCAAACACCCAGTCCTGTTTCCAGTGGCTGCAGACTTCCCCTTCTGATGTTTCAAATCTATTAGGAAAATAGAATTCAGTTAAAATACATAAAATCTGAATTAAGCACAGATTCTGACCATAGTTCCCATAGAACCTATCAATTTCTGATTTTTAACAATAAACTTAAATCTAGTTCGGTTATAATTAGAATCAAACTAGATTCTAATTATGTGATTAGATTGAATGTGACCTTCTATTTCTGTGTTTTGATTGGATGGTTATTTTCTGTCAATTGTCGATAAGACATTTCTTGGAGATTTTTTGTTGTATGAATAAACTAAATGAATTGAACAGAAAGGATTTCTTACATGACTGCACGGACACAGGGCAGGTTCTTCCTCTGCATCCGATAGCCAATGATGGGAGCAGTGATGCTCCGGTCACTGACCTCAGTACAGCACTTTGCAATCTTGATTTCTGTTTTATATAACAAAGTGAGAAAAATACATCATAAATTACCAATTACATTTATTTTTAAAGAGCGTAACATTTATGTAATGCATATTGTTCACACATAGAAGGAAGATTTTTGGACAGAAATCTTACCTGAAGCAGATGCTACCAGAATCACTCCAGCCAGAAAGGCCAGACAAGTCAGTCCGCTGATGCACGTCTGCATGGTCGCTGTGTGAGGGGCTCCGGATATTCTTTGCAGTCACTGAAATGTGAACCTGAGGTTTGATGTTGAATCCTAACGACCAGTCTCCTGGTTTTATTGCACAGAAAGGGGAAATGGAACCAAACTGAACGGATGAACAGTGAGAGCATCATAAGGGCGCATCCGGGTGGAGGAAGTGATGCACTGGATTCTCCTGAAGACACCATTTCCCTTTTTTATGGTTTGGTAATGAAGTTGACCCAGTTTGACTTCTTCATGTGTGTTTTACCTTGTTGAACTTATAAACTACTCTAAACACAGGTAATGTTACAGATAGATGACTCTAACTTTGCACATATTCCTGACAGATTTTGCATTAAATGTCTTCCTTCAATAAAGAAGTTAGGTTTTCATTAGACATTAGGGCAAACATTTCTGAAAAGGTAACATACTGAGAAAGGAGTCAGTAAGAAAAAAACTCAGTTTTATATACATTTTAATAAAAACAATGCCAAAAATAATTTCTACCATTTTTATGAATCAATGGAGAAGTCTTATTGGCAATATGGCAATCATGCGTTTTGTCATGGAAGTGCTACTTTTTGCATTTTTCCGTTCGTATTTTATGACCATTTATTTGAGACTGGGTGGCCTTTTTGCCATCAAACTTATCCTTGATTCCCTCCATAGACTCTTTATCAAATCCAAGATACAGCCGTGGTTGAGTCACTCCAAAGATGATTATGACATCTATCGATCTATCGATAGATGTTATTATAAATTAACATCTGTCTATCATGTTATATTAAATGCTTATAAAGTCTCACCAAAAGAACCTGTTTGGGCTACACACACAAGGTTGGAAGTTGTTTTCTTGCAGCTGCATCAGAGCCAGACTGTTTCCCATGTTTTGGATCCCTTGTCCTTGGTATAAAACTCATGTATTGACTCTGCCTGGTAGAGCTCTTCATTCAGAACTTCTTATGAATGAAGAGCTTCTCTGTATTGTGCATAATACATTAATAAACCTGATTGAGGGATTTAATCTTAGAGTGCTTAGAAATGTATTTTTCCCACAAGACCATATTAATGATTCTATTCATATCTTTGTTTTTCAACAATCTCAGGACCACCGGAAGGCCTGTACCCAGGTGGTCTTTTCCTACAAAATGTTAATTATTTCTGATTTCATCAATACTTTATGGGAAACACCACATGTTGGTCACTGGATTACTTCTCTATTCTGTCACTGAAAGTCATGGTCATCATAAGAGGAAAGTAAAGTGGGAAGGAAGACCTCTGACCACAAACCACAGCTTTCCGAGCATCAGCCGTCCATATTTGGTCATTTGTTCCTGCCTAACGCATTAGTCAGCTTTTTCGGGTTTCTGAAGATGAAAAAAATCAAGACCCTGGTTTCTAATGCAGCCATTCATCCATCTTTCTTTTTTTTTTAACCTCAAATGTTTTTAGAAATCTTTGTTTTAAAAAGTTCTGTTTTAACAGAGGAATACAAAATGTATAATAACAACTTAATCTGAGCAAATTTGCTTTTGTCTGGTCTGCCCTTCAAGCCTTTTTATCATTGAGAGATATATTTATGGGTTTTGTAGAATGTATTATAGGAGACTACTTACCACAGAAGTTTAATTTTAAATGTAAGCAATACTCACTCTAAATTTTGGTGAATTAATGAAACTAGAGGATGTACCTTTACAAGTGAATTGGTTCCATTTTGGCTATTGAGTAGTAATTTACCTGCTGATTCTTGTTTAGTTTCTATAATGTGGAGATTCTTTATAATAAAAGGAGATTCATTTAAATTTTGCTTAAAAAAGACAACAGAAAATATTCCCACTTCTACTTCCTGTCACTCAACTTTATTTTATCTTGTCTGATGATTTCTTGGTAGCCATTGGTATGGTTCCGGATTTTTTTCACAGAAAAAGCAAAAGTTTATTTTTAGCACATTACAATTTCCGTTTTTTAAGCTTCTGAATGGAGGGCTGGTTAATTGATGTGTTTTACAATATTCCCCTAACCCAGACAGCCTATGCCCTAAATCCAAAGCTTACATATAGGTTCTATTTAATGTAAGATTCTAGTGTCAGAAATCTTCTGACTGTAGAAATAACTCAAACATTTTATTGAGATGTTTACCCTTTATTATTTAACAAAGCCTCAGTTTTTCCACCAAAGTTACAGGCTTTGAAAAAAACTTTCTCCGGGAGTAACACAATTTTATAACTTTATTTACATTTGAATATAACCGGACGTTCTTTCAACAAGGGTCAGCAAACCATCCAACCATCCATCATCTTTAAAGGCTTTTGGAGTCACCAGGGGTGCTGGTGTCTACCTCTGTTGGTCAACAGCCGAGAGGGGGCGTCACCCTGGACAGGTTGCCAGTCCATTGCAAGGCAGTCATCGGCTTTCAGTGCTACACCAACAATGTCCAGATTTATCTTCCCAATCACAGCTTCAGTCATGGTTTATTTGACTGACTGAATAGGATCAGTAAGACTGAAATAATTGTATTTGGGCATAAGAAGCCGGAGTATCTTTCTCTTCTTTCAGCCCCTCGCTCTCCTTGTCTCTACCTATCTATGGAAAAACTTAGATCCTTAAGAGGACTGAAAATATGTTTGTTTTAAAATGTTGTACTGTGCTGGCACATCTTTGTCGTACTGAAAAGTTACCCCTTAAAATCCCAGGCTATTCAGATTCTTTTGTTGCTTCTATAAGTTCTCCATAAATTAAGTTTGAGGATGCAAATTTTTCAACATATCCTTGAAGTCCAAAACTACAGTATGAACAGAAACTAAAGTTGAAAAAGAGAAGTGAAGAAAGAGTACATGCCACTAGCTTACGCTTACATATGAATGCAATGCTCAGTGGTTACTGTATGAAAACGGAATAGCTGAACAACTGTATTTTAGCGGATATGAAGGTCTTGCAGTGGAAAGGAGAAATGACTTAAATGAGGTGATAAGTTTACCAAAATAAAAATACATTTTGAAAAAAAATATACTACTCCTTCATATTTACTATGGATATGAAATTCAGTTGTTTTTAAAATTCCTAAACCAAATCAAACAAAAAGAATTTCATGATGGGTGTCCAAATGTACAAATTCAGACAGATTGCAGTCGACTAATGACTTCTTTCTTATCATTGTCTTTATCAGATCCAACTTTCTGCCAAATGGGATAAAAATTTACTCCAGTATGAGGCAATCTTAAAGCGAATAATTGCACTGCAGACCTCAGCAGTTTGTGGCAGGAAAAGAGAGCGCCCATTGTTATTACTAAGTCATGCATTAGTAACAAACTGTCATTGAGGAGGGAAAGGACAGAAGCAATTAAATGTAATGGACCCATACAAAGATTCCCACTTGCAATGTTATTTAAAAGCCAAGAAATGACAGCAGCAGACATTTTCACGGACGAAGAGATAACTCCAGCAGAAGCTTTGCAGACTTAATGTCATCTTAGACTTTAAGCAGAACATTTTTTTTATTTCTGCCTGTGCAGGAGTAAAAGATAAAATTGTCTCATATATTCTCTGTGGCTATGTGTCATGTGCACTGTGCAACCAACCATTATTTACGCATCGAGTAATCTGAAGCTAAAAAATTACAGATTCTTTTTGTCTAAATAATGTCTAAGTAATTTGTTTATAAGAATAGCTCTGTAATTGGTTAGATTTACTTTCGCTTTCTAGACTGGGATTTGGGTCCTTGACTACATCCTGATTCCTGAGGTTTACAATAAAGTGGATTATAATTGCTGAAAGAATCCTTACACTGACCCAACGGTCACAAATTGAAGGCACACCCAGAATAATTTGAAAATCATTAACTACTTACACAGAGCATTTTGTGATTCACATTATACAAAACAATCCAGCATAACTGCAGAGCTGCTTGAATCAAAGTGTTTTGTTTAACCCAGTAGCATGAATTTGAGTTCACATGTACACAGTGTACTTGGGACATTTCAACAATAATGGGAGACATCATTTGGCAGAACACCTGCATTTCGACATTGGATTCTGTTGATCAATATAATTCTCAGATTAGACAAATTATCTTCTTGCGACACCAGACTCAAGGTTAGCCACTGTCTTTTCTTGAGACTATAGTTTGGGGTCACAGTGTTAAAATGTTAAGCAATTATGGATTACCGTTTCATCCCATGTAATCTGTGAGGTGAAGAAAAACAAACCAGCTGTATTATGACTCTTAAACACATACTATATTGATGCAGGCAGAACATGTAGATTTGTAGTATGATTAAAAAAGCTACATAGGCTCTAAGCAGTTTAAAGGTAGGTAGGGAGCACTTTGACTTGAGTACGATTGGTGTTTTCTACTAAATCTGTTACAGTGTTAAACCTTGGTGAGAACACTCCCAAACGACGCGAGATTCAATGATTCCTCAGAATCCAAGCAACACTCCAGGTATGTTTTTGATGAGCGAATCACTTCATAACATTATATAATAACTCCCCTTTAAAAATGTTGTAATGACGATCATAAACCAAGTTGTTTTCTGTGGGTGATTTTCTGTCTGTGCCAGGAGAACATTGTTTTTATAATGTTCAAGAAATAGGCAGATCAGTTTTATAACTATTAACAACACATGATTACCTACAAATCAAATTATTGACTTGCAACTGAAGTGGGCAGGATGGATTTGTGATTTTATGTTGCTTACAACATGGAATTATGAACAAACCATTTAAATTTAGCAGATGAAATCAAGACACATGAAACCACGAAAGGTTTTTCTAATCTGTCATTCAACGTTGGTAACCCTTTGTGAACTGTAGCCTCAATTTCCTGTTCTTAGCTGACAGAAGTATATGGTGTATTCAAACCAATATGTCCATTCTCCTTTGGCTTCAAAAAGGCTCTTTTGTCCACCACTCCTTTTCAGACTATTCTCCAAAGTTTACAGATAGCTGAATGTGTAAATTTCAGCAAATTTAGATGTTTTTATAAATACTTAGACCAATCATTTACATTCAAGGCCATCTGAATGCCCTTTCTTTTCCACTCCGATGCTCGGTTTGAACTTTAGCAAGCCATCTGCACTACATCTGGATTCCAATATCAGTTAAATTGTTGCCGTGAGATTGATAGATTTTCACCAGCGATATGTGTATCAAGCAAAGTGGTAAAATGATTATTGTTCATAGGTTCAAAAGTTCATGTCATAATGGCACGCACAGAAGGACTGATGACCAAAACCAAGTGGGTTTCATTGGAACAGAGTAACTGTTTAGTATAGTTTTTAAACGTCCCATGTGCTTGTAAATGCCATGAGATCAAAAGGGAAAGTCAAGTTTGATCTGTCTGCATGATGTGTGGTTGCAGAAGTGAGTAGAGCAGCAGCAGCAGTAGCACAAGAGAACAGTTACCTCAAAACCGAACAGGAAGTTTCCATGTTAGAAAGTGAAAAACTCAGTAGAGTAATGTATAAAGTCAATGAACATTTTCATTTGTATTCGATTTTGAGTATCGCTGTTTGTATGCTATAAGCTTTTCCAGACTTTAGTTTTAAAACAGATTTCCAGAGGGCTTTCTTTGAGATCCAGTAAAATCAACTTACAGCCACAATAACAACAATGTCTCTAGGAGACTTGGAAGTTTTGTGACAAAGAGACAATGCTAAAAAAATTTAAATAAGCTGGTACTACAAAATGTCACCGTACATGCTTAGTAGGTAATTACTGTAAATATTTGGTAACTCCTGTAAGATGTTAGTTTAAATATGTAAATAGCACCATTTGTATACATGTCTAGTATAGGTGTAATTTTCATAAAATAACCTGACTTAAAAATAGAATAAGCAAAGATGTACAACGGTGGAAAACGTCTCAACACCTCCAGACCACCAGTGAGGAGAATGGAGGGGCGAGGACAGCGCTGGTGAGCTCTTGTGGGAGGAAGCATTACTTGTACTTTCCAACTGTGTGTGTGTGTCTGTGGGTGCGGAAAACTTGCACTGCAAGAGATTTAAATGAATGCAAAATGAGATGGTGGTCCTTATAACGGCTCAAGGCACAGGCTTCACATCACATCAGATCAATCTGTCCTGGAGATAACATCATGACGAGTATCCCCTTCATCTTGCTCTTATTGGTAGCCATGATGGTGCCGACAGCATCAGCACAAGGTAAGAAAATACAGACTTCAAGCAAGTTTCATTGCTTTCAACCTGTATTTTGTGTATTTGTAATGCTATGTGGCAATTGTAGTTTACTCTTGTCTGTTTTTCCTTTCTTAAGGTGGCATTTCAACCTGCTGTCTGAAATTCACCGGCACAAAAATTCATCGTGAATTGTTGAAGCAGTACTACCAAGAAGATAAATCATCATGCAGACTACAAGCAATTGTGTAAGTCAGAAAAATCTGGCTGGGAATATTTTACATATGTTATTTTTTAGCAATACTCATTATTATTTCTACTACATATATCTTTATGGACAGAAGGTTTATATCTTCTGATGCTTATATGGCCTCTGTTCTTTCCCAACAGATTCACAACAATCATGGGTAAAAGAATCTGTGCCAGCCCCTTCAACCTGTGGACAAAAACAAGCATGGCCTTTCTGGACGGAAAGAACTCAGTCTTAAACAAACCTAAAAGAAAGGAACGTCACTGACACTAGTCCTTCTATTGAGACACAAGCGCTCAATCTGTCATCTTAAGCTGTTTGAATTTAATCAAATTTTAACTTTAGAACATACCTCAGTTTTATGAAATAAAACCTGTTCTATTTGACTTTTGTTTGAGTTTATTTAATATTTTATTAACTATTGTAAAAATGTAAATAAATATTATTTTTCTCACTGACTCAAGCTTGTCATAATATCAAAAACTATAACTTTGTGATCTTAAGATTCAAATCTGAATAAAACTGGTGCCTACTCATTCTCAGCACCCACTCTTCATCTTTTCTTGTCTTGATTGTTACTCAACTCTCTTAACACCACATCATGTTTAATAATTACACTGATGTGAGATAAAAGCAGCAGCACCAGCTCAGATTTTGAATGAACTGCTTTCACTAAAGTAGAAAATAAAGTGCTTGAAGCCACAGCTTCAGAAGATGTTTTTAAAAATGGCACTTAGGTAAGTTGAGCAATTTTGAAAAAAAAACAACTGATCATCAAAGTACAAGTTTGGTTTATATTGCAAAAGACATTTTATGTTGTTTAATTTCTTAGATCACTATGCCTGTATGATGAAGGGAACACTGTTGAAAATATGGAGTTAATTTAGGAAGTGTCTTTCACCCATATAAGCTGTTAAAAAGTTACTTCTACTAAAGTGACATTTAAGTCGTAGTCACTGACCCATTATATTACTGAAACTGTTATTTTTTTCTACATCTGTTTGTGTAGAAGATGTGACCTCTTTCTCTAGAAAACAAGCTGAAAAGGAAATGGGCTGAAACCGAGCATAAACCCTCACATGTTACTTTTTTCAGTAATAATTAGTGGCACAGCTCGCCTTACAGGGATGCATGATGATGGAGGGGGCAGATGTAATAGAAATACAAAAAGCCCCTCTTAATTGAGTGTTGCCTGTGTTGTGTGCATTATAAGCACTGTAAAACATAGAAATGCAATGTAAGTGGTCTGTGTTGCTAAAGTTAGATTATGAGTCACAGCTGGTTTTCGGCGGTTGAAGCTACATACCCTTTGCTGCCTTTAGGCACTGAGTGTTGCATGGTTTCTACCCATCTCACCATAAACCCACATAAGTAGTCAAAAAGCTAACATTGACACAAACACAGGTTCCTAATTCATTGATACGACATGATGCCAGAACCAGTTTTGATTCGATAAAGTCAGTCACACAATTAAGATGCCATCTTGAGGTAGTCTTTGGTCCTTGTCTTACAAAGAATTACTAAGAACAACATTCATGAAATGTCTATTGTTAAATAGTCTGGATTCTGTCAGGCTGGATGGAGATCCTCAGTGACCCTCAGATTCCAAGTGTCGAATCAGACTCCAAATTTGATTTAGAAGTAAACTTTAAATATGCTTCTATCTAAAAAAATCCCCTACAGGCCGCATATTTTTTATTTCCCTTAAGCCATCGGAGCATCAATGTTGACCAGCTTTGCTGAAGAAAACACCCTCACAGTATGATACTGCCCCCAAGAGGCAGGTGCTGTGTTTGTGGTGATGAGCAGTGTTTTCCACCCCACTCAGGGAACCTTCCTGCACATCTTGCTGCGTTCCCTTCATGGCTTGTGGCAAACAGCAGATGGGACTTATTGTGGCTTCTTCTTGCCACTCTTCCATAAAATAATATTTCAATCAGGTGGACTCTACTTTCCAATCATGTAACATTGAAAGGGAATTTCTCGCATTGGATTTTATTTCAAGATACAGAATCAAAGTGTGTTTAACACAAAACGCAAATCTATTTTTTTATTTAAAAGAGAGAACCTCCATCAAAGCAAATTCCACTATATGATTAAAGTTTGTGGTTGTCATGTAGCAAGGCTGTAGTTGACCAGGCAATGCTATTTTGAGGTGTATTTAAAACAGCATTATGACAGTTTATATATTCTTGTCATATTTTTTTTACAGAAAAATGATTGATCTCATAAGTTATTTTGATTGACTTATTTTTTCATTGAATCAGTTTAAAAGAAAACTGTGAACACTGAGAATAGTTCTGACACTTTTTCACTTGCACAAATGTATACAACCACAAACCATGTGAAATTCATCGGAACAGAACAACCACTGCGGTGTGTACTCACTTAGCCTTCCTATTTAGAAACTTAAGTAAACAACATTTTTGAAGGCCATTAGAGTGTAAAGTTTAGGCATAATGCTGTGGACCAACTTAGTAGGGTTAGGGCATTGGATAATTATTGGTTTGATTTATGATTAGCATTACAAAGCTATTACAAAGATAGCAGGTAGTATTTCTATAAAAAGTCTGTCTGTTTGTGACTGTTATTCAATAGCCCTTCTGGTAAAGCAAACATTTTAAAAACTAAAAGCATTTCAAGTAAAACTAGCCCCTGCATACTGTCTCAGTATACTTTTTTATATTTGCACATACAAAATTGTATGCTTGCACGTGGTTCTATCACCAACACCTTAAAACAAAATGCAAATGTAATCTTGAACATCCACTCATCTATAAACAAATTGTGGCGGCATGAAAACAAGCACCAATCATTCTTTCTCTATTAAAAACAACTTTTTTTCCTCTCTGCATATGGTGGGATGCAACAATAAGTTGTAGCTAGAGGACAAGATCAATGTTGAACTATATTTGGAGGATCAAGGACTTTCAGTTATGGAAGAGGAGCTATGAGAAGGAACTGAAAGAAAAACTGCGTAGGCAACAACCAAATGGCCATGAGATTGTTTACAATAATTGGTACATCAGGTGAGACTGGAATAAATCTCCTTTTCTTGTTTTGGAATAAAACAAGAAAATGATAGGAGTAATACTTTATGTAAAACTGTAAGTCATGCTAATATTATTTTGTTTAAGTGGCAGTGAAATAAAAATGCATGAATGTTTGCTTGTAAATCTATGTGTAGTTAGTGTATTACCATTATTTTGGCCCCATTATTAGATTTTTGGACTCAATCTTGGACAAATGTGAAGAGCAATTATTCTGCCATAATCCACAAAAATGTTGCAAACTGATTTCTCCACATTGTACATCTACCTCATAGCAAAATCTCATGAGGATATTTGAAAAACATGTTTACCAGAGATATGATTTGTAGTTTTAAGGGTTTCTGTTTACTAATAAAAACTTCAAGCATGTATTATTTTCCTATTCTTTTTGCAAAACAGATCAATCTGACAGACGGGCAGTGTGTCTAACCAGAGATTCCCATTTGGAGTTTGGTCTGGATTTAGACTGGGCCATTCTAATTTTCTTTGATCTAAATCTTTATATTTTATCCCTTTCTTTATTTATAGAATGGCTGCCCTGCTTGAAGGTGAACTTCTACCCTACTTTGGCAGCTTTTAATGGGGTTTATTCTTGTTGTAACCTCAATATGCATCCATTAACTGGAACCATATTCTCTCTCCCCCTGCTGAAGAAAACCCTCCCCATGGCATTTTCATGTTGATGTTGCACATCAACATTTATACAAAAGTGTAAGGTTTTTACACCTTTACATCTAAGTTACACCACAATCCCATATGGACCCGTGACCTTCATATGGGATCATATGAAGGGGGGTCGCACTCCCCTGCATACATTTGTACAAAGTTTGCAGGTTTGACAACCTGCAAACTGACTTTCTTACAGCAATAGTTTTGCTACTGTGTAGATGTCACAAGTGTGAAGTACAGAGCTAATAATTGTCCACTCAATATTTATTGTTGTCTAATGATGGACTGGTGACCTGTCACCAGTCTCCGCCATTGACCTCTGAAGATAAGCACCTTGCGACCCCACCAGGGATACGTGTGTTAGATAATGGATGGATGGATATGTACTGTTCTCTAACAAAACTTTGAGGCCTTAATCGCAGATGTTTGAACATCTGTATCTATGCTGGCAATATATTAAAGTCTCTAGTTAAAGCATGAAAAAAGTAACAAAAATGTAAGGTATACCTCTCAAAAAGTATTTTAAATATCTCTACAGTATTTATCGTTAGTGTTAAATCATTTGTGGGGAAACGAAAGGTGGTGGGAGGAGGATCTGGTTGCAAAGCTTTGACGAGAAGTGGCTTCATGCTTCCTCTTTCCAACAATATATTTGTGATGCAAAGAATTTCAATTGCATACCATAAGGATACAATT
This sequence comes from Phalloptychus januarius, assembly GCA_902982915.1. Lineage (NCBI taxonomy): Eukaryota > Metazoa > Chordata > Actinopteri > Cyprinodontiformes > Poeciliidae > Phalloptychus > Phalloptychus januarius. Next base: position 8,784,556 of record CADWAE010000466.1, on the reverse strand, counting down.
AAGCTGAGTTGGTCATCTTAAACAGTGCTCAAGTAAAGGACTGTCCTTGAACATCTTTTCTCTCCATGATGAGTCTCACCATCCTGTTCTTACTGGTAACTTTGATGTTACCAACATTTTCAGCTCAAGGTAAGATCAACAGTTCCATCTTAAATAGACGAAACTCAACTTTTAATTTTGTTTAATATGAAATTCCTCTATTTCAATTTTCCAGGAGGCATCTCTAAATGCTGTCTGAAAAACACCAGAACTAAGATTCCCCGAACATTGCTGAGGAGTTACTCCGAGCAAAACGATCCGTCATTATGTTCTGTACCTTCAGTGGTGTAAGTTAACAAATTACTGATTATAGCTTGCCATACTTTTATCATTGCACTTGATTTAAACAAGTAAATAATACAAAAATGTGCTGAATATTTTGTCTTTTACTTTTAAAAGATTTACCACAACGATGGGGACAAAGATCTGTGCTAACCCAATCAACATATGGACAAAGACCAGCATGGCCTATCTGGATGGAAAGAACTGGCAGCAAAAACAAACTACTTTCAAACGCAAGCGGGAAAATGAATCAAACTAATCCCACTATTAAAACAATAATTGTATCCCATTTTCTTCCCTGCTGCTCTAGTTTAACTACCCATCAGCTTTGCAGTGTGCCACATTTCGGTAAAACTGTATCATCTATTGCAGTGCATTTGACTTTTGACAAGTTTTGCTGCCAATGAAAATCTTGAAAATGTATATTTTAATTGTGAAATGATCGTGGATTTAGCCAAAGGACAGTCACAGTGTAATGGTTGCAGTTACCTAATCACTAGTTTTAAATCAGCGAAAATTATAGATGCACAAAGCTACAATTACTTTTGCCCCACCAATTGTTCATGTTTGATTTCTGTAATATCACAAGCTCTCACACTCATGGGACATAAGAGCGAGAAACAAGCAATTAATTGAAAACTAAAAAGTATACCCTAGTATCACCATTTTATAATGAAAAGTGTTATCTCAAATGTAAAACCCAACTCATCAGCGGTCTGGCAATGTGACAAATTTTTGCCCACATCAGTGACCATCGATTTCCACTTCCCCTCACAGGACGGTTTGACACTTTAGCCTATGGGCTAACCAGACGGAGCCTTTCAGTCAGTGTATTTCCATCAGTGCTCAAATACTATGATGTGTGAAGCTCTAAAGAAAAAAAAAAAAAGGTTTGTTCTCAGTGGGGTGAGAGAGAAAGTACAGCTGTGTGTCAGTGTGGTGCAGTTGGGGGATGTTTAAGGGGCTGAGAATGGAGAGCATTTGAGGTTGTTGCAATGTTTGCTAAAACCAAACTGTAATGGGTTTTTCCCACCCTCTGTATAAATTATAAGCCCACCCCTATTATTATGTGTATGATGGAGAATCTGAGTGCAAAAGGTGAATTACTTCATAAGTTATAAATAAATATCATTTTAATTAAGTCGTGTCTGCTACTTATTTGCAACAAAATCTGCTGCTAAAGACTCAACAAAGCTTGATGTATACAGGAATGATTTGTGTTCTTGTATTATAAGTCAATTGAAAGAGCTTACCAAGATTTTAAGTTCTCTTTGACTTTAGTGATGGCTATGTACTGTGGGTAGAAAGATTATGACAATGAACACATTTTTAAATCAATATTCACTTAGGTCATTTCAATAGCTTATGACACTCCTGATACTGTACATACATTTAGAACTTGTTTTCTGGAGCAGTCCTATCTCTCCTTTCTCAGGAGGACACTTGTAGGAAAATCAGCTGAGAAAATGTTCCACAAAACACCACAAAATGTCTGACCATCAGCTGGATTCAAACCCATCAAAGGTGATGGCTGGTGGTTGGAAGAGGAGCATCATAAAGTGGGCAGTCATGATGCACAGTGGATGAAAGTAGGTTTTTCCCTGAAGAGATGTGATATGTTATCTTTCTCAGGCATTGTTTTGCCATCTGCTTACTTACTTTAATGTTATTTTCAAAGGTTGTTTGCAACAGTGTGAAAGTTAACTTCCTGTCTGCCATTACAGAAAACCCATGGACAAGAGTGTTAAACCAAATAACCTATCAATGTGAACCAGAGTTAAAGAGGTGAAATGAAAAAAAAAGATCATTTAACAGTCTCAATTGCTGATTGATGAATTCTAGAGAATTCTAAAGAATATTTTTAATGTTCTATAAAAAGTACAGATAAAATAAATTAAGACGTAAAGACACATTTCCAATGTTTTTTTGCACAAGATAAAGCTTGTGAAATCCATCCTTACAGTCAAGATTGTATATATGTTCCACCATAAAATAACTTAGATCTAATTTGCCTGGAGAGGTCCACATGTGTACAGGGAAGCAAAATTATTTCTGTGTTTACATTTACTTTGCAGTATCTTATTGATCCTGCAAAGAGGCTCCATCAAAGAGAATTTTAAAGACAGTTTTTGTACTGGCAGATGCTGCTTTTATTCTCAGAGTTGACATCCCTCTTATTCTCGCAACACTGGCATCTATTATTGTGTAGTTGAAATGCTTGAGCATGGACAAACAACAGCATTAGACTAGATTACATAGCACAGTTTTCTTTTATTATTCCACTTCAATGCTCTCAGACAGAGGTTCCCAAACTGTGGGGCGCGCCCCCTAGGTGGGGCGCCGTGCCATTGCAGGGGAGGCACGGGATGGATGAATGAAAAAATAGAAAGATGAAAGTTGTGTGTGCTGGGGACACACACTGTACACACAGCATATAACGGAGGCGTCAAACAGGGAGTACGCATCTCTTTGCAAGACCAGGGCAACTTAGATTCAGCGACAGCTTGAATAGATAAGAAGCCATGTTAAGGTTAGACTGACTGAGATAACACTTTGGTACGCCTAGCTGTGTAGGTTATTCTAGTTTTACACACTGTGGTTTGAAACTAAAATTGTAAACTGTGGCTTGTTACCCCTGAGAAAGCAGAAGTAAAAGTTATATCTTAGCAAGAGTATTTACAGCAATGACCTCAGTGCTCAGTAAATGTACGATAACAGAGATGATTTTTAAAAAATAAAAAGTCCTGATAAAAAAACCCAAAACAATATTTAACATAAATATTGGGTCAGCATTGAATTGTGTTGAATTTGTAGTTGCATGAGACTGGCGTACTAATACAGAGGAACATCCTGCTCCAAATATTAGCTTGTTCAGCTAACACAGTTGTGGCTTCCTTTGTAGTTCACACTGTCAGTTTTATTAGCTACTGGTTTCCTTCTTGTGCATCTTTATTTCCATCCACATATAGACAAAGAGTACTACTGATTCAAACAAAAATGTAGTTTGCTTCCAGCAGAAAGGCGCGTCATGGTTTTACAGGGGGACCCCATAGGGCCCACACTTTTTGGAAAGTTCCACTTTTGCCATCTCTGTTCAAATATATATTTTTAAGGAGTGAGGGACCTACAGAAGTTTTTCCCTTGGAAATCTTCCATACATTTCAACTTTGTCTGATCTCTTTCATTTTTAGACTGTGGACACTGACCTTAACAGAGTCAAAACCAGCAGTGCATTAGGTCCTGCCCTGAGTTATTTTGTGACAATTTTGAGTTATTGTGCATTGGTTATTGGTCACCAATGCAGTACAAAAACTGTTTATTTGTGTGGATTGTTTGTTGAACTTGTTTAATGACAGATTTTAACATTGGACACTCTGCTTCTCTGCTTTCCGCCTTTAAATTAACTGAAATGCATACTATTTTTGTACTGTGTTTTTTCTTTTTGCCGTCGTCTCACCTGTACAGCATAATGGCTCTGCTCTCACTTTTTTCCTCTCTCTTTCTCACCCCTTACTCTCACCTGCTCTGGTCTTTCTTGCCGTTCCCTCACCTTCCTGCTCCTTGCAGACACACTACTGCAGTTCAAATGCAGCTTCACCAAATAAAATAGTGGGGGAAATAAACCTTTTCCTCATAACCAACACATCACTGCAGACCACCAGACTACAATTATCATGTTTGTCAGTATGCTTTTCTTTTTCTGAAATATTGCTAGCTTTACACCAGATTTAGCAGAAAACACACATCCAACAAAGAATATTTTTCCAAAAATAACCTAAAGAGAGGAAAGTGTGGCTTGTGATTTTCTCCTGTTCAGTGCTGTTCCATGTCTTCTCCACTTATGGATAATGGCTCTCATGGTGCTTAGCAGGAGTCCCAAAGTATTTCCAGAGGTACAGCTGTCACCGACCTGATCTGTTCTTAATCTTTTTTATAAGCATTGGGATGATGTGTTGCTATTTGAGATCCTTTAGCCGACATAAGGTTGACAGGTATGTGAAATTAAAGTCATGTTTTCAAACTGTAGGCCTGGCAGCTGCTAATACAACAGAGGTTAGGTTTCTAAAATATGTCTCAATTTGATTAACCTCTGATATAAAAACAGGGCAATATTATCTTCACGTAGGGCCAAGTTGGTTTGAACATCTTTCTTCCTTAAATATACCCATATTTTCGGACTATAGAGCAGCCCCTCACTATAAGCCGCACCTACAAAGTTTTTTTTTAAAAACTGGTATTGAGAGGATAATTATTAAAACCTTTAGCTCGTTGTCTCCTCTCTCGTTCCCTGGGCAGAGGGTTTCCCGTGTGTAAGGGCAGTTCACAAACCATTCACTGCTCTACTTTAAACATATCCAGTTTATTCAGAGAAGCAAATCACACTAATAACACACCAGAATCATCAGAAACTCAAAACCATAAGACAGACATTAATCACCTGAAAGAAACAGAAAAATGGACAAATACGCGTCATCGTGGCGTCTCCGGAGACGCATCGTGGCGTCTCCGGAGACGCCACATCGTGGCACTCCTATATCTAAAAATAGGAGTGTTTATTTAAAACTGCTTCAATAAAAGTAAATCTGCACATAAAAAATGCTTCACATCGACGCCACATCGTCTCCGGAGGCGATGTGGCGTCTCCGGAGACGCATGATTAATTATTTTAGCTCTGAAACTTTTATAGTTAGGTGTGTTCTCTTCTCTAATGTATGCAGTCTGGGAGGGTCCCTGCTCCCCTGACTACAAGGAGTTTTAAATTTCAAAGGGAAGATGCTCTAAACTGTGGTTGCGGGGCCTGGTGGGGTCCTGAGAAAAAGCAGCATTTCACAGCTCTGTGTGAGATCCGAGAATCTCTCCTACACAAACACATGACAAAGGATCCCAACTCTTATATGGGTTCAGGAAACAGTTATCTCTATGCAGACCCCTCCTGTTGTCCTAGAACAGATGTTTGCTGTAAACTAAGAATAACAGGAGGCTGATGGTTCAGAGTTATGCTCTAACCCAGAATATCAAAAAAGCTGATTTGAATGTAAGAACTGGCACAATTATCTTCTGTTGATCAGATTATGTTGATTGAGCCATAAATATAAATCTTACTTAAAATTGAGGCCTATTCAAGGCAGTGTTGACCTGTCTAATATTTAAACATGTGCTTAAAGTTAAAAACTAGCATAATTGAATAATCATTTCCAACACTGGAGACTTACATATATAAGCCGCACCAGGCTACAAGCTGCTGGTATCTCCGCCGTTCTCGGTTTTCCACCAGGACGCATAAATCTGCTATTAAGGACGCAGCCCTGCCTCTCCAACGCCGAACCACGGATCCACGCAGAGTTTACGTGCAGCCGCTATTGATCCATACTGCCAGATCGGCAGCCTTCAACTTAAAAGCGGCATCATATGAACTTCTTCATGTGGTTTCCATGTTGAGGCGGTATGAGTTTGAAAACATTTCCCCATCGTGCCTGCTGCTAGCGTGTGCTAAATGAAAGCTAGTTTCTTCTTTGATTTCCAATTTTGACTTCGAATCCTTCACTTCCTGCTACAGAGCCCCCTGGTGGTTGAAGAAAAAAATCACAGAAAAGCCGCACGGTTCAAAGCATTGGGGAAAAAAGTAGCGGCTTATACTTATAGTCCGGAAAATACGGAAATCATAGGATTATCATTGATGTGCTGATGAGCTGGTGTAACCGCAGTCATCCCGACTCATCTATTCTCTGCGTTGTGTACTGGTTAATATGAATCAGCAGACGAGGACCATGGAAGTGTTGCAGCAGTAGGGCAGGTTTATTCTCTCCTCAGCGCAACTCGGCGCGAACTGTTCACAAATAAAAAGACACTTTTAGCACAGCAGCTCCCAGCTCTGGCTTCCCCACACAAACCTCTCCTCAGCGCAACTCTGCGCGAACTCAGACAAAGGTGTATTGAAACCAAAATTCACAGAAGACAAACAATTAAAATAAAACACAAACAGAAATAATCTGCCCAACAGTTACAATTCTAAAACATTAATTCAACATACAGATAACATCCCAAAACAACTCACATACCTGTTCACAAATAAAAAGACACTTTTAGCACAGCAGCTCCCAGCTCTGGCTTCCCACACAAACCTTAAATACAAAAACAAAAAACAAATTGGCGCGGAAAACTGAACAAATGTCGACAACGTGGGAATCAAACAACCAATAATGTGCTGCGCTAAACATAAAACAGCTTAAAAACAATATATAACAAATAGCGAATTTAACAAATATGATTTTATAGGCATTTTAAACATTTTAGCTAACAAGCAGAAGACAGCTGCACAACACCTACCTCTCCTCAGCGCAACTCTGCGCGAACTGAGGAGAGCAGCGGGAACACACAGGATGTGACACAAAACAGGAAACAAGAAAATAAAAGCTCCTCCGCCAAAATAAAATACATAAAAATACATAATAAAATACAAATATACACAGAAAATGAATAGGGATTTGGAGTGAAATATAAACATATAAACATTTTTCTCACACTTGCTACACTGGGAAAACGGCGTTTTGAATTTCTATTTGTTATATTTGCTTGATATAAAAATTAGTTTGACGATCTGAAAAATTTAGTTGAGAAAAAAGGTAAAAACAAGACATCTAAAAGTGGCAAACATGTTTTTTGGAAGATGGAATCAAAATGCAGATTTTATGAAAGTGGAATGCCCGCTATGAAAGAGGCTATGCTATGATTAGACTGTCAACTAAAGCATGAAAATATGTGAAAAATGAGCTACACTTGAAATCGGGTCAAATCTAAATGAGCAAATAGAGCAAGTGAGAATTAAATAGAGGTACATAACCTAGGAAAGCCAAGTCTGAATAAGCTGCATAACACAATATAAACTCTAACTGGCAAATGATGATGTGGTCTGCATAGGTTTTTGTTTTTTTAACTATGCAGTGAATGTAGTGAAATATGGATATAATTGAACTTAGTTCTAACTCAGGTGAACTGAACTAGGCTTGTTTGAGTGAACTGGCACAACATTGATTTCTCCTGAATGAATAGAGTTAAACTAGGTTATTAATTTTCTTTTGTCTAGATATTTAGACCATTTTTACTGTTACAGATATTTGTCTGAGCTGGCTTCCTTGCAAACATGCAAACACTTTGAGATACAGTTCAAAACACAGGAACCAGTGATTAAGCTTCCAGCAATGTTGAGAACATTGAATTAGTTTCCAGTAAGACTGTTTTAAAACATTACTTTTCAGATTTTGTTCAAAAGTTCTGAAACTTTTTGACCTACATTAAAAACCCTCAAGATTTTTAATGTAGGTCTTAGAAAGACCTACATTAGAAAAGTTTTTAACTCTTGAACATTTTGCACATATAGCATTGCTTCACAATTTATTATTTTGTAAAAATGAAGCAGAGATCTATGCCCAGCTAGAAAATGGAGACTGTAAACAAGTTCATTATATTGCTACATGTTTAATTTGTAAAAAAGTAAGAGTTGTGTCTGTATTCTCAGCACGAAGTTGGGCCTGTTTTGTAGGGCGTGTTGGACTCTGTCACTAATCCTGTTAGTGGGCAGGATCTCAGGACCTTGGACCGCTGTGTGTTGTCTATCTCTCTCTACCCCTGCGGTCCTAATTCTCTGATTGTGTGGACAGTCCTGCTGCTGTCCTCTCCCAGCTCATCACCACATCAAGTTCTCTGCATAACTAACCATTGCTATAGTGAAAAAACAGCTCATTCTCTGTTCTTGTTGAGTAATGCCCACAGCTTGTTTCTGTTCCTTGTTTCAATAACCAAGGTTCAATAGCTCTCATACCTCCAATGGGATTGTTCTTAACCTTTACTCATCAGAGCAGTACTGCCACCTTTTCCAGTTGTGGTTTTTGAAATAGGTGACACAACACAAATGAAAGGTCACATGTTTGCCCCTCCCCCAAACAAAAACAGAGCATAGGCATTTCCGTCTGGTGTGCACGGTAATATTGCATTGCCATGCATCACCCGATTTCAAGTTTATGTTTCCAGATAACTTTTCTGGAGATGCAAGGCTACATATTCAGTTAGTAGGTTAAAATCTTAAATCCTTTAAATCAATCTATTTATATCTGCTTTTTATATTGATTTTTCTGGATTACTTGTGTCTCTGACGTTTAAAATGAAAAACAAATGCTGCACAATGGGCTTTGGCCATGAGAGTCAGTAATTCAGAAGTGAACCTTTACCTCAAAATACAAAATAAATATGTTTTAGCAATAACTGGAAGAAAATTAACCTTTTAAAAAAGAAAAAAAACCATCTCTTGAGAATAGATGATTTTCTACCTATATTAACACGTTTCTTTAAAACTTGCTTGCATACCGTCAGGTTGTACTTAACACAGCTCCAAAGCAGGTTTTTAAAAGCATCACCTGTGCGCTACATGTTGAGTGTTGCCTATCAGGTAGGCAGGTTTTCTGAAATGTTTTGTATAATTCTTAGAAGAGAGGAAGCAGGTCCTCTAATACTAATTCTTCTGAAGTAGACCCTCAGAAGTGCATGCAGGGTTGTACACATTTGCTCAACTCAGCACACAGGATGTGGTAATTGGTGTGGTGGTGCAGGTCCACCATCTCAAAAATGAACACCCCTGAAAGAAAAAGTATAATACTACAAAGTATAGAGTATATTGATGATACAATCGTAGAATAGCCAAGCTACACATAATTTTTAATGGTAGAGTTTGAGCCAACTATCTGTCTTACTGCATGCTCTTATATTTTAATCAGCCACCACTGGGTTTGATTTTGTGGTATTTTGTTTTCGTCACAGTAACCAGGAAAAACAGATGTTGCGATGCGACTGGTAGGGTGGTAGTAAACAAGACAAAGCGCTGATAAAAAACAGCTTTGCCCTACTTACATCTACATGTCGTATATTAAATCAACAACCTGCACCCAGAAAAGATTAAACAAATTACATGACAATGCATTTGAGTTCTTACTCTAAATCAAGGTGCCCAGAGTCGGTCTTTGAGGGCCGGCATCCTGCATGTTTTAGTTCTCTCCCTGATTTAGCACACCTGCATCAAATGATGGCTCATTAGAAGGCCTAAGGAGAACATTGACTTGCTGAGGAGGTTGTTGCTACCACTAGAGAGAGAACTAAAACATGCAGGATGCCGGCCCTCGAGGACCGACTTTGGACACCCCTGCTTTAAATGCAGAAGACCTCTATAAGCCAAATTAGACATAGAACAGCCATAGTTTGTGAAACCATAAAATATATAGATTTATGTCAAGTCTTCTACTTGACATAAATGCTTGTTGCTGTATTTTTAGATATGTTGTATGCAGAGTTTTTGTGCAATATTGAATTTCTCATCTTGGGATTGTGGGTTAAGCAAGCTTCCTGACTATATCACCCAAGCTGACATTACTTCTTGTTTTCCAACTGCTGATCCCAGCTGCTGATATTAGGTGGTGACCCTGAGAAGTCTGAATTAAATGTTGTGTCTTCAGCCAAGTCATGATTATGAAAAATGTTCTATTGCTGCTTGCACAGCAAAATGATTGCATGACGGAAACAATTTTACTTTCTAAGACTAACTTTTGACCAAATCTACAATAACAAGCTGCCATTAGGTCCCTGGTGAAACTAGAGGCACGAGATCTCACAATGTTGCATTTTTGCAATATCTCATGATTTTATTATTTTTCTAAGTAACATGGTTATTATCACTGTCATCGTTCTCTAAATGCAGGAACAAACCAGGTCATAGTACAGGAACAACACAGTGAACTGAGCACCAGGACGTGATCCATTCACGCTGCACCACACGAGTTACATGATGTGCGGTGACTCGTGACTACTGTGGGTTTGTCGACCGATGTTGCAACCGAGCCCTTGTAATTGTCCTACCTTTTCCCCTCCTATGCAGTGTTCCTGCATAGGAATCCAATCAAGCACGTATGTGTCCTGTTCATATCATCTAAGTACTATCCATCCATCCATCCATCCATTTTTTATACTCCCTTGTCCCTTTGTGGGGTCGGGATGTGCTGGTGCCTAAATCCAGCTAACGTTCCGGGCGAGAGGCGGGGTCACCCTGGACAGGTTGCCAGTCTGTCGCAGGGCAACACAAAGACAACAGGACAGACAACCATGCACACACACACTCACACCTAGGGAGAATTTAGAGAGACCAATTAACCTGACAATCATGTCTTTGAATTGTGGGAGGAAGCCGGAGTACCTGGAGAGAACCCACGCATGCACAGGGAGAACATGCAAACTTCATGAAAAAAGACCCTGGGCCTGCAATCAAACCCAGAACCTTCTAGCTGCAAGGCAACAGCTCTATCAACTGCATCACTGTGCAGCTCCATCTAAGTACTAGTTGTGTGTTAAATCTTGGGAATTTCTCTGTATTTTCCTAAGCTCTTTATGAACACCATCTTATAGGATGACTTATAGGATGATTGTTTGGGTTAGAATTTGGTTGTACAGTAGTTTGTTGTGATATTATTTAAAATGATGCTGTCTTTTTATTGTAACAGTCAAACTGTTCTAATTCCTAAAGGCTCTGTGTTGTTACCTTTTTCCCGTGTTTATATCAAGATGGATTGCACTTTGCACCAATGTCTTGTACTGACAGAAAAAACACACATTTGTTCAATAAAGGATTTATTTGTTTACCAGATTAATAGCTAATAGTAATACATTATCAGAACTATCAAGCTTTATTAGAGTATATTGCAGATTTACCAAATGGTTTTGTTTCTCCAGAAGTTTGTGCTTTTTTCATCATTGAAGCAATGACTTGCAACCTAATCACTTGGACACCTAGTGGAAATTGCATAAGCAGTTTTATAACGTATCAGATACTGAAGTGACAAATGTTTGTGCTTGACATTATTTGTTTATTTTCTGATTTAATTTAATCAGTGTTTTCTGATTATCAAAGATTTACTATATGTATCTCTGAATAGCAAATGTCTGGACCAATCATCCAATTATTCTGGCAGGCTCATAAAGGATATATGCAGTAAAAAATTAAATATCCAAATAAATATAATATAATTGGCTGGTAAGAGACACTTTAATTAAATCATGTTTTTACTCTTGGATTATTTTTCTAGCCTTGCTTCATTTTCTTTCCTTTTCAGGTTTGTGTGCTGTTGTGATGGTCCTCCACAGTTTTCTGGATGCTGATGGTAAAGTCCCACTGGTTTGGACATTTTGTTATTGGCTGAAGTGTTGAAGTGTTGTCTTTGCCTCCAACCTCTGGATAACATTTTTTGCCCACTTGCTGTTGGGGTCAGCACAAAATATCCTTCCAGCCACTGTCCGAAACCTGCAAATGTTTTTAAACATGAATGACTGGAAACCAGTTTTACCTTAATTGGTCATATATCCATACTGAAATCTTCTAACTCGGAATAATCTCGCGTCACATTGCAGGACACAATCACACAACAGGCTGAAAACAGTCAGCAATGAAATGGGATGGAAGGAGCCTAATCGTTCTTCACCAAGCAATATGTGTAACAGCACAACAATGTAAAGGGATGACAGTGATTATTTGCAACCCCTGAACCTCTTCCACAGGATGTAAATTGGGTTATTCTCTCTTTCTAATGACATATCAAGGCTTTTGTTGCCATAGTTTCGTTAATATTTAGTATTTTTTAGACCATTGCTAGGTTTCTTGGATGACTGGTAGATCAGATAAATCATTCTGGATTCACTAAAATGTGTAAAAGGTTAAAAACGAACCATTTCACAAACACTAGGAATATAAATCTGAACAATATTTTAATTTTGACAAATGAAGAAAGATGTAAATGAGATCAAATGTAACTGATATGTTCAAGACAGTGAAAAATAATAGATTACTTACACAACTAGACTATGGGCACAGACACGTTCCTTCTGAATGGTGTATTCCTTAATCTTAGTATGAGGAATTTGTTTACTGAAGACTGAAACACACGGACAGTCATTCCCAGGTCCACCGACTACAAAGATAACACACAGAGACAAATTATTTAAGCATTAATACACTCAGACCACTCAATCAATGACATTTTGATAGTTCCTTGTACTTACTTGCTTGGACCAAGTTCATCCATGCAGTGAAAAAAAGAAGAGCATTTAAAATCAATCTGAATTGCATCTTCAGAGTCAAACCTCCTCGCCTTCAGTTGGCAAGTATCAAGAGTATCGATCACTTTGAGATTGAAGAATCACATTTATTTTTGAGCCCTTCTTCTGTGTTACCCAAGCCCCCCTCTCCTCCCTCAACCATATCCGGTCCCCATCGAAGTCTGTCACCATGGTTACAGAGTGGGGAGAGGAAACAGTGAGGTTTTTTTTTCTCTAAAAAGTCAAAGATGACAATCAGTCCATTAACCACAGAACCAGTGAGAGTGAAACAAACACAAGATTAAGCATTCCTAATCCTGAATACAGAGATCGTCATCATTTTCCACCAGACTTACTCAGTCATGCTGCCAGAGAAGACCCCCGTCCACTTTAATAAGTCAAATTTGCTTCACACCATTGTCATTTTCTTCAATCCAAACAAAAAATTTAAAACCCAATAAACAAATACATAAGTTGATATATTTGAATGTATAAATGCATCTGGTCATCTCATCCCACCAAGACTATGGAAAGATTGATTGGTTATGTAGCATGCATTTCCATAGTGATGCAGCGCAATCATCACTTTAGAAAGTCATCCTCTTGTTTTTTTACACTCATCAGGAAAGTAGCCTTATAAGTCAGCATTTTATTCCACATTGATGTGCTACTCATTAACCTTTTAATCACAGATAGATTTAGATATTATAAACCACTTTAAATAATTTGTTTTTCATTTTCAAATAGTTGGCATTTATCTAGAAGTTGTGGGTGGCTTAGTAGATTGCTCATTAGGTGCTTTTGCCAACCATTTGGGTTTAGTTATCTAAGGAATTACCCAAACTCCATATGTTCATTTAATTTTGTGTAGTCAGAAACTTTTAAATCATCATTACCTGCAGTGCTAATTTCTGAAATAAAAGTGCAATGCAAAAAAATCCCAGGAAGAGACTTAAGATGCCTTAAGGGTACAGAAACCATCTCATCTCTGATATGAGGACGATTAGAGTAAAATACGTCTACATAATTTTTGTTTGTTTGTTTGTTTATAAATATGCTCACTGCTAAATCATAATAACAATTAATAGTTGATCAGTTTTTTATTCCGCAGATTTGTCCTTATAAAACCTGTTCCCTTGTCTGTGAACTTGACAATATTAAACAACTGGAAAAACACAGTTACTAAAAAATAATGATTGTGTGCATTAACTACTTTAACGTCATTATATTTTAGTATATAACAGGTATTTTTTAATGACAAGTGTTGTTTGAAGTTTTTTCCATCTTACTTCTTAACTGTTCACGCAATCTGTATTTCTGACGTTGGCATTTATCTACACAGTTGCTGCTGTCTCTCTTATCAGCTTTATGTCTGAGCTGGTTTCCTGCCTGCATATGCCAACCCACTGACATACAATCTCAAACAAAACCAACTTTGTGTTCATAAGCAATACTAAGAAATAATGACATACTGAGGTTCTATTAGGATTTTAAATTTATTCACAACAAAAAAAAATCATTTGTTGAATTATGATTTAATTTTAAGAGAGACTATATACACATTTTATAAATAAAGGACTCAGTCTAGATATAAAGCATAGCTTTACAATTATTTAGTTGTGTTACATTAAAGCTTTGATCCACAGGTGGAGTTACAAGACAATCTTTGGGTGTTGAATAAATGAGGAGTAAAAATTGCAAACAAGATACAAAGAAATAGAAATATGAAAAAAACATACAAATATCGCAACCCTTCATTCTGAATTTATTTTATGTGTTCATGAGGTGCAATGCATTGAAAGCCACAGTACTTAAATATTGCATGCCATATGTCTTTGAAGTAACTTTGCTGACAGCGGACACTTAGATTTCTATGTGCATCTTCTCTGCCAGTTCTTCATTTCCTCGTTTTGTCATCTCCTTAGTTTTAAGGAGATGACACTTTGCGTGGATGCTGTTCTTGTTGTCGAGGATGTTGCTAGAATATGGTGAAGTGCTGATCTGGTACCAGAGGCACCAGAAGTGTTGTTTGGTGCTGATGTTGGATTTGGAGTGGATTTTGCAGATATTGGATTTAAAGTTGTTGCTGATGATGGTGTTGAGGATGGTGCTGTTGAAGAGGTTGATGTTTTGGTTGATGGTGCTGATGTTAGTTCTGATGTTGGTTCTGATCCTGATAATGATGCTGGACCTGTTGGTGCTGCTGATGGTGTTGATGTTGGTTCTGATTCTGATAATGATGCTGGGCCTGATGGTGCTGCTGATGGTGTTAGTGGTGGTTCTGATCCTGGTGAAGTTACTGGTCTTGATGATGGTTCTGATTCCAGTGCTGATGCTGGTGCTGTTGTTTGTTCTGATCCTGGTGACACCGATGGTGATGACTGTACTAATGCTGGTGCAGAGGGTAGCTCTGATCCTTGTGTTTCTGTTTGTTCTGATCCTTGTGCTGATGATGGGGCTGATGGTGATTCTAATCCTGGCTTTGATATTTTTTGATTCTGTCTTTTGTCCAGTTGTAGAATAACATGGTTTGCCCACTCATCTTTGGGGTTGGAGCAAATGGTTTTTCCACCCACTGTCTGAAACCTGAAAATAATTTTTAGTTAAAATCATTATTATTCAATTTTCTTATTGTTTCTCATTATTAATGATAATAATGCATCTTTTAGCCTGTTTTGCGAAATATTTGTTCCTGCAACAACAGTTTAAACAATGCAAAAAACATAGACTACTTACACAATTGCACTGAAGACACATTCACCGACATCCTGAATGGTGTATTCCTTAATTTTAGAATGATGAACTCTTATTTTAGAGACCACAGCACAAGTACAGTCGACTAAAAAGATAAAAAAACAAAGACATATTTTAAGTATCATTATGTTCAAACCACTTAATCAATGACTTCTGATATTTTTTTGTACTTACTTGCTCGGACCAAGTTCATCTGTGTTGTGAAACAGAAAAGAGAAGTTAAAATCAGGCTGAACTGCATCTTCAGGATGAATCTTTTCCCTTGAATGTATAGCTCTCCAGTCTTTCAGTGAACGCAGTTTCTCAGTACACAATCTCCCTGCCGAAATGTATACAAGAGCAGAGAATCCAATGAGTTTTGTTCAGGCGACAGACACGTGGCTTTCGTCTTTCAAGCTACAGTGTGCTTTCATTCTTCTGACACTCTTAGTTTTGATCTCAGCTCTTCTTATACTACAAGCCCCTCTCCCTCCTACGTAAATGTTTCCCCTGCGACCAAAAAGAATTGTCACGGCAGCCGCATGGCGGGGAGAGGAAACAGCGAGTTCATCTTTCAGTGTGATGTGAATCATTCCATTTACCACCAGCCTGCCCCCACTGCACTAAATTTGAGCCTAAACATTCCTACATCAACGCACTACATACACAAATTATCATAATTTTCCACCACACTTACTCTGAAAATCTTGATTTGCCTCATATTTTTAATTCACACACTTTTTCAATCATTCTATTTCCCTCATGCACAAAACCATCCAGCCTTTATTTACTCCATGTCACATTATTTTAGGGTTTTTCTTTTACATTACTAAAAATTTACATTCTACCTTCTTACCAGGCAAAGATAATTCATCAGAACTCATGCAGTAGACTTTCTCAGTTAGACAAAGTTCATGTGTACATGTAATTTAAGTCTGTCAGTCAAAACAGAATTGCCCCAAATATGGGTTGTTCAATCAGTCCTTTGTCTTTTTGAGTTTTTGCAAACTATACTACATGAAAATAGAAGGTTTTCTTAGACTGTATTTTATTATGTAAGCAGTTTACAGCATTATATCCAAATGTTATGAAATATTATTCCAACAAAAATTTTTCATGTTTGTTTTCCCTTTATAAAGAGAGAGAATCTCTGAGGATTTTGTGTTTTGCTAAACCACCGTTTTGACCCCTTCCACTCATCCTCCTTGACCCGTCTGTGTAGATATTTAGCTAAATTGTTTATACATAAATTGTATACCAACAATTTTTGGTATACTTACTGCCAACTGGAGTACAGTCTATATAAAAATATGACCTAGAAAAGTCCCTCTCTGAAGCCGAGTCCACATAGAGATGTGTGTCCGAAACACAGGATGCAGCATCACGTTGTGTCGTCTCAAATTTAAACACTGCAACATTTTAACATTTCAGTGAACCCAAATTAAACTGGGACTCAATTAAATTTTTTTAACATCTTTGTCACAGTCTGTTCATTTGCATGTACCTTACAAAAAATGTCCTGGTTCTTTTGTGATCATGACAGCAGAGCGCAATTACTACAAAATTGATGATTGTGGGCTTTCACTTATTTAAACTGCAGTTATAATTTAATATATTATAGACACTTTTCTAACCAAAGACATTCAAGGTTGCACTCCATCTTACTTCTTTAGTCTTCACAATATCTGCATTTCTTACCACTGGCATTTTTTGACGACCTTACGGTTGTCTCTCTTATCAGCTGTATATCTGACCTGGTTTCGTCTCTGCATGTGGAAACACTGCAAGACACAATCTGGAACATAGCAGCTACTGATTAAACTGATTTTGCTCATAAGCAAATGAAAACAAATCTTGTTGAATTCATTTCTATTAGGATTATGTATTCACAGCAACAATGTGCTTGTTCAATTATTTATTCATAAATTAGAACAAGTAAAATATATAGTTTATTTTTGCTTTTGCATACAAATTTATATAAAAATAGTCATCTTTACATATATAGAATAAAGATATAAAGCATAGTTTCACAACTATTTTGTTGTGTTACATTAAAGATTTGACTTTCAAGCTGGTCAGGATACTGGAGGAGTTGAAAGACAATCTGTAGATGTTGGATAGTTGTGAAGGAAAAAATGCAAACAGAATATGCATATAGGAAACATCAAACATGCAAATATTGACACTATTCCTCCTCGACTTATTGTTTGTGTTCATGAGCTGCAAAGGATGAAAGCCACAGTATTTAAGTATTGCATGTTATATTTCTTAGAAGAAGCTTTGCTGCTAGCAATCACTTTTATTTGCTTTTACATCTTCTCTGCCATTTCCTCATATTTTTTCTTTTTAGTCGTTTCCTGGTTCTTTGATGTCTTCTTGTGGCTGCTTTCCTTGTTTTCATGGATGTTGCTGGTATACGATCATTTGCTGAGGTGGTACCAGAGGTTCCAGAAGTAGTGTTTGATAATGATATTGAAGCTTGATGGTGATGAGGACAGTGCCGTTGAGGAAGTTGATGTTGTGGTTGATGGTGCTGATGTTAGGTCTGATGTTGGTTCTGATCCTAATGATGATGCTGGGTTTGATGTTGACGATGGTCCTGACCATGGTGGGGATGTTGATGGTGCTGATGTTCGTGTCGACTGTGGTGACGTTCCTCTTGCTGATATTTTTCCATTCCGTCTTTTCTCTAGCTGCTGAATGACATGTTTTGCCCATTTATCATTGGGATTGGAGCAAATTGTCTTTCCTTCCACTGTGCGAAACCTGAAATGTATTGTCAATTGTTTAAATTAGTATTATTATTCAGTTTTATCATTTTTTCTTCCTTTTCAGTGCAGAGTTGCATAATTTATGACTATTTTACGATATGTTTGTTGTAACTGTTACTGCTATATTTTTTTAACAATCAGGAGATCTACTTAAATGCTGTAGTGCATTAAAACAATTTGCAACGGTGAAAAACTAAATGCGCTGAAAAACCTTATATAAATATCTGACAGATTGCAGAATTGAACTGCGATGAGATCAGATGTAATTGATCAAGATGAAGTAAGATTATAGATTACTTACGCAATTGCACTAAAGGTACAGCCTTCCTTCTGCTTGGTGTAATTCTCAATATTAGAATGAGGGATTCTTATTTTGGAGTACGCAGCACATGGACAAGCATTAGGAGATCCCTCGACTAAAAAGATGAAAAAAAGAGAGACAGAAAATATTAGCACCACTACATTCACACCACTTAATATCTTTTTTGATTTTTTTTTTTACTTACATGCTTGAGCCAAGTTCCTCCATGTTGTGAAAAAGAAAAGAGAGGTTAAGATCAAGCTGAACTGCATCTTCAGGATAACACTTTGCCCTTAAATCGGTGGCTGCCAAGCCTCTCAGTGAGCACCGTTTCTCAGTAAACAATCTCCCCATATACCGAAATTTATACAAGAGCAAAGAATCCGACCGATCTTGTTCAGGCTGCAGACATGTGTTGTTCGTCAGCAGCGTACTTTCACTCCTCTGAAACTTTGAGTTTTGATCTCAGCTATTTATGTACTACACTACAAGCCCCTCTCCCACCCACCTAACCCGTTCCCCCGCTACTAAAGAGGATTGTCACAGTAGCCACATGGTGGGAAGAAAAAACAGCGAGTTGACCTTTCACACGTCAAAGATGTGAATCAGTCCATTTATCAGCGTGCTGCCCACACTGCAACAAACCCCAAACATTACTAGTAATGCTTTTGTAAACAGGCTTTCATCACTTTCCACCACACTCTATCTGAAACTTTTGATCTGAAGCTGAAGCTAATTTGATCTTAAACTTTGAAATATTTTGTTGCTCTTTGGCTCAAAAATAATCTAGTCTATATTTACTTCAATATTAACCTGTTATTTTTAAGATACGTTACTATCAGTAAGATCTTGTTTCATCTTTTCAATAGAGAATGAGATGGCCTCATCTGAACTCACACAGTGGACTTCCTCACTCAGACAAAATAGATGTGTACATATCATTTTATTCTGTCAGAAAAATAAAATTGGCCCAGCTACATTTAGTTCTAGCAGTCATTCAAACTTTTTATAGTTCTGCATATTTTACTGAAGAACAGAGTTGTATATTACAATTTCAGTTGTTGACAGAATTATCTAAATATTATGAAGTTTTATTTCATCATAAAAAAAGTTTTCAGTTCCATTCAGATCAATTTAGTTTATTTACATGTCCGAGTACAAGACACACATCATCTCAAGGCACCTTACAAAAATGAAAAAAAATAATTTCACTCCAAGCACAAATATATTCACATAGATCCTAGTTATCATCCAATACAATGAAATTCAGATTACTTGTGAAATTGCTTCAAAAAAGTCTAAGAAAAGTCCAAGTCAAGTGCCTGACTTGCAGAATTCACTTTTCCCAGTCTAGCATGCCCCGACGGTGGACAATCGCTTGCATTGTGACATTTTATGGTTCAATTTCACTTTCATAGAAAGTGAAATCATTGGATTATGCATGGCCTTTCAGAAATGAGAAATTGGTTTTTAGGGTAGCACAAGAACAAGCCAGAAATTTGTTAAAAAGCATTTGCCGCACAGTAGAGATAATATGTACGTAGTATTGAAAGTGAATGTGCATGCAAGCCCGAAACGGCAGATGTTCAGATAAAAATAAGCCAAAACACTTTAACCAAATGGTCATTGTGTATTTGTAAAAACCAAAGTTAGACAGTATTATTTTATCCATCACAAATGGGTACAATACTCAAAAAGGAAACTGTGGGGGGTCATGGAGGAGGGTCTTTAAAGACTTTTAGTTGCTCTGTTAAAACCCACCGCAAACCTACTTTCTGTGAATCAGAAAGGAAAACCTGAGTCAACCTGAAACTATGCTTGGCCATGAATTACCTCAAAAGTTCCCCCATAATAAATAATACTCACAATGGAACCGGTTCACTGTAGTGAGGTTTATCATTCGCAATGTTTTTTTTTTTTTAAGATTGCACATTTATGCAGTTAATGTGTTAAGTCCGGAGAAAGACAATTGACATTAATTATTTGGCAAATGTACTTATAACTGATACAAACTAGATTTAACTCTTTTATTTTAGGAGACATCTTGAGCAATACTCTATGTGTAATATTACATTTTGCATCTCATTAAGTTGAGTTTGTAAGTTGGGCCAACAGGCTTGTTCCTGTTTTTCTTTAGGTTATATTGTTTGTTCTAACCTGCTTCATGTTTCAGGCTGTGCATTCAGTTTAAAAACAGTAAGATTTATGACATCTTTTTATCTTACCCATTATCCTCATCAATCTTTTTTAACCCTGTTTATCCATCTTTGCTGATTTTTACAACCACTCTCTTCCCACTCATCCTCTTCATTTCTCTTTGTGCCCTACTCTTTAATCCATCCTCTCCATCTTTATTGCACCTACACACCCACTTCATATCTTATTATAATCTACTCCCCTTACTAAGTCTGCGTCTGCATCTGTACGAATTCTTTTGGGGAGTTTGTTGTCACTTCCCAAAGACAACAAACTCCCACTTGGTGCAACCTTGATTACTTTTGGCAGGGCAAGCAAACCGTCCGTAAAACCAGAAGCACACTATCAAGTCATTTTTCTAAGTATATCCTCAATTAATATCAGAAAAGTTCAACTATGTCTTAGGTTGTCCTTTTTCTCATGCATGTTATTGTGAGTTCAGAGCACTGACCAGGGAATGTATGGCAGAGCACAAAATCCTTTGCAACAACAGTATATCCTGGGACCCAACTTGGGCCTGGAGCACATTTTCTAGTTGGCATCTATCATGCTAAATATGGGAAAATATGTATATGCTGCCTGGAAGCACTCTGAAAAGAGGTTGTGCTCAAAGATCAGGAGGGATTCTTCTACATTTGATTTAGGATTGCACCAGATCAGTGCACAGGTCTGCACTTTTTGATTTTGGGCAAGTCAAGTCCATATCAACAGAATCTTTTCCTGGCACATTCTCACCCAAAATGCACACGTACAGATAAAACCAAACCATGTCAGAAGATACTTGAGCAGGTATCTACATTATAACATGAAGAGCATCTAAAGCATGCACAGAAACTGCAATCTACCAAATGTCAGCATCCCTCCGGCAACCTATTTGTTGCAGGAGGAATAACAGGTTGAGAATTCATTCTTCTTTTATTCATTAGCTGTTGTCAAGGATTGAAGCCAAGGCTGCTGGCTGGCTGACAGGGTAGGAGATAGGAATTAGTCTCCTTAAGAACCAAGAGAGTGGAACGCAGCATTGCAGGAAATTACAATCAATACACACTCTCATACCCTCATGCTACATCAACCACAAATGGAAATGAGACACACGTTCTCAAGCCCAGCAGACACACAAGGGCAGACTCGACAGCATGATTCGCACACTGACTTTTACAGAAAACCATTATGTGTGTTGACACAGAACACCTCCTTATCACCTTTCATGGCATCTCGCTTTTTGCTTCAAACCACAACGCCATGACGCTTTACACATCTCTACTTGAACATGAGTCACTAAGCCAAATTTAAGCTTAGCCCTCAGTGGCCTGTTGAGCCAGTTCATTAGAACAGAAACACGGTTTCTACTCTCGGACTGTGGCACCATATTGTAAAACACAGCTCTGAACAAATAACACAAACCATGCAGTAGAGATACATTGTGAGAGGCATGTTGCAAAAGTCACAAGTAATTAAAGTACTGCCTGATCAGATGAACATATTTGGGTGACTATTTCTGCACACTCTGCTTGGAAAAGAATCATCTCCACACGAATCAATGTTTAATTCTATCCTGTGTCCAACATTCGGAAAAATTATTGATTCATCCTTATATAGAGTGATTTGGATCAGACATCTGTCTTCACAAAATCTTTCCAAGAGGCCAGACGTGAGCAAGGTATATGTCAGGGTTTAGGTTTGGATGATGATGGCGTCTCAGCGTGACAAGGAGAATGTCTGGTTTTGCAAAGAGCAGAGCAAAGCGGGTCAGTGTCAGAGCTGGAGACGTGTTGTGGGTGCAGTGCAGCCATGCACACCGATCAATATGCCGACCTTTTCCAGATTTATTGCATGATGTTCTGCTCTGCTCTCAGCACCAACACATAAGACACTGTTGTTGTTCTCCAGTACAAATGTGTGTATGACCATGTCTCATTCTGACTTTTACAATGCCTGAAAAGTGTTTGCATCTATAAAACCTTTTCACCACAGATTTGGATGTTTTACCGAGATTTTAAGTGAAAACTGACACAATGTATATGTTAAAGGAAAAGAAAAAATAACATAGCTTTCTGTTTACCAGCATGGTATGACATATGTTAAGCCCATTTAATTCTAATGTTACCAAACAAAATTCATTGCCACCGACTGACTTCAGAACTCATGCACAGTTGTTTTGCAAAGGCTTGAGTGAAGACCACAGCAGATAGATCAGGCATCAAGATAGGAAGAATGTGAAACCAGAATTAGGTTCTGATAGTTTCCAACCTTTACACATATCAGAGCAATTTTCATCTGCCATCTGAAAAGGGAAGATTGTAGAACAAATGTAAATCAGTGACCTAAACCAGCATGTCTAGCAAGAGACAAATAATCTGGGTTGCAGCTTTGAGGTCCAAACTGACTGTGGAGGACCTGCAAAGATGCTCAAGTGGGAGTTGACAGGTCAGGTATCAATCATATACTCCAGAAATCTGATCTTTAAGGAAGAGTGGCAAGAAGAGTCATGAGAAATTTAATTTGCTTTCTGCCACAAGCTGTGTAGGTGGAGAAAAAATGTCCTGGTTATACATTAGAATGGCATGTTCAAAATAAGAACCCAAATCCAATAAAAAATTACAGACGAGATATGAAATTCTATTTAAACAGAAGCACTATCTAATTTGAAAAGAAAAATTGCAGCCCCTTCATATTACAGTTAGTTTGTTGTTGAACAAACATGGACTATTACACAATACTTTGTGTTGGTCTGGCACATTAAATCCCTGTGAAAACATTTAAGTCTGTCTGTGTAAAGCGTAAAGATATTGTAAGGTTCAAAGCAGTGTATCTTTGCGTAAAATTTACCATGAATACTGTTAGTCACACATGCCCACTAGCTGTTAAAATGTTGAGTGGATGGTTTTCAACAGATAAAGCCCTTTGACCTTTTTCCCAGGCCCCTTATGTGTAGCTTTTGTCTGTTCTTGTGCAATATCAATGGATAAACTCAAATCCCATATGGAGCAGAGAATTGTCATTTACTTTCCAATTAATATTTCAATTAGGTAAGTAATGCCCAATTCATTACCTGAAACTGGTGGAGTTCAAATGAAGCTGACCTCATGCTCCAGTATCAATCTCATATTGACACTTTTCTATGAAGCTTGAATTGTGGATCAACCGTCCACTTAGGGAAGGCGTCAATAATCGACTTAAACTGGGGTGGGGGGACATTACCATACGCATTAGCATAGACATTGCTCTCGCGGCTCTGAGGTGATTTGAATGTCTGTGAGAGTGACCGACTCACAGTTCAGGGGACGCAGGAGCGCACAAAGTCTAATCAATAAGCACTTTAATTATAGCAGCCCATGGCATGCAGCTCTTCACGGTTGGGAGACGCACGGTACCACAGCTGATCCAGCATGATCATTTCAGATGGAGTGACTTTTTCATCGCTTCAGTAACCTGTCGTTGGCCAACACCATTATAGACAGCAAATTGTCCACTCCTCTCTATGGATTTGGTAAAATGGGCCCATTAGTAACAAGGTGGCAGTTGTTTTTGTGTGTGTAGGGGTGCATGTGTGTGTGTGTGTTGCTGTTGTTGCCTGGGAAATGAAGTTAATACTTTCTTCTTATGGCCTCTCCTTATCATAAAAATCTGATTGTAGTTGTCAAAACTATGACAAAATATCTGCAGAGTCACAGTTTCTGTCCTAATGGTGAATTGTAAGTACTCGCTGTAGCATATTAAAACTATATTTGAAAATATGGTTTAGTATTTTCAAATATGGGTTTCACAGCTTGTTTTTATTGTTCCATGTTGATCTCGAGTACCAGCTGTTATCAGAGAGCATCTCACGTATTCAATATGTTAGGAGTTTTGTCAGTACACTGAATTTAATATTATGCATAGGTAAATAATCAAACTCTATTGTGCATGCACACTAGGGACGGATAAGTCTCCATTAGTTATTTGAAATATTTGAGAATGTTGTTTACATTTTTATAGTTTATTGAGAAAGAAAAGGTTTTTCCATCTTATACTGTAGCTCATATTTCCATCTATTTTCATGTTTTTTCTTTTCTGTTTTGGGAAATTTGATTATCATGTGATCATGCACCACCTGTAAATTTTGACTTTGAAAAGACCTCCTTTGATACAGATTGAACCAGCTATTCTGATCATGCTTTAACTCTTATTGTGAGGCACACAGTGAGTGGCACCTCATTCCTTCATGGAGTTTAATGTTGGCGCACTAGATGGCGCACTTCCCCTGCAGTGAGTAAAGGAGGGCTGGCATTGGGACAGAGAGAAAGTCAACCAGATTTAACCCAGCACTTAAAAGGAGATAAAATACAACGACTGGAACCCTGAGGTTACAGCTGACATTATTCTGTGCTTCATAGCAATAAAATACCAATTGGTCCTGAATAATTTAGGCTTTCATTTTAGAAAGACTCTCCTAAAATGTTGATTTCTAGTTCTAGTTCATGTGTTTCAAAATTTGTTGAAACGTTGATGAGTTGACTGATTTGTCTGCTTGTCGGCCATTTGTCTCCTTTTGGCAGAGATGCATCGAATGGGGCTGTGTTTTAAATACCTTATTAAAGGGAAATCAAACAACATCCTTAGACCACAAAAGCCCATTCATGTCTTAATGCAGGTCTCCTGTTGCTTCATGGGGTTCCTTTTTGTCTGCCTTAAATATTGAGTGGGGTCTTCATATTTTACAGAGTTGTTTTAATCTTTTAACAAAATGGGCTATACAGTAATTGTGGTAAGTCTATATAGCCTTGATGTTGATCTGGATGTATATATTTAATCAAATTTTAAATGCATGTTGCATTTGAGCAAAACTACCTGGTCTAAAAGTGGTCTCGTTAAATTAGATCTGTATATCATGCCAACATGTCAGAAAAGTGATCGATTTTCACCTTTTTTCCATTGTTTTAAATGAATAATAGCATAATAAAATACTGCTGTCTTTACATATGTCTTTACTTATCAGCTGAAAATGAGGATAGTTGCAAATATGAAAAGATATTCACACACAGAACCATTTAATAAATCAGGATATTACTAAAAAGTTCATTAATTCCTCTAACATACTTCACAAAGTGAAACACAGTTATATAGATGAACTACACATCCAGACTTTCTTTCTGTTGATTACGTTGATTTTCAGCCAGTTCATGAAAACATGACATTTAAGATTAGAACATCAGACCAATAAAAACGTTGCAATAGAGGAACAAAGGCCTAATGAAAAGTATGTTTAGCACCTGATTAAAGGTTATTTTCAAAAGGTACTTCTGCTCTGACAAATGAGTCTCATGGAAATTCTAACTTGCTGAATGTGACTATAAGGAAGTAGAGGATGGAACAACATGCATTATAAGTGTTGCTGAAGCTGCACAGGTTGAGTTTTTCCTAAGAAATATATAAAAAATTATTATTCTCACTCAAAACTAATAATTGATATATTTTCTTTTTCTTTCAGTGTGTATCAGTCAACCAACCATTCCCACATTGGTTTAAATGTATCTTCTACTAAAAACTGATCACCAGACTTCATCACTCCAACCATTGCCACTTTGTTGTCTTTTTGCCCACATTGAAAAAAAAATTCCTTTCACCCTTCTCTTCCCTTCGTTAGATTTTGCCATTGGCTGCTGGGTTAAGCAGGTCATATAATCCCTAAATGTGTGTCCGTGTGTGTTGTGTGAATGAGAAAGTGTTGTCCCTCCTGCTTTGGCGAGATTATTCCAAGTTCCTGACCTCCGGGAAGTAAGAGGGGCCCATGTTTGGAAACACAGTCGACTGTCTTTGTCTTTTGAATCCGAATGGGGGGACCTTGGCCAGGAGGCCTCCGTCTCTCTGAGAGCCCACACTCGGCCTGCCCCGGAGCTGCCATGTGTCGACTAATTCTTGCCACCTCCATTCTAATGTGAATATGCCTTGATTAAGCAACCAGCTGGAGAAGCAGCCCGAACACTCCCTCGACACACACTTTAGCACACAAGAAAACAACAGGATGAGTTTGGCTTGCAAGCAAAAACATTGATCCACAGTCCCCTCACTGTGAGTCAATCTGGCCCCAATAGCCATTCAAGTGTATCTGCTTGATCTGATGTTTCCCGATAAGAGAAATTCCTCCTGGGCTCTGTGTGTGAATAAGAGATATTGATTGCTGAGTGTCATGGCGGTATAGATCTCGAGCAGCTGTAAAGGGGTTTAAATGAGGCCTGTAGCATATGATTAAAATGGTGTTATAATGTCAAAGTAGATGCAAGAAAAGAATCTGGGCTTTTTCTAGATTTGACTAAAAACATACTATTACACTGTCCAGGGCTTCATAGTGTGAATATCACAGATCAAGTTAAACAGCCCTGCTGACTGTTGTCAGAATACTCTGACAATATATTACGTCACTTCATGCTCTTAAAGATTTTCATGCACATGCGGAAAGAAAAAAAGCTTCATTCTGCATCTCTGAACTGTCAGTGGATTTATGTTGATTCATAGTACCTTTTCTTTAGGTTGATCAATATATGTTTCCATATTTTTTCCAGGACAGAAAGAACTGAAGACGTTTTTTATTGCCAATAGTCTGTCAGCAGGATTACACCATGAGTCTAAATTGAATTTCATGTACCTTCATAGTGAGATGGAACTTGGCCAAAGGAAAAATCTATTACATATTGCTGCAGATACAGATCACTGTATCTTTAAAAGAGGGAGATAAAGTAGTGGCCTTGGCAAAGGATGCACTCTGTGAGTGTCATTCTTTTGTGTTTTTGTCCGTCAGCAAGATTACATAAAAAAGTAATAAAAACTACTAGAAACGTAGTGCTCATCAACGTCAGATGTGGACAATTCTTTTATGAAAGTATTCACGCACTGGCCTTGGTAAGAAAAAAAACAACAAAAAAAACTAACAGAGCTTCTGCTTCAACTTGTGCCTTTATTT
Source organism: Phalloptychus januarius (assembly GCA_902982915.1). NCBI lineage: Eukaryota > Metazoa > Chordata > Actinopteri > Cyprinodontiformes > Poeciliidae > Phalloptychus > Phalloptychus januarius. The sequence goes on along the minus strand of CADWAE010000466.1, from coordinate 8,757,168 downwards.
CTTAACCATTTTATGAACACTTCTCCAACAGGTAAAAACACCAATCTACTCATTGCAGTGGCTGCTGTTCTATGTAATGAGTGATGTTTTTAATTAGGAAATTTAATCAAATTGAAGTGATATATCAACCATTCATCAGTACAGCCCCGAATTATTAAAATTTCATAAAAATATATCCTTGTCATCTGCTTTGCAATATATATTCAAAGTCCTTACTATTGATGTGAAGTTGTCATGAGTTGTATTATATAGTGCTTTGTAAATATGCAAATATATTAATAAATCACACACTTTTCCTCACTTTGTCACGTTTTAATGCTAATGTGAAAACACAAACTAATACATAATCATGGAATCTTTTGCATTGCCTTACTGGATGTAGGACCTTTGGTAGCCTCTAACAAGTTTCCTTGAACAAGTTTTCTTCCCTTATTACCCTGTTTTTGTCTCCAACCATTCTCAAATCAGCTCATACCAAGATCCACATCTCATCTCAATAAAACCTCCTTTACCACAAGATGCTACTAGATCAGACATGTGGAGTGAACAACTGCTAGTTGTCAGTTTCTACAACCTTCAAGAATCTGTGGATCCTCCAGAGTTGCCATGGGATTTCTGACTTTTTTTTTAACCACATGGTTCTGTTTTTTCCATTAATGTTCTCCAGTAAATCTATGAGGCCCTGCAGATTAGCTGGAGTTTCAGATCAATAAGTCATTGATGATCTTATTTTATGGACCATATATTGAATCTGTGCTGACCTTTTCGGCTGGTTTTGCAACCTCAACATCAGGTCAAGAAAAATGCACGAAGCAGAGTAATGCATGAAAGTAGTAGGATTCTGGGAGTTGAACAATGCACGCTTGCAGAACTATTCAATAGACAGGTAATCGGTAAAACTAGTGCCGTTCTTGCTGATAGTTCTCATCCATTACACACAGAGTTCCAGTTTCTGGCTGCTGGCCTCCGACTCAGACTTCTCTGTATGAAAAGTAAGACATACAATCACTCTTCCGTCCCTACAGCAATTTCCCTTTTTAATACAGGAGTTACATTTAATTGGTTGATTGATTAGCTGATATCCACATATGCTACGTAATTGTTGGCTGATGACGATGTACACTGTCGGTATTCTCCCAGTCATATGGACTACTATTGATGTTATTGTACACTGTATTGTCCCTCAGTTTTAGAACTTTGATTGTATGTATTGCATTGTATTGCTTGCCTAAACCTAAGCCTTATATTGAATTACAAATGAAAGCGATTGGTTGCATGGGATTGCATTGCATGAAGTATTGGAGTACAGGATCTGAACATAACTGCTCAGATCTGCTCACACTGCTCCAATTTTTTTGTCCAAATTTTATGTGATCTACATGGTTGTTTTTTCTCTTTTCCACAGTAAGAACAACACAACCAAAATTATGTAGAAAAATATATTAAAGTTGGTGGGTGTGACCTGACAAAATGTGGAAAAAGTTCATAAGATATGAACACTTTTGAAATACACTGTGCATCGTAACAGGAGAATTTTCAACATTCACAACAATTCATACAAAATATTGTTTCTTAACTTTATTGGACAGCTGTTTGTTGACATGTCAGTCTGAATCAGTATTCTAATCCACAAAATGTCTTGTGGATGAGCTTAAATGAAAATAAATGACAAAACTCACACAAAATGTTAATGTCTTGATTCCACTGGTTGGCATTTTCTCACACACTATAAATTATTTTTATGCCAAGGCAATTCTCAAAAAATATTCCTACTTACCTGTGTTAATATTAACCTCTGATGTCAAAACTAAGACCAATCAAGTCTAAATGGAAACAGTCTGGACTGCGGGGCTTAATTTCTATGTGGTCTGAACTACATTTCTGCAGTTATTCAGCATGTTGTCAATAAAAAGCATCAGCCTTACCTTCATACAAGTCCATGTGCCTGTAGTAATCCCATAGAAAACATTGAAGGCCACTACACTACAGTGTATCCACTCACTTTAACCATTCAGAACACTTTTTTTTTACAACCTTGCATGTCTGAATGGAGGAGCTTACGCAAACTCACTTTCCAGATGGCAGAGGTGTAAGTCGTGTTAGCACAGGTAATGCGATCAGAATAATGTGTTTACATCATCACGGGTGAAAGAGGATGAGCAAATGGAGGGGGTAAGCAGCAGAGTAGAGGTATTTAAAGCAGTGGACGTGCAGAGGTGAGAGGTTGTGAAAGAATGGTTTGGGAGGAAGAATGGATAATAAGAAAAAGATGCAATGGATGATAAACAATGAGAAAAAGGGGAAAAGACAGAGACGAGGAGGGAGTCTCCTTGTCAGTCAGATTATGAACCAATCATTTGACAGAGAATTGCTTTGACCTGAAACTGTGCGGATCACATTCGCTCCCACACGTACGTACACATCAACAGATGCACTCACAGTCATTTCCACACAACTGTATGGAGATAAATGCGTCTCACTCGCATCCAGTCTGGTGTTAAGTGCACGTATTAGGCCGTATCAGCATTCATGTATGGTCTTCGTTTGGGTGTGTGCGAGTCTGGGTGTAAGTAAGTGAATCAGTAATGAGTGAGTGATGGATGGACGATAATGCACATTTGGCCCCTCTCACATGCGCTGGGAAAGCTTGAATGTCTGGCCAGTTCTCACACATTACTCTCCGAGAATTGTGTCAGATAAGACAGCTTTCTGACTTCTTCACGGTAAACTGTAAGGAACATGTCTCTCCTCTCTGCGCCTCTGTCCTTCCACGTTTACCTTTCACTACATTTATCTACTTCTACGGCTCTTCTCAAAGTCCCCTTGCTGTTTCTGACTCCATTTCACCCTAGCTGTCTGCTTCTTAGTAATGGAGCTAATTTGCTTAGCTGGCAAAGAGTGTCTGTCCATTAGCACAGAGGCTGTTGGTGCCAAGGGAAATGGTGACAAATTAAGCCAACCTTAGTATCTGATCTGTGCACATTATTGTGAATCTTTTTGTATAAAGTAAGGGAAAATAGGCTTTAAAAGGAAAAGTGTCTGCTATTAGACAATCATTTATTTCTAACTCTCAGCATACCTGTAGCTTATATCTACCTAGAGCTCAGCTTTAATGCTTCAAAGAGTTAAAGTGATTTTTGGAGGTTGGAACACTCTTGTCTCTTACTCCGCTTTATTGAGTTAAGTTAAAACAGCAGGGAAATTGATGGCTTGGATAATAATATTATGTAGCCCCTGTACTTTTGGAGAAGGGTGACTGAAAAGAGCTCAGAAGCTGAAAGACGCCATGCAGTTCACCCTTAATTTCTTTTCAAAGAGCCAATGTCAATACATTTTAAAACCAGAAATCTTAAGAAGCATACTTCACTCACAATTAGTTTTTTTTTCCAGTTTTTTCCCAAAGCAGGCAGATGATTTTAAAATACATATTTTGACTCAAAAAGAGTCTTTCATGCCATAAATCATTAAAATGGAAAATCTGCTACGGTATAATTAAAAAATGTTGTTTTATTTACCTTTTGGTAAAAATGCATTGTTGAAGTTATGTATACCGTTGCCATTAATGGAACAATCATTGATGACTTTGCAGACATCAAACTTTTTGTCAAACTTTGCGTGTTTTCACTGGTAATTTGATGTTTACAGTATCAGTGACAGTATTATGCTGTAGGAACTACTGTTCCACAAAGCACATATGTCATCCTGAAAAACATATTATGTGGAATATTGAAGCAACATCTCACTGTACGTCAAAACTGTGGGCCAAAATTCTAGCAAACTATTTTGAACACTTGATGAAATTTGCCAAAAATAAAAACATTTGATCCAGTGCATACAGCTAAGAAGGAAAATGATCAAATTATAAGAAAATCTATGTATATAAAAAAAAGAAAGTTAGAAAAAGTTGAGCTGAAAAATCTCAAGGAGTAACTCCCTCTATGTGCAGTGCATGTAAATATATTTTTTACAATTGTATATTTAAAAGTAAGTCTGACCCCTGATTTAACTTCTACCTGATCTCAGCCACTGCCTCCACACAAAGGACTCACAGAGTGATAGATTTCCAAGCCGGGCGTCTCTCCTAACTCTCTCTGCCAACAGACTGACAGGGCCTGGGCATGCTCCAACTCATCCTGATGACTACATTCTTTTTTTTTAATCCACCCTTTTCTGTCTCCTCTAACACCTTTTAAATGATGTGACACTGGCTGAAGAACGTGAGAAGATAAGAAAAGTGTCCCTACTTGCTTCTGTGTCATTACTTATGTTCAAAAAATATTCTTTGTGTGGAAAATACAGTACAGGTAGGGTGTTTTCCTTGTGACCTCATTCTACTTAGCACAAACATTTTTGCCTCTTCCCAGCTGGTAAATCTACATTTTTCTAGTTTTCTCATCATTGGATAATAGGTCAAGTCCACAGGGAATGTGATACAAGAAGGCAAGGTTGTCTTTCATTGATTGCTAATTCATTTTTTTCTCTTTGAGAAGGGAAGACACTGGCTGCTACTCCACAGTAGACTTACGATAAATATGCTTCCATTGCTGTATAGGACAGACAATATCCACTTTGCTCTCAAGTCAGCATTTTCTGAATCTATACCCGTTGGGTTTGCACTTAAGAATACAACCCCAGCGATTTAGCAGGTCAATGAGCAGCACTAAAAGAGGAGACGCTTGGAATGGCGTAAATGTCTTCCTCTCATTCTTTGTCAGTTTGTCGGTCTGCCCGGTTTGTTTGCTTCCCTGTCTACAAAGCTGGCTTCAGTCTCAAGGAGAGGCTCCTTCTCTTTCCAGCGCCCCGTATTTATATGGGCAGAGCTGGCAGATACCAGCAGATTTTCCTCCCTGAATAGCCTTTTTTTTTTTATCTCTTTTTCACTCCCTCTACCCAACATTCTCTTCCTCTTTTCCTGTGTGAAAGATGGTCTCTATTGAGGTTTAGGTTCTTTTTTTTGAGTGCTGAAAAGCTCTGATGTTAAGATGTTGCCACTCTCGGAATTTTTTTTAAAGAATTTGGAAGTAAAACAACCACTCCATCCCGGAGTGTAAATATAGAAATATATCTAGGTTTGGGAAGATTGATTGTGTTTTTCCAGACAGGGGCCACGTCTGTCCCTGGCTGGGGGATGCTGAGCGGGCTCCTGACTCGCGTATGCAATCGAGACGATGAGACAGACGGGGGCAGGCCAGGCTTTGTGCACCCGCCCTTTCCCACACTCCTTTTCACCTTTTGTTGTGAGGAAAGACCAGGGTTCTCTGACATGACGAATCGCTCTGCCTGCTTAACTGAGTCAACAGCAACTGGAAAGTAAGTGGAATTTAAGGATGAATATTAGGGTGTCATGCAAAAAAAAAAAAAAATCCTTGAACTCATTACAATTTTGTCTCTTACAAACACAGACTCCGACTATGTATTTTGTTGAGATTTTAAGTAATAAACCAACATAAAGTTGTGAATAATTGTGAAATAGACGAAAAGTGTTACATACAGTTATTTATCTTATAAATAAAATCCAGCAAAAAGAAGAAACAGACAAGACCATTGACCACTCACCCAATCAGTAAATAGATTCAAACTCTAACAGATATTAGTGAAGTCCAAATAACACAGCAAACCTGTCAAAGACAGTTGGCTAATAATAAAATTCAATGATGGTGTCAGGCTTCACTGCACTTCTACTTGAAAATCCCATCTCCTCTTCAAAACATGGTGGTGGTAGCATCATACTGTGGGGAGACACTTCTATAAATGCTAGAAGTGATAAAAGACTTGAGACTGAGACAGACTTTCACCTTCCACCAGGACAAGGATCCTTCATATGCAATCAAATCTATAAATCAAAGCGTAGCTATAGGTTAGAATAGCACAGACAAAGTTCAGACCACATGAGAATTTGTGGCAAGACAAATGATTTATCAAAGTTGCTACCCAAACAATCCAAGTCAGCTCAAATTATCCTGCAACTAGAATGAGCCACACAAATCTGGGTCAGGAAAGAGAGGAAGAGACAAACTGCATATGCTTTTGTAACAAAAAAATAATAATCATAACCAGACCATTTTCCCCTCTGTACAGTTACACACTACACTCAATATTGTTTTAACTCATGGAAATGAAGAAAAAAAACACTTAGAAGTGAAAAAGTTAATAGTATATGAATACTTTTTCAAGACCTTCCACTTATGTGAAACTGCAACTTTTTGCATTTTCTTTGCTACAAGTCTTGGCACAACCCTGCAGCAGTAAACTAAAGGTCTCAACAAGTCAAACTCTAAGAGCCTGTGCAGATTTCACAGTGGGAGAGTCAAAAACTAACACACATGCACACCCATGCCTCTGCCTAAATACTAGCACCAAGCTGTTGCCCATAAAGTGTTTGGGCTGTCACAATGGAGACATTACCACATGAGTGAGTGATTCTGAATGGGGCTCGGGGAGTGTGTGTATACATAGTGTTGTGGCTATGGGGGAGCTCATGGCAAGGCAGACGACCCTGTCATCACCTCTGCCCCATGTCAAACTAGCAATTGGCATCAATGGTGCATGCATCAAGCGCACACATTTACACAAACTCCTGCTGCACGGTTTGTTGCACCTAAACAAGTTTGCAACCGTCTTTTTTTCCCCCCACCAGAGTGAGACTCTCTACATTTACACAGCAACATGTGATCAACTTACAAAAGATAAACTGTTTAGATGGTTAGTGAATGGTTGACCCAACCAGGCCAAGCAGGGTGAGGGGGTAGACTGGGAGGTCAATAGAAAAGAAACTGTGCATTTTCAAAATAATTGAAAGGCTGGGGACACTTCAGCAGCAACAGGATATGAATTCCTTCTTGTTGGAGAAATCTGACGGCGCAAAATAAGCATACATGCATAAGGAAACACCAACATCTGAAATGTTTATCAGAGGGCTATCGCTCAGCTCTGTTAGCACTCTGTCACTGTAGATGCATGCGTGTGTATGCAGCCTAAAAAAAGTTATTATGCACAACCAGACTCTTCAACAAGCCATGCAGAATGCATGTGTGAGGCTGTGTGATAGAGGGAGCAACATGGGTTTTAGGGGCCGTGTCACCCACATCTCTGGAGGAATGCATGACAGCAGTGTTTTGTCACTGCACGGATGAGCGCAGCATCATGGCAGGAGAGGAAGATGAAGAAAAAGAAGCAGAAAGGAGAAAGGCATGGGGTTAAGGGGAGGGGAAAAAAAGAAAAATATGTTGTGTTTTTTCTTTCTTCAACATGTGCTTTGTGAGGAAATTAGGTCATCCTAAGTGAAGCAATTGCTGGGAACAAATCATCATCATGACATAATTGGATCCTTAAAAGTGTGTAAAGGGTGGCCGTTTTACACGCACAAACACAGTGACCAAAACACACTTCAGCAGCAAGAACACAAAAGGCTGGGAGGGGTTAAGATAGGATTTTGGCATAAATCAGAAAATGTTTGACAGGTTTATTGCTCTTTCAGGAGCCTCATTTGGGACAGAAGCATGATAGAAGAACGTTACTCGTGGCAAATATAATTGTGGTCACGATCTTACCATAAATCATGGTGTGGATGCATCACATTTGCCTGGTGGCAGCATGAGGGGAAAGGATTCCAATGCATCAGCTGACCTGTGGGATGTCAGTCCACATTCTTTCATCCCACCACCTCACCACCCCATACTCACCCCAGGACATGCATAAGAAAGAAACATGTCAAATTGGATATGAAAGTGTACTTTAAATGCATCTATTTTTTTATTTCACCTTATTCATATAGTCTCATTTTCAAGAGAGACCTGTTTTACGTATCCACAGTCAAAAAAATCCATGATGAAACAAAGTAATTAAAATCCTTCTAATTATCTTGACCAACTAGAAATGGAATAAAATAAAAGACTATCAATAAAACATTAAGAGTTTATTTCACTGACCTTAAGATATGTTTAATATCTTTTACTTAAATCAATCTGCATGGTTTCAGATAATTTATTTAAAGTATGAGGAACATTATAAGAAAATACCACTTTTCCTAATTCTGTGCAAACTGAAGGAACAGCTAAAGTAATACAAAATTGTGATCAGCAGCTGTTTTATGAACATATCCTATCTTTCTAAAAACAAATTATATTATCAATATATGACTTGAAAGATTTGTATTGATTGAAAATGCCTAGATATTTGCTACCAGACACAAATTGCATGTGTTTACCTTTCTTTTACATATCTGTAATACCTATCAGTAAAAAGTACAAATGTCAGATGGAGAAAATGTGACTAAGTTGTGTCAGTCAGTAAACGATTAAAAACTACGGCAACTGTGTTTGTATGACAGTGTCATATGGAGATGTAACAGCTGCATGTTGTCCCACATTGTTAATATAAATTGCAAAGACTGTAGGACTTAATACAGAGCCTGGAGGCACATCTTTTGTGACATCAAGATAACAAGAGAAGCAATTGTGGAGTTTAACACACAGCATTCCACCAGGAAAACAGACTGAAAACTAGCAAATAGTTTGGTCTGAACAGCCAATATCATAAAGTCTGTGACATAACAGGTTATGATTCGCAGTGTCAAATACGTTTGACAAATCTACAAAAAGTGCAGCATCATTCCTTGGCATCCATCTAAATCATTTAAAACTTAATTTAAATGATTTGCAATAAAAATGAGACATACCATCATGTTTATTTTGATACTAAACCTTAACCATAGCTGTGTTACATGGTGTGATAAAGATTGCACACCTAACCTCCTAACCTCAGTTTTTCATTCAACATTTCCCAAGACAGCTGCCCAGTGGCGCAGTTGGTAGAGCTGTTGCCTTGCAGCAAGAAGGTTCTGGGTTCGATTCCCGGCCCCGGTCTTTCTGCATGGAGTTTGCATGTTCTCCCTGGGCATGCGTGGGTTCTCTCCGGGTACTCCGGCCTCCTCCCACAGTCCAAAAACATGACTGTCAGGTTAATTGGCTTCTCTAAATTGTCCCTAGGTGTGAGTGTGTGTGTGCTTGTTTGTTTGTCCTGTGTGTCTCTGTGTTGCCCTGCGACAGACTGGCGACCTGTCCAGGGTGACCCCGCCTCTCGCCCGAAATGACAGCTGGAGATAGGCACCAGCAACCCTCCCGACCCCAGTAAGGGAAAAGGGTGAAGGAAAATGGATGGATGGATGGATTTCCCAAGACTACTTCCACTCATTATTTTTTTCCTTTTTAAAAGACAGCTACATTCACTAAAGCATTGCACATGCAGACATGCAGGCACTTCCATACATATAACATGGGTTGAATAAATCTCCATAAAGCATCTGCATTCTCCGATTCTGATGGTATCCACTGGAACAGCATCAACAGCTGGACAAAGGCCTGGAGAAGAATGAGGCAAGCCAAGCAGTAATTGCCATGAGCCGTGTCACTTATCAAAATAATTGACAGCGTTTTCAAAAAATGTGGGAAGGGACTGTTTATCCAGGTGATCCCAACCCAGAGGATTGGTAATGAGAGGTCTGGTTTTGTCACGGTTTGTTCTGGCAAGCGATGTTCTGGTTCTGTGGGTGTGATTTCATTTTTAATGAGCTGAAAATTTTTTATAAAACAACAACAAATGCTGTAATTTTTTAAGCTCGTTTGCTAAATTATTCATTCAATCATTTCATGCAATTTGTCAAAAATACTGCCTTTGAAAAGAAATTATACCCCTTGAGCTTTTTTACATTATGTCACGTTGCATAATCTTCAATTAGAAGTTTTTCATTTTTTGTTTGCTTTTTATGGGATAGACCAACACAGCAGGAAGAAGATGAATGGTTTTTTTTAAAAAAAAAAGGTTTGTTGAATCGATTTGTACTCACAACTCTTAGCTCTGATACTAAACAATAGCTATTGCACCAGCTCAGGGAAATGAATTTGGTGATTGGATAACTGTCAGTCATACATTCCTTTATGTAAGTGTGATAAGACAAAACACACTGTTGAAACAAAGGAAAAAAGAAAGAAAGACATAAGAAGTCCTGTTTCTAGTTTGCTGCGAGACATGCACAGTAAACATGTGGAAATGTGCTCTGGTCAGATGTTGCCAAAATGTGGCTCTCTGGTAACATGCAAAACATTATGATTCTTGGAAAACTATATGCTACACATCACAGTGAACACACAGCACATATTGTAGACATGCATATGGTGGCTGTATGTAGGTCTGATCTGCTGAGGAAGCCGATCACACTTGGTGGGAAAATGCATAGAAGTAAATATGGGACAATTTTGGATGAACAATTTGTTGCTATTAAAGACATTAGACTAGAGAAGAGATTCACCTTCTAGCAAAGCCATCCTAAACATACAATCAAGGCAACAATGGATCAAAGTATACTTTTTGTTGCAATGACCCAGTCAAGTCACATGGCTAAATACAACACAGAGTTTCACCAAGTCTTGAAAACTGGTGTTATAGATACAGTCCATCCAGTCTGACTGAGGCTACAAAGAATTGGCAGGTATTTATGTTGATGTAGAAAACTAAAAGAGATATTACTAAAAAGACCTGCTGCTGTAACTGCAGCAGATGTTGGTCCCACAAAAATATAATTTAGGGGATTGAATGTGAATGCATCCCACATAGTTTCCAGATAATCATTTAAAGACGATTTTTGAAACCATTATTTTCCATCCATTCTCAACCAGACACCACTGCATGTTGGTCTACCACATAAAGTCGCCTCCCGGTGTTAGTAGTGCCATAAATGTGAGCCAAATGGGTATAACTACGTGTTCAAGATACTGTCTTTTGTGGAAATATTAACTCCTTGGGAGATATTCTAACTTTTTTCTTTTAAATTTCTCTTTTATAGCAGTTCTTATTCCATTTTTTATTGTTTAATGTTCTTTTTTTAAAACTTGTTCTGCTAAGAAATTGTGTAGTTTTCCCCTAAGTGTTGTTATTTTCATCAACTATAAAATATAACTTTAAAACTTACATGATAATCAAATATCATTTGTTAGAGTGTAAAACTGTCGCCTCTGGATCACACCATAGTCAGACTGATTGACAGGACTTTGCTGATTGTGGACCCTCCTTCCCAGCTTCTCATCCTCTCTCTCCTCTCCTTTTCCTACTCAATCGCAAGGCTGCGCTCAACGACTCGACACCGCCAACAGGGATGCAGCGAGGGCGCAGCGCAGCCTGAAAATGGCACCACCACGCGTCCCGTGGATCTATCCATCCCTTCCCCTGCTGTCCTCCCTTCTCCTCGTTTTCCACGCGTCTCCGCCGAGCACGGCCTTACGGAATTACCCGGAGAATGAAGGTGGGTGTGCGAGCCTTCTTGAAGGAGTTGAGTGGGATGACTGGGGTGTTTGCGCGCCGTGTCGGCGGCGGATGGGAAGCCCCATAATCCCGGCGGTCCCTCTTCCCCGGGAAGGAGAGGAGCGCTGCGCTGCGCTGCGCCGCGGCACAGACTCCCGTTAAGTGCTTGTCTCGGTTATAAATCATGCATTAAGAGAAGCGGGGACTGTTCGTCACGTTTCTCTTTCCCGAGCATGCTGACATTAAATTTGTATTGTATGTACACTGAGAGACAGCTAGAGATGGCTGGAGACATTTCACTTTCTGACACAGAGAAATGTTTTCTCTTTTAACGTTGCAAATCTTCCCCCGACTTAACTTATCATGATTATTCCAAACAACATTGACATATCTGCTAAAAAACAGTTCTTAATTATTGATATCTTAATTTTCAAATACAGATAAATGATGATTTTCTTTTTCTTTTTTTTTTTTGCTTCTCTTGCCTCAGTCTGCAAATGAGGAGCAGCAATTGCATTAAATTTGTCACACGCTGCTGCTGAGCCTCTCCGGGTTATTGTATTAACATCGATGCTCAGCCTGAAATTAGCCAATACATTTACTCTCTAACTACTCTTGACTGCTTGTTGGAATGAAACATGGGAGCTGGGCTGTCTTCACGGGAAGCTGAACTAAATGCAGAAGTTATTTTCCTCCTCCCAAAACGTGACCCAAGTCTATCAGAGAAGCTGCTTTCTGTTTTTTTTTTCTTTCTGGGTGACTTTATGGAAACTGGAAGAGACAGGCTGACTGAAGATGATACAGCTGTGAGTTGTCACTCTGTGAATCTTTTCATTTGATATTCTCTGAAATCTCCAGTTACTCTTGATCTGATTGCTCAACAAAGCGCTCCATCCCTGTGATACTTTCTTTTCTCAACCACACAGAAAACATAAACTCCAGGCTCACTCAGGATACATGTCACAGTCAAATGACTCACATCGCACAGCGGAAGGTGTAATGGGACCTCCTGTCTCTGCCTGAATTAAGTGTATAAGATGTTTGTACATAGGTTGTGCTGAACATATGTCACAGCCTGGAGATGCGCACACAGAGCAAAGACTCAGGAGGATGTGTAGGTACGGAGGAGGAGGACGAGTGGTTGAGGAGCATGATACAACACGTGAAGGAGACTCTAAAACACTGCTGAAATATTAATTGAGACGAGCATGTATGATGAAACCAACTGGAAGCCAAAGGAAACTCCTGTTGATTTAGATAAGAATATTAAGCCATGTGTTTTGGTCTGTGTAGGCGTGGGCTTATTAAAGGTGACAGGGTTTGAAAATTCAGTTTCAGAGTTGCCCCTTTTTTTCTGCCTAAAGGTTTAAATGGTTATAGTTTTCTCAGGTTTAATGGAGTGCTCCATTAGTATGGGGTAATGAAGCATGGGTCTCCTCGCACTTGTTTGTCCTCATGGCGAAACAAGGTGGTGGCAGCATCATAGAGTGGAGGACGCTTTTCCTTTAGCAAAACTAAAAGTGATACAAAAAAGTTCATTCTACTGGCCAGATATATTAATGATATACAGAGCATAAATGCATATAACATCTGCATTATGTTTTCATGCCTTGTGATTGAGATAATTTGCACACCCTGATATTTCAGTGATGACTGGAATTCAATATGTTGTGCAGGTCTAGTTGTCAAATTATGAGCATCATGTTTGTTAGACAGTGAACTGCTGGCTGGCTACTGCAGCAGGAAGCCCAACTAATTAACAAGCTATGCATTTGGTGTTATTCTGTGAAGACCAGAATGGCCAAAAGGCATAAGTTTCTGCACTTCAAGCACTGAAGAACTAGGGGTAAATTTAGTGGATTTTTATTTAAGGGACAGTGTTATGTATTTTCCATCCACATAGTGCCATTTTCTAGTGCAGTCAAGTAACTATATTACTTTAGGTTGTTATAAAAATGCTGTATATATCAAATACAACTTAGAAATTTGACTCATTAAAAGTGGCCTCCGCCTCTTTAAGAACCTTCTGCTTTTTTCGACATTCTGCCTTCAGCATGTCTTCACAACAATGCTTCTCATTATGCCATTTACACCCATTATTAGGAGCGTTGGACTGAGAAGTAGTTCTGTGATGAGTTCAGCAGAAGCAGAGTTTCACCTGGTGTTTGCTAATTGCTGTTGCCACTTTTCTGGAGGAGCACAGTGGCAGAGGCACAGGGGAGGGAGATCTGTGAAGCAGAGGCTCCAGGGAGGAGCCGTGTGGAAATAGGCGGCGCTTTGGGTGAGCAAAAGTTTAGGCACTCCTGAGTGGTTGCCACGGGAGATTCAATGATTTCTCAAACATGCATGAATGAATCAAAGCAATACTCCAGGTATGTTTTTGATGAGAGAATAATATAATGTGATATGAAGCTAAAAAAAGTTGATTTTACACTTAACCCACATTGAATTACTTTTGTTAAAAGGCTATGTATCATTATCAAAAGAACGTTAAATAAATATTATAGATGACCTTGATATGACTAATAATAAATATATCAGGTTAAGTCTGCACTTCTTCTGTTCTGGTTTAAATGAAAACAGTAAGTTAGTGCCATACATTTTCTGTTAAAAGTTTAATGTTGATGCAATTTGACATTAGGGTTTTTATATAGGAGTATCATACAGTGTGAAACTCAGCCGCTGATTTGGTCTGTGTGGTTTATGTTCAGAATGAAACAATTTGAGGTCGCTGATAGGTTAAATTTGCTTCACATTTTTTAAACATTTATTAAATGATGCAAGCAGGAGCACATATCAGTGTTTGTGGTGTATTTGGTCAGCTCATGAGCTAAATTGCACCTTGAATCCCATAGCTCGTCTTGTGTTTGCAGAAGTGCTAGTGAAGTGAGCATTCATTTGGTCCAGCGGGAGAATAATTCAATAAAGCACATTTTGGCTTCACAATCTGGCCTCCCAGTTATTGCTGTGGCCACACCTTTATACCGTTTACATCTCTCTGTGTGTGTGTGTGTATGTTTCACACCCATTCGTCACAGTGTTTGTCGTATTCCAGCGAATCCTCCTTTTGAGTTCCTCTGCTGGCAAAATGGGGTTATAAGAAACGAGAAAGAAAAACATACTCCCTTTGACTGAGCTGATAGCAGGAGCACTATTAGAAAACTGTAGGGGTTTTAAAAGCTTCCTTTAGTACCAGACATTGATCTGGTCCAAAACTGTTGACATTTACAAGGAAGTTTAAAGCTGAAGGTGGATTTGTTGGGACAGAATTGTTCCCGTGTAGGTACCACAGCACATGGCAATGGATTATTTCAGACGTTGAGAGAGGGAGTGATTTACAGAAGGTCTTAGTTATGACTGTTAAAAAGAAGAGGACATGATGACCTGTGGTGCACCAGCAGAGGGAGCCCTAAACACCTTGCATCTGGACCCTGAGGGCTTACTGATGTAATTGGAGGGAGGATGCTCACAGGTCTTCCTTTTTTCTAGGAGTGTCCTCATCTCTGGGTCCTCTTTACCTCAGTCTATAGCGCATTCTCTGGCAGTTTTGTTGCTTTTGTTGCAGAATCATGTTCTTTTTGCTTTATTTAACTGGTAAACCCTAGACTCTAAGAAGGAGTTTGATTTCCTCTCGTGATGACTGTACACTACTTAAAAGCAAATGAATAATTTAATTGCTTATTTTGGATGTGAGGAGGGTGGAGAAAAACAGCACAACACTAAAAAATTTTTACTCAGTCACTGTTGGAAAATACAGCTTTTCATTGAACTGGCCTCAGGGTGTGCAGGGAAATCGCTTTATTGCCTCTCAGGGTCAACATGAGGGTGAGCAGTTTTAGTGCAAAGGCAAGCATGCTTTATGTTAAGCCTCCCCTCGATTTTAGTCACACACATGTACACACACTCGCTGCGATTCACACAAGTTCCTGACTTAGGTATAATGCTGGGTCAAAGGTCTCATCTGCTTTAATTGCTTCAATCTATAATGGTTGCTTGTAGTTATCGGCAGAGCCATAGCTCAGTGCGCGCGTGTGCGTCTGTGTGAGTGAGGCCGAGAGATTGCTGTGCTCCCATGTAACAGCCGTGACCTTGGACCAAACAGGATATAGATCTCCCCTCTCATCAGAGAGCAGCAGACTGAAGCAGCAAGCATGAGCATCCTCTCCTTTTTTTATAACTTCTGCTCCAATTTCTCTCTAATCCCCTTTTTTTTATATAACTGCTCTTCTCTGTTTTCTGTTTTCAGCCCTCCATTGTACCCCCCATTTCTTACCTTCTAGTTGCTTTTACTCTCTTGCTACATTTATTGTGACTTCGGATGAGCAGTTGGGCAGAGCCGACACATAGCTTCTGTAATGAAACTGGGTCGTTAGTGTACTTAGAGGTACACCAATCAATATTATAGCCATTTTCTGATTACTCTTTTTTTGTACCTGTGTGTTCTAGATGATGTAGATAAGCTTACCTTAACCATTACAATTTTTCTGTAGCATAAGGAGAATGGCTATTGGCTATCCTACACGTGTCTAGAAGTTGCAAAAAAACATCACCACTTATTAGTATAATTGGTCATCACCATTTCATACTAACTGGAAGGTGTAGAAGAGTGCACAATCCTGTTGTTGCTAACACTGTTGCCTCCAATCAACAACATGTTAGGATAAATTCCAGCCTGAAACATTTCTGCATGAAGTTTGCATGTTCTTCCCTTGCATGCATATTCTCTCTCTAGATACTCCTACCATCTCTTCAAGTTAATGAGTCTCTCTAAGTTTTTCCAATAATAACAGTATGCTTGCTCTCTTTGTTGCCCTGTGATGGAAAAAAAAGTTCCACATTTGTGGAAGTTGCTTTCTTGAGAAATAGTTGTTGGAAGTCTAAATACTTCCTCAAAGTTTTCCAGTATGAGCCTCAATCTCGCTTGCTTTTTCTGAACCTAAACGAGCTGCAGATGCTTTGACCTACAGTTTCCTTTTAAGTAGCTGATTGCATCTTGGTGCATTTTTCATCTGTTAAATTATTTTTAAACATCTCACTTAAACTGAAATCTACTAGCTCCGAGTGTTCGCAATAGCATCCCTACTGAAGAGTGTTGTTTTGCATGACCTGGCAATAGTTTGGAATAGTGCTTTGGCTCATCAGCTATTGATGTTACTCTTGAGTTTCTCATTGTTAAACTGATCCTAGGCAACTATTGAAACCACTTTGCTTCTCTGCACAGGCCCATAAACACATCCAAATGGATGTCTGTTCACAGGTCACACATAATGTCAGCATGGTGTGTTTGAAACCCAAGCACCACCTTGCATGCATGAGAAGGGAGGATGTGCAACAAATAAATTTTATTACCTGAAACAAGATGAATGCACCGACGTGTGTAGGTTAGGACGAGTCCAAAGCAGAATAACGCAGAAACAAAAGTGAATCTGACATTTAAAGCACCAATACACAGACTGACAAGAATCTAAAGGACAAAGTAACCATGGGAAGCTTGCTAATACGTAAACCGAATCCTGGTGTGCAGGAAGCAGAGAGTTAGACCAACTGGAAAATACAGGCTCTGGAAGTCAAGCAAGGACACAAACAAAGAACTGTAAAACCAAAACTAATGAAAAACAAAACACAGACGAGACAAATAAATGAAAACAAGATGGGAAGAAGATAAAAATCAAAAACAGTACAAACCCCCACAAACCACAGAATCAAGGCATACATGCATAACTACACCCACTCATCCTGTTTTAATGTATGGCTGGGGGCAGTTAGGTGGTCAGAGAATAGTGTCACATAGTCCGGGGGCTGACTGATAGATAGGGTTATAAATATGAGCCGGTGACAGAAAATGATTCTGCCACGAGGGCTTCGCCTCATCATGGATTCATTGTGCGTTTGGGAGTGTATGCGCGTGTGTGTGTGTGTGTGTGTGTGTGTGTGTGCTTCTGGGCGGTACAGCATGGAGCTGAGGGGACACAAATCAAACGAGAGAAGGACAAGAAGAACAAAGACTGACAGGTAGCCCAAGATAAAATAAACAGCTCAGCTTCCATACTGAGCCTTTGTGTTGTCGTGCAGGGCACAAATTTTTTTTACCGCAATGGTTTGAGTGTGAAGATGTGTAAGCATTCGTAGCGGCATTCTTGGTAAACATTGCCTGGTAATGCTTTATATGACATTACCATCAAATGTATTGTTTCATCTATACAATAAAGCACAAAACACAATCAACTCATTGAATTAACACATCAAATAGCTCCTTGTGGTTTTATGTGCAGTTTATGGTGTTCAAATTCATTGTTGCTGTGAAATAACGGCACTGAATTTGGTTCGGCACATAAAACTCCCCATAAAACATGTATTGCAAAGATGTAACAAGTCATGCTCATTAGGACCAACTGAGGTGGCAGAGGAGCAGTTGAACTTTCTTTTAATGTTAATGAAGTGGGGAGTACTAGATTTCCTATCAGGAACTGGTATAGAGCAACTAACTTGACTGGTTCATGTTTCCTTAAAAACAAAAAACAAGCTATTATATTTGTTCTCCGTGTTTGTTCAGGCATTAGCTACTATTTTGATCCTTTTGGGTCGTTCAGAATGGAGCTCAAAAAGTGAATGGCTCAGAATTTCGATTTGTCTGGTCATTTACCTTATATGAGCAGTTTTTTTTGTCACTTTTCTGAGATAGATTAATTTTTCCCGATTAAGAGGAAATGTTTACTAACCCTTTGTTTCTGAACGTGAAACAGTAAGTCTCTGTTGGGTAACTTATTAAGTAAAATATAAAGCACGAAATGTGTAGTGAGTAAGTGAATATTTAGAATTTAGTAACTATCTTACATACATAGGAAGAGAAAATTCCCTTGACTGTGACTACAGTCATAAGAAAAGTGCACCCAGTGACTCAATAGTCAGTAAACGCCTTCACCTTGATGTTATTTTCCGTTTAACTTTATGAGCTTCTTACAGTGTTGAGGTGGGCTTTTTACCCACATTTCATTACAGAATTGCTTTACTTCCTTGAGGTTTGCAGGTATTTATTTGTGCATAGCTATATTGTTTCAATAGGCTGAGGTCTGGAACGACCCAGTTGAGTTTTTTTTTTTTTTTTTTTGCTTTTCAGTCATTTCATTGTAGATTTACAGTTGTGTTCTTTTCCATGACTCACAGTCTAGGTGCTGTAAAACAAGCCCACACAATCACTCCTCCCTCACCATGTTTCACAGTTGGTATGAGATGTTTGTACTGACATGCTGTCAGTACAAACTTGGTTTTGGCTACATGTGGAGATGTGTGTTATGACCAAGTTTCTCCACTTTGGCAATCTGCCCAAAGGACACTGTTCCAAAAGCCTTTGGTTCATTTTGATGCAAACCTAAATTTAGTATAGCTAAATGATGCTTTCATGATCTTTTCAGGGGAACTCGTATGTTTCAAGTCTTTCCTACTGTCATGATCTTTGACATTTGGACCTTTGCTGGAACTTCCAAGATTAGCAAATATCCTCAGTATTTTCCACTTGTTCATTGTTCTTCTCTATAAAGGAAATAATTATTGTTTATTTACTAATTTAAATTGTTTGTAAGTAACTTAAATCCTTTCCCAGATTGATGGGGAGAAACTGTAAAGGAAATTGCAATTCCTATCCCTGGCACTGTGGTGATATACAACTGTGTTCTCCAGACCAACAAAATGTATTGCTCATTTATTATTAGGAAGTGATCAAATAATCAAACACATTTGGTTATTGTTAGATCCTAGCTGTGTCCTTCCTTTTAAATCCAAAGCAGCAATGATGTACCTATTTTTTATTGTAATATCCCTTTGCCACAGCTGTACCTGCAACAGAACTCTTTGAATCCCCATAGTTTTGAATTTTCATTAGCAAATTAACAGGTAGTTACTATAGTTCAAGTTGTAATGTGTTTTTCTGTTATTTTTATGTCAACAATGAGTTAGAGATTGTCTTTACTTCAAATCTGTGTTCTTAATCATTTTCTGTGTGAAATGTGACCAAGTATTCTGATACACTTGGTCAGAATAACCTTTTCGTGTAAAAAAACAAAAAAAAGGAGCCGTTTCATTGAATTAAATGGTGAATCGTTTTAGCTTTAACTTAAAGTACCACTTCAGTTCTCACAGTAAGGGGCTCATATATGTCTTGACAGTTTGTAAAGCTGAATGATTCCTGTAGGATGCAGAGTTCATTAATGTCAGAGAAACCCTTCTGTCATTTTCTGGTGTCTGATGGCTGTGCTGAGGTTTGGGTGTAAGTGGGCTCCCACCTCTTCACCATCAGCACGTTTACTGACCCCTTCCCCCTCTCTGAACAAGCCCTTAACTGCTACTCCAATCGCTGATCAGTGGGCCTTGACCACTGTCAGGCTTGTCCTCTTCTCTCTCTTTTTCCCTTGCTCCCTCTCCACCTAGTCCTGAACATTTTTACTTGAATCAAATGTTTTATTCTCATGTTTGTTCTGCAGGCTTATTTTGTGCTGTGCCTGTTTTGTGCTGTGATAGTGTAGCATTCAGCTTCGGATTTAGTCTGTCTGCTGGCAAATCTAGTCTTTTCTCAAAGACTAGATTTTATCACTTAATTACAAATGAAAATGGTTTTGTGATCTGAAAACGTAATTTATTTGCATTTAATTTATTAATAGTTTTAGCAAACACCATCTAATCAACTCATGTTTTATTATCTTGTTTCTATTTAAGATTGTCACAATTTTAGCAAGCATTTAATTAGTCATATATATTTAGTATTTTATTTCTATTTATTGTGTGACACATGCATGTTCTGTATGAGAAAATATCTCCACAAAATAGTTGATTGACAACTGACTGATTCAAAATGCTCATCCACAATTAATGTACTGAGTAAACTGGAGTTTCACAATAAAACCTCCCACATACCTTGCCTGTTAATATTATCGAGATATTTATTGCATGCTAATTTTTACTATAAAGAACAACACAGTTTAATTTAAAAAAATCAAATTATTTTGTTCCCCGTTTTTCCATGACTGCTCTTTCACACACACAGTGAGAAGTCGCTTCTGCTCGTAATATATATATATATATATATATCACATAGTGAAACTATTCAGAAAGAGTGGAAAACATTAATTTGAATGTTGTTTAATAAAATTCTTAAATTCTTAATGCAAAATTGTAATCTGCTAAAATAATTTTTGGAAGGTTTTAACCAGAAATGAATAATTACCCACAAATCTTGGATCAATACCTCTTAAAAATATAAATGTTACCCGTTATGTTTGCATGTGCAACACTAATAATAATTACTATAATTACTACTTTTGAGATAAGTTGCAGGTCACAAAGTCTCATCATTTTGAACTGATGTGAGCACCCAGAACAGAAGCCGGCCTAAGCACACTTTTATGTGTCATGTGATTTCTTCTTTGCCTCTAACACTACAGCTAACTCCAGAGACTCCAGGCCAATTTACCCTCCTGTGACCAACCACTGTGTGACAGCTCTCTGTGCGTGTGCGTGTGTGTGAGTGTGTATGCTCTGTCTGTCAGGCGGAATGCCTCAAGAAAGAGAACAAAAAAAGGTCAAGAAGAGTAGAAAAAAAATGCACATTTGAAGTAAACGACATTAGAGACATTCCTAAACCATTAGCTCTGAATTACCTACATTATCTCTTATTCTCTACTCTTGGCTCTTGATAGCTGTTTAATTCAGCTGAGCAGAGCGTGCCACAGTATCTGCGTGTGTCTGGTTTGTGCAGCAACTTATTTCTGAATTCCTGAGGTTTCTTTGTGCGTGCTGCTGTGCTTTGTTTTGCATGTTTGTTGCTCTGCGCCCTTGATGAGTCGTGGACGTACTAGATGAAGAAGCTTGTTAAAGAAAAAACAAGTGTCTGGATCTGACTGGGTGTCAGAGTTCAACATTGTAAGCATTCAACAAGCATGCACAGGCGAACCGAAGACCCAATCCCCCCTCCCCACATACTCCTGAGCCTCTTCAAGCGACAAACTAGTGCAGTGCTCCTGTCATTGTCTGTAAGAATATCCTCCTTTCAGTCCCTGCTAGCGCTGTCAGCAGCACAGGCTAATATGCCTTCTGCTGCAGTGGAGCTCCGATGTCGCAAGCTTTTCATGTGAGAAATATTCTGAGTTTTTACTTTTGCAGATCTGAAATGAATAAATTGAAGGTTGGCAAAAATGTAGACAGCTACATCCCTGCTAATTTTACTGTACCCTTACCTCTTTCAAGCCAGCTGTCCAGAGTACTTTAACATCACTTCATGATGTTAAAACAAAAGTGATTTGGGCAAAGACAGGAGCATATAAACAGGGTGGGTGGATGAGGGAGTTCTTTGTGGATGTGGTTTGGCCCAGGGCTTCCCACAGATGTTTGGTCAGATTAGGATATGTAATGTTTGGAACGGAGTTAATGCCTGAAGATCTATTTCATGTTCCCAAGAAGTTTTCTTCTTTTTTTGGGTGGCGGTACATTTTCCTGGTGATGTTCTTCTGTAATTTGATGAGCGGTGTCTGTCAGAGTAGCATCAATATGCTTAATGTGCTCCGGATAATTATGTTTTTAAAAGATTGCTATCAGTCAGTCAAGTCCATGACTAAACTCTGCTTGTGATCTCTGTTGGTTTACTATCATTTAAAGTCAGTCACACTACAAAAATGACGTGTTTAGATTTAGAAATTTTCAAAAATCAGGGTGTATTGTTAAATGCGTAGCTTGAAGAACTGTTGTCATGGACCGTGCTGTAAATGCGCTTTTGGTGACCTGTCTGATTAACCCTGTGCTGAAGCTCTATACGAAATCTCTCCTTCAGAATCTTTTGTTTATACTTATGTTCATTATGTTATACCGCTGGAGTGTATAGTGTCACTGTATCGCCCTCTTAATTACAGAGTTTATAGGCATATAGGTGATGATTGTTTAAAGCGGTATTGGTCTGGTGGTTTCCATGACCTTGTGACTCAGAATATTATTGAACATAAACTCCTGATTAAGTAATGCCTTGTTGAAAGTGCTGAATGTAGAATATTGCAAATGTCTGTAGAATATTGCAAATGACAGTTTGACTAGTGCCATTTTTACCTGTTGGCTGGCTAGCACCGTTTTAATGCATATAACATCCATCCATCCATTTTCTATACTCCCTTGTCCCTTAGGGGTCAGGAGGTGCTGGTGTCTATCTCCGGCTAACGTTCTGGGCGAGAGGCGGGGTCACCTTGGACAGGTCGCCAGTCTGCCACAGGTTAACACGGAGACAGACAGGACAAACAACCATGCACACACACACTCACACCTAGGGAGAATTTGGAGAAGCCAATTAACCTGACAGTCATGTTTTTGGACTGTGGGAGGAAGCCGGAGTTCCCGGAGAGAACCCACACATGCACAGGGAGAACATGCAAACTCCATGCAGAAAGACCAGGGCCGGGTAGTAGTTGAAATATTCTCACATCTAATGTCCCTCTGTTTGCATCCATTTGTTTTTTACCCCTTTAATAACAGTCAATGATATACACAAATAAACAGTTGTCAGAAACATGAATGTATGTTTTTATTTTATTTTATATACCTGAAAGAAATTGTTTTTCTTTCAGAAGACTGATTACACCAGTCTTCTGATGTAATCTACCATCTGGTGTGAAATAATTTATGTCAAAACAGGAGCCAATTGTTGAACCAGATGTTTGCAAGTGTTATTTTGCTATTTAAGGGGGAAAAAAATTAAAAGTAATATTCTGTCTAAACAGCTCTGCTCTGAAGCTGTAACTCAGCCAACTCTTATTCAGAAACCCCCATTTATGCATGCAAGGTAAAACCTAATTGAATTTTCCTCAGTAGAATCAGCTTTCATGCTCAGTAATCTGCACCCGTCCAACAGTTATGTAAATAGACATAAAATCCAGTAATATTTCCCTGCACAATTTTTATTATAATTGATTTTAATTGTTCTAATTTAGTCCAGGCCAAATTGAAATGAATTTAACTTTTTTCTTTGCAGAGGTTTACAAAATCATAGAGACTAGATAGTGGAGAAGCTCTGAAAAATGTGGCGAATCAAAGCAGAAGCAGGATTAGACTTTAATTTTTGCCAATTAAATTATTCATAGATAGAGTTAGTTTGCACAAGGCAATAAGGCTCAACGACTTTTTTTCTCTGAAATCAATTTGGATTCTGTTTTCTTGTAAAAGAAACAGTTTGGAAATTAAATGAGCATCATTACTGCAAAAAAGAAAACTTCCCACACACTTAAAAAGCCAAACATAATTCCAATAAAAAATGGGACATCTAAAAATTCCCTTAATGAAATATGAAGAAAACAAATGTCTTGAACACATCTTTTCTAAAATGGAACTTAAAATGCTTAATGAAGACTATGGAATAGTAAGGATTGTGACTGGCAAGTATCTATCAGCTGCTTTCTCTGCATTTTGTTTTACTGTAATGCTTTTCCAACATGCTGAAATTTGATAAAACTTACTTGAAAATTTTCATTTCTTTGTCAAAGGGCCGAAAAATGGTTTATTTTGACAAATACATCACATATAGTAAAAGTCATCTTGAGATTGGAGGGAGATGCTGCAGTACCTAGCTTCAATAAGACTAGATGAAGGAAAGATGAGAGTGTGCACAGTGAAAGAGCTCAAGGACTGATTGAGAGCCTCTGGTGGTTTCTGGATGAGTGGAGAGCAGTCTGATGAAAAGACAGCAAGTGTAGCTGTCTTGGTAGGATGCCCATTTATTCCTAAAGTTCAGAGCTCAAGTCCTCCCACTCCTTCATCCTGCTCTCCATCCGCTCATTTGTTGCCCTGACAACACTAGCGCCTGTTGAACTGCACTCTCACTGGAGAGGAGGAAGGGGGAAAGGTTTGTGTGTGTGTGTCGTGGGAATATTCAGAGATATTAAAAGTGTATCTGTCCGTCTACTGGTGCAGTTACTCAGCAGAGTTTAGATGCTGAGTAACTAAACAAAAGCAGAGTTAGTTATCATTCTGGGCTTTATCATACCCAGAATGATAAAAAAAAACTCATTCTGGGCTCAGGGACAAAAACGCTGTAAAGTGGCTAAATTATATGAAAACAGAAAAAAGGCAAAGTGTTTTGACGTGTTTTATTACCTGATATCAGTTCAACTACAGTTGAGTAAGGGGTTTGTCTTCCTGAAGATTGCCCCACAGGTTGACATTAATTGGTGTTATTATTGCCAATCATGGTGTTGGTTCCAGTGACTGGCTAATTATTAGACTTTCAGTGTGTGCCTATGTGTGTGTCTGTGGATATACACACATCACAAACAATACCAGTCCATCTAGTACCAACAAACACGCCATGTTTCAAGCTTTTAATATCACTATTATTAGTGATATTATCATTATTAGTGATATTTTGTTGTCATTTTGACAACAAAAATCTGCTGGTTTTGTTAAGTTTAGGACATAAGATATTGTATATGGGAATCAACGTTTGTTAGAGGAAATCTAGATTCTTTAATAATATGAAAATAGCAACAGATTCTATGACATTCAGTGACTAATGAATACTATTGAAGAAGCAGAATGTGGAAAAAATAATAATGTTAAAAGCTTTGTTGCCTTGGATTGTGTTCACTTGCAGTGAACTTTAAACTTTACATAGAAATTGAACTGCTGCATGTCAAAACATTACCAAAGCACAACATTTGTGTTTCTAACATACAAATGTGAAACTCTGTGAAAGTGAAATCCACAATTTTTGTTATTTCTTATTGGAAAAAAACAAAACAGCATAAATATGAACATCGGGCTACTTACTAATGGAAATAATTGCACTCATGCTATTCGCATAACTCCCACTACTGTGTTGTAGTTTATCTGAAAATGAATGATCAACAACTCGTTTACATTTCCTTTTAAATTTTTCTGTTTGCAGAAGATTTTCACTGCAGGACCTTGATTACTCGGAGCTCTGATTAGCATTTTCTTGAAGAAAAAAAACCAAGTTTTATTAAAGAAGGAGAAACTCAATCAAAGAAAAAGCAAACAAACTTCGCATAATGAACATAGTGGAACTTTAAACTCTTGCACTTCTAAAACTTTTGTTTCTGGTGCAAATGTTTTTGTGGCACCTTTATTAATTAGTAGCTGGACAGAAAGAAGAGCAGAGAGAAGCGGAAGAAATGCAGGAAATGGTCCAGAGATGGGAATCGAACCAAAGTTAACTTTACCACTGAGCCACCTGGTGCCTCACATCTACCTGTTTACGTTAACCGTCATCGATTTAAGCTGAAAAGATCTAATGAACTCATTATGTAGTCACTTATTGTGCTCACTGCCGAGGCTGTGTGGTGGTCTTATTGAGCGGTCTTTGTCTTTGTGGCACTGGCACCGTCTTAAGGTGTGTGTTTGTCTTGTTTTGTGAGTGTGTGTTTGGGTGTGCATGTGGCTGATTGTGTGTAAGCGTCCTGGCTCTTTTGTGTGCCAGTCTAGCTGTTGGCAGCTTTGTTTGATTTCTGGCGTGTGGATTGCAGCTTCTCGCGGCCCAGCTGAAGCCATGGACGGCGTCCAACAAGAGAGAGGCGGAGAGACATTGAGCGGAGAGAAAGAGGGAGCAAGAAAAATAAAACACGGGAGACACAGACACCCCAGAGAGAGGAAACGGCACTGAGGGGGAAAAAAAGACACAGAGGGAGATGAAGAGACAAAAAAAGACACTTGGATGTTGAAGTTTGAGAATTTTAGAGCGTCGTTTGTAGAGGAATTTGTGATTCAAAGGTTCACACCGTCCACCCCCACTTTCTCCTCATCTTTCACTTCCAGAATGTAAACCTCACAGTTTGATGCTGAAAATCGATGAGACAGCTTGTCTCTCTGTAACCAAACAGCCTTCGCAGTAATCAGGTCACATGTGTATATCCACGGAACTGAGCGTTTAGTTCCTCTGGTAAGACCCTGGGAAAGTGAAGGTAATGTTTGTCCATGACTCACATTTTTACTCTTATGCCGTCTCAGAGCAGCAACATTTGAAAGAAGCTGCAGCGTGGGCGTAATAAGTCATATTTGGCTGCTAATCAAGCTGGGAATTTGATTTCACAAAACATGTCTAAGAGTGAGTGATTTTGTTTTAGATTATTAAAGGAGAACCATGGATTAGTTTTGTCGCAGATTTATAATGTATATGCTGCTAACCTTTTAGCTTCCTAAGCTAACTAGACATTTAGGGTTATCTGCCAAAGTCTCACCTCTCACAGCATGTAAACATTTGCCCATTTTTTTCTTAAATAGCCTCTTACATCACGTTCCTCCTCTGACTTCATTTCTTCACACCTCACTGTCAGAGATGACAATGCAGCCTCGTAGTACTTGCTTAATACATTAAAAAAAAGGGAAACAATTTTTATTTTTGAGTGTCCAATTGTTGAAAATTGTTTGGTTCCGATATCTGTCTTATCTTTAGTGATTTTCAATGTGGTTCCTATTAAAGTCCCTATAGAACACATGGAACAAAGGTAAAGTCATCAGATTACATGGTAATAGACAGATTATGATCGTCATAGACTTAAACACAATACAGGCTTTACATTTTTCTCTCATCTTTTGAACACACACACACATACAGGATACACACAGGCTATTTGCATACTGGCTGTGTCAGCAGACTGGGATCCATAGGTTATACATTATTGATGAGTCCAGTCATTGATTGCAACTAATAAGTGCTATTGACAATAAGTGTGAAGAGTGGAGAAAAAGTGTTTATGTGTAGCTTTATGTAAGGCTTCAGTTTCGCAAAGGCTGCAAAATGGCTTTTGAATATGTAACGATATTAGTAGCACTTTAGATTAGCTGGTGGCTCTAAGCTCTTTTTGGAGGCTTTGCACTTTGGTCGGAGGTGCAGATTATCTGGGTTGTCTTTCCAAAAGGTTTATTATATCCACAAACCAATTTAATGAATAGGGGTCAAATTTTAACTCAGTGGTTCCCAAAGTTGGTCCTTGTGGCCCGACATCCTGCATGTTTTAGTCTCTCCTGGTGGTAGCAACAACTTTTCAGCTTGTCAATGTTCTTCTTAGACCTCCTAATGAGCCATCATTTGATCCAGGTGTGTTTTAGAGAACTAAAACATGCAGGATGCTGGCCCACCAGGACCGACTTTGTAAACCACTGGTTTAAGTCAAGGTCAAGAGGTCAAGTTGACTTCAGCTAGTCACTGTGAGTAGTTCTCTTGAAGTGCAGGAGAGACGGCTTCAAAGCAACTTACAGGATTTATTACCTATTTACAGAAACATTAAAGAATGACATCTTACACCCAAATCTCTTATGAAGCATAAAAAGAGCAAAAACCGGAACATTATCTTCTGCCACCATGGAACAAAAAGTTGCACAAAGTCAAGTCTGACTTTTTTTTCCAGGAACATTAAAAACTAATCACATTTGATTATTTGAGCGCATCCAGTTGCTGCTGTTTGCAAATCTTGTCATTGTTTTTATAAGAGTGTAAAGCTGCCAATTTATTGTGCACATATAACGTGTGGCATAATATTTCGGTAGCATTTGCCAGGGTTTGCAGTTCCCCAGGGTTTGCAGTTCCCGTTTTGTAATTTACCCCACCCAGTTCCTCATTTTTCATCTTGGAAAAATTTGTTTCGTCACGTGATTGCAACTCGTCGACATGAACTGCAGAACAAAATATCAACTGGTCTAAAAATTCAGAAGGTGACGCTACCCCCTTTGGTGTATTAAGACAAATCTGTAATATGTTAAAGTTATACGTTAACATAATACTCTGCTATTTCAGTGGAAAACACAGCACACTGCTATTCAGTAAATTTCAGCTATAAACTAAATGGTGGTTGTAGCTGTTGTTGAAATACAATATGTATGAAATTACTTTGTGGATTTAAACCAACTCAACTCCCAGTCAGATTTGATTTTTTAAATCCTGCGTTAACTTGCAGAAATCCTGTTGCCAAATACTCATCAGAGATGGGACTGCAAGTTAGTACCAGTGACTGATTGTCTTAATTGGGTCTGTAAGTGTGAATGCATAGTTCTTTTCTAAGTGTCCGTGTGTGCTGCATCATTTAGCTGGAGCACCACTTCCTGAGACAAAATGGTTTTATTCAAGGCTAACGCAGGCTAAAGTCCAGGTAGCTGCCTCCAGTAGTTTTTGTAAATAACTTTGTTGCCTTTCAAGCATGTAAAATATTTCACCTGATTTGCACGGTTTAACCCGAGACAGTGAATGGAGAAATAATTCATTTGTTTGTTTTAACCAGCCCAAATGTCGAAGAGAACAACATATTCACCAGCAGAGCCAGACAGCTGATGAATGAAAGATTTACACATGCTCAATTGCTTATCAAAACAGTTGTCAAAACAATGACTCTAGTTCATGGAAGTAGACTCGACACATCTAGCCTACAACAATTTGTTTTTTATGTAACGCGATACATCAGATCCTGTTTTACAACAAGATACACTTTGGCTGCAATGAGGAAAACTAGATATTGTAAATCAGTGGAAGTAAATGTTAAAAAAGATAATCTTAAACACTTTCATTTCAAGAATGTGCCGAAACAGCATCATGACGCAACAGTAACAAGCCTTTATCTCTTTTCTATCTATCCCTGATAGATGATTATACTGGGGAGTATGTAACTCACCACTCTCTTTTAAAATCATATATGATTACACTATTATGTCCTGCTTCAGCATGGCACTCTAAAGCCCTGCAACTCTAGGAAAACACTCTAAAGAGTCTTTAGCTGCTCTAAATACACGCACAGGCTGGAGGTCTACTCTGACCTTTTGCTGCACAGCACCTCTCCTCTGCTCTGCCCGTCTCATCCCTCTCATTTAATCTATCGGCTCAGCTCCACTGGGCAGCGTCTCTGTCTGCTTTATTATACAATGCGTACAATTATATTGCTTGACTGCGATGTGAGCACACGTAGACACAGGCAGAAAGACTAGGTGAACTATCACACGCACAAAATTCACATACGCTTAGGTCTCCACAGCATGGCAGCCCACCCTGCTGTCATGGGGTGTTGGGTTGAAAAAAAAGGCTGTCTGATGAACAGCATGAAAACCAGAAGCAGAGAGGGACAGAAAGTAACAAAAGAAAAGCTATTTAGTCACATACATCAGTACAGGCACTTTTAATTCTCTAAGAGCACTTAGTCACATTACTAAAATTGTAATGCATTTAGATTATTGCTTCTCATAAAAATAAACATTTTGGTTTTAAATGTTTAGTACCTTAAACAGCGTTAAATCTTTAGCTCACAAATTTGATTAGTGATCTGGGGGCTGAAGGTATTAACCTTAAGATTTTTAATAGAGAACATGTAATCTGGCAGAAGACACTGTGTGCTTGACAGAGGAAAAACTGAAGGAAGAGACGCAGCGGTCTCTGCAGATGGATACTGATTAAACATTGATGGTCGGAGGTGCTGATTAGGACCTGAGTGAGTCAGTCCTGAATAAATCCCCTCACCTAAACAGGTAATAACTAGTCGCATGTATTGGCCTTGAACTTCCCTCGATAATTTGTCTAGGTTTTCATTGCGCCTCCTGTGGGTCTTTATGGTGCTTTGTTGACTCATTTTTACCTAATTCACTGTGCATTCATTAGTCTGTTGAGCCTAGTTACAGAGGATTTAACTTGGTTCAAAATCTAGTTTAAATGGAAAATGTTTCAAGGTGAGCTAAATGATTTACTTTGCCTTGAAAAACATTTTTTTTACACTCAAATACTTCAGAAAAACAATTTCAATAATAAGCTAAGTTAATTTGAGTTAATAAAAAAAATGCAGCATTCACAGGAATAAGTCTTTATTTTAGAACTTTTTTTTATTTGTGCTTGGTTTTGCTACTTATGAGTTTCATTTTTATCATGTCTAAAAGTGAGAAATATGGGAAAAAAGGTAGCTCAGGACTTTATCAATATATGACACAACGGAAACTTGTGATAGGAATAGAGTCACCAGCTCCTTAAGAGCCTTGGTGCAACCATGAGTAGATGCAGCAGAAAATCTCACTTTTATACACAAGATCATTTCAGATTTTACGTGTGAAGATTTCAATTCTCACTAAAATATTATTCCAAAGCCACCATATGTAATAATAGCTAAACTAGTTAAGCTGTATCAAGATCTATTTGGCCCAAAAAGTCATGTCAACTTAATGCTACACATGTAGAAGTTAAGAGTCTGGATGCTCCTGTGCAGCTGTCCTTAATATGAGTATTTTCATATCCATAACGATCATCAGTATATGGTAGTCATTTTGTAGAAATTCTCGACTCCAAAGACTTTCTCAGAAAATGTATTTTGAAATTCAAATGCTTTGAAAAATAATTGAAAGTCAATTTGTGATTTCTTTTATGTTTTACACTTTGAAGATTTGCATCTTTTTTGGCTTTTTTTAAAAACCTTTTTGAGTGAAAAACGGTGTTTTGTTTTTTACTGCTTTCTCATAGACTATATTTATTTCCCCTTACATCTTTATTTTGAAGTTAAAATTACAAACCAAAACTAATTGTGATTCCAGTGTTAAAACACTCCAAAGCAACACATTACGCATTGCATGACTCATGAAAACATTTTGAGATCATTTAGGTGGTTGTTTTTAGTTGAACATAATGTTTGGAAGAAACAAAATATATACTTGTTTTTTTCTTGAACATTAACTGCTAATGTTTTTGCTTTTTTCCCCCCCTTCTGTTGTTGCAGTTACTTTATTAGACTCCATGTCAGCACTGGCCGACCTCGGCTGGGAGGCTTACCCTAATGAAGGGGTGAGTATCTGCTCTACACACACACACACACACACACACTATTTTTATGCTGGAGCTGCCACCAGAAGTATGACTGATTAAATCAAGCAGGTTGTGCTCTCCTTGGAAAACAGGCATGATGTCAGCAGTTCAACTGGGGAGTATCTCAAAAAGCAAAGAGATCTTAGGCACCTGATGCTAAATTTGAGTGGTGGGAGAATTTACGGATTATTTCTGCTGTGCTGAAAATACGTTCACTTTGAAGCATCGATTCCTGGTGGTGCTGCAACTTTTTGGATGAGTTGAAGGGACCACTGAAGGAGTGTAAATATTCTTACATAACAAAGATGGTGTGTACAGATCTCTGGTGCTCAAGTGCAACATGCAGGGGGAAGAGTGGCGGGGTGGGGGTTGTTGCATAACTGGCCTTTTACAGGTACAGGAACCAGGGGAGCCTGGAGTGCAGTCACCATGACTCAGAAAATGACAAGAAGAAGAGAGGAAAAGAGTAATAACGCAGCGGGGAAAGCATAAGGGCACGTTCAATAGCCCGAGATCTGTATGTCACTGTAGCTTGCTGAATGGCTCAGAATTAATTTTATTTCCTCCCATCCTTTGCTTCCCCATTCAGCATCAGTGTATTAAATTGCAGGATGCCACATGCGGTTTCATGGTTTTGTGCAGCTGAGAAACGACTAAAGTGAGCAGAGCCAAGCAATGTTGTTTTCCCAAGCAATCAAGTGTGTAAAGTTCTCCTAAGTGGAATACTCCATTTGTTGGGTCATATTGTGGATGTTTGTGTGTGCATTTGTTTAGAGTCCCTATCGAAGCAGATTGGGACTCAGTGGTTCGGTTTAGAATATGCATTAGATCCAGGTGAGTGTGGACTGACAGTATCCAAACAAATAACTCTGAACAATGAAGAAACTGACTTAATTCTGAGTATGTATTCAATATCAGGGTCAATTTCTTCTTTAGGATCACAATTTTCAGTGAGGAAATGTTTTCCTTCAAACAAATTCTGAAGAGTAAAATTTATGTTTAGATTTCCCACTAACAAAAATACTACAACACTAACAATTGAAGTAGTTGAGGCTGTTTCAGCGCCTTTTTGTCCAAGTTTAGTTAAAGAGTTTAACAAGCTGTTTGTGCGCTTTGTGCACAACAAGGACAACATTTCTTACCGCAGATTTTGGGTTACAGTTTTAAGTATTCACCTTCTGTAGCCGATTCATAACAGCTGGTATGTACAGTCAAATTCACATGTTGACAACATCTACATAGCTTCACTTTGATTAGAGCTGCTGTGGCATTTGACTTTATTAAAATAGCTTTTACATGATGAATTCTGATAAACTTAGTTTTTAAAGCTTATTCCTGATTTCACAAAAATAAAGCTGCCATGAAAAGCTTGACCCAAATGCTTGTTTTTTTTTTTTTGTTTAAAAAAAAAATGTCAAGAGAAAAATCACACAAAGGCCACAAGACCAGGAGACATGATGGAGGCAACAAGATGAGCTGACCAGCTGAGGGATATTTAAACTGCAGAGTTGATAACTGGACAAGGAGCAGGTGGTTGATTAGAAACTGATTGCAGCTGTGAGGGAAAGCAAGTAACTGAAGTTGAACAACCTAATAAATCAAAAAAATGGCCGATAAAACACACAGAGAACAATGGAATCGGATATAAATACCAAAATAAAGCAAAATGCAAAATGAAATTTCCAAATACAATGACAGAACTGACAGATGAATTATTAAAGCTATGTTTAGACGATTGGGAACCTTCGGATACCTTTTATTTATCCAAGACTATTATTTTCTCCCAAATAGCCTCTGGAAGAGTCCATCTGAGTTATAGCGTCTCTGTGCCAAAAACTGCGATTGAACCGTTTAAACATCAGAATGCTTTGTAGAACAGACCTCCAGTGTGTTAGGGAGTGTTTATGAAGATTTTAATAGTTAACCAGGTTATGGGAACATCTGCACACATTCCTGCTGTCTTGCAGTCTGGTCTGCTGTGCTAAAAGGATTGCTGTGTCTGTTTTCATTTATCATTTTGTGCCTTTATGGGGGAATGCATGCCTTTGTCCACTTTAATCCCATAGAGATGAGCCTTTACCATCTCCCCTGAGTTGTTACACTGAAGCCAGACTTATGGTACTACTGGGAATAAAAACAACAACGAAACAAGAACAGATATGTATTGGCTAATTTATTAGTCTAG
Organism: Phalloptychus januarius; assembly: GCA_902982915.1. Lineage (NCBI taxonomy): Eukaryota > Metazoa > Chordata > Actinopteri > Cyprinodontiformes > Poeciliidae > Phalloptychus > Phalloptychus januarius. The sequence goes on along the minus strand of CADWAE010000466.1, from coordinate 8,723,887 downwards.
TTTCAGAAATTCATCTTGTATCCTCATCATTCATTCTAAAACAATCATTTTGGCACATATAAGCCAAGTATTTGAAGCCAAGAAGATGATGAGAGTGAACTACAGTACTTGTAGGTCTTGTAAATTTACTTTACACCCAAATTGACAGGCTGTGGCAAGGAGAAAACCATATGTGTTGCTTAAAGTATTCTTCAAGCCATGTAGGGGATACGACAAGCATGTGGAAAAAGATTTTCCTTTAGATAGATTTCTACTGAATGTGTTTTTATTACGATAACATATTGTAGAACTGTCTGTAATTTTGTTTTTATGTACAGATTTGTAAAAGTTGTTAAGCCCAGCACACATTATGTAACTTCGACAATTGTGCATTACTTGACTCGTACGAGGTCAACTTTATATTTACTCTGCATAGTAGAAGAAAGATTGCATGACTTGTTGCTGATTCAAGCTCATGACCAGAGAGTTTCTGTCATGGCAGACGATTTCGAACGCAGCTTTAGAGACTGGAGTAGAAGCTATAGTGGAATTGGTTAAAACGTTTATTTGTACGAATGACTCAAAGTACATACTTACATTCAATTTAGATTCTATGGAAAGTTGCTGTTCCTAAAAGATATTTGCACTGTTTTCAAACTTCACTTAAAAGCCTTATAGTTACTTCACTTTATGTTCATGCACTACTTTGCTTTGATGTATCACATGGAGACCCACACAAAAAATACACACTGAAGTAAGTTGTTGTAGCGTGACTTAATGTGGAATAGTTCAAAAAGTATGAAAACTTCCGCAAGGTGCTGTAAATGAAAATAAAAGGCCTCCAGGTTTGCCTACAGACAGAGAGACACAAAATGATAGAAGAGGAGCCAGGGTTGTGAGAAGTTTCTGTGTTTCATATCAGAGGATTATCTAGTTGACCTTTGAACCATAATCCTGAGGATTATTCCCAGTGAGAGCCAATTCCCACTAATATGTGACCAGTGTCTACCCGAATTAGCCCAAAAGGACACTTGACCCTCACAGGTCATCGTTAATCCAGGTCGCATAGGGCCGGATATGGCCGAGACTAAGCAGAGCGACCCACTTCTGTCACGGTTTGGCGGGGGTTGTTCCTCGCGAGAGACATAAAACAGAGACGTCCTAATGATGTTTGAAAAGAGGAGCCCCCACAGCCTCTCAACTCCCCAAGAGGCTCCTCATCCTTTTTGTTTTCCTTCCCAGGCTCTATGTCTGTTTTCCCCAAACTCCGCATTCTGTTAAGCCAAGGCTTGCAGGCCAATTATGTCCGCGTAGGTGTAGCCATCAGATGGTTACAGAAGGATGGATATTAGTTTAAGCTGGTGAATGGTTGAACTTCAACCCCAATCTGACATCTTTGCTTCACTTCAAAGCAATCAGATGAGCTTCAGGTTGATGGATCAAGGAGACATTTTTTTTTTTAAATCATTCTCAACTTTAATTAACTTTTGGACAAAATGAACACTGAATGTATGGTATACATTTGTGGACATGGGATGTGAAGAACAAGAAGAGAGTTAACTCTTGAGCCTCCCCAAACATTTCCCAGTTGTACTTTCAGCTTTTAGGCTTTTGTATCAGTGGCTGATATTTGGGGTAACAAAGTTGTTTCACACACACCTGTCCTTCACACCAGAGGAAAAGTGATGATGAACAGACTCGCCAACTAGGGAAATAAGTTGCTCACCAGGAAATGGCAGTAATCCAGCCACTCCAAACTCTGCTTACAAAGAAATAAACAAAGACATTATTATAAAGCCCTCTTTATCCCTCAATGACTATTCCCATAAATGCTTTAATCACCAATCCCTTGGGACTCAGCTCTTTGCGTTTGTGTGGGTGGATGTGTGTGTGACCGTCCTGTGATGTCCGACTGCTCTCAGCTCCGCACAGATGGGTCTATTTAGCTGCCAGGCGCCTGTAATTTACCAACACTTATTTCCCCCTCCCCTCCGTCAATCCCTTTTTCTTCCTCTTTCTTGTGTTGTGTTCTTTTAATTGAATGGAGTGTTGCTTATCACAATGGATATCAAAGTTGTGCGTGGAGAATGGTTCAGGCTTTATAATTTGTGTTTTCTTTAAATGTTGAAGTTGCTGCTTGACTTTGGTGTCTGTCTTCTGCTTCTTCTTCTTTAGACTGTTGGGTTTCTGGTGGAAAGCATTTGGATCAAGAAGGAGCCAGTTTTGTTTGAGCTCCAACTCATAGGCAGTGGAGGCTGGGTAGATTAAAAGCATCTGAATGTTTTGAGCTCGAAATGTGTGTGTGGATGTGTTTTAGTGCGAGGGACTCAGAAGAGAAATGCATCAAATTTTTGATGTGATGGTGAGCACTCACATCAGATTAACTTCAGACATTTAATCTCAGCTCAGACTGTGGTCGTCGTATGGTTGCTTTGAAGCAGAATTGCGGTTTTATTCACTTTAGTCTAGACTGAGATTTTCTTTATTATAAGAAGTTTTGATTTATTTTATTAACTTCGAACTTGTCCCTTCTGATCCTCGTCTCCCATTTCCTGTTGTTACATCGAACTCCGATTTTTGATTGCACCCTTGTTCTTTTATTTGAAGGAATAGTTCAGGACTTTTGAACAGATGTTTTCTAAAAGTTTGAAAGCGTCCAATATCCTACCTGTCAGAGGTTAACTTTCATATCATTTTCATTTTCTATAAGTCTATATTAGTTGGACCCAGAGGTTAATGCTCCCTTCTTCTCAAGGTTCATCTGAAAAGGGCCAAAAGCAAAGCAGACTTATGGTGCCATAAAACAAATTCATTTTCAATTTTTTTAGAAATTTTGAAACGAACATCATTTCCTTATGTCTCCTTTTGCTTAAAAATATGTTTTTATGGAGTTAGTATACTATGCAATTAGTTAACTTGCAGCAGAGATTAGTGATTCTTGAGAAGAGGGACAAACCAGGTCCTATGGTTGAAGCACAAAGTTTGAATAAAATTTGAATAAAATATATTTTTTTCAAATAACTGACTAAACTAACCTGGGCCATGTGAGCACAGCAATGTATGTTTTCCTGGTGTTTGCTGAATAATTTTTATTTTAAACTTGGTAGTAGTTGGATGGTGTCTGTAAAAGCCCCAGTCCTGGAGCAGAACACAATACATCATAATAGTTTAAAATAAATAAAGGAACATTATTTAAAAAACAGTTGTAGACTCCAAAATGTTCAATTTGACTGAACTAAAAACTATTTGTATTGTTCCGTATTAGTTTTTTTTGTCTCTTTTGGGTTAGTCATCAAAAGTACATTGTAGTTTTTTCATATGTTGGTTTTGCAAGTAGCCAGTTCCTCTTCTCCTTCCTTTCCTGATTGTGAGGATTTTTATTCATATCCATTAGACTACACATAGTACAAAAAATACACAAAACAAAGGTAATAATCTACTGTCTTGGGGTCCTGCTCAGTTCTCCATTGGTTGGGGGAGAGATTGATTGGTGTATACTTAAGCTCCTGCAGGTGCATGCATATGTGCATGCACATAATAGATTTAGGAGATTTGCCAGCTGTAGGTGGAAGTATGCCCATCGCTTTGGAGGTCAAAGTCTCAGTCTTATGACAATGACAGGAGCTCAGAACAAAGATGGTGGTCCTCTCTCTTCTCTCTGCCGCAGACCAGAACTCGTCCAGATGGTGTCTGAGAGGTTCTGTGTGTGCAGAAGAAAATTCATTTATCCTGCACTTGTATGGATCGTATTGCTAAAGTCACTGAAACCACATTGGTTTATTTTCCCTTTTCTCCCTTCTTTCTTTATGGAGTAGAAATGTTCTCGTTGTGTGTGTGTGCGGATAGAAATGTTTTCCTGTTCATGCTAGAAGTGTTCTCAATTACAGCCTTAGTCAGAAGTGGAAACAGATGGTAGCAGATGACAGGAGACAAAGTAGCTCTGTCCTACCTACCCCTTCTCCTCTCTCTATCTTCTTCTCCAGGTTTTTCACATTGTGTCGTTCAGTTGCTTCTGCTTCTTAAGCTCTTAATCAGCGTTCTAGAAAGACGCACCTTCTAGAAAAACACGCCAGGTCTGAGCGAATGTGGAGCATGGTCATAGACATTCCTTCAGCTATCCTGACTCAGATAATCACTCATATTCGTGCAGACATGCAAACAGAACATACGGCCTCAGTGTTAGTTTACTCTAAACCACAGTTCAAGGAGCTTGGGCCAAGTTTTCCCTGCAGCAGCGACTGAATTACATTGTCTCCTTGTATTGAGCAATGATAAACAAGATTGCAGCTGAGCAGTGCCATTGTCAGGCGAGTCGAGAGAGACTGAATGTACGTCTGCTGCGCTTCAGTTGCATCGACTTTGATTAGAGATTTATATTTTAGTTAAAGAGATTTCATTTCAGCACATATTTTTCTCTACAGCGCTCCCATTTGTGCTCTTCCTCTCTCCGTCTCGTCATCACTTGCACATCTACTGAATCTTCCAAACCATCTTTCGTCATACTTTTACTTCTTATTTTCAATGCCCACTTTTTTTCCCTCATTTTTAATATTTTAATTTTCCTCTCTGTAAACTGGCTAATCTGGCTATTCTGTGAATAGCCAGATTCTTTCGCAGCTTCTTGGCTTGATACCAGCAAATAATATGCCAAACAATATCATCACCGACTCTGGAGACATCACACCTCAAACATCTGGGACTCTGTGTCTCTCCTGTTCTGCAACCTTAATTTCCAAATCAAAAGCTCAAGCAAGACATTTCAGACATTGTAATAGTTTCAGGAGTAGATGACTTCAAGCATTGCAACAGCTGTAGCCCAGTCTGTATGGCGACTTTCAAGTCCAGCTGCAGTTTGGACCTTATGAATCCCCACCAAAACTTTTAAATGCGTTCACAACCCTTTCAAGGCTCTGATTACCCCTACTGCATGTTTGTTTCTCACTTTTTCCTTCCACTTAACCTTTCATTAATATGACCTCTGTGAATAACCAGCTTTTTCAGCAATAACTTTTTATGTCTTGTGCTCCTTGTGGAAGGTGTGATTGACTGTCTGCTGGACAACTGTCAAGTTGGCAGTGTTTCTCGTGATAGTCTAAGCCAAAACTAGGACATAAAATAACATTTCCGTATTAAAAAAATGTTTTCATTTGTTCTTAGGTTACTTGCAAGAAGCCCAGATTTCCCAAAAAAACTAATTTTAGGTTTTAATTAACTGTAAGCCTTGGTCATCAAAATTAATGTATCACCCAGAGAGTAATTTATTAATTGCATATATAATGTAAGTTTCACCTATTGAATAAAATTGTTGAAAGAAAGTGTTTTTAATGGCTATTGTAGTGTATCTAGAAACACCAGTACATAAAAACCGATTATCTCATTGTGTCCTAAAACCTTAAGCCATCTTCGAAATGTAATTGAAACAGTAAGATAACACATCCCTCTCTTTATCATCCTCAGTGGGAGGAGATCAGTGTGATGGATGAGAGGAACACCCCGATGAGGACCTACCAGGTGTGCAGTGTAATGGAGGCCAATCAAAACAATTGGCTGCGGACGCGGCACATCAGCCGGGAGGGAGCGCAGCGAGTCTACATCGAAATCAAATTCACCCTGAGAGACTGCAACAGCCTGCCCGGGGTTTCTGGCACCTGTAAAGAGGTCTGCATCACTTTGCACACAGACAATAAAAGGGACACATTGGGAGCTTGGTATATAAGAAACAAATGTGTTCTGATCTTCTCTTTTTGTTCCCTTTGGTGCCCTGAACAAATGGGAATTGTCCAGCAATGCTGCTGCTGTTTTGTGATTGTTTGCTGTGAAGAGTGTTTGTCTTTTATTAAGGCAGAATCAATATCACAGTCAGATCTGAAACAAAGTTAAAGAACATTTGCTAATCTGCCTCTTTGGGCTACTTGAATTAGAGCTTGTTTACTTATTTATTTATTTTTATTTTTGACACTTTAATATGGGGAAATATTCTATATTAATGATTGAAACATTTATAAATTGGGAATAAATAATCCCTGAGCACATGCAGTGGAAGTTTCAGAGACAAAAGATTTGGTTTTTTAATGATGGGAACTGAATGGAGTCCCTCAACGGTAAATAAACATTTAATTCATTACGCTGGATAATTTTACAACATTTTGCCTTCTTAATTTCTTCGTAGGCAGCACATTAACATATTTATTCATGTCAGGCTTATGGAGAGTTGACTTAAAATGTTTGTAATTTAATCATCACTTGGATGAAATTAGTGCTTCTCTTGAGCGCAACACATTATGCTGCAGAGCAGCAAAAGAGCATTGTTTCATTTTGTCTGCCTTTATCTTCAATAAGCACTAAAAACAAACACATGCAAGCTGAAGTGCACTTTGACAGATATTGAATAGATAAAGAATTATGAGACAAGAAAATAAATAAAGTATAAAACGGGATACTCCTGAAATTTTACATGTATTTGAATGTTTTTCTACAACTTGTTTTTTGGTTTTTTCTTTTTTCACTGTAATTACCGAGGTGAGAATTTGAAGTAACACACCCACACAGCTACATGTGCATTGCAGTGAAAACACTCTCAGACATTCAGACAGATGGCAGGAATTTTAACAAATAAACAAATACTAGTTTATCGCTGGTTAAAGTTTAAAAGTCTGCCTGCTTGACATTTATCAGACCTGAATACTGACAGATGATTTTGTTTTTCAGACTTTCAACATGTACTACTATGAGTCCAACAATGCCAACCTGTGGTTCATCAAGGAAAGCCAGTATGTCAAGATTGACACCATCGCTGCAGATGAGAGCTTTACACAGGTATGGACACACGCTGACATACATGAAAGGAAATAGCATTTATGAATCAGTTCTAGTGCTATGGTCAACAATAACAGTTCTGTTAAATAAGTTGGTCGTCTTATTACTGATATCTCAGATAAGACTCCTCAAATTCAATATAGTGCAAACAAATATATGAGAGCCTTTAATGACACCGACATAAAAGTTTACAATGATTCTTATTTTTTAAGTGAACAGATTTTTAAAAATTATATTTGCAAATTTGACGATATATTTTCTTTAAAGGGAAAGGTTGCATAATGAAACTTGACAAGATAGTTACTAACTTTGTTGACTTCCAACTTGCTTATACCTAAAAAGTATTTATCCAACCTAAATTGAAACATTGCCATTCTAGAAAATGCTACTTTATTAAAAATCTACAAACATTATCCTCAAATTAAGGGATAAAGCAATCCATCAAAATAAGAACCCAGTTAAAATGATTTACATTATATTAAACCTTTGCAAGACGATGCTCAAGCTCTTTTTTGCATCTCAGTATGTAGAAAGGTGCAAAATTACAATTTATAAATTTTTTTGTTGACAAAGCAACAAAAAATCTTTTAACATTTGTGCGAAAAAAAAATACTGTTTTTTGCCTTTAAGGATTAGTTTATTATGAATCTACATTTCCTTATCGAGCATCAACCAAATTTGTCTCAAATTTGTCGCATCTTTGCTGGAATATTTTCAGTTTCATTTTAAAGTAGCTGCCTGAATGAACTGGAAATACACTTTCCCTTTAAATGACTTCTTATATGTTTCAATTTTTAAACACCTCAATAATACAGAAAATAGCTGGACACAACTTTTCTCAGGTAAAACGTTTACACCTCGGAGTGTAGATTTCACACAACCTGTTACAGTCTTAACTGATGGTAAAAAAATGAATATGATTTTTTGTTTGCAAACCTCTAGTCACTGATCGCAGCCAGTAAAATCACCCGTTTCCAGTCACCAGTTGATTTCGTGGTGCATCAGTGAAACTAAATGTTACAAATGCTGATCATAAAGGGAAAAACAGTCATCTTTATTAGTGGCTAGTCGATTGTTGCTTGTTTGTCTAGTTGTGTCTATGCACTAAACCTCAGATGTCTTTCAAAGAAACTAACAGAAAATGCACCGTTTATTCACAGGTAGATGTTGGTGACCGTGTCTTGAAGCTGAACACAGAAGTGCGAGACATCAGCAACTTGAGTAAAAAGGGTTTCTACCTGGCCTTCCAAGACCTGGGTGCTTGTATCGCTCTGGTCTCAGTCAGGGTCTTCTACAAGAAGTGTCCTCTGACTGTGCGCAACTTGGCCCAGTTCCCCGACACAATAACAGGAGGAGAAACAGCGCTGGTGGAGGTCCATGGAGTTTGTGTAAATGCCTCTGAGGAGTTTGAGCCGCCCAAGATGTACTGCAGCGCAGACGGAGGCTGGTTGGTCCCTATAGGGAGATGCGTGTGCAAACCAGGCTTTGAGGAGAACAAGGACATCTGCCAACGTGAGTCGGGTCGGGACGATTGAGTGGAATGGAACTAGATGATAAATATGTGTATCTTAGAAGAAGTGACATAAATGAAACAATGCAGACATAACAGATGTTTTATTGCTGGAAAGTCACATCTTTTGTCAAAGTAAGTTTTCCATTTTTGCTCTCTGTGGTGGTATAAGCAAAGGAATCTTTACAAACATGTCAAGATGTCACCAAGTCAGTCAAAGTTAAGGAATTTAAGAGTAGATGCACCGATTAGATATGTGGGCGAATTCTGATCTCCAGAGTTTTGACGTGCCGATAAAGTTTTTAGCTTATTGCAGTTTTTCCTAAAGAGCTATAATACACAAACATATAAAAATAGTACTGAGAAAATGCTCTACAACTCTTCTTATCGTCCTTTACAAGATCATTTTATGCTTAAGTTAAAATGGTTGCAAGACTTTTCTAACTATTTACCATCTTATTTCACTGATTAGCGTAGTTAGCAAATTAAGGATTACTAGAACTAGATTATTAGTGCGTATTGCATGGAGAGAATGTAGATTATTTTCAAAAGGTTGCCAACATTTATAAGCCCAACATGTTTCATAACAGACAAAAGTTAAAGTCCCAAAAGGAAAAAAAAATAAACCTCTTCCTTCTGAGTTAAACAATTAACCCAGAAGGGAGACGATGATACTTTGTGTGTCATCACTCCTAACAAAGCACAGACAGCAAATAGAGAGGAACAGGTAGGGATTTCTTTAAAGCATAAAGTCTTTTATGTGTGCTGGTTTATCAAAGGGGAATATCTGAGAAGAGTCGCATGTGTGGGGGTGGGTGTGTGTGTGTGTCTTCACATTTCTTACCTTGTAAGGCCCAGTTTTACAACAGTTGCTTATGTTGTGACAACCCGCTGTTACTTAAGGACTACAGTGTGAACTGAGTTTAGGTTAGGTTTAGACATGAACTGGTGATGATTAGGTTTAGGGTCAGAGTTAGGTTATAGAAATGGATGAAAAGTGAGTGGAAGTCAGTGCAAAGTCCTTGTAAATATAGAAAGACACTATGTGTGTGTGAGAGAGAATAAGGCAGTGCTCATTGATGTGTGCTGTGGAGGGAAAAGGTATGCCTTGTGGAGGAAGATTATTGAGTTGTAAAGCTCTCTCAAATGGTGTGTGTGGTACATGAGTGCAAGCTGGTATGTGTGTGTGCATGCAAGCATACTGTGCATGCGTGCATTTTGAATTGAGGAAACCACATTATGCTCATGCTGTCACCTATCCCCAAGGACTCACTTCCTTGGGAAAATTGGAGCACAGATATTCATCTCAACAAAGTAGAAATGGGTGCACACGATGCAATTTCACTTGTTTTGGAGAAGCAGCCGCCAAGACACTCAGAAACTTGGCAGTTGGTCCTTAGAGACAAGTGAATAAGAACAAAATGTGCTCTGCAGTTTGCAGACTGGTAATGCGCACAGATCATGGCAGAATGCTGGCTGCATCTCAATCATGAGACACAGACTGCTGAGTTGTCTGCCTGTCTTGCCTGTCTTGCCTGTCTGCCTGTCTGTCTGCTGTGGTTATATCACAGGTGATCTCACTGACAGCTTTTCAAATGATTTCACTCTCCTCACTGTGCTGCTCTATGTCACTTTCTACATTTTGGGACTAAGCTACAGCTTTATGGTGTGAAACGTTTGACCTCCATGACTTCATCACTTGGGTCCTTCAGCGTTATCACTCCAAATAGAATAGAGCAAGATTTAACAAGCTTGCTTTTTTACTCAATGGCAAATGGCTAGTTTATATTTCTGATTGATTTGAAATGATACAGTCTTATTGACACTGAGGTCAGAGGTCAGAAAATTTATGTGGCCCTTGTCTACTGCGTTACAGAAAGACTGACACATGGGCGTGAAGGTCCTTCGAGACACATGAAGTGCTCTTGTGTATCGTTATGAGTAAAGAGCGAAGCTAAAAAGCAAAGCTCTCAATTTACTAGAAATATTATTTTCAAACTGTCACCAATGGTTGTAAAAAGTGGAAAATCTGGATACAACTAGCTGAATTAGGGGGCCAAACTAAGACTTAGAGATAAGATGAGAAACTCCAACTGAAAATAGTAATAGATCCTATTTAGATGCCTCATGGGCAAGTATGGAGATATATATCACTTATGGCCTGCAACAGTCAGGGAACCTCTGCAATTAGTTGGATGATGTTGCTTGGCAAATAGACACAAATTCCTTGCTCTGATGGTCAAATGCCTTATCCTAAACATTTAGGGCTTCCCTTTGCACATGCACTGGCCAAAAATAATGTTGGGTATAAACCAGAAAGGGTTTTGTATTGTGCGACCTTAGAGTGGATTTAGATTTAGAGAAAGGTGTTGGGATTTGCCAGCTGTGTACTGTTGAAGTATTTGCTTTTTATTTATTGGAGAACTTTTGCATAGAACTGCAATTTTGCCACCACAAAGCAAGATAATTCTGTACCCCACATATGTCAGCAAATCAAATCCCATGGGTTTTTGTTGCTCATAAAATAATGCCACACAATTTCTTTTATCCTGAATAATAATGGCGCTTGTGCTGGGTTTTTTTTTCAAACCATACAAATGTTTCTATTTTTGTGTTTTTTTTTTCCTTCTTTTTCTTGTCAAAACTCACTTAGCCAGCTAATGTAACTGCATCCATAATCAGCCTTCTTTTTACAAGCGGATTCATAAAAGACATAAGAGGGTGCAGAGCAGTAAGGCAGCTTGGTGCGTTGCGCTTTAATGTGTCCCTGTGAGAACGAAGCTTGCACTTCTAAAGAGCTCCTCTCAGCGCTGTGCATAGGCGCCGAACAAAAGGTTCCTGCCCCGACACAATCTGGAGGTCTACCATGGGGACGACACGCGCCACTAATGCATTCAAATGATCCTCTCTAGTTTGCTTTCACACAAAGGGGTGAGTGTGGGAGAGAGAAACACAGAAAGGCCTGGAGTTTCATTTGTATAATCAACGTGGAGGTGAGCAATCCACTTAACGGAGGGGCTGAGTTTTCTCCCTCTTGTTCTTTTTTGTGGGTCCAGGTTTCTTTCCTCTCTATCAGTTCCCTACTCCAGTACTCAACATTGCCTTCAAATGTTTTTTGAATCTTGATCTCTTAGCATGCCTCTCATTCACACCCCGTCCCTTCCACTCTTTCTGTGTCTCCCTCTTCTGCTTCCCTGTCTTGGTCTGAAGCACTAATGGAATCATTACTGGCCTTACTGTGTTAGACAAACACCAGACACCTCCTATTATGGCCCTTTTCCCCCCCAAATCTCCTGCTCTTTTCCCTTTCTGTCTGTTGCTTTCTGGCTATACTCTGATGTCTGCTTCTATAATTAGACCATTCTCCACTTCTTGCTCCCTACCAGCCACCCATTTTGCTTCTCACTCATCTTCTCTGGCACTGTCTTCCTTTTTCACCTCACCATTCCTCTCTCTGTCCTTGCTCTCCTTCTTCAAGCACGCCTTATCTTCACTGCCTGCTCTCGTTAAACATTTATAGATCATGGGTTCATCTTTCTCCTTTTGTCTTTTCCAACCCAATGTTTCATAATCCCTTTAAGGGAAGCGTGCATAAATGAGTGTGTGTTGATGGGATGAATGGACAAAGATGAAAACCCCACAAACTGGCTCGCTCTTTGTCATGTAAACAGATGAAGAATCATCAGACTGTGAAACAGGCTGAAGCAGAGTTTGTTGAAAGTGCTGTGCAAATTAAAGATTGCAGTAAAAATGGTCATTTTTATCGTCATATAATTAAAAATTGTTGCTGTTTAGAGCGATAATGGTTGTAAAGTGGCGTTTCTGTCACACTTGCATGGTTTTTAACAAAGAGTGATCACTGAAAAGCGATAAATAATAAAGTAAGTAGTCTGAACAAATGATGATTTCAAAATTGAGGAGAAAAAGTTATCCGAATAATCTGGCACTATGCTACATGCTACCATGTTGGCAACAACAGCTGTCAAGCATTTGCAAAAACTTACATCACTGTTGATTGATTTTGGTCCACTCCTCTTTGCAGAATTGTTTTAGCTCAGTCACAGTGATGGGTTTTTCAAGCATGAATGTCCTGCCACAGTATCGCAATAGGATTTAAATCTGATTGTCTTGTTAATATTAGCCATTCAAAGATGGGCCTGTCAGTGACCTTTGAATCATTGTCTTGGTGTCTTACTCCAGTACGCTAGAGCATAAGGTCACAAATAAATGACTTGATCTTGTCTTTCAGGATTTCTAGTGGAGAGCAGTAGTCATGGTTCCACAAAATACTCTAGATTGTCTATTTCCTTAAATAGAAAGCTACCCAGATACAATCACAATGCCATCACCATGTTTGACTGTTATCACCATGTACTATTTCTAAAAATGCTCTTATTTTTGCACCAAACATAATGTTTCACAAGCCTCCCAGAAAGTTTCACTTTTCTCTCAGCAATGCAGATCATGTTTTCTAGAAAAACATGTTTCTTGGCTAAAATTTGATATTTTTTGTAGTCTTTTGGTCCAGAATAGATTTGCCATTGAACTCTCCCATGTATACAGTTTTTGTCTTGTCTGTATGTTTTTGCTGAATCATCAACAATGATTCCATCTGAAGCAGTGAGGTCGTCACTGCTTCAGATAATGGCGAGCCATCGTGGCCTTTACGCCATTCAGAAAATACTTTAGTTTGTTACAGGAGCAAAAACTAATAGCACACATATACCAATAAATATAAAGTTATAATCTTTTGAAACAACTTGTTTAAAATGAATCAAAATGACAAAATGAATAATTCTCTATAATATAAAATGACCTTGATTACAAGTTTTCTGTCTGAGCTCTGCAGCTTGAAGTATTTATTTTTTTATTAGAGGCAATAAGCCAGTCAGAGATTTTCACATTTTGATATGCAGTCCTCAAAACTCTGAGGTTTCTGTCCTACTTTATCGTAGAAAACATCTGTCTGAGCTGTCCAGCTGACGGATATTAAAGTGTAAAAAGACATAGGTTAATAAAAAAAAGTTTTCATGTTATGCCCTGTTTTTTGGTCCTGAATTTGTTAGCCAATATTTAGGTTAGCAGTCAGAAAGAATGGACTCAGCTCACACACATAGCCACAGTTTGGATGATGAGGTTCTTGTGATGTAGGACATATGTGAACACAGGTGGCTGTGTGGAAATGGAAATGCCTTGAGAATTTTCACAGTTTAATCAAACAAAGCTTGTCTTAAGATGGCAACATCAGTGAGACATTTGGAACCATATTCATCTATTTCAACTATTTAACCAAGTGGATTTGTTTCAACCAAGCATTTGTTGTGGTTAAAGCCATTTTTTTATTTCCACTGTTTTTGCCGCAGAAATTTTTAAAAGGATGTCTCGTTGAACTGAGTTCCCATTTCCAAGACTTCTCTTGACATGGCTATTGATTGATTGAAGTTAATACGCTTGCTCTGCAGTATTACCTGAATAGTGTGCTTGTGGGACATTTGTTTAAAAGCGAATTGTCTGGTGTTTTCTGAGGTATTTCAGAGTGGAACCATCAGTAGACTGGCTATGAGTTTGGGTTCAGCTCAATCAAATACAAACTAAATGGCTAACTAATGAAATCTAGACTGTTACCTCAGTTGGAGCTTAACAAGTCCTACGTTAACCTACGGTGATGTTGGAACCTCCCATGGTTGGGGTTATGAGATTTCATGTAACGGCAGGGTAGAGAACAGTTCAACACTTGCTTCACATGTTGTTCTGGGTTCTTTTGTGATCTCCAGGATGACTAATCAATGCTGTTTAAAGGGGAGGTGGTATGTAAAAGCATCGTTTTTTTATCTTTATATTATGCTATAACAGCTGGTGGAACTGTGTGTTTGCAGAGCTTTTCAGATGAGCTGCTTCTCAGACCAGTGATCCTAAGAACAGCTGCTTACGGCATCATGAGAATCATTGTTTCAATGACATGCTGAAGGCAATGTCAGAAAGAGCACATTCTTCACAAAGGCGTCATATTACGCAGGCAATTTTCTTTCAAGTCATGTTTGATATATGCAGCATTTTTATAACTGAAGGTGACATAGCTACTTGATTTTTCTATAAAATGGCACTAGGTGGCTGGAAAATACGTATTACTGCCCCTTGAAGGGCATATTGATAGATACGGATCTATTTACAATTGCCATTTTCAGTTTCCAGGTTGCTCTTTCTGAGGCTGCTGTTTCTCGAGCGAAAAGGGGATTCTGTAAATGTTAACGTGCAGACAGCGCAAGGAGGGAACAAGGCTGCTGGAAATAAGCAGCCAGTTGGCAGGCTTAAAGCAGTGGTTGACATTTGCTGAGCCAGTGTAGCGGCATTCACACAAAAGGACATTTTGTAAAGACTAATTTAACAAGAAATGATGACATAATCTGTGCTGTAAAAAAAAACAATTTTTAAATTGTTTTTACGAAGTTTCATTCCGAAGGCACTGTCACTCAGAGGTCATAGCTTCTCTGCTGTGTTGAAATCACACTGCTCTGCTTTGTTTGCTGCCTCTGGAGCCGTTTAATTTATTTCTTCCTCTCACTCTAAATCAAAGACGTCCTTTTCTTTTTCACATTCACACACACTTGTCACTTCTCCTCCATCTCTCCCCGCCCTGTGCTGGTGGAGCCCTCTACCTCTTTCACTCTCTTGCTTTCTTTTCCCTCTGTGTGTCTCTTGTGCATTCTGTTCCTGTTTGCCCTCTCTGTGTCAGTCTGCCACTGTTTCCTCCAGCACCTCCGTTTCCACTTGGTACTCCCCTGCCCTCTTCTGCTGTCTCTGTCTCTTACAGCTGGTAGGGAATGTAGTGAATGCTTCTCTGGAACCTCTCTGTCTTTAAGCCTCGAGGGGCTCATGCTGAAGGGTTAGAATGTGTGTGAGTCTGAATGTAAGAGTACGTACCTTTATCCAGGTGTATTTTTGTGTGTGTTGTGTATCTGACAGGCCCAATTACTTCATCAGATGCCAGAGAGATGGAGGAGAGCGCTTAAAGGACAGGCACTCGTCACCTTAACACAAGTTTTCCTTCTTTCATCTCCTCTTTTTCCAAAGCAGGGAAATGCAATGTGGGTCAGCATGACACGTCTATCTGTACTTGTTCCTGCTAGCTACAGCTGTCTAATGGGTTCCCTCGCTCGTTTTGTTCTTACTCGTTTGTCTGTTTGATGCTGTCAGCATGAAGCAAGAGCTTAGTTTACCGGAGGACGCTTTCAGAGTTTTCTGTCACTGATTCCACTTAGCGCTCCCGCTGTTCTATTCACTGCCCAAAGTTCAAACCACTCAGGAATAGTCCAGTGTGCGTTTTGGTTTTGTGTGAATCACCTGCTCAGCCATGGACGTAATCTGAATGAAGTCACATTCAGGGAGTTTAAACTTTATTTTTTAGCTTATGGGAAAATTATTCTTGCAGTTTGGTGGCAGAACCTCTAGGTTCGGTGTCTGTGACCATTTTGCAATAGATTGATATGGACAGGATTACTATCAACAATGACAACTAGAATGAATACTAATGCTACACAAGGAAAACATGAAAACAAAAACAGGATTTTGGCTTTTCTCTACCAAATCTTGGGGGACTTACTGAATAAAATCCTTTTATAGTAGACAGTATTTTTTAATCTAATGCGTCATGAAATTAAATATTTGTTATCTAGACTTAGCATCTGAAACATGACTGGAATTCTCTAACTCTGATCTTTTCTTTTAACTCCCTCAACATTTCCCTCACTGTATCTGATCAAAATATAAAATTGGGTTCTCATCTGGCATCAGAGTTTAGTACTCTAAATGTGGATATGAACAAGTTTAGTGCCATTTTTCTGGTATCATGACGGTAAGTAAACATTTGCCTTTCTTGAAGGCAAAATGTTCTTCAGTTTTTCCAGTTTTGAAGAATGGCTAAAAGAAACGGGCTCACATTTAGGCAATCACATATTAAATATTCTTAAGGGTTGTGATCAACTTAAAATGTAGCGTAATGCAGTCGTCGCCTCGCTTTACTTTATTTGAATTGTAGGGAGTGACACTGATTGTGGCATCAACGATTTTGTAATTACATGGAGTGAACTAAATTTTTATCCCGAGACTTTTTTACTTGTTTCTTTCTTCCAATAATGATGGAAGGCGCTGTACTTTTTCAAAGCTCTGCTTAACCAGTCAGTTCTTCATGTGGTTCTGCTCAGCAAACCATGGGAGTTAAATTACCTATTAACTTCAGGTTTGCGCTATATCCTTGAACCTGTGTATAAACTGTATGGTAACACATGTTATTGCATTTCAAGTGGTTATGTGTGCATTTTTTTATTTTCTTGGACGGTAGTAGAAATCAAAACCAAATGATGTGCTCAGTGGCTCCATTTGGAAAACTCCAGCCAAAGCTGCACAGGAGTTCTTGCATGAGGAAACAGTTGTGAGTCATAAAAAAAAGCCCAGTGTTAAAATTGTCCTTTAAGGCATGGAGATGAAAAAAAAACTGTCAAGAAGCACATAACATGCAGCAATCAAAGGCCCACTGCTCAGCTGCTCAGTCAATCAGACCAAGGTCTGACGGCAGCCCAGCAGGGAAGAAGTTAGAGTTAAAACTTTTTTTGTCTGGGAGAAAAGTTTCACTTTGTGTAGAGAAAACTGAAAGTTTTATGAAGAATATTATGGATACAAGGGAGGGTAGTATATAAAATGTACTTTTTTTTAGCTTTATAAGATGATATTATTTTCTCATCAAAAACATTTCTGACGTTGCTTTGGTTCTTTCATGCATGCATGCAAACCACTGCTCAGTCCCACACTCCTAGGAGCAGCTGTAATCGGCAAATGGGAAGGCATTGTTGTGATAACATGAAACATTTGAGTGTTGCCGCTGAAATTCAGACTCATTGGGCCAGGTAAAATTTTTCCCAATCTGTAAATGTTTTAAATTTGGTGAGACTGTGTGAAGTCATGATTCCTGACGGGAATCCTGACTAGTTTGTTTGTCTGCTGCTGTAGCTCATCTTCTTCGAGGATCTGCAGGTCGTTCGTTTAGAGATAGAATTTCACCTACATTGGCTGAAGGAAGTGGTTAATTGGGTTCCTGTTGCCTGTTGTCATCTACTCCTCCTCACACCTGCAAATAACCATGACAAAGGCAGTTTGGTCCACTGGGTACTTTCTCTGTTCCACCAGTTGCTCTAACCCTGAGAGATGGTTGTTTTGGAAAATCCCCACAGTGCCTGAAGTATTCAGACTAACATCAATAAGTATGCCATGTTCAAATCTGAATAAATCACCTCTCTTTTGCATTTCATTTCTGTGTATCAACTTCAGCAAGTCTTCTTCACCTCATCTAGCTACAGAATGATTGCTGAATGCAAGTAGACCTAAAAAAGTGGCCGATGAGTGTATTTCATTCTCTACTTTTGCAAACAAATGTTTTTGTAGCTGTGAATGCATTGATCCGTCTGTGTGCGCCTCAGTTTGTAGATCAGATGTAGACATCTGAAGGCTATAAGCTGCCCTCCAGTAGCCTCTCCTCATGCACAGACAGGCACGCTTTTCTCTTTTCGACAGCTTGGAAACTTGAGAGCTCAGAGGTGTGTGTAGGAAGGTGGTGGGCAGCTAACAGAAGGATTTAAAAAGCTTGTTAGGGGATTTCTTTTTCTTTTTCTTTTCTTTTTTTTTGCTGTATACAGTCTGTGGAGTGTGTGAAAGTGTGTGTATGCGTGTACTCTCCTGCAGGCTTTGGGGCATTAAGCTGTTGAGGTGTCAGGCAGCAGGGTGTTATTACAAGCCAGATGTACTTAAAGGACAAACGGATATATGGTCCACGTAAAGGCCAGTCATCTGTCCTCCACCTGCCTGTGTGAGTCTTGCTGCTGCTATGTTGTCCAAGTCCATTTATTTGGTTAATCACAGCCACCTTTTTCTTCCTAATTTCTCTTTTATTCCCTGTTATCTCCTCTCTTTCACATGTCCCTCCTCAACTCCATCCCTTTCCCCACTTTTCGGTCTCATCTCCTCTCTTTTGTGTTTGAATAAATGACAAAAAAAAAGACACAAAAAGGCTTAGACTCTCACTGTATCCTCCCTACGCTTGTAGTCCCAGTCTACATACCCACACTGCACTGACCCAGATAATGTCAATTCGCACCGACTCTCCACAAGTCCCCCTCTTACTCTATTGCCGATTGCTCGCCATGCATACAGTGGGCTGAGGTTACCCCCTCAGCAGCATGGGGGAGGAAGGCGTCTGCTTCATTGAGATGTTAGCCTAAGCCAAACCTGAGGACAAAAAGGTTGGCTTTGGAGGGGAGCGGATACTGTGAAGCTAGGCTGGGTATGGCGCAGTGGTTTGAGCTGTGCAAGCAAGCCTCAGGAGAAAAGCAGAAAAAGCAGGCCAAGGACTGGAGAACTGTTCATGCATGTTTCAGCTCTGCACATCCTTATATAGCTCTACTCCCTATAGGGAGTCGTGGTACAAAAGGAGAGAGGTGTAGAGGGGAGAGTGTGTTGCCTTTGGGTACACTTCTCATTAATTGGTTGTCTTCCATATGCTACTGAGCTCCAGTTAGGGATAAATATCTGCGTACTCATGGGAAAGTTAATCATTTTCACATTTCCATAGTGTTAAATCCGTGTTAATTCAGATAGCAGAGGAGACGTTCAGGCTGCCAGTGGGTTTGCTGGGCAGGAAACTGAGGGACAGGAAGGCAGCCATTGACCCTTCCCCCAAAACTCCCCTCTCTCACTCTCTTTCTAGTCCATGGATGGTTTCCAGATGTACGATTTGATCGGCGCTAAACAGGCGTTTTTGTTTTGTTTTTTTTTACAAACAGATGTGACTATGTTTGAAATCCAATTTGTTTCTGCGTTTGAGTATGTTACAGCTGCACCTTTGTTCTGCATCCAAAAGAAACCACTAATTAATTGAAACAAAGAAATTGTTGAAACAAACGTAACACAAAGACTGCTGAAAGATGGAACAAATTCATTGTCACTATTAATAATAGTCTGTTGAGCCCAGTGGCCTCTAAATGCAAATATTTAGAGGTATATTTAACTTGGGTCTGAGTTTTGCTCTGTGTTTTCTGCTGAGTTTAAAGTGCATAGAAAACTATCAGGGTTTTGATATGGCCAGCCTATTTGTTCTTTGTAATTCCTTGCAAAAATACTCAGACTTTTTTTTACATGAAAGCCAAACTTCAATGTATGTTTCTGAGATTTAATATGATGGACCAACCCAAACTAGTGCAAAAAAAGTGACGTATGATTTTTAAATGCTTATACATGCAAACCTAAACAATGTGGCTTAAATTTCTGTTAAGCCCAATTTACTATAGCACCACAAAATAAAGTCCAGCCTTCATTTGTCACTTTTGGTATAAGAAATCCTGTTTGCAGTTTGATAAAAACCATAAATAGGACACAGCAGACATGTACAGGTCAGATGAGAACATTTAATGTTTTGCCCTTCATCCAAAAATGTTACGTATATTGACAACCAGCAGTGCATATAACTAAACATAATTTTAGTTACAGGATTTTGTTATGTAAAACACTTTCAAAATGCATTAAAGTTTGTTGAATTTTTGGTAACATCACATCCTTCAGTATATTAAATTTACAGTTGTGAAAACAACTTGAATGTAACGGTATCACATTTTATTCATATTCCAGAGTCACCGTGCATAAATATATTTCTCAAACATCTCAGAAAGTGTTTAAGTAATTTGCTGTTTATGCTCAACAGTTCCTGAATAAAAGGTAGTGTGAGATACTACAGTAGATTTTCAAAATCGCGTTTACTGGGAACCAAGAAATATCCTCTTGATGTTGATCACAAACAGGAATGGGATTTACACTTTGTTGAATTCAACTTACATACATAGATTAGCTTGGTGATTCTAAATGAAAGGAGAAGGAAACAGAAGCATTATTCATGAGAGTAATGTCTGCCACCACCATAGCCTCTTTTATGACTTGGCTGTGTGAAAGGAGCTGCATCAAGCTCGGTGGGTTCTTGTGCCTTTCAGGGTGGCATTATCGACAGAATTATTTTGATAAGACTTACTCAGATGGAAAGTCTTTGCTGGACTTTGTTTAGCACAAAAAACTACCTGCAGTGGCAATTTTCCTCTTTTGTGTGTGACACCCTTGACTTGAAGCAGACTGAATGGATTCACAGGGGCATGCATCTCAAAGATGCATGAAGAAAGTTTTTTTCATGGGATGCTTTATTCGTTGACAGACAGCTCTGCACTAGGAGGGTTAAGATAATATTTGAAGCATATAGAGTCATTGATATTGATTCAGAGTACTGTCCAGGTGGATAATTTTTCTTGATCTGTCACTAATGTAGCTGTATGACAGAGTGACTTTCTTCTCCTGCCTCAGTGTTAGTTACCTCTGCTAGAGAGGTCATGTTTTCATTATCTATTTGTTTGCACTCTGTGCTGTCAGATTTTCCAATATTGGATTTTCAGCCCCACTGGGGCTGAAAATTTTTTCTTTTTTCATGAAAAAGAAAAAATCTTCTCAAGGCCTCATTCTTTATTTTTCTTTAATCTTCACCATCTTTGGCTCAAAACTTTACACCAAGCCTCACAAGAGCAGCCACACAAAACTTTGCTTTTCAAAAGCATTTGTCCACCACCACTAAATTAAATTGGCAGCCCAGTTACTACACAGGAAGTGAGATCATTCCTTAGCACAGCTTTGATCACAAGGTTTGGTGAGCAGATGTTGGACTGCATTTCAGAGGGAGCGCAAACAAATTTGCAGCATGTCATCACTAGGGAGTGCGGCAAGAAGCATGCTTTGACTAATGATGGCTGAAGTTTTCCTGCTCCCATTTATTCAGGAGGTCTCAAGGCCAAGACCTCAACATTTTAAGGTCAAGAGCTATCAAGTCTATTTTTACCAAATGCTTGATTATTACTCATTATAAGCTCAATCAAATGTAGTCACTGTTGATCCTGACTAGAAAGTGCCTTGGTAAAATCATTTTTCAACCTTTTCTCTCCTCAAATTGAACCAGAAGCATCTTTTACTTGCCATTTAGTCATTAGACCAACAAAACGTTGCACCTAATAGTGGATTGTAAGAGAAAATTGACACTTTCGAAATTTAGCAAACATGTGGAAAAAGGTGCTCTGGTCAAATGAGACCATCACTGAACTTTATGACCAAAAATGTCAAAAATGTTCCCACCTCACAGTTACACAATACTAAGTGTCAACCCACCACATAAAATCACAATAACATAGATTCAAAGTTGTCAGTTGGAATGTAAAAAAAGTGTGAAAAGTTCAAGGAGTTGGAAAGCTTCTTACAGGAACTGTAACTCTATGAAGCCTTTGTTGAATAAGAAGAAACAAATTATGGGCTGTATTTTGCTTCAATTGGCTACAGCTTTAGCTTGAGGACACAGAGAATATGGCTTTGCAGCTACCTCTGACACTGAGTGTGTGTGTGTGTGTGTGTGAGAGCGGCAGAGAAAAGAACCATGGAGCTCTCCGTTCCCTCTCTACCCGAGAGGATGAATTATTGAGAGTGATGAACTGAAAATAACGTGGGTGAGGAAAAGAGGTGGACTGTTCCTCGTGCACTCCAGTGGTCACGGGGCTGGCTGATGTCGGCACGTTTACTGCAACGGTTTGCGTGAGGAAACGGTGTGACAATAGCAAACATGTGCATTTGACTGGATTTGGAGGTCTTGAAGCAATGAAGAGCAAAGTTCTTTAAAGAGACAAGTTACCCTTTCATTCTTCTGGCCTTTTAGCCTGATCGCCTCACAAACAGAAGAATAAGTTATTCAGACGGTGGAGCTAACTCCCAGCAGACCACTATGGGCCTGTCATGTTTTCTCCCTCCTCTTCCTCGTCTCTCCTTCACCATCCACCTCCCGCCCATGACCCTTTTCACACAGACTCTTGCAAACACATGCACCTGGTATCAATTTAATCTGTTTTTAGACTGCAAGATAATCACCCGGGCTCAAAATTAGTGTGCCATCAGCTTGGGTTACAGCTGGAAAAGTGTCTGTCTGCGTGGATATGTGTGACACATAATTGCAATGAAACTGAGCTTCCTCTATTTCCCTGTGATTTTTTTTTCCCGGAGGGTTTTATGTATGTGTGTGTGTCTGTCAGCAAGAGAATAAATATTTGTGCAGGAGCTCTAGAGAAGGTCAGGGTCAAAGTATGACAGACAGCCCAGTGGGAAATAAAGACGCACACATTCGAAGGAAGACTCACAGACACATGACTCAACTAAAGATGCCGAGAAAGTATGTAACACAGGGAAGGCACAGACAAAGACCAAAAAAAAAATTGACAAACATTGAGGAAAGCAGAGCGATAAGGAAAAAACAGAGGCAGATAAAAGATGGAGAACAGACAGATACGCAGAGAGTTCGTAGGCAGGAATGCCACATCCTCTGAGTTCCCCTTGGTCGCTCTCAGTAATTGGCTGGTATCCAGAAGACAGAGTGGATCAGAAAGCAGCCGGCGTGTACTCATGTGGCTCATGTAGTGGTCATCATAAAGCATTTCATATCTGGTCTGACCCTCTGTGCACGCATGCGTGTGCATCAGTGTGTTTGTGAAGCGGAGGGGGACTCAAAAGATTCCATAAGAAACGTTACAATCAGTTCGGAAATGTCAATCATGGAGCGCTGTAGTGTCCATGTGGTCATCGCCCGTGTCCAATTTTCACACGTGTAGCTAACCTGTCTTTCTCCAGTAACGGCCTCTTGAGGCCAGAAGTAATTTCTGTGGTACATCTTGTGCCCGTAAGCTGCTGTCACAATGTTTTCCAATCTGTATGATATGTGCATGACATGAGGGTGCAAACGTGCGGAAAGGAAGGGGATTTTGTAAGACAGCAAGTCTTCCTACATATATATGTATATGTATGTAGGAAGATGGGTCATGGGTTGAGCTGCAGTTTACAGCTAGCTTCAAGCGTCCAGCATGCTGATGTTCAGGAAATTTTATGGTATGCTTTTCATAGCTCTAGGTCAGTGTTGCTGCTGCGTCATTGTCAGCAATACATTATTTAAGTTGTAGTTATAAAGTCTTTTGCTATGTTAAGCCAAAATTATTCATAACCCATTCATAAGTAGTCCTTAATTTTTTGTATCACTATGCTTCTTCTGAGTGAGTAATATTAATACTTTGAAGAGGTTACATGGAGAATCTGTGGAGGGAGCTAAAGATTAGGGTGATGGCAAGGAGACCTTTTAAACCCAAAGAACTGAACCTCGTTGCTAAAGAAAAACTGTCAAAATAACAGAAAAATCATCTAAAAGACAGCAAATTGAACAGGATGTTTGACTGATGGTATATGGTATTTATTCTAAACACAAATAAATTCTTATTTCCTATCAGAAACTAAATTACATATAATATATGACGTAAAATCTAAAGATCCCACTTTGCTGAGCAAACACCAGCTTAGGGGGTTTGTTAATTACACGTTGAATGGTTCACCTGCATGTTTATTTTTACCCATAAGGTGCAGTACAACGTTGATTAGCATCTGTGCAAAGTTCCTTCAGTGCAATGTCAATTCGATCTGAGGCATTTTTTACGGGCATGTACACACGAGCACAAACACACATAAACACACGCGGCGACGCGACCTCGGTGGCCGCGAAGGACGTCAGACTCAATCTTGTTAGATCTCTCCACTGACGCTTGATGTATCAATTTTTAAATAGCTTGCCTGAACTAACGCCTGTATACACACACACACATGTGTGCGCTCATGCAAGCACACAGACTGCTCTGTGCTCCAGGAGCTGTGCCACTCGAGGGGTACTCGAAGGGTTCTATCTTGAAAGCCTGTTGCCATAGTGACCATTATGGAGCTCATCTCCCGTGGGCCAGCAAGCTTTACACAACTTCACTCTCTGAACACACATACATACACATAAACAACCTAACTATACCCCCCACCTATTTACAGACACACACAGACATCCTCTTTCTGCCCTTTATGTTAAAGCCAGGACCGGGCCAATGTTTGACTTGAACCAAGTGCAACGAAAAGCAGAAAAACAGATCAATCAGACCCTAAACTAGGAGTAAGACTTGAATGGATTGGAGGATAGAGCTCTGTTGTAGAACGAAGCTGCTATTCTGATCAGGCATATGCGCAAAACACACAAAAAACTTTTTTTTTCCATACAATTTTAGAAAAATGACTTGGAAACACAAACCTGGTATGTATTGATAAGAGATGTGATGATTGTGGAAAAGCTCAGAACTTCAGTTGCAGTAAATTATAAAATGTTCTGGTTGCCTATGTACTTTTAGTTTATGATCTATCCATAAACTAAAAGTCACCATACTGCTGATATTAATTCATTATTTTAAGTCATATGGGAAATAAGAAAAAAAACCCTTTTTGTTTTATCTTAAGATGGATATTATAGATTTCTGTAGCAGTTGGTGGTTAAAACTTTCCAGATATCAGAATGACTGTGGTGCAACTTGTTAGATGAACTAAAACAAAAGTACTTAAACTGATAAATAAAGTTGCACCCAACAGTTCAGTGAAATGTAGTTAACTATTTTGTAAAAGTCAAAAACATTGACTGGGATATCTTTTAAACTGTTTTACATTGCAGTGAATGCATCACAGACGGTGGATTGAGAAGAGCTCTGCAAGTTCTTCAGAATTTGTTTTTATACCTAACACTGCTTCAAGTGGCCCACAACCTTATATATATATATATATAATTTTTAATTTTATCAGTGGGACTGGTAGGATGATAGTAAATCACCCAATCTTGTGGAACAGCGTTTCCATTTTCTGATGTTCCTTGAAAGGTTAATGAAACCATTTTCAGACTTATAAGGAGTAGAATAGGTTAGAAATTGAATCAACAGACTCCAATCAGTTTGTATCTGCAGTGTTTTCCCGAGGGAAGAAGTTGTCCTGTTCCCGTCTCAATCAGAGCGTGGTGACTGAGGGTGTGTCTTCAACAGCAGCACTATATCATATCTAAGAGCTATCGATTGGCATGAATACACTTACTCTCTCTGGTGACCACATGAATAATTAATAGGACCTTGCATCTGAGGCCAATTTTTATAAGGATTGTAGGAAAATAATTTACTGAGCGCATTCCAAAGATCGCCTGGAAGACACAGGAAATTTGATTCTAGTATTTTCCATGTCGTAGATAAGAACAGGAAAAAAAGAGGGTATGGAAAAGTATTTTTATTTTTAAACATTATTTTCCATCCCCTTGTTTGACTGTTGTGTAGTTCATCTGTCTGTCCAGCCAACCCATCTGTTATTCCATTCCTCCATTGATCTGATGTCTGTCCATCCATCCAGGTCTTTTTAATCCATTTACTCCCATCAGTCCATTTTTATTCATACTTAAAAATGGGCTAATAGAGGCAGAGAGCTCTGGAAATTTGTGATAAAAATATAAGGAATTTTGAAATAAAAAACAGTGAGAAATGGTTCACATAAAACTGTAACGGCTTGCAAACGTGGCTTTTGTGTGCAGCGGTGTAAAATTAAACATCTAAGATGTCCTTAAACGTTTAATAAAATCTGTAACGAGAGTCAGGTGGAACACCAAGCAGGACCATTAAGGTGAAGCGGGCTCCACACATAGCCAGACCGCCATTCTTGCAAAAAGTTTTAAATCAGGCGGTTGTACAGTCGCCAGGCCTGGCATGTGCGTCCTTTAGCAGTAGGATCCTTTGTGCCTCTCTGGCTGGACAGCCAGGACTCTCCGGATGCACGGCCTCTAGAGAAAAGCTGCTTTTTCCACCGTGCTCCTATAGCCCAGCCAACAGGAACACAAACACGGTCACCAGCACAGCACACAGGCACCCCTATACCTTAGAACCCGACAGGATGGAGGAAAGAGTTGAAAGCCCCGGAGAATTATCGCTCCTTTCCCTTTTTTCCTTCTCCTTTACTTTCTATTTCCTCCACACACACACACTGCACACGTATCCTTTTTTTTCGGTGTTCTTTTGGGTCTCTTGGGGTTTGCAGCAGTGGACTAGGCTCCTGTATGATGAATGATTTGCCTAAAAATACTGTCTGTATGCAAGAGAGTACATCATCCAGGTGGAAGAAGTTCCAGCCATAGGGACATTTCACATTACTTTCACGCCCCTGTTTCTATTCTGCTGCCCCTTGGTTTACAGAAACATCGAGCAATTTTATGTACGGGTGTGTGTGTGTGTGTACGGGTGGGTGGGTGTTTGTACTTATGTGAGAATCTACAGCTTTCCTGCGAGAAGTGACGTGTCGCTTGATTAAATCCATGACCTTCACCAGCGGTACAAGCAATCAGCTGGCGCATTCACACACCTGCTGCATGCTTAATACCTTCTTGGCACACAAACATGCAATCAGCACCTGGTGGAATGCGTCGCATTATTGATCCATACACACAAGCAAACCTGCAGTATATGTAATTACGTACACAACGTTTGGCAACACCATCATTTCATGCCGCAATAGTGTTTTAGCACGGCTGTAAGAAAGGCTTGCCTGGATGGGACTGCCAGGCCTGCAGATGTGTAAATAAATACATGTGTAATCTGGAGTCATGGTGCTACAAAGGAAAGCCAGGAATTCCTTCTCTCTCCCTAGGATGCAAGAGGGAAATCATTCAAGTCCCCGGGCTGCTTCCATTGAGCGGTATCAGGGTTTTCCCTCCTCACTTTTATGACTTCGCATAATGACTAATATGCAACCACGGAAACACCAAGAGCAACAGTCATGCTATGTTATTGCGATTATTATTGTGACCGAGGCTGCGTACTGTTGTTCTCCTGGTTTTGTCAAAATCTAATTCTTACATAGGAGGAAAGGCAGCTGATCTGCTGTTGCTTCGGGTTATTGTAGTGTAACGGCCTGTAGTTCTGCAAGCCTTTAGCCTGATGAGAAAGGATATCTTGTTTAAGTCATGTCACAATAAATTAAATCCAACATTGTTTGCGCTCTCTTTGCCGTGGGTGCTGAACGGCCCGGCGGTTTGTTTTTTCTTCTTTTTTTTAACCTGTGGACATATTCCTCCTTCTTTCAATTTAAAATGTTATTTGTTGTCTTATGCAAACAGAACTAACCTTTAACATATCAGATTTACATAATCACTGCTTTAAATCACTACTCTGACATTATTTTTTTAATGTATTTCTTGCATTTTACATTTTGGCAATGACCGACACAGATACAGTCTCTTGGTTACCAGCAGCAATGATCAAATTGAAATGTCTTGAGTCACTATTTTGTAAGATTTTCTTTTTAGTCGTTCTTAAATGGTTAGCGCAGACTATTTTTTTCAGTATGGTTCTGTTGAAAGACGATGAACAGTTAATTTCTTACTTGCAGTTGAGAACTCTCATCTTTATTTTGTCTAAATCAATTAGTTACATGCAGACACTAAAACTAATTTCTAGTCCTATAGAGGCCAATTATAAAGTCAATTGTACTATCTTGGAACAATTCAAATCTCAAGAACACCATGACTCTTCAAGTGAAAATTTGCAAATTTACTAATGTTGATGATGGTCTGAGTGGTTATTGTATAAACTACGTCGACAGACATGAACTATTTAGAGATGGTAGAAATTCGATTTCATCTTAGCCTCTCTTGGATTAGCCATTAACTTCAGTCTTTGGGTCCAAGGAATCTGGACTTGCACTAAGACTTCTTAAAGGTCACATACTAAAGATAAGATGTTAACTCGTTATAAGAGAACCTCATTTCAAAATCCCTATACTGTTGCCTAAGGCAACACTTTTAATATTTTTTTCTTTTTCTTAATCACATTATAGATGTAAACCTTTTATTTTTTTTATGCTAGTGAACTCTATGAATCATTAAAAATTAAAAGCTCCCACTTTTAAAAGATAACTCATAGCATACAACTGAGCCAAAAAGGCTTTTTTTATGTTTTGGATTTCTACAGAGACTGCTGTAATTGCTTTGGTGGGAGAAACATTTTAATAATGCAGAATTATTCAGATCATTATTGAGACGAAAAAGATACACATTATTTCAGGGCATTTTTGGCCAAGAGGGGCATCACTGCACCTGCAGCACAAACAAGGCATATAATATTTATTGAAAAAGGGAAAACTTTATTCTAAAACTAATGCATTGAACCTCACATACACAGCAGGCATTATAATTTCAAAAGCTCGACTAAAGTTATTGAGCTGCTGGGCTTCTAATTCTTCAGCAGCTAGTGCACGGCTAATATTTAAAGTCTATATAATTGAATTCTTTATTTCTCTTCTCCAGCGTGCAGACCTGGAACGTACAAAGCTTCAGCCACAGATGCCTACTGCACCAAATGCCCTCCTCACAGCTCGTCTCCACACGAACAGGCCATGGAGTGCATTTGTGAGAAAGGGTTCTACCGTGCTGAGACCGACCCGCGCTCAATGGCTTGCACACGTGAGTAACACAAACACTGGGAAAAAAAAGAAAAAAATGTTGCTACATTGACATGTCATTTACACAAACAGCCCTAATGCTCTTTGTTTACTGTGCTGAAGTGTATATTTTAATGTTTTGGAAGTATTGGATTTCATCTTCTTTAATAGGTTCATAATAAACCTTTACAAGACTTTGCAATACATGACTGCTTTGCCATTTGAAATGTATACATTTCCCAGCCTGCACACCTGCAGTGCAAAACACATGCATCCACAGAGTATAGTTTTGTGGATGTAGACAATACATTTTCATTCTTTGTTTTCAACTGCAACCGTCCTAAGGGTAATATAAAGTGGTGGCAGCATCATGCTGTGCAGATGCTGTTCTTTAGTAGTGATAGGGAAGCTGGTGATAGTAGATTTAGAGCTAGTTGAAGTTAACCACAGGGCAATCTTGAAAGAAAACTGTTTAGGTTGGGCTGGGACAAATATTCACTGTCCAGCAGGACAACATCACTAAACATAGAGCAGGGGATTTTTATGAAATGGTCTGGAAAAATATTAATGTAAGATTTACAAATCAATATGTATTTCCAACTATAAATCTTTTCAAGACTTATAGTTTGAAACCTATTATTTACAAATACTGTCTTGGCAACACAACTGAGCTATTTTGTAACAAAGAAAGCAAAGACTGGAGAAAAATTTCTCTACATATGGAAAGCAGATAGAAACATGTCCGAAAAAATCTGCAGGTGTAATTGCACCTTATCGTGGTTCTTTAACATTTAGATTCTTCCACAAAATTATTATTTCCTACACTAATTAAATAAACTAACATTTCTGTTAATAGCGTGACAAAATGTAAAAAGTTCAATAAGTATGAACAATCTAGTATGTTTTGTACATTCTCTCAAAACATGCAGGGGAAGTAAATAATAAGACTTGGATTTATGACAATGGCATGTTGGACATCTTGGAGAGAAAGAGGAAGTGTGGAGGAAATTACACATGCAGTCATACGCCACACATGCACACACTCAAGCATGGACAGATATACCCAAACCCATTATCGGGTTATGGTAGATTACACTCATTAATCGTTGTAGCAGGTGAGATCTGACAGGTGTTATCAGCTGGAAATGAGTAACGGTTTTGTTCAAATATATACGGCCACAGATACACACACACGCACGCACACGCACTCTGTTGAGTGGTTAGCAGCACTATTTTCGGGTTTGAGAGTGAAAAATGAGAAAATAAGGAGAAAAGGTGAAAGAATTATTCATAGACATGGGGAATGACACTTGAGACCCAGGAAAAAGATAGAACAGTGGGGGGAAATAGGAGTCTATAAAAGTCATATAATCTAAGTGTCATAAAAATGTCAAAAAGGCTGATCAGTAGTAATGGTAATGACAGACCCCCGAGTATCACTCAAGGAAGTTGGGGGATGGCAAAAAGACCATGGTGGGATTTGCAGCTCAGTAACATTTACCCATCCGTCCTCTACCACGAAGAGACGCTCACTGTCGGGGAGACCAATCAGACAAGGTCCCAGGCCCCCGCTGATCCCCCCAGGCCCCTGGGGCTCGCTGCTCAGTTGGGACCTGATGAGATGTCATGAGAAATTGGCACCTATGTCCAGCAAAATTTTCATATGGCTGATATCCCTGCACCACGCTGGGCTGTAAGCAGCCAAAATCAGAGGCTTCCTCTCAAGTGGTTTCCATGGAAAATGAATGGCATTGAATGAGCTCAGTGTTCATTGATGATGTGCTGGAATCTTCTTAAAAACAGGCTAAGGCAGCCATAGAACAGCTCTAGAACTGTCCTAGAAATAAACAGATAAGAATATAGTTTTGGAGAATTATGAATTATGTGTTCTTGTTTTCTTTACAAATGAGTTGAATAGAAATTGACACTACCTCTACATAGTTGATGGTGTAAATACAAAGGTGAATAACTGAGAGGTTTTCTTACATGAGTATCATTTAAGCAGAGTTCTCTCAAGCAAAGGTTCTCAACTATCAAAACCCCTATCAGAAATGCAAGGTGTAAAGTATAAAGATCTCTGTGTCAATACATTTATACATTTTGTTTAAATGCACTTAAACTGGAGGTGAAATGATTTGAGAAAACATTTAATTACCTTGAAACTTGTGCAGCAGTACACAAATATGACTCAAATTTCTTTGGACAGTCTTTTTAGTTTGGGAGGCACAAGTAACATACAATCATAACATTGTTTTGAATCTGAATATGCAGAATGTTTAAGTGCATAAAACTTTTCTGTCACAAAACATTAGGATAGCTACAAAGCCGTTTGCTTTAATCATTTACAAAAGGCTGCCATTGGAGTTATACATTCGAAGGTAACTGCTAAGAACTCAGGGGACGTGTAATTTAGTGCAAGACAAAACAATAAATTGTGAAATTCATACCAAAAGTAACCAATGCAAGTGAATTCATACGCCTTAGTAGTGGACACAATGCCATCTGGTTAGAGGAATCACAAGAGACTGTGTTTTAGAGTCAGCAGTAAAGACCATAATTGACTTAACAGGAAGTAAACACTTATTTTCAGAATGGAAATAGCAACATGTTGCTGTTTGAACTGGTGTTGCAAGGGAGAGCTGGAGAGAGCTTCCAGTGTCTCTGTAGCTCACCTCTCACTTCTGCTTTAAGGCAGAAGCTAAAGGCTACATCAGATTTCACAGGCTGTGTTTGTTAGAAGTGATTCCATTAGAATTTCACTGTGGGCAATTCTGCTAGTCTGATTTAAAAATGTTGTTTTCAAGCATTCTTTTGTTATTGATAGAGTTCAAAAAGGATGCAAAAGGAAATAGCTGAGCAGTAGGGCTCAAGGATAAGAGGGGGAAGAAAAAACAAGGTTTAACTGTCTGCTTTTTCCAATTACAAATTGAATGAAGTTGTTCTACGTGCAGAAACACACAGCCTCCGTTCTCTTCCAACAGGTCCTCCGTCTGCTCCAGAGAACCCCATCTCCTCTGTGAATGAGACCTGTGTCACTTTGGAGTGGTCGCCGCCCCGCGACACGGGAGGCCGGGGAGACATTACCTACAGCCTCCATTGCAGAAAGTGCTCCGGCGAAGGGAAAAAGTGTGCACCGTGCGGCAGCAGCGTCCATTTTGTCCCGAGACAGTTCGGGCTCTCATCCACCAGCATGCTGATCACTGACCTCCAGCCGGATTCTAACTACACCTTTACAATCGAGAGCCAGAACGGCGTTTCAGATCTGAGTCCGACCCCCAGAGGCACGGTGGTGATAAATGTTACAACATCGCAGACAGGTGAGAATGTGCACATTTACTGGAGTAATGGTTTTAAACATGAATGTCAACAAAACACAAAAAGCACAATTTTAACCTGAAATCTGCCAGATTGCAATATTTCCTGAGCAAAGAACATAGATTTCAATGTGTAAAATTAAGATTTTCTTTTTCTTAAGAACTAACAGCGCCTTTCAGAAGTGTTACATATTACTGATGAATGAAATATTAATCAGAAAAACTGCAAAGGAGCTGCAAAGAGTCAGAACTTTATGAGTTTGAAAACATTTTTCCGTTGCACCTGCTGTTAGCATGTGCTAAAGAAAAGTTAGCGCTTTCTTTTTGATTTCCAATTTTGACTTCCAATGATTCACTTCCTTTTAAGAGCCCCGTAGTGGTTGAAATAAAATCCACAGAAAAGCCGCACCGCATGCTTCAAAGCGTGGGAAAAAAGTAGCGACTTGTAGTCCAAAAAAATACGGTAATCTCTATGTGCAAAGTTAGTGCAGAAAAATTGCTAAGATGTGCACTTTCCAGTGCAATGAAATGTGGTTCTGCAAAGAATTCTCTGTGAAGCTGAATACAAATTCATGTCACACTTTCGCATCAAAGTTTAGTTCTTCTGTCCACTTCAAATTTACATTAAACTTTATGTTGGTCTATTGCACAGAATCACATTGAAACACATTTACAAAGTCAGAAAATTTACAAAGTCACATTTACAAGTTATTTAAATTTTAAAAAATTTAAATAATTTTTTAAAATGTGTAAAATTATTTAGAATGCTTTTGCAATGCACTGCACCATCAAAAAAAAAGTGGCAACCTTAATTTGCTGCAATGGGGAATTTCACTGATATCACAAAATGACCCTGACGTGTCTATGCTTGCACATGTAGGCATAATAGTATGTGCATCTGTCATTTGGTGGGACTGAAATTTGTGTAAAAGATAGGTGTTCATGACAAGGTGCTGATGAGTAATAGGCCTCATACTCTACGCGTGGATGTGTGTGTAGTGGAAAGTGAAAAGGGTTGGAGGAGGTTGTTAACCACATTACGTGCTGCACATGCTATTCACAGCTATAAGCCTGAGTTTCACACATTTACGCAAATACAGGCGCAGGCGAGTAAACCCACACCGTCATCCCACCAGAGCAGGTGTCCCAGTGTGGAAACACTGCACAGGAAATCACACAGTTTTCGTGGTTTCACGTTGATAATGGCTAGATCACATAACGTTTCTATGAGCAGCATAAATGTGTGCTTCATTAAATGCTGCTGACACACGTGTACTGTACATAACACGTCGTGGGCTGTGTGATTACCAAAATGTATGACAAATACACTGTAATATGGCTTTGTGCAATAAAGCGTTTTCTGATGTCTTTGTTTAGCCAAACCATCTGCTTTTTTGTTCCTCTTTTGTAACCATTTTAACTTATCTTTTTCCTTGCTGCTCATGCTTTCTCCTTGTCATTTCAGTGAGTGTAGTGTTAAAGGAAAGGCGAAGCAAAGACAGTATAACATTGGCCTGGCAGGGTCCGGAGAGACCTAATGGGGCAATCGTGGAGTATGAGGTCATCTACTACGAGAAGGTGAGAGAGGCACTGAAAAGCACTGTTCTCTGCTGATAGAGACAAAATAATTAGATTTTTCTGTTGCAGAAAAACGTGTTATGATATAAAAATGTATAAATGGCCTATTTATACATATAAAAAATAAGAAAAATCATGACAGGCATAACCTTTTATAACAAAGAATGGTTAAAAGAGTGTTCAGAAATATTTTAAAGATGCAATGCCACATCCAGCTGATGTAATTGTTTCAGTGTGCTGAATGACCGTTGACCTCATTTGGTAATTTCATCAATGAGGCGAAGTCAGGTGAAAATGTTAGTATGAACAAATGTGCATCCGGGAGGAAATTCTCCCTGTTCTACCAGACCAAGCATTACACCTTGCATAATACATAGCACAGTCCTGTGCTATGTATTATGCCAGCGGCAACAATTGTTGCCATGCTTACATTCACTCTTCTTGTGATTAAAAGATGAATGAAGGGATACAATTTTCTTTATATATCAGTAGAAGACACTTGAAAGAACATATGTTCAAAATATTTTATTTATATTTGTTTATTTAAATATTATACTGACTTCCTCTTGTGCAGGTTTGTGACAGACATTTACCTCCAGCATTACAGGCAGGAAGTAAACAGGTCTGGTCATGTGACCTTTCACACTAGATACATGAAATTGATATTGCTTAGAGTAGGCACACTATTATTTTATTTTAAAACTTCAATTAGCTGCCAAAACTCAAAACAATTCTTCTAGACCTTCCAGAAGTTAGAAAAAATGTCTGGCAACAATTGTTGCCAGTGGGATTAAATGGGTTAAATGTGGTTGGAGATGTTATTAACACTAAAAGATGTATTGGCAATAACAGGTAGCATGCAAGTAACCTAATTTTTTTTTTCCAAATCAACTATTTCAAAATTACTGCATTAGCCCTTTTTCAGATTTAATACAGTTAAATGTTTGTTCCTGTTTTCCTTGTGCTCCTCCTACATGTTGGCAGGGTATGGGTTTAGCTTTAGGCCACGTCTCTAATGACTTCTTCATCACAAACATGCTGCTATCACTTTGGTTCCTCTGCCTTTTTTTCTCATATCCTCTCCTGCTCACATCAAGCTAATTAACCACACATCTGTCCAACAAACCTTGTAAAACATAGCCAAGGTAATAAAATTAGACCTGTGTGTCTGTGTGTGCTGGCATGTATTACCAGTAAAATAATGTTAATCCGTATTGTAGAAGGTCTTCCGTTAGGTGGAGTATCAGCTTCTCAGCAGGGAATCAGCTTACTCTGCGCACACACGCACTCACCTGAAAGGTAATCGAGGAACAAAGTGACAAAGTGAAGCAGCTTTAGTAGTCACATATTACTAAGTTAAGAGAAGATGAGATTTGGGATTTAAGTATAAATGTGGCCAAATGGACCAGTGCTGAAAATGTTGCGAAGTGCATTAGATTCCAAGAGACTGCTAAATTCAACAATTTAAGATGTTCTATTAGATTTAAACAATGCTATTTATTCTGCCTCTCTTGGCAGAATAATGATACCACAGCCCAGAGCTCTAGATCAAGACCGTTTTCATTTTTATATCTTCCTTGTTTTGAGTATTTATTTCATTTCCTGTTGTTTAATGCTCCTCTTCAGAACCAGCGGGAACAGAACTACACGGTTTTAAAGACCCGATCCAACATGATGACAGTGGACGGCCTGAAGCCTGGGACCACCTACGTGTTCAGAGTCAGGGCTCGAACTGACGGGGGCTACGGGACGTACGGAGGGGAAATTGAACTGGAAACCAGCCATGAGGGTAAAAAAAAAATTGCATTTAATTTTTACTGATTTTTTTTGTTTGAGATATTTTGTCTTTTCCTTTTCCTTCCATTGTCTTTCCTGCTCACAACTCACTGTTTTTTCTATGATTTTGAGGCAGCAACTTCAAATTGTACCTGCATTAGTAATAGTCTAAATCTTCAAACAGAATTCCCAATAATATTAAAACCGTTGATCCAAAAGGAACAATAAAAGAAAAACAAAAAGAGAGGCAGTGCCACATGTAACATTTCTCAATCTCCTTAGCTTAGTAAAAGTTTACACAAATGAAAAATTTGTGTTTATCTGACATGTACAATCTCATGCCACAATATCTTTACACATGTATGTTCCCATGATGATTATCAGATGAGTCATTCCTTCCAGTTCACTAAATGAATTCACTTTGTGGTTTTAAAGAAGCTTTTCACCCCAGCTTCTTCCTCAGTGTGGCTGTTAGGCAGAGATGCCCTGGCAGCCTCACATGTTACCCTGCACGCATCTGAGCCAGTGGCTTCAAAGTGTGCTGAAATACTTTTCCGGTAAAAGAAAGACAAATCAATTTGACAAGAAAGGGTAAAATGTGAATACGGGATTGGATTGGCGATCTTAATTCAAACAGACTTTTGGAGCAAAGTGAAATGACTGAACAGGTTTACTCCAACTAAAGTCAGGACGAATTCAGAGAACAGGGATTTAGGTATCTTTTTATGTCCCCCCCACCCCCCATCACAAAGCTGGGTGTCCCAAGCCCTGCTATTTCAGACCAGATAAGCCTCATACTATGCATACTATGTGATACAGTTGTCAAACTCCCTGTCAAGTATCTATTTCGCCACCTTTAATATTGCTTCATCATGAGCTCTTTGGGTTTTTTTTTTACTCCCTTTAATGTGGCTTTCAAAGCGATCATTGATTCCTAGACAGGCAGGGAGAGTGGAGTGAATCAGTAAATGTGTAGCGCTTCAAAGTACATTGACTGTGCAGCACAGAAAAGGCATGCATTACCCTATAAATCATTCAGTTGTCAATAAAAGTATTTCAGAGCCTTATTTCTATTCCGGCGCTCCAATAAATATCATTAATTTGATGCCTCAACATGCTCTGTGGTCTACAGCCTCCTCACACAACAGGTTCACATCAAAGTAAGGCTTCATAAAATGTAAATTGGCTGGTCTTGTACCAATCACGTGCAAGTTATCCAATTAGATCAGCCGCATTGATCAGTACAGAACAGTGCCTGTATGTGTGAGCCTCCGACTGTAACAGGAGATCAATACCTGGATTATTATGACTTCTCTAGATTCCCATCCGTATTATGCATATGTGCGCCACACACACTTACAGACGTGGATGTCTGCTCATGCTCAGCTAAGCCAGATAAATGGGGGTATTTGTTTTGAGTAATGGCTCGATTGGTGTGGCGTAAAAATCGATGCGTCGTTGCAGAAAGTTCTTGGCGTTAGCCTTGTTATGTGCAATGTTAACATATCCATTTGGACAGCGCGGCCGAAAAGGAATGGCTTTCATGTCTCCTCTTGTACCCTCACAGGCGATAGTGAGAGGGAGAAAGCTTTTCATCAAGAGCCTTACTTACTATTCCATCCACCTCCCTTTCCTCTCTTGTGCCTCTGTTTGCTGCTCTCTCTCTCTCTCCCTCCCTTCTGCCTCTGTCTTTTATGTCTTTTCTAATACTATAATTTTTCATGCTCCCTCTTTCCCTCGCCACGTCCGTGGTATCATTTTCTGTCTTTTCACTCCCAGCCTGCCTTAATCTCACCTTACCTCCAACAGAAAATGCTGAGGGCTTCATTCGTTTCTCACCAAGACCTGCTTTAATAAACTTTTATAACGTTCACTTTTTTCCCCCCCTGGCTCTGCAGACGTCTTGGCCATTGGGGACCCAAACCAGTCCACCATTCTGGTTGTGTCAATTGCGGGAGGGATTGTTCTCCTCATCTTCTTGGTGACCTGCTTCGTTGTTAGTGGAAGGTAAGGGAAAGACATGAACACCCAAAAACCCAACATTTTATATGAAGGTAAAATTTAACATTACAGCAAGTAAAATGAGATACAAGTTATGTTTATTCATTCTGTTTTATAAAACTAAAATCTGAAAAGTGTGGAGCTGTTTTGTATTTGACTAATGTGAGATTTGTGTTTGACTTATGTTGTGATTACAGCAGCACATCTCTTGGTTTATGTCTTCCACAGTTTTGTACATCTAGAATTTTTTTTAATTTTTTTATTTTAAGTAATTTTTTTCACCACAGATTTGCAATTGCAATAGGATTCAGCTCTGAATTTTGACAGGGCCATACGAACACATGAATATGCCTTGATTTCAGCAATTGCATTGTAGCTTTGGCTGTATATTTAGGATCTTCCACGTGTATCAAGAGTTTTACAGTCTCTAACAGGTTTACTTCCAATATTTTTCTGTTTAGCTTCTTTGCTCACACTGACACATCATGGTGCTGCCAAACAATATCATGAAGACCTAGAATCACCAAACAGGTCAAGGATTGAGCAGCTCAGTCCACCATTTGAAACTGGAAACAATAAGGGACAACTACAAAGACATTCTGCTGAAAGGACAACTATTAGTCAAGAACTCCACGAATCTGGTCTTCAAAGAAAAGGGGCTAGAAGAAAGTCATTGTAAAAAGAAAGCCATAAAAACTCCTGTTTGTAGTTTGCTAAAGCCCTTGAAGAGAAGGCATCAAACGTGAAATAGGGTTTAGAGATGGTAGGAGATCAAAATTCTTTTCTTTTTTTTTTACTTGCATGCAAATTGCTGTGTGGGAGAAAACGCGCATATAAATCCCTGAACAAACCATCCCAACTAAATTTTAAAAATGGTGACATCGCCACCGTCTTCTTTTCACTAAATACATTGTGGCTTTAATTTAACTGTAAAGCATTGAGTATAGCCGAATAAAAAAAAACAAAAAACTTATTTTTACAGCTTCATAATAATGGACTATTGTTTTTGTTGACCTGGCAAATAAAAGCCAAATGAATTGTGCGACAAAATGTAGAAATGTTCAAGAGGAGTGAATACTTTTGTTGCACATTTTGACAAGGAAGTTTTATGAGGATCACTTTGTTTTACTGCTAAGAGCAATCATTTGCCAGAAGGACGCTTGGCATCCTTCTGGCAAGCATCAACATCAACATCAGTTTGTGGAGAGATTACACATAGGTGTGAAAAAGGAGGGCGTCCATCACTGACATTTACCAAAAAGTCTGATTAAAGGTTGGGCTCCGCTGGATGTGACAAGCGTGGACTTGTTTGGTTGCTCACTTTGAAGGTTAGACGGTTTGTTAATGCTCAGCCTCAATGGAGGCCAGAGAGGAGAAATAGATGAGACGGAAGGAATGGAGGAGGGGTGGGGGGGATAAAAAGAGCTCTAAGAGGTGACATGATGAAAGCATCAGGTGTTAGGTGAAAAAGCTCTTTGGAGAGGAAGTAACGGACCAGAGGGGACCTGTAACCACAACACCTGTAACCAAATGTTTATCCACCTTGCGCTCCGACTAGATTACCCGCATTTCAGGAATGACACACGGGCAAACACGCGCATGCTTATGTACACACGCTAAAAACATTTGTATTGATTCATGTGATTGTTTATCAGGCTGAGTGCTCTATTCACTATTGACTTGAAGGGATGTAATCAGCAGAGACTGTTCTGGGTGCTGTGGAACACACACAGGCACACACACAGCACTTAGGGCACGCGAACGGGAACCCATCAACATGTTTCTAATCAGACAGGGATTATAGGCTTGTTCCCCCCCAAAAAAAGCAAAAAAAAAAAACAACCTGTGAAACATTTTGCGTTATGAACACATGTGATGACACAAACACAGACTCACACTCATCTAATCAGATTTCACAGGCTGGGGAGGTGTTAACTAGGTTTTACGGAGAGGTCGATGCCGTACCATCAATTTCAGGCCTTCCTACTCCTCCTCCTACTTCCTCCTCCTCTGTCTCTATCTTCCGTCCGATGAGAGGTTTGGATGCTCAGGAGGAAGATGTGGTGATGGCTGCTTTCTAAGCACATCTGTCGAAATGCGGGCGCTCACAGGTGGAAGTGTGTACCTTGTTTGTGACCGGAGAACAAAGATCAAAGCCGAATTGCGAGAGAGCCGATGAGTGCGTGCGCGAGAGTGTGTGTGCTTAGAGAAATTTGGCAAGGATGGACAGAAGCAAGAGAAAGGGAGAGACACAAGTGGAGAATAAACATATTAGAAAGGTGCTAGGATTGACGGATTGCAGCCGAGGGGGAGGGAGAGGTACATCTGAAGCATAATGGTGCCGCTGGAGAGCCACATTTTCAGATGATGTGAAAGATAGAGAGAAGGAGGTGGAGGCCTGGAGGAAATTGATGGAGGAAAGCAAAGAGCCAGGGGAAAGAAAGCAGAGGTGCAAGGAGCAGAAGATGAAAAGGCAGATTGCGAGTGTGTTTGAAACAGGGAGAGAAAAGGGTAAGGGGAGATAATGGGTGGGCGATTGCACTGTTAGGTGCAATAGGACTGTCATCCTTGAAGCTGGTAGGAATTGAGGGCGGAGGGGGAAATATCTAAAACTAATCTCCTCTTGTGTTGTCTATTCCTCCCCGTTTTTCATCTCTTCCCTCTTATCTGTCATTCAAATTCTCTTCACCCTCTGACATGTTTCCCCTTCTTCTCTTTTTCCAACTCTCCAGCTTTCATTTCCTGTTTTGTTCTTGGAATTTGCATTTGGATGAATCTATCGACAATCGCATGTACTCGCTGCGACCGGCTCAATATGAACAATGATTGGGCTGAAATTGACATTGAGAGGCTGCCAGGTTTTAATTGATTTTTCTACCAGGCGTTTGAAAGACCCCCGCCTCTTTCAAAATGCCAGTTGTTTAAATAATCATTAAACTGAATAAAAGTGCTCAGGGTTTTTTTTTTTTTTTGTTCTTTTGGAGCAATAATTCTGCAAATGAACGATACAGTTTATTACAAGAAATTAGAGACGCATTCAAATGTAAATTCATTCCAATAAATTGTTTCAAAGAAGGGAGAAAAATTACACTGGTAGTGTATTTCTGGAATGTGTATTTCTCTCAGTTTTAATGATTAGAAAATCTAACTAATACAGATCAAAATTAAAGTTTGTTCAGAAAAGCGAATGTCATAAATAAAGACAAATTTAAAAGGGATTTTTAACAAGGACATGTTGTAGTATTGGAGTACACAACCATGTAGAAGACCTGTACAGTTGTCCATCAAACACCATTATCAAGGAGGATAATGGTGATAATGAGGACCTTTTAAAGGTGCTGTGTCCAAGCATTGTAATGGAACGTTAAGTAGAAAAAACAAATGGAGTAAATGCTATAGTAATATAGTGCCACAACACACTCCTTTTCTGTGCTAAGGACAAAAAGGTGCTTTACTGTTGCTCAGTGGTCCCAAATCCTTTTTTAGATTAAAGTAAATTTAGCATTTTATTTGGAAATGTTAGCCCTGGGGTCTGAAGGAAAAGTGGAAAAGAATCCAAGTTGTTTGAGGAACAGTATGATAAATCTCAGGAACACCATGTCCAATGCAGACACATTGAAGACTGACATTAAAGCAATCTGGGTTTCCTCAGGCTGATCAC
The DNA here is from genome assembly GCA_902982915.1 of Phalloptychus januarius. Lineage (NCBI taxonomy): Eukaryota > Metazoa > Chordata > Actinopteri > Cyprinodontiformes > Poeciliidae > Phalloptychus > Phalloptychus januarius. Next base: position 8,682,834 of record CADWAE010000466.1, on the reverse strand, counting down.
CTCCATGCCACACCGCATTGATGCAGTAATTTGTGCAGGAGTCCTTATCAAGTAAAACACCTTAATACTGTGTGCATGGACATTTTCTGTATTAAACGTCTTTTTTTATTGATTTTGTATTCAACCTTTTTAACAAAGTTGGTGTTTTCATTTGCTGCAAAACAAAATACTCAAAATTTATGCCACAAATATGTCACTCTTTTTAGAGAAAAAAAATTGTTTAACTTTTCAAATTGAATTAGAACAATAAATCCACTTTTCTGATACTGTTCTTTACTGTCCCATTCAAGCACTTTAACTATCACTGCAGCCTTCGCTGGCAGCGCACTGAACGACTCTGCCACATAAACAAGCTGATTTGCAGGCGATTCTGTTCTCTCCTGTTCTCGTTTAATAAAGTGCTGTTATGCTATTATTACAGTGGGAGGGAAAACATGAAAAAACACCCAAAGCTACTGAGACACAGCACTCTGCTGACAAATCACACCAGTTATTGCTGTGTGCATGCCATTATTGCTCAGCTCGGCCAGTTTGCGTTTGCAAGCATGTGTGGCTTGCATGTGAAGTTTTGCGCTTTTGTCCTCCTGAGGTTGCCTTGGCAGGCTGGCAGGTGCAAACGATGGGGAGCGACTAGAAAACTGGCACTGCTTTGGATTTAGCAGATGGCCTTTCACTCAAGAAGCATTCTCCCTCTTTGGTCTTCACTTTCTCCCACTCCTTGTTGAACATCTTACAGTTTCTGCCTGAGTGTCTGCGGCTGTGTCTGTCAGCGTGCACAGGTTTGGGGCCTAGTTTTGTTTGGAATCTAATGATCCTACGGCTGAGCAGACATCTCCTTCTCTGATTTGCTGCGGGCTTCAGTTACACGCCAGGTTCCTGTGTGTTTTTCTGTCTGCATCTTTTTAATGTGGGAGTTTTGGAGGCAAGTCAGCATACATTTGTTCCATCTTTGACAGAGACACATTTTTTAAATGCTTTATCTACTGTGTGGGGACAACCTGAGGACCTCTGATGGCAACATTGGAGGACTGGGGTCTGTTGTAAGGCGCTGCTTGCGTAAATTAATCATTTCTACCATGCACTCTGCCCACCCACCTACACACACACACAGGTCCCACATGCACTGACACGCATATAATCCAAATGGCTGAAGGTCATACAAACACAGGTAACTGTTTCATCCATGTGGCCTCCCCACTTTGATGCAGGATGCAGTTTTGGTTTAATAAAGTAAATTATGCAAGTAGAATAATTGCATAATTATCCTTCATGCCTTTGCAGAACTAGTCTGACCTGAAACACGTAGGAAACCATCTTCTTTATATGGTATGCCTGAAATGCCAAAGAGGATGCATAAAAAAAAAAGCTTCAGTGGAGAGTCTAAACATGACATCTGATTCCAGAGCTTTTCCCCTGCTGTGTTACATAAAATTATGATAAAATACATCAAAGTTGTGATTGTAACCCACTGTGTCTTTTTGAGATGTTCTTTCATTGGTGAATGAGGGAAAAACATACAAAGCAAAGTAAGTCATCAAAAGGCTGATTATAATAACGTCAGACTCCTCGGTCTCGCTAATAGAGAGTGTTAACTGCTCTAGTTTCTTTACACATTAACAAGTCTTGTTCACGAGCTTGTATGTTTGCGTGTCTAAGCTCTTTTACCTCAGCAGCAGCTGCCATACAGCCCAGGGTTATTCTTAAAAACTGCATGACACAAACAAGGAAAGGCAGACTGGAAAGGGGGAAGCTTGCTAATGAAAACATGCCTTTGAGAAGAGAGAGCGAGACAAAGAGAGAGAGAGAGAGAGAGAGAGAGATTCGTTAGGAGGTGAACGTAAAAATTTGCCAATACATTTTGTTCCCTTTAGGTGGTGTTGGTGTGTTTGCTTGATAATAGCACTAATAACGACTTGGCAGCTAAAAAGATCCCATGTTTACAAATTCAGAAGCAAAACAGGCCAGTGTTTAGAGGTGTGTGTGTCGTGTGTGTGTGTGCACATTTACTTAATGATGGCAAGGTGCATGTAATGTCATTAGCCAGATTTTGTGTGTACTTGCTTGAACGATGGTGTTTTCAATTAATGCGGCTAAGCTGCAGGGTGTAGCTAAATACAGCTTTGTCTGCAGAATGCCTTGAAAGTAGCTAAGGAACAGCGCAATAATAGCAGGTGCAGAACTTTTTCTCCACACATGCTCTATGCAAATGAGCAGCTGCTCCAGAAAAATGGATCAAATGTCCAGCAAACGTCACAAAAAAATGAAAGTAATTTGTCTGCTTCTTGTAAACACATTCAGAGAGACACACCAACGAGCGCAGATGGACATGTTACTTGACCTAATCAAAATGCGTGGGTGTAGTAGCGTTAGAATCATTAGGTAAATTAGTTTCACACTGACCCCCAGGCACAGATCAAATATAAAGATACACTTCAATTAATGATACAGATCAAATGCTCCTCCTTGCTTCCTTCTGTCTTCTGCCATTTGACCTTTCAACCAGGTTGTTAAAACTTCTACTACGCTATACCAATTACCGCAACATAGCTTCTTTCCCTGGCCCCAGTCCTCTTCCTCCTTTCTTAGCTTTACCACTCTCTTTAATGAGCGGCTCCAAATGAAATGTTTCCAAACAGGGTGTTAATGAAACATGGACAGATTTATTAGTCATAAGTCTCCAGCTAATCATTTCCCCTTCCTAATAATTAGGCTGAGCTGAGTAAATCTTTTTACACTGTGGTCAGAGAGTGCTGAACCGGAGCCAGGATGGAGATTGAGAAGGCCGGGAAAAGAAAGCTCACTCATTTCTGAACCGCTCACTTACATCACCCTGACTTTTTGTCACGTTTCAGTTTCAGGTTTTTTTTCTGATTTGTAATGCTCGTTCGGCCTTTTAGCGCCCGAGCAGCAAACACGCTTTGTTTTTCAGGTGATGAAGGAGGCTTAATTTTGCCGTGGAATAATGAGAGTGAATTAAAGCCATTGATTTCACTCCTTGTAATTATTTTTGATTCAATGGCTTGATATTAAATGGAATAACCATTTTGATGAGTAATGATGAGAGCAGACCCCCAACAGGGCGCAGGCTTGTGTGTGAGAGAGAGCGAAGCGAGAGCGATCTGGAAAGTAGAGTAGATGTGTCAGTTTATTGTGTCGTACCGGAGGGGTGACTAATGATTAACTGATTTCATTTTTTCCAGTTATTTTGATTAGCAGCAAGAAAATAATGCAGACAGACAGGAAATGAAAGAGGGGGGCAGAGTTTTAGAGGTGGGAAGAAGAGAGGGAGGTGAGAGAAGAAAGCGGAAACGAGGACAACAAAGGGGTTCTGATTCTAATAATCACAGGATTTGCCAACCAACACAAGTCAGAGCTGAGGCGTGTTGTGTCTATCAGGTTAGGCAGGAGACAAGTTGAGAGGGAAGCAAAATCAGCCTGAGAACCCGAGGTCAACTGATGCTTAAATGAAAAATACAAGCACAAGAGAAAAACAGCCAGCATCATCTCTAAGGCTTTTCAGCCATCCAGACTGAAAAATGAAATATATTTAACTTGTTTTTTTATGAAATTCAATTTTGTATTTTAAATTGGTAGCAAGTTTCTGTTTTTTTTAGTTACAATATTTAATGCAAATACCATAGAGTTCCTGCCAGAGATATTCAGATGCAATATGCTACAACCACAAACCTCAGTGTGTTTTATTGGGGTTCTAAGGAATCAACATAAACTATATTCTCAATTATATTTAGGTTTCAACTTTGACTAGGCCATTCCAGCACACAAATATGCTTTGACCTCAAGCTCTGGCAAAGCAGATCCACTTGCCCTGTTCCCCCCTCCCCCCAAGTAGCTTGCCACCATCAGTGTTTGAATGTATGTTTGAATGGGTGATAAACTGAATATAATGCGAAGTGCATTGGGGTCCTCTGGACTTGATAAAGCGCTATGCAAGTACAGACCATGTTGGGGTGGTGAGTTCTGGATAATTTGCAGCATTAGCTTTCCGCCACGTATAAAGACAAAAGGTTAATTTCATGCTTATCTGATGAAACAATAATGTCAGATGTCAGATTAGATGTGTTTCTATTGAAAATACATCATGCACAGATTGAATGTTCACTAGCTGCCTTGTAAAGGTGACTGGCTGCACTTATTTAATTTTTTTATTGAAGAGTATCAAACCCAACGGTTTAAATACAAATGTGCACAAGACTCTTCACTTTTTATGCCTAAGCTGTCTATAATTTCCATTCACTTCACAATTATTGATTACTTTGTGTTGATCCATCATATGAAATCTCAGAAAAATATTCTGATGAGGTGTGTGAATACTTTTGTAAGGCTCTGCTGCCGATTTAACAGGACAATCTTTATCTTATTAGAAAATACACCTCAAGCTCCATACTGTCTTCATTTTTTCACATATTTAAGAGCTGACAACAGTGCTGGACCTTCATGGAGCTATCACTTGACAAAAGGAACGGAAGTTCATTATCTACCCCGTGTTCACGGGGTTGACCTCAGTGGGTCGAGATTTCTTCCCTTGTCAATTTGACTGAATAATCTCAATTGTGCTTTTGAGTAAATCTGGTGCTCGTCTTATGACGGACTGGCCAGCTGCCCGGGATGTTTCCACGATTTCTGGGTAGTGCTCACTGGGAAGAGATCCAGCAGCTTCTTGTTATCTTAAGCTGGAGTAAGTGGGTAGGAACATGGACTGAGAGATGCAGTTTTATGAGGCGGAGTTAATGAAGGTGTAATTTTAAATGCTTGTGCAGTGACTTGTTTCATCTACAGTTTCTTACAACAGTGACGGTAAACGTACTGTATCTTCAGTGCTTTAGAAATGTAATAGTGTCCTTCACTTTTTGTCCCTAAACATTGAAATATTTTACTTGAATGTAATAGTCACCCAGAGCAGACTTGTAAAGAGAAAGGAAGAGGATACAGCTTTTTCTTTTTGTAATTTTACAAAGTTGAAAAATAGATGTATGGCGTTCATTTGTATTCATCCCTTTTACTCTGATACCCCTAAATAAAATCCACTGCAGCAACTTCCCATCAGACATCACCCATTTATGTGAAACCCCAAGAGGTTTGTTAGGAAATATTAGAGAATAAGCAGCATACTGAAAACCAAGATCATGGATAAAGTTATGAAACAGTATCAAACGTTTTAGACATAAAGCAACAAAGTTTTGTTCAACCCACTAACTGACAATGGAAAGAGCATCATCATGCCTCGGTTAGTAAATGACCCAAGTGAACAGATTTTATTTATAGTAGTGAATGTTTGTTAAATATCAAAACCAGGAGACTTACAAATATACCAGGAGGGAAAACGAGCGCAGAGCAATCACAGAGAATAACTCAGGTAGGCGACAGTAGGATCCAACCAAGAAAGACTGAGAGAGAGGGGCTTAATACAGGGAATCATGTTTACTGCACGAGAAACAGATGACTGATTGGAACTGGTTGCAGGTGTGAAATAAGAGCAGGGAGCAAACAGGCAGGCTGAGGGTTGTTCTCTGCTAGTAAACATTAATGGAAGCTGAGGAGGAAGTATGCAGTGAGCGGAAAAGGCTTCACACTAATAAACTCAAAAATGCACCAAAAATACGAAAATAAACTAAGTGTGAATGAATGAACTAGGGAGGCAAGGTCTAAGATAGTAAATCAACAAGGAAATATTCAAAGTACAGACAGACAAAAATCAAAGCAATCCAGAATCATGACAAGTATGGTAGAACTGCAAAGCAAACAAGATATGGGTGTCCTTTTAAACCTGGGGTGACTAAAGTGTGTCCCCTGCAATGATTTCATAATAGTGGTTAATACAAATTAAGACTTTTTATTTTTAATGTCCCAGTCAAAGTTCAGACTAGGTCCAAATCCAACCAGATTTGAAAAGTTGATTATGTATGGTCTGTCATTCTTTCCATTCAGTCTAACTGAGCCTAACAAAAATAGCAAAAGGAAAGCTGCAACAAAAGATGGTATCAGGATGGCTCAATATAAATGCTCCCACTTTACAGTCAATCATTCAGTACCCCAAGTTGGTGCATCACATGAACACATAATAAAATTTAAAGAGGTTTTTGGTTATAATGAGACAAAATGTTAAACAGTTTCAAGAACATAAATAGTTTTTAAGAAAACAGTAGATGCAGGAAACGTGTTTCTTAGAGAGGCGATTCTTTACCATGCTTTTTCCTTCCCTCTCATTTATTCTTCCTCTTTTCGCTTTCCTTTTCCAGGGCTGAGTTATGTACTGATTATGTTGTACTTGCCCTCTGTCCTTGTTAATACTCGATTTACACAGCTCGATTTTGACTTCTACATCCTTCTTTGTCTCACCCGTCCCTATTATTAAGATTTAACATCCCTGGTTTGTTTCTCTTCCTATTGTGCTTTATTCCCTCTCACGCTTCCCCCCCCCCTCTTCCTTTAAACTTGCAGCTCTTGTTTTCGCAGCACAAACACTGCCTTGCCTGACTTACCGCCTGCAACTCTTATGGTACCCTAGGAGTTTCTATTCCTATAGCTGCCTCTCCTCCTCTCCTTGCTCCTCCCTCCATCTGATTGCTTGTTAGTTGGTATGCAGCTTCGAACCCCCATTGCGCGTTCCTTGCCTGTCATCACTCTCTTTCTCCATCTCCCTCTCTCTCCTCATCCCTTTTCCCAGCCACTCATGTCCACTCTTTATAACAAATAGGAGGAAAAACAGTCGCACAGCTGCAAAAGGGCAGCAGATACAGCCTCTTTAAAGGGGATAAACAAATTGCAACAAACATAAAAGGAGAATAGACTTGTTTTTGTAACAGGGAATACTTTGCTTAAAGGGGAAATTTAAGAGAGATAAAGAGCAGTGAAACGGTATGGAAAAGAAAAGGCAAATGGAGGAGGGGCAATAGTAACGATAATATATGGATGGAGCCTTGCTAGTAGAATGACAAATGGGTCTCAAGTGACAGAGTATTATATTAAAAAGTAAATTGATATGCAAATGTGGAGTGTGTGGCTTTTGGAGGACGGGGATAGCCTGTTGTCCTCGCTGAAGTAGAACAGAGGCAGAGAGAAAGGTGAGAGCTGGAGTTCTGATAGCGATACAGCAGTCCATTAATGTGTGTGTTTCTGTCTCATCGGTGCAAGAGTGTGTGCTTTATATCAGGATCAGATGTATAGTATGTGTGGTTGGGGGTATAGAGGGTGGAGTGCTACTTTTAGTGAAGCTGGGTGATAACTAAGTAATTTCTCCCCCCATCGATTGTAGTGTTCATACCACACAACAGGAGAAAGATAGGTAGAAATGGAGGAGATTCAGGACTGCATGCATGACAGAAAACTGAAATAACTTTTCTGAATGCTGGTTTTGGTCTGTTTTGGAAACAGTTGTGGATTACTTCACCAATGCTTAATGTTTATTAGGATTTCTATGAAGAATATGGTAAAATTATCAAGACAAAATTAATCTTCAACGCTTAATGACCAGTTATGTGGTCAAAGCTTGAATGCTAAGCATAGCTAAATATTTCACAGCTCATAGGTTAATGTTAGCGTCAGTGAAAAAAACAAATTGCCTGGTGTGACATACAATCAGTACAACACTTTGACATGATTTTACCAACTTAGTTTTATATTTATTTCTGTGGAAGAGCTTCAATAAAGTTTGATCAAACTGGTAGCTAATAACATTTGACTCCTTCTCTAACCTAACTAACTAGCTGCTTGTTCTGTTTTCTACATTTCATAAACATACACTGAATTTGTTTCTGACAAAACAGGACTGTGCAATTGAAAGTAAGTCACGTAACTCTTAAATGTAAATCGTAATGGGCTTAAAGGAGTGGAACACGGTTTTAATTTTGATATTCTGAAACTCGCTGAAACCTTGTGTGCAAGTAAAGAATAGAAATAGGAAAATAAGTACGTATATTGGCGGAAAATGATCGCCATATTGTCCTCCTGAGTCCAATTCTAGTGTGTTTAACAGATGAACCAAAGGTCAGCTGCATTCAGTTGAAAGTATTAAATAGCTGTTTGGAACGTATACACCCAGACGCAGCTGTCGAGGGAAACAAAAAAGCATGTCCATGTCAGATTTTGCGCCATGTTTAAGACTGCTGCGTTAATGAGTCATGACACTTCTAACTGGAGAGGAGGAATGAGCTGCTCTCTAATTACTATGGAAATGTGTTCATTTCCCATCAGACATACATATACATATGCAACCATGCACTCAGTGAGTCACACACACACATTAACACACCCAGCAGTGGCGGAGGGTAGAGGTGGGGGCTGTTTCCGACAGGTTTTTCAGAACATGTGCATGTATAAGAGTGTGTGTGTCTTTGTGTATGACTTTGCCTCCTTTGGGGGTTCTCACAGTCGGAGCAGAGGTGTCACCCATGTCCCCATTCCCCATATGTTTTAACACACATGGCCCAGAGCACTGAGTATATGAGAGTGGAAGTCAAGGGGGTAATGATAGTCCCTTAGTGTTCGGCTAGCTTGATCTCAGCTGATAACCAGGTGGGACCAAATGAGCCCTTCTTAAGAACATTATCCCCCCCGCCTCTTTATCCTCAGACACCAGCCAGCAGTCTCCACCATTATGCACATGTGCCTGCGTGTGGGGGTTGTGGGGGTGTGTGTGTATTCCCAATGCAGCTTATTGATGTTAGGGCTACAGCAGGCCTTCAGCTGTGTAAAGTCAACAGAAGAACTAAACACCAAATGAGTGAGTGCTGCTGTGTGTAAGACCCTGGATTTACCCTGTCTCTGCTCAGCCATCTCATTCTCAGTCACATCAGGCTGCGCCGTCTCTTCCGTTTTCTTCTGTCCATCTTCATCTCATTTCTCCGCTCCTTTTCCTTAGCAAATCTTTGCTCTCTGTCTCGGTCAGTCTCGGTTTTCGCTTCTGTCCTTCTGTCTGCTGATTTCTTAAATCACATAATGTGTACCATAGATTCCTAGTTACCCTGGTTCTGAGGCCAATTCAATGTATCTTGGTATACTGACTAGACGCTTTGTTCCCTGTACCAGGAGAGTGTACAGGGATGTAAACCAGCTGTCTGCTGATACGTAAAACTAAAATTACCTTTAAGAAATAAAGAATAAACCACCAACTAAGCACTAATGGTAAACAAGTGTCTTTCTACTCAGTTTATTTAAATAGTGACAATTCACAATACACGTCATCTCAAAAGAAGTCAATTCAATCCAGTCATGCAGACAGATTCAAAGTACAGTAAATACTTTTCAAATGGATTCTACTTATCAAACAATACATTTAAGTTTAGCTTATCACTCACATTGGTTAAAGAGTTTTCTATCCTAGGAAAACCAACAGATTGCATTGAGTCACTGACTTACAGCATTAACTCAAAGTGGATCATATAGCAATAGTAGACAGTTGTTTGTGTTGTGTTGTTGACTTAAGTGCAACTTAAGTCCAAACATGAGTCATTATCCTTCTTATCGTGTTGCTCTTTTGTCATATTGTTAGTTTAAACTGTTTTCTGTTCCCTAAATAAAAAGGACGAGACAAGCAGCAATAAACTTGTGCATGTTTCACATTCATGCTTTCTTTAGAATTTAAAGCAAATCCCTAAATCTTAGAGATTTCTTTTTATTATTTTACTAGTTGATTATGCCTCTTAGCAGTGTTTGACACAGAAGTTGCAAAAAAGCAGAGAGAAAAAACACACACATACAAACAGACATCCTGGCAATGGATCCCCACTGCGAGGTCTGCAGAACAGAATAAGTTAAACACATCCTCACAGCTGCACTGCAGGATTTAGTTGATCAATTTGTCCCTATTTCTGTATTGATCTTTTGATTGACCCATGCCCAAAGGCGTGTGTGCTGAAGCAGGTGAGTAACACACTAGTGGGTCTGTATTTGATGATCGTGGTTAGACTGGTGAAAAAAAATATGTTTCTTTTAAATACACAAATTTGTGACACAAACATTCCCATTCCTTCCTTTTAACCAAACATCACGAGTGCTAGGTCAGGTAAAGGTAAAACAAGTGATTCGAGGAATTTATTATTTTATTTTTGTATTTTAAATAAACAGTCACAAAAATCCTTCTTTTCATTTTAAACCAAAACGTCTAAAAACAAATAGTTTGAAGCCTTTTCTGCACTAATTCACACTGAAAGTGTCACATAGGAAGCAAAAACCAGCAAAAAATGTAATCTTCACCCCGAATACACATCTGTCAATCAGCTTACACTTTAACCATTACTTTACCATCCTTTGCAAAAATGTTTTTTTACTAGCTTTTAACTCATTGCAGACTATTCTTTGATTTAGTTGCAATATGACCTCAACTGAAACCCAATTCAAATTGGCATCAATCATAAATTACCTTCCTGTCTTGAAGTCGTATTTCAGATTTAAAAACTGAATAGAACAAGGATGTATATGTACAACATGAAAATACTGATGTATAAAAAAACATTTGTAGGAAGCTTGACTCATTAGTCTTTTTGATCTTTAGTTTGGGTAAGGGTGCGCATAAAACATGATGTAGTATTGCATCATCTGCAAACACTGAAATGGATTTTCAGTCTTATCAAACTACTTTTGGCTGGAGAACTGCCATTACCTTCTAGGTTGAAAATGCAACCATGCATTTCTGTTTCAGGCACTGTGGATACATAAAGGCCAAGCAGGACCCCGATGAAGAAAAGATGCAATTCCAACATGGCCGAGGTAAGGACACAAATGCGTTCACACTCTCATGAATAAATGAAGGAATCGCTCCTTGGTGACATTCATCTTAAAACCAGACTTTACACCCACTTGAGATGAATCAGCTCCGAGCTGTATGTGGAGCTGGAAGCATCTGACTGAGGGAGGAAAAGCTTAATGTGTAACACAACTTGACTCTGTTTGTTTGTTAGCACTACTTTCTTTGCTGGTCTTGTCGCTGATCTTAATTGAGTTACAGAACAAGCCCCGGATCTCTGAGTGTGCAGACTTCGCAGCTCAATCAAACTCATTGTTTTTCACAGAATCTTATATAAATGTCTTCTGGCAGAGTGCTGCTCCATATGGGCTCCTATTAAAATTATGACTCATTTTAGCACCATTGCTGATGAATTGTCTAATTGTGTTATTATGTGTTACATCATATGGAGAGCATCCACAATAAAGCTCCAATTTCAACAAAATGGGATAACCTTGTTTGAAAAACAGAATTCATGATTTGCAGTGGCAAAAAGCTTTTTCCTACATGTGTAATATCAATCAGAAGTTTTATAAACCATACTTTGGATGATTTTTAGCTGGGAAGTAAGTAATGTCTGTGTTTTTCTCTCGTTTTTCTCCAATGCAGTGAAGCTTCCAGGCAGCAGGACGTACATTCATCCTCACACCTACGAAGACCCAAACCAAGCTGTCCGAGACTTTGCCAAAGAGATAGATGCTTCCAACATTCGCATAGAAAGAGTCATTGGAGCTGGTGAGTTGGCACCAAAGCATTGAAGAACTACTCAGAAATCTGTTCAATATTACAATCAATATGTACATGCTTTTTTACTTTGTGAGCACATGCAGTCCCTTTCAGAACTGCGCACTGCCCAGACCTAAATTCAACTGAGAATCTGCTCCCGTACTGTAGAGTTGCTGTATACAGACACTTTCTATCCAATCTGACTGAGTTTGATTTGCTTTACAAAGAAAAATGGTCAAAACTTTCACCCTTTGCATGCATAAAACAAGTTGGCGCATACCCTAATACATTTTGATATCTTTCACTGTTTTTGCAGTATTGTATTAATAATAACAGTTTAAGCATTTTGTGTTGTAAAGTATTTTTAAAACCATGGGCTATTTTACCTCTACAATTAGGCATTACTATGTAGTTTTTATTTTTTTTGATCTGTCAATAAACAAGTTTTAGTTTTTTTAAAATGTCCTTTCATCAGCAAACATTAAAGGACTTTGTGTGTATGTGTAATATTAAACAATTAATTTGAGAGTTGATCTTTCTCTTGTGTGTTTGTGCAGGAGAGTTTGGGGAGGTGTGCAGCGGTCGCCTGCGTGTTCAGGGGAAGAGGGAGATCTACGTGGCCATCAAGAGCCTGAAGGCCGGATACTCTGACAAACAGAGGAGGGACTTTCTTTCTGAGGCATCCATCATGGGACAGTTCGACCATCCGAACATCATCAGACTGGAGGGTGTCGTCACAAAATGTAAGTGGACAAAAAAAAATTATTTTTTCTCACTATTCTTTTCTTTGTAATCAGATTTTGGTCAAATTATGCAAAGTTCTTAATTAATTCCTCTCCATATGAGTGGGTGTGGGTGTCTGTCTGTCACATACCTGTTTGAAACACAGCAGATGTGGCATTGATGTGAATAAGAGCTGACCCTGGATCAGATAAAAGCCCCATTACCATGGCAACACAGCAGTGACGCATGGCCTGGCAGCGTGCACGTGATGTAACTGTCCACCACTCAAATGGCCACTTGTTTACTTCACATGATTGTGTTTGAGCAATTAGAGTGAGCTTGTGTGTTGCTGATGCAGGTGAGACAGACGCAGGCCTGGTTCAACAAGATAGCTGATTTGTTATCGCTGCTCTCTCCAGCCATCCTGCTTTCATGCCGCTATTTCGTACTCCTGCTTTCTCTCCCAGTCAGTGTCCATCTAATCGTCTCATTCAGTCTCTCATTTTCTCTCTGTGTCTCTTTCTGTCTAATTTTTCCATTCTCACTTTATCTGTTTCTTCTGCATTTTCAAATCTGGACTTGCTAAGTTGGCAACATATGAATGTCTTTGTCCTGTTTTGCATAAAACTCAATATTGGTTCTACAACTCGCCCAGTTACAAGAAAACACTGAAAATGTGGATTTATAAATTGGTATCCCTGCCAGCTGAAATCAAAAACAGCAAAAATCCAAGTTCCATGTGATTCTTAGCTAGAAAAAGCAGCAAATAATGATAGATGTGAAATCATAGCCATCATTTTGTGGCTCCCATTACACCCACCCCACATGATAGTCTTTGCAAAAAGCAAGCATGGGAATTAAAATGAAAAATGTATTGGGTAGTAAATCTAAAAAGACAGCACCACTCTGTGTTCAGGGCTGGAATGTAACGGAGAACATTTCCTGAAGTACAACTTTAAAGGACCAGAGTCTAAAAAATCCTGCTATATAATTTTATTTTTCTTCCCCACTTCAAACCACAGAGTCATTCTTTCCATTCTCTACAAGCCCTTTGAACACACAGCTTAAATTACTACTTATTTTTACGACAAATATTTTTGGAGCTTTCTAAACTGTAAAAGAGTCAAAGAAGGTTTCCACATTTTGACTGACATCACTAGCTTGTGCTAATTTTAGCTGTTCACATGTTCCAATGATGAAACATGCAGCGCCCTCCACACTTTTCTACACCTATACCAACCGACAATGGCCTATAACGCAAAACCAGGCAATATTATAATCAGATTTTTCCATCACTAGTAAATAATGCTTTAACAATAAATAAAAAAATATGTTATACTATTATTACATTTGTGTAATATTTAAAAATAAAACATTAAAATAACTTCCAAAAGAAATTCCATTTTGCTATTAAAAAATGGATGTATTTAATCACATAAGTTCATATATGATTGCTAAAGAAATTCACTTTGCTGCTGAATGTGAATAACATTTAAACAACTTTATGTTGCAAGAAGGATTGTTTTGTAACTATTAACAACAAGTGCTCTATGAAAAATCTGCCAACAAATATACCTATCTGCCTCCAGGGATTAAACAAGATGTTACAGGGTGTTATAGATCTTTACTTTATTATGATGCAATTCTCCCTTAAACATCCCAAAACTATGCAGAAATAAGTACCACTTGTGTGAGCACATTCGGGCTCTGTAGAGTAATGAAGACGCTGCCTAGTACTGTACATTCTCTGTGTCCCTGTGCTCTTCCTGTTACTCATTATGCACCCCTCCATCATTCTTCTGATCTGACATCTTGTTATGCAGATGTTTGCGAGAGGGATCTAGACGCAAACAAAGAAAGCGGGATGGAGAGAGGCGGTACAAAGAAGCAGGATTTTTGAACACGCAGGCAGACAAACGTAGCTCCGCTTCCCCCCCGTCACCCAACCCCGCTGCCACACACGCTCAGATCTTCAGTCCTTCACGCAGAAGTGCTCTACAGCGCCCGGGCCAAACAACAAAAGAGCAAACGGATATACGCCTGCATCGACCATGAATATTTATACTCGGGGAAAGTTAATTGGCTGTGTTTTTAGCCTCATGAATATTCAGCAGCATGTGTATTATGAATGACACCATACTGAGCTTCTTATTAATTCCTTCCTATTGTTTCACTCCCTTTCTTCCTCTTCTTGGAGATATTAGAGAGGCACGCAACACGTAGACATGTAATTATGGCAAAGTCGCTTGAATAACTCACAAGTCTAATTTGAAACACCAAAATAAATCCAATAATTACTGCAAAGTGCTTGAAGATTTTTGACAGCAATGACATGGTTGACAGCAGAAACAGCTAAATAACTGAAAAATGACTTGACAAGCAATTTATTTCAGCATAATAAAGTTCTCTGTAGTGCTCTTTGAATGCGATTATTTTTGTTTGTGCGTCTCTGTTGTTTTTCCATACGTAATGAATGCTTGTCTCCTTTCCACATGCGTCTCTTTGTGTCCCTTCTCACCTGCCTTCACGGCACATTGACGAGCTGATAAAGCCCTGCAGAAACAAATCTCACTAGCAGAGCAGTAATTTCACAGGTCACAGCTCAGGGTGTGCATGTGCGAGCAAAAGGGGGTGAGAGTTGAGATGGGTCAATAATTCCTTCAGGCCCCCTTTTCTCTGGCCCCAGCTGGTCCTCTCACACTGCCCTCACTCTAATCAGACAGGCCGACCTGATTGCTCTGGACTCAGGTGTGCTGGATTGGTTTGTGTAGGTGTGAGTAGAAGTAGACGCTGTAGTAGTATTGGTTTAAGTTGGACTGGGAGTAATTGCTTTTCTGCTGTGGTGGGAGTAGGAGCTACGTTGAAGCTAGTTCAGCAAAAGCTGGGGAAAAAAATGCTGAAGTAGCCCTGGTATGATATCAAGCAGGAGGAGCTAGTAGACTTTTGATCTTACGAGCAGAGATTGAAGTTAAGCAAAAAGGAAAAAAACTGAAAAGCGTTATTGTTAAAACAAGAAAACTAGTAGTAGAGGTTAGTCTGACATGATTATTATCACGCATCTTAAGGCTAATTAAAGTATGAAACATACTTATAAATATTTACAGCTTAATAAAAAACGGCATGTCAAAAAATGTATCTTTCTTAGTAATTAGTGGAAAATACTCTATTAGCATGAGTACAGTCAGATCTTATAATTGCTGACTAGCTTTTTACATGTTTCCTCTTTAATTTTGACAATTTATCTTTGGTGAGATAATAGTGTTTAAGTTTTTAAAGCTTTCTCATTCACCAGCTCACTGCAGTGATTCCCTTTTGTAATTAAAAGCTTCCAGTCAGAAGAAACATCTTGGTAAATTATAAAGTTTACTTTAAATCTAAAAATGCCAGGGGAATAATTCAAGGCATAACCATATGTGGACTAATCCAACCTGGACAGAAATATTCCACATTGATTAAATGCAGTTTGCATCATGTGTAGCCTTTATGTTTATGAAAATATAAAAACCTTCCCTAGTTTTTCCAAAAGGATTGTTCTCATAAAGCCTCTTGAGCTGGATGTATGGCCACTTACTTAATCAGTATACTAAATAAGAAGTTTTATTAATGGTAGTGCAGTGTTAATCTTTTTTTTTTTTTACATTTAGATTTTATTGTTTTAATAGCGGCTTTAAAATTACATGCAGCCCTTTCATTCTTTTTTGCCTGTGGTAAAAGGGTTGAAATAACCAAGTTGTAGTAGTTATTGGAGCAATGGTTTTGGTAATTGTGCTTGGGTTGAGTATATGCATGAGTCTCTTTCTTAACTGAATTTTCCACTTCCAGCTGCTCTGCTTGTCTGTGTGCATGTGGGTGGGTGAATGTTTTCTGCTTAAAACCTCATAAGCCCCCAGCCGCTGCCATGTGCAGCTCTAATAACCTACTCCGCTGTCTGTCACCTGATTGTTGCCATTCTTATGCTAATTAGACCACTGCATGCAGAAAAAGTCCCTCTTTTCTTTATCGGGCTTTTTACACATAACGAAAGTGCAGCAATCTGCCCTCATCCGCTCATCCCTGCCCCCCCTCCCCTCACTCTTCTTATCTTCGCTTTATCTCCCCAGTCCCTCATTTCATCCATCCGTCCTTTATGTGTCGTACAATCACTGCAACAATCGGCTCATTTGGAAAACCCTCAATTACAGGACTCAATCTCATCTGACACACACACACGCTGTCATTAAAGGGCTGGTCTACAAAGGTGCTATTAAAACTGGCAAAGTCGTGTTTTCCAGGCGTCTTCTGTTGGAAGAAACTAGTGATTGGATTTAACTGCGTGTCTTTGTCCGCCGAACAATAAGCATCTCAGTGTTTCCTGTCAGAGTGTTTTAAAGTATTCATGCTTTGAATACACATGGAGATTTGAAGATTGCGAAGCACAGGCAGGAAACGGGATGGAGGAAAAGGTGACAACGGGTGCGGGACAGCAAGAAGAACAGGGGCATGGATGGATGAGATAAGGCACGAGAATGAGGAATTGAGAGAAGATGAGGCTTGGGTTTAAATGACGGTGGCATGGAAAGAGGGGAGATGCTGAGGAGACAAATGTGAAGAAATGAGAGGAGAAGAGAAGTAGGAGGAGAGGTGAAGAGAGGAGAGGAGATAAGGTTATTGAGTTTCTGTCTGTCCATGTTCTCCACACCCCCACAGCCTTACATGGTGCTTCCCCGAACAGAGATCTGCCCTGTGTTAAAAGCTTTGTATCATTTAGTCCAGGCCTTTAACATTAATCAATGCAGAAGTTATTTCATTTTCTCATTTGTACCTTGGGCCGCCTCATTCAATAAAGCAGTAATGTGGCCTAGTGGCGCACGCACAGATATCTACTCATAATGTAATTGTCCGGATGTATACAGACTCTATCGCTTTCGTTTTCACTCACACCAACGCAAAGTAAAACCGTCTCTCATAATGTAATTTACTGGACTGTGTGCTTAGTCTGCAGTCTGATAAACGCGTTCACACATAGGTGCCACTCCTAAACGATTAGACCATTATCAAAGGACGGCAGCCTTTTTCTCAACCACCATGATAAAGGACTGCGACACACTGGAAGCTTATTTCATCTCTACTGCATATCAAGCTGACAGGTAAAACATCAAAACTAGAAATCCACTAAACAGAAATTTGTGGCCCATTCCAAATCTCAGTTTTTTTAGAGCATTGACTGACCTTTTAAGTAAGTAAGTAAAAAACATCACATTTACTCTGCAAGAAAACAGCATTTAAAATACTACCTGACTTACTGCTATGAAAAGTTTTCAGATATTTAGATTAGAAGCAGAGAAAATTGTTTTAGGAATGCTTTATTACAAAGCAGGTGAAAGGTAATAGCTATACAATTAATATCAGTGTGATCAGTTAATTATGTTGTAGCTCCAGGACATCCTAAAATGGGCAAAGTCCTGTTTGTGTGTGTGACTTTGGAGAATAAAGCCTGGTCTTTGAAGGTACCAGATGTAAAATGGATAAATATCTGCATTAGTGTGATTGTGCAGTCACCACACAGAAAAGACAAAACAAGCTAAGCCCTCAGATATCTTCTGCTCATTCTATCTTTTAAGGGTGTTGTGCTAAATCCAGATGCCAGATTATCGCTACAGACAGCGTGTGTGTGTGAGAACACACCCAAATCATGTAGCTGTCTAAGCCCAGACAGCAGGATGAATGTGCTTCATTGTCCTTCTCTCTTGACCATATCCAACACCTTGAACCCAAAGGCAATATCCAGCATCACCTGCATGTGTGGTCCCCAACACACACTCACACACGTAATTGGTTTTTAAGGTATTTTTTATCGCCCCTTTTCCCATTTCATGGGTGTTAACTTTGAATGGTGTAACATGTGCATGTAGTACAAAACACATGTATCCACATTTACAGAAAGCCAACAAGCACTGATAGAAACCTGCACATACCAACAGGGAAGCAGCGAGAGGTCGGCTGTCCTTTCAGTCAGCATTAGACCCATCTACTGCGCCATTTGCATACTGAACACACAAATGTTCTCCCTCTCTAAACAGAGCTCAAATCAGCCTGTCATTATAGCACCATCCGTCCCCTCATGCCATGGCCTGAAACCAGCTCTTTCTCTCCTGTATACACACACACACCCACGCACGCACATAGAGGCTCTGTGTGGAGATAAATGTGACCAGCAGTCCTCACCCCCAGCAGAAGAAAATCCAATTCTCTTTCACTTTTATCCCTGAGACTAATGTTACTGTCAAAGAAGACACCACCACTAGAGACCAGGCGACTGTTTGTGTGTGTCTGTTTTCTGCAGTAAGATAGTGAATTCATTTAAAGTGATGTATTGCTGTCTTTACCTACAATCTTACTGTAGGCCTTGGTGGTGTTGTTGCTGCCCGTCTATGACAGGCGTGTGACCGACCTCCTCCCTCAAGTCCATCTGCTCTCCTCTCTCCCTTCTTGCCACTTCTTGTTTTTTTTGTCATAGTTCTTTTTTTTATCTGTTCTTACTGCTACCTTCTCTCACATATTTAATTTCTTATCCTTTTCATGTGTTTTAGTGTTTTATCACATTTTCACTTATATAATAGTCATAACTTTCTTTCAGTTTCGATTCAAACAAATACTTGCATCGTGCATAAATGTGTGATTCATAGATAAAGCATATGTCAGACTCCATCCTGTGTCTTGCAACTTTTAGAAGTGTGACTGTTTTTAACATGCCTTTGATTAATTAGTCACTTGAATTAAATGGTCATTATGGAAAGAAAAACCACCAAACAAATTCAGTCAGTTTACTGTGTGGACATCAGAAGACCAATTGAATTCTGAAATATCCACATTGGGAAAATGGTCTGAATTCACTCAAAGTGGCTGATGTTTATACTTAGTAATGGAGAAAGCACTAATGATATGGAAAAGCATCATTAGCTTTGATCATTCCCCACATCAGGATTACAATGAAAAAAATGAGTATGGAAAATGTTTGATTTTCAACACCTGTTTTCCACAAGTATGTTTGTATTTTTATTAAATTAGATCAGCCCAATCTTGATTTAAAACCAAGTCCAAGAGTTGTAGATTTTGAAATGGAGCAGATTTATTTTAGTCCTGGAGTCACCAACATGTTTAAATATCCCAGTGCCTCACTCCGAAAATCAGAGCATTCCTTTTTGGAGAGTCAAGTCAAGTTATGTTTATTTGTATGGCACAATTCAGCAACAAGGAAGCTGAAAGTGCTTTAAATTATATAAAAAAAACCCATAACACAATAACCAGTTGTGAAGCAAGCAACAAACATTGCATTCATCGTCAAAATCATCAGGAATAAACATCATCAAATATATATAAACTGTATTAATCAATGTTTCAGATCCTTTAATCAAAGTAAAGTAAGTAAAAGGAACTCAGTGTTTCAGTGTTACAGTTTTCTGGAAGTTTATTCCAGAAAACTGGGTGATGCTTGTTCATATTTGGTTCTGATCCTGGGAAAGCTGGATAGACTAGAACTAGAGGACCTGAGATGTGTGGAAGGTTGAAACAATGATAACAAGTCTGTAATGTATTGTCATGCTCAGCTGTTCAGTGACTTATAAACTGCAGAAGTATTTTAGAGTCTGCTTTCTTTGCTACAGAGATTTTTTTCACACTGGGGAAAATGCAAAGAGATCCATTTACTATGAAACCAGTTAAAAGCCTAAAATTATGGAAATATCCAGAAGATTCTAAAACCTCAAGAGCCCTGGAGGAACCTTGACTGTAATAATGTCATCTTAAAAGAGTACAACCCTTCTTGACACATATTGTGTTACTCCCTCTACGTCTAATCTAAATAATTATAAAGACGCCTCAGCAAGAATGCAGGAAAAAATGTGCGCTGTTTCACACAGTATCTAAAGAAATTAACTAAAAAAGGTACCAGCACGTTAAAGCTGTACAAAAACAAGAGTTCAAAAGTTGGCTATAAATGTTAACAATGCCATCCCCAAATTGTAATACAGCTTCGCTTTTTTTTAGGTCCATTTATTGTCAAATTATTTTTAGCTCTGCTCATCCTTTGTCTTAGTTTAGACCCATTTACCACAGCACTCCCTGTCTAGACATCTCTTTTCTTTCTTGCTCCTTATGTTAGGTTGTCTCCCCCAGGAATTTTTTTTTTCTCCCATCACAGAGGTCTGATTTGGGAAATGCGAACTATTCATTATCGGTGACATAGCCTCTGTGTTTACAAGCCATGCTCCGTCATTTGTAGCTGCACGCCGAGTGTTTGTTTGGTGATTGGCAATGCCTGACTGCAGGGGGGTCTAGGTGGAGGTACTGTGGCAGGATGCGGGGGGGAGGGTGGTAGCTGTAAACCAGGGACAACTGCTGTTTTTGGTGTGTGTGTGTGTGTGTGTGTGTGTGTGTGTGCATACGTGTGATTGCAGGTACTTTGTTAATCATTTGTAAGCCTCACCAGATGCCAAGCAGAGGATCATAGGGTGCGGGGTCTGTCACTCAGGCTCCCCTTCATCACCCACAAAGTTGCACACAAACACACACCCGTGCAGGTGCACAGCGATCAAACCGCAATCCCCCCATCACCTCCCACTTCCCTCGAGGCTGATTAGTATTCATGAGATCTCAGGAGGCTCCCATGCGCACACACACTCACACATGCACATATATATTGTGGTGGATTGGTCTATTCTAATTATCTCCTGGCGTTTATGGAGAGGGCTGATTAGAAGCTGTCAGTGTGACTGATGACGACATACCATGTTATCCCCCTGAGAAAAACACAGAGACGAAAAGAGAGGATGGTCACAGCTGTGGACTCTGATTCTTTTCTGTCCTCGTCTTTTTATAGTTTGTGCGTTTCTCCCTTGTAACTGTGGCTTATTAATGACCGCCCTATATTGTGCCTCTTTTAGGTAAGCCCGTGATGATCATAACAGAGTTCATGGAAAATGGGTCTCTGGACACTTTTCTGAAGGTGAGTCTTGTCTCAGCAGTACAGAGCGCCGCACTTTCATTTTGTCTTATGGCAGCTTCACAACTCTTTAACCTGAGATAGTTCAGGCTATTATTGAATGTAACTTGTAGTGTTAAAATGAAAAAAAAAACTGCCAAAATGAAAACATCATAACAAAACAATACAAACAGAACAAATTATTGTTTTCCTTGTATGTTTTTCTGTGAAATTGAACAAAAGAATTATTTCCACTTTATAAAAAATGCTTCACAATGAATGGATGTTAAAAACAACTATAGATTATCAGGCTTTCCAAGAGAGTTCAGAGAGAAAGCAGACCTTATTAGGCTAAAGGAAGTCTCCAAAAACCTTAAAATGTCAGACAAAACTTACTGAAGACTGTCTCTACAAATATACCTGATTGTAATATCAGAAAGATACTACACAAACTTCCATTAGAAGTGTTTAAGAAGGAAACATTTGCTTTCTGAATTTCAACATAGAGAATATAGCAGTAGACCAGAACCTTTGAAATATTGAATATGTCACAACTGCTTCCTACTCAAGTGAAAAAGACGTTTACTACTAATTAGAAGTGTTTAGAAAAAAAGGAAGAGTAAATAAAAGACAAGAACTGGTAACTGTTAATGTAGGGATGCCAATTATTATGCTTCAGGTGATTTAATAACTTTTACTTCTTCCCACTCACTGAATAAATGTACTCAAATTAAAGGTTGGACTTTATTTAGTATGAGAATATACAGCTGTAATAAAAAAAATCTATTTACTTTCAGGCTTTTAGTGCATTGTTACTAAATATGTCCAGCTCTCTGCAGTGTTTCAAAACTCAAAATATGTTTTCAGCTATGATCAACAAAGATGGTGCATTGATTTAACTGGGGAACCTTGGAACACATTTTTGCATCAACCCAGATAAATGGCACACAGTTCCTGGTACGCCTCATGTTCGACATTCCCCTGATTCATATTCAGCCTTGTTTGTCAGCCAGTAAAATCACTGCACTGCTGCTAAGTCATTAAGGCTGTGATGATGGGCCTGTTTCTAAATAGGTGCAGATCCCATCTGCAGCGCTGAAGCACAATGAAGTGACAAGATACAAAACGACTCAAGAATATTGTTCCCAACCGTCCCTACTCGCTCACACACAATAAAATGATGCCACATACATGTTTTTTTTTGTACAATACTACTTGCTGAAAGGAAGGTCATAAAGTGTCTGCAGCCCCTGGCTTTTTATGATTTTAACAGCTCAGCTGTGGTATCTTTACAGTTGTCTTTAATTATGAGCATTTATTAAGCAGAAATCCCTCTGAAGTAACAAAACCAGCTTCCCTCCTCTTAGTCCAACACAATCTATCATCTCACGAAGTGTTTTTTTAGATATGCATTTTATTAATTTAAAAAAAATAAAAAAAGATGCTTTTTACCATCTAACCTATCTTTCTCCTTCTTTTCCTGCCATGCCTCCTCCTTTCTGGCAGTACAGTGTGGTGGGCAGATTGATAGAGGAAGTCTGTAGGTTTGTTAGACAGTCCAATCAATCAGCATCTCACAAAACCACCGGCTAATTAACTTACTCCGCAGCTGCCGAGGGACGAGAGAAAGAAAAAGACAGAAGACAGGCGGGGAGGGGAGAAGTGCATGGACACAGGAAGATGAAGGGAGACAGATAGACGGAGGCTGAATCAAAGTGCAACTGAGTTCTTGCCCCTCTCTGCGACAGAGAGTGGGGATGAGAAGGAGATGGATGGAGATTACAAAGGGACAGAAGAAGGAGAAATGATATGAAGGAGAGAGGATGACTGATAACATGAATGGCTCTTTAACAGAGATCGTTGGCCCAGGGCAGGAATAATTGGCAGAGGAAGGTGAGCTGGACCGTCATCGATCAACAGGCTGCAAAGTCTTTGCCAACCACAGCTCAAAATCTGAAATCCAAGCAGAGCTGGGCAGACACAAGCTTAGTGCTAAAAGGAAAGTTGTGTCTGCTGTGTCAGGTTCAATTCTCTGTAAGTGTGACTTTTTTGTTCTCATGATCCCCCCCATTGCTCCTTGGAAGCAGAAATTCCTCTTTTTTCCGCCCCCCTAGCCACTCAGTTTGAGGTCAGAGCGCAGGGTTAGCAGCAGCTGAAAGCGATACGATGTCATGCTCTGGAACCTCTGGGGACTCTGGAGTACTGCCAGTGCAACTCAAATCCTGGCATAAACCTTCAATTACAGCTAGAGCTGCTGTCAGTACGCCGCCATGTTACTGGTCGATGTCAGCAGAACTATTGACTTCTGTAAATGATTTCATGTTTATTTGTGTTTTGCTTCAGAAACACGACGGCCAGTTCACAGTGATCCAGCTGGTTGGTATGCTGCGCGGCATCGCCTCGGGTATGAAGTACCTGTCAGACATGAGCTACGTTCACAGAGACCTGGCGGCTCGAAACATCCTGGTCAACAGCAACCTGGTGTGTAAGGTGTCCGACTTCGGCCTGAGCCGAGTTCTGGAGGACGACCCTGAGGCCGCCTACACTACCAGGGTAAGACCCACTCACTGTTTGCTACTGACCAAAGCACATTGGCTAAATTACAGTACAGTCACAAACTAAATCAGACACAAAACATAATTGGCTTCATTCCTGCACTTTCACAATATAATTTTTCCTAAAAGATGTCCAACAAAACCTTGTGACTAAATTTCTGTTGTCACTGTAGTGAGTAGTATTTTTTCTACAGAGTATTAACTCGGGGGGCCTAAATAAAAAAATAAACACCACCTCTGGAAACTAAACAGCTTTTAGTTGCAAAACATTTCTAAAAACCACAGTTTTACTTTCTTCACCTTGTGTTAGACTATGATATAAATGCTCTATAAAACTATTAAAGTTCACTTACATACTTGACAAAATGGGAAAAAACTCAAGGAGTGTTAACCATTTTGCAAAGTAATATCGATATTGAACATATAGAACTGTTCACAAAACTAATTAATATATTCAGTGAAGACAGAGGCGAAAAACAACCCCCTAACACTTTGTATTTATGCAGTCAAATCAGTCTTTGGTGACTGCAGCATCCTCTCCCAGCCCTTAGTAAAACTATAGAAACTCAAACATCAATGAGCTAAACCACTGTGGAGTAACTCATCAAAAATGTCCACAAGGAGATGGCATTATTCATATTCATAAGAAAAGTTAGGGAAGTTATTCTTAATGTGGCATTAGCATTGCCCTAGGAGGAGTGGATCAGCCGCTGACAGCTCTATAGCAATCACACACAAACTCCCACTGATGTCAATAGACCTAGATGGTGAGCTGCAGGCACTGATGGAGGAGGGTAGCAAAGGCAGAGATGGGGAAGAGACAGACAGAGGAGCCAGAGACCCAGGGAGGGAAAAAGGGAGAGAGGGGATGCGGGAGGGGAAGAATAGTGATCCAATGAGAGCAGTTAAGAGAAAAAAAAATAGATGATGTTGGGTAGGGGCATACAAGGGGGATGGGGGAAACTAAAGTACAGTGCTGAGCAACTTGGCAGCTTTGTCTTTCATTTGACTTTCACCGAGCAGAGGTGGGGAATGCTAGGTGGTGCAGAGGCATCTTCCGCATGTTAAAAAGCTGAGACGAGCCTATAGAGGTACGATGTCTGCGTGCGTCAGTGAACCAGGGAGGGTGGGGGTGCCTATACATACAGGAGGCTATATGGAATCCGTTTGATCTGTGTGTCAACAACAAAGGCAAGGGGAGCTCAGGGAATTTATCCCAAAAACTTGATACACACTCTCTTTATCCCACCACCGCTCTCATTAAAAAAGAACAGACTGTAAGAACTGAGGGTTAGCATTTTCCACAGTCAGAACAGCCAGAAGACTACCAATAGTGGAGCATTGTTATATTTTTACGATTCTAAACATGGAAGAAGCTTTGTATTTTAAAACATCCCAACTTTCTGTTACTGTATAAATGTATGGGTTTTTATCTTTCTGTGTTACCCTTTGTGTAATCATGCGCTTTCTTTGTTTTCTTTTTAACACTGACAATCTTTGGTAATAAAAAAAAAAGCATAAACTGTTTTTAACAGTGCTAGGGATATTGCACTCACTTGTTAATTGGATTCTTAGACAAATTTAGAAATAGGTACAAGACAAGATTTCACAAGAAATGCTGTTTAAAGTTTGCATCAAGCAATGTCTGGTCAGATGAAAATAAAATTAGGTTTTGGGTGTAAAGTCATTTCCATTGTAAAACTTGGTGGTGGCAGCATTATGCAGCTCCTCAGCAGAGACAGAGAAAATGGTCGAAACTGCTGAGGTGATGGAGCTAAAAAAAAAATGATAGACAGGTATTTGGTTAACACCACTTACTATGACACTTCAAACGTTTCCAATTATGTGTTTCACTTTAAATCACCTCTGCACTTATATTGTCTTGATCTTTTTCCAAATTGTCACCTTGCAAACACAAACAATAATGGACTTTATGGGGTTTTATCTGAAGATTATTCAGATTAATAATTACACATTATTTGGGGAGCAGAAAGAGAATTATACATTCATTTAAAAATGTTCTACAAATAAAAATCTGAAAAGTTTGTGTCCAGTCCCCTTCACTTTAATACACCTAATTAAAACAGTGAAAGACTGTAAAAGATTAAGAGATTGCCGTGGATTTCCACTATTCTAAAGGACAAACATTAAGCCAGAGTTAGAGTGGGAAGGTTTAAATCAGGGGTGGGCAACTCCAGGCCTCGAGGGCCGGTCTCCTGAAACTTTTAGATGTGTCTCTACTTCAACACACCTGAGTCAAATAATGAGGTCATTAGCAGGACTCTGGAGAACCTGACTGCACTTAGGAGGTGATTCACTTATTTGATTCAAGTGTGTTGGACCAGGGAGACATCGAAGAGCTGCAGGACGCCGGCCCTCGAGGACCAGGATTGCCCACCCCTGGTTTAAATGAAAAATATTCAAATTTTAGAGCGGCTTGGGCAAAGACCGAAATCCAGTTTAGAATCTCTGGAAAGAATGTAAAGTTTGGAGGCTGAAAAGGAAGTGAAAATGTGAAAGGTATACGTTTTTGACATATTGGGTTGAATTTCAAAGACAAGCCACACCTTTCAAATTTGACAAAAAAACAATTTAAGCTATTTATTATTGTCCTTTCTGTTTCTTCTGCATCACCTTAAAATCTCAATAAAACACATTAAAGTGGTTAAAAAAACAGGAGAGAAGAATACTTTCTGTAATGTGTTGTACTTGTGAGTACAAAAAGAGAATGCATTCTTACAATAATAATGTAATAGTAATGTGCAAACTAGGCAGTATTTCAAAATGTTATAATTTTACCTGTGGTAGACTGCTTATTAGAGGATATTGCTTCTTAAGATTCAAATGCATTTCACTACAGCACAAAACTCGATGAATCCCTTGTACCTCTATTCTCAGAGGGCAAGAGCATGTCATCCATTTAATGCTGACATGTTCTCAGCTCCATTTTGAATTTTGACCAATCAGAACAAAATGGAAAAAGCATTTAGACTCTCTTTCTTCAAACAATTTCAGTGAAAGCACATTGTTTATGCGGTGTGTATACAGGGAGGGAAAATCCCCATCAGATGGACGGCACCAGAGGCCATCGCCTACAGGAAGTTCACCTCAGCCAGCGATGTGTGGAGCTACGGCATTGTCATGTGGGAGGTGATTTCATACGGGGAGAGACCGTACTGGGAGATGTCCAACCAGGATGTAAGTTCCAGACATGCAGACACGTTGCACTTTTTCAGACATTCCTAAACAATAAAAATGATTACTAATCTCATGCAATACAAGATCAATAGATTTATCTTTCTCTCCCTGTGAAGGTGATCAAAGCAATAGATGAGGGTTATCGTCTTCCTGCTCCTATGGACTGCCCGGTGGTGTTGCACCAACTCATGCTGGACTGCTGGGAGAAGGGGCGCAGTGACCGGCCAAAGTTTGGACAGATTGTCACAATCCTGGACAAGCTCATCAGAAACCCGGCCAGTCTCAGAGAGCTGGCCAACAGCTCAGTGTGGTCAGTGACAACAAAGGATTTCACCGATGTACCGTCCGATGAGAGTAGAGACAGCCTGAAAGTTTAACGTGTGAAAAAAATATGAGACTGCTTTTGAAATCTGTAAGCCGGAAATGTTGTTTTTCAAATATATTCTATTCTTTAAAGCTGTTTTCCAACATAATAACTAGTTCTGAAAGTAGAAAATGAAAGAATATAAGTTCGGGGGCTGGTGTATCTTCCCTCTCCTTGTTCAATTTAGAGTTTCCGAATCCCCAGCTGAATTGCCCGCACCCAGAGAATATCATTATTTTTACATTTACATTTTACACCTCAGGCGCTTAGTTGATGTTCAGAATCAGTGCAGCATACAATGACTTTTTTTTCAGAGACAAACGCTCTAAACAGAAAGTGGGGGAAAAACACAAGGCTCAACACAAACCAACAGACAGCAGAAGCTCAAAATTACTTCAGTTAAACCCCCAGAGAGTTTAGAAGAGGCTGAATAAACCACAGGACCAGAAACACGACTTACATTATCATCGGTGGAAGTAATTCAGGGCAGATATGATGATAAAAACATATTAACTCTAATTTAAAAACGTTATTGTTTATGATCTGGTCTTTGCCGGGTTTTAAAATCATATAAATCAAACCTCAAGCTTAAAACTTTTGCAAACCAGATTTCTGCATGTCCTTAAATATTAAACAGAGCCAGACAAAAAGGTTTCTCTCAAAAATCCATGACGCCTCCAAAATAAGTAAAAACCATTCATTTACTTTCCTACACTTAAATATGCGTTTCCTTTTTGATTATGAGTGTAAATCTCATAATGCATGGAGTGCTTATGGTTATGCTTGCACTCCATGCATAATTTTTAAGGATTTATGGAAACGGATGAATGCTAAGATAGTTAATAACATTTCATAATAAATGGAAAACTTAGAAGGTTCTCCAAAGGGCAAAAGACTACAAATCATATTCATCCATTGACGGAAATGTAATTGTATTTTTTTTGTTTTGTTTTGTTTTTCTCAGGGAGCTTAAAAGTTTAATACACAAGAATCAAAACAATGTATGTCTTTATGTTTAAATGCAGATACAACTTCATTTCTTAAATCCGGTTTTGGAACAAAAACATACACGTGTAAAAAAATGACACCTGTTCAGACACAAACACCTCAAACCAAGGCAACATGACACAGCATACTGCGAGCCTCTTTTGCTGTTCTGAAATCTTCACAATGGACAAAGAGCAACTTTTACTCTTTGCTACTCCACGTTTCACCTTTTCTCACAAAACATTTGCCTTCCGTTAAACTTTCTAATGATAAACTTGGATATTGTACTTCTTTCACAATAAGCATTTAAGGTGTATCCTTTTTGCGGAAAGCGTCAGTGACGCTGCTGCGCAGCTTTCAAGTCAGAAATGTTATGGTTGTACAGGCCGTAGCCATAGAAGGCCGTAGCCACACCATTTCTATCCTAAATGGATAGAAATGAATTCATTTCATTTATTATAATTTTTCTGAGAAACTAGAATTTGGTTGTTTTATTAAGTTTGTTTTCTCTAACTTGACTTGCATATTTTTTTGGCATGAATTCTGAGCAACAACTACCACTGGATTGAAGTGTGCTTTCCATTTCAGCAGGGAGGACCCACCCACCCCAGAGTTCAGTGTGAGCACTGTGGACGATTGGTTGGACACCATCAAGATGGGCCAGTACAAGGAGAACTTTTCCAGTGCCGGATATGTCAGCTTGGACTCCATCCTCTATATCAGTGTCAGGTACAGACAGAAGGGGCTTTATCCTGCTCAGATGAACACCACAAAGGGTCAAAGAGTTTAACTCTCATTCTGGGCCTTAATGTTTCCAGTGTTTTTGTGGAAGATGCACAATGTAGTGATCATAACTGCGTCTTTGTTGACCTCAACTTTAGCTCTTGCAAAAACCCCTCAAATTAAAATGAATTGAGCACGAACGAAACTCCAACTCAATAAAAAAAAAACTAAAAGAAAAAACAATGCACGCTTAGTTAAAAACAAGTATTGCATGCCAATATGCATCCTTTGCTTTTTACAGCATCATAATCTCTTTGCTTGCTTTTTTAAATTTTTCATCTAGTGAACTGGCTAAGATGGGAGTGACGCTGGCCGGCCACCAGAAGAAGATTTTGTCCAGCGTGCAGAGCCTGCAAGCCCAGGGGACACACGTCCAAGTATAACAGTTTCCACAGAAACGCACAGAGAGACAAAGTTGAACTGGACGCTCCTGTGGAGAGTCTCCCGCCACTCAAATGGAGCTGTAATGGATACTTTGTGCTTGGGTCTCCAATTATTTTTTTTTATTTTTTATTTTTTTTGAGGCACACTAAGATGGAGACAACATTGACGCTTGACTCCTTCACCCTCCCATAATTCCCATCCTGGACGTGCCCTCGGAATCTGTCCAACACCGCTCACCATGTCAGGGCAGCACAGAGACGACAAAGCCGCACGCAGAGACCATTTCACACCATGTAAACATAAATGAAGAAAAAGCAAAAAAACAAACAAACAAAAAAAACATTAACATAATGACTAAAAAACTGAATATAAGGCTTGTCACTGTTTGTCAGGTGTACAGTTGGTTTTACCATCATTTTGTTTGTTTTATGTTTTCATAATGAAGGTTTTCAAAAAGGGTCATAAGACATGTATATGTGTAGATATATGTTTATATGGGCGGTGTATGCCACAAGCATAGAGATGGACCTAACGTTTGTATCTGTGGTTGCACAGCTCTAACAGCAGTTGTTGTAAATGTATGAACTCTTCCACTGGTGTCTGCTCAAAGAAAGCTAAGAGATTATGGATGACATGAATGTGAGGGAGTGAGGAGATAAATAAATGGACCTGTAGACATATAAGGGGATGTAGATTTTGCTAGCTTGTGTAGGATGGAAGTATGTTTTATTAAGTTTATTTGGCCAGGAGAAGGGCTTCCTTAGAGACTGCTCTCAGACACACTTCCATAGAAAGTAGATCCAATATACGTACGCCTGTTTACGTGCACTTACTGTATGAAGTTACAGATTGCAGAGAAATAAGAGAACGTGATGAAATGTTACTCTTCCAATATCTTTGACAAAATAAACAGTTTACAGAGCTTTGCAAAAGGATTCGTTCCTCAAATTCTTTCACATTAAGCACATTTTAGTGTCTTGCATTGGGATTTTTGCAAAGTTATACATAGTAAGGAGAAGAATACAAGGTTTTTAATTTTTTCAAAACAAAAAATGAAAAGTTTTGTTTGGGTTTGTGCCTGAGTATGTATTCAGTGGAATCAAAATTATAGCTGTGGCTCATCTTCAGTACGTCTCTCAGTTATAGGTGTGAAGTTATTCCCCATTTGGTTTCAAAATATATTGGTGCTGAGATTTCCACCGCACAAAGCCTTTTGCATGTAGGCTGAAAAGCAAAGCTTTGGCCCCCTCTTTCGTGAGCCCCTTGCTCCACGTCTAACAGTTTGCCACATGTTCATGGCAAACTGTTGCCATGAACAACTGAAAACTTGTTCATGGCAAACTGAAAACTCCATGTTTTCAGTTTGCCATGAACAAGTGTGGCAAACTGAAAACTCGACTTCTTTCAGCTTTCTTCTTCCACTGTTTCAGAAATGCCAGATTTGTGGAGTGAATGACTTGTAGTTGTCCATGAGTTGTGGATCTCTACAGCTCCTCCAAAGGTATTATAAGCCTATTCTGCTTTCTCAACAACTTTTTTCCAAATATCTCTTATGTATTTGTCTTCATCAGGCTTTTTGTTCTCAGCTTGATTCATACTGAGAATACATTGCACAGACATGAACTCGATTTTTCTTTGAGCTGCCATAATATAAAGCAGGCTAAGTACAATTGTCCACAATATGTTTCATATTTTATTTGTGAAAATAAAATGTGAAAGCCATAATTCCTTTTCTTTAAACTTTGTGATAATCCCAATGAAAACAATTACAGTTTGTGGTTGTAATGTGGCAAAATGTGAAAGAATTCAAAGGATCTGAGTCCTTTTGAAAGGCGTGCAAAGTATATTTGTTTTACAACATACTTTAAAGGAATAACTCATCTTAAGATGAAGCCTTCCAGTGTTTCAGGTGTATTTAGACAGTCATAGTGTTTGTGTGGAGCAAAGGCGATGCAAGCCAGTGACACTGTTGAGGACGTCTAACTTGATTTTACGGGTTTGTGCCATGTACAGAAATATGAAAAAGTCAATCTCGACGACATACCTTAATTCTAGCTGTGCACTTTCATTTCCTCTGTCCTTATGCCTGGATGGCCACACAGTACTCTCACCATGATTACAGAGATATGTTTTCCAGCGTCATTGCTTGATAGAATTGTCCCTTTATTGACAAGGTGAAGTGTTGAATTTCAAATGTGCCACCATAAGAGGGTAAATCTTGCATAAAAAAAACAAAACATTTTTCTTTTGTCTAATGTGTATTTTCTTATTTGCTGGTTACATACAGAGCTGTTTATATCATCCTTATTTTCAGTCACTATTGCTGACAAATTTACAATACAATGTTTACAAGAATAAGCCAATACGTGTGTTGATATTTTTGCTTATGACATTAATTACACAATTAGATTCAAAGGGACCCTTTCATGTTCATTGCGTTAATAGCACTGAGCCTGGATTTAATGTTTTCCAAAACTCAGTTTTAATACATGTGGTAATCCATAGGACCAACAGTGACATGAAGTATAGTATCTGATTGTACAATAGTGTAAAATATGTACAGTGTTAATTTCCAATATTAGAATGTTTGTAATGA
Source organism: Phalloptychus januarius (assembly GCA_902982915.1). NCBI lineage: Eukaryota > Metazoa > Chordata > Actinopteri > Cyprinodontiformes > Poeciliidae > Phalloptychus > Phalloptychus januarius. The sequence goes on along the minus strand of CADWAE010000466.1, from coordinate 8,650,818 downwards.
CAACAATGACGATGACTTTGATGTGCTTTTAATATGAAAAAGAGATTTTGAGGTTTACGTTCAGGGCCGGCTCGTACAGGTGAAAGGTGAAGGTGAGGCGAACCATTAGATTGAACACGGAATGTAGCAAGGAGAAAAGCGTCAGCTTTGAAAGACGGCAGGTAGTGACTGCAGTTTTTATGACAGCGTTAGGATGAGTAGAATGGACTTTCAAGCTTGTTTTATTTGCATATCCACTTTAAACTTTAAGCATTTCCTGTTTTTTCAATCAGTTATTGCACCAAGCACCACTTTTGAAAATGGATGGTGATTAAAAAGGAAAAAGAAATCTTCAAATTAAATTTATTGCTGAAGCTCCCCGCATACAACGGGTAATACAACTATACATTTAAAACATAGAAAACCTTGTAAACAAACTTAAAATATATAAATAGTACAAAATTCAATTTTATTTTTGAGAAAATATCACAGAAGAACATGTTTGTTTTTCTACAATTCGACTAACAGAATTCTGCACAAAGGTATGCTACATTAAATATTAAAAGTATATCAATCACTAAAATATAGGAGCTGGAACTTTATTGATTATATTGAAACCAGAACAATTACATGCAGCTTTCTGTATACAAAATCATATGCAGGTTTCCAAGGTAATGTTAACTTAAATAAATGAACATTTCAAGTAAGTTCAGCTTGTTAGTTTGAAATTAAAGGCTTATTCTGTCTTCCTTATAATGGAAATTAGGAACTCAAGCTTTTAAAAACCCGTCCGTTGTATTCCAAAAACTTAGCATGCAATGTGACGGAGAGTCCAAAGGCAGTGAAGTGACCATTTTTTCTGCTAATAAAAATTTTTCCACAATAAAAAAATATATAATTTGCCATTTACTTTTCTGTCCTTTCAAACAATGTTCACATCTCTTTTACAACATAAGTCAAAGTCCTAGAAAACGGGATTAAGTAAAACTGTTCATTCTACTCTTCCTAACTCTATAATTACACTCTAGCGGCCTATCTGGGACCGCTGGCCTTTTAGATGCCTTATTTACTGAGTTATATACTTTCCATGGTCATATAGAGCTGATATTAAGAGTAAAGTGTATATACAGGTTGTATTTATTTGCATTACTTAAGGTGACCTCACATTAGCACCCTTCTTGTGTAACATCACAGAAACATCCACATCGCCACCCCTTGGATTCCTTTAAGCAGAGAACAGCAGTTGTTTTCTAAAATAATGTTTGAGAATAATGAATCTTCAAGCTCCCAACCTGAAAGGCAAATGAAAGAAGAAGTAGGAAGTGGGTTTTCTTTTCATATCTCAAATAATTGGCTTTTTTTAAAGGCTTCATTACATAATTGTTTTGAAATGGAAAAACTCAACAAGGAGTGTGTCTTCAATTAATGCCTCAAAAAATAAAGGAAACCATTAGTGTACTTTTCGTATTCTTATTCAGCACTTCCAATTGATACCCACGTCCTTTTCTTAAATCCCACAACACTGTCAATCCACACCATGCCAATTTAAGCTATGTGGGCTGGTTCTCTTGATCTGAAATGCTGTGTTTGTTTCTGTTTCTCACCAGGTGCATTAAATGTTCATCAGATTCTTAGTTTATGCTTTCAGTCAAATCTCTCTCTCTCCCCTCCCTTGGCCATCTCTCCTCTCTCTTTTGTTGCCCACCAATAAAGGTTATTTGTTCCTATGCCAATTTGCTCTGCATTGCTTGTTGTAAAGAGTGTAGGCATTCTTGTGTCTTCATGTTGCTGTAATAAATATGCTAATATTTCTAATTTCTCACCTGCAGCCTGCACTGTGTTTTTCTTTTACACATTCTTTGCTCATCTATTTTTTTCCGTCCCCCTTAGAAACACTTACTGAGAACAGCTATCAATGCAGAACTGTAATTTAAATGTCACAGTGATATAAAACTCAAATGTCTCTTCATATGAGAGGGACAGAAGAGCTCTTAGAGAATATTTCTTTTTCTTTTTTTTTTCCATTGACTATCTGCAAACTCCTACACAAATATTCGAGTTTATAGATCATTATGACTGTCACTTTAATAAGAGTTGGCCCTACTTTTTCCGCCGTAATGGTCAGAACTCGTCTAGGTATAAACTACATTGGGCCATGAAGCTCTTTACCATGGATTCTGGCACCAGATCCTTTCAGACCTATAAGATGCAACTATGGAGCCTCCATTTATCTGACTTGTTTATTCAGCACATCTCACAAATCTCTGGCTGGATTGATATCAGGGAAAATATCTGAGGTTTAGCATCGATCAATATCAATAGAGAAAAACAGTGCTGAGTTGACTTAAATGTTTCTTTTTTTAACAGATATAAATGTACTTAATTACAACTTTATTTGATAACTCTGCACCAGTACAGCACACTCAAATACACCATTAGCTTCACAAGCTTGGTCAAACATGTAAGAAAAGAATCTGCAGCAAACCTTTCAAATGGTTCAGAAGGCACAATTAGGAATTCTAAATATGATGTAAAATAATATCATATGATATTATGATGCATAATGTCACTCAGCCCACAGAGCATAGATTTAGAGTGGACAGATCTTCCCTTACAGATTGGGCACATTGTCACTAATAATCAATCTCAATTTTTTATTTCAATATTGGATCAATACAAATAATAATAATAATTCATACCACTAGGCCACCTTTCTCCATTGCTTTGTGGTCCAGTTCTGAGGTTGAACTATTTATGTTGAGCTTGCCTGATTTGTTAAGTGCAAACATCTGCAAGTTCACCAGCAAAATTTATTTTAAGTTTGAATAATTTTAAGTGCAATGCATTGGCTACTTCAGAATAGTTCAGTCCTTCCTTCTATTGTCACATGTTTTCTTGATCAATAGCCTTAGCAAGGATGAAAATATCATAATAGTCTTTATTGATAAAATATAGTCGTCTGGCAACCACATCTTCATTATCAGCATGTGTATTGTGTGTGTGTTATACAGAAAGATAATTCGGTCTCAGGGGACAAGGGAGGTCATTGACTCCTGGCCTTTGTTAACCCATTAATGCACTGGCTCAGTTGCTGTCACTCTATGTTACCACCATTCCACCTCATTTAGCCCATCATATTAGGCTTCATATTCCTTTATTGCTCACTCTTAGGCTCCTTGGCAAACGCTCACAGATACACATGCGCACCCCCACACACAGCTCGACATCCAAAAAAATCCAGGCCTTGTTCTCCATTTCCACAGTATCTATCTCATCCCCTTGCCCTCCTCTTTATCTTTCCCCTGGCCTCATTCTGTTCCATTTTTCCTCCCCTTTCCTATCCGTCCTGTGCAGACAGACAGTAAGGTTGCACAGTCTTCTCTGACCTTGTCTACGTCATTATCTCATTTACCTCGCTTTATACTCAATATAGAGCTCTAGCTCTTTACATTGAGCCATACATCCAAAGGTTTTCCTCTACAAGAATTACTACATGGTTCAGTCTCTTCGCCGCCACCACTTCAGTCCTTTTCTCCATTAAAAGCCGATCCATTACCTCCGGCTTTTGTCTGCGGGTGTCTCAACAGGCAGAATGTCATCTCACATGTTTACTTTGGATAACAGGGGCTTCCAGGAGCCACAGGCTTAGGCGATTGATTCATCATGCAGCTGCTATTGACATCAAGTGAAAAGGTCAGATGTCCCCACAGAAAACACTTTAAAAGGCCATTGGTGACTGATGAGCCTGTCGTGTTTCTGCTGCATACATGCACAAGCAGCGTGCCTCTCATTTTCTACCTTCACTTTTCTATCTGTTCCTCCGCTCTGCTCTTTCTCCATGTGTGACACACACTCTCTCTGGGGAAAGGTAATTGGGCCCTTCTGTCATGCTGTCAGGTGTATTTTTGAGTGTCCCCCTCATGTGCAGTCATTATAATAACACAAGAGACCAAACAGCCATAGATCAACCAGAACTTCTGTCATAGAGTCGGGCATATCTGTGCACGTCTGTGAGACGTGTGATAGTTACATCGGTGTGCTTGTGATGCTTGGGTCTCTGAAACCATTGCATGTGTTAGAGCGCACAGAGCAGGATCTGAATCATAGCCATCACCAGTTCCAATTTACTGGGCCAGAATATATCGGCTGCGAGCCAGTTAAATTACAGATATGTTTTCAACAGAACATTTTATTTTCTAAACTAAAGTGAATAAAGATGCACTTTAGCAAAATGCAAGAAAATGCAAAAGCTAAAGATTTAAGTATAAGGAATGGCTTGTTTTTGCAGAAGATTTGGCAATGAGGAGCCAGTTTAAGTAAGAAGTAATAAACTAAATAGGATTTCTCTTTTACAAAAGATACATTTTATTCTTCTTCTACATCAAATCTCTGCTGCTATTTTCTTTCTTTTGCCGTCATGTTTTATGTTTGGACCACACTGTTAACAAAGCGAGAGTCTATGCATCCAACCACACAGCGCCCTTTGACCCTTTTCAGAGTGAAATCAATTAAACAAAAGCAGTATCAGGCTACCAACTGTCTGCTTTTAGCTTCAGAGGAGTTAATGCACGTCCACGTCATTACATTTTCTGACATTCACATAAACAATTAGCAGTCTCGTTGTTAAATAGATATCAGTCAGCAATGAATTTTAACAGTGGTTAGAAATGTTTGTTTAAGTAAAATAATAATAACGATAGAAGACCTCATGCCACTTAAAAATACGCACCTTTTTTTCCAGTACCATATTTAACTCAAATGTCACATAATGGGTTCATCTTTGTGAACTAAATTGCTATAGACTGGCAAGTCTCAAATGTTTCACTATTTATTTTCACTCTCACTCATTGCCGTTATCTGCTTCATCCAGTAGCAATAGTGTTCGAACAGCCCTACAGCAGTTTATTCACAAACATGGCATCTTTCATTTACATTTTACCAACGCAGAAATTTGAAAACCATAGATTTTATCTGAAAACTACTTTACTGGTGCTCAGGCATCAGTAGGACAGCATCAGTGAAACAGCTTGAATCATTTGTCTCGCATTTTTCATTTCCTTTGATATTTTCCGAGGGTTTGGGTTGGGGAAAGACACATGGGTAGGCTCACTGTTACTGAAGTCTCTTGGACAGAAGAAAAAACATACAAAGGAAGCTTTCCTGCTCTCAATGAGTAAAAGCTGACCAAAAAAGTTAAACAGGAAAAGACATGCCCCATGTGACAAACTACAAGATGATGTGTGTGGCAGAAAAGTTTGCATCAACTACACTGTACCAGCTGGTGGTGGCAGAGTCATGGTGAGGGGATGTATTTCCTCAACAGGGACAGAAAAGTTAATCAGAATTGATGGAGGTATGGTTTATGTATCTATACACAAAAATGGAAACATCAGTTTGGATTTGATTTATATTCAGATATCATGTCTCAGTTTGGCTTTGTGTCTACCAACACCCTGATCTGAAGCAGAGGAGAGATTTCATCAGTTATTGGCTAGATTTTCAGGATTTCCTGCTTTGTCGATTGTGATTACATTGCGTGTGTTCCCCCTAATCAAATTTGGTCAGGTTCAGATGGGCTCGGTGTTTGTTTGCCTGTGCACACTTGCACACATCAGTACTCTTGTGTCTCATGAGGTTTTCGTCTGCTATCAAAGCGATTTCCTGTCTCAAATTTTCATCAGTAATCAAAGTTCCTGATTGAATTTGAAAAGTGAGCCGAGCTCCAAAAATCACATTATATGCCTCACTCCCATCATGCCGGCTCTCATCAGCCGCAGGAATGAGACGCCACCCTGGGTGCATGTCTGAATCGCGGTCGCTGGGAGTCCTCTTGAGGATGCGGTGCAACGGGAAAATGGATGCTGACAGGGTTGAGATTTGATTCATGCGAGTTTTTTTTTTTTTTTTTTTCTTTGTTGGGGCAGAAAAGTCAGACAGTGGTGAAGAATGTTCAAATAGCATCAGAGATAATACAGCTGGATCTGACTGTGTGTGGAAGCAACTCCTGGCATTTGTTAAAGTGTCAAATCGATAGCAAATTGGTTGAGTTTAGTGTATAGTTAAAAGTCAAAGATAAAGCCAAAAAATATATATATATTGAGAGAGCAGATTGTGAAACTTGATGGAACATTGACTGAGAAGAAGTTTTCTGTGTCTCATGTGGGTCTAACAGAATTGAACTCATTGCAGAAGGTTGAACAAAATAAAGTCGACAATTTTAATTATTGGAAATTAAAACCATTTTTTCTTGATTTGCATGATTTAAAAAAAGTTTAATATAAAGGTTTTTTAACACAGCTTTAATTAGAATGTATCATTCAAGGCCATTAACAGAAAAAATATGACTGAACAAATTTTAATTCAACCAACAGCTTGAATATTCTCTCAATCCCAACCAAGATCAATTAGGTTTGAGAAAGCAATTATCTGATGTTATTGGGATTAATAAATCCTATTTATGGTGAACCACTGAGTCAATCAAGAATGAATCAAAATGCATTTTGATTATTTATTCAATGGCAAAGAAAATGAGACTCCCTGGCTAGTCCTAGAGAGTGAAGAAAAGAGAAAGTGCTTCGCTTTTAATATTCACCAGTTATATAAACATCGGACTTCCCATCAGCTTATCAAAGGAAGCACAGTTTTCTCACAGCTCAGGTTGCAGTTGTGTCCTTGGACAAAGCAGATCAGTAGGTTCAGAAAAACAATAACAACTTCTCAGAAATCCTCTTTTAAGCAGGTTCCATTTCCCCAGTGAATAAGTGAAAGTTATATATCATCGTAGCACTGAATAAGCAAAGGAATCTGGCAGAGACTCAATGATAGATATAATGTACAAGTAAAATATAACAGTTTTTGCAACATAATTTAAAAAACTCTTATAAATACAAAAAGGAATAAAGTAAGAGAAGTGGTCAGAATGTTAGTTATGATCCTCACAGCCTGCTGATAAATAATAAAATATTATTATCAAGTGTTTCCAAAATGAAATAATTAACATTTTGCAAGACAAATATTGGTGAACAACTCAAAGAAAAATTGGTTTGGAGTGTCCTCTGTTGATGAATGGACTTATATACTCTGAAGGTGAAATGTCAAGACCTGAAACATGCTGTTAAAATCTAAGAACTTTCCAACTGGACTTCAAGAAAAGTGGACAGAAATGAATCCCTAGATTCTAAGAAAACTAACAATGAGTCTTTTGTTCTGGCCCACTCTTCTTTGCAAAAATTGTTTACTGAGATGAAAAATACCCATTGCCAGTTATTGCTAACAAAAAGAGAATCAAAATAAATTATATCACACCATGGAGCTTTTATGGAAACTGTATTTGTTTTTGTTTTCAGGGTTCTCTGCACCAACTCCCTTTATGATTATGTGAGCACATCAGCAGCAGTGGAGAGACAGGAAAGTTCTTCTGTACAAACCACATGTTTATCTATATAATCTGTTTAGTGTTATCAGAAAAACTTTGTTTTAGAAGGTAAAGCTTTATTTCCAGAGAAATCACCTTTATCCATTCAGCTGAAGTAGGAGAATCTGCTTCATGTAGGTTCGTTAATTTAAAAAAAATGAAGTGTTTCGGTTTCAGTGCCAAAAACTACATTAATGATGAACAAGTACAAGAAACTTCCTTCTGAAATCACCTTATTAGTAAATAGACTCAAATGTGAGGAACATAATGTAAGAATAATGTCATGTTTTTCTAAAATATGGTTGTTTGTTATTCTGGGGATTCAGAAAGAAAATTGCCAAAGCTTAGGATTCTGTTAAAAGCTTTAAAGATGTCTCAAAAGAAATCAGCTTCTTAAAAACACAGAAAAAGTATCTAAGAAGAGATCAAAAACACCAAGCCCTAATAATAACCCACACAAGCTCACCATGAAAACAGGCTGCAAAAATGTCTCCAAAAACCCTAATATGTCAGCACAGTATCCTGAGTGGGCTCCTGCTACTGTTTATTTGAAAGTGTAGGCCTCTGATTAGTATAAATCTGGAAGTTTCAAATAGTGTGTTTTTAGTTAGGTGTGCAAAGTAGAGAACAAAACAGGGTATCACAAGCATTTCACATAAATGTAAACACAACTGCCTTGTGAAAACCTCAGAGGCCGGTTAGAGAAAATGAGTGAAAAGACAGCATCAATAGAAGCAAAGCATCACACTCCTATGTGGTGTAAAGCTAATACGGTACCTCACCATACCCATGGTAAAAATTTGGTGGTAGCAGTATCATGCTTTGGATAGCATAATAGGATGATCACTAAATACAAGCCTCTCATAAAGAAAATCCATTCCAGCAGAAGCATGAGATTAAACATGCAGCCACAAGTACAGAGGTGAGGTTCAGAACTCCAACATGTATTACATTACTTTGCAATATTTTGTTTGTTTGGCTTATATTTTCTCAATTGTATGCAATAAAAACAAGCTGCATCTTGACTGTGTCATATTTTTGCTGCTGTTTCAGTCAGCGTAACTTCTTTTGTTTCTCATTTGCAGAGGATGAGAAGGAAAGATGTCACATTCATGCACTCTCCAGCAGTGGAAGCTGTTAAACTGCTGATGGCTTCCTGATGTTCTAATCTCAGATTACACCAGTACATTTGTGAAAATATTAAAAACAAATAGGAAAAATACATAAATTGTGTTTGCAGCAGAAACCAATATCCAAACTCTGTGTATTTTGTGTGTTAAAAATGCAAACTAAATAAAGGCAGAAAGAGGAGATTCCTGTTATCTTTCAGGAATCCAATTCCCGCTGGAATGATGCCTGTAAGAAGCTTGGGTGCTACTTGTTTTATATTGCCCTAATATACAGACTGCAAAGGTGTTTCGGCTCTTCCATTTCTTCCTTTGCAATTGCGATTGCAAGTAGAACCTTCGTAGAGTTAGAAAAACAGCCACTTTTGGTCAGGATTAGAAATGCCTCAACGTAAGGACATCAGTGGTATTATTCAGAATGTGTCTGTAGCCTAAATCAATGAAAAGCTAAGAGGATATTCATGACAACTGTTCTGATTCTCACTGGAGGATAAGCGTATAATAATGTAATTTCCTTCTATATATAATCTAAATTCCTCAAAAACAGAGTGCTGTTTTTCTGCCCAGTGCAAATCTGCCCAGTGCTTCGCAAAGGAAAACATTTTATCTAACTTAGAATTTGTTAAATTACAAGCACAAACTTCCCTGTAAGTTAAAAATAATTGTGAATGTAAAAATAATGGTGCCTAGTTTTTGACAAATTGCTAAATAAAAATTTGAAAATTTTTAAATATTTAATAATTTCCTGTATTAACTATAATATTATGAAAAAGGCTATTGTTTTTACAATGATTCTGCTTCTCTCAACAGAAATGGTCTCAGCTGTCTTATTTACTAGCTGTAGTTGGCTTACACCTCTGTACTCTCTACCGTCTACTTACAACAAATACTAAACGTCAGCAAAATAATTTTAAGAATGTCAGATAGATAGGTTTTCCTTGAACAGTGTTGCTTCCAAAAAATAAGTTATCTTAACATTGTGCTAATTATTGTAAGGCCCAGCACTTTAATGGCCAGAGAGGGACACAACAAGTGGAGACAAATACTGTGAAGAAACAGCATTCGAAAGCACATAACGACAAATGGTTTCATCAAAAGTGCATCGTATTGTTATTTGAGAAGATATCTGAATAGCCTCTGTAAAAGCACAAATTGTTCTTGAAAGGAATTTCAGCCAAATTGTTGGTCAACCATCATCAGATCGTCCTCCAAACCCACCTACCCGATGTTAAAGGAGGAATGTGAAATTCCCAGCAACCCCACTGACCCACTGTAATGCCACTTCCTCCTCCAGCTTTAACTATCACCCACATAATGACTGACATTGACCACTGGGTGTTGCTTCTTGACATTGACTGGCTGAGGCCTAAGAACATTTTGCCATTTCTTTGTTATTTTTGTATGGATTTTTGTATGATTGAGTTTCTGTCTATATATACATGAATATTTACATTAATATGTGCCACTTTTTATATTCCGTTTCTTCTGACGTTCCTAAACATTGAGAAGCTATTATTCAGTTATTCACTGAGTAACAACTCAGATCAGACTAATCTGCTCTTGGTCCTCGTAATTAGTAAATGTCTTTCCTGTACACTTATCGAACTCAGTTGAGGGAAATAAAGGCTAAACATGAGAGTTGTGGAAAGAAAGCATAGCTGATCTGTTTGGAAAACATGGGAACCTTTTTGGCCTCTAAAGTTTAAGCATTCTTACTTGATTTCAAAATGTCGCTGCAAACTGACTTTAGCTCTGGTGGTTTAGCAACATATGTACTTGCTGACATACAGACAAGAACTACATGCAATGAGTGCACAGGATGAGATAGCTGATGTTTGACCACACAAGACGCATTTTAGAAAGAGTGTGCAACCCCTCTTGTGGTCTGCAAATAATAAAACCCATTTAAGCCTTTTTGTTTGACTGCATCTATATGCTGCACTCAGAGGGATGTGAATAAATGTTTATTGTTTATTTTACCACAAACCGAGCATTGGCTGGTGCATGTGTGTGGTGTGCAGGTCATACACACGTACAGCACAAATTCAAAAATAAGGGTGGAAGCCGAGCCTCTAAATCAAGCCTGTGCTTACTAACAGAGGTTTGACCCAAATAACAGTTTAATTTATGAGGGCTTTTAGGCTTCCAGGCAGCCATGGAAATAGAACAGAGAATAATGCGAGTCTGACCGGAGCTGCATCACTTCAGTTTATGTCCCAGTCTTTTACTAGGACACTTGTCTGTGCTTCTTAATGATACAGAGGCAGTAAACACAATGTTAATGGACAGTGGGTTAACACAGATATGCCCAACCGCGAATACAAAGTAGCACGCGCGATTATAGGCAACACGTGTTCACAAACAAAAATAATGAGCAGGTGCAGGTACTGACGGGCGGGATTATAAATACATGCAATCAAAAGGAAACGTAGTAAACCGAGGGAGAGGGTGCAGTATAAATGAGATAGATAAACAGCAATAAAGGCAGTGAAAAAACTGTGAGAGATGAATGGAAGAGCGAACGAGACAGAAAGAAGAAGAGAGATCATTAGTGCTCCTCTGTAAGGTGTTGGCCCAAAACAGGCAGGGTTAGTGGCCGGAGCAGACTGTTAGCAGCTGCTTAAAAACATGACATCTCAAGCGGACCCAAAGGAGAAGCAGAGACATCTCCAGCCCTCACAGGCTGCAGCTTTGTGTGCCGTCGTGTGTGCATGCATATGATGGCTCGGCTCGCGCTGTTCTCATGGTGCGGCATCGGGTCATTTGGCTTGGCACTTGAAGTGGAGAAGCAGCTCTGAGGATCGGGATCCTGTCACCGCGCCACTGATCAGAGTGCCAAGCAACAGAAAGCCATGAGAGAGAAGAAAGGTCAAAGACAGGCAAATAGGATGACAAGAGACCCTTCCCACTTCCTTTTCACTTCACTTTTCTTTCCTAGTTTATTCATTTAACTTGATTCTCCGTGAAAACAGTTTGTCTCTCTGTGAGACCCTGTGACAGATTGCCGACTTATCCAGGACAATCCGACACTTACTGACCACTAAAGATAGACACCACAACAATGGATTAATGCATTAATATTAAGTAATGTAATTAATCTGTAACTACATGAAGACATGATATAAAATAGAAGTTTTATCAATCTTAACTTATGCACAGGTTAGATAGAGCTTCTATGAATTCAAATGTGTAAGTAATACTGCAAATTCATGAGTGGATTTAGTTCTAAACTTTAACTAGACCATTCAAACACATTAATAATCTCTGATTGAACTATCCAAGTTCTCACTGAATTCTTACAGTTGTGGTCCCCAGTTTTGACCCTCTATAAGGCAGAATTGGCACAACAAATTCAAATAACTGTAAACTACAAATAGAATGTCTCATTGTTTCTTTACAGAGCCGGTATTGTTTCCTACGCTCTCATCACATAGCACTATCAAATAACTATTTACCCACAGTTGTTAAAGAGAAGAAACTAAATATTTGCTTTAAACTTTTCACAATCTCCAGAACAGTTGTATTTCTAGCAAAGTGAGTTAAATGCAGTTACCAGTTTGATCAGTTTGTAGAATATTAACAGCAATTAAGTCAAAAATATTTGGGGGAATCCTAAACGAGGCTGAATACAAACACATGCTACACTTTTTTATAGTTACTTGGGGGGTAAAAAGAAAACATTGTATTTTTGTCCACTATGCATTACTTTGCTATAGGTCCATCATGTAAAATTTGACAGTGCCATGACAAAATGTGAGAAAAATCATGGAGAATTAATAGATACGCCATTCATGGTTATATAATTAAACAGCAAGAGGACAGAGGGAATATAAAGTTCCAAATTATTTTGTTCTGACCTTCTCAGTTGCAAAAATTTTTGTTTTTTTCTTCACAGATGTAACACTCAGTGTTGTTTATAGGCTAAATGTTTTCCTCTTTACATGAGATCTGCTCTTTTGCAGGACTGTCCACTGACAGAGCATTGAGACAATAGAAGCCAGTAGAAAGGATGCAATGATATTCCTGTTATTCTTTTTGTTTCATGGACAGAGATAATTTAATTAATGATGTCTGTTTGCTCATGACAGACCCAAAGATGAGGATGAAAAGAAGAGCCAAAGGGAAATAATAACAAAAACAGCCAAAAAAGGGAGGGAGGCAGCGAGGGAGGACAAAAAGATGGCCTGTTTCAGTGTTCACATATTTTTCACTGACTTATCATTGCACAAATTAGGTGCTGCTTTCTGCTGATAAGGTCAGCTGTCAGTCTACACTTATTTAAGGGGATGAATATGCACAAAGATACACATGCACGACTGAATGTGAAGCCTCATAGTGAAGCTGATGTTGCAAGATTCCAGCAGACATGAGCACAAATACGGGAAAGTATGCTTGTGTCAAACTGGAGGGAAAAGGGGGGGTCTTCCACTGAACATAATGCCAGCATACTGTATTACACAGAAACACTGCATTGTGCTCGTTCTCTTTAGATTTATTTCATGTCTGTGTGTTCTAAAATCTTTCCTCGTGCAATTTACAACTCACAGGGCCATGAGTCATAAACTGCAAATTAAACTGCACGTTGCGATCCGTCCCTGTGGAATTGCTCATCTGCAGTGCTCAGTGGAACAATGACGCTTACAGACAAGTGTCTTTCTGAGGAGAAATGTTCCCATATTCAGGTGCCAGGACTTGTCATTCTGACATATTCATTCTGTCTATAGAGGAGCGGGAATATAAAAGGTATTGCCAAAAGCTGAGCGTTTGTTAAATGAAGATGAATGGGATGGATTGGACTGAAGGTGATATTTTATTTAGGATCAGACGCTCTCTGTTTGGTAATGCAACAGCCATTTGTGCAACGACATGACAGCTCGAGGGAATGGATATTGATTAGAAAAGGTTGAGGCGTTTCTTTCTCCCCCTGCCCCCGTCTCCCTCGTTTTTTCTCCTTTATACCTCCCATCCTCCCTGCATTCCTCTTCATGATTTGCTTTTTTTATTACTCTCCCGCCCTTCACAGCTCAGAAAGAATTTCTGCCATATCTGCATATTTTCCTGCTGTGAGCCTGGAAGGTGTGATGTGCTGTTTAGCTTGATGAATGGTAAGCGCTGATGTCAGAGCCGCACAATAGGAACTGAGGATGACATTAGATCTCTCACAGCAGCATGCAGGGATTTAAGAGCTTTAAGAAATGGTGCTTGTAGGTAAGACTGTAGAGTGTACTGGAAAAGTAATTACACCCCTTGAATGTTTTCCACTTTTTTTTCCCCCAAATTCAAACAGCAAAAGACTACAATGCTGAACTCTAAGAGGATGACTGGCATTCCTTCTGTGGTCCACATACAGTTACAGAAAATTAGAGAGACTTCAGCTGGGAAACGTTTAAATGTTTCTTTATCACCTCTCAAATTAAATGTGAATAGTTGAGCATACAACAATAGAGCTGAAGGTAGTTTTTCGGACATGTTTAAACTTTTACAGGATTATAATATATTTTCAAACAAAGCCTGGCGATACTGTTCAAAGAGGGGATCAACTGGATGGAAAAACCAGCCGAAATCCACTTAATGAAAGAAACATTTATTAGAGAGGAACAATTCACACTACTGTATCTTTAGTTAATTTGTTCTAGAGTAATTTAACTCATTAAAGTGGTAATAACTATTTGATGCACTGCCAATTTTTCATGTTTTCTCACTTAAAAAGAATGGAGAGATTTATCGTTTTCATTGTAGGCACAAAATCTACAACAAAAATCACATTGTGTGATATTTTAGCAGTTAATTAAAATTTTATTACATGAAATAGTTATTTGAAACAATAAAAAAAAAAATATATATATATATTTGGTTTAGAAAGGTTTGTTCAGAATTGACACTGTAGCAGGAAACTTGGTCTGATTGACTGAATGTGTGGGAAAGTGTCTTTTATACAGGTAATGAGTTCAAATAGCTGCTATTCATAAAGGTAATAAATGGGGATGATGGGAGGGCTTTAAAAAAAAGAAGCTGCTCTGTGAGAGCTGGAATTCATGCTTGGTATGTGATCCAATACTTAATTCATGCAATACAATTTAAACTGCTAATTTAAAAATCATATGTGATTTTCTGGATGTTTTTTATTCTCTCTGCCCAATAAATTATCCAACTGTCTTCTTCCTTTGTAAGAGGAAAAATTAAAAAAAATTAAAAAAAAACACTTAATGTGATCTAACAGATAACACTCACAACAAAAACAATTCCTCTGACCATGGATTTGTTCCGCATGCAGTATTCATTCATAACTAAGAACAACTGAAAAAGAAAATCAACTCTCATGCATTTTTATGTGTTTCTTCTTTGTGCTCATGTTGCTTTCCATGTCTCCATCCCAGTGGAGGCACTAATACAACAGGCCATATATCCTGGTTATACTTGTAGTCAACACTATTCAGCACGTCAGAATTTTCCTTCAATATTCTGATGTTTTTGTTTTGACACATGGAAACATGCATTTATTTCCTCAAGTCCTAAACTTTAGCAATTGAAGTCCAACCTGCAGGAACTGACACGAGTTTGTAGACCTTGAACTGCCGCATTTATACTAAGAAGCGTCATCAGAGAACAAGCCACTCTCGAGTCTAAAAGGTGTCGTCTGCAGACCTTCAAAAGCCACTTGTGTGTTGCATCTTTCACACAATTTGAGGAAGGTTTGATATTTGTTTACTTTCCTTCATAGTTAGCATCCATGACATAGCTGCTAAAAAGCATCGGAAAAAAATATTTACTTCATATTAAGTTAATCTCTTATTTGTGTTCTTTTAAACACTCCGTAGCATACTAAAACCCCACTGCCATACATTTCCCTTTTCTTCAGTTACTCTCTTTGGTCAAATCAACACCTTGTAATTAGAAAATGCTTCCATTTAACAATTAATGAGGCCACAGGACTCTGGGGAGCACTCCGAGCTCTAAAAATGGTTTTATACTCATGCAGTGATTCATGATCCACCACAGTTTTATCTGCCTTTAGGGAAGTCTTTGTACTTCGTGATTCTTTTTTTTTTTTATATCTGAGCCTAATCAATTCCATTTGACACTGGTGAGATCCAATAAAGATCTAGGCACATCTCAGGGATGATTAATCCAAATGCAGCTGGAAGCAGCTGACAAATAATGTAATTATTTTACATCAAAGTTTAAATTTAAAAAAAAAAACTCAGTTCTACTTTTGGGGTTTTTAGTAAATGCATTCTTTACCATTTTTATTACCCATCTATCTGCCTACTCTACCTCTTTCTTTCCTCATTTTCCTCTCTCTTTCATCTGGGTTCATTTCATAGGGGCTGCAGCTTAAGCATAGGAGACCAGACTTCCCTCTTCCCAGTCACTTGAGCGAGTTCCTCTAGGGGAATCCCAAGGCGATCCCAGGACAGCTAAATGCACCGACCCGCCAGCATGTCCTGGGTCTTTCTTTGCGTCTCCTCAGCCAACATTTTTAGGCTGAGATTTGCCTCAATATGTCTTGGAAAATACATTTACATTTCAAATAGCTTGCCCAACTTGACTTCAGTTTTAAACACTTTACTGATATTGAAAATACCCAAGTCCAAGTCTTCTTTACTCAGTAATAGCTATCAATCTGATGAGTGTTGTTGCAGTAAGACCTGTAAGCACTGACCTATGGTGTCTTTTCTGACTGAATTTATATTAAATTTTTTAATTTTTCTGACCAAAATCTTCATCAGTAACAGTCAAGACAAAATCTGGTTTCCAGAAAAGTCTCCATTAATCCAATAATAATAAGGTTTGATCCATAGTGCTCCACTATTGTCAAAGGTCGTATCATAATAATAAAATGAGACTCTGTATTCAGAAACTAAACTTTCTAGATTACCTAAAAAAAAACTGTCTACATGGAAAATTATATTTATCTGCAAGGAAATAATTATAAGTTCAGGCATATGTTCACTATTCAGTGCTTTTTCTGTCAGTGTATTTTGTTGGGGATTCACCTTGCGGTGGCCATCTTCTTGTTTACATGTCTGAAAGTACTTCTGCATAGAGAAATTAGTCAACATGCAAACATGAGGTGAAAGCAAAAGATCTGTTGTTGTGTATAAAGGTTTTCTCCATTGTTTGTGGTGTCACCATTAAAATTCCAGACACTCTAACCTGCCACACATACACACCCGAAAGGACAACACAACAGCTGCGCACACAGAGGCTCTGGTTTTATCTCCTGCGTCCATTCACCCTCATTACTATTCCATGCTGATAGCAGATGATAACCTCTCTTCAAATGTTGCCACGTGGCGACCAGGATTATTGCTTTTGATAGTTTTCCATTAATTGGACTTAACAACAGTGATCAACACCATTGATGAAACATGGCAAAGAAATTCATAATTGCAAGGAGGTGAAAGGTTAAATGACTTATTTAAAATCTTAATACACCATTAAACCCTGATAGTGCAGCCCCCTTTTGTCCCATTTTTCTTTATGCTCACCGTTCAAAGGATAATTGACCTCAATTCAACCAACCAACAATTACCAATTTTTTATGTTTTTACAATGGTAATTTCACAGGAGCTTCAATTGTAGGACAGAAATCAATAAAAAGTGATTACCTAATAGATTGATGAAGTCAGAGGGAACATCAAGTACTGCCTACATGGAGTAACAACATAATACAAAACAGGAGTACTGATTATTTGTGTTTGGTGTGTCTTTGCCCTGGTAATTTTATAAATAGTTTTGTCAGTATCGGATTGGATTGGGTGGAAAGTTCTCAAAGTGTCAGTAAACAATTTATGAATTTATTCAGACATAAGAGCAGTGAATGCAGGATGGTGTGAGTACCAAAGCTCTTCAAACATACACTAGAGGATGAATTGTAGCTAGCTTGCAACACCTCTAAAATCAGTGACCATGCACATTCTGTCATGTTGAAGAGTCTTTGTATTTTTGCAAAAAACTAAGATAAACCCATCATTTTCAATTACAACTTAGACTTTTGTATGACAGTTGGACAGGCAGTTCACCATAAGAGAAAATGACTAAAGAGTGATAGCTGCTAATGTCTGTTGAAGGGTGAAATGCAAGTATTTATAAAAATATTTGATATATCAGCCTTATTATGGGATTTTTCAGTTTTTGTTTAGTAGCATACTAAATATTACAGAAATTTGGTAATCAGGATTTTTTATCTGCAATACTAGTCATTTTGGAATTTGCCCAGAGTTTTCCAGTCCTACATCAAAATCAATGGCATGTGCCTGTGCAGCTTTAAAGACAAAAAAATAACACCTCTCATTTGATCATGGCTACCATGATCCAAATGGAAGTTTTAACAATCACATTAATGTCTCTAATATTAGAAAAAGCTGACATACACCGATAACACTGAACTTTTAAGTGAGAGCAATACGTTGCATGTCTGTCTTATTTTTGTTTGCATTTACCAAATAAAATCTCACAAAAATGGTCTCACTGCTATTTGATCTGTTTCATCATGTGATGATGAAGAGCATGCAACCTTATACATGGGAAAACACATGACAAAAATGGAAGGAGCAAGAGGAAAAAAGCAGTGGCATTACTGAAGTGTGTCTGGTTGCAGTATTAGGAAAAAAACTGCTCAGACATTCTACTGCAACATGAAACATCTGACACTTAATTATATTTTTTATTCAGGGATCTCAAAATCAAACTCCTATCACCTATCAGTGTAAAAGCCCCGCCTAAGTGTTTTTCTGTGTGAATGCTGTGGTATAAACGGACATGGTTGCACTGCTTTGCCAAAGGCAGATGGGTTTCCTCCTTCATGGTAGAGCAAAGTGAGAGACTATTGACAAAGGTCCCTGATAGAGAGGGATGACGTAATTACTCCAAAACACACACTTGAACTCTCTTCAAACTCCCTCTGTCCACTGAAACAGTCTGCTCTGCAAAATGCTGCACAATAAACGGTAAAAGACAAGTTTATATATCTAAAATATCCAAAATATCTACCCTAATATGGTAGATATTTTGCCATTTTAGACATAGCCAAATTATAACTAAAAAAGTTAAACAAAAAGTTCTTCAAGTCATAGTTTCTGCTGTTCATTTACATGAGTTTAAAATGCCTCATGCTTTTCCACACTTTCCTAACTCACTGCAGCTGATGTCTTAATCTTCTCGCTAGTGTTCCCTACAGTCTTCCTCATCTTTTGTACTTTGCCGTGAGCAACAGCCTAACTGAGAGACGAACAAGATGGAAGGCAAATCCAGGCTACTTCAGCAGGGCCATTCTGCCCAGGGGCCAGTCTTTGATCTGCTCCCTGGATAAAACATGTATCTTCAGCTTGTAGGAAACTTCAGCGTATAAAGCCATGTGCTCGATAACATTGGTAATACTTCTTGATAAATCCAACTTCACATTTTCAAAAACCTGATTTTTTTAGATATGTAATATATAAAAAAATGTTTTCAATAACTTCTGTTGTTTCACATTTTGAAGTGTTGTATGTGTAAAAAGCTAAGATAGGTACTCTAATAAGGCATGCGTTTCTTTTGTTATTTTAGAGTATTTTTAGGTGATTGTTCCCTGTTCCTATTGGGCCCTCTTCAAAAGCATAACACTTCCTGTTATAAGGATCTGTTATGCCTTTCTGAAGCTGCTGTGGGTGTCTCCATTATTATTGCCATGCAACATAAGGAGTGTCATTGTCATTTACTGTGGGTGTTATAAAGCTCAGAGACTTTAAAGCTTCATAAATAAAATATAAAACTGCATTTGGAAAATAGACATATCTGCTTCCTCTGTTGCTTCCTATATGGCAGGGTTTAATGGCACATTGCATGTATCTTTTTATTGATTATTTCTCAATTTTTACAGATTTTTATTCTCTTTAGTATTTTGCCACCTTCCTAAAATAATGACCCAAGTCTTTTTTTGTTGTTTTTGTTTTTTTGCCTAAACAGATTTATTTTATTTTATTTTTGCACAAAAGAGGTGTTTTTTTTCTTTGCCAAAATCAAGTTTGGCAAAAAAATTACTTGTCCTGTTATTTAATTAATTTTTAGAGAAAAACTATGTGTTAACTGCATGCCTTTGTTAATGTTTCTTTGAGTGGGTCAAGGCTCTTGGAGAAATTTTCAGATTGCTACATGATAAATCATTTGAATATTAGTTTATGCGTAAATTTAATGAGAATAACCCCATTAGAAATAAGCATGCTTGTACATAACTTTCCCCACTTCATGCAACGTGACAGTTGGTGTTTTTTTGTGTTCCCTATAAAATGCGACACTTTGGTGACATAAACACTGAGTTTTGGTAAAAACAGCTTTTGATTAATGTTGCCATAATGAATAAAATAGGTTGCCTGTTGAAACCCACACATTCAGCTGAGTCTAGTACAAAGAATAAAAAAATTAAATAAGAATCGTGCTGAATTATATACATAACTGCTTAGTGGAGAGTTTGCAATATATTCCAACTCTGCCATCTATTAGGATAATCTTTGTACCTCGGGGTGTCTGCACACACTTTTGTTTTGTGTGTGTTGAGGGGAAGGAGGTCACCATGTACCCAGATCACCATGGTTCCTTGTCAGAGAAAGGGCAGAGAGGCTCCCGGAGGTGTTACAAGGAGTGGCGGGGAACACAAAGAGGTGACACAGGGAAAGGACTTTTGTGACATTTGCACAGTCAGAACCATTGGTCACAGCATTTCACTAATGAAAAGCAACCTAAAGCAGGGTGTGAGCAGAATCTGCCACATATGGGGATGTAATCTCAGTCTGTGACAGAAATTTGACAACTTAAAATGAATCATTACTTAAAGCAAGAGACAAAGACAAATATGTGAGCACAGCTGTGTATTTATGCAAAGCTTTCCACACACATGCCCAGCCAAATTTAAAAAATCTCATCAACAAAGATTGGAGTAGTATTCTCTGCCTATTGACACAGTCTTGACCAGAGGCTATTGTAACTCATTCAAGCCCAAGCTTTGTCCCGGTCTGGTATGCCTATTGGCAGCCTTACTGACTCTCAATAACAGATGTCCCTGAGCTTTCAATTATTTATTGTAGATGGTCAGGAATATTAAAACCGTGTGTTAGAAGCAATACGCTTCACACAATGATCGTCTTACTCTTTAACTAACTAGGTCTGTAAAAGGCAGATGTATTTAAGTGTACACTATCTTTACACGTGTCTGTCCGTCTCTGATTGGAATGATGGCTGCTTTATTAGGAAAATGGATAACCAAGTATCAGTTGAGCAGATATAGACTGAGCCAGGGAGCTCAGAGATAAAGAGACTGTTTGACTGGGTTTCAAGTCCCGAAAGAGTCAAACAGGCACACATTCAAGAGGGGCCAGTGGCTAAAGGCTGTACAGGACAGGGCCAGAGAGAGATGAGCTGGGTATTGATCTGCAGAGTTTGAGTTTCTTTGTGAAACAGGATCTGAGGACACAAGTGAGAGCCTTATTTAAGACTCCCTATTCACATCCATATCTATTGATCCATACACACTTTTATCCAGTTTTAAGTAACTTATTTGCTGCTTTTTTTTTCTCTTACATCTACGTTTTTCCTCTCTTTTCCTGTCATTCTCTTTTAGATGCTCAGGCTCAAAGAGCTTTTTTTTAATCATTTCTTTTCCTTTCATTATTTTCTCCGGTTTCTGTTTAGGAACATATCTCTTAATCATGTATCCATGCAATTCATCTCTGAGTGATTGAAACCACTTCTTTTATGGATGTTTATTTTCTTAATGTGCTTCCAATAAAAGTCTTCTCATCCTCAAGATCTTATCACCGGCAGCAATAAATCGAGCAGATAGACTTATTGTACCACAATCACATTTGGCAATGACAAGCAGTTTTCAATGCCTGCACACATATGCACACACACACAAAAAAACGATTATAAATAGCATCTTTGTTCCGTGGTAGATTCGATTCTTGCTGTTCCTTGGCAGGCGTAATAGATGGCTGTCATTACTGTGTGCTGTCATAACTTGCCTTGTAAATCTCTAACTGAGAGGAAGGGGAAGAAAACAGGGCTAGGAACCATAATCAGAATGTACTCTTTTTTTTTTTTTCACTAGGGACGTAAAGAGAACATGTGGCGATGCAGAGCCTGACTAATTGTCATCAAAGATTAAATGAGTTTAAAATACCTTTAACATGGAATGCAAATTAAAGGTATTTAGCTAAAAGAGGAAATATTTTTAGTGAGTCACAAATCTTTGAGACTCTTGTGCATCACAGAGGAATAACTAATTGTCTTACTTCAGACTGACTTTAGCCCATTGTTTGGAGTTAATTGCAAAGTCTGTAATTGATTAATCACAATTAATTGTATTTTAATTAAAAAAACATATTTAGACTAAGTAAGCAAAATTTTAAATTCAAAAATCCCATATGTTGCTAAATTACTGAATAAAAATAGAAATTTTAGCTCAAGCTTAGTATTGTGGACTGTGGATACTGACATTATTGTTGGGGAGGTCTGCGCTTTCTGCAATATATTTTTAAATGAATTAACATTTTAGACTTGAATAACTTCGGTGATAGATTAACTCCGTTTTGCAAAACCTGCACACAATAATAACCTTCCCATCGTCCCATCAGACTGTTTTTTTTCAGCAAAATTTAATCCCCATTGGGACAAGAGAAGCAGCTGTGTCTTCCATCGCTGTTTGAGGAGGTCGCTTGTGTGTCAGATTTATGGGCGCATCAGAAACACGCAAATACAAAGGTTCTTGCTGGAACCTTTTTATGCAGCCAGAAATGTGAAAAAAGAGCTTAATTTTGTTAAAACTTTAATGAGTTAAAATCTGTGTAATTAATGAATTGTAATTATTGTGTTAAAGTCCTGGCCCTAGTTTTAACCATTAGTAGCTTTTCCTAAGAACAACCTCTATGTACTAATGACCAAAATGATGTACATCCAAATCAGCACAAAGCCGACCACCACCACAGTCTTTTAAAAATTATGTCTCTGCATCGATACAAGCTGAAGGAGCAAATGCTTCCAAGCTGCATGTAGGCACAGCTACGGTCCCTCAAGCTGAAAATGAAATAGGAGTTGGGCCCAACAGGCACCACTCTCCCTTATACTGAGTAGATGCACATTTGAATATGTGCAGATCCTTTGGATGTTTGTCACATGAAAACTTTTTCCACATACTCTCCCAACTTCTTTTCCCTCAACATGTTTGTGTTAAATGCCTAGTTAGACTTTCTAAGTAATCCTCCTCTGGATATTTGAGAATTAAACAAATGTGTGATATCTTTTAGGGTTTCAATATGCTTAGTTTGTAATTAAAAAAAGAGCCTAAATTCTACTTTGACTTTCAATCAATCACGGTGTCATGTTTAAATCAACCTTTGTTTCTTATCATTTCCTTTCTCTTAGCAAGCTTAGCTTTACCAGTGATAAGACATTGATTAACATGAGCCCAAGAGGTATTTTCTTCTTTCTGAATGCTGTGTAAAATTCTCACAGAAAAATTTAGGGTTCAGCTTCAGACAGCATTATTCTCATTGACAGGTCATGAAACATAAATTAATTTTGATAGCATTAAAGTGATTTAGTCTGATAAGTTGCTACATGAGCCAAATCTACATGCTGACTTTCATTCTCACATTATTATTCCCCTGCCTTCAGTCGTGTTTTAGTCCATCCTAAAATCTTCTTTCCAATTCAATTTATATTTCTATCCCCCACCTCCACCACCCCTCCCTCTCTCACTCTCTTTTGCCATCTGACTCCTTCCCGGCAGCAGACCTCCACTACTAAGCGCAGTACAACTGATAACGTCAGCTGTGCTGTCTGTAACTGACAGCTGGGTAAAATGGCTGTGGCAGCACACAGAGGCATGGAGAATCCTTTTCCAGGCTGCACCAGTGTCAGTACCTGCGCCCATCTGTCAGCCAAAAAACATCAGTGCGAACTATCAGTCCCACCTGACCCGCAGTCGGCCGATGAAGGGCATCAGGGAGGAGAGAGGCTCAGTGCAAGCCAAATAAGCATGAAGATCAACAGATGGCTGTCTGCCAGTCATCCTCCTTCTTTTAGTTTAATCTCTCACCACGCCTCTTTAACTTCTCTTAAGTCATTTTTAAGTTATTGGTATTCTTATACAACTTATTTCATTTTATTCGTCCCTGTGTGCTATACAGCAACGCAGGGTGACAAGAAGAAAGTTTGGCTTGTCACCCCACGCAGCTTAGATTGCTATCATTAGACTCAGTCCATGCTAGTTCACTCCTACTATAATTGGTAGTGCGGAGAATGAAAGTAAGGTCCTTGATTTCATACTTTGAAGAGACTGACAGCCAGCAGAGCGCTCGTCAAGCTGAGCCACGGGTCTGCGAGCGGCATGGAACCTGAAACGGGAACTGCTACATTAAAGAGAGACTAAAGTAAGCAGATTGCACATCCAGGTGTAGCAGATATCTGGATAATTATGGCAAGAAAAAGTTTATTCACAGTCATACTCTGTGCCTCTCTTTAGCGAACTACAGCAAGACCTTGACACGGTTTCGCTCTGTGGCATCTCAGCTCTTAAAGTGCAAAGCATAATGTCTGGCACCTTGTTAATGATTTGCAAGTTAAGTGCCAGAGACAAGAGGAAGCAGAAAATCTGCTGGATATGGAAACACTATCATGTTCTTTGTGGTTACAGTTGAATTCAGCTAGATGTGAAACCATAATTCACCTGACAAAAAAAAAAAGACTTCTTGTAATGAGAGAAAAAAAATCTACATGGAGATTTAATTTAGTGTAGAATGAGCACTTTTATATGTTACTGTACAAGATGCAAATGAGATTTCTCCCCTTGAATAATCATCCATCTAAAAGGCTGAACCTCACTGGGAGGTAATTACACTGCTCTCATCATTAAATAACCTCTGCTCTCTTTTACAATCCTATCTCTCTCTCTCTCTGCCAGCCCCCCAAAGCCTGTCTCTTCCATTCACTGACAATACACCTCCAGGCCAGTTTAATACAAGGTGCAATGGCAACCCTCACAGAACGTAAATACACACTCTCACAACAGCAAGGAAAAATAATTAACCAGTCTTTCTTCTATATGTATACACAATGTCATTTTTTGCACCTTTCATCCTTAATATGCATTATTGTGTTCCCGTTGATACTAAAGAGGCCTGGGGAACCAGCAGAGATGTGAGCATGCTGTGATGAACTATCTTTGTTCTTCATTTAATCTGGCGGCAGGTAGAGATAGGAATATTTTATACTGCCATTTTTGTTAAACCTGCTCCATTGTTTCCTCAATTCAGGGTTGTCTTAAGAGCGTCCTATTGGCCATTTGTGACCCTTGACTGATTTTGTGCGGCCCCAAAAATGCAAATGATACAAATTTGTCCTGTCCAGCACTAGGGGTTGATTCAGATGAAGACTTTTTATTTGGGATAAGAGTAAAATTATAACCAACATGCATTGAGTACAAGACAAAGTCTAAGTGTTTTAATAACCAAGCTTTTACTGAAAAGTTGCCTTTTCAGTTTTACCATTTTGAAAATAACCATTTTCAAAATGGTGCAATCTCTGGATTTTATAAAAATTATTAAATGAATTCAGGCATTAGGTATCTAATCCAACAATCCTCTCTGTTCACTTAAAAATATTAAGGTCAAGACCTCTAAATTTTATCCATGGCAAACCAATAAATCTAAATTGAGAAACCTCTTGGCAATAGTGACATTATCTCAAAATGTTGTCAACACCAATGTTGCGTTGTGCCATTACATATTTTGCAGATCGGGCTGATTTGTTACTTTTACTGTTAAACTAAAATAACAATGTTCGCAAATTCTTCCTACAACATGGATGCTTCATGTAATTACAGTGAAGGTGCACACCGCTGCAGGTGTTTGACATTGTTTCTGGCATTGTTTGTCTCACGGTTCTAACACTCATAAATCATCTCCAGCTGTCACAAAAAAAAAAAAAAAAAAAAACACAATCCTTCACTCAGATCAAAGAATGCAGGCCCCAGTTTCAGCTGGAGAAGCCCTGAGTTGTTTCAAAGCACATCTGTTAAAGAGAGCAGCTGAGTTCAGGATGAATGACAGCACATTTTCATTTTGGCTCTGTTATCGACTTAAAAAGATGCATTCTGAGGTAATACATGAATGAGAGGAAAAGTGGAATGCATTTGTTTGTTTATCTGGCAGATGTTGTGTGCAACAGATCTAATCAATGGCAAGTTTGTGTTCGGCTACCGAGCTGCTGATTTGTGTGAGGCGAATGATCTAGACAGTGAGACTTCCCTGGAAGGAGATGTTTGTCAGGACGCCGCTTCTGCTTCTACTGATGAGGACAACTGATGGAAAACGTGGGCTTTATGTAGTTTTATCACAATATTTGTGGTGCGACAAAAAGTAAAAGTGGTGATCTTCATTTTCATTCTGCCACTGCATACAGTCAAGACGCTCACAAAAACTAGAACTCTTCAAAAAACGAAAGTCATGCATAAAAAAGAATAACACTATTTTAGCAGTATTATTCTACTAAAAAAGAAATCCAGTGCAATGAACTTCCTTCAGAAATCATTGAATTAGTAAATAGATTAAACTTGTTTGAACTTGAACAGCATAAATAAAGGTATACTTTCCCATAAAACTATAAAATGCAGGCTTTTTACAATCTCTCCTCTAAAAAGACTGCAAAAGATTGTTATTCACAAGCAGCATGGTTTCTACAGTGTTTTCTTTATTTTAGAGCAAGTCTAAAACTCAGGAAATGTGGCATGGGTTTGGAGATAACCACATTCCTGAAATCCGTTTGAGAATAAAGCTGGCTGAAAAATAGAGAGGATGAAATAAAACAGCGTCACTATTTCAACACTGCTTGACTTCTATCAACTTACACATTTTTTATAATACAGCTGAAAGATAATCTTTAGATTACTGCTTGTCTTGGACAAACTTGGGAGCAGAAGGAAAATCACTGGACTAAAGTCCAAGACTCCAGTGTGAGGACTTCAAAGTAATATCTAAACAGCAGCCCTGTTCATTCAGAAAAGACAGTGCTATTCCAAAACTCATTATACTAGTTGTCAGAGGAAGGTCAGCAATGTGACATGGTGCTCCAAGCTGCCTGGAGGAATTTAGTATGGATCACCTTCTGCAACATGCAGAGCTCAATTTGGCCTGTCATCAGCACGAAAAAGCAGAAATGCATTACTAGCCCGCATAATATGCTTTATTATGGAGCTTATATGCCAGATCACGTTGCTTCTGGGCAATATGAGGAGCAATTACAAGGGCAGGAATGACTAGCTTGTGCGTGTGTGTGTGTATATACGCTAACACACCTGCCAGCCTCTACCTCTCAAAGCCATTAAACTACTAATGTGTTATTTTCAAAGTCGCATCCATTTTTAAAATGTTATCGCCCCTTGGACATGCACCGCTGCTTACTGATGATCTTCAGTACAAGGACATAATCCTTATCTAGGAGCCAGTAAAACATTAGTGCTTTAATGCTCACATGAATGGTGATAGAGTTCTTCTGAAACAGTATCCGCAGAGTGTGGACTGCTAGTCCCCTTTAGTTTTCTGCTGCGCTGTCACAAATTTAAGCTTCAGATCACAAGATTTTTTTTTACCAAACACAGCTTGAGCAAGTACAAAAATCAATTCTGAAAATGTGGTTTTATTTATTAAAAGAAAAAGCTATCCAAGCCAACCAAGCCTTCTGTGAAAAAGTAATTGGAGCCAAAACCTAACTGTTTGAGCCACACTTGGCAGCAACGACTGCCTCCTTGCAATCAGCAATGATTTATTTTTCTTGATCAGATTCAAGTATGGACTTAGAGTAGACCATTTGTCAAACTTGAGTTTTTTGAGCCATTATCAGACGGACATGAAGATTACAGTTGCAGACCAGATTATTACACTAATAAGTCAACATAATATTTTCCTAATATTTGACTCCAAAGTGTAGGGGATTATCATGATGTTTTTGTTGTGCTTATTTTTGGGGAATGTCAGATGGGTCTCATTTTTCTATTAAGTCAGTAATACATTTTTGGCTTAAACTCTCCCATTTTTGCTCAGTCTTTTGTATGTTAAGTCAGTGAATGCTGATCTTAAGTGATGCAAGTGAGACTGTCAGTTCTTCAGTTGGAGTTGTGAGTTCTTTGGCAGTAAACAGTGACTCATCATTATTGGTGGCTACTGAAACTGCACCAATAATGTGGTGAATCAAACTTGCAAGGAATTATAAACTCGTCCTCCTCATGTCTTTATCTCTTAACAACTTTACTTTAAGGTGACTTATTATGCTTCCTTGAACAGCTTAGTTAAATCTTTTTGCTCTAGAACTCTAAACTCAATTACAGAAGATGTGAAGTAAGTAATGTTAGCATCTTTAAGTAATGTGATGTAAAGATGCAAAACTTTTTTCATGGCTATGGTAGTCATTACACTCTCTGCAAAAATCCCAGACATTGGAAATTTTTTAATACATCTGGATAATGTCTTGTACTTCAGAGGGTTTAGTGTAAACTAACACCAAAATCTATGAGGTTTTTCTTATAATGGAACCACGCTTTTAGGATTAAACTTCGTTTCATGCCACCAAAACATTGGCAGGAACTGGCTCTTATGCTCCACCTGAAAATCCAGCATTAAAGTCCAACCCTGCTTTCCTCTAGCACAAGATAGAAATGTACTGTGTGATTTCAGATAAGAAAACAACACAAAAGGCTAAATAAAATATTCACTCAACAGCTCCCCGTTGATTAGTAATCTCCCGTTTTCATTCCTTCCATCTCTTATTCTCCGTGCTCTCTTGCTCCCTGTTTCTATCGGCATGCTCTTTCCGATGTAATCGTTCTGTGGATGTGCAAAGAAAGAGACGGGATGATACCTTAACAAAGACACACTATTTACTACAGTGACGGAGTAACTGTTGATGCTTATCTCTATGTCTTCAGGAAAATGTTTGTGTACTTGTGCATGCTTGTTCATTCGTATTCCTTAAATTGCATTTACCCAAAAAGGAGTACAATCACATAAACAGTGATTGAACTTGCTTCCTTATCTTCTTGATTTGGATCAATTCAAGATTGTACTGCACAATCAAAATGACAGGTTCAGGGAGTCAGAAGAAAATAATGGCTATAAATGATTTGCCAAAGAAACTGGTCTGCTGGGAGCTCACTGCGCCCTTGTTCTTGTTAGCGCTGCGAGTCTGAAGGATGTGGATTTGTGTCTGGCCTTTGCTCTGTATGAACATGTTTTCCTCATTGCTGGATCACAACACAACAAGGCTGGTTGAAACAGAAAAATGCAAAAATGACAAATTTACTGATATATTTTAAGATAAGCTCTACATTTAGGCATTAGGATTGTAGATCAACTGCAACTTCATTGCAGGTAGTTGGAATTTGAAAAAATAGAAAAATAATTCAAATACTGTGTTATACGTGATGGTGTTTAGTGTTTTTCTTGGTTTGATTGTATTGAAGCCTATTTGATTCTCAAAACTGGGTTTGTTCACTGTACTATCCACTGTAACTAAAACACTAAATACTTAGCAATGAACAAAACTTGTGCATTTTTTCATTCAGAAAAAAATGGTGTTTTATCTATGATGGCAAATGAAGCACTGTTCCTCTTTGAAACTAGCGGTATTTTTCACTGCCAAGAATTAGACCTCATACTCTGCTCACATATTATTGCTGTTCCTCTTATTCTGCCTTCATTGCCCATGTTCCCTAAGGTAATTACAAGGAGTTTCAGACAGTGGTTCTGGAGACATGGGATTCTCTTCCAATCAATATTCTCCAGATCAATTGCTGTAGACTAAACTAAACATGCTGCCTCAAAAGAACAGAACAATTAAAAGTCAACACAAGAAAAAAAAAAGAAATCTACAGGCACTAATATGAATCCCCTCATGCACACAAAGGCATAACCATACATAAATTACATGAATACCGTAGAACAGACGTGAAAAGCATATTCCACTCACATGCATGAGGCAAAGTGTTCATAGAGCGGAAACTCAAGGAGAAATGGACAAAAGAAGAGATTTGCACACATGCTCTCTTGCTCGTGTGAACGATGGCCCCACAGAGCATAAGAGGCAAGCATCACATTGCAGAGATATAAAAGCTGCAAACATTGAAAGCATGAATCATAAAATAATAATAATTTTCCCAAACACATAAATAATTTTCTGAGCATTTATTCCACAGTTAAAGCCCTAGTAACAAAACCTTTCAAAAATGAAGAAATTGAAAATACATATAATGATATTCTTTTGAGGTGGTTTTACTTTTTGTTTGACTCCATCAGTAGAAGATTAATATGCTCTCTCCAGTAGATATATTTTACATCCTTAAGCATAAGGTTTCGTTGTGCACCAATACTTTAATATAATTACCTTGAATTGACTTCGTTATCCTGTTGTGGGTGAACTAACTGCAGGCATAATTTGGAAAAAAACATGTTGACAGATAATCATTGCATTGAAGTCAATCCCCAACAAGTTCAATGGATCCTGATGCTGATAAGGAGAAAAGTGAGTCCTCACAACCCTTGAAATACTCATATAAATCCTGGTAGCACAGTTGGTGAAAACTTGTTCACATGAGATCAGAATGGAAGAAAACAGGTTTATGAATCTGACAAGAATTTGAATGTTTTGAGTCATATTTGTTGTCATAAGGAGCCATTTCCTTGTGCCTGTGGTTTATGACAGAGCACTTTTAGATTTCCTCATAGGGTGCTGGTTTGGTAGATCTCCTGTCAGACAACATAACTCCCAACTACTTCTTCTCCAAAGGTAAATCTCCATATAAAAGTTAACTTATTGAACTCAAATATGAGCTGCAAACTTTACTATCAATATTTGTATTTTGGGTGAGTATTATGTTATCCTTTCGTGCCATGGTTTGGCATTCCAAACATTTTTCTCTCGTACTTTTTTTCTTGATTTCTGTGAAGAAAATGACAGTAGCCAATATGAGATACATAACTGTAAAGGCAAAGTTGTAAAAATGTAAAGCTTATCTGACAATGAAGTAGGAAGGAGGATGATAAGTGTGAATTGATAAAAGCTACCACGTTAATACAGGGTGGACCTATGGAATCAAATAAAGTCACTGCAAAAAGGCAAATCTTCATTACAACCACAACAAATATTTTGATGTTTTCTATTCAAAGGATTATCCAGTAAAATCCTCCAGAAATTCATAAGTACTTTCTTCTGTTCAAAAATGCAGAAATGTTGTGTATGACTGTGCATCCCATGTGCATATATATGTATGTCCCATTAGCATCACATGCACACAAACAAAAGCCACACATCTTCATCAGAGTATGAAATGCCAGACAGCTCAAGTGGAATTCCCGAAATCTTAATTGGAGTAAGTAACAGCAAACCAACATTTGCCTGATGTTCCAACAGCATTTATAGAAAATATTTTCACATGACATCACATAAAAACCAATTATTGTCTTGCTTCATGCAACTTCAGCAATATATGGTTGAAAGCATAAACACCTATCAAAGCTTTATTTTTAAATAACCAGTTTTCTTTTATACATGCAAAGGCACATGTACTGCACGTGTGCACAGGTACACAGAGACAGTGAACTTTATGTACTGGCGACTGAATGCCTGAAAGTCTGTAATGTATTGCTCAACCCTGCATATATGCAGCTGGATGCTGGGAACATACTCTTATATGGATCTAAATATAGGAACTCTTCTCTTTCTGTGGGTGGACTCTCTCTTAGTCTCTCCCTTTATGTCTGACTGACTCAAATACACACAGACACAAACATATCACTAAACACTCAAGGTTATCACAACTTTGGTCTCACCCAACTTGCACATGCATGTACATGTGTTTGTGTGTGTGCCTCATAAGGGACTATTTGAAGTAGGGCAGGCTGGAGGAAAGTGGGGCGACAAGAGGGCGGGAAGTGAGCCCAGTCAGAATATCAATAATGGATAAACATGTTGCCATCAGGAGGGACTGAAGGAGATGTGGAGAGAGTCAGAGGTCCTGGGAGAAAGGGTACACTGTTAGGACGGAGGTATAAAAGAAGAGCAAAGAGATCAAAGAGGAAGCAAAGAGTTTGACAAATTACTAAGTGGTGGATGACAGTAAAACTTTGTTAGTTTCTTTAGTACTCTTGATATTAGCTTAGCAGTCTTTTACTCCACAAAATCAAGGTAAATTCTGATTTATGTTGTAAAGGATTACTGCTGCTGTAGTAATATTTTTTACATCTATGTTGATGTGCATCAGAATTCAGTGTGGAAAGCAGAACAAAATAAGATTGGTAATGCTAAAATAATTGCACAGGAATTGTGAACAAGTCCTTATGTTAGCTTAAGTATAACTAATCATCTAACAAATTATCTAAGAGTAAAAAAATAAAAAAAATTAAATACCAAATACCTGGAGTTAGACCAACTAGATAAATGTAGAGAAAGCGTCACTCTTGGCAGATCCGTAAATAACAGCCCTGATCAGTGAAACTGCACAGGGCTGTGCAATAAAGCTGCACAGCTTCATTGGTCAACGCTTGGTAGGTAGCTTGTGCATTGACTCCTTGACACCTCTGACGTGATGCAAAGGTCAACGAGCTGGGACTCAAACTTGTGATCTGTACATGGCCAGGCACTTTACTCCTGCACCACTGCTGTCCCTGTGCTACTTTGTTATTCCACCATATTCAGGAGAACATTTACACTGCCAGTTGGCACCCAAACACCTAATGTTCTGTCATACAGTGACAAACATGACGCACTAATATGTTTCGTGCTTGTAGCAAGCAGTGATGTTTTTCTGTCCTTCAGTCAATTCACTCTATTGTGTGGCGCCGAAACAAATACCCTAACTGTCCAGCACCATAGACCTACCGACCCCAAATGAATAGGGCCCAGGATTGGGCAGTAAAGGCGGTTTACAATAGAAACAAACAATATTGCATACTAACCTGTGCCATACCGCATAGTGGAAATAATATGGACTTCTGTAAACGTATGAGACGGTGGAATAAGACCTGGGGTTGACCAAATATAAAACTGCATAAAACTCAGCAGTTGTGAAGGTCTCTGGCTCTAGTGGTGATCTTTCCTGTAATTGTGACAGTTTGAGCCCAGATCTTGAGATGAGACTATGAAGGGTTTAGAAAAAACTGAGGTAGCTTGAGACATTGCTGCAGTTCTGTGGTCTTGTGATGAGTCTGTAGTCATCAGAAATTCTGAGGCAGTGTGAGCTTCTAAACATGGGGTTGGGGCTATCAGAAATACAGAGATTACACAAGCCCTTGAGCCTGTCTCTGAAGCTGTTACCTAAAGTACTGTCGAGGCTGGATGAGTGGCGATGGGCATAACATAAAGAGGCATATAGACCATGGAGGTAATGTGTGGAGTGGTAATCCTTAGACACTGAAAATATGTGCAGACATTTGGAGTTTCCACTGACTGCATATGTTTCCATAAGTTAATTTAATCATCTAAAGGGTTAGTTAAACATAGACAAACATTAATACGAAATACTTCAAGGTTTAACCAAGACGCTACATATAGATAAAGTAAAAGTAGGCACAATGTAAGCAGATCCTTTGCTGATAACAAGTCAGCAACGTAGTTTCAGTGATAATCAGAAATTGTTTACCCCAAATTGACAGCATGTAGGACAACCTGATGAGTGAGAGAGGTTTGGCTGGTGTTCCAGAAGCAATGCACATCAACGAGGAGTAATTATGAGGCAGCTCAGAGGCTTGTTGTCTTTATAAAAAGAGGAACAACCTGGAACAGAACCTCAGGATTGACAGCTGTTTAGAGTTAAGGTATTATATGGGCCCTTTGGCTGTGGTTGTGGTCATGAAAATCTATATGTAGCAGCTTGAATCCAGGTTTTTGTGGCCGAGGCTTTGGCTCAGGAAACAGCTGAGTCTGTGACCATGAGGTGTTCTTGGGTGGTTATTTGGATGCTGACAATGTGGAGTCCAGAAACTGCTGGAGCAGCTGACTGATAAACAAAGGACGTTGGAGAGCTTGATCTGGTAGAGATAGCATCTAGTGCCAATATGAGTTTCTGAGGCCACTGCTAAAGACAGTGATGAGGATTACATTGTGAGAACAGCCACAATAAGAGGCATGAGGAGACCTAGACTTTGGATGTAATGCATGGAGTATTTAGACCACTGGAGGTTGAAGAGGCACTGGCACTCTCTTATGGAGATGGAAAAGGCATTGGTACTTGGAACTTCATAGACCAAAGATGGAGTTCAATTGGAGCAGACCTACCACTTAAGGCCTAAAGGCCCTTGTGGCGCTCCCTTTTTCTCACCTTCTATCAAGGACTTTAACATATCTGGTCTGACAGCACATCAGTGCACTTAGAGGGTCTCTCCTGCTAGGTCCATCATTTTGCCAGATCCTTTTGTGATGTTTGTTGTATGGCACAAAAATGCAGTATAGAAGGGGACAGGCAGGGCAAACACATGGAAGTTAAAACATTAACTGAGTAAAAAGAAAATCAATGTGGGAAATTGTGGCAATTGATGCTTTTTCTCTATTTTGTCCCTTTTTTAAGTAAAGTGTGTGCAATTCAACCACTTCCATCCATATGAACCCTTACTGTGATGGTAATACCTTTGCAATCTCCTGGTCCACTTTTCACAAAGACTTTGAGACTGATGGCTAGGTTAGAGGAAGTGGAGGAGGGCCTGGGATGACAGGTTGGGTGTGGGAGGTGTAGGGGTGGTGTGAAAATGAAAGAAAGTGAGGCTGAGTTTAGAACTTTGGCATTTTTCATATTTAAGTTGGCAAAGCGGTGTGAAAGGTGAGCCATCCAGCAGTGTTCCAAATCCATTTAGCCTGAGGTAAATGATGAAAATAGGATGCACGGGGCTCCACTCTGCACGCCATTGTCACCCCTGATTCATATTTATGCAGCCTCTAGCAAAAAATCAAGTAGGTGTATGTCTTGAGAGTGTGTAAGAAGTTCTGTTTGCATGTGTCTAGCTGTGTGAGCAAGAGAGGAAAGAAAGAGAAGAGAGCATTCAGAGGTTTTTTTCCTGAAGGGCTCACTTTTGTGTACATTTTGGCTCTTGTAACCTGAGCTCCACTGTGTAAATATGTGTGTGTCCAATTATAAATATACATTTACATGTGTTACGCCCCTGTGAAGGGGAATAATGAAACTATGTGGATACAATGTTTCAACTGTCGTCTCCTCTTTTATAATATGATATTTCAAACATTACACTTTAACATACATTTCACACAGTATAACAAACACACAAGATGCAGCTAGTTAAAAAGCTAAAGCGAGTGTTATAGCGACAGCCGGCTATATCAACGGCTACAACCGTTGCCCAAAACAACGGCTATAACGGTTACCACAAACGCTCCCTGTCGACTAAACAAACATAATAAACTTAAAACACATCTTTAAAGTAACACTTTATAAATAAAAACGTTACCTGTGAAGGGGAACAATGAAACTATGTGGATACAATGTTTCAACTGTCGTCTCCACTTTTATAATGGAGAGCAGAAACACAGCGTTCCTCTTCACCCACTCAGACAAAACCAATCGATGCATGAACGATAAACAAACTCAAAACTTAATATCTAAGGAGGTTGAACTCTTCGAGAATTATACACAAACACAACCGGACAAATAACATTAAAGAAAATACATTTTAAGATCAATTAAACTTAGGCAACTCTTTACTATATCGATCTGCAGTACTGAACTTGAAAGCCCAAAACAATCGATCGCAGATCACTAGATCTTCCAATCACTGCAGCTTAGTTTTATAACCACTACACATGCATGTGGTTAGACCCATTAATGAGCAGGATTTTTTTGAGCAATTGAAAATTTCCAGGTAACTGTGATGGCTCGTTGCTCGCGGCAACTCAGCTGTGTCTACTTTCATGTGATCTGACACGACCTAAAAAGTCATGATCACAGACAACACACCACACAATGTGTTTCTTGTTATGTGACATGTTGATTCAGTAGTTAAAAGCTCGCTAATAGTGCAATACATATTTATTCTTAAAGACACCGATAACAAACTCTTCATATCAAGGATAAGGAGGAGTGTCTCTGATTGTACCAGCATATGTGTATACTGACAGCTTACCTCAGTTTTTATCCCCATGAACAAGCCTCTCTATTATTCCTTCCTTAATGATGCTAATTAGACTGTTCCCTTTAATTAATCTGTCCTTGATTAAGCTGGTGTTTGTCTGTGTGAGATTTCATGGTGGCTTGTGTACACCTATGTGTGTTTGCGGCCAATGAAAATCACCAATCCAGACACTCTGCTACTGAGTGGTTGGAAGCAAAATGCCTGGCCAAGTTTGGCTGTAGCATGTAGAGTTCTGATCAGTGACCTCTAGAAGCAGATCGGCAATTATCAAGGTAAAGAGACTACAAGTGGAGTCCACTCTACTCCCCTGATTATTAGAATAGCTTGCAATTAGCCAAGAGGAGTGACAAAGAAATTTGAGAGCAAGAAAAGTCTGATTTCAAGACTGATCAGCTCCATTTTACTTCAATGAAATCTTTTGCTTGTTTTATATGTTTCATCTCGTGTCTCTTTAGGCCTACCTAAAACCCTGATCAAATCTCAGTCCACTTCAGCAGAGAAAATGAGAGAATGTTTCTGCCTATCGACTTTCTGTTTTCTTCCTGTAATTGTTGCCATAAAGAATAATTAAACTTCATTGTTCTTTCCTTAATTCTCTCTATGTTTTCTTGCCACTTTTGTTCTCTTGTTATTTGCGAGTTGTAAAGTAATTATATCTCAGTGTGAGCCCGCAAGACAGCGCACTCCTGATCCTCTGATGAGAGCAGGCAGGGAGCTTGACTATAATGAAATGGAATACATTACACGATGCAGGGCGCCACAGGCTTGGCCGCTGAAGAGACCTGCTGCTCCCGCATAAAACACCAAAAGCTTCATATGAAATTCCACCAACGTAACGGGAGAATTTACTTACCCTGCCTTCACTTCTTCTTTACTGGCTCATATGAGCGAGCCTGGGGTCCTGTGATCATCTTGCACTGTTGTTCTACTCCCAGGAGAAGCTCGAGGGGAACATTTCCAAACTTCCGTTTTTTGCTTCCATTTATTAACAGCTACAAAATATAATACAATACTCAAGATGATTAAAACCCTTTTTTTTCCAAGTCAAATTTCAAAGAGGTACTTTAAAAAAAAAAACATGCTTTTAGTTGCGTTCTTACGTGAAATGAAAGAAGGGGTAATATGACAGATCTACAGCAGTGACAGTCCCACCCTGTCTTCTGCATTTTTAAAGTAAAAAAAAGAAGAGTGTGGATGTTGTGTGTTTGTTTACCTTGTATGCCTGGGAGCACTCCCTGTTGATATCCAGCAGTATTGAGAACATTTGCAGACATATAACCTGGATTTCAATTCAATCTGATTTTTATTAGTTTATAAAGAACTGAAGTTAGTCTGAGAAAAGGCCCTCACTGCTACATATGTCTGAGAGATTTAACACAATGTACTGAGATAAACTGGTATTTGTAATTTAAAGGTGTTGGATTAGGAAAGTTTGATGTAAATAGTTTGCCTTCTTCTACATCTTACTACAAGCCAGTGAAAAGATTTAATACATCTTTGTGAAGATGTATGAAATGATGAGTGGAGCTTGAAATCCCTTAACTAAGAGATGTCGATTCATCACTATAACATTTGGCCTTCCAGTTACTTTTATGTGGTTTTGTGATCTTTGTAACATTTATTAAAATGAATATTCCTTCAGCTGTCCACATGTGCTTTCAGACTCCACCCTGGTGCTCTTTCACACCACACACAATCCTTATTTTTACATCGTTGTAAAAATAAGGATGTGCACAAACAAGAGAAACAAAAACCACACTCTTCCAACTGGGACTATGTTTTTTTTTCTTTACGCAACCATAAACTTGCCTTCAGTGTGCCTGCTTTTGTTGTTGGCACAGCTTAAATAGCATCTTTTTGTGTGTTTTTCCCAAGTTCAGTACGGATAAAGCCAAACAAATATACACAGAGATAAGGAAGAGCAGTTTGCGTTTAAATTTAGAGCAGCACGAGAACAAAAATAAGAAAGAGCTTCAAAGAGCAAATGAATGAAAATAAAAATGCAGTTGCTTAGGAAGGTGCCCCCTCTGCAGCCACCGTTCTGTCACAAAGTGAACGAAGCAGCATCACAGCATCAGCATACAAACACCGCAGTAATGAAGCCCCGGCAGTCCTGGGCTCTAACCACACAGACCTATCCATCTCCTCCATGCATTATTCACCGCACACAGCCATTTTACCGCCCTGCGCACCCGGCAAAGATTGGTTCCACTTTTTATTTATCTGTTTTCATCCCCTCCCTCCGTTCCCTCCTCCTTCCTTTCTCCAGCTTTTCAATTAAATTAAGGCAAGCGGGACACTAAATCCATGCAGCAGAGGCTACCCACATGACAATTAGACTGTCAGCTAGAAAGAGGAAGGGAGGAGAGATGAGATAGTGAAGACAGCTCAGGTAACCTGGCAGCGCCGGAATGCTCATTTAAAAGGAGCGAGCCATGGGGCAGACTATATGCAGCATATGTTAGGCTTTCAAATCAATCTGGTTTATCTGGGAAGGTCAAATTCTAGTATTTTTTATTTATGTTAATTTATTCAAATCATGTTGTAGTGACTGAGAAACATGTCTGCATTACCTGAATCTAAATTTACACTAATTGAAAACTATCAATTGTTCCCACAATAGTTTTTCTTTGGCACTGCCAGATTAACAGGTTTTATTTGATAACCATCAGTTACATCTCAAATCTGTATGAGGCTTTGGGGTTGGCATCGGTAGCTGGAGGTGGACGCAAATGGCTGCAGGTGCACCTAATAAAACTAATAATAAAACCTAATAAAAGCTAATTACTTACCATTTAGTATAGGTCAGGTTCACTTCATTAGAGATCATTCGAATGGGAACGTAATAGCTGGCTGCTCAGTTTGAAAACACAGAGATACTACAGGCAGACTAAACAAGATCAGAATGGATAAACAAACTGAGATTAGCACAGAAAAAAAGGAGAAAGCAAATTCATTTAGTTATTTTTTGGAACTATCTGATATATGAGCAACCCATTTGTTATTTAACTAGACTTCAGTGTCTAGTGGTGATCTGCTCTTCTTGTCTACTCAGTGCTTGTAAATACAATTTTTAGCAAGATAAAAGTGACGGTTGAGCTGCAAAAAATATTAGAATAAGAAGGGAGTTACCGACAGGAAATCTTCAAAATTAAGATTACTTTTTGGGGGACGTATTCATCCTGTAATATGTTCTGTCCTCATCCAGTCCAATTTTATTGGGGAAAAAAAAGTAAATATATTTTTACCAGACCATGTACATCTTAAATGCTTCATCAAACCAAATGAAGACTGAGCTACCACAAATTAAATACTTAGCTACCGATGCTATAGCTAGGTCCCCCTTTTTACTATATGGATAATAAGTAATTATGCCATCACTGCAGCACATAACCTTGAAAATTTAGTTTTATTGTTTTTATTGGAAAAGTTGACAAATATATATATTTTTTTCTTTTGGTGTTTGGTCTTACTGTTTCCCATTAGTTCAAATATCAAATGTGTGAACATAAAGAGCATGGGATCTGTTAAAACTGCATTCATATTAAAGTAACATCAGGATATGAACATACCCAAACAGATTAACTGAGACAAATTGTTTTTGTTATGGACTTAAGTATTTTTAAATATATTTTTACAACCACTAGGGTGTGCTGCAGCAACCTCCATATACCTACTAGAGTTGCACAGAACAGTCAGCTTCTACCTCATAAAGCATTTTGAGGGTCAAATACTGGTTCTGTGCTTAAAGTACATGTTTTTTTTTTCCTCACCAAGTCTACCTGAGCAAGAAAACAATAAAACATGACTGTTGGTATGACAGATATCACATAATAAGTTACTACTGTCACAAACATATTTTCCATGATTGGAAGGACATGATGGCATCACCTGTATGTTGTTTTCAGAAAACCTAGTGGCCCTGAACAATCAAAAAATTGCTTTTATTTCCTGGTTTCCCTGGCAACCTCTGGTGTACATGCTTTCATGTGTTTTCAAAACTCGCAGTGAAATGTATTTTACAAATGCGGGTATTTGGGTTGTTTCCTGCGACAGGTACTGTGATGTTTTTAGCCAAAGACAATTGGGAGTCTGCAGTCATTTCAGGGACATCACTGCTTTGAAAACGAGCACAGACGGAGCCCAAACCAAGCAATTAAAGGAAAGGTCAGGCTGCATAGATAGTCACCCATTTTAGCAAAGAGAAAACACACGCTCACACTAACTTTGTGATGTAATTAGAAAAGTTAGTATTCTTCTTATCAGAATGGAAGAGGGACCGCACAGAGCAACAAGCAATACAGAGGTGTGTAGCAGCAAGGACACATTAAGAGCGAAGACTGAAATGCAAAAATACATTCATAATTACAAATTTAAGAGTCAATGTCCTGAGTCAAAGGGCAGCAAGGATGGTGACATTTTACCATTGGTCCTACTAATGGGATGTGAATGGCAATAAATAGAATCTCCTGCATTCCTGCATGCTGTGACATCAGATTAACACTGAGGAAAATAAGTAGGAGGAGTTCATTTATCTGCATATATATATATATATGCACACACAATGCCAGACAAGACATGTTATTATATAAATAAAAGTTAGTGTTGTTTCTATGGATATATCAATTGAGACAAAAAAATATATATTTATGACTGTGATGTGACTAAATGGCAATGAAATTTCAAAACGTTTCACTACTTTTGCAAGTGCCTGTATGTGTACAGGCGAGCATAGACCAACACTAAGGGGAAAATCTCAGGGTTTGTTGCCAGTGGAGGAAAGATATGAAAGTAGGAGCCTCAAAGGAAAAAGAAAGGGAAGAAGGACAGACAGGAAAAGTGGGGGAGACATTCAGCTCAGCAAGAACACAGAAAAGTCATAACCAAAATTCAATTAATGTCTGATTGCTGTTCTATTGCTGTAATATTCTACAGCTGAGAGCAGTGTCATATTTCAAACAAAGGCCACTTGTCAAACTCTTTCACAATCTTCCTCACACATGCACTTATTTTCACACACAGACTTATTTCTATCTATCTATCCAGAGAGAGACAGAGATATACTGTAGATATCTCTATGTTTTTCTCTCCATCCAGAGAAATAAAAACCGAAATAGTAACAAAAACTAAACAAGTTAGCCTTGAACAAGTGAGAGGCTACAAGATGGAGAGACAAGAAATCTGTCAACAGGAGTTCAGAGCACTGAGTGACAGCCTATCTGTTTGGAG
The DNA here is from genome assembly GCA_902982915.1 of Phalloptychus januarius. Taxonomy (NCBI): domain Eukaryota; kingdom Metazoa; phylum Chordata; class Actinopteri; order Cyprinodontiformes; family Poeciliidae; genus Phalloptychus; species Phalloptychus januarius. Next base: position 8,609,908 of record CADWAE010000466.1, on the reverse strand, counting down.
ATGATGAAGATATTTCCATCCAGGCAGCCATTCGCTGTGTTAGTGCCAACGACAGCCTGTCAAATCTGCTTCAGTTCGCCGTCCTGTCTGCACAGTGCTGCCATGGCACACACACATTCACGTTACCACACACACGCTGTTTCCCCACAGACCTCAACAGGTGTGCATCTTTGTGACTGAGGTTAGGTGTGATTTTTTCTCTCTCTCTCTCTCTCTCTCTCTCTTTCACTAAAAGACAGATTACTCACTTTCGGTGCACCATTACCAGCACAACACCTCCAGGCTGAATTATTTATGCCCGATATACACATATACACACACACACACACACACACATATTTGTGCACAGGGTAATTGCATTACACCCATATTTTTTGTGTTGCTCGCATCAGCGTCTATGAACAGGAGGGAGAAAAAGTGTGTAATTTCTGCAAAGTTAACAGCCCGCGTGGTGAAGCAGTGTCAGGGAAAGAAACTCCTTCAAAAAGAAACATGCAGTTTAAACCAAATGTTTAAATGCCCTGTATTCAAAGTTTTCAAGTTTTTAGTCAAGGTTAGCAAAATTAAAAATTTGCTAAATTTAAAAAAAAATAAGATATATTTTTTTTAGATTCAAAAAACTTCACATTGGGTTAAATATTTTTTTTTACCCTTTCACAAGATTATTACAATTGTTTGCTGGAATTGTGACTTATTCCTGCAGATAGAGATGTAGTGACTAAGTAAGTGAGCAGTAGTGATGGATCTGGCAACACCGATGTGTCGGCGCATGCGTAAAGCCCATAGACCAGCAAGTCATGTGACCGATACAGGAACTGTTTTGAAATGAGACTGACGCGCAAATTGCACAAACTGTGTTTATAAGGAAGCAAATCTGTCAACGGAATGCATTTGCCAAACTGAGTGTCTTTTACGGTACAGCGTCAAGTATGGAGCAGCTTCAAGGCAAACGAAACGTTTCTTCAGTGTGGGACCATTTTGATCTTACATCGGAAAATAAAGAATTTGTTTTCATTTCGTTGTTTCCTCCGGTTCTTTTCAGTTTCTACTCAATCTATCTGAATCCAAATTCAACTGAAATTGACTCTTAGTTTACTTTCTTTTTATGTTCTGCAGGTTAATTGCCGCATATGTTTGACAGAACTATCATTTAAATAAATCCACCTGCTCAATACTGAGGCATTATAGGGCCAGGAATGAGAATGAAGTCCCAGATACACCTGGGATAAACTAACCCATACTAACCCTAACCCATATACAGCCATTCTACAAATTATTCAGTTGCTTTTTAGAAATTATTTCATATAAATGTATTGTTTACTTAATTTTTTTTCTACAGCAAGAGAAGTTGTGTCAAAAAAGCATAGCAGACTAAATTTCAAAATGTTGGAAAAAAATATTTTTTATGAAAATTTGTGGGAAAAAAAAACAGTTCATAGGCATCCTCATTTCTACGGAGCCCCTTAAAGGGAACTGGGCGGGATCCCTACTTATTTCCTCAAGATCCCGGCTGATTTTCTCGAGATCCCGACTTTTAATCTCGAGATACCGCAAAAAGAAAAAAAAAGTCGGGATCTCGACTTAGTTTCTCAGGATCTCTAGATAAAAAAATCGGGATCTCGAGTCGGGTTTTTCTTTCTTTTTTTTTTTCCTCCATGTCCCCTTAGGGTCTCTGTACATTTCAAACATGTTCACTTAAATTTTCATTTTATGGTAAATGTTCACATTATTTATTGACTGCATCTAAGAATGTTAAATATATTTTAAATTTAACTGAAGATATGACATAATACAAAGTAAATAAAACAACTTAAATCTTATTGTATGGACTCGGTCATCAAATCACTATGTTGCTTGTAGGGATTTTTAATGTCTAGGTGTCAGTATTCAGTGACAGTATCAACACAGTATCAATACAGTTTTGCTATGGGTCGAAATGCTTCATGACGCCTCATCTACCCATCACTAGCGAGCAGTAAACGGTCTACCTTACAAGCATGGCAAAACATTGAGAAATCTGGGAGCAGGATGAGGGTTATTACACATTTGGAAGACCAATTTGTGTCCAAGTTTTAACCTTCTAGCTAAAGCCTTGAGATGTTTCATTTATATTTCCACATGATGTATTTTTGTCTTGTGTTGTCTATATTTTGCAAAGTGAATTAATCCCTCCTGCAAAAATCCACCTACACAGCACATTTTCCCAAAACCTTTAGATTTTTTTATGGTGCTAATTCCCTCATTTTTCATCTTTTCTGGGACACAGAATGTGTTTCATTTGTAAATAGAATGATAGCTGTACATTGACATGAGTTAATGTCAATGTACGTCATGTCATATCAAAATTGGTAAATTGCACTAAAGGACGTGTCAAACTTGGGAAGGTTAAAACTGTCTTCATGAATTATAGACAAAAATCAGGAATGTCCAGCGTATTCTTCAAATTACGTCACATGTTTGAAGATTAGAAAGCCATCATAATCATCATTATTGTTTAAAGATATAATGATGAATTTGAAGAACGGAAACTAAAAACTTTGAATGAAAAATACTTCTCTATGAAGCCTTTTTCTCTGCTGTTGTTCAGGCACAGGAAATGTAAACAACTTTGTTTTGTTTTTTATTGCAAAATACATTTAGTAGCTACCGCACTCCAATGAAAGCATCTGGAAAACATCTATTTTAGTGGCACCACCACAGGAGCAAACACAAACAGCTTTATTAGAAATAGACCTATCATAGAGTAAAATTAAACTGATTCAGTGTCAGTGTGTGTGGAAAAAAAAGTGTTTTTTATCTGAAATGACAGGTTCCAACTGTATTTATGGTTGAACTGTATTAACTGGAAATATTGCTGCAAATTTAATGCTGCACTGGGCTCGAAAATAAGATGTTTAGAGAGACATTGCAGAACCCCAAGTTCAGAGGTTAGATGTCTGTCACAGAAGGACACGTACATTCAGGCGACAGTAACATACACATGAAGAGACATAAGCACACTAATTGTCTCTATGCACACCCTTTTTACTCTAAGAGCGCGTAAGTGGCTTTTGGGGAGACTCGAGGCTGCGAACTGAAGACACACACCCACACACCCACACACCCCTTCTTCCCCATTACACACATTACTGTAAGATGCATAGGGGAGACAGTGAACTCTGATTGAACTTAAGGTTGAAGAAGAGGTAAGAGACAGTAAACTGCACAGGGATACATTCATAAACAATGAGCAAGCACAAAAAATACAGAGTGATCAACTAGTGGATGGATACATCCATGCAGCAAGAAACAAATCCTACACATTGAATTATATGATCCTGAGTTAAACCCACAGAGCATGAAAAACACTCAGACACTTTATTTGTGGACTCGACATTTCTGCTTACGGTCAGAATCACATTAACCTTTTCTCATCTCCCATTCCTAAAGCCACTCTAACTGATGGCATATTTGAAATTATCTATAAATTATTGAACACTGAGTTTCCATTCTCATAAGACAAATGAGGGACATTGGTAACAAATGCAAAAGCAATTTGGAAAACCTATTCTAGTCTACATTTTGGCTTAGAGTTTTATAGTTGTACACACAACTTATAACAATACAGCACTTCCAGAATTTCTTACATTATCCATAGGGAAAATTGCAGGAGATTATGGTGGCTGTGGCAGGGTTCCCTCTAAAAGATTAATGTGCAACTTTGTATGACCCTGACTCACTGGCTCATTGGTAACCTTGGCCCTGGAGTGTTCACCAAGAGCTGTTAGCCATGGCTCATCACACACATGTGCGCACCCCCACACACACACACAGCACAAAGGAGGAGATATCCATTGAGCCACAAGTAGCAGTGGTCGCACACAAGGTAGTGCACACAGATATGCGCAAAGACATGGTATTTTTTTTTTATATTGGGTTTCACATATGCATACATACTGCCAACACACACATGTACAAAGCTGGTGGTTGATGAAGTCAATCTAAATGCTAAACAAGATCCAGCCTCAAGTGTAAACTGCTAGACAATCCCCTCTCTGAAGATTTTAAACAAGGGTGCATAACGTAGATGCACATTTGTGCACCCCTTCATGTGTGCATGTTTGTGCTTTTTTTGTTCAGTCTGCTCTTAGCTGTAAGACCCCAGGTCCACTGCTATGCTCAAAACATTTGGAGGAACTTGCAAGACTTTCACTCCTCCCTCTGTTCTGAAATTAAACCAGATTTGCATGCACAATAGTTTCAGCCAAATTACCATGATCACTGAAATATAGAATAATGCTGCTCACATTTGTGTTCTTATACTTGGGTAAGTTAGACAGTGTGATTTACACAAATGTTATTAGAACATTATATGAAAGATCAAATGTGATTTGCAGACTGTGTACATTTCTATCAATATAGGAAGGCACTTCTTTGCAACAGAAACAAAAAAACAAGCAAAAGAAGACTACTGAGTTAAAATAACAATTGCTCGAAATATATTGACTCCAACCAATAGAAAATTAAAGCGTGAACTTCCAAAGTTAACCCTTTAAGCAAAAGTAGAGAAAGTTTTGTCCAGGATTCTGTCCTGCATTAAATGATTTTCTTCTAATTACAAGTATTAATCTGCTCCGCCTCAAAGGTAAATAGATAGGAAAAACAGGATGCAAAATAATTTTTCAGTGCAGAAGTGGCTCCAGCTTACAATTGGCTAAAATACATAAACATATACACACACATTAAAGACTGATTTTACCATCTTTGATCCCAGTGGGTAACCGTCTTCTCTTAATTAGATAACTGATGACTTATGAGGATGAATGGTGAGAGCTTGTCTGTGACATTCAGACTAACATTAATACTGCAGCAGTTCTGTTCATAGCCTCACCTGGCAACAAGCTTCAGTAGATGTGTAATGGACAGGGATTTCCGTCTGTCCGTCCGACCAATGGGTATCAGAGTAAACAGGTGGGGATAAAAGGAAATGCCCCAAATTTCTTTATAATTTTAGCATTTTTCTGTTTCGACTATGTGCTCATGCTGTTTTCCTCTCACATAGAATCTCAATAAGATAAAGTAAATTTGAATAAAGTAATATGATATGCAATAAATATATATCTTTAACTGTAAGTGCAGCAAAGAAAATAAGTTAAGTACTGCAAATGAGTGATACTTGAGGAGGATCCACATTCTCCAGGACCCACTTTGATGTTTATTGCACAATAGGCACGAGCCCAGAGGGCATCACACAAAGTGAAAAAATATTGGCTATGGTGTTAAGAAGAAGAAAAATGAATTGCTGAGTGGTGGAAAAGCCATTCTTTCACATTTTGTTTGAATTGCAATAGCATCCACTTTCTTGGGCTGAAGTAAACCTGTGTGAATGTATATGTGTGTGTATTTGAGCCAATAAGAGCACACATTGGACAGAGTAATGAAGATTGACCAGTGGCGTAATAAGAAACCCACTGTGGCCCTCCTTTGAGAGACACAGAGAGAAAGAGAGAGAGGGAGAAGAACGACAGAGGAAGGCAATGAAGTAATGAAGGAGCAAACAGCTTGCCGTGTAGCAAAATGCTTGTCTCTGGAGGACAGAAGAAAAAACACAAATGCAGGCAGGGATACTACGAAGGGAAGACTGTGGGTTACTGAGGCAAGATACTGGAAAGACGAGACCGATAACATATTGAAAGATATTTGCATTAAAGACACATTAAAGAAGAGGTAGAAAAGGGCCAAAAGAAAGAGACAGTATGTTTGAAAGTGAAGCTGGGTGGCCATCTGTACAGTTTGTTGTGAAATAAGTTGTCTTGAAGTTGTGTCTTCTTTCTTGGAAATGGACATCTGGGCTCAGGTGTCAGACTGGCTCACCCTTTCATATGTACCATAAATCCCATGGCAACCATGATCTATAATTCATACTGACAAATGGAGGTGACACCCGAAGGAACACAGAACCACATCTATAAACACACACACAACTATTTTAAAACCTCTGAAAGCCACCACACACACACCCACAACAATCTCATTTTTTCAGGCAATCCGTGAAATGACTACGTCTCTTGAGGTGTAGGCTAAAGACCCATTGCTATGGTGATGGAGTTTTGGCTCTATCAGGAGAGACAGAGATGATATATAGAGAGGTTCATCCTCTATGGATGGCCATGAGGGGAAAGCAGAAGCCAAATAACACCGGTGCCTGAAGGGCCTGAGGGCCTTTCAATTTGGGGGAAATTGTTGCTTGCAGCAGCCTAACCGGATATTTGTCACGTCAGTGGACAATTCAGAGCTACAGAGCAAAATCGATTGAAATGGTTTTACGTGACATGGCTCATAGGAAGGTAGTGCTGTGTGAAATCACCATGTCAGCTCCACTGTTGTATATGTGACGAAGAAGCTCCGGCTTATTAACCTACATGCTGATGGTACTATTTCTTAGCTGTCAATACTGTCTGAGCCCATTCACATGACAAAGATAGACAAGGCAGGAAGAAGCATTGATCTGCTTACTTTCAATAGTAAATATGCAACGTGTGCCTATGCAGCCAGTTGCATTCTTGGCATTTAAAGATGTGGTTGTCTCTAGTAAAAATAAATAAAAGATTTCTAAAAACACTGAAATAAAGATGAGAAATGATCTTAAAGGTTTATGCAAGAATCTTTTTCAAATTTTACTCTGAATTTTCAAAATCTTTCAATAATGAAAAGGCCCTCCAGCAGTTAATTTATTAAGCCCCCTAAGGCCACAGAGTTAATGTTTTCTTTAATACTACCATTAGATTCTGGAGTTTGTTGTACCCCAGCCATCACTGTAGAAACTTTACTTTCTGAATCTGTCTGATCTAGTATTTTATGCCACTATCACTGTTGTAAATACTGCATGTATTTACAACAGTGACAGTATTATTGCTGACCAAGTAAATTCCCTCAAGGCCAGAGCACCCATTTTCAGATAGCCACTTCCAGTAGTATAAGGTAACATGTTACAAAGCTCTCAAATAGTTATTTTTTGTTCAAAAATCTGCTGTCAAAGAGTTTACTATCCTCCAATGAAGTCAATGGAGGTGAGCCTAAGTCACCTGATCTTGATCCAATACATCGGCTTTGGGATGAGGTAGAGCAGAAAATTTCCATCACAATTGTGCTGTACGATCTGTGTGACATCTAACGTAACTGTGAAATCCTGTCACATCCACGCACACCAGAATGCTACCATCAACTTGTTGAATGCTATGCTACAATGAATTAATGCAGTTTTGAAGCCAATAAGTGAGCCTACCAGGCATTACTTGTAAAGTTTCTAGTGCGTATGAGTTATTTTTTGTTGGTTCAAAACTGTGACTGAAAACAGCTCTAATAATACTTTCTACACCCAACAACAAAACTAAAATCAACTAACTAAACTTTTTAGTTAGTGGATTACATGTAAAGCTTTAAGGCTTATATTTGTTTAAGATGCTGAAAAGCATCTAAATACACAGACTTTGTACCAGCGTAGCACCTTTTTTATTTTTACCATCTCTATGGATGCGAAGTGTTGGTAGCACTCATCTTCTTTTGAGATGCTAAAAATTTATTCTAGGGAAACAAATCCAACTACCTAAGAAATAGACATAGGGTGATGCACTAATCAGACTTTTCCAGTTTTATTTGAAGTCTGGTCTGCTGATTTTGATTGCAAATACATTGGTTAAAAATTCATTGAAAGCAATTATTTTGTTGCTGAATGCAGTGTTGATGCTTCAAGATATCAACACTGTGATCTGTAAAAAATACTTGAATTTCATATATTAGGAACCCAAACTGAAATGTGTTCTACAGATTTTGTTCAACAGCAATACAAGTATCAGCAGAAGTTTGGTGCGCTAAAATCTTAGAATTACTATCAAACATCTTTTTTAAAAGAAACTATCTCCTGAGGGTGAGGAAGGTGGCAGGGATAAGGGAGGAGGGGTAGCGAACTTGGAGGCAGGGTATGATTTATGCCTCACGATTCTTGATGAATCTGCTCTGGGTGGCTAAACTATTTATGAGCCTCATAGCTAAATTCTTCCATGCGTCTCTTCTCTTTCTCGCCTCGGAAGCCAAATCTAATTCGGCCTGGGCAGAATACACACATACATGTGCGTGTCCTTATGAATATACACATACTTAACACAAAGCCACCAGAAATTACAAAAACACAAAGTGGAATACACAAACCCACTTACACATTTTCACAATGATTAGCATTTGTGCCTGCCTGTACACAAATCCATATTTCATGAGGGAAGAAAGCAGAAGTGTTTAGTGAAGCAGGTTTTTCTCTCTTTAGGGACCAAAAATCAACAACCAGACAAACTCATATTCTATTATCTTTATATAGAGGGGCTTCTCCTCCGGGAGATTTCTATCTTCCTTTAATAGACAGAGGAGAGGTTCAAAATATTTTTCTCACCGAAGAAGACACCAAGAGCTACCATAGTATTTCTTCATCTGACCTCAAAGACTCCTAATAGCATTTCATACTCTGTGAAATTAAAATCATCCAAGTTGTTCGGACACACAAGTTTAAAAAAAATGGATACATTTACATCTCACACATTTTTCTCTGTGAGATGGGAGAGTAGAATACATATCAGATCCTCAATCAGAAAACTAGGTAAATATAATATGTTGGCCATACTTCTTGCAATGATGGCTACAATTAGGCCCAAGTAGAGACATTTTTTTTATTTAGACTAACAAAATAAGGACATGTAGCAAGAAGATCCTCTTAATGACTTATGATTTGTAACCGGTTATTAGGGCACTTAAAGCTTTACTGGACCATTTGCTATTCTAAGCAGCACTTGGACCTCTTCACTACAAATGTAAGTCAGCTGGAGATTGACGGTAGATTTTCCCATGCTGTGGGCTTGTAGATAAGCAGCAGTTGTTATGCAGCATTCAGCCAGAACTGCAGATCACTGTCAAAAATAAAGCATAGAAAAGGGCCCTCATCAACTCTTTCATATTCTTTTAATCGGCTTCAAGTCAAAAGTATGCAGTGAAACTCTACTAAGAGTTGGGGGATTGTTTTTGATCAATTCCATTCAGCTTATCTTTCAGCAATATAATTGTACACAGCAAACATGATCTTAGATGTAAGAGTCATTTGTTGTTGTGCAACCCACAATTGAAATCTTCTGAAGGAGAGTATTAAGTAAGCTTCACTTTTTGAGCTTCATATGATGTAATGATCGCATTCCCTCATCAAAAACATACCTGGAGTGTTGACTTGATTGTTAGAGGAACCCTTGAATCTCCCATGGCAACCATTCGGGGTGCTTAAACACTTGAATGCCTCCACAAAGCCCCTCTATGGAGGTGCAGTCTCCAGCTGAGCCTCTGAGAAACCTTGTGCAATTATTTATGAATCAGCTATGTCATCACATATAATACATTAGGATGACAAAAATAACCTATCAAAAAGAGCAGGGAGTGATCAGGTTTCTTTAGTCAAAAAGCTCCATCTGCGCCAGTGTTTAGCTGTCTATGGCCCTTGCCTAAATAAAGCAGGTGGTATATGAATTTTGTAACTTTTAGAAAAACGGTTTCCTGCTCTGTTCAATATGCTTAGCTAACAACCTCCAGGTTGAAACTTCAGGCATCAAAAAAGGATATGACAGTGGTAATGGTCTTTTTGCATTGGTCCCAGACACAAAATGAATAACTAGTGCTTCTCAAATCCACTGCTTAAATGTAAACGCCTGGACTAAAATTAATAAAATTTCATTAAGTCGCAAATGAACTTCACAAGATGGCAGAGGGAGAGCAAAGTGGTGAGACAGAGCGGCATCTGAAATAACAAAGAGATAGAAATGGAGACAATTACATAGACACAGAGATGTGATGTGGCCTTATAATAAGGGAGCAGAGGGCTCATTGAAGGACAGAATGGATAATAACTTATAGAGACAAATGAAGCTGGGCAAGCTAAGAAGTGCAAATGACAAGCAGAAAAGGTTGGGTGAATCACAAAGAAACTGACAGAGCCAAGAGGTGAGTGTTCTTTGAGATGCTCTGATTATGTGGAGAGGTGATTATGACCAAATAGACAAAGTGATGGGTTTCTCTTCTCATTTCCTGTTTCTCCTTATCTTTCAGGGTTCCACTGCACTCAACTCCTGAGCAAGGTTTCAGGGACACTTGGCAGGTTCGCAACAGATGGGGCTGAATTACAATTCCCACCGCCTTAGTTAGCGAAGGTAAAGGGTGAGTAAATCATTCGGCCAGAATTCAATTTCTACCTTTCAAGCCATGTTTGTTCACTATCTCAGCTATAAATATATAAATCTATTAATATAAAAATAAAAAAAGACAGATGCATGTGAGTGATGGAAGCACATGCTGTCACAGCAAAGAAAGAGGATGGATTGCCACATGAATAAAAGAAAGATAGCAAAGAAGAAAATAATGGAAAAGTAATGATTTGCCAAAGTGCTGGGTTTGAAGAGGTGAGAGGTCATTGCAAGAGCAAAAGGTGGAGTCGCAGGAAATGGAGGGATGGAGAATCTTCAGTTTTTACCTGAAAAAAACGCCTACATTTCTCACTTTATTATTCTGATGCAGAGGGAATCCTTCTATTCTCCACCTTTAACTCAATATGTTGTTGTCATCTTTCCTTCTTCCTTATCAATGTGACACCATCTTGATCCCCATTTGATTCCCGCTACCCTTCACAGCCGCTCTTGCCTGTCGTTCTCATTTTCTTCCCGCCTGTCTCTCTCCCATCGGACCATTTGTTTGTTTGCATCTCAAATATTCTAAATGAAAGGGTGTTGTTTTATTCGACAGGTTGAAATTGCTCGCAGGCATGCTGTGCGTAAGTTCGTGTGTGCGCGCGCCAGATACAAGCGGAGCATGGCAAAGAGGTAATGAATTCCTCACCGAAGCAGCAACACACAACAGCTTGCAGATCAATTTTTAATAAGAACTCTGCAGTTCACAAGTAGCGCAAAAAAAAAAGAAAAAAACTGGGTTCGTGTGTGCATGTTTGATAAGAGCCCTGGAGTTGGCTTGCAGAGTAATAAACATATTGTAATCAGTGGCTTCTGACCGAAAACCTAATCCCCCAGTCTGGATATGTGCGCGTTTGTGTAGTTGCATGTGTACCAACTGGGAAAGGCTAATCAGCTTGCTGTTTTATGTCTGCATGCCACATAAATGTCATTTGGCAAAACAAACCCTGAAAATCTCAGTCGGTAAGCCATCCGAGCAGACCTGTAAAATGACAACTTATTTAGCCAATAACTGATCAAAATTGACTTATTTACATAATTGGTTCAACTTGCAGTATACAAAACAGGATTTTTTTTATCTGCTGTCTGACAAGCCAATATTATCCAGCTTATTGTTGCTGATGCAGATCAGAGTATATAAATACATAGCATCTACCTAATTACTGAGCAGGTTATCAACTCTTGCCTGGAGCAGAAGCAACATTTTCTAATCACGATGTTCCACAGGTAGAGACACATCAAATGTGAATATGAATTAACTGTGTCGTGAAAAATGTATTTGTCCCCTTGCAGACTGCTTATAATTTAGCTTTTTGTCACACTTTCATGTCTGAAATTTAACGTCAGACAAAGATAACTTATTCGAATACAAATAATATTTTTTAAATGGTGCATTAGGTAAATAAGGAGAACAGCCTATACATACCAGCCTAGCTCTACATAAAAATAAACCTCTTGACATATTGTGAATTATCTAACATTAACCATTTTTCTTTGGTTTAGTTTCACTAGCTGCATTGTAGGCTATGAGTAATTTTGCTCACATTGAAACATCTTCAAACAGACTGACGTGGCTCAGCATTTTCAAGCTGACACTGCTGCATAACAACAACAGGCCACAGTAAGAAATGTGGATTCAGCCAGGATGTAATGTGGAATAAAGCCTTGAAATCAATCGTTCCTGCTTGACAGGTGGGGCATGTGAGAGCAGCAGGCTTATCTAATATTATTAGACGTTTCCCAAAGCACTCCAGAGTCTGAGCACAAAAATAGCAGAGTCAGCATGGTAAATGCTAAAGATAGGCTAGCTTGCATATTAACATATATTAATGCAGTATAACTTTAGTATTCACTTTAGAAAATGTAGAAATAAACACTCTTCAAATGCCCTTCTGTTTCCTTAGTTTGGACTAAAAAAAATTATATTAGATTAGGTTAGATGTCAAAAAAGTCAGTAACTCTAGATTTTAATACGTGTGTTACCCTTTTGCATAGTATGAGCTGACAAGAAACAAACAGTACTAGGTTGAAAATCATGTTGAAAATTATAACAGAGATTAGATGTGGAAAGAACATAGGTCTTAAATATGATCTCCTATTTAATGTCTTCAATTCATAAATCATGCTGTAATAGAACTACAAATCATCATGGATCCTGATGCATTTGTATGATTTTCCTCTTTTTATTATCTTCCACCAACCCTTTTTCATTAACTCCTATTATATGTTGACCTTAGTGAGAAGGATACAGTTTTTCCAGGCAAGCCAGTGATAAAGTCGTGATATAATTTTCTTAGCAATGGTACTCCATCGGTGCTGAACTCCGATATGGAGCCATGCATGCAGGCAGATGACATAGCATAAAAAGTGTTGCACACTTCTGCACACTTTTTCAAATCTGCAAAGAGAAATATTCTCAAGAACTTATCTTGGGGGACCCCTGTGGAAAGGTGAAGGCAAATCCACATAGCTGTGTAGTTATTAGGGTTGTCATGACTGACTTTGTAGAAAGCTGGAGAAAGGCCGATTCACATAAGGACTGACCCTGTGCTGCACCTCGATTTGCTTTAAGCTCCTCTGTCACTGGCAATAGAGCTGTCTCAGTGCAGCAGCTTGTTCTGTAACAAGAGCTGCTTTGTTACAGCTCTTTCAACAATCTGTAGGGAAGCGAGGAAGAAACTAGTTGATAGATGGTTAACAGGGTTTAGAGCTGTTCATTTTGTCTGAACATGTTTCAAAACTCTCTTTTATTGAGTTTTAAAATGGCTCAGGTATTCATGAGCCATTTTGTTCATTGATGAATGAACAATAGTTTGTAGACTTTCAAGAAAATTAACCTAAAGGAAGCAGATAGGAATCAAGTCAAAGTGAAAAGCAATCATATTGCCATATGCTATTTAGCTACTTTTAGATCAGTTTGTGGGAGCTGACTGATAGATTATTTGAAGAACAAAAAATCCATACTGAGAAAGGAAATTTATATTACATGTATATATTGCAGCTCAACAAAGTCATAATTATTACCTTCTTTAACTTTCAATTACATTTCAGTGACATTTTGTTGTTCTGTACCATGGCAATAAAAGCATTCTGATAAACAATCATACATATTGTTTGAATTCACTCATTTACATCATTTTATCTCTTCAAATGGTGAAAATTTTGGGTAATCCTTTTCTTTCTTCTCATTAAATATTTTAACAATAACAACAACAAAATAATAATTGTTGTCTGTTTTGTCCAATCCTAAACAAAGTTACTGTTTCAATGCAGTGTTTTGGAGTGAACTGGATTTGGATTTCAGCCATTTGTTTATTGAGCAAACTAAAGAGACTCTAGAGCCTTATGACTTAAACATGAACTTTGTATGTTACAAATGTGTGCTCAGTGGTAAGTGAATATGAGAGTCTGTTTCAGCACTTTTCATTTTGTGCTGAGAAAGGAACCGTGCTAAACCCTTTACAACGCCATGCCCTGAAGAGATCCATCTCTGTCAGTCGCTTCCTAACTGGGTCAGAAGTAGACTTCATTTTTCTCAATTGCTAGTTTCAGTTGTAAACAGAGAGACAACCTAACAGCCACCTGTGTAATTCTCTCTGACTCAGTACGGTGGTAATAGCAGAAAAACGCTCCAGGGCAGCCCATCACTGAGACAACTCTGCATCAGTCCAACAAGAACCCTGCTGTGTTTGACTAAGGCAGTGCAGAGACTGGGTCCACGTGAACAAGTTGGAAAAACAGCTTTAGAACTGAAGAAACTAAAGAAACATGCACATTTATTGGGTTACTTTAAACCCAAATGACAAAGGGCTTATTATAAACATATACTTATATTTAAACTTATACTGAGTTTAAATTATACAATTTAAGCTCTGAGTGCCCAGGGAAAAAAGTGTATCTGTATTTCTTTTGGTAGTAGTGTGATGAGATGGGGATGCTTTCCTTCTTCAGATAGTCCATGAAATCTAGAGTTTTCCATAAAAAAGTAAGGCTTTGTGCCACATAAGGAACAAATCCCCACAATTTCGGATTTGTTAGGAAATTGGTCCTTACAAGGTATCAAAGACAAGCCCACACACACATAACAGTTATTTGTCACCACAGTTTAGTGACCCCGAGTTTAACATGAGCCCAGGGGAATTGTTGGCACCATCGGCTTGAAGGGCAACACATTTCTGTTTGTGAAGCAAATGCTACACCACTAAGCAAACCTTATTCCCTTTCTTTGTTTTACAGATGCTCAAACTACTTACACATTTCAAGCCAAGAGCACAGATGAAAACATGGTGTGGTTGTGCGAGTAAAAATGCATTTGAAAAATAATTTACCATGCATAAGTAGTTATTTTGTAGTTCCATTTTAATTCTCTAAAATGTGTGATTACATGAATGCCCAGATGAGAATTTCTGTAACACAGAAAGACCATCCTTCACATACAGTCTCACTTTAGAGAGATTTTAAAGAGTTATTCTTCAAAACTGAGCAGTGATGAAACGTAGAGTGATAAAATGTTAGATCTGACTGAATTAATAAACATTTTCAAGATTTTTGTTTTTTATGTCACTTGACTCACCAAGTGTTGAGAGAGTAAAATAAAGGACATGATGTCAACATGTCACATAAAATGATGTTGCATGGCAAATAAATATTTAGGGTGAGGGCAAAAGTGCAGGGTAGGATGTCATACTGTCATTTCCGATAGAGTCAAATGACAAACACAAATAAAACAATAACCACCAAAGTATAGACAAAAACATACGAAACTCCTAGACAAGTCTTACAGTGACCTCACTGTAACCAGTCAGTTTTAGCAAATGCGTAAAATGCATTTTAAAATTGCCTACTGCAGATTTAAACCAATGTAAAAAGAAAAGATGACCAGCAAAGGTGAAAAAGATAAATTTTTCCGCATCAACATGTTAAGAGCTCTCAGCGTTAGTGATGAAGCTGATATGTAGGTTTGGAAGGCAGAGAAAAGGTGTCTAGGTAAAAACATGAGAGAGAGGCTTGGGATTAAGAGTGAGTGAGTGTTGGGTGAGAGGAGCAGAAGAGGGAGACAAACAAAAGTGGAAAGGCCAAGAGGTCTCGAAAACAACGGCCATTAGAAGGCAGAGCACAAGCCTCAAGATGGGCACATATGCTCACACATATAGGAGCTCCTCAGTAATCAGGGCACATACTCTTGATAGTGCAATGTAATTAATAATTCATAGGCTGTCTGCTGCAGGTGAAGACAAATAACAGATTCACTACACAAATTTAAGGACAAAAACTGAGAGAATGAGACGACGACAGATTGTTCTATTTAGTTTTAAAAAGATAAAATGCAGAAGCATTAAATGTGCCAAAAATGAGCTGAAATGACAAGAGTTTCTCTCTTTTCAAGTGTTACAAAAGTGTAAAATGGATGCAAATTAACTCGTGATGAAGATAGACTTGCTATGTTTTTTTTTTTTGCCATAGTTAATTCGGCTACACGCCTAGCCACAAGCATTTTGTGTCAATCAATGACTTAAGTAAAAAAATAATAACGGCAGCACAAATGTGAGCCTAATGAAAAACAAGTTGGTGACGCTGCCACACAAGGGCTGGGCTGTTCCACTGGTGGCTCTG
Source organism: Phalloptychus januarius (assembly GCA_902982915.1). Classification (NCBI taxonomy): domain Eukaryota; kingdom Metazoa; phylum Chordata; class Actinopteri; order Cyprinodontiformes; family Poeciliidae; genus Phalloptychus; species Phalloptychus januarius. The sequence continues at coordinate 8,594,048 of CADWAE010000466.1, read as the reverse complement.
GCACATTTCCAGCCCTTTGTTTTAAGCATCGTGTCTGTGGCAGCTCCCCAGCGGCCACCCTCCTCCACCCGCATTTATAAAAGACAGACACGGTAGAAACTGGCTGAGAGGCATGGGGTCTCTGGAGCCGCTTAGATCAATGGGTCTCCTCTGGGCTTCCCTCCATTTCGGGAAGCACAGTGTCCATAGGAGGAGGGAAAAACAGATTACCATAGCATTAATAAAACAAACTGTAATCTGAAGCAAAAGCAAAAACAAAAGGCTGTATTCCATGTTTCCCCCAGAGAAAAGCGGTGTGCTTACGGCCGCTATTAGTCACATACACACACATGGGTGGACTCTAACTAACACGAACATACTTGCTTGTATGGTGGGATGCACCCATGCTTGTAATGGCTTTGTTCCTCTGAAAGGTTAATTCATCCCAGTTGAGCATGCTGTGATGGAAGCCGGGAGGAAAAAAGTGAAAGGAACGTTCATAGGGAAAGAGAGAGAAAGAGAAAAACACAAACGCCTGCAGAAAGCACAGAAATTCACAGGATTCAAAAGAAGTACAAACGGTATCATTTGCTGTTCATCACAGGCCGTAATGGTCCACTCATCTATATTGTTGTCTGTATTTAAAGGAAGTTCATGTTCTTTTTTGTCCAGATATATAGTAGAGCTATACTGTATAAAACAACAGTATGAATTCAAGTAAGAATGTGTACAATGATGGCTGGTGGATATCATGGTTTGAAGAAATTGACCAGACACAGATAGACAGTCAATTAAACTAATGTAGCACAGCACATGTTCTAAAAAACAAAATGTCAAACAGGAAGTTTTGAGTTTATTTTTATAATGTTGACATTTTGATTCTTAAATTTGACAGAAAATCTGCCTTTCCAGCTTCAACAACTGGGTAGTCATAACGAAAGATAAACCATCAGAATCCAAGTGATAAGCTTGTCAACAATTGCAACAGAGCTTTTATTGTAAAGGCAATAAAGATTTTTACATTGCCTATTTAGGGGGTTCCGATAATTTTGGTCATGCCATTTTTATTAGAATGTAAATACAAATAAATGGTTATTTTCTTTGAAATTAGTACTTCTTTTGAATTGTGTAGCCCTTCTGACTTCTTTGAAGAAACAAGTATGAATGAGAACAATTAAACATAAAAGTCATTTTCTCTGCTTATGACCTTTGTTAAGTGTTGCAAGTTTTAACAGTGGATCTGTACATCATCCACACCTAACTGGGGCTCCAAAAGCAGAATATTTTATTTCAAATGGTGAGCATGCAAAGAAATCAAACTTCACAAAGGAATATGAACTGATTTATGCAACTATAAATTTGAAGAATTTAGATTCTCTACAATGTGTCTTAGGTCTATTTCAGCACACTAACATTTATCAATTATTTCTTAAATATTTTATTATCTAATTCAACATTTAAAAACTTGCTATGAACTGCTTAGGTTTTTATTGATAAAGCACAAATTGTACCCTTAAGAAATCTAAATATGCATTTGTCCAAAGAGGCAAACAATAAGTGATGAACACCAGTTTAATTAAAATTTCTGAGAATTTTAAAAGATTATAATATTATAGCATTCTCAATCTAGCCTTTGTAATATGTAGTATATAAATATATACATATCTCCCAATGTTCGCTCTAAGTTGCATTCTGATGAGTCAGAGTAGTGAGAAAATTACAGAGAACGTTACATTTCTGAATAAACAAAACATTAAATGATTTTATATTGGTAAGCGCAGGTGTCTTTGTAATGGCACAGCTATCTAAATAAAAAGGGGTATAACTTATCAGGGGTAAGTAAGATTTATTTTGCTCGGAACCCAAAATCATTTAATACTAGGTTCAATTGGCCTGGTTGGTCAATATTATGAAGCCACAGAGTTAATATGAACAGACTGTTGTAAACTGCAACTGCAACTCCGCAACTAACTCAAACACAATCTCTTCTGGGAAAATATGTTCATGCAGGCCATCACTATGCTGCTTACACACTGGGTAGTTTTCACTTCCGATTACATTACATTCGGATTGTTTGTGAGACTGGAGTCTCAGACTACTACTCATAACTGAGTCTTGAGTCTTTGTAATTGCGACTTGTGTAAAAATATGAGTCCAAGTCTGAAATTCCAGTCACCATTTTGGTTCAGTTGTAAACATTTCTAAGAACAGTTATTTGCTTTATTGTTCTGCATTTCGTCGCAATTGCATTTTATGCTTTTCTATCTTGGCTGCAAGCAGGAAAGCATGCACTGATCAGCAGGGGACGGCAATTCACCTTGACAAAAACGTTGCTGAAAGCGTCTGGAATAGAACTTTCTTAAATTCCACAAACAATTTTCTTCACAATAGTTTGATTCCTAAAAATAGAGAAAGGACTAAGAAAAAAGAATCCTCACTGTGCCTCAAGTTAATGTTACTTCGCTGGCATAAAACCGAACAATGAGCTGCATCTCAGAACAAGAAGTGCCTGAAAATAAAGTCGGAGACAGAAGGAGACATAGCTTGCATTGCCCAGAGCAGCCACTGTGAGCAGAAGGCAAATGAGCGCACCCTCATTGCAATTCAGGGCTGTTGTTGTTTGTGTACTTTACTGCACTTTCTGCTGTGACTGGAGCATATGGCCTGGCTTCAGACAACTAATGTATCTCGCTGGCCTTCTCGTTAAACGTAACCAAATGGACTCTCTTTTACATAAACATATTAGTGAATACAACTCATTTAATTACCATCAGATTATTTCTAAAACGCACCAGAGAGTGGTGACATTTACTTAAGACATTCAGCTGGCATTTACTACCTGTCACATGGGAAGATGTTTGGATGGCATGCCAGATGGTGCGTCCAATTGTCAGAACTGGATTTCTTAATTTTCTTTAAGAATTGCATCTGCGACCGCCTTAAGTGGGTTTTCCAATCGAATATGCTGGTAACAGAAATGACACGCTATTCCAGAGAGTTTTTGAAAACATGTAAATTACAGATGCTCGAGCCACTGTGTTGCCACAGTCCGAGTCTTTGTCTGGTTTTTATGATGGAAATCATGTGCAAATGGATTTCTGCAAAGCTAAGACAACCCATTGGTTTCTAAACAACCGCACTCTCCCTTCCAATTTCCTTCTTTCATCTGTCTTATTTTTTCCCCTTTGTTCAAGGCTGTGGACGATGAGCATGTCCGCCGTGTGACAGTGTACGAACCACAGATCCATCCCAGTCAGTTGTTGCAACCTTCTTAGGAGGTGTAAATTTTAAAAAAGGAGCGGAAAACGGACTTTTCCTTGCACTGTTAGACACAGACGAGCTGGGGGAAAAACAACAAGAAAAGGAAAGAAGACGTAGACAAATGCAGAGGAAATGCATTGGTCAGGGTGATGATGGTAAGCGGAAGAGATTTTAGCAGGTGAGATGAGGTGAACACTCGAAACGAGGGAGAAATTAATTTAGTCAGGAGTGGGCTGTCAGAAACGCTGATAATAGCAAGAGGTAAGATGATGATACCCTTGATGTGGGAGGGCTTACTCAGTGCTGCCAAGGGTCACACACATACACACACACACACACACACATCCGAATGTGGACGAGATGTCTTCAGAATGAGATCGCACAAAAGAGCTCATGCGTGAACACATAAAAAAAAAACAATGTTTAATGCATTTGCAACATCCTCACAGATAGGTGAGCTTAACTCCAATGTCTTTTTTAAAAAAAAGGGATTTTCTGTTATTTCCCCCATTCCAGAGATGTTACTTCTAGTGACAGAGAGAAGTCACTTTAAAAGAGAGATCCGACAGATAGCACACCAACTTTTCCTATTGCTGTGGAGCTCACAAAGTCCCTCCATGGGGGGCTATACCTCACAGCAATGCATCACGACTGAGGAGGAGGGAGCAGAACATCACAAAGTCAGGCCTTAAGGGAGACATACTGCAGGAAAAATAATCTGAAGACTTAATGTTTTTGCGTTTACCTTTACCACAAGGCATATGTTGTTTACTTGTTCTGTATTATCTTTTTTGTTTTGATCTCAAAAGTCAAGACAAATACAGCGTGCCGTTTCTGGAAGACACTGTTTGTCCCTTTCCCTGCTTGGGTTTTTACTTTTTTTCCCCCCCCCCCCCCCCCACACACACACCCTCCACAGGATTCGATGAGTGAAGGATGGCAGCAGAAGAGATGGTATCTAGTTTTCCACATCATTAGCAATAGGCATGGTGTGATGTAATGTTGCGTCTCTAATGCCCACAGCCAGTCATCTTCACAAATGATGTTGAATCACCACTGTGGGGGGTCTGCTGTTGCCTCTGGTGATGGCGGTATCTGTGAATGGTCATGTTGTTTGTCATGGACGCACTTAAGGAGAATCGCTTAGACAGTAATTATTGCACTGGCACGGTGACGATACGAAGGTGCTTTGCTGGTTCTGGTGTGGGCAACAGTCACCCAGCACGCCGGAAATGCCAGTTTTACTCTCATTTTCTTCTGTTTAGTTTCCCCATTTGTTTTCCTCGTGTAGAGGCTTTGTTGTCAGCCTTTAACCCTCCCGTTTTTATCTTGTCCTTATCTGTCCTTCTTCACCGAGGCTTGACAAGAGGACTATTATCTTGTCAGTTCTTCTCAGTATATTGTTTGACCTTTCTATGGCTTTTTGGCTTCTTTATATCTTGAAATTCGCTGATATGTGTATTTCCTGAAGGACTCTATGTTTTTCAACAAATCTGATAGCCCAACTTTGTTCTATTCAACCTCACTAGACTCTGGAAAAGGAAGGGAGAACACCATGGACAGGTTGCTGCTGGACCACAGGTCAAAAGCAGGAAAGACAATAAAATGAAACCACAAATGCTTGACGACTCTAACTCTTAACACATTTGATGGATTTCTTTGTTCAAATATGAGAATTAACGTCAAGAGGTTCCTTCTTTATCCATCCACCCACAGTGCCCAGTAAAAATATTAAAAGCCTTTCAGTCTTTTCACATTTCCTAACATTACAATTACCACAAAATTGGCACAACATTTTAAATTGGGAGAAAACAACAAGAAGGCAGATCATATAAACAAAAGAATAAGATACATTCAGGTATCCGCATTGAAACAGCCAAAAGGCCCACAGAAACTCTTATAGGAGTTGCAAAGATCCACAGCTCAAATGGGCAGCACTATAAAACTCCTGTCATAGTAGAGTGACAAGAAAAAATCCATTGTTAAAAGCAAACTATTAGAAGTTCTGTTTCAAGTTTGCCGTGATTCATGTAGAGGACACAAGCAAAATCTGGAAGAAGTTGCTCTGATAAGATGAGACCAAGGAGATATTTCTGAGGCTTGCAAGCTCAGAGATGGCTTTTCAGCGACAGTGGTCAGAGAGCTGAGACTGATCTGTATTCTAAAGCACATTGATTCAAACTAAAGGGAGGACACATTTCAACTTTGAAGCCAAATAAATTGCTAGTCTTTTTTTTCATGTGAATCATCCATTTCTTTATGATCACACAGGAGAACTTGATATTAAACTTTAAAAACAGAGGCTTTTAACAGAAGAAAGCTTTTCGGCTTCTACAAATCCATGTTGTTAATAAGAACACTATGCATTACACCATGTGGATGGTTGACCTTATGTGATTCAAATCTTTAAGAGTTCAAGTACATGGGAACACTGCAATATGTACTTTTGAGAGCCATTTTCCAATAAGTTACCCCATCGTTTTATTGAGAAACATACCTACATTGTTTGGGGTTATTGTTTCCAGTAAAACTGGTTTGGTTTCATTTAAGTCGCTCAGAGTCTTTATTAGTTTCTTGAAAGTGGCAATTACCCTTTAAAGGTCAAACAGGCAATCAGGGCACTTCCCCCAGACTGACACATTTTAATGACCCTGCTGTGGCACACAATGATCACATGAACACATGATGAATCTGTGTGAGAGATACTCAATGTTCCATTTACATTTAACTTCAAGCTTTGCACTTATAAGGCATAGTGTACGTATGTGACGGTGTGAAAATGTATCCTGATTGTTTTCATGTTTGTTCTGGTTATAAATGACAACCACAATGAACATTGCATTGCTTTGGCAAAAAGCAAAAAAAAAAAAAAAAAGTAATTTATTGAAATGTTACCATAAATGGTGTCATCATATTTGTTGCTAATTGTAAAATTTGTAGCAACAGTCACATAGTACAACACTCAGTCTAGTATGGACTTTTTCACCAACATGCGCTGTCTTTTTTCTGGATTGTATCATGACTTTAGTTACCTATGACGAGGCACCGTAGTTAAGATCAGCTTTTAAAATAAATAAAATAAAACAACCTGACTTTGATTAGACTAAAAATGAACTAGTTGTTCTGAATTTGCATGACAGGATGCAGCACCATGCTATTAGTATTCCAAGCCAGGGAGAGCTGCAACACCGGCACAGAACGACGCAAAAGAATACCTAACAACAACAAGTTGCACTCTAATAAGTGGTGATGGGCATGCAGGTTATTGAGAGAGATGATACTACAACGTCATTGTTTTAAAAAAGACAAAAGTGCCTTTTTGAAATGTATACACTCTGGGAAGACATTTTTAAAAACAATTGTTAATCTCCTTCCCGTGTGGATGGGATGTAAATATTTTGGAGTCCTAACTCCAAAACAGATTGAGAATCTGTAGAAAGAGCTAAAGACTGGGGTGATGGCAAGGAGCTCTTTCAACCTAAAAGACATTAACATTAGTCTTTTAGGTTTACCAAGAGTCTCATTACCAAAGATAAATCATCAAAATACCAGTGAAGTCATGCATAAAATTGGTCAGTGAAAGTGTTTATTTGCTGTAATAATATCCTTCATAATAATTATGTTTATTATGAAGGATATAGCAATGCTTACCAAGTTATTTGTTCAGTAGAAAGATAATATTTTGTATGTATGCATTTCAAAATGTATTACCCATTTTCAATTTTTTATTACCTTTTGAGAGAATTGTGTCTCATTCTGAATCAAAAATGAAATTGGGGTTTGAACAAAACTACTTTAAAATCTAAAACTGCCATTTTGATTTAAAATAAACTGGCAGTTGTATTAAAACTCCCTTTTTTATTGTTCTTATATGTTGTTTTAATTGAAGTTTTGATTTTTATTAGCTACAAGTCATAATCAATAAAATGGACATAAACCCCTGACATGTGACACTATATATAATATGAGGTTAATTTGTTTTATGGAATTACTGAAAAGAAATTACTAATAAAATATTCTGATTTACTGACATTCACTGGTAAACCCTGCTGGCACATGAGTTACTGAAGTCTGTTCAACACATAACTTTAGCATATTTGGTACTAAGATGTCAGGTCCAATATTTATTTTAAAACAATATCTCTAATCTGTCATCCTCCATAATCAACACATGTTGAGCAGGACGAACAAGTGTACAGTAATTGAACTGCAAAGCATTTCATTTATAATTCATGATGGAATACTGATGTGAAAGACTTGTATAAATAAAAATCTAGACTCCAAAGTGCAAGCGCTCAGGTGCAGTACTATTCCCAAATGTTGATCTCAAAAGAAGAAAAGGTTCACTTCGTCTCATGTGGTTTTTATTTTGTTTTTTATTTGAGTTTTTTTTTTTTTTTTATCAGCTTCTATAAGACCAACTAGCCCTCTTGTTACAAACATAATCAGTAAGAGATGGGTGCACATATCCACGATGGTTCCCAGCACACATGTGCTCAAAAGGAGAATTTTTCATGGGCATGAGCAAACTAAATGAGCACACACACCCACACTCATTCCAATCAGCAGGCTTGTCAGGAGTGACAGGTCTGTAATCAGCAGGTAATAATGGGAACCCCAAAACAGGAGAGGAGAGCAGAGAGGGTGGAGGAGAGGAGCTGTCACAAGGCCCTTCAGAGCTGCACAGGGGGGAGAGAATACAAGTGCTGAATCTGAATTGGATCTTAAAGTTTAAATGAGAGCCTGTCAGCACCAGGTGCTCGCTGAATGCCACCCCCAACCCCACCTCACGCTCACACATACACATTCTGGTTTGACTCATCTCACACCACCTGGCCCACGCCATCCAAACACTGCGGGGTTTCTCCCACTCAACTTCTCGTTCCGAGGATGAAGAGCGTTTACCCTTCATCGGGCTCTTTTTTTTTTTCTTGAGCGAGCGTTAGAGATCTGTCTACACTGAAATCATTCGCTGATTGGAGCAAGGACTCATGCCGAGTGCACTTGCAGAGCAATATGGATATGCAAAGGCATCGTCTGCAATTATGTGCAGGAAACATGAAAAGTGGTAATCAGAAAATCAGAGATGCGATGCTGCAGCTGCTTTGCCATAAGCTCCCATACTCACACATCGGAAGAAACATGAAACTCAAAAGTTTATATGCAGCACCAGTCAGTATGGGCTGGATCTTAATTGTTCATTTAACCCAATTAAATTTTCTTTAAATATGAAAGCATTTTTCAAAAACTGACTTTGTAGAGGTTGTATCTTCAGAAGTAAACTGAAAATTTTGAAAAAAAGAAAAAAAAAGTTAAGTTAAAGTTTAATTATTTAGTGAGTTTCATTATCTAGATTATGTAACAAAAATGCAGGTAAACAGCGATGGACTCAAGGACAAATCTGAATTTTCATTAAATATTGTGTTAAATAAGCACTTTGCATCATTTTGGAAAACTGATCTTCTCTGGAAAAATAATATTTACCCAATTAAGCTAAAGCAGAATCTGCCTGTAGGTCACAAGAAAAGTGGATAATAAATGATGCAACATCTAGACTGAAATATTTCAAAAGAAAAGTCTGTATTACTGTTCATAAAAACACAGAGCATGAGAAAAGTGAACAACTACAAAAACAAACCTTAAGTTAATTAATAGAGAGGACTTATCACAAATAAAGGTAATCTATAGCTTTTTATCTGTTGTATTTTTTCTTTCAACACAAACTTTAATTAAATCTTTGGTATTTGCATTATTTTCATAACGCATATCCTGGTTCTATATTAGTGCGTATGTGAAACATTGAACCTTAGTTTCAATAAATCTGCTTCTTACAGTCCATCTGAATATTTCTGTGTATGTGTAGACAGGGGTGCGTGTGTGTGTGTGTGGAACAGTTAAATTGATTGTGGCTGGACAGGAGGCAGGCAGGCAGGCGTGTGGTAGTACCCAAGAGGGCGGGACAGTGCTGAGTGAGCAATACTTCAGCAGCACTCTGTGTACACACACACACACACACACCCCCACACACACACACACACACACGGACCTCTCTCCCCCCCCGCACACACCCACCTAAACTTTGTCACATACACTCTGACCATTAAGATTTTCTCCAGTCACACAGTCCATTGATCTGAGACCGAACAGAAGTGAAGGTAGAGGAGAGAGAGAAAGACAACCTGAAAGGACAATAGAACAGCAGAGAGAGAAAAGTGTTGACCTTAAGATTAACCTCAAAACAACAGTGTAAATGTGAGACAGGATGATGTCACCTCAGGGTTTTCTCTGTATCTCCTGATCAGACACTGATGCAATATCTTAAGCCATTACAGCACGTATTGATTTGCATGCTAAAAACACTGATCTATTCCACAAAATGGTATAGATTGATATTGAGGAACAAAACTGACATAATAAGAAATAAAAGCATAAATATATATTTAGTTTTTTCTTGTCCTTACCCATGAGGTTCCATCAAGAAATGTATATTTTATTTTTCATTTGCCTTAAACATGCGTTTTTGTCAAGAAAACTCAATATTTTGAAAGTTCTTTACTTGGGAAGAAAAAAAAAGATTTTAGCCCTAAAATGGATGCAGCTTTTATGGTATATGAATTTTCAACAGACGCACGTGTCAGCAGACATTGAGCCATACTGGTCCACTCAACTGTACAACAGATAACATTTATATCACAGACGGTAGGGAGGAGTGTTTGGGTATGACATTTCCTTATGTCATGGCTTTTCACAGAAAACTAATAAGAGCCCAATTATTTAGCAAGACACAAGTTGGCAGGTAGAAGTTATTTGAAAAGGAGGCAGCGCAGCCTTCAGTGTCATCACGACAAAGGGTTCAACTAAAGAGAGTAGAACAAAATTATTCTCATGGATGAGACAGGAGGTTTACAAAAATAAATCCATACCATGAATGCCCTCCATTCACCACATGGGGCAACTTTTCCATCAGCCTATTAAAAAGCAGGTGTCTCAACTATGCCTGCTGAAAGCCTTTAAAGACATCTCTTTGCTGGTGGTTAGGATGTGGCACAATACATTTCAAATTAACTTTTTTTTTTTTAACAATATTTTAATGTTTTTAGATGCGACATTTTGTTTGTTTCCATAAGCCATAATCATGAAAATAATAAATAAAGACTTGAATGGATTAAGAGATATGTAAAAAAAAAAAAAACTTTTTAAAGAAAATTAACACACCTCAGCTTTAGCTGTTGTAATGTTCAGTTTGACAATATGAATCATCAGCCGGCTTCTCCTTAGCAGTTGTTAATTTCACTTTAAAAAAACATCACAAATAACTTCATGTATAATGTCAGCAAAGACTGAATTGCCTGTTTTTTGGTGGAATTTCACACCTTCATTATGCAAAGGATTTCTGTGCAGTTTGTGATTGAAGATCAAATTACTCCCATGACAGTACTACTGGGTCTTTGCAGCAAAGAATGATCAAAAGCTGCAACCTTTGGCAATGTCTAGTGATACATTATAGGCAGGTAATGTGTCAGGTAATTTTCAGCATGATTAGAAACACTTGACTTACAGCTGTAGGTGCTTAGCAAAACATAATCGGAGAACAGATGGAAACAGACTTAGAAATGGAGATTAAAAATTTAGCATAACTTAATTCACTCTTTGGCTTCACTGTCAAATAGCCTTGAATTGAGAAGGTCTAGCCGCAGTACCAAGATAAACCTTAATAATTCAGTAAGTCTATCTTCATTTTATGTTGTCAATGTTTTTTTAAGTAAATTATGAATATGTAAATTTCTGAAGTGTGTTTTGAAACCATGATACAGAGAATATATATATATTTTTTTTTTCATTCAAGTCATTACAATGCATCTCTGAACAGCATATGTCCAATCTACATCGGAAACTTAAAAAAAATCAGTAAGGACAAATTTGAAAAAACAAAAGGCAGAAAACACAAAACTGATTGAAGTACTTAGGAAGCAACTGTTCAATAAATACAAAACCTGAACATGAATCTTCCATCTCCTTTATTTTTCATGCCAGCTGGTAAACAAAGTCTACATATCGAACACAGGAGCATTTTTCTTATCTAATAATATTTTCTTAAAAGAATATTCCAACCCTACTCAAATCAAGGTCAGAGTCTTCTCATTGTCATCCAGCTCATCTAACTCCTGTTAATTCCAACACAGTTCAGTAATCCATTTCCATTGAGAAAATGTCAAATGACTTTGAAAGTAACCTAGTCGGCTATTACCTCGTATGTAATGAGGAAAACAATTTTATTCTGCAGACGTGTAATTTCTAGAGGACATAGAGTCTCAGCAGTATTTCAATGTGACACTTTGCCTGATTTATAGTATCAGGCAAAGTGACGCATTTTTCATTTAATACCGCTAAATAAAGGTGTTTCCAACATTTTCTTCACCCTGAACTGCATATAATATTTGCATTTTACTAAATTGTGCTGTTTTTACAGAATCCCAGGAGACCAGTGCATAGAGAGACTGATTGTCCTTCGCTCCCTTGTGGCATTGCTTCAGCAAAGGCAGCCTCCTGCCAAGAAATGCTTGCAGTAATAATCATTTTAATTAGCAGAAGTATTGATAGTTATTTATGGGACATGTCCCACATTAAACCGTCTCATAGATTAAGCGTAAATGCATCACGCCTAAATGGTGTAATATAGCGTTTCTGCTATATCGCCTTTTCAAATACTTACTTCAACCCACAGGGGATAATAACTCATGGGCAGGGAGGGCCTGAGAGTATAGCTGCCTGCTAAGTAGTTGAGCTCTTTATAAATGTCACACACATCCTGTTTTAATGAACAACAGAGGTTAAATTCAGAGCACTTGTACGTGCCTACAGAATAAAAAAAAGGGTACTCTCATTTTAGCCTCTACCTTCCAGCAATTCTGCAACAGGACACAGCAAAAGAAATGAGCAGGAAATGGAAATATCAGCAAGTGATTTTACATACTGAAGATTTGATATCGGAAAAACACAACACATCCAACGTTTACTCTCAGGAAGGATCAACAGCATCACCTAATACTTGCTACTGTTCTCCCGAAATGCCACATAGCATAATATATTTTGAAGCACTTAGCCTCTCGTAGCTATGCAGAGTCACACTCTGGCATGCACACCCACATCTTTACACAATCACAAATGAAACTGCCTACAGTAAATGTTAAAATATGCTATAAAGAAAGTGGCAGACTTGGCATGCAAAGATCGGAGTGATGAATCAATATCGTAAGTGAAGTCTGGTTTACAATAAAGTCTAAGGAGAGTGTTTTAATTTGACACTGTTCACACATATCCAAATTATGTAAAATGAGATGTTTGTCTCACAAAAGCACATTATTGAAGGGAATGAGGCACCAGGTTAATTAGGTAGATGAAAACTTTGAGCCGCTGGTCACTCTCAGCAACATTTACACAATGGCAAGGCAAGTTTATTTGGTTAGCACCATTCATACAAAGTAATTCACACTGCTTTACAGGAAAAATAAAAGAACAAGACGAAAAGGACATTACATCACAGGCAAGACAAATGTTTGGAGAATAGTAAAGTTTAAGGCTCACATTAGAAACAAGAAATGTTTGAAGAAAATCACTAGCTAAGACGTGATTAAAGAAACATCACGTATAGGTTGAATATGCCCGGCCCAAGAAGAGAGCCTGGAGGAACTCCACCGTTGCTCTTTCTTCACTTAGACTTATAATTCCCAAATGAAACAAAATAATTGAGGTCTTCCAAGTAACATCTGAATGATGCTTGCAAGTATTCAATTTTAATGCAGTCTGTGGTGTTTTTATAGCCACACTGGAAAGCACTGAAAAGTTAACTTTTTAAAATCAAAACAGAGGTATTTAATTTATTTCTTTATGTCTTATTTACATTAAAAATGTTTGATGGCTGTCTAGAATCACCTGCAATTCACTGGGTATGACAAAGCTAAGATCACCTTTTTTAACTTGTAGGAATGGCATCAGTTCAGGAGGTTCTGAGTTTCAGGTCAGGAATGGTCGGCAAACACACAAAAAAATGCGCGGGTGGAGAGTAATATGTGATGAAATAGGATATTAAGAAGAAAAGTGCAAGGATGCATGACGCCAGCAAACCTGAGAGCAGAGTCAGAAGAGACAAATGGCACATGAGTGGATGCAGATGAGATGCAAAGATGCATGACTTCAAAGAAGGCAGTACAATGGAGAGACAAAAGGCTCTAAAGGATGAATAATGCAAAATTTATTCCTATCCTCCATCCACTATCTAGCTGCTTTCCATTCTCTCAAAGTGAAAACACCTCTCCATCAACTTGGGATGAGATTTTTGCATTTTCCCTCGTCACCTAAAACAGATATACTGTTATGGCTTGTCTCTCTCTTGTCCCTCTCACATGTTGTTTCATATGGGATCTTGGACATTTGTCTTTTATGTTCTCACAACATCAGAATTAATCTTTGGTCAAATTAACATTGATATGATTGGCTTGTTCTTTGGTGAAGCCAAAGCCTTCAATTCAGTTTAATCCAAACATCAGTGATGAAAATATCCATCATCTAGCCTGTCCAATGGCATCTAAAAGGATACATCCATTCTATTCTGCAGCTTTGGCATAAATTAGCTCCTCTTTCTTAAACAGATGGTTCTTCAGGTGCAAACATTATTCTTGTCATATTCTGACAGCCTGTGTGGCAGAAATCACAGAGCACAAACACAGTGAAGCATTCACAGCGGCATATATCAACCAATACACTTTCAAAGTTTTGCTTAGAAATTCTGTCCCATTTTATTATTTAATCTCAACACTTACTTATTGTAAGTCTGAAATCCAGTTGATTTCAGACTTACAATAAGTACAAATATTGTGATGCATAACTAAAATCTGCACTTTGACTAGTGCAGATTTTTGACTACTCAACCAATTGTGACTGTATTAAAAAATAGACTAAACTGGCCTGGATGTAAATAGATCCTTGATCTCACTAAATGATTGGTCTGCAATACAATAACTTTGTATTTGGCTGGAAGAGAATTCTATATTACAGGATATGAGTTGTAAAGTATCTCAAAATGACAAGTTTTAAACGGGCACTATTAATCTGAATTGATCTGAACTTTGCCTTTACCTCATACTAATCCTGAGGTTTACAAGATCTATATTATTTTCTTATGATCTAACAGATCAAGCCAAATCTTTGGGCAGAGTTTTCTCAGTAGTTTTAATGTTAGTCAGTTTTGTTTCTTGGTACTGTTTTACTTTAATTAGACAATATTTGTATTATCTGAATCTTACAGTAAGAAATACAACTAATTTTAAAATAATCAAATTCATGCATTACTTAAATGGGCAATTGTTAAAATTTTGAATTTGTTAATGTGTTCAAAAATCTGTCTAAATAATCTGTCTGAATTTACACATTCGGCTCTGTAGGATCCTAAAAGGATTTACTTTATGTAAATCATGTTTAAGAATTTTTTTCCAGCAGACATACGTCCACAGACGCAAACTGAAGTGAAACTAAGTGTATGTCCTTCATTGTACCTCTGTGAAATTCTATATTCGCATTTTTGGTTTCTTGTTCCCGCATGCTTAAAAGAGCCTTAACATACAGAAAGGCTTTTACTAGACAGGAAAAGGGGCAGCAACAGAGGGGAGCAAAGCACCATAGTGATACAGTAAATCAGATCTGACTGAGTGACCTTTGATAGCCCCAGACAGAAAAGGCTGCATGAATGGGGAAGAAAATGACCCTGTCACTTACCAACTAGCAACAAATGGGGGTGTGTGTGCGTGTGTGTGTGTCTGCGTGTGGATGGGGGAGGTCTAATAGGAAAATAAGAGTGTTTTTCATTCCTCTACAGACTGTTAAAAACAATATATTAGATCTATTGCCATAAGGTTATTGTAACTAAAACAACACTGACATTTTCAACACTTGAAGGTCAATGAATACAGACTGATAGATTATAGTCATATTTTCAGATTTTTTAAAAGCACTTCTTCTTTTGCCACAATTAACAAGAGAGCAAAAGCAAAGTGCCTTGTAAAAGTATTACTTTTCAATTTCACACTTGTTCTGTTACAGGCACAATCTTCAATATATTTCAAGGAGATTTTATATGAAGGACCAACAGAAAGTAATGAATAACTTTGGAGCGGAAAGAAAAAAATATATATATATTTTTAAATATTGGTCTGGAAAATGTAGTATTTGTACATAAAATTAAATTGCATTTTGAAATAACTAATTATACAATAGAGTTCTGTTTAATCTCAGTATGAACACAGCTGTTCTGTGAAGGCTTTAGACGTTTGCTAGAGAACTAGTAAAGGTCTGGGAACACTCTAGATTAATCAGTGATACAATTGTGGAAAAAAAATTAAAGCAGGGTTACTTACAGACCAATTTCTACCTTAGTTAGCATTGTTCAACTCACCAAACCTTTCTGGGCGCAGTATAAGGCTGTGGGGATGTCTGTCTTTGGACACAAACGGAAAAATTGGTCAGATGAAAGATGGTTATAGCTAAATACAGAATACTATTGGAAGAAAAACTGTTAAATGCAATGGAGGTACAACTTCCATCAGGACTCAAACCCTCAAAATAAAGCTACAGCTACAATAAAATGCTTTTGACCAAAGCATGAATGTATTAAAATGGCATTGTCAAACTTAATATCTAAATCCAAATGAATTTGTGGAGTACAAATCTGGAAAACCTTTGCTAAAAAAGAAAAATCTGTAGTCATGACAAAGTAATTTTTTTACTTAAATATTGACTTGCAATGGGTTGATAGAAATACACTTCCTGTTAAATCCCAATAAGTTACATTAAATGTTGTGGATTTAATGTGGCAAATGTAAATAAAGGTTTGTTGTTCATTGTTTGACCAATTATCTCTGGCCTCCACAATAGCTCTGTCTAGAAGGGAAAAATATAAAATAGCTTGATTTCATAAGCACCAAAAAAACTGAAATTAATAGTTCATTCGTCACAGTCAGTCATCAGCATCTACAAGAAAGCCTAATGAGAAAAATGTTTTGCTGAAGGCCTTGATGATAGCGGTCAGCTAATTTACATCCTGAGCTCTAAGATGGTCTTGATCCTGAAGATCCCCTAAAGCCTTCTTTGTCCCAGTAGTGCCAAATAGGTTAAATTAAGCTTACTGTATTTCCCAAACCTCAGCGACCCATGCTATCTAATAAAGTACTAATGGCAGTAAACATAGGCATCTCATTAGGCAGCTGCCAAAGGACACACACGCCCCGGACCTGAAGTGGCTCTTCTTTGGCTCTGAGCCGGACATTAATGATGTTCCAGCTGGCTTTAACTACTATTTATTTATTAAGGGAGTAATTCTGTCATGTAGGGAACCTAATGAAGGTGTTCGGGGAATTATCATACATAAATCGAGGAAAGAAGAAACTCCTGGCAAAAATATGCAAAAAGCCTTAAAATAAATGTGTTTTATTGCAGCAGCAGCATACTCTTACATTGAAATATTTAGACATTCAACCTCTATTTTATTAGCATTTGTTTAGTGGATAGAATAATCCATTAAGAAATAATTGAAGCACATACTGAGAGGAACTGAAATTGTTGGCCACTATTCTTTGCTCCTTGGTCATTTTCGATCGCCTCGACAGCAGCTTTTCCATAGTATTTATGTCTGGGGACTGAGATGGTAATGGAACAAGGTTTATTTTGTGTCACAGGTGCATCTTAAAAAATCTGAATATCATAAAAAAGTTTAATATTTTTTGCAACCCAATTTTAGAAAGTGAAACTCATATAACAGAGATTAATTTTACAGAATTAAATATTTCAAGCATTTGTTCATATATAATGAAAACCCAACATTTTGTGTCAGAAATGTAAAATATTGTAAAACAGTTCCATATTGGAAACTCATGTCACACCAAACTCAGCTAATAAACACAAAACACCTGCAAAGGCTTCTTGACCCTCTAAATTGTCTCCCGTTCTGGATCAGCAGGCTACACAGTCACGGAGAAGAGTGTTGACTCGATAGTTGGCCAGAAGACAATCAATGGCAATCTCTACAGGAAGGGTAAACCACAAAAGGTCATTGCTAAAGAAGGTGGTTGTTTTCTGAGTGAGTGAGAGTTCTGTCCAAGTATATTTATAGAAAGTTGACTGGAAGAACAAAATGTGGTAAGAAAAGATGCCCCACCAACAGGGATAACCGAGGCCTTGAGCGGATTGTCAAGCAAAAACCATTCATGAATTTTTGGAAGTTTCATAAAGAGTGGACTAGGGCTGAAGCCACTACACACAGATAAATCCTAAACATGGGCTGCAAAGGTCACATTCTTTGTGTCAAACTTTCCTGAACCAGAGAAGTACACAGTTAATGCAGTTGTCTATCAGGACATTTTGGAGCACTTTGTGCTTCCTTCTGCCAGAAGGACTCACCTGCCCACACTGCCAAATGTACCAACAGGTGGCTCAGTGACCATCGTAATGCTACGCTTGATTGGCCAGCAAAAAAAATATAAAAACATATACAAATATTTTTATCACTTCTATGTTTTAAAGAAATTATTAGGGATTCCAAATGCTACTGGGAAATTTGTAAGAAATAATAATAAATCTCCCTCACTGAATAAGTGTACTCAAATTAAAGGTTGTATTTTCCCTGATATTTTAGTGTAAGATTACTGTACTGCAACAAAAGGCAAATTTATTTTGAAAATTGTTACACATCTTTCCTGGAGAAGCCAAAATCCACGTCACACCTCACTTTTTTTTCTTCCGTCAGAGTAGAATGGCTATTAAAATAGAGACTTGATGACAATGTTTTGTGATTGACAGCAGAAGGAGGGGGTTGATAGGAGGATTCTGTCAGCGACTGATAACAGCTGTCGACTCCACTCACAAGACAGGCAGAGACAGAAATCGGCAGACAGAGACACCCAAACAGATGCACAGAAATGCACCCTTCTACATACATTTCCAATTAAACGTATTGCTTACATCATTGCTAAGTTACCTAATCCATGTGGAAGTAGGTGGATTACTTAGTAAATCATGTAAATTTTCATCAGCCCAGAGGTGACACTGGTCTGCACCCCAGATGACAAACACAGATGTAAAGTTACAGAGTGTACACACACACACACATACGCACGCACAAAGACACACACGCATATTAAAGATTCATCGAAGGGAGTTTGGGGTAATGAACGGGAGTCAACAATGAATTATGGATCATATTCTAATGGTTGACTTACCCCTCTCATTACTGGCATGCTAATGTGATTGGGAAACAAATGATTACCAGTTTTAGTAGAAAGGTGGAAAGAGTGGGTGAGTAAAGACTCAGGACCCCCCCTGACACTTCTTGACTGTTTCAGAGAAAGATTGTGATGAGGTGAAGAAAAAAAATGAAAGCCTAAAAAAATTTCCTTCATACATTATTCATATTTTCAACTTTAATCTCACATGTCGCTGATCTGAGACTGTCAAAATACACAACTCTGTATTAATTAACATACACTTTTAATCCAGGACTGGTTTGTTGTAATGCAGCTCTATCTCTACCCTTTAGCCTGAAAATGTCCAAAATGTCATAATGTATTCTTGTCCGCAACACAAACAGTATTTCACCATTCTGCCCAGACCCAAAGCTTTCAACTGAAGCAATACATGGGAGTGTACACATTTGCACCTTGAGGCATTTGTCACAAAGCTGGTCAAGGTGGAGACATCTCCTGCAATCCATCTTGCAGCTTATTGGCACCAAAAGACTCCTTTTTATGCTTTCCCAGAGATTTATGAGCAGCTACAGATGCGAGCGGGTGCATGAGTATGAATGCAAACACTAGCTGCATGAGCCTACCTCACAGTATGTAAGGGATCAGGTTGATGTGCTTATTGACACCACCTCCCCGGCCACTTATTGTCACGTCCTTTCTCTCCTCCCTCCATCCATCCATTTATCCATCTATCGCTCAATCCATCACCTTCCTTTAAAAGCCTGTTAGGATACCCAATAACCTTCATCGGCACCGAAAGATTAGCTTTTTGGAAGGAGATGCAGGAGTGTGGGTTTTAGGAGAGAGAATGGAGAAACGGTCGGTGAGATATAAAATAATGATCAAAGGATGCTTGTGCTCGACGGTCACTACGTTGAAGCCTGATGGAACTGAACATGTCGTTACATATGTCACATCATTAACTCTGAACGCTAAGGAACAATTAGATATCCGACATTAGACTTAAACATGTATTCATGTTGGCATGAATGTAAATCTGATTACATATTGCAATTAAAGTTCTGAGTCATGTTAATATATTCTCTTGCAAAACTGCTACAGTTTTGCTACAGTAAATGCAATCATTTAGCAATTCGAAGAGTTATTTGATGAGCTTTAACTGAGCATATAATTGAGATAGCATAAATTAAATGACTTGAAGTCCCTTCAGTGCAGCTACTGGTTGTTGAATCCAATCCTGTCTTCATGATCTGATATTTTAACACATGTTCGAAGACTTGTGTGACTCAAAGCAAACTGTCAGCAGGTTACAGGTATTTAAAAATATGCACATTAAACTATTTTCTCTTATGACAACAACAAATTGGCTGTTTGGCAATGTTTGCAAATTGTGATTAATGCAGCCTTTCTGGTTTAAGAAATTGAAGATTTAAAAGTTGACTGGTAATTCAGGCAAACTTTTGGAGGCTCCAGGTAAAAGGACGGGGATTTTAACATTCTGTTTTAAGTGAGTGCATCATTTTCAGATGTGGAAACCCGCTTCCTTAAACTAAACAGTTTTAGTTTTGTTAACTTAGAACCTTGGTACAACATAGCAAACACACTTAGCTGATGCTAATGCTAAAGTGCAAAGTTGAACAATTTTGATTCCCATCTCGTGTCAGTGACGTGTTACAATATAGCATGTTGTCCTCAGCAATGTCAAATTTGTTGTTCCACATTTACATGTACGGGTTGCGCTTATAGAAATTATTTTTTGGAACAAACCTTACACTAATGGTTTCTATTTTATTGTTGTGTATTGTTAACTATGCTGCTGATTTTGTGGTCAGAAAATTGGTAGATTTAAAATGTTTACCCTAGAACCATAACGTATCTTAACTGGGATGCCATCAGTAAAAGAAAAAGATTTTCCCATTTCAGAATGAGGCATTATGATGCATCCAACCAACAATCTTTACCTCAGAAAAACATTCAGGCATACGGACATTAACACATTTCAGTTTAACCCCCTTTGGTTCCCTGGAGAGAGAGTCTTTAACAATAACAAAGTAGCATCCAATCACTTACATGCTGTTTACCCGTGCCTTTTTTTTTTCTGGTCCATATAACACAAACAAGAAAAACAAGACTGCTCACACTCAAATACACACAAACATGCCCTCACCTAATACCCATCAGCTTTTGGGGATGGCGGGAAAATCTATATTTCATCTGTGGAGCTGAAATGTTTGTGCACACGCTGAGTGTGTTTGTCATTAGACCTAACCCCTGTGGCTCACCTAATCAGGGTGCTGTGTTTGTGCGTTTAATTTTGTGAGGGCTTGAGGAAAAAAAAACACACAAAAAAAAAACAGAGAATATGACTCTGTGTCAGCGTTTCTGCGTATGGTTTGCAAACTCCCTGGTTGGAAAAATGTGGTGGGCTGATTCGTGCAAACACGCACTTGAGGTTGAATTAAAGTTATCGATCGGCCGAGGCATGCTGTCACACAGAGATCAAAGCTTAACCCTGATCAATGACTCATCTATTTGTTTGTTTTGTAACAGGGTGTGATTTTATGCATCATGTCAATTTTAATTTTTCCATAAAGCCGCCCTAATATTTTCTCGGTCAATTAAGCACTAAATCCCAATTAAACTCAAACTGCAGGCACAATTATGTCTGGTGAGAGTAGAGACAACGTCAAAGTTTTTATAGCTCATAATTAGGGTCAAAAAGGAAACCAGCACATGTTAAATTTGTTCTATTTTGGTAAAAACTACCGCTTTGGTTATCAAACATCACCAAATAAAAAAGAAAAGCTAAAAATATCCAAGTAGTACTTGTTTTAGACAAAAAAACATCACATAATAGCTGCTCTGACCAGCTAAACAAGCCTGTGGCATGAACTCGACCAATAACTGTGTGCATTCCCCAAGCATTTTAATGAAACCATGCATTCTTCCAGCATAATAGCAAAAGAAGAATAAATGTGTTTGTGCTAATAGGAGGAGGGTTGTATTTAACCTGCTTGTTGCATTGCGCTGTTGGTCACAGTAACAGTTGTGACTGTAATAAGTCACCAAGTCGCAGACAATCAGACTCTGTGCTCTACAATTACACTGAAAAGAGTGAAACCTCAGTCTGTTATTTCCCTGCAGTCTACATTCATTAGTAAATCTTCGCATGTAATGGCAGAGCAGTGGCAGCCAATCAGTGAACGCAGTACAGTCGTTTAAAAGTCAGATGGTGGTACAGCCAGTGTTGACGTCTAGCTAATTTTATTCTTTATTCACATAGAAACACTTAACTGCTGAGTTATAAAATGTTACAGGGTACAACATGGTGCCCTTTACATAATCACATGATGGGAGAGCTTACAAAAAAAACTAGAAAAGCCTAAAGAGTGTACTCCAAAACCACATTGTTTAAATATGGTAACTTAAGCAGTCATGCAATATGAATCAACATTAAGAAAACACACATCACCCTTATATAAATGAATATTTTTACATTTTGTTTTATTGGGACTGCATCTAACAGAGCAACAAATGAATGAAAAGAACAACAAAGCTTTATTTTAAACTGTTATTTTTATCTCTAGCTTTGAGGTCATTATAATGGGAGGTGAATCTTGGCACCCGCTTTATTTTTTTATTTTTTTGCAGCCTCTTTCAGGTTTTCTTACTCTGCTACTGCAAAAGCTCCACTCATCTCCCTATCAACAAAACTTCCTGTCACTGCAGAAAAAAATCATAATCAGTATGATCATGAATCGCTGCAGTTCCTCCAGAGTTACCCAGAGTTACCATGTTGATTTAGACTGATACTGGGATGCCCAGCCTGTCAGATTGTGTTAATGTTTGAGTTGTGCTTATAAATCTTCAGATAGAATAGTATTTCTTAGAAGATTAGTGATCTTGGAAGCTTGTGATTGGTTTACAACCTAGCTCTGTTTGTAAACTTCTTGATAACTTAATTCCCAAACTTGTTGGGTATGTTTCTTGGGCTTCATGAGACGGTTTCCTCCCTGAATTTCTGTAATAGCTTTTAGCCTCTAACAGTGTAGTCTTTTCCTTCCACTGTTGCCACATGCACACTCAGTGCCAGGGACTGCTACAAAGAAACAAACCTTTTGAAACAGTGGACCTTTTGCAAATGTCCATTGTTGCAAAAGGTTTGATCAGGAGGAAGGATTTCTGCAGTTAGTCACTCAATGCAATGTGCTGCGTTTTCTTAGACAGAAAATGTATCACTTTACATTATAATTGATTGGAAAATATGTAAATGACTAATTCTTTCTGTATGACGGATTTACAACACTAGTATATTTCTCTACATAAATCAGATGTTTGTCTTGTAAAATGCCTGGAGGCGCAATTAATTCTAAGTTGGCGCTATATGAACGAACTGAAGTGAATTGAGCTGCACACTGGTATGCTGCATACAAGTGGTTTTACTGGATTTTAGAGTTTAACTTGTAAAATATTTAGAAAACAACATAACAGTTTAATTCTTGACATTTATGCTCTCCTTTCTGTGGTGTAAAATAAACTGAAGTGGATCAACTGCAAAAGTGTGAATACTATTACAAGGCAGCATAAAGAAGTGGATACTTATTCTATATTTCTCCCAGCTTCCTTCTTTTAAGGACCCACCCACTGCCAAAGTTGACAGCAAAATAAACAGGTTTGTGCTAAGGGCTTGTTCCCACGTGGATTCATTTCTTCCTTTTTAGTTGTATGCTCAATATCACTGAGGAAAAGTAGGTGATGCTAAATCAATACAAAAACACTAACTACAAGTGGGTTCAAACACAATTTTAGTGTACTAATAATTAAAAAGAAATCCCACCATCTCGTGTTTACTTTATACCTGGAGGGGATTTATGCAATATCCAATTTAGTTATTGACAAGAAGCACACATAATTCACCTTTTTAGTGGAAATTCAAAAGCAACAACAGAGAAAACTTGCTTTGAATTTTCTGTGGATCCAGATAGAGAAACAGCCCCATCTGCAGGATACAAGCATGACTAAACATCAAGACAAACCCCACTCTGTCTGTGTGGTACCCACTAAACTCCACTGCATCTCTTTGTGTCAGCAAACTCTAATGAGTCTCCTGAGAGCACGCCCAGGTGAACTCGCTGTAAGAGGAAACTACCTGTGTCTGCCACAGCAGAGAACAATGCTGCATTTTTTTTTAACCCTTAAAAACACTGTATCTGCAGATTTTGTTGAGAACGCTGCAGTGTACTTTGCCAGAAAAATAAGGGTGTTCTCTTTCACAGAACTGGCTCGGTGAACAGTATTTTGGAATCGGTCAGCATGGAATCAGCGTTTCTGACTACAGAGTGGCGGATTCTCCTTAACCAGAGTAGATACATGTATACACCAGGGAGAACAAGCTAAGGATTTAAATATACGAATGCACACTGGCCGTGCACTATAACCTCTTCCTCTGTGCTCAGATTTTCCTCTCAAATATCACTGAGTCCAGACTGGGAGGAAGACCTTTCCAGAACAAAGCAAAAAGCACAGTAAGGAAGAGCCTGTTGGTGACACTCTGCCTTTTCTTCAAGCTACAAGGAGCCACCTGCCTTTGCCAGTTGGTTCAAATTGTCCCCTTCTCCTGATTCATTTTTAGGTTTGGGGGAGGGGGAGACACATCAAAGACGCCAAAACAGAGAAATTGAAGGACAAAGGAGGGGACTGCTTTTCGAAGTGGGATGAAAAGATGCAGAGTTGAGGGGAGCAAGGACAGCAACACAAGGTCAGATTGAGGAGTGCAGAGGGATAAGTCAAAGTAATCTCAACAAGAATTATCATATTTCCTCCAAAGTGATTCTCTTTTAAAGGTGGAAAGCAGATCAACAGGCAGCTTGTAGTTTTAATCTGCAAAACTGAACATCAACGCCTGATCAGAGAAACTCCACATAATCATGTGGTTTGCTTGCTCTGGCCAAATCCACAGATCTCAGTGGTGTTTTTTTTTCTTCCCTTTTTTGAGGCTAAGAGTCCAAAATTGCTGGCAGCAATGCAGAGGTATGGGACAGATGTGCGTGTCGGTCATTACTGTAATCGCTCCATTTACTTCCTCTACCCAGGGAGAGACGGTTGGTCAGCACCATCTGGACAGAAAAAGACACATGCAGCCAGACATGGTATCCACCCAACGTGATGGGGTTTCAAGCATCGTCTGCCAGTGAGAAAAGGCAGGCTGTGAAGGGTCTTTTCATGTGTGTGTGTGTGTGTGTGTGTGTGTGTACTGTACACACCTGGCAACTGTGTCACTATTTTCCCTTTTATTTTTCCACTCATTATCTGACTTTTTTTTATTTTATTTTTGTCTCCAAATCCAATAGACATGAACAGCTTTAATACAACTTTGTAATATTGTCAATTTAGAATAGATGAGGAGTTGAAAGAAAATTGAAAAAAAAAATTATTCTCGGTTTTCTTTTTTAACAAATAAAACTGAAAAGGGTGCAGTGCGTTTGTATTCAGCTCCCTTGAGTCAACATATTTTAGAGCTGCCTATTAATGCTGTTACAGCTGAAAATTTTTTATAGTACGTTTATACTTTGCAGCTTTGCACATCTCTAGACAAAAATTTCTTCACTACAAAATAAGCTCATTTAGATTACTTGTAGAATGTCTATAAGCATTGGTAGCAAGCTAGCTTTCATGTAAACCTTTACCTCAATCCCAAGTGTTTATTTCTCAGGCATTTTCTTCCAGGACTAACTTGTATTTAATCCCATCCTTCTTTTTATGAACTCTGACCAGGCTACACTTTGGCTAAAAAGTTCTACCTTCACCTCAAGTGATCAGAGTCACTTGAGGTGACTCTGATCACTGTTTGCTTTGTCTCCTGCATTTATTGTGGCTAACTTCAATTTATTTCTTCATGTCACTCTTCTGTAAACACTACATCTATGGATAACAGTTGTTAGGCCAGTGTATGTTACAACCTGAGCTGTGACTTCTGCAACTCCTCCAGTGATACCATAATGCCTTAATGCTGCTCTCTTTTCCCATACTGTCATTTTAGTTGGGTGCCCATGTATGGAGGCTTGTAGCTATGACATTATTTCCATTCCTAGATGATGGATTCATTAGCACTCTGCTATTATGTCCACAACTTAGAATGACTTTTTGTACCATTGGCATGCTTTAAACTTCAACATAGCACTATCCGTGGCCTTTCTGTTGTACGTGTTGGTCTTCTTAATGCTGTTCACTGACTAATGTTCTTTACAGAAACATCGGAGGCCTTCACAAAAGCAGCTGAGTTTGCATCACGAATAAATGCACTGCTTTATGTTGATCTGTTACATAAAGTCCTAATAAAATATATCGAAGGTTGTGTTTGTAAAATAGAGAAATGTGAATAACTTTGTTAGATACAAATACTTTTGTAAGGCACAGTAGTGTGTGCACATGTGCATGAGTATCTGACAGAAGATTAGACCTCAAGTTAATCTGCATGGTAATTTCTAGCTTTCCAATGGAGAAGAAAAGGCTGACAAGGAGAGAAGTAGAGGAGTGGTTGAGGAGCGAGTTGGAGAGCATGCCAGGCAGAAGCTCAGAACTCAAGAACAGCAGCTTGATTGTCAAGCAATACGTAGTCATAGCAACAACAAATGGAGAGAGAAAGAGAGATAGAGAGAGAAAGAAGCATAGAAATAGAGAAAGAAAAAAAATCGATGAAGTTGTTTTGGGTTAAAACAACATTTCTGAGAAGCTAAAAACAGTTTAGTAAGTGCTTTGCTGTGCCACATTGGAGAAAGAAAATTACATCCACTTCCTGGTAATATTGCCATTCTAGTCACGAGCTAGGAGATTAAATGTTGTCTTATGATACATTTTTCCACATGTCCTCATTCATCCTGTGTGGATTACTCAGCATTGTTCAATAACACACTTAAATAGTTATCACCAAGTTCAGATCTCTGTTTCACTGTTGCTCTGTTCCCTTCACCTCTCCATTCTCTCTTTCATTTGTATTCAGCAAGCTCATCCCCTCTTCTCATTCTCCATGCCAGCACACACCCTCAAATTTCTTCCCTCTTTCTCTCCCCATCGGCCCTTCCCCACTTGTCCTAGGGCCTCTTTTTCCAACCATCCCTCCATCCCTGCAGAGCAGAGCTGACATTGGGCATGAGGTCAGAGAGATGGGCAGTCATGCTCCTTCTGTCAGCAAGCTCAAATGGGCTTAGATACAGCGTGAGGAGACACCCACGGGACACCCTCACTAGACTTGGGTTCTGGATGGGCATACAAAGACAAAGTCCTGCACATTCAGCCACACATATACATCAACTACCATTAAAACCAACTTCTTTGGTAATTGCTAAATATTCTGATTATTCCATAAAGAATGAACTTCTGCAAGTATTCCGTATAACTGATAAAAAAGTAAAGATATTTTATGCATGCAAAGTATAAAAGAGATATTCATGCACTATGTATAAAGAGACAGATAACCTTTTTTCCTCCTCTGTCTGACATTGAATTGGTCAAAACTTCCTGTTTTTTGTCACTTAGAATTAAATAAATTATGTCTATTTGTTGGATGCCAGAAGGTTGAGAATTTTTTTAACTACATTCCTTTAGGTTAAGAAGTTTAAATACACTTACTTTACCATGCCTTTAAACAAATTGAAAAAACCCAGCTTGAGATATAGGTTTGCAAGGTTCTTGTAGCCTAACTCAAAACATTTCATATAAATAAAGGCAAACAATCCTTCCTTTTGTGACTCAGTGGAAGGACACACATAAATTATGCAAGATTTCAGTGCACAAATGTGTGGTGTAGCATTTTGTACAATATCTAGATACTTGAAGCTATCTGTTTGAAAAACTATGCACAATTATGAGCACCATAGAAACATCCAGGACATTATAACACTCAGGAAGGACAGGAAGGAGACAAGTTGTACTTTTACAATTGTGAATCAACCCTGAATCACCCACCTCGTGAAGATGTTGAGAAGAGTCTTGTTATCCATATTGAAACAAGACCTGTCCTGACATGGTCTGAAATGCCACTCAATGGGGGAAAAGCCATTTTTCCAAAATCTGTGGGAGAAATACCAGATTTTAGTTTATAAATATACACAGCAACAAACACCCAAAAACAAGTATATTTTCAGTGCAGTGTAGGGCTGTGATGGCCATTGTTAGATTTAGAAGATAAGGGGGGAAGCATGTAAGCCTCAAAATATCACCTGTAAAGTTAATGGGTAGAATCAAGTTTTGAGGAGTTATGCTGGGGAACAGACAGATGTACTTCTAAAAAGAGATTGCATTATGAGGAAAGAACATCCTTGAAAAATAGAAATATTAAAGTCTGTACCAAACAGGTCTTTAAAGGGATCCAGGATTAGTTGAACATGTTGGTCTAAATATGCTGTAATTGTCCTATTAACTAAAAAAATGCTGTTTGTGATACGCCAAAACTCAATTACTTCAAAAATATACATCTTTTGTTATATTTTTCCACCCATGGAGGACGCCATTTTGTCAGCTGATGGGTTGTTGAATGGACTCTAGAGTAAACACAGGAAGGATAACTTTCCCGAGTAGTTGTTTATCATATTGCGTTTGACTGGTCTAATTTTAGATAATGTCGCATTGTGTCACTATTGGCTCTAATTAAAAAAAAAAAGAAAAGAAAAAAATTAGATGAACTTGGATAATTTCCCACATGAAAGAAAGAAGAAAGAGCGCAATGCCAGAGCCAGAGCGGAAAACAACTTCCGAAGGACCTAATCTGTGCCTTGGACCTTTCCTGGACGAGACACAAAGCTGTAATTGAAAAGGCTTAATAACACTACTCATCACTGTTTTGGCTGGAGGACATCATGCAGTTAAACCATTACATGTCATTTACAAAGAATGCATTGTAGCGTGACCAACATGGCAACTTTCCTGTGACAATATTTTACTAAAGATCAAAGACAAAAATGGTATGATCAAAGAAAAAATGCTATAGCAATTACATGTCATTTACCCAGAATGCATTGCGGCATGGCATCTTTCCTGTGACTATATTTTATTAAAGATCAAAGACAAAAATGGTATTTTCAAAGAAAAAATGCTGTAGCTAATATTAAAGACAAAAACACTATAATCAAAGACAAAAATTATATGATTTAGATTAAAGATAAAAGTGGTAAGATCAAAGTCAAATGTGGTAACATAAAAGAGAAAACTGCTAAAATCAAAGACAAATGTGGTAAAATCAAAGGCAAAACTGCTAACATCAAAGACAAATGTGGTAAAATCAAAGACATAAATGCTACAATCAAAGTAAAAAAAAAAAATGCTATGACCAAAGAAAAATTGCCATGATTACAATCAAAGACAAAAATGGTAAGACAAAACTGCTAAGATCAAACACAAAAATGCTAAGATCAAAGACAAAAATGCTAGGATTAAAGAAAGATATTTAAACTTTGCCTTTGATGAAAGTAATAAAAAACATCTTTGTCATTATATTGGTATTTAGTAACAAAAAAAAATCACCACCAATAACTACATTTCACTTTATAAGTTAACGAAATGTGTATAATTGCTGAAAAAATTCTTACTGAACAAGATAATTAATTGTTTGTCATAACATGAAGAATGATTACACATTATTTTCACTCTGTCAAGAAATTCAAGACTTTCCTCCACCAATAAACATTTGGCTACTACACACTCTCTGTGGAAGGAATGTGTACGTTATCCATTTTTGGATATTATTGTGCACTGTTTTATTGATTTGTCACAAATATGGATTAAATGTACGACTATAAGGTTAGCAATGCACTTAAATGCCAGGCATCTCAGAGAGGCTTTGGGTTCTTCAGCTCTTATATTTTAAAATTTGGAGAGGATTATGTCTATGTCCTGATGTTAAACTCACAGACTGAAGGATCTTTATAAGGGTAATCATTGCTGTGGTATTTTAAGTAATACAGTTAGAGAAATGTCCCATTTTTCTACATTTTTACATAAATGGCATAACATTCGTAATAGGATGTCATGGTTAGGGTCACTTTGGATTACAGCTGAAGGATGCTGTCTGGAGCACTGTACCCAGCTGCCCTCCTGTGGTGATCCTACACATTGCACTGCTGAGGGATTAGCAACTCTTTTGGGGAGAAATCCAAAATACAGTAATCTAGCTATAAGTCGAAAACAATCGCAAACAGATATTATTTAGTTCAAGCATTGTGACCTCTGGCATACTACTTTGTTGTGTTTAGGAACATGCGATTTCTTTGTCATTTGCCAACTATGTTCAAATTTTTGTGGCTCAGTCAAAACATCACAAACACAAGCTGCAGTCAGGTCCCCTCTAAGGAGGACGGAAATGGGCCCCAGAAAAATAAAGAAAGAAATGGGTTCAATAACATTATAATGAATCTAACTTGTTTAACCTCAATACAAATCTGTAGGAATTTGTCATCAAACAGCAATCCCCATCTATAATA
Organism: Phalloptychus januarius; assembly: GCA_902982915.1. Taxonomy (NCBI): domain Eukaryota; kingdom Metazoa; phylum Chordata; class Actinopteri; order Cyprinodontiformes; family Poeciliidae; genus Phalloptychus; species Phalloptychus januarius. The sequence goes on along the minus strand of CADWAE010000466.1, from coordinate 8,564,083 downwards.
CTCACTGGCACAATTGTCCATATTGGATACTTGAGATACAATAGATGTTCTTTAGTCATCCTGAGATCTGGTCAGAGCTGCCTTTGTGTCAAAAGGTTAGCGTACCAAAATGTCTCTCAGCAGCTCTTAGATGTTCCTGGAATTATTGTTATATGGCCATAGACAAAAAAACATTTGTTCTTTCTTGATTTTAGTCAATTTCTTGTTTACCACATACTGTGTCTTATTAATATTACCATAGTATTCATTCAACAATTCATTTGTCATGGATCATGGATTCATGGATCTCTGCATCTCCTCTATGAGTATCTTTGATGCTGCTCTAATTAATATGCTCCTTGCCCAGTCAGTCAGCTTAGATGGAAATTAATGGTGGGTATGCAGTTCTGCTATACTCTTTCCCTTTTTGGATGCTCGGGCCAAAGTTTGCCATTTTGTTTCTTTAATCCTGTGTATCAACAACGTTCATTCAAGGCAATTCAAAGTGCTTTATAGAGCAGACTCCCCAATAATAGGATCCCCGACATGCCTATTATGTTCCTTGGTCTTTATAAGGATATTTAGGGACTAATGTTCTTCAGTAAATTTCAATTTTGATTAATTTACTTACAGATGGCCTATATTTACTAATCAGGAGAGTTAGGTCGTGATAGGACAAAAATGTCAAAATTTGAATGGAATAATAATTATTTTGTCTTAATAAAAACTTAATGTTTGTGGACATTTCACTTGCTATAATTTTGCCTGTCCTCTGGGACTCTCTGTAAGTCTCCTCTGAGAGTTCGGGTTACCTAGATTGAGTTACAAGCTTTATAAGCTCCACAAACAGACCCTGTCATTTAGTGTAATGAAGCCATCCGACACACATTGTCACAGTGACACGGGGGGCAACTGTCTATCCAATTGTGAATAGCTTTTCTAGGTGGCTAAAGAAAAGAAAGAACACCAAGTTTGGACAAAAGCAGAAGGACATGGTTAAGTTTACAGAGAGATCTATCCATCTTATCAAGCAGAACTGAAGTAAGTTAACACCTGTTATCTTGCTCTACTCTAACCTCTTCTCAGGTTTCACATTCCCATGCACATTATTTCTCTGTCTTTTCCACCAGCTGAGTCTTCATGGCTGAGACTGGGGGCACAAGTAGAGGTAACAGCGGCGGTATGACCACCGGGGTTGTAGGAGGAGTGCGTGTCCCGCAGGAACCCTCTCTAAAGACAGGGGTGGTGCTGTCAGATGAAAGAGTTGACTTCCTTAGAGAGCAGGCTTTCTGTGTGCTACGAGTGAAGACAGATAAGTGGAACCGCTTTATTGCAGCAGAGGAGAATCAAAAGATTATACTGGATTTTCTGGACCACATCTGGACCAACAGGCTGCTACTTTTTACTGGACCTGGTGGAACATTGCATGCTGGGGATGCTCAAGTAAGAAATACACACATGCAACATATAAAGTAGTCTTGCATATAAAAAATGCATAAATGTTAGATGCATTGTTTTAGAAATCCGATTTAGGATCCTCTTTCCACAGACAGTAATTTAAAATATATAATACTATGAAAAAGATATCCAAGTTGCAGATACAATTAGTAAGTATTCATGTCTATGATCCAACTAATGCCCCCATTTTTTGAAATAAGTCGCTACTTATTTCTGGTGCTTTCAATGCTATTGAAAGCATTCCCACTGTTTTTGCCCCTGTGAAGACATCTCCACCATGGAAGAGCAAGCTGTTGTGTGTGCTAAAGAAAGGAGTAAAGAGAATTGCCCACCAAGACTTCAGGCATCAGTTCAGATTGGGAGAAGTACCTGGATACCCAATGGAGCACCTTCCTGTAGTCATCTCTGAGGTTGGACAGTACAGTCATTTCTGATCCCGATGAAATACATGATGATTCTAAATGCATGTGATGGTAATCTTACACTATAAAAATGTCTTACAGCAGGTCCCACTTTTGTGCAGTGTAATCTCTGGGTTTACCAAGACAATTTATGGAACTGAACTATTACGCATTCCACTGCCTTGTGAAAGTATTCATATCCACGGAGCTTTTTCACAATTTTTCAATTTGAACTCAACAATTTTACATATTCAACTTTTGCATTTTATTTTTATAAATAAAATTTGGCAAAGTGTAGTGATAATTCAAATTATGCCCCCTGTTACTCCAATATCTTGAAATAAAACCCAGGTTCAACTAGTCTTCATCAGAGGTCATCTAAATACTAATAGTAGGGGTGTTATAGGGAAAAAAGTAATGGTCTAGTACCTTTTTGGTATTCTTGAATCAATTTAAAAATAATGTACATATTCATGTTACGCTTAGGAATTTTTAAATATGATTAAGTCGATTTTTGGGAATAAAACATATTTAAATCACCTTGACTATTTGTTACTTAGTCAACCTAGTTTCCCACCTGTACCTGAATGCAGCATGCGGAGCTGTTGGGATATTCATCCATGATTTGATGCTAGCTGGTCTCTAGCTAGCTACAGGTAACCAAAATGGACTTCAGCTTATTTTTGTCCATTATCTCTTTGATGTTACATTTGCCTTTAAGTCATTTCAAGTTTGTGAAATTACACACAGGCCGTTTGCGACCAGAATGACTTAAAGGTCAGACAAACTCTGGGATTTATTATGCGTCTCTGCTTATTTCTAAGCCCAAATGAGTAACTTCACGTACAGAATAAACTTGAAGTGGTGGTGGTCGGGGCCAACGAACGAACTTAAGATGGAGGTTGGAGGGGAGGAAATAGACCAGTGGACAGACGAACGTAAGTACGTGGGGAAACGAACGAACAAACCTAATGTGAGAGAGAAAGACATGACCGGTAAACCAGGGGACGAACTTAAGGACGAGGGGATCAATACAGGATATTTACGGCACCTTCGTCCGTCACACTCAGAAACTTATCAACCAGCCATGTACCGCCACCCGTTTGTTCAGACCGGGATATGAAGTTCATTGTGCGGTTCTTACGTAAAGCTACACTTGCACATTAAGCATCAACTACTCAGCCGCCCGCCATGTTCAGTCTGTCTGCTTACCTGTATAAATACTTCCGCATCGCTCTTCCCGCCGTTTGCTTTGAACCTGCAGCTCTGGGAGCAGAAAGGCGGCCATACGCCAGGCATCGCGCCAGATGCTTATTAGTTCCCAAAAAGCGATGAAAACCCGGGCATTATCATGAATCAATAACATCCTCACAGGCGAACTTGAAGATTGACCGTTATGCTGCTAACACTTAGCTTCCGTTAACAACTCAGAGGCGGAAGTGAGACGCAAGTAATGTCTCGGCCGGAACCCGGTGAGCTAAATAATAAAACCTAAATTGACGAAGTTTCGAGGCAGGTATATTTTCCTCGAGGAATTTTAATAATGGGGGTACTCGAACCATTCGAGGAATAGTTTCAGCCCTATAACCACTGAAGTTTTAAGCAACCGTTTACCAAGTCGAAATCAATTGCATTGAGGCCTCCTTCTTCCAGTGATTTTATAATATCATATTTTCTAAAGGAGTGATGTTTGTTTTTCCAAATGAAATAAAAATTATTTTTGATGAACTTTTTTAATTATGTTACCACAAATTTCTAAGAATATACGGAATATAGAATATACGGTGGCCCTGAGGTGCAAACCACTTCAACAATTACAAAAATACAGCATTAATCAATTGCGCTACAACATTAGCAAAACGGAAAGGGTTTGTCCCAGTTGGAGACCTGAGAAATCACTGATTGGACGACAGTGCTTTTGAACCGGAAATTATCGCTTGAGGGGTCGGCAAGTTGTTGCAACACGTCATAGTTCTGCAAAGTATTTTAAGTTAATGAATGTTACTGACGAAATCTCTCACACATTATGCTGTGAGAGATATAGGAATGAAAAAAAACTCTAAGGACAATGTTTCAAACTTTTTATGTGATTATTTAATTGTTTTGGGGCACAATAATTACATTTGATATAGCTGATTCTGATAAATTGTTTTTATTGATGCAAACACACCTTTACAGTAGTGTATTCATGAACATATTAACACAATTCCATAATTCATTGTGCATTTGCTATTTCAAGATATGAATAAAAAAAGGTAACTTCATTTTTTTAACTTCATTTGTAGTAGAATATATGGAGTGTGTGTGTTTAATGGAATAAATCTGTCCAAAATGAGCAGTCCATGTCTTAAAAACAGTCTATGTCTCCATACAGGTGCTGGTGTGTGTGCTGTCCAATGGGCTTAACCATGAGGACTGGCCGCAGGTGGTTTCTGATGACATCCATCACCACCTTGAAAGACTCAGGAGCAAAGTGGTGACTCTGAGAGGCCATGCAGAGGGAAGAACTCTGCTGCCTCTTCCACTGTGTGTGGAGAGAGCACAACCCCAAGATATTAGCTTTAGGTTAGAATGTCCTTCTGATTAACTTCCACCACTAAGTGCAGTCATTTTTTGTTTTCAGTCTCTAAACCACTTTATTTGTCATTGTACTGCCGATGTAGCATCTTTTAAATCAGTAGGCTAATTAATTAAAAAGACTGAAAATAAATAATTGCTAAGTTTAGAATTGCATCCATTTGCAGAGTCTATGTTTCCTGAATGACATATTAAAATCGTACTATGGCAGTAATACATTGCGCTATATGAGTTACTTTAGTGAGCATGTTGCTCCAGAGTATCCACAATATAAAAAGGAATCCATTAGTATTGTATAATATTAAGGACAAGAATCCAAAAGGTTTTCAACCTTGGCACATGCTTTAGTTGAGTTTAATTCCATTTTTGATCCAACTTCTGACTTCCGAGCGAAGTGAAACATACCTCTTGCTCTTGGTTTACTATGGTTCACTATATCACAGCTCAGTTTTTGGATGGAAGTCCAAATACTACAATTTTAGCATATTCAAAATACTTCCAATATAGAGATAAATGTTTGCTCTGAAATGTGTCATAGTTTGGAGAAAAGAAGTCAATGTTAGCTAAAGTAGATTAGTGAATAAACTTTTACTTTAAGTCTCCCAATCAGCTTACCAAACTAAAATAAGTTAAGAGGGGCATAGCAGAGGTTTATTTACATTTATGTACTTTTTTTGTACTCTTGTAACCATTAAACAATCTCCCCTGCAGTTCAACCTTATGAGTGGAGACACATTGTTGATGTTACCATTATACAATAGCTTACAATTAAGTATTGGCAAAGATCAATGTAATTTTCACAGGTGGTGGAGCGTTGTTGTCAGCCGCTGAAAGTAACTAAAAAGTTACTTTTAATGTAATTTAGTTACTTTCCAAATCAAGTAGTCAGTCATCTAACAAAATTACTTTTTCAAGGAGTAATCAGTAATCCAATTAAAGTTACTTTTTCAAAGTAACTATGCCATCACTGTTTATTTATTTTAGCTACATCAGAAGTGAAACAGAAAACCTCAAGTTTGCAGTTTATTGTTATTGAGCAAGTTGAACTTACTAAAAATATTTACAACTTAAACAGTAAAGTAAAGAATTACTATATGAAATTTGCCAAAAAGTATTTTCATGCTCCATAGATCAACATTATCTTTTACTCTCACTGCCTGCCTCCCTGTCTTTCTGTCGCAGTCCAAATGGATGGCCACGGGATCATGGCTTGTTATACTCTATTGAAACCCTGATCGTTCAGTGGTCTGGCCAGATCTGGAATGTGCTTAAGAAAGACTCTGGCATGCTTCTGCTTCAGGGAGACCACCCAGGCCCCAACGTGGAGCTCCAATTTTGGGCAACTCAGAGGGAAAACCTACTGGGCATCCAGTCACAGGTATGACATTAACTTAGAGGTTGATACCGAATTTTTACACAAAATGCAGCTAATTTGAACTCTAACAGTTTTCACAGATATACAAGATAAATCTTGCTAAAAACCTTTTACCTGCTGTTCTTGATTTACCTACTTTACTAAGTACTTTTACTTACCTACTTTAGTAAGACAAACATTTTGTTTATATGACAATAACTCAAGTTTGACATAATCAAAGGGAAGTTAACAGCTTACAATCCTGGACTATGTCCCAGCTGCTTAGTCTTTGTGACTTAGTATGTCAGCTGTGTGCCTTTTTGAGCACTGCAGTAATTATAAATGAGTAATATCCCTATTCCTTTGCTATTAATCAGAATTTAATATTTTGCTAATGGGTCCCTGAGTGAAACATGGACATGTAATGAACATTAAAGTGCCTGACTGGAAATAAATAAAATTTAAACTGGGTGAGTGATTGAAAATATGTCATAAGAAATATTGAGACTCCACCTTCTGTAAATTCCTGAACTTTTATAAAATAGCATCCCTGTGACATGTATATTTGGGGACTAGAATAATTTCTTAGAACTTATTTTATTTTTTGTTGTTGGAAAAATCATTGGCCTAGATAATGCTTTGGAATAGCATTTCTGCAATAAAAAGCTTTCTTCTGGATGTAGGTTTCTTTGATTTTGCACTCATATCCAAAGCCTTTATTTCCACACTTTTTAAAAACAAAGTAAAGCGATATGTCACTAATATTAGTTGAACCTGTCTGTAAAGTCATTTGTTTTAATGTTTGCGTTAGTACTGGCTGAAATTTTTACCTTTCATACTTTTGCTAATAATATAAATGGAAACAATCAAAACATAGAAATCATCATTTTTTTTATGTTATTTTCAGATCCAGAGCTCCAAAGTGGAGCAAATCATGGAGATTCTGAGAAGAGTGAAGAGCAGTTACTACTCCGCCTTTAAAGACGTCTGTGTCAAAGTCAATAAGGGTGCTTAACTTTTTTCTAGGATTATAACTTATCCATGTCTTGCAAAAGTAATTATACCTTTTAAACCTTTTTAAAATTGTGTCAGCTTAGAACACATGACATCCACATATGACATGCAAAAGTTTGGGGTTAAAATGGGGAAAAGTTTGAGGGGTTTAATTGCTTTTGCAGAAGGCACTGTCATTTTACTAGAGCAACAACAATAATTTACTTACTTAACATTTATACAATACTACTGCAGCTGTGCTTGAAGCAGAAGACATAGATCTGTACTTGCGACCTCTGAGGAGACAAATCAGTAACTTAGAAGAGAGAAGTTTTCCACAGGTGGAACCTCTACTGCCTCCTCTTTTTCACACGCTTTGTCTCATCTGGAGTCATTCCAAGTACTACTGCACTCCACAGCGAATGGTCGTCCTCTTGCAAGAGTTCTGTAATCTGATCATAGAAAAGGTACTCTGATCATTACTGTATATGTGCATGAGAAATTATGATAAAAGGTCAGAAATTGAACCAAACTGCATGTGTGTCACAGGCCTATGCATACCTGATTCCTGAAGAACTGTTTAAGATGGAACTTGAGGAGGGGATGGAGAGAGTACAAATAAGTATCTCAGTTCTGCGTTCCTTCAAGAAGCTGTTTCACATTTACCGTCAACACATACCTACTTACTACAAGCATGAGAAGGACATTAAGTTGTGGGACTTTCCTGCAACACTTGTCTTCAAGCGTTCAGACTGCATCTTGGAAAGACTGCTTATGATTGAGGTGTGTGTGTTCATAGTCACAGCTCTGTTTTGTGTTTGTGGCAGGGAGGCAAACATGTAGGTTTCAGTCCCAAAAATGACAGCAGAAAAGCTTTATTTGTGTCTGAACAAGGGCTATTAAAATACATTTGTCAGATTTATTTTTAAGTAAACCATATTATGTTTAAATGTATTTATTGATTTGTCAGTATTATTCAACAGCTACTTTTCCCATCTCTTGAATAGGACATTTTTGCAACGGCTTTGGACTTTCTGAAGCTGGAAAAGGTTGAACTTGGTGGATCGAGAGGAAAAATCTTAAGTGAGATGGTGTTCAGCATGAGCGAGGAGTTTCATGACCACTGGCGGAGTCTGAGAGAGAGCAAATACGACCCCTTTGACTACACTAATGATGTGAGATGTGGCTAGGCTGTTGCTGTTTGTCCTTGATGTCGCACTGCTATTTATTCATTAGGCCTCAACAGGTTGTTGTTCACAGTCATTTATATGTGGCATTGACAGGCCTGGCCAAATAATGAAAAATAGTAATTAGATGTTAGTTTTCTGTCCAGCAGTGCACTAATTGAAAGCTAGAAAGGCAAAGTAGTTGCTAAGCAACACGCAAGAACCAGTGACTGGAGTCATTGTTAATCAGGGCATCAATATTTAATTTACTACATGTAAATATTATTTTACAGCAGCTTCCAGTGTGACTCATAACAGAAACTCAATCTGAAATTGATTTGTGTCAGAATAATTCTTTCTCAAGTACAAGCTATTGCAGCCAAAACTGATTAACTGAGCTAAGGAGAGCTTGAAGGCCAGCACTGTAGTTCTAATGGAATAAAAATTGCACAGAAATGTAGATTAAATCTGAACTCCTTTAAATAACACATGAAGTGGGTTTGTCCATCATTTCTTTTTCTGTTGCCCTTTTGTTTGCAGGATTTTGTGTGTCATTACAGACGCTTTGTGGAGCAGAACAAAGATTTTGACCAGAGGCTGGGGACTGTGCTCAATTTGGCCTTTCACTACTCCAAAAACCTAAATTCAGTCTTCAAGGTAAAGGTATTCTTTATTAACATCTAGAAAAATCCAAATGCAACATGCAATATTGAATTTTAAGATTTTATGATAAAAAGGACACAACATCTAACATGTTTCCAGCCATTTGTTATTTAGTATGTTTCTCCTGAGTGTTATTTTTATAGTTCATGGAATTAAAACCTACACATATGTTTTTCTCATCCAGCTGTTGAAAATATTTGGCAGTCTTCTGGAGAGACCCAGAATCCAAGAGTTGTTTTCTCCTAATTACAAAATATTGCTGACTTTGTTCAACCAAGAAATAGACCACTGTCATTTTATACTGGATCAACACAGAGAAAAGGTGAGAGGCCAAACTAAAATATTCTAATGAAGGGTTTTCAAATCTTTCCTTGCTTACTCATTTCTTTTTATGGTCAGACACTTTATGCTTTTAACATTGACGCCTCTAACGCAGAGAGACTTCTAGGGCAGAGCAATGCAGAGATATGCATTGCCCTGCATGTTTTAGATGTCAATCTGTTCAAGGCTCTGGCAAACCTTGATCCTTTTGAGAAACTAATTAAGTAATTTAGATCACCTGCTGTAGAGCAAAAACACATACATCCAGCACTCTGACCAGTGAGGACTGGAGCTGGACACCCCAAAAGGTGTAATGTCATACACAGAGTTGAAACCAGATATTTACATGCTCAATAAGATATTTCTTTTTTCACTCATGGAAATGTAATTAAACAAAAGTTTCAGTGTAACTAAACGTTTGTTTAATCCATTTTCAGTTTGGATTACAAATCTTCAAAGAAAAAAAAAGACATAGAAAGTAAAAAAATAACAAATTGTTGCAAACTTGACTGACCTAAAACTATGAAAGTGTGGTCAGATTTACATATTTGCTCTACAGTCACGCAAGGAAAATGGTTACTGCTAAGTATAAGCAAAATTCATCAGCCACATTAATAATACTGAATTTTATTTCAGCTGCAGTCTGACTGTGCAGTTCTTGGAAAGAACATGCCCTCTGTGGCTGGGAATCTCAAATGGTCACAAGAACTTCGGAGCCGGATCCTGACCAACAGAAGCAATTTCTGCCAGCTACCTCACACGTATGAAGCGACTCTATATTTACCAGGCTCAGAAAAAACACATAAACCTAAAACGCCTCTCAATGTTTAGCATTTATGCAGCAGTTGTATCTCTGTGCATCTGCATACACTATTGCAAAGAATGTTTAAAGCTTCAGAGGACTTCTCTGCAAACTGATTAACATAATAAAAACTATACTTCTGGAGGGTTCTCAGAAGGAGCCACATCCTTTAGAGACTGCTGGTGTCCTTTTATCGCTGCACTGTGGAGAGTCCTTACTCACTGTCTCTGTGCATGGTTTTCCAACTACACAGCAGAGCAGAAAAAGAGCTCCATATGGTAATTAAAGTTGCCCAGGGGAAAATCAGAAGTCCTCTACTACCAGAACTGCATAATTCTTGCTGTTTCAGAAACGTGAAACAGCAGGACACATCACATCCAGAACATGTACTGTTGGACGCCTGTCTTCAAGTAGACATTTTGAATCCCTAAAGACTGAAACCAACAAACTTGGAAACAGTTTTTGTCCATTAGCTGAATGCTGCTAAGTGGTCAATTCGACCTTGTGTATTTTCAGATCAATGATTATGTTTAATTTTAAGCTAATTCTTACTAACAAATAAGTGCAATATTATAATGTGATTGTTGTATTGTCTAGTTTTTTTTAATGAGAATATTGTTTTTATCTGGAGAACTGCACCAAAATACTTTTGAACAATGTTTTATTGTTACAATGAAAATAAAGATTATTTTTTGTAATAAAACATTTTGTGATTGAACTTTAAAACTGTATAGATAACAAAGTTGATCCTTTTCTATTTCACAGGCCTGTTGGGAATGCAGACGCAGATGAGGTCCTCAGGAAGTGTGAACATGCTCTTGAGATTTTGGAAAAGCATGATGAGGAGCTTTTGACTGAGTGGACTGAGGGGCTGGATGATATCTGCCAGTTACATCTCAAAGAGCCACTGTTGACACTGGACACTGAAACGGGCCATTTTCAAGTCAACTTCAGTCCTGCTGTAAGCACAAATAACAATAATGCTCTTAGCAAAAGTATTAATAAGAGCATATTGTTTTAAATTACACTGTCCACGCAAACAATGAATTGAAAAATCTGCCAAATGTAGGCACTTTGTATAAATTCAGAGAACAATAAAGTTAAGATTATCAAATGCATTAAACTATAACTAACTCTGTGGTCTGGTAATCTTGTACTTTTTACAATGTTAGTTTGTGTTCCTTGGTTGAAAAGTAGAAAAATATGTTGGTTTGAAAATATTTACAGCTCCAGAAATTCCATAAACTGTGTTGGCAAGTTAGGGTTAGAGTTAGTTAGGCTAACTCTTATTAACCTGCACTTAGGCTAGTTTGCAGGTTATTTGCAGGTTAGTTATCCAATCAGAAAAGTTGACTAGCAAGTGTTTGTTTTCTTCTTAAATTAAGATACAGGACACCAACCCTCAAAGCCTGGATTTTAGGACACCTGAGTTAAAATATCAGCTACCTTTTTCTCTGATTGGTCACTCACTTTAGCAATTCTATGCACCACAAAAAACGCTTTATACATTTTCATAATGTTAAATGTTTAACGTCATTTTAACATTGCTTTCCCCAGCTGATGTCTGTGCTAAAGGAGGTGAAATATCTGAGCATCCTGAAAGTCCAAAACATTCCTAAAGCAGCTCTTCACCTCTATTCTAAGCAGGAGATATTATACCTGGTGGGTTAATAGCATCCTGACATCACAATGGACATTATGGCAGTTATTGTTGTTCAATGTTTTGTGTTTTGTTGGATATAAAATATATTAATAATCATGCCTGTGCTTCTTTCTGTCATGTAGTACACACAGACTCTGACCTTAGTGACCCAATGGTACAACAAGCTAAAAAGCACCATCTTAGCAGTAGAACTGGGCTTGGTGAAGGATGAAATGGATGAGGTGGCACAACAACTTGAACCAGCCCTTAAGGAACTGACATGGGCTCAGGAGGACCTTTGGGACTTCATTCAAAGTACAAAGCAAGTGGTCAAGGTAGTGAATATTTTGATCAGATTTCAAGGAGATTCATCAATCCGTCATCAGAGGAGGATCTAGAAGCAGAACATAAAGATGTTGTGAATAGCAGAGTAAAGTGAAAGCATACCAACCAACAATAACCTATTTTGAGCACCTTCCTTCTTTAGGAATTGCTTGAAAACTGTTTTTTTTTTCTCTTTTTTTTTCTGTTGTTAGAGTATTTCTAGTCGAGTCCAGAACAGCAAAGTTAACGTTGAAGCCATTCAGGCCCTCATGGTTAAATTCAGCAGCCGGGCTTTCATCACCAGAAAGAATCGTGATTCCTCTCTTCTCAACATAGCCGACATTGAAGACGGTGTTTCCAAACAACAGGCTCTCATCAGCAGTACAGGGGAGCAGATACACAAACTACTGCTGGTATGCTCACGTTTGTTTTCTAGAGCATTAAATAAGGGTCACAAAAAGCTCCATGCATCTTCACATTAACTCTGAGCACTTTTCCTATCTCTGAAGAAATGGATACCCAGAGCTCAATACTGCCTGGATCATGTTTCACGGTGTGGATGCATTGGATTTTTTTGAAAGGGTACCAGAGAGGGTGCTGAATATATATCCAGAACACATGTGGATTTTTCTTTAGGAAAGCATTGGAAAATTGCTTTTACTTTATTTCCACTGTATATTTATGCACTACTTCTTGTTTAACTATAATGTAAAATATCCAAAGAAATCTATTAGAGTTTGTGGTTGTCAGGTAAAAAATTAAAATTAAAATGGTTAAAATGGGGACTGCCCAGTGGTGCAGCTGGTAGAGCTGTTGCCTTGCAGCAAGAAGGTTCTGGGTTCGATTCCCGGCCCCGGTCTTTCTGCATGGAGTTTGCATGTTCTCCCTGTGCATGCGTAGGCTCTCTCCGGGTACTCCAGCTTCCTCCCACAGTCCAAAAACATGACTGTCAGGTTAATTGGCCTCTCTAAATTGTCCCTAGGTGTGAGTGTGTGTGTGCATGTTTGTTTGTCCTGTGTGTCTCTGTGTTGCCCTGCACCAGCAACCCTCCCGACCCCAGTAAGGGACAAGGGTTTAGGAAAATGAATGGTTAAAATGGGTTTAAATACTCTTAAACCAATAACTGTTTTTGTTCACTGTGATCCAGGAGAACCAGTCCCTGCTGGGTGTGACAGATCAAAACAGCTGTGAATGGCGTGCATACACCGAGTACGTGGACCGTATGATCGTGACGGGCTTCTCCAACGCAGTACGCTGTTCCCTGCAGTACTTTGTAGACAACACAGATGCAACTCAGCGCATTACACCCCTCTTTGAAATAAAGCTCATACTCAACAGCAATGAAATGACCTTTGACCCTTCACTCGACTTGAGTCTCGATGGAAACTTCTACGATACTGTGGACAAAATGGTGGCCAACATTTCAAGTATGGCATCCTTCATACCCAGAGTGGCAAAACACAAGCAGCTGGATAACTATCAGGTAATATACATTTAAATTGTGTATTCACTGTGAAAATAAATTGCCTTACAGAAATAGTCATCGGATTTTCAAATCTTTCAAGATCTGAAATTTGTGGCAAGTGTCTGTGAGAGTTATATGTATTCAATATGAGATATCAAAATTAAATAAAGCAAATATTCCCCTAATGTTTGTAGGAGACAGGTCAGGTATTAATTTGTAAAGAAGTTTGAAGCACTGTTCAAAACAATATTCCGAGGTTTCAAACTTGAAAATGTATTTGTTCTTAAAGCTCCTATGCTATGTTATAAAGACAAATAGTAAGAAAACTCAGTTTTTCAGAACATTTTCAAGACTGCATCCAATTAGCACTAATAAATTGTTTTGTGTTAGTCACAGTTACTGTATGACCTAAAATCGCATATTTGTGGTTGTAAAGTAATAAAACTGAAATGGTTTCGATGTATGCAAAGTTTTGCAAAACCCTTTGTTACCCTGACTTCTCATCCTTCAGGTTGACATAGATGAAATGGAGGATTTGTCAGAAATGTGTCATATTATCCGCTCACGAGCAAGAGGCGCGGTGGCCAAGGTAATTCGCTTTTCTAGAGACTTATGTATTATTTATTTAGCACACAACCATAAACATTGTGTTGATTTTCAGGTCAGGGAGTATCAGGCTTCATTTTCTAGCTACCGATACCTTTGGACTGATGACAGGTGAGAGGATTTGTTTTATGAAATTTCCTCTTTGCAGCGATCTGTATTTATTTATGTTGTCCTCCTTTTTTATCTCGCTCTTTCAGGTCTGAATTTATGAGGCAGTTTCTACTTTATGGCCACGTGTTAAGCACGGAGGAAGTCGAACTGTATGCTGACTATGAACTGAAAAAGAACCCACCCACCTTAGAAAACTTTAAAGATCAAGTGTGTTCTGCTTATGTGACTAAATTGTTCATATTGTTATACTAGCATTCAGAGAACCTAATAATGCAATGAGAGTAACTGGATGATTTCCTCATCTAGATTAATCTTTTTGAGTCTCTGTATGTTCGGGTGAGCAAAATGGAGGACAGGACGGTGTTTTGTGGCTGGCTGCAGCTGGACATCCGTCCCTTCAAGCACACACTCATGAATGTCATCAAAAAGTGGAGCTGGATGTTTAAAGAACACCTTCTGAACCATGTAAATCAAAGGTGAGACAAACACAAACAAGGACTTCTTATTCACCACAGAAATCATTTGCAGAAGTACAAAATAGTTAGAGAAATAGATTTTGAATTTTTAATGTAATAGTCATAATTTTGGACCATTGGCAAAAATCCAGACTCCAGATATGACAATCAAGATTCCTTTTGCCCCAAAACCCCCAATGAGTTTTCTTTTCAAGCTCTATATTTTTATACATATACACATTTACTGTAGTCTTTCTTCCTTTCTCATGTCAACAAATATTTTAACCCAACCAGAGTTTTAGCATGTCAACCTTAACATTCTGCTCCAAGCAGGGGTTTTTATCTCAGTTTAGAAAGCTGCCCCAGTGTTCTGACAAAGAATTACCAATAAAGCTCTTAGATCCATCATTCATATCCACAGATATACAGTATTTAACTCAACTCACATTCTCAATAGACTCATGTCTTCTTCCTGCAGATTTTAGGTTGAGGGGCTTAGTTCAGAGATAATATTAGCTTGTGTTTGTCTTAATGTGATTCATTGATCATTTTGCTCCTCCCAACACATTTCGGGTGTTTCAGTTCATCTTTGGTTGACAAAGGCTGCACAAAAATGTGTTCTTCTTTTCCACATCCTAAAACTTAATAAGTTTATCTAAGATTTTCTTTATTATATTTTACGATTCTTCACCATTTGCTTTCCATATCGCTTCGTTCCTCAGTTTTAAAATTCCTTAGAGTTTTGTTCTGTTCTTTTGCATATATGTATTTATACTTTGCTCTAAATTCTCATCTTTAGTTTTATTTGTTAAATGTACATCTTAAGAGACTCCCTTTTTTCTTTCTTGGTTCACCATCTGAGTCTCTGAGTTGTTTGCAACAACTTGTCACTAGCAGTTTTCTGTGTTCCCTGATTGACCCACTAGGCTTCTTCAGTGTCTCAGCTTACCTTATTCTATATGATAACTCATGAAATACTTGTTTTACAATCTTTATTGTTTCACAGTGTGAAGGAGCTGTCCCATTTTCTCGAGGACACAGTTGGAGGTCTCTCTACAAAAGTATCAGATGGGGATTATGCAGGGTTGGTGAGCATAATGGGACACCTCATGGCCATCCGAGATAGACAGCTCAGTAATGAACAGCACTTCAAACCACTCAAGTCAACAGCAGAGCTGCTCAAGTCATATGGTCAGCAACTTCCAGAGAGTGTCTACACACAGCTGGAGGTATGTTCCAGTACAAAATACAGAAAGGGCTTTGTGTGGCCATCAGCACCTGAAATTCTTCACTCCTATTCTCCACAACATAGGAGCTGCCTGAGAAGTGGAAAGGTGTCAGAAAAATTGCCTTCACGGTCAAACACGAAGTTGCACCACTGCAGTCAAATGAAGTTTCAGTGATACGCAGAAAATGTGTTCGGTTTGAGGTGAGGCTAGGTGTGAGCAAGGTCAGATGTCGGTCTGGAAACCACCCACAAAGAGCTTGATATCTGATATACCTGGATTAACTTCTGTCCTTCCTTTCCTGCATTATTTATGTGACCTGGCTACCAGGGTCCGCACATTTATAGACTTTGAACTGGAAGCAGATTTACATGCAGATTTTCCAAATGTTCACATTTTAGGTGAAGCAGCATGAGTTCAGAGAGCGATTTCGTACTGAATCGATCTTCAAGATAAATGTGGAGGAGCCATATGAGCTGATTGATAAGGTGAGCCAAGGAAAAAGTTAATTTGCAACATACCATAAAAACTGTTATAATAATGAAACTAGAAGAGGTGCAACAGCATCTGAACCACCAACCTTCTCTCTAGTGTCATCAGTCAGTTGCAGGGATTGAGATGGAAATGAAGAACCTGCAGGACACGGCTGATTTATTTGAGGTCAGCTTCCCAGAATACAAACAGCTGCGCCAGTGTCGCTCTGATATCATACTTGTCAAAGCAGTCTGGGACATGATCATTTTTGTAAAGGTACAAACTATCAGACATAAAATATATTCTAATTTTTTTTAGTAGTCTTTTAATACTGTGGTTTAGAAAAATATTCTAAAATTTGCCAAAAAATCTCTTCAATATTAGACAAGTATAGAAGAGTGGACAAAAACTCCATGGAAAGAGATCAACGTTGAGCTGATGGACATGGAGCTCCGACGTTTCGCTAAAGTACGAGATGCATATATTTAAGAAGCCAGACTTGATTTTACTTGTGGTAATGAAAACCGTGTTCACATTCATGCTCTCACTGCACTGCTGCTTCTCTTTGCAGGAGATGAAGATGCTAGATAAGGAAGTGCGAGCGTGGGACGTTTATCTGGGTCTAGAATCCACCGTGAAAAACCTGCTGACCTCTCTGAGAGCTGTCAACGAGCTGCAGAACTCTGCCATCAGAGAGAGACACTGGCAGCAGCTTATGAACACTACAGGAGTATGAGAACCGATAGGCTCCTGCTGTGCTGTGTTTCTGCATGCTTTGAATGCAGCTGTTCTGCAGACTTATCTCTAGGATCAGATATTCGGATCACAACCACAGCACAGCAGGTCTCCTTTCTGATCCTCAGGTACGTTTTGTGATGGGAGAGGGCACCACCTTGGGGGACTTGTTAGAATTACAGCTGCACCGTGTAGAGGACGAAGTTAAAAACATAGTGGACAAAGCTGTAAAAGAAATGGGCATTGAGAAGGTAGGAACCAGGGAATTTATGCTGTTTGTAAAAATAAAAAGTTGCCGAATACAAACTTAAAGAAAAGTTGCATGTTGAGTCTGCCTTGCTTCAAAGAAGTGTCAGTAAGAAAGTGCCAACATTTCTGTATTATTCCTATTGAACTATATCTATTTGAAATATAGATTCTGGCAGAGATAACACAGACCTGGAGTGTCATGTCGCTGTCATATGAGACTCATAACAGCACTGGAACACCTTTGCTCCGAGCTGATGAGAA
Source organism: Phalloptychus januarius (assembly GCA_902982915.1). NCBI lineage: Eukaryota > Metazoa > Chordata > Actinopteri > Cyprinodontiformes > Poeciliidae > Phalloptychus > Phalloptychus januarius. The sequence continues at coordinate 8,546,821 of CADWAE010000466.1, read as the reverse complement.
TCTAATTGAAACGTTGGAAGACAACCAGGTTAGTTCTTTAAATTGATTCACTCATCGTATTGATGAAGATTCCCAGACATCCAAGACTTGATCATTTTAAGTGATTCAGTAGAATGCACCCTTCTGTTTCTTCAAGTCTTTAGAGCTTTCTTTTTTTCAAAAGGCTTAAAGCATCAGCCTCTATTCATACCTCTGGAGCAAAAGTTTCAGAGGTACATTTCTAAGGCACTACATAATGTTGCTTTGCATTTCTGTTAAACAAACTACGCTAAAGCACACTTTGAGAGCTTTGGCGACTCTTTGAAATCAGAGTTATCCAATCAACAACAACAACAAAAAGATGTGTGACTGCATCAGATCAGCTTTCTACAAGATCTGTGAATCTGCATATTCACTTACCTTCAGGTGCAACTCCAGAACATCCTGATGAGCAAATACGTGGAGTATTTCCAGGCAGAAGTGAGTGGATGGCAGAAGAAGTTAATGGTAGCTGACCTCGTTATCTCAACCTGCATGTCAGTTCAGAGGACTTGGGCCCACCTGAACAGCATCTTCACCAACAGCGATGACATTCGCTGCCAGCTGGCCGACGTTGCAGAGAGCTTTCAAGGAATACACACTGACCTTCAGGTTAACACCCAGCCTAACACGCATTCATACTTCTTTTTTTTTTAATCCCCTCATCTTGTTTTTTGTCTCATTTTTTTAGAGTTTGATGATTGAAGTGGTGCAGGACAGTAATGTGGTGAAGGTCACCAACAAGCCTGGGTTCCTAGAGAGCCTGGAGGCCTTACAGCAGAGGCTATCTGTGTGTGAGAAGGCCCTAGCTGAGTATTTGGAAACAAAGAGACTCACATTTCCCAGATTTTACTTTGTCTCAGCTTCAGATTTGTTGGAGATTGTGTCAAAGGGAACACAGCCCAAACAGGTGTCACATTTTATTGGTACTGTCTTAAAAACAATTGATCCATAAAATGTTACCACAGGGCATTCATAAATAACATATTTTGACTCGGTATGTGTGCGGAGTACTATAGTGTGCTTCGCATAGTTTTAAATAAAGAAAACTGATTGCTTTTATACGCATGTGTGTAATTTTCAGGTGACCCGCCATTTATTGAAGTTGTTTGACAACATAGCAGACCTTCGCTTCAAGGACTCAGACAACGCCGGAGAAGAGGATGAAGATGGAGCGGCAGTTGCTATCGGGATGTACAGCCGGGAGAGAGAATATGTTTCTTTCTCAGAGCCGTGTATCTGTGAAGGACAGGTAATCTATATATCTATAAACAAAGCTCACATATAAATATGTCTATAAACACATAACCTTTTGTTCTCCAGGCAGAGTGTTGGTTAAATGCCCTGGAGAGCAGCATGCGCTGCACAGTCAGGAAAGAAATACAGGAGGCCGTTGGTGCCTATGAGGACAAACCGCGAGATCAGTGGCTTTTTGATTATCCTGCACAGGTTTGTGTTTTTGCGTATTTGTAGATTTTGAAACATGCATTGGTTCTCTTTAATCAAAAACAGATGTGGATTTGAGTAACGAAAAGATGGTTGGAAAAGTTCCTCATTTGATATTTTAAACCATACCTGTACTGACCAGCATATGAAGATTAAAGGATTGATAAAGGGGGTTGATAGCTTGAGGCAGTCATCATTTATGTCCCATACACTTTTTTATTTTCATCAGCCACTCCTGCAGAATTTGAGCTATGAATGAATTATTATGTTATATAATAGCTTATTATTTTAATATAATATTTTCAAAATATAAGAGTTTTACATATACAAAATAAAGTCCTAGATCAGGTGTCACACTGAGTCTGGTATATATATGGAGCAGTGTTTTTCCACCTGATCCAAGTCAATCTCTTTTCTATTCTGTAGCCCAACTCAAATTCATACGATAACATTGTTTTGAGTTCAGAACATTTGCATCTGAGAAGAACTGAGCTCAGTAAGAACTGTCTATTTTAGAAACGTACTTTTTTCTATAATGCTCTGATTTGTCAAATCAATTAATTAAAGGTATTGTTAAAAATTTCCCATTAAATTTCAGTTTACTGCAGCAATTAAATTCAAGATATCCTGTTATGCAATGAATCCCTATAATCTTAAAAGCAAATTTCCATAGAGAAATATTGATAATCCTTGCAATTTGTGTAGAAGTAACTGCATCCTCATTTTGTGCTTTATTTGACAAGTTTAGTTCAATTCAACACTAAACAATGTTACATGTTAAAAAACATGTAACTTTGTTTTGTGCAAAGGTTTTCAAGCCACAGGCTAATTTGCAAACCCAATCTTCGGCTGGACTTTTATTAAAAGACAGAGAAGTAAGACCCTACTGGTGCATGTTCTGTTTTCTTTTTTCCCCATAAATAGGTGTCATTAACTGGTAGTCAAGTGTGGTGGGCCACAGATGTGGGGATCGCCTTTGAGAGGGTGGAGGAAGGATTTGAGACAGCTCTCAAAGACTACAACAAAAAACAAGTAGGGTCAGAAAGTCAGACTTTTTTCATACTGGTAGGTCTACAAAGAGGCACTTTTATTAAGTAATTTTTGTCAATCTCAAGATCACACAGCTCAACTCACTGATCCACATGTTGCTTGGGGATTTAAGTCCTGGAGACAGACAAAAAATAATGACCATCTGCACCATTGATGTCCACGCTCGAGATGTGGTTGGCAGTCTCATCACTCAAAAGGTATCTGAAACAGACCTTATTTGAATGATAGACTTACAAGTTATTGGAATCTACTGTTGGTTTCACTGTGTTCACCTCTTAGGTGACGAACGCACAGGCATTCGCATGGCTGTCTCAGCTGCGCCATCGCTGGGATGAAGAAATAGGACACTGTTGTATCAACATTTGTGACGCCCAGTTCCAGTTCAGCTATGAGTACCTGGGAAACACAAACAGACTGGTTATCACCCCACTTACTGATAGGTAGTAAACCTCAAAGCTAATGATATTTATTTTATAGAAAGCAGATTTTAAACCTGAAGGAGGTATTAATAAGGGGCTCCCACTCTAGAATTATTAAAAAGTAGAAAGAGTCCACATTTAAATGCATATTTCCGTGAAATAGAAAATTGTTCTTGTTTTTCCTACTACATGCAATGACTTGCAAAAGTAGTCATATGTTCCAAACCTTTTTCACATTTATCATGATGCAACCATAAAGTTTTATGTATTTTACAGGGATTTTGTGGGATAGAGCAGAAAAAGAAGAGCATAATAAGTTTTAGTGTGGTATGTCTTTTATTCCTTTGCAAATGTAGCTAGTTAAATCTTTACCAATTAACTGCTCAAACTCCAGCATTTGGATAGAAATCAGCAGAGAACATACATTTTAAAGTCTTGCCAGATATTCTCAGTTGTACTTGGGTCTGGACTTTGACTGGACCAATCTAACATTCTTCATTTTGTTCTTGCTGTTTTTGTAGCTGTTGTCCTGCTGGACGATAAACCTTAACTCCACTCTCAAGTTTTTTCTTTTGAATCCATCTTCATGACAACTCACACCAGCTTCTTTCTCCCTTTGTTCATCACATTAAATATAAAAAATAAAACGGTTGTGTAACGTGACAAAATGTGAAAAAGCCTAAGTGTTAGAATTACTTCTGCAAGTTAATATAGTCACATTTTTCTACTATGATTAATATCGATGAATCTTCAATACTTTTATTGTAATGCCCCAGTGGTTAAAATCCTCATTGTTAGGATCCTGGTTTTTGACTTTGCTTTCTGTATCAATCTTAAATCTCAACACCACCACAATCAGGTGTTACATAACCCTGACCCAGTCCCTCCATTTGACTATGAGTGGTGCCCCATCAGGCCCGGCTGGCACGGGTAAAACAGAGACAACTAAAGATCTGGGACGCTCCCTTGGTATCATGGTGTACGTGTTCAACTGTTCAGAGCAAATGGACTATAAGGTATGATATACATCAAAAGTGTTCTTCCCAATTTCTGCTGTGGCAGTTTTTCCTTCAACTATCTAAAATGATTGATGCTCTGTATTCTGCATCCTTCTCCTGTCTGTGTCCTCAGTCCATAGGTAATATCTATAAGGGACTGGCTCAAACAGGAGTGTGGGGCTGCTTTGATGAATTCAACAGGATCTCAGTGGACGTCCTGTCTGTGGTAGCTGTGCAGGTCAAGACTATTCAAGATGCTGTGCGCAACAAAAAACAAAGGTATGAATGCATCTATCACGGATGCGTTGTACTTTTTTATTGGCTTTGATCTGCCCAAATTAATTTGTTTATTCTTGCAGATTTCAGTTTCTGGGTGAGGAAATCGAGCTGAAACCAACAGTGGGGATCTTCATCACTCTGAACCCGGGCTACGCTGGAAGGGCAGAGCTCCCAGAAAACCTTAAGGCTCTGTTCAGGTATAATTTCAAGATAAATAGAGGCTTTCGGTGCAAAGAAAGCCTCTCTTTAGCCTCTATATATACCACTAATTTCTTATCTCGTACCTAATTCCCTAAAATTCAGGCCCTGTGCAATGGTGATCCCAGACTTTGAACTAATCTGTGAAATCATGCTGGTGGCTGAAGGGTTCATTGATGCACGTCTGCTGGCACGAAAGTTCATCAGTCTCTATACTCTGTGCAAAGAACTGTTGTCAAAACAGGTACGCACATCAAAATATGTAAAATTCCATGACATTAAATTTATTTGAAAAATGTTTTGGCGTGCTCTTAAAAAGTTGTATGTGAAGATTTTTTATGACTGATAGTCATTATTTAAGTTTTGTGTTTATATTCCAACTCTTTCTATTTCCCTTTTGATAAACTAAAATAAAAAATAGCAAGTTACTATGAATACTATTATCACTGACAGTTTTACTGATCTTTTATGTTTACGCATTTAAATGTAGACTGACATAACAAAATACACATATTAGTAGTCTAATTGTTAATTTTTTTTTTACTTACACAGCCTAAATTTCCTTGTGTTTTTTAGGATCATTATGATTGGGGTTTAAGAGCTATAAAATCAGTCCTGGTTGTAGCTGGGTCCTTGAAGCGTGAGGAACGTGACAGACCTGAAGAGCAGGTGAGCATAACTTCTGTTTCTGACTGAAACATCTGCTTTACATAGTGATATTTTTTTTCAGGTGTTTTAACCCTTTTCTGATGATTTCAAGCTTCAACACTTTTTCTTCAGGTGCTGATGCGAGCGCTGAGGGACTTTAACCTGCCGAAGATAGTAACCAGCGATGTGCCCATTTTCCTTGGGCTGATCAGCGACTTGTTTCCTCAGTTGGATGTGCCCAGGAAAAAAGATCTCACTCTAGAAAACGCTGTTCGTCAGTCAGTCAGTGAGCTGCGTCTCCAACCTGAAGAAAATTTTATCCTTAAGGTTTGCAGTTGTACCGCATTCTTTCCACTTTTGATGGAATGACTGAATAGAGCTTGGTGATACATTCATTGTATGACATACATTTTAAACCAAATCTGTGCTGCAATTTTCTCCACAATGTTGACCTCAACCTAAAAAGAAATGAGTTTTTAATCTAATAAAATGTGAAAATGGAGAGTGGGATGCACCCCACATCCAAATACATATGTGTGTGTGTATATATATGTATATATCTATATATACTGTGTAAATATATATATATACACACTGTGGGAGTCAAGTGAAATTTGAAAAATGTAACATTTTAACTTTTACTTTGACGTTATGTCAGACTGTGTTTGTTTAACTATGAAATGCTGCAATTAATATTTCCATGTTTATGTGTTTTCAGGTGACTCAGTTGGAGGAACTGCTTGCTGTCAGACATTCTGTATTTGTCGTGGGCGGGCCTGGAACTGGAAAAAGTCAGGTTAATAACTTCATCAATGGCAATAAAAACAAAACTACATTTTTGTTTTCATTTTTAAAGATTTTCCAAGTGTTTTAACCACTTATCTTGTACCTAACCAACATAACTGTTGACATATGTTCCATCCATCCATCCATCCATTTTCCTTCACCCTTGTCCCTTACTGGGGTCGGGAGGGTTGCTGGTGCCTATCTCCAGCTATTGTTTCAGGCGAGAGGCAGGGTCACCCTGGACAGGTCGCCAGTCTGTCACAGGGCAACACAGAGACACACAGGACAAACAAACATGCACACACACACTCACACATAGGGACAATTTAGAGAGGCCAGTTAACCAGACTGTGGGAGGAAGCCGGAGTACCCGGAGAGAACCCACGCATGCACAGGGAGAACATGCAAACTCCATGCAGAAAGACCAGGGCCAGGAATCGAACCCAGAACCTTCTTGCTACAAGGCAACAGCTCTACCAGCTGCGCCACTGGGCAGCCTTGACATATGTTATTTTATTAAATTAACTGTGACGGAAGAGTTGTTTTCTTTGAGTTTTATCGTTTTTAGCTTTTGTTTTTTGTTTATTTTACAGATCTTGAAGACCCTCCACAGAACATATTCTAACATGAAGAAGAAGTCAGTATGGACTGATATCAACCCCAAAGCTGTAACCACAGATGAGTTGTTTGGATATCTGCATCCTGCTACCAGAGAGTGGAAAGATGGTGAGAGGCTTAAACACTTTTTACAAAGAATTAAATAAACACATATTATAGTCAATATAAACACAGATCCTGTTAAGTTTGAGTTATTCCAGCTCATAGCATAGTTAATTTCTAAACCTTGTTTGAGAATTACTTAAACATGATATAAACATTAGGGGTTTTTGTAGTTTGATAGTTAATAGATTTTGCTCCATATTAAACTCATTATTTCCTTTGTTAGGTCTATTCTCCAACACCATGAGAGAGTTGACCTCAGTGACCCAAGATGGACCAAAATGGATAGTTTTAGATGGGGACATTGACCCCATGTGGATTGAGTCACTAAACACAGTTATGGATGACAATAAAGTGAGACATCATTAATTAATACTAACTTTATGTTGGTGTTTTGCTACATTATATGCACAATGTGTCTAAAACACACCCAGGTCTCAACAACAAGCCAGAAGGAGATATGTGCAAAATATGGAAGCTGGAAGGTTAAGAAAACATAAAAAGGGAGAATGGTCAATGACATTACTATCAATATTTTGTGAGTTGCCTTTTAAAGTTGCAGTAGGCAACTTACATAAAAATATTTCTAACTGCTATATGTCTATAGCAGTTAGAGAAAACCACATTATACATTTAATGCATATTTTTATTTATATTTTATTCCAAATCACTGAATTGGGATGTTGTTTTTTCAGCATATACTGTATACTTATACTTCCAGTCCTCTTACTCCTCAGGTTCTGACTCTTGCCAGTAATGAACGGATCAGTTTGTCTTCCTCCATGCGTCTGCTCTTTGAGATCTCCCATCTGAGGGCGGCTACCCCAGCCACAGTGTCCAGGGCAGGAATCCTCTTCGTCAACCCACAGGACCTTGGCTGGAGCTCGTAAGACTCCAGGGATAACCCTAACTCACACCATAAAGTATGTATTGGTTGTTTTTACACATCGCATTTCACAGGTATGTGGCAAGTTGGATAGATACCCGACAGGCCCAATCAGAGCGGGCCAACCTCACCATTTTGTTTGATAAGTATGTGCCTTACTGCTTGGAGGAAGTCCGCTGTAACCTGAAAACCATCACCCCCATTCCAGAAAACAGCATGGTACAGGTTGGTCTTCTCAATAATTCCAAGTCAGAGGCTCTTTTTTGTTGTCCCTTCAAGTACACTGTAGCATCTCTATATTTTGGTCAATCAGACTCTCTGCTCCTTGCTGGACTGTCTGTTGACTGAGGACAACACTCCACCTGACTCCCCCCGAGAACTGTACGAGATCTACTTTGTCTTCGCCTGTGTCTGGGCCTTCGGAGGCGCTCTCTTTCAGGATCATGTGTGTAGTGATCAAGTTATCACATGATCATGAACTGACATTAATACACATTATTACACCACTTCACACAATTATATCCATTTCAGCTGAATGATTACCGCACTGAGTTCAGCCGCTGGTGGTCTAAAGAGATGAGAGCTGTAAAGTTTCCTTCCCAAGGCTCAGTCTTTGACTATTACATTGATGCTGAGACGAAAAAGTTTGCACCTTGGAGTGAGAAAATGCTGCCGTTTGAGCTGGAACCCGATGTCCCATTGCAGGTTTGTGATTGTGATTACAAATATTCTACATGTTAGTATCAAAGTCATTGATTTAGGGTAACATGTAGCATCTATTTTCAGACAGTGCTGGTTCACACCCCAGAAACCATCTGTCTAACATACTTCATGGACTTGCTCCTACAAAAAGGAAAACCTGTCATGTTGGTGGGCAACGCAGGCGTGGGCAAAACCATCCTGGTGTCTGATAAAGTCACCAAACTAAAAGAAGACTTCATGGTGGCAAAAGTGCCCTTCAATTATTACACCACTTCAGCCATGCTACAACGTAAGAACCGCTACAACACTAGAAATGGTTACAATAGTGGATTATCAAACTGAAACCAAGAATGGAAGCATGATGAGTTTAGAATAATTACTGTGCTTTGCAGAAGTATTCAAACTCCCTAAATATTTGTCTTGTTAGGTACAGATTTCATTGTATGTTAATTTATTTCTATGCAATAGACTATTAAGAATTAGTGCATAATTGTGACATATAGAGAAGAATTATACATAGTTTTCATGTATGCTTATTATAGAGCCTCTTTTCTCTGCAATTATAGTTGCAAGTCTTTGATGGTATCCCTCTTCCAACTTTGTACATCTAATTACTGAAAGCTTTGCTAATGTTTCTTTTCCAAATGGTTAAGTTTAGTCAAATTGGATGGATAGTATCTGTGACCATTAAGTTTCAAGCCTTATGAAAAAACTTTAGTAATCTGCATGTTAAGTGTTGAAGTTGAACCTTTGCCTTGTCACAAGTCTTTTCTTGCCTGTAACATGTTTTCTTCCAGGACTGGTCTAAAGGTATCTCCTTCCCATCACCTTTGACCAACTTCCCTATTCTGCGTTGTCATGGTGATTGTGACTGTCAGGATGATGTACACTTGTGGGACCAGAGGATCTTCTTCTTAATGCTTGCTTTTCTTAATGCTTGCAAACTCTATGTGAAACTACCTTTTTTCAACATCTCTTTTATTTACTAGTCTTCCAAAAAGTTCACTGTTGGTTTGTTTAGTCCACAAGAAATAGTGAACTGTTTGCAGATCCTCCCACATTAATTGTGGATCTCTGCTGTTCCTCCAGTCACAACAATCCCATTAGCTGCTTTTATTGAAAAAGTATGTGGTTGCAGTGGATCTTGTTCAGGATTATCAAAATAAAAAGGTTTTGCAAACATTGCAGACCACACTTTTTAGATCTTAAATGTGTAAAAGAAATTGAAGGATGTGATTTTATTTCCACTTGAGAATTATGTAATACTTGGTATTTGTCATCACATAAAGTCCCAAAAAATACATTACAGTTTGTGGTTGCAATGTGACAAATGTTGCAGCACATTCCCTTCACATGTTATCATTTGGTGATATATACCAAATGATGTCTTAGTTTCTAAGTCTCTCCATGTCCTTCAGGTGTTCTGGAGAAACCTTTGGAGAAAAAAGCTGGTCGTAAATTTGCTCCTCCTACCGCTAAGAGGCTCATCTACTTCATAGATGACCTCAACATGCCGGAGGTAGATGCCTATGGGACTGTTCAACCACATACACTCATTCGCCAGCATCTTGACTATAGTCACTGGTAAATATTACAAAAAAGTCAAGGAGCGCCACTGTTTAAATTTATAGCCACAATTCAGTCCAGCAATTTACCTAGAGTGTAGTGGTTTATCTAAATCCAAATTACTGAAATGTCTTAGGTATGACAGACAAAGACTGGTCCTGAAGGAAATACACAACTGCCAGTATATCACCTGTATGAACCCTACAGCTGGAAGCTTCTCTATCAACCCCAGATTGCAGGTACTGCATCCTTTATTCACCATAATTTACATGCGCCATTATATTGACAGTTTGAAAGATTTTAGTTGAAAAAGTAAAAAAAATTGCAATAGTTGTAACAAAAATATGCTTTGCTCTTTTCCAGAGACATTTTGCAGTGTTTACAGTCCATTTCCCTGGTCCTGATGCATTGGCTACCATCTTCTCCAGCATCCTATCAGCTCACTTCCTTCAAGGAGGATTCAGCTTTGGAGTCTCTCGTTCAGTTGGAACTCTCATTCAGGTTCACCTACAGCTTCAGAGCAACATTTGTCTACTTATTCATGTGGATATGTTTAAACCTTTATTTTTGTTGTTGTTTGTTTTCTCATTTAGGCAGCTATCTGTCTTCATCAAAAGATTAGCCAGAACTTCCTCCCAACAGCCATACGCTTCCATTATATCTTCAACCTGAGAGACCTCTCCAATATATTCCAGGTAGAAAATAATGTACACCGTCTACCAAATGTATAAAAATTAATAAACACCTGGAGATGTGTATTGCTCAGTTGTTTATTCTGCAAAATTAGTGATTTTCTAAAATGTAATTTGATGTTTTGTCCATGATTTCTTGGTGCGTAGGGTATTCTCTTTGCCCTGCCAGAATGTATCCGTTATCCCATGGACCTGGTCCATCTGTGGCTCCATGAGAGCTCCAGAGTCTACTCTGACAAGCTGATGGAGGAGAAAGATGTTGAACTCTTTAATAAAATATTGCTGGACACTGGGAAAAGATACTTTGAGGTAATAGTGAATGCTTTTGTCTATATAGTAACATTTCTGCACAGTCAAAAAACATTCCCGAAATTTAAGTATTTTTGAAGATCAGAAAACAGACTGTGGAAAATATATTTTTATTTCCACACTTTAGTCTTACTCCTATTGTCATCTCTTCTCAGGGAATAGATGACTCCATGTTTATCCATCAACCTCTGGTGTACTCTCACTTTTTCCAGGGAGTAGGAGAGCCACGTTATCACCAGGTATGACATTATTCACTCATGTATGTCTTAAAACTCATAGCCTCCTCAATCTGCACTTCGTAAAGCTCCGGCAAACCAATGAAGTAGTTTTTAACAGACTCCTAACAGAACAGTTTCATCACTCTTAGATCTTGGGGTTAAAGTGATGCCGTCATGTCCTTCCTAAGAATGGTTGCACCAAAATTTGCTAACTTACTAACTTTCTCTTTAAAAGGGTAACCAACTGTTGTTGTTTTTCTGAATGTTGCTGTTGTGACACCTGCACAGCGGATCTTTAAGTAACTTTGCTCTTTTCTCGATTGTCAGGCTTCAGACTGGGAGAAGCTTCAGAAGACACTGGCTGATGCTCTGGAGCATTATAACGAGCTGCATGCCGTCATGGACCTGGTACTGTTTGAAGAAGCGATCCAACATATGTAAGAAACCCGTGCAGACAACTTTAGCCATTGACCTATACCAGCCTAAAACATAAACATAAAAGGAATTACCTCTAATGTTGACAACAGGCAATTCGTGTTAAATTCTTCTATTTTGCTTCAGTTGTCGGATCAGTCGCATCCTGGAGGCGCCTTACGGTAACGCCCTTCTGGTCGGGGTAGGCGGCAGCGGAAAGCAGAGTCTATGTCGACTGGCTGCATTTCTTAGCTCGCTGGAGGTCTTTCAGATCACACTACGTAAAGGATACGGCATCAATGACCTAAAGGTGAAAATTGTAAATCTGCAACAAATACAAAACACATCAAAGTCTGTCACTCATTTTTGAGCTTCTTTTCTTACAACCATGTTTCAGAAAGTAACAATATTTTCATCGTCTTTCTTGCTTTTATTTAATATATGTATGTTGGAACAATCTGCAGAGCGATATAGCTGCCTTGTACATAAAAGTGGGAGTGAAAAACATTGGAACGGTCTTCTTACATACCGATGCCCAGATTCCAGATGAACGCTTCCTGGTGCTCATCAATGATATGCTGGCCTCAGGTTTGTTTACTGTTCTTTTAAGGCACCAATGTCAAATGTGATTACATTTGACATTTGGATTTTTAGCCTAGTGGTTATTTTTTATAATGTTCAGCATAGCAAGGTCCTTTAAATAAGGCTAGAAGGTAAAACAACATTTTAAAAATCACAGAACTGGACCATTTTTTGATAGCTATAAACCATTTTATGATTTTTGATTCAGACAACTTTGTCAATCATATCAGGTTATTTATTTTATGTTTTAGGCAATAGTGTGAAAAATAGATTCTTTGCATATATATGTGTGTTTCAGGAGACATTCCTGACTTGTTCAACGATGAAGAAGTGGATATGATTGTAGCATCGATCCGCATGGAGCTAAGAGGATTAGGACTCATAGACAGCAGAGACAATTGCTGGAGCTTCTTTATTGAGCGAATAAGAAGACAGCTTAAGGTCTAAAATTTCATCCATTAAATTTAATTACTTCACATCTCACAAGTTCTTGTTTACACTTCTTTAATGTTTTAAAGTCTTTTTTTTTTCAGGTGGTCTTATGTTTCTCACCAGTTGGATTCACGTTGCGTACACGAGCCCGGAAGTTTCCAGCTCTGGTTAACTGCACCGCTATCGACTGGTTTCACCCCTGGCCTCAACTTGCTCTGCAGTCCGTCAGCACAACATTCATAGATAAGATACCGGGACTGGAGGTGGGAACATGTTAAAATACAGTAGTACCTCCAAAAAGTAGTAATAACAAATTACCTTTTTCACATTTTGTTAAACTACAATGAGTAAAATCAAAATTAATTACTGGGATTGTATATGGTTGTTGTGCATAAAGGTAGAAATATCAACAAAGTGAGAAACATTCCTGTCTTCAAGCCCCATAAATCATAAGTAAAATCCCTTTAACAACAATAATGACTACAAGTCATTTGGAAGACAGTAACCAGGACTGCCATTTAGTTTCTTCCCTTAATTTTCCCATCCCCATAGCATGAACTTGCCATTGCCAGGTGGTTTATATGCACAGCTAAATAAACATAGAACAAACTAAACTTTCTGATTGCTATACGTCGATATGTGAGAAAGTTAAAGGGGCATACCTTTGCAAAATAAGGTAGCGTTATAATAGAAAACTTAAATAGTGGAAGAGTTGTATGCTCATATTTTTTGTAAGGTTTTGACAAACCAAAACATAATTTAGATTTGATGCAGTTTGTAATTATTTCCTCAATCCATTCCCATGCTCATGCTGCACAGCCTGAAATAAGGGTCTCCATTAGTGACTTCATCTCCTACGCTCATACGAGTGTCAATGAGGTGAGAAAAACAGCAAAGCTCATTAGAGATGATCAATCTTCATATTTTATGAGCGTGATTTACTGGTTTGTTCTTTAAAAGGTGAGTGTTAAGTACCAGCAGAATGAGAAGCACTTCAACTACACCACTCCAAAGAGTTTCCTCGAGTTCATGAAGCTGTACGACAACCTGCTGGGGAAGAAACGCAGGGAGCTGTCCCAGAAAATGGACAGGTTAGAGAATGGACTACAGAAACTCAAGAATACGGCATCACAGGTCAAAAAATGTGTACTATACTAAATACCATAATACTAAAATAGGTTATCTGCTTCTTTTTAATTGTTTAAAGTATTCATATTTTCCAGGTGGAGGATCTCAAGGCGAAGTTAGCAGTGCAGGAAGTGGAGCTGTGGCAAAGGAACTCAGATATCGAAGCTCTGATTGCCAAGATAGGACAACAGACTGACAAGCTTAACCAAGAGAAGGCTGTGGCTGATGCTGAGGAGCAAAAGGTATATAATGTGTAACATAATGGTCCTCATGACCTTTCAAGCAGTTTCCCAGTTATTGTGAACACTATTTATGCTTCTTTAATACAGCAACTACTTTGCCACCAGCTAATTATTTAACACAGTATAATATCTATTTAATATAACTTTTTTCACTAAGAAGATAAAAATATGTTACTTTGGCTTCGGTTTAAATTTGATGAGTTGCACTAGATTATATATGTAGCTACTTCATATCTGCAGTGAAAGGGAAGCAGAGTGGCACCATATATAATCTGTAATTTTTCATAATTATTTAGGTGGAAGCAATTCAAGCTAGTGTGACAAAGCAGCAACAGGAGACAGAGGACGACTTGGCCAAAGCTGAACCCGCTCTACAAGCAGCTAACACAGCTCTTAACACACTCAATAGGGTAGTAAATCTGAATAAACTCAGCTCACCTCACTCTGTAATTGATGCATTCATCAAATGTCATGTTGTTTATAAATTGTTTGATGTCTTACAGTTTAAAGATGCAAAAGATCAAGTCACAAGCATATGTGTCCTTGTATATCTGTGTGATGCAGTTGAATCTGACAGAGCTCAGGACGTTTCCCAACCCTCCAGCTATTGTCACCAACGTCTCGGCAGCTGTTCTGGTGCTGCTGTCCCCTCAGGGCCGAATCCCCAAAGATCGCAGCTGGAAGGCCTCCAAGATGGTTATGAGCAAGGTAAAACATTACATGATGTTCATCAAGACAAAACTTATAAGATGGAATCTAAATTGTGAGCCTCCCTCTTGTTGTCGGTTTCCTCATAAGCCTTCTTAAGTCCGATAAAAAAATAGCACATGCAGGAATCAGAATAGAATTTGTGCAGAACTGTGTTGTTGTTCTGATCCGCAAAAGCCTTTGCTGTCCAGATCGATGACTTCCTGCAAGCTTTGGTGAACTTTGACAAAGAGCACATCCCTGAGGCCACTGTGAGGTGTGTAAGAGACGACTACCTCGAAGACCCGGAGTTCAACCCAGAGTTTGTGCGACAGAAGTCCTCAGCCGCTGCTGGCCTCTGCGCCTGGGTGATCAACATCATCCACTTCCATGAGGTGCACACGAAAACCTCAGCTGTAACAAATATTTCCTGATAAATGAAAGGTGATTGATTTGAGTTGTTATTGACAGATGTGCTTCTCCCTAAATTTTGTGCTGCCTTGGATAGATCTTTGTAAGTGCATCATCATCTTTTTATTCACGGTGAAGAGATTTGTGTTTGGAGATTTTTTTTAACTCAATAAGATATGAAGTAAGTGTGTTTGTCTAGGTATCCTGTGAGGTGGAGATGAAGAGGATGTGTCTTTCTCAGGCTAATGCCGATTTAGTAGAAGCTGCTGAGAAACTCGAAGTCATCAGGAAAAAACTTTCAGTGAGTTCCTTTCTTTTTTTCTTGTTTTTTTTTACTCATGTTTAAATGTTGGGCTAGCTAAACCATAACCAGAAAGATTCAAGCACAAGTTGGTTTTATTTGCAGAAATGCATCATATTTTTACTTTTTCTCATCTGACCAGATCATCTTTGCAATGTGACTTGTGGTGTTTCTTCTGATTCTTGTCTAACAATGTCTTCCACTCCTCAGATATCTTAATGCTAACACCAAGTTACACACTATTTGCTGATTATGCAGCTTGTGATTGTAGAGTTTTACACTATATCTTATTTAAATTTAGCGTATTAAAAAGGATTGAATACATCATACACCACTATTTGCTGATTTTTATTTGTGAAATATTAAAGCTTATGTTATCCACCACTGTATGTTGGTCAATATAAAATTCCTTTAAAGCACTTCACTATTTTCTAGCTCTAAGTTAACAAAACAATTTAAAAAATCTTGTGGATACTTTAGTAAGGGTCTATATATTTTGCCACATTAAAATATTTAAATATGTTTGGCGTTAGGAGCTGGATGGTAACTTGGAAACACTGACAACAGCTTTTGAGAAAGCCACAGCAGAGAAACTACGTTTTCAAGAAGAGGTGAACCACACCAACAAGACAATCGAGCTGGCAAACCGGCTTGTCAAGGGGTTAGAGGTGGGCACACATGTAATAACGTCCATTTTAATAATGAATACTCCATGTCATTCTGAAGCTATGCAGTTTGAGTGTTAACATTCATAAAGTTTGGTTTATGTTTGTGTGTGTGTGTTCCAGAGTGAGAATGTGCGCTGGGCCCACTCAGTAGCTCAGTATCATGAACAGGAGGAAACCCTCTGTGGGGACGTCCTGCTAACTGCAGCCTTCATCTCCTACGCCGGCTCTTTCTCTAAAAAGTACAGGCAGGAGTTGCTGGACAACCTCTGGATGCCATTCCTGCGCAGTCAGAAGGTTCTGGGTGTTCTCTTACAAGTGCTGTATGATTATAGAAAGTTAAGTCTGTGCTCTATCTTGTTTTGAATACTCACCTCTTTTATCATTTCACCAGATACCCATCCCAATGGCAGGGGGCTTAGATCCAGTGTTGATGTTGACTGATGATGCAACAGTGGCCCAGTGGAACAATGAAGGCTTACCAGGAGACAAAATGTCCTCTCAGAATGCCACCATCCTCATCAACTGTAAGTCGAGGTCTAAGATGTTCTCCATCATCTGATCACTGTGATCACTTTTCTGTTTCAGTCCAGTGAAGACGAAAGTTGGTTTACTGGCGCTGGAACAACCCCAGGTAACATGTGCTCTGCTGCAGGTGAACGTTGGCCTCTTCTCATTGATCCTCAGCTGCAGGGCATCAAGTGGATCAAGAGTCGCTATGGCAACACTCTGAAGGTAGTCAGTCTAGGGCAGAGAGGGTGAGTAGTTTATTGTGTAGTGGTTGATTTCTGCATCAATAACAGTTTGATCATGTGTGAATAACAATACTCTGAATTTCGCTCATGTATCTTATTTACAAATTTTTAAAAAGGAATGATGTGTATACAGCACCTTTATAAAAGTATTCATACGAGTTGAACTTTGAAAAGCATCCACCCAGCATGATGCTGCTACCACCCTGCTTCACCTGGGATGATATGTGGCATTAGTATTTCTCCATTTTGTAAGCAGGTGAACTTATTTATTTTCGTCTCATCTGATCAGACATGTCTGCTGTGTCGTCTTCATGGCTGCATGGAAAACCTGTTCAAAAGACTTCAACAATGGCCTTCTTTTGTTTTCATATCATTTTGTTTTCCCTTCACAATTATGCTCTGTCTGGTCCATCACCTAATATCCTAACGAAATACATTGTGGCTAGATATAAAAAAGCTTAAAGCATATTAACCCATTTGAGACATTTCCTTTCATTCAAAGGTCCATTTCTGCCATATTCCCTCATGATGTTCATTTGTTCTTCAGGTATGTAGACGTTATAGAGCAGGCTGTAGTGGCAGGTGACACTGTGCTTATTGAAAACCTGGAGGAAACTATTGACCCAGTCATTGACCCCCTACTGGGGCGACACACAATAAAGAAGGGCAGGTAACAGACTGGTACCAACGTGAGAATACATGTTTATATGAAGTGTTAGTTTCTTTCATTTGAAAAAAAATCTGCTCTCATTTTTTCCCTTTTCTGTTGCAGCTGCATAAAGGTGGGGGACAAAGAGTGTTTCTTCCACCCGGGGTTCAGACTGATTCTTCACACGAAACTTGCCAACCCGCACTACAAACCAGAGATCCAGGCCCAGACCACGCTCATTAACTTTACAGTGACCAGAGATGGGCTGGAAGACCAGCTCCTGGCCCAGGTGGTGAACCAGGAGAGACCAGACCTTGAGCAACTAAAGGTGAGCTAAAACTTAGCCCATATTTTGCTTTACCATTGGCTAGTTTCATTTGGGTTTAAAAGTAACTTTTTAAAGTAATTTATAGTTATAGTCACAGCTTCTTTTAATGCGTTTTTATTTTTATTTTTCCTCTGCAGAGTGAACTTACAATGCAGCAGAACATGTTTAAAATCGAATTAAAGCTCCTGGAGGACGAGCTGCTGACCAGACTCTCTGCAGCAGAGAGTAACTTTCTTGGTGACAACCTGCTGGTGGAGAAACTCGAGACAACAAAACACACTGCTGCTGAGATTGAAATGAAAGTAAATGGACAGAAACTTTCATTAGTCTTTGGTGATTCCAGAGGATTAATGTTAGCCTGGTGTATTTAATTTAAAAGCTATTTTGTTTTGTATGTAGCGTGATTGTCTTGTTGGTAAACCCAGTTATGTCCAAGTTTCAGCCATCAAACTTCAGGTCTGAGGTGAAATTGAAAAATTTAGAGGTCATTTTGCCTTTTATTTGTTCACCTGCCACCGGCAGGAAAACAGACCCCTCAGCATAACGCTACCACCTCCATGCTTGACTGTATGTAGAGTGTTACTACAAATCCTTCAAAAAAATCTTCGATAACCATGTCTTTATCCAATCTTCTTTATCTGAGGGGGACAGTTTATGTCAGATGGTTGAAACCCGGATACAACTGAGTGTTTCAACAATAAAATATTTTAAAGTCACATCCAAACTGATATTTGGAACAAATAAATTAGGCTAACCATTTTGTAGAAAATTTGGGGGGAAAGTCCATTCCAGGAAAATAACCAATTGCCCCATAGAGCCACCTGTCCCAGTCATCAGTGATGTGAGCTTCATCCAAAGAGATATATCAGCTTCTCCCATGGAAATTACCACCAGTCAATTATCTGGCACAAATTAAAGAGAGACTCCTTTTTTCCAGATATTACCAGGGTGTAGAGATGAACATGCATGTGTAACCTGCCCTATGTGGGTGAGAAAAATCCAACACATTCCAATTTGGACACTAGCAGTTTGTTGTTGCATCATATTATTCCATGCTTGAAAATGGTTCAAATGCATTATTGAAAGGTCAAAGTCTATCAAAACTTACCTCTATGATGTGTGCATGTAAAATCTCCCAACTGCATGTTGTTTACTTTAGATTGTTAGGTGTGTTTGTCTTATCTTTCTTCGTGCTTTTTGAAATCCCTCCCTCCTAGGTGCTGGAAGCTAAAGTTAACGAAGTAAAAATAAACGAAGCCAGAGAGCACTATCGTCCTGTTGCCGTCAGAGCTTCTCTGCTCTACTTTATCATGAATGATCTTAACAAGATCAACCCCATGTACCAGTTCAGCCTTAAGGTAACCAGAGGGCAAGGATGGGAGCTGACTCACAGTTATAATCTAATAAATCTGATAAGATGCATGAGAAGCAGATGACTGATCTGATGAATGAACCGCAGTAACAGCCGCCTCCACATGTTTTCTGTTCTCAGGCTTTCAACATTGTTTTCCACAAGGCAGTGGAGGTAGCAGAGGCCTCTGAGGATGTAAAGAGCAGAGTAAACACGCTCATCGAGTGCGTTACATACTCCACCTTCAGCTATATCAGCCGCGGATTGTTTGAGAGGGACAAGCTCACGTTTACAGCTCAGCTAACCTTCCAGGTGTGTACAGAAGTCATTAAGGAAGAAGATCTCTTTTTTTAACTCTTTATGTCTGTGTTTTCCTTCTCCCAGCTGCTCCTGATGAACAAGGAGATAGATGTGCGAGAACTCGACTTCCTGCTGCGCTTCAACATTGACCACAACTACGTCAGTCCCCTGGACTTCCTCTCCAACTCGGCATGGAGCGCCATCAAGGTTCACATCTGCAGACTTACTTGGCTTGTTCTTGCTGTATGTGAATAAATCAGAGCTTACTCAGCTTCATATGCTGTTGCCTGTTTGTGCCAAGGTCATGAGTTTTTCTGATGAGTTTCGGGGTCTGGATCGGGACATTGAAGGTTCACCCAAGCGCTGGAAGAAACTTGTTGAGTCGGAGTGTCCAGAGAAGGAGAAGTTTCCCCAGGAATGGAAAGGGAAAAGTTCCCTTCAGAAACTGATCATGATGAGAGCCCTGAGACCAGACCGGATGACTTATGCTCTTAGGTAATCAGGGGTTTATTTTTATGTTCTTCCCTTTGTGTTTTTACCTGACTTTCTGCATAAATATGAAATCGACATATATGGTTCTGTCTTTTTTGCATCCATTCTTAAAAGAATGAGCCTTTTGTACACTTCTTTGTTGAATACTGTAGGAACTTTGTGGAGGAGAAGCTCGGGGTTAAGTACACAGAGGGTCGAAAGTCAGAATTTGCTAAATCGTTTAGAGAAAGTGGTCCTGCCTTTCCCGTGTTTTTCATTCTCTCACCTGGAGTGGATCCACTAAAAGACGTGGAATCATTGGGTAATAAACACAAAGAAGCACGCATGCACAAATCAATTACCTACAGTGTTTTGCAAAATATGACACATACGTATTCGGGATAATAGCACTGTGTTTCTACACAGAATTGCTTGGTCCTTTTTTCTTTTATTATATCAAATTTTAATCTTTAAATGTATGAATTTTCTGTTTTTGCATGCCTTGAAAAAAACATCCATGTGTGTTCCCAGGAAGAAAGCTGGGTTTCACTATAGACCTGGGAAAGCTTCACAATGTGTCTTTGGGTCAAGGACAAGAGAGTGTGGCTGAGATCGCTATGGAGAAGGCTGCCAAGGAGGGTCACTGGGTCATACTGCAGGTCTGCTTGCAAGAAAAGGATGGATAAAAACTGATTTTATGCCTATTTATGGTTTGGTGTTTAAGCTAAGCTGAGTTTTAAGTATGGTATAAATGCTGTTTAATTACAGAACATCCACCTGGTTGCTCGCTGGCTAGGCAAGCTTGAAAAGCTGCTGGAGAGCTGCTGTGAGGACAGCCATCCAGACTACAGAGTGTTTATGAGTGCTGAGCCAACATCTACTCCCCAAGAACACATTATACCACAGGTGAATGTTGTTTACACGCAGTAGTGTCTCTTTTTTTCCCCTCTTCATAGGCTGTCTCTCTGAACCACTGACAGAATAATGTGCCTAAAATGCTAAATACCTACCTATTTAATTTTTTTTGCATGTGTTGCATAGGGCATTCTGGAAAATGCCATCAAGATCACCAATGAACCTCCTACAGGCATGCATGCCAATTTGCATGCAGCTTTGGATAACTTTGACCAGGTCAGCTTTTCTCTCTGATTTTCACAAAACATACAGATTCAAAGTAATAGTTTTATTAGATGTTTTCTTATTGCATACTTTATTACTCTCGATCTGGCTTCTCTGCAGGACATTCTGGACCAGTGCAGCCGTGAGCAGGAGTTCAAGACCATCCTTTTCTCTTTGTGCTACTTTCATGCCTGTGTGGCAGAGAGGAGAAAGTTTGGACCACAGGGTTGGAACAGAAAATATCCATTCAACACCGGAGACCTTACCATATCAGTTAATGTTCTCTATAACTACCTGGAGGCTAATGCACAGGTGCAGTATGCTTTTATTGGGATTGTTTGCGGTGGTACTTGCATTTAGTAGTTACTGAATTTAAATTATATTGACAAAGATTCCATGGGAGGATCTGAGGTATCTGTTTGGGGAGATTATGTATGGAGGTCACATCACTGATGACTGGGACAGGCGACTCTGCAGGACTTACCTGGAAGAATATATGCAGCCCAACCAGGTTGGTTCTTAAAAATAGGAGAGCACATTTATGTGAATTCTGCCGAAGGAAAAATTGACTAAGGACAGACTTGATGATCTAAAAACATATCGACCCCTGTCCCCTTAAGGATAGCACAGAAGGAAGATAGGTCAGTCTGTCATTTGTTAAAATCTGAGATTTTTTTGTAACAGTATTATGCTTTGAGACAGGCCTGTATAGTCCAGGCCTGTTTGCTTCTGGACAACTTTCTACAGATATTGGTCCCTACATTACACTCTTTACGAGAATATACTGATGGAGAAAGACCGACAATCAGTTACTAGGTTTAATTACTTTTTCACATAGAAGAAATGTTTGGACAACTTTTTTCCCTTAGTTAATACAATCATTATTTAGAAACTGAATTTTAGATTTAGGTTATTTTAGTCTGAGACAAAATTTATAATCTGAAAACTGTAGTGAGATAAAAAATAAATAGATAAATAGAAGAAATCTCTAAAGTGGGCAAACATTTTTTCCCACCACTTTATGGAGCCCATATTGAATGTGAATTTCCATTTCAGCCTAAAAATTTGTTTCACTTTGACTCCTGGTAATCCAGCTGATCAAATGCCCATTAGCCACAGTGAGGGAAATGTTAATGCTTTGTCCAAAGCATTAATCTAAAGGGAAGTAATTTATTTATTTTTTACTTTTTTTTTTTTTAGTTTGATCGGAAACTTTCGTTGGCACCAGGTTTTGTTGTTCCCTCCAATCTGGATTATCAGGTAAGTTAAAGCAAATATTGCTAAAGCGATCAAATTTTCCTAGTCTTTTGCTGCAGTGTTTATTGCTTTGAAACATGTCATGAAGCAAGCTGCAATAAAATGCAGACACTGAACTAACCCTGAGGGCCTCACTGTCTACAAGGCATATTTTTACATTTTAAATGCATGTCTGTGTCAGTACGTCTGATACATTCGCCCATTAATTGCATTTGATTCATCTCAGGGCTACCATGAATTCATAGATGAGATGCTGCCCCACGAAAGCCCAGTTCATTACGGATTGCACCCAAATGCAGAAATCGAGTTTCTCACCGTGACGTCGGATAATCTTTTTCACACTCTGCTGGAACTGCAATCTCCCGATGCTGTGACGGGAGAGGGAGCTTCACAGACGCTGGAGGAAAAGGTGGACATTATCTTTCCTAAAGCAAAATCTAAAACCAACAAAAAATATCCAACTAGTTACAAAACAAGAGCTTCTCCTAAGATTCTGACAAGAATGCGTCAGTGGATCTAATATCATTAACATGTTTTTTCTATGTGCTGATGAATAAAAAAAACTTTCACTTGCAGGTGAAAACTATTTTAGATGAAATTCTGGAGAAGCTGCCAGAGGAATACAATATGTCGGACATAACATCCAAAACAGCTGAGCGGTCGCCATACATCCTGGTCTGCTTCCAGGAATGTGAGCGAATGAACATGCTCATTTTTGAAATCCGCCGCTCACTGAAGGAGCTCGACCTCGGACTCAAAGTACGTAGAAAGATGGATTAATGAACAGCGGTTTCATTATTAGACCTCCTGTCCTAAAGTCTGCCTGATGCTAGATAAGTTTTCCTATGTCCATGTACTTGGTGACATAATACAGTTGTTAATGTAAAGGGTGAACTGGCCATATCCTCTGAGATGGAGAAGCTGCAGACAGCCTTGTTCTTTGACAACGTCCCTGATACTTGGACCAAACTGGCCTACCCTTCAACCTACGGCTTGGCTGTATGGTATGTGTTTCAGCTATGTTGGAGCATTTGTGAATGCTTCTTTAGAAGGTGCCTTTAGGTACCAAGAATAATTTAATATCATGTCTGATGCAACTCAAAAGGCTGTACTGTGACCAACACAGATGCGCACAGCCTACGTCATAAAGACTGATCAAGCAGTCTTTATGTGTTAACCTTTTTCAATAAATTCTGTGTAAGAAAATGCTTTATGGGAATATTCTGTGTCTACAAGAGAACGCTGATTATTAAAAAGTAAAAACAAGAAAAAGATTTAACTTTTTCACTTCTTTCATCTTTCACAGAAAAAGATGAAAGAAATTAAGTAAAAATAATAAAATAAACAGCTAAAATGAGTAAATAATAAAATTTGTAACTATTTATGAAAAGGGATAAGAAAATGTGCGCCTGTGTGTGTGTGCATAGAGGCTAAAAAAGTAAAACTGTGGTAACATAAAATAGTAAAATGCCAACTGGTAAAAAAGTTGCATTGAAATGTTAATAGCAAAATTTAAAATCTTATTTTAACAGTGTAATAGAAAGTGCAACACACTCATTATCATCAGGTACAACGATGTGATGCAGCGTTGTAAAGAGCTGGACAGCTGGACCCAGGACCTGTCTGTCCCCACTGTGGTCTGGCTGGCTGGACTGTTCAACCCGCAGTCCTTCCTAACTGGTAACACAGTAACTTTACTGAGACATATAATGGCTTCTCTTGATTTCTACACAACTGCTTTCCCTGGAGGAATGTTACCACAAGCAGATGTCTTCACTTGTTCCCGTCTCCTAGCTGTGATGCAGTCTCTGGCACGTAAAAATGAATGGCCTCTGGATAAAGTGAACCTTACCGTAGATGTGACGAAGAAATATAAGGAAGAATTCAACCAACCTGCCAGAGAGGGTGCATATGTGTATGGATTGTACATGGAAGGTAGATACTGGGTTTTGTACTTTCATACTGCAGCTTTGGAATAACAAAATGACCCATTTTGTGGGCTTGGATGGCATCCGGTGTGAAAATACGGCCTCATTCATCCTTTTTCTAACTGTATCCCAGGTGCCCGGTGGGACACTCAGACTGGAGTGATCGCTGAGGCTCGCCTGAAAGAGCTGACCCCAGCCATGCCTGTGATCTCAGTCCGAGCAGTACCCAACGACCGTCAGGAGACCAGAAACATCTATGAATGTCCACTTTACAAGACCAAGATCAGAGGACCGACATACGTTTGGACTTTTAGTCTGAAAACCAGGGAGCGCCCAGCCAAGTGGGTGCTGGCTGGAGTGGCCCTGCTGCTCAGTGTCTGAATAGCTTGAGCTAATTTCTCATTTACTTTTACATTAAACTAAAGCACTGTTACTGCAGTGGAATCAAACATATTTTCTTTTTATTGAAAAATGATACAATATACAGAGGGAAAGAAATGCCAAAAATTCTCACACTAGATCACAGTTAGAACTGATGAAGTCTAAGCATGTTTAACAAATCAAATCCACAAACTACAAAATACCTTAAAAGCAGGAGGAGAAAAAAACAACAGTGCTGCCTTATTAGTGTGGCATTCAAGTGCATCGTTTTATCACACTTGATGTACCTCTTACAGTATGTTATGCAGCAGTTTAAAAGTTATTTCAATTACACAGGTGAAGTCAGTCTGAGAACTTGTTGGGACAGCACACTTCGCCCCTTTCAGACACGCTTGTTTGTGTTTATCTGATGCTAACAGAACATATCAGAATAAGCACAAAGGCCACTTTTACACACTTTTGGTCTGGTACAAATCCTGGAGTGTGAAAGAACTGCAGACATGTTTCAATGTCTTTGAAAATTGTTTCCTGTCTAGAAACCTGTTCTATCTTTTGTGCTTCCTCTGACTCGTTTTTAAACCCATCTCTGCTCCTGAAAATTGTTAACTTTGAGTCTGCATTAGACTCACTAAAGAGAGTTTATGTTGCAATGATCTATTATGCTGAGTTACTGCACCAGGTATTATGCAAGGTGCATTCAGTCTGAGGGGTCAGACCAGTTAAGCTGAAAATCAAACATACTTGCAGCTGGATTCAAATTCTTGTCGACGGCTGATTTCATCTCTATAATGAGTGAATATGCATGCATAGGAGATATATGAGACATGTAAAAGTGGCCTTTGAGAAACTGACCGCCATTGTTGTTGCAGTCGTTATGTTAAAAAGCTGATGTCTGAAAGGGGCTCGGATTACTGTACTTTCTCCTGAAACACATGGGTGCATCATTAAACTTTATTAAAAATGATTTGCATCTGCCTTATCTGAAGGCTGTGACACAACCTGCAGGTCACATGCTCTCTGGGTGAACAAGTTAAACCATTTTTTCCATTTCTCCTTGCTGTGACTGCATGTACCCATGTGTTTCCTAGTCACTGTCGGACCAGTCGAGCTCCATCATGTCCATGGCGGAGGTCGCCATGTTGATCTTTGTTCCATGTCGCACGCTGCAGCTCTTCACAGAGTTCTGATTGGAAGATGCCCGCATGCTCACCTGCATCCCGGAGCGACCGACAACCCCGACTTCGCCTCTTATCTTCTGGCTGATGGCCTCGCTGAGGTCACTCCTGACTCCCTGGACCACAACCCCCATGTCACTCCTGCGACCTCTGACACCCACTTCACTCCTGACGCCCTGACCCCTCACATTTATCACTCCTAGGTCGCCCATGTTCACATTCAGGTCCATGTCGCCAAGTCTGTCCATCTCCCCCATTTCATCCATATCTAAAGACAGCATGTCCCCCAAGCTACTAAAACTCCCTCGAAGACCCTTAAACATGGATGGCAGCCTGCTTCCCTCAATCCCTCCCTCCACTCCTCTCTCCTCTAATTTGTCCCCTAATTTTTCTACCTCCCACCCCCCATCCTTCTCACTCTGCTCCTCTGTTTCGCTGAATCCTCCTGAATAGCCTCGAACTATTGTGGTCACTCTGCTTCGCTGCATGCCGCCTCGCTCCCTGTCCCCTTCTTCCCAGGTTCTCTCCTCCCTCTCGACGACGCCTCCCGGGAAGCTCCTGAGTGTTACCTGCACCTTCCCGCCCTCCAGACTCCCGCTATCATTCTGTTCCTTATGCCCCCAATCTTTCTCCTCAATAGTACCATCGTCTTCCCTGTCTTCTTCGAACCTCCCTTGCAGCCCTCGAAGCATGACGTGCAGCCTGCCACTGTCGAGAGAACCCAAACCCCTCTCCATAACAGTACTGCTCCCTCGTTCTGTGTCTCCGTTGCTGAGTGTGCGGAGGAGACAGCTGACACCGGCGCTACTGACCCCTGCGCTGCTGAGGCTGGCGCTGTTGGAGTCCTGGGAGTGTGAGCGGAAGAAGGAGCCAGAGGAACCGATGGACATTGGTGTGAAGAACTGATCAAAAGAGGAAAAGACGAAGTGATGAAAAAGCTCTGCAAACGTTTTAACAGTATTTTATGGCTCATTCTTACTGGTGAAATGTTTGAGCGGTCCATGAGTAAAGAGGTCGGACTGGGAGTCATGTTGGACCTCTCCATCAGCCTCTCCTCCCACAGTTTGAGCCTCCTCTCTCTCTCCTCCAGCTCCTTCTCTTTGGAGTACAGCTCCCTCTCCAGCTTTCGGAGGCGTTCAAGGGTTGATTCAATTTCACATCTGCCAAAGTCAACGCAAGATGCATGCAGAAAAAATATTAGTTATGACTAACCAGGTTGCACACCAAAAGCCTCTCAAAATAAGGAAATCTATGAAATGCCAAGCCAGCTGTTTTAATGTGCTGAGCTGCTTTTATTACACAGCATTATTTTTTGGAAAAAAAAAAAACTACGTCTTGCATGCTAAAAAAAACACATTTAGTCGTTGAGTTTTGAAAGACAAGTCATTTGAGATTTGTTTGCATTTCAGAATCCCTTTTGTATTATTTTGTTTTAAAAAATGTGAATAACAACATCTCAAACGTTTTTTTTTAACCAAAATGTACTTATTTTATTTTCAAAATATCAAAATTTAGTCTTGCTGTTGGCAAGGGAGAGGGTTCAATTTCACGCCAGACTACACACAGGTCTGATTACTATCTGACCTGTAACATGAAAAAAATCACTTTAGAGAGGCCAGTCTGACAAGATGAAGTAGCCTGAAAGATCCCCAAAAGCAGGAGTCTCATCAATGAAAGCTGAGAACATTGATTCATTGACATCTATCAACAGATTCCTTGCAAGAGTGCATTTACACTCACCTGTAAAATCACAAAAAAAGCCCAGAACAACAATGCAGCAGGTTTTTGCTGCAGTACCGTCTGCTTCCACAAAAGGTCACTGTTGGAGCGAGTGCATGACTGTGATCTTTAAGCACGTTCTCACAAACAATCACCTCTTGGTAGCTAAATATAGTCTGAGCCTGGATGCACGGCCATACCTCCTGTGTTCACCACTTCCCCACACATTCATCCCGCCCCTTCACCTTCTGCGCTTTGTCTCCCTCCCCCCACAGCCACCTCTGTGTCCAAGTTTTTCCACCCTTGCCCAAACCTTCACTCAGAAATGATTGCCTTCACTGTGCTCATGTTAAATATGCGCAGAATCTCACACCATCCTTCCTCTGGTCCAATGCCCACATCTCCTTCCCTCCTTTCGTCAGTCCACTCTTGTTTTTGCTTCCATCCTCATTTGTTTCTCTCTTTCTCCACATTTCAGATTTCACACACATTACATTTACTGTTCCTCCCCAAACTTCTCCTCTTTGACCTACACTTGATGTTTTTTCTCTATGTCCCACATCCACCCTCCTCCACCCCACAACTTTTCTGTCCCCCCTTCCCCTCCTCTGTGGAGGAGTAGAGGAATCTCTTCCATGGACACTTTCCAGGGAGCTTAATATAGACCCGAGCCGAGCACAGGGTCACATATGAAGCTTCTCTTCTGAGTTTTAGATTCACACAGACTTTTGCATGTATGCATGTGTGCGGTGTTGTTGAATACCTGTGCGTACACAATAAATCACCGAGTGCTTCCGATCATTCAGCAGTGTTAAAGCGTCATCTTTTATTTTTGCACCAGTCTCTGTGTTTATGCGTGTGTACCTCCACTGGTCCTTGTTATGTAGGAAGGAGTTGCACTGGTCTGGCAGCCTGCTGTCGTTTGCCATGGACTCCAAGGTTAGCAGCACCTGCTTGAATTGCGGTCGTTCCTGCAGATTAGGCCAAGAATAGAATGTGAAAACTTCCTTTTTCCACTGAGGAAAACTAAATGTTTCACACTTTTCCCCACAGGCAGTTTGTCTTACCTTTGGATCTGCTTGCCAACATTTCCGCATCAACTCTGCAAAACTTGCAGGGCAGCTGGTGGGGATGGTTAGCCTCTTGATGCCCAAAGACAAACACACACATGCAAACAAAGAAACTATCTGTGACCAAATATGCAACAGTGGCATTCAGGAAGAGCAGTGAGTAAACGGGCCCTGTGAGGCAGCACTTCCTCCTATTTTGGAGGATCATAACATTGTGGTGACAATCTAGGCAAGCTAATGTGCAGCAGGTATGTTTGCTTATCTTAGCTTAGCACATTATCTTAGCTTAGCACATTAGCTTGTTGTCATTTGTCAGCAGCCATAATTACAACTAAATGACAAGATGGGTTTTGAACGGCATCATTGGGACTTTGAAAGAGTTACCCTTTTCGATCCAGTAATCAATCAACAAAATTAAAAATTGTCTAGTCAAGTGACTTAGATTTATTGCTTTTTTCCATCTGTGAACAGTTTGTTCTCTTCCCCTAGACATCCTGCCAGAACTTTATCATTGTACTTCTGATACAATCCCAGTTAAATTCCTCAAAATTGAAATGTTCGACATTACAGCCTTTTCAATGCTTTGTTTTAACTTTCTTCTTTAGATTCTTCCATAAAACTCAGACTCGTAGTGTTCAACTAATATTGTCTTTTCATAGGATTATCCCAACTGCAGCTCCTCCAGAGTTACCATTGGTGAGTTAGCGCCTTCTTAGGCTAATGCTGTCTGTGGCCAAACTTTCATTTATATACAGTGGAGTTTGCTTTAAAGTAAACTGCCTTCTGAAGGCAATAGATTGAGTTGGTGTTTTTGGGTGTTTTTCAGTGAAGCCTTGTGAATATATGCAAGCTGATTTTCTCTGGCTTTTTACTTGGGAATGGAAGGTTTTCCATCTGAATGACATTTGTGTTTCTAGCAGGACAAGATAATGGAGGCATGAAGACTTGCTCAATAAAAGACAAAATGATGCTAGACCAGTAGTGCAGAAACTGCTTTTTTTGAAACATTTGCAGAATATGTCTTGAAGTATATTCTAATAATTAGGGAACCAGCAGCAGAAACTCAATTGGGTTAATTTACAGATTTAAAACCCCGCCGGCATAATCATAGGTTGCAATAAGCCAAAACAGCATCATAAAACAGGGCAGTAAATGGAAACTTTTTTCTTTCATTCGGGATTAATCCAAAAATATCTGCGACTCAGAGTGGAGAGAGGGCGAGTTGAAGGGTCAGGAAGAGAAGAGTGGTGAGGGGAAATCAGACAGACTGGGAAAGAGGAAGAGAGAGACGGCCTGAGTTATTTAGGGAGAGTATTTGGAGATTAGCCAGTAGTTATGCTGGAATCATGTTCTCCTGGTTGTTTGTTGATCACCAGTGTGCGTGTGTGTAGGTGTAAATGTGTTTCAGCTGAGTTCATTAGCTGAAACACAGATCTTGTGTAACCACCATAGCCTACCACTTGTAAACCTCTAAAATCAACCCTCCCATCACAACATTTTTCCCTCTCGCTCTCTCTCTCGTGCTTGTAAAGCCTCTAGCCTGGAGAAAGCCTGGCCGGGCTTCACTGCTGTGTATCCAGGCCTTACATGAACACAGACCTGACATCACGTCTATAAATACTCGGCCAAAAGCGCTTGCAGTGGAAACCATGAGAGCATCGCTTTGTGCCTTTGGCTGTCTGGGACTCTGATGGGTCAGCATGCTTGCGGCGGGTTAGTGAAGGTGTGTGAGCCTGTGTAGAGTACCTCTTGCTTTTCCACCACCAGCCACGCAACCTGAAGCCCCTCGAAACCTTTGAAAGGAACCTCCCGAGTCAGCATCTCCCATAGCACCTGGCGACAAAGCATTAGGATTATTTACAAAGAGACTATCTGAATCCAGATCGGTGGATACAAAATGAGGAAATCATGCGCTTTATCTAAATAAACTCACACCAAGTACATTTTAAGTGTTTACTTCTTTGAATTTTTTTTACTAGCACTTATAACTAATGATTCAGTTCCTCAGATAATTAGAATATTGCATATGCACGATAAAAAAATAAGTGCAAATGTACTAATAGTATGTTCCAACCCAGCACAGACTGCTGACTTGACAGTCGTACAGTAGCAAGTCAGGAAGACGCCACAGGCTAAAAAAAAACGTATATAAAATATCTGGATGTTCACTGAGTTTTTAACTATGGAAAGTTGAGTGGAGGAATAAAATGTGGTAGAAAGAGCAACAAGAATGACCAGAGTCTTGAGAGGAGTGTGAGGCAAAGACCCTGTTTAAAAGTTAGACACTGAGGCTGTCGGTGTGTTAAGAGCCACCATGCAGAGATGTACCCCAGAAATGGACAACAAATCTCACATTAATTTTGTTGAAGCATTTCTCATCCAAAAATTATGTTAGATGGGGCTGAGGAGAAAAATGACTGGACTGTTCCTCGGTGGTCCAAATACCTCTGTTCCATTTAAAATAAATGTGTTTCATTTGGCAATCAAGGTCCCAGAGTCTGGAAAAAAGAATAATGAACCACATGAACCAATCTGCTTGAGGTCCAGTGTGACGTTTCCATTGTCATTAATGATTTGGGGTGTTATGTCTTCTGCTGGTGCCGGTCTACTGTGTTTTATGAAGTCTATAATCAGAGCAGCCATCTAATAAAAAGACAGCCTCATCCTTTCTTCTCCTGACAAGCTTTACGAGATGCAGTTTGGGTGGAAGTATCAGTAACTTGTCTAATGACCATGGTATGACCACTATGTTTAACTGGCCAGCAATCTGACCAAACCAAAACCCCACAGAGCAGCTGTGTTGTCAGACCAAACAATGCAAACAAGGCAGACTTTGCTTCCTGAGTAGTGCTGCAGACGGATCACCTGCATACCGTGCTGCATTCATTTGGTAATTTATGCAAAAGGAGCCTCAATCAAAAGTTGCATAAATAGGCAATTAATTTACAAAATGTAAGGTTTTTATTAAATGTCTGTGTGGGATTAACCTATTTGTTTCACTGTAAACACTTTGAATATATAAAACTGTGCGTAAGAGTTGTAATTGTTGAACTGCTTTGCTGAAATAATTTACTTTCATCATTATTTTCCAGACGCAGATTTATGACTGAATGTACATTTAGTCATAAATGTGCATTTAATGCATACATTTAATTAAAAAAAAACTTTCAAATGTGTCATCAACTTACCACACCGTATGAGTAGGTGTCACAGGTCTCAGAGACGGGTAGACTCTGAATAACCTCAGGAGCCATCCAGGGAAAAGTGCCCACCACGGTCATATGGGTGGTGTGAGACAGAAACTTAGAGGCTCCAAAGTCACATATCTGAAACCCCAACAAGAGAATATTAAAATATCCTGTTACAAATGTGTAGTATATCTTTATAAATAAATGATAAGGCCGTTGTTGCATACCTTTAGCACTTTATCTGCAGTCATTACCACTGTAACCAGAAAACAAAGCCCAGTCAGAGCTTAGCAACATACAGTTTGCTGCTGTTGCTCAAGAGCACATGCATCGCAAGACTGAAGCTGAACAAAGGATCATGTTACCATTTCGTGATTTGAGGTCTCTATGTATCACTTTGACTGGAGCTTCTGCGTGGAGGTAATGCATACCTGGCCGGAAATGAAGTCCCAAGAAGGAAAAACATGTTTTAGACTTTCTGGTCAGTTTTAATACAAAGATACAGAGGTATAACAAATCTAGTTGTAATTTTTAAAATCCTCTTTGTGGCCTCAAACTACAAAGTCAACCACTTCTAATTAACATGGATCTTTTTTATGAACTAGATTAGAAAGACTAAAGCAGAAAAAATGGTCTAAACAGAAACAAGATTTGAAAATTGTATTAACTTAAAGCAACATGGACTTGAATCAAAATTATTCCTGCATCTGTGAGGAAATGAAGTGTAGGATCCTTATGATAAGACTTTGATGCGATGGCACCAGAAAGCATTCAGACTCTTTTACTTTTTCCACATTTTATTATGCTGAAAACTTATAGTAAATAAAATCTGGCGAAAGAAGGCATCATGTTAGTGTGTGTGTGTAGAGGATTCAGAGGTCAGGACCAAATGTGGACAGATGAGGTGCGCTGACTACTGGTGGAAAAGGAGCAGAAGATCATCTCTGGGGTCTCCATTGTTTAGAAATTGAAGAAGTTTGGAATCGCCTAAATGTAGCCACCAGACCACTTAGTCACTGCTCATCACCTGGCTAACATCAGCTCAATGATTACTCCACACACAGAGGATTACAGCAGCAGATTCGTCTGGAAAACTCGTTTCATCTTCCAACACAACAACAGCAACCTGAAGAAGCACCCAGCCAAAACAACAAAGAAGTAGCTACAGAGCCAGTCTGGCAATTTATTTATTGGTTCAGCCAAAGCTGGGATTTATATCCACTTGAACATCTCTGGAAAAAACTAAACTGAAAATGTCTAGCAGACTGAGCATAAAAGGATCGGCACAGAAGAGCCGTAGTAAATACCAAAGAAGACGTGCCAAGATTGTGGAAACATTTCTGAAAACACTGTGTCGTCATGAGCTGTTTTGTGTATTCTTGTTTTGTTTTCGTTATCAAAACTACATGGAAACCAGTTCTGATATAAGTCTGTAATGGAAAAAGTAATCAGGCCAGAAAGCGTTTTGGTGGGAGTATCACTTAAAGATGTATGACTTTAAGTGTTTTTTTCTGGATTTAGTTGTACAGGGTTAGACCATTTGCTTTGACTATAGTTCTGTTTTTCAACCTTAACAAGCACACCATTCACAGAATAAAATATGTTCTTAAAGTTCTTCAAGATCCAGGTTATCCAAATTTATTGATCAGAATCACTTTCTTCTACAATATCCATGGCTGAAAATTATCCAAAAAAGAACAACATCTACTCAACATCATTATGTACAAGCCCAATTTGTTCAGTAAAATCCTTTTGTGCTGGATACCATATGTCAAAAATTAAAAATCAAATTAACAGCAAAGCATTTCGACTTATTTATTTAATTAATTAGAGATTCGCTAATCAAAATGTGTGCTTTCACCTGCTGATACTGACTTTGACCTTTGAGTTTCAGACCAGCTGTAAACCGGATGCTTCCTGCTCAGTTACTATCAAAATAGTTACAGCAATCTGTAAAGTTTACCTTTGGCTATTTGAATGGCCCATGTCATGATTTGCTCCATGTCCATTTCTTCACTCTGCTCACTGGAAATGTAATCATACAGAGACCCTCCATTCGCATATTCTGTAAAGGAACACACACAAGTGAAAGTTGGTAAACTCCAGAATACACATTAATATCTACATGACTTAGAATAATCACCGTGAAGTGTAGTAACCAAAACTGTTGCTGGACAAAGCTGGGTTTAAATGTTATTCTAACTATACAGCAATATTCAGGATTATAGGACCAACGTTCTGGACTCAGTTGCAAATTTTTAAGAATCCTCTGACCACTCAGAGGTGATTTATAGACACAGCTATTAGCGCATGTGATGATGTGTGTGTAACTTTGTCCATCTCAAGTCAAATGGAATGGAAAACTTATAGACACAATTACAGGCTTGTATATTTCTGCAAGACAATGTGTCCAATCCCTCTGAAATCACCCGGTGTTACTCTTACAGCCGTCTTTAAAAAGTAAATCACTGCATCTACACTTCCACAACTGTAACAAACTATTGAGCTCTAAGTTACTGCATGCCAGCTAAATGGTAGCATGAGTGTCATGACGAAGACACACAATGTGGGGTCTGACCTGTGACAATGCCATAGTTGGGAGGTTCCAGCACAGCTCCATAAAACTGAATGATGTTCTTATGACTCAGTACACTGAGAATCTCAGCCTGGATGGGGAGACAAGGCAAAGATAGACTGAGAAACATAAACACTTTCATTGGGAAACTCCCTAAGTTTTCCAGTATCAGGCACCGATATAAAAAAGCTGTCTTTAAGTTGAAAAAGAAAAACAACACCGAACTAAATGTTAGTCATTTGTAACAGGGCCTGCAGTAGCTGGGGGCTAAATGTTTTTCATTCTGAGTCTGCAAAGAGTTTCTACAGCACAGTGACAAACATGCCATTCATCAGAGTCGACGTATGCTCCAGTTCTTAATTTCTATCAAGCTAGCGCATACTTCAGCGTACGGTGTCGGGATTTAAGCTGATGGATGAACACAAATAGTGCATTATGGTAAAGTGGAAGGATAGGAAGGAAACAAGGTGTTTAACATAAAATAAAGTAACCATTTTAAATATCTGGCATACATTTGTATACATCCATGTCTCTCTCAGCTTTGCACATCTAGAAACTGAAATTTCTGCTAATTCTTCCTTACAAAGGGAAGAATTAGAAACCCTCTGCAAAGTCCAAGCTGGATTTAGGTTTGGTCTTTGGCTAGGCCAGTCTAGCACATGCATATGAATTGATTGAAATCATTCCAGCATATCTGGTTGAATGCTTAGGACTGCAAACCTAAATGACAGTAAACCTTCAACCCCGTTTCAACTCTGCAGCTTCTGACAAAGTCTCTACCTGAATCGCTCTGCTTTCACCTCCATTTATCTATTAGCTGTGATCACCCTACTGTCAACCTACCCTGAGGTTTTACTCTTTTCATTTTAACCTGATGGACGGAGCAGATCTCTGTGAAATATTCAAAGCTTTTGCTATTGTTTGAATCTAATCCTGTTTTAAATTTCTGCACAGCTCTATCCTTGACTTGTCTGCTAACACATCTCTGAAGCCGTCACACAACAGCTGTATTTATACTGAGATTAAGCTGCACACACAGGTGCATTCTATTTATTAATTTGGTAGGTTGCACTGGATTTTATTTAGGGGTGTCAGATTCAAAAGAAGCTGAATACAAATGCATGCCACACTTTTTAGACTTTTATTTTTATTTAAAAAATCCTTCCACTTCTTAGTCACGCACTGCCTTTTGTTGGATTTGTATGTTAAATCCCAATGAGACATATATTTTTAATGTTTTAAATATCTGGAGAAACCATAGGAAAATATCATTTTGCACTTCTTGATAGAGATCTATAAAACTGTGCCGTCAATAACTCTGGTTCATAAATCATTTTCCAGCTTTTCCTCATAAAATATACTTCCCTGCTTGAGTATGTCCTTCCCTTAAAAAAAAAAAATATCACTCATGTTATAAATTAATTGGCTTGAGTTTGAGCTCATAGTCATTTATTAGCCTTTAGTCGAAATGTTCTCCTGATCTGCTATAAAATGTAAAAACTGACAGGTTGGGGAGGATTATGTCAAAATGTGACTAAGACTTTCCAGGAAATAAGTTCAACTACCAGCTCTGTGCCATTAACTTGACAGGACGTTTAAGTCACAGTCTGGGTGTAGCTGATGGAGGGCTGCAGTGAAGCGGCAAAGCTTTCAATATGAGCACAACTGTATGGGAAAGCATAATAAAGTAAACTAAGAGGAGAAGGTGGACAAGAAAAGGTATGTGCAAGATAAACATGTTCAACGTCAGGCAGGGAGGGAGAGGAAGACGGAGCGGAAGAGTCTAGGAAATTAGGTGAAAATGGATACTTGTTGAATTCAGGAGCCCTTAAATAATTAATACTGGATGTGGGGTTCATATTCGTGCACTTCTACCTAAGAATTGAATGATAACTCTTTGTGTGTGCACTTGTCTCTCTTCTCTTTTACCTCTTTGTCGATCTTGAGAAGCTTTTTCACAGCCACCTCCTTGTCTTGGGATATCCAGAGGGCCCTGTAGACACTCCCAAAGCTGCCTCCTCCACAGTTTTCGTAAAAAAGCAAATCCTCATGCTTTATCTGTACAAACGACGAGCCAGGGGACGACATGGCATACTGACTCACGGACACTCAAACACACTCATGGACAACGAC
The DNA here is from genome assembly GCA_902982915.1 of Phalloptychus januarius. NCBI lineage: Eukaryota > Metazoa > Chordata > Actinopteri > Cyprinodontiformes > Poeciliidae > Phalloptychus > Phalloptychus januarius. The sequence goes on along the minus strand of CADWAE010000466.1, from coordinate 8,510,625 downwards.
AGGGAGGGTTAAAAAAAAGAACAAAAAAAAGGAAAAGTAAAGAACCCTTTAAGCCCAACCTCAGTCTACAGTCCCAGACCAGAGCAGAAAGAGATAAAGTGAAGCACAGATTTCCTCGGCTGGTTTGGGACAGGATGTTGTCGGTCAGAAGAACAGAGTGTCAAGAAGAGAAAACCAGAAAGTGCTGGAAAGAGAGGGAGAAGTTTTTCTCTCAGTGAGTCAGAGGAGGTCGACTGTCACAGCCAGACGAGGAGCTGCATTGCCTGATGGTGGCGATTCAGTGGAACTACAGCACAGAGTGTGTGTAAATGTGTGTACGCTTACACTCAAGTATGAGAGGGGAGACGGATGAGCAGGTTTGCATAAGAACATCAGTCGGTGAGTGCAGTGTGTCTGGAGCAGACGCTGTGCAAATATGGTCACTGGCATCCAGGGCATTCCTTCTTCCTGGATGACTGTGGCTATATAAAGCTCTCTGTACGCTCCAAACAGACACAGAGCTCCGACCTATAGTGTGTTTGACATACTATATCTGTTAGTAACAACTCTGGCTGCCACAGACACCCTCAGTCTAAGGCCCTTAACATGCTATGCAGCTAAAACGAACTCAAGAGCGCAGAGGCCGAGAGCGGGACGGGGTGTTGCTCACCCAGACAGGAAGGACCTGGTGACAGCATCAGCAGGGAAGTCATGCTGACATCACTGTTTAGGGACAGCTAGGATCAGTTTTGGGAAATCACAACACCTCTTAGTTCTTAAAAAGTAATCAATAACTTTACATCAAAAAGAAAAAAAAGCATAAAAACAAAATCTGCTGGTAATTCCTAGAAGCTGCTGTGAAATCCCGTGTGCTATCCGTGAACCTTGACCTGTCGTCCCATAGTGTTTCTTGCTAATTTATTTTCTTATTGAGTGTAGATAAGCACTTAACAAATGCAAAAATAAAGCATCCTTAGCATAGCTTTAGGTTCTCCTCTCATAACTCTGTCTGATATTTCAAACTGCAGTTTTGTTCAACAAATCCTCTCAAGCTGGATTAGATTATTTAATGAGACTAAACAAAAAATAAGAATGTTAACCATTAAGATTTTATCTAAACTAATCCAGAAGCATAGTTAGCTGCGGTAAGGTTACATGCTAAAGGACCACTATGTCAAAATTCTGAATATGACACTTCTATCCTGTGAAACAATTATGTTTTTAAAAAAAACTTTAGTTTGTAAAATAACCATTAGGAGACAATCTTTAAGATAGAAAGGAAAATATGAAGGACCTGAGAAGTCACAATGGGAGCCCTCTTGGTTGACCTCAGACTACCTTTTGCTTATTTGCTGGATAATGTGACTCATTTCCCACAATGCCCTTTGCCCCTTGCTGGTACCCATGGAAGTCATGTCCAGTTGCAAATGTGTTTCTTGGAATGAAGAGTCACCATACATGGGCAGTACATTTAAAATATCTCATTATTCTTTTCAACTATGTTTAAGGCGTTAGGAGCTCACAAGGTGCATCAGAGCCGTTTGTAGGGATTTATTTTTCTGTCCATTAGACAGCGATCAGCAAGTGACTTAAAACAATTTCCAAAATCCTCTTACAGGATGTATACCTAACTATGGACAATCCCTCATTAAGCAGTTTTAAACCAACTGATCCAGATAAGAAGCACAATTGAATGGCAAGTAAATCTGCCCATGTCCTCAGTGATGAAGTCTGGATTTGTAGTTTTAATGGTCTTTTCCTTCCAGTTTTTTGAGGACAAACACAATAAAGTTGCTCAGAAGCGGCACCAGATTCTACAAACCAGACTTTTCTATAAACTCGATTAACTCACGTTAGATATAACTTACACAAGCTAGATCCTATCACATGGGAGAAATTGCAGTATTATCAAGTCATGATAAATGACACATGATAAATTTGCAATTTTTTTATTATCATTATTTACAAGGCAGACTACACATACAATACACTTTACAGGCAGCTTTTTGGAAAAAGCTGCAGAATTTCTCAACACATCATCACAGAAAAAGATCCTGAGATCAAACGGAAAACTGAATGGCACGCACTCCGAATGTACACGTACAAAAATAAAACCACACAGACCGGCAGATAAGACTGGGGTCACAGCAGATCTATAGATCCAATTAGCCAATTTGCATTTTCCAAGAGATACTATTTCTTATCTCTTTGACATAAAATGTAATACTTTAGTGTCCCTTTTAAACACTTTGTAACACCTTCAGGGCTCTGATCAAACTAATACTCTGTTAAATCATTTTCAATGTAATAATCCTACAGATTTTAAATACTTTGATTAGAATAATTTAGATTATTAGGCAAGTATGTACTCTCAGATTTCTGTATATAACAGGATATAAAAAAAAACAAGTCTAAAACACTAATGCCATTAAGTGGGAAGTTGGTTCAACAGGCAGGTACAGTCATTGTAAACTCAGCTTCCTCTGGGTTTAACACAAAAATGCACGACACTCTGATAGAAATCCACTGTATAGAACACAAAGCCAATGAAGTTCAACCATGCAGGATATTTGATTCACGTTCTATACACTACAGATCTATCTAGCAGGTCTGTAAAACAGTTCTAACTGGTACGATATAAACAATCGGTCAAGGATTTAAGACAGAGCAACGGGAGAGCAGCTGAAACGGTTTCCTTCAGTCCAGCAGCAGGAGGCGTTTTACGGCACAGTATCAGTCCTTGATCACTGCTGTGATTTGCTACTAAAAGTCCACTTGTTGAGTTGTGTCAAACAGGTGACACGTTTGTGTACTTTATGCTAATGTCACAGAGCGAAGGCGTTGGCGGTGGAGGGTTTGCGGCTCATGTCCGCCGAGGCTCCAGCCTGTAGGAGAGCTGCGTTAGAGCCCTCTGGTTGTCAATCACACAGAGTTTCCTCACGTAGCCCCGCACCTCAGCCTGATTCTTGTTTGGCTGGCAAATGTCGGGATCTGACGGAGCACAGAGAAACATTTGGTACTGGAGCTGTGCTGAAAGTATTCACGCTCCTTCCACGTTCTTCCACATGTGTCACGCTGCAACCACAAACTTTAATGTATCCATAGGGATTTTATGAGATGTGGCGTCACAGAGCTTCTGCAGCAAGCATTTCCATTCAGCCCTATTTGCTCTGATGCTCTAGTAAAACGATTTGCATCCAGAAGTAACACAATATATTATGCTATGCACATAAGGCTACATGTTCATGATCTGTCCCACTACCACTAGGTTGTTGCAGTGTGGCAATATGTGAAAAAAAGGGAGCAAAATACCAAAAGATTGCTGTTGAATAATGTACAAACTTACTGAATGGTTGGCTTCGACAGTGTCTCACTTGTCGAATTGTGTTTGCTATAATACGCTGATCAAACAATATCGGTGTGTCAGGTTATTATGTCTGAAGAGGAGGAAAATTATTTATCTGACTTTTTAAGATCAAAGGAACTCACCATTTTCTCAAAATTGACCATATTATCGATAAAAGTCTTGTTGCCCTCATGTGTAAAAGTCATATCTGTAAAGAAGGCAGCAAAGATCATCTGTTAGCAACAAAAAGAGAAACGTGTTGCATATTTGGAGCACATGAAGGGAAAACTGGAGCTCTTTGAAAACAATTTGTGTCTTGAAGTTTTCCTTGTTTAAAATACTAACTGAGTATGTGTTTGTGTGTGTTTTTTTTAACTGTGTCAGAGACGACACAGTGGCTCTGAATCACCTTTGAGAAGCAGCGGCATGAAGGGGATGATTGGTGGCTCCAGCTTGGTAACAGTAAGTCTGTAAGATCGATGGTTTCTCGACGGGTCCTGTTGTAAAACAGAGAAGTGAGGTTAATTTCTAAAAAAATATTAATATCAATAAAAGGAAAAATACACTAAAACTTGTTTAATTTAATTTAGCTTTTCAAGCATTTAATGTGCCAGCCTCAATTACTGGTAAAGATGTGGAAAAATTATTTTTTTATTCAAATAGCATGATGATATTTATTTCAGGAATGACTGAGCTGAACAAAATCATAAGTAGCACAATTAAAGGTGCACCTGGCATCCCTTTAACCAATTTAATCTTTTCCAATCAAACAAAACGACAATAAAAAAGTGACATTAAAAAAATGAAAATATAATGTTAAATTTAACACTTCCATTGCTCATCAATGATTGGTCAAATCAAAGCAGTAGTAAACAATAGCATTATCAGTCCTGGTCACCATTGTATATTTCAGTGCAAAGCAGTTTTTTTCTTTTAGATTACTGCAGAGAAAAACAAGAAGAAACAAGAAAATATGATCTTTGTTACTCTGATCTTACCGAATAAATCTCAAACATTTATAAAACATTGGATTAAATTTTAAAAATGTAACAGTAAGACCATGTTAATAAGGCATTTCAACGCAAAGCTCACCATCATGCTCTCAAACTCAGCATAAAACTTCTTGAACTTGGTGGGGAGTTTCTGTCAAAAAGAAAAAAAAAAAAACAGAATCTATATGACAGGAGTTTCCTACAGCTCTTATGCAGATCAGCTTTACAGTAGATTAACTCGTGGATTAGTTGGTTTTTCTAAAATCTTTACCTCCCATGTCTGGCTCAGCCTGCTGACAGCAGGGTTGCTCATCCCCATAATGATGGCAAAGAATGAATTGAGGTTCTTAAATTCTCGACAGCTGCAGACGACAAAGGGAATGCATGTAGTAAAAGCCTACATGTGTTGTTGATGTCTGCTAGTATCTTTTACATTCACTCACTGTGCAGCTATTTTGATGAATTTCTTCAGAAGCTGCACTCTCTTGCTGAGCTGAGTGCAGAGGCAGACCTCAGTGACCACCCACAGTTGAACCTGGTTGAATCTCCTCAGGAACAAGTCCAGGTTAGCCGTGGTTCTTCTGAAGCTGTGACGTCCAAACGTGTGGTAGAGCAGCTCATGCTGAGGGAAAACACACAGACATATGTTACAGTCATGAAACCTGTTTTTTGTCTTCTTTATCTTACAGAGAAACATAAGATTGTCTTTACACAATACCTCATGTACGCAGCTGAACAGCTCCCAGTCGAACATAGTCATCTGATAGGCCAGGTCCTTGGAGCTCATCAACTCAAAGGTTGACATGGAGCCAGCAGACGGGCCTTCCTGGTCCGGAAGAGGAGCCTGACACAAATAGGAACATGTTTACATGTTTAGAAATGGTCTGACTGGGCACATCTGGGACAGGAGAACAGCAGCCATGTTAGTCGCTCACCAGACTGCTGAGCTGCTCTCGAGGACAGGCAAACAGGCGACCATTTATGCTCAACGTGGAAAACACTGACACGTCATTAGGTTTCAACATCTGCTTTTCTGTCACAGACAAAGTGGGGAAAAATATATATATCTCAACACTGCTGTATTAAACTAAATGTCAGATGCTCTGTGTTGTATTTTCTCACCACCAGCAGAGCTCAGGTGGACCAGCAGCAGCTCCTCAGTGGTGCCAAGTTTGTCCGACACGGCGCTGATGACCTCCTTCCCAGACGCTGCCACTAGAATCCTGATAGTAGTGTATGTGTGGTCACTGCAGTAGACCTTCAAGAGGACTTAACACAGGTAGAAAGGTAATGGAAGAACAAAGGCATGGTAAGTGTCAGCTGGCTTCTAAAGTGCGATGTCACATTCAGCTTTTAAAGCTTGTAGACATAAAAGTAAATCCTGTAAGATTTTATTCTGTTGTCACGCTGGCCAACATTTCCTGGAAGTAACGGCTTTGAAATAAATTCCTGCATTACTGATGGTTTTTGCAGCATTTTTCAGCATGAAGTTCAACTCGGCCTACAAGATCTGAATTATTTGAAGGGTTTTTAGATATCTTTACCAAAATAAAAGTGGCCTGAAAAATAAGACCCTGTCTGAGACCAGGTCTTATTTTTGCTGTGTCTTCTTATCACAGCCTCACACTTAGATGTGAAAAAACAGACTTATCACTCAATATTTATTGAATTTGAATTATGATGCATTTTTCAAGCCAGTAAATTTCATAGCGATCTACTAAGAAGCTGTCAGTGTCAAATGATTACAGGGCGACTTACTGTCATCTTGATTCCTAATCGGCTGTTTCTTCTGCAGCCGTTCCTCCCCGTTGCTGAACTGTCGAATCAGGGTCTTCTGTTGAATCACATGACATTATCCACATTACTGCGATGCAGCTGGCGTAAGCATAACACAAACAGTGAACAGTAATACTTATCGTTGCTCTTTACAAACCTTTTTAGATGTTTTGACTTCCTCTGAGCTGCAAAGAAAACCAACGAATACAACTTCAAGCTTAAAGAAATCACACTTAAAGATGTAAACTGAGAAGCTGATGCATACTGTAACTTCACCACTTTCTCCAGGTCAGGCACCAAGTCTTTGAGACCTCTCAGTGTCCGAGAATCATTGGACACACTTCCATACAGCTCCTTCAGGGAACAACAAGTCAGAGGCAACCAAGTACCTGACTTCATTAAAAAAAATAAAAATCATGTTATATTAACCTCCAGGAAAGAGATTGCAGCAGGCTCCTCCTGTAGCAGATAGGTGTGTGTGTTCGCCCAGCGCAGGGTCAGAATGAGGGCCCTCCTCTTGTTGTTGAGCGTGTACTCCAGCCTCTCCTGTTCAGAACCGGGCGGAGAGGCCATATGGTAGGTACACCCAGGGCTTATTAAGGAGAACCAGAAAGAAATAATGCCATACTGAACATTTTATTTTATCCACGATGTTGATTTTATATCAGATTTTTTAGGGTGAATTGATACAGAATCAATCTGAATTCAAGATATTTCTCTTGCAGTCAAGCCTTCACTTATGAGTGATTGCATGCATCAATTAAAGAGAATATGTATTATAGGTATTCCAAAAAAAAAAGACAAGGGGACTTTTGATTTGATGTCATAACCAAATCGTTACAATGCAGACTGTTTGCATGCATTACATTCATAGAACATAACACTAACTAAAAGGATATTGTGCCATTAGTAGAGGGCATAGCTGGCTGTTTGGCATGAAGACACAGTGCATGAGAACAAAGTCATCCACTGCTGGGTCTAGAAGGTAAGAAAACAACAGACAGAGCAGAGTCAGAGGATGGATAAGAAAAGCATAGCAAAGCACAACACACACAAAAAAAGAGTTTCAAAAGGTAATGATGATGGAGCTGTAAAAATCCTTCCTACTAGGCAGATATACAAAGACCCAAAAGTCCATAATCCATTCAATAGATCATTCAGTACATCAAGAAATCCTTCAGTCAACAGTGAATGTTTATTATTAAATATTTAAATGATAAATTAATGAATTAAAATGTGCAATCATCAAGGTTTCTGTGCTGTAGTTCTCTTAGCACTGAAAAACTGCTGTTATGAGACTAACATCTAATTGGTTAATCTCCACAGCAACTACTTTAGACCAATCATCTTCATAGTAGCATTGTAATAATATTTTACTAGAAAAACAAAACACATTTTGAACACCAGAGCATAATCAAAAAGGTACTGCTGCTGTTCTCAGGATTTTTGATGGTTAGGACAATTATTTGTTTTTAGCTTTGGGTTTTGTTTATTAATTTTTTTTTCCTTCTTATTTGATATTTATACATATTTTTCTACAGTCTCTATCTTCCTCCCTCAGCTGTTTCTGATTTATAATCGAATGTGAATTGCTTGCAGTTACTGATTGCTTTAAATGTTTTATTTCTAATCATAATTTGAAACGTATCACAGCAGGGTCATCTGTTTGTAAGATGCTCTTACATTTCTAGAGCATCTTTTCAATCAATGAGAAGTTGACAAACCTCCTGTATTTTGCATTTATTTTTCTCTACAGTCACCTGGTTCGTTGTGATGAATGTCCAGTCTCATCATCTCCAAGAAGTGCTGAAGAATCTTCTCTGGAGTTCCTGATATCACAGTGTATCTGCAAGAAATTAGAAATTTAAAAAGCACTGGAAAAATTGACACTGAGAGAAAGTATCATGTTGTCTATTTTGGGGAAATTTTTAGGGACATAAACCACAAGTTAAATAATCAATCATAAAGTAATACATAATCCATCCATCCATTTTCTAACACCCTGGTCCCTAGTGGGGTATTGAGGGCTGCTGGGGCCGATCTCCAGCGAACGTTTCGGGCGAGAGGCGGGATAAACCCTGCACAGGTCGCCAGTCTGTCGCAGGGCAGTAATACGTAATATTTATGATTAAACGCAAAATCTCAAATTTTATTTGCACAGCACATTTCAGCAACAATATGGTTCAAAGTCAACAATTCAAACATTACATTTCTGCATTAAATGTGTATTTAATTAAATTTTGATTATATGACTTGTTAAACACTCTGCATGCTCCAAAAATTAGGGTATTGACCCACAAGCCAAAATATGTAAATAAAACCAACATAATAGATCTGTGAGTCTTCATCTTCTCAATTTGGACAATTTGGACTCTAATTCTGAACTGTTGAACTGCAGTGTATTTATGGCTTCAAAGACTTATGTTAATAAATGTTTACTCTGTGCTGAAAATCATTTTAAAAACATGACGACCCACTGCGGAGGTAGATGCCAGGATCGGGGTGATCTGATCTCATCCTCTAAATATAATTGCGACAATCATGGGCATTATTTTGGGATCTGGACAACCACACGTGTCACTTACTTGATGCTTCCCAACGTGGACGCCCTGTGGCTTTTTTCTAAAACCAGCACAGCTTGTTCATGCTCTTTCAATCGCACTGTGTTGGCTTCCACATCCTACAAAATATATTTAGAACAGCATCAGTGCAAATATAGGCTCTGCAGTGCAGTACAGCTAACCCGACATAGGAGGGAGACAAAGTCTAAGCTACAATGTTCATTCTATCTAATCAAAAAACTCAGAGCAATATTTTAAAACAGGGTGCTAAATCTTTTGAGGTGTCTATATATATATATATATATATATATATATATATATATATATATATATAAAAAGGTCCAACCCTGAGTATCCTGTTGAAGTCCTCCTTATCCACACGGAGAAAGTGGCAGTTGTCCTCTCTCAGGACGATGGAGGCAGCGCGAGGTGAATCTGTAACCAGGGCTAGCTTGCCAAAGTCATCTCCCTCATGGAGTGTGCACACCACTCCCTAAAACATCCATAAAATGAACACAGAGAGAAGGTCGCAGTTAGACACACATGAGCTCTGACACTGAGAGTCATCCGGAGCCCAGAAGAGACACCAGACAGAAGCACAAACAGGGTAGCGATGAATCATCAGAGTCTGTCTGTTCATTTGCAAAGAGCCAATTATAAATGTAAATGTGTGATCGCAGCGTGCATCCGGAGCATTTGTTTGCACACAAGTTGCGTGGTGCGATTTTTGACCATGCATGCGATCCAGCAGGCCAGTTAGTCATTGGGATGAGTCAAGCTGGGTCGTGGATGTTTTTGCCAAACTGCGTTGCCGGTGTTTCCCATCTCCAAAGGGCCCAAATGCTCTTGTGCACCGGTCAGATTTGATAACTTCTACAGTCTCATCCATTACAGACAGATGAAATGCTTTCAGATGAAGTGGAAAACCATAAAAAGGTTCATGTGTGAAAATCCAAACAACAAAAATGTGCCAGCTGATGTCCAGCTAGCGGATGAATACATCCAGACACACCTACACACCTTGCCATAGATGACCACGTTTACAGAGCCCTTCTGGATGATGTACCAAGAGGTGCCCTCCTCTCCTTGGTTGAACACTGGAAAATAAAAACACACACACATATATAATCATCTTTACTCAGTCATGTAGGGAAATGCATTTTTTTCTTACATTTCCTTTTGCTCAACCATGAACTTGCAAGTGCAGCATGTTTTGTTGTAATTTTAGGTGATAGACTAACAGACTCTCGCTCTAGTAGCACCTGCCCTGTTCACGCTAAAGAAAAGCAACCCCACAGCATGATGCTGCCATCACCGTCTTTGTGGGGATGGCGTTTGTATCGCTAGTGCTTTATGGCACAAATTGTGTTTTGCATGTTGGCCAAAAGGCACATTTTGTGTCGTCTGTCCAGACCTCCTTCTTCCACATGTTTGCTGTGTCCAAAGCTTGGCATGTTGTTTTATAAAAACCCAACTGTGTCCTCAACTTTCCTCCTGATCTATTCAGTGTTCTGTTCTTCATAATGCTGTTCACTAATGTTGTCAAACAAAACTTCACAAAAAAGCTGTATTTATGATTAGATTGAACTGCAAACAGCTGGCGTATATTTTTGAAGAAAACTGGTTGCATCAGATTTTATTCAGGGGTCTCAGCATAAAATGGGCTGGATACAAATTTAAACTGAATTTTCTGATTTCAATTCCAAAGTAAAAGTATGAAACAACTTTTTGTCTATTACATAAATCTGTCCATCAGATTATACCCCACCTGTTCTTACAGGGACAATAAAATTCATAAAGTATAAATTGTAACACCAACTTAATTACATTATTGGTACAGGATTCACTAGAACTATAGAAGAAAAGGAACAAATTTGAAAAAAGTCCATTTTGAGCTACGTATTTATAATACAGTAACATAAAACTTACACACAGTTCCAGCTTTTGCATGTGATTCAAAAATCACAACGCTTGCCAGTTCCCTCTTCACCTGCAAACAAAAAATACAGAACAAAACAAAAACTGTAAATCTATACCAACTCATTTGATGCCACTAAGAAAATCCAAAAGTGAAGCAGCAGACTCACAGTGTTGGAGAGGTGAGATAAGGCCTTGATGTGAAGCAGCTCATCATAGATGATCTCTAGGTCATCTGCTGTCCTCTGCCCGGGTCTACAGACGCACAGAGAGAATAAATCCACCAGGGAAGATTTTCTGCATGCCCTCAACTTCCCATCTGTACAATTAATGTCACATAATCTTTAGAGATTATTTTACTTTTAGAAATTCCTAAAAACTTTAAATTCAGCAAAATTGTTCCACCAGCTTCTCTCGACTTCGTTTACAGTGCAGTAAATAATGCAATGTTTCTTACGGCTTTCTTAGGATCATGCGCAGCAGAGCGTCTGGGCCGATCTGAGCCAGAAACAGGATGGTCTCTGGCAGCTCTTCCTCACTCTCTCTCTTCTCTTCCTCACTGGGCAGCGGTGTGTCCTCCTCCTCATCATCAAGGAATCGATAGAACAGGTACTTGTCATGGAAGCCCAGTTCCTGGTCCACTGAACAAAAATGTGCACAGTTTAACATGCAATATATCGTGTTAGTTTTTAAATCTCTGAATATAGTTTTTTAATCTCCAAATTTTAAAACCTAAAATCAGATCCCGCACTAGAACCCAAGTTAGTGGTTGCATGAATTAAATAAAACTACACCTGGACTTTAAAGTTGAACATAATAAAAGAAAAATACCAGATAACATTTTCACTTTCACTTGTGGGAAACTGCAACATGCTACAAACAGGGCAACTACACTGGACAAGACTGAGAGTGATAAGTAAACCTTGCGATCTTGTAGATATTTCCTGAGTTTCAACTTTTCTTTGGTTGTTTTTTGTAAAAAAAAAAATATATACTTTTTTTCTTGTAAAAGATGTTAAGTTATAGAAAATGTATGGAATAAAAACATGCTTTTTCACATGTTTAAGTCTATCTGAGAAGCATGCTGAAAAACAATGAAGTGAGCTTAAATTACCATGATTAAGCACTCCTTCTTCCAGCAGCGCCTGCCACATCCCAACAGCATGGGAGCGTGTGAGCACACAGGCACTCTGCATCACTAACCAGTCCACCAGCTCTGTCCCTACGCAGCATTGTCTGCAACATATGTGTGAACACATACTTCAAACACCAGAGAGAGACAATCCAAATGACAGCATTTAGATCCAAATGGGTTAGTCTGCAGAACGTACCTGTATGTTTTGAGGTGATATTTTCTGTCACGAATCATGTGCGGCGCTCTGGACAGGATGGCGTTACGTAGGACTTTCCCTGCTCTCTGCAGCTTCTCGGAGGGAACCTGCAGAACCCACAGAAGAACTCTGGAAATGTTGTTGTATTCAAGAAGCGTAGAAGCCCACATTTCCAATTTTAATCTAAACCGGGGAGGTATTAGATTGTTTTCATCAATCTGATGAGATTAGAGCTTGCCATTTGAACGTTTGCATTAGATTATCATGAGCGAAATAGTGTAACCATAAAACCAGAGATGTATTTTAAAAGACCAAACCTGTATCTTAAACAGAGAGGGACATAAGAGAACGTGCATACACATGCACACACACAAAGAGTTGCTACTGAAAACAACAAAGGAAGGCATGTTAATTGGGCAGATGGGATCTTTCTTTGATGTGCATGCATTAGCTAGATTTGCATATCGACAGAACATCAAAACTATGAGTCATCAGTGTGACAATCTATTTTACTATTCTGGCTCATTCAACAACACATAAAAGTTTGCATCAAAAAAACAGCCAGATTGCAGAATATAGGAGGCAAGTTTGAACCTTTAAACTAAAATATGAATGGAAGCATTAATAAAAATGTTAATGTTAATGATCTGCCTGAGAGAGAAATGTATAATAAAAATAAAAAATATGTGTTTCTCAGTTTTTTGTCACACCAATACTGCAGCAAACAAAGAATTGAAGGCAAAACAAATTTAGTTTTCTTTGTTTTTCAGATATTAAAAAACCTTTACGGCCAAACTGGGAACTACTGGAAATATTTACCTTGTTATGAGCCTTGTTTCCAGACTCTGAGTTCATGTTGTCTTTGTCTGTCAGTCCTGAGGAGAAAAACTATCTTTAGAATAGTTGATTGAAGAAAAGCAAAACCCATCATTCTGTGTTTGTGCCACTAATCTGTTTCATCACGATTTAGAAAAACAACTCAGCCCTCATGCTGTTTTTGGATGGATAAAAGGAGCTCTCATTGACTCTGCATATGCTTTTCCCATTTCCTTTCTGTACATTTATGGCTCTACGTACTGTCGTTGTTGGATCCACTCTCCATGGCTCCATAAGGTGGGGCCAACAATCCAGCCAGGCTCTGACGATACTTCTGTTGGGAAAACAAATCAGACCAAAAACCATTTAGCATGTCAGTCTGATGTGTATGCACGCTTCTCGTCAGCAAGACTGAAGCACTAATTGGAGTCTTTCAATTGTGCACTTCAAAAGTTATTTTATGGGTGGATATGAAAAGACAGCAGCTTGACATAGCTTTAAAAACAATGATTTGTGGTTTTGCTTATTTTCTGCTTTGTACCAGGTTTTGATGTGCTTTTGGGATAATTGTTCTGTTGGAATAGGGTTTAAGGTTCAACCGCGTCACTTTGCGTGATGCAACACAATCTACCGCGGCCGGTGAATCAGAAGAATGATGCTGCCACCGCCAGGCTCGACAGTATCAATAATATGCTTAACGCTCATGTATGTGCCAGGAAAAATAACGTCGTCTTAAAAACCTGTTATGACCAAATCTGTTTATTTCAATTAAATTAAGAGTACAAAGGCTAACTAAGTAATTAAGTGTTCTTTAAAAAATGCTTGGGATTTAACAATGTATTCAAAGTGTATTTCAGCTATTAAACTTAAATTGCTAGTTAAGCCTCTCATGAACCTACCACATTTTTTTACTCAAGTAGTCAGTATAATCAGCACAGTTTCCATTAGTGAAATAAGTAGAGTTGCGCTGGACTGCTAATTTTGATGCTTAAGGATTCTGGTTTTAATTCTCATTTTCATGTACAATGGACATATAAAAAAGAGGCGGGGTGCAAGTTATTTGTGATAGGAGCTTTTTAGAATCCATGAGAAAATAAAAGAATTACAAGATTTTGTTTCATTTAAGCATTCAAGTCCATGTCCCCACAACAAAAAGTGGGACAAAGTAGATATTTCTATTTAGGGGCAAAGTGGTGGCAGGTTTGAGTTCTGATGTTTTCAATTAACTGATTTATGAAGGATTTTAAAGCAATTGACCTACTGATTGTTGTTCAGAGCTGGTCAAGGGAAAATTGTAGCATTCTGGCCAATCTGCATCTCCATTTGTAGAGATGCAGATTGTTTGCTGCATCCCCAGAAATTAGCAAAGCGGAAACGAAAAGGGACGATTGGAGTTCCTGTTAGAGTAGGAAATCGTGCTTGTGTGTGCTTTGTTATTTAAAAGGCACGTAGACATGTTTTACTACGCTACTAAAACAAGACTAGAGCTTGTGACTTCGAATATTATGGGATTCATTAAGCATCAAATCTCATTAAAGCCATGTCTCTCCTGAAGGCCGACAACGTTACTTGAACACAGAACCTCAAGAGCCTTCAAAGCCTTTTGTACAACCAAGATCATTTATATGCAGAACATCTAACATTATATAATACACACACACACTCACCCATACACACCGAGCAGCTGCACTTAAAGCCCAGTTAAGCTACTCGGCGAGCACAGATGCTGTTCTTACATCTGTTAACATTAAATTATGATTGATTTCTTTTTCTTTTTTTGGTAGCAGAGGCTTGAATGTAAGCATGCTTTACTGGGAGGTCATTATCTGGCAACCCAGGATTTGTGGGGATGGCCACAAACACGCATACTGACAGAGACGGAAACAGAGAGCATCTGTTTGACCTCAGGACACAAACCCTTCGCTGACCACACATTTAAAAAAATAAATAAATACACGTGGATACATCACAGAAAAGAACAGAGCAATGCACTACATCCCAGTGATAAAAACAGTCTAAACATAGAGATAGTATTGCTTTTTTTTTTTTATTAAATATGAAGAAAAAAAAGACTTGCCTAAAAGTGCTATAGCCAAAGAGTCAAACTCACCTGGAGTAACACTCAGCAAACTAAAGCTGAAGGGACTGAAACCCCGGCGAGCTGCCCTCTGCTCCTTTACAATTCACACACACACCACCGGATAGCATCCTGCCCAAAACAAGCTGCTCTCCTCCTTTCTTTCTACTTCCCTCTTCCTCTCTTCCCCTCACACACAGTTGCCCCACTGTCTGTCTCTGTCTCTCGCCTGCCCTCCCTCGCTGCAATCAAGCCAAGAGCCAGAGCACTTTCTCTCGCAGGTTACCAGGGTGATGCGAGTCTGTGTTACAGAGCTACTCCAGTGGAGGAGTGAGTGGCGAGAAAGCAGCTCACCAGAGAGAGGAGTAGTAAAGGGTGAGGCTTTACTACTGGAGCAGAAGGAGGAGGAGGAGGAGGAAGAGGGCAGGGGAACCAGAACAAGGCTTGTAAAATAGTTCAATGAAGGCAAAGGGAAGTGAGCATAGGAGTAAAAAGAGACAAAAGCAGAAAGAACAGCAGGGGAAAAGGAGCCAGGGAATCATCAGTAGCAACTCCTACATGTATCTTTATTTGCATTTGTAAATAAATACATATATATGTTTATCCCAATTTTATTTGCTAATAGAATTGCGAAGCGGCGCTTCCTCTTCTTTCATCCTTCCATCAAACACACGGCTGTATTCATCTTGTAGCTTTCTAGTGTTCAAAGTGCACATGCACACAAATTAGCCTACTCTCTAGCACACGAATGAAACTCAAAGCGCCTCGTACTACGAGCTGGATAAGATTGAAAGGAGAACAACCTCAGGCAACGAGTTCTGCTTTGTGTCCACTGTCCTAAAATAGACGGCTGATAGGGACCCAGAGTGCACTTAGTGAGCAAGCAAACACACTGTGAGCCCAAAAAAAGACAGCACGCACGCTTTAATTACCAATTATTGCCTTATCTTTCTCTAACGTGTCCCCATGGCATTAAATGGAGATGCCACGTTTCAGTAAATCAAATTTTTATTCATGCAGTTATACAACTGGGAAGGTTTTTTAATAATAGAGATAAATGAGTTTTCAGTGGCGATGGAGAGCAGCAACAGTTCTAAAAAAATAAAATTCATGCTTTAGGGAATTAATTTAGACAGGAAAAATTAAGAAATTTTCTATTGTGTATCTGTTATTGTATACTTATGTAAAGTAATTTATTTTTTATGGGAAAGCAATAGCATTACAAACAACTAAACAGTTCACATGCAATAACATGACCACTAAAATCATTAAATGTCCATTCAAACCAAATCGAGCAAATCTGGATACAGAGCCATCCAGAAGTCTCCATACCTCTCAAATGTTTCATAATTTTTTCATAATACAAACACAGACATTTTGTTTTTAATTAGTAACTTATTTTGTTATTTCACATCCCCTCAAAAAATAATCCATAACAACCAAGTGAAAGGAAAATGATAAGT
Source organism: Phalloptychus januarius (assembly GCA_902982915.1). Lineage (NCBI taxonomy): Eukaryota > Metazoa > Chordata > Actinopteri > Cyprinodontiformes > Poeciliidae > Phalloptychus > Phalloptychus januarius. The sequence continues at coordinate 8,494,367 of CADWAE010000466.1, read as the reverse complement.
TGTATTGCAATGTTTGGAAAAAACAAAAAACCTAAAACATGTTGCGTGAATATACTTCAAATTAAAATAATTATGAGGTTATTATTTTCTAATGTGAGAGTTTCAAAGCTTTGGATATTAACCAACCTTTTATGAGTCATTTTCAAAGAGAACCCTAATCATTTTATTACATTTTGAGGAGCTTGAGTATTTTATGAACTACCCGGCAGATCTTATGTGAGCAAAGTCAAACAAAAATTGGAAAGAAAAAAATTACAAACATAAAAAAAGAATGTATGCAAGACAAAAATCTTTAGAAAATTAGGATTTGTCAGGACTTGAGTCCTTAGCAACCAGCAGGTCGAAGGAGTTACTGGGTGATGACTGTGGAGCCAAAATGAAGTGACCCACCTCGCTGCCAGGACCTCCAGTGAGTGGGACTTTGTGAATGAGTAACCTCAACAAGAGAGACCCTCACAAAAGCAGCTACTACAACGCCAACTCAACGAGTGCAATCCAGCATAAAGAAGATCCTGTTTAAGTTGTATTTTGTTTGTGCCAGCAATCTCAAGCAAATAAACAGAGAGACAGGCATTAGCAAGACTTCCACAACACATTGCCTTCCTCTGTAGGATCTTTGCATTGTGTCTAATTATGATCATCAGATGAAGGAAAAACAGAGCCTTTATAGTGCAATACTCTATTGCGGTGCTAACCTGTCTAACATATTTTAACAAACACAACTGGATTTATTAGTGAGGTAAATCAAGCAATCTATTTCCAAATATCTTCCAAGCCTCTCAGAATGTTGTTTGGTCTCTTTTTTTGTCACCCTACTGTAATTGTGGAGTATTTAAGTCTATATTATAATAACACATGTAGCTTTGTGTTAAATGGTGAAAAATCATCAGGATTTTCTATCAAATCACAAATAAACTAACATCGGCTATGATAAAGAAGCAACACAGGGGTGTGCGGTACATGCACGCCTTTGTCTCCCTCTGTTCTTAAAATAGCCCATTGTTGGGTTGCCTGAGGTGTTCATCTATTAGGAGCAACAACAGAGGCCGTAATGGTGGACAGCCCTCTTGTGGTCAAGGGGACAATTGCAACAGAAAGCTGCTTTGAAAAAGTACAAAATCCAAAACGTCAGAATTTGACCTGCTTAAATCCTCATTTATAGATTGGGTTGTTTAATTTTAGTATGTGTTGACTGCTTCATCTCACCTCCCACAAGGTTTTGAATTCCCTCTGTTCGATCCGGAGAAGCTCGCTGGTCTCTCTGCTGACAATGGTAGCGTGGCGAGGCGTGTTGTCCAGGATGGACTCCCCGAAGGCCGTCCCAATCCCCAGGGAGCAGATCGTGACTGCATCCTGAACACACAGACAGCATGATTAACACTCAACAAGCAATGCATGTTAGCTTAATTTAGGTTAATTTATAAACTTCACAAGGACAATACAACAGTTAATACAAAAGGAAGGTGATACAATATTTCCTCACATCACAACTGCAGCACCTGAGAGAAGCATACTGGGATTTTATGTGACACCAACACAAAGCAGCTTTTTGAAGAAGTCGCTCTAAACTCTTTCTTTTTCAAAATGTTCAGTAGGCAAATGAGTTTGGTCCCTCGTTTTTATTTGCCACTCTCCTATTTAAAATTTGGTGCAACTAATTGCCTTCAAAAATGTGTTAGGTTATAAAACAACCCTCCCTTCTTTAGGCTTTGTATCAATCCAAAATGGGAACCGTATAATCAAACAGGCAGAGCAAGAGAGTGTTATTGAGAGAAGCAACCAACAGGTACATGGCAACTCTGTGGGAGTTACTGAGATCTACCGCTCAGGTGGAAACGTTTGTTGCCAAGCTGTTATCAGTTATCAAATTCAGCCACTGGTACAAAAAAAGCCCTAAGAAGTGCAGTTTGCTATACGCCCTCCGGTAGATAAAAAAAAGAAGAAAATAGTGAAGTGGGAGGTAACTTTTGGAAACAAAGTGTTTCCAAAAGATTTGACAAACAAAACTTTCAAAAGTGTGGTGTGCCTGTTTTGAGGAAAACACTTTGTTGCAGCACTTCTTATACCTTCAAGTCTTTTGTGATATCTCTGTCGACTTTGCACAAATGGAAACAGAAGATTAACTTCAATTTTTATTTTGTTCTAAGAATTGAAAATAAAAATAAAAATATGCGACCATAAGGTAATGTCATAACTTTTTCAGTGTAACACATTTGTAGCACACAGCAGTGACAGCCTCCTATAAACACAGCTGAGGTCTGGATGAAGAACACACACACACTTACTCATCTATCATTATTTTTACGTATTTCAACAACATTTTTCATTGAACTAAATAAACCTTCTCAGTCGTCCGAACTAAACTGACATTTCAAATATAGCTACAGAAACTAGGCCACCAATAGCACTTTAGCGCTCCGAGCATGAATAGGACGATTTGCACCACAGGAGCTTCTTATCTCTGCCTTTCAACTGGAACAAATCCTCTATCCCACATGCCAGTCTTCTCCTCTGCATGGACACTAGAACCCTATTTCCACAGTTTTTCAAGCAAAATGGATATCCAGTCCATCAGAAAGCTCGATTCTCTGGGGATTTGTTTTCTGTGCTGCGGCAGTTTTGCTTCCTGAATATTTCCACGGGGACAGAGCAGTGTACTAGAACAATGTCAGCATTGAGGGGAGTCAGACAAGACCGGCTCTCTGTAACTGCAGACATGTTTACAGCTGAATGGATACAGAGAGAATAAGATGGGATAGATTATATCAATACCAAAATGATAAGAGTATAATATGGGGTTTAAATGATGGACAACAGCACAAACTACATGAACCGCTTCAGTCGATAGGCTTGGTCTTACCTGATGATTAGCCGTTTCTGACACTTTGACATCCAGGGAGCCAGAGAGAACAGCATACCAGCTAGTGCCAATGTCTCCTTGTCGAAACACTGCAGACAGCAGTAGAGACATATCCAATAAATTAGAATATGCATTCAGATGAGGCCCATATGTCAGAGTAAAAGCACCTTTTAAAAATAACAAGCTTTAAGCACGTATTAAGCATGGTTTTAATAAAAGCCACATTTCTGTATTAAATATTCAAAACTTAAATGTCATATTTTCATTAACTGTAATAAAAACAAAGGCACTGAAGCATCCATCTACTCATCTAGCTATTGATCCACCCATCTAAAATATTCTTCAACACAAAAAAAGTGGACGATCACTTTTAAGAGTATTTGACAAAATAAGCAATGTTTTTTAATTTAAAAAAATCTGGGACAGTATTTATGGGGATGCTGGTTGTTTGGTGTTTTTTTTGTTTGAATTGTGATTTTTTTTTAGATATAATGTGAAAAAATAATTGCTAAATGAATAAATAAATATACCTAAAATTTGAATTATTATGACAGTGTACAGCAACTTCCAGATGTATTTAGTTGAAACTGGAATATTGTGGCTATGCTTGCATCCAGCCATGAAAGTAGGCGTCTTTTCCCCCACACATAAAAATAAAAGACATAAAAAATAAAATTGTTCTTATACTTGCTTGAAGCTGATCAGACTGCAAAGCCAACAGAGCCGCTGATCAGCTTACTGCTGGCAGAAGCAGAGAAAAAATATCCATCCATGCAAATGAATGTCAATCTTTCCACAACTGTGCATCTGCAGCAGCAGTCTAACACGACAGCGACAATAGCAGATTGCCTCCAGCCAGGTCAGCCGCATATGACGACTGCTCATCAAGATCAGCTAAACTGTCTACCAGCATTAGCATTTAGAGCGTTTTAACTGCGACTTTTCATTTTTCCCATCTTTGTTTTGACACTACAAATTTGTTCAACGAAACCTGGCTTAATTGGCTAAAACATCACATTTTACACAGAGTTTTAAAGATTTTATTTTTATTGTTTTTCTATCAAGTACATTTATTTTGAATATTTTCTTAAAGTATTTTTAGTTGTATTATCTTATGTCTGTAAGATTTTGTACACAATTGTGTTCTGATGCCAATTTATTTGCAAAAGATAACTTCAGCAAAAGAAGTTATCTTTTGCAGATTGTCTATTTCGATATGAAAAGAAATTAAAAATGTCTTACTTCCCAATGATGGCCCCTTTTTCATCACTAATTATCAATAATTCTTTTTTGCATTGCTTTGTATGAAAAATATTGGCTAGATATGCAGGTTTGTGTTTTGATCAAATAAAGGATGAAACAGAGCTCCACTGTTGATGACTCTCTCCATAATAATTAATTAAATACAGTCCATTAAATGTCTGTATATTGAAGGAATAAAAATATTTTACTCTACACACAGTACATCACACAAATAGTTGTAGGCCTGGGGGGAAGACAATGTAGCATAATTACTCTAATTTCAGAATCCAGGTGTCCAGATGCCAAAAAACATATCAGCAGCCCACAGAACTGCTAGATAGTGTTAGTGTACATACATGTAATGCCTTTCTCCAGGCATTCATAAAAGGCGCAGGTACAGATCTGGAGCAGGAGTGGAGGCGGAAACCTCTGGAATGTTTTGACTCCTCTCAGTCGCGTCAGTATGATGTCCACATCCTCCCCTGAACGCTCGGAAGGCCTGTGCAAAGAGGACCAACATTTAAAGTTATCTACTTGAATAAGATATCCAAACCTTTCCATGCACTGTGTTTATTCATTGCCTAGTACAGCTGCAATCAGCAGTCATTGACCTATAGAGCCAGGGAGAGTCATACTCAGATCACTATAATTACTGTAATTATGAGATTTTATTATCAATTTTCTGATGGTGGACAGAAAATGCAACATGAAATCAAGAAATTGATGCAAAATGTTTTTATTTGTACATACAACTAATTTACTTTGGTTTAAAGTCCCTTAAAAGAAAAAGGAAAGTTCACTCAAATTAATCTGTTTTGCATTACAAAATAAAATTGATTGATTGAACATAACTCCTAAGCAGAGCCACTCCAAAACCAAATCTGATTTTTGGAATTATAATCCTGTTCAAACACCCAGTTGGGCATGAGTTAAAAACTACCAGCTGACGATTTCAGATGAAGGCGCAGAATCTGGGGACAGATCCTCATCTTCATCATTCCATCCCCTTAGCACAGCGCACCGGAAACAGGCCCACAGCACAATGCCGGCAACGCCATGCTTTACAGTCGGTACTGTGTTCTTAAATTTGAAAGCCTTAGCTTGACAATACCAAACATTGTTCTTGTCACTGGGGCCAAATGGCTGATTTTTTTTTTACCTTCTCTCCCAAGGGCATGTGGTATTCCCATGTAAACAACTGTGGACTTCAGTCATACTCGAAGGTGTCGGTTTTGAAGCAGGGACTTCTTAGTTAATGACATCTTAAACTCACTTTACTTTGGACTGCGACAGAAGCGCTTCAGCATCTTCCATAGTAGGAAGAGCTCTGGGTTGTTCTTGATTATACTTCTTAAATCAGAAGGAGAGCGTATGCGTCAGATTGATGAACTTTAGGCACAATTAGATCTTCTAATCTAACGACACAAAGATCCCAAACACACATCAGAATTGCTTATGAAGTGGATGAAGCAGGTAAACAAAAAGCTTTTAGAATTGCTCCAAACTCAAATTGGCTACTGAGAATTGATGTCTCTATAAAGGGCGTAACTATGAAAATAGACATTCATCCAAATATTAGTTATGCATTTGATTCTCTATGTGTAAATTTGACTCTGTATTATATATGCATGAAATTCAAACTGGTGCACTTTTTTCTTGCATATAAAATTCAATAAAGCGATTGCTTGTACATTTATTTATCCCTGGAATGGTTCAAATGCATAAATTCCATACATTTGCCATTGTGTATGAAAACAAGGTACAAAAATATATAACAAGGTACAAAAATATAAATATATAAAAAATATATATAAGTGGGTAGTGGAGGGGTTCATAAAAGTCCACTTCCTGGATGCTGCTAGTCTATCTGAGCTTTGCAGCTTGCTGTGATTAGCTATAGCTTAATGAAAGCGATCAGCAGTTTTGACCTAAATAATTAAATGACCCAGTAGTGCCATGTCTTCAGACAGTCTTTTTGTTACATTATCCTAGCAATTTTGTGAGCTTGTGTGTGTATCTTGTGAGTGTGTGCACACTGCATCATTGTTCTGCCTACGCTCTTAGCATTAGCAGAAGAGGGCTGCATGCGCTGCACAGGCCCCCCCACTGGGTGTTGATGTAAGTCCTTGTACTGGTGCTATTTTCTAATAGACTTCTAATCTCACTGAGCACACCCACAATTCCTGCTTGTGAAATCTACGAGGGTGAGCAGCGAACACACAGAAGTATGATCTGACGGATAAAACCTTCTGCTCAGTGGCGCACTGAAGAAAAACTACGGCGCCAAAACGTCTCACAGGAAAACATGCTGCAGTTAGAAAGCGCTCATTCACTTATTTTTTCTTTGCAAGTGACTCATCCTTGTGTGTGTGTGTCTGTATGTGTGTGAATTCCTCATACAGAAGAGCTAATGCACTAAAAGAGCTCCTTCATTCACTGATGAGAGAATGTCTTTCCTCTTTTCAGCTCTAACATCTTCCCTTGCCCCCCCAGCACTTTTTGTCTTTGTCTTCCTAATACACAATTTTCTTCAGTCAGCATCTATTTTTCTCTGCCTGTCTATATTGGTGTGTTTCCCTCACAACACGGGTTGTAAGATAAAATAGTATAAAAGCCTCCGTGATTATATCAGCAAAAGAAAATGCTTCTTGCCATTATTGACAAAGATTTGTTGTCACCACCACTCACATAACAGCTGTATTATTTTGTACACCATACTAGTATGGGCTTGGACCCTTTTTGGCCTGCAGAGCTGATTTAATTAATTTAGCAAAGTATCCCATGGAGAATGGTTTATACTGATCTGCCCTTTATCACGGGAGCATGATAAAGTGGTGCACATGGTCAGCAACAATACATAGTTTTGTCTGCAAAAAATATATTCCACGCCACCACCGGCTTCAACCACCAATAAAAGTTAGAATGAACGTATGCTTTTATTTTGTTTACTCCAAATTCTGGCCCTGCCATGTGAATGTTGCAGCTGAACTTGGGATTCGATTCAAGACGTTACTTGGTCCAACACTTGGACGGTGCTATTTTTCCAATCTGGAACCCAGTGGTCGTCTGCTGCTGTAGCCAATCTGCATCAATTGTTTTATTTGCTCTACTGCTGCCTATCTATCATCTCAAACCAGTCTGCTTATTCTCTCCTAATCACTGATCACAAGGCATTAATGTTTACACAGATGTCCACCCTTCACTTGATGCCTTTTCTTTGCCAAACCATTCTCTATAAGTCTGAGACGGTAAGTTTTAAAATCAAAGCAAACATATATATGATGTAGAATTGAATCAGTTACTATGTCAAAATCAGTAGACTGAAGTAATGACATGTTATAGTCATACTAACTTACAAAATAAATTTGTTTACCTACTTTAGCCGTTTATTATGACAGACACCCAGAAGTTGCATTGCCTCCTGTACAGACCATGCTTTCCCCTATACGAGTGTGTGGAGGCTGTGCAAGGATGCAGAACCTGCATATCTGAATCCATCTATAGAGTCACTATTTGTGTAAACAAGCACCAGACCAGGTGTGCCTAATAATGTGGCAGCTTCATTCATTTTTTTCCATACCTGACAGAAAAGCCTCCTCCTACTTAAACAAATCTCTTCCATGTTCTCTCTGCTTCTACTCTCTGACTCACCATCAGTTGTCTGCCTACGTATTGGCCCCCACAGCTCAGACAGAGCATCATAGCCCAGTCTAGTCTGGGTTAATGATTTCGACAGGTGGACTCCCACGCATTACAGCAAAAAGAGACAGAAAGGTTAACTATGTAGGACTACAGAGCTCTACATGTCTACAGCAAAACTGTTAATTCTGTCTGCAACAATCCTTTAACTCCTCAGTAATTTTTTGTCCTTTTATATCCCCCGGCTTCCTGCCTGCAAGCCTGCCAGGAGAAATGTGTGTACCTCATAGTTTGACATGAATGTGACCTGAGAGGTGTTCACCTTGCTTCACTCTACCCCCCTCCATCTTTGCTTCCTCTCTTTTCCAGGATGTCTCTTTTCTCAGCCGTCCCAGCCTGATGCTAATGTCAGCAGAGATCTCAGCTTTCAACCACAAATTATGCTGCACACACACACACACACACACACACACACCCCTGCACCCCCCCCTCACACACACACACACACATGCATGCACATCCATATACAAACCAACCTCTAAAGAGAAGACTGAGAGACACCTTTCAGTGTTCTGCAGACCGTTTTGGGGAATTCAATTTGGGTGAAAAAAATACAGTTTTCAGATAAATAAATGGTGGTTTCACTACGCCAGGTCCAAAAAAATGCATATGATTTTACATTAGTGCAACAAAGATTTTTCACTTGCATGGACACAGCCTGGGAACCTGATAAACTCAGGTCTTTGCCGTTTTGCTACACATAAATAGACACCAATACATTAAGCTTTTTCTTAACAGTAGCACTTCAATCAATCAGTCAAGTTTATTTATATAGTACATTTCAGCAACCAGGCAGTTCAAAGAGCTTTACATCATAAAAACAGCATACAGTCAACAATTGAGAAACCAGTGACAAACATTACATTTTGACAAGTGCCATCATCAAAATTATCAATATGTGCTGAATATGCTGGTCAATGTCCCATTTGAAAACAGGTGGGTTTTTAACCTTGATTTAAAGGTTTCAGCTGTTTTGCAAGACCAAGTCAAAGTAATCCTCGCAATATTTACATCTCCAACTTGCAATCATATGGATATGGGGCTGCTTGGATGCAATATCTGAATATTCATTGTGTTTTTATATTTTAAGAGCCATGCATGTATGCTCTGCAGGAAAATAATATATTTAACTAGTTAGACAAACATCTCAAACTATTGATGCTTAAATTTGATACAGATTTTATGATACAGCCCTACTTACCTCTTTATTTTTCCAGCCATGACTGTCCATATTTTCTGTCAAATAAAGGTATTGTCAAACAACTGAATTAGTTTTTCTTGCAAACAGGATTAAAGCGAAGCGGCCTCATATCGACCCAATTATATGATAAATATGTGTATTTAAGAAGGGATGTATCTAAAGGTTGCAGGACGGTAGCTCTTAATGACCGGACTTGGCTGACTTTGAGCTGGCGTATTTCCCTCTTAATAAATGTCTTTGGAAAATTCCATTAAACAATTTTCTCTGTCTATATATCACCACCCTCCACTCTCCTCACTTCTTCACATCAACAGTTTCTGTAACTCGAAGCTCTCAAACCCACAGTCGTATGAAAGAGCTGGACATTTACTGAATCAGAGGAGAAGAAGAAGAGTGCTGAGTGCGCCACAATAAAATCCTGTCCTGTCCATCAGTTCATTCATTAGTGACTCCTACCTACCACTGCAGACTCACTGCATTTCCCACTGCATGCTTGAAATACTGCACTGCAACATGTAAACATTGATTCTTTTTAAATAATCTTAATGAGATCATAAACAATACTCAGGGTTATATTCTAAAATACAATGAAAATGAACCATACTAACATTAAGAAACAACGACAGAATTTTATTTAAATTTTTTCTTATCTCATATTCAGTGATATATATATATGTATGCCAAGCACTCCTAAGAAATTGTGAAATGGGAAATGGGAAAGGCAGATACATCATCCGTTCTCACTGTTTTGTGACATGTAAACATTTGGCATATGGCCAAGAGTGCTGAGTAAACAATTATCTAACCCTCCTCTTCCCTCACCTTTCTACACCCCAAAATAATTTGGGCACTCTGCCCCTTAGAAAAAATCAGAATGAGGACAAAAAATGAGGTGAATGGGTTAAACTGGCCTTATTCTTACTAATCGGTGATAAATTATTCCACTAACTAAAACAGTCTGTCATTATCCTCAAAAGAGTCAATGTTGAAAAAGTAAATGTTGGTTTATTTCCACTAAAAGTGTTGAAATATAGCTCAGTTAAAGTACTCCCAGGTCTCCTTCCAGGTGTGGATGAGAGGACAAGATGGTAGCTTCAGGTTGCCAATGGTAACGTGACAATGTGTCTAAGAGGTGTGCGCAGTATGCGTGGGTGTGTGAGCAGTGGGGTGCACATCTTATAGATCAGGGTTTGTCCATCAGAGACAGTAATTAGTGAGAACCTCTGTATCTTCTTTAGACATTCTACTTGACGCAGTGAGATTTTAGTTCATGGACCCATGAAGAGGCTAGAATGCTAATTCCAGCTGAAGTTGGTCACAGTGTGAATTGGCTGATCAGCTAATCTGTTCAGTCAGAATAGGCAGCTTTGCATGCAGCAATATGACAATGTCCAGTGTAACAAATGAATGAACTCAGATGCTGTGATTCTTCTCCTCTTCATCCTGAGGCAATCGCTGGACAGTTTGCTGTTCTATTTTGAATATAACTATTGGTCTCAGCCGACAGATAAAACCCATGTGGCGCTCATCTCATCCACCCTGTCTGTCACAGTCCACAGTGCAGCAACACCCCACTGAACCTTCAGGCCACCAACGCCTTTTTGACCGAACACAGACAAAACCGGGATTTTCTTTCTCGTAGACTGTGCATTGTCACACACACCACATCCTGCACGGCTACTTTCATTCAAAACACGCAAAACGCTGAAAACGAGGAACATCACGCTGTCACTGCGCTGCCACACCGCACACGCATCCGTCACCGGTTCCGATTAATCATGCCGAAGCAGATGAATGAATAAATGAGACAGACGACGGCGTGGCCGTGGGTCCAATGTTGTTGTTTTTTCTTCTGTTATTCTTTTCAATGCCCTACCTTTTATCCAGACAACAGATCCACTCCGCCAATGGAGACGAATTCAGGGACGTCTGCACTGCGACCATCTTCCCCGGCTGCGTGTCGCTGTGATGCTGCCGGAGGAAGATTCCGGGTTATCGGTGGTCGTTAATGAACGTGAGCTCCGGCTGCACCCCCTCCCATACCCGCATCCCCGCCTCACACGACTACAGGCTGCAGACTTTGTGGAGTGCAGATGACTCGTACTGAAGCCAAACCCAGCGATCACAAATGGTGCGACAGGAAGGACAGAAATTAATCCCATGCAATAAAAAAAAATCTATTTAATAATTTCCTTGAAAACAGAATAGTAGTATATGCCAGAGTAATTACTTTCTAATACATTAAGATAAGACTCTTGTTCATATTTGGACAGGAATTTAGTGACTACTCAACTCACTTTGACTTTTTATTCATCATATTTTTTAATGAGGCTGCTACTAGAGTAAAATTATCAGCACCAGTTGAATCTAGAAGCATTCAGGGGTGTGAGGTTATCCAGAAACATGATCAATAGAGATATTTTACCTCCAAAATATGCAACTCACGTATAATTGCAAAACAAAGTGATAAAGTCTCCACTCTTTGCTGATATTGGCAGTTACCCAGGGCAGGACCAGAAAGGGGTGGAGCTGACTTGTCTGTCAGCTATGCCATTAAAAATAATTTGCTTTTGTGCGCAGAGTTGGCATCTGTAGCTTATGCAGCTTATATTGATTGAATAGTTTTAAATCACAATAAGCAAGTTTTTAAAAAAGCCAAAAAGAATGAATGCTGAATACAATATAGGCAGCTTGTGATGCATATATTCTACACATTTTTATACTTCTGTTTGGGTCTCTACTGCTTGTAGAAACAGTACAAGCGCAAAAAACCCAAAACATTTCCAGACGTTTCTTTTGGCAATAAGTAAAAGTTTTGATGGTGTCTGGAAAGCAAGCTGTTTCAAAAACCTCCCAAATATAAAGTCACTTTAGGCAGGCGCTGAGTCTCACCTAGCAGCCCCAGTCGAGTCCAGCCTTTCACCAAGCAGAGCTCTGATCACTTCATTATTAGAAGATGAGCACCAGTTGTTAGTTAGTGTATGTGCTGCACAATGGCTGATGTTCAGTTCTTGGCTGCAATAAACATCATATGTCCATACATTCTCCCAAACATGAAGAACAGAGCTGTGTGGATTCATTTTATTTTTAAACACTGTTTCCATATCATTTTGGGTTCTTGAATCTGATTCTCATTCCTTTTGTCATCATCGATGTCCAAGAAACATAGATTAGGTTTGAAATAGAGGCAAACCGATAAATTAGGAGCTTAGTGGGTTATTTGCTCCCGACGGTCCATGACAGCGCCCAGATTCCTGCAAATAAGTCGTTCATCCCAAATTATATTAAAATGTTTTGACTGAAAGCAAACGTGGCCCCAATTTACTTTATAAAAGCACAATTTTGAGGCAAAAATAATACTGAACACAGCTTTTTTACATGTCAATATATAACCAAAAGTCATTTCTAGTTTTTCAGCACCCTAGAAAAAGAGCAAAAAAGCAGGTGAGGCCTCAAAATAGGACATGGTCAGGATTAACAAGGCATTAGGCAATATGGAATATGAATATGGATTATGAGGAGGTAAGCTTTTTGTGTTTCTCCTTTGATATTACTAAGCAGAAATCTCTGCAGGATGCCAGTGCTGCAACGTACCAAATCCACAGCAAAAATGCAGCAGTGCCACCAATTTCCATTTAAAACACTTATTAGAAAGCCACCATTGGCAAAAATGCAGGAAGTCACTTGAATGAGGCCGACCGGTGAAGCAGAGAAAAGATGAGTGAAACACGAGATCTCAGGGGATTTGACGCTGAAAAACAGCATGACATTATGCCCCATTCGCTTACAACGGGATTACCTATACTGAAACAGAAAGACTCCAAAAGTCTTTCTGACAAATCAGCATCTGCATAGGAGAAGCATGTTAGGTTGGATGTACTAATGGGAGATTATACAATCACTACAGCATTAAAGATTCTGCTAACTCATACCCCTGACATCATTTATGCTATTTGTTCCTCTACATAAAAGGGAGGTGCAGTGTATGAATGTGTGCACCTGCTACAGTTGTGTTTGTGTGTACGCCAACATCTGCCTCACTGCACTTGTTTGTAATGGCACTTTAACACACATGGCTGAAACACTGGAGGGTAAGCGAAGAAGAATTCAGCAGACAACAAAGTGGATGCTAACATCAGATTTAGCCTAAGGTCCAATGTTGTGCAATATGTCTTTTGGAAAGTGGATAAAACGGTGTGTGAACTTGCACACATATGTACAGCTATGCAGGTTTCCTTAAGCTGTATTTAAAGAAAGCATAACCTTGTTTTCCTCACTCTCTCACCATAAATTAGGTTTTCTAAACTGCAGTTCTCAACTAAAATGTTTTAGGCATCATTCCCCAATTCTAGATTGCTGGAATGTTGCTTCTTTCCTCTTGACAGAGCTGCTGCATCCAAGTCAGGTTTGTTGGCTGACTTGTTCACATACGACATTTTTGTTCTAAAAAGTCGTAAACATCTCCTAAATTTTATAAGACTGAGATCAGGGCTTTGGTTCTGTTGTCGCTAGTTAAAATTTGACTTCCTGTTTGATATATTGAGAGGATGCTGTAATAGTTACACATAATGTTTTTTTTTCTTATCATGTTGTTCTGTAATTTTAAAAACAACCAAATAACATGATGCTGCCATCTCTGTGCTTCACAGCTTATATTATTATCTCAAGCTTTTGTTTCAGTTTCATCAGATGACATAAAATCTTCAGGCATCTGGGAATTACACAAAGGATGAACCAGACTTTTGGAGGCCCTCAGTTCTCTTCCTGATGATTTCTTTTGATTGTCCCATGTTGTCATGCAAGGAAGTAGTAGGTTTGAGCTGTTGCATTGAAGCGCATCCAGGTGTGCCTCAGTTTAACTCAAATGTTGTGAATTAACCAATAAGAAGCTCGCAGAGGCATCACATTATTGTCTGAGCTTTAATAAATTGTCTAAAGGCAGAGTAATCTTAAGAGTTCGTAAACGTCTGAATGAAAGTAATACAAAGCTCTACATGAGACTGACGGGTTGCTTTACATGTTCTGCACAAATGTCTAGACACAAGAAGCTGTGCCATTGCATAAATAACTTAATATCTGGATCAACACTGTAAGTAACACAGCTGCCACTTAAACCCTGATTCAAGCACAGCTTAAACTGTTTCACTAAAATTTTCTCATTAAAATTGCCATCTTGAGTGTTCAAGCCAGTTGAGGCTCAGTTAGAGAAAACAAGTGGAGAGTGAATGTAATTCCTCCTTGCAAATGAGGGAAACTCTAAATATGGTTGACCTGAAATAGAAGGCATTTAAAAATCCTGCCTTTGTTACAATCTGGACGCTTAGATTGATGATCTATGAAATGAAAAACATAGTTGTTTCAGAGCCACACAGGTGTATCAGTTTTACCCAGTTTTAATAAATGCACAGAGTGGTGTCCATTTAAAATAAAATAAATCTCAATCTTCTTAAACTATAATTGATCATCAATCTCTTCCAAACACATCACAGTTTAAACTAAACGGCAATAAAAAAAAGACAAATAAACAAGATCATAATTATTCCAACTTTATGGGTCCCAGTATATGGAATCAACACTGTGTCAACTACTCTCCAGAAATTACTAGCTAAAAAGACATTAGGACTTTGATGTATATGCTATAATGTTAAGAGCGCTCCCTGCAGGTTTAACTGCAGAATTGCAGAACTACAGGGTGTGAAGCATTAGAACATTATTAGCTTAATGCTGCTCATCACAGCCAATTACAGCTAGATTTCAACATAATCAGCAGGCAGTGGAAGGAAAACATGTCTTTAAACTCTGTATGTACAGCACAACCACACTGGCTTCAGTAGTCGCCTAATTAGCACAGGCCACCCATGACTGATTCAACCTCAGTATGAAAACAGCCATTCTGTAAAGGTCTAAGAGGCTTGTTAGAGAAGAAAAAAGTCATTGTCGAAAAAGAGCCAGAAGGAAACCAATTTGCATTTAAACAAAGGTCCCATTGTCACATAAGATCAACACTGAACAAAATACATAAAAAAACTATTGATGAAGGAAAACTAACTTAATACCATGAACACTTTATTTCTCACAATGAAATATATTGTGATCTGAGCATCATGCCTTGGGATTATTTGCAGGTGTAATTCAAGCAAAAGGTGCAGACGAAGTCAGAGGCCACAGATACAAATGCACAACAAACTTTTCTGATTTTTTGAAAATCACATATCGTCTCTTCTTTCATTTCACTATTACATCATGTCTTTGTGTTGGTATTTCCTGTAACATCTTAATAAAATGCCTGCAAGCTTGTGTTGGGATTTGATGAAATGTAAAATTAATTAAAAAATCAAGCATCATCCCAACAAATTAAAAGATCTCTCAATTTTTACTCTTTTTTTAATCATCCATTCTTTAGTTCACTTCTCACCTTCATTATCCAGGTCAACATTCCCTGCCTTCATTCTTGACTTCCTCTGCCATGCCTCACTCACAGCATCTACCTCTCTATATTTGCTTTTCCTCTCACCTGACGTCATTCCCTCAAATTTCCATTTTTGCTTTAATTCACTATCCCCTCCCTACCTTTCCTCTCTAAAAGTTAGCCTCATTCAGATGTAGTCTTTTCTGATTGGCCTGTATTTATAACAAGTAGGTCCCGGTGCCACATGGGAGAACGGTCTTCAGTCAGATCCAGGTCACAGCAAGCGGAACCACTCGTTTCTCTGCGTGGATCAGCCCTGTCCAGCAGTCCAGTTGGTTCCGTTACAAACACAGTATCACTTCACAGACAGACTTTGCCTCCACTGCCATCTCACAGGCACAGGTAGGCAGGGACACAAGTCAGATGGTGTTGTATTCTTGCTCATGCAGAGCAGGCGTGATGCACACAGGATAATATTTGCAAACGGCTTGCCACTGAACCTGGAAATACTCTGTTGGAGTTAAACAACAGACAAAGGTAAGTGGATTTATCAATGACCTGCATGCTTAGTATAAAACTAGGCTGCTCTGCATATGCTGCCAAGACTGACAGCATTATTGCATATGCACAGAACAAAAACCTGCACTGCCTTAACATGCATGTGATATATTAAGCACAGCAAATGGTTAGTTATCACAATGATGATACCTATTTTCATTAATGCACTTATATTGCAGGGTGTATGTGCTATTAGTGGCTGTGCAATATACTAACTTACCTCAGTGTTGGTACCCACTCAGCTCTGGAGGTTCACAGTTAGTGGAGTAGTTTACACAGGATTACCAGGGGATAATCCATTTACAGCATTTAGAGACATGAGTCGCCATCTGTTTATTTATCCCAGAGAGGGAGCCGTCACCACCGACCGACTGAAAACAAACAGGCCTGCAATGTTAGGACGGAACTGTTCGGAGAAAAGTAAGAAATTACCTCAACCTTCTTTTTATTTACTTCTCTGATGACCTTTAAGCTGCGTGCGCACTTTAGTCGTAGGAGGTTGCGTTCAGAGACTGTCGTAAATTTGCGCACTCACGTTAGTCTAATTCCGTCGAATAACTTTTTATATTGTTGAAAGCTGGGTCAGATCATTTTATATGGTGTAGATTAAAACCAAAGCAAAGCGAAGTAGTTTGTCAAACCAGGTAACCTACATGTGGCTAATTAGGCTAGCTCGGCTGTGTAAGCAATGTCTTTTGTGGATTTTCTTTGGGCACAAAGTCTGAAACATGTTACAGTGAACAAGATGTACATTTTCAAGACGAGCGTATATGTTTTATACTAAACTGTAAGCACTGACAAAATCAAGAAAAAATACTAAAGCAAAACGTATCAAATCATTACAGGATGACAAATAAAAATGAGTTTAGGCATTTATGACCTTAAAAAATATCGTTTTTTTTTTCCTTGTCTTTTAAATGTTTCATTCAATTGTTTTATTATATAATTTATCATTTATTTACTCACGTTTTTCTGTAAATCTTTTCTATTAACAATTTTCAATGTTAAGGCTCATAAAAGTATTTATGGAGGGCACGTTTATTATTTTAATTTAATATATATTATTTTAGTTTTTCAAGATTGGATGTGAAACCTCAGCTAGATAGAGCATAGACATCCATACAAGATTTTTTTGTTTGTTTGTTTGTTTATTACTGGAACTAAAATTTACCGTTCCTCTATGGCAGCCTTGCTAATTTAGCAAAATTGTCAGAATTTGTGGGTGGTTCTCATCCGATCACCTTTTAAAACTTTCAGAAGCTGCCCGTGGACCAATTTATTTATTTAAATATAGATAATAAAATATTAACATTTAGAATTCAAATATTCTACATATTAGCATTGAGAATTCAAACGAAAGCTACAAATGAATGGCTTTATTGTCCAGAAATTGCAGATTTTTTATTATCTCTGTGGCATTTTTTGGCAGATTAATTACATTTTTGTTTATTTTAAATCTTTATTTTGACTCACTTTGTCTTCTTTAAACATCCTCGATCGGGCATTTTTACGGACAGCGCGTCAGAGTGCACGTAACAATTATGCATACAGGCGGCTGGATGAAGTAATTGACGATACCTGCGCGAAGCAGTGCGCAGCAGCGAGGCGCGGTTTAGTTTTCCTCACAGTTCTGACTATTGGGAACCTTTCACCTGCGCAGTGAGTTTAAGTAATCCTGAAAGCTTTAAAGTTTAATTTTAGCAGCGATTAAGTTACTTGGTAGCTTCGGTTGGTTGCAGTAGAACTGAGTTTTTCCTTGCCTGCATGGATGATCTAAACATTTAGATGCAGGTTGAACATCCGGTACAAATTTGGGAGCTTTTTCAACAAATTAATTCTGTAAGTCGAGACAACAAGCTCTTATTTAATTGTTCTTTTTTTCTTTCTCTCTTTCAGGTGTAAATATGTCTTTGTGAATTGGAGAAACAGCCAGCTTGACAAATGCCACACAAATAATTGAATCATAGAGATTTTTCTTCTTGCATTATTGTAGTCACTGCAGCAACTAGTTTTTTATGTGGTGCCCCTCTTTTCAGAGAGCTGTCCCATTTACAGCTTTTTTTAAACAGTTTTCTCTAACCTCACATAGACTAATTGCAGATGATGCGGACAGACAGCAAAGGCCGAAGTGCCTCCCCTCATCGGATAACATACAAATCTGACTTTCATGCTATCAAATGCACATTTGACACTGGAATTAGTCTGCAAGGAGGGTCCAAAGCTGCTGTTGCCAGCCAGGGTTCTGCAATGCCCTCTGATGACGTGTCCAACAGCAGTGTCACAGGGAGCCGAGGTCGGATCCAAAGCACCAGGGGTACCAAGATAAGAGAAAACATTTTTCTTCAAATGGACAGCCAGCAGTCAAGACAAGACAGTGCTCAAATCTTGGGTTCTGGCTCCACACCTCTCCTTTCTGCATCGCAGCCCAGCTTCCAACTCAACACTTCGCCTTTCCCTGAATCCAGGCATTCAGTCATGAGTTTCTCCTCCTCTTTTTTGAGCAGTCTAACGAGCATTTCGTCCACAGAAAAACTGCTGCAAGATAAACCATCCAGATCAGAGAAAAAAGTGGATATTGACAGAGTTGCTCTGGCTCAGAAGTTTTCAGTGACCCGGAGGCTGTTTGAGAGTAAGATGTTGGAGGTTGGCGGAGGACAGGTTTTAAAACCTCAGATCGTCAGGGGAAGCAAGGGGGCTGCCGTTGGAAAAGGAGAAGTAGAAAAGCTGCAAGAGGCAAGTGAGAAAATCAAAGAAGAGGATGTGTCGGATAAAGACGTACCTATAAACCACAATATAAACATGAAGGCCCCTCAAGCCGAGTCCCTGATGAGGCTTCCTGAATCTTCAGTTCTGAACGGGCCTGGTGAGGTTGCAACATCACAATCTAAGGAAGAGATGGGAGTCGGCTTGGCACCTGAGGAGACCCTGAGGGCAGAACTCGTCAACATAAAGAATGATTCTTCAGAAAGTGACGAGAATGAAGAAGAAAGACTGCAGAAGGACAAATGTTGGCCAAAAGGTGAGATCAAAATGCATCTGAACATATCTGATGAGGAAGATCAGAAAGTGTCGGTAGATGACGTCTTTGAGGACGATGTCTTTGTGGAAACACCTGATAGTCTTCATACATTCACTGTAGGAAAAGATAACCTAATCACTTCCTCAGAACGCCACACAGAGTTATCAGAAGACATGCAATGGAAAACAACTGGGAATGGAGGGGAATGCAGAGGAGACATGTATCAGCAGGTGAACAAACAATGGGAGGGCGGAAGGGAGGAGGAGCAGCACAGACACTTCACTGCACAAACTAAGAAGAATCAAACAGAAGAAAGTGAAGACGACGAGAAAACCGCTGATGGTGGATTTAGAGAAAGTGCTGCTGGATTAGAGGTTTTGATCCATGAGATGTATTGTGACAAGGAAGGAGGAGGAACGGTGGAGGATGGAGAAGAAGACTTTAGACACAGTCGGAGAACGGAAATCAAAGAAGAAGGCACAACATCAGAGATACAAGAGAATGCTGTCACTGAGAAGATGATGCATGTTTCATGTAAAGATACTGGTGATGGAGAAGGAGGCAAAGATGACCAAACAGAGGCTGCAGGAGTCTGTGGGATTGAGAACAGAGCTTTTTGGTATGATAAGGACTCCCAGTCCCATCCAGAGCTCCCAGCATTACTACAAGAAGAACAGAAAAGCTGTATGAATGGGGGAAATCAGCTTGTAGCAGAATATGAGGAGATTCCCGGTGTGCCTGAACTGGACTGCCAGGATGAGGATTCACCAGAGGCTGCTAAGAGGAAGGTCAGGTTCTCCACAGCACCAATCAAGGTAATGCTATTGTGGAAAATATTACACCAATTTCAACTATTTAAGTTTAATTTAAGATTTGTCTGAGATGGAAATTGTTTCATTTACCTGTTGGTAACTGGCAGTTCCTGCAGCTGTTGAAATCCATGCAGGAGAGGCCGTAGCCCAAAGCTATGTTGCTTTGTTTTTTTTATCTATTAGGGAAGGAGAACAGGCAGGAGCCTACATGCCTCAGTCTGTCAGCATCATGCTCGGAGCTGCTTTTACATAAATGCACTAAAACTCCTGTGTACTGACAGAAATCTGTTGCCATCACTATTGATAAAGACATGTAAAATGCCTAAAAATGAATCCTCAAAGACTGAAAAACCCAGCCTTTAACTTTAGAGCTTTTTAAATAATAATGTCTTATAGTCTCATAATATTCCCCAAGGTCTGTGTACAAAGAAACTAAACATTTTTGTAGTCTTTAGATTGTCCTCAGGTTTTCTGTAAGATTTAGGCTTTGGAACTCAGATGGACATAACTGGTGAGCCATTTCTGGCGATATGTTTTGCATCATTATCCTCTTGAATATTTTGCGTTTACTGTCAAAACCCAGCCAATTTGTGTGTCAAATCTGATATTTCAGATTCTAGTGCCCTCTAACAAGGTTCCCAGTCCCTTTGAAGATCCTCCATCCTAAAATTTCAAAATGGTAAATGGACTGAACTTGAGAAGCGCTTTTCCAATCATTTTGACCACTCAAAGCACTTTACACTGAAGTCACATTCACCCATTTGCACACAAACGCTCACACATTCATACACTGCAGATCGGTAGGCAATTTGGGGTTAAGTGCCTTGCCCAAGGGCACATCGACATGTGGCAGGAGGAAGCTGGAATCGAAAATATAACCTTCCGATCACAAGACAACTACTCTTGTGATTGACCACCCTACTTAGCAGTGGGGAAATATGTTTTACTATGTATCTATTGTGTGTGTTTACACCAAACCTACTAGTGTATTTCCTGCTTATTTTTAGTCTCATCTGGGCAAACTATACTATTCAAGTTTCAGTGAAGCTAACCAAAATCAACATGTTTGCAATTCTTTTCACCCAGGAATCACTTCTAAACAGCTGGTCGGCATGGTAATAGTGTCCTATGGTTGCTATAGAGATTTGTTTACCTCAATATACCCTTTGCTGCAGGACTCTAAAAGTAAGCTTTGTATATTTTTTTACGTCCCCTACCATCCTGCTCACTTCTCGCCTTGTCACATCTCCAGACAGAACTACATAGTTTACACACCCACACTCATCATCGCAGTGTTATTCTGTGCTCTACTTCAATCACAAAAGACTGCTTGGTTGGACATCATCTTTAAATTTGAGTCTAACCTCCTGTCTGCACCAGTAACTTGATGAAGCTCATGGAGGGAGCTACACACATTATGTAATGTATCATGCTGCTCCGTGTGTGGCGGATAAGTGAACAACTGTGGTTATGCAGTTTGGTGGCAGGTACTGTGCTTCGGTGTCATGACATATTTTTACCATGGGGAGTCAGAAAGTTATTACTTACCGATGGAACGCTCATGAAAGTAAAGCATAAATTAGAAGTAATTGCTTCAGTTACATGTGTTTCAAAGTAATTGCTAAGGGTACCAACAACTGTAACAATTGTAATTTCTTGATCATTGAATAAATGCACTAAAATTAAAGGCAGAATCTCAGTGTGGATTATGCTACTACAGCATAATATTCATTTATTTTAAGGCTCTTTACACATCAAATTAATCTGGATTAAGAACGATGGTAGCAGAAGACACTGCAGTAACGTAGCGTCCCATATTGTGTCAGGACATCTGAGATCTTTAGCAATCCTACAATTATGCGTGTACCATATGCTCTCTGTAACACTTCCCAAGTCTCTCGCCTCACACACTGTCATTGACAGATTTTCCAGGCATAAACAGTGTCTTTTGGTGTCAATAACTGCAGATGGTTCTTTTTACAGTTGGCTCATTTATTAAATATGAGTGTATAAAACAGCTATTTTAGAAGGCCAATTCCTTTTTTTTTCTTCCATCAGTGTTTATCTCGGCTGTGGTCTCCACGATGTTTTTGAATTGGACATTTATTGTGATTTTCAGGTGTACAGCTCATATTCAAACGCAGATTACGACAGACACAATGAGGACATCGATCCAGTGTCCGCGTCGGCCGAGTTCGAGCTGGAAAAGAGAGTGGAGAGGATGGATGTTTTTCCAGTGGACATAGAAAAAGGTTTGTCCCTACTTTTTGCCTGATATCTAGGCCAGAAATGTTGAAAATGCCAGGTTGTAATGTTTCTCTTGCCCCTTCCACCTCCAGGAGTGGACGGACTGGGCATCAGTATCATTGGAATGGGTGTAGGGGCTGACCAGGGCTTGGAAAAACTGGGAATCTTTGTTAAAACAATAACAGAAGGAGGAGCAACCCACAAAGATGGAAGGTACAATTACACATAATTAAGTTGGCAGGTTATGAAAAACAAAAACAATATTTTTAATTTTTTTTCCCCTGTGCATGTTAGGATTCAGGTGAACGATCAGATCGTGGAAGTGGACGGTGTAAGTCTGGTTGGAGTTTCCCAGCTGTTCGCCGCTACAGTCCTTAAAAACACATCAGGCCTGGTCAAGTAAGTAATTTAAAAAACTTGATTTTCTTAAGACAAAGGTTTGCTTTTTATTTATAAGGTGCTGGATTTTGTTTCTTTGTGCAGCACTGGTGCTCCAACGCTGATTGCCTTTATTATAAAAGAATGCTTGTACACATATTTGGAAGCTTGTCAACTCCGTGCACGTTTGACCTCAATGTTGATGACCCAGTGTAAAACAAAAAAAGTCTGAAACATTAATCACTATATACTTTAAGACTTCTTAAGGTCTATTGTAAGATATTATTTTTAGATGAAGTGAGATAAATATAACTTTCCATCCCCCTTCCTTTCCTGATGACATTAGTACATGTAGAAATGCACTGACAGGAACAAAGGATGTAAAAATAGAACCCTTAGTACCTGCGGTGAGTTTACACATTAGATCCTGTATGTCTTGATAGTCTGGAAATTTTAACAAACCCATCCAATCAAATATATCTCATTATTTTTTAAATATAAACTGAGTAAGTTTTTCTCTTGCAGATGTTCTGTTTTCCTTGTTTGCAACACATGTTTCAGACCATCACATTGTAATGCCATAGAAATTGTGTAAATACAAAGACAATTTGCAAACAAGGACTTATTAAGGCTGCAGTGTGTGTGTGTGTGTGTGTGTGTGTGTGTGTGTGTATATATATATATATATATATATATATATCAATCAATCAACAAACAAGGAAAACATGACTTGAGGTTAAAGCACTGAAGAAAGTCGCTGACATCTCTCTGGAAGAGGCTCCAAAAGCCATTTTGAGAACCACCATACACAAATTATCTACAAATGGGAAAATATAGAACAGCTCTCACAGCATTTGGATAAAAGTTGCTTAAGTGTGAATAAACAAGCTTTTGAGGACATGTTAGTGGCATCTCTCATAGTAGCACATCAGAGACACCTTGTCCTGCACTGCAAGTCAACTCCCAACTTGTTCCTGTTGCTTTATGTCCTTCCTGTTAACTGCTATGCAGCTCCAAAGCCATGTGGTCATGTTAAAGATTGGAAAAACCTTCTATAGATCACATGTAAACTAAAATAAGCAGCTGCTGGGTCAAATCCAGCTTTTCTAGAGTCTGAATGAAATGGCAGCTTGTGTGCTTTAACCAGGACAACAGTGAAAATAGCTACTGTGAAATTGGATACATAAAGGCATAGAGAGGAAAATTATTGTGTTGACCCCATTCAGCTGCTGTCGCCTGCTGAGAATCACTCGTTTGTGGCATGATCCTATTTCCACAGCTTTTGAGCCGCGTTCTCAATACATAAGTTGACTTTATAGAGGTTAGAGGAACTTGGTCTCTAATTCATGACAGACCAAGTATCTGGAGTCTGTTATGTATGTTGGGTCATTCTAATTGTTTAGCATCCAATCATTGTTGTTATTAACACCTGTGCTCCACATTTGAGTTGCAGGAGGCTCTCCCATGATGCAGTGTGAACAGGTGTGTCAGAGTAAGGAGTAATCGTTTGCAGGTGTGACAGATTTGTTTTCTACTGTGCAGGTTTTTGATTGGCCGAGAGAAGGAAGGGGTGGAGAGTGAGGTGGCACGACTAATCAATGAGAGTCTGGAAATGGACAAAACAAAAAAGGTGTCTTTAGGGTGATTGTTTTTTTTTTTTCTTTAAGAAAAATAATTTTTTTCATTATACCGTTTTTTGTTTTTCCTTCATTTGAAGAGAGAAAGCAGAAGCAGTGTAGATGAGGGCAATGATGGCAGTGTGTCAGAGGGAGACTCGGTCTTTGAGGAGGAAGAAGGGGAAGAGGATGAAGAGGAAGACGTGTCTGTTTTGTCCAGTCTGGACAACTACCAACTCTGTCTCAAGTACCAGCAGGTACAACTCCTTGATCAAATGAGATTTACTTTATCTAATCCTGATTAGATCAAGCAAATCCAAATGACTCCCTTCATTTTCCAGATGGACTCTCTTGTGAAATATTAAGTTTTTCACAAACCACTTTAGTGAAACAAACTTTAAAACAGCTGCACATAAGAACTTATATGGTTAGTGTACGGACACAAAAATAGAAGATTTTTTTTTATTATTATTCTATTGTTTTTAAGAATTGATTGAACTCTTGAATTTGTTTTATATATAGTTAAAAAAAGAATAAAATAAAGCATAATAATCATTGCTTAATCAGGTTGGCATATATTTAAACCACATGCACAGTATGATGCAGCCTAAATCTGTTGTTGTATTTGAAAGTACGAATGAGTATTTCACATTGATTTTCAGATGTGAATCTAGAGCAAATTTAATTCTGTTTATATCATTCTAACTTCAGTGCCATTAGAACTAGTTCATTTTGTTCCTTTTTAGTTGAATCCTCTCCACCACATTTCTGATAAGTTTCTGAATGATTTGCTTAATGAACTGGTCTTCTGTCTATTCATTCTTATTAATTTGTTTATATTTACATTGAAAATAACCAAACGTAGTTCTAAGTACCACTGAAAGCATTCCAACAGTGGTATTTGTACCACATTTTGAAAATATAACAAACTGTAATCACAGTTTGCATGACTATTTCCAAACTGATTCATGTGCATCTTTTTAACAGCTTCAGTCCAAACTGAGAAGCCGAACAGCTCAGCTGCACCGAGCTAAAGAGAAGGTAGGTGAGGTTTGAATCTCGCACACAGATCTATAACTGTGCTCGTTGTAAGACGCTACCTTTGTGTCCAGATTTGGAAACGGCCTGACCCATTTAACTGGGTATGAGATGGCTCATGCCCAGTTATTAGGACACGGGCCTTGTTCCAACTCTGAGCCATGTCAGTCCCACTATCCAGCCAGTGCCTTGATGTAATCATCACTGTGGATATGACTGAGTTTTCAAAGCCTTTCAACAAAAAGAAGAAAAAAAATTATGCTTTTATTCATCTTGTTTTATTTGTGCTGAAACAGTTTGGAATTTATATGTTCTCCTAAAGGAATCGTCTCTCTTGTAATGATGTACTGTACGCTTCTTTTCTAAAGTCTCGTTATTTTTTGACGTTTTTATTGCAGATAAAGGCCTGGGAGGAGCAACGAGCCCATTGGCAGAGCCTGAGAGCCGAGCTGGAACAAAGAGCACAGGATGGAGAGGAGAAAGCAGAGAAACTAGAGAAGTACGCTGATGGTTTGTCATAAGTGTATTTGGCTGAGAGTGGACTTCAGGCTTTACACTGGAACTGCCAACAGGGCCAATCCCCCGTAGAGCCACCAGAGGGTCTCCTTCTCAATGTGTGTTTATAAAAGCCTCAAAGAGGCCGTTTATTTTTTATAGCATAGTCTGGTTGAGAAAAAAATAAGACTTTTTTTGTTTCTTTTTTGATACAGTGAAAGTATTTGTTTTTAAATGTTGCTTAGGAGCACCAGGAACAAAGTATTATCTGATTAGGCTACATGCAAAACCTCTGTCACTTTAGTTTTTAGCTCAGGCCAAAAAATAATTACAACTTAAATCTCAATCTTCCTGTTGCACTTTTTGCTTCATTCTTTAAATGCATCATTATATTTTAAGAATACAACAACATAGTGCCAACTTCTTTTAAATCAATATTTGTTGTTCTTTTCCTTTAAACTAAGCTATTGTGATATGGTGCGCACTTGCAAAAATGACTCTTTAAATATATTTCATATATATATATTTGGTCCAACACCGCTAAGCATGCAACATTTTATATTGATACTGAGTTTGTTGAAATGGTGGTTCTAGATATCCATGCTTTTAACTCCAACTTTATAAGTAATATCCCATATTTGAAAAGATATTAGAGAAAAAAATTAAACATATTGGGTGAAGTTTAAGAAACTTGCAAAGGGAAGGTTAATATGTACCCCTTAAGGGTCTAGTGTTGCGGCTGCAGCCAGCAGAATGATGTTGTTGGTTGAGAACGTGGTAATAAGACTTGCTCTAATTGTTAGCTACTGGCAAGAGGCCCAAACGCTGTGCAGAGTCGTGAGTCAGCGACTGGCCGATACCCAGGGCCAAACGGAAAGTCTGGAGATCAAATGCAGCAAAGTCAAGAGACTGGTCAGAGATTACCAGAGCAGGTATGATCGAAATCCAGTAATCTCTTTTTCTTTTTTTTTTTTACTTTATGTACCTCATATAACTTTGTCTGTATCGCAAGTTAGGAAGTTGCAGCAAAAATGTCTTATTTGTCCCCCCAGAGAGGACGAGATGGACAAAAAACTTGCAGATATGACTAATGACATGGAGGAGAGAGAAAAGCAGCACAGAGAAACTGTAGAACGCCTACAGACCCAGGTGAGGGGGAGATTTTATCAGTCTGTGTGGATTCATTTCCTTCATGGCTCCTGATTCTGTCATTGTTCCTCGTTATTTACCAGATAGCGCAGCTTGAAGGAAAAGACCCTGAACTACAAAAGAGGAACCACACCATGGACCCTTCAGCCACAGGTCTGTGTGTCAAGACCTCATGTTTCTGACATTACTAGATAAACATTCTTTAAATGCATCAAACACATTTATCTTTTCTCTTTTTTGGTAAAATAAATGTTCATGCTTGATGCACATATAGGGATAAAAAAAGGATAAAAAAAAATCTGTTTTTCTCAGATTGGTGTCTTCCAGTTCCTGATACTGGACGTCTGGACTCCAGTGCTCACATAGCCCGAGCTCAGCTGGCCCAGAAATCAAAACGCAACCCACCTTCGCGGGACAAACTCAGAGAGAGCTTCAAAAAACAGGTAAAAGAACAAAAAAACTAAATGTCTGTTTAAAGATTTGCTTATTCTAACAGGTCCGCCTGTTTTCTGTTGTAGCAGGAGGAAGTCATCGTTAAACCACAGGAGAGTCTGTCTCTGTCCACTTCCACAGTAGTCCAAAGCAACAGAAGTGACCAGTCCAGTACCTCCACTTCCTCAGCACTTAGTCCGCAGCTGGCCAGCCCTCCCCTCTCAACGCCGCCCATCTACATCCGTGACTCTGTCACATCCTCGCCATGCAAATCCTCCAGAAAGTCCAGAAGGATCTTTCCGAACTTAAGGTGGAAGATTTAAGATGTTCTGAACTCGTCTATGTCAAATGTAATTATAGGAGCAAGAGTTGACTTTACTGTACTTGAACTCTGCAATTTCTTTTCTTCAGTGGCCTTCGGAAGTCGCTTGGCAAAAGAAGAAATGAAAAATGCAGCAGGAGATCAGCCAGCAGCAGGTGTGAAAATTCTCTTCAGATCCCTAAATGACTAAACCTTGGACGTCTTTATTTTACAAATGGTAATCGGGTTGAGTCATTTCTTAGGTGGGCCGGTTCTGAGGTCTGAACCAAGCTTTGCAACTTTGACGAGCTCGCCAGGCTTTCTATTACTGTTTTTTTAAGGAGAATAAATACTTCATCCATCCATCCATCCATCTTCTACCGCTTATCCGGGGTCGGGTCGCGGGGGCAGCAGCTTAAGGAGGGAGGCCCAGACTTCCCTCTCCCCAGCCACTTGGGCCAGCTCCTCCGGGGGAATCCCGAGGCGTTCCCAGGCCAGCCGAGAGACATAGTCCCTCCAGCGTGTCCTGGGTCTTCCCCGGCCTCCTCCCGGTGGGACGTGCCCGGAACACCTCACCAGGGAGGCGTCCAGGACGCATCCTGACCAGATGCCCGAGCCACCTCAACTGGCTCCTCTCGATGCGGAGAAGCAGCGGCTCTACTGAGTCCCTCCCGGATGGCCGAGCTTCTCACCCTATCTCTAAGGGAGAGCCCAGCCACCCTGCGGAGAAAACCCATTTCGGCCGCTTGTATCCGGGACCTCGTTCTTTCGGTCATGACCCAAAGCTCATGACCATAGATTAGGGTAGGAACGTAGATCGACCGGTAAATCGAGAGCTTCGCTTTTTGGCTTAGCTCTCTCTTCACCACAACGGACCGGTACAGCGCCCGCTTCACTGCAGAGGCTGCACCAATCCGCCTGTCGACCTCCCGCTCCCTTCTTCCCTCATTCGTGAACAAGATCCAAGTGGAGGAGTTTAAGAATAAATACTTCATGCATACAAGTCTCCTGTAGCTCATGTTCCTTCTGAAACTTACTATTAAACTGAAATCAGTGCATAATCTACAGTTGTTTTGTTTTTTTCAAGTTAAACTATGGCAAAAGGATACAGGCAAACCCTGTCTTCTTGTAACTTCAGAGGTTTTGCCAAACAAGCAGGGTAACGACAACTTTACTGTCTCCAGCGGATCATGTGGCGATCTAATCGACAAGCAGCCAGAGGTTTCCCCATCTGGTTTGTTCAACTCTGTGCCCTCCTGCTTGCACCTTCCCTGGTTTGGGGATAGAGGCAAAGAAAAGGAGGAAGTGGAGCCAATCAGGCAAAGGTTGCGATCAGTGTCCAGCAGCAGTTTGCCTTATCTGACCACTACAGACAGAAGAGATCAGGTAAGGACCTTCGTCTGTTTTCATAATGGTTACTTGGTTCTGGACACTCTCAGCTCTTCAACCTAATTGCTTTTCTACACATCTTGTTAGAGATAGCATCTCTCTCTAAAATAAGCCTGGTAAGCATGCAGGCTTACCAAGCTTATTAAGTATAAGCCTGGTTAAGTATGTAGTTAGTCTGGGAGACTGTCTTCTGGTTCTAGAGCATTGGCTCTCCGGTGGACAGCTCCAGCATGGTGGGCCACGTTTCTGATCACTCCCTCTCTGGACATTGCACATTTTCCTCCTCTGAGGTAAGGCTGTCCTCTTTCTTCTGTCCCTTTTTTTTTCTTTCCTCTCTCCCTATGGAGCAATTAGTCTAGACAGTTTTTTTTTCCCAAACGTTCTCTGCTTCTTTAGTTACAGTTTCCTTTTTCTTTCTCACTTCTCTGATCTCCCATCAGACGTTGGACGACTATCCGATTCCCAACAACAATAATAATCACTGGCAGCGCCAGCCTGTCTCTGAGTGGAACAACCAACAGGTGTGTCTGTGGCTCATCAGCATGAGCATGAATCGGTACACCAAAGAGTTCACTGCCAAACAGGTGGACGGCACACAGCTGCTCGATATGGACAGTCAGAAACTGAAGGTGAGAAAAACACCGAAGCCTACGACTTTTAGCGTTAGTAATCTACTTCTCTGAAATTGCTGTGCTGTTGAATTATATTTTACGTTACACATTGTGGCTTGGACCTCTTCAGATTCATTGCATTACAACCATAAGGCTTTATCTTATTGTATTTTGTGATCTAATAAAATTGTTCCTTGGAGGAAAGGTAAAAAGATTAAAAAAAATTTCAAAGCTTTTAATAAATAAAAATCTGAAAGGTGGGATATCCATTTGTCTGTAGGGCCACCTCTTGCTCCAAATTAGGGGTAATGTCCACTAGTTTTTTTGTTTGTTTTTGCAAAATTGCTCAAACTCTGTTAGTTAGGATTGAGAAGTGAGATTGTTTTAGCCTCATATGACTTGCACATTAACACTTGCAGACCGAAAGGAGCGCCCAATTTGCAGTGCCGTAATTCCAACCACACTGCGCTATCTGAAAAAATCCAACGGTTTCTTAAAGGGAAGACGTTATGCTTTCCAGCTAATATCGGGTTATTAAGGTAACTTCAACCCCACCGTAGCAGGGAGTGAAATTAATCTGAGGGTCGATCTTTTAATAGACAGACATTGCAAAAATAACTTGCTAGATATTGAAAGTCCCAGTTATAGTATAGATAAATGGGCAAATATATTTACTCACAAGACATTTAAAGAACTGCACACTTGAAACAAGCAAAAATATCCAGGCGGATATTTGATATTTGGGTCATAAAGGGTTTATGGGCAGGAATTCTTGGTGATACTTGAAAAAGGGTTATTTCCCAAGTCCCATTAGCAAAGTCTTCAATCAGAGTCAATGCATTGATTGCACAGCGTTACGCACAAGAGTTTTTATTTGGCTCCGATTGCCTCACACCTTGTCACATTTTATATTGATTTGTGGTGCATGCCATCCAACAGGTTCTCGGTGTGTCAAGTCAAAATGACCGCTCTGTCCTCAAGAAGAAACTGAAGGAGATGAGGAGAGAGGAGAAGGATCAAAGGAAAGACAAGAAGCTGAAGGAGGAAGAAGGCGGGGAGAGAGCAAGGATCCCGAGTGACACGTCTGTAAATGATGTTGGTGGATGTGGCAAAACCGTAAGAACAGAATCTCTGTTGTAAAACCAGCTTCAGGTGAAATCACCTGCAGCACCAGCATTTTTGAAATGGAAACCAGTCTTTTGTGCTAATAGAAATGGATAGATCTACTCCACACATCTTGTTTTTAAGTGTATCATGATCTCTACGACAGACTGATTCCAGCATCATGTTTCAAACTAATTAAATGCATTTAACTAAGTGTGTAATTACCCGTCTGGAAGCAATGGGTTTTTAATCAAGTGTTATTTATTCTTCAAATTATTTTTCAATGTGTGCTGATTTTTTGCACTCAGGAATTTGCTGTAAATGCTTTTATTGTGTTTAATAAATGATTTAAACTGCATTGCATTGCTTGAAATTCTAATTTAACAAAATATGAATGGTGAAATGCAAGAAAATTACAATTTTATTCAAAAGTATAGAAAAAAAATATTCATTTGCACTCGACATATCTGGCAGCTGTGTATTAGACAAACGTTTACTGTATGGCGACACAACTCTGTCTAGAAATAAAAACTATGGCAAAATGTCATGTGCACTGATGTGCAGAATAGAAATGTGATCTGGTAATACAAACTGTATGCTGGGGAAAGTTGCATTTTGGTTTCATCGTATTTACATTTCATGCTTGTTGACTTGAAAGTGGCAGAATAAATTCATTTAATTAAAAATATAAAAACTTTTCTTTACAGCTGCCAAAGTAAGTGCTATCTGCACCACCTGTTGCTTTAGGTTCTGATGCAGTCCAGTGTTTCTCCTAAATTGAATTTAAAAGCAGCTTAGCCCCCCCACCCTCCAACAACTGTTTCATATTTGATTCTCAATACCTTAATTTCCAAATATATATTGCATTTCCACATTTTCAGCTCTCAATGTACAAAAAAAACCCCAGACAACATATGACTCTATATACATTAAGAATTCATAATCAGTAGCATTCTTGTCATATGAATGACAAGAACTTTTTTTTTTTTTACAAAGGTTTTTCTTTCATCTGATCCAGTGTTGTAAACGTGGCTGTGCTTGGTAACATTTGAAAATTGATGTTCTTCCGTCTTTGGCACCCTGTGGAGAAAAGAAAACATTTTAAATTCTAATGAACACAAGACTTTCATACTGACAAAGTCACATGGTGTTAAATTGAAACTGAACGAGCTAAAAGATCATCTCTACTGATATTCACACCAATAAGTCAGTCTCTTTGTCTGCTCTTCCCTCTCAAATTAAAATGCATGCAATGTTACTAATAAAACCTTTTTTTGGGGGATAATTTCTTGTCATAAATGTTACCTTAACTCGTACAATAATCCAAATGTATCTCAATGTAGTATTTAGACATAACAGAAGTTGTATAGCACAACTTCAGTGGAATTGATTGAAATGCTGAGTGGAAGGAAAAAATTGCTCAGCTTTGAGAGTATTCTAAAATATTCTTCAGTGAATTTTATTTTCCAATAGTATGAGACTTCAGCCAACAAAGCTTAAAGGACCAATGTCTGCTTTATTGACCATTTTGTCACTGTTGATTAGCCACCTCACAGAAATCCCACAGACAATCTATGAAGTTTTGTCAGGACAAAGATGAGACACGAGAGCAAAAATATCATTTATTATATTCAGTTTTTCTGAGAAACTGAATGGATTTTCATTGCAAGCCCAAAATAGCTGAATTAACTGGACACAAAATGACTGTGCAATGAACCAGTTTGACTTCTTGCATTAACTTTGACATTGTGATGTGATGAGATGCAGTTGTAAAGGAAAGTAGCACAACTGCCGAGAAAGGCCAATGTAAGACAAAACCATGAAATCTCACCGCTGACCTTTTACGCATTTGATGTCAGCTTCTCTTTGTCTGATGGACCCTCATTTTTCCGACAGACTCCACACTAAAATGAGACAAGTCAATAAAAACGTTACTGCAAAGCACTTTTATGTCTGCCATTTGCCGACGGTGATAAAGTTTTCATTCATACCTTCCAAAGAATGAAAGCCAGCAGGGCCAGCAAGAGCAGGAGAAACAAGATGGTCAGCAAAATGATCCACCAAGCCACTCCGCCTCCGTACCGAGCCAAACGTCTCTCTGGAAACACGGTCAACCTCACCTGGAAATTATGACAGAAGAAGCTGGAACATTAGTATGGGGGTTCTTTGATAATGTGAAATATATATTGTTATATATATAAAAAAAAAAACTAAATTATTGATATAAGATTCTCAATTGCACATCTGAACTTTGGTCTTTTGCAGCCTCAAACAGATATTTTCCAGGACTTTTCCATCACTTTTTCCCATCAGTCCTGAATAGTTTGTCATGACATTTTCTTGCTATTCCCCAATAAATGCTACTTTGTAGAGATCACAAGTCCGTGTGCAGATTCTGAGCTCCAAATCTGTGCAGCTCCTTCTTGTCTGCCTCTCTGACTAATGTTGCCCTTGCCTGGACTGTCAGGTGTGGTGGGCTGCCATCTCTTGGTAGGTTTGCGAATGTGCCGCACAGTTTACATTTTTTTTAGGCCACGGATGAAGACGATCATACGATGTATTCATATAGAAGTGGAGATACGATTTTTCCACCAAAATTAAAATCTTCTAAAGATGCAGAACAACTTGGTAAAACAGTAAGTGTCAATCTTTATTTATGTCTTATTTTTGCTTTCATTTAATTTTTATAGTAAATCCGTCTAAAAGGATCTGCAGGTTTTATTATTTTTTCTCTTTCATCCACCGCAGTGTGACTTTTGTCTTATCAAATTTGTATTGTTTAATGTTCTGTTTTATGTTTTCTTAATGTTGACTAATGTTTCAATGTTGAAAAGAGTCCTTGGGTGTTTTGAAAGACACTGACAAACAAAATGTGTTATTATCATTTATTTATTATTATTATTGTTGTTGTTGTTGTTATTATTACTCATTAAATGTAGTTACACAGCAAATGTTTTCAGACAAACCGTGATCCATATATCCCATTCCTTTCCTGTAAAATACTAAAAAACACCAAGTTATTTTTCTTTCTACGAACAAATCCATAAACAATAGATGGATGGACAGATTAAATCACTATTTAAAGGACCATTTTACTAACTTCGGTAACTTGTTCATACTTTATAATTCTACACAACTACTTATAAAGTAGAATTATGCACAATTTTGTCACGATTTATTATGTAAAACACCCAAAAATAAATTTTGTTTTGTGGTTACAATGCCTACAAATAAAACAGGCATGACTACATTTGAAAGGTGCTCTGTTTAGAAATCAAGTCAAATTTAGCTGTAATGTAGCGACCAAGAAAGAATCAAAATATTTTAATATTTCGGTCATTTTTAAGGTCCCACAGTGTCAGGATTGCTTCAAAACTTTTCTATGTCCATTCTCCTGACTCATGATTCTGTTTTGGGTTCATCAGTGTCACACAGATCATTTTCTATTGTGTGTCCTTACCTCTGTCTCAACATCCTCCTCCGTTGCTATCGTTGTCGTGCTGTTAACATGTAGCGATGCCTTCACCATCACCTCCACAAAATGGAAATCTGAATATTCCTTTTTTTTACAGAGAAGTGAGAAAGTCAGGCTCATGTGCGCTGGCTGCAGTAATATAAAACATAAACACGGACTTTATGACTGAATATAGGCATTTTCTTTCTCTTGCACAGATTCAGGACAGACTTAAACTTTAATTGTTCTTCAAAAAAAATCTAAGAACATAATTAAAATCAGTAAATAAAACTTATGTTAGCAGAGGCTCAACAATAAGAACTGCAAGTCAAATAAGACAAACAAAAGGTTTGAATTTCACATAATCCACACAAAATAAGCAAATTTCATTCTTAAAGACCAGACAACCTGCAGCTCATCTTAAATCCTTACTAAACATTAGTTTAGTAGAAGTGTTGCATACCTCTACGAAAGTGTTATTCCACAGGCGAGAGTCCAGAGTGATGGTTGCCTTGTAGTCCAGGTCCCCCAGGAGGCACTTCATTGTCACACATTTTGCTTCAGTGCCACACGACTGCAAACAAGCAGATTATTGTGTCATTACTCTTATTGGTGGGAAACGTATGTAGTATTTAAAGTCTAGAGAGAAGAAAGTGCTTGTGCTGTAATACCAAAGTCTTGTGCTTCTTGTCTCCAGTGTAGCGTGAAATTGTCCCATTGATTCCTTTGATAATGTCTCTTCTTTTTCTGTTAACCGGAATCTTAAGGAAGAAAAAAAAAAACAACATAAATTAAACAACAGCCAAAAAAAAATGTCTGTGGCCTTTCCAACTGTTTTAGGGTATTTGATGTGCTGAATCCAACTTTCTGAACTAAGCTACATATTAATTTGGGATGCTGGGATGCAGTCATGGTGGCTGATTATTGTTGTGCTGTGAAGAGAGATGTCCCTGCTGCTGAGCAGCTTTGAGCGTTCAAAGAAACAGAAATTCATGCCCTGAATTTTTCACAATGAAGGCTTATTTTATGTACTTACCCTTATCAGTGTTTATTATTTAATATGCAGAAATCCAAGATTGCATCATTTAATTTTAGAAAACTTTTTTTTCCTCCTAAAATCTTTTTTGCATGAGAAATATTAAAGAAAATGAACTGAAATAAACTCTGAGGTGGGAGTCCAAACTTCACTTTTCTAAGTTGTCCATCTCTTCTTGCGGGATCTCAGAAATTCCCAAACATTGATAGCTGTTAAATATGCCTAAATATTCTAACATTTAGCATATTTAACTGCTTGATTAGAGTTGTCAAGACCTGAAAGTGCTTTCTGCTAGATTCAGCCATTCGCCATTTACTCACACATTCACACTCTGGTAATGGCAAGCTGCTAGATTGTAGCCTACGCTGCACTGGGAGAGTCTGACAGAAGTGAGCCAGTGCCACCTGACCAAACCCTCTGACACCAGCAGCAGGCAGGGCAGGTGAAATGTCTTGCTCAAGAACACAACAATAGAGACAGAGTAGGTATTCGAACCTGCAACCCACCGTATACAAACTCCTACCACCATTGAACCGAATAATAGAATAATGAAATACAAGTCTTCCCAGTCAGCTGGCCAAAACAAATCCAAACCCTCTCAGCTGACCACTTCGGATGTTTTTAGGTACATCCAACATGTCTGGTTGGATATCATATCTTTCTTATTATGTCCTCCTAGGAGACACATCTGGCTGTCACCACCAGGAAACCTTTAACCACAGCTCCTCCAATTACATCCCAGATAGACGCGCCAGACCAGACCAGAAACAGTCTGGTCAGATTCCAGACCATTTTCAGATAAGATGCCACACCTCTGGACTTGGTTCACAATCATTTCTCTACTCAGTTTTACTAGTCTGTACAGTGGTCTTCTGCTTGATTGACTCTTTTCCTCACCTTTCCAAGATGGTTGATCTCCTTTTCGGGAGAGCACTCTATCTTCTTCAGTCCTGTGGGGCTGATCTTCATCAGGTAGAGCAGATTATTGTTTTTCTCTGTCATCTTTGGCCACTCTATGTAAAGGGTGGTTTGCCCAATGTCTTTCAGTCGCTTTCCTCGGTTGATTATCTGTTTTAATGGGAACATCAGTTCACACCTTGAAAATACTTAAGTCTAAAATTTGGGATGACATCACTGAATATATAAGGGTATTGTAGAAAGGGTGGAAGCTTTTTTATACTCACAGTGAACCAGTATTTGATGGCACTGCCAATGTCACTTTCAGTCTTAATGTCTGTCACTCCTTTGGCGTCTCCATTGTAGTAGACCTGAGACGGTTCAACTTGCCTGGAAAGAGAGCAGTTTGAGGTCAGTTGGCTGAATTAGTGCCTGATTGTGTTTCTCCCATGTGAAAATGTCTTACCCTGATAAGGACAGCTTCAGTGTGATGGCCACCTTGGCGTTTGCCTTCACACTCATCAGATTCTGCTGCGTACTTGTCCTGATAAAAATGTACACAAGATCTATGCTAGAAGAAGTGAACTAAAAGCTGCCCAAAAGTTTACTGAAGCAGAATCAGACACTTACGTTTTTAACTTGAGCTCAATTTCCACTTCGGTCACGTTAGTGATGTCAAACAGGATGTAGAAGGTTGACTATAAACAAACATGTATATTAAATAAATTACTGTATGCATTCCGAATAAAATCCTAAAGGCAAGCAATAAACATACATTTCTGTATTAAAAATTTGTTATTTTCATTGGTCTGGTGTAACATTTTAATTCTCATGTTCTCATTACATCTAAGTGGAAAATCCATAAAAAATACAGAAATAAAGGAATAAATGAAATAAATGTCCATCTGTGTGTAATCAACATATAATGTGTTTCACTTAGTAATACACTTCCTGAAATAAATAGACCTTTCAATAAAATTCTAATTTATTGAATGGGTCTCTACATTATTTAAACTATTAATAATATATGTAATAAGTGCTGAATAGAAGCTCAAAGTAACTTTTTCTCACCTCTGAGTCATGTTTGAAAGGGTTTCCAACTTCACAGTCAACCTTAGATCCATTTCGGTTTGGTTTGCAGGAGACTTGCTGCAATCAATAATAACTCGACATTTAGCACCAGAAAGTACATATGCGGGAGGCTGATTATCAGATAAAAGAAACTCACTCCAGTTTTAAGCTGATATGCAGAGTAGGTCACAAATCTGGCGAAGTTAGCAACCACAAAAGCTTCATATGCATCTTCTCCCTTTGGATTGGTCACTGTCACTTCCACGGCAGGGCGTTTTTGGCCACCCAGCGCGATCACTGGTACTCCATTTTCTCTTTAAACACATTGAATTACAAGCAAATATCAACAGACCTTATGCCAATTAGTGTGTAGCTTTGTTTGCTTCAGTAGAAAAGATAACCTTCATAAACTTAGGATTGGTTACATCTGTAAATTGTCTTACGTTTCTAAAGGATGAACGCTATCTTTGTCTATGTAGACATAGCGATATTTTAGCATCAGGTTGCTCTCACACATGTCATCGTCGCCACATCCATCTTTCAAAAATGCCATCTGCAAACATGTTGATGCACATCAGAAGCACCATTAAAGCAATGCGATGTGGTTATTTCACATATACAACAAGAATATGCAAACATACGTTTGATCGAAATGGTTCGACGTCTTTGGGATCCAAGACAGGAACAAGTTGAGCACCTTTGGCCTGTCGTCGTTTACGTTTAGCATTCTGGATGTTCACAGAAACATCGATGGGGATCCCATGTAGCTTGTCCTTAATATTGTCCTGTTAAGAGGGGAACATCACACAATATTTGTCATGTCACAATACATTTTTAGATAAGCAACAGAGAATGACAAGCTTAGATGTATACCTTCATGATAAGAGTTTGAGTGATACATTTTTGCGGCTCATTTGCATCCATGGTAATGAGTCCGGTAGACAGATTTTCCAAATCTTTGAATTTCCCCCTGGGCTCCAGGTTGTTTTTCTTGCGATCAGCATCCACTTCAAGATGGTACTTCATCGCTAAGTGCAACACAAGAGAGGATGCAGCATAAGAAAAAGATACTTATGGGCTAATTTACAACATCAGGAAATAATTTACATCATAGAGAAATTTACTACTGAGCAGGGTAATTGCTACCATCACGTTTAATAGTGGGTGTGATGTTTTTCTGAATTGCTGTTAGTTTTCAACCAAATGTTACCATTATGCCAATCTGTGTTGCACTGTGCGATCTTAAGCAATGCATCGTGTTAACAAAATGGGTGTCTTTAAGTGATGTGACTGTAACATACCTAGTTACAGGTCAGAGAAGTAACTAGGTATGTTTGTCGACTTCCCATAGAAATGTTGAATGAAAAACCTAAGAGTGACTAAAAAACAAAATCAGTGCAAGTGTAAAACACTGTTTTTCATCACAATATACTGCTGACATTGACATTCTGAAGAAGCAACAAAGATAATTGTTTTAGCAAAATGATTTGAAAGGGAAATGAGGTTCATCTCACTCAGTGGGCCAGAAGAGCTCTGTGCGCCAGCAGTGTAGCCAAAGCACGCTTCAACTTTCAGGCTGTGGAAACAAAAAGTTAAACTAAAATCAGACATACAGTATCTCTAACAAGTTTATTTTTAAGCAGATTTTTACATGTCTAAAAGGTAAAAGCACATATTAGGTATACAATTTGATATTGGCACAAAATAGCAAGAAATACCATGAATACAATCCCTGTCAACACTTTTTTCTATAAGAAAATAGACATCATATTAGTTTTAAACTATTTAGTAAGCACAAGTTCAGAGACTATTATTTGGTTTTTCTGAATTGTATTTAGTCAAGTTGAACAAATCTACAATTATGGCAACACAAAAACATGAAAAAGGGAAACAGACAAAATCTGAATTTAAGAAAGACTAAATAATATTCCTAGCAATATTTCTGGAAGACTTTACAAAAAGTACATAATTTTGTGACAGATTAGACTGACATAACTAAGGTAGAACTACCAGTAATTATTAGGCCTTTGCAAGGATGATGTTGAAAGACGAGACAGGCGCACTTACCAGACACCTTCAGGACAGTTCTTCTTGGTGAGGTCAATTTTTTTTGGTGTAATGGTGATTTTCTTCTCAATGCCAACAACTGGTCGGGTTCTGTGAAGAAACAATTCAGTGAGCGTCTTGGTAAATATTGCTAAGCGGCGCTAGGTCAGAGCAATGCATCAGTGCATCAGCTTTAACTGTCTCACCTGTAGACAAAGACAGAGTCTGAGAGGGATCCGACAGCTAGGTCTGGATACGAGTTCTTGTCCAGGTCCATGTTGCCTGCTAATGAATAGCCAAACTGCTTCACTCCAGCAGACGGGCTGGACAAAACCTAAAGCACAAGCTTTGTTAAGGTGTGGGTTACCTATTGCACAAAAAAAGACATCTGTATTTGATGTCCAATGGAAACAAAATACTCAAGACATTATTTTGTCTTCCAGAAGACTCAGTTTCAAATCTTTATTTTAATTTAATAAAAACTTTCAAAGGCATCTTGAAAATATGCAATGTAGATAAAAGACAGGAAGCTAGCTTTGTACCAACTAGAGTACAAATATCTATATAAATAAATAGCTCCACTGGGAATATGTCCATTCGGACATCATTTTAGGTATATATAACATTAAATGAGAATTAGGAAATTCCTACATAAAATAGCTTGATCTCCACCAAATATGTCTTGGCCTCT
Source organism: Phalloptychus januarius (assembly GCA_902982915.1). NCBI lineage: Eukaryota > Metazoa > Chordata > Actinopteri > Cyprinodontiformes > Poeciliidae > Phalloptychus > Phalloptychus januarius. The sequence continues at coordinate 8,454,612 of CADWAE010000466.1, read as the reverse complement.
TCCTAATTATCCAAAGCAAACGCTGAGGGAGAGTGTCAAACTGGAAGATTTGGAAAGTGATTGTGCCAGTTTCCACACCTGTGTGGCTTTTTTCCTGAATCCTTCTGTGCCTGATCCATGGAAAATGTGGACCGTTCCTGCCCCCTCGTCGTCATGAGGAGCTCCCACTGCAAAATCTGACAGCAAGGCTTTATGCTTGAGCATCTTTACAACATAAAGGGTGTCAACAACAGCACACATACAGACACACAAATAAGGCCTCCTTACCATGGTAACCGTCCTGGTTGATATCGCCAAGGTTCTCCACAGCGAGGCCAAACATAGAATCTTCAGGTCCATCTATTCTTGTTGGTTTGACTTCGTTCCACTTTCCAGCCTTGTTGATGTAAACGTAGACAGCTCCTCCAATCTCTGAGTCCTTCTCAAAGTACTGAGGGGCTCCAACAACTATGTCATCCCAGCTGACGAGCAAGAAGATCACAGGTTCAGAAGAGTACAGTCAAAATTAAAGTGAAAGCAGAAGTTACTTGTCTGTGGGTCAATCTGGACTCTTACCCATCCATGTTGAGATCCAGTACAGTCACATCGTATCCAAAAGAGGAAGCCAGGTCCTCCCCCTTAAAGGTGAACTCCACTAGCATGTTTCTGCGATCCTTAGGGCCTTTCTTCAGCAGAATCACCGCTCCGCTGTAGTAAGCTCTGGGAGCTCCTGCCACCACCGTCAGCTGACCCTTGTTGGTCAAAGCATCTCCAACGGCCATGGAAAAACCTGAAACAGAGTTCAAAGTAGTTACAATTTACATAAACCAGCTAATAAAAAATGTATAACTGCCAAAACAAAAAAGCACAAGTATTTTACCCAAGTAGCTGTTGTCAGGAGTGGGGACCTCGTCGGGATTTTTCTCCTTCTCACCTCCCGTTTCCAAAGGCACCTCGTCAAATAAGTTCAGGTCATAAAGAGTGTCGTTCCTTTGCTCCATGTGCACCAAGCCTTAATAAAAATAATAATAATAAAAAACAGAGTATGCCAAAGGAGAGAAGAGACAAGATTCTTTGTAAAAGTCTATTAAACTCTTAACACTGCACTGTGAAACTTTCACAAAAAAATATTTTTTTACATAATTGTTAAAACCGCCACTATGTCTTGACACTATAGTATGAGATAAATAATCTGTGAAAAAAATTTGCTCCTCTGCCTTTTCCCTGTGCTCCCAGTACTAACCAGAAACAACTAATCAGAGGCAGGAGTGGGGTCATAGTACTGTCAATCAAGCTTGTGTACACACTGCTCACACCCCTCCCCTTTGCTCTCAGCTTCTTCCCTTGCAGCAGAGCCCGCCATGAACCCTAAAACTAGTTAGCCTGGCCACTGATGACGGCGGATAAACAGTTTTCCTGGAACAGTGAGATGTTTCACCGCCATTAGCACATCAAGCACATGAGGTTAATTGACAACGCTAATTAATCTGATTGGTTGTATTTTTAACAAATATGTAAAAATATTATTTTTTTAAATAAAGGTTTCATACTGCAGCTTTATCACAAAAATGAATCTGTCACAAATCCTTTGGTAATGTTAAGACTTTATTCGTCTCCATGGAAACTGGGAGCAGAGCATATTGAGCCGAAAAACATCTCTTTCCATCCTAGTTTCCCATTTTTACTGAACCACTTTCAGAAGCATTTTGTCAAAACACTCTTATAAAAGGAATGTCAATTAAATCAACAAAAGAAAACATCAAATTTGTTTATATACTGACAACATCCTGCTATTACTTAAGACCCATATTCTTCAATGACTGAAACAATCAACATAATTAATTGATTCTCAAAAATATCTAATTATTCCAAAACACAAATTATAGTGAAAATAAATCCTAAATGTATTTATAGGACCCTAAGTCTGTGCCAATGCAACTGTTTTGGTGCCTAAAGTAAGTATATATGTAATATGTAAAGTTTCTTTAAGCAGCCATTTTCACAGAAATAAAATCACAACAAAAAACAAAGTTATACAAAGAATAAAAACAAGCATAAGAAGCACAATAAAGACAAAAGACCTTTCAGTTAGTCTTTAAAAACTAACTGAAAGCAAACAGTTACCTTTCCAGTCATAAGCTCCTGGGGCTCCAAAGATGAAGTAGCGGTATTCCATGTCGAATGCAACAGAGACGCCCTGCTGGCAGGATCCAAACAGCTGATGGCCCGGGTTCCGACCTTTGCAAAAATGCCAGTCACCTCCATCTGCCACTCCATCTTCCATTGAGCTTTTAAGAGTTACGTCTTGGCTTAGTACATAGCAGCGGCCGAGGATGTTGCGGGTTTCAGATTTCAGCTCCTGGTACCGATGGGCACATGTCTACCATGAACAGAGAAGAACATAATGACCGAGAGATTCTGATTGATACCTTGAACATAAATGTTTGAAGAAAAGAAAAAATCTAAATGTCTCTTTGGAAAGGCATTCTCACTATAATTTTGCCTCCTGGCCCTTGACTGTTGACCGACACCCCCATCCACTGATTCTCTTTGTTTTCACTTGATTTTTCTGTGAAGGAACAGACAAAAGTCCAAAGATAAACAACACAATAAAACTCAGTATTTTTTTTTTCTTTTATAAATAAATGAAAAGGTTGAAACCAAGAAAACAGAAAAGCCAGTCAGAATATAACTTACCATCATTATCAAACATAACTCTTTGGCAATCACTGGGGTTGGGGCTGATTTCACACTTGTAGAGTCCTCCTGTCACCTTAGATTTCTGCTTATTCAGCGCTTTGGCTTGTGGCGCTCCAACCAGCAGTCTGCAACAGAAGTCCATTCATATCAAGGCAATTCTTTCACATAGCAGCAACAAAATCTTAAGGTGTCTTTTTTCTTTTGTGATCAAATTTCCTGTATCTAGGGAAGTTTTCTGAGCAGAATTCTTGGTTCTTCTACTCCCAGTCTAAGGACCAAGTACAGTTTAGCAAATTAAATTCACCCATTCAGCAGCCATGATTTGAGTCTAGAGAAGTGCAACTTTTTAAAATCTCACCCTCTGATACTGAATCACACTAAACATTTCCTGATTCACCTACTAAATAAAATCAGAGTGAAGGGTTGCCTTTTCCCAGCAATCAAGTCTCTCTCTACTGCAGCAGGAGTGGAAACATAGCAGACCTCTAGAAAATGATACTCTACACATTAAGAGAAATCCCTTGGAAAAATAGTATTTGCATTAAAAACAAAACACTGAACAGAATATATCTCATCATTGATAGAGGAGAAAACAATTATTCTGCATTTCTTCTTAACGCAGGAGCCAAACTTGATTCCACATAATCAAAGCTATATATATATCGATTCGTCCCCCACCGCCAGCTCCTAGCTGGCCATTAACAGACTTAATGCAATTCTGTAGTAATGTTGCAGATTATAAATACAATTCTGGGCATCTTCACAAACCCGATAACTCGGTCTTTTATCACAATTAGTCAACAGTGCTTAAAACTGCACCTCTGTAGAGTCCAGGCAGAATCCTGAAGAATTTTACTGTTCATTTAAAAGGTAAAATTACTACAAAACTGGGAATGCAGAAACATAAAGATTGAGGAGGATGACAGATGAAACAAATGAGACTTAATCACAATTAAAAAGGCACATCAGGAAAACCAGCAAGAGAGGCTTTAATGCATATTGAGGAGGATGTATATTTAAGACAAAATGTCAGAACATTACGCTATCTTAACCGAGTTAGCTAAAGTTGGGTCAGCATATTACAAGCTCCAGCTTGGACAAAATCATATGCAGTATTAAATATATTAAGTATATGAAGAGTAATGGAAGAGATTGACGCATCTGGAAAGTAGTAGTTCCTCAGCTGAAACAATATAATGATACACAAAAACACAACAGGCATCACAGTGAAAACGCACTAAACAAGACTATCAAAATGAAATACTAACTAAAAACTAAATCTAAATTTAACTAAAATAATATATATATATATATATATATATATATAATATATCAGTGACTCAGAGAGAAAAACAAAACAATAAATGTTTACAAAACTAAAATCCCAAGAATCATAAAAATTCATGGCAATGACTTTATGACCTTTATTGAAGCACTGGGACTCGGTATTAATCAATGCATGTTCTTAAATGCCTGGTCAAAATAAAGGAACTAATGAAATCCTGATCAGGACAGATGTTCATTCAATTTCTCTCTCACATATACTCATCATATTCACTTGCACAAGTTAGTGTATGTGCAATTAACGTTAGTAGTAATGGTATTTTCTCCCAGTAAATTTTTGAATCCCTTTTGCTCTGGCTGTTGGTTTTTGTGGTTTACTTTAGTTACTCCTCTTCCCCTTTCTTCCAAATCACTTTTACTTTTTTCTGCAGCATCGCTGATATTCAGATTCTCACACACTTCCCCTCCTAAACCTCTAAAACTTACTTTTATTCGCACTATGAACACCTTTTCATGTTGGACCTCTCTTTCACATTCTCATGGAGACAACCTCATCTTACAGATGTGAGACTGAAACGCAAGCACACATTCATGGGTCCCCACCTATTCCTGTCGGTACAAGAAAATTCATCCCTTCAGGACATAAAAGTCCCTGGAACGCACAAGTCTGACTAAAGGTTGGCATGACTAGAATGAAAAACAGTGTTGTGACTCACTGTGCACACCCAGCTGTATCATCCAAACATATCAGTATACATGGTGCAAAAATACCTCCGAGAACTCCGAGGACAAATTAATTACCTGCCTTTTCTTTTGCCTCAAGCTAAGCGTGTACGCTGACCTCTAGAGCTCTTCCAAGTGACAAAGGTTAATACCTCACGCTTTGTTGGTGTTTATCTTATTATCAATGAAAGACTCCAGGTTTTTGTTAATCGAATGCAAATAAGCACACAACAGCAAACAGTACCACATTTGGGCAAAACAAAGAAAAGGAAGTTGTCACTCAAGAAGGTACTTGCCCTAACACAACTGCTCTGCTTCAGAGGTGCAAATCTAAAACTTTGCTACATTATCAATTTAAGAGAAAAAAACTTGATCTGGTTCCCAAACTCGTTACCTACAAGTCAACTACAGCAGTCAACAAGTTTAAAACACAAACAGTCGGTGTGTTTACATTCTGGGTAACCCCTGTTGGCAGTCAGTTTGTGAAAGTTTCCCTCCTTCCCACCCTAAATGCATAGGGCTATGCATTTAGGGATGCATAACCCTAAATGTATGCATGTATACAACCATTCCATCAAGCCAACTAAACGACAGCATTGTAAAAAAGACAACTTGTAAACTACCAGATTATGAATGACATCCACACTTTTTGTCATCAGAATTGCAGCAAACTATTTTCAAATTTATCTAAGGTCTGAGAGCTAAAAAACTCATGATCGGTGCTTCCTGGCCTGCTTCTGGGCTCAAACCCCCAATTTATTTTAGCTTTTCTAGAACCCTATTAATCTGATTGCAAGCTGCCTTCATGTAGTATGAAAAAGAAATATTTTCTTCTGATCTCACCTGATGGCAACTTAAAAAGAAAGAAGTGAGCAACACTTCGAGTCTAGAAAATTTTAACCTGGAAAGAAAGTGGCAAGCAAATACAGTCGGTGCAAAAACCTAAGAAGATTATGGTTTGTCTTAGACCTGAACAATACAGAAATGAATTAATTTCCACATTTAAATTTCATCTAAACTCATACTTTGGTTCTTACATTCTCTTGTCCTCTGGTCTAAGTTGTTGGTGCATTGCGAGAGAAAAGCCAAACAGGCTCCCATTTTCTCCATCTCTCTGCAGGACATTCTCCGTATCCAAATTGAATGCAGCGAGTCGCCTACATCCTAGTAACAAGATCAACAGCCACAGTCCGCTGGCAGTACAGCCCTCCATTAGAGTGTAAATCTTCCCTGAAGAGGCAAAAAGGTGAGTCTTTGGGGAAGAAGGTGCAGAGTGCAATGCAAGAGACACCGGATGAGAGTTAAATGTTGTTTCACGTTCTGCTCCTCCCTCCTGTCCTTCACCACACCTTAAATGCTTCATATCTAACTCACAAACAGTTGCACCGACAATTCTATAACCTCAGGGTGTTTTTTTTTAATGCACCAACTTGTAGCTGTTTTCAATGAACAAAAAAATGAAATAGTCTAGCACAACTAATATTACAAGTAGTTTTTCTAAATTCAACAGAAAATTCCACTTTATATGGCTACTGCAAGCTCTACATTTTTAATTTCTATATGATGGTATCTTCAATTCTTAAAGAATCACTATTAACTGTTATATATGTTAATAGTAATTAACATATTAATCAAGAACCACAAAACGGTTCTTGATGAAGCTTTACCCACTCCTTATGAGTAAATGTCTCCATTTCCTTCATCTTCTCAGGACTGAGCGCTGCAGCTTCAGAATTAGCACCAGCTTGTTTCACAGAATGAGCATAAATAAATATATTAAATAGCCAAATATTCATAATAATTTACTAAATATACTAAGCATTTTAAATAGTCAAAAAGCTGAATGCAAATGATTTGACTGCTAAATTATTTGACTGTACTGCTGAATAAGTCAATTTATTTTTTTTTCTTTCATTCATGTTCTATGACCACTTATAAGTGTAATGTCTCTTAGTGATGTTTTCTTTAGTCATCATTTTAAATAAATAAATCTTTCCTGTTTAAGTGGTGTAATAATAATAGTAATAATCTTCTACTTCTGTCATTGAAATTAGGATCCAGTATTGAATTTGGATTAAATTAGTTGAACTACTTCAACTGCTCTTGTATAATTTCCTTGTTGTAAAAACCCTGAATATTTTTCAGTTTTGGCAATTAACCTAATTTGCAGTGAGAGTTTGAAAATGTATTATTATTATTATTATCTTTACTAATATTGTGGTTGTTCTTCCGTTATGAAAACAAAGATCTACTCCAAGTCTGCCAAGGTCTGTCTTCAGTTTATTATCTTGCAACTTCTAGATGCATCTCTGCACCACCACACCTGAATCAAATAGTTAAATTTCTTCATCAGCATCTGTCCAGCTCTGCAAATGCTGGTAATGAGCCATTCAGGTGTGGTGGAGAAGGGATGCATCTAATAGTCACAGGACAGTAGCTCTCAATGACTAGATCCCTGATCAAAACATGTGTATTTGTTTTAGAGAGAAGTGAAAAAAGTGGCTGTATTACCTTGTTTTTAGGTGGCTTTAGGTCAAAGGTCAGCTATACTGGATGATCATTAGTCAAGTGATGTCCATTTATGATCTAGGAGAGGAGTGCAGAAAGAAAGAAAACATTAATTCACTAACATAAACTGAACCAGCAACACCACAATAATAAATAACAGTAATTTTTGAATTAGGTGACAGAACACCATACAGTAACATGTAACTGTGAAAAGATTCTCCAAATGCTTTGAGAATGTAAATCTGAGAGGTACAGCATGGATTTGTAGTTGGTCCCCCTGAGACGATACTTTGAAAAACAACTTCTCATTCCAATTACAGCTTCCAGCGTTTGACATACGTCTCTACCAGCCTTGCAGGTATAAAGACATGCTAATCTGACTGGCTGAGCTCTAGCTCAGTAAAATATAAATCTTCAAGTCTTGGTACTGACTGTCAGATAATTTAGACCTTAACTTCAAAAGGACCTTTCACAATTAATACAGCGCCTCAGTCTAAACCGTTCTGTTGTGACTCTGGCTGTATGCTTAGTGTTGCTGCCTTGCTGAAAGGTGTTTTTTCCCCCATATTTTAAAGAAATTTGCTGCACTTAATCTTCCCTTAAACTCTGATTAGCTTCACCATGATTACTGAACAACATGCGTCCCCAAAGCATGATGCTGCCACCACCATGTTTCACCTTGAGGACGGCAGGTTCTGGCCTGGGCGATATGCAATGTAGGTTTTTCATCACACCAGGAATTAATTCACAGGGCCAGAAAGTTATAAGTTTTGTTGTGGTGAATCCTAACTGGGATTTCAAGGCATCTTTTCAACAGTGACTTTCTTCTTGCCACTTTTACATAGAGGTCAGATTTATGGAGAACACAACCAATAGTTGTCTTATCAACAGCTCAGGGCCTCTTTGCTGCTTTACTGGTCTATCCCATAAAAAGATAATGCAATCTGGGGATGTAATATAGTAAAGAAAGTTTTTCTAGTGTGAATATTTTGTGATCTACTTTATATTTGCAAGTTAACTGTCTCCTCTATCTATCATTGTTTTTTAGGGTTTATTTTCAGAATATTTCTGAATATTTGAGGTTTTCCCAAAAGGCACATACTTCATTATTTTACTCCTAAACTATATCCTATCTACAGATAAACATTTGTTTTACATGACATCTAACTAAAATGAAGAGATGTGTCATGTGTACTAATCTGTGTACTGGATGTTCTGTAGCTAAATTAAAAAAGAAACAAGCCCTGAGGTACTGGAGGAGAGCAGTAATATAATGTGAAGTCAGTTCTCTGACACCCGGAAGTTGAAAAGGCTGGGCCTGGACTCGCCTGCGCCTCAGCCCTTTTTGCTTTAAAAGCTGCAGGTCCAGATACACTGATGGAGAAGAGAGACATGTGAGTGAAGCACAGTGTCCTGTGGGGTAAAACACATTCTGCAATCAGTTTTAAAATCACAAGAAATGCCTGATGTTAGTTTTTACACAACTACAGCAATGATTCATTAATAAACATACACATGACTATAAGTTGGTGCTTCTTTGCAGCATTCCCATCATGTTCCTGTATTTCCAATTCAAACCTATCAGTTTACTTTGGACTTTGGGTGAGTTTTGTAACAAGAATCTGTTTTTCCATTTTTGTCAAACCCATTTTTCTTTTTTTTTCTTGTCTGGCAACTTCCACTGCATCCAGACGTTTCCTCTCAAGCGAAACAAGATTTCAGATGCTCAGACCTGTTTTTACCCGTCATAACGTTCTCACATTCATAGTAATCACCATGCGCTCTGACAAGTTCATGCATTCCTCAACCTTATTCAACCTTCAACATATCCAGGTTTCCCAATGCAGTGTTATCATTTGTCCGCAAAGACAAGTGATAACACTATCATTTGCCTGTTATCAATTGTCTGCAAAGACAAATCATAAGTTTCCTTATATAACCATGGCAGGCATCTTAGATATAGTCTGTGGCCAGTTTATTCGGAACCCATTGCTTGTACCAGGTTCAAGCCATTTTGAGCCCAAATAAAAATACCTTAACCCTCCTAAAGTCTTAGTGTGACACTCAGGAGGAGCGCGGCACGTGCAGGGCGTGTCCTGTCAGACCTTCAATTCCCAAAACCACACACACCAAAAAAACATAAAAGCACAAGCGGGGTCAATGCCGCCCTGCTAGTAAAATCCCGGTTTAAAGACTCTTTAAACCTCTTGGTTTCAAGACATTCTGCTCCTCAGCAAACCATTATTTTTTGTCTTATTGCTAACCTGAGTGCCCGCAATCAAGAATATTTTTTGTTGTTTTTTTTACAAGAGGCCTATGTTAAAAAAAACTTTGGCAAATTACAGGAAGATTGGTTAACAAAGAGATCATTTAAATATGTAGGTTGGGGGTCAGTTGTTCAAACTGCTGATCTTTTGTTTCTGGACGCGAAAACATATTTCTAAGCTTCTATTATGGATATTGTGAGCTGCAATAATCTTGAACACAACTGAGTGGAAAAAACTGTTAAGTAGTTAAAAGTATTTATTAAAAAAGCATTTAATTCCCTGTCACACTTTCCATGACGCCATGGTTTTTGTTGTGGCCTGGTTACAGTTTTCAGCTGGCACTCAAGACAAAGAATATGTACAAACAGAAGCAGAGAAAATAGGCCAGACATAGAAGACTGAGGGGGATATTATATATATATATAAAATATTATTTTTGTGTTATCTTTTGGGGGCGTACCTTGCATACCTCTTCCACCGTGTCAAACAAAAAACAAAATATTCCAGGCAAGAATAAATACAAACAGTTCAAGTCATGCAAATGTACAAAACACTATGATAAAAGTTTATAACTTCTATGTTTCTAGGCATCATTGAATGTACCAAATAAGCTCAAAATGCTTAGGAGACAGACTTTGAGAAAGTCCATCTCATACATTTAGCTTAAGAACATCGAGGTCCCTTCACAACAGTGTTTGATTCAGTCCTTAAGACTTATTTCCAACTGATTTAGTTTTCTATTTCAATATTACTAGTCCTCAATGTGCAAAGACAGGACAGCAAAATAATGGGATTCTGCTGATCCATCAACAGATGATAGATTTTTTGTTGTTGTTAAGAATAGTGTTCCTTGTCATGCCAAGTCGTCATCCATGGCTTCGTTTCCAAGCTTCCCCAATTGTCTTTTGCAGAATGCACCGCTCTCTCCTCCCGTCTGATCCGAACAGCGCTGTAACTGGGAACCTTGTCCTCATATTGGGCACGATTAAAAAAGCCACACTGCAGACAAATAAAAGAAAATTGTAAAATTATTTTCAAGAAATATTTTTAAAAACCTCCAGAGACAGCAAAGCAAATGTAGATTGTTGCAGCACAATTAAGTTAATCAACTAAGAAGTATGATGATTGACTGTGCCTACTTCATGAGAAGGGATATATTAAATTGCTCTATTATTTCAGACAGAGAGCAAAAAACCTTCAGACCAAGTGACTGCATCTACAGTGGCAACAAAACCAGGAAAAACAGAAAAGATCAGTGAGTGGAGATCAGCCCCGATGATCATTTTTAAAGCAATAGGTAACCCCGTTGTTGCGTGTCAGCCATCACCTCGGCCATGCAAGTAAAACCATACACACATCATCATGTGTGAAGACCTTATTTGCATAATTTATTTGCAGACATTGTGATTCAGCGCCTATATTAGTATACCTTTCACAGAGCAAAAATTGCTCATTGCCTCATTTACTGGAAAGAAGGGCTTGTGCAGCAAGATGGAGCAGGATGGAAAAAGTTGAATATCTGACAGATCCAATATGTTACCCTCTCACTTTTTATGCATTTGATGTCAGCTTCTCTTTTTCTGATGGGTCCTCTTTACTCTTTTTCTCAAAGACTCCACACTGGAGAGAGGCAAATCATTAGAAACGTGTTTGATCACTTTACCTGTAGTTGGTCTGCTCCTGGTGTTAACAATCCAACAAGTGTATAGAATTAAAATTACACAAATATATGTACAGAAAGTGTTTAATACAAGTTAGAGCAGAGTGAACCATAGTTCACTTTTACCTTCCAAAGAAGGAAAGCCAGCAAACCCAACAACAAGAGGCCGAGTAGGATGGACAACACGATGATCCACCAAGGCACTCCTCCGTACTGAGCAGAACGCCTCTCTGGAAATACAGTCAGCTTCACCTGGAAACCAAAACAAAGCAAACATCAGCATCATTTTAGTAACTGTAGGTAATCTAAGTGAAGCAGCAGATGCTCTTTAAAATATTACACTGTTCTATGCTTTCTCAAAATCTTACATATTACAAGTAAAATCCACTTGTCGTCCTCTGCTCCGCTCATATTAAACCAAATGATGAAAACTCACGATACATCTGACATTCAATTCTTTGTTTTGGATATATTGGTAAAATATTAGTCAAATCTTATTTAACTGCAGAGCAGTCTGCAATCGAGAATCCAAAAATGGAGAGTTCTTGACCATTCAAAAATATTTCACTATACATTGTAAAAAAAAACCGTCTCTTTAATTAATGGGAAAGTATCGGCAGCTGTGGTTGCCAGAATCTTAAAATATGAATTTATACGGGGGTTTTTAACAGTATGTATAAATATGCTGGTGCCTATCTCCAGCTATCGTTTCGGGCGAGAGGTGGGGTCACCCTGGACAGGTCACCAGTCTGTCGCAGGGCAACACAAAGACACACAACCATGCACACACACACCTAGGGACAATTTAGAGAGGCCAATTAACCTGACAGTCATGTTTTTGGACTGTGAGAGGAAGCCGGAGTACCCGGAGAGAACCCACGCATGCACAGGGAGAACATGCAAACTCCATGCAGCCATGTAATGTAATAAAAGAAAAAAATAACGTTGTTGGTTCTTTTATTATATGTATGATAAAACGCTTGTACTGTTGTCTCGGCGTTCTTCAGCATAGTGTTTGCCGTCACGCTATCAACATGGAGAGAGGCCTTCACCAACAACTCCACATGATGAAACTTGGAATAGTCCTGTTTCAAGAGAAAAGAGGGGAAACATTCACTTCAATCTGCTTTGTTTGTTTGAAAAACACATTTCCAAGATCATTTATGCTAAAAAATAAAACACAGAAATGTTTCTTTAATTCAGTTATTGTCTTCACACTCCATAAAATCTATAGTAAATATGGTGTTTTATGTGAAAACTAAAATTCAAATGTATGACTTTGAAATAAAAAAAAGAACATTTAAATTCAGTTTGGTTGTCACATTTTTTTATGTTGGCATGTTTAGTATGTCCACTTAGCACTCTTCGCTTGTGCAATAATATAAATCTACAACCATCAAATAAGTTTCTTAAATAACTTAGTTAATACTTTTTTTCAAGAAGTATTTATAGTTGCAACTCATCTCAAACCTCTATGAAGGTGCTATTCCACAGTCGGGACTTCAGAGTGATGACTGCGTTCCTGTCCAGGCCCCCCAGGGGGCACCTGATTGTCACACATTTTGCTGTACTGCCACATGACTGCAAACACACAGAACAGAGTTATAATTGAAGCTTTCACTCTAACTTGTGGAACAAGCAATTTAAACATTATAAAGTGGAAAAACTTGTTGTGTCTCATTACCAAAGTTTTCTTGTTGTCATCTAGGCGTGAAAAAGCGTATTCAGTCCTTTCCTCTGAGATTTCTGCTGCTCTTCTCATTCTACTTTTAACTGGTTCCTTAAAGCAAAGCAGGAGATAAATCAGTTTTTGCACATTTTAAAATACCTGGGTAGCATGAGTATGTATTCAGTGCTCCTTGAAAACTCATCCAATCAGTTTCCTTCAGAAGTCTTTTAATTAATCAATAGAATACCAATGTGCAATTTCATTAAATCTGTACAGTGAGGGCCTCAGAGGTTTGTTTGATTCCCAATTGCTGCAAGGCAGGAGATGTGTGGGAAAACCTGCTCCTGTGTATCATTTTCCTTTCACTTTATCAACTATGCACTACTTTCTAAACCTTTGTCAAGTTTATGTTGGTAACATGAAAAAAAGGTTCAAAGTGTATGAATGCTAAATCTCTGAATGTATTTACTCACCAAGTTTAGAAGGTTCTGTTCGTTGGGCGCGCAGCGTATTCGCTCCACTCCTGTGGAGCTGACCTTCATGAGGTAGAGCAGCCATTTCTCATCCTTTGTAGATTTTGGCCACTCTATTTGGAGGGTGGCAGTTCCGAGGTCTGTCAGTCTCTTTCCCAAGTTGATTATCTGTGATTAGTTGATAAAAGCGTTACTCTCCAGTCCAGTCAAAAAGAATATCAGCTTAAGATGGTCAATTTGATGCGAAAACAAATTGTGTACAGGGTCAGACAAGCAGCTTCTCTGTACTCACCCTGAACTGGTACGTGACTACACTGCCAATGTCGCTTTCGGTCTTCATGGCCATCTCACCTTTGACCTTCCCACTGAAGTAAACCTGAGATGGCTGGACTTGTCTGGTAGGATGGCGATGCACAGTTAGTTGTCTGAATCAGTACATGTGTGTCTCACACATCAAAAATCCTTACCCCGATAAAGACATCTGCAACACAATGGCTACCTTAGCCTTTGCTTTCACAGGCATTAGATTCTGCTGGGTACTCGTCCTGTAAAGTTCACACATTGGTCAACTGAACATCACATTTTTGTGAACTTTAGTGAACTGCTGAATAAGGAAAGAAGTCAGAGCCATTCGACACTTGGTGAGGCAGAATGGGATATTTACGTTTTTAGTGTAAGTTCAACCTCCAACTCAGAAGTGGTGACAGAGATGCCCGCTGTACCCAAAATGAGGTAGAATGTTGTCTACAAACACACATAAAATATGGTATGTTAAGAGTTTCCAATATGCTTAAAAGAAATTAAAAGGTAAACACTTACCTCGGAGTCACGTTTGAATGGGTTCCCAAGCTCGCAGTCAGCCATTGATCCATTTTTATTTGCTATGCAGGTGACTTGCAGCTTCTGCAATTGGTAATAAAGCACAATGAGAACCAGAAACCGGGAACCTGGAGTTGTATGGCATAGAACGTGTGAAGAGAATATGCAACACCTCTGGTGAGACGCGGTGAGCAGAATAGGTCAACGAACTGGGGAAGTTAGCAATCACAGACGCTTCGTATGCGTCGTCTCCATGTGGATTGGTCACCGTCACCTCTAGGGCAATGTCTTTCTGGGTGCTGAGTGAGAACACTGGCACGCCATCCTCCCTTTAAAACAGAGTCAGTTTTGAATCTATAAACTGGTGTGCATGCAATGTACATGTGCATTATCTCTCTCTGGCAATAGGGTTCTTACCAGAAACCCATTAGAACAATCATACAACATGAAAAACAAGAGGGAATATCTGCTTACATGTTCAAAGGAGTGAATTCAGCTTCATCAGTCGTTCTGTAGCCGTAGCGATATCCTATTATAAGGTTGCTTTGACACATATTGTCGTTGCCACAACCCTCTTTAATAAATTCCACCTGCAGACATGTTACAGTCAAAATGCAACATGTGCAACATTACAGCCACAGAGGCCTGTCGATTAATTCACTTTACACAACGAGTTTCCGTAAAACACCTTGATTCTAGTTGGCTGGGCATCGTTGGCATCAAGGGCAGGTGACAGCTGAGAAGCTTGGGTCTGTCTACCTTTACGTCGAGCATCTTGAATATTCACTGAAACATCGATGGGGATTGCCCGCAGCTTGTCTTTAATATTTTCCTGCAGGGGAGAAATATTACGCAAAGTGTTTTCCAATCCAGGATGTATTTTATTACAAATCCGAAAGTAAACCAACCTGTATAGCAAGTTGACGTGTGAAACATTGTTCCCTTCCTTTTGTGTCCATGGTAATGGTCCCTTTGTATATATGGTTACTATCAGAGTCAGAAGGTTCTGTGAAGATTGCTCTTGGTAAAAGATTGTTTTTTGTCCGATCAGCATCCACCTCAAGAGAGTAAGCCACCGCTTGAGAGGACAGGAGAGCGTACAGAGTGTAAGACAAATCAACAAAAGACTGTAGGTTTGGTTGCAGGATTTTGCTATTTGTTAAAAAAAAATAACACAAAAACATAATCAAATTTTGCTCAAAGCTGCTAAGTATACCAACATTTCTCAGCTTACTTAGTCTTGGAGAATAACTGCTTGGGTTAGCAGTGTAGGTGAAACACGTCTTTACTTTCAAGCTGTGGACAGAGAGAAGTTGAACCACAATCAGAACCAGCAAACATCTGGAAAACACATTTAAAAGAATAAAAAAGCATAATAGTTAAAACCTAGTTTGAACCCCAACAGATTAATCATTGACAGGTGACAGTAGGAGAGTCTGCTATGAATAATTCATGGATAATTTCCTCACTTATAAAAAAGTCTCTTTATTTTGCCCAGACAGCCAGTAGATGAAAACATATCTCTCCTCCTGGGAGATTCCTGAAATGTTCTCATGCTACAAGCAATGATGTTGAATAGCCATATAAAACTCTTCACATGAAGACAGTTTACAGATTCTATAAAAAAAAAACCTTGCTGTCATTTGGAAATTTGTAAAAAAAGAAAATAAATAGAGATGTGGATTCTTCGTTTTACCATCTAATTTTCATGAACCCCATACTGTGTATTATGCTGACTACTGAGAGGAATTTCCTCGTGTTAATAGATAAAGAAAGGGAAGCAACCTTTTTTTTTTGTTTAAGAAATCGGGTTTGCAGTAAAGGTTCCTCCATGGACTGAAGAAGAGACAAACGAGTCATCCGTACCAGAAAGTGTTGCCACAGTTCTTCTGGCCGAGGTTGATTTTACTTGGCGAAAACGTAATTTTCTTCTGGATGTTTACAACTGGTCTGGCTCTGTGAAGAAACGGTTCAGCGACAATCTCAGCAAATACACTAAGCGGCAGTCCCTCAGATCAGCTTTAACAGTCTCAGTCTCACCTGTAGACGAAGACAGAGTCTGAGAGGGATCCGACAGCCAGGTCTGGATACGAGTTCTTGTCCAGGTCCATGTTGCCTGCTAATGAATAGCCAAACTGCCTCACTCCGGCAGACATGCTGGACAAAACCTAAAACACAAGCTTTGTTAAGGTGTGGCTTACCCACTGTATGAAAAAGACATCTTTATTTGGTGTCTAATGAAAATAAAGTGGTACATAAATTGTATTGAAGACTAAGACACGATAGCAGGTTGAACAGCAACAGCAAAGTTAGTAATTCAGCATTAAAACATGGAAAAAAATAATATGTTTTAAAATGTGAAACAAATCAGACATGTCTTGTCAAGTATTTACTGTAAAAACCACTGATGTGAACATGCTGATAAATAAACTGAACACATTTTCAAGAGGCATTTGAATCAAACAGATTGAAACCCAAAACACAGAAACAGCAGACTGACATCCTGGTTACAAAATTCACTGTGCTGTTCGCTGCCTTGTTTTTGTAAGTATTATTTATTTGACTGTGTCGTGTAAACTTATAAGGACAGGAAAACAATCTTACCTCAACTTAGATAAAGATACAATAAATGTTGGTTAGATTTTGTCACAATAACAACACTATTTTTAACATATATTGTCTGAAATATGAAGGTGTTGATGTTTTTAAGAGCAGGCTCATCTCTGTAACTACACCTCCTGAACTGGCCTGTCTGCTCAGGCCAAACATTTTTAACTCACCTCTGTGTTTTTCTATTTTTTATTTTGTGAGTTTACTGTTTATAATTCTGTGCAATACCTAAGCTGCTTTTGCTATTAAATATATTGCACTATTTTACGTACCTGTGATGCCTTGTCTGTGATTTCTCCTCTGGCTGATCCATGGTAAATATAAACTTTGCCTGCACCGCTGTCTTCATGAGGAGCTCCCACTGCAAAATCTGACAGCAGGGCAGCATGCTTCAACGTCTTCTCCGGGTCGAACATTTCCAGAGCGATCAACACCGGCACACATAAAGACACACAAATAAAGCCTCCTTACCATGGCAACCGTCCTGGTTGATATCGCCAAGGTTCTCCACAGCGAGGCCAAACATAGACACTGTGGGTCCATCTATTCTTTTTGGTTTGACTTTGTTCCACTTCCCAGCCTTGTTGATGTAAATGTAGACAGCTCCTCCAATCTCTGAGTCCTTCTCAAAGTACTGAGGGGCTCCAACAACTATGTCATCCCAGCTGACGAGCAAGAAGATCACAGGTTTAGAAGAGTACAGTGAACTTGTGGACAATAAGGGCAGATGTTAAGGATGTGTTGGTTAACTCTGTACTCTTACCCATCCGCATTGAGATCCAGCACAGTCACATCATATCCAAAAGACGAACCCAGGCCCTCCCCTTTAAGGGTGAACTCCTCAAGAAGGACCCTGCTGAATTCCCCACCTTTCTTCAGCAGAATCACCGCTCCGCTGTAGTAAGCTCTGGGAGCTCCTGCCACCACCGTCAGCTGACCCTTGTTGGTCAAAGATTTTCCAGAGTCCAAAGAAAAACCTAACACAATGGGATTGTGAAATAATTCACATTAGAGGGAAGTAAGATGGTAGCATTGACATATTTGGTGTTATTTTAGTCAACTTTATTAGTAGGTAATGTCATAGACCAACACAGAGTGGCACATAATTGTGAAGAGCAGGTTCAGGCTATTCCTGGATCTAACAAAATGCATTAAACTGTCTGGTTGAAACATGGGAAAATGTGGAAAAGTTAAATAAATAGGTATAAATATAACCTCATATTTTACCCATGTAGCTGTTGGGAGGTGCAGGGACCAAGTCAGGCTTCTTCTCAGTCTCATCTCCTGCCTCGAATGGTCCATCATCATAGATACCCATGTCTATAAAGGTGTCATTCTTTTGTTCCAATCGTACCACGCCTTAAATCAGGGAGCAGAAAAAGATAACTTTACTTGCAATCAAAATTTGTCAAATTCTACCTATTTCTCTACCTAAGTGCTGTCAAACATATGGCACAGCATGTAAATCAGTAGCAAATTCATTTGACAATAAAACTGAGCTTCAAGAAAAAGCATGACATGTTTATGTGACTTGTGAATTTGAACTACCTTTCCAGTTGTAAGCTCCGGGAGCCCCGAAGATGAAGTAGTGGAAGTCCTTGTCGAATGTAGCAGAGAGGCCCTGCTGGCAGGAACCGAACCTTTCATGGCCTCTGTTCCGGTTGTTACAGAAATGCCAGCTTCCGCCGTCTTCACTTGAACCGGGATCAATAGTTAGGTCCTGGCTCAGCACATAGCAACGGCCAATGATGTCGCGAGATTCATGAGGAGAGTTGACGTTTTTCTGCCGCTTGTAGCGATGGGCGCAAGTCTGCCAGGGAGAGGGATGAGAGATGAGGATGGCTTGATTTTTGTCTTCAAGTAGTGTGTTTTTTGTGTGTGTGTGTGTGTGTGTTAGGTTGGTTGATCTCGGTGTGGTTTAAGTGTGATGATGAAATTAGACTCTTACTAAAACTTTTCCTCCTGGTCCCTGACTGCTGACTGTCACCCCCATCCACTGGTTCTCTTTGTTTTCATTTCCTGAATCCTCTAGGAAAAGAGAGACAGACACAAAGTTTTTATCAAAGAAAATCCAAACTGGGATATCATTTAATGATAGCATGTGTCGATTCCACAGATTAAGCTTGTGAAACAGTTTATGATTAAAATCTGTTTATTTACAGCCCCTATAATGTACACAAGGTTAGAAAACAGCAGAAATTTTTTTTTTTTTTAAGGATAACTTATCAGATGTGGCATTAATTCCCTTGGTGGTGTTAATCCATGATTGATAACATTACAGTGGTGCAGCTTCTACCTGGTGGTTAATGCAAACTCAGAGAAGAGTGTAACTGGGAAACGCAAAAACAATGAATCCCTCGGTTGGAATTTTACGGTTAAAATATGGCAAGTTAAAATATGGCAAGTTAAAATATGGCTGTGTAATGTTTTATTATTTTCTTTTAGCGTCACAATCTAATTTATAAAGTTCCAGAAAGCCTGGATTTGTTTCGCCGGCAGTAAAGTACAGATCTGGATTACGTAGTAAGATTAATTATTTAATTATTTAAAATTTGGTTCTAAATTCGCAAATAAAAACCAACAAAGGATCCAGACCATATCACAAAACCAACCAATTAACTTAGAGGTCAAGCTTTTGAACTGTGGTAAGAGGCCGGAGTTTATGAAAACTCAATAAAAGAGCAAGAAGTTCTTAACATAATATATCAGAATATTTATTTTTAACATTTTAAATCATTGAGCGAAACAAGGGCTTACCGGCAAAGATAATTTACTCATTGAGATACATTTTTCTTGATTTGAGAGGGAAAAGTAATATACCAGTATATATAAAGGAGACTAATAACATTTTTGATGCATTTAATGATCAACTGTCTGTATTTATAATTCCCTACACGTGTAAAGTCTTACCGTTATTATCAAAGACAACTCTGGAGCACGCATCCGAGCTGGAGCTCATTTCACATTTGTAGATTCCTCCTGTCACCTTAGATTTCTGACCATTCAGTGCTTTGGCTTGTGGTGCTCCAACCAGTAGTCTGCAATAAACACACAAACATGAACACAGTTTATTGTTTTAGAAGTGCAAAACAGTCTCATTGCTTTCCTCTCTTGCATGTGTCAAACAGCAGTGAGGAGAAGAGACACAAATGAGGGAGCAGATGAGCCGCCATGGTGTTACAGTGCTCTCCTGTGGATGCCTGAATCAGGGTTTCCACTGTGCAGAAGATTTCACACACACATATATAATTCTTTTTTGATGGAGAAAGATGGAGAACTTTTTCATGACTATAAAAAATGTAAAATACAGTATCATTTGGCTTTGAATAGCTGCGAGTCCTAATTTTACTTCAAGTGGTTTTAATGAGATGCTAGAAAATGACCAGAGTGACATGAGTTTCATCTGGTTGTATTGAGAAGAGTAATGCAAATATTTCTACCCACTGCTGATCAGCTGCCAGAAAAATCACAACAATTTTCCCTCTGTTGCAAGAAAAACAAATATTTAAAAACATTTCATGAGCAAAATTAAAACTAGGGAAGCCCCACACATCTCTCTTATCTTGGTAGCTTCAGCTTGTTGGACTCACGGTGTCACTCTATGAAGGCCACAATAACAAAAATAATAATTGTTACAAAGTAGACTTCAAAAACTTATTCTGCTTATACCAAGTGTTTACTGTAAAATTTACTTTTTTAATGGCACTTTATACCTGATCCAAAGATCATTACTGGTTCCATTTTTTGTGTGCTATTTTGTAATAATTATTGCAATAATGTTAAAATTGATAGCGAAACACACTTCATAGTGCTTTTGACAATTCATCTGACTATATACAGCCGGAGCTCCACAAACAGAAAAACTGTTTGAAGAGTTATTACATAAACTATAAAGCAATATTGGACCATCTCTCCATGCAACTAACAATATCTTTATCAAATACACAAATCGCATGCTTAATGAACAACTCCCCATATATGGACACATATTGTGGCCTTCTTCACTCTGACCTATGAGGTTAAGCATACAGTATATGCACTATACTGTCTCCATTAGATTAAATCAGACAAACCATTTTTAGCTGGAAAACAATCAGAGAATCTACTGAGAATGACTGTACAGTAGAGCAGAGACCCACTAAATGTGATTAGCGTGTTTGCTAATCACAGACCTAACTTGTCCACTTTTCACTTTTCAATCTGCATGTGAGAGATATAAAACTATTTATCTACATTTCAGAGAGCATAAATTATGATAAATGCTATCATACTGAACACTCAGAAGAAGCAAAAACAATAAATCTTTATACAGTATACTTCACATGATGTGTATTTGTATATTTTTTAAATAAATATTTTAGGACATGTTAATGTTTTAAGACTAGGCAGCAGGAAGATAAGCAACTGCATGTAGGAACAGACTTTTTTGCAAAACAGACAAGTGTACAATGTTTATCCCATTTCTCACCACTGGATGGGTTTGGCCTTGTGTCAGAACCACACAACTATAATTTGTGTCCTCATCCACCCATCATGTGTCCAATCAAACATTTTTTTTTAAATTGGAAGCAGAAACTGTGTGAGACTTGAAATTTGATATCACAGAGGCTGGAGAGACTTACTGAGTAAACAAACAGGAATTATCCTGAACAATAAACATTCATCTGAGTGATGTGGGATGGCAAACCGTGTCTATGTGGGACGGGAGAATAATTAATGGAAAAAGTGTAAAGTGCAGTCACAGATAAAAATTAAAACAAAGAACACTGTTACTTTTTACACAGAATTGACGGACAGTAGCAATCAGAGCAGCCACTGAACCTAGGAACATCACAATCACAAAAATCCAACTTTAATCCCTTCACATCATGATTCCAAACAAAGCAGCAAATTGACAACACAACACAAAGGGAAAAAAATTACATGTTGCAACGACTCAGTCAAAGTCCAGACTTCAACCTGATTGAAACGATGTGGTGGGGCCTCAGGAGAGCTGTGCAAAAACAAATGCCCACAAGCCACAAGAAACTGAAGCAATGCTGGGCAAAAACTACCCACAACAATGTGTGAGAATCATTAAGTCATATGGAATAGCCACTTCAAATTGCTGCTGCTAAAGATGGGTCTATAAGCCAATGAGAGATGGAGTGTAGTTTTTCCAATAATAGCATTAGCAGTGACAGAAACTTTATTTCTCCATGAATGTAGGCAGGAATCTTGTTCATTATGTTTGGCATATCAAAAATTATTCAACATATTTTAAAATTCTCCCAAACTTCAGCTGCAATATTATGCAAATTAAAAACAACTACAGTCATAAACCATTTCATAAACATGTAATTATTTTAAATGACATTGTATAATTCAGAACACTAACTTATGAAAAGGCTGATGCCAACAGACACAACACATCTTTATCAGTCCACAAGGCTTCGAGACAAAGGGCTGAAATGCTGACAAGATGTGATAAAACTGACCCACTGCTCCAATGACAGACACTCAGTTGCTTACCACCAGCAGAGGCAGCCCTAAGAGGCAGACTTTGACCACAGGAAGAGAGTGTTTGGGCCCAAGTGAAGCATGCCCGACACAGACACACAAACCCTAACCAGCCACTTTATGAGGCACCCTTGTTAACAGGAATTCAGCCAATCCCACGGCAGCCACTCCATGCATTTACACATCAACATTATGAGAATCAGAATCAGCTTTTTTGCCCATCATAGAATTAAGGATAAAGTAATAGTATGCATAACTATACACAGCCATTTTTTATATTAAAAAGTGGAAAAAAGACATGCAGACTGCGGTCATAAAAATGTGCTTATTTTGTTTGACAGAGGAGTCGATGACTGTTCAGTCTGTAAGGTGTTCATCGTGTCCATCAGGGAGACAGCCTGCAGCAGTGAACTGTCTGGGTGGCGGCTGGTTTTAGCAAATCGCATACCATAGTAAAAACATTTCAGGCTGTGTTTTTTTTACATTTAATTCTTTTATATTTTGTGCACTAACATTGTGAAACAGCCCACTTCCAGAAGTCAGACAGGCATCCTCAATTAACATTGCTTGAGTGAAAATTAAGGATCCATTTGCTTTAGTTAGTAGGACATTAAATGTTGCCATTTTCTGTCATACTTTTACTGCATTTTAGTTGTTTTTAAATTGTAACTTTAGCCTCTTTGTTGGTTGTAAATTTTCAATGAAGCACTTGATATAAAGTCCTTTATAAAGATTTAATTTTTCTGTTTTTTAGGGTTTTTTTGCATATGTCAGGAACCTTTAGGTTTTATGTCCAGTGTACTCATCTTCTAATGACTGCAAGCACCATGTTAATGCACCATAACACAATGCTCTAATCATCACAAACTGTGATAGTGAGTTTACTACACTTCCATCATGACCAAATCTCAACTCAGTAGAGAACCTTTGAAAGGTGGTGCAACAGGAGCTTCATACCATGGATGTGAGCAAGACAAATCCACAGCTGCTTGATGCTATCATATCAATCAGGACCAATAGTAAAGCTGCAAAACTCCTGGTTGCATCTAGAAAAAAGGCAGAAGCATGAACTGGAAAGTATTGTCTGATAAAGTGATTGTTCTCAGAGGCGGCAGCATGGCACATTCTGGCTCCAGTGCCCACTGAAAGAGGTATGCTGTTTGTATAGCAGCTGACTTTCTGCCTTCTTGGACAGGTTGCTTGGCAGCATCCCGTAGCTCTCTATGAACTGCCAAATGGGTTGCAGATCCGCAAATCCATGACAAGAGATACCCAAATTTTCCCTCTGTCTGCATTGAGTTTGCTGGATCTGACAGGCTGAATAATAGCTGGGTTTGGTGCCCAGATATAAAACTGATTTACAGTCTTTTCAACATTCCTGAAGCAGTTACCTTCTGCTCCTTTCCCTTTGATGTTAGATAACCTTAAATAACTGGAGGCTATGGAGGCCTAAATCTGATGCTCATGCTTCTTCTTTATCAAATACATAAACCACATGCTTCCACATATAATGCTAACCTCAGCACAAAAATTCACGGTACCTCCCAGTTTCCCCAACTGGCTGCGTTGCTTTCTCCTCTGTCTAACGGCACATATCTGAGTGCTTTGTGCTTCTTGCTCATCTTCTTTCTTCCTTTAATTATCAAACACATGTGCATATATTTATAGCACACTTCACCCAGACAGTTTTTCTCTTATCCTGAAGGTACGAACCAAAGTCATCATTTCAGGAAATAAGAGACTGTGAAGCATATAAGTGTGACCAAACGCTGCCATGAATGACAGGCAATGAAAGGGCTTGACTCACCAAGCACACCCAGCTGTAAAACAAGCCAACACTTAAGCATACATGCTGTTGCAAAAGACCTCCAAGAACACTCAGAAAAAAAAATTAAAAATTAACAGTAAACACAATTTAACTATCTGTCTCCTCTTCTTTTTCCTTAGGTTTAGGATGCATGAAGCAGCACACTGAGGGGTCTAAAATGTTGCTAAAGATGATTAGTGCTCAGTTGCAACATGCAATTGCACCATTAAAGCATGCCAAGCAAGCAATAGCGCAAACATTAACATGCAGCATACAGTGATACGGAAAATTACACATATTACAGATTATAGTTTTATAACCGTAACACAAGCACCATGCATCATTGTGGTAAAAACAAACTCTGTCAGTAATCTGACAGAATTGTTTTGCAGTTTAGTAAACAACAACAGTTGTACTGCCCTTTAAAAGAAATTCTTATCAGAACCAGACAAAACTCCAAGATTGATTTTCATCCCAGACAATAATAAACACCATCATGAGATGCCAGAACAAGCTGACATTTGGCTCAATTCTCTCAAATGCAGCAGATCTGTCTGTGCTCAGTAGTTTAGTGTTTAACTTTATAACCTGAGAAAGGGGGGACTCTGTGGTCGCCTCGGTCTCATGCTGGTGACCATGTGTCTTTTATTTAAACACAGATTGGAATAAGAGCACCAGTGTGTGGAGCTGCAGTAAAAGAATGTAAAAAATTATACATTTGACATGAGGTCATTTGAGAGCTTTAGACACATCTGAATATAAAAAGGGCAAGAGGAATTACACTGGGGGAAAATCTGTCCTGTTGATCAGACAGTAGCAGTTTTTGATATGAGCAATGTGGCTCACTGACCTGCGTGGCAGTGTTGCCTGTGTTCTTGAGAGTTGTTGTTTTTTTGTACGTTTGCTTTGTCACTTGCATCTTTTTGTACATATTTATATTACCACCATAGCAAGGCGGTATTCCCTCAGGTTGTGCAACCACTGTAAGAAAATATGCCGGTGCACTGTATTTGCCTGCGGCTTCCATCTGATTTGCTGCTATTTTATTCATTTTTTTGTAGATTCTGATTTTGGGCTTCCACAAAGGGTAATTTGATGTTTTTTTATTTTAAGGTTTTAATTTGACTTTTATCCTGTGCAGTTCTGCCAAATAATTTAGAAATCTGTTAGTGGGAAAATGTGAAGAAAAAACATGCAACAACTTATAATGCAAGCATTCCCACCCTTAAACAAATACTTTGTTGAAGCAAAGTTTCACCCAACTACTGCATCCGAGGTAAAAGTCTTTCAGCATGTCACATCTTGAATCATCACTATTTGCTCACTCTACCTTGCAGAAAGTTTCCTAATCTACTAAGATTATCAGGATATATCTCTTGCTCGCAGTCATCTTTTTATTATTTGGATGACGCTTAGACTCACTGTGATGCTGAAAAAGAAATCTCTCAATGCTTTCCGCTTTCTAGCAGATATCTGAAGGTTTCGGGGTTCAGATGGTTGGAAGACCTGATCACTATACGCAAAAAAGCAAAACCCTGCAACATTTAGATGTGTTACACACTTGAATTGAATGTCTAAACTCCCTCACTAACTTGCAGTCAAGCTCCACAGAGTTATGTTAATGAGCTAATATTGAAGCCGGGTGTGTTTAAGCAGAGAGACATAAAAGTTGCAGAACACCTATCGTTTTAGCTTACGAATGCAAATGAGGAGATCACAGGAATCCTGCTAGGACAGCTGGACTTTATTTCAGGACACTTAGTGTAACTATAATTTTATGACAACTGTGAACTCAAGAAAGCTGAATGATGGCTCTGGATTAAAAATTGTTTCTACAATGTATTTTTTCAGGGTGTTTCCAGTCATGCAACCAGGTTTCTGCAACTTTTTAAATTTCCCTTCAAGCAGATTTGTTAGGTTTCATTTGACATATGCAGGATACATGCCATATTAAATGTGGAAAATGTTTTCTGAGAATTTAGCTAAGTAACAAAAACTTGGCATTACTAAAAGGATTTGTCCACTTTTGAGAGGTGCTGTACTCTAAAAAAGCAGATGGAAAAGTCTGAGTATTGATCATTTCCGCATTAAAAGCAGCCACTAAAAGCATTTTACGCATTACTCAAACATGGCTTGTACTACTCTGTAAATGCAGTCCATCTGAAATGTTCAAAACCTGCATGTTTTACATTAACAACTTAAAATTTCTGTTCACACAAAAGTGAAATTAACTCCAAGATATTTGACAATTAAAATACATAATATCAATGAGCACACCTTGATTATTATTGGTATTTTTCAATTCTTACTAGAAGCACGTTTAGTCAAATTTTGAAGGCTTTCCTCAGATACTGAACATGCAAATAAAATACAATAATCACTGTGATTCAGATCAAATAACTTAACTTTTGTGATTTATCCATTTGAAAGCAAGTTGAATTTAACAAAATGTTATGCTTCGATTGTTGACTACATGTTTCATGAGTTTGTATATTTGTGTTTTTATGACGTAAACCACTTTGAACTCCTTTGTTGCTGATATGTGCTTCACAAATAAGCTTTAGTGATTATGCAGAATAACTGTTTAAAACTTCTCTAAACAGAACAGGCGCTTATAGTCTCTTAAAAAAATTGCTCTCATCTAAACACAACATCAGAAGACAGGAGAAGGGCAATCCTTTGCGCAAGCATATTGAAAACCTTTGGAGGAAGTCCAATAAAAACTGATAATGAGTAACCTAGGGACATATTAACAAGTGCATACTTGGTGTTTAACTTACGACAGGTGCTCAAATGTACAGAAGGCATTACATTAGCGATGGTATGTGGCCGGTTTAAAGACATCCTGGCGGTAAAAAAAAAAAACACTTTTAACAACCTGTGACATACCTGAGCTCACATTACTGCGTTATAACACTCTGTTGACACTTAATTGGCTCCCAGGCTCGTTTTTAAAATGAGTTCAGTGGTTTTGAAGACACTTTAAGAACCTAAAATAAACTAACTGTCGACTAATCTGCAGTGAAGTCTTAATTACATGGATACTAAAGAAGAAGAAGGCGCAGTTTAAACTCTGAGGACGCCGCAAGCGATGGTGTCCCTCTAAGCCAAGACATTGTTTCCTTACATTCTCTTGTCCTCCGGATGAAGCTGCCGGTGCATGGCGAGAGAGAACCCGAACAGGCTGCCCGGGTCCCCGTCTCTCCTCAGGACGTCCTCGGTGTCCAAGTTAAACGCAGACAGCAGCCCGCCGCATGCCAATAGCAAGGCGAGCAGCCACAGTCCGCGGGTGGTGGCGTTGCCCTCCATGAGAGAGTGCGAGTTCCCAGGCGAGCAGAAAGGTGAGTCTTTGGTGCAGAAGGTGCAGAGTGCGACAGAGAGGGACTTGGAGGGCTGAGTGTAGTCCACAGGCAGCCCCTCCTACTGGTCTGTCTGCCACACTCACCAGCCCGCCACACCTCAAAACAACAACACAACAAAACAAAACAATGCAAAACGGGGAGAAACGACAGGATGTAGAGTCCGTTTTTTTTTTCATAAATAAAAAAATCTGAGCATTGTGACAAGCATGGTGTAACTAGATAAATTCAAGAACAAGGAATTACTTTCAGTTCAGACAACAGCTAATAAAATCTACATTTGTGTCATCTATGTATCAATACAGTTTTTCAATGAAGGCCTCAAAGGATGCTTGAGTTTTAATATTAATGAAGAAACGGCACCGTTAAAGACAAAGGAAATCAGCAGACAGGTGAGGGGCAAAGTTGTTCCTGGGTTTGAAATAGAGTCCTGACAGATTTAAGTATCCCTCAAAAAGCTGCTCAATCATCACCCTCAAAATGGAAAGAGAACCAAAAATGCACCAAAAATATTGTCCTCCATCTGAACTGACAGATCAGGTGAAGGGAGCATGAAGAAAAGCAGACAGGAGAACTCTCAATTGAAATAATCTGTAAACAGGGTTAGTCATTGAACTTTATTTAAGAGTGGCAAGAACAAAAGATAAACATAACTATGCTTTGAGTTTGGGACACTATGAACATGTGAAACAAATTGCTTCAGTCAGATTAAATCAAAATGAAACCTTTTTTATTTTTTAACAAAATCCAAAACACTATTTTGTATTTAGAAAGTAAAAATAACTCCACACAGTGTTGATCTAACACTGTTTTGTTTTGTATGATAACCCAGTCATCAATTGGACATAAATCCAATTGAAAATCTACAGCAGGCCTTGAAAATTACTGTTGCTGTCAATCTGACTGGACTTCAGATGTTTAGCTAAAAAGAGCGGAGAAAAACATGCAGTCAACATCGACGATCTTTGGGAAAAAGTTCAAGTTTGACAAGACATTGTACATGTGCAGCGACTGAAACGGTGCTTCAGACTCCACTGGCACCCTCAGACAGTAAATCTCCTCCGTGCAACACCATGTTAAAGGCTGCTTTTAAACTCGCTTGGAAACGGGCAAAAACACGAGTTCCATGCCAGAAAACAATCCTGGCAAAAATAATTCACTCTTGTTCTGATTGTAGCCCGCATGTCCCTCATCAAACATTTATGTTGCTCTAGATGTTCATTTTGCCATGAATACCAATCTCCATTCTCTTCCTCGGAGAACGGAGACTATGATCTAGAGTGGAAGTGACGAAGGTGAGAGCGGTTCAAAGATTTAATGTTGTAACAAATCTACATCAGATTTAGGAGTGCAGAAGAAACAACCACTGTTTAAATATTTAATGCTTAAAATGTGTCGCTATTTAAAATAACAGTCCCTCTTGAAAAATCCCTCGAAGTGAAGCATCACCATAGCTGTCACGTCTTCTCTTTAGCATGCATGAGTCACCAAAGCAGAAGAAGTGCGACACTGAAAAGGGCACAGACCAACACTTTTAAGAGACTGCCTTCACTAGAGGATTTCCAAGGCATTCCATTAGATACTGACCCAAAGCTTGTCCTCGCAACACAGCATTTTGGTGGACAACGCCGGCTTTGTCTGCAGAGAAAGAGGGCAGAGAGAAACAGGAGAGGGAGGAAGAAACTGCCCTCACATAGTTCTATAAAAGGCCCAAATAATTGTGGAAAAAGGCACTGCAGAAAATGAAAAGGTCAGAGGAGGAATGCAGTCCCTCTGCACATCTGTTATCTACTTAAGTCTTCGTTAACAGGATGAGATTAATTTAGTATCGACCCGTTGAAGATCAACTTCAAGTTGACTTCTGACGTCTTATATTAGATTCCAGAAAACAAGATCCGTTTGATTCATATTTGAAGACTAATGAAATCAGAATTACACACACATTCTTCTTGTCCCCATTACACAGATGTCCTGATCATTTCAAAATCTAATTTTTGTGGCATTCCAAAGTCTGGAGACCTCTTACCTGTTAACTCTGTTGGCATTCATGCTTGCCTAGTATGTTTGCCATGCAAAAGTATTTACCCCCCTTGAAGCTTCTCTTTAGTTACTTACTTATAGAGTAATTTAATCTCATAAATATTGCATTTTTCTGAAGGCCTCAAATATTGATCAGAGAACGTTAGTGAACAAACAACCCGGTGGAGATAAAGAAGTGGATAAGTTCTGAGCAGGCTTATGTCATAAAAAAGTATACCAATGGTTTCTACATTTCAAGAATCACCATTCAGTTTGTGAGCTTAAAAACCCCCAGAAAACTTCATGCTCTCTGAAACACAGTGATGGCAGTATTATATCGTGGAAGCTGGACCAAGTAATAGCAGTGAGTATTAAATCTACAAAATACTCACCCATAGGTAGAGAACAAAGGTGATCCCTGATATTGCTTTGGTGGGGGTGAGTTCTGACTCAAAGGAATGCTGAAAGCAGTGTGGCAGGAAAAAGAACATTTTCCTGGCACACAAATTTTCCTGGCTTCATGAAACTTCCCATATGAGGTTTTATGTTCATGTTGTGTGAGTGGGATGCAGTGTCAGCAAAATTACCTGAAGCCATTGACATTGTTTTCTTGGTCAGTCAGAGGTCTGGTGCATCATTCCTTTGTGGGAAATGAAGAATCTCAAAGATGATGGTAAATAAATTTCATCCGAATTTATCAAATGTCCCATATTAACAGGATATTCAGAGTGACAGAGTGAGTACAAAACATCAACAGTGATCAATTTTCTAACTTTATCCACAAGTCATTTCTTTTTCTATAAAAACTAAGGTTTATTATTTTACTCAACAGCAAATTATTTCAATGATTTCCACTGAAGATCTGAGTCATGCACACCTCTCTCCATTCAGCATGTTCTGCAGCTGAGGAGCCACAGCATTCCCTCAGATGCTGAAGAATAGCTGTACTGGTGAGAGCAATCCTCTGACACACAAAGCACATATGACGGGGTGGGGGAGTGAGGCAGCGCCCGGACCTGCCCGAATCACAACCCTTTATTTGTCCTTAAAGCTGCAGGTCTGTATAAAGTAAAGAAACTCCCCTGAGGGTGGAGCACAGTTCACTGTGGGGTGTTCTATCAACTTAAGTACTCATACTGAACTCCAAATCTAGACTCTTTCACAACTAAAGCAAACTAAAATATAGCATTTTGCCTGAGTTCCTTTCCCTCACCTTAGTATTTAAGATATTTGGAAAGAGAGACGAGTGAAACATCAGATATTTGAAACATTTGAACATGAATCTTTTCAGAACGTACATAAATCTGGCATGAGACTGCAAGACATTGACCAGAGACAAGCTGAGTGTTCTGGGTTTTAAACGCATTGACTCTAAGCTCAGTTCAAAAACAGTAGCCGCCTCATTGTTTGCTGCTGTTGAATAAGTGCATAAGTGTCATGTGAAAGTTTGTCTCCATAATCATGCTTTGACATTTGCTTATCAGGTCAGGATGTTTGGCATTAATACCACACCAAACATTGTGAGTGTTGAATGGACAATCAAACAGTAAAAGTGGTTTTATCAATTAGTAGGTAAGTGAAACAGTGCAGCCAGCTTTAATTTACATCCTGCTTCATATCACTGTATTGATTCAATATGATAGTAGAAGTTAAACAGACTAAACCAGAGATTCTAATGAGGGTGTTGATTACAGTCGACATAAAGTAACTGCATCTGTCTCGTCTAGTCTAGTGGTTACCACAACACCTTCAGGGCACAGTTCTTTGTACACTTACCTTGGGAGTTAACTGTGTCTGCATGTGCGTGTGTGTGTGTCCCATCCCTGGCCAGGGGAGGTAACGTGAGATAGCCTCTGTTGTTGGGCTGAGCCTCAATCTTAATGGGCCCAGGTGTAAAAAAAAGAAAAAAAAAAGTTAAGTAACCTGACCGGTTCACAGAGTGTAAAAGGTTCATTTGGTGGAGGAAAAGCACATTCTAAGAAACAATGTTACTGAAAAGATAATGTTTGTTTCATGTGTTGTCAGGCGCATTGTCTTTCCGCCTTAACCCATTCTGATAAGCTGGGATACTTATGCTCTTTAATCTTATCTCATTTGCAGAGAAGGTAAACCCCGATAAAGGGAAATTGTATCGTTATTGTGAACTAGGTTCTAGTGTTTAGAATAATGTGGGGGGATTTTCAAAAAAGAAACATTTATAACCTAAAATCTGTATAAGATGCACATCATTAGACATCTTGCCAATCAAAAATGACATACATGTAGGTAGCAGAGATTTCTTGAAGTGTGCGCTCTCTCCTCACCTTTAAAGTGAAAGGAGTTTTAGAACATCATCAAAAGGTCAAACTTTATTTCTCTGATTTACTGCCTTACTCCAACACAAGAAGTGTCTAATTTTCAAGGCAAATTACTGCCTTGAAAAATTGCAGTAATTTGCTTTACAACAGAAAGAATGTATAGTGAAAGAAGTCAAAATAGATGTTTTTACAAGGTGAAGCGGCCCTGTTCAAAGGCATTATTGACTAAAGATAATACATCTTAGCTCTGATAGTTGGTAGCAGCTGGAAAGTAAAGAAGGGTGAAAAGGTTGTTTGTTTCCACTTTTTATGTCCACTTTTCTCTCAGCTAGTGCGTTTTCTTTTCATTAACAGCAGCAATACCATTTCACACACAGTAAATGGTGCTCAACAGGGTGCTAACTTAGTCTTCAGCTGGATCGCATATTCCAAGGAGTTAAAGGCAGAAAAGAACATTTTATTTAACAAACTGTTTCTGTTCTCCAGCAGCAGTTTGCATTAGCATGAAGTGGGTCATAAAATCCAGACATTCTCCAATGGATGTCACTTTTCATTTTAAAAGTAACTTTTTTTTACTCCATGTTCTATATCAAACTTTCTCAGTATAAT
This sequence comes from Phalloptychus januarius, assembly GCA_902982915.1. NCBI lineage: Eukaryota > Metazoa > Chordata > Actinopteri > Cyprinodontiformes > Poeciliidae > Phalloptychus > Phalloptychus januarius. The sequence goes on along the minus strand of CADWAE010000466.1, from coordinate 8,422,330 downwards.
CCAGTCTAAAAAATGGGCAAATTATATAATTAACAATGTAGTGTTTAAAATATTAATATACTGCCTTGTGACCAAGCTTGGTCTTCAGTCTTTGTCTGCTGTTGCATTCATAACTGAATCAGTTTCAGAATCTGAACAGTATATTGAATGACATATTTAGCAAGCAGAAACAAGCCACATGTCATCTACAGATCGGAATGCACATATGGATGTTTTTAGGATTGACAAGAGAAAGATTAAAAGCCAGAGATATGGCCTTCTCTTGTAGTTGCAACGGTCAGGAATGCTATTCTGACAACTGACTATGAAATGGCATTATGTTATGTAAACACATGACATTGTTCTCCAAGGTTTGATTTAAAGTGGTAAAATGTTCACTTTTTCTACTAGGCGGTTTATTTTAACCCCGTTCGAAAATATAGTTCACTCTTTAGCTTTGCAGTATATATGTTTTATTTCTTCTCTTATCCATTTTTTTCGTTTCTTTGTCAAAATGCGATGCTATGATCAGCAGTAAATGGGTGCACAGTTGTTTTTGCAATCAGCTTGTCAAGGTAATGCAGAACAGGAGCATATCCCACAGCAGATTATGACTAATGAGGACCAAGCCTGGTCACATCAGGCTCATCAGTACTGATTTTATTTTTATTTTTCCAGACTGACACAACAAAAGGATTTCATCCTCTCCAGAGTGCGATTTTTATAGCCACCGCCTGTTTTACAACTGGAATCTTTTTAATTTTGTTGCTGAAAGCACAAAGTTTGATCCATGACCCAGACGTCATGCCTCAAAGAAGCTACAATACCTTTTTGTTTTGCCCTGTGGAACTCTGATTTCTACCATGCTTAATGGATTATTCAGTCAGACTCAGCTTTGTATGAGACAGATCTGCCTGAACAAGTCTGAAGATGATGCATCACTTCTTTGATACGGCAGCTTCACACGCTCTGGTGGAAACCAGTACTTTCCACTGTTCACTGTAAAAACCTCGGTAAATGAAACTAACCATCTCACAGAAGATTATATTATCTGAGCTCATGGAATTTCTTTATCATAAAATCAACTTAATGTATAAGCTGTAAAACCTGTTTTTCTCTAGTCCATAGAAAAGGAGGGTTGCATTGGGTTCTGAGTTCCTAGTGAGCATTTAAATGATGTGAATCTCTCAACAATAGAAAGAACAAGACGTAATTTATCAGTCTCTTCGGAGGAGCCTCGGGCAATGCATACCATCCACACACACTGCATGTAACACAGTGCTCCTGTTCACAGCTTGGCAAGCTGCTTTGGTTGTTTAGGATCAAGAAGTTTTTCAGAGGAACAAAGACTCACACAGACTGAAAAGATATAAACAGTTATCACAGCAACACAATGGGAGTCTGGATGAATTGCTTATTCCAGGAGCTCACAGCAAGAGTTTCACTGTACTGAGACTCCAGAAATTTTTAATTCAAAGTCTTGTTCATTTTAAACCTTGTACATAAACACAGAAAACACTCTGGGCTTGTCTGCAGATCTCAGTTGACTTTTTTTCATAGCCACACATCCACGATTTAACAGTTTGTTTGCTAGAACATGTGGGCTAATTCTAAATCCATGCATACGTAAATAATAATAGTTAATATAAATAACTATCAATTAAAACTAATCTCAACCAAAAACATGCAGGCTGATAAATGAACGCAACTACCAGAAGATGTGTTTGAATGTTTTATTGTCTTCATTTCCACTTTCTTATCCTCCAGTTTGAAGAAATTCCCTCAGGAATTGGGTGTTACCCAGGCTGCTTCAGCCTAAGGCCACATGTCCTGGTTCAGCAAAGTACCAAGCTCAGGTATTAGTTTAGCCCGGGGGCTGATGAATCAAATCATTACAGAGTATGAATAAGCAGATAACATTTGTCTGTTATGTATAAGACATATCTGCCTGCACAGGTTTGGAAACGATGCATCAGTCTGTTAACATCACAATGCTGCAGATCACCAAGGAAACCACAAATGTCTGTGGTGCTTCACGGTGAAAAGTCCCAGAAAAGTGTGAAATATAACAGCTTCACTCACAGAAATACAGGGACGTAGGTATGTGCACCTGGAATGTGAAGCAGACTTGAGCAATATCTAGATAACGATTTATAAAAGCTGGGTAAAAATTACATCTTACGCTCCCCCATGTTAAGATTTCCACTTCTCTAGTGGCTCAAGATTTTACAATAAAACTGCAAAGAAAGGGTTTAGGATTGAGTCCCAACATGCAGGAAAATAATGAAAGACAGCAGCAAAAAATCCCTCAAGCACTCCCCTCTTATCCACTTCTTCTATGTTGCATATCTCTACTGCCTTCACTTCTCCACTTTTGCTGAATCTATCGTCATCATAAAAATCCCATGCGCAAGCTGAACGTTAGGCTCTTCGTCAATCATTTGCAGGAGGACGAGTATAAAAAAAATGTGAGTCATCGCAATCTGATTCATAGGGAGTGCAAGCTCCTTCAGGTTTGCACACCCCACCCTAAAAATGAAAGGCAACACTGTAGATCTTTAACAAATAACTAAAGCTGTGATCAAGTATGGAGTCTGGAAATTTGGAGATGTTTTCTCTATGTTAAATGAAAGTGTTACAAAACATACGTTAATCTTGAATCATATCCTGGCTGAACATGACCCACCTTTATTTGATCAATCCTTCCTGCTTCGCCCACAAACTGTTGGCATGATCACACATACCCACTCTGCCTCACACACACCAGCAGGAAATGAAAACACACCCTTACAATGGGCTGGGATCACATATTATCGAGACTCTTGAGATTTATCATCATTTACTCAAACATTCATAGCAATATAGCGTCTAAAGCAGTAGCCAACCTCTGAGTTGTGCTCAAAATACTTTAAGTGCCACGTCTGAACTTCTGTTCTCATGTTTTGCTTATATCAATCTGAAGACTGGATGCAGAAATGGGTCACAGTAAAGGAAAGTCAATTAATTGCTTTTACTTCCACGAGCAAATACTTAACCCCTTCCTTTTTAATTTTACCTAAAAGAATGACATAAAAAGTCAAGATATTACATTACACAATGCCTATAAAGCCTCTGAACAATTAGTTTCAGGCTCTGCAACTTGGCAATGGTGCATAACTGGTGACAGCTGCTTTAGATTAATGTCAATATAGAGTCTTGAGTGTCAAGAGGCAGGCTTGCTTAAACTCAGATTTATACACTGCAGGGTTTTTCCAACCCTGCAATGAGAAACAAATACAAAAAGGTCAAATGGGGTGTAGAGCTGCTTGTATTAAACAGACTGAAAGGGCGTGAAACATTATTGGCAAAGTCTGAGTTTGTGCTGCCACCTCCTGGCTGCATTTATCATCTGAATTTGAATATGAAGAGTTAAGAATCAGGTATTTCAAGAAAAATACACATCTAAACCCAAACAGTTTCAAGCTTAAACACACAAAGGGAGTAAAACTCAAAGAACATTATTACATTTTTTTAATGTATTAAATATTTAAGTTACACTAAAGGTTTATGTGAGGAAAACTGGCATTTAGCTTAAGAAAAACAGAATTTGTAAGACAATGAAATATCTCTACCACATAATTAGTTCAGCTTCAGCAGTAAGTCTCGAGCTCCAATATAACATACAGAACACGTCTGTCTGTATTGCTTAATGATATTTGTCGGGTTACGTGAAGAGCTGGTAGCATAACTGTTTTGTATTTTTTTCATCACAAAAAGTAGCTTAGATCCAACAATTGATGTACCATTCGAGGTAGTAGTCCATTTATGTCACAGATTGTTTTCCTCTGGTAGTTTGGTGAGAATCTTCACCCCGTCCGATGTGATGAGCACCGTGTGTTCAAACTGAGCTGACCTGTATGACCAAATTTAAACAAAATTTTGTAAGGAGTAAATTAAATTTTAAACACACTTTCAACTTTTTTCTCTCACCTTTCACCCTTAATTCTATGTTTATAAAAAGTAGGATAACCCAATTGTTTACATCAAATATGCAAGTGTAAATATTTTCTCAGTTAATATATTTACAAAGGCACAAAAACAACTGTGGTGTAGGCTTTCTATGTATTACCAAATGTTATTAGTACTCTTAATTTTGAAATAGATTTGAGTCAATCATCTTTATTCTAGCATGTTTGTTGATTAGTATAATTAAATTCTGTTGTTTTTGAACAAAATACATCATGTGGTATATTTGTTTTCTAAATCCATTTAAATACATTAAAGCAAATGTATTTTTCAAAAGACTACAGTAGGCTTACATATAGTTTTGTCTAAATGAGCATAAAAGTAATCAATGCTGAACTAATAGTGTATCAGCTTCTATCCATGAGATAAGGACTTAGGGCAAAGATACAGTATTCAGTCTAAAACCCAAACTATTTATTCTGCTATAAACCTATTTTTGTATCAAATTATGTTGCAAGCAAAAACTTCAGAGTTTATTCTGTGGCAGTTTGCAGATTTGTAACAAACTCCTGCAAAAATGTAACATGCAGAGCATAACTCACTCTCCAGCTGAGCCCTGCTAAAACTTGCATATCTCACTTAGTATGGTCCAGGAGTCTCTGCACGCCACATGTTGAACAAAACTCATCTGTGCACTGCTATTTCCTAACACTATCATTCAGCTTCAGTGAAATAAGATGTTACAAATGCAAAGCACTTCTTACCTTTTATCATCGACCGACACCGCGGTCCATTTGTCCTTAAGGATTTTGAACTCTGGAGACCCCTCCATCACTATGGGCTCTAACAGGTCAAGATTAACAGACATTAACAACCATCAATTGCAGACATTTGCATATTTATGTAGAGACAAAAAAAACCCTGACTTATCCTACCTATTGTGAAAGACATCCCTTCGTCCATGGTTATGTCATTATCATTAGCTGAAAAAAGAAGCATTCTTTATCATGCTGAACCAATAAAGTTGGGTAATGTATGATAAATGCATAGTAATAAAAATCTCATTGTCTAAATCACATTACTGCAGTTAAGGACTAACTTACCATGGTGCCAAATCTCAGGATGACAATGAAAATAGGAGCCTATTCCATGTCCAATGAAATACGGACAAACTTGAAAGCCATTGGACTGGGCTATTTCACTGCAGATATGGAACCGATTTAACATAAGAGGCAAAATAGAAAAAGAACAACACCCAGTTGTATGTAAACATTTGACATGTGTATCCACTGCAAAGTATACCTGATAGTATTTCCTATAACACAAAGCTGTGCTCCTGGTTTGCATACGGCAATGGCCTCATCTCTGCAACGCCTCGCGGTCTCCACCAGCCGCTGCCCGACCTCATCCACTTGACCAATCAAGAAGGTTTCTGAGGTGTCACCATGGTAACCGTCCAAATACACCTATTTCCAAAAAGGCCCAGATAAGAAATGTGGGTTTTGTTATTGACATCTGCAGTATAAGGTTTTATTTATAAACGTGGAACACTGCATAAACTTACTGTGACGTCGACGTTGATAATGTCACCATCTTCAAGTTTGCGGCTGCAGATCAGAACGTATCGCATTACATTTTAAAACAGCTTAAATTTGTTATCTTGTTACACATGCATTTCATGGAAGTTCCCTTTATTCAGCACATTTGTTTTTGGTTTTTGTTCTTTAAAGATTCGACATTGTGGAAAGTTTATTTTATTTAAAATAAAACAGCTTTGAAAACAGAATTAAAGTAAAGACTTAGCCTGACTGTTGAAAGGAAATTTGCCAACTCTTCAAACTGTTTACCTGTCAGGTATGCCATGACACACCACATTATTCACAGATGTACAGACTGACTTAGGAAAACCTCCATATCCAAGAGGGGAGGGATAAGCATTGTGCCTGATTGTCTCCTGGTGCACAATAAAGTCTATTTCATCTGATGTCATGCCAACCTAAAAGCCACAAATAACAGTCGTTGTTGTTTATATTCGGATGACACATAAACTTAAATAAATCTTGCAGCGGTTTCATTCCTACTTTCAGACTGCCTCCAGCAAGTAGCAGTACGTGTCTGGCAAGTTGGCAAGCTCTAGCAAGGCCTTCAATCTGCTCTTGGTTCTTGATCTCGATGTAGTCTGGCCATTCCGGGACCAGCCCAGTGCTGACATAGTCAGGCTGCACGATGTGCTTCGGTCAGAGGGAAGATAAGAAGAGATACATGTAAATTATCTAAACTGAACTCTAACATTAAATAGTTTCTGTTTAGACTAAACTAGCATAAATGAATGAAGCAAGTTGAAAAAGAAAGGGAAAAAATAGACATGCATGTGAAATTCAAACAAATTCATTGTTACAATATGGATAACTGAGAAAACGTCCTTCACCTTGCATTCACTTACATTTTTTTCTATTCAACTCATCTGCATTTACTTTTCGATCCCTGGCTTTATTGTTCAAAAGCATAAACATTTAAGCAGAAGTTCGAACTAAAAAGATCCATCAATAAATCAAAAATCATTTTCTCAGAGTGTAATGATACCTTAGGAACCGCGTAGGCTGGCCGAACCATAGCAGGCCGAACCACGTTGTGAGAGCTTTTCCATTTCCGCCAGAAAAAGCTACGATGTGGCTCACACAGAAGATCTTTGGAGCGACTCCACCTTCGCAGGAAACAACCCACTCCTAAAAAAAACATTATTTTTATAATTCTAAATAAAAAGACCATACTCTTTGTTAAAAGAATAGAGATGATTTCCTTCATTCAGACTTTTGAGATTCCTATTTATTTGTGCTTTCTTTACATTACCAACTACCGAATGATGTATGCGACAAGGAAGTATACAACTCGAATATAAAGTGCCATGCAAAAGTATTTATATCCCTTGATCATTGTTGTTTTATTTTGTCATGTTGCAATCAAAAACCTAAATGCTTTATAACAGGATTATTAATTATGTTTTGGCCAACACAAAGTAGTGTACAATTTTGAAGTAAAAGGAAAATTATCAATAGATTTCAAATTGGTATATGTCAAAAATATTTTAAAAAGTCTACATTCTGTCCCTCTGAGTGAAATACTTTTTTGAAGCACTTTTCAACGCTTTTGCAGCTCCAGGTTTTTTGGTGTAGGTTTCTGCTGGTTTTACACATCCACAGACTGAACTATTGGCCCATTCTTTGTACAGTGAGCCCATAATAAGTCAGTATATGAAGAATATCTGTAAACACTCTTTTTCAAGTCTTGCTAAAGACTCTACACACTTTTGGACTGGATTTTGACTGTACCATTGTAGCATATAAATGTGCTTTGATCTTAACTCCTTCATAGCAGTTTTGGTTGTTTAAGGTTGTTGTACTGCAACAAGGCGAACCTCTGTCTTGGTCTAAATTTTCTTGCAGCCTCTTACAACCTAAAGCCTTCAGCCGTGACCTTGGTCTTTATTATGCTGCTTGCTTACAAATAGACCTGATCCTTCATAGAAAAGGTGGATGAGACAGCGTTAAACACTAAGGGCAATATCTAATTGATATTATGCATCTTCTCCCGTCCAGTTTACGATTACCCACTATATCTGTCTGTATTTTAGCAATAAAATGCAGTCAGAATTGGCGGCTGTAGCAGAAAAGCTGCTCTTACATTACCTTGCTCATAGAAATTTGTACAAGTATAGATGAAAATAGTGTTCTGCTGAATAAAGTAATAATTTACACTGTATTGAAAAGGGATTCTCGTAAAGGTTGCTATAGATTACATAGCTGCTTTAAATTAAGCCGCTAATGTTAACTGACTAACGCTGAAGTAGCTGAGACGAAGTGATATATTCTTGAAGTACCTTTCCTGCTGGCGAGCCCCACAGAACAGCGAGCAACGGCAGCCGCCATTAAATATAACCTGTTGTAGTCACGTGATCGAAAAATCATTGGTCACGTGACCACAACTGGTTAACTTTACAGCTGTCACGTGACTGAGGTCACGTGAACGGTTGTAACTTCTCAGCCCACAGCTTTAATTACAGTAGGAGTTTTTTGCTCTGGTTTTTCTTGCAGTTTATTTTTGTTTTGCTTGCTTTGTTGTGTCCCAACACTTGTTGAGTGCAGAATTCCTAAAATTCTGTGTTAATTTTTTATTCTATTGCAATGCTAACAGTCTTTAGTATGGTATCTGTTTTACGACAAATTTAAACACAATTCATTTACATTTATGCCTGAAATAATCATTCCCTTTGAATGGTTGTTTTTGTTTCAGCACCCCTAGTTCAGTAAGTTCAATTTATTGTTCTGTCTCGGTTTTTGGCTTATCCATTCTCATCTTTCAGTCAAACCATAGAGTTACGTGTCGCGTCTGTACAGATAAGGGCAGAAATGTTTTAAACATTTATTTTAGCGCCCTCTATTGAACATTATGAGGAACTATCAAATGTGTCAAACCCACCAACAGATTTAGCTGAAAATGTCAGATAACAAGAGTAGATTTTAAGAGTTGTTGTCTCCCCCTTTTGTTTCACTGCCTGATTACCAAAGAAATAAACTCTCTTTCATTTTAATTGTTTTGATTATTTAATTTCTAAATAATCAAACATAATCACCTGCAAGCAAGGACTTTATGATACACTTCACATTGTATGGACACTAAAACATTATTCTAAGCTATTGTAATACCAGATTAAAAATTTTGAGGTTAGTAGTATATTTGACTCCTTTTGTCGACTCATACCATAAAAAACTAAAAATAGATGACATTGCCTCTATTTTAAGCAAAGTTACATAACACAACCCCTGGTAAGACAGACAGCTGAGGGTCACAGCCTTATCAGTGAAAACAAACAGTCATATCACCTCTGAACACACAGCCACGGTCAGTAAACTGTTGTAAATATTTTTTTAATAAAATAAATCCTGAAAACACTTAAAAAAAGAAATGTGTGTTATTAAAAAAAACTTACAAATCATATTCAGTTAACTGCATAAAAAGAAATAACTTTCTTTTTTTTTCTTTTGTTAAGTGCAAAAATGTTTCCAGCCTGTTAAATAATCATAATCTCATTACAATCAGTTATGTCTTTATAATTGGAACATCTGTGTAAGAATGTAGCTCTACTAGAGAAGACGGCTTTCTATGACTCTACATTGGAACATACCTTATCCATAATTATCTAATTGAAATGAGAAAGTGGTTCATCACATTGTAAAGCAGTCTGCCAAGTGTTTCTGAGTCAATCTAATGATTTTAACAACTTGACTTTAAGCATTACAAGCATTGTCCCAATGTTTACAAAATATATAGACAAATTTAAACCTTGACATTTTATTGTTTTTAAGCTTCTCCTAAAATGTGGTTGCGCTGATATATTTTCAGATTTGTTGTTGAGTATTGGTGACACACGTCGTTATTGTTGACTGATAGTTGCCGTATTAAAAAAATAGGCAGCTAATCCGCAGCTTGTTCACACACGCTGAGACTGATGTAAGATTTCTCACATAAGCTCCTCTCTGTATTTGAGAGTTATAGGGTTATACAAGTATAGTTTCCCGGGTAAGACCCCAGAGTCACATTTAATCCGAAATTGTTCTGTTTTGGTTATTTTTGCTATGATCTGTGCGTTAAGTTGTATTTTCTTTAAACGCTCGCTCGTCACTTTCCTCCTCAGACCTGAGGCTGAGGTGAGTCTGCGCTGCTCGCTCGCCCACTGCGTGTGACGTCAAACCAGCATGGCGGTCAAGGTGACTTGGGCATTGGTCTTCTATCCATTTTCCCACTTTTACTCTCGTGTGTGTTCGTGTTTTCTGTTCTTTTTGCCGCGTACGAGTTATTGAAGCTCGGCTGCGTGGTGGTGTCCGGGGAGGGCGTCTCGGACGCGGTGCAGTCCGACGATGTAGCATCACTTGGGCTAACTGCCGTCCCTGCGGCGGTTGGCCTTGATGAGACATTTACGACTCAGAATTAGCCGGAAACCATAAGAAACTGCTTGTATGAGAGCCTGGTTAGCAGCAGAAGTGGCACTGTTCGTGTAGAGTCGGGCTTTTGCTCGTACTCTTCGTCTCGCATTTCGTGGATGTAAATGTTAACATGTCGTGGCAGTTTGCCTCTCTATGCTAGCTTGCTACCCATCTTTGCCAGTATTGTCTAATTTAATTTTGGCCACCTAACTTTTCCAAGCTTAGCGACGAGCCTCTTTCTTTACCAGCTTTGACATTCCGGTGACATTTCCTGCTTTGGTTGAATGGAGTTAGCTCGTTTCGCTTTCTGCTGGGTGATGAGTGCAGAGCCTTGTAAAAACCTGACTGAATCAGCAGCTTGCTTGCTTGGAAACCTGACACTTACATTGTCACTGTCGGATTGCTTATTCGTTCTGTGTGTTTGCTTGTAGGTGCAATCTACCAAACGTGGGGACCCAAATGAGCTGAAGACCATTTTCCACAAGGTAAAAGCTTTAACGGGTTTTATTCCTACAAAACTAACATCAATTGTGCAAAACGACATATTACAAGTGTGCAAATAGCTTTCTTAGATGAGTAAAAGTTTTCACCAGTTGTCCTTGGAGTCAATGACCTTGCAATCTACTGAGCTGCTTTTAATAGACAACTTTTTACTCAATGGCATTATATGATCAACAGACCTTGATCAAACTGGTATAAATAGGGCTATATGATTGATTTTTGTACATTAATTCATTAAATTTGTGCTAAACTGTTTGCATATGAATTTAACCTGTATATAAGAGTACCTTCAGATGACACTACATCAATAAACTGAATTGAACTAAGTGCCTTTTGCAGACAAAGCAGTTGAAAGTCTCCAATGAAAAGTGTAATTTGTGCTTTTTGTAGTTTGCATGACTTTTAAATATTTTTTTTAGTGTAGTATTATCAGACAGTACTTTCTGTTGGGTCCTTTAAGCTTAAAGCACTCTATCCAAATTGAAAAAATAATTTCTGGATTGTAAAGCACATCACACCAGTTCTCATACAATGTTTAAATAAAAATATTATAGTCAAACTGAAACTACTGTGTACCAGAAAATGTGTAGCAAATGTGGGGCTGTGACAGAACCAGCATTTCCTAAAACGTTTTTTTTTTAAATATTGTAGCAGTATTGGTTTTAAAAAGGAAAAAAAAAAGCAATCAGATAATTTCATATGTTTTGGTTTTAATTGCTATTCGTGCTAACTATACAATGAGATTCTCTGCTTTGTGTGCCTACACCTTGCTCTGCTGTGTGCTGCATGATGAGTGTGTGACCCGGTGTGTAATCTTTAAGTGGGTCAGCAGATTTTAGTATGCTGACATTAACAGGTCAGATAACTGAGGATCTCGAGCCAAAAGCATCAGCGCACATTTGTTTGCATACCTTCACATGTGCCAAGACGCATGCGGTCAATTCTGCCCTACAAATACTGTATTAGCTACTCCAGTTTTTCAGTGTGTGATCCCCAAAAGATAAATAAATAAAAATGTAGTGCCCTGAGTATTACTGAAAAGGGTCATTCGTCTTTTCTCTTTTGTTAGTACGCCAGTGTAGTGGACAAGGATGGCGATAGGTTCATGACCCCGGAAGACTTTGTCCAGAGGTATCTGGGACTGCACACACGGATTCACCACAACCCCAAAACGGTCCAGCTCATCGCCGCGGTAGCCGACACCACAAAGGACGGGTAAGCTGATACAATCAGCGCAACGACACACAAAACCCCAGCTTATCATCAGTTATTAATTTCTTTTGGCACTTGCAGGTCAGTAGCAGTAATTATGCTTAAAGATAAGATAGCACTAGCTGTGACTCAGCAGCAGGCCTTGTGTCGTACATATACAGTAACATACACACAATGGGTGAAACATGCTGCTTAACTGTGTTGTTTTGCTAATATGCCTAAGTGAAAACGGAGAGTTCTTTGTCTGACAGTGTTGTATGACCCAGCTTTGTTCATTCCCTTTTAATGTTGCCTTCCGTTGTGAGATAATTGATTTTGTGCTCCTTTTGTTAGGCTGATCTCATTCCAGGAGTTTCTTGCTTTTGAATCGGTGCTGTGTGCGCCCGACGCCCTCTTCATAGTCGCCTTCCAGCTGTTTGATAAGACTGGAACCGGCACTGTTTCATTTGGTATGTGTTTTTCACTTAACAAAAAAAACTATGACGCTGAAGTGTTGGTTAAGTTTGTTCTTAACCAAACTTAAGAACAAACTTAAGTTCTTAAGTTGCTACCCATCCCATTAAAATGTTCTTGAATTATTTCAGATTCCTGACTAGGCATCCATTTAAAAAATACATAATATCTGGTTTCGTAAGGACATTTTTTATGTGAAGTGATTTATAACTTTCATTTTTACCTGACTATATATTTGTGGAAATCATTACCCAGCATAGAATTGTTAACCAGATTAGTCAGTGGGCGCATGAGTAGAATTTTGTAATCACTCTCATGACCGGTTTCTTTCCTACTTTATTCACCTTCCTGTGTTACACACAGGCCTTTTGTTGTGGCTTTAACAAGATTAGTCAGATATAGTTCAATTTGAAAATGATGCCTTTGCAAAAGTGTTCATACACCTTGGAACCTTTTACATTTTCTCATCCTACAACTACAAACTAACGTGTATTTTACTGGCATTTCATATGGTAAACCAACACAAAGCAGTGTGTAACTGAAGTGGACGAAAAATAAAATTGTAACAAATATACTGTGAATTTATGTCCTGTCCCTTTTTGTAAAATCCTAAATAAAATGCAGTGCAACTTATTGCAGGAAGAGGTCAACTAGTGTCTAAACAAAGTCCATCTGTGTGTAATTTAATCTAGCTGTGCGGTAGCTGCCGGAAAGCTTAGGGAACAAACAGCATTATGATATGGGCATATTTTTTCTCAAAATGAGTAAGGCAAAATGGTCTAGTCAAAGTGGAGACTGGAAACCTAATGCAAGCCTTGAAAATTGATGCTCCCAGACACAGTCCGTCAAATCTGATTAAGCACAATCCATTTTGTCAGGAGGAATTGTCGAACACATAATCTTTTTAACCCGGAAAAGTTCTGTAATTTTGCAAAGCACTACAAGAGCAGAATTTTATCCATGCCTTATGTTTTCGCTGCAGAGAATGTGCGCGACATCTTTAGCCAGACCACAGTGCACCATCACATTCCCTTCAACTGGGACTGCGAGTTCATCCGTCTCCACTTCGGCAACAACCGCCAGAAACAGCTCAGCTACTTGGAGTTCACCCAGTTCCTGCAGGTTTGCTGCACGCACACACACTTGTTTTTAACTTTGATCCTTGCCTGTATCCAGTTTCTGTTACACATTTTGACTGTTTCTTACACTCGGCCTTGTGACGTTGTTTTCAGGAACTTCAGCTGGAGCACGCACGCCAGGCATTTGCCCAGAAGGATAAAGGGAAGAATGGCGCCATCTCTGCGCTGGACTTCAGTGACATTATGTCCACAATCCGGCACCACATGCTCACACCCTTCGTGGAGGAGAATCTCGTCTCAGTGAGTGTTTTTACATGCGCTGATGTCTTCATTCAAGGCTACAAGACACATGGACAAAAGTCAAAGCAGAAACCCTTGATTTGATAGTAAGATATTTTTTGGCAGAGTACCATAAATCTCCTCACTCAGCAAATCTTTTTCTTTTCTTCATTTGGGTTTCATGATAAAAGGTGGTAAAAGTTCTTCAGATCCTTGAGAAATTCTTGTTGTGACCATCTTCTGTTCATACTTTGTCTCCAGGTGTCACAAAAACTTGTCAGTCCTGAGTTTTTGTGACAACTTAAAATGTGATTTACTTCATGGGTTTATAAAAAAAGCAAACATTTTTCTGTTCATTTTACAAGAGGAACCCAAAATTATGTCAGGTAGATTAATTTCACTCTCTTTGAAATGAATATATTAAATGTGGTATTGTGTTTTTTTTTTTTTTTTGTTTATTTCCCCAGGCTGCAGGGGGCAGCACTGCTCACATGGTCAGCTTCTCCTACTTCAACGCCTTCAACTCCCTCCTGAACAACATGGAGATGATCCGGAAGATCTACAGCACAATGGCCGGCACACGGAAGGACACACAAGTGACTAAAGGTGTAAAACCGCAATGCTCTTTTTTTCTTTTGTATTTCACCCTCAGATTCACAAGTTTGTTTAGTTTGCAGTCATTCATTCCCGTCTTTCTCCGTTTCTGCAGAGGAATTTGTTCACGCTGCCAACAAGTTTGGTCAAATTACTCCTATGGAAATTGATATTCTGTACCAGTTATCAGGCCTGCACTCTTCTTCTGGGTAAAACTTACTAAATGTTACTGGAATTTCCAGGAAGTATTCAGAACTTTGTGCAAATGAAAAAATGATTGCATTGAATTCTGTAGTTGCATTACTTACTAGTATTTGTACATTAGGGTATACAAAATAACCTAATCTTGCTTGAAAACAAATAATTTTTAGAGTTACCTTTTGTAGGTAAATAATAAACAATGTTTTTCAGACGTCTGAACCTGGCCGACATTGAAAGGATAACTCCACTAGAGGAGGGCAGTCTGCCCTACAACCTGGTTGAATCCCAGAAACAGGTGGGATGAACTGTTCAAGCATTTCTGCTTGATGTCACTGTGGATTTATATTTTTTTTTATTAAATGATGTTACTTGATTAGCAAAAGTAAGATATTTATTTTATGCCTTTAGTTAGGCCCCTCTGTGCTCATGCAGAATGTCGCATAAACAAAAAATGTTCTTCAGAGTTATTTACCTACATTTGTAAAGTCACATTTCTGTTGTATTTCCATCAGTCCCACGGGGAATCTTCCAGGTCTGTGTTGCTCCAGGTTGCAGAGTCGGCCTACAGGTTCACTCTGGGCTCCATTGCTGGCGGTAGGTTATCCTCGGACCAGTCAGTCTGATATGTCTTTGGATCAGTCATGCCTGGCCTAAAAAATGTTTTCGTGTATTCTAAAGCCACCGGAGCTACAGCCGTGTATCCCATCGACTTGGTGAAGACCCGAATGCAGAACCAGAGGTCCACTGGCTCATTTGTTGGAGAGCTGATGTACAAGAACAGCTTCGACTGCGCAAAGAAGGTTCTGCGCTACGAAGGCTTCTTTGGCTTCTACAGAGGTAGAAGCGCTCCCAGTACTTCCTGTCTAATCTCTTATTCACATTACAATCCCTTTCTTATTCATATGAACTTGAATGCATTCATTAAAGTAGTTAATCAGCATTTATTTCTATTGCCTCATCTTATTGGAGATAATGTCACCATGCGACTTCTTGTTCTTGTCTTTCAATGTTCTCACCTATGGATTAATTTTATTTCCTTTAAATTTCACCTGCACTGCTCTGTTTTCTGTTTTTGGTAATGGCCTAAGCATCATCTGCCACTCCACAGGTCTGGTTCCGCAGCTCATTGGTGTGGCCCCTGAGAAGGCCATCAAACTCACTGTGAGTGTCTGATATTTTTTTTCTGTCAAGTTTGCATTCAGACTAAAATTTATATTATTCTAAAGATAAGATACACCAGATTTAGAGCCTTTAATCAAGATTGTGAGAGATGCCGTCACAGTTCAACCAGCAGTATGCAGTTCAGCTTAGTTATGTTCAGCTTTGTTGTTCTTGCTGGAAGGTGAAGGTATTGCTCAATAATTAACTTTTTCCACATTTTGTCATAATAAAACCAGAAACGTTATTGTGTTTTGCACACAGTAGCACATTATTGTGAAGTGGAAACAAAAAGATCCAGGTTTTCTGAATGGAAATGCACATCCCAGTTCAGATTCTGTGAACCATAAATCCTTTTCCTTCTACTTCAGTTATGCATTACGTTTTATGTCACATAAATGGATTAAAGTGTAACCTTCTGTTTTGTATTTGTCTTGTCACAGGTGAATGACTTTGTAAGAGACAAATTCACCGACAAAGACGACACAATTCCTTTCTTTGCTGAGGTTCTGGCTGGTGGTTGTGTAAGTTCCAAACAGTTTTTTGTTTCCCTTTGGGTAATGAGTAAGTTGCAGTTTCATTAAGTGGTGTAAACATGCATAGACATATTTTTTAAAATCCTTCACTATAAGTAAATGCAAAAAAAAAATTTCTAGAGCAACACTTCAGTCCGTATCCAAGGGAATATGTATTTTTGTCTTTTTTTTCCGAAAGCTTCGCTTTAAGTTCTACACACCTTAAAAGGCAACGTAAAGCTTTCATCTAAATTCAATAATCCCCTTTGAGCTCAGGGAAGTTTAATTTTAAAGAACTGCTTCCCAGCTTGTCGTTTTCTTTTAAATAAAAGGAATAATAATCCCTGGACTCTCCATTAATTCAGGCTGGAGGCTCACAGGTAATCTTCACCAACCCTCTGGAGATTGTGAAGATTCGCTTGCAGGTCGCAGGTGAGATCACCACTGGGCCTCGAGTCAGCGCTTTAAGCGTGGTCCGTGACCTTGGCTTCTTCGGCCTGTACAAGGTCAGTGCAGAGAGCGTTGTCACACTGTATGACAGCAGAAATCTTTTAATATTTTCTCCTACTGGCATTTATACTCGCTGCTTTTTCACCTCCGCTCTTTCCTGTGGACTTCATTGTGTCTTAATGTTCAGGGTGCTAAAGCTTGCTTCCTAAGGGACATTCCCTTCTCAGCCATCTACTTCCCTGCGTACGCTCACCTTAAGACTCAGTTTGCTGATGAACAAGGCAGACTAGGGCCTCTGCAGCTTCTCACTGCTGGAGCAATTGCAGGTAACGTAGAATTACAGTTGTTATTCGTAACATAAGTGTTGTGGAAATTTAGCTTGACAAAAAAAAATGTCTCATGATTATGTTAAAACAAATTCTTTCATCAGGTCAAACAAAGCTAGTTATTTAGCTGGAGGAATATTGAAAAAATATCTTTTCTATTTTAACTCTGCACTGCAGTTCTCTCTGAGTAGCTGTATTATTCCAAGTTGTGTATAAACAGTATAGAATTACTTCAAAACTGAGTAGGTCTTAGTAAAAAAAATAAAAAATCCAACTAGTGTCAGCTGGGATGTGTTATCAGAAATCCTTCATCAACAAATGTGATAACAGCTGTTTGTTCTTGAGTACTAAATGAGAAAAGATAAATAAAAACCATATTTCTTTGAATATTTGAAACTGTTTCCCAGGTATCCCTGCGGCCTCCCTCGTTACACCCGCTGATGTCATTAAGACGCGTCTGCAGGTCGCAGCACGAGCAGGACAGACCACCTACTCCGGGGTTATTGATTGCTTCAGAAAGATTATGAGGGAGGAAGGGTTCAGCGCTTTGTGGAAGGGAGCAGGAGGTGAGTTTCTCTCGGTACTCTTGAACACACTTGTACTTTCTTTCCCACTTAAGGTGCAATGTATCTTTTCCTCCTCTAGCTCGAATGTGTCGGTCCTCCCCTCAGTTTGGTGTGACTCTGGTGACTTACGAACTTTTGCAGCGGTGGTTCTACATTGATTTTGGCGGACAGTAAGCTTTTTTTTGTTTTTTTTTTCTGTATTTCCATTTTTTTGTGTGTGTGATTTTCCTAAAGAAGCAAAGCTGATTAGACAAAAATTTTATGCAAATATTTTACTTTTAAAAATATATTTAAAAGGGTTACCAATTACCCCTTCAATTCACTGAATTATACTGATGGGCACCGTAGGAAACAAGAGAGATTGATTTGACTGTAAACTAGGATTCCAGCCTGGAAATATCTGTATTTTTAAGTTAATGGTTTTTCAGGTATGGATAAAAGATGAAGTGTGGAAACATATATGTATTTTCATACACAGTGCTGTGTTAATCTGGAAAAGTATCCAGTTTGGACTCACAATGCGTAGGAGTTGTGGCAAACTGAAAAGTGACTCTGGTTGAGTTTTGATTTCATCGCTCATTTATAGATTAGATACACAAGTGACAACTCATCATCTCTGCTTTCTGCAGTCGCCCAGCGGGAAGTGAACCGTCACCCAAGTCTCCCAATCTAGAGCTTCCTCCCATCAACGCGGAACACGTCGGAGGCTACCGCCTGGCCGCAGCCACTTTTGCCGGAGTGGAGAACAAGTTTGGCCTCCACCTCCCCAAATTCAAGTCGTCTGGCGTCGCCTCCATCCATCACCCAGAGGCAGCTGCCTCCGGTCCAGCTAAGGCACCATAAGTGCCAGCAGCTTCTTATCGCCTCTCCACCACCAGGAGCCAGACACGTAGATGAACACAAACAAAAGCACACACACACACGACTCCACACGTTAGGGAACATTACCATAGGATCGAACACCACCAGCCTGTTGCCCCTTCAGGGTGACGGTGTGCTCCAGTGGTCAGCGGTCAGCTTGCGGGCGTGGATGCAGGCCACAAGGCAGTCAGAACAGGAGCGCTGAGTGTGTTGCATCTTCAGTGGCTGTGTGCTCCTGGGAACTCCATCTTTTTTGTGTTTTTTTTTCAAAACGTTTGTGTAAAGCTGAACGTTGGGCACTCCTTTGTCTCTCATGAGCAGATGTTTTTTTTTTTTAATACTCAGTATGAGTAGGACTTCTCTTTTTGGGCGGTGGGCATAGGATATATCCGATTTGATGTGTGCAGTGGGTGAGGTTTTTCTCACCGCGACTTCTCACACAGGAGGCAACATACTGTATATATTGTATAACTGTACTGTGGAAAAGTTACAAGATCAGCCTGTATCATTGCACAGCAGCTGTGTAATGCCATGGCAACGGTGGGGCCTTTGGTCCTGGTCTCAGAGAATCACTCTTACTGATGTACAGAGCTTTTCCTTTTGTTTTCTTGTTAAAGCAAGAATCACGAGCGGAGAATTAGGTATTATTAAATTAAATGTATCTCGATTCATTCATTGTATTTTAAATAAATAAATAATCCATATGTTTTATCTTTATCTGTATTCTGAGTTTTATTTCAATGAAAAATCGAGAGCAATTCTTGTTTCAGGAACATCATTACAATGCAATTGTTTGGAAAAAAAAACTCATCCTGTATATATATATCATACATCCGGCGTGGTTAATTCAGTAGACTCTAGCTTTACATCATGGACTGAATGAGGGAAGTAAAGATTGAGGTTCTGTACAGAGGAGGGAGGGGCAGAAGATGCACCAATCAGATTTTTGACTGACTTCCAATCCCTTGTTTTTTGTAAAGCTATAAACCTGTTGGTACCAATTTTAATCTCTCTTTACAGAATCAATCAATTATAAGAGGAGCAGACATGAAATAACTCTGTGTGAGGGTAAATTAGGGCTGCCCAGTGGCGCAGCTGGTAGAGCTGTTGCCTTGCAGCAAGAAGGCTCTGGGTTCGATTCCTGGCCCTGGTCTTTCTGCATGGAGTTTGCATGTTCTCCCTGTGCATGTGTGGGTTCTCTCCGGGTACTCCGGCTTCCTCCCGCAGTCCAAAAACATGACTGTCAGGTTAATTGATCTCTCTAAATCCTCCCTAGGTGTGAGTCTGTGCTCAGCAACGGCATCCACACTGAAGGCTGTTGCTGTAATAATGAACCTCGAAACAGTTGGTGTAATCAGAACCAGGCTACATTATTGGCTTTCCAATCAGCAGATCAAATTGGAAAATCAGACAAAATTTCTCTGTGCATCTCTAGAAAAAAAAGCTTCTGACCCCAGAGGTACATCTTCATTTAAAACAACATATTTTACATTTCTCCTTAAGAGAATAGTCAACAAACAGTTCCTGCTTTTTAGTACAAGAGCACAGGATAAATTACTAATCATGATTACAGAGAGAAATAATTGTAGTGTCATTAAATCCAAACTACGGACATATTAATAGCTTGTAGTGCCAAATTTAAGAATGTACTCCTCAAGTACAAACATTTTTAGAATAATAAAAAAAATTAAATAAGTGCAGCCACAGTAATAAATATTAAATATAGTAGCAATTAGAATGTAAGCATGACACTCTTCAGGCCTGGAGTGTGTATGTGTGTGAGCACATTCACTGTCCTGCTGAAGATGTTCAATTCAGATTTTCAGACTTCCAAATCTGTTTCAAGAGCGCGACAGCTTCACCATAAGCGTGTCTGTAAAATATGTAAAACACCCGAATGGTAATAAAAAGGTGCAAGTAGAAAGGTTTTGCATATGTAAAAAAATAATGGTCGAGGCCTCAGGAGAAGAGCAGTTTTTCTGGAGCCCTGAGGATGTGATCAAAGCTTGAAATCCAGATCAGACTGAAAATCACCTTTGTGGAGCCTTCCTAGATTCACCTTTTAACTAAAACCTCTACACATGAGCTCTAAACCCTTTTTTCTCTAAAACGTATCTAAAACTCTCCTATCTGTCTAGCTCAGCGCATCTCCTCAGGCCCAAGTTCTGCTGGAAGGAAAAGCTGGAAATCAGAGAAGACAGTGCGACTCGCCCTGGCTGTGTCATATGATGTGCTATAGATGTGTAACATACTGGAGAGGAATCTATTAACGGTTAGCAGGGAGTGGTTACAGGATCAGACGTTAGCCAGTTCCTCGGCTTCGTCTCTGTTTTCATTGATCTCAGCCAGAGTCCTGACGAAACGCGTCCACTCGTCGGCTTTGGGGACACAGATTTGCTGTAGGAAGACAGAAAAGAACTTATTGAAAACAGAACGTCGGGTTAAGTTCTCAATAAAAACTCATTTCTAGAGTGAAAGATTTTTCCAGAATAGTTTGGGGCTTTTAGATATAGTTCTTCTTCCCAGGTCGAACGATGATACAACAAAGAACTTTAATGCATTTTAAAAGGTTAAATTTCTCTTAGCAACACACACTCTTTCTTGCATAAGTCTGGCCAGAAAGAGTGTGTGTAATGATGGTGCTCCTTTCAGTTACTTGGTTTCCTGAAATGTAAAAATTGCAGAGGATGTTCCAGAACAACCCAGAAAGCACAAAGGCTCAAACTTATACTGTGGAAAATCCTTAAACCTCGATGCCAGATTGTTCAGCTTCACTTCACATCAGAAGCTGAAGTCAAACTTGGTTTCCCAGAACTATTCCTGAAGATTTCACTGCAAGAGGCTGAAAGCTCAAACTCACCTCCCCCACGTCGTAAACCTGCACCTGTCCGTCTGAGTCTCCGGTGGCGATCTCCTTTCCAGAGTGAGACCATCTCACACGGTTCAGGGCTGAAGATCCTTCCACACACACACTCGCAGTTGGAACCTAAAACACACACAATCGTTCACTATGCAGGAGCACAAGCAGGCGGATTCCACTACGTTCCAGGCATGAGTGTCTGTGATACATTCACCGGGCTAAAAAGGCAAATAGCTTCACAGCCTAAAAATGGATGACCACTGTGTGCGTACCTCAGTGTCGTTGTTGAGGTTCCACAGGTCCAGCCGTCCGGACAGGTCCACACAGGCGAACAGCGCGGGATGCGTCGGAGACCACATCGAGTCATAGACATAGTCGGAGCTGTCCTCGAATGAGTACAAAGGACGGGTGCTCTGCAGCAGAACAATCACAACCAGAAATTTAGCGAAGGAGTTGTGCACAGAAATAAAAACCTACAAGTCGGTGCTGCGTCTGTGACCAGTGCACGTCTGACCTTTGTGCTCCACAGTTTGACAGTCCAGTCAAAAGAGGAGGAGATGAAGAGGTGAGAGAAATCAACAGGTCCTGCAGCGCTGTGGCAGCTCAGGCCAGTCACAGGACCGTGGTGGCCTTCAAACACCTCTGTAATGCCCGCCTTACTGCAGCACACGCAAGAAAGGAGAAGGACTTCACAAGGCCTTACTGAAACGTCCGTCGCTCATAAAGGAACTACTTTTCCGAAGGCCTCACCTGCCGTGACGACAGGCGGTGTAGACCGAGCCGTCCTCGCTGCCCACCACAAAGTTATTTACGTCCCCCAGAGGAAATGCCATGGATGTTACGGCCACCGCCTTGCTCTGCTTGAACACCAGCTCCAGGCTGTCCTGCAGGTCAGACACGGGCAGCTTTAAACCCCTTCAGCTCCTCCCAACAGCACCTCTGCAGTGGCGAGCGCAGCAAACCTGCGGCTGGGAGAGCATGTCCAGACTCCAGGAGCACATCTTCCCGTCGGTAGAAATGCTGATCAGGTTGTGAGCGTTCTGGGTTCCGACGACGTTCACGCAGTAGACCGGGTGCTGAACAAAACAAACAAAGCTTTGAATAAAAGTGGCTCAGACTTGAAGAGGCAGAGGGAGGTCAGCTGTGGTGCGTTACCGTGTGCGCCGATGCAGACAGGGGAGTTCTCTGAACAGGAGTGCGTTTGTTGCTCCTGTTGTCCCACAGGACTATCTGTCCGGAATAAGTCCCGCCCACCACCAGGTTAGGGTGAAACTTTGCGAAGCCGGCCGACATCACCTCAGACTGTAAGTAAGGCAACACATAAGAATCTCGAAACATTCTTCTGTTCATACTGCAGGAACTCTTTAGAGAGCATGCGGAGCGCTTCGGTGGTTACCTGGCAGTGGAAGATGTACTCCGGCGTGGCCTTCTTGTACTTCATGTTCCAGACTAGAGCCACGCCATCCGGCTCATGCGGAGCGTCCTCGTTGTTGTTGTACGAGGCAACCAGCAACTCTGGGTACTGAGACAATCAGAGCGGGGGGGGGGGGAGGCGTTAAAGCGAGACCAAGCAAGTTCTCTTCCGAAGCCGACTGAGCGTTCTGTCTGTTCTGATGCAAAACAGTTTCCCATTTCAAACTACTGGTCTGCGTTTTCTGCTAAATAAATTAAACTCTTATATGTAGTTTGTCAGCTACAAAATGACACTTCATGGTCGTTTATTGACTGGGATAAAATCTACCTTCCCAAAAACAAACTCTTTACATCCACAAGTCATAAGATGACTAACCTTTTATATGCATGTCTCGCTGTGCCTATAGATCCAGATACACCTAACATAAAGTTAGTCGTCTCTTTAATTATAAACTGAACTTGTAAACTCCTGCGATGGAAATTCATCTGTTTATTTTGCCAGTGTTAGGGTCAGGCATTCATCATATCGTTTATCAATTATCGCGGTGAATATTTAAATTTATCGTTGTCGTGACAAAGTCCAATCAATGATGCGGATTTTCTTTGCTGCCTTTTCGATGAGAGTCTCAATAATTATCAATAAATTTGAAAATATGGCTCAAAGTGTGCAGTCTAGTGATACAAATCACACTTCTTTATGTGACTGGTGTCCTAAAGAAGCTCGTTACAAATTGGTTTGTTTTTCAAGAGCTGGATTTGTGCTTATTGCTGTGCCATGCAGCCACAATCATACAATTACCTAAAAAGACATAATAAATAGTTCTTACTCTTATTATTAACAGTATGAGGACCTGTTGCAGTAAAATTCTGTACAATCTTGCTGTAGTTGATTTGTCTGAGTTCCTCCCACCTGAGGAGACCAGTCCAGGCAGGTCACCACTCGGTTCTTAGTCCAGCGCTCATCTGCAAACTGTCTGTTCTGAACCAGTTTCGCTCCTGCCTGCAAGTCGCTGAAAAGGACAGGGAAAAAAATAAAAGTGAACAATTCCAATAACATTACCATTCGATATCTGTGAAGTCGCCTTGACCTCATGCCTCACCCTTCCTTATCCTCCAGATCCCTGCCGCTGTAGTCGAAGCAGACGTCCACCTGCTCGGCCAGAGCTCGCTCCACGATTCTGCTGCCGCGCTCGAAAAACGACAAGAACTCGTCAGAGTGAAGGACCTGCAGCTTCTCTTCCTCTGTCAGCTCCTTGGGGGCGTCTGCGCACGGATAAATAAAGGTTACAGGAAGGAAAATAGAGTAAAATAGAGTAATACTACTAAAGCATGACAGGCTGCACTGGGGAAACCCTGCTTGTAGTAGGTGAAGTAAACTGTGCAGACATGTAGCAATTAATAATAACTTCAATTAGACACAAAGTTAAAATCAGAAAAGGAATTTAAAAAATCTCATTTCCATTTTTTTAAATATTTTAACTGTGGAATGTGGATTGTGGCCAATTGTCATTTTCCTCTAGGAGCTATGATATGAGAAGACAGGCTGAAAGTTCAAAAGGTCAAAACACAGCCCTTCTGCTGAAAACCCATCAGGTTTTTGGTTTTGTGCAGAAGTCTCGCTCTCTCTTCATCTTATGTTGCTGTAGGAAATAGCTTCCTTTGACGCAGCTTTTGAGACCCTCATGGTTTTAAATGTAAGTGCTACATGAATGGGGAAAAAACTCTCCCTGTTCATTATTAGTAACAGGTGAATGTTTTGTAATTTAATAAACAGAACACCAAGGTCTGTTTTGCAGCATAAAGTGACACCTGGATTCTACAGATAAGTAACAAAAAAAAGCAATGAATGATTTAATGGAAAATATCAAGATTTTACCAACTACAGTTTAGGAACTATTATGAAACATCTCAACGTAATTAGCAAAAAAATTGAGATTCATCTCATGACTGTCTGTTTGCAGAACCTGCAGAAGTCCTGCAATGTAGCGAGTTCTCTGATGGGAAAAGGTTGGATTTTTGACGTTCTGACCAGACAGTCAACCGATCAAACCCGATCAAACTGAAAATTGTCCAATTCTGGGTCAGCAGCAAATTTTTTCTGTACATTTACATAACCCGCTGTCCTCACCTTCCTCCTGCTGTTCACTCTGCTCATTCTTCTCATCCTGGGTGTCCTCTGTCAGCGGAGGAGCACTTATCTCCTCATCCTCTTCTTCATCTAGAAACAGACTCAGATTGCTGTAAATCAACTCGGGTAAAGGGAAACAAGAATAGAAACACCACATCAGCGGCAAATTACCCCCTTTCTGATCTGTGTGAGCCAACGCCTCGGTGGGTGTCTGCGTCTCCTTGGAGTAGGACACCATTTCCTTCGGGACAAAGTCCACCTGGATGAGTTTGGACATCCCAAGTCTTACCGTTCCACGTCTACACAATAGGGATAAAATAAAGTTTTAATTATTAGGCTGGAAGTAGGTAAAACCAAATTATATATATATATTACATTTTAAATCTTTTCTCGAATGGACATAAATAATGGCATACAGACAAATTTGATGCAAAAAGCTAACACGTTTGGACAAATCTAAGATGAAAGCACAAATAGTTGGAAGACGAGCTAAAGGAAAGAGGAGGAGCAGTACCCCATCAGCTCAGAGTCGGAGTGGAGTTGCAGAGTGGAGGGGTCAGGATCCCAATGCAAAGTCCTTATACAGCCAAATCACCAGACGGTGTTAGTAAAGAGAAACGCAGGACAGAGTAAACAAGAGAAACGCAAACAGAGATGAAGGGCCAAAACATGTCAGATGTTAAAGACGGGGAAAAAAAAAACAGAGCGGCGAGAAAGACCCGGAAACAAAAAAATGAAATGGCATTAAACATTAGCATGGTGGTGAGAAGACATAGAGAAAGGTCAGAATTTATTCATGTATCATTACAAAGTTTACACACACACACACACACACGCACGTAAAATTCCATGCGGGTACTTGTAAAAAAAACAATATAAAATAAAAACAGCAAATTCAACCTCTTATGTCTCAAACAGACAGACTCCCGCACAGACCTTGGTCCTGCGTTTCCATCCCCGGAATCCTGGCTTCCAGCATCGCTGCCCACTGATTTGTTGGAGGGAGACATGGGGGCGGGGACTAGGTAGTGAAACAGACACGTATCTTCTGTTACTACCCTCAGGGGCTGAGCTGTGAACGCGTGTGCGTTTCGCAGTACGTGACCAGCAGATGGGTGAGTGAGTGAGAGAGTGAGTGAGTGAGGGAGAACAGTGAGTGAGACAGTGAATGTTTGAAGGGGGGAGACGGGGCGGGATGCGCGTCGAGGTGTGAGTGGATGAGTTTTCATGCAGCAAGGAGGACAGACAAAACACAAGAGGACAGACAGAGGGGAGAGAAGAGAGAATGAAAATAAATGGCAGGCAGGTTTTAAGGTGTCATGCGCAAAACACATAATATGTGCACATATTTGTGTGTGTGTGTGTGCGACGGGGTGGGTGTGTGTGTGTGTGTGTGTGGCGTGGGGAGCAAATGAGAGCGATTTAAAGCTGGGCAACAAAAAAACAAGAAACATTAAGACACACATTTTATAAAAACGCTGCAAAAGTCATCAAGCAAATGACCAGAACAAGATGAGCTGTTAAATGGCGGTTTGGGATAAAGTAGCGAGACGACACTGTACATTTACCGTGCGGGACATCGGGGGTGATGCCAACGCTCTGGAGAAGAGCCTCGGCTTCTCTCCTCTTCCTCTCCAGATCCGAGTCTTCGCCGCCAGCCGGCCCTCCCTCCGTGCCACGTTTGGATTCTCCCTGCAGAGCAAGAAACAGGCTTTACTGTCAGCATGGCAACGTCTCACAAACGTAGCTGCTAAGACGACGAGCAGCCCGACAGCAGCATCCCTCACATCCTTCTTTTTTTTCTCCTCTTCTTTCCTCTTCTTTTCCTCGCGGATCTGGGCGATCCGTTGCTTCTTCCTCTCCAGCTCAGCCTTCAGCTCGCTCTTGTCAGACATGCTGCAAACGAGGGAAGGCCATCAGCAAAGAAGCACTAACCAAACCAAATACAAATAAGACATCTATTACATTATGTTGCACCAATTGTTTCTAAAAAATTCTAAAGATAATTTTGCAATTGTCTCAATTTCTACTGAATGCAGAACCGCTGCCCCTGTAAATAAATGTCTCTTTTTATTCACAATAAGTGTTAAAACTTTTAAATTTAATATTTGAATGATAAACAAACATGTTTTCATGTTTAAAAATCTAAAGTCCAGGCTAATTAAATTAACATATTGGGAGTGCATGTTGTACAATTTAATTATAAGGCAAACATAGTGTTTAAAATTAGTTTATTACTGCTTCTTAGGAATGTATCACAAATTAGTAAAAAAAAAATCATTAGTATATATTGTGGTGCACAAATATATAAACACACAAAAGAGATCAAACATAAAATAAGCATGATGGCAGCGGTTCAAAACAAAACACTTTATGGTCAATAACTCTTTAATTGAATTACCGTGATTTATTTGTGTCAGTAAACTTAGCCAACCTTATGTCATTGTTCCAGTTTTTCTCTTTTTTTCTATTTAAGTTCATCGTAGCCCTGGGCCTGTCACACTGGTAACATGTGGAAAAAGCTGCCTGCAGTTGGAAACAAAGTCCTCTTTATCTGCTTTATTAACACGATAGAACAACAAGGAGTGTATTCATTTTTATTAGAAATATAGTCAGTACAATATGCTATGATAATCAATAATCGGGAGCCTCTTATAAAACATTATAACATCCGCAAAATAATTATATCAATAAAGTTGAACCCTGCTGGTATTAATGTTTAATATGCTAAACTCACTCCACCCACTGCTCAAAATAACTGCAGACAAATCAGAAAAGTAGCAGCTGTGAGCATTTTTATTGTACCTCTTTGCTATAATTCGCTGATTTGAATCACGTTTTATCACAAGAAGCCTGTTTGGTTAGCGAGGCTAATGTGTTTATAATTAAACTAGCGGCTACAGCTCCAAACCGGAGAGCTATCCATGCTAACATGCTAATCTCCATGGTAGCCCCGGCTGCGGGCCTACTGTCACCTTACTAACTACAACCGCAACAAAGCGACGGGACAGCTTTACTGTTCTCTGTCTCCTGGCCAATGGGAGAAAATACCACAGTCACGAGGAAGTAAATCAATACCTGATGTCAGAAGTTAGGTTTAGGTGCCGCAGTGAAGAAAATAATCCAGTTTTGTGGCCGCTTATTCCCAAGAAAAGATGATGGAGGGTGGAGATGATGATGCTGGAAGAGGCTGCGTCGATCTTCGTCTTTAGTGGTTGAACGCAGAACAGCAGGAGAGAATTAGCGCCCTCTCCTGTTGGAGTGAAGACATTACTACCAAAATAGGTGTTCACTTTTTGTCGTTATTGTGTACTCTTTTCATTTATTTATTTTTTAGGAATTTGTGTAAAGCACCAGTGGAAGGTTGAGATGGTTTTAAAAAACTCTCGTGCAAATGAAATCTGAAGTATTCGTCAGCTTCTTGTGTCTTGAGATTGTTTTTCTCCTTTGCAGAAATGCTCAAGCTCATTTAGATTGGAGATCATGGCTGCTCCTATTGCTGTGATAGTTTGCCTAAACAACTTTAGGAAAACGCCTCCATGATCACCATGGTTTCATGCACAGCAGAGCGTCTTAGAGAGACTGATGTCCTGACATGCTGTACCTTGCAAAAGTACTAAACCTGTAGTTTTGTGTTACACATAGTTTTTTGTATAGTCTAACAAGAGAAGTGTCTTACACGTTTGAAGAAAAAGAAAAAATAGAAGTTGCAAGAATCAAGACAATATTTATATAACAGTAAAATAAAGCAATAAGGGATGATCTGTCAACTGCATAGAAATAAAAACCCCATGTAAAGGCATTTATCTGGTAGATATTTTTATTTATTTATGTATACATGTGAAAAAAAGGTGATTGTGCATTAGTCACTCACATTGTAAAGGCACTGTATTGTTTTTCATCTGAGAGATTGTGTAATATTTGTAGCTTACTGAACGATACTCTTGTTTTGGTCTGGCTGTCGATCGATTTGTCATCTTTTTGTGGACAGTTTGTTCTTATTGTGGATCTGGAGCTGGCTCAGGATAACGATAGGGGTCATACAGGTCACTTTTGAAATCATAAGGGTCAAAATAAGGGCCTGGTCTTTTCTTTTTAGCTACATTTAAAACAACAGGAACATTCCCTTCATCTGCTGTTTCTTCATCTGATGCTACTGGTGATGATGCTTCCTGTTCAAGATGGGGAGGCTGGTCGATGAGGCAGTCTGGATCCCAGTACGGGTCACAGTCGTATTCCATCCCTTTCTTGGTGACCGGTGGAGGGACAGGTGGGGCAGCCACTCTAGGAGCAGGAGTGGCTGGAGATGGAGTAACATTTCTAACCCCCTCTTCTTTTGTAGCACTGCATGCAAGGTTGAGTCTGGGGTCACACAGTATTGGGACAGCTCCAGTCGGCAGGTAGACAATCCGAGGTTTGCACAGAGGGTCCCTGGGGTTGCACAGATAGATCTTCTCCGCATTCTCCAGTGGGTCTGGTGTGGGAGCTGGGGTGGTGGGGGGTGCAAGAGGGTGAGCTGTTGTAGCTGGTACTGCAGTGCTGGTTGTAGCACCCATTTTGTTTTGGTAGCTGGCGGCGTCGGGCCCATGGGTCAGCTCCAGGTGACGCATCTGCTGATACAACATCCTGATCCGGTCTATCTCATAAAGCTGATGGAGAAACCAAGAGGCACATTAGAGGAAAAATATAACACTGAAGCAGTTGAAACCCATTAAATACCGTGATCGTTCAAGCTTAATTCAATCAGGGCGCTGCTTGTCGTCAACTTACTCCTTCAATGTGTCCGATGCTGTTGTAGAAGCTGTAGTAGGACTGAAAGTCGGGATCACTTCGGTACCATTTAGGATCGACGTTCCTCTTGGGTCGAAAGTTCGCCAAGAAATTATTTGCTTTAGCAGAACCGATCCTGACAGGATTTCCTTTGGAGGGCAATGTAAAAGGGGATTGTAGAAGGCAAGAAGAAAATTGGTTTAGATTTCAAATTAAAGATTTCTTGAGAAATGTACAGATATTAAGGTATTTCTTTTATTTTCACTTTTACACATGAATCTGATCACCGTTTGAAATTATAGCAGATGAAATACCATCAGGGTGTTTTACTTTCGTCAGAGATGTTGCTCCTATGAAACCTAAAGGGACGACAGGGATTTTAAGGTAAGCACCAAAAGTAAAAGAAAATTGAATTAACGATTCAGTTAACATTGAGACTACATGAACAAGACTG
This sequence comes from Phalloptychus januarius, assembly GCA_902982915.1. Taxonomy (NCBI): domain Eukaryota; kingdom Metazoa; phylum Chordata; class Actinopteri; order Cyprinodontiformes; family Poeciliidae; genus Phalloptychus; species Phalloptychus januarius. Next base: position 8,392,605 of record CADWAE010000466.1, on the reverse strand, counting down.
CAAGACAAGCAGTAAATAAAGGCATTAAAATGACGCTAAACTTGAATAAGGACAAAAATTCTTGTGTCTTATTTATTTTTCTTTCATTCTTAAAATATTTTGCATGCATTTAAAGGCGGTTTATTTTTCAGAACAGTATAGGAATTATGCTAATCATTTTTCTGACAGACCTGGCATGATCAGCAGGCAGCAGAGCTTTCTCAATAATGAAGCCACGGAAACCATCACTGACATCTGGAATACATTTGCAGACAAATAAAGTCATATAACAATTTGTTTTGTATCAGTGTTATTGTTAATCAAAGTTTGCACCAAAAAGTTAAAAATATATCTTCCTCCCTCTCTTTTTTTAAAATTTTTAAAGCCTGATTTCACAATAAAATCATTGTGCTTACCTGTTGCTCCATCTTCATGTTTCTGATCTCATCCTCGGCTTTACATCACTGGACATGAGCGCCGCCAAGGAAACTCGGGCCTTCTGATTGGATGGCTTGCCAAATCCAGTGGGCCAAACTCCACCCATTCTGCATTTTCTCTTCAAATGGGTTGGGGGAGAGATTCATTAGAGCAGTACACATAAAACACCAGTATATTACCAACTTCAAACAAAATAGGAGTTCTCATAAAGCAATAAGAGTGCTGTTGCAGCAGAAGAGCCACAAAGGGCAAAGTTAGCTCAGCTTCTTTCCAAGACATTCTTAAAGCATCTGACAAAAAGAGCCACTCGAGTATTCATGTCACAGTCAATAAAAATAAGAAAGTTAAACAATTATGTTGGAAGGAAATATATTTTATGTTTGCTTGAATGGGTTGATTGTGTCAGAAAGTTTGCTGGCAGGTAACAATTTTCTCCCTGAGTACACAGCTGGATATGGCTTTTTAACTGTGGTTAAAAGGGGGGAGAAGCTGAGTCAACTATATTCTATGTTTCCTAGAAATAAACAGGAATAATGGGTTTGCACAAAGAACAAGCTGATGTAACACGGGTTGGTAAATTTGTTTATGAATCCTGAACAGCTTGTTTTAACCAAAGCATTTAAAATAAAAGAGGAATGATATGAACCCTATCAAATGATCCAACATTTAGGCCATTATGTAGTTTTATTTTTTACATTTGCTCCATTACAATCACAAACCTTAATTAATTTTACTAGGCTTTTATGTGATGGACTGGCACAAAGTGGTGCTTAGTCCTATTTAATCTTGGAGTACTGGAGAATATTGCTCTGTTTTATTTACTCGGTTCATGTGGTTCAACCCCACCTAAATGGGAGTGTTGTAGAAACTCATTGACTAGTTGCTTAGCCCAATCTCTTTGATGTCAGAAAGTCAATAGAAAGTGACTCTTTGTCTAGAATTTTCCAAAACACAACTGCTTCTGATTTGCTCTTTGATTGTAACCAGATTCCCCATTTGAGAAACGAAGAGAAAGGACAACTGCTTGAGCCAACATATACTTTGTCATTTCTCTTAATAATTGAGAAATTCTGCATACACTCTGATGTGTGGTTTCTCCCTCTGCAGAGATCTTGAACGGTCAGGGGCATATCGACATGGAGAATTGGTATGGCACAACCGTAAACCGATGAAAATTCAAACATCCAGGCATCCATGTAGGAGTCAAAACAAACAGAAAAGGGAGTGTCCTGGTAAGACAAGACCAAAATGTAACTTTCTGGCCAATATGAGCAACATATTGGGTGAAGATAAACAATTAGAACGAACATAGTGGTGGTAGTATCATGCCGTGGGGATGTGTTTTATCAAAAAGTACCTGGTCAGTATGGGTGGAGATAAATTCAGAACAATCTCGGAAGAAAACCCTTCAGCTATGTTGCGTTTGAGAGCCTTTCCAAATGGACTCTGGAAAGTCTACAAACAGATAAAAAGGGGTAACAAGATGGATGCTTGATTGCTAAAACCTTAACTGTCAGTGTTTGGATCTAGAGAAAAACACAATACAAAACATGAAAGTGTATAGCTTTTTTTTTCTAAGAACTAATATTTAAATCACCTCTGTGTTTGTCACTTCAGCTGTAGAGCAAATCCTATGTATAAGAGCAGCAGGTGAGGCTGAGATCAAAGAGACCCAGAGAGAGACAGCGTGTCTGAGGGTTTCTGCCAGGTGGCTAATGGTTAACATAGTACTATAATTACTGAGTTGATATGGAGGAAATGGAAGGGTGAATCTACCTCTTTAAATCATAAACATTTATTTCAACTGCCTCACACAATAAATCTGTCAATATTTCTTAACTGTGGAGAAAACACGCTGTGCCCTCTGCAGCACAATATTTTGTCATATTTAAATAGATAGCATAGGACCATTGTTTTACTTTCTGTACAGCACCTTTTGTTGCACAACACTGAAGGTATCAATCATCATAACATCCATCCCTGTGAACTTTAAATTACACCTTTCCCTGAAGCTCTCTGCAGGATATGCATCTTTTTAAAGTTTACACAGGACTACAGGTACCAACTGTGTTCCTACAGAGCCTACACTGATTATCTTACACAGCAATTAGTCAGGAGCACAGAACATACAGATATTTCTATTACTGTCTCATACTGTTATCTCAGATAATAACTACTGTGTTAGTCCAAGTGTAGTTTCAGTCACTCCACATATCATTGATTACATTGCCTTGGCTGATCGGTGAACTATCTTCAAGTTCTACCTGGTACAGCCAATCTAGAGCTAGATTCTCTAATCCCCAATTTTTATATGCATCTCTGTTCCAACACACCTAAATCACGCTACTTACTGCACCTTTGGAATGCAATAGTCTTAAGGGGTTGTTTAATGAGCTTTTGAAAGAGTCGGAAATTTAAAAAGTAAAAATTTAGGACCGTATGTTCTGTGGTTTACTTGTAAGAAGTCATAGAGCTACAAAAAAATTGCACTGGGTGAAAATGACTTAGATTTATATACAGGCAAATAAAATGTAATAAATTACAGTTGAACTTTGTAGGACATAGCACTTATTGTGAAATGAAGCAAAACATAGCAATAAACAATTGTAATAACATTTTGGGAGTGTTTTATTGAGTTATTTGAAGCAACTATGACTAGAGTAACTATTGAATAATGTGAAATTGATATTGAATCTTTTTTTTCAATATGGAAAAAGATTTGTTATTGAAATATTTTTGAAGTAAAAGTTTTAAAGCTTTATCAATATTGTTTCCATCTGTTATTTATTCATTAATCCATGATTGCTGTTTACCCAACTTTGACCTTTGAATTAAATACATTTACAGAGTCATATCCAGAAATACTAAGTGAGTCATAAAATTAGGACTTGGTAGGAAATAGATAAATAAGCAGCTAAAGCTAAAAGCTAGATTTCAAAATACTAATTTTAAAATGTTGCAATTAAACATCTGCTCAAACACACACAAAACATGTATTTTTATTGTATGCTTTGAAAACTACATAATGTTTTTCTTCCACTTTTGCTATCTGCTACTTTGGAGTAGACTGTCATAGAAGTTTGAAGTAAAAATGCTTTAGCAATGCCTACCATTCGCATGCCATAAAGCATCATGTCCACTAGACGGCGCCACAACCAAAACAGTTCACCGGAAACGTGTTGTTTGGTAATTCCTGTTAGGATGTCTTAGGTTTGTAGTTCTTGTGTTGGTGACCTGTCAGCGTTGTAGTACAAGCTGTCACTGCTAATACACTATCCATCTTCTCGGCAGTCGCTTAGTTGTCGCCACCGACGCAGCCGGAACCGGTACTTTGGTCGCTCATGGAGTTTTATTCGTGCTAATGATGTCAGATGAGCACCTAGCTAACGGTTTAAGCTAACTAACTTAGCCAGACAACTTGACAGCTAGCTTTCGACGGCGGCTAGCGGCGTTAGCTAAGACCACTGGCAGGACGAGGTGTTGGAATACGCCCACCCTTTTAAATCAGGGTTCCGGGACAAAGGAGTGCACGGTAAGTTAACAACTTGAAACAGTTGTTAAATCTTAAGCCAATATCGCAGGTCGAGTGTTTGGTGTTTAAAATTAAAAGAAGCTTTAATGTAAACAACCAACAGGTCAGGGTTTTAACGGCTGAGCTACTCAACCAGTGCCACCAGAATAACCACTCCGCCAGCTGTTTTTGATCACTTTCAGACCGAGGGAAGACTTTACCAAATTGCAGTCATATATTAATTTTTAAAACTGCAAAACTATGCCAGTGATATTTCACTCCTATCGAGAAAAATTGGGGAGATGCAGTTAAAGCCCTCAGACTGTAAAGGTGGTGATCAGCAGGACAGGACAACTTATCTGAACATTTCTGCATTAAAGAAGCAAATATGTTTATTGTCTGTGATTTCCAGGGAAAAAAGCTGACCTGAAACATTTTTTGAGACCCACATTGTGTTTCTCATTTCCATAGATATCAGTAAGCTCATTGTTAATCAACAACCATTTCAGTTTGGCTCAGTAAAGCTTATTACATGAGGCTAAAAGCCCACTAACCCTCCTGCCCTTGTTTGCTTCTTTTTGTGGTCAGATAAGACTTTGGCACCATCTCTTGTTCCTGTCTTATTATAGCAGTCAGTTTCAATGAGAATGACATCTGCTGTTCGTGTAAATCTCCTGTCAGGGTGGGAGCCCTGCAGGGCTTCCTGCTACAGCTAAAAGAAAAGGGAGTAAATGGGGGGAGCTTGCACAAGTTGTCCAGTGTGGGATCAGGCCACCATCACCACCTGGAACGTGTACTGTTACATTACTTACCGATTGCACATAGTCACATACTCATAACTTATGTTTTTCAGTATGCATAGCATTGAAGTCCAGCAACAACAACAAAAAAAGTGATAGATATAAATAATGAAGCATGGTTATTATGTAAAAAGCAAGATAAAGAAGTGGCGAATGAATAGTGACCACTCCCTTTAATTGACTTGTGGTTTCAGTTCTAGCAGCGTGATGGAATGTGAGGAATGGGGCAGTCACAGCATGGACTGACTTATTTGCTTTTGCTGTATTCTGGCAAATAGATTGGAGTCTGTGAGTGTGGATCACAGACATATTTAAAACTCTGGTCCAGAGGTCAGCGACCTCTATGATCCCAACAGGCATTTCTGCCCTCACCTACTAAAATAGAAAAAGCCCAGGCCTGCAAAACCCTCTCGAGTTTTGTAAATATATTCCATCTAAAAATGGTTTACGGCATTGTAAAAATCAAAGAACCAGCAACTATTGTATTTTTTTTCTTTTGTAGAATAGAAAAGCATAAAACTTTTACAATGAGAGGAAAATTATAATTTATCAAGTAGAAAGGCCGAATTTGGCTCCAGGATGTTTTGCATACAGGCTGACAGAGTTGCTGACATTCATCTTTTAATCGAAACACAAGTTTCACTTTCTGAAGAGGGAAACAAATCCAGGTTGTAATTTGAGCGCATTCATTCAGCAAGAGGGGAAAATATCTTAACAGTTTTATTAATAAACTCTTATAAGTGCTGCAGTTATTCGTACCTCTAGCAACTTCTTCAAACTAAAGTAGGTGATTCATTTTATTTAAACTATGCTTTACTTTTTTTTTTTAGACAATTGGAATTCATGGAAACTTTTAATTCAAGATTGCCGACTTCCTGTTTCCATGATGTATAATTATAGCATTATGACAGAGGCCTGCTTCTTTTTTTGAAACTGTTATCTTTTATTTTGTCACTGAAACAGGATGGTAGAAGATGTGAGGAAAGCAAGACTTCCTGTGTGTGTTATTGGTTTGTCTTAAGTGTCAAAGATAAACTGAGAGGTATACTACAGATGTCGGAGCTGTCTTTTTAATTAATAGAATACAATCAGTGTTTTTCTAAAGCAAACCCACAACACAAAATATCTAGAACATTTAACAATCTGTAGCCTTGAATTCAACACCACTGAGCAAAATCAGTTTTCTATTTAGTGAAATAGAAGGCTAAAGGGCTTGACTCATGTTGCATTTTCTCTACTGGGTCAAAGTTCACCAAGCACACGACAACCTTCGTAACCTCACAGCTGTCCAGATTTGCAGTCAGTCCAGTCTTCTAAAGTTATGCAACCGTGTCCCCAGCATCGCCCCCTGACGCAGTATAAAGTTGAGGGCCTGCAAAGGATGCAGTATGCCCGAGTGTGTGAACTGAGGTGTGTTTTAGTCGTATATGTCTTTGCCTTTGAGCCCAGATGGCGGCCCAGAGTTCCAACGAGCTGGTGATATCCAGGAAAAGAAAAAGAGACGGCTCCAACGGGGAAACAGAAGATGGGGAAAGACTTGGGAAAATCCCCAGATGTACCGTGGTGAGTCAGCTCTATCATTTTCATTTTGAAATGTGTCTGACTTGTGTTTTCTGTTCGCCCAACATCGTCTGCTAGATGTCTTTATATCCCAGCGTTGCAAATAGCATTAGGCAGCCGAGTTTCAAAAGGCTGCTAATCTCTGTTAAGAAATGCAGGACATTTATTACCACATCCTTGTGTTTTGTTCAAGGAAAAAACATTACAAAACTAGAGCAAAAGCAACTTTTTTCCTGCTTGATGTTCTCTGGGTGATGCTAGTGAACCACTTTTGTGTTACTCTAAAGAACATTGAGTGTATTATAAATACTTTTTTTCCACACATTTGGATGGTTTAGGGCCTGAAAAACCCTGCGCCTTTTGCTGATGAGCTCGAGCCGGCTGATAAAAAACCTTACCAGAGAGTCACCATGGAAGAGGCAAAGAAGGGGACACCACGTGAGTTTGAGTTCATTCATGCTGTTCGATCTTTGGTTTTTGTAAGCTTGTGTTGGTCGACCTGCAGGTTTCCTCTCAGTCCTTATTGCCTTCACCACCGATGGCTCATTTATTAATTCCTCTCTGCCTTGTTTCTCTCCCTCCAGCCAACAGACCCGTCCGAGTCTATGCAGATGGCATTTTTGATGTTTTCCACTCAGGTCACGCCAGAGCTCTGATGCAGGCGAAGCGCCTCTTTCCAAACTCGCATCTCATTGTCGGAGGTGAGTTGAGTGTAAAAGTCTGGATTTTGGGTAAACTTAACTATGACATGGCAAGGAAAGGACAAAACTTTGCACATATCCAGTCTTTTTGCACACAAGCTGATAATTTAAAGTCTATATGACAGTAAGCTGTGCTTTTAACATAAAAATTCCTTCTTCTGAGTGTGCTTTCCAATGTTTATATAAACCAATAAGCTCATGTGTTTTTAGATTCACGGTAAAATAAAATTGGATAAAAAAAAAAAACTACTTCAGGTCAAACTTATACTGAGCAATTTCAAGTTATTCTCTCCTTCAGCACCACATGCACATTGGAGAATTCATATGGTTGTCATGGTAATGAGCTTCTAAAAGACGTTACATCCTGATATTTGATCTCTGAACAAAGAGATGGCGGATAAAAGTACCAATAGGTTTTTGTTTTTTTAAATAAAATATCTGGACTAGTTTACTCGGCAAATTTGGCAAAGTTTACTTTTTGTTGTTCCTTCATGCAAACTAATGCAAGGTTGGGAGTGGAAAGAGCTGCAGCTTGTTTATTTTCTGAAGAAGGAGATTCTAATAAAAGCTTCAGAAGCACCGGTTTATAGAAACATGATCACAAATCCTAATCTTTACCTTTTGGATATAATACCTTCCTTGACTGAAATAATGAAATATATTCCACTTCATGCATCTGCAATTTCTTTATGAAGCCTAAAACACCATATATATTTCTCTATAGTTGTGTAATATGACTTCCTGCTTGTTTTGCTTTTCCCTCATGAGGATTTTGGTTTCAAACATCCTTAAACACAGATTTTCTTTCCCTTGCATGTAAAACACTAACTTCCACAGCAGTTCTTTTTATTCATGCTTCTCAGAGAGTTCAAGAGTATTTGCAAAGCAAATAAAGAAGATTGTTTAGGTTCAGCTTTCCATATGCAGAGCTACACATCCTACATTCCTACCATCACAAGCGATGAAACTGCACAGCTAAGGAGAGATGGCAAATCAACAATATGAAGTCCTGTAGAAATAGAACAATTTAATGATAAAAATGTATTTCACTATGTCATTTCAATAGAGTACAAATATTTAGTTAGTGAAACTGTTCAGAATAAATCAACATTATGCCACCTGTTGATATAATTTGGTATCTGCACAAGATTTAATCTTAGCTGAATGTTTAGAGGAAAACAGGCATTTTGTAAACTAAACATTAATTTAGATACTTAAAAAAAGCAACTAAGTATAATTGATCATAACTATAGCCACTAGGTGGCAGTGAAGTGCGTCCAATATAATCTACACATCTTTAGTATGTGTAGATTAGGCATCAACAGGAATTAGGGGTTTTACATACACCAGCTTGGTTGTGTGGAGAGGTTTTGCAACTGTACTCTTAAAGGGGTTAACCCAGTGATTAATGGAAACATGTCCTTGGGTTCACAGTCTGTAGTGATGAGCTCACTCACAAATACAAGGGCTTCACTGTGATGAACGAGGATGAGCGTTACGACGCCATCAGACACTGCCGCTACGTGGACGAAGTGGTGCGAAACGCTCCCTGGACGTTAACACCAGAGTTCCTCGCAAAACATCGCGTGAGTTTTTAACACAGAGACACATCCAAGTGAAACGACTGTCTGGGTTCTTGTTCTTGAGCAAACTATCAATCCGAGTCTGCTCTGATGAATGATGTGTGTTGTAATGACCTGTTCAGATTGATTTTGTGGCCCACGACGACATCCCATACTCATCAGCAGGGAGCGATGACGTGTACAAGCACATTAAAGAAGCCGGTGAGTCATGAAGGCAAAGGAAATGGATGACGTACCCCACAGAGATTTAAGCTTTTTCTTTTGTTTGACACAATGGACGCTGGACTTTACGTACGCGTTTCCTCTCGGTTAAATGCTTTAAACCCCCTGGAATGCACACAATGGTCTGAACACCTCTGATTGTTGAAATGACAAGTGTTCAATTTTGGTTACAATGTGTTGCAAACGTATTGATGCTAGTCGCTTGAGGTTTTTCAGTAAGAACCAGTCAAACCAAAATTGAACTTTCTGTCCCATAAACCTTTTACGCTGAGGTAGAGTAACACCGAACTTCGCCCTAAACTATGTGGGAACATTCTTCTCATGGTTCATTCCTGCAGGCATGTTTGCTCCCACCCAGCGGACAGAGGGCATCTCCACCTCTGACATCATCACTCGCATCGTCCGCGACTACGACGTGTACGTCAGACGCAACCTGCAGCGAGGTTACACAGCCAAAGAACTCAACGTCAGCTTCATCAACGTATGATTTTTCTGCTTCGTCACCGATGTGGCCGCCTTTGTGGCTTCGTCCTCCGCTGTTTTACTTTTTCCAAGAAGGTCAATGGGAAAAAACTATAAATAACCAGATAATTGCTGTTCTCGCACCAGGAGAAGAAGTACCACCTGCAGGAGCGCGTCGATAAGGTTAAGAGGAAGGTGCGTGACGTGGAAGAGAAGAGCAAAGAGTTCGTCCAGAAGGTGGAGGAGAAGAGTATCGACCTCATCCAGAAATGGGAGGAGAAGTCCAGGGAGTTCATCGGCAACTTCTTGCAGATGTTCGGCCCTGAGGGAGCTCTGGTGAGCACGCTGCTCGTTTGTGGTTCCAAATCACTGTGTAATCAGCAAGGTTTGTTGAGAACGCGCCGTGGTAACGGTGTGGGAATGCGTTGTTGCGGTCTGAATACTCATGCTTCAAAAGTGTGTTTTACGATGCCTTGTCGCTACAACTACTAATGGGGATTTGGTTGATGTCTGGTTTCCAAAATCTCAGCTAATCTTTTCCGAAAACAATTTAAGGTATATGTTTTTATAAAGGTCAGAACTGAGGAACAAATTTACAATCTAAGCTAGGCTGTCGTTCCTGATGAGGACTGAAATGGAGCAGGTGAAAATGACTGGGACTGTGATAATCATACGACGTGGTTTACCAGGCAGAAAAATCTACATTCTTCTATTTCTATAATAGTCCTCATCCCTGATCACTATAGAACAGGAACTTCCAAAATATCTAAGAAAAAAAAAGTTCCATTAAAGAACTGGATGACATGCTGACAAGATAATGCAGCTTGTTACAGCTGTGTGGGAAAAACCTCTTACCAAATATTTTTGCTCTAGTTTCTAGAGCAAAATCTCACCACACTTGAAATAAGACAAAACTGACTTATATGTAACTTTTCAACAACATGTAAGAGCTTGTTTTTAAGTCAATAATTTCGTGTTTGCTGCTTTGACAGCTAATTTCGCTCATAACATGGAAAATATATCTTATAAGTAAAATAAACTTCCAATCAGACGAGTGCTTTTTCATCAGTATTAATGAATTATTGACTTGAAATAAGCTCATAACACTTTGCTGAAAATGACTTGTAAACTAGCTTTTTCTTATTTCAAGTATACTAAGGTATTTGCACTAGATCAAAACTACTTGGTAAAAATTTTTGTTTTTTTCAGTGTAGAGCTCTCCCACTGTATCATATAAGCTTGTTAAATGTTGTAGAAGGTTAATCTCACCCTGGACCTCCAAGTGAGATCAAATCCTCACAGTACATGTTAACAAATGCTCTAGTTGTGCACACAGAAAGGAAAAACTTCATAGGTTTGAAATGATGATGTTTATATGTTATCATTTTAAGCTAAATCATTAATTTCGGCCACTTATATCTAATCTTGGAAAACACTTATGCGCACCATAACTGTTTGCAAAAAACATTGTTTGCTTTTTTCTTAGTTGCTGATGAACATCATACAATTAACCCAGGCACTACCATATCCCAAAATGCAAAGTGCTTACTTCTTCCTTTCTTTTTGAATTTAGTTCTGCTTTGTTAGTTCTTCTCTGCTTTTACCAAGAGGAGGAATGCAATTATACCTGCATATTTATGCAGACGAGCAGATAGGATTTCATGTGAGAACTTGCTGCTGAGCTTCATGACGCAGCAGAGAGCAGGGAGTGGCGGCCAGCAGAGCGTTGTGTGGATGGATGATAACAAACAGCCATTGTGACTGTAGAGTTTCTACTGTCACAGAAACTCAGTGGAGTTTCTTTGCAGACAGTAGAAATCTGTCTGCAGGTTTTAATGTACTCTGCCAGAAGCCGATGGGAAAATATTTTTAGTCTTCCTCTGATTTCATTATAGGTCACCTCCATCAGGCTACGGTGACGTACTTTGGAATTCAACAAATATTTTGCACCGCTATATACTTTTTTTTTTTTTACAGAGCTCCTTGTTCAGTCAGTCAAACTTTATTCATAGAGCACATTTCATGCTGCAAAGTAATTTGCAGAGATTAAAAACATGCAGTCAAACAAAAAAAACACTAGAAAACTGTAGGAATCAAGAGGGGCAATGAGTAATATGACAAAGAATGAAAGATGAACAAAGTGTAAGAGGAGTCAGTAACAAAGTTTACTGACTTTGTCACTGGCAGTCATAAAGCTGCCAATGAGAAATAAAACCTTGCTGCATAGCCGGCCCAAGGCAAATGCAAGTTAAGCAGCTGCTTAGAGCACCAAGCTGGCATAATAAAATTTAGACATATTTTTAAAAATGCAAACTAAATTCTATTGCACATTTCTATGTTATTTTGTTATTTTAATAGCTGTTACACAAATAATAAGCTAATATCTTCCAACTGGTGGGGAAATGTAAGATATTGTTTTCTGTACATTTAGTGTTTACAAATAGTTAAATCCCTTTTTTTTTTCTTTCTTTTAGTTTTCTACCCCTTTAAGGTTATAAATCATTAGCCATAACAACACTAGTATGATGTACGCTAATTATAAATTATGCTAATGATGACATAGACTAGCTTAGAAATGATGAAGCATCTGGGTTTGAGATGTTGGTATGGTGGGGGGACCTCTAATGAAAATCTGCTTAGGCCCCAAAAAAGCTTGGGCCAGCCCTGCCCCGCTGCCCTTACACTGAACTCCTCTGTTCCCTGCAGAAGCACATGCTGAAGGAGGGGAAGGGCCGCATGCTGCAGGCCATCAGCCCCAGGCAGAGTCCCAACAGCAGCCCCAGCCGAGAAGAGCGCTCGCCCTCCCCCACGTTCCGCCTCCCCTTCTTCTCCAAGACCTCCCTGCCGCATCCCAGCGGAGCGCGTGGATACCTCATCAGCGAGGACGACGATGAAGATGACGACGGCGACAACGACGATGACGACGAGGATGAGGAGGACGACAACTGAACCCAGCTCTGATGACGTCGGCGCCGTCGGGCCTCAGTCAGCACTACCAGTAACGGGAGCTGTCAACGCTGGGTGGCCTTCCAGGAGCTCCTGGCTGCGGCTGTTTTTTTGTTTGTTTTTTTATTTTTGTCTTTAAGCACATCCCCTGTCCCCTGTGACAGCCAGGTTGTTAACAGCTCCTTTTTTTCTTTTTTTTTAACAGCCAGTTCCCATCTTCTCTGTTTCTGTGTACTGGTCAGTAAATTACAACTAGACACCCCGAGTTCTCTGAAAGTTAGTTTATAAATCTGTTACTATTTTTTTTCTGTTGGTAATTAGTCGCTCACTGTCACTTAGCATTACTTTCAGGTGTTATCCTTGGCGCACTGCCTCCATGTGTGACTGTGGCGCCGGGTACATTCTGGTTACGGCTTTAGCAGTAGGTGGGGGAGGGGCTCGCTGGGTTAACTTTTTTTTTTGTCACCCTGTTGCAGCAGAAGGTTTAATTTGGATTCACAATCATGCCACGGTTTTAATGATCTCCTTATTCGCTGCAGATTTTACCGTAAAGCTCACATTAAAATAAGGCACCTGAAACCAATAACATCCGAGTGCATCAGATCTAAGCTGAATCTGAGCATAACATGCCAACCAAGCCGCAGCGTTTTGTTTTCTGAGTTTTAGCCTGTCTGTGTTGGAGCTTGGTGTGTCCATGTAAATGCATGGCATTGTTTGTACGTCAGCATGTTGAACGTGTCTTTTACCCAGATGCTGGGTTCAGCTTACTAGTCCCTGCATATAGTAAATAAATTAGCTTTGAAATTTTTACTATCCGCTGACGAGAATCGGTCTTTGAAAGACTAGTTTAAAACTAGACGCCTTTTAGTGGCGTGGATGAATCTTGGTGTGGAAATGTTTATTTTTGTAGCGTTTCATCCCAGTTTTTTTTTTCTTTCTTCTTTCCTGAGCAGAGAATCAATATAAGCAAGGTGCAACTTACATATTGTTTTATGTCCTGTAAGATTGTCCTACAGATCTGGAGCTGTGAGAAAGTGATTAACTTTGATACGTTATTACAAGACAAAGTATTAGGTTTTTGAATTTCAAAATATACACATTTGTAAAACCATTAAATGGTGTACTGTCAGTTTAGTCATTGGCAAAAAAAAGTGTGATCAGAGCTTCCTCATTGGAAACTAAATAAATAAATGTAAGACAGAACTTCCTCTGATACAGACTGCCTGGATGGTTTCATCACTTTGAGTGAGCTGCCTTCTTCCCCAAATGATTGTTTTTCTTAGATAAGCACATTTTCCTGTGGCTGTTGGAGGGGGAAATGTGAGTTAAGTATTTTAAATTTGTAGTTCTCCATCTCCAGTGAAAAGGCATGTTGTCTCTGACTAAAAGTGATCTTATTGTGATGAAAGCATTAACGGATTAGCATCTGTTGGTGTGAACCACCTCTGAAACCTCTGCTAGTCCATGCTAACATGATTTTCATGTCTACAGTTCAAAAAGAAAAAAAAACAACTAACATCCATTATAGTCTGGAAAGAGAAAAAGCAAATTATATCTGTCTGGATTCTGGTGCTATACAACCTAGTCTTGATTTTTCTTTTAAATCAGTAACTTCAGTTCAAGCATGTCCACATAAAGGCAAGCCAATAATAGCCGCCGTTTTAATCATGGTTTGTGTCACGTTTTATTTTTGTCCTGCGTCCTGGATGTACAGGAAGAGCAAAAATGTATTAAAACTTGTCCAAAAACATTTTGACTGTCTTGGTTTTAAGAATTCCACACTTAGTAGTTCAAGCTTGTGTAATCTGTAGGATGAAGCAGAATAATTATGACATCGCATCTCAAAGAATACGATTGAAAGGTTTTGGTAAATAAGTAAAAAAAAAAACACATTTACATACACATTTTAAGTATAGTAAGTTATACAAGATTAGGAGACCAGTAACTCTTAGAACTGTTGCAGCCGACACAATCACGTAGCAAACTGCAAAATAGTGCAGTCATAATAGTAGCAGCAAGGACAGCTGCAGCCTTGAGAGGATTGTAAGGAAAAGCCTATTCAAGAGTCTGGAGGTGTGGACTGAAGCTGCCACAGATTTATCAGCACATAACATTTGCATGTAATTTGGAAATAAAAAGAGTGGCGAGGTGCAGAATCCACTCTGCTTGAGGTCTATTGGAAATGTTGAGTGATTATGTGGGGAGCTGATTCCTGCTGCTGTTGGTCCACGCAAGTTTTATAACACCCAGTGCTTCCTTTTGCTGGCAATATTTGCCGAATTCAGTTCCCAGCAGGACATTTCACCTGCCAAAACTCTACCACCTCCCATGCCGTCATGCCATCAAGAAAGTTTGTTGGACAAACAGAATCTGAGAAGTTTAGGCAAGTAAACGTTTCAGAACCAACAATGCAGACAAGCTCAAAGTCATCATTAAAGCAGAGTCAGTAATTTATGTGAAAGTAACCCTGACCAAGTACATAATGTGCAGTACACAATGTTTCAGTAATTGTTTTCCAAGATCTTCATTGGCTGTAAAACAAACATATTAAACTTTTTAATTATGTGAAATTAAACTACGTAGAACAGATTAAGTTCAAGCTTTTCAATAATTATCATAAATTAGAGATGCACCTATACACATCTAAGCTCAAGACCTTTTTTTTTTTTTTGTTCAAGCCAATTTTGACCAGCTTTGTAGGAAAAACGTTGTTCCAACATCATCAGAGAAAGAAAAACCAGGCAGCAAGTTTGGTTACATAGATTTTATTGGACAGAACGGTCACCAGGGCTACAAACAAGAAGAAGCAGACAGTGGTGAAGCAAACACCAGGGGGAGACCTCACCTCGCTGCAAACCCTGCAGACTGATCTTTGAATTGGACATAGTGTGACAATGATCATCTTAGTGCTTATAAAATATCTGGGGGGGGAAATGAGTCACGATACCCTAATGAGGACGATGGCCTGACCTCAAATGACCCGACCCGTCTCTGGAAGGAACACATGCTAGCAGTATAAAACCAACTTCGACAATGTAATTTCTGGATCAGCTACCAAAACAACAAAGTAGGGGATGATTTCACCCTGTTAGGAGAGAAATGCACAGGGGTCCATCCACAAGAACACAAATCTGTCAATTTATTCAGACGGTAAATTTCCTGGACTACATGTGAATAGAAACCATCTGGATTCGCCTTATCAGGTAGAGGTGACATTGAGGACCTTAACAGCAGAGAGTAAATAGAAGCATAACACTGAACAATCTGAGCATTCATTCAAACCTTCTGTCCTCTCCCCCTGAGACTCCAGCATCACACGTCTTTTTCTTTCAGACATCAGATGGTTCACAACTGTACTCATCACTACTAGATATATACGATACAATGGTTCACATTTTGCATATATCTGTGCATTACACCATATTTACTTTTTTTTTTCTCTTTAAACGATGTAAATTCGATCTCCAACACCTAGTTAAGAAGAGGGTAACGGGGGAGGAGAAGTGATCGGGGCTGAGGAAGAGAACAGAGACAAAGTAGGGAGAAGAGGGCAGAAGAAAAGAATCCTTAACAGGGATAGATGAGGGGAGCGGAGGAAAGTGGTCGGTTTGCTGCCGGCTGGGGTGGAAATTCAGCAGCGGGTTTCGTAGATGCCGGAGCGGCCGATGTACCGCACCCATTTGATGACGTCGTGGTCACTGTAGTTGAGCTTGGACTCAAACACCTTCAAGTAGCGCACCTTCAGGCCAGACGGAGCAAAAGGAACCTGCGGGGACAGGAAGAGGGACGTTTGAACAAGCCAGGACGTGTGGACCACACAGGCTGCTGTAGCAGGAAGGAAACCAGACAGCTGGGGATTTGCTTCAGATACTGAAAACATTTCATCCACTTCATCTGTCTGGTCAGCTACCGTGCATTTGTAACGTCTGCCTTTGGATTCATATGGTGAATGTGTGTTTTTTTTTAAACTGCAGCTGTGACACAAGATCGTATCTTTGAGGAGACAGAGATCCAACCATCATCACCTCAAAGTTCATAGAGATAGGAGGCCTGGCCCATTTCTTCTTGTCGTTGGTGGGCAGCAGCTCGATCTCAGCACTGATCTGAGATTCCTTCATTCCAGCCATTCGTTTGATCCTGCAGAGCACACAAAAAACATAAGACAAATTTGATGCCATGTTCCCACCAAAACGTATTGCTTCATGGAAGAAAAGTCCATGGAGTACAGGACCACACAAAAGAGGTTAGGTGGTTAATTATTAAGTTGCTGCGACTCACTTCCAAACGATGGCGTTCTCACTGGCCTTGTATTTGGCTTTTCCCTTCATGCAAATCACCTGGACACCACTGGTGTTGAGGGGTGTTGGGATTCGCACCTGAGAAAGGAGAACACACACACAAAAAAAACATTGAAAAAGGGAAGTGAGGCATACAAAGCATTTTTAATGGATTTAAAATTCTAATTTAGATTTTACAACGAAGACGTAACAAGATGAACTGAGAAATAAACTGGTGATTAATTGGATGATTTCTAGCCTGATCAGGCAGCAGAAACTCAAATCTTACATTAGTGCTAGTAACATTGCTCTGGTGCATGGATGTTTGTATTCAGATAAGACTCAATGTTACCCATTTTGAAAACCAGACCAAGCACAGTGGCATCTGAAGTCTGTTGGTTTTTGAGAGGGTGAACTTGCATTATGTCATCGTCAATATATTATTTCTCACAATGATTTTTGGTACAATTTATCATCCAGCAAAATTTGTTATTGTGACAGGATCACAAAATCTCACCTCAATCTTTTGAGCCAGCAGCGAGGGTTTAAAGTTCGACTTAATGACCACTTTAACTTCCAGTTTAGTGCGGCCCACCTCCCTGACCAGAGGAATAACTCGGAAGGGAAGAATGATATCTTTAGTGGTGCGATATCTGCAATGAGGCAAAAGGAAAAAAAAAAAAAAGCCGTTATTCCAACATAATTCCTGACTTCATGTTGTTTTGCATGTAGAAAACCTTGAAAGACAATTTTAAAGCTGAAACTAAAATCTAACTGACCTCATGAGCTCATACTCTCCATCTGGAGGGATGAAGCTGATGCTGCGCTCCGAGTCAAACTTACTGAGACGCACACACTGGTGGAAGGTGCAGTCGTCGATGGCTATGGACTGCTTCCCACTGAGAAAAATAATAATAAAGGTTAGAAGCAGAGCAATGCATAATAAACTTGAACTCTTCCTACGTGTCCAGTGGTTGAAGATGTAACACATGAGCACATTCAGAAAAATAGCTGGTAGCCACACACACACACACACACACACACATTAAGGTTCATAGTACTATTCTGAAATTATAGTTTGGGCGAAAGCGTACAAAAACAACAAGCAGGGATGTCAGCTACACAGATGTTGCTTAATGCAAAAAACAGACAGAAAGGAAAACGTTTCAATGGCAATGCAACAGAAGATGAGATCTTAATATCGTTGAAGGTTCAGACAGAACGGGGATGGATGATGTGTGGGGAGAGGAATTGGTAGCACAGTACCTTCCTCCCCCTAAATCACTGAAGAACAGCACATGGAAAAGAAAGAAAGGGGGAAAAAAGACAGGAGAGATCCATGCAAAGGAAAGCAAAAAAGAAAAAAACAAAAACTGTAAAGCCTGACAGGTTGTAAACAGCACTGATAACAAGCAGAACAAACTGAATGCTGCTTTTTGAATCTCAGTGTAAAACTTCCTTTTTTTTTTTTTGTTTTGTAAAGTTTCCAAAGACAGAACCAGTCAATGAAAGCACAGAAGCAAAAAAAGTGATTTACATCATAACCAGTAGTAATTTAATCTGTTATGTTGGGTGCTGCATCGCCTACCTCTTTCCTGCATCATCAGATGCTCCTCCCTTGCCCTGCTTGTCGATGACAATCTTGTCATTCATGCCAAACTTGCACTCGGGCATTCCGCTCAGGTAGCTCTTCATCACAACTCGGCCCGACACGTGTGCGCTCAGGACCTGACCTGAATTGTGATCAGTGGCAGAAACCAAGAGTTTTATTCCATGTTCTTTTGAAGGGTTTACTGAAAGTTTTCTCTTAATCTATTGGAGATGAGCTTTATTGCTACAAGGACACAGTAGTTATGTTGGACCTACATTTTAGGAAAATAAAACAAAGGAAGAGTCGACTAAATTCATTAGGTCTGATGAACTAAATGTTCCTAAAGCCGTTGTCGTCACCGGTCTCCAGGTACAGGGCGAGGACACAAACAGACCTTGAGGTGACATGAGTAGATTGACGCTTTCCAGTACATCCAGGAAAAGCTCGTTGCGGCGATATTTGATGCCCTCACGCCGCCAGCCGATCTGCCCGGTCACCTGGCTGGTGATCTGAGACTGCTCCTCCTTTGTCTGAGAGACAGAAGGGAAAGACGTCATAGCAACCAACAAAAAACCCAACAAGCAGCGACTTCAAATTCCAGAGAGACAAGTATGAAATGCAGCACTGTATGGAAAGTGATGCATTTGCTTTATGAAAAAGGAAGGGAAAAAAAATTTAAGTGAGCATATTACCTGATGCTGAAGTGGCACAGTTGTGAAAAATGGCAGGAAAAAGAAAGATATTCAAGTAAAAACACAATTCGGTTCACAGCTTTAAAGTTTTAATCAAAGAGTAAACATGTCTTGCTTACTTGTCCCTTGATGCCCTGCTGGGTGATGAAGGTCTTCAGGGCACCGGTCTCTGAGTTCTGGGGGTAACCGAAGTCCAGGATCTCTGAACAAACAAACATGGAGAGACAACTTTTGGTAAAAGATAAGCGTTTCGACAGAGGGAACCTGAAACGTGCCGAAACAAACGAGCGCTGATCATACCATCCAGCAGCTCGTAGATGAGCACAAAGTTGTTCTTGATGTTCTCCTCGCTGATCTTGCCGAAGTAGGCCGTCATCACATCACACATTTTGTAAAGGAACTCGAACACCATGGCGGCGTTGACGTTCTGCTTGGTGACGGCAGCCAGCCATATGTTGGAGCGCTTGACGTGGAAGAAGCTGGTGCGGGCGATGTTGGTCACCGGGGACCGCACCTGCTGCCGGGCGTGAATCACGTTCACGCGGAACGCGTCCACCGCATTACGCCTGCAACGCAACGAATGGGAGAAAACGTATAGGTTATGGTGAAAAAATTAATCATAATAAAAAAAATTATAAAATCAACTGCTTTTCTGCATCCTGTGAAGTCATTTGGAAAAACAGTTTCAATTTTAGAATCGTATATTCATTGTTAGATATGGAATGTGTATGTCAACAGCAACTTTGATTGACAAAGCTACCCTGGTCAACATGAATCCAAAGAAAACAGACTGCTGCAAGGAAACGGCCAGGAAGTGGTGGTTGAGACAGTTTCATGGTCTGAAACACGTCTAGTCAAACTGAAAATCTGTCAACATCTAAATATGTAATTTGAGAGTTTGGTATGTTCAGAATTAGGGAAATAAATCCTGCATCATTAGTCATTGCCTTATGTGCAGGGCACAATGCAGTTTGGATTTCTAAGTAAGCATTACTGTGAATAACAAGTTTTACCAAGCTCAGCAATTTCTTTTTTTAGCAGTGCCTTGCAGAATTAGTCATACCACTTGAAGCTTCTCATTTTGTCACATTACAAACTTAAATGTATTTTATTAAAATTTAAAGTGACAGATCAACACAAAGTTCTGAGAAGGAAAAGTTTCATGGTTTTCAAATATCTTCTAAAACAAAATAAAAAATCCATGATGTGTGCGGTTCCTTTAAATTCATACACTCTAGAGTCAATATTTGGAGCCCGTATTTTACTACAATTACTGCTGGAAGTATTTTGGGCTATATCCCAACCAGACTGGCAAATTGTCAGTTTATACTCACCCCCCTAACCCCCTCCTTTACTAGAAAACTCAAACTCACTCAGATTGAGTGGAGAGCACTTATGAACATCCTACAAATTCTTAGACCACATCTAGTCTTGATAAAAGTACGCACAGGATGCATCAATTTCTGCCTCACGTCTCACATACAGACCAAACTGTTCAATTTTGGTTTCATCTGATTGGTGTATCTTCTTCCACATGTCTGCAATCTCTCCTACAAGTACTTGTAGAAAACTACAACCAGAGCGTGTTCTGGGTCTGTTTCCACAATGACTCTTTTCGCTAGTTATCCATAGAAGGCTGATTTTTAAATACAAAAACCTGCATGACCCATTCCCGTTTTCTACTTTACAACTTCGTCCCTCACATGTTTGCCAATAGTCAACTAGTGTTCTCCAAACATCTCACGCCATCTCAGAACAGCATTATTTATGCCGAGCAGAAATTAAATACAGCTGGACTCGGTTTAATCGGGTGACTTTGGAGTGCCGTCAGTTGCGCTGGATTTTATTAGGGGCTCTAGGAGTGGAGAAGTACATGTGCACGACACATTTCTGTAATTATATGACAGAAATTCTTAGCGTATCATTTTTTTTCCTACCCAATTATATGCAAGTTCACGGTGGTCAAGCATGTACAACCTTAATACAATACAATGAAGCTTGCAGATGCAACATAAAAATGGGGAATAAAAGCTCGAGCAGTGTGAATACTTCAGCAAGTCACTGCAGCAAGTCACTGCAGCTTACAATATGTAGAGATATTTATAAAAAGCCAAGACATTATAAATGAGATGGCACTGTATGAATTCACATTGTCTCCAAACACTGCTCCACTAACTTGAAGCAGAATTTAAGTAAAAAATAAAAAATTTAAAAATGTTTACCCCCCCAGATGACCGCTCTAGACTATACTGCTTAGCTAAAATGACACAGCAAATTTAATTTTATGAAATATGTAACTAATCTCCTTAATTTCTGAGAGAAGACAGGGCAGAGCAGAAAGAAAGCAGCGCTACATGAACCTTCATTTCTCATGCTCAGACTACATGCTACGATGCTGGCTCTGCTGATCAACAATTACACTCCTTAAAGTCAGTTGATTTGGAGCTTTATTTCAGTAAAAGGTGCTCTAATTATCACCAATGCATGAAGAGGTGACTCATGCTTACAAGAACCGCTGGGTATTTAACCATCGCATAAACGCTCATGCAGGTCAGGGATCACGGGGGCGAGAGGGTCATTGATCGGTGGCCATGAAAGGGAGGGGTCATGCTTTAAAAGCTGCAGGAACTCTTACCTATTTCTACATGGGGGGGCAAGATGAACAGATGGAGGAAAATGGTTAAACAATGGTTAACAGAGGATATATAGTAGAAAAACAAAGATGAAAGAAGAGGACAGACAAAAATGTACAAGACATTTTCGTGCATCATGTAGACAGAGCGAGGAAAAAAAACCCAGCATATTGTTCATGATGTCATATTTGGACGAGAATTTCTCCACTGTTTGGTTTATGCTTTAATATACAGGATGGTACTGTGTGCTTTACTGAATAGAACACTGCTGCCATGTCATTTCTAGCAGACAAGTTACCAAGCTCTTCTGCACATGTGAATTAGTATTATAGTAGTTTGAGGCATTTAATGGCGTTTTCATGCACAGATCTTTTGTCACACCTGAAGCAAACTAGTTACAAACCTCCATAAAGAACAAATAGTTATTTTAAACATTTCTACATGACACTGTAAGCAACTTAAAACATTCAATGGCATTTAAGTCGCACTCACCACCTTTGCAGTGGATTATTTGTCACTATTTTTTTTTAAGGGTTTCAGCACCACAACTGCTAAAAGCCAAATTAGTATTTTACATACGAGCTGTAAATACTTACATTTTTCTACTTTAATAAAGTGAAAAATGAAAGAAGAAACATACAAAATGTATGCTTTTCAGACAAATGAAGTGTCAAATCTGAAAGCAGATCATTTTTGGTTAAAAAAAAATAAATAAATAAATCAAAACAAAAAAAAAAATAAAACCTGATGTGACAGAGAACTGTGTTTAGAAGATTTGAATAGTACCTGGGAAATGGAATGCTCTGAGTTGCATGCTGATGGAGAATACAATAATTTGAGTGGTATTGTTGCTTGGAATTTAGTTTCCCACACAACAGCGCATAATCTTGTAATATGACGGTGTGGTTTGACAAACATGAGTGAACCAAATCCTTACATCAGACAATCGGAAAGGAAAACAAAGTGTGACCATGTGGTTCTTCCCCACTACTTATAACTTTATTTTACATAAAGTGCATCATTCGACTATGAGGACTGGTTTAAGAGAATACTTGTAAATTTAAATTTATAGTTGAACCTTGTCATTTGGAATTATGTCGTTTTAAACGTATTCCTGGCTTAGCTTAGCTTCTTCTGCTTCCCAATGACACAACAAACATTAATTTACACAGGTTCAGTGACATAATCCTCTGATCTGGGATAAACTCAAATCACTCCACCCACACATTAGCTTCTCACTGAAGTTTCCCAGAAATCTAGAAGCCTTTCCGCAGGTTTGCTGCTGCTGTGAAACATACCCTATATCATCTCGGTAAACGCGGGAGATGAGGACCTCCCCCTTGTGGTTGTAGATGAACAATCCTCCAATCATTGTGGCTGCTTCTCACTCCCAGCGTGCCATTGTGAAACCAAACGCCTCCTGAGAAGAGACAGTCATTAGGGAAGGAAACTGGCTAAGGGAAAAAAAGGGATGATAGAGAAGTGAAAGCAGTGAAAAGTGTGAGAGCAGCCAACGGTACAGAGAAGCATTTGTCCCTCATATCCACTTTTTCCATCTTCCTCTCCCTCACAAGTACACATCATCCCATTGACAGCCAAATACATCCTGCAGCTGCACCACTCCATCAGTGACTTTGTTTAGGCATCCATTTGCACACACCTAATTCCAATATTTGCCATCCACAGAACTACTTCTAAGAAAATACCTTGGTTTCCCCAAGGAAGATTAGCAGCAGATTAGCAGCCACCAGTTTGAGGCAGGTAGCTGGCTTTAAATCTACTCTCTTTTCACTTCCTGCAAAATGGTCCATAATCTCATGACACTAAAACTAAAATCAAATTTATGATTTATAACCCAAAGACATTATTTTCCATTCATAGCCTGTGCTGCTGTTTTACAACTGATTTGTATAAATTGAATCTCCGGACATAGCAATCTGTCCCACTTTAAAAAAAAATACATTTTCTGGCAAAGCGATGAAGGACATCCTTGAACATTTCTAATCAGACTTGACTTTAAAAACAAGACGTCACTTAAAAACACCACGGAAAAGACAAACATAAGATTTTTAGTAGCAGAACGAATAATTATCGCTAAACCAAAGGGTTTTATCGCGCTATCTCGCCGAAGTCAAGATGTCTGCTCATTCAGGCCATTCCGTAACGTTTGTGATTTTCTTCATTCTACTCATTTGCTTTTCTTAGTTAAGTAGAATCCCAGCATCATACAATTTATGACATTGACATTTATTTTAACACGAATCAACCTCAACGAAGGCCTGACCTTCAGTGAGATTTAAGTGATGGAGAACGAACCGAGAGGTAGCAGGCTAATTTAGCTAGCCATAGCAGGCTAGCTGTCGACACCGCCAAGCCAATCGGATTTTTAACGGGCTTCCGGAGAGAGGAACAGAAAATGACACGACAGGTTGTCATAAATCATTAAAAGTTATGAATACGCTTGTTACTTATGATATTGCAGAATTGAGAACACAGATAATGCATAAATTAGCCACATAACTGGCTATCTGCACATTTTTCTAGTAAATGAAAGAAATTGCCTCCTTTCCGTTATCACAGAGCTAACCGCTACTAGTAGCTGGACGTTAGCTGCTATCGTTGCTAATATTAGCATTGCTAAATTAAAACACTCGCCGGTTATCCCTGACCATAACTAGGCCAAGTTGCTTATTTTCACCGAAAGAACGTAACATTTCTAAACTTACCCCGATTATCCCACAAAAGCCGCCACTGCTTTACTCCCAGTTCAGCTTCGAGAGTCCAGCGTATTCCCAGCTCATTCACCCGCAAGCTTCGCTTCTTTCCCTGCTGATCTGGGAGCTGTCAGCTGACCCGCCGTCTTTACGCACCGCCGTTCCGCTGACAGGAAAAGGCGCGGCTGGAGCGCTGCATAAACCGCACCCAGACCAATTTATGATAAGCAAATGGGAGACTAATTAATTATTTATTAGCACTTAGATATTAGCCAAGGAGCTTATAATTATGCAGCATGGCAAAGCGTCCTGTTCTTACAAAAGGACATAACTTGTTAAATATTGAGTTGCAATTCCTCAGGCGAACCAGAGGGGGGCCTACAGGCTATTAACATTTAGTATTGAGAACAAGAAATGTCCCTTTCATGCGAAGATATTTAATATTTGGATATCCCCGCACTAAACAAGTGGTAGTATCGTCTTCTAGGGTTCTTACTGTTTTACTAATATTTTTCCAGAGATTTAGATTTGTCTCTTGGCATTTTTAATGTATAAATACTAAACGTTCCCATCAGTCTTATGATATACATTTATCACGATTTCTACGCTGAAACTGTAGAAACGACATATTTTAAGGGACGTGATAAATGCTGGACAGGAGGATGGGCGAACAGAATAGAAATGGTTGGAGAGGGACATAATTAAAATGACTGGGTGGTTAGATAATACATAAAAAGATGGATGCACATATGAGTAAATGACCAAAATAATGATAGATGGAGAAAAAAAATTGATTCATGGTTTGCAAATAAATTGATGGATAAAACATGTGAATAAATGAATGGAGGGAAAAGCAACGGAATTGGATGATTGGATGCAAAACATTAAAGTACCTTATTTTTTATTCCATCTCATTACTGTTTTTAGTCCTCGAGACCCTTGACTTGAATCAGACTTATTTAAGATTCTGAAACTGCGCAGGCAGCCAGTTGCATAGATTAAAAAAAGTCAACTTTTTTTTTCTTTTTTAGGAAAAGAAGCAACATCAACTTTAACACACAAGTTTTTCCACCTGAATACACAGAAAACAGTTTGCCCAGGGTCATTCAGTTCTAAGGCCAATTTAACTTAACACATACTGCTCTTTTTATACCCTTTCCCCTCCAACTTCCCCCATCCCTCACACACACACACACACCCATACATCTGCAAACCAGACTGCCCAACCTTCACATTCCTACTCTTGGACAGTCTGGAACCCACTGCTTTCAAATGCAAATATGACCTGAGGTAGCATGGGAAAAATAAGCCCAAGAAAGATTTTTTTTCCTTTTTTACCCTTACACACTGAATCACAAACACACAAAAGAAAGACCCCACAAAACAACACATTTTTGTCATAAAACTATATTTATAAATAAAAAGACACTTTTTTTCCTTGGTAAAAGAGTAGTGTGAAAGGCATGGTAAGAAATTTTCCACTATACATCATCATGAGACTGAAAGTTCTCTGGTTAGCTGATAAAATGCAACATTGTAGTGTAAAAAGGACTCATAATGTTCAATGCTGCTGTTAAGCTTCAAAATGAACCTAGTTGTGACCAACTATGTATATAATAAAACAAATGCAATATTACAGTAAAACAACTGTAATCCTACGTACAAAATTTCTCACTTCTTTCTATCCTTCTCTCTTATGCCAAGCAAATACTTTAAACATTTGAAACAAGGTTAAGGTTTAGTGTTCAGATTTATTTCCTTGTTAGAGGTCAGAGTGGGGACTAAAAGAACAGAGGAAAAGTCCTTCATCCTCTTTTTTTTTCCCCCAGACAAGGATAGGAGAGAGGGGAGGGCTGAAGAGTTAGATAAGGAAAGCAGAGCGGAGGTGGGAATAGCAGCACAAATGAAAACCATCCATGTGGATTTGAGCCGAGTCATCTTCCCAGATAAGTGTTTCCACCAGATCCCTCCCACTCCGGCTTTGTCCTTAAACAAACTTTCCCCCCCCTTTGGTTCCATCTTGAGAAAGACACTTTGGTTCCATCTTGAGCTTAGGGTGTTTCTTCACTGAAGAAAGTATGGGCATTACTACTTGGGAGAAAAGCACAAGTGATGAAGACATTTTTTTTAAGTCAGCATGCAAAACTGGGTTGGTTTTATGCTTTTGGAAAAGTTATCAAGACTTTGAGTTACAGCTTTTGCGATCTCTCCTGCCTCCGTTGACATGTCATGATGTCCTCCTCACCCGGAAGGAGATGGGAACATCTAACCTGCTACTTTATTACCAACTCCAACACATTGTCACATCACGTCAACAAAGAACTCTCCGGCGTTGCCCACCGCCATACGCAGGGACTGGCGAGAAGCAGTCAGCTCGGGAGGCACAGACGTCAGCTCTCTGCCTTGCGGAGCGCCAGGTGCAGCGGTGGACAGATGAGCGGGCTGGGGAGGCAGCCCGGGGGGGCCGTAGACAAGGCCTGGCCCGTAGGCTATAGAGTGTGAGTTGGCACTGCGGTGGCTGACAGAGCTACGGATGCTACGCTCACTAGGAGGAGCTACTGAGCGCTCGCTAGGAGCTCTGTGGCTCCTAATCTCGGACTCGCTGCCACTACCGCCGGATTTCCGACCCTCGTGTTTGCTGCAGTTAGACCCGCTGCTTCCTGTAAAGAAAGAATTAGAAAAGCAGACAATTAAAGTATGAGTTTTGATTTTGTTTCTATAAACAAGTAAGAGCAAATTATCTTGTGGAAACTCTTTGGACTGCTGAAGTTAATTTAGTCATTCATACACTGAAAAATCTCCGTAAAGCTGTTTTAAAAAGGTTTAAAATAAAGTATTCTTCAATTCCATTAAGATTCACTGACAATAAGAATTTCAGTACATTTATTCAGTGGGGTTGAAAAAAAGTCGTTAGGAAAAAACATTGGATAAGTATCAGAACTGACAAAACAATGAAGACCCTTCTAAGAAAATATGTAACTTTTTTTAATATAAGAGTTTATAAAAACTTGGTCTGGTTTATCGACCTATCACGCATAGTGAACAGCAGAGAAAGGAAGGTTGGAGAACTTCTTCAATGGTCACCGCAGCAAATAGTGGCATCGGAGTGACTTCCACAATGTCTGAGTATTTTTACCCCACTGGCAATAAACGCATCGTTCCCTTTAATCCTACTTGTTTTTATTTCAGTGGCTTTTTAATTGTTTCATAAACATTAGCTTGAACATTATATTGTGCTTCTACTTTATGGCATATTAAAGTTTGATTAAATAGATACACTCAAATAACAAGTTAGACACATTTTTCCTCCGTGCCAGATTGTAATAACAATAATAGAAGTCCATTTTCTATACTCCCTTGTCCCTTACTGGGGTTGGGAGGTGCTGGTGCCTATCTCCAGCTATTGTTTCGGGCGAGAGGCGGGGTCACCCTGGACAGGTCGCCAGTCTGTCGCAGGGCAACACAGAGACACACAGGACAAACAACCATGCACACACACACTCAGACCTAGGTACAATTTAGAGAGGCCAATTAACCTGACAGTCATGTTTTTGGACTGTGGGAGGAAGCCGGAGTACCCAGAGAGAACCCACGCATGCACAGGGATAACATGCAAACTCCATGCAGAAAGACCGGGGCCGGGAATCGAACCCAGAACCTTCTTGCTGCAAGGCAACAGCTCTACCAACTGCGCCACTGGACAATAATAGAAGTCTAACATATATATTTACATATATATATATTTTTTTCAAACTTTCCAACAAGTTCGTCTCATATTTCTGCATTCATTCAAATTTAACTCAATGCAACACAACATTCACAAAACAAATGCTGACAGCAAATAAGTAGCCTTTTAAAATGTCATAAAAACACACTCGGCCTGTTTAAGTATTGCTTCATGTTGCACATTTTAAATCACATAGCGCACCCAACCCCTGCCCCCAAAAAAGCAAACAGCACAACTAAGATGTTGTCTCCGTGGGTCCAGCTGTTGTTACTCAGGAAATATCTGAAAATCGCAAGCAGACGCCTCATAAAACCACAAAGTCTGGTTTTCCTCCCCCACACATTAAATACACAAAATTCCTGGACATAAATATGGCCTGTTTTTTTTTATTTTTTTTTATTATTTTTATAGGTTTTCCCTCATTTCTCACTCAGCTCAGTTGTGTCTCGTAAAGCCAATCAAAACCAGCGATCCAACCTGTAGATGTATTCATGGTATGAATACAAAAGCTATTCAATTTATGTAAGTGGAGCAGGGAGACAACAGGAAATTGGTTCTCAGAACTGAAATTAGCCACTTCTGTGGTAGACATAGCAGGAGTTAGACATCTAAAACGTAAAAAAATATATACTTTTAATATTTTGAATGTGGACATAAATTTCACATCAGATTGTCAAAGGAGTAAGAATAAGCCAAACAGCTTCTCCACCCTGGAAGAATAGGTGGAGGACTAGCTAGCAGGATGTTTACGTGCCACGGGTCTGCAACCTACAGCCACACAGCCAGAAGTGGCTCTTTAATGTTAACCTCCTCTCAGAGGAAATATGCTCTCGTGAAACTTGTTGGTAAAGTTTTTTTGGTCTGTCTGTGTGTGCAACGTTGGAGATGTTTTGCTGTTTTGTTTCTAAGTGTTTAGCCAAACTGAAGCCAAAAAGGTGCACTAAGGATTTTAAACGTTGTTGATCTAGACAGCAGACTAATTTGGAAATAATTTTAACAAGGTACATACTGATCTATGATATGAATGTAAACCTACATCTGTTTTTAATGCTGAACTGTACACAAACTGGCTGTGTGATTTGTGTGCTGATGAGAACCAGCAGGGTTTTTAAACTCAACTCACCACTGTGCTGACTCCCAGCGCTCCCAGCTGCTGGCCCCCCGTGGAAAGGTTGTGGCAGGTCGTAAGGATGTGGAATGGGAAACTGATAAGGCAGAGGCATTGGCCAGGGAGCGGCACCAGGGTGGGGCAGAGGAGGAACTGTGTCCTGGTCCGAAGCCCCTCCGCTAGAACCGTCGTGGTCGTGTAGTGAGAGGTGGGCCATATCTAACAAAAAAAAGAAAAAAACAATTTGATTTAGACTTCCACTGTGAGTGTAATATTACCACACACACACAAAAAAGCTGCATCTGCTTACTGCCACAAAGGTCCCCGAAGACATAGTAGCACTGTTCGGAAAAGGTTATCTTATTAACAGTGTGACGTATGTAACCGGCTTTCAGCAGGTTGCTGGCGTACTTCCGCGCTTCCCGACGATCCGAGAACCCTTCCACATGATGGAAGAGCCAGTCCACTACATCAGAGCCTGAGATGGAGAAGGCCAAACACATTTTAGAATCGCATGATAATGAACCTAGTCTTCACCGACTGAGTCACACAACATTCTTTACATGCCCACACTGGATTGCTCTGAAATCTCATAAGAAATCAAGCAAATATGCAAAAAGAGTGTTTAGGCACAACACACACACCTGAACTACAAACTAAACAGAAACAATCTAAAAAAAAAAAGAAAAAAGAATGATGTGAAGGGCAAAGGATTCACGGTTTTCAAGCATTTTCACAAAACGAAATCTGCAATGTGCGGTGTGAATTTGAGTCAGTGCTTTGTAGAATCATGACTATGCTCTGAATTGTTCCATTGTAACTGTGGCCGCATGTTCAAGGTCACTGTACTGTTGGAAGGTGAAACTCTGCCATACCTCACAGCTGCAGCCTCCAAAAAAAATGTTACCTGAAATGACTCATCCACCTTCCCATCAACTCTGAACAACTTTATCCAGTTAACACACCTTTCCTTTCACTTCACAGCGTTGGCCTATCACACACATTTGTGATAAAATACACTGAATCTTGTGTCTGAAACATGACTACATGTAGAGAAATTCAAGAGGTATGTATAAATACTTTTGTGAGGCGCTGCATGCAAACTGACACTCAACCATATCCCCCCTTCTATGATAAACATACCAATAAAGGCGTTGGCGATTGTTATCTTCAGCCACATCCTGTCCCGCACCTCCAGACCTGACTCTGGACAGGCCATGGCCTTAGCAACCGTTGCCATGTCGCTATGGATCGAGAGATGAAAGTCATCAAATCCTGCGAAACATAAGACAACAAATCTTAATAGCTTGCAGGACAGAAATATCAGCCAATATCATGTAAGGAACTGAGCTACATTGTTGTTTTTGTCCCCTCACAGTCATTCCAGAACCACTCAATTGTGTTATTGCAAAAAAATGTTTTGGAATTTGCCTTAAATAATGTCTGGTTTCCTGTAGTCTGAACTGAAATGGGATCGCTGGGCTGTTTTCATTGCGATTTTAAAACTAGCTTTGGCCAAACAAGCAGCTTAGAAGCTGCAAAATAACCCGATTGTAGAAAATGTATTTCTTAGAACGTCAATATAACTCATAAATCATTAAACTCGGGGCTCACCACATTCCAAGTTTTAATATTTTGATAAAGAATTGGGAAAAAAAGGCTGTAGCTAACTAAATCCACCCTGCAATATTAGACATAAATCTAACTATGCTGAAGGTGCCATAAATGTTTTTAACTGCAATATTTTTCTTTCTGTTAAACTTCCTTCTTGCTGCATTTGAAATAAAGCCAGCATTCCAAAGCAATGATCAATTTTTTATGACTTTTTATAATGTATGGTACACATGTCTCATCTTAGAGCGAAAATCTACAGAAATGCAACACCAAATCAAAAGCCGGTTGAAAACTTTGCAGAAAGAGGATACGTGTTTCTTCTGGAAACGAAGCCAAAACTTTGTTTTGGCTTTCAACGATTGCAGGGAAGATTCAAACTTGTGAGTTATAGCTCAGTTTGGGGGAGAGTTATTGAACAGATGGAAGCTTTGGGGCTGAAAACTGGGACAGCGAGCAGACTCAGGAATGCAGTTTAAGGGCGAGGCCACGCTTCGAGTCTTAGCAACATGTTAGTGAGAGATGATGCTACTGCATTACTAAAACTCAGAAGGTTTCTGATAGCAAAGCTGCTAAATAATCAAGCTATAGTATTTAAAACAAACCTGAAGCACCGCTTTTACATGATAGCAGACTATGTGGAGCATAAGCGGAAGTGACGACAGATGAATACAAATGCCCCAATAACAAGCCGCAGCAGGCAGCGGAGGAGGGTGATATGACTCACTTTCTGTCTCGGGAATGGAGCTGCTGATGGAGGAGCTGGTGGAGGTGACAGTGCTCATGGAAGGGCTCATGCCGTACGGAGGGTAAACCCCGGTCATGGCGGCTGTGTGGGACACCCAGGCAGCAGGGTCAATGGGCCGGATGGGCTCGCCTGTTGAATGTAAGGAGGAAAGCGGTTAAAGGCGGTTCGCTTTAATGTCAAAACAGATGAGTTGTGAAATCTAATTTGTTTCCCAAAGACATTTA
This sequence comes from Phalloptychus januarius, assembly GCA_902982915.1. Taxonomy (NCBI): domain Eukaryota; kingdom Metazoa; phylum Chordata; class Actinopteri; order Cyprinodontiformes; family Poeciliidae; genus Phalloptychus; species Phalloptychus januarius. Next base: position 8,361,078 of record CADWAE010000466.1, on the reverse strand, counting down.
ATTGCCAAGTAATTAAATTAAACCTGCATGTTCAATTAATTTGAAATAAAATAGCTAAAACATAAAATCGCAGTGTTGTTACTGTTGAAAATTGTGACACCCATTAACCCAAATTCCCCTCCCTCATGTGTTGTCCATCACCACAATGTCTCCCACAATTCATTTGGGTTTTAGCAGCTCAGCCATCACCATGTGCACTAGCAGACTTTCCAACAAGCCAAGCGCATCACTAGATTTCAAATGACACTGAATTACAACAGTCTATTAAATATCCCAGGCATGCAGTTCTTTACAATCACAATATTGCAAACAGGGAAATTTTGATTACAACTGTGATTCAACATGTCGACACATTTCCAATTAGAAAAAAACGTAACTCTTGCACCCTGTCCATCTATTTCCCAACCTGTCTCAAAAGAATAATAAAGGAAGAAACAACCACTCACTCCTGGGGAGAGCAAAACAGCTTCGAGGGTTCGGGTCCCAGCACTTTGCAACAGTCAGAGTAATGGGGCTGTTTGAAAACACAAGAGCATTACCACTAAATATAACCATTAGAAAATTTTCTCCAACTTTAACAGACTCCTGTTTTATGGGGATAATTATGTGGAGCGTATTAATGAAGGCAACTAACCCTGGTTTGTGCACGATATCCCTCAGCACCCGGACTGCGTCGTCGTTGCTCATATTCTCAAAGTTTATGTCATTCACCTATGCAGGGAACAAAGGTCAGAAAATTAAACAGAGTCAGGCTGTCTGCATTTTGCTAGCAGCAGTGTACACTCTAAATTACCACACAACAGTTCCTCGGTTGTGCCAGTAAATCCCACTGTGCAAAGTCATTATTTTTGACTCGCTGTATGTCTCAAAAGGGGCAACTACAGCATATGAGTTTGGGAAAGAATTTGTTTCCCCTGTAAACATAGTTTACAAGATACTAAGGGCTTGCTTAAAAGAAAATATTAAAAACAATTGCATTTCAGTTTGAAGGATTCAGGTATGGAACAATTATAAGGAGTTAAACCTGTGTTTTTCACTCTTTAAATAAAAAAAGAAGAAAAATAATGCACTAAACAAATAGAGTAAGGTTTGACTATGGTTATTTTCTTTTATGAGTTTGTCAACAGAGACTCTGCTGTTTTGATTATGGATATGCTGTATATGTATAAAAAAAGCAAAGGTAAAACAATCCAACTCTTTGGTTCTTGGCATTGATAGTAATTTAAATATATTTATCTAGGTCTGTATTACTTTTCCTTTTTTTTAAATCTTTTTTGCTTTTTCTTTAGCATTGCATGTTATCTTTTTTGCTAGTGCATGTAAATGTTAAAAATAATCAAAACAAATAAATAAAAGGTATAGATAACAAAAAAGAAGGCATACCCAGTTAAAAATGGTTGCATTCGGAGGAAAAACCCTGAGAAAATTGGTGATTTCAAACTAGATGCAGTCAACTAGTGTTATTACATACATGCATCTGATGCAAGAAAGCTCTTCTCTATTCAATATGTAAAGTATGCCCTCAAAACCTTCAGAAAAGTCATTTCTCTTTTAGTTTCTTGTACATAATTCACACCTGCAAGAGCATGTCCCCTGGCTCTATCCGTCCATCTGCAGCCACAGCTCCTCCCTTCATGATGGAACCGATGTAGATCCCTCCATCTCCCCTCTCATTACTCTGACCCACAATACTGATGCCCAAGAAGTTGTACTTCTCTGTGAAGGAAGGGAGAGAGGCAGGGTTTAAAATGTGAAAGAAGAAAGTGTGTGGTGACAGTCAAGTCTAAAATGAACATGTGACTTACCCATGTTAAGAGTTACGGTGATAATGTTCAGAGACATGGTGGAATCTGTGATGCTACTGAAAGATGAAGACTGCAAAGAGCGATTAAGGAAATTAATGAATAGCAAAAAAGAAACATTTAAATCTGGAGGGAATTTTCATCAAAACGTCTGTAGTTGTACTGCTGTGGTTTACTCAAATGTCTGTCTCACCCTGTCCATATTGGAAGCCTTCGGTTTCCGTCGGCGACGGCGATGTCGTCTCATTAATCTAGATGAGCTCTGCTCAGTGGAGCTACTAAACCTAAAAAGGCAATGTTTATTTTTTTTAGAATCTTACATATAACGGTGTACAAACTACAACTCTAGAATACATTAAAAGTATTTAACACTTTACAAAATTAGTCATAAACAAGTCGTTATGTTTTTTATGAGCAGCATTTAAACATCGGTACAGAAGCTGCAGAGTCAAAACTCACATTTTAGTCATAGTGGTGGCGCTAAAAGCCAAAACAAAGAAAAAACATGTTTTTTTTCTTACATGTACTTGTATCATAAAACTTTATATGCGAAGAGGAAACTGTCAATGCTTCACAAAAACTTGACAACAAAAATGTATCAATTTCATATGTTGTGAATAACAAAAGACAGTTACAAATTTACTTCACTCTTGTATATACAATTAACTATATGTCCTAAAATTACAGCGGAGGAAGCTCAGGACAGCCATAGAGAACCTCTGACCTGCTGGTTGCGTCATCGTCCTCTGAATCGAAGCAGGAAGTAGACTCCAGCTCACTGCTCATGAAGGATGAACAGCTGTCGTAGTCGGCTGCTCCGCGTCCCATCGTCCGTGATGAATACCCATTCTGCCTCCCTCCTGCAGCAGCACAGCATTTTAATTAAACATCAGAACTGAGCAGCAGCACTCCAGAAAACAAAAAACATAAAATAAGACATCTCTAAATGGATATTAAAGTGCCATGTAGTTTTTTTCCCCCAAATATCTACTTCGAGTTAAATTAAATTTAAAGCTTTTTGTTACGTCTAACATTTTTTTAAGTAATTGAATCACTTTTCATTGTAACAAGGTAACTATAGCTGTACGTACATCCACAGGACTGATACTGAATTTTGTAAATCCATACGAACTGTGATCAATAAATTAAGAGCTCAGCAGGCGGCAGGGCTTTCTGACCATGGTCGTTTGTGTGTTTCCGTCTCGGCCTCTCCCTGTCTCTGTCTCTCCTTTGCGACACAATGGAGCCGGTTTCTGTGTCATTGTCCAAGCTGTCCCGCCCGCTCGCTGCTTTCCCACTGAAGACGAAAGCAAGAGAGAGAGAGACTCAGACACAGAGCGACTCCTGGTCATTATCAGAGCAGCTGGGTCACTAAAATAAATGTTTACTATTAATCTCTTTTGGTTGAGATCATCCGTATGGAGAGAGGCTATTATGCAGAAATGACAGGAACTTTGGCTCCATTTGCGAGCACTGCATTTGTTTGACCGTCATGCCTGAATGGCCTATTTCAGAATCATATTACAGCACTGATGAGTTTCCTAAAGACATCTCCTCCCTTAATAAGTAAGCTGTTAAGAATATGGGGAAAAAACAAAAAAAAACATACAAAGCTGCCACATTTTATACTCTTACACAAACCCAGGGACAAAAAGATTAAATGTTCTTTCTTCAGAGATTAGGAAACAAAAGCCTGACTAGTTTTCTCAACCATGGCACAGAAAAAAAAAATCTAAAACAGACTAAATGGATCTGTCATTAAATATGCTCACTGGTAGGAAGGAGGTCTTGAGTCTCCGATTCCCCCGGTTCTCTCCAAAGGGGGCGTCTGCTCTAAACTGTCGGCCACCGAGCCTCCGTCCGTGTGAGCTTCATCTCCTGACACCAGCTATCCACAAACAGAGTAAAATCAGTCAGTGAGGAAAGGCTGCTGAGTACTAGTGTCCAACAAAGCAGTGTGTTAAAGATATTAGACACGCTTCTGTAAGATTGTTCAAACTCATCTTGAGTCGTTTGTCACATGCATACCATGTCTTGCACATTAATTTTTTTAATATACATTTACATTTTATTTTACAAAACATTTTCTAATGAATCTTACCTTCCCAAAAACAAGCATTCACATGCCTCAGATGACTTCACTTTAAGGCAAAAGGCAACTGATCAGACTTCTTGAGCACACCCATTTGGGTTTTCTCCCCTTTGTTTGCATTATTTAATCTTTTTTTGTCCTTCAAATCCTCTGACATTATGATATCTAAGAAAAAGATTGAACCTCGCAAGGTGAAAAGTAAAGCTCCAGATGAAGACTGTTCTGTTCAAGACAGAGCTGCTTAATATGTAAAACCTAAATTGTAACTTCATTACATGCAGCATCATCAATGCAGAGGACCGCTTACATCCAATAACCAGGAGACAATTATACACAAAGTGCAATACATTCAAAATGTGCATCTGACCAATTGAATGGACGTTTTAATTCCTACTAGTGGTTTGGATATTAGTGACCAGGATACTACAAAATACTGATATTATATCAGCGTTGGCAGCGTCTTGAAACAGGAAAAAAGTAGTGGAAAATTTTTTCACAAAGAAATTTGTTTCTAGAATCCTGTAGCCTTAGTGTAGAACCAGTAAATTAAAAACATTGAACATGTAATAACATGATGCGTTTAAGGAAAATGAAACGTAAAGTAAATTTCCTTTGACCTCAATTTGCACTGAGTGGAAAAACTCAGAGGAAAACCAGGTGCTGCAGATTAATAGAGATAACAGTTTTGAATCTGGCAGAAAATTACACATTATTCCCATTTATGAAAAGGACATGTCCTTAACCTTTATCTAATTTATTAATAAGCCAAAAAAAGCACACATTCTGTTATTTGATGCAATTATAGATTAAATAAAATATAATGGAGGTTTTTAGTTTTGATAGATTTATTGAAAATCATTTTTAAAATGATTTTCAGTATTTGACCTGCCAATCCCTGATCAGAGCTGATTGGAAGATCTGATTTTGATCTCTGGGCAACTGACTGGTGAATTACTAAATAGGTTTATGAAGAGGAAATGGGTGATCCAAAATGAGACAATGAATACTTTAACACTTATGTCAAAAAATGGTATTTACTAATGCCAGCTGATTGGCTTGTTTCTTGTGACGTCATCAACACATCTGTGCACAAGGCCAAATTTACAAATTTAAAATCTCATTTTGTAAGCTCTGTGTGGCTTTTTTCATTGCACACATTTTGAATGAAAAACAAAACAAACTAGATGGTGTCTTTAACGCCATGTCGGAGGCCAAGTTTTATTTTTTTCAACAAAAGGACTAACTGGAAAAACTTCAAAAATATTTTTCATGATAAGTTTAATTACTCAGCTGACAGTAAAGCACGGCATCATTCTGCTTGTCGAGCAGCGCTGAGATCTGCTGCCAGACTCCCACAGGACAATCGATCAGATGACTGAAACAACAGATGAGCGCTGCAGACAAACAAATGGATGTAGCAGGAATAACTCTGCGCCCGTTTGTGGAAAATTTCAGCAGCATTACGGAGATAAGCGTCGTTGTGCAAGTGTACAAAGGAGGATGTGTTTGCTTTTTTCAAATCCAGCCACACAATCTCTAAATGCGCTAATGAAAATGACCACAACAAAGGAGAACTAAACAGACAGCAGCAACTCTGTGTGGATGAATCTTAGAAAGAAAAAAAATGAATAAATAAAAGCTATAATTATAACCACATGGTGGGGCATTAACAAGAGGCATCAACCTCTTCCATCCAGACACAGAACAGTCTTCCTCTTTAAATTTACCCTCTCCTCCCTGTGAGATTCAATCTTCTCGTTAGATGAAGTGAAGTAAGAGGCTTTGTCATTGGGCATTTTCCTGCTGTCCTGTGATTTCACTTGCTTTTAATTTCATTTGGGCAAACCGGAAGGGAGGCTATGAACCAGCACCAGATGTACTTCTCAACACAGGAGAGTTACCGGTAGAAACTCTGAAGGACATAAATACCAAACGATGATCTATGTGTTGATTAGTTTGTGCTTGGAAGACGTTTGAAAGCTGCTGAGGGTTATTTGTTCATCAACAAGCTGAAAAGGAAATACTGTTGAGGGAAAAAGAAAAGAAGCATCTATGTGTTCATTCGAGGATCATTATCTGATAATAGCATTACTGCACAGATGCTTAAGGCCACTCCCTGGAGATGATATACGGTCATGGTTGGTGCACAACAGATGGTAATTACCGATACACTTCAATGGTACTCAATTACAACTTGAGCATGGTGAACAAACACACACACAAAGCAAACAAAACACACAAAACATACTCCAGGACTCATTCTGAGCTTACCCATGACACCACTCTTCCATTGAAGCAGGGCAGCCTCGCGTTGTCGTCAGAAATCTCCTCCTTTACCACTCTGCAAAGAGAGAGAGGCTTTTTTTCAGTCAAACGTTACTAATACAAAAACCATGAGTGAGTAAACATGAGGATGCATTTTCAAGCAATCAAGACGCATGATGCTTCCATCTGCCATAACAAACACTGAGGCAATTTTTGCTTTTTTTTCTTTTAAATTGTTGTTCAAAGTACAAGACCTCAGGCAACAAGAAACATTTCTTTTAAGTTACAAGTTCAGAAACTCCTATAAGCAGATAGCCCAGCTAATTCATAAGTAACACCAGCTTGTTGCCCTCATATGACACTAAAAACAGATGGGAAAAACTGATGTTAATCCAATGATCACTTGAAAACTACAACTCTATATAAGTGGATAGGAATTAAACATCTACATCAAAATGAAAGTAAATATCTCAGAAAACCTTATTGTGGTTATAAACAATGGGAAATTATTTTAGGACTAGTATGAAAAGTTGCTGCTCGTTTTAAAAGAGAAGCAACCAAACCATTTTAAAACATCTTCATTGTTTACATTTTTATGTAAAACAGAATCCAGTTTTTCATAAGACATGGGGTTGAAAAACAGTTCAGTAAGTTTTCAACTTGACTAAAAAATTGTTTCCATTCTGAATGTTACAAAAGATGTTTGAAAGTCTGTCTAGTAACTGAGCTGAAACTACTTGTAATAAAATAACTTTTGTACATTTTTATTCTGCTGGATCTTCAGTTTTGTATTTTATGCACACCAGATATTACTAATTTGGCATATCATTGCTATATTTAAACCATATCTTTTTATTTTATTTTTGCAACATGAACTAAATACCATCACAGCCAGATTTTAAAAAAATTATAAACTTATACAGTTACTCACATTCTGCAGCAATAATGTATTCTTACAGATGGCGATAAAGCAAAACCTAGACTTTACCAACGCTTTGCCACACAAGAATAAACTTGGCAAAAATTCAATGTTCCAAAAACTGTCAAAGCCATATATCCGAGGAAAAATATCAAATCTTAATGAAACTTTAAGCTTTCACTAAGTTTTGATAATGAAACTTAATGCCCCTATTAAAAAGGGGCACGTTTTTATGCCTTTGACATACTCAAGGGCATAAAAACTACATGAATATGTCATTAAATAGTCACAGTTCAGAGCAGAGGTTTAGCTGGCTTTTTTCCTGATTATATAATAAACAGGAATGAGTATTTCCCTCTTGCAATTTATTTTACAAGTTTTTGCCCCACCCTAGTGGGAGTTTATCCAGGGGCAACATTGGAAAACTGGCGCAAATGTTGCCAAAAATATTACATACAGTAATTCTTAGAATCTAGACAGACTCTGTCTAAAGGAGGATAAATTGCCCACTTTTCCCTGCTGTGTTTTAACACAAAAGGCCATGCTCATAAAGCTGCCAGAGAGATGAAAAGGACATTCCAGTGTCCAACTCTACATTCCTCTGGCTAATAGACAACAGCAGCAGCAGCAGCAGGGGCCTGCAGGTCTCACCGACTCAAACTGGCCCTGGACATTTTTGACACTAGCAAGTTAGCAGATATGCTTTCAATGCATGGACCTGCATCTGACAGTACTAAAGTCAGACCAAGAATCCACCACTCAGGTCAGTGACCACAATTTCAGTTTTGCCTATTACAGCTTTAAAAGTCATCCCAGTATTTTCTTCTGATTCGGGGGACTGCAACACCAAACTTGGTCAAACAAATTCGAGACAAGCAATGTAAACAAACGAGGTCTGGACGCAGAGCAGATCCGCGGTGGAAGCTAGCAGCTAACAAAGAAACGACAAGCTGGCAATGGAAAAGAAAAACGAGAACACAACTGGATTAGGGGCTGAATTAGTTAACAACAGCCTATTTCAGTAGCATAGTCATTAAGACAACATGGGGTCGTTATCCTAACCCCACGGTACACACACAATGATAATAACCCCCCCTTAGTTACCCGAAGTCATCGTCCATAGATTTGAAGAAGAACTTGTAGTTTGGCTTCTTCAGGACATTTTTGAAGTCCGCTAGCGTGACTTTGTCTGCAGGCACGGGAAGCTTCACAAGGTACGGTGTCTCCTGGTCGTCGAGGTGGTAGATGATTTTGGTTTCCCCCATCCCGGACTGTGGCTGTGGTAGCAAGGCAGGCTGGGTGCATCAAGCCGCGGGCCTGGCAGGCTCCCTCTCGGGCCCCGACTCCCCGTTGCGCTGGCGGCGGCGGCTGGGGCCGCGGTTCTCCGGTGTATCTCCGGTGTATTCGTGAACTCGCCGCTTTTAGTACTGGTTCGGGTTTTTTTCCCCCCAGTGGCAGCTCAACAAAACGACTAAGCACTGAAAAGAAAGGGGGAAAAACTTGCTCCTCCACAAAGCGTCCCAACACTATCCAAAAGACCGAACAACGGCTGGTTCAGGTTCAGTTAAACTCCTGATGTGTTGCAAAAAGGTTAGGGGGAAATATGAAAAACCAGCTATGAAACTGAAGCAAAACAAAGATTCTCAGAAAGGGTGGCTTTCCCTTCTTCGTAACTGTCGAGCTCGGTACTTTGTTGCACACGAAACAGTAAAAAAAAAAAAAAAAAAAAAGACGTTGAAGCTTGTCCCAGTGGGGCGCCATCTACAGGTAAGGAGGAGAGCTGCAACAGAGTGGTCTGACTAAAGATGGTGAGTGTAAGAAACTTCATACATTAAAAAATAAAGTGGCTTTTGAAAGACCTTAAAAATTGATACCATAATAAATCATTTTCAGTCTTTCTCCTACTCTTAATGAGACGTACCCTATACAATTAAATTATAAAACAACTATTTTTTAGGGGAGGGAGAAATATTTAAAATCTACAATAACCTGGTTGCTTATATGCATAGTGTGAAGCTACTATTTCCTCAAGCCAACTTTTGATTCAATATCCAGCAGGGCAGGATATTAAATCAATGTTTCGGCAGTTTATTTTTAAAGCAATAACCTGAGACCGGTGGTAGCTATTTAAAAATGAGCTACTTTCACATCATACTTAGCTCAAGAATGTCATTCTAGTTTTGAAAAATATGCCAGTGATTTAACAACTGTATCCTTAGACATTAATTCACCAACATGCATTTGAAACTTGATCATGAAACAGAGACAAAGTTTTGCTTAAGTTTCATTTCATGAGAAAATAATTGGAACACTTTTAGTGATACAAAATGACTGGTTAATTTTTCTTAGTTATCTAAATGGGTATGTGGCTTACATTTGGTCTCTATAACAAGTTTTAAAATGGAGTACAGTGCCTTACAAAAGTATTTATACTCCTTAATCTTTTTCAGATGTAACGTCACATACTTTGGTGTTTTTTGGTTTATGAAGCAAAAGAAAAGACCGGAAATGAAATAGTTTTTAGATAAACATAGATGTGCAAGATAAATCTGGTGAATAGTGTAAAATAAATTGATTACAGTACATGAAATAAGACTCTTTAATCAAAGGAGTGTGATTATTTTTAGATTGTTGTATTTAAACTACTTTTAAATTTACAAGTTATGAATTACTTTAAAAAGGGAATGACGATTCTGTTTGAAAAAAGAAATTATTAAAAGCAAAATGTTAATATATACAGCAACCAAAGTTTATTGGATTTATTCAACATTGACATAACATTACAGAAAAGCGCAGAGGAAAAGCATAAATGAAATTAACCAGTAGATTGTTAATCTAAATTTTCATTTGATAAAGAGTGTACAAAATGGAGCAGCTGTGGGCCCTCTACTTTAGTTCTCATTCAAACATTGTTGATGTGTAGTTTTCTAATAAAACTGGCAATGACAACATACATCTTTTGATACAAGTACAAAAAAAAAGGGAAGTTGGTCTCTTTTGTTTAAATATGATCTGAAGAGTGCGGAGGAAAAGGACGGTGGAAACTTTAATCGTCTAGAAAGTCGTCATCGAGGTTAACGTCTGTGGTGTCGATGTCATCCAGCTCCATGTTGTCCAGGTCCACTTCCAACTCATCCAGAGTCTGCAGAGAAACCCAGATGAAATGTTCTTCACTTAAGATGCCCTATATACATTGTACTATGCAAATGTGAAAGGAAGAGAAGAAAGCCCAACCTTCTCTTTCTCCTCCTGCTCCTCCTCCTCCTCCTCCTCCTCCTCCTCCTCCTCCTTCTCCTTCTCCTCCTTCTCCTCCTTTTCTTCCTCCTCCTTGCTAACTGCTGCTTCAGGAGCTGCAGGTTTGGGCTGTGAAGGCATCTCGAAGGCCGCTGGCTCCGAGCTGGACTCATCACTCTCTTTTGTCTGCCAAGGAAGGCGTGATGAATGATCAGAGACGAGAAATTTACCGAGGGCTCGACTTTTAGGCTGCCTATTGGCAGAGTTCTACTTTTGCAGATTACAGAAGGAAGACTTGTAATTTATCATTTTAAGAGATAATGGTCCTGTAAACAAACCTGGGGCACGAAGGGAACAAAGGTGCCTTTGGGTTCGTAACCCTGAGCCTCCTCCAGAATATTTCTGTCTTCATTGGGCTTAAAATAGAAAGAAAGATAATTTTGTTACATGATTAGCATCCATTTCACCCAATTCTCAATCATTCCTCGCCCTACAGAGCAAGACGCATGGCTTCCTACATTTGCCACCAGCCGTTGGACTTACTGTAACAAGTGGATAGTCTTTGGCGGGCCTGGAGCTGCCGATGCAGGTCTCTCTCAGGTAATGTTCAGCTGCAAATGCTTCTCTCAGCCCTGGGAACAAATTTTCATACTCTGTGGGGTCTGCCAGTGATTCAGCAGCCTGAAGTGGAGATGAAATAGACAAATATTGAACTAAAATACAGCAGAAATATCAGAAAAAGGAGTTTCATTTTAGCCATTTAAATGATTTAAAAAGATGTGGTGGTGGTGACGGATCTGACCTTCTGGTTGACTTTAGCCAAACTCTCCCTCCACAGTTTGACCACTCGGGACACCTGGCTGGGCAGGTATGTCCGCGCCAGGAACGCTGCCTCCGGTAGCCTGTTAGTCTTGATGAGGAGCTCCAGACACTGATCCAGTCTGGAAAAATAGATTGATATTTTTAAAAAATGGTGTTACAAAGGCAGCTACTTTTTAAGGTTGCACAAGTATCACAATACTTACTTCCCCTGAAGGAAGTACGTCATGAAGGCCACGTTGTTCTTGCCGTCTCTTTCTGCCCCTTCGGCCAGCTTGCCCACCATGGTGGCGTTCCCTGAAGCAGTGGCGAGAAGAAGCAGGCCGCCGTAGTCCTGAGCGTGGTGCAGGCACTCCTGGGCCAAGCCGAACTGGCACTTACTGATAGCCAGCTCTGCCAGCTGCTTCCACTTCTGCTCAGACTACAGAAAAGTCAAAAAGACATTTATTAGCAATGGACTTGATGATATCAATCGAAATATTAAGAAGAATAGCAATAAACAAGGTTTAAAACTATGTAATGATGAGTTTGTTCCTACTTCTGCTTCCACAGCCAGCTGGTAGGCGATCTTCAGCTCCCCCAGTTGTAAAGCCAACTCAAACCTGTGCTCCGGGTCTGTAGACACCGCCAGTGCCTGCTGTTTGAAACCCTGAAAGGTAAAAGGTCATTTTATTTATATAGCACATTTTCAGCAACGATAGCAAAATGTGCTATTTACATTTGTAAAGCAATGCAAAGTACTTTACAGGAATTACAAGGAAATACAAACAAAATAACAAACCAGAGGAAAGAGCAGAAGAAGAAAAAGCTAATAATGTTGATCCAAAGTAAATAAACTAGATGCTCCTATTCAGGGTTGGTAGATAAGTATAAGTATTCTCTGAACTTTCTAAGTATGCTCTAAATTTGTAAAAGTAATGAGTTTCTAAGTAATAATACAACTAAGTGTTCCTGTTCTGGAAGAATTTTTTCTGGATTTTCAATCTGCTGTAATTGCTTTTCGAGGTTGCAATAATATGAGTCTCTCTGCATCTGAACAGTGAGTACTCTACAGTTTCTAAAATATAAGCTAAAGACTGACTGATAAACTAGAGTCTCTGGATCCCAAGTTTGTTCTAATTCCTCTCCTGGGTTAAAAGTGAGTGCTCCACAGTTTCTAACAAAATAAAATAAAAAATAGGAAAGGACACATTAGGGCACATGGCAACATTCGGATAAAACAAAGACATGAGTGAAGGCAGTGACATCACAGGGCCATGAAACCACGTTGTTCAGCCTCCCAGCAGAAGCCCGATAAAGGTGTTATCAAGGCATGAAGGCCTTGAGAGCTCAGCTCCACAGCTGCATGGATAACAGGAGGGGGTGAGGTGGGAAGGGGTGTTATGTTTACATGTCTTCAAGGAGATTGCAGCCCTACCAAGGCAACACGGGAAAAGCCCATTCAGATACAAAATGTCTTAGGTCGGGTAGATTATACATTTCAATCTTCCCTAAAGTCTCACCGATATATCTCAGTTCCCAGTTATCCAAATTAGAGACGAAGAGACGAAATAAACCAAACGCATCAGGCTATAGAAAAACAAAGCTCACTTCATAGAAAAAAAAAAAAAAAAAAAGAAGGGCTGCAACTAACGAGTATTTCTTTTACTGATTATTCTATCAATGATTCAGATGCCAGCTGTGCCATTTAAAAATGGCACAGCTGGCAGATTTTCCACTTAAGCCTTTTCATAAAATATAAAAAATTGTATTAAAAAAATTAATTAGTTGCTAATTATTTCAAGAATTGATTCATCACAGTTAGTCTGATGAATCCTTTCAGCCCTAAATAAAAATGGTGGTGGAAAAAAAAAGACACTTAAGTGTGTAAAATGAACTCAGTTATCTGTAACACTTGTGAAAAGCATTCTAAGGACTAAATTATTCTTAATACACATTTCTTACAACTGTTTTTTTTCCTATTTGCTAAACGTTTACTCCAAATGCACAAAAAAGAAAAAAATCTGGAGTGTTTCCCATCTGCAAACACTTGAATAAAAAGAAATTAGCCCTGACTGAATCGTTTTACCTGTTTCTCCAGGAAATGTGCCACCCTGGTCCGCTGCTCTTTGGGGATGGTAGGCAGCACCTTGTCTGCCATTCCAAAGTCTCTTCTCATCACTGCGGTCTGATACTCCAGGACAGACACCAGCAGGGAGTAGCTGACAATGTTGAGCTCCTTGTCTCCGAGGTAAAGACGGTCGTCCTTCGGGATGTAACCCAGCAGGTACATGGTCCTGCAGGGAGAATAAAAAACAAAGAGTGATGAAGACGTCTGGATCATTCACAGCAGGGGTAAAAGTATATTTTTGCATTGTCCCGTCCCAAGACGACCTAATGTAAGCAATCGGTCCCACCTGTCCAGATGTGCAATTGTCACAATCTCCCCTCCTACATAGTAGTTGAGTCTGTTGACAGAACTGGTGTAGATGAAGCAGTCTCCAACCCAAAGCCCAGTCTTCACAATCTCCTGGATTTCTCCCAGGACCTGGTCACATATCAATACAAATGAATGTTAGACATTTATAATAAAAAGGTTTGAATTATTACAATGTTTAAATATATGATGTATCAGGCAAAAGAGGGTAAGGTTTTTTAAATATTTCCTCTGGTATTGTGCATTCTCGTTATTTTAAAAAAATCCAAAGATCTTCATTCTAAATACCAACAATAATTTAAATACTTTGCAACCCTGAGGACAAAAATCTATAACTAATATAAGTATTGTAGTTGTAATTTCAGCAGCTCCATTTACTTGAAAACTCTTGAGATTCTCTCTTCTGTAGACAACATGGCGACGTTGTAAACAGTAGAAACAGCAGCAATGAACAGTGATTTGGGCAATTTATCACAGACAGTAAAATAAATGCTCCATAAAAGGAAATTCATTCAAATGCTGACCTCAAAGGCATCTTCAATCCCATCTTCTGTTACACCCTCATTGTTTTCCTGAGAGGCGGCTACTTTTTCTGCCATGTAACGGAGAATGAAGAAGGATTCCTCTGTGGCAATGCAGACCAACTCACCAGAGTCGGACCAAAAGATCTAGATAAAATATGAAAGAGGAGAAGGGAAATAAATAGAATAAAGGAATGCTCCAGGTATATTTCTAAAAAAAGCATAAATAAATAAATAAAATAACCAGTAAGAACATGAAAAACACAACGGAAGAAGTGTAATTTTAGATTTATGTGGATGATATGAATTTATTTAAGCCTAATGTTGAGCTAATGACTTTAAAGACCCTGCAGAAACACTGTTATTATGCAATGCAAACAGAAATATTCCAAAATAAAAAAATAGGGAAAATCCAGGAAGCGAATGGCTTACGTGCTTGGGCTGGATCTCAATGCGACGAATTAGCTCCGTGTTCTCCCAGTCATAAAATGCCAGGCCGTTCACAGACCTCACCCCGAGTAAGAAACCCCCGTAGATCCCTGAAAAGCAAACATATTCAATGAGTCAAATCTGTTTATTTGCTTCCAAAACCACAAATCTGGCAAGAAACAACAACTGGATTACCTTCTGCTCCAAAGTCGGGCTTAAAGGATTTCTTTTCTTTAAAGTTTTTGAAGATTTTGACAATACTGTTGCTTTCTCTGATGGCATATCTGTTACAAAGCACACATTTCATTGGATGGTTGTTAACAGCTATCCAGTGAAAATAATATGCACTGTTCAAACTGTGAATACTCACTCGGATGAGTCATGGGCCCAGACAAACTCCTGAGCTGAACCGAAGCTCTTGTTCCTCAGAGCCATAGCGGTATAGATGATGTACTCCCCATCGCCACATACCACAACAAACCTGGTACACACAAATTAGCAACATATGATCAAAATATTTTCTTTTACATTCAGCACTTTCACCAAAAAACACAAGAGGCTGTTTTGTACCGTCCATTCGGGTTATGCTGGATGGTTTGAGGGTAAATCTCACAGCTGCCCATATCTTTGACAGCCAGCGGCAGTCTCTCCCCGTCCTTGATTTCAGCTTCACCCATGGCCTTCAGGTTGGCTTGCTGTATTTCGCTGTGTTTAGCCCAGATGATCTTCCCGTTGGTGTCCATAGACATGGCTGGCTCCTCCCGACCAACCTAATCGAAATATTAACAATGTTAGAATAATAACAGCTTTCTCTAAACAACTTTTCCCATTCACTCACTTTGATGATGATGCTGCCTTCGTCATATCCCAGTGCCACATTGTTGGATCCTCTCAGACCACACACACACCACACTCGCTCCATGCCGTAGTTGAGTGTGCTTTCCAGGCGGTATGTGCTGGAGTGCCAGATTCGCACCGTACCTTAAGAAAAAAAAAGAAAGAAATGTTAATCAGCGATGAATTGGTCAACATTAGAAATGCGGGTATCGGTGTGTGTGAAGCTGAGAGGGATTTCTGCGCACCATCCTCGGATCCTGTGATAATTATGGGCAGCTCAGGGTGGAAGCTGACACAGGAGACATTCTGGGCGTGGCCCTCCAGAGTCTGAACACAGGTCTTGTTCTGCAACAAATTGAAATATTAATATAAAGAAAAGATATGTGAAGAAACACAATTTTTGAGTATTGGATGTTGAAATCTTTGTGAAAAAAAATCAAGTAAACATTTTTTAAATAAAAACACACACTAAAAAGATTTGTTGGATAAGTTTTCTAACCTGGTAGTCCCAAATCTTGACCTGGCGATCATCGGCACCTGAAATCAGGTAGGGCTTGTCTCCTCCGCTGTAGTAGTCGATGCAGTTCACTCCTTTCTCATGACCCTCCAAAGTGAAGTTGGGAGAAGAAGAGCCCAGCTGCCAAACCTGTGCAAGACAAGCATGTGCTAAATTTTTACAAAGTGCTCCCTAGCAGATGGTGAAATGCAATCTGATCTGGGTGTGTCACAGCACATTCAACAATAAGGTGTAATAAGTACATTGTTTAGAGAATCTTTGATTGGTTCTGATCAATACATAAAAAATGGTCAAATAATTATTTCCCGTATTCAATAAATATTTCAAAACTAAGAACTCTCACTACGTTTATTCATTAAAGATATAAAGCAACTGTAGGTACTTTGATGCACCGTTGAGGTTAAAAAAAAAAAAAGAACAAAATAAAAATAATGTTAAGGAGTAATATTATGCATTCATAGAAAAATTGGGATTATCTTGTAAATCTCTTGTTTTGTTGGAATCAAAACTAACACCTCCTAATCTGTCAAGATGGGAATCAGGAGTTCTGCATAAGGCCAAAAAAAAAAGTCTGATCAGTGCATTTATGTTTACATCAAATACTTCAGAAGCATTTCAGATAGGTATGAGATGTCATAACCAGGACAAAATATAGATCAGAAGCACAACAGTCACAGCAAATATAACAACTTGCTCGTTGTGAGTCGCTTACCTTAATCGTTCTATCCAATGAGGCGCTGGCAAACTGGTTGTTGTCCTTAGGGTTGATGACAATCTGCATAACATAATGAGTGTGACCCTCAAACACTTGGCTGCACGTCCACTTCTTTTCCCAGTCCCACAGCTTGATCAGCATATCATCTGCACAGACACAAAAACACAATCATCCTCATGTGCACAAAAATATACACAGAAGAAGCCAATAATGTGCCTTAGTCAATAGCCTACCACTGCTGGTTAGGATGTACGGCTGGGTTGGATGAACAGCAATGCATCGGATATAGTCAGAATGGGCCTCAAACATATGAACCCGCTCCAAGGTGTTGTAGTTAAACACACGGATCTGCATGTCATCCTGTTAGGACAGAAAAGAAGCATGAAACCATAATTTAATACACAGTATGATGTGGAATAATTACTATCCACTTTAGCTGATATCAATAAACAAATAAAAATGTTTTGTTGTTAGCATGTTACTCACTGCTCCGGTGATGACCCAGTTCTTCCTGGCCACAAACTTGGAGGCTCTGACAGGCAGGTCACACACCTCAAAAGTCTTGACCAGAGTCTAAAAATACACACAGTGACCATAGAATGCAATGTTATCCGCTTTGTCTCCAATACAAATAAGATAATTGTTTAGAGCAACATTTTATCAGGATGTACTGCCATTATATTTGCATTACTCGAAAAAGTGCATCTTTTTGTGCAAGCCGACTCGCTGATTTCTCTTTAAATCGTTGTCATACCTGCGTTTCGTGGTTCCATACGCAGACGCTGCCGTTGTAGAGACTGGCCAGCATCCATGGCTCGGTTGGGTGAAGATCGACACTCTTTACTCGGTCCGACCGGGCTGTTAGCCTCCTCTTAATGTCCAGCCTCAGAGGCTTTACAGATAAAAACAATAATGTGATTCCATACGCTGAGAAAACTCACTATACAGGTAAGAATCGGAATGTGATTTGTATCAACAGTTAGCGGCTAATACTGAACATGAAGGACTTTACACGACATAAATGATTTTATTTATATGCTTTATGAGATGAAAAATACGAAACCTAACTCAACCAAGAAAGGTTTTATATTTAAGACCATTTAAGGAACCATTTAAGCCTAAGCATTTTTTGGAAAGTTACCTCATATTAACTGAAGCTCATTAGCCGCTAAGCTAACTCCAAGAGACTATTTCCATTTGACATTCCCTCAGCATTTTTAAACTTAATCGAGTATCTCAGCTGAAATATATCGAAACAATGCAAACGCATATGCCGTTAAAATGGAACTTACCATGTTTTATCCCCGTGTTATCGCAGTTTGATTTAATAAAAACGTTGCTAGCACTTCTATCGGGGGTTACAATTCCAGTGAGCAGTGCATTGGACACTGACGTGGAACTTCCTGAAAGAAAATCTCGCGAGAATTGTGTTCTGTAAATGGTGACGTGACATGTAGGCTTTTTAAATGACGTTGCCACAGTGGCAAATATGACTGATGTTAGTTCTCAGTATCAGTATATTTGTATCTTAAAGACATTGTTCTATTAGACATTATTACATTGAAACACCAGTCATTCATAAGTTTATACATTTACTTCAGTCTATTATTAAAAAATGTTGACCTGGGTATAGAAAAGCTTATTTATGGCAGAGGCAGAGAAAACCAGGTATACAGCTTATGCTTGTAAAAGAATTCAGGTTTTGCTCAAGACAAGCCAGCTGAATGTTTTACGGGGGTATGGGACAAGTCTCTCATATGGGCCTTCTGTAACAAGGCAAAAATGTATTAATATTTATGACATCATTAAACTGTAACTCTGCTGGGACTTCAATTAAACATCAATCCATTTTCTGTACACCTTTGACCCTAGTGGGGTCTGGAGAGGTACTGGTGCCTATCTCCAGCAAACGTTTCGGGCGAGAAGCGGGGTCACTCTGGACAGGTCGCCACTCTGTCAGGGCATTCAATTGAACACCTGTGCTTTATTAAGATGAGATTAGATTGAGTTTTCCAGTTGACTTTCCTCAGACTATTTTTTTTGTGGTGGTGGTAATCTTTCTTTTCCAAAGTCCTTTGGAACCTTATTAGAGTGCAAAGTGTCATATACTCTTTCAAAAATTGTAAGATTTTAAGCAAAAACCTGCCAGCCCCTGACTGAAAACCAAAGGGCAGGATTAAGGTCTTTCAACAGGATGATGATCCAAAATGGTTGGGAAAAGGCTAACCTTTTCAGTGGTCATTTTACACCTAAATGTTTTAAAAACTTGAATGAGCATGTAGAGACCCCATGAGGAAAAACATGTGTCTCCAGATGAACTGGAGAAATTGTTTAAATAGGAATAGTCAAGGACTCCTATTTACAAAATTGACACTCTCTGTCAATTGTACATAATGTGTTAAGATCCAACCTTCTGATTTGCTAAGGGGGAAGAAAAGAGATAGATTTCATGTATTTATTTAGCTAGTTATTTTTTTATATTTATTTATTTTTTTGCAAATAATTGTGCTCAAGTGAAAGGTTGATTTTTTTCATGTTTTGCTATTAAATTACACATTTATGTTGAGGGCTTCTACTCATCTGTACTTATAATGATTCGTAATGTTGTGTAAGCATTTCTGGTTCAGTGCAGGGTCAACTAATTATGGAAAAATAATCCTGCATGATACAGTTTAGAACACAGGAAATTCATTGTTTGCTGGACAATCTGATTAGAGAAAAGCTTGCTGATTAAAAGTGGACAACTTGTTCAGCTGAGCTGCTGCAAAAACTCTCATGTTCG
The DNA here is from genome assembly GCA_902982915.1 of Phalloptychus januarius. Lineage (NCBI taxonomy): Eukaryota > Metazoa > Chordata > Actinopteri > Cyprinodontiformes > Poeciliidae > Phalloptychus > Phalloptychus januarius. Next base: position 8,341,730 of record CADWAE010000466.1, on the reverse strand, counting down.
ATTAAATTGTGGAAGCTTTGCACACTTTACAGATGAAATAAGTGGTGTCAAATGTTAAAAGGGAATACAAAGTAGCAGCATAAGGAGACTTACGTTATAAAACTGAGTATGCAACGTTTAAAAAGAACATTTTATGGAGACTAAAATGTTAGCTCAGACTTGGTTTTGACCCCAGCCTCACATCATCATCTTTATTAGCCTAGAAAACCAGAAAGAGAAGTCAGTGGCCCTCTGGGGAACCACAAATACACACAACCTACAGGTCAAATCGTGGCAACATGAGAAAGCGCATGAAACCACAGGAGGCAGAACAACAGTACAAGAGGCAAAAGCAGCAAAGAATGAACAAAAGATTCTGGCACAAACTGGAAAAATTAGAGTTGGCAATGCAAACAGTGAGCTACAATGCCTACTCATTTGGAGCCCAGTATGGGCAGAGTGGTTGCCTTTTATTTCCATAATCTGAATGTGTAACTGGAGACATGCTCTGTTCTGACAACTGTTCACTTCAGTGTCAGATCAAGAAAATGATGGTATATAATCAAACTTTATTTTAGCACACGGTTTCATTACCTTTTTATTACAAACATTGCAGCAGTTATGTTCGTTATGTTTATCTGTCATATTTAATATTGGATTATGACACCAGGTTAGAGCATGGAAAAAAACAGAAAGCCAATTTTCACTATAGATTTTTTTCCTAATTATGTTAATCAATAAAGGCAAATTCTAATGGATAAATGAATGAATGACTCATGTAGCGTGCTTTTTGCATCTCGGCAATTTTCTCATTTCAGTTTTGCTAACTTTTTGCATCTTTCTGCTACTGCAGGTTCAGAACAAGCCTCTTTCTCCCAATGCTCATTTAGCATAGAGGAAAGTTCTGGTTCTAGAAAAACTCCTACCACACCTTCTGAAACAAACAGACTTATCTGCAGTAAATTGCATGTTCATTGTTCACATGTGGCTTTTTATATCTTTACTATTGATTTAAACATTTTGAAGTAAAAGCTTTGACTTTCACTTGACTTTTTAGAAGCATTTCACTCAATAGATATGCAACATGACCTGGGGACACATACATCATTTGATTTAGAGTCGTGACCCCCAGCTCTGGACATTGGTAAAATCTCCAGGATGGTGACTAGTAAGATTAGCAAATTGGAGACCATGACAAAGGGATCCAGACACAGAAATGGACACGTGACACTGTTGAATTTCAGCTGCTTCATTTATTGATGAACTCCTATTAATATCAACTGTACACTCTCAAAGAATTTCAGAGAAATACACTGTGCACACCCCATCTCATTCGATTCTTATACTGGGGACTGATTTGATCAGAGCAATATGGTCTGCTCAGATGTCATCAGTTTACATCAAAAACATCTTCATTTCCACTACACCTTTTCTCAATCTGGCTCAGCTAGCAGTGTGCAAGTGTTCAGCTCATCTAAACCTGCTTATCAAAGTATCTGCCCTGAGACAATAATACAGTATTACTTCATTGTTTCTTGCCTCCCCAGCTTGATAACTAAGGCAACAATTCAAATTGAATACAGTAAGTAAGTAATTGTGAAATCAATGTAGGTAGCAGCAGGGTCAAAGTATGCTGGATGTTGCAAGGGGGTGAATCTGGTGTGTCTTTTTGAGCCAGTTTCTGTTGGATCACCCTGTGTTGATGAATAAGGCCAGTTTAGGTTTTCTTGAAAACCTGCTTGCAAACAGCGCCTCCAGCTCTCAGCTCCTGCAGAAGAGGAAAAAAAAAGAACTTCAGTATTTATAGATTTACCGACAAGAGGCGATGTTTCCCACTGACAATGTCAGCTTGAATTTCACAATAATTTCACCATTGACCCAGACTAAACCCCATGCTTTTGAATTGGTGCAGTGACTGCAAAAAAATATTGATATTACTGATAACAGGCAGAAGTTGGAACGGCAGCCCAAAACATAAAAAAACCCCACTTGAAATAGGTATTATAGTATAGTTCCACAGAGTTCCCATTATTTTTCCACATAATCTTGACAAAATCCTGGATAAATGTAGCATAAAGACACAAGAAAAACAGAATAATTTTTAACTCACAATATTTTTTTAACAGTTTTTCCTGTACAAGTCAAATGTAAAAACAAACCATCTATTATATCTATTAAAAAATAAATGTAATACTTTTTGTCATTCGGCCATGCATCTTTTCCCCTTACTTTCTAATAAATCTAGATTTATAATCAAAAAATAAATACCCTTTCTTTTTGTAAAAGAATTATGTTTCATCCATAATCTTAAACCAAATAAATAGACAAATAAATAAAAAGTTGGCAGCTATAAAACTACTTGATCCATGTTAGAGCATTCAAACAAATTCAGCCATTTTTTCTGAAAAACTATCAAACCCACACGTCCACTGAGTGAAATAAATCAATAAATATGGTCTACTATCGTTTGTTCAAAAATGCAATATATTTTCAACCACCTGAGGTCACTGTTGCCGTGAAATCAGCCGCTCCTCAAAATCCTGTAATGCCTAATTTCATGGCCGCAGCCTGAAAACATCTGCTGGCATCACTTAAACCAAATAATTTGGGAAATTAGTTTTACTTTGCTTTGATCGCAGTAATCATACTGGAGAAAATCTTATATTGTTGAGCTAATAAAATGGTAATGCGCTTGTCATTACTTGCGATTAGGCCTTTGAAAGATTTTAAAAACTGCAAATACATCAGAATGTTAAGAATCTGTTACGCATGCATAATTTTATTGACCTTATTGCAAGTCAGTTTAAGGGGAATATATTCAGAAGGCAATGCGCTGGTTGGCTAATTCAAACTGGAGTCACACATGAGGAGATTCACATACTGTGCCGAGAGCCATTCTTGATCTGGATTAAAGTGTCTAAATTGGTTAGATTAATATTCATGCCAGGAGACGCTGTTTTCTCACCAGATGAAGCTCATCTCCCTGCACCCAGTGGGTCCATCCTCTTCCTTCTATCTCTCCCTTCTGAACACACACCAGCTTGTCTCCCTCCCAGGTGACAGTGGTCTGTCAGGAGCCACAGAGAGAGGGAGGGGGAGGTAAATAAAATAAAAATAAGCACGAGTTACTTTTCAAAAAGACATACAAGTAGAACAATAAAACAACCAAAAAGAAAAAAGCTGAAATTGTGGAAGCAGGTGAAATGAAAGATGAATTAAACTTTAAAGGTAGTTTATAAGTTGATTACAAATAGAGTGTCTAAACGTCACCCTTCTATGAAACATCCATAAATTAAACACCAGTCTCCCTTGCTCCCCGTTTCCCAATTATTCCCACACACGTGAATCTCTCTTGAACACCCTCCTAACAGTCTAGAGCTTATCTTTAATCAGCCTATCAGTATACAAACCCCTCTTTCAATGGGATCAAAGGCTAATCTCTGATCCTATTCAACATTCAGAAACACAGTCTAGTTAAATAAGTCCTGACTTTGACGCTGTCTATTCCAGTGCTTTTTCCCCCTGCAATGCCAGGCCGTTGGTCTTCATTACATCCAGTCACGGAGAAGACTGCTTCAAAAAAAAAAAAAGTCTGTAGAGAAAGTTTTGGAGTGGGAGGAAAAGTTGTGTAAAAAATGACCAGCTCTCACCACACCATCTGCTCATTAAACTGCAGTCTGAAGAAGGGTGGTGGGGTGGGCTCCTGCTAAATCAGCCCACAGTTTGCTGCACCCAAGTCTATGTGAGCCACAGGCATCCACACACACTTTTTTTTTTTTTTTTAGCAATGCAACCACCCCCCTGCTGTGATACACCACTGGTGGTGCTCTGCATAAATCCTCTCACCATGCATTTTCTGTCATCGACTCCTGAGAGATCCTCCTCGAACTCCTTGCCCACGTAGAAGTCCATGTTGTAGTTCTTGAAGGTGCTGAGGGTCTTGATGATCAGATGGTCCCCATCGTGAACGATGTCCTTGTCAGGTTTCAGTAAAAGGGCAATTTTTCTGATGGCAACATTTACATCTGCAACAATATGCATTGCAATACATTAGTAGGTGAGGGGTTGGAGGGTGGAGGGGGACTACCCTCTGATCTATTACAGAAAGTTGAGTTTTTTATGAATAGAAAAAAATACATTGTATTTTATGACAATTATCACTTAATCAGATCAGACTGCCCGGATGTGAACTCACCGAGAGCCTTCATGTAATCCTCAAAGTTGTCATTGGAAATCATTTTCCAGTATCCATTCAGGTCAACGGGCATTTCGGCTGCGGCTCTGCGGCTCTTCAGGAAGGCTGGCCGGGAGGGATCCGCTGCGCTGTGCTCAGCCGCTGGAGAGGAGAGTGAAGGGAAACGCTGCTAAAAGTCCCAATTTGAACCAAACTCGCTCTAATCCGATTACCTGCCGACTCTAATTTTTTTTAATTGAAATTATCGTTCGCACCTCCCTCTTCACCTCCCACAGCCGATAATCCGTATAATGTCTCAATCCCCTCAGCATATATACAGTCGGGAACCTGAAGCGGGTAGATAGGATATATAATGTGAGAAAACACACACACACACACCCACATATGAACACGCACACCCACGCATACTTCTGTGCTTTATGTTGATGCGGGCTTGTTTGTCTATGTGGGATTAGATTAAAACCCATTGATTTTACATGCAGTTCCATTTTTGGAGCATATTTTGTCTGCAAGCTGATTTTGTGGAGGCCTGCTTTATTGGCAAAATTAGCCTTAAATCTGACTGCAGGGCAATTAAAAATAGAATATCAAACTTCCAGAAATCCATTAGAGACCTTTACAGCACTATGCACACTTCTTGTTCACATTACAACCACACAATTCAGTGGATTGTGAGGTTGAAAGAGGAAAGAAATGAATTCAAGGTTTTACATTTTCTTCGCAAATAAACATCTGCATTCAGCCTCCCTGAGTCAAAACTTTAAAACCATAGAATCACATTGTACTACAAATAAAACGACATCTATTTAGGGTGTGTATGTACCAGAAAAAAAAATTATTTATTAAAAAACAAACAAACTTAAATTTAGTCCAATATGACTCAATTCACCATACATGTGAGTGTGAATTTTGAAGTCTTGCTACAGATTATCATGTGGATTCAGCAGGTCTGGACGTTTGTTAGACCAATCTCATAAATTCATATATTATGATCCAAACCATTTCTGGTGGTATTTCTATAGCGATGGGTGAACCTCCACTCACAGTCTCAAGTCTTTTTTAGCCTCCAATTCGTTTTCTTCCACAATTATCCTGTGTTTACCTCCATCCATCTTCCCACCAATTCTGACCAGCTTCCCTATGCCTGGAGACGAGCATCCAAAGCACCTGACTTTACATGTTTACCGTTTCCTTTAATTTGGCAAACTGTAAACAGAACTTGTAATTTTCTCTCAGCAATCGCTTTCCTTTCGCCACTCTTATGTAATCATCCAAAAAAGCTTTTTGCAGGGTATGCTCACTAGCGGGTGCTCATTTGTGTTGCCCTCCTAAAATCCTTTTAAGAAATCGCAACAATACAAAATGAGGAAACAATTCAAGGGATGAATACCTTTGCATGGGGCTATGCAAATGACAACGACGGAGAAAGGAACATCGGCACAGCTAAATCACCTGAGCTTTAAACCATCCAAATTAAACCATTACATGGAGCACAATAGGCCTGCCACTTCTTTTGTTTCCCCTAAATAACTCAATTAATTTGCTAATCTCTCTTTTGAGCCTGCCGAGTTGCATGGAGGGTGCAAACATAGCCACACACATGCACGCACACACACAGAGCAACACACCATCCTCATCCTTTCTGAGGATGCCATCCAGCGTCAGCAGTGTGGCAGCAATTGCAGCCATGGGCCTTAGTGAGAAAACACCTCCTGTAGCCGAGCAACTGTCAGGATTACTTTAAATCCTTCTGTGAAAATAATATCGGCCTCCCAGACACAGCGTGGGGAGGATAATGGGGAGACCGAATGGATCCAGAATGAATTGCTGTTTGGAAGGAGCTGCAGAGAACAGACACCCACACTGGAATTCGCAGGACAAAGGGGGGGGAAAGAGATAGTTGATAATCTCTGCAAGCAATGTTGTGGTGGCCACTGCTAACCTGTAAAAGAACACATACCTTTAACGTCCTTTCAGCATTTCAGGACTACAGGCGACCCAGACGGATGAATATTCCCTTCCAAACCTCATAAGCATTTTATTTTGAGAAAGGAAAAAGCAAATTCTTAACTAAGTCTGTTATGTATATTCATTCATGGAAAGGGTGAATTAATAGGGAGGAACAGCTGGACCAGTGGTTGTGGATCTTTATACAACAGGCACTATTTCAATACGTTCCAAGGTTTCCAGGCAGCACTGGAAGGTACTGAATATCTTAGCTGTAATACAACAATAGCTTGACTTTTTCATTTAGTTTTTAATTAAAATATCAAAAATTCCTAGTTGGAAAAAAAAGAAAAAAACATCAATAGGAAGTTGAAATTCCAAACAAGAAAGTCAGAGGCTTCTTATCAACCAGGACAGTAAAATCCAACATGGCTGCTGCACGTAATAAGGTGTATTTTTACACTTCTGATCATAAACTAACCATTTGAAGCCAACACATTTAAGTTTAGCTGAAGATAACCTTTGTAAAGCACGCAATTAAACAATTTTCTTACTTTCTATTTAAGTGGAGTTTGAGTGAAAAAAGAAAGACAAAAAAATGTTTAAAATATAAAGATTTTATTCCATTTTATGGCATGAGGAAGAAATAAAATGGGAAAGACAACAAAACCTTATAAAAATAAAGTGACCATAAATGTAAGTCTCTGTTATTACAACATATTGTTTGTTTATTTGCATGCATTAAGACACTGGAGCGATGCTTCTGAAGAATCGATCCAGACTAAATGTGCTCTTTTGCAGACTATTTCACACTGTGCAAGCCTGCATCACCTTAAAGTCAACAAATCCTTCACAAAGGGCTGATGGATGGGAGCTTAATTTGCTTTATCAGTCGTCCAGACTCTTTATCAGCTGATGTGTCTGTTTGATAAGCGGCCTGAGCGCCGTGCCCTCGTTTCTCCTCTCGCTGTCCTCTGTGTAGAGCTTGTGCTGGTGAATGTACTCTATCACAGAGTCTGGGATCAGGTATTTCACGCTCAGATCCCGTCTCAGTGCCCGACGGATCTCCGTGGCGCTCGTCTCGTTCCTCACCCACTCCCTCACCAGGAAAATGTTCCGCCTGTGGCGGAAGAGCGTGTCCGACTCGTGTACCGCCCGCTCGGGCTGCAGACTCCCTCTGCTGATGCAAACGAGGCCAAAACGTTCGACCAACTCCTCCACATGGTCCTCCAGCCACAGGCCTGGGATCTTGAAGCTGGAGAGGAAATCAGCTCCACACAGCAACTTCAGCTGGGGGAACGGACCTGAGAGGAGAGGGAAACGATATCGTATGACAGTTTGATACAAAAATCTTGTGAATGTTGTGAAACCGCAGTTGGTGTTGAATCTAATTCATTCTACACAAACGTCTGCGACAGCAATTGTCTTATAATGATGTTCATTAGCTAACAGCAGAACATTACCTCATCTAAACCCCTTCATATTAATCCATGAATCATTTGTACAATTTTTTTGATGAACCCCTAGGTAGTGGGATTGTCCATTGCAAAGATGATCTGAGAGACATATTAAAGTCAATTTTCTAAGTACAATTTTACTTGTTTTAGGAATAAATCTACACAAACCATCCTACCGTGAATGTGACAAAATAGTAGTTTCCCTTTTCAAGTCTTGAATGAATGGTGATTGGCCAGATTTTTAAAGAGCTAAGCTCAATTTCTTAAGCCATACCCACACCCATCTCCATCTCAAAGTCCTTGAGATGTAGATGATCAGCAATGATAGGAAGAAAAGTTCGTCCAAGTGCAATAATGCGTAAAAAAAAAATTGATGACAGTTCAAAAAATATTTAAGGTTGGACTAAAGTCATGAGCTAACCTTTAAACATAGACTTTTAGACAGGAAACAAATTTTATTATTTACAATCCAAGCTAAATTTAAAAGAAAGGCATTTGGTTTTTTTTAATATACCTATTTCAGTCATTTTCATTTTCCCAATGACTCAGGAGTCTTACTTGATGGAGGAGCAAAGTTCCCACTGGCGTCGCTGTGCGTTCCTGTGCTTTGCTCATATTCTTTCAGAATCCGCCCATAATGATGCCTGGTGAACAAAGACACAAAAGAAATCTAAAACGTGATTCCACATTATTATGCAAGTGATATTTTCTCAGATTTTCCTGAATGGTCAATGCAAATGATGGTCAGTAAATTTTCAAGTCATTAACGATAACAGTATAAATCAAATTTTACTGAACAAACCTCCCAATGAGAGCAGTAAAAATAAAAAACTCAAAATGCACTGTTCCAAATTATTATGCACAGCAGATTTTCTGAACATTTTATGGATTATAAAGAACTGCAAATGGTCATTCTTTGAATGTGCAGCATTAAGTGGTCACATTTACTAAAATCAAAAACTATTTAAATCAAAAACATCTTAAGAGACCGAGTTACATGTTAACATAGGACTCCTTTGATATCACCTGCACAATTCTTCCAGCCATTGAACTTGTGAGTTTGTGGATAGTTTCTGCTTGAATGTCTTTGCAGGATGTCAGAATATCTTCCCAGAGCTGCTGTTTTGATATAAACTACATCCCACCCTCAGATCTTCTGCTTGATACTCCAAAGGTTCTCAATAGGGTTGATGTCAGAGGAGGATGATGACCACACCATGAGTTTTATAACAAGCCTCTGGAGGATCCTCCACGTTGAGGTTCCAGAGGCACCAGCAACTTCAAATAACTGTTTGCTGCTTTGTAAGGGTATTTTAGCAGCTGCTCTCTTAATCTGATGAATTTATCTAACAGAAATCTTCCTCATTATGCCTTCATCTGCACAAACCCACCTTTGTTCTGAATCAGCCATAAATTTCTTCACAGTACGATGATAACGCTTCAGTTTTTGTTAAATATCAGAGACCAGCTCAGGAACCAGAACACATCAATGACAAATTCAGATGTTTTTATGTAAAGCGCCTTAAAGTTGTTCCTGAATGTTTGGCTGTGTGAGTCCAGTGTGCATGTGGGGGAACAGCATAATGTGTGACAGCCTCCTTACGCCTCCACGACAACGGTCCACTTCATGTCTGATAAGCCCACGTGTTGCGCAAATGCAGCTTATACTTATACAGTGGCGTGTAGCAGAGTGTTGGACTCAGTCATGAGGCGATTTGTGAGAAGTGGGGAATAGGAACAGAAAATGATGATGCAAATAGCCAGATGAATGACGGCAAATACAAAAATACAAGTATTTGCTTTTAGCCATAGCCCAGATTCATAAAGTTTGTCCCCTTATTTACACTTATTACACTTTTTTCACAATTAAACACATCACATCATCAAAAATCTGATGTGACAAAGATAACCTGAGCAAATACAACATATAGTTTACAAAAAATCCATTCAAACCAACTTGATCTAATTTTAAAGTGTATTAGCTCCCTAAACCCAAAAAGCTTTTGGTGTCACCTGGCATCATCATCTGCCATTATGTGTTTAGTAGAATTGTTTTACTTCTGTGCCATGTAAAGGGTTTTCAAGGAGGATGACAATCCTGTATAAATTCATTCCACTGCATCCGAATCAAATTTATATACAGACTTTAACTAGGACATTCCACAACATTATTTTAAAAAAAATCTATTCAGAGGTAGATTTTCTGGTGAGCTTTGCGTCATTGTTCTGATGTGCAAGTGAAATGGGATAAGCATAAGGTCATACGCTGATTGTTGGACATTCTGTTTTAGGACTTTCTGGCTATTTTAGGGTGTGTAAATGTAAATATTTTTTTGATCAACAGCAATTTTCATCTTGGAGCTTTCTGGTTTTTTACCCTTTCTGAATCTATTAAAAGAGGTAAGTGAATCCTCATTATGTTATTCTGGATTCCTTTTGACCTCCTGGAAGATTCACCACTGTTCCATGTTTTCTCCATTTGCGAATGATGGCTCTCCCTGTAGATTACTGTAGCCCCACAGCCATAGAAATTATTTTTATTCATAAATGTCAATAGCTTGCTTAATAATTGTCTCTTAGCCTGCAGGTTCTGTTTAACAGATTTCTTGTTACTGCAGATCTGACGGAAATCCGGCCTGTGTGTGGCAAGTAAAATTGAACTCAGCCAGCTAAAAAATATGGTTAAAATTTATGACAAGTGCGAGCAATTACTTTTTCCATATATCTTAAAGGAAGTCATCATTTGAACATTTCTATTCTCTAGATTATCTTTCTTGGATATTAAAATCTGTTGTGTGATCTGAAAAATTTGCAAAAAAGTGGAAAAGAATATATCTGTAAGAGATCAAACACATTTTTTTGTGTGTAAGCTTTGTACTTTGAGCTTTCAATGCTGAGTACTTTGATCAAGGGTTGATTTCTCTTGCATATGTAAAAACACAACCTCAGCTCACTAGAGTGTTAGATAAGCTATAAACATATCACCAACAAACACCAAGCAATAAATATGAACTGTAAAAACGATACAGCACTATTCCATGTAACAAAAAGCAAAATATACACAGGTTAAACATTTTCCCTGAATATTTCCCTTTCAATATAATAGCCCTGAAAATATAATAATAAAGGATCTAGATTTACCCAGATGCACCAAGAAAAGTTTTACAATCTTAGATTTTGGGGACGAGTATTCAAAGAATTACATTAATATAAACAAAATATATCTTATGTCCTTGCAGGAATCAGGGAAAACAAATTGCTTTAGCAACAAAGACTGCCAGTTTAGCGGTCTTGAGAGTGCAGTCTCCATCTTTCTGCCTCTTCCTGGCTTCATAGAGGGTTTTGTCACTGTTTATATGATGAATTTAACAGCCTGGGACCTTGTTTTCACTCAATAGGAAATCAAGTTCAGCCTAGCGGCCATTCAGACAATAAACCTGCATCTTAGCAACAGTGAGAGTGGTAGAAAACTGCTGACATGGTGAAGGGCTGATATCATCTCCCTTGTAAAGTCCATTAGAATCGCTGTAAAACTATAATAGCTGCTTCCAAATTAAAATGTGATTCAAAATATGTTGCTTACAATAAACCGAGAATACGCTCTCAAATTAATTAGTAATTACGTTTAAATGCTGTCTCATATACAATGATGAATAATGGCTTGGAAAATCATTCATAAACTTTAAGCTTCCTATATTTGTGCCATGCTGAAATCACGATTCAACGTAGGTTATCAGACTTTCAATGAAACAATTTACTGCGAAGCGTAAAGGAAATTATACTGTGAAAGCTCAGCCAGTGTGCATATATTGATCATTCTAGCGAACATATCCTTTAACCTAAACCATTGTTTTGTAGCACTCACTGTATGTTTAGGGTCATTTTGTTGCTAGCTGGCTAATCTATACAGTCTAAAGTCTTTTGCATCCTTTTAACAGCTTTTCCTCGGGTTCTACATTTCAACTTTACATTTTCACACAAAATACCAGTTAAACATATTGAAGTTTGTGGTTGCAACATGACAAAAATCTAAAAGCATACGCTGCATTTTTCCGTTTTCACTTCAGTATGAAGCCACTAATGAGGCTACTGCTGCCACAAACTCGAAAGCACTTCTGGACTTGAGCTTCTGCATATTTTGCGCATCTACTCTCTCCTCACAATCCCCAGTCTCTGTTTCCTGCTGGACAGTAGACAGATAATGTTTTATTAACTTGTGTTTTAAATTCTATTATAATTAGAACTGAACTGTATTGAATTGTTGACCTGCTTGATTTGAGCTCGGTTTTTTCTGATGCACATCACTTTCCCTTATCCTCAGCTACCCTCACCATGTCCCCAGCAACATTTGTCCCTGGTCCTCATTTACTTACTTTTATCCACTCACCTCATTATCCCCAGCAGTACTTAAGCTCCTCTCTTTCTGCCAGATGCATGTTACTGTTAACTGTTTTAGTTGATGCATTCTTCACTTTGTCTTCTACTGAAGACAGCTCACTCGTCTCCCTTAATTATGCGTATAATTCTGTTGTTTTAGTCTCCAGCACTTCGGTTGCTTATTTATTTTTTACTCAAGTGAATCATCTGACATTTGACAATCATCCAAATATGCATTTCTGCATGCAGCAGAGCAGGTTAAAGCCAAAGGAACTGGATTTTTCACTTCTCAGTCTGCTTTTCCAAACGTGGCCGTTTTTAAACCGTACAGTAAATGTGTTTTATACCTCATAGTGACCACTGTCTCCGTCCAGTCTGGCTGCTGGCTCTCCCATTCATCAACTGTGACCCAGTTAGAGCTCTGAAGGGCCAGTTTAGCCATAGAAATCCGATGCTTCGCAGGGACCAGACCTTGCTTTCCATATCCGTCACTCACTGGAGACACAATGCCCCCCACCACCTCGTACCGGCCTGAGGAGAGAGATTATTAAAGCCGTTTTTCCAGGTCATGACAGTCAATAAAGAAAAAGAACATTATTCAGAAGATAAAGTATCCTCATAGAGATTATGAGGTTGTATCCTGAATGTTTCATTAGAGCTGACATTTAAATATGACTGGATTTTATTATAACTCAGTGATACGAGTGCTTGCCCATGACTTCATCAATCTACACTGCACCATCATTCAGAGTATAGACCTTGCAACATTTCTTTGTTTTTACAGAAATCAGGACAGCAATGCAACTGTGGCGCAAACAAAAAGGAAAACAGCAGATATGCGTGTATTTTAAGGCAAATCAGATAAAAATGGCCAAAGAAAAGCATGCAAGAGCATTAATCATCCGTCCCACTATCCAACATACATACACACACACATATATATATATATATATATAAAAAAAGGTGTTTCGGGTCCTCTAGGACTTGTGCTCATGCAAACTATAATGCGCACTGTGCATACATTCACAAAGGATCCAACACAGGGACGATATAAGTATAATGATGCTGTTAGGACCTTGAGACAAACCCAGCTCTATTTTACAGCTACTAAAGTTGCCATGTAAGGAGAGTTTCAGTACATACATATGGGAAAGATTTATAAATGTTAACTTTAGTTGTTTTTCTTCTTACTGACTTCTTGTTCTTACTAACACTTCTGCTGTGATGTGTTATATACATATATATATAATAATTTATGTTTTGTATTAAGCAGGAATTAGAATTAGGAAATGTAGCTAAATCCTGATCCCACATAAAAGAATGGAGCAACATTTGCTAGATTGTATTTATGAAAGCCACAAAGATCTATTGATCTTTCAATAATATTGTTAACAAAAGCAGGTTCCAGCTCATCAGGGATGCATGACATGTTGTCCGTATGCAGATATGTATTGGCACACAGGGTATAGCGGTCTCTATTAACAAAACCCTATTTATACACCAGAAAGGTAACACAGATGTAAAAGAAATGAAGTAAACTTAAGTGTTTGTTCAGTTCCTTGTTAGAACTTTCTAAAACAGATTTATTTATTGAGATTATATCACAAACAGGTGGACTATTTTTATTTTATTTTTTTGCTTCTCAATAACTTTTGCAAAGCATATATAATTTTCCTTCCAGTTCACAATTGTGCACCCATCTGTGTTGGAGTTCATGACATAAAATCTCCATAAAATGACAAAAATGTAAAAATGTTTCGGCTTTTCGAGCACTGTGTGCACAGACCATGCAGTCTCCGAGCAGGTGCTTTTATGTAGATTCTGCACTGCTTCCTATAAGCCTGTTTGCAGCTTTGCAGAAGGTTTGGACCGGCTACTTGAGGCGCAGAATATGATCCTAACTAAATAACTGATCACTGAGCTTATTTCTTATTTACCACTTACTTCACCCTATACATTTTTAGGTCCCCAATTCTGTTAGAGACCATTCTTGCTTCAACTCTTTGGATTACGAAGTTAAGAAGAGGTTCATTTAAAACAATAATTTTATAATCTGGGGCTGCACATTTGCTGGCACTGGGGCCTTGCAGCAAGAAGGTCCTGCGTTCGATTCTGTCTTTCTGCATGGAGTTTGCATGTTTTCCCTGTGCATGTGTGGGTTCTCTCCATGCACCACAGCTTCCTCCCACAGGTGCAAAAACATGACACTGTCTATGTTGCCCTAAGATGGACTGGCGACCTGTTGTGTGTACCCCGCCTCTCGCCCATACCTATCTCTGTTCTTGAGTGCCGGAAGTTGGTACTAGCACCCCTCACAACTCCACAAGGGATAAGCATGTTGGATAATGGATGGATGGATTAATTTTATAACCAAAGCTTTAAATAACTACTTTTGTGAGAACAATAAGTAAGTCTTAGCAGTACTGTTGATCTGCAGGGAACCAAATCACATTACATTCACTTGATCAACGTCAGTCTAATGATCTAGCTGCTTTGACGCTAAGGGGATAGCTTTAATGCCAAACAAAAGCACAGGTAGCAGACGTTACGTCCGTTATGTTCGGACCTGACCTGTGCTGTGCATGTGGTCCCTGGCCAGCTCAAATAACCGCATGTGCTGATTGGTGATTGGATTAAAAGAGCCGCAGGCTAACAAAACCAGCGGAACGCGGCAGGAGGCCATCCTGATCCACTCGCTCACACTATCGGTCTCGGAGTAACCTGAGAGGAAAGCAGGGGAAAGTCTTATTTCAAACTTTTACATTTAATTTATATTATATTTTATATTAAATTGTGAGAAAGAATATAATACCTTCTACCTAAAAACACAACATTTTGTCCATGTAAGATTATTAATTTTCGATCAACAGAATTTAGGGTTTTCATTAATCATCAAAACTTCTAGGAATAAACACTATAAACATATCTCTATATGCAATGAATCCATATAATGTACGGATTAAACTTTTTGAATTGTGATACTGAAAGAAAGTGCTTTTCGGTGAGACTCTAATGTATTGAGTTTAAGGTGTTAAAGTTGCAAGACAACAACACTGTGATAAACACCGATTTGACATTGAGATGCCAGGAAGCAATAACCGGCTTAGCTGATCGACAGCAGTGCCCTCTGCGACATTTGAACCATTTAAACACTGCGATAATAAAGTACAAAATAACTCTATATTACAACCCGCACGTTGTAATATAGAGTTATTTTGTCATATTAAAAGCCTTCATCGGTTTGTTACCTTCGATTTTCACATTTGGTCGGCGTGTAACTATTATTCCACTCCCCCTGCTCTGTGAAGTAAACGATTAAAGGTTCCGCAGCTTAAAAGAGGAAGAAGTGCGACCCCTTGTGGGGAAATGTTAAACAAAAATGGAGGAACTGTCCATGGTTTTGAAGTACGGCGCTACAATAAACTAGGTACTCACTTTGAAACACTGCAATTGTGTTGGAATTAGTTTCCTTAACATTTTACCCCATAAATCAAACTTTTCCCTGATGTTCTAACATAATTGTTGCAATAATGTAGAAGAATTAAGGTGTGTGATATTTTAAGTTTGAGCTTTTTCAGAAAAACAGTCTGTAGGTATAATTAATTGCTATTATTATTATTATTATTATTATCAAACAAATGTATTTAAGTATATTTAGCTCTTGTTCTTTTGAACAAATGTCAGTATTCTTGTGCTTATGGAACTCATTAGGAGATCATTAATCAAATAAAAAATTGGCACCAAAAGAGAATGAATGTAGGTGCAATGGAGAAGTGGTTCAAGCAGAGGATTGAGAAACTGGTTGACGATGGGTTTTACTGTATGTCCTCATGTGGGGCATGACCATCCTTGCAGATCGTACCATCTCTGCAATGGATATTGTGCTCCAAGATGAGAACAATAAAATATGACGAAAATGACAAAGAACAAAGATGTTGAGATAGAAGTCAAGTGTATGTCAGATACAAAAACTTGAGCTATGCCAACTGTAAGTGGAGATTTGGAAAGCATTAAGAAAGGTTTCAAAGAGCAACTGGACAAACCCCTCATGCAGAATCAGTGCCAAAGAAATACCAAAGACTCTATGATGCAGGAATTGTTTGCATATTTTTTTGTTGTTTTTAGTACTTGGCTGAGATTAAACCTGAGGGACCTGGTTGGAACTTTAACGAAGAGATTGTGAGAATTTAATAATAATAATAGTAATAATGACGATGATGATGTAATAACTACATTAGTTGTAGTAGTAATCGCACTGGTAGTACTAATACTTATTTTTCTGCTTTGATGTGTTCATCTGTGGGTTTCTATTTGATCATAAATTATATTCTATTATATCAGTAAATAGATACAAATATAAGACAGCAAAGCTTACTGAGAGGGAGGGTGCACCCTGGACTGGTGTCCTGTCCATTAGCATCTTTGAGTTCCCTCTGCTTTTAGTATTGTCGTCACTCAATGGGTTATGATAGAAGTTCTCCAGCAGAAAAACATGGATCCCTGTTACATTTACTGTATGAAACACTGACCTTTGTAAAGATGCACTAATACAGAATCCATATACTCCAGGTAACTTTTCACTCTTTGTGGTTGAAACAAGGGTGTACTGTTGATGTCTACTTGATTCTTTGTAAAGTAAGCTAAACCCCAGCAGTAGGTATTTTCAGTAGCCTGAAGTTGTCATCAGTAAGAACGACAATGTTGGTTTGTTTATCATGGTTCTTCAGTGAATAAAATGTTGTGTCTACTACTATAACTATTGTTAGTGAGTGTGTGTTTGTCTATATGCACATTCACAAGTTTTGGTCCTTGAATCAGTTGCTGTATTTATGTTCTGTATCTCTGTTATTCACCTAAATCACTTGAGGCCTTCTCCTCTCTCTAATCCCCAGAATGCACACCTATATTCAGGAGAAGAAGAAGCACAGGGGAATTGCTGAACAACACACAGCAGTGATTCTGCTACAGGGGAAAATAACTTTAAGACTGGGAGTTTTGTGAGGGGGTGTAAAGCTGCAATGATCAGAGTATCTTGTTAGGTGGAAACAGCTAAAAAATATCACATCATGCTGATTCCAATCTGGCAAATAACATAGAAAAACATCAAAAAGACACAGATTGGAAATGACAGCAGCAAGATTTTGATGAAATAGTGGAAAGCTTGCAAAAGGATACCAAACAGACAATAAGGAAAACTCCAAACCGAGATTAACATGAAATGCGGTGACATAAGTGATTGTGAATCGTTGAACTGTACAGGATCTTTGTCAAAATAAATATTACAAAAATTTAAACGAAGCAAAATGACTCATAGTGCTCTATTGTCTCAAAAGGCGTATCTTTTATCAGAGGTATGTATACATAAGAGCCACTTTACGCATTAAAATACTTCGATTATTGTTGCAACTATACATTTCAGGAAGGTTAGAACTACTCTCATTATCTCCATCACTTATTTCATTTTCCATCACCTTTTACTATTTATTTTTCTGCGGGGTCAAGCGTGCCAAAAAAAGTCACGATATCGCAACGATTGTATTCTTCAAAATAAAATTGCACAACGTGTGAACTTCTGTTGTTTATGGTTTAAAAGCTAAAATAAAATCCCAATAAATGTAGAGAAATTCCCAACATTTTAACTTTTTTTGTTCATACAGACTTTTAGAAAAGTGTTTGCTTAATTGAAAGCAACACAATCACGCAACCGTGCTTTATTTTGAAACGTCATATCCGTAAACTAAAGTTAATTGACGCTGCTTAGACGGCGGCTCCGCTCTCTCTCTTTCCTCGCGCTACCATTGATAGTCTCTCGACCTTCCAAGATTCCTTCGCGCGACCGTCCAGCTGAGTAGATCCCCGCGCTCGCGAGGTGAGCCAGGATTTGAGGAGAGGAGAGCACGCGAAGACATTTCACTCAGCTCGATAAAACATGCACACCCTCGGCGTCCGGTTTGTGCTGCTTTGGCTTCTCTGCGGCTCCTCCTGCGCTCTCGGTGGGAAAGGTAGGCGCACAAAAATAAAGTAGACGGAAAGACAAGCTGCATTGGTTTGGAACAGAAGTCGTAATTTGGAAGCTTGAGTTACACAAGTTGGAAATTGAAGTGATGGTCGTTGCTATGATTTTCGGATGAGATTAGAAGGGGACTCTGGTTAAGTTCTGCTGAATATTCAGTAGTTGTACTTCCCTTTATTGACTTGAGGTTCGTTAAGAAGCCAGCTTCTGCCCCGCAGTTAATGTGGAGCAGGTGCTCAATTCAAGTGAAGGCGGGTTATAGTAGTTTTGAGTGGGGCACTATCTATTATACTTGTCTAGATAATTGCTATTTATTCATCCTTTGGCAAGAATACTGTAGTTATTTTGTGCATCATGTACTCGTTGAACAGTCCATAACATGTAATTTGTAAGGTTCACGTTTGATTTATTTGTTTTAAACTGCAATACTCATGGTTAGTATATAAGCTAAGTGCTATTTATTTAACTATTTAGTTTCAGATCTTTGGCAAAACATGAATTCTTGGTTTCATATTTGAGTGTTTGAAATATTTTACATTTCAAGCTTCACACCGGCACATGAACAGTACTCACAGTAAAAAGTGAATGTTTCACCTTTTTTCAGTGAGAAATTGAAGATTCTGGTAAACTTTCATTAGTTTTGCCAGGAATCCCTGAGGCATTAGCTATTTTCTCAGTCTTGATCGTCTGAATGGGGTTAGAAATTTAATTTAGGTAGAGTGAGAAAGTGAATTCTTATCATTTTTAATCTGAGTGAAGTGGAAGAAGGATTGGCTAGCCAGGGTATATTGCTTGAAAAATCTTGTTTTATTTAACTAAAAAGTTAAACTTTTATTTTGACAAAAACAACAAAAAATGATCAAAGCTTTAAAAATAAGGAATTGTACATTGCATAAGACCCAGTGTAGTTTTTTTGTCAATCTTACTTCTTTAAGGACCAACTGCTTCATACAGCTAATTCAAATTGATTGGTGATTAATAAGCTTCTGGTGAAACTGATGACTTGATAAGGAGGTCGATCATTCATTTGAATCACATGTGTTGGAGCAAATAATATCTAAAACATGCAGCTGGGGAACAAGCTCTATGGACCTGGTTTGAAAAAAATGTATATTATTTTTAAAGAAATTGATTAATTTACTCATCTTTTAAACTCTTTTTGCTCAAAATGCGTCAAAATTCACAATTCAAAAATTTAATGATTATTAGCTTGTTGAAAAACAACAGCATTTATGCTGTTTATTGTTGAATACCTCTTGGTGCTTTTAAGATGTTTTCCACTGTAAGTATTGAGCCTACAGTTTCTCTAATATTGATGTTTAGTAGCTTGTTGCAAAGCAAACTGAACATAATTTTAGTGTGTTATAAGTTCTCAGAGCGGGCAGCCATGCTGTATTTAATCACATCCTCATGATATTTTCACATCGTCTACTTCCTCTGTCTCTCTCTGTCACACACACACACACACACACACACACACACACCCACCCACCCACCCACCCACCCGCATACAGAGACGTGTGACACACGTTGTGGTGACTGCGAAGGGAAGCGGCGGTTTACACTGGTATTAATTGGGTCTCTTGAGGGAGGAGCGCCAGGATGGGCTGTCTGCGAGAAAGCAAATATTATCATTATTTTTGCTGTTTATGAAAGTCCTCCATATGGTCAATAGCCAGTGAGAAGACCAAGTAGGTTTGCATTAAGTTTAGGGAAGTGTCAGTTTCTTTGGAGACTTGATCGTCTCATTTAGGTTTCAAAGATGGATATATTCAGCTCAGCTCTTTTAATGAAAGTCTACAAGCCAAACAGGAGTGTCTGTCTAGTGTTGGCTGAAACAGTTGCATGTCTTCATAATTAATGTCTCCTCACATGTCACTAATGCGTTTGGCAAGAAGACAGGATGCCATGACGCCATGCAAGATTTGTATGCAGCCTGTGCAAGTCTCAAAGATTGAGCAATTTCATTTTGGTATTTTTCCAGATCTCAATAATGATGGAAAAAGAAAACATACCTTATTATGCACACACTAAAAATAACCCATCCGTACAGCCTTCATTTATCCTATTTGGACAAACATGAATTCTATTTGGATAAATGAAGGAATTGTAACATAAAAAACCTTTTACTGCATTACTATGCTGTTAAAAAAGTGATTGGTTTTAATAGTGTAAATGAATATCACTGATTGCTTTTATGACCAGCTCTTATTTTGTTTAATTTGTGAATAGCCATGTAATTTACAGATTTACAATTCAGAGAAATGCATGCAAACTGGCATATGCTTAAAAATATGCTGTCTTCCACTCTGTTTTATCTTAATGTTGTTTTTTAAAATCTAGCCTAATCAGGTGATTTAACCTGATAAGCCTTAGCAAAGTAGAATCAGATGTAAAAACATAATTTAATCTAAATAATCAGTTTTTATCTTCTGAACACAGTTGCAGGGTGATTGTGACTACACAAAATTACAAAATATAAATCTTGCTTTAGGGTGCTTACTGTTTTGCAGACACTAGCAAATGTATTTATTATTGAATGTGAGCTCAAAACACTCACACTTCTGAATTCAGTCCCTGTTTCCTTCTTTTTTTAATTTTACCTGCCTGTTGACTTGATTCTAGCTGACCAGCTATGGTTCAGGAAATTATGTCACTCGTTTTCCAGCACTTGATTACAGTTCTCTTTGTCGAGTGAAGCCATTTCCTCTTTTTAAAAGTAGATACATTTCTCGGAGTGCTTCCTGGATGTTTGGCTTTTGCATAAGAGACACTGAGGGATGTTTTGTGTATGTGCAGATTTTCTATTTTGAAGCTTTACAAGCTCAGCAGAATGCAGTTTACAGTATGCATGAGACGGATGACTTTCAGTCGAATACCTTTACATAAGACACTGTAAAGTAGAGCACGGTGGATGAGTGCCAGACAACACGGCCTGGCCTAAGAGGTTCTGAGGGGATCTAAAGTAAAAAAGTGGACGGAGAAAAACAACAAAAAACCCCCCAGAAAGAAACACGATCAGATTTATAGGCGCCTTTCCAACAGAGCCATCCAGTTGTTATCCATGCCAGAACATAAATCGTGAGAGCAATGTGGAACTCTGAGGCATAACTCAGGTTCCCCTCTTCTGTGCAGTGACTGGTGAAACAGTGGCTGATGGGAAGTGCTCTGCTCGTCCTGTTGCTCCTCACCTCTTTACTGTCACTCATGTCCGCTCTGTTCTCTTTCTTCCCTCTGTTGTGTTTTTCTGCCTGCCTCCTCCTCTTTATTCCTTTGACTCTGCATCACTCTTGGCTGTTCTGCTCCGCTGAGCTGATGCCATTCAGGGGGCAAATGCCACAGAGAGAGCGATGTTTTGTCACTCTGCTCCACACTTCTTTTCCCCATGCTTGAACAGCCCTGCTCCTGATTTCGAGAACTGCTGCTGGTCTCCCTTCTTCAGTCATGGATTTTACTCCAAAGGTTTATGGGCTTAAGTGAGATGTATAAATGGAGCAGCTGTATAGCCTCTATCTTACTTTGCCTTTTCTTGTTTTGAAAGGGTTGCATTATTATTCTTCCGTGGTTACGTCTTTAGGAAATGTCTCCATATAGCCCTCCTATAGTTTTTCTAGATTCCCAGAGTCTTTTGATTTTGTCCGTCTTTACATGTTCCTACCAGCCTACGTTATTTTTACATTTCTCATTATTTAGGTATGAGGGAGGCGTGAAGAAGTGTTAACTTCTTTCAAGATTTTTGGTCTCTTTTAAATGTTTTATATCACAAACAACAATTAAAATATCGGTTAAAGATGACTTGATCTTAAAAATATCCAAGTGTGACAAATGAACAACAGAAGAAAATATTTTTGAAGGGGCCAAATTATTTTTTATAGCTTGGTATAGAATGCTTTTTATGCCTGCTTGAGCTGTTAGATGAAGTAATAGTGCTTCTTCCTGGTTCTTCGCAGCATGAGGAGGAATGTTAGGTGCGTGTGCTCCTGGGCATATATGCAAATGATGGTGAATATGCAAATGTGGGTCCTAATTTTGATGTTAATTACTCTGCACTGATAATTATAGTATGTGTGATGAGGCGTAAGGTAGAGGAGATGATAGAACTGAAGGGCTATGTGAAGTGATATCGGTGTTTGCTGTGTTTTTGTTTCTCCATCCGGAGGAGAGATGTTTGTTTTTAGGGCAATGTGTGTGTGCCAGGACTACAGCAGCTGGTCTAAGAGACCCAGTGGGCCTTTCTGGTCAACACTGCTCAATATGTGGTGGGTAAACACTGCATGCAGTGTTGACTTCAGAGGGACAGCCTCCTGGGCTCGTCTTGTTATCTCACTCAGGCCCAAAAATTCACAAATGCAGACACTCATGTGCTTCTAAATTACTGAAGTGAAGACACTATCCCCTGCATACTTAAATATTTACACACATTGATAGATTGTAATGTTGCTCAGAAGATGTAAAACTGAGAAGTATCCTGCATTTTAATTGATCTGCACAAAGATATCCTAGAATACAGTCATGCCTCCTTTGATAACATTAATAATAATGTATTTTATTTGTTAGTACCTGTCAAGACATCCAAGGATAATCTCTCTCCCAACAGATTAGTGTTTCTATTTATGTTATTGTATTTTTTTTCTGTCAAATAAGTTTATCTACCAGCTTTATGTCAAGAAGTGTAAAAGTGATTAAAGTGTCAAAACATTATGCACATTTTTGAGTATTTTTATATCTATACCCATTAAATAAAAGTCGCTTAACATTCAGAGTTTTGATGTAATGAACATTCATTAATGATGATTTTTAAATTACTTCATTGAAGAAAGGAAATAAGATGGAGCTTTCTAAATTTCAATATGCAAAAGTTGTAAATACCATTTACTTTCTAAATAATAAAATCCAGCTGATGACCTGAAATGGACAGAAGACTAAACACAGAAAGCTGCTGATGAAAGAGTCAAGTTTGGTTGAATCTACAGAGGAAACTAAAGTGTGATAAAAATCATAGAAAGCATCAGCAAGAATTACTTACAGGATTAGTTTTTCAAAGTTTGTCCATTTGATTTCAAATGAAAAATAAACTAGAAATCCAGTGCAGATATTTCTTTCACTCTTGCAATATAAAATCCCAAAGTTTAGTTTACATAACAGAGCATTCTCTATAAACAACGTTGAGGTGAAAATAGGTTATAGTATGCCTTAAATCTCTAATCTGAAAGTCAGCAGAAGGTATAAATATTTTTATAATGTGGTCATATTTTGCAATTACTATTTATCAGAAAATGTGGTTATGTGTGTTTCAGTCTAGCTTTCTCAACACACCATCTGGAGTCACAATTTCTGGTGATCCTAGAATCTGCTGTGCACCGGACAGGTGTCAATCTATTCCCCGTTTTGAATCTGGCCTGGGCTTTACCTCCGGCGTGACGACCTGCTGCAGACTTCTCACTGAGAAAGCTGCTGAGAAGAGCCATGAGCCACCAGCTGTTCATGAATAGGCATGCCCTTCTTGGAGCTTGAGGTGACAGGTATTTGGACCAGCGGTCCCTTATGTCTCTGAGGAAGGGGAACTTGTCTGGTCTCTTCAGGCAGTGTTCTGTTCTGGTTATCTGGGCACTGAATCGGATCAACCATGCGTCTCAGAGCAAAAGGGAGCATTAGGGACATTTTGGGCCAGCTTGTCTCTTTACCCCAGAAGTTGCAGGAGTTTTTAATCCATATGTAGTTAAAGTATTGCCACCAGGCAAAAAATAATTAAAACTAAAATTCCAGGGAATTCCGACTAAGGATCTTTGAAAACACAGATTAAACTTTGAGTTCATGCTGCAAGGGCAGAGTATCGGTTACGCAAACACTGATGAAGAGTAAAGCCTATACATATTACTTTGAGTATTTTGAGGTAGCAGTGACATTTATTCATGGTTTTCCATATAGGGCGCCTACTCTATCTCTGTCACATGATTATTTTTGTTACAGTGTGCATGAAAGGTTACCAAAAATGGGCTGCACAATATGAGGAAAGACGCAGAGATATCATTTATATCAACTTTGGTTTACACACATTCCTTTCCTTTACTATCCCAGTCACTATCTGGGGATGTCGGTATTAAGGGCAGTTAGTCCATACAAGAAAATGTATTATAGATGCATTTTCCCACTTGAAATCATCTACCACACAGTCATCTGTGATTGCAAATTTGTTTATTGCATGAATGGCTCTGAAATTTGATATATTATCCTGCTTCAAGAAAAACATTCCTACAATCTTTGAGTAAACAGAGGAGCACAATTTTTATGACATTTGCATCTACAGAGTCACAATTATCAACAAAAACTGATAAAGCGTTTAAAAATACTAGGGCCACAAAAGGATTACCGTAACTCAAGTTTCATATGGAATGACTTTTTATTTATTGAATCATTACACTGAACAGATGTAGCTTCTTACTTGCTCCTATTTTACAGAAGAGAGCAAAATTTCCACAGCATACAGTGCAGCAAAAACAGATTCAAGGACATATAAGAAGTTTAGCTATAATAGAGTTCAGTTGAGGTCATGTGTTGATGATTTTTTTTTTCTTATAGATAATCACACAAAAAAATAACATTTCTATGTCTCCTGTTGCACTGTTACAGACTGAAGTGAGATTTTGTATCTTTGCTATGTCCAATGAGCTATATTTGGTAATGCCATATTTTTGGTTTTTCTAAAGAAACTCTCTATTAAACAGGCTTTGGTCTGTTGTGACTCCTGATCGAGCCTGAAGTTATGAAGACGGTTTTCTCATAGCACAGTTTTAATTATGACTTCAACAAACGTCTTATTCAGCTGTGGATTTGTACACTTAATAAAATATAGCTCTCAATAGTGCGTTTGGTTCCTACCAAAAGCAATAATAGAAAGAAGCACCAAGAAAAAACACCCACTCATATACACACACACACATACACGCAGGCAAACATATATGCATTTCTTTTCATGTTACTCTGGACTCAATTGAGTCATCGCCTTCATCTTCCTTTCAAGTTGTCTTGTGTGGGTCTCTTCTGTGGTCCGTCCAACAAATTACAATATGCTTTGATATGGCTTTATGTACAAATTTTCATTGCCTCTCGCTGCAGCTTGTTGAAGCCTCAAAATGCCTTGCATTTTTTCATCATTCTGTGGAATATCGGAGGGGCAGGTTTAAAGTGAAACACTGGTGCAACATCACAGGTGTCAGACTAAGCTGTGCCTGAAGAAATGCTTTTATGTTTTTTTGTTTTTTTTCAATTCTTTGCCCGCAGTTGAGTTGGGGTGCGACTGAAAAATAAATATTTTTCAGCAAATACTTTGAGAGTAAACACAGAGACATTTGTGCAAGTGTGTGCTTAAGGGATCGCTGTTTGCAGGAGTCTGTATGCACAAACCGATACACCTGGTGTTCCTGCAGCAACAGTTGCTGCTCAGGAAAAGCGGATTACAGTGTGTAGGGAAAATAAAAACATGTTTCCTAGAAGAAATGTTTTAATTTTTATGAGTCATCAGTCAGAAAAGTTATCTCTTTTTCTCTGTTTATATCCTCTTTTGTCCTCTGTGTCTGCCATACTCTTATCTACACAGTCTCCTCTTTGTCAGTGGATGTCTTGTATTATTTGCCTCTTAGCAATAACAATAGAAGAGATATATGAATGTGTGTAAATGTCACATAAAATATCCAAGCTTCATTGCACAGATCACTCAAATTCAAAATCCATTTTCTTCCTTCCTTATAAGCTCTGTGGACCCAAGTGTCATCTCCCTACAGTCTGTCACCTTGGTTATAGCGGTCTCTTTCATTTTCTCCTTCTCCTTGTCTGTTTCCTCTTCCTCTCGGTCTTCTTGCTCTCTTCTGCTGTCGCATTTTTAAATTATTTATGGTGTACTTAAAAAATGTGGTCATGAACTGAGGTTGTGTTCGTTGTAAATGTAGTTTCTTTCAGCGTCTGAAAGAAACCACCGATTTTTTTTTTCTGTCCATTATGCATTACAATAAGTACTACCACTAATATTGAAATTGAAACTGTGATGAATTTTCACACAATTATGACGTGACGCAACATTTTCATTCAACAAACCTGTGAGCTAGTAAGAGTGAATCGAGTTATGTTTTATTTTTAAATCACAATAAATAGTTTTGAGTTGGACAGTTTGATATTTATAGTGTAATTTAAGCCTTACCAGTGGTAATGTGTTGATTAAATAGCAATAGTTTGGCATAATTGAGCAAACTGTTTAGAATGTGTTTATAAATGCTGTTTTCCCTTTGCAATGTGATGCATATTTTCCCTTTTACAACTGTATTAAAGGGACATTGCAACAAAATAAATAATTTAAATGGGTTTCTACCTCATTGCTGTGTTAAATAGAGGTGGTGACTTATTTGGGACAGGCAGAGAATTTACATTTTAATTAAATTATATTTGAGATTAAAAAAAGCAATTTTTTTGTTTATAAAAAAACTTATTTGACCTGCAGTTTTATTTTCAGAGGGATCCTCTCCACTGATTTTGTCCTCTAATGCTCAGTGAGTGTTTTAGAAAAAAATGTCACTGCTGCTGTAGGTTTTGAACAAGCTCCCTAATTCTACTCGCATATGGAAGAAATCCTCCATATCCCTCATTTTTTTTTTCTGTCACTGCATCCATCGTTCCCGTTTAGCCTCAAAGAAATGAGAATAACTCACCGCCCACCGCACTTGTGCTAACATGGCAACATTTCCCATCAAGTTTTAATTTTTACTTACTCTGGTATAATGACATTTTCTGTTTTGTTTTTATTCATGGTCCACAGCTTTCGCCATTACAGTTCTTCTCTCCGTCAGCAAAAACTTCCATTGTTTTTGTGCCCATTCAGCGTTGTTTGTGCATACATTGCTAATGGTGCTTATGTGCATTTTTTGAGTACATTATTGTTAATCAATTGACATTTGCCATCATGGATACAAAATGAAATATCCTCTTATTCAGAATAGCTCCGCTGGGCCTTTGTGTATTATAAAGGAGGAAAATCTTGCACAAGCTTACCCTGAAACACAATGACGACTCTGTTCTCTGGGCGAATATTTTCTTTTACATGCTGACAAGAATAGACTTAGAGCATTTTTTTGATTCACACACACTACAAAGTGTTCATTCTGCTGCTGCAGTGCAAGGACATGCAGCTTATGTTGTCTGCTTAGTGTGCCCTGAAACTTTCTAAAAACATACTCACTTTGTTGTGTCTTATAATTTAATATTCATTTAACTAACTCCAGAGCATTTACCGTGAATTACTTTCTTTCTGTGTTAAATAATGCTTTCTGGGTCCTTTTTGAGCGACCGCTGCAGTCGTATCAAAGGAATCACTGTCTTGCAAACAAAAACCAAGCAAGAGGACATTCTAAGTAAGAATGCACCTGTCATAATTAAACCCACGACTGAACTGTTGAATTTCTATTGAAATGTCAAAGCTTTGTAAGTAGACTGCTCAACCCATGTCTCGGTGGCACTGTTTCTCTGTAATTACAGTCAGTTTTCTCCACGAACAGACAATAACTTTATTGTATTATGTTGAAAAGACATCAGCGCTTCACTGGCATGTCAGAGTCAAGTGTGCAAAATTATTTTTGATTGTTGAGAACAAGGAAGTGGATGAAACAATCCGCCTTCATGCTATGGCAAGATAAGTGCAGTGCTTTGCTTTGGTCTCACTTGGAGTATTTCACATTTCGTCATGTTTTAACTACAAACCATAATACAATGCAGCACACAGTATTTACAAATAAAAATCTTGGTGATGTGGAGCTATATATACCTATACACTAACAAAAAGTTTCTAAAAGTTTTTGTTAGTCAAACAAACAAATCTGAGCAATGAAAAGGTATGGCAGGAAACAAGGCAACAATTAAACAAAAGCCAGATGTTTCAATGAAAGTTTGCAGGAGCCATGTAGAGGAAACTGGAAATGAGTAGAAGAATGTGATTTGTTTAGATGAATTCTAAAAAAAAAAGTTTTATGTGGCCTAGTCAAAGGCCGATGTTCAACAACCAATATACCTGGGCTTCTACCAAGACAATAACTCGGTGTAAAACGCTTGTAGACAGTCTCAAATTGAACAAACTGTGGTTCCACATTAAAATTATAATTTTAAGATTTTTATTTGCAGGATATCTTAAAAACATAAATCTTTATCCTTCTATTTTTTCTTTATCTCTTCAAATCCAGATCATACATTTAAGTTTGTGGTTGTAGCTTGACGAAAAGGTCAGTTGGTATGAATATTTTTGTGAGGCATCGTAAAATCCTCAGACTAAACATTTTTCCAGCAGATTATTGTATGAATAAATTCAGCTCTACAGCAGAGAAAATCTACAGCTTTCATTTTAGCATCTAGCAAATTAAAGGACATCATTTCACGTTTATCAAGTATAAGAGTGAATTTGTGCACTGTGCAATGATTTAAAAAACACAATCCATTTCAATGTTAAATGTAACTTTTCATTAAGCTTTAAATCAGAATAGCTTTCCTTTTCTTTGCCGTTCCCAGTGACTGTTTCATTACAGGATGTAGGATATTTGATTAGAGAAAACCGTGTTGAGCCTCAGGGCAGAGAGGAGGAAAGGCTTGTAAAAAATAAATAAATAAAAACAGCAACTATGTTGAAGTGAACAGGAGGGAAAGCTGGCTTCACTCCTGATATATTGATTTCAGATGAGCTAAGCGACTTAATTAAGCCTCTCTTTGACATTCCCCTGTCCTTTCCTTTGTGACTATATTTCCATAATGTTGTAACCTAAACTAATTGTCCAGAAAGTGGTTGTGACTTTTCTTCAAAGTAAGAAAATCAAAAAGCTTACATGTATTTGAAGTAACTCCTTTTGTTGGGCTTTGCCCTTTGACCCTTGGCTTTTGCATTGCTGTCCTCCCACCTTCTCTTGTGAACAATTAAGCCCAGTCTTTTCTTAGCAGCTGCCCACCGGCTCTGAATGAGGTCTGTTGTCTTTGTAAGTAAATGTGGCAGCTCTTTAGAGACTTTAGAAAAGAAGAGAAGATGGCCTGCTCTCGTCGTCATTTTTTGTTTCTCCTTCATCTTTTAACCACATTCGTCTTCATTTTTTTTTTTTTTTTACTTTCCTCTGTCCTACAGCATGGACTAAAATCTCGGTGTTTTGACAGTTACACCATGTGCATATCAAGGTGATGTGTGCCTCAATTTTTTGAGAAAGTAGCCTTCGGCAGCAAAGTGAAGCTGGATATTTGGAGACAGTGAGTCACAAACTAACCACAATTTTACCATTTATTAAAGTCTCTCCACTGATCGAGACTAAATTAGTTTGAGTTTGAGGGGGAAAAATGATGGCATCCTTTCTGTTATAGCAGAATGTGTAATGGATCCCTTTTGTCAGATATTGATTTTGGCGAAAACTGATGATAAACAATGTTTCCTTCCCTGCTCTGATCCCTGTGGTAGATTAAAACAAACTGCTAAGAGTAATATGGCCTGACTTGATCTTAAATTCTGAAAATGTCTCCTTGTGGCAATCTTACTGCTGGCACTATGCAAGAATAATGCTCTGAACTTACTTGGTACTTTCCAGAAACAATCTCACCACCTTTTTTTGCATTGAGAGATGATGTGGAGATCAAATGTCAGAAAGCAAAGATCAAAAATCTGATATGAATGACTTAAGATAAGAATTAATCTAATAATTGCAGAATAAAGGATAAAATAGCCTAACTGCATCATAACTGGAGGTGATTTGACATTTCAAATCATTATTGGACTTTTGTTTAATAGATCAACACAGTTCAGTGCATTGAGGTTGAAATATCACTGGTCAAAATGTTCATACAAATACAACTTTTTGAAAGGATGGTTTGCGTTTGTTTGCTTCCTTTACATCTTATTACCCTTATTTGCAGCATCTCAGATACATACTGAGCAAAACAAGAGCAGCAACTGTTAATTTAAATGTAAATACTTATATCTTCATAAATATGTTATATATATATATATATATGCTAAAAATTTACATGTTACAAAATGGTAATCTAGTTACATATTGCAGCTTACCTGGGTAGTCTTTATAATACTTTCTTTTCTGATTTGGCCAAAATACTAATCTACACTGAAATGATTCAGATCAGAACTTATTCATGTGCTGGGATGGTCCAGTCAAAGTTCAAGCCTAAATGTAATTGAGAGTCTATAAAAATTTTTTGAAAATTGATGTTTGCAGATGCTGTCTGTTCAGTGTAATGGAGCTGGAGTGATTTAGAAAAAGTTGACACCTCTGAATGTGCAAAGATGGTAGAGACATATTTCTAAAGTCCTTTAAATGAAACTACAATAAAAGGTGGTCCTACAATCTGTTAACTCAAAGTGGCTGAATACAAATGCAGGCCACACTTTTCAGATTTTAAATGCTCACCATTTTTATCACTTTACAATATATGAAGCATTTACAGTGTCACTCACAAGAATTTCTTTTCAACTAAATTTTAAGTGGAAGCTCAACAGCTATGCACATAAATTACTGCGTAAACTTGCTGAAGTTGTCAGGTATCATAGCTAATTCGGTGTCTGTCCGGACACGCCGCCTCCAATGTCCTTCAGTTTATTGAATCTTCTTTTTTTTTCTTCCTCTGGTGCCTGCTCCCCCTTGAAGATGAAAGAAGAAATGGAGGGTAGAGATGAATCAGGCAACACAAAAGAAATGAAAAAGAATCAGACCAGCCCGAAGAGGAGGTGTTGAAGGGAGACAGGATGGGGAGAAAATACAAGATACAAAATAGGAGACTGGAAGAATTTTTTGTGTGAAAGAGACCCAAAAATAATAACAATAATAAAGAAATGCCACCACTGTGGTTGAAAAGGAGAAAGATGAAGAGAACGGCGGCAGATAGCACTGATGTTTGCCATCGCCGCTTTGTGTTTGGCACCGTGAGCATTCGGTGGTCGGTAGCAAACCCTGGAGCGATTCATCATGATTATGGGGTTGTAGGCAGGTAATGTCACAGCAGTCGGGGCTGGGCACACCTAAAGTAGACGCTGCCACTTGTTTTGAGAAAGACCTATTTTTCTCCTACAAGAGATGTATTTTTGAACCACATGTTTGACTCTTGAAAATGTCTGGTCACAGCAACATATGATGGCAAATTCTCTCTACTCTGCTCTCACGCCTCTGGATTCTGCTCTCCTCTTACGCTTGCTGTGTCACCTGAAGCTTCAGGGTCTGATTAATGATATTTTAAATGTCAAATGTCAGGTTCTGTCTCCATTTGTTAGTCTCTCATCTTTCACTCTCTCCTCTCTTTCTATATTTTATATTTTTGCCTTCATGTATCTGATTTTCTTTGTGGCGTTTGATGTCATTGCTAACCTTGATCATTTACATCTTTCATGTTTTTTGTTGCTTATCCCAGTCGGCCACCTTTCGATTCCCTCTTTTTTGCGGTGTGTGCACTGATTAAGTAAGATTAGTCCAAACAGCAGCCGTTTTAGATAAAACCTGATGTTGCTGTATGCTCATACTAGACTGTGAATTAAAACAAAAAGTTTGCAACTTGCGTGATTCCATGTGCCGAAATGGGGAGCTGAAATGAGTCGTGCTCAGAGCAGTCCAACAAAAACACACACCTACATGTAGATAAGCATCAGAGTTAAACAGTTTCTGTTGACTAAGGCTCAGATGCACAGCGATGGTAGACGACTCTAAATGATTGATGATAGATGCTGTGGCATGTCTGCCAAGGCTGCATCTAAAACCAGTGTCATTTGCTCTCACTGCTGTCACTTCATTAATATTGTATATGCTATTTTCTTGCTTGCCTTCAAAATAATGCTCATCTTTTATCACCAGTAATCCATCTTCAGTCTACTCATGTTTTGGTATTAGTCTAATTATCCAGGGAATCATTTGCTTGCATGACAAAGTGATGCTATTTTGTTGAGTCCTGGTGTGTTGTCAGTGTCTCGCCTGCAGCTGGCAAGAGCTATTTTAATTTAAAGAATCAAGCAATTGTTGTTTTAATTTGGGATGACATCAGATTTACCACTACACAGAACAGAGAGTGCAGAAGGCAAATTTCTGCTGAATAAAGCGGCTCAAACTCAGAACTTTCCTAAAAGTGGGCCAGCCAGGAACTGCCTGGGGTGAGGGTTGCTTTTACACATCATCACTTTTGCATGAGAGAGATATGTATGTTTATCATTTAATAGAAGATGTATTCCCTTTTACAGTCTGCCCCAAAAAATAGATGCACAACAACGGCCCAAGTGTTTGGTCATCATTGAGTCCTGGTCTGGTTAATTCAGGAATTTTCTTGTTCTGGTCAAAAATCTTGATCAGTCGACTTTGTGATTATCAGGATGAAGATGGCCTGGCTGTCGATCAAAAAACATGACAGGATTTTTACAGTTGTAAACAACGTTCTCGTCTGCTCTTATCATTTAATATCAGGTCAATGTTTGCTACTAATATCTCCAGATTTCCCGAGGAAAGACAAGTTGTATTTTTTATTTTTTTTGGACCTCATCAGGATGAGGCTTGGGTTAAATATATTTAGTTCTTGCAGACGTGCTTGAGAACTGTTTTTGTGCTATATACTTTCCCCTGCTCATAAATGTACAAAAAACATCTGGACAGTAACTACTAATTCAATTATTTTAGAAATGCTGGGAAAATGTTGAACTGCCATAACTCAATATAATGAACATGTTGACTTGCTGCAGTGTTGTTTTTAATTTGAGCTGTTGTCTTCAAATTAAAAACTCATGCCCTGTAGCACTAAGTAATGGTGAAAACTAATATAGTTAATTTCTTACATTGGCAAGAACAACAGCCAAGTTTTTCTTTTGTGTAGGCTATGAAAACATTTTGTATACCCAACTAGGCATAATGTACTTGTGTGCTTCACTGAAAACACCAAGTTGTTCTCCATATTTAGGATCCCCCCCCCTATAATTTAATTAACAGAATGGCTAGATGTGCATCATTGCATGCTAGTCTCTATGCTCTCTTAATTTGATTCAAACTTTTAAAAAAAGGCTTTATCTTGAGAGCATTAAATCTCAAGACCACATTAACATAACTTGCTAAGAATATCACAACTCTGTTCTTGTAGATGCACTGATGTGGGTGTTTTGGCTAATTTATGATCTCCAGTTTTAGTTAATTTTTATGAGAGTTCAATTTGCCTCTCATAAAAGACGTTATATTTTCTAGCATTCAAAATACTTTTTTTCTCAGCCTCTCCGCCATGAGGTAGATTAAATATTTATTTTGGTAGCAGATGTGACATCCCACTGTGACTGAAAGAGCACTGGCATGCTGTAAGAACAGTGCTTTATTAATTTAAATCAAAGATATAATTCTTCTCCATTTAGGAGTGATAAACACAAAACAGCTAAAAGCTGTCAGTACAATAAGCCTGGTTCACATTACTGACTATAAACGCCTCACTCTGTGCGTTCCTTTAAGAAACCAGACCTGCATATTCATTCAAGGATTTTAAAAGGGTTGCTAAGACTTCCAAATATGACATTGAAAGGTTGAAAGCTCAAGAGAACAAAATGGCAACTTTGCTTTAATGTGTTGAACCTACTTGGTAACTTGCATAGTCAATGTTGCCTCCCTTATGACTTTGTTGACAGTTAGCATCACAGAGAAGCGTTACTGTACAGTGGGCTGATAAGCTGCAAACAGGTAATGATTTATTAGCAAATCCCCAGAAACTAACAAAGCAGATTTTTATTTATTGTTTTTTTCCTTGGAGTGAAGTTGGAACCTGGAAACTTGGTCAAGAAGTGTCCAAGGACATGGACACTTGAGCAATCTTAATGAAACATTTATCTGTGTGAATATTTATTTTGATGTTATATTTTTGAGAATGGGAGCATTTCAAAGCATTATTGGGGTGTTTGGACTTTGCCATTGTCCCTTTAAGAACCTGTGATTATGTCCATCATTATAATTTAAACGAACAGTTGCAGTCTGCTGTCTCTAACATCAATGCAACCTGGCTCCTGATAAAGCTGCAAACTGCATCTCCTGGGCCACAAATCACATGGTCAGCAACCATGTATTATTGCAAATGTTTGAAAGCAGAGAAACATTAAATGGCGATTGAAGAAAAGGGAGAATATCACATCTTGTAAAATAAACTTATGTTTGAGGATTTTTTTTTGTACATGTACAAAGTGATCACTGCTTTGTTTTCACTCACCCACTTGATACAGGTAGGCTTTAACAAAATTAGACAACAACGCAGGTTTCTCGATTGCTAAGCCTGACTGGCAGACTAAATGAGACATGAACAGTTCAGCAGATGGTGGAGAGAAACACAGGACAACCTTACAGTGAAGAAAAGGGCATCTGATGTTTGACTTTGAAAGTGAGAAAAGAACAGATTTAAAAACGTTATTTAAAGCCTCACACACACAGTTCACCATGCTTTAAACAAAGAAAATTCACTGCTTTAAGCTGTTTAATTAAAAAAAAATCTACTGATCAGACAACTTCTTTTTTTCATGCTGAACTCTAGATTTTGACTCATTTTGTAAGAGAAAATTAGGATATATTGACTTGTTATTAGTTGTAGATGTTTGAATTAAACTGGAAAAATAACAGTATTATCTACTTCATCCAAGCTTTTCTCACTAACCTTTATCTGTTTGTATTAAGCTAGATAATTAGCATCAAACACATCCGAAGAATTCTTACTTTTGATGCCTTTTCTCAGTTTGACCTGTTTTTGTGGTTGAGTGAGTGACAGAGTCTTCCGATAACAATGGTGTGCAAGTTAATGGCTGAAAAAGATTTTCATACTAGTTATTTTAGTTTGAATGAGCAGAGTATTGTACTGATTTGTGTTTTTATGTGGAATCATA
This sequence comes from Phalloptychus januarius, assembly GCA_902982915.1. Classification (NCBI taxonomy): domain Eukaryota; kingdom Metazoa; phylum Chordata; class Actinopteri; order Cyprinodontiformes; family Poeciliidae; genus Phalloptychus; species Phalloptychus januarius. Next base: position 8,306,874 of record CADWAE010000466.1, on the reverse strand, counting down.
AAAAGTAGGGTTCGGGTGTCGCAACCCTTGATAAGGTTCATTGTTCCCTTTTGTTGTAAAACCGAAAGAGTCTTTTAATGAAGGCCTGACTAAAACTGTGTGTTTGTCATTTTTTATGGCTCTTTTTAATACCAGCAGTTGTATGCATTTCTCAAAAGAAGTAATCATATCATCTAATAGGCAAAAGATTAGAAAGATGCAGTGAGCTTTTATCTGTGCAAGGAAAAAAAAACCGCCTTTTACCAATGATAATCTAAAAAACATTAGCTAATACATGCTGTTCAGCAGTGCAGGCAAAACAAAATGCAATGGGATAAAAACAACTATTTTCATAATATGTGTGTGGGAGCATAATACCAAGCTTTCTATTCTTTTACATTTTTTGTCCATGTGAACTTTCTCTGCACTGACTCATGATAAGAGGAAAATACATTATTGGACAACTGAGTGATTTCTGATTTGATTTTACCTCCTGAAAAAAAGAGTTAGGCTGGCCAAAAATAGCCTCAGAGAAACAATTTCTTGCTCCTCGTTGTATTTCTTTCCTCCTTTCATTCTGTGTCCGTTTCTGTTCCACAAAGCCCTTTTTTAGATTTGCTAATAGATGCCTCTGTTATAATATATTTACACACACACATAGTGAAACATCTGCACAGAGAAACTGTGAGGGGAAGGTCATTACTCCAAAACAAACATAAAAAGAGCCAGAATGCTTTTTAAACTTCTAATTTCCTCACATCGCCATTGTCATTATTCTTTCCACTATTACACCCTTGTCTCTGAATTACATTGTTTTTGCCATGCTCAAAATAGATCTTTTATAGCCATTGCATGTTTTTGCTTATCCATTAGCAAATCAGTTCTCGGTTTTTTTTTTCTTTTTATTTCACCATGGTGAAATAAAATTTGGAAAGTTGTATAAATGTGTATCAATGTATAATGCTCTCCTTTACACATTTTTTGCCTTATTATTGAACAATTTGCATTTTTTCTAGCTTGTATTGTTCTTTTTTTTTCATCTTACCCACATGTTGTAGGTCATAAGAGATGCAATGCTGAGAAGCTTTGTTGGTTTATTTTGTATCTACGTACATTTTTTAAAGCAATATTTCTATTGAATCATTTAAAAAATATATTTAAATTTGTTTAAAATTTTGCTAAGACTTCAGGAATTGTTCCTATTCTCAAAGGGGAAGATGCTGCTAATTCTAAATAGGGCACTTCAGGCCATTATCTGCTCTGGAGCACTCAGTCTCCAGTCGTGTGTACCCAAACCCTATCAATGTTTGAGAACTTCAGCTCGTCTTAAGTGTCGTTAAATACTTAAGACAAGATGTCCCTTGATGACTCGGGAAGTGTCTGATAATCTGCCAACATTGCCTCACTAGAACTCCTGCGTTTATCCACAGCCTTACTTTCTCCTTTTCAATGAATATGTAAATATGCATCACTGTTAACTGTAGAAATGCAACATGCTCCTCCTCATTGAGAACAAAGTTTCATTTACCTGAATTCATCTCTCTTGCCATATCTTTCTATTTTATTTTTTTTATTAGAATTATTGCAACTTTTTGGTTCCAAAAATGAAGTATTTCAAACTTATATCTGCCAGGTGTTTGGATAATTTCGAGCTTTGCCATGTTAATCAATTAATAGAAATGTAAACATTTTAAAATACACAGTGCATTCTAATATTAAGCAACTTATTATTCGTGTGCCTTAGTCACTGCTGCTCATCTTGGTTGTTGCAGAAATACACTAATAAGCAATATGACTGGAGCAAAGTAATGGATGGGGATCAGTTTTAAATGAACAACCAGAACTGAACCTGCTCCAAAACTAATAACATGTTCTTGATTTTCACTAAAAACAATAAACAAGGCTTCTCATTTTTTCCCCAAAATCTACAAATAGAGCTTAAGTGAAACAAGTCTAAATCTTGGAAAGAATGTTTTAGTTTTACCATTTGTGTTTTCTTTTGGCCACTGTATAAATCATCGCTAATTAAAATTTCTCGTTTGGACCCGACGGCTCAACTCTGCAACTTGATGAGGTGTGTTGAGCAAGTTTTGCCTGTAGCTTTGTAGCTCATTAGAGTGTAAAGTTGGTGACATTGGTGAAATTGTATTTCTTTCTTCAGAAAAACCAGGCTACCATTTCAGTTTGGAGCCCACTCTGCACAGAGCTTCAGTAATTTGGCCAAATGCTACTTAACAGGAGAGCTGAAACAAACTCTTCTGTACACACAATTGTGCAAGTGTGTGTCAAATTGGAGGACCCTCATTAGTTTTTCTTAACATTTTCAAACCAGGCCAAAAAGTAGGAGAGGGGAAAAAACCCTCCAGGGGAGCAAGGGATGACTGCAAAACTTAATTTTCTAGAGACTTCTATTCCTTAGTTTAACTTGCAAAGCAGCACACAAACATACCTAGCAGTGCTTTGTCAGCTGTACTGCTGGTAATGTCAGCCAGGCGTGGCCAGCCCCTCTGTCTGAGTGTGTTTGTTTGTGTGTAATGTAGGCGTGCGGGGGTGCGCGCGCGCGTGTGTGTGTGTGTGCGTATTGTCCCAGCAGAAACTGATTGTGCTGCGACTCAGGAATAGATCACTGGTAGATGCAGGAACTTTATCATCAGCAGGATGTTTACTCTGAGTCGACCATACACTCGATCAGTGTACACAGCCCCCCCAATACATTACACTGGACTATAACAACAAAGGGGACATTGCAATAAAAATGAATGCGGTGCAGCAAGTATGGCATACCAATATTTTAATCCCATGTGTGGCAGACAGTATTGCTGCGTTTACCAGATGGTATTTCTTGCTCTTATGGCGTTGTCTCTTTGATAAACTGTTTTGTCAACCAGAAATGAGCCATGGTGCAATTAAACAGTGAGAGACAAACACTTAAAAACAAGACAACTCAAGTTTAACTGCTCAACCAATGAGATTCATTTACTGGTATCAAATAAAGTTTGAAAACTTTTAGAGGAAATGAGCAGAGGTGCGTTTCCTTGTCAATTACAAACAGCAGTTTATAAGAAGTATCATGCAAAAATGATATTTTCCGTTGCAAGATTGAAGGTTTAAATAAGTAAGCTAAAAAACTAGCATTTAATTTTTGGTAAACATTCATGTTTTTGGTGAACAACAATTGATGATAGAATTGGAAACAAAAAGGACAAAAGAAGCCAGATTTAGATTGATTACTTGACTTTCAGTAAACACTAGGCTGTGGTCAGATACCAAAGTGGATTCTGAAGCATTTTCATCTTTTCTGGCAGAGTTTTTCCCTGAGGAATACCGCTCAGATAGAGGTAGGAGAGTCAAAGCCCTTTTTTGACTCGATTCTGAGGATCCACAATCCATGACAGAAACTAATTCTGAGGCTGAAAGAAGAAGTGACAACAAAAAAGACGGTCTTTAGAAGTTAAACTGGCATACATCTATCAGTGCTCAGTTGATTTTTGCACTTCTGACTGCTGCATTCTGCTTGTGTTGCCTCAATAATATGAGTGTATTAGTCATACAAAGCAATTCTCTGTTCTGCAGACTAATGCTTACTAAGATTGAGTTACATTTACAGAATGCAGAAGCTTTGTTTTCAGTGTAAATCTACCAGGCTACATAAATGCTTTGAGTGGCATAGCACAAATAAATCTAAAACTGACAGACATTAGTTGAGCTACCGTATTTTTCGGACTACACGCCACTACTTTTTTCCCACACTTTGAACCAAGCTGCTTATGGCCCGGTGCGGCTTCTCTGTGGATTTTTCTTCAACCACCAGGGGGCTCTCTAGCAGGAAGTGAATCATTGGAAGTCAAAATTGGAAATCAAAGAAAGTGCTAACTTTCATTTAGCACATGGTAGCAGCAGGCGATGGAGAAATGTTTTCAAACTCATACCCCCTCACACACTGCTGCTCCTCCTCCCCAACCTATTGTTTCTCTCACAACAATGAACATTTCTGCTGATGTTTTGAAATATTAAAGGCCTCAAAAAAACATAGTCATTGTGTGGAGCAACACAAATCGCTCTTATTCAGAGCGATGAATAACTGTTGTTAAGAGGGATGTCTGTAAAGCAGCTGGAATTTGCATGGTTTTGAATGAAGTCACCACAGTTTGGGATCTTGTAAATAAATTCTCATTCCAGGTGTGCCCACCACAGAAGAAAACTGTTCATGTGCAGCATACCTTTTTTTTTTGGGAATCGAACCTGCGACTGCCAGCATGAGGACTAATGCCTCCATATGTGGGTTGTGCTTTGCCCCTGTGCCACCACAGCACCCCCAATGTGCAACATCCCTAAAATCTGTGCTTTTATTGTGAAAATGTAGCTTCTCTGATTCAAAATTCAAGTGTCTGGCAAAGTCTTACTGCTGCATTTGGATAGAAGTTGAAAATTAAGAACGAAAAAGAAATCCCATAGCTGAAATCAGGGCATTCATTGTTCCCTACTGAAATTTATTAAGAGAGACAATGAGATAAAAAGATGTTTCATCCAAACTTTTAACTGCTAATTCCTTTCTGCTCCTAGAAATGCCTGTTAAACCTATTGATAAAATATTATTCTTAAGAATTTGAGCAATAAGGAGAGAGATGAAGGAAAATATATATATATATATATATATATATTTCTCCCATTTCTCCATTTCATTTTATCCACATCCCTTTCCTCTGCAGGTACACATGCACACAGAGAACGTTAACAAGAAAATAGTGCAGACAATTGTGTAATGTAGGGTATTGAGATCCAATACCAAGGATATAACCTTGAGCTGTAAGGTAAGGGGGAAAAAATTGTAAAATGTCTTTCATTCCCAGTAGTTACTTTTCAGTATAGTCTATTTTTAATGGGTTGTGTCAGGTATTATGAACTACAACCTACAAAACTGTTTTTGATGTCTGAGTTCATTTAAAAATTTTCTCATTATCGTGATGCTGCACTGTTCCTGCGCACAGGCACAAGCAGATGTAAAAAGAAATTGCCATAGCTAGCCTGTGAGGCATGCAGAGACTAAATGTGATATGGCAACTTTTAAGATAATGTCTTGGAACATTAGCTTTTATGAGAAGCGTCACTTGGTGAAAGGAGAGAGGGAGGCGCCGGGACACAGCACTAAAATCCTGCTACATAAAATTATTTTCTGCTAGATTTTTGCAGAGAATCTGGGAAAATCTTTCTCCTACATGCAGCATTAAAACCAAAGATGCAACACTTTGTGTTGTTAAGAGTTCTAAAGTAGTTCTGCAACAAAGACAATCAACAGAAAATTGAGTAGTATTATTTACTTTGAATATTACATCCACATATATTGAAACTTTTAGCGTGGAAAGCTCAGACAATTCTGAAATATATAGGAAATATATATTTTTAGCCTAAAACCAAGTTAGATGCTGGTACACACAGTCAATGTCCTGGATATGGAGACAGTTTCTGACTAACTTCATTTTTATGTTGGTTCTGTAGAGTAAAATACACAGCAATATTCAATGAATATGTGCAGCCAGGAAGCCCATTTGTCAGATTGAAGCTGCCTTTAGAAATGAACAACCTCAGGTCACCTTTCTGTGTTGAAGATGTTTGTTTTTGCTGTGACACATTACTCTAATCTTGAATGTTGTTTTTTTTTTCTTTGGAAAAACATAAGTAACAGAAATAACTTGAAAATGTAAATCTGTGTGCAATTAAGCTCAGTGAATAGAGCTACTAAAAAAAACTAATATTCTAATTTATTGAGTAAATTAGAATATGTTCACCTGCTAGTTTTACTTGTTGCCTTGTTTTGTGTATAGAAGACTGATTTAGCAAATTCTGATTGGATTAGATCAATTTCTTTACTTTAAAAAAAGTAAAGAATCAGTTTCTTTAATACTTCTAAAAATTAATCCAATTAATGTTGGAGATACAGTAAGAGAATTTGTGGCGGCTTTCTAATCACTGATTTTGTAAAGCTGTGACCTGCAAAAAACAAATTTAGTTAATTCTGATTTCTCAGTATTCTTAAAAGAAAAGTCAACCAAATATACTTAACTTATTCCTACATACATTTAAAACTCTACTGTTCTTAATATAATGTTTATGGTAAAATAAACTGAGTTATCCAAAACAGCCCAGTTACAAAGCTGTTTTGTAATACGATTCAGGTTATGGGGCAGATAAATAAACCAAGCCAATGGAACTTCTCATTTTACAAGATTGACTATAGGTCACTACATTTCATAAAAAAGTGTTATGACATATAACCTTTTTCCTGCAAACTTAGAAAAAAAAATAAGGAAAATATCACTTTTTCAGTTTTTATGGTCTGATCTTTTTTGAGTTGATGTCACTTTGAGATGACAAGTTACAATTATAATTAGAAAAAGTATAAAGAAATTGAACAGACTTCTAGAATTCCTTAATGATTTTTGTATTTTTTTTATATTGACTTGATTTTAATTTGGCTCTGATTAGGACTTGTCTTGTGAAAGACTGACAGATTTAGCTGAAAGGTTTTATTAATTTTATTTAATAAAGAATCACTCGCCACCAGCCTTATATTTTTTAACGTTTGGTAATTGTCCAGGGTTTTCTGTCCTATTGTCTTTTTTTTTATTTCATTGATGAATTCCTTTTTGTACAGAAACATATTTGTTGTATATTTTCCATGACCATGATCCGATTAATATGCAAAGCTAAAACACATTTTCCAGCCTCTGAGCAATGGCAGCCAATAGGAGAATTAAGTCCAGTCCGTCTGCTGGTGAATGACCAGGCTGGGTCATTTATATAAGCAGGAATACTTTGGATTGTAGGAGCATCATGAAAAAGCTGCCATATGGGCACACCACCTGCAAGGCTATTTCGCTGTGCCAAACAAGTGACAGGCACAAATCTGTGACCCAAAAGACTTATTAGTCTGAAAATGGTCACCTGAGATGCATGGACTTACTACTGCCAACTGTCAGTACTGATGAATTGGAATAATGGAGTCAAAACTGGCTGGATCTGATGCACCTGAATGTGAAAAGATTGGGCTAAATGCGTGTAATTACGTAGATATCGGAAAGGAAATTATCCTAGTAAGAAAAAGGAAAAAGACTTTCATTTACATGCTCATCCCTGTAAGCATCTGATTGTGCTCAAGTGTGGCCCAATTTATTTGAAATGAAGAGTTTAAGATAGTTTGGTCTCTTCTGGTTTCCTTTTTTCTCTCTGTGTGGCCATCAAAGTCAGATAGCAGCACCTGCAGAGCTCAGTGAATCAATAAACTGCAACCATGACTACATTTTACTTTTTCCTCTTCATGGAATGTAATAAAGCATATGCAGAATTGTCTTGTTTTAATAGTGACTACGTGTACAGAGCCCTGCAAAAGTAATCCTTAGAGGGATTAGTTGAACATGTTGGCTTAAATATGTTATTTTCCAATTAACTAAAAAATTATGCCAAAACCCTTAATTACCTTTTAAAAAAATTTGATTTTTGATATATTTTTCACCCGTGGAGGTCGCCATTTTTTTCACCTGTGCAATGCATGCTGGGACGATGATGCGGCTGGGTCCATTCTGTACTAGAATCTACAGAGTAAACACAGAAAGGCATAAATTTAGACAGTGCCGCACTGTGAATCTGGATCATTTCCTACATGGAAAAAAAAGAAGAGCGCAGTGGGAAAGAGCCAAACACAACTTCTGAAGGACCCTCAACATTTCTCTCCAGAAGACACAAAATTGACAAAGCTTTTTTAAAATTTTGTCATGATATAAACACAGATTCTATTTAAATATATCTTTATTAGACCAGAAGAAAGCAATGCGGAAAGTTGAAAGAAAATGCCCGAAGATTTATAAAGAGTTTACAATTAAAATTCTGAAAAGTGAAGTATTTGTTTTGAGCTATTTATTTTGATAACCATAAATAAGATACTGTGCAAATAATTGTAAACCAATTTACAAACATAAATTAGAAGTTATGTTCTGTTAAGTTCCTAGAGCATTTTTAGGAAACGGAAGGAAAGTTGGACTGAAATCAATTTAGTTCTGGAAGAAAACGTGACAGAAAATAGACTTTATAATGGATTGAGGTTCAGCAGCAGGACAACAATCCTACACATGCAGCCAGAGCAACAGTGAAATGGCTTGGAACAGAACAAATCCATGTATCCAAAGCCCCAACTGAGATTTTGTGGCAAGGAGGACGGGAAATAAAATTATTTAATATTTTAGATGTGCACAGCTAGTAGAAACATACTCCACAACAGCTGAACCTGAACCAAAAGGTGGTTCCACAAAGGATTGACTGAATCCAAGTCTATGCTAAGTTTTTCAGATTTCTACTTGAAAACAGTATCTTCTTTCCCGATCCACCTCTTAATTTTGTATAACTCTGTTGGTCTGTCAAATAAAATCCCAAGAAAGTTGAAATTTGTGGCAATGACACGACAAAATGTGAGAAAGTTCAAGCAGCATGACAATTTTTGCAAGACAAAAAGGGGTCATTCCTACATATAACAGTTGTCACTTGTTATATTTAAAATCACAATTAAAAATCTGGGGTGAAAACATAAAGATGTGTAGCTTGTTGTGTTTTATGATTCAAACAAATTCAAATTGACCCTGGACAGACGTAGCATGGGCTACAAGATGCAGATGAAATCAAGAACAATCTCTTGTTTTTCTTTTCTGTTCATGTAAATCTCACCAGTGCTTTGCATGACCCACACAGTAGTACAAGGAATGGAGATGCACACTGATTCGCATATCAAACGTTTTCTTCCTTCTTTCATGGAGAGGACAATGTTAAAGAAAGGCTTGCGATGGTGATAAACGTGTATTGTGTCACAGCAGCCGTCTGGGTGAACTGCAAAAACAAGACGAAAAGCTTTGTTAAGAAATCCAAAGAGACAGAGTGGGGAATTCGAGTGCCTCAATAAATTGGAAGGACTGACATTTAGTTTGGAGGAAGACGATAATTTGCATCGTGCTGCTGAACAAATCATGCTGATGGAGACTACAAGCCTCACAGAGGGTTTAACACTGAATGTTTTAAGAGCAGGAAATTGTATTGCTTTTCCTGCTTTCTTTAATTCATCAAGGCTACTCCGGCTGATGTTTTCTCGTAACTTGTGATGCAACATTTATTGCAGAAACGTTTGGAAACACAAAAAAATATGCTCAGCAAGAAGCTGTGAAAGGTCTTGTTAAATCAGGGGTGCATGGCTTCCAGATGTGATTATGTGAGGGAGCTGAATTTGCGTTGCTCTCTCCACTGAAAACTTCAGTAATCACAGGAACGTCCTGAGTGGAGAATTCTCATTTTTCTCAAAAAGGGGATATTAAAGCATTTCTCTTTCTCTATGTGCGAGGCCATGAAGCAAAAACTAAAAATACTCAAATTCTTCGTGAACAACTTGTAAAGAAGTTTAACCACAACATTTTCAAGACCAAGAAGCAACAGAGAGAAGGCTGCTTTTTTACTTATCCTCTTACTTAGGTTGTTTCACATAGAAAATCACCGAATACGTTTATGTTGCACGCATATAAATCAAGCTGTCTTGTACACCTTGAGGTCTTTTAATTATATGCTCAATTATTAAGAAAAGAGATTAGCTATCTGTAATTAATATAAATGTTGCTCACTAAATTAGACTGTCAGTTTTCAAGCCTGAAAAAAAAAAGAATTGTCTTCTTGGTCACTGTACGCTGAGAATACGTTGGCTTGGCTTTAAGAAGGGAAGAAATACCATATCTGACTGAGGGGCGAAACCATAACTCCTCACACGAGAGAACATTTCCTCGAGCACAATGAGGCCCTCCCTCCGCCTCAGTCGGCATCTGAAAGGTCAGGGAATGAGAGTCGTTTCTTCAAAGCAATGAGCTTTGCAGCTCTTTGGCTCTTGCTGTTTTTTCATGCAGTCTTATGATCCATTCTTTATGGTCTCTAATAAAATTTACCTGCTCTGTCTATTGCATTACTTCCCATCCCCGTCTGCTCTGTAAGATAGCTCTGATAGGGGGCTATCAGGCCACAGTGACGCCTGGGACAATTACTCAGCCATTAGGCCAAGCAGGAGGTTTGATTAGCTCCTTCTGCGCACATCTGCCATCCCATCTGCAACAAGAAACTACAACACAGGAAATCAGTTCATTTTTATTGGCCATGGCAAGCCTCTGAGTCGGTGCTTGGGATGGGCCACGTAGACGGTTGCCTGGAACGGCAACAGCTAATGGAGGCTCTGATGTCACCTCTAACTAAATGACATGTAAAAAATATATATAGAAAAAAGAAAATGAAGGCAGCAATGTGCAGCCTGACTGATGCCCTTTTCTGATGTGCTGTATTTAAAAATAAAAATTAAGAGAATATAAAGAGCAACCCTTTCCCCTGAGCCGCAATTGTTCCTCATTTCGATGGGCGTCCAATTACCGTTAACCACATGAACCAAAAGAGAAAAAAACTCACACCCAGCCGATTCAGCGCAAACAAGTTGTTTGCAAACATGAACAGATTAATGTTTCAATTTATGAGTGATTGCCAAATTATTTAACATGGTCTGCAAGTTACAGTTGAGCTAAATAGAGTTAACAGCCAGATTCTGTTGTTGATCCAGCTGAAGTTAGCATGTCATTTGTACCTGTTTAAAAAGTTTTTACTTATTTATTCATTAGAAGCTACCAGTCAGAGGCTAGCTTCAGTGTTGTTTTTCTCCTGATGTTAGAACAGCGTTATTTGAGTAATATACAACAACTAGAATGCAGTTTGAATTGACTTGTTGCTGAAAATGTGCTATATATATATATATATATATATATATATATATATATATATATATATATATTCCCATTATTATTTATAATGTGAATCTTCAGATTATTATTTTTAATCTGAACCCCAGCCCCAAAGTAGAAAGCTTTATTCTTTTAATTTCTCAAATATTTGGACAAGATGAGTCACTGCTTATGTTTTCTGTCAAATAAGTTCCACTATCTGCTCCTGTTTATATAAAAACAAGTATTTTGGGAACTGTATTCCTGTGGAGAGGATACAACAATTAAGAGACTACTTCACATCGACTTATTTGCTTTTATCTGAAATATAAAAAAGAAAAAAAAATTTAATTGTCAAATTATTAGTGTTAACAGAAAAATATATTTTTGCCACTGTTTAAATTTTAAAATAGTTGCCTTGAGTGGCAGATTAAATAATTGGTTCCCTTAAAATGTTACTTGTAGATACCATAGCTGCGTAATTCAGCCTCCTTTTATTGAATAAACCCATAAACTTAAAAAAAACCCAAATTTATTTAATGTTATCACATCTAGTAATTTGTATGTTTTACTCGTTCTGTTCCTCTGACTGGAAGTAATATCAAAGATCTAGACTTGAATCTGATGGCGAAATATGTGGAAGCAGCTAAAGATTAGCAAAAAGGCTTGAAGCTCATCACCATTAACCATCAAAACACCAGTAGACGCATGCAGAAAGTTGGTCAGTAATTAAATGAAGAGTTTCATTGCCCCAAAGCGGCTTTCTGTTTGTTATTGAGAAGAGTGTGAATAATTTTGAACGTGGCATTTTCAATATAATAAAAAATAATTGTTTTCTCAACTCGGCCCCCTCTTACTTACTTAATTATTAGTTTTAATAATTTTTCAGAGACGCCCGTTTCATTTCCCCATAAGAAACAAACGATTTGGTTGGACGAAAACAATTTTGAATGTAAATCTGCCAGGGGTGTGAACAAAACAGAGGAGGACATACTCTGAGACCAGAAATGAGGCACACTAATCATTTGTATATAAAATGGAAATACAGCAAAAATAACAATAACAGCAGCAAAAAGATGCGCCTATTTTCTCTGATGTTGCTTTGCATATTCAGTCTCTTTTGATCCTGGGAGACCAAAGCACAGGCTGCAAGTGGTCCTGTCACTCAACACTAGCCTCCCTCTCAGCAGCATTTTATTGTGGTTGCATTTGAACATTTCCTTTAAGCATGAAGTGGATGTTTGTGAGAGATATGTGTGGGTAGATTATGTTTTGGATACGATTGACCTTTGATCATTTTCCACATACAGATATATACTCGCACACATTAGGAAACGTCCGCATGATGGAAGTGACCTTTCCCTTATACCAGTCAGATAAGTATCTGCTGTCCTTGCTGTATGCACTTTGTTTACCACCAGCTTTTTTCTACTTCCCACTTAATAACCTTCATGCGATCTTAGTGGGAGATATAGAACAATCCTGTCAAGGGCGGAAAAACTGTGAAATCTTGAGATTTTGTAGAGAGATGATGGTTTGAAAGGGAATTGCTTAAAAAAAACACCTTGATGACAGTAGATAAAGCAAGCGGAGTAAAACTCTGGAAATTTATTGTATCGCTGCATTTTTGAAATGAAATAATTGTTTTTGTTGTTCTGTAAGATCTTTCTGCATTTTAAGCCCCTTTATCATGGAAGTTGAAAGCAGCATGAAGGGGGAACAAAGAGAAAAAGATGATTTGCAGTAAACACGGATGAGTGAGGACTGGAAACCCAGGCCTGCTGAGAGAAGGACTTCATCCTCTGCACACAACAGGGGTTCACAGTCAAGCTGTTAAACTTCCTGCTGCCCACCAGTTTAATGATACAGAGATCGCCACTGTGACTTGAATTTATAATTGCCATTTTTATGTCGCCACGCCCCACGTTTTCGCATGTGTTGCTGCAGTGAATTAGACTTTCCTCAGCCTATTTTACAAGGGCAGACTGATGAAAGAGGAGATGGTGGCTGAACTCTGATGATGTTAAGTTAGGCTGGAGATCGCGGCGACTCTCCACGTAAGCTGGAAAAGCCTGGATCACCTGGGAACTGATTAAAACGGGACTGATGGAGGTTAAAGGGAGGACGAGAGTGGGAGGACTCCACATGAAGGAGCTCAGGAAAATACCTATTTTTGTGCTGTAACATGGTGCGGCTGGGGGGCTGGGGGGGGGGTTCACACCAAATGTAGTTATTTTTAACTTGACTTTAATATGTAAAAGTCAAGTTTTTTATCTGGCAATAAAAAGAATCTAATTAGTGTCAAGAAACAGGACAGGGGCTCTTATTGTTGATGAACTGATTAAAATCCTGAAGAATATTATTTTTATGACCATTTAGGAGTGTTATGACAAAACTGTAGTTTATTTTTTTAAAGGAAACATCTGAAAATGGAAAAGAGATGAAGTTACGAATCCCGCCTTGACATCTCGCATCTCAGACTGAACTCTATAGTTGGAACAGTGAGGGACGGGCTTTATTGGGCCTGACGAGACTGTTTCAGTCCATCAGAACCACTGGAGTTGCAGTTCAGTGGCTTGCCCCATCCGCCTTCAGCCTCCTCTTGCTGCAGGGATTTTCACTTTAATGTCCCTGCTGGATCAGTCCATAATCATGAAAAACTGAGTAGAACCGAACCGTCTTCCTGCCGGTTTGTAGGACACCTGGGGGCTCCTGGCTTCAGATTCAGAACCGGATTATGAATCCCATGAGTGTGGGATTAATACTCACTCCTCTCAGATGAGCGAAAAATACAAAATCACATCTCACAAACCTTAAATAAATATTTCAGAATACAATGACAAACCAACAAATTTAACAATCACAATCATCAGCTAGAGCTAATGAGCAAAATAAAAACTAACATTCAGTTTGCTCATATTATCTAGCCAATGAGAATAAGCCTGAAGTTAACCAATCAGAGAGAGCTCTTCCTGTGTGATGTATGAGACTTCATGAGGTATTTCTTTCTAGAGCTGTCAGCTGATTTTTTTATTTGCATATTGGTTCCTCCGCTAAGCAAAAACATTCACATTAGGCATAAGGTATCTGCATGCATTTTCATGCCTTGGGTGAACAATATGAATAATTCCTGTTCTTAAAAAATGTGTTAACCTTTACTTTACTGATTATGGAGGTATTATAATTTGAACTCGGACTTTCTTCTTTAGCCAGCCTATTAATTCACATAAATGACCTTTTTAGCAAGTGTTTTCACATCAGGCATTAGAAAATGTTTATAGTCCAGATGTATAGATGACTAGAAATAATCAAAAGCCTCTAATTATCTCCAAGGGAAATAAAATTATTTTAATGCATCTAAGAGAAAGAAATGAATAAGACATTAAGAACACCTAAAGATATTTACTTAATATGATTTACCCAGAGTTGTTAAAAAGTCATATAAAGAGTAATGAATGGCAACAAAAATTTTGTATTTTCTTTTTGTGGTCTATATAACCAAACCAGTACTACTGAATTACAGTGTGTTTAAAATTAAATAGTTTAAGTGCATAATGGGTCCTTGCAATAAATTTCCTCCACACGCTTTTTTGGAGTCTGTCAGGTGGCGGCAGAGGGAGTATGATGAAAATACGGGCAAACCTAGGAAATATGTAAAACAGGAACAAGCCAGAAGGAACATTTTAAGGCGGCATCCTCTTGGGAAATCTGTAACTTGAGTTTACTAGCTTGGGAAATTACCTGCGGCTGATTAATGTCTATTTTATTCATGAAAGTTAGCTGCAAAAGTGTTTGGTTCTGCCCATTTGTAAGTTTGTGTAGATTGAAGTGATGAGCGAGTCCGGCTATAAACTCTAACAAATACAGGAGGTAGGTTTGATTTGAGCGGGGACAGAAAGGAAGGAAGTTTAGGCAATGGGAGAGAAGAAAATTCAATTTGATTATAATCAGATGAACACATTCGACTGTTAGTTTGGTAAATTAAATTTTAGATTTGTTTCCTTTTTCCCCCCTCGTAGTATTGAGGAAGGTGAATTATCTGGTAAGATCTATGGTTGTGTCTGATTGAAGAATCATACTGTGGGTATAGTGGGCAGATGGTAATCTATCAAACGGACAACAAAATGTTTTACTTCTTGTTCTGTTACCAAGGCACTGGGGGGGATGAAATTTTATTATATTGTCTGATATAAAAGCTTTGCTTTATAGAAAAAAAAACAGTTTCACAAATGACTGCCTTTAAAAGGCTGAGTATTGCATTTCTTCATTTTTTTAAAAGTTGTTTGACAGTTTTTGTTGATTTTCCTCATCACTAGTTTCATAATGCACCATGATTTTTATTTATTTTTTTCTGTTTTCCACTCTTATTATTCTTGAAACAGCAGTGCTGGCTTTTTAGCAGTAGATGTTGCAAAGTGTTCTAAATAAATTATCTTCAAAACTCGAAAAACATTCCAGCTAACAGCAGAAAATATGGACACCCAGTGAGGAGATGTTCTCCTCTACGATGTATTGGAATACCAACTGAGTTATCTAATCTCTTAAGCAAAGCTTATTTTTGCTGCTATAATACATTAATTAGGCTAAGAGTGTTTGAGATAACAAAGCTGGGTTTCTCAGGATAACAGATTAATGTTTATTAATATAAAAATCCTTTTCTGATTTAAAATATAAGTAATTATATGTTGTTATTGGCTATCAGAGCAGGGATAGACTGTGGTCATAAATAGACATGTTCAGAAACAAAACTCATCAAGGCTGTGATGCTGAGCTGTCCAGAAAATGCCAGGAAACCTTCTCCTAAACCTTTTCACTGCCATCTTTAGAAATGAGTTTCATGCCCAGTTCTGACCCTCCCATCTGAATGCTGTATCTTTCATTGAGCTAAGCTAGGTGACATTTTCCAATTTGTTTTGTCTAATTTTGATTAGCCTGTGCAAATTGTAACCTCGATTTACTGTTCTTAGTTGACAGGAGAGGCAGCCGTTGGTATCTGCTGCTGGTGTTCAGTGATGTGTTGTGCATTCAGAGATGAGATTTTGCATTCCTGAGTTGTAATGGTTATTCGAGCTACAGCTACCTTTCTGTCAGCTTAAACCATTCTGCCCATTTTCTTCTGATTTCCGACATCAGTGATGTACTTTCTCTATCACACTGTCATTCCCTGAACTCTTTGCATTTCGACACTGTAATCTGTAAATTAGAGAAACGGTCGTGAGTAAACTAAAAAAAAAACTCAGTGGAGCATCAGCAGTTTCTGAAATATTCAGATCGGCTCATCTGACACCAACTCATGTTCAAAGTCACTTAAATCCCCTTTCTTCCTCTTTGATGCTCACTTTGATCTTCAGCAAGTCATTTTCACCAGATCCCAGATACATGAAGTTGCTGCCATGTGATTGGTTGATTTGTGAATCATGCTGATTTGCACAATCAGTAAGATTTGATATGTAAATTTGGTTTATAGTCAATTTCACAGTTTCGGTGTGGACAATTGCAAATAACTGCTTGAGTGTTGTGTCTACTATAACATTTTGGATGTAATGCAGTCAAACTTTTCCTGCCAATATCTGGCCTGTTTATGTCCTCAAGCCCCCATCTGATAAAACTGAGCAAGAGGTGAAGGACATTCTGATTATGCGGAAGAAAGACACATATTTTGCTGTGCCTCACCAGCACTGTTCTTGCATGCAGATTTGGATTACCATCAACAATGTAGGCAACGACAAATGTGTTTTATAAATCCTAGACAAATTTAGCTTGTATTTTCTTAGTCACTGTAAATAACTGAGGAACCAAAATTCTCCTAATTTTTTCTTCAAACCTTCTAGCCGAGTTCAGGTTTGAAATATTGGTGAGTTCATCCTACACATGTAGGATGGCACATACACATGTATGTGCCATACGAAGAGGGCCACACAGAAGATATTTAGTATTTTACAAATCAGATAAACATAAAAAGACAGCTTTCTTTGTCTCACACGGACATTAAAGCAGACAAAACTTCTCTTCAGGTTAGTTGAGATGATCCAATAAAAATAAAATAATGGGAGAGTGATTTCTCTTACTGCTGCAATTTATATGCGAGTATGAATTGCAGTAATGTCCAGGAGAAGAGACTGAAGAGAAGTTTATTACTGGGTTCTGGGTACTAGATATGAACGTGTTTTGGAGTGAAATGTATGCATCAACCCCAAAGCAAAATATCTTCAGAAAAGGCTGACTGCAGCTGGTAAAAGTGTTATCCACAGTAAAACAAGTCCTGTACTGTAACTGGATGAAATGCAAGGAAGAAGAAGCCATTAGTCCAAAAGTAGAATAACAGAACTGATTGCAGTTTACAAGTGCACTTAAGGGGGAAAAAAAAGAGATTTATTTTTGGAGACAGTGAAGTTTTCTGGTGAAATTAAAATTTTAATCTATCACATTTGTAGAAAAACATGATGGGCTTGCAACATCTGGACTGTGAAGTGCAGGGTGCATCATCTGTTTTACTGTGGAAGTGGCTGTGCACTTAGTGAAATAGATGGCATTACGAGGAACGAACATAATGTGGAAATATTGAAGCAGCACATCAAGACATCCGCCATAAAGTCAAAACTTGGGCACAAATAACTGCTCCAAATGAACAATGACCCGAATCATACTGACAAATTGGACACAAAGTGACTTCAGGACAAAGAAGTCAATATTTTTGTAGTTTTCATAATAAAGCACTGTTCTCAGTGCCATAAATAATTTGTGGCCAGAGATAAAAAGGTGAACGACAAAATTGACTCAGTCGCTCCAGCTCTGTCTGGAGTAATGTGCCAAAACGTCGGGACATTTGGGGAAAGGATATCCAACATGTTTAACCCAAGTCATGCAGTTTAAAAGCACTCAATTTTAAGGTAAAATTTGTAAAGAAAAAATACATAATTTTTGTAAATGTAGAAAATCTAAATCATTTTAGTAATCTTAACTGAAAAAACAGGAAACGTTTTGTCTGATTTAATGCCAGACACAAAAGCTTATTGCTTGTTTCATAAATGATTGATTTATTCAACAGACTCAGTCCACATAGACATAAAAAATAAAGACATGATGCACAACATTGCGACAGACTGGCGACCTGTGCAGGGTGACCCCGCCTCTCGCTCAAAACAATAGCTGGAGTTAGGCACCAGCAACCCTCCCGACCCCAGTAAGGGAAAAGGGTGCAGGAAAATGGATGGATGGATGCAATATATATATATATACAATATATATATATTCATATATACAATATGTTTTTATCATGTAAATCGCTTTGAAATCCCTTGGTCTTGTACAAGTATCAAGTTTATCTTCAAACGTACTGAAACTCGACTGACCGGCGTATCCCAAGTGACACATCAATGCGGAAACTGAAAAATAAGCTGGATTTGTAGCATTGTTTACTTGTATTCTCCTCACTCTCACCTCATTGGAACAACTGTAACAAATGACGGAGATAAATTACCTAAAACTTGCAGTATTTTCGTAACTCCTTCGCAGCTGGCCAGGACTCTGGTGTTTTTAAATTGTAAAAGAAAGCAGAGAGCTGACAGTAAGTGAAGGGGGAGATGGAGGATGATATGCAGCCGTGGTCTCTGGCCTGACTCAACATGGTGATGTGATTTGGTCAGCATCTCAAACCTTCAGGCCAGTTAATGTCACCCATCTTGCCCAAGCTTTCTTTTCTCTTTCTGACCTGCCCATTGCCTGCCTTGCTTGCATTGAGGAAAAAAACAACATATTTTCACCCTCTGGCTGTCTCAGAAAGTAGCATGAACAAATCACCTGCTGTATACCTCAGTTGTGTGAACCTTGTCTAAATTCAAATCAAGAGCAAAAAGCCAGGGAGAGTGAAGGTGGTGGGGAGCAAGAGAGGTTGCAGGGGAAGACTGTCACGGTAAGGTTAGAGAAATTTTTATGTGGAGAAAATGAAAATAGTTTGTTCTTCCTCCAGTCTGGGTTCTCTTAGATCCTCCTTTTTCTATCTCGGTTGCTGTATTCAACCCACCTACTGTAAATACAAAGGCTCACAAATTATTTGTAAATGATGTTCCTTCTGACCTTGATGCTTGCTATTAAAAGAGAAAAATCTGAACATTTGGATGCTGACTTGTTAAGTGGGACATGGAGTGACTTTTATAATTTAACCACTGAGATAAAGTTGATGTTTATCCCTCGCATGTCATGTTGTCTGTCATTAACTAAGTCTGTGTCTGGTTAGTGAATAAATATCCAATTATCAGCAAGCAGCTTTGACTCACGAAACAGGTTTCAGCAATTATTATGGGCTGGATCAGTAGGTGAAGATTTTATTAGCTCGACATTGTTGTTTCTTTATTTGCTTTTAAATTTTAAAGTAACAAGAAGAAATGGCAGAAGTGGAGGAAATAAGCTTTGGCAAACATTTGGATTTTTCCAAATAAGTCTAAGAAATTTTAAAGAAAGTTTTAAAACTTTTCTAAAACCAGAGCTTTCTCATTCTGGCATTTAACAAATAAAAGTAAATTGGATAATCCTAAACAACGTAAAATAATAAAGATTAATTTGCTTAATTGACTGATAGGGAAAATGCTAAGTGTCTTTATATACAGTGGATATAATAATATGGTTACAAATATCTTGTTTGTTTGCAGTAAAATCTCACAGTCCTTCAGATCCAATCAGTTTTAATTTTACGACATTTCCTTTATTCCAGATGAAAATCAAATGTCATAACTTACATCATTCAGAGTTGTTGTGATAGTGATACTTTGGGCAGGATAGATCTTCAGTAGGAATCAGTTTTACAACAAACATGTGCTCAATATCGTCCAGCAGAGACTATATTTTACAGCAACACATCCTGAATGAGACTTGGAAGTTGGGGCCATGATCTTTGCCTATTATGATTAATGAAGACGATGGTTTGTACTTCCTTTTTTTTAAAATCTCTGCTTTTTGATCCTGCTCTGCATTCATGAAGCCTCCTTTTCAACTCTTCTGGGTTTTGGGGTCATAGTTCATATAATATTTGAGCTTTTGAGAAGATAATAAGCTGTTCCTGGTTGGGGGGGAAAAAAACCCCCCAATTTGTCAAAAGGAAATAATTGTCCAAAAAAAACCAGAAGAAATTCTAAACCAACGTCTACAACAAAAACAAATCACATGCTCCTAATGCGAGTGGTGCAATTCTAGAGAATGCATGAAATTTTTATTTAACCAAAAACAAAACAAAACAAACAAAAGACTTGCCCTTAAAACCTCTTTTTTTCCCTGCTCTGGTTCTGATAATTTTGTGAAGTTACCTTGAAGAGTCTCGAGCATTCATGGTGTGTAGTGGCCATCAACCCCACAGCTCAATGGTTGCTGCACAACCAGTGTGCTGTTGAGTCGGATGTGCAAAATAAAACACTGGAAAGATTCAGGGGCATGAATAGCAGCTATATTACTCTGACATAACATTGGTCTTTTCTCTTTGTTTGCATCTGCTGCCGTTGAAGTAGTGTTCATTCATGTAACTTTACATTGTATTGTGTTATTGGCAGCAGGGATTTCTTTTATTTTACCTCATGGAGAGACACAAATACTAAGCTGTGAATGTTTCGAGAAATGCGTTTTTGTGCCAAGACTCTGCATGAAGCTGACTCACTGAGCTGTGGCCATTACAAGTGTTTAAAATGTTCTCATTATGAGCTCCAAGTGAATCTTAAGTTAAAGTTCAGGAATTTCGTGGTAAATAATGAGCAGAGCTCAAATGAGAATCTTGATTGTAATTTTTTTTTTCTTATTTACCCAAGAATATTTTTCTATGAATGGTGATTATATCAAATATAGCGTCAAACACATTATCAGTGGTAAAAAGAGCCAGTTTTTTTTATACTATTGTGTCTGAATGTGGTGTGAGGGGGCGCTTGCCATTGGAGTTTCATTCCAATATCGTCGCACAACGAAAAACTTCTTGATGAAAATCTCAGGAATATTCAGGTCCTGGCTACCTGCTACATATTGAGGCGCGCTAAGACGTCCAATACAAACGAGCAAATGGTGAAATTTCTAAAGTGCCTTTAGGTAGAAAAAGGTATATATGTGGGACAGCGCACTTTTCACTTCACTAACCACTTGAGATCAACACAATGGGTATGCTCTCACAAACGCCTTTTCTTGCTACATCCATTTGCCCACTGATGTTTCTGTCTTTTGGAGCACAAAGAAAGCGAAGCTGATGTGAAAGAC
The DNA here is from genome assembly GCA_902982915.1 of Phalloptychus januarius. Taxonomy (NCBI): domain Eukaryota; kingdom Metazoa; phylum Chordata; class Actinopteri; order Cyprinodontiformes; family Poeciliidae; genus Phalloptychus; species Phalloptychus januarius. The sequence continues at coordinate 8,285,890 of CADWAE010000466.1, read as the reverse complement.
TGGAAAGAGTCAGTGAACAGCGACGGCAGACCGAGAGCTGACTGATGACACAGTGTGAGCTGGGAGTCTGGTGCTTCAAAAGTAAATTACAATGACTTAAAAAAAAACTTCAGTTCCTCTCAGTGCTGGCCCTTCTTTGAGTGAAGCACTTTCTGGTGATAAATGCAGCCTCGGAGTGACTGACTATGACTTTGTCTCGTCTGTCCTTATTGGATTATTGACTGGTCCTCTCATTGTGCTGGGGCGCATTTTTTTTGCTCTCACGTATTGTTGCAAGGCTGCCACTGACACTGAGGTCATGTCCCTGGATTTGTAATGTGCACTTCTATTTTTCAGCAAGTAGTCATTTTTTTTATTTTATTTTTTTGCAAGTCGCAGTGGGGTGAGAGGCAGTAGCCAGCCTCATAACTCTCCTGCAGTTTTCACAGAAATGAAATGGGAGTTAAGATAGCTTCAGTAAGATTATAATTTAGATATCATTAAGTTATATTTCTGCCCTCTACTGATATTCTGTCACTTGGCTTTCCCTCGTCTTTTTACAGAATGATCCCATATTTTATAAATTCATACAAAATATAAAGTTTAGTATTCATTTAAAAAATCTGACAATCTTTCAGCACCCTCCATAGTCAAACCGCTTCCTATATTAAATGCTGCTAATTTCCTGATAATGAAAACATCAAAAATAAGTGATATCAACGTTTATCTGCTCACCTTATAGTGCAGTAGTCTTGTTTATAAAACTTTTCATTATTTAATGTACAAGGCACTCTTTCTGCCTCAGCACATTTTGAAATTTTTGAGCATTGGACTATTACATTGTTGCGGTATTTTAAAACTACTGTCAAAATGACTGTTGTAGAATGTTTTCTTCTTTGCTGTGTTTTTTAAAAATGAGGGTTTTTTGCACTCAAGCCCAAGGCTTCATGCTAAATTATCTAAGGCTTGACAACAGGACAAGCAGCGCGCTGTGAGAAGTCAGGCAACACAGGGAGAAGACTGCATGCTTCACAACACATTGCCCCTACTCAGAGTGCTTTCTAATGGAACGCAACATATTATAAAAATCAAAATTTAAAGATGTATTTTGATGCTGCTCTCAACCAAAATACTTAAACCCACACAGTAAACACAACTTGTGTGCATCCTCATTTTAACCCTTCGCGCCTGTAATAACCGTTACCATCATAAAGCAAAAAAAAGCCCACAAACATAAACTTCTTCTCCGTGTTTTCATTTTTTCCTTCCCCGCAGTTAAATACGATGAGTAAGAAACTGTATTTCCTTTAACCCCACTCCAGTTTTTATTTCAGGATATCCAATAAGCATAAGCTTTCACAGCAAACTAAGTCCACATTATAAAAATGTGCCAGGCTGGCACAGACACTGTGCTTCCTCCGCAGACTCGCACTGTTCCCTGTGGTTGCTGAGATCATGCTGACAGACACACATTCACTCGTGTGGTGGTGGTTAAAATCCTGCTAAAGCGTGATGAAAACAGCAATTAAAGGTGTCAAAGTGGAAAAACAAAAGTTTTTAATTAAATGTATAATCAATTAGAGTGTGAAATCTTTTTTTTTTTTTTTTATTACAGACCTGATATATTTATGACTTTTTAAAGATCTCACCTCGATGAAAAATTGTATTCTAGTGCTGAAAAGAAAACATATATGTTGAGTATTTCTGGTAGCAGAATATAAATCTGACACTTATTGAGCAGCTGGTTATGCAATAAATAAAAAATAAAAATGATTCAACGACAGCAGAATCCCTGCTGAAGGCTTGTCAAATGTATCAGTGGGGATGCAAGCCTACAGGCAAACATATCTGCAGATATTGGTTCTTTACAGCTGCAACAGAACATGTTCACTTCCAAAAACAACAAGGCTGTGCTTTTGTTTTTGCCTCCATTTCTGCAGACAGTGAAGCAGTGACTGTGTTGGACTCCTCTAGGTTGAGGCATAGAAAAACATCTTAAATCCTCAGCATGAAACCTGTTGCTTTTAAATCTGACAGCAATTTTTCAAGGGTCCCTGGCATCATGTCACCTGCTACATATAGCAGAGCCCAGCAGAGGGATGCTGACAATTTGATGGAAAAAACATTGAGTTTGGATGATGTTTACAAGTATAAAAAGCAAAGTTTTAATGTGTATTCACTGGGGGAGTAGTTATACTCCCCCAGTTATACTCCCCCAGTAGTTCAGGATTTGAGACAATCCACACTATTAGGTTTATGAGAGATTTTAGCAGCATTTTTGAGAATACTTTTTATTTTTTTTATTCTGGCAACTAAAGATTTTACTAATCGCCATCTTATATGGGAATCTAATAATTGCTGAATAATTCAGTCCAGGTTTGACAAATCCATATATTATCGTCTTTCTCAGTGCAAAGTGGTCGTAACGTCAAGGTTTTCTTTATGTGTCTTTTTTTCACATAAAAAAATAAAGGCCTCATAAATGTCTGTCTGCTTTTTGTTAATGTCTGATCAGTGTAGACTTGCTTTTGAGTGCTTTAGTCCTTAAACCTGAGGTGATAAGCTGCAGTCCTGCATCTTTAGAAACAGGACTGCTTAAAAGTGGAAGAGACTTTTTATTTAGTGCCACTGTGAATCCAAAAAACAGGTGCATCTTTTCAAGTTTGCACCTGTGTGATGGTCTCTACATTATCACATTATAGATACTCTTAGAAAAATAAAATGACGACTTGTGAAATGGGAGTTTGGAAACATTTGTCTGATCAGCAGTAATTTAAAATTTAAAAAACTTAAGTCAGACAAAAAAGATGTTCAATAATATTATTTAATTTATTTTTAACAGTTTATGAACAAGTTTTATCAATATATTCTGGCACAACCGTCCCTTTAAGAGCTTTTATGATCCTGATTTGGCCCAAAACGAAAATGAGTTCAACACCCCTCCCCTAATATGTCAATGATCAGAACCACACAACTGGACTTACTAAGAAGTCATCATTTATTAGGCTCTGTTAAAACTTACATAAACGTCACAAACAATTGAAACAACGACTCACCCTGGAGCAGTAAAACGTCCACCATCACTCCACGGAGCAACGCTGAGTGATCCTATTGTTTTCAATTTCCTAGCATCACCAATTCTAAAAATAAAAGTGGCCTACCCACAGATGAGTTCATTAATCTCTTCTCTTTCCTCACAATTCAGCATGATTTCTCTGATTTTTATAAATGGCACAACGAATCCTCCCCCAATATATATGTAAATTAAACTAAGTTGTTCGCTGGTTGAGACTTTACGTGGCGACAACAGTGAGTAGGAGACACAATCAGTTCTGCATCCACTCACAGTTAAACAACAGTAAACGCTTTTTTCACTCTAATTTTACAATGTTTGTTTTCTTGCAATGCAATATAATTATGAGGCAAGTTGCCCATCCTTATCAGATATCCAAAAAATGCAGAAATGTTAAATATTAATTTATGCTTATGTTACCAATAGTTCTAAGATGATCCATAAGGAGCCCACTTTAATTGACCCCAAAAACAAAATGTATTCAAACACCCTTCAGCGTGTGGTTTTTTTTTTTTTTGGAAAAGGTTTCTAGGCTCTTCAAGAAGCTGTAGGAGTTGAAGAGAAATAACAGGAGCCAGATGCAAGAAACTTTGACGAAAGAAAGGGAGGGGGAATGTCCTGAAGAAAACTGTGACAAAGGAAGCAGGGCAAAACGAGGGAGGTAATTGGGAAGCTGGCACTTGGGAGGAAACATGAGATTAACAAGCAGTGTGAGCCTGTATAACAATCAGCTGAATTAAAATACTCAAAACAACCTGCGGTAACTCTGAGAAGCATTTGCACTGTGTTACATCATGGTTGGCCTCGAACATTACAGTTTGCACTAACACACAGCAACACCTAGGTAAGTGCAACAAATTATAAAGCCTTTAACTTAAATCCTTTTTAGTATCTCACAGCATTATTATCTCTGCTGGAGCCCTTTCATATTTCAGGAAATATCTTTAAAGGCTTTGCTCTGCGGAGCTGGTGGGCTTAAATGTAGAGGGCAATTTGTTGCTGATGGAGAATGTCGGATTTTTGTCCAAAATATTCTTAGGGCTTTGACTCTTCCTTTTGGTCTAAAGTCGTAAAGAAGACAAAACAAAAAAAGTTAAAAAAAATAAATGTTTTTTGGGGGTGGACTTTATTGTGTCAATTTCTTGGCCGTAAAACAGAGCTCTGAAATGCTGTTGCTTTAGTCATTTCCTGTGTTCTGGTACTTTAATTTTAAAAACTGAGATTTTCTGACCCGTTTCTCTGTGCCACACACACCTCCTGCAGATAATATAAATAGAAGACTGTCCTATTTTTACATTTGTGGAGCAGACCCCTATGGCGCATACACACCACTAACATGCTGAATTTACTGATGATGTAGCCAGTTTTATTTATTTAAAGGAAAGTAGATCAATGCTGCAGCCATTCTGCAAACATTTTGACTCCATCAACAGACTCTAATATGTTTGACAAAACTAAAAGTCCAATAGTAAAAAATGTGATCACTGAATAGTGAGCTTTGACATTTGAAATATGATAGTCACTGATGAGTTTTTTCCAGAAATAATGTTGCAAAAATAGGTAATAAAATTCTGATTTGTATACCAGGATGTTTTATTTAGTAGATACATAATGTACACAATTAATTTGCAAGTTGGGAATAATTGTTTACTGGTCAACTCTATGCCATTGACCGGAGTGGTAGCATAAGCTATAGTGCATTTGCAAGATGTTTAGCATCAGCTGGTGACTAATGTTTCACCATGAAAATAATTAATTTAGTCGTATTTTTCAAGTTCTCTTGTGTCAAATATAATCTCCTCTTGCCCATCTCCGTTTTAGACCAGCACATACAGAACACAATATTCGCTCCTTAATTAGTTAAGCTTTCTGCTTAGAACACTAACATGTAGTTGGTGGCTTCCTTACTGTAAACAAGTAAAAACATTAGAGTGTTGCACAAATGAACATCTAAATCTAAAGTTAATTTGATCATATTTCACAAAAAAGTATGGCCTGGGAATTTCATATATTTTTCAAAATAATATTGCAGGAGATCATGTTGGTGTTTTTTCTCATCACATTTAATCTTTTAAAACCTAAACCTACGTCTGAACACGCCAAACTTGAACTCCCCTCCAGTCAATATTTTAAAATCTATTGTTTAAAAGACCAATATCACTCTTTACCATTACTATTGATAAGCTTGAAGAGCCACTGATTATGTTTTAAAGGTTTGTTGTGAAGGAAGCCATCCCTTAGTTGTTCAAAGAACTATTATCAACACTTGGATAGCAGGGGAAACAAACACTGCTGGATCCAGCCTCATTAGAGGTGGCTCTCCAACATAGTCTGCAGTCTCAGGGTCAGCAAATATGCCATGCAACACCACAGAGATCAAAGGGATGCGATTTTACCACAAAAAAGAAAAAAATATATGTATGGTGCTTATTTGTTCAGGCATGGCAAGAACAAAATGATGCTTCAATCATGTTATTTCACTAGAAAGTAAAAGAAATCCCTGCAGTTATAACTTCCTATTCCTAACACTAATCGCTTTATTTTTGTTTATTTATGATGCCTGTTTAAACAACATTGAGAAGAGTCCTTGCAAATGCATGATTATCTAAAACATGATGCAAATTTGTTTATTTTTAAAGTTTTTACTGACATGTTATTCACTTTTGTCTTATGAAGCTACAGACATGACTCAATTCTTTGCATTTTAAATTTTATTTATTAATTGCACTTGTAAAAATGTTATGTTCTGTTGGATGTTATTGTCTTGGTTCCCCCCATCGCCAACACATTCAGTAATTAGCAGCAGATAACATTTTATGCTTGACACACAGGCATCTTCACGTCAGGCTTTAGATGCAATTGCCGTCCCACATAATGGAAAGGTTACCCTCATTTCTAAGGATTTAAACTCATGTTTAGGTTGTAGATTTATTTCCTTTTCAACAGCTTTTAGGATGGGTTTTCTCAGATGAACTCCAGTTGTGTAGCACCTATTTGTAACGATGCTTGGATACTAAGCAAAAAAGAGATTTTTTCTTTTTCTTTCCACCCAACTAAATCCAGTATTAGAGGGCTGCTGTTAGATTACAGTCATTTATCTTTTCTATGTGAATATGGCATTGTGAGTAATGGTACTTTCACGCTTTTCAGCTCCCCTGATTACTTTGGCCCCAACTTCTCCTCCCACATGCATTTTTATTCCAATGACATATTCTTTCAAACGTATTTCAGACAACTTTGACAAAGTCAGATGCAAACTTCAGAGGATATTTCAGTTGACATGCAGCTTGTATGGGGGGGATGTCTTGGAAGTGAAACAATATTAGAACAACAAGAAAAGAAGTGTTCTGACGCTATTAGCTTTACATTGTGGAAAAAATGGCTGCCAGTGTTTTGCATACTTGGTATTCTGTCATATTTTCACCAGTCAGTTGAAATTATTAGTGGAAATGTCACACAAACTCTGTGCAGTCCTGAACATCGTTTTGTGTATGACAGATATACACAGCTAACAGACATTATTTGCTAGTCTCTGTTATTCAATGTGTAGATCAAAATGCACTTTATCATTATGGTATGCATTTAAAGCATTATCAAGACTTTATTTGGCTAATGGAGTTTGTCATGGTCCATTTTTGTGCTGCTCCAGATAAAAGCATGATTAGTGGTCCAGAGGTAGCCTAGGTCTTCTTCTACTTCTCCACATTTACTATTTTTCGGATGCACAGTTTAAATGTTAATGTTGGTCAATATTTTCAAGTCTGTTGTTTCCGAAATCCGAAACTCCACCAGAGTTGAGTTTGAAGAGCCGCTGATTCAATTTTAATGGGTGCTTCTGAAAGGAGCTGGCCTTCTGTTGTTTGAAGAACTATTATCAACACTTGCATATGGGAAGAGAGACACGCTGTGTAGGAACTAGCCTCATTAGAGATGGCTCTTCAAGAAGAGCGTCAGTGAAAGGATGAAGTGCAGGCACAGACCAAAGACACTCAGAAACACTGCTGGCTTTTCCTTTTGCCTCCTTGTGCTGCTTGAATTGATCAAAGGGTTCTTCTCCAGGGTGGGTATGACTGACTTTGCTAACTTGAACTAATAAGTCTCTAACAACTTTAGCTGAGAGTAAGAATTCAAATGCCTGTAAAATTCTCTGCTGATTAGGAAATGAGTATCGTTGGGATCATTAGGAAGGCCTTTCCATGCTTTGGATACCCAGCTGGGCCTGATGAATCTCTATTGTAGATCTCTGGCGTGTTGGAGTACAAAGGTAGAGTGTGGAGTCAAAGTCAAGATTTCTGTCTCTGAGCCAGAAGCATAGGTAGTCACAGAGCTCAAATGGCATGATTGAGCCAAGTGGGATTCACTTACCGCTGATGTCTCTTCCCAAAGATATGGGCCAATTTCCAACTTCTAGACAACACACGTGAAACTTGTGTGTTGTCTAGAATGAAGTTAGCATCAGTTCATTCTTGGTCATTACAACAAGTATATCCAACTTACATTTAATCTAACTGTTCTCTATGAAACAGATTATACACGATGTGCATGAATATCAAAGCTATTTGGGGATTTAAAAAACTGTTATTTTTTAGGGTGGAATGATTATAAAATATATTAATTAAATGATTTTAATATGCTTAGTGCCTACAATTTTAAAACAAGTAAAGTTGGGTCCATTTCAGAAGTTCAATGTATCCAAGTATTTGTCATTTGACCCAAACTGTCACCTTCAGGAAAAATGAAATAGATTATAGGATGTTCTTAAGCATCCCTTTGTCCATCATGGATGAAGCCACACATTGGGTGGAATAATGAAAATAGAACGCTGACTTGAAACTCTTCAAATGTACCTCAAATCAACAGATAGGTGTTGAATGCAACAAGGTTAACCAATTAGATAATAAACACATCTTTGGTCCCGGAATGGAAGAAGAAGGCTGACATTAAGTGTCTGGAATCAAACCCTGAAAATCACTTGTGGATTATGCCAAAAAAGCTGCATTCAGGATACCAAACGGTTTAAATGAGCTCTGTGAGCTCTGCCAAGAAAACTATCCACTTACAACTATGCCAGCATGTTTTTGATGGCTATAAAAAGACATTTTCTGTGCAAATTGCTAAGGGACGGCTATATTAGTTTTGATTAGGACTGCATCATATTAGGGAAACTTTCCATTGCTATGGGATTGTTAATGGGATGATAATACTGATAATTTATCCACATTCCCTCCACAGCGTCCTTGTTTTCTATTATCACAACGTTTCCATCAGACTTCATGAGTGTAAGCCACTAAAACCTCTCTGTTGTGCGCATGAAGAACAGCAAAACTGGACAAATTTATCATTGGAAAGAAGAGCTTTAATGCACAGGCTTTATAATAACATAGCACCCAAACAGTTCTGTATAACTGCTATTGTTGACCCTATCATTGTGTCTAATTGTATATATTTTAGCCTAAATGATGAGATTATATACTCTGTGAATTAAAGTACAATTTGACAACTTAAAAAAAGCGGCGAAAGGAATGTTTTAAGAATATTATCAAAATATAATGTTGACATTTTCATTTAGCAATGCCTTTTTGATGCTTTCTCATATATTCATAAACAGTTTTATTTCCTTGGAGGGTATTTACTTTTCCACATGACAGACTGTCTTTTGTGGCATTGGTACATGCAGATAAAGGAGAATGTGGCAGATGAGCACCCTGTGGTCTCAGCATGTGGCAGCCTGGATTAAATGTATCACTGTGTGTACTTAAGATAGTGTAAAAGGATCAAAGTCTCTTACCAGCTGCAGCTTAAAGCTCAGTTGCCAAGAGTCCTATAATCCTGCTGTTTTCACTCTTTCTATGTGACCACTTGACGTTGTTTTGTGCGAAAAACTAAATCTGTGGAAGTTTGGGTGTTGCAAGGGCTGTGATGTTCGCTATAATCTAGGTGTGTATTGTTATGTGACTCTTCATGGATCCCCAGACCCATCCCTGAGTTGGAAATTAAATCTTACTACTTTCTCCAGATTAAATTGAAAAACATGAGAGATAGCTTGAACTTCTATCCTGCACTGCCGCTTTTAGGTGCAGGAGATTTATCTCCCGCTCTACCCTCTGGTCTGTAACTAATCCCTGATATATCCTCCCATCTTTTTCTTTCTCATTGCAGTCTTTTTTCCTTGAACTCTTTCTTTTTTTGATTCCTTTACTTCCTTCCTAAGCTCTCATCTAGCAACACTTACAAAAAATGCCTCCAAACACTTCCCCCTACACACACTCGCGCACACACACGTAAAGACACTTTTTAACCAGTGCACTGCTCTTAGGCCCTGCGTTTTGCCAACCCCTTCACGTATGTGTCTGCCGTCTTCCTGTGTGTGGAGCACGCACACAATGCATTCTCTCTGACATTGTGTTCAAATGACCTAACCCCACTGGCCGCCGACGTAGTTTATCTTTGCTCGTCAGGTGACGTAGTCCCTGTCATTCCATCGGTCTGCAGTAAGACAAAAAAAAACATGCAAACCCAAGTCCACACAAACAGACATGAACACACAGCGGCCAGTGGTAGCCGGTTGCCAAGGGCTGTTTCTGAAATGACTGGCTAACCACCAAGAGTTACATGGACTGGTTGAACTCGATCAGTCAATAGTCCATCACCCCTGGTTCTCTCCGTCATGGTGGTTTGGATGTAGCCGCAGGCTGTCTGGGTAAGTCTGTGTGTTTGTGATTCTGGAAGCATAAAAAACAGGTATAAAGAGACATGGAGACAGAAACATGTGAGACACAGTGAAGGGAAGCACTGAAATATTTATCCGCAGATTAGGGAAATTGTTCTCCAATAATGCAGTCATTTATTTAGTCCTAATGACTCGCCACAAGCTGATTGATTATCTTTAATACCACAACGGTCTAGGCGAAAGTGAAGGTGCATCATTTATGGGGTTAAAACAGATGAAGACGTTGTCTGTTTTTCTCATTTCAGTGTCAAAAAGCAAGATGGACACTAACAGAGATTATTCTGTTGCCTTTTCTTGCTCAAGAGTCAGCTGTGCCTTCACTAAGCAAGACCTACCATCAGGACACTAAGTACTGGTTGTTTGATCACACATTTAATTATTTTTGCTACTTTGTTTTGAACTATGTCTGCCTTTGTGACTTATTTAGCCATTAAGTAGATTATGTGAAATGGGTGCATCTAGATGAAACTGTTTAATTTTCTTTAAAAACTCAGAACTGAACACAACGTTTAAAACAAATAAAAAATAAACTACTGTCCCTGTAGATGCTACTTTAATAAATAATGCTTTTATTTAATCTCAGAGCATTATGTTTATTAATATGTTTATTAGTTCTTTGGTATTTCATGGGGACTCAAAGACCTTCAAGCAAAAATCCACCAAGTATTCATAAATGAAAGCAAATTAAAAAAAAATTATTTGTAACTTTAAAGTCTAAAATAAGCAAACAAACGATCCTATCCATACAATAGTCAATAATAATCTGATGAAAATATGCAGCAGGATGGCAATGATATGATTTAATATGTGGTTTTCTTAGGGGTGATCTTTAGATTTTCACTTGAAGTTGTCAAAAAGGACATTGGTGATAATTATAAAAATTTGTCTTGACATAAAACATCATCTTCCTGATGAAATCAGAACATCATAATTAATAAATGACCACAAACGTATTTAAAAATGAGGAATGCAAATTACCTTAAAATGAAAAGACTGTAATAATAATTAAGAGTTCGAAGAAAATTTAAGTTTAATTTTAAACCTTAGCAATACATTTTATGATTAGAAAATATAAAAAAATTAACATGTTCTGTGATCTGAACTGTTTCTATTCCTGTATCCCGGACGTCGGGTTTTTAAAAATTAAATCCTCATTTGAAGCTGCAGCCCTCAATATGGACGTGTTGGAGGAATAATTGTGCACAGGTAAGCATTAATGATAAATTAAAATCATTTTTGCCTAGATAAAGTTATTTACAAGTAAATAACTGCAAATGTAAGAGATTTTTGAGCAAAATGAAATATTTTGGATTTTAATTTAGGTGACATTAAAACTATTCAACTTATTTTGGATATTTGCATCAAGTAGCTGACATATGTATATGTTTATAACCAAAGAGACCTAGCTGAAGCAGTATAGTTTTTATTCCGAGTGCTTTAAAGTAAGAGACTAGCTTGGCTAGGAGAGTTAGCCTCCTAGCTGGCGGACAGGTGTAGATGGTACCTGCGTGGTACCTACCCCAAGTAGGTACCACATAGCTATTGGTGGTTAATGCTGGGTGATGAACTTTAAGGTTTTTATCATGATATTTAACAATATTGGCAGACTGCATGCTTTATGCTAGCTAATTGCACCGTAGTGAAGCTCCTTAAGCTTGTTAAGCTTGATTGCCTTTAGTCCTGCTCAAGAGCAAGCAGGAAATTAATAAGAAATCAAACCACAGGTTTCTGTGATCCTTGTTTATCTTTTTGGAAAAGCGCCAATGGTTGAATGTTTTAATAATGGCTGCAGTAGGGCTGGTGCACCAATGGCTTTAAAGCTGTTTACTGTAATCACTTAAATGACTTAGATAAAAATGGAATGTCATTTAGAAGTGATGTTCTTTAAGCATTGATTTAATTTCCTCGGTAACTATGGCTGACAGCCAATAAAAATTCTAAAGTTTAGTTTCTTAGAAGATGACTATAAAAAAATAAATCCCAACCAGTTATAAAGAGTACATGTACTGGACGATAAATGCACTCTACTTGTTCGAGGCCTCTTCATGAATTACTTCAACTCGTGTAAATTGATGGGTCTGGTGTCTCTCGTCTTCCTCTTGAAGATCCTCCAAAGATTCTCCAAGCAGGACTAGAAACACAGACTCGAGCTGCTGTCTGCATACCTTTTGAAGTTTTTCCCAATTTTTGAATGCACCTTTGAAAGGCTGCAGTTGTTCCTGTTGCTTGTGCTGCTATTTCTACCACATTTCTTCCTTCAACTGAACATTCTATTCATGTCTTTGTGTACGACCCTCTGTCAGCAGCGAGTCTTCTGAGGAGAGTCTTTTCTGGTTCAACCTGCCCTGTGACTGTATGCTTGACTACTGTCTTGTTAGCAGACTTCACCATTATTATGTAGTCTGTAACAACAATTTGAATCCCTTTCTAAGTGGTTATGGTTTGGTTTCATGACAAACTGAATTTCAAGTTTTGATCAACAGAAATAGATGCTTGAAATGTCTTGTGTGTAGTGTATATATGTAAATTTTAACTTTATTATTGAAATAACTTTATTATTTTAGTTTTTTCTGATGTACTTGAATTTCTCTTTTCAAATCAAACCATGAATAAAGTGTCCATGTACTATGTACTATAAAATCTGTTTGGAAATTACATATATGCCTATAAAGTTTAGTTTGTTGTATTATATACAAGGTGTTGACATGAGAATTCCCTTTCCTGAATTTTATATATATAATCAAAGAAGATCGGTCTACATTTTTAAAGCACAGTTTTAAGGTTGTCAATTTTTATTTCACACAGAATCAAAACATTAAACACAAAGCTATGCTCCTTAGGGCAAAGATAACTAATAAACATAACCTCTGAATGCATTGCACCAAAAAAATTTGGTGTTTGCCTTTTGGTGTATTTGCTTTCTATTCCAGCTTTCTATCCATTTAAGAGAGAATATTTATTGTTAATTTTAGCCATGTTATTCTACAGTGTCGTTTTATTTAGTGAAAAGAAAGCTTACGCTTGCTGACTAATTAAAACCAAAATGTTCCATGTTTTGTGTATTTACATTTCCTCCTAAATGAGCAAACTGAAAGGAAACAACACCACTTACACAGACAGGCATGTATCTTTCTAACCAGAGCTCATAAGAAATCCATTTCATAATGACTCTGTCTTTATTTCTTACTGCAACCCCAGCTGTCATTCCACAAGCTGCTAAGAAAATGAATGTAATAAAGTTGTTTGAAAACTAAAGCAGGTACAGGCATGGATTATTAGTGACGGCTTGTACGTGCTGACTAAAAACACATTTCAAAGACAAACAGACTCCCATATAAAATGTCTTTAGGATTTATTTGTGTTGAATCTATACAATGGTTTATTGATGAACATAAAAAAACATTGTATTTCTTTTTAAACAATACTTTCTCATTGTTCGTTGACTAGTTTCTTATAATGCAACCAAATTTACTTTCATATAAGGTTTTTTTCTTCTTCTGAGACTTTTGTTCTTTTAAAACAATCCCACAATTAGGCAGTGACAAGTGACACTTCTCAAAGTTGTTTACAGAAACCTCCCAAAACTTTAGACCCCAACATGGCACATTGAACTTTAACTTCTGGATGAGTTGATCCTCAGTTTAGTCAGCAACATTATACAACATACTCTGTCCTGATACAGTTACACTCTGTTTACACCTTTCATCCCCATTTACACGCACTATGCAAAACTAGGAAGCATTAAAAGTAGCATACATATTTCAGTGACATAAAAGATGCTTCATTTTCTTTCTTGTACCTTCATATTACATGTCCTTTGATGCACCTGCACACATGGGAGGATAGGAAGCATGAAAGGTGTCAAATTCTTGCTAATGCCACACATCCTTATCGGCTCAACCAGAGATTGTATCCAGCAGCAGAATCTCCTGAGAGAGTTACTCAAATTACTTTTTATGGTTTAGTCAACTTAACCCCCCAACCCTTACTAATTGCATTTTCCGTGTCCCCAGTGGTATGATAATAACAACTTTTCTATGCGAAATGGAAATGCCCTGTGAAAATCAGCCATGAAGTCTGCTAGAACACCTTGGACCAGAGAAGGAACCGTCCGGTTCTCGTTTAGTCCGTCAGAACTCCTGTTTTGCTTAAAACTTAACTTATTCACACAAAGAAGCAAAAAATAGAAGCTATATGGGCATTTCTGATTTAATATTTTTTATGTTGTACAGAGCTACTGCAAAGTGCATGTTTTTACACCCTCATATGATAAAGAAGCACTTAAGTATGTTAACATGTAGCCCAAATTGTTAGTCCATTTCTGGTGCAATATATTAGTGCTTTATTTTTCCTTTAAGGTGAAATTTGTCTCTCGTCACAGCACTATCTTTTATAAACATAACATCAGTGTTCAGTTTAGAGCCTTCTGTTAATATTTATGACTGGATAATTAATGACCTTCTAAGATAAATATTGTGTAAGAATATAATTATATATGTTCTTATATTAGATTATGTCTTTATTACAGCTTTAAAGTAGCAACATGTGCAAGGGTTAGCCATCATAGGGTGATGTTCAGGCCTGTGCCAGCATTAACTGTTGTACCAGAAACCTGAGAACATCTCCCTGATAATAAACTTATGACATGCTTACTTAAAAATAAATCTAAAGATTTTTTTTCACCATGTTAGAAAGATGGAATAAAAATTATTGGTAAATGAAAAGTGTTATAAAAATAAATATTTGTATATTTGTGTTGCTGGTTACTATGTTTTTGTAAAGCAAATGCTTCCTGACGGCTGAGAAGAGTTAGTGTTTTTTTGTTGTTTATCCAAATTTTTCAAAGTGATAAAATATGCCACTCTAGTATATTTTTCAATATTTTTGTCACAAAAAGAACTCTTATGTTGTCACTGTGCCACTCTGTGAGTTACATTTAGGAAAGAGTTGAAGTAATTTCCTGCATCTGTCCTGGTAAAATACTGTTGGCACAGATTTTTTTTTTTTGCTGTAATTGAATTGGATGTCTTGGAGAAAGGACAGCTGTTTTCTCCTCCCTTTGAGGCATTATTCTTCTGGTTGACTTGTCCAAAGAGAACCGAACTGATGTCGCTGGCATGCAGATTTAGGTATCAACTAAATGTTGCAATGTTACGTTCCCTCTAGATTCGAGTTCTCTCTCTTGGATTCAAATTGTGTTGAATTTTTTGGAAAAAGGTTTCTTTCATTCTAAATGCATCCTGCAACTTTGTCAGTGACAGCCATCGTGGAGATCTTAAATGTGTTCAAAATGTTGACTGAGCTTCTTTCACTTGGAATGTGGCAAGTGCAGGAATAAATAGAAACACTGGCAGCTTACACCTGTCACCTGATAACCAGAAATGGGTGAAAAAACATGACAGGCGGCAAAAGAATAAGAAAGACTGCGGATTGTGGGTTGGGATAACAGATTTATTATGACAAGCAGTGATAGGCAAAGGATCAGAGACAGACGGTAAGAGACTTTTAAAAATGTCAGATTTGGAGCAGATGATGTGGAGATTTAAGGCGACAGAATAGTTTTTTTTAAGGAACAGCAGAGTAACCTTTGTGAGTGGATTGACTCGACGTGTCTGCCGTCTAGCACTTCCAATGTCAAAAGAACAACTGATGGAGAAAAGGAGGATGTATTCACTCAACTTTGGTTATCTGGAAACTTGAATACATTACAAATGTTCAGCATTAGTCGTTTATGTAACTGGGAGACTTGTATTGTGCCAGAGATTTGGCACGAAAACACAAAGGTAATAAGAGAAATTTCAACACATTGCATGAACACAAGACAAATTCAGTCGAATCCTTTATGCAGAAGATGGAAATCCTCATGTTTTTAGTAGAGCTTTTGTTTTACAAGGTGAGGAATTTCCACATGCGGCAGCAGCAAGCTGAGATTCAGAATAAATAAATATAAGGGCACTGATGTATGACATTTAAGTTACTATACTGAAATTGCAGATATTTCATTACCTTCGTTATAATGAAAAGGTGTATATTTTATGTCGGGCAAGTATACAGAATATAAAAACATACATAAGCATATTATAACAATGCTTGTTACATCTATGTATTCCTGTCTGAAGGCCTGGATATATTTTTTAAGAGCTGACCTTTAGAAATGCATATCTATTAAAACTTGAGCCTGTATAAAAACCTTTATTTTGCATTTCTTGCAGGCTGCATATAAACTCATCAGAAAACCAGGTGCTCTATACAAGAAAAATGGGTAATTTCCATTTAACCTTCCAAAATTTTCCTACGTCATTTGACTGACAAAAGCAAAAACAAATACCATCGACTAACACACAGCTAAGTGTGTAATTAGTGATCACTCAGTCTTGTAAGCTAATTATTTTTTACTGTTTACACCAGAGTGTTTCAGCTGAATTATATTTATTGTGAGATACATGTATCTCTTTATGTGGAACATTGTTGATTTTTGCTTTTTGTTTTTGAGTAAAAATGTGTTTAGCAGACAGTGTGGAGTGTTTTCAGGGTGCTATTCCTTCACATTTAAAATTTTTTTTTTTTTTGGCAAAAGAGAACCGAAATGCCATATAGTACGTGAACGTGAACAGATGGAGGGGGTCATTGTTGCCAGGCAGTCATGGATTAGATTTCCCTCTGAAAGTGTGTTAAAAATGTTGAAATGAGTTTAATTTTGTCGTCTGTTTATCTTGGCCAATTGTCACGTGATCTGCGGAGTGGGACTGCTTCAAATTCAATCCAGTCGGCCACACTGCCACCCATTTCCCCTCTGCACAGCTGCTCTCGTCTCCTGCCGCTTTCTGTTAATGGAGATATCACCTTCTCTCTCCCCGTCCCCGTTCTCTGCTCCGTCTTTGTTGTCCTTTTCCATCCACTCCACTTTCACTTGAGTTCTTTCAAATCCTTCAGCTGTGCTTCTTCATTTGCGCACTCACCGAGACTAATCAACACCAGTGAAATCCTTGTTAGAGTTTTCCAGACAGTGGTGGAGCACACAAAAACGGGCACACATTACTAAAGTTTTTTTGTATTGCTATAACCATTAAACAATCTCCCCTTCAGTTCATCCTTATAAGTGGAGACACATTTTTGATGTTACCATTATAAAATAGCTTATAATTAAGTATTGATAAAAATCTATGTAATTTTCACAGGAGGCAGAGCATTGTTAGCAGCTGCTAAAAGTAACAAAAAAGTTACTTTTAATGTAACTTAGTTACTTTCAAAATCGAGTAATCTAAGTTCCTTTTTCAATGAGTAATGAGTAATCGGATTATAGTTACTTTTTCAAAGTAACTATACCATCCCTGATTGACACTAACCCATCACTCTGCGACTTATTTTTGTGCAGAAACTAATCAGTGATTTTTGATTATCCATGACACGTTTCTACTTCCTGTTCCTAACGTAATAATTGGGATAAAGTGGAAAAGTCAAACCAGAAAGAAAACAAATTAAGTTTATTGCTGAGTGTAATTTTGGAGAACATGAAGACAGAGTTTCATTCAGCACAGCCTAATATTTCCTTGCAGTGTGTACTAAATGTTCTGCCCTGAAGTTGAACGGTTGAAGGAGTAAGCTACAGTAAACCATGTTTATGTTCAGAAATCAATTAGTCTCATAAGCCATCCTAAACTGATTTTAACAATAAATTCTTGACCTTTTCATTTAGCAGTGTGGTTTACAAATAAAACTATAATTATTAAAAAAGAATCTGAGACGGGAAGAAGCAAGAAAAGATGATCTCAGAGTCTGGGAACCAGTGGGGATCCGTCAACTTTCAGCAGCAGAACTAAAAAAAGAATTGAGCACATCAGCAAAATCAGAATGTTTTCTCACTCATGGGAAGCTGCAGGGCCTCTCCAGATGTGTGGTTTGACGCCTCCTCTCTTCATCTTGGCTGACGGGGAAATTTTGGCACAAACAGCAAACATTCAAGAAGGTCACTCGTACAAAACAAAAAAGCTGCTGGCTGCAGCTCAGGTCTTTAGGATGTCTTAGTATTTGTTCACCTCTGATTCATGGCCATTTTGGATATAAAGAGATAAGAAAACGTTAGTGAAACTAATATATGATCTGGTCCAAGACAGCGGACAAACTTCCCACCGGTGCCTTCTGTTCTCTTTTTTCTTTCCTATTTATGTTGTAATTTACCAGGTAAGATTTGATATGCGCCAACATTAAGATAATCTGTGTAGAATAAATGGTTAACTGGGCAAAACCTAAAATTCAGCCGAGGGCATTTTGAGAAAAACAGTCAAATTAAAGCAAAAGACGAAAAAAACACCTCATTGTGATATTTGTGATATTCAGAAAAGGACACTTGGATCTGTAACAAAAGAAGATCAGAAGAAGCTTTACTGGTGGAGATAACATCCATAATTCTTAAACTAAATGTCCTTATCTAATAAGTGTTACTTTGACTTTGATATCTGCTTTGCTTTGTGGCATCGATTTTATAGTAATCTTCTGCTTTGGGCCGTTTGCTTCAGAGTTGGGATTCAGTACTTTGAGGATGCCGTGTTTTGATTGTTTCAAACATATCACATATTATGTTAGATGAAAGCAGAGCAGAGATCCATGTCATCACTATTTTTGATTGCTGATAACAGATATTCACTTCAGAATCGGTATCATTTTCTGTGACGACTCCTCCCATGGCCCTTCTGTAGTTTTCATATTTTCTACTCCCACTTCTCAAAAATATCACATCAGTCAATTAACTCCCTGCTCTCTACTCAACATATTCGTTCTTTTCTTGGCTTGTGCAAATAAATGTTCCCTTCTCTGTTCTTACCTTTTTCCTGCAGCTATTTTTTCTTTATATTTTTATTATTTATGGCCATGGCTGTCTAGTCTAAATCACACTCATGCATCTGAGCATCATGTCCTTAGGCACCTCTGAATAATGTCGTGCTGAAGTTGTTTTTCCCGTAGGCTTATAGACTGAGCAATGCTATCTAGAAGTATGGGACGCCAATTATACACAGCAGCGCTTTCTCTTGCCTATGCCCGTTTTGATGTAGTCAGCAGGAAAGAAATGAAAAAAAGATTTGTTTTGTGCAGTGTCCCACTGCAATTAGGACACATCTGTGTCTCAAACACAGCCTTTTAGACTGAAAAGCTACCAGTGGACTTCCTACATAGGACTGTGCACAAACCCAAATTAAAACAACCTTTCTAAAAACTAATTGTCTTCACAACTGGGGGTTTTAGGTCTTTTAGTTGGTGGAGATCAGAGTTTATGGACCCTTTAATGTGTTGGGGGTTGGATGAAAAGCACAATAAATTACTGCAATCTGCAAATCTTATAATACAGAGAAATGGCTCCGTATGAGAGGAATTAATGTTCTGGGAATAAACCAATGGTCAACTCTAAGATGTGCCTAAAGGGAATTTAAATGAAGCGTTCAAATGTGCTTATTTTTTACACCACTAACTGGATCTTTCATTTAAGCTGTGGGGCTTTAAGTTTATTCTCATGGCTCTCATAGAAAGACGTTCTGAGAGGTTTTGTGTGTTTGTGTGTGTAAACTGTTGGCTTCTTCTCGAATTGTTCCTGTGGCTCAGTGATATTTTACATTATTATTTCTGGGTGTTAATTTTGCTTCACTTTACACTCCCTTGCCAACACTAATGTGAATGTAAAGAAGTATATAAGTGAAGCATTTTATGCCAGGTCAGTAGTGCATTCATCGACTGCTGTTTTGTAATGACATCTTGTGAGGAGTTCTGCTGATTGCTTTTCTATTTAGCAGACACAGAGCTACAATGCTGTTTAATTGCTCCTGTCCCTGGCCTGCAAGATAGTAACTTGTAGTGTTAAATTTATAATAGACTTTGGATAGTTAATGTTACCTATTGTTGAATGCTGCATTACCGTGATTAAGGGCTTTGAACCATGTGGGCCTTTGAACTTTTTCACATCTTGTATCATCACTGTCATGCATAAATGTGAAATGGAAAGAAAATGAGACAAGCCTTTATTTTTTTTTTAACAAATAAGACATATGGAAAGTGTGAGGAGTCCTGATTCAGGATCCTTTACTCTGACACCCCAAAATGAAATCCAGTTTAATCTACTGCTTTTAAAAGTTTCCCAGTTAGTAAATAGTCCATCTGTGTGTACTTCATTAAAAATGCAGCTGCAGGCCTAGTAGGCTTTGTTAGAGAATATTAGAGAACAAACAACATCACTAAGGGTTATCAACACAGCAGACAGGTCAGAGTGATATTCCAAGCACTGTTCAGGCCATCATCTGAAAATGAAAAGATTATGGCATACTGCATATCTAAGGAGAACCATGTTGACACAGTCCATCACCATGGATACGCCATCCCTATCACAAAACATGATGGTGCAGGGATGCTTGATTTCAGCAGATATGGGGAAACTGGATAGAGCTAAATACATAGCCATACTGAACGAGGTTCTGCTGGGGGTTTACCAGCAGGACAGCAACCCCAAACAAAAAGCTACAATAATTTTGAATGGCCAAGTCAAAGTCCAGATCAAATCCTGCTACATGCTCCAAAAGGCTCCCAGAGGAGATTTTGTGAAAAGGTGGTTAAATAATTAAAATGTAAACTATGCATTTTCCCCCTCAACTTTATTACATTGACATGGTTACTGTAAGGAAATCCCAGTAACATTATTGAATGTGATTGTGAAAGGACTTTGCATGAGGGGTGTAGCTTTCATGCTGGCCCCTGCATCTGTGTGATCTGTCAGAAATGGGATATTAAGCATATTATAATGATTTCACATAGCAAATGTGACATGTATGCTTTACAGTGTGTAGTTATACTGTGCTAAAAATGTCATAGACTTAGCATTTGCCTTCATTGCCAAGAGGTAATACTTGTCTGTCTTTTTTAAAGTTACGGATTTTAAAGCTAAGCTTTTCAGTTTACTGGCGTTAAACTTTTGTTCCAACTGTGGAAATGATCGATGCCTGGAATATGTTTATAATTAACCATCTGCACAGTGCTGTAGTCACTTGTGTTTCTTTCTGACAGCAAACACTAACTTCTAATGAGTTTAGTTGAGAATGTTTCCAGCATAGAAAACTTGGGCTGATTGTGACCATCAAATCCACTCAAGCTGTGCTTAAAACCTCTACACACAAAGTCCCTTTAGCTGTTAAGCTGCCATTAATTACTGTTAGAAGTATGATATGATAAGCGTCAGTGATCACTACTGAAGCAATTATCACCTCCTGAACGGAGCAAAAGGCTGTGATCCATCCTCATCACTTTAAGTGCTAAAGAACATCAAAAACATTTTTCCTATATGGATTTGCAGCTTTAAAAGCAAGAAAGGGTTTTTGTATTTCACTTCATTAGAGAAACCAGGAATTATTCTATAATATTGGACACACTTTATGACAATAAGGCAATACTTCTGTCAGATTAAGATAATTAGCTTGTGGATGTTTTGTGTGGAAAAAAGTTTCAAACATTTGTGTAAAATGGAAACGCATTCAGTAAGGAATAATTGGATACAAGTCTATACTTGTTCTGTTAATGAAGCTTGTGTTTAGGTGGCGAGACAGGATATTCTATCTCTCGAGAAAGAAATTGTATAGACTTATACAAAACTAATTAGCATGGATATGGAAAGTGTTTTGGTATTTATAAATCATAACTCGAGTGCTTAATTTACACGGCAGTCAAATGTCTTGTTTTTAGTCAGCAGGGATTTATATTTAATTCAAAATATAGATAGAAATTTCTAAAGGTTCATGTTGCACCAGCAGTATAACCGTATAAACTAAGGCTAATAGCAAACCTGTCCCTACTCGTTAAATGTTTTCATCACATTTCAGCTAGAAATTCCAAAGTAGGTCACAATTTTGAAGTGGAAGAAAGATGATGGATGGTTTTGGGATTCTTTCACAAACGTCTAGAAAACTGCGGTATGCTTTTGTAGTAAAGCAGGTGACTAACAGTGAAAGGTTTTCAGCTCAAATCTTTCTTTCTGGCTGCCTGTTAAAGATTGTAAAGCAGGAAGATAAACGACTGCCCCAATCTCATGTATAGTGCAGGTCTTCTTTCTGGATTAAAAACAAACAACTTTGACCAACACTTCTGTCCCTGTTAAAAAAAAGAAAAGAAAAAGTATCCCCACAGCCTGATGCTTCCTCCTCTATGTTTCACTATGATAATTGTGTGTTTTGCTGTTACCTGTATAGACGAGAGCCAACTATGAACGACTCTCTTTCAGCAAAGAGTTTCTCGTCATTATTCTTTAAGCACCATATTTGTGGAATGGACAACTAATAATTGCTCTGCCAACATAATCTTTCACCTGAGTCATGACTCTCTGCAGCTCCTCCAGAGATACAGTAGGCCTATCATCTGATTCTGATTAATTAATTCAATTTGTAGGTCAAAATTGGAGCTTGACACCATGACAAGTTCAAAACGTTGAATGTTGTTTCATAACCTAAGCCTGCCTTCAATTTCTGCATCCCTTGCACTTCCTGCTGTTGTTCATCCATTGTCCTCCAACATCTGAGACCTGACGAAGCTTATAATGAGACTAAATTATAAGTGGGTTTTATTTTGGATTGTAGGAGTGAGGGGTGCTGGATAAAAACGCTTTCCACGCTTTTTATATTTTTATGTGTGAAACATTATGTACCTTTTTGCCTCTACTTCCCATGATAGCCTACAGGTTTGGTCCATATATAAAAAAATACATACATTTAATTCTTTGCATTGCTGTTGCAAAGGTTTAAAAAGCACAAAAGTGTGAATAGTTTTGCCAGGAGCAATATGAAAGACCCTTCAGACAGAATCAACCTTTCATCTCTGACTGCCTTCCATTATTATCTCCCACTCTTGACCCAATATCCATCCTATCCTGGCCTCTTCTGTTACTTTTATCACACAACCTTTCTTCTCTTTCCGCTTTCATTTGCTTCTGTCATCTTGTTGCACATTTTGAACTGTGTTCTCCTTTTGCACATTCGGCTGAGAAGCAGTCTTGTATTGAGTGTGAGAGGGTTAAAGGGCAGGTGTGAGGGGGTGTGCGTGTGTGTGTGTGTGCGCGTTTGCGCAGGTTTAATTACTGCTCATTCTGCCAGGGCACAGGGAGGTCACTGTAGATTTACACATGCTCTGTCGGCTGCATGACTGGTCGATGGTAGGTTTTGTCATTATTCTTTTAAATGACTAAAATATTGATGCGCCCTGCTGGATAGTTTTTCTCTTCATTCTTAGTTTTGTGCTACTGATCCACTCTCTTTCTTTAAGCTTTGTTGCTTTTATCTCTATTGGTGCACATTTTCGCACTAATCCCCCTCGGTGAGCAGTGGAGTACACTTGTAGCACTGAAAGGTCAGTTCTTGCTTTTTTTTTTTTTTTTTTTTTTTTTTGCTTTTTTTATTACCTGGTTCATTTTGATGTTGACCTTGAATCATGTTTGGATAAATCCTGTTTTTTTTATTTATTTATTTATTTTTTTACATTTTTCCTAATTACAAACTTGTTGTTTTGTTTTTTTAAAAAAGCCCAAAGCTTCAAATTATACTATAAAAATGACACGACAAACAAACGAAAAAAATAAAATAAAATACGTAATTTCTCACTCTATTCTGTGTTTACCTTGCAAAATGTAGTGTACATCTTCTGCATTTTCCACACACTACATTCAGCTTACATGCCTCTTATCTGTCACCCCTAAATAAAATATAGGGCAATCAATTAGAGGTCTTCTAATTGGTAAATAACATATTTTATTTATTCATAAATCAAGATGTTCTGTGAAAGACTGAAAAACATAGCACACAGGTCAGGGGGTAAAGCTGTTGAGATATTTAATTACAAGTTAAATGTATATACCAAGCTTTGAGCTTCTGACGCTCCTCTGTTCAGTCCATCAACAGAAAAATTGTGGCGCAACTGAAAACCTTCCAAGGTCAAAAAGTGACACGTCAGGCAATGAGAGAATCAGGGAAGCAGCCAAGAGACCCGTGGCTGCTGGAGGAGTTGCAGACATCCACAGTGGAGGTGGGAAAATCTATTGACTGGAAAGCTATTAGTGGTACACTTCACAAATTTTGCCCTTATGGAAGAGTGGGAAGAAGAAAACCTGTGTTGGAAGAAAACCAAAAATAGTGCTATTTGTAGAAAATGTACTGAAGTACGATGTTCTGCTGAAGCGCCTCCTATAATGGTGTACATGCTTTATGCTGTGTGTGAAGGAACACTGACAATGCACCAATATCACCATGGATACATAAGCCAGTGGACAACTCTGACCATAATAGAAGAGAAGAAGAAAGAGTTCAGTTTAAGCTTTTCAGTGAGTCGAAGGGATGCTGCAAATGTCTGGAAGAATGGCCTCTGTTCAAATTACATTTTTGTCTTACATAGAACATGTGTGGAGGAAGATCACCCTGAACCCAACACTGACACCATTTATTTTGCAGTAACAGAGAACTTGATCAGAAGAAGAAACTTGTTAGTCTGCAAAAGATCTTGAACTTGGGCAAATGTTCTCCTCAACCTTGCCAACCAAAACAAAACATAAAGACAGAGTTACAGATTAAAGTTTATATTAAAACATATTTATGTTTCATCCAAAGGTTTCAAACTAATTTCAATCAAGAATCTATGACAAAATTTCAAAGTTGATGTTCACATCAGCTCTAAATCTGAAAAAGTCAAAAATATCACTTTCTAAATGTCTTCCTATTAGACTTTTCAAAAGACGTTTAGCTGTAATTTCGCTGAACGGTTTTCTCAAAACAGTGACTCGGTGTCTAAATCCCACGCTACTCTTTTCACATCGTTGTCAAAATTTTGAAAACCGTGTATCATTGTCCTCCCACTTCACAATTATGTGAAAGGTGAAAAAGTTGAAAGAGTCAGTACTTTTTAAAGGCACTGCACTCCTCCCCAGTCCCCATTTTAAATCCTTTCTTTGAAAGCTGTTTGACGCATTTATTGTTTTTTGACTTCCTGGAGAAGTTTTCTATTCAGGCTTTGGGCATCACCACCCATAAATTTACACTTATTGTTGTTTGCTTTGCCACGGCGTTGGCCTAGTCGGTGAAAAAGACACTTTTTCTCTTGTCAAAAAGAAGAAACTAGGAAATACACACAGTAGGGACAGTAGTGTGGCAGGCTTTAGGACATGACCTGGACACCGGAATGAAAAGATTATTTGTTTCTGCACAAAGAGTTTTTCGAGCCTCTCCATGCTGATATCTGATCCTATACAAAGACACTAATGCTATTTACTAGAAAGCACTGTCTTGTTTCCTTTTTTGAGTCTACATTAGTGTCATATCAGATTTTATCCATAGCTGTGTTCAATATGCTTTTAGGCTGTTTGGTAAGTGAATTAGTCTTCTTCAATGTGCCGTCTTGTGCTCTAATGGCTGCAGGTGTTTTATATAATGGCCAAAGACGGAATGCGTTTTTCAGCGGAACTTGTAGTCATTAAAAAAAAAAGAATATGATGCTGTCTTGGTGGATATTATTAACCATAGCAGCAGCTTGGCTCAAGGCTTGGGATCATCTGTCTTGTCTGAGGCCATTTCTATCATTTTAGCCCAGACTGATGTATTTCCGTGGCTGTCTTATGACGGGTTGCGCGTATGACGCCGTCGCTTCTGCATGTCTCAAATTGGCACCTACACACAAAGTGCAGAGGACCCAGAATGTGTAAGTGACTTAATGATTCAGCATCAATTCATGGAGGGGAAAGTAAATAAGCTAAATAAACAAAATGTAATTAGCATGAAATATTGGCCAGTTGGTGTGCAGCTAGAAAGGCTCATGCATATTTATACCCCTGGCAAATTTGGATTCAAAATATCACGTTTTGCATTTAATTTTATTTTAAATGACTTGTCAGAAAGGTTGTATTCTTTTCTTAGTCAGTTGAAATTACAGCAATCTTCTTGTAATATCTGAGCAGCATTTTGCAACTTTCCAATAGTATTTTAGACAATCGTTCACGATGAGCTTCAAATTTGATCTTGGAAAGCATCTTCAGATTTAACCTGGACTCTGGCTCGGCCTCTCAAAACATGTTAAGATAAACTGTAATTTTAGAGACTGAATCCCATTGTGAACAGATAAGTGGATAAATGGTCAGACAGATGATTATCAGTGCAAGATTTAAAGAGGAGTGTAAAGCAGAAACTTTTCTAAAAAATCATATTGGATAACCTTATAGAGCGCTTTGAACATAAGGACAAGAATGTGAAAATCAATGCTTGGTTGGAGAGATAGTCCATGGAGTTGCTTAGAGATGAGAGTGATGGGATGGGCTTCACGTCACAATGCAGGCAACAAAGCTAACAACCACTTGGACTTTATAGATGGACTTGTGGGGCAAGGCAGAGAGCAGAGAGTTACAATAATCAATACAAGAGGTGACAAAAAAAGCCTCAATGGGAGCAGCAGAATTACTGAGTGTGAGAAACGGACAAAGGCAATGCTTGAGTAAATGAAAGTCGGCAGGCTGAATACGGTTATTGATGTGTTTTTCTAAAGAAAGTGTATCAGTAAGGGTGAAACCCAGAGTCACATCTCTGAGGCAAAACAGGGCGCTCAGGGAATTACCAGATATTAGTGAGATAATCCAAAACCTTGTGGGCAGAACGGCTGAATACATCACAGCTGCAAGTATGGGATGTTGTTAAAGTTTTTTAATCTTTAAAGACAAGCAGTTCAATACTTATGTCTATTAGATGCAGGTGGATTTGGGTCCTCCATCTGCCCATCTGTCTGTTATTTTTATTTCTTATTTTTTCCATTTCAAGTAAATCTATTGGATTTTCTTTAGTTTTTTGCTTTACTATAGTTTGACTGCCCAGCTACCAGCAATTGTGTTGTTTTAATTCATTATGGGATTATAATTATAAATCTTTGCAAGTTAATATCTTTAGGTTAAAAAAGACAGAAAACAAATACAGAAAAGCATTTGTTTCTCATGAGTGGGTGATTTGTTTTCAGTCTTGAGTGACCTTATGAGATGATTTGAAAACTGTATGAAAAACTGCATCAGTATTATATTTGACTTTACATAATCAGCTCTTGTAGATTTTTTTTCCCTCTGTCATTCAATGCAGGCTTTCTTACATGTTTGTTTTCTAGGGTTCAGTGCTATGTTGCCAAGGAGGGAAACCTTAAATGGATCACTAATGAAGTTCGTGCAACGAGAAGCGTTTTGGAAATGGTTAATTTACCCAATCTGATGAATGCTTTCCCCAGAAACAGCACTTTTATTAGACTCCCATTAATGAGCCACAACTCTGCTGTGTCATCCACCAGCCAATTTGTTTGTAATAAATGCAGGACTTTGTGCTGAAAATGAAACGGCGAGTAAAACGGCACTTTCCGTGGGATGCACGTAAATAACTGAAGACATCTTTAAATGTGTAGAAAATACCGTGGTATTTTTTTCTTCAGTAGCTGGCAGAGGCATAAATAGCTTTTTCAATACATACAAATTTTTATGCACTTTAACATTATCTTGGTTTTGAAGAGTAGCTTTTAGAAGATTGTTTCTCTTCATTTCACCTCTGCCTTTTCATGGAAGTTACTACCGCTGAAATGTAAATTGAAGAAGGCGGGAAGGATGAGGCAGATGCCGTAGTAGCAATACAGAATAAAAGTGATGCACTTCGAAATGCACCACTGAATCCTCCATTACAAGTACAATATTACAGGTGTAGCCTAGAGATATCTTCATTTCGCTTGAAGACGGACCACTCTCCTCTATGCACTCTCCAGCTGAGACGACCCATGCTGGGAACTGCAGTGCTTCTCATCTACCACGTGTGCATAATGGCTTGTATAATGTCTTGGTGTTTTTTTTTCCTTTCACTTCATATTAACCATGTTGGAGTCTATCTGAGAGTAGCAGGATTCAGATAAGGAGGTGTCTCAGTGAAATTTGGCAAATGAGAATTGCTATTGTTAATATTGTTTTTCCATCAAAGCCTAATTCCTTCAATCATTTCTTTGTTTTTAATCATTCAAATCCAATTAAATTCAAGAATTCTCTATTGATCCCAAAGGGAAATTAAATAATCACCATGAGCTCACCACTCTGCCTGAGATTTAGGATCTTAGTCATTGAAATCTATTAGCATAAGTACTGTGAAAGCCTGTCCAATTGGCCAAGTGTTATATTGTAATTTGCCAAATATTCAAACCACACTTTTCATATTTTTATCCATAAAAACGTTCAAAGAAATGTCTAATTTTTCTTCTGCTCAACGTTTATGCAATACTTTGTGCTCATTTATCTCATAGCATCTCTGCAAAATCTATGACAAATGTGCTAAAACAAGAGTTTTGAGTAATTCAGCAAGGAGCTTTATGTTGCATTACATCTCAACATAAAACTTGTTTATGTTTAGTTAAACAAGTTGTTTAACTAAACAGTTGTTTGAAAATGAAATGGTTTTCATTTCATTATTGTGACTCTGTCCTTTGAGTGTTGATAGCTTCTGGAGAAAATGGGACAGTAGGACAAAACCACCGAAGTTTTATGCAGACAGATGAAAAGCTATACTAGACAGCTTTAGGAACGGTTTGGTACATTTTAAATCACTGCCAGCTGGACATGTCATCTGCTCATTGGCATGAGCCAAAGAGATCCTCTTCAATGGATTAGAAGGTCAGAGTGTCAGGCCAGTTCCCCGCGGAGTGCGACTCTGGGGCACCAAAGATACAGTCTGTCTGTAAATGTGGATTCACCAAAGCACACAATATCCACATATGTTCATGTGGCTTGAGCATAAGTTCCTGTTTGTTGGTTCCTACTGTGAGGAAGTTTAATTTAGAGCACATTACATTACACTAGATTCAATAAGCACATGTTTTCATCCAAAGGGACTTGACAAGTACTAGAGGGACGTGAGAGTTTAATATCTAGTCCACGAACATGCAGATTTGGGAATGCGGGGAATCAGATTACCTCCTGAGCTGCAGTGGCAATATTCACTTTGTGTGTGATGGTGGTCTCTGTTAATGTGCAGTTTATCCACCCTAAAAAACAAGGGTGGTGTTTGAGTTCGCCATTTTGTAGAAATGTATAAAGAGAAGAGGGACAACAAAAAATAGCAAGAAATTAATGAAAATTAAAAAGTGGTGATGGTGGAGGAAGATATGCAGAGGTCATAATGACACAAATCTAAAAACAGAAATGTTCAAAGTATCTTTGTGGTAAACCTCTCACCAAAATAAATATCACTGTAAGACTCAAAAAACAAAACTAACTGAGGTGTACTTTTACCAGAAAAGCTTTTTTTGAGACAGACACCATCTATAAAAATGTTTTTCTTACCTATATTATTACTTACATTGGCCGATAAAACTAACTCTCTGTTGCTAAAAGTGAAGAGACTCTGTTGTTTATCTCATTCTTTCTCCTCCTTTCACAGTCAACAAGCACAAGCCATGGATAGAGACCTCCTACCATGGAGTGATTACAGAGAACATGGACACGGTGCTGCTGGACCCTCCACTGGTCGCGCTGGACAAGGACGCTCCGGTTCCTTATGCTGGTAGGGAACCTAAACCCCAAATGGCAAACACTCAGATATGTACGGTTTATCCAAATGGCAATCATTTTTCACACAGTGTATTGGTGCAGAAAGCAGGATGCTCTCACACATTTCCTCACTGACACACTCAGGACCTTGACAAAGATGCCACAACTCTGGGCTCAGGCAACTGCAGCAACTTCACACCACAGGACAAAAACAGATGATCCAGCAGTTCTCTGTGCCCACTGTTTGTCATGGAGTGTGAATTCCATTTATCACCTGCAGAAGTGTAAAACAAATGCTGTATTTTTTATGTTTTTCAAAAAGGGAGCATTTTTTCTCACCATGTGACAGGATGAAGCACAAACAAACAAAAAAACATTCAAGGCTGTATATGAGTATTTTTACCTACAAACCCAGGAAAAAAAGAGAGTGCATCCTTTTCACTTCTAAGACCAAATATATTTTTCTGCTGCATGCTAAGTGGAGCGTTTATGATTGTTGCATTGCAGAAAGAAGATTCTGGGTTCAAATCCCAGCCTGATTCTTTCTGGTGGAGTTTGCATGTTTTACCCTCACACAATTTATTCTGTACCAAGGTGTAGTGTAATCTTTTACAAAAGCTGTGGGGTTTTTTTCACAGCTTCAGGATATAGATGTAATGTATGTCCTTTATTTGCTATGCTGATTATCATTGCAATGCAGTTGTCCACAATGTTAATGTCACAAAGGAGGATTGGGGTGCAATATTTGTTGCCTCACCCTGTTGGAGTCTCGCTGCAGTAGATGGTCACATCTGACAGATGCTGCCCAAAATACCGAATGTCACAGAAACAGCTGAAAACATTTGTAATGACAGATAAATAGAAATAGAAAATGAGGATCTCTATGTATTTATCACAGCTAATATCGCTTTAACAATGTTATCCCAGTTGCTAGATTTTCATCTTGTTCAACCCCATGTTGTAGTTCACTTAAGGTTTTATTACCAAAGAACTGATAAGGAAGAAAAGCAAAACATTTAAGGTTGTTCAAATTGTTTTTCTTTCAAATCAAAAATGCAGCAGAAACACATTTACTGCTTATACTCAAACTTTGCTGATCAAATGTTATTTTTTCTGTCTGCTGAGCGTGATGTGGCGTTTGGAGATCAATTAAATGTACAACAAACACCATATCATTGGACAAGTACTTTTTTAAATTTCTTGAATGGCTGCTTTTTACATTTGAGTAAAAATATTTTGAAGTATTGCTACTCTTACTTGCTCAGAAGAACTAACCGATATTGAAAAGTGTGAAACGAGCACCCTGTAGTATTTCTACACTGCATTTCGGTACTTTTTAACCTAGATGTCTTACAGCATAATCGATTATGCTTTTTAGGCTGCAATATGTTTTTAAAAGCAGATATTTTTGTTAAACATAAGCGCAAACACTGACGACCCTCTTCAGAGCGGTTGTTCCTTTCCGCTCAGATAGGCTTACAGTGATTTGCAGCACATTGTTTTACCCGGTAAACAAATCTGTGATGCAGTGAATGTTTAATGACACCACAACAACCATCCTGACACAAGGGAAAATTTATTTTAGATCCTTTTCTCAGTGATTAACATGTGGTTTGTTTGCTTGAGAAGGTCAACGTTGGTGAGAAATCACCCGGGAGAAAAAAAACAGAGGCGTCTGACTGGTGATATTTCTCTCCTTGAATGTTTTTTTATTGCTTGTGGTCTAATGAATGAAACCAGCACAATAGCTTCCAAGGAGACTGAAAAAATGGCCGTAAAAGAGCAGCTCCATTCCAATTTATCTTCCTTGGCTTACCCTGTATTTTGTACAAACACCTTCATCCACTCCCCACCTCAACCCCACACAATCTAACTATTCTGTCACATTTTTATCTGGATCTCTACCCTCATTTGTGCCTTTTCCTCCACCCAATCCTGGCACCACATTCCCTCTTCCTGGTTCTTTATAGTCCTTTTTCCTCTTCTCTATCTCAACACATTGCTCCCAGCAAGCCCATATTCAGCCAGTCACTTAGATTATAGACACGCTCATCAATCCTGGTTTTGTTTTATGGCAGAAAGGAGTGGGCTACCCTTCTGGCTCCACATTAATTGCAAAGTGAGAACACAGATGAGAATTGTTAAGCAGTTTCTGCAGCTTTTATACAGCCATAAAAGATATTTGCCCTCTTCCAGGTTTCTTCTGTTCTTGGATTTTTGGTGCACTGACATATTTCAAATCTCCATCATTAAAGAATCAAAAAGGGAATATATTCCACAAGGATAACCTGAGTACACATCAAAATGTAATTACTTAATTTATTAGGAGAAAATTGCAAAGCAAAAAAACAAAACAAAGAAAAACAACAAAAAATAAATTGCTTCCATGTTAAATGAATTAACTTTAATTCACAAGGTTTTTGCAAAGATATTAATTGAAAGCTCAAGTTCCAACTTTTAAAACTACCAGTATTCACTGTGAATTGGCACTATAAAAGTAAACTGAATGAATTTTTCTTTTTTGCTGGTCGATTTCCTTATTGTGTAAATTATGATAGATGAATCAGAGACGTGCACTGAACCTGCAGCTTTACACTCTTCTTCCAAGTAAGTAACTGAAAGAATAACAATTTTAATTAATTTACATGGCCATTCAATTTACATGGCTAATATTCTTAAACTATATTTCAGAGTAGTGTTATGGTGGGTTGATTACCTAATGGTCAAAACAACATGTAGTTCTGACTGCCTAGCTGTATTTATCAAAAAGATGTGCAGTGTCTCCTTTACATTCAATTTCTTTTCACTGTTACTGTATGTTTTCTACAGAGGCCCTAAGGGGACATGGAGAAAAAAAAAAGAAATCCCAACTTATTTTCTCGAGATCCCGACTTTTTTTTTCTTTTCGCTGGATCTCGAGAAAATAAGTCGGGATCTCGAAAGTAAGTCGGGATCTCGAAAGTAAGTCGGGATTTCTTTCCTTTTTTTTTTCTCTCCATGTCCTCTTAGGGGCTCCGTAGTTTTCTTCTGTAGAAAATGTGTTTAAATGGATATAGAAAACTAAATTAAAATGAACTTTCTGGTACTTTTTGGTAAATCGTGTCTTCGGTCAGAAATGGAACCTTCTAAACCAGTCTTAATGGGCGGCGTTTCAGTCAGTGGGTGTTTTTCTGTTGACTAATTTATTTTAATTTGTGAATGAGTGCAGGTGTTTTGGAAACACTGCGGCTTTAGGGTGGATTTCGTTTTAATTTTATGTAACTAAATGCAAGGTTGTTGTGGCTACACGAATGAATTTATCTATATGAGCTGTTAAAATGTAGTTTGTTATGAAACAAAAGAGAGAGAGAATCCAGAAAAGGAAAATACTTTCTACAGTTTTTGTTTTGCTGTTTTCCGTTCTCCTGTAAAGTCCTTTTTTTCTGAAGGGCTTCTTCTTACCAAACATTTTTATGCATATCCTCTTTACTCTCCGTTGCCTTCGGCTGTGTCTGTCCCTCATCTGCCACAGAACATTTCACTTTGATGCAAACAACCAACACTGTGCCTACCAACAGAAGCACAAAGGTGTGTGGGTCGAGGAGCGCTGTGTGCACCGATAGTCTTCTCAATCAAAAGTAGCATGAGCAATGGTGGCTTAGGGCTTCCGGGGGGCTACAAGGCAAACAGACAGTTTCATTTGCTTATTCTTTATCTCAAGGCCACAGTCAACAGGCACAAATACTTTCCATTCATCATACTACCAGAAAAATGTCCTATGGCACATTGTTTCCTCTGGACTCACAGAGGGTGGAACAAACGCACTCTGAGAAGAAAGGGAGAATGGATAGCTAAGGGGGAGCAGGGAGACAAAGAGCTGTTGAATATAAGTGGAGGATGTTATAACCAGCTTCTTGGAGACAACTCTTGTTATTCTTGTAGGGTGTTTTGTGTGAGTAGCATGTAATTTTCATGAATGCACAAACATGATTATGATTCTGAATCTGTTTTCGACCCCTATGCTTCCTTCCCTGTGTACTTGAGATGAAGATCATCACCTGAACAATCGAGACTCGGCCAACATGAACTAGACGTCAAGAGAATAATGGGTAATTTACCCATAAACTTCTTTCACACACTGCCCCTCAAACCGGATTTAGTAATTCCTTTAATTTGCTTCAGCATCATTTGTGAAAGGACTTCCATAACAAGAGGGTTGAAGGTTTTCCACTTCTTATCCCTCCGAGCTGCGGTAGGAACACTGCTAGAGATGCACTGCTGTGGTGGCTGATTTGAATTTCTGGATTACACAAAAGAGAGAAAAGAAAGTTGAGGGTTCTCTGAAAAAAATAGCAATGGTTTCAAAACAAACATAACATTTCAGGATTGATCATAACATTTCAAAACAAACATAACATTTGAATGCATGCATTTAAGTTTATGCCCTCAACTTTTTTCAGATTTATTAATCCCAAATCATGCAGCTGTATTTGGCTCTGATGCATTTAAAGAACTGGAAAACTGAGATTCTGCATTGCAAATTAGCTAAGGCTATAAATGTTATAGTGTTTGGTATTATGAATACTAACCACTTATCTCCCATTCAAAAATACCATAAACAAACAAAATAAATACTATTAACATCCATGGCTAGTGGCCAGAGGAACTGAAAACAAACTATTTAATTTTATCTTTTTTATTAGAGCTTTCTAACACTAAACTGAAAACAGAAGATGGATCAGAAAAAAAAGATTGCCTCTTGCTTGGGAATGTAGCGTAATGATAATGATTTTAAAATCTGCGTTTAACTAGTTTAGTGTTGAAGAAAATTTGTGGAAATCGGTAAAGAGGGTCCATGTAGAGATAAACTTCTGATCCACTCTGGAGGATTTAGTATTATTAGAAGAACAGACACCCTCGGATCATAACAAACAGGTGTTTTTATACTGTGTGATGGTCATTCAGTTGTGAAACATAAATCTGTTAAATCCAGTCAGTTAGTGGGAAACTCCAAGCTTCCTGTGACTATCAAAGTTGCGTAGCGTGTCCTCAGTTTTAGAAATGACTTAGTAGGCATTTTCAGACTAGCAGAGCTGTTTTGTGGCGCTTCTTGTGATCATTCAGCTTTCATCTTGTCAGAAAGTTCTGTCTAGTTATCTCTCGACTCCAGCGGTCTCGCTAATGAAGTCGGGTCCAAAATGTGGTCAATAAAAATTACTTTTATACAACAGCTGTACACAGGAACATTAATCACGTAACACAACTACGGGTGTTCAGTCATGTAGATTTATGTTTAGTCTTCTAGCAGAAGTAATGACAAAATTACTGCCTTACAAGTAATGAATAATTATGAGACTTAGTCACCATCTGAAAAGATGAACACAATGGTGAAATAAGCAAGAAAAATTAATGTAACAGGGAGATTAAATGCATGATTGCATAACAGAACAAATTCACCTCTGATCACAGAAACACTTTTGGCTCATCTACAAAGTCATTTATAGCTGGTCTCCCACTGCCAAATCCCACTGTAGCGGTTTACACTGCGCCGAGGTGAAAATAGCTGAGAAGCTAATTACACTATAGGACCCAACAAAGCAGAAACTGTGACACATTTCAAAGAGAATGGGGCAAAGGAGGAAGTGGAATAGAGAGGAAGAAATGTTTGGGGAAAAAAGGCTGGCGATGTGAGAGGAGGAGATGAAAGAGTGAGACAAAGGTAGAGCAGATAATGGGGATGTGCAGAGTGTGTACGTGGGTAACAAGGAGACGGAGAGAAGTAGGGAGGAAGATGATGTGATGGATCATCAAAGGATAAGAGAGGATATTGAAGTGAAAGTCTGATCAAACCAGGCTGGTGTCTGTTTCTCTGCCCTGAGGGGAGGAGGAACATATCACTATGCCTGGCTGCCACTCCCTCCGCCAACCCCTGCTCTCCTCTCTGTCCTCTTTGCCTTCCTAACGTGCTTAAATTTCTGCTGTGGGATCACTGTAGTTTGCAGGTTATGGGCCAGCATGTTGAAGCGTAAAACAGATGCAATCATATGCTTGTTTGAGAGCTGATCTCTATCTTTGTGAACAAGGTTTCTGTTTTGGTTGTGCAAAAATAAAAAAAGTAGAATTTGAACATCAGATCTGAATATCTTCCACTCACTGGAAAGGATCAGGCACTTGTGGGATTCCTGCTAAGTGTCTGATGAGGGCTTTAGCTGTTTATTATTCCAGATCGTTTTCAAAGAAAACACATGCCAGTGATAGAAGTATGAATCAAATTCATGCCGAGTAAATGGTAAGGACACAGTCTCGCATCATTGTGATGTTTGTGGGCCATTGTTTGTGAAGTAAAAGTGAGTTGATCCAGAGCCAGGAACACACTATCCTGAGCCAATGAGATGAGCAGTCAGACAAAAGACCAGCACAGCATCACCAGGGGAAACCCATAATCTCTAAGGATAATGGTGAGGGTTCATTAAAAAAGTTATTACAGGTAATTCTTTTTAGACTAAACATCAGTCAAAGACAATTGAACATGCTTTTGGTTGCATATGGCCATTAAACAAATTGGTTAATTACCAAAAACCTTGTAATGCAGTGACTGCAAATTAGAAAGGATCATTTAAATGAGTTTTGATCTTGGATTTAGTCCAAAATCAAAACTTGGATTAAATCCTAGGATGTTAAATGTGCAAATGCTCAGCTGACAAATAAAATATCTGGATGTCAGAAATTTTCAACATAGTTTTTTTTTGTCTGTTTTTGTTATCATCCTTAGATTTCGAATTAGAGAACAATAACTTTAGTTGTAACTTAGATTGAAAACATAAAAGTTCAGTTTCAAAGTTTTTCCTGTAATTGACAATAAAAGGTTGTAGAAAAGAACAAATAAAAGTGATTCGTTTTGTCTTTGAACAATTTCCATCATGCTTTTATTACTGTTTTGAGCTTAAAAATCCTTGAAGAAGACACCACAAACCTGTCTGCAAATGCTCACTGGCTCGTGGACTGCTAAACAGGGAGGGTCAGCGGTGCCATCTGCTAATTAGCATTACTTGTAAGACAACAATGAAAGTAAAATGTTGTGTGAGATGAATGAATAAGAGAGTCCACAGCCATATAATAATGCGATGTTCATGCAGCCAATTAAAAACAAGAAACAAGTTATTTAATAAATGTACAGGAATATATAGTAGTGTCATGTCAGACAAGTTTTCCAAAGCCGATCAATGCAGGTCCATTCTTTATGTAATTTCAAACCACAAGTTTGCAGATTTGCATGCTTTGAATTTTACTGAATAAGGAAAGGCAGAAAATAAACACATTTATTTTCCGTGAAATTAAAATCTTTGTCAAAAGTAAAGCCAATCTTTCACATCTTGCCAGGCTAGTTATTTGCTACAGATGAGCGGTTCTGTGTGTGATTCCTCTGATGCAGCTTCTCAAATCTTTACTCTTCAATGTGCTTTATATTACTTCTGCTGCCTTGTTTTTAGCTGGCTGAATAAAGCATCCACCATAAACTTCAGCAATTGTTGGCCCACCTGTGAAAATGATGACAGTCCTACCAGCACATTTCACTCTACAAGCAAGACTTTTGACAAATGCTTGTATCACAACAGCAAATAAAATGTTTTTTCAAATGATTTTTAAGAGATGACCTAACTATGGAGAGCTTACAATTTTAAAGTAATTTGAGAAATCGTTATAAATACCTGGGAGTTTTTATTGGGGTGAATTATGCTTATTTAGAGCTCAGTAGCCTTTTGAAATGTTCTTTCTCCTTATAATATTACAGTGCTGGTTGGTTACCTTGAGCCTGAGTGACATCCTGCCAGTGGTATATGTTATCTAAGGTTTTTTAACCATTTTCTCAGAAAACTAAGAATAATGTTTTGTGAAGGCTAGATTCTGTTTTGACCTTGGTTTTGAAATGTGTCAGTAACAAGTATTTTCTGAAGGTGTAATTTGGTTGGGCTTCACCACATGATGGCATAACAATAAGTTATTTATTATGTGAGCGGTCTAATGCTTACTCGGTGTTTGTTTGCCTGCAAGAGTAGTTTGGATTTCACACACTTGCCACAGAGAGTTTGCAGCTTATGCAGCAGGCTTATTTTCTGTACTGTTTTCCATTCAGTGGAAAAGTTGATCAGATATTTATG
Organism: Phalloptychus januarius; assembly: GCA_902982915.1. Classification (NCBI taxonomy): domain Eukaryota; kingdom Metazoa; phylum Chordata; class Actinopteri; order Cyprinodontiformes; family Poeciliidae; genus Phalloptychus; species Phalloptychus januarius. The sequence goes on along the minus strand of CADWAE010000466.1, from coordinate 8,248,421 downwards.
GCACAACTTAAAATTATGCACAAAGTTTGGATTTAAGGTTAAGAGCTAGATGTGGATTGATAATGTATTTACTTAGTTATTTAACATTGAGAATGCCCCATCTTAACATGAAGTAGTCAGTTTATCATATTTTTGTGATTCTGTCATTTCCATTAGTCACTTTAGCTTGACCTGCATGTTTTCCTGTCTCTTTTGGAGCTGTTTTTCATGCTTAGAGAGTCTTAAGGAATGTATTTAAATGATTTAAGTGGGTGTTGTGTGCATTTTTTGGACAATTATTCTCCATCCTTTCAGTTTTAAATGATCTTTAGCTTTTAATCAACGGCTGCATCTAGTCTCTCCATTGCTGACTGTCGCATTATTCAGTGTTATCTAATCTTGTCTTTGTCTAATAATAGCTACATGTGTAGACTTGAATTTTTAAATGAAAACCACTGGCAAACATTAAAACCTGATTCTTTTATTTGGTGGGAGTCACTTTTCCTCTAGGTAATTGGGTCCGTCTTGAATCTAGGACTAATTACACATCCAGTAATGCCTGGCTGAAGCTCTGTTGTCAGTGTATTGTCCGATTGCTCTCAGCGTCAAACAACCTCTTAGCCTATGATTGATTTTATGAAAGACCCAATCTGTTCTGTTATTAGCCTACTGCCCCATTTTTTGAAATTGCATTGGCTCGTTCTCTCTTGTCTTGACACCATGGGTTTTTCAATTTTTCTTTTCTTTTTTTTTAATTTGTGTGTGTTTTTCTTAAACGTACAATAAGCTAAGGTTGTGGGTATTTTGTGCACACAAGTACAAAGCACCTCATGCAGGTTTGCTGTTTCTATACTTTAAACATTTAAAACGCATGTAAATTATGCTAAATAAAACTAGCTAAAAATAACCATTCCTCGTTGCATTCTCAGCATTATTATTTTTAATACCTAGACACAAATATAGACACAAATAGTGGGTCGCTGCTTCTTTTTTATTTTTTTTTAAAATAACAGATGCAAGAATAGTCTTCTCAAGGACAGGCAGTGACCCTTGTCCTGATGTTAGCTAAATTGACCTAAAGTAATGTGCAGTGAAGAGCTCCTCTAACAAATCCAGATCATCTCAGTATTCTCTGTTCTCCCCCCTTTTGTCTATGTGACAGTGGCTTCAGAGCCTCAACGTGCTGACAGGTCAATTAGACGTCAATTTACATATATTCCTCAGTCCATTTGCCTTATCCGTTTGAGCATGAAAAATGATTATGAGCCTTTTTGACCTGTGTACCATATCAATGTTGCTCAGACGACTTTATCCTTAATTATCTGTGACCCATTCACCCTTAAAACGTCCAACTTCCCTCCCCATATCGTTATCATTGTAATAAAGTTAGACTCCTATTTTTATTGGCTCTCGTTTCCATTCCAGATTCGCCATAAAGCCAACCCCAACAAAGCTTTATAGAGTAGTTACTCCTCCCAAAAAGCTTGTGGAGTCCCTTTCACATAAGAATTGGTAGGATATCACGCCCTATTTTTCCAAGTCTATGCAAAAACCTGAAATGCATTGCTCATTAATATTTCTTAATAAAATATCTGTTTTTGATGGCGGTATGATCTGTATTTGTTGGTCTCCAGGTTAAGCTGCAGTTGCACATTTTACTGGAATTTTAGAGTATATAGTAAAGCTAGTACAAGTTATTGATCTGCCTGAAACAATATTACTTTCTTGCCAACTCTAACTCTTTTGTAGTGAGATGCCAGTTCCAAATGTCTTATATTTTTGACTCAGACTAATCTAAAGTCCCGCTAAGCAAAGTGAAGTGTTATGTTATGGATTGATGCTTTCAGCTATTAATTTACTCTGAAGGATGATGTCTGATCATTGGTGTGGGATCTAAAGCTTAAACCTACTTGAGTTAGGATTAATAATCTGTGGCACACAAAAAAGTCCACCTTTAAATTATTTAGAATTAGGGTTTTGGAGTGAACTTGTCTGGACTTAAATTAAATCTATTATGCTTTATTCTAAATCTTAAACAGAATTACCACACCCAAAAACTCATGAATGTGGTGAATTGCCACAGAGAGCATGTTTTATGCCTCTCTTCAAACTCAATATTTTACACATCCTAAAAAGCCCAGATAATGATGTTATGGATGTAGATGCTTTTGTCAAGCTTATTTTCCAACATTTGGTTTAGATTAAGGCATATAAATAAAACATTTTTGCTTGGAATTTTGGAGACATGTTGTCAGTAGTTCATAGAATAAAAAATCAATGATCATTTTACTCAAACATAACTATAAAAAGTAAAGTCAGAGAAACTGATCATTTTAAGTAATCTCTTAACTTTATTAAGAGACCAATAATAAAGTTATTATTGGTATGAATAACTTTATTCATACCAATAAAACAATCGAACCAGATATATTTTTTCTCTCGTAATTTGGTTTTTAGTTTTCACCAAAGAATTCGATCATCTGAAGTGGCTCAACATGATCTGACAGCTGTGCAAGTGAAATAAGATGTTTCTACACTGTGCACTCTTTCTGCTCAACAGATAAAAAGAGGGAGTGTTCAGTTTTTCCACAAGTGCCAGAACATTTGAAGGGCAATTTCAGTCGAGTGACAGAGTAATGGATGAAGGCAGCCAGAGCCATCAGTCAAGTGCCGAACAGTACCAAGTCAAAGTTCTAACAAACACCCAATCTTCAGTCTCTGTACTCGCTGAAAACTCAATTTCCCTGCCTGGCTGTGGAGTGTAACAGGCCATATTGTAGAATTGTTATTTTTTCCATTGGGTACATGAAAGAGTGATAAAGACGTCAATATTTAAGGACTTTAAAAGGTGCTTTTAGTGCTTCACTATGACCACAAATTAGTTTCAGTTGACTGCATGTTAACCTCTGCTGGTATTTTGGTCTGTTTTGAAAGTTGGCTAGTCTCATCCTTAAGGTTGTACACCTTGAGCTCTAAAAAGGTCACAGCTGCTGATCTAATTCAAATTTTCTGCAAGGTAATTAGTATTCTTTCTGAGTTTTGTTTTTTTTTATCCAGAGTTACATCCCTGAGTATCTCTTTGTCTCGATTCTCTAATTGTGACATTGAGAATGATGCTTAGATGAAAGAGGTGGTGGTGGTAAGTAGATCTCTCATCATCCGCTTTCTACCTCCCAGGGCACAAATAATTGAAGACGCTGTAACACCAGTCCCTTCCTGCCCTTCTAAGACCTTTTGCTGACCTTTTTCTGTCATTTAACTGTAACACAAAGTGCTGCTGTCCCTGTGTGATGATAATTAAGTCAACTCACACTCCACATGTATTGGGTAAATCAGACAAAACAATTTCAACACAATGAGAATTAGTTGTCATGGTAGTAATTTGTTGAATTAGTTAGACTGACCTTAAAGACGATGTTTAAACAGGGATTCGGGAAGATTATCCTGTTAAGATGCAGTACGCTGCTTCATTAATTGTTATTGTGGCAAATTACCAATATTGTTAGCTGAAATGCTTACCTGACAGGAAGTGGTTTGCTTCATCTATTCACAATAAATGTTTTCTATTGACTTTTTGAAGAGATTGTACATTAATTAGCATGTCAAAAAATTTACAAAAAAATATATCTAACAGTGCCAAATTTTAACTTGGCCTATCTTTGCATGCAAACATTTTCCTATTCCCAAAACCTCAATTTTTTACATAATCACTGATTTTGTGCTGACTGACTCAAGATCATTTTCTATGTTCAAATAGATACATTTATACTGGATTTTGAAGGAAGAAGCATGCAGACAGTCAACTAAACCAGAGAGATAACAAACATGCTCATTAAGACCCATAATTTTCAAACAACATCAAAAACAGAAAAAAAAAACTGAATCCACTTTAAAATGTGGAATGTTGTAGAATTTCTTAATCTGTGATGGGACATAATTATGCATTTTTGGTCCTTTACAGTGTTGTGCAACTTAAAAAACTTCGATGGTCACTGCAGCTCCCCGTCTACCTGCTTGATGCGACCCATTCAGCCAACTGGCTACTTGTTTCTGCTTCAAACAAGCAGCAGAGTGGGAGTGACTGAAGCTAAACTACTAGTTGCTTAAAGGAAAATTCTCCTTTTTTAAGGTAGAAGAACAAGCCATTCTGTAAGATGTTTATTTCACAGAATGAAAGAGAGCAAAGCCAGAAGACGAAGCTCTCGATTTACCAATCGATCTAAGTTCCTCCTTTCATCTATAATAATGAGCTTTGGGTGGTGATCTAAAGAACAAGAACAAAATAAGTTTCCTCTGCGGGGTGTCAGGGCTCAAGGCTTTTGAGTGCGACTCAATCTGAGACTGTCTGGGACACCTGGCAACCTGAAACCCAAGGAACTTGGAATGTTGTGTAAAACACATCTTGCCTTTGTAGTTAATCCAATGGAATATTGGTTAAAATGGATTTGCCAATCATCATATTCTGTTTTTTATTTATGTTTTACACATTTCAACTTCACTGAATTTGGGTTGTAATTGCAATTGACACAAATTGCTTTAATTGCACAAATGGATGAAGATGTTTATGGCTGGTTCCTCAGCATTTTTGTTAATTGGGTTGTTTTTACAGAGTCAAATTATATTTTGCTGTAAAAAAAAAAAAACTGTGACATATTTTTGCCACGTTCCTCATTTCTGATCTTACGTATGAACTGATATCCAAATGCATTCAGTGATATGTAGGTGAACTGTTTTAACAGTCCATGATGAGTTTCTTTATTTGACTATTATAATGTTGCTGGATCCTAGTACAGTCATGGAGACCAACTTTTTGAAGTGTTGCGGTTTCCTGCCACACTGTGAGGATAAGCAGGGATAGACAATGGATGGTTTAAATAGTTACAGGAGAAATTGTCATCATAGATTACCACTGCTCTAAAGATAACAGTGTAAAAACATCACACTGTTATCTCTGTAACAACATCAGATTTCCTAAGACTGTGACAAACCGCTAGGAAAAAAATTAATGACCAAGTAAGACAAAAGTTGCTGTAGTTGCACATAAAATGTTTTAGTTAAAAAATTTTGTTCACTCTGAACTACCCAACTATTTTGAGCATGATATCCCACTACTGGCTTCCTTTTAAATATTAATCATTCACTTTCATTTTTAACAGAAGAAACCTTATTGCTTATTGTAAAAAATAAAAAAGCAACACAATATTCCCTTTTTTTATTTTTACTGCACCGGAGTTTTGTGACTAAAGGTTTGATTTTTATTTTTTTCTTTAAAGACAGTTTGTTTCTACGAAAGCGAAGTGTATTTATGTATTTGTATGAGTCTCAAAAAGATATGAGCATTTTCATTTGCTTCAGAAATCTGTTTGTTTTTCAGCTTCTCAGCCTCACATTGAGATTTATGTTTGCAAATTTGTTTAAATAAATAGAGCCTTTCCCCGAAAACAAATAGACGGTTTTAAATTTACTCTAGCTGAGGAGTCGACAAATGATCAAACATGACAGCGACGCATGCTTGAGCTATTGCTTGCTGTCTGTTATGATGAACATAACTAGCATGCAGAGATCAATGAATGATGACAAATTAGGTTATCTTAACTCCCACAGAATATCAAGCATACACTTCTCTTTACGTTGGGAGATATTCTGGTGAATTCTGCATGCAGTCTCACCCTGCAGTCCAACACCCTGCCGGCCTATCAGACAGCTGACGTCTGTCATTTTAATAATTCTGCATTAGTATGCAAAAGCTCTCCTGGGGAACTCAATTTCCACCTGTCACATTTCATATATGTTGTGCTTGCTTTAACTCATGCGAAAGTTTAACCTCAAACAGTTAATCTGAACATAATTTCATTTCATTTCATCCTGAAAGAGAGACAGAGAACCTGATGAGAGAAAAATGTGAAAGAGTAAAACAAACTAACAGGATAAGAACACTGCGTGCCTGGATTTGTGTGATGCAGACTGCTTATAGCATTAAAACACAGCAAGTCGAGTTTTTATTGCAAAGAATAAATCTACTCACGGCTACAGCGCCAAACAAAATTATTCATGTCCTTTGGACTTTTCCACATTTTGTTAATTTCAGGATACGATGGCGTGGAAAAGTGCTTGATCCCGTCCTCATTTCACTTTTTCTAGCATATTTGTCACACTTCTGTGTTTCAGAACATCAAACCAATGTAAATATTAGTCAAAGCCACATAAGTAAATACAAAGTACAGTTTTTAAATGAAGGTATTTATTATTTAGGGAGGAAAAACATCCAAATCGACATGACCCATTAAAACTTAGCTTAACAGTGGCTAATCACAACAGAGTTGACCGTCTCCATCCAGACCCAGGACTTACTGCCACGCCTGCATGACGAAGCGACGTACTCCAAAAGATTCTCAAAAACTAGATGCCATGCAGAGATCTTAAAATTCAGAAATTCAGGAAGGAAGGAAGTAATTGAGATCTATCAGTCTGGAAAGAGTTTTAAAGCTTTGGTGCTGCAGAAAATCAGAGTGAGAAACATTATCCACAAATGGAGAAAACATGGATCAGTGGTGAAGCTTCCCAGGAGCGGCTGGTTCACCAAAGTTAACCCAAGAGCTCAGTGATGACTCTTCCTAAAGACCCTACAACAACACCCAGACAACTGCAGGTCTTTCTTGCCTCAGTTAGGTCAGAGGTCATGCCTCCACCATAAAGAAGCTGGTCTGGTCTGAACTCCACAAGCTTATTTTACCTGCATGAAATCAGGACCCAACTGCGTCCAAAAGTTACTCATTGTCGTATCAAGCAAGCCAGGCAGATCTTCATATCAAACTGCAGCTGGAAGAGTTATTAATGGGCTTTTCAAATATTCAAAAGGAAATTAATTGCTCACCAATATCACAAGGATAAGGCCTTACTTACACCTTTGGTTATATGTATCTAGGGCATCATCCACCTTTGCAGGTAGGAGATACAGTATGCGATCTCCATTTGATCTTCCACTCATTAACATTTTCTGAAGTGTAGATGCACATGCAGCTCTGGTGCTGCACATTCTGTGCATTTTCACTTGGTAGAAGAAGGCTTAAATGCTTTTTGTCGAAACTGCATGAACCAGTCCAAAGTGCTTTTACAAAGTGCTTAAAATTGCAAGTGATGCTTCTATGAAGCTGTTTTTACATGCAAAGTGGTTATCCTCCATCCATTTGCAGTGCAGGTAACGTTTGGTTTTAAACTGAACCCTGATGGTTGTTATGCTTAGACTTCTACTAAGTTAAGATCACCTGTTTTAAGTGTTTCTTTTTTATTATTATTATTATTATTATTATTATTGCTGTCATTGAAGCATTGCAATTGTCAATGTAGTTGAGCAACTTACTAACTAGAAGCTACTTTGCTGTCCTGCTGTTTGATCAGGTGAAACCATTACTTTTTCCACTGACTTTCATATCAAGCTATTTTTCACACATTAAACTGAGATCCACAGGAACATTTTCAGGCAATTTGATCCAGACCTTTCATGCAGTATCTGTCCATATTTTGACTTCCCAGCAGATTTTTTTTTCTGCTGAAGCTTCACTTTCACAGCTGGAAATATGAGAATTGGGTGACAGGGGAGCATTTAACCTTGAGTTACCAGGAGGCAGAACATAATTCAGTGTAGTTTGATGTGAAACTTTTTATTCCACCTGTCAGCAGTGGTGGATGAGGGCAGTCAGTAATGTTTCTGGAATTGTATACACAATATCAACAAGTCGGTGGAAAGTGTCATTTAAGTGGCAACTGAACGTGTGAAGCAATAACTCACACATTTACTGGCAAAAGATTCTCCTGACATTTGGTTGTTGTGCCTAAAGACATTTAGTTCTTTAGATTTTAGCATATTTTTTTGTTGGAGGCAGTGTATTGTTGTAATATGAAGCATGTGACAGAAAACCTACGTGAGTGTTCATCTGTCAGACTGCAGGTATTCTGGAGACCAGTAGGCCATGTCCTCCCCTTTCCTGTACGCCACTAACCTGACAGAGGTAGCAGTCGGGGAAAAAAAGTGACATTTACAGGTCAGAGGCTTTTGGAGGCAGAAGGTGTGTGATTTGTTTTTGGACTATGTCGGCCAGTGATCCAGTAAAAATGTTTCACATATGTGAAGAAGATAAAAATGCTACTGAGAAATATAACTTTTCTATGTTGACATTGGTAATTTATCCAAAAATTAAATAAACTGTTATAGTTAAAAGAATAGCACAGATTTTCATTTCCACATACCCTGCATCTCTCAAAATTATTAACCCATTGATATCTTTAACTAGAGGATCATCTGACATGCATTCAGTCACACTCTGCTTTTATTCCATATCTGCTATAATTAGCGATGGTGGTCTAAAAAACCAAGGCTGAATAAGAACTGTTTAATCAAAACACACTGCTGCAATAAGCGCTGATTTACTGTGTAATCACCTTTTTAGATATTTTCAATTGGTTGTTTAAAAAATTTAAATCCCAGTTATTCCCTGAGGCCTTGTTTTGGTCAAACATGTAGAAAACACCTCCACAAGAAGATGGATAGAAGACATCCAGGAAAAATATCCCAAGTCCCTTTTCAGTGTTTAAGAGCCACTCAGGTCAGAGACATGTAGGATATTTTCCCGAATGGCTACTACTTTCTGCCCAGCAGTGAGCTCCAGTCAACCTTTAGAATAAAACTGGTAAATTAACAGTTTTACCTTTCACTTATTTGTTTTTTCACCATGACAAAATGGTAGTGCTTGCGCCATCACAACTTGGTATTTTATTTAATTTTTAAAGTCATTGTGCTCTCACGCTTTTAACCCTCCGAATTGACCCATTTCTCAGGTTAAAACATGAAAATTAAAGTGTCACTACTTACAAAATAATGCAAAGTTGGCACTTTTATTAGTGGACTTTTAATGCAACTTTTAAAGCAACTTTGCATTAATAGTGTCATTATTTACTAAATGACACTTCATCACAGCATTCATAAAGACTCCTTCATCTTCATAACAGATGTTATGTCATGTCAGTGTCAAGCCAGTCTTATGCACACCCCATCAAATAAAGTTTTACCAATTTTTTTTCTTTCCTAAAAGGTGTAATCAGCATAATAAATTAAAACGTTTCATCTCACATATTTTCAAATACTGCCTATACATGTCAGATAAAATAGTCTGCAGAAAACATAACAGAGACAGTACCAATATCCTCTGTGATGACAGAGAGAGACATCATGTCAGTTTTTTTCTATGAATATCTCATGTTTTGTGTGTGTGTGTGTGTGTGTGTGTGTGTGTGTGTGTGTGTGTGTGTGAGGCTCTTCCCTGCTGAGCAGATCTCCACTGGTAAGCTCGGTCAGCAATCTGCAGCCCTCACACCTCACTGCAAAGAAGCTGCTGTTCCGGCCATTCTTTGCCTGATGCTCAACCAACGTGGTTCAAGCTATTGCTGGATTGCTACCAAATGCAAAATCATTCGAGCCATTACGTCTCTGACAAATCTGCTCCCTGAAAAAACTCACCTGCTCTGCAGTCAACCTACGCAGCTCCATTTATCTCTGTTGTTGCCCGGCTGGCTGCCTACTGTCCAACTCTCTACTCTGCTCCACCCGGAAATCTCTCACCAGCCTTACCTCACACAGGCACTCCCCACTTGGGTCATTTAACTATGAAGCAATATCGGCAAAATGTCTGTCTTGTTTGCATCTTTTCTAAACCCCGATTATTGTAAACTTTTTTTCTGTTTAATTTTACAGAGGAGTTAATTAAGGTGTGACGCTCTGAAACCAAAGATCAATGTTTAACTTTTTTTTTTGTTTGTTTTTTTTGTGAGGACTCCTGCACCACTTGGGTCATTTAACTATGACCCAAGTGGTGGGTGGCTGTGTAGAGTAAAACCCACCACCGGAGTCACTAAAGAAATGAGCCATTCTTTCCTTCTCATCTGATCCTCCTTGAGAAGAAAACCTGCATCATCCGTTGTATATACTGTATGTACACATTCTCATGTTGTGAATAAACCACTTACCGGTGCAATCTCTGATTCTGAACCTGGACATGACACTTTTGATAAGGTTCTGCTCATCTCAATGAAGAAAATGTGTTTCTAATTTGTTGTACTTTAGGGTAGAAGTTGAAGTAGCTGGATAAAATGCATTCATGGCATCTACATTTAGTTTCAACATCCTGGAAATCAAAGGACGAATTATCGGTCTGTGGAGAGAAAGGCAAGGATATATGTTTTTTCCACAATGTCTGGAGACTACAACCTGAGGCCCTAATGTCACAGTGGATAACAAGCCAGCAGCCTGAAGAGGTTCATACCCATTTGGTAAAATAAACATGCGGGAGCATGTGCAGACTGTATTGTACAAGTTTACTCTTGAGAGCCTGTTGGAGAAACTGCAGAGAAGAATTTCAATATTAGAGTTGTGCTTGATGTTTAATTTGAGCCTGAACAGAGGATATATTTATGTTCATTTATCAACATCACTATACAAATAAAGCTAAAATATCAGGTAAAACTTTTATTATATTATAAATGTAAGCCAGTTTGGTCTGACAATTTTGGATAATTAAACAAATTGACATATGAACATTCTTGTTTTTTGTGACAAACAAAACAGGCGGCTAAAGCTAACCTAAAGGTGTGTTATAGTCCATCACCAAACTGCTCCCACTGGGGGGATGTTGTCTTTTAGACCTGCTATGCTTTCGCGGCCAGGATTTCAAAAGCTAACCTCTTTCAGCCCGACTATCGCTGTTCTGAGGGATTATTCCGGCGATTCACCAAATGTCTTACGACTTCAACTCTTTACAGCTGCATCAAATATGGAGACAAGATCAAAAGTCCATTTATATTCTGATACAAATACATTTGTATTTGTATCTGGATTTGTATTTTGTATTTGTATTTGTAAAATACAAATACAAAATTTATTTGTATTTTACAAATACAAATAAATGTATTTGTCTGTTGTCTGTTATCCAGACAAATACATTTATTAAAGGGCTAAAATATTCAGTCAGAAATCAGAGGAAAGAATGACCTCTGTCACTAAAGATCTGAGCCCGTTTATTTTTACATCCCTGAACACAAACAGCCTGAGTCTTTTTCTTCACTCAAATCTGAAGCCCTCTTTATGTCTTGTGGAAAAACTCAACATTTTCAGCTATGAGTGAATGTGCATTAACTAACTATCCCCCATCTTGACCACAGGGATATAATTTCAAGTAGCATACAAGCTGCTTCTGCAAAGAGTTCTGAAAGAAAAGGTTATTCCGGGGAGCTCAGGTAATTTCAAGCATAGTACCGTGGTAGGATGCTACCCGTGAAATAAGTCTGGTTATAAATAAATGATATCATAATGTATTGGAAGCAACTGAGAGCAACAGCAATTTTGCCATCAAAATGTGCATGAAGGATCACTGAAGGGGGCCAGTGGATGGTTAGAAAGCATCAGTTTTCTCCAAAGTTAGTAACTAGAAACTTCTACTAACTTTTACTTATGTGTTGCTATTGCTAAACAACCACATCTAAACCTACAAAGCACCGAATGCAGAGGTGTAAAGCGCACTGCTGCTCAACTCTGGAGTTGCAGAGACATGTTCTCTGGAGTTGAATCATCAGATTCTTCTCTGGTAACTCAGTAGACTAGTCTTTGTTATTTTACATCAGGAGACTGTAATCAGCTTGACGGCTTTGTGCTAAATACAAATTTTGCTGCACAGGAGATTATGTGTTGTGGACATGTTTTTAGATACAGTGAAATGAACTCTGGATGCTTCACGCTAACACAACAGTTTGAAAAATGTTATGCTCCTGAAACTGTGGGAGGGGTTTAGGAACGGCCCCTTCAGTTTCAATAAAACTGGCAGCACTGCAGCAAGGACAATCCAAAAAGACATTACACAGCAGGTTTACTTTGGATGATCTTGGCTGGTCTGCACAGAGACCTGATCTCAACCTCAGAACACATTTGAAATCAATTAGAGTGGAGACTTGGAAAATGGCCGTGTTGTCCAACATCAGGGTCTGACCTTTCGAATGCTCTGCTGGAAGTCATTCCCATGAACACATTTATGCGCTTTCCTAGAAGATTGAGCGAGGCTGTGGAGCTGCATAGGTTGTGCCATCTCTATAATAATGGCTTGCATGAAAGATTGGATGTAATTAATATTCATATGTGTGTGTGTAAAATCAAGTGACCCAATATTTTTCACAATATTATGAATTTTTATATTTTTCTTTACATTTAAAATAGGTTTTACTTAGGATAGTAACAGTGGTTCAAAACATTTTTGGGGATTCTGACTCTTATCTAAGTGGAGGAAACGAAAAGTATTTAGGCTGGGAATGCATTAGTTAGGTAAAACCTGGAGCTGAGGCTAAACAGTACAAAGTATATAATAACATAAAAAAATGCTAATCTATAAACAAAACACACAGTACCAAAAATAGACTAAAGAGATAAAAGTAATGTCAAAGTCCAATGAGCCTCAAAATCCCAGCAAATGACAGTCAGACATACCATGACTATATCGACTAGAGGATCTAGCTAATGTTGGGTTCTTCTATTTTACCCATTGTTAAAGATTTTGTTAGAATTTGGCAAAAGTCTTAAAATTCAGTTGATGCATTGGTCACAAGAAGTCTCAAACCCTGGCTTTTGTTTTTAGTATAATGGCAGGCGACGCACTTCAGAAGACTGTTAGTATCACTGGAACCTGCTTTGGTTGCAGGTTGCTTGTTTTTTGAATGTTGTTTGTCTCAGTATTGAGCGCAGTATTGTGAATAAGTGTGCCATGTCAAAGCTGTGAACTTTGCAGGAAGTCACTCGGCTGTCACCTGGTGACCTGCTGAGCTCTCGAGAACAGCATCCGTGCAAGAAGCGCAGGAGGAGAGGAGGAAGGTGCAGACCAGGGCGGCCAGTTGAGCGCGTGAGGTGTGTCGGGAGTGAAGGAGGGCAAGGCTGAGTGCTGAATCTGAGTGCTCATGTTAAGGGCTAAATAATTGCTTACTGCTGTGAAACCTGCTGTGGAGGAAGGGAGAGGTGGCTTTGGGAGGAGAAGGTGAAGCAGAAGGAGAAGCACACTAATATACTCAAGAGGCTCATAGTGCTGTTTTCAGCTGCATTAGTTATCTTACACACAATAGGCTTCTCTGAAAATTCATCGCCTCCATCTCCTCACCCCTTTCCAACTAACACTTTTTTCTTCTTCTGTAATTTCATTTTTTTAAGTATTCTCTTCAGTCTTAAAGCCACTAATGTTATTATGTTCATTATTTACCTTTTTCAGATCTTCTCAGAATGGGTTTCTTTGGGGCTAAAATAATATCGGCACTTTAGTCAACTTTAAGTCACACTGCCTTGCTGCTAAGAGCCCTCTTTTTACAGTATGTATGCTCAGTTCCTTTTGTCATGTTATTTAGTTTTTATAATATATTTGTGATGAAGCAAAGAATAGCTGTAAACCAATTATTAAATAGAGAAATGTGTCCATCAGAGAGTTGCGATCAATAGCAAGATCATTTCAAGAACTTTAACTTTAGTTGCAGATTTGATATAACACCATGTTTGACGGAGGAGTGTGGTACACTGTCTTTTCCATCATATTTAGACCTAATGCATTTTTATGTGTACTTTTCTACACTTTCTGTGCATGTGCATGTAACTTGTTATAGCAAAATTAACTTATCAATGTACAATAGCACATTGTAAATTTGACAAGATGATATAGTCTACATTGGGGTGAAAAAATGATAGATATCTCATTGACTTGACAGCTACATCTCTTCACATTTAGACCAACATAAACCTTGTTTTCTGAAATGGTAACACAACCAGCAAAATAATACGCAGCCTGACATCAGCCTCAGCCGTAGACGTGACACTACATCTAGCTATTTGGTAACACTAGCAGAAAATAAGCAGAAGAGTTCATCTGATGAATTACAATCTCTGTCTCAGAGGCTGCTGTTAACATTAATTTTATCCCAGACCACCAAAGCCCCTAGCATTGAATAATTAATGTGGCCCATTCCTTTTTTGTGTGTTGGCTATAAGACAACGGCAGTCCTGGCTGAAAAGACGGATTGAATGTAATCTTGCATTAGTGTGTTTGATCTGCATTCTTTCCTCTTGTGTGAGCTGCGGGTTTTTCAATCTGAGGTCAAACAAAGACGTTGCGACAGTTCTCCCATGTGCAATTTATAGCGGACTGCTATCTTAAAGAACCTCTGATGAATTCTAGATTATATTTTTATTTTAAACTAATGGTTAGCTACAATGGCTGCAAGTAAAAAAAAAATCTGGAATTATTTGTATTCGGAACAAAGGTGATGTTATGTGTTTTTGAAAGCAGTCACTGTAAAACTTTATTATTCTAAAGCAAAGATGAAACAAGACATTTCAAGATGTCTGCACGGATAAGTTAAAATAAAAAAATGCCCTGCTGAAAGATTAGCCTTAAGCTTTTTCTTTTAATATTTAATACAATGACTTCTAATATCAGCTAAGCTAAAAAGTTGGTACTTGTATCTTTCATTTCAATAAATAGAAATTATCGTATTTTATTTTATTTTATTTTATTTTATTTTTTTCAACAGAATTATTTGGCCATGCCTTGGATTTTAAAACCTGTGTCTGGAGTAGGTTAGGTGTCCAAAGTATGTAACCATGGCAATCTAGCCCTGTAAGAAGTTAAGCTGCATTCATGTCCCTGCAAACCCCAGGTTAAACCTCACTAAGCCTGAAATCCTTTGTGATGGTTCGGGCTCCGGGTGATTCAAAGTTCAAAGCTTTATAAATACTTGGACTTCTCAAGCCTTCACCCTGCAATCAGCCAATATGAGCTCTTCTAAGCTGTCTGAACATTAACATGACTGATGTTCACAAATTGAATATCATGCAAGTTTGTAAAAAGTCCGAAGATTATTTATTTTCCCTGTGTTGAAGAATTTTAAAAAGAGCAAAACAACAAAGAAGCTAATTAAATGTTAGCTTGATAATAAAACACATGGAAAGATGAATGCTTCCTGCATAATTAACCAAAACAAATCAAAGAAACATTTAAACCAGCCTGATGCCTTTCAATTAATGTCATTAAAACAGAATGTCTCAGCTGCATTTTGCAAGAATATGTTTTAGTAAAAGATTTAGAAATTTTAAGCTAACATTCACGGATGACATCTACCAAAGTCGACACTTTTATTATCTCTCGTCGAGAAAAGATATCCAGACCTATCACGGCAGTTAACTACATGCTAGTCTTTGTCCTCATTGTGTCCTCATTATACACCTTAGAGATAGAGAAGATAAAATCAAATTACAGCCAGCAGAGGAAAATCTCATTGAAAGGCCATGAACCCTAATTTGTTTTTATCAACTTCTTCCCATTTGCATTTTCATTGCTCGAAGTAGCTGAAGAGCAGCTCCTTTCGACTTATTTTCAGGTGGTGTACTTAGTGGCTTACTGGTATTTTTCAACGTTTTCAATAAAAGGGTGCTCTTTCATCTGCGTAGAGAGTCCCATTTCTCTTAATAAAATCAAAGACCGCCATGTATTTTACACAGTTGTTTTAAATGAGAGCAAAAATTTTGTTTTTGCATTACTTGGCAAATGTTTGCGTTCCCTCACAATACTGCAATATTTGCAGATCTACTTTGTATACAGTTACAAGTGTAAATTTAAAATGTCCAATCTATGCACATTTAGAGCCTCAGTGAAAATGTGTTTTTTCTCAACTCTCTGGTGTAAAAAACTGATTGAAAATGTTTGTATTCACTGCATGTTTATGTCTGTTTGTGTCAGGTTGAGATGGAAACGGCCATTTAAACCATTCAGACCAACACAACAAAGACAATCAAAACTGTCAGATGACTTATTAACCTGTGATAATAACTCAGAAACAGTCTAAATAGTTCGGATGTATTTTTCTTTTCTTCTTATAGAAAGTTTCTCTTTACATCATACGTTTGTGGTGCATTTATATCCTTAGAAAAAGTTATAAAAAATTCTCTATGTTCCTTAGGGGTTGCTGTACAATAATGAGATATTGAAGAAGAATACTTTATTTTTAAAAATGAGAAAATGTGTAGCATGCATATGTATTTAATTGTATTTATTCTGGTATTTTAAATAAGAAAGTTTGTCAAGCCGGATGGGGTTTGTTATAGTACGTTTCAAAGATCCTAAACAAAACTAAGAGCTGAGCTTTTTTTTTTTTTTAATATACTCTCCACTGTTAGCATTTTTAGGTCAGTCTGCAGAAACCTGTTGCACCCAGAGACAGACTGTGTGGATGCAGCAGTATTACAGTGGTTAATGATTCAGTAAAGAAGTGCAGTTCATTCCGGTCTTTAATTAAAGACGAAGAGTAATGACGACAGTGAGCCAGGCAATGAGGGAGAATGAGGGACGAGAGACTTAAGGCCCACTGATGCTCTGCTTGCTTTGAAAGTTCCTTTAATCAAGGTTTACCGCTCCCTCCCACCATGTTCGCAGCCTCCAACACAAACACACAAAGCCCACCATGAGATGGAGCTTCTGCATCTCCTTCTCTCCACTCAGGAACAAAAACACCAGATGGATTGTCAGCAGTGTTTTGATTAAGAAGAGATTTAAATTTTCTGTTCCTATTTTGAGGTCTGACTGAGAGCTTGCGCTTTAAGCTCACTCCAGAGATCGCTTCTTATTGTTTTCACACTTATGTTTGCAGACACTAAGAAATAAACAGATCCTATTTATCTGCTCTTCTTTAACCGTAGATTCTGTTATTGAAGAGCAGGATGTAATGCATTTTCTCTACTAATGATGTGCAGTTGCTGTGCCGCAGCTTTAATCTAAAGGACTTTAAATTCCCAAAACTCTCAAATTAAAAGGAAAGCTTCCCAACCTGTTCTCTCCATGCTTCAATTTATCACACTTTATTAAAGCTTATACCTGTGTGTGTACATTAGCTGTCAAGACTTTGTCTTCACCTTCTAACTCAGTGTGTGCTTCGCCTTCAAGAAATAAAAGTATGTTTTATTAGTAAAAGTTAGTAAACGTTTTATTGGAAAGTCCTTCTTTGTTCCAACTACGTACAAATGAGTTTGATGTATCACTCAGTGTGATTCAAGACAAAGTGTGAGCAACTGGTAAGCTCGACAAATTGAAATAAAATTGGAAGAAATTAAACACTCTGTCAAGTCCTTTCACACAGGGAATACACAAATTAGTTTTGGCTCTTTGTGACAACATGTTCGCTCGTGGAGAATCATTTTCTCATTAATCGTGCTCATCCTGTCCGTTTCCATTATATTAGCAATTTTACATTTTGTGAAATGCATATTTCCTGACAGCTTGACATTTCTGTGGATGGAGTTTATTGGACTCAGGCTTCCTGTGGAGTGCCATCTATTTTGGATGATTGTTGCTATTGAATTCATTTCAGCTGACTTCTTTGCTTTTCTATATTAGCATTGCATGACAAGGGGTCAAATTCCTACTGAAAAAATCTATTTTGATATGTATTTACTGCAAAACAATGCATCTTTTCCTACCTGACATACAGTGCTTTGATAAAGTATTGAACCCACTTGAACTTATTCAATAGTCAGTAATGTTGCAGCTACAGACTTCAGTGTATTTCATTGGGGTTTTATGTGAGTGCTATTATGAGTAGGTCATAATTATGCAGCTAAAGGCTCAGAAGATTTCTTTGCAATCATGAATCTGAAAAGTTTGGTGCACATTTTTAATAGGGATGCATAAAATGTTGATATTAACATCAGCATTGTCTGAAATTAGTAATTTTCTATTTTATTTTTTAATAAATCGGTGTCATTCTGATCCAGTCGTAAAACTGAGCTGATATTAATAATCAATGTTTATTTTCATTATGATATTTGTATGTTTTGGGATGGGGCAATAGTTGGTCATATTGTTCTAAAATCTATGTAAGTCATTAATCAAAATTAATGTGTTAAAGTCCCACCCCTAATGGTAAAAATCAGTTACCAGTCATAACAACAATATTATTGAATTTTGATACCAGCTCAAATTTTCATATCGTTTATGGTATAACAGTATTCCAAGTTTTGGATATCTCTCAATCTATCATCTTAAAATAGAAGATGACAAAGCTGCAAACCTAACTAGTTATAATCATTCATCTAAATTGACAGGAAAGCAGTTATTTAGAGAAGCAGCCAATGGGCCCATTATTTGCAGAGGTGGATCACAGTTATTCATATTTTCCAGAAACTTAGCATTCATGGGAAACGGTTACAGTGGGATTTTTCAAAGCATGTACATATTTTAGAAGATCCAGTCAAAGCTTGTAGCTACAACATGATAGGATGTTGAAAAGGTTTCAGGGGTACCAATAATTTTGCAAAAGATACTGCAAAGGAGGCAATAATTGAAATTGACTTTTATTTTTATGCTCCACAGCGGCGAGAAAATTCTTTGTGTGGAAAGTATGCATTAGTTGGCAAAAATATCTGCCACAACAATTTACATATACATTGGGCCATCAAATTCGTCCTCATTTTCTTTGCTCCTCTCCACACGTCTGTCATGTTCTCATATAAAAAGCAATCCAAGAAAATGCATTTCCTGCAACAGATGGAGCAGAAAATGGATTTGCATTCATCCTCAAAGTGTTAAGTAGAAACATCTTTCCCCCCTTTGCACCAGAATGTCAAGGTTTATGCATAAAGGTAGCACCACTATATTAAATTCATATTATTGGAGATTTTTTTCTACATATGTAAGACTTGCAAGTGGAAGTAGCTTCAAGGCAATTCTTTCCTTCCTGCTTTTATAGCTTTGAATGTATTTTCCATACATCTGTGTTGAACTTCATCTCTGCAATTGCTTTGCACACTTTTCCTACTTTGCACAGACTTAAAGGGTGAAAATACATGTCACCTCAAAGCCCTCTGTTACGGACAGGACCATAAGATTTCAGAAAAACTGGATTCAAACAATTGAGTCAGCTTATAAAGAGGTTAAGACATGACTGGCGGAAAGTTTGGAAAGGGGTTTGGACATTTAGACACACATCCTCTACCGCTTTAACATTTAGGTTCTACTGATGTCATGTCATGGTGCGGCTTCTTTAAGTTTCTTCTCCAATGCGCTTCTCAATATCGAAGAATCAAAAACCTGTGCATGAAATGAACTTCTAAAGTCAGGTGAGAGACATACCTTCACTCAGTACACATAACGAAAAATCAGAAACAATAATTCTCTGTACTGCACACCGGGAGCTGACAAAGTTTCTGTGCAGAGAAATGAAACGGAGGCTGAAATTTGAAATAATAGCTGTTCTGTAAGAACAAAGCAAAAAGCCAGCTGCTGTGTTTTCTTGTTAGTTCAGATTCATTACCCACATGTTTGAATTCTCGTCAACTCTCTGAGTGGTTTCAGAGCTACTGCTGGGTTTGATAATATTACTCTGGAGGGAGGGCAATGACTGTGTGTGGGGGTGTGGGTGGGTGTGTGTAGAGGGGAAGACAAAACATACAATGTTATACAAAATTACATTAAAATTCTTCTGCCAAAGAATTTCAGTCAAAGACCAGACTTTGGCATTGGATGGCTTATTTTCCGCAAACACACAAAAGACACTTCCAGAGTGAGATTTTTTTGTTTTCCAAATATGACAGAAGGGTTTTACTGGTGAACAATACTTTTTAAATACTTTATGATTTTTTAAAATTCTTTCTTTAATTGTTGCTTAACTGACTCAGCAACACACATACAGCCTCGAATCATTCGCTAAAGAAACAACAATCGCTCGATTTGTTCATTTTGTGCAACCAGGTTGAATTCTGTTTTGTTTTCTTCTTCTTTTTCTTTTTCTTCCCAGGGGAGATTTGCTCCTTCAAGATCTTTGGTCAGGATGCCCCTTTTGAGGCAGTGGTGTTGAATCGCACATCAGGAGAAGGAGTCCTGAAAGCCAGCAGTCATGTGGACTGTGAGAGCCAGAAGGAATACACCTTCATCATCCAGGCTTACGACTGTGGCGCTGGACCCAATGGAGCTAACTGGAAAAAATCTCATAAGTAAGTCCAGTGCCAGGGTTACAAATCCTTACGTAACTCTGAATGTCGGCCTTGAAAAACTCCCTTTTAGCAGCAAGAAGCCTCCAGCAGCAACCTGCCACAACCGACTGGGTGTTTGAGATGACAGAAAAAAAGAAAAGAAACGCATATGAGGATTACTTTCTCTGGTAGAGAAGAAGTAATGAGTTAATGGCAGCAGAATCACCTCTAGAGCAGAAGCTAAACAGACAAGTCAGAGCCAGTTTTCTAGTCTAGATGGAAGATGGCACCATAACGTTAGTCGCAACAAATGCTCAGCCATTGTCCAGGAGAGACACAGGAGAACATGAAGTTGTTGGCAGCAGTAGCTGCATTTCTGCAAGAAGCTGTCAGTATTTATCAAAATGGCTGGCCACATGTAGCTTCTATGAAGAGGAACATAAAAGACAACATAAAATTAAAAGCTGAAATAAGACTAAATAATGCAACATTGGCAAGCAGTAGGAAAATGTATAAACATTTCCAGTTTGATCTAAGCTTCAATCGGGAGAAAACTTAATTAGTGAAGAGGAATAGTTCACAGAAACCATATCTGCAATATTTTACATATAAACTATCACTATCTATAATTAGTACAGGAGATGCATCTAGAACTTGTATAGGAATATTTTGTGCTATTGCCTTTCAATAAGATTTGCCTGACTTTGTGTTTGCAGCTCAGGAATTAGACTGGCAGACAGGCGGTGTGGACAGCATCAAATCAAACTCTCCGCTCTTTGAGTCAGAGATGGAAAGATGCTAAAGTAAACTACTGCTCTGCAGTGGGGAAAAAAGCAACAAGAGAGAAGGATGCTTGATGGTTTTTCTCAGAAGAAGTTCAAATAAAAGACTGCACATATGCCTGCGTGTGTGTGTGGCTTTGTGACATGCTACAGAGCACAACACCTTAAATATTCCTCATTAGGCTAATGGCATTAACTGGCCAGATGTTTTTAGATGCACTGAAAAGTGTTGACAGTGATGACTGCTGCTGAAGAAAACTGTGTCTACAATGTTGGTTAATTTGCAGAATATAGTGCAAAAACATCAGTAAAATGGGCACATTTCTTAGTTTTAGTTGAGAGATTTATTTGTGTGTGTTAGAAAACACACTAAGCTGCACATTCTGCTTTACTAATAGCTTATGACTAACAAAAACATTGCCATGTGATAAATAATAAAGAGCATTTTTTATCAGGAGCTCTTAAGCTTCACGTCTAACTTGTGAAGAGCAAATCCCCTTTGTTATTTGCCTACAGCAGAAATATG
Organism: Phalloptychus januarius; assembly: GCA_902982915.1. Lineage (NCBI taxonomy): Eukaryota > Metazoa > Chordata > Actinopteri > Cyprinodontiformes > Poeciliidae > Phalloptychus > Phalloptychus januarius. Next base: position 8,227,105 of record CADWAE010000466.1, on the reverse strand, counting down.
ACATTTATTTTAACCTATAATTTATTTACATTACCATATTTCATATGTCAATATATAAGGTGCATTTCTTTACTTGAAAATGTGGGCTGGAATCCAGACCTGGATTCACCTGCTGTTCAGTCCGGATCCAGATTGGATTCTGTACTTTGAGAATAACTTTATTTAAGGTCTTGTTTTGAAAGATAAATCAGTTTTTTCAAAGAATGCTACAGTAGAATCCAAAGATAAATACTAGATTTATCAGTGCTGTGGTCTAAACATTAATGGTGAAAGCTAAATCTCTAATGCCGCCACAACAAAGTCAAGACAAAAGGTTTAATTTACTGTATAGAATCATTTCTCTAGCCGGCAGCGATGCCAAGCTGCCTATTAAATCCTTCATATTCAGTTTTCAGACTTCTGCCCTCTCATTTTGTCCTTTTATTGCCCTCTTGTGAAATTGGCTTTTGTTTCTGTTTTCATTGTCAGTTTGTCTCAATGTCTACTCTGGGAACACCCCTGCAGGATCACAGTAATCTACATAATCGTTGTGCTTCCTCTTACTCTTTTGTTCATGTCATCCATTAATCCTCTTGAAAGCTGAATTTATAGTTGCTCTGCTTCAGTAAATCAAAGCGCAATTAGTCACTTTTAGATACAAATATGGTATATACATATTTATATTTTTTTAATAAGCAAACCCATGACACACAAACTATATCCAGAGATCCAATACACATTCTCACATCCCATCAAAAGATGTGGCCACACTTAGTTGGCACACTGTCATTTTCTTCTCAAACAAATGCGTTGACGTTGCTGCATGTGAGCCCCTGAAGATTGAACACATTCATGCTTGTGCGTCTGACGACGAAATAAACTTTGGGGCATTTCAGTCCCCACTCATGACTCAAATTTTCTTTTTGTCATCTCTTTTTCCATACCTATTTTTCTTTTATCATTGCCCTCCTTTTTCTTTTTTTTTTTAAATCAATCATGCATGCCTTTTTTATGTCCATATTTACAATGGGCTTCTTTCCTTTGTCTTGTCTTGCTGAATTCAGGGCTGTGGTTCACATTCAGGTGGATGATGTCAACGAGTTCAGCCCCGCGTTCAGAGAGTCTCTGTACAAGGCGTCAGTGACTGAAGGCAAGATCTATGACAGCATCCTGCAGGTATTTATTTAGATATTGATTGTGGGGTTGTTAAACTGAGCAATGTGAGTTATTTTTTGCTGGTCATTCTGTTATATGGTGTGAAAAGGGGAAGTGAATAAATCAGACTCTTATTTTTTTTTTCTTTCTTGGTGCATCCCTCATGAGAACAAAAGCCTTTAGCTAGAATGTTTCAAAATGTCCTCCATTACTATTTTTATGTCTCTTATTTGAGATATTAAATGTTAAAAGACAGTTTGTCTGAACTTAATTTCAGGTGGAAGCTTGGGACCAGGACTGTTCACCGCAGTACAGTCAGATCTGTAATTATGAAATTGTGACTGGGGGAACGCCATTTGCCATAGACCGCAATGGTAAGTTTTTTGCTTGCATGCATGAATAAGTGATAATAAGTGATAAAAAGTAAAAGGACTTTTTTTTTGTCTTTTTGGAATGTTTTATTTGTGTAAATAATCTTTATGAGCTGCTGGTTCTGATTCAAAGCAATTTGTTGGGCCTCATATTTTGGTGAAAAGATGTAAAATCCTGTATTGAGAATGCATATTGTAAATAACTATGACAAAATGCTAGAGAAATAGTTACAGATATATATTTCACACTGTGCCTTGAAAACGTGTTTCCCATAACGTTTTCCACAGTTTTTACTTTATGTTGATCAATATTTAAAAACCACAAACATCAGCAGATTTCATAAAAGCTGCATCTTAAGGACTGACACAAAGTAGTGCACAGTTGTGGAGTGAAAGGAAATTGATTCCTGGTTTTCAAATGTTTTTACTAATAAACATTTTCAATTATAGTGGGCTTATTCATCTCTTATAAGTCAATACTTTGTGGAAACCATCTTTTGTTGTGTTGCAATGTTTGTACACACTTGAATGTCAAACCAAGCTCAGAAAGATTTGGTGGAGGCCATCTGCAAATGTTCAAGTCTTAGAATAGATTCTTTAATGGATTTAGGTGTGGACTTTGACTAGGCCATTATAACACATAGATAAGCTTTGGTCTAAACCATTACATCGTGACTCTTGCTGTATGTTTGGGAATGTTGTCCGCCCTGGCCCCCCAGGTTTTATTTTAGGTGGACGTTATTACATGCTCACCATTTTAATCAGCCTTTTATGAGATGTTTAAAGCTCAGTATAATTAGAACACATCTGAAAAAAGGTGTTCAGTATGAAGTAAAATTGAACACTTTTTTATTATTATTTTTTTTATTTTAAGCCAGGTTTACAGTGCTCTGACAGGAAATAATCTGTGATTCACCCCCTTGGACTCCTCTGTAATCATAAACGTATAATTTGGAATATATGATTAAATTGTATTACAAGCAGCAGACTGTTCTCTGGTAACCGTGCTTTTCCTGCCTCATTTAAACACAAACAGAATGGTTAATGGCTTGACGAGAGAAACAGGACATTTTCTCTTTTGTACATATTTTCCTTGTGATCTCTCAAACTTTGTGCAAACATGACCGTCTGAGCTAAATATAGATGTGGCCAACTTTGAAAACAAATCCTCCAACATTCTGATGGGAGCTACCAATGAAAGATATATTATTAAAGTGGATTTGAAATTAAAAAAAGGAATTTCTCACAACGTAAAAATGTGCAAAATGTGTCAGCATTTTATCTCTCCATGGTTCAGAAGTAGCTGAACATTTACAGTATCTACCACAAAACCAAAGCTTGTAATTTTTATCATTTGCTAATTTATTTCTTCTCATCTGTCCTATCTGCTTAAATGGTTGTATTCTATTTCTGTTGAACCCTCTATTTAAGGCATATCTGTCTGTATAAAATGTCACTTTGGGATTTAGACTGCCTCTAGCCTGGCATGATCTGAGTGCAGCGTAATGCAAGCTGAAGGCAGACTGTGTGTGTGTATTTCCTGTTCAGTCAGACAGAAACACAAACTTTCTCTACAGTTACTCACCTCTCTCTGGGTGGTTCATGCTTTTATTAATATTTTTTGTCTTATTGCTTTGTGATTTTAATCTCCAAGTATTTTTTTTCTGTGTATTTGACACCAGTCTGACTTACTCTCCTCACACGCTCAATAATACTTGGAGGGCAGGGTAAGCTGCAGGTTATTGGTTAGATTTTCTCTGTAGAGCCGTGGTAACTTTGTAAGGTGGAAGGGAGCACAAAATAGAAAAGGTAATTGAACTGCTCTGCAGCAAATACCTAATGTTAGACGTGGAGTTCATTTTATTAAAGACTAGTGAGTGAATTGGAAATGAATCAAAGATACTCTATTTCAAATAGCCATTAAAATGATTAAAAAAATAGTCCTTAAAGGCTTATAACAGATCTTTTATGTTATAAACAGGTATTACTAAACCTGCACATTACTTGAGGGTGGAAGCTAATGCATTAGAGAAGGACTAAGACTAAAGCAGACTTCCTTTTTAAGTGAATACTAAAAGGATATAAGGAGATATTATATCACCTTATATAGAAACTGGAGGCTGTTTTAGACAGTTTGCCACTATTGATCATCTTGTATGAGAATAAAGCCTTAAAATGTCTCTTGTCACAGTAGAAAAGTAAGACTGGTTCTTACTATGTTTTACTTTCATATATTTTGCTACAAATACTGTAAAATTCCTAGAAATACATGTTTTATTCTGAGTGCATGTATCATACTTGTAGCACTTTATCTGTGACTAATCACTAGCTTCTCTGCAAATAACCAACTAATGTAAACATTACAATAGCCAAGACAGGGCAAACGCCAAACCCTAACCCAAAACTCCAACATTCCTCTTTTACAGCATTGTCCTGCTATTAAAAAGCCCAAAATGTGACAAATATCAGCACGTCTTCATGCTGTAACCCTTCTATTTTCGCCTCAGGTCAAATAGGTTGTCTTTGTGACAGACACATTCAGGTTCACTGTATTTATTATGCGAAAAGAGAAAATCAAGTTGGTGGTTAACGTCAGTCCAGCAGCTTATGGCAATACTTATTAAATGAAATACAATAAATAACTCTGTGAAAGCTGTTTGTAGCAGTTACCATTTGTACAATAAGTTTGTTCCACCTATGATAAGTGGCAGAAACATTGTTGGTATGTTTCTATTTTATTTGGGTTTCAGATTGTCAGGGTAAGAGATTTTCCCCATCTGACTTTGATTCCTCGCTTGTCTTCCTCTGTCATGTCAGCTTATCTTTCTTTTACATTCTGATGTTCTCTGAGCTGACTGGATCTCACTCGCTTCCTTCATTCCTCTTTACCAAAGCAGAGTGAGGGTGTTTGTACCATCGAGCCTTTAGATAGAGACAGCAATGACATTTTCAGTGTTGCTAAAAAAAACCTAAACTAAACATGTCATGGGTTTGCAAGAAAACCAAAAAGTGATATCTGAGTTTAAGGCAAACTGGCTTCATAGAATCCCTAGAAAATAAGTAAAAGGATAAAAAATTTAGATATTTTTTTAAAATAGAAGTTAAAATGCAAAACATACCCTAGAAATGACTACCGTATTTTTCAGACTATAAGCCGCTACTTTTCCCCCACGCTTTGGACCATGCAGCTTATGGCCCAATGCGGCTTTTCTGTGGATTTTTCTTCCACCGCTAGGGGAGTGAAAATAGTCTCACTCCATAGGTATGAGTTTGAAAGCATTTATTATTCGTGCCTGCTGCTAGCATGAGTTTGAAAGCAGCACTTTCTTCTTTGATTTCCAATTTTGACTTCCATACATACCTCCTCATCATGGAAACCACACGAAGAAGTTCATATGATGCCGCCTTTAAGTTTAAGGCTATCGATCTGGCAGTACGGATCAATAGTCGCCGTACGTAAGCTCCAACGCCGAATCCATGGTCGGCGTTGGAGACGCAGGGCTGCGTCCTTAATAGCAGATTTATGCGACCTTGTGGAAAACTGAGAGCGACGGAGATACCAGAGCATTATATATGTACGTTTCCAGTTGTTTTTTTTTTTTTTTAACTATGTGGGTGCGGCTTATAGTGAGGTGCGCTCTATACTGGAAAATACGGTAGTTTGAATTTAGGTTAAATTTAATGCATAATGAACTAAACAAATAGCTAGTATGTCTAAACAATTATTATTTTAATATTTATGTCAAGATCCAAATTGTATTTTGAATAATGTCCATCTAAACACCCTTTAACTGAACATTTTTACTTCTGAAAGATTTTGCCCAAACTTAACTCAGGCAACCTTCATATCAACCTCAGTCATCTGTTGTGTGCGTTTCAACAGCGGGGATTACGACCAGGCCATTTTCTTAGATTATGTCCTCTGACACTGAACAGTCTCCACACGATCCAGAGTGGCTTTAAAGGATGTGAAATCAGACGGAAGCAGCATCAATTTCAGATTGTCTCATAGTGATTATGGCCTAAAAGCCGCAGACTGCCTCTCCAAACGGTGTGGAAATCTGTACTTGGATTGATTTTCAAATGAACGAGGCCTATCTTGACATTTTGTGCAGGAAAACCAAAGGAAAGATAAGGAGAGTTCTGATTGGGATGACAGCATCTATAGACACTCTATGGCAGTTTCACGGCAATTAAGCTTTGAAACTGCATTAAAAATAATTTCTAGCTCAGAGGAAGTTTGTAACAATCTACTGATCTTTAATATTTAAAGCCTGTGAGATGTCTCCTTGAAATGGTAACAACACAGATGTGCAGTAGTGCAACTCTGTATCTGTGAATGATCAACAATCCTGGACTGTTGTGATTTCTTTAATCTGTACTCCAGAAAATAAACACTATAAAATAATCATGACAGCAGTCTGCATATCTTTTAAAGGCTTTAATGAGAGCAGGACTCTCTCTTTTTTCCGTCTTCGTGGAGACGAGAGTCTGTGCTTACTTTAATTAAATATTTTCAGTGAAGTTGGTGGATTTTATCAATGCACTCAAATGCAAACAATATGAAAGGCTGTGATATTCAGCTTCAGTGGCTGCTTTTATATGAGTTTGCAAACAAAACTACAAAAGTCCTAGTAAGCAACAGAAAATATAAACTGGTATACAGTGATGAGAGTGATGAGAATCTCGAACCAGTAATAAATATTTTTGCATCCTCCTACTGCAAGGCTGTTCATTTAATTTAGGATTTATCAAAAAAAAATTATTTTCCCTCAGAAATGCTTCTGGGTTTCCTGGAAAAGTTTCCTGAAGTGGAACCACACCTTTAGTCTCAAGAGCTGTTTCATTATTTAATAAAGTTACTTAAGCTGCTATATCTTTGATTTATAGAGTATAAAAGTGGAGAAAAAGTGGCAGAAAAATGTTTTAAATCAAATATCTCTCTATGTCACTGACACACATAGAAAAAAGGTACAGATATTTCTTTCCCTCTATTTTTTCAGTCATTATTTTCACTAAATTACTCAAATGGAACTGTTAGATAAAACTTTTAGAATCTACTAATTGTGTAAACAAACTTTTAGCTAAAGAACATGAAAAAGAGAAAATCAGCAACATTTAAGGCTTCATAAGTCTCCTGTGTGGCTTTGAAAGATGGCTACATAAACATGAAGATGTAACAATAAAGATCTTATATTTTGTTATATTGCTCTTTGAATTCAGTAACATTTGGCTGCATTGGTGACATCAATCTAAAGCCATTTGTGGCTTTCATTCAGACTGACAAAGACAATCTGTCCATCCTACTTTATACAAAATTTTCACAGGGAGGTTGTTTATTTTTCAATGCAATAGAAGTTCGCTCAACTGTGACATCAGACTAAAAGTTATTTTCCTTCCAGTTCCACGATTTGCTTTTGCCTTTTTTTTTAAACTCGGCATATAATTGTAGTTTCCTCAGCTGAGGAATAATCCCTTTTTCTTTCTCTTTGTTTTCGTTTCCCCTGTAGGTAACATCAGAAACACAGAGCGACTAAGTTATGAAAAGCAGCAGAGCTACAGGATTATGGTGTCTGCCTTTGACTGCGGTCAGAAGAAAGCAAAAGAGGACGTGGCAGTTCACATTGAAGTCAAGCCTGTCTGCAAACCTGGATGGCAAGGTCAGAAACAATCACCGAGTTGCACACATGATGTCTTGCAATACTCAGTAGAAACTCACTGACTAGTGTTTATACATTGCTTTCAGGCACCTAATTGTAGCCGATGCGTTCAGAGTTGGAGATTGCAATTCAGAGCAGTCTCATGGGCAGACTCTGCTTTGTTCAGAAAATTCTCTCTCATTTTATACTGAATGTCTCTGAAGGAAATCAAAGGACCTGACACAAACCTCAGGAGGGGAAGCTGACCGGACTGGTCCTTTTTTCTTCTTCTTTAACATGCCAACAGCTTGGCATTCAGTTCAGCCCATCTCCCTTGCTGCTTCACCTGTCTGCTCTGACAGTAGCTCAGGAACTCAACTCATGAAGGGAGAGAGAGAGACAGGAAGATGGGAGGAGAGAGACAAGGAGGCGACGGAAGAGGTTAAATGAACAGTTTACAAGAGAGACAAACAAAAGAAAACAAAGTTACAGTGATGGATCAAGTATGACGACTGTTTTTATAACCTTGATGAAAGAAAAACTAGTCTGGGTGGAGATATTTTACATATTTTATCATTTTAGAAATTAATGTCCTACAAAGTTGTGAGTTTGGTACAGCTCAAAGTTAACAGCAACGCCTTCAAACCAATAGTCACAACCTCCCAAAACATGTCGACTTTTAGTTGAGTTTTATTGTATTTATTTGTTCAAAAATAATTATTTAAAATCATCTGATTAAGCCATTAGCAGTATTGATTATATTTCAATATAATCAACATATTGATTATATGTGAACAATTTAAAGTGCTTATAACAAACAGCAAGTGAGACAAAAGAGAAATTAATCAGTTTGTTGTTTGTAATCAATGCGGAAAGAAAAGAGGATAAAAAAAAAACAATTTCTCTAAAGTTCCATTTTGTTGATCCAAACAGTACTCCAAACTTTAATACCAAAATGAATTGTTGAGTTTTCTACCATGCAGATGTTATTATAAACCTTTGAACATTGCAACCTTGAAGTCCGTTTTAATGTGATAAACCAGCATAAAGTGCTACATAACTATGATATGGAAGAAAATATAATAGCGACATGTTTCAAAACGTTTTAGTCAGCCTGATTCTTGTCCAGGAGATTTAGAAATGACTGCTGTCAGATAATATTCTCCATCAAATTGAATTTATTTGACTTGAATTGGAAGAAATGTTCAGTCTTGCAAAGCTGCTGCAAGTCAGACTTGCAGCTGTAACGTCACTATATTGACTCAGGTTCTGAATACACGTTAATTAATGCCACACTTTGCTGATTGTTTCTTTGGAAAACAATTTCAAAGGTGTTTTACTTCCAATTATACACCACTACTTTTTGACCCATCAGACAAAATCCAAATTGGATACACTGGAATTTATGATTGTTTTTAAAGCTCATGAATTGTTTTGAATAGGTGCTGTAACTCTCCCTCCTGCACGAAAAGGAAGCCAGCAGAGCACTGTCTACTGTAATCAACGTTTTATTATGGCAAAAGCAGGATAGATGAGTCTATCAACTTGCCCAGGCTCCTAATTATGTGTTATTCAAAATGAAACACATGACAGATGTGACAAAACAATAGTACAAACTCATGAATGTGCTTAAATTAGTTTTAAGTGCTGATCCTTCATAACATGCAGATTATCCTTTAAGAGAGACAGCCACATAAAGCAGCCACATAAACCAAAGTTATTTCTTTCCAGGTTTCCTAAGATCTAAGAATATTTAACTGGAAACATCACCTAACACTTAAAATCCTTTCTTTATGCAAACACCCTTATAAATGTTGTATCATTTGTTCAAATTTGGTCTCATAAAAGTGGCTATAAAGCAAAACCATTAACCTATGCGAAGCATAATGTAAAACCATTAACCTCTACTAGCTTAAAACCATGAATAAAACATAAAGCAACGATGCATTTAAAGTCGTTTCTCTACTCCCCTCTGTAACCTATTTTCTCGCGTGCAAAGGTCAGCAATGCTTCTGCAGCTGCAGTTTTATGAAGTCTCCCTCACACTTACGTGAGATCCACGTCGTCTCTCGCTGCCGTCCTCATCACAATCTGTTTCTCTCTAATTTTCTCAGGAGACTCGATGTCATTGACGATACGACATGCACACAGCAACATCAGCATGTAGAGTCTCTTCCAATGCCCCATTGGAGGCAATTTGGTACAAACTGAATAAAAGCCTTAACAACTTGGTGATAAAAAAGCTGGCAGCAGAAAGCAAGCATTTTACAGCCCTTTTTGCTTAGCAATCTTATTAGCAGTTGAGTCATTTCATCATTCAATTTGAGCAAATAATAAATAAAAATCTTCCCCTGAAAATTCTTCAAATAACAAGAAACAAGCCGTTCATTTCTAAGGTGAAGGCTTTGTGCATAAAACCAAATATGTACAAACTTTTCCAATCTTCGTCGTGCTTTTAGGCTGGAACAAGCGAGTGGACTATGAGCCGGGGACCGGAAGCAAGCAGCTCTTTCCCAAGATGCACCTGGAAACATGCGGCGGTCCGCTGTCAGGTGTGAAGGCCATGGTGGAGCTGCAGACAAATCACATCGGAAAGGGCTGCGACCGTGAAACCTACTCTGAAAAGTCTCTGCAGAAGCTTTGTGGTAAGGAAAAATACAAAGTACAGGTGAAAGAAAGAGTAGAAGGGATGGATTGTTGTAAAGAAATAAGTGAGAATGTTCTAATTACAGAGAGGTGAGCTTTTTGATAGCAAGGAACTAAGACTGCATAAAATTTTAATTCAGATATAAAATTACCTCCTGACATCTTAACCTTCTCAGTAGAGTAATAGACCGATTTCCATCATAGTACTTCAATCTTGCAAATTACTTAAGGGAGCCTTTTTTTTTAATTAATTAAACTTCCGAAATTAATCTCAAACTTTCATTAAATGTGACATTTATTTGATCCATTTTTAACCAGAAACACCTTGTACAGTATACCTTGCAAAAGTATTTGTACCTCTTGAACTTGTTCACATAACCATAAACTTCACTGTATTTTCTATAAGTAGCAGATGGGGTTTCTTTAAGCGATTCAAAAATCTTGCTAATTGCTTTTTTTTCATTTTAGTCCTTAAGACAGATTCTCCCACCTGAGCAGCAGATCTCTGCAGCTTCTACAGGGACGCCATGGACTTATTGAGCGCTTCTCTGATTAATAGTCAATGTTTTCTGACCGGGACATCCAGGAGCAGCATCAGGCAGCACCGACCTCCTTCCTGCCCCGAGTCCCCCCACAAACTGGACCGCATCTCTCCTCACCGACAGCGGACGCGAGAGCGACCTCATCTACAAGTTTGACGGGCGCCAGGCTGCAAATGTTCCGGATCACGTGGTGCCCCAGAACCTGACAGACCAGTTCACCATCGCAACGTGGATGAAACACGGGCCGAGTCCGGGACTTAGAGCTGAGAAGGAAACTATTCTGTGCAACTCTGACAAGACAGGTGGGGGAATCAGTGGTGAACCACTGCACTAAGGTGTTGAAGCTTGATATGACATTAATATTTGCATATACCTTTTCTTAAACTTGGGTCAGTTTTTTCCCCCTCAGAGCTCAATGTTTCCCATCTCTGTAATTAGAGGCATCCAAGTATAACATAATTAAAACACCATACAAAAGGTTCTGAATGCATTCCACATGCACAAGTTCTCTGTTACTTTTCTGCCTACTTCATATCAGGATGCTGCAGCTTAAAACATAAACATTTACACAACACAGACCATCTGAATTTTCTAACAGATGGCTTATTTGCTTAAAAATGGGTGTTTTTGAACTTGAAAGCAAAGCTTGTTTTTTTTATGTATTTATTTTCACAAAAAGTGGATTATTTTTCTGACATATAAGGACAAGCATTGGCTAATCACTGGGGAGTTATGAGAAATAAACTCCTCAAGCGTTTAATGATCTCTTAGGCAGGCTTTCCTGTAAAGAAGTCCTCAAGTGAAAAAGAGCTTGAGTATTCATCTGGACAACTTGTCTTCTTAAAAATTCAGAAAATGAGCATGCATCCTGTTTGCTTTGCACATAATGATTGTGTCCCGCGTGTTTTGTGTGCGTGCAGAGATGAACCGCCACCACTACTCTCTGTATGTCCACAACTGCCGCCTGGTGTTCCTGCTCAGGAGAGATTTCACGCAGATTGACACTTTCCGACCCGCTGAGTTCCACTGGAAGCTGGAGCAGGTGAGGAGGGTGGGTGTGAAGTGTGAGTTGGTGTGTGTGAGTCGGCTTGTCTGTGCCCCATCTGAGTGCAAACTCAAACCAAGGCTAATTCTCTTCAGCAAGTGAAGGGCTATCGCTATTTGTGTAGTGAAGGGAAACGCTTTCCCCTCTAATTACCAGAGACCTTCCATCACTTTCTTCCTCTCCCGGCGGAGATAAGAGAGTAGCAGACACCCCTATCCTACAAGTTAAAACACACAAACACACCCCTACACACGTCAAGAGTGGAAAGTCTATTTAGCTCTGGTTAATGGCTCTCCCAGCAGCAGATCGCTGCTATCTTTCATTTACCTGGAACGTTTTTGAACCGCTGTGCAATGAAGCTTTCAGTTTCCGTTTTTTTAGAGCTGTTTTAAGAGAAGACACATTGCATCACATTATGTTGTCTCACCTGCTATGGAAGGTTACAAAGAAACCATCAAATGTTGCACCGTTCCTCTCTTGCGTAAGAAAGGAGTTGCAATGCAGGCAGTTTTCCTGGAGTTTTATTCTCCGACTTGGCATCTGCTTTGACCTCGTTTCTTCACGTCGTCGCAGTGAACGGTGCGCTGTGGTAGAGCTGCCAACTTCAAAGATTTGTTGAATCACTTTTAACTCTCCAAGAAATTGCTGAGCAGATAAATTCTATACAATTTACATTTAAATGTGTTGATAAAGTCTCCTGTACAGCAATTGTATCCTCCTGCTACTTAGTTTGCTTAAGTGTGATTGTTTGAATACTGTTAAAAACTTGATTTGTTTGGTTGCAACTTGGACGCTTGTTAAGCAGGTATAGAAAATATATTTTTGGCTTTTCTGCTTGTGTCATAAGGTTTTGGATTATTGATTAGCAACTTGCAAAAGTTGTGTGCTCTTTGAACCTCATCAAATTTTGCTATAAAAAACGAGCTTGTGTATATTTTATTCGGTTTTTAGGTGATAGACCAAAACAATGTAGTAATGCATAATGTAGCGTGGATGCAAAATGATCCATGGTTTTCAAAGTTTGTCTTGCAGATAAAAATTGTAACAGTGTCTCGTAGATTTGTAGCTGCAACTCATTTAGAGAATATTACTTCCAGTTTTGCACATCTACAGATAGTTTTTTTCTCCAGTTTCTCTATGCATAATACCTCAACATTAGTCAGATCAGATGGAGATTTTTTTGTGTACAGCAGCTTTTGTACACCGAAAAGCTGCTGATCTAAAGTATTACATTGTAGTTATGTCTATAGGATCATCATCCTGCAGGAAGGTCAGCATCCATCCCTATGTCAATTCATTTGCACCTGCTAAAGTCTTTTTTTTTTCAGGTATATTTAGCTCCATATACTGTATATCTTCCCATCAACCCTGACCAGCTTTCCTGTGCTGCTGAGGAGGGGCCTTCTCACAGCAGGAGTGTTTCATAGTGTTGCAGGTGAAACTGTTCTGGAACGTGTAATTTGTCCCAAAGAGTTTCATTTCGGTCTCATCTGAGTGGCACACTTTCTCTAACATGTTTGCTGCGTCCCCCATGGAGCTTGTGACAATGTTTAAATTGGACACTTGTAGATTTTTTTCCCCACTCGTTCATAAAGGTCAGATTTGTGCAGTTAATGATTCCACAAATCAAAAACATCAGTCTCTCTCCTTCAGAGTTAATTGTCTGACTAATGCTCTTTTTACCTGTCTTATCAGCTGAGGTAGATGACATGTTTTGTGGCTGCACCGTTCTCTTTCCAGTTTTTTTTCTGTCTGATTAAATAGTGCTCTGTGAAATGTGTAAAGCTTTCAAAATTGTTATAAAATCGAACACTGCTTTAAGCTTCTCCACAGTTTTACCTCTGGACTGTCTACTGGGTTCCTTGTTTGCTCTTTATTCATTAACGTTACATAGCAAACCTAGATTGACATTTTTAATTCACACTGTTTAACTCTATTTATAAATTAGGTTACTTTTAAAGAGAGTTAATGAAATTTGTTTAGAGTTTTCAGACTTAAGACAAATTTTGAAAATCCCTATTAAAGTACCCTGAATACGTGATTGCAATTTCACAAAATGAGACGAGTATCAATGGGTATTAATACCTTTACAAGTGAGTTTTTTTTATTTATTTCAGTCTAAAAATGCATATTTCTCATGTGAAGTTAACCAGCAGAGTGTATATTCTCTGGACTGTCTGTCACGGTGTTTGTTCGCTCTCACCAAGAAAGGTTTATTGCAGGTCACTGGTTCAGCAAAATGCCTTTTCCTGCTATGTACCATTCAAACAGGCATTTGTTTGATCTAGGTCAAAGGTAGATTAAAAAGTGTTTTTCTCATTCTGCTGTTCTTTTCCCGGAGCCTCTGGAGGTGAACGTGACAAAGAAATGCCATCCAAGCAGCAGAATGCAGTCTTCTGAGCAAACAACCTCCAGACCCTTCTCCTCTCTTCTCCTCTATTCTATTACTCTCTTGTCATTTGTTCTGTAAATGTTTTTCTTTTTTTGTTAGCTTTCTCTCATATTACTACTTTTACTTTTTATATTTCACAATCAAACACAAACGGTAAGAACCACACAGGGTGTAGACAGCAGAGTCTTCGTTTGCATGTTCTAGTTGAATATTTTGCCGGATGCAGAAACTTCATTTGGAAACAAGTTTCTGCGATCAAGAGCGCTGGTTGGTGCCTAAAATATTTTAACCACAAACAGTTATGGACTCAGACTTCATTCGGACTTCAGACAAATTAGCCCATTTCTGCAAGTCAGTGGAGATGAGACCGAGGAGGCAAGCAACCCTTTGCTTTTCCTGTACAAATTTATTCACTTGATGTCATTCACACGTCTCTCTTTGCAGTGGGGGACGATTGTTTACCATACATGCCATTTCCAGAAAGCTTCACGTTGTAGCTTCCTTCAAAATCGCTCGCTATTGGGTAAAATCAGATCCAGTCGCTTTAAACCCTTTGAGCGGGTTATTACAGTTGGTGCAAAAAATAATAATTTTCTCCATGGAAACCCAGCCAATTACACTGAATCATTGACTTTACAGCAGTCTCTCCTCCTATAAGACCTCTTCTTATCTTTGATGGAAACCGCTTCATTGGTCTACTTAAATGTCCTAAAATGTGTCTAAATATTTTGTTAATACATTTAAACACATACAAAGGTCTGTATTAGTCCAGGTTTCTTATGAAGATTGAGTAGAAATCCAGTGATTCAAACCTTATTATCAACTCCCCATAGAAACATAAGTACTCAGCCCTTAACATTTGCAGGGACATGTACTTGTACTGAGCACATAAAAGAATAATGAAGGCAAGCATTATATGTTGTGACTTACGTTCTGAGCTCTTGCTGTATGTCTTTCTTTTTATGTTTTATTACATAATAATTCTGTGTCTGACTCACCAATGATTTACCGCTACTTATCATTATCCTTGAGTTTCTGAAATTCGAGGGGTGACCTATGAATTAGAGCTGCTGTATTTCTTTGTGTGGAATAATGAGGACAGGAGCAGTGGAGATTGTTGAATGAGGAGAGTGGTAAACGGGGGGAGAGCGGACTGAGGGGTTTTATAGCTGCTGCACTTAGTAAGGACACTCAATGGCTTCCGTGGCAACTCCATTTAGCTCTATTGATTTTGCAATTCTCATCCCGGGAGAGGTGGGAATAGAGCGGGATGAAAGGAGGCTGGCAAAGAGCGAGGGAGGGAGAGAGAAGCTCCCATTTGCCACATCGATCCGCAGTCTGTAGGAATGTCACTTCTGAGAGAAACCTTTACGCACGCGTCCGCAGACTCTGACTTATTTAAATTTCGCGTGGATGGATGCACGCGCACACAGATGATTCTTATCTTCCTCCCCTTTTACAGTCTTCATAATGAACTGGAGGATGAATCACAGCTATTTATACATAGGAGCCACTTTCCTGAAGCCTAGAGTGTCTATCAGCCAGGTCCAGTTGCCCTGAGGATATTTGCTCAATCAGAAAATCTTTTTCAAGTCATGTTAAAAACATGGACGCAAGTCACATAGGTGATGGTTCAGAAAACAGAGTACAAACTGAAATAAACTGACATTTCCCATTTAAAAACGCCTACATGTATAGATATTTATGCCAAGAACAGAAGTAACATGTGATGTCAGGCCCTTTATGTGACAATACTCAAAGTCCAAGATAATTAATTTAATTTAAAAAATCATTCAAGCCATTTGGTTGGACTGTTTAATTTGAGTGGAACAGAAAGGGAGGTAATAAATGTAAAAGCAGTAATTTCATTGAAACAATTGTTTCTTAACATTGGACATTTACCCCAGTGAGGATAGATTCTGTTGTCAATATTACTACAATAAAATATTTATTTTTGGGACTTTACCAGGAAGGCTAATAAATGTGGCCAGCTCTATAGTTTGTCGGTGTCTAGAGGTGAGTCTAGACAGTGTTGCCCACCAGAGTCTAAGTATTTTTAGAAACAAATATTCGATCAGTATTTACATCCAGGCTGCCTGAAGTAATAAAACATTTGTTCCCATCAAAAACTCTGCAAAGTCCCCTGCTATTAATCGTCTCTGTCTGTGGTTGGTGGCAGCGCCACAGTGCGGGAGTCAGTCAGCATCACATTGTCTGCTTGTCAGTAATGCATCTAGCTTTATCTGCCTTATCTGTTTGCTAACACCATGCCTCTGGTACTGTAGATTGTTCCCTGCTTCGTGTTGATTAGAAGCCCTCGCTTTGTTTCTCAGGAGATTAATTGGATGCTGCAGACAGTTGTGACGCTGTGTGAGAGGAGAGGTTCTCTCCCTGTTTGCAGCAGATACCAGGATGTGTTCAAGTGTTTAGACAAACAGTGATTTGCTTTTATCTCCTTCAGCAGAGACTAATAAATGCCTCTGATCAATTTAAAGATATTTTCTTTAATCAAGGGTCAGGATGTTTAGGTTGTACTAAGCGTTTTTAAAAGTTAAGCAAAAGTATTTAAATTAAATATATAAGAGATATGCTGCTTCTTTGTTATCTAATTTGATGTTTACTGAGGGTTATTGCAATATTGTGTGAAATATTGCAATATTGTGTGAAATAATATTGCAATAATTATTTATTGCACTGAAAATACCCTTTCAGTGTATTTTGTTGAAAGAAACTGGGAAGTTTTTTAATGAGGCACAAGGCGGTGCATTTTCAGCTTAATCACAAATTGTATTTGGATGATAGCGTAGACGTGTTGCATGATTGTAACTTACACCAGCAAAAGAATAATTTGAATCAAAGTACACTCTTGTGCTAAAATGGCCTAGTTGAAGTCTAGATTTAAATATGATTGAGAACTTGATGCAGAGTTGAACATTGATATTCACAGACATTCCTTATTGAATTGTATTGAGCTTGAGCGGTTTTGCAAAGCTAAACAGTACAGTGTTGCATTCTGGGCTTGTTAGAGGTTTCCTGTCTGTTCAGCTGAACTGCTTTTTTGCAAATGGTAAACAGAGAGACAGAAGAAAGAGAACGTGGAGAGAGAACTTGGGGAAGGGCTGCTGTATTCATCCCCAGTAAGAGACTACAGCCTGTGATCATGGCAAAACAAGACATTTATTTGGATCCAAATCAGCTTCCGGTCAACGAGAGATCCTATCTGTCTACCACCGATTTCACAGTTAGTATATTTGTGATGTTAATGGAGTTTCAACACTTAGAGGACATCACTAAAGCTGTAACATCGGTTACAACTTTGTGGAGGAATGTATTATTATCACCATCACTTTGAAGTGATGTTACCAGTGCCGGTTTCAAATGCTGGCAAAAAACTACATTTGAAATGAGGAATTTTCTGTTTCCTTCAAATCTTATTTTACTTTATTTAACCAGGAAAGTCTCACTGAGATTAAATTCATCTCAGTCTGGACTTAAAAATGCTCAGTTCATTTCAAGTCTTTTTGCAACATGTTTTATGTAAACAGAGCTGAGAAAGCAATGGTCTTTTTCCCAATTCTGTGTAGGGAAATGAGCAGAAAAAAAATCATTGTTTCAATGATAAATACTTTGGTAAATACTGGGACCTTTACCTCAGTGCACATAAACTCTAGATGTTATCTGATAAAATCGTAGAGCTCCCAAAGTCCTACACAGTTATAACAAACATCTTAATCCCCAAAATGGGAAAAAAGCTGAGGTGTGACATCACACCATTCCCTTCATAAAGCTTTTAACACATTTCAGGTTTTAATTTGTAAATGTTTTTTAAAAAAAACCACACATCTAATTTTTCTTTCCATTTCACTATTAAGAATCCGGTTGTGTTAACACATTAACAATATCATTTGTAAGTTTAGTCTGAAAAATTGCTAAAACATTAATGATGAAAGAAAGGCATTGTATTTTCACTGTGGCAACACGCCGTCAAAATGGATTTTCGTTTACATTTCATTGGTGTTTTTTGTACGATTTGTCGTCGCTATTTTTCAGATGCATTTAGCTACTCAGCTGGAGTCTGTCTGCCTTAGGTTCCTATTATCCTGCAAAATGTAAATAACTTTCCAATGTAGGGGTGTGTGTATGTATGTTTGTTCAGACCCCAGGGCGACGGATAGCGGCAGTGCTCGTGTGTCAAAGTGGAGGCACTTAAACTCATTGTGTGATTACCGTACATGCTGAGTGTTCCTCTCAAGCCTGTCGTCAACATACTAATGCACTGACAGCGTGTGCCATCCGTCCATTTACTGTTTCCTTTAAATCCATCAGTCTCATTTCAGCAGGAGACATAAACGCTTTTCATGCTGGTTGAACATAGGAACTTTTAAAATGCTTCTTTGAGTCGTTTCACTCACCTGGGAGAGAAGCATTGACAAAGGGCAAAACCAGAAGGCTTAATAAGATTGTAAAACAAGAGAGGATTCTTAGACATTACAAAAAATATACCATATAATTTATTGTAGGATGTTAAGTTTTTTCTATTTTGCAATTGACATCAATCACATGTAAAAGATCATTTAAATTTAGAAAATGTAAGTAATTTTTTTGGTTTTAGACAATATTTCCTCACATTTTTTATTTTTACCTTTATAAGCTTTTTAGTATTTTTTATGCGATTATGAGATTAGCAAAACAAGTTATGAAATAAATGTAAACATTTAAATTTACAAAATAAAATTCAAGTAATTCAAATAAAATTATAAAAGTACATTTTCTGTATGACAAGGTATTTGTTGTACATTTTTAATTTTAATGCGTTTTTTTCCCCCACTTTGACAATCAAATTGTCTCCCACATAAAATGCTGTTTCAGCACAAGAGAGGATCGGTGTGAATAGAGGTGAAAAATGTGAAGAGGGAAAGAGAAGATTAGAAGGGAAAGATAATATAAGAGGAAATTAGGCAGGGGGTGATGATGTGAAGGTGGGGATAACAGAGGAGGGAAATTAGATGTGACAGCAGGGCATGAACTAGGACAGATGAGGAGAAGACGAGCAGATACTGATGCCCTAATGCAGATATTCATTCTCTAAAATTATCTAACTTAAGATAGGTAATTTCTTAATTATCTATCTTAAGTATGATGTCAGAGCAATTACACTCTGACACCAGTAAAACAATATTCATAGCAAACAAAACTAAATGATGTCGTAGTAACTATAACGGGGAGTATTCCAACTAAGAGAGTATTGTTACTAAAATCTATTTAAAAGAAGGTCAAGAAACATTTTCTCAACCTTTAATCCTAAACAAAAAAGAAGCAACAGAACCAGGAACCTACCTCATTCATCATTTTCCTTGTGCAGTTTCTACCATGGTGTACATCAAACTAAAAACTAAAACTATTTGAGTTTGCAGCATGTATGTTTCAGGGCGTTCAGGCCGGTGATGTGCAAGATCATACTGCAAAACAACCGTTTAAAGCTGGTTTCAAACAAATCTATGGTTTATTGTTCACAACTCACAAGTTGAAATGTTTCCATTTATTTCACAACCACTAAAAGATCCAGTGTTTGTTTATTTGTGATTAATGAGTTAGTCACCTGTCCAGATTGTACCTGCCTTCTTCTTGAGATGTGAACCAATGGATGGATGGAGCTTCCTAATCTTACTGAAAGTCATTGGCTGTCATTCCCTAATTTTTTTTACATCACATTGTGCTTCTGCTCAGCCTTTAAATCTGTTTTTTCATCTCACACCCTTTATTCCCTCCTACTCAAAGTTGCTCCGACTAGCAGCTGTTTGCAATGACCAAATCAAACAAGAGCAATTTAAATAAATCAACAAACATGCAGTTTCTCCAATTAAGACACAAACTGCTATTTTTGGTCGTGGTGTTCTTTTCCCTGTGTATACTTTATTATTCCACCTCTGGACTAGAAAGCCCCGGTTTTTATTCATCGCTCTGCAGAGCAGAATTCCCAAACCTCTTTGGCTCATTAATGAAGCTGTGAGCAATTTGGAGCCGACTTTGCTTGTACTTCTGGACCAGTAGTGGTCTACATCTCGGAGAGTTCAGGCATGGAGCCAAGTCTTTCTGTGGATCTTGTGATGTTGACTGAGGGATTTGGCCACCTGTCTCATCAGGACAGGCTGACTTGTCAGATTTCAGTATAAAATAAATCTTCATCGTACACATCCATATCTTTGTCCATTTTTGTGTGAAGTTTTTACTGAGTTACTAAGATTTGCTCAACATGACTCAGTGTTGCATTTTGTAATGACCCAAAGTAGGAAACCATCCAAACATTCAATGGCCTGGGCTGGATAAGCTGAGCTGGGAAATTGCAGAGTGGGAACTAAAGTCTAATTTAGTTCTGTGAATGATCCAGCAGCGTGACTCTGGACTCTAAAAGTAGACGTTTTTCTTCTCCTTCTTCTCCTTCTTCTGACACATCCAGATGGCTTCTATCTATTTTTATTAGGCCTTTCTTTATTCCTCAGAGAGCAAGTGAGTCAACATTTGACAAAAGTTGGACTTTACTCAGCATAGCTCTTAAACACTCATTTATTATTTACAAATCTGAGACCTACAGATGTAGAATTGGTGTTAATTTATTTGCTTATTGTTTAAGAAGAGTTCATTAGATTCACATTAATCAGTCCGAAACTGATGGTCACACTAATATTTAATAAATCCTTAATCATGTGTAATTAAATACAGTTTGTTACAGCTAAATGTTTCTGGGAGAGGAATGAGAATGGATTATTAAACTGCATTTCTACACAATAGATTTGTGATCAATTCAGTATCAGAAGAATTAAAATGGGCTCTGACAGTAAGAGTTAAAGTGAGGGGTTTACTGTTTGCATCATCAGCTCTTATTTCTTGTTACCTAATTCATTACAATGCAGAACCATAGTGATCTCTCATTGCTGACACATTCAATACCCATTTAGTGAAAGAATGATACACACATTAGCAGGATTCATTAGATCAAATTGTACAGAATCCAGCACTAACATGCCCTTCAGATGGTGTGAAAGTCCTCAAAATGACAGGAAACATTAAAATAAACATCTTTCGTCTGTGCTTTGTGAATCCTGCTTCATCCCTCCCTAGTGAATCCAAATGATCTTGACCTTATTAAGTGGCTTCCAGGCAGCCAACACTAAGACTTTGTTGTTCTGTTTATATCAGCAGATTTAAAATTCACAAATGCTGCCTATGAGTAAGAAGTTTCTTTTTATTTGGATCTACTCTGCCTCATCGGTCGCATAAGCCCTCTTAAAAGATAAAAGATTTGAAACTCTGAAATACTTAGGCAGGAAGAGCCTAAGTATTTTTCTAGAGGTTGAAAATCTAAACTATAAGTGTAAATTTATTCTACACACTGTTTAATTTTCCAGCTCCTGTTGGTGCTATTTCTCCTTTTTATTGGGGCCTGAAATGTAATATTTTATCTTAAAACACTTTGTGGCAGAGTTCCCCAAGTAGATGGACTTAAATGTGAAGCTTTATTCTCAGCAATAAACCGTCGGTGCGGCATTGAAATACACAACACAAATAACCTGGCTCAGCAAAGTAGGATTTAGTCTTTCTGGTTATTAGTAGGGGAGAAAGGGAAAGTAATGGAGTAAAGATCAGAAAGCTGTGTGTAAGAGTCTGCCAATACTTGATCATGTCCAGCGAAGCCACAAATCATCCGGATGCCAAGAAGAGGCACACAAGGGATTTATTTTGTGATCAAAGCTTTTTTTTAAGGAGTCCAAACATCAATAAGCAACTATTGTTTACTAATCTTTCCATTTTTGGGAACGATTGGTTAAAAAAATATACAAAATCACATTTTTAATATAAAAAACATCTTTCTGAAATGCTTTCGGTGTCACAACAGCAGCCCTGTTAAAATATATAACCAATACAATGTCTTAGGAGTCTTTTTAATGCTCTCTCTGCTTTTCGGTTGATTACAATGTGCTGCTTTATAGATTAAAGTGATAAGTGAGATTTTCTCATACTGCCTTCAGTTCTTACAGATCTTACTGTATAACTACTTTGGATCATTTGGAAATTGTAAATCTGAGAGAACAAAGTTTAGGAGGCTGCTGTGGCTTAGTGGGAAAAGTAGTTTATTTTACTCAGACTGTAAAAGTCGCTGTGATTAAAAAAATATATGATTTTAGTCCTTTTCATGATTTACATATTGGGTTGCACAAGGGTCAACTTGGGGTTTTTTAACATCTCTTACATCCACATCAAAGGGTAAAAAAAAACTTTTTAGTGTTTTACAGACAAACCACTTAAAACAATTGTTATAAGTCGTGTCACAAAGCTCCTAAATTATCAAGGAATTTCCCTGCAAGAACTTAATTTTTTACTCATTTCCTAGATAAAGGACATTTAGCATAATAAGATAAGCAACAGTCCTGCACATTCTGACCATCCTCTACATAAAATATACAAGTGTATTCCATGGCAAAGGGTTATTTGATGTGAGTGCGACATATTGGTTAGGAATGTATTATGTAAATGTAAAAGCATGCACATTTTTCAGTGGACAATTTCATTCAGAGGACGTTTTAAAGGAGCAGTGTTACGCGTTTTACAGTGCAATTTTGTTGTACAACCAAGTTACTATGTTACCTGTAGTTGTTATAAAAATGCTGTATATTTAAAAATGACTTTAACACAACAAAAATAATATTGCTGCAACTGATTGTGTTTGTTTAAGGTGACATGTGATTGACACCAGGAAAGGTTTAACTTTTATCTTATCATCAAGCGTGAGGGATTTTGCTTTGAACCAAATTCTGTTCATAAGTTATGGTTGAATCATAGCTATTCCAGCAAGACGGTCTCTCAAAGCTTGCATGTGAATAATGTGTATAAATCTAAGCCATAAATAACTTGATTGATTGCCTTCGTCCCTGAAAAAGCTTGAGGTCGTAGCAACTCCAACTGCTGTTGCTGCTGTACATGTCAAACCAATCGAAAGCTGTAAGAGTAAAGAAATGTAGAGTGACTCTATGTTCAGCTGCGAATAAACCAAGAAGACAGTTTCTTTTTTTTATCTTTTATTTTTTTGAAGTCATAAACCCGAACAGACATCTGAAATCGAAAGCACATTTGTGTTGAAACCTGTAGTCATAGCAACAGTTTAAAAAATGAACATTAGAAGAACAGTCATGGAGTTTGTTCATGGTTACCAAACAAAGTTCATTTGAACAAATTAAAATAATCTACTTGAGTTTAGCTCTGCAAAACATCAAGAACAATTTTCAGCATTAAACTCAGCACTAAAGGGTCAGTAAGGTCTTCTATGATGGAAAACAACTTTTGGGATGTTTACAGAGAAAAGATCATTACTCTCCCGCATAATTATGCAGACAATCTGAGGCCAAGAGTGGCAAGTCATTGAAAAGCAGCTTGGACCTGATGGAGTCTGCATTTCATCCAGAGAGGGAAAAAAACACTGAATTAGCTGGAAGCAACTAAAAATGAGAACTGGTAGGCAGAGAATCATCTAAATGCAGAAAAGAATATTCTGAAAATGAACAACTGCAAGCTGCAAGTAAATGTGTGAGGAGGAGCAGAGGGAGCTGAAGAAAGAAACTCAAACATTAGCTATTGACCACAAGAAAACAGAAGTGCTACAAAAGGTTCAAAAAAGTGCAGAGATAAAAGAAAGCAAGAAAAGGCACAAATACCAAAGGCTGATGAAAACCTGAAACAGTTGAAGACAGAAAGGAGAGGAATCTGGATGAAAAAAAGAGATTGACAGAAAAAGACCCAAATGTTGGAAGAAGAGACGAAATATTTGAAAACGAAGGCAGAAATCAAGAACGAAGAGCTGCAAGAGAAAAAGAGGAGCCGCCTCTATTTTCTCATAGGGAAAGCAAAAATCAGCATAAATCACTTTGTATACTGGAGAAAAAACAAGAAAGGAGGATTATGGAGCTGGAGGCAGACACATAGAGCCAAAGGATGCCGCTCTCCAGTCTGAACATCTGCAGCTCCCTCTGGCCCAACCAGACCTCCAACTCTGCAGACCTTCTGCATCGCGTCTTCTTCTCTTTCCACTCCCCTCCTCCATCAGAATCTTTCTGCTCGTCTGTTTGACACCTTGAGCATCCTTCCACCCGCTTCTCCTGATCTGTCTCTTTTCCTTCCAGCCTTAACGTCATGAAATCTTTCTTCCACCCCCATAAACACAAGTATTCTCACATCTTTCCTTTCCCTGTATTAATTCAAATTCTCTCACCCATTTCAATTATTGTCAGTAATTAATAATTATCAAAAAAGTGTTTAGTTGTACTGTGTATAATATAGAAAACACTTCCTTTAAACTTCATTTACAGTATGTTTGAATGTAATTAAACTAATTATGTCATTAAAATAATTATTTCATTAAATAAATAAAAAGAACTGCTAAATGTGGTGGTAAATAGATAAGGATTAGAAAAGCAGATTGACAAGCCGCAATGTTTACATCCATCCTCTCTGTTTGTGTCCAAACTTTATTTTTTCCGAATCATGAAATAAAAATGATTCAGTCCAAATGTAAACAAAAATTAATAGTAAATAAAAACACCTGAAATGCCTCTGTGTTTGTGTGGGTGTGGTATCGCTGTAACTGTGTCTTTGTTGAGGGACTGCTCTGATAATTGAGTTCATCATAAGCAGGTCTTTAACCCGCCTTGGGACCAGCTCATTAGAGCGTTTCAACACTCAACGTCTTGTTACACCGATGCCGAGGAAGAATGCTTTCAACCTCCCACTGATTAATATGTTTTCAGGCAAGCTGTGTGTATTTAAACGTGCCTCAGCAGCAGAAAGGAAACTGCTGATTTTATCTGCTAATGAGGTCTATGTGCAACGCACGTGCCTGTGTTATGCCAGCGTAATTTCTCATATTTTGAAGTCTGTCAGCAGCTTAAGCTAACCGAGTGCTGCTGTGGATTTGGAGGGTAATACCTGGTAATTACAATAATCACACGTGTTGAGATCAGATTAATTTTAGCTCTACAGCCACTCTGAGGCAGATTTGTATGGAAATTTAAATTCTTTTTGTGTCCATCACTCGGCTGACTCGCTGTCGCGCTCACGTTTTATTTGAGACCTTTGAGCTGTCGTATTTGGGTTGGATGCTTCCTGGAAAGGATTTTCAATAAATGCAGTTGCAGAGAGTATGTTCTAAAACCAACATTAAAAACTATGGAAATTGTTGTTTTGTTTTCTCTGTGTGTGTGTTTTGTCTTTTTATTTCTATCTGGATTCTGCTTCCTCAGATTTTACACCCAGAGAAAAGAGGTGGAGTGAATAACACAATAGATACAAAAGAAACCATCTTCTTCACTTCGGGGGTCAAACTCAGAAAATCACTTTGGTGCTGTCAGATTTTTCCACTTACAGAACTTAATCAAGGATTTCCCTGAATGTTTTTGAAAGCCTAGCTTTACCAATAAGGCTGCAGGAAATCTGCATGTTGCAGACTGAACCCTGTACGGTAAATACAGATGCTTTGAGGTCAACCTTTGAGTCCTACAAAGAGAAGAAGAAGCTTCTATCTAATCTAGGTCTTTTATTAATACTTTGTTACAGTTTTCTGTTTTAAGTATGAACCAAGAGATGATGAACCAAGAACCAAATGAACCAAGAGATGATGAACCAATGCATGGCAGCGTATTTTTGTACTATGACCTATCTTTTTTTTAATATATATTTTTATGTTAAATGCCTGTTGTCTTTTTTTGTTGTTTGCTTTTTTTTGTCAATGGATATCAGAATTGAATATTGCATTGCAAAAATATTTTACACTGCAAAAATGTAAAATACTTACATTTTTGTAAGTATTTTGCTTTATTCTTAAGCTAATAACACATCTTTTAGGTTAAATTTGATCATATATAGTCTAACCATGATAAAGTAGGAGTAAGGAATGTGCTGCTGGCATAATGAGGTGCAAGCTTTTTGAAGAGTTAATAGTTGTGTCATGAAATTTCCAGCTCCCTTTATACTCGTTGCAGCTATATTAGATATTGAAGTCGGGGGTGCTTGTAGATTTAAATTCTCTAATTTGGTTTTTCAGAGCTTCTGCTCCCATTCTCACTAAAACTACCATATAAAAATAGATCGCATCACTCCAGTGCTAAACTTCCTACACTGGCTCCATGTAACTCAGAGAAGAGACTTTAAAAATGCTCTTGTTAGTTTTTAAATCATTAATTGGCTTAGCACCAAAACACACTAAAGATCTCCTGTCTTTGCATCAGGTCTGCTCTGTGTACCCAAAGTCAGAAACAAACACGGAGAATCAGAATTCAGTTTTTGTGCTCCTCTAATTTGGAACAATTTAAAGGATATTTAGCCTCTAATTTAAGGCTAAATACCCATTTAAGAATTAGCCTTTGATTAATAGAAATTCCTACATTAATGCAGTGGTTTTTCCAGACTAGGTAAGAATTACCCTTGAAACTTAACTTGAACATGAAGCAAAAGACTTCAGATTAAACATGGACCTTGGTTGGATTACCAGTTTACAGTCTTCAAACAACTTTTTGATGCATTAATCTGCCACTGTAGTTGCCAAATGCTGTCATTAAAAAACAGTGCAGAGCTGATGGAAAATAAAAAGCAGACATTTCTGATTTACACCAAATTTGGGTTTGTGATTTATTAACAACTTTGCCAAAAAGATGAGCCTGATCTTTTTGATATTTGCTTACATTCTGCTAATTGAAACAATTTGTCTACATTGCATTTAGGATTGCTATTGTGCTACTTACTAAACAAAAGAGGGATATTACTGAGTGTAAAGCTGAACCTCTCTGCTTTTAGTCGTGGGGAAAATCTGCTCTTTTTTTCTATTTAATTTACAGAATACAAATCTTGTGGTTGTAAAATGCTCCATGTAAAGCTTCACATGCTTCACATGCTGAGTTTAGGAAGTAGAGTCCAAATAAATTTACTTTGCAAAGGAAATCTGCCGGTATCGTTGAGGATGGAAAGCAGGCGCACAGCCAGCTCTGCACAGTGCGAGTCAAAGACACTTTTTAAAATAAATTAACTTACTGAGCAGAAATTACTAGAATGTAATCGTGCACGGCTGTTTCTTCTCCATTCTGAAACATTTCTACATTTATTCTGACATATTAATGTGTTCTGTACAAATATTATAATGTATGGCTTTTATTTTCAGCCAGGTCTTTGTTGATTCCAGATGAATCGGTAAGCGGGATTGTTGTTTACAATCTGCACCATCATTTATTGATTAAAAAACGTCATTCAGAAGCGATTCCTCCACTCTAGATGTTGTTCTTATCGTTTAATGAATCATCATCAGACCTTCTCTCTGTTAATTAAAAATGATAACAAAAAACAATTTTTTTTTTCTTCAGCTCTTTTATCTCTCCTGCACCTGCTGTGGCTGTAGAGATGATATCCATCATATAGTTTAAAACATTCAGACCTCATCAGCTGTATCATGGTATTAATGTTTGAACACCGTTTATGAGCACCTTATAATTTTCCTTTTGCTTATCAGTCCAACATGAAGCATCTAGATAAACACATTCTTGATTTATGTTCTGTCATCATTAGTTTTCCGCTTTGTGGAAGCATCCAGGTTGTAATTATGACTTAAAAATGATCAAATGCTTCTGTGGCTTCATTGAACAACAAAGCCGCATTGTTCAGATTACACAGCTTGATCAGATAGTTGTTTAACTGCATGAACAGTAATTAGGCTTGGCTGCAGTGCAGAGCTAAAATCAACTCAGCGGAATCGTAACTTAAACAAAAGCAACAGAATCAGCATCAAAAAGGGTCGAGACGCAGCTTATCAGCAACATCCCCGAGGCTCCCGCGCAGGCATGTCAAGACGTGCTTCACACAACAGAAGTGGAATCAAATCTGAAGAGACAAACAAAAGCAACCCACGTATATGAGAGTGGGAAAATCAGGTGCTGATCTGCAGAAGGCTTCAGAACGAGATGGTAAAAGCTTCTGAGTGTAACTTTCTGTTTTTGTTTGTTGTTAACTTTGTCGATTCAACAATCAATATGCGATTAACCTGAAATTTTGCATAACACATAATAATCAGACTATTATTTTCTATTTTGACCTAAATGTCTCTGTTCTACAGGGCAACAAAAGTTGAAAATTTTTCAACTTTACTGCATCTACGTGTACGAGCTCGAAATGTTTTGAATTATGCCGGTTATCCGGCTGGAGGAGGACAAGCGACTGGCGCCTCATCGCACAAGTTGCATAGGAAACGAATGGAGAGAGACATTTTAAATTAATGTTCAAAACAAAATTACTTCCTTTAAATCCTCCTGAATACAAAAACCTGGTAAACTGAGAATCTTCAAACATGCTTGGTTTGAGACAGTAAAATATTTTTTAAAAGTGTGCGTACAGTAGCGGTTTTTGATATAGGCTATAAGGGCGGTTTCCCAGGGCTGGATCCGAAAGAGTCATCCCCTGAACAAGTTTGCTTCTACTTGCATGCTTGTTTACTGGAGTAGTTTACCTTCGCTGCTGCTAAGTACTGGGAGACTATATTACCTCATTTCTGATGCAAAGAAATCTTATATTTACTTCCATTTTAATTGGTTGGAGTGCAATAGGAGGGACTTGCACAACTGCATGTAGTATAGAAATATATTTAAAAAGGTGTCGGAAATCCTTCAGAGATGTATATCCATATTGACATATTTGTTTATAAGTGAACAATAGTAAGTAAATTGCTGTTTTTAAGTAAAGATGTCAATTATTTATGGTGAATTTTTCCATAATATTGGCTTTGAACAGTGGATGATGTGTTTGTATTTATAATGTGAAGAGGGAATGTGAGAATAATAGGCTTCCTTATAGGGATTTCCCTAAAAATTCAAAGGATGCTTGCAAGTGTTGTTAAAAGTTTCTGGCTGTAGCTGCCACTTCTCCCTTGCTCAGCGCCTTTAATGAATACCTCATTAGTTGAAAACCTCATTAGTTGTCTAATGACACGGAGTAAATGATCCAGGGAAGAGGCGAAGGCTTTGTTGCATCTTAGTTACAGAAGGTAAAATGCTCCTTCAACACAGTGGATTGAAATAATCTTGCTGAAAGGGGTATTCCTAGAGAACCTTTTTTGAAGCTGTCTTTTTGTCATGCATGTGAAGATTTGGCTTGATGTACTTTGTAATAAATGGAAACCTGAAAGAGTCTCAATGCGATGTTTCTCCCTGCCTTCCAGATCTGTGATAAGGAGTGGCACTACTATGTGATCAACGTGGAGTTTCCTGCAGTGACGCTCTTCGTGGATGGCGTGACCTACGAGCCATACCTGGTGACGGATGATTGGCCGATTCATTCCTCAAAGATTGATACACAGCTGACTGTGGGTGCCTGCTGGCAAGGTCAGACTGTATGTATTTATGGATGAATGTTTGTATGTGTATGTACAGGTTTGTTTATGTAACATGGAGCTTTATGCATTAAAGAAGGTGAAATCGGTCGGAGAACAGCATGTTGTCAGAGCTGCTGACAGGTGTTTACTGCTCTGTCAGATGTTTTATATTCAGCACCGTATTTCATCTCAAGGCTGTACTGGGCTTCTTTTTTTTTTATCGCACAGAATATCAGAATATTTTCCATTTCAATGCAAAAGAAACATCCTTATGCCTTTATTCATAATCCAATTTGTCATTCTGTTACTTTATAGCTGTGTATTTGCACCTACAACATTAAAATATTGTAAAATAAAATAAAAGTTAAAAACAGAGAAATCAGATTTCTTACTTAAGCCACACTCTTTCATCCAAAAACATTGCTAAGAGGCAAACATGGATGGATGGATGGATGGATGGAATCACCCACATGAACAAGGAATGCAAAAAACACATATTCTGTACTACAATAATCTTAAAACCCTCGAAAAGGAGGAGGAAGAAGTAAGAAACTAATGAACTTCTCCCCCATAAACTCATAGTATATTTTCATATGGACCCTTTATTAACTAAAGAATAAATAAACATGTTAATTAATTTTCTATTTTATCTGTATGTCTAAATATATACATCCATACCCACACACTCTCATGTGCCTCAATTTGCATATACACATTTGTGCTAAATCTCAACCATATTTCTATATCCTTTTTATATATATTTACTTTTAAATTGTATTAAATTTTGATTTTATTTCCTCGTTTAACTTGTTCCATAATTCTACACCATGAATTGAAATTCAGTTGTCAGATTGTATCTTTTAAAGTTTTGTTCTTCTGGTTTCATGTAGTATTTTTACAGTCATAGAGACGTCTGGCAGGAAAGTCCGATGTTGTTCATCAGTGGTAAAACTGCTTCACCACACCTTCACACTGGAAAAAAATGCAATTAATGTTGCCACTGTGCATCCATACATATGCTGATTTAGTAGACTTACTTATGTTAGAAAAATTAGTTATTTATATCCATAGCTCATAAAAATGCCTGAAAAGATTTTTCAGAGTAATTGAGAAACAGTTCTTTAGGTTAGTGGACAGGAAATGGTTTGTAGGTGCAAAATAGAGGCTGTTGAAGGAAGCTTAAACTAATGTACCAGTGAGCATAAAAGCAGGACACATTCAGTTTATTGAGACTTTGCTGCTGCAGAACATTTTACTGATGCTCTCAGTTTCCTTCTTACAGTTTTGTGATGTTGAGTTGCTGATGTCTGCGTGTGATTGATCAGCTAGTCAGAATCACAGCCTATTTTAGATATGAGGACTGAAATTTGTTGAATGTTTAGTTACTGACGTCTTGCTTAATAAATACTATTAACTAATATTTAAAAGCAGAGTGAACTTAAAAGACAAATGACCCTATAATCAGCCAATGAGCTGCAGGTTTTATTAGTTTGTTACATTTTGTAAGTTTTTTTTTTTTTTTTTGGACCTGGATTCACTTTTAAACCAGTGACACACAAATTAAATGGTAAGCAGCGACAGCTTTTGAATTTGAGATGTTGGAAATTACATTTGAATCCCAAACAGTAAGAAAGAGTGAGGAAGCAGGAGAGCCTCTGTTAGAATGCATTAGGGGATTAAGATTTCATACCCCGAGGCTACGAATGTTTCCTCTTTGAAGCGGGGTGAACATCAGCAGCAGATCCTGCATGTCATTTCCACCGACGGGAAATTAAAGTAAGTAGTGATTGCGTAGTGGGATGAATGCTGCCATGTTTATTACTTGAAAAATTGCACAAAAGTGCTTCACAGGGCAGAACAGCGCAGGAGAGATCTGTTCAGCAGCTCGTCTAAATAACACTCGAGACGTGTGAGCATCCTCCAACGCTTCAATCCTAATGTCATTTCGGCTGGTGTTTAAATGTTCTTTCATTCTGCGCCTGATTGCAATTTTCTCTGTCGTCATAATTTTTGCTTCATTGCCTCATCCAGCCCTCTCGAGCTGCCTCTTTCTATGAATCTTTGATTGTGAGAGAAAGCCCTGAAGGAAGGATTAGCAAGAGTGAATGGGGGACAAGTTTTCCAGCTATTACATCCCAATGAAGCCGCTTTAAGCTTCACTAAGCCGCAACTGATAACTTTGCAGGCCATTAGCAAGCAAGATTGCCTTTCAGAGTCTCTCGTTCCTCCATCCTCTTTTGCTCACAATCAACAAAATGTGGAATAAAAACAGAAATTCAGACTTTGCTTTCACTGCCCTGTGAGCCAAATAAGTTGTCTGTGGCTGCTTTACAAGGTTAACAAGAAAAGGGTTTGAACGCTACAGATTCCAAGCTTTTCTTTTTTAGCAGCGTAAGGCAGTCGACTTTTTATCGAGCTTGAATAGCAAATATGTGTATATTTTGTGATTTAACTTGCCGAAGGATGTTCACGTTCAAGGTGTTTAGGTAATGAAGTAAAAAGGACAAGATTGAAAGAAAAGAGTGAAGCGATTACATACAGAAAGTGAAAAATGTATTTACATTAAATAAAGTACAATGTGACGCTCTTTATACACGGTACAGCAGCAGAAAAGAGCAGCCAGTGCAGTTCTGCAATCAACAATCCATTTCAATTTACTTCATAAAATTCCAGTTTCCAACAACATTGGAGTCTTTAAAGAAAAAGTAAAGATGCTCCAGTCAAATACAATGAAATCTGTCGTATTGGATTCAGTTATAATTCTGCCCAGCTCAGTACAGAGGGATTGACTCTATCTATGATTATTTATAGATAGGCTCACCTCCTCTTCTGGACATCCTACCAGTATTTGACTTAGAAAAGACCAGCTGCTAAAAAACAAAAACACTGGCAACTTTTTATTTATTCTTAAAAAGTATGCTGTTTTTATGCTGACTGAATTCTACAGGTGAAAAAGAAGTGTGAAAAAGACTAAGAGACATCCTGATTCCATTAGGATATTTCTATCATAGGACGGGCAAATTTGAACCAAACCTGCGAAACACTGCAAAAAGAAGTTAAAATGGAAGATTATTTTGAGAAAGTAATGTTTTATGCATTTAGTGCATTTTAGGGTCATTTTATATGTCTTGGCAGAGACAATGACTTCTCAACACTTATCTCCTGAATATTAACACTAATAAGACCCAGTTAGACAGGAAATCTTGTGACCACTCAGTTATTGACACATGAATATGTTTTCTCCATGAAATCTTTTCAGTGGTGTCTTGGCAAGTTGGAAAAGAGAGAACATTTGAACTGCATAGATGATTTGCAAAGATGTTGCATGATTTCTCACTGCACCCCAGCCGCCACCAGTTCATCATCTGATTCACGATACTCACCATGTTTCATCTGAGTGCACAAACTAGAAAAATGCAATAACAAGAATCCACTTCAGATAAATTTGTGGCAGCTTGTTTAATGTAGAAAAACATTTTGCAGTGGACTGTAACTGATGAAGCTATCTGCTTATTGAGTCTCAGCATCAGCATAGACAACGTAAATTAACTTTGTACTTCTGGTTCTGCTGGATTTTAATATTTTTGCTAATGCAACAAAAGGGGAGAACTTTGCATCTATTCTTTCATGCATGTTTGAGAAATCCTTGAATCTCCTGTGACAACCATTCAAGTTTGTAAAACACTTGGCGGAGCCAAGCGCCGCCTTCCACATGCAGCTGCAGTCTGCAGCTGAGCTCCCGCCTCACAGAGCACCCTCTACCCTTCCCCAATCAGCTCCTTAAGACTAGTGGAGCAGCAATTAGCAAACACCTGGTGGTGCTGAGCTTATCCAAACTACTTCTCAGTGCAACACTCCTAAGAATGGCATAATGGAGGAGCATTGTTGAGATGACAAGTGGAGTGTAAGAAAGAACAGGAGCATCTTAAAGGGACAGAAGCCCAATTTCAGTATTAGTGTTTTTTTTATATATACAGCATTTTATGTCAAGTACAACTGAAGTTGTACAGTGGTACTTACTTGCTACTGCTTTTAGACTTCTTTTGGTTACTACTTTTCAAAAATTTACCCAAAAAACACCTTTAAATACAGTAATTCCACAAAAAACACAAATAAAACCTTCAAATGACACAAATTAACCGTGTGCATCACTCTAGTACCTACTCTTTATGAGAACTGTACAATGCTATTAAAAATATTTTTAAAAGTCACCATCTGAATTTCTTTCAGACAAAAAGAGCTTCCTGTTGGAAACTGCTGTGATTAATATGATTCTTGATGGCAGATGGCAACAAGTTAATTAACCTCAGCTAATACAGTGTGTTTCTCATCACTCTCTAAATAAAGGAAGAAAGCTCCTAATTATGGAAAATATTGCGCCTTGAAATAAAAACCTTCAAACTTTCCAAACAATATCGGAAACAGAAGGAACCATCCACTTTGTTTTCGATACAGAGCTAAAAAAAAGGTCAAAACTTGAACTCCTGAAATGTTAGTAATGAAGTTGTGAGCATTTTCATATGCATACAGACCAAATAATGCAACATGTTAGTGTATGTGCATTAACAATAAACTCAGTACAAAGATCATAATCCCTAATGAAGCACTTTACCTTCTTTGATCCATGTCAAGCTGAATATATTTGGTAATTACACAAATGAGTGGAACATTATCGCTTCATGACCACAGTATCAACACTGAGGCTATCCACTTACTTAAATCAGGTAAAATCTGTTTGTCTGTTTTTTCAGGCAAAATGTTAAATTGTTGTTCAGGGGTGATATAAAACATTCACTGATCACTACAGACCCTTGACTTTACTGATACTATATCGCTGTGCTTCTCTCCAGGTATCAGTATAAATCAAGATCTTTGGGACCCCAGGCCATAAAACAGTGATTTGACATTACAAAAACTATTGACGAAATCTCATGGTAAAAGGATTAACTGACCCAACATTGCAGTTAAATCTTAATGTTGCCTAACAAAACAATTGAGTTGGGTTTTTTTCTTCTTCAGCTTTTGCCAATATTCTTCTGCCGTTTTAGGAAATACTGTAAACAAGATGGACATTGTGGTCGCAGTTGCTGCTTTCAGGACTTGCGTCAAAAGTGATCCTGTGCCTTGTAAGAGTCTAAGCAGAAGGACATAAGGTTGGAGGAGAAGCTGCTGTCCAACTTGCTCAGGGCAGAGTTTCTGTGATAGGATCAACTCATGCAGGTCCACATGTGTGCACACTCTTATATGTTTCCCTCTGACCAAGCGGAGGGAGAAAGGAGGCCTCCAGCTAAATGCTCATCACAGTATCCACGGTATCTGTCTACATTTCCCCAGGCTCTTTTCTGCAGAACAGGTGTTGTTCAAGGAGAAGTTTGCAGAAGGAAGTGATTTTAAACCTTGTTTTGTTCCAGAACCACAAAATAATGTGGACAGCCTACAAAAGTGTTGAGAAAGCTACATGTTCAAAAATAGGATGTGATTATTTTGTAGAGAGGCGTGAGGCTCAGACAACTGGGAAAAGGTGGGATTCACACTGAGCAGACCACCAATAAATCAACCCTTACCCCCTCACCCCACCCTACCCTGATAAATAAAATGCTCTTTATTAAATACCAGAAACTTCTGTCAGGCAGCACCGTTTTAAAATCCAATGCTTTTGCAGCTTGCTGGTCTGGACCGCTAAAAATATTTTAAAGTGTTATAAAATGCAGAGAAGCTCATTTAAAAGATGAAGTTGCAGCTATAAAATATTCTAGTGTGTGAATAAATTGTTTGCATTCAATAGGGAGTTTTTTTTTTCATTTGAAAGCATTTTCCTGGGCTGCTTTCTATTTTTATTGTTTTTGCATGCATTATGTATTTGGTAAATGAATTAAATAATTTTATCTATCAAGTAAATCCAAGTAAAAAATCTTCTCTCTATTTAAAAAGTGAATGCAAAAGGGAGATACTCTCCTATTTCAGATCATAATAATCGTAACATGTTTGCATGTTGGGTTTCTATTTAGATGGTGACTCTGCAGATACAATCTGACAACAGACTTACTCATAAATGTCTCATCCCAGTATCTACTTTTCTCATGTTTGCTATTGAATTATTCAGCTTTAATGCAGTATACATATTGTATAAATATAGTCAGTGATGCAAAAATACATACACTAACTTACTTTAAGTGAAGATTTCAGCTTGTGCATAAATTTTTCACATTCAAAGTTTAGAGATAAACAGTATTTCTGTTAATCAAATGTTAAATTTGAAGAAATTGCTTTTGGTGTTTAAGTTTGAATGTAGTAAGAATATTTTATCTTTTGGTCTCTTATTGGTCTATTACTAGAATTGTCCTTTAAGCATCACTTCTAACATTGTTTCTTTGCCGCTGTCTCTCTATTTGTCCTGGGTTTTTTTTTTTTCTCAACACACCGTGTTGTCTCGGTCTCCCATCAGGTGGTGAGGTGGCAACGCCGAGGTTCACTCAGTATTTCCACGGCAGCCTCTCAGGTCTGACGATCCGACCAGGCCGCATTGAAACCCAGAAGGTTATCTCCTGCTTGCAGGCCTGCAAAGAAGGCCTTGACATTAACTCCCTCGAAAGCCTTGCTAAGGACATAAAGGTGCATAAAAATATGAAGATACATTTTCACAATACACTTCATCCTCTGTTTAGTGGTGTGGGGAATACTTATCACCTCATTTCTGCTACAGAACTATTACACTGTCGCATGTAATCAGTGAAGGCTCATGTTGAAGCTAATCTGGAATAGATCTGAAGATAAATGAAGTCCATTACGAACACTTCTGATTAGAGATCAGGGCCATTAGTTAGATAAACCTGATGGGAGGTTAGATTTTAAAGTTTTCTCTGTGTGTCCAGTTTCACTTCAACCCGGCCCAGTCGGTGCTGGTGGTGGAAGGAGAGGATGTGGACAGCATCAACATAGCCATGACCAAAGTCTCTTACATCAACTCTCGGCAGTTCCCCACTGCAGGCCTCAGACGGCTGCACATCTCCACATCTGTACAGTGAGTCCTCTGATGATTATTGGATGCATTTCTGACTTTATTTGTAGGATGGAGCACAATTTAACATTATCTTATCTATTTTCCATAACTGCATTGTCCTAAACATCTGCTTATTTAAACTGGGATGTTGGACTACAGGCTCCCACATGATCCAACCTGATGTCTTCATCATTTGCATTTCGTTCCAAAGTGTTTTGACAAGATGTGTGTAAAAGTGAAGTAATACGTTTTAAACATAAAATCATCTAAACCTACTCTAGTGGATTTATTCATTTTTATGGTGCATATTGAAGTTTATACACATAAAATGAAATAGCCACTCAAATAAGAATTGCTTTGTTTATTGTCATGACTAAACGTTGTTGCAGTAGCTGGGAAATAAAACTGTAGGGATTTTTTTCACATCTTCACAATGAGTTCTGTTATATTTTACCACTGCAGCAATAGTCATAGTAATAACCTCGGTTATTCAAGCACCTAGCATATTGTTATTGCTGGATTAACGTCATTTGGCTTATTTCCTCTGCAGCTTTTAGTATAAAACAGACTCCTGGGGTAGAACTGCACCTTAAAAACAGCCCCGCTAGGGGGTTAGTACTTTTGATTTTACCGCAGACCTTTGAGATTGAGCTTCATTAAGAGAGGCCTGGGTTGCTTGCTTTATGAATGATCTGTGATCTAAAACTCATCTGCACATATTTTCTGCCTTAATTGTAACTTATTTAAAATGATGCACTACTTCCTCGTGAAGCAAAAAGTATATTTAGGTTTTGTAAACATTTATCAGTCAGGATAGTTTTCTAATTTTTACCCTAGTTTATAGTCATTTAACTCTTAACTAGATTTAAAATTACAAACTTGCACTTTTAGAAATCCTTGAATTCAAAGAGAGTAATTCCTCAAGTCAAATTAATATTTTAAGGTTTTTAAACTCTAATCTTGACATTTTTACACCATTTATGTTAATAATAAGGGTAGGATGCTTTTATTTTTGATTAATTACTTGCATAGGTTGTAATGTGTTAAAATCTTTAGTGAATTTACTTAAATTTTTTTATCAAATACAAAAATCTTGAGGAGGAACTTCTGTACTTGCCTGTTTCTGGTTCGCCCCTAAATCTGACGCACAAACGAGAACAATCAACCACGAAACTGCTTCTCTTGAGTCTATGGGGATTACTTTTGACTATTTAAGCCTAAATTAAAAATAATAATGAAACATGAAAATAAAATTTTCCTATTCAATTTGAACAGGAGTTGGAAGAAATCATCATTCAGGATATACATGTCAGTCTAGGATGCAGAATCTGAATACTTCCGACATCTTAAATATTCAGATAATTTGTCCTCAATGTTGCAATTATCAATTTTACACTTTCCAAAATGCATTTACTCAATGAATTTGTTATGTAGCCTACAGCATGTACAGTCTACAGTCTCCTGAAAGAAATCATGTTAAATGAACAGTACAGCTACCAACATTAGCCCCATTAAATTGGCCATAAATTTGTTGATCGTTTCCACTGTTGTTCGAGCAATAAAGTGCAAAATTAGGATTCACTTCCAGCACAAGGACTTTTTTCTGACACAACTTGGAGATACCTCTGGTGAAGACTCTCTGTGAAATGACGAATATGTAATAAAGTGTGAAGGAGGTATGAAAGCCTGACTGATCTGTTAGCTTTGACTTTGTCTTCAAGCCATTGAACACGCAGTGAGATGTGCAAAAACGAACCATTAGCGTAAAATCTATTAAACCATGAAATAAAAGCAGATGTACATCTAGGAAATAAAACCTGATGGTGTTTGCACAGAGTATAAACTCTCCTTGTCCTTGCTTGTGTTTGTTGCTGTTATCCATCTGTTTGTGTGCTTTTAAATTTGGTTTGAACCCACTCAATTGATTTTCAATCTAGCACATCTTCAGAATGACGAGGTCAGTCTCTCTGTCTGCTGCTCCTTTTCAGTTTACACAAGCTGCCACATTTTCTTCAGAACTTTAACATTTGGATCCCTCCCCACCAACATATAAAATAGCAACATTTCTTGACTGTTAGTTGTAGACGTAATGAGTGTCACACCTATTAAACTACATTAATCCATCCAGAGTAATGACTTATTGCCTGAGGTTTATTCAGTTCCATTTTGATTGAGTTAAAAATGGCACTACCTCAATTTCTTAAAGTAAAAAGTGAGACTTTATGCTATTTTGAGACTAACTAGTTGTAGATTTAGCTTTTTTTATATTTAGAGTACACTGTCATCCACATCACATCTGTGAGTTTGGCATTGGAGTGTAACGTGTTTCTGTTCTTCTCTTGCCTTAACACCCATGCTGCTCTTTTGTTGAGCTCTAAACGTGGGCCAGGGTCAGCTTAGATGCACGTTGTTTGATAAAGAGAGATGAGCTCGTGGAACAACAATCGAAGTTGTCTGACTGTGCAGCGCTGTCGAGATAAAGCTGTCCTCCATGTTCTCTCTGCAGACATGTCGAGTTTGCAGCCTGTGATTAAGGAAAAATGGATTTAAAAAAAAAACTCCTGATAGTGCTGTTTTCTTGTGTCACTTGTTTCAACAATTTTTTTACAACTACAACTATGTCAGAAATCATAGGCTTTATGCATGGCTCAGATAGCCTGAGGCTTTGACAAATAGCATCAGTTTTCAGAAATATGTTCCATACAGGGACATTGTGTAATCTCTGGAAATCTGTTTTGTTGCTGAAATATGAAGTCTCGCTTTCTCATGCTTCAGTGCTGCATTCTTTTCTTTTTAATTTTGCAGTGTTACCTCTATATCTGGCATATGGAGCTCATGAACTAGTTCCACATGACCCAGCAAAAATGATTAATATGGTACTGCTGGGTGAAACCTAAAAAGCAAACTGTGTAAAGGAAAACCACAATTTCTTTTTTGAGCATTTTAAAACAAAGACATGAACAGTTCCTGTTCACTTTCAGCACAAATCTTATGCTCCTCTTTATAGGGAAATCTAACTCAAAATCAAGATCCAGTCGCAACAGCAGGAATAAAATAAGTTTTATTAGTTTAAACCCAAAAATATCAACCACCACTCACAATTTATTTCCCGTTAATACTGTTACAAACATTTTATCATACAGAAAAGATTTAATAGAAGACATGTAATGTTTGTAATTCTACCCTTGAAATGTATTTAAATTTTTCTGAGGTTACGAACTACAAGCCCCAAAGTGTTTTATGAAGTAAAATCATAACATTGTCTTTAAGATGTTCTTTTTTTAACAAATCAAATTTAAAACGTCACCTCATTGGTAAACAAAATTCACTTGTGTACAGTAGAATTTCAGTATAAATCCAGATGTTCTGTGAAAACTTAGCACTTCACTGAGCCCTCAAATCCCACTGGCAGCATCATGCTGGGGGGGCGTTATTGTTCAGAAAGGGCAGGGAAGATTCTCAGACTGAAATGCAAATCACATCCATCGAACTTCTGGGATTAAAAACTTGCTTGATGCTGCAAAAGAGTTGAGACTGAGAGAAAAATTCCACCCAGCATTCTGCAGATCGGACTCAGCAGCCATAATGATAGAGAGATGGTTAGAAACAAAACTAGTAATATTGAGGAGTATTTCATCAGCATGATAAAAAAAAACAGCTTACTGATCAAAAAAGTATTTCATTCAAATTTAATAGACTTTTAAAAAATGCCTTAAAATATGGTGTATTTGAAAGAAAATTGAGAATCTCTGGTTGGGTGTCACAACCAAGAAGATATGAGGGAGAAACTGTGTATAAGCTGCCATAGAAGAATAAATTGTCAGCTACAGAAGAAATTTGATGAAAAGGTGAAAATAAAGCATTTTTCAACATGTCCTCAAATGTGAACTAAACTTATAGAGAAAATGTTTTAAAGTAGCAAATCAGTCATTACCTGATATTACCTGGTTATGCACTTTTAGTTTATACAAATGTTAAAAGAGAAGTTGAAAATAATTTGCATGTAGCTTTCCCGATAAATGTTTTATCTGAAAGCAAAATCTCTTAGGATGATCCCAGTCAAATGATCTAAATCCAGTTGAGAATCTATTATTAAACCTTAAAATGTGTGTTTATAGCGTCTTTGTCTATTCAAGCTCAAACTATTGAGCCAGTAACAACGGGAGGGGTTGACTGAGACATACCCTAAAGCTCTTACAGCTGAAACGGGAGACAATGGTAGTTCTGCAGAGTTTCACCGCATTTCTATTTGTAAATAATTTAAAGCCATGCATGATTTTCCTTCTACTCAAAACCTTTGTTCTATTTTTTGTTGTTGACATAAAATCTCGATAATAATGCATCGCTGTACTTTAGTTGGTGAAGGAATAACCTTTAACAAATCAAATATTTTTTTAGAAATAGATATTTTCTGCTTTGTATTCTCTATTAGAACGAGGCAAGGCTGAGTATCGAGCACATTATTGGCACCATACGAGTCTATAGTTAAGGCTTTAGGTCAAGACATACAAGCCATGCTGCTGTAACACCTCCTCTATCCATCGGCCAGGTGTTTTGGAGAGGACACATGCGTCTCCGTCCCAGACATCAAGGCGGTGGTCATGGTGCTGCCACCCAGCGAACCCAGAATCACCATTTCAGGATCCAAGCAGCTTGTCAGACCCGCCAGCGACCTCCGCAGCCCGCTGGGCGTGGCGCCTTTCAAAGAGCTCCGGATCACCAGCACGGTGATGAAGGGCGACAGCTTTGGTGGATGTAAGTGGACACACCTCTCAGCTTCAACAGGACGTTTTTGTTTTTGTTTTTTATATCTGACATCTTACTCATAATTCCAGACCTTATCATTGTAAACCTTTTCTTTTTTTTTCCTACTAGTATGTTAAGTAATTTTGTGGCTGTGTGTGCAGTCCGCTGGCCAGGGGTGATGGAGGTGATGCATAACCTGGACTACTGTGATGTGCTTGTAATCGGAGACGAACTGGAACCAGAGAGAGAGAGCCTGGAGATTCAGCACAGTGCTTTACTGGGAAAACACCTCGACGCCACCAACTCCACCTCTGGAATATCAATATATGGTAGCTCAACTTAGCATCACTCATGAAATCTGTCATAAATCTTAATATATAAATCTGGAAGAAAACACATCTTCTGTTTTAAATCAAGAGGTTGGTGGAAATTTCCACTGATCTCAGTGACTGAAGCAAAGCAACACATTCAGCTTTATATTTTTAGGTTGAAAACTTCATAAAACAGATCTACAAATGAAGCTATATCTATACTTTTTTTAAGTTGATTTCTAAAAGTCAAATAATTTAAAAAAGGAGACCAAAACTTGGGAAGCAATTAGTAGAGATTAAAAATGTGTAAAATGTCTTCCTAATTGTTTAAAAGTGCATAAATTTACACTTTCTTTTTAGTAAAACTTAAGGTGAAACAAAAAATATATATATTTTAAATTTCTTTATTTCCTTTTTCTATTTTTTTTAAAATAATTATTATTATTAATTTATTATTAATTTTTATGAGAGCTGCATGTTTTTTGCAGAGCCTGTGTCTATGATATTACTTTGCACCGCCCCATATGAGCTTTGATTTATCCACATTTTCCATTGTTCAGCTTGAGCAACTCGGTCGCTATAAGCTGCACCAGAGGCAGAAGAATCTATGAAACTGTCTTGCAGATTTTGAATTGGATATAAATGTAGGACAGTTTCTGGCAGTGGGTTTTTCTGTCCACAGGTGTGGACTCCATGGCCCACTATGAGCAGGTCCTGAGACAGCTGCACTACAGGAACTGGAGACCTGCCTCTCTGACGGAGAGACGGTTCAGACTTACCTGCTCTGAACTCAACGGTCGTTACACCAGCAATGAGTTCAACCTGGAGGCAGGTTTTTGATACATAAATATTTTCTTTTTTCACTTTTTTTTTGTACATTAATCTGTGTGCCTTTCTTTGGCCTCATCTTTGTTCCTGCTTCGTTAGATCAGCGTTCTTCACCACACTGCACCCATGGAGCGCGTTAACCACATGGCTGCCCAGGCCCAGTACATGAGACCGGTCCATCACCCGCTGATGATCCACACTCTGAACTCACACATGTCAGGTAACCCAATAATGAAGAAGTGGATTGTTACATGGCAAAAAACATATCTTTACCTTACTGACATGAATTTCTCCCTTTTATCATCAAACTTGTTCTCATCTGATAATAATTTGTGCTGTAGCGTTTTAAAAGACAGCTCATCCTGTCTAAATATTAGACATTTAAATTGGCATGCTCCTGACCTCTAAAATGTCACTGGGCCCCATGATGAGACCGAGAGAGCTTCAGAAAGAAGGTCAGATCTGATTATGAGTATGGTAGAAGATTTAAAGAGGTCTCAAAAGAATTTGTATTCCATATTTCCATAGTATGAAAAAAAATGTAGTGAAGGACATTTAAAACTATTGCCCATATGGCCAGGTTTAGCTCTACAAGCAAGTAAGCAGACTGTAAGATGCTAAAAAAGTCTTAGAAGAATCCGGGATCCACAGCAGTCTGTTGATATGAAGGTACATGCGGGTACAATCAGTAAGAGATTTATCGTTTATGCACGATGAAAATGCCTGTGGGACTGAAGTTTGCCAGTTAAAACCATGATAAGTTAAACCTTGATAAAATGTAAAACCACCTATAAAAAACAAGCTGAAGCAGAATTAGACCCAGCAATATGACAGTGATCTAAAACATAGAAGCAAATCCACCAGGAACTGAAAACCTAGAAAAGGAGAAGGCGAACACAGATCATGATCTCAATGAGAGCCTGTAGAGACAAATATCATATATAAATACAAAAATAAATATAATATAATAAATATATATAATAAATATAATAAATAAAATATCAATATAAATACGACAAACATCTCACAGCTGTAAATGTGGAGTGAAGCAAGTTCAGCCGTATCCCTGAAGTTATTCATCCAAAGCAGGTGAGACTACACTAAGAGGAAGGTTGCTCTGATTGGTTTCCTCTACTAGATAACACTAGATAATAATATGCCTCTCACATCATCAAACCTTCCAGGCTTATCGCTATTATTAATGGATTTCCTTGACAAATTACTCATAAACAAAAGTTCTGATACAAACAGAACATTGAACCTGGTCAGTACAGAGGAAGTAGTCAGCTGACTCCAGAGAGAAAACTTTCTGACAAGTTGTAGTTCAGTTCACTTTCGAGGTAGATTCATCAGGAAGACATGAAGTAACCATAAGAAGTGACTGACCTCAGCAGTCAATGATTAATGTAGGCTACCCTCAT
Source organism: Phalloptychus januarius (assembly GCA_902982915.1). NCBI lineage: Eukaryota > Metazoa > Chordata > Actinopteri > Cyprinodontiformes > Poeciliidae > Phalloptychus > Phalloptychus januarius. Next base: position 8,183,636 of record CADWAE010000466.1, on the reverse strand, counting down.
TACCTATCTTCCTTTGGGCTTTAGATGTTCCATTAATGCTCACAAACTTCTCTAGGTTTTTAAATTAAACAAGATATGAGTTTTAATAAAGTCTCCTGTTCTGTCCTGGGCTGACACCAGATTGCAGAAGAATTTGCCGTAACCTACAGAAGGCAGTTTTGTAGGTTACCGTTGCAATCTGATTTGTTTGTGACAGTTTTTGCGAGTCCATTTCGGTGCATTGTTACTCTGTCTACAAGTTGGATTATAATGATTTGCTTTCAGCATAGTTTAAATTAAAAATGGATTGGAGGCTACTTATAAAGCAGGCGTCTCGATTTTGATGTTAGATCTATAACCAATGAGACTAATGAGTTTAAATAAAATGTTAATTTATTAGTTTCCTTCTCTGTGCGACATTTCATCCCAATAAATTGCCGGTGCTCTAATCTCCCAGTCAGGATTGTCAGAGAGGGTGCAACCAATCAAAATGTAAAAGCTGTGGCTCACAGCAAGGAAAAAAAAAAGTGAGCAGCTGATATTCCAGCTACTTGCTCTTTGAAGAGTTCAGTCTTGTGTAAACATCCTTTGTGCATTCAAGAGTGATGTTGGTGCTGCACATGATGTATTCACTGAATCAGTTTCCACTGAACCTTGTCGAACTTATCTCTTATCATAATCCCAAGGCTCGGGCCGCCACCATGCATGAACATCTTTTGTGCTTTACATGTTTCCAGCTTTGTCTCTGATTAGAAACACTTTGAAACTGAAGCATTTGAAAATAATTGCCGCTGCTCCGTCACGTAGTTTGATTATAAACCAGCTTTTCTTTCCTCCACCAGGTCCAGCGCCCCCTGCAGCCACAGTTGTCATTGTGGTGTGCATCGCCGCCCTGGTGATCATTGTGGTGATCGGGATCTACAGGATCCACGCCACGCATCAGGAGGGCTCCAGAGATGAAGAGGATGAAATCAAAGATCCAGAGTCAGACTGGGAAGCCTCTGGACTCAACATCACTGTCAACCCCATGGAGGTAACCGAGACTATCTCAAGTCTTCAGCAGGTTTATTTACCTCTGATGCAATGAACGCAACTGCCAGCCTCGGTGATTGGATTTGAGATCTGGATTTTGTTGTCTAGGACATGAGAGGACCCCAGGCACTGGGAGAAGCTGCGAGAGGAGAAGAATGTGAGGAGGAGGATGAAGAAGACGACGACGCTGAGCTGGTGGGAGGCATGACGATCGTTGAATCAGACAGCAGTGATGAAGATGAAGAGGAGGGGAACAAAGGAAGAGAAGAGGTTAATGGGAGGAAGCAGAAGGGGAAACCTGAGTGGGACAGTTCATGTGGAACATACTAAGCACACACACAGGAATCCGTCTATACGAACACAGTGGCTTTATCTCTCAACTGCACACACACACACGCACACACACAATGCAGGCATTAACACATGCTTGTCACAGCTACAACACACACACACAAACACACACATAAATTGTCTGATAAAATAAATTACAATCTTTTGCTGGAAAAATACATAAATTCTCCCATGTTGTCATTTTTGAAGTAACATCGCCCTCTTCTGGACAAAGTCAAACAATATTAGCTGCAGTGCCACAGTGCTGGAAATCATTACCTGAGTGTTTGTCTTTATTCCCGCCTCTGTCAGTGAGGCAGAGCGTCCACAAACACGCAAAATAAGCACATGTGTCATTTCATCATGTGTGTGTGTGTGTGCAGACAAGTCTGAAGTTTTTCCTCATAACACATAAAACTCATCTCTTGTCTCTTAATACAGTGTGTTACAAAAAGTATTCATACTCTAAACTTTTCCAGTCATTTCAACTCGTTACAACCAAACTTCAATGTTTTTAGCTGGGATTATATCTGATAGACCAACACAGAGAGACACTTCAAACCTTCTGCAGCCTCTAATGTTTTCTACCAACTTCCATCCATCTTCCCATCAACTCCATCCAGATTATCAGCCTTTGACAAATAAGAGCATCCCCACAGCATTACGCCGCCTCCACTATGCTCCCCCCATAGGGATGATGTATTCAGGCTGATGTGTAATGATAGTTTTCCTTTGCAAAATTTTCTGTTTTGCATTTAATCCAAAAAGTTCAATGTTTGTCTCATGTGAGCAGATCATCCAGCTCGCATGTTTACTGTCCTCTAGTTGGCTTTGGTAAAGTGAAAATGGGGATTTTTATCTATTTCTTTCAACAATGGCTTCCACACACACAATTTTAATACTTGAGAAAGTAAACCAAGTAAAAAGTAAATAAATAAAGTATTCTAAATAAGCACTAAATTGATGTAAAAAAGAAAAAACTATTCAGGAATCTCTCACTATATTCTTAGAAAATATAGCCTATCAACAGATTCTCCCATCTGAGCTTTGATTCTCTGCAGCTCCTCCAACATTACCATGGGCCTCTGAGCTACTGCTTTGATTAATGCGCTTCTTCCCAAGCTGCTTAGTTTAGGTGAAATCTCATTTCCTGGTTTGTTTACAGTTTTGCATATGCATATCGCAAATTTAAACGTCCAGGTGATGGATTGAACAGCACTTCTTGAAATGGCAGAGTTGCAGTAGATTTCATTCATCTGCACAATGTGATACTTTTCTTTCCCTCTTTCACGTTTGTGAACTCGTTTGTCCTGGTTCAAAATGTGTGGTTGAAAAAGGACAAGACGTGAAAAAAAGTTTACAAGCTATGAATACTTAAACAAAGCGCTGTACACATGTCCTGGCATTACTTTTTGTATTTTTGTCTTAACCGCATCGTCTGCAAATCAAATGTATGAATAACATGTGTCCACAGGTTAATATATGCATAAAACTTTTAGCTGTAGATTATTGAATCTAAATATTCAGTGTAGCGATGTTGTTGCTTCGTGTTCATCATCCCTATCTGCAGCCTCACGCCTCCCTCTTCTGCATGAGCAGTGCTGTGGCTCTGTGGCCTGCGCATTGTCAAGAACATGGGATCTCTCACTACAAAACATCCCTCATTTCTTGTATGTTGCATACAATGTGCGTGCAACAACAGATTATGCATAGCAACCATCCCTCCTTTAGTTCGGCTGGGCTTTTAAAGCTAACTTTATCATGTTTTTGTCCCAAGAGCTTTTCTGTCTTGAATCGGAAGTCTTTAATCGCATAGAGCTACTTCAATTCAAATCTGAAGGCCAAGACTGGCCTCAGAATTAAAGGTAAAGAGAGGCAGATTTTAATAATTGTGATTTCCTGGTTTGGTTAAAGCAATATGTGAGTCTATATCTTACACAGGACTTTCATAATCATAGGCATCACCATAAACTACCACCTCGCATCCCCCTGCAGCAAGGGGGGATGAACTCTGAGAAACAGCGATAGAAGAGATTTTTATTTTTTTAAGTATAATGAGTTTAAATGTAATATGTAAACATAAGTCAGTCTGACTGACAGGTTCCCGCTCCATCTCCTCATAACCATTTCAGCCTGCAGTGCCAATCAGACGTTTACATCCACTCAGCATGAGCATGAATATCATGTTACTTTTGGACTTCATTTACATCTATTAAGAAACACACACACGGTTTATTAATTTTAAATGCACTAATTTGATTTTCTTTTGAACTTTCTCTAATACACACAATGGCAAAATAGATATTAGGTCAAATATGTGCATAAACCCTAAATATTAGAATAAATGCCTCTTAGCGTCTTGCAGCTCAAATAAATCAGCCAAATGAGTGATGCACTCATGCCGATAATGAGTGGATGTTAAACCACCGACCAGAACTATAAACATTCAAGTGTTGGTGCTTTCCACCAACCCATTGCGACAAAAACAGTTTATATCCTCTTGCGTTTCCATAGATATGTGCTTGGTTAAAGGAAAGAGCTGAAGTGAAAGTTTTTTAGAGTTTTTTCTCTAAAAGGTTTCCATAATCCATATCTTTGTCCTAACGATAGCCCCACAAATCCAACTTTTAAAATGTTCATTCAGTTTCAAATAAAAGGCGATCCACAGAGAACATTATGCAAACGTTCCCACTGACCGAGCAGCCCTGCTTGACGACAGCAAACCCTCCTCTGTAAAATCTGTGGAGCGCCCCTTTAAACTCTCACCTTTAGAGGAAAAATTGTTTCTTGTCCTGCTGACCTGCCTGCATCCCTCCAGCTATGATGGAACCAGCGTCGTTCCTCACTCTGATGGTTCCTTCAAATAAACCCCACAGATTCATATTAAGTGTCCAGTATGTAGAGTAAACCCCAGGCTACAGCTTGGTTCCCCTCCTCACCTGTGATGTATGTGTTCTCTGACAGACGTGTCGCGTGTCCACCTGTCCTCTAAAACACCTGTGCTTGTGGTGTCACCATTGTGAGACAACTGCCCTGTTTTCTTTATCATCATATGCTTCGTAAACATTAAAGATAAAGAGGTTCTTTTACATATAAAATGAAACCCTGTAAAAATGTTTCAGACCGTTATTTTATATATCTGTTTCCTTTTCTTTTTGTAAACTAAATAGTTAGGATTTATCTCTACCTGGTGGTCATCCCACAGCTTTCTGTAGATTGATCAATAAAGAATTGTTTTAGACTCTACTCTGCTCTGCTTCCTGTTTCAGTGCATATTTGCTGTCTGGATTCTTTAATACTCATAAGCTGCTATCACATCAGTTGGCAAGCTTTCTGAAATTCACACCTTGGCGCCTTCCTGGATGTTTACATTTGTTTTGATGTCTTTTAAGTATCTCGCAGCATCTGTTCCAGCGTTTGGGCCAGTAAAGAATATTACAACCATTCAGTTTCTTTATTTGCTCTTGTCAGAAGTGAAGCCATTTCTCTGCCAAGGTAACACAGACATTAAAGAGAAAATTTAGGTTCTATTAAAGGTTAATAAGCACATAGATTTTTTGGTGTCTTTAGTATTAATTCAGAACCCAGAAGCTAAAAGCTACATTTATAGGAAGAGGGACATTTCAAAGTAGCCTGAGACTACTTTAAAAAAACTGATTTCAAACAGAGTGATTTATAAGAAAGCCCGGTAACCCTTTATTTGAAGGGGTGTGCATGAGACTGACATGGCACCATCATAAATGTGACATAACATATGTTAAGAACATGCAGGAGTCTTTATGACTGGTTCTCATGAAGTGTCATTTGGTAAATATTGACACTTTTAATGCAAAGTTGCTTTAAAGGTTGGATTAAAAGTCCATTAAAAGTGCCAACTTTGAATTATTTGGTAAATAATGACATTTAATGCAAAGTTGGCATTTTCAGTGGACTTTTAATGCAACTTTTAGAGCAACGTTGCATTAAAAGTGTCATTACTTACCAAATGACACTTCATGGCAACAGTCATAGACATTCAGAATCTGCTGGAAATGTTGCAGTTTAGTACCGACTGCTGTGGCAGCACTGGTCCAGCGGACTCAAGCCAAAGTCCAGTACATAAAAATCTACTGTTAATAACAGAGAAGAGAATGTTGCATTGCTGTGAAAATGATGGAAATCAAATAGATTTCACTCACAAGCTGATCTCCTGCAGCTTCCCAGAAATTTGTGGTGAAATACAATCATGGCTACAATTTGTTTATTTACATGGAACTGGATTTCACAGAAAAGGGCATAAATGGAAAATCTCGATCAGGATGCATTTGGTGTATTTCTCATTTCTGTTTGTCCTCATTACCATTGCTCAATGTTTTTACTCAGCCAGACAAATAAAATATGAATATTCAGATACTTAAAGGGCAATGTTGGAAAAATTTTGCTAAAAGGTCAGAAGGCAGAGTGTTGGGAAGAGCAAAACTTTCCTAAAGAGACAGAAGTCCAATTTCAAGGCATTAAATTACAAAGTCAGACCTTATTTATTAATCACATTTGCATTATTTAGCATTTTTATAACAACTGAAAATAACATAGCTACTTCACTGTGCTATAAAATGTCTCTATGTGGCTGAAAAAAATTAATGCTGTTCCTTTAAATGCTGATGATTTTCTGTGGTTTACAACATGGAAAAATGAGAACGAAGGATGCCAAAAAGAGAACGATCTGCACTTAGAAAATCTTGATCTTGCAAACAGAGAAGAAAAACAAATGAAACTTTAATTTGGAGAAGGTTCTTCAAGAAAAGATGCAACGAGCCACGGAAAGAAATGTCCAAGCACAGAAAATCCCTTTTCACCAGCTTAAAGGCTCAACCAAGTCAATAGCTATTAACTGCATTCTTGGCTCTCTGAGGTCCGTTTCTGCATTATTGAACATGCAGTGCTTATCGGTTAAAAAGCCACATTAAGCTACTAATTAGTCGATTGTATTTCTCCCTCCTTGGGGATGCAGGAAGCGTAGAAATGCACATTCAGCAGAACTGAGAGCAGAAAGCAGCATGGCAAGACTTCATCTGCTGAAGCCTGAACAGTCAGTGTTAAGTCTTCATGGGACTTTAACTTAATGGTTACATGTCTGACGGTTTCATTATTTTCAGGAACCCAGACAGAAAATGTAAAGAAAAAAAAATTAATAATTCAGCATGTTCTTATTTTGCAATATGGGACTATTGCATCAACACCAAAATAGATTAACTGATTTTACTTTCGAAGATATATGCAGAGATTATTGATAAATGGACAATGGAGTATAATGGATATGAATAAAAAATAACAACTTAAGAAAATGCAGACTTTTTCTCTAAAGTTTGGAGGAGAAAGTGTTATTTCAAGATACATAATTTGAGGTCAGACACAGATGTTGGATGAGAAGATCACGCCACTCTTATTAGGCCCACTGTTTTATCAAGTTGACTCCAGGCAAGTTCTTTAAAGTTCCTCATCTATCCCTTTAGTTCTTGTTTGTCCAGGTGGTCAGCAGCACAGGACCACCACAGGGAACCTTTCTCTCACCATGACTTTTCACTCTGTACACTGAAGACTTCCAGATTCTTGACATCCAGCGGAATACCCAGAAGACTCAGTCGTTGGAGGTACAGAGAGCTGGTGGACCGCTTTATGACACGATGTGGACACAATCACCTCTTTAATATCTAATTAAAAATCACCTTTCTGGGTTGTAAATGTCAACCTTTTGTTCATTGAATGAATGATTGAAGGTTTTAAAACAAAGCTAATGAATGGCTGAATTAATACATTTTGCTTCACCGTCTGTTATTTATTGACTTATTCACACCTTCATAGCAAGAACCATCATGCAACTGGGACTATTTAGGGACTAAAATGATTTCCATTAGCTTACTAGCTGTTGTCATCTCCTGTGCAGATTTTCGTTTTTATAAGTCTTATGCCGACGTAAAAAGAGGCGTTGAAAACAGGAAAATAATGATGTGTGTGTGGGAACCCAAAGTGAGTGAGGAGGACAAGCTGCAGACAAAACATGGAGTCCTTTGGTTAAAGTGCTTGTTTGAGGTGAGCCTGACATGTTCCTGTTTTAACGAGAGTCTTGATCCTCTAGCTGGAGGAAGCATCAGATTCTGTTAGATTGTGGTCATTTGCATTTTTCTCCTGAATGTGTTGTATTTACCGCAGCAGGAGCTGAGTTACTGTTGACTTTCTGGGGGAGAACTGTTAAATGAACATCAGCAAACAAAAGGCGGAGCAATTTGCAACCCCGTTTTCCCTCCCTTAGCATGTACACAAGATTAAAAGTCACTGAGACAAAATTTAAAATGCTGTAACGGTCTGAACCTCCCGGCGAACTGGCAGGCCCATTTCCATCTTCCTGTTGGTTCAATATATTATTTCTTTTGCTTCAAACTGGCTGAGTTACTGTCTTTGCATAATGATGAGCGACTTACAAAGGAGTTCTTAAAATCGCATGTTGCTTCGTTTGTGCGTATTGTTTGGGAGCAGAAGTGGATTGAAAGAAAAAAAGGCAATGAAGCATTTTAATGTCACTTGGCTTTTATTCACATTTCATATTCCTGTCTAATTGATTCCACTAAACTCTTGAAATGGTCCCAATCTCCTCATTCCAACCAGTAAAAACAGAAGATAAGACCAAAGCCATCGCAAATAATATTAATAATATTAATAATAATAATAATAAAAGCAGCATTGAAGTAACAAGTTTGTCTCCCTTCATCGTCAGCATCGTTCTAACAAATTCAACCTGAATGTCACAAACACACAGCTAGCTTGTGATAAATAAACCCCGTCCATCCTTTCATTGTCAGATGGAAAAGGTTTTAAACTGAACAACACAAATAAAGTTGAAAAAGTGACTCAAGCCATTTTTAAGGAAGTAGAAATCGATTGGTCTTGTGGACTGGTCGTCTATATTCTGTGCGGATCCAGCAGCACCTGCTGCGCCTCTACATCCGGGTCCCGAGGTCCTGCTACGGCCTCTCTTATAGATCCAGTCTAACTCTGGTCTCCTAAGAAGTGAAAGCAGTCGCGTGGAGAGCTGACACACACGCTGCTTGCTACCAAGTGAGCTACAGCGGGGTGCTACAAACAACAGCCGCCGTCTCTTTGCGCGGCCCGCAGGCGCAGGTTGCGCGGCCCGCAGGGGCATCTCTAAGACCGACGGCTTCCACCGAAATAACTTTGGTTGTGATTTGACATTGTTGTAAATGGATTAGTGTCACGTTAAGAATGATTTTCAAAGAAAGGAAAGACTAGCCAAAACAAAAGGTGGATTTCTTCTAGCTGATCGAGAAATGAAGCCCCTTTCAGACGTGTTTCGGAAGGAAAAGTCAAATTTACCTCAACGCTTGGATCTTCTGTCTTATTTCATAGTATTTCTTCCACGGCTGCATAGTGTGAATTAAATTCAGTCAATGACTGCTTCTGTAAAATAGAAGCCTCATTTGAACTTTGCCTAAGTTTTATTCAGTAACTTAGAGGTTATTTAGTTATGCACTGACAGGATGCTGAAAACATTACCTTTGTGTTTGTGTTGTGCACAAATGGATTAAAACAAGTACATTAAAGTTAAATGAAACTTTTGAAAACTTTGGACTTACTGTTTTTCACACAATGGACAGAGCGCAGCATGTAACGTAGAGACGTTGTTTATGTGAAGTGTACCCTCTGTGAAGAAAGAAACTTGAACAAAGAGTCACTTTTGAATTTTTAACCAACTTCAAACACATTTATCTAAGCAACAAGCACAGAAGGTAAATAAACAGGTAAACAGGCTGCAAAGATCAGCTTGTAAATGCTGCAAGATGGCATAACCTTTATGCCCGTAAAGACAATGATCTGTCTAATTTTAAAGATGTCCTTAAGTCAAAAGAAGGAACATGAATTAGATATTGATATAAGTTTGCATTTCGTTGGATCTTTATTCAGAATGGTTATTTGGGGAACTATGAACATGTTTTATTGTAGTTTTAACCTGTAATAGCCAAACTTAGGTCAGGTTCTTCTAAGGGGAACTTTTCACAATACTGCAAATTAACCATCACATCTGTTTAATATAAAAATATATCAATCAGAAATTCAACTAAAAAGTAATTAAAGAGTCGCCAATTGTGAGAAATCAGAACTAGTTCTGGTTTTATAATTTAATGTCACTCCATGTTCTCATGCTGATGAGTCAATTCAGAATGTTTTAAGTTAAAGTGTTACAAAGAAGGATTAAGAAGAGTGCGATAAACAGACTAAATGTCTGAAAGAGGCTTCATTCTCTTCAGATAATGATGTATTGTGCGGATCTGTGCACACACCTCCCCGATGTGTGTTGATGTAATCTGTCTGCAGTGTGAGCTGATGGGCAGGCCTGGGGTCAGTCACATAAATACAACATCAGTGCTAAAAATCCTTTTGGACATTTTTGATTCTGCCGCCGGCCACCTGTGCCAGTGTGGATTATGAACAGACATCAGCTGCAATGATATGGTCAGTGAAAGTATGTCAGAAAGGCCTCCATGGATGGGATTAGTGTGCTTACTTTCTCCTGTTTTTTTTTTGTTGTTGTTACTATTCTCACCACTAGATGGCGATGTTTTAACAGCGCTGTGCCATCAGAGGATGTGCTTTCAGTCTGGATGAAAGAGACACTGATGTGACGCTGTCATCAATAATTTATTTCAAGTCTAAAACCAAAAAAGCAGCCTAAAAGAAAAAAAAGAAAAGAAAAAGAAGCTGGTGTGGTCCGATTGTTGCCTGAATTCCCTCTCCTCCTCCCCCCGTTCATCTGCCTTCATCCTTATCCGTCCTTGTACGGATTCATGAGAGCTGCGGTGCTCCAGTGTGGACGTTCTTCAATCAATCATCCCCTCTGTGCGGCCTCAGGTTCACCCTTTCATCGTCCATCTGCAGAATCTCTGGTGGCCTGCTCCGTGTCCTTGTTGTCCCAGTAGGATCTGCCCGTGTCAGTCACTGGTACTGGAGGTAATTTTTGAGGGACTGGGGCAGAGGGAGGCTCTCGATTTCCTTGAGCCGTTCCCGACCCAACGCCAGGCGGGCCGCACGCCGACACAGGTCCATGAGCGGCAGGGGCTCAGCTGAGGAGAGCGAAGAACAGAAAGGGTTAGAGAAGCGACATCAAATTGTCTTTTCAAACATTTACAGCGTGAATGAAAGACAAACACAACGGTTCTATAATTATTTACATGCATTACTTGATGACACATGTTGCAAATGACAACATTATCAACATGTGTGGCGCACTAACTGGATCATTAGTGAAAACAAAAGCAGACCAATGTTCCCCCCCCATCCCAGATGATCGCTGCCATTTCAGAGGAAATGTTAGCGAGGTAACAGATGCTACAGGCTGCAGCACAACATTAACAGAGGAGGCAGGATGCTGCATCATGAGAAACTGGCTGAAATATGGCCCAGTATGCAAATACCTATAAAAATTATTCACTCCTCGTGAAGGATTTCACACTTTGTCACAGCCAGAGAGTAAATAATATTTTTCCGGGACCAACGCAAAGTAATAGATTGTAAAGTGGAAGGAAGTGGTCAAAGTTATGAAAATAAAGTCTAAAGTTAATTTTAAGAGCTGAAAAAATAGTTTTGCTAATGATCAATTGAATAAAAAAAATGTGAAACTGGAATATAGAGACTTAAAAAGATTTCACTGATTTGTATCAAAAATAAAAACTACAAAGAAATCACCTCACCACCATTTTAGGTTGATATCCAGACATTTCCAGTGCTTATGAAAAGAGAAATTATAAGCAGTGATATAAAATCACTGTTTATGTCTAAACTATACACGTTTATTTTAACAGCTTTGTGGGATTTACTTGAAACCAAACTAAAGTGGTTATTCTGCATGGCTTCTCTTTCTCAGCCCCATATTTGTTTATGGAGTTAAAAGGAGAATAAAAAGTAGACAGTGTGTGGATCTCCTTTGAGAGGACATCTGTGTCTTAAAAACTCAAACCCGCTTTAAAAATGATGCCGAAGCAGAGACAGCCCATCAGTCCCTGCCACTCTCACTGAGGACACCCACACAGTGCCGTCACCTGTTGTAACTCTGGACGTCCTCTACCGCCTGCCCCTGAAGCTGCAGCGCTCTCTGCACGCATGTGTTCAAGGTTAAACCCACAGGATAAAAGACAGCCCACCCTCCACACACACACATTCAGAGTCGCAACACATAATCCACCCATCATGAACGCGTGTCCTTGCACTGTCACTGTCACATTAAAGCTCACCAACTCAGAAAAGGCACAGCTCCCCACTTGTGGACAGTCAGTAGTTTCTGTCTGCTTTGCCCTCTGTTTGACTCAGGATGACGCTTTCATCCTGGGAACCACATTTATATCAAAACTATAGACGAAGCTACTGATAAATAAAAGATTTGGTCCTGCGGCCATGTGTGGTGCGTTCAATTTTGCTCACGATGGGAACGCAGTCAAATTGTTTTTGCTGGACCAACTGCCTCAAGAGTAAAAAGTATGTCATCTCATTAACGAGAAGTATTTCATCTGCAAAGGTGCAAGATCTTAGCATTTTATACTTGATGAAAAAAGTTTTTAAAGAAACACAAACAGCAAAACTCGATCATTCTTGTATACAAAGTAAAAAACTATTTTATCTGTCTTTTAAATAAAATCCCAACACAAATCTTTTGCTATATTTCAAAGATTACTGTTTATTTACTCAAAGTATGGAAATAAAGAGCATCATTTTTTTGTCAATATAGTGGAGAAATATGCATCTGCTGCTGATTTTTGATACGAATATTGATAGAAAATGATCCCTCAGTTTGGGAATCAACCCGACCAAAGCTTTGGGAGATGCTTGATGCTGAAATCTATGAATCACAGCTTCAACCTCATTCAAATCCTTACACTTGCCTATTTATCAATTAATTATGATGGACAAATGTTCACTTGCTGACTAACATGCCTCACACCCACTACCAGGCGATATGAAGACAGGATAGTAAATGCAGCTGTCGGTGGTCATAATCTTATGCCTGATCGGTGCAGTAACCAGGACATGACAGGAGCTGAACTGTTAAGTTTGGTCTGAAATAAAAACCTTTTTAGACACGCCAGCATGCTTCACATGAAGCTGAATTATAATGTAACAAGCGTTATTTTACACAATGAGAACAGCATGCAGTGGACTTTGCTGTGTTCTCATTCTGAAAGCTGATGAAGAACAAAACAGCCTCCAAATAGACCAGAGATGCTAAGCTGGCTTTAGTGCCTTGCTGGCCAGAGACCAGCGAGGAACAGAGTGTTTACCGACACCTGCTCGCGATTAATGCCCCTTTTTGTTCCAACAGCGTAACATAATGCAGATAATTTGCTTTGCGTAAAAGTATCTCTTCACAAACAATCTTTAGGGACGACTGAATCCAAACCAAATATACTGAAAAAAACAACAACATTTAATCGTCACAACAAAACAGGTTGAAAACTGACAAAGACAGATACAGTTTCTGCAAGGCTTATTTTAGTTCAGGCATAAGTGGCTAATTACCTCTTTTGGAGAAAGAAAAGCCAATTTCTTGTCCTGATTTGTAGCTGGAAGCTCCTGTGTGAGTGCAGGAGACTTATTAAGCTGCAGTAGACTGGAGCTGGGAACTTCCATTTGCTGCTAGAGACGCTACAACAATTTTTTAATCACACGGAGCTAACTGCAAGGGTATATGTATGTGTGCATGCGTGTGTACGTGTGTGTGCACTTGTCAAAAGAAGCAATTTAACAGCAAATCCAATTAATTTGAGTGTGCTTGGAGGCTCTTCAGCGTAGTTTCTGTTATGTAGAGGCGGTCTGAGCAGACAGCTGTGTGGCTGCTATCAGGAGGGAGCCAGTGTCTTCTGTGTCTCCTGCTTTTTACTCTCTCTCTCTCTCTCTGGAGAAAACACTGAAAATGTAAAATATTACCAGAGAGAAGTAGACTGAAAATGAAAAGATTCACAAGCTGTAACTCCCACCTCGCAAAATAGAAACTTAAAATCAAAGGAGCTCCAGAAGTTCAAGACTCATCAGGTTTACTTTCAGAGATTTCATTTAATGCACCTCATTAGTCATGCCTGTGGAGACGCTAAGGTATCCTAGCGTAACTTTTGGGTCACTTACATATTATTTGTCCACTAAACGTTGCGTAATTTGAAGTTTAAGAGGTTTACAGCCTTTTTGTGACCTTTCTTCATTAGAGATACACCAGATCTGATACACAGGAGGAGACAATCTGATTTTAATCGTAATCAAACACTTAACCTGGTCCAACCAGTGATTAGCTAGCTGGAAACTAAAAATGTTATCTGTTTTCTAACTACTGAACGACCCAAAGCTAAATGCTAGCAGCATTTAGCTAACAGAAAACTCAGTTAGCCATTTATCATTGAGGTGTTCAGAAAGACGTTAGAGGAAGCCATTTTGAATGGATGGCGTATATAATAATTGAACATCTTTTCAAGTGCGATTTGAGTTGAAAAAGAGTAAATTAAATCTATTTTAATTATTATTATTTTATTTATTTATTAAGAAATTCAGGCTAAAACCATATTTTGCTATAAATGTTTTATGGCTGATGAGTTCTAGTTTAAATTTATGCAAAAAGGGGGGGAAAGTTTCCTGTTATTAATAAAGGAGAAATCAAAACAAGTTAAAATCTCTTTCAGCAAGTCAGAGCTTTGCAAAATCTTCAATCAGAAATTGGCCACAAACTCCCAGCTGAGTTCATCCCTGGTCTTAACTGTTTCAAAGCCCAGGCTTCAGCCCGAGTACTGCAGAGTGTTTGTGTATACAGTTCCAGCTCGAGATGACTGCATTGCTCTATAAATGGCAAACTGAATAAAAGCTCTTCATTAATCATCAGCTGCCTTCAGATATGGCCTTGTATTTCATGATAACTCTAATTTGCTGGGCTTAATAACTTCCACAGAAACGCCAAAACAAATCAAGGCAGAAACCAAATCACTTAAAGACTCTGACTCCATCGTGTTTGATTCTATAAGTTCATCCTTAAGTGAGAAAAGGTAATAAGACGATAATAAAACTGTGGATCATCAGCCACTGGGTCATTTGCATCTGCGCCATTACGCTTTCAAAGTGGAAGGGCTCCATATCGCAGAACGATTAGTAGTTCAGAAAAAGACAGTCATGCAGTTTCCAATACATTAAGCAAGCTTCTATTGAAGACGCATTTAGCTGCTAAACTAGCTTAGTCAGACTTTAATTGTTTCTTAACAGCAATTTTCAAAGAACAGGCAAACAATTCTCATGTTTTTAGCTGGACTAATACTCTAATGCAAGTAAAAAGAAAAGAGGGAAACTTTTCTCTTTCTTTTTTTTCAGGTTCTCCCTGTTGTTGAGAATGCCAAGAACCAAACCAGCAACTTGTTTTTTTCAAAAGGAATCCCTTCAAATTTCAAAACATCAAGGTGAATTCTGGGAGAGTCGGCCCGTCATAATGAGGAACTTCTGTCTGATCACGCATCTTTCTATGAATATGAACCGAGACCCCTGATCTGCTGCAGCGGGAACAACGAGTCATATGGCAACGCAATGTGACACGACGCCTGTAATGAGATGCAGCACCGAGTGGAGAAGAGCCCGATTTATAGTCAGTGGAAAATGGTAATGGGAGTGAGGGCAAAAAATGGCAAGAGCAACATCTCTTTTTAATGATGGATGTAAAAACTAACCTGAGGGGAACACCGGAAGAGAAAGAAAAGCCAGCAAAGGTACAAGTTTCAAGGAGGGAAAAAAGTTCAGAGAAAGAAGAAAGGCTTTTTTTGCTCAGAGGAGAACAAAATGAGATTTTTCAGATGCTTATATATATATGGAAACAACATGTCTAGTACGTTTAGAGGCTTTGTTGCAGCTGCCTCTTATTTGTGAACCTGAACACAAGAGAAAGGGATCATCAACTTCTCTGCTGTACAGCTGACTGGATCTAATTAACTCTGCTATGTTAGTGAGGAAAACTGGCTGTGAAGTTTTATTCTAGTTAAAGTGGAAGTTAGAGAGTCTAAGTAGTTATATTTAAATAATACTGCAGTTGTGTGTGTAAATGACTGTAAATCCGCACATTAAATCTGACTGGACTGAAACAAAAATCATAAATCAGTTCCTTTAAACTTTTTAAAGTATTATGACTTACTATTTTACATACTGCTTCTATGAGCTTGTTATGGTCAGAAGCATTAATAAATCCTGCTGTAAAGAAAACCTGCAGGATTCATTTAGTGGCCAAAATATGTAAAGAAATTCACAAAGGGTGTCGAAATCATATGAGAAGAAAGTTTCCCTCAAAACTGAAAACCGTTTATCACGCTATCCAGCATGTCAAATCCAACTTTCTGAATAAGGTCAAAGTTTTTCCCTTCTCAGATATAGAGAAATGGTTGAATTATTGTCCATTCAACGATGAGGTTTGTTTCTGACAGGAAAAAAGTGATAAATTAATGGAAAAGGAACATTAGTAAAAAAAAAAATGCCTCCCCACCATCACCCTAATATTTAGCTCAAGTCTGCTTTCTAACTGAGCCACTCCAAAAAATTAATATTGGATGTTGGTCCAAAGAAATAAATGAAAGGACTATTTTAAAGCTAAAACTGTGGGGGGTATTAATAATTTTGATCTTGCATTTATGTTCTCCATCACCCGTGTTGTAGATGTCCCTGAATATACAGAAAAAGCTGCAGAAACAATGACGCCATTGTAATGTTTGCTACTTCACATTTCATATATTTCTCACTCTTTTGTCAAGAATATAAATGAGTTGGTGGAGGAAATATATCTCCACTCAAGACGGCTAAACCATCCAGATATGAAGGGATAAAATGTTATTTTCCATTTAACTCAACCAACAGGGAAATTAGAAAAGGTAAACTATGATTCTAACTTGCCTTCGTAAGCTATTTGACAACTTTCTGTTTGTGCTGAGTTATGAATATGACTGCAGTTCAATAATAGAGACGAGTTGAGGGAGATCCAGACTTAATCAGGCCCAAATCTATTAAAACACCACTCTGTTTTTAATGGAGTCTGTTACGTGTATCATAGATCAGTTTTAGAAAGATCCAACATTATTCACACATGACGCATCATTAGTAATAATTCATACTGGAAACATAATTTTTCTGCAAACCAAATAGAACAAAATAAAGTAAAATCCCACTGTTGTAAATAAGAAAAAGATGTTGTGATCACATGTTGGAATTAGCCTCAAATTTGAATTTCTAAAACTGATGTCTGCAAAGTCTATGTAAATGAGTCTGGATTTAAAAGAGTGCTTGCAGACCACAAGGCGCTGCTGCTGCTGGCTGATTGACAGGTAACATGGTCCCAACAAGAGGCCCGTCAGCCGAAACAATGGAAGGGATTAGAAAACGTCATTGTCAAGGTGGCAAAAGATGCTGGTTTCTCTCAGTCAGCTGCGTCTAAAATTTGGAGCAGGACCAAACAAAATGGGAAGGTTCTAGAAGGGAAGCGTCCAAGCAGACCGATGGAGACAACAAAGTGTCGGGAAAGAAAATGAAATTTTTAAAAGAGAAAGAAAAGGAAAAGAAAATATGCAGAAACAGGAGTCAGTGTTTGTGAGCAAACTGCAGAAACTCAGCTGCAGAAAATGTAGTGAGAAGTAAACTGATCTCAACTTTGGAGGACACGCTTTAACCCCGCTGGGCGATCTCTCATTCTGCACCAGCCTAAGACATGTGATATGAAATCACATTGGATATCTTAGAAGAAAATGATCTTTTCTTCTTTTTCTTTACTCTCAAGTCTTCCTTTCTCCTTTCGCTTCCTCTTCATCTCATCTGTTACTCTAAACTTTCATTTTCTACCTTTGTGGGGGGTTGTTTAGTGCTACATAAATAAACCTGGTAGGGACTCCTCCATCAACAAAACCCTGCTGTTGCTTTTTAAAGTTCTTCCTTTTTACTCTAAAAATCTGGAGCATTAATCACCTAGCATAGTTTTTTTTTTTAAATTTACCCAAATTGAGGAAAAAACACTACCTTAATCTCTACCTTAATCTCTGCCCCTTAATCTAATAAGGGGCATAAAAACACATCTCTGTTTAGCTTGATGACAATGCAGGCATTATCCTGTTAGCTATGAAAGTGCTTTCTAAGCCTGAGAGGTTGAAGAATTAACAGGGCCGTGTAATCCCTTAATCCTTTAATTAAAGTCAATATTATTTTAAAATGGGGAGAAAACTGCAGTTTTAGGGTTTCCTTATGTTGTTCCAAGGTACTGACCTTTGTTTATAACCTTCTGCATGCAGTAAAGGTTACAACTAGCAGCAGGTCAATAGTCCAAACAGCATGACACATATCACACCTGTTAACACAATGTCAGTCCACTGACCCATCGCAGTGTTTTCCAGTTAACAGGAAATATGCACAGAAACAAATATTTGCACAAAAGGAAATCCACAAGTCTGTCTCGCAACCATGATGACAGCTAGCAACGCAGATGCAAAGAGCACAAACAAATACAAGCTCACGAACACAGGAAATCAAAACAGGAACACACACACTCGCTACAGGAACCTGAAAACTTCACGCAAACGCATCAATCTTATTATTAACATGATTTAGTTGATAAAAAATTTAATCCAATAGCACTCATATGAAGATGTGTGCCAAGTCTGAGTAATGGTGACAGAAATAAATACTAATTGTGTTGAGAAAGATATGAAAAGTCACTTGGAAAAGCTGTTAGTTTTTATCTTTTGTTGACTGGAAAAGGATAATTTTCAGCTCTACTGATCCTAAATGCTTTTTGTTTGATTGGTGCAATCAGGTCACAGTGCCAAGTTTCCAAAGTGTGGAACTCATTACAGACATTTAAAGATACAAAGGCAAATGAGACCAGTTAGCAGTGATCGTCCACAGTTGATGGTGTCATCCAGGACATGTTATTGTCTCTGCTACTCAGACGTTGAGCTGTTTTAGTTTTCCTTTAGGACGGGTAAAGTATGGGCTGCCCAGTGGTGCAGCTGGTAGAGCTGTTGCCTTGCAGCAAGAAGTTTCTGGGTTCGATTCCCAGCCCGGGTCTTTCTGCATGGAGTTTGCATGTTCTCCCTATGCATGCGTGGGTTCTCTCCGGGTACTCCGGCTTCCTCCCACAGTCCAAAAACATGACTGTCAGGTTAATTGGCCTCTCTAAATTGTCCCTAGGTGTGAGTGTGTGTGTGCATGGTTGTTTGTCCTGTGTGTCTTTGTGTTGCCCTGCGACAGACTGGGTGACCCCGCCTCTTGCCCGAAACGATAGCTGGAGATAAGCACCAGCAACCCTCCCGACCCCAGTAAGGGACAAGGGTGTAGGAAAATGGATGGATGGATGGATGGATGGACGGGTAAAGTATTTTTAATGTGATTGATTTTTTTCTGTATTTAAAAGAGTAAAGGCTGTTTTGCAGTGACAATGAGCGCTCATAGCATGAAGGATTAAACAAAATACTTTGAACACTGCTGATTACAGTATTTATAGTTAAAGTGATACTGGCACTACATCTCCAATCAGTGCGTCTCCAAAGTTATTTGGTTGTTTAGTCAAAATTTGGGAGGGAACAAGTACTGATGCATCATTTAACACTTTAATTAGTGGAAGTTGAAATTATAAACACCCAGAAGTACTGCAGACTTGAAACTTGGCAGGGAATAATGATTTCCTCTTTCCCCTAAAGTTAAAAGTCAGATGTAAATGGTGTTAGAGGGGACTTTCTTCAGTGTGTCAACATCAAAGCCTTCTGAAATACACATTTAAACATCTCTCTGCCTCCGTTTGACGCGTATCCTGGGAATCATGAAAAAGACGCAGCAGTTACTCCTCATAGATCAATGAGAGAGGCAGAAAAAGATATTTAAACCTCACTTGAAAAAAAAGCCATCTGAGCCGAGGCAGGGATTAGTCGATGGTATGTCTTCACTCTTTTGAGCACAGTTCTCTCTTTTTCAGGCGCACTGGAAACTCATCTCTGTCCAACACCAACGTCCTTCACAGCCACAGTCCGCATTAATCAGAAATGGTACTGCGTCTTCTTCCGTGCTTTATTATACAACACCACAAAATGCTTGGCACAGAGGCCCTTGAGGAAGCCGCTGTGCAGAACTGATGAAGTAATGGAGGATTTCTCAAAAAATCCTTTTGTACTTAAAGAAGGATGCAGCCACATGAGGGAGGTCTGATGGATGCAAACAAAGACCGCCTCACACAGATTTAAAAGGAGCACTCTTCTCTCAAGTCAAAACTACACATTCGAAATATTTCAACAAAACCAATGGTAGCACTTAAAAATATGACTAATGTGTTCGCGTCCACATTAGTGTCACACAGGGAGGTGGGCACTGTGGGCAGATCTGGCTACTGTCGAGACGAGCGATGGCGGTAATACAAGGTGTTTCTTTTTAAAGCTCTGTTCTCTCTTTACCGTGCAGAATTACTGTAAATCCGATGTGCGCCGTCTCCTCTGGGAGGAGAGGAGATAAGAGGAACAGGAGGAGGCAAGATGTGAAAGAGAGGTGGAAAAATAATGGTGGCAGGGGAGGAGGACGGGCTACGGAGGAGCAGCAAATGGCTGAGACGATGAAGAGGAGAGCGATGTGAAGAGGTCAATGGAGCAGAGAGGTGGAGGGAGTTAAAGAAGAGCTACATAGGAGAGGTGGCACCACTGTCCTTCAGTCCGATCTGCAAACCCATTGCAGTTTTCTGGCGATCAACCAGAAAACTGTAAAGGTTTGTTATAAGGATTCCACTCCGAACTACATGAAGCCTCGTTTTAGCATATATGTGCATATAAACTCTGCAGAAATGCTTTTTCTAGTCAACGGACAAAGAGTTGATAAAGGCAGAGTGGCTAAAGGGAAAACACGAAAGACCAGAACGAAAAATGTTGCTAAAGTCACGCAAGAGGTCATGAAAAGACAGCTGTGGCTCTTCTATAGAAGGTCTTTTAGAAAGAAGACGGGACAATGTCCCCCCACAAACACGTGCGCACACACAGACATAAGCTTTCTCACGTGCAGACATGCAGCAGGCGAGCCTCTGCCACCGACCTGACAGACAGACTGAGATAAAAAGCCAGCTGATCCGTCAGCAGCTTTATGTGTCAGGTCAGGCTTTGTGTGTGTGTCTGTATTTGTATATGAGTAAGGACATTTTCCTGATCCTCTGTTTTTTTTCCAATTGTACTGAGCTCTACTAGTTAGGTTTGGGGATAGGGTTAGGAATGTCCTATGGTCAAGGTTAAGGGTAGGCATCAATACAGTTCATAAAATTCACTACAAAGTCCTCAGATTGATAGAGATAAAATGGTGCATTTGTGTGTGTGTGTTTGTGAGAGAGTAGCTTTTTCTCCAGACACTAAAGCACCAAAACAATTATCACAGGTACACAAAGCTGTTTTAGGATGATATCAGCAGCTTTGCACTTCAGAGAAGTGATGTGTCATAATGAGTAATGTTCATCTCTGCATCCAACTATGTTAGAGCTTATCACAGAATGCAACAAGCTTATACTTGATGGCAGGTTGATTTCCTTGAAGTCAGGATTAGACGTGTTAGACAGGGCTGAGTCTATCTGACAAAACACCTGAATCTAAACACATGAGGCAAATGTAGTTATTCTGGCTGCGAGAGAGTGAGAGAGAGCTAAGCGTTTGGTGGATAACAGGAAAGTTGTGTTATTGTTTGGAGCCTTCAACCTCTGTGTTATAAAACCTGCAGGAATTGGGAATATTGGCACACTTTAGAAATCTCAGAGTAAAGTGAAGACCTGGATTCACTACAATCAGATTGATGACAAATAATTTTCTATACTTTGAACTTAACACCATCAAGCACAATAATATGACTACCTGCCTTACCTGCTGATATTGATGCTGGCAGTGGGCTTGCATTTTGTTGTGAACGACAATTACAGTGTCATGTAGGACAAATGTGATTTGATTTACCTAAAAAACGAAAAATTGTGAGCAGAAGATTAAAGATATGCCAGAAGTCTGAAGTAAATCTCTGCAAAATGAGGCGGATGAGTCATGTCAAGTAAAAGATATGAATTCCAGAAGGCAGGTATGAATCACTCCTTCCTCTCAGGCATCACGGTCATTACTTCTTCGCCGTTCACCACTTCTATAATTGATGAATCAATGAGGAGCACACCTGAAACCACTAAAGGCTATGTTCACACATTTCATTCCTAATAACGACGGCTTCCTCTTCCACCAGTCTCATGATAACTACAGATTGTGCTGGTGCGCTGGGGTCTGATTTGTTGTGCGGAGGCCAGGGGAGAGTTTCTGACATCAGAAGAGGCAGAGCTGATGCAGCTGTTGATGCCTTCACTGCTGGACAGCATTAGGGGTCTAGTACAGGCACAGGCGTGGAGGTCAACCAAGGAAAAGGAAACAGCTGCTGAGAGTCCCGTCTTAATATGACGTTTGAGAAGCGGAGAAGTGGGTCAGATCAAAGTAATGGTGGTGAGAAGAAGCAGGCGAGAGAGCTATGGAGTAAGGAGAACATGCTGCAAGGGAGTGAAGTGATAGTACCTCTCCTTTCACATGTACAAAGGCTGAAGGAGGAACGGAGCTGCAGAGAACAGCAGCTAAAAGAGGCTGGAGGCGCACATATATGTGGGAAGGGGAAAAAACTGAACACTAATGATACAAACAAGTGGAGCCAGAACACAGATAGAGGCTGGAGGCTGAAGAGCGACAACCAAGCCTGAAGAAGGAGACTGATGATGAAGAAGGAGCATGTGGAGCTGAAGATAAAGACAGAGGAACACTGAGAACAGGATGTTATAGCAGAGCTTGGGAGGCTTAGAGGCAAAGAGGACAGGTGGGAAACATGCTGCAGGTCAGAAAGGGGAAAACAAAAGATCTGTAATAGAGGTGGAGAGTGACAGAACAAAGAGACTCACAGGAACGAAGTTAAAAGGAGTAAAGAGTTAATCCTAAATACACGCCTAAGAGCTTGAATTTTATATTTCTGCTGAAGAAGTCACTATTTTAGGTTTAGATTGTTAGAATGTGATATAAAATGTTTCTGACCCCACCTTTGATTTTTGAAGTCAGAAAACAAAAGCATATTGCTGCATCCCAGAGCTCTTTAGCGGTAAATCAGCAGCAACAAAAACAAGAGAACAACTGAGGCTCCTAAAATAGAGCTTCAGAGGCCACCTGAAAGAGTTTTACTCGTGTTCAACAGGGACCCCTTCTGTCACTTCCCAACATCATATACCAAAAGCAGCTTTAGGAAACACACGTCACTGCTGAAAGCATGCAGACTAGCAGCAATTTGAGTATTCACCTCTTGAGATTTTCTGTCACACAGAAATGTTTTAGACGTTTCAAAAGAGTTTAGTATGACAGAAAGATAACCTAAGTACACGCAAAAGGCTTCAAATGATGATTTCATTTATTCATAGAAAAAAAAGGTTAATCCAAACCAACTTTGCCTTGTTGCTCTGGTTTAGTCTGCCTCATTAATTCTGCTCACTATCGGAAAATCCTGAAGGGAAATACCTGCGCAGAGCTGGAAGATATTAGAAAATCTAGCGATGGTGGTAAAATTGTTGAATATTGTAATGAAATCAATTGCAATATGTGCCTATTTTCTTCCTTCCTCTCTGCCATCTGTTCTTCCTAGATTCTGTGACTTTTAACCTTTAGGGCAATGTCCTTTGTGTGCAGTGTGAGCCTCTGCTACACTGAGACTGTCCAATTGGATTAATATTCCATCCGCATGTCAAAAGCAAGTTCATAACACTAGGAATATTTCAACCAAAAGTTATTGATCGGTCCCTTTCAATATGAGTATTGCACTCACTAATATTGTGATGATGATATACTGTATATGAGCTATTCTGTGCTTAAGTCCAGACATCAGCTTGGTATCTTAAAACCAAGCATGTATGATGATCCAAAAACACACCACCAGGTGCCCCTCATAATCATATTCAAAACAACTCATCAAAAGAAGTGAAGGTTCTGATTTGGCCTATTTAAAGTACAGTCTTGTACCCAATTATGCTTGTTTGGCATCACTGTAAACGGGACGCTCTTGCAAAAAATCTTTCCACGGTCACTGAATTGACACATTTCTGCAAAACAAAAAAATAAAAAATAAAAAAATAAAAAAGACAGTGGGGCTATATCTCTCCACAGTGACGTCAGAGACTCATTGATAGTTATGGGCAACAATTTCTGATTTTGAGGGGGGAAAAAAAGACTTCTTTTACATTTTCAGAGAAAACAAGACAGCTGTTGACATTATGCTCACCCGTTCTACTTCTGGATATTTAAATTGTAGATATAAAGCAGGTTTTTATCAACTGAGACTGTTTGTTTCACTGTGTAAAAACTGTGTAGTCATTTGCCTTCAGACTCTCACTGCGTCTCCTCGAACGAAAAGAAAACTGCTAATCCTCCTCTCTGGCTCGCTGTCAAGATGCAACACAAGGTCAGTCATGTTGTAACCACCCTGAGCTCAGGAAGTCGGCCAGGATCAGAGGAGTCTGCTTCAAACTCGCATAATCAGAACAAAATCTCTTCATCCCTCACACAGGAATTACTCCTCTTCAGACTCGGGAGTGACCGTGAGAGATACTAAGAAACTATAAGGTTAAAAGTCACCATGTTTTTGTGGTTTTTAAAGAAAAATGCCAGTTAAAATGCCAGAGATGCAAGAGAGGAGACATATTTTATTTTGCGCCAACAGCCTGGTTTAATTAGACATGGAGAGCAGCTGCAACGCTGATAAAGTCTGAGGAGCGTTCTGTTTCCAGACAAAATGATGTTGACAGAGTTTAAATGGGACAAAACTAGGTAACAGATGCTTCAAGCAGACAGTTAAACTCTTCCCACTGTAGAGTTTAACTGCGAACACATGCATCCATAAGTCTGTCTGATGGCAGTAGGCACACATGAAACCACTACAGTCAAATCTGTGATGTTTTGTTGGGGTTTTTTTTCCTTTAGTGATGTATGTGCACGGGTCTGAAGAATTAAAGCAATTTTGTTTAATTCACTAGTTAGACTAGTTTTTTGTTTTGTTTTTTGGGGTTTTTTACATTATTTGCAAGGCTTTTGCAGTCGTAATGTTTAACTCTGCAGATGCTAAATATAACTAAGACTGAAAATGTCTGACAACTGAGTTCAATTAAAATGTATTTCTATAAAATTTTACAATAAATTTTAAAATAAACAACTGATGTATTGTTCAAATAATTAAAAGTATTTAAATTTAAATAATGTGTTAAAGTTATTTATATGTACCTCAGCAATAATAACTTATTTCAAATAGTCTGTGCAGCAGTTTATTGCAAAACGTTCCTAATGATTTGTCAAACATTTGATTGGTTAAACCAGAACATAACTGGAGACCAATCATATTGACTATTTACTGCTAACTGCTAACTATAACAAAAATAAAAGTAGCTAATAATTACATGTGATTCAAACATATAATACAATAAATTCATTTCACTGCTATTTTTTGATTATCGCTATTGATAAATGCATTATCTGGAATAACACAGCTGGTGACCTGTCCCGCCTCTCGCTGGAGATAGTCACCAGCACCGCTACCGACCCCACTAAGGGACAAGGGTGTTAGAAAATGGATGGATGGAATAACACTAACATCGATAATTATTTATTGACACATTGAATTTGGTCACTTTTGAAATCCCATAACAGCTCTTGTGAAACACAGAGGGCCCACCCTGTTTTATGTTTTACACACAATCTTTACAGCTGTCACACAGGCATATACAAGGGCCACAGAATGACAGCAGCCGCCTGTCTTGGATTTTAACAAGACCATTACAGTCTGAGAGTCCATTTCCATTAAAGTAAAGTGACACTTGAGTAACGCGAGGAAGCAAAAGGGAAAGTATTTAATAGGGAAATGGAGTTTCCATTCAAACAGTGAGCTCCTAATAGACTGTTACCAAAAACAGTTTAACAAATAACGTCCTCTCTGGTTCTCAGCAGCTCTTTTGGACGTTAAAGCTGCAGCTTGGGGTGAGCACTCATCATCTGCAAGTATGAGGTCAAATATGCTTCACTTATGCTTATATATACATAACCAAAAGTGTGCACATTTATATATATGTATATAAAACACACACTCTTCCCGTACTGATCAACCTTTACCAACCCTAAGACCCATAAACAAATCATACAGCATATCATACAGCATATACAACATACAATCATACAATCTTCAACTCAAAGCCGCTGAAGTGAAACGACCTGCAGCGTAACTTCCTAGTCTCACTACAGTGAATCACTGCATGATCACATCCTCTACTCTTTTTGCTCCAGCGCACACCTCGATAGATGTCCTTGGTTTATTACAGCCATCAATCTCTCACTCTCTCTCTCACACACACACACAGTCACAGGGGATTAAAGCTCACTGATAAAGTTTTCATCAAAAATCAATTCTTCAGGAAAGTTTAGTTCCCACGAACACATAAAAGCAGAATGACATCAGCGGGAAGGAAGTATGAACACGGTAACTTTGTAAACAACATGCAAACGGTACAACTTCAGTTTTTACTGGTTTATACTAAAGGTTGCACAAGCAAGAAAAATGTCCAGTAAATACTGTAGTGAAGATAAATCCAGAATCATAAGGATCTGCAGACTGAAGCCTGAAAGGCAGCAGCGTTGGGTTGGACCGTTCTGCGGAGGACCCAGCCAACAGAGCGAGACGCAGTAGCTGGCTTTCCACAAAGCCCTTAAAGAGCGAGGGGAACGGCAAGGCCAGAAAATTCAAATACTGAGGTAGAGATTAAGTGATGAATGGTTACTACTAGAGAAAAGAGAAAGGCTGGCTAGCAGAGGAAGAGGGAAGTAATAAGTGTCTGTGAGTTTAGAGAATGCATCTGCAACTCCCTTACACTGCTTTTCTTGCAGCTTTGACAAAAGCTGATCAGCTACACAGTTTTACCAGCTATTACTTTTAAATGCACACACTCAATTTTTTTTATTTTTTTTATAATAATGCAAATGACAAAACGTCTCCTCGGCAGTGGTGGAGAACAAATCAAGGGAAAACAAGAAAACGGTCGGAGATGATTTCCACAGCAGATCCTGAGATCAGAAAATGATAGAATAGCGTTGGTGCCAGATGGTAAAATAATACTCTCACAGAAAGGATTCACTGTATTTTTATGATTTGTGCTCCTTCCAGTTTTTCTGTGTGGGTGAGGGCATCCTGCATTACACATAAATGGAACAAAATACAGAATCAAACATTTTGGATGGAAAAACAAAGGCTCAAAACAATCTTGTTGACTTGAAACCTAAAAAAGAAATTAAAGGCATACTATATTGTGTGAAAAGTAGTAATTATGTAACATTTTGAAGCTCAGATTCGTGTTTAATGTTTCTGTAATAGAGGGTTTGTGCCAAGTCTGCTTTGGAAACCACTTTCCAAAACACTCATCTGGTCTTAAAAAAAGGAAACCGAGTTTTCTCCTGAAGAAACTGCACCTACACACAGGCTGAGGAAAAAAGCTGATATTCACACCGCTAGCAGGTGAGGTGTTAAATGTCCAGCAAATATCCCAGTCTCTCTAAGCCATTTTCCTAAATAAAGAGGATTTTTCTTAATCAAACAATCCAGCTTGTTGCTAGAGCTCACAGGCTTGCCAAGAAAATAAAAAGTAACAATAAAAGACACAAATTTGTTCCAACAAAACCAAAAAAGCACCATGAAAAAGAATGAAAACGCAACAATGTAGAAAGGGTTTGAAATAGGGTTCATCATCAAAGTCACTATTACATAATGGTTCAGCTTATTCATTTGACTTTATTCAGCTGAAACAACAACAAAAAGCATTTAGCAAAAATAACATCTCTGCTTCCTCTTTTCCTTGTGTTGCAAACAGAGCTTTTGGATTCTGTTTGCCTCCTAAAGCCTCTCACACTTATGTTCAACTTTGACTTTTTGTCTTGTACTTTGCTTGGGTTAAAAGCAAGTTCAAGTAATATTCAGTAAGAGCACATTTATTTCTTCCAGCAGAACAGTGCTTTGTAAATGCATGAGCAGTGTTCCAGTCATTTCTGTGGGCCTGTGCTATTGTGATAGTCTAAAATTTACTTCCGAACATGCTAAATTCGAATGCTTTTTAAAGTAATTATGTTTGTTTTTTGCTAAGCTCAAAACTACTTTGTTTGCCTGAGAATATTGGAGGTGAAGATATATGCAAGACTATATGGATGATATTTGTATTATCTGATTTGAAATGTTGTCTCCCTGAAATGTAAACATTTTTGGAAGGCAGTAGATTTTCCCTGTCAGCTATCAAACATAGACATGGTAAAAACAATGTCTGACTCCAACGTGCTTCTGAGAGCTGGCTCAGTGTAGGAATAGAGTGGGTAGAGAGATGGTGGGGAGATCCAGAGACAACATCCACCAAAATGTCCAGCAAACAAGTTTCATTCACTTGTTTAACATCCAGTCACATTATTTCTACACACCAAAACCTTGAATCTTACAACAAGATAGACTTTCGACTTGCATGAATGAGTTCAGAAGCCTGAAGGAGGGAACCGTCACCATTCGGAGCTGGTGTAGAAGAGAGCCAATCACCACCAGTCAATCTGAGGGTGACCTTCCAGGTCCAACAGCTGTAAATTCAGCTATTCCTCCTTAGCAGAAGTGGAATAGCTGGGAGAACCGGACCTGTTGACGTCCAAACTCCATTGGTCAAAAAGACAGACACCACAGATTGACACCAGACCACATGAGGGCCTTCATAGTAGTGACCAAAGGTTCATAATAAAAGATTTTTTTATTCTTTCAGTCTCCAGTCAGATACTGAGAAATCCAAATTTTGCATGTGACCTAATTAACTTTCCAGAAAGAAAGAGACGCACAAAGAGAGAGATTATTTGATGAAGTTATTTATTTTCCAATCATTAGCTATTCCCTTTAACTAGTTATACTTCATGTTTGTTTATTATAGAGAGAAAGTACGATAACATTTTCACTGTAAAAACTAAGCAATAAAAACTGCCTGTTTTTCCAGAAGCAAATGATGATAGCCGATTTTGGTGATCCCACCACTTTCTTTGCTGTGAAAAATGCATACATAACAGAAATTAAGAGGGACTTTTGCTGTGTGTTGCATCATCTTTTGCTCTTACAAAGCATCCTGTTTGTGACAGGATGCTTTGTCACAAACAGAGACTGACTGAAGCATGTTACATGAAGTAGTGTGCAAATGCATGGTAGACGTTTGCGTTCATACATTCCTCTTCTGCTAAATAATTGCAGCGTAATAATGACACAAAAAATATAAAAATGGAGGTATATAAATATGGAAATCTCAACAAACTGCACAATTTAAAATGTTCATGGTGTTCTTCTTAGACAAAAAACAAGTTAGATCCCTATTTCATATTTCTATGAAGACGATTCCTGTCCCAATAATAGCCTCATTCTACCTGGTCCTCCAAAAGCTTCTTTAATAAATGAAATAAATGAAGAAAGCAAACAAAAAATTCAGCAGGGCTACAAAAGTACCAGAGTGAATTAAATGACAAATAGGTAAATAAATGAACTTGGTGAGGAGGAGTAAGAAAGACAGAAGGCCGAAGGACCTTGATACATAAACACATCATGCAACAACACAACGCATCTAGTCGGTGCACTGGCGATGTCAGGAGGCCAAACTGTGGCGCTGATTAGAGGCTGAGCTTAAAGCTGACTGAACAAAGAGTGAAGCAGGAGAAGATTGGTGAGGATTATCTTTCTCTCACTCATTACCCCTCCTCATTAATTACAAGGCCGCAGACTGATTAGATAACCATGATAATAAGACATGTGGGTTTATGTGTGAGAGTGCCGGTGGCAGATTTAAAAACTGAAAACGATGTTGTTCTGATGAAGTGGTCCCCAAACACCGACGTGTAAAGTCTGCTATTTCTACAATTTTTTATTTTATTTTTTGCTTCATTTTGAGGCTGCCAAACAGCTATAAAAGGCCACCTGTACCTGGGGAAAGCAGGGCTCACATTTATAGTCTTGTCTGCGACAGCGTTAAACGTGGGATTTATGAGTAAGCAACAAGCAACTGCTGAGCTTTCAAAACAGATTTCAGCTACGGAGTTTTTCCTGGATGCATGCATTTCTGTGGATCCCCAGGGCCGTTCCTTGGGCTGCATCACTGATGACAAAGCAGCAGGGATCCAAAACGCCTTGATTTTAATTGCTGTTAATGAATGAATTCTGGATGTTAATTGCGATTAAATTGGCTTCACACTAAAACGATGCCTTTAAACAGAAGGTACAAACACCACTGGTGGGTGTATTAAGGAAATGCTAACCGGTCAGCTCCCTCAGGTAAGCAATTAAAGCTGAACAATCAACAGCAATCAGGATTTTAGCATTTTAAGTCCATCTTTTCAAACGTGAGCTCACAATTATTTCGCTACATTTTTTCTAAGATTTTTCCTTTCTCACCATCTGGCACTTCTTTCCATTCATCCCTGATGTTTATCCATTCTCATTTGAGATTTTGTCTCTAGCCCAGGTTATGAGCAATTATGCTAATGTCAATAATTATTTGGTTATTATGAACACTAAGTGGGAAATAAACCTTGTGTTCACAATGATTCGGTGTAGTAAAAGTATTTATTTGACATTTGTTTGACTGGTTGACATTGAACC
Organism: Phalloptychus januarius; assembly: GCA_902982915.1. Taxonomy (NCBI): domain Eukaryota; kingdom Metazoa; phylum Chordata; class Actinopteri; order Cyprinodontiformes; family Poeciliidae; genus Phalloptychus; species Phalloptychus januarius. The sequence continues at coordinate 8,153,561 of CADWAE010000466.1, read as the reverse complement.
TTACATAAAACAAACAATCGCAGAGCAAACACCAGGTGTTGGGCTTCATATACACTCTTTGAGAGGCTAATGCAAGTTCACAACAGCACATACTAGTCAAATACAGATAATCTAATCTAGTGAGGTGATATGTAACATTACATATATGCATACCAAACGCCCCTCTGTGACAAAGTATAACTACATCGCCTGTAATAAGATTTAGAAGTAGAAGGCAATGATTGATGAAACCACTAACTCTTGGTTTGTTCCAAAGATTTTTCAGCTTTAATATAGAGTTAATTTCACAGACTCTGTATTGAATATTTACACCAAACATCTCTTTCTAATGAAGTGAAGGGAAGAATGACGTGTGTCCATTTCCCAGCCTTACACGCAGATATGTGCCGCCTGCTCATTAGCGGAGAAAAGGAAACCATTTTCCTTTCAGCTGCATTGTCTGTCGTGATGTTTTCACAGCGCAGCTTTTAATAACTTGGAGGATATTTACAATGCATTTACAGTTGGAGTGCCATAGCGACAGCTCCATCTGTGAATAACAACACAATATGACAGAGTAAAAATGGAGTATGTCATTCGGTGTTAATTTAATGTTGTTTGTTTCTACTGACAGTTATCCTGCATTAGGTTAATCAACATGAAAGTCAAGCGCCAGTTACAGTTCTCATTAGGGAAAGCAGGTGTACATCATTCAGCCTCGAGGTGTTGGGATCAATAAGGTCCCATTACTGTGATGAGGTCAACGAGGATGGAGAGAAAAACACCGAAGCAGCAAAAACAAAAAGGGGGCAATCCTAAAAAGATAGCCTAAATGTTCACACCAATCACAATGACAGCAGCATGTTTCTGGAGAGCGTCAGTAAATCTAGTCTTCAGAGAGCCTTAAAACATTAATGAAGGACTCTCTGAGCTACAAAGGAAAGATAAACAACTAAAGAGCAACAACAACAAAAAATTACTTAATTAATGCTGTATCTGCAAAAGCTGCTTCTGCTTCTGGTATCAAGGCAAACAGAAGGTTTCAAAATGTGACAGCTTCAAAATTGCTTAAATTCTCCATCATTCTATTTCTGGATTTTAAACTCTTTTTAAAAGATCAGAGAGAGAGACTGGCGAAGTGACAGGGGTTTTCTCTAGCTGTATGAAACATGGGAATGTGTCAGAAGGCTGAAAGATGGCAACTACACAATGTCCTTGTTCATAGCAAAATCAAATCAAGCCGTTTTAAATTATTTCCACTCATGAAGAAACGAAGGGAATCCATCCATCACTCTTTGCCACATCAAATACAAGCACACTTCCAAATCAGACGAGTCATAAAGATTTCTTAGGACGTACACTTTGAATAGTTATCGACTAAAATCACCTGCCATCCATTCTACATCATTTATCAGACAATGTTTAAATGAAGCATTCTTTACACAACATTATGACAAATTTGCCTCTGCTGCTACTGGAGTATATCCACTTGCAGCTCAGACCATCCCAAGAGCCCAGTGCATTACCAGCATTATGCTTTTGTCAGATTTCTGCACTAATAGTGTGCATCTGGGCAATGGATGACTAATAGTGAGAGTCTGCAGGGCCCACATGTTCTCAGGAGCCAACACTTCAAAGAAAAGAAGAAAAGCAAAATAACAGCTTAAAAGAAATAAGCACAGACACTTGACAGTAAAAGGCAGAGGGACACAAATCAGAGAAGCATTAACGGCCAAGTGCAGCCATTATGCCTGAGGCTAGCAGCGAAGTTAATCTAAAGCACTAACCCACTGACCCACATATCGCAGAGCCAGCAGTTGTTGTAAAACTCAGTGCGAGCTCGATGTCAGGCTGCCACGAGAAAGCTGAGTCGCTGCTCCTCACTGGACTATTTATGACTCAGGTACTGATGAGCCTCCCTTCTGTGGAAAAGAATGAAATCCAAGAGCGGAGACCAAACCCAGAGGAAATGAGCTGGTGTTAAAGGATCCAATTTTCCAGCAGTTTTCAGAATGATTCTTAATCATCTTCTCCGTCTCGGTCTCTTTGTTTCACCAACTTTGTGAAGAACTTAGCTTGACGTGTGCCCCTCTGCTTAAGACCATGTCTTCATGCAAAACAAATTAACCAAGCTACATATTATCAACAAAGTGCAAATTGTATTGGATAGAGAGCATCAGAACATCATTTTTAAAGTTTTTCTACTGATTTTCTTTGGAAATGTATCTTTGGGGTTGTTGTCCTGCAGTGTCAAGTCTTCTGCAGCTTGCAACCATTTTCAGGATTTTCCTCTAAACATAAAATTTTTTCTGGTGATGAGACGCATACCCATACCATGATACTGCCACCACAATGTGCTACCATGAGGATGGTGTGTTCACAGTGATGAGCAGTGGAGCTATTCTGCTGAAGGATATCAGAGTGAAGATCCCTTCATGTATGTATATAGGATCACCTGTTTCAAAGGTTGTCAAACGTTCACTGCCCTCATATTTCAATGTGTTTGCAAAGCAAGAATGGTCGTTACAGAGTGGGCGGTTTTGAGAAAGCTTCCAAGGAAAACTGTAAATATGAAGGAGTGGGACAATAAATATTCTGTAGTGTAAATGGAGAAATTCTGCCATTTATGTCATCATCGTCTTCTTTGCTCATTTCCCGGACTGTATATGAGCTGCACTGCACCACAGTGCCCCCTATGATTATCAGTGGTATTTCTCAGAGAATGGGTCTGTATCCAAAACTTTCTTAGTATTGACTGATTCAAATTTGAAGGGAATGAATTACAGAAAACGGACAAAAAAACCATAGATATACATATTTTATGTTTAGCTATAAAAGGGCCTTAAAGTGAGAGATAAACACAAACCAAAATATTTAAGATTTTTAGACTTAAACTAATGGAAATCATGACTTTTTCTTTTTCAGTTATATACTTCTTTGCATTGATTCATCCTGTTAAATGCTCATCAAATGTGTTGCAGTTTGTGGCAATATTTGGACAAAGTGTGAAAATATTCAAGGGATATGAATATTTTTGCAAGCTACAAATATAGGCTCCGAAACCTGAGTGTCACTAAGGTTTCGGATTATGTGGAGCGTCACGCCACATAATAAGTACAAACAGCAGCAAATCTTAAACAGCTCGCTTTTAAATTCTACCTCCTTACAATCTTTCTTGCTATTTTTTCGTAGCTTTTATCCATTTACTTATTGCCTCCCTTGGAGCTGATTTGGTCAGGTTTTTCTGTCCTCATTGCTTTTATGACCTAACTTCTCTGCTCCACAGCGTTTCCTCTGTTTCCCCAACAGTCTGTGAGGCAACAATGACTACTCCTGTCATGTGGTCAGTGGCGGTGTCTGAGGCTGAAAAGGGATTCCACGATAAAATCACATTACTCCAGCTGAGTGAGCAGGTGTGCAACATTTCATAGATGCTAACAGGGGAGGCAGTTTTAGTCTCTCTGTGTGTGCAAGCTTTCCACAACGTGTTCCCACAAAGACGGTTCCTAATGAAGCAAATGAAACACTTGTAATTGCTAAAAGTATGTACACAAAGAGGAAAAAAAAAGACAGACTTGAAAGAAATGTTTACACATTAATTTGACAGAAGTCGACAAATTAACTCACAATTGAGGTAAAGCATCATCAATTAAGGAAAATAGTCTATCTGGGCAGCTGAAATTACTTCACTGCAAATACGAAGCAAGAGAAATGCCTTGAAGTTGGATTACACGAAGCATAAATAATTTAAATCCAATTTACGGCTAATTTCAATGCAACTTCTCTCTACATCTCACTGCATTAGCGCACATTAAACCAACCTCTCTGCCTCTCAAGCTTTAAAGGGACTTAGAAATCCAAACTTGGGTCTCAAAGGCTCTTGTCTTTACGCCTGGTGCCACGTTGCTGCAGGAACGGGAGAAATGATTCGAGGTGGAGCAAAATGATAATAATGGTGCAACGGGGGCCTGAGCTGGAGTGATGAGAAAAACAAACTGTGTCATAAGCAGCTGGCGCGTCGGTAAATCTTTTGTTAATACCCCACAGTCATGTTATTTTCCCTTCGGCGGCAATGCTCTGCAAACTCTCTCCTCGCAGGAAGGCGTGTTGGATGAAGACATCAGCAAAGCACTGAGGCAACTGTTTCAGGAGCAGACACACACATCCGCTTTTACCTCGATTGAGAACGCAACTCTAAAACTCATCAGGAGAAGCAATAATCATGAGATAAACTGCAGAATGTGATGCAATGTCTGCTCATGGTTGGCCTTCACAAACATTCATATTCTCAGAAAGCAGACAGCAGTTATGACTTCATTCTCACTGTTGAGTCATCAACAAGGCAGACAGGCTGATTCAATCATAATGACTGAACCCACCAACTGTAAACTTACCCTGTTGGGCCGTGCAGCAATACAGCAAGCTTATGTCTACTTATTTCTACCCTGACATTTTTTTAAAATGAGAATGGTGTACATATATGTGATAAATAATCTGCTCTTCAACTTTAATGAGGAAATCTGTCATCTCTGTTTCTGAACTCTGCTGCCTTCAGAGTTTGCGCTGATCCCAGCGGTGCAGTTTCAGAAGCTTTGCAGTTTGTTTATTTGCCTTCAAAAAACACTCACAACGCCGAGCGCAGGCTTCCGTTTAAACAAAAAGTAATGCAAGCTGTAAGATCAGGACAGCACAAGGGAGGTGGGCAATTACTGTAATGCAGTTCTCTGAAAGGAAAGGTGATGAGAGTCTTGAATGTTGTCTCGGTAAAGAATAAATAAAACATGCCCCTCCCGAAGCTCGATCTCGGAATGAAGAAAGAACACAAAATTATTATTTTGGAGCTGGAGATCCAAGGAGATTTTACTTTACTTAGTCCAGCATAGCTTTGGTCCCCATCTGTCCTTTCTCACGCAGACAAACACATGCCATCTCATCTGTTTTGTTTTCCATCTTAGAATTTGAAAGACATGTTTGTGCTGATTTCCTACAGAAGATACAGTTTCATGTGAATTAAAGACAAACATTAACCTGTCTAATTTGGTGTTTATGCGATAAACAACCAATGTATTTCCTAATTTTGAGGTGGAAAAAAATTCAACGTGTTTTGAAAAACTGCGGCATGAAGTGACTTTACGCTGAGCCTTTTACTCTAATACAACTGAAACAAATCCAGTTCAATGACTTTACTCAACCTGAGTCTCCTTAATATAAAGTAATTAAATCCAGGTGTTCACAACTGGTAGACATGAACTCCATGGAGAGTTGAAGTTGTAATTGCAAAGTAAAATGTGTCCACAAAGTGCAATCATGGGAGCTCAATAGAAATGCACAGTAGATTTTTTTAAGCTGTTTATCTTTTTTTTTTAAATAACTCTTCATACTGTTTCAGTCCAGACTCTTGCACTACTCTGTGCTGGTCCATTACCTCAAATCTAACCAAGATACACTGAAGATTATAGATGACAATATGTGAATATATACATATTTGCAAAGCACTCAGTAAATAAAACTCAGTTCCAACATTTGCAGATTACCTGTGATGTGCTATTATGAGAGACTTCACCTTTCTCGTTCACGTTAATCACAAATATAGTAACATTTCTCTGCTTTTGGTCTTCTTTCCTTTTGAAATCTCTTCTTGCATATCAAGATGAACCGACCTGCATTAAACTTTGCATATTTTCAACCAAACCTCATTTCACAGCATGAAGCCCATATGCTCGTTGAAGCGAGAGCTTTGAAAAGACTTCATATTTCTCATATTCTCCCTGATGGCCCATGACACAGAGTCACTATGAAATCCTGTAGGTGGCTCCTTAAATGGAAAACTAGATGTGATGATGCGCTCTGTAAGTATTTCAACTATGTACTTCAAGTTATCTCTCCTGTCTGAAGTTTTCTCTTGTTCTGATTCATATCTTAGTTTGTCAGCTTCAATTTAAGAGTCAAAAACATCCAATTTAAAGCTGCGATGAGACTTGTGACCTCTTTTTCAAAGTATAAAAACATGTTGTTGGTGTCATGGAGTCCTTGGAGAGTAGTGGTCCTCTGAGGACATTTTCAGAGAGAAACTCGAGATGACTGGACAAAGAGAAACCAGACATAACAAACTACAAAGAGGAATGGGTTTCCTCTTTGCTCGTGACAAGTAACAGAAAAAAACTGTTTTGATATCAAACAAGACCCATGGGGTTCTGCAAACTCAGAGACAGTCAGAGTCGGATCTTGGGCTTGTTTTCATGACACACACTCTCCCATCATAGCAGGTGCAGGTCCATCTGTATTTATCCATGATGTGTGTCTAACCAGGCTTTTGAAAAACATCACTGTTTGGACTGTGATATGAGAAAGAGCTTGGCTCTTCTCAGAGCACGAACATGAAGACAGAGAGGGGAAGTCTAATGAGAAAAACATATATGAGCATCTGAGTTGTGGAAAAAGGCCCATCAGCAGCAGTATTTCCACAAACAGTGAATGTTCCAGAATAAATTCATCTCCTCATGGTGGAGCAGATGACCATTGAAACAGCTAAGATACATTCTTTTTAAAAACAATGCTTTTTGAAAGATCAGATATGGGAAATTAATAACAGGTTGTCAGGACTAATTGCTTTTAAAGAAATTCAATATATCATATTTTGTCCTACTATATCCCAGACCTGATTGGATAGAGCTAAATACAGGGAAAATCTGGGAAAAAAAACTGTTACTAAGGCAACACCTTAGCTCCAGGTGTTGCCTGTAACCAGCCACAGGTACATTAGATTGATTTAGATCAAAGCTTATTCGTGTGCTAGAATGACCTAGTTAAAGTTCCATGCTAAGTCACATTGATAAATCTTTGGAAAGATTTAGTTTAAACAAAAGAAGTAAATCTTTTGTTTAAACTAAACAAAAGATTTATATTGACATAAATTTCAATATATGGATGAGATTGGCAGAGTCATAGCACAGGAGATAGTTTTGCCAAGTACTGACTTTTAGGAAGGCTAAATAAAAATGTAGGACGATTCATAAAGTTCAAATATTACAGTCCACAAGTGTCTACAAATGTCCATTTCTGGACATTTTTAACCGAAGAATAAAACTAAACTTGAATACACCATCAATCATGTTTTTATATTAGCTTTGAAATAAGTTAAACACTACTGAATACAACTAAAAGTTAAATGTGTGAAATAACCCCATATTGCAGAAAGAGTGAATTTTAGTTCCACCATTGGACTAAAATTCACTTTTTGACTGTCCACTGCTAAATCAAGCATGTAGAGTACAAAACCCCAGAGTTTACAGAGTTTCACAAGCAATTAATAACCTAACCACAACCTCTGACATGCGAAAACATGTTGCAATCACTGAGTTTCTTTTTCCAGTATAAACATATCGTCACCTTCCTTAAATAATGGGCCAAGACATTTTTTGCTAAGAGTGATCACACTTAAAGAAATAATCCTTTTTTTGAATTATTTTCTTTTGCCTATTTGATCTTTTGGCAAAAATTACTTTTGGAAAAAAATGTCTTAGACCATCATTTTAGGAAGGTGGTAATGTTAAATGTTGAGTAAGTTTAGTTCAGTTACTTCTTTTAAATCAAGTATAATTTATTTAAAAATTTCTTTAAATGCAGTAGTATTAACAACGTCCCTTAAGTTTTATAAAATATGACTATTTGGGAATTTTCTCTCTGAAAGTGTTGTGTCATTAGTTAGATAAATGAGATTACTTACGATCCAAGCCGTTGACATACTTCATGGTTATTTCACAATGTCCCCACACGGCACTCACGATGGGATACAGCTTCCTTCCTTTCAGACCTCGAAATGCAACTCCTAGATACTGTCCATCCACCATAAAGCTAAGTGTCCCTTCATCCATGTCCAGAATCACTAGGAGAGAGTCCGGGAGTGTGAATGGCTCGTCTGGCTCTAGGAAACAAGGGTACGAAGGCAGCGAACTGTGGGATCGGTTCTTACTGTCATGGTAGAGTCTGTTTCGTCCCAGATCCCAGCCCCAGGACTCACAGTCCGAACCCACTAAAGCAGTGTACCCAACAGAATGTAACGGAGCTTCTGAGGTCGCCACGCCCACTACAGCGTGGGTGCCTCGCTGCCGCGAAGGCCAGTGGATCTTCCACACGTGAAGCCCCCGTGTGTATCCAACCCGTCCTCTGATGCAGTCCGTGCTTTGAGCAACTGGGTGTCGGTGAAATGTCAACTTGTCATCCTCTTTGATGAAGATGTTGAGGGAGCGGTCGTCTGGGTTCCACCCATGATGGAGCTGCGTCTCCAGTCCAGCGCATGGCATGTCCAACAGGAGATCCAGCCTGGGTGGCTTGGAGAAATCTGGACCCCTTAGCTCCAGGTGTTGGCGACGATGAGCCGTGGGTCGGTACGACGGGGAGCCGCCACTTTCCCCGCGACCTTCCACTGTTTTAATGCTGCCTGAAATCTTCTGACCCATGGCTGTGGTGAAAGGGTTGGTGGGAGGACAAGAGGAGGAAGGCAATGTGGTATATGTGCAGGTAGTTGCTGCGGGGCGGGAGCTCGACGTTACCTCATCAATGCGGCGTTGCTGAAGTTAGAGTTACTAAGTGAAGGGTGATGGAAGGAAATGAAGGAGGAGGAAATGAGTGGCAGATCTGGTTTCATGCCACAAATGTCTTCATTGTGAGCTGCATCTGCTCCTGTCAGAAAATTAGAAGAAAAAGAGACAAAAGAAATTGTTATTAAATCTACTTTTAGCAAACTATAGTCACACAAAACTAATCCAAGAAGCATGTTTCCTATTTTAGAGCCATAAAACTAAAGCCAATGAGTAGATTTGCTTACAACAAATAAAAGAAATTATAGGAAAGCGTTTCTAGAAAACAGAAAGTGTGCAACAAATAGGGATGACGTACATTGGGCACAGACTGTTTTCTTGAGGAAAAAAAAGTTCATGATTTTAGGGAATATGTTAAATGGGAGTGAGACCGCATAATGACACCAGTGAAGACAACAAAGCACTTTTGCTACAAATGCCAACTACACAGGGTTAGTTGGCATGCAGGCAGTCTACAGCCAGTGTTAACTGTATGCACAAAGTTGATAGAAGAAAATATTTCTCCAGAAGTGTTTGTCTTCTTCATCAGTCCAAAGGTTTGCTGATGTCCACTTATTACAATAACTAATAACCCCTTTCACCTTGTTTTGCCACTTAGCTTCAGCACATTTTTCTGTGTCTGAGCCCAATGGACGTTTCTTTCATTATGCACTTTATATTTCTAAATATAAGCTACGAGCATGAACATAAATGAAAAGGAAAATTCTATAAAACGATTATAAATGCCCCTAAAAGTTCCACAAGAAAACTGATTTAAATCAAATGTCCTGATAGTGTAGGTAAAACATTTCGTATCCCACATTTGTAGTTCTGTTTTCACTGAAATGAAGAAGTGTTAGGATGAGAATTCAAGAAACACAAACACATGAACAACTACAAATTCAAACAGTACTTTTTATCCCACGACTTCCAAACCTACATACTAATAATGATGGATTCGTTTTTGCTCCGTGAAAACTACCCAGTTGTGCAACGTTGGCCACATCTGAAGCTGGCACACTCACTTTAAGATAATCTAATTTTAATGAGCACTGCCTGTGCCAGCAAAAACAACAACAGAAGGAAAACAAAAGCACTGCGTAATAATTCATCTCCAATCCTTTGTTTGTATCACAGTTGAAAGTCATCTAGACGCTAATCCTAATCTGCATGGAAGGCCACCATAATATGTTGTAACCAGCTGATTACGTGTTGAAGTTCCTGTACAAAATACCAGATATTTCTGAGGAAAAACCACAGATACTATTGTAGTTTTTTTTAGAATTAATTCTATCTTTCAGTCATTTTCAGTTTGAGTTTCATCTGTGGGTGTTAGTTTTAGGTTTCTTTTTACCAAAGTATCAGTTCTGCAGACATCAAATCATTAGTAAAAATTTTATTCTTCCTCATTTCATATTAAAAATCATTACACTAACTGACAAAAGATGGTTTATTCAGTTTATTTTATTCAGTCAAATTCACCACCGACGGGACAAGGTGTCAGAATTAAGGATATTAGGTTTTTCTCGGGTAGTCCGAAATTTATTATTTCAGGCTACAAATAATTGGTTTTCAACGCTTAATTTTAGCATTCGAAGGCAGAACAAAGATGATCTCACACCCACCCACACGCAGCTCTGTGTGGTTAAACTGGTGCAGAGATCTCTTCCAGGAATGGCAGCTGAAGCTTCCTCTTTGCAGGAAAAAACAGTCGCACTTAGGCAGAAGTAGATGACACAAGTGAGTGTGTGTGTCTGGTGATGTTCTTTAACATACATCATTAACTGCAAAACAGCAATGATGCGTTTTTTTGTAAATCTTCTTGTCCCACGTATCTGTGGTTAAGACCTAGCCAGCCTGTCTGACACCTAGATATGAGCAATTCATTTCTCATTTATGTGACTTTTGCTTTGATTGAACAAAGAACAAAGAAATTGTGTCCCCCACAATCCTATAAATAAATCTTCTAACATTTAACTCATTCTAAAAAAAAATTTAAAAAATGCTGTAGGTTTCTAGTCGTCAGATTTTAAAATGTTTCTTCTCTCTTACCATCCTCTTTTCCGTTTGTGGTGGCAAGATAAAGCTGGGTCATTTTTTAGGCCTTACCATTAGAGTTTTAATGGCATTAAACTTTTGAAATAATTTTCAAAAAGTAAGCAGCCATTTATTTTCCTGTAGCTGTTATGACAATAACTCAGTGCTTTACTTACTTCACTTATATTCTCTTGTTTTGCCCATTTTTAAGAGTGGCTTAGACAAATGCAAATCCCGTTGCACTGAATAAATCCAGTTTGGCTCAAGCCTTTTACTTTTCTCTTGGTTACAAGAAAGACACATTTGGCTGTTTGGAAATATTTCCCTCAGACTGTAAAAAAGTTGGCAGCAGCCTAGCTACCTAAACAGATAGCCAACGTAAATAATCATTTAATATCCGCTTTTTATACTTGCTGCAATTACACTGTTTAGTGCCAATAAATATGACTGAAATTGTTTTTTTAGAAACCTCCAAAAGGTCAGGTAAATAAACAGGAGCCCATGCTTTTAACAATATATAATTAACCAATCAGTAACATAAGTAATGGCGTAGTTCAATTCCCAGCAATTTAATTTTCATTAAGTAAAATTATAAGATGAATATGTTCTTTATAATGTATCTCCAGTCACTCGATGTATGTGGTTGATTGCATATGGGAGAATATAATGTTTCACCATACTTTGACAAATCACTTACCATTGCCAATGAACAGCTCAAATATGAAACTAAAACCCGGTTCAGACAGTGAAAGAGCTCAAATGTAATCAAATGAACATGTCAAAACTAAAACTAAAAGTGGTCCTTAGAAAGTCAGCCAAAGTGCAAACAAAAGTGTTTCATCTTTGCTGCTTTCATTTTCGTCATTCTTTCTCTCACATTTTTCCACCCTGAATAAGGTCATTGCAGCTGGCAGCCATCATGACTAATGTCTGCCACTACTCCGCTCACCGCTAAGTGTGAGAGGACAGGCACATACACACACATTTACCCCCCCACACACTCACAAAACAGACAGCTGCCTCTTTGTGTGTGTGTCAGCCCAGCTGACAGGTAGGTAAGGAGAGGAAGCTGCATGTAAGATTCTGGACTCATCAGTGCCAAACTTCAAAACTTACTATGTGTTTCTACACAAGCCTCGATTTGGTCTGGCCAGGTCTGGCCTGGCATGTGGCTGACAATTTGGCATGTTAAACCATCGTCAACGAAGCACTTGACCTTTGATCCCATGTCATAACGGTCATGGTTGCATAGTAACTTCTCAGGAGGCCAGTGTTGAGCCGGCGCATCGTCTGCTCCTGCAAATAGCAGGAACGTGCTTATGCCATCTGTTGTTTACTTTGCCGACCTCCCTCCGTCTTGTCAGTTCTACCAATTAGCTCCTTTATTTTCCCCTCTATCCTGCTACTGCTGGATCTGTATGATCAGGTCAATGTTTTACTCAGCTTCAATTTTTCTAATGAACTCACTGACATAAAATTCACAGCAGGTGTCCAAAACGATACCAGTAATCCATAAAGGAAGTCAAAGCACTACTTAAGTTATTGGTAAAAAGTTTACATAAAACAGAACAGGAAGGGACAGCAAACCAAAAAGCTGAAGTCTGTCAGTATTTAGAAATCATCTCTGGTACTATTTCATTAATACCTGGTTTAATATGAACGGGTGGCTGATTTCAATCGACGACTGATTAACAGGCCTTTGCTGAACTGCAATCAGTTGAATCAGGCACATTAAATCAGGGAAACCTCTAAAACATGTGGGACAGTGTGCCTTGAGGACCAGGGTTACACAATGAAAATATGGACAATTGAGTGAAATACTGAGTGAATATGATCTGGTAAGATCAGGCTACAGCTGAACGGATCTCAATGGTCCCAACAGCTGAGGAGAAAGAATGGTTCTGCCCAGAAAACACAATATGAAAAATTAAGTTTTCAGTTTTCTGGAGTGGACATCAGCCTCATATGAATATAAATAACAAGTAATGTTCAATAAATTGATAACAGCTGCAGCTGCTTCTTAGACATCACAAGTTATCACATAAAGAGGGGAGGATTTTTTCTTCTCTAGAGATTCCCTTCACTATCAAACATTCAAAAGGAACGAAGAACACAGAAACTGAACCAAAGTGATTAGAGACGGGAAGCAAGCTGTCAGAAGTTGGTAAGTTTAGTGCAATCTTTATCAAAAAGTGGCTCAGACTGAGATGAGAAGGCAAAGACAGGGCAGACAGACTGTAATGTGCACCTGGTGAGTGGGCTGGCTTCATCTGGCCTCTCCTGCTGTACCCGTACTAACAAGCTTCAGCAGACTGAGAGATTGTGATGACGGTGCGTGTGCACCACTGTAGGATCGGGAGAGGGGACTCTGAGCGGCTGTCTAACTTGCACAGTGTTTTATTGAAACTTGTCCAGTGAGCTTCTGACAGTGCAGGCAGGATTTGAACTCAAAATATATCAGCTAAACACAGTGAGACAAAACACTCCTTTCAGCTGCACTCCTGCAAAAGGTCAGGTATCAGCTTAAAATATTGAAATAAAATATAAACTTACTTGAAAGTCTTTTGCTCATTAGAGACTGAACGTTCCAGTACAGGACAGGACTAAAACCTTGTGGTCGGGTCTTAATTGACCATCAGGGACCTGACCCGAAATAACACAAAGAATGAGCCCATAAAGTTCTACTGTGATTCAGCCTTCCTGTTTCTTTTCTCAGTCATGAACATTGTATTTACATTTGTGCCAGAGTCAGCTTATCTAGAGCCGTATCCCTGCCACCTGCCGACAGTAACAACAGGAAACTGCTATTGTATTTGCCCCCTTAAAGAGCACAATAATAATTTTTGACATCTTTGGAAATTCCTTTTTTTTTCTTCCCCTGCCAATAATCAGATGAGTCAGTCGGTACCACTCATAAGACAAAGTTTTCTGTAAGCAGCTGACTGTCAGCCCAGACAGAGAGTTCATTAGTCATCCTAAGCAAAGATGGCTTGAGGCTCAGCTTTCAGAAGTACAAAGGAAACCAGAACCAGAACTATCAATGGGTTACAAACCCTTCCAAGCAAGTCTCCCCTTTGCCCCGGCCCTCTCTGCTCATCCCACATTCCCCTGGCTTTACTTTATTATTTCTGTCCATCAGTGTCTTCTCCATCTTACCTGACTTAAAAAAACATTTTTCATTCATGTCATTATATTAAATTTATTTGAGCTTCACCAAACAATATTACATTTAATCTAGGCCTCTAGCCAAAGGCTAAGTTGCAGACTCAGTTCCTGCTTTTAGAGATCAACTTTTAAAAGTAATAATGCAAAGAAACCTCTAAAACTAAGAATTTCCCCTAAACTCTTCCTATTTATTCAAGAAAAAACAATGACAGCTTTATGCAACATGGCCAAAATTTTCAGGCAAACTTGACCAAATGACTCAGACAGTATTTTATTTATAAAGGATTGACACGTCATAAAAAATATTTTAGAATACAGAATATTTCTGGTAGGTCAAGCAGTTTCCTAATAATAGTTTCATAATTCCTTGAGATAATGCCTCACTTCACAACTATAAACGTCAATGTTTTTCATCTCATAGGCCGACATAAAGTGGTGTATAATTGTGAAGGTAGAATGAAAAAATTTATACAAATCTGAAGTTTTGACCAGGCAAAGGGAAAACAGAATTCATTTTCTAAAATCAGTTCCTCCGTCTCAATATAGTCATTTCACCACAGCTTTAGAGGCTCGATTCACGTAAGATAAGTTCAAAGACAAATAAACCAGAAGTGTAGTTCTGAATCGCAGGATGATGTATGACTAATGAATCGCTAAATGGACCACTCTTCCATCTTCCACTCCTGGGACGACATCTGGGCACCAACGTCAACACGCCAGAGCTCACACGCAACCCCAAACACACTGACAAACACACATTTATATTTATATTATACAGCGTGTCTTCATAGCAACAGATGTGCCCACTACATTAAACAAACTGCCTGCCTCTCAACATTGCTGACATTCATTCCGACTACAGGAATCCCTGAGCAGCTAAAGAGACAAATAAAGCCCGGCTCCAGAAATTATCTTCAACTACACACAGAAGTGCTCTCTAAGGCTTTGATAGAAATGTTTCAGATCGTCAGACAACTCTTAAAAGACTGTGTCACGACCTTAGCAGTCTGTTCATGTTGTGTCCTTCAATCTGGCTGGCTTTAAACCATTTATAAAGAAAAGGGAGCCAAACCTCCTGAATGCTTATATAAAGGACTAACAGCTAGTTATCAGAAATACTAAATGACTGTTATTACTGCCAAGAGTGGCACAAGTTGATATTAATTTTATTGGGTAGTTTTTGTTTGACCATATATGTGCAAGTTGGTTACAGCAAACCTTTTAGTCTAATAAATACAATTTTTGTAAACTGATTTTTGTATTTCTCAGATTATTTTTGAATTGAAATTCTGAAATATTCAAGTGTTTACAAAAAAAAGTCCGAAAAAATCTGGAATCTACTTTTTCACAGCACTGTATCCAACAGCTGATGAAAATGTTGAATAAAATCATAAAGGAAGAAATGACCAGGACAAATGTGACTTTTATTGTAACAATGACCTCACATGGATGCTATTCAAAATTTGTCTTCCTCTCCACACTTTAATTCTTTCAAAACTCTCTTTCTTGTTACCTTATCCCGTGTTTTCTGTTCCCTGGCCTACGTATCAATAAATCCATGGAGACTTCTGCGGAGCTGCCTCCCTATCAGTTGGTACAACTTATCTCGGGCCTGTCACCAAATGCCCCAGCGTCCAGCAGGAGGAAATCAATGCAAGTTCAGCACTCAGTAAAAGCACCATCTGCAAAATATAGGACAGAAGCGAATTCACACGCAGCTGCAAATCAGTACTCATGCTGACTCACAGTGACAGAGCCACTTATACAGAGATAAAATTATGCAGTTTCTGCCTGCCTTTGGTGAAGTTTCCCCAATGCATATTTTTTTACGTGTTCCCGAAGCATAATTTCTTCCCTTCTCTGTTCCGCAATAGTCTGAACTCTTTATAAAGTAACTCCAGTAGCAGACATCTCCCTAATGAATGTTCCAGTCCCACATCTTCCTCTTGTATTCATCAGATTTTCTCTAGAAATGCTAAAGAATAATCCTCCGCAAAGCTCTTTCCCTTAAATAGTGAACTGAATCCCTGCTTACCAAGGAAGTGAAAGATACATTTTGACCAAGATATTTAATGTAGAATGAAGTAAAAAGAAATGCAACCGATGTATGAACACAAACACAAAACTATGCTTTCTTCTCAAGAGCTTACATACTTCTGTGACCAGACACCTTAAAATCCAATGTGCCTTGAGGGAGAACTATTAGTGCTGCTATGATCAACTACCCCTTTAAAGGGAATTGGCCTAAACCTGTCCATCTCTCACAAACACACACACAGAGAAAAGGCCTTGGAGATGCCATCCATAAAGCTCTTAGGGATAAAGGTGGCAGATTCACAACCTCTGAGGTAATGAAACTGAATCAAAGTCTGTATGGATGCGACACACTCCTGCTGCCTCGCTTGTTTCTTGTTTAGCACTGAAGCACTTGAACAAGTGATGAAACGTGTCACGCCCACATAAGTCAAATGCAACTGAAGAAACCTTTCAACTCTTGGATGCTGAAAGCCGTATTTGGGTCACAGACTGTTTTACTGGATGGCAGTAAAAAGAGCAGAACACATGTCGATAGGTAGATGGCGAATAAAGTGGAGAGACTAAATGTCCGGTATTAACACCATGTAAATGTATTTGCCATGATACAGATTTTTTATTTTTTTATTTTGTCGCACTTAAAAATTTAAGATCAGAATTTCAACTGACTAAATAGAAATAAAAGCCATTTTTACAGGATGTCTCCATGATTATCCAAACCAACCTGGCCTTGTGTAAAAATAATTTCATTCCTTGTTAAATCAGGAATTTACTGTGGCGAACTATATTTTTTTTATTCAATTTCATAGGAAGCCACAAACAGGCCTGATTACTACCAGATTTACAGAACCACTTAAACAGAACCTGTCTGACAACATGAAGTGGGAATAGCAACTGCATAACGGCCTGATCTAAAAAAAAAAGAGAAACAAACTTACTCTTATATATCAGCCTTAAAAGGCTAAAAAAGCTCAGCAAATAATAGTGAAAGCCATTCTCCAAAAATTAATAAAATTCAAGTTCACTTGAAAATGAAACAAGTCTACAAAGAAGAGTGGGCTAAATTTCACCCAGAGCCGTGCAAGACCAACTTCTATCTACTGCAAAAACTACTGTGTATTAATTTGCTATATATTATTTTTATTAACAAAAACCAAGTAGGTTTGTTTTATCCATTAAATCAGTGAAATGATCATTTGAAAACTGCTTTATGTATTGAATCATGTCTAGAAGTGGTTAGATGATGTGAAATATTGAAAAACATTTGCACAGTTGGTAGGACTGTCGCCTTGCAGCAACAAGGTCGTGGGTTCGAATCCCATTCTGGGGTCTTTTTTGCATGGAGTTTGCATGTTCTCCCTGTGCATGCGTAGGATCTCACCAGAAGGTCCGGCTTCTAAAAACATGACTGGCAGGTTAATTGGTCTTTCTAAATTCTCCTTAAGTGTCGGGGTGTGTCTGCATGGTTGTTTGTCCTGTGTGTCTTTGTGTTGCTCTGCGACAGATTGGTGACCCGTCCAGGGTGACCCCGCCTCTCACGCATTGACCGCTGGAGATGGGCACCAGCATCCCTCACGCTTAACCCCACCAGGATAAGCGTGTTGAATGATGGATGGATAAAAATAGCAAAAAAGGAGGAAATCCATAATGGGTCAAACAGTTTTTCCTCAAAACTGGATAGTGAATTTAATACGGAATCTTACAGTGATTGATGTAATTGTACATTTTTACAGTTTAATTAAGATTAATTTAATAAATTGGCACAAGATTATCAATTACATCTTATCAATAGTGCATTAATTAATGGTCCTTGTAGTAATTAATGAATCATTTATAATTCTTTTTAAGAAACACCAGTGATTATGGAAGCACCTCTGCATTACTTAGAGCTAAAAACTACAAGCTGATATTTCCATGATGAAAATATAGTAGGAATCAACCCACATACTAAAAGATTTGCTTTGACTTACTAACAAACTAACAAACTGAATGTAGATCAGAGGTGGACAGCTAAACTGCTGTCACACAATTTCTCATCTTAACATAAATGTTGGTATATCTGCAAAAATGCATTTTGCATGGATTGAAAACTTGAGGAAAGTAGCACATTTTGTGAAACACAGTAAGGACTGTCAATGGTTGATTTAAGGGACTACATAAAGTTTAGATGTAAGGGGAAAGCTTGTTGCAGTTCTCTGCCGTCTGAACATTTTTGCTGCTGCGGAGTGAGCCCTCCGCTAGGAAGCATGACCTTCTTTGAAGTTATTTTAATGTTGAAAAGGAGAAAGCACAGTTTTTCGAAAACATTCAAAGAAACAGAAGTTTCTCATATTTCTACAATGAACTGAGAAGATAACCTTGGATATTTAGAAACAAGAAACAAAGACCTTCTGCAGACAACAGGGAAGCTAAATAAAATAGGAAACTATTGTTATGTTTACATTTTTGTCTATTCAACTTCTATCTTCCTGGAGCATAAAGGATTAGGAATATCAGCAATCACTTGAACAATGTCAATAAGGAGGAATATTTACATGGAGCAGCTGATGTCACAGTTAGCAGTGTTCTCAAAAAAGTTGTTAAAAAAGTTTTTAAAATGTTACGATTATGTTCTTATCTTCCTTCAGATAACTGAAGGAAACTATAATTTTATTGTGCTGTTTTATGCTACTTGAACATTCAGCACTGTTATTCATTGTGTTGTACAAGCTAAAAAGGACAACAAAAGAGCACAAGAAGTATTCACACACGCTAAGTTTATGAATGATGAGTGACAATGAGTGAGACATAAAGTAGAAGGATACTAGATGACTATTTAAGAACTTATTTGCAATATACATTGGTATTGTGATTATGCTGAATAAACCATAGTGTCAGCTATACTGCTGTGGGTTGTATTCATATCTTGAGTTGAATCCATATTCAAATGTCAGAATTGGGTCAGAAAATCAAAAATCCTCAATTGCGACATCTCCGACAAGTCTTATTATGTCTGTAAAAAGTGTGTGTGTCGCTAATGATTCATCCCTATTTTGTATTGTGCATGCCACGCTGTTCTGCTATTTCAGGACAGCGTGACATCACCATTCCCTTTAAATTATTATTTTTTTCTCTGCTTAATGATTGCCTAATTAGCTTGGGATGAAAGTACAATGCTCTTTTGAGTATGAGCGGTCAGATAATTATTAGCTGGGCTTAACAGAGAACAGGTCTGACGTCCATCTGCTTGAACTGCTCCAAACACTTAGCATCCTAAGGTAAATACACTTTTCTCTAAGCAGACAGAGCGACTGCATGGCATATGTTGAGAATCATTATTATTCAATCACTGCTGCAAAATCTGATTAGTCCTTTTTGATTTTGTAGCAGTATCGCACCTGTGCAACAAATATGGCATCCTAAGGTAGAATGCTCATGTCACAGAATTTTTGTAAAAGAAAAAAACAGAAGGAAAGAAAGAAATACTGGCAGCGTGGATAACTATGACCAATTTGCATAAGCTATATATCCATAGGAAGGCTTTACCAGAGTGTTTCAAACAAAATAAGTCCATGTTTGTATGCCACTGAAAGATGAGTCTGATGCATTCAATTTGTCAATCATAAAGAAAAATGTCTCCAAATTACATTCTTCAGGTATCAAGAGTTTTTGAAGCATCTCTTTTCTTTCCACCAGAACTGTTTTTTTAACAAAGAGAAGCAAAAGGAGCTGTACATTCACACAACTCTGTACACACCAACACGCACCAACACATGAACAAATAACACTTTGAAGAAATCTTTTCACTGTCTTCAAAATGCGACCAGGCAAAGAACTGAGAATGAAAGGGTTGGAGGAAATCTCAATTAAAAGAAGCGCGTAAAAGGAAGGGAATAGCTAATGTGAAAATAAAAAAATTAAAAATCGCAGACTGTGGGTGGTTGAACGTTGCACATGGATACCCATGAATAAAGAGAGTGAATGAAAAACAAACAATGGAGGATATGGAAAGAGAAAGAAAGAATAACAGTGAGAGAAACAGAGGTCGGCAGCTGACAAAACAAAACGGACGAAGTAAAAAAAGAGAGCTGATACGGCTTTATCCCCGAACGAACCAAACAAACACACATTCCCAGCGCAATCCATAGACTAAACACAGTTCTGTGAGAAAAGCTGCCGCAGACGGCGCGGAGCACGCACTCACATTGGAGGTGTCTCTTACAAAGACAAGGCGTTTAAAAATAGACGCCAGGATCCATCCTATTATTGTATGCGAGCGGAGGAAATCCAGGGGTAGCTTATACGAGAGCACTCAACGTGCGTCTGCTCCAAACAAAAGCACACACACACATACACACACCAGGGGTATCCCAGCTGGCCAGCTGAGACTTTCGGACCATTAGGGGAATTAAAGGCAGCAGAAGATAAGTGAAGTGAGGAGAAATGGAGTGAGGAGGAGCTCATAGAAATGTACCAAGGGAGACAAGATTGAGTTTATCTTCAGAAGCAACAGAGCAAGGCTGATCTTCTCTAATGTAAACATAATAAAAAAGAAGTCATAAGAGTTCTGCCTATAAGCCTAAAGCACTGCGTGCGTAATTGGAGAAACTGTCACCAAAACCTTAAACAGACATAATCTCATTCAAAGATTCACCTCACAACTCAAACTGTTGGTAATGACTTTTTATGTCTCACCTCATGTTGCAGCTCAGTCTGAATCCATGAATGTCTAAACGATGGTATGAAGAAACATCAAACTCCTTCACACAAAACGCAGCATATCTCCTTCACCCAGTCGCAAATAGAGAAGACAGCGCAAGGAAGAGACGAGCAGCTCGCAACTCTGACCACAACTGAAAGAGAGAGACTCTTTACTCAGAGAGCTGCCCACCTCCTTCCTCCCCCTCTCTCTCTCTCTCCTCTCCCTCCCCCCCTGGAGCTTATCTGTCCTAAGGCTATCACTTCTCCCTCACCTCCCCCAGGCTCGCTTCTGCTCCAACTCCATTGAGGGTTTCCAAGGCAGCACAGTCATGACGCTTACAGTGAACAACCAGCAGCTCTGAACACACGCTCAGCCCAACTCCAGTTTCAGTTCCACTTCAGTCTTTCCGAGAAAGAGCCACTGAGCAGAGAGAGAGAGAAGGGAGTGCGAGCACGAGACATGGAAGCCTGAAAGCCGATCCCTCTGATCTCATCAAGCAAAGTTACCAACAGCAACCAGACCAGCCGGCAGCAGAGAGAAACACCCGGTTCACCTCCCTCCTCTCTCCAACTCCCCCTCCGGTTTTACAAAGAGCTCACACAGAGCCAACCAACCACACCAACCTGACCCTCCCCCGTCTGCAGCGGCGACACACACATGTGCACATACGCTTAAACCCCTGCACGTGCCGCATGCACAGCTTGTGCACAATACTGGCATCAATGTGCAAAAGGCCAGTCACGTCTAGGGTGTCACATCGGTTTACACGGATCAGCTACAAAGTTAAAACCGCTTGCAGGTGAAACGAATATACAGTAAAATGTTCGTCCCCAAAGTCTGCAAGGTCCAGTTCATTTATTGATTTAGCTTCCAACCTTCAGGACCTAATGGAACTGGTGCCACTGAATGCTGACAGAAATCACAGGGTACATCCAACATCCTGAGTTGCTTCAGCTAGATAAATACTCTTACAAAATATGAGGCAATTGGTTCAGACATGTCTGAAAGGCTGATGTAAACATGCAAATATTTAAATACCATGCAGGAGTTAAGACTTGGGTCACGTGCTCATATAGAAAAACGTTAAAAAGTAAGTGTCTCTGTTTGTTTTGTTTGCAATTAACATAACTTTCTGTGCCACTCCCTTTTGCTCCAGTCTAATGTTCTCACAGTCACCTTTTACTTTTGTCATGTTGTAAATTCACCCAAATCTGAATGTGTGTAATTAAGATTTTTCTAAGTAGTTCTCTGCATAGCATTCAGCAAAGCATTAACACAGACACGCATGTACAGGAAGGGATAATAAAAACTAAAGCAAACCATAAAGAACTCAGACCCAACCACTTTACTTCCTTCTCCTTCGCTCAGAATCGGCATCAAAACCAGAAAACCCAAATGCCCACGAAACTTCAAGTCCAAGAATACGACTGTCATATCATTACATCACATCAGCTTAGGCGTCCAAAGCTGACATTCAGCAATACAGCTTTGAGACAGTAATTCATGGTTTGTCTGTCTTATGTTCTCACACATCTGCAATTAACAGGGAGGACACATTTAGTGGCTGGGTGACGTAAAAGAAAACACTGTTACTGAACTACCACATTCTCAGACACAAAAGGAAGGAGGTTAGCATTTGGTGAAATACAGCAATTTCATTGTCTTCTTACATTAGACATATATCATCATGAAATATATAGTTACCGACAGGGCATCTTATAATGTTCTTGATAGATTGTTCTCTGGCATTACCGTATTTTCCAGACTATAAGTCGCAGTTTTTTTTTCATGGTTGCCTGGTCCTGCAACTTTTAGTACAGAGTAACTTGCATATCATTTTTCTGTTGATGCTTTGTTGTTTTGTTTTTTTACGAATGCACTAAATGTTAATTTATATTTGTGGACATGAGGTATCCACCTCTCTATCACCTGGGATTTACTGCAGGCATCTCCGCTCTGCTGCACACTTCACCAACAATGGTAGGAAAATCTGTCGAGGTACCACAGAATGTCAGAACACTGGGGGAGCTGTTCCTGACCATCCTGATTTAGAGTATGGATGTCGGCGTGTCAGGCTTCCAAGTCCCCATATAGTTTCTTAAGAAGCAGCCAACCAATCACGATGTGTAACCGGAACCTTTCATCAACATGGATGATGCAAAATATGGTGATATATTTTTTGTTATTTTTACAATACTCTCTGACAGGTGGTAGGATTAATAATTCATAGCAGGAATGATAGAGAAAATAATCATCTAAATGCTGTTTGATTAACATTAAATGCATTATCACAAAACTTTCACTATTTGTGCCAATGTTTTCCTATTTAGAATAAAGACAAAACTTATGCAAAGATGTTGAAGAGTATGCAGAAGAGTAGCTGATGTATCAACTAAACTTACTAATACTGCCAGTAGATGTTGATGGCTTAATGTAAAGTACACAGGTTTAGAAAAGGGAGAATTAATCATCTTTGGACCAGGTTTTAAACAAAAGACCTTGCTAAAATTCAAGAGCTTTGTTGTTTTGCACAAAAAAAAATTCTTACTTCGTTAGCTGCATCGTTCCTTTTACAACCATGTGTGTTGCATGACTGTAACATCTGCCCCTTAAAACCAATGACATACAGTAAATTTTATTTCACTGTAATTACATTTATGGTTAAATAGATTTTTGCATTGTCACTTCACATCACCATGGAGATTCTTATTCCAATTTCCTGGATGTTTTTTATTAAAGTACAGAAGAACAAAAGGCTTCAGACTAACTTCTGTCATCCCAAATAACAGACAAAAGATCGAACAATATGTAAATCTTCACACACCAAAAGACTCCAATGCCCCCCACCCCTGGTCCTTGGCTGGACCCTGCTGGAAATTGCCCCATGATTTTCTGCCTGAAGGCACATCCACATTTAAGAGACCCCATGGGGGCCTGGGGAAGCATGCGAGTGTGTATTTGAGTGTGTGGTGGTTAATCTACAAGACAATGGGGGTCCTGTCCTCACCCCACACACAGGGCATTAGGGCCAGGGGCCTCACAGCTGAGCATCTTACAGATAATACAAACTGGACGTGTATATAAATGTGTATGTTTGCGTGTATTTGTGGGTGCGTGTGTCTTTGTGCACGCCCCCTTCCAACACACGTGTCAAACACAAAGCCACCCAACTATCTACATCGCCCACACGGAGAGGCACTCAGAGAGAGAGTGCAAAGGATGCACTGCTGGAAGTGGAAAGCAGACGTGAAGAAGAAAGGAAATGGGTGAGGCAGAGTTAAAAAACTACTGGCGGTCAAAGGAGTGGGGGCTGAAAATGGTAAATGGTACAATTACTGTGTACAGATGGCTGAACGAGAGACCGACAGGAGCAACGCCAGTTTGGATGGTGAACAATAAAAGCAGGACACACCAGCGTTTTTTTTGGTGGCTAAACAATCAACTGCTTTTGTTTAGCACCGATCCAAACGTTGGTAATCAAGTGTCCTGCATAAAAGTCTTGATAATGATGGCAATTTGGGATTTTAACAGGGCTTCTGTAAAGATCAAACTCATAAAATGTGTTAATTGCCAAACTCTAAAGGGACCAACAATGCCAAATCAAATATGTTCACATAAATAAGGCTTCCTGTTAACCTCGTCTCACAAAAGATTTATGTGAACTTTACTAACATGTTTTTGTAGCAACATCATGTGAGAGAAAAACATTGTACTGCACAATTTGTGGAAGGAAAGTTTTAATACTTCCTTGCAATCACAGCTGCAAATGTCACGTCCCCAACATTTGCAGTTTCACATGAATGATATTAGGTAAAGAGTTTCTGGAAACATCCATTTTCAAGTCTAGAAAGCCACAGTTTTTCAACTGCATTTAGATCTCCAATTTGACTAGACCATTCTAAGACACATATATGCTTTGACTGAAACCAAATTGTTTGGCTGGCAGGTGAACATCTGTCCAAGTCTTAAGACTTTTTCAGCCTCTAACAGGGTTTTCTTGCAAGAGTCCAAATGTATTTAACCTCATAAATCAGCTCTGACCAGCTTCACTATCCCTAAGGAAAGCATTATGCTGCCACCACCAAGTTTCACTGTAGGCTGGGTGTATTCAGGGATTTTCCGGTTCACATTGTGAATTGCATTTAGGCCAAAGACTTTAATTTTGATCTAATCTGTTGCCTTATACTGTACAACTTGTGCTTTCTTTCTACAATTGCTAAGCTCTTGCTACTCTTTGTTGTGACAGCTCAGCTTGGGTGTATTCAGTTCACATAAAAATAAAAGACTAGAAAGGACTAAGTGAGTGATGCCTGATAGTAATTTGAATGTGTAATAGTGTTTGTATTTTTGCAATGTTTAGCATCAAAATAGGAATGAAATGCATGCAATTTTGTTTGCATTGAGGTAAATTCAACACTACAATCATGATCATGAGTCATGTTTTTTTTTTTTTTTCCAAACAGGGGAGATGTCAACATGCTCCACCATTGATGCCATAAAACAAAGCAAATCAACTGTTGCTGTAAACCTTTGCCTTAAAGTAGTGGGAGTTCTGATGCAGAAAAAGCTGTCTGAACTCTGCAGGGAAAAAAAGGAAAATATTTTTCTAATATTTTCAGACAGATTCAGGTGACACTGTTGTGAATGACTTCTCACGTCCCAAGTGTTTGCCCCAAAGTGCTAGATGTTAAAAGAGCAATAAAGTAGAGTCTGAATATTTTGACAGCTTCACTGATGTTGCTAACCCTCTTGTGGCAACATGTCCTCATGTATCGGGGCTTTTCCGATTTCTCTATACCTGTAAGGGCATTTATTAGAACGAGAAATGTGAGAACCGCAACACTCAGCCGTCCACTGAAACATGCAGGCACCCTGCTCCCGTCACTTGTACACATTAATACAGACACAGACTGTCTGAGTACAGCAGGTAGGCATCAATTCAGCCTGGCTGAACGATCAATGATGGTAAATGGAGGCAGCAGGAGGGACAGACAGTGATCTGCAGCTCTCATTTCCCCCCTCAGTATCTCTCGCTCCGTCGGAACATCATTTCCTTGTCTTGTTTCGCCATAGGAAAGCTCATTTAATGAGACACAATCTGACTTTGTACAGTACTCATTGAGTTTTCACTCTTTCGTCCGCTTCAGTTACGCCAACACGTTATCAATTCATTGCATGGTTCTCTGCTTTGTCAGAATATTTTATTTATGTTTGCATTTTAATCTCCTGGCCAGCTTTTGTAGCAAAATTTCACCATCCGTATTCACTTTTTAAAGCTTATTACTTCAAACCCGGCCGAATTGTGTGAGAAAGATAAGTTTGCCTAACACATTCAGAGAATAAAACAGGATATTTCCCCTTCATGTTGGCATGACTTAGTCTCTTGTGACAAACGCATCATTGCCACCCTCTCCTCCTTCTTTCTGTGCTCCATATCGCCTCCATCTCCTCCATCATTCATCAATCTAACGCCTCCCCTGCCGCTCCCCTCTTTGTACTCTCACATATTCCTCCTTCCTATGGTCTCCTTCCAGTCACTTCTTTAACAGCTGCTGCTCTGCGACAGTCCCAGCTGACCCTTGGTTACCACGAGCCACATCCTCCCCTCAGTGTCCCAAAGAGACCCTAAATCATTAACATAAGCGCAGACATAGGAGCTCGGATCAGGTTGTGATAGATGGCTCTCTGTGTCCCACAAAGACAAAGAGAAGAGAAAGCACCCCAAGTCAACCTCTCCCTGCAAACAGTCTTATAAAGTGTGCATCATTTATGCAAATGGGCTCAGACAACATATGCACTACATCTAAACAAAAGGCAGTCATTTTTCTTGGGTTTTTTTAAACTCCAAAGAAGACATTGCGTGCTGTTTGATAACACCTGTCTATTTCATACAGAGCCACAGTAGTAACATCTTGCATCACAAAGGGGGACAGCACAATAGAATAACTGCTTTGGAGTCAGAAAACCTCAAAATTTTAAATGTAAATTTATCATAATCTGTATTTGCATTGTTTTTCAAAAGAGATTATTAGTTTAAAAATATACCTTTCTGAAACAAAAAGCCTTTGAAGCTTCGTTCTGTCCAAAGCAGAAATGACAGCTGTTCTCACACGAGGTTTTGTCTACTCAAAATAGAAAACTGAATGTTTCATTTTGAATCAGATTCAGCCAAAAAATGTTGCAGAGAAGAAATAGATAACATATCAAAGTACAAAGTGAAAAATTAGCCACAATAAAGTGGGAAGGGAAGCTCAGGTTTTTGAAGGTAAAAGTGAGAATTTTCTCCAGAGCTCCGGTCAATCCTCTGATCTCAAACACTCCACACTGTGCTTTACTTGCTTAAGGCAAAACGAAGGTAAAAAAAGACCCATTCCCTGCTGATGTTGGTGGATTCCTTTTATGTGCATTTCCGTCTGTCTTGTTACACTGGAACAAGACTGATGGAACAAAATGGTTCACTTGCAGCTAATTAGTTAATAATCTTTTGAGCTCAATACTGATAAGATATTGGTTTTAATTGATGCTTTGATCTGTACTTTTACTGTTGAGCTGCTACACTTCTGAAGTGATCGTACTGTGCCATATTGCACTGGCAGCAACATTAATGTAACATTACACTACGGAGCTGCTCAGCATAGACTTTTATCCAAAACATCAAACTGCTTAAAGCACTGCTGTATCTTCAAGATAGGTTCCCACCTTTTTGTATAGCTGATGGGTGACTTTTATCCTGAATATAATGAATGTACTTGTACGCAGCATCGTGAGAAACTCCTATGCTTCTCTTCACACCAAGAACTAATAAGTACATTGGGATCTTACAAACATTACCTTGGCTGTAGTCTAGCCTCAAACACATCTCATCAGACTGGCATGTCTGATATACAGACATATCAGTGAGTCTATCTGTCTGCGGCTCAAAACATTTGGTGCTTCAAGCCCGCGTGTTTACAGATAAGCATTTATGTGTTGACAAGGACTGCTGGGGAATATCTGGACTAGTTATTTTTCACATTAATAAGCTAATGTTTTATAATCTGAGTCATGTCTCTAAAACAAGAAACCAGGTCAGAGCCAGGCAGACAACCTGAGATATATATAAAAAAAGAAACAGAGGTAATCTAGTGAGATGTAGATTCAGACTGAGTTATCAGTGAAAACTGACAGATGAGATTCTACCCCATCTTGAAAATCTAATTGAAAAAAACCCAGAAGAAATAAAATTTGAAATGACTATATTGAGATATTTTTACCCATTTAATGCAACATTAAGCAATCAGCCTCTAAATCTACATGTTACACATACATATAGGACTTATAATAATAATATTTTAGACAGAAATTATGCACATCTCTCACTGTATGTGTTTAATCGGCATCAACGTGTCTATTAAACATGGGGGAGAGGTAAATGCTAAGGTCAAAGGTGAATGGCCAATCAAATAAAACTAAATAATCACTAAAAGCTATCAATACTGCAGTCAGTCAGCAAGCCGTGTTTATCTTCGGTAAGAACATAGAAAAATATTAACAGCTGAAAGCTCCCATCAAATTCAAAGGTTTCCATTTAGCAAATGTCACACCAGACAAAGAGGCCGTTTACCAAGTGGGATATTACCCCTGTCAGCACGGCAGACACAAGCTTGTTTTGTTATCATCCTCTGAGACAGAAACTCTGATACCAATCATGGTAACAACATGTTTATGTGAAACTAAGCAAAGCAGAGACTGAACAATACCATGACTAAATGCAATTTGTACATAGATTTTAATGGAAAAACTGCAGCATATGTCTGTAAATAAACAGCAGCTCTGTGAAAGATGACGATGGAGAGTAGTAAAAAATGATGGCTGGGGTCTGTGTGTCCCTGCCTGTGACAATAGAGAACATTTATTGTTATAACAAAGAGAGGTGAGTCAACCCTACTCCAAGTAGTTTGTTGCTATTCTGCTATTCTAAGTGCCCCATTCAAAGTCCAGAGCTTATTTGAACTGAAATCTTCAGCAAGACTTTATGCTCACAAATGCCCTCCATACAATCTGACTGAACTTTAGCAATTTTGAAAATAATGATAGTAATAGGCAAATACTTCAGTCTCTGAATGAGATAAAATCTAAAAAAAAATACCAGCTGCAGTTTCAGCACAAGATGGTTCTATACATTAAATAGGATTGGATACAAATGTGCCACACAACTTAGAAATCTTTCATTTGTAACTTCAAACTTAATGTTGCATGAACACATTTGCACTGTATACTACATTTCATTTACAAATGAAAACAAAATTAAAATATTGTTGATTAAAATTTTTATTTTTGAAAGTTTACTTAGAACTTGCATCCAGTTTGATTAGCATAAAAAAACTGCTGCAGCAACAAAACATTGAGCAAAAGAATAACTTACCTTGAATCTGGAGGTAAATTAAGTTTGATGGCAGACTTTCCACATATCAAAAAACATTATTTAAACCTTCATTTAAAAACTGTTGCAATAAGCCTAAGGCCCCCTGAAAACAGGAGTAGATTCAGACAAACGGAGCTTGACAAGAAGTAGAACTTGGCTACGACAGACAGGTGATAAACCCCACTGGTAAAAAAGGAGTCCAGGAGGTGAGCGATACTGACCACTTTTCTGGTACACACAGTTTCCCAATGCACAGCAACTTAGCAGCTTATAGCAGCCTCAATTTCCTTCAGACAGACTGGTATGGAGCACCAGGCTGCGATAGTAATCTACTTAACTTTGGGATTAGCAGCTCTCCACAGGAGTCACTTTCTTTCCGTCTGTCAGTCTAACCATCTTTGTCATCACCTCTCCAACACCTTCAGTCACTATGAGACGCATTTAGAAGGCTTCTACTATGCTTTTACTTTTCCAATTTGATGTAAACCGATTAAGGAGTAACATACAAGCATTACAGAGAACAATTCTGCTCGATAACTTTTATGGTAGTTTTTACTACAATGTAGAAAAGTCTAGTTTTAGGATATTTATTTCACAATGATGTGCCTACATCAAATTTTATAAAGACTCTGTAATTTGAATTCAGATTTGCTTATGAAAATAAATGTAGAAGTTACAATTTAAATAATAATGTTTTATTAAGTGGATGTTGTGAAATTTATTGGAAGGAAAAAAATACAATCATTTCAAATATTACATAGCAATAAAAAAATATTTTCCTTCTAGTCTCCCATACATGTCAAATCTGTGTCAAAGATTTTCTTCTGCATTCTTTTTAAAACACGCAGAATAAAATTGCACTACTATTGCACTATTATTTTAAAGTAGAAAAAGATTAATTGACTTCATAATTCGGCTTTAGCTATTAGCGCCGTTAGCATGGCTAGACCAGCTAGCACTACTGAAACTGAAGTTTCCTTTCACATTCCTTCTCACTAAGGAATGTGAGAAGGAATGTGCTGATATTTCCAAAAGGCTGTAAACGTCTCAAAATCTCAGTTGTACTCACTTTAGCCATTATGTTTTCTCCATAAAGTTTAGAATGTTTTAACTCCAAGTCCTACTCTTTAAGTAAGAACTTCCACACCAAAGTATGTTGCTGTCAATGAGATCTGGTAGGGATTAGTATTCAATTGATTTTTGAGTTTGAGTTAATGAATCCGATTTGATTTAGATCCATACTTTCTTTCTCTGTGTTTCACCAGTAAGCATGGAAAAATACATTTTCAGTAGACACTGATTTAACACCTGGAGTTGCCATGCACTTGTTTGCAATCATATCCTATCCATCTTATATATTTTTTAAATCAGGGAAGAGGCTTTCTGATTTTCCGTTACGTCACGCTACATCTCGGGCTATAGACCAAATGAAGGCAGATTTAATGAGATGAAAGCCCTGCCAGTCACAGGAGAATAGGCAGCCTCATGAATTCTGATCAGCTGAGGGGAAAGGTCAGACTGATGAGCACCTCTGTGTGAAAACAAAGACCTTCACTCGTTATACATCACAAAAATCACCTATAAACCACGTGATCTAATGTTGCTATGACGACCCAAGAAATTGCACGGAGGAAAATGTACACAGACGCGGATGCAGACGAGATTTGCCAGAGCGATGGAAGCCTTCACAGTGAGAGTCTTTACCGTTAGTGATTGAATAAGAGGGAGGGATACTGAGAACTGAATATAGGAGCAGAACTATGAGCCTCTTATCTGCTTCATCGTTCCCTTATCTCCTCTTCGGGCCCCATCACTCAATCTCCCTGTCGTTTTTCCTCTTCTTTCTAAGCCGTGACATGACCAAATATTTCCCTAGGGTCACTCTCCTGTATTAAGGCAGATATTACTTCAGGAATTTTAGATTATGTGTTGGGCTCAAGGTTTTTGTTGGAGAAGTATTGGACAATTACTTCACCTCAAGCACATTATATCACAGCTTTTCAAAGCAGTGCCGCTCAGGCTTAGTGGAATCAAGAGAGCTTTTAAGTAAATTTTAACTAGATAGTTTCACTGATTAATTGGCCAACACTCAAAGCCATCATCAAAGGCGCAACCACTTGCATAATTCAGCTTTTATTGATTTAAAAACCTAGATGATAGAGATAAAACAGTGCCATAAGTGGGTCAGAATCCTCAGCACACATGTAAATACACATAAACATGTTCATAGACCTCAAATGGATGACATTTCCCTTTAAAAAGTCGCTCAAATGAACAACTTGAAAGCGATAATTGCTGATCTCTACCCCCAAATCAACATTCTTGCCATCTCCGACCCTTCAAACACAACAAAAAGCACACTGTGATCCAGATGCACACAATCTCCTGTTTCACCACCACCTCCTGTTCCTTTGACTAATTCAGGATGATTGCACAGCTCCGTTACAGATGCAGATCAGCAAACAGAACACCTTGTATCCCCATGCAACTCAAATGGTGTTGCCATAAATTGCTCTGTCATTTGAAGACAAACACCTGTTGGAGGAAAACAGCTGGTTCATAAATGGCTGCCTGTCTTCATACCTCTATAGCTGCTCCATACTGCCACTTCAGCACCCATCCACTCACAGCTGATACTCCGAGTCCTCATCATGTTTATTATCTTGAATAGTTCTTTTTTTTCCCGCTTCTCCACCTTTATTTATTTTTTTCCTATGTTTTTATTTTGTTTCCCAAAGGATACTTTCACAATAATAATCCCAGACAGAATGACACAAAACCTCTGCTCAGACTCTTCTCTAAGAGCTACAAAATACCCCTTGGAACATCAAACTAGTGTATGTTCAGAGGCTTATAAATGGACAGCACAGAGCAAGTACCGCACCATCTCCAGTTATTTGCAAAGAAGGTAATATAAGGTTACCCATGAGCTGGTAAGAGAAAATAACACGGTGGTGATCTTGAGTAAAAATGCAGCAGTTTCATAGTATTTACACAAAACATTGAATTAAAAATGTAAAGCGTGATCCAATTGCTGCTGTTTAAGGCAGAAATGCAACAATTATTTCAACTGCCTTAAGTAGTATTTTGATAATGAGGTACCTAAACATACAGTAAAAAAACCCTAAATTTAATCGCAGCTCTGAATTGCTTGTAGCTTAGAATATTGAACAATTTTGCCCCTTTTTGTTCTATAAATGACATACAGACTTTATTTTCATTCTGCTAAACATTTAAAATGAACGTGTTGAGCAAACTTTCTTTGCACAGATCCAATGATAATAAAACAAAAATAAATAAGTAATAAAAAGTATTAAAACAAAAAATATACAACTAAGTATAAATAAATAGTGAAACAAGCTCAAATAAGATAGTTTTAGGTGGTTGAATATTATGGCTTTTTGTTTGGTTGGCTTCTAAGCACCAAATACTAAAATGTTAAACATTTTTGCAGTTGTCTAAAAAAAGACAACTCCATTAAAATCTAATTATTGGGTCAGAAAAACAAAGTAAATATAAAACATAATGGCAGCCCAATGTTGCATCTTAGCTCACTACTCCCACCTGCCTTTATTTCTTAATAAATAGAAGACCTTAATTGATAAAACTGGTAACAGTTTCATTTGATCAAACCTTGTTATTTGTGAGAATTGTTTACAATAATGTTTAAGAAATTTTTTCATAAATATTTTGATGTGTAAAGTTTATTCTTTGTGTAGGAGACACAAGTGGAGTGAATTATGAAGGGATCCCCGAGAGTTAAAAATGAATCTTCAACATTTGCACATCAGGACACTCAGGCACGCTGACTGACACCAAGCAGCACTGGAATTGTTGCTCCATGTCAAGCCTGAGCTACTGTACAGTATGCATAAATAAATATGAATGTGGTTTAAAGAAAGGCAAACCCTTCTCCAGCCTTCCTTCAGACACACACTAAAAACTGGACTGCTGAATAATATCAGCGGCGCACCGAGTGCAGCGACCACTTCGTTTTACGTTACAGTGACTGATTTTATGTGGTGAAGTAATTATAAACTGCTAACCATTTCTGCATCAGTCATGGTGGGATCCATTCCACTCTGACTGATGACACACCTCTTCACATTGTGGTCTGTTCCAAGTTCACATGTGTTTGCAAGTCTGCGAGGGTCTGCCTGTGTCCCATAATCATTCCCGTGTGTGCGTCACTGTCTGCGTGGCGGCGGTGTGCGTTCGCAGCATGTGGTGGTGGTCTGGTTTCCGCTCAGAGGGCTGTGAAGTGGCCCGATGAAAGCTCACACATGGTGGCAAGCCCGATCGCCTGTCGTGATAGGGGATCTGGAACAGCTGTCCAGCAGAACCACGCAGTCTGTGGCGGATCTTTCACAGAGCAAGCCGAAACTTCAGGTCAGTTGTCAGGAAAACAAACTGGACTGCTTCAACAAGGAGTATGTTGCCTTTTCATTCTGTCCACCACTACACCAGTCTGCCTCCATGGGATGGTAACAACATGCCACACTGTGATGGATGCTTTACATATGAACACAGGGAACAGAGAAACTCTTACACAGAGAGGTCAGAGAATGTCTGAGACATAGACTTTGGCCTTCACACTTTACTGGTTCAGCATGAAAAGACTTTGATGTCACACATTTAAATCAGCCTTGGCAAAGGAGGTCAGACCTGTACTGGAGGCACACAATGACCCAACAAACAGTGCAATTCAACCCCGTAACATTGAACACAGGAAATCCATATATCCAGCAATTGAGGTTAGTTATACTAGTGTTTCATCACAATGACACATCTATAGATGTGAAGGTTAGCCTAAGGGATCATTTTAATAAATGCAATAATTTTAATAGATGGTGTCACATTTAATTGTTAAATATGTATTAAAGAAGCCATCCATTCATTTAAATAATGAGTATTAGATGAGAGGGATGCACAGTGGAGCAGTCGTAAGCACTGATGCTTGGAAAGGAGGAAGGAAAGAAGGGAAGAAGGAAGGAAATAAAGATGTAAAGAAAGAAGGAGGGATGGAAGGAAGGAAGGATCTACCCTAGACTGCAACATTAAAATTTTACATAAATCCATTATTTTCCAGGCTTTTCACAATGGTTCCCACTGAAGAAAAGGCCACATTTCCTTCTAAACAGAATGAAAATATGTTTGGAGGGAAAACGGCTGAATCAATGTCAAGATGAAGACCTTTACCAATGTTTCAAAAGTGCTAAAGTAGCCAGAATTCAAACGTCCCTGTTTAGGTTAAATTCAGACAGTATATCTGGGCCAACAAAGTTACGTTTTCAGCGTATTTTTTGAAGCTAAATAAAGACAAGGACTGACTGACCTGATGTAACTATAAAATAGATGTTTATGTATGTGCTGTGTTTGGAGCGTTGCTCCTCGCCTCCACATAGACATCAGTGTGTGCAGTAATATCCTCCACTGTGCGCCCTTTCCATTCATCCTCCTCATATCCTGTTCAGGTTTCTCCCACATGTTCTCACATCTCTCTCATCTAAGCAGTCATCTTCCTCCTTCCTTACCCTTCACGCAGTCTGAAACCACTCAGAAAATACTGTAAGCCTTCCTCAAAATGCAAAGCTCGGTTCGCTTCCTTCTGACTTCCAGTTCACCTTATTTCTCTCTTTACTTCGTCTTGCCTCTCAGAGTCCAACAACCTCCTTTTATTCCTCCCTCTAGCTTTTCACCGCCGCTTCTAACAGCTTCTACTCTCCAGTTCAGCTCTAATTTAGTTTCTCTGTTTTTGCACAGCTCTCTTTATGCACCCCTACCTTTTTAGCAATCTAGTTCCAACAACAAAACATGACTCCTGTTTCCCCTTGACTCAGTTCTGTCCGTCAAAGAGTCAATGAGTCACACTTATGCTCCTCCAAGCCTTAACCCTAGAGGACCGTACTGAAGGGAGTTGGAATGACCAGCTGTAAGCTGCAACCTGCAGTGCAGTTACTGTTTCCTGCTGTGAGAGCGTGAGACCTGACACATATGCTTCCTTTTCTCCTTGTTAAAACGTACAGATGCAACCAGGGCCGGCCCAAGCCTCCATGGGGCCCTACGGAAAATTTGGTTTTGGGGCCCTCTAGTTCCGCTAACAATGTGGACTGGCTGCAATCAGCAGTCCGATCATTAGATCATTCACACACCTGCTATAAACTTATTGCATCTCTGACAGTGCTGTTTGCATTGTATACATATATAATATAGGATACATTTATTGGCCAACTGATTTATCAACTAGTTGATCTTTGGGCTCCGATTTCCTTAATAAGCTCCAGTGAGGGGGCCCCTGCTTAGTTTGCTTATGCCTTGGGCCGGCCCTGGAAGCATCTCAATAAACTAGACTGTAATCAGAAACAGTCCTTTATTTCAATAAATCAATTCAAGAAGTGAAACAAAAAAACAAGATTCATTATGCACAGTGAGATATTCCAAGATCTTATTTTTGTTCATTATCACGGATTACACCAAATGAAACACAAACTTCAGCTTCTCTGCTAGAAAATAACGTCAGCATTGCCATTAAACTCCCGAGCGGACGGAGTCATGAAGAGCACTTTCTGGTAAATTTCTGCTTTGACTTTGGACTTGATGAATCACAGTGGCCCATCAAAGTGGAAGCTTCACACTGGATCTTAAAACAACTGGATACTGAGCTCTCTCACAGTTTTCTCTGGACTCTGATCATAAATGTAGTCCTTTAACCCCTTAGCCCAAATGTTTCTGACGTTGTCTCTGGCCTAATGCTACGGTTGCAGCCCAGGTTGTGTGGCGGCTCGTCAACCACTGAGATCACACCTTTTGCTTCCACTTCTCTTTCTGCTAAAATGTTTGTTCAGGGCACTCATTCTGCATGTAATGAATCCGCATGTGTTCAACTTTTCAAATTGAATTACTGAAATAAAACACTTTTCAATGATATGATGATGAGATGCACCCGTATGTTACACCCTTTGTTTAAGGTTCCATTAGTTTCCCTAAACTGACAACTTTTGATCGTTATCTGGCCTTCCTCCCTCATTTAGAGTGTGAGTTTGCGAGGATGTTGAGACCAATCTCCATAATTAGGGCAGACCAGCCACACATGGGAGTCCCCCGACACTTCCCCTCCAAGACCTAAATATTCATGAGCCTCTAAACGCCATCAAGAGTCTTGTAATTATGGACAGAAAAGTGGATGGGCAGAGACAAAGACAAAAAGAAGGAGGAAGTGGGAGCCAGGGAAGGAAATGCCCTTAACATTTCCTAGAGGATAGACAATGCAGCAGAGCTGAGTCTCAACAGAGGACAAAAGATATGTTTGAAAGATTGAGGACCTCCAATTTTTACTTCAACCTCTTTTTTTGTACAAAACACAAAGCTGAAATCAATCATTTCAGTCCATTTTGAGAGAACAGCAAACTGAACCAGTTTTATGGATATGTGGTAATGAATATCTTCCAAGAACAGGAGACAGGAGGAGGAAGGTGCTGGTTTGCATCCAATAAAAGTAGGAGGTTGAGATTATGTCAAACAACAAAATGAGAAAAATGATTTTGCACGCTCTATTTTGCTTGAGTGATAAAGACCAGCTGGAATAAGGAAAAACATTTTCCATCGGTTTTATTCTGAAGGCATTTATGATGCTCCATTGGTTTGTCGTTGCACCTCCGGCATTGATCTTGGTTTTAGATGGACGTCTGTTCAAAATAACAATGATGACCTCCACATACTTGCAAACATTGCTAATAGTTTCCAAATATTACTTAAGGACACCTTCAAAAGTTGGCTATTTTGGAAATCTTCCAAAATTACATAATGTTTCTCTTTTATACAACAAACTATGATGCCACTCAGAACGGTGGTTGTCATGCAGGAACATTGTTCTAATAACAATGAACAGAGATTATTGGGAAGGGCAAGAGGCAAAGAGACAGATGTATACAGCATTTCTCTAACAACTACAAGTAACATAGTAATTACTATGTTACTTGTTACTAGTAACCAAGTAATATGATTACTATTACTTGATACATAATATTTCCCTCACCCTCTTAAGTTGAAAACAGCAAAGTTTTCAGCTTTGGAGGGAGAAGATCTAATGTAGAAGAAACTCTGTCTTTCGTTTCTGGTTCTAGTTGAAAATAATTCTGCAATTTTGTGCAGAATTCTGCACAAAATAATTCTGCACAAGTTGTGTGACAACAAAAATGGTTGGTGACAAAACAAAAAGAATTACAATAATCTTACTTTGAGGTAAGCAATGATGAATGTCTTTAAGTCATTATTGGTGTAAATGAATTTAAGATTTGAAATATTTCTAAATTATACTATATATATAAATAAACTGACTTTGAGATATAATAAAATAAGGCACACAGAAGTGTTTGGTGGACTAAACATTACCTTCTTTGACTTGCAATCATTTACTGCAAGACAGGTTTTGACATCCAGGACTTCACATCTTTGAAGCGGGGTAGAATTGATCTTACTGCCCCGGATTCATCAGCTCTCAAGAAGATAAAAATCTGCACATCATCTGCATAACAATGGAAAGAAATATGAGAAGATCAGACCCAAGTTTGTCGCATCAATCATTAGCATTATCCGGCATAAACACAGTAATCAATGTTAGAGTGAATAGCACATGGCAAAGTACAGATCCTTGAGGAACTCCACAACTCAAAACAAAGGTGAAAGAAGGGACTTAAAAAAGGAAATTGTATTTTTCTTCTGCATGTTGGCTGTTCGTTCTGGCTGTTATTAGCTGTTTTACATTTCTTTCATACCCAGAAATGTAAAAAAAACATATAAAAAAATGAAGATTTTATCAAAAATTTCTCAGTTTGTTCAATCATTGGAAATGCTGAATTGGTCAAAGAGCAATTTGACCGAATATATACTTGATCTGTTTCTCCCTCTCTCATATAATCAAGTCAAGACTCTATGTTGTCAAGGGTTACTGTTTAGGAACAGTAACTCTATTCACATTAACTGCAAAAATCAGAAAGTAATAACAGTTTCAAATATTAAATCCAAAATCATTCTGTGTTTGTTTTAAAATATGAGTGAAATCCAGTTTTTCCTCTCCCATACTCACAGTATGACATCACATCTGCATCAAACTTAAATAACTAATGGCTGCTTATGGCAATTGTTTGTCGGCAGAAAAAAAAAATAAAAATCTAATCTTTGAAAGCCCAAATCTCTGATCAGTTCATGTATATAACATTTGCATTTTGAGATATATGTACAAAAACACAAATAACACACATTATGCATTTTATTTGTTCATTTTACTTGAGGTGTGCTGATTTACCTCATTTGCTTGATATCAGATCTTTAACTACTGGTTTATTATACATTACATGCATATATAACTATTCCAGACAGCCATAAAACTCTGTTCATATACAAATTAATACAGTTTTATATCCCATGTTTTGCTGTATTTCAATATCCTAGCGAAAACTAAAGGTTTTGATTTGTCTCACTGGCAGAAGCCACAGAGTTCTAAAAAGAGTTGAAAGAGGAGCACTGCTGTAATGGATCCAGCTGAAGGAGAAAAAATGTGTTAATTTATGCTTCATCACAGAGCAAAAATGCTGCAACAACACTTAAACCCCAAAAATAGCTAAACTAAATCGTTTTTTGGCCTTTTTTAGCCTCCCGCAATCACTCCAACTAAATGAATGTGGCACAACCACAAAGCACGATAAAACACAGTAACTGTCCTTGTGACTCTCACTAATGAGTTGTAGATGGCCACATGTTTTGAACTAAACATTTAATCAAAGATTTTGTGTTGAGGATTTTTTGTAATAACTGCCAACAAAACATATTCAAGCTAACACACAAGAGGATGCAGAAGTTGTTTAAATAGGCTGTAGGAGGTGCAGTAACAGCAGCCATAACTACACAGATGTGGCCTCTTCGTGTCTGAATTGAGAGAATATAATTCTGAGGAGTTGAAATTGTGATTTTTGTTACCTGTTTTTTACAGTAAAAATAAACACAGTCATGTAGACAGAGGATTCATTGCAGCTAGATGTTTTTTGAGAAACATATGAGCAGTAGAATATTGC
Organism: Phalloptychus januarius; assembly: GCA_902982915.1. Classification (NCBI taxonomy): domain Eukaryota; kingdom Metazoa; phylum Chordata; class Actinopteri; order Cyprinodontiformes; family Poeciliidae; genus Phalloptychus; species Phalloptychus januarius. The sequence continues at coordinate 8,114,612 of CADWAE010000466.1, read as the reverse complement.
TGACAAATGAAGAACTAAGGAGCAAGCCTACATACTTGCTGTCTAAAGGTCACTTGCTAAGAAATTGGCACATGGCTGGATTCCTGGTTTTATTCAATGATTAAATGTCCTCAATAGGGCGGTTGAGAAACTAGATACAGATTAACCAAATAAAAAAAAAAAAATATATATATATATATACAGTATACAGTATATCGTTCCTACTTTTCCCTGTCTGAAAAACCAGACACCACTTTAGCATTTTTTGACATCTGTCACATCTAGGGTTACAAAATGCTATTTATTACGTTACCATCCAATTCTTGCATAGTAGCAAATTTCAGGTTCTGAAGAACAACATTTGGATACCTTTGTCTGAATACTTTAGTTTATCACCAGTGATATTATGGCCCTATATGAACTTCATTTGACTAAACCTAAATACTTCAGATAGAATATTTGTACTAAAGAATCAGCTTAGCAAAAACTAAAAACTAGGACACTTTAAAAGAAACAATGCAAGAATACCCTAAAATGTTAAAATACACTAAAATAAAAACAATACACAAAAAAGGTCTGAATTAAAGGCCTTTTTTATAAGCTGATTTACAGCTTAGATTATTGATAAACCTTGTTTTTGTATTGTTACCCATAGAAATCTTCATCTATGTATATTACTTAAAGCAACCAAGTAATTGTCTTGGAACCTGACGATTTTCAGCTTGAGTGATTATTGAAATTCAATAATAAGTCATTTAAAGGAAAACTAGATTTTTTTTTCCATTAGCAAAATATTGCACGTCTTGCTTTGATTTGAATTTTATTAAAAACTAGTCTTAGCAGCTTTAAGCCATATAAAACCAAAGTTAAGAAATCATTTGCAAAACCCTGACTGGTGCAATTCCAGTATGTATTCAAACCTTCAGTTTCTATGCATATCAGATCTGATCCTTTGTTGTTAAATTATACATTTAAAAGTTAACAGTGGTCACAATAAAATTTGTAAAGATATCACTCATGGTAATGTGCTGTAACACTGTCCAAGCTTACTCAGGAACAAAGCCTTTGATAATGTTATTAGTGCCTAACAATCAGAGAACAAGTCCCATAAAAGAACTGGGAGACCGGCCTACTGCACTTCACCTCATTATCTCAGCTTGTCAACTTTACACTCAAATCCCCCAGATGGATTTGTTACGTTACTTGTCCTTTTGGCCCTGTTTACGGGTAGTTTCTATCTTCAGATTGGCTTTTAACAAGAATCAGTTCATCCCAGTGCCTCTAAAGCCTGAGGACAAATCTGATCCCGCATCCAGTCATAAGTACAGTATATAAAGTGCGGTAGCCGGGCTTTATGGAGCTGTCTGGTCTATTTTTGGGTATCTGAGCCTGCAAGGATTCCTGTTACAAACCCCCTCTGGGAGATATGTGAGATCCTGATTGTAGAGATTGCAATGGGCAGGAAGTTTTTCCATTTTAACTGTTAGGACAACAAAATCTCATCTAATAACCAAGAAGGCTTGAGTAAGTGTATTTTCCTCTCAATCATCAGACTTTAAGTAGAAACGTTCCACCATCATACGCCTGCAACAAATTCCAAGCTGAGTCAGATGATTTTTATCTTCCTGGAAAACTTAGCTGATAGTGTTAGGACAGCCATGAAATCACTTGCAGATTGTAGTAAGAGGCAAGCTCGAGAGAAAACACACACATACACACACACCAGGTCTGCCTCACCCTAAAATGACACAACCAACAGTATGGCATCGCTAGCATTGCCGTCATTTATATGTAAATCAGGACGCCCCCTCTCTACACCCTCTGCAAGTCTCCAGACATAGAAAGAGAGCGCAAACTTTCGATCAGATCAGACAACAGGTGATTGGGAGCGACAGGGAATCAAATGATGCGTGACGAGATGGAACAAGATGAGGTGAAATGAGCTCGTATCACGGCGCTTTACAAGGAGGGGAAACTATGTGGAACCGAGGTCTGTTTGTTCCAACACTAATGATTTCGTGTCCCCTGTTGTCACCCCCAAGGGCTCCGGTGCTGCTGCCGGCGTGTCTGGCTTGTTCTCTCTGCGATCGGAGCTTTGATTAACGACTCGCTGCAGCAATCGCTCCCAAAAAAATGTGACACATTTCACATCGGATGACAGTCAGATGACAAGGGGCCATCAAACTTCACCAGGATAAGTGATGAGCAAGCGAAAATTTGATGGTGCACGCCAGGAATGCTCATTATAGTTTCCATCTCTCATTTAGACATGGATCTTACTGTAAAATTCAGGTTTCCTGTCTAGTGCAGTGATGCCTGCGGTTCACCGGTCCATTAGCAGACAAAACCCACAAACATCTGCTGTTATATATATATATATATATATATATATATATATGCACAATATTTAAATAGCAAGAGCCTGTCAAGGACAGGCGGGGCGCAGCAGCCACCCGTTTCTCTCCGAATGGGGCAGTTAATGCCATTCAGAGTGCAGAAGTGAATGAGAGAGCATCTTTCTTGAGTGACGTCTGTGTGTTGAAGTGAGCGTCCCTGAAGTGTGCCCAAGTGAGAATTTTTTGAAAGCTCAGCAGTCCACCAGAGACTCAACAAAAAGGGCTGCTGAATGTAAATCTTTATGCCTCTCCCTCTGCCAGAGTGAATGCATACATTACCAGAAAACACACACACACACACACACACACAAAGTTGACACAAACATACAAATGTGAAGTTTTTTCACATTTTGTCACAAGCACAACTCTGAGACTGTAGTGTATTTTAGCAGGACTTGATGTGATAGAGATCACATCAAGTCATTTTTTTACGAAGGTCACAATTATGTCGGGCACTGGTGATAGTTGTTCTGTCAGCAGCTAGTTGCCGCCGAGTTGTGAATCTCTGCAGCTCCTCCAGAGTTGGGCCTCTTGGCTGCTTCTCTGATTAAACCTCTCCTTTTCCCAGCCCAACAGTTCAGGTAGTTTCCAGTTGTGCCTGGGTTTTCCCATATTTTAGATGATAAGACTGAACAATTCCCCATGAGATCTTCAAAGTTACAGATACAGTTTAACAACCTAACACTGCTTTAAGCTTTTCCACAACTGAGCTCGATTTGTCTGCTGCATTTCTCGGTGTCCATTGTTCTCTATTTTTTACCAATATTCTCTGAGATCTTGACAGAGAATAAATTAAAGTCCAGATGGACGGACAAAACACAGGAGACTGAACTGGATTTTATTTAGGGTTATAAAATTAAATGGGGACAGTGTGAATAGAAATACTCAATTTTGGATTTCTTGTTGTAAAAGTAATGAAAGCCATCTGTTATTTCCCTTCCACTTAACAGTTATACAATACCTTCTGTTTAGTCTGTGCTATAAATCTTAATAAAACACACTAGCTTAGTCTTAAACCATTACAAAACGTGAAAAGCTCAAATTAGGTGAAGAAAATCCATAGACGGGATCATAAAATCAAAGATCACAATTAATCGACAGGTTTTACCCAAACATGTATCTGTGCACTGCTTTAGCCCCTCCTGTCCTCCAATTAAAATCAGATGCAGCAATATCGCATTTATTCATGCCTGCAAAACATGTATCTGTTGTTCACTGTCATTTAGTCCACAACTTCACTGTTTCATCCTTTAGTCTGTTGTCAGGCATGCTCTATTCTGGTTAAATCTCAATGATGGAAAGTAGCTTGTGGCCATACCAAGTCACCTTGGTCATCCTGATCATAAAGACCTAAAGGAGGATGTAGAGCAAAGTTCTGCTGACAATAGAAATTGCTAATTAAGACCGAGTTTTGCCTGTTGGTTTTGTGGATGACCTGCAACATCCACCCAGTCCTTCATTCCTAACGATACAAACTAACACCAAGTCATCTGATGCACCTTCAGAAAAACATTTAATTATTTCAAAGAGGGTATTTTTAAGAGGTGATAAATTACTGGAGATCTTTGCATGTTTATTTTAAGAGCTGGACATGCTGTGATGTGTTTAATAAAACTACTTGATCTAAGAACTCAATAATTTCTACTTTTACTCACAGATATACAAGATAATATTTTCGTAGAAAATAGGAGATGATTTAATGGGAGGAAATGAAACTAAAATGGTAAATAGGAAAAATGAATCTTAGTGGGTGAAGAAAAAGCATTTTTAATGTTTACCAATTAAATCAATGTCTTTCTAGAGACCTTGATATTTCATCTGAAAGAACTGAGAATTTTTATTTGACGTCCAGTTTTTTCATATGACTATTTTCTGTGACATGTAATTCAAATTTAAGGGTGGATTTTTCAAAAAAAAAATTCAGTGGGATATTATGTGACTATGATAAAAAAAATGCCTCTTTACCACATTCGGCGACAACTCCAGAGGGCGCTGGAGCACAAAGACAATGAAGTGTTCATAAGAAAACTGTGTTCATGTTTACAGAAAACGCCAGCTGTGTACAGAAATAAAAAATAATCAATCCCTGTTTCTTAAGGTGTTTTAAGGTGTTCTGATTTGAAAGCAGCTGGAATCAGTGGCTGTGCTTTGCTCCGAGCTTTTGAGGTTCTGATATGATGTCTAACCTCGACTGTTTAGAATAAATTGTGATCAATTGACTGAAATGATTAAAAGGAGCTTATGTGTAGATTTTTGTGTTACGGCTCATCAAAGCATAAACCCGGCAGCGGGAGGGGAATTCATTTTAAATCTACAATGTGACTTTGGAATGAGGAAAATGCTGGATGATGAGGTGCACATAGACTGAGGTGACAGAAATGTTTAGGGTGGATTCCAAAGAGAGTATTATGGAGGCGGCAGAAAGAAAAAGGAGAAAGTGTGGATGTAAGAGGGAAGCAAACAGGAAGACAAGATGCTGGTGACAAGGCTGACCTCCCGGAGACAGATAAATGACCTCCTGTCACCATCACAATGTCCCCACCTCCTCCATCTCCCTCTTTGCCTTGAAACTCCAGCCTCCTCCCTCATTTCAACAGGACATCCATCATGCAAATATGCTCACTTTGCCAGGGACGCATGGAGCGCAATTCAGACGTTTCACCATAGGCACAGACATCATTTTTAATGCCTTTAATGAGGCAATTTCACTGTTCCTTTTGCAGGGTGGACTGATGATACAATTTATTTAAATTTTATTAAAAGGAGAATTGGGAGACGTTTGAATTTAATTAGAAAATTACACATGCCTAATTTTTTACTGAGCTAAAAAAGAAGGGAAATCTGTGATTGGTTGTTTCTTTGACATAACAGTGCTTCTTGTAAATAACACTCACACTCTTGGAAAACCTATTTATGTCCATTCAAATGGTGTCACAGTTGTAAGGAAAATATATTAGTGGGTTGAGCAGCAGAGCGAAGAATGTAGGTTGGACTAAAGGTGGGCATTTATCATATCGTTTATCATTTATCGTGGTAAATTCCTTAATGTGATAAGAATTTAGATTTATTGTTAGCATGATAAATTCCCATTAATGATGTTCCTCAAAACTGTGAATATTTTTAAAAATAGTAAAAATGTATTATTTTACTATGTTGAAAAGTACTACAAACTTTTCAACAGCGATATTTGTTAGTGGGGATAAGACTGCTGTGGCATGCAGCAACAGCGATGCAGCTTCGTAAAAATAGAGTAATAAATAGTTATTTTGCCACTTTTATCTTTATAATAATAGTACCACAAGATATTGTGATAAAACTTTAACCACGTAAAGTTTTACCTGCAGGACCATTGCAGGTCCTGCAGGTTGGACCATTGATATCCTTGCTAAATCCTCTTTGCCAGTGTAATCAGCCAACTCTCTTATTGATTCTAGTCTGGTGTCGTTTACTGAACTAGACGATTGAAGTTTGTGCATCCTGGAGTCTTGTTTTGAAAAGTCACCAAAGAGAGAGAAGAGAAGGAGCCTTGAAATGTCCCACAGGCAGGTGTGATCTGAAACATTTTAGAAGCATCCTTTCTTGAAGAAAAAGTCCACGATTAATCAACCAAAATTGCAAAAGAACAAAATGCCCAACAGGGGGAAATAACCAGCATCTGACAGCAGGGTTGTTGCAGATGTTGAACATCTGTTCAACCACCTGAAAATCAAGCTTGGCAGAATCTAAGAGCAACTAATGTTGAATGCAATAGTTTTTTGTTGTCAGTGAATGGCAGATGGTAAAGTTTATTTTTATTGTTGTTTTTTTTACCATCAAATAAACAAAGATTTGTTTTGGGGGGGGTTTCAGATTGTTGAAGAGCACTTATGTTTTCAAGGCCATTTACTGGTTTGTAAATGTAAGAACTTAATTGCTTTTAAATAAATGTGATTTCCGATAATGAGCAAAACTAATCCTGATTGCATTTTCTTTTTTTCTTCTTTTTGTAGTATCAAGAAGTGTTTGAACTATGTTTAAAATCCAGGTCCATATCAGGAAAACATCCAATTTAAATCCACTCTAGCACTCTATAGCTTCTCTCTAAATGTAAGTAGGGTGTATATAAATATGTTTGACCATACATGTACAACCTTAACCCTCCATGGAAAATACAAGATAATAAAGAGTTTTTGCACGTCTTACACATCTCTCACACTCTTTCTGTCAACTATTGTGATCCTTCTTTTTCTCCTTCACAGCATCATCTTGCCTCCACCATCTCTTCACACCACATTCCCTCCCTGCTCTCACCATCTGCGCTCCATCTTCCATGTCACCTTACCCATCACATCCTTGTAAATGTCAAGGTGTAACCATTACAAAGAACTCGTCATTCATGAAGCAGAGTGAGGAAATAATAATAGGCAACCAGCCAGCATCCTATTACTTTATGGTGCAGATGATATTATTATTGCACGCATAGGAGTCATAAATAGAGAGCAATCACCTGAACTCCTTTTCAGGTGAGGATGTGTTTGTGTTATGCGCTGTGAAAACTTTAGCGGGCGTTTAGACAGACCGAAAGACTCCATAAGGCTTCTATAAGTGAGGAAAAGTTATTCTTTCAGGCTGAAATGTTAGCATAAAAACTGAAGTGAAGACACCTTTTGGAGGAAACCTATCACAACAATCCTGAAGGCTGTTCATCCGGTGTAAACACAGAAGCACTCACCGAGCGGCGACTCCACTCGTCACCAAATGCTACTTTTCCCAGCGGGTTTTTCTTCGAAATTAGAAGAAATGTCTCGTCTCTTTTCCTCCGCTGTTGACAGCAACGTAATTCCAGTGCTGTTACAGATGTTTTAACCACACAGCCACGGTGTCTTTGTTGCGGTTAAAGGCAGCTCGAAAACATTCATGCAACCATGGGAGCCGACGCTAAGCTCTCCGTCCGCTGACTCCGCAGAGCGAGCGCTGATTGGCTGCTCCCATCGTAACGCAATCTTACACTCTGAAGCGATTGGCCCAGAATTTAACGGTATGTTCGAGTACTACTTTGAAAATTGGGATTCAGAGTTTAAGTCTTTCAGATGTCCAAATGAAAAAAAAAACAACCAAAACATAATTACTATTAATAACAAAATGTGCAAAGTTAGATTATTTTTAAGCATCCAACTGGAACTTTTATCATTTTATTCCTTTTAAAAAAATAAATAAAAACCTTCATATTTTTACAAATGTGCAGATTTCGTCAATTTAAATGTGCTTTATTTTAGGGATTTCATCTGATAGACAAACAGGAAGCGATGGGAAATTTTGGAACTGTGCATTGGTGTCCTCCCACCAGGATTCAATACTTTTTAGAAGCACCTCATAGTATTATCTCAGATTTTTCTGCCTTTGGAAAACAGCTCAAACTTGTTCAGACAAGGTTTTCAGGTCTTGCCACAGATTCGTCATTGGCTTGAGGTGTGAATTTGCATGGGTCATTCTAGCAGATCCATCCATCCATTTTCTATACACCCTTGTCAGCAGTGGGGTTGGGGGGTGCTGGTGCCTATCTCCAGCTAACGTTCAGGGCAAGAGGCGGGGTCACCCTGGCAGGTCGCAGGGCAACACAGAGAAACACAGGACAAACAACCATGCACACACACACACACCTAGGGACAATTTATCTGACAGCCAATTAACCTGACAGTCATGTTCTTGAACTGTCGGAGGAAGCTGGAGTACCCGGAGAGAACCCACGCATGCAGAGGTAGGACATGCAAACTCCAGGCAGAAAGACCCGGGCTGGGAATCGAACCCAGAACCTTTTTGCTGCAAAGCAACAGTGCTACCAACTGCGCCACTGTGCAGCCCCATTCTAGAAATGGGGCTGCGAGAATGGGTCAAATATCTTTAACCTGGTATTTATATCAGGTTAATGATATAAATACTGTCAATTTTCCTCTTGTAGATGTACTGCTCCTTCTGGAAGTCGAGGTTCATACCTCCCATATGGGTTCCTGCAGCCAGGAACTTCAGCACATCCTCCTCCTTCATCTGAAGGACAGCTTTTTTAATGAGGTTCTGCCCATCTTTTGCGGCCTCTCACAGGTATTGTTTCATAATCGCCCCAAATGTCTCCCATCTATCATACCCATCAACAAGCTTCTTTGTCTCTTAAAAATAAAAGCATCTCCATAATATGATGCTGTCACCACCATACTTCTATAGGTTAGGGTAAGTGTGAAGAGCAGTGTTAGCTTTTCTGCACAGATAACTTTACATGTAGGCCAGAAAGTTTCATTTTAATTTTAGACCAAAGTATCTTTAAAATTTTTGCTGTGTTTCCCCTCTGTATTGCCTTAGATAAACATTAAATGGAGTTTTTCATGCCTTCTTTCAACAATGGTCATATTGCCATTAACACGTGCATACACCGCTTTATTCATTAGAAAATCTAAAAACCTTTAGGGTGCATAAACACTTCTAAGCTCCTTTATTTCATTGTATTTAATTAACTTAAATATAATTTTTTTAGGTGAAAAAGTAGCAACAACACCACTGTTTTTGCCAAAGCTGACACAGTTCTATGTATCACTTACAACCACAGCTAAGACAATTCCAGTCTAAAGTGTCAGTATAAACACATTTTCCACTCAGGGTGTAAACCGACTCCCCCATCCTTATCTCCTGCTTGGAGTGCATCCTCAGCCTCCCTCAGGTCAGTACTCCATGGGTCTTAATTCTCACCACACAGCAAGATTTGTACTGCACAGTTAAAAAAATGTTTGTTTAGTATGTTTATTTGTATGTGTGTGTTTGTCCAGATTTGAGACTAACTGAGAGAGACTTTGAAATTGATGTTCTCTCTATCCATCCAGACTTCATATTTGGTCTATCACATAAAATCCTCATCACATACACTGAAATGAGAAAATATAATAAATATTTAGGCAGTATAGAACTTTTAAAAGTAGCTGTAACTAATTCAGCTTTTGACTACCAATAAAAAAGAGAAAACATCTTTATTATATATGTACAGATCTCTGTTATGGGCCCTAATATTTATTTTATTTATCAGGCTTAGTCTTGGAATACAGTTACCAGATCAAAGAAATTATCTTGAAAATTATTAATTTCATTGAATTTGACTCGAAACCGGAAACACGGACATCATGAGATTCAGCGGGATATTAGCTCCACCTGCTGGTGGTAACTACAAACAAATGTTCCGCTCTCATTTTTGCATTCGTAAATCTGTTTATTTTAAAATTCTTCCTTTGAATTTTAGAACATAGAACTATATTACACAAACATACCTGATATTTACATTCGCTCTTTTTGTCTCATCCTGTCATTGAATCAGACAAAACGTTCTGTTTTATAATATCTAGGATTTCTATTTTCTAAATACCAGAATAATGAGATAATCTTTTTAGAGGATTTTTTTAATTGACTTCAAATTAAAGAAGTTCGCAGGCATGTCCTTAGTATTTTGGTGGAACTCTTTTAAACAATATGACCTGGTAATTCAAAATGAAAAAAATACAACCGCTTGCACTTTAATGTCAGGGGGCAAGGTGTTACTATTAAAGAAATTAGTTTTCAGCTGTATATTTAGAGTAGGAAATTATACACAGTTTCAGTTTCTTAACTGGGAACAGAAATTTGGGACATAACCCAAATTTGTCCACAAGCTGCAAATAATTTACCGATACAATAAATACAATAACACAAAAAGCTGTAGTTGTAAATAGATTTTTATTGGCTTTTGTGTTTAAAAAAACAAAAATGAAAACACACAAATGACAGAGCTGGGACAAATAGTCTTAGCATAGTTGAACAATTCCGTTGGTAAGGAACTTGCCAAAAACAATGATAAATTGTGAAATGCAGTTACCAAGGGTATCATGTGAAATATTTGCATGATTTGCTCCAGTTGTTTTCTCATGTCCCATTCAGGTAATGTGACCTCAGGTACTATGACAGCACAGCTGAGACATAATCAAAGCTTGTAGTGTTCTACAGCAACACATGGACATAAAATAAGCATGTCTTTGTCTTTTCTTAAGGCAAAAAAAGAAATGAAAATATGTAGGTTGGTAGCATGCCCAGACTGAAACTGGAAAGCTAACACAAGTTACAAAAGATCTGTTTGCCTATGAAATGATACTGCAACACCTGGAGTTTGTATGGGGCCTTCAAAAGCTCTCCAGTTTCTTTCAGTGGAGAAACAATTTTTCAACACACTGAGCAAGTGTGTAACAACACACCTCTTGGTAATTGCAAAGCCTTTGTTTTATTATGTTTTGCTGTTTTAAAACCATCTGAAGCACTTTCTTGAATGCTGTAGTGTCTGAAAAATTATTCCAGTTTCAGAACTCCCCCATACTAAACACCTAACTGTGATATTCCCAACAAAGTGCAGACAGAAAAAAGACAGGAGCAGAATCTGAACGTAAAAGAACATGTAAACGTTCTGACAGAAATAACCAACTTTTGCAAACTGGAATAATTTTGTTCTTAACGAACATGACGAACCAAACCAATGCTCGGTATCTAACACTTCAAATTCACTGGATCTGCAGTATTTGCTATCTCTGCAACATAAACACAGGAAAAAGTAGCCAAGCCACATTAATATGCGCATCAACAGTCAATGTCAAAACATCTTCAATTGCACAAAATGAAAACAATCATTCGCAAAGGCAAACAAAAGCATGATGGGACGAGGGACTGAGGAAGAAACAAAAACCGATATTCATAGACACTATATTACTATTTACAAACATCTGAACATCCTTCACAACAAATGGAAAGTCTAAACTGTACAAACATCTCCTATGAGAACGGTTGCGCAAAATGCCATTTAAAATACAGTAATACTTTTGTTTTTCCTTTCACAATGTACAAGTTTCGTCCGTCCACACGACAGAAAGCAAAGCACGAGCCTGGAAAGGCCACAAAAGTGCATGCTATCAGGTTAGTTGGAAGCCATTGGGAAGGAAGGACTGGTTTGACTGGGAAGCTAAGCTCCAGGTCTATCAACACCCCAAACTGCTCTGTATTGAGAGATTAACAGCTAGTGGATGGAAATCTGGAGTATATATTTGATTGACATGCAGGCACACATTCTTGAACACAAATATATCCTCCACATACTCGCACGCAAAAGAGGCTTTTGATGAGGAACCTTTCAACATCGTTGCACTCCCGACATTTTCCTCAAACTGTCACATTAGGTTCAAGTAGAAACTCTCTAGCAGAAGATACTCTGTAATTTTAGGACGCAGTAACAACCAGAAGGAAGGTTTCTTATCTCTTATTAGGGACACAACTTCCTGTTTCAACATAAGAGTATTAAGTTCTGAGAAGTGTCTACAAGTTGAACAATTGTGGACCTTCAAACTGTATTTTTCAGGATGATCGGACGCATAATTCCAAACAGAGTCCGATTCTAGTAAACCATGTCGACACCAACCAGGTCAAGAAAGTGAGCAAAATAGATTTTTTTTTTAAATGCCATTTGCTTCACAATCTTTTTAACACTCTAATTCTCCCTCTTGTGAACCTTTTTGAAGACATGTTTTCCTTCCACTTAACTTTCCATTGACATTCTTGGATATAGTCGTCTGAAGAGCCACTTTCTTTAACGATGAGCTTTATGGTGTGAAAGTGACTGTTGGCTGTGAAATGAGACGACTTCCCCACAACAGTACAGAGTTACTAACTCTGACTGTTCAGAGCACTGTATGCAAGTATATGAATGGAAAGTTGCTTCACTCAACTTTTTGATAATATTCTAATTTCCTGATATGCAACTGCAGATGCAGTGTTTACAGGAGAATGTTTGAAGTAAAACTTTCTTTAGTGCAAACTAGAGAGGTTGCGGTGACCTTAAAACATACAGAGGCCTTTGTCTCTTTATTGGACTTTCCTAAAAGAAGCTGGAAAAGTTCGGACTACTGGAGACAAAAGGGTGAAAAACTTATAAACTATTGAAATAGAGTTAAATTAAGCCTTGGCGTGTCATGAAAGATATCTTCAAACATTCTCCTTGTAGAATGTCTACAACAGTGTGAAAATGTAGGTTTTCTTGCTTTTCTTGTTTTACTGTTTTTTATTTTAAATTGATAGAAACTAATTCTTTCCTTTCAGGCCACTGAAAGCAGCTTGAAGTGAAATCCAACAGATTTCTTCCATCTGCACCTCTCCTCTGAGAGGATGCTGCTGCTGTTCTCCCCATGAGCTGCATCTTCCTCTTCCCTCCTTCTCTGCTCCATCAGAGTATCTTCAGATTTCCTTTGGTCTTCTCTGTCACAGTTCATACCTACCATTCCAAGCCTAGAGGCTTCCTTCTCTGTTCTTTACCACCGAAAGCAGGAATCCACGTCTTGCTAACGGCCGAGCAGGTAGACCACCACCTCGTAGGTGCACATCATAATAGCAGTGTTGGGAATCTGTCTGACGAGGTGCGTGGTCAGGCCGCGGTACAGCGCCCGGTATCCCTCCTCTCTGGGGACTGTCAGCAGAGTTTGGAAGAAGGAGCGGTACTTGCTGCCTTCTTCTCGTAGCCGCGTGCGGATCACTTCTGCAGTTTGAGAAAAAACAGAAAAACAATTTTCGTTAACACTTGACACCGTCCACAGAGAAAGATCCCAGGATTTACAACTTTAAGTAAGTGAATTTCTCAGTACTAAGCATAATAATAGAGGTGTAATGAACAATTATTTTAGTAATTGATTATTCTACCAATTATTCTTAAGATTACTTGGATGAAAACATTCTAAGACTTTTTTTATACAATTTAGAAATACATTAATGATGCAAATAAACAGTTTTAATAAAGTAACATTTTTCAAATAAAAAACATTTTGTTGACAAAAATGCAAATAACACAGCATCTCCAGGTAAAAAAAGACAAAAAAAACTAACATCAACATGTGAAAAGCTCACCCCTTTCTGCTTGACTTAACATCAATACCGTGTAGGGCAAATATGTTTCTGTAATTAACCAATAAAGAATTGCATAGCAAAAGATGCTTAATAGGAAATGTTTCTGCCCACTGTTCTGCTTAGAACAGATTTACTGACAAAATGTTTTTTTTATCTTAAATTCAAAAACAACCATATTGTTTTCTTAGCTAATTGTTTTTTATTGAGTTTGCATACTAGAATAATGAATCAATAACTAAATTAGTTGATTATTTCAATAATTGGTTCATGGTGATTAATCCTTTAGTGAAAAATGAAGGGAAACCTACCATGCGGATAGGCGATGGAGGTGGCACAGGTCTTGGATGTGGCTGCTGCGAGCATCATGCCCACAAAGTCTGACGCATCCTTAGAAGTCTCGTAGTCTTCGTCCATGCTGTTGTGGACTTTGGACTCTAGCAGTTTTCGTTTGATACTTTCATAGATCACAAAGTGGATCACAGTCTCAGAGATGCCAGCGTACGAGGCTGACATCCCCCTGTAGAAACCTCGGAGGCCATCCACCTGGTACACCCGCCGCACGCACTCAAATGCGTTCATGCGCTGCTCTCCTCGGTTCCTGTGATCAGAGAGGAACTCTAAGTTTAGAGTGCCTTGCAATGTAGCCATAAGTGTTGCAAGTTCTGACATGTTTGTCCTGTTAGCAAACATTCATTTTGGAAGAAATTGGGACCAAATTAAATTATATCTTGGCTTTGACTAGACCATTCTAACACATACACTTTGCTTTAAGCCAAAGTGCTGTGTGGTTAGCCCCCCATAAACTTGACGCAGTTTCCCTATCCCAGCTGAAAGCATGTCCACAGCATGATTCTGCCAGCACCATGTTATCCATGGGGATGGTGTTAGTAATAGGATGCAGATTATGCTATTCAAAGCACAGGATTTTAGTTAGGTTCATCAGAGTAAATAGAGGCTGAAACCAAAATACTTTTTAGATTTTTATTTGAAAAAACAGAGCAATTAATCGCATGCACCATTTTACTTCCACTTCATAAAAACTAGTCTTTTGTCACATAAAATGTCAAAATACAAAAAAAAAGATTTTTGGCTATAATGTGACCAAATGTGAAATAGTTTGAGCTATAAGTTAACCGTCGTGGCAAAATAGAAGCATGAAGTTAGTTTTTGTCAAAAGAAAGACATTGGTTCCTCACCTGGAGTCCAGCTGCAGACGGGTCTTGATCAGCCAGACCGGGTTGGTGGCTGTGATGGCGGTGAACCCTGGGAAATTAAGAAGAAGTCAAAGGTTCAGACAGATCCCTCGAGACGTGAAGTAACACAAACACATAAGCTGCACTGAAATTCTACACTGTGCAAGGACAGAGAGAAAGCAGTTCACAAAACAGGACCGACTGGCTGTCTTTTTGACTCAAACTCTTTTAAAATTTAGATTATTGCAAATTAAAGCTGCATCAATTAAATAGACTTTTAACAATACCAAATAAAGTGTTAAAGACAAAAGCATGCTCTTTCCTGGTAAATGATACTGAGGTAAAAGTGGATTGGAATATCTGAATAAAAACTGCATAAGAGCTCCCATAATTTTTGAGTATTTTGTTGATTTTTGACATTTTGAACAATGTCAATAAGCTGCAAAAAGAAGCAAAGCAGCAACTTCATTTTAAGCCTAATTTTGCTACATTGCAGTAAAGTTGATTTATTGTAAAAATCATGAGTCACTATGGGTCGCTAGAACTTCATCTGCAACTCTAATGATCTGAAAGGAAAGTTTTTGATGCCCATTTTCCAAGTTCTTTTTATTTTACATGCTTAAATAAAACATGGGGAATGTCCCCCTTAGTTTCACTAATACTAAGATGCAGAAATGCATTGATAAATTAGTTAGTGACCCAAATAAGAACATTTCTTTCTTACACAGCCTTGACCTGGGTTCCTCTTGTTGGTAACTCAAAAATATGATTTTTTTTCCACCATCAGTGAATGCACCGCATGTAAGCACTAGCCGCTCACTTGTCAACAACACTTTTCAGTGCTGAAGTTGTTACTCAGGGAAGAAAACTGAAAGTTGACTAATTTTAGAATGAGGTATTTACAAATGTATCAAAGGAATCACACAAAGTTGCATCAAAGCATTTTCTAATGAACCATGTCAGCTTTTCATTTAAGCTGCTTTTTATAAACAGAGGGTGAGACGTCAGCAGCTAACAGGAAGGCTGAACTCATTAAAGGTGTTACAGCAAAATAGCTTTTATAAGCCAATAGCAGAATCTTTTTAAAATGTTTCCATAACAGATGGTTGTATATAAATGCCCGTTTCATGGGTAATACACAAATGCCAAAATTCACAACTAATAATGTTAATTGCTAATAATGAAAGATAGTGAAACTGTAAAATTGTGTTTAAGTGCAGAGCAATGCGGTGCTGACTGTTCTCATACATTATTAATGATTTTCTTGTAAAATATTTAGATGGAATATTTATTTATTAATGGATCTTGGAAAGAAAATTGGGATATTTTGAAATGTCTCCATCTCTATTGCGTGTGCAAAAAACTTAAAGAGCTATAATTTGTGTAATAAAGTACACAGGATATGCTGCAATTCTTTTAGTTGGGTTTTATATCTTTGTCCAATAGCCTCCTATTGTATTAGTAGATTTCCAGCGATGGAGAAAGACCTGGTTCTGTAACCTCATGTTCTTTTTTGGGAGAAAGATCATTGCTTCATTTTACAACAATCATGTTATTGTGAAGTTACATTTTCAATCAAGCTAGAAAAAGAAAAAAAGGAATACCTTCTAAAAGTTGTTAATTACAGTTCTAAAAAAGAAATTAAAACAGCATCGTACTCTGTTTTTAATAACAGAAGATCTAAATTGCACAATTTTTGTTATGCTTCAAGAAATCATGTAATGAACCGGAGTTTCACTGCTTAGGCACCACAGGTGAACTCAAGACTATTAAATATAAATAACCAGGAGGGTATAACAGAATCAAACTGGGTTTCTGGGAGAAAGTTTTAAACTAATTAAAAAACCAATACAGAGGTTTCAAGTATGTTCTTGCAGTAATGATAAGAAATTTAGTTCCACTGTGTTTTTATTAAGCAAAACCTTCTGTTAGGTTAATCTAGCAATTAAAAAGATATTTAAGTGATAACATGTCGTTTCGTAGAGTATGCATTTTAAATTAAATTTATCAACAGCATCTTTGTTTAGCAGCTAGATGCAATAATGTACATTTTCTTTTGTATGGTATTGTGTGGTTTAATGTGCATTTTGTCTCATCTTAAAAAATGAGCCAAATCAGCAATAAATTGAGGAAAGAAATCATTAATCCTAGCCATCTGCAGGAAACGTCTAATGCCAGAGACAGGTCTAGTGTAGCAATGCAACAGAGACCTATGTGGAGGCAGCTGCATCAGAACGAATTACACAGGTCTGTTGGAGAGAAGAAGAGAAGAACAAAACAGAGGAAGAAGACAAGAGAGGGAAGTAAAATGAAGTAGCGTCTAATGGCGTGTACTCACGAGGGAGGGGCAAAGCTCCTCCAGCTCCTCCCCGCTGCAGCTAGAAGCCTGCAGATATGGGGGGTTCAGATGGCGGGGGTCTCCCACCCAATCACGCAGGCGTGAAAGCTTTACAGTAAAGCCCTAAAATAGACACAGGCTTTTCTGTACCACAGTCGCACACAAGCAGCAGTCACATCTACCCCAAAGCCCATCAACCTCCCACCCAAACCCACTTTCTGAGCAAGAAGATGGAGAAGAGATGGGAGGTGAGGGAGTGAGCCCCCTCCTCCCATCTTTCTGTTAGCTGTAGCCCAACTCTCTGCACCATCTACTTACTCCAGCTGCAATTCATGTCTTTAAATTAATTTAATTTATCCCTTGTAAGAAGGAAAAGAAAAGTAAACCAAACTTCAGGTCTATCTGAACGCAAAGAAAATACAATAAACTAAAAAAATGAAGGATTCCTCACAATTACTGAGCCCATTCTCTGTCATATTCTGAACCAACAACAAAAGATTAGATGTTTATTGAAGTAGGTTTGAAAAGAAAGCGAGGCAGGTGGAAATGCTAACCTTGCCGTGGAGACTAACCCAAAACAGAAATCAGTGATGGTATCAAATGATGTCATGGAGATGAAATTACAACTCAGTCTGGAACTAATTCAGCACTTTACCAAACTACTCATCCCTGTTTAACATTTTCTGACATTACAGCCATGAACTTCTAAGTATTTTAATGTGATTTTATGTGATGGTGAAAAAAAAAGTCCTGCAAACACCTCAGCTGTGGATTTCTACGGTGACAGAACAGCTGTGTTAATACAAAGTTTAATTCTTTTGGTGCATTTATCTATTTTGGTGGCCTCTGCAGGCATTGGCCTTAGATTTCATTAATGGGTATTAGAGTAAGAGTGGAAAGGATAAAAAATACATCCCAGATATTTCAGATTTTATTTGCATTAAGTGTTGAAAATCATGATTTGTTTTCATTCACTATTATTTCCTACTTTATCATAGAAAATCCCAAGTACATACATTGGAGTCTGTATTTTTTCTGTGACAAAACCCAAAAAAGTTCAAGAAGTGCAAGACACCTCACCTGCACTGATCTAACTGAACTAACAATTGGAGACTTCAGAGATTGTAATCATTTATTTCATGAACACATGGATTAGTTTATTTTTCCAGAATATCATTTACTCCTTGACAAACTAATTTATTTTTATTATTATTACGTCATATTAAGATCGACCCAAATATGATAATTTACAGGCCAACATAAAGTGCATGCAAGACTTGACTGGTTTTCTCAGCCAATATTACATATACACAATATATACGCTCTAGCATGTCGGTATTGGCCTACGTTAGTCACTTTATGCAATATTGGTATCCGTTAAAAAATAAAAGAGGCTGATATTAACAACCGATATTTATTTCTACTGTGTTGCCATTTAGTTCTGCAGGAGAAAATTTTGGTCATGTGGTATTTGTCTAATCATGTGAGAGCCATAGTGATGCAGCAAGGGATTGTGGGGAGTTTAACTGAAGCAGAACATTTTGGTGAAGTCAGCAGGCTGGTCATTTTTTTTTTTTCAAGGTGTCAAATGGGAAGAACGTATATGCAACATATACAACATATGTAAATATCAGTTATTGAGCGTTATTTATATCAGATATTGATATCTGATTTTCAAATCGGTGACTCCCCAATATATATTCTATATGGTAAAGATAAAGTTGCGCCTTACGATGCATCTGAAACAGTAAATGTGGAGGAAGACAAAAGTCTGACACGGCGCACAAAAGATAAAAATATAACTGACTGCACTACGAGCTAAACCACAAAGCTGATCCTTTTTGACATTGCGCAACTCCACTTCTTTGTTTTTCCAGAGAAAGCTGCATCTGTGTGTGAACATGCTGCTGCACGTTCTGTACTTAGAATCTCCTATAAGCTTGTAATGCACGTGCAGTATTTCCAGAGGAGTTTGACCTACATTCAGACACAGGAGACCGTTTCAGAAAGTAAGTCTGAGCGAGGTAGAGAGTGGGAGCAGCCTCTCTCCCCCAATCGCAAAGAAGCCCACAGTTCCAAGCCAGGAGGCCATAAGGGGAACTTCTCCATACAGTTAGTTTATGAAACTGGAAGCTATTATCCTGAGTCAGGGTTAAATTCAGTCAGCAAGCTCAGTTTCATAATTCTCAGTTAGTTGCAACAAGAGCTTATTAGAGATGTGGTTAAAATAGATACATGAAATAAGTTTATAAATGGAGTACACAGTTATTCAGCTGAGTACAGGATGTTTTAAGAAATATTTGTGAATATTTCTTGACAAACACTGGCTCAAGCTTCCTCATCTTCCTCTTTAGGAAGGTGATAAAAACTAGAAAATTGTACGAAGAGTCTTATAAATTCATTTTACTCCCGTAAATATGACTTGTATTCAAAACTGATGCGGAGTTAAAAAGGTCGTATTTGACTTTATGTTTAAAATTGGGATATTTTAGTCAGAATTTCTGCTGAAATATCACCAGTTCTCGGGTTACAGACTGATATCAGTGAGGACTGATAACAGCTTCCCCTGAAAAGAACTGACTGAAGCAACACCAATCAGAAAAGGATGATGACGCCAGACAAAATGAACAAACTGTGTGCAAACCTCTGCACAGAGACAAGGTTAGCATTTCTTTTGTACTGACAAAAAATAAAAATCAATCAATCAACACAAGTGTGTCTTTACCTTTAATGTGCTGCTGTAACAATTTAAAGGGAAGGGGGAGGTGTGTCTCCTAAAGCTAAAGCAAACTCTGTACCCTAAGCAATGGTAATACCATTACAAATCAGTTCTAGTATTGATAAAAATCACCATGGTTTTCATCATACCAGTGTAAAGAAATGGGGTGCTACCTGACGCGTCCGCCCGTGTGCCGGGGGCCCCGGTTGACCTTTGGGGGCCGTGTTTTCTTCTCTATACACACAAAGCAAAGAAGGGGGGGCCCAGACCACACTGTTTAAGTCACAACTGGGAGGTTAAACTATTTACAGACGCCTCTGGAGAGGCTTCAAAATAAAAATAAAAAAGAGAGGGGCAAGGACAGGAGTAAAAAAAAATAAAATAATAATAACATGGAGGACATGAAGGACAGTGGGGATAGGAGACGTGGAAAGCACAACCTAAACTTTGAGGACCTTTGTTTTGTTAAACATTTCTTTTGTATAATTAAAATTTTCCTTGAAAATAATTTTTATCCCTTGAACTTTTTCACGTTTTCTCATTCTACAATTAAAAACCTAGCACATAATTGTGAAGAGGAATTAAATTTTCTTTAATTAAAATTTAATTTTTCTTAGATAAGTGTCTGTAATGTATGTTGTGCATTTGTATTCAGCATCCAAAGCATTCTGTGTCTCAGGAAGAGGCTAAAATGATAACTTTGCTAAACATTTGAGCTCTTTAGCAAAGAAGAATGTCTTACTAATCAATCAGATGAGGAGGACAGCATCTATGAGCATCAATTAGCAGTGTTTGTTTACCGAAACACATTACTTGCAAGTGGGCAAAAAAAACATTTGTTTTTCTCTGACCAGACACCTTTTACAATGGATTATATTTGTCCTAGTATGTCAGTGGTCCTCGAAGTGGATCTACTGAAACCAGGCTGTAAACAGTAAACATGTGCATTAAATTCCTTTGCATTGTTGAATAGAATGATATTATTCAAAACAGGAGCCTCTGTTTGCCTTTGTCAGTGTCCTTGACAGGAAGGAAGATGCGCAATTAAACAAGCAGGAAGATAAACATGTGAGTCGACATGAATGAGCCGGGAGCTCCTACGAACTTCTCCGATGAATAATAATAAACATGTCCTTTATGACTTTTACATAAAGGACAGATTCTCAGAATCAACAACTAGCAGACGTCCTGTTAACAGATTCTCTGCAGCTCCTCCTTCGAGGGTTTGTCAATTAAAGTGAGATGAACACGTCTTGGTAGATCAGCGATCTGTGTGCCATTCTATTTTCAGAGGCTGAATGAAACAGTGTTTTGTGAGATATTTAAAACCGAGGAGATTTGTTTTCAATATAACTTTACCTCCGTCTGGTGGGTTGGGTTTTTTTATGCTGCATTGACCAAAGCTATTAGCTGAAGGAAGTCACTTGCACTGCACTTAACTGAGGGAAATCAGAGTAAAGGGGGCTGAATACATATGAATGACCAACTTTTCCTTTCACTTCACAATTATGTGATGTTTTGTATTGTCTGTAATGTAAAATCCCAATATGTTTGTGGTTTTAGCACAACAAAAAGCTAACGCGGTATGGAAACTTTTGCAAAAGTACATGTAGTCAGAAATGTTTAACTCATGAGGTTCAATTTAATGGAAGTCTGACTGCTGCTTAGAGGACATTTCTCCTCATCTTTGTTCACAGCGAAGCCACTATTTATTGACAATATTACATAATCAGAAAAATACATTTCACTATGAGTTTGATTTTAAGAATGTACCACCACTGTCAAATATAACAGCATCGCAGTGAACTGTAAAATTGTTATAAAATAGTTTGCAAGCAAATACATGCAAGCTTTTTATAAAGATGAGTTCGATCCAGAGTATTAAATTGTGCTTTCTGATAGACCAAGTACTGTGCATAACTAGTAAATGTTTTGACACATGAAACAGCTAAATAATGCCTTCTTATAACAGACAATATCATTTAGCTTTTACCATGCTTCAAGTAAGAGGGAGGGGTTGTGCCTGGAATACTATAAACGATGACAATGAGTCATGAAAAACAAATAAAACAAAACAAAAAAAAGATTAAGGTTGTCTTAATGAAGACATATTGTTTTAATACGTTTTCTAAATGAAACCCAGCAGTGAGACAAACTGCCCAGGCAGCCTGGCAGACAGTCAAACAGGCAGATAAAAACAGACGGTGACAGACGGACGGAAGGGCAGAAGAGAGGGAGCCGTCAGTACCTGCCATCCCGGCGGACAACATGTGCACCTGGGTCGAGTCTGGCTCCAGAACTCCATTCAGCTTCTCCTTGGCTGTTGAATAGGCTCCAAAGTAGATTGCCCTGCGGATAATAAAAGCAGGGCAAAAGCAGAAGAGACGTGACTGGAAATTAAAAGTGAAACCTAATTATACATACAAAAAACAACAAAAAAATCACAAATTAAACCCCAACTGCATAAAATTACATATATTAACAATAAACAGTGAAAGAAAGAGAACTAAAATTAGATCAGATTATGTTTCTGTGTGTGCATGTGAGCAAAAATCCCATGTCTCTAATTTAGCCCTAACCTCAGCTGATCTTCACTCTGTAAATAATCCCAGGATTTAGTCAACATTTCTGCACTCATATTAAACCCAATGACACTGTACAGCAACTCTGAAAAACTTGTGCCGTGTGGCGGTGTGTGACTGTCTGTGCAGCTTGTGTGTGTGCTGCTGACGAACGCAGGAGGTCCACGCTCCCATTAGCATCAGAAGACATTACTGTTTTATTAATTTTTCCCAAATATAAAATAAAAGATAAAAAACTGCTCTCCTACAAACTACAGGTTTTGCAATTTGTCTTTAAAAACAATTTTATTACATAGCAATGTACATTAAGTTATATTGTACATTTAGGGTGTTGTATATAGATTGATGTTAAGGCACTTCAAGCTATTTTTCTCTGCTCTACTTAATATACTACAGTAGAGACGCATACAAGATTTTGTATGCATCTTCCTTCATTAGCACAGTTGCATAATATAAAATAATAACAAGATTATTCAAAACAAATGTATTAGTTTCAAAACAAAACTAAAAACTTTAAAAGTCAAACTCTGCAACAAGTTGATTAAAGGCCATAGCGTTCAAATATCTACCCTCCAAAATATCTTTAACCCATCTGGCTTCAAGATGCCATTGATGGGGACTGAGGGACTCCCAAGCAATCACCCAGATTTCCTGTAATCATCTGTGTAATTTGCAGGTCAAATAGTAAAAATAACATGTTGAGGTTTTTTTAAACCTTTCCATTGTAGTACTGGAAAAGCTACTTTAATCTACTTCATTAGTTTAACAAAAGTCTGATAAATGAATACATTCTTGTAATCCTTTAATTTCATGTGGGATTGAAAGCTATTATCTCTAAAAGAGCCAGCATCATGTTTTAGTCCATCTTCTGAAAAGACTCTGTCAAAAGCACCTTTAATGAAAACCAAATTTGAATCAGTGAAGTTAAACTTCATAGGTGCATAACTATTTACTAAAGATATGACCGGCTAAATGACTTGTAAATGAAACACATTTCTGGGATGCCACTGAATCAGATTCTGGACTTTATGTTCTGTACTTGTGTT
This sequence comes from Phalloptychus januarius, assembly GCA_902982915.1. Lineage (NCBI taxonomy): Eukaryota > Metazoa > Chordata > Actinopteri > Cyprinodontiformes > Poeciliidae > Phalloptychus > Phalloptychus januarius. The sequence goes on along the minus strand of CADWAE010000466.1, from coordinate 8,091,436 downwards.
TTTTTTAAACAGTAGCAGAAAGCAGACAGAACATTGGGACATGGAAGCCAAACTACTGAATTCCCAGCCTCCCTCTTGGATAACAACTTTATTTGCTGACCTACAGGTGACCCAAAAATGACACGGAAATCAGATTTTACAAACTTCCAAACCAAAAAGAGAAAGGGGGCAGATCATGTTAAGTGGGAGCTTAGAAGAAGGTTGGAGTGACAGAGAGCGCCTGAGGATAAAATCTCAATTAGAGTAGCAAGGAATGTCACATGATTAAAGTACAGCAGCTGTCTGGCACCTGCTGCTGCCGCTTTATTCAGATTTTGATCGTGCCTAAGCCTTTTCCCAACGCTAACCAGATAAAACACGATTTAGAGAATTTGCTCATTTCCGCTCAGACTGAAGCAGAGATTTCCCCTCCACCGCTGCAGCTGGGACATTAATTTACTTATGTGTGGGTGAGCATAATGTCAACAGAAATAAAAATGCTGAGTAAGCAAGAAGACTGACATTCCACCAAAAATGCAATAAATGACGCCGAGATTTGTGCGTACTGATAACCATACTCATATAAGCTTTCTGAATATGTTTTGTGTGAATATAAAAGATTAAAGTGACCTACTTTCCCATGTCGGTTATGATATCAAAAACACGTGTGGAAAATTATCTGCTTTTCTTTTTCTGAACATTTCAGATTTTTGCTTCAGATTTGGATTGTCATATTTGCAAAAGAATAAAGCAATAGAAATATCAAGATACAGCCTCTTAGTGACCCTTATTTTAATTAAAGTTTCTGCATGCCTACGAAATTGTAAAAAAGCCATTTAATCAGACATCAAAAACAGCCTCAATCATTGTTGCAATTTGTCTTTGAGTCACTATGAAAGGCATGCTTGCCACTTTGCACACCGTTGGCTTTAAGAAGAAGCAAAAGACAGCACATTCTCCTTCACATACCTGGAAGGTGCCACTCCTACAAGGTTGGGGCCAAGTCCCCTGAACAGCGAGCGAGGACCTTCTTTCTCTAAGATCAACCTGCAGAAACAGAAAAGATGTCATTGTGGATACATCTTTAATAATTAACAGAAACAAGCATGTGTTTTTAGGCTTCTAAGAATTATGTGTTTAAGCAAATGTGTTTAAGCAAATGCTTCTAAGAATTAAGAAAAAAAAAATAGAAAAAACTGCTTTCTTCTAATTTGTTGTTCACACGGCTCATTAAAAAGAAGCAGTGCAGCAGTTGTTTGCGGTTTAATTTTTGTAGGAGCAGTAAATGAGAAACAGGAGCCAAAATCAGAGGTGTTTGCACAGGGAGCGACAGATAACCTGCAGCAAGATCCAAAATAAATGACTGGACACGTGTTGTCGAGCAGGTTCTGTTTGCTGTGATCATGTCAAGAGGGCTCACGTGTTGTCCTCAGGTTTCATCAGATTTCATCTGCGTCTGGTCTAACCCAGTAATCTGATTTAAAATAACATCAATTTTACAAGGACACTGATTTAAAGTACAGCCAAAAGAACAGCAGGGAGACATTTTGGAAAGACACAGGACACCCTACTGATATAAAAATAAAACCTAAAGGTCAGCTGGTGAAAGGACTGACTTGTTTGATTATTTTTTTTTTTTATGAAATGCCTGATTTTTCAGGCACCGTGTATTGCAAAGCTGTTGTACTACGTAGTTGCAATATTTAGTGCAACTATTTTATCCAGTACTTTTTACTTCATACAGAAATATCTTGAGCTTTGCAACCTATATAAAGAAAAGGTGACATCATCCATTGCTAGCCCATAGGAAAACAGAGCAGAGCGGCTAACATGGAGAGCTTGGAGTGAATTTACTTTAAGAATCTAGGTCTGCATCCCTGTGCATGCTGACCCACTTTGGCTCATGTGTCAGTTATCGCCTTTCCCTCTCTCTAAAGCGCTTCCCTGTTTAACCCTTCTGCACTGCGCATTGTGTCGCTCCGTTTCTGCCAACGCCTGCTTGTGTCAAGGGCAGCACGAGGGATCAGTTTATGTTGGAAATAGAGGATTGTTGTGCACAAAAACACGCCCGACATGCACCAGGTTGAAACGGCACCGGTCCAGAGGTACTAAACTGATGCACTGAGAAAGGCAATACAAGCCGATCATTGTGCAACTAAAATTTACTTTCCTTTGGAGAAAAGCTAAGATATCATTTTTAATTAAAACAGAGATGTTGGGAAATCAGATTAATCCTGAAATGTGTGAAATGTCATTGTTCTGCAAATGTTCTCCCAAAATCAAACCATGACAATAAATTATAATTTTTGTTACACAAGATCAGATTGTCCAACGTTCTCAATGGGTATGATATTGTTGCAGGCCTGCATTTTGCAGTGGAAAATTCCACACACAGCTGCTTGTGAATTATGCAATATGTTCAAAACCAAGTGGCACAAACAAGTGACACAACACAGACTGTTCTATGAGAGAGGGGCTGCATCTTTCTTAAATGTTTACCTGAAAACACCTAATTTCTAAGTGGCCAACATTAAGTACAAATATTCTAAAACTACTTTAAATTCCCCTCTACTCTCACTTCTCCCTTCATCTTAAAGGCATCTCCCCACTACTGTAGAGAGAAGAGGAATTGGATCATATTAACTCAGAAGGGAAGTTTCTTGTGAACTTTAATATGCCAATAGATAAAGAAAATCCCTAGAAGATACAAACAGCAACAAGGTCAAAAGTCTCTGAAATGTATCTTATGTAAAAGCAAATGATAACAAAAACCTGAAGCCAGATGGTTTATCATTGATGTCGTTCTCAGGTGCCTTGTTTGGGGTTTTTGTTTAGCTCTACAAACTACGCAAGTAGTTCAGTGGATTAAAATGTATAAATAACTGACACAGAATAAAGAGAAATCTTCTTTAAGGAGTTTTACATCAGGAAACTTTTACAACAAATAAAGACACTTTTGATTTGCAACCTGATGTAATAAACTAAAGGAATATCCCACTGCTACAGCTGCACAAAATTATGTATTTAAGCACTAACAGATATTTACTGCTAGAAACCCAACTCCTGTCTTTCAAATCTGTGACTCTTCTAACACTCCGATTTTTACGACTTCTGGTTACTATCTGCGTTAGGTGTGGCTGTTTGATAAAGAGCCACTCCATCCAATAGACTGAGGACATCATTGGCAAGAGCATTTCCTGATGATTGAAATAAAACAACCCACAAATACGGCATTACTGCAATTACTTACAAATATATATATATAAATAAACACACAAGTCTCAATAATTGCAACCACGTAGCTACTAGATATATATGTGTAGTCTGACAGAACATCATATTGTTCTTAGCTGTGCACCACCACCCACTTCCTCTAAGGCTACAACAAATATAGATTTGACAACAATCCATATGGTTAATATGATTTTCCCCATACTTTTTAAAAAGTCCAGAAAAACACTGCTGTCCCTCCACAACCTGTTGCTGCAAACTGCAAGTTAGCTTGGCGAACAAATTCAAGTGCAGGCTGGTTACGTCAGCAGATAGCTCGACTAATCAGCCAGCTGATATCGGATGTTTATACTCACAGTTTTGCTCTAGAAAGAGGAGAACAATAAAAATTTATAATATTGTGCAAAATATACAAACTTGCTTGAACACTGGATCTAATTTAAAACGTGTGTATTTGACATATTTTTCTAAGTCTGTTGATAGATTACATTATCATTATTTTAGCAGAAGTAGGAATGCCTGAAGCTTTTTGGTTTTTAAAATAAACTGGGTCATGTTATACATTTTTATGTAAAACAGTATTGCTGTTTTTCCCCCCAAGATTTTCATGCAGTAAGAATTTTATCACAGCCAAAACCCAACCACAAATTAGAACCAACTCATCTGGTTGCAACTAAGCATTTTCCTTACTTGAGACAATGCAGGGGTCCCGGTGGAGAAACACGGGCGACGCTGGTTCCATTAACGGTGCTGAGCTGGACTTCAGAGATGTACAGTGTGATGGAAGACGATTGCAACCTGGTTTTCACCACTTCCAGGGGACAAGTCAAAATGGCGCCTACCGTACCACCACATCTAGGAGGAGAAAGGTCAAAGTGATTATACAAGAGGATTAAAAAAAGAAGGAAATCACGCTCCATTCGACTCTCGCCACACAATTTAGCAAAACAAAAACTTTAAACCTCTGCTGAATATTAAACCGACTTATCAGACAAACAATTTCTGAATCCCACAAAATGCTGCATCTTAAGAACAGAAGCCTTGAATTTTGTAGCCGTTCTTAAAGTTGGCTTGTATGCAAATCATTCCAGTCCTTTATAGGATCTGTAAAGTGTGTATGTTGACATCTTGGCAGGGAGCTGCTTTGGATTGGAGTGGCACTAGCTATACTGTATTTACCTTTCAAAACACCACTACACATTCATGCCCAGAGCCACTGGTGACCCTTCACCTACTTCCTGGGCTGGGTTTGCTGCCGCCTATGTGAGACTCAGAGCGGCTCTGGAAGGCAGCAGCAGCCCAAGGCATTTTCCAGAGGAAAAGAAAATCAGGCATAAATTCTGCTTACTCATGGTTGTGCCGCGTTTTTGTCAACTCGGGTTTGTAGACACTCTGACAAGCGAAGGGTTAGCTGTGCTACTGATGAGGTTACAAGACAGGTGAACTGGACCAGAAAATCTGCTCACTTTTAATGCATTTTTTTTTCCTAGATGAAAATGTTGTCATAGAACATGAATTGGATCATAATTTTTATACCAGAGTTTACATAAGAAGGTTCAATAAAATTGAGCACGTAGGCATGCAGACTGCTTCTGCAAACACTGAAAGCATTCTCTGAATCCTAATGAGGCACAGTGATAGGATGTCACACAGCTAATAAGTCCAGTCAGAATTTCATTGGTCCTAAATATTTAATCAGCCTCTGGTTATATTATAACAATAAGAAAGCGAGTATAAATAGTAGACCAGCTAAAAATCCCAGGCAGTGTTAGCAGCTGTTGAAAGTCATTAGCAACATTTCTCCAAACTTAATGTGGTCTTCAAATGAGCTCTGAAACAGTACATAGAGAGCTTGACTGAATGGGTTTCTATGGCTGAGCAGCTGCAGCCAGACCTTACATCACCAAGTGCAACACAAAGAGTGACATGCAGAGGTGTAAAGAATGCTGCCACTGAACTCTAGAGCAGTGGAGTTGTGTTCTCTGGAGTGAACATTTGTGCCTTCAATAGAAGAGTCTGGGTGTAGTAGTAACAGGTAGAACGGTACTTACAGGTACTATGCTGTAAGAGTAAAGTTTGGTGCACATGTGAATTTGGTGAGGGGTTGTTTTTTTTAGCAGCCTCTTAGTTCTAGTGAAAAGAACTCTTAATGTGTCTACTAAAACATTTTTGGACAGTGTCATGTCCCAGCTCTGTGAAAACAGTTTGAAATGGCACCCCTCTACTCCCAATGTAATTACGACAGGGGCCAAACCAAGGTCCATAAAAACATGAATGGAGTTTGGTGTGGGAGTACCTGACTGGCCTGATTGACCAACCAGAACATCTTTGTGATGGATTAGAGTGGATAAGAACCAGGCCTGTCCAACATCAGTGTCTGACCTTACAAGAGTGCTTCTGAAAGAAATCGATATTAACTTCTATAGCTGCAAATAGTGGGCAGACATTATAGTAAAGATATGGATTAAGAATGAGATGTCACCAAAATTCATAATTTGTGTCAAATCAGACGACCAAATGCTTTGGTTATGAAAGTGGACATAGTAGCGGCATCAATGGAGTTTCAATGAGCCCGGAAATGAGATTCCACTTGCTGTCAAAATAAAGAAAAATGTGGATATTTAATCCTCCTGTTGTCTTCGGGTCAAAATGACCCGCCACTGTGTTAAAACCCCCCCAAAAATCCACTAAATGTTATTTTTTTAATTCGAAATTTTTAGACTTTGCCTAGATTGACCCAAACAATAGAAAAAGTTAAATGTTGCTTTTATACACATTTCCATATAAGCTGTACAAAAAAAGGTACAAAGATGGTATTCGGGTCAAAATGACCCGTGAGGCAAATAGAGTTGAAATCAAGGTCACAGTTATTTACAAACAACAAAATGTTACAAAGTTTTAGTTGTGTCTCGGATCATTCAGCAGCAGAAGTAAACAAGGCAAATCAGGTGGCAAAATATGGGATCAAGTCATGGGTGGCTCGTGCCAAATCAAGCTATGCTTGGAAAATGCAAGTCTATGGAAGTCGACCAGTGGATGCCCAGAAGAACCAGGGGATGCGAGTTGTGCTTGATGTGACAGAGGGATTGAGGGTCACAATGTGACATGTGACAATTTCTTCACCTCTTATGAACTCGGACAGCAGCTCCTGAAGAGGAAGATCACCATGGTTGGTACAGTTCGAAGAACAAGCCTGAGCTCCCACCTGCACTGCTTGCATCAAAGGAGAGAGAGGTCTTCCCTCAAAGTTGCCTTCACGCCCCCACCACTCTAGTTTCCTACCTCCCAAAGAAAAACAAGAATGTAGTTCTTCTGAGCACACTGCACAAAGACAGCCACATTAGCAATCGGAGGACAGGAAGCCAATCATCATCCTGGAATACAACCAGAACAAAGGAGGTGTGGACAATCTAGATAAGGTGATTGGAACATATAGCTGCAGAAGAATGACTAGCTGGCCCCTGGTCATCTTCCACAACATCATTAACATCATTGTTGTGACCTCCTACAATGCCTTTGTGATTTGGAGAGATCAACCCAAGCTGGATGTCTCATAAGCACAACAAGAGGAGGCTTTTCCTGCAGCAGCTAGGAAAGGCACTTGTAACTCCACTCATTGAAAGAAGGAAGCATGTCCCCACACAGAAGCCTCAGCAGCAGTGGTGAAAGCTATTCAGAGTGCAGCAGCTCCTGATCAACCTGAGGATCCATCTACCACAGCCATTTCCCCAGCTAGGGCAAGAAAGAGGAAGAGATGTCAGTTCTGCCCTCAAAAGAAGGACTGTAAAACACATACTGTGTGCTGCAGGTGTAAGAAATGTCTGCAAAGGCTGTGCACTTGCATATTGCCCTACATGTGCTAATTAGTTGAAAGGGTTTTGTTATTTTTCATATTTTTGTTGAGTTATACATTGTTGTATTATTGTTCACTAGAGAAAAGTAAAAGAAACGGAGTCATTGGGCTGAATAAAAATGCATTCAAAACTTTTTTTTTGAACATGTTTTTCTTTTCTTAAGCTATAGAAATTCAAGTGAAGAGGTGAAAACTCAAGTATTCACACATTTTTTGGTGAATGACAATATGCAAGATGAAATTTGGTGTTTAAAATTCAATTAAGCTGCTTATTCTGGGGATTTAGTGAAGACGGGTCATTTTGACCCGGAGGACAAAGGGTGTATACAGAAAATGAAGACGACAGGTTAAAAGCCAAAAAAGACAAATGACCGAGCTTAAGTTAAACCACTGTTTATGGTGGCTTGCAGAGACCAATGTGTTAGCTAATGTCGGCACTGACAGAGGTAGAAACAACCGGAAGTTTTGACACCAACACGATGAACGTGAAATCGTTCACATTCCTGCCATGTTTTGCGGGATACTGAAGCGCCTCTTTTCGCCTTTGTTTCACTCACTTAACGGAAGACAGCTCATATTTACCGCTGTAATTGTACAGTATTGGGCTTCAGGACTTACCCCCCGGCGAACAAATGAACCAGCGTGTCCCTTTGGCTCATTCTTTAGCATGCTCTGCCTAGCAGCGCGGCTCGGGCTGCGACAGAGTCGAACACCGAGTCGGTTCCCGTCCCGTCCCTCCCCTCTGCTTTCTGTCTCCGAGGGGATGCGCACGTCCTCAGAGAAACGACCGCAAAAATCAGCGATAGGGCGAGTCTGCGGTGATTCACGCTGCAGTGGGCCGACTTGTCTGCACCTCTAGCTTGCTCGGGTTCCCTTTTCAGCAGTGAAAAATACCCAATTGTGTTCCGAGGGAAAATAAAATATACTCTACTGCAGAGCAGGGAGCGTACCAGGTTGCGCACTGACACTAAAATGTCTAACAAACGATTATATAGCAGCACATTCGCGGGTCTAACTCGATTGTCTCCTCTGCTTTCATCGCTGCAGCAAAGGGAAAGGAGGCAGAGCCGATAGTATTTACTGTACCATCATAGGCTGGGAACGGAAGATGCGATTGGACAGACTGGCGACTGACGTCACTCCATGTCGACTCTGATCATGCAGCCTTCACATGCTCAGAATTGAATGAATTATATTAAGTCCGTAGAATCAGAGCTAGATTGAATAGCATTTTGTTGAATATGCCTACAAAGCTCACCATCTTGCCACAGTTCGGGCAAGATAAAACTATTCACACCCACAGAGTTCTTTCACATGCTGTTATTTTACTAGGATTTAATGGGATTAACAAAGACAAATAGTGGATTACTGTAAACTGATGAGCAAATAATACACATTCTCTAGATCTTTTGCAAATTTAATATTTGAAAAGTGCACATTTCTATTCAGTCCCTTTTACTCCAATCTACCAAAATAAAATCCTATGTGACCTTCAGAATTCATGAACAGAACTCATTTATATTAATCTCACTATTTTATACATCCAACACATAAGAAGTCTTGGTTAAGGTTTGCCACAAAGTGATGTAGAGGACACAGCAAACATGTGAAAGAATAAAATCAGATAAAATCAAAATTGCACTGTTTTGCCTATTGGGGGCAAACCAGTACTACACTTCACCTCAAGTACATCAGTCATGAGGTAAAACATGGCGGTGGAACCATTTTGCTGTGAGAAATATTTATTTAGAATGCACAATTGTACTATTAGCAATTATACAATTGCTAATATTTAGTACAATTGCTTGTACTAAATACAAGCAATTGTACTTTATATTTAGTACAATTGCTTTGTAATAAATACAAAGCAATTCCAAACATTTCTAATTTGCAACTTTAAATGTTTGCCTGATTTCAATCTTCTGCTCTGTTTTTGAATGAATGCATCCATAAATGGCCTGTACTTGCTTGTATAGCTTAGGCAAAGCTAGTACCAGGATTTGTACTTTATATCAGACATTGATTGGTTTTAGATGAGATGGATTATCCTTTCCTTAGCTTATTTACTCAAAAATATACATTCAAAAAAGCTCTGATAGTTCTAATTTATTTTCAATTAAAAGAGCTGATTGAAGCTGGAAATCTCAGACAGTGTCCACCTTATTTAGGAAGGCTAAATGCTTGATCTTGACATGAAAAGAAAATTGAAAATGAAGTCAAAGAAATACACACAATCCTAACCTCCAACACCTATAACATGCATCCACACAGCTTAGATTCAGGGCTTTTAATTTGCAAATGATAAAATGTTGACATGTGTGCTAAAATTGTGTGGGTCCTATAAAGCTCTGTTAACAGTTGTGGATTGCTAGAAGAGTCCAAATTGACTAAAAGAAGTCATATTTTGTCACCAAACCCCATCTGCATTGCAAATATATAAAAGAAAACACAAACATGAAATGTTGTCTCTGTCAATACAGGGGAAGAGTGTTTAAAACAAAAGGTGCAAAGTACATTTGCCTGGAGAGGGAGACTCCTTATTTATGATCTGCATTGAAAATGTATTAACTAGTCCAAAAGGAACGTTTGGACAAAATGATTTTACTCTAATAATGTAAGTACACATTAGTCATTTTTATCTGAACTTGCATAAAAAGATTTAGTTAATTTACCACAGTGTAGTAGATGTGTTTTGTGTTTATTAGAAATTCATGTCATCAGTAAAATGTGGAAGATGTTATAACATAGAAATAGTATTCACACCCTCTGAGCTATTTCACATGCTCTGAATTTCAGAATTCAAATCTGAAATTCTGAGCCAAAAAATTACTTCAAGACACTTACTGCCCACATCATATCAAAGAAAACTTTAGGAAGTAAATGCGATTGTCACAGTATGCTAAATAAGAACTCTTAAAGTTGCTTGATTTTTTTGTAGATGTTGAATTTAGCTCAAAGTTTATTGAGTTTCGTCACAGAAGAATTGTACATATTTAGGCATGTTTTGGGAAAGCCAAAATGTAAGACTTACCACTCTTTTCACTCTCTGTCAAAAGGCAGTATTTGAAAAGGGATAAAATAATGAATTACTGAAACATTAAGTGAACTTTTTATGTCAGACGTTTAATTTTTCACATGATTGTATGTCAAGTTGAAATCATGTGCATGGCTTCACTTTTCCTATTTGTTCTATCAAGACCAATAATTTAATATGGTCCATTTGCAAAGTCCCGTGACACAACAGTCAGAAGAGTGAAATCACAGGGGTCAGTGCTTCTCTCATCAATGAATGGAATGGCCCCAAAATAAACATTTTGAAAGAAGAATAGAATAAATATGCAAACTTTGTTTTGATATCTTCCAAAAACCAAAAACCAAAAATCGGGAATAATTTTAAAAGAAAAAATAAATAAATAATGTTATTGTGCATAATTAAAAATGTTGCTGAGGAAAATAATGCTTAGAAAGAGTTTTATGGTACCTCAACAGGCGCTATCAAATCTGATTTCAGTCACCGATGTCAAAACTAGAAAGTGACAACAACATGTGCATGAACAGCTATAAACTATTTTATAAACTATACACTTTTTAAATCTTAAAAAAGACCAGACTTTTTGTTTGTCTACTTTACCTTTTTTTCGTACTAAGGGGATAGTTTAGTCTTTAAAATCAATAGAGTCGGTGTCCGGTCAAAGTCCAAAACACTACAAGCACTCTGATGGACACATAAAAAGGACTAATACTACTAATTCAAATTCAATAAAATATACATTCTCTGTACATAGTTGAGACCTTTGACAAATTTATGTAAAAAAATAAACCAGCAACTTTGAAATGTTCAACATGGGCTTTCTGAAACGGCCATTTGCATCACAATGACACAAACAGCTGCCTATAACAAACCCTAATAAGTAAGTAAACAGGCCTAACAAAGAAAATGTGAAGTATTTAAATAAATATAAATGTGAGTGTAGCTTTTTCTCATGAGATTGATAGAACAAATAAGCATAAGGACAAGAGCCCCCCAGATAATGAGAGAAACTTGATTAGTGCCTCACGAGAATGAAGCTTAAAAGATCACGAGATGGAGGTGAAGTACCTGAATTAAGCTGTTATTGAAAGCCAAACGCTGTGAATAAGTTATGCAATCTGTCTCTCTTTAACTTTTACCCACTGCACTTTTTTCTCTTTAAAATGATTATACATTCTTGATTTGTTCTGCTTTTTTCTTTATTTTTCTTAGGCTTTGGAACTTCGATAAACATTGAGCAATAGCCGTGCTTTGCAGGAGTTACAAAATTATTTCAATTTTGCAAAGTCACACAGATCAGACCATGTAAGAACACTGTATTTTGTATTTTCTCATTTTATTTCTGATGCAATTTACTGAAAAAAGAGACAAAAGGGAATCTGTAAGGGGACGGATACCTTTTGCAGCACAGTTCATGTAGAATGAAATATGTTCAGAGCACATGCTTATACCTATATGGTGTCACAATTTGCCCAGAATTGAGTACATCTATGTCATGACCACGTAATCTACGGTCTTCTCTGATTCTTTGAAAGTTACTGATATAATTTTTTGTGACATTTACAAAGAACTCAACAACAACCCAGAACAAAATACTTATTATAAGACATTTCATCTAATGAGCTTCATGTGTATACTATTACTAACAGTAGTATTTCTACAAGTTCACATCCTGGTGAACCAATACAATATCGTGACTGTGCTGTGTTAATGATTTGCCAGAGCATTTCTCTGGTGGTCCCAGTTAAATTCCACTAACACATGTCCCATGATATCTCCTGCATGTGGAGATGCAGCATCTCATGATTTGTGTTGGACTTTGACTCAATAGATAGGTGAACTCTAAATCAGTCTTTCCCAACCCTGGTCCTCCAGGCACACTGGCCTGTGTGCTTTAGATATTTCCTTGCTTCAACCCAGCTGATTTCAATCGATGACTCATTAACAGGCATTTGCTGAACTACAATCAGTTGAATCAGGCACATTAATTCAGGGAAACCTCTGAAACATGTAGGACAGTGTGCCTTGAGGACCAGGGTTGGAAAACACTGCTAGGATCTGTTCATTTGTGTGTATGTGTGTGTGTGTGTGTGTGTGTGGGGGTGTGTGTGTGTGTGTACAGAGGTCAAACTTACCTTAAACAAACTCATTCATTATCTGCGATCAAAGGAACCAAAAGTGGCAGAAATAGAAACAGGGAGATGGTAAAAATAGACACTATGATATATCAAGGTATTTTTCTAAGACAGACGGTCAAAAGTTCTTTACCTAAAATGAACTGAATATATCTCAGTACCCATAAGGTGTATTTGCATTATTCTTGTGCAAGGTTCTCCAAGGGCTTCTGAAGTCTCAAAAATAAATTATCTCAACTGTATGTTGTTAAAAATCTTGTATTTTATTTTGTACTTTGATTATGTCCTGCTTACAGTTAAAAAACGACTTTTCATATTACAGTAAGAAAAAAAATGAAACAGGATGAAAAGTATGTTTAATACCTAAAGGACGTTATATCCAAAAGGTATTTTTAATCTGACTTCTGAGCCGAATTGGAAAGGATATTTCAATTTATTGAATATGGCTGTATAGAATAGAAAAGCATCACATTAATGAATGTCACTGTTCATTCACATAGCGTGACTAATTGCTTCCCTCTAGTGGTTTTGCGGTGGAAAAAACTTTCTGAATAAATTAAACGTTCCTCCAGAACCCATCTAGTGAAGGAGAAAAAAAAAATAAAACTAAACTAAAATCCTGATATATTAACGCAGTGGTTCCCAAAGATTTTCTGCACCCCGCGGACAAAATCCCCCCTAAAAACGAAAAAAAAAAAAAAAAAAATCAACTGGGCTCACACATCGTTCAACCAGACAGCGGGAAAGCGGGATGCTGCAACATCCTTATTGAACTCTGTTCGTTCCTTTTTTTTTTAGTTCCTTTGATATCTCATTGACTGACTTACTATCATCATCATTCCGACATCACAAATGACTGTGAAGGCAGCACGGGGTCACATGACTAGTGCACAGCTGAGGGATGCCGAGGCTTGCTCGTTGCTAGCCAGCTAGCCCCGTTAGCTGTGTCTAGCGATTCTGGCAGAATCGGGTGGATTTTATTTTACATTTTCTAATCAAATCCAATCCAGTGGCCCGAACTGCCTGTCATGGGGAGGGTACACTGCATATGGTCAGCGTCTGTATCCCCTCGTAATGGCAGCTTTTGCTCAGGCTTCATGGTCATAAATCGTAGCTAGGGCTGTCCAGTTAGCTCAAGGCCAAGCGAAGAAAAGGCAGGCCGTCGGGTGAGTACACTTCCAGTAAAGTCATATTTTCCACCTTAGTAGCATAATTTTTTTTGACAGCCACATAACATATTTTCTCTAATGTAAACAACTGCCCAAATAAGGCATCAGGTTTTAGCGTTTTTATATACTTATATTCCTATCGGTTATTACACACCAAAGCTACTGTCAGTTGAACATAATTAACGATGGGTGTGTTATTTATTACGGCCAGCCGCGTAATATAAAATCAAAACATAGATACTAATCGCTCTGATTAATTTTTTCTCGCCTTATAGTGTGTGGATAAAGCTTAATGTTTTTTTTCTTAGTATGTCGCATTGAACTGAGATAAAACCTGCAGTCCTGGTTAGTTTAACATAAATTGTAGTCAGTTGTGTTCTTGTTCGATTCCTACAGCATTTTAGGAATGTAATTTTAACATCTAGGAGGTTATTGTAGATAAATTACAGCTTTGCATGTTGTTGTTTTTTGACATGGCCACCCAAACCTCAGGAACTCAGTTGAAAAACAAACACTCCCACTACACTGTCAAACATTCCTTATGTGGGTGAAGGCATTAATAGACCTTAAAGCCAGATAGCCCACATTCAAGCTCCCACAAACACCCATAAACACAGTCTATGAGTGTTTTTTGTGGGGGGGAGGTGGTTTTAATTTCATTCTAACTTTTTTTTTTTTTTTAACTCGCATTCAAACTTCTTTTTTAAATACACAAGGATTTCCATGGATTATTTTTTCATTGATCACCTTAAAAATTTTGCCCTAAAAGTAAAAAAAAAAAAAACAGGAATGCATGCTGGCGCCAATGTCCTGAATGCTCAAACTGCAATAGATGCAATTTAAAAAATGCATGAGCAATTTCTTTTTGGAATTTAAGCTAATACTGGTATTAATTTGAAAGAAAATAATATTTTAATACAGAATTCTATGCCTTCAGAAGCATTTTTACAATTTTTTTTCCCCATAAAATGAAACACACAAAATGGATTTCAGGTTTACCTGGTATATGCTAATGCAGGAAAATGTAGGGATTTACAGCAAAATAATTATTTGTTTTTATTATTATTATTATTATTATTTTACCAATAGAATATTACCCTATTCTTTTAACAAGGATTCCCTCAGACAACTTGCTAAGGTTGGTGATTGGATGATTGGTCCTCTACGTGCCCATCATGATTTTTTGTTAAAAATGTTTAAAGTTGTCAGAAAATTTGAAAATGTCACTTGATAATTATGTAGTATTGGAAGATTAATATCTGAACACCAACTATAAAATCTTAAAAAATGCAAACATTTTAAAAATACTTAAATAAGTATGCAAAGCTTAGCCTGGTAGGGCCACAAGTAAAGCCTAGTGACCCGCCAGGCTTATACTACACTGGAGGAAGCCCTGCTTTTCAAACCTTGAATTATTAATTGATTCATGTTTGTCTGTGGTCAGTGTGTAGCTGTTTAAAGAGAAGTCCTAGTGGATAAAGTTATGCTTTTGTCACATTTTTGCTCTTTCGTTGTCAGTTTCTGAGAACTGTACAACTAATTTTTAATTAAGAAAACAAAGCAGGTGCATACGAAAGTAAATACAATATTTTGAATCAAAATTGAATAACTGAGAGAGAAACTATTCTTTAGTGAAGTGCCTGGAGATAACATTTGTTGTGAATTGGTGCTATATAGATAAACTGAGCTGAATTTTCTAGGGGTATGAGTAAGTTTGATATGAACTGTTTCTGAAATTTAGATTTGATGTAGATTAGAGAAAACCACATTAAATTCAAATTAAATACCTAATTCCTGTGTTCTAAGTTTTTTAATTTTGAAATTGTAAAATAATTCCATCCTTGTAAAATAATGTTTCCAATTCAAAACCTAAAACCTATGAGACCGATTGTTACTGAGAAGTGTGAGTAAAGAAGTGACTAAAAGCCACAAGAGTCTTTTTTTTTCCTAATCATGTGTCATCTGCTTTTATGTTGTTAATATCCTGGGACTTTTCCCTGTAGGTGGATCATAGACGTTTGGGGGATCGAACCTTCCAAATCCAGTTCAGGATCAGTTCTTCATTTGAAGCCAGCGCCAGCCTCTGCCAGTATCTTCATCACTTTTGACCCCAGATGAACCATGTCTTCGTCAGGGTGCTGCCAGCTCCCCGGATCCCTTTGCGATTATTCTGAGAACACTGAGCCTGACGCCTCTAAGCATTCAGAAGAGTCTGATACTACTACACAGGCCCAGTACGTTGCCAAGGTTACAGCTAAAAATGGCCGCCCACTCTCCACTGTTGTCAAAGCTGTGAGCTTGCAGAGGTAAGCATAAAACTAGCATGTGACTGGAGAGGGTGTCTTGTAAATAAGTAAAATATGGCTCACATTATGATTATTATTTTTTTTCCTTGCCCTCCGATGCGGTCGTGTGTCGGCGCTCAGCGATGTGGGGATGTGTCGGATTTGCCATGAGGGAGCAGGAGGGGAGACTCTGCTGTCACCCTGCGACTGCACTGGTACTCTGGGAAAAGTGCACAAAAGCTGCCTGGAAAAGTGGCTGTCATCCTCTAACACCAGCTACTGTGAACTTTGTCACACAGAGTTCACCATTGAACGGAGACCACAACCACTGACACAGGTAGGAGGGGCTGAACTTACTGCGGCGATGGATATGCTTGATATCTTGGATACTAGAAGATAGCCTCATTTGTTATTTAGCATTGCAGTACTTTGTTGTCTTTACAGTGAGAACAAATATTTCATAAAATGTCCAGTTCAATTCACACAGCTGTATTCGTCAAAGCTCTTCCTTTAGATTTATATTTTCTAAACTGATATCGTCTACCGCTAAGTTTGAATCGCACCAGTAAGCTCTTTGTTTTGCTGTTCAGTGGCTGAAGGACCCCGGCCCTCGCAGTGAGAAGCGCACGTTGCTGTGTGACATGGCCTGCTTCCTTCTCATCACGCCCCTGGCGGCTATTTCCGGGTGGCTGTGTCTCAGGGGGGCCCAGGACCACCTGCAGCTGAAAAGCAGGCTGGAGGCTGTTGGACTTATTGCCCTAACCATCGCCCTCTTCACCATCTACATCCTCTGGACACTGGTAACTAGAGTTTTCACTTGCCGCCGTAATTTATATTCTCAGGTGAACTGTTTGTCATTATTAACTCAGCCATTGTCTTACTCTGTCAACATGGAACACTCTGTGGTTTTTAAGACAAAAGGAGGAATCTTTGTTTTTAGCTCGTATCTTATTAGCTTTTTTTTTTTTTTTTTTAAATCAGAACCGGTTTCTTATAAATGAGATCTTGGATCTCAGTGAAACATCCTGTATGATGGTCAAATAAATAAAAATGTAAAAAATAGTCTTGCAAAATAAGTCCTCTGAATGATAATGTAAAACAAATTCCTAGATTTTGTCAGCAGTGGCTGTACTGTATATGGCTGTACTTTTTAGAGCCACTTTGTGTTGCAGTTAAGTCTTTTGGCATCTGTCTCTAAGCGGGTTGCAGTACAGATAGAAATTTTTCAAAATCTTCTTTGCAAAATGGCTCAAGCTCAGTCAGATTGGATGGAAAAACATCTCTGCTTCCACAGACTTTTAATCGTGTTTAGCTCTGAACTTTTACTGGGCCGTTTTCTAATGTTCTCATTCAAAGCTTTCGAGAATCTTCTTGCCTGAACAGAAACGCATAGCTTGCTGAGATCAGAAGCCAAATTTCTCCTTCATATCTTCTGAACTGCGTTCATAAAAAGCAACCAAGAGAAGTTTTGGAAAGCATACTTGTGAATTCACTCTTAAAAATGAGCCTTTATCTTTGCTTCTCTGTGTTACATCCATTAAACATCTTTGTCAGTTTTATTGACACGTCGTTTCATCCCCTTTCACTGTTTGCTGTGGCCAACCCCTTCTTCTTTGTCGCCCAACCTCAGGTGTCATTTCGGTATCACTGTCAGTTGTATTCGGAGTGGAGGAGGACCAATCAGAAAGTTCGCCTGCTCATGCCCGACATGAAGGGGGCGCACACCACCCAGCGTTCGGTGCCGACGAAGTCGACCAAGAAAATGACTGACGAGACCATCGTATGAGTGCCGGGGCGGTGGCGAGGGAAATAATGCAAATCAAGCTCACACAAGCACTCTAAAAACAAGATTAATCATAGTAATACTGAACTTTTGCACTTCATATGGACGATCCTGAAGGGAAAGAGATGCTTTCTCCTCATGATTCTTTGTTAAAGCACTTGATTAAAAAAAACCAACGACGAAAAAAAAAAAAACAAACAAAAACACAACTACGTTATTGGCTGCCGACAAAAGTGGATTTGGGAGGAACTCATTTCAGAGTGGTGTTAGATTAAAAACTGTATTCACCAGTGCTGGGATGTGAACGAACTGACACTTGGAGAATGAACTAACCAGCCTGACTTTTTATGTCAGTGGCAGAAACTTATAAAATACTAAGACACAAGCTAATGTAGCAGGATATAACTGATTTCAGCATGCTACTACAGTATAATAAGAGACATATTCACTACCTATAATTCCCCTATTATGCCCCCTGCACAATGTATTTAGCTGGTTTTAAACCGTGGACGAACAGTAGTTCTGCAAATGGATAGGAACCTAAGAAGATTGACAAAGTCTAGCTGTGAATACTCCTTTTTTTGTTTGTTTGTTTGTTTGACAAGTAGAGGGCGACTGTCACCTCTACCACTGTCCCTGTCTATAATCTGAAGCTTTTAAGTTTCCAGGTACAGCTTTTACATTGCTTTCTCTAGAGGGAATATTAAATCATGTTCCTCCTTGGTCAGTAAAGGGAGACAAGTTGCATCAGTCACACATGTCAAATGGGTTGGGGGGAGGGTTTACTGGGAATCTTAGTTCATAAAATGACACTAACCCACCCTGAAAAAGTGTTGAAGGCATGAAAGTGTTTACATTCTAACTGGATGATGTCTTTTCTGTTATCATGAAAGTGCATTAGGAAATAGCCTCACTCCACATGTAAATGCATCCCTCATGAGCTGAGCTGAATAGAAATGGTCTGTGGTAATGTCTTAAAAACCACAAGAAATTCAGTTAAAAGAAATATATGTATTACTGAGAATGTGTTCAGATTAGTGAGAGTGAAGACATTGGGGAAACAATAGACATGTGATTTGAGAGCAGTCTGGGGCTCAGCAAAATGCAAAAGACAAATGTGCTTTGAGATGTCAATCGATGTATACTAAAAGTATTTTTGTGTTACTGTAGTCTTCCTGCTTCATCCCCCTGGAAAGTTGGGTTATTGTGCAATAAAACATGAGGGACTCCTGGACATCGTGTCAACTGGGATTTGCTTACTTGTTCGTGTGAATTGAAATATTTATTTTATTGCAGAAACATTTAAAAACTTTTTTTTTATGTGAACTCTAAGTAAATTTTTTCAGTGCGGGGAAATCTCATATTGGGGAATAATAACAGTAGCATAATTTCTGGCACCCTAAAATTCCCTTTGAAAGAAAATTTAATATTTCTTTTTCATTTTTTTGTTGAACTTAAGTGGGGTGTCTGCATTCTTAAAAAATCTTAAATTTATGTATCTGAAATCAAGGCCTTGAGATTCATAAAAGAAAAATAAATACGTTAATCACAGGCCTCACATTTTGCTGTGGCAGGATTACATAATCTTGTTTTTCTGTATATTTTTTTTAAATCAAACTTGTCTGTCATAGTTCCAGTCACTGTGTTCTGTGACTTAAGGTGTTTGAAGCTACTGCTAACTAGCTGCTAATATACCCTTGCGAGCCTTTTTACTTCCTACCATCCCGAGCATAAACATTCATTTAGCTAAACTTTTAATGGGACTTTAACTGGGACAATATTGATGCAAAAATTAAATTAAGATTTGAGCTTTTCTGCAAAAACTTCGGATGAGCCTGGTGTAAAATGGAACGAAGTGCAAAAATGCAGCTCATCCCCACTGTTTGGTGTGGTGGAGGATCTGTGATGTTTGTTAAATTGCTTGCCATTATGAACGCTTTTTTTTTAAAGATTTTATTGAGCAGAGAACAGACAAAGGCCAGAGACAGGGAGTCGAACCCAGGACAACGGCGTCACAGAGTCTCTCCACTTATTTTTTTTTTTATCTCCCAGACTTAACCAATGAGCTGAAAACGTACTCATCATTTTGACATATCATAACACAAAACACAAATCTCTAAAAATGATTCACGAGACGCAATGTAAAATGTATTCCCCATTGAATATATATGCACATAAATTAAAGTTCGGACTCGTTAAGTGTGTGATTGTGCAACTGCAGTGAAAGATTGCTTGGAGGCGTTTTACGCTTCACCAGGGGTGCCAGCAACTTGGTCTGTGTTGATGCCTTGTAATCAGGCAGTGTGGGAGTTTAAGAAGGCACTTTTTCATTTCTCTGCTTTGGAATCTTCCTTATATTTCTGCGTAATGTTACTATACACAGCTGTTGTTCAGAACACAAAGCAAATATGTGAGTAAAGGTTAAAAAAAAGTATGGACAATCTGATGCTCTGTTCAATTCAAATACCCTCTGCTACTCAAACATAACTGGTGTGTGGGTGAAAGTGAGCTTTTCATTTACTGGGCAACGGTAAACTAGGCGGCATCCTGGATATTTTATTCCTTTTTAACAAGCTATTTTTTATTGGTCTTGCACAGAAGCAACTGGTTGTTGTATTCTTCATTATTGCTTAAAAGAACTGCAGGAAGTTTGAGGGAAAAGTAAACACAAAAATACTTTCCAACTTCATTTGGAGTTGTGAGGTTGAATATTTATACGAGGATGTCCCTCCCACATTTTTAATCATCAGCTGTCCAGTCTATGACCTATGTCTGTACTGCTTTGTTTGGTTTGTTTTTAAAAACGACACTGTAAAGTAATATTGTAAAATTTATTTCCATGGCATTAATATAATGTATGTGAGCAGACAAGCTATCAAAACAAACAGAACAAAATATATTTTACACAAAAACAAAGTAAGCGTCAGCAGCGTCACAACCACTTTTTGAGATGATGACTGAAGGAGGAAAAGGCCCAAAGACAGGACTGACTGCTGATCCCAGTGAAACTGGCAGGATTTCAAACCCAGGCCTTCAACAGTCTACCAGAGAGATGTCTAGGCATACAGGGTCTCGGACAAGGCTATTCTGCTACACTAACATGTTTACTAGCTGGTAGCTGCTCGGGGGGTGTACCTTCAGTCCTGTTTTTGTGCCACAAAGTTTTGACCATACACCTGGGTCAGATTACTACTTGAAATCAAACTCTTCTTCTATCTGGGACTGATTGCTTTGGTGTTTAATGAAACTGACTTCACTGATTCAAAAAGTGCAGGCTCTGACTCGTCGCGCCCAGCGTATTCGAAAGCACATCGACACTAGCAGATTTCAGTTAATAATCGGACCGGGTGACGCAGGACGGGTTTCCCAGCGGGGTTACAGGTTCTGACAGCACTGCAGCTTGCTCCCCCTCTGGCCGTCCGTGGTCGGAGGGACGCTGATGTCCACCACGTTGTTTCCTGGGGACTCGTCGTGTGCAGATCGCTCCGCAATCTGTTTCTGTGATACAATCCGGTAAATTTCTGTTTTCACAAAGATAAAACAGTGATGTTTTAGAAGAATAGCCATACTCTGTTCACACCCCTTCTACCGGACACCTAAGATAAAACACAGCTAATCTGGAAAGGGAAACTAGATCAGAAAGAGGAAGTCACATATTCAAAGTGTAAAAGTCAGCTTCCTACAGTGGATGAAATGGCGGAATCTAAGTTAATGAATCATACAGTGAAAAAAAATTTGGATCAACTGGTTCGAGTTAAATGAGTAACATCTGTGTGTGCTGGGAAACGGGATTCCCAGGGCTTCAGGAACCAGACGTTATGTGTCACTTTCCTATCTTGTATATACAGCCGTGTGAAAAAGTATTTTCCCCCTTTTTGTCGTACGCATGGGATCATCAAACAAATGTTAATACCAGAGCTGAGTATCTACAACAAAGCTGTTTTCCAACAATAATTTAATTTATGAAGAGAACAAAATCTATCTAAACCAAAGTGTCCCTCCCATGTGGAAAGTTTAATTGCCTCCTTAACATCAGCGTTGAGCTTCCCTTGGCAGTAACAACAACCATTAAGTGACTATTAGCGGTGAGTTTTTTTATATTGCTGTGGAAGGATTTTGGCATACTCATTTTTGCACAATTTATTTAATTTATAAAAAAATTTTAGAGTTTGGGCTGTTTAAGGTCAACCCCCAGACTCAACCCTTTCTGTCTGCTTAATGCAAATGTGCTTGAATCTAAAGTTATAAAATGATGTCCGGATTCTCTGGCAGACACCAGAACATATTGTTCCATAAATTACGGCAAGTCGCTCAGCTCTTGAAGCAGCTGGCAGCCACCATCCGTCACACTAACACCACCATGCTTGGCTGCTCCTATGATCTTTTTGGCACCTTAAAAAAAGCTTTTTATCTCATCTATACACAGAATACCTATTATTTTCAGTAAATGTGACCCTTTTCAAACCGATGTATATCAATGCCTTGCTTCGTCATCTCTTCTTGACTGTATTGAGTTGATGTTTTAAAAAATCTTTTACTTAACTTTTTGTTTCATTTAGGTCCGATTTAACTGACTTCTTGAATATACAGAACAGGTAATAGTCAGACATTAGTGACAAAAAAGGTGGCTAATCTTAGTTAATACATTTTGGTTTTTATTTACCTTCATAAATAAAACTGCATGTTATCTGATATTAACATTTCCCTCCTGACCTTATATGTGACAAAAAAGTAAAAACAAAAAGTCTATAAGACTGAAATGCTTTTTCACATCACTGAATGTAATGATTATTTTAATAAAGACAAGTGGAGAGAATTGTCAACAAGGTAATAAAATGACATTGCCACTTTTTCATAATCAAATCAAACATTTCAATGTATTTTACTGGGATTTAATGTTATGGACCAATACAAAGTAATTGTGAAGTGGAAAGAAAATAATGTATAGTTTTCAACCCTTTTTTGCAAATAGAAATTTGTAAAGTTTGGTATGTAGATCTGAGCAGCTGTTTTTTACTCTAGTACCCTTAAATAAAATATAATCACCATGTGTTTAATTTAATCCCATTTTGAACATTAATATAGTTCTGTAAATGTGTCAGAGGCTAAATCACAATTACTAACATTCTAAAAATAAAATTATCTGCTGCCCTCACATTTTCCCATTGCTAATATCCTACTGTGTCTCACAATTGAGTTTAAATATAGGCCTGAAACATATTTATATGTTATATTTATAGAAGTTAGTGATGTGAGGAAATGACTCTTGTTTTTTCTTACCAGATCAGAGTTAATTTATTTCTTCAGAGTCCAATTTAATTTATTGAAACAGTGGTAACTGCAGTAATGCATGGAAATACGTCTGTAGAGGAACACTGACTGACTACAGAGCTGATGCTTTAATGTCCACAGAGAAAATAAGAGAAAAAAAAACAATACACAGAACAGGGTCTTATTCTGCATGTTGATTACTTAGTTTAATCTTTCTAAAGTTGCCTTCGACTGCAAACATGTTCTGATAAGATAGATCTAGTAAATATGCATTTGTGTCACTCCCTTCCTCCTCTTTACCCCATTGTTTATAGTCTGATTTTCACAAACCTGTAAGAATATTCTTGAAGGCTTCTTCAACGTTTGTTGAGTCCAAGGCTGAGGTTTCTATGAATGACAGATTGTTCTTCTCTGCGAGTTCACACACAAACACATGAGGTTTTACTACTTGAACCATCCAGTGATACAAGCTGTTTCCCCTCACAGTGAGGGCAGTTCAGTTACCTGCAAAGGCTCGCGCCTCGTCTGTGGGCACAGCCCTGAGGTGGCGCAGGTCGCTTTTGTTGCCGACCAGCATGATGACGATGTTGTTGTCGGCGTGGTCTCTCAGCTCCTTCAGCCAGCGCTCCACATTCTCATAGGTCAGGTGTTTAGCTATGTCGTACACTAGCAGGGCCCCCACTGCTCCCCTGTAGTATCTGTAACACCGTCAATAGAAAGAGCAAATTGAACTGATGGACTCTGCGGGGGTTTTTTTTCAACAGTTAAACTCATTGCTTCCAAACTTTCACAGTAAGTTTAGTATTCCACTTTCTCCATTTGTGGAATGCACCGGAGTCTTTGAGTTTTTGTTTTGATCTGTTCGGAAAATACAGTGGAGTCCTTGTTTATTGCGGGGGTTCGGTTCTGAAAAAGTCCCGCAATAAACAAAATCCGCGAAGTGGTGACTGTTTAAATTTTCCCTATTCAAATACCGTATTTTTGGACTATAAGCCGTGACTTTTCTCCCATGCTTTGAACCATGGCCCGGTGCGGCTTTTCTGTGGATTTTTCTTCAACCACCAGGGGGCTCTCTAGCAGGAAGTGAATCATTGTAAGTCAAAATTGGAAATCAAAGAATAAAGCATTAATTTTCTAGCTTGTTCTAGGCTAGCTTTCTTATTATCTCAACCATTCCCATTAACTCCGGCTTTTGCTTAGGCTCTTTTGCTGCATCCAACATATTACCTTTGATAAATTTCATTTTCATTTGTCTTCCCATCCACTATGACCACAAACAGGCCACTTTTAATGCTGACCAGTATCATGATATTAAGGATGGTGTTGTTAGGTAGGAATACGTTTCAAAGCGTATGTAAGGTCAGCAATTTTCAGGGTGAAATTGCTGAAATGTCTCTGCTTGTGGGTCATTTATCTACTGCAGAATCACTGGCTTCCCATTGTTTGATTTGTAGTGCTTCCCAGGTTGATGTACGGCAACAACAGCTTCTCTAAATTCATTGTTGCTTTTGTTCCTCCTTGGTATTGTGTTAACACAAATAAACGGTGCCAACTGGACTTGCAAACTGACAACATTTCTCCTTTTGCAGAAGTGAACATGCTGGCCAGTGATCAGTTACTTACTGCAACTATATGCCGTTTTTAAAGCCTGTCTGGTTGTTCGTGTGGGTCAGCTACCATTCCAGTTAGTTGAATCATTCTGATCTCAGAGTTATATGCCGGTTGTGACTACCATAGTGAAATATACCCCCCTTGAATCATTCTGATTACGTTGCAAGACTGGAAAATTTGCAATCACAGCACAGACACAGACTTACGCTGAAGTGATGGCTCTGTAGCGTTCCTGTCCTGCTGTATCCCAGATCTGAGCCTTTATTGTCTTGCCGTCCACCTGGATGCTGCGCGTGGCAAACTCCACTCCGATGGTGCTCTTACTCTCGAGGTTGAACTCATTCCGTGTAAATCTGGACAGCAGGTTGCTCTTCCCAACACCTGAGTCTCCAATTAACACGACTGTGGAGGACAAGAAGAGCGCGTGAGTCAATGTTGTGATGTTACATCAAAGAAGACTTTGAACGTTGCTGAAGTGGGTCATACTGATCTCTCTAGGCACTTTTATGAATGGAAACTTCAAGAAGGAAGACAAAACACTGGATAAAGAGATTTCTTGACTTTTGAATGCAGGATTTGACCTGGTTTGATTTTCCTTTAGCAGGCATTATTTATTCTTACAGTCTAAGACTCTACAAGTATGATCTAAAGTGATAAGCGTAAGTAAACATAGCCCGTAACATTCCGTATGGTATAAAATATTGTGCCTTGCAAAACTATTCTTCACAACCCATGAACTTTGTTGAATGTTGCATCCAAAGACTTCAGGGTACTTTGGAAGGATTTGGGAGATAGATCAAAACAAAGTAGCATTGATCATTTCCCTTTCATCTAAAAACTGTTAAGGGAAATGAAAGGGATGAATAAATTTTTAAGCCTCCTATCAATCTAATACCCCTAAATAAAACCCTGTGACTATATTTCACTCTCCAAGTTACCTACTTATTTAGTACAATCCACCTGTTTTTCTATTGTGAGATTTTCTAAGGATCATTAATGAACAAATTATCATCATGACACCCAAGAAAAGCAGCAGGCAGCTCAGGGATAAAACTGTTGAGAAGTTCAGAGAAATAACATTTCAATGTTTGCACATCCCATCAATGAAAATGAAAAGAGCACAGCACAACTACAAACCTACCAAGACATGACCATCAGCCTGAACAGAACCCTTTGTCACCAAATAGTCTTAAGTAGAAAAGCAGACGAAAGACCCATAGCAACTCTGGATGAGCTATGAGCTGCAGAGATTCACAACTCAGGTGGAAGAATCTGTCTATAGAACACCTAATAGTTGTGTAACCTGCAAAGCTGACATTAATGGAAGAGAGGCAAGAGGAAGGCCATTTGCAATTTAGAAATACAGCTTGTGGAAATGTGGAAGGGGATGTTCTGGTTCGACGGGTCTGAAACTGAACTCTTGATCTACAACAGAAACAAACACTGCACTTCACCATGAGTTGTAGCCTCTAACTGGATGCTCTTTGTAAGGACAGAGAAGTCATAAAGACTGAAGTTGATTGAAATGACTCCAATTTAATCTGACTTGAGGTGTGTGCAAAGCTGGTAGATCCATTACAGACTTGCAGTACTGAGAACAGCAATATAATGTTGAAATGTCTATCATTCCCAATAAAACACCTTAAAGTTTCTAGGTGTAAGGTGATTCCCCGTGAACATCCTGGAAACAAATTATTTTAAATGATCAACAGTCTCTGTTGTTCACCCATTGTCCTACACTGCTGCAGTCTAATGAATGTGACTGATTGAGCAGATGGTTCTCATACAGCAGCAGCAGAGGTGGAGCCTTTTTGTGTTCCCCTACTTCCTCAACAAAAGGAAACGTAGCCCAACTTTGTTCTCCCCGTCGCTTCAGCGCTGCAGGAAGCTGATAACACGCTTCATCAAACCCTAAATCGACAGTTTCAGGCCGCCTTGCCCTTCCTGTTTCGGACGGGTTATAAGGCTGGGATAGGGAGAGAAAACACAAGGAGGGAAGACAGGGAGGGGGAGAGACTACTCGCCTCCGGCAGATGCTCTATTCATTCCACAGAGGATACTTTGTTACATCTAAATGGTCTTTCTGGCTTATACAAGCCCGGGATGTTAATGTGCCACAGGAGCTGATATCAGGATCAAAGAGTCCATTCTGGACCCAAAAACGAGGTGGACCTGGGTCTGGTACCGCTTCAGGCTCGGTGACACCCTTTCAGGCCTATTGGCTGTCAGAATAATAGAAATGAAAATAGAAGGAAGTTTTGCGCTGGTGCATCTGCAGTGAGTCCTCCTCGTGTTGGGAATGAGTGTTATTGATCAGCAAAAGGTAAAGGCCAGCAGGCCTGAGTACATCTGAACGGGAGAAGTAAAGAGAAAGCATCCAATGTTGCTAAATAAGCAATAAAATAACCTGATCTATGAGACGATGAAAGTTTATTTTAAAAAGCTTTAGTGCGGATCTGGCTGCACATTAATTACCCAATAAATATAGCTGCAGGCTCTGTAATGTCACAGCATCGGGTTGTAATAACAGCAACCGATTATCATCAGCGCAGCTCAGCGACAATAAGGAGAAAATTCACAATCATCCGTAAAACGCCGCTCTGTCTGATGTGTAAGGAGCCAATCCATGCATCTTTTCTACCCTTTATTTTTTTTTTAGAAATGTTATTTCTTTTTTACCTTTGAACAAAAAATCGTATTCGTCGTCTCGGTTCCCCATTCTAAACGAGGCCGCTCCAGCGCTTGTCTCCGGAAGAGGATGAGTGGACGCTGTGGGTGTGGATGGTCGCTATATGCCAGAAAAATAAGGTAAAGATTTGTGCTCAGACTCTGCGCCAGTGTCGGCTGTCAAGGCGAGAGCTGGTCGCTGAAAAGGGGAGAGAGCTCCCAACTCTGCAGAGGGAGGGGAGGAGTCCCTGCAGTTCACATTCCTTCCTAAGGGAGGCGCTCCACACCGGCATGCCACCAGATACCTGTCACTCATTTGGTTCTCCCTCTATCAAAACACGTCATTTATTTATACCAGAGACAAAATAAAGTCATTTGTTAAATTTTATAATCTGATATGGACGGAATGAACTTATAATAAAAATAGCAAACCATTCTGATTGCATTTAAATTTCGGAATATATGCAAAACAATTAGGTGAACAGTCTCCTAATAAAGACTAAATCAAATGTCGGACATTTATTTATCATTATTATTGTTTACAAATTATGTACATAAATAATGTGTGCAATCTCTTTCAATTTGAATTTGGATTTCAGACATCTGAATGTCTTGAATCTGAAACCTCAGTGGCTGCTATACTTGCTGCAGATTTTTTACAGTCAGTCAAAAGATTTTTGACCACATGCTTCTTCAGAAATCGACCCAGTCACTCATTCTGAATGACATTAAACCAGCCTCTGGTAATAGTGAAGAACATTGCCATGTACTGGACACTGTCACCTTTTGGTGCTATGTATGTGATCATGTTTTGAGAATTGGATGGACATGTTTCAGTATGCTTCTTTTAAAAAAGTATGTATTTATATGATTACCATGTACTAAAACTAAAATAAATATTCAAAATTTGATACTTTTGTACAACCAAATTAAGACAGAATGTGTAGGGGTTTTTGTCCTTAAATACTAGAGGATAGTAAGTGTAACAAATAATTAATCAAATTTACTGTTTTGATGAATTATTGACTAATATAAAAACAAAAACAAACAAATGTTTGCATCATCTAATGAAACTGTCATGTAAAAAATTATGGATAGTGTCTTACGGAATTAGTTTTAGTATGGATACATTTTCTCTACTATTAGCGGAGTTTATACAGCCTGCATTGTTTAACAATGTGGTGTATTTTTTCATCGCCTTTTTTTTCGTCAAAAGAGTCTTCCTCCATACTTTTCTTTTCAGAATAACTCCAAAACTGCGTCATAATAACTGATGGGGATATTGGTGCTATGCAGATAGGAAGCAGCATGTCTTAATTGTAAGTGGGATTGTCCCTTTAATCAGGGTCAGATACTTGGCCCCGCCCCCTGTTCACTTTCCGTCTTCCTATTGGCCAGGTACAACGTCGGTTCAGACAGCGAAGACACACCAGGATGCACGTGCTTCCCTGATTGAACATCAAGATGGCAGCGTCCGTGTGTCGGTGTTACGAGGTTAGACCCCATTCATGCCCTTCATTACAGCTCTGAGACTTGATTCGGTATTTTATTAAAACGAATTTAACTCCGGTGTGATGGAGTCAGTTTTGTCACCTTTATTTATGAGGACAGGGTTTTATAAATCTTAGTTGGAGTACGTTATGACCGTTAAAAGGCCCTGTTGCATCGGAATCGTCGCAGTGAAATATGCTACCGTTTAATAACATAAGCTAGGTTTCAGTGAATTTGGTTACTGTGCTTTACCCGGGTTAGGCTGTTTTGAAAGGGAGGCTGTTAAAAATCAGTAATACATTGTGAGTAGTTTAAAACCATGGTGTGAGCTGGAGCAGTACAAGAACGGCTGCATGTTTACTACATTACTGTTGTTATAACGGAATTGTGCGAGAAATTGAGTAATAAAAAGGTTTCAAAGACATTCTACACGACGACCCCAGAGACTGAAAATTCTTCACATTTTTATTGACAAAATTATGTTCTTTAGGTGAAAGAGTTCAGTTTAATTTTCAGCACATGCATATTTTCCTTCCACTTCAGAATTATGCACTGTTGGGTTGGTCTTATCATGTAAAAGCCCAATAAAAATTATTAAAGTTTATTGTTGTAGTGGTCTGTGCCACAAGAAAGGTAGGGGTGGGGGGGAAATAATCCATAATGAAGTAATACATTTTGAAATAAATTATTACTGTATAAGGAATGATGTATTGAATCTTTCTCAAAAATCTTTCAAGATTTTCTCTTGGACTGTCGGTGTTGCTCTTCCCTGTACTCTGTTGTGAATTATACAGAAACTTCTTTGACCCGTTGCTCACATGGACTGCTTTGCCTTACTGCTGTTTTTTGATTGCAGCTGATTGGCAGGAATGCCTTGGCTCTCTGCACACGTTCAATAGTCTCAGCTACATGGAAAAGAGATGCGTACAGGTTACACAGGAGCGCGGCTGCAGCTGTGCAGGTACTTTTGGGGATTTTATTGAAATAATCAATAGTTAGCATATTTGGTTTTACCTTGTTTTTATTTGTCTTCTATTGCAGATTTTCTGTTTTGGATGCCTGTACATTTCTGGATTCCTGTATTATTATTATTTTTATATACTAACACATTTCGCGTAACGTTTTTCTTTTTCTCTATTCAGGTCCGGTATTCTTCAGGGCGGAAAGGTTTTCTGGGGGAGTTTGTTGATAATCTTCGTCAGGAGTTCAGTAAGAACCAGGAGATGAAGGAAAACATCAAGAAGTTCAGGGAAGAGGCCAAGAAGCTGGAAGAGTCCGACGCCCTGCAGCAGGCCCGCAGGAAATATGTAAGGGAGTCGCCTGGTGTGTCTGTCTACATGATTAAACAGATTATTATTGGTAAAACCCTTTGACTGAATGCTGCAAAAACTCTTTGTTTCATTAGAAATCTATAGAGGCAGAGACAGTAAAGACTTCTGAGGTGTTTAAGAAGACCTTTGGCTCTCTGTCAGACACTGTCAAAGAGGTGAGGTGTTTGATGGGATCTAAATAGAAAGCAATAAAGAGTGGTTACTGAATTTTTTTATCTTTTTTTTTTCTTTTATCCAAAGGATTCACTTATGCATACCACATTTCCTGTTGTGAATTCACCTTAAATATTTGCACGTTTACTCAGTGGACATCCATTTGAATTCTTTCCTTTACTGTTTTTTTGTGCTTAAGGGTCTAGAGGAGGTGACTCGTACGGATATAGGAAAGAAGATCAAAGAAGGCGTGGAAGAGGCAGCGAGGACAGCCATGCACTCTGCAGAGTCCGTGTCTAAGGGTGGAGAGAAACTGGGCCGGACCAGTGCCTTCAAGGCCATCTCACAGGTCAGTAGAATACACGTCTCTCTAAATTTCCTCTTTAAAAATACAGCATTTGAATTTGCAATAGAGTTTACTCTTCACCCAGTTGCAGATAAATAACAATCCTTTCCAGACACATACATCTGAAGTGCTTGTTTGATTTTCCTTTATTCCTGATTTGATCTAAAGCTCTGCTTTAACATGCCGATGAACTTTTATGCTTCCCAGCTCAAAACGTTTAAAACCGCTACTTCCTCTGTAGGGGGTTGAATCCATGAAGAAGGAGATAGATGTTGGAGACGCCGGCCCCTACAGAGCTCCTGCTCAGCTGAGGATGAGAAGTGATTTTTCATTTAAAGGGGCAGACAGTGACAGCAGAGTGTTTGAGGCCAATGAGTGAGTAGCTGCTAAAAAGAAAAGAAAAATCACTGTTCTCTACATCGATAAACAATTCATGAAGTCTCGCAAAAATATGTCTTCAATTGTTTTTGTTAAACATTTAATCCTTTTAATACTTATGGATGTATGTTTTCACCACTCGCTTATAAGTAAATGCATTTCTTAAGTTTGTTTCAATATGATTAAAAATTCCACGTTTGTTTTTATGATGTAGAGAAGCTCTGGGTGTGGTTCTGCATAAGGACTCAAAGTGGTACCAGCAGTGGAAGGACTTCAAGGACAATAATGTGGTCTTTAACCGTAAGTTGCTTCCAAACAATAAACAAACTATTTATATAATTAATGTCCTTCTGCTGAATCTGTAGACATGCCATCTCAGTCGGAGACAGCAGGGGGCAGCAGATAGTTTTTTAAGTGCATGCCTCAACAGAAAAATGATGCACACTTTAGATGTTTTTGATGAATGCAGCTGCTGCCTTTACTATCTAAACACACTTTATTTTTTCTAAGAAAAGTCCAACTGTTTCATTTCTTTTTCCTTTGCACTCAGGATTCTTTGAGATGAAGATGAAATATGATGAAAGTGACAATGCTCTCATCAGAGCATCCAGAGCCATGACTGACAGAGTTACTGACTTTTTAGGTAACTCTTTGTCACATGCACCTTGTCTTTCTAGGTGTTGTTTTTAAATATTCCAACTTACAAATTTCATTTATAGCGTACCGGTGCTTTTTTTGTCAGTGTTGCTGATTGCGTTGACGTGCGTTTCTAGGTGGCCTTTTCTCAAAGACAGAAATGTCAGAAGTGCTGACAGAGATCCTGAAGATAGATCCCAAGTTTGACAAGGACACTTTCCTCAAGCAGTGCGAGAAAGACATCATCCCAAACATCCTGGAGGTAATGGGAACCACCAGCTTTTGTTTGTTGCAGATGTTCTTCATCTGCATCTGGAGGATCAGCAGATGATCCTCACTTACTTAATCACTTAATCGATAAGTGAGATCTTATCAGCTAAGATCTCACTTCATTTAACGCTTGCATATATTATTTTACTTAGTTGCTCAGATCAAGTTCTAGACATACGTTTCTAGCTTTGCTAATGTCTAATTTTGAAGCAGATAAGTAGTAAAGGGATACTACAGTCTGGAAATGTTTTTCAGGTCAGGGCGGAGAACCTGTGAAAGGTTCCATGTAATGTCAAGATTATATACCTCAGCTTCTTTATAAAATGAGTACTGGTATATACACAATAACATAGAATACATTTAAGAGATGTTTTGTGGAATGATCACTATAGTGATGAAAAATCTCTGCATAACTTTCTACTTTTTCTTTGATTAAACGACTGATTTGCCATGAGACTGTTGTTATCAAATGCTTTATATTAGAACATTTTTTGTTTTTGGCTTCTTCTCATTCACATTTTATTCTTTGCTTGCTCACTGTTTTCCTACTTCCCCGTTTTCTCCATTCCTTAAATCCTTCTTTTATTTTATCCATTCCCTGTCTTATTTAATTCCTTTGCTTCCTGATGCAACCTGGCTCAGTTAGGTAAAAAAATAGTTAAAATAAGATAAAGATAGCAGGTTGGAGTTTAAGTGTAAAGCTTAGAGGGTTTTTAAACAGAGAAAGATAAAACCTGAGTCTCAGACATATCAATAAGTGAAGCATTTTCCCACAACTCACTCATGAATTGTGTCCTCTGCAGGCTATGGTCCGTGGGGAGCTGGATGTGTTAAAGGACTGGTGTTATGAAGCTGTAAGTTATTCACCAGCTACATGAAGATTTATCTTTAATCATTTTTTTAAAGCTCTGATTAATATAAAATCAATGGTCCACATTACCAGGGTGGAAGTGAATTTTAGGTTAAAGAAAACAAATGTGAATCTGTTTTTGCTGCATGATTGAGTTATGTATCTAATGTATTTTCCAAAGTAATTTTTCCAAACCTTTTTAAATGCATAGCCACCATTTTAGAAATGTAAAGTATGACAATGAGCTGGCATGTTGATCTACTTTATGTATTAGGTGTGAAATGTTGTTTCATCCTTTGTCCTTCCTCTCAGACATACAGACAGCTGGCCCTTCCCATCCAGCAGGCCAAGGCTCTGGGCCTTCTTTTTCAGTCCAAAATTCTCGACATTGATAACATAGATGTAAGTTCTGCTACAACCTCTTAATAATATCACTTACACAGATTTCCCAACATCCAGTGCGGTATCTCTTTATTTTCTTGCAAAAGTAGTCCAGTTTCTCTAGTTCAACACTTCTTCTTAATCCACCTCATCAAAATGCTGATTGGTGAATTGGTGAATGCAGAAATGAAATTCGTATGGGGTTAGAAACACCACTACCACAGACGAAAAGATCACCCATGTTCAGAATATGCAAGGCGGTAGCTGATCTTCAAAATCTTCAAATGAGTGAATGTTCCAGGAATTTCACTCCAGTGCTCAGAAATGACATATCCTCTTCAATTAACATATGGCAGCATGGGTTAGGTTTGAAAAGTTGAACCTCCAACAAGGGAGAAACAGAATTATTTTGAATCAGCTTTTCCTCCTGTGAGCTCATGTTTTGCGGCCTCCTTGTGTGTTTTAGTTGGCGATGGGTAAGCTGATGGACCAGGGGCCGGTGCTGATCATTACCTTCCAGGCTCAGGTCGTCATGGTGGTCCGCAGCCCAAAAGGAGACGTTGTGGAAGGCGACCCGGTCGGTGAATTTCAAATTCACTGCAAATTTGAAACAGCGTTAGGTGTTAATAGTTAACCTGAAACTACAAAATGTCACATTTAATTACACCAGAAAACATAGTGAAAAGAAATTGAATACAGTTAATCATTTATGTTGCTCTTTGGCATTAAACGCCTCCACAGGGGAAAGTGATGAGGATGATGCACGTGTGGGCCTTGTGTCGGGACCAGGAGGAGCTGAACCCCAACGCAGCCTGGAGGCTGTTGGACCTCTCCGCCTCCAGCACAGAGCAGATCCTCTAACAGGAGGAGGCAGATGAGCGTCTCCTCTGTTGGACAAACTGTAAAGGAGGGCAGAGGACACCAACGTTGGGCTGGAATCGGCTCCGGAGCAGAGCAAAACCCTTCTCCTCTGTGCTGACTTCCCAGAAGATTCATGTGCACATGTACATAGTTGATGCTCGATCATTCGCTGAAATCTGCATCCTGACCTAAACTTCAGTCTTGCTTGCTGTTCTTCACGGTGCTTGAATGGACAGAGATATAAGTAAAGTACCTAAACCTTCTTGTTATTAATGTCAATTAAAACACAGAATCACAATACTGAACCCTTCATCCTGTGCTGCTCCCCTTCCATACTACTGGCAAGTTTCAGAAAGATCGTATCTTGTGGGTGCAAAAAGTGGACCTTCATCTCTTATGTCTGTTGAAGTTTTGAGAGATGTGTCAAAGTGTTCCTATATTTTTATCACTTTTCTTTTTGAACATTGGAGGCATAGAGTAAACATCTTCAAATTTGCATTTGTGGCTGCAAACTCGAAGTACTATGGCACAGTGGAAATGTTCTTCACACGATTAACACTGAAGAAGTCAGCTCTAATTCTTGACAGAAACTAGAGATGCACCCATCAGACGTTTGTGGCAGTTTTTGCTCAATCTGGATTTTCTGTAAGATTTAGAGCAAAATTTAGAAATTATGATTTTTTTTTAGCATTCCTGCCTTGAGCAATCGGTTCTTTGTGTTGAGGGCAAAGGTGAGATTATGCAATTGAATGATACAGAAGTTCCTCCCCCAAAAAATTGGTATGTCCCATTACTGCTAAACCGAAAACATACTTCTGAAGTTTACCACTTTGTATTAGTACTTAGCCCACCTAAATGGTACTTCCATATGTATATCCTAGACCTACAGAATGTAGATCCTAACCTTACTTGAGGATTTCTAAGAAACTGCCAACATTTCCAAATCATGCTCATAGAAATATGGATTTGCTGTTTTAGTTCAGCCTTCCTGAAAGTCTTGCTCTCTCTCATCTTCCTTTTTAAAGGATGATCTGATGGACCTTCTCAGTCAATGTTTTGGGTTTATGTTTTTTTTTTTCTTTAGTGAAATAACTTCCAATCCCAATGAAGGCAGAAATGAGAGTGGTTGTAAATAGATGCGATAGATATTTGACTGTTTTGTTTTTATATGCAGCTTTGTGGATTTTTATGTCACACATAAAAGTACAATGAAATGAGATTATTTGAATATAAAACATTCCAAGTAACGATCTGTTGATTTAATGCCACAGCTGCTCTTGGATAATGAGTTTATTAGTTACCTTATGAGGAATACCACACAGTATATTTTGTTAAGTTGCAGTGCGTCCTTTTCTTAATCTACATCATAACCTGTAAATAAATGAGACATGCATTGTTTCATTTAATCATTCAGGCAGCTTCAGGTTTCCAGAACCATTTTGTTCTGCCAAAGTCCAGTCATTCACCTGTCTGTCTTACACAGCTGCTCTGTTTATTCTGAATGTGGCTTTTAAACAATGGTGACAAACGAGTTTATTACTGAACAGAAAGCATTGTTGATTGAAATATTGTTGATGTTTATGTTGACGATGATACCAAAATTCATGGCTATATCGAACAGGCACACCATGCTCTTATTTTGTTAGACAGGAAGTCTTGATGTAGGTTAAAAATGTCTATCTGCTCAACTTAAAGGTAAAATACTTCCATGATCCATATTCATTGCTTTTAGTGATGCAAGACGATTCTCATGCAAGAGTTTACACACAGCCCACATCCCATAGCATAATGCTTCCTCCTCCTTGTTCGACTGTGAGGTCATGCTCAACTCTTTTTTTCTCTCTCTCTAAACATGGTGGGTTAAGTTTAAGCCAAAGAGCTCCAGCTCATTTAGATGTTCTCTTGCAAATATGCACAATTAACTTATTCTCCATGAACATAATGTTATATCACAATCCTGTTGGAATAAAATACATCCTGTCTCAACACATATTTTTTTGTGGATGCTTTTCTTCTGAAGTCAGATTTTTACTGCAGAGTTTCTGCCAAACCTTCCATGTCTTTGGGTTTTTAAGTTAAGCAGATCTCGTCAAAATTTCCAAACAAAGCAAACTAATATAATTATTTTCGTCTCTGCTTCCTCAGAGTCAGCAGCTCTGTGTACATCGTGTATGTGCACTCCTCTCTGTCTTTAGTTTTTTCATTTTGGACATGGCTATCAATGCCAGTTGCTATACTCATAGATCAGTTTGTGTGGGACTGATAGAATAGGCTTTAAATAATTCATGCCTATAGATTCCCACACAGTCAATACATATGGGGTAGTTTATCTTACTGCTGTCTCTAAATGATTAGAGAGGTCATTGTGCTAACTAAATCAACTAGTCTGCAGAGACGAGGCTTCCCTGTGAACAAACCTGCTGCATCTTACTATTTATACAGCGGTTGCCTTTTTTGTGCAAATCAAGTTCACTTTAACAGGTAGAGTTGTTTCTCTAAGAGATGTGTGCTTAGAGAGAAGGTGTTAGAGGAAGGAGCAATGCTTTCACCCTGCTGTTCATTTAATGATGCAACCATACACACACTGTTCTGCAGCCTACATTATAGTCAGTACAGTATCCACCTAGTATTAAGATGTGTAAAAAGCCTTTAACTGAATATTTTTGCAGCAGTCTAATCACGCACTGACTTTTTAAGGAAATTTACATCAAGTTAGTTTTACAAAATCATTTGAACCAAACCTTCTACTACTTTCTATGAGTTACCAGACTTATTTAAAATTTCAAAAATTTTTGTTCTTGTCTCCCAGGATATTTGCAATAAAATCAGGTTCACAACATCATGTGTTTTCCACTAATGGTGGACAGCAAGGATAAGCTGTTTTACATAAAAGTATAAGTTGTTACTTTACTTTTTGTTTTTCTCTCAACTAATTGTATACTAAAGCAGTTTTTACTGAGTTCTAAAAAAAAGAATAGTTTGGCTTGTTGAATACACATTTGAAATGAATCACTAAAATTGCTGAACAGCCACAACAAATGTCATCAGGCCTCCACAGCAGACCAAGAAAAGCCATCAGCCATTACTTTTTGGAACAATTCTGGGGAGCTCTTTTTTTATTAATAAAATCTCTGTCAGACATACCTTTTTTTAAATAACTGATGCAACAACTTTGCACAAAACTTTTCAATGTTTAAACTGGAGCTATGACAAGACAGAAAGTTAACAGGTTTTCCATGTAAAGCAAAAAATGTGTACACAACTGTTTTCCAGCACAAGCTGTTGGAGATCAAGCACCCTGCAGTCGTGACCTATGTTTTTGAAACACAAGTTAGAAATTGTATAACAGTGATATTCATAGCAAAAATAAGCAAACAACAACAACAAATTTCATAACTCTAGGTCAGAGGCACTCTTCAGTTATGGCCAAAGGAAGACAGCTCTGCATGATTAGATTATGAGCTAGTTCTGTGCTACAATTCAATTACTATTAATTAAACCAACAGGGAGATCCCATGTAGCTGCAGGCGGGGGGGCCACTGGATGTGTGTTTTGTAGAATATGAACTATGCCAACTAATTACTTTTCCCTGTAAGTATCTGGAGTAAAGCCACAGGTACAGACAGGTGGCTCAGCTTGTTTTGTTTCCACATCTTTATAACATATTATGCCACAGCTCAGCGAAACTTAAAAATAGATCTTAAATAACTTGATAACCAGCTACTATGAAATTTTACCGAACACAATATGATATTAACACCTTTCCTCTCTACCGTCTGAAAGGTAATGTGGTTTTAGGTGAACCTTTATTTCTTAAAATATTATATCGTTTTTTTTCTTCCAAAAAAAACAAACAAACAAAAAAATAAGTGCTCAGACAACTATTAAATACTTTGGGACTTTTCCATGTATAAATGTAAATTGACTTCAGAAAGAAGGTAAACATGAAATCAAAGCATACAAGCAAAGTTGTATTTCAGGATGGCTGTAATAAGTTTCATGATTTTAGCTTAAGTTTTGAGTCTTGATAATATACAGAACAGCTTTTTTTATTTCACATTGACTCCTCCCTTTAAAATTAAACCAAAACATATTTTTCTGTTTTGCTTTTGTTGAAATCAGGCAAAGAACAACCCAAAAATGGCAAAGCTCATAAATATGAGCCATATTTGCAACAACAAAAAAGACACCTTCCTGCACATGGCTTTAATATTTAGTGTTTGAACATTTCCAGGTCAAAAGTCAATAACAGTTTTTTTTACCTACATAATCTAACAATTCATAATGCTTAAATTGACAAAAGGATTTTTTCTAACTGTTTTTCAACTATTACAGCTGCTTTTGTCTTGAATAGGAATTTTATTTTTATGCAAGTCACTTCAAGTTCAGATGTAGTAAATGCTGTTTTCTGCACCAAAGTGTTCAGAGATGAACCAGCAGGGACTGAGGGAGGAGCTGATGGGAGGATCCTACAGAGGGTGAAGACGTTAAAGCTCCGGTGGGAGCGGAGGCGGCGGTGAAGTTCAGAGCTCAGGCTCCACCTGCAGAGGAGAAATCCCAGAGCTGTCCGTGGTGCTGAAACCTCGGCTGCTGCAGCAACAGGATCATCGCTGACAGTAAGTTCTGGTCTCATCTGATCAGTTCGACCCTGAACTGTTGCCTCAGTGTTGAATGACTTTGTTGAATATAAACTAGTGTTAGTATCCTTTGGTTTGGTGTGGATTTCTGCAATAAGCTAATTTCTTGCATGTTATTTAAGCTGTTGTATGATAAGTGATTCAGCGACAGTTTGGTTTCGTTAGAGCAATTTTTACCCATCAAATCTGTGAAAGTGAGTGAACCATGTTTTTTAAATGGTTTAGTTTGAAGTAGATTGAAGAGTTGATCTTTTCTCTGAGCTACATAACAAAGATGAAAGCTGCATCTTTACCTCAACTCTTCAGATAAATTATTATAATAATAAGAACCTTTTTATAATATTACCGCAAATAAGTTGTTAAAAATTCCAGT
The DNA here is from genome assembly GCA_902982915.1 of Phalloptychus januarius. Classification (NCBI taxonomy): domain Eukaryota; kingdom Metazoa; phylum Chordata; class Actinopteri; order Cyprinodontiformes; family Poeciliidae; genus Phalloptychus; species Phalloptychus januarius. Next base: position 8,052,714 of record CADWAE010000466.1, on the reverse strand, counting down.
TTAATTTTGAGGTCAAAACTGCATTTAGATTTAACTTTTGACAACTCTCTTTATTTTTAAAGTCCTTGACATTTTTAAAGCTGCTGTCACATAATCCACAGGAGTAGATAACAGGAACAGATATTACGCCACCAGGAGGGCCATATGTCACTGCATGTGGTCTGATGTCAGAAGTTATTGGCCTGGCTGGTTGGTGCCGGCTGTGTACCAACCAGCATTTGAAATCTCTCAGGGGTTTTAAATGAAAATGCTCCAGTTTTGTAGGTCTGTCAAGCTCATGAGTGACCCAACAGCATTCTCAGAGTTGGCTGTCTGCTGAATATAACTCAAAACATATCATCTCAATATCTGAAGTGATACAACAGATTAAATTTGGTTGTAAAAGAATGAAATCATGGTAGCACATTATTTGACAGGGTGTGCATAAGACTGACATAAAACTGTCTTAAACATGACATAACTCCCATGGAAAGTGGCTTTAAAAGTTGCCTTGAAATTCCATTAAAAGTGTAATCTTTGCATTTTTTTGTAAATAATGAGACTTTAATTCAAAGTTGCCACTTTTAATGCAACTTTCAGAGCAACTTTGCATTAAAATTGTCATTATTTACTGAATGACGCTTCATGACAACAGTCCTAGACGTTCATAAAGACTCCTTCATATTCATATTCATAGCAGGATGTTCATGACAACGTCATGTCATTTTTATGCACACCCTGTCAAATAAAGTGTTACTGAAATCATTAATGCATATCCACCAAGCATTCCAGAAAATGTGCAGAACTTGATTTGTTTTCAATGCTGGTTTAGAGACAACCTTAAAAATCAGGAGTGCCTGTCGCTAAAAGATGACAAACTCTCCGAGTTATTGTGGAATTAGAAATGAAATATTAAAGAGAGCAAAGAGCAAAAAACAAACAACAAAAAAATAAAGATTTTAAAACAATACGAAGATTGCAAACTGGTGTTTATGCATCTGGTTTGATTATACATATTGTTTTTGTTGTGGTGACCCTTAAAAACACACAAAACTGATAATGACACCGTACACAGAGGGATTTAAGGAGGAACAAAACCAGCCTGCTTCCTTCCTGTCAAATTCTCTGGCAAGTGATAAAAAATCAGCCAAATGTTCAAGAAAACATCTTTGACAGAAAAATCTGCTGCTGATGCAGACTCTGTGTCGTCTACATCCTTGTTCTGATGCATGTTCCGTCCTGCATGTTGTTCATACAGGCGCTGCTATCTGGAGACTCCAGCCCCGTTGGAAGCATGTGGTAGTTGATCCTGAGTCAGGTACGTTTTTTTTCTTCTTCTTCTTCCACTATGCATTCAAGACTCCATATTAAAGCTATGATTGGCCCCTCAGTGCCATCATCCAGAGAGCACAGGACCTGAAATGTGATTTTTTGGGGGAGAGGCAGAACCTCCTGGAATAGAAAATGCTGACTTGGTGAAAATGTCTACTACAGGAAATATATTTTCAACCCAGGTCTCATTAAAGACACCACAGAGAACTCCCCAAGAATTTTTTTTTTTTTTATTCAAACACGTCTTTACACAACATCTTTATCCCATGCTGTAATTTTCCTGAGAGGTCAGGGCAGAAAGCCTGCTTTATCTCATGTAGTTCCTCAAAGAGAAGAATTGATTTAACAATGGCCTGAATTTCAAAACCACTGAAATGTTGATCCATGCGCAGCTGTGTTTGCTCCGCACTCACCGAGGTTTTTGTATTTGTTCCTTCTCTCTTTCTCTCTCTTAGGTTCCCAAAATCAACAAAACAGGGACGTTCTTGCTGACTCAGGAAGAAATATGCAATTCAAAAAAATATTTGTTTATTTTTTGTGGGAAATTAACTCGGTGAATAAGGAATGAAACATTTAACTAATTCAAATGCAACAAAACAAGCTGGAAGTCCTGTGATTGATCTAACTGAGATTTATGATTCACTTTGTAACCTCAGTAAAGGCGCTTTTAGGGCCTTTCTTGGATAACATTTAATGAGCTGGCTTTGTTATGCTTCCAGCAGCAAATTCAAGTATTGATATTTAGTTCTTGACTGAGTGATGATGTGCAGGAGAAGCTTTATAAAGAAGCGCCACCTGACACCAGCCAATTAGACGTGATTAAACCTCGCTGAGCGTGCCTCGGCCTGCTTCTCGGTTTACCTGGGGGCTTATTAATTTGCACCAGTGATCCGTGCCCTGTTGTTTCTGTTCCCCCTGGCTTAAGGGAAACTCCACACTCCGGTGTAATCAGCTGCTGCCAGATTTTAACGCCGTGACGTCAAAAATCAGACCCAGAGACAAAGAAGAACAAGCAGGGCGATGCCAGTCCTCCCAACTTCTGACCTCACAGCTTAAGTTCAACGATAAGCGATTTGGTAAACACCCACACCCAGGATGAGCGACGCACCCTACTGGGTTGTGGACTATGATTTCTCCTCTCCAGCTCCGCCTGGGTTCCCCAGGGGCTCGACAGCGATGCAGCCCCCGGCGGGGCACCCTGAGCAGGGCTCGGCTCTGTGCTTTGTGGGCCTCCTGGTTCTGCTGCTGCTTTTCCTAGTGGTACGCTGTGTCCGCATCCTACTCGATCCTTACAGCAGCATGCCTTCATCCACATGGACTGACCACAAGGGGCTGGACAGAGGGCAGTTCGATTATGCAATGGTGTAAAGAGAAAGCGGTGACTGCGAAACAAGGGAAGGACGGATCAAAACTCGGTCTGCACACACAGACTTTTGACTAATATCCTCTTTGAGTTTTCAAAAAAGTGCAAGAGATGTCAAAGCTGATTATTGGTGGGCATTAAGGCGAGTTTCCAGGGTCACTCTTTGTGAGAGACAGTACCTTGCAAAAGTATTAGCACCCTTTAACACATTTCCCCACAGGTTCTCATCTGGACTTCAGAGCATGAATATGATATTTGATTCAAGCCATTTCTTTGTTGCTCTGGTTGTGTTGGATTGCCCTGGATGAGTCAGTCTTATGTGACCAGACCACCTTCCTCTTAAATGCGCGTGTAAATGGCTGGATGAAGTGTGAAGCGCTTCAGAGGATTATCTGGACTTAATAAAACACTGTAAAAGTAAAGGCTATTTAATATATCCACATGTCAATTTACTGCTTAGGCGTCTTCAGAGTCCAACTGATTGCTCTCTATTTTATTCGTGATATGACAGGGAAGGCAGTAAATACAAACACACACGCTTCTGATGTTTATTTGGGAATAATGTGAAAGCCATCCCTCTTTTTCTGTTCTCCTGCACAATGACGCATAATCTCAATAAAATTCAAAGATGCTTAAGATTGTGTCAAAAGGGTATGAAGACTTTTGCAAGACACTGTGACAATATAAAAGCAGTGACTACAGAAGCCGTGCATCCGTCTGAACCTTTTGCAAACAGAACCAGAGGGAAAAAGATCTGGATCTGTACGTTACATAATTTGTGACTGTTCTTTTTCATGTCATTTTGTAATTCTATAATGCTTTTACAAGTCCCAGAGCTGGATCATAACTAGATATCCTGATTGAATAAAAGTGAAGTTAAATGAGTTTGAGGTAGATATTCAGACCCAACTAATATACGCTGTAATGCCGCCTCTGGAGGCCTCTAACTATAAATGTGGTCTGTGCAGTTGTGAAGTACAAAAAAAGAAGAAGGAAAAAATAAACTCCCAGGTGCATGTTACATTTTTTTTATAAAAGTGTATCTTCAATGTGAATCATGCAGGAATTTGCTTGGCCTGCGGGCCACAGCCTGAAATGATTTCAAAAGGATTCATTATCTAAGGGTTTCCTGTAAACTGTTTCAAAAATGAAACCATTCTTTTTCTTTGTTGCTTGTTTTATAAATGAATTAAATTTTGACTTCATGAGATAAAAAAGGAAAAAAAAACTCAGCAGAACACGTAGTGCAGGAGACTTTGTCAGAGGGTTTTGCCTTTTTAAGAGGCTTATAGAGCTCAGCGTGCAGGGTGACAGCACTGACTGATAACCAACCGCATTAAGTTATGATTATGAAATACTTGTACACTGCCACCTTCCCCATAATCGGTTTTACCTCCCTTCACTGCACCAACCAAATCTGTCCAGCAGTGCCTTTGGAAAGATCTGCGATTTCCTTTAGATGAGTAAAGTTCCTACTCCTCTATTCACCTGTTTTGCAATATTTTCAGTTTACTTATGCTTAAATCATAGTGATTATGACTGGGAGAAACTTTGATGATATACCTTAATATTGTGTTTGGACTATTTGTATGTAAGCTCTTGTAAAACATACATATGTTAATAATATGCTTCAAAGTGGCACCCCTTTTTGTTGTCAGTCTTTTCATTTTTTACACTTACGCTCATTTGCAGATCTGCAGAATACACTAATGTTTCACAGTCGTGCATTGGGTAACACGCAGGAGGATCCAGAAAAACTAAATTAATGTAGGAACACAGGCATCAGACATTTAATTTAATGAAATTATTTACTTATTCTGGAAATTTCCCTCAGATTCTTTATTCTCTGCTGGGCTTTGAAGTCATCCCCACCTACAGTGACCTCTACTGGATACTTTGAGAACAAGAATCAGTGGAGAAATTTACTTCCTCAATCTGTGAATTTCTGTCATAAACGCCACATCCAAGTCATGGAAGATTTGGTCTGGAAAATAATCGTGTCATTATTTAAACAAGTCAACACTCAAAAAAATTGATTAGTATTTTGTTTGTTTGAATTTATCAATATATCTTTGACCTCATAAAGTAATGTTACATTTAAAATACGCCTTTTCCTGTCTCTAGGGCTTCTAGCCAATGACGTATCTTCATTTTTGCTAAGTTTCTAGAAATCAACATTTTAAATATTGCTAAAAAACTTCCAAAACTAACCACAGAACAAGACTTTAATAAGTCTACAAAGTTAATAGCTTTGCATCATCTGCAATTTGATTAACTTACAGATAATGCTAAGTATTAGGGACATAAATACAGCACTCTGATCAATTTGTATGGCCGTCATTAAGATCATGTGACTCTAAACTAACAGCCTTTGCAGTAGTTCTCCAACTGCAGAGTTTAGTGATTACATTACCTCCTTTTCCTCTCTTTAATAATTGCAGTATGGAAATATTAATACAAATAAAGACTAGCATTGCACACATTATACACATCTTATAAGAACATTTTATTCATTTATATGCTTTTTTCTTCAGCTAAAACATTTGTAATCATTTACAAAACCATAGTTTTCTTTCTGTTTCTTACCACCATATAAAAAGTTATTTAAATATTTAAAATGTCATCACAGATTTAGAACAAAGACGGCAGTCAGACTTTGTTATGGGGACTAAAGCGGCTCTTTTCAAGTTGTATTTGTCAGATGGTTGGAACCCTGCACCTCATTAGTCTGCTCTTCAACAAGACCAACTTTGCTTCACTGGTTCCCAACAAGTTACTTCCCTGACAAAGCAACAAAAAAGCCATTCAGTTCCCCTCAGCCTCACTCATGCTGTGCATGCTCGCAAATAAATGCACATGGATAAGCAAATCAGTCTGTCTGGATCCCAAAGGAAAAAAAGAAAAGAAAAAAACAAAACAAAGGATGACCTTCGATCGGTTTAAACCAGGCTGATATGAAGGACTTATTTCCACATGTCTGACACCTGATCTCTGAGCAGGGAGGTATCTGTGTTTCTCACTTCATGGATTGACACAGTGGAAAACTCCTGCCTAAAAAGAGCAGCTTTTAACTCTGTATGGTCTATTTGAATAGATTTCCCCTTACAACATGAGTGACAAACAAAAACATGAGCTCAGCTCAGTTCACACCCAGAAAGATGCAAATCATGCTTCTCTCTTTTTTTTTAATACAAAGCAGGGGGACACCCTTTAAGCAGGCCTTTCTAATTCACACCTGGCTAAAATATAATATTTCTACCTCTGGAAGATTTTTTTTTAAACATAGCAGAGTGTGTGCTCCACTACTTTCTGCGTGACAGAAAAGATGTGCTCATGTACATACAGGTACTGATGATATCTTCAAGATAACCAGGTTGACTGTTGCTGGCTAAGATGGACTATGCACAGTGCATGATTGAGACTTTTATTCTTAAAATGTTTTAAAAACCGTGCACCGTTTCCTGTGCACTTCCCAATTATTGTCAAAAAGTCAAAAGTGTCTCCATATTTCTGCAAAGCACTGCGTCTGTTCTGGTTAAAGTTTGCAGGGGCACAACATCTGAGAAGTTTACTCAGAAGTGGTGGAAGTGTCCTGGACTGATGCAACGAGTGTCGTCAGCCTTTCTGTGTGACTGATAACCCAGGAGGACTCTGCCATCACTGTCACCTGGAATGAGGCACTCCTCTGTGTTTGCTGGTGTTGAGATATTGTTAAATGCACTGTACAAAAAAGACACCACAAAAATAACATTTCCCTTTTTTTTTGGTTTATTACTTTTTTCTCATGTTGTAGACGCATTTCATTGCTAATTCATGTTTTAAGTTCTTAGGATTGCTACTAATAGTGAAAAAGTCACATCAAGTAGAATAAAAAAAGGACACAAAAAGACATTTTTGTTGTCCATCTAAAATGTTACTGAAAGGGGGAAGGTGTCAAGTTGTTTTTATAAAGGTTACTAAATGTCTAACATGGTTGACAATTTGATTAATTTTGTAAGTAGAGGCTGCAAACATCCAATTTTTCATGTGGTAGCAAAAGAAAATATTTTAATTTATGCTTAATTGGGAAGAAGAAACCACTTACTTTAAGATTTGGGAGCAAATATCAACAAGTGGGTATTTACTAACAAAACATGGCTGCATTTCCATATAATCTGACCTACCGAATTGCCCAGCTTAACTCTTAAAAACCTCGTTTCCCTTTTGTAGACCCAAACAAATGACCCGCCCTTTATTTTGAAATTTGAGCCCACCACTTCCTCTCATCGTGTCAGGCTTGACAGATGTGTCTGCCCTCCTCTTGTCGACTGGTCCGGATACAGCAGCACCGAGGCGCATCCCTCTGCAGACCCGACCAGACCTCTGTCTGGTCTGAGCCTGCAGGTTTGATCCGGACTGCGCGTCTGCAGAGCTGCTGCTGACAGGTACGGTTCTGCTCTCAGGCAGTCTCTTTGAACGGCTTCACCCAACTCGGTGTCTCTCATTGTAAAAAAATATATGAAAAATGAAAATGAATATGAATGTCCTCCTGCTGCCTCGCTGCATTTTAATTATAAGATATTTGAAGTTTCTTTATTTAGTTTTTTTTTTGTTGTTCTTTATAATGTCATGTTTTCAAACCTTTTGTGTCCTTTATAAGTGCGTAATGTATGCTGGAAGCTATGTGCTGATTTGTGTTGTTGACCAGGTAAAGAGAAATCCCCATGCAGGAAAATACTCAACATTATGCATAAGCTTCTACTGTTTAGTTTCTGGACCAGAACTGTGGCATCATACCTGCAAAATAGAGTGAATGTGACCTCTGGGGCTTTCTACCATAACAAATGTTGAAGAAAAAAAAAATCATATTTGCTTACTGCCTTTCTCTCCTGCAGACTCTTGCAGTTTGTCCACAGGGGAAAAAAATGGATTTGCTTCCAGACTTGTGGAGACAGGACTACTGGCTTCCACCTGGTGTGACCTGGAGAGACCTGGAGCAGCTGCCGGACTCTGAGAGACCTCATCCCAGGGATCTTCTGATCGCTCTGCCCCTCGCTCTGGGCTTTGTCGCAGTTCGCTGCGTATTTGAGAGGTACAGCACATCTAAGCTCGCTGTTCCAGAAAGTAGGAATTTCAGAACTGAAGAATTTCAGAAATTTCAGAAGTTATGATTTGTTTTGTGTTTGTGCATGTCCCATAAAATAAAAAAAATAAAAAAATAAATAAATAAAAGACATTTTAGTTTGTGGTTGTAATGTAATTAATTTTTCTTTATCTCCACTGCAAGGAAAGTGTAAAGTGAGCAGTGCAGCATGGGAATATATGAGCAGGTGCATTAGCAGAGCTTTGTTGTAATTAGGAAGACAAATCTTTAGAGAATACATAGAAACTATGAACGATTAGTTGTTGATTAAGTAGGGCTATAGGCAATGCTCTTCATTTTAAACTTCTCTTTTCATAGAACAGAACTTGTTTGTGGTTGCAGTGGTTGCTGCAATTAATACAGAGTGAAAATTAAGGCTTTGATTAATTGTCTTGTGTGTATGTTGTTTTAGGAGAGATAAAAGCAAAGAATTTCATTGGCTTATTCCGCATAAGTAAAACACCATATCAGTGATTTACAACAATATTAAGACATATTATGTCATGATTATGTTAATTAGGCATCTCCAAAGTAGTGAGAACTAATAACAAATTAAAATCAGTTGTGTGGCAGTTCAGTTCAGTTAATTGATTGTTAAGAAAAAGAGAAAAATGACTTTTCAAAGAAGTCTAGTCCCATTAATGGCGGTATTACTAACCCCCATTTCCTGGGCTTGTGACCTCACAGGATTTGATAAACTCCTGCTTTGTTCTCTTCATCCACAGGTTTTTGGCCCCACCCATCGCCATGTGTCTGGGGGTGAAGAATAGATTGCAAGTGAGCGCTGCCCCCTCCCCTCTGCTGGAGTCGTATTACTGTCACAGGAGTAAGCAGCCGACACAGGTGAGTTTAAACGGCTCCTGCATGTGGGCAAAATGGTTCACTGTGAACATGAATTGATAAGGTGACTGCGTTGGTAAGTTGATCAAATTGAATCCTGCACTTCTCTCTGACATGAGAGAAGTATCAAGAACTTGATACTGAAGTTCTTACACATCCAACTCAGGAAACGTTTGTTGCAAAAGTCTGCAGCTCAAAGTCTGACGGGAAAAGTCACTGAAGCTTCCGAAAGCACTAATTTTGCAAAGCACGAGGTCACAGGGTTGCCCATAATGGTGCTGAAGATCAGCTAGTACATGAGAGCATGGAAATGCACACAAATAAAACTAAGGTCCCTAAGTTTAAGGATGGTGTTATAGAAAAAGAAAATGTACCTTTAAGAGGGAAGAATCAGGGGAAGTATTATGTGTTTTTCAGGCCTATAGTACTATTTTATACCATAATCAAGTAACTATGTTGCCTTCAGTTGTTATAAAAATGCTGTATATCAAACTTAAACTAAATTTAACTTTGCAGCATAGCTATATCGGACACCTTGAAATTGCCCTCTGTCTCTTTAAGAAGCTCCCACCCATTCCGACACTCGCTCATTTTTCTATATTTAGTGACTTTTCTAACACTTCCAGTGAATTTTTTAAAAGCGATTAACGACAAATTTAGCGACTTTTTTCTGTTATCGGAGATTTTGGCAACACAAATAAATTGTATATAGTAAATATAATTTTTGATGTAGCCTAATGGTTTTTCTCACTTGAACTGTCAGATGTAAATAAATCACACATTTGATTCACACAGTCAGACTGATTCACCTCTCCACTGTGGGGCCTCTGATAACAACCGTTTGGTTTTATCTGATATTATGCAAAGCAGATTTATGTAAAGTTAGCTCAGGCAAAGTATTAATATTACCAAATTATTTCATGAAATTCATTTGTTGCTCTAAACTGTAATGAATTATTTTTAATTGCTTTTTTTTTGTCTTGGCACAGTTCTTATAATGCTCAAAAAAGTCGATTTTGCATAACCGCCGCTCTACTAGAAAATGGTCTAACTGCAGTTTTAAGCCTTTGGCCTCGATTTCTCACATGTTTATTTCACACTTCAACATTTCTTGGTAATTGCAGATAGGATCTTTCTAAGTGAAGAAGTATAAGACTAACCTGAATAATCCCAGTTCGTAGAAAACTCAGCCTGAGGGGGAAATGTGTGCCGCAGGATTTGGGATAAAGCCAGAAAATAATTCACAATTCAAACCTCTCTTTTCAGGTTGAACTTGTCAGTTTAATGGTGTTATGTGGAAAAACCCAGAGACAGATTGAGAGCTGGTTCAGAGTTCGCCGGAACCAAGACCGACCCAGTCAAACCAAGAAGTTTGCTGAAGCTGCGTGAGTGCTTTTACTTTTTTTTAAGGCAATCCTTAGTTTAGTTCCAGATCATCTTCTTTTGGGAGTATTGACTCTAATGCAAGACAAAATGGCCTAATCAAAATTTCTAATCTAAAGTTTTGTTTTACAGTTGGAGGTTCTTCTTCTACCTATCAGCATTTGTAGCCGGACTGGCCTGCATAGTCAACGTGAGTTGAGACTGATGCACTGTAAATCTGAGGTTAGTGTGCCGCCCTATTTTGACTTGATCTTGTGTCTTTCTTGTCCTTCTGTAAACAGAGACCCTGGTTCTGGGATCACAGGGAATGTTGGAAGCATTATCCTATTCAGGTGAAAACAGAGTATAACATTTTACCTGATGCTATTTTGTTCCAGATCGCTTACTGAGTCTGTGTTGTATTTGTATCTAAAGATAAAAGTCAAATCTTCAAATTTTTTCTGGGCTTTGATTTGCAGATTATTGTTTTTTTTTTTTGTCAAATGGAAGTTTATTGAAGTAAACAGCAGTGTTAGACTGTGGATGTCCATATTCTGGCTGATCTTAAAACAAAACTTAACACATTGTCGTGCGATCACCTTTTTATCAGCAGTGAGCAGAGTGCCTATTTTATCACGAATGAACTCTTTAGTATGTAGTAAAATGTACCGTATATTTAACATCTAAAAAGGCAACGTGGGAAGTTCAAAGTTGACCTTTTTTCAAGCATTGAGTTGTTGTTATTTGCTTGTTATCACTCTCTCACAGCCCTTAGAGAAAGCTCATTTCTGGTACTACATGCTGGAGTTGGGATTTTATGGCTCTCTGCTCCTCCGGATCTCCGTGGACGTCAGGAGGAAGGTAAAGATATGAACATTCCATCCATCTATTCATCCATTTTCAATACTCTCTTTTCCCTAAGTGGGGTCGGGAGGTGCTGGTGCCTATCCCCAGCTAGCGTTCTGGGCGAGAGGCTGGGTTACCCTGGACAGGTCGCCAGTTTGTTGCAGGGCAACACAGAGACACACAAGACAAACACACACAGACTCACACCTAGGGAGAATTTGGAGAGGCCAATTAACCTGACAGTCATGTTTTTGGAGGAAGCCGGAGTACCCGGAGAGAACCCACGCATGCACAGGGAGAACATGCAAACTCCATGCAGAAAGACCCGGGTCGGGAATCAAACCCAGAACCTTCTTGCTGCAAGGCAGCAGCTCTACCAACTGCACCACAGTGCAGCCTGATATGAACATTACTTCACTGATTAATGCTGCATTTTCACTTTAGAGAGCTGCTAACAAGTCTTATGGCAGCTTCAACCTGGCTACAGTTCATGCTTCACTCGTTTGATCTCCACATCTATCCACACTTGTTCCAAAAAACTGAATTCCTCTGTTGACATTTGAAGGTTATTCCTGTTTCTCCAAGCTGACTCCCTTCATCTATATGTTTACCTTGGCCAGGATTTTAAGGAGCAGGTGATCCACCATTTGGCGACCATCTTCCTGCTCGGTTTCTCCTACTGTGCCAACTACATCCGCATCGGGACCTTGGTCATGCTGCTTCATGACTCGTCTGACATATTGTTGGAGGTGATTGCACTGAAAATGAATCAATACTTGTTCCCCCTAATGTAGGCCGATCAAATTTGAATAAAACGACGGCCTGATTCAATCAAGCTCATAATCAAAGGCTTAATCTGCCCTTTAGGCTGTTCTGAGAAAAAGATCTGCAGTGAGATCTGTGTCATAACCTGCAGGGAAGCTGCATAAAAATCTTGTGATTTTCATATTCACATAGGGATCCAAGATGACCTTAGGTTTTTCATTAAAGGAAAGGATTTTGCATAAGAAACAAAGTTAGAATTTAAATTCAAGTTGTGTAGGATTTATAGAATGATTAAAAAAAACTGCATGCTGACAACATGTAGAGTAAGTATAAGATTAGCTTCTGTTGATCTGAGATCTTCATTTTCTTTTATATTACACTCATTATTTATCCTCAATTATTACTTATCATGAAGATGTGAGGTTAGTAAAGTTTGCAACGTAGTAAAAACTGCTCATTTTACAGTCGGCTAAGATGTTCAACTACGGCACCGGCTGGAGGAAGACATGTGACTCTCTGTTTGTTGTGTTTGCTGTGGTCTTTCTTGTGACTCGACTTGTGATTTTCCCCAGCAGGTAAGAATTTGTTTTAATAGTCCCGCAAAATGGGAGGATTTCAGTGTATCAGAATAGTATTGGTCTCCCTTTTAACCTTTTTATAATTTAGTCTTCTTACAATCACAAAGCTCAATTCATTTTAATTAGACATGGTGTGTCAGACCAACATTTTGTAGTATGTAATTGTGAAGTAGAAGAGAAGTGTTAGATGGTTTTTAAATTTCATTGCAATACTTTGTAACGAAAACTGTTCATGTTTTGAATTCTTCCAGAATCATTCGGACCACCCTGCTCCTGTCCATGGAGGTCTTTGAGCCTTTTGCTGGCTACTACTTTTTTAACGTCCTGCTGATGGTGCTGCAAGCTCTTCATGTATTCTGGGCTGTGCTAATCTTGCGCATGGTCTACAAATTCCTGAAAGGCAAGGTGAGAGAACCCGCAGTGGTGCTCGAACTCAGGAATTTTTGTTATCCAGGATTCAACAAGTTCCATATTTTTGTTATCCAGAGCTAACCCTTTGTATTTACTTTCTACAGCTGGAGAAAGATGAGCGCAGTGATGAAGAGAGTGAGGCTGACTTGGAGGAGGAGGACAAAGCAAAAGAAGAAAAGATGGTTAAAGGAGGGGATTGTTACTGGGGAAAAAGTAAAGAAACTCTGAACTCCAAACTGTCTGCGCTCACCAATAGTTGTGTCCTCAATAACTTGACCCACCACAGATCCTCTGTGGCTAATAGAGCACGAAAAGCTCAGTAAAGATTTAGTTTTATGCTTATTTTTATGACTTGTTTTTATCCATTCAGCTTCGTACAGAAACAATGGAATATGAAGATGCTATGAAAATGTAGCTGTTTGTAGCTCTCATGTTGTAAGATAGATATTTTCTTTTAAGACACCTCCTGAAAGCACTAACAGAGATGGTTCTTTTGCCTATCTTTTTCCACAAAGACAACCAGTCTGTTATGTTTCTGCTACACAACTCAGCTTATAATTGTTATATGATTGGAGAAGAATATCCATCCATACATCCATTTTCCTACAACTTTGTCCCTTACTGGGGTCGGGAGGGCTGCTGATGCCTATCTCCAGCTTTCGTTTCGGGCGAGAGGCGGGGTCACCCTGGACAGGTCGCCAGTCTGTCGCAGGGCTGGAGAAGAATGTATTTTTCATAAAAATGTTTACAGTTTTACTTTTAAGACCCACTGCAGTTCACATGTACAGAGATTGCATTTGGCAATGGGACAGACTGACAGAGAGATGCATAGAATCTGAGCATATATTTGATTTTATAATTTATTTCAAAATCTACTGAAATGCAGCTGATTTTTTCTGACATTTATTACAGCCCACTTTTGACTTTGTAAAATAAATGAAACCATGAAACACTTTCATCTCACAAAGAAAGACTGTAACATATACTTTGGTCATCTGTGTAACACTGACATATTAATGTTCAGAAATGATACATCGACAACATCTTCACAAACACATACTGTATATGCCTGTAATTTGAGCATCCCATAGCAGAACTACAACTTGTAGATACTATGGTAAAAGAGACCAAACAAACATGATAGCAGAGGATGGTTTCAATCCATCGACCCCTGGGTTATGGGCCCAGCACGCTTCGGCTGCGCCACTCTGCTGTGTACTTGAACAACGGGCCATAATGTCATTCTAACCAATCTACGAACCATGTCCACTAATGAGGACAGTTTTAACATATGCACAATTTGTTGTACATCTACAAGCCTTTTTTTCCAACACACATTTTCTTATACTTTATCGTCTACTTTGAAGCAAGGGTGTAAATCCCATCTCATTATTGGGGGCACCATAAACAGGGACATTTTTTAAGAACAATTTTGGATTGGTCAGCAAAGTTACAGTCAAATGTAATGTAAAATGTGGTTTAAAATTTTTTTTTATTGCGTTCAGTAAAACACAATAAATGACTTACTTGTCACCAACAATTATTGGTAAGTAGCAATGAATAACAAAAGTGTTTTTCTCAGTAAACAACCTGTTGAGACCCAAACTCAAACTAAGAAAACCTATAAAAATTTAGAAATTGAATATTTGGTAAGTATCATAACTTAAACTTAAGGATCAGCACCAGAGTTTCCCAAAAAAAAATTAAGATTTTAATTTGTAGTTTTATAGGCTCTACATTGAAGATGGTAAGAAATAAAGGCATAGTTTATTTTGTTTTATTGCCAACTGTAGTAGCCCCTCTGCTCTCGCTGTTGGCTAGTGGCAGCTCTGTTTCAAACTCTTCTTATTAAAGAGTTAAAGAGCTAAATATAATTGAAATACTGACTCCTTCGACAGAAAAAGGAGCTAAGTTTTTCTGTAGCATGTTAGCTAGTTTTTATTTCCAAGGCATAAGGTGGCAGTTTATCATGATTCAGCCAAAGTAATGGAGTAACGAACTGCAGTCTGATGTTTATTGTCAATGTGTTTCTTCCTATTGAGCAGTGAAAGTAAATAAAATGTGTTACATGCCTTTTTCTTTAAGTATTTACTTAGTGGAAGGTTTTTGTGTTCATGCTGCAGAACCATAGCTACAGCTAGTTCCTCGCTTCACCAGCTCTCGCTGTTCAGCACTACTGTTGCTCCGCCTACACTTTGGACTGAACCATTTTTCTAACAATGGTGGGGGGGCCTAAAAATTTACTCATTTTTTTTCTTAGATGAATGGCAGATTTACTTCGTTATTTGTTTCTACTGTCTTTTTTATATTGATATTGTTTAAATACAAATGTTTATTTTATGATTTCTTTTGGGGGGACAATTCTAGACTTTTACAAGATTGGGGGTCCGAACCCCCCGGAACCTCCCGAGATTTACGTCTATGCTTTGAAGTGTAGAAACAATGTTGTTTTTGGCGTAATGTTGTTAGCTAGTTAGCATGTCAGGCATACAAGCTAACACTAGCTTAGTTGAGTATGGATACATGGATTTTCCCCAGTGCCTCGCTTTATACCTGCGGCGCCACATTTCTGGTTGGTTTTTGCTAGTTAATTGTGAATTGTTTATCAACTTTTTTCCACTTGTTAAGTAAACGCCTATTTTACGTTAGATAGTGGCGTTGTATATGCACCGTATATTATCCGGTGACGCTAAAGGTGCTGTCAATTAATCAATTTCAGTTGCTGAAAATATATGAAAACATATAAACATCTCGTGGGGATTCTAGTGTTCAATTTTGACCAACCAAATATAGCGTGCACACGTCTCTGTGGCGCAATCGGTTAGCGCGTTCGGCTGTTAACCGAAAGGTTGGTGGTTCGAGCCCACCCAGGGACGCAGCGTTTTTGTTTTTGTTTGGGCACCCTAGACATGGGATGCTCAATGTTTTCTCTCACTACACTAGTACAGCCACATTTTTGACAGGTTCACTTTAAAAAAAAATCGCTTTTCATTAAGGCAACATTGACTTGTAAATTATGACCAATCCAGTAAAGATAAACATCTTTATTTGATTAAGACACAATTTTGTCTGTCAATGACTTTAGTTGAAGTTTGTCCCCTTTGTCAAAAATTTGTCAAAGTCCACTCAATTCCTGTTTGAAAACCTTCCAAAATGACAAAATTAAAAAATTCTGCAAAGTAGATCAGTCTAAAACTCATCAACACCCACTATCAATGATCACAGATGCTTAATAGCCATTGATTTTCCAGATGTTAGTATTTTACTTTTTATTCGGAGTTAGATAATGAATCCATAGAACTGCACCTGTATTATGCCTAATCATATTAGGCATAATACAGGTTTTAGTGACGGGGATGATGAAGATGACGGGGAAGACAAAGCTTATTCACTCATCTCTGTCCCCACCCTCTCACCATCTTGTTCCCCTCTCTCCTTGCTGTTGGCTGACCACTAAATACTTGGACTCAGAGGAGAAAAGAAACTGACTCACCAGGCTGAGACCAATATTAAAAAGTAAGTCATATTAGAACTATTCCTGTCTGAAAAACTGTGCTGCAGGTTTTCTTTTAAACTGTTATCACCGTCACTTATATTCATAACATTATATTCAGCAAAAAAGCCACTTTAGTTAAGTTTATTTGCAGTTTATTTTGCTATCAAGCTGTTGTGCATCAGACATGTCTTGCATACAAGAAATGTCTCTTCTTTCAGCTGCACATGATAAAATGTATATACATATATTATTTTGTTCAGAAGCTCTCAAAGAAAAATCATTGATTTGTTATTTGATTTTTTACTGGCTAGGTCAATGTTAAATCAGACCAATCATTTGAAAACTGTGTTGCATAGATAACGTCCTTCAAATTAATGGGCTTTACCGGTTTTCTGACCGGTGCAGATTAGAGCTCAGTAGTCATCGACAGCTCAGCTGAATCAGCATCTTTCTTTTGACTTCTTTTGTGCATGTGAATGATTTCAGTTTTGAGTGAGAGGAACACCAGTATTTACTTTACAGTCAGTTTCTGTTTTTGTTTTTTTTTAATAATGTTACTGATGCCAATTATTTTGATATGTTTGCAAATAAAGAGCATGTGCAGGGAAGAATTTTAATGTGATGTTTCGTCATTGAGGAGGCATGAGAACTGTACAGTCTCTTAAATTAGTAAATAATTTGTGAGCGGTAAGAACACACACTGTTTCATATGTGCTTCTTAAACGAACTCAAATTGGCACAAAAACAAGAACAATCTAATTGAATAAAATATTTTTGCCACTGTTTCTAATGGATTCATTTGAGGTCGCAGCAGCACAACAAATTGATCTTCGTTTGAAAATACAAACATATGTCATAGCACATACACGCGCATGCAGAAGAAGATGTCCTCAGAATGTGTGCATGTCATACTGGTAATCTCAGTCTAATCTGATAAGCATACCTCAGCCTGGTTTGTGGTAACTGCTTGTGACAACAGGATGTCTGATTGCATTGGTTTGTGCATCATGCACACTCTGACAGAAGAAATACTGTATATTTTCAAGGTTGATTGTTAGCTTTACTTTATTTTACTTTATGTTATTGCTTGTATTTGCAAAGACATGCTGGTGGAAATTTGATTACAAACATTAGATATGTATTATAGCACTAAAAGTAAAAAATAACACAGTTTTGTAGCAGGATTAATCAAGACCAGTTTTTATTTTGCAGATTTAAGCAAGCCTAAGTAAACGATGAATTATGCAGCTGAGGTGGAACGTTCTACTGATTATACATAAATTAAGAAAAAAAGGGATCAAAGATGGGAAAGTACAATAAAAATCTTTTTCAATAAGTAATTAAGACATTGATAAAAAATAGTCTCATTTATATTTTGTTGCTTGTGTTTGTGTTTAATCTTTGTGAAGTGGCACGGACCAGGTTTTTAATCCACATTATTTGTTGTTTTTATTCAAGGCTACTTGAAGGATGTCGTCTGTCCAAGAAGAAGAAGAGCTACCTGCAAATCACACAGGTCAGAGAAATATCCGATAAGTGCAAAAGACCTGCGCAGCTATGCATGAAAAAACAACTCCATTAATGTTTGAATGTTGGGAAAACTTTTTGTCCATCTATTCACACTTCCCACTGCGACACAGGTTCCCTCTGAATATGCTTTGAAATAAGCCTTGAAACTCCAAAATTAAAGTCTGCACATAACTTAAGAAGTGAAAATATTTTAGGTTTTTCATGTCTGTTTGAAATCATGTTTGTGGATCAATGCATTTGTGTGTCTCCAGGCCCAAAAGGTGTAATCAACGACTGGCGGAGATACAAACTGGACAGTGTGGACCAGGCTGTCCCTCAAAAAAAGCGGGAGCTGCTGAGACAGATGTCTAATCCTCGAGATGATGACAAAGAGAGGCAGAACAGAAAGGTATTCCAGTAAGCCTCAAATGCTCACATCGAATGAATTCCATTACAAATGATATATGTCTTCAACTTCAGATGAGTGCGCAGGAGTACGAGCTGATCCAAGAGGAGGATGAACGTTGCCTGAAGCGCTACAGGAAACAGTGCATGCAAGAAATGCACGAGCGCCTTAGCTTTGGTCCGAAGTTTGAATGTGTCCATGAGCTGGAGAGTGGAGAAGCCTTCCTGGAGGTGATAGAGAAGGAGCATCGTTTGACCCTGGTTGTGGTCCACATCTACCAGCATGGCGTCAAAGGTTAGCGTTTTCATAAAGCTCATTAGAACACAGTTTGCTTTATCAGTATAGCAACTATGAAATCCAACCATACATAGTTACATATCCTTTGGCAGGCTGTGAGCAGATGAACTCCTGTCTGGACTGTCTGTCTTCCGAGTACCCCACTGTCAAGTTCTGTCGCATTGACGCCGTGGCAACCGGCGCTGCAGAACGCTTCTCTTCTGAGGTCAGTGCACTGATATGAAAAAAGCTGCAATAATGGAAAGCTCCAAATGAAAAGTTGCATTAGCTAAAACTGCTATTCACGCTGAGTCCAAATCTATCCCCCGTGACATTTTTCAATTTTGTCCAGTTAACAACACATTTCAGTGTAGTTTATTTGAGGTTTTCTAAGATAGCCCAACACATTGTTTGTCATGTTTGTAAAGTGGAATCATGCTTTACATCTAAAAATCAAAACAGAGATTTATATTCAGCTCTACCACCTTTCACATCTACAGATATAAATTTCTATCTGTTCCTATTTCTAAAGCATCTTGAACTCATTGAGATTGGACAGAAAGCAAATGTAAACATCAATTTCACCAACTGGAATAAGGTCTAGACTTTGACTGGGCCAATCTAGTGCATCAGTATGATTTGATGTAAATCATTTATTTGTAATTTTTAATATATGTTTAGGTTTTGTTGTCCTGCTGATGATGTGTTCAATGTTTGTTTTTCTACCACATATAGTGCTTTTGTATGTTGACCAAAACATTTTATTTTAGTTTCAGGCCTTAACCAGAATAGCTGCAGTAATTTTGAGATTAAGATAGGTCTGAGAACAACTGGTTGTATGTAGGAGTATCATGTTAAAAGTGACCTGAATACAAATGCATGCCATACTGTTCAAGTTATTTTTGGTAGTAAATGTTGAAAATAATCTATCCATTTCCACTTTTCAATTACAGTTCTCTCACCAGCAAACTATGATATTTAAATCTGTTAATCGACTTTGCATATCCTTGTTTGTGTATCCAGGTTCTTCCCACTCTACTGGTTTACAAGGCTGGTGAATTACTGGGAAATTTCTTGGCCATCACCAAAAACCTCAGTGAAGAGTTCTTTGCGACAGATGTGGAAGGATTTCTCAATGAATACGGCCTCCTACCTGAAAAGGAGTTCAGCGCATGCGCTGATGATGAAGATGATGCGGGGGAAGTGGAGTAGAGGAGGAAAAAAAGTAAATTCTATTAAAGCAGAAGAAGGGAAGCGGGTGGAATGGAAAACTGAGAAAAAGAAAAAACAAGAAGTGGAGGATACAGAAGTGTAGAGGAGAAGACAATCAGAGCTGAGGAATAAAGTATAAATATATTAAACACATAATAGTAAGTATCCAGCAGAATTCTGCAAAATTTGACTGAATTTAGAAGCAGCTAGATGTAAAGTTGAGGGTGTGAGGAATATAAAAATCCTATCATTACACTACAATAAAAAATAAAAAGATTTTCAGTTCTTTTTGCCTGCGTGGTAGTTTTTTTTTCTGGTTGTGACTACAGATTAGAACAAGAAATCATTGTGATATTTGTCACTTTCAAGAAGATAAAAGATAGAAAAGATAAAATATGAGAAAATACGTCAAACGTTTATTTAACCCTATATATTGACTGCAAATTAGCATTTTTAAGATAAAGGTCTTGAAGGATGCAATTAGTTGATTCATTCCTATACTTTTGTTCAGCAATCCTGTGATGCTGCCTCTTCCGCAGCAGGTGGCAGTAGCGTTTCTTCAACGTCAAATTTAAACAGAAGAAGACTAAGATATTTTTCTCTGTTGACAGCAGTATCAGTGGGCAGCTGTGGGATTGATGAAGTCGTGATTTATTAGGGAATTTATCAGATGTGATCAAACTATTACAATAATTAAAAACTTAAAACCATAAAGTGGGAGAAAATGCAGGATGACGCGCGGTACCTCAAACGGTAAGTAGTAGTAGAACTCAAAACAGACTGATTTGAATCGTTTGGGGCTTTTTTAGATCAACATAATGTGATCAATAAGGTATTTTCTTCGAAGATGTAGCAAATGTAACTACCGATCAAATGATCAGGGGTACCTGAAGTAGGGTAGTTTTGTGTGAAGGATTTATTTTCTTGATTTTGCTTTGTTGTCTGCTTGGTTACGTTTCCGTGCATTTTACGGATAGCTGTTGTAATTTAATTATTGTTGTTATTCGGCATACATTAAATCCATCTCTTTAGGAACGTTCTTGAAACATGTTTTGCCAAAGATGATTTCTGTTGCCACAGCGTTTCCTCTCATCAACACCTTGTCTGTGCTAGCACTGCTGCTCAGCCAGTGTAAAACATGAGCGTTTCCGTTCAAATTAGTTCAAGGATTGGATTATATGTAATCTGCAATATAAACACCAGCTCTGTAAAAGAGTTCTAAAAATACTATCCAATGTTATATCGTGTAATGTAGCTTTAATAACATTTTGTAAGCCGGTCTGAAATTGAGGAAATGTCTGGTCAATTAAATCTGGGTCAGAGCTAAGCTAGCTAAAAGCTTCGGTGAAAAAAACGGCTAACTGAAAAGCTAATAGCAAACTGTGTCTATGTGTGCTATATGTCATAAATAATTATTGCACTGAGTTCAACGAATTGTTGGTATATAGCTCGAATGTTTTGTCATTAAGCCATCCATCCATTGTATGCTGCTATCTGGGTGTGTCTCCCTGTGGGGATCTTGGCTGATGGATAGAAATAAAACATTACTTTAGGCAGATTCTTAGAGAAAATATTAAGTTTGGTATTAAAGGATCGATCTATATGTTTAGAAGAATGATGTAAGTAAACACATAAGACAGAAAAAAAAACAGATTTTCCTGCGATGAATGAAGACATCCAGAATCTTAATAGAGTTCATCATTATAAATTGTTAATTAAGGTGCGAATGGAACGGATCCATTTATCTGACTCAAACTTTACCACGAGTTTTTGTATCTATTGGTGTCATACCAGGCTGAATATTTGTGTGTGTGTGTGTGTGTGTGTGTGATAGTACTTTTTGAAATGCACATCTTTCTGTTAAGGTAATTCCCAGACTAAAATAAATCGCAAATGTTTTCACGCCCCATGTGAAAACATTATATGTTTCTTGGATGTAAAAAGCAGGACCATTATTAAACATTAATGAAATTTTCCCACAGTAAATGAAGTGGCATTTATTGGATTTTGTTTAACTGAAAAATAAATCTGTTGTGCAGGCAAATGAAAGGACCTGGACTGATGTGTTTGAATAAATAATATTTAATTAAAGCATCCTTTGATGCGGGTTACTATATCTCCAGTGGTCATTGGGGGACATACAGAGAAACACAACCTACAACCACATACTCACACATTGGGACAATTTTGAGAGGACAATTAACATAATAATAATGATCTGTGGGAGGAAGCTGCATAAAAAAAAAAACATGGAAATTATGCAGAAACATGGCAGGCCAAGATCAGACTTTGGGTCTTGTTGCAGGGCAACAGAGCTATCGACTCTGTTGCCTGAAATAAACATAAAATGTTATTGATAAATCTCATTATTGCTTCCCTTGCATCTGGCAACCTTATTATAATGTAAACTAACTGTTGTGTTTAATTCTAAGTTTAATATCTTATGTCTGTAAACTGACTTCACAATGTTTAAAATATGAGTTGTTTGTTCATTATCACCCACAGTAAAGTGACTGCAGGCAGTTTGGATGTCCACCCCACAGAGAAGGCCCTGGTGGTCCACTATGAGGTGGAAGCGTCCATTCTGGGAGAAGACGGAGGTCCGATGCTGGGGGAGCGCAAGGAGGGACAGAAAATGTGAGAGAGTGTCTGGTTTTCATCAATAACAGCCCGTGTTTGATGACTCTTTGCTGTCTTATTTGGTGTTGTGAGATGCATTCAGTTGAAAATGATCAGCCAGGATCTTGCAGGACATTTTATCGTTTTTGCCCACACTTCACACAACATTGAATTGTTGAATTTTACACATGCCGGTAGTCATTTAGCCATTTTAATTCCTTCAAAAAAAAATTCAAATGGTCCAAAATAGAACTTAGCTGCTCCGAGCTTAAAGAAAACTGGAAAATCAGCACAGGCCAATAAAAACTTAAGATCAATAGATTGTTTACTTCAGTATTTCCTCTGCCAACCTCCACTTTCTCCTCTTTTCCCCTGCAGTATCCGTGTGAAAAGCCTCTCTCCCACTACAGATGTAGCAGCTTTGGCCAGGAAAGTGTTGGAGGAGTGTAAGCTCATCCCCCCCTCCCGTGTGCTCCAGGTGGAGCAGCTGCTCTACTACCTGCAGAACAGGAAATCCCCCTCTGCGGACGGGAAAGGTGAGATGGACACTACTACTCTCTACTCCTCTTGCTCTGTGGTTGAATTTATGTATCTGTTGCACTGAATGACATTAGATATAGTTTGGTTCTCACATTTTTTTTCTCCCTCTTCAGTGGAGAAGAAAGAAAAAAGAGCAGTGAAGCCCAAAGACCTGACACCGTTTGAAGGAATGGAGGTACAACAACATTAACGTTTACTAAATGTATCACTGCTTCTAGAGATTATTGCGCTCTAGAAAAGCCTTTTTAATGTTTTGTTATAAAACTTTTTAAGTCTCCCGGTTTCTCTTCTTTTATTATTTGTGTTTAGTTAAATGAGGAAGCCAGTATAACCAGAATAGAAGAGTATGTCGAGCTGCTCTACGAAGGCATCCCAGAGAAGATCAGAGGCTCTGCTCTGATTTTGCAGCTCGCCCGTAACCCCGACAACCTGGAGGAGCTGTTACACAACGGTACATTATCATCCTACCAAACCGTTGCTATGGAGACATGGTTACCCTAGGATGTCCCCATTAGCTTCAGTTATTTTTAGATTTCTTTTTTCCCCTCCTCTCGTAACATCTTGCTGACAGTTCGAGTCAAACTTACTATAAATCACTGTTGATTTTGGTTGGTTTATTCAAGCTGCCGTTTTCTTGAATTATATTTTTTCTTGCCTTTCCCATGTTGAGTTGCTAAGAGAAATGGGCCGTTGTGTCATATTTATATCACAAGAAATCAGGAAAATGTTGATTACTGGTTAAATATTTCTAATCGTCGTGATCAAAAGACAAAGTTTGCAATAAATTATGAACATCTTTCTTTTGCATCTTCTTAGAGAAATCATTAAGGTTGCTAGGTTGCTAGTAATCATTACACCTATATTTTTATTATTTTCCATAACAAAATATTGGTGAAATACAGAATTCTATAGGCTAAATAAATGTACTAAAGTTAAGGTCCAAATTTAAAATATTAGTTTTAAGATTATAGAACTGGATGCTTTTATTCTTATTGGTAGTTTCCATAGTTGTGCTGCAGGTGCTGCCATTTTTATTGATTTATTTTCTTTGTGGTAGAAAACATGAGGTTGTTTAGCACGAACATGGCTGTGTGTCGCTACAGAAGCTGCGTTGGGTGCTCTGGCCCGAGTTCTGAGGGAGGACTGGAAGCAGAGTGTCGACTTGGCAACCATCATCATTTACATCTTCTTCTGCTTCTCCAGGTAACCCTAAACATCCAAGCTTAGACATTTTTCCTTGAGTACGCCCAACATCACTGTTTGACCTCATCGCCTCTTGTGCCGCAGTTTCTCTCAGTTTCACGCTGTGGTGAGTCACTATAAAATCGGGGCGTTGTGTATGAGCGTGGTGGAACATGAGCTGAAGAGGCACGACGTGTGGTGTGAAGAGCTGCGCAAGAAAAGCAAGGCTTATATCCTTTTTTTCGGTTTCTAATGCTATCACTTACCTCTACAGTTTGGGCTGCCTGTTTCCTCTCTAGGTTGGTCTGTTTGACTTACATGACACTTTTTTCCTTAATGTCGCTTGTTTACGTGAGTCAGCGCCAACAAATGGCTCTTTAAGAAGAGACCAGGAGAAAGCTCTGAGGAAATACGAAGGCCTTCTGGCTAAGCAGGAGCAGCTTCTCAGAGGTTAAATACAATCATTAAAATCACCGTTTTCTTTACTTTTGATGGGAGGAGTGTGTTGATGTACAGCACCTTTCAAATGTTTTTTTTTTTTTTTTCCACATTTTTCTTTAGTTCCAGCCACAAATTTCAATGTATTTGTTTACGATTTTATGTTATATCCAAACACAAGTTTGAATATAATTGCAAATAAAAAAATGTGTTTTATTATATATTTTTTTTTATTATATACAAATAAAAAGAATGAGCAAAAAATTCTGAATTTACATTAACAAGCATGACAGAGACTTGGCTCAAAAGTCTCTGTCATGACTTCCAGCTGCAATTGCAGAAAATGGACGGCACTTGTTTTTTTTAGCATTTTTGTTTGTAAAAAAGTTAGAAAACCAGTATTTTACATTCACTTTGTAAGTGCTGCTTTGTGTTGATCTGCATGAAATTCCTATTAAATACATAAGACTTCATCCTTTTAAGCTATGGAAAGGTTCACGGTATGAATAGCTTAAAACTGATACGAAAGGAAGCTACCTCGTTCATTAGCATTTGGCCAGTTTGCTTTTTTTCCCCTGCTCATTTTCTTCCTTCCCTCCGCCTGCCAGTATCTCTCTACCTCCTGCTGAATCTCGCTGAAGACACGAGGACGGAGCTGAAGATGAGGAATAAGAACATCGTGGGGCTGCTGGTTCGAGTTCTGGAGCGCGACGACGAGGAGCTGCTGGTGCTGGTGGTTTCATTTCTGAAAAAGCTGTCCATCTTCCTGGAGAACAAGAATGACATGGTGAGCCCGGGCCTGCGCTGGAGAACAGAGCCGTCCTGTTCACGAAACAATGCAAATTTGCAACCTTAAGCTTAGGCGTGAACATGCATTGTATCGTTTATTGTTAAGAATTCTCGATGTAAATTTTTGATTTATCGTTGTCTTAAGTTTCAGTTAATGATGTGAAATAAAAGACAATATTATTACTTTTTATTTTGCTATTTTCCCTAGTATTTGTTCCACAAGAGCATAATAAAATATCAGTAAATTCCAAAACATATTTGAATGCAGTTTAGTGGCACTAATCACTTCTTTAAGCAAGTAGCATCTTGAAGAAGTCTGTTTCAAATTATAATGTCTTTCAAGAACATTGTTTGTGTTTGTGGCACTGCAAATGCTGTGTCATTCTGTCACAACCATACAATTAACTAAAAATGAAAGAAATAGTTTTTTATCAGATTTTTTATCATTACCACAATAATATCACAAAATATCACTTGAAGTCCGTATTGCTCACCCCTACTACTTTGTCGGCTTACGCAGTTTGCACGTCACACTTAAACATGAATCTTCCAATAGTGCCCTCTTCAAATGAGCTTTTGTGATTGTTTTGTCCTATATGTTTTTGATCATGTTTAAACCATATTTTTAAAACATATCTGCAGGATTTGAATACAGTAGCGCTAAAATGCTTGCGTTTATTTTTGCAGGCTGAGCTCGACATTGTGGAGCGCCTGGCGCGTCTGGTTCCCTGTGAGCACGAGGATTTGCTAAACCTGACTCTCCGCTTGCTGCTCAACCTCTCGTTTGACTCGGGACTCAGAGCCAAGATGGTGGATGTCGGGCTTTTGCCTAAACTGACGTCGCTGCTGGGTAACGACCGACTCGATCTGCAGCCGTCCGTGGTACGGTGAGCTGCGTTCAGAGAGACCCGCGATTCCAAACCGTGTTCCTTCGTCACGCAGGTGATGAGAGCAATCAGCAGGTGGTGATGCGCATCCTGTACCACATCAGCATGGACGACTGCTTCAGAGTCATGTTTGTTTACAGCGACTGCATACTTCAGGTACAGCGGCATCTGCTTACCTTTAAAGTGACAGACTCTCTCTCCAAGGAATGAGTTAAATTTCTGTGTGCGTCTGGATGTAGCTGATGCAGATGCTGTACGACCACGGCGGAGAGGAAATAGAAGCGGAGCTCATCTCCATCTGCATCAACTTGGCTGCCAACAGTAGGAATGCAGTGCTCATGTGTGACGGTAAGACACAATTAGCAGGAGCATTTTGTCTTTTACAAAAAACAAAATGCTCTTTTGTCTTTTACGGGCCTCTACACTTGTAGCGTAGAGGCCCGTTCGGACCAGTTTTGTTCTGCGTTTCGAAGGAAACGGGCTGAAGATGTTAATGAAGAGAGCTCTGAAAACCAAAGACTGCCTTCTGATGAAGATGATCAGAAACATCTCCCAGCACGACGGCACAACCAAGCCGCTGTTCATTGTAAGTTTCGGCGTACGTTGTGAGGAAGAAAATCGTCACTTCTCAGTTGATAGCATCTTTTTGTGAAGGCTCTTCTTGAGTTGGGATGTTTTCCTTTTTCAGGATTACGTTGGCGACCTGGCAGCAGAGATCCGTACTGAGGAAGAAGAGGAGTGGGTGCTGGAGTGTCTGGGCACGCTGGCCAACCTGACTATCCCTGACCTCGACTGGGAGTTAGTGCTGAAGGAGTATAATTTGGTGCCTTTTCTCAAGGACAAACTTAAACCAGGTATTAACAGATGCAGGAGTTGCTCTGGTTGTCGTCCTTATCGTTTTATTTCTATTGATGGAAATGTGTAACTGCAAGAAAGCATTGACTAAAGCTGCAGTCTAGCTTGTAAATTTTATTCAAACTCTTGAACACAATCCTTCCATAGCTGCAGTTGTTGCTGTTGCTTGTGCACACTTTTTCCTTCCAAGTAACCTTCTGCTAAAATGCATACATCCAGCATTGTGCAAACCACAAGCTTGGTTAGAAATGGCCTTTTGGAGCCCTTTGTGAACAGTCTGATGGTCAAGTTAACAGACTTGCCTATAATAATGCAGGTCAGGTCATAATATGTTAGTTAAACATTAAAAACCCTCTTTTTTTTTTTTGGAATTGTCTCCAAAACTGAATTTTTGGGATCATAAAAACTAATATCTTTGTGTGCAACCGATTTGCATAACACGAGTTTAATATTTTTAATCAAATCAAACCTCCCATGCTGACGTTACTTTGTGTGTCAGGTTCGGCACAGGACGACCTCATCCTGGAGGTGGTCATCATGATCGGAACGGTTTCCACAGATGACGCCTGCGCTGTCATGTTGGCCAAATCAGGCATCATCCCTGCCCTTATTGAGCTGCTCAATGGTAAAAGCATACACACGGAATATACACTGAATAGTTAAAGATCATCAATCAAAGGTCTTTGCACTTTATACTGTTCTCTTTGGAAGAGCAGCGTTTTGTTTTGCAACATCACTTTGTTGTCTTCTACACACTGATAGCTGTGCATAATGAGATCGTTTTGATCCTTTGTAATTTCTCTGCAAACTTTAATTAAAGCAAAAATCGAATTCGGATGGCTGAACTTTGTGTCATGTGAATCAGATTATCTGTAACTGATGAATCCAAGACATCTATGTTTGTCAGCTAATTTAGTAAAGTATAAATGTACGCCGTGCTTACCTGTGCAACGAGGTTGTTCTGGTTTACTTTTACTTTAGTTTCATTTTTACATTGCAGAAATATGCCACTGATTCCTATGATCATGTGTTTTCTGCGCAGCTCGCCAGGAGGACGATGAGTTTGTGTGTCAGATTGTGTACGTCTTCTACCAGATGGTGTTTCACCAAGCAACTCGAGACGTCATCATTAAAGACACTCGTATCCTACTGATAATTATCGACAACTTTGACATTAGTTTTTTCCTTTGTTGTTTTTCCTTAACCTTTCCCGTAGAGGCTCCAGCTTACCTGATTGATCTGATGCATGACAAGAATGCACAGATTAGGAAAGTGTGTGACAACACTCTGGACATCATTGCTGTAAGTCAGACCTCTTCAGATGGTGACCTGCATGTGGTCCAGAACCCATTTCTACCCCTCTTGGTGGTGTAGGAAACCCACAATGATTTGTCTCTTTGTAGTGACACATGCAGCATGTCTTTATCAACACTGGCATGTAAAAATGATAGAAAACTGAAAATTTAACCCCTTTTTAACTGATAAATATTTATCTTATCATCACATCCAAATGCTAACCCTCTGTGTTTAATCTGTAGTGAGTGTGTCGCGGTATTGCGTGCCTTTTATCTGCCATGGACCGGCCAAAGACGGTGTCTGGCTCAGGGAAATGTCTTAGTTAGGAAATCTGACTCATATTTCCATGTACTTTATTTATTTTTAAATAAAGAATAAAAATCCACTTTGATTATCTTCTTTAGAATTTAATATTTTTTCTTCATCCACCAGGAGTATGACGCGGAGTGGGGGTATAAGATCCAATCAGAGAAATTTCGTTTCCACAACAACCAGTGGCTGGAGATGGTCGAGAGTCGCGAGGTCGATGAGGTCGATGATGCCGAACCGTATCTCTACGATAACGACAACGACAGGACGGATCTGTTCTACAGCGCAGGTATGTGCCCAACAGAGAATAATGCATGTGGTTTGAGATACTCTGCATTAAACCGATGCAACCTGCAGCTTGACTGAATCGTTTTTGCTCCTTCTCAGATGGAATAACTCCAGGAGACGGCTCAGTTAGCCCAGATTTCTTCAGCGACCTGCAGCCTCAGAACGGAGACTCCCATGGCGTGTGAGTTGGCAATCACCAGGAGGGGGCGCTCTCTGCCATCTTACAAACATGAGCAGTCAGAGCAGGACCTGATCAATGCGCTCCTTGTTTTAATTATTGGTGTTTTTCATGTCAGTGAGTGGAGAGCAGTGTATTCAACTGCGATGATAAAATCCAGAGTTGCCAACTTTGGATTGGAGTTTGGAGTGATTTTTAGCAAGTAGATGAGTTGGCGCAGAATGAGGTCGTCAGTATAAGTCATCATTAACGGTTGGACCACAGAGCAACTTGTCATACTGCGTCTAGCGTCGCTGCAGGACCTCACTCAACCAACATACTAATGCTAGCATAGCATGTTTGGATTTTTTTCAAATAAAGATCACTCTACTCAAGGGTTTAATTATTGCAAAAGTAGGTTCCAGTTTCCTAATGGGCTTTAAAGTTCAAAACAGAATCATTTTGAGCTTAATTTGACATTTGTTTACTTTAGTCTAAATGGTGATGGGCTCATTCATCTTGCTCTTCCTTTTTCACAGAATTCCTCCTGATTCAAACTAAAGCTCCTTGTTGTTTGTCTTTCTGCTTCAGAGACGTCAGTGATGTCTTTGACCAGGCCGTCTCGTTGACGGGCCGACCAGCCACGGCGTACGGCTTCAGACCCGACGAACAGCCGTTCTATCAGTACTCATAAACTCACTCATTCCTAACCGTCCTGCATGCTCATCTCTTCACTACTTGTTGTCATGACTGAACGTCTTGTAGCTATTTAGGAATTGGCATTACTGTAGGGTAAGGACTAAAACATTAAGTCTAATTATGCTTTTTATACGTTCACCTTTTTTTTATTAGCTTTTTTATTTATATAAATGTCTTCCTTTGTCTGATTGTCTTAGCAAATAATTGACAGATAATGAAAGGACACATTTTCAGGTTTGCGTGTTTTTAACTATGTAATAGTATTTATTGGTACTTGAAAGCTACTGAAAATAGAGGGGGGAAAAAATCTGCCTTTTTGAATTGAACGTCGATTTGGCTCCTGATGCCCAATATCAAAGTTGCCTTATCAGCACAAAAGTATGCACATATTTGACTATTATAATCATGTTCAGTAACTTTAGTAACTTTAGTTCAAAAACTGAAAACAAAAACAAAACAAACAATGAAAAAAAGGCAAATTTCCCTGCTGTTCTTATGCAGAAACTTGAGTCTGTTTTTGTACTTTTAAAGTAAAATATCTTCCCCTGACTTATTTACATCTCATGCAGATATGTGTTACATTTCACAAAAGTGAATGAAGGCTGTCACTTGAAATTCCTGGAAACAAAAAGTGAAAACGTATCATTTGCAGACTTTATATTCAACAGCTGTACGATGTGTTTGACACAGACTCTGCTTTCAGTGAATTTCAGTGAAATATCAGCTGCAGTTAGATGAAAACTGCATAATTTGGCTTCAAATGACAAAACCTTAAAATGCTGCTGCTTTTGCCAGTGCACAGCTTAGGTCTATAAGCATACCTCAAACCACAGCAGTATTGACTTTTCACTACACAGAAATAACATCCTTATATCTGCAGAGGAAGCTGGGAATATTGGTGTTTAATGGTTCATTAATTAAATCATAGTTGGCTGATACTGCATCCATCACTATAAACACTGCAGTGCAGCGTCCATGAGAGGAAGCAAGCCCAGTAAGAATGCCATGAGGACGGTCCGAAACAAAACACTGTCAAAAGTTACTTTAGGCATATTTTGCACATATCGCTTGAATTCAACGCATGTTTTTGCTTTTTTAAGAATGTGAATTGTTTTGTTTTTATACTCGTTTTCTTTGTGGCTACAGATCAATTGGTGAAGTAGAAATATTGTCTGTAACAATTACTGTCTCCCAACTGGTTCCTTAATAAAACAGAAAAAGAAAATGTGATGCATATCACCTGTAAATTGTTTGGTCTCCTTAATATTTGCTCAGTTTGCTTTGATCATGATTGAAAAATGATCCAGAAAACATTTTATTGGGCATAAATTGGAAGCAGAAGGATTTTTTTGTGTGTGGGTGCGGCAGAAAAACACAGCATCTTGAAAAACAAAACATCCTTACCTGAATACACTATCCCCAATATGAAACATGGTGAAGGCAGCATCATGCTGTGTGGGAGTGGAAAGCTGACTACAGTTGATAGGATCAGGGCAATCCCGAAAGAATCTGTATCTCACAAAATTAGTCCAAAAGCTATTTCAAAAATAAAATTAAAGCATTTTAAATTGTTTTAAAGGTTATGAATTATCTTCTTGAGAACTGATATGTACAAACCCAAACCTCACATGCACTTCACACCTCATGCAGCTTTGTTTTTTTACTGTTGAAGTGAAAATGAGTCTGTGGTTTCAGCTACTACTCAGAACAAAAATAACAAACAAAAAAGAGGAAGAAAGCTATTTAAGCATGTTTTATTTGGCAACTTGACACGTATGAAAACAGAACATAATATAAACAAAATATCAGAATTTTAAAAAAACAAAAAAACTTTTTTTAATCCTCCAAATTTTCTTGAATAAATTGTGAACAAACAAGCATGATTGACCTATTTAACCTTTCATTTACAAATAAGTGTGTTGCAATTTGTATTTTCTTTCAATGTTAATTCATCTGGTTTTTTACACTTTGTGGATGTTGCCCTGATCTCTATGTGAGGGGTGGACTGCTGCTGCTGCTGCTGCTTTCACAGGGGCTGATGATCGTCTCCACTTCGATGATCTCAGTCACCAGATCTCTGATGATGGACACGCTGCCCAACGGATCAGAATCCGACTCCGAACTTTGGACATCTTCCCCCTTCTCTTGGGTTTTCTTTTCTTCTTCCTCCACCTCATCTTCTACTGGGATCTCACCGTCCGTCTGATTATCACCCAGAACCTCTTGCTTCTCCGTCAGATGCTGTGGTGTTGTTGAGACAGTGGTGCTGCTAGAATCACCTCCCGTTGGCTCTACATCTTCTTGTTGTCCTCCATCTTGCTCTTCAACTCCGGTCTCATTTTCGTCATTCTCTGACGCTTCTCTCTGTTTCTCCTCTTTTGCTCTCTCAGCCTCCCAGTTGTCCTTGATTTGGCCCGTCAGGTACACCGCCCTGTCGGTGGTCTGCTGGACCACAGGCTCCATGGAGCACGGTGCAATCGCTTCGCTTAGTGACCCCAGGCTGAGTTTTACAGGACCCTGTAATGAAGGCTGGACAGAGGAGATCTCCTCTGATGCCTGATCTGGAGTTTGATCTGAGATCGAGAGTTCAGGTGTTACTTGCATTGATTCAGCACTTGGAGCAGATTCAGTTTGTGCATCATCTGTTGTCTGGATCAGGACAAGCGGAGCTGGATCAGGCGACTCCTGGACGGCGGAGCCGGAAGCAGCTGCATCAACTTCTTGAACTTCAGCCCCATCCACGCTGGAAAACTCGACCGCTGTTGTGTCTGTTGCCGTGGTTACTGCCTCGCTTTTATCCTCTTCTTTGGCTTCCATCTGACCCTCGTTGCTCTCATGTTCCTCAAGCTGCTGCGTCACAACAATCACAGGAGAAGGAAGCAAAGCGCTCTGATCAGCGGACAGCGCAGGACTGGGCTCACGTTTGGTGTCATCCTTAAGTTCTGCATCGCTCTGAGGGCAAACATCAAGCGTTTTGTTCTGATCTTCCTCCACAGGAGTAGTTTCTTTATCGGCACTTTGCTCCTCCTCTGAGGAGTGTCGTGGCTGGACTGCTGGGCTGTCAGGAGCAGAGCGAGGAGGCGTCTGCGCCAGCAGGCTGTACTGACTAATGGCTAAATCTGACGTGTCCAGCAGGAGATTAGTACTCTTCTTACAAGCAGCATCCTGGAGGGCTATAAAGACAAAAGGCATTTAGAATCACAAAAAGTCCAAAAGAGCATATATGTAGAACAAAAGCTGCACCCTGACCCAAAGGAATATGACTTTTTATGACTTTTCACTTAGACAAGATTGTCTTTAGCTTGAGGTCAGATAATCTTTCATGCTGGACATGATGGTAATTAGCTGCTTATGGTCAAAGACTGATTATGTCAAACATGTCATCATGTCGTTTAATCTAGTGTTTTTCAAAGTGAGGGGCTTCATGGGGTCAGGAGGGACTATCAGAAAAAAAAAAAAATTTAAATCAAATATTTTTACCATAGCTTTCTTTGAAATCATAAAATCTAACATCTTTCAATTATTAACAAATAAATTAAAATAATTTACTGAAATATTATTTGCCATCTTTCTGTTCGCCTGCCAGTCCGCTCTGGTCCTTAATCAAGCACAGGAAGCTCTCAATCCAGTGCTTCCTGTGCTTTGTGCTGCAAAAAAACTTCTAAGGTCTCCTGGCCAATCAAAACCAGAAGGCATGAAGTATCGTGTATGCTCTGACCTTAAGCACTTTGAAATGTGCTATATAAATAAACTGGACTGACTGATTGATAAATGAATGTAATAATTATTGAATAGAGAATAAAAGTGAGGAGTAGAGCTGTCTGTGAGATTGCAAAAGGGATCCGCAGCCAGAAGCTAATTCTGTTTGGAGAGTCACGGCATGGAGAGGTTTGGGAACCCCTGCTTTGCAGTAGTGACTTTATTCTGCTGGTTACATATTTTAATAGGGATTATATACTTTTATATCTGTGCAATTGTCTCTTCAAGTCTTCCTAATGACATGTCTGGATCTTCAGTAATGACATATTGCAGGAGGAAATATATGTTACGCTTTGGGACTGCTTCCTCCTGAACAGCAAACCAAGGGTTTGAATTTATTTGTCATATCGGCTGCGTAGTGAGAACTGAATGTGTCACAAACAGCAGAAAGCGTGTGTTTACCTCTGTGTATCTCCTTCTGGAGGATGTTTCTCAGAATGTCATCGTAGATATTGTGAACCAGAATGAAACTGCTGTAGTCAGAGAAAATGTACTGCTCAAACTGCTGGAGCTCCTGTTCAAACAAAAGCCACACGTTAGATTTACACTGTGTGCAGTGGGAGTGGTAAAGGCAGGCGGCCTCCAGATCTCTGAGTCTCACTTACTGCTTTGTACTTGCTGTCCATCTTGCTGAGGAGAGAAGGCAGGACGATCTCCAGCAGAGACTCTTGATACAGCCTCTTCTGCACCACTCTGCTGTCGTAGTCCAGCTGCTGCTCAAACACACACAAAGCCTTAGACACACTGACTCGATCACCCCATTTCACAATCATTCATATTTATTGTGTTTATTTACCCAAAAAGTTGGTAAAGATGTGTGAAAACCCGTTTTAAATGAATTGCACAATCTGCTTTGGAAATAGTTGCCTTTAATCAAATCTAATCTATACTTCTTGTTTGTAAACTTCTATCTAAAATTCGTGACTTCTTTAAAACAAAATTCGTGACTTTAAAACAAAAATGTACTTCCTGTTGTTTGAGGGGTACAACATATCATAGGGGCCCATTGCAATCAGCTTCTGGCCATTAGACCAGACAGGGGTCCACATTTATCTTGCTACCATTCACAATCGATTTTCTTTTTCTTTACTTTTTCTATATGTTTAACTTATCTCACAGTTACGCTCAGCATTGATAAACGGTCTTGCTCTTTTTTTGTGTAGCCGTTCTCCGTCTGAGCTGCTCATCTGTGTATTTTATCCCTGTGGAGAGTGCATGCTGTGTCTGCAGAAAGGGGCTTTCTTTTTGGATTGAGACTCCGTCCTGTACAAACAGGAAGCGCAGTTTCTCACATAGATCTCACATTACGTTTTAATAACGCTCAAACATTAAGCCTTTTTATATTTAGACTTCTTGTATATTTTCTCATGAAATCTAAACCTCGGTTTGAGTCGAACTTTTTGGCCTGGATGGTCACCAGTGTAGTGGATTTTACTTTACACGACAGTCAGTTACGACCTGACTGACTCCTTACTTTGTTTTAGGCATATGTAGTCTCTTTTATTTCAATTAAGGTTTTTTTTTTTAAATCTAGTGTATTCACCGTGAGTATTTGAGTGTTCAAGTTCTTACCTTGAATACTCTTTCTTTAGCTCTCTCCATCTTGTCGGGAACCTGAGACGAATGCAGTCTGCTTGATGGTTGGAAGAACCGCCACAAAGTGTAAACGGCGCTGTCCAGTAGCTGTAAGAAACACGTGTAAAATATAATGAGCATCTCTTTCCTGACCTTCAACTCCCCCCGGCCCCTCTTTCATGTCACTTTGCAGCCGCAGCTGCTCTCAAAGATGAACATCCCACCTGCTCCATCTCCAGGTGTGCAGAGTGAATGAGCCTCTCGACGCTGCCGAGTCCAAACCTCTGCTTTAAGTTTTCCAGGTTCTCACTCAGGTTCTCCACCTTTGCGTAGCTCTCATCCAGTCTGATGGACCGCAGACTGGTCAAGGCCTGGAGAACACACACACACGCATTCATGTTAAACCACATCGAGAAACACGAAATGTGGGTGACTTAGGTAGGAATTCACCTTTTGTATGTCCTCCATGTTTCCATTTGTGAGAGAAAAGGTGGAGTTCATCTGGGTTCGAAGTGTGTCCTGTATTCCCAGAATTCCTCCTCTGATGTGTTCGGTTAGCGCTTCAATGATGGAGGGCATGTAGGGCATCACAGACTCACTGCACACTTTCTCTGCTTCTTCACATATGTATGCTGGAATATATTGGAACGTGTTCAGACATGTGTTTTGCACGTGGTTACAAAGTTGTCGTATTTTCTGAGTTCACGTCAATGTGGAGTTGTGTTACCTCTGACTTTCTGCCCCAGGAAGTCCTGAGAGGTCACTATCTGGTCCAGGTTGGACATGATGAGCGCCGAGCTGGCTGATGCAGTCTGACGACACTCTTCCCTCAGCGTCTCCAAACCTGCAGTCAGCTGTTCCAGCACCAGAGTGTAGGTCGCCTGAACTGTCTACATATATATAGACAGACTAATTTTAAATCAGAGCATGAGACACATCTCTAAGTTTAGGGTCTGATTTCTACTTCACATTGTGACCTTCTGTGAAACGACAATGAATCGGAAGAGGAGGCCATATCTTTAAAAGTCACCCCAGGCTTCCGGTTTAAGCCAGGAGATCAAATTAACATTTTTTTTAAAATCGGTTTTGTGTTGCTACACGAGTTATTCATGGCTTTGTGGCCGAATGAAAATTATTCACACGCCGACCAAGATGTCAGATCACAAGGTTTTCTTTTGTGATTAAAAGCAATAAGTAGTCAGACTGCAGATATAGATCTGTTGCTCACGTCATTTCTTACAGCATTTAATTTAAAATAAAAAAGTAACTGACAGGAAAATTAAACATGCTTGAGTCAGCTGCTGATGTTACTTGACACGAGGCTTAAGCATTAGAATAATTAAATTATTTTAATGTCAGAAATCAATCTTTTGCTTAGACAGAATTAATTCATTAGTTCCATTTCCGATGAAAAAAATAATTAAAAGGTTGTGTTCAAACTGTTTAAAGGCAAAGTAATCTTAGTGTATGTAAAAGTCATACTAAAGAAAAGCATTACCAACATGTAAGATTAATATTGAGCTATGATGCCACAATGGCAATTAAAATACTTGGTGGAGTCGCAGTGAGCCACTGCACCAACTGTTTCAAATTTCAGTGGCTGCGTCATGCTGTGGGCCGTTTCACTGTGAGTCATGCTGGCATTTAGCACAAAATCGATAAATGAATACCTTCAAACTGATCAACTTCACCTCGAATCACCATTCTAGTGTTTAGAAACCTGGTTGGATCACTTACTATAGTTTAATTTACCAACAGAACAACAAGATACTTCTGACCAGAACTTTTAACACCATCACGTTTTTTTTTGTTTTGTTTTTTTTATTGTTCTTGACCTCACCGTGTCCGGACCAGCCTGAAATGACTAATCACAGCCGTCGGCGTGTTTAAAACCAAGGCAACAGCCTGACGGTATAACTTACTGCCTGCCACTGTCGGATCCGTTCAGTCTTCTTGCCCTTCACCTTAGACTGAAGCTGGTTCTGTAACCATGACAACACTTCCTCCATCACCTGGCGGGTCAGCACCTGCACACACCCTGTACGTGAGACCCGCTGCTGGCAGCTCACAGGCAGACAGGAAGCTGTGGGGTAAAGCTGCTGACCTGTTCTTCCGTGCCCAGCAGCTTCTCCCAGGATTCATAGCAGCCTTTCTCCTGTCGGTACAGACGGAGGGCTCGGGCGTACGCCTGGCTCTCGTGGGGCAAATCCTGCCAGGGGTCTGAGGGAAGTAAGGACTTTGTTAGGACTTCTGGAAATGATAATCATCCTCTCTTAAACACAAACTTATCAAGTTTTGTTTGATAAATTTGAAGGGTAATCCTTAAATTTCAATCAAAGTGGAACTGGTGGTTTAGATTGGTGGCTCTATGCTCGGTTTGATGAGTAACCACAATGTCCTACTTTGAGTGCTTTCTCTTTGCTCCCTGACATATTTCTATTGTTTATTGTCAAATGGTGTAGATTAGAAACTGAAAAGAAAATATGATGATAAATATCGTCTCTATCCCTGTATTTATGAATTTTTTTACTTTTCAGCTCTAACTATGTGTTTATTTCGACATCAAACCAAAATGTGTGCAATCAGCATTTTGCTTACTATTTTTAAATGCTTTTTCCCCCCTAGAATAAGAATATTCCTTTGGATAAACATTATGTTATTGAGTCATCGGGTACTTTTTTCTTGCTAAACTTCAATGATTTGAGGAACAGAGAGTTTCGATTTAAGATTTGACCTTCCATTCTGTCATTGCTGTCGTGAAAGCAGAAGTCCAGTGAACCATTCACCTGGCGGATTTTATTAACCCTTAAACAGAGATCACGACGCAAAAAATCCTGGGATTTGCCTTCAGCATCAAGCAGGTAAAAATTAGAGACACAAACTCAAACAGCAAAAACTGTTTACTGGAAACCTTTGACAACATTTTTAAAAATAATTTATTTCTTTTCTTGCAGCAGAATAATCTCATTTGTTGCAGTTCTCTGACATTGGGCATTTTGGTGCTTGCCTTAGACGAATGAGTTGTAAATTGAATTTCTAAAAATGTCTCAATTCTATGATCAACTATAAACATTTAGCACAAGAAAAGTTCAGAAATGTGTGCTTGTTGTTATAACAGTGATTATTGACGATGAATCTTATACCATTTGCCAATTTGAAAGGAAAATGGACTAATGGTTGAAAAGTGGAGCTGAGTATGTGGGTTGTACCCATAAAAAACTTGACCAAATCCTGTCTGCTGTTGCTAAGCAACCTTTTCTGCCCCTAATCTAGCTTTGTAGCATTTCATGGAAGTTTGAAGTTTGGCAAAACAATATTTATTTGAACAAACAAAGGCTTCAGTAGTGTGTGGAATAACCTTAAACAACTTTGGGGGTAACTCTTTCCCTATCTAATTTAATCTCTTTGGTGTTCTTTGAACATTACAAAAATGTTGAGAGAGTTTAGGAGATTAAAATCCAATCCAGTAGAAATATTCTTCCAGAGCTGAGACCCTGTACAGGAATGAATGGGTCATCGACTTTTACTATTCACAGCGATGACACACATTGTGTGAAGATATCAAGAGATGTAGCATCAACACAGTAGTGAAACACAGGCTTACAGTGAGTAAGGCATTATGCATGACTCAAGACTTGGATGCAATAAAAATCATTCATATCCCGAGACTTAGATTCAAATTTTTTCATTTTCTCCCTGATATTTGAATCAACAGATCGATATATCTGTTGATTGTTATCCATCACTGTTTCATATGTTGAAACATTTAGGACAATTTAATGAGCAGCAGCAACTGGTGGCTATTTATATCTTACTTCCTGTCAGCTCAGGATGTCTTTGCTCAGATATGTCATGCCTCATTTAAGCAACGACCTCATGACAACATTGAAGAGGGGTTTGTATCCTTGCTAACCACAGAGGAAGTGAGCAGCATTAATATTTTTATCTGTCGCCAAGGCAACTGCCACAGCATGAGTGACAAACTGGAGCTTGCGCATGCAGCTGCAGCTTTCGAAACAGATTTCAAATCTGCTCTTGTGTTTGAAGCAGAAATCAAATCCGTTATGGAATGGTTAAAATCTAATGTGTTTTCTTCCAGGATTGCCCTGCAAGTAGCTCCATTCATAGTCAAGTCAACCCACAGCAACATGCCAATGTCACCGTGTTTCTTGGTTATAACATGTTGTCCGTCTTGATGTAGAAAACTGAGTTTAGCTACAAAACTGCACAGCACGTCTCCTACAGCTGATCACTTTTGACATTTTGTTATATTTATCCCCCCCTTTACATCACTCTACATAATGCCGACCGTGTTGTAATGGTTAATTTGTGCTGTAGGTTAGTGTTTTACCAAGGTTGCGGTGTCTAATACAGGCCTTGAGGCCATACAGGAAGTGATCTCTTTCATCTTCTTGTTGAAACAGGAAGCAGGTGTGGCCTGTGTAAGGCACATGCAGATATACAGCAAACATATCTGTAGATGATGCCGCTGAAGAAGAGGAATCC
Organism: Phalloptychus januarius; assembly: GCA_902982915.1. NCBI lineage: Eukaryota > Metazoa > Chordata > Actinopteri > Cyprinodontiformes > Poeciliidae > Phalloptychus > Phalloptychus januarius. The sequence goes on along the minus strand of CADWAE010000466.1, from coordinate 8,013,318 downwards.
TCCTTCACTCCTGGAAAAACAAGCATCCATGTTACAAATAAGTCATTTTCAAATGATCATATTGATCTTTGAATTAGCTTGTTTATATCATGTTTAAATGATTTCAAGAGGGTTTGAAAAGGCTCCTGACGCTGGATTTAAAATCTATAAAATATGAAAACAAACCATAACCCATGTTAGATGTGACCAATATTGCATTCATGTGTTTTTCAGACTCGACTACGTGACTTTATGCCCCCAAAATAGATGTTTATCTTTAATTTATCCTAGTTTTTTTCATGTTCTACAAATTACTTTGAAAATTATTGCAGAGTCTTTTTATAAAAACAGCCTTTGGAAAAATGTGATGGCTTCTGTTTTTACCTTAAAAAAATGTTTATGTTGTTGATCCTGTTTTTCAAACTTCTCAAACTTACAAATTTGAGAAGTTTGTCTCAAATAAACAGTTGAGACAATTTACCAATTGTCTCAAATAAACAGTTGAGACAATTTACCAATTGTCTCAAATAAACATGTGCCTGTGTTCGCTGCTGCTTTAACGTGTGGATTATTTGTTGCTCATTGCAGCTTCCTCTTTAAAAAGAGAACAAGATGAATAAGACTGCAATGCCACGCTTGAGGTTTCAGAGTGATTGCATGTCCACGTTTCCAGGAACGCACTCGTTAAGTGCAGAAAATTCAAGATCAGACTATAAGCCTCTTCTTTCTGGTGTGCAAACAGAAGCAAAGTTACAATTGATCCAGTCAGAATTTGTTTGAAGATCATTTTGTTGGTTTATACAGCTCTAAATCCTAAATAGAACCTACATAATAATCCTAGCATCTGCTGGAAGCAGGATTTTAACCAGCAAAACAAGAGCAAAATAAAACAGACAGCAAGATCTGGATTTATCATTATTTATTTCATTGTGTTATTTTTTTGTGTTTCAAATTATTTATATGTAGCTTTTTATTCTTGAGAGATTCCTCATTTTGCGATTGTGGCTTTCTTGTAACCTTGTTTTCCTCCAGCTACTCAAATCCAGTTAGGCTCAAAGTAGTTGTTTTAATAACTGTTTTCCTATTTCTTATTTTTAATTTAAGAGAGTTGTTTCAGTGGAGAGGGTGCAGCTGTGGAGGTCAGTTTTTTCATCAGTAAAGCTGTATGTGTTTCTGAGTTGGATGAAGCGTTGTATAAAGTACCATTGAGTATTCCTGCACAGATTTTCTCCAGGTGAGCTCTTGACTCTTCCTCACTGGTGAACACAACTCCTCCTGCCGGCAGCAGGACCAGCTTAGGTGGAGATCCACGACTAAAAGTCTGGACAACAATATCCAGGATCCATAATCAGATATGATGTAAACAAGAAAAAGGGTTTATTCGATGTTGGTTTACCTCCATGCTGTCGTGTATTTCCACTCTGTAGTCTCCCTTCAAGACAACATATTTCTCCTTGGATTTCTTTCCCTGCTCTTCCCAGGAGGACAACTTAACACTCCCCTGGTACAGAACCTCATCGCCGTCATTCTTGGGCTTCACAAAAACACACAGACAGAATTACACATCTTCAGCTGCACTGAGTGTGAATTTATATGGCATAGATGGATAAACTCTGAACATTTGCTTGTGGTTGATTTTTTTTTTTTTGCACTGATTGCATAGATAAAGGACACCCAGCATGAATCTTAAAGTTGTGCTGATTGGATATCTACATAGTTTCAGTTCTTACCTTTTGTGTGAGTAAAACGCCCTTCCCCTCTTTCTTAGGCTGTAACTCCTGTCGAATGTGTCCAAGGTAGGTTACAGAGTACTGCTGACGGTAAAACCCACTGAAGCTCTGAAAGGTACCATCAACGAGACCTGCAAACACACGAGGAGGAAGATGAAAAACTCAGGCAGTATTTTATCACTCAGTTCTTACTAAACTCTGTAATACACAGAGTATTATAAATTGTTGGGGAAGCAAAGAATGCCCTTCCAATTTTTTCCCACAATCTCAAGAAAGTAAAACTTGTTTTCTGGTAATATGAAATAGTTACTTTTGTTACCAGTGGTTGCTTTTTTGGGATCATAAGATGATTATTGCACAAAAATCTGTTTATTGGTAACATTTTTCTCATGGGATTTTCAGGCCATAGAGATCTTTTACTTCATATCATCAATTTTGTTTTCACAAGCTGGTGAACATTTTTTGTTGTCGTTACAACATTACAGAACACCTTGGGAACAGAAATTGGACATTTTTTTTTGCAGTCATAGTCAAGAATGACTTCTCCAACCATGTCGCAATGTAAAAATAGCTGAGACAGCTAAATTGAAACGGATGCAACGTCCTCACGGGCATCTATCACTACCAAACAAATGGAAACCTGCACCAGGACTTGAAAACAGCAACTGTGTATACATAAACAAAAAATAAATGGGTTTGAGATTAATCTCTATTCATTTTTAAAGGAAATCTTAACAAATAATTGTTCACAGTTTGTAAGGCATTATTTAAAGTACCTAAGGCTCACCTTAGAGCAATTAGTGTTTGATGCGTTTCCACTTACAACGTGTCAACATGTGTTGCACGAGTTAGTAAGACGTTAATAAGAGGCGCTGACAATATATTTTATTTGTTTTATTAGAAACATCTCCATAAGAAATCTCTTAAGTGAGTATGTTTTATTACTGAATTAACTTCCATCTGATTCATTTCCTAAACACATGAAACTCGTAAAAAAAATACAATAAAATAAAATTATAGACAAACCTTTCTCAACAGGATGGACTAAACGATCATTTAATTCTTAGCTTGAACTTTTCAGTGAAGTGTTCATTTTCTCAATTGGACAGTTTTTAATTTGATTACTTTGTTCAAAGGTCATATGATGTTATTCAGATGCTTAGCGTTTCTTAGCTTTCCTAAAAAAAACACTGGTGTTATTATTGACATAATGTTGATATTTTACACTTTGTAATTCTTTGGGAACGCTGCTTCCTAGTCCTACACAGTTGGTATCTATGTGAGTCTTATAAGCAGTTCTTAGCTTGAATCCCAAATTTACAGCTACATCCTTATGTGGATCTTGCCAGGAATTATGTGCTAGATGTCTAAACTGTGCTCTCATGATTTGCTTGAATGTGGATTTGTCATAATCTCTTGCTTTAAATGTGGTTACTCTGTGAGGCCAGTATCACACATTCTTTGGCTCGATCTGACTTTCATCTCACAAACTGACCCAAACGCAAGGATACAAAGATCAGACAACCCATAATAATATAATAGTTGGAAATAGCTGTAATTACATTCTAGTTTGCAGGGAAGATTAGTGACAGGATGTGTCTGAGCTGATAACACGTATAGGAATGCTCACATGGAGAAATAAACAAAAACACTCACATTTAAGGGAACCGCAATGTTTGATTGGTTTGTACTTTGTTGATCATTTTAAGGTAAAATTATCATGAATAATCTGCTTCTAATTCTTCCCTTTCTCTATTTATTTTGGACTGAAATCATCTTGGTGGTTAAAGTGGGTGCCATGCAACTGCAAGGTCCTTGGTGTGACTGTGGGGACCTTTGCTGATTTATCACACCCCTCCCCACATTTCCTGTGCCGCTTTGCCGAACTCTTTCCACTAAAGACAAATATAATTAAACTTTCTCAAATGATCTCAACACTGCAGTCTCCAAAACTGTGACAGAGTAGTTTATAGCAGTGTTTCCATCATTCTGGGGAAATTATATTTGCCACAGCACTGTTTATAGTTCTTATTATGTGGCTTGGGACTCTTTTAGCACTTCACAATTAGGCTCAGGTCCTGTTAGATGATTAACTTAAAATGATATACATAAAAACTGCACAGATTAGAAGATAAAATGCACAGTTCGAAATGAAAGCCCTGTTTTTAATCCAGAGATTTCAACAGATATAATGATGTATATAATATATTGTTTTTTATGGGTACAGCTGTAGTGGTTTTTGTGACTGAAACTACAGCTCCTGTTGCTTTGCAGCGAAAATTGCAGTATTTAAATCTTTCAAACTTTCATCTCTGCGGCTCTAACTTCTCTGCTCTCTGTTTAACTTTTTTTTTTTTGTTTGGCTGTTTCCTTCCAGAAATCCCATACATCAAAGTAGATTGAATGCACAATGCCGGAGCCAGTTACGCTGCTATAAACATCTGATAATGAAAATATAGAAAGAATAATGTCTTCGCTACCTTTGATGTGGTTGATTTTGGCCTCATCCAGCAACCCAGAGGAAGATGTTCCCATGCTGTATGTTCCCTTTGTCGTCTACAAAAGTTGCAATAATTGAATTTGTATGCACTGTGTGCACAGGAGCACATGTCAACTGAATGATTTACCCTGAAGTGTCAAGACATTTGAGCTCAGCTCATTTCCTGCTTTTTTTTTCTGTGTGCGTATTTGTATGTGTGTGTGTGTGTGTGTGTATAGTTGGGCAGGGCTATTAAAATATGAGGTGAAATGTGTCAACAGAGAAATAAACTCAAATGTCACCACTTTCTTTTCAGGGCCATCTGCTGGTAAAATGTGAATTGAAACACATTGTTTTGCACAATTTTCTTACCTTAATGCGACTGTAGAAATATTATTATGACTGTAAAAAATTAGTCAATGTGGAACAGGAAACAGCTGAGATGAGCTACAAAGAACTAAAATATGGATACAAGTTTTGAAGCATTTTAGTTTGAACTTATTTTATTTTATTGTTGGTCACTTTCTGTGTAATGGAATGGAATGTAGTGAAATTTAAGCATTTTGGTTTATGTAACATGATTGGAATATGACAGATTTTTGATATATTTTTTATGGTGCGTGTTACACAACAACATTCAGTGACATTTGAGGTTTATTTGGCATTAATTAAAGACACTAAATGATGGCAGATGGTTCCTGACTCCCTTTTAAGTTTGAATGTGGTTAATTCAGAACACAGCAGCAACCAAGCTCACTACTGCAAGCATGTTAATGATTTCTTTATTCATTATTTTAATTCCTAAAAAGTTGTTTTATTCGAGTTTTACAGGATGTAGGTCACGTTCAAGGTGGAAAATATATTGAAATTAATTATTAAAATTTTTTTCTTCACATATTTTAGTTTTTTATTTCACATCAAACTGGTGTGTGTAAGCTTTTATATGCACTGTAGTACCCAAATCGGTTAGAAGTTTCATATATTTTAATCTTTTATATTTCTGATAAGTTACATGATAATATGTTTTTTTGTTTGATTGTGTTTGGGTTTCGTTCGAGAAAGGAAAGGTTCTTCTTAAAGGAATATGTGTTTTCAATGGGCGCGCTTCCTCGCATCTGACCAATCAGAATCTCTGTTGGTTACCTAGTAAATGACAGCGTTGTTTTGATTGGCTGGCAACATTTGCCTAGTGTTTAATCTGAAAAGTCCAACCTGGATCCTCTCAGGCGCAGTCGGTAACGTGTTGACCGCCTAGGCAGTTCATTTTACTGACGGGACGCCACAAAAAACAGATTTAGTATTAATTTTATTATGATATTACAGTCCTTTAAGGCGTAACTTCATATGTTACTTTTCTATATCAGTTTTAGTGTCTTTTATTAGGATTCTCTGTCTAAAATGACTATTTAAAAACACTTTAAACCCCACTTTTTTAGAAACCAAATCGTATTTCCAATAAACTTTAAAGAGTGCACGCGCTTATTTTTTTTATTTATTACCTTAAGTCAGGTAAGAGTCGCTCGGCTGTTTTGGCAGTGTTTACCTGATAACTACCTGGAAAAAGTGACCACACAGAGCTGTTTATGTGGAGGATGTGGCGCATTCTCTCTGTGTTGGTTTTTTGCTGCGCTGTGCGCGGACTCGACGGTCTGGCTGCGGATACAAGCCAGGACAAGTCCCGGGAGGAGTTGAATTTGACTGGACCCAAGGAGCTCGGTAAGCCGGACAACGGTGCTCCGTCCACGGGGAAAGCTGAGGACAGAGAGCAGAGAGACGCTCCAGCGGGGAGTCTGCAGCCCACCAATGCACCTCTGGAGGATGAGCTGGACAACCAGGAGAATATAATAAGCCAGGTCAGTCTTTAATGCATGAATATCCAACTTTATTATTATTATGAACATGGTTAAATGCATTTCATTGGGATTTTATGTGACTTATCAACTCAAGCTAGTACTTAAGAAATCTGCCATTTTTATTTTTATTTTGCAATTTAAATGCTTTTGACATACTTCACCCCTTTTACTCCGACATCACTAAATTAATACTGTTGAGCTAGTTGACTTTATAAATCAGCTAATTTACAGACAGATTTCCTTAGAGCATGTTTAAAATCCAGTATTATAGAGTCCTTAGAGAGCATCAAGACCAAGAACACACAACAAATGTTGAGGATGAATTAGGTCTCAGATTTAGGATCTAGCACTGCTCAGTCAATCATCTGATATCGAGCCCACCTGAACTGATTGGGTGGGTAAAGAGAGCAGTAATCAAAGAAGCTCCAACGAGACAATAACTCTGGAGGAGTTGGAGAAGACCACAGCTCAGGTGGGATGCTAGCTGTAAGGCATACACTCCAGTAAGTCCAATCTTTATTGAGATGTGCTAAATTTGCCACAAGCCACATCGGGGGTACAATGAAACACTTGACGGAAGGTGATCTGGTCAGAGGAAATGAATATTAATTCTGTATTTTATGGTCTGCGTGCAAATGCTGCATGTGAGGAAAATACTCCAAACATACATCCAACGTCACAGTGGCCTAGTTTAGGTCAGGGGTGTCAAAGTCCAGTCCACAAGGACGGGTGTCCTGCTAACTTTAGTTAGAACCACAAGCAACGGTTTGTTTTTTCTTTTATCACTGAATCAATTTACTATCAATCTTATATACCAAACAATTTCTTGCTGAAGGTTTTATGTAACTTTTGTAAAACTTTCCATTTACTTCGTCACACAAAAGCCACAGGAGACAACAAAACAGTTGTGCATTCAGGACAAAAGCTTTAGTTTTACAGCTTCATATTCAAAACTGGATTTGGGGACATTTGTACTCTCATCACATCTCCCTTGCAAAATAGATCAGCATTTTATCAGTCCTTTAATCAAAATCTAAACCTTAGTTTAAATGGTAGGAAACACAGGACTGTTGTGTGTATGTGTGTGTGTGTGCTCACATTATGGTAAGCGTTTGCATCCATCTGGCTGCTGGTTATGTAACATCTTTCCAGCTGTAGGAGCTCCAAACCAAAAAAATTGTCTGTTTGTAAACTGTTGTAGCTATCTTTTCACAAGAGGCTCATCTCTGCAGCAGCTGCACACTATCAATCATCCTTCTGTTTACTTTGTATTTTGATGAATGGTGAATTTTTTATATAATTTTTTTCTGATTGTGTTGCACAAACTAACAGTTGGGTGTTTCCACTTTATGTCGACTGTCTGGAGCAGAAAGGAAATCCTGAAAAAAAAAAATCCTGGTTCTTCTCTTTCAGCTGCTTGGAGACTATGACAAAGTAAAAACAGAGTCGTCTGGGTCCGACTGCGTGTGCCGCTGTGTGGTTCGACCAGTCAAGCGCTCTGACTGCAGCCGCATTCATGACAGCGATCCAGCATCGCTCTCCCAGGACTTTTACACTGTGGAAACAATCACTAAGGGGACAGACTGCAAGAAGTGTGTGTGCATGGCTCCTCCTTCAGCCGTCAACCCCTGCGAGGGAGAGTACAGGTTCAAAAAGTTACAGGAGGCAAGCAAAGATGACATCAAGGTAGAAACTGAAAACTGGCTTTTGGTTACAGGTCAGGAATGAGGATGTTTTCCATAAGCAATGCTTTCTTCTGACATTTACTCTTATATTTGTCTATTCCAAGCTGGCAACCATCATTGATTTATTAGAAGGCTCAATGTACGGGATGGACTTGTTAAAGCTCAACTCTGTCACTACCAAACTGCTGGCCAGGGTGGACAGCCTGGAAAAGGTGAGTGAGCTCAGACCCTGTGCAGAAATGATTAATCAAATTAATCGTGATTAAAATACTAATTGTTAGCTAGAGTTTACAGACTGAAAAAATGGCCAGTTTCTGAAAGAACTACATATTGAGCCAAAACTTTACAACAAAATACATACATTTTGTACTGGCATTAAAAAAAACTGTTCTTCGTCAGTGGATTAAATATTTTCTATGCAGAACTCCTCAAGTGGCGTAATTTCAGCTTCGCCCGGTTCCAATTAAAAAAAAATCTATTCTCCTACCAACCACCTTTTGCCTCCTTATTTTGGAGGAATGCTATGTTGTTGCATTTTAGGTAATGAAATGTTAATTTTCTTATTTTAAAATTATTTGTTTATTTGTATTTTTAATGCATTTATTTTTGATTTTGTATAAATAAGTCTAAGCGGTGAAATGAAAAACCTGCATAAGGTGCTAGTTTTCTATATGATTAATTGATTAATCGTCAGGATAGTCAATAGAATAATTGATTTCTAAAATAATTGTTAGTTGCAGCCATAATTCATCTTTCCTCGGAGGACATATAAGACATTTTTTGCCAAAGAAAAAGAAAACAAAACAAAAAAAACTACATGTACAGAAGATTTCACAGCCATTTTCAGGGGATGAACATTTCTTCCTGAAAATGTCGTCTCTGTAATTAAGTAAAACATTTCATAGGCATTACAGGCTTGTACTAATTAATTTGAACCCTTCTTTCCCAGGGTGAAATTATTATACAACACTATAAATGTCAAAACATTCTCTAAAATAATTACTGGGTCTAAAATGTGCAGTTTGTTTGCAATCAACCTCGGGTCAGAATTATATGTTTAATGTAAAATTTATGCATACATACCAACTATTATTTAATTAAATGTCCCTAAGCAAGTTTCAGAGAACTCAAAGGCTTTTTGTTGCCTTTTGGCATAATTCTGCCTGGGTATTTTTTCCAGCCCTTTTTGGCAGAATTGGCAGTGTTCATTTAACTTGGTTGGTTGGTTGGTTCCTGGCGCAGCCCCAGCTTTAAAGCACAGTCCACAAATTTTCAATGGGGTTGAGGTCGAGGCCATTCCAGGAGGTTAATGTGAGCCTGCTTTATCCTCTCCAAAACCAGCTTTGATGTGTTTTTGGATCATTTTCCTGGTGGAACACCCCACTGTGTTTTTGTTAGTTTGTGTTTTTCACATAAGCAGTTGAAACAATCAGTCCATTTGCTCCAGCTCAAACACAAAACATCTCATTCAGGGACTAATTCCCTTAAAAATTGTTGCAAGTAAAAAAAATATAAAGAAATAGCAGAACAACAAATATTTAGGTGAGCAATTGATTTTTAATATATTTATGTATAAAGCAAGAGTAAAGAGTATATCCCATATATTTACAACAAGGATTTTTGTCATTTGTATTTAGCTTTAGAAATTCAGCAGTTTGTTTTTGTAGAGCTGAAACATTTAAAGTTTTGAAGGACATTCATTGAAATGGCAAAACTGATATCTGACTAAGTAATTTTTAATAGGCATAAATCAGCAACTTTTGGCTTGGAAACCAAAATTGATAAACCACGACCACATGATTGTTTTCTTACATGTCTTAGTCAGTTTTATGATCAATCATACCGTTGCTTTTGAGAGCAAGAAGTCAGAGATTCTACATCTGAGAGCCTGGTGAAGTTTCCTCTGATGACTCCAGAGCCTTTGCAGCATCTAAAAGAGTTGAACAAGCTAATTTATAAACCTTTTGACAGAAACAGTTCATAATCTAAACTCCACAACTGCCTTGATAGGATGTCCACCAGGTTTTAAAAGAAGTTTCAAGCTGTGCTGGCCTGGAAATATTGCAGATATAAAATAATTTCTGCTTGATCTGGTTATTTTCCACCAGCATTGATCAAATCTCTTAAAGAAATCAAATCTAGATGAATAAATAATAATAATCGACCCCAGATCCAATCTTACATTTTTGGTGAAGATCTTTGAAAAGGCAATTTTGGTAAACTAGAACAAAGGGTGGAAATCTCTGGTCATGTGCTAAACTGGTTTGAATCCAATTTGGCAAGTAAAAATCTGGGTGTGCCAAGATAAGTTCCTCAAGGGTCTGTTCTCAACCTGCTATTATTTAAATTTCAACAACCATATAAAGTCTCTTAGTTAGTTTACTATCATCGTTTTAAAAAATAGGGAAATTAATGATATTACACCAGTCGTTAAATTATGGCACTGTCTCCCTGTTTTTAAAAAGATTGACTTTAAAATGTTGCAAATTGTCAATAAAGCTCGGACGGGTGTTGGGACGTACTAAATTTCTGAATAACTTGTCAAAGATGAATCTTGTTGATCGCTAAGATCATCAGAGACGGGTTGACTCAGTGTTTCCAAGTCCAAAGTTAAAGAAGGTGATTCAGTATTTTTATTTTGATGCTCCTCAGTTCTGCAGCAAACTGCCTGAAAACTGGAGATGCTCGGAAATTGTGGAATCCTTTAAATTAGGATTCACGTTTTAAGTGAATTTGTTTGTGCACCCCAGGTTTTTACAAGGAATTTCACTGAAAGAGCAAAAGAGAAAGAGCGCATAAAGGAGAAAAATAAGGACAAAGACAAGAAGGTTCAGCTGAAGAAAAAGAAAACCAGTGAGTCAGAGCGACCTGGCGCAGGAGTCGGCAGCCAAAAGCAGGTAAAAAAAATCAAATCAGAATCTAAGTAACACACATCTTTGTGAAGAGTCTTATTTTTGCGGCTGAAAAGTCAAAAACGCTGAGTCCACACTTTATCTTGCAGAAGAATTTTGAAAGTCAAATAAAGAAGAACCAACAGCAAGATGGTCGGGTGCAACAGCAGCCAACCAAGAATGAGACAGAAACTAAAGCTTCTGTCAAGAACACCGTGCTCATTAGAGGAGTGACTTTCTACAAGGCAGATGACGACAGCTACAAAGAGGAGGAAGACGAGGACCAGAAGAAAGGAAGAGGAAAGAATGGCAAGTGTAACGGTAGAAGTGCACTACTATCATTTTTGGAAAGCAGTCATATAATTTATCCTTTGCCTTTCAGTATTCTTAATCCCAAAGGTTGCAGAGGATTTGCAGAAAATTGACAAGCTGCCAACTGTTACCAAAAATCCTGAGCCTTCACTTCCTGTGAAGCCAAACCATGTGAAACCTTCACCCACTCATCAGCCGAAAGCTTCCTCAACAACCAGCAAGCAAACAACCATGTCAACTCCTGTAACCAGCAGAGCGACAGAGCAAATCAACCCTACAACTCCACGACAAATGAAACCCAAGCTTCAAACCAAGAACAGAGATTTTCCTTCCACCACACCTGTCCCCCCACACACCACAGACACTAATATCTGTCCACCCAGTGAAGCAAACCCCACCACGCCACAACCAAAACCCAAAAGCCGCCTCAGCTGGACAGAGAACCCCGCTGACCAACCAAAGGCCACAAAAAAGCCAGGTAGAGTTAAACCCGAAGCTTTGATTTTGCGATGGTGCAGATTTTTTCATGCTTGAACATCAAAGTTAGGAATGATAACCTTGGGTAAATTTAACGTCATGCTAACTAAAAAGTTCAAAACAAAGATGCATAGCAGGATCAAATTGCTTTGGTTTGACATAGAAAAAATAATAATTGCCTCCTCTGCTGTTAAAATAATATATTTTTGAAATTGCATTCATTTTACCTGCAACATTCTTTATCGGAAGATTTTCCATATGGGTTAGAAAATGTATACATTGTTTTAAGTGGTTCATTAAAAAACTTTTTGCCAAGCAGTGGAGCTTTAAAGGCAGCTGTACCTTAATAATAATGACAGATTGAGTTCCTACAGTTTGCACTCCTTCACTGTGTTTTTCTTGAGTGGAAATATTCTTGAAAATGAATAAATTTGTCTTTTATGGATATAGGCAGCCAGTTGATGAGCACAGAGCGGCTACTCTGTGCTCAAAACAACAAGAGTACAAAATACTGCAGCAGCATTATGATAAAATATTTGAGTGATTTTGAAACCGTAACATTTTAAACTCTCTTCTTTTTCTTTTCTTGCCTGTCAGGTGTGTGTAAGGACACAGTAGCGAGCATCTCCGAACCGGCCCAGCAGACCTCTTACGGTCTCAGTGATGGAGCCTGGATGAAAGATGCCCGCGGCCACGGCAAGGTCATCTACTTGACTAACGGTCACTATGGCAACAGCCTGCTGGAGTTTAGAGACATGGAGACTTTTAAATCAGGTATCGGGAAGATCAAAAACCTCTACGAGTCAATTTAACAAACACCTGTTATAAAATAATTCTAATAGTTTCTAACATAAGATGCTAAATACCATTTAAAACGTCAACACTACTTCTTATTTGTCCGATTATTAGGAACATTTAAGTGTAACAGTGATCTCTTTCTCTCTGACATGGTGCTGCTGTCTCTGCTCCTAATGGGGATAATTAATGATTGATCACAGAAAACCTGTTTAATTCTCTCAAACAGTTGCAAAAACCAAGAAAATTATGATATTTTTCTTGAATTTGTTTTTGATAAATATAAAATCTTTAAGAGATTATTAAGTGGTTATTTATCCATGAAATCAGAAACATAGGCAGAAGCAAACAGGGTAAAAATTTAATTGTAGAAACATTTCTATAATGATCAAAATGTCATCTCTAACCAACATATGTCTTGTTTGCATGTTTTCAATGATTTCTATCGATTTTACAAAAGCACCATGAACTTACTGAAGCGTGTTTTTACTGTTTGTGCTCAGGCCAGCCGAGTAATTCGTACAAGCTGCCCTACGATTTCACAGGAACGGGCCACGTTGTGTTTAATGGAGCTTTCTTCTACAACCGGGCGTTTAGCAGGGATGTGATCAGATTCGACCTGAGGCGCAGATACGTGTCCGCCTGGACGACGCTTCATGATGCCATCCTGGAGGAGCAAACTCACAGGACGCAGACTGAAGTAAGCCTGACTTGATGATCCAGGAGCAGTGGATGTCAGATTATTGGGGCTTGAGCATTTGGGATGTTTGTTTTCTGTCAAGAGGTAAATCAACACTAGAGATCTTTGAAAAGTATAGTATCATATAGTGGTATAAGGTTATACTATATGAAACCGTAAACCTGATGGAAAATATCACATCTTAACAGAATTGCTCATTATTTGCAGAGTATTCATTAAAAAATGTAAAGTTAAATGTATAACTTGGTCCCATTATTTTTATTTAATGACTAGTAGAACAACATCTCCATATGGGATTCCTCACAGCTCAATTTGCGGGCCACTTTATATCATAAATATAAAAATATGTATATGTTCTTCCTGGCTCAGACAATGCAGCATTAAAGCATCACTTAACATCATCTGTGTTCTGATGACATAGGGTGAGTGCATAGGTTAAAATTTCCAATTCTTAACTCCTCCAATTTAAACTTGGAAAAGTGGGAAAAGAGCAAATTCATCATTTTTGGTTCCAAGAACCTAAATGAGTTAAAAAGCGACACTCACCTAGATTTAGCGACATGCAGTTCAATGGTGCTAAAGTCCACAGGGCAAGTAAAAACCTAGGTGTTGTTATTGGCGCAGACCTAAACTGTTGTATCAGTAAATCAAGTTATTGTCCTTCTTTACTGCATGTTTTTAGTCCTCAGTAATTTGCAGCCCGTTTGATTTTCCAGGTGGAGTTTGCTGTGGATGAATCCGGGCTCTGGCTGCTCTATCCCGCTCTGGACACGGAAGGTTTCCACCAGGAAGTAATTCTCCTCATCCAGCTCCATCACAGAGACCTGCAGCCCATCCAGACCTTCCGCACGGGCCTCCGACGCGGCCGCTATGGCAACACCTTCCTGGTTTGTGGTGTGCTTTACGGAGTGGATAGCATGGAGCGTCGCTACGCCAACGTGACATATGCCTTCGACACGCACACGCTTACACACACCGTGCCGAGCCTGGCGTTCACAAACATGTACACACACACATCCCAGGTGTCCTACAACCCACTAGACAAAAAGCTGTACGCATGGGATGATGGACACCAGATGAATTATGATGTCATCTTCGCTTATTAGTTTGATAGGAGGTCAGCCTTAGTGGACGGAAGAAATAAGCTACTAACTGAAGATTCAATTCAGCTGTGTTTTGTTTAATGATGACTGTAGATCAGTCAGCTCACATTACTCGACTGCAATCAGCAGTGCAACATTTGCTCAGAATAAAAAAAAACAAGCTCTCCCTATGATTTATCTCAGCCTTTGTGTATCTGCCACTCAGAAACGTCCAGCCTTTAAAAACTTACAGAGAAACTAAGCATGCATGACCCTTTAAATATCAAGATATCTACTCTTATTTTAAAGAAGAGTAGAAACTTTTGTGAATAAAGCATTAAGGAATTTTTAAAAAATCAATACAGATTGCTTTTTTTCTGTAGTCAAAGCCATAGAACAGTCATGTAGAAGCTGATCCAGGATTAAAAACATCTGCTTTCTGGCTTTTTCCACTTTTTAAGGGTTCGTCAGAGATAACCTGGTGAAGTTAGCTATAAATGGTCTTCCACTTTGCAGCAGCTTGCAAAATCCTGCAGGAAATCTTCAAAATTAGTCTAAACTTTAGACTAAGGCTTAGTCTAAAGTTTGTCTAAAGTTAAACCTTAAGACAGCAGGTTTTCTACGCCTAACTATCCACCTTCATGCAGAAATGAGACAGACCTAAAGACTAGACATAGCCCCGTAACATCTGGTAGTTTTTTTGTTTATGAGTTTTGGCTTTCTCAGTTTAACCGAACCGACTGAATAAGGTTTTATGAAGTTACCTATTAAGGGTGCAACCCCAACATAAAAACTGATGAATCCTTAAAAACCTAAATTGCAGATAGCATTTGTTAAATTTCGCCACTTCTTTGCCAACTCAGTGTAAACACAAGGTTAATCATGACTGATTACCTGCAAGTTTTACTTTTTACTTTGTTAATTTATAATAAATGTCTGAAAAGACCAAAAATAACCTGTTCTTTTCCAGTCCTTCTCTGTTTCTTTTTCTTTGTTCATCCTCTGCATGCCTGTCCAGCCTGTTGTGGACATTATTTTTAGGAGCTGATTTAATTTTCCTGGAAGCAGCAGAGCCACTGGAAGAATCCCAGAGTGGAAAATAAGCCCAGATGCTGGTGCATGTCCGACTGGGAATGCTCGGGGCACAGACCAGACCATTTATGTGTTAGAAAGCCTCATGTAGATTCAAACAGGGTGACGGGTAGCCATTTGTAATTCAAACAGGCTTTGCACGCCCCTCCAGCCTGGCTCGGTTCAACTTGGCTAACTTCCTCTTTTAAAGTGAAATGGACTGAAAAGGATGTGAGTGATTGACCAGAAGAAAGTGTTTGAAGCAGCAGGAGTTTATATCTGCTTCATGGATAACATCATTGTCCATGTGGAGTCAAAATAATTCACTAGACTGGATGTTTACCTTCCAGTACGAAAGGAACTGTAAGCATGTAGGGCTACATTGGAATAGATCAAAATATCTTAAAATGGCCTAATCAAAGTCACCTAAACACATTATCTGTAATTTGAAAACAAATATTCACAGATGCTCTCTTTCCACTCTGTGTCTGGACATCCAGAGGTGAGAGAAATACTCCAAAAGACTACAGCTGTAATTTTGGTGGCGGATGCTTCTACCAAGTAAGAACTAGGAGGAATACAAATACATGGGATACTTTTTAGATTTTTATTTGAAGAAAGAAAAAAAAACAACCTTTAAAACTATAAATCATTTTCATACAACTTGACATTTATGTTAGTTTCTCACATGAAATCCCAACAAAAAAAACATTTTGTAGTTCCAACGTGGCGAAATGTGGAAAAGGAATTGCAAATACTTTATGTGTCCGACTGAGGGGAAGTAATTCTTCAAAATGGCTGACTAACGTGCATGCATGTGTTAAGTACAAACACGTGAATTCCTGTAGAAATGTTCCACTGAAGCCCTTTTAATCCTCAGTAGTTGACATCAAGAGTTACGTAAGCTTCATGTTTCAGTGGTGGTCTGCGAGTGAGCGGATGAGTGAGTGAGTGAGTGCGGTAAATGACCACCAAGCAGGATGCAGGAGAAAGACGCTCATTCAGACTCCTAAAGCCGAGGGCAATGAGGGCATGTGTGTGTTCTGTAAAACTGCCTGTCCCTTAACTATTAGCTTTCCACCTCATGAGAGCAGCAGGACCACACATGCACATCTGGAACGCTCTATAAGAAACTTAAGGTATTCTATCAAAGAAACAGAACATCTGCATCACAGCACACACACACACATGCATACAACAAAGAAAGCGGTGGTGTTTACGTGTGTATCCCTTCGTGCTGCTGAGTTAAATTTGGACAGAGTAAAATAAAAACAGTTGGAAGTAAAAAAGGAGCGAGATTATGGGGGATCAAGATATGCGGGTCATAAATGCACTCAGTCACTTGGAGGTCATTTATATTTAACTGCAAAATGACAAAGAGCGGCTGAGGTGGTTTAGAGTAAGAAATCACAGAGGGAAAGGAAGAGAATGAAAATATATCAAGGCAGTGGAAAATAAGGCTGAGTGGGAAGCCAGAGGTCACAGGAAATGTGTGGGAATGAACTAAACTAGACCTGAAAAACTCTCAACTCAAAGTGAAGTCAGTGCGACTTTAGGACAGAAAGCAAAGACATCATACAAACATAAAACATGTTTTATTGCTTTTAGATGAAAAGTGTTTGAGGTTTTTCTTTGAAAAAGATTTATGTCACTGACGGAATAAAATTATATTTAAAAAAAGGCTTTTCATTGTGTTTGTAAAGAATCATAGGGGTTCTTTGATAAAAAAAAAAACAACAACAACATTTTGAGGTCTCTGATGGGTAGATAGGACTCACTGGGAAACTATTGATCTGTTAATGTTTTTTTATTTAGAGAAAAATAACAGAACTTTAACAAAAAAGAGTTGGAGCAGATTCTTCAGATTCTGGTACAGATTTGTTCCACAGATGCAGCATTGGAAACCGGTGTGTGTCAGTGCCAGTGGGGCTTAGAAAGTTAAATCAACTTCCTCCATATGTGTGCTTTCAGTCTTTACCAAAACAACGACACACAATACGACCGATTTCCATCTTTTATCTGATCAGTGTTATCCTATACAGAACTGACTCTTTGCTATTACATCATTTAATTGTTCTTTGCCTTACCAATAATACACTTCGACTTATCTCAGGGATTTGATAGAGTTGGATTCTTAACGGTTCTATCTGTTCAATACATAAGATTAATGAGACGTTTTAGCTGCACTTGCATGTATTTGTACTGAGACATTTTGTTTGACTAGTGTCACCTTTAAAGTCCAGGAATACCTGAGTGAGGGATGTTAAATACAAATGCATGCCACACTTTTCAAATCCATATGTGTGTTAATCAGCTACAAAGAAATCTAGTAACTAGTCAAAATGCGTTCAGGGGAGTTTGAATAATTTAACGATTCTGCGTTTTTGTGTGTGGTAGGCATAATTTTACAGGAAGTACGTTGAGCAAAAGTGATGATGCTTGCAAACTTTTACATTTGATAGTTTATTGCTGAGGCCTAAAGGCATAAATCATGTCATTTTGCAGAATAATTCAGCAAATAATTGTTTGGAATACAATGTGGGAAAGCCCTGGTCGAACTTAAGTATTGCAATTTTTTTCAGCATTTTTCTAAATTGAAGGATGAAAGCTTTGAGTTGTGTTGTAATGTTTTAGTTTCCATGGAGACCCTATACTGTTTGAGAGGAAATACTAGAAAGCAGCAGAGCGGATGAGAGTGGAGGGAGCACAGAGAGCAGGAATGAAAAAAATAATTGAGGAGAGGGGAATGAGAGATGAATGAGACGGGGGAGAGAGCTAATGCTCAAACCAGACATCAGGCTGCAACATCTGTTCTTTCACTTTGAGCACCTCAGACAGAGACAGCCAAGGCACTGATAGAAATAATGCTGTTGGCTTCCGCTGTGGCGACAGAGACGATGCAGAAGTATCAAGCACATAAACGCGAGGAATCAGATGAAAGCCTGGAATATTTGGACGGCGACGTGTATTAATTCACACTTAAGTCACACTCTGAGGAAAATAGATTTATTATGAAGTCTGTCTGTTGCCTGGAAACGCAAAAGAAACTGACACAAAAATGTGATGTGGAAAGCTGAGAAAGAGTTCTCACACTAAACTGCATGAACTGCACTTCTTTTAAATACTTTTTTTAAGACAGCCCAAAACCCATTTAATGCCAGAGACCACAAATTGTGATAATCACTTTTCCCCTTTGGCCCAACAAGAGCAGCAGATTTCCTTTTGAGTGTAATTCCCATCCAGAGTTCCCATGAGCCAAGACACATGGAGACCACCGAGTACCAAGGTCAGGGGTTTAAACCTGACTCACATGCTCCATCATGTGACTCCTTCACTTTTAACACACCAGACCTGGAACTCCTTAATGGATCAGGTTTCAGAACATGGATCACTGTATTGTATTGCTGATATTTTATAAATTTAAGTTACTTCATTGCCTAAAAAGGATTATCAAGCCAGGTGAGTTTATGCAAAATGCTGCACAATTACTTAATGAGTAGAAATGTATATTTGTTATGCATATTAGCAGTTATTTAAAATACATTTTACGTTACGAGATGATTTACCTGAACAGCACAATTAAATAAATGAAATGCTGTATAGCTGACCTTTGCAGAAGCTTAATACATCATGCACAGGTCCAACTACAAACACCGAGCTTAAGTTAAAGTACCATGTAAGAAACAAAGATAAAGACCTTCATAAACAGGAGACGGACGATTTAAAAGGCAGGTAAAGAGACAAGAAATGTAAACTCTTAAGCTTAAGAACCTTTTCTACAAAAATAGTCTAAATAAAAAGAGTCTTTTGTTGTTTTTAAAGGATTAAACCAAATTATAGACAAGAGCATTCCAGACCCTCAGTGCCAGAGGGATCTGTGGATTTAAGAGAGCAAACACAAAACCTTTTTATTCTTCAGTGAACAGATTCTAATTCAATGATGACATAAAAACATGTTTTTGCTGGTGTTATATGATGTATGACATTTAAACAATTTAGTAAGTGGATTGACTTTAAATAGCGCAATTGCAGTCATTCTGACCGCTCAAAACGCTTTTCTCTGCAGACACATTCACTCACGCACCCATACAGCAGAAGGTCTGCAGCTTAGCATTAAGTGCTTTTCCCAGCAGTTCAAGCTGCAGTCGCACCCTACAGCTTTGATGACCGCTCTACGACTGAGCCAAAGTCAATATTTCTATTAAAGGGTATGCAAATACTAGTTTACCTTGCTAGGACTGTGTTGCCCTTTGACCTTCTGAATTGTCTTAACTCCTCATGTCTTCATGGCACAGATTGAACATGGTTTCCGAAACATTACTCAGAGATTTTGGTTCATATTGACATGATAGTTATTATAGACAAGTTGGCTCCACATTTATGATGTGAATTTCCTAAAGGCTGGGCCGAGTTCTAGGGACGGTAGAGGCCATTCAGTGCATTGAACTTTAGGCTGTGCCATTCAAATGATACTTAATTGGTGTGCAAAGACAATATTCTCCACACCATCACATCACCGCCGCCAGCCTGAACCTCTGAGGTAAAGCACAACAGATTCAGGTTTTCATGTTGCTTACACCAAATTATGTGAATTTAGTACAAACACATTTCTAGATCAGTCTTTCCAATCTCTTATGTTAACAAAGAGTCTTCATAAAAATCAAGAAAATTATGAACAACCTTGATCCTCCTCTTCAGAAGGGAAAACAGAGTGTCTTCAGTCAGAGGCTCCTTCAAATTCACTGCAATACAGACTGCTGCAAGAGATCTTTTCTGATAACCATCACTATCTACAATAACTCTTTGATATTTTTTTAATTAATATGAGCTACAACATTTAATTTTCCCTTGGGATAAATAAGGTGTTTCTGAATTTGAATTATTCAATTTTGGTGAGCCTTTATGAATTGTTTAGCCTCGGTTTCCGGTTTCCATCCCACTGAACGTGTAGCTAATAAAGAAGAACATGGAACATGAGTGTCTATCAACAATATTAGATTTTTTTAATTCCCTGGTGCTGATCTACAATATTGATCAATTGATCTCGTTGTGTTCCCTGCTGTTGTAAATAAAACATGCTTTTATTGATTTCCTTCTTATCACACTCATTCTTAAAGTGCTGTTAATTTGATTATTCTTGTCCTCCTTAAAATCTGCGGCCAATAGTCAAACCACAAAAAGACGATCGATTCAAGCATTTCAACAGCATTCGTGACAGAAAAAAAATCTGCATTTTCTCTTTCCAACTCCATCTGGTGTCTGAATAGCTGCCCTTGATTTTATTACCCCAATAAGTCAAATGTCAGGTTTATTTGCTGACACTGCTGTAGCACCATAAAACCGGGAGCGCTGGCGTGGATCTTCAACATTTCTGCGCTTTCAGGATCTGCTCAGATAAACAGATCTAGCTCAGCTAATAAAAGTACATCATGAACTTTCTTTAATTCAATTACATGCACTTGTAATTCACCAGCCCAGCACTTTAGATTTGTATGTTATATAAGACAGAGGAATGACATCACTGTACTGATATGACAAACTTGCTCTTGTTCAAACAGACATAATGTTTTGTTCACAATTCAGTAATAAGGTTTTTATACTTTACTTTCATATAATTTTATTATTCAGTATTTTATGCTGGCAGTTTTTTTGGCAAATGTGTACACAAGCCCACTGCTTTATTTACAAGCAACCTGTAAATAAAGCTGCAACCACACAAAGCATCCACAAATGGATGAATTTTACCAGGACGTTTCCCTACCAAAAGAAATAATTTTGCACCACCATGATATCCACCTTCAGTTCCTGCACCTTTTCTAGTCTGATCTTCTCCCCAGTCTATCGTACCCTCTCTGTCTACTCTATTTCTACAATATCACCCTGGTCACCTCCGACCAGGGTGGTGGAGGTGACCACCACCATTGTCAGGACTTACAATGAAGTCCTGACAAGTGGACTTCATTGTAAGTAATTTAATCATTATATCCTCGTTTGAAAGTGTTTGTCAAATGCATAAGCTGTCATGATTGTGTTGAGGCGGAGTTGGACCCAAATGCAGATGAGGCAGAGGTGTTGAGTAGATGGTGTTTATTTAATAATAAAAAAAGATGACTAAAAAAAGCAAACTTACAAAACCACTGGGGACACAGAGAGTCAGAGCAGAACAAAACAGGAACCAAGTGCAAAGACATTGAGGTATAAGAGGAGTAAACGGTGAGAGAAGAAGAGGTGTATAAATACTCAGAGAGTGAATGCTGGAACAAGACTGCTGCTGATTAGCTAATGGGTTTCAGGTGTGAAAAGAAATAATAACTAATAAACTGTGGGGAAGAAGCCATGCTGATTCTGTGTGTTCATTTGTTGTCTACCTCAGTGAAACGTCTGTAAATAACTGATGCTTCAGAAATACAAACATGTATTTTACTGCCTCCACTAGGCGGCGCCACAGTACACCTTGAAACAGTTTAAAAATGCCCTGAAAAATAATACGTTTGTAATAAAGCAAGGTTTGTCAACAACATTATGCTTCTTTCTTTTATGTTTTTAAATTTTTAAATTGGATAAAACATTAAGAAAGGCAGAGTACCGTTCTCTCTCTCCCTACATAAGCATTGCATGGACTGTCAGTGATCAATGTAGGATGTAGCTGAAACACCAGGAGTCATTTTCATTTAACTATGAACATTTATGTTAATTAATTGCTGTAATTGATAGTCTCCTGAAAGTAAAACTGTATTATTTTAATATGTTCCAGTCGTGATCTTTGGGTATTTAGTTGTTTTGATTCGTCACTCTTGACTTCCCATCGTCAGTTCATTTCTTAGTTTTAAGACTCTGTGTGCTTTTAGTGCTGCATTGTAGTATTTTGTATCTCTTTCCACACACAGTAAAGTTCCTACCTGTGGTATGTTACTTTCAATTTATTGTCATTAAAAAACTGACAACTTACTTTGATGTTATCTTTTATTTTCTCTGTTTAAATCTCAACTGTGATTGCTGGATTGCTTTGAATTACTTGAATTAAGGCCTCAGTGGTTTGTTGGAGAATATTAGAAAACAAACAGCTAAGTGGAAGAAGGAACTCTGGTCGGATGAGATGAACTTTTTGGCAAACAAGCAAAATGCTTTGTGTTTTATAGCACAATGCTGTTTTACAGTTAAATTCTCAGATAACGATGCTCCTTCAATTTTGGAAAGAAGTGGCTATGCTGCAAAAAATTTACTTTTAACACTTTATGTCAAAATGCTGCTGTAAAGAGATAAATGCTCAATCAATAAGTCAAAGCTTCATTCACACAACTGAAGAAACATCTACAACTGTTTACTGAGAGCCATTCCATATTTTTTTTTATTATTTAAATACAATATTTACAGGTGTATTACATTTACAGTCACATGTATGCTCAGAATAGATATTACTCGCTAAAAATAGTTCTTATAAATTTGTACATTTTTTCGTTTTCACCATTACAAAAATGTGAAGCACAAATATGAACCGTACTAAGATCGGCTCCTGAGTGAGGTACGTTTGTGTGTGCGTGTATGTTATTTCTGAATGTGAAGCAGCCGGATCTCGTCTATTCTGTTGCGGTGCAGCTGGAAGGCGGGCATGACCCAGCGGCCGCACGAACACTGATCTCCACACCAACTGAACGAGCCCAGCTTGGAGCAACACTTTGGACACAGCAGCTGCACAAACACAGAAACGATGAGGGTTTTTCATGTGAAGTCCAAGGAATATTATCCAGTCAAAGTTTAATTACGCAGCACATTTACAACACCCTCAGCTGACCAAAGTGCTTCACAATAATTACATCATAAATAGATAAGAAATAAAATGACGTTTGATGAAAACAAAATGCAATAGTAAAGTGGGCCGTAAAATGCTAATCCAAAGAAAAACCCAGACATATTTAATTTCAGCTGCAGCAATTTCCGCAAAACTCGAATCAATTAATTTCTGCCTTTTTTTCCTCTTTTCTTCCCTTTTTGAAGGGAAATAGATGAGTTTTCAGTCTGGACTTAAACTGACCTGCTGACTGAGCGAGAGGGAGACTGTTCAGTCTGGGTGCTGCACAGAGAAAGCTCTGTCACCTCTTTAGCCAACAGACGCTGGCCGGCTGACCTCAGGGCTCTGGGTGGAGCGCAGGGCTGCAAGAGCTCACTTATCCTCCCTACAACTACTGACTCACATTTCAGGAAATATGTCCCTGTGGTTCCAAACCGTTGCAATAGCCTTATTTACACCATGCATAATGTTTCGCTACAATACACCATGTTCCAAATTATTATGCAAATTGCATTAACGTGTCATAAAGATTAAATTTTTTGTTGTCCTATTAAATTCATAGATGGTATTGTGTCTCAGGACTCCTTGAATCACTATAATTAATTTCAGAGTATAATATTATAAAATAGTATAAAATATTTATTCTATCGTCTTAGTATACATCTGATAAATAATTCAAAACGATTCAATATTTTTGGATAGTACCGATGAGAAGAACGCATGTTTCTGTGGTCAGAGCTTCTGACATGAAAGTCCCTTTTCTTTTCCGGTGCATGGCTCTAAGGATGCCTTACCTGTCCATTCATCACTCCAAGTAATGCCGGCTCCATCCACTGAACCGGCTCAATGAAGTACGAAGTACACTGAACTTCTCCTGGAAAAACACCACAACACACTTTAGAGATTAAAACAGAAAATCCAAGATCAACATGAACATAATGTCCTGAAACATAGAGATAAAGCTTTTTTTTTTCCAAGTACTACAACTAATACAGAAACTCACTTTGACCAGGAACTAAGACACATCCAACTTGGTGGTAATGATGTGTTTGTTGCATTGTGAAGTGAGAACTGACTCCTACCTGTCAGGTTACTTGGCTTCTTGTGACTGAAGGCTGACGCTCCCACTCCTACAGAATGACTGAGGATACTGGAGCCGCGAAACAGAGTTCGTCTGAAGAGGAGACAGTGGAGGGCAACGCAGGAACAAACACGAAACATCATAAATGCGTTGTGATGCAGCTTTAGCAGCAACAGTTTCACTAAGAAAGCGAGTCAAGTCAACTTGCCTGCATTTTCTGCATCTGTAAGACAATTCAGAGGAGTTGGAGTGGGCGGGGTCACATGCAAAAATCTCCCTGGGCAACTCTGCAGCGCCCTGCTGTAACTCTGCTCAAACAAACAGACCAGAGAGAAGGAACAATCAGTGGGAAAAAAAACAAAACACATAAAGGACAAGCTGCATCAAATGCAAGGATTTTCTTGTCTGTGACTACCTGGGTATTTCTCTGCGACCTTCTGCAGTCGGTACTGTTTGTAGGAAGGACTGGATGGGTCCACTTCGCAGTGCATGGCTTCATACAGATGCAGCTGCTCCTCAAAGCCACTGTTCACCCTGGAAACACACATCTGGAAACTCATAACTGGAAGCAGAAATTTTACATCGTTGGGTGAAAATGAACTTCACTCATTATAACAACAAGGAGAGGCACGCCTTATGAGTTCCTATTATTAGTTCTATACAAGAAAAGTTGCTCACATTTGTCCAATCAAGACAATGAATATTAGTTTGTTATTCATGCGAAATTGGACACGTGAATTTCAAAAGTATTGACTTTATCAAGTAAAGTTTTATCTCTACGATGGGAACAGAGCAGGCAGACTGACAGACACTCACTGGACATCCTGTTTGAAGCTTTTCAGTTTGTTGTAGGCCTCAGTGAAGCCCAGCTGATGTTTCTTCATCAGATACGCCGTTACGATGGTGGCACTGCGACTCCGACCTGCCTGGCTGGAACGTGTGTAAAAACAGTGAATAAAGATAAGAGCAACAGAGAAACAGAGGTACTCGCTGATGTGAGGCTACAGTAGGGAGTGTTTGATTCGATTCAAAGAAAATAAGAATCTAATAAAAATTCTCAGGAGAAAAGGTGTAGTAATTCACCTTTGACCTCCGACCCTCACCAGTGAACGAGCGCTGCCCCACCCGCTTTAACCGCCTCCTCAATGAAGACAAAGCAGGCATCCATGTGACTGAGGAGGTCGGATGCGGCTTCATCTAGAACGTCGATCCACTTCCTGCAGAGCTTCCCATCAGCAGGGAGCAGCGGCCTGGGATCCACAGAGTCCACAGACAGGATGTGAGTAACAGATGCAGCATCCAAAGCCGGCCAATTGTTCAGGTCGCCCTGAGTGCCGATGTACAAACCAGCGTCCACCAGCAGCATGACTGCAGAGAGAAAAACAAAAAGTTGTTAGATAACATTATTTTTAATTCAATGCTACTTCAAAGACTTATTCTGTTTTTGGCCTAATTCAATCTTGGATCAGATCTGTTATCTTGTTCAAACACCTTTACAATACTGTGCAACTTTAAAACAATGTGCATTAAATAATGAAACCCATATAACTTCAGCTACTGAAGTATTTTAATTTGTTCTAAAAACCTTCCAAAGCCTTTTCAGTGCAGAGAAACTGAACTTGGACATTCAAGATTCAGACAAGGAGCTCATTTTCACCTTTAAAACCGCATAAAACATGTTTGTTATTGCGTGTGAAAACAAAATTAATAAATAGACTTTGAACCTGAGTGAAGAATTTGTTTTTAAGAAGTAAAATATGACAGAAACCCTAATTAATGTTTATGTTTAATGCCCTTTACAGAAACTTGAACTACAGATTTGTTTAAAATGCATAAACAGATTAGATTAATCCATTATTACAGCAATCATGTTCTAAGTCAGGGGTGGGCAATCATGTGAATAAGTGAATCACCTCCTAAGTGCAGTCAGGTTCTCCAGAGTCCTGCTAACGACCTCATTATTTGACTCAGGTGTGTTGAAGTAGAGACACATCTAAAAGTTGCAGGACACCGGCCCTCGAGTTGCCCGCACCTGTTCTAAGTGAACTCTTTCACAGCAGTGTGAGTATTTAAGTAAACATTAAAAGGTAAGGCTAAAAGATCACGTTAAAAATATTTTTTGTGCCGGTAAACATCTAAAATAGTGAAGTTGCGACGAACTATTCGGATGAAAAATGTAATCTTAAATTAATCACAGTAAACAAGCATGCTGTTTTAGTCTGCAGACTCACCTGTTTGACTAAAGTATCTTTTTCCCACAAAATCTGCAGCTTTCAATGGTCTGGTGAACCTTGAGCATAAAATGTTTCGATTACAGTGGAGGCGAATATGATAAAGAAAAGCTGACGAAAATCCAGAAATTAACGAACGAGAGCAGCATGATGCTGCGGTGTTTGGTTCGTCGCTTAAAGAGTACGGTCAGAAACATAAGAACGTAATCTTGTGTTCCGGTCTGTTCATCAGTCTCAAGTCTTTAAATCTATCTGACTGATAAAAGTCTGTTAATCTGAAAAGTTATGTTTTCTTTTTTTAGGGAGACACAATTGAATGAAAAAAATCAAACATATTTTATGAAAGCATATTTATTCTCACAATACTAAAACCTCAGTTGTTATCTGAATGATGACATTTCAAGTAGTTTCTAAAGAATCAATAACTGAACTATTAGCAGTCACACTAATCTGACATTAATTAACTAATAAGACATGACAGACAAACATGCAATCTAGATACCTAAAAGAAATTCTGACAAGATTTGAAAATGAACATTCATCTTATCATTTAGTTGATAAAAGACCAAACGGCCTGTCTTTGTGGAAAGGTAAACTCATGGACAAGCTCAAAAATAATTAGATTTCTAATTACCTGACTTAACTTTAGGAAAAGTTTAGAAAAGAGATTCTCCAACTAGAGATACATTCATATTAGTAAAAGTCACTATTGTCAAGTTGTAGCCATTCTATCACTTAAAAGGATAAACTTATAATTGTTTTACTTTGTTTGCATGTGACATCTGGTTCATCCATTTTTAAGTGGGGGTATGTGAAATGGACCACTGTCTTATGTCATGTTTATGAATCAATGAAACAGAAAAGATCATGATTCCCTAAGTAAAGGTTTCCAGACCTTCAAATTAATAAATTCAATTAGAAATTACACAAACTGTTTCTGGTCAATTTATCTGGTTAATAATTCCGAAATCAAAGTAATTAAAAACACACCAGGAAGAGATGTTTTATTGTGTTTGGTAATTCTTGTTAAATTGGGCAAGAATAATAAATTAGAAATGAAGTTATAAATTAGGAAATTTTAAATAAAAACGGTAGCAGTGTGCTCATTTTATGAAGTCATTTGTAAACAAAAAGAGGTCATTCTTTCCACACTGGAAAAATAAAACTTCACCATGAAAGTGACCTCAACTATAAAGCCGAAGAGCAGAAACAGGGAGGAAGATACCAAGAACATTAGGTAATGTAAGTGTTAGTAGAGTTACTACCTCCGACTGTGAAAATGAATGAAGTAAGTTTATGATTATTCTGTTGACTCTTATTATAGCAGCTACAGACAGAATGAGGCACATCATGTCTGCAGTGAACAGTCTGACTTTGTAGTTCATTTTAAAACAATTAAATTGGCTTCTTCTTGTCATGTTTTCAGTGGCTAGACTCACTTTAAACACATGATGACTGTCTGGTGTGCTGTCTCTTGACTCTTACAACATGTGTGGTGCTCTGAACCGCCTGCCAGCTTTCGACCCACAGTCTGTAAATGGCCATAGTGTGGGGTGTTAATAAAGTTTTATGAGCTTCTTTAATCTGACCGCCTGACCAACACAGTACTACCCTGCTGGGACTACTCCCCTCCCTGAGCGCGCAGTAAGGCATAATTAACAGCGAGAAAGGAAGCATATGAAGACAAACACACAGAAAACAGAAAGTTCAGCAGGTGAATAGGAAATAAGTGGGTGTGTTTACGCGTTTGTTCTGTTGACTTGCACTGATTGGGCTATTGCTCTACCAGATGCACAGTTGCACAATTTTAAGCCATTTGATACAAAAAGTTTAGAAATTTGATCAGATTAAATTCTCTGTGTGCAACTGCTGCCAACATGTACAGTGTTTATTTCTTATAAAAGTTCACATTTATACTGTATAGTAATTAAACTATTCAGGGACCGGTTAGTAGCTATGTGTGACCTCTCATTGTTTAGGCAGGAAGCATGAAAACATGATTCATTGTGAAACAGAAATGGTCTGAAATCATGCCTATAAAATGTAGTCATATTTCATAAATTAGTACATGTGATAAAATGAGACTCGTTTGTCAGATTAGAAGTGAAAACCTTTTCATTAAGCTTTTTGTGTTTCTGTTTGTTTTTTGTAAAAACCTAAAAATAAATGCATCTCTATTGTTGTAGCATAATCTCACAAATACCAGCAGAGATATAATCTGTGTTGAATTAATTTCATTTTAATTATCTCCGATACTTTTCATAATAATTGTGTTGTATTTTGTTTTTACTGTATTTATTGAGGAAATGTAGGCAGTTAAGTCATTCTAACCATAACTTAACTTTTGTATAACTTTTTTTTTTTTAGCAAGACAAATTACTCATTGTCCAGGGAAAACAGAAAAATTAGCCTGCAGACTAAGTCTTGCACATTTACAAAAAATGTTAATTAATGTGTCTTGTCTCAGCCAAATAAATTAAATTCAAATAAATTGAAGTGTGTACTTAAACATGCCTATGTGCCCAAACCAAAATATATCATGCGATGATCAGATTGAATTATAAAATACATAATTTCCTTTTGTCATGTCAGTCAAAATGAACTATATTTATGAATGCTAAATAATCAACCCCTATTAAACTGAAAGTTGTTGTTTCATTACTTGAATTGTTACAAATTAAAATGTTGAAATACTTGTGAATTGAACTATTTCCTTTTTAATCTTTCATGAAAATGTCTCCCAACCTCAGATTCAATGATGATGTTGTTTAGTTGTACCCAAAGGGCGCTTCTTACATTTGCTGTGAATAAATTTGCACTTTTATTTTGTGCAACACATTAAAATTGCAAAATAAAAATGCGAAACATACATATTTACCTCAGATGATGGATGGATGGATGGTGGCAGAGTGAAACTGTAATCAGTCAATCTGTCAGGTAGCTAATTAAAATTTTTAAAAACATTTTTGCGTGTGCATATTGACTTGCGCAGATGAGCCAGAGGAAACCTTAGAGAATCAGTTCGTCTGCTGCATAAAGCCGTCTCTTTTGTTTCCCTGTTACATCAATTTCTCATTTCCTGCTCCGTCACCTCATCCCTGCGAAAAGCCAATCTCTCTGAGATGATGTTTATGACCTGAAAACTGAGATGAACAATCGAAAGTCCACCACAAAAACGTTCAAAAACAAATTACTCCAAGTTTTGGCTCCGGTTTCTCATTATTTAAACTGGTTAGTTAATGGAAATTTCAACAGGTGGGATCCTACGTAAATTAAAAAGATGAAGGGATTTCGTTGTTTTTATTTGTAAAGCAAAATGTACCTCAAAGCTATCAGACAGCATTTAAAACATGTCCCTATAATTTTGTTATATAAATACCAATGAAAGTAATTAGAGTAATTTGAAATCACTTACTTTCTTCTCACCGTCTAGAAGCAACTAATCAAGCGTAGGAAGCATTACCGGCAGCGTAGGACGTTTAAAAACACCGAGTTAGTTTTTAATTAGTCTGAGGGTGTAGTGTTTGTGATGCTAATTAAAAGTGTCCTGTGTCAGAGGCTTTCCAGATCTGGTGTGAACATACGTCATCCTGATCCTGTATAAAAGTCCAACAGTCTGACCAAGTGACAGAAGGAGGAGAGAAGTGAGACATAAAGGAGGTAATTTACAGTCACTGTTTTTCTATCACTTTCTTCCTCATATTGTTATAATTTGTGTGTCCGTATCGTTGTCCCAGTTAGATTTTGTTCTAATTAAGACATAATATGGAGAAGATTGTGACCAAACTGATGATGCTTTGCCTTTCTGCAACCTATGCTGCTGCTGCAACAGGTAAGTACTGACACTTTTACAAGACTGAGCTTTCTGATGTTTAAAAAAAAAGACCTAAAGAATGAAGTGAATTTTAAATCTAATATTCATCTGTGCATCAAGTTTCCCAATTTTATTCACTTATAATTTATCTAGGTTATAATATTTCAGGACTTTCCAAGCTATGAATTACATTTAACTCTGAGGTCTGTTGTTTTCAGGCAGCTGTGTCGGTCGCTGTGGGGAGGTTTTCACAAGAGGTCAGCAGTGTACCTGTGACTTTAGCTGCCTGCAGCACAAAGAGTGTTGCCCTGATTTCCTGGCTACCTGCACCACCAGTAAGATACTGACTGCATGCAGAGCACTTTTAAAAATTTTTTTGCACATGTCAAAGTAAAATTTATCGTCTAAATCTACGGACGTTTTCAGTATGTTGTATCATGAATATGAATGTCGCATCTGGATCTGACTACATTTGATTTTGGGTTCCATTTCGTTCCCTCTTTCCATCTCAAGATGGAAGTTATATGTAAATACATGTCACAAGAAATTCTTAAATCTTTATTGACTTTTATTTTGGTTGAAAACGTAATTAATTTGATTGATATTTCAGGTGAAAATGTTATTATTTTAACTAAAGACAACTTCTTTTATGCTTTGTTTCAGTTTCCTTCAGTCTTGTTCCAGTTAATTCATTTTTATTTTCTATTGCCAGTTTCTGCTGCTTTCTTGTCCACTCATCTAAAAATCTCCCCAACCTCTTTGGGATTTAAGATTTCTGAGTTAATATTTTCTCCTAATATTATATTTATGTATTTCTACATATTGACTGAAAGTTTTCACTACAATTCTAAACAGCTGTTTCTATTTCAAACTATTTAGACTATTTATAAGTTACTTGTAGTAATTGATCGCTTCATTAATTTTTTTATAATAACATTTAAATCTTTCACAATACTCTTTTGATCCTATTTGTTCAGGCGATAACTTTAGAGGCCTTTTACGCTTCAATATCTGTTTCTTGATTAAAATAACATTTTTCTATGATCACTAAAAATTTGATCTCAGAGCATGATAGTTATGAGACGTTCTTCAGGTAAATAACCAT
The DNA here is from genome assembly GCA_902982915.1 of Phalloptychus januarius. NCBI lineage: Eukaryota > Metazoa > Chordata > Actinopteri > Cyprinodontiformes > Poeciliidae > Phalloptychus > Phalloptychus januarius. Next base: position 7,982,244 of record CADWAE010000466.1, on the reverse strand, counting down.
TGAGCCCAGCTGAGTTAGATGGAAGCTGATCCGTGTTTCTGGGTCTTCTCAGCTCTGTCGTGTCAGGGCCGCTGCGGTGAGACGTTCAGGAGAGGTCGGCTGTGCGAGTGTGATCCTCTGTGCGTCCAATACAACACCTGCTGCCAGGACTTTCAGCTGCACTGCGGTAGGAATCTCCTCGCATTTCTTTTGGGCAAAACTCTTCATACCCCTCAATCTTTATATCATTTTTTCAACATAAAGTTTATTATAGCACATAATAAGGAGGTATGATACACCTTTTATTTATTTATTTTTACATGTAAAAGTGTAAATGCAGCTGTTCTGAAGACTTCACATATAAAGTAGAAAACACTAGTGGTACAACAAAAACAAAGCAGACCGTTTAGAGGAAGGTTGCACTGGTAAGACAATGAAATAAAAAAAAATATTATTCAGAGAAGGTGCCAAGCAGCCTGCAGTAACTCTAGAGGAGCTGCAGGGATCCACAACTCAGGTGGAAGAAACTGCAGACAGAACTAATTTTAGTTGTGCACACAACAAATCTGCTCTTGCAAGTTGCAAGTAGAAAGTTAAATCCCAACAATAATCACTGACGTTTGTGGCTGGATGGGCCAAAAAGTTTAGAGGTATAGAAACTTTGGCTAGGAATTGCAAACTTGTGCTGTTGAATGATTCTTGATTAATCGGAAAGACTTTGCTAGTATGCTGCTTTTGTCTCCACAGATGCGGCTGTGAGCGTCCCACATCATGGAGGCCCCCAACCTCTGAGGACCTCAGTCTCCAGTTAGCAGAAATATTTATGTTGGCGATAGTTTTACAAAAAAATAAAAATTACTTTCCTAGCAGTCATTAGTTTGCAGGTTTTCCACCAAAAAAGAGTTGGGATTCAAATTCTTAATTATTATTACACCCCAAAACTTTGCACAGTCTCACATTGACAAACAGAGACAAAATCTCTTTTTGTAGAAATGTAGACCCCGAGTAAAGAATAAGAGTGGTGTTCTCACTGAACATGTCACACCTACCAAATAACTGCTTTGTTTGCCTGTTTGTGCTCCATTTTCTCATCTTTACCAGGAAACAGGAACCCAGTGAGGAGTCGACACAGTTCCAACAGCGAGAGCGAGGAATGGTACACAGGTAATTGTTTTAATTAAATGTAATTCTAAACTTGAAATTAGAAAAATGATTCTTATTCACTTGAAATAAATCTGTTTTATAGTCATAACAAATAGTCTAAAAGGGAAAGGAGAATTCATTGTGGATAGCTGTGAACATTAGAGTTAGCCACGTCAGTCAGAACGCGTTTCCATGGTGACCAATGCTGTGTTGTCGTTTGTTAGTCTCTAAAGGCAGAGGTGGGCGTTGTCCTCAGTACCCTGGAGGTCAGTGTCCAGGAAGATTCGGCCCCACAAACCCTCTGCCAACTGGCTCACAGGGATCCAATCCTCCTGCCACTCCAGGTAAACATCTTTAAGTCTAACTCTTCAATATTTATAATTAAATCCCATCTTTGTTTCTATTTGCGGAATCTTGGATCAGAGCTGAAAGATGTTTTCATTTCTTGCAGGTGAAAGTAACACCCCGGTAGGCCTGCTGTCCGGGCAAGTGTCTACCTCTCTGAGTGAGGCTCATCAGCTCCCAGCGGTCCACCTGCCTCGGCCCAGCAGCGGTGCTCCAGTTCTGGATGGCAGGGTTCCTGTTAGCTCCTCCACCAATGGAGCTGCAGATGGGAAACTAAACGTCCAGCTGGTGATCAACCCAGGCAGCCTCAATCCATCTGGGCCCAGTCAAGGTAACTTCACAACCACCAAAACTGATTGATTTTTCTCTCACTTTTACTTCTTCATGGTTTAATATTCAATGTAATTAGCTTTTTGTTGGTAAAATTGAGCACTCTGCTCCTCCATCAGGAGGTCCGGCTCAACCCAGACCCAGCACCCTACAGGATGTGGCCCAGGCTTTGGGTCTCTCTGCTGGACAAAGAGTCCCTGAAAGACCTGGGACAGGTATGGTTAGTGATCTTATCATTGTGTCTCTTTTTGATGCTAATTGACCTGCATGTGTTTGTGTAGGACTCATGTCGAATGCCGACCTGTGCAGTGAATCCCCCATCAACGGATTGACCACTCTCAGCAATGGCACCGTGCTGATATTTAAAGGTCAGCTGTGTGATCATGAACAGATGAGCCCAGTAATTGTGGATAAAAGTGTGTAAAGTGTGTGTGTTGCAGGTGAGTTTTTTTGGGCCGTTGACTCCGCCGGAGGCTCCATTGGCCCCCCACAAAACATCAGAGAGACTCTGGGGGTCCCGTCGCTCATCGATACGGTCTTCACACGAATGGACTGCAATGGACACACCTACATCATCAAGGTATCAAACTCAAAACGAGGCAAACACATCTAACATCCTGTCAGGCCTGGAGCTTGATGGATGTCTCAGCTGAATCCAACACCTTGAATAAAAAACCTATTTTAGCATCTTTGATCATGACAAGGGGTCATCTCCTATAATATTTAATTTGATTCATTAAGCTAAAAATAAGATTTTCAAGGAGAGCTATGAATCATAACAGAATCCAGTCTAGATAATAAGACACAAATAAGTTCATATTCAGGAGGAATAGTACAAAACATGACTCGTGTATTTTCTGCCTTAGACAAATCCTGTAAAATATCAAAGCTCAACATCAGAGCAGTTTGAAATAAGCTTTGTTCCTTTATGTGATGGAACATGACCTTGAATGATCTCAACATGTATCCTTAGAATAAAATACTATTTTACCAATTAAATCACTGCAGTTTTATCTCCACATGGCCAAATTGAAATATTGTGAATAAATGTTTAATACTTAATTTCAAAAAGTTCTCAACAAATGTAGAACCATCTATTTAGTCATATTTTAACCATTTTGTCAGTAGGTAGTTTTATCAATACTTTCTGCCACAAACAGCCCATTAAAGACGAGACATGAACCGCTTACTTCCTGATGATGGAGTCTTTCCATCAGTTCTTTGTCTGTTGCCCAGGGAGACCAGTGCTGGCATATGGATGAGAACCTGATGGTGGTGCCTGGCTACCCAAAACCTCTGAGCTCTGAGTTTCCAGGTCTGATGGGACCCATCAGCGCCGCTCTGGTGGTGCCGGCCAGCAGGAACAGACTGGAGACCATTTTCTTCTTCAAGCCGGGTGAGCAGGAAGCAGACACGGTGATATGAACCAATCAGGATCCATCAGATTTAAATCTACACATCATCGTCTCCAGATGGACATTTAGAGCAGGTTGGGTTTGTTAAAACTAATAAATGTTTCTGTCTGGCCTCTAGGAGACATAATGCAGAGGTTCACCGTAATGCCAGGCAGCTCTGCGTCCTGCAGGGACAAACCAAAAAACTCCTTACTGAAAAACTTTGCACAGCAGGCTGGTTAGTAAAACAGATATCCTGATGCTATCAAGTGAGGTGATTATATTTGTTTTGCTTTCATCCGCTCTCATGCCGATTTCATTTCAGAAGCAGACGTTCTTCTGAGCAGGGAGATCAACATCAAAGTTTCTCTGATGGGCTTCCCCTCCCCCGTCACCTCCGCTCTGTCCATGCCCGCTCCCCAGAGCACCAACCCGTACCAACACTTCGTCTTCTCTGGACGTAAGTACCAGTCTGATCTGGATGTAGACCAGAACATGACAGAGTCTTCACACCCCTTTAATTCCTTTTACAATTTGCATTTCAAAATGTTTCACGAAGCAGACCAGCACAAATTAGTGCACAACATAAGTGGACAATTATAAGTGGTTTTTAAAACTGTCTTTTACATAAGAGGATGAAAAGTGTGGCATGTATTTGTTTCTTTAAGCATCCAAGGTAGAAATGACTTGTACTGCAATTACAGCAAATCTTTTGTGAAACGTCTTTACCAGCTTTGCATATCTAGAGTCTGGAAGGTTTACCCATTCAAGGCTCTAGAAATTAACTTGGACTCAGATAGGATGGAGAGCATCTGCAAAAATCAATTCACAGGGTTGCCACATATCATAATGTAGGGTTAGGACTTTGACTGGGCCATTCCAACATGAACAAGCTTGTTTCTAAGCCAATCCACTGAAGCACCGACTCTATGATCAGGGTAATTTTACTGCCAACAGTTGCACTTTGTCAACAGATTCTCCCGCTTTAGCTGTGGATCTCTGTAGCTCCTCCAGAGCAACCAGGGAAGTATTTGCTGCTAGTAATAAATCACATAATAAAAACCCTGATTTGTATTTGTTTTGTGCCTGTAAAACAGAGAAATTGTGCCATATTTACTGTCATATCATAGCAAAAAATCCTTTGTTTGCTAAAAGCATTCAGAGATCAGTGCTTAAAATCAAATAATGGAGATAAAAAAAGTGAATACTGACGGTTTATAAACAAATATAAATGTAACGTGATTTGAGAATATATTGTGAATTTTTCACCTTTAATTTTAAATTTTTATGTGCCTATTCTGTTACCTTTCTGGGTTTTTTTGCAGAACTACCATCTATTAAATTTAACATCTTTACAGAGCCTTATATGATCTCTGTATATTTAATACTGAACTCTTTGTTGTCTCCACAGCTCTCTATTTCAGAGTCCAGATCACAGGAGACCTGCCAGTTCTGGTCAAACCTGACCCCCCCGCCTCCCTCACGCCTCTGCCCAAGCCCATCCTGAGCCCTCTCGTCATGGCGACCAACCATGCCAACCCGGCAGGTCAGAACCAGAGCCCCCCTCACCCGACCAACTCTATCAGATTCTGGTTCCGATGTCCATAGGTGCCTCCAGCAGAGAACACTGGTTTTCTGCATCAAGATGTAAACAGGATGTACTTAAAGAAATGCTTTTTGCAGAAACTCACTGCTTTTCAACACTTTAGATGATGTAAAAGTTGTCAAATTTAAACCGTCAGATTTTCCATCTTTCTATACAGCATCTAAGGACCATTAGAAAAAAGTCGTCACATGGTTTTGCTGCTATTTGTAATTCCACTTTATTCTTAAAAACACTTGCAGAAGTGTTTTTGTTTTTAAAACAGAAGAAAATAAAAACAAATCAGGACCCGTCAGAAAATCTAAAAACAAATTACACTAAACCTCACTGGATTTTACAATCAAACATGTCTCATATCAGAAAAGACTCAAACTGTTACATCTCCTATAAAATTGTGATAATTGATTTTGATGTGACCTTTAAACTTTTTGAAACATTGACATCTAAGTGTTTCTTTTCCTCATCGGATAAGCTCAGTGTCAGACCACGCCCCCTTTTCATGTGGCTCCGCCTCTTCCTGCCCGAGGAAATGTTCCTAAAACGAGAGATGAAAACCTTTTTGACTAAACGGACCCATGCTGTGATTAAACATGTTCATATCATCTATGCTGCTTGATGCACATCAATAAACTGCTTTATCATTGTACTCTTGAGTCACTGGAGTTTGTTTGATTGCCGTATAACACAATCATGAAGCAAAGGTTAAAGCTCTGATATTGTCGGTTCTCCTCACCTGTGCGACTGAGGAACCGTCCTCTGCCTGAGAGGATGCTCGTCTGACGCTGGCTTGTTACTGAGCGAGGCTGGCTGTCACTGCTGGTGTCTGGTTAAAACAAAAGTGAGAATTTACAGAAAAATGTTCAGCGAAGGGAAACTAAACAAAAACAGGTTTTGTAGGAAAGTGAGTACAACCTCTCTCCAGGTAAAAACCACAATGTGCTTCCCAAAAGGTAAAAACTATTGTGAACACAAGAATCTAAAAACATTCATAACATTAAGCAGATAAGAGATGAGATCATATAATCAGGCTATAACTATAAGCTCATGAAAAAAACCAACTTGTTTTTAAAAGATTTTTAAAAATTAAGGTGCCACAAAGATGGGGGCAAACTACAACTTATGGGTGATGGCTGAAAATATTGATCTCCTCTGGTCTTCAAATTATCCCTGCTACAACTAACAATAAAATCAAATGATATTTTTAATGATGATGGACTACAGCTGCAATATCAAACCTGTTCAGATAGTGAGGGAATCTAAAGGGTTAATAGATCAATCAAGTTTACTTGTATGAACATTTCAGCAGTTCAAGGTGCTTTACATCATAAAAACACAAAGTCATAGGACACAGTCAACAACTGAAGCATTATATTTTATCAAGTGCCATAGTTGCACATCAGAATGTTTCTAAACTGGTGGGTTTTTAGGCCAGATTTAAAGGCACTCCTTTTTAAGCGGGAAGATTATGCTCAGGGTGAATTACATTTTTTTTTTTTAAATAGCCCCTTCAATCATAGATTCTGGTGAATTTTGCAGAAATAAATGCACAACATTCAGACAGGAGACGAACACACCCAATGTGAGCCTATCTGACAGCATGATGCCCTGGTAGGTTCAGTAATTCATGCTTTTAACTCATCTCTTCATTACATGCCGACTACTGTAACAACAACAGCTACTAAAGCTGTAAAACTGCCAGAAGTAATTCACTTGTGACATAAATGTTAATTTTACATAAAGACAGTGACATGAGGTGTAACGCGACTGTTGGCATTGGGTTTTTGTTATCCCAAACAGAGTTAGCCTTTACATGACATAAAGCTCACTTGAGCAGAGGCCATTTTTTAGTTCAGCATCAATGCTGTGGTTTTCAGTGTTTAATTGTTTGTTGGCAAGGTGCTGCGTTTTTCCCCCATCATGAAATCAGACCAGTAGATTTATAATTCATCAGTGTTGAGCGGAGATGTGTCACGCTTTAGCTTTGTGGAAAGGTTTTTATTCTTAACCCTGGTGAGAGATAAAAATAAACCGCGTGTGATTGCTGCATAGCAGACAGGTGTGTAAGGACGATCTTATCACACTTCTTGTTTAAACTGATGGCAGATCTAGAGAAGCAGACATGGATTTAAATCAGTCACAGAATCAGTCAGTGAGGATAAGATACCTGGACAAAACTATTTCATTTGAACAGCTGTTTTATTATATCAAGCTTTACATGTTGCAAACAACAACACTTCTTGGTTGAAACTTGAGGAGGCTCAATTAACTGAATAACAGACCATAATAATCAAGAATTTACAATCCAGGCGCTGATTTAAGATATTGAACGGAGTAAATTACCAGGATCTTGACTTGTAGACGGCAGGGAGGCATCATCACGCTGCTGTCCTGTTGACTCCATGACCAGCTGACTGTCCAGAGAAACGTCAATATCTGGACTGAATACGGATACAAAAACGTTGCAGCTTCCATGGAAAAAAAACAACATATTTTCCTCCTGATTTAACTAAACACATTATATTCAAGAAATCTGCCTGGAGGTGAATAATCATTTAATAATGACTTGCTCTTTTATGAGCAAGATGAAGTTTATAGCATGGATGGCTGATGCTTTTGTACTTGTTACGTTTTATAAAAATACATCAGTATGTATCCTAATGAAAAAGTAAACATTAAATAATTTCTTTAGTGAAAAGCTTCAGAGGTACAGCTCTTTAAATCCTTTACAGAACTACTAATATATTACATTACGTCATGTTTCTCTAGCGGTGATTTTCTGCCATCACAAACCCTTTCAGGTCATTATTTAATTTGTTCTATTCAATGTAAAAAGGTAACATAATGTTACATCTCCTATAAAATTGTGATAATTAATTTTTATGTGACCTTTAAACTTAAAAAAAAAAAAAAAGAGAGTTTCTGCATGAGATCCTTACCCTTCTCCTTCCTGCTCCATGAAAACCTCATCTCCATCATCTGCGGCAGCAGCCATCGCAGTTGAGGCAGTTACCATGGGAACTGACTGGGAGGCCAGGTTGTCGCCACTGTCAGAGGGCATATTCTCTGTAAAGACCGTCACTGAGGGAAACAGAGTCTTAGCAATCAGGAGTATCCTAAAGAAACAAACAAACACAAAGTAAGGTATGTGTTGACTCACCTGGTGCGGCCACCTGTAAAGGTGTGGTCGGGACACTCCTCCCCCCGCCATCTTCATCATGAGCAGCCAAGAAGAGAGGAGATTCATACATCCCCAAGCCTACATGTACAAAAGCATTATTTATAAAGCTTATGGTTGTAAAATCAGATGACATTGTCAGGAATCACTGGGTGAGTGTGGTTTGCACCTCCTTGAGACGCCAGCTGTCCGAGGTCCGAATGTGAAGCTGATGCCTGCTGCAGCAAATCCTCTGGAGGTCCAAACCTGAATCTGGTGGAGAGGCCTCCTACCTGTGGAGAACTGAGGAATGAAAGGCAGAGAACACAGTTAGCATTAGCAACTCTCACACTGTTGGAAAGGAAGGAGAACAAATGAGCTCAGCGCCTGCATAGGTTCCTTCATGAGAAGAACAGCATGTGTACGATTCTTACTGTATAGCCTCGGCAAAACCATCGGTGCGGTGTGGAACTACCAGAGTGGGAGTACTGGGAACCATTCTGTCATCGTCATCAAAGAACGGCTGTAGAAACACACAGACAAGCATCTTTACCTGCTTGATAAACTTCACATGAACTGCTCAGTCATAAGATTTTATCCTCTGACAGAACAAGTGATTCAGTTACAACAAAGTTCTGCCAAGAAGGTAAGAAGTTACAAGTCAGAGGGAAGTCCAACAAATCATCTGAAGAAGCTACTGATGTGTCATTTTTCTTACCATGGAGGCTAATCCAGGAGTTAGTTGAGGTCCACGACCCGATGATGGTCTACGAAGTTGAGAAGGTTGTCTCTAAAAAGAGAAGAAAAGCAGACATTTGTGTCACAAGACTGTAGATGTGTTTATTAAAAACTAAATTCATATCAGGAATCTCCAAAATTAACAACGTTGTGATTGCAGCAGTGCCAATTCTGGCAGCAATGTTTTCACTGTATTTTTATTTAAATGCAGTATAAACAATTGTTCTTTAACATTATAGCGGTGTAATATTCTAAAATAAAGCAGCTGCTTTGCAGAGTGAAAGTTAAACTCTTAGAAGTTTAAAATAGTTTTATCGTGTCATCGCAAATACTTGAGTACTTGGAAGACGATTTAAAACATTTGAAAGGCCAGAATGAGTTTTTACTCTTCCTTTTCAAAGAAATATCATGAAAAACAAGCACACCACTGACGCTGCATGCTCCAAACAAAATCTCTTGTTACACAAGTCTTTGTTAATATAGAATGAGTTTTTGGTTTTACCTGTGTGTGGGGGGGTCCCAGCTCAGGAGCCGGAGCTTGGATGAAGAGCCGAGGTGACGGCCTACGCGGCTGGGTGAGGCGGGGCATCAGGGAGGAGGAGCAGGGGGAGTGTGCAGTGGAGCAGGTTGGAGGGTGGTGGAGGTAATCCCTCGCAGATCCTAGATCTGTTCCACAACTGGTGCCTTCTCCTGAGGGAGACAGTGACTGGGTTAGGTGATGTCGCAGGTGTGCAGGAAGCGGTGCTGTGGTCTTTGGGCTTACCGGTCTGTGAGGGGTCAGCAGGGCGCTGGGAGCTGGAGGGGGCGCCACTCACATTCTCCTCAGCGTTGGAACCGCCTGAAGGAGCGGCTTCCTCTCTCTCATCTTCAGCCTCCTGACTCTCCTCGTTGTGCTCCTCTCCTCCTCTCATCCCGCTGTCAGCAGCTCCATCCTCATCTTCTTCGTCGTCTTCTTCCTAAGACAGTGATGAACAGCGAAAGTGTTTAGACGCATGTGTGCATCTAAAAAGAAAAACACTAATTCGTTAGAAAAGAAGACAAACCTGCTCTCCTTCTACTTCCTCCTCATCCTCTTCTTCGTCTTCATCATCTTCTTCCACTCTCTGGTCCCCCTCTTTGCTCTCCCTGCTCTCGCTGTCGGTGTCGATCACGATGACGTCTCGAATTAAAGCCGAGCCCTGGGAGCCCTGGTCAGACGGGACAGACTGGGAAACTCCTTCGTCCTCCTCAGAAAACTCCTGGAAGCCTTCCTCTGGGAGCTCCTGCAGCGCAAACATGAACAAATTAAAACACAGTAATATATATAGATACAACTTTGCAGTCCTGCATGTAACAAAAGTGGAAGCTTGGACTTTCTGTTTCAAGCTTTATTGCTTCTTGAGACATTTTCAATCAGGTTCGTAGTATTTGATTTTTCTTTGGTGCACATTTTCCCCCATGAGTGTGATGTCACAGTTGTGTTTACTAAATCAGTGTATTATTTAAATGCGAAAATTTATCTGTCCAAAAAAAAAAATTAAACAGAAATACAACCTTAATGTAAAGTATGTGTAATACCTGCTAACAGGTTGTTATTTCGGAACGGTACTCTTCATCTGATAATGAACTTCATCAGGATGCATCTAAGTTTTGAATATGACAAGTAGATGCTGTAGCAAAAATAAAAAGAACATCTACAAAACGCACTATTTACAGAGGTCCTATTTGATGCAGGGTTTCCCCCAGTGTATCATAAGCCTGGCGGGCCACCAGGCTTTAACTGTGCCCCCACCAGGCTTAGAATTGTTTATTTTTAAGTCTTTTTAAAATGTTTGCATTTTTTTAAGACTTTATAGTTGATTTTCAAGTATTAATCTTCCAATCTTTCAGTAACACATAATTATCAAGTGATATTTTCAAATTTCCTGTCGACTTTAAACATTTTTTTAACTTAAAAACACAACAGACTGCTGGATGAATGAAAACTTGCCCTGCCAAGTTTTCTGGGGGAAACCTTGTGATGTACTGATTCTCTTTTTTACTACCATGTGGAGTTACACTATCTATTTTATAGAGAACAGTTTTGCTTCATTTCTCTCTAGGAACCGACCCGACTGTCATCAGGTGAAACCTGCTGCTCTCCCATGTCCCCCAGCTCTCCTTCCAGCTCTTCATCGCCCTCCATCTGCAACAAGGCAAATTACACAGACCTCATCTTTGTGCAGAAAATCTCATTTTTAAAGGAACTGCAAAACTGTTTTTATTAATACATAAACTATCTTTAGCAAAGGCAGAAAAGAAGAGAGGACTGAAATAATGACATTTTAGTCTCCATTTGATCTTTAATGATCAAAGCATAAGGAACAGTTTGCCAAACCATCGCCTTCATTGAAGTTTTGAATTCAGACTTTCTGCAATTGTAGTTTTATACCAGACAACCAACTTTTCATAGAGATGATAATGAATTTTTCAGTCCAATAGAAGTTTCAACATGCGACAGAAATGGCTATAGAACTAAGTGAAAACATCGCAAGACATAAAAACTAAAATGAATAAAGTGTTTACATTATTGACTTATTTAAGACTGTGGATGTTTTCCTTTACCTGCAAAGCGATTGTTGGTCGTAGTCGTAGTTTTTTAGAGTCCGGAGGTGTTTGGGAACTCTCAGGTCGACTTTCCTCTTCCTCCTCTTCGGTTTCTCTGCTTCGCTTTGAAACAGTTTTTGCTACACCAAACAAAAATGTGAACATCAGCTTATCCACTAAAATCAAACATTTGTGTTTCTGCTTGTGTGTTTTATGGTAATGTCTCCAGCTTCAGGGTTAATTGCATCTGAAGGCGATGCTGTTGATCACCTGTTGAAGGCATGCAGGAGGAGGATGAGGAGGGTGTGGATGGACATTCTGCCTCTATGCTAGAGCCTGCGTCCTGATTGGCTGCCTGCTGCTGGGTGGGCTGAACAAAGGCCGTGGCCTGAGTGCTGGTTGGCTGAGTTAAGGAGGCCAGAGGATTCATGAGGGAAGAGCTGGTGGAGTGAACAGGAGCTCCTGTAGAGATGAGAGCTGTAGAGAGAAACACATTTTACTCTAAAGTTACATTTGAGTTGTTCATTTTGACTTTATCTTAAAAGTTTCTGCGTTTTTACCTTCCTGACTCTCCGTCTGGGTAGTGGGCATCACTGTGGCAGTGGGTGTTGGGATGGAGACAGGTGCCGGTGTAACCATGGGCCTGATGCTAGCGCGAGGAGTGGCCTTGCTGCCGGTGGACGGACTCGGCTTGTTGCTGGGTGACTGAGTGCTTGGAGTGGGCCGAATGTTGGCGGTGGGCGGCTCATTGGTGCTCAGGCTGATCAAGGAAAAATGAACATTAAGACAATCAATTTGATTCAGACAAAAAGAAACTGACTTTTTCTAGATCACAGTTGTCAAACTCAAGGCTCAGAAACGAAATCTGGTCCGCCGTAGCTTTTTATGTGGCTCTCTAGACTCCAAATTACATCAATATGTCCTTCCAGTTTTTCACAATTCTGCAACAAATCCTCACATTCTTTCTGATTTTACTCCAAATTTTCTCAAAATTGGTCAAAAACATTGAGTTTTAGTGACTGCTGCCTCAGCCTTACTTGATGTTACGTTATATTTCGTAATTGATATGTAATAAACAGTCAGAATTAACATCACACAATTATTTCAAAATTATCACCACAACATCTCTGATTTTGACTGCAAAAAAAAACACTAAAACAATCCTGGAGGAACAGCCATCTCTTGATATTTTAACAGCAATGAGTTGACAGCCCTGTTCTAGATTATTTCTCATCCATCCCAGAAAAATAACATGTTAATGAATCCAGATGGATTGCTGGATTCCATCTGAATCCAGAAGAATCCAGATGGATTCATTAATATGAATCCATTTGGGGTTGGATCCTGCATGGAAAAACAAGACGTTCAAAACAAAAGTAAAGTCCTTGTTACCTTCCTCTGTCTTGAGCAGGACTCTTCAAAGAAATTTGTCTCTGGTCTGAAGATCTGGACTGATCCAACTGTTAGAGGTAAAATTAACAACAAAAAAGCAAAACATGTCAATAAATGTATGGAAGAATTTGTTGATTTTAGCATGTAAAACAATATATATACATATATATTAGCTATGTTTACTGGACTATAAATTGTTCCAGAAATTATTGCGATAAACAACAACGTAACTGTTTAGAGACTTTTTTCAAGTAATGCATCGATAACGTCATAATAAAGACAAAGACTAAAACTCCACACTAGAACTGGAAGATATTTTAAATATCCTTTTAATAATACACAACAACCAGAAAGAATAAATAAAAGTGAAATAAAAACCGCTGCCTTTGGACATGTGGTCCATGATGTACCTTGACTCCGCCCTGGTCCTGAGTTTCCTCTCTCCCATCAGCTTGTGCCTCTCTCAGTTCTCTCAGCTCTCTGTCCATTCGAAGAAGTCTTCCTTCGTACTGAGACTTGAGGGCGTTCATCCTGACCTCCAGCTCCTCTTTGCTCTGCTTCAGCTCCTCGTTCTCCTGACTGAGCTGCTCTTTGGCACCTGCAGGTGAAAGGTCCAGACGCTCAACACAGGAAACTAAACTTCGAGAACAATGAAACAACTACATGCAGTTAGTTATATCGTCCACATATTTTTAGGTCCAACTTACTGTTTACTTGGCCGATTTTTAATTTGGCTCCAAGAATGGCCTTCTTGGTCTTCTCCTCTTTCTCAGCCATCTGCAGTTTGAGCTGATCTTCTCTGTTCTTACTCTCAGAAAGCTGCAGGAAAACGGATTAAAAAAAGATTCAAACATAAATACAACTATAGTTTTTTACTTATGTCTTCATAAAAGTGCAGAAGAAACCAATCAAGATTGGATTGCATAATATTTAAAGCGAGCACCTCCTGTCTGAGTTTGGTCAGCTCATCATGCAGCGTCTGACTGAAATCTCCAGCAGCTGTGGAGTCATTGACTTGGGTAGACTGGGAACTCTGGTTGGCCAGTGCTGCTTGGCTAGCTTCATGAGCATGTTTAGCTTCAGTTAGCTGCTCCTGCAGCTTCATAATCTCCGCTTCTCGCTCAGAAACAGTCTTAAAACACAAAAAAGGTACAAAAATAAATAAATACAATATGTAAACTGGATCTAGCAGGTAGACACTCCTAACGCAAGTTTAACGGAGTTATGAAACATTGCCCATTTACACATTTCGTTAAATATTTTGTGCAATCAGAAGCAGCAAACTGATTTAGATTTTCTCCCTAACCTTCTGCAGGTTGTCCAGTTGGCTTTGAAGCTCAGTCACCTATTGGAGGACATCAGATGAAGAAGAAAAATGATCAGATGCCTTTTAAAAAAAGAAACGATGTGTTTAGAAAACGTTAACGCCGTCTCACCTTGTTTTCGGCTCGAGTCTGAGAGGTCTTCAGGTTGCTGACCTCCTGAATGTGGTTCTGCTGGAGCTCCTTCTCTTTACCAGCGCTCTGCTGGATGGACTCCTTAGCCTGCTGAAGCTCCTCCTGCATCTGCTGCATCTGCTTCTGCCGGGCCTGGGCCAGAGACTGGACCGACTTTAGCTTAATCTGCGTCTGTAATCAGGAGAGAAGGATATGCTGTGTTAAAGGCATAAATACAATTAGATAACATAAGCAGAGAAACGTTTTGTTTACTTCACTAAACAGAGCAAAATGCTGGAACAGTTTTAATCTCACCTGCTGGAGTTGGTTCTTTAATTGGGCCAGCTGGCTCTGATTCTGCTGCAGCTGGGTCTGGGCCTAAAACGGTAAGAAAAATAGAAGAAAAATTATTTTGGGCAGCTTATTTGCATTAAAATTAGAGATAACAGCTAAAATCAAAAGACTCATTTCACAGGGAAACAAAAAAAAAAAAAAAACTTAAATTATTTTCAGTGGCACACAAGCTCCTTCCAGCTGCAAGCAAAGCTTTTATTTGCACCAGAGTGCAGAAGAAATTTATTTACTCAGGTTTATAACAGAACGGCAGAATCAGAAAATGCATTTATTTAAATAATAAACACAATTGAAAATAGAGGCAACAGGAGAATACTATTACCTGTTTTATGGATTCAAGTAGGAAAAAAAAAAAGCCTTCAGCAATGTGTGCCCTTCCATAAAAAAAATCTCTGCAGCAGTTTTATGTCCTTTTAAACACATTGGCACATTCAAAATAAATACTTGACGGAAACATCTAAAAATTATACGGAATTAGCCAAAAAAAGGAAAATAGGATTTTTCTTGTGGATATGGCTTGACAAGGAAAACGAGCAGGTTCACCTTTAACGCTCATGCACTTATGAGTCCTTTGCTGAAACTGCGTCAGCACACATCCGCTTTAGCTACATCTTGTGGTTTAGCTCTTTGAAGCCAAAGTGATCCCAAACAGGCGACTCTAAATATTTTGGCAACTAATTCCTCAATTTTATTTTGTCCTAAATTGTCAAATCAGTCTTTGTATGTTTACAAAGACCCAACATCTCCTGAACGAATACATTTGGCATTACATTACAGGCTTTTCTTGTTGCCAGGAAACAGTGCTAACCACTGGAGCACTGTGGGAAGCAAAATAATACAAACAAGCCCTAAAGCATCTTTGTGTGTGTGTGTGTCACCTGTGTCAGCTCGTTCTGGCTCTGTGTGATCTGGGTTTGGAGCTCCTCAAGCTTTTCTTTGCTCTGCTGATGTTCCTTCTGAGCCGCCTCCAAGTCCTGCTGAGACTTCTGAGCCTGATGGGGAGGAAAACAAAAAAAGGTCCCTGTGCTTTACCCAAAATCATTTCTTAAATATAATTACACAAACATGATGTGGTGCAAAACTAAATAGTTGTAAATTAGTATATTTTACAGAGAACTTGCATCTATAAAATGTCAGTTTTGTTTGCTAATCATATTTATTGATACTAATAAAGTCTGAATAACATTCACAGCAGTTTGGGGGATAAAAAGACTAAATTTTACACATAAGTTATAACCCTTCTTTCTCAAACCCTTTGTCTAAATGAGCTAAAAATGACATTTTAACTCAGCAGACCATGCATCCACTTTTTAACATACTTGGTCCTGGAACATCCAAAAGCAGGAATGCCTACTACTTACAAAATTAACCAGTAGTCTAATTGTTTTCCTAATGATGCTCCCTCTTTCACAAACTCTTAAATTACATCCATCTTCTGATCTCACCTCCGCCTGCCTCTTCTGAGCTTCCTCCTTCAGAGTATGTAGTTCATCCTTCTTCAGGTCGTCCTTTCCAGACGTTTCCCCGGCCGCCTGGAACCCAAACTAATTATTAATTAGGTCTGTAACGTCACAAAGCTTTGTGACTTAGATCAAAGATTAAACAGAAATAAAGAGAAGAACAATTAAAAGTCTCAATAAAGTTACATTACACTGCTTTAGAGAGCTGTTACTCCCCAACTAGAACCCAAAGCCACAAAATTAAGAATGTAAGAGCACATGAAAGTTCGGTAGACGTAATCTAAACTGAATAACATAAATGCATATTTTTAACTCCACTACTGGTTAAAATTGAACTAGACATTTAGAACTACATTCAGATTTTTGTATAGAAACAAAGTAAAAAGTGAAGCTGTGACAGATGTGAAACAGTTTCTAAAGACTGAAATGAATCAATTTTCATTATTAATCCGTCACACAAGCACCAATATTAGTGGAAATAAGCATCTAAATAGGTTTTATATCTCTGTACTGATTAATATCAGACTATCAATCTTTCTTTGACCAAAGTGCTTCCAGGATCTTTGTCCTACCTTATCATTCTGGGCTTTCAGCTCCTCGTACTGCGTCTTGTAGCGGCGTCCGATCTTCTTCACCTGAGTGATGGTCCTATTCTTCTCCAGAATTTCATTGTTTTTAGTTTCCAGGTCTTTCTTAAGAGAGTCTTTTTCCGATGTCAAGCGGACCACAGAGTCTTTGAGACCTTGAAGCTGCGCCTGAGCGGAATTGCTGCTGGCGTTGGATCTAAATCACCAAACAGAATCAGAGTAGCAAAAATAAAAACGTGTGCCTCTTTGTATTCCTGCTGCAGTTTGAGTGCAGCGCCACAAAGCGCGGTGGTGAGGCGTGTTGTACCTGGCCAGCTCAGTCCTAAGCTTCGCCGCCTCTTCAATTAGCTGTGCTATGCGTTTCTGTTGCGCCTCCTTTTCAGCTGTGATCTTCTGTTTTTCCTCAGCGTCTCCCTCTTTTTGTTGGCTGACCAGGTGCTGTGGACACAAAGACTGAAATTTACTCAAACTGAAAAAAATTAAGAGAGAGACAGCAGCACAATGCACCATTACAAGTGAAAAAACACCACAGATATATATGTGTAAAGACAATAATAATTGTCCATTCGCACAGATTTCTAAGTGGCAACGAAAGAGAAACCTTGTTATCTGATAAATCTTTGAGTTGACCTGATTTTCTACTCTGCTGCACACACATTTTCAGAGTTTTTAGCCTTTTTTAGCTTATTTTTAAACCACAAGTAAAAAAAAAAACAGTTCAATAAGAATTTACTGCATGAAGTAAGGATGAAAGTGTCGATGCAGTGCAAGTGTTGGACCTTTGATGGACATTTGAAAATGCAGTCAGACTTGTTTGCCATTTGAAGATGGATTCAACTCTAGAACATCCTAAGATTTTCCACATTATAACACAAAGTCTATTCTACAACTGAGACCTGAATCACTGCTGATAAAACACCAAAAGAGCAACTGTTCTCTTCTTACTTGAACTTTAACCTTCCAGCGTTTGAGGTCGTCCTCCAGCAGCCTCTTATCAGCCTGCAGGGAGCCATTTTTCTCCGACAGTATAGACAGAGAGTTATGCAGGGGGGCGATGTCTGACTGTAGCTTTGTTACCTTGAAGGAACAAAGCATTTATGATCACTGACGCACCATCTTAAATGTCTTCAGTTAAACATTTGTAGTGTAACATTTTAGTACAACTGAAATACCAATAATACTCTTAAAAAATGTAATAGAAAAGTTAACCGTGGACAACCGGAAGCAGCAAGAGACAGTTTGAAAGTTAGTGCTTGGTTCTTACTTTAGCCTGAGCCTGCTGCAGCTCCAGTTCCAGCTTATCTCTGTCCAGTTTCAGCATCCTGTTGTTTTCTTGCAGAGCGCTGATGCTCTCCATCTTCTTCAGCTGTTCCTGCTGCTCACACAGAGTCTTGCTGGTCAACTGGGGAAAGTTTAGACCACCAGACATTTGTCATTACTATTTATTCCTTTTTGTGAAAGGCATTTCTGCATTTGTCAAAGGTAAGACGGTAGGATAACTGGAGTCAGTCTCGTACTTGCATCCTTTCTCTCTCGGCATTTAGAGCTTCTTGCAGCTCCTTCAGTTCTCTGTCTTTGTGCTCGACTTGCTGTTTGTAGCGAAGAGCCTCTCCTTCAGACGCCTCGCATTGAGCAACAGCAATCTCCTTCTCGCGACGCACAAACCTGAACAACACGCCAACAGACTGAACTCAACAGGCTTTACCTTGGCACAAAGTAAAACAGTCGTTAAAGCTTTGCTCTTCCACTTCGTCAATTGACCGGGAAAACAGTTAACATCCCAGAAATCTGGACTGAAATTTAAATTTCATAAACCAGAGTTTATGATTCATAATACCTCCTTTCAATTCCCAAAATATACAAAAACCAGCTCTTTGTTTGGCATCCAATCCAAACCCTGGTTCAACAACCTTGGATTCAAAACCGAGAAGTAAAAGGAACTTGAGGATAAAAATAAAAAAAAAAACAACCTAAAATCCACTGGATCACATATTAACCTCAACTGTGCTAAAGATCAAAGAGTAAATATTCTCCAAAAGTCTATTCTTTTTAAGAAGTTGCATAATTATTTGGCAATGCTTGTTTTAAAGCAGACGCAGTGACCCCAGCGGTGGCAGAGGTCTCACCTCAGGATTTCCAGAATCTGTTCAGTGGTTTTTCCATCCTCACTAAATGAAAGGTCCAGCTGCTGCTGCTGCTGCTGCTGCTGGCGACTCCTGGTAGCCATTTCATCCATCTGCTGGAGCAGGAGAGTATTTTGTTTTCCCAGTTCCTCAAAGCGAGATTTCATACTGGACAGCTCTTCCTGCAAAAGAGTGGAAGCAAATTTGTTTCAACCAATCAAAGACTAATGTAATATACATCTTTCAGAGTAAAAACAAATCAAAGACCTTTGCGATGGTCGTACCTTTAGTCGCTTCTCCGTTGTAATCCAGACATTAGTTTTGACTTGTAGGAGGGACATAGCTTTCTTCAGTTCTTCTTCAATGTCCCTCTTGCGCGCCGTTTCCTGCTGGGAAGTTTTCTTCAGCTGCTGCAGCGCCTCCACATCGGCAGCATGAAGCATCAGCTCTCTTTCGTACTTGGCCTGCGCCTCGCCAGCTAGCTTAGTCTGAGGGTAGAACAGGGCTTAAGTAAAGCCTGATGTCTAGACAGACCAAGCTATATTTTTAAGAAGCTGTTTCTTTAAAATGGACCTGCAGCACGCTGTTCTGTGTGGCTTTCTGTTCCTGTGTGACGGCGGCAGCAGCTCTCTCCAGGGCGTCCTGCTGTTCTACCTGACTGGCCTTCAGGCTGCGCTGCAGCTCCAACACCTCAAGAAACAAATCAGGTTTAGACTCACTGCGAATAAATCGTCTAGAAAATACATAAAACAACGTTCATCAAATAAATACCCAACTAATCTATTAAAAGTGCTCTTATTAATTTAAATGAGGTTCGATATTTTAAGGGTGCATTCACACCAGCCTTGTTTAGTCTGCTTTAATCCAACTCTACTTCATTTGTCTAGAAAGTCCGGTTTGTTTGGCGAGGTGCGAATGTGCAGTCAAACTCTGGCGCTGACCAAAAAAGCAAACTCTGTTCCACCTACAAACCTCGATCTTGGTTCAGTTGAAGTGAACTCTGGTCCAGTTCAAATTCAAATGTGAACACATGTCTTACTTGTTTCTCCACTGCATCCACAGCCTTCTTCTTCTCCTCCAGCTCCTGCTGCTTCAGCTTCTCCACCTCTAGCATCTTCTTCTCCAGCTGCTTCTGCACATCCTCTGACTGCTTCAGTCGGACCTCCAGAGGAAAGCGCAACTGAAGAAGAGACAGAAACATTGAGTATGCTTGTGTTTACTTTACATTCAGCCAACTTGGGATGATTGTGTAGCTTACCTCCTTTTCTTTCTTCAAGCTGTCCTCCAGAGTTAGAACTACAGATCGGTACTGTTCAACCGTGGCATTAGCATTCTTCAGCTGCTCCACCAGCTCAGCGTTTTGTTCCTCAGCACTTCGTAGTTGAGCCTTCAGTTCTGAAAGCTCCTGCTCCGATTGGCTGGGCTGCGGAGAGGCTGCTGGGACTGGGGAGTGTACTGTGGGAGACGAGCAGAGCATTGTAATCAACGAAACTCAAAAGTTTGTCTCTTAAGTGCTCGATGTGTGCAAACATCTGCACCTCTGAGTGGAGCCCGCAGGGCACCAGATCTGATAATCGGGGCGGTTGTGATGCTGGAGGCGGTAGCGGCTTCAGAGGAAGACGCAGACACCAGCTGAGCTTTCAGCGCAGCCACCTGCTGCTCAGAGCCACGCAGCAGTTCCTTGGTCTTCTGCAGCAAGATGTTTTGTGTCTCCAGCTGCTTTTTTGCTTCTAATAACTGGGCCTAGAATCCAGGAGGAAGGAACAGATTAAAAACATTTACAGTAAATAGTACTTGAACATCTAGCTATGCTGTGCTTAAGAATCCTTAACTATGTCAAGAAAGAGAGAAACATTTTATATACATCCATGGTTCGTCCGAGGCCATGTCTCTGAGCAACTTCCTCCCCCAGCTTGGCCTTTAGTGAGGCCAGTTCAGCCTCCAGCTGCTCTATTTTGTTGTTAAGTCGCTGGCGAGTCTCTGTCTCTGTTCGCTCCATGGCCAACTGGAGAAAAATAAAGACAAATTTGACGATTCATAAGAAAATGCACGTATATTTATCAGAACAGAATTTATTGAGTTGAACATAGTAATTAATTTTAAACAGTTGCCAAAAAGCCTTCAGTGGCAACTGCTAGTAAAACAAGAAGAGAGGAAACCAAAACGATCCAGTTTGGTTCGATACCTGTATGGTCTTCAGGTTGATCAGCAGAAGGTTCTGGTTGCGTTGCTCAGCCAGAACAGATTCCTTCTCTTTATCGAGCCGACACTCTGCCTGACGCAACATGTCTCTCTCTTTAGTCAGGTTCTCCACTCGCACCTACAGGATGGGAAGAGAAAACACAGTCTTTGTTAGTGGTTCATAAACTGATGACGTAAAAAAATTAATCCAGAATTTCTATGTTACCAGACTTACTGATATAAACTCAATCTGGCAACGAAATATGGCAAAACTCTTTTCAAGAGTTTAAGAAAATGCGACCACTTAATGTTGCACAAAAAGTAAACTGGTAAACATAAAGTTTCATTAAACTAGAAAATAGCCATCTGTATTTTCTGAAAGCTAATGCAAAGTCAGATGAGAGAAAAAGTAAAATATGTACAATGATAAAGATTAGAAAAGATAGTGAACTATTGATAGGTCAGAGGAGACCCATAAAAAATAAAGTCTCTACTGTTATATTTTCTTTAGTGTGGCTTTTATGTTATGAATTCATACATATGAAGATTAGGTGAATCTTTTTGAACAAGACAAAGCTACCAAGATAACATCGATATATATTAACCTCAAATCAAGTGTTGGAAAAAGCTCATCTGATCAATGGTTATTGTCTTGCAGTGTTAATATATCAATACAACAAAATAGCATTTTCACCCAGTAGTGAAAGGTCCAATACAATCTGATGTTTAAACTTAATATCCCCAATATTCTTCTTCTCCCTCACCTGTTCCAGTGCCAGTTTTTCATTGGCCTTCCTCAGGTCCTGCACCATCGTGTGGATGTTGTGCTCGTGCCGCTGAGCTGTGGCAGCCATTGTTTGATTACTCTTCTGTAGTGCATTGATCTCTCTGCGGTAAGCTGACACAGTTTCCTGAAGTATCTCGTACCTGGACAAATTAGATGCACACATATTTTAGGAGGGGAAGACGGAAACCGGATTGTTTTTGTTGCTTACTTTAAAAAAAAAAACAAACCTCTTGTTACTAAAGTCCAGCTGAGAAGTGAGTTTTGCGTGGCTGGAGCGAAGCTCCGTCAGCTGTTTCTGCAATCGGTCATTAGTTTCGTTCAGCATCCGGTCATTCTCAGCCTTCTCCTTCTTATATAAGGTGAAAGCGTCGTTGAGCTGGAAGCGAACAGATTTACTTTTAGAGCGGCGACTGTAAGGAGACTTCCACAATCCATTCACTGTGTTAGAATAAAATGAGGGAAATAACCAAGCCTCGTGAAAGTGCGAACCTGTTTTAGAGCAGCTTTGGTGTGAGCAGTCTGGCTGGACTCTGCTGCAGCGGCTCTCTGAGGAGTGGAGCGAGTAGCTGGGGCGGAAGGACGGAGAATCAACTCCTGACCTGTCAACAAAAACAAGAAATTATGACCTCATTCTGTTAATTAGAAGCTCCCGGTTGCATATTTCATGTAATCCGAGTAAGGTTTAAGTTGTAAATTTGCCCTCTCTACATTTCCTTATTCATGTTTTTATCATTTTTATTTTTCTGCGACTACATGCTTCCATTTGTCTGTCCCTTTGTTGGTGCAATACGTCTCTTCATGGAGGGACAGTAATGTCTATCAGAGCTCTGGTGTCACCTTGAGGAGGCAAGCTGAAGCCAGTGCTCTGAGTCAGCAGAGCCTTGAACATGTCTCTCTGCCTAGCATTGGAGTCGGACAGCTGCTTCTGCTGGTTCCTCTGCTCTCTCAGCTGCTCCACCTCCTTCTGTAGCTTATCCACCACAGACTCCAGCTCCGTTGTGCTACAACCAGAGATAAAAGAAGCAAAACGAAGAGAAAAGGGCTTTTTCTTTTAGAACGTCTGTGAAACACTTCCAATAAGATAAAACCTAGTGACAGGATTTCTTACCGTGCGTTTGCCTCCCTGGACCGCTCCCTGCTCTTCTCCTCCTCCAGCTCCCGTAGTCGTCCCAGCAGGCTTTGGTTCTGTCTCTGGAGCTCCATCACGCTGCGGAACGACAGCTGGCTCGAGCTGTTCACCTCCGAGGTGCTGGAAATGTCGGAGGAGCTGCCGTCGTCCTTGGACACCCGATTGCCGCGCGCTTCTTCCAACTCGACCAGGAGATTGCACAGCTGGGCCAGGCAGGTTAACACATTAAACTCCAGATCTGGGCTGCTGATATGAATTCACACTGACTATCTTATACCTGTGCAGATGAATCCTCTAGTTGCCTCTCAGCCTTTAGTTTCTCTCTCTCCATGGCGTCGTAGCTCTGCTTAGCTTCATCTTTCTCTTTTTGCAGACTGTAGATCTCCTGGTGGTATAAACAGCTTTTCCATTTATGAAAGACATCATAAAGTGAATAAATCCATGCACAAAAACTTGACGCACCGTTCGAGCTTGTTCCAGTTTGTTGCATAGGGAAGCCAATGACCTCTGCATGCTCTCATACTCCTCTCTCTGTCGCTTGAGCACAGGAGCTTTGGTCTCCACCTCATGGATTATTTCATCCAGGACTTTGCTCACCCTCCTCGTCTCCTGCTTCTCAAGCTGCAGCTGCGTCTGACACTCTGCGTATGCATTATATAGCTAAGGGAAACGCAGAAGTGGAATGTTTTACTCAGAAGTGGTGTCTGAATATAAAAATTCAACTCCAAACTCCTCTCAGTGCTTGGAAATAAAGAAATGTACACCGTGTTCCAAATTACTATGCAAATTGTTTAAGATGTTTTTGATTGAAATAGCTTTTGATTTTAGTATATGTGACCAAATGGCCATTTGCAGTTCTTTATAATCCATAAAACGTTTAGAAAACCTGCTGTGCATAATAATTTGGAACAGTGCATTTTGAGTTTTTTTTATTTTTTTTATTTCTGCTCTCATTGGGAAGTTTGTTCAGTAAAATTTGATTTATACTGTAATGGTTCATGACTTGAAAATTATACCGACCATCATTTGCATTGACCATTAAGTCAAATCTAATAAAATATCACTTGCGTAATAATTTGGAATGTATGTTGATTTCTAGCCAAGCTAGAGCTGAAATAATTAATCGATTACTGAAATAATCGGAAGCTAATTTTGTAGGTGATAAACTAGAGCAGTAATTAAGTAAAACTGTACAAAATCAACTTCACTTAATTGGGTTTATTTCTTACATCGAAAAATTTCATGCCAGGCTTGACAATTGCAGCGATGGCAGCCGCTGATGGACACATGGAGTCCAGCTGTTCTTCTGTCAAAGACCCGCCTGCATGAGGAAAACACAGAAAATTAGGATTGCTACACTGCACCTTCAACAGAATGAAAACGGCCATCTGCAAAGTGTGCCAGTGAAAATTCATACAGCAGTTTTTTCCGGCAGCCTTCATCGTTGCATTTTCCAGCTCCTTCTCCATTTTCTTTATCTTCTCTCTAAGTTCTGCCTCAACTCGTATTTTCTGCTCTTCAGCATCTGAAGCTTTCTTCTCCAGACCCTTGTTAGCTGAAAAGTCGTAACATTGGTCAATCGCAGGTTATCAGAGATGAATGGCATATGGAAAGCTAAAGTAAAAACACTCAGAGGTTCTACCATCTCCTGTCTCTTTCACCAGCTTGCTGAGTTCCTCCACTGCTCTGCTCAGCTCCTGGTTCTTTGCCTCCATGTCAGTCGCTGCGCCCTGCAGAAGGCAACACCCCACATTGAGTTAGTTTTTTTTAATAATTAGTGCTCAGTAATCAAGAGCTGTAAGATTTAAGTGGTTCTGACCTTATAGAGTGATGACAACTTTACATGAGCGTTGAGCTCAATGCGGTATTTCTCCTCCATAGCAACCTGTTCATCCTTCGCCTTGTGAGACAGATGGAAAAAGACAGACCGTAATGGGGGGGATTTTTTTAAAATAAGTGTTTTATGTATATATACATATAGGACTAACACAAATTTATCACATTACCTGTTTCAGTTTGTTATTGAGGTCTTCAGCTCTTTTACTTTGGCTTTCGCTGAGTTCTTGCAGAGAGGTGAGCTGACTTTCAAGTCTGCTCACCTGTTGAAGAGAAATGTTGTAAGACATTAAGAAGCTAAGCAGGACAACAAAACCCAACCCTAACATTATCCCCAGGAGTGTTTAAATGTTTGCTACCTGCTCGTTGCTGCTCTGCAGACTGCCCTGCAGCTCCAGCATCTCCTTCCCCTTCTCTCTGTTGGTGTTCAGTAACTCCTCGGTTTTGGTCGACAGCTCTGCAGTTAACCAATCAACTTTCTTCTCCAGCAGCTCTTTCTCCTGCTCCATTCGTTTCTCTCGGTGCTACAATTAAAGTGATGTATTATTTTCTAGAAGGAAAACTGCCTCTTTGGCTTCGTAAACTGCCTGTAAAAGCGTCAACATCATTAAGCCATCGAGTGGATTTTATGTGACAGACCAGAATGAAGTAGTACATTATAAAGAACTGGAAGAAAAGCTATTAGACCTGCACAGAGGCTGTAGATGACTGTATTTCATCCAGCTTTAGCTGGAGCTCCATCTTTATTTTGTTGGTGTCGGTCAGTTTCTCATTCAGACGTTTCATGTCCTCTAAAAACACAAATGTCACAAATTTAGAAGAAATAAAGCAAGTCTTCTGCAGCTACAAACAAAAACCAGAGATGAGAAAACGTCTCTAAAAAATAATGAAAAACAAGCAGTATTACCACATCGTTTAGGTGTTCTGTAATGTTTCACAACGAGGACCTAAATAACAAAATTACCTGTCAGGTTCTCCACCTCCTGCATCCTTTTCTCCAGCAGCCGCTCCAGTTCTCTCTTCTCTGCCTCAATTTCATACTTTGCCTTGGTTTGCTGCAAAGAAAAAATACACAGATGCAGTACTATAACAGTGAAAAATCTCATCTGTTATTGTTTCAGCGATTAAAACAAACAATTTTTTACGACCTTATTGATCTAACAAAAAACTTAAAAACACACATTTAACACAATCATGTTTGTTTATAATGAAGCTTCATTTGACCAAATTCAAACATCTGACGTAAGTTCAAGTGTCACCTGACCATAAATGACTGTGTTTGACTGTACTTGCATAATGACCCACATTATCCATACACTGAATTTACCTTGTTTTTAAATAAATATTTATGTAATTGATTTCATTTTGGGTTTAAAACGGATATATTCTTGGAATAATTAATTTATACTGTCAAAAAGGTTAGAAAAGAAACTTAAAATAGAGATTAGAATAGATCACATAACTTTGAATGGAATAATAAATGATGTTAGTCATATTTAGGAGCAGATCTGTCACACCCAGCAAATTAACCAACCAGGGAGAGGAGAAATAATATTAGGTTTGGGAACTGCTAATTTCTTTTACCTGTTGTGGTCGTTTTTCTTCACTTTTCTCATCATCTATTCCTTTCAGAGAGCTCAGCTCTTCATCTGCACAAAGAAAAACATTCAGATCAAACATTTGGCAATGTAGGGAAACCGGTTTACTGCTTATATAATAAATACATGAGAACTCACTTAGTTTTTTATTCTCCTCTTTCAGGACCTGCAGGTCGTTTGTGGCAGAAAGGATCTGTTCTTGGCTCTCTGACAGTTGTTTCTCAAAGTCAAAGTATCGTTGCTCTGCAGGGACAAAATATTCAGTAGGTAAGAAGGGATACAAAAGAATATCAAAGTACATTTTTCTGGGGAAAAAAGGTTGACAAAGTGTGTAAATTTCTTAAAGCAATATTATTAGCACTTTAAATTTGTGACACTGTGAAAATAAATGTATTTGGCAGCTTCTGTCACAATTTAGTGACAGTTATTTTTAATCAACACATTATTTATTTTATTTTTTTAAAGGCATCCCCCGTGTTCTTTTTCTGTCTCTTGAGCGTGTATACTGTTAACGTGTTAAAAGATAGAAAAACTATTTCAGAATATTTAGCATTATTTTGTTATTTCGGCCTTCAAGCAGAAGATTCCTAAGCATCGGTGTAATCAGAAGGTTTTTCTGAGCCTGTGGAAATCCCTCTCCACAGGTTCTCTACCGCTGAACCTAGCTGTTAGCATGGCACCGCAGCGAGCACAGAAAGGTGGTTTTTATCCAAAAATGGATCAAACACGACATTAGTTTGTACACAAATAAAGACATTCTAGCACTCAAGAGCTGTCTATAACTAGTTTATTTCATTTTAACACTAATAACAGTGAATTATCACAGTGGCTAAGCGGATGTTACTCACCACTGTCTGCTTTGAACCGCTCATGCTGCGTCTTTAGCGCCTCGTTAGCATTCTGCAGGTCCGCTACAAACTTCTCCAGCTTGTTCTGGACGCCTTTCGGGAGTTTGTTCAACTCTGTCCGCTCTAGGACCTGTAGTAAGACGACCGCCATCTCCGCCAACCCCACCCCAAAAACGAAAGAAGTAACTGGACGCCAAAGTCCTTAACTGTAGTCCTGAAGTGTATTCTATCACCAAAACTGAAGAGTCCCGACGAAGGAAGTCTGAAGCTACGTTAATATATGATACAGGATATATAAAACTAAACTTTCAAAATAAAACTTTTTGTGTGAAATTAACGATTTTCCACTGGTAATAATCAGTACATGTGTTGACATCGACATTAATTTAGTTGAATAAAGTTGTTTATGCTTTAAAGTGTGACTTTTTAAGTCCACAACTACATCAGTCCTATCGGATAAAACAAAGCGTTTGAGTCTTATTTTGAAGATAATGTGGAAGTGTCACTTTAATTTTAGATCTAGCTTGACAAAATACTTTGACCCATTCATAACGATATAAATATGCGACGGATATGCGTCACAAAACAACTGTTGAATTTGTAGTTTTTTTTTTCCTCCTTTTACTTTGCTGACGAACCACAGCCAGCTGCCAGAAGTGATTATTGTAGCTTTCAGGTTTGTACACATTTACCCTTTGCGTCTGAGATCAATTTTATACATGGTGAGAAATGTATTGAACTGAAACCTGTGGGTTCTTTTTTATTTGTAATCAGGCTAAATCATTACATATAAATGTAGCAGGAACAACTGACTAGCTAGTCAGATACACAGCCAGGTTCTTATAATCGACGAACTTCAGTTTTGCTTCACGTAATTTAGTGACAAAAGGGTGGATTTTATTTCAAAATTAAACCTTTATCTTATTTATTGGTTTATGTGTCTATTTTAGTTCTTTTTCACTCCTCTACGTGTCTTTCACACTGCAAACCAACAAACATAAAATATTAAACCTCATAACTTTTACTTCTCTTTCTTTCACAGTATGGGTCGGAGCTACATTGTTGAAGATGATGTGGAGGGATATCTGTCCAGACTATGTTCACAGCCAGCAGGTCCAGTCACAGGTCTGCTTATTGGACAGGTGGGTCTTTGCACATGCACATACATTGCCCTTCTTCATACTTATTTTAAGATTTCTCAGTGCAGTTTTGTGGTAGGTCGGCACTGAAATGTGGATATTTGTGAAGTGGAGTAGTCTCTACCAGCTAAGCACATCTAGAAACTAAATATTTAAATATGAAAAAGACATTTTAAGATCTCCATAGAATCTCTGTTTGGTTTGAACTTTGACTGGGCCATTCTAACTCATAAATACAGCTTCCTTGGATGCTCTTGCTGTATGTCGATTGTTGGTGATCTGTGAGGATATGAACCTGATGGTTGAAGATAGAAACTGAAATGATTCAATGAAAATACAGAGTGGTGTCTGGGTGTCAAGGGGATATATTTTTAAATCTGTTTTAGACATAATGTCTTGTGTATATTTAAGATCTGTGCTTTAAAATTATTATTTATTGACATGGTTTAATGAGTTGTGAGCATGTCTTGTGTTTTGGTAAATGATATCAAGTCATGTTAAATGCTAAATGTTTCAGAGCACTGTCCAAAGGGAGTTTGTTGTTATGGCAACAAGGACACCCCAAAGCGATGAGTCTGCAGGTGGCGAGAAGCCGGTGGACAAAGATTGGGTGTCTGAGCACGCACGACAGGTAAGTAAAAAGATTCACACTCAGCTGCTCCCCTTGTAGATGTTTTTAAATATTTTACATGAAAGGAGTTAAAAAATGTGTTCATAAAAGTTCTAGAGGTATCACAATATGCAACATAAAAAAATCTGTGAATATTTGTCAGTGTCACCAGCTTTAAACAGCAAGACTTTGTTGATTGTTTCCAGGTATCCAGGATGCTGCCTGGAGGCCTGTCTGTGTTGGGAGTTTTTATAATCAGTGAGAGTGACGCCAAAGACACTCTAACCACGCTCCGACAGGTAATGGGACATAGTGCATATTTTAAGAACATGTGAAAATACCTGGAAATCTTCAACTTTATAGACCTGTAAGATATAACCTTATTAATCCTTTAATGTGGAAACTACAGCTGACATGTAAGCCCAAGAGTCTGAGAGCTCTCTGTGTGTCTTTGTTTGGATAGTTGGTGTTTTCGGTGGAGAACCTGATCTCCTCGGAGCGGCTCTGGACGCCTGCTGATGATGATGTAACAGACTGCGTCACGCTGCACATCAACCCCAAAACGAGGAAGTATCCTTTTTCCCACAGCCATGATGTTGTCTCTACCTCACACTGTGTGGTGGTCTCTCTTTAACCTCTACCATCAGAACTGTCTGCAGAACATTTGATGTCAAAGACTCCAAGGTTTGTGTGTATTTTGTCTTAAAATGCAGCCCCTTTGATCTGCAACTGTTTCAGTTAAAGCGGTGTGCTCTCCTTTTATAAATGTGTACGTTTCAATATGTAGTTAATGTTTAATGATACCTTAAAAAGTTCTTCTTTTTATGTTTAGCTTTAGTTCAGTTTAAATTTAATGCAGTGTAGTGGAATTGTAAATTATGCTCCGATGACCATAATTTATTTATACATTTTTTTGTTTGTTTCAGAGTGTGGCCAAACCAGCAGACTGGAAGTACCAGTCAGGTGTGTGTTCTTCCTGGGCTACGGTGTCCTGTTGCCTCAGTGTCGACCTGATGGTACCACTCCCAGAAAACATGGCCTTCACAAGAAACATGGATGATTGCCTTAAGGTATAAAAGACACCAACTCTGATTCATGAAACATTTCATAGAGCAGCTTGAGTGGAACTGGTTTTAGCTTCTTGTTTGTTTCAGGAGGAGCTGAAAGTTTGGGCACAGCAGATTGAAAGGGGCGTTTGTCTCATTGATGGAAAGAAGCTGCCAGATGACTCTGAGATCAAAACCGGACAGGTTGTGTGGAAAAACACTACAAGTTAATAAATCCACATGCACATGATAATAAAAACGGATTATTTGGATTTAATGGTGATTATCTTCACTGAAACTTTCAAGTTGATTTTAATCAAACTGCTATCAGTTTGATTAAACCTTTAGCTCTAACACCTGAAGTGTTCCCCAACATGCTTAAAAAATTTATGTTTTTTTAAAGTTATTTTCCATTTTTAATGCATTTTATACCTGGCTGTAAAAATAAAAAAGTAATGTAAAATTCCTGCCATATCTACCATTTGTTTTATAATAAGAACCTTCTAACAAGCAACCTATTCTAACCTGTTCTATGATGATTAATTAGAAATTAACACTCAGCAGAAAAAACTAGAACAGTAAACAAATCTCTGTGCAACTTTTGGCATGCATGATGTCAGATTATGTGTAAAAGAGAAAAGTGTATATATATACATCTATGTTTTTTATCTACTTTGTTTCCCTCTAGAAGAAGAATGTGAGACAGACCATCACAGCTCAGCTGCTCATCACACCGGTAAGACGCGCACAGCATCAGCCACATTTGTCCGTAGAGATGTCTAAAAAATTTTATAATAAAATTTTCTTATAATCTCCTAATGAAAAGTTTAGAAATTTTCCATTAAGTGCATTTATTTGTTGAAATTAATTAAGTAAAACTAAATGTTTTTTTTAATAGGAGTAAAAGTAATTTTACCATGTGTGATTCTTTAAATTAGTCAGTTATTTTTGTTAGGTTTAATCAAACTTTTTTTCTCTTTTTTAATTTTAAAAAAATTTTTTTTAATGAGTTTTAATTACTTTTTTTTTTTTTTTTTTTACAGTTTTACATTATTTCCAAGCATAGAAGCAAATGGGCGTTACACAGGAAAATCTACTCTTTTGCACTTTGCAAAAATGTTATGTTTTGGGTGAATAGAGATTCTGTGTAAAGTGATATTGGGTCCTTTACCTGAAGTTCCTCTGCGTTGCAGGACGTGCAGACGGCAGCAGATGTGGTCCAGCAGTGCGGAGGCTGCGTGTCGGTCAGAGGAGCGATCCACAGCAGAGCTTTCCTTCACAGCAACAAACCAAAAGCTAAACTGGCTGAGAAGGTGGTGCTTGTTACAAACTGACAAAATGCTTAATTTAAAATGATTTGTCGACTAGTTATAGTTAAAGTTTTTGTTATGAACAGCTGCTGAAGAGAGATATTGTTTCTACGGTGGCCACAAGAGTTCAGATGCTGCTGGAGGAGCCGCAGACACAAAATGAGGAGAACAAGTCCCGGAAACAGATGGGTATGAAGTCGAACTTCACATGGTGGATTCAGTTAGTTATGTGATTATTGCTGTTTGAGCTCAGGGTTGTGAGGGGGTTCAGAATTACCCGATTCCACCAAATCCAGTTGGTTTAATGGTTTTATTGAGACTTTGAGACTTTAATCCTGTGTTTTAAAAAGATGCACTGTTTTATTTAAAAGTTGTCATTTAAACACCTCTGGAAATTACCCTAAAATAGTGCTTGTTGGATTTAAAAGTACTGGTTTGGGGAGATTTTTAGCAAAGCTTAGATAAATATTTCAGAGTAACCATCATGACAAACACATTTTATAGTCTATCTTTAAATTTGAAGTTTTAATAACAGCTGTAGAATACATTTGGTGTATGGCAGGTTGTTAGACCAGAGATTAAACATACATTAAGTTATTAAAAGTTTTATGATCATTTTAAAAATCCCACATCACCTGAGGGCGTTGCAGTCGGGTTCCATTATCACAAAATCATAAAATTAAAAGAATGACAGATTATTGTTGTAAGAGATGTTTCTGCTCTTGTCTGTGGTGGTTTCAGAGCAGTTCTGCCTCCCTCGTCGTGTCTTCTGCCCAGTGAAATCCACCGGCCCGCTGAGTGTGTGTGACTACCAGTTTAGCGACGAAGGATTGTCAGAAATGACCGACCGGATCAAGGAGATGTTGGACATGGACGCAGCTGAGGAAGGCTTGGACGCCACTCAGGAAATAATTGCAGAAGTCATAGAGAGCGAGGCTACAGAAGGTACTAGCACCTCTGTGCTGTGATTTTGTTAAAAGGGTCTTTTTTATTTATTTTTCTTGAATCTTGCCTACAAGTATTCATATCACTACCCAAACGCAGTCTGCAAAAGACTGCTGCGATTTTACATTATTTATTTAGCAATAATTCATAACAAATGCTGCCTCAAAGCACTTGAATGACATGCAATCCAGTTTGGTTTTAGTATCAAACAACAGAGTCAAAATAAGTGCATTAGTAAAACAGCCAACAAGTTTCTATATAAAGATATTCAGCTGATTGCATCCAGTCATTAACTTACTGCAGTTCCTCATGCTGAGTCTGAGACCATTATAGTTTGCTATAATAAGCAAAATGTATTAAAGTAAAAAAGAAACTTCTTTTTAAGCACAAATCTGATCAAATAAATATCTCTCATTTTCTTGCTGAATAACTTAGGTGTGATGTAACCATGGCTGCTTGATTCATTACATTTTATTTGTGTGTTTCAAGAAGAATCAGCAGAAGAGAATGATATGCTGGATCCCTGGAGAAACAACTACATTGGTGAGGTTATTCTGCCTACATTAGACTGCAGCAGCTAATTCAAGTTATATATAGACAGAAAGTATTGGCCCCTTTACAGGTTTCTGCTGTTTTTACCCTGTTGTCTTGCTAACATGTTTTTATAATCTTTTCTTCAAAATGAGACAAAGGTAGCCTTAATAAACACAAAAAGCAGTTTTCAAATAATGATTTCATTTATTTATTAAGGGATAAAATCTAGTCTCTGTATTAAAACACACATAACCCCAACTGTTTGTTACACATTAATGCTCATTTATAGCATTTCAAACTGCACTGGGACACACTGAACTATCATTTCTTGAGCATCAGAACTCCCATCATCAAACTGCATATTAGCAGCAATAAAAACTCACACAAACAGGTCATTTATTTCTGTCATAAAAGACTAACGAGGTTTTATTGAGCTATTTTTTGTCAAATGCATCCTATACCAGATAAAACCAGTTTACTTCAACTGTATGCAGGAATATTAAAAACTGAAAATCCTTTAACAGTTTCTTTGTTTTAGAAATGGATTACTGAATTAACATTTCAAAATCCTCCTACTCTTTGTTTAGGTGTTGCCATGGCTACTGCTGTCGCCCTGCTGGCCTTGGCTGCATCAATTGTGTATCTCAGTGATGTCTGAGGCTCTGTCCAAACACTAAAATGGAGCATTTTGTGTCAAACACTTCTGGAAAATCTCTGAGTGAATCAGAAAGCAGAAGAAGGCTTCCCAGAGTAGATGGCGACGTTACCCGTGAACAGTTATGTGAACAGTTCTTGTTGAAATTGAACTTGTTTTCTTTGTGATGCATTACATCCTATTTGGGGAAAAAAGGAGAGGCTTGTTGTTAAACACTTCAAAATAGCACTTGTTCAGTTGCTAACCGTGGTGTAAAAAGTGTTTTTCTATTTTCTCAAACAGTGTTAAATAAAACTAAATATTTACAGAAATGCCTACATCTGTGTCTCGAGTTTTTCACTTTACTACATAAAAGTGTTTTTTTGGAACCTCAAAACTGATATTATTAATAACAGTAGTAATTACTATTATTAATAATAGTGATAGATGTAAAATAGAATAGACACTGAAAATAAAAGGGTTATGAAGACTTTTGCAATGTATTGTAAGTGCAGGAGGGGTACAAGGGCACAATAGAGATGCAAGGCATTGTCGCCTTGCTGCTCTAAATTGCTCCTAGGTATTTGTTCTGTGTGTCTCTGTGGTATCTTTTAATAGACTGGTAACCTGTCCAGGCGTACCCAAACTTCTGAACCCTGACCCTACAAGGTGCAGGGGTGCAGGAGGAGACGACGTCTGTTTGGACATCTGTCGTCTGTCCAAACAGACGACAGATGGATGTAAGAGCAGGAGGGTCAGGACAGGGTTAAGTTCACATTTTTGCACAGCATGTGAAAGCAGGAAAAGTACATGCAGGGCTCAACTCTCCCTTAAGAGGAGGAGCCTGAAGCCGACATTTTGCCCCAATTGTTGTTTGCATGTCCAGTGCCCAAGTGCATAGCACAGAGAAATGTTCACCCAGCTCTGCTGAACTTTGACCCTCTTTGAGCGATAACATCCCCATTTGTTGGGTTTTCCTTATCAGCTAAGCAACCTTGGCATTTGTGACTGCTCTCCAACCTCTCTGTTGGGAAGGGAGTGGGCCGGTGGACCTCCTGTGAGAGTCTCAATTGTGAGCTTGTCAGTCCCGGACGGAGCTTCGGACGGCTAATTCACAGCTAAAAACCCAGAATATTCAGGAGATCAGCTTAAAGCAAAACAAGAAGATGAACAGAAACATCAGGTTGAGTAAAGATCTTCCAGACATTGAGGTGACTTGTTGCATACACTTTTTGTTTGTATTGCTATTAAAATCAGTAAAGTTTTGATTAGCTGTCCATATTATAATGTATCCATTGCACATAGTGTGAATTATGGTTTCAGGCTGCATATTTACTGTTATTAAGCAAGAACAATGTTTCTCAAGCCTTAGCACCCCTATTAAAATTTTGGGGGATTTGAGGTGTGAGAATATTGAGGCCATAATAAATAATTAAGAATTTTTTTCAACATATAATGTGACATATCCGGACAATTTAAGTTGAAAAAAAAATTATTGAATGGGAAAAAAAGTTGCATTCATCTGATTGCATAAATTGGCATCTTTGAACTTGTTCTTTTTTGAGACACCTTTCAGTTAGTTTAGCCTTTTGTCTCATTGTGTTTTCTCCTGCTGTCAATTGTTGTTTTTCTCCCCTGCTAGAATTGCCTCAGACTAATCCCATTATACAATAGTATCAGTCAGGAGAAGGGTACAAAATGTTCACAGCATTATTTAGACTTTGACTTAAGAAAGAGTCTTAAACTTACATAAAGTTTATGTAAGTCCTAAAATTAAGACTTACACTTATTTTGTAAAAAAAAAATAAAAAAAATACAATCCTTTAAATTTGAATTATTGTCTTATATAATTAACTACAAATAGAGATTTGTGAAATAGTCTCCAGCATTTATTATGAAGCTCAACAGGGAGTTATTTTGCATCCAACAAACCAGGGCAAGTACTCACCTCTTACGAAATCATTTTACCAAAAGGGCATTTTTTCTGGGCTTGTGCTTTTGAAATAACGCCACATTTAATCCTTTAAAGCTCTAGATTTTTATCCATTTGTAAATGGGAGCAGAACTCATTAATGGCTATTCAGAAAGCTTTCAAACCAAGAAATTAAACTAGTTAAAAAACCTTTTAGTTCAAAGGTTTTTGATTAATTAATTAAAGTTCAAAAATTAAATTTGAACTTTTTTAGTTCAATTTTTTAGTTCAAATTTTTAGTTCAAATTTAGAAGATTTTGCAGCTTTTAATCTGGAAACCTGAGATTTCCTTAATGCTCACACTCCCAGATAGCATGTGTAAAAAGACTAAAACTGGATTAAAGACATCAGTGTCTATAGTGAGACGATATTTATCACAAACTCTGAACATAATCATACTAACATGAATAAATCTTTTCGATTCACTTTATTTAGGCCATTTATTAAAACTACAGTCTTCAGCAGTTTTATCTTCTATCATAGCAGCAGGATGAACTGAGAGCCAAAAACCATACACGGTGGTTTTAACCTGAGAGAATGAACTTACGTACATTAGAAGCCATGTGATTAATGTACAAACTGAAGTCAAGTAGCACATGGTGGGGAGTGTGGAGCTAAGTGAGCACGTGAGCTGAAGGATGAACAGTTAACCATTAAAACCTGCATTTACACAGACAGTAAAGCAAACATTGAAGAGCTTCTTGGTAATGTTTGGATACCAGTGACTGGAGGAAAAGGTTTGTTGTAGCTATTCAGTGGATATAAGACTTATAGATTTTAAATTATAAATAACAAAAACAAAATATAAAAAAAATGCAATCTCCATTTCTACTAGAATGCATTGATGGAGCAATAGGTCACTTCTCTTTGGCATAGTGTCCTTGCAGTTCATCATTATCTCAGCACATTGAACCGGCCCTTCAATGAGCCTCTCTTCCAAGAATGTCCTTGTTTTTGTAGATTTTTTGTTTGTTTTTTTTTACCAGCAGATAACAGTCTGCTTTTCAGGAGGGTAATAATAACCAGAGGTTATTATAGGAATAGGAATATTTTGTTTACCAAAATAAATAAAAATAAAAATGTAATTAGTTATTTTTAGTAATATTATTGCATCGTTTTATGCGTCTTTATATTCGATTTTGGATTATAACAAACAAACAAACAACACCGTAACCTAAATTCCAACTCTTACACTAAAGCACTAAGATTTTTACCACAATGAACAGATTACAATAATAATGCCATCTGAATTGTCTTTTATTGGTCTAATGTAATATTCTGATATGTTAAATTATCCATCCATCCATTTTCTGTACACCCTTGTCCCTTAGTGGGGTCTGGAGGGTTATGTTAAACTATAATTAATAATATTAAAAGTTGTGTTTTCACTAAGAGAGAAATCTTTGCAATTAAAAATAAAGAATTGAAAACCGTGTCCTGTATGTAGTTAATTTTTATTATGTATTTTAAAAAATTAATTGTGTTACTGAAATTAAATTTTTCAATAGTATTCCAATTTATTGCACATAATTCTACTTTTTGATTGAACCTTTTTTGGGGGACTTTCAACTATAAAAGCAAGTCCAATCAGCCTGTACTAATAAACATATAGATGCAGATAAAAAAAGAATAAGCTAACTCTGTTAGAATCTGATAATCTAGAATAATTATTATTTTCTTCTTCTCAGAGCATCCTGGCTCTGAATCCTAGAGTGAAGAGCCATGCTCAGATCTTTTCTACAGCAAGCAAGAAGAAAGAGAAGAAACACTGGAAGAGAAACCCTGAAAGAAACTGTGATGTAAGAAACTCACACATGACTGACACGCATCGGTGATTTCAGTGTAATTAAATAGTTGGTGTGTTGCTCAACTCTGCTTGCTTCCAGTCTTGCATGAAGTTAGAAAACAACTTTGATGACATCAAGCACACAACTCTGAGCGAGAGAGGAGCTCTCCGGGAAGCACTGCGGTAAAAAGAAACAATGTTGTTTTCTTAAGCAAATTAATCCCAGGCACAGAAACAGCCATATTATACAACAGAAATAAACTTTCTGAGATTGAATCAGGCAATTTGGTTTTTATATGTAACAATAATTTGTTCTAGCAGAGAAGAAAAAACATTACTAAGGTTTTGCTTGATGCTGGCAGTGCCTCTCACTCATGCATAATGCAGAAGTTTGAAGTGCTTTTAAAACAAAACTCTGTTAGGAGAGATTTTAATTATAATTACGTGAAACGTGCAACTCTTCAAGCTCAAAAACAATAAATGCTTATTTTTCCAGTAAGACCTGAGTTGCCTCAGGTTCACTCATAACTTGAAAAACTAAAAGTGCATCAGATACTGATGACAAGCTGAACAAAGCCAGCAGAGAAAGTAAATGTTCTGCATGTTGGATGATCTGACATGTGAGCTTTTTTGTTGAGAGCATTTTCCAAAGAATGCTCTCAACAAAAGAGAGCATTCAGAGTCACTTAGATATTTACATTCTTTTTAATAGTTATTTTTATTAGTTATTTTATTTTTATTTTTCTCTGATGCTCTACTTATTTTTTTATCTTTCTTTTATTTTTAAGATACTTTAAATTGAGTTCACGAGAACTTTAAAAGCTTCTAAAAAGTCTTGTTTTCCTCCCAGAATTAAACAGTCTTTGGAATTTATTTTTTTCTATCCTGTTGTCAGTTTGTTGAATGATATTAATTTTGTTTCCTTTTTTACCAGTAAAAGTACTAATGAAGCTATGCTAATGATGATGCTTTTTTGTTGAACCTTTTGGTATCATATCATTAAAAACTTGAACTTTCAGATAGAAGCACTTCATTTAATTGAACCAAAATCTGTTTTCAGGTGTCTAAAATGTGCCGATGCTCCCTGTCAGAAGAGCTGCCCGACAAACCTGGACATCAAGTCATTTATAACAAGTATTTCCAACAAGGTATGGAAACAAACAATCAGATTCTTCTAGTCATAAAATTACAAGAAAATAAATAAAATAGTTAATGTGTCTGTGTAACAGAACTACTATGGGGCAGCGAGGGCCATCCTCTCTGACAACCCTCTGGGGCTAACCTGTGGGATGGTTTGTCCCACATCAGAGCTGTGTGTCGGGGGCTGCAACCTGTACGCCTCTGAAGAAGGACCCATCAACATCGGAGGGCTGCAGCAGTTTGCTATGGAGGTACAAATATCCTCTGCTCCAGAAAAAAACCCACTAAGAATCATCAGCTGTAGCGACCAGCTGCTTGACATCAGCTCGATTTATATATCAGGACATTTTATTCTTGCTCCTTTATTGACATTGCTCAATTGTAACCATACTCAGTTATATTAGCAAGCAGGAAATAATGCAAGCTTTTAAAGGTGTGAACACAAATGTGGACTGTCTTTGTGTCTCTGTACAGGTGTTCAGTAAAATGGGCATCCCGCAAATCAGGAACCCTGAACTCCCACCAGCCAATGAGATGGCAGAGTCCTTCCACGCCCCTATTGCTCTGATTGGCTGCGGCCCAGCTTCAATCAGTTGCGCTTCTTTCCTGGCCCGTCTGGGATATGATAATATAACTATATTTGAGAAACAGAAGTACAACGGAGGACTGAGGTATAATAACATCATACCAGCTAATTACATAATCAAATTCATTGATCATATGTTTGATGATCTGACCTTCCAACCTGACTCAGCTACGCTTGGTATTTAAAGGTCAGCTCTAATTGTGGCAAAAGGTGCTTCTATAAACTGAAAATAAATGCATGCCACAATTTTCAGATTTTTACTTGAAAACAATGTATTTCTCATTCTATTATTAATATAATAATATTTTATGTTTGTCTATAACACTAAATTGCAATAAAATGCATTTAATTTTATTAGTTTTATTTGTATTAGTGCTTCCATGCAGTACTGCAGAGTTTGCTTAATGTCACAAACATACCAATGAAAAAGGGGAAATCTTGACACTTCAGTGCTTGAATTTGTTCTTGCAGCACCTCAGAAATCCCTCAGTTCAGGCTTCCCTATGAGGTTGTCCAGTTTGAAATTGATTTGATGAAGGACCTGGGAGTGAAGGTATGTCCTTTACTTTCTTGTGGCACATTTTGATGTTCGTAGGAGTTATTGAGTGTTCACAGTTTTGTCAAAATGTGTGTGTTTGCTGTGGTGTGTGCAGGTGGTTTGTGAAAAAGGTTTAGGTGTTGATGGAATGACTCTTTCATCCCTGAATGGGGAAGGATTTAAAGCTGTCTTCATTGGGATTGGTGAGTTGAATCCACTCATCGTTACTATCAGTTATGATCCACGTTAAGACCATGATGTTTGAGAATGCCTGTGTGTGTTCGCATTACTCCAGGTCTCCCTCAGGCTAACAGGGCCGAGATCTTCCAGGGTTTAACTGTGGACCAAGGCTTTTTCACTTCTAAAGACTTTCTGCCTGTGGTGGCTTCTGCCAGTAAGAAAGGTACTGTGAAGTCATGCTGCTTGGTCCAATTAATTCCTGCAAATAAACAGCATGATGTCAGATTCTTTTTTGTACAATTATATAAATTATGTGAAAATACCAACCACTTTCAGTAACTAAGTTGAAAAAATCAGTGTTTAGTTTGGTGAAATATATTTAAAGGCAAAATGTTGTGCAGGTATGTGTCAGTGTCGCTCTGCACTCCCGGAGTTAAAGGGGGTGGCGATTGTTTTGGGCGCTGGTGATACCGCATTCGACTGCGCCACCTCAGCTCTGCGCTGCGGAGCCAGGAGAGTCTATGTCTGCTTCAGGAAAGGATTCACCAACATCAGAGCCGTTCCCGAGGAGGTACGATGAGGGCCCACACAGATGATCAGACACAATGTTTTAAAAACAGATAATTTGATGATTGCACGTGTTATTTCTGGTTTGTCAGATGGAGCTGGCTAAAGAGGAAAAGTGTGAGTTCCTGCCCTTCATGTCTCCTCGTGAAGTCATCCTGAAGAACGGTAGGATTGCTGGGCTGCAGTTCTGCCGCACCGAGCAGACTGACAACGGTGACTGGCTGGAAGATGAGGATCAAATTATCAGACTGAAGGCTGATTACATTATTAGTGCATTTGGGTCCATGCTGAATGACCCACAAGGTAAGTTATCTTCAAAGAATCGTGTTATTTCTATCTTATAACAACTGCAGATTAAACATAAATACTTTTAAACTTTAATTTTTACATTTTTAACATAAGTAATCATTAAACATGTAACTATTTAAGCTTTGTAATAACAGGGCACTTTTTATATGCAATGCTAAAAAGAATCTAAATGCCTTTTCTAATTTAAAAGTGTCCCGTTCCACTCTTCATGTATGTTTTTGTAGTGACTGCCGCCATGGCTCCAGTGAAGCTGACCCGCTGGGGAACTCCGGAGATAAACATGGAAACCATGCAGACCAGCGAACCCTGGGTGTTTGCAGGAGGAGACGTTGCTGGTTTGGCAAACACCACAGTGGAGTCTGTGAATGACGGCAAACAGGCTTCATGGCACATTCACATATACTTGCAGGTAAATCTTTCCTAGTCTGGTTTATTGAATCAATTATCCTTAACCAAGTTGAGAATTGTTCGACTATTTTTGATAGTCAAACAGGTCAAAACAGAGCATATGTGTTAATGATGGCTGTTGAAGAAAGGTATTGCTGTCATGCAGGCTGGTTTAACATAATGATGCTTATAATTCTCAAAAGAAATTCTATCTGTTATTTTCCTAGTCCCTCTATGGACACACAGTGGACACCGTCCCAAAGCTACCGTTCTTCTACAGTGCGATAGATCAGGTGGATATCAGTGTGGAGGTTTGTGGCCTAAAGTTTCCCAACCCGTTCGGCCTAGCTTCTGCTCCTCCCACCACCAGCACAGCCATGATCAGACGAGCCTTTGAGCAAGGATGGGGCTTCGCTCTGACCAAAACCTTTGGACTGGATAAGGTACAAATGCGAGTGAATTCATACAAGTCTGAACTCAAATCTAGACAACCATCTGAATGGGCTGTAAAAATGTGTTGCTGTAGGATCTGGTGACCAACGTGTCTCCTCGTATCGTGCGAGGCAACACCTCAGGTCATATTTATGGACCGGGTCTGGGCTCCTTCCTTAACATTGAGCTCATCAGTGAGAAAACAGCAGCATACTGGTGTCAGTCTGTCGCCGAGCTGAAGAAGGACTTTCCTCACAATGTAAAGGATAAGTCAAGTCTTTAATAACATCTGCCAATTAAAACAGTTTGGACAATTATTAAAAGACTCTTATTTTTAACAACATATACTATTAGATAGACTCACACAAATGTTTTTGTGTATTGTGTCTTCAAAACCACGTGAAAGAAATCATCAAGTTATTCAAAACACCTAAAAATTTTCTTTATCTTGCCCAGATTGTGATCTCTAGTATAATGTGCGGCTACAACAAGGAAGACTGGACAAAGCTTGCCAAGATGGCTGAGGTGAGAGAATCCACATTTTATTGGTTTTTATCCCACACAAAGTGTGATCAGTATTGCGATGGTGGCATCAATAAGAGAACATTATGTGTGTGTTTAGGAGTCAGGAGCAGATGCATTGGAGCTTAACCTGTCATGTCCTCATGGAATGGGAGAAAGGGGCATGGGGCTGGCCTGTGGACAAGTATACACACTGCCAAAACCTTTTGTGTCATCAGTTATTATTAGAAATATTATTATTATTTAGATCTTTAAGCACACAAGCTTTACGCAAAGACTAATAACCTCTTGACATTTTTAATTTTGTGTTGTCAGGACCCGGTGTTGGTGCGAAACATCTGTCGGTGGGTGCGTACAGCAGTTTCCATTCCTTTCTTTGCCAAACTTACACCAAATGTCACCAATATTGTTGACATTGCCAAAGCTGCACATGAAGGTAAAGACTTTTCACCATAACCTTTCCCACTTTTCTTATTATTATTTCTTTTCTTTTTAAAAGTTTAACAGCTAACTTTAAGAATACCAGAGTAAA
This sequence comes from Phalloptychus januarius, assembly GCA_902982915.1. Lineage (NCBI taxonomy): Eukaryota > Metazoa > Chordata > Actinopteri > Cyprinodontiformes > Poeciliidae > Phalloptychus > Phalloptychus januarius. Next base: position 7,940,093 of record CADWAE010000466.1, on the reverse strand, counting down.
AATAGAAAACTAGTAGAAATGGGTTTATTCTTGCACTTGTTATGTCTTGTAGGTGGAGCAGATGGAGTGACGGCAACCAACACTGTCTCGGGTTTGATGAGTCTGAAGGCTGACGGCTCTCCCTGGCCAGGTGTCGGTGTGAGCAAACGCACCACATATGGAGGAGTGTCTGGTAAAAATTCGGTTCACCTTCTGAAAAACAATACAGAACAATGTGACACAATTTATCCTGAGACAATGTCACACAAAGCTGCACAACAAATTAAATTTTTGGGATATCTGTGAACAAAAGGCTGAAATGAAAGAGTGGATAGGAGTAAGAAAAAAGTTAAGAGCATTTTGGAAAATTAATTACGTATTTTAATTTGTAAATATGGAAACATGATATTTAAGGAATCCACACAATGTGAATTCAAAGAAAAGTTTAAGAATAACTGGGAGTGATTTGTTAAGCAATGTTTTAGAATCTTGGTTGTTGTTTTTTTTGTCATAATACAGTAGTGTACTCCAAGAGTATAAAACAACTGCCTCTAAATGAAGTGCTTACCTATCTAAACACTGTTGTGTGCAGGTAATGCCATCAGACCCATCGCTCTGAAAGCTGTGTCAGCCATTGCGAGGGCAATCCCTGGTTTTCCTATCTTGGCCACCGGTGGTATCGACTCGGCAGAGAGCGGACTCCAGTTTCTCCATGCTGGAGCCTCAGTGTTGCAAGTAATGGCAAATACAAATACATTTACTTGTTTTTCTTCTAATGTGAGATTGATCCACACAATAAATGTTTACACTGTAAATTCTCATGAGGACAAAATAACATAGTTGTCCAGCATTGTTACATTGATGTTCACAATGCAACAATGGTGGCAGGAGTTCACTTATTTTTTGTAGCGTGATGTGAAACAGTCACTGTGAAAGGAAGCAGCTGGAAGTCAGAATTTTCTTCACATAATCATTAGATGTTTTACTTAATAATGTAAGATACAACAATTAGCTGTTAAAACTTTCTTCTGTGTTACCAGTAAAAAACCAACCACCATATTTGACCTTTTTTATTAAAAGGGTTTTGAGTAGAAATAATCTACTCAAGATTATTTCTACTTTTGTGTATTAAATACAATACAAAAAGATACAAAGATCTGTCACATCTGTTTGCGTACAACAGGTGTGCAGTGCAATTCAGAACCAGGACTTCACATTAATTGAGGATTATTGTGTTGGTATGTGACATCATCCCATTTTGAACCTCTTCATAATCTTTAGATTGTTTGATTCCAGCATCATGTTTAGCATCAGTATGTGTTTAGGTCTGAAAGCCTTATTGTACCTGAAGAGCCTGGCGCTAAAGGACTGGGATGGTCAGTCTCCTCCAACTGAAAAACATCAGAAAGGAAAACCAGTTCTCAAACTGGGAGACCTGGTTGGGAAGGTAAACAAACAAAATCTTGCTATAACTGCATTAACATTGATTAACGGATTGGCTGTTGTGTTTGTAGATGAGCTCTGATTTGGTTCATCTACAGGTTAGTGGCAGCAGTACCATTGAAAATAACAAGAGGTATTTGAATAAATATTTCATATTTCCTATTTATTTTTGATGTGTGTGTTTATAGAGCCTTCCTAGCTTTGGTCCATACCTACAACAGAGAACTGAAGCCATAGCAAAGGACAAAAGTAAACTCAGAAAAGCTGGAAAAACAGATGTGTCAGAAACAAACGTCAATCGTGTCAACCAGCCCAAAAAACCACTTCCTGCTGTCAAGGTACCTCACAGTTTTGATCTAGAATAATCAATTCATCTTCATTCAGTTAAAAATAGTTTGCTGTTTTTGTAGGACGTGATAGGCAGAGCGCTGCAGTACATCGGAGCATATGGGGAACTTAACAACATGGAGCAGGTATACAAGCTGTTTTTACAAACCACAGCGAGTTATTTTTTATTTAAACTTTTTTCTTCCAGATAAAACACAATTTAAGTGAGGACACAAACTAAAAAGTAATATATCATATGCAAACAATATTTAAGCCAATCCATATTTGTCATTTTAGGTCCAGGCTCTGATAGATGAAGATATGTGCATCAACTGTGGTAAATGTTACATGACTTGCAACGACTCAGGATACCAGGTACGCCTTTCAGTTAAATTCAAAAGAATTTCTGTTATCAAAAATATTGATTTTAATATAGTTTTGGTTTTCATCAGTTTTTATTTGTTGGAGAAACTAATATGATTTCTGTATATCCACCTAGGCTATACGGTTTGATCCAGAGACCCATCTTCCTTTCGTGACGGACAGCTGCACAGGATGCACTCTTTGCCTCAGTGTCTGCCCCATTATAGACTGCATCAATATGGTTACCAGGACAACACCTCATGTACCTCAGAGGGGCATACCCATTAGCCCTGTCTGCTGAAAGGATTATAAAACAGAGCAAACCAATTAAATGTTGAGATTAAGCATTTTTGTGCTTTAGACTGAGATAACTGCTCTGCCAAACTGTGTCACAGTAAATCAGAGTAGTTTCAAAGAGATTTTATTAAAAAGAATAGGTGGTAAGGCATTAACTAATTTGTACAAAAAATGTAATAACTTGTATTAATTGCATTTCTTAATAATTTGATTAATGTTTATTTTAACTTTGTGATTAACTTTATGGTTGTCTACTCATCAATGGGGCAACTGAAAAAGTTTATAACATACACTGTATATTCATGTATAAAAAATCATCCCTACTGTCCTCATGGAGTTGAATAAAGCTTTACTGTTGCAGTAAACCATCTGTACTGTTAGGTGGAATGACACATTAACTGGGTTCTTATTGCAATTGCAAAAGCAGAAGGAACGTGTGTGCATGTTTGAGATTAAGAAAATGTTATAAAATAAGGTTATATTTTGATATAAAGGGCTTTACACATCTGTGTTTTAAATATATTGTAGAGATATGAGTTCTTTTTAGAAAGTGCTTATTTGTGTAGGAAAGACAACCTTATTAGAGTAGGTAGACTTCTAAAAATACAATTACCGATTCAGTTTCTTCAGTTTTTTTATAATGTCCTGCTGGACGGTGAAGCTTTACCTTAGTCTTAAACCTTCGCTACCTCTAACATAATTTTTTATATCATTATTATTAGTAGGAATATTAGTATTATTATTAGTAGTAGTAGTAGTGGTAGTGCGCTCTGAGAGATACTCCCTACCGGAAGGTGGCGTTGAGGCGCCCTAAGGTTGCTGTTTGTCCCAAGAAGAAGCACGCCCATTTTGCTTGCACAGTGTATGTCGAAGTGTGCTGGCATATCAGACAGACTGAAGAGGACAAAGAAAAGCAATGGACGGGTAAATATCATTATAAACCAAACTAATGCTTCTGCCTTCACCCTCCATTGTTGCATGTGTGTGACAGCGGAAGTTGTGTCTTGGATTCAGCTTTTTCAAAGCATGCTACATGTTAGCTAATGTGTTATACCTTCGTTCTGAATCTTGCGAAAAACGTGATACGGCCAGCAAGTCTCGGTCAGGCAATGTGGGGCGTAATCTGTATGTATCCAGGCGTATTTTCATTTCACAACATGATATATTACATGACAAGACACTTAGCCTGAGACGCTGAAGCTAGGAGTGTAGAGGAACGATACAGTAAAAAAAATAGAAACGTATTCCCAATTTCTCGGTCAAATAATTTGCGTTGTAACGATAGCTAGCTGTATTAATATCTATAAAAAATAGATATAAAAGATTTTCATTACATGTTAATACCATTGTAGACTTAATAATGATGCTAGAAGTTGATAATAAAGCAGTTTGTTATGAGCCATGCCAATTGTCTGTCCACCTGTCAGTTGGTGCTGCTAGCTTAATCCCAACTGAAATAACGGTCCTTTGTTTGTCTGAGGCCAGTCTGCTGCACAAGACTGAGACTGTGATCAATGCACGGCTTTATCGCGGTTTCCGCCGAGCCTGAAAAACAGTTGCTGGGGTCAGAAATTCAGTCACTTTTTCATATTGTGATGACCTCATATGGGGTTTGTGCGTGGGATCAAACCGCGTCTGTTGTGGACAAAACGCAACATTTCAGAGTAAGGAAATAACAAAAGATGCAATACTGGTTAATTTATGTCCTTGAATTTGCATTGAAACCTGTGAGTAATGTTACTCACAATCATATAAAACTTTACAGTCGAAATATATTTTTATTTATTGCCATGAAACGTTATTTTTGTTGTTGTTAGCATCAGCTAATTAGCCTGTAAACTTGTCAGGTAATGTTTGTTACTGTACAATGTGATATTTACACCAATTTTAAAAAAGCAACGCAATATTCTGCCTTTAATCCCACAAAAAAACATATCCAGCTTGCATTCATCCATCCAACCATCATTACTCTGTTATTCTTTGTGGGCTGGTTGGGAGGGTGTGGTGCCTTTTTCCCGCTGTCATTGTTAAAGTTGTTAATAGATCAAAAATTGTGGGAGTTCTTAGTCTTGATGTATTCAGTGAATAGAAAAAAAGGGGTTGTTATGTTCAATAATTTTGGACTGTGCTCACTTCTTGAATTAATTAAACTACTAAGGCTGCCAAAGGCACAAAATGGCAAAGGGGGGCGAAATAACCCGCACTTATTTTATGATTTAGATAAAATTACATTATTATATTGTTTATATACTTCACAGTGCATCATATTGTACAGTAGTGCTGAGACAAATTTGTATTACTGCATAAATATTCTCTCTGCCTTTGCTTCAATATTTTTTTCCCATTCTACTTCCAGTGATGTTGCAGTTGGTGTGAAGGTAAACTGCATTTCTTATTAATAACTAAACATTTTTTCATTAGTCTGTGCTGTCATATCTGTCCTGTTCATCTTGTATTCAAGTTGGAGAGTAAAAATGTGACTTTCTGTTTTTGTTCTTGTCATTTAGAGAGGCTCAGATGAGCTGAACATGTACAGTAGCAGCCCCAACTCAATGACAGGTGAGTTTGGTCAAACCTGCTGACATACTTTATCTAAACATCTGCAATACATTTTGTGCTCAGAAAGAAGGTCAGGAAATGACACGGTTGTTCTGTAAACAACTGAACCTCAGCAGATTTCAAATGGATAGGTGTTTTGTTTTTATTCAAGTAGTTATTTACATGTACAGCCTGCATGCCCCAGTTCCCCTTGTGATGGCTACAGTAGCCATTGGATTGAGACAGTACTAATCTACAATGATTTTTGTTTAATGTTTTTGCTTGTGAATCTATGTTCAGCAAACGGTAGTGACAGTAAGAAACAGCGTCTGGATGAGTCCCCTCCCTCCAGAGTGCTCCACATCCGGAAACTTCCCAATGAAGTGACAGAGACGGAGGTCATTGCTCTTGGCCTGCCCTTTGGAAAGGTTACCAACATTCTGATGCTGAAGGGAAAAAACCAGGTAGACTCTATAAAGTCTGAGCACAATTATAATGTTGTTCTCTGGCTTTTATATATTTGCGATTTCATATGGTTCTTGTTTTTTTTTAGGCATTTCTAGAGTTGGGTACAGAGGAAGCAGCCATCACTATGGTGAACTACTACACAGCTGTAACACCACAGGTCTGAACACGGTATTTTTATTTTTCTCATTTATTAATTCATTATTTTGTTGTTAAACATAGTCAAGTATTTTTGTTGTTTTTCTTCAGGTCAGAAATACTCCTGTCTTCATCCAATATTCTAACCATAAAGAACTAAAAACAGATTCGGCTCTGAACCAGGTATGTATGGCCCACACATTTAATTTCAGACACAGGGCTTCCTTAACGATCTTAAACTCCCTAAGATCACCCTGACAGGGCTGGATATCGAAAATGTTAACGTTAGTAACGTTAACATCAGTTAACGTTATTAACAGATGTCGTAGCAGAAGAGTTTTCTCATCCTAATGTTGTGTGCTGTTTTTTGTCCGCCCAGAGAGCCCAGGCAGTCCTGCAGGCGGTGTCAGCTGTCCAGGATGGCAGCTCTCCATCCTCTGACCAAGGCGTGTTGGAGCTCGCTCCGCCCCCCAGCCCTGTGCTGCGAATTATTATCGACAACATGTTTTATCCTGTAACACTGGATGTGTTACAACAGGTAAACACTGAACATTTAAAATGTTAATACCGATAAAACATTGTTTATTCATGTAGTCTTTCAAAGACCTGTGACGGAATGATCTGACTAATAATATTCATTGTGGGTAAATAAATCCTTTTTATGTTTTTCTTTTCCCTTTTATTTCAGATTTTCAGCAAGTTTGGGACCGTTATGAAGATTATAACCTTCACTAAGAACAACCAGTTTCAGGCTCTTCTGCAGTTCAGTGACCCAGTCAATGCTCAGCAAGCTAAACTGGTGAGGTATCAGTCAACACTGTGTCCCACTTTGATCACATGATCTGATCCCACCCAATGATCATTGACAACTTTAGTTAACAAAGAATTTAACCACTTTTTGGGAAACTTGAAATTTAGTTTTGGTCTACCAAAACACAGCTGTTGCTGGCGAAGGTGATGCAGCATCAGCTGTCATTTTCTAGGAAAAGGAACAACATGCATTATTACTTGTTTAAGTTTTAGTCTATTTATTGCATATTCTGCTTGATTATTACCCAGTTATGGTTCATGGGAAAAAAGTTAGAATGAGCCTAAATCCTCAAACTGCCTTGTTAAAATGTAAAAAATCAAAATGTCATTTTTTTTATCAGGTTAATCACTGAATTTCTTTACTTTCTAAAATTGTCACTTTTAACTTTTTTGACGTTATTTTAAAAAAAAATTACATTAAAAAAAGATACCTTTTTATATTTTTACCTTCACAACCTTGTTCACAGCATGTAATTATTATTCCTTTAAAAAAAAAGTTTGTTTCTTTTCTGCAAATAGAGTATGCATGAAAATACTAAATTAATAAAGTATGACCAGTGGTGACGCTCACACTTGTTTCTTCTACTGTAGTCGTTGGATGGACAAAACATCTATAATTCGTGCTGCACTCTGCGGATAGACTTCAGTAAACTGGTCAACCTCAACGTTAAATACAACAATGATAAAAGTCGTGATTACACCAGACCCGACCTTCCGACAGGAGATGGAGAGTCAACCAACAAGGATCATTCTTTATTGGGTAAATACTCCTCTGTTATTGACTGTTTTTACAATGTTTATTCATATGATTTTATTTGCTGTCACACATTTACTCTCTAAATGGAAGACCTCCTCTACACAATTTTTTTTATCTGTATTTTTTTTATTAAAATAATTGATAACTTAATGCTACTGTGCATTCGGACACAGTAACATATCAAAGGAGTTTTATTTTAAACTTGATCAACAGGTTAAGGATGGATGTACTTTAGTTTTCCCCAAATGATCCTACACTACGCCATAGGTTCAGGCAAAACAAACTTAACTTGCATCTTATTTAAAGGATCATGTTGGAAAGGAATCCTAATTATTAGAAAGAGTTTGTGGGGAAAGTTAAAGTTCTACACTATTCAAGATAAATACATCAAATGTAAATACAAATTTTGTGTTTCTCACAATGCTACCCCGTTGTAACACTATCTTATTATCTTTTGGGAGATGCCTGTGTCATTTCTGATGAAAAACAATTTTTCTAAAAAGAAAAATAATTGTAAACTTTACTCTGCATAGAATCTGATCAGTTGTTCATACAGGTGTTTTTGTCTTGCAGGTACCCCATCTGGAGCTCTAGCTTCCTATTCTAGTGGAGGAGGTTACTCATCATCTCTCTCCCTCTCACAAGGTGGAGGTACATATATATTCTTTATTTAAATTTTCATTCACTTGTCTGTCTATATGTCCTGCTAGGATAATTGAAAATGTCTTCAATTAATCACATTCTCAAGTGATTCAATGAGCTGCTGAATAATAATAATTGAAAAAAGCTGATTGTAACCTCAATATTTAAATTCTATTTACAAAATTTATTGTCTAAAATCTAGTAATCTGGCTGAGCATATTTCTGCTATTTTTTGCCTATTAAATCAACGAGGAACAATTATTCAATTAATTATGACAAACAATGAAACGAGAAGCTGTTTGTCTTTTAAAAAAAATTCAACTTATTTTAGTTTTGTTGTTTTTCTCTATATTTTGGTGCTGTATAATTCAGACCTGTTTCTTATCTTGGGCTTTCTCATCAGGAGCCATCAGTCCGCTCAGCGCTGCAGCGGCGGCGGCGGCGGCTGCAGGTCGTGTCGCTCTCTCTGGATCCGGAGTGTCAGGTGTCCTGTTGGCATCCAACCTGAATGAAGAGGTACACTAACCACAAGCAAAACTTTTCACACTAAAATCAGTTCCATAGGCTCTAGTTTTGCTCACTTATATATTTGCGATGCGTTTAACAGTTTTGGATGATTCTTCTGAGTTAACAGTATACATTCTTGTGTGGGTGTGTGATTGTATGAGTGCTATGCATAACTTATTTTATTTTTTATATAAATATGGATCCGTCACCTCAGAAGTCTCTTTAGTTCTGTGTAATCGTCCCGGATTATTGCGACAGGATGACTGTGGAGTACAATGGTTTACAGCTTAGTTTAAATAAATAATTTCATTTTCTTTGTCACTTTTTCTAAATCTTTCAAGGCTATTTTTGGAGGAGGATTTTTATAAATGTAAGCACATTTATAAAGAAACACCACACTAAGACATTTTTTAAAGCATAAACTGACATTTCCAGGTAAACGCAGGTTTTCAGCACCATAGTCAGTGTGGTTTGCTTCTCAGAGCATTTTTAGCTTCTGAAGAGGATTTATTTCTTTTACGAGAGAGTCAGCCTGAACTTGGCACAGCTCTTTTTCTTGCATAAGGAATTGTTTTTGTGCGTGGGCATGTGCATGATTTCTTTTTACTTTATTTTTCTTGCTGTAATGAACTGTAATGTTTTAAACTCTGAGGTCTTTTTAGCTAACTGTGTCCAGCCACTTTGTCTGTACTGGGTTGTACATCTTAAGTTAAACTTTTGATATGTTCTTTTTTCTGAACTTGACAGATTAACAAAATTTATTCTTTTATTTTTCTTCTTACAATTATGTTTATTCTCAGTCACATTTTCAGAATTCCGAATATGTATCTACTTTAATATTTCTATCTCAACTGTATCTGCTATCCTTTTTTATGTTTGTTGCTTCTTTCTCTCTCTCTTATCTCTCTTTCTCCTCTGTCTGTTTCTCCAAGTACCTGGTGAGAGGATAAGGCCAAGGTGCAGGAGTTTTACCTTGGCCGTATTAAACCATCTCGCTCTTCTATTTAAGAACAAACCATCTCAAGACCAGGAGACACATGCCAGCAGTGTTGTGTTTGAGCACTCGAAAAGGGTTGTCAATGCGCACTGCAGTAAACCAATATGCTAAGAACATTTAGTGTTGGCTTTGGTGGCGCTGATACGAGGAATAATGCACGTACTTTCAGTTTTGCGCTGTAGAAGAAAAAAATGTTCTAAAGCTATTCTGGTGGTGATTCAGAAATTATTTGGTGAAAAATTGTGCCTCACACTTTTAACAAAAATGTGGTTGCATTTTGTTTAAAAAGCAAGAATTATGAGCAGTGATAACAATGCTACAAACAATAGAAACTGGTTAATTTCTGGTGGTTACAGTAATAGACTTTCTCAGTTACTCATTATGAAAAAGAAAATCCAGAAATTATCAGCCCTTTTATTTTTGTAATGTTTCTCTGGCTACTACATTGTCATCTCTGTAGTTGTAATAGTTAAATGATTAAACTGAACCTTCATTTTGCTCTGCAAACATACACAACGCTGTTTTTGAACATGCTAGAGTTGCACAATCGCTTGAATCGAAAGCAACTTTGCAATATCAATCATGTTTGTTCAACTAACTAACTTTTACTGCTCATAAGAAGTATATTTTAGTGACTAAAATGTTCATTCTCAAAGATTAGACAATAGGGTAATGAAAAAGAGAGAGGAGATTTAGGATTATAAGGGTTAATCCCAACCAACATAAGTATGGTAATATTCAGTCATATTACATTTTTCAGGGCTAGGATATACACTTTAATTTTCTCTGTAAATTAAAGTGGTTGAGTGTTAATTTCAAGTACTGAATGTTGAGTCGTGTCACTTGTTCCTCATTTCTTCACTCTGTCATCTGTTAAAAAAAGCCTCTAATGCTCCATGTTACCAGCTTCACACCACATGGACAGCAGGAATAAAACCAACAAACCCAAAGATAATTGTTTGCATTTAAGTTTGAAAGCGAAGATTCACCCCTTTTTCCTGGGTACCAAATCCAAACCTCACCCATATCCATCAATTGGTCACATGTCTGTTTTGTGTCAGCATCAACCTCCACATCTCAACGTATGATTTATTTTTGTTATGCAGGACTCGTGGTGTTTTAACCCAAATCCTTTAGAAAGCAAAGGCCGTATCATCTTACTTACTGGAGTGATAAAATCATCAGTCTGACCTGCTCATCACGTACGGCAGTCCTAATGGTCCCTGTTCACCTTCAGCCATCCGCTTCATGGTTCTCCCGCCGCTCATTCTTTTACTCTGATGTTATGATTCGTTTGGAAAATCCTTTTTTGTTTTGATAATTTCCTCCCATCCCTCCTGTTCTTCACTTTTACATGCATCCAGCAGAACGAGTGTGTGTGTGTGTGTGTGTGGGGGGGGGGGGGTGCGCGCGAGTGTGTGCTACTGAAATAATGGAGTGTGACTTTGGAGTTCTTTATTTTGCGTGCGTGCTTTTTGACTCAATCAGCAATCATTCAGACTCCGTTGATGTTCCACTGATGCTCTGTTTACTGACCTCTGCTTTGGTTTTTGTCCTCCTCTCCTCCTTTCTCCCCTCCCTGCCTCCTTTCTTCCCTCCTATGCTCCTCTCATACATTTTTTTTTCTTTCCATTTGACTCTCCCTATAACCACACCTTCTGTAACTCTAAATCTTCTTCTGAACACCTTCCATATAAACCTTTTCTCTGCTTTTCTCCCCCAATTACTTCCTTCTATTGTACTCACATTTCTTAATCTGAACTGAACTGGACTTTGGCTTTGCCATTCTGACCTCACCCTCTCCCCCCACCCCCAAACCACCCCCTCCATTTTTGCTTCACTCCTCATCATCATGGAAACAACCACCACCTCCCCCTTCGTCCAACGCTGGGCGGTCTGATCTCTACCTTCGTCTCTCCTCTTCCTCCTCCTCTGCTCCTCCTCTTCCTGTCCTCTGCTCTGCGGTCTCTCTCTCTAAAGATGGTCACGCCTCAAAGTCTCTTTACCCTCTTCGGTATGTTCAATCTCTTCTATTCTATCTGTATATCTCTCTCTGTTAATCCAGTTTTGTTCACTTTCTTCAGTGATGTGGTGGGCACTCTGCTCTTCTCTATCTGCCTGTTTTTTCAAGCTCTTCTCTGTCACATTGTACAATGCAAAGTTGAAATATGCTACTGTCTTTACACTGAAAGAGCAGTGAGTCTGGGAGATTGTCTCTTTGGTCAGCTTATCTATTAATTGATGAGAACAAAGACACCAGAACCATTAAGGTCTTATGAAACCTTTAGCCTGGTCCAACCTTTTGGTATTTAGGAGATATGAATGCAGATTTTGAGTTCTTTAATAATTGATTTCTTGGATAAACTTTATCTTTCTTTTTTTCGTGTTTTTTTTTTTTTTTTTGGACTGATCGAGAACTGTCCTGCTTTCCTCGTCATCCCTTGCGTTTGTTCCTAACCTTCCCATGAACAGTGGCCTGCAGAAATATTGATTTTCCTCAACTGTAGCGTTCCAGACATAAAACTCACCAGGGCTTGCAACTAACGATTATTTTAATAATTAACTAACCTATTGATTTTTCTGATAATTAATTTAATTTTTAAAAAGTGGGCACTTTTTTAATATAGAATATTAGGAATACATTAAAATATGCAAATGAAAATAAAATATTCAGTTCCTTTCTTAATTAGGAAAAAAGACATTTCATTTCATGCAAAAACACAGTTAATCTGAGCTGAGTAAAGTTAAAACTGCACCACTTCAGGAGTTTTGGCCAAAACATATATTTACAGACAAAGGTGTTTTAATCCTGAATTTAAAATGTTTATCTCTTTATGTGTAGTTTTGGTTTTATTGCTGCTCTTTTTTTACAGTTTTTTTTTAATCAAATTGCCTTTTTTTGAGTCTGTTTACAATTAATCAAATACTAAATTACTTGATGACTATTTCAATAATTGATTCATCACAATTAATCTGATCGCTTCAGCCCTAATTTATATTTGGATTTTATTAGATACTCTAGTGGTTCCCAAAAGTCGGTCCTGGAGGCCCGGCATCCTGCATGTTTTAGTCTCTCCCTGGTGGTAGTAACAACTTTTTCAGCTTGTCAATGTTCTTCTTAGACCTTCTAATGAGCCATCATCGGATCCAGGTGTGTTAAACCAGGGAGACAACTAAAACCTGCAGGATGCCGGCCGACGAGGAAACGACTTTGGGAACCACTGAGATACACCAACTCATAATTGTGGTGGTTCATAATTGCAAAATGAAGACAAATTATACAAGTGCTGACATTTTCTGCTCTTAAAAATCTGAAAATTGTGGTGTGTATTTGTTTTCTGTCCCATTTACTCTGAGACCCCTAAAAAAATTTAATTCACCCAGAGACCTTTAAAAGTAACTTGAATGTTAAATAAAATCCAGGTCTGTGTTAGTTAATCAAATCTCACAGAGAAATGTTTGATTCATTATGGTTGTAAGCAAGTAACATGAACACTTCTGGTGCCTGAAAGCTTACATGTGAGTGAGACGGACACTAAGAACATGTGTTTTTGTTTTTGCACGTCTAATAGCTCTTCTAAGGCTAATATTGAGCAGATATGAACCTAGTTTTCCGACAGAATCAATCCTAAACTCTCTGTGAATCTATCCCCACTGATGCTCTGCAGAGTAACCTTTGGACAGGGAGCCAGGTCCTTCAGGGTTGATGTTCTCACCACATTAATGGTTCAGTTGATCACAGCAATCCAGTGTACTCACCAGGACTCACTCTAGCTCTCCCTCTTTGCCTTTTCTCTCTCGATTTTGTAACGAGTTGTTGTGGTCATATAGTTGATCTCTCTTTTTCTAAAACTGTGCTGTTGGGATTGCCTGTCATCCAAGCCGGGCACAAATATCTCTAAAAGTAAAAACATTACCTCAAAAAAAGCATTAAAGGAACTCTGTTGACTTTTTTTTTTTCCGTTTGTATCTACATAAGTGTTACCAGCAGCATGTTCTTTCAGGTTTAGTAAGTGTTTTCTTCCTGCACCGTTTTACAGTTTAACCACCTAATCAAGCTGCACTCATGCCAAACATTAACCTGCCAGCCGGTTTGAGCTGCGTGTCAGTGTTAAAGTTCAGCTGAGGTGTCGCCACATTAAACGACTCAGATCATTTCAAGCACTTGATTGAATTGTAGTAGAAGTCAAATGGGAAGAGTCCATCTTTTCTTTTCATTTGTCTTTCTAGCACTAACTTGATTCCTTTCATCCTTCACACCTCTTCTTTTTTTATCTTGGTCGGCTCCATCTCTCCTGCTCTGTCTGTTCTATCCTTCTCATCTACTCCTCCGCCCTCGTCTCTCCTGCTCTCTCTTTCTCTGTCTGTCTCTCTTCCTCTCCCTTCAGGTGTCTATGGTGATGTCCAGAGGGTGAAGATCCTCTACAACAAAAAGGACAGCGCTCTGATTCAGCTTTCTGATGGCAACCAGGCTCAACTTGGTAAGATGTAGAGATGTTGTAGCAGTGTTGTAGTCAAGACAACCTAACCCGAGACCAAGACAAGACCAAGACTTTTAGGGTATGAGACCAAGTCAAGACCAAGACCGAGGGAAGTTGGGACCGAGTCAAGACCAAGACCAGCACCCTGCGCTACATGACAATGATAAAATGTGAAATATGATCAAAATTGCTTCTCAAATTGATCTGAAAGATTCACATCCCCATAAAAAAACCTAAATATTAAATACTTAGATATGGAATAAATTTAACCAATATTAAAAGCAGAACAAATATTTTGTTCTACTTTGCTTCCATCTCTGTTCTACAATCCGCGGTGGTCTTGTGCCATCCCTAAAAAGATAACGCCCTGGTCGTTTGCCCATATCATTCATGTCAGAAACCACCACTGTCTGCACCATTAAACATAGCAATTGAGACAATGCACTAACTGTAAACAACGCTCAACTATGAACACTGACCAAGGAGCAAAAAGCAAGAAGTAACCAAGCACAAGGCTCTGACCGTGACTGTTCTCACCCTCTCTCTGCTGCATGAAGCCAGGCAGCACACAGTGCTGTAATGTCTGCCACATTACAGGTGATAAAAACAAAGAACAATGTGCATGTTCAGCGTGCTCTTTCATTCTTGTGTTTTATTTATTTGCTAATTAAATTAATATCAATGTATATAATTAAATAAAATAATAATAGCTACTGTAGAGTCGCAGAGTATGCAGAGCAAAAGAACAAAGAACGACTCTCAGTGGGGCTCCAGTCTTATCTTCTTAGCAAAGATCCGTTCAGAAGAATCAGATCGTTCGTAAATGTCACATCACTATATTGCAGACCATTGAACACAGTGTTGTGCCATATATGCAACACGTCAGTCAACACCTCTGCATAGTAATTCAGCGCTGGTCTTGAAATAAAATCCCGAGTCCTCAGCGACCGAGACCAAAAGCGGTCGAGTCCCTGACGAGACCAAGACCATCAAAAAATGGTCTGGAGACCAAGACCGGTCTCCAGACCAATTTGTAGGTATCAATTTATTTCCGACAGTGTGTTAAGTTCTGTTGGGGAGTTCTGAAGGTGTTGAAGCTTCTCATTTTCCCATCATTCATGTTTTCCTTGCCTGTAGCAATGAGCCACCTGAATGGTCAGAAGGTGTTTGGTAAAGTGATGAGAGTGACTCTGTCGAAACATCAGACGGTAGCTTTGCCCAGAGAAGGACTGGACGACCAGTTACTCACCAAAGGTAAGATGATTCATATTGTTATGATTTGCATATCGTTGCTTCTTAATAATTATTGTAAATATAAACTGTGTAGTCTTGCATCAAGTGTCCTTCAGGCTGTCTGGTGAACAAGCAGGATTTTTGCAAATTTGCATCATGCAGTAATAATGAGTCCCAATCTGACGCTGCATTAAAACCAGTAACATTTATCTACTTTTACTTGATAAATTTGTTTCAGGTATTTATAGTCTCTCCTTTTGCAGCAGGATAATAATTTACAGCACAGAGACAATTTCATTTCTTCATGTCTGAAAAGGCATAATAAAGATTTTTTTTATGTGGCCTAGTCCAAGTCCAGACTTGAATTTTAATCAGATTCTGTGGCAGGACCTTAAACTGGCCATTCAGGCTTAAAAACCATCAAATGCAGCTGGAATAATTAATCCTTTAAAGAAGAGTCGACCAAAATTGATGAGAGAGAGATTAATGAATTAACTTTCGTAATAACAATGAGGCAAAACATTTCAGTTTGTTTCAGTGGCTTCGACAATCGGCTAAATAACAGAAGCCGTCGGCTCGACCTTGTGAAGCAAGCAGCTCCAGTACAATCCTGTTGCCTCATGTGAATGCTTTGTTTTTGTCGGGCAGATTTTTCTGGCTCCCCCCTCCATCGCTTTAAGAAACCGGGGTCTAAAAACTTCCAGAACATCTTTCCTCCATCTGCAACACTTCATCTCTCCAACATCAGGTAGCAGAAAATTCAAACGTTTTACTTTCCAGTCTGGATCACAGTTATTTCACCCAGAAAACATCGATTGGTCTCTTTGTTCCTAGGGATGGAGTCGGAGAGGACGATCTACGCCGCTTGTTTTCCAACAGCGGCGGAACCGTCAAGGCCTTTAAGTTTTTTCAGTAAGACGTATTTCAGAACAATCAGAACTGTTTTAAAGGGTCCAGACTGTCTTTTTGATTTTCCATTTGAGTTTGGCTCTCAGGAAATTGAGATGTTACAACAATGTTCCAGTCTGATCAGATTTGATCTAAACTCAAAGGTTGTTAAGGAACCTCCATGAATCCATGTTGATGGATTTAGTGGACGGGAGGAAAAAATCTGCATGATTTAGTGTTGGACGCATTGAACAGTTCTTCATTGAAAAATTTTTTTTTACTAGCATATCCAATATACACAATGATTTGTAACTGTGCTGTCTTGTTCCCAGGGACCGTAAGATGGCGCTGATCCAGATGTCGTCGGTGGAGGAGGCGATTCAGGCTCTGATTGACCTTCACAACTACGACATGGGAGGAAATCACCATCTTAAAGTTTCCTTTTCAAAGTCCACCATCTAACCCACACCAAACTCCTAAGAAACATCTTTGACTAGCAAAGAAGCCACTACCATTTTTTTTAATTATTATTTTCTTTGAATAGTTTATTTTTTGTTTGTTTTGTTGAAGTATTGTAAAAATACAAATTCCACTAACTGTGTTTTCTTTCTTTAAAGCAGTGAAAACTGTCCTTCGCTCAGTTTCTTTTCGAAGGCATCTCTGCTTTGACCTTTTCCTCCATTTTAAAGAGCAGCAAAACACCAGCTGAATGTTGTTTTCCTTTAGTCCCTATAGGTCTAAATCGACAGCAGTGTCACCGTTGAGTTTTGTTACAGGTGAAGAAGTAAAAACTAGTGATTTTTAAGCCACTACTTAGTGCAAAGTGCTGTTTTGATCTTGTGTTGCTTCACACAGGAAACCTGTGACTGTTCAGCTTCCGGTTCCCTTTGGATTAGTGGAGGAGGGCTGGGGTCTCCTTTCATTCTCTTCTCCACATTACGATGCTTTATAAGCCACTGAGACGTTCTTCATGCTTCAAAGCAAATCTCAATGTTACCTTTTTCAAGCTCTAACATGTCTGATTAGTGAAGTGCTCAGATTATGACTGATTCAGCCTCAGTGCAGCGTTTCACTCTGTTCACTCTCTCCATTTTACATTTATACAGGTCAGTTTGTGTAAAAAAATGAATCTACACTGAAGAATAATTTGTTTTCAGTAGGACCTCAGGGTAAATACTGGGGCATGCAAAGTTTTGGGCATCTCTGGTGAAAATGTATAAACTCCCTGAAGCACTCCGTGTAGCATAAGCTTTAAGAAAAACCTGTCCAAACTATGTTCAAAAGCATAATGACTGCTTACATTAGACACTTAGATTTTAGTTCTAGATTGAGTTAAGATTAAAAAAAAATTGGATTTAAGTCATATAATGAATATAATTCAAGATTTTGTAATTAAAATCTGTAGAAAATACTAACAAGGATTTTAAGATTTTAAATTAAACCTTTGAACCCAAACCTTTTTGCATGGTCTTAAAAGAATGCCACATTCCTAATTAGATAAAAAGTTTTCATTTAAAGGGATAAATCATTTTTTACTGTTTCACAGAAGCAAATGTAACCAGACTGGCTCTCATTAAGCACTGTTCAACAATCCTCCAGAAAAAACTTTTAAATCCCATCTTTAGACGTTGCTACACAATTGTTTTTTGTTTTTTTTAATGCCATGCATCGCATCATTTGCAGGTCTTCAGTTTCCAGAAATGCTTAGAGACCAACAATACTTTAGCGTGTTAAAAGTCGTAAGTCAAAAGGATTTACGTTTGTAGCTTTTTATGCACATATGGTTTCTTTAAACCGAACACACACCGTCTCATATCAAGCCAGACAGAACAGGAACGTGACACTCAGTGGGCTCCATTTCATGAAAAATTGAAGGTAATTTCCTGTCCTCTGACCAGGAGAAAAAATAATCGGTCACTCCACAGAACGACCACAGATTTACCGACTCAAACTCATGACCACAATCCCCTCATAACAAAATACTTTGTCTAAAACTGCTGATGACAGCAGTGTAAGTTCCTGGCCTTCATTTGAAATTGCCACCATTTGCGGATAATACTTTGGTGTTCCTGAATCCTCCTTTCACTGCTGGATGTTGAATGTATCGATGTTGCCACTCTGCAATCATTACCGGGGATCTCCATGCATTCATCACTATGAAGGACGGAGCCTGTTCAAGTCGCATCTCCTTTGTTCGAAATGCAGCTGGGTGCATGCTAATGCTGTTTAAATGAGGTTTCTACATGTGATTCTGCTTTTGGTCTCTGATTTTGGGAGATCTGTTGGGACCACATGTGCCTTTAGTCTGTGATCTGGTTTTACTGGTAATACTTTAGTGTATAAACGGATCATTTTATTGGTTATGTTTGCTGGTTTTGTGGTTTAAACCTGTACAAAGCCAATTTTTGAACGTTTGCCGAATAAAAAGCTTCTGACCGAGTTCAGCTTTGACCTTCTGATTTTCAAGCATTTTCACGTAATGCTCAGGAGGCTTCAGCGTACTCAGCAGAAGCTTTTCTCATAATTCTTGATTTAAAACGGAAAAAGAAAAAAAAGCAGACGTTGCAAAGCCGAGGTGAACTCGAAGCTCGAGGACATCTCCAAAGTAGGTTTTATTTTCCCAACAATTTCACATAGCTGACATTTTTATTTTTGAGGTTTTATTGTAAATTTTCTACTTGATTTAAGTCTGTTTTGTGAAAAGATTTCAGACTAGCACAAATTAAACTCGTCTTTTCTACCAACAAGCGCAAGTAAACGTGTTTTTGTGTATGAACTCGAAGCCTTTGATCTCATCTGTATCTTACCTGTAATAAACTTGTCTGTTCTCACTCTGTTCAGTTCTGCCAATCTCACTTCTTTCTCTCCACTTTTCTCTCTTCTTTCTCAAACAAAAAGAAAAAATTAGACATTCTTACACTTTTTTTTACAGAGATGAAAGGAGGGCATTCTTGAGTGATGATACATGCAGCTTTCGTGTTTTTCTCACATTACAAGCAAAATGCAATCTCGTTGGGATCTTAGTTAGTCTTGCAGATTTGTTTACATCTCTTCATATTTCTGTCATGAATGCATAAAAAGCAGTTTGAAAAGCGTACGTGCACACATTAATGACCCAATCATACATCTTAACGGTCATGGTTACAGCTGGAGCAGTTGGAGTTTGCACTTCAAACACTGAGGACTGAGGGAGCTTGCTGTGGATAAACAAGGACACACACTGATGAAATGTGACACAAACGGAGGCTCTAAAAATATAAATGGGTCTTGATTGGATTTGTTTCCCTGTTTGTGAATTTTGATCCTGCGCTGCTCAGTAAAAACTAAATTACTTTATAATATGTGAGACCACTTCGGGGACCAGCTTTAGACTGGACTACCGAGTGGGAAATTAGCACTGAGTGAAACCTTTGCTCTCATCTCTCCATCCTCTTCCTTTGATTTCTTTATCAAACGGTCACTAATGAAGCTCTCATTTCAGCCCAGTGAGCCTCTAAAATGGAGTAGGGGGGAACAAAGAGGCAGACAAAAGACAGCAAATCTGGACTGATGAACTCATTCTTGGTAATTAGCAGTCTTTGGGAAAACCTGAATGGGTTAGAATGGAAATACTCAGCAGAACACACCCATCAGAGCCAAGATCTGAACGTTGTAAACGTCACACTTGAGAAGAAAACATTAACTGCTCTGACTTCTGTTTGAAAATAAGCAGAAAAAAGTTTTTGTAAAAAAAGAAAGTGTAAATAGGATAATTTTTAATACATATTCCACAACAATATGTATTAATGCCTCAGAAGTTAACCTTGGTCTTAAGTATAACATTGATCTGATAACTGCATATTTAAATATTACACAATATTGCAGTGATCCTGAAGCCCCCTGTTGGAGTGGGGGGTTCTAAGCAGCTGCTAAGTTGCTTAGAACCCCTGTTTAAAATTAAAGCAAAAAAAAAAGCAAAAAACTCCACAAACGTTGGACCTTACATTTCCCTTAATGCAACTCATACTGCACAATGTTTTTGTCTTTTCAGAAAATACAAGTAGTTAAATGACACTTATTTCATCGTAAAACACAATGTAAAAGCAGTGACTGAATTTTAATGTCTAGTAAATGTCTGCAGCAGGTGATAAAGGCCTATTCGATGAAAAATGTAACTTTGGCTACATACAGTTCCACTGTTCACCGCCAGAGGTCAGTGCAAACCTTATGTTGCAGCCTGTCGATCACGAGAGAAATAGCTTACATCATAACTAATAAAACCAAAGAAAAAATATTAAACCTATACCTACATACAAAAAGAAAATATTAATATCAAACACAAACTAAAATAAGCATATTTATGCTGTAGCGTTGAAAGTAAGGATGAAACATGTGACATGAGTGAGGAGTTTCTATTGGTATCAATCAGCCTAAACCCCCCTCTATATTTTATAACTGGACCCTCATTATGTGACACACACACACACATGTCTAAAGAGGAGAATAAAGGGTGATAGAGTTACAGTAGTGAACAACTGCTGTGTGGTGCAGATGGTGGATGGAGCTTTACACCAGGTGCAGCTTCTGTTGAGCCCTGCAGGTGGTATTCAGCTGAGTGAGCCTCCATCCCTCTGGCTCTTCCGTCACTTTCACCTGAATCACCTGTTGATCTGCACCGTGAAATACAAAAACACTTAAGCTACTGTTAAAAAAAAACATTCAGAAGAAAGTTTTGTTTTATTTACTTTGATTTGTTTGCACACATTTCCTCGAGTGGAAAAACCTTTAAATTCTTCTCATTTACAATCAGACAAATCAGTGATTATAGATTATTTTTGCTTTTTTATTTTTTACTTTCACAAAAAATATCCACTGATGATAAAAAGACACCAGGGTAATTAAGGAAGGGTTTCCCAAGATACAGTATTTTTAGAAAGTGCAATGAAATTCTGCTTTGGTGTATTTGTTTTGATGACATCACAGCTGATCAGCTGGTATTAGTAAATAATAAGATGACAGGTTTACAGTTTCCCCAAGTATTCAAGTCATGTTCCAGTCTGCCTTGACAACATGCTTTAATCTGTTTTATTCTTTAAAATTGTTCCTTAAATCCATCAGCTGTTCTCAAATATGAGTCCAATGTTTTACAGAATTCATATGGGCACCTTTAAGGGAAAGAAGGATTTTGAACAATATACGAATATGCAGGAAAATCAAATGGATGTCTAATCAGTTGCCTCATACCTTCTGTGACATCATCAGAGGCATATGTTCTGGCAGCAAAGGTTATAGAAACCTGATCGCATCATGTTGTCCTATAGATGACGAACTATGAGGAATGTCTACATTGCATTTGGATTATTGTCTCTGTGATACCACCATTGCAAATAGTTCTGAAGCTCTGACAGCAAAGTTATGTGCTGTTTTTAAACGTGTTTGCAAAGCTGCGACTGAGCTCATTTAAACCTACCTCATCTGCATTAGAGTGAAGGGTAATAAATACATCCAAGCCTCCTGAACAGAGTAATGTCACTTTGACAACTCAGCCCTTTGAAATCAAGACCAAACATTAACATATTAGCAGAGACGTTCTTTTTATGGCACTTTCCCGTTTCCGTTCAAAGAGGCCGACCTCCTGCTGAGCTCTTTGAGATGATTTCCTGCCATAATATTCATGATCCATTTACTTACAGGGAGAAAAGAAGACAAAATGCTGCCACTACAGCAACACACTGCTGTGAAAAAAAACCTTAATTGATGGAACCATAAATTCTGCTTTCTACTAGAAAATCCTGAAGGAGGATTCAGAGCAGTCAGTTTGTGATCAATCAGACAATAACCCAGAATCCACCTACTTAACCCAAAACCTGACCTAAACTTAATGCACACCTTAATCCTGAACCTAACCGCTAAACCAAAACCAGCTCTTCTTATTATTGGGCCCCATAAGGAGCAGTGGGTCACCACCACATAGTTGTTATTGGAAAAATTGGCCTTACATGGTGAGAAAAGCCAAAACACACAGAAATCAAACTAATTATGTCTTTGAATTAGTTCAGGAGAGCGGGTTAAAGTTCCTCCACAGGTCTTTAAAAGTTTGTTGTTGTTGCTGCCAGTGGCAGGACCAGCCAGTTAGGATTAGGGGGCAATTACTTTATTACATGAGGCCATCCTGGTTTGAAGAGCTTTTAAATGAAAGAACCAATAGCAGAATTACATTTTGTATTCACTCTTTATCAGATAGTTAAGATTGCAAAGCATTGATGGAAGGATGGATGAATGAATGAATGGATGGATGGATGGATGAATGGAAGTAAGGAAGCAAGATTTTATCTGACCAATAGCTTTTCTCGTCTCTGATGACCTCACAGCCCCCTCCATGTTGTGTGTGTGCTCAGTGATGCAGATGATCCTCAGATCTCTTCCCCTCCCCCGCCGGGCCTTCATTTTCCTCACTCACACAGTCCTTGATGGAGCGGGGGAGAGGGCAGAGAGAGGGAGGAGGAGCGGGCGGAGGTCATTAGTCAGGGGGAATGAAAAGAGAGCAGCCGCCCCAACACAGACACACACCCACACACACAGAGAGAGCATGCACAACTACAGGCCTTATCCATGCTACATCAGTGTTTGTGATGATGTGACCCCTTCCCTCCCTCCACCACCAACAATGCTCCATTAAGACCCAGCCTGGTGTCAGAGGAGCAGCAGTGTGCAGGTTAGCTCCTCTGCTGCCTCGTTGTGTAGTAAATATGATGGAAAGCCTCCTTTCTTCTCGCAGACCGAGATCTGGAAAACAATCCAACGCCATCGATCAAGCGGAGACAGTTCTCACTGTAGTGAACAGAGAGACAGAAAGCAGATCTGGAAATTAACAGATCACATGACATTCATTAAAGCCTAATTATCGTTTGGCTCATGTGCTTTTAAGTGTTGAAGGACAATAATCCCATTCAGGTTTCACACAGCACAGGCTTATGTCTCTGTTTCAGGCCTGACTGACCCTGTTATGTGTTGTTTATCTGTCCGAACTAATGCAGCCTGACCGTGCCCTAATTTGTCATAATAAAATCTGAAGATGTGACATTTCTAATGGTAGAATTTAACATCTGTGACTGTAGACAGTAAAGGTAAAATGGAGAATAAGTGGGGAAAGTTCAAGGCAAACTAGACCAGCCTGGACTCCAAAGATGGCTCCTTTAGATGGGTATCTGCTTTCATACTGTGGTGTAACAGGGAGGGACTCATATGTGGTC
Organism: Phalloptychus januarius; assembly: GCA_902982915.1. Classification (NCBI taxonomy): domain Eukaryota; kingdom Metazoa; phylum Chordata; class Actinopteri; order Cyprinodontiformes; family Poeciliidae; genus Phalloptychus; species Phalloptychus januarius. Next base: position 7,916,996 of record CADWAE010000466.1, on the reverse strand, counting down.
TTTCTGCTACTCTTTCATCATCCTACTGTATGGTTTCTGTAGTTGGGGGGGTGGAGGTTCTTTTAGACCTCCACTGGTTTTCTGATAAAGTGGTTATGTCCAATCTCACTGAATCTCTTTTTGGGCTTTTAAAGGGGCAGTATTATACCAAATGAACTTTAGCTTTAGCTTTACATTATGTTATGATGTTATTCCCTCATCAAAAACAAACCTAGAGTGCTGCTTTCTTTCCTGAATGTTTGATAAATCTTTTAATGTCCGATGGCAACAAGCTGTGCAAACGCCTGGGTGGACCTAGCTCCGCCTTCAAGACGCAGTTTCCAAGCTTCCACCTCACAAAGCGGCCCTCCCTCATGACTCCTCCCTCACTCAGCTCCTTCAGACTAGCCAGCAGAAATTAGCAAGCGCCTGGTGCAACTGCACATTAGCTGAACTCATGATACAAGCTACTTCTCAGTGATCATATTTCATTTTTATTGCATTTTTATAACAATTGAAGTTCACATAGTTATTTGATTGTGCTGTAAAATGGAAAGCACATAACACCTTTACTGTCCTGTTATTTCAAATTGTTTTGGAACATCTTAAAACCCATCAAAAGACTCATTGGCTGCTGCGATCTTTTTTCTAAATGCCTCGTTAGTAAACATTATTATTATTGTGTTTATCGTACTGTTGATATAATCTATTTCTGATACTTGAATCTCCAAGTGTTTATATGAAAATATCCACATCATGTTCTGCAATGTCCTAGTTCTTTTTTTATTGCTGTTTATACCATGCAGTAGATTTTTGTTAGTAATATAATATCAAAATCCAAATATTTACAAGAGGACTTCTGGTATTATACGTCTGTTTGCTCTGAATAAGCATACAAATCCTGTCTGCTGAAATCAGACATAAAGGTGTAGAAAAATAAAATAAAATACGAAAAAAAGTAATATGCAAAGCATCAGGTGGATAAAGTGTCTGTTTTATGTCTTAATCTCTCAGAATAAATCATCTTTAGCTGAAATATTGATATTGTAGAATTCAAAAAAAGGAACTGTTTTTTTTTTCTTAGATTTATAGTTTATTTTTACATTGATCTCCTTCATAAAATCATTCATTTGTGCTTGGGGAGAGCCCCCTACTGGACCATGAACTCATCATATTTGTGACTTGGTGCAATAATGCAAACTGCCTCTTGTGCATGTGACATTTACCACTCCTTTATAAGTTATTACTCCGCCTGCTGCATTCAAAGACCGGGTCATATGTAATGAATATATTGTATTAAAGAGATTAGCGCCTTCTTCGGCCGGCAATCCGTCAGTCCATCTATCTTTTCATCCGTTTGTCCGTCCCCTCATCCATCCATCAGCGCTCTCTCGGCCAGCCAATCGATACCTGATGTCAGGATGAGGTAAGTGATGACTTCAGAGTCATTAAGTGATATGATAGGCAGACACGGTGCCATCAGCAGCCGCAGCTGGAAATGGATGGACCCCAGACACCCTCGCTCGTATTTCACTGGTCCCTCCCTCTCACACACACATTTATGCGCTTCACAGACACACACTAGCCCTATGAGGATCTCCTATCTCCTGCCATAGAAATGGATTTTTCCTCTGCAGACCACACAGGCCTGATTCATATCTCTATTGATTTAGATGAGGAGATGAACTGAATGGGATGAAATGGGATCGGCCCTGAAATAAATTAGAAATTAATCATATTGATCAGATCCAGATACACACATGGCAGCAGTTACACATATAGTGCATAATAAGTCTGGCTGCAACACTCCTCCCCGTGTGAGCCGTAATCTGAAATTAATAACGCAACAATACTGCTGAAAGTGCCTTGAGTCTCCACAAAACGCTGGAGGTCATCACAAGGAAATCCTGGTCCTTCCTGCGGCTGAGCGGTTCCTGGAGAAGATACTCCTGTCATACTTCAGCTGTCTGCTTCTGATGGTAAATCAAGAGAAACTCATGAAAACCATAAAACGGTTGGTGTTAGAAGATTACGGCCTGATCAGGCAGAGCTGACTGTAGAAGTATTCATACCCTCTACACATTTACAGATTCTTTCAGATTCATGACTTCAGTGTGTTTCACTGGGACTTTTAAAATAGTGCACAATTGTATTGTGGGTGAAAAAGTATTCAAGGTTGGATTATTGTCCAAGTGAAAGTGTGACGTTCACTTGTATTCAGGCCCTCCTGTCTGCAATTTAGCCTGAGCGTTAACCCGACTGTGAAGGCCTCAGAAGTTTGTTGCAGAACATGAGTGAACAAAAAGCAGCACAAAGTCCGAGGAGCACAGCAAACAGGTCAGCGAGAAGTTAAACATTTAACCATTTAAATCCTAAACTTTGATCATCTCATAGAGCACAATCATCTGAAAATGTATGTAATTTGGGGAAATATAGAGCCATTTTATAACTATGTTTCTGTATATTTCAAACATGACTTAAAAGAAATTTGACTTCACAATTTGATATCATGAAATTGGGCCTCTGTCTCTTTAAGAAGCTCCTGCTCTTTCTGACGCTCCGCCTCCAGAACATCGTTCCACCAGGTGTTTGCCAGTTGTTGCTGCTGCTGCTAGTCTGAAGGAGCCAAGCAGAGAGGGCACTAGGGAGGCAGAAACGAAGAACTGATCCAGGATGCCAGGATACAGTATAAGCATATAATTTAATTCCCATTAAAGACAATTGAAGTTTTTGTTTGTAACTTGAGTCAAAGCAGAAGTTCAGAGATGTCCATACTTTTGAAAGGCATTTTACACCAAAGTGTTTCACCGCTTAGACATCAGACTGTTGTTTTCTGCAAATTCATGCTGTTTGCAAAGAATCCACTTGAATTAGCTTTCATAGCCTTTTACATGTTTATTGCAGAATAAGACCCAATCATACTGCAAACTGCAAACAGGGTTTTTGTCAGACCACCAACCGGTCTAAGTGTCATCCCACTATCTCTCGCTACTTCAGCGGCCTTGCTTCTATATGAGACCAGTGCATGCCACCGTTCGCTTGCATTATGGTTCCCGTGAGTTTTTTTACAACCCCAATCAAGTAACTGTCTCATAGAGCTGGTTCTCACAGGCAATTCCCATAAGTGAAACTTAAGTGGTGTTTAAGTGCTTTGACTGACATTGAGCTTTCTGTCCCACTGAGACTGACATACATAGAAGCAACATTTTAATCACGTTGACAGGAAAAATGCAGAGTGGAGACACTGCATGCGTCTAATGCGCGGAAACTCAGTCAAATAGACGTATTTTGGTCCAATTTGTTTGGTTCAGGCTGTGTTCAAATTGAAGGATTCAGGGAGTTTAGGAACAAGTTGCAGAAACTTGACTGAAGCCGCGTTAAACCGAGAGACACTTCTCGCTCTCTTCCTTGTGTTTGATGGTAGGTTGCATGACCAGCCACTTACTGGGTAAAGTGCAAGAAAAACCACTTGAAGGAAATGAAGGAAATAAACACAAACGACTTTAAAGGGGTTGCATTTTCTGATTCTGCAACTCGACACTACAAGGTGTCAAGTCATTGTGTCATTGTGCTTTCCTAAAACTGTGTTTTTAAGGTTCATGAATGCTTCAAAAACAACTAGATCAGTCAAGCTGCAGATTTTTCAAGTCATCTGAAACTCTGAAGAAACCTGAGTTAGTATAATGGGATTTACAAATAAACTGGTCTGAAATTTAACTGTTTGGGAAGAGGGCTGCACAGTGGCGCGGTTGGTAGAGCTGTTGTCTTGCAGCAAGAAAGTTCTGGGTTCGATTCCTGGCCCGGGTCTTTCTGCATGGAGTTTGCATGTTCTCCCTGTGCATGCATGGGTTCTCTCCGGGTACTCCGGCTCCCTTCCACAGTCCAAAAACATGACTGTCAGGTTAATTGGCCTCTCCAAATTATCCTTAGGTGTGTGTGTGCATGTTTGTGTGTCTCTGTGTTGCCCTGCAACAGACTGGTGACCTGTCCAGGGTGACCCCGCCTCGCGCCCAGAACGTTAGCTGGAGATAGGCACCAGCACCTTCCAAACCCACTAAGGGACAAGGGAGTATAGAAAATGGATGTTTGGGAAGATCTAAAAGCAGCACTGTAGGGAACTTTAAAAAAGTACTTAAAAGGCCTGTTGGTCCTACAAGCTGATGAACTCCTTTAGCAGCTGAGAAACATCTAGAAGGGTTTACTTACTAGTTCCAGTATCTTCAGCGTATTTGGGTGTTTCTACAGTAGAGCCGTATTTATTGGGATCTGCTTGAGAAAACTTTCTCATGTAGCCTCAAAATACAAGCTTGATGACGAGGGGTTCGCTTTTAAATTGTGATAGCTCCAAAGTGATTAATATAAGTCTCCTCGCAAAGGTAGTCATGCAAGTGTATCTGTGTCTCTGTGCTGATCGGTAATTGAATCAGTGGCTCTCGGTGCCACATTTCTGCCATTTGTCTCCCTTGGAAACAGGAGAGAGAGACATAAAACCCCCGAGCAAACAAGGGGGACATCTGGACCTGTCTCTTCCTCTCTCCTCCTCTCCTCCCCTGCCGCTCCTCCCTCTGACTTGCTCCTCTCTCCCCGCCGCCCCTCTTTTTATCCTGTTCTCGCTGCGCTCTGTCACTCTCTGGGGGCTATCAATCACAGTTGCGATGACTGGGCGTGCGGCTGGCCTGTAGGTGGTCATGCCGACGGCAGATGGCTCTTTATCGCTGGAGCCCTGGCCTCTCCATGACAACCGCAGAGAGCAGGAAGTGACACATCCAGCCGAGTGGAGAGAGATTCATCTGGACAGGAGAAACACACACACACACACACACACAAGCACACACCCCTATATTCCTATTTTTGTGGTGACCCATGCTGAGTAGACTGCCTTTGCGGTCCCTTTACATTAACCTCTCCTGCTGAAGCTGAATATTAAATCATATTTAAGAACCATAAAATTAAATGAAATAAAGGTTTTATTTAAACATCCAGGTTACATTACTTTGGCCTCCACCAAACTGTAGCTGGATCCAGGTGAGCAGGACTCACAAATGGTGATATAAACACAAACTGATTGCACAAGAAAAAATGGCAAATATAAAAACAAGGCGGTGTTACAAACAATTTTTAATGGTGGAATTATATAGATATCTCAGCACCCAAACAGATTTGGAGCACATTATGAAGATTACATAAGGAACATTAAGTGTGAAGTCTGTTGTGAAAGAAAAATATTGCTGTCTTTTCAGTATTTTTGTTTTAAAAACCTCAACTTACCTTGTTGGGATTTAAAGTGTTAAATCAAAAAGAAGACAGTGTTCTAGTTAAACCAGAACCTTCATGCAAAATGTTCTCTGGATTGGGAAACGATACCCGATGCCGAGGACACAGCAATCCAAGTGTGAGGTATGGTAGTGGCAGCATCAGGCTTTGGTGATTTCTTCAGAAAGGGCAGAGATTACTTCCCACTCAATCTAATTGAGCTTAAACTGTAGGAAGAAAAAAAGCAAGACACACCACTAGAGAATGCAGCTAGAAAGAACTTTCCAGCAAGTGTTATTAAAAATGCACACCTCACTTTTTAGACTTTTATTTCACAATAATGTACTACTCTATGATGTTCAACGACAAAAAATTTTTAAAAAAAATGTGTTTGTGGTTGTAACATGAGGAAATGTGAATTTAAAGGGTACGATTGCTTTTACTCTCTCCCCTGATCTCTGCAGCTCCTCCAGAGTCACCATGAGATGAGATGAATTGGAATGAAACAAAGCTCTGTGAGATCATTCCATGACATTTTTAGATCACTGTGTGTGTAAAACCAGCAACTAATTGCCACTTATTTGTTAAAAAAAAAACCAAAACATAAAAAGTTGATTTTGTGATTGATTAGGTTGTAAAAGCAAAATTTAAGAAACAAAGAGGAAAGGAAACATGTAGAATTGAAACACTTCTATGGTTTAACTTTTTTATTCAAATTTTTCCAAACATAAAATCTTATTTTGCTTTTAGTTTAACAATACTCCGTTCAGTTTATTAAAAAATGTATTTATTTGAAAATGTTTGACGCAGCGCCTCGCCCCAAAAGGGATATCTGGATTATCATCAGCGCTGCAGCTTAGTGTTGCACAATAAGGCTGGATGTTCACTAATCTGAGCTCATTAATTCACAAGTTAGCTGGCAGAGCAGAGCCTGGCAAAATGCTCTGAAGAAAGACGGAGCGTGTTGACAGAGCTGCTGAAGACTCATCCAGCGATCCCTGCTGAACAATGTGCTTCATCTGACTTTATGCATAATCAATATAAATGTTGGAAATGATTTTATTCTTCCAATAAAAAGATGTTATGTTACAATTTGCCTTTTCACATGCAGCAACCTAATAAAGGCAGACAGAAATCTGGTAAATCAGACATTGCTCTTCAGATTCCTGGAAGGAGAAATGAGGGTAGGAGACGAGAATGCATGCTGTGTTTCACTGTGTGTGGGGGTGTGTGTGTGTGTGTGTGTGTGTGTGTGTGTGTGAGTGGTATGGGGCGGCTGGTAGATTTCACGTCCCACTTCCTCCTGCAAGGCGATTAGGCCAGACGTCTGTCACACACAAACACACACACACACCCTGAGTCTCTACCGCTTGCTAAAATAAACACACCGCCACTCATACACCTCATATTTCTCTATCTATGTGAGGACATCTGATTGACTTATTTAGTCCAGTCTGTTAACTTCATGACTAAAACACGTCTTTCATTACTTTTACCAAGTAGCGCAGAAATTGGAGAAAGCAAAAAAAGAAACGACGTTCAAGTTAAAACCACTTGAACCTAAAATAGCAAACCTGTGAACCAAAGTCCAGTTCTTGTTTTCTGTTACTAAAGACACATTTGGGGAGTCAACTCAATGCATTAGTTTAAAACTGGTTGTTGTGTAGTTTATTAGGCAGATATGGACCAGTATCGACCCATTTAATAACACACACACGCGCGCAGACACACCATGAGGTTTGCCTGTCAGTTTGTTGGTTGTCAGCAGCTCCAGTGGGAGAAATGCCATCTCTGACAGCCTGGATGGACTGCTACATACATGTCCACACACACATGCACAGACTGCTACATACATGTCCACACACACCTACACACCCCCACGAACACTGCAAAGTGAGTGATTTTATTTTCTGGGAAGTTATTTCACCTCAGCTTCACCTTTGGAGTCACTTGCAGCTCTTGTTTCCTGCAGACACGTCATAAATTAAAACAACCGCAACATCAGCATCAGACCAGATCATTTGGTTTTATTCAAACTGGGCGTCTCTCTTCACTCAGGCTCGCTCGAAGCATTTTCTGCTTTTGGGGGAATTTTCTGTGGCTAAACTCATTGTGTTTCACGCCACAGCCGACTTTCCCGTGGCGGTCATGAGAATTTGAACTTCTGGTGTGTTGGAAAGGTCATCCTGTGTAATCCTCCAGGCTTGTACCTTTTAACGTGGCTGAGCGAGTTGCAGGTGTCGGAGCTGCGACGAGACACAAACTCTGCAAACCTTTGGGGTGAAAACAAAAGTCTGACAACTTTTAAATGAACCACTTGTTGTGATTCCTCGACAATTCAGGTTTCCCAACAACTTAAAGGGACAGTGTTATTCACACTCTTCATGTAACACAAATCCTGATTTGAAGACCAACAAATAAGGCTTCTTAAAATAATTAGCCACTGGTGTCGACACTTTTCAATCTGAAAATTAAAGAAAGTGTCCATGTGCAAAGCGATTCACCTGCTGCTGTAGTTTACTATAATCATGGTCTCCAGAAAGTATTTATTGACAATAAAAATTATGATGAACTGAAAAAACCTTTATAGCCACAAAAGTTGACTTTAATGACAATGAATAATAAAACAACAAAGAAATTCACATAAATGCTATTCCATTCACCTTCTGACCACATCATACCTGCCTGACATGTAGTTACCACTGGAGGAGTCAGATTAGCCTCGCGACAAGTTTATCAACTCATGATTCAGATTTTCTACACTCGGGTCCGTTGGGAGGAAATGTGACTCCAGGAAAGACCATGTCCCGGCCAGCGGCTGCTCCTTATTTTGGTTTGTTTGAGGGTCAAAATCTGTTATATTCCAAAAGAGATGCTAACTGTAAATACAAGGATCCAAAGTAAATGAATGAAATACCACACCGGGCTGTACAGTGGCGCAGTTGGTAGAGCTGCTGCCTTGCAGCAAGAAGGTTCTGGGTTTGATTCCCGGGTCTTTCTGCATGGGGTTTGCATGTTCTCCCTGTGCATGCGTGGGTTCTCTCCGGGTACTCCGGCTTCCTCCCACAGTGAAAAAACATGACTGTCAGGTTAATTGGCCTCTCTAAATTGTCCCTAGGTGAATGTTTGTCCTGTGTGTCTCTGTGTTGCCCTGGCGACCTGTCCAGAACGTTAGCTGGAGATAGGGACCATCAACCCTCCCGACCAAACTTAGGGACAAGAGTGTTCAGAAAATGGATGGATGGAAATACCGCACCATTCTCACCGAGCCTTAGACCAAAACAAATCGGTCCAGGAAGGAAGTGACGTAACGCATCCCAAATTGATTTAAAAAGTTGTGCACCATTTAATCATCAAATTTGGGAAGGTTCCATATTTTAAGGGATGTGTGGGAACTCTAATAATCACAGTTTATGCAAATGCTGCTTTTTATGAGTCTTTGAAGACTCCTCTGTGATCTTTATGAGCAAAAACTGCTGCTGCCTGAGAGAAAAGCAAAGTAGTGTGAAAATCAGTCAGAAAGCTTTACTGAAACTTTATGTCCCCCCTCCCCAACTAGTTTACTTTTAAATCAGTTCCTCTTATTGGAAATCTTCCACATGCTGTGTCCTTGGTGAGTTTCACACAGGAAGGTCATTGATGGTGCATGACCTTCTACCTCCATGCACCGTCTGTCTGAACCATCAGAGCTGGCTGTGTAAACACATCCCCAAAGCAAACATGGAAGTTTAAAGGGTTCACACAATCATTTTTGCGTACATTTCTGATGTTTTTTAAGATTTTTGCCATCTTAAGACAATAAAGATCCACTTTTGTACTTGGCTCTTCCTGAACCAGCCGTTATAACCTTTATACAGAAAACTTTATTTAAACAGCTGGATGAGTTTCTGCGTACGTCAGGCTTCAAATGGCCAGCAAAGTTTTCACTTTGAGGCCTGACATTCAGATTGGTGAGTCAAAATAAGCCGTTTTCTAGAATTTGGTCAGATTTAAACTTAAAATTTAACTGGAATCAAAAGCATCTTAGGCTAGACTTCTAGTGTTTTTGGGCTGTATGTTGGTAAATTTGTGCAATATCTGCAGCCACAATAGCTAAATATTTTACACTTTTCTGAATCCTTACCAGTCAACTAAGAGCCTCGCAGACATTTTTAGCTGGCTAAGTGAAAACAGCATTTTATTTCCTCATCACAAACAAATTTTTACTGCCTTTCCCCGTCATGCAGAAAACTTATTTGGGTAACGGATGGTTTAGAACAGATGCAAATTCAGGAGCTCGTCCATAACATTTATCCTTTTTAGCCCCGCTTTATATAAAGCTCTTCTGTGGCAGAGTTTTCTAATATAATGTTTAAGATGATCACCGACTTTAGCACAAACAGCTGGTAACTTGGAGAAACAGCATGAGGATAAATCAACCCTGCGACCAGACCTGCAGCTCAAACTCTAACCTGATGGGAATCAGGATGAAAAGCAGAACCGATATCAGTCATTTACTGAGAGCTAATAAATAAATATACATAAAAATTCAAAGTGTTTAAATGATAAGCTAAGCACCTTTGAAAACATATTTGGACTTTCTTTGCCCTTTGGTTATTAAACTTTAACACCTTTTACAGTAACGGCTTGTTTTAAGCTAATCCACTCAAATAGTGTTTTCCATGCGAGGTTTAACTCATTCTGCCCTGGACATATTTTAATTCAGTTCCCTGAAACTGATGTAAGCCATATTTTCAAGCCATTTGTTGTAAAGGTGCAATATCAGAAGATAAATTATTAAATATAAAGCTGTTTTGTTATAATGTACCTCATTTCCTTTGAATAAGCAAAGATATTCACATTTAAGGCTCAAAATATTTTTTCAACACAACAGCTTGTTCTGTGAATATTTGATGGATCTTAAAAGCATGAAAGCAGACTTTTTGTGACTCTGCAGAAACATAAAATTTATTGAAATTTATTCACAGTGGCTCTGCAAAATGTCCCCACCCTGTAAAAGTGCCAGCTTTGTGGTGTAAAAATGTAACTAATTAATAATAAAAAAAATTATTCCACACATGCAGTGATGATTATTCTGCACAATTCAACTGGAAAACATCAGTAATGTGGGGAAATGTGGATAAAAAAAACCCCTAAGATGCAGCTGCCATGTTGCTGAATCCTCTTCTGTTTTCTTTTCAACATGCATGGAAAGAAAACAGGATATGCTGGATATGTCAGGGATTTCAACCAGGATTGTTTGCTGTAAATAATGAGACTGAGGCAGAGAGTTGGTTTCCTAGGCGAATATCATGATTCACTTTTATTAAAAGCATCATAGCTACAATTCATCATACATGATGTCTCAAAAAAACAAAGAAAAACAAAGAAAAAAATTACACAAACCAAAAAAGAAAAAAGGAAAAAAAACATTTACATGGTATGTCTGTAAACTTCAAGGCTAGATAAGAATTTTGAGGTAATGCTCTTCAGCTTGCTGGCTAAAAGTAACAAAATGTCCTTTGTTTTCAAGAAAAGTAGCTAAGTAATAAAGGTACCTGATTAACTTTACTCTTTAACACCAGTGCATCAACAGGAAAAGAGTGAGACAAAAAAATTGATTGCAGTACTTATTTTGTCCTCATTTACAGTTTGCTTCTCTACTCATACGACACTTGTGGTTATTCATAGGGTGAGCGTGTTGGGAGAGTGATGTTGGAACATTCAAAAGCTGCCTCGGTTATTGCTGTCTCAGCGTTAGAGAGGAGAACGAGGATCTTTGTGAAGGGGGATGGGGGTTGGGGTGGGACGAAGACCTCCGACTCACTTATCTCCCTGGCCGCAGCGCTTGTCGTTTTTAAAATGTACTTTTAAATATTGGAACCACTTGCAGCACTTTATTCTTCTCAGACACTAGAACTGGCCTTTGAGGGTTGTTGGGGGGCGGGGGGAATAAATTAAGCACCACTCGTGCTTTCAAGTACTTAGAAACTTAAGTTAGCGAGCAGAGTTGAACTACATGTAGAAACTTTGAAAAAGTCCTGTCTCAGTCCTGTGTTTGTGGCCAGGCCTGGTGTCAGTGTGTGTGACTAAAGCAAACAGTCTTTAAAGAAAGAGATCGCCACAGGGGAGCAGCACTTGGTCTGGATCTACCGGGATGTGGAGGAAGATTAAAACTACATTTCGACGGGGCAGCGGCCGGGAAATAACGCGACCCCCCCCCCCACTTTAACGAATCAACCTGCAACGTCGCGTCCCTGTTCGGACCGCCGCTCCAAATTCCTTCACAAAGGCCCCCCCCCTTCTGAACAGGAGGGCTGGTGGCTGGGTTTTGGCAGCATGAAGCGGACCAATCAGAAGGCCTGACCGGCGGCAGGACCCAGCCCGCCCGGCAACCCCGGAAAAGACAAACGAAACAAAACCAAACAAACAAAAAGAAAAAAAAAACAAAACAAGCAGCCGCCTCCAAAAGGAGAGAGACACCAATCGGATGTGGCAGTAGGAAAGACTCCAGACTGGTTTTCAGTGTGGGACTGGGTTTAACAGTATCGATTCAGCGTGCACACAGTCAAAACGAGGAAAAACGGGGAAAAAAAACGACAGGAGAAACAGTCACATGACCTACGAGGGGTTAGTGTGTAGTGGTAGCCTCCTGAACGCGTGTGCTGCTCTTCATCAAGTATACGCCTGGATGGTCGAGAGACGGAGAGTCTGGTTTGATTTCCTCATCAGAGTCTACCTGGTCTGATATGTGAGAACTTAAAAACAACATCTGCTCTGAAACAGAGCATTTCTATCGATTCATTTTGCAGCAGCTTTATCAGACAGACAGCAGGATGAGCTGTAATGCTGTTTTTTTTTTTGTTTGTTTTTTGATAACTGACGTCAGGAGAAGCAGCAGGGGCTTCTTCCTCTGGTTTGGATGAGATGCTGCCGGCGACAACAGATCAGACAAAAGGAGAGGGAGGCGAAAACAACTCGAGAGCTGAAAGCAGCAATAATAATATTAATTAGAATAATAGTACTATTGGAAACATGTGAAGTCCTATTTTGTGGAAAAAGAAGAAAAAACAAAAACAAAAAACAAACAGAGGTGGGTGCAGAGTTGACGGCGCGCACCGACCGGAGAGAAGGAAACAGTCTTTGAAGGAGAGCCGAGCTCGGCTGAGGATTTTTCCCTGACTACACTATCGATCAGAGAGATTTAACTTAATACAAACACATCTCGTCCTCTCTGACGCATAGTAAATACACCTGGTCAAACGACAAAAACGTGAAATAGAAAATGTCAACAAAAAGGTCAAAGGAAAAACAAAAAAAGTTTGTAATAGTTTGGATATTTCTGTTGGAGGCGTGTAAACGTGCAACAGAGGGAGGAAGTGTTCAAGGCCAGTCAGTTTTTTTTTGTTTTGTTTTTTACGTTTTCCCGCTTCAGTCACTCGTTCCGTTCTGGGGAGACGCCGCTGACTCCTCCGGCGCTCCTCCACCCGTCGCTGCTTCCTCTTTCTGCTCCGCCGAGTCCGTCTCCTCTCCCTCCTCTTCTTCCTCCTCCTCCTCCTCGTCGTCCGCAGCCTTCCCGTCGTCCCTGTTGGTCCCCTCGCTGTCTCTGGGCGGGTTCGGCGTGGAGGCGCTGTCGCCCAGCGCTCCGGCCATGGCGCTCTGCAGCTCGGCGAGGGAGGCGGTGGGGAAGCCGGGCAGGCTGAGGCCGGCCAGGCCCGGCGGGAGGAACATGGAAGGGTACAGGAGGCCGGGCGCCATGGTGGACAGCAGGAAAGGGTTGAACGCCAGGGAGTTGGCCGACATGCCGGCGGCGGCCAGCAGGGCGGCAGTGTCGCCGTTGATGGAGACCTCTGCTGGAGCTTCGGCAGCCGCCATCTTGGGGGCTCCGGACGCATCGCTGACGGGCTTCTCTGTTTTTTCTGAAGCAGCCTCCCCCTCCATCTTCCTCTTCTTGGTCTTTTTCGCTCCCTCCTCCTCTCCCTCCGCCGCCTCGTCCTCTTCGTCATCTTCCTCTCCCATCTCGTCTCCATCGTCTCTTGCCTCCTTCTCCCTCTTTGCCGCCTCCTCGCCGTTGCCCCCGTCTCCCTCCGACGTCCCGTTGGTGTTTCCAGAAGAGGCGTTGGATGCGGCGGTGGCAGCAGCGGCGGCCGCCAGGTTACCTCCAAATATTCCTCCAAGGCTGAACATGTTGGGAATGGCGGCGGCCATATTGGGCAGACCTCCCATGCCGGGGATCATGAGGGGCAGCATGGAGGCGGCGGCGGCGTTGGCGGCGGACTGTTTGGGATCGGCAGGCGGAGGGAAGGCCATCAGACCAGCAGCCAACTGGAGCGACTGGAGGCTCTGGAGAGACGACAGGTCCATCCCTCCGAACAGGCTGCTGAGCAGCAGCGGGTTGATTCCTCCTGTGGGACACAAATGGAGTTAAACTGAGCCCAGATCAGATCCGTCTCCATCCGGAGCAAAGCTGTACCTGCAGAGGAAGCAGCTGACGCCAGCGACGCCTGCGCAGCCTGCGCCGCCGCTGCGGCCTGAGCGGCGGCCGCTGCCTTAACTATCTCCGATTTTGGTCGCCGCCCTCGACGACGAACGCCTTCCTCTCTGACTACAGGGCCGGTCAAAAGGCGGTCAAACATGGCTTCTGGGAGGAAACCCTGAGAGGAGGAGGACTGTGGTTAGAAAGCGACTTGAGGAAAACTGCAGCAGAGTCGACACGGAGGAGACGCTCACCGACTGTTTGACAATGTCTGTCCAGTCAGGAGCGATGGAGAACTCCGGGTTCTCCAATAACCACCTGGGAAGCTCCTTCATTGGTGGAGCCATGGCCCCACCCATCTAAAAACCAGGAAGGAGAAGTGGTCAACCAATCGTCAACTTGACAGAACCCTCCTCTGCTTTTTACAACGTTAGTACGTTACAACCACAGACTTTATCACATTGTTTCCTGAATGCTCTACCAACTAGATCCTTTGTGAAACTATATGTTGGTTATTTCAACTGAAGTACATTATAACAACCTAAAGGAAAAACTAAAGTCATGAAACTAAACATAAAAGTCTCCAAAAGACATTTATGTTTAGTTTATTCGTATTTTCTCCTGCCGTTTCCGAGACGTGTGTCAAAGTGGACGTTCACCTTGCGTCCATTCCGTCTGTTGACCACAGGGACTCTCTCGTCCCCGGTCAGCGTGTTGATGTCGATCTTGTTGGGGTTTCGACAGCGATGGCGTTTCTGCTTGGGCTTGGAGAACTGAGATAACAGCATCTCCTCGCTCTTCTAGAAACGAGAACAGAGAGGTAAAGTGTGACGCACAGCAAAACTAAAGAGCAGAAAAACGTCAGTGAAGCGATGAATAAATGAGCGTTGTATGAATAAAGAGCGCTTACTGGTGTGAATCCAGTCATGTCCATGGTGTATGTGGGATGCTGTCTCAGCCACTCTCCCAGGTCTTTGCTGGAGACGGGCGTCTCCTCCTCCTCCAGGCTGCCTGAGGCCAGAGAGCGAGCGTTGGGGCTCTGCTCCGGGACACTGATCGGTCTGTGGGACTGGGGCGCTTCCTGGACTGCCTCCACTCCTGGAATCTTTGTCCCATCGGAATCATCCTGGAAAAGACGAAGGATTAGTTTAATGCGGCTTGGAGAAACCTGAGCACTTAAAACATCTCCAAAAGGTCTAGGCCTAGTATGCCAACTCCAACATGTTATGATAGTCCTACAGGATGTGCAAAACAATTTCGTTCCATTTGTGGCACCATTGGATAATGAGATCTTAGTCTGGTATTTTGATCTCCTTGCAGAATGAGCCGAATTAGGGTACTGTCACTTTAAATTCAAATAAGCTGCTGCTGGCTAAGCACAAAACGGCTGCAAACAAATGCACAATTATACAACTGTGCATCTTCGTTTTCTTATTCATTTAAATTATATTTAGATTACATTCCTAATTGAACTTTCTCAGCCATTTGCAAAAAGGTTTGCTGTAGTTTATTCTAGTCAACCTTTTGTTTTTGTCAGTTTCAGTTTCTTTCTTATTTATTTTACATTGGCTGAGGGATTAATCCTAATTATTCGGTCTGTCCCAATGGCACAGACCGAACGTTGCATTTAGATGTTTGACCAAGCTTGTGAAGATATTAGCGTATACCGCTACTGGTTTATGTCTGTGTTAAAAAACATTAAGTCAATTCCGTATCCAATGCTAAACTTCAGATATTGTCATTGGTGTCTGAAAGGACAGAAGACGCAAGATGGAAAATATGCAGAATGCGTCTCCTTTAACTGCTGCACGCACCCCGGCTCCTCTCTTGTTGCCCATGAACAGCAGCTCCAGGCCCTCCACATTTTTCCTGCGGCCCCGCCTCCTCTTCGTGATGGGCAGGTCGGCGTCCAACAAACCGTTGGCTTTGTGTCCGGAAGGCGGGACTTGCTGAAGCAAATCCATCTGGGCCTTGAGGGAAGGGTTCGTCATCAAGGCACTAGGGAAGCCGGACAATGATGGAGAAGCCTTGTGGTGGTGGTGCATGCCCTGATGGGAGAGTTTCTGTAAATGACCACGAAACCGTCCAGCAGCTTGTAGGGAGACTGAACAAGGACTTCCTGTGAGCACCTTAGTGAGGTCGATGGCCTGGTTCTGAGACTCTGCGGCGGCGTGGCTCTCCCTCAGTTGAGCCACCATCTCCATCAGGTTCCGCCTCTTCGCTGCTCTCTCTGCCTCGATCTCGATCTTTTTCCTTCTCCTCCTCCTCTGTCGAGGCACCGTCAGGCTCAGAGCGTCGTCCTGAACACAACACTTGAGACGCTTAGCGATCAACAGAAGCAACCCGCCAAAGTCGGGGTGTCATTTGCATCAACACTCACATGAACCTGCGGAGACAGCGTCTTGTCTTCGCTCCCGCTGTACGGCGTGTGGATGCCGGCCATCGTCAGCTCGGCCAGGCTCCGTCTCTGCAGCGGGCTCTCGCTCACCATGGCTACGGCGGCTGCGGTTGCCGCGGAGCCATGACCCGGCAAGAGGTTGCCAGGGAAGTCGAAGACGTGGCGTCTGTTGACGGGCCATTTGCCCTTCAGGACGACCTCACAGATGTTATCCAGCCTGTTGATCATCACGCGGTCCTGAACAGGAAGAAGAGCCCAGTTTGTTTGTTAGGATGTTTTTGACTGCAGTCAACATCTTCTAAAAAGTAAACTGTCTTTTTTGACAATACGAACCAATAAATTCAAGTAGAAAGTAATATGATAATAAATATGTAATATAGTTTTTGCAACTATGTATATATGCAAAATGAAGTTATTTATCTGTAAAAATGTTGCAATAAAAGATTTTTAAAAAAGCATAAAATCTGCATCAACCATCTATGCCTGCAGAGCATGGATGGTCAGATTACATAATTTACACCTTAAACAATACACAGTAAGCCCAACAGAGAATAAACCTTCTTAGAGGCTAATAATGAGGTGAACAAAGACATCTGGGGCCGCCCAAAGTCCTGGAGAGGGCCACAAATGCCCTCCCTGGTTTGAATGATTTCCATATTTTTGACCAATTCTGAAATGTTTGAGTTCTATGGCAAGTTCTATGATCTTGTTGCAGACGTACCTTAGGCCAGAAAGAGAAGGCGTAGGCGCGGTCCTGCATGGTGTGCAGCACAGACGTTTCCTGCAGGTCGTCGGGACAGAACTCGTCTCGGGTCTCGTCCCGTACCGACGTGCTCAGAGAAGCGATGCTCTCCTCGTCGAAGTTCTTCTGCCCTGCGCTTGCTGCGAGGAGAGGAACAAAGTCACATTCCGACGCCTTCATTTAAAAAAAGATCTTTTAGATTGTTATCAAGGGATCCAAACTCATTTTATTCTCTTTTCTTGGAGCTGATGCTCATTAAGACACTGATGAGTCACAAGGGGAAACACCAGAAATAGGCCTACAGCTGGGTGTTGGGGTCAGTAGAGAGACGGGGAAAGAAAAGCAGCAAAATAAAAGCAAATAAAGGATGTTGAAATACCTTCAGCCTGAGAGGACTTCTCCGATTTGTCGTCTTCATCCAGTCTCTCCTCTTCCTCTTCCTCTGGGCTTTTCTCGGTTTCGGCAGACTTTGGAGATTTCAGACATTCGGAAGTCTCCTTCTCCTCGCCGTCTTCCTCCTCTGCAGTCTTGGGGCCAAGTTGTGCTTCAGCAGAGGATTCTGGGAGCTCAGCGCCAACATCTTTCTCGTTGCCCAGGTGACATTCAGGGCTTGTGCTGCTCTTCTCTTCTGTCATGTCGTGATCTTGGTCACTTGTCGTCTGGCTTTCTGGTTTCGCTTCGTTGTCGTCTTTCTCGACCTTTGGCAAAACGTCTTCAGCTTTGACCTGCATTGGTGAAGCGGCTGCCTCTTCTTTCCCTTCATCAGCATCGCCCTGGTTTCCCTTTTGCTCAAGGGGTTCAGTCTTCATACCTGGAATGTTGCTGGAATCGTCCTCCTCCGTTTCCATTTTCACCTCCACTTCTGTTTTCTCTTCTTCCATCTTTACAGCCTTCCCTTCTTCCTCCTCCTCTTTAGCTGCGTCCACGGCCATTTTGGCAGCGGCTGCAGCACTCTCCAGCTCTGCAGCCGTGAGAAGTGGTGCAGAAACCGCTTCTGCAATCCCCATCCCGACTTTGCCGAGTTCTCCAAGAGCGCTGATGCCGCCGGCGCCTCGCTGACTGGTGAAGCGCTGATGGGCCTCCAGGAAGCCCAAGGTGGGGTCGTTGAGGATGTGATAATCCGTACGGCTGACGCCGTGCTTCGAGGCCCCCAGGAGGAGGTCACGGTCGTGGCGCCCACAATCCCACCACTCGGGCAGGTCCGGAGACGGCTGGCAGAGCTTGAGGCGCTCGGACAGCAGCGCGTGAGGGAGGACCTGCTCTCGGATGCGGCGCAGCAGCTCGATGCGGTACAGGGTGCGAGAGGCGCGCTCCTCGGTGATCGGGTCGATGATGAGGGTCGGGTCTGGGAGTTCTGAGGGGGGAAAAAAAATTTAAATCACAAGCTGAGCTTAAGAGACAAACATACAATGAAACAAAAATGATTCTCTTTTCCTTTTCACAGTTTGTCTCCTTATAAACACAAATGGCGACATTTTGGAACAAAGAGGAGCTTAATTATAAATCATAAGGAGAATGATGCAATGAATTCAATATGTTTTGCAAATATATCTGAAATTTCAGAGGTAATGAGCCACCCTGAATCAATACTGTGCAGAATCAAATTTAGTCTTTAAACTTTTTACATCTTTACCGTGTTCATTTTGATTATTACATAGATTTCAACACATAAAAATATGATTAATTGCGCTTAATTACAGACCCTGCAATCAAAAATAAAATCCCGCCACTAATAAAAACCCCTCAAGTTCAGTGAGATTGGATGGAGAGCTCTTTAATATTGAAGAACAATATTAAAGTTTTGCCATGAATTCTCATTAAGGTTCAGATCTAGACTTTGAACATTCTAACGTATAAGAATGTTTCTCTATTGCTGTACATCGCGTGTCGTTCTGCTGGAAGCTCACGTCGTTAGCAGCCTCTAACAGGTTTTCCTCCTGGATTTCCCTGGACTTAACTCCATCCGTCTTCCTATTAACTGTGACCCGCTTCCCTGTCTCTGCAGAAGAAAAGCCTCCCGACAGCACAACGCTGCCAGCAGTGCTTCACCTTGAGGATCATGTGTTCGTGGTGACGAGAAAAGCCGCATAATGCATTCGGCACGATGTCCAAAAAGGTTCATTCTTTCTCCTTGTGCCGTCTTTACCGTGACTTTAGTGGATTTCTTCTTGCCATTCTTCTATAAAGGCCATAAATGCGTACAACATGCCATGATAGGTGGACACTTATGTTGTCCACCTATCATGGACAACATAATAGGTGTTGAATAATTTTTTTGAATAATGAAATTAACGTCTATAAAGTCTGAAAAAATGCAAAAAAAAAAAAAATGAAATAAATAAGCAATGCAAAGCCTGGTGGGGGCACAAGTAAAGGCTGGTGGCCCCCCAGGCCTGCAACACACTGAGGGAAGCCCTCCATTACGATCAGTGAAACCTTCACGGCTCGTTCCTTTTACCTGTCTCAGTCTTGACCTGCATCCTGCAGACCCGTTTGCACATGGCAATGAATGAGTAGTAATATTTCTCCAAGCTCTCATCTGTTTTCTTGTCCAGCCGGGCAAACGCTCTAAACTGGGTCCAGTCAAACTTTTGGCGCTGCGTATCAAACACGACTCCAAAGGTGGACACAACACGGTAGAAGTCTGCCTCCTCACGACGCGTCCACCTGCGAAAAGATAAAAACAAACACCCATACAAGTGTTAATGAGATCAGATCCATTTTAAAACTCTGTGCAGCGTGTCTGTTCAACACAACAGTACCTCTGTCTCCTCTCTCTATAATACAGGGATCCATCAGACATCAGGGAGTTGGCCGTCATCACTGGCGAAGCCTCCGGCAGAAACTGACCGCCTTTGGCAAAATAAGCGCTTCCTTTAGCCAAATATGGGCTTCCTTCTGTCATGAACACCCCAGTGCCATCCTGGATGTACGTGGTAGCGCCTTCCGGTGCAGGAACCATGGGGATGGAAGGCAGGAACTCCCTGCGTCGTCGTCGGCGACCGTCGGGTCTGTTGAGTGCCTCCTGACGGAGCTGCTCTCTGCGGTTGGAGCGCTGGTAGGCCGTGATCAGACGGCGAAGCCTGGCCGTCAAGGCCGAGGCCGCTGGCCAATACAGTCGCTCGCTGGAGCCAGAAGCTCCGCCCACAGACGGTACGTTTTGGCCATTCTCACCTGATTTAACTGCAAGGGAAGGAATAAAACTTGATGTATTTAAACTGTTTTCATAAAATCCCCTGATATGCATCTGCTAGATACAGGCAGCTAATAAAACACTGATATTTTATGTCTGCTTGTATTTTGTTCCAGTTTTGATGGATCTGGCTCCTGCTTGGATAGCTTAGCCCAGTAACTGTAGCAAACTGGGACATATGGGACACATAAAGTGACATTTGTGAGCTGTTAAAAAAAAAGCTAACATTTGCAGGTTTAATGATGTGTTTTGCAGGGAAATGCTGAATCGTTCTTCTGCCAGTTGTTTAGTATCCTGAGGTAATTTACTGCATTACAAATTAATGTTGTTTTTTATTTTAATATTTGGTTCTATTAATTAACATTAATTTCTTAAAAGTTTTCATTTAGGAAGAATCCTCGTTATCTGGATACAGCTGATCTATAAAATCCCTCAAGTTAGGAAGTGTTTTAGCATTCGTACCCATTTCTGTTTTAAGCACTTTAACCTTTTTAATTAACATTCTCTGTGAATTATATATAAACCAGGCAAACTCATAAAACAATTACATAGACATATGACAGTCACACTTACTGCCTTTTATAGGAACACATTGTTTTTAGATGAGATGGCAGCATCAGCCTGTGGGACCAACTAATTTAAGACGTCAAAACAGTCGTCTACTGCAGGTAAGATATTGACTACTCGTCACCTTTTACCAGAACCGAACCTCAAAAATCCTAAACCGCCCCTTCAAAAGTGATGAGTCGGAACACATGAAGCGAATCCTTAAAATGTGATCAAACTGTTGCAGTGTATTGGTCAATATTGTTGTAAATTACCTTCAGCCTCGCCTTCAACTGCATCATCTTTGTCATCCAGAGGAGAGTTGGTGAAATCATCCAGGTCGTCCTTAAATGGCATACGTATCGGTTTGTACTCTGGATCCTCATCCTCACTGAAGATGTAAAGAAATAACCAAAAAATTAACTTGAAATCTAAAAAAGGAGTCAAACCAATGACAGGATATCATGAATGTCAGGGGCGGGCGATATGAACTTCAAATTTTAAACCAATATTTTGTGGTATTATTGCCATAACGACAACTATTTATTACTTTGTTTTTAGATAACTGTGAGGTGCTGCTCTGGAAAACAACAGTTTTATAATGTACTTCTTTAGAACACCAGTCACATAAAAAAGAAACTGCATTTAAAAAAATCAAAGGAGAAAACACTACAATGCCGACAAGCAATAATTAGAATTTATTCTGCCAACAATAAAGCTAAATGATGAACGATACGATAAATGCCCAGTCCTAATTAATACAGAGCAGAAAATAGTGTCACCTTAAAAAAAAAAGTAAGGAAACTCAAAAAAGAAGCTCTAAATAAGCTTTGGTGAGAGCAGGGCTGCTTCTTGGTCAGCTGTCTTACCCCTCAATGCCATCTGCCATCATGTCAGAGCCCCTCTGTTCAGCGGCGATCGCTTTGGCGTCTGGCATGCCCACTCGCTCCAAGAAGCACAGGGCAGGGTCGGCACGCATGGAGTTGTACTTCTCATAGCCTGAGGAGATGGAAGGGAAAAAAAGAGATGATATATATATATACGAATGCCAGGAACACAGGTCTGAAGGTGTGGGAGAATCTGCGGTTCACTTCAGAGACATTAAAAAGGTTAATTTTAACCAAGGCAGAAGGAAAGCTCTCAGGAGGAAGGGTGGAAATAAGTTGTGCTTTCTAGCTTAAGTGTTCAACAGACGGAGAGCTGTGCAGGCAAACACATGCACACACAGCGTCCATATTAAATGAAGGAACAGACAAAAACAGCAGCAGAAGGGCAGACCCCAGGAGCCAGCTGCTGACAATACACAGCCTTCGTGCATGTGCACGCACTTGCCTCTGGCCCGCATGTGCGCGCACCGATCCAAGTGAGCCTGCAGGTGCTTATTTGTGTCAGAGAGAGGCGAGGGAGGGAGAGAGGGAATGAGCAGGAAGAGGAGTAAAGTGTGTGTGTTATGGAGTCCTGTGAAAGTGAGCTACTGAGTGTGATAAACTCTGCGTGCTTGTCCGTTAGGAGCGTTCAGGCAGAAAAGATTGGAACGTGCAGATCCTACTGAGACGCATCAGGAAGTACAGGAGAGGGCGAGAGAGGGAGCGAAAAGAGAGAAGCGGAAGGAATGAGAGCAAAACGTGAAGGAAGAAAAGGAAGGAGGGAGAGGACAGGAGGAGGAGGAGCTCAGGAAAACAGCCACGCCATCTCTTTAACCTTTCATTCATCTCTCTCTCTCCTCCTCTCTCTCCATCAAATTTCCATTAGGAAGATGTAAGGCAGCGCTCCTAACCGTCGCTCCGTCTCACTCTCGCAGCTCCGCGCCCGCAGCCAAACGTTAATCATCGGGGCCTTTATAGGCCATCACTCTTCTGTATGTGTGTGCCGAGCGTTGTTTGGTGTCTGCGCACAAAGCTGGGTGAGTATGCGTGTGTTAGTCCCCCTGAAGGGCCTCCCTGGTGAATAAGGATTATGATTAACTACGGGTGAGGCCTTTTGTGTTGCGCTGTGTGTGCTTGTGCGTGTGTATGTGTCCTAATTGAATCATAGAAGGCGGCAATGATGGAAAAATTATGACAATTATTCCAAATTAATATGAATGAGGGCCTCTATATAAAGCAAATCAACTCTGAACGCATTAACCAGGTCCAGACCCATTGGTCGGTAATAGTTTAACGCAACATTTTCAGATATTTAAAATAATAAAAACCTGCAGGGTACAGAATTTGATAGTGAAATGCCGAGGTAAACTTTGTTTATAAGTCGACACCTGTAACTGTGTGTGTTTTGTGCAGCCAGTGGTGAAAACAGCCATCAATCACCCTCCCAACTGCACTCCGAGCCTGCCAGCTGCGTACCGCCGTCCCCATGGCAACACCAATCAACTGGTGGCAGGACAAGCGGGTGGTATGAGCGCTCGCCCGGTGTGTGTAGCTGCTTGCGTGATGCTTACTCTGCTGGAAGGCACTGGAGTGTCTGAGTGTGTGTGAAGGTGTTGACATTATCCAAGCGTGCAGTTTGTGCGTGTGTGGGTGTGTGTGTTCGTTACCGTGTTTGAAGACGCCGATGAGCAGGGACTTGTCAGCCTCCGTGTCCCACCAGTCAGCTGGGACCTCAGCGTGGAACGGCTGAGGGATCCAGATATCCAACACGCTGCGGAACAGAGACAACAGCACATTATTATCAGCCTGAGCTTTTAGTGGGTCCTTCAGTATGAAATCAGTTCAGCATATTCATCCCGAAAAGGAAACATCTAAAAACAGCACACTTTTATGGGCTTGACACATCAAACTGATATAAAAAACAAAAAATAGAGGCATTACTTCACAGAAAACGGCTCCTATATACTGGAATGCATGTAGGGTGATTTATTTTAAAAAAACAAAAACATACAATTTGTTATTTTACTATTGATACTACATGTTTGCTATTTTTTAAACTTTCAAATCTATCTGTTATGGTAAAAGGAAAAACAATTGAGAATCTTTTAACTATCTTGGTTCCCATGTAGCAGTTCTTAAAGAAAAAATAGAAAATGCTACAATCTGAGTTGGCAGGTTGAAGCTTCACAAAAACCAGGAATCAGAAGCCCAACCAAATCTTGTATTGAATCCATTTAAAAATGTCTCAGTTATCATAAAATGTCTATTTATTTTTAGGAAGTTTAAGCCCCTAAAACTGCTCTTCGTTCTAGGGTAAACCAACTGCAATATAAAGCTAAAGGGAATACTAATATTCTTAAAGTCACTTCAAAACTCAACTTTGGTTTAGAAATGGCAACTTGATCCACTTGGTGGTCAGGCTAACTGCTATTTCCTTTTCTTTTTTAATAATATAATAGATTAAACATAAAATTGTCTAAAGTATAGGTCACTTGCTGCAGCTATCGCTTGTTGCTACATCATTCCCAACTTCAAAATTTCAAATTCTGAGAAAATGAAGGAAACGCATTTTAAGACACATCCAACCAACCATGTGGCGTTTATTTTGTTATCACTTAAAACATTTGAAAAAGGCCATATTTTGTTGACAGTTTTAAAATGCCAGACAAGATGGTGGAAAATGTATTTTTCGAAGTGGTGCTCGTTATAAGAACCTCTGTTCTATGAGTCCAATCAAGACCATCTGGTTTTGACCATGCACGCAATTAAACTTCTGTTTTTATTTTTTGATACCTAAACATAGAATAATTGCACAAATATCCTCCATTGTGGGAAGTGAATTGTATATCCAGCCATTTCTGGAGAGAAAGGCTACGAAACACAATAGGAGCAGAAAGACTGAGGGTGACATGAGGAGAGAAGAAACCAGGGAAACGGTCCCTTATCTCTGCAAACAGCAGCATGCCTGGCCTTGGCAAAACACACACCAAACGTGAGCGCGCCAAGACTGGCATGCTAAATCCCCCTGGCATATGTTGGCACGATGGCACCCCGTATGCTCTTGTCTGGCACGCGCTGACAAACGCACACACATTCGGGTCTGTCACAGTAGCCATTGAGCGTGGAGGAAGGGAGAGGGGGGGTGGGGGGAGAGGAGGTGGGAGAGGAACAACTTTGAGTGCACATGCTCCCCATTATAAATGCATTCACATCTGGGTGGCGGGGCAAGAGGGGGATGGGAGATGAGACTAAAGAGCACTGCTGGAAGAAAGAAATGGACAGATGGCAAGGAAAATGTAAAGTGAGGAAAAGACGGATAAGGCAGGGGAGGGGTCGACAGGAGGAAGTGAAGGCAGCAGCTCCTCTAACATTTACATCTGGACCGTTGCACTGCAGCGCTTGCTGCCATATTGGACCAAAAAAAGAAAGAAAGAAATAAAAACCGTTCTAAATAGGTCAAATGGTGATAAAAAGCTTATTTTTCCAGATAAAGTGTTTTGTGTCATCAGAATAGGAAGCCTTCTGCCAAAGAGGCCAGTAGCACACACTGAAATACACTTTAGTAATAATTCATCACTTGTTCTTAAAAATATCCGCTTCTCGACTTCATGGCCTGATGCATGTGAGCTACAGAGTCTCTCCATTAGCTTTTAAACTGCCTTTTGAATTCTAGGAAAATTCCTCTGCAGCAGCAGCAGCGTGACGTCTTTTTCTCCGTCAGGTTGTCATTCCTCACACAGGGTGAGGAACAACATGGATGCACAGGATGGCTATAATGCTATAATAACACCTTTGGGGCTATTTATGGCTTCAACACTGGGACTTCAGGTTATGCTTAACTCTTCTGTGACGTGAGAGAAAGATGACGTGAGGAGTTCACCAACCTGGAGTCAGCTCCTTCCAGAATGCGCTCAGCCTGGTCGCCGATGACTTCCTGTCGCAGATAATACAACATCCGGACTCTCAGCAGAACCCTAGGAAATGGAGAGAGAAAGAGAGAAGAAAATGACTTAAAAAGTACCTCTTTTCCAGAGTTACTAGCTGAGCCAAGCTCTGTTGGCTTGTGACAATTTCACAGTTAATTATCTTGTATTTAATTTAGCAAAGTGAATTAATTATGTGGGGTTCCAGGCAATTTCCAGAGTTTGTACTGCTTTTTTTGTAGTAAAAACATGAATATAAAAGTTTTCTGAGTTAAAGGCAGAGCTATCAACAGCAGTCAATGTAAAAAACAATGAAGCCATAAATACCACAAACAGAAGGATGGATTTGACAAGGAGGCAGAATGATACGTTTTTCTTTCAAAGTGTTAGGAAATACAAATGCTACACTTGATTTTCCTATTTCTAATTAAAATATACCAAATATTACTTTTTTACACATTTCTAGACCACAGATTAACTGTATTGATGTTTTTAACTAGTTTAAAGTGTATTTAGGTGGTAACTCAACATAAATAGTATTAAAAAAACTGCAAATATGTAAAAAACTACAAAGTGGAATCCACTTTTTCCCTTTGTTGCTTTTGATGCCTCATCGGATGAAATACAGTAAATTTGAACCTGATACAAAATGTGGGACATTCCAGTTAAACAGATCGTAGTGAACAACAACTAGGAAAATAGATTCTGTAAGCTAAACTTTATTTAGGTGCATCAGAGTAAAGGGGGTTGAATACAATGCATGACAGGCATCGTTTTACTTGTAAAAACTGCAGAAAACCTCCACTTCATGCACTAGTTTGCGTTGCCCCCCCCCAACACCGTCTGACAAGCTACGCTATAGTTTGTGGCAGTAATGTGACAGATGTATTCCAGGGGTGGCGGGTGGAATACCCTTGCCCAGGTATTTAAATTTTACAGCACCCAGTTATGTGATAATTATGTTTTTGACGTTTCAACTCAGATGGAGAATCCGACACACATCCTTCTGCCTTAATTCTGCACATCAGTGTTCTGCTTCTGTCATCAAATGAACCGTACTCTCTCTCTCTCTGGACACAAATTACAGATGTTTAGCATCGCAGATCGCTCCGAGCATTTCCTCCGGAAAAGAGAAATGAATCACTCCAGGCAGCCGGCATCTAGAGTCAGATATGATCTCGTGACACTGGGAACACAGCTCGCTATCTGGGAGATTTGCTTCACTGTAAACATTTGTCACCAGATTTGTCACCAGCAAGAAGCGGCATTGGGAGCAAAAGACAAGAGGGGCAGAGGCGGAGGCTGAGAGGATGGAGCGGCGCTGGAAGGAAGGGAACAGAAAGTTTGGAGAGGAGCTGAAGAGGAGGGGGTGATGAAGACAGGCCTTTGCACCTCATTCTCCGTGCGTCCGTGTGTGTGTGTGCATCAATGGCATGACAAGTTGCAGAGCGTGTGTGTGTGTTTGTTGGCAGGCTGTGTGTGCTCATCCATCAATGTGCCAGGCCTGATTAGCCACACAACGCTGTGCTCCAGCCTAGCAGATGGCACCACATAATCACCCCCAAGTGTGTGTGTGTGTGTGTCTGTGTTTGTGAACGTCTTTTACCCACTTCCAACAGGTCTGCCTGCCTAGCACCTGGG